>OY979692.1:4455130-9917892 GCA_963855955.1 Luperina nickerlii | reverse complement strand
GATCGCATGCAGTATGAGGCGATCTCTGAGAGATTTGGTATCACGGCATATGACATCGAGGTGCAAACGCGCAAACCAGAAGTCCTACTCGCGTTCACTAAATACATCACTAAAATTTTAAGCGAATTGAAGCATTACAATGACACATAGATAATAAATACAATACATATACACTATTAAAAAAAAAAAAAAAAAAAAATATATATATATATAATTATGATAAAAATTTTTACGATAATATATATCACTTATCTCTAATTAATATTATTATCTTCATCGCGAATAAAACTTCCCAAAAAACAATTTCTGTATCAAATAGCAGATATTGTCATACTTATATAGAATCAAATAAATGATGAAAAATCACCAAAACAAAAAGCGAATAAATCTAATATAAAAAAAAAAAAAACCTAACCTAACCTAACCTAACCTAACCTAACCTTTTTTTTTTTTTTTTTTTTTGTTCTCGGGGGGAAAATCCTCATGGACATCCTCCGCCCTGGGGAAGGCGGAGGGGCATGCCGGACTCTTACCGGCTAAAAACCACCCCGGTGTTCCCTTCCTGTACCTATTGTCGGGGGGTACGGGTATCGCTTGCGCATTCGTCCGCGCCCCCGGCAGGTATTGGCCCGCCAGATGTTCGTAGGCGGGCCCCGTCACCCTCTGCGGATGCCACCCAGTGGCCGCAGGAACTCCCACTAAGAGGCGCGCGCGGAACACTGCGCCGCCGCCTCGAGGCCTGTTTCTGATCGGGCAACAGACGCCCCTAGTCTGTCGCCCGCAGGCCGCGCCCTATGGTGGCCGGAGATCGTCCGCCACCCTGCGACGCCCGGTGCGTCTGCTGCGGGCCGGGAGAGAGGTAACAGCTTCTCTCTCCCTTTCCGCCGCCTCCTTCAGCGACATTACGTCCTCACAAAAGGAGGCGACGGCCGTCCAGCCGCTCTCGCTCCCGACCATGTATGAAATAACGGCCGGAAGCGAGAGGTCGCCCGCAGCATCGACTGCCGCGACCAGGTCACGGCGCTGTACTGCCCAAGCTGGGCACTCCTCCAACGTGTGCAGCGCCGTGTCCTCGCGGCAGCTGTCACAATGGTGACATTCGGGCGTCGGCTCCCGGCCTATCCGACACAGGTACTTCCCGAAACACCCATGTCCGGTAAGCACCTGCGTCAGCCGGAAGCTGAGGGCGCCGTGGTGTCTCTCCAGCCACTCCTTCATCACAGGTCTTACCGCCGCTATCGCGGCGTGCCCTGCCGAGGGTCGCGCAAGTCGCTGCTCCCATTCCGCCACTAGGACCTGGCGGAGCTCTGCCCTGCGCGCCTCAACTTGTCGAGGCACCAGGCGCTCGCCCCGCCCAACTGCTTCCTCGCGCCATTTATAGAGTGACGCGAGGAGATCCGCCTCTAGGTCCCACGGCGGGGATCCGGCTAGGAGGCTCGCCGCCTCGAAGGAGATCGTACGGTATCCCCTTATCACCCTGACGGCCATCGCTCTTTGCGGCCTTCGCAGCGAGGCGATGTTACGGGCCGTCAGGGCATCCGCCCACACTGGCGCGGCGTAAAGCGCCATTGACCGTACGATCCCTGTGTAGAGCCTCCGGCAGGAGGTATTTGGACCCCCCAAGTTGGGCAGCAAGCGCGAGAGCGCTGAAGCGGCGCCCAACAAGCGGGGTGCGAGCCGCTGGAAGTGCGGCCCGAAGCTCCACCGACTGTCGAGGACGAGTCCTAAGTATTTCATCGTCGACTCGACAGCTATGGAGACCCCTCCTACCACTATGCTTGAACCCGGAGGTGGCTTATTCCTCGGCCCATGAAAACAGAGGGCCTCGGATTTGTGCAAGGCCACCTCCAGGCCCAACCGCCGGATCCTACCCACGACATGCGCGACCCCGGCCGTCGCCAGTATGGCCGCCTGCCGGTACGTCTTCCCACGGGCTGTTACGAGCGTGTCGTCGGCGTAGCATGTCACGCCGACTCCGTGGAGAAGAGCACCGCGCAGAGCCCAGTCGTACCCTATGTTCCACAGGGGTGGCCCCAATACCGACCCCTGCGGAACACCGCACGACATCTCTCGCTGACCCCATCCTTCACGACCCGGGTAAACAACCGATCTTTCGGATAAATAGGCCCCGATAATGCGGCGGAGGTAACCTGGCACCCCGTGATACCGGAGTGCCTCTCTGATAGTATTCCAGGGCAAGGTGTTGAATGCGTTGGCGATGTCGAGCGACACCGCCAAGACCACCTCGCCCCGGGCGACTGCCTCCTCCGCCAGGACCCTCACGCGCATGATTGCGTCCACTGTGGAGCGCCCCTGACGGAAACCAAATTGGTTGTCCGCCAGGTCCGGCCCCTCGTTGGTCATGTGCTGGACGAGGCGGTCGGCGATGATTCGCTCAAAGATCTTACACACCTCGTCCAGAAGCACAATGGGCCGGTAGGCAGACGGTGAGTCTGCCGGGCGCCCCTCCTTCTTTAGCAGGACCAGCTTTCCGGTCTTCCACCGGCGTGGAAGCTGGCCCCGCTCCAAACATGCGCTTAAGAGTCCTTCTAGTCGGGGCCCGAGAGCCCTCAAGGCCAGGACCCATGCACGGCCTGGAATGCCGTCGGGCCCTGGGGCGGTGTTTTTAATGCGAGAAACCGCCACTCTCAACTCTACCCGGGTCACTTCGGGCACGTCGTCGTCGTCGTCTTCCGCGTCGGGCACATTCCAAGGCGGAACCATAGCCGGTGGCGTATGCTCTGGTCGTGAGGGAAACAAAGCATTGACCACGTCCTCCAATAACTGTGGCTGAAGACTCTGGGACAGTGGGGGCGCCCACTGGCGCATCTTGCCCCTCACCATACGGTAGGGGCGTCCCCACGGATCTCGGTCCAGAGTCTCCAGCAGTTCTTCGCGGGCCAATGACTTTGCCCTCACGATAGCTAACTGGAGAGCGCTCTTCGCCTCCCTGTAGCTCTGGTATAGTTCCGCCTCGGTGGCCACCGCTGACGGGGAGCGGCGGCGTCTTCTTCGGCACCTGGCATACTGGCGTCTCCTCTCAACGCAGACGATGCGCAAGTGCGCAATTTGCTGCGACCACCAGTACACCTGGCGCCTGGATGGTACCGGCCGGACTCGGGGCATCGCAGCGTCGCAGATGTGCGACATGCTCTCCCGGAACCACTCCGCCTCCTCCTCAATGTCGACAGGCCTGTCGGGAGCATCCAACCAGGCCTGCACGATAGAGGCCTCCAGGAGAGCCTCCCTGTCCAGCCGCTTCGTTGCCCAACGCGGACCGTCTCCAACGCCCACCGGGGCTGCTTGGACCGGCACGACCGAGGTGTGGGTGGAGACACTGAATCGGATGTATCTGTGATCCGACAGCGTCTCCACGTCCTCCACTACGTGCCAGCCATGGACACGGCGCGCGAGAGCGGGGCTAGCGAACGTGAGGTCCACTATTGACCCGCCCCACTGTCGCACGCATGTCTGCACGCAACCCCGGTTCAGAAGAAGCAGGCCCTGCTCGACCGCCCACTCCTCCACCAACTCGCCCCGCACATCAGTTGTCGGGGAACCCCATGCCGCAGACTTGGCATTGAAGTCCCCCAAAACGAGAACGGGACGAGGACGACTACGACTGACGACCGTGCCCAAATCTGAGATGACCACCTCGAGGTCAGCGAGAGATAGGCTGGGGGCGAAATACACCCCCGCGACCATAATATCGCCCCAAACTGCCGCAACATAGCCCCGCCCCCGGGTGACGGCTTCAAAGAGTGGGGTGTCCACGGCAGATCTCCTTACAATCGCCACCGAGCCGCTAGTATCGCACACCCAGTCATCCCTGGGCGGCACAAAATACGGCTCGGCGACGACTGCCACATCGATGGACCACTGCGCCATGCTCTGGAGCAAGAGATCCTGAGCTCTGGCGCAGTGGTTTATGTTGCTTTGGAGGAGACATAGATGACCTGGGGCCATTATTGGGTATCCATTGTTGTCTCCTCCTCCCCAGTCCCCGGCGGATCTGCTGCCGCAACCGGTGGGTGAGCCGGTTGCGAGGAACCGGTTGCCTCCATCGATGTGTCCGTAGAAGCCGACGGATGAATCGGCTGTGTCTTGGCCCCGGAGCTCTTCTTTGTGGGCCTGGCGCAGGCCTTAGTCCCGGTCCGGTGATCGGCTGGCTTGCCGGATGCCGCACAGAGTACGCAGTGCGGCGCGGCTGTGCAAGAGCCAGCTTTATGATCCGGTTGACCGCAGCGGAAGCACAGTCGGCTGCGGTCGACCCCCGCGGTGCACCGTACACCCACGTGTCCCGGCTCGAGACAACGATAGCACCGCAAGGGCTTGGGCGTCAGGAGCGTCACCTGCGCCGAGACCCATCCTACCAGCAGCCTTCTGCCCTCCTTAAGTTTATTGGCCGCCGCTACGGGACAACTCACTTGCACTGTCCCGAGGCCAGAGACACCCCTACGGATTGTGCCCGCCTTGACTTGTTCTGGCGGGCAGTTGCCGGCCTTCGAGATGGCAGCGGCGACTTCATCTGAGGTGACAGAGTCGTCCAGGCCCGAGATTCGCAAATCTGCACACTTAGTGGGCCTGGACACTCTGACGTCGTCGGTTCCGAGAGACGCCCTTAGCCTTTCGGCAAGGGCGTCTGCTTTGGGGGCACTTGTAGCCCCCGAAATCTCCAGAAGCCGGGCTCCGGTAGCCGTAGGCTTGCACCGGAGGCCCGTTATGCCGAGATCACTCAAGGATATTTCGGCTTTTGCCTTTGCGAGGATCCCGGCATATGTCTGACCGCGCTCCTCCGCCCCCGGCTGCAGCGTCAGAACCACAGCCGTTGATCGTGGGGCACGGAGTCGCGCAGCCTGTGCTTGGGCCGCCGTCTTCGCCTTTTGGGCATGTCGCCTGGCCTTGCGGCGCGCCTTTTTATTGTTTTGCTTGGCGCCCGCAGTTGTCCATTCCGCCTCCTTCTGAGAAGAGGCGGATTTAGGGTCGCCCTGGTTCATGGATTGTGTTGGCGGCTTTGTAGAGTTAGCCGCTACACCCGACTGGTTGTTTTTGTTTTTCTTCTTCTTCTTCTTTTTCTTTTTTTCCCCATTCGCCCCATCTTGAGACGAGCCTATGGGGGGTGTCTTCTCCGTTATAGCCGCAGCAGCCGCTTGTGCCTGTTGCTGTTGCTGTTGGGCACGAGGCGCTGCGGCTTTGGCCGCATAAGACGGCGCCGGTGCGCTGCGTTGGTCTGCAGCTAGGGGAGGGCGTAAGATCCTCCCCTCTAGCACCGAGAATCGGGCGCTTAGGCTCGCCAGCTCCTGACGGACCAGGCGAACCAACTCCGACTCTGGTGGCGGCTGCTGCTGTGTCGGCTGCTGTGTCGGCTGCTGCTGTGGCTGCTGCTGCGGCTGTGGCGAGCCCAACTCCTTCCGGAGGTGCTCGCGGCGGAAGGACGCCATCTCCGCCTTGAGCTCCTCGTACTCCTTGCGGAGTTCCGCCATTTGGGCCGCCAACTTAATATTTTGGGCCGTTAATAAAGCCGCCTCTTCGCTGGAGGTGCGGCTGAGTAGCACCTCGGCACTCTCCAGTATCGAGGCCGTAGCCTCTTTGAGTGCCTTCTGGCTTACGCCACTGAGGCCCTTCGATACCTTTTGGACCCTCTTGATGGCAGCCACGGCATCAACCAATCTTTGGTTGAGGTCGGAAGCAGGTAGGTCTTCCGCCTCGACGACCACGTCAGAGGCAACAGAAGACGACTCCGACAGGCGGGTGACCCTCCCTTCCGTCACCCTTTTTGTCAGAGCCGCAATCTGCCGCTCATCCTCCGCTTGTTTGTCGGCGTCGGCTGCAGCCTTCTTGGCAGCCGCAACCTCGCGCCTGGACAAGCCGATGCCAACGTACTTGCCCGTCGACACCGGCCTACCTCTCCCGCCTTTTTTGGCACCGACCTTGGCAGCCGGTACCGAAGCATCACTCAGGGCCGAATCCGACCCCGACTCCGTACCACTACGAGGGCGCTTGCTCGGGCGCTTTGAGTTGGAACTCGCAGCGCTTGCGACTGTCATCAGACTCGACGCAGAGTCCGAGTCCGAGAGCACACCTCCAATCCTCTCAACAAGTACACAAGGCACTTTCTCTCCTTCAACGTCTTTCGTTTTTGTTGTTTTTAAATTTATTTTATCCATATGAGTCCCACGAGAATGGAAGCAATTATTGGGGTCCTTCGCGGGCAGTGGCTCCATACCCTTAAACGTAGCCCTATATACTGTTGGGGGCGGGAGGTACCAACAGGTGGGAGCGCTAACAACCGTTCTCCCAACGGCCATTCATCCCCTCGCCGCGCTCCCAAAACTTGGGATTGGGTGGTTTTTTATCTTAGAGGTGTCCTTCCTCTGGGCCAGGCGGTTAAGCCAAGCCCCCGGCGGCGGCATTAAACATGCCTCCGTCCGCTGTCCGGCCAACCCGACTCAGCGGACCCGCCGAAAGGTTTGCTCCTCGATGAACGAGGAGACAAACGAACGCCGCTTCGGTGCGCCTGCACCTCAGCGGCGGCGGCCGCGTTCTTGCCTAGTCGACGAGCGTCGACGGAGCAGGAGCGAACCCTCCCTGTGTCCCTCTTGGTAATGCCCCTCACCTGAACCTCAAAGCGAGATCCAGGATCGGGACACGCAAGCCCCACCACGACGACAACGTGGGGATCACTTCGGTGGGGAACCTAACCTAACCTAACCTAACCTAACCTAACCTAACCTAACCTTTTTTTTTTTTTTTTTTTTTTTTTTTTTTTTTTTTTTTTTTTTTTTTTTTTTTTTTTTTTTTTTTTTTTCACGTGGAGAAATGCTCATGCATACTACACTACCACGGGGAGATAGTGCAGTTATGTGGGACTCTAACCCACTAAAACTCCACGGTGTCCTCCTCTGCCGCTTACGGCGGGAACACGGGCACGCGTTAGCACTCATCCGTGAACCCGCCGCGGCCGTCCGTTACCGGACCCTCCTCTGGGGAGTACTCCCCATCACCGGCGCACCAGAACACATAGCACGCCGTGACCACCCCAGGGACCAAACCAGCACATGGGTGCCAGACGACCCCGTGTCTGGGCACCCTTGGTCCCCCCTGCGACGGGTCAGGACATTGGCCCCGCCGCCTGCCAATTTTCGGCTGCAGAGGATAGGGAGAGCGGCCAACGCAATACCGACACTCCTCTTCCCCTGCAGCCCCACCGCGTCCGCCATCTAACGGTGGCGACCCCGTCAAGGCCGCGGAAGGTAGGGAGAGCGGCGCACCGTAATACCGGCACTCCTCTCCCGCCGCGGCCTCCAACCCTCAGCCGCGATGCCTCAGGCACGACATCGCGGCCCGCCTCAGTTGCGATGTCGCCCAAGCGACACCGCAACCTACTTTTGGCCGCTACGTCGTTGGCTTGTCGGCAAAAGCCCTGACGAGCGGCCCCTCCTCGGGTTCCTCTTCGCTTCACCGTGGGTGTCCAAGCCACGGCTACTGAGCCCCCCCGCCTCGACAATGCGGGAACCCACCGGGGGGGAACCTAACCTAACCTAACCTAACCTAACCTAACCTAACCTAACCTAACCTAACCTAACCTAACCTTTTTTTTTTTTTTTTTTGATCTCGGGGGGAAAATCCTCATGGACATCCTCCGCCCTGGGGAAGGCGGAGGGGCATGCCGGACTCTTACCGGCTAAAAACCACCCCGGTGTTCCCTTCCTGTACCTATTGTCGGGGGTACGGGTATCGCTTGCGCATTCGTCCGCGCCCCCGGCAGGTATTGGCCCGCCAGATGTTCGTAGGCGGGCCCCGTCACCCTCTGCGGATGCCACCCAGTGGCCGCAGGAACTCCCAAATAGAGGCGCGCGCGGAACACTGCGCCGCCGCCTCGAGGCCTGTTTCTGATCGGGCAACAGACGCCCCTAGTCTGTCGCCCGCAGGCCGCGCCCTATGGTGGCCGGAGATCGTCCGCCACCCTGCGACGCCCGGTGCGCCTGCTGCGGGCCGGGAGAGAGGTAACAGCTTCTCTCTCCCTTTCCGCCGCCTCCTTTAGCGACATTACGTCCTCACAAAAGGAGGCGACGGCCGTCCAGCCGCTCTCACTCCCGACCATGTATGAAATAACGGCCGGAAGCGAGAGGTCGCCCGCAGCATCGACTGCCGCGACCAGGTCACGGCGCTGTACTGCCCAAGCTGGGCACTCCTCCAACGTGTGCAGCGCCGTGTCCTCGCGGCAGCTGTCACAATGGTGACATTCGGGCGTCGGCTCCCGGCCTATCCGACACAGGTACTTTCCGAAACACCCATGTCCGGTAAGCACCTGCGTCAGCCGGAAGCTGAGGGCGCCGTGGCGTCTCTCCAGCCACTCCTTCATCACGGGTCTTACCGCCGCTATCGCGGCGTGCCCTAACCTAACCTAACCTAACCTAACCTAACCTAACCTAACCTAACCTAACCTTTTTTTTTTTTTTTTTTGATCCGGGGTGGAAAATCCTCATGGATGTCCGCCGCCCTGGGGCGGGCGGCGGGGTCTGTCAGACTCTTACTGACTAAAAACCACCCCGGGTGTTCCATCTCACACCTACGCCGGGGGTCGCGGGAACGTACGATACTTCCGCAACCCCCGGCTGGTGCCGGCCCGCCTCAGCGGGCCCCGTCTGGTCGGGGGGGGGAGTGAGGTGTTTGACTCCCCCCGCGACGTCTAAGAGGGGCGCGCGTGGAACACATCGCGCCGCCACCTCGGGTCCTGATGTGTGGGGGGCGACGGACGTCCCCGAGTCCGTCGCCCCTGGACCCGTTTAGGGGGGCCGGAAGAGGGCGTTGTCCGCCCTCCGCCGACGCCCGGTGCGCCTGCTGCGGGCAGGGTGAGTGGACGAGATCTCCCTCTCCCTTTCCGCAGCCTCCTTCTGCGAGACGACCGTTTCGCAGAAGGAAACCACCGCGTCCCAGGACTCCTCGCTGTCGACCATGGACTCGACCACGGCCGGCAGCGAGAGGTCACTGCCTACTTCTGAAATGAGGGCACGGCGCGGCTCCTCCCAAGCGGCACACTCTGCCAGCGTATGCCACGCCGTGTCCTCCCGGCAGTCGACGCAGTGGTGACACCGGGCGTCCGGCTCCCTGTTAATGCGACACAGGTACTTCCCGAAGCAACCATGCCCCGAGAGCACCTGTGTCACCCGAAACGACAGGGAGCCGTGCCTCCTCCCGAGCCAGCGCTCGAGTACTGGCCGGACCGCCTCGATGGTACCGAGGCCGGCGGTAGGGCGCGAAAGCCTGTCCCGCCAATCCGCCACCAGGACCTCGCGAAGCTGAGACCGACGCAGCTCCATGTGGCGCTGCGTCAGCCCCTCGCCTCGCGCCCGCGCTTCCTCGCGCCACCGGTACAGTGACGCGAGTACTTTCGCCTCCAGGTCCCAGGGCGGGGATCCAGCCAGTACGCAAGCCGCCTCGTAGGAGATCGTGCGATACCCCCGGACGACCCTGACGGCCATCGCTCTCTGCGGCCTTCGCAGGACTGCGATGCTACCGGCCGTCAGGTCGGTCGCCCAGATCGGGGCCCCATACAGGGCCATGGATCGCACGATCCCCACGTAGAGCCGCCTACAGGCGGCGCTCGGGCCCCCCAGATTGGGAAGCAGCGTTGACAGCGCCCCAGCAGCGCCCAACAACTTGGGCGCCAGCCGCCGGAAGTGGGGGCCGAAATCCCACCGGCTGTCGAGCACCAATCCCAGGTACTTCATGGTGGACTCGACAGCGATCCGAGCCCCCCCGACCACGATGTGTGATCCGGGCGGCGGCGCCCGCCGGGGGCCATGAAACACCATGGCCTCCGACTTGTTGAGGGCCACCTCCAGGCCCAGGCGACGTATGCGGCTCACCACCTGTGACACCGCAGCCGTCGCCAGCAACGCTGCTTCCCTGTGCGAGCTCCCCCGGGCAGTGACCAGCGTGTCGTCAGCATAACACGTAAGGTCCACGCCCGGTTGGAGCTCGCAACCTAACCTAACCTAACCTAACCTTTTTTTTTTTTTTTTTTTTTTTTTTTTTTTGTCGCTGAGAAATGACATTACGCATCTCCGATCGTCGGGGGACGATACGGAGTATGTGGGACTCCCTGCCAAGGTGGCAGTATACCCACTAAAACTCAGCGGTGTTCCCTCGTCGCCTTGATGGAGGGGTCATGGGAATCCGGCTCAGCCTTTGCGTCCACAACCCCCCCGGCGCATGCCCGCCTAACTGGCGGGCCCCGCATGTCCCCCCGGCTGGGGGGCTACGGGAATGGCCGGGAACACCTGGCCATTCCCGTCCGGCACTGGTGGAAGCCTGTGCAATACAGGCGACGGAGCCCCCGCACCCGTCGCCTGCTGGCTTCCACCTGGGAGGAGTCGGAGGTGACTGTCATACTGACGTCGTCTTCGACCCCTCCTCCGCCTTCGGAGCGGCGGCGCGAGAGGGTCTTCCTCCCGCGCGCGCTCCGCCGCCTCCTTCTGGGACATGACGTGTTCGCAGAAGGAGGCGACTGCCGCCCAGGACCCCTCGTCCCCAAGCATGGCATTGACCAAGCCGGGGAGCGAGAGGTCCGTTCCGATCGCCGCGGTGAGACTGCGGCGCGGCTCGGACCACGACGGGCACACCTCAAGAGTGTGCTGCGCCGTGTCCTCCGCCGCGCCACAGCCGTGACACGACGGCGTCTCCTCCCGCCCGATACGGTGCAGGTACGATCCAAAGCAACCGTGCCCGGACAGCACCTGCACCAGACGGAAGGAGACGAACCCGTGCGACCGCTCGAGCCAGTCTCGCAGGACCGGCCCAATCGCGTCTAGGGTACGGCGGCCGAAGGCTGCGGCGGCGAGGTCCCGCGTCCAGTGGACGACAATGGCGTCCTTCGCCTCCCGCCGGACGGCCTCCCGCTCTTCGGGGGCGGGGCGTTCTCCTCTCGCCCTCCGCCCCGCCGTCCATTCATACACTCTGGCGAGCACCCACGCCTCGAGTTCCCAAGGCGGGGTGCCGGCCAGAGCGCATGCCGCCGAGAAGCCGACCGTGCGGTAGGCCCTCGCCACCCGCTGGGCTATGGCCCTTTGGGGGGCCCGCAATGCGGCGGCGTTCTCCCTCCTGCGGAGGGAGTCCTCCCAGATAGGGGCCCCGTAAAGGGCCATACTCCTCAAGATGCCGGCGAAGAGCTGCCGGCATCGCGCGCGGGGCCCCCCCAAGTTGGGGAGCAGCCACGAGAGGGCGCCCGCAGTCTTCAGCAGGCGCGTCGACAGCCCGCTAAAATGCGGGCCGAAACGCCACCTGCTGTCGAGTACAAGGCCCAGATATTTCATCTGGGCCTTCACCTCGATTCGGACGCCCTCCACGAAGATGTGGGCGTCTGGTGGTTGGCGCTGCCGAGGCCCGTGGAAGAACACGGCCTCGGTCTTGTGCAGCGCCACCGTCAATCCTAGGCGGCGGATCCTCCCTGCGACCAAGGATCCGCCTGCCGAGGCCAAGTTGGCCGCCTCCCTGAAACTCTCCCCCCGGGCCGTGAGGAGAGTGTCATCCGCGTAGCAGATGACACTCGTGCCTCGGAGGAGAGTTCCCCGCAAGAGCCAATCGTAGCCAACGTTCCAGAGGAGAGGTCCCACTACCGACCCCTGTGGAACGCCGGCCTCGACTGCGTACCGCCGGACTTGGCCAGCCCTGTTCACGAGGACGATCGCCCGATCCTCCAGGTAGCTGGCCAGTAGACGCCGCATGTATAGAGGCACCCCGTGGAATCGGAGTGCCTCTAGGATGGTGCTGTGGGGAACAGAGTTGAAGGCGTTGGCTATGTCGAATGACACCGCCAACAATCCGTCCCCCGCCTCCATCGCATCCTTCACCTGGCCCTTAAGGCGGGCCAGCGCGTCCACTGTGGAACGCTCAGCCCGAAAACCGAACTGAGCGTCCGACAAGTCCGGCCCCACATTCCGCAGGTGGCTCTTTAGGCGGGCAGCGATTATCCCCTCGAACATTTTGCCGACCTCATCGAGCAGGACGATGGGTCGGTATGCCGAGGGCGATTCTGCGGGGCGGCTTTCCTTGCGAAGGAGGCACAGCTGTCCCTCCTTCCACGGTTTCGGGAACCTCCCAGACGCAAGACATGCGCTAAAGAGGTCCCGAAACCGCTCCTCCATTTGAGTGGCGGCAATTGCCACCACTCTCGCCGGGACACCGTCGGGGCCCGGAGCCGTCTTCTTGGCGCGGATATGCACAATCGCCGCGCTGAGTTCCGACTCCGTGACAGGAGGGGCCTCCTCTTCCTCCTCGGCTGGCGGAGCTATCCCCCGCGGAGGGTCCATCACTGGTGGGGTGAAGTTGTCCCTGCACGGGAACAGAGACTGAACCACCCCATCCAGGAATGAGGGCTCCAGGGTCTCGGCCACCGGGGGACCAAAGGGGCGCAGCTTGTTTCGCGCCGCCTTGTATGGCCTCCCGTAGGGATCTCTGTCGAGACCCTCCAGCATCTCCGCTCTCGCCGAGTCCCTGGCGTCGGCGATGGCCCGCTCGAGGACCCGTTTTGCCTCTATGTACACCTCATAGAGGTGGTCCTCGTGGGCGAGGTCTCGTTGACGCCGCCGCCGACTCCGCGCGTAGGCCCTTCTGGCCACCACGCACCCCGCTCGAAGCCTCTCCAGCTCGGCCGACCACCAGTACACCGCCCTATTGGGCAGCGGTCGGCCGGACCGAGGCATGCTGGAATTGCACACCTCGGTCAGAGACTCCCTCAGGTGTCCCGCCGCGATGTCTACGTCCAAGCCGGCGGAAGGCGGCGAAAGCCAGTCCTGGATAAACGCCGCCTCCGCCGCCGCCTCCCTGTCCAGGCGGGTGAGAGCCCACCGTGGGAACGCTGACCGCCCCGAGAGGGGCCGCGTCCCTCCGGGGCCACCGGTGGAGATGTCGAACCGCACGTAGCGGTGGTCCGACATGGTCTCCACCAAATCCACCCGCCAGTTCAGCACGCGCGCGGCCAGCGCAGGGGTGGCAAAAGTGACGTCCACTATCGAGCCACCCTGTCGCCGCACGCATGTCTGGACGTTCCCTCTGTTGAGGAGGGAGAGCCCAGAGGAGGCTGCCCACTGCTCCACTGCCCGCCCGCGATGGTCGGTGGCCGGGTTGCCCCAGGTCACCGACTTGGCATTCAGGTCTCCCAATACGGAGACCTGACGCGGCGCCGCCCTGCCGACCACGGCGGCCAGGGCTCCGAGATAGTTCTCGAAGTCCCGGAGAGGGCGGTTTGGGGAGAAATAGACGCCCACGAGGGCTATCTCTCCCCACGCGGCGGCCACGTATCCCGGTCCCCTCTCTAATAGCGAGAGGGGAGGGGAGTCTGTGGAGGACCGCGCCGCTAGTGCCACCAAGCCGTCCTCGTCACCCAGCCAACTGCCGGGGATCGAGTAGGGCTCGGCGACCACCGCTACGTTCACCAACCACTCAGCCATGGCCTGCACCAGCAGGTCCTGGGCCGCTCTGCAGTGATTGGTGTTCGCCTGGAGGATGCGGTGATAGGAAACCATTATTCCGACATCGCACCCCCCTCCTCAGCCACCGCCGCTTGAGCTGGAGTAACAGCGGCGGCGACAGCGGCGGTGGCGGCGACAGGGCGAACCTGCGCCGGCACTATGCCCTTCCTCGCGGGAGGCTGGCAATTCCTGCCCCCCATCCTGTGCCCCGCGGGGCGGCCGCTGGCAGCACACGCCGGGCAGTGTGGCGTGGCGACGCTGCAAGTGGCACTCCTGTGTCCCTCCTGTCCGCACTGGAAGCAAGACTCTCCCCAGTCGGACTTGGAGGGACACGTAGATCGGGTGTGGCCCGGCGCGAAGCACTTGAAGCACCGCGCAGGCTTGTCCTCAAGCGGCCGGACCACAGCCGAGCTGAAGCCCACGAGCAGCCGTCCCTTGGTCGCCTTTAGGGCGGCCACCGCCGCGGCGACTGGGCACTCGACGCGGATTGCGCCCATGCCGCGGCGGCCGGGCCTGATGGCTCCCCCCTTCACGGCGCTGGCGCTGCAACCTCCCGCAGCGGCAACGGCCGCCACCACATCCTCTTTGGTGACCGAATCGTCCATATCGATCACCTCCAAGGATGCGGTCTTGACTGGTCTGGCGACCGTCGCCACATCCGCGATGGCCTCTTGCAACTTTGTTGCAAAGAGGTCCGCGTTTGCGCCGCGCTGCTCCCCCCCGAACTCAAAAATTCGGGCTCCGGCCTGGGTGCGGCGGCACGTGATGTTGCCGATCCCCAACCGGGAGGGATCCGCGTTAGCACGAGCCCGTCTTAGGACGGACTCGTACGTCTCGCCCCGCTCTGCGGCCTCCGGGGTGATGGTCACCACGACCGCCGCAGTTTTGGGAGGAACCAACTTCCTCCCGCCCGCCGAAGCCTTCTGGGCTGCCGAAGCAGTCGCAGCGGGCTTGGATTTTTTGGCCTTTCCCCCCCTGACCACTTCCGTCCACGCCTGGTTGGACGGGGTGGTGGAAGGGAGCATGGCGTCCTCCCGCTGCGTGTTCTGGGGGGCTGCCGGAGAGGCAGACGCTCCCTCCGCGCTTGTGGTGGGGGTTTGAGGGGCCTCCGTGCTCCTCTTGCCCTTCCCCTTGCCCTTCCCCTTGCCCTTGGAGGGCTTCGGGGCCTGGGTCTGCGTACCCGGTTTCGGGTCTCCCGCAGGCTGCGCAGGTACAGGCACCGGCTCCGTCGGTGGCGGACTCTTATCCGCCGCTAGCGGCGGGCGGAGCCGGCTTTCCGGCAGGAGCCGGTCCTCAATACCGGCGAAGCAGCCCCTGATGAAGGCCCTCTCCTCCATGACAACCCCGCGGATTATTTCCACGAGGTTGCCAGGGGGGGAAGAGCCTCCCTCTGCCGGACCAGGGGCAGGCGCAGGAGCAGGCGCAGGTTGGGCCTGCCGGGCCGTGGCCTCAGCCAGCTTCTGGTGCAGCTGGCTGACCTCCAGCTGCAGGTGATCCACCCTCGCCTGCAGCTGCCGCGTCTCCTCTGTGGCCGTGCGCTGCACCAGCTCGGTGACAATGCCGTGCAAGCTCACGGCCCGGCATTTGAGGGCCTTCTGGAAGGTCCCCTTCAGATTTGAAGACTTGGAGGCGACCTCCAGTACCTCCTCCTTGTCCTGGAGTGCCATGCGCTCCAGCTCCGCCAGGGAGTGGTCGGCGTACAGCACATTGGATGTGCCATAGCCAGCCCTCGACCTGGCGGACCGCGCCTGCTGCTCCCTGGCAGCGACCTTCTCTTCAAGGTCCTGCTGCAGCTGCTCCCTCCTTGCCAGGCCTAACTGACGCTCGGCGTCCACCAGACCTACGTTGTGGGTCGGACTCGAAGCAGGAGTCGGAGCAGGAGTCGAGGCCTTTTTCGACTTCGGCCTCTTCCCCGACTTGCCCACAGACCCCGAGGAGCCTCCGGACCCGAGCCTCAGGTAGGCCCGCTTCCGCTGGAGGCGGTCGTTTTCGGCCGCCGACGTGTCCATGGCGGACTCGCCGGAGTCCGAAAACTCCGCCTGCAGGCTGGATAAGCTGGCCACAGATGGTGCGCGGCCAGCTTCGATGTGGCCCTTAGAAGGGCCGGTGGATTGGCCCTGGGAAGGGCCACTGTGTTGGCCCTGAGAAGGACCGTTTATATCGTCCCCGGAGGGACAATCGGTTAAAAAGCGCCCGGTGGCGTCTCGCCTTTGTTTTCTAGGCATACTTGCAGTCGTCCGCGTGTTGGCTGCAAGTCACAGCGCACTTTAGCCGCCGGTCTGCCACTCCGTTACGGTGGTCAGACACGGCGTTGCCCGGGGATCACGACGTGGACGTATGCGCTGTGGGGGGACCCCCAACCTAACCTTTTTTTTTTTTTTTTTTATCGTGGAGAAATGCTCATGCATACTGCACTACCACGGGGAGATAGTACAGTTATGTGGGACTCTAACCCACTAAAACTCCACGGTGTCCTCCTCTGCCGCTTACGGCGGGAACACGGGCACGCGTTAGCACTCATCCGCGAACCCGCCGCGGCTGTCCGTTGCCGGACCCTCCTCTGGGGAGTACTCCCCATCACCGGCGCACTAGAACACATAGCACGCCGTGACCACCCCAGGGACCAAACCAGCACATGGGCGCCAGACGTCCCCGTGTCTGGGCACCCTTGGTCCCCCCTGCGACGGGTCAGGACATTGGCCCCGCCGCCTGCCAATTTTCGGCTGCAGAGGATAGGGAGAGCGGCCAACGTAATACCGACACTCCTCTTCCCCTGCAGCCCCACCGCGTCCGCCATCGTACGGTGGCGACCCCGTCAAGGCCGCGGAAGGTAGGGAGAGCGGCGCACCGTAATACCGGCACTCCTCTCCCGCCGCGGCCTCCAACCCTCAACCGCGATGCCTCCGGTACGTACGACATCGCGGCCCGCCTCAGTTGCGATGTCGCCCAAGCGACACCGCAACCTACCTTTGGCCGCTACGTCGTCGGCTTGTCAGCAGAAGCCCTGACGAGCGGCCCCTCCTCGGGTTCCTCTTAGCTTCACCGTGGGTGTCCAAGCCACGGCTACTGAGCCCCCCCGCCTCGACAATGCGGGAACCCACCGGGGGGGGACCCCCAACCTAACCTTTTTTTTTTTTTTTTTTTTTTTGATCCGGGGTGGAAAATCCTCATGGATGTCCGCCGCCCTGGGGCGGGCGGCGGGGTCTGTCAGACTCTTACTGACTAAAAACCACCCCGGGTGTTCCATCTCACACCTACGCCGGGGGTCGCGGGAACGTACGATCCTTCCGCAACCCCCGGCTGGTGCCGGCCCGCCTCAGCGGGCCCCGTCTGGTCGGGGGGGGGGAGTGAGGTGTTTGACTCCCCCCGCGACGTCTAAGAGGGGCGCGCGTGGAACACATCGCGCCGCCACCTCGGGTCCTGATGTGTGGGGGGCGACGGACGTCCCCGAGTCCGTCGCCCCTGGACCCGTTTAGGGGGGCTGGAAGAGGGCGTTGTCCGCCCTCCGCCGACGCCCGGTGCGCCTGCTGCGGGCAGGGTGAGTGGACGAGATCTCCCTCTCCCTTTCCGCAGCCTCCTTCTGCGAGACGACTGTTTCGCAGAAGGAAACCACCGCGTCCCAGGACTCCTCGCTGTCGACCATGGACTCGACCACGGCCGGCAGCGAGAGGTCACTGCCTACTTCTGAGATGAGGGCACGGCGCGGCTCCTCCCAAGCGGCACACTCTGCCAGCGTATGCCACGCCGTGTCCTCCCGGCAGTCGACGCAGTGGTGACACCGGGCGTCCGGCTCCCTGTTAATGCGACACAGGTACTTCCCGAAGCAACCATGCCCCGAGAGCACCTGCGTCACCCGAAACGACAGGGAGCCGTGCCTCCTCCCGAGCCAGCGCTCGAGTACTGGCTGGACCGCCTCGATGGTACCGAGGCCGGCGGTAGGGCGCGAAAGCCTGTCCCGCCATTCCGCCACCAGGACCTCGCGAAGCTGAGACCGACGCAGCTCCATGTGGCGCTGCGTCAGCCCCTCGCCTCGCGCCCGCGCTTCCTCGCGCCACCGGTACAGTGACGCGAGTACTTTCGCCTCCAGGTCCCAGGGCGGGGATCCAGCCAGTACACAAGCCGCCTCGTAGGAGATCGTGCGATACCCCCGGACGACTCTGACGGCCATCGCTCTCTGCGGCTTTCGCAGTACTGCGATGCTTCCGGCCGTCAGGTCAGTCGCCCAGATCGGGGCCCCATACAGGGCCATGGATCGCACGATCCCCACGTAGAGCCGCCTACAGGCGGCGCTCGGGCCCCCCAGATTGGGAAGCAACGTTGACAGCGCCCCAGCAGCGCCCAACAACTTGGGCGCCAGCCGCCGGAAGTGGGGGCCGAAATCCCACCGGCTGTCGAGCACCAATCCCAGGTACTTCATGGTGGACTCGACAGCGATCCGAGCCCCCCCGACCACGATGTGTGATCCGGGCGGCGGCGCCCGCCGGGGGCCATGAAACACCATGGCCTCCGACTTGTTGAGGGCCACCTCCAGGCCCAGGCGACGTATGCGGCTCACCACCTGTGACACCGCAGCCGTCGCCAGCAACGCTGCTTCCCTGTGCGAGCTCCCCCGGGCAGTGACCAGCGTGTCGTCAGCGTAACACGTAAGGTCTACGCCCGGTTGGAGCTCGCCCCTCAACACCCAGTCGTACCCGATGTTCCACAGGAGCGGGCCCAAGACCGAGCCCTGTGGAACACCGCACGACATGCGGTGCTGGTTTCCGCCATCACGTCCCACGTAGGTGACACACCTCTCCGACAGATAAGCCCCAACGATGTGGCGGAGGTAGGGAGGCACCCGATGGTACCGCAGTGCCTCCCGAATACAACTCCAGGGCAGGGTGTTGAAGGCGTTGGAAATGTCCAAGGACACCGCCAACATCACCCCGCCCCGGGCCACCGTTTCCTCCGCCAGGACCCTCACTCGCGACACAGCGTGAATGGTGGAGCGCCCATGCCGAAAGCCGAACTGGCTGCCGTCCAGGTCCGGCCCCTCTCCGCACAAGTGGCCGACGAGGCGGGCAGCGATTATCCGCTCGAACAGCTTACCCACCTCGTCTAGCAGCACTATGGGCCGGTACGCGGACGGCGAGTCCGCAGGGCGCCCCGCCTTCCTGAGCAGGACCAGACGACCAGATTTCCACAAAGTGGGAAACTGGCCCCGCTCAAGGCACGCTGTGTAGAGTCCTCTCAGTTGGGGCTCAAGCTCCTTCAGAGCGAGGGCTAACACGCAGCCGTGGATCCCGTCGGGCCCCGGAGCCACGTTCTTGGCCCGGAGCCGCATCACGGCTGCCCCCATCTCTGCCTGTGTCACCTCTGGGACGCTGATGGCGTTCTCTTCGGTGGACTCTGCGGCTGTGGGCAAAGCCATCGGCGGCGGAGTGTGCTCCGCTCTCGCCGGGAAGAGGGCTGCGACCACCTGTTCCAGCAGCTCGGGTTGGAGACTCTCCGTAAGCGGGGGCGCCGCGGCTCGAAGTTTCCCTCGAACCGCGCGATAAGGGCGCCCCCACGGATCCCCGTCTAGAGTCTCCAACATCTCCTCCCTGGCTCGCGACTTCGCCTCGCCGATGGCCAGCCACAGAGTCCTCTTCGCCGCGCGGTACACCTCATACAGCGCGGCTTCTTCGTCAGGGACCCGAAGACGTCTCCTCCGGTATCGGGTGTACTGGCGCCTGACCGCCACGCACGCGACGCGCAACTGCGCGATCTCGGCGGTCCACCAGTACACCTGGCGCCTTGCTGACTGTGTGTGGACCCGGGGCATGGACGCGTCGCTGATTTGCGTCATCGCCCCGCGGAACCACAGCGCCTCCTGCTCGACGTCAACGGGTCCGTTCGTCGCCGACTCCCGGAACCAGGCCTGGACAATAGCGGCCTCCTCGAGAAGCTCCCTGTCGATGCGCTTACGCGCCCAGCGCGGACCGTCCGCACGCGGGGCCGGTAAACCGCGGCCGCCTGCGGTCTGGGCGGAGACGTCGAAACGGATGTATCGATGATCCGACAACGTCTCCACCTCCGCGGCGACACGCCAGTCGCGGACACGGCTCGCGACAACGGGGCTAGCGAACGAGACGTCCACTATTGAACCGCCCCGCTGCCGCACGCACGTGTGCTCCGTGCCCCGATTTAGGACGGTCAAGCCAGTCGTGACCGCCCACTCCTCCAGTACCTCGCCCCTAGCATCGGTCACTGGAGATCCCCACGCCGCAGATTTGGCGTTGAGATCCCCCAGCAACAGCACCGGGCGAGGGTGGAGTCGGCCCACGACGGCACCCAACTCGACAAGAAACCTCTCGAAGTCGGCGAGACTCTTGTTGGGCGAAAAATACGCCCCAACCGTGCCAATGCCGTCCACGAGGGCGGCCACCCAGCCGTGACCTCGGGACGGGTTGGCAAGAGCCCCGCCAATGATGGCCACCAAACCGTCCAGGTCTCCCACCCAGTTATCCCTGGGGGGGACAAAGTACGGTTCGGCGACCACAGCCACGTGAATCGACCACTCTGCCATGCTCTGGAGCAAGAGATCCTGAGCTCTGGCAGAGTGGTTGATGTTGCCCTGGAGGAAATGGTACAGCGCCATTAGGCACAGTCCATTCCCTCCGCACCATTCCTAGGCCGGGAGTCGGCCGAAGGGAGGCCAGGCTGAGGGGGGGGTAAAGAGCCCCCGGCAGCCTTGGCACCCCTTCTCTTCCCCTTTTGGGCAGGCCCGCCACAAGCCTTTCCGCCCGCTCTGTGCCCAGCGGGCCTCCCTGCAGCTGTACAGAGGCTGCAGTTTGGCGCCGCGGAGCACTGGGCCGCCTTGTGGCCGGCCTGACCGCAGCGATAGCACAGCTCGCTGCGGTCTACGCACGAGGTGCACCGTGCCCTGACATGCCCAATGTCAAGGCAACGGTAGCACCGCAGTGCCCTGGGTTGCAGCTGCCTCACCCTCGCTGCAACCCACCCCACCAACAGACGCCCAGCGTCGGCGACTTTGTTAGCCGCCGCCACCGGGCACCGCACCCAGATCGCGCCGAGCCCGGAGGCGTCGGCGCGAATCTCGCCCGTCCGCACGTCCCCGGGCGGACATCCACCGGCTTTGGCGACGGCCGCCGCGACCTCAGCCGGAGTCGTCGAGTCGTCCAGGCCGTCGACGCGCAGTTCAGCGGTCTTCATCGGCCTGGACACCCGAACGTCCTCCGGGTTCAGGACCTCCCGCAGCTTGGCGGCCAGGACGTCCGCCTTTTCGCCGCTAGAGGCACCCGACACCTCCAGCAGTCGCGCCCCCGTAATCGCCGGCCTCATTTTAAGGCCGGACGGTATGCCAAGGTCGGGGAACGCGACTTTAGCTTTCGCCTCCGTAAGGACCGCCTTATAGGAGACGCCCCTTTCGATGGCTCCGGGCTGCAGCGTAATCACTACAGCCGCGGAGCGTGGGGCTCTGATCCTAGGCGGTCCCTTCGACCCCCAACCTAACCTAACCTAACCTTTTTTTTTTTTTTTTTTTTTTTTTTTTTTTTCACGTGGAGAAATGCTCATGCATACTACACTACCACGGGGAGATAGTGCAGTTATGTGGGACTCTAACCCACTAAAACTCCACGGTGTCCTCCTCTGCCGCTTACGGCGGGAACACGGGCACGCGTTAGCACTCATCCGTGAACCCGCCGCGGCCGTCCGTTACCGGACCCTCCTCTGGGGAGTACTCCCCATCACCGGCGCACCAGAACACATAGCACGCCGTGACCACCCCAGGGACCAAACCAGCACATGGGCGCCAGACGACCCCGTGTCTGGGCACCCTTGGTCCCCCCTGCGACGGGTCAGGACATTGGCCCCGCCGCCTGCCAATTTTCGGCTGCAGAGGATAGGGAGAGCGGCCAACGTAATACCGACACTCCTCTTCCCCTGCAGCCCCACCGCGTCCGCCATCATACGGTGGCGACCCCGTCAAGGCCGCGGAAGGTAGGGAGAGCGGCGCACCGTAATACCGGCACTCCTCTCCCGCCGCGGCCTCCAACCCTCAGCCGCGATGCCTCTGGTACAACATTGCGGCCCGCCTCAGTTGCGATGTCGCCCAAGCGACACCGCAACCTACTTTTGGCCGCTACGTCGTTGGCTTGTCGGCAAAAGCCCTGACGAGCGGCCCCTCCTCGGGTTCCTCTTCGCTTCACCGTGGGTGTCCAAGCCACGGCTACTGAGCCCCCCCGCCTCGACAATGCGGGAACCCACCGGGGGGGAACCTAACCTAACCTAACCTAACCTTTTTTTTTTTTTTTTTTTTTTTTTTTTTTTTTTTACGTGGAGAAATGCTCATGCATACTACACTACCACGGGGAGATAGTGCAGTTATGTGGGACTCTAACCCACTAAAACTCCACGGTGTCCTCCTCTGCCGCTTACGGCGGGAACACGGGCACGCGTCAGCACTCATCCGTGAACCCGCCGCGGCCGTCCGTTACCGGACCCTCCTCTGGGGAGTATTCCCCATCACCGGCGCACCAGAACACATAGCACGCCGTGACCACCCCAGGGACCAAACCAGCACATGGGCGCCAGACGACCCCGTGTCTGGACACCCTTGGTCCCCCTGTGACGGGTCAGAACATTGGCCCCGCCGCCTGCCAATTTTCGGCTGCAGAGGATAGGGAGAGCGGCCAACGCAATACCGGCACTCCTCTTCCCCTGCAGCCCCACCGCGTCCGCCATCTTACGGTGGCGACCCCGTCAAGGCCGCGGAAGGTAGGGAGAGCGGCGCACCGTAATACCGGCACTCCTCTCCCGCCGCGGCCTTCAACCCTCAGCCGCGACGCCCCCGTTACGACATCGCGGCCCGCCTCAGTTGCGATGCCGCTCAAGCGGCACCGCAACCTACTTTTGGCCGCTACGTCGTCGGCTTGGTAGCAAAAGCCCTGACGAGCGGCCCCTCCTCGGGTTCCTCTTAGCTTCACCGTGGGGCTCAAAACCACGGCTACTGAGCCCCCCCGCCTCGACAATGCGGGAACCCACCGGGGGGGAACCTAACCTAACCTAACCTTTTTTTTTTTTTTTTTTTTTTTTTTTTTTTTTTTTTTTTTTTTTTTTTTTTTTTTTTTTCACGTGGAGAAATGCTCATGCATACTACACTACCACGGGGAGATAGTGCAGTTATGTGGGACTCTAACCCACTAAAACTCCACGGTGTCCTCCTCTGCCGCTTACGGCGGGAACACGGGCACGCGTTAGCACTCATCCGTGAACCCGCCGCGGCCGTCCGTTACCGGACCCTCCTCTGGGGAGTACTCCCCATCACCGGCGCACCAGAACACATAGCACGCCGTGACCACCCCAGGGACCAAACCAGCACATGGGCGCCAGACGACCCCGTGTCTGGACACCCTTGGTCCCCCTGTGACGGGTCAGAACATTGGCCCCGCCGCCTGCCAATTTTCGGCTGCAGAGGATAGGGAGAGCGGCCAACGCAATACCGGCACTCCTCTTCCCCTGCAGCCCCACCGCGTCCGCCATCTTACGGTGGCGACCCCGTCAAGGCCGCGGAAGGTAGGGAGAGCGGCGCACCGTAATACCGGCACTCCTCTCCCGCCGCGGCCTTCAACCCTCAGCCGCGACGCCCCCGTTACGACATCGCGGCCCGCCTCAGTTGCGATGCCGCTCAAGCGGCACCGCAACCTACTTTTGGCCGCTACGTCGTCGGCTTGGTAGCAAAAGCCCTGACGAGCGGCCCCTCCTCGGGTTCCTCTTCGCTTCACCGTGGGTGTCCAAGCCACGGCTACTGAGCCCCCCCGCCTCGACAATGCGGGAACCCACCGGGGGGGAACCTAACCTAACCTAACCTAACCTTTTTTTTTTTTTTTTTTTTTTCACGTGGAGAAATGCTCATGCATACTACACTACCACGGGGAGATAGTGCCGTTATGTGGGACTCTAACCCACTAAAACTCCACGGTGTCCTCCTCTGCCGCTTACGGCGGGAACACGGGCACGCGTTAGCACTCATCCGTGAACCCGCCGCGGCCGTCCGTTACCGGACCCTCCTCTGGAGAGTACTCCCCATCACCGGCGCACCAGAACACATAGCACGCCGTGACCACCCCAGGGACCAAACCAGCACATGGGCGCCAGACGACCCCGTGTCTGGGCACCCTTGGTCCCCCCTGCGACGGGTCAGGACATTGGCCCCGCCGCCTGCCAATTTTCGGCTGCAGAGGATAGGGAGAGCGGCCAACGTAATACCGACACTCCTCTTCCCCTGCAGCCCCACCGCGTCCGCCATCGTACGGTGGCGACCCCGTCAAGGCCGCGGAAGGTAGGGAGAGCGGCGCACCGTAATACCGGCACTCCTCTCCCGCCGCGGCCTCCAACCCTCAACCGCGATGCCTCCGGTACGTACGACATCGCGGCCCGCCTCAGTTGCGATGTCGCCCAAGCGACACCGCAACCTACCTTTGGCCGCTACGTCGTCGGCTTGTCAGCAAAAGCCCTGACGAGCGGCCCCTCCTCGGGTTCCTCTTGGCTTCACCGTGGGTGTCCAAGCCACGGCTACTGAGCCCCCCCGCCTCGACAATGCGGGAACCCACCGGGGGGGAACCTAACCTAACCTAACCTAACCTTTTTTTTTTTTTTTTTTTTTTTTTTGTCGCTGAGAAATGACATTACGCATCTCCGCTCGTCGGGGGACGACACGGAGTATGTGGGACTCCCTGCCAGGGTGGCAGTATACCCACTAAAACTCAGCGGTGTTCCCTCATCGCCTTGATGGGGGGGTCATGGGAATCCGGCTTAGCCTTTGCGTCCACAACCCCCCCGGCGCATGCCCGCCTAACTGGCGGGCCCCGCATGATCCCCCCGGCTGGGGGGCTACGGGAATGACCGGGAACACCTGGCCATTCCCGTCCGGCACTGGTGGAAGCTTGTGCAATACAGGCGAGCGTGCCCCCGCACCCGTCGCCTGCTGGCTTCCACCTGGGAGGAGTCGGAAGTCGCCCACGAGGGCTATCTCTCCCCACGCGGCGGCCACGTATCCCGGTCCCCTCTCTAATAGCGAGAGGGGAGGGGAGTCTGTGGAGGACCGCGCCGCTAGTGCCACCAAGCCGTCCTCGTCACCCAGCCAACTGCCGGGGATCGAGTAGGGCTCGGCGACCACCGCTACGTTCACCAACCACTCAGCCATGGCCTGCACCAGCAGGTCCTGGGCCGCTCTGCAGTGATTGGTGTCCGCCTGGAGGGTGCGGTGATAGGAAACCATTATTCCGACATCGCACCCCCCTCCTCAGCCACCGCCGCTGGAGCTGGAGTAACAGCGGCGGCGACAGCGGCGGTGGCGGCGACAGGGCGAACCTGCGCCGGCACTATGCCCTTCCTCGCGGGAGGCTGGCAACTCCTGCCCCCCATCCTGTGCCCCGCGGGGCGGCCGCTGGCAGCACACGCCGGGCAGTGTGGCGTGGCGACGCTGCAAGTGGCACTCCTGTGTCCCTCCTGTCCGCACTGGAAGCAAGACTCTCCCCAGTCGAACTTGGAGGGACACGTAGATCGGGTGTGGCCCGGCGCGAAGCACTTGAAGCACCGCGCAGGCTTGTCCTCAAGCAGCCGGACCACAGCCGAGCTGAAGCCCACGAGCAGCCGTCCCTTGGTCGCCTTAAGGGCGGCCACCGCTGCCGCGACTGGGCACTCGACGCGGATTGCGCCCATGCCGCGGCGGCCGGGCCTGATGGCTCTCCCCTTCACGGCGCTGGCGCTGCAGCCTCCCGCAGCGGCAACGGCCGCCACCACATCCTCTTTGGTGACCGAATCGTCCATATCGATCACCTCCAAGGATGCGGTCCTGACGGGTCTGGCGACCGTCGCCACATCCGCGATGACCTCTTGCAACTTTGTTGCAAAGAGGTCCGCGTTTGCGCTGCGCTGCTCCCCCCCGAACTCAAAAATTCGGGCTCCGGCCTGGGTGCGGCGGCACGTGATGTTACCGATCCCCAGCCGAGAGGGATCCGCGTTAGCACGAGCCCGTCTTAGGACGGACTCATACGTTTCGCCCCGCTCTGCGGCCTCCGGGGTGATGGTCACCACGACCGCTGCAGTTTTGGGAGGAACCAACTTCCTCCCGCCCGCCGGAGCCTTCTGGGCTGCCGGAGCAGTCGCAGCGGGCTTGGACTTTTTGGCCTTTCCCCCCTTGACCACTTTCGTCCACGCCTGGTTGGACGGGGTGGTGGAGGGGAGCATGGCGTCCTCCCGCTGCGTGTTCTGGGGGGCTGCCGGAGTGGCAGACGCTCCCTCCGCGCTTGTGGTGGGGGTTTGAGGGGCCACCGTGCTCCTCTTGCCCTTCCCCTAGCCCTTGGAGGGCTTCGGGGCCTGGGCCTGCGCACCCGATTTCGGGTCCCCCACAGGCTGCGCAGGTACAGGCACCGGCTCCGTCGGTGGCGGACTCTTATCCGCCGCTAACGGCGGGCGGAGCCGCTTTTCCGGCAGGAGCCGGTCCTCAATACCGGCGAAGCAGCCCCTGATGAAGGCCCTCTCCTCCACAACAACCCCGCGGATTATTTCCACGAGGTTGCCAGGGGAGGAGGAGCCTCCCTCTGCCGGACCAGGGGCAGGCGCAGGTTGGGCTTGCCGGGCCGTGGCCTCAGCCAGCTTCTGGTGCAGCTGGCTGACCTCCAGCTGCAGGCGATCCACCCTCGCCTGCAGCTGCCGCGTCTCTTCTGTGGCCGTGCGCTTCACCAGCTCGGTGACAATGCCGTGCATGCTCACGGCCCGACATTTGAGGGCCTTCTGGAAGGTCCCCTTCAGGTTCGAGGACTTGGAGGCGACCTCCAGTACCTCCTCCTTGTCCTGGAGCGCCATGCGCTCCAGCTCCGCCAAGGAGTGGTCGGCGTACAGCACATTGGATGTGCCATAGCCAGCCCTCGACCTGGCGGACCGCGCCTGCTGCTCCCTGACAGCGACCCTCTCTTCTAGGTCCTGCTGCAGCTGCTCCCTCCTTGCTAGGCCTAACTGACGCTCGGCGTCCACCAGACCCACGTCGTGGGTGGGAGTCGAAGCAGGAGTTGGAGCAGGAGTCGAGGCCTTTCTTGACTTCGGCCTCTTCTCCGACTTGCCCACAGACCCCGAGGAGCCCCCGGACCCGAGCCTCAGGTAGGCCCGCTTCCGCTGGAGGCGGTCGTTTTCGGCCGCCGACGTGTCCATAGTGGACTCGCCGGAATCCGAAAACTCCGCCTGCAGACTGGATAAACTGGCCACAGATGATGCGCGGCCAGCTTCGACGTGGCCCTTAGAAGGGCCGGTGGATTGGCCCTGGGAAGGGCCACTGCGTTGGCCCTGAGAAGGGCCGTTTATATCGTCCCCGGAGGGACATTCGGTTAAAAATCGCCCGGAGGCGTCTCGCCTTTGTTTTTTAGGCATCGTTGCAGACGTCCGCCTGTTGCCTGCAAGTCACAGCGCACTTTAGCCGCCGGTCTGCCACTCCGTTACGGTGGTCAGACACGGCGTTGCCCGGGGATCACGACGAGGACGTATGCGCTGTGGGGGGACCCCCAACCTAACCTAACCTTTTTTTTTTTTTTGTCGCTGAGAAATGACATTACGCATCTCCGCTCGTCGGGGGACGACACGGAGTATGTGGGACTCCCTGCCAGGGTGGCAGTATACCCACTAAAACTCAGCGGTGTTCCCTCATCGCCTTGATGGGGGGGTCATGGGAATCCGGCTTAGCCTTTGCGTCCACAACCCCCCCGGCGCATGCCCGCCTAACTGGCGGGCCCCGCATGATCCCCCCGGCTGGGGGGCTACGGGAATGACCGGGAACACCTGGCCATTCCCGTCCGGCACTGGTGGAAGCTTGTGCAATACAGGCGAGGGTGCCCCCGCACCCGTCGCCTGCTGGCTTCCACCTGGGAGGAGTCGGAAGTCGCCCACGAGGGCTATCTCTCCCCACGCGGCGGCCACGTATCCCGGTCCCCTCTCTAATAGCGAGAGGGGAGGGGAGTCTGTGGAGGACCGCGCCGCTAGGGCCACCAAGCCGTCCTCGTCACCCAGCCAACTGCCGGGGATCGAGTAGGGCTCGGCGACCACCGCTACGTTCACCAACCACTCAGCCATGGCCTGCACCAGCAGGTCCTGGGCCGCTCTGCAGTGATTGGTGTTCGCCTGGAGGGTGCGGTGATAGGAAACCATTATTCCGACATCGCACCCCCCTCCTCAGCCACCGCCGCTGGAGCTGGAGTAACAGCGGCGGCGACAGCGGCGGTGGCGGCGACAGGGCGAACCTGCGCCGGCACTATGCCCTTCCTCGCGGGAGGCTGGCAACTCCTGCCCCCCATCCTGTGCCCCGCGGGGCGGCCGCTGGCAGCACACGCCGGGCAGTGTGGCGTGGCGACGCTGCAAGTGGCACTCCTGTGTCCCTCCTGTCCGCACTGGAAGCAAGACTCTCCCCAGTCGAACTTGGAGGGACACGTAGATCGGGTGTGGCCCGGCGCGAAGCACTTGAAGCACCGCGCAGGCTTGTCCTCAAGCAGCCGGACCACAGCCGAGCTGAAGCCCACGAGCAGCCGTCCCTTGGTCGCCTTAAGGGCGGCCACCGCCGCCGCGACTTGGCACTCGACGCGGATTGCGCCCATGCCGCGGCGGCCGGGCCTGATGGCTCTCCCCTTCACGGCGCTGGCGCTGCAGCCTCCCGCAGCGGCAACGGCCGCCACCACATCCTCTTTGGTGACCGAATCGTCCATATCGATCACCTCCAAGGATGCGGTCTTGACGGGTCTGGCGACCGTCGCCACATCCGCGATGACCTCTTGCAACTTTGTTGCAAAGAGGTCCGCGTTTGCGCTGCGCTGCTCCCCCCCGAACTCAAAAATTCGGGCTCCGGCCTGGGTGCGGCGGCACGTGATGTTACCGATCCCCAGCCGAGAGGGATCCGCGTTAGCACGAGCCCGTCTTAGGACGGACTCATACGTTTCGCCCCGCTCTGCGGCCTCCGGGGTGATGGTCACCACGACCGCTGCAGTTTTGGGAGGAACCAACTTCCTCCCGCCCGCCGGAGCCTTCTGGGCTGCCGGAGCAGTCGCAGCGGGCTTGGACTTTTTGGCCTTTCCCCCCTTGACCACTTTTGTCCACGCCTGGTTGGACGGGGTGGTGGAGGGGAGCATGGCGTCCTCCCGCTGCGTGTTCTGGGGGGCTGCCGGAGTGGCAGACGCTCCCTCCGCGCTTGTGGTGGGGGTTTGAGGGGCCACCGTGCTCCTCTTGCCCTTCCCCTTGCCCTTGGAGGGCTTCGGGGCCTGGGCCTGCGCACCCGATTTCGGGTCTCCCGCAGGCTGCGCAGGTACAGGCACCGGCTCCGTCGGTGGCGGACTCTTATCCGCCGCTAGCGGCGGGCGGAGCCGCTTTTCCGGCGGGAGCCGGTCCTCAATACCGGCGAAGCAGCCCCTGATAAAGGCCCTCTCCTCCATGACAACCCCGCGGATTATTTCCACGAGGTTGCCAGGAGGGGAGGAGCCTCCCACTGCCGGACCAGGGGCAGGCGCAGGTTGGGCTTGCCGGGCCGTGGCCTCAGCCAGCTTCTGGTGCAGCTGGCTGACCTCCAGCTGCAGGCGATCCACCCTCGCCTGCAGCTGCCGCGTCTCCTCTGTGGCCGTGCGCTGCACCAGCTCGGTGACAATGCCGTGCAAGCTCACGGCCCGGCATTTGAGGGCCTTCTGGAAGGTCCCCTTGAGGTTCGAGGACTTGGAGGCGACCTCCAGTACCTCCTCCTTGTCCTGGAGTGCCATGCGCTCCAGCTCCGCCAGGGAGTGGTCGGCGTACAGCACATTAGATGTGCCATAGCCAGCCCTCGACCTGGCGGACCGCGCCTGCTGCTCCCTGACAGCGACCCTCTCTTCTAGGTCCTGCTGCAGCTGCTCCCTCCTTGCTAGGCCTAACTGACGCTCGGCGTCCACCAGACCCACGTCATGGGTCGGACTCGAAACAGGAGTCGGAGCAGGAGTCGAGGCCTTTCTTGACTTCGGCCTCTTCTCCGACTTGCCCACAGACCCCGAGGAGCCTCCGGACCCGAGCCTCAGGTAGGCCCGCTTCCGCTGGAGGCGGTCGTTTTCGGCCGCCGACGTGTCCATAGTGGATTCGCCGGAGTCCGAAAACTCCGCCTGCAGGCTGGATAAGCTGGCCACGGATGGTGCGCGGCCAGCTTCGACGTGGCCCTTAGAAGGGCCGGTGGAGTGGCCCTGGGAAGGGCCACTGTGTTGGCCCAGAGAAGGGCCGTTTGTATCGTCCCCGGAGGGACAATCGGTTAAAAAGCGCCCGGAGGCGTCTCGTCTTTGCTTTTTCGGCATACTTGCAGTCGTCCGCGTGTTGGCTGCAAGTCACAGCGCACTTTAGCCGCCGGTCTGCCACTCCGTTACGGTGGTCAGACACGGCGTTGCCCGGGGATCACGACGTGGACGTATGCGCTGTGGGGGGACCCCCAACCTAACCTAACCTAACCTAACCTAACCTAACCCCCGATTTCATTCGTCAAGCGGCAGATTCGTGCAGATACGCTTGACGAATGGAATCGGAGATACAGATCCGAAGAAACAGCCGGAGTGACAAAAATGTTTTTCCCGGACGCCATCCAAGCATTTAGTGTAGTTAAGGTACTGAAACCGACAGGAGTACTGACCCAATTATTGACAGGGCACGGTGGGTTCTCCGAATACCTTAATAGGTTTAAGTGCAAGGAGAGCTCATCGTGCATATGTGACTATGACCAACAGGAAACTGTAGTACACATACTGACTGACTGCCCTGCTTACTGTCGGGAGAGGTATGAGATTGAGCAAGAGTTAGGAATTGAGGTAACGATGGCAAACTTGAGTGCACTAATTGCAAACAAAGATACCAGAGACAAGTTTATTGGTTTCTGCATGAAAGTAGCTAGGAAAACTATTACTAGGAATAAGTAAACGAATATATGCTCAGGATTCATATTTGTCTATAATATATAACAGTAGCATATGTACAAAAGTCGTTGAAAATGTCCGAAATTGTAGTGAGTGAATGAACCAATAAACATGTATTACATCTAGACTAAGAGGCGTTTCGATTCTGCTGAAATGGTGTATGTAATAGGGTAATTTAGAGTGTAAGAAGTAAAATACTATAGATATAAGGATATAGAAAATATGTTTGTTAAATATAAGGATATTTGTATAGAAGGACTAGATTTTGGGCGTTGCGCGAGCTGCAAGCAGCTCGCGGGGTCGTGTTTTTGAGGAGTATTTCTTACCCTTGTAAAATTTTGAGAATTGGACAGTAATCCTTAGCACTTATAGGATTTTGTAATAATTGCTATTTATTCACCAAGGGGAGTAAGGCACAGATTACTAATCGAGTGTGCATTTGAGGCCCGACGCGAAGCGGAGGGCCGTAAACCACACGAGTTTAGTAATCTGTACTTACCCTCGAGTGATATATACTGCTTTATACTACACTTGTGGAGTTGTTGTTAATAAATTGCTATAAGTCGTGCGTGACATGTCTGATGCATGTCAGTTGCAAGATGACCTGTATAGGTTTGAATTATATTGCATCCGTAATAAACTCCAATTAAAAAATGCTCAAATGTCTCAAAATGCTTCCTCCTAACATTCTCACGTTGTACTTCTTTTCTAAATTTCAATTACACCATTGACGGTCAGCTCATTAGCAGGCTAAATAGTATAAGAGATTTAGGGGTAATCATGGACAGCAAGCTTCTGTTTGATCAACATGTAGATAGCATAGTTGCAAAGGCATCCAAAGCTCTGGGATTTATACTACGCACAACGGCCTGTTTCCGATCTCTTAAACCGGTTAAAATTTTGTATTGTTCTTTCGTGCGCAGCCATTTAGAATATGCGTCTCAGGTTTGGAACCCGCAGTATGAGACTTATAAGTCCCGTATTGAAGGCGTTCAAAGAAAATTTCTGCGATATCTAGATTATAGGGCTCAGCAATACTCAGTTGACTACGAGCACCGCTGCAAACGGTACCACTTTCTTCCTTTGGAGATGAGACGTAATATTGGAGACATGAGTTTGCTGTTGGGTATCGCAAATGGCCACATTAACTGTCCTGAACTCGTTGCTAATCTGTCATTGCGCACGAATCTTATGGGATTACGTCAACGGCCAATATTAAATGTACCTTTTGCAATGACCAATTATAGGCGGAATGTTTTCTCAATAAGAAGTGCACTTAGTTTCAATAGGCTTCCTAGGGACCTTAAAGTCGACTTGTTCTGCACCAGTGTGGCGACCTTAAGACGGCTTTTGGTACAGTCTTTTTTCAAGGATAGTTAACTTGTCTACTAATTATATTACTAATTATATTAACTTGTATGTACTTACTTTTTATCGACTATTTCGTTAAACTATATGTGGAGGCTTGTTATTAGCATTTTAATATTACATTTGTTTATTTCATGTGTTTGTTAGTATGTAAGCCTTCTTTAAAATAAAATAAATAATAAATAAAATAATTGTCACTGGAATCACTTATTTTAACTTGTGATTTACACCGCCAAACTTTAAACTTTACCAAGAAAATTGTTTCTACAAAATACGTCAACCAACAAAATAAGTCTTTTTTTTTCTTATTTTAGCGCGTCAAACAGTTTTCGCGCCAAAAGACGTTAAGCCGCATGGCTCTAGTGGGGACGCGGCTTAACGTCTTTTGTGATTTGTTGTGATCAACAACACTCAACAACACTCAACAACACCCAAAACACTCAACAACATTCAACAACACTCAACAACACTCAACAACACTCGACAACACTCGACAACACTCAACAACACTCAACAACATTCAACAACACTCAACAACACTCAACAACACCCAAAACACTCCAAACACTCAACAACACTCATCAACACTCAACAACACTCAATAACACTCAACAACACTCAACAACACTCAACCACACTCAACAACACTCAACAACACTCAACAACACTCAACAACCCACAACAACACTCAACAACACTCAACAACACTCAACATCACTCAACAACACTCAACATCACTCAACAACACTCAACAACACTCAACCACTCTCAACATCACTCAACAACACTCAAAAACACTCAACAACCCTCAACAACACTCAACAACACTCAACAACACTCAACAACACTCAACAACACTCCAAAACACTCAATAACACTCAACAACACTCAACAACACTCAACAACACTCAACAACACTCAACCACACTCAACATCACTAAACAACACTCAACAACACTCAACAACACTCAACAACACTCAACAACCCTCAAAAACACTCAACAACCCTCAACAACACTCAACAACACTCAACAACACTCATCAACACTCAACAACACTCAGCCACACTCAACAACACTCAAAACACTCAACAACACTCAACAACACTCATCAACACTCAACAACACTCAACAACACTCAACAACACTCAACAACACTCAACAACACTCAACAACACTCATCAACACTCAACAACACTCAACAACACTCAACAACACTCAACAACACTCAAAACACTCAACAACACTCAACAACACTCAACAACACTCAACAACACTCAACAACACTCAACAACACTCAACAACACTCAACAACCCTCAACAACACTCAACAACACTCAACAACACTCAACAACACTCAACAACACTCAACATCACTCAACAACACTCAACAACACTCATCAACACTCAACAACACCCAAAACACTCAAAACACTCAACAACACTCAACAACACTCATCAACACTCAACAACACTCAACAACCCTCAACAACACTCAACAACACTCAACAACACTCAACAACACTCATCAACACTCAACAACACTCAACAACACTCAACAACACTCAAAACACTCAACAACACTCAACAACACTCAACAACACTCAACAACACTCAACAACACTCAACAACACTCAACAACACTCAACAACCCTCAACAACACTCAACAACACTCAACAACACTCAACAACACTCAACAACACTCAACATCACTCAACAACACTCAACAACACTCATCAACACTCAACAACACCCAAAACACTCAAAACACTCAACAACACTCAACAACACTCATCAACACTCAACAACACTCAACAACACTCAACAACACTCAACAACACTCAACAACACTCAACAACACTCAACAACCCTCAACAACACTCAACAACACTCAACAACACTCAACAACCCTCAACAACACTCAACAACCCTCAACAACACTCAACAACACTCATCAACACTCACCAACACAACAACACCCAAAACACTCAAAACACTCAACAACACTCAACAAAACTCAATAAAACTCAATAACACTCAACAACACTCAACAACACTCAACCATACTCAACAACACTCAACAACACTCAACAACCCTCAACAACACTCAACAACACTCAACAACACTCAACAACACTCATCAACACTCAACAACACTCAACAACACTCAACAACACTCAACAACACTCAAAACACTCAACAACACTCAACAACACTCAACAACACTCAACAACACTCAACAACACTCAAAACACTCAACAACACTCAACAACACTCAATAACACTCAACAACACTCAACAACACTCAACAACACCCAAAACACTCAAAACACTCAACAAAACTCAACAGCACTCATCAACACTCAACAACACTCAACAACACTCAACAACACTCAATAAGACTCAACAACAGTCAACAACACTCAACCACACTCAACAACACTCAACAACACTCAACAACACTCATCAACACTCAACAACACTCAACAACACTCAATAACACTCAACAACACTCAACAACACCCAAAACACTCAAAACACTCAACAAAACTCAACAGCACTCATCAACACTCAACAACACTCAACAACACTCAACAACACTCAATAAGACTCAACAACAGTCAACAACACTCAACAACACTCAACAACACTCAACAACACTCAACCACACTCAAAACACTCAACAACACTCAACAACACTCAACAATCCTCAACAACACTCAACAACACTCAACAACACTCAACATCACTCAACAACACTCAACAACACTCATCAACACTCAACAACACTCAACAACACCCAAAACACTCAAAACACTCAACAACACTCATCAACACTCAACAACACTCATCAACACTCAACAACACTCAACAACACTCAACCACACTCAACAACACTCAACAACACTCAACAACACTCATCAACACTCAACAACACTCAACAACACTCAATAACACTCAACAACACTCAACAACACTCAACAACACTCAACAACCCTCAACAACACTCAACAACCCTCAACAACACTCAACAACACTCATCAACACTCACCAACACAACAACACCCAAAACACTCAAAACACTCAACAACACTCAACAAAACTCAATAAAACTCAATAACACTCAACAACACTCAACAACACTCAACCATACTCAACAACACTCAACAACACTCAACAACCCTCAACAACACTCAACAACACTCAACAACACTCAACAACACTCATCAACACTCAACAACACTCAACAACACTCAACAACACTCAACAACACTCAAAACACTCAACAACACTCAACAACACTCAACAACACTCAACAACACTCAACAACACTCAACAACACTCAACAACACTCAACAACACTCAACAACCCTCAACAACACTCAACAACACTCAACAACACTCAACAACACTCAACAACACTCAACATCACTCAACAACACTCAACAACACTCATCAACACTCAACAACACCCAAAACACTCAAAACACTCAACAACACTCAACAACACTCATCAACACTCAACAACACTCAACAACACTCAACAACACTCAACAACACTCAACAACACTCAACAACACTCAAGAACCCTCAACAACACTCAACAACACTCAACAACACTCAACAACACTCAACAACACTCAACAACACTCATCAACACTCAACAACCCTCAACAACACTCAACAACACTCAACAACACTCAACAACACTCAACAACACTCAACCACACTCAAAACAACAACACTCAACAACACTCAATAACACTCAATAACACTCAACAACACTCAACAACACTCAACCACACTCAAAACACTCAACAACACTCAACAACACTCAACAACCCGCAACAACACTCAACAACACTCAACAACACTCAACAACACTCAACAACACTCATCAACACTCAACAACACTCAACAACCCTCAACAACACTCAACAACACTCGACAACACTCAACAACACCCAAAACACTCAAAACACTCAACAACACTCATCAACACTCAACAACACTCAATAACACTCAACAACACTCAACAACACTCAACAACACTCAACCACACTCAAAACACTCAACAACACTCAACAACACTCAACAACACTCAACAATCCTCAACAACACTCAACAACACTCAACAACCCTCAACAACCCTCAACAACACTCAACAACACTCAACAACACTCAATAACACTCAAAAACACAAAACCACTGTATAATGCTTTCTGTCTCATTTGCTCCCACGTTAAATCTTATGTCTATTACATTGACAGTGACAGCGCTGTGAAGTTATTACCCATCCAAATTAGACACTACAGGCTAGCATAATGATCCCAATGCGTTTTCGAACTTCTCAAGTTGAAAGCGTTTTATTTTATGCTACTAAATATAGATGTCACCAAAACTCGTGTTGACTAAATCTAACGACGTGACTTCGCAAATGAGTACACTTATAGCATTCGTTCATAGTCTCTGAGCGAATGCTGATTGCCCGATAATATAATAACTCGGTCTCGCAGGTTCGCTCCACTCAGGACCTACCTACCACCGGAAAGCTATCGTGACCTTATCCCTACGCTACGCTACGCTTCGCTTTACCGCTACCTAGTTTCCGAGATACGATGGGGGGAGGGGTGAAGGGGGGGAGAGGGGGGAAGTTTTGAAAAATGATTTTGACCAACTCGGGGCCCCTTGATATGAATCTGAAAAAAAAAATGTTCCAAGTCTCTTAACTTCCGAGATCTACCTCTAGAGGGGGGGAGAAGGGGGGCAAGGGGGGCAACTTTGAAAAATGGTTTTTACTTTTCCGAGCCTCCTCTACACGAATCCGTAAAAAAACAAAACCAAGGTTTTTTAATTTCCGAGATACGATGGGGGGAGGGGTGAAGGGGGGGAGAGGGGGGAGTTTTGAAAAATGATTTTGACCAACTCTGGGCCCCTTGATATGAATCTGAAAAAAAAAATGTTCCAAGTCTCTCAACTTCCGAGATCTACCTAAAGAGGGGGGGAGAAGGGGGGCAAGGGGGCAACTTTGAAAAATGGATTTTACTTTTCCGAGCCTCCTCTATACGAATCCGTAAAACAACAAAACACGGGACTCTTAGTTTCCGAGATACGATAGGGAGGGGGGAGAGTGGGGTGGAAAAGGGGAGGTTTGGGATTTTTCCCATACTCGTGAGAGTTACTTGTATACGAATCTGTAAAAATATACCCACCTCCCCCTTCACCATCTGGGAGAACAATTATGTCAATCAGTGAGTCAGTGAGTCAGTGAGTGGTAATCGAGCTTTATATAGTATAATATTGAAAATTTAAAGTACCCACAAATAGGCTAAAATAAAAAATGTAATAGTATTAAGACTGTAGTTTAGAAATGTAAGGAAAGTAACAATGGATTGTAAATAAGGTCTCTGATCAAGTCAGAGGGACGCTGTAAGGCAGGAGTGTGGTTTTAGCCGGTAAGAGTCCGGCACTGCCCAGACTGGCTCCGACGGGAGGCAGCCTGGGCGTCCATGAGGATTTCCCACTCCTGCCAAAACAAAAAAAAAAAAAAAAAAAAAAAAAAAAAAAAACCTAACCTAACCTTTTTTTTTTTTTTTTTTTTTTTTTTTTTTTTTTTTTTTTTTTTTGTCGCTGAGAAATGACATTACGCATCTCCGCTCGTCGGGGGACGACACGGAGTATGTGGGACTCCCTGCCAGGGTGGCAGTATACCCACTAAAACTCAGCGGTGTTCCCTCATCGCCTTGATGGGGGGGTCATGGGAATCCGGCTTAGCCTTTGCGTCCACAACCCCCCCGGCGCATGCCCGCCTAACTGGCGGGCCCCGCATGATCCCCCCGTCGGGGGGGCTACGGGAATGACCGGGAACACCTGGCCATTCCCATCCGGCACTGGTGGAAGCTTGTGCAATACAGGCGAGGGTGCCCCCGCACCCGTCGCCTGCTGGCTTCCACCTGGGAGGAGTCGGAAGTCGCCCACGAGGGCTATCTCTCCCCACGCGGCGGCCACGTATCCCGGTCCCCTCTCTAATAGCGAGAGGGGAGGGGAGTCTGTGGAGGACCGCGCCGCTAGTGCCACCAAGCCGTCCTCGTCACCCAGCCAACTGCCGGGGATCGAGTAGGGCTCGGCGACCACCGCTACGTTCACCAACCACTCAGCCATGGCCTGCACCAGCAGGTCCTGGGCCGCTCTGCAGTGATTGGTGTTCGCCTGGAGGGTGCGGTGATAGGAAACCATTATTCCGACATCGCACCCCCCTCCTCAGCCACCGCCGCTGGAGCTGGAGTAACAGCGGCGGCGACAGCGGCGGTGGCGGCGACAGGGCGAACCTGCGCCGGCACTATGCCCTTCCTCGCGGGAGGCTGGCAACTCCTGCCCCCCATCCTGTGCCCCGCGGGGCGGCCGCTGGCAGCACACGCCGGGCAGTGTGGCGTGGCGACGCTGCAAGTGGCACTCCTGTGTCCCTCCTGTCCGCACTGGAAGCAAGACTCTCCCCAGTCGAACTTGGAGGGACACGTAGATCGGGTGTGGCCCGGCGCGAAGCACTTGAAGCACCGCGCAGGCTTGTCCTCAAGCAGCCGGACCACAGCCGAGCTGAAGCCCACGAGCAGCCGTCCCTTGGTCGCCTTAAGGGCGGCCACCGCCGCCGCGACTGGGCACTCGACGCGGATTGCGCCCATGCCGCGGCGGCCGGGCCTGATGGCTCTCCCCTTCACGGCGCTGGCGCTGCAGCCTCCCGCAGCGGCAACGGCCGCCACCACATCCTCTTTGGTGACCGAATCGTCCATATCGATCACCTCCAAGGATGCGCTCTTGACGGGTCTGGCGACCGTCGCCACATCCGCGATGACCTCTTGCAACTTTGTTGCAAAGAGGTCCGCGTTTGCGCTGCGCTGCTCCCCCCCGAACTCAAAAATTCGGGCTCCGGCCTGGGTGCGGCGGCACGTGATGTTACCGATCCCCAGCCGAGAGGGATCCGCGTTAGCACGAGCCCGTCTTAGGACGGACTCATACGTTTCGCCCCGCTCTGCGGCCTCCGGGGTGATGGTCACCACGACCGCTGCAGTTTTGGGAGGAACCAACTTCCTCCCGCCCGCCGGAGCCTTCTGGGCTGCCGGAGCAGTCGCAGCGGGCTTGGACTTTTTGGCCTTTCCCCCCTTGACCACTTTCGTCCACGCCTGGTTGGACGGGGTGGTGGAGGGGAGCATGGCGTCCTCCCGCTGCGTGTTCTGGGGGGCTGCCGGAGTGGCAGACGCTCCCTCCGCGCTTGTGGTGGGGGTTTGAGGGGCCACCGTGCTCCTCTTGCCCTTCCCCTTGCCCTTGGAGGGCTTCGGGGCCTGGGCCTGCGCACCCGATTTCGGGTCTCCCGCAGGCTGCGCAGGTACAGGCACCGGCTCCGTCGGTGGCGGACTCTTATCCGCCGCTAGCGGCGGGCGGAGCCGCTTTTCCGGCGGGAGCCGGTCCTCAATACCGGCGAAGCAGCCCCTGATGAAGGCCCTCTCCTCCATGACAACCCCGCGGATTATTTCCACGAGGTTGCCAGGAGGGGAGGAGCCTCCCTCTGCCGGACCAGGGGCAGGCGCAGGTTGGGCTTGCCGGGCCGTGGCCTCAGCCAGCTTCTGGTGCAGCTGGCTGACCTCCAGCTGCAGGCGATCCACCCTCGCCTGCAGCTGCCGCGTCTCCTCTGTGGCCGTGCGCTGCACCAGCTCGGTGACAATGCCGTGCATGCTCACGGCCCGGCATTTGAGGGCCTTCTGGAAGGTCCCCTTGAGGTTCGAGGACTTGGAGGCGACCTCCAGTACCTCCTCCTTGTCCTGGAGTGCCATGCGCTCCAGCTCCGCCAGGGAGTGGTCGGCGTACAGCACATTAGATGTGCCATAGCCAGCCCTCGACCTGGCGGACCGCGCCTGCTGCTCCCTGACAGCGACCCTCTCTTCTAGGTCCTGCTGCAGCTGCTCCCTCCTTGCTAGGCCTAACTGACGCTCGGCGTCCACCAGACCCACGTCATGGGTCGGACTCGAAACAGGAGTCGGAGCAGGAGTCGAGGCCTTTCTTGACTTCGGCCTCTTCTCCGACTTGCCCACAGACCCCGAGGAGCCTCCGGACCCGAGCCTCAGGTAGGCCCGCTTCCGCTGGAGGCGGTCGTTTTCGGCCGCCGACGTGTCCATAGTGGATTCGCCGGAGTCCGAAAACTCCGCCTGCAGGCTGGATAAGCTGGCCACAGATGGTGCGCGGCCAGCTTCGATGTGGCCCTTAGAAGGGCCGGTGGAGTGGCCCTGGGAAGGGCCACTGTGTTGGCCCTGAGAAGGGCCGTTTGTATCGTCCCCGGAGGGACAATCGGTTAAAAAGCGCCCGGAGGCGTCTCGTCTTTGCTTTTTCGGCATACTTGCAGTCGTCCGCGTGTTGGCTGCAAGTCACAGCGCACTTTAGCCGCCGGTCTGCCACTCCGTTACGGTGGTCAGACACGGCGTTGCCCGGGGATCACGACGAGGACGTATGCGCTGTGGGGGGACCCCCAACCTAACCTAACCTAACCTAACCTTTTTTTTTTTTTTTTTTGATCCGGGGTGGAAAATCCTCATGGATGTCCGCCGCCCTGGGGCGGGCGGCGGGGTCTGTCAGACTCTTACTGACTAAAAACCACCCCGGGTGTTCCATCTCACACCTACGCCGGGGGTCGCGGGAACGTACGATACTTCCGCAACCCCCGGCTGGTGCCGGCCCGCCTCAGCGGGCCCCGTCTGGTCGGGGGGGGGAGTGAGGTGTTTGACTCCCCCCGCGACGTCTAAGAGGGGCGCGCGTGGAACACATCGCGCCGCCACCTCGGGTCCTGATGTGTGGGGGGCGACGGACGTCCCCGAGTCCGTCGCCCCTGGACCCGTTTAGGGGGGCCGGAAGAGGGCGTTGTCCGCCCTCCGCCGACGCCCGGTGCGCCTGCTGCGGGCAGGGTGAGTGGACGAGATCTCCCTCTCCCTTTCCGCAGCCTCCTTCTGCGAGACGACCGTTTCGCAGAAGGAAACCACCGCGTCCCAGGACTCCTCGCTGTCGACCATGGACTCCACCACGGCCGGCAGCGAGAGGTCACTGCCTACTTCTGAAATGAGGGCACGGCGCGGCTCCTCCCAAGCGGCACACTCTGCCAGCGTATGCCACGCCGTGTCCTCCCGGCAGTCGACGCAGTGGTGACACCGGGCGTCCGGCTCCCTGTTAATGCGACACAGGTACTTCCCGAAGCAACCATGCCCCGAGAGCACCTGTGTCACCCGAAACGACAGGGAGCCGTGCCTCCTCCCGAGCCAGCGCTCGAGTACTGGCCGGACCGCCTCGATGGTACCGAGGCCGGCGGTAGGGCGCGAAAGCCTGTCCCGCCAATCCGCCACCAGGACCTCGCGAAGCTGAGACCGACGCAGCTCCATGTGGCGCTGCGTCAGCCCCTCGCCTCGCGCCCGCGCTTCCTCGCGCCACCGGTACAGTGACGCGAGTACTTTCGCCTCCAGGTCCCAGGGCGGGGATCCAGCCAGTACGCAAGCCGCCTCGTAGGAGATCGTGCGATACCCCCGGACGACCCTGACGGCCATCGCTCTCTGCGGCCTTCGCAGGACTGCGATGCTACCGGCCGTCAGGTCGGTCGCCCAGATCGGGGCCCCATACAGGGCCATGGATCGCACGATCCCCACGTAGAGCCGCCTACAGGCGGCGCTCGGGCCCCCCAGATTGGGAAGCAGCGTTGACAGCGCCCCAGCAGCGCCCAACAACTTGGGCGCCAGCCGCCGGAAGTGGGGGCCGAAATCCCACCGGCTGTCGAGCACCAATCCCAGGTACTTCATGGTGGACTCGACAGCGATCCGAGCCCCCCCGACCACGATGTGTGATCCGGGCGGCGGCGCCCGCCGGGGGCCATGAAACACCATGGCCTCCGACTTGTTGAGGGCCACCTCCAGGCCCAGGCGACGTATGCGGCTCACCACCTGTGACACCGCAGCCGTCGCCAGCAACGCTGCTTCCCTGTGCGAGCTCCCCCGGGCAGTGACCAGCGTGTCGTCAGCATAACACGTAAGGTCCACGCCCGGTTGGAGCTCGCCCCTCAACACCCAGTCGTACCCGATGTTCCACAGGAGCGGGCCCAAGACCGAGCCCTGTGGAACACCGCACGACATGCGGTGCTGGTTTCCACCATCACGTCCCACGTAGGTGACACACCTCTCCGACAGATAAGCCCCAACGATGTGGCGGAGGTAGGGAGGCACCCGATGGTACCGCAGTGCCTCCCGAATACAACTCCAGGGCAGGGTGTTGAAGGCGTTGGAAATGTCCAAGGACACCGCCAACATCACCCCGCCCCGGGCCACCGTTTCCTCCGCCAGGACCCTCACTCGCGACACAGCGTGAATGGTGGAGCGCCCATGCCGAAAGCCGAACTGGCTGCCGTCCAGGTCCGGCCCCTCTCCGCACAAGTGGCCGACGAGGCGGGCAGCGATTATCCGCTCGAACAGCTTACCCACCTCGTCTAGCAGCACTATGGGCCGGTACGCGGACGGCGAGTCCGCAGGGCGCCCCGCCTTCCTGAGCAGGACCAGACGACCAGATTTCCACAAAGTGGGAAACTGGCCCTGCTCAAGGCACGCTGTGTAGAGTCCTCTCAGTTGGGGCTCAAGCTCCTTCAGAGCGAGGGCTAACACGCAGCCGTGGATCCCGTCGGGCCCCGGAGCCACGTTCTTGGCCCGGAGCCGCATCACGGCTGCCCCCATCTCTGCCTGTGTCACCTCTGGGACGCTGATGGCGTTCTCTTCGGTGGACTCTGCGGCTGTGGGCAAAGCCATCGGCGGCGGAGTGTGCTCCGCTCTCGCCGGGAAGAGGGCTGCGACCACCTCCTCCAGCAGCTCGGGTTGGAGACTCTCCGTAAGCGGGGGCGCCGCGGCTCGAAGTTTCCCTCGAACCGCGCGATAAGGGCGCCCCCACGGATCCCCGTCTAGAGTCTCCAACATCTCCTCCCTGGCTCGCGACTTCGCCTCGCCGATGGCCAGCCACAGAGTCCTCTTCGCCGCGCAGTACACCTCATACAGCGCGGCTTCTTCGTCAGGGACCCGAAGACGTCTCCTCCGGTATCGGGTGTACTGGCGCCTGACCGCCACGCACGCGACGCGCAACTGCGCGATCTCGGCGGTCCACCAGTACACCTGGCGCCTTGCTGACTGTGTGTGGACCCGGGGCATGGACGCGTCGCTGATTTGCGTCATCGCCCCGCGGAACCACAGCGCCTCCTGCTCGACGTCAACGGGTCCGTTCGTCGCCGACTCCCGGAACCAGGCCTGGACAATAGCGGCCTCCTCGAGAAGCTCCCTGTCGATGCGCTTACGCGCCCAGCGCGGACCGTCCGCACGCGGGGCCGGTAAACCGCGGCCGCCTGCGGTCTGGGCGGAGACGTCGAAACGGATGTATCGATGATCCGACAACGTCTCCACCTCCGCGGCGACACGCCAGTCGCGTACACGGCTCGCGACAGCGGGGCTAGCGAACGAGACGTCCACTATTGAACCGCCCCGCTGCCGCACGCACGTGTGCTCCGTGCCCCGATTTAGGACGGTCAAGCCAGTCGTGACCGCCCACTCCTCCAGCACCTCGCCCCTGGCATCGGTCACTGGAGATCCCCACGCCGCAGATTTGGCGTTGAGATCCCCCAGCAACAGCACCGGGCGAGGGTGGAGTCGGTCCACGACGGCACCCAACTCGACAAGGAACCTCTCGAAGTCGGCGAGACTCTTGTTGGGCGAAAAATACGCCCCAACCGTGCCGATGCCGTCCACGAGGGCGGCCACCCAGCCGTGACCTCGGGACGGGTTGGCAAGAGCCCCGCCAATGATGGCCACCAAACCGTCCAGGTCTCCCACCCAGTTATCCCTGGGGGGGACAAAGTACGGTTCGGCGACCACAGCCACGTGAATCGACCACTCTGCCATGCTCTGGAGCAAGAGATCCTGAGCTCTGGCAGAGTGGTTGATGTTGCCCTGGAGGAAATGGTACAGCGCCATTAGGCACAGTCCATTCCCTCCGCACCATTCCTAGGCCGGGAGTCGGCCGAAGGGGGACCAGGCTGAGGGGGGGGTAAAGAGCCCCCGGCAGCCTTGGCACCCCTTCTCTTCCCCTTTTGGGCAGGCCCGCCACAAGCCTTTCCGCCCGCTCTGTGCCCAGCGGGCCTCCCTGCAGCTGTACAGAGGCTGCAGTTTGGCGCCGCGGAGCACTGGGCCGCCTTGTGGCCGGCCTGACCGCAGCGATAGCACAGCTCGCTGCGGTCTACACACGAGGTGCACCGTGCCCTGACATGCCCAATGTCAAGGCAACGGTAGCACCGCAAAGCCCTGGGTTGCAGCTGCCTCACCCTCGCCGCAACCCACCCCACCAACAGACGCCCAGCGTCGGCGACTTTGTTCGCCGCCGCCACCGGGCACCGCACCCAAATCGCGCCGAGCCCGGAGGCGTCGACGCGAATGTCCCCCGTCCGCACGTCCCCGGGCGGACATCCACCGGCCTTGGCGACGGCCGCCGCGACCTCAGCCGGAGTCGTCGAGTCGTCCAGGCCGTCGACGCGCAGTTCAGCGGTCTTCATCGGCCTGGACACCCGAACGTCCTCCGGGTTCAGGACCTCCCGCAGCTTGGCGGCCAGGACGTCCGCCTTTTCGCCGCTAGAGGCACCCGACACCTCCAGCAGTCGCGCCCCCGTAATCGCCGGCCTCATTCTGAGGCCGGACGGTATGCCCAGGTCGGGGAACGCGACCTTGGCTTTGGCCTCCATAAGGACCGCCTTATATGAGACGCCCCTTTCGACGGCTCCGGGCTGCAGCGTAATCACTACAGCCGCGGAGCGTGGGGCTCTGGCTCTAGGCGGTCCCTTTGCCTTGTTTGGTGCGGGTTCTCCAGCGGGTTCCGGTGGCGTCGTCGCCGTCTTCCTTTTCTTACGGCGGCCCCTCTTGACGACCGTCGTCCAGGTCTCCGTAGTGGACCCGGGTTCGGTCGCCGAGGGTGCGGTCGCCGAGGGTGCGGTCGCAGGAGGTGCGGTCGCTGGTGGTGCGGTCGGCGGGGGTGCAGACTTGCCCCCCACGGGCTTTCCGCGTCCTTCCGCGGGCTTTTGGGCCCCCTTGGGTTTGCCGGCTGTCGGGCCCAGCTTAGCGGGCTCCCCCTCCCTCTGCCCGTCAGCAGCGAGCGGCGGCCGGAGATTCTTCGCCGGGAGGAGCCTCGACTCTAGGCCCTGCAGCCGGGCATTCATCATGCCCCCACACTGCATCATGCAGATGCGAACGATCTTCTCGATCTCCGCATCCGCATGCTGCGTAGGGGCAGGGACCAACGACGGAGCCGACGGTGGCGGGGCACTGACGGGAGCGAAACCGGCAGCCGCAGGACGCCTCTGCTGCCATTCCGTCCTCTGCGCGGCAAGCTCCCGCTTGAGGTCCTCGAGCTCGGATCGGAGACGGCTGTTCTCCTCCCACAGCTTCGCCGTCTCCTCCGAGCTCGTGCGATCAAGGAGGACCCCAGCTGCCTCCCTGATGCCATCAGCCGCCTCCTTCAGGGCGCGCGTGAACGTGCCCTTCAGGCTGCCGGACTTAGTGGCAACCTTCAGGACGACGTCCACGCCGTCCAAAACTTGGCGACTGAGCGCCACCGCCGACAAGCTCTCTCCGGTAGCCGCCAGAGCAGAGCGTCGCTCTCGGGCCAGTCGGGCCATTTCACTGACCTCGTCAGCCGCCACCGCCTTCCGCTGCGCCCGCTTTGCGGCGTTCGCCTCCGCCTTATTGGACCCCAGCGAGATCAGCGAGGAGTCCTCGCTCAGGTCCCCTATCGAGGGCCCGGGGTCACTCTCCACGCCCTCCGCCGCACGCTCTACAGGAGCTGGCGTTGCGGGCCGAGAGATCGGCATGAACCGACCCACTCGGTCACGACTCGGCAACCGAGCGGTGGCTCCGCTCGCCCGACCCCGCCCTCTCTGTGCCGTTGGCACCTTGGGGGCCGACAGATTCTCCTCGCTAGAAGAGAGCCCTGTCGACCCCAAATCCTCGCTGTGTGGGCGCTTCCTCAAGGGGTTACGCCCACACGTGTCCTGGCCAGACAGTCGGTCCTCGCCAAGACCGGAGCCTCCTCGGCTCTTGTTGCCGTCCACGACGTCCACGACGGCAAGCGGTTCGCTTGCGTCGCACAGGCGCTCCAGGCTAACCCGGAGCACCTTTTCTTGCGAGGCAAGCGCAGGTTGACGCAGGTCGGCAGTAGTCTGCCGGCCCACGAGGCTAGTGTTGCCCCCCCCAGATACGAAGGGGCTGCCTTCCGAAGAAGGGCGGGATTCTCCCTCCTTGGGTAGGAGGGTACCCGCCTGGGGAATAGTTTTACCATTAGCCTTTTTCATTGTTCCTTTTAAAGGGTGAGGTCCCTTGTTCGCGCTAGCTTACCGGATGCCCTCCGGTCATACATCCCTTCGGCACGCTAGACCTTAGGATTGGGGTAATTTTTTATAGAGGTTGTCTTCCTCGCGGCCCGAGCCTCAGTGGCCCGGACCCCCGGTCCTGAAATCAGGATTACGGGTTGGCCGACGATTGGGCAGAACCAACCGCCGCCCCGGCGCGGGCGTCCCCACGCTGCCGCCGGATGCCGGACAGACGCAGCGCGGACAATGGACACCCTCCACCACCCACGCCCTCGCGGGCACAGCGGCGCGAACCGCCCCTTCCCAGTCTACGCCCACTCACGTCCCTCTGTAAGCAGAGGAGGAGTGGACGTACGACCGCCCGTCTGTAGCCCGGTTCCCTTCACCGACAATCAAAGATGATCGGTGATTGGAACCATGACCTTCCCCCGTGTGTTGAAAATTAGCCGCCGGCCCCAATTGTCCACCAAAACCTGGTGGGCAATTGGAGCCGTCGTTGCCCAGGGTGCGCCACGAGGAGGCTTTTCAACGTGCACCCCAACCTAACCTAACCTAACCTAACCTAACCTAACCAGTTGCACTCGGTCTGTCGAGCTATAAGCAGCGAAAACCCACGCGCTCCGCATTAAAAATTACGAAAAAATTGGTTTTTCTGATCCGATCGTGAAGAGTGAAGTGTCGTTGGATGCGGAAACTTGTGCCGCAAAAAGTGCCGCGATAAAATTGTGCCTCTGAATTGTGCCTAAAAAGTTACAAGTGGAAAACCTCGTTTTTAGAGGTTATAAGTGAATAACAAAAACTTTAAACGGAAACGCTGCGGAAACGAGAGCGGCGACCCCCTGTTTTTAAACCGGAATATTGTGGGCACCGTGGTTCCCGACCAGCTGGTATACTTACAGCTGTCCTGACATCGCGCATTTGCGAGATATTCAGGTTCTTCTTAAAAACACGTGGCCTGAAAAAGCTGAAGGAGTGGAGCTAGCGAGCTGAAATCTGGTGTCACTCTGGACCAACTCAAGATAAGGCGAGTGCAACTTAAATTAGAATTTTAAGTTATATACACACTTAGATATAACAATTATAAATTATCAAATTTGACCCCCTGTAACTCTGGACTGAAGTAACTTTTCAAGAATTTACAACTGCAGCCTGTTGCGCGCTTATTAGAGGACCTTAAGTTTTTAGTTTTATATTTTTCGTATTAGCCAATTTAGAGTAATAATTAAATAACCATAAAAAACTTAAAATTTAAATTCTAACCCTTAAAAATTGTCCAAAAATTTATGTTAAGGTTTTGTCATAAAGAACCTTGTTTGCTGTTAATTATCACATTTTTTTCAAAATTTTAGGTCTAACCGTTTTAAAGATATTGATTTTTATATGTTTTTTGTTGATAAATCCCTGTAAATAGGAAATAATCAATTTTTTATACCGGAATTGTCTTCAAGTAGCCCATCAGGTCTTATTTAAGCCAAAAGTCGGCCTAAATAACGTCAGAGTTGCCGAATTTGGGAAAAGTCGGCCATTTTTGTATTAACGGATACTCACTTAAAATTGATATATCTCTGCAACCGCTTGACGTACGAGTTTGCGGTTTTCAGTAAAGTGAGTAACACAGCCTGTAAATAGTCTGAATAGCGTTTTCAGCCGTTTTCAGGCGAAAAAATTTTTCAGGCCTGAAACCTAATTCAATCGACAGAACAGGTGGAGCCGGTCTGCACACCGAAAATCCGGTCTCAGTGCGACCTCTGGTTGCGGAGATATCGGCGGTCTAAACAGTCGTTTGACAGATCGGCGGCCATCTTGGCAAACTTATATTTGATATAACTCCTGAACCGATGAAGATAATTAAATTCTGTTTTTAGAATATCACAAAGGGGGTCAACACCTACCTCATCCCTCGGTTTCAGGAGAATAGGGACAAAAATTTTTCAGGTTCCTGAAACTGGTCCCGGTTGATAGAACAGGTCTAACTGAGACAAACGAACCCAAACTCGGGTCTTCTACGACTCATACGACCGGAGATATCGCAGGTCAAAGAGTGACTTTGACGTTTACGGCAGCCATTTTGTGAAATTTAAAACATCCATATCTCCGGAACCGTTGGTCGTAGCGGGCCGGGGTTTCTTTGTTGGACTATTGCTGGGTGTCCGCTGTTGGGGAGGGGCTGTTTCAGGAGTTTTCAGGATAAAATCTTTTTCAGTGCTGAAAATCAGTACATCAGGTAGATCTCATTGAGCACTTCATTTTAAACCCAAACTCGGGACAATTCGGCCGGGGCGTTCTGAAAATACAGCAAATATCCAATTTTCTAGGGGGGATATTCCCCAGTATCCGGAAAATTCGAACAGCTGTATCTCTGGAACCCTTGGAGCTATCGGACCGTGCTTGGTGTCTATTTTGAGGGCTCGGGGAGATCTATCTGCTGGGTTCACTAGATTGACTCTACATAGAGCACAGAAGTATCTCGACTTTTAGCCGAGAATAGAGACTCCTGGAACAGCTTTTTCTTGGGGGGCGTGACTGTCTGGACAGAGTCCAAAAATTGTAGGAACTGTACCAGCATAGGAGACTGTCTCTACATAGAGACGAATAACAAACTAGTGTATCCCTCACTTTGTAGTGGCTTTGTCATTCTCAGACCATTTCTCTGACCCGCTCTTTTGAGCGAAGGCTGGACCTGCCGAGGATTTGAAATCCTGAGCATAAAATTTTTATATTGTTTTATTTTTACTGTTTTATTTTTTGTAATTTTACTTATATTATAACTGTTTTATTACGAGGGCTTTATTGAGCCGACCGCAAATTTCTCTTTACGACTGTAGTAGACTGGGACTTATACCCAAGCTTTCTTATTTTCTCTTGTTTGTTTTATTTTATTATTATTTTAATTACTTTGACTGCGCGCATTTTTTACACTGTGCGCAGACCACGACTGGACGGTCGTATTCACACTTACATATTTTATATCCATCACTGACGCATTCCTCCGACCATGATGATGCCCAGAACACCAGCAAAACCCATTGACGAAATGGAGAAGCAAAAATCTCCCCCTCGGACACAGACGCTCTCGTCCAAAACATCCTCACCAGGGACTCAAACACTCACGTCCAATGTCAGACGAAGCGTCGAAAATTTGGAAGCCGCGGCGTCAGTATCTCACCACCTGACTCCAGCCTCTGGCAAGACAGAGTCTCAAACTTTACCAAGGCAAGTTCTGTCTACCCGACTGACTCGACTAGCGGAAGCCAGACACAATTTAGTAAAGGCCAAAACGAATGTCAATAGTTCACGGAACTTAAAGGCGGACCTAAAAGCAAACGTGCTCGAGGCAGTGGATAAATTATACCAAATTATAAAAGAAGCAGACGCCGAAATTATAAAGCTCCAAAATTCCGGGGGAGCGTGTAAATCTATAAAAACTCCGACGAAACCAAAGGAGATGGCTGGAAAAGAGACCCCCGAGGCCAACGGCCAGATCATCAGACACTTAGAAGAACAGAGCCGGCTACTATTAGAAAATGGCAGAAAATTGGATGACCTGAAAGAAAAGATGGAAGAGCAGCACAAACAGGTCCTCAGCACTCAAACGTATGCTGAAAAGGCGGCAGTCCGCTCCACCTTGCACCAACCTCCGCAAAATGCACTGCATTCAGTGGTCGTCACGTCTCAGGACGAACAAGATACAGGAGACCAAGTGCTCGCAAAGGTCAGAGAGGCGGTGAATGCTAAGGAGGGGTGGATCAAGGTGGAGAGGACTCGTAAAGGAAAGGACAGGAAGGTTATAATGAGCTGCAACACGGAAGAGGATAGGCAAAGGGTCAAACAAAGACTGGAAAAATCAGGGAAAAACCTACTCGTGGAAGAGGTAAAAAATAGAGACCCACTCCTGAAACTCGCTGATGTCCTGGCAGTACACACTGACGAGGACATCTTAAGGGCTTTCAGGAATCAGAACAGGGGCATCTTCCACAACTTAAAGGAGAACGAAGATAGAGTGGAAATAAAATATAAAAGGAAAGCCCGCAATCCACATACCAGCCACATTGTCCTCAGCGTATCTCCGGCTATTTGGAGAAGGGCGACAGACGCTGGAGCGGTCTACATTGACTTACAACGCGTCCGGGTGCTGGACCAGTCACCACTGGTACAGTGCTCGCGATGCCTTGGATATGGCCACAGTAAGAGGTTCTGCACAGATGCAGCGGACCTCTGCAGCCACTGCGGAGAACCGCACCTTAGGGCGCAATGCCCAGAGTGGCTTGCAGGAGGCGCGCCTTCTTGCAGGAATTGCGCAGTGGCCAAGATCGATCGCAACGACCACAATGCGTTTAGCCAAGAATGCCCCGTTCGGAGAAAACGTGACACCATAGCCCGCATGACTGTAGCGTATTGCTAAGGGCGTCCAAGAGGACAAACACCTGTACCGGGTGCTCCAATGCAACCTCCAACGCAAAAAGTTAGCTACAGAAGAGCTAATGATCGAAGCAACCAAAAGAAAGGCTGCAATAGCGCTGATCCAGGAACCTTATGTGGGTGGGTCGGAAAATATGAGATCATACCGCGGTGTTAGGGTATATCAGAACACCGGAGCAGGAACGTCTAAAGCTGCTATCGCTGTATTTGACACCGATCTAGACGTCACTCAACACCCGGAGCTCACCACAAACAACATCGTCGTGGTGAGCATAAGCACCAAAGATTGGTATGTAACATTGGTTTCATACTACTTTGAACCCGACCTACCCATAGCTCCGTACCTGGATCACATTGAGAAGATTGCAACAATTAAGACACGGAGGCTCATTATCGGAGGTGACTCCAATGCTAAGAGCACCTGGTGGGGAAGTCCAGAAATTGACCACAGGGGGGAAGATGTGGCTGGCGCGCTTCACGAGATGGACCTCCATATTCTAAACAAAGGTGACACCCCCACCTTTGACACTATTCGCGGCGGAAAACGCTTCACCAGTTTTGTTGACGTGACGGCTTGCACTATTGATCTGCTCGACCTAGTGGAGGACTGGAAAGTAGTGGTTAATCTCACGAGCGCTGATCACAATGGTATCAGCTTTGATATCAAACTTAAAAAATCGGCTGGGGTAAGTGTCAAAAGAACAACTAGAATTTATAATACTAAAAAGGCAAACTGGGAAACTTTTCACCAAAAATTTGAACACCTAAAATTAGAATACAATTTAGATATCGGGGAAATTAAAACCATTAATACAGTAGGAAAATTAGAATCGTACGTAATAAAATATAATAAAGCTATCACAGAAGCAAGTAACACTTCAATTCCACTTAAGAAAAATACAGAGACACTTACCCTGCCATGGTGGTCAGAGGAGCTCGCGAAGATGAAACAGGAAGTCACCACTAGGAAACGCAGAATAAAGAACGCCGCACCGATTCGAAAACAAAGTGTGGTGGACGCTTATAAAATCGCCAGAGACGAGTATGAAGCCAGAGCTATGGAGGCCCTGATCGGAAGCTGGAAAGAATTCTGCTGTAAACAGAACAAGGAAAGCGTATGGGAGGGTATCTACCGAGTAATAGGGAGAACGGCAAAAAGGGAGGTGGACATACCCTTGGAAGAAGGCGGCATCACTCTGGATGCAAAAGGTTCAGTAGAGTTGTTAGCGAAAACGTTTTACCCGGAAGACCTAAGGGAAAACGAAAACCGGATGCATGAAGAAATAAGGGACCGAGCATCAGTAGTGAACCTACAACAACCTGAGGGACAGAAGGATCCCCCGTTCACAACAACGGAAATGCTCACCGCTCTGGATTCCCTAAATCCGAAGAAAGCGCCCGGTGCTGACGGATTCACTGCTGACATATGCAGTCATGCCATAAAGAGTGACCCAAACCTTTTCCTGGAAGTACTCAACAAATGTCTAGAGCTCCATTATTTCCCAATTATCTGGAAGGAGGCCACAGTGATAGTGTTGAGGAAACCAGGAAAAGAATCGTACAAAACTCCCAAATCGTACCGCCCCATAGGACTTTTACCGGTGCTGGGCAAAGTGTACGAGAAGATGTTAGTTGCCAGACTCAAGCACCACCTGTTGCCGAAACTAAACCCCAACCAGTTCGGATTCATGCCCCAAAAGAGCTGCGAAGACGCCCTCTATAAACTTATGCAACATGTGAAAACCAAACTGGACGAGAAGAAAATCACAACCGTCGTGTCTTTGGATATAGAGGGCGCCTTTGACAGCGCATGGTGGCCGGCGATTAGGGTCCAACTGGCAAATGCGAACTGCCCACTAAACATTCGAAAGGTATTCGACAGCTACCTTGACCAAAGGAAGGTCACGGTGAGATATAACGGGGAAACCTGCACGAAGGCGACCAGCAAGGGGTGCATTCAAGGATCAATAGGTGGGCCCATCTTGTGGAATGTGCTACTGGATCCCCTGCTGAGTGCCCTTGAATCTGCTGGTCACTACGTGCAGGCATTTGCAGACGACGTCGTCATGGTGTTCGATGGTCAGACTGCACAAGAAGTGCAAAGACACGCCAATGCTGCTCTCGAGCTTGTTCGGGGGTGGGGCGTCGAAAATAAGCTCAAATTCGCGCCTCATAAGACCAATGCAATGGTAATCACGCGCAAGCTTAAATTCGACACTCCACGCCTGAGCATGGGCGGGGTGAGCATTGACGTGTCTAAAGAAATTAAGATATTGGGGGTGACGTTCGACGAAAAGCTCACATTTAACGCACACGTATCAAATGTCTGTAGGAAGGCTATCAACATTTACAAACAGCTCGCAAGAGCAGCGAAGGCAAGTTGGGGCCTAAATCCTGAAGTGATACGAACCATATACACAGCAACCATCGAACCCATCATTTTATATGCGGCGAGCGTCTGGGCACCAGCTGCCGAAAAAATTGGAGTGCGTAAACAGCTCGGGACCGTACAGAGGGGCTTAGCACAAAAAATGTGCAAGGCTTATCGCACGGTCTCTCTGAACTCAGCGCTTGTTCTGGCGGGTGTGCTCCCACTGGATCTTCGTGTACGTGAGGTAGCCTCGCTATACAGGATCAGGAAGGGGGCGCCCCTGCCTGAACTTGGGGACAGAGAGATTGAGCGACAAACGCCAGCAACAAAAGCGCCACACCCTGCAGCTTTCGCAGACATCGAGCTGACACGCCTCAGAGACCAGAACGACGTGAACGCAAATAGTAACTGTGCAGTCAAAATCTTCACTGACGGCAGCAAGGTTGGAGGAAGAGTCGGCGCAGCCCTGTCCTTGTGGGAGGGCGAAGAGGAAACTCGGGCCGTCAAACTTTGCTTGCCGTCATACTGCACAGTGTACCAAGCGGAACTGCTGGCCGTCTGCGAAGCGACAAGGCGGATCAGGACACACGAAGCACCCACGTTTGGAATTTACAGCGACTCAATGGCGGCCTTACAGACGATCACCAACCTCGGCTCCCTCCATCCACTAGCTGTAGAAACCCGCGAGAACCTTACAGAACTATCTCGACAGAACAAAGTGGTATCTCTGTTCTGGATTAAAGCACACGCTGGATTGGAGGGGAATGAAAGGGCAGATCAGCTCGCTAAGGAAGCCGCTGAAGCATCAAGAAAGAGGAAACCGGACTACGAACTGTTTCCCGTCTCATTTGCGAAGAGACAGCTTAGACTGGAAACGATTCGCGAATGGGATGCGAGATATAAGTCAGGTGAAGTAGCCGGAATCACGAAACTCTTCTTCCCGGATGTGATTGCTGCATACGGAGTGATCCGAAAATTTGAGCCGACATTCCTGAGCACTCAATTGTTGACCGGCCATGGGGGATTCTCCGAATACTTATACCGCTTTAAGCGCAAAGAGAGTCCCTCATGCACTTGTGACCCGGACGAAGAGGAGTCCGTTCCCCACATTGTCCTGGAATGCCCAGTGTTCGGATACGAAAGATTTAAGATCGAACAGAAACTAGACACAAAATTAACAGCAGAAAACATAAAATCAATCATGATAGACAAACGAAGGGAAAAGTTCATGGACTATTGTCTAAAACTAGTAGAAACAGTCGTAAAGAGAAATAAGTAACAAAAGTATGATGACCATATATTATAAATATATTGTAGGTACATCATACACCAAAATTAATTAAGACATATTATTAGTAATTATAGTAGAAATAAACATAGTTTTAGACATAATATAAGCAATAGTTATTAAACTATATAATATGTAAGGAAAATTGGACGAAAATGTTCACTGGGCATGGAAAACATAATGAATATTTTGGTGTTGTAAGCCCGAAACCCCATACCACTGTTTGTGTATAAATAGAAATAATATTAAACATAAGTATAATTCTAAGATTGTAATACTGTAAACATTAAAAGACAACAAAACTAGAACAGTAAGTAAGAAATGTAAATGGCTATTGGGCATAATTCAAATAAAGATGATTGTGTATGGCGTAAATATAAAACCCTGAAAAATAAAGATATAAGTAAAAAAAAAAAGTAGATAGACTAGGCAGATAGTATAGACCGGAATCCCACCGGGAAAACAGCATGACAGAGATAGAAAGAAAGAAAGATAAAGTATGAGGAATAAAAGTGCGAGAGGAATACTTGATAGAACTGGAATGAAAGAGTAGCATTAGATAAAATAGGCTCTGATCTGATGTCAGAGGAAGAAGTATAAAAAAAAAAAAAAAAAAAAAAAAAAAAAAAAAAAACCTAACCTAACCTAACCTTTTTTTTTTTTTTTTTTTTCACGTGGAGAAATGCTCATGCATACTGCACTACCACGGGGAGATAGTGCAGTTATGTGGGACTTTAACCCACTAAAACTCCACGGTGTCCTCCTCTGCCGCTTACGGCGGGAACACGGGCACGCGTTAGCACTCATCCGTGAACCCGCCGCGGCCGTCCGTTACCGGACCCTCCTCTGGGGAGTACTCCCCATCACCGGCGCACCAGAACACATAGCACGCCGTGACCACCCCAGGGACCAAACCAGCACATGGGCGCCAGACGACCCCGTGTCTGGGCACCCTTGGTCCCCCCTGCGACGGGTCAGGACATTGGCCCCGCCGCCTACCAATTTTCGGCTGCAGAGGATAGGGAGAGCGGCCAACGTAATACCGACACTCCTCTTCCCCTGCAGCCCCACCGCGTCCGCCATCGTACGGTGGCGACCCCGTCGAGGCCGCGGAAGGTAGGGAGAGCGGCGCACCGTAATACCGGCACTCCTCTCCCGCCGCGGCCTCCAACCCTCAACCGCGATGCCTCCGGTACGTACGACATCGCGGCCCGCCTCAGTTGCGATGTCGCCCAAGCGACACCGCAACCTACCTTTGGCCGCTACGTCGTCGGCTTGTCAGCAGAAGCCCTGACGAGCGGCCCCTCCTCGGGTTCCTCTTAGCTTCACCGTGGGTGTCCAAGCCACGGCTACTGAGCCCCCCCGCCTCGACAATGCGGGAACCCACCGGGGGGGAATGCGGGAACCCACCGGGGGGGAACCTAACCTAACCTAACCTAACCTAACCTAACCTAACCTTTTTTTTTTTTTTTTTTTTTTTTTTTTTTTTTTTCACGTGGAGAAATGCTCATGCATACTACACTACCACGGGGAGATAGTGCAGTTATGTGGGACTCTAACCCACTAAAACTCCACGGTGTCCTCCTCTGCCGCTTACGGCGGGAACACGGGCACGCGTTAGCACTCATCCGTGAACCCGCCGCGGCCGTCCGTTACCGGACCCTCCTCTGGGGAGTACTCCCCATCACCGGCGCACCAGAACACATAGCACGCCGTGACCACCCCAGGGACCAAACCAGCACATGGGCGCCAGACGACCCCGTGTCTGGACCTAACCTTTTTTTTTTTTTTTTTTTTTTTTTTTTTTTTTTTTTTTTTGTCGCTGAGAAATGACATTACGCATCTCCGATCGTCGGGGGACGATACGGAGTATGTGGGACTCCCTGCCAAGGTGGCAGTATACCCACTAAAACTCAGCGGTGTTCCCTCGTCGCCTTGATGGAGGGGTCATGGGAATCCGGCTCAGCCTTTGCGTCCACAACCCCCCCGGCGCATGCCCGCCTAACTGGCGGGCCCCGCATGTCCCCCCGGCTGGGGGGCTACGGGAATGGCCGGGAACACCTGGCCATTCCCGTCCGGCACTGGTGGAAGCCTGTGCAATACAGGCGACGGAGCCCCCGCACCCGTCGCCTGCTGGCTTCCACCTGGGAGGAGTCGGAGGTGACTGTCATACTGACGTCGTCTTCGGCCCCTCCTCCGCCTTCGGAGCGGCGGCGCGAGAGGGTCTTCCTCCCGCGCGCGCTCCGCCGCCTCCTTCTGGGACATGACGTGTTCGCAGAAGGAGGCGACTGCCGCCCAGGACCCCTCGTCCCCAAGCATGGCATTGACCAAGCCGGGGAGCGAGAGGTCCGTTCCGATCGCCGCGGTGAGACTGCGGCGCGGCTCGGACCACGACGGGCACACCTCAAGAGTGTGCTGCGCCGTGTCCTCCGCCGCGCCACAGCCGTGACACGACGGCGTCTCCTCCCGCCCGATACGGTGCAGGTACGATCCAAAGCAACCGTGCCCGGACAGCACCTGCACCAGACGGAAGGAGACGAACCCGTGCGACCGCTCGAGCCAGTCTCGCAGGACCGGCCCAATCGCGTCTAGGGTACGGCGGCCGAAGGCTGCGGCGGCGAGGTCCCGCGTCCAGTGGACGACAATGGCGTCCTTCGCCTCCCGCCGGACGGCCTCCCGCTCTTCGGGGGCGGGGCGTTCTCCTCTCGCCCTCCGCCCCGCCGTCCATTCATACACTCTGGCGAGCACCCACGCCTCGAGTTCCCAAGGCGGGGTGCCGGCCAGAGCGCATGCCGCCGAGAAGCCGACCGTGCGGTAGGCCCTCGCCACCCGCTGGGCTATGGCCCTTTGGGGGGCCCGCAATGCGGCGGCGTTCTCCCTCCTGCGGAGGGAGTCCTCCCAGATAGGGGCCCCGTAAAGGGCCATACTCCTCAAGATGCCGGCGTAGAGCTGCCGGCATCGCGCGCGGGGCCCCCCCAGGTTGGGGAGCAGCCACGAGAGGGCGCCCGCAGTCTGCAGCAGGCGCGTCGACAGCCCGCTAAAATGCGGGCCGAAACGCCACCTGCTGTCGAGTACAAGGCCCAGATATTTCATCTGGGCCTTCACCTCGATTCGGACGCCCTCCACGAAGATGTGGGCGTCTGGTGGTTGGCGCTGCCGAGGCCCGTGGAAGAACACGGCCTCGGTCTTGTGCAGCGCCACCGTCAATCCTAGGCGGCGGATCCTCCCTGCGACCAAGGATCCGCCTGCCGAGGCCAAGTTGGCCGCCTCCCTGAAACTCTCCCCCCGGGCCGTGAGGAGAGTGTCATCCGCGTAGCAAATGACACTCGTGCCTCGGAGGAGAGTTCCCCGCAAGAGCCAATCGTAGCCAACGTTCCAGAGGAGAGGTCCCACTACCGACCCCTGTGGAACGCCGGCCTCGACTGCGTACCGCCGGACTTGGCCAGCCCTGTTCACGAGGACGATCGCCCGATCCTCCAGGTAGCTGGCCAGTAGACGCCGCATGTATAGAGGCACCCCGTGGAATCGGAGTGCCTCTAGGATGGTGCTGTGGGGAACAGAGTTGAAGGCGTTGGCTATGTCGAATGACACCGCCAACAATCCGTCCCCCGCCTCCATCGCATCCTTCACCTGGCCCTTAAGGCGGGCCAGCGCGTCCACTGTGGAACGCTCAGCCCGAAAACCGAACTGAGCGTCCGACAAGTCCGGCCCCACATTCCGCAGGTGGCTCTTTAAGCGGGCAGCGATTATCCCCTCGAACATTTTGCCGACCTCATCGAGCAGGACGATGGGTCGGTATGCCGAGGGCGATTCTGCGGGGCGGCCTTCCTTGCGAAGGAGGCACAGCTGTCCCTCCTTCCACGGTTTCGGGAACCTCCCAGACGCAAGACATGCGCTAAAGAGGTCCCGAAACCGCTCCTCCATTTGAGTGGCGGCAATTGCCACCACTCTCGCCGGGACACCGTCGGGGCCCGGAGCCGTCTTCTTGGCGCGGATATGCACAATCGCCGCGCTGAGTTCCGACTCCGTGACAGGAGGGGCCTCCTCTTCCTCCTCGGCTGGCGGAGCTATCCCCCGCGGAGGGTCCATCACTGGTGGGGTGAAGTTGTCCCTGCACGGGAACAGAGACTGAACCACCCCATCCAGGAATGAGGGCTCCAGGGTCTCGGCCACCGGGGGACCAAAGGGGCGCAGCTTGTTTCGCGCCGCCTTGTATGGCCTCCCGTAGGGATCTCTGTCGAGACCCTCCAGCATCTCCGCTCTCGCCGAGTCCCTGGCGTCGGCGATGGCCCGCTCGAGGACCCGTTTTGCCTCTATGTACACCTCATAGAGGTGGTCCTCGTGGGCGAGGTCTCGTTGACGCCGCCGCCGGCTCCGCGCGTAGGCCCTTCTGGCCACCACGCACCCCGCTCGAAGCCTCTCCAGCTCGGCCGACCACCAGTACACCGCCCTATTGGGCAGCGGTCGGCCGGACCGAGGCATGCTGGAATTGCACACCTCGGTCAGAGACTCCCTCAGGTGTCCCGCCGCGATGTCTACGTCCAAGCCGGCGGAAGGCGGCGAAAGCCAGTCCTGGATAAACGCCGCCTCCGCCGCCGCCTCCCTGTCCAGGCGGGTGAGAGCCCACCGTGGGAACGCTGACCGCCCCGAGAGGGGCCGCGTCCCTCCGGGGCCACCGGTGGAGATGTCGAACCGCACGTAGCGGTGGTCCGACATGGTCTCCACCAAATCCACCCGCCAGTTCAGCACGCGCGCGGCCAGCGCAGGGGTGGCAAAAGTGACGTCCACTATCGAGCCACCCTGTCGCCGCACGCATGTCTGGACGTTCCCTCTGTTGAGGAGGGAGAGCCCAGAGGAGGCTGCCCACTGCTCCACTGCCCGCCCGCGATGGTCGGTGGCCGGGTTGCCCCAGGTCACCGACTTGGCATTCAGGTCTCCCAATACGGAGACCTGACGCGGCGCCGCCCTGCCGACCACGGCGGCCAGGGCTCCGAGATAGTTCTCGAAGTCCCGGAGAGGGCGGTTTGGGGAGAAATAGACGCCCACGAGGGCTATCTCTCCCCACGCGGCGGCCACGTATCCCGGTCCCCTCTCTAATAGCGAGAGGGGAGGGGAGTCTGTGGAGGACCGCGCCGCTAGTGCCACCAAGCCGTCCTCGTCACCCAGCCAACTGCCGGGGATCGAGTAGGGCTCGGCGACCACCGCTACGTTCACCAACCACTCAGCCATGGCCTGCACCAGCAGGTCCTGGGCCGCTCTGCAGTGATTGGTGTTCGCCTGGAGGATGCGGTGATAGGAAACCATTATTCCGACATCGCACCCCCCTCCTCAGCCACCGCCGCTGGAGCTGGTGTAACAGCGGCGGCGACAGCGGCGGTGGCGGCGACAGGGCGAACCTGCGCCGGCACTATGCCCTTCCTCGCGGGAGGCTGGCAACTCCTGCCCCCCATCCTGTGCCCCGCGGGGCGGCCGCTGGCAGCACACGCCGGGCAGTGTGGCGTGGTGACGCTGCAAGTGGCACTCCTGTGTCCCTCCTGTCCGCACTGGAAGCAAGACTCTCCCCAGTCGAACTTGGAGGGACACGTAGATCGGGTGTGGCCCGGCGCGAAGCACTTGAAGCACCGCGCAGGCTTGTCCTCAAGCGGCCGGACCACAGCCGAGCTGAAGCCCACGAGCAGCCGTCCCTTGGTCGCCTTAAGGGCGGCCACCGCCGCGGCGACTGGGCACTCGACGCGGATTGCGCCCATGCCGCGGCGGCCGGGCCTGATGGCTCCCCCCTTCACGGCGCTGGCGCTGCAGCCTCCCGCAGCAGCAACGGCCGCCACCACATCCTCTTTGGTGACCGAATCGTCCATATCGATCACCTCCAAGGATGCGGTCTTGACGGGTCTGGCGACCGTCGCCACATCCGCAATGGCCTCTTGCAGCTTTGTTGCGAAGAGGTCCGCGTTTGCGCCGCGCTGCTCCCCCCCGAACTCAAAAATTCGGGCTCCGGCCTGGGTGCGGCGGCACGTGATGTTGCCGATCCCCAGCCGAGAGGGATCCGCGTTAGCACGAGCCCGTCTTAGGACGGACTCGTACGTTTCGCCCCGCTCTGCGGCCTCCGGGGTGATGGTCACCACGACCGCCGCAGTTTTGGGAGGAACCAACTTCCTCCCGCCCGCCGAAGCCTTCTGGGCTGCCGAAGCAGTCGCAGCGGGCTTGGACTTTTTGGCCTTTCCCCCCCTGACCACTTCCGTCCACGCCTGGTTGGACGGGGTGGTGGAAGGGAGCATGGCGTCCTCCCGCTGCGTGTTCTGGGGGGCTGCCGGAGAGGCAGACGCTCCCTCCGCGCTTGTGGTGGGGGTTTGAGGAGCCACCGTGCTCCTCTTGCCCTTCCCCTTTCCCTTCCCCTTGCCCTTGGAGGCCTGGGTCTGCGCACCCGGTTTTGGGTCTCCCGCAGGCTGCGCAGGTACAGGCACCGGCTCCGTCGGTGGCGGACTCTTATCCGCCGCTAGCGGCGGGCGGAGCCGCTTTTCCGGCGGGAGCCGGTCCTCAATACCGGCGAAGCAGCCCCTGATGAAGGCCCTCTCCTCCATGACAACCCCGCGGATTATTTCCACGAGGTTGCCAGGAGGGGAGGAGCCTCCCTCTGCCGGACCAGGGGCAGGCGCAGGAGCAGGTTGGGCTTGCCGGGCCGTGGCCTCAGCCAGCTTCTGGTGCAGCTGGCTGACCTCCAGCTGCAGGCGATCCACCCTCGCCTGCAGCTGCCGCGTCTCCTCTGTGGCCGTGCGCTGCACCAGCTCGGTGACAATGCCGTGCAAGCTCACGGCCCGGCATTTGAGGGCCTTCTGGAAGGTCCCCTTCAGGTTCGAAGACTTGGAGGCGACCTCCAGTACCTCCTCCTTGTCCTGGAGTGCCATGCGCTCCAGCTCCGCCAGGGAGTGGTCGGCGTACAGCACATTGGATGTGCCATAGCCAGCCCTCGACCTGGCGGACCGCGCCTGCTGCTCCCTGGCAGCGACCTTCTCCTCAAGGTCCTGCTGCAGCTGCTCCCTCCTTGCCAGGCCTAACTGACGCTCGGCGTCCACCAGACCCACGTCGTGGGTCGGACTCGAGGCAGGAGTCGGAGCAGGAGTCGAGGCCTTTTTCGACTTCGGCCTCTTCCCCGACTTGCCCACAGACCCCGAGGAGCCTCCGGACCCGAGCCTCAGGTAGGCCCGCTTCCGCTGGAGGCGGTCGTTTTCGGCCGCCGACGTGTCCATGGCGGACTCGCCGGAGTCCGAAAACTCCGCCTGCAAACTGGATAAACTGGCCACGGATGGTGCGCGGCCAGCTTCGACGTGGCCCTTAGAAGGGCCGGTGGATTGGCCCTGGGAAGGGCCACTGTGTTGGCCCTGAGAAGGGCCGTTTGTGTCGTCCCCGGAGGAACAATCGGTTAAAAAGCGCCCGGAGGCGTCTCGTCTTTGCTTTTTCGGCATACTCGTACTTGCAGTCGTCCGCGTGTTGGCTGCAAGTCACAGCGCACTTTAGCCGCCGGTCTGCCACTCCGTTACGGTGGTCAGACACGGCGTTGCCCGGGGATCACGACGTGGACGTATGCGCTGTGGGGGGACCCCCGTCTGGACCTAACCTAACCTAACCTAACCTAACCTTTTTTTTTTTTTTTTTTTTTTTTTGATCCGGGGTGGAAAATCCTCATGGATGTCCGCCGCCCTGGGGCGGGCGGCGGGGTCTGTCAGACTCTTACTGACTAAAAACCACCCCGGGTGTTCCATCTCACACCTACGCCGGGGGTCGCGGGAACGTACGATACTTCCGCAACCCCCCGCTGGTGCCGGCCCGCCTCAGCGGGCCCCGTCTGGTCGGGGGGGGGAGTGAGGTGTTTGACTCCCCCCGCGACGTCTAAGAGGGGCGCGCGTGGAACACATCGCGCCGCCACCTCGGGTCCTGATGTGTGGGGGGCGACGGACGTCCCCGAGTCCGTCGCCCCTGGACCCGTTTAGGGGGGCCGGAAGAGGGCGTTGTCCGCCCTCCGCCGACGCCCGGTGCGCCTGCTGCGGGCAGGGTGAGTGGACGAGATCTCCCTCTCCCTTTCCGCAGCCTCCTTCTGCGAGACGACCGTTTCGCAGAAGGAAACCACCGCGTCCCAGGACTCCTCGCTGTCGACCATGGACTCCACCACGGCCGGCAGCGAGAGGTCACTGCCTACTTCTGAAATGAGGGCACGGCGCGGCTCCTCCCAAGCGGCACACTCTGCCAGCGTATGCCACGCCGTGTCCTCCCGGCAGTCGACGCAGTGGTGACACCGGGCGTCCGGCTCCCTGTTAATGCGACACAGGTACTTCCCGAAGCAACCATGCCCCGAGAGCACCTGTGTCACCCGAAACGACAGGGAGCCGTGCCTCCTCCCGAGCCAGCGCTCGAGTACTGGCCGGACCGCCTCGATGGTACCGAGGCCGGCGGTAGGGCGCGAAAGCCTGTCCCGCCAATCCGCCACCAGGACCTCGCGAAGCTGAGACCGACGCAGCTCCATGTGGCGCTGCGTCAGCCCCTCGCCTCGCGCCCGCGCTTCCTCGCGCCACCGGTACAGTGACGCGAGTACTTTCGCCTCCAGGTCCCAGGGCGGGGATCCAGCCAGTACGCAAGCCGCCTCGTAGGAGATCGTGCGATACCCCCGGACGACCCTGACGGCCATCGCTCTCTGCGGCCTTCGCAGGACTGCGATGCTACCGGCCGTCAGGTCGGTCGCCCAGATCGGGGCCCCATACAGGGCCATGGATCGCACGATCCCCACGTAGAGCCGCCTACAGGCGGCGCTCGGGCCCCCCAGATTGGGAAGCAGCGTTGACAGCGCCCCAGCAGCGCCCAACAACTTGGGCGCCAGCCGCCGGAAGTGGGGGCCGAAATCCCACCGGCTGTCGAGCACCAATCCCAGGTACTTCATGGTGGACTCGACAGCGATCCGAGCCCCCCCGACCACGATGTGTGATCCGGGCGGCGGCGCCCGCCGGGGGCCATGAAACACCATGGCCTCCGACTTGTTGAGGGCCACCTCCAGGCCCAGGCGACGTATGCGGCTCACCACCTGTGACACCGCAGCCGTCGCCAGCAACGCTGCTTCCCTGTGCGAGCTCCCCCGGGCAGTGACCAGCGTGTCGTCAGCATAACACGTAAGGTCCACGCCCGGTTGGAGCTCGCCCCTCAACACCCAGTCGTACCCGATGTTCCACAGGAGCGGGCCCAAGACCGAGCCCTGTGGAACACCGCACGAACCTAACCTAACCTAACCTAACCTGAGCGAACCTAACCTGAGCGAACCAGTCTGGCTCCAACCACCGCCGCGAACACCACGTTTTTGTACAGCTCCCGACTAAAAAAAATTCAAAAAAGTGGTTAAAAGTGATCGGATTGTCACAAATTTGGTACCAGTGAGTGAGGAAAAGTGAAGGCTATAAGCCCCAGTGAAGTGTAAAACCCGGACGGCAGTGCTTCGACTACGAGACCTGAAAAACCTCAAGTTTTTGAGGTTAAATCGACAGAGAAGAACTTTAATCGAGAACGCTGCCCGAACGCGATCGACGACCCTGCCTTTTTATTATAGAAAGGGGTGGGGGTCACCACTGCACACCATCTGGACTACCAAGAATTCCTGAAATCCTGAAGTTCCAGCGTGTAAGCGGAAAAAAGGAAAAACCACGTGGCCTGAAAATCCAGAAGGAGTGGAGCCAGACATCTGAAATTTTGCAGCTGACACCTCTATTCATCGTTAAGACGGTAAATGAAAAAATTTTTTGCCTAATCAGCACACCCGATTTTTGAGAGCAATTAGAATTTAGAAAATTTGGACCTTTGTATCTTCGGTCCAAATCAAGATTTTGAAAAGCTACAACTGCAGCCCGCTGCGCGCTCGTTGGTTGAATAGAGATTTTAAGTTTTAGATTTTTAGATTGACTAGTTTTTTAATTATAGGATAAATAGCTGAAAAACCATATTTTTGGAAAAATTTTGACTTTATTTTTGGATTTCAAAATTTTTTATTTCCGTTTACTGTAGCCCTATATTTAAGCTATTTTTAGTATATTTTTTCATAATTTTGTGACGAAAGGTTTCAGAGATATCGATTTTTTAATGTTTTTTGTTCATAATTCCTAAATAATTAGTAAATTCAAAATTTTAAAGCCAGAATATTGTCTAATACACCTATCCTGACCTCCTCAAGCCCAAACACGGGCCACATTGCTCCCAATTTGGCGTTTTTGGCAAATTTGCGCCATCTTGGTTTTTAGGTTTTAAATTTCAAATAAAGATATCTCTGGAACCGCTGGCCCGAATTAACCCGATTTTTCACTACGGCCTTTAGATTATAGTTACCCTTAAGTTTTTTAGGTTTTCAGCCTGTTTCAGGCGTTCAAAATTTTTGTCGCTGAAACTGCTTTCAGGAGACACCTGAAGTGACGCCGAGCTGTACATCCAAAACCCCGTCCAATTGTGACGAGGGGTTCCGAAGTTACGGACATTTTTAATCGACCTTTGACAGCTCGGCGGCCATCTTGTTTGGCTTCAAACCGCCATAACTTTTGAACCGGGGGTCGTGGGAAGTTGGGGTTTTTGACTTTACACTCAGGGACCTTCCGTCCCCTTCTCCCTGCGTTTTCAGGCGGTTTGGAGCTGAAAAATTTCAGGACCCTGAAAGTAGTTTCAGCGGACAGCGGAGCTCAGGCCGAGTTTGGAGAACCCAAACTCGGGGTGTCTACGGCTTTCCTGAGGGAAGTTATCTGGGTTCAAAGATTGGCTTTGACAGCACCGCGGCCATTTTGTAAAATCTTCAGACGGCCATAACTTCCCAACGGAGAGTCGTAGAGAGCTGGGGTCTTCGCTGAACATACCAGTAAGGCTTAAGGTATAAGATAAAATAGTTTTCAGGCGTTTTCAGGGTGTTAAGATTTTTCAGCCTGAAAACCGTTCCGGTGGATCGGTCTCACCGAGCCAAGCTCGGAAAGCCCAAACATCGGGGTTTTCGGACCGGTAGTTCCGGAGATATTCAACTGTAACCACTTTTAGGCCGCCATCTTGGCAAGAAACCAGTTTTTTCAAGTTAGGATATCTCCGTAACCCCTGGACCGAACTCCATCGAGTTTGGGGTCATCTGAGAGGGCTCGGTGAGAGCTATCAATTGGACATAGTAGAGCGACTCTACATAGAGTCTCTGCAAGAAGGTCTCTATTTTTACGATTTTTGACTGTATTTTTATTCTTTTTTTTTAACATCTTTCCTTTTCTCGACTGTTCACTGTGTGACCCGCTCTTTTGAGCGAAGTGCTGACCGATAGTCATTCTATCTAGAGGCTGGACCGCTTTAGATTTTAATCGTAAAGCACAACTGCATTTTTCTTTTATTTTATTTTGTATTTTCCTTTATTTTGCTTTCTTTTTCTTCTTGACAAAACAAGTCCTACTTGAAATCTTTCCTTATTTACACCTTAATTTTAGATCCCCCCTTTACAGGGATTTAGTCATTCCGACTAAGTAGTGTCCTCTGACAAGTCATTTTATAAGCTCTCATTGAGGATGCTCGGACTCCCTAGGACCCCCCTTAACAAACCAAAGGCTGCGGAAGAGAGTTCAGGCGTACAGGAGGCAGGCACGGTGACAGCAGGCCCCTCAGTGAGGCGCAGTGCTGGGGAGTGGGAAGCGAGGAAAGAGAAAGTGGGGCAACCCCAAAAAGATCTAACATCTCCTAAAAAACTACCCGTTCTTACTTCCCCCAAGAAGGCAACCGAGCTTTCGCCTCCCAAACCTAAGCCCAAACTACTGGCCACCCAGAGGTTAAGGTCGGATACTTACGAGCTGCCAGGGAAAGCCCTGGAGAGTCCGCCTCGAGAAACACCACCTGCGAAATACCTCAATAGGACTACGGAGGCAAAGGCGTGTCTCACCAGCGCCAAGCTTCAACTTGACAGCTCGCGAAATCTAAAAAAGGAGATCAAGGACAGCATCACTAAAGCGGTGGAAAGATTATACCACCTAGTCAGGGAGGGAGAGAGCGAGAGGGCTAAAACGCCCGGAGAGACAGCCGACCCCGAAAAAGCTCGCGTAGACCCAACACCGATCTCGGGGGGACCGACGGCGCTCATGGAGCAGCTAATGGAGAACCTCCAGCAACACAAAAAGGCGCTGGAGGATTGCCAGCTGCACACACGGGCTCTGTCGGACCACTTGCGTCAGGCACCTCGCTTTGTCGCAGGACAGGGACCTTCGTTCGCGGAGATGGCCGCCGCTCCGAAGCGGCACTTTCAGGAGCCTCTTCACTCGGTGGTTGTGTCATCGGTTGATGACAAAGACACCGGGGAAGAGGTTCTTGAAAAGCTGAGGACGGCAGTAGATGCCAAGAATGAGGGGACCAGAGTGGAGAGAGTGCGAAAAGCGAGGGACCAAAAGGTGGTGGTCGGATTTAAGACGAGGGAGGAGCTGACAAAGGTGACTGAAAGGATTAAAAAGGCAGGAAATTTAACGGTAGAGGAAGTTAAGAACAAAGATCCTCTCGTCATCGCTAAGGATGTCCTTTCATGCCATTCGGACGATGAGTTCATTGAGGCATTAAAACGCCAGAACAGCCACTTGATCGGGGATGTACCTGCGGATGACCTGAGAATGGGGGTGAAGTACCGTCGCAGGACGAGGAACCCCCACATGTGCCACGTCATCCTGCAGGTGTCGCCTGCTGTGTGGCAGAGGCTGACGCATGCGGGCCGTGTACACATCGACCTGCAGCGGGTGCGTGTGCTGGACCAGTCGCCACTGATTCAGTGCACCCGCTGCCTGCGCTTCGGCCACAGCCGTAAGCTATGCACGGAGACTGCCGACCTCTGCACACACTGTGGAGACCCCCACATGAGGGCGGACTGCCCCTCTCGGCTGGCCGCAGAACCACCAAAGTGTCGAAACTGTGTTTCCGCAAAGATGGAAAAGACCGAGCACAACGCCTTCGACAGCGAGTGTCCAACCCGTCTCAAGTGGGACGGAATGGCGCGGCTGTCGGTGGCGTATTGCTAAGGTGGTCCCGGGCGGAAGCGCAATAAACAGCGAAGACAGACCTCACCAGTATCACGTCGTACAGGCAAACCTCCAAAAGAGCAGACTGGCCACAGCTGAGCTCATTATGGAAGCGGGAAAGCGAAAGTTAGCGTTTGCAATGGTCCAGGAGCCATACATAGGTGGGATCGGAGAAATGAAGAGCCATCCGGGTACACGAGTAGTACAGTGTGCCAGGAAGACCGAGAAAGTCAACAAAGCGGCCATTGTACTGTTCGACGACACCATAAACCTCACACAGTGCCCAACCCTAACAACAGAAAATTTTGCTGTGGCAAGGCTGAGGACGAGGGCCTGGGAAATAGGAGTGGTGTCGATATACCTGGATGGTGGACAGCCTATCGAGCCAGACTTGGACCATCTAAAGAAAATTTTGGAGAGAATCGGAGTTCGTGACGTGATACTGGGGGGGGATGTCAACGCTTGGAACACATGGTGGGGAAGCCGGGAAGCGGATCATAGGGGGGAGGCTCTGGCAGGAGCCCTCGACGAACTAGGACTCCAGATCCTAAATATGGGAACGGCCCCTACCTTCGACGTCATCAGGGGTGGTCAAAGGTACTGCAGCTGCATTGATGTTACGATCTGTACGGAAGACATGCTCAGAAGTGTAGCAAACTGGCGACTATCCGGAGACGTCACCACCTCGGACCACAAGGCAATCCTGTTTGAATTAAAATTACAAAAATCACAAGGTATGGACATAGTAAGAACAACTAGAAAATTTAATACTAAAAAAGCAAAATGGGTACAATTTTATGGGAAATTAGATGAAAATTGGGAACAACAAAACATAAACAAAATAGAAATAGATAAAATAACAGAGATAGAAAATTTAGACAAGGTAACAGAAAAATACACAGAAGCAATAGAAAAAGCATGTGAGGGAACCATACCGAGTGTTAGTAAGAGAAATCAGACAGGATTGCCTTGGTGGACCGAGGAGTTGACTCGAATGAAGGAGGAGGTAAAACGACGGAAAAGGAGAATCTCCGGAGCTGCACCAAGACGCAGAGCATGGGTTTTGAGTTTGTATCTCGCAGCCAAAGAGGAACTCAAACAAAAGATGGAGAGCACGCTGACATCCAGTTGGAAGGAGTTCTGTGGAAGGCAGGAACGAGAGACAATGTGGGACAGTATTTACAGGGTGATAAGCCGCACTGCTAACAGGCAAGAAGATGTACCGTTAGTACAAGACAACCGCGTACTTAGCAGCGAAGAGTCAGCCCGGATGCTTGCGAAGACGTTTTATCCTGAGGATAAAATGCAGGATGATAATGCGGACCACAATAGGATACGAGAGCTGGCAAATAGAGTAAATGAAAACACAAATGATGAGATATTTGATCCTCTATTTACGGTGGAAGAACTAAAGTGGTCTGCATCCAGTTTCAACCCGAAAAAAGCTCCGGGTATTGACGGCCTAACAGCGGACATATGCATGGCGGCTATTACCCACAACCCACAACTGTTCCTGGCATTGCTCAACAGGTGCCTTAGTCTGTTCCACTTTCCGACCATCTGGAAAGAGGCAGTAGTGGTGGTCCTGAGAAAACCCGGTAAGGACGACTATGCGCACCCCAAGTCATACAGGCCGATTGGGCTATTGCCTGTACTGGGGAAGATCCTGGAAAAGATGCTGGTACGCCGAATCAGATGGCATATATCTCCACAGGCAAGTAGGAACCAGTACGGATTTGTGCCCCAGCGCAGCACCGAGGACTCCCTCTATGACCTAATGAAACACATATCAGACAGGTTAAGAGAAAAGAAAATAATCGTCGTCATATCATTGGACATAGAGGGAGCCTTCGACAATGCCTGGTGGCCAGCAATGAAATGCCGACTGGCTGAGACGAAATGCCCAGTCAACTTGCGTCGTCTAGTAGACAGTTATCTGCGGGATAGAAGAGTAAGGGTACGATACGCGGGAGCAGAACACGTACAGGAAACAACTAAAGGTTGCGTACAAGGGTCTATCGGGGGGCCCACTTTTTGGAACCTGCTCCTGGATCCCCTGCTCCAGGAACTAGACCGGCGTGGAGATTACTGTCAAGCCTTTGCGGATGATGTGGTCCTGATATTTTCGGGTGACACAGCGCTGGATGTCCAGAGGCAGGCGAATGCTAGTCTCGCTCATGTTCAGAGGTGGGGAATCGGAAACAAACTCAAGTTTGCGCCACACAAAACTAAGGCAATGGTCGTAACAAATAAGTTAAAGTACGATTCACCGCTTCTGCACATGGGCGGGGAGGGCATTGTCCTGTCTCGGGAGATCAAGATTTTGGGGCTCACAATTGACGATAAGCTGACGTTTAATGCTCATGTCTCGAACGTCACGAGAAGAGCATTAAACCTGTATAAACAGCTGTCAAGAGCCGCCAAAGTCAGTTGGGGCCTGAAGCCCGAAATTATCAGGACCATATACATAGCAGTAGTGGAGCCGGTCGTCATGTACGCAGCTAGCGCTTGGGCACCGGCTGTAAATAAAGTGGGGATTAAAAAACAGCTCAATACCGTCCAACGAGGCTTTGCGCAAAAAATTATTAAGGCGTATAGGACCACATCACTGAACTCGGCCTTGTTACTCTCCGGACTGCTTCCGCTGGATCTGCGGATTCGAGAAGCAGCCTCTTTTTATGAGGAGAAAAGAGGATACTCCCGGAGAATAACAGGGGACCGAGAGATCGAGAAACCGGTCCCTTACACCGAAGTACCACATCCGGCCAGTCAAACCGGCATAGAATTCAAATGCGTGGTGAACGGTGCAGAGATGGACCAGCAAGGCCTTGCTTATCCCAAAATATTCACCGACGGGAGTAAAATTCAAGGAAAAGTTGGTGCAGCGATAAGCCTTTGGGAAAATGGGAAAGAGGTGAAAGCCCAAAAGTTTAAGCTGGATCATTTCTGCACCGTTTACCAGGCCGAACTATTGGCCCTGCGCAAGGCCTCGGAGCTGGCCTTAAAACACCATGCAGCAGTCGTCGAAGTCTACTGCGACTCCAGATCGGCCCTGGAAACGGTTACCCGAGGCGTCTCCCTCCATCCCTTAGCATTTGAAACGCGGAAGAATATCCAAACATTGACAAATAGTGGGAGAACCCTTCAATTGTTCTGGATAAAGGCGCATGCGGGGATGGAGGGAAACGAGAGGGCTGACGTGCTGGCAAAGGAGGCAGCCATAGGAAGCAGGACGAGGCCACACTATGACCGGTGCCCGACTTCATTCGTCAGGCGACAGATCCGAATGGAGTCGCTTGGCGAGTGGAATGCGAGATACGGATCGGGCGACACCGCATCCACAAGTAAAATATTCTTCCCAGATGCAATAGCAGCGTACCAGGCCATTAGAAAAATAAAACTGGACCCAATCATAGTACAAGTGCTTACAGGGCATGGCGGGTTCTCTGAGTACTTGAATCGCTTCAAGTGCAAGGAGAACCCGGCATGTCCTTGTGACCCCTCTAAAAATGAAAACATACAGCATCTTATCACAGAGTGTCCAATATTTGCAGTCAATAAATACAAAATTGAAAATGAAATAGAAATTGATATTAAATTAGAAAACATACCAACAATCTTGGAAAATAAAATAACAAGAAATAAATTTTTAAAATATTGTAAGGAAATAGCTGAGAGTGTAATAAGAAAGAATAAAGTCTAAGCAGAAGATATACTTTAGTGTATTATGAGAATATATTAAAAGTAATCGTTGTAAAACTGAAAGTTGAAAATCGTAAAAATAGTTAAAACCTTAGTTGTAAAATTTAGCGTTTAGAAAAAGTGAGCAAATGGTATTATAAGTAAATTGGAAGTGTCAAGTAAGAAAAGTCGTAAAATGTAAGTAGATTTAAGATGGCCGTAAAATGGATAAGATTGTATAAGAATTATGAACCAAATATGTAATAGATTTAACAAATAATATAGAATAAGAATAGTTAAATTTAGTTAGAAATAAGTACAGATTTATATAAGAGGGACTGTAAAATTAGAAACAAAATTGTAATAGTATAAGAATTAGAAATAAGGTAGAATAAGATTCAATGTAAACAACAATAAAAGCAAATGTGTCCAGTGTTATCCCTGAAATAAAAATAAAAATAAAGGAGAAGTAGAAGAGAATAGGAAAAGTAGAAGGGCGTCCCACCCTTAAGAGAGAAAGATGAATGAATGAAAGAAAGATCAAGTATGCGGAATGAAAGTACGAGAGGAATTAAAGCGAGAACTGGTATGAACGTAAAGCATAGCATAGATAAGGTCTCTGATGACCAATGTCAGAGGAACACTAGTTATAAAAAAAAAAAAAAAAAAAAAAAAAAAAACCTGAGCGAACCTAACCTGAGCGAACCTAACCTGAATTAAAACTATTTTGAATACTAAGCCCCCTGAATAGTCTGTAGGCAACTACGATTTTGTACTCAGTTACAGAAACTGTACCAAATGAACCTTTGGAAAGTAATACACGAACAGAATCAATCGATAAACTTCCGCACATTTAATAAAAAAATATTTTGTTAGAAAATAAAATACACACATCAAAAGTGTCTAGGGATCAAGCATTTTTATGCGGATTTCTTGAGATTGAGATGTGGCTTTGTAATAAATTTATGATTTTATAAATTTATATGGATCCTTTTTGGTGCATTTCATAATTTGAAACAGGAACTGTTAATCAAATTCGAGTAAAAGATGAAAATCAACTGTCAATATTTTCCCTATAAAAACATACAACGCATTGAAGACATTATTAGTGCTCCTGTTTCCCTACTACTGATTAAAACCAACGTTATTATGGAGCGGCGACGTCATTTAAGCAGGGAAAAAATGCTCAGAGCCGTGGGAATGATAGAAGCTGGTTCCCGGCAACGTATTGTGGCTTTAGCTCTGAATACAAGTCAGAGTGTTATCAGTCGACTTTGGACACGTTACCGAAGCACTGGTACCGTGGCTGAGCGCCATGGAGGACGGTATCGCTGCACCACACGGAGACAAGACCGATACATTCAAATCTTAACTCGAAGAGCTCCAACAATAACCGCCATGATGTTAGCCGTGAGGCTTCATCACTCTTCAGGGAATTTAATTAGCGACCAAACAGTCAGAAACCGCTTGCATGAAGTGAACCGTCATTCCCGAAGACCGCTACGGGTACCACCTATAGCAATGCACAATCGTAGGATTCGATATCAATGGGCTCTTGAACACAGAAATTGGGCAGAAGAACAATGGCGTTTCGTGTGCTTTTCTGATGAGTCTCGTTTTGGTATGAGACCGGATACAAGACGTATACGGGTGAATTTCCCAAATGACTTATTTTTTTGTCTTCGGTGAAATTAGTATTTGAAAAAAGGAATATTGTTCTGGATTATTTTTTTTAATATTCAATAGTTAGTTATTGGGTTGTGGCAAAAATATAATTTGCCTAGGACTATTACAAAAGTAGAAATAAATACATAAACCTCTATTTTTTTCAAATCGGTGCAGTCCCTCTACTTTTTTTACAAACAAAAAAGCTTATACACTAATAAAAATAAGTAACTTAAGTATATAACTTATTATATTTCATAGAATATTAGTTTTGTTATTAATATACAGCATATTTTATTACATAATTAACGATTATTATTACTGAGAGGCACAAACGTACTTGTCCTGCAAAATGTTCTCACATCGCTGGATAAAAGTAATCTAAACCGAACTTAACATCGACGAGTCTGACAGCGTCCCCACCCCTATTTTATTTCTCTCGTTAGTGTGTACTAGTACGCAGTCAGGATAGACGTGTGTCAAATCGCTGCATATTCCCGCCAATAACGTAAGTACGCCATTTCAGTAGCTCCCGGACAATTATTTTATATTATCGGTGGTTGCATTTTTCTAGTGTAATGAGTAGTTTTATTATTGTTGTTTGGTTCTAACAGAGGTAGTAAGTGAATTAGCTTCATTGACTGTTATTGAATTTATCCTAGATATTATGCATTTTTTGTAATTTTCTAAAAAGTGTGTTATTTCTCACGTCGCTGTTCTCATATCGCTGTAATCGGTGGTCTTTATGGCCAACGATGTGATAATTTACACCGAAATGATAAGAAAAAACAATCGGTGTCTTATATCTAACATCGGTGTTTTGATTCATGATCAACGCACAGTTTTGTCACTTCGGTGGATTACTTTATCATATCGGTAGATCATTTTATCATCTCGGAGAGTCGTTTTATCATATCGGTAGATCCCGTGTCATTTCGTTAATTATACAAAGAAACAATGGAACATACAAACATACATACAAACACATACATTATATACATACCTATATACAAACATTCATACATACATACATACATACTTACCTACATAGACTGCCAAAATCATTACCACGATACCACTGAGTAGTAGATGTATAAATGTATCATTAGGAGAGGTCTGTATTCGGTAATGTACGTCTATAGGCTGAGATGATGATGGTGAGGTGGAGCAATTGAACGCATTAAATGGGGATATTTAATATCCTAAAGATTACAAAAAACCTGAATAATATACAAAAAATATAAATAAAAAATTTCAGCGATATGGTAAAAAAAATGGCATTTGTTGAAATTCACCCATACGACACTGGAGAACCCCTGGACGCCAACAGCGATTAAAATCCTGCCAGGAAGTTCATCCTTATAGTGGTGGAACCATCATGGTATGGGCGGGTATTTGGATCGGCGGAAGAACTGAGTTGATTTGGATCAGAGGCAACCTCAACGCTCAAATTTATGCTGAGACGATTGTATCTGACGTCATCGTTCCTCTACAAGTGCAAATCGGTCCCTTATTTCAGTTAATGCATGATAATGCACGACCGCACACCGCAAGAGTTGTAAGACAGACTCTCGCCGCAGCTAACATCAATGTCCTGATCTGGCCTGCTCAGTCGCCAGACTTGAACCCGATTGAGCATGCATGGGATATGCTACAGAGAAGAGCTCTGCCGAATATGGAGGGTATCCAGTCGCAAGAAGACCTTTTTTTGTTGTTGCAACGAACATGGGCGGCCATTCCACAGCGTGATTTGGATGAACTCATTTTGAGTATGCCAAACCGATGTTCTTGTGTTGTTAGTGTTCGCGGTAGAAACACGGATTATTAATTGTTTAAGTTACCCAATAAAATTTTAAAGAAAACTGTTATTTCAGTCTTATTTTCCAACTTTAATGTTAGTGGTTCAAATGTCAAAAATCCCTTTATTAGGAAAATGGCAAATTTCTTTATTAATGCAAAGGTGACTTGGTTTATCGTTACTGTGACAAACGAAAACACTTTATTTGATGAATCCTTAAAGAAAATTTTAATTAATATCAATCAGGAGAAAAGTTGTTGCAAAAATATATGTTGATCCCTAGACACTTTTGATGTGTGTACCTCTCCCCATGCAAAATTAAGACACGGCCAGAATCCGATTCAACACACGAACCGCAACCAAAGACACATTTAATACATGTACCGCATTCTATCCTCAGCCACGCACCAGCAGGCAACCTCAATACGCTACTACATAATCTACATGGTGTACCGGACGGGCGACATCCACAGACGTGAGGGGTGAGGGGGAGGTTGTTTTTGTTGGTTGTTGTCTCCCCGTCCAGATGGCGCTAACGTTCAGCACCTTTTTTTTGTCGGGGGGAAACCTTCAAAAGGCACCCGACCTCTGGGGAGGGAGGTCGGGGAGTGTGGGATTTTTACCTCACTAAAACCTCCCCGGTGATCACCTTCAGCACATAGGGGTGGTCCCGGTTCCTCTTAAAAGACCAATTCCGGAACCCCCTCGTGCAACGCCTGTAAGGCACATCCCTGGGGAGACTGTAAAGGGGCCTCCCCTGAGCCTCGCTATGCACGGCAGCTCGTGATCACTGTGCCACCGTCTTCCCTGGGGTCACTTGGTGGGCGGACGGAGTCCCCACGCTGTGCGCCCGCGACCCCAAAGGTCCACCTACCTTGTTGGTAAGCGGATTTCGGCGTATTAGGCGCCAAGGCGGTTGCCACCCCGACGCCTCCTTCTCCGAGCAGGATCAGCCCTCTCCCGATCCCGCTCGGCGGCCTCCTTCTTGACCATCACGGTCTCACAGAAGGAGGCTACTACCGTCTAATTCTCTGTATCTGCCAGCATAGCCCTCACTACTGCCGGCAGAGACAGGTCTCGCCCGATCCTGGCAACCAGGACCCGCCGCTCGGAGGCCCACGCAAGGCACTCCTCGAGCGTGTGTTGTGCGGAATCCAGGCTGCCTCCGCAGTGTTGGCAATTTGCCGTGGCCTCTCGCCCAATTCTGTTCAGGTACTCACCGAAGCAACCATGTCCGGTGAGCACCTGGGTGAGCCTGAAGGAGATGCGCTCTCCTCTTTTCAGCCAGGCTTCGAAGTGCGGCAGAACGGCTTCGACAACGCGCTTACGCGAATATTGCGGCTGCTGCAGCCGCTCGCGCCACCGATCGAGCGCGCGTTGGCGCGATATCGCGAATCTGGTCGTAGACCTTCGCGTCCATATCCGCCAGGATGTCCAGCGGCGGAAAGCGCGCCAGGAGAGTTGCCGCCTCAAAGGATATCGTTCGGTATCCTCGTGCGATACGAATGACCATTTTCCGCTGCAGTCTATTAACTTTAGTCCTGCAGCGTCGGACGCCTGACAGTCTACCTGACCAAACAGGTGCCCCGTAAAGGACCATCGATCGCACGACACCCGCATAGAGGCGGCGAACTTCCTCCCGAGGTCCCCCGAGATTGGGCAGCTGTCTATGCAAAGCACCCACTGCCTTCTCGATCCGGGGAACTAGGCGTTCGAAGTGCTCTTCGAAGCCCCACCGACCGTCCAGGATGAGGCCAAGATACTTTACGTATCGCCCCACCTGGACTTGCGCATCTCGGACATGGACCAACGAGCTGGGTGGCTCTCTGCTCCTCGGCAGTTTATGGAAACGTTCAGCACCTAGAGGCTCAAGGTGTTTCAGGATTCTGTAGACTTGTTGGCTTGCGGCTATGTACTGGAGTTGATTCGGGAAGGGCTTCGTGAAATAACACACCACTATGGTGAGTCTTCATAAGTATTCAGGAAGCGTAGCAGGACTCTTCAGATTTCTTCAGTAAGCGATAAGTATCTCTTGCCGATGACTACGATTACTATGTTTACTTGGTTGCTTACATCACTCGAAGCTAGGTATACCGTAAAGTGAGCCGCTAATTTCTTCCTGTTTTAAATCTATATTTGCTTGGAAGTGTACTTTGCTTAGGTACGTGCTATTAGGAATAGGCCTCTATATTCCTATCTCAACGTGTTGCAAGTCGTTAGACTCCCTACTAGACCACCTATCTATTTAGGTACCTGTTTTGTGTACAGCTATTACTACTGAAAAGTTATCACAACGTAAAGTCGAAAATGGTGCTAATTTTACATCAAAACGTTACGTTACGTCTTTCATGCTAATCTATCTGAAGCCTTCAGGTAGATTAGCACCGAACCGATTCCCACTTTTTAAACGGGGACTTTAAGCTGGTATGTTTCGCCAGCGAAATGCAATATGAAACAACACCGAGTTCCGAAATGAAAGTTATTTTTCACTTTGTAGTTTTTTTTGGAAGTCCGTTCTTTTTTATTTTTTTGTTTGCGAGTGTCTATCTATCTATCTATCATGGGGTTTAGGTTTCCGCACTTAGTCCTTGAAGTGGACCATTGTGCGTGAGCCATGGTGGTCGATTACTCCAACCAGCCCACCTCCCTCCAGAAGCAGATTAGACTTCCCGGTCTCCTCAGGGCATCCGCACCATCCCTTATGTTGGTGTTCCCAGGGTCTCCTCGCGAATCTTGGTAACGCCTGTGCACTCAAGAAGTACATGCGCCACCGTTTCCTCCGCCTCCATGCATGCTCTGCACAGGGGACTGTCAGTGATTCCCAGGGTATGGAAGTGTTTATTTAGTGAACAGTGTCCAGTGATGGTCCCCGCCACCAGGCGCAGGCTGTCTCTGTCCAGGCGCAGAAGGCGCCTGGTCAGCTTTGTATCCAGGGATGGCATAGCTTCCTTGGATTGCCTACATCCTGGTGTCGAGGTCCACCATTTTTCCGCTTGTATTCGAGTGTGATCCTTTAACCAGCTTCTTAGCTGCTTGAAAGGAATGGGCACAATGGGTTCAGGTCCGTAGGGTCTTGTGCTGGATCCTCTTCTGTCAAGTTCGTCAGCCGCATCGTTTCCAAGTGATCCACTGTGACCTCTAATCCATTGTAGCGTTATCGTGTTGCGATTTAGTACCGTGATTCGTTCTAGGGCCTTGTGGCATTCTAGTGTTAGTCTCGACGTGATCTGATTACTCTTTAGGGATTGAAGAACTGAGGCACTGTCGGAGAGTATTCGGATATTGGTATCCGTAACCCCCCTGGCCTCTATAGCGTGTGCCGCTTGGATAATACCTACACACTCTGCTTGGTAAACGGAATATTTTAATGTTTAGGTCGTTGGAGAACACCCCGACGCCCGTCCCTTCGTCGGTCTTTGATCCATCAGTGTAAATTCTTAGCTCTGTTGTACCTGAGTAGTCACACAACTCCTCTATGAGCTCTATGTTGTAGTGTTTTTGGAAGCAGTGGGTCTTCAGGGTTCTGTCGATGGGTGAAGTCATCATCGGTTGTTCTTTGATTGCATCTTCTCTGATGCGTGTGTGTTTGATTCTAGAATCATTGCTTAGTGAGCCGGATACTTCGAGTCTGAAAGTCGCTATGGCCGCCTCCTCTCTTACGACGAGGTGTAGGGGAGGTAGCCCCAGCATCACCTGTAAGGCAGCAGTGGGGGAAGTCCTCATGCTGCCGGTGATTGCTACGCAGGCAAATCTTTGCAGTTTCTCGAGATCCTTTTGGGTTGTACTTAGGTTGGTCCTGGGCCACCAAACTAAAGAACCGTATGTGATAATTGGTCGGATAACTGTGGTGTATAGCCAGTAGGTGATTTTGGGGCTTATGCCCCAATTTCTCCCGAGGAGTCTCTTACATTGCCATAGGGCTATACTGGCTTTTGTGATAATGTAATCAGTGTGTTTTGCCCAGTTCAGCTGTTTGTCCAAAAAGATACCCAGGTATTTGGTTTCAGTCGATAGGCTTAGGGTTGTCCCAAAGAAGCTTGGCAATTGTAATGTTGTCAGCTTTCTTTTTTTTGTGAAGAGGACGAGTTCGGTTTTGGTGGGGTTTAAGTACTGCTAGTTTGTATTCCTTGCACCAGTCTTCTACTATTCTTAGAGCTTGGCGCATAAGGTTGCATAGTGTGTTTTCGTGTGTGCCGTTTATTATTATGGTCAAATCATCAGCATAGCCCACCGTGTAGTAGCCTCTGCTATTTAGACGTTTGATGAGGCTGTCTACTACAAGGTTCCATAGTAGTGGCGAGAGGACTCCACCTTGGGGGCAGCCCTTCGCCACTATGGCTCTGGTGGTGTCGTTTACCGTAACTTGTACGGCTCTCAATCGGAGCATATTTGTGATCCATCCTCGCAGGGTCGAGTCCACACCGTGTTCCTCGAGGGCTGCGTTGATGCTATGGAAGATGGTTTTGTCAAAAGCGCCTTCTATGTCGATGAAGACAGCTAGTGAGGAGCATTCGTGGTCCACTGCACATTCGATCTTGGAGATCACACTATGCAGCGCAGATTCTGTTGATTTTCCTGTGGAATACGCGTGTTGCTGTTTGTGAAGTGGTCGCTCCCGAAGAGGTCCGTCCCGAATATGTCGATACGTGCCAGTTAGAGATAAGTTTTGCCGCGCTTTCCGAAGCCAGCGTTAGGTCAATAATTGTTTGTCCGCGCGATGTGACCCAAGTGGGTTCCGAGCCGCGGTTTGCGATGTTAAGGTTTGTTGAGAACAAATATGTGCATAGTACCTCACCTCTAGTGTTGGCTTTGTTGCAACCCCAAAGCGGGTGGTGAGCGTTTGAGTCCGTGCAGATGACCAGGTCCAGGTTGGTGTCTTCACAATACCTTACCAGGTCGGCCATCCCTTTTGGTGGGCAGTCTTCATCCTCGCCAGGCATGTATACCGAGGCCAGGACGATATCGGGTGCGTCGCCGTCGGTTTTGAGCCTGACGGCTGTTAGATCTCTGGAAAATAATTGCGTGAGTGTGGTCGTGGGTACATCTTTGGGTATGTAGGCACAGGTTCGTGGTTTATCTGTGCCTTGTGTGTCGAGGATCAGCTTACCTCCAATGTTACCAAGGCCGCATATTCTGTTATTACGGATCCACGGCTCTTGAACGAGTGCAATGGTTCGGGGTTCCATCTCCAGTGCCCTGCGCAGGCAGGCGGCAGCCGTCTGGCTATGCTGGAGGTTGGTCTGGATGATGTTTATGGGACGGGATGGGGTCGGCAGTGGGGTGGAATTAGGGGGAGATGGATCCATCGGATGATTCCCCCGCCTCTTCCAGCCCATGCTGGTCTTCGCTGGGTGCCGGTGACGATGATGAGAGCAGCTGCTCCGTCCACCCTGGTGGTGAGGTTGGCATCCTCACGGCGTCGGCATCAGCCATCGCCGTTCTGGCCATCTCCTCCTCCAGTTGCGTCATCGTCACGTCAAGTTCAGTCGGAGCCGGTTTCGTCTGTTCAGTGTCGGTCTTAGTCTCGGAGGGATGGGTGTTGGGGAAGAAACGCACGTATATCGACCCAAGTAGGTATGATATCCGTCGCTCCCTCCCCAAGATCTTTTCGACCTCGTCCGGTGGGATACCCAGGGTTAGATAAGACCCATAGTTATCTCCACCGACCGATGTCTCCCTGTACAGGGACCATCTACCGATGTCGTACCAGGGGTTCTGGAAGGTCAGAATCGTCTGGAGCAGCGCTATGTCCCCATTGTACCTGGGTACAAAGAGCGCCGCTCGAACCCGAGTCGGTACGTCAGACTGTTTCATTACTGTCAGTGTCTCGTCAGTGTTTGGCAGTCTTAGTTTGGGTACGTTCTGGGTCAGCCAAGGCAGGGCGTTGTCGTCCTCGCACCATATGTGAACCGTGCCATCCGCTACCCTTGGGTAACCACGGAAGGCCGGGACTTTGGAGGGGTCAGTTCGACACGTGTCTACGATGAGGTCTTCAAGGCTGAGCTTGATGTGTTCGCCCTCGTCAGTAGTCATATCTCGGGAAGGAGGCGAGAGGCAGATCGCTACGGCGAGTCGCGCAGGGATATCCTTAGTGGCCCGCGCGTAGGTTCTCTGCTCCCCTTGAGCGGCCTGGGTTCTAACACGTTTGGCGTCCCCCTGGAGCGTACTTGGTGAAGCCGTATCGTCCGGGCGCTCTCTCTTCGCCGCACCCTGTCCACTTGGACCGGGTTGCGGTTCTGAGGAGCTTGGCACAATGTTTTGTGCCAGGGACACCCGGCGCAGGAACCCAGCCCGCTTGCCTCGCTTCTGTCTAGTTCGGTGTTGGTCTGTGGTCATATTGTCACGGTTCCGGTCGGTTCCTCCGGATGGTCCTGGTGCGGGCAGTGACTTCTCGCGCTGGGTTTCCCCTTCGCGTACTGTTCCCTGCCCGCTCGTTTCCGCGTCCAACTGCTTTTCGCGCTGGGTTTCCCCTTCGCGTGTCTGTAGCCGGTCGCGTACTCTCTTACAACCAACCGTTTGTGCTTCGCGCTGGCTATTGCCTTCGCGGATTTTGCGCAAATGGTTGTTGAGTTCTCTCTCTCTGTTCCGGATCTTTCCGCGCTTTGTTTTCAGCATGCGTACTTCGTCCACAGAGATGAAACCAGAACCATCAGATTCCGCTTCCTTTCCCGTCCCGAGTGAGTTCAAGTCTTTTAGCCTTGCCTCGATCTTCTCGCGCTGGAGTGCCAGCGCGCGGAGTTCGCTGCTAAGACTGGAGAGTCGAGCTTTATTGCTGTCGTTGTCAGGGTTGTTTGTCACACTGTTCCGAACGATGCTCTGTTGCCAGGCCCTCGTGGAAGGTGTAACACTAGTCAGGGTCATTGGAGCAGAAAGCGCAGCTGTCTCAGTGTCAGTAGGCGCAGAGGTCGCAGCCATGGTTGTGTCGGATGGCGCGTGATCCGCAGCCGAAGATGTTGGTGCCGAAGCAGCCAGCCGCGCAGAAGGCGCGGCGCTAATAGGCAGATTGGTGCCCCCCCCCCAGATTACGGTGGGGGCAGACCGACGAGTCGGTGTGGAATTCCCCGGCATTGCCGGGACCCACCTGGGGAATATTATTTTTACCTTTCTGCGACATGGTTGGGTGTGTGGGCTTTTTTGGAGTTGAGGTTACCCGTCCTCAGGGACCGAAAGGAGAAAAGGGAAATGGAAGGAGGGACTGGGCATGGGATCATGGGAGTAGGGTATGGGGTTACCCTAGGCCTGGGGTTTTGGCTTTCGGGAAAAATGCGAAAAAGCGCCTGGGGGTTTTTGTTGCGTCTATTTCTTATGGAATTAGACCAAGAACAGGGTGGCAACCTCGTGAAGGTGAATCCCCCAGACTTGCCTTGAGGATCTACACGACCGTAGCGCTCCCCCTCAAGACCTCGCCACCTTACCGCCTCTGAGGGAGGCAGTAAGGTAGGCCTGCATCTATACTGCCAAGCAAAGCATGAGCAAAGCATGTCGTTGTGCAACCGCGAAAGCATAAATACAGACCCCCCCCCCGTTTGCAAGTGTCACATCATCTTTACTTTTAATTAGTATTGTGCTGTCGTTAGCAAAGCAAAGCATTGGATTATTAATAGTTTTAGGCATGGTCATTATTAGAGACATAATCACATAGGTACAACCCGTCCGACTTAAGTGTGCACCTCGGTGGAATGCGTTTATTCGCGAAATGTTTATATTTATCATTAAGATAAAAACTATACCTATGCAGGTTGAAAAAAAATCGTAAATTTTGTTTTTTTACGAAGTTAACTTTTTTTTCAAACAGTACGTCAGTACGACAGAGTATCGTCACAGCGCCAGGTGCACAGTTAAGTCGGACGGGTTGTAAGTAAGCCTTTTCAGTTCTTGTACCAATAGGGGCAGATTTTATTTACACAAGTAATGTAATTTGTTCTCGATTATTCAGATATGATTTGATAAGTTAGAAAGAAAGAAAAAAGAAAGAAAGAAACAAAGAAGAAGAAACAAATTTAATTCATTCTTCTTTCTTTCTATTTCGTCGTTGTGTTCGACTGATATGTTAGGCAAGCTGTTGGTGCTGCCATCTATTGTTGAATTGCCAGATTCAACCTCTGTTAATGTTTCTGACAGTGTGTGTTCAATAGTAACTACCAACCCAGACCCTCAGACCAAATAAAAAGTCAAGACAGCGCTGCGAACAATACAGTGAAGCATGCAAAAACTACACCACCGCTCTGTGCATACACGCTCACACGCACACATTTACAACCATTAACAATCAAACTACACCTCACTATGTGCACACATGTTTACGAAACCGGCTTCACTTTACTGTTGACAGCTCTCTGTTTTGGTTTTTTATTTGGTCTGAGTCCAGACCCACTCTATACGTAATGTTGGATACTGTAGTAGGTACCTATTCCACAGTACTGCAGTATCCAACATTACGAATAGAGTAGGTATCCATACTATGTTCAAACACGTATGTTTGAACATAGTATGGATACCTACTCTATTTGAAAAACCGAACTATAAACATTAGCAAGCTGCTAATACAGTCTGTATTAGCAGCTTGTAAATGTTTATAGTTCGGTATTTAAAAGGTAAGGAACATGTACAACAAAAAAAAACCGAAACTAAACCGTTAAAATCCAAAACCGGTTTAACTTAAGTGGTTGTAACAGCTCCATATTATATCTCGCTGCAAACTTTAGGTATTTTCACACACCCGATTCCGATCTCTGCTTACATGTCATTTGCAAACAAATATATAATATTTTTAGTTGCGCTTATAAACGTTTCACAATAAACTTGCAAAATCAACTTGATTTTTATTTATTTCGCGAGAAGTATGTACGGACGCCAGCACATCAAGCTACTACAATCTGTCACATTTCTTTAATAGATTTTAAACTTTATCGCTAAACCATATGGGTCAAGATTGATTGGTAAAATTTGACAGTTTCGGGTAGCTTGATGTGCTGGCGTCTGTACATACATACCTACACAGAAAACTTATGTTGGGTAGCGCCCAAAGCCAAAGGCTGCGTTCCGAGTTGGAAAATAATCGTTTTGAGCGTGCTTAAACCTACGGGTTTAAGCACGCTTCGGGAATTCGGTACGCCGAATTAGCGTGAGCGCGATAACGATGTCCCGTGAATCGTCATAGATGACGTCATGACATGCGCCATCTTGCGATAACGCCGACCAGACCATGCCTTATGATAATATCACCGTGAGCGCTGTCAAAAATGACAGTGTGTGTGTGAGAATGTGTCAGTGTGTGTTTTGTTTTGAGTTGAATCATATCTTTAAATTAAACTAATGTGGCATTTTCGAAATTGTGCTTCTGGCTAACTGTCGCGACCTAACCAAAGAAGAAGAACTGAAGAAGAAATGTGGTGTTAATACAAATAAATACTGTAATAATATCGTTTTTTACATTGAGTAAACACTGTGAGCTCGTTCACAAGCGTTCCGAATTGTTGACAGCTCTCAGCTGACATAATCGTAATATCTAAATCGGAACGCATGTGAGATGATGTGAGTGCCGTTAGCGATTATAGCTAATTTGGAATGCGGCCAAAGTTGAAAATGAAGCTGGCAACTTTGTCAACTATCTGTCACCAGTGTCACAGTCAACTGTCTGTCACATTCAACTGTCAACGTCAAGCGTCAAAATAAAATTGTAAAAAATCGATTGTTGTTATTGTTCTTCTTTTCGGCGTTACAGGTCTCAATAAAAGTACTATGTGGTCTCAACTTATTTATAACTGGTAAATAGTAGTAGTGGAAGAAATACAATACAAATCACATAAAAAGCGCTGCGCCGCTGCCACTTGCAGCTGTTTTATAGAGTATTTCTAAACAGTGTTCAACAGGAACTTCTCGGTCAATATTTACAGCCGCGTATTTTGTTATGTTAATGTAAAGAAATGGATCATAACTTCACAGATTTCACCAAAAACGGTGAGTTTATTTCATAATTATAAAGTTGTTTATGTGCAGCGCGATTCATAAACAAAATATTTTTCATAATAACCTAATTTGCTTATGTCTGTAGCTGCGGACTATTTATATAATGTTGCCGCGTTCTTGTTCAGAACTGTGCTTTCTTCAGCTTTGTTCATTTAGAAGGCAACTTGAAAATGAATAGGTCTCTACTCTGTAGCTGTGAGGAAGAAAAGGATCAAGTTGTTCTAATATTTAATTCCGCTCAAGCACACAAGACGCCAGTCAGCGTGCCTCCTTGCCGTCACACAACCACATAGTAACTGCTGACAGATTACTGATATTGATAATCCCAAATTATATGAGTGTTGAGCAGAATGCAGCCAGATCAACAGCATTAGCAAATTCATTTAGTCAAGCGTGTCATTGTTATGTCAACACAACTGTTTCTTAACAAAGAGGGGCTTGTGGTTGAATGATAATGGCCACATAGGGTTATCACAGGTTAATTTTTCTCTTGCTGCCATCAGTTTGTGGATGGGTGACCATCCATTACATATCCAGACCCCTCCATGCCATGCCTCGATAGGACATTAAGCAGTTGCTCCCGGCTGTTATTCATAGATCTTTGGCAGCCATTATGGATATTCAGAAGCCCTAAAGTCTGACAACCTGTCTTACCAATGGGTATTGTGTTACCCAGTTACGTGGGTTGTGGAGATCTGATAGCTATGTTCAGTTAGACTGGAAGTCGACCCCAACGTAGTTCGGAAATGGCCAGGGCGATTATATTGTTTCTTCAAACTGGGTTTTATTTTTCAGATTTTTTTAAAAGCCGTTTTATGTTTATATTATTTGTATGTATGAACTTGTTGGTTAATATTTGTCAGTGTGGCTGTCCGTCATGTATGTATGTAGAGTTAAGCAATGTGTTCTTGTTGATTGTGTATGTTTGTATGTTTCAGATACATTCAACACATGGGTGAGTAGCAACAGTAGAGGGCTATATTTGCGACAATTCAGTCCAATGTAGTGCTGAGGACCACAACACATACACGCCATTGTTATAGACATGTTTAGGTAACTCTTTTATTGATAACTATCTACTAGGTCGCTCCGCGAAGCCTGTGAAGCTCCCAGGAAGCTTCTGTGCTTTTCGGAGCTAGGCTGGCTCTGTTAGCCAGAATCCCCATGCAAAACGGACCAAATGGGAGTCTAAGTGCGGAAAAGGGAGTCCCATCATCATCATCATCAACTATCTACTATTTTTGTTTACCGTTTACACAAGTTGTAGAGACATCAATAAAAACAAGTTTTCTAAACATGTCTGCGACATCGTCGGTCACGACGTCATATTGTGTGTGTTTTGGCCCTAAGTGCTCTTGGCCGATATTACTAAATCATTCGTAGCAAGGATCCGACTCGTTAAATGTTGAAGCTGCACTTACATGGCCAATGATTGTGGGCAACAGTTGCTAGAGGTAGTGAAGCAATTTAATTTTAGTTTGTTCCAAAAGTATCAGATAAAAGTGTAAACAAACCCTGTTGAAGTGAAATGTTTACGTAATCACCCACTAATTAAGGGAGTTAGGAACACATTCATCTCTACTTATTCAAAGGTAGGTATCTACTTTCTCACCATGTTTTCAACAATTATTGTTTGTTTATTTTTTAAATTGTAATTTTAAAATCCTCAACGAAAATTGAGGTAGGTTAATTAATCTCATTTGTGAAATGAAAACCAACTTTATACGTGATTTATAAATAATACATTAGAATAGGTATTGGGTTTAATCATTCTTTTAATCAAATAAAAGCATGTGCTTTGTGAGTGGCACTACAAACTGGCATCACTATCTAATACGTTTTCTGATCCATTGAAAGTTTGGTGGTGTGCTATCATATTCAGTTTATTTGGCCATGTAAGCGCAGTTGCCACATGTGATGTGCGTGACGAATGTGACGTGTACGTGGCGTGTCCGCAGACGTCGAGCGACGACATCAGCTCCAGCACGGACCGCGTGGAGCGCGTGCCGCGGCGCGCCGGCGCTGGGCCGCACAAGAGGCCGCACTATGACAGCTACTGTGAGTACCGCCTGCCACCTCCTTCACTGCATACAGAATGTACTTACTTTTGCAATTTGCAGGTTAATTTAAGAATTTTGCGGGCTACCTTAGCTCATCTCTCTTAATAAAGTCATTCCATGACAGAAAATGCACAGCGTGAACCGCTGGCTCTAGGTACTAGACGCATGACATTTTGCACAAGAGTTTCTTTTATAACGAAAGTGAGAACTGAGGAAGGAAATTATTTTCCTAAATGGGTAAAATATTGGAAGAAGGTTTGTTTGTATAGGACTTTGTCATATTACAATTGCCCATGGGAAATCTCATTGTGCGCACGGCTTGTCTTAAATCTCCTACACACTATGCCGGCGGCGGCGGCACAGCCTTATCAAATTTCGCAACCATTAGCTTACAAAGTTAAAATTCCATTGAAACCATTTATTAAAGTCATTTTTATTACACACTGTCCAAATGACATCATTCAATTCGTACCCAAAAATTAAAGTGCCAGCCAGAAAAAAAAGTACTTTTTCTTATGGGAATTAAATGTTATGCTTAAAAACTTTTTTATAAAAAAATATTTTTTGTCATTTTCTATCTCAAATAGCAGCCAGGAGGTTAACTGTAGACTTTCGATGTAATAGTAAAAAATGCTCAAGATTTTAATTCCCATTAAAAAATTGGTTGTCTGTAAAATCGGTTTACGGACGATAGTTTAACGTGACAACGTCATAACAAAACATTAATGAAATTGCCGAACGCGGAGGCCGATTCGGCAGCGTTCGACATCATCTGTCTCTCTCCTACTCATCGCTCGTTCCGCGCTCTCGCTTGCACTTCAAGCCGCCATGGCGTACAACGCTACAGCAGAGCAAGGCCGCGAGGTAACGCTACATGAGTCATGTTTTTTCGAGTGTGCAACCATCTTCATCGATTTATTAGACGTTGTCACGTCAAAAACTAGGCACTTTCATTTTTGGGTATAAAAGGTTCGACACTTGAATGATGTCCTTTCAATAATGGGGAGCCCAGAGGGCTTCTGAGCAAACATTTATGCAGGGCGAGAAGTTGATAGCTAAGTAGGTGCGGCATGAGCAGAGAACACCGAAAACACGCATACGCTTACTAACGAACAGCAGTTCATATATTTATGTGTAGTTAGACGAGTAGGGCGCTGTCTCTGTCGCACTTGCTTATATGGTCACATGCCGTCACATTCACACAAAAATATGTGACGACTGGAGGCTTAAATGTAATGATCACCATCACTGACCAGCACGCCGCCGCCGCGCGCCCGGCCGGCTCACAGACCAACTTCCATTGCCCAGTACTTGGGTCGTGGAGGTCAGATAGGCAGTTGCTGCATGTACAATGCTGGCATTCAGCTGCATCCGGTTAGACTGGAAGCCGAACACAGATAGACACTCAAACTTGTCACCAGAAAACCAAACAGATAGCTTTCAAAAGATAATATTGTAATGTTAGAATGTCTGTCGTCGGTTCACAGACGGCATTCAGTGTCCCGGACTGATGCCGTGACGTAGTTGTTAGAGCCCCTTGTGTTACAAAGTAGAGCGTGTGTCGGTCGCCTCACTCCAAATACAAGTCAAAGTGTAGTTCATTCGCGTGGAAGTCGTAAGATACACGAGGGTCGGAGCGTTCTAGACTTTAACCTTCCTCAAGCGTTGGGCTATCAAATGCGAAAAGATTTTTTCAAATCCGACTGGTAGTTCCAGAAATGAATCGGACGTCATAGCGCGCGATCACAGCTCCCGATCGCGCCGTTACCGATACAACTAGGAGGCTACGACTCATGTGACAAATTGTGGGTACTCGTGAAATGTTGACCGAAGTTCAATATGTCGGTGAGCGCTGAGCGCGGCACGTAGCTCAGCTCGCGAGTGCTCAGAGTTGTTCAGTAGTAACGGGAGTCGGGCAGTGTTTGTGTCAGTTGATGCACGAGCCGGTCGTGATAATGTTCCCGGAGGACGCAGGTAAAGTTACAGTTTACTACATTCTGTGAATATTACACACGAGTCGGCACGGAGCTCCTTGGTAGGTACCTGTCCTGTCGGGAATGCGAGTACATATATAAATTTTAAAAGCTTGAGGCACTGATGTATGGTATCCGTTATACGGGTGTACCTACTACACAATAACAGTGCCTCCAGCGTTTCAAATTTATATATGTATGTATATTTTGAAATGTCAAAATTTTTTTTTTCTTTTTACTTCCCGTTAGTCTTTCTTTTTTAGGTTACGTTTTTATTTAAATAAAAGCTTGTTTTTAAACACTTTTTTTTTAATAATTATGAAAGCTGAGAGTCAGAGAGCGCATTCTTGAGGCCTACTTAGGAACCATCAAGTCACCTGTTTTGATTTTTAATTTAAAGTTGAAAATTTAAGTCATAATTTACCGAACGTAAATTTTTCACTTTAGACCAACATTTTCCTAACTTTCACCACGGTTACGAAGCTGATTATTTTATGCATTTGTTTTTTTGTGTGTACTTTTGTACTACTCATGAAGATTCAGTTGCAAAATAAAAGCTCTTGACAAAGTCTTCTACTTTTTTATTGGTCATGTCGTAAATTCTCAAAATACAGAAAAAAAAATTCTTAACTATGAAAAGTCGCGGAACATACATGTGGGTGATTCGGATACCCCACGATATGAGGGACCTACATTTTATTTTTCGACGTGAATGTTCCGGCCACCCTGTATGTTGTATGTTTCTGACGCTTTTGCCTTTAATAAATAATGAAGCAACTTGTCTTTGGTTTTGTAGTACCTAGGTATCGTTTTAGCCACCGACTTTCGACATTAAAGTTTAGCACGTTAAGTGTTTTTTTGGAAGTCGTTTTTTTTCTTGTGTGTTTTATTTTTCACTTTTTAGTTGTACCTCACAAACACACAACACTACTTGCAGTAATAGTGACAGGAAGGTATCATCATCACGCATAATCTTGTTGTTTAACGTCGATGCGATGTGTGTGTCACAGACGGCGAGCCGCCGGCCAAGCGCGCCGCGCCCTCCATCCGCGTCGGCAGCGGCTTCAAGTGGAACCTGCAGGTACTACCTAGCCATACTTACTTACATTTTAAATGCCAAAGTAACAATGTCTGTCTGTTAGGCACAACTGGGTAGCCTGGGCCCTGGAGAAGGACATAGTGCCTCCGACCAGTGTGTATCCAGGATTCAAAGTATTTAATACTGGATATTTATATCTAGCAACCTATTATTATCCTACTGCAGGCAAAGGCGATTTCAGATTTTAGTGCAGGCTTCCTCTCGATGTTTGTGTTCTCCCATGGCATGGCAGTACCTAACGTGCAAGGTAAACTCAAAAAGTATGAATTGCAAAAGTCACATTGGTGCTGACACGTAGCACTAGCAGCGCACCACGGTTTCACCCGCGTAAGTATCGCTCCAGTGGTAATATCGGGTTAAAAACTATCCAATGTCCTTTCCCGGAACTCCAACTATCTCTATAGCAAATTTTATCTAAATCTGTTCAACGGTTTGATTGAATAGCAACCATCAAAACATCTTCACAAACTTTCACATTTATAATACCTATTATTTATATATTTAAGTATGTAAAAAAAGTTTGAAACAGGTACAAAAGTAATTTAAAATAATTAAAGCGGCTTCAAAAAGAAATTAACCCATAAGTTTGAAATCCAATTTTTACATAATATACTTACACGAAATTAACCAACAAAACGAATTCAAAAGTAGGTACGCAACAAATTAGGGTACTACAAATTTTTTTGAGGTCGGTGCCAGCTGGCCAGCACTTCAGAAAAGTACCAAAAAATTAAGTCACGATCCGATTAATAGTTGCGGAGAAATGCGTGGACAAACATACATATCGACGGGTGCAAAGTAAAAAGAGTCATCTACAAAACAGCTACTTTTCAGGAGAGCGCATGATAGACAAAAATGCTCCCATTTTGTCAATTTTAAACCAAATTTATTGAAATTTTCATCATTGCTTCATTATTTAATAATATATCCACATGTATATTTCATTTCTTCTAATTATTATTTATTTTATTTATTTAAAATTACGTAAATAACACCTTAACAGCTATGACGCCAATGCGATGTTACTACTAAGATACACAACAAAAATAAAAAAATAACAAACAATTAGAAAAAACAAATAACACACAACTAAACATTCTCAATGCACTTCAGTGCTACTCCTGCTCTGTGCTAATTAGGTTTGATTACGAGATATTGTAGTTGTCTGCATCTACATTGCGTTTAAAAATATGACAACTGTGTTAACTACCACTTGGTCGTTTCTACGTGGGAATTCAAATAGATCTTCTCGGTTCATAATAGCGCATTGTCGTCTCGTTTTGCCTAAATTCACCAATAATACGTCTTTCCATGTCTATTGTGTTGAACCCAAACTGTTTACTAATATGATTTTTATTTATTTATTTATTTAAGGACAACCAACAAAGCATATGTAGGAAAAGGTAAAGTGTGTGTGTCATTATCATCAGGGATATCTTAATTACTGTGGGCGTACTATGTGGGTAGTGTTGGTTATTGCGCAATAGAAAAACGGTTTGCACTTCACATCAGATTATAATTTCATGAACAATTGAATCACATTAGCAAATCAAGCACTGTAGGTACACGATACAACCAGATACGAACGCGAGATAGTTTCTGAGCACATGATGTCCGTACGATGTCCAATGGTCCAGTCCCCCGCCGCTTCGTTGCTCGCTCTTTTATACTGGTGTCAAAACAAGTCGAGCAGTTGGGCGGTGGGAGAAGTCGAGTGACGTACTTGTCGGTGGCGTGATCGGTGCATGTGTTGTTTACGACAACGCCGCCGACACATACACCAAAAATACATGTTAAAATCCCCATGTTATTATAACATTTTATAGTGTAGCCTTAATTAAAGGCTGCCACGGCATGCAATGATAACACTTTTACACACACTTATCACTTAACAAACCAAAACAAACAAATATTCGTGCCGGCGAAGAACATGTCATCTGACTGATGACGAAATATGACTGACCGCTGGCCCCCCGCGCGTCCCGTGCGGGGCCAGCCAGCGCACAGAGCGGCCGATTCCCAAAAAGCTGGCCAAAACTCGAAAAATCAAGTAATTGATTTAAAATTTCTTACTCGGGGGTTTTCGGGGTCGCTGATTACGAATTTGATATTAAAATTTTTAAAAGCCACCCCCTTCCTCCCCTATTGACTACCCCCTCGCGTGAAATAGCGTATATTATTCAACATAATCAAGATGCATGTCAATTCATATGTTTTCGTAGTCGCTGATTACGAATTTGATATTAAAAAATTTAAAAGCCACCCCCTTCCTCCCCTATTGACTACCCCCTCGCGTGAAATAGCGTATATTATTCAACATAATCAAGATGCATGTCAATTCATATGTTTTCGTAGTCGCTGATTACGAATTTGATATTAAAAATTTTAAAAGCCACCCCCTTCCTCCCCTATTGACTACCCCCTCGCGTGAAATAGCGTATATTATTCAACATAATCAAGATGCATGTCAATTCATATGTTTTCGTAGTCGCTGATTACGAATTTGATATTAAAAATTTTAAAAGCCACCCCCTTCCTCCCCTATTGACTACCCCCTCGCGTGAAATAGCGTATATTATTCAACATAATCAAGATGCATGTCAATTCATATGTTTTCGTAGTCGCTGATTACGAATTTGATATTAAAAATTTTAAAAGCCACCCCCTTCCTCCCCTATTGACTACCCCCTCGCGTGAAATAGCGTATATTATTCAACATAATCAAGATGCATGTCAATTCATATGTTTTCGTAGTCGCTGATTAACAAAATTTGATATTAAAAATTTTAAAAGCCACCCCCTTCCTCCTCTATTGACTACCCCCTCGCGTGAAATAGCGTATATTATTCAACATAATCTAGCTGCATGACAATTTATAGGTTTTCGTAGTCGCTGATTACGAATTTGATGATGATCTATAACTAATTATGATCTATAAATTGGTATATAGGGGTTTTTAGGGTCATTTATCATGAATCTGTTATCAGAAATAGTGAATTCCAAATCGCCGTCTCACTTGCTCATTCTTGTAAATAAATGTACAAAAAACAGCATGTGTGCAATTCACACGTGGTAGAAATGAAACCTTCAAAAACACTGTATAATGCTTCCTATCTCATTTTCTCCCACGTTAAATCTTATGAATTTACATGTCTCTTTTTACTGTCGCTTTTTCGTTTCATAAACTTTCAAATCACAACGATGCTAAAGAACATCCATCCATCCATCCATCCATCCATCCATCCATCCATCCATCCATCCATCCATCCATCCATCCATCCATCCATCCACACCCACACCCACACCCACGCCCACGCCCACACATCCATTAAATGTGATGTCATTTGTACTAATAAAAAACAAAAACACTGTATAATGCTTCCTATCTCATTTTCTCCCACGTTACATCTTGTATGTCTCTTTTTACTGTTGCTTTTTTCGTTTCATAAAATTTCGAATCACAACGATGCTAAAGAAGTTTTCACTTCAAAAACTCAACGGGCAGCTACGGGCAGCTAATTTTTATTTTTTCTGGTACATAATAATATTATTAACAACTTTTAATAACTTAGAGAGCAGGATCTATCAAGATAAAAAAGTTTTCACTCGACTATATAGATAACAAAAAAAATTATATTAATAAAACACAGCCTGGGCATATCTCTTTTTAACAATTTACTATTTAGTATTTTATAAGCAGAATTTTTTTTAAGAATTGTACTTACTTTCAGATGTAGAATCCATTTTTTGGTTAAGGTTTTCTTGGCAGTAAAAACTTTCACACGTGTTCAATGCAAGCGTTTATTAATCGATTTTCCCTACGCGTGGCTACACGTGCCGTAACGGCCACATTCAGACTAAGATTATGTAAGGGATTCGAGGCAAGGGACCTCACTCCGAACATTTTTCGTCTCTCAGGGGACTCCTTAAGCCAACTTGATGACAAAAAAACCCTAACTAAAAACTTTAATTTTGGAGTTTTGGCCGCAGAAAGCGGCCTTCGGCCGCGTTGTGCAGCGGTAGTTATCCGCATCTACATCGTGCAATTTCACAAAACAGGCGTAGTTGTCTTCTTTTACGTGACAAAAGTACCAAAATTAAGTTGATATTTGTATTTTTGTTTTTGCTATGTTGTAGAACATGATATTTTAAGTAGTTTTTACGAAAATCCAAAAATCTCAAAATTGCAGTTGATTTTTTTTACTTTGCACCCGTCGATATATAACATTTTGTATATTTGTTTGGAAGCCCTAATAGATTGTTATAAGTGAATATTTTGCAATTCCAATAATATTACATACATGTACATGTCGAATTGATAACCTTTTTTTTGAAGTCTTTAAAAATACACGCGAACAAAGTCGCGGGCAACATGTATTTATGTCTTATTCGTGTTGGTATACCGATACCTTGTCCGAAGCCATGTCTTTTCATGGGCCGCGGAACACGCCACCCTCGGGATCCCAACTAACGGTAGGAGCGGTTCACGTCGGCGTCGAGACGACGATGAAATACCTGGGTCCCGTCCTCGACAGCCGGTGGAACTTCGTCGAGCACTTCCGACGTTTGGCCCCTAAACTGGAACGGGCCGGGGCTGCCTTCAAGCGGCTCTTGCCCAACCTGAGAGGGCCAAACGCCTCCTGCCGGAGGCTTTAAGCGGGGGTCGTGCGGTCCATGGCCCTATATGGGGCCCCGGTGTGGGTGCGTTCACTGCGGCGGCGAGCCGCCCACTATTTGAACGCGCCCCAAAAGATTTCTTGGGGGGTATCGCACGATCTCGGGCGAGGCGGCAAGCTAACTTGCCGGCCTGCCGCCATGGGATCTGGAGGCGATAGTCCTCGCGCGCCTATATGAGTGGCGCGCGGAGGCACTACGCTGGGGGAAACTCCGCTTCCGTGGCAAATCGCGGCGGAGAGGACAGACCTCCGGCGCAATTTCATGGCGGCATGGAAAGAGCGACTGTCGCAACCCAGCGCAGGGCACGCCACGATAGTTCCGATAAGACCATTCTTTGAGGAGTGGCTAGAGAGGCGTCACGGCGCCCCCACCTACCGCCTGACGCAGGTCCTCACCGGACACGGATGTTTCGAGAGGTCATACGGTGAAGGTCTGCCCCGCTTGGGCGGAGCACCGCCGTGTCCTCGTAGAGGCGATTGGCAGCGGTGGCGACCTCTCGCGTTCGGCCCTGGTTCAAGCCATGGTCCGGGGCCAGAGGGAGTGGGAGGCAGTCACGTCCTTTTGCGAAGCAGTCATGCTAGCGAAGGAGGTGGCGGGATGACTTAGGGACAGAGCCTCACGTCCCAGCCGCCGCGGGAGACGCTCCGGGCGTCGGGAGCCGCGTGACTACTCCCGGCCACCGTAGGCGCGGGCCTGCGGATGGAGAGTAATAATAAAAATAAAATAAAATCATTTAATTCAGATGTCACAAGATCCATATAAGTAGTTACATTCATAATTATTCACGTTCACAAAATTAATTCACAATTATTGTTAGTAAAAATACAGAAGTTACTTAGCTATGTTAGTATTCAAACTTAAATATAGGTTGCTCCAAAACTTTTGTAGCCGACCGTCTAGTCTGTCACTAAACATCGCCAGAATGCTGTTAGGGCTGGCGCGGACTCTGCAGCGCATGGCGGCGCACCGCTTGCGCAAGATGGCACTTTTTTTTTAATAATAAACACATGCATAGAAACCGCATCATTTTTTATTCGACAGCAAGAAATCGATATTTGATACTACATCGGACAAATTTAAAGTGTAAATTATTGAAATGTGTGTTATGACGTAGCTGCAGTCACTAGTTCTATCTGTAAAAAAACCGGGCAAGAGCGAGTCGGACTCGCGCACCGAGGGTTCCATACCATCATATGTTTTTAAATTTTTATCGGCTCTCACCATAAGAGCCCCCGCAGACCACAGACTTTTTATCGGCCGATAGTTTGGTCGGGCTCTTAATCAGTACGCAGATGTAAGCAAGTGCGCACACTATGACGATTTGGTATCGGCCGATAAACAAGTTTGATGGGCTTCCCGATTCAATTCAAACTAAACTGTCGGCAAACTATCGGCCGACTGTATAATCAGTATTGGCTCTCTACCACACGCGCACACACGACGATTTTTTAGTCGGCCGACTAAGCCGATAGTTCGGTTCGCTCTGAGTTTTGACAGCGAATGGTCGGCCGCGCGTGTTTTGTAAAATGGCGTCGCCCAATTCTCAGTCGCTTATTTCGGAATATTCGATCGTAACTTTGATTGAGGAAGTCGAAAAACGCCCTGCACTTTATATGAAAAACTTAAAAGAGGATAAGATAGGATACACCCAATACTCTCGGGCTCTCTTTTTAATTTTCCTCCTCCGTTGTATATATATGTTGTATATAATAACAATTCTATACAATGTTTTATTAATTTTCATTGTGTAGTGCGACCACTCTTTTCAACAGTTGGTTAGAAACTATAAGCAAATAGTCGGCAGACTGTTGGATAGTTTGCGCACTCATCACCGACTGAACTGTTTAGTTGGCTCGGTGTGCGTACTAGCAGACCAACCCGACTAAACTATCGGCCGATAAAAAGTCTGTGGTCTGCGGGGGCTCTAAGGGTTCCGTTTTACCATTTTGGTACGGAACCCTAACAAACGGTTTATCTGATGGACAGGGAACAGTGCACCTACAGTAAGCGCTACAAGGGTCTTTGCACAAATAACTTTGACATGAGGGCGGTGCCGCTGCTGGTAAAAATTTGTGAAATGCAATGAAAAAAAAAAAAACAAGATGGCGGTGTTGGTTCCAATTTTGGCCACGCGCCACTAGATCCTTATTTGTTAGGGTTTGACGCAACAATATTGCAACGAATGTCTTGGCTTTCAATGGCATGGTCAAAGTTTGAGAGTTTTATGCAACTTTATGGGTTTGTTACAATTAAATACCCAATTAATTACCTACAGAATTAAAGAATAGCAAAAAAAACATTTAAAGTTTCGAAGATAGCATCTTTATTTTATAGGTACCTACTCGATTTTTTTATAATGCACTAACTATTTATGTGTATTGTTTTTAACCGACTTCAAAAAAGGAGGAGGTTCTCAATTCGGATGTTTTTTTTTAATTAATTTTAAATATCGCGCGCGTGCACGTTGAATGACGTTCGGCAATATAGTTTCGTGTATACCCGAACAAGGTTATTCTGGTGCGTTTTCAAAATCGGAACTAACGCCGCCATCTTGTTTTCACATTTCAATAGACATTTCGTGAAACAATAGGGAATATGCATGATTTTTTTTTATTTAAAAAATTAATCCTCATTCATGTAATAAACAGTTTAGTAAAACTGTTTTTCGGATAACTATGAAATTAAAAAAGATATGAGCCATCGAAGATTTGTTTCTATCTCTTTCTCGCAAAACGAAATTTAACACGGAGTTTATATGGCCGTAGTGACATGTGACGTCACAGTCTATGTCGGATCTCTCTGTCTAATTGGTGTGTAATCAATAGTTTTAAATGCTCATATCGGCCGTGTTTCTTGGCTGATTTTAATTTTAATTTCACTTTTTGTCATCTCTACTACGGTATTTACATATTTTGTTAATAAATGCCATGAAAAAAATTCATGCATATTCCCTATTGCATACATGTTTACCAACAACGCCCTCCTGTCAACGCATTCGAGCGCCAAAAGATTCTGGAAGAAGTGTATGGCAGTGTTTGTTGGGGTGTATTATTCAGTATTATTATAACTGAGTGTGGAGTTGCATTGTGTGTGCAGACGCTGGCAGCAGCCGCCGACGCGGTGGAGGCGGGCGGCAAGTCGCCAGTGTCCGCGCTCAACGAGCTCGGCGTGCGCGTCGTCTACAGCGTGCTGCGCCAGGGCGGCCCGGCGCACTGCCCCAGCTTCCATGTGGCCGTCACCGTGAGTACACACACTACGCACCACCTAGTGTCACCTAGTACACACCTACACCTACAGCGTGCTGCGCCAGAGCGGCCCGGCGCACTACCCCAGCTTCCACGTGGCCGACGCCGTGAGTACACACACTACGCACCACCTAGTGTCACCTAGTACACACCTACACCTACAGCGTGCTGCGCCAGGTCGGCCCGGCGCACTGCCCCAGCTTCCACGTGGCCGACGCCGTGAGTACACACACTACGCACCACCTAGTGTCACCTAGTCACACCTACATCTACACTGCGCTGTGTTCTAGGCGCCACTAGGTAGCTAGTGTCACCTAGAGCGCACCTACGTCTACACTGCGCTGTGTTCTAGGCGCCACTAGGTAGCTAGTGTCACCTAGAGCACACCTACGTCTACACTGCGCTGTGTTCTAGGCGCCACTAGGTAGTCAGTGTCACCTAGAGCACACCTACGTCTACACTGCGCTGTGTTCTAGGTGCCACTAGGTAGCCAGTGTCACCTAGAGCACACCTACGTCTACACTGCGCTGTGTTCTAGGCGCCACTAGGTAGCCAGTGTCACCTAGAGCACACCTACGTCTACACTGCGCTGTGTTCTAGGCGCCACTAGGTAGCCAGTGTCACCTAGAGCACACCTACGTCTACACTGCGCTGTGTTCTAGGCGCCACTAGGTAGCCAGTGTCACCTAGAGCACACCTACGTCTACACTGCGCTGTGTTCTAGGCGCCACTAGGTAGCCAGTGTCACCTAGAGCACACCTACGTCTACACTGCGCTGTGTTCTAGGCGCCACTAAGTTTCGCCAAGTAATTAAAAATAACCCTGTATAACTACGATGACATGTCCTGTAGGTGGCAGACATGCTCTTCGAGGGCTGGGGCCACAGCAAGCGCGAGGCGCGCGCGTCGGCCGCGCGCGCCTGCCTGGCCGCGCTGCTGGCGCGCGCCGGCCGCGTGCTGCCCGCGCCCTCGCCGCACCAGGACTTCACCAGCGACGAGCCGCATAGGTTCCCGGGTGAGTGGACAACGTTACAGTGCTACAAGCGCGAGGCGCGCGCGTCGACCGCCCGCGCGAAAAAATCACATTTTCGAAAAATTTCAAGTATCTGCCTATAACGGTTCATGAGACGCTGACAGACAGACGGACAGCGGAGGCTTAGTAATAGGGTCCCGTTGGCACCCTTTAGGTACGGAACAAAAAAAAAGTTTAATAATAATTGTAAAAATAATATACTCTGAAGTGGCATAGACCGTGGTTTCCTCGAATCTATGATTTCAAGAAGCACGTACTCCTAATAAAACTAGTTTTTTCTGGTTCTGGTATTTTCCGTTTCTGTGGCTTGCTTATACCCCAAGGGATCGGCTTTGCCATCATGCCATCGAATGCGGTCTTCTCGGGGCGTATGAGATGAGGCACAGAGGCCTCTTCAGGGGAGCGAAGCTTCCTCTGTAGCTGCCAGAAGACTTAATGAGGGCTCTAGTTCGCCAATCATCTTGTCCCAACCCTCGGAACGCCACTCGCTATGCGTTTCTTTAAGCACGCTGTAAATGACGCATGTAGGCTTTGTTCGCGTCAAATGGAAAGGAGTCGTAGGCACGAATGGACGCGTTCTTCTCGGTTATCAGATCACGTACGTCAGCCGGTAATTTCCAGCGATGGTCTTTCATCACTGGAACTTCCCTTGAACAATCCGTCAATACGATTGAACGTGCTCTGTAAACGAGACGATCGCTCCCGTCGTGTCTGCAAGACTGCAACTGAGACAATTTGGTCGGGAATGGAATCTAAGTGAGGTGATGTGGTGGATTTCAGTATTTCTCTTACTTTCCTCCAGCCAGTTATTACTTTGGTCTGAGGGGGCTGGTTGGGGTCACGGGGGCCCGAATAGGGGGCTAGGTGAATTATGACAAGGCGGTGGTCAGAATTAAGCTCTTGTAGCATCTCGATAAATTGCAAACGGAGGTTTATATTCTTGAGCAGCGCTACATCGAGTACGTCAGGAAGCTAGGTGGGATCACCAGGGTAATAAGTAGGATGCATCGGAGCGATGACATCGGAATTGAGGGTGGAGCCTAGGTTGAACAGGATTCTACCTCTGGTAGAAGTCGTGCTACTGTTCCAGGCGGGATGTTTGGCATTGAGATCCCCCGCCATGATCACGGAGTCACTCATGCCGAAGAGGGCAGTGAAATCTTTGGTGAGAGAGATGGGATCTTCTGCACCACTTTTGGGCGGGATATAGGCGGAAATTATTGAGATAGATTGATGACCAGTCATGCCAAGCCAACAGATAGAGACCTCCAGGTGAGAGAGGAGAGGAGGAGGGTCTATCGGGGAGCAATGAAGGGACTTTCTAAAGTACATAAGGGTACCCTTGTGACATCGTGACCTGTCATTGCGAACTTATAGTTGGCAATGTTCTGGTTTCGATGGTGGGGCTTCAGGAAGGTTTCCTGTACTAAGAGGACGTCAAACTGATGGTCGCGGAGGAAAGTAGCGATCTCATCACGCTGTTTAGTAATGCCATAGGCATTGAAAAAACCTAGTTTAAGAGATCGGGGTTTGGTAACACTTATTCTTTGTAGATCCATTAGAGCAATTGGAATTTAAGTGTTTGCGGGACTTGCGTAATCGCGGGATACGCATGAAAATCTCGGCGATAAGCCGAGGATTGCCATTACAGGCTTGAATTTCCGCTACCATAGCGTTAGCAGGGGCGATGAACGATGCATAAGCACCGATTATCACGTCCATGCTGTTGGGCTGAGGGCCGGAGACGGGGGTTTGGGGGGGACCTACTGGGGCCTGCGGGAGCAGCTCTGAGTGCGGTAGTGGGTTGGAATACCAGTGCGGCTGCTGGGGCTGAGGGGACTAATGGGGCTGCGGGTGCTACTGATTGCGGCGGGATGGTGATTGCCATCAGTGCTGGGTGGGTCGGGGGTTGGGAGGGCACCGAAGCTGCGGGAGCTTGTTGGTGGAACAGGTTAGCCCAGGGGGAGGGTCTCTGAGGACTGAGCCGATCGGGCAATTGTGAAAATGGGATCTTCACAGAAGGGCTCTCCCTTTGCTGGCGGTCGCTTGCGCGCTTGGCCTGCTTGGGAGAAGAAGCCTTAGGAGCCTTGAGGCAGCCCCGGTAGTTAGCCGGGTGCCCGGCTTGGCCACTAAGGACGCAGCTCGGTGGCTCTGTGCACAGAGAGCGGTCTTTGGGACGGGAACAGTCAGCTGTTCCGTGGTCACCTAGACACTTGACGCATCTAGGTGTCGCGTAACAGATTGACTGGCAGTGGCCGTATAATTGGCATCTGTGGCATTGTTTTTTTTTTCAAGTAATGTGACAAAGTAACCTTAGTTATTAAATAATTTTTGTTTGGTCTATTAAATATTCATAAATAAAAAATATTGTTTCGGGCGAAAAATTATTATTAACTCTCTGTTTTACGGAATTATTTTTGGTGTACTGTATGAAACATAATAAATTGATTTAGGCATGAAAAAATAGAATATACAGTTGTACCGTGGACATTTTTATAATTTATTAAACTATTATATCTTCGGTGTAATAGGGCATCGCTAGATGACCGAAAGTAAAATTTTATGAAACAGCCTTTGCAGAGACAAGTTTTTCACTGATTTATGTAAACAAACTGGAATATTAATTTATTTAATAGACTTCCAAAAGTGGGAATCAAACTTTCTCGGGCGTGTATTTTTTTTACTATTGTGGCTATATTTAACCCAACATTACACATCAACTCGAGTCAAACGCTCTAAACAAGAAAAAATTGTGATAGCCCTCTTAAGCCATTATAAAATCTTTAACATTATTTTTATCAAAAGCAGAGTCCACGTTTGTGGCGTGTCGAAGGATCGCACCGCTCCAACGCAGCAGCGGCCGGCGCCGCCTCGCGCTTGTTCCAACGCCCGCAGCACGCGCTGCTTCGCCGGGAGCGCGCTGCTCGCTTGAATCACGCGGTCGGCGTGACGTGTGACAGCTGTCCACTATTCTGTATTGTCATCGCAAAATTAACTTGAATTAAATTAATTGAATCCTGTATGTGTGTTGTTCAGTGCCAGAGTTCCAATGCCTGGAGCCGAAGGTGAAGGCGCTGCCGCCGCCCGCGCCTCCCGCGCCCGCGCCCCCGGCCGCGCCCGCCAGGACTGACGTCACCAACGGAAAGGAAGGTAACCTGTACTTCATACGAGTATGTGTTTAGTGCAGTCCGTGCAGTTTCTTACCAGTTCTGCTCCATACGAACCTACTACGATTTGTAATGGCAAATAGCTTCATATTTCTGACTGACTGACTTCTTCACAGTTCAAAAGTTCCTATAAATGGTTTAATTGGAATAAATGCGTTGGCTTTGAGTTTGAATTTTGCGAAACGGGTCGTTTAAAACGAGAGAAGAAAGAGAATGATCGTAAAATGTATCGCATTCAACTGGTGTTTGACATCGTCATTGACTAGCAGCGCTGCCTTCGCGTTCATGTACTACAGCGGAGTATCGGTCGTAGAATGTATTGCATTCAACTGGTGTTTGATACGGCCGAGCTCCTGAAGGCCGGCAGAAAACCCGTTCTTAAGGCCCTTCAGAAGCTGTTTGGTTCTGTCATACTCGAGGGTAAACCACCACAGGCATGGAACAGAGGTGTGGTGATACTTTAAGAAGGGCGACAATGCCCTTCTTAAGAATTATAGGTCCATCTCACTTCTTCAAAGGCTTTAGCACCGTAGACCACATACATACGCTGCGACAGATTATACAGAAGACCGAAGAGTATAACCTGCCCCTCTGCTTAGCGTTTGTGTCCTCTGTACCGCCACGCTCAAGCTCCTCGCTGCCGGCAGGTCCGTCGCCGCCCACAGACAGCAGCTCGCCGGTGTCGTCGCTGTTCGGCGCGGCTCGCTCGCCGGCGTCGCACAAGAGCCCCATCAACGTGCTGTACGAGAACCACTCGGGGCTCGTCTTCACCTGCACCTTCGGCGATGGGTCGCCGCTCACCGAGACGCAAGGTACTGTCACCGAGGCGCACGATGCGACACGATGCACTATGTGTTGTTCTTCAGTTTCACTTTGGCAGCTCATCTGCAATAAATATTCAATAAGAGTTTATGTTAATAGACTGCGCAACTTGTTGACACTAAAATATTGTATAGCTACTATTATAAAAATATTTCTACGGGGTCAAATTAAATTAGTTAGTGAAACTTCGTAGACTTGACGAATATCGATATCTAAACACGAAAAAATTAAAAAAAGAAGCAGTCATACTTCAAGTAACTACCGACACTACCTGAGCTCAAATACTATTCAGATATCTATACTCATCACGTCTACGAAGTTTCGCTAGCTAATTTAATTTGACCACATTATTAAAAAATACCTATTATAAAACTGATATTTTGTATATTCAACTCCTGAACTGAAATGAATTCTCTAAAATCCGTTGCGTAGTTTAGAAAAACAACGCGGTCGCGGACAGACACAACATGCGACTTTTGAATATGCATAGTGCATAGAAGATTCCAGTAGTCGATGGCGTGTCACAGTGCACGGTGCGCAGTGACACTAACGAGCGTGTTGTTGCAGCGCCGCTGCAGCTGAGCCACAGCATGCGCTTCAAGGTGGTCTGCCAGATCAAGGACAGCAAGTTCGAGGGCTACGGTGAGTTACATATTATACTAGGTTATTCGCCACCCTTTACCCCGAGGAGAATACTCTACTTTTCACACCTTCTGTTAGATTATAATAGCTATTCGATTATGATAACTTTTTTGCTGTAAAAGTTTCCATAGGATTTTTTTGTTGAGGTTCCAAATTCAAATTAAATTATTGACTAGCAGGTTATAATGGCATTCAGTACAATATTGCCCGGCTCGAGCCTAGGGCTATACTTACTTTAGGTTAACTTAGCATGACGTATCGTTTGACATTGTCGAGCAGGTGGTGTGAAAGTGAGTTATTTCAACTATGTGTATCTTGACAGGTGCATGCCCTATCGTTGTAGCTAATTATATTCTTGGTTATATCTATACAGAATGAAATTGAAAACTTGCGCCAAATCGAAACAGCAATTGCAGTAACTGTTACATAATCATTATAAATTGTCCCTCTCCCTTCCCAAATCTACATTCTTGAAAAACATTGTGTAATTATCGTCTTAAATAGTGCAAACTAAGTTATTGCCTTCAAGTAGACAAGAATTATCGCCGTTCAAGTACGAACTCTTAATAAGAATATTAAAGTATAAATTTGAGCGCGCGCCCGATAAGCGATCCATTCGTTGCAGAGTTCACAACATGGAGCGAGTTGGCAACGCGTTGAACTCGGTATTTACCTAGTTGTTACCGTTCCTACGAAAAAACGCGTGACGACGGCGACGCGATGTTGCCAGATCATCATCAAATATTTTAATTTGGCGCACCTATTCAATTTCATCCTGTGTATTATAAAAATATGATGAATGAGTGACTTACATTAGTCGCATTGTCGTCTGGCCAACTTGTTTGCGCGTTCTCATACGTCGACGACGGGAAATACAAGGTCAAATTAAATTAGCCGGCGAATCCCCAAAAAATTAAAAAAAAGACGAAGTTCCTTACGCGATTCTGATACTGACACACACACTCGTGTATAGGCTAAATGTGTAACCAGTGCGCCAACTACACGCTAGTACTAGTGTGGCGGAGCTAGTTCTTTTTTTAATAACCGACAAAAAATTTAACGCAGCGGGTTTCAGAATCATGTACCAGACTGAATGCATGATTACAGTTGGCGCACTGGTTATAAATGTATCCTGTATAATAGAAAGAGAGAGTGAAAGCCGCACGAATGCTACCAGTCAACTCCTACCGCAAGCCGCGTTAAGAGCGTTTACGCCGCACGGCATTTCATACAAACTTTCAAGCCCTTGTTTTTCAAAGTGAATGAACCGATTTTAATGAAACTTCATACACATAAGCAGGATACAAAGGTCTAAAAAGTTGGTAGAGATAATTTTCGGAATGTCTTATTTAAAAAAAAGATAACTGGAAATCTCTGTTTCTATGGATAATTTAAAATCGGTCTAATTTGGCTGTAATACTATTTTTCGAAAATGTTCTTAGTAACTTTTATACTACCAGCGGTGGTTGAGACAAATAAAAAACAGAATCGATTGTCGAACCATCACGTCTGTGCAGTTTCGCTAGCTAATTTAATTTGACCCTGTATACTGGACGGTCGAAATGTTTGAATATTCGTGCTCACTCTCGCCTCCTCCACTGCGGCAGGGTCCAGCAAGAAGCTGGCCAAGCTGGCGGCCGCGCGCTCGGCGCTGGCGGCGCTGGACACGGGCGCGCGCGCCGGGCCCGCGCCCGCGCCGCACGCCGCGCTGCACCAGACGCTCGCCGACCACATCGGCAAGTACGTCATCGTCATTCTCCTGCCCTTTTCCCAATTTATTTGCGCGGTGTTACAGGCAACCTTTGGATGGATTGAGGGAGAAGGAGAGACAATACTGCAGGTAGTCTGTGGTATACATATACATAAAGCGTATACTTATCTATACAAATATATATGCAGGCTGTCTCAGAAATCAACGTCAAACCGGAAACGGGAGATAGGCCAAGTCGTGACAGTTATCAGAACAATCCTTATCCTTAGTCCTTACATAGTATAAAACAAAGTCGCCGAAATGTCTGTTCGCGCATAACTTCTTCATAAGTAATTCTTTTTTTGTTGTGTTCGGTATTGCCAGGACAAGGTTTGTATGGAAGAAAATTTCGAAAATTAGAAAAAAAATAGCACCCGTGAGAAGCTAGGGCGGGCCGCTAGTATAAAATAAATTAGGGTCATGTGCTTTTCAAAAAATAAATCGGAAAAACTGACTCCCTGTGATGATTTTTTAACTTCTGTGACTACAAATATTATCTACCCTTCTGTAAATTAAAGTTTAAGAATATAAAACATACTTAACTGATTTAGTTTAAAATAGAATGTTAGATTTATGCCTAACATTCATATTCATTTATTCATTGTAAAACATAGGTACATTATAAGCTCTTATTTATTAATACGTTGAGGGCGCTATGCTTTGCCTCTAGGGCGTACAAAAGTAGTAAACCAGTAACATGCAATATAATTAAAACAATAAATTAATATAGAGATATTATATGACTCATAAATAAACAAGTAAAAAAATTAGATCAACTCACTGAACAATGTCGATTAGTTAACTTGATAAATGTGCAGTGAGAAAAAATAAAAAATGTCCGCAGTTATTGTAATGAAATGAAAATTGTCAGCACTTACTATTTTAAGAATATCAAAGAAATTGAGTGATGTCATAAATTAAAATTAAATGTCATTAAGGAAGATCAATAACTGTTACTAAGCAAATGTCAGAAATTATATAATAGCATGTCATTCAAATATTCGGTGATTGAATAATAGCATTTTTCCATTAAACAAATCTTTAACTTTAACATTGTATTCCAAATAATTACATCACCCAACGTTAAGCGACTGTACTGTAAAAAAAATATACTACGCTATTTTGGCAAGTGACTTTAAAAGATGACGCGTTTAGTCTGGATTCCAAAATCGTGTGTGACACGTGCTAGATTACTTCTTAATTGACGGAAAAAAATGTTTTTTTTTATCACATCTATTCAAAAAGACCTAGCGTATTCTTCGTAAACAGGCACTGAAATAGCTCTTTAATCCCTAGGGACTAAAAGTGATTTGGAATGTGGATAATGTTAGTAAAAGTTTTCCAATTACCAAAGAGATCAATCACGAACGTTGTATGAACACGTAACTGGCTGTATAAAAAAGAAAAACGCGGGCGACCCAATTTGAAAAAAAAAATTGTGAAAAAATAAAAAACGCGCGAAAAGCATTCTGCCTTCGTTCGTAATTGTTTACTCAAATTAGAATTTTACTTAGTTTTATAAAAAATGAGTATGTCTTCCTCGAGTAATTGTCAGTATGTAATTAATTAAACGTACTATTCTTATTCATAAGTTGCACTTTCTTATTTTTTCATAGAGGGTGTTAAAAAGTAGAGTCTCCGCCTCGGGAGCAACACTATTTTAAGCTCGAGTGAGGTACTTTGAATCCCTCGCTGCGCTCAGGATTCTACTTTAGAACCCGTCGCTGCTCTCGGGATTCTAATAGCTGTTTGCTCCCTTGGCAAACAATCTACAATTTTTAATGAAACTGGATTTTATACCAATTCTGTTTAATTAGTTAAAATGTTAGTAATGCAGCCTGGGCTTCTTTAAGTCCACAACTTACAAGTACACACGGCGGCACATCTAGCAGTAGTCAGTTTCAGTTTTAGCTAACCTCGCATTGTATAGGGTTTCGTACAATCACAAGTCGGCTTATATTCAAATTCAAATATTTTATTTCCGAATTACATCCATATTATGTTAGTAGTAGTATAACTTAGCCTAATATTATATACTGGTTAAGTATAGCTTGATGGAACAGGTTGAGACGCCACCTCGGCAAAACCTTGGTTATCAAGTAATTTTTTAATTTTAGGTGCAAGTTTAAAATAAATTAAGGTCACTCATTGGATTTCTTTCAGTTATGATTTTAATTTAATTATATTTATAAGGTTATTTTACAATGCTCTCTCCTCAGACTGGTGAACGAGAAGTTCAACGAGCTGATGAAGAACGACCTGGTGCACTCGAAGCGCAAGGTGCTGGCCGGCATCGTCATCACCACGCACAACCGCATCGACGACGCGCGGGTGAGTCGGTAGCGCCATCTAGTTGGCCTGCGCACAGGTGGTACACACACTACACACACTACACACCACGAAACGCTATGGAACCTGCCCTCACTGCCGTCTCAAACATCCATCCTGCATAGCAGATGTCGATATGTTTTAGAAAGGAAACTGCTGTCAAGGTTTTGTAAATCGAATTGGAGTCTATCTTATTATTTATTTTTTCTATTATTATTTCATCACACTAATATTATAATGGCGAAAGTTTGTGAGTGTGTGAGTGTGTGTGTTTATATGTTTGTTACTTCTTCACGCTCAAACGGCTGGACCAATTTTGATAAAATTTTGTATGGAGGTAGCTAACACCCTGGATTAACATATAGGCTACTTTTTATCCCGATATTCCCACGGGATCGGCATTTACGCGGGCGAAACCGCGGGCCGCAGCTAGTTGCAAAATAATGACAACTGGTTTGTTGTCCAAATTCCCGCCTTCTTAGTAGAATCGCCGCTAAGCTACTGCCGCAGGCACACGTACACCCACGATTTAAACGACAAACAGTACAAACATGTTCTAGGTGATAGCGGTGACGACGGGCACAAAGTGCGTGTCGGGCGAGCACATGTCCGTCACCGGCCGCGCCGTCAACGACTGCCACGCCGAGGTACGTGCCATTCACGTCATCGCTGTACAAGGATCTATTGGCGTGTTGCCTAAATCAAAACTAATGCCGCCATTTTGTTGTTTTAATACATTTCACAATCGCACAAATGTTTCCCAACAGCGCCCCATCAACGTCATTCGAGCACCAAAACATGCTTGTAACATTCACCCAGATTTTTTTACGTAACAGTGTATTACCCGAAGTTGTTGACGTTACAGTACATTACCTGAACTCTTTGACATTATAATACTTTACCCGAACTTTTTGAGGTTACAATAATAATAAATTAATTTAGATCAGTTATTATCACCCATTGTCAAACATAAATTAACAGAAATCATAAAAAATTAAATAAAGTTACAAAACATTGACCCCTGAAGTTTTCGACTTAAAAATACTTAACCTGAAGTTTTTGACATTATAATAAATTACCTGACATTTTGACTACCCACAGTTTTTACATTAAGTAATTACTCGTTTTTTACCATGACACAAAAATCTTAACGTTATCGTAAATATTAACCTTTTTCAAAGTTTTGCAGAAGTATTTTGTACTTTAGCCGATATCAGACGCTTAACTTTTCGACAATTTTTATCTTTCTTTCGGTATTTTTCACACAAAATGAATCCAAAGTGAAAAATGAATTCTATATTGAACTCTGCATCTGTCACTCGCCTACCAAATGATCTGGAAATTAGATAAAAGGAGCAGATTAGCGTTCACGCCTATGTCGGTTGTCGATGTCGTGTAAGCGTGGAGTGACATGAAAATGAACAGTCAGTCGTCTGATATCAGCTCGAGCGAGCGGTTGAACCGTGTGGCTCCGTGCTGACGAGCTTGTGTGCAGGTGGCGGCGCGGCGCTGCCTGCAGCGCCACCTGTACGCGCAGCTGCTCATGTACGCCAACCGGCCAGGTGAGTCGCTACACCACACTCGCGTCCTTACCCACAGCTCACTCTCTCTCACCCGCACACACACCAAGTGTACACAGACTAAGGCTTGCGCTCGAACTTGATGAAGACCACTTCACATGTACGGTCACCTGCACCTCAGTTGTAGCACTAACGCTGCGAAATTAAGACATAGAGGCACTGTCAGTGTTAACTTGTAACCGTAACGTGCAGTGGACTGTCAAGTTAGGTCTGTTCCAAAACTGTCTGATGAAGATGTAAACAAATTGCTCAGAAAACGTATCTGCGGCCTGCGGATGCCAACTTGTAGTGCCACTTATAAATTGAGAGGTTCATTTGAACCCTTTTTTTTGCATTTGACAATATTGGTTTATTTTAGAACCTCAATTTCCGTTGATGATTTTTCAGTTACGATTTAAGGGGCTTACATGACCTAAAGCGAAAAAAAGAAAGAGACGCGCGATGACACAACGCTGGTAATTTAAGAAAAATATGAAGCAATTATCTATTTACAAAAAATCTATTGTTTGGACTAAAAAATTAAAACACTAGTGTTTAGTATGTTGCTTGCAGAATAATCTGACAAAAAAAAATCAAAATGATTGTATGTATATTAGTATGGTTTTTATTGTAAAATAAAGTTTTTAGAGGTATCTTCATGATTTTTTTCTATCGTATAAAATTAGTTGTATTATGTTTTCAAAACACTATCTATCTAGCACATATCCTGAAGAATATCATATATTTTTCTGATTTTGTTTACTGTAGTTGATCATATTATACTTTTGTTGTTTCTAAAACTTGCGTTTTTTGTCTTTAGGTCCTGTAAGCCCCTTAACAATATTATAATTGTTGGAAAACGGGAGGACATATTATGAATGTGTTACCAATTCCTCTAGTGAGTGGTGACGTATGAATGTAACCTGCACCAAGCGCATGATTAAGAGTTTATGATTTCTGAGTTGGTTTCGGTGTTTCTTCTCAGAGTAGTCAAATATAATACCCCGAACTCGTCTGGTTTTTGGAATATCATGAAAAGTAGAATAAATGCTGTGGAAATGCGTTCCTTGCGGAACATGTATTGTGTGCTGTGACTATGTATGACAGGCTGACGAATAATGGGTTATGGCAACGTTACGGCTTAAAGGAAGATTTAGTGACAAAAATTGAAAAGAGTATGCTTGGATGGTTGGTCATGTTGAGAGGATGAGTGAAGCGACTAACAAACAGATGTGAGTAACATCAGGCGCGTCGTACTCGTAGTGCGGCATGACCAGATGTATGAACGTAAGCGAAGCAAAAGGAGTATGTCAGGATCGTAGCAGGCGGAGGTTCTGCTCCCAGCACAGAAGGCGAGTAAACAGATGTGTGAAACTATAATGTGTGCGTGTTCAGACCCCAGCCAGACCATAGAAGAAAACGACCTAGAACCGCTCCCCGGCGGAGGCTTCCAGCTGAAGCCCTCTCGCCAGGTGCACCTGTACGTGAGCACGGCGCCGTGCGGCGACGGCCGCATCTTCTCCCCGCACGAGCACCACCACACCGAGCCCGACAAGCACCCCAACAGGTGAGTGTTACTGTACTCACACGAGGACAGGCGAGCGACCTTGTCCTCGCATGAGGGAAGGCGAGTGCTACTGTACTCACACGAGGACAATCGAGTCAACACTCTAACCGTCATGATTTCCTGAAATAGTCATTCAATCCCTATTAACTTGAAATTTGAACTTAGAGAGTTGTATTGGTGATTTGAATTATTATAATTGTATAAATACATTCTTGTTATGCTCGCGACCCATACTTTTATCAACATAAAACCTGATACTAACCTGCAAATTGCAAAAAAACTTCAGACACTTTGAATCTCGCGGGTAACCTGCACGGGCACGCTTTCGCCTTAAATGAATTGCGTTAAGAAATGGTACTGCACAAAACCGATAGACACCAGTACTTAATGATAAACATTTCGGCTACAGACTGGCGCGCGGCCAGCTGCGCACCAAGATCGAGTCGGGCGAGGGCACCATCCCCGTCAAGAACTGCAACAACGTGCTGCAGACGTGGGACGGCGTCATGCAGGTAACTATATCTGCACTCGAGGCTTTCACACGACATATTCAATTAGCTAGCGCAACTCCGCAGCAGTTATGGGTACTTATTTATTTATTTAGGTCTACCGAGAACTGCTTACCCTACTAAACTCTTAAAAAACATGCGTTACACAGTGCAACAATTACTTAAAGGCATACACCACATGACACACATGACCAACATTAAATTATGTTACTTCTGATAAAAAATTTGACGTTCGTTGTTTTGGGTCAACGGCTGCTGGTAGTGTGGTGGGCACTTGAATGATCAGTTGCGAAAATCAGTTTTGACGTGAATACGTCTTTAAAATTGCTTCTATAGTGGGAGGCAAGTCAAAAAACCAATGATAACAAAATCGGGGGATACAGTTTGGTGTTGCAGCTAAAGGATCAAAGAATTCTTTACGCCATGTGAGAACTGTAACGCATCGCGTGCGCTGGAGTGGGAAGCGCCGCCATTTTGAGTTCATTTTGCTGCGTATCGAGATTTCCACTTAGTATAACTTTTTACTCGGCAAAGTTACGACGTTCATTTATTTATTCATCAATCGTCAGCTCTCGTCATAATCTATCGATTGTATACAAAACATCAGTGTAAAATAGTGACAGTGAATATATATTGTTAAAATAAAAAGAAAAATAATATCAAAAATATACCTATAATGTCAGCCTATACGCTTCAAAAAGCCAAATCCAAATACAGAGATCGTATACGGTTGGGAAGGGCTTCTCAAAAGCAATCGAATGGTACCAATAAAACATCATATGACCGAGTTAAGCAGTGCAGGAAACGTAAAAAAAACCGGCCAAGTGCGAGTCGGACTCGCGCACCGAGGGTTCCGTACAAACCTGCAAGGTTTACAAAGTTCGTTCATTACGACAATCGAGTCATAACTATGGTATTTTTATTGCATATGAATTTCAACTTGATAGCTCTACGCGTTCATGAGGAAAAAAGTAATAAGTTTATATTTATTAAAAAATAAATATATATTTTGTAATGTAACTAAAAATTTAAGGTTTTCGGAATTTTTCCTTTATGTGTGCTATAAAACGTTGCTTCATGCCAAATTTCAAGATTCTAGGTCGACTGGAAGTACCCTTTAGGTTTTGATTCCCTTGCGAGTACTTGCGAGTTTCAAAATATGCAGCTTAAATTGCTGTTTCTTTTGATTGCGTTGACATAGAAGTTTGATTTTGTTACAGCTTAAAGGTATTATAGACCTGAGTATTTGGTATGAATTTCAATTTAATACCTCTACGCGTTTATGAGGAAATGGGTAGTAAGTTTAAAATTATTAAAAAAATATATATTATGTGATGTAACTAAAAATTTATGGTTTTCGTAATTTTTCCTTTATCTATGCTATAAGACGTTGCTTCGTACCAAATTTCAAGATTCTGAGTTCACGGGAAGCACCCTGTAGGTTTTGATTCCCTTGCAAGTGTCGAAAATTTGCGGCATAAACGGCTGTATCTTTTGATTGCGTTGGCTTAGAAGTTTGATTTTTTCACAGCTTCAAGGGACAGTAGACCTGAGTAATTGATATAAATTTCAGCTTCATACCTCCACGCGTTCCTGAGAAAAAGGGTCTTGACAGACGGACGGACGGACGGACAGACGGACAACAAAGTGATCCTATAAGGGTTCCGTTTTTTCCTTTTGAGGTACGGAACCCTAAAAAATGAATGAAGCCGAATGGATCAACCCCGTTACGTAAATGTATTCACGTACAACACCCCCGGCCGTGTCCATGACACAGCCACACCCCATTTTTTTCTGTTTTTCGTGTTAATCTGTACCCGTCATATCTGTCAAGTTAACATAAAATTTATAAATACATAATTTTTGACGTGACAACGTCTAATAAATCGATGAAGCTGGCTGCACTCACGAAAAAACATGACTCATGTAGCGTTACCTCGCGGCCTTGCTCTGTAGTGTTCCATGGCGGCTTGAAGTGCAAGCGAATATTAACAAATGCAATGCAACTATTCCATCAATATTTTCTTATGACGTTGTCACGTTCAACTATCGTCAGTAAACCGACTTTACAAACAACCGATTTTTTAATTAATATTTTAAGTAGCTACACAAACTGCGGTCGATGACCCCAAAAAACAATCATGATATCCTTTTGTTTTTCCATGTTTAGATATCGATACCCATCACGTCTGCGGAGTTTCGCTAGCTAATTTAATTTGACACTAGATATATTTTCATGATAGTAGCTTTACAAAATTCCACGGGAACGTACTACCGGGATTAAAAGTACCCCATGTGTTAATCCTGGTTATAAACTACAAGTGTGCCAAATCTTATCCAAATCCGTTCAGCTCAGCAGCAGCAGCAGCAGCTCAATTCGGAACATGCATCCAGACAAACGGCCAAAAATTCTAAAAACTATATTTTCGGTACCAGACTCGTTCACACACCCCGTAGCAATTACTTTTTCAAAAATAATCATTAGTTTTGACTTGTTTGTAGTGTCCGACCGAAACAGGTTTTTCAGCGGAAACCGAAACCGAAAGCGAAACTGAACTTTCGGCCTTGCTCTTAGTTTCGGCCGAAACCGAAACCTACATAAACATATTTAAAATTTCTATCGTATACAAAAATGTGGTGTTTTTTACATATTTATTTGAATATACAATGTATATTATACATACAGACAGTTGAATACTTTTTTTTTTTTTTAAGATGGGAAATCGTCAAATGACTCCTCCCGCTCTGGGTGGAGCGGTAGGGAGTGTCAGACTCTTACTGACTAAAACCCACCCGTGTTCCTTCCTTAGCTCTTTATGTTTCGGGCCAGCGGTAACCCTTTCGGACAATCCCGCTGACCCGGCAGGCTTCGGCCCTTGCGGCCCCTTCGTTTGATGCTGACATCTCTTTGAGGCGCGCGTGGAACACGTACGCGCCGTCCGGCACGGGCCTGGTCCTGATCGGACAGTGAGCTACCCATTACTCTCCGCCCGCAGGCCCGCGCCTACGGTGGCCGGGAGTCGTCGCGCGGCTCCCGACGCCCGGAGCGTCTCCCGCGGCGGCTGGGACGGGAGGCTCTCTCCCTCAGCCGTCCCGCCGCCTCCTTCGCTAGCATGACTGCTTCGCAGAAGGAGGCGACTGCCCCCCACTCCCTCTCGCCCCGGACCATGGCTTGAACCAGGCCAGGACGCGAGAGGTCGCCGCCGCTGCCGATCGCCTCTACGAGGGCACGGCGGTGCTCCGCCCAAGCGGGGCAGACCTCCACCGTGTGCTCCACCGTGTCCTCTGGGCGATCCTGGCAATGGTGACACCCGGGCGTTTCCTCCCGCCTGATTATGTGCAGGAACCTCCCGAAACTTCCGTGTCCGGTGAGGACCTGCGTCAGGCGGTAGGTGAGGGCGCCGTGACGCCTCTCTAGCCACTCCTCAAAGAGGGTTCTTATCGCCGCTATCGTGGCGTGCCCTGCGCTAGGTTGCGACAGTCGCTCTTTCCATGCCGCCATGAGATCGCGCCGGAGGTCCGTCCGCTCCGCCGCAATTTGCTGCGGAAGCGGAGTTTCCCCCCGGCGTAGTGCCTCCGCGCGCCACTCATACAGGCGCGCGAGGACTATCGCCTCCAGATCCCATGGCGGCAGTCCGGCAAGGAGGCTTGCCGCCTCGCCCGAGATCGTGCGGTACCCCCGGATCAGCCTTGCGGCTACCACCTTCTGCAGTTGAATACTTACCTAATCATTTATGTGCAAAACACAACCTCTACTCCATGCGATTAACGATGGACGGCGGCGAACTGGGCCGGCGACGCGACGAGCGAGGACGAGCTAGCCGCGAAGTTCGCCGAACGATGCACGATAATTCATGAACACTCGAGTTTCGGCGCGGCCGAAAGTTTCGGCCATTTCCTGGCCGAAACCGAAACTAAGGCCGAAACTAGATTCCTTGGCCGAAACTGGCCGAAACCGAAACCGAACTTTCGGTCGGTCATTACTTGTTTGTTATTTTATTATTAGGTGTTAGCCAAACAAGAAAAGAAGAAGAAAACAAGGGAGGCTCGTAGGTAGACTATTTAGGAAATACTTATTTAGTTTGAAGGCCTTAGTGCACGACTTTTTTAAAACCATCGTTTTTTTAGTTTATCCAAGAAAATTAAATCAACAGAAGAATGGCGAATGTCTGCAAAAGTCGGTAAAACTATCGTCGAAACCATTGCGCCCTATTTATTAGCTTTCATATTTAACACCAGTGTAGACCAAGGATTCTTTCTGGATCTGTGGAATAGAGTGGAACTCTCTACCTGCGTTTGTGTTTCCGAGTGCATACAACCCGAATCTCTTCAAAGTAAGAGTGAACAGGCTTCTTCTGGGTGAGCTCACTCCATCGTAGACTTTGTCTCTGTCATCTCTGACCTAGACTAGAGTCAAGAGCAAACCCATTTCAAATAAAAAAAAAATCTCATAAAACATTGAAACACAGTGCCTTTGTTCAAATTCGGTGATAATAAAGAACCCGACAAGAGGTCTGGGTCAATTCTGCCAGTTCTCGTAAAGTGTTTAAAAAGTTGATGCTCAATTTAATGTTATGTCACTTCAATAAAACTTCCATCTTTCATGAACACCAATACGGTTTCACCAAAGGGAGTTGTACCACTAACGCCGGTGACAGCCTTATAAAAAACATTTTTAATGTCTGGGAAGAAGCACAAGATGCCATTGGAATCTTTGACGTCTCTAAAGCGTTTGATTGCGTAAACCATGAGACACTTCTGCTGAAACTATAGTACTACGGGGTTAGGAATATTGATTTACTAATATCATACCTGATAATAAGGTTTAAGTTAGTTAATAATAAGAAAAACCATAAAAGCGCTCTTCCTCGCTCTTACTTATTTAAAAGTTTGTTGTGCCCGAGAAGGTCTATAATAGATTCTATTGTTTGGTACTTACCACCTGTATTGAAGTTCAAGTAAACGGCGTAAACTCATTAGGGTCTGAAAATGGGCGTTCCTTAAGTTTCGATATTGAGTCCATTCCTCTTTTTAGTTTACATTCATAATTTACCCCAATTACTTCAAAATCATCCGAAGATGGTGTTATTTCCAGATAATTGATTGATTGATCATTGATCTTTAAAACAGATCGACGATCACAAAATCTTGATGACGTGGATAACTCTATTCTTCAGGTTCAAGATTAGTTTACGGTAAATAATTTGGTAATAATTGAAACAAAAACCGAAATGCATTCGACTTAAATTACCTAATGTTAGAAGTAACGAATGTGACATCATATTGAATGGTGCAAAATTTAATGAGATCATTGTGGACCTGTCAGGCACAGCAAAATAGTAGGAGAGGGGAAGCTTTGAAACTCCACTTATAAATCTTATTAACTATATCTAATATTATTTGGTTCCGGTTGTGATGCTGTTGTTGGGACTTGTTATTTTATGTTGTTGGGTGGTCCTCAGGGCGAGCGCCTGCTGACCATGTCGTGTTCGGACAAGGTGGCTCGCTGGTGCGTGTGCGGCCTGCAAGGGGCGCTACTGTCGCGCCTGCTGCGGCCCGTGTACCTGCAGTCGCTGGTGCTGGGCTCGCTGCTGCACCCGCACCACATGTACAGGTCAGTGCGACATACACCACTTCAAGGTGGCTCGCGGGTGCGTGTACGGCCTGCAAGGGGCGCTACTGTCGCGCCTGCTGCGGCCCGTGTACCTGCAGTCGCTGGTGCTGGGCTCGCTGCTGCACCCGCACCACATGTACAGGTCAGTGCGACATACACCACTTCAAGGTGGCTCGCTGGTGCTGGGCTCGCTGCTGCACCCGCACCACATGTACAGGTCAGTGCGACATACACCACTTCAAGGTGGCTCGCTGGTGCGTGTGCGGCCTGCAAGGGGCGCTACTGTCGCGCCTGCTGCGGCCCGTGTACCTGCAGTCGCTGGTGCTGGGCTCGCTGCTGCACCCGCACCACATGTACAGGTCAGTGCGACATACACCACTTCAAGGTGGCTCGCGGGTGCGTGTACGGCCTGCAAGGGGCGCTACTGTCGCGCCTGCTGCGGCCCGTGTACCTGCAGTCGCTGGTGCTGGGCTCGCTGCTGCACCCGCACCACATGTACAGGTCAGTGCGACATACACCACTTCAAGGTGGCTCGCTGGTGCTGGGCTCGCTGCTGCACCCGCACCACATGTACAGGTCAGTGCGACATACACCACTTCAAGGTGGCTCGCGGGTGCGTGTGCGGCCTGCAAGGGGCGCTACTGTCGCGCCTGCTGCGGCCCGTGTACCTGCAGTCGCTGGTGCTGGGCTCGCTGCTGCACCCGCACCACGTGTACAGGTCAGTGCGCCGCTAGATTTAAATGACCATTATCAAAGATTTCAAAATCCTGTCAAATCTAATACGAAATGTATTACGCTGTTGATAAACATTTGTGCAATATAATATAGCTTTATGAAATATATCTTTTTAAATAAAACATGGCGGTGTTAGTTCCGATTCTGGCAACGCGCCATGGTCTCTTGTATAGCTATAGATTTAAATGACGCTTATCAAAGACAAGCTGTGCGCCAAATGGGATTTCCCATTGGCAAACATTACGAACTTCCATACAAACCTTTTAACCTCTTTAGGGGATGAATTTTCAAAAAATACTTCCTAAGTGCTCACTTTCGGCATACAATTAACATTCTTGCAACATTTCAAGCTTCTCGAGCTAGCGGTTTAATCTAGGCGTTGTCTGTCAGTGAATTTAAGATTTTGGAACGAAGTTCTTTAACGCGGCTGGCGGTAGGAGTTGACTGGTAAAAATAGTCACGTAACGACAAAGCCCCTCCATGCTACTTTCGATAGTTTTCATGATTTTCGACGGTGCTAAAGCCGATAGTGAGCTCAAAATGAAAATTAATGGCAGCTGCGAAAATTTTCAAGTTTTTTGTCACGGGTGTCGTTTTCATGGTGTTTACCCTCAAACACCATGCTAAAGCCAATAGTGAGGCCAAAATGAAAATCCACATACATAATAGGGTGATTATGATTTGATGCAGTGATATAAATAAAACAACAGTGAATATTTAACGAGACCTATATTAACAAGTATAGCTACATACACGACAGTCTACTCGATGGAGAAGGGCGCGGCGCGGTGCGTGAGCAGGTAGTACGTGCCGCGGGCCCTGCGGACACATATCAGATCGTCACACACGTCACTCTGATCCCTACTCAAGTTACATGTACCTACAGTCAGGGATCCGGATTGTTCAACTAGAAATATAAACACAATTGTTAAGCTTTGGTTTTCTAGAAACGCGTTTCCATCATTATTATAACGACCATCACGAAACTCTGTCAATGTCACCAGTATTTGACATTAAGGCGTCAAGAAACGCTCTGTGTTTGGACAGGCGTCATTGTGTGACTATAGGTAACCACACAAGCTCTGAATGTACATCGAAAATCAACCGGTAAGAGGATAATAATGTTATGCATGATCGGGCTTCATGTAGACGACTGCAAGATGCTTATTATAAAAAAAAACAACATAGGGAACTTTACTCTCGCTGCGGAACCAGCTTGATGACCGATTACTATCAAACTATATCATACTCGTATTACAAAGAAAGAATGTGTACATTGACAAGTTACAAGTGTAAACACCACCCGGAACTTTTGTGAAAACCAAAACAAACATACATTGCATTTTTGTGCAGATACACCAATCTTACCAAGTTGCTATGAGTGGCTCATCCAACTATACACCTCCACCCAAAAGCGTGTCTGTATGCCTACCCGTAACACCCCTGTCACCCGCTGCCGATGGTGAGCCGGTCTCCCTGGGGGGCGAGTCCGAACAGCCGCTTCACGAACGCCATGAGCTTGGACTCGCTGCCGAGCTCCAGCGAGTACGCGACGGGGGCGAGCTGCGGCGGCGCGATGCCGACGTAGTTGTTCCTCTCTTTGCTGACGTGGTTCAGCTCTCCGTTGCCACTCTTGACGAGGGTGTTGATATCTCTGACCACGCTTATGATCGGGACCACGCTCTTCCGGTTCTTGACGAGGAAGTTGAGCGCTCGGAAGATGAAGTTGTCTTCGTTGTCTGATCGGCTGAACAGCTGTAGGAATCGCTTCTGTCGTTTCTTCGCGTGTCTGTCCGTGTGTTTGCGCGTCTCAGTTGTAGTTTTCTTTCCGTTGCTTGCATAAAACCAGCTGTTCGGTGGTTTAATCTTCGTTGTGTCATCTTTGACTAGCTTTCCATTATGTTTGATTTGATTGTCAGGATGTGTTCCGTTATCTGCGACTTGTGTAGTTGTTTCATTCTTATTTTCATTTCCAAGAAGTGTTCGTTGTTCTTTAGTTTCCGTGTCATTGTCAGCGACCAATGTCTTAACATTTCGTTTGACGCGTTTCTTACGTAGATTGTTGTTACTAGGCGTGAAGTACCTCACATTGTGTGTACTGTGTATATCTACGTTTGTATGTATTTTTGATTTCTTTTCTATGGATTTGGGTTGTCGCATATGTTCCATCACATGATTTCTGTCAAATTCTTTTGTATCTACTCTGATTGAGTCCAGTTTTATTCTCTTGGAACCGGTTTGAAGCGGTTTCATCTGCAGGTTCAAACCGGAATAGTCCTTGCTATCGTGGGGATGATTCTTGTATGACGTTAAGTAGTAAGAGTAGAAGCCTCGGGTCTGCTCCGTGCCGTCACCTGCAAGCGTGGAGTGATCATACAATAATGTGCGTTAAGCATGTGACGCTACAGTGCAAAATTGTGCGAGATGGTGATTTCATATTTATATATCTAGAAAGGTGGAAAATCTTGGGAAGCTGGTGGTTTGCCAATACTTAATATACATTCTGTGATATAAAACATCGAACAAAACTATTAGTCATCATGCCTTCACAATTGTAAGCCAGATTCTGAAATGTGCGTGATCCCTCTTTGCAACTACCTTGAAGCATAAATCGACCGTTGAAACCTTCTAAAAGATACAAGTGCGACAATAGTTCCCAAAACAATCTTGAAGTCAAGCGGCACCAGCGCACAGTGCAACGCATTTTCATGCGCGAGCCTTAAAACCTCAATATGCAACCTCTCGCTTCCTCCCACGCCCGACAACCCTCACGCCTGTCTTACTTGTGGTCGAGCCCAGCGCCCATGCGCACAGTCGCTCCGTGCGCACAGCGGCCCCGCGAGAATTCCTTCCAAGACGGACAGGCGGTGGAGACGAACCCGCGCGGCCGCAGCACCGACTCCGCGTAGAACATGTACGAGCGCCAGTGGCTGCAGAAGACTGCGGGGAGCGGGGGGCGCGGAAAGGGGCAGTTAGTATGACATGTTAGCGGAGAGGGGGCAATATTGTTTCTCACGATGTGATTGATTGTTGGTCTGTTAGATCATTCGCCTTCTCTCATATCGGCACGAGCAGTGATTGAAGTTGTAGCACCCCACCTCGGATTGGTTAGCAATAAAATATGCTAGACAACAATAGACTAGTTGACAGTATTCGAAAAAACAATAAGTAATGTTCCTCATGATTTATTATCCTCAAAATATGAATAAAATTATTTGTCTGGTGGAGGTTCCTGCGCCTCCAGAGACATTCACATAAATGGATACCCACACTTGTTGAGCAGCAACTGTTGCGGTACGACCACCTCGAGCTCGCAGCCCGGCTGCGGGCTCTTGCCGCCGTTTGGGAAGAAGTCTGCGTGCCCGATGGGCTCCTTGTAACCTGGGGAACAATCAGTCTTATAATGATGAGGAGTATCGATATCTAAACACGATAAATAAAATTAATCAGATAAATAATAACAGCCGCACACGTCGATCGATCAAATTAAGCCACGCTTGCCGCGGTTGATCTGTGAATAACTGACCATCTTTACATAGCGAGACCCCTCCGTGCCTCGGAAAGCACGTTAAGCCGTTTGTCCTGGCTGCCATTCATGGATCTTTGACAGTCGTTACGGGTAGTCAGAAGCCCGAAAGTCTGACAACCAGTCTTACCAAGGGGTATCGTGTTACCCAGTAACTGGGTTGTGAAGGTCAGAGAGGCAGTCGCTCCATGTAAAATATTGGTACACAGCTGCACCCGGTTAAACTGGAAGCCGACCCCAACGTAGTTGGGAAAAGCCTAGAGTAGCAGATAATATAATATATACTTACCCATTACCGTCTATCACGTTAAAACAAAAAAAAAGCAGATCATTTTAAACTTAGATTTCAAGTTTCAGTCTTATTTGCTTTGGCGTCAACGACCATTGGTGTTGTAGTCAACACCAATGGTCGTTGACGCCAAAGCAAATAAGATAATATTTTTTTTTTGTTTTAACATGTTTAGTTAACGATTCCCACCACGTCAGCGGAGTTTCGCTGGTTAATTTAATTTGACCTAGTATAAACGTTACTTAGCGCGTACTTAGGCTAAGCGTTATTCCTGTCATTGTCACACTAGAAGGGCAAGACGGAGACCATGGCTAACTCAGAGCACGAACTAGAACCAGTCTGCCGGGACTCAGACCTGTCTATGAGATGGACTGGGCGTCGTGGAATTTTGGCGTTCAAAAAGTGCTTATTCTTGCCATTACAGGCGTATTAAACTCAAAAGACTATTGAGTCTTTTGACGTGACAACGTCTAATAAATCGATGAAGCTGGCGGCACACACGAAAAATATGACTCATGTAGCGTTACCTCGCGGCCTTGCTCTGTAGCGTTGCTGCCGAATCGGCCTCCGCGTTCGGCAATTTCATGTTTTGTTATGACGTCACGTTAAACTAACGTCCGTAAACCGACTTTATTTAATCATCCACGGGGGCCCACTGCGGGTGGTGGATATCATATGTCTTCGAAATTTAGGTCTTAGGACATGCCGGTTTCCTCGCGATGTTTTCCTTTACCATTTTGTTAGCAGCGGGGATTATATAAATTGCCCAAAGTAAAGTGCCTGACAGTCTGGGCTCGAGTCGGGCTCGTCACTGGGCCCCTAGTGTACGTATTTAAATGTATCTGGTAGACTCAAACTCGAAGCATTTATTTCAATCAAACCAATTATAGGCACTTTTGAACTCTTAAGGAGACGATCACTGAAAGATGAAGCTAATTGCCCATTCCAAAGCGTAGTGGGTTTCTAAGGAGAAGAACGGGCAAGAAAATCGATACAGAATGTATACTGAATTTATGTATGTATCGTATTTAGAGAGCTCAGTCTTTGGGATGCGTTTGTGTATAGCTGCATGGTGCTTACCGAAGATCCCGGCGTCCGTGTGTATGACGTCCACGAACTGCGCGTCAGTGGTGTCCAGTCGCTGCTCCAGCGGTAGACCGCTGAACAAGGGCAGCGCGGGGTCCAGCCCGGTGATCCGCGACACGCGACCTGACGGGGAGGTAGCACACACTCAGTGTGAGTAGTGGTAGTGACTGCCCGTCGGTCTCGTGCTCGCAAGCGCGACTGCTGAGCGCGGGGTCCGGGCTTCGATTCCCAGCTCGGGCACGGTGTAGTTGGGTTTTTCCATTAGGAATTTCTTAGTAACAGCCCGAGTTTGGAAGTTGGCGGTGTGACACCACCGTGCCTCGGGACGCACGTTAAGCCGTTGGTCCTGCGCCTGATCTCTCTCGTCGGATTGCGTGATGAAGTGCGTGCTGTTCAGCTGCAGGCCCCTGTAGTATATCATGATCGTGTCGTACCTGTGGCGAGCGCGCTGCCCGCCACGCCGGCCGCCTGCGCGCCCAGGCTGTGCCCCACGAAGTGCGTGCTGTTCAGCTGCAGGCCCCTGTAGTATATCATGATCGTGTCGTACCTGTGGCGAGCGCGCTGCCCGCCACGCCGGCCGCCTGCGCGCCCAGGCTGTGCCCCACGAAGTGCGTGCTGTTCAGCTGCAGGCCCCTGTAGTATATCATGATCGTGTCGTACCTGTGGCGAGCGCGCTGCCCGCCACGCCGGCCGCCTGCGCGCCCAGGCTGTGCCCCACGAAGTGCGTGCTGTTCAGCTGCAGGCCCCTGTAGTATATCATGATCGTGTCGTACCTGTGGCGAGCGCGCTGCCCGCCACGCCGGCCGCCTGCGCGCCCAGGCTGTGCCCCACGAAGTGCGTGCTGTTCAGCTGCAGGCCCCTGTAGTATATCATGATCGTGTCGTACCTGTGGCGAGCGCGCTGCCCGCCACGCCGGCCGCCTGCGCGCCCAGGCTGTGCCCCACGAAGTGCGTGCTGTTCAACTGCAGGCCCCTGCGCAGTAACGTGGCATTACTCAAACGGTGTAAGCGGTCATATTAGCTTCTATAAATACTATGAAACAAAGTCACTTTTCATCAATATCCGTTTAGTAGTTTTTGCGTGTAAGAGTAACAAACATTCGTGTGATATACTGAAGCTGTTAAAGTCGTTGGTTACCGGGAGACCATGTAGTCGACGAAAGCGGCGGCAAAGCGGCCGATGTACCAAGTGTTCTGCGCCGCCGTGAAGTACCAGGGGCCCGCCTCCAGCCGGCGCGCGTCCACCATGATCACGTTCGTGTCGCCGCGCTGCATGTACGCTGCGCAAACAAACGATGTCACATCTAAACACGCATTACGTAAAGCGAGGCCCTGGGTCTAGCCGGGTAATAACCCGCAGGTCAATAAACTGATTAGCATTTGGAACCCTCGGGGTAGAGGTGTCTTCGTATTGGGCGAGCTGAAATCCCTCGCTGCACTCAGGATTCTAGTCTTAACTCCCTCGCTTCGCCTCCCTGCGCTCACGTGCACCAGCGTCCTTCGTTACCCTCTGCATACAATACAGCGCCCGTGACAGCCCCTTAGTGAATGAATAATCTACTTTTAGTAAGCAGTCTAGCTTCTGCTTGTGACTTCATCTGCGTGATATGTCCCGTTCCCCCGCCCCTCCGCGTAGTATCGCATCACTTGTCCGCTCTGTTACTTCGTTTCCGCTTAGCGTTCTTTCTGCCTTTTTGCTCGGCTCCTATGGGTCCTAGCGTGCGGTTGATAGCTTATAATCTTCCTCAAAAATTGGGCTATCAAACACAAAAATAATTTTCTAACCCGACTGTTAGTCTTTTCGCCCTATGATGAGTTCCCTGACAGTTCTTGTCTGACAATTGTAGTGACGTGACCTAACGAAATATAATCGATTTTTTTATACTATCGATTCAGTTGGCAAAGAAAATGGAATCGGATTATCGATTTTAGATTTTCAAAATATTTTTTTAATAAACTGGTTATCCTACTTCCTACTAAAAATAGCAGAAGTAACGCAAACACAAACAGCATACAAGGCAGACGCACTCGTACTGACGCGACGCGATCGCGATTACAAAATGGCCGCTCCGATTCATCTATTTTTTTGTCGATTAGTGAATTGAGTAGTGGCAATCTCTATTGGCCGACGTTCCGTTCAACGCATTATACATTTTTAAGATTTATACTTTTTTATTTTATTTACTTAATTCATTAACAGTTAATTATAACTAAAATAATTTACTTAGTAATTTACGAAAGGCAATATTTTTTTTTATCATGTCTTTTTTAATTTTTTTGCCAGTTTATTTATTATTCGTCTAAAGTAGTATGCGTGCCACGGAAAAAAATGAACTGTCAGGGAACTCATCTTATGGCGAAAATAGTATAGTTACAGAGATTAGCGCGTACAAACAAACAAACTCTAGATAATTAGTATAGATATAGTGTTGTTACCTTCTCGGAGCATGATACCGCTGCCGTCGTCGGGCTGCTCCATGAAGGCGTGGAAGTAGAATACGGTGGGCGCGCCGAAGTCCATGTTGGACGCGAACAGGCGCTCGTCGTCGCCCGCCACCAGCTCCTGGTACACGGTCGGGTTGTGTCTGCAACACACGAGCGTCTGCTGGCTGGCTCACGGTATACCGAGCAGGGAATGAAATATCGGGTCGAGATTACTCGAGGGTCGAGACCTCTCCGAATTGCCGGCCTTCCCGCTTTGAATAGATTCAGTTTTCTTTTGAGCATCATACACAAAGAGAACTTACTTTGTCAAGTTATGAAAAAGAAACAGCAGGTTAGGTTTTGGAAATTGGTCTTAGCCTTTCGAACCTCAATAAGTACTTACGACGTGGCCAAACTCCCGAGTTTTCTTAGCTCACTCTTGCGTCGTAGATTCTCTATTTATACAACAGGCTTGTGGCGCCAAGTATTTGTAACCCTGTGTACTTAGTGTCGCTACTAGAGAAGTGTGTCTCACCTGGTGAACAGCTGGAAGCCGATGTCGCTGGAGTCCTTCACGAAGGGGCACTTGGACTTGTCCACCGGCGCGATCTGCAGCAGCGCGTTCTCGTACTGCACCCCCGGCGGGCCTGCGGGTCACGGCATCATATTTCACATAAACCTACATGGCCACTTATGAAACGTCAGAAACTAGGTGCACGGTTCCAATGAGGGCTACCGTTTTTGTGTAGGCGCGGGCTTACGGACGGCGAGCAATGGGCAGCTCGCCGTCCGGTACACGGGGGCCGACGGCGCGTTCTGTTCCAGGCGCGCCTCAAGGAGATGTCAGCACTAACTGTCGGGGTCCGCTCGGGTCGATGCCTGCCAGGGTCGCGGGTTGTTCGAAAGAGTTACCGTGGCCTCTGGCACAGGCAACTGAAGGAACACGGGGTTTTAGTCAGTAAAATTCTGACATCCGCCCAGAGCGAAATTTATGTTGCAACTCTCAATGTAATCACACTGAAAACCTTACAGAATTAACATATGCGCTAAAACAGATCAAATGGGACATCGTCGGCCTGAGTGAAGATTGGCGAATGGGAGAAAGAATTATTTCCCATCCAGACTTCCTTCTATAGGAACGACCCCAGGTCATCATGGGGTCGGTTTTATTATCAAAAACACCTCACAAATTATGTGGAGAGCTTTATAGGAGTATCAGAGTGCAATGCAGCTGAGTGTGTGTGTGTGACCTAAGCAATGCAGCAGTGATGAATTAAACTACCCGGTAGTTTAATTCATCACTGCTGCACTGTACAAAGATTCATGGTCCATCATACAAGTATATTCGCCTACGGAACTATCCGATACAGAATCTACCTAGAGCTAAATAAAACAATCCAAGACCATGCCCATAAAAACCTTGTGGTTCTCACATTTACATACCTACTCGTAAATAAAACAAGGTCGGGATAGTTACTCCATTTATAACTAAAGATCGGCGGCTGGACCGATTTTAAGGATTTTTTTAACCGACTTCAAAAAAGGAGGTTTTATGTCGGATGTTCATATTTTTTTTATGTATGTTCGGCATAAGTCCCTCATCTATGTAGACGGATTTGCAAATTTTTTTTTTGTTCGAAAGACGTTTATGCCGAAATGGTGGGACCATTTCGGAATTTCGTAAAGATCTGATGATGAGTTTCGGAGACAGACAACGGAACTCTTCAATAAATGCCAGCAAATCAACCGCGATTGCTGCTATAGCATATGTATGCATTGTTTACGCAATCACACAACATAACATCACGCCCGTACCCTTTAAAGGGGTACGCAGATGTGTTCAATAGGTTCCTATCACTGATATTCACATAGCAAGTAGTGTTATATGAATTTGTTTGGGGTAGGTAGGTACAACGAAAAAGTGAAAAATAAAAACTATTTACCAAAAAAAAACAACCGACTTCCAAAAAAACACTACAAAATGAAAAATATTTTTTTTGGAAGTCGGTTGTTTTTTTTTTGGTAAAAAGTTTTTTTGATTAGCTGGATTTGTACCCACCCCGAATAGCAAAATAACTATTAAAACGTGAAAAAATTCATAAAAAAAATATAATGAAGGTAGGTACTTAATTCATTTTCTCACACATTTTGTAGTTAATGATTCTGAGGCGGTACGAATTTCGCGGGTGTCAGCAGTAAAAGATAAATAAAATAATAAAAATGATTGCCATTACAACTGTAAAAAATCTGAATTAGTATCCTGTCCGCAAAAGCTATTATTATAGAGTTAAAATTAGAATTGTAGGTATAATGTCAAAATTATGATGAAAATGATTATGCCAAAGAAATATGTAAAAAAACTGGCCAAGTGCGAGTCGGACTCGCACACAAAGGGTTCCGTACCACAAGGCAAAATCGCCGAAAAAAGACGCGCTTGTTGTATGGGAGCCTCCCTTAAATTTTTATTTTATTCTGTTTTTAGTATTTGTTGTTATAGAGCGGCAACGGAAATACATCATCTGTGAGAATTTCAACTGTCTAGCTATCACGGTTCATGAGATACAGCCTGGTGATAGACGGACAGGCGGACAGTGGAGTCTTAGTAATAGGGTCCCGTTTTTACTCTTGGGTACGGAACCCTAAAAAAATCGTAATTTAGGAGCAGTTAATAAACATGTAAGTACGTTCGTCACCGCAAACTGCAATACTTCCGTCCGTGCACACATGCGAGTGACTACTGACACCATCACTACACATCATTCGAGGGCGAGCTCAGCAAAGTGTCACTTGTAATGGAAAATCAACTATATGGCACTGTGTTAAGGTTCATAATGCGAAAGCACTAGCGTCCTATATTCATATAAGTTTAATATGTTAAAATCGCGAGCTGTCGCGTGCGGTGAGCACTCGTAATAAAGTAAAACGCTTCGCAGGAGAAACTGACAGGTGACGCTAGACGCGGTCGGACACTTGCATAAAGGCAGATTTAGACAGATCCAGTGACTGGCGCCGAAATCGAGACAAGCCAGCGCTGACCCGAAAAAAAACCCGTGTAAATTGATTTCAAGTCAATCCAGTGGCGGGAAGTCAGCGCTGGCTTGTAAATTCGCACACGAATATTTAGAAGCCAGTCGAGGCGCGGGCACTGGCGCCGATAACTGACTTGTGCACTGACCCTGTCTAAAATTGCCTTAACGCACATGGTCGCGCGAGCAGCGACGCGCGGGATCTTCACAGAACGCATTTTTAAATGTTACTGCTCGATTTACAAACGAAACTTTATCTACATAAATGTATACATACAGCTTATGCCGGCGACTTCGTCCACATGATTTTTTTGATCCCCCGTTCCACCGCGTCGCATCGCATCGCCTGCCCGCGCTATTACTTCGTTTTCGCTTAGCGCTCTTTTTTCTTTTTGCTGGCTCCTGTGGGTCGTAGCGTGTTAATCAAATGGGCTATCAAATGCTAAACCCTACCTTTGCTGTCGGATAAAAACTCAATAACAGTTTGCCCGAGCTGGGAATTAAACCCAGAAGCCCACACGCGGCAGTCGCTCGCCCAGCGCGGCACTAGGACACTGACAGTGACGTAACGTAAGTGCGCCGGCGCCAACCGCTGCAGTCCGGCAGCTCGTAACGCTACGTGGTCCTGCCGCTGCGTGCGCCGGGGCCCGCTTTTCCACATTTTCATAACAGCCAGTTGGGCCGGTTCTCTTATTGCACAATTTTACATATTTGCGTGGGTCGGTAAAAGCGATTTTCCTTGTATTTCTTATTAGAACTCCGAGGCGTTCTCTTGGCCAGGGCATGGCCAGGCCTCCCAGAGCCGAATGTCGTCGCTGCTAGTACCTAAACATGTCACGTACATGTGTGGTTACCTGTGCTGGAGAAGACACGTCCACGACGACGACGATCCATAACGAGAGTGCCAGCAGGATCCTTTGGCGCCTGAATGTCATTGTTAGTAAACATTCGTGAAATTGTCACAGAAATTGTATTGACAAAACAAGATGGCGGTGATAGTTAGTTTTGGGGTGGTGTGGGATCTACCTCCTAGTGGTCCACCCCGGGCAACGGCACTACAGGCTTGCCTGTGGTACGGCTGAACGATCCTACTTAGCGGTGGTAGGCTCCGCTTGGAGCCGCCTGGCTCGCGACCACCATCCTACCGGAGTCCGGCGCCAAGCAGCTTGCTGTGTTCCGTCGGTGTGTGGGAGTGCCAGTGCCTTTGGGGGAGAAGGAGTTTGTCAGTTGCTCTGCTCAGAACCGGTTTTGGTCCCTGGGCATAACTTGTCGGGTAACTCATTCTGGAGGGTAGCGGGATCCGAAGCACGGTGCCAGCCGTTGGCCGACCGCAGTCAGTAGGGGGCCCAAGTAGCACGCCAGCCACGTGCCAAAGGCTGCCCCGCCAACTCGCGAAAAATCCCGGTATGCACCACCGTGCCAGTCGGCGACTGGATGGGAGGACCCGGTGGACATATCCGGGGGGGTTCGGGCGTCCCCGCAGTCTCCAAATGAGTTCCCCATAGATTAGGTTAGCTCTAGTGTTCCACTTGGTTCACTGAGCAGCGCCTCGACAAGTCGCCTTTTTCCCCCACAACTCTACTCAAAATGATCAAAGCAAAGAAGAATAAGGTTAAACAACGGCTGCACTTCCTCCCACTAAAAGTGCACCTCACTAATATCAGGGGGTTGCACTCCAATCTCGATCCGGTCCATCACCACCTTGAGACCGAGAAGCCGCACCTGTTTTTCCTGACGGAGACGAAGATAGCAACCCCGTCGGATGTGGCGTACCTCAACTACCCGGGTTACTCTCTTGAACATAAGTTCAAGAAGCAAGCTGGGGTCTGTGTGTACGTCCGCGATGATATTTGTTGTCGTCGTCTCCGTTGCTTTGAGAAATCGGGTTTTTCTACCATATGGCTACTTGTGGACACAGGCGTGGAGAAATCTGTTTACATCGGCGTCTACCGATCGCACAGCGGTGACCAGGAGACAACGGCGCTCTTTAATTTCCTCGTGGAATCGACTGACGTAGCCCAGCAACGGTACCCAACAGCGAAGCTCATTTTTCTGGGGGACTTTAACGCCCACCATAAAGACTGGTTGTTCCCGTTTCAGAGAACTGACCATGCTGGGTTGGAGGCGCGCAAGTTTGCTTTAACGCTAGATCTAACCCAGATGGTGAATGTGGCAACGCGGGTACCGGATGTCGACGGCCATACTCCCAATTGCTTGGACCTTCTGCTGGCAACTGATCCGGACAGTCATTCAGTATCGGTCTCAGCCCCGCTGGGAACGTCTGACCACTGTCTGGTGAAATCCATATCTACCTGCTCTCCTCCAGATGAGAGTCCTAGAGGCACGAGGCGAGTATGGCGATACGAGTCAGCAGACTGGGATGAGATGCGGCACTTTTTTGCGTCTTATCCATGGCGGCAGGTGTGCTTCTCCTCGGGTGACCCCTCGTGCTGTGCTGACGTGGTTGCGGACGTGATTCAGCAGGGGATGGAGTATTTTATTCCATTCTCCGACATTCCGCTTGGTCACAAGTCCCGGCCTTGGTATAATGCGGAATGCGCCCGCGCTGAGGCCCGAAAAGAGTCTGCGTACCAAGCCTGGGTCAAGGCCCGCGACCGCAAAGTTAGAGCGCGTAGGGTTTGCGCGAAGAAAAGAACCTTTAATTCTGCCGCTAAGTTCTGCAAGCGGGTTTTGCGTAAGGCACGTTTTGACCATGTCGGACGTATTGGGATCAAGCTGGCATCGCACCCTCCGGGTAGTAAACAGTTCTGGTCCCTGTCTAAAGCGGTTGAAACGAATTTCTGTCGTCCCACTTTACCTCCAATGATGAAACCTGATGGGTCGCTTGCTCACTCTGCAGGAGAGAAAGCGAATTTATTTGCATCTCTCTTTGCAAGCAATTCACGTCTGGACGCTGGCTCCAAGCAACCACCCACTGTACCTCATTGTGGCTCCTCGATGCCGGAGATCGCAGTTCACAATAAAGAGGTCCGAAGAGTTTTATGCAGTCTAGACGTGAACAAGGCAAGCGGGCCTGACGGTATTCCAGCGAGAGTGTTGAGGCAGTGTGCGCCTGAACTGTCTCCTGTGTTGACACGCTTGTTTCGCCTCTCTCTTGAAAAAAGAACGGTGCCAAAATCCTGGAAGCTTGCAAATGTACAACCAGTGCCCAAAAAGGGCGACCGTGCAGACCCTGCACATTACCGTCCGATCGCCATTACCTCCATTCTATGCAAAGTTATGGAAAGGGTACTGAACAGTAAGTTGCTGACCTACCTTGAAGATAATGATCTCCTCAGTGACCGTCAATATGGCTTTCGCCGGGGACGGTCAACTGGCGATCTTCTTGTGTATGTCACGCACTGTTGGGGTGAAGCCATCGAGAAACACGGCGAAGCACTTGCTGTATCGCTTGACATCTCGAAGGCCTTTGACAGGGTCTGGCACGCGGGTCTACTCAGCAAGCTTCCTGCTTTTGGCATCCCAGCTGATTTTTGTAGCTGGATATCAGACTTCCTTAGTGAGCGGTCGATCAGAGTAGTCGTTGACGGCTGCTCCTCTGACCTTATGGCTATTGATGCCGGAGTTCCTCAGGGGTCTGTTCTCTCTGCAACTCTTTTCCTGCTGCACATCAATGACCTACTTCAGCCTGGTATTGTTGGGTACGCAGATGACAGTACTGTTTCAGAGAGATACTTGTCCAGCGCAAGGGCCAGCGGGGCCGAAGTTCGTTTCTTGAGAGAGGCCATGGTGGAGCGGACAGATTTGACCTTAAGCCTTGTCTCCCAGTGGGGTGATGACAATTTGGTTTCTTTTAACGCCACAAAAACACAGGCGTGTGTTTTTACCGCCAAAAGGAGTCATTTCGACCAGACTCCTACTTTTCGGGGAACATCTGTTCCTGTAACAGATCGGCTCGAGCTCCTGGGCATGGAGTTGACATCTAGTCTCAACTTCGGCGCCACCATCGAGTACAAAGCCCAAACTGCGGCCAAGAAGCTGGGAATCCTTAATAGGGTGAAGCGATACTTTACACCCGGACAGCTTTTAACCCTTTATAAAGCACAAGTCCGATCCTGCATGGAGTATTGCAGCCACCTTTGGGATGGCTCAGCGAAATACCAACTTGCCGCGCTTGACTCGGTGGAACGCAGAGCTAAAAGGCTCATTGGCGACGTAAAACTGGTGGATGCCAAGCTTCACAGCTTGGCTCATCGCCGCAAGGTTGCCTGCTTGTCGGTCTTCTACAGATTGTACTTCGGTGAGTGTGCCCAAGAACTCCACGACCTCATTCCACCGGCCCCCTTCTACCTTCGGACATCCAGACGCACTACAAGTTACCATCCCTACCTAGTTGCTATTCCACCAATTCGCACTAAGCGTTTTCAAATGTCCTTTATAATGCGCACAGCAAAAGAGTGGAACTCTCTACCTGCGTTTGTGTTTCCGAGTGCATACAACCCGAATCTCTTCAAAGTAAGAGTGAACAGGCTTCTTCTGGGTGAGCTCACTCCATCGTAGACTTTGTCTCTGTCATCTCTGACCTAGACTAGAGTCAAGAGCAAGCCCATTTCAAATAAAAAAAAAAAAAAAAGTTCCGAGTTTGGCCGCGTGACAAACAACCTAATAGCGTTGTAATTGTAAATAGTATAAAACTAAGTGTGCGTGACCGCGTTGTTCTTCTAAAGTACACCATGTAATGGAGTTTGATGTCGTTTGCACTATCGGTCCCGGCCTATAACGATCACACTGCACTGCTGGGACACAGGCCTCCTGTGTGCGAGCCCAGGTTGCTCTATGTCACATGCCTTCGAATTCTTGGTTCTAGGGCTGTGTGTATGTCTATCGGTTCATTGCATTGTCAACTAATTCTCTATCTGTCTACATCATGTGCATCGTATCACAGTGACATTATACCGCCATTAGCAATCATCATGTCACGTTCACGTTATGACATTACTTTTGCCCACCTTGTATATCCAATAGTTTACTTAAGATAGCTGTGAAATATTGGATATGATTGTTAGTGGTTATTTCCCATACAAAACCCGTTTTATTTCTTGCTTGACTTTAATTTTTGTGTACGTGATGTTTGAAACCTGAGTGATGTCCTTATAATATGTTGTATTTATTTGATAGTTCCAGAACACTCTTATGCATTAATATTGGCAGCGTTTTCATTTATTGGCGTATTGTCATCTCCACATTGGAGATGTTGAGAAGTCATGTCGTCCCTTTTGTGACGCTCATCGTTCCGGCTCGTGTGCACTGCACCTCTCCGTACAAGACACGAGCGTGGTGCTCGATAGCGTGACGTATTATGCTGGGATTATGGACCCAAGTAACATTTAAGCGGAAAAATATTATATTTACCAGCGCGTTACCAGCTATAAGCTTAATAAATGATGTACAAGAGTGTAAAAATATGTATAGGACTGTACTTTAGTATAACTGTACAACTGTATACAGTATAGCTGATTAACGGCTGTATAGAGCCTAAATTTTTACCTTTAGCTTTTAAATAGCATTGGAAAATGCTAAAATACAGACCGCGGCGTAAAAAACTGCGTTCAGCAACTTTATAAGACAATAACTGTATACTGCTCTCAAATTATACTTTTATATAACCTACTTCTGCACAAGAGCATTAAATATTGTTATAGCCTGAATATTGGTGTAAAATTACTCTATTATTCAGCCTTCAAGTTAAGCTTGATAATAGCTGTACAACGGAAATCTAGGATACTCTTAGCAAGCAGTTCCCTTTATAATAGTTTAATTCAATTCTGTCTCATGTAGAAGAGTTTAGATTTACTCCTTTTTAAAGCCTTATGCGATTGGCGTACATTTTTCCCTTTTTACAGTTTTTCGTGTTTTAGAAGATTAAAGTTATTATTATAGTGTTGGCATACACAATTATCCAGCTTATCGATTATTTTGAAACTAATATAACCTAAAATCAGTCTATTTATTGGATACAACTAATAACAACACGGAGTCATAATTTTGATCAGTTGCCAATTTGTTAAGTGAACAAGAGTTAAGATACAAATATATATAAAATAAAAATACATTAAACTGTTGCACTCTGTAGTGTTTGCTTCAGTATTTAAATTAGATACAATACATCTCTATAAATAAAAACAATACATTGTTTCTTTTCGCTATCAGTAACTACTATTTGGTAAATTATTATCCGATTCCTTGCTCACCGCCTTACGGGCCTTGGATCATAATGAGGTTTTCTATATTTTCAACTGAACCCTAATTAACTGTATTAATGAATATGAATAAGAATTTAAGGCAGCTTCTACAGTACTTGAATACTAATGTACAGACAATGTTACTCTTTAGGCTGAGATACGTTCTTAAATAACGACTCTGTTATGCAAAAAGCTGTATTAAGGGGTACTAGAAGAGCAAGAGCTGTATAAACTAAGGACGCCATTTTATAATAATTTATAAATTGCATTGCAATTTTACGAGATATTTTTTTGTTTGTTTTTGAAATTTCAGTACAAAATTACAAAAGATTTTAACTGTATAGTACACACAATTACGTTTACTATCAATAGAACAGTCCGGGTTACTCTTAAAACTGTTTTCAGATTTGATCACATATTTGTTGTTACAGAAAAAATGTATGTTAATTCCTTATTTCGAAGGGGCGTGAGTTTTGAGCTTAAAACTAGTATACATACTCACATAAAAATATCAGTCGCAAGCATAACAACAACGATAAACAGGAAAGAGTACTTACCACTTGGTTATTAAATATTTTTTCACTTATCTTCAGATATGGCACATAGAAATTAAAATGGAGAATGAATTCAACCACGAACAAAATTATAATATATTTATTCTTTTATTAAGATTTTCACAAGCCTGAGTCTGTATAAAAGAATAAAAAAGAAAATTAGAGAATGGAAGCTGTATAAAAGTATCTAAATAGTATCTTAGCCAGCCAAATAGTACAGCTATTATGCAGCTGTTATACAGCTAAATCTACACTTAAAGCTGTATAATTTTGGGGCCCATTTCAGAGTTACAAGGGCTGTATAGCTTGCTATACAGTCTTTATACAGCACGTTTAACAGCCTGCAGTAAACAAAATAGTCCATAATACAGCTTTTATACAGTTTAAAATGTTACTTGGGGGATAGTCCAACATTGAGTAATGGGTTTAATCAAGCGTCGCCACCTTCCGGTGCACACCTCACAAGCGTCCCCTCCTCGCGTGAAACTAACTAACAAGAATGTCTAAAGCCGCGTCATAATCCCGCTCTCATCCCAATTGGTTTGCGTGACGCAGCAGGTCTTCTTCCATGCGTCTCTGTCGGGTTGTAGGCACCTCCTCAGAACAGTTCTGAGTTCCACCGCTTTCAAGTTATATCATCTTTCACATCATTCTTCCATTGTTTCTAGCGAGCTAGGGAGACTCGACATTTTTTATCTGACTAAACTAACCCTGAAAAGAAATCACGAAACAAACTCAGGGGTCAAAGTGTCTTTTAAAGTACAGACATAATCTTGGTCAGATCATGTGAAGACCATGTAGATTAGCGTCTGAGATGATATGATAAAAGAACCACACAGTTTTTAATGGACCTGTCCAGTCAGTGCAATCATTTGTCAGTAACCATGCAGCTCAACTAAGGACTCAAGGAGCTCAACGACTCGACAAACAATACCAAAGAAAGAACATTTAGGTAGGCCGCATAAAGTAATCAAGCGGTCAGAGCAAGTGTGAATGCTTGCGACAGTTCGTCATTGGAGCGTGACAATCAGCTCAGCATGTAACATATTACACTATCGGTAATTATGTAGCGATCTCTACCATATTTAAAATAGAGGGTAAGCAGACCGTCCAATAATTTTTATTAGGGAAGATAAAATACAGCAAGTTATAAAAAACAGCTAGTTATAAAAATACTAAATAGCACGCACTCTCGGAAGTTTATAGTTCACACACGCGCGCACTCACTGGAGTTTTATAGTTCACGTTATGGAATCAGCTCAGCACTGTAGGAACGGGTATCAGGCTTCAGGGTAGCAAGTTATACGAGGTTAGCTCGCGAAGATTAGAAGTAGAAGGTCCCAGGTGGAATCTTTAGCTGGATCCCCTGGGTTAGTCAAAGATGTCGCAGCAGAACCAAGCAGTTCAAGATGTCTCAGCAAAACCAAGCAGTTTTCTGATGCTTAATGTCTCAGTCCCAAGACTCGAATGCCAGCAGCCTCCAGCTGTTCATGAGCTCGTTTCTAAGTAGTCTTCCTTTTTCAAATATCAGTTTTCTTCTATGTGGCCATCATCTAATCTGACAAGTGTATCCGGCCAAGACATATCCACGAGTGCGTAAAGAATATTATAAATCTAATTTAAAATTAAGTTATTTAGACTAAACAATCGTAATAATCTTAATAATACAAAAGCTAAACATATTGATAAAAATAATTTAAGTTATTTAGACCAAAGAGTAATTACCATAGACTAAGCCAGAAAGACATTTAAAAAGTAATTGACAGTTTTGACAATTGACGTGTCACAACATGAAAATTGAGTAAAAGTATAATGTAAACATATAAACAAATAAAAAGGATGATAAATAGTATTAAAGTGTAAGTAATGATAAATAGTATTATGCGTGATGAAAGTAAAGTGTAAGTAAGCATAAATACTATATTTCCCCAACGACCCCGAGAAAATTTTTGGCCTAGAACAAAAATTTTGCTAAGGTTAAAATATTACAGCATTCACAAAACTTACATAACTCATTCAAACACACCGACATCTTACGAAGTTAGGTCAGGTAGGATTCACATTCAATGATCACTACTCAACCTGATAAGTCATAACTTTAAGGCTTATTTAAGGAGTTGTAATCCGCTCGCGTCTAAAACCACTAATGAGATGAAAATATAAAGATTTAACAAAGGCTTATTTTTAAAGGAGTTGTCATCCGCTCCTAATCAACTTTTAGAGTCGATAGACAGAAAATCAACTTTTAGAGTCGATAGTCAGAAAATCAACTTTTAGAGTCGATAGTCAACAAGGGCTTATTTTTATGGAGTTGTCAACCGCTCCAATCAACTTTTAGAGTTGATAGAAATAGACAAGTTATCATATTAACTTGTAGAAAAGAATAGATAATTATATAGGAAAGATTAAAATTAATCTTTTATTGGTTTAAGAACCGATGAATGAATTAAAAAAAACAAATAGAGTTTTAATAAATCAAAAGGAACTCTATTATAGAGGAAGGAAAGAAGAAAGGGATGAGTTATGAATATAGTAAAATACGAAAATAACAAAAGTACAAATATAGGGATAGCAAACGAGTGTAAAAGAGTAAAAATATGCGAGTCTATAGGATCTGAGTTAAAGAAAACTCGAATGTTAGAAAGGTCTCAAGAGTGTTATGAGTTAAGAGGAAAGGAGGGATAGAGGGATCTGAGTCAAAGAAAACTCGAGGACTCAAGTGTCATCTCAAGAGTGTCATGAGATAAGAGGGGTCAGAGTTAAAGAAAACTCTAATGTTAGGAAGGACTCAAGTATTGTCTCAAGAGTGCTATGAGTTATAATAAGAGGCAAGAAGGGATAAAGGGGTTAGGTCTGAACCGCAACACCGCAGTCAAAAAACGCTAGGGCAGCTCCCGTGATACCAGTAGACGGCAAGCTCCGAGTAAAACGTCAAGGGCAGCAGTTAGTAAGCTCCGAGTAAACGTCAGGGCAGCTCCCGCAATACAGTAGTCGGTAAGCTCCGAGTAATACGTCAAGAGAGTCTGAGTGTTGGACACGGTCCAAAAGTGTATATAAATTTAAGAGTAAGACAGTCTACAAAATAAAAATCGAAAACCAATGAAAACTTATTTGTGTTGGTGGCGAAATTCGGAACTAATGCATAAAGTTTAGTACCTACTTTTGCCACCGCGCAAAAAGACTAATACTCAATGCAAATGCACTATGGCTAGTTACCTAGCAACCAATGTCAAACAATAACAATTAGAAAAATATTTTGAGAGCCCACGATATACTTATTTCGGTATGATTTCCAGATATAAGTATAAATATATTATTATATAAGTGTTTAGGAGGATAGTGGAGTATTTGTTATAGGAGTTGTGTAGATGTATAGGTTTGAATAAACATCCACAGGATATTCTCCTGTTTCAGTCGTGAAGTGTCTCAATCCCCTAACTTGGTAGTGACCACGAGGTGGTTTTAAAAACACGCCAAGCGAAGACTGAGTACGATTACCAATGGGTAAACGCTGTAGTGTGCAAGTATGTGGGGTGCAGTGTAGTGATGTATTGGTAAAGAGTTAAGTGTAGGAGGAAACGACTACGGGATATTGTCCAATAGTACGTCGTAGAGTAAGCCAAACCCCAACTTGTAAGTGACCACGAATGGTTTTAAAAACACTGACAAGCGAAGAATGGATGCCAACTACCTTTCGGTAGTGGGATGTATGAGAATGAAGTATAAGATGATGTTCAGTATGAAGAAGTGTTGAGTCGAATATAGGAGTCTTCAAGAAGAGAGCTGAAGAAGAAAAATAAGTTAGTTAGTATTCAAAAGACTAAGCCAAATAAGGAGTTCAAAAATAGATACCTAGTGCTAGTTTTTTTTAGAATTTAGAAAAAAGGGGGTGAGTTCGAGTTATTTTAACGTTGTGGCGCCAAACTGTAGCGATCTCTACCATATTTAAAATAGAGGGTAAGCAGACCGTCCAATAATTTTTATTAGGGAAGATAAAATACAGCAAGTTATAAAAAACAGCTAGTTATAAAAATACTAAATAGCACGCACTCTCGGAAGTTTATAGTTCACACACGCGCGCACTCACTGGAGTTTTATAGTTCACGTTATGGAATCAGCTCAGCACTGTAGGAACGGGTATCAGGCTTCAGGGTAGCAAGTTATACGAGGTTAGCTCGCGAAGATTAGAAGTAGAAGGTCCCAGGTGGAATCTTTAGCTGGATCCCCTGGGTTAGTCAAAGATGTCGCAGCAGAACCAAGCAGTTCAAGATGTCTCAGCAAAACCAAGCAGTTTTCTGATGCTTAATGTCTCAGTCCCAAGACTCGAATGCCAGCAGCCTCCAGCTGTTCATGAGCTCGTTTCTAAGTAGTCTTCCTTTTTCAAATATCAGTTTTCTTCTATGTGGCCATCATCTAATCTGACAAGTGTATCCGGCCAAGACATATCCACGAGTGCGTAAAGAATATTATAAATCTAATTTAAAATTAAGTTATTTAGACTAAACAATCGTAATAATCTTAATAATACAAAAGCTAAACATATTGATAAAAATAATTTAAGTTATTTAGACCAAAGAGTAATTACCATAGACTAAGCCAGAAAGACATTTAAAAAGTAATTGACAGTTTTGACAATTGACGTGTCACAACATGAAAATTGAGTAAAAGTATAATGTAAACATATAAACAAATAAAAAGGATGATAAATAGTATTAAAGTGTAAGTAATGATAAATAGTATTATGCGTGATGAAAGTAAAGTGTAAGTAAGCATAAATACTATAATTAGCGCATTACTGAACCGCGAGTCTTCGTGCCAAATGCCTGCCTTTCGGGGCGTGACCTCATCTGTTGCACGCGCCGTGCTTGTGTGTGCGCTGCGCTTGCGCACGGCTGTGGTAACCGTTACAAGTGGCTTGTGATTGATATGAACTATGTAACGTAGCGGCAGCAGCGCGGATTCCACCAACTAACAATGTTGTAGTTGTAGGTGTCATCAATGTGGAAATGTGCGACTTGATAGAATATAAGGAGTAGGTGCGGATGGTAGCGGGTGGCGCCCGGCGGGGGGCGGCGTGGTGAGGTGTGTATACTGTGTAGCTGGTCGTCAGTCCCTGCCCCCGTCACAATCTGCTAGTGGTCTTCCTTCCATACTTCTCTATCAGTCGTCATCTCGATAGTCACCCCCTTTCTAGCCATATTATCAGTCATACATTTATTCTGTAGGTACACCATACCAGAATATCCAGTCGAGAGTCGATTGGTGACCAGAAAGTCTCATAGCAAAGGAACTTGACGTGACGTCAGCCACCATCCGAATACTCGCACCCTCGTTGCGTAATGCGCTTTCGATCACAATCCAAGGGGTTTGGGGAGAAATTGCATTGCAAAATAGGTTTGAAAAATTGCTCTGCTCAACAACGTTAATAACGCAATGAACGTGACTATGACGATATAGGCGCCATAAGGCCAGGTCCACACCGGTTATCCCGTTTATACACCCCAAAAAATCCACCCTAAGGTGGATACGCGGAAACCCATGTCCGAAAATCCACCCCAAGTTTATAAATTCCGTTTATCCAACTAGGCCTAGACTGGATTCTTGGACACACGTTTCCGCGTATCCACCTTAGGGTGGATAAACTGAATAACTCGTCCACACTCTTATCATTTTGGTGTATCAGAATTAGAAACGATATGCGATCATGTGAGTGAGTCGTTTTGCGAACAAAACAGCAATAATGATACAAGGCAATGCCACTGATGATACAAGGCAATGCCACTGATGATACAAGGCATTGCCACTGATGATACAAGGCAATGCCACTGATGATACAAGGCAATACCACTGATGATACAAGGCAATACCACTGATGATACAAGGCAATGCCACTGATGATACAAGGCAATGCCACTGATGATACAAGGCAATGCCACTGATGGCCAATTCCCGGAATTTAAAACGTTCAAAATCTAGTCACACTAATCTAACGCGGCGAGAATCAATGTCAAACATGTAGGGAAACTAGAGGTTTCATTGACAGATTACACACAGACCTACAGACCACATTACGACAAATCTCGACAGAAACCAGCTTTATAGTACAGGCGTGTGTGCGCTGACACAGGTGCACTCCCATAGTCCGATGGGAAGGCACGTACTCCGACACGACCGGAGAGAGATCAGGCGAAGGACCAACCGCTTAACGTGCGCACCGAGGCACGGGGCGCGGGGGTGTCACACCGCCAACTTCCAAACTCCGGGTTGTTACTAAGAAATCCTAATGGAAAAACCCAATAAGTACCTAACACTTTGCTCGGTCTGAGAATCGAAGTCAGGACCCCACGCTCCGCAGTCGCGCTTACGGCCACTACACCAGCGGGGACCAATCAGATTAGAATGCGAACGTATGCGATACACCAACATATTACAGTAAGTGTGGACTAAGTCTTCGGCAAGGAGCAATGATGTACTCACGGATGACGGAGAGGAAGCAGGCGAGCGGCACCATGGACTGCATGCTGGCACTTGATGCACTAAGGACTATATTCTCTAAGTAAAACTAGTACCTAATTTCGAAAACTGTCTTTAAAGCAGCGCTAACGGAATTATTCTAAAAATTGTTAATTTAAATTATAAACTTAAACATTTTTACTAAAATAATATAAAAAATAAGCTTCAGTGAAATATTATTGCACATGTATGTACAGCGAGCTAGCTCGGTGCAGTCTGGGCCCGCGCGGACGGGCGCCGGCGCCGGGCGCGACCCCTCGCGCGCCGCGCCGCCAGCGCAGCCGTGGGGGGCGCGAGCTGGAGTAACCAACACTCGTGTATCAAATACATTTCAGAAAACACAACAAAACAAGAAATAAAGAAAATACGTTTATTTATTTGCGGTAAACATGACGCAGGAAGGAACACAAACACAAAAAAGAACAAGTCGGGGGAAAATATGCGTCATCAACGCAAAACGGTCATCAATATGCTAAATATTGAAGAAAAAAAAACATCTAAAAATCTAATCTATAGGTGTACTAGCTCTTCCCCGCGGCTACGCCCGCGTGGTTGCCGGCAATCATCCCACGGGAACGAACTACCGGGATATATTCCAAACCCAGGTCATGCTCTACCTGCGTGCCATCGAAATCCGTGTGTTTTTCTTTTAGATGTGTGGTGTTACACGAACGGATAGAATAAGAAATGAGTGATCAGAGGAATTCTGAAAGTGGCGCCGGTAACTGAAAAGTTGTGTGGAAATCAGTTGTCATGGTAAGCACATGTGATGCGGAGGAATGAGGAAAATGTCGCGAGGAAACTTCTAGCTCGCGGGTGTCTTCTATCTAATGAAAAAAGGATCGCGTAAATCAGTCCAGTAATCACTGAGCAATCAGTGTAATTAAATAATAATAATAATAATAAAGCATCTGTACTTAGTCACATTAACAATGTCATTAATATAGAGGAGAAATAAGATAGGCCCCAATATGCTTCCTTGGGGCACGCCACGTTTTATATATTTATACTCTGACGTATACAGTGACATATCTCCATTTCCATCGACTTTGGTGATAGAAACACACTGTTTTCTGTCAGGTATGAAGATATCCATTGATGTGGCACTCCTCTAATTCCGAGAGCTTCTAATTTTTGTAATAGGTTAACGTGTGAAACCAAATCAAACGCCTTTGATAAGTCAAAAAATAATCCTGTTACCAGCTGGCTATTATTTATTCCATTTAGTATGGCTTTCAAAAGTGAAAAAATGGCTAATGTAGTGGATTTACGTTTTTGAAAGCCAAATTGTTCTTTTCTTATGATATATTAAACTTGTCGCAGTATTTAATTAGTCTATGGTACATTTCTCGTATATTTTTGACAATATGGGTATTAGCGTTATAGGACAATAATTGTTCACATCATATCTTTCACCCTTTTTGAACAATGGTTTGACAATAGACAATTTCAAAGCGTTTGGGAATACTCCCTGTGAAAAAGATAAGTTAATCAGATATGTCAACACTCCACTCACTTCATTGGCACAGCACTTTAAGTATAATACACGGAAAAAGAAAAACTCGTCGATTGCATAACCTCCTCCGTTTTTGTAGTCGGTTAACGTTGAAGGTCCCGAAACGATAATTACCTATTGCAATTGTCAATATTTACCACACCAATTGAAGTGATTGACAATATTACTACAATTACAATTGATTGCAATGAGGGCTATCGAATTCGCTGCTAGAGGCGCTAGTGTAGCGTGCGGTCATTTCACTGTGGGTGAGCTACGCGGGTTTATTTCTATTTAGAATCATGTTGTCAATATTTTGCAATACCTGAGATTAATTATTATGGCAAATATGAGTTACGGGTCAATGAAAGTCAATGCTTTAAAAGCGGAGCTAAGAAAAAGAGGTGCAAAATTATGTTTACTGTTCTTAAAACTTTAATTTTTATTTGTTTTCACGCCCGTAAAAACAAACATTAAGAGCTATAATAGGTACCTAGTTTGTTTCAGGACCGTACTCGACAGTGGCGCCAACTGGTTCACGTTCACGAACCACGATAGGGCTATCATTGATCGTTTCGCGGTCCCTTCAGTTCCAGACACTTTAACACGTCCTTGAAACATATCTGAATCGTGTACCCTTCTCACTGGTGAAGTATTACAAGTGAACGTAATCACAAGAACTGGTCGGCGACGGAAAGTGACGCAACCTGACTTTACTTGGAAAACTTGCTATTTAATGAAGTTATGCACATTTAGCTCATTTTAGCTAAGTGGGTGAGTAGGCCTGTATATCCTACTGCGCACTTTCCTTTCCTTATGCGCATGTTCTAGAAATATCATTCTTGTTGTCAAGCTAAGCAATGGTCTAGCATTCTAAACATATGCGACTAAGTATATAAATACCCTCCCTGTGTGAAACTGGCCGCATCACAATCGGATGTAGCTGAATGCAGAATGATGCAGTATTATACGTGGAGCGACTGCCTATTTCACCTCCACAGCCCAGTTACTGGGTAACACGATACCCCTTGGTAAGACTGGTTGTCAGACTTTCGGTGTTCTCAAATTTACGTACATTCAGTCCCAAAAAGTACCCCGAAATTCTGTGTACGTTACCCCAGCAAGAAAGTGTCTCCTAGAGTTATAGGAGTAGAACGTATAATATGTGCCCTATCTGCTGTAAATGTGCCCCCAAATAAAAAATGTGTGCCCCCTGTCGTTTTGGAAAAAAACGGAAAAAACGATTCCTGCTGGGGTAACGTTTTTCTAGCAGGAAAATTCTAAACGAATGATCGGAGAGAGAAAAATTGTGCATGGCCAGAGAGCTTATATGTGTGCCAAAATGTGCTCCCAAAAAAAAAATCTGTGCCCCTTCAGGTTTTCGAGATATTGCATTTCCTGCTGGAGTAACGTTTTGATGAATCGTATATCTCTACAACCATTGCATGTGCCCCTGTAGAGTAAACATACACGAGTAGCTCTTAATGTGTGCCCCTTAGTGCCCCAATTAGTTTTAAGAAAATATTTATAGTTTTCAAGTTATAGCGGTTTTATGAAAACCCGAAAAAACATCGCAGCGCCTAAATTAGACAAGAAATAAGTTCGCTGAAAACTGTATTCGGTCCTTCTTGACGCTAATAATAACCATACAAAGTTTCAAAACTATTCATGCATGCGTTTTTGCTAAAAGTCAAAACGATGGTGTCCTAACTTTGACGGCAAAATACAAGGAACCGGCTCAATCCGAGATGTGTAGGTGTAAACCAAAATCATGTGCCTTTAGTCAAAAATATATGGTGAAAATATTCAGCTTGGAATGTTTCGCATTAAGTAAATATTAACAAAAAACCAAAATATGTAAGTAACGGCTGATTATCCGACCAAATTTGAATGACTACTAAAAAGCGACGGATTCATACATATCGATGACCTTCTTTACTTTACTCACTAACCGGTTCACACGTGTTGTACCTGAGTACACTGACTTACAAAAGTAATAAGTAATTAAATAAAGTTGTTATTGGATTATATTCTACTAGCTGTTTCTATGACGTTACACATGATTAAGTACATTATAAATAGTAGCCTAAGTGCTATTCCAAGGTAAGCTATCTTCTCGATTCTAAATTTCATTAAAATACATCCAGTAATTTATGTGTGAACGAAAGAAATACATCGAGATATTTGCCAGGTCTTTGACTTGGTCCCGATGTTTAAAAAAAAATATAGTTCATGAAATGTGTGATGAATACCTACTACTAAAAAGAGGTAGCTCTTTTTTGTATATAAATAAAAAGCCCGTATTTGTCTTTTTATATTAGGTACCTACATATATATTTATTGATAAGCCGTAGGTTAGATAAATTAACAGTACAATGCGTGCCACGAAAGATGAGACTTGACCCGCCGCCCCCGCTCTTTCCGCCGCCCCTATGACGTCCAGTCCCGTCCCGCACTCAGACCTCATACCGCTAAAGATACCTAAAATCGTGTACTGCGCATGTCAAACCACGTGGTGTGTCAAGTCTCATCTTTCGTGGCACGCATTGTAAGTTTTTCATCATTAAGGGGAATGCTCCAACTAGCCCGCGAATTCAAAATTTCTTGCGTTTTTTTGCAATTTGCAGGCCAGTGCTAGGTTGTATGTTGATTAAAATATTATTCGCGGTTGTAAGACGTATATAGTTACAGAATTATAATCATCGAAATCACCAATACAACCCTCCAAGTTCATAAAGGCGAAGAAACAAAAAAAAACAGAAAAAATTTGAATTTTGCGGGCTGGTTGGAGCATTCACCTTACTTAATAGAAGATTCCCTTTTTTCGCCTCCCCACACCGCTGCATATATCTCTGACCCCGCGGCATCCGCTGACGTCGTGTCGCAAGGAGTCGCTTTGTCTAGCTTGGAGAAAGTGAGACAGCTAGTACGCGTACGGTGTTAGTGTGACAGAGACAGGTTACGTGTAACGTCGCTCTATTATGAATAATAGGTACGAAGTGTTTATTGAGGAAGTGCGTTTGGATTATTACTTGGTATTGGTAAACAGTTGCAGTTATGTTATGACGCCAAGGACACTGTTACGTTGAGTCACGCAGTTGCACTGATACTGTTTGTTTACTTTTTTTTGAGTTGGTTGGAAGTGGCGTATTAAGCATTTTATAACAATTATGTGGTTGTAGGGGTGTTGAATTTTATGGCACGATCTGCGGTGGTAAGTATTTAATGGCATTGTTTTGACTTACCTATTTAAAAATACTTGTCTTATCAAGTACTTGGATTTTTGACGTGACAACGTCTAATAAATTGATGAAGCTGGCTGCACTCACGAAAAAACATGACTCATGTAGCGTTACCTCGCGGCCTCGCTCTGTAGCGTTCCGTGGCGGCTTGAAGTGCAAGCGAATATTAACAAATGCAATGCAACTATTCCATCAGTATTTTCTTATGACGTTACGAAACCGACTTTACAGACAACCGATTTTTTTCATTACTTTATATACTAATTTCTAATATTTATAGGTAGGAACTTTGATCTGTGATTTGATGCAATAATTACTTTAAGAATTAAAATTAAGGGAATAAAAATAATAATTTCCACATCAACAAGCTGTTTCATTTATTATAGTCACAAGGTGCATTTAATATATTTTTTAATTAGCCCCCAAAACTTTTGAACGCGACTGTACGGACAACAGCTTAGGTATAATACGTTCAATAAAGAAGGTCATCGATATGTATGAATCCGTCGCTTTTTAGTAGTCATTCAAATTTGGTCGGATAACCAGCCGTTGCTTACATATTTTGGTTTTTTGTTTATATTTACTTAATGCGAAACATTCCAAGCTGAATATTTTCACCATATATTTTTGACTAAAGGCACATGATTTTGGTTTACACCTACACATCTCGGATTGAGCCGGTTCCTTGTATTTTGCCGTCAAAGTTAGGACACCATCGTTTTGACTTTTAGCAAAAACGCATGCATGAATAGTTTTGAAACTTTGTATGGTTATTATTAGCGTCAAGAAGGACCGAATACAGTTTTCAGCGAACTTGTTTCTTGTCTAATTTAGGCGCTGCGATGTTTTTTCGGGTTTTCATAAAATCGCTATAACTTGAAAACTATAAATATTTTCTTAAAACTAATTGGGGCACTAAGGGGCACACATTAAGAGCTACTCGTGTATGTTTACTCTACAGGGGCACATGCAATGGTTGTAGAGATATACGATTCATCAAAACGTTACTCCAGCAGGAAATGCAATATCTCGAAAACCTGAAGGGGCACAGATTTTTTTTTGGGGGCACATTTTGGCACACATATAAGCTCTCTGGCCATGCACAATTTTTCTCTCTCCGATCATTCGTTTAGAATTTTCCTGCTAGAAAAACGTTACCCAAGCAGGAATCGTTTTTTCCGTTTTTTTCAAAACGACAGGGGGCACACATTTTTTATTTGGGGGCACATTTACAGCAGATAGGGCACATATTATACGTCCTACTCTTATAACTCTAGGAGACACTTTCTTGCTGGGGTAACGTACACCGAAATTCTCATTTCAAAATCCCGTGCTCGAAATATTTGAAAAATTCTTTTTGCGTTAGGTTGGTACAACTGTCATTGATTGGTGGTAAAAAAATAACCTAACCTGTGTCGAGTATTTTGTAATTATTAACATTTGTGACAAACAACTTTTGTGGTCGCGTCGTTTTTTACTATGGCCGATTTTGTTGAGCAACGATTTTGTATTAAATTCTGGTTGCAAATGAAATTTCTTGTGCCAAAACGCTTAAAATGTTACAAAAGGCGTTCGCAAATAATTGTATGCCCAAAACTCAGGCATACGAGTGGTACAAATCATTCAAAGAGGCCTTCCACTTCACCTGACGACGATCATGTCAATAAAGTGAAGCAAATTGTAATGCAAAATCGTCGTGTGAATGTGAGAGAGATAGCTAGAGACATCGGAGTTCCAAAAGCTACAGTACACCGCATATTGACTGAATTTTTGCAAATGGCTCGCGTCTCTGCTCGACTCGTGTCAAAAGATCTGAATTTCATGGCAAAAACAGAGCAGAATGGACGTTGTTAATGAAACACTTTCTGAAACAAGAAACGATTCCACGTTTATGAAACGCATCATAACCGGTGATGAGCCATGGGTCTACGAGTACGACATGAAAACAGAGCAACAAGCATTCGAATGTGTCGTTTCGTGACCATAGAGGCGGTGAAAGAAAATACGGCGAAGGCGCTGAAAGCCATCCCGATTTCGGCGAATGAAAAGTGTTTCGAGGACTGGTTGAAGCGCTGGCGTACGTGTATTGCCTCAAATGGAAGGTACTTTGAAGAGGACAATATAAATTTGGATGATTAAAATTACCTCTTGTGTTTTATATACAATTTCAGGGTACTTTGGGTCACAGTAGTATACAGCCGCCGGCCGCGTTAGCCGCCGCGTGGCCAAATACGGAACTAACGCCGTCATCTTGTTTTTTTGCATACATTTCAAGCGAAATTTCACAAATGTTTATCAACAGCGCTTCCTGTCAATGACACTCAGGCGCCAGCACTCTACGTAGTGTGTAAATCTGCTGAACAATCAAGTTCCCCTGTGTACACGATGTGGCTGTTCGGTTCCAGGGCGATCTGCGGCCGCATTGAGGCGTACATCTCGTCGCTGCCGCCGCCCTTCCACCTGCAGCGCCCGCTGCTGTCGCGCGCGGCCAGCACGGAGGCGCGCACGCCGGCGCGGGCGCCCAGCTTCAGCGTCTGCTGGTGCTCCACGCAACAGGTGATCGTTACATGTTATCTCCACAGGGTGGCAGACATCGATACGCAACCTGTAGTAACCATGGATTCAGCGTGTGATCCTGAACCCCCATGTTATGTGTTGAAATTATTCGTCGGTTATTTCAAAAACAAATAGTTGTGCCACTTTTTGAACGCGTAGGAAACAGCAGATTTTTTTTATATGATAACCGACGAAAACCTTCTGCGCTAGGGGCCTAGAACCATGTGCTGATATCGGTTTCATCGGCGCGCAAACTGTAACCATTAGTACAGTTCGTGCGTCGATGAAACCGATTAAGCTAAATCCGGATTTTCCGAATTCCGGTTTCCGGATGACAGCGATGCGGACTTCGACACCCAAGTGTCCTTTTGTTTTTGTATTTATTTGTACAATTAGTAATTTCAATTTAGTACCTAGTGTAAATAGTTAGTTATCTATACGTAAAATAAAGATTATGCGTGTTTAGGTTACTTTAGTCTAATTTATGTAATCCAGGTTTTCCTGCGTACCGTGTTGCACAGTGTCTACGTCTCTCATCCAACTCGTCTATCGCAAGTCTACTGAAACAAAATCTAATATAATAAAATAAGCAGCACATTTGTGCTCCTCTTTCTTTTCTCTTCAAAGTGTTTTGTGTGTACATAAAAAAATTAAATTAAGTCCAACTGGACCCACCATCCATAATGATAATGTAGATAAAAAATGAGGTAGCAGGCACAGGAATGGTACAGAGAGAATAAAGCGCTTCGGCGCTGAAGAGTTACGTGCTGTAGTCATAAACGAGCCGAGGTCACAAAGGTATTTATAGTTTGGAGATGTAGGATACGTATGTCCTCCGAGCCGGATCCACAGATCACTGATTCAGATCCGGCTCGAAGGACCAGTGTTTGAGTAGCGGGAATTCTTATAAGTAATGTGGAAGAAAACACCGATGTCTGTCACACCGGACAGGTTTATTGTACTGAATCAATAATTACGTATGTGTGATCTAGGATTTCAGCATACGATTGTCAATCGTGCTCAATCAATCAATATCAAGAGGATATTTTGCAATAGCAGATCTTTTTCAAAGTAAAAACTCCACTAAGAGTGGCACATTTGTTATGTTAGTGTCCTTTAATATTGTATTGCAATCGAAACCGGCAATTATTTGGGGTTTGATTAAATACATGGCCGTTGCAAGAAATGGGGGAGTCGTGAACGCAAGTTGACTTGTTTGAGTCGTGCTTCCAGCTGCCCGAGGTGATCAACGCGACGACGGGCAAGCTGGAGTGCGGCCAGCCCTCGCTGCTGTGCAAGCAGAGCATGTTCGCACGCTGGCACTACCTCGTCAGCAGGCTGCCGCTACTCCCGCAGGTACACTACACGCACTCACACGCAGACCACCACACTCACCCCCTCCCCCCACACACACAAGCAGAGCAAGTTCGCGCGCTGACACTACCTCGTCAGCAGGCTGCCGCTGCTGCCGCAGGTACACTACACGTACTCACACGCAGACCACTACACTCACCTTCCCCATACACAAGCAGAGCATGTTCGCGCGCTGGCATTACCTCGTTAGCAGGCTGCCGCAGGTACCCTACATGCACTCACACGCAGACCACCTCACTCACCTTCCCCACACACACAAGCAGAGCATGTTCGCGCGCTGGCATTACCTCGTTAGCAGGCTGCCGCAGGTACACTACACGCACTCACACGCAGACCACCTTACTCACCTTCCCCACACACACAAGCAGAGCATGTTCGCGCGCTGGCACAACCTCGTCAACAGGCTGCCGCTGCTGCCGCAGGTACACTACACGCACTCAGACGCAAACCACCACCACAGTAAAGATATGAACAGTACAGAAACTACGTACAAACGTTCGAAACGGCACACTCACACAGACGCGCGTGTCAGAAAGGTGACATCTACGATACCCCTAAACGACAGTCGCGGTGCGGTGCTCTCAGTCACGGGTGCCGTGAACTGCCGTGTTGGAACGAGTAGTCGCGTAATACATATTCCTTGCGCATTGGACCGTCCATCTTTTTAAAAATGCCTCGAGCGTATTGTGTATTATACGGCGGCTGCAAACATATTTTTTTTCGTGTCGTTTACATAGTTAAAGAGGTAGCCAAAACTGTTAGTGAGGTCAAAACATAAATCCAAGATGGCGGCTGTGAAATTTTTTAATTTATTTGTCATGGGTGTCGTTTTCATAGTTTTCGTGGGTGCCAAAACCGATAGTGAGGTCAAAATATAAATCCAATATGGCGGCGGTGAAATTTTTTAATTTATTTGTCATGGGTGTCGTTTTCATAGTTTTCGTGGGTGCCAAAACCGATAGTGAGGTCAAAATATAAATCCAATATGGCGGCGGTGAAATTTTTCAATTTATTTGTCATGGGTGTCGTTTTCATAGTTTTCGTGGGTGCTAAAGCCGATAGTGGGGTCAAAATGTAAATCCAAAATAGAGGGTGCGAAATTTCTCAATTTTCTTGTCGTGGGTGTCGTTTTTCAGTAAATAATTTATAATTACGAAGAATAAATAATAATAATAATTTTTATTTAAGTCAGACACAGAGATCCATATTTTTGTTAGTAAATACACTTAAAAATTATGTTAGTAATCAGGGAATAATCAGAAATTCATTCATAATAATAATAATAATACATAGAAAAAAAAATAGACAATTACAAAAAATTCATAAAAACAATAATCACTTAATAAACGGTGACGAACTGGAATGCAAGTGCATCCACCTCTCCAACATCACCGAGTCCCACCGCTCGGACAATACGCTCAGGATACTGTTAGTGCTGCGTCGGAAGCGACTTAGTAGCGAGGCGCTCCGCTTCCTAATAATAGCAAAAAAGTCATCGGTTAAAAATCGGTAATCGGTATAAAGATATTTATTTAAATATTGTTTTCTTTAATTACTATTACACCCATTCTCGAGTTGAAACGGTAAGGTGCAGGGTTAACTAGGCATCAGTCGAGCGACGCGCATTTTGACTTCACTATCGGCTTTAGCACCCTCGAAAACTATGAAAATGATATTCACGATGAAAAATTTGACTTAATTTCGCAGCCGCCATCTTGGATTTACGTTTTGACCAGAAGGAGGGAAAGAGCCAACTCCTTACCGCAAACCGTTAAAAAACTTCGTTACAATAAAACACTTATCAATTTTACAGACATTAAGAGTGACAACCCTAACGCTCCAATGGAGCGTAGGTAAGTATTTCAACAAATGCAGAAAAGACCTATTTCATCACAGTATGATTTTGAAAATAATATGTTCGTAACGCCTTCAAATTTCTATGAAAACTTTTAGTGAATATCGCTTTTGAATCTTGCGTAAGTGTGACTTGTGACTGACTATACACACACCACACACCCTCACCTCTCCTGCAGAGGATACTACTTGACTTGTCATAGCAGCCTTCTCAGGCACCAATGAAAGAGCAGAGTGCATGGTTTCAATTAATATTGAACGGAAATCAACAAGTACACACTACACTTACAGGTTTTATAGAAGAACGTCTATCACAAATAAAATACACGCCTTCACAGTACTTGACGGGGAGTGACGAGGAGTGACGACGACTATCTATTAACATAACGTAAATAAACATGTTTTAGATAATTCAGTATACCAAGTCACCAATCACTTGGCTCCATACAAAACGTTCCTGAGCGACTACGCAAATAACTTTGCGGAATGGTATTTCATCATCTCATCCAATCTTTGTACTTGACATATACACATTTACAAGTGCTATACCCGTGACGTTATAACGTGACTTTTGACCACTCTGAAATTAATCGTAATTATTGCGTCGTTCATGTGAACTCGTTATAATCCCTAAATCCTGCCTTTCTGATGACCATCAACTCAAAATTGACAGAGGTTAGCAGCAGCAGAGTTTGAGGGACGTTATCCTAAGTAGAATTAATTAAAAAGTTTCTTCAAATGGCCTCATCCTCATCAAGTAATGGCATCTGATGATAAGCCGTGACCAAATCCATACTTGAATACACGATGATTGAATAGACAGTACGTTCAGAGAGGTCGGACAGTGGTCGAGTATATCGTACATTAACTGGCGTGCCGCGCGGTGACTGGCACTCTGCCCGCAGGACGTGGAGCCGGACAGCGCGCTCCCGGAGATGCCAGAGAAACCAGAGACGCTGCTGTACAACGAGGCCAAGCAGATGTGTCCCACATACCAGGTACTGTACGAACATAGCTCATCTTGTGCGAGTGTCGTAGTCGACACACATGACTGTCTCTCCCACGATGGTGAGGTGACCTGACTCGTGTGAAAGCTTTGTAAAGGAATGAATTCAACCGGTCGATTCTGTAAAAATCTCACCGTGAAAACTTAGGTGAAGCGAGTTTGTTTTTGCTAGGAATTGACACTATTGACAGCTCACTCCACGCTCACTTCACCTAAGTTTTCACGGTGAGATTTTTACAGAATAGCACCGCTGATCTGGTTTGTTGTTAGTAATGTATTGATTTCCCGTTACGACAGCTCGCCAAGCAGCGTCTCATAGACGCGTTCGAGAAAGCCAAACTGGGTAGCTGGATCAAACGTCCTTTAGAACAAGACCAGTTCATGTGTGAGATAACGGACGCCGAGCCTTCCCTCCTGTTCGCTTAGGCGGGCCCGCATTCCGCCGCGTGTGGCGCCGCGCAACCCGCCGCGGGTGCGTCCGCCCGCGGAGACAGTGCCGAGAGTGAATGTGGCGCGCCTAGGGCCGTAGCGCGCGCGGGCGCAAGTGTAGCCAACAACGGTAACCACGGTAACCTAGGCACTAGGTTTCTTTCGTATTTCAACTACCGCAACAGTAAGACTTGCGTTATTAGTCATAATAATAAGATTCATTTACCAAAAAATAATAATTGTAGTATTAGTAGTCGCTTGGTTCAAGCTAGTCTTAATGATAACAACGTAGGTCATAATAGATCTGTTTCAGATCTTAATCATCTTAGTTCTAGTGTTGATGATCATCATTATTGGGAGGGACTTGATACTGGAGACAGTAGCAATGATCGCGGGCGAGCGGGTAATGGTGGAGAGTGGGATGATGATATAGACAGTACACAGCTGACACACGACGGTGTCGGGAGTTTTCTCCTCCTAAGGAGGCTTCGCATCTACGAGAAGATCTGCACGAAGTACAAGTGACGAGCACTGACGGACACCTGTGTTCTGTAACGTGTCGCTACAACGAGTGATTGTCGAAAGGTCTCGTCTGACCAAATATAGTCAAGTCACGGAGTATATTGTTGCTATCGACAGTACTGAACATGCGCTACTGTCCTTGGTTATCGAATGCCCTGTGGGGTCTTCTACCTGGATATTTATTTGCTTCTAAGTTGATGGACTAATCTTTTCATTGATTCATAATTGTTCAAACTAATTTTCAATTGATGATATTATCTTTACGAAAGTTCTTTCGACGTTTCGTAATGTCTTGGTACAAAAATATCTATATTGAGTCATTCACTATATTGTCCATATCTCAGTGCCGAGTGTAGTTTCACTTCTTTATAGGATCTTATAATAGATACATTCTACATTATTTTATTCGATAAATCGGTACTAATACTTTCACTTATAAGTTCAAATCTAAGAAATATAACTAAAAGTAGATTTTTCCACTTTTCTACTTAGATCTCTTACGAACTCTCACTGTTATTTCATAGTTGTATTCACGATGCAAGTTTAAACCTTAAGAGCAAGTACCGTACGTGTGAGAATGGATGAGCATGTATGTATGATGTACGAGTGTGCAGCCGGACGTTCTCGCGGCACTCTTGCCGACAGTGATGTCTACCAAAGCGATGTTACACAGTTTGCATATAGTTCAGATACTCGTAAGTTGAGATGTATCTTACGAGCACTCCCTTGCGGAACCGACCAAGTCTGTCACCGTTCCACGGCAGGACAAAAAGAGATAGCATGAACATCGATCACCTCGCTTGTTCACTGCAACTTCACGATTTCTCATTTTTTTTTTGTGTTTCTTGTCCAAGCAATGATTTGTTTTCCTTTTGGTGCTAGATTTTCGCCATCGTTGCACTGTCATTCTATCTCGATTTTAGCAATTCTTCCTTATTCCGTCAACCCATCGCCAATAGTATTAAACAAGGCATGAGATGGGTGTTATCTCGTATAAAACTAAACCTACTATAAGATAGTTCCCTGCCGCGTGTCCACGAGAAATGGTGTCCCGCAAGGGCGTGCGTTGTGGCCGAGCGAGGCCCAGTGTGCGCCAGTGTACAGTCGGAGAACAAGGGCCGGCGCAAACCTGACGAAGCGCCGCGCAGAGCGGGTTTTACTGTCAAGCAAATATAAACATTGTGAGTCTTAAAATAAAGTCAAAAATTAATAGCCGCCCGATACCAACCTCAGACGCGTTTCACTGCCCGTTTTCTAACGCTCTCCGACTAAATGAAGTTTATCTATTTTCAACTTTATTTGTACAAGCAAGGTCGATATTTGTTTGGCAGTGAACACCACGCTGCGCTACGCCTGGTCTGCGCCGGCGCCAAAAGGTTGGGCACCCTCAGGCCAACTGCACCGCGCATGACACTTGTATGAGTCCGACTGCTGCCCGTAGAGGCCTGTCGGAATGTTTGCAAGTTGCTTAACGTTTCCGTTCCGCTGTACACCGCGCACAAGCTTTGGTAGTGTATCACGCGTCGCGACGCCACGCGCGGGCGGTGTCGACCCCCCTTGGAAGCAGTGCACACGACCGACACGAGCGACACGACCGGTCATGTGTCGCCAATGTTATAGTATTATGTCAAATTCAATTCAGAATCTTACTTAATATACATTCACTGCCACACACTCAAATATCGGCCGTAGCGTTATGTAGTCTAAGTCGATTTTTGAGTGACCATTTAAATGGCCCTAAATTATAGTTGCAATGGAATTTGGACCTTGGCATGTCTGACATTGAGCTTCAAGTTCCAGAACTTAATTATCGTCTAAGATTCTGAATTGTAGCTTAGTCACACGGAGTTACCTTGAACCGTAGCCTGTAGATGATTACAATGTAAGCGCACATCCTTAAGATTAATTTGTGGAAGATTATTGTGATTATGTTAAACTTGTACACTTTTTGCTGAATGTAAAAAACATTCCGTAGCCAACCATCCAAAAATTTAATCCATTTTTTTTATAACAGTAATATAAATATGTCTTGCATCCCCGAATTTTCAAACGACACTTAACTCTACGGCGCTCTTCAGCCCTGCTGTCGCTACAACACAGCTCAAGTGAGAGACGGCGAGACTCAACGATGACTTAAAATAAAGTAGCGTTTGAGAATTCGGTTGTTAATATGTCATACAACGCCACAAGGTTAGTTTGGCGCGCGGCCGACACCGGAATTTAAGGCCCGCCATCTTGTTTTGTCAATACAATGTCTGTAGCAATTTCACAAATGATTACCAGCAACGCCCCCTGTCACTGTCACTCAGGCGCCAACAGAACTCTTAGTTGCCTAACACACTTATCAATCTCAATATGAATCATTTGCTCAACAACGTAAATAGCGCAATGAATGTTGTTGAACTCTCAAAATGAAAGCCGTTGCTACTGATGTGTGTCCCGCAATCACCGCGCGGATCCATGTAGCAGAGCAGCTCCAGTTGCTACTGATGTGTGTCCCGCAATCACCGCGCGGATCCATGAGCAGAGCAGCTCCAGTTGCTACTGATGTGTGTCCCGCAATCACCGCGCGGATCCATGAGCAGAGCAGCTCCAGTTGCTACTGATGTGTGTCCCGCAATCACCGCGCGGATCCATGAGCAGAGCAGCTCCAGTTGCTACTGATGTGTGTCCCGCAATCACCGCGCGGATCCATGTAGCAGAGCAGCTCCAGTTGCTACTGATGTGTGTCCCGCAATCACCGCGCGGATCCATGTAGCAGAGCAGCTCCAGTTGCTACTGATGTGTGTCCCGCAATCACCGCGCGGATCCATGTAGCAGAGCAGCTCCAGTTGCTACTGATGTGTGTCCCGCAATCACCGCGCGGATCCATGTAGCAGAGCAGCTCCAGTTGCTACTGATGTGTGTCCCGCAATCACCGCGCGGATCCATGAGCAGAGCAGCTCCAGTTGCTACTGATGTGTGTCCCGCAATCACCGCGCGGATCCATGAGCAGAGCAGCTCCAGTTGCTACTGATGTGTGTCCCGCAATCACCGCGCGGATCCATGTAGCAGAGCAGCTCCAGTTGCTACTGATGTGTGTCCCGCAATCACCGCGCGGATCCATGTAGCAGAGCAGCTCCAGTTGCTACTGATGTGTGTCCCGCAATCACCGCGCGGATCCATGTAGCAGAGCAGCTCCAGTTGCTACTGATGTGTGTCCCGCAATCACCGCGCGGATCCATGTAGCAGAGCAGCTCCAGTTGCTACTGATGTGTGTCCCGCAATCACCGCGCGGATCCATGTAGCAGAGCAGCTCCAGTTGCTACTGATGTGTGTCCCGCAATCACCGCGCGGATCCATGTAGCAGAGCAGCTCCAGTTGCTACTGATGTGTGTCCCGCAATCACCGCGCGGATCCATGTAGCAGAGCAGCTCCAGTTGCTACTGATGTGTGTCCCGCAATCACCGCGCGGATCCATGTAGCAGAGCAGCTCCAGTTGCTACTGATGTGTGTCCCGCAATCACCGCGCGGATCCATGTAGCAGAGCAGCTCCAGTTGCTACTGATGTGTGTCCCGCAATCACCGCGCGGATCCATGTAGCAGAGCAGCTCCAGTTGCTACTGATGTGTGTCCCGCAATCACCGCGCGGATCCATGTAGCAGAGCAGCTCCAGTTGCTACTGATGTGTGTCCCGCAATCACCGCGCGGATCCATGAGCAGAGCAGCTCCAGTTGCTACTGATGTGTGTCCCGCAATCACCGCTTGGATCCATGAGCAGAGCAGCTCCAGTTGCTACTGATGTGTGTCCCGCAGTCACCGCGCGGATCCATGAGCAGAGCAGCTCCGTGAGCTGCGATAATATGGTAATGGTTGCACGCGGCAGTGCGAGCACCGCGGGGCAGCGCTACAAGCACCACACTAAATGCGCGCTAATTGTATACATACATATGTATTATAAGCATGTTATTGCGTTTTTCCATCTGGAATGTCTCCGTGGCAGCCCGCAGTTTGGATCTTTGCCCGGTTGCTGCAGTAGACCCGGCCCCTAGCACATGAGACGTGTGTGTGCTGCAGCTGCACCTGTGTACTTGACCCTCCGGGGATCACAGGCGCGACCGCGTGATGTAACTTGTGTTCTGTATTAAAAACATCGTTCTTTTCTGTAAATCGTTTGAAGGTGAAGGAGACAGAATTATGTTTTACTCGTAAATGTGTTTAGCACTAAACATATTCAAATATTTGTGATGTGAGCGGCCTGAGTGTTCGACCATCTGCATCGTCATCATCGTCTACCTAGTTTTTCCCACCTATGTCGGGGTCGGCTTCCAGTCTAACCGGGTGCAGCTGAATACCAGTATTTTACATGGAGCGACTGCCTGTCTGACCTCCACAACCCAATACCATACTCTTTGTAAGATGGGTTGTCAGACGTTCGGGCTTCTAATGACTGCCAAAGATCTACGAATGACAGCTGGGACCAACTGCTTAGGGCGTTTGTGCACTACAAGGAATTTTACTGTCCGGCAGTCCGATTTTATTTTTTTATTATGTCGTGCCATATGGGACCGTAAAAAATCGGACTGCCGGACGGTAAAGTTCCTTGTAGTGCACAAACGCCCTTAACGTGCTGTCCGAGCCACGGAGGTATATGTAAAGATAGTCCATCCACGGAGCAACCGCGGCAACCAAAGCTTAACCTGCTCGACCGACGCGTGCGGCTGGTAGCCACGAGCCCTGTGTTCGCCCAGCGAGTAATGATAAGAGTAGTTAGTACCAATGATTGTTAGCGTTCCTTGTGTTGTACATTCTGCTATAATCATAAGAAGCAAGTTACCTGTCGAATAGTAATTAAGTTTAACATTAAATTGTAAAGGTAGTGAATACGTTGTCAATACATTCGGACCTTCGACTTACTGCACGTTGTTGACAATGAATAATATTATAATTCACTTTAGAACTGAATACATCAATAATTGAACACATAATACAAGTTTAGCCACTAAGGACCAGTTTTGCGAAGGAAATTATCAAGTGCGCGAAAAAAACTGCTGTGATTGGCATTTCGCGCGCTTGACATTTATCACATTCATTTTAGGAAAATTTTCCTTCGAGAAACTGGTCGAAATGTTGGTGATCCATACTTACAGCTCTGTCTACCCCTTCTTGGCGTACAAGCGTGACGTTATGTAGCACAATTATTTTTGTATTGTTTAGACTAAGTTGAGGTTGTGTCCCTCTGTCGGAAGATCATGGAACTAGTAGCGTCCTTCAACATCCATTTTACTATAGATTATAATATAGTTTCGTTTAATTTTTCCAAACAATTTCGTATGTGGTTGGCTCTAGAACCTCTCTGAACTATCTAAATGAAAAAGCACATTTTGCACTGCCAACAAATATAACAAAGTGTACGTTAAACGAAAATAATTGAAAGTTTATCGATTTTCAACTTTATTTCAACACTCGCAATGTCTATATTGCGCTGCGCTACGCCAGAATCATGTTCGCCAGCCTTTGAACCGCTGTTAGTTCCACGAGCTGCCGACAGAGGCGCCACTGCGTCACAGTTGTTGTTGTTGTCTTTTAGTTGTAAGTTACCGGTGTGAATAAGTTAAGTTTTTTTTTTTTTCAATTAAAGCTTTCAACTGTACGTGTAAGAGTAATAAATAATTTATTTGTATTTTGTTGTATTATTGTGAGACCGCCCATCCATTGTCACCCTTTGTAAAATTTCTACATTTATATCTGTCATGTCTAAGGTGAATAAAGAATAGCATAATCAGCCTACAGTGTTCCACTGCCGGACACAGGTCCCCTCTCTGTGAGAGGGAATGGCCGTAATACACCACGCGGGCGTCTTCGAATTGTTTTTTTTTTTTGTTTTAAGGCATGCCGGTTTCCATACGACGTTTTCTTTCACCGTTTTGAGAGCAGTGTAGATGTAATAATTTACACAAAAAGTAAATCGCCTGTCAGGGTTCGAACCCACGACCCAGAACACGTAAGGGCCGTTGCCACTGGGCCACCACTGCTCTCAATAAAGAATTCCTTCTATTTGAATTCAACCCCCAAGAGTTAACTGGACACCCGTGCCCTGGACACCCGAGCCACATGAGCCGTTTGTCTCGAGCGGGCCCCCCAGCGCTGTCACCGCTCTCGCCATCGACGCCTCAGTGCCGCGCGATGATGTCATCCGAGCGAAGTCTCAAGTTAACTTGCGGGTAGTATGAAACTGCATAATATGTATAACTAAGTATAAAAACGTTCTTGTTATAGGTGGGCACTATTTTAAACCTCGCCGCGCTTGTTTTAATAAGCCCTGTTATGTAACAGATTATTAAACGGGTCCAACGGGAGATTGGTCGGACAATGGAGAGCTATGGGGAGACCATTGCTCAGCAGTGGGAGAGCTATGGGGAGACCGTTGCCCAGCAGTGGGAGAGTTATGGGGAGACCGTTGCCCAGCAGTGGGAGAGCTATGGGGAGACCGTTGCTCAGCAGTGGGAGAGCTATGGGGAGACCGTTGCTCAGCAGTGGGAAAGCTATGGGGAGACCGTTGCTCAGCAGTGGGAAAGCTATGGGGAGACCGTTGCTCAGCAGTGGGAAAGCTATGGGGAGACCATTACTCAGCAGTGGGAGAGCTATGGGGAGACCGATGCCCAGCAGTGGGAGAGCTCTGGGGAGTCCATTGCCCAACAGTGGGAGAGCTATGGGGAGACCGTTGCCCAACAGTGGTAGAGCTATGGAGAGACCGTTGCTCAGCAGTGGGAGAGCTATGGGGAGACCGTTGCTCAGCAGTGGGAGAGCTATGGGGAGACCGTTGCCCAGCAGTGGGAGAGCTCTGGGGAGACCATTGCCCAGCAGTGGGAGAGCTACGGGGAAACCATTGCCCAGCAGTGGGAAAACAAAAATATGTATTCGCATGGCAACAAGTTTTCTGTAACCTTTTGTTTCTGCGGCCCTCCAATCTATTTAGAAAGGATGATGCCACGAAATGTATGCGCTCCAATAGCAATAAATGATAATGTTGTACAAGGATTCCAAGGGCCATTCAGTGTTGCCTTGTCCGATCGGAGTAACACAGGGTGGAAGTTGAGACGAGGCAGTCGTGTAGCTACAGAACAACGTTCTTGGAGACTGTCCTTAACTTCTTGCTCACAGATTTCGGAAAAATGGTACAGTCCGCTAGAAAAACATTGATTCTTACATTTTATATTGCCAATCGATGCAGTTTCGTATAAGGATTCAAAGACACTTGGACCAACCGTTTAGAGTACTAGAACCAGCCCCGGATCTAAGGGGGGGCAAACCGGGGCACTTGCCCCGGGCGGCAGATTCATGGGGGCGCCAAATCCTTGAGACAAGAATTCGAAATATCTCACAAATGAAGCTTCTTTTCCTACAATCTCATAGGTTTTTAACAAGTAATCGAATTTAATATAATATGTTTGAAAAACAAAATTTTCTATTTCCATGCGCCCAGTTAGTTTTTGAACACATACTAAGTGATTTATGAACGCATCTTAACAGATCAAGTAAATTTTTGAACGCGTGCGTAGTGTCCGTGATCTTTCTGCCAATGGGAATACGAGCCGAGCCGAACAAATTCAAACAGTTGAACGTCAAGTGACAACACTTTTTATTTATGTGGTTGATTGCGTTTGCGAGTAATCAGCGTTAATAAAATAAGTAATTTATTAGTGAAATCATATATTATCGTAGTGGAAATCAACAATTTGCAATTTTTTCTCAAACATTGAAGGGAGGGGGCGCCAGTATCAAGGTTTTGCCCCGGTTCGAAAAATCGTAGATCCGCGGCTGACTAGAACAGTCAGAAATCGCATAAATCTTGTCCCATACCCACATTAATTGGTAGTGACCGATCATCTAATCCACTCCACGATCTTTTATAATAAAACAAAGTCTGGTTAGTTACACCATTTATAACTCAAAAACGACTGGATCGATTTTTATGATATTTGGTTTGTTGCATTTGTCTCCACTCCGAATAGCAGAATAACTATTAAAACATGGGAAAAATTCACGAAAATAATAATAATGAAGATAATTCATTTTCTAATACATTCAGGCTGTGCGAAGTTCGCCGGGTCAGCTTGTTAAATTAAAAGAAAGGCATATTCGCGTAGTGTTTTGTCCCTGTGTTCACTGGCTCACTAGAGGGCAGTCAATTACAACAATATAGAAAAAAAACCTTATTTTTGTATTGCTAAAACTGAAATGTTTGGTACAGTATAACTCTGAACGGACAAGAATTTGAAATTAGGCGCCATAGTAACTTCTACTCATTTTCAACGGGAGAGAGAACGGTGTGTTGCACAGCACATGGCTGTTGGAGGAGGGTACCAAAATAAGCATCACCTTTACGCCCGGGATCGTATCTGCTTTGTGTAACAGAATTTAGAGAATCAATTTCTGAAGGTTTACGGGTCGCTCGTGTTCAATAAAACAAGGAACGTTGGCACAGTTCATATCATTTATTTATTGATACAATAAACGTTTAGTTTCGCTACAACATCACGCTGCAGCGCGGAATGCCGAGGGCAGCAAACATGACTTACGACTACGACTTTGTCTTTTACAATTAATGTTTCTCAACATATTTAATTTCATTGGCTACCTAATGTGTCTAGCTACATAGAAATGTACTAGGTACAAGCTACAACATGCCACAGTAAAGTCAAGGAAATTATTTTTTAAGCAAATTGACTACCAACTTGTGTCCGCATAATTATTCAAATTACAAAATATGTCATTCTTTTGACAGTTGACTGTACGTGTGTAAATAGACACCTTAAACAGAATAAAATTGATTTGATTAAAGTATACAGGATGGCGGGACATCGACGCGCTAACTGTCACCAAGAAGTCAGCACATGATTCTAGACCCAAGAAGAAATTATTGGTCGGCTTTCAAAAAAAAATCTGCTCTTTCATAGAATAGTGCAATACCTACGCGGTCAAAATCATATGCTGGGGTCGAGAACCATTTGCTGATTTCATGGCAACAATTTGTCCTGTATTTATTAGCAAATTTAAAATTCATGTGTCGTGATTAAAACAATTTCCCACAACTGATTAGGTTTCTACGTTTCTACTACCTACGTACAAGGTTTCTGTCGCGCGGCCAAAATCGGAACTAACGCCGCCATCTTGTCAATACAGTTTCTGTGACAATTTCACAAATGGTTAGGTACCAACAACGCCCTCCTGTCAATGTAATTCAGACGCCAATATTCATTCCAAGAGTGCGTCCAGACTAGGGAGCGGGGCGGGCGCGAGCGTGAAAGCGGGAACGCGCGCGGGCTGCCTGTCCGCATTGGAGCGCGGCTGCATGTTGTCGTGTTCAGTGCAGTGTGACCAGATTAAAATTTACGAAAAAACCGAAGCAACTCAAAAAAATACTGAATATCTTATCTGAATGAAATATAGTAGACTAAATCCGGGTAATTCCCTGAACATCAATGTTCGCAGGGACGTTCGCTACGGTATTACCATAGCTTTTTATCCAAAATATACCCAATATACCTACAAAAATACTGAATTACTGATGCTCGGAAAAGTCGATAAAATATTAAAATACTGAATCTGGTCATACTGGTGCAGTGTTTATCAAAATATAGTCGCTCTATCAGTCGCTCACCGCGCGTGCGTGCCCACTATGGACGCTCAAAGAAAGTTCATATGTTTGAGTTTGAGTTCGCCGCGCCGCGCCCGTTTGAGCTGGCGCGCCGCGCGGGCGAAACTATGCCGACGTGATGGGTATCGATATCTAAACGACAAAATAAAAAAGATTTGATGATTTGTTTTTAGGTCAATGCCCGCTGGTGCCTGGTAGTGTTGTTACAAGATGTCGCCCGCTGGTAGTGTTGTTACTTGAAGTGTGACTTGATAAAAATATGTTTTATCGTGTTGAGCTTGAGACATCGATACCCACCACGTGTTGAGCTTTAGACATCCATACCCACCACGTCTGTGAAATTTACGCAAAAAATGACAGGTTTTCAAACTGATATTATAAGTGACACACTATCGGAGGTTGATGCACAATAAAAATAATCAAATTTATTTATTTTCTGTTTTGTCATGTTTAGATACTTGATAGCCATCACGTCTGCGGAGTTTCGCTAGCTAATTTAATTTGACCCCGTATACTAAATCAATGGTGCTTTCAGAGTTATTTTCCTTCTGACTGCAGTAACCCAAAAGCAACTATGTATATTGTAACTACAATAAAGTAGACAAGCGGCCGCTCCATCCGGGCAGCTAGGGCTCTAGTGACAGCGACCCGCGCCTCGGGCGCCCCGCAGGAGGCGCGTGAGCTCGGTGTAGAGCACGCAGGCGCGGCTGGAGGGCTTGCAGATCTCGCGGTGGTCCACCGACACGCCGTGCAGCACGCCCACTCCCGCGTCTGGGACACAACACAGTACAAGGTGTAATATAATCAATGCAAGTCTTGAAAGTAGTTTGCACATAGTTGTCTACTGAATCGATTTCACTAACTTTTACTATAGGTATTTTTAACAGACTTCCAAAAAGGAGGAGGTTATGTGTTCGACTTTACGTATGTTTTTGAAGTGAAGAAAGACTAAGGCGGGTTGGGCATTTTTTGAGAGAGGAAAAAATCATTGAACTCGCGCCACTGTTACCGTAAGCGACACCGCGCGTGTTTTGTTTTTAGACGATTCAAAAAATACCCGCTTCGGATGTGTTCGGCTGTCTCCAGATGCACTCGGTTTTAATGTAATATCCGATATGTCAGCGAGTGATCTGGCAAAGTGTTTGTGTTTTGTTTTCACTTCTGTCGGTCTTCCCAGAGTGCCACTGTTTTTTTTTTACTATTGGAACGTTAATATAATATATCGTATATACATATACATGAAAAAAAACCCTGTCCGCTTCTTAAGGGGCACACAGGTACACACGACGGCATATCAAGCTATACATTTCCAGTATAAGCTAACGTCTCATTGTACGAAACGCCTATACCTACAATGCGAGGTCAGCCGATCGATTCAGTAAAAATCTCACCGTGAAAACTTAGGTGAAGTGAGTTTGTTTTTGCTAGGATTTGAGACTATTGACAACTCACTCCACGCCCACTTCACTTAAGTTTTCACGGTGAGATAAGAATCGCACTGCAGCTAACACTGAAAATATTATTTTTAGCTTGAATGCAATATACTATAACATTACCAAAATGGTATCATTTAAAATAAAAAGTTATTGCTATTTAAAATTCACGTTTTTGGTAAGTACAAAAATTACCCTAATCATTAAAAAGTTTCAAGAGGTCATGACGCCTGCTACACGCCTGCTGCCCACGCCCCTTATCATTACAAACAGCTGCCCACGCCCCTTATCATTACAAACAGCTGCCCACGCCCCTTATCATTACAAACAGCTGCCCACACCCCTTATCATTACAAACAGCTGCCCACGCCCCTTATCATTACAAACAGCTGCCCACGCCCCTTATCATTACAACCAGCGCCTGCGCGGTGATTGCGTAACACACTAACAGTAGCAATGGCTTTCATTTTGACAGTCCAACAACATTAATTGCATTATCTACGTTGTTGGGTAGAAAAACTTTTTCGGACTTATGAAGCAATAGATTTGCAATATCCTTCAAAATGATGCAGATTGCCTTAAGCACGAAATTTAACAACACCCGCACGGTTCGGACAGGGTTTCTGAAGTGAAAACTTCTTTAGCGGCGTTGAACACTTTTTTTGTAATGGGTAAAAAATGTTAAACTCGCGTCAGGACACGTGACCTGATCGAAAATTCGTAAGACGGATGGCCGTAGCCGGTACCGCGCGTGTTTTGTTTATAAGACGATTCACAAAATACACACGTAATTGTTCAAGTTTTCACTTCTGTCGGCACTCCCGGAGTGCCACACAGTTTTCTTTTTACATTGTAGCTGTGTAGGCTCACCGGCGGAGTCCTCGCTGACGATGCGCAGCCACAGCACGGCCATGAGCGTGCGGCCCGTCTCCACCAGGCTGCGCACGGCCGGCCGCGCGCGCCGCGCCGCCGCCAGCCAGCGCGCCTGCAGCGCCAGCACCAGCGGGCAGTCTGACAGGGACGCACGAGTAATCTTTACTTAACATTTTGTCCGATTCGTCCCCACCGTAGAGAATATAAAGTCTGGACTCTGGTTCCCACGGACAAACCGTGGACACGGTGTTGTGGCACAAGTACAAGCACAAGAAAACAACAGACAGCCACTGAACAAGCATATCCAAGTTTCCTGTAAACTCTTCATAAATAAATAACAATGAGCCGAAAACCACACGAGTTAAGATGCCACTCTTCTGCATAATCAGCCACTAATGATCCCACTGCCGGGACTGAGGCCTCCTCTCGGTGAGAGGGAGTGGGCCCAGTGCGGGCTAGTGGATGTCACGACTTAGATTTTTTGGGTTTTAGGACGTGCCGGTTTCTTCACGATGTTTTCCTTCACCGTTTTTGAAAGCAGTGGTGATGAAGTTAAATACACAAAGTGCGTGGCTGGGTTCGAACTCACGACCTACAACTCGTAAGTCGAGCAGTTACCACTGGGCCAGCACTGCTCTCTGGATTCTTTACATTGTTGGTAAAAATGAAGAAATTATGAAATGTTATTGGGGCTCTTTCTCAATTCAACTTTTTTCTATTACAATAAATAATTAGGGCAACAAGTACATATCTTTTGGAGCCTGAATGACATTGACAGGGCGACGTTGGTGGCAAACATTTGTAAAATTGTCACAGAAATTGTATTGACAAAACAAGCTGGCGACGTTATACGGGTTGCAGACATAGAGCTAAGCTAAGTTAGTCTAGCTTAGCTCGCACAGCTGATATAGTTCTTCATACTTGTGTACAGAACGCAGACTAAGAACAGAAGTATAACTATGAACAACTACCTCAGCTATGTGAGCTAAGCTGGACTAACTTAGCTTAGCTCTTGGTGTGCATCCCGCGTTAGTTCTGACCTGGCTACGCGACAAAAAATCCTTGTAGCGTTGTATATCTTGGTCAAACCGATTCTAGGATTTCTGATTGTCAACACAAGTGCTGAATGTATCTAGTTAAATCAAAAAATAAGTCATTTATTCAAACTAGCCTGAGAATCTGCACTTTTTGAAATTACACTAGACAGTCCCCCGACATCAGCCCTTCACCACTTCCTAGTGCTTTCGCTGGGAAGATGAAGTGGCGCAACAAACTCCGCAGCAGCACAGCTGTCTGTTCAGTTAGAAAATACTTGATTCTATACGAGATTCAGAACATTAAATTAAACTATTTGCCATAATAAGTCAGCTAGCCACGCCGATATACCAATAAATATAATGAAAACTATAATCAAGCAAAAGAAATGGTCTTGGGTATCTAGTAGACATGTTACCTTTAGCGATCTCCTGCAGCTCCACGCTGCGGCTCGTCAGCGGCGTCTTGATGTCTGCGAGGGGCGAGCCGCGGTGCGGCACGGAGTAGAACATGAACCCACTGCTGGCTGACCAGAGGGACGCTCGCGCCGACAGCAGCGCTCTGTCTTCTGCGGGAACGACGAGGAACTTGTACCGACACATAATAAGCGGTGCGACGGCGTCGGCGTCCAGCGTCTGGCGTGGCGCGCAGTTGTTTATGTTGTTGTAGTTGTTTATTATGAACTTGAGGTCCCGCCGAGCACGTCCTAAGGTCGCCGCGGTCACAAATTCGAAATTCAATTGAACGCAACCAGGACGCCGCCGTGAGCTGGCGTCAGGCTTCCTGGTGGTTTGACCCTTAAGACACTGGTCGGGGAACGTCACCGATTTTAACCATTTCTGTTGGCCCGTATTGTGGTGTGGTGCATCGTCTTCACATAATATAATTATACAGGATCAAATTAAATTAGCTAGCGAAACTCCGCAGACGTGCTGGGTATCGATATCTAAACATGATAAAATAAAAAAGCTATGAGTTCAGAAAATCTGTTTTTATGTTGTTTTATCGTATTTAGATATCGATACTCATCACGTCTGTAAAATTTAAACACAAAGAAAACTGATTTTTTATAAGTACTGATTGACTACACTACCTGCAAGGATACACTACTTTAATGACCCCAAAAAAAAAACACTATAAATTAATTTATTTTTTATTATAAAAATCATGTTTCGATATCGTTACCCATTACGTCTGCGGAGTTTCGCTAGCTAATTCAATTTCACCCTGTATACAATAAAGTCAAAACCTCATTGGACCAATAAAAAAGAGACAGCTACTGTCCGCACATTCGCTCTCGTACTTTAATTTAAGAACTGTATTTACTACCTATGTTAGACAAATAAAAAATGATTATGATTATGATTTACTTCTCGGTCTGTTTTCACTGCACAACTGAATACGGAACGCTCAGACCATTCTCTATAATATCTATGGTTAAAATAAACTCGTATAGCAGCGCCCGAGTTGTGTAACATAGTATCAATAATCTGTATCATTTTGAAGGATATTGCTAATCCATTGCTTCATATGTTCGATAAAATTATCGGCACACAACGTAAATAACGCAATGAATGTGGTTGAACTGTCAAAATGAAAGCCAGTGCTACTGATAGTGTGTTCCGCACTACCCCGCCGCCCCCCCGCCCCGCCGCCCCGCCGCCCCGCCGCCCCGCCGCCCCGCCGCCCGGTCTCAGCTTCGCGAGGTCCTGGTGGCGGAATGGCGGGACAGGCTTTCGCGCCCTACCGCCGGCCTCGGTACCATCGAGGCGGTCCGGCCAGTACTCGAGCGCTGGCTCGGGAGGAGGCACGGCTCCCTGTCGTTTCGGGTGACGCAGGTGCTCTCGGGGCATGGTTGCTTCGGGAAGTACCTGTGTCTCATAAACAGAGAGCCGGACGCCCGGTGTCACCACTGCGTCGACTGCCGGGAGGACACGGCGTGGCATACGCTGGCAGAGTGTGCCGCTTGGGAGGAGCCGCGCCGTGCCCTCATCTCAGAAGTAGGCAGTGACCTCTCGCTGCCGGCCGTGGTCGAGTCGATGGTCGGCAGCGAGGAGTCCTGGGACGCGGTGGTTTCCTTCTGCGAAACGGTCGTCTCGCAGAAGGAGGTTGCGGAAAGGGAGAGGGAGACCGCGTCCACTCACCCTGCCCGCAGCAGGCGCACCGGGCGTCGGCGGAGGGCGGACAACGCCCTCTTCCAACCCCCCTAAACGGGTCCAGGGGCGACGGACTCGGGGACGTCCGTCGCCCCCCACACATCAGGACCCGAGGTGGCGGCGCGATGTGTTCCACGCGCGCCCCTCTTAGACGTCGCGGGGGGAGTCAAACACCTCACTCCCCCCCCCCCCCCCACCAGACGGGGCCCGCAGAGGCGGGCCGGCACCAGCCGGGGGTTGCGGAAGGATTGCACGTTCCCGCGACCCCCGGCGTAGGTGTGAGATGGAACACAGTAAGAGAGAGAGAGAGAGTATAGTCAGTAAGAGTCTGACAGACCCCGCCGCCCGCCCCAAGGCGGCGGACATCCATGAGGATTTTCCACCCAGAGAACAAAAAAAAAAGTGTGCTGTGTGGGAGGTTACGAGATAGAACAATGATACGCACCTTCATTATTTGAAGACAGGACTTCAGTTTCCTCTCTCGTCACATCAGTGTCTCCTACATTCCTACAATGTTCATCTTTTCTCACGCTAATATCTATATACCCTGAGCTCTCGTTATATCTATCCTGCTGATTGTCCAGAACATCGCCTTGTTGAGCACAGTGATACATTGCATGGTCGTCATGTTCAATGTCGTAGTTTATATCTAAATCAGTATTGTTGGCATTATCTTCGTTATAACTACTGTTCCCGGAGTTATTATTGTTCCTGATCTCATTCATGTCGTCTATACTTCGTAGCTTCGTTCCACCGAGTGCAGAGCAGCTGGCATTGTTGTGTTCTTTTAAAAAATTGTTCAGTAACTTGTTACAATCAGCGCTACTTTGATCTTTGCTCCTACGAACTGCCTCGTTGTCATTATATATGTTATACTTATTACCTAAACTATGAACATTATTATTTATATTATATTCTCTATCACTTTGGTCCTGGGAATTATTATTTATTATACTTTGTTGCTGAACTGCACTTTTTTCCATTTTCAAGTGAGCTTCGTAAGCTGAAACACAGAAGACATGTTCTTTAGATGTAGATTCTACCTCCTAAGACCAGCACGGACCAGTGTTACTCTTTTATATCATTCCATATCTCTGTTTACTTAGAGCTACAAAATTAGTAAGTATCTCACGAAGCGACGCGCGCTTTTCCATTTACATTTTCTTAGGTAAACTCAACACAAATAAACAACACAATAGGTAATGTCAGAGTTACAGTACAGTGGCGGAGTACAGTTGCTGGTGGCGACCTCTGCACTTAGCTTTGCGTTTTGTTCCTCATTTGCGTGTAACCGCAGGAACTCTCGGTACCGTCCGTGACAATGGCGAAGTCGAATGGTGTGTGTGTGTGTTATGTGCTGACGCTACTCGTTTGCACGCACACATTCACAGTGCGTTAGTACACTTGGTAACCACAAGTAAAGCGCGCGTCGCTTCGTGAGATAAAAATACCGTATATGTACATATAAGAGTGGGTTTCCAAAGATTTTTTGAAACAAATGAAACATACGCAGTGATCAACCGCGGTTATCAAGTCCCGTGCCTTCTTTATTGTCATCTAACTAAGAGTTGTATTGTTTGTTCAGCCGCCCTGACTCACTACACGTACCTTCGCAGTAGATCTGCTTGATGAACAGCCCCCCCTTGGAATGCCCCACCCACACGATGGGTCTCTGCCCCACACCCAGTGCCAGCAGCTGTTCCATCATCTGGTCCGCTCGCTCATGCAGGCGGAGTCTGGACACAAACATTATACATATTTATTGATATAGTCGTCATTATCTGCCTGCCTTTTCCTGTTGGGGTCGGCTTCCAGTCTTACCGGGCTGCAGCTGAATACCAGTGTTTTTAGTTTCACATGGAGCGTTTGACTACCTGAATTCCACAACCCAGTTACTGGGTAACACGATACACTGATTGTCAGATTTTATTTAGGTATTGATATCACAGACGGATTGTCGAATCCGCTGTTTTACATAACCGCTAACCGTTTTATGAAACAGCTCCGTCATGTAAAATAGCTGAACGACATTTAGCGATTTTACATAATTAGGTACTGAACTTTTTCACGGGGAATTGCTTATGTTTTGCATATTATCAATGCAGCGGGACAACGATTAGAGGTTCGTAAAACAGCGTGAAATGAAACGTGAGACTGTAGATTTTGGTTCTAAAGTTTGACTGATATACTGATGGTTTTCATTGACACACGTGTTTTTCGGGATTGTCCAATTTGTTTCGGCGCGTCACGAGTTGACCTGGCGACCTCGCGATAACACCATTATAGGCTCCACCCAAAGACTATAATACACATATAACCACTTGACTGCGCATACAGAGCCCCGATGCTCGAAAACTATTGGTATTTTGTCGCCTATGACGGCTACGGTACTAGTAACCATTTTAGTTATGTCCAAGTATTAGGCTGAGGCTACATTAGGCCGCGACGCGACCTGCGACACATGAGCGATTAAAACAAATAAATGAATGCTCACGTATATGGCTACACTGTACATCAAATATTACTAGCGATCTTTGATTTCTTTATGCGATAGGAACAACATTACTGAAATCACGGCATCGGCTACATCAATGAGCGAAATTGAAGCGAATTTATTAGAAAATTTCTTTTTTTTTCGCTTGTAATGTAGCCATACCATGTTTTTCTCGTTTCGCTCTTCCAGTCGCATCGCAAATCGCTGCCTACTGTAGCCTCAGCCTTAGACCTGTGTGGACGTTTTTTACTTTTTATGCAATTATAACTGTTCAAAATGCCTTCATGCGTGGTGAAGTGGTGTGGGAAACATTCCAAGACATCTAGTTACAAAAAGCGTGGCATAACTTTTCATCGGTAAGTAAACAGTAGGAAAAATTATTTTTCATTTAATTGGATTATGAGCCACCGCTGGGTTGGCTAGCTATTTAAAATCGTGGCTGGGTAAACGAGCACACTTTTGAGTAACGCGTTGATGTCTTTTGGAAAAGTCTCGTTCTTGTGTTAGACAATTTGAATGCTTCTATCCCTTTCTTTCCCTTTGTATGTTTATTGTAAAAAAGTAGTGCTGTTACCTTTCATAGCTGGAAGTTGATATCGAAAATAATAAAATTAAAATTAATGCAATTTTTATTCAAAGATAGGAAGAAAGGTAGATAGGTATTTTATTAGAGTAGGTAACTACTGTAATAAAATACCTATCTACGTTTAACAACTTCAAAAAAAAGAGGAGGTTCTCAGTTCGTCGGTATTTTTTAAATAAAATCAACAATTTATTTAATTGAATTAGCAAGATGCATAATTCAAAAAGTATGTAGACGCTGAAAAAACGCCGTATGAAAAAGCTGTTATTATTTTGACATTACAAAGATAAACTTCAATTTGATTTATTTTAATTATAGATATAGATTATTTGTATATTGGATGTCTCGAAATAAGGTGCCTGAGAAACGTCTCACCTCTTAGTCCCCTTGACCCACAGCGGCCTCCAGAGGTGGGGGTCGCTCGTGTAGTTGATGGAGATGACCCTCGCTCCCGGGAAGTCCTCCTTGATCCAGTCCCTGGGCCAGCAGTGCGAGTAGCAGTCGTCGCACACGCAGCCGCAGCCCGCCTCGCACCCCCCCTTGGCCCCCTTCTGCACGTCCAACTTACACTTACACACCTCATTCAAATTACATTTACAATTTACAGAATCACATTTGGAACTGTCTCCGTCATCGAAGTTACATTTGAACCCGTTTCGGTCGTAGTTACATTTAAATGTATTTACATCACAGTTAGTATCACAGTCGTTTGTAAATAGTTCCGACACGAACTTCGCTTGGGTTCCGTAGTTATCCACGTCCACTTGCAGGAGAGTGTTGTTATAAAATTTTTCCGTTATCAAGGAGTTTTCGTTTGGTAGGATTGTCTTGAAGCAGCCGTTGAGTTGCTTGAATGTCACGTTTTCATTTAGGTTGCTTTCGTCTATTTCGTATGCGTACATTTCCTGCGTGGGGTCGTACGAGCGTTCTTGCGTGTTGCCGTGCGTGTGTTGTTGCTCGTCTTGCGTGCAGCCGCATGGCTCGGTGGAGTGGTTCCTCAGAGGTACTTTGTTGGGATCTAACTTGTACTTGGTGCGCCATTCTCCTTGGCGCCAGGTGTTGCCGAGAGAGCCTGGAATGGAACAATAATGTTTAGTAAACACGGATGTTGGAAGCTAGAAATATAGTGACCGACCGAAGGTTCAGCTTCGGCCAGTTTCAGCCAAAAAATCAGGTTTGGCCGCAATGTCGATTTCGGCCAAAAAGTGAACCGACCGAAACTGACGTGAGGCGTTCGTGAGCTATCCGGTTTTGACAGAATACAAACGACTGACAAATAGACAGACAGTGTAGACTTCGTAATGGGGTCCCATTTTCACCCTTTTTGTACAAAAACAAATAAATAAGTGTTTCCCCGTACTTCGGCCACGCCACGGCGGCCAATCTCAACGGAGACTAGCCCTCGGCGCGCGAGATATTATAGTGCACAAGTGTGTTTCCATATCTTACTTAAATAAAAGTCAAAGTCCTTCTTAATTAGACGTCAAAGAAGACATGTTGCTTTTAGTATCAGCGAGTAGGGATTTATTCGCTTTCTGGAAGATTGATACGAGATGAGCCGAAGTTTCGGTTACGGTTTCGGTTTCGGCTGAAAATCGCGTTTCAGTCGAACACTAGAATCATATGTACGTATACTATATGTCGTAGGTTTTTCATAAAATTAGGTTTTTGATCAAAAACCTAGGCTATTGATCAAGAACCCGAAGAAGACAAAATTATTACTTTATGTTATCATAAACCTGAGAAAATCCAGTTTTTTTATCAAAAACCTAGACTGTATTAGTTTTATGATAAAAACAATGTTGGTTGCTATTTCTTTAAATAAATAAAACAATTAAGAAACAATAAACAATGATTTATTTGTTATGAAATTACATACCTACATTTAAAAAATAATATGTGTGATGTGTGTGTGAAACGGCGAAAAACGAAACGGTTAAAAACGTGATTTTGTCTATTTTTGTGCTTTTGAACCAGAAGAAGACGGTCGACGTCAGGGGCACCCCGAGGTTCGGTTTGGTTAGGTTCCTTTAAACCCTGAAGACAGAAATAGGAGCCCCGCGCAGCGGGGCTCCGTCGACCTGACGTCGTTAGAAATAATACTGCGCGCTCGTTTTATCATAAAGCCAAACTAGTTCAGGTTTTTGATCAAAAATCTGGATTGTTAGAGGTTTATGATGAAATTGAGTTTAAAATGTGTCATCTTCCGGTTTTTCATCAAAAACCTAGGTTTTTCATCAAAAACCTAATTTTATGAAAAACCTACGACATATACATGTCGTATTCAAAGTCCGAAAATTTAACGATTGGCCTAACGTCCGCATAATGTTAGCCAGTGGCAAGGTTGTGGAGGTCAGACGAGAGTCAATTGTTTTCATATTATTTTTGAGCATTTATGTAAGTACCTACCTAGACATAATTATATTTTATTTCCATACAATGTGTTGTTCACACGGAACAGAAAAAACAGGTTGTTCATTACAAAAGGATGTTGTCCTTCTGTTCAATCGTATCGTATCGTTTAGATTTCTTTCGTGTTTGTTGTATTATTTAATTTCGATTGTTCACTTATTAATCGGCTTGTGGCTAATTTATATAACAGCCGCACGGCACGAGTCGTTCGATCACGTCAAGCTACGCTTGCCTCGGTCGCTCCGTGGATGGGTGGGTCTTTACATCTCAAGACCCCTCCGTGCCTCGGAAAGCACAGCTCTATAGGTGTCTCTCAATCTGTAATCATTGCAGGTTTGCAGGCCACAGGCCATCAGCTCTCAATACCAATCTGTCTAACTTTTACCCAACTATGTTGGCGTCGGCTTCCTGTCTAACCGGATGCGGCTGAACCGGATGCGGCTTTTACATGAAGCTACTGCTTATCTGACCTCGACAACCCACTTACTGGGTAATGCGATACCCCTTGGTAAGACTGGTTGTCAGACTTTCGGGCTTCTGACGACCCGTAACGACTGTCAAAGATCGACAAATGATAGCCGGGGCCAACCAGTTAACGTGCTTTCCGAGGCACGAGAGGATATCGGTATGTAAAGATGACCACCCATCCACAGACTGACCGCAGCAAGCGTTGCTTAACCTGATCGATCGATACGTGCGGCTGTTATTACTTAGCCTTACTTAACTTAGCGTTACGGGTAGTCAGAAGCCCGAAAGTCAGACAACCAGTCTTACCAAGGGTATCGTATTAAATACCCAGTGACTGGGTTGTGCAGGTCAGATAGGCAGTCGCTCCATGTAAATACTGATATGCAGCTGCATCCGGTTAGACTGGAAGCCGACCCCAACATAGTTGGGAAAAGGCAGGCAGATGACTTTAGAATATGTTCTCATCCATTAATCATTCTGAGAACAGCACAGTTTCAGCGCGCTACGCCTTGCGCCAGGCGTAGGCGGCGCGCGGCTCTAAGGAGTCTCACCGTACAGTCCGTGCACGAAGATGACGTCCAGCGAGTGCTGCGCGGGCGCGTGCAGCACCGCGCACTCCACCAGCGGCTCGGGGTGCAGGTGCTCCGAGCCAGCCTCCCGGGGCTTCGCCACGCGAGCAGGCGGCTTGCCGGCTACGGAGAAGATTACATCGTTATTTTACGCGATTATGACGGTGACTACACCTATACATGCTCTGTTCCACCCGAGTTAAAGAACCCGACTACTAAAAAACCACGCTCTAATAAAAAGTATGAAACAAGAATATATTCTCATCTGAAATGGTTATGTACAAACTATTTAACATATCCAGCACGCTAATTGCGTAAGTAGGTAACACACTATCATTCTCAAACGGACTCATTTTGAAGCATATTGCTAATCTATTGCTTCATATGTTCAAAAAATGTGTCTGCTCAACAACGTAAATAGCGCAATGAATGTTGTTGAACTGTCACAATGAAAGCCGTAGACTGATAGTGTGTTTATTTATTTATTTGGCTTTTCAACAATGAGTACACTGTTACTTTACCCCGCAAACCCCCAACGCAACGCAACGCAACGCAATTACCCCGCTGAACAAGGTTAGCTTACAGTTTCATCGGATACTTTTGCAACAAACTATACGTAATGTTACCCTTGTGGGTGGGTGAGCTCACCGGTGATCTGCGGCAGGCGCGGCAGGGGCGCCGCCAGCACGCGCTGCAGCAGCACGCGGGCGCTGCTCCACAGGCACGACACGCACCAGCGACTGCGGGGGAAGACAGGGGGCGGTCAATAACAATAAATTCTATGTGTTATTATGGCAAGCAAAGCCGATGTGGACCATTCTGCAACTCCACGTGTTCCTGAGAATAAGGGTCTTGACTGACGGACAGACAACGAAGTGATCATATAGGTAAGGGTTCCGTTTTTCTTTTTGAGGTAAGGAACCCTAAAAACAAGCTGGCGGCATTAGTTCCGATATTGGCCGCGCGCCGAATGACGCTTGCTGCGTTGAAGCTGGTTATTAGTGTTATTTTATTACCGTTGCCGGAACTTCGTCTGCGTTTCAGGATGAAAAGTAGACTATATCCTTCTCCAGCCGGTCGATTCTGTAAAAATCTCACCGTGAATACTTAGGTGAAGTGAGTTTGTTTTTGCTAGGAATTGACACTATTGACAGCTCACTCCACGCTCACTTCAACTAAGTTTTCACGGTGAGATTTTTACAGAATAGCACCGCAGGTCCCAAGCCAAATGTCGTAACGAGCCGATCAGCCATTTTTGCGTTATTGAGTAACAAACATACAAACACATACATTGTCACATTTATTAGCCGACTCCTAGTCCCACCCCACTCCCACATTTCAAGATATGATCTAGGTAGGTACTATCATTAGAGACCCCTTGTGATCTTAATAAGTTCGTGCGAAGACGCGAGCGGGGCTCGACAACGAGTCTCTCTCACGACTGTCCTTAGCACGAGTCCAACGATAAGTGTGATGTATTGTGTATGATTTGATAAACGAATGTTAAATAATTTGATTTCTGTATGTAGGTTCACTTACACCAATACAGTACCTACACTACATACTAATTCCATGATTAGCTCCGGACTGGAGCGTCGGCGACTCGGCGTTGCCGCACTTCTTTGTTTTGGGCACTTGTTGGCTTGTTATGTCTCCGAAGTCTCGGCGGAGACTCACTCTTGTTTCCTCTAGGAGTCCTCTTGAGCTCGTCTAGCGCCAAGGTGACCCTCAAATTTTCTTACGTTTTTGCAATTTGCAGGTCAGTGCCAGGTTGTATGTTGATTGAAATATGCATTTACTTACAGAATTATATATAATCATTAATACAACCCTCTGTAATCCTATTGATTGATATTTCATTAAATAATTTACACAAAATAAAGTGTCTGCTTGGGGTTAGAACCTACAAGTACAACCTAATGTACGAGATGGTTTCATTGAAATATGACGTCGCATAATCGCTATCATCCTGTTGTTCAGTAACGTGGTTGGTCTCAGCCTCTCAGGGTTTTCCCAGAAACTAATGAATTATGATTATTACGAAGCATTACAGTTTATTAACGATAGAGTATGTTTTTCTAAGCAGTGGTGGCCCAGTGGTAAAGGCCGCGAATCACGAGTTCGAAATTCAAACCTAGTCAGGCGCTTTACGTAATTTATTTCATCACCACTGCTCTCAAAACGGTGAAGGAAAACATCGTGAGGAAACCGGCATGTACTAGACCAAAACTTCGAAGACATGTGACATCTACCAACCCGCACTGAGTGTGTATTACAGCCCACTCCCTCTCACAGAGAGGGAGTGGGCATCATCATCTACATCAGTTCCCACTGCTGGGACACAGGCCTGCCTGTGTCCCAGCAGTGGGAACTGATGTTACGGTTTATGTAAGTTGTTGTTTGATAACCCGCGCGGGTAATTTGTACAGCGCGAGCTGTACAAATTAACAACTACTATAGGTACTTCATTTAAGCAATTGTTTTGTGTGACATGTACACGAATATACGTATGTATTTACAAAATTGTTATCATTAAAATCATCAATACAACCTTCAAGTTCATGTAATCCTATTGAATAACTATTTCATGAAATATTTCGCGGGTTACCTTAGCGCATCTTCACGCGGACAAAATAGCGGGCAGAAGCTAGTTACAATAATTATAACAAGTTTAGTGTTCACTGTCGCGTCGGTGACTCGGTGTTACGCGAGTAAAGAGTAAGACTGGCAGGTATAGCTCATCTCATAAAGTTATCGGGCTCCGTACATGTTCCGTACTATAGTATACATCAATATTTAGGTTTTACCTGTAAAAATAGTTGTAAGTGAGGATATAAATAAATAAATAAATATGAACTAAGTACCTATTGACTTAGACAATGACAGTACTGTTGGAAGAATGAGGTGTACCTGTGCTTATGTGTTTGTACATAGTTCAATTATATCATAATTTAGAACAGTGGTGCCCCAGTGGTAACGGCCGCGACTTGCCGAGTCGTAGGTCGTGGGTTCGAAGTTCGAACCTAGCCAGGCGCTCTACATTGTGTAAATAGTTTCATCACCGCTGCTCTCAAAACTGTGAAGGAAAACATCGTGAGGAAACGGTCATGTCCTAGGGAACACCAAGTTTGAAGACATGTTACCTCTACCAACCCGCACTGGGCCCGCGTGGTGGATTACGGTCCACTCCCTCTCACAGAGAGGAGGCCTGTGTCCCAGAAGTAGGAACGTTATAGGCTGATATGTGTCACAATGTTATGTTGTACAAACACAGGGAAGAAAATACGATTACTTGCGGTAGACATGACGCGTAGTTCACAAGGAAGAAAGAAAGAATAAAGTTTCGTGAAACACAAAAAAAATGTTTCAAACAACAATAATAGTGTGAGCCTCACGGCTCGGGCTGTGGCAAAAAGGTTCACTAATGAACCTTTAGGGACAAGTGACGGGGAGTACACACAGTTTCAACATACCTAATACATACTTTTTATACTTATCTAAACTAATATTATAAAGAGGTAAAGTTTGTAAGTTTGTATATAGGGGGTATTTTCTGGAACTACGTTTACGTAACGGGGTTGATCCGCTCGGCTGCATTCATTATTTTACGTTTGCATTGCTTAACTCGTTCATTATGGTGTTTTATTGGTATATAAATTCGATTGGTCTTGAGAAGCCCTTTCCAACCGTAAACGATCTCTGACATATTATTTATATTTTAACACATTATATTCACTGTCACTATTTTACACTAATGTTTTGTGTAAGATCGATGGATTTTGACGAGAACTGACGACTGAAACTTACACGAATGTCGTAGCTTCCCCGAGCCGAGTCAAAAGTTATAAGTGGAAATCTTGATACGCTGCAAAATGACCTCAAAATGGCGGCGCTTCCCCTCAATCGCGCGCGATGCGTCACAGTCCTCACTTGGCGTAATGAATTCTTTGATCCTTTAGCTATCCAATGGTGTAAATGAATATAGGATGGACATGATAGATATGAAGCTACGACATCAAACCGCATCCCCCGATTTTGTTATCATTGGTTTCTTTGACTTGCCTCCCACTATGGAAGCAATTTTAAAAACGTATTCACGTCAACATTTCTGTGATCAATAATTACTTGACTGATTTGATAGCTTGGTATAATAAGCATCAGTCAAAAAACATAAATTGCCAAAAATCAATGGTGTCTTCCCACACAGAAAGGGAACGATCCTTGATCACCAGTTCACCACGCTCGCTCACTGCTAACGATTTCAGACTATCACGGCCTTATTACAAAACAAGGTTTATATCTTTAAACCCAGTTTTGAACCCTCGAACCATTTTTAAATTTCAAATAATCCGACAAATAAAAAGAAAAATCTGACGTTATACCCTTGTTTAAGTTGTCAAACTTTACGTTGGTCGGAATAAAGTTCAAAATGCAGTAACTGGCTCAAAGGTTAAGGGTAGGTCTAAAGTTAAACTCATTTTGTAATAAGTGATTCAGAGTTTACACATTAAGTCAGAAAAAGCATTTCAAAAGGCGTCAAAAATCACCATAAGGTTGTCTTATTCCACTACTGAGTGCGGACCCCTAAGAACACGTATTGTATTATTAGAACAAGAGCACGGTCAGGGTCGGAAGCCCTACGTGGCTACTGTGCCACCTGGCACCACCTGCCGGCCACGCGCGAGCCGCCTGGCAGTTACCTACGTATACAAGATTCGCTAACAGGATTACCTATTACATGAAATAGCACTTCCTCCGCGACTTCGGTGCAATTCCGTATTTTCTCGCAAATTCCAACACCCTTGTTCCCCCTACCTTCTGTTCGTTTCTCTTCTTCTTCTTGTTGTTTGTGTTTTTTCTCTGCATCATGTTTGCCGCAAATAAACGTATTATCATTCTTTTCTTTTTTTACCCCTATAAAATGATGTTATGTTCCGGCGCATCTCCGCCCGCGCTATCACTTCGATTTCGTTTAGCGTTCTTTTCGATTTTTTCCTTTTTGCTCGACTACTGAAGGGCGTAGCGAGATGTTAAAAAGCATATAACCTTCCTCAAGAATTGGGCTATCAACGCAAATGGATTTGTTCAAATCAGACGGTAGATCCACAGATCAGCGCGTGTCAAACAAAGAAACAAAAAAAAAAAAAAAAAAAAAACAAACTAAAAAAAAAAAACTCTTCAGCTTTATCATTAGTAGAGATATAATTATGTACATTATAAGTGTAGAGACTAGACTACAGTCCCACTGCTGGACTTTGGCTGGAGCACAGACCTCTTCTGTGTGAGTGGTCCGATATACACCAAGCGGGCCCAGTGCGGATACCGACCCGCACTGGGCCCGAACAAAAAGTTTGAAGACGTGTGACATCTACCGAGATGTCACATGTCTTCAAACTTTTTGTTCTCTAGGACATGCCGGTTTCCTCATGAAATAATTTATACAAAGTAAAGCGCCTGACTGGGTTCGAACCCACGACCGACAACTCGTAAGTCGCGGCTGTCACCACTGGGCCACCACTGCTCTCTTAAAAGAAAGTACGTACAATGATGAAATGTCACGTACCAAACGGCTTGGTACGTGACGATGGGAAGATACCAGACGGCATGACGTTGTTGCCTTGGAAGGTGGGTAGGCCTCTGGTATGGGACGCAACGTGTGTCGATACCCTTGCGCCATCTCATGTTCCTAGCACGGCGGGCTGTGCTGGCGCCGCTGCTGCGGCTGCTGAGACCCTCAAGCGGCGCAAATACTGTAACCTTTTGGGCAATTACAGCTTTGAGCCGTTTGGGGTCGAAACACTCGGGTCATGGGACCCGAGTGCGCGTCTCCTTTTTAAGGAAATTTCTCGCCGACTGGTCGACGCTTCACGTGACCAGAGGGCTGGGTCGTTCTTTGGCCAAAGAATTAGCATTGCCATTCAACTGGCAATGCTGCCAGTCTTCTGGGCACGTTTCCGGATGACAGCGATGCGGACGAGTACTTCGACGCCTGATTTGTCCTTTATTTTTGTTTTTATTTGTATAGTACGTTAGTTAGTCATTTAATTTAGTATCTAGTGCAAATAGTTTGTAATAAAATAAGTTAATTGTATATTTTAACAAAATTAATTAAGAGAAAAAGTCCTATATATCATTGGGTCCACCGGTGTCGGGAGTAGGGTTATAGTATTTATGCTTACTTACACTTTACTTTCATCACGCATAATACTATTTATCATTACTTACACTTTAATACTATTTATCATCCTTTTTATTTGTTTATATGTTTACATTATACTTTTACTCAATTTTCATGTTGTGACACGTCATTTGTCAAACTGTCAATTACTTTTTAAATGTCTTTCTGGCTTAGTCTATGGTAATTACTCTTTGGTCTAAATAACTTAAATTATTTTTATCAATATGTTTAGCTTTTGTATTATTAAGATTATTACGATTGTTTAGTCTAAATAACTTAATTTTAAATTAGATTTATAATATTCTTTACGCACTCGTGGATATGTCTTGGCCGGATACACTTGTCAGATTAGATGATGGCCACATAGAAGAAAACTGATATTTGAAAAAAGAAGACTACTTAGAAACGAGCTCATGAACAGCTGGAGGCTGCCGGCATTCGAGTCTTGGGACTGAGACATTAAGCATCAGAAAACTGCTTGGTTTTGCTGTGTCAACTTGAACTGCTTGGTTCTGCTGCGACATCTTTGACTAACCCAGGGGATCCAGCTAAAGATTCCACCTGGGACCTTCTACTTCTAATCTTCGCGAGCTAACCTCGTATAACTTGCTACCCTGACGCCTGATACCCGTTCCTACAGTGCTGAGCTGATTCCATAACGTGAACTATAAAACTCAGTGAGTGCGCGCGTGTGTGAACTATAAACTTCCGAGAGTGCGTGCTATTTAGTATTTTTATAACTAGCTGTTTTTATAACTTTCTGTATTTTATCTTCCCTAATAAAAATTATTGGACGGTCTGCTTTCCCTCTATTTTAATAGGTGTACAGATCGTTACAGTTTGGCGCCACAACGTTAAAATAACTCGAACTCACCCCCTTTTTCTAAATTCTAAAAAAAACTAGCACTAGGTATCTATTTTTGAACTCCTTATTTGGCTTAGTCTTTTGAATACTAACTAACTTATTTTTCTTCTTCAGCTCTCTTCTTGAAGACTCCTATATTCGATTCAACACTTCTTCATACTGAACATCATCTTATACTTCATTCTCATACATCCCACTACCGAAAGGTAGTTGGCATCCATTCTTCGCTTGTCAGGGTTTTTAAAACCATTCGTGGTCACTTACAAGTTGGGGTTTGGCTTACTCTACGACGTACTATTGGACAATATCCCGTAGTCGTTTCCTCCTACACTTAACTCTTTACCAATACATCACTACACTGCACCCCACATACTTGCACACTACAGCGTTTACCCATTGGTAATCGTACTCATTCTTCGCTTGGCGTGTTTTTAAAACCACCTCGTGGTCACTACCAAGTTAGGGGATTGAGACACTTCACGACTGAAACAGGAGAATATCCTGTGGATGTTTATTCAAACCTATACATCTACACAACTCCTATAACAAATACTCCACTATCGTCCTAAACACTTATATAATAATATATTTATACTTATATCTGGGAATCATACCGAAATAAGTATATCGTGGGCTCTCAAAATATTTTTCTAATTGTTATTGTTTGACATTGGTTGCTAGGTAACAAGCCATAGAGCATTTGCATTGAGTATTAGTCTTTTTGCGCGGTGGCAAAAGTTGGTACTAAACTTTATGCATTAGTTCCGAATTTCACCACTAATACAAATAAGTTTTCATTGGTTTTCGATTTTTATTTTCTGTAGACTGTCTTACTCTTAAATTTATATACACTTTTGGACCGTATCCAACACTCGACTCTCTTGACGTTTTACTCGGAGCTTACCGACTACTGTATTGCGGGAGCTGCCCTGACGTTTACTCGGAGCTAACTTACTGCTGCCCTTGACGTTTTACTCGGAGCTTACCGTCTACTGTATTACGGGAGCTGCCCTAGCGTTTTTTTCTGACTGCGGTGTTGCGGTTCAGACCTAACCCCTTTATCCCTCCTTGCCTCTTATTATAACTCATAGCACTCTTGAGACAATACTACTTGAGTCCTTCCTAACATTAGAGTTTTCTTTAACTCAGACCCCTCTTTCCCTCTTTAACTTATAACACTCTTGAGACGACACTTGAGTTCTTTCTAACATTCGAGTTATCTTTAACTCAGACCCCCCTTATCCCTCCTTGCCTCTTAACTCATACACTCTTGAGACGACACTTGAGTCCTTTCTTGAATTAGAGTTTTCTTTAACTCTGACCCCTCTCTTAACTCATGATACTCTTGAGATGACACTTGAGTCCACGAGTTTTCTTTAACTCAGATCCTATAGACTCGCATATTTTTACTATTTTACACTCGTTTGCTATCCCTATATTTATACTTTTTTTTTTTTCGTATTATACTATATTCATAACTCATCCCTTTCTTCTTTCCTTCCTCTATAATAGAGTTCCTTTTGATTTATTAAAACTCTATTTGTTTTTTAATTCATTCATCGGTTCTTAAACCATTAAAAGATTAATTTTAATCTTTCCTATATATCTATTCTTTTCTACAAGTTAATATGATAACTTGTCTATTTCTATCAACTCTAAAAGTTGATTGGAGCGGTTGACAACTCCATATAAATAAGCCCTTGTTATCTATCGACTCTAAAAGTTGATTGGAGCGGATGACAACTCCATAAAAATATGCCTTTGTTAAATATCAACTCTAAAAGTTGATTGGAGCGGATGACAACTCCATAAAAATATGCCTTTGTTGACTATCGACTCTAAAAGTTGATTTTCTGACTATCGACTCTAAAAGTTGATTTTCTGTCTATCGACTCTAAAAGTTGATTAGGAGCGGATGACAACTCCTTTAAAAATAAGCCTTTGTTAAATCTTTATATTTTCATCTCATTAGTGGTTTTAGACGCGAGCGGATTACAACTCCTAAAATAAGCCTTAAAGTTATGATTTTTCAGGTTGAGTAGTGATCATTGAATGTGAATCCTACCTGACCTAACTTCGTTAGATGTCGGTGTGTTTGAATGAGTTATGTAAGTTTTATGAATGCTGTAATATTTTAACCTTAGCAAAATTTTTGTTCTAGGCCAAAAATTTTCTCGGGGTCGTTGGGGAAATATAGTATTTATGCTTACTTACACTTTACTTTCATCACGCATAATACTATTTATCATTACTTACACTTTAATACTATTTATCATCCTTTTTATTTGTTTATATGTTTACATTATACTTTTACTCAATTTTCATGTTGTGACACGTCATTTGTCAAACTGTCAATTACTTTTTAAATGTCTTTCTGGCTTAGTCTATGGTAATTACTCTTTGGTCTAAATAACTTAAATTATTTTTATCAATATGTTTAGCTTTTGTATTATTAAGATTATTACGATTGTTTAGTCTAAATAACTTAATTTTAAATTAGATTTATAATATTCTTTACGCACTCGTGGATATGTCTTGGCCGGATACACTTGTCAGATTAGATGATGGCCACATAGAAGAAAACTGATATTTGAAAAAAGAAGACTACTTAGAAACGAGCTCATGAACAGCTGGAGGCTGCCGGCATTCGAGTCTTGGGACTGAGACATTAAGCATCAGAAAACTGCTTGGTTTTGCTGTGTCAACTTGAACTGCTTGGTTCTGCTGCGACATCTTTGACTAACCCAGGGGATCCAGCTAAAGATTCCACCTGGGACCTTCTACTTCTAATCTTCGCGAGCTAACCTCGTATAACTTGCTACCCTGACGCCTGATACCCGTTCCTACAGTGCTGAGCTGATTCCATAACGTGAACTATAAAACTCAGTGAGTGCGCGCGTGTGTGAACTATAAACTTCCGAGAGTGCGTGCTATTTAGTATTTTTATAACTAGCTGTTTTTATAACTTTCTGTATTTTATCTTCCCTAATAAAAATTATTGGACGGTCTGCTTACCCTCTATTTTTAAATATGGTAGAGATCGTTACAGGGTCCAAGCTACCGGGTGGTTAGGGCTCCAGAGAAAGGAACCTCTTCACGATGCGACCCGTATCGAGGAGTACTGCGTTATTTACATTTTTAATCGAGTTCTAAAAAGGAGGAGGTTCTCAATTCGGGTTCGGGTTCGGGTTTCGGGTTCAATATATACTTTTTTTTTAAGTATATTCGGGCATAACTCCGTCATTTATAGAAGGATTTGCAAAATTATTTTTTGTTCGAAAGAGGTTTATTCTGAAATGGTGCCATTCAAATTTCATAAAATCTGATGATGAATTTCGGAGACAGACAACGGAACTCTTCAATAAATGCCAACAAATCAACAGCGATTGCTGCTATAGCATATGTGCATTGTTTACGCAATCACACAACATAACATCACGCCTGTACCCTTTGGCTTTAACCCTTTACAGCAGTGGTTCCTAACCTTCTCAATATTGTTACGCCTGGATTTATTAGGAAAACTGATTTTACCCCGACCTTAAAATGTTATCAATAAACAATGAATTATGTAAAAATATCATCTTAAGTCGTGTTCCACATCATCAACAAAAGTTACATTAAGGGTCAAGAAATGGCGCTGAAAAAATTCTCTGACGAATATAGGCCTCGCCGATGAAAATTTTAAAACATGATGGTACGGAACCCTCGGTGCGCGAGTCCGACTCGCTCTTGCCCGGTTTTTTTCTTTTTAGCTAGGTATTTTATTAGATTATGTCTTAATTATTAGGTTCTTTGTTACCCCCACAGAATACCTGATTTACCCCCGCGAGTGTAATTACCCCCAGGTTCGGAACCTCTGCTTTAAAGGGTACACCCCTGTAGGCAGATGTGTTCAATAGCTTCCTGTCACTGATATTCACATAGCAAGTAGTGTTATATGAATTTGTGTGGGGTAGGCCGGGTAGGTAGGTAAAACTAAAAAGAGAAACATAATTAAAAACTTTTTACAAAAAAAAAACAACCGACTTCCAAAAAAAGAACACCACAAAGTGAAGTCGGTTGTTTTTTTTTTTTTGTAAAAAAGTTTTTTTAAGTATCATTTCGATCTGCACTCCCACATCTGGTTATGTAAATGAAGTGCATAATGTATGAACAGTGTCGATCTCGATCAGCCGGTTGTTTGGCAGGCCGCCATCTTGCGCGCCATTGTCCGAGGTGAATGACCCGCGCACACGTGTGTTATGTAACAGCTGACTATGTTTTAGATGTAGTACAGATAACATGTCGCAGGTGGCGGAGTGTGTGGGGCTCCTCCTCTGCTGTGTTCCTATACATTATTTACTAAGAATAGATCTATACAACGCAACGTGCTGCTATGCTACAATGGCGACAACACACGGGTAGGGCTAGTGGTCAGTAATCATAAAAATTATAACAACATAAAATAATACACCGCCTGCGCCGCTCACCCACATGGGACTTTCCTACAATTCGCCTACTAAGAGTCAACTGGACCCACTCGAAATGGACCCACGGGATCACTCAACCCAATCACATTTTGATAGTTCGACTGGACCCACTGCCCGGTTTCATCATTAGTACAGTCACGGAGTAAAGCCGAATCTTCAATAAGGAATAGGTACTCTTTGCGCTTATTCGTTTTAATTTCATTTATAATTTGATACTATGTCATGATCTGTGACCCGGCTAGAAAATTGTGAATAAATAAATACATAAATGCATAATCAGCCAAAAAATAAAATCAGCCTAAGTATACAAGTTTCCCACGCGGGGCCGGTGTGAGTTGGTAGATGTCACATGTCTTGGAATGTTTGGTCCTAGGACAAGCCGATTTCCTCACGATGTTTTCCTTTACCGTTTTGACAACAATGGTGATGAAATGATTTACACATGAAACTACACAGTAAAGAATCTGCCTGAGACCGAACACACGACACGGCCTACGAATCGCAAGTCTCGGCCGCTACCAGTGGGCCACCACTGCGCTCATTAATTAATTAAAAATTAAAATAAATGATCATCAAACAAAAACAAGAAACCGTATACTTACGTATGTGTCTATCCATAAAAGCGTCACGCTGTATAAATAAAAATGAAATGGTAAGCGCATCAGTTGACCGATATGAAGCCGATATGGCTATTTTTGAAGTGAAAACTTCGTTAGCATCGTTGTGACTTGAAATTTTATGAAACGAAAAAGCGACAGTAAAAAGAGACATATAAGATTTAACGTGGGAGAAAATGAGACAGAAAGCATTATACAGTGTTTTTGAGTGTTTTTAAGTGTTATTGAGTGTTAGTGTTTTTGAGTGTTATTGAGTGTTTTTGAGTGTTTTTGAGTGTTTTTTGTGTGTTCTAGAATGTTATTGAGTGTTATTGAGTGTTTTTCAGTGTTTTTGAGTGTTATTGAGTGTTATTGAGTGTTTTTGAATGTTTTTGAGTGTTATTGAGTGTTATTGCGTGTTTTTGAGTTTTTTTGATGGATGGATTGTATAGTGATTTGAAGGTTTCACTTCTACCACGTGTGAATTGTTTCTTTTTAAATGTTCGTAATAGTCCGAATTAGGTTTTTATGGAAAGAAATTAGTGTTTTAATTTTTTAGTCCAAACAATAGATTTTATGTCATTAAATAATTGCTGCATATTTTGCAATAAATTACCAGCGTTGTGTCATCGCGCTTCTCTTTCTTTTCTATGCAGTCCGACGGTGACCGCGCTTTAGGTCATGTAGCCTGTGTTGTCCCAAGAGCAGCGGTGGTAACGGCCGCGACTTAGTTGTAGGTCGTGGGTTCGAACCCAGGCAGATGCTTTACTGTAGTTTGTGTAAGTAAATCATTTCATCACCACTGTTCTCAAAACGGTGAAGGAAAACATCGTGAGGCATCCGGCATGTCCTAGAACTAATTCGAAGATATATGACAACAAACAATAATCGCCGGTGTCCCAGCAGTGGGAACATTATAGGCTGATTATGTTCTGTTGTCCCACTCAAACTCAAAGCATTTATTTCATTTAAACCATGTGTTTGTGTATACAGGCACTATTGAATTGTCAAAATTAAATAGTCGGTCAGTTAGTCACTGCAGGGCATAGCCTCCCATTCCTACGTCCACTCTTCATAATATAAATCGATATTTATTTGTTGATATTATAATGAAAGTTGTAATTGCGACGTGGTAAATAAAAAAAAGCTACCTACTAAAATTTGGATGAAATTTTCCTGCTTTTGTGGCACAATCAAATAAAAAGGAATTGTAGATAGTAGGAAACCTATTTACAAATGCCGATTTTGCGTCCATTTTTCCTTATTTACACTTTAAAATTGCCACGGGAATGTGACCTCGTGAAGTTCCAGATGCTAATGTAACACCATAAACACTGACCGTAGGTATAGGCACAGGTATAGGTTAGGTATGGTCAGTGTCATACATAATGTATTGTATTCTATTCCAAACTCGAATTCAAAATTAATTATATTCTAAATTCGTATAGCAACAGCACGGTGACACACTAACGCTACGCTACGCCACAAACGACGATATTTTTACGTGTTATCGCGTTTTTTTTCTATGGGTAATATAGGTCGCGTTATCTGTGCCAGTGGGTGTCGTCACAAATTACAGAGAGTACCTATTCGTCAAAACGATTGTGAAATCATTAAGTTTACTCGGCGGTCAGATAAATAATATTTTCACTTCTCATGCTCTGAAAGTGCTTCTTTGTGCAGGGTATAGGCTGCACAAAATCGAATTTTGTGCACAAGGGCATTAACGTATCTACTCATAAATGTATTATATTAAGGCAAAGAAAATGAGCCATACAGCCAAATGCAATAAGAAGTTCATAGATAGAATTTGTTATTATATAATATTTACTTTAATTTATTTGCCTTATGTGTTTTTTAAGATATAATAGATATTAAAATTTTAATTCAAGTACGGTAGGTTAGTTGATTTAAGAAAATTATTATTACAAAATTAATTTAATAGTAGGCTGTATAGGTCTGCAGCCTAATATCAATGTCGTAAGATTTAAAAAAAATAATTTCCTTCAGTATTCAAAACTGTTCTAATTTTACTTTGAATTTTAATTAAAGAAATGTTATGTTATACTACTGTTTTATTTCCTCGCAATCGAAGTGAAAAGCAGAGTTTATAACTCGTCCACAAAACCATTTCTATCCTCGACATTACTATCAGCCCTCGCCTTCGGCTCGGGCTGCTAAAAGTCTCGGATAAAAATGGTTTGTTTTGTGCACTTGTTGTAAAATCTACTATTGTTTTTCTTTACATAAGGAATTCCGTTGCCTTAATTGTTATGTTGGGTGCGTTTTAGGACTCAAATGCAGAGACCCTGACCCAGCAGCCTAATTGCGTAACACAACAAACAATCTGAATGATTTTGAAGGATATCGCTAATCCATTGCTTCATATGTTTGAAAAAATTGCCTGCTCAACAAGGTAAATAACGTAATGAACGTTGTTGAACTGTAAAATTGAAAGCCATTACTACTTTTACTGTGTTACGCAATTACCCCTCAGGTCGATACGATAGATCTATAAGCCATACAAATCTATGCAAAAATTAACCTACACCTTTTGACACACAGAAAGCGACATTCCGCTATTGCACGGTTATTGACATACCTAATATTAAAGCTGAAAACTCTTTGAAGTTCAAAAAAAAAAGATGGTTGTTTACATCCCTTGTTTAACCGAATCTATTCGATCTATCAGAATCAATTTTTTTTTACTTGTATTAAATATTGTTAGAAATCTTTTGTACTAATAGTTGTACCTACATCTCCTGCTGATTGTGATACAGGTTTATTCTAGTACAGGCTGACGAATTTGATGAAAGAAGACAAGATGATATTGGCAGGGCAGAACACACACTAATGCATCATTAGACAATTAACAACGCAAAAGAGAGAGAGAGAGATACCAAAAAAAACAAAGTGACAGGAGACAATTGCGTTTCGTTTACATTTCTAACACAGGCATCACACTATTGTAAAACCTTAATTTGATTCTACGATTTATACCTACTAAGTATCTATCTTTTTTACTTTTTTTTAATTAATATTTTCTTACTATATTTTTTTATGCTTCTGTAGACCTGTCTATCACGCTTGCTTGACAAACGGAGTGGCGACAGCGACTCTTATTTTAGCGCAAAAAAGAGTTATATTTTACATCTACTAATTCTTCTGACATCATTAGTAGTACATTTGTTTGCTAAACAAACAAATATACTACCAAACAAACAAATGTACTATCAAATTGGGGTAATGTAATAGTAGCTGCTACTATTACATTACCCCAATTTGATAGGTAGCGTACGGACAGAGAACGCACAGCCTAAACCGCTGGGTTTAGAAGCTTGAAATTTTGTACAAGAGTTCATTTTCTAACAAAGGTGAGCACTAAGGAAGGATTTTTGAAAATTCATCCCCTAAATGGGTTAAGGGCCTTACTCTCGTTTAGTACCGTAACACGGTCACTTTATGAAGCTTATAACTTATTAACGGTTTGGTTAGAAGGTCTGTAAAAAATATATGTTTGCTATAGATTCATGTACAGCATTTTTGAAACAGGGTTTTTTCATAAAGCTAATACTTTTGCCTTAAAAAAATATTTACCAAAACGCTATTTTGGCTAATATTTCCTTATAACTTCTAAACGGCTTTGATGTTTGGAAATATTTTTACACTGAAAAATTGATGGTTAGAAGTACTACATATTTGAAATAGCGTTTTTAAATCAATCAACAGTTGCAAAGACAATGCCCCATTTTGAGATAGAGCTTCAGAGGTGCTCTGCGCGGGCGCGGGCGGCAGTCGTGCGTTAGCACTGAGACGGGGTGGCTGTGTCGCTCGCTGCTCCGCCCGGCTATCGATCGACTACGCGCGTTTGGCTGTGTTAGTGCAAATATTTATGAACGAATTGTATCAGTATGCGTTTATAGACTAGCTCGCTGCAGAGGGCCCATTTCTATTGTCCGCGTGGACGCTTTATTAGTGGTGCCATTTCTAAATACTGTTTTTGTTTATATTGTTTATTTTGTAAATATAAGATAATTTGTAAATAAATAAAAATGCCAAAGCAAAGCAAGTCAAGAAAAATACGAGTACTTTTTCTCTACGACGACGCACCGTTTTATAGATATTAGCGAAAAACTCAAATGTGGGAATTTTTATAAGTACCCCCCACTCCGGCTCACCTCCTAGACGCGGGGACTTTTAGTACCTATGTTCACTCCCTAAGCACTCTGAACAACTTTGTGAAGAAATCGCTCAGGGCCCAGCTCACGCACTCTACACCTCTTATCTCTATCTCTTAATAGTTATTCGTTGAGTGGACTAATAATTAAGTATCTATCTATCTATACGAATAAATAAAATTGGAGTGTCTGTTTGTAATATTAAAACAACCGCTTCTTACTAAATGCATATGAATGTATACACGGTACAGTCAACCTCTAGACGTCCACTTACACCGCAATGACCATTATCGCCTGCGCTATACGGGCTGCGGCGTCTATACACACATGCGCATATTTATCCATGTGAGTGATGCTCCAACGCTAACAAATTAACATGCCGTGTAGCATCGCTACGAGTAGTCTAAAGATGTGGTCAATGCTAGACAAGGATGACAATATCAGTAACTTGTTTTTTTTATCGCCGTCTGATTATTTTTTTCATAGTAATGCAAAATTTCGATAACATAACATAAGTAAACATTAGCTAGATCGGTAACGAGGCTGCACTTGCTTATGTGATCGGGATAGATGTGAGTTCAAATCCGAGTTGGGCCAGTTCTTTTTGATGTTTTATATAATTATTATTATGTGTTAGTAATTTATTTTTGTAAATTACTTTGAACAAATAGATATTAGGTACAATAAAGGTAATTTATTATTATAATATGATAACAAATGAAATAAATTTTGATATGGTAACATTGTAATATTTTTTATACATAAGAAATCCTTTACACTTACTTATGTTATTATTATAGTATTGAATGTTAAAAAACACACCTTAATTACTAAATAACGGAAACAAATAAAAGTAAACAACATAAACATAAAGCAAAGTATATAAAAAAAAAACAATTAAAAATAGAACAAAGTATACCAAAAAAACTAAATAAAAATAAAACAAAATGTCTTGATTGACGCAAAGAAGATCCTCCGACTGGGATCGAACCCACGACGGCGAGAAATCTTAACCAGGCACTATGCCCCGAGACCAACTGGTTACTTGTATCCCGTGGCGAATATGTTGATCACTATTTCACGACGAATCGAAATAAAGCAGCTTTATCAATTGAGGCCGGAATACTTATTGCCTGAACTATAAGGTTTTAGGTTATACAAAGTTGATACGACAGAGGGGCTTTCCTTTAAACTGCCTATACTAGATACCATTTTCAAGCTCTGTACCAAAAATCAATTAAATAGGAGCAGTAGTTTAGTCACAAATGATTTTTGAAGTTTTTGCTACGTTTGAACACGATGTATATTTCCTAACAGCTGATTATCTCATACGCATAGGTCATGCACCTTTAAAACGATAATCCGAGTATAAGATACATTGTTGCCGCACAAGTACAACCAAATATTTCACGAAGCAATAAATACACACACACTTGCACTTTCACTATGAGAGTGACAATCATAGCAAAACCCCCGCGCCTTTTTCCCGCGCGTAAAAGGAATAGAAATAGGTCAGTGTATTGCTATTGCATCCTAGATCCTTGCGAATTTGCTAAAAAAACTTGTTCTTTCAGTGTGGACAGTGCCAGTGCGCACGCGTCCTTCATTCGGGATGTACGTTACGTAACACGGGAGCCCCGGCGCGCGCCGCCGCCGCGCCGTTATGTTTGGTCGAACTCGCTGACAATAATTGTTTTTTTTTTGTTATTGTGATAGACACTAAATAAGTTTAATACAGTATTTCTTTTTTTTATTGTGACAGGATACGTAACTTGGGAATATTATTATTTAGTGTTAGTGTTTTTTTTTGTGATTGACTGTTTTTATTGTGATAGGATACGTAATTAAACGTTGGTTGTATGTGTGTGTAATAATTAAAGTGTTCAGCAATGCCTCGTGTAACTTTCACGGCGTCAGAATACACTTACATGATTTTAATTTACGGTGAATGCCGTGGAAACGCAGATTTAGCTCTGCGAACATAGGTACCGAGAAAGGTATGGTGACCGGCGCAATAGCCCTAGGAACGCCGGCACCATACAATTGGCAGTACAAAGATTACGGGAATTAAAGTGCTTAGCGACGGACAGTGATTTAATTAGAAAAATTAATAACAATATTCTCCGTCGGTATAATTTGTGCATTAATATGAATCGAGGACACATCGAGAACTTAAAAATTTTGTGTTTTTGTGTGTGCGCGTACTTTACAACCTTACCTAACATAAAAGCCGGCGGGCGCTAGCGGTCTAAACCGCCCGCTCCCCGCGCCCCCCCCCCCCCCCCCCCCCCCCCCCCGCCAAGAGAGATAAGACACACGCACACGCGCTCCTGCGCGACTTTGTTACCTAGGCATCTAAGGTCAGTCAAATTTATTTATAAAGGGTGGTTGCGTTTCACTCTGACTTTAAGCCATTTAGTTTGTTTGAAAAAAAAAAAATCTCATTTTTGGAGCTTTCTATTTTTGTACTGTATCGAATTAATACTATACACGTATAGTATACGTAGTGTAATTTAATGCCCCTCTGTCATATCAACTCTGTATATTATGGAAATTATGAAAATTCTGATATCATTTAAGAGGTTACAGCTTAATTATTCATTTTCTCAATGAAAAGAGGATTGAAACTTAACCTCAATATTACAATAATATAAATACTAATTTGGTAAGTTACGACCACTAATGTCCCCTGACACAAAATTACCCTACCTGTTTAGGATTTTTAATATTTCGTGTGACCTCCGTTAGCCTCGATACAGCTAATGAGACGTCGACGCATAGACGCTACAATATTTGCACAGATATTTTTGCCGCGAATAGTGGAATAATTTATGTGAACTAGTAAAGTAGTTAAAAAATTAGGATAGATTTGAAACAGAGTGAACTTAACACTTTGTTTGAAATCTACCCTCATGTTTTAAAAACGACGCTAAGATTGAAAATAATTGTAAAACAAAAATCTTCGTTTAGTTGTGGAATATTTAACATAATTATTGGTTAGCAACTCGGCATTCTAATTTCACATGTAATACTTAAAAAAATATTTTTCATGTTCGATGTGAGACTCGAACCCGAACGTTCGCCATGCGAGACACAGTGCTAGCCACTTTGGCCACCGTAACGCTTACGAAACTTTTTGAAATTTGTAATAACAATCATGTTGCCAATTTGTAGTGTTGTCAAACGTTCTTATAGAAGAAGGTCATAAGTACTAATATTGCTATGCCATAGTTTTGTGAGATTGCTAGTCGACTTCTGACTGTTAAATTGCACACATAACAAAATATTTTTTTTTTACAATTTTTGTCTGTCTGTCCGTCTGTCGTCTGTTTGTTCCCGCTAATCTCTGAAACGGCTAGACCGATTAAGACGGGACTTTCACTAGCAGATAGGTGAATAAGGAGTTACTTAGACTAGGTACATTTATTTTAGAAAAAAAAAACAAAATAGGTTCCTACGAAAAAAAAATTAAAGTCAATGAAATGAAATATTGAATAATATCCGATTCAAATAGGGAGGTTGTATTATACTCCGTTTAATTAGGTACTTCCAAATGTAATCAAATCATAATAAAGAAACGGAGTATAGTTATGTTTATAAGTGGATCCTATACGTGAAGATTCCTTAATCTCCATAGAAATTGATTGAATAAATAATATAATAATATACTTAGTGTTTTTGTTTAAGAAAATCGTACACCAAATATTGTATATAAAAAGGCTAATACGAAAAACTAAAAATAAATAATAATTAAACTAAAAATGCAAAAACGATCAAAAAGAACTAAATGGAGAAATATTAGAAGAATTTCATTAAAATTAGCATAGGAATTTCTTTACGCGGAATACAGAATTAATAAGTTATCGTAAACTCTGCGAACTCAACAATAACTTTTTTCTTAAATTCCACGCGGACGAAGTCGCGGGTAACAGCTAGTACAAAATATATCAGTCTTGCATTCGCCATTCCCTTCTGGAATCGTAGGCAAAAATGGCGACCTACGTGCGGCATGTCTGCGCCTCTGCATATTCTTTGATCATCGTTTTAGTGTAGCGCGCCACCGCAAGCATCGGGAGTAGGACGCTTAGCTCCGCCCACATGCACAAGGTCAGTGAGCCATCTTTACACCTTAAATATGGAGGGGCAGACAGGTAATCTTGACGGAGACACGGCATTATCAATTTATCACATAAGATTATTTATTTGGCTAAAACATGAGTATACACACATGGCATGACATGCAAGATGTCACAATAAAAATTATCAGTCATGTTTTGCCTTAGCGGCGTACAAATATAAATACTTAGGTAGGTTTTTACATAAACATCAAATAATTATAAACTTATCCATTATTCAAATAATTAAATCCAAATTATAATTAAAAAAAAATTGCTTGTAATTAAATATTAACAACACATTAAGCAACATAACACGGTTATCGTTACTCTTGCGAATGAAAATACTTTTACAATGACTCACGCCCATTTGAAGTGGTGGTCTGTTTTCTACATCTACGAGTAATAAGAAGAGGTGTCCTGCACCCTAAATGCGTAACACAGTTTCAATCACAATCCGAGAGTTTTGAAAGATATTGCTAAAAAATTAGGTTTTTGATGAAAAACCTATGTTTTTGATGAAAAACCGGAAGATGACAAATTTTAAACTCAATTTCATCATAATTTGTCGTATTGTTTCTTAATTGTTTTATTTATTTAAAGAAATAGCAACCAACATTGTTTTTATCATAAAAGTAAAACTAATACAGTCTAGGTTTCTGATAAAAAAAGGTTTATGATAACATAAAGTAATAATTTTGTCTTCTTCCGGTTCTTGATCAATAGCCTAGGTTTTTGATCAAAAACCTGATTTTGTCATAAACCTGCGACATATACATAAGATTTGAAAAAATCGTCTGCTCAACAACGTAAATAACGCAATTTAACGCGAAGAAAGAAAAGAAGAAAATAGAAAAAGAAAAGAAAATAGACCACCTCTTCATAATAATGAAGAGGTGGTCTATTTTCTTACAAGAATCATGGGATTAAGGTAGGTAAGTATTACTCTCGATATAAATGAGTTACCCCGGCTGGCTGTCCTCTGCTGCCTGAGATAACTACCCAGCAGAGGTTGGCGCTCGGCCGTGGACTGTAATACCTATGTGTTCTTATATAAACTGACTCATTATGAAATCAAACTAATAAAGTTAAACGGAGGAAAAATACTCGCAAGCCGTTGTCCTTGTCTGATACTAGATAAGATTCCTTTTAGCCGAGGATTGACTTAAAATATGGTCTGCGGAGTCGTTTCTTATATAAATTACCGAACCTTTTTTACAGATGAAACAATTCAACTTGTAAGCAAGTAATCATTTATTTACTAAAAGACTGGTTGTGGAAGGGTCGTACGTTCCCGCGACCCCCGGCGTAGATGGAAAAGCGGGGTAGTTTTTAGTCAGTAAGAGCCTGATAGACCCATCCGCCCGCTTCAGGGCCGAGGACATCCATGAGCATAATCCACCCCGGAAACAAAAAAAAAAGGTGACATCAGTGTTGTTTCAATAAGGGATGGATATGGCTATTATTGATGAGTAAGACCCCTGTCCTTCAAGCTAGAAAAATCCTGTAACTTGAAGGACAGTGTACTTAAAAGATAATAATTTTGGGAAGTATTTTTGTGTGTGTGTGTTGCTGTGGAGTTAAATTGGGTGTGGTAAACTTAGTATATATCTGTCAAGGAAAAAAACCTCGAAATGGTAAGTTCAGAAATCATGTCACTAAAATGTGTTAAATCATTATGGAATTATGGAACTCAAATGAAGTTGGGCAGGACACCTGGCAAGGCACAATGATGACAGGTTGAGTACGGCTGTGACAGAGTGGCGTCCAAGGACTGGAAGACGAGATATCGGTCGACCGGCGCCGCTGAAATGGGCGGACGACATTGTTGCCATCGCGCGCAAAACCAGGATGAAACTGGCACAGGACCGTGGGGATTGGCACAAGAGAGAAGCCTATCTCGGCAGTGGGTGAACTCGGGCTGCAGATGATGCCGATGATGACCTTAATCATTTGCAAGGTAGGTGGTATGTAGCAGTAGGGCAGGTCAAGGTAACAGTTTTTCAACAGTTGCTCCACACGCGGCACCAAATCTTGTGACACTTCACTTTTCGTTATATATTTACCCCTCCAAACTGTCTTATAGGGGAATGAGAAAGGTGACCTTTTCCAATCGACACGACGCGACGGTAACAAACAAACATGTGTCATTGCGTACTTGAACCCTATTTTAGGGAGCTCAACGACCCGACACACGACGCTACCAGTCACTGACATATTTGCGTAGGCAGTGAGTTGGCGAGAGCAGACGGTAATAGCTCATCCCGAGGTAGGCAGATTAGTTAGTTAGGTTGGTTTGAAGCGTGGTGGTTGGTTTCTCTTTTGACTCGCCACGAATAATAATTAGATTACCTGTGAGTGTGAGGCTCAAAGAGGAGAACATTTATTTATTTATTTATACAAATCTTGCCTAAACTATCTTCACAGATCTACGATCCAATGCGATAGTTTGGCCTTACAAGCTAAATTCTACATCTTATAAAAATAATCTACTTTATTCTTAAATCTAAGTAACTTAATATATATAATGTAACTTTTGCGAATTCACTCAAGTTGCACCACAATACATCAACCCTCTCGTGAACCTCATTCACCACACGTATGGCTCTAGTGAAAGGAGTTCTCGCCAGAAGGTTGGTTCTGGCTGCAGGCGCAGCAAGCAGGGGCGGGCGTCGCCGCCTCCACACGTACCTGTCTGGCACGCAGAGCTCTAGGTGCCGCAGCACTCCCGGGTTATGCGCTACGCCACGTAGTAGCTTCACTACATACGCCACGAGCGAAAAGTCCCGCCGTACCCTCAAAGTGTTATACCCTACCATACCAAGAACAAATAGTGTAGGGTACATTAATGGGTAAAAAGGATACACCCCATACAGTTTGTAATACAGGTGTCTAGTGAACTTATTTTGAATACGTTCCAACATACCACTGTATTTCGCCTCATGAGGAGCCCATATGAATGCACTATGTTCAAGGTGACTTCTGACTAATGCATCATATAATACCTTAAGTGTCGTGATGTTGGTGAACCCCTGAGACTGCCTGAGTACGAATCCTAGGTTTCTGTATGCCTTCTTACATATCTTTTCGATATGTTCACGGAAGGTTAGTTCCTGAGAGAAAACTACCCCTAAGACTCGAACCTGAGACACTCGCTGCATCGGCACATCCTCAACCTTGTATTGATAATTCAAAGGAGTTCGTGCGCGAGTGAACGACATTACCGAACACTTAGCAACATTAAAATGCAGCTTGTTGTCATTGCTCCACTCGACTACTCTGTTGATGTCCTCCTGTAGGCGTTCACAATCGGAGTGATCCTCAACCTCGAGCAGCAATTTCAGGTCATCTGCAAACAATAAACAAGTCCCATGCCTGACGACTTCCGGTAAGTCATTTATCATGATTATAAACTCGAGAGGCCCAACATTGCTGCCCTGGCTCACGCCCGATCTCGTGTAATACGGTTGAGATTCACAGCCATTGTAGTCTACATACTGCTGGCGATCCTTCATATAGCTAGCGAAGAACTGCAGCAGAGGTAATGTACATCCAATCTTCGCGAGCTTCCTCAATAACACGTCATTATCCACGGTATCGAACGCCTTTTTAAAATCGAAGTACGCAGTATCTACCTGTACCCCAGAGTCTACTGCCGGTACTACCTGTACCATAAAGTTGAGTAGGTTGGTGGCAGTGCTGCGTCCCGGCAGGAACCCATGTTGCGCATCTGACAGACGCGCGTGCACTTGTCCCTGAACGGAGCGCTGAATAGCTGACTCCAGTACTTTAGCAGGCGTCGAGAGTACAGCCACCGGTCTATAGTTACAGATATCCGGACTTGACTTTCCTTTAGGAACCGGAACAACGCGCGTGATCTTCCACCTATGAGGGAACGTGCCTTGTTCTAAACATGCATTAAAAATGTGAAGTAATGGCTCCGCCAGTACTCTCCCACAGTCTCGGAACAGAAACGCTGGTATACCGTCTGGGCCAGACGAACGCTTTGGCTTGAGACTCCCAAGCGCCTGCCGAACCTCTGAAAGACTCAGCGCCTCAATATGTACACGTGCACTGGTCGCGCCGACCCCCGCCGCCGCCGCGCACGCATCCAGTTGGGGTGGCTCCTTGTTGTACACAGACTCAAAAAAGTCTGCGAAAACATAGAACATAGAGTGTGAGGCTCTTCAACGCTCCAATAATATAGGTAGTTGTTACAAATAAAATTAAGGGTTCTGTACATTGTAGTTGAAAAACCTATTCTATTATACATTCCAACTGCCAATGTAAGTTTTTACGCACAATAATGAGATGAGATGAAGTTTACCATACTATGTTTAAGACCATAGACTTTTTATAAATTTTCCTGCAATCGTGACATATAGAACTATTTTGTGTATTTTTTTCAAAAGTTTAGGCTCTGTAGTTGCGGAGATATCGATATCCATCACGTCTGCAGAGTTTCACTAGCTAATTTAGTTGAACCCTGTATGATATGTATGTAACTTAACACTTCTTCGTTACCTCGTTAATTATAATCATAGTTAATCTAATATACAGGTTAAGTCGTGACGCCATTAGTTACATAAAGTATTACGTTAATGTGGCTCAACTACAAGAGTAGCGGCCTTCCGAGCCGAAGGTTTGGGTACCGGTTACCGAATTGAGGATTTGAGGCTATACTAGTAGGTACCTACCTACTTGTACGGCCTACTTACATGCTCGAGCTATGGGATGGGTTTGAACAGGTTAGTATGCCATTACGTAATTTATCATAGGTGATGGACACATATTATGCTTGTTGTGTTTGTAATGTCCAAATAACAGCTTGTATGCTTATTAAAGTACATAAATACGGTACTTATCATCTGCCTAGCTTTTTCCCAACTATGTTGGGGTCGGCTTCCAGTCTAACCGGATGCAGCTGAATACCAGTATTTTACATGGATCGACTGCTTTTCTGACCTCCACAACTCATTTACTGGGTAATACGATACCCCTTGGTAAGACTGATTGTCAGACTTTCGGGATTTTCCTTTTCTTTATTTTTCCTTTTTATTATAATTAATTATCTTTGTATGCACATGTTTCTGTGACAAATAAACCTATTTTTCTTTCTTTCTAATACTTACTTAACAAACTTATTTGAGATGAGAAAATTAGGTAGGTATTACGTACTACAACAATGATATTGTTGTAGTACCTACCTTATTTTCTCATCTTGACACAAGAGTGGTGCCCGCTCCCTCTCGAAGAGAGGGGGCTTGTGTCCCAGCAGTGGGAAGTGCCCAGATGATACCCGTTCTCAAAAAAAGTCCTTTAATAATGATTTTATGATCAATGTACAGATAATCTATGTATCAATGCTATATCATGGTTAAAAGTCATAATACCTGATTTGCAAAAAACCCTATAAAATAAGGAACACACCTTAACACGCGTGTTTTGTTTATAAGACGATTCACAAAATACACTCGTAATTGTTCAAGTTTTCACTTCTGTCGGCACTACCGGAGTGCCAGTGTTTTTTTTTGTAATAAAGTTTTTGCAATACGATTTCTGTGATAATTTGTTTACCAACAACGTCCCTCTGTTAATGTCATTCAGGCGCCTAAAAATACGTGTAGCAATCTAGTTGTAGTCGAATTGCAATCTGTCTGGCGGGCGGTGACGTGTGACCCAGTGGTATCGGCCGCGACTTACCGAGTTGTAGTTCGTAGGTTCGAACACAGACAGGCGCTTTACTTTGTGTAAGTTAATTATTTCATCACCACTGCTCTCAAAACGGTGAAGGAAAACATCGTGAGGAAACCGTGTTAAATGTTTAAAACCAAAAATTCGAAGACATGTGACATCTACCAACCCGCACTGGGCCCGCGTGGTAGATTACGGCCCACTCCCTCTCACAGAGAGCAGGCCTGTGTCCCAGCAGTGGGAACATTCTAGGCTGATTAGTGATTATGAAATTTTTCCCTTTTCCCCATTTTTCCCCGATACTTGCGGGACTGTTTACTAGGAAGTACTCACATAGTACTTCCTAGTAAACAGTCCCGCAAGTCTTGTATCGACAGCACAGGCTTCCTAGTGAAGGTACCCTCTCCTTGACACACTGCGCGCCTAATACCGGCCTCGGGGCCCTTAGAAAGGTCACAAGGCTTTATATCAAAAAACAATTACTTACTTATTAAAACTTTTGTCTCTTACTTATTAAAACTTTTGTCTCTTACTTATTAAAACATCTGTCTGTTTGTTCGTTCCGGCTAATCTCCGAAACGGCTGGAACGATTTTGACGGGACTTTCACTGGCAGATAGTTGATGTTATAAGGACTGACTTACTAATCTACTTTTATTCTAGAAAAAGAATAGGGTTCCATGCAAAAAAAAACCGGACAAGGGCGAGTCGGACCCGCGCACCGAGAGGGTTCCGTACCATCAATGTTTTAAAATTGTCAACGGCGAGGCCTATATTCGTCAGAGAATTTTAACACTGTGCACTGCGGTGTAGAATATTGCAGTTTTATGTCAGCGCCATCTCTTGACCGATAGTGGAACTAATGTAACTTTTGTTGGTGATTTCTGTAAAAGTGTGCTATTTAGAGACTTCGTTTTATTTTTCCTGTAATCTTTACATATACTTCTATCACAGAATAATTTCAGATTTTTCTCTTTGCAGACTTTGGAGATAAGGGGGGGACCGGTATTTTTTTTTAATATTTTTCATCAAAAGTTGAAAAGTATGCAGCCTAAAAATAATAATAAAATGTTTGAGAATGTGCAAACTGCGCTCTTTCATATGATCCCCCACATGCCCTTGTAGGCCCACTTCGAATTTTTCAGTCCTTGCAAAAAATACACATTTTTATTTCTTTCTTATTTGCAAAATAGTTGCGTAAACGTCAACTAAAACTATTACAAATTTCAAGTTGATAGCATTAGTAGTTCTTGAGATATCCAGCTGTGACAGACAGACAGACAGACAGACTGAGTCTGCTCATAAGGGTTCCGTTTTACCATTTTGGTACGGAACCTTTGTATTGTATAATTGCATAGCACAGATGTGAGTTCTATGAACCCTATATCTACCATTTACCGGGTAATAATATGTCTTTCATTGACTTGAATGTGCCATGGCGGCTGATAGTATGTCATGCTCACTCAAATGTCTCGCTGACGGTGGCGTGTGTGTTGGATCTTGATTTAGCTCCCTTCAAAATGGTTGAGCTAAATGGTGCTGATCTATGCGTCATGTTCGTGAACGGGCGCCGACAGTTGGGGCTGGTCATCACTTAGCTGCGTCGGCTTATTTTTAATTATTTTATTTTTGGATTGTTGTTTTGTTAAGCAAGTACTATTTGTTGTACTCTGGACGCTTTTAACGCGTAGGTAAGTCTTTTTTATTTTTTACATCGCACACACACACACACATACACACACATATACACACACACACACATACATACACACACATTACACACACACACACACACACACACACACATTACACATTATACTATAATTTTAAATTCAAAAGTATTGATGTAAGGTAAGGTAGTTGCTACTGTTACGCAATTACCCCGCTGGGCCGACTCCATTTAGTTCACATTTAGATTGCCATCGACACACAAGAAAATGAATGGTTAGTATAAAGATAAAGGTACTCACACTATAGTAATGAGATATGGGTGCAGTTTGACGTTTCCTTGGCCGCCATCTTGAGGGATGACTTCAGACACGGCCATCTTGTTCTGTAGTACGCTGAGGGAAAATAAAACAAAATAATTTACAAAACTGATTGACTAATTATATGATTAATCTTTCTAACTCGGTAACTCTAGGGCCATGGGATCCGAGTGCCCTCTTAGTTTTTCGAGACATTGCCAAACGGTTGGTCGACTCTTCACGTGACCAAAGAGCCAAAGAATCAGCATTGCCATACAACGTGGCAACGAATTTTCTGTTGCCCTATGATTCTTTCCTCTCCCCTCTTTTATATACGTGTACGTATTATTATTTTAAGACAATTAGCTTTTAACTTGTAAGTACTCAGTTAGGTAGGTACTAGGTGTTTTAGATTATAAGTACTTACTTGTCAATAAAATATTAATAAAAAAAAACTATCCAAATAAATAAAAAAACAAAAGCATAGCAAAATAAGCAGTAAGTATCTTACACTTAAATTATATTTATGTCATATCCCTATGTATTTGACTGTGTGTACATCCTAACTTCCTAACTATATATTAATTACTAACTTCCACCCGCGGCTTCGATAAAAACTATCTTATGTCTTCCCTGGGATGCAATCTATCTCTCAATTTTATCGAAATCCGTTCAGTGGTTTAGGCGTAAAAAGGTCAGACAGACAGAGACACGTCTAAACCACTGAACCGATCATCCTGTAATTTTACATAAATACGTTGTGAGGTGTACAGAAACGGACATAGGGGGGGGACCTTTCGTCCCGAAAAAAAATGTCGTTCCCGAGGAAAACAAAAATAACGTTATTATGATAATATTAGGTCCCCACCTATGAAATCAGCGTTTTGTATAGAGAATTTTAAAGAAGTTGCATTTTTCATACTAACATTTTCTTAATTTATTTAACAACCATGAACACTAATGTTTTTAAACTTTTATGCACTAATGTTTAAAAACTAAGATAACGTATGCTACTTAGATTAAGCGACAAAAATAAGTTTTGGCTAAGTTAAAAAATATACATAGTGGTCATTTCTACTAACAATAAAGGAGTCATTTTTTATGTTTAGAAAACTATATGTACTACTAAGGTTTTTTTACTATTGGTAGTTGTCTATGATGCTCATAATCCGATAGAATATCAAGCAATTGATGAATATTTTAAATAATAGAAGTGGCAAGGTTCTTTATTTGTGAGAAAAAAACGCCAATTTCATAGGTGGGGACCCAATAGATAGCGCCACGTGTCTTTCGAACGGGATGACCCTTATGCGGGTGAAACTGCGGAGCGCTGCTAGTGAATAAAAAAAAAATAAATAGACAGGCGCCGGAGTAGGTACTCGTCTGCATATCAGGAAACATGCCCAGAAGACTGGCAGCATTGAAAAAAAAAAACCAGATATCAGTTCAATAGGTATGTCAGTTTGTGTCATAGTACCTACTGAATCATACTAACAACAGACAATAGGTACACCTACATAACTTACTAGGAATTCCCTTTGTCAGTAATATAATGATAATACTCAATGCTGCTGTGATGCAATAATAACAAAACGCATTTATTTTCATCATATATTTCATGCTCGTTTCAAACAAAACTTTTTCATAAGGGGCATGCCCACTGACCTCTACTAAACACTTGTATAATACAGTATAATACAGGTCTACTAAACACTTGTATAATACAGGTCAGTGGGCATCCCCCTTATGTAAAGGTAAGGTAGCCCGCGAAATACAAATTTTCTTACGTTTTATGCAATTTGCAGGTCGGTGTGGTTGCATGTTGCAATTCTGTAAAGTCATATTTGTTACGCGAATTATGTTTTAATCAACAATGTATAATATTATATTCAATAGGTATTTATTGAGGTGACAATAAGGGCGGGCTTTGAAAGCTAGTGGTGGGCCCTTGGAGTGGTCGTTATTGGTATTTTGGTTGGTCATGGCTGTGAATAGAGCCGTTCAAGTGTACCATCGTGGTGATAGGATTAGTTAGCTAGACTCTGCGTTACGAGTGCTAGCTATCCAGGGTGCGCCGGGCGTTTTGTATCGCAGTACGATCGCCGCGCGCCGCTCGGTGAGGCTCCTTTCATCCTTTTTAAGATTCCGTACCCAAAGGGTAAAAACGGGAACCTATTACTGAGACTCCACTGTCCGTCTGTCTGTCTGTCTGTCACCAGGCTGTATCTCATTAACCGTGATAGCTAGACAGTTGAAATTTTCACAGATGCCTCCCATACAATAAACGTGCTTTTTTCGGTGTTTTTGCCTTGTGGTACGGAACCCTTCGTGTGCGAGTTCGACTCGCACTCGGCCAGTTTTTTTTCTTCCTTCCTTTCTTTCATGCTGAGTGGAAGCCTTCTTGCCAGTCACGACGCACGGCGTGCAGCTGTCGACTGTTTCGGTTTTGTGCTCGAGATTATCCGATCTGTTTATGTTTTTATTTTTCTTAGTACTCGAGTTAATTATATCTTTTCCTTTCAACTACGTAGTAATGTTATCGAAATTATCATTCATCACTAGAAAACCGATCACAAAGAACGTATTTTTTGCTTAGAACCAAAACAGTGCAGAAATGTTGTATGAAATCTCATGGTGGGACAGTTTTGATATAAATTTACCACAGAGGTTTAATGTCTCCTATCAAGTTTAATATAAATGTATGCATTAGATCAAAAAGATACTGGCTGAAAATAAAAATCATAAAACCGACTCTGTGAAAAACACTGGCACTCCGGTAGTGCCGACAGAAGTGAAAACTTGAACAATTACGAGTGTATTTTGTGAATCGTCTTATAAACAAAACACGCGTGTTAAGGTGTGTTCCTTATTTTATAGGGTTTTTTGCAAATCAGGTATGTTGACCAAAGTGACTGGTTTATTCTTCTCGTGAAAGGAATTTATTCAGATTTACAAATAAGCACACAGGATAGACTTCAGTTCGTGGTGTTGGTCTCGCATGGAGCTCGTCGTCAGTTATATATCCGTGGTTCAGCGCCATCTCGTCGTTGTTGGATGAACTACGTAGTTAGTACGCGAGGCCCTCGTAGTTCTTCCCGATGTGCATAGATGGCGCTGTCCTCAACAACGCGCGTCTTACGTTTTACGTCTTACGAATTTTCGATCAGGGTCACGTGACCTGACGCGAATTTAGAAGTTTTTACCCATTCCAAAAAAGTACACAGCGCCGCTAAAGAAGTTTTCACTTCAAAAAAATAACAAATGGCGCGCATTTTTTACCATTGTACAGTGCGTGCCACGTAAGAAGAGACTTGACACACCACGTGGTCTGACATGCGCAGAACACGATTTTAGGTATCTTTAGCGGTATGAGGTCTGAGTGCGGGACGGGACCGGAAGTCATAGGGGCGGCGGAAAGAGCGGGGGAGGCGGGGTCAAGTCTCTTCTTACGTGGCACGCACTGTAAAACTTTGATACTTCATATTTAGCAAGAAAAGATTTAAAAAAGGGAAATAGCGATAGCGATATGAATGCAACAGAAAGTATAAAAACAGCTGCAATTGAAATTGTTTGCTGCAAAAGTCGCGGAATAAATATTTAAAAGCTTAGGAAAACTTTGTTTTCATTAACTTGCGTTTTTATTTTGAGTAGGTATATTTTATCACGGTAGGTAGATTGGTAGTTAAAAGAAAAGTAGATTAATTACGCACCTTGCTACATAAAATTGTTTCTTTCTTTAGTTTCATCAGTGTCCGACAGATGGCGCTAGTGACCTATAAATACAGATACAAAAGGATCTTTTGGCGCGTGGTCGAAATCGGCACCAGCACCACCATCTTATTTTTCAATACAATTTCACAAAAGTTTACGAACAGCGCCCTCTGTCAATGTCAGTTAAGCGCCAAAATACCCTTGTGCAGTCCGATTGAAACTGTATGACGGCTCTGAAGTGCGCTACTCGCTGCGCAGTACCTCACCCCTCACCCCCGCTGACACTTGAATGTGTTACTGCGCAGCGACTCGCCTCATGTTCCGAGCCGCCATTCAGTTTGTATCGGACTGTAGCGCTCTATCTATTGAGCGCACCGAATGAATAGTTCACTCTGTAATAATAGAGGTCACAAGACGATAGGCCATTACGAATAACTACTAGTTCGGCCTACATGAGTGTCAGTTGATCAACTTGAACAACAACGGAGAGGACAATGACCTCTGGGTGACTACCACAACTCCACAAGTCACGTGAATAAATAAGAAATGTTTTTACCTGACTGCGCCAGAAGAAGGGTTATTAGAGGTATTTCTTTGTAAGTTTGTATGTAGGGAACTACCAGTCGCATTTCAAAAAATATTTTTGAATTTGATAGCCCAATTCGGGCAGGTGATTCGACGGAGTGGTTCGGGGGAACAAGAAATTTCACGCGGACGAAGTCGTGAGCTGAAGCTAGTTTTATTATATGTTTAATGCGACCAAAATGGAACCCGTATCGCTACACGTTTTCCTTCGATGATTTCAACCACTGAACCATACTCGGGACATGTTATCAATCCGGTATCACTCGCGCTACTTATTACACTCAATAAATAACTATTAACATTAACATAATTACTACTAATTACGGTATTATTATTATCTTCAACCTCAAGGGGCTCGTGGCTAAGTAATTAGCCCTCAACCTCTCGCAACGCCACGAGTAAGGGGCTTATAATGTTAGCTAATAGTTATATGTATATAACAGTAACATTACATCACGCCTGCAGTCCCCTAAGGGGTAGGTAGTGATTATTACACCAACATATACCGAGCCTTTCGCAAAATTCGGCACAACTCCAGACTTTGGGCTACTATTGAAAATTCTTCATAAAAATACTCAATAACACTTTTGCTGACCTAGGTATCGGAATGCAATATACCTCTCTGCCAAATTTTATTGAAATCCGTTCAGTGGTTTAGGCGTGAAAAGGTAACATACAGACAGACAGACAGAGTTACTTTCGAATTTATAATATTAGTATGGATTATTAACATTATTTTAGGTCTGTTGACTTATATTATGTAAATATTATCTTGATTAACATAAATAAAATATTCATGTCCTGTCAAAAATAGTCAAATCGGTGTAGCCGTTCTCGAGTGATGAGTTTACAAACGAACAGTATTTCATGTTTATTTATCTAATAGATAGGAGATAATGCGTGTATATTTACATAAACAGGAAATTATTGGACAAAACTTCAAGGTTGTGATATTGTAACAACTAGCAATTGATAGATAATCACTTAATAAATGCCACTTGTTATTCACCAAATTATACCACGACCGGCTTACCACGACGGTAGTTTAGCGATCACCACGGCTGGCTATCATACGATTGTGGTCGCCTTCCAGTCTAACGGGGTGCAGCTGAATGTCAGTATTTTATACGGAGCGACTGCCTATATGACCCCCACAACCCAATTACTGGGTAACACGATACCTTTGTGAGACTGGTTGTCAGACTTTCGGGGTTCAGACGAGTGACGTCCCGTAACGACTGTCAAAGATACGCAAATAACAGCCGCGCACAACGGCTTAACGTGCTCTCCGAGGCACGAAGCTGTCTTGGTCTGTAAAGACGGTCACCCATCCACGGGCCAACCTCGGCTATCGACCCGTGTGGCTGAATTAACCACAAGCCCCATATAATATCCACACATACTCACTAATATTATAACATAACTGCATAATCAGCCTATTATAATATTCCCACTGCTGGGACACAGGCCTCCTCTCTGTGGGAGAGAGTGGACTGTAATCCGCGACGCGGGCCCAGTGCGGATACAGGTTGGTAGATGTCACATGTCATCAAATTTTATCTCATACTTACATGACACAATCAAACCCGGAAAAAATGAACAAATAAATAGGCTATAGTACATTTTTTCAGTGCGGGAATCGAACCTTCGTGCCACTCAGCCTCTGCGCCAACCACGCCACCACTTACGTCAGTTGCTAATGACTCTAGACACTTAATCGTCACACACGCAATCATTAGAGCCGTAGGAATAAATGACTGCCTACCAGAAATAATGATAGGTACGTTTCCTGCGACATGAGTATCAGTATAGTAGTAGGAATGAATAGACGCGAAATTGCTGCCTTGTCCGAACGCATTCGTTATGCCTGCCCTGTGTGAAAGCAATGGATGAGGTCTATGACGGAACGAACGTGCCTAGAAGATGCCTGTTCACTTTTGCTTTGACGGCAGACGGGTTAAATGTGGGAGGGAACACAGATGCCGGCAGAGAGTTCCACACTTTGGCTGTGCGCATAATAAACGTGTATGAGAAACGCTGAGTACGACTGGTCGGGATATCAACCAAGTGTGGATGGATGGTACGGCGCAGTATGTCCGGTAGTCCGGCAGTAAAGGGCAGCTTGTCGCTATTAGGACATTTATGTCAGGTGTCAAGAGAGTGTGCTGTGTTCCGTAGTTTAAAATAAAATAGTAAATAATTAATAGTAATAGTAATTAGTAGTAATAACATTTTATTACCTAAACTATGATAATCAAGTAATCCAGTAGACACTACACAAATATTTATTAAGTTTAAAATCTTTCTTTCTGTCGGTTTTTAAAAGCAAGTCAACTGTGGGTACTTACCACCCTTATAATATACGCGCCGCACTATGTAGGTAAGTACCATTTTGTTGAAACTCAGATGTGTCTTCTCGACATCCGGGTGTCACTAACGGGATGCAGCAGAATACCAGCGTCAGGTATTGTACCTGGCATATGCTGAGCTTCACTCCCATTTGGTGCAACCATGAGACACACACCGCCCAGTAGTGATCAACCGTATAGATGTTTATGAGCTAGGTGTTTATGGTTCAATTTATCTTTTCAATCTTTGTTATTTTTTATTATTTTTTCACCTTTTTTAATGTTTTTATTACCTGTATTGTGTCTTTTGTTGCACTGAATAAACGTTTTATCTATCTAATTGCCATCATTATGCCGAAAGTGATTAAAAGTGCTGACAGGAATATAATCTTGAAGTCAAACGTCGCACGCAAACTTATCTTGTGCGCACTCTATACGCATCTTTTGACGCTAGAAATTGAAAAACATTTTATCACAGAAATTGTATTGAAAAAACAAGATGGCAGCGTTAGTTTCGGTTTTGGCCACACGCCAGAATAACCCGTAGCGTTTTACGAACAGCGCCCGCTGTTAATGTCAGTTAAGCGCGAAAAGACCGTTGCAGTCTCGTTCTGAAGTGCGCTACTCGCTGCACAGTACCTCACCCCTCACCCCCGCTGACATGTGAATTAGTTACTGCGTAGCGACTCGCCTCATGTTCCGAGCCGCAATAAAGTTTGAATCGGACTGTATAGCGCTCTATCTATTGAGGGCACCGAATGAATAGTACACTCTGTAATAATAGAGGTCACAAGACGATAGGCCATTTACGAATAGCTAAGTACTAGCTCGGCCTATGAGTGTTAGTTGATCTACTTGGATAACAATGGAAAGGCCAACGACCGCTAGGTGGGAAAACGAGATAACGACGTTAGTTCCGATTTTGGCTACGCATCAAAAGATCCTTGTAGCGTTGTAGTTTCCGACGAAGTAAAGTCTACATTACATACAGGACACTATGCTATGGTTACAGTTAATTTTCCTCCATTTTACCTCAGTGGTGTGTCAGAGCCAAGGAACATATTGTGAGAGCCTAGGAGAGGACTCGGGAATCAGTTTTGACTTTGGCAGCCGCGAGTGAGCTTGGCGGGGCGCGGGGGAGAGGTAGACAAATAAACGCAAGGAGCGTTTATTTGTCTACCTCTCCCCCGCGCAAACAGGCGCGACACGCGATAAAATCGCGCGCGACACAAAGGCACCGCATGTCTGTTTGCAGGATAAAAACGTTCAAAAATAGACACGTTGTTTTAGTTGGGAGGTAATATGTATTTCCACATTTTAATTTAATGTTGTTGTAATAAAAATACACTTTGCGATTTCACTAAAACATGCGAATAACGCCTTTAAATTCAAAACGAAAAAAAAGTGAATTTCTCAAAAAAAAATCAGTTAGGAGGTATTGGCACTTCGCCGTCGTTTTAAGAAAAGTGCACGAGATTCGCCGTTTCCTTACTCTACACAAACACCTAGATTTGCGTGCAAGAAAGAATTACCTGCTCAAGGAGTCCTAATGAGAGGCCAGCAGTGTATGTCCTTGTATGGGGAACAATTAACATGACGTAAGAAACTGCGATCATAATCATAACAATAACCAGTATTGCGCAGAACTTCAACATGAAGTCACTACAACAGGCATAATCAGCCTTTAGTGTTCCCACTGCTGGGACACAGGCCTGCCTCTCTGTGAGAGGGAGTGGGCTGTAATCCACCAGTCACCACGCGGGTACAGTGCGGGCTGGTAGATGTCACACATCTCCGATATTTTTTTTTTTTAGGACCGGCCGGTTTCCTCACGATGATCTGCTTCACCACTTTGAGAGCAGTAGTGTTGAAATAACTTACACAAAGTAAAGCGCCTGTCTGGGTTCGAACCTGCAACTGCGACAACACTTCACTTACCTCAATGTACTTAGGGTCGGTACAACATGTCTTCTTCTTCCATACTTCTCTATTAGTCGGCAACTAGTTTGATTTTAATCCAATTTGGCTCAGACGCAAGGGTGTCGTGTAAACAACGAAAGAATTTTAGCATTTACGGTTTTTCCGAATGATTTCATTCAACTTTCGTATGACAAGGTCGTAGAGAGTATAGGAAATTGGCAGCCAGTGTCATTACCATTGCGCACAAAATGCAGAGGTTTTTTTTGACGAATTCGATATTTAAAATGGTGATGGAAATTTTGTAATTTTAGACGAAGCCAAAAATAATTCTCATTTTGATATTCTAGCTAGAGTCTATTGAAAAATGTTCTGAAAGTCATTAGAAATATCTCTTTCTACAGTACCTAAATCTGCTATCAAATGTTATTGTTACGAGCTTTGGGGTCCGTGACAATAAAAACTGCCGATTTAATAACCAAAATGGCACTTTAATAAACAACACTAATAACAACTGAAACACACTAATTATAAAACACAATTGCACTACTGACTTGAAGATCGCTTCCCAGCAATGCGTGCCACGTAAGAAGAGACTTGACACACCACGTGGTTTGACATGCGCAGTACACGATTTTAGATATCTTTAGCGTTATGAGGTCTGAGTGCGGGACGGGACCGGACGTCATAGGGGCGGCGGAAAGAGGCGGGAGAGGCGGGGTCAAGTCTCTTCTTACGTGGCACGCATTGTATTCGTTTGTATCGCTATTCCAACACTGACTCGGGTCGTGGCTCATACCGGCCTTATTATATTATAGTGCCTCAGATAGTTCTAGAACCTTCTACTGTAGAAACATCTAGAAAGTTCGAGTACATATCGGCCCCGACTGACCAGATGTCCATAGTTCTAGAAAGTTCTAGCATCGAAATTTCTAGAAGGATCTTGACTCTACCAGTTCTGCTATTCGAAACTAGATGGCGCTAGTGGTAACTAATGCCACCATATACCAGGCATTAAGAGGGCGCCGATCAAACGCCGCGCCGACCGCGCAGTGGCGCCCTCATCGTTTGTTTGATTATTTCTTTTATTTTAGAATGAAAATGCAGAAAATAAGCACGTTAAGTTGTTCGGAGAATAGTGGCCACTATTTTCCGTTTTAGTGAATATAGTAAAACTAAACAATGTAAAACTACCGTTTATAATAATATTGACGTAAGTATAATCTTGTGGTGTCTTCTGTGAGAGGGAGTGGGCCGTGATCCACGCACTGGCCCAGTGCGGTTAGGTAGATGTCATGTCTTCTAATTTTTGACACTAGGACATGCCTATTTCCTCACGACGTTTTCCTTCATAGAGTAGAAATAGCTTGTATCAAAATAGATCGCAATGCAGGACAAGATAAGAAATAAATATCTAAGTATTCTAAGTTGCGCGTGGGCAGAAATAAATTGACCTTTGCGACATCCTGCGTGGTCAAGAATTTATATACGATGACTAGCATCCGATGATTAGACCACATCGAGAATATGAGCCACCTACGGGCACACACTCGCGTCTCGCACCATAGAAGTTCACAGAACATACCTTGAGTTATTTGTTGTAAGGGGCTGTCCATTAATCACGTGAGGCTCGAAAGGGGGGGAGGGGGTCCATAAAAAATCACGAAATATCACAAGGGGGAGGGGGGGTGTAGTAATATATCACGTGTATTTATTTTTTTAAAAACATCCTGCAAACTTTCTAATAAAATTAGATGATTATACCTGTATTTTATAAACATAAAAAAAAGGTCCGATTCTTTGTAGGTACTAAAGATACACGTGATATGAGGGGGGGGGTAAGTCTTAAACCTCACCATATATCACCAAGGGGGAGGGGGGGTTAAAAATACCAGAAAAAAACATCACGTGATTAATGGACGGCCCCTAAGGTAGAAGTGAACTCGCAGATCGCAGAAATCGTCACGAAAAAAACATTCTTCTCCCTCTATGCGACTTTCTCTCTTTCTGTCTCTTTTTATTACTAAGTATATTTAATAGACAGAGAGAAAGTGTGAATTTAATACGCATTTTTAATACAGAGCCATCTAGTATAAGTTTTTAGAAGCTCTCATGAAGTTATCATCAATGATTATCATTTTGATAAAATGAAAATCCAAGATGATTAAGTACGAATGTGTGCGTGCGAGTACCGCGTAAGATACTTCGTTCCACGAGGGTCCCCGACCGCACACTTGTTTGTTTGGCAGTTTTACACATCACATAGAATCATCATCATCATTATCATCCGCCTAGCCTTTCCCAACTATGTGTGGGTCGGCTTCCAGTCTAACCAGATGCAACGACCCTTTGATAAGACTGGTTGCCAGACTAAGTTTATTTAATTATATTGATTGATATTTCATGAAATAATCATTCAATAGGATTATAAGATTTGAGAGAATTACAGTATTGATGATTTGAATGATTATAATTCTGTAAAAGTCATATTTTTTTGCACTCGCGAATCATATTTTAATTAACATACAACCTGACACTGACCTGCAAATTGCAAAACAAAAAAAAACACATGAATTTAAATTTCGCGGGTTACACATGCGATTCCTCCTTAAAGGGTTGCCATCACCTAACTTACGGACCCCGGATAAAATCATTAAAAATCGCGGACATTTGGGTGAAATAAAAATTTTTCCACGGACTCACTCAAAAAAAAATAATTACTGTAAAATATGTATAATATCTTAATTATAGAAAATCAATTTAAAGCTCAACAATACAAATAAAACGCTTAATTTACTAATCAATTATACACTCTTCTCTAAGTGAAACTGGTAATAAAAATTATTAGGAACGCTCTTCTTTTAGGCATTAATGAAAATAAAATGAAAAATTGTAAATTAATTAGGTATGAATTGTCACGAGCGCTCGGGTATATTTGCCGCGCGGCGAATTTTTAACTATTATTTATGATTTAAATTTTTGCAAATCATTCAATGTCGGATTTCCCTGATACAGAAAGTGACATTATTTAAAAACCCCGCCCGGACGCTCCCCGGTCGCCCTCCAAACTAGGACAACTCCAAGGAAACCCAGACCAGCCCAGCCCTACCACAAAATACAGTGTTTTGTGGCCCTACCCTTAATGTACGCCTGGCACATCAAGTTACTACAATCTGTCAAATAAATTTCTTCATTAGATTTTCAACTTTATCGCTCCAAATAAGGTTCAAGGTTGATTGGGAAAATTTGACAGTTTTTCGGTTTTGTTTGTTCAGCTTAATGTGCTGGCGTCTGTAACATGTTTTAAACTTTTAAAGCAAATAAAATAATAATATCCTACTCTACAATGTGACATTAAGCAATGATACAACAACTCCAGTGCCAACACAATCGTGATTCCCCAGCAGGTAGGACACCTACCGATCCATCACCGATCATCCGATACCATCACCGACACTCCGACAATTACACAATTCAACCTTTTTCGATTGATTTCGAAATGTATCGACACAATAGTTTCGTGACCGAGCGGCAGGCGAGGTTAACCCACGGGCCGCGTTCAGCCCTGGGCTGGGTGATCGTTCGAAACTCGAGGTCTCTCCGTGATTTGGGAAGCAAGTACGGTCGTTTGGTCGTTACATAATATACATATATACATGTATGTGTAATGATAATCCCTTCATGTGAAAAATAAAGCCATTCATTTTAAAAAATGGGCCACAAAATATTGAGCCCTGCGGGATTCCCAATATCAATTTAGTACTGAGAGTTCTGTCGTCAACTTTCGAAATCCTATTATTTACATAAACATGAAGTTCAGAGGTCTAGACAAACCTCCTTCCGTATCCCATATTGGTTCAATTTCTAGATTAATTATTTACCATGAAGAACACACTCAAAAGCCTTGGATAGATTTAACAAAAAAAAAACGAATGAAGCATCGTATGACTCCCCAAGCATCCATATCCATACTAATACCTGCACAGTTGCAGGACTTGCAGGTGTAAGTATGGATATGGATGCTTGGGTACATTGTACAAATAAATAAATAATATTGTAAATGCGCATGTATGTCTGTCTGTTACCTTTGCAACTAAGGTTACCTTTGCAACTAAATTTTACTGTCCGGCGAGTCCGATTTTTTACGGTCCCATATACGCACGCCATAATGAAAAAATAAAATCGTACCGCGGCCGCCGGACAGTAAAATTCCTTGTAGTGCACAAACGCCCTAATGGCTGAACGGATTTAGATGAAATTTGGCACCCGGGTAGACCATGACCTGTGTGCTAATTTCGTAACACAGTACCTATCAGTGGCAATGGCTTTCATTTTGACAGTTCAAGAAATTCATTGCGTTATTTACGTTGTTGAGCAGATTTTTTTTCGAACATAATTGTAGCAATTGTGTCAATATCCTTCAAAATGATTCAGATTATGATTGATAGTGTGTTAATATAATGAGGGTTCTGTGTTAGGATATTAAAGACCTGCAAATTGCATAAAACCTAAGAAAGTTTGTGTTTCGCGGGCTACCTGGCGCTTCCCTTCAATCCCCGGGAACTGTCCCAAGGAATTGTAAACGTTTAGACGCAAACAGAACTGTGCCTATTTATGTGCCTTACCTTATTTGTAGCGCAATTAGAAGCAATCCTTAGGAACATTCTCATCCATAATTAATAAGTTAATAACATAAAACAATTCACTCGATTACGTATTTCCACATAGATAACTCTCAAGCACCATCGTTCACTTGTACTGAACTATTTAATTGCACACAATAAGTCCTTTTGTCGCAGTTTATTTATTTAATTAGTGAACAATAAAAGTTTTCTCACAGAACAACTACATCTCCGCACACAACCTATCGTATCGCGAGTTCCCGCGCTACTAAAAAAATCTCCATAATAATATTGTAATTTATCCGAGTACCAATTTAAACAAACATTCAATACATGACTACTGAACCTTATCGCAACAACATAAAGTTAAATTTACCTTGTTGTAACAGTAAATGTCACCAAACGAACGAACACTATCTGACGTTTCCTACACAAAGTAAATCTTGCAGCTAATTTACGAGAATTTTCCTTTGTAAAGTACTGGTGATATAGTTTCGGGGCTGCAAATGTCAGTTTGTATGTTTCGATGTATGAAACCATTGTTGACAATCTTTGTTTTGCCTAGTTTTCGCTCGCAGCCGGTAGTGGCGAGCGCTTATTTTCTTCACTTTGTAACTATTATTCACGCATTTTATTCTTTTAATATACCTAGTGATATTTGCTACTTTTAATTGACTTCGCTCTATCTATCTCGATCTATGAGAGAGTTGATGAAGAGAGGCTCGTGGCTAACATAGATAATGCCAACGCGCCTCACTCTTCGTACTAGTCGCTAGTGGTTATCGCCATTGAGTTCTAATGTACTACGTAGTAGTATAACTCATTGGTTATCGCTAGTTAATTCCGCTACTAATTACCCACTAGTAAGTAATTACTGTGTATCGACAAAACTCTAGCGGAGATGTGCTTGTACTATAAGCGATTAGGAAGAAGAGTGGACGCGTCTTCGTAGGTGGCGCTATCTGTGCATACATATATGTTACCGGCCAAACCCGATTTAAGGAAGAACTAGTTTCGCCTAGGCTAAACCAGTTCTCCCTCGCTCTTGCATCCTATGTCGACGGAGACCCGCTTAGCGGGGCTCCTATTTCTGTGTCTTAAAGTAACCTAACCAAACCTAACCTAGGGGTGCCCTTCGCTCGCTCTTGCATCCTACGTCGTAGCCTACAATACAAGGAAGGAGGAAGAACTGGTTTGGCCTAGACGAAACTAGTTCGAACGCAGATAACATGACTTACCTGCTAACAAATTATGAAGAAATGTGGGGCGCGTCTTCGTGGATGGCGCTATCTGTAACAACAGCCGCATGGATCGATCTTCAAGGCAACAATCTACGAGGTCGGTCCATGGATGGGTGACCATCCATTACATACAGGACCTACCGAGACCCTCCGTGCCTCGGAAAGCACGTTTAGCCGCGTTCGTCCAGCGCCTGAACTCTCCGTTCGCGGTCGTGTCGGATTGCCGTCCCATCGGACTATGAGAGACTGACAGTGAGGGAAGAGAGAGCGCACCTGACCTGTGTGCGCACACACTTGTGCTAGACCAGACTTAGTTGAGATCAGCTGCCATGATGACCGAAAAACGGTCTGGAGGACTATTTATGTAAGTATTTTGATTTTTTATGTGGCTAATGTTACATACATTAGCCACATAAAAAAAAACCTATATTTTCTGGGAAGGTATACGTGCACAGTGCGGACACGGTAGAATACCATTCATAACAAAAGCCGAAAGACGTCTAATGCTGGACACAGGCCTCCCCCAAGCACCTCCACTTCGACCGGTTTTGTGACGTGTCATTGACATTATATAATTTATAATATTAAATACTTGCTGATCTGGTGATCTTCATCCGCCTCAGAATTTTAATTCGTGAATTTTTAATTTAATTTTGCAAATAAGAAAGACATTTTTTTTGCAACTGATTGAAAAATGGTCTTAAAAATTTGAAGTGGGGCTACTAGGGCATGTGGGGTATCCCACATGCCCTAGTAGCCCCACTTCGAATTTTTCATATGAAAGAGCACGGTTTGCACATTTTCAAACTTTTTTCTTCTTTTTTAGGCCGCATAGTTTCCGACTTTAGATATTGTTAAAATTCACGGGCTAATATAGGCCTAGCCGATGAAAATTTAAAAACATTTCACGTTTCATAATCCGGAACCCTCGGTGCGCGAGTCTGACTCGCTCTTGGCCGGTTTTATTTATATAGATTTTATAAACGAGAAGAAATCGTTCGTCCGCCGACCAATACCGTTCGTCCGGTGGCACGTTCATTGTTATCGAACAGAACGGGCTGCTTACTGTAACAAAACATTGGCATTAAAGTTCGTTCAAATTAATTTTACTTCTGACAGCACCAAACTAACACCAACCTTATCGTAACGGAAATAAAGATCACAATGGTTTTGACAGACTTGTCAGTGGCAGCAACCCAACAGCAACCATAAGGAAATGAAAATAAAGATCACTGTGACTTGGACAGTGATGTAAAATCTGAGGTAAAATAACTGTGAACGGATGTAGGTGCATGCTTAGATAAAGATCCAGTAGGTACTAGGTATGTCAGAGTACACTCGGCGGTAACGTTTACCGAGTCTACCTCTGACATAAGCTGTCACGGGAATAATCTGCGACTCCCACATTCCCCTTAAACTTAAGGGGATGCGCTAAGTAGCCCGCGAAATTCAAATGTTCTTACCTTGCGTTATTTGCAATTTGCAGGTCAGTGCAAGTTCATAATTACATATAATACTATTGATATTATGATATTTCAGAAATAGTCATTCAATAGGATTAATGAACTTAGAGGGTTGTATTGATGATTTTAATTATTATAATTCCTTAAATTCATATGTATTTGTTACGCTCGCGAATCTTACTTTTAGGGTTCCGTACCCAAAGGATAAAAACGGGACCCTATTACTAAGACTCCACTGTCCGTTTGTCTGTCTGTCACCAGGCTGTATCTCATGAACCGTGATAGGTACACAGTTAAAATGTTCACAGATGATATATTTCTGTTGCCGCTATTTCTATTCTGTTTTTAGTATTTGTTGTTAACAATTACTAAAAACAGAATAGAATAAATATTTAAGGGGGGCTCCCATACAACAAACGTGTTTTTTCGGCGTTTTTGCCTTGCGGTACGGAACCCTTAGCGTGCGAGTCTTTTTTTTAATCAACATTCAACATGACACGGACCTGCAAATTGCCATAAAACGTAAGAAAATTTGAATTTCGCGGGCTACCGTAGCGCTACCCCCCTTAAGGGGAAGATTTGTAAAACAATGCTTCGACAAGCCGCAGTGCGACTGTGGAGCCACACCCCCTTTAGGGTACCTATATATACAATGTGGAACAGGAATTACGACATTAAATTAAAACGAGCACAGTACTAGTCCATCAAAACATTTTAAAACATGAAGATTAGTAGGATATGGAAAATTTAAAAATTTCAATTTTCAAACAAAATAAATGGCAGAATCAACTGCATAAAAAGTAAACACGCTTTATCTACGAAGTCACTGACCTATTACGCGGCGTGATGCGGGGTGCAGCGGGCGGCGCGGGCGGCGCTGCCGCGGTGTTGGGCGGAGGTACTTTCAACAAATCAGCGGCATAAATTCACTAAGTTGCGAGTTGTTAATTAATAAAAGATCACTGATTGAATAATTAATCACATAATATCACATCACAATCTTTAAATCATCAATAGTCAAATTTTCAAAGTGTCCCCCGTTGTTCATTATGCACAAGCGACATCGTCTTATTAAATTTTCACGGACTCGTCTTAACAAGTCCCCATCTGCCATTCTTTTAAGTTTGTCGAAGGCATTAATTATTTTAATTTTTAAATCGTCCATGGCATATCTCTGGATAAAAGTTGTTGAACTTTTCTGAACTTGTAAGGTCGCCATGCATGCCGTTTCAAAATTCTATGAACAGTTCTGTGACTCACTTGAAACCGCAGCGCTGCGTTCCGAAGGCTACAAATCGGGTTGTTTTCAAAATGTTGTAATATCCGGTCCTCGATACTTGAATTTGAAGACACGCTCTCTCCTTGAGGAACCAAAGGCTGATGCTCTCGTAACCTCTGAACGGCCAGGGTAAAAACACGGCTATTGGTAGGGCACGTTTTTGTGTTACCATATCTCTCCCGATATGTACGCAATGCTAAAGCCGCATTTTGGTGACATTCTCCGTACGTAAGTACCATGTCGGTGTACTCGGCAGCTTATTTGAGGCATAATTAAACTAAGAAACTTACAAACCTAACCTAAATCACAAAACTAACTACCTAATAAATGCCTAAATAACTTAGTACTAATATTACACTATCACTTAACAATAAGTCACACTAAACTACACACACTATGCACTAATCCAACTATCATAAATCGTCTTTAATCACAATAACAACTAAAACTTTTCATAAAATAACGACAATGCGCGCGCGGATCGTCTTGTGATAAAAAAAGTCTGCGTGTGCTACCTTCAAAGGGCGCCGCTATGCACTGACTGACATAGTTACCGAGTCAAGGACTTTTTGCCGAAAAATTCCGCTCACACACACACACTCGCAATTATCTATGCACCACTAATGCATTATTTGCGTAAGTAATATTTCTTTATTTTCTTTTTCTTTCTAATTGTAGTATTTTGCGGGAGTGGGCGGGGCGTGTCAGATAGGGATCGTATGACACTTTTCTCTGTCTTTCAAGCATCTATCTATTGCGAAGTAGAGAATAGAATCGTAGGGTTTTGCACAGGTTCTTGACCTTACAATGTTTACCTATTATTACGGACTCAGTTCTACATCATGTTGAAAAATAAGAAAATGAAAAATAATTTCCTGTGGCTAAAGTATTCATTGGATTTGATTGATTTTTTGTATACGGGTAAAGTGGATGCCACTCTTTACGTGGTTTAAAGGAATGTCAATCGTCCTGCCCCACGTATATGATCTGTGGCCACACCACAAACGATGCCCCACCTGCATTAGGGGCCTTCGCGAGGCCAACGATACGCTGTCCAAGTGGCTGAATTCTGCACCCTAATTACGTAACACGCTATTAAACACAATTTAAATGCATTTGAAGGATATTACTAATCCATTCCTTCAAATGCTCGAAAAATTTGTCAGCTCAACAACGTAAATCAATAAGTACGACGAAGAAGAAAGAACTGAAAACGTAATAAAAGGGCGACAAGTCATTGGCACAGCGAAATGATTTGCGTTTGGGCTATTTACGTGTTGAATATATTAACATAATTAAACCCTAGTCGAACAAAGCGCTTGCCTAGTTGTGTAGCAATTTGTAGTTCAAAATGCTCTCTCACGCTTGCGTAATTTTAAATGACATGTATTTTGTCATGCCTCTAATAATCCCCATTTTGCGCTCCTAGAATAATCAGCGTATACTGCCCACTGCTGGGACACAGGCCTCCTCACTTCAAGAGAGTGCGCTGTAATCGCGTACGCGGGCCCAGTGCGGGTTGGTAGATGTCACATGTCTTCGAATTGTTGGTTCTAGGACATGCCGATTTCCTCACGATGTTTTCATTCACCGTTTTGAGAGCAGTGGTGATGAAATTATTTACACAAGTAAAGCGCCTGCCTGGGTTCGAACCCACGACCTACAAGCTCGTAAGTCGGGGCCGTTACACTACTGTGCCACCACTGCTTGTAGAACCTTTCCTATGTTCATGTTGGGGTAATAAAATGCTAAAGGTACGGACAGACGTGCTCATTAGTAGCACGAAAGCATGCTTATATTGAGCAAGTGCTCATTAGTAGCACGTGTGTAATGTAATGAGCATGCTTATTTAGAGCATGCTCAAAAATCAACCAACGTTTGATTTTTGAGCATGCTACCCGAGGCGCGGGTAGAAGGGGGCGTGCTCCGAGCGCGTCTGAACAGGTTTGCTTATTAGCATGCTCATTCGATCTCGATCCGCGGTAGGTGACTGTTTTTGCGTCAAATTAAAATAAAAACACGAAAATTGAACCCTCAATATGTCGCGAAATAGCATCTCGCATACAAGTGTTTCGTTTTTGTATGACACTCAATTTTAGAAAGTAGCTCGTCAAATTTGTGCGGGAGTATGCGCAAATAATTTTTATAACTGTCGAGATCTTCGCTTCGCATCTCTGCCAACAATCGATTACTTGCTCCCTGTCACTCTTCTGTTTATCCAATTACGAACCCAGATTCTCTTTTTTTTTGTTTTTTTCTTTTTCACCAAAATGTTCTTACACAATTCCGTTGCAAGCAATATGATTATTTTATTGAGTTCTGTACGGATAGCACTGTCACTATATCTTTGTACAGACGCCAGCACATCAAGCTACACCTAACTGTCAAATTTTCCCAATCAACTTTGAACCTTATATTTTAGCGATAAAGTTGAAAATCTATTGAAGAAATTTGACAGATTGTAGTAACTTGATGTGCTGGCGTCTGTACATCCATTTTGTCCAAGAGCCTGGTGCTAAATATTAGCACGTCTGTCCGGTACGTTTGCTTTGAGCATGCTTATTTATGAGTATGCTTCAAGAAAGCATGCTTATTGCCGGCAAATGTGAACAGTTGCATGAGCATGCTTACTTTAAGCAAGCTTTTAAGCATGCTTATTTTGAGCACGTGTGTCAGTACCTTAAGCCGAAAAAATATCGCGGCGGGATTTTATCGCGCACTGGATTTTGAACTTTCGGTGTTGAGCCCAGTACCTTGTTTTGAGAAACAGAAAATATTATTAGGACTTGTAATTTTTACATTTACACTATAACATAGAGTAACTAATAGACTAGTAAACTGATAGTTTCGAGAAATAGGGCCTAGGTACCCGTAACGACTGTATAATAGGGCGTTAAATTTAACACCTTTAGACCCTATACTGGTTTTTTCAGGATGGAAAATCATCAAATGACCCCTACCGCTCTGGGTGGAGCGAAAGGGAGTGTCAGACTCTTATTGACTAAAACTGTTCCTTCCTTAGCCCTTTATGTTCCGGGCCAGCGGTAACCCTTTCGGACAATCCCGCTGAGCCTTATAATGGCTTCAATTATTATGATAGTTACGAGTCAGTAGTAAATGCAACTAAGTAACTGAAATTTCCCGCAATTTTTCTGCAATGCGTTTCGTTTTAAATAAGCTAGGAATGTTAGCATTCAGAAAAATTAAGTTAATTATGTTATAACATTTATTTAAGTTTTATATAAACTTGTTAATAAAAAAATAATGTTACGTTTTAATTACATTCATGTTAATTTTTGCTATATATTAGAGGCAAAACTGAAAACTTAAAATGGAACACAAAATTATGATGACCTTGGCAGTTTGACAGATTTGAATAAAGTTGCCAGAAAAAGATTCATGTATTAGATAAGGCAAATTTTAATAATGTGAGAATTACTTTTATTAGGCGCAGAAAAATTATTATGTACCCTATTCAAGAAAGTTAAATAATGAATGGGCCAAGTGTGTGTCGAACCACGATAATTATTAACGCATGCACAGTATTGTTTTATCAAACACAAAATATGTTGGCTTTTCATAGTATTTTTCGAAAACTATGAAAAACAACGTTATTTCTGTGGTTGTAACCAAAAAATATATTCACAAACTAATGAGTTAACTAGAAAGTCACTTGGAAACATCAGAATATTTATAACGCGCATACGCTTATGTGCAGCTCGACCCTGTCTGCCTACCCTGAATGGAAAGCGTAAAGTTCTAATATTATTAAATTCATGTGAAGTTTTCATTTTCGGAGCCTAGAATATGTATAAAAATATTTATTCCATACAACCACTCTTTTTGATAGACCTATCCAATGACACTACTCACAATGGAATACACGATTTAAAAAAAAAATATTATTTTTTTTGACCTGTAGCCCAAGAAAAATCTTTTTTCAAGATTTTCACAACTTTGTCGGCGTGACTAATACGTATAACCGTGACAAATTACATTAATTGGCGAAACTATAAGGGCCCCTTGCATTACTACGGAACCCTAGAAAGGTACGGAATAACAGCCATCTCTAATAATTTCTATTGTGCTTAAAGGACTACAGACTTGCACGGCTTAGGAATAGAATTACTTTGAGAATAAGCTAATCATTTTGTATAATTACTTTATAATTAAGTTTCAGTTAATTTTTTAAGCCTCGGTAAAGTCCGGCATTGTATTATTTGGATTATAGTTCAGTAGCTATTTTTATTAGATTTTTAGTTATTTTTAATTAAGATCAAGTTTTACTGTCCGTGGTCGTATTGTTACTTGTTCTACTAACTAGAATGTAAACAAATAAATTACGGAACCCTAAAAAATTATTAAAGAAATATGGTAAATTAAAATACTAAGTTGGCAACACTCAAATGACGGCCATAGCAGTTTACCTAGTCACGCGAGAAAAAAAATGTGAATTTACGAATTGAATATTCTTTGTTTTAATTGCCTTAGTGAACTTTAAATTGTGTTTTTTAGTGACAATTATATTGTACAATACACGAACCCTATAATGAACATGTTATTTAAAGAGTTTTGGTGGGAAAACACCATGAATTTCATCGTTAAAAACTAATTTGTGAATCGAATAAAAAAAGTGTTTTTTGTGCTATACAGCTCAACATCAGGTAAGTTTTTTACGTCGAGAATATCGATTAGTACGTGGAACGACATTCTGTGTGGTTTAAAACACTGTTTCGACTTTCAAAGTGGTGGAAAAACGTATTTGAGTGTAGTGTTTACATATTTTCGAGGATACAGGTCCTGAGACACGTTGTTTTGGTACTTATATTATTGTCTGCAGTTTCAGGAATGTGGGATGTTCGCGTTATGACGTATAAATAACACTGTGTGTGTGTCATTATCATTGCGTTGTGTCTACATTGTTACAGTGTTTTGTACGTATTTTATGTCTTTGAATTTTTAAGAATATCAGAAATAATTAAACAGTATAATTTAAACTAAAAAAAATATTGTTGGTACTTTGTTTAAGAAATAAAAGCCTCTGTTATCCCACTATTGGGCTTTAAACTCAGCTCATGAGGAAGAAGGAATAAAATTATTTACAATAGTTCTTAGCATGATAAATGAATGCTAAAATTTATAATACTAGTCCCTATAATACACCCACTGATACCGCTAACTTGTTAGGGGTCCCGAAACAATCATTTGTAGAAATATTGTCAAACACTTCAATTCCATTTAGTTGACAATCAATTTTAGTTACAATTAAGTCTTGTTTACATTTTAAAGTTTTAGTTATTATTTTTTATTGTATTTGTTGGTATATTGGTGTGGCTAGCTGACGTATGACAAATAATTTAAATTAATATTCCGTGTCTTGATTGTTAATTACCTTGCATACCTACTATTGTATAGATGCAAGTTTTCCTAACTGAACAGACAGCCGAGCTGCTGGATAGTTTGTTTCGCTCCTCCTTCCCAGTGCAAGCACTAGAAAGTGGTGACGGGTGGACATGCCGGGGAACTGTCGATAATTTTTACGTGACATGTCTTTGAATTTTGCTCTACGGTTTAGAAAGCAGTGGTGATCAAATAATTTACACAAACTAAAACGCCTCTGGGTTTGAACCCACAACCTACAACTCGTAGTCGGGGCCGTTACCACTGCGCCACTGCTCTCTTGGGGCCATGACCACTGCGCCACTGCTCTCCCTCACTCTAGCTTACATATACCTATTTATTTGTGCCTTGAAGTTACAGCTAATTTTAAATGAAAGTTTTCAGGTACAATATGAACCACACTGCTGCCACAATACCAGACAACATGGACATTGATCCACTGAGCTCTTATGAGTACCCAGCATATGACAGCTATGCTGCCCATTCTTACCCGTACCCCAGCAAGCTCCAGCAGTCCATATACCAGGCCTACCAACAAACTAACACCAACTACACACAACCGCAAGAACCATTCACTAATCCACCACCAACATCACAAACTTCAGTAGATATTGAAATACCACCTAAGAACAAAGAAACAGACCCAAAACCAGTTTTGAAAAAGAGAAGGAAGGAGAAGAATGGCCAGAAGAGTACTTATTGTTCTGAGAAGATAACAGATGCTACATTCAAGTTCTACGGTTGTTCCGTCTGCAACATCAGCTACAACGCGTTGCCCGACCTGGACCAGCACGTTACGGTTCACAAGAACAGAATGACAAGCTATAGACTGCGGTTAAGAAATCAATTTAAAAAGAAACAAATTAAAAAAGAAAAGAAACGGTTAAATAAAAAGATGGTTAAAATTAAGACAGAAAAAGAGTTTGAAATTGAAATTAAACCAGAAGACGGTTATATTGGTGAAGAGAAAGCTGCAGATGTTATAAGTAATGGGATTAATCGTAATTCTGAGTGTAATGGGAACGTAGATAATGAAAACAGTATAAGAGAAGCCCAAAATAGTCAAATTAATAGCAATAATGTCACCGTTTCTATTAATAACGACCCGCAGAATAATGAAACAAACTCTTTGAGTAACGGGAAGGGTGATAATGAAAATAGTGAATTGGAAAAGGGAAGTAATATGAACAGTAAAGATAAAGAGAACAGTATGGACGAAGCAGAGTTAAATAATTTAGAGAAAATTTACAAATGTTTTGCGTGTCAGAAGCAGTTTACTTTGAGCTATTATTTAAAACTACACGTGAGGTCCCATACAGGTGAGAAAAATATATATTTTTTTTATTTTTGTTGCTAATGGGGAAGCGCCACGGTAGCCCGCGAAATTCAAATTTTCTTACGTTTTTTGCAATTTGCAGGACAGTGTCAGGTTGTACTTATGTTGAACAAAATATGACTTTACAGAATTATTATCATTAGAATCATCAATACAATCTTCTAAGTTCATATAATATTAATTATTGCTGTGGTTTCAAGTCCGGTTGCCGAGTGTGGGGTCCTGGGTTGGATCCCCAGGGTAGCCAAAGTATTATTGAGTTCTCTTAGGTAGTACACAGCGGGTCTAAGTCTGGACGCGTGTCTTTATTTCTAAGTGTACATCCATGATATATATATATCTATACATAACTGTACTAATAATAAAGTTCTTCAGCTTTCGTTTATTTGTTTGGTTGAACACGCTAATCACTGGAATTAACGGGCGGATTTGAAAAAAAAAATTTGCCATTTGATAGCCCAGCTTTTGAGGAAGGCTATATGATATTATGTCAAACAAGTACCCTTAGGAGCAGAGCAAAAAGAAAAAAAGGCAGAAAATACACTAAGTTAAAAAGATGTAATAGCGCGGGCAGACGATAAAATGCGACGGAGTGGGTAAGAAATTTCACGCGGACGAAGCCGCGGGCTAAAGCTAGTCATGTTAGAAATGATATATCATTGTCTTCAGACGAGAAGCCCTACACGTGCAGCGTGTGCGGCCAGTCATTCATCACGGCCAGCAAGCTCGGCCGCCACAACAAGCGCATCCACCTCGCCGAGCGTTACCAGTGCCGCATATGCTTCAAGGTATACTCCCGGTGAGTACCTCACGCCATACACTCGCCCCGTGACAACTCGCCCTCCTGACCGACAACTGTATTAGTAGTCCAGCTCTATGTGAAGGAGCTCGGCCGAGGAAGTGCTATAGAAAGTAATTATACGATTTTTTTTAGCACAGTACTAAGGAACATCGCTCATTTGGGGAAAAACCGACCTAACTGGTACTTTACTTTTTTTAACGTCTTTGTTTCTCCTAACGGAAATATGCTTTCTAAGTTCTTTGTCATATTTAACTAATGTTAGGGACCTAAACTAAGGACTTGAACTCAAAATGCAGTGGACTGTAATTTAAAGTAATATAATGCAAAATAGGTACAAAAACCGAAGATGGTAAACGTATGGAGTGCGCGCGCGTGCCGTCGCCCGAGATCGGTAGTGAAGCAAGGAACATATTTACTCTAGGAGAAGAACGTCAACTACGAACAAATAAAATGGTACGGTTTTTGGCGCCACCTAGTGGGTGCCCCCAAAAACTTGTGAAAGCGGGATATTCAAAATCGATTTCTTTGAGATGTTTTCTTTGAGATGTTTCTTTGAGATGGTCCACGAAAGCAGAACTGAGAAACTGTAACCGATGTTTAATTGTGCTACTTTACTGGTTACAATTTTCCAGCTCCGCTTTGGTGGTCAAGCAGCCTTATTGTTTATATTAACTTAAAAGGTGGATAGGAGATAATTCTTCTAGTAAAAAAGTTTGAGTTTTGACATAAATCACAATTTTTTTGTCAAATGTTTTTACTAGTATTATTATAATAAAAACAGTAGTGTGTCTATGTCAAAAGTACTTTATTATAAATTACACAATTGGTATTGCATACATAGGAGCTATCAAAATGGGCAACTGAATTTATACCTATCAACAAACAACATAAACACAAACTATAATCACTATCTCGTACACAACACTCAGGTGATTCGGCACACAGACGGTGGAACGTAGGCTCTACTCAACGTCGTTAATACCGAGGATAACACTTAACGTTGCAAAAAGAGAATTCACAAGAAATAACATCAATATGCGCTTACGCCGGCAGACATTTTTCATGTGAAGTGGTATTTGTGGGGCTGCCATGTACATTAAACAAAATCGTACCCACCTAATCTTGTAAAATTAATAATTTTAGAAAGAAAGTAGCCTCTGCCCGTTACGTTGCAGTAAATTAAATTTATTATTTATGTATTGACTTGATTGGTAACCCTTTTGTTTATTTAAAGTTAAAACCTATGCTATACGAGCGTATATCTATTATATTCGGCATGAATTATAGTTATATTTATTGTATTCTAATAAAATTAACGTTGAATAAATATGCGAAATATTATGTCGGCTAATTTGTTGATTAATAATTTAAACAAAAATGTCGCTAAAACTACCAGATGGTAGCTTTTTAACACCTAAGCAACTTTTTAGTTTTACTAATGTTGCCATCTTTGAAAACGTCATTATTAGAGACCGAAGCTTTTAGGTCTTACATAATAGAGGAAAACTTGGCAACACAGGTCTAGCCCCCGTAGGTATTCCAAAGTTTACCCAATGAGTCGACCCCGCCTGTAGTGAAGTGACGCGACCGCCCGCATCTCGCATGCCGCACCTCTCGTCGTCGCCCGCCGCCTTCCGCTGTCACACGACAGCAGCCGAAGGTTGCCGGAGGCGCCCGAACAACTAATTTTTGGAAAAAAAAAATTAACTACGTCGATGTTTCTCCAAATGCGATATTTGAACATACTGTCGATAGCTAATGATCTATTCATGTCAAACCGTCAAATAGTGAACGAACCTGCACTCACTTACAGGGTTCACAATCTGTCCCCATTTTATCATCCGTAAAATTATGAACCCCTGATTTGTCGGCCTTGGCGGTAGCCGAATTGTTTGCAGTAACTAAGCCAGGGTACCCCGACCAAATGGGTTAGGTTAGAACTGTGACCAAAATGTGATCGAGCCGAGCGAGCGAAGCGACCGGTGCCGCGGCAGCTGCCGGTCAGCGCGACTTACCAGTTGGTCGCAGTTACTAAGGTGCGATCCGTCGCATGCAAGTTTGATACCAGTTCACAATTTGTCGACAAGTCTGGAACGACAGTTTACAATTTCGTGAGGTAGACTAGAAGCCAACAGTGTTCACAATCATACGAAATATTTCGATAGTTTATAATCTCGCGAGATAGGATTATCAACAAACGATGTTCGTAATAATACGGTGACATAATTATATAATTCTTCTGTACGTGTGTATGTCGCTGAACTCCTCCTAAACGGCTGGACCGACTTTGATTTTTTTGGGTGTGTTTGAGTTGGTCCCTTCATAGTTCAGATTCACAATTAGGTAGGTAGCGATGTTCGGGCAGAACAACGTCTGCCAGGTCCGCTAGTTCATATAATAAAATAAAACTAATTTAATATATCTAATTTAATATATACTAATTTAATATATATAAAATAAAACTAATTTAGTATATCATAAAATAAAACTAATTTAAACGGACTTTGTATATTGCAGGTTCGAGCTGCTGACGGCTCACTTCGACAAAACGCATCCTGAAGACAAGCTGGAGGGAGAGCCGTATGGTACGTCGATAATATCATCATGTTAGCTTTTGCACGCAGCTTCGCCTGTATTCGGAGAACCACACGATTGCAAAAAAAATATTCCACGGGGTCATACTACTAGGATCAAAAGTCATACGCTTAGCCGCTAATGGTAGCCCGCGAAAAACATTTTTTTTTACGTTTTTTGCAATTTAGCGGTCAGCGTCAGCGTCATGTTGATTAAAATATGATTCGCGACCGTAACAAGTATTTACAGAATTATAATCATTAAAGTCATAAATACAACCCTCTAAGTGCATGATTAAAACCCTATTTAATGAATATTTCATTCATGAAATCATTCAATAGGATTATATGATTATGCTATTTCATTCATCTGACACTGACCTGCAAATTGCAAAAATATTAAGAAAATTTTAATTTCGCTGGCTACCTTATTGCGGGAGGCAATAAGGTAGACAGCGAAATTAAAATTTTTCTATGGAGGATGAGAAACTTTACACCCTGTTCCTTATACCTGTATGTAAGGATCGTAGCAGGGCCCCAATTCTGTATTTTCCCCGCGAAACCTTACCACGTGCAAACCACGTCAATATTATCGTGTCTTGTTAACGGCAACGAATCGAAATGTCAACAGTATTTTGACAGTTTAAACCACGCTATTGTGTCACAGAGCATACGAATAGCAGATGTCGAAGGAATTGACGTGGTGTCGAAGTAAGAAATAGATCAGTGGTCAGAGTGAATTACTGCCCAGATGGCGTCCTGTAGTGTCTGTATGTATAGTATTTATTATTAATTGTAGACTACAACGCGATCCTGCCGTACCTGAAGGAGCTAGAGGAACAGCTCCTCGCGCCCGAGCTGGCCGAACTCGACAACAAGCCTAAATCTGAGGACTTGTTCTGGGAGCAGCAAGTGGGCCCGCACCAGCTGGGCGGTCCCCGCACCGACGCGCCCGCGGATATCAAGGAAGAGGTTAGTACGATAACTTGACGGAAAGACAACACGCCCCTGCATACTTTCCCCAGAATACTCGCCCGGAAATATGTTCCATGACTACTCGTCCTTATGACAACTTGCCCTCGTGATAACTAAATCCAACGACAACCCCGTGACATATCGATTCTGTGGAAACTAAACCCCGATACTTCGAACATGACAACTCGCCCCCGCGATAAATCGACTCTGCTGCAACTCGCCCTAACTCGACTCTGTGGCAACTCGCCACCGCGGTATCTTGATTCTGTGGCAACTGGCCCCCGCAGCAACTCGAGTTAAATTATTGTTTTAAATAATTTAACTATTTGATTGTTATAAGATCACGACCTTATTTAAACTCGCTATGAGGTGTTTTTAACAGTGTTGTTTTTTGTTTTTTTTTTTTGTTACAGGCCCTAGACGAGGACCAAAAGGAGCTGGTGCCGAAATTAGACATATTGATAGAGGAGGTGAAGGTGGACTTCGACGTCACGGTCAAGCGCGAGCTGTCGGACGATGAGCCGCCGGCAGACGCGCCGGACGACGCGGATGACGGGCCGGACGACGGGCCGGGCGGGCCGGGCAACGGGTCGGTCGGGCCGAGTGACGGGCCGGGCGGACCGGGCGACAGGCCGGGCGGGCCGGGCGACGGAGCCGAAGTCAAGGATGAAGACAGGTCAGTACAACGCTACAAGGATGTAATGGCGCGTGGCCGAAATCGGAACAAACGCCGTCATCTTGATTTGTCAATACAGTTTACAAATAACCTCTCCCTCGTGTAATTTAGGCATTTTAGTCTTAGTAGTTAGCCCTTTCATTTGATATGTCACAGGGTACAGGTTGCAACACTTTTTTTAATTTTCTATATTCATCACCATCACCCACCCACCCTCGTGCCCATCCCCGCGCCACTGCCAGCCTCATCCAGGTTTTGCTCGCGATGGCAACTATGTCGTCTGCCCATCTACAATCAATCCTATAATATGATAAATGCGAAAGGGTGTCTGTCTGTTATCTTTTCACGCTTAAACAGCTGAACCGATTTAGATGAAATTTGGTATAGAGATAGTTTGAGTCCTGGGAAAGCTAACTTTATTAAAAACACATTTTTAACGCGTGGGAAGAGGCCCAAGACGCCATAGGAATCTTTTGTGAGCTGCCTTGGAGAGGCCAAGGCATTTGATTGCGTCGATCACGAAACCTTGCTTTTGAAACTTGAGCATTACGGACTTGGAAAACTTGCGCTCAGTTTAGTTAGTTCTTATTTAAATGATAGACGACAACACGTTCAAATAAATGGTGTCAATTCACTTGGTTTACTAGTAAAAATTGGTGTGCCACAAGGTTCGATATTGGGTCCTTTCCTCTTTTTAGTGTATATTAATGATCTACTCCATTTATTAAAAAATCAACCACAAATGGTGTTATTTGCTGATGACACTTCCTTAATTTTTAAGGTAAATAGACATGCTACAAATTTTGACGACGTAAATAATGCCCTACTGCAGGTCCAAAATTGGTTCACTGCTAATAATTTAGTATTAAATTGAAAAAAAAAACTAAATGAATAAGATTTTCTTTACCAAATGTCAAGGGTAGTGATTGTGAGGTAATATTGAATCAAGAGAAACTAGAATTCGTCGATAAAACTGTTTTCCTAGGGATCACGCTCGACTCAAGGCTACAATGGGGTCCTCATTTAACATCTCTTGCAGGACGGCTAAGTTCAGCAGCTTATGCTGTCAGATGTGTCATGTCAATTTACTGATGTAGATACCGCGAGGCTAGTCTATTTTAGTTACTTTCATAGTATCATGTCTTACGGTATTTTACTTTGGGGACGGGCTGCAGACATCGATTCTATTTTTATTCTGCAGAAAAGAGCCATCAGAGCCATATATAATCTCCGCAGGCGCGATTCCCTAAGGGAACTGTTTAAGGAAATTAACATCATGACGATGCCGTGTCAATATATCTATGAAAACATCATGTATGTAAGGAAAAATTTACATCTTTTTAGTAAAAGAGGTGAAAGACATAATTATAGTACTAGAAAAAGGGACCTATTAGTTCAACCAGGTTTCAGACTGGCTAAAGTAGATTCATCTTTTATGGGGTATTGTTTAAAATGTTATAATAATAAAATACCTCCCCACATTCTTCAACTGAAAGAGACAAAATTCAAGTCTTGTATAAAACGCACACTATGCAGTCAGGCATATTATAAGTTAGGGGATTACATCGCTGATAAAAATGCCTGGCTCAATGCTGGTCCTGCTCCACAACCAGAACTAATTGATTAACACATGGAAATACTGTTGGAGCTTCTGAAGATTGTAAGACTATCTTTGCATTGTATAAAATCAATTTCCTTTGTATTGTATAATTGCATAGCATAGATGTGAGTTCTATGTACCCTATAGCTACCATTTATCGGGTAATAATATGTCTTTCATTGACTTGAATGTGCCCTGGCAGCCATGGGCGTAGCCAGCCTTGGGCTCAGGGTGGGGCAGCAGTCAACCTATCCCCCCCCCCGGTATTTTTTTTGTAACTTGAGCCGTTTTGGCTCTGCGCCTATGCCAATTTGTTAATCTGTTTTAGAGGTTTATATTTTCAGGTACAGAAAATAAACAATTACACACAGGACATATATTATAGTTTTATTTATGAATAGTCGGTGTTTATAAATTTAAGTTTTAACTAACTTTATAAGTAATGTTGCGCGCCGCAAATAATGCTTGATACATGGCGACATAAGTTACCACTAGCGCCATCTAGTATCGGGTAGCGGAACTAGTACCTTGGTACTAGGACCTTGACCCTACTTGACCTTTTTCTAAGTACTAGTAATTCCGAGAACTATCGACGTCGAGTCAGTCGGGACGGGTATGTACTCGAACGTTCTAGATGTTTATGTACTAGCTCTGCGGCACTATATAAGGCCGGGTGGGCCGCGAGACACCGATAGTTTCGATTAAGCGATACGAGCGATAACATCGAAGGCGATATTCGAGTGCGATCAGTAAGTGCAATTGTGTTTCTTAATTAGTGTGTTTGACTTGTAATTAGTGTTGGTGAGTAAAGTGTCATTTTTTTGGTTATTAAATCGGCAGTTTTTATTGTCACGAACCCCAAGCTCGTAACAATTGGTGTCAGAAGCGAGGTTTAAAATGCCGATTTTACCCAAAGAAGACATGGAGGGTATCCGTACCCGGAGTCAACGCCAGCAAGAGACGGACCAGAGGCGATTCGGTGGAGCAACGCCACAGAGGTCGGAAGGCCAGCTACCGACCACGGAGGCCGGTCCGTCCACAGCTGCTCCAGCATCATCAGCACCAGATTTTGCTGCTCTGATGATGATGCTGTAGGAGCAGGCTCGCCGACAGGAGGAACAGGCCCGTCGGTTGGAAGAACAGCTGCTGCGTGACAGAGAGGAACAGGCCCGTCGATTGGAGGAACAGCTCCAGCGAGACAAGGAGGAACAGGCCCGTCGGTTGGAAGAACAGCTGCTGCGTGACAGGGAGGAACAGGCCCGCCGACAGGAGGAACAGGCCCGCCGACAGGAGGAACAGGCTCGCCGACAGGAGGAACAGGCTCGTCGGTTGGAGGAACAGCTCCAACGGGATAAGGAGGAGCAGGTACGCCGCCAGGAAGAGCAGATGTTCCTCATAAAGGACCTTCATGCAACCTTGGGGAAAGACATGAAGGAGATGAAGGAGAAGGTTGCCCAGCATGACAACCGCCTGTCAGAAGCTGAAACTCAGATCAGCAAGTTTAATGACGTCATTGCTAATGTGAAGCAAGAGTTGGGTAACCTTAAACTGGGTGATGGAATCGCAGCTCCCGTAGCTATAACACCTTCGCTACGTGGATTCAAAGTGCCACCGTTCGACGGAACTTCTTCCTGGTCGGCCTACAAAATCCAGTTTGAGGCTGTCATGAAGGCGAACGGGTGGAATAAAAGTCAGGCCATGACTGCCCTCACCCTGGGCCTGCGTGACCAGGCCTTAACTGTCCTGGAAGCTCTCGGTAAGGAAGTGACTTACGAGCAGCTCCTTGAGGCATTGGAGGCTCGGTATGGCGACGCTCACCTGGAACACGTGTTTCGGGCGCAGCTCAAGGATCGCGTGCAACGCAGTAACGAAAACCTGCAGCAGTGGGCCCTTGAAGTGGAGAAGCTGGTTCGCAAAGCTTACCAGTCCGTACCTGCGCTTATTGATGGGAACCTGGTGCAGGCATTCATCGACGGCATCCGCGACCTTGAAGTTAGAGCTGCTGTGAGGCTCGGTCACCACGGGACGCTGAAGGACGCCTTGGCCCATGCACTGGAGGTGGAAGCTGTGCGGCAGGATCATCGTTCCCATCGCGTCAGGGAAGTTGCAGCGGCTACAGTTCGCAACCGCAAGAAAGGATACAGCCCTAGGTGCTACGGCTGTGGGGAAAGGGGCCACCTTCGATCCAGTTGCCCTAAGCGGACTGCAGAAAGGGAAAGTGGCTGGACTCGAGAGGGTAGTGCGGCTAACAGCACCGCCCAGCAGCAGCAGGACGGCTTTGTGGTTAAACAACGCAGCGGGAAGTCTCTTGGCAACACAGATGCATCGTCAAGAAGACCTTGTCCTGAAGACTGCAAGCACTGTACTAGGCAGGAAAGTAAGGAATTGGTACCTGTGAGGATGCTTAAGACAGACCTCAACAACGAGTGGAAGGAAAGCCTACAACGTGCACAGCAGGAAGATTCAGACATCAAGCCGATTCTGGAGTGGATGAAGGCCAGAGCTCCTAAGCCCAGGTGGAGCGACGTCTCAGCGATGAGTTCGGTCACAAAAAGCTATTGGGCCCAATGGGACAGCTTGGTGGTTCAGGATGGAGTCCCGTGCCGTAAATGGGAAAATGCTCGGGGCGACAGCTGTCATTTGCAAATGGTTGTCCCTAAAGCTCAAGTACCGGATGTTCTACAGCTGTACCATAATGATTGTTCAGGAGGTCATCTGGGAGTAAAACGGACTTTACTGAAGATAAGGGAACGGTTTTACTGGATCCACTGTCGAGACGATGTCGAAGACTGGTGTCGCAAATGTACAAGTTGTGCAGCTGTAAAGGGACCTCAGACTCGAAGTAGAAGTGCATTAAAATTGTATAATGTTGGTGCACCATGGGAAAGGATAGCCCTTGACGTTGCGGGGCCGTTTCCAGAAAGTGAAAGTGGTAACAAGTATTTCATGATTGTGATGGATTACTTCACTAAGTGGCCGGAAGTCTTTGCCATTCCAAATCAGGAAGCTTCGACAGTTGCAGACAGATTAGTTCATGAAGTCTTCTGTCGTTTTGGAGTACCTTTGGAGATTCACAGTGATCAAGGAAGGAATTTTGAGTCCCAAATATTCCAGGAAACTTGTCGAGTTATGGGTACTCATAAAACAAGAACTACTTCCTACCACCCACAATCGGATGGAATGGTGGAACGATTTAACCAGACACTGGAGAGGTACCTAGCAAAAGTTGTGGAAAATCGCCAACGAGATTGGGACAAGCACATACAACCGTTTTTGCTGTCATATCGAAGCGCTGTTCACGAAAGTACATCGGTGACGCCTGCTTTCGCAAACTTCGGAAGAGAACTAAGGCTACCTGCAGACCTGATCACCGGAATACCACCTGATGCCCCACGCAGTGTAACTGATTATGCGAATGATTTGCGGAACAAAATGAATGACATTTATGAGCACGTCAGACAATCGGGCCAGCAAATGTCTGAAAAGATGAAAACCCGTTATGACCGCAAAATGAACAATAAAGGGTTCGACGAAGGTTCACTGGTGTGGTTGCACAATCCAGTCCGCAGCAAAGGGAAATCTCCTAAGCTTCAAGCTAAATGGGACGGACCGTACCGGATTGTGACAAAGATCAATGATGTAACCTACCGGATACAGAAAGGTGCAAGAGGTACTCCTAAGATCGTCCATGTGGATCGACTGGCGCGTTATTATGAGGCCAATAATGCTCGGGACGAGCATGTCTAAGGAGGGGGCAGTGTTGCGCGCCGCAAATAATGCTTGATACATGGCGACATTAGTTACCACTAGCGCCATCTAGTATCGGGTAGCGGAACTAGTACCTTGGTACTAGGACCTTGACCCTACTTGACCTTTTTCTAAGTACTAGTAATTCCGAGAACTATCGACGTCGATTCAGTCGGGACCGGTATGTACTCGAACGTTCTAGATGTTTATGTACTAGCTCTGCGGCACTATATAAGGCCGGGTGGGCCGCGAGACACACATAGTTTCGATTAAGCGATACGAGCGATAACATCGAAGGCGATATTCGAGTGCGATCAGTAAGTGCAATTGTGTTTCTTAATTAGTGTGTTTGACTTGTAATTAGTGTTGGTGAGTAAAGTGTCATTTTTTTGGTTATTAAATCGGCAGTTTTTATTGTCACGAACCCCAAGCTCGTAACAGTAATATTACTTCAAGAGAAGCCGGCGTGGGTTCTGGCAGAACCTATTTAGCACTTCTTCTACAAATGTATTTTTTGATTCGGCGATCCTCGTTCTGTGCACACTTAGCATACACAGGCCGCTTAGACGATTTTCGCTCATGGTTGAGCGAAGCCACGTTTTGACCCGCCGTAATGTGCTGAATGATCGCTCTATTGTACAGGTCGCACATGGCTGGGCAAGAAAAATAGCGAGCGCAGTTTTTACACTGGGATAAAATTGCATTTCCGAAATTTTGATCAGATCCGCCACTTCCATTTCCTTCAATGCATTAATTTCCGTATTTTTTTCTTGTCAGAGCCAGGGTGGGGCAGGCGCCCCAGCTTGCCCCAGTGTGGCTACGCCCATGCTGGCAGCTGATAGTATGTCATGCTCACTCAAATGTCTCGCTGACGGTGGCGTGTGTGTTGGATCATTTAGCTCCCTTCAAAATGGTTGAGCTGAATGGTGCTGATTTATGCGTCATGTTCGTGAACGGGCGCCGTCAGTTGGGGCTGGTCATCACTTAGCTGCCTCGGCTTATTTTGAATTATTTTATTTTTGGATTGATGTTTGTTAAGTAGTATTTGTTGTACTCGGGACGCTCTTAACGCGTATGTCTTTCTTATTTTTTTACATCGTTCTCACATTATATAATTTTAATATCAAAAGTAATGATGTATCTAATATTTTTGTAAAATATAATTTTAAAAGAGTGTCCATGGAGTTTCATGCCCGTTCTTCTCCATAGGTACCTACTAGTGATGTAACGGATATTCGCATTCGCGAATATCCGCATATTTTTCAATATTCGCATTCGCATTCGCATTCGCAAAAATTATGCAAATGTTTAGCGAATGATTTTAATAATCAAAAAGGAAATTATTATACGCATGCATGTGAAATAATAATACAATAGATAACACTTAGATATTTTTATTAAATCATACTTCTACATTCTAAATTAAAGTCTCATTTATGAAAAAAGAACTTCAGAGATCTGATCAAATCTAACATTAATCAGCCTTGTTACAACTATGTAAGGTTTGCATTTATTTAGTAGTATATTATTACTTTACTACCATTTTTAAATAAAGTTTACAGTTTCTATTTACTAAAAAACTAATCAATTACTTGAAACAAAATTATTAAACTTTAAATATCTTAATACATTAGATATTTAAAGTTTAATAATTTTGTTTATAACCTTTGGCTTTCAATGTATATTTTTTCATTCCACTTTATATATCTGAGGAATTAAATATATTTATAATGAATTAGTGATGTAACGGATATTAGCATTCGCATTCGCGAATGTTGAAGATAAATATTCGCATTTGCGAATGTGAAAAATCCAACATTCGTTACATCACTAGTACCTACGCTTTGGAATGGGCAACTAGCTTCATATTTTCTGACTGACCGACTTCTTGACAATTCAAAAGTGCCTGTAAATTGAAATAAATGCTTTGAGTTTGAGTTTTTGAGTTTGAGAAAGGACATAGGATAGTTTTTACGGACGCGTTTTTCTCGCGGTGATTTATTTTCGCGCACTGGATTTTCAACGCACTGCTTAGCGCCGATAATGGAAATTCCAACAGTGTGGTCTTTTGATGCGCTGGGATGCGCTTTGTCGGATTCGCAATGTTCGGCTCAACACCGAGAGTTGAAAATCGATAAAATCTCGCGAGTTACGTGCCCTTACACGTCCGTGTTTGGGTCACAGAAATTTATATACTTCGAGTAGTATAATGTGTACTTTACAAATTTCAACTTAATCGGTTAGTAGATTCCAAGCTAATTGGCTGTGACGGACGGACAGACAGGGTGATTAATAATAATAAATAAAGAATTTGTTTATTTAAACAAAGTTACAACATTGCTACAGATATTATATTTACAACATACAGAAGTATTATCTCGAACCCCCCTTCCCCCCCCCTTCCCTTGGCTCCTAAATTAGGTGTAGACCTGTGACTTGGAAGTCAGTGTTCCTTCAGTATACAAGTCATTACGTATTTCGTTGGTTGTTGATTACAAAAATAACAATATCGAAATGTGTCGTGAAGTGGTTCCGTTTCCTCATTCGGAGTATGTCGCCCGCAGCGCGTCGGACGAGGACTACTTCCCCAGCAACACGTGGGCGGCCGCACACAGTCGCGCGCCCTCGCCGGCGCGGGGCGGCTCCCGCGCGTGCGGCGTGTGCCACAAGCGCGTCAGCACGGCGTCGTACCTGCGCGTGCACATGCGCACGCACACGGGCGAGCGGCCCTTCAAGTGCTACACGTGCGGCCGCGGCTTCATCACCAGCAGCAAGATGCACCGCCACGTGCTCACGCACGCGCAAGGTCAGTGGGGAGACTACCATGAAAGTTAAAAACTACCACGGAAATTCTATAACTACCATGCGAATACCACTATTGATTAAAAAATATCAATACCAAACTACCGTTTACTATTAAGGTGCCACTAGTCGATATTTTCCCATACAATTTTCGGAAGAGTATTACTCCACTGTTTGACATTGTGCATCCAAAGTTAAACATGATATCGTTTTGACTTATTATTAATTGTGTCTGTACAGAAACAGAATAGTAAAATAAAAAGCCATTAAAAAGTTATGAGCCAACAAAGATTCGTTTTTCTTGCTATTTTAACGTAACTTTGGGTGTAAATAAGTAGTAAAAGAACTGTAAAATCTTCAAAACCAAGCCCGTACCGACAAAGCTCAGTTATCGAAAAGTCCAATAAACTTTATTTGTAATTGATTTACGCAGTGGTTTTTTCATAAAACTCGATTTTCCGATGCATTTATCGAATTTTTTTGAATGATGTCCTTTAAAACATTGTCTATTTTTTATAGTTTCACTATTGTTTTGTAGACAAAGACGATGTCAAGACGGAAGGAGAAGACACCAAACCGGAAGTGGACGACAACGTGGACGAAGACCAACAGCAAGAAGATAGGCCTAAAAAGTAAGTCGCGAGACAGAGTAACGCCCGCTCGCACTCACTCTAGGAGGCAATTAAATATTATCCATGTTTTATACATACGAACTGAGGTCCTTCCATTATTTTGGTAACCAGTCCACTGTAGCCACCCAAATCCATAGTCACCTTAATTTTCATATCCTGCAATAGTCCTACACAACCGGGGGTGTCCTTGGGTGCACTTGCATAGTGCGAACAGGGATATGAGTCGGTTGGTGCCTCATTTAATAAAAAAAATGGGGTGTCAAACTCAAACTCAAAGCATTTATTTCAATTAAACCTTGTACAGGCACTTTTGAATTGTCAAAATTAAAATAGTCCGTCAGTTAGTCAGATAGTTGAAGCTAGTTGCCCATTCCAAAACGTAGATCTCTATGGAGAAGAAGGGCAACAAACTCCATGGACACTCTTTTAAAAATGCTTCTAAATTATACAACACTATAGTTTGTAATTTATTTAAGAGATTAATAAAATTTTACTACCAAATAGGAAGAGATATTATTTAATAACTATTATTATTATTAAATAAAGTCATGACAAACCATCAAAATATACCTATAACTGTCAACAAGAACTCTTTAGAATACGTAAAAGAATACATATACCTTGGGCAAAAAATATCATTTTCCAAAACCAGACTCTACGATGAAGTAGACAGACGTATAAGTATTGCGTGGAACAGCTTTTGGAACAACAAAGATGTACTGAAATCAAACCTTCCGGTAAAACTGAAAACAATAGTGATAGATTCATGCATACTACCCTGTCTCACTTATGGTTGTCAATCCTGGACATTTACCAATAACATTAGAAATAAAATTCAAACATGTCAAAGAACAATGGAAAGAAGTGTAAGTGTAGAAACTCAGACATAAGGAAAAGAACAAAGGTCATAGATGCTTTGAAACATTGTATGAAACTGAAATGGAAGTGGGCTGGCCACGTCGCACGTATGAACGAAGAAAAATGGGCCCGTAAATTAACTACCTGGACTGGACCACCTAACAAGCGAAACAGAGGCAGACCAAAAGAGAGGTGGCAGGATGAAATAAAAAAAGTCGCCGGCAGAGATTGGCTCAAAAAAGCCACAGACAGAAAAACTTGGAACGAAATGGAGGAGGCCTTTACTCGTTGTGAGGTCCCATAAATAATAATTCAATAATAAGTATTATAGAAAAACTCAATTTAAATATTCAATGTTATTTTTGTTCAAATCTTAATATTTACTAACCACAATTTATTATAAATTATTTAATCTCAAATTGCATGAAAATAAAATTGTATTTGTAATTGTAACATATTTTTGGGAAATAAAAGGCTGTAATAATAAAAAAAAAAAAATAATTATTTAATAACGAAGTAGGTATTCAACAATTAGGACTTATTGAATAAAACAAAAAAAAAAAATTATGTTCTTAATGTCAGAAACACAAAGAAAAAGGGAAGCACCTCTTCCAATTATTGAAATTGTGTGGCTGTGTCATGGACCCGGCCGCGTATTGTACGTGAATACGTTTACATAACGGGGTTGATCCGCTCGGCCGCATTAATTCTTTTACGTTCTGTTTGACTCAGTCATATGGTGTTTTATTTGTACCATTCGATTGCTCTTGAGAAAGCCCTTTCCAACCGTATACCTACGATCTCTGTATTTGGATTTGGCTTTTTTACGCGTATAGGCCGACATTTATATTTTTGATATTATTTTTCTTTTTATTTTAACACATTATATTCACTGTCACTATTTTACACTAATGTTTTGTATACAATCGATAGATTTTGACGAGAGCTGACGATTGAAACTTAAATGAACGACGTAGCTTTTCCGAGTCAAAAGTTATATTAAATGGAAATATCGATACGCAGCAAAATAACCTCAAAATGGCGGAGCTTCTCCCTCCAGCGCGCGCGATGCGTCACAGTCCTCATTTGGCGTAATGAATTCTTTGATCCTTTAGCTATCCAACGATGTAATTGAATTTAGGATGGAGATGATAAATATGGAGCTGCAACACCAAACAGCATCTCCCGATTTTGTTATCTTTGTTTTTTTTGACTTGCCTCCCACTTGTGGTCACCAAGTGTACAAACACGCTGTAAATGTGTGCAGTCGCAAGAGCTCTCGGTACCATCCGAGACAATGGCGAAGTCGGAAGTGTGTGTGTGTGTGTGTGCTGACGCTACTCGTCTTCACACACACTCAAAGCATGTTTGTACCCTTGGTTACCACATGTAAAGCGCGCGTTACTGATATTTCAGGTGACTGCACTAACTGCGGTCAATGACCCCACAACCAATTTCTTTCTTTTTTGTTTTATCATGTTTAGATATCGATACCCATCACATCTGCAGAGTTTTGCTAGCTAATTTTATTTGACCCCGTACAAGGAGCTCTTGCACTAAATTTCAAGTTTCTACATCCAGCGGCTTAAGCTGTACGTTGTCGGTCAGTGAATTCAAGATTTTTATTAAGTCGATTTTGAACATTTACAGACCTGCGAAGAAAAAATCCAAAATGAAATCGAAGTCGTCAAAGCTGAAGAGTGGCGAGGAGAAGCCGCGCCGCAAGCACCAGAAGAGGCCGCACGCCTGCGAGTACTGCAACCAGAAGTGAGTACGACTCTAACTCGAAGCATTATTTCAATAAAACTATTTCGCGGACTACCCTGACGACTTCGACTTAAATACTCGATTCTGAACTGATCTAACAGTTTAGATTCGAGTGTTAGCTACGTAAGCTATTCATTGAACGAGGACCAAAGATTTAAATCGATATATACGAATTTCATTATCATCTGCCTGCCTTTTCCTAACTAGGTTGGGGACGGCTTCCAATCTAACCGGATGCAGCTGAGTACCAGTATTTTACATTGAGTGACTGCCTATCTAACCTCCATCAGTTACTGGATAATACGATACCCTTAGGTAAGACTGGTTGTCGAGACTTTCGGGTTTCTGACTTGAAACAATGTAGGGAAATTAGAGGTGTTTTTGACAGATTGACACTGAGATCAGACTGAACGTTCTTAAAAATATGTGAATTGCCAATAAGAGCCTAACTCTGGTTTGGGTCATAGGGTGTACTTATAGATGTTTGAGGACAAAACATTTACTTGGTTTTGGAAAAAATAATCATCATAGGTGTCGTTTTCTTGGTTTTGAAGGTGCTAAAGCCGATAGCGAGATCGAAATATAAATCCAAGATGGCGGCAACTTTATGGTAGCTTCTAAAAACTTATTTGAACGTGTATTAAATTCACACTTTCTTTGTCTCTGTCTCCTTCTATTACATACGCGTGTGTGCGTGCGAGAACCGCGTAGAGAACTTCGTCCGCTAGTTCGCAATTTAAATAAAATCTTCTTTACATAGTATAAAACAAAGTCGGTCCCGCTGTCTGTAAGTTTAGATATTTTAAACTGTGCAACGGATTCTAATGCAGTTTTCAGCAATAGATAAAGTGATTCAAGAGGAAGGTTAATATATATAGTACATGCATAAATTATTTATGTAACAAACATACAGTGCCATCTAGTATCACTTAACCAAAGTACTATGATGAGCAGATCAATACCTAACATGGCAGACAGAGAGGCTGATAGACAAGTGACGCCATCTACAATCAACGAGTGAAACATTCTGAACCAGCGCCATTTCGGGAGTTATCTGCACTACATCTACATTCCTATGTAGATGTAGTGCAAATAGATAGAGGCCACACGACGATGTTATACACACATATGAACCGAAACCGCTTTATAAGCAGAACTGTCTTCGAACAAATTGTCATTCACTAGCTAGCGGTTCTGAGCGCGGCAGCCACGCAGCCAGCTCTGATCCTCAGTAAACCTAGTTCCTGCTTCGATAGCCTAGCAGTCTTCAGGAACTAGACAGCTAGGGGAGGTCTGAAGGGAGATAGCCACGCAGTCCCTTTCATCCCTCCACTTAGGGTTGCCACCTGATATAAATTATTGTAACTGTAGTAAATTATAATAAGCAAGTTGCCAATAAAAATATCATGAAGTCAATGGGGCTTTCATTTCACCAATAGCAACCCTACATTGATATTATAGTAGAGAAAAGCCAAGAAATTCAAAGTAATGTGATATCGTAACAAAGATAATTATTTTTGTGCTCTTACATTGCAAACGCTGACTAAACCTTATGTACTACGGAATTGTATATCTTAAAAAGATCGATAAAATATTCCACGATGGTGTATGTTTGTCTCCTAAGGATAACCCACAGTAACCATTTTTATCTTTTACATATTACAAAAAAATATGGGTTATTTACCAAGCTATTTTAAACAATACAGTATTATTCCTTAACCAACTAATACATTAGATACGTTCTGCATTTATTTATTTATTTATTAAACTTTATGCACAAGTAAAAAACTGTACAAAGGCGGTACCAGTCTACCTTAGGGTGATGCAGAAACAACATTCAGTAGGTGCAATAAAAATCAAAAATGCCCTTTACAGCATATCATTAAAGGGAATATCTTAGAAGATATTAGAGATTTAAAAAGCGGGACAGTGCGGCTGGCGGGGCGGTACGAAGTTCGCCGGGTCAGCTAGTCTTTTATAAATGACCTCCTTGGTTGTTATGTTTCGAAATACTTATAAAGTTCGTTCCATTTTAAATAATTACACGATAGAGTAATAATCCGTATCCGAGTATCCGTATTCGAGTAGATTCATAGTAATAATCCGCATGAAATTTCTTGATCCCCCGACTCACCCCGTCGCATCGCATCGCATCGACTGCCCGCGCTATTACTTCGTGTTCGCTTAGCGTTCTTCCTGACTTTTTCTTTTTGCTCGGCTCCTTATAGTCATAGCGCGATGTTAAATAGCCTATAGCGTTCCTCACGAGTTGGGCTATCACATGCTAATCGGACGCTTGTGACGCGTACGTCTTTTTTACATCGTTCTCACATTTTATAATTAGGTATAAATTCAAAAGTAATGATGTAACTAATATTTTTGTAAAATTTAATTTAAAAAGAGTGTCAATGGAGTTTCTTGCCCGTTCTTCTCCATAGGTACCTACGCTTTGGAATGGGCAACTAGCTCCATATTTTCTGAGTGACCGACAAAAGTGCCTGTTAACGGTTTAATTGAAATAAATGCTTTGAGTTTGAAATATATTTTTCAAATCGACCAGTAAGTAGTTCCAGAGATGAGCGCGATCAAACAAACAAAATCTTCAGCTTTATTATTAGTATGTAGATAAATAAAATGAAACTGACGTTGGCAACATCAGCCGTGAGGCTCTCAGTAAGCACATGCTCACCTGCAGGTTCCTGCACCTGAACATGCTGGAGGTGCACCGGCAGTCGCACGCGGGCGAGGCGCTGGTGCTGCGCTGCCACTACTGCCTGCAGGAGGCGCCGGGCGGCGCGGCACTGCGCGCGCACGAGGCGCAGCACCAGGGGGCCAAGCCCTACCTGTGCACGGTGTGCGGGAAGACCTACAAGAAGAGGGAGACTATGGTGAGTGCACCTCACGACTTTATCTCACCATCTGCCTGCCTTTTCCCAACTATGTATGTTGGGGTCGGCTTCCGGTCTAACCGGATGCAGCTATATACCAGTATTTTACATGGAGCGACTGCCTATCTGACCTCCAAAACCCAGTTACTGGGTAATACAATACCCTTAGGTAAGACTGGTTGTCAGAATTTCGAGCTTCTGACGACGCGTAACGACTGTTAAGAGCGTTTACGTCGTAACAGCATGTCATACAAACTTTCAAGCCCTTGTTTTTCGAAATGAATGAACCGATTTTAATGAAACTTCATACGCATAAGCAGGATAAAAAGGTCTAAAAGTTTCGAAAAATAGTGTTACAGACCGATTTTAAATTTTCCATAGAAACAAAGATTTCCAGTTATCTTTTTTAAATAAGACATTTCGAAAATGTGCTCTCCTCTACTAACTTTTTATACTTTTGTATCCTACAAATAATAAATTTAAACAAAACTGTCCTTGTTGTCGGAAAGTAAATAAAAAAAACCGGCCAAGAGCGTGTCGGGCCACGCTCAGTGTAGGGTTCCGTAGTTTCCCGTCCGTCACAATAAGTGTTCCCACTTATGAGTGGTATCCATTATGTTCGCGCTCCAGCAGCGCTCCGCGCTCCTGCAACTGCTCCCGGTAGTGGGTACGTGTGCGAACACGGAGCGTGCAACATTGCACGCTCCGCGGCAGGCGCTCCGACTCGTGACGGTTTTTAGCGCGAACACAAAAGGATACGTTCAGGATAATAAAATATATAAACGAAATTTAAAAAAATGCTTGCATGTACGATTATACTACAAACTTAGTCCAGAAATTATTTTGTACAATTTTTTGTCTTTTTTTGTACAAAAACTGTTATTTCCATCAAGTTCAAAATAATTTTCCTAGAAAGTTCTTATAGAGTTCTACTTTTCAGAATTTTTTCATATTTTTTAAACTTATGGTTCAAAAGTTAGAGGGGGGGACACACATTGTTTTTTACTTTTGGAGCGATTATTTCCGAAATTATTGACATTATCAAAAAATGATTTTAGTAAACCCCTATTCATTTTTAAATACCTTTCCAACAATATATCACACGTTAGGGTTGAAATTAAAAAAAAAATCACTTCCCACTTTACATATAGGGGGGCTACCCTAATAAAACATTTTTTTCCAATTTTTATTTTACCACTTTGTCGGCGGGATTGATATACATATTGGTACCAAATTTCAGCTTTCTAGTGCTAACGGTCACAGAAATTAAGCGAGGACGGACAGACGGACAGACAGACATGGCGAAACTATAAGGGTTCCTAGTTGACTACGGAACCCTAAAAATGGTTTAATATATTTATTATTTGCTTTAATTTTGAAAATATATTTTTTTTTTTGTACTTTTTTCGCTAAATAATGTTTTGAAATGATTAATATTTCTTAATTATAAGTATTTTAATGCAACACAATAATTTTATCGATGATATTATTAATAAAAAGACCTTTTACTTACTTTTTTTTTTCATTTTACTGAACCTCATAACTCTTGAACGGGCAACTATGGGTGCGCGTTGATAGCGTAGAATTATAGCCAACATGCCAAAGAATAAGAATAAAGTAGATTTAAAGCAAGATCTGTCAAGACTTGGCCAAATTTTAGCAGTTTCCATTTCATTCCATACAACAAAAATTGAAAATATTTTTTTCCGGGCAAACCATCAGTTTTAGAGAAAAACGTTTCGTAACAATTATTCATCAGAATGTCAGATCTTTCGATAGGTTTTTTTTAAAATGGAATTTAATTTTTTTTAAAGAAAGAATTTAAATTTAAAACCTTATGTCCCTCATATAGCAGTTTCGACCCACTGTGCGAGGGTTCCGTACAAATTTATAGGTAACTACAAATTTACGGTTTTCGAATTTTTTCCTTTACTTGTGCTACATGACAGTGCTTACCAAATTTCATGATTCTAGGTCAATGGGAAGTACCCTATAGGTTTTGATTCCTTTGCGAGTGTCAATTATGCGGCATAAACGGAACATAAACGCCCGTATCTTTTGATTGTGTTGACTTGGAGTTAGATTTTTTTCACTGCTTCAAGGGATTGCAGACCTGAGTATTTGATATACATATTTAATTTCAACTTGATAACTCTACGCGTTCCTGAGAAAAAGGGTCTTGACAGACGGGCAACGAAGTGATCTTAATGACACCTCTGTTCATTGATGACGCGTGTGATGTTGTCTTCGACAGTCCTTGGCCCGCATACACCAGTGAGTTGACATGACCCCACAAAAAATAAGCAAGGGGCGTCAAATAACATGATCTTGGAGGCCATGTATCGGCATAAGTTTGACGAATTGAACTGCCGTTTTGATACTACTCTTTAATCATTTCAACGCGCTGTTTATAGTCCGCGCGGAACTAGTCGGCCGCGCCTTGGGTGGGGCCGGGGGCGGGGCCGCGGGGTCGCGTAGTGACAAAGCGTCCCCGCCCCTCCGTCCCACCGCTCACATACCTAAGGCGCCGCCAACTAGTTTCGCGCGGACTATAACTGTATAGCGACTCATCTTGACAAATTCCGAACATTTCATGCCTCGTCTGTCAAAAATTCGCGCCAATAAATTATCCATTATGGCCGCCATCGGCTGACCTTCTCCCTATTAAAAAAACCCTATACTTCCTAGTACTAGAGTCATGACGGGTGAAGTTGTTAGCTAAAACTAAAATGAACTTTTTGTGAAAAAAGTCCCAATGTTTTGACAATTTTGAATAGCTAAATAATATGTACGTTTTGATTGCAATGGACGGTTTCCCACTCGTGCGCAGGTGTACCACCGCAAGCGCCACGCGCCGGACAAGGAGTTCGTGTGCGACGTGTGCTCCAAGCGCTTCCCGGCCGCCTGCAAGCTGCACAAGCACCTGCTCACGCACCGGCGCGACGCCTTCGTGCTGCGCTACGAGTGTCCCGTGTGCGCGCACATGTTCCACACGCGCTACCACGTGCACATGCACCTCAGCACGCACCAGAAGGAGGGCCTGTGAGTACTATACATGACATATACAAGTCGCACGAGTGTCCCGCGTGCGCGCACATGTTCCATGTGCTAAAATATTTCGTGCATGATCATTTATTTCGATATGCTACATAAAGTTAATAGAACTATACATTCTCTCAGGATCCTGGAAGAGAATCGCAGCGAGATCCTGGCGATGGTCCTACAGAACGCGCGCAAGATCCCGCGCGCGGGCGCGTCGCCGGCGCCGCCCGGCGCGACCGTCCCGCCCGGAGGCCCGCCCGGCGCGCCCGGAGGCCCGCCCGGCGCGCCCACTGCGCCCGGCCCTCCCGCTGCGCACGCGCTGCCGCCGGACGAGCGCTCGCGCGTGTGCAACATCTGTGGCGCGGTGTTCTCGCACTTCTACTACCTGGAGGAGCACCTCAAGAGCCACGGCGAGCGCATCGCCGTCGCCGACCTCGACAAGCCGGAGGATAAGAAATACATCTGTCAAATCTGCAATAAAGGCTTCAAGCTACACTACTACCTCAAACTCCACAGCTTCACGCACTCGAAGGAGAAGCCCTTCATCTGCCAACAGTGCGGGAAAGGATTCATCACGAAAGGTAAACTAAAAAGACATTTGGAGACTCACACGGGGCTGAAGAAGTATCAGTGTCATATCTGCTACAAGTTCTTCACGCGGCCCAGCTACCTGCGCATACACGTGCGCACGATACACGGCACGCAGGACTATAACTTCAGGTTCGACAAGGGGTACGGACTCGGCTCGCTCGCGCCGGCCATGGCGATGTCGGATGTCAGTCAGAATAGTATTTAAAACGGTTTCTTTTCTAAAACGTCTACTGCTGACTTGGGCCCGCTTACACCGCAAGTCACTAAACATACGAGTACTACAACCATCTTTAGGCACCCGCATGACATTGACAGGGATATTCAAATTGTCACAGAAACTGTATTGATAAAACAAGATGGCAGCGTTAGTTCCGATGTTGACCACGCGCCAAGAGAACCTTGTAGCAGTGTATGTAATAGTACATTACTTCAGAGGGAAGAAAGTGACAGTTCCATACCGAGATTATGGCATTTGCGCCACGAGCTTGCGAGGGGCGCAAACCATTTGAGGTATGGAACTGTACTTTATCCTGAGGGATGTATAGTGCTTTTTATTACACCTATGAGGAAAATTATGGACATAAATGCATAGAAATGTTTATATTTAGTTAAAAGTACAATTATTAAAAGTGCAGCTATTATAAGATGTTACATTTTATGTACATTTCAACCGCGCGGCCAACTCATAATATTTGACGAAACTTTGCCAGGAATTAGTGCTAATTTGTTACTTTACACACCCCTTTTCGTGAATTTGTTACAAAAAAAACTAAGACGCTATGACAAAGAATAGTTGGCCGCTAGAACCGCCACTTGCCGTAATCATCGCCCGTGATTACACAGAAACTATATAATACAGATAGACGAATGATGCATCAAAAGAAAGGTCTTAATTTGTTCAATTTGTTACAAAATTTAAAAACGTCATAACGTAAATAAACAAAAAGTTACGCAATATTTAGTTCTCAGGTTATGAGTAGGTAGGTATCTCACCATAAATATCAAATTAATAGAGGCTAATGTGTATGGACAATTAGTTACTAATTTGTTACAGCTAAAAACAGAAAAAAAAATACTAGAAAGTAGGTTCAATAATTTGTTAGAGTCGATTTTAGTTGGCCGCTCGGACGGCAATATGCCTAAAATACAATGGCGTTTATCTCGTTATAAAAAGTAGGTTTAAGCTAAGTTTTAGTACTAATCGCCAGGTAACGTAACATAGTTTGGATAAATATGGCGAACATAACTGCAGCATCCATATTTTAGAATATATTTACAATAAATAGTAGTATGAAACCGTATGAGAGTAGGGTGACCATGATTACATTAGTACCTACGAAAGCATGTTTTTAATTTTGTACTCTGTTCGAACGAATATGCGGTTCGTTTTGCGGCCATATTGATGTCTATTGTTCTTAATTCTTTAAAGTATTTAGGTAGGTACTGATAAAATTATCGTTTCTTTGACTTTGCGCAGGTGTTTTATGATGGGAACGATTCCAGAAAAAGGATCTCTTTTGTTTCCAAACTATTGTTAAAAATATTTGTTGCAAAGGGTTTGCAAAGCGATTATTTTTTGTTGTGAATATTGTCATTACTGTGCAGTATTTTGTGGTGTGTGCTCGTACGTATTTAATTCCCGTGATTTTCATACTACTAAGTTATTGAGACAATTATTACTAAATCCAGAAGTATCTAAGTGCTTAGCTATGAGTTGTGCACACTTATATGTTGGATTTGTTAATGTAGAACTCACCACCAAAAAGTGTATTGCAGAGGAATCCAAATCAACTGCGGTAAGTTTAATTTTTACAATTTTATGATGACTTGAATAAAGTAATAAACTGTAGTACGTATTATAATACCTTCGGAAATATTACCTAAGTATCTATAAAAAGACATGAAATTCGTCTCTGCCACATTTTAATGTGATTTCACTTCACTTCACATGTGGTCGTCTCGAAGAAGTCTTAAAAATATTCTTAGCTTAATTACTTGAATTATAAAAGCTAATTCAAGTAATTAAGCTAAGAATATTTTTTTTACCTGTATAATATTATTGTATCGTAAACATACTCCTTTCATTATTTAAAAAGTAATATTTGGCGCCAATTTCAAATCGGAAATCACGGCGTTTAAGTATTCTTTTTTCTAAACCAAAGGCAGAGCTCCATTTAAAGGGCTCTTATGTTCCATCCAATCGCAAGCCTGCTTTTATAGTATATGCGTTTCCCGCCAATTATCTATAGTAAAAGAGTGACAATTCAGCCCACGCACGTTTCGTGTTTTCAAACTGTAAATACGTAAAATTGAAATTAGCAAACTTATCAACGCGTGTGTATATATTATAAACTGCTATAGTGATTCCCTAGGGAAGAATTAACTGTTATTTCACTTAACTTGTGAACATTCTGTGAGAAAGTGCACAGCGGCAGCGTGCATCTTGCATCTCGAGACCTAGATCCAGGCAACCTCTAGTGACGAGTAAAGCTGTAGCAAACCGTATGTATTCGTTACTGAGTAACGGGTGCGCCGTCTAGTACCGAGTAACGAAACGTTACACACGAATGCATTTCGTTACTCGCATTTTTCGTAGTACGGGCACCTATAGGTACATTGGTTTAGTTCACGCAAGTATCGTTGATGCGTATGTATATTATTGAAACATTTGCTGGTCGTATGTTTACGCATGCGCGCACTTATTCGGTGAATTTAAAAACGTACGTTCTAAAGAGCGATGTTTGTTTATGTTTATTAAAGGTACCTATTGTGTGTGTAGACGAAGTTTTAAATTGGATGAGAAACAAATAAACAAGGTAAGAAAATATTTTTTACAAATTAAAAATATGTAAGTATGTATGTTTTTGTTTTTTATTATCGCGTATTTAAACCAATTTCAAATTTAGTAGATTCTAAAAAAAAACGTAAAACCAATTTCTAGATTCCGTCAACAGTTTACTTGTAGTTGTACAGTTACCTATTATAAATCAAACTAAATTTAGTATAACTTTAACACAACTCTGGTTCAAAATACGGAAAAAATGCACCTTAGGCAGCATGTAATGTATAAGTATGTTTTCTACAAATTACGAATGTTGCGATGACGCCGCGACGTCATACTGTACGCGTACGCAATACGACTTGATTCGTTGCTCTAACATAACATAGCATGTTATGAGGTATCAGAAGTAACGAGTAACGTAACGATACGATAGTAACGAGTACTAATTTTTATAGTAACGAATACATACGGGTACGTTTTATTTCGTTACATTTACACCTTTAGTGACGAGCGTAATATCCAATGTAAGGATATAGTATTTATGCTTACTTACACTTTACTTTCATCACGCATAATACTATTTATCATTATTTACACTTTAATACTATTTATCATCCTTTTTATTTGTTTATATGTTTACATTATACTTTTACTCAATTTTCATGTTGTGACACGTCAATTGTCAAACTGTCAATTACTTTTTAAATGTCTTTCTGGCTTAGTCTATGGTAATTACTCTTTGGTCTAAATAACTTAATTTTAAATTAGATTTATAATATTCTTTACGCACTCGTGGATATGTCTTGGCCGGATACACTTGTCAGATTAGATGATGGCCACATAGAAGAAAACTGATATTTGAAAAAGGAAGACTACTTAGAAACGAGCTCATGAACAGCTGGAGGCTGCTGGCATTCGAGTCTTGGGACTGAGACATTAAGCATCAGAAAACTGCTTGGTTTTGCTGTGTCAACTTGAACTGCTTGGTTCTGCTGCGACATCTTTGACTAACCCAGGGGATCCAGCTAAAGATTCCACCTGGGACCTTCTACTTCTAATCTTCGCGAGCTAACCTCGTATAACTTGCTACCCTGACGCCTGATACCCGTTCCTACAGTGCTGAGCTGATTCCATAACGTGAACTATAAAACTCCAGTGAGTGCGCGCGTGTGTGAACTATAAACTTCCGAGAGTGCGTGCTATTTAGTATTTTTATAACTAGCTGTTTTTATAACTTTCTGTATTTTATCTTCCCTAATAAAAATTATTGGACGGTCTGCTTACCCTCTATTTTAAATATGGTAGAGATCGTTACAGTTTGGCGCCCAACGTTAAAATAACTCGAACTCACCCCCTTTTTCTAAATTCTAAAAAAAAACTAGCACTAGGTATCTATTTTTGAACTCCTTATTTGGCTTAGTCTTTTGAATACTAACTAACTTATTTTTCTTCTTCAGCTCTCTTCTTGAAGACTCCTATATTCGATTCAACACTTCTTCATACTGAACATCATCTTATACTTCATTCTCATACATCCCACTACCGAAAGGTAGTTGGCATCCATTCTTCGCTTGTCAGTGTTTTTAAAACCATTCGTGGTCACTTACAAGTTGGGGTTTGGCTTACTCTACGACGTACTATTGGACAATATCCCGTAGTCGTTTCCTCCTACACTTAACTCTTTACCAATACATCACTACACTGCACCCCACATACTTGCACACTACAGCGTTTACCCATTGGTAATCGTACTCATTCTTCGCTTGGCGTGTTTTTAAAACCACCTCGTGGTCACTACCAAGTTAGGGGATTGAGACACTTCACGACTGAAACAGGAGAATATCCTGTGGATGTTTATTCAAACCTATACATCTACACAACTCCTATAACAAATACTCCACTATCCTCTTAAACACTTATTATATAATATATTTATACTTATATCTGGGAATCATACCGAAATAAGTATATCGTGGGCTCTCAAAATATTTTTCTAATTGTTATTGTTTGACATTGGTTGCTAGGTAACTAGTCATAGAGCATTTGCATTGAGTATTAGTCTTTTTGCGCGGTGGCAAAAGTAGGTACTAAACTTTATGCATTAGTTCCGATTTTCACCACCAACGCAAAAAAAGTTTTCATTGGTTTTCGATTTTTATTTTCTGTAGACTGTGTCTTACTCTTAAATTTATATACACTTTTGGACCGTATCCAACACTCAGACTCTCCTGACGTTTTACTCGGAGCTTACCGTCTACTGTATTACGGGAGCTGCCCTAGCGTTTTTTTTTGACTGCGGTGTTGCGGTTCAGACCTAACCCTTCTATCCTTCCTCCCCTCTTAACTCATAGCACTCTTGAGACGACACTTGAGTCCTTTCTAACATTCGAGTTTTCTTTAACTCTGACCTCTCTCTTAACTCTTAACACTCTTGAGACGACACTTGAGTCCTTTCTTACATTAGAGTTTTCTTTAACTCAAGTTCCTCTTTCAACATTATTTTCTCAATCATGGATAGAATTATTTTCTTTGAACTTTTAAATAAAGCTGAGCTTGAATATGAAATCAAAATAAGATTAGAAGAACCAAAAGATACAGTAATACAGCTTAAAAAACAAATTCTTCAACTTGCACCTCGTACTCCTTCTAAAGATATTTTGGACTCGATATTAGAAGTTAAAACTGATTTAGACGAACTTACCTCTACTCTAAATTATATCGATTCAAAAATTCAATTATTAGAACAGGGTAACCAAAGACTTAACAAAAAAATTAAATCTTTTATTAATCATCTTTACTTTCGACTTGAGAGGATTGATATTGAATCAGATCCCTCAGAGGTAAATCGTTTATCTCAAATTAAAGAAAGATTTCTCACCTTAGAATTAAAATTTAATTCTTTAACAACTGTTTCCAACGACATCAACTCTCAACCTATAGAAATCAACCGTCCTTCTTCGACTCCTAATAGTCCCAATGACACAATGTTTCATACTATGCTTCCTGACATTCAGTCAAACTCTATTCCTAATAATTCCCTTAACGAATTAAAACGAATAAAATATGACGGAAACTCTTGTCCGCGTTCCTTTATACAGAAAATTCAGGAATTCAGTATTTCTAGGAATATTTCTCGTGACAAATTATTAGATCATGCGTTTGAATTATTAACTGATAACGCTTTACATTGGTATCGTTTTAAACGTGACTCTTTATTTTCATGGAGCGAACTTTGCGAAGCTTTGATTAGAGACTTTGGCGGTTTTGACTATGACCACAAATTATTAGAAGCTATCAACAGTCGAACTCAGGGCAAAGATGAACCTATTGTTATTTTTGTTTCCATACTAACCGGCATGTTTTCCAGACTTTCAGGAAAATTAACGGAAACTAAAAAACTCCAAATTATTATTCGTAACATTCGACCTTGCTATTCACCTTACATCGCGAATAATAACATTAACTCTATTGATGAGCTTATTTCTTGTTGTCGAAAATATGAAGAATTCTTAGACAAAGAAAAACATTTCAATGAACCTCAAACTACTAATAACCCTATAACTGTTGAATTTAACTATAAATCCACTAACTTAACGTCAAAGCCCTCAACTTCTAACGCGTTCACTCCTAGAACAAATTTTAAGCGTTTTAACAATAAACCTCAAGTTAATACAATTAATAAAGTTAATTATAATGCTTTTTGCGTACGCTGCCGCACTAATGGTCATACGCTAACTAATTGCTCTCAACCTCGTTCATTAATTATTTGTTTTAGATGTGGTTTAAAAGATGTTAAATTTACTGATTGTCCTAACTGTAATAAAACTAACAACTCAAAAAACTAAACAACGGCTTGGGTAATAAAAACTTTAATCAATCAGACTGGCATGATTGGTTACAAACTATTAAAAATTTCTTTCATTGTTACAAAATAACTTCACTTTACGATAATGAAAAAGATTTTAATCGTCCTTTTATTGATATTTCTATCAATGACAAAATATTTTCCGGCTTACTAGATAGTGGTAGTTCTATTACAATACTTGGTAATAACTCTCACCTAGAAATTTTAAAATTAGGCTTCACGTTATCCAAGTCTTCTTCAGTAACGATTACTACTGCCAGTAATAATAAAAGTAAATCCCTTGGCTCAATTGAAATTCCGATTAGATACAATAATCAAACTCATCTCATCCAAGCCTTCGTATTCCCTAATATATCTCCTTCAATTATTTTAGGAGTCGACTTTTGGAAAAAGTTTAATCTTATTCCACACATACTTTCTTCGGCTTTTAAAGCGAATACTAAATGTTCAGTGGTTACTGAAACTACTAAACAAATACTGCCTTACGATCATCTCTCTTTAGAGCAAAAAACTATCGCTGATGATATGATTAAACGATTCAAAGCTATATCCTTCGAGAGTAGAGGAGTACTGGGTCGCACTCATCTTATTAGTCATCATATTGATACAGGTGACACTCTTCCAATTAAACAACGATGTTATCGTCTTTCTCCTGAAAAACAAAAAGCTCTCATAATAGAAGTCGATAAAATGTTACAATGGGGCGTCATTGAAAAATGCGAAAGCCCTTGGCTTTCTCCGGTTATCATTACACCTAAAAGAATGGTGAATGGCGATTTTGTTTTGATAGTCGTAAACTAAATTCAGTTACTCGTAGAGACGCGTACAGCCTTCCGTTTGTTAATGAAATTTTAGATAACCTTAAAAACGCTAAATTTCTTTCAAGCATTGATATTGCTAAAGCATTTTGGGAAATCCCTTTAAAAGATGAAGCGGATAAAGATAAAACAGCTTTTTATGTCCCTGGTCGCGGCATGTATCGTTTTGTTATCATGCCCTTTGGTTTAACTAATGCTCCAGCTACTCAACAAAGACTTATGGACATGCTTTTTACTCCTGAATTTGATAATAAGGTCTTTTGTTACCTTGATGATATAATAATCATCTCTGAATCATTTGAAGAGCATATCTCTTATCTACTTAAAGTTCTTGAGAAATTAACGTTTGCTAGATTAACTATTAACTTCGAAAAAAGTCAATTCTTTAAAAATGAACTTAAATACTTAGGGTACATTGTAGATGAAAACGGTTTAAGATCAGATCCTGCTAAAATAAAAGCAATACTCGAATTTCCTACTCCCACTTCTCGTAAAGAAGTTAGAAAATTTATTGGAACTTGTAGTTGGTTTCGACGTTTTATTCCCAACTTCAGCACAATTGCAACTCCACTTAATAAATTAACTTCTTCCGGTAAAAACGCCCCTAAATTCATTTGGGATAATGATGCTAATCTGGCTTTTAATAAACTAAAAGAAGCTCTTGTTACTACCCCTATACTAGCTTGTCCTGACTACAATCTCCCTTTCTCTGTACATTGCGATGCTTCTAACTTTGCCATTGGTGGTATGTTAACACAAATAAAAGACGACAAAGAAGTAGTTATAGCCTATATGAGCAAATCTCTTAACAAAAACGAACGAAATTACTCAACTACTGAAAGAGAAACTCTTGCGGTAATTTCAGCTTTAGAACATTGGCGTTGTTATATCGATAATGGTAAACAATTCACGGTTTATACTGACCACGCAGCACTTAAATGGTTTCTAAAATTATCCAATCCATCAGGTAGACTCGCGCGGTGGGCTCTTAGGTTGTCATCTTTTAATTTTATTCTAAAACACAAAAGGGGTAAAGACAATTTAGTTCCTGACTTACTCTCTCGTAATCCTACATGTCCACTTGGCATTAATCCTGTCTCACTTGATCCTCAACCTATATCTCCAGCATTAGAACACTATAACAAACTACTTTTAGAATGTCGTAGCAATCCTGATCAATATCCCAATTATACTATTCGTGAAAATAAATTATTCCGCTATACTCAATCTCCCCACGCGTTAACTGAAGATTTCGCGTGGAAAGAAGTTCCTCACCCTAATCTTCGGGAAACTCTTATTAAAGATAATCATGGGTCTCCAGATCAGCCTCATCTAGGAATCTTTAAAACTTATAAAAAATTATCACTTCTATATTACTGGCCAGCTATGTTTAAGGATATCGCTAAAATAATTTCTTCCTGTGATAATTGCTTAACTTACAAACACGCTAATCACTCACCCTTTGGTCTTATGGGTAAACCAAAAATTTGTTCCAGGCCCTTTCAAACAATTTCTTTGGATCTAATGGGTCCTCTACCTATGACTAGACGTAGGAATCAATTTATCTTAGTGGTTAATTGTTGCTTTACTAAATATTCCCTGATCTTTCCGCTAAAACGGGCTACTAGTGCTAACGTCATCTCTAACTTGGAAAATTTTGTTTTTCTAGTCCATGGAGTACCTCAAACTATTATTATGGACAATGGATCACAATTTCAATCCCATGAATTTCACAACTTTCTGAGCAGATATAATATACCATTTATATTTTTCTCTCCTCACTATTGCCCCCAAGTTAATCCCACTGAAAGGTACAATCGCACTATAATCACAGCTTTGTCATCTTTGGTTGGTGATGACCATAGATCTTGGGACATCCATCTTCCTAAAGTCCAATACGCTATGAACAGCACAACTAATATTACTACTGGTTTCTCTCCTAACTTTTTGCTCTTCGGACGTGAAACAGTTACTTCTGGCTCACTTTATACACCAACTAATAATCTTGATGAAATCGTTTTTCTACCTAGGGACATCTATGCTACTAACATAGGTTTATTGTCTGCAACTTTCGATAAAGTTCAGATAGCCCTTCATATTGCTCATGCTCGTAACTCTTCTCGTTACAATGACACACATACCTTTAAAGAATATAACGTTGGAGATACAGTCTGGCGTAAAAACTATACAATTAGTCAAGCGGGTACTTATTTTAGCTCTAAACTAGCGCCGAAATATGTAAAATCAACTATTTTACAAAAATTATCACCATTAGTATATATACTAGAAGATCAACTAGGCAACCGAGCTAAATACCATATTAAAGACTTTAAAATATAATTTATTCAATTATATGTAAAAAAAATTCTTTCTTCTATATTCATAACTCATCCCTTTCTTCTTTCCTTCCTCTATAATAGAGTTCCTTTTGATTTATTAAAACTCTATTTGTTTTTTTTAATTCATTCATCGGTTCTTAAACCATTAAAAGATTAATTTTAATCTTTCGTATATATCTATTCTTTTCTACAAGTTAATATGATAACTTGTCTATTTCTATCAACTATAAAAGTTGATTGGAGCGGATGACAACTCCATAAAAATAAGCCCTTGTTGACTATCGACTCTAAAAGTTGATTTTCTGTCTATCGACTCTAAAAGTTGATTAGGAGCGGATGACAACTTCTTTAAAAATAAGCCTTTGTTAAATCTTCTTATATTTTCATCTCATTAGTGGTTTTAGACGCGAGCGGATTACAACTCCTTAAATAAGCCTTAAAGTTATGACTTATCAGGTTGAGTAGTGATCATTGAATGTGAATCCTACCTGACCTAACTTCGTAAGATGTCGGTGTGTTTGAATGAGTTATGTAAGTTTTGTGAATGCTGTAATATTTTAACCTTAGCAAAATTTTTGTTCTAGGCCAAAAATTTTCTCGGGGTCGTTGGGGAAATATAGTATTTATGCTTACTTACACTTTACTTTCATCACGCATAATACTATTTATCATTATTTACACTTTAATACTATTTATCATCCTTTTTATTTGTTTATATGTTTACATTATACTTTTACTCAATTTTCATGTTGTGACACGTCAATTGTCAAACTGTCAATTACTTTTTAAATGTCTTTCTGGCTTAGTCTATGGTAATTACTCTTTGGTCTAAATAACTTAAATTATTTTTATCAATATGTTTAGCTTTTGTATTATTAAGATTATTACGATTGTTTAGTCTAAATAACTTAATTTTAAATTAGATTTATAATATTCTTTACGCACTCGTGGATATGTCTTGGCCGGATACACTTGTCAGATTAGATGATGGCCACATAGAAGAAAACTGATATTTGAAAAAGGAAGACTACTTAGAAACGAGCTCATGAACAGCTGGAGGCTGCTGGCATTCGAGTCTTGGGACTGAGACATTAAGCATCAGAAAACTGCTTGGTTTTGCTGTGTCAACTTGAACTGCTTGGTTCTGCTGCGACATCTTTGACTAACCCAGGGGATCCAGCTAAAGATTCCACCTGGGACCTTCTACTTCTAATCTTCGCGAGCTAACCTCGTATAACTTGCTACCCTGACGCCTGATACCCGTTCCTACAGTGCTGAGCTGATTCCATAACGTGAACTATAAAACTCCAGTGAGTGCGCGCGTGTGTGAACTATAAACTTCCGAGAGTGCGTGCTATTTAGTATTTTTATAACTAGCTGTTTTTATAACTTTCTGTATTTTATCTTCCCTAATAAAAATTATTGGACGGTCTGCTTACCCTCTATTTTAAATAAGGTACAGATCGTTACAAGGATTTCTATCTTAAGGACAGATTCTTAAGCGCTTTAACTGTTCTCTACAATCCGGTGGCTGCTCGCAAACGAAAAAAATCTCCTTTTGAAAATCTTATTATTTCATAATAATTATGTATTGTCGCTGATAAATGAACGTGGACATGAAAAAAAATGACATCGTTAATATTTATAAAAATCGGAGAAATCTTTTAAAATAACTCGCTACATCTTTGTCTGTCAAATAAGGACGACTTTTCTTAATTATAGAATAATTTATTACGTTTACGTTTCTTGCCCTTAGTATGTAAGTACTTACATAGCAATAATTTGTAGTATGATTTTGTGTGTGATGCAGTCAACGGACATTAGACCTTTGTATTCATATTATCAATTATCTTTTAAAATAACTCGCTACATCTTTGTCTGTCAAATAAGGACGACTTTTCTTAATTATAGAATAATTTATTACGTTTACGAAAACATGCTTTCGTAGGTACTAATGTAATCATGGTCACCCTACTCTCATACGGTTTCATACTACTATTTATTGTAAATATATTCTAAAATATGGATGCTGCAGTTATGTTCGCCATATTTATCCAAACTATGTTACGTTACCTGGCGATTAGTACTAAAACTTAGCTTAAACCTACTTTTTATAACGAGATAAACGCCATTGTATTTTAGGCATATTGCCGTCCGAGCGGCCAACTAAAATCGACTCTAACAAATTATTGAACCTACTTTCTAGTATTTTTTTTCTGTTTTTAGCTGTAACAAATTAGTAACTAATTGTCCATACACATTAGCCTCTATTAATTTGATATTTATGGTGAGATACCTACCTACTCATAACCTGAGAACTAAATATTGCGTAACTTTTTGTTTATTTACGGTATGACGTTTTTAAATTTTGTAACAAATTGAACAAATTAAGACCTTTCTTTTGATGCATCATTCGTCTATCTGTATTATATAGTTTCTGGGTAATCACGGGCGATGATTACGGCAAGTGGCGGTTCTAGCGGCCAACTATTCTTTGTCATAGCGTCTTAGTTTTTTTTGTAACAAATTCACGAAAAGGGGTGTGTAAAGTAACAAATTAGCACTAATTCCTGGCAAAGTTTCGTCAAATATTATGAGTTGGCCGCGCGGTTGAAATGTACATTACATTTTGTCCGGGTATCTTGATATTTTGAGACACGGCAACAGATTATCAACAACTTCTTGGGCCGTCTCTAATAGTTCTGGCGGTGTGTTAGGGATAACATCATCACTGTCGCTCGAAGTATCCATATTTTACAAAAAACACAAAGATAAATGTGTTTTTGCGAAAATGCGCGGGCTTTTCCATTTTTTATTCGCCCGTTTCTGGAGTAGGCTAAGATCATAAGGTCATGCAGCCACTTCTTCCGTGATTCCGCGCGTTTTATATACAAAAATAATTTCGTTTTTAATTTTCTGTATGCACCAAGGAGGTTGGTAACTGGTAAAAAAAAAACTGTATGTGGCCAGTAACAATTTACTTGAAATTTAATTAGTAGACAGTTAAAGTCTCTTGGCAGTATGACTGCTGACAAATTAAAAAAAAAGAAAAACCGGGTATGTAATGGAATTTCATACATATTTCCCACCCTTGGGTCGGAAGGATTTTCATACAAACTTCCATACCTTGGGATGAAAGGATTTGAAGGGCGGGATAAAGGCGTTTCTTCCCTCTAATTGGTATAATTAGTATGTATTTTCAGAGCAGGTGTGATAAAAAGTATATTTGTGTCCCTGTTAATATCGAACAATTAACAGAAATAGATCAATGTTTGTAATTCGTTTATCGCTAAAGGATGATGCCCATTCTGGTACCCGCTCCAATAGCCATTGGATAGCTATTTTTAAACTGAATAGAAGTTACTATGGCACCTAATTTCAAATCCTTGTCCGTTCTGAGTTATACTGTACCAAACATGTCAGTTTGAGCAATACATACGTTAAAAGATTTTTTGATTTGTCTTTTCTAGTACACCAACTTCAGTTGCTCAAAAATCTCTGAATTAATGTTCGATTGTCATCATAAAAATAAAATGTAAGAATTAATGTTTTTCTAGCGGACTGTACCATTTTTCCAAAATTTGTTAAGTAATGCAGTTAGGAATTCCTCAAGAAGTTAAGGACAGTCTCGTTAGAACGTTGTTCTGAAGCTACAACGTATAAGGTGGCTCCCTGACTGCCTCGTCTCAACTTCCACCCTGTGTTACTCCGATCGGACAAGGAATCAAGACAAAGGCTCTTGGAATTCTTGTACTATAGCACCCTAAACTTTTCTAATGATATATGATTTATTCCTACTGGAGCGGGTAGGTATTATAGTACCAACTTCCATACAATTAGTGGCATCATCCTTTAATTAGTGACTTGTGTTGCAAGAGTGCCTTAAACAAATGAGATCGGGTCGTATTGTCCGGCAGTGGACGAGACTACTTACACTTATGGTAATAGACAAATTGGTTTCGGGCACAGGAAAGCAATATGTGTGCATAATTATAATTTACTTCAATCTATGAGAAATGCTTAGAGAACGCATAAGCCGTGAGGCGTCCTCGTGAAGAACATGCGCGTTCACACGGAGGTGAACTGTACGATATTCTACAGTGTAAAAAACAGTGGCACTCCGGAGTGCCGACAGAAGTGAAATCAAAACAAACAGAATACTTTGCCATCGCTCACTGATATATCGGATATACATTAAAACCGAGTGTTTAGCCTTTTCGGGTCGGCTTCCAGTCTAACTGGATGCAGCTGAATACCAGTATTTTACATGAAGCGACTGCTTATCTGACCTCCACAACCTTACTGGGTAACACGACAGCCCTTTGTAAGACTGGTTGAGTGGCCGGCTGGTTGGCTTGGTAAGAGTATTATTGAACTGTCAAAATTAATGTCATTGGGATTGTGAGTGTAACGTTATTACTCCGCGGGGTCTGGGGCGGTTTAGAAGCTGAATGTTAATGATTTTTACCTCTTTTAATGTTAATACAGGAAGCTGAGTGTCGCCACCAGCCGCCCGCGAATGAGGCTCAATTTTATGCTTCTTGATAGATTTTATTCAATACTTTTAACGGATTCTTTTGAACGGCTCATTAGAGTACGCCAGTAAATATGACACGAGAAAGAGAAATACACAGAGAGTAAGGGGGGCGGGGGAGAGTTTGAGAAAAGTATGTCTTAGTAGGCGCCGTCTCTGTCACACACATGTTTGACAGGCTCTTTCTAAAACATGTTAAAACATATTATTGTTATCGCCCGGTAGGAGTATGTTGTTGTTAACAGACGGGGAACTTCTAAAATGCCAATCAAGCCTTAAAAAACTTAATTTAAGGGGGATGCGCTAAAATTCGAAGACATGTGACATCCGCTAGCCCGCACTGCCCGCGTGGTGGATTATGGCCCACTCCCTCACACAGAGAGGAGGCCGGGGTTCCAGCAGTGGGGACATTAAAGGCATATTTATTATTCATATTATGTTGATCCATAAAATAAGATCCGCGACGTCGATACGTCTCTCTAAGTTAGAATTGGCCTCAAATGTGATGATGAATTAGTCATTGATTTGGGTCATTTTAACTTGAGAGTTTTGTTTTTTTACAAAGCTCAGCTTAGTCCTCGCGGACTGTAGCAATGGCTTTAATTTATTTATTTATTTAATACTTCAAGCACATAAATGTACAGAGGCGGACATAATGCCATAGGCATTTTCTACCAGTCAACCTTTGGGTGATGCAGAGACAATCAGTCATCAACAGACATCATCATCAGGTTTCATTTTGACAGTTCAACAACATTCATTCCGTTATTTACGTTGTTGAGCAGACAAATCTTTCGAACACATGAAGCAATAGATTAGCAATATCCTTCAAAATTATGCAGATTGATAGTGTGTTACGCAATTAGTAGGGTGCGGGTGTAAAAATACTGGTGTTCTGTGATGCGGTTATAAGAGCGACGCAATTAGTATTGTTGAATGCAGAAGCAAGTTGCGTCGTCGTGTGTAGAACAGCCGGCCATGCTGAGTGGTTCGATGTTGGTACTTCAACTAGCTGTAAGTTCGGTTATGGTAAATGTTAAATAGCATTAAAATGTTATAACTGTAAAGGTTGTTGATTTTGTAAAAATTAAATAAATTAAGTTTTATAATTTTGGTGTTTTATTTTACCTATTTTCAAAGGTGTCACTTTCCGTTTTATTATTTGTATAGATTACAATATACAAGCTAACACTAAAGTATCTATTTATACATAGGGTGGAAAAAATCAACGGGCCCGAAGGATAACCACACCAAGTACAGTCAGTCAGCATCAGATAGATTCGAGCTTTCAAAGTAGTCAAAATCATGTGGCGAACATAATTTCAATTATATATTTGCAGACATTGCATTCAAATTGTCGTAAGCATTCAAAGTGGTCAAAATATCTTAACTATCAGTTTTCAATATGTTGTGTAAGCTGTCAGTTTTTATCAATATTTGTGAATAGTTCGTTCAATGGCGTCGAAGCATTCATAGTAGTCAAAAATAATGATATTGGTCCTAAGGTGGTTTATGTGAAATAAAATATTTTGATTTTGATCGACTTCAATAAAACAAAAGAATACGTAATAAATTATTTACTGTTTAAACCGACGACAATTTTCAAAATTTTTCTTACGAAATAGACTAGATCGTGACATGCGTCGGCGCTGGCCTCCAGCCACTCGCAGAACAACTTCTCGAACTCCGTGTAGGGTAGTTGGCAGAACGCCACGCAGTACAAGCATTTGAACACTTCCTTCAGGTACCTAGCGAAGGCGCCGACACAGAGGCAGCAGTTCTCGTTCAACGACGTGGCGAGAGACTGGATGGAGGGGTTCCGGTTCGAACGGCATTTACTCTTTTTAAACCAAAAGCAGAGAGTAGCGTCTTTCTTCCTTTTTGACTCATCTTCCTGTAATATGTGGAAGAATAGTATACAGGGTCAAATTGAATTAGCTAGCGGAACTCCGCAGACGGGATGGGTATCGATATCTCATCATCTGCCTAGCGTCTTCCCAACTATGTCGGGGTCAGCTGCCTGTCTAACCGGATGCAGCTGAGTACCAGTATTTTACATGGAGCGACTGCCTATTTGATCTTCACAGCCCAGTTACTGGGTAATACGTTACACCTTGGTAAGTCTGGTTGACAGACTTTCAGGCTTCTGACGACCCGTAACGATTGTCAAAAATCCACGAATGCCAGCCGGGACCAACGGCTTAACGTGCTTTCTGAGGCACGGAGTTAACAGTGGCTAATCTGTGATTAGCGAGCTTTTTATAAATAAGACTATTAATCGCATTGAATCCGGTTAGACTGGCAGCCGACTCCAATATAGTTGAGAAAAGGCTAGACAGATGATGATGATGACATTAATCGCATCTGCAGGCTTTTTTCCAATCTTTACTCGGAGGGTACCTCTTCTCCCTCCCTTTGAATGAAGAGTGGAAAAAAGCCGATTAAATTGTTGGTCTTTCCTCCGCTCCAGCATTGTGGAGTGTCTTTCGAGACTTACTTTGGCGAAATTTTCGTCACCTCTGTCGTTTTTCCGTGTCATCCAGTTCTTAGGATGCTGTAAAAGAAAATTAAAGTGAAAAGAAAAGAAAATTGCAATTTCCTCTAAAATGATAAAATAATAAAAATTTTACAAAGAGCCTTAATGTGTAGCATTCGGGAATTACGCAAATGGGCCCCCTTAGAAGGCTAAAAGTCACCCATAGGGCAATGGAGAGGACTATGCTTGGAGTTTCCCTGCGTAATCGTATTAGATATGAAGATATTCGCAGGAGAACCAAGGTCACCGACATAGCCCGAAGAATTGCGAAACTTAACTGGCAGTGGGCAACTGTGGGCAGGGCACACGGGACATTGCTCGCAGAACAGATGGCCGTTGGGGCCGAAAGGTTCTGGAGTGGCGACGGCGTACCTACCCTGGATGCGGGAACCACAGAACCGGAAGTGGAGGTGCATGGGGGAGGCCTATGTCCAGCAGTGGACGTCTTTTGGTTGAAATGATGATGATGTAGCATGCTCGTAAACCAAACAACTATTGATTTTTGAGTATGCTCATTACTAGCAATGTTTCGACCTTTGTGTACCTATAGTCAAAGGTTTCGACACACGTGCTACTAAGTAGCAATTGCTCAATAATCGCTAGTAATGAGCATGTCTGTCCGTACCTTTATTTACGTTGTTGAGCAGACACATTTTTCGAACATATGAAGCAATGATTTAGCAATATCCTTCAAAATAATATCGATTGTGGTTGATAGCGCAATTAGGCAGCACCGTTATTGCGTAACACCGTTCAAACAATCTGAATCATTTTGATTTGAATCCTGTGTACTCCCATCTTGCTTCACAACTTTTAACAAGGATAGGATTGGGCGTGCTACTACTACAACAAAACGAAGCATACCTTAACCCGCCAAGTCTCCGTAGAAACTTCCATCGCCAACAACTATATTTTGCTCATTTCTCCAATGACAGTCACCACTGCATAATAAATTACTTTAAATTTTGCATTAGATTCGTGTTCAATTTACACAAAATGACAGTTCGAACTGTCAAAAGATTTTTTCTTAACGATTTCGTGCGAATTGTGAAATAGGAATAGACCTCAAAGAGTTTGGGTATAAATAGGACAGCTGATGCCCTGAGACGGTGAGAGACAGTCGGGGCGCAGCATGTCACGAAGATGGCGGGACGAGAAGAATAGACAAAGTTCTTTCTATCCAGCTCGACATCTCTTCAGCCCGAGAACGATGTGAAGCTGGGGTGGATCGAATAATCGATTTTCCCACCCGTACGCAAAATACGCGCATTGACGTGGAGTTGCGGACTCCAGCCCGTATTACCTGTACCTACTGTACTTCAAAAAATCAATCTGCCTGGCCTTCTCCCAACTATTTTGGGGTCGGCTTCCAGTCTAACCGGATGCAGCTGAATACCAATATTTTTTACATGAAGCGGCTGCCTATCTGACCTCCACAACCCAGGTACTGGGTATTACGATACCCCAGGACGTGGATACACTAACAACAGAAAATAAAACAACACAGAATTTCATAATAAACTTTTTTTTTCAAATAGCATATATTTTTACGAAATAAAAAATACACATACATAGTAACGTAACGTATTTAAGCTATTCTTAAAACTATTCGCCCGAAGATTTGTGACGGGAACAAAGAAAAAAATATATTAAAAACTAAAAAAATATGTTACTTTAGATAATACAATAATAGTCAAAACTATACGTTTTTTGGGTGTTGGGTGTAATAATTGTCATTTTTACCCAGTGTAATGGTTGCCGGCAACCTGGGCCTACTAGAGGTTCACCAGAGTCCTGGAAGGTACATTGAATGACCAATATAACACCAAAAGAAATCTTATTTTATCGCATAAGATTCCAATGTATGTTAGTTGCATGGCTGTTATAAGGACCCAATCAGAATTTGAAAGTCATAACATAAGCGCCACTTGGTGAATTACAGGATTGTAGTAAAACGTTACCGGGAAACCATCATGCACCAAAACATGTAAGATAACGATTCAACTTGTCATTTTAACAACGCTAGACAAACTCTAGGTAATGTCAAATTGAAAAGAATAGGTTCTTTAAAAGGGGAGAAAATAAAAAAATATACTTTTCCGTTTATTAAAAAAATAAGACAATTTAAAATTAACAACATGAAATGTACTGGTTTCCAGAGTAGGTTGGAACAACTCGTGCAGAATATCACTTGTAAGTACCTTAAAACGTAAACCGAACCATTGAGCTCCTGAAGTTCTGAGTTGAGATGCTCGATTACAGACAAATGCGTGCACTGACTGGACAGGTCCACTGAAATCTGTGTGGTTCTCTCCTCAAAAGACCATCTCAGGCATCAATCTGAATGGTCCTCATATGGCCTGACCAAGATTATGTCAGAACTTTAAAACAGACTGACCTCTTGAGTTTCTTTCGGCATTTCTTCTCAGAGTAGTCAGATAGGAATCGCCGGCCTCATCTAGTTTTTAACAGAATATAATTGACGTGTAGAAGTGTTTGTCCAAACCTATTTACAGAAATAAATCATTTATTTAGCAAAAGTTTTTTTCTTCTTAACCGACTTCTAAAAAGGATGTTTATATTTTTATAATTACTATTTTAAATTGTTATTTTACCGAAGTACCCAAAATAAAGTACCTACTCACTACTGACGATCGAGTTATTCCAACCATGCAATGGTTACGTCCGAATAGTAAAAAAGAAAAATAAGTTAAAAACTACAAAAAGTAGGCTAGCCTTATTACATTTACATAAAATGCTAACATATATTATATTTTTTGTTTTATATTTAATATAATATCAATTGTATAGGAAGGTCTGTCTGTTTATTAAATCTGAAGAATATTCACAATTTAGACGTAGTTTGGTTATAATTATTAAAACTAAAAACAAGCACTTTATTTTTAACATGAAAAACAACGATTTTTTTTTTTCAAGATTTTAATGCTAATAAGGGGCTTTGAAGATCCGTGGCATACCCCTACCTGTCTGCCATTTTGTTTTTTTTTTTTCAAAATGGCGACCACGCATGAAACCTATATAAATCGATAGCCGACATCAATGCAAATAGAAAATGTAATAGGACCAAACCCCGTAGTGTCACGTTTTCGAGATGTACGCAACTGTAGGTATGGCGGCTCCATATAAAATCCTTCAATCCCCTTTATTTTAGCCAGATTAAGAGTTTCTGATACAGAACATCCTGCATACAGATACCACATATTTTCTGATGACAATGACAGACCTTCCTATTTACCGATATATCTATTTCAATATTATTCTTATATAAAAGCACAAATGGCGAGGGGTGTCTACAGTCAACCGGTTCCATTCCCCGGCCAACCAACCACTGTTCATTTAATTTTTCAATTAGCAGAATGTCACTGCATCCACGTTCCCACCGCTGGGCCACAGGCCTCATCTCTTCGAGAGGGAGGGCTGTAATCTACCACGCGGGCTCAGTGCGGGTTGATAGACGTCTTATGTCTTATAATTTTTGGTTCTAGGACATGCGGTCCTCAAGATGTTTTCATTTTGCAGCACGCGCGCTGAGCCCTTTTCCACAAAACTTTACAAATACAATTTACAAAATTTGTGTAGGTATCCTAGTCTGTACCATAAAACTCTCCACATAATTGTAACGTTGTAACTTGGAGATTGTAAATTATAAGTCATATACAGGGTCAAATTAAATTAGCTAGCGAAACTCCGCTGTCGTGGTGGGTATCAAATATGTACAAATGATAAAACAAAAAGAAATTAATTTAATGGTCTTTTTGTGGGGTCATCGACCGCTGTTAGTGAATTAAGTTGAAATATCAGTTTAAAAAAACCTTTTTTTTTGTGTGTAAAGTTCACAGACGTGATTGGTAACGATATCTAACCACGGTGAAACATATTTAGATGACTCGTAAAGTTTTGCGGTACAGGGTCCAGACGGGCCTCCTGATGGTTGGTCAGCGTCGCCTGTGGACATCTACAATCCCAGAGGCAGCGCTAGCGCGGCCCTCCTAGAGACAGAACTGTCTCATTACGCCAATTATGATGTTTTATCGAGTCCTTCAAGGCTATATAGTTAATATCATTATATCAAATAAACAAATTTCTATGCTGGTTGGTTAGCTAAAAAAATGAGGGTTTTCTGAAAAGACATTCACTAGATGGCAGCACAGAGACGTCAGGTTCGGGCACCTGTCACAAGTGTCAAAGCGCCTATATTTTTCTTTAGTCGTGACTGAATCATGAACATCATCACATATTTTAAATATTCATTGTAGAAATGGAAGACCTCTTGTCAAAGTGGCGCCAACTGGTGTCGTGAGAAAACCCACATCCGATGAATTGTTCAAGGTACGGGCAGAGTAACCGGTTTTCTTTGACAACGCCCCCTGTAAACATGAAAGCATTATATGCCGTCTAGAGAAATTAAAACTTGTAAAACAATGCACCAGTTTGTGATAGAGTTCAACTGAAAATGTCGGTTAACTAAACGTCAATACGCGTTTTACAATCAGCTTACGAAGGCAGATGACGTGTAATATGCGTTCGCGACTTAAACAAATATGAGTTATTGAAAAAATAACTTTAATCTACACAATTTCAGTTTACGCTACAACTTCAAATATTTTTATAACTTTTTCAATAGTACTAGACACTCTGAAATCAACTTCATTTTCACTACAATAAAGTTGATATTTGTATAAATTGAAATGACATTAATTGGAAATATGAATTTGATTAGACTTTACGTAGGTAATTTGTCTCGTGACTTGTCAGTAGATGTGGTCTGTGTCATCTATTTATTTATTACGCCAACGTTCTGAGCATGGGCTGGATTTCCACACGCCGACTGTACCTTCAATGTCTGAATCCCAGTTCCATCGCCCTGAAAACTAATGACATATCAGCATGTTGTGTTTGCAGCCTTTAAGAAACTTCGTGTTTGCAGCCTTTAAGAAATCGAGTGTTTGCAGCCTTTAAGAAACAGAGTGTTTGCAGCTTTTAAGAAACCGAGTGCTCATACTGATTTTAACAGTTACTGGATTCTTTATTGTTGAAAGTTGCTATGATTATATGAAATCGACCACACGCAGTGAGCAAAGTTTAAATGTGACTTCTCTATATGAGAAGAGGTCTTAGCACTGCAGTAGCAATATAACTCTCTAAAGCGCGTAGTGACCAGCTGCCGAAGTAAGACCAACGTTTTCAGTTGAACCGCATATACAGTCAGAAAAACTAAAATTAATAATATTAAACTCATAATTTCCGACATAAGAACTTGATTGGCAAGGCATAAGAACTTGATTTGTTTAGATCGAATTAGAATTTCGTCAAATTATTGTCAAAAAAATAAATTAGAATGAAAAAATCCGCCGTTTACAACTATTTTATAGCGTCTAAATCCTAAAACGCTCGTGCTGCTCAAATTCGAGCTAATGCTCATTTTCCCACTCAAAGTTACTCTCCGAGCAAAAGTGCAAAATTCACAAAAAAAATGCTCAAGTCGTGCCGAAAATGCTCAAGTTGGTACAATAGGAGCGAGCACGAGCGCCAACTAACGTGAAGGTAGCAGCACTGCTTCAGGCGTTTAGCACTTCATATTTGAGCCGAACACCTTGGCTAGCCGGTGGGTGGGTCTTTCAACAATTGTACAAAGTTACATTTATAAGCCGCTTCGAACCTTGAGTACTCAACACTCAAAAAAGAAAAATATAAATAATAATTTGTAATTTATCTGGTACGTTCTATTATGACATTGTGCAGAAATATCATAAAATCGGTCACTTGGAAGTGGTTGAGAATCTAATTTGTTATCACAAGTTTTTAAAAAAAGGGTTAAAAAGAATACTTCTACCCCTCCAACTAAATTTGCTTGTACTAGGAGGGGTATAACCGATACAAACCGGTTTAATTTGTCAAAAGTGTCGGTTGTAAGCGACCTTCAAGAATCGAGGGATTGTCTTAAAATCTAGAGACGAGTTCGTTATTTGTAGAAATTTCTTCATTTATTCGCACAAGGATATAAAAACTTATAATTGATTGTGTATTAAAACAACACTGGAAGATATTTTTGTTGGAAAACAGGTTACAACAACTAAAACTTGGAAAAATCTAAATATTCTTTTCTTCCCATGATGTAATAGGAAAAACCCCGTTCACATTAAATATCTAAATAACGAACCCGCCTCATATACAGCATGTTCCTTTAGTCACAACAATTATATGTACACCCCACCGCTACACGCTGTATAAGCTGAACGTTTGATTACGCACGTAGGTCCAGGATAAATTCTTACAATTATTAAAAAAATTACAAGTATCTGAAAGCGAGATGGCAGTGTTGATCCGTGGGATTATCTGAAACAGAAAAAAACATGTGAGTATTTCATTGAACCTCTTATAATTCCCATTTTCCGCTCCTAAAAATATTATTGAACACTAACATAATGATAGCGCCTCTTTTTGTAAACCTCAAATAATTCCTATTTTACGCTCCTAAAAATATGCCTAATATATTCCTATTTTGAGGTCCTAAAAATACTAAATAGCCTAGTAACTGCGACCAACTTCGAAGTAGCGGTCGGCCGGCCGCCGCCGCAGTTAACCACAGTTGTAACCTGAGTGACCATACATACAAACGACTCGCGTCGTCGACAGAGGTAACTGTCGGCTACGTGTCGCTCGTGTATGCGGCGCTCAAATACACGAGCGGCATGTCGACGGTTGCAGTTACCTCTGGCGTGTGTATGCACACTAACCCATTTGGACGTGATGCCCTGGCTTAGTTAGTACGATCAACTGTAGGAAAAGTTAAAAAGAGCGAGGGTGCATCATAAGAATCGTATCGTACACTTCTTTTGACATCGTTTGAATCTTGAGTGACGCGTAGTGTGAGAAGGGGCAGAAGCGCTTACCTCTAGGCGGGTTGCGGCGTGGTGGACTTCTTCTTCTCTTTCTTCTTCTTCAGGAACGACGGCGTCCGAAGCCCTTTCTTCTTCTTCTTGTCCTTCTTGGGCGAGTCCTCGGTGGATACCTCCTTGGAGGGAGAGCCCTGGGGACCACACAATATTTATTTATTGCATAATGCAAATTTGCAGGCTAACCTTACTTCATATGATCATTTCTATAGTAAGATCTATTCGAACTGCCTCGTTGATCTCACGGTCGCATGAGCGTGGGGTCCTGGGTGCGACTCCCAGGTCAGCAATGTGTTACTGAGTTTTTTCATTAGGAATTTCGCGAAGTTGCTTCGAGAAATTCAGGAGTCAGGAGTTTGGAAGTTGGCGGTTTAACACCCCCGTGTCTCAGAAAGCACGTTAAGCCGTTGGTCCAGCGCCTGCTCTCTCCGGTCGTGTCGGATTGCCGTCCCTGAGGACTATGAGAGTGAGGGAAGAGATTACACCTGTGTCTGCGCACACCACACACGTCTGCACTATAACATCTCCCGCGCCGAACGCTAGTTTCCGCTGAGATTGGCCGCCATGGCCGAAATACGGTCTCGAGCGGTACTTCGCGTGCCAAAATTCACACCAGCTTACGTACAAAAATCGTAAGCCGCCATTTTCGCGCTCAGTCCTGCGTACTGCTGGCTGGGTGAGCGCTCGCGCTGGCGCTAGGCCCCGGGGGGTGGCGAGACGGGTGCTGCACGCGGCGGCGTCTTTGAATCGATTTGATTTCCCATCACTAAATAGTGCTTGTGACGTCATAGTAGTCAAAATGGCACGCTTGGTTTTCATACAGATCGTGATACTTGCGTTATCTAGGTCTATCCTATCTATATCTTTGGGGCGAGCCTATTGCATCAACCGGGCACTAATCCTGACTCCAGGCTGCGAATGAGAAATTCCGGATGGAATCAACTAATAACCATAAGGCTAAAACAATCATTTGAACATAGGTAATGGGTGATTGGGGTGGTGTCCGCAACTCCACGTCAATGCGCGTATTTTGCGTACTTTGAATTCGAATCATTTGAACATAAGTGTTAACTTATTTTCAAATGATTGTTTTATCCTTATGAGGGTTTTTTGAAATGACGTTCACTAGATGGCAGCACTGAGACGTCAGATCCAGGCACCTATCACAAGTGTCAAAGCGCCATTTTCTTTAATCATGACTGAATGATTAACGAACGAATGAAACGAATGATGATCATATTTTTTTTTTCAAATATTATGTATTTTGCCATAGTAACCGCCGAATGAGCCAACGAAAATCAAATCTATTTTTAATTACTAAATGGGCCAGCTCTTGACCTCGATCACGCCTGATAGAAACCGATGGATGTGGTCTATGATGGAAGAAGATTTCTTTTCACTCTTGCTTTGAAGGCAGACGGATTAAATGTGAGAGGGAACACAGATGGCCGGCAGAGAGTTCCACACTTTGGCTGTGCGCATAATAAGTGTACGAGAAGCGCTGAGTACGACTGGTCGGGATATCAACCAAGTGTGGATGGTACGCTGCAGTACATCTGGTTGTCATACTCTCGGATGTCTGTAGAAGACCGACAAGCAAGCAACGTTACGCCGATGAGCCAGGCTGTGAAGCGTAGCCACCAACGTCTCGTCGCCTATAAGCCTTTTAGCTCTGCGTTCCACCGAGTCAGGTGCAGCGAGCTGGTATTTTGCTGAACCATCCACTTGAAAAAAAAAATTATTTCCGAAAAAAGAGTATTGCAGCCACTTGGCTGCAATACTCTTTTTTCGGAATTCATTTTTTTGTGGCTGCAATACTCTTTTTTCGGAAATCAATTTTTTTTTTGTAAAAAAGTTTTTTGATTAGGTACTTAATAATTTACTACAATATTTACAAGACATAGGTACCTCTTTACTGCTGTGCGAGAAGGTGCTCTGGTGCGCATCCGAATGGTCCCCGTTCACCGTGTGCTCGCCTGAAACGTACAAAAAAAACATAATTTAACAAAAATATAAATAAAATGATTGGATATACCGCTTGCACCAAAAATAACTAAATACAATCAATTTTTTGAAACAGTTCGTCGTTGTAGTTTCACAAAATATAGTACATACTAATTCCGTGGTCATTCTAGAATGACCATGGAATTAGTATGTACCATATTAGTAAAAAAATATTTACATATATAAAACGCCCGTGTTTTGTATATTGCTAAAATGATTGACAGAAAAAATAATAATAAAACGATGTAATAATAAATAATAAAACGATGTTTTAAATTTTTAGACGAAAATGTATTTAGTGTTTTATGATCCAAGCGGCTATAAATCAATATCGCAAATGACTGTATCATTTTATCGCCTTAAATAGAGCAAATAACTTTCTCATAATTATTTAAATGGGCCACAAAATAATATTTGATTAACTAAATAGGTACTGTACTTCAACTTGCAAAAACAGTAATTTATGCAAAAAAAAAAAAATTAAAAAACATATTTAAAATTATTAAAGACATATTCCCAAATGTTTGTCTTTAATAATATTGCCATTAAACCTTAAAAGTGCTCTTAGGAAACAGTGCTCATTAGAAAAAGTGCTCTTTAGAAAAAGTGCTCATTAGTAAACGTGCTGATTAGAAAAGTGTTTTTGATACTTACCTGTATGCGTTAGTACTTCGAACCGCCGCCCCCGAAACCATGTGAACGCTAGTGGCATGCGAAGCGCAGCATCAGAACAAAAGCAATTTGCCAACATAAGGAAAATATCTTGCAAATACAAAACTCATTAATATATTATTTTTTAAACGAAATTTCCGCTTCCTCCTTGAAAAAAAAAAACATTGCAAAATATTTTCCCTTCAGAGAAAAGCGCGAAAAAAAAAACAGACAAAATTATAATTAAAATGGCCGATATGATTTTCTTTATAGCTAACGAACGGAGTTCATTAGATTCTGGGTCTGAAGCAAAACGATTAAAGTTTCTTGACAATGTTCGTTTAAGAGCGTTCATCTCGCGCGGGCTGACAACGTCGTATTTCTAGTAATTTTTCGTGATTATTTTATTAAATTTAATCCAAAGTATAATTATTTTAAAGCTAAACACTAGATCGTTAACATTTACTCTTAATTAAAAATATTTAATCGTAATAAGTACTGCAAATAGAAAATAATTAACAATATTATGTCAATTTTTATGCGTAAATACCAAAATAACTGTAAAAAAATAGCATAAAACCTTATAAATACCAACGATCTAGTTCTTTACTCTAGTTTTTTTTTACAGCCAAGCACCCGGTGCTTGGCTGTAAAAAAGTAATTTAAAAAAATTAAACCGACTTCAAAAAGAAATGAACTCAAAATTATAAAAAAACTTTAATTTCGGAAGTCGGTTTCTTGGGTTCTGTATTTTAGTTTTAGTTTTTTGCCACCGACGACTTCCGAAATTAAAGTTATTTCATAATTTTGAGTATTTCTTTTTGAAGTCGGCTTAATTTTTTAAATTATTTTATATTTCGTAATTTTTAGTTTTAAGTAAAAACTGGAATATTTGTTTGTAATAAGTAGGTAATAGTTTTGTTGTAAATATTGCACTAGAATTTGACCAAGGTTTTGAGATGTTTTCCTTTTGACACTACACCCGGGCACCCGTAGTTCGTATCAATAAGCCAGGCGGTCACACTTACACGTATTAGTCTATTCTTGAAAATTACTGAATCGATTTTGATGAAACTTGCACTGTTCCCTAAGTTGAAGAAAATGTAAGCCAATAAATAAATGGTCACGATCCGATTAATAGTTGCGGAGAAATGCGTGGACAAACATACATACATACATAAGCCCTAATAGATGTGAATATAATGCCATTCCAATAATATTACATACATACGTGTCGAATTGATAACCTTCTTTTTTTTGAAGTCGGTAAAAATAGTACTTCACAATCATGAACTGATTCCATAATATCAGGTTGTGCGTCCCTGCTACCCTTTTTTTTATTTGGTGCGCGTTGGAAATCCTCATGGACTTCCTCCATCTACTTAAGAACATTTTCGAAATATCTTATTTAAAAATAGAAAACTGAAAAGCTCTGTTTCTATGGAAAATTTAAAATCGGTCTAATTTGGCTGTAACACTGTTTTTCGAAAATGTTCGTAGTAACTTTTTAGACTTTTGTATCCTGCTTATGCGTATGAAGTTTCATTAAAATCGGTTTATACATTTCGAAAAACAAGGGCTTGAAAGATTGTATGAAATGCCGTACGTTGTAAACGCTCTTAGGAGGAAATATTTCGCTGTTTTGTTAATACAGGGTCAAATTAAATTAGCTAGAGAAACTCTGCAGAGTGATGGGTATCGCGATAAAATAAAAATAAAAAAGATTTGATGTTTTTAGGGGTCAACGACCACTGGTTGTGTTATTTAAAGTATGCGTTTAGATATCGATACCAATCACGTCTATGAAGTTTACACAAGAAAAACTGTTTTTTTTAACTAATATTTCGAGTACACTCACTACCGTCCTAGTGAGTGTACTCAATTGAAATATTACTTCTAGTAGGACCCCACAAAAAAATCATTAACTTAATTTGTTTTGTTTGATCATGTTTCGATATCGATACTCATCACGTCTGCGGAGTTTCGCTAGCTAATTTAATTTGACCCTGTATAACCTGGTGTGTCTCACTGCCGGCAGTCTCTTCATAAAGAGAAGGAACGAGCATTGCTCACCACACTTGCTTACTGCGTACATACACAAAGAGGTAAGTAATGCAGTTAAAGTTTTGAAATCATAAAGATAATAACACTATAGTACCGATATCAGTTTTATTTTCAGTAGTTTAATGTAGGTATCGGTATACATCGCTAATTGAACATAAATATCGCTGTATATCGGAACTTTAAACCTTTATCTAGCGTTGTAAGGAACTCGAGTCGAATCTTTTCAAAAGAACTCGGGACTGAGTCATCCGAGTCCTTATTAATCAATATCGGTGTATATCGGACCTAAATATCTGTGTATATTAAAATAAATAACTTTGTAATATGAAACTAAATATCTGTGTATATCTGAACTAAATATCGGTGTATATCGGAACGAAATATCGGTGTATATCGGAACTACATAACGGTGTATATCGGTACTATAGCGTCACAGCCGAGGCACTAGCAGTACACAGAAACAACACGAAGAGTTACACATACTTTAATAGCGTACAACATACACTAGCGTAGAAAAATGAGTTAAAGTGACTTAGTGAAATATTACAAAGGCGATATGACGAGTAACAATATTTACGTTTTGAGCGCGTAACGACATAATGTCAAGAGTATTGTCATGTCTCTGTGTTGCCAACCCTACTGTTTTAGCAGTAGATCTATTTTTTTTTTCGTTTTCTGTTTTAGTCCATATTTCTACTGTTGTTTGTACTTTAGGTGCATCTGAAACAAAACATCAAAAATGCTTTTTTCTTGCTCCCGTGTGGGCACGTCTACTGATTCTGGTGTTTAACTCTAAATGTATAAAAAGTAAGGGCTGAAGGTATGTATTTTCGGATTTTCAAATTTTTCTATTCTATAACTTATGATGGACAGTAGAATTACTGTTCTAAAATTACTATTTACTGTTTTCTACAGTTTTTTATGGTTGATTTGCTGTTGTTTAGTTTGGTAGGGTTGGCAACAGCACATCTCAAACAACAAAACTCGTGATATTCTGTCATTCCTAACGAAACAGAAGTAACATCTACAAAGTTGTTTATTTTTAAGTCAAATCCGAGAAAAACTTTCCTAACAAAAAAAAATCGATGCACACAATACTTGCTATAATATTAGAACACACACATTCGAACTAATTCCAATCATTCGGAAAACTTTTCTTTTTAAAAATTCTTAAAATAAAAAAAAATCACTCAGTACAAACTACATTCACAATAAAAAACATGCTTCTATAAAAATACATTGTTGTTCCATTAAAATATATTTATGTATTTTCAATGCGGGTAGGACTATATAGCCTTGCCTTAACGTGTTTATTTCGACGGAATCTAACTTAACACTACCGGAGAGCGCCATTGCAAGCAAATGAGCTTCAAATATTTTGAAATACGTTTTTATTATTATTTCTATATTTTTTATGTTCGCAATGGGCGTTCCTAGGACGCATAAGTTAATAATAATTAATTGGTATCATTGGTTTAAGCACTTACCGCGTAGCATTCGATTTCTTTTAGTCGTGGACTAAAATGTTCTAGTATAGTTAATATAAAAAACCTCGGTACGCACGACTTCACGTATGAGATATCGCGTTGCGATGTGACGACACGATCCCTGTCAAGTAGAGCGCGACTTCATACTAACTATGGGGACTAGTCACATTAATAAAAGCCTTTCTTTCCATAAGGATAATTATTACGCACCCTAAGAACTAGTGTCGAAATTCGGGTCCCCTAAATCGTTCGGATCGAAACTCTCGGACATTCTAAACTTCGAGATGATCCTATAAAACAAAGTATCTTCGAATGGCGGCCAACTCGAGTACAGCCTCTTGGACGGGCGGCTGTGGAGTTCGTAAAGCAGCCGTTTGCACGGGACGCTGGAGTCGGACTCGTCGAGTCCGGGGTCACTGACCAGCTCGACGTTGTCGCGTGCCGCGTACTCCATGTTAGACGTACTGGGAGATGAAAAACTGACTTCGTTATCCGAAAATTCATTCAAGAGTACGCTGGTTCGTTTAGTATTCTTATTAGTTTCATTTCCGTAAAATTGATTCGATTTCCCATTGATGTCGTCGTCTAAATCAATTGATATGAAGCTGGGGAGCGTGTCATCGATGCTCTTGACGGTCCGCACGACGTGCTTGTCGTGGTCGACAGGCAGGTGCTCGTCGAAGGAGAGCCAGTACTTGACGCCGCCAGAGTGTTCCGTTTGCGACATCGCTAAAACATTTGCCTTCCTAGTAAAAGGAGAAGCCATGTCTAACTGAGCTCTGTGTCTTGGTTGCTTCTTAATCGGAGAGTCTTTCGAAAAGCTTTTGATCGGTGACTCCGTCAGTTCAAATTTCTTCGTCGTTTTCCTATTAGGGGACGAAGATCGACTCAGCGCTTCTTTAACGGTTGAATGTTTCCGCTTCCTGGAAGGGTCTAGTTTCTCCGAGCGCGACTCTTCTGGTAAACTCTTGTGGGATATATCACGATATTCTGGAGAAAAAATTGGTTCTTCTTTTGGAGAAGAAGGTTCCTTAATCGGACTTAAATATTCTTCGATACTTCTGGCAGGTGATTGGGCGGAGAAGCTAGCGAACTCCTCAGTCCGGTCGGAGATATCTTTGAATTCATCATTGGCACTAGAATGATATTCTACGTGAGACGCATCTGTCATGTTTTCTACTGTCAACGTTTCGGGTTCGAGGCTAATATTTTCCTTTATTTCTGTAGTGAGGTCTACGTCAGGAGTAGCGAACAGTTCTTCTGTATGTGATGACATTGTAGGGTGTTCTGATTGGCTGAAATCTTCATGGAAAGCGTTGTTCATGTCACTGGGGTCCACAAATGTTTCATTAAGGATGTTCTCGTCGGCGGATCGTGATACGTCATTGGTTAAAAAAGATGATACTTCTTCCGTAGTATTTCCAACGATCTTGTCTAAGTTATTATTAATAGGAGTTGATTCGTCAGTATCTGGCTTTTCTATGGCGTATGTTAGATCTGATATACATTCCTGATCAACTTCAATTTGTTTGCAGTAAGGCATGTTTTCCTGATCGTCTATATTATTAACGAGAGGGTGAATATAATGTCCTGTTTCTACTTGATCCGGAGTACTCTCCTTGTGTTCTTTGTTACTTTCCTTAACTTCGGGAGAGCTCTCGTTACTAACAATAATAGAGTAAATTGTTTCTATTTCTCTATCGGTTTCTTTTGACTCCAAAACTTGATCTTTACTTTTAGATTCAACATTTTCATTTAAAATACTTATATAAGTTTCTTCCGCATTCTTAAGACATTTCGCGTTAATAAAATCCTTGATTGCATAAAAATCTTTCTCTTCGCTGTGTTTTTCTTCGACATGTATGTCTTCATTACCCTTGGATTCCATCCAAATAGGTCGAGCAGTAAACAGTATATCCTCAAAGTCAGCGACAGTAACAACTCTCTTGACCGTCTTTTTATTGCCTTTTTGCTTCTGATGGTTGATAAACATGGCTCTATCGAAAATATAATATAGTATGCCTTCAACGACTTTGTTTGCTAGACCTATGTCTGTCTCGCTCACTTCAGTGAGTACTGTTTCATTCGGATATACGTTCTGTTCTATATCCTCGATAAGTTTCGCTATCGAGAACGTCTCGTTACATTCGTCAGTAGTGAGGTCTTGTTCAGTGATGTTATTGTTAGGAGCGACCTTGACCTTCAGAATTAAGTCAACGACATCTATTCTATTTAAAATGGTGGACAAAACTTCTGACACAACCTCATATTTCTCAAACTCAGCAGTCGAATCGAAGCTATTTCTTTCATTCGAACTGAGAGTACTAGCCAAAGAATTCTGTCTCTTAACAATATTAACATCAGACTCATTTTCCGTTGACAATATATCGAAGACGTTCTCATAGACGCAGTCTATCATGTCTTGCTCGGACACTTCGTTCTCGTACACATCGATTGCTGTTTGTATGGTGTTGGTGGTGAAACTCTCCACGTCATTAGCTGTAACATCAGAGCCCTCTTCGTTGACCGAGTAGCTCTCCAGTTTAGTACACTCAGCGACGAGCGATTCTGTGGTAACTTTATGAGTACCGTTGTTTGCTATCTCTAATTTCAACTGGCTCGCTAAGACAGCTGTGTTGACAGCGTCACCGACTATGTTCTCCATCAGTTCCTCCTTCTTGTCATTTTTTGACAGATTTGAATCATCCCCGTAAGAACTTTTGGATTCTTCCAAAATAGGTTCGAGGATATTCTTGATTTTTAAAGGAGACTTCTTAGCGTCATCTCTACTTTTAAAATCATCGCAATAAAAATCAATAGGTACAGAGTAGTCCCTAATGTCTTTCTCTACTAATTCTTTGACGGGACTTTCATAAGAATCTTCCAAGTCTGTAAAGCTATGATAATCGCCTTCTATAGATTCAAGAGATTTATTCATGTCATCCATAGAGTCTACAGCGACCAAGTCTGCGGTGTACGTCTCTATGTTTTCCCTGGCAGTAGATTTTGTACACATTTTAGCATTATTCTCACTAACAACAACAATATCATCAATAGCATCAGATTTCTCGATGACAGTCTGGTTTTCTGAAGAGAAACTGTTGCCAATATCTCCTATGTAATTATCTTCATTAAATTCTTGACTCTCAACGAACTCGGTATTTTTCTTTTCAACTTTGAAGACGGGAACGAATTTCTCTTGTACTTTAACGTAGGTAGCATCGCTGTCTGCTTCTTCTGAACACTTTTGTTGAATGTTATCGACGGAGAAGTAAATAGAGTTAGGATTCTTAGATTTTTTAAGCTTCTCGTCTTTTGTGAGCTCAAAGGCGTACGAGACGTTGGTAGCACCGCACGAGCGGCACCGGGGCACGTGGTAATGCATAGGTTCGGGATCTCTCATGTAGGAATTGATGAAGCCGCTGTGAGACTGTGTTCTAAAGAGTTTGTTAGTTTGACGGCGGGGGAGGGACCTGCTCCTGAGGCCGAAGTCCGACTTGCAGCGTCCATCCCACTCTATGGAGGGGATGGAGTACAAGCTGGAGCGACTGCTCTCGTTGCCTGGCTCGTGCGCAGTGTGCGCGGTGTGAGCGAGGCGAGGGGTGAGGTTCACTTTACATTTAGGTGGTTTGTGCGGGGAGTCGTACTTTTTCACGATATGCTTGAAGTTCGTACTGCGGGAGTATTCATGTTTGGAACGTTTGTTAGTCGAGAGAGCTTCTTTTTCACCGAATTTACCTGCAACGGGGTAGTACAGTTGTGACGGATTCACGACTTTGTGGTGTGACGCGTAATAGCCGACCGAGAATTTGACAAGTGTCAGTCGTGACGTCAGTTGCGAATGTTTGACGGATTCGATTGGTACTACGTTCCGCGGGGCCTGGGGCACAGTTGCCACTTCTCGATCGGCAGGTAAATCTATACATTTGACGAGATACACAAGAGCAGTGAGTCTTCCTTAGTAAATGTATAGATTTGAAACCGCATCACACCTCAAAATGTGAATTGGGCTAGAAAGCTAGAGACTATCTACTGAAAACTAATACTATAGTCAACTGCTACAAAAGTATTGGGACGACGTAGAAAGAGATAACTATTACATATACAGAGGGAGATAGAAGCACAATACCCTCGGTATAAAAAAGTTGCACTCATTCAATGCATTCAAAATTCAATTAGCTGCATATGTAATCACCAATAACACACCCTTCCTAAAAACGGAATGCATTGGATGGATGTATCATATAATTATTGCTACCGTGACGTCGTGACGAAATTTATATAATTTACGTTAAGCATTGTTCTCGTGTAAGTGATGTTGTCTTTTTTGAGAATAATCTTTAAACGTAGATAGAACTAGAAAACGACTAATCACCGTTTACTGAAAGCCAGATCAAGTCATGTGCGCGTCATGTGATTTTACCCGCGTCCCCCTTTCCCCGCTAGGACCATGGGACTGTCACCAGCGAAAAATTTGTCCTAGAGCAGATAGGTTGACACATAACAACCAGTCGTATGACTAGACGTGGGATTTGACAACATTTTACATTTAATTAATTTAATTTAATTAACATATTATTTAATTTTTATGCGTCATGTTTGCCGCAGAAAAACGTATTTTCTTTCTTTCTAATAGGCCCTCAGAAAAAATAAGGCAAAGGAGAGGTCTAGTAGTTGGATAATTACTTTGTATTTTTTATTTTAATAATTGTGAATATGAGGACTATCATAAGGGTCATAATTTTTTTTTTGTTTTTTTTTTAATTCTTAATAAGCTTTAATCATGATCTGGCAGTTTGAGTAATTTATGCGGCCTACCCAAATGTCCTTTCTTTGGTATTGTTCGTCGAGTCGTTGTGCTGCACGATTACTGACAAATGCGTGCACTGTCTGGACAGGTCACAGGTCCACTCAATCTGTGCGGTTCTTTCCTCAAAAGACCATTTCAGACACTATTCTACATGATCTGACCAAGATTATGTCTGGCCTTTAAAAGAGACTATGACCGCTGACTTTGTTTCGGCCTATCTTCTCAGAGCAGTCAGATAAGAATCGCCAACCTAATCTAGTTTAAAAAAATATGATTGACGTGTAAAAGTGTTTGTACAAACCTACTTACAGAAATAAAATCATTTAACATTGGCGCTAACAGCTAGATGCTATCCGTACTGACGCGACGAGAGCGAGGTGCCGAGTGACCTAGTTGTACAAACCAGCAATCCTTGGTACGAGACGATACACAAAATAGCTTTGAATGACGATGAACTAATGACAGAACCTTGTATCAATAAAGGCTGATGACCTAGCGATGACAATGGCATGGCGGACGACACGAGAAAACAACATTGAAACTCCTCCCTTCCAAACCCAATTAAAAGTGAGAATTCAAATCAAATTCAAACTAGGCTGAGAATCAGCACTATTCGAATGTCAAAATGACATAAGAAGTCCCCCGGCGTGCGCGCCCTTCACCACTTCCTTCCCAAACAAGAAGTGGCGCAAAAAACTCCCCAGCAGCAAGTAGCCATGATTAACGAAGGGTGTGACGTGGACCGTGAGTGTCCCACCTAGCGCACCTCTGACGACGCTCTGCGGCAGTGGCGCCACGTGCGCGCGCACCACGAGCGGCGCGCGTGACGTCACGAACGCGTCGTCGTCCGACAGCACGGCCGGCTGCCGCGCCGCTGCTGTGCCGGGACATACCCAATGTCAGTTACGAACATACAATACGCGAAAATAATCAATTATGTAGTAGCAAACAATCGAAAAGTTATCAATCCTAGGCTACTAATCAATAACACGTTATCAATCATAGACTACTAAACAATCAACCATTATCGATCATTCAATAATTAAGTAGTACTAAACAATCAAATGTTATTAATAATTCAATCAGCCATTACCTACTATTCAATCAAACATTATCAATTACTAGCAGAGCCTCGTGGTTTTACCCGCTTAAATTCCGATCCCGTGGGAATATGGGGATAAAATGTATCCTATGTATTTAATCGAGAAATGTGCCAATTTTCATCCAAATCTTTTCAACGGTTTACGCGTGATTGAGTAACGAACATCCAAACATCTTCACAAACTTTCACATTTATATGTAGGAACTATGTAGTATCAAACACACAACTAAATATTCAATCAATCAGCGACTACTAATGAATCATACATAAAACATGAACAAAAAAAAACATTCATAATTAGACGTCCACAACCAACAAAACAAAAACATTGGCGCTAATAATTATGGTCTATCAATCAATCAATCATACATTTGTATTATCGATTACCAAAGAATCCAACAAAATACAGCTATCAAATGATACAATAACCTACAACGACAAATAAATAAGAAGTGAAACTTCTTAAAAATAAAGAATACGAGAGTGAGAGACAGAGAGTTATATCTTTTTTCTCTCTCATGTAACGAAATGTGCCTAACCGTGACGCGTCTTTGAATTTTCAGTGGTGGCTCAATAGTAGCGACCCCGATTTACCGACTTGTAGGGTCGTAGGTTCGAACCCAGCCAGGCGCTTTACTTTGTGTAATTTATTTCATTACCACTGCTCTCAGAACGGTGAAAGAAAACATCTCCAGGAATTTTTAGTTCTAGGACATACCGGTTTATGTCCTAGAACTAAAAATTCGAAGACATGCGACATCTACCACACCGCACTGGGCCCGCGTGGTGGATTATGGCCCACTCCTTCTCACAGAGAAGAGGCCGGTGTTCCAGTAGTGGAAACCTTATAGGCCGATTATGCTCTCGTCCAATTATCAAATCGACAGAAGTTTCACTTCAAAATTTCAATAATTAATTACCATTTAATCAATCAGTCCAGGAGCCCATTCGTTCAAGCGTTTCAGTCACTCACACTGCTGCAAACAATCCCGAACCAGTCATTTCTCACCTCTGATAACGACGTGTTGTACCGGCGACGTCATGCCTGACGTCACGGACGACGTCACTGGCGAGACGGGCGAGTCGTAAAACACTTCGTCGTCGGACAAAAGGTTCGGGTCCCGGGGCGGCACTACTCGTGAAAGAAGGCCAAATGATTTTTGTGACTCCGACGAATAAACAAAGATCCGACTGTATGAGCTTTTATACTATTGATATCTCTTACTCGCAGGTCAAATTAGAAAGAGAAGTAAATACAATTATGTAAATTGAGGCAATATAGTTTATTGTAACATTTCGCCGCTTAATTTCTTTTAACCTGATTCACAGGTAAACAATCCAATGTTTATGGTGTTTTATTAAAGTAAATATTTGTTTTTTGAGTCTTGAATTTGTAAGTGTGGAAGGAAAATGACTAAAATAAAAGTATTAGTACAGATAAAACGTATTAATCATTTTTGCAAGAACCAAAACTAAATACATGCAAAAAATGTTACAGTACCCGGCGATAAATATTGCACATCGACCTTTGGAAAGAGACAATCGGTTAATTTCGGCCTCGTAGAGCGTTATCTCTGTCGCACGAAATACAAACAGTCCGGTATCTATTAGGAGCTGTTAAAACAATTATGATTTGCTTCTTTTGATAATTATTTTTATTCTTAATATAAAATGGTTTTGTGCAAAAAGGTCGATGTGCAATATTTATCACCGGGTACTGTACTTAAACTTTGGTTTATAGACGATTTTGTAACGATGGTCTAGACCTTGCCAACACCCGAGGAGGTTCTTGGTTCGGACGGGCAGCTTGATTCAGAAAGCGGTACTTATGGAACTGGAGGTCTAATACTACACCATTTCGCATATGGATAAAAGATTAGTTTGGACCCCAAAGTATGAATAAATGACACCATAATTTGACAGCAGTTGTCCCATCTACCGATGTGTTTTTACAAGTCCGAAAAAGTTAATCAATCGGGTGTAGGGTGCTGAAAGTCACCAAAAGGGCCATGGAGAGGACTATGCTTGGAGTTTCCTTACGTGTTCGATTCAGAAATGATGAGATCCTAAGGAGAACCATACATAGCCCGAAGAATTGCCAAACTTAAGTGGCAGTGGGCAGGGCACATTGCTCACAGAACAAATGGCCGATGGTGGACCGATGGCCTTGTGAAGGCCGCAGGAATCCGCTGGATGCGGGCAGCACAGAACCGGTCGAAGCGGCGGTGCTTTGCTAAGTCCATGCAGTGGACGTCTTTCGGCTGAAATTAATGATGGTGATGAGGGTTCACTTTGAAGTTTTGAGCTCCTTTCGGAGGAGCCCGTATCTTCGTTGACGGACTTTGAGAGTAGGCCATTACCGGTGGGATATTTGTTTACATTTAGAACAAACAAAATCGTCTACAAAGCAAAAAAGAAAGTAAAAGAATCAAGGCACACACAGTTACAGCCGAATTCATAAACGCGACTTAATTTAAGTCCCCGTGATCGCAATTTGTCTTTCACTTCAAGATGGATGACGAAATTCAAAGGTTCTCACCTTTATTGCAATTTGCAGGTTCGCGGCCGAAACAAATATGTATTTTCAGATTTTTTCCGATTGTTTTACAGAATATCTAGGTTCCCAAATATATATTTTGAATGGACACTGATTTAAAAACGAGTTATGAAAAAAATAAGTTTTCTATAGAAATTTGAAATTCCTCATATCTCGTCTTTATAACAGATTCCTTTCAAAATACCTGAACCTGAACCTAAATCTGACACTGACCTGCAAATTGCAAAAAACGTACGAAAATTTTAACGTCGCAGGGTACCCTGACGCTTTCGCGTTAAGATGTATCGCAGCGACAGAAGGACTTAAATGAAGTGTCGTCTGAGAATTCGAGAGTTAGTTAACTAGAAGAAAACATGCAGTTCAGTACAACGAGTTTTAAAAAACTTTTGGGTTTGTCTCTGCCAGGCTTCCTGTACGTGACGCTGCACCCTAACTGCGTAACACACTATCGAATTTGATTTTGAAGGATAATGCTAATCCATTGCTTTATATGTTCAAAAATTTGTCTGCTCAACAACGTAAATAACGCAATGAATGTTGTTGAACTGTCAAACTGTGAAGGCGTGTTACGCAATTACCCCGTGGGTGATCATAGAGGCATTTCGATAAAAAAAAGCGGTGTACACGCGATATTCATTAATATACACAGTCCGGCGTCACGTCCAGGAAGCCCCTCTCGGCGCGGGCGTCTCCCCGCCCCGCTGCAGTCACGTACCTTTCGTCCGGTCGGCGTGTGCGCGCTCGGCGGCCAAGAAATCGGTTGTGTCAACTAAAAAGGTACATCGCATTTACATACACACATACACATGCATAAAAAAACTAAAGGTTACCGACAGTCTAAGTATAAGGTAGAATTTAATTAGCTAGCGAAACTTTACAGAGTGATTTAGAGCGCATTAGACGCGGACCGCGATAGTCGCGTTCAAGAGTGTCACAATAATGACACTGACAGCTATTGAACGCGCTCTGAAGGCCAATTCCCTTATAAAACGTTCAAAATCTAGTCGCAATCTCATCTCAGCGACAGTCAATGTCAAAAATTTAAGAAAAGTAGAGGTATTCTCGACAGATTGAGACTGACATCAGACTGTGAACTTTCTTAAAATTAAGAGAATTGCCCCTCAGCGGTGCGATTCAGTGAAAATCTCACCGTGAAAACTTAGGTGAAGTGAGCGTGGAGTGAGCTGTCAATAGCGGCAATTCCTAGCAAAAACAAACTCACTTCACCTAAGTTTTCACGGTGAGATTTTTACAGAATCGACCGGCTGTTTCATTTGTGAAATTTTGTTTACACCCCATGTGAGAACGTTGCAGGCCTTGTGGACTGTACATCTGTACACCATTTCAGTCGACCAAAGTCTACAATGTCAAGCATGACGACCAATTTTTCTCTACTTTTGACACTAGTGCAAGCACGCGCGCGCGTGCGCCCACTCACCCACACACACACGCAAACACACACACACGCAAACACACACACACATACAAACACACAAACAAACACACACACACGCAAACACACACATACAAACACACACACACGCAAACACATACACACACGCAAACACACACACGCAAACACACACACGCAAACACACACACGCACACACACGTCTGTGAAGTTTCACCAGCTAATTTAATTTGACCTCGTATTATGAAATGAACTGAAAACCGATTTTAATTAACATGCCTGTACAGGAAAACGAGCAAATATGGAAAAAGAAAAAACATGCTTAAAATATTATTTATACAAGGTCCTAATTTATTAGATTTTTCGTATTCTACAACTTAAACAGAAAAAAAAACATAACCCTCCGTTCTTCCCAGACGGAGGGTATCCACGTCATAAAACGACATCGGGACGGGTCTATTTTGCGGAAGAAGCGCATTATTTAGTTGGACAGCTAGTAGGTACTTACCATCGCTGAGGACGACCTCTGGTTGGCTGCGGACAGGCGCCTGCTTCGTTTCTATTCTCAGTACGCGGTGCTCTGTAAACAACAATTCTACAATTAAATGTTTCTACGAGAACGGGTAATAAAAGCTGTTTATTGAAAAAACCCCCCCCCCCCCCGACTGCCTAAAAAGTTCAAAACAAGCTCACTCTTCTAGCAGTCTGATACAATTGGTTGGCATTTATTTTAGTTCAATCTCGGATTATCTAGCAAAACTCCGCAGACGTGATGGGTATCCTATATCTAAACATGATAATAAAACATAAAGAAATGTTTTTTTTTGGGGTCAACGACATGAAACAACCAAAAAAAAATCATATTATCTCAACTTATACTTCTATTAACAACTCTACCAGCGGGCATTGACCCCAAAAGAAAATAATGAATCTCTTTTTTTTGTCGTGTTTAGATATCGATGATACCCATGACTTCTGCGGAGTTTCGCTAGCTAATTTATTTTGACCCTGTATATCACGGGACCGTGTGGTCCCTGTACTTTGAAAGGGCTACAAGGGGCCGAAGTCAACTCGCAGAGCCCCTACAAAACTTGAAATGGAACGAAGAAGTGAACGTTCGTGAACCGTCGGCGCCAGTTGAGACTGGTCATCGCTGAACTGCCAGGGCTTATTTTTAATCTTATATTTTGAATTGTTTCATATTTTTTTTTTAACGTTGTTCTCACATATAGAATCAAACAAGGGTGCACCCAGAATTTTGTAATATTTTGATTTAAAAGGGCGTCCTTGGAAATTCTTCTCCATAGAGATCAACGTTTTGGAATGGGCAACTAGCTTCAACTTTCTGACTAACTGACCGACTATTTGACAGTACAAAAGTGTCTGTAAACGGTTTAATTTAAATAAATGCTTTGAGTTTGAGTTTTTAAAGGGATGCGGTAGGCTGTTACGTACCATCGCGGGACTCCTCCTCAGTCTCGGAGGGCGCGCTGGCCGGCGACGTGATCTGCGCGGCGCTGATCGCCTCTGACTCCGATAGGTCAGTGTCGTCTGCAAACATACAAATCTCTTCTAAGTTCGGTTTGGTACTTTTAGTGCCAAGTGTGGCGTAGTGTTGGTACTTTCAGTGCCACATCGGGCTATAGTACTCCATATAGATGGTACTTTTCAGAGTAGCTAGATATATGGTATATTCTTGATAGCTGTCGGGAATCAAACCCAACAATTTATCACCATAACAAATTACTGTTATTTTAATATCACTTTCAGTGACTGGCCAACATCTGGGCCAATATAGCCTATATTGGTTATTGGCATTGTTGCTGTTAAGCGCCAAGTTTGGCATTCGGGATTTAGTTCCACGCCTGGCAAGTTAAAACGTGATGGTAGTTTTCTGGTCCGGCTAGTGGTACTGTAGGTGCCGCGCGTGGTACTCACAGTCGCTGCGCTGCTTGCGCTCGATGACGCGCCGGTACTCGTCGATGTCGGTGTCGGTGACGTGGTCGAAGGGGTTGCGTGCGTAGGGCGCGCTGTACATGGTGGCGTTGTGCTGGTAGCCGCGCTGGATGATGCCCTTGGACGCCGCGCCCATCAGTACCTGCTGCGGGGCCAGCACACGCGGCGTTAGGGTTGCATACAAGCTTGCGCAACAATCGCGCAATGCGAATGATGATTAATATTAGAAATGTTCGAACAAATAATGTCATTTCACAGAAGGCATAGTAAAACAAGATAATAGAAAAAAAAAACAGTAAAATCAATGGAAATTTGAAGATTCTACACGCTTTAAAAGTTTTTGGAGGGGATTTTTCCCGTCCTTGTCGCGCGGTACTGACAATGTATGGCGCTAGTATGAAGTGACATAGTCGTGACGTCACTTCTATGGTAATGCCGTCATTGTCTAGCAGTTATTTCAAAACGTTAATAACTTGGCAATTTTTTAAGCTTTTAGACTTTTACAAATATTTTTTTTAAGGAAAGAAAAAAATACGTTTTGTTTGCGGTAAACGGTCAAGGGCGATTCGGACTCGCGCACCTAGGTTTCCGTACAAGGTATGTAACTACAAATTTATGGTTTTCTAATTGATAACTCCACGCGTTCCTGAGAAAAAGATTCTTGACAGACGAACAACGATGTGATCTTATAAGGGTTCCGTTTATCCTTTTGAGGTACGGAACCCTAAAAATAACAAGTTGAGAGAAAACGTGCGTCACATCAGACGCGTGAGAGCGAGGGAGCTGGCGAGTGAGAGCGAGGGAGCTGGCGAGTGAGTTTAAAATAAAAAAAATGGTCATCATCCGTATTCCCGCGGCACTCGGCAGCTGGCGCCTGTGCCGGCGACACTCACCACGTGGTCGCCGGTGTGCGTGTTGGCGGCGTCCTCGCCGATGAGCTTGCTGGCCTCGTCCCACGTCACGCCCTCCAGGATGTGCGACTGCGGCCCGGCGCTGATCTTGTCGGCGCGCCGGTTGTCCTTTATCTGCGCACGAAGGAGTATAGTATACTGAAAGGCCCACTGTACGCGGCACGTTCTTTACGGCGCGGCATGTTAACCTCGCTGTCGAAAAATCCTGAGATGATATGGTTGCTTCAGGAAAAGTCATCATCATCGACCTAGCCTTTTCCTATGATGGGGTCGGCTTCCAGTCTAACCGGCGCTTTCATTTTGACAGTTCAACAACATTCATTGCGTTGTTTACATTGTTGAGCAGACAACTTTTCGAAGATATGAAGCAATGGATTAGCAATATGCTCCAAAATGATTGAGATTGATAGTGTGTTACTCAATTGCGGATGCAGCTGAGTACCAGTGTTTTACATGTTTACATGGAGCGACTGCATATCTGACCTTCACAACCCATTTACTGAGTAATACTAAAATGTATGGCCCCGTGGTAAGACTGATTGTTAGACTTTCGGGTTTCTGACGACCCGTAACGAATGTCAAAGGTCCACGTTGACAGCCGAGACCAACAGCTTAACGTGCTTTCCGAGGCACGGAGGTGTCTGGGTATGTCAATAAAGAATAAAGTTCAAAATACAGTAACTGGCTCGAAGGTGTGAAGTTAGAACTCATTTGAACGAGTTGCTGGTTTTGTAATAAGGACTCCAATTCAGTATGGCAATTATTATTCCCCGGGTAATCTTACCACGTGGAAACCACGCACTGCGGTGCTATTCTGTGAAAATCTCACCGTGAAAACTTAGATAAGTGAGCTGTCAATAGTATCAATTCCTAGCAAAAACAAACTCACTTCACCTAAGTTTTCACGGTGAGATTTTTACAGAATCGACCGGTTGTTGTCAAGCGTAATATTTTGACAGTTCAAACCACGCCGACTTCGCGTTCATTTCGCGCGATTTCGTTCATTGTGTCATAGTCATAGAGAATACGTTAAAAGCAGATGTCGTGATTAACTAAGGGATTGACGTGGTTTCGAAATAAGGAATTATTAAGTGGCCATAGTGAATTGGGGGCCAAGGACAGTTTGAGTTTAGTTCAGATTTTGTTAACGTTCCCAATCCCTCCACGGAGAGATGTGATCTTTAGAAAGAACTACTTAAACCTCCTGATCTCTTTATTTAACCATCAGAGAGTCTCTCATCCGGGCACAAGTTACCGTGGCCTTCTTGGAAAACGATATTTTTGCCATCGACACGCTAACATGCAGAACGTGCCCAGGAACCCCACATAGCTGAATTCTTTAGTTTTCTTACCTGTTGTTGCAGCGCCTTGAATTCCTTGGGGTTGGTGTTCTTGGGGACAAACTGGAGTGTGTCGATCTTGACCGGCGTCCCGGTGTGCCCTGGCGAGCCATCCTGCACCCACTGTGGCCCATGTTGGCCCATAGAAGACAGCGGTCGCCGGAGATCATGGGTCGTTGCAACCATTTTATTCACAGTAAAAGGTTGGTGGTTGCCATTTTTGTTTTTTTGTCATTTTTGTAGAGATTCATTTGATATTGTCACCGTAGTCATGGCAATCAAACAGGTTTTTAGGAGCAACCATTTTTGTCAGATATTTCGTAGTCATTGGTTACCAGTGCGTGATGTTGTCACCACGTGTTTGTGACCACGTCGTGCACCCCGAGTACAGTTGGTTATAGTCAATATAACCACGGTAAGGTGTAATAACCATATTTTGATCACCAGAGTCAGTGTGACCAAGATTCCGTTTTCCGGAAGATATTCCAGTTTTTCAAATAATTTGTAAAGTGTTTTTTTTTTCATAAATATTTCAGGTTCAGTTTCCAATTCCGGTTCCGGTTCACCATTCGTGATAGGAAAAAAAAGAGAAAAAGAAAAATTAGTAAAAATGTTGCCAACATGTATCGCAAAAATCAATGAATATTTCGCAAAAAAATATCGATCGACTTCCGCTTAAAACGGGTTAGTAAAAAAGGATATGGTAAGGTGGCATTTAAATTTAAGAAAAAAAAAAAAAGATTTGTGCGTAGAAGAAAAAAAAAATAGGAAAAAAAATGGCTCAAATTTTTCTCAAATCCTGGTGAAACATCGAGCATGTACAGTACAGATTTACGCGATTCGGGCATAAGCAGACAAACAGGTCATCCCATGCAAAGCATTCGAATTAAGCGAGACTATTTTTTTATCGTATTTTTACAAGCATTTTGCATCATTCCATTTCGACTATCAAGCGTTCTGCTTACACCGAAAAGGTCAAGCTATTTAAAAGAAAATGAAAAAAAAAACAAACGAAAATAAAAGGACATGGCTAACGAAAAGAGACTTGATGGAATTAAAAAAAAAATGCTACAAAAACAGCATTTTATTTATAGCTGATCTTTTTTTACATTTATACAAAAACAAAGAAACATGAAATCGCAAACAAAACAGTGAAATTACACGAAACCCAGAGTTCTCGCGTCGTTGTGAATTTTCTACCATTATCTGTCAATTTTTTTGCGTCTTCCAGGTAGTTCGGACATTAAGGAAAATAAGGAAGAACATAAAACAGGTCGTGCAAGGAAAAGGTACTTAGTTTTAACAAGTGGCAACATTCCTACCAATTTTTTGACCTCAAAACACTGTACAAACTCGATGTTATGAATAAAAGTTATTCAAACTTTATTCATTCAACCAGGGATATATAATGAAATGCTGTTGATTCATAAAAATAATATAGTCCTAAAATATTGACCAAATACCGGTAATTCGGACTACACCTACGATATCCAGATATCCCGAAAAGTTAGAAAAAGCTTAAAAAAGATGAGAAGGGAAAGAAAGAAGAGATGGTGACGTAATTCTTATGACGTTCGCTGTTGTCAAGTTTTCGTGAAAACAATTATCTGTTAACAGCAGAACTGCGGGCAAGTTAAGTAGCAATAGGTTTCATTCTGACAGTTCAACAACATTCATTGCGTTATTTACGTTGTTTAGCGGAAACATTTTTGAACATATAAAGCAATGGATTAGCAATACACTTCAAAATTACTCAGATTATTGATAGTGTGTTTCGCAATTAAGGTGCTGATTTTTTTTATTCTGTAAAAAATAGTACTCTACGTCTTTCTTCAGACAGCTGTGTCTCAATAATATTTTAACGAAACGTGATCAGTAGTTTAGTCGTAAACAAGTTCTAACCAGACGGACAGACTCACTTTCGTATTTTTTAAATTGTGAAAAACATTATTTATTTACCTCTTAACTTTTACCGACCTAATTCGATAGTGTGGCTGCTATCAATTATCTACCAAAAATTATTTTATACAACATATCCCGGAATTAACGCACACCAACAAACACTCCATTTGGAATATTATGTTATAATCATAACACATACACCGAATTTTGATCTTTTATGTATAAAACCATTGTTTATTTATTAAATTAGTTATACAGTATGTTACATAACAGAGGGCGTTCCCTTAAACTCGTTAATCTATATCATTAATAGATTAAAATAAAAATATCAGCATAGAAATATAAGCATAAAATAATCCGAATTAAAAAAAATAATTAATTGTCAATAAATTCGAAACCTCCTGTTTAAAATCAAAATAGTAGCGCGGAATAGTATTCGTAGTAGTAATGCCCAAACGCAATACGCACGTTGCTGGCCGAGCGTTTCCGAGAGTTCACGAAGCGGAGTGAGACGGCCGCCCCGCCCCGCCCGCACCCGCGCCCGTCATTCATAAATAAATTCCGACATTGCTGTCCTTCAAGTACGCGTGTACAGAGTGTTTCTTTAACGTATCAATTTACGATTTTTAGTGAATATTTTAATATAAAAAAAAATAAAAACATTTTATTTTCGAATGGTAATATTTTTTTAGCATGTATGGATGCTATACTATTGCGGGTTAACGGGAACGCCCTCTGTTAGTTAACATACTGTATTTTTATATTTAAGTATATTTATATTTTATTAAATTGTGTGAGAAAATTGTGGTCACATTGCAAATATACGCACGCATGTAAGGTGCTAGCGAAGTAGGTACCTCGTCCATTTTGGTTTATTTTGTCTGTAATTTACATAGTTTCAATCATTTTTGGGATAAAAATTACCTATATTAAAAATGATACAAACCGATTCTGAACAAACTACTTTCATAATGTGCATTAATTCTGTTACATATTGTTTATAAAGACCTCTGTAAGTACCTATTTTATTTATAACTTTTTTTACTCCTATGTTTAACAAAAAAAAAAAAAACATTGACTTTGACATTTGAATAAATACTCGACGCTCCAGCTTCAGTCATAGAATTACGTCAAAATAAAGTGTTTTAATAAAAAAAAAATATCGTCGAAATTACCTCTTCGTTGTTAGCATCCACCCACTGTAAAACATTATTATATTAGTAACAAACAAAAATACAAAAAAAAAACTTTAGTAGAACACGAAAAATTTAAATTGTCAAAAGCATTTCATTATTGTTGTGAGAAGCGTGAAAAATAGAATTTGTTATTTTCTTTTATAATTTTTTAATTGGTTCACAACATATTGAGAAGCACAATAATTAAATGAAAGCTGTTATACGCAGTCCCATAGAAGCAAAAACTTTTTTTACTAAGATAACCAATAAATACAGAGTCAAATTAAATTAGCTAGGGAAACTCCGCAGACGTGATGAGTATCAATGTCCAAACACGATAAAACAAAAGTTAATTTGACGAATTTTCTATGGGTCGCCGACCGCAGTTAGTGTATTCACTTGAAATATCAGTTTAAAAATCAGCTGTTTACTGCGTAAACTTCAGAGAAATCACCACGACAAAACTAAAGAAAAATTCTCAACTCTTACTTCGGGTAACAAAACATCCAGCGGTCGTTGAACACTAAAGAAAACATCAAATATTTTTTGTTTCTATTTCATAGTGTTTAGATATCGATACTCATTACGTCTACAGAGTTTCGCTAGCTAATTTAATTTGACCCTGCATATTTAGAATATTGAAGTAAATTATTATTAAAAAATAACACACACATATAACTTATATTTGGTTAAAATAGTTTTCTAATTATTACGCATTTTAATGAGGGTTTTCATGAAAGCTTACGAGACAAGTTGGCGTCACTTTGACACGAGGTCTTCCATTTCGACAATGAATATAAAATATTGATGATTTTCATGATTCGTTTCATTTATAATCAGCCAATAATGTTCCAATTGTTCGTTTCATTCGTTCGTTCATCATTCAGTCACGACAAAAGAAAATATAGGCGCTTTGATACTTGTAACAGGTGCCCGGACCTGACGTCTCAGTGCTGCCATCTAGTGAACGTCATTTCAAAAAAACCCTTATTCATAGGTAGGTTCGTATATCAAAAAGTTTTTGCTAAAAATCAAATCGGGACAAGAAAAAATCTCAAATTGTACACACATTAGCATCAAGCAAGTATACAGTAAAACGTATAATATATTAAAATCTGAATAAAATATTATCTTATATAATTTCTAAATCTTCGATGATTTCACTTTGTAAATAAAATAAATAACCAAAATATAGAAAAAAATGAACTTTTGAGCCATTTTGAGCGCAGCATATACGAAAAAAATGCTCTGAATGTTGTTATTATACAGGGTCAAATGAAATTAACTAGCGAAACTCCGCAGACGTGATGGGTATCTATGCCTAAACATGATAAAAAAAACAAATGTGTAGATTTTATTGGGATCATCAACGGCCGATAGTGTGTAGTCACTTAAAATATTACAAGATAAAAGAGATTTTATCAACTCACACTTCAAGTAACAACACTACCAGCGGGCGTTGACTCAAAAAAGAATCAAATGTTATCTATTTTTGTTTTGTTTAGACATTAAATTAATAACTTCGCTTGCTAATTTAATTTGACCCTGTATTTTTGCACGAAATCTTAAAAATATACATCCATAGACTATCTGAAATATGGTTAACATAGTTTCTATTATCTCTAATATAGCAACGACTATTCAAATATTAAAACCTCCCATTATTATCCTTAAAATTATACATAGCAACAATCATATTATAAGTAGAAAGACGTGGACAGGTTACCTAACAGTCCTTTCATAGCCGTTTTACCTCCGTAGCGAGTCAAAAGCAACCTTATAGCTAAGAGAATAAAGATCACTGTGATTTTGACAGGCTTGTGAGTGGTAGCAACCCAACCGCAACCTTATCTCAACGATGATAAAGATCACTTTGTCTTTGACAGGACTATACCCAATATACGGTTTTGAAAAACGGCACGTAGCCTATAACGTTCCCACTGCTGGGACACAGGCCTCCTCTCTGTGAGAGGGAGTGGGCGGTAATCCACCACGCGGGCCCAGTGCGGGTCGGTAGATGTCACATATCTTCCAATTTTTGGTTCTAGGAGATGCCGGTTTCCTCACGATGTTTTCCTTCACCGTTTTGAGAGCAGTGGTGTTGAAATACATTACACAAAGTAATGCGCCTGTCTGGGTTCGAACCTACGACCACTGCTCTCCAACGGCATAATATTAGATGACACGTGGAAGTAGGACGGCATGTCGTAATAATCGGGAGCGAAAAAGAGACAAGACGAAGAAAACTTGGCGAACTAGCCAAATTTTAAAGTGCCGCTTGCGTGTTAAACCTATCTACCTCGTTCCACTTATAATATCATTGCGTAGAAATATAGAGTTCAAAATAAAATAAAATATAAACGCCACTACCAAACCAGAGTAAAAGTATAACTTGTAATAAAAATTATAGAAAAAAAAATATAGTAAAAATGGAATGTCCTAAGTTATTGGAGAAGGGTTAAAAATGACTTGAACACAACTTCTTGTTAGTTTACAAATATGTACCGGCTTTAAGGCAATTTTCTTTCACCAAAATGATCTACAGATGTCTGGCAACATTGCCTGTTTGTCAGCATAATATCTAACAACATCGCACTGAGTTATTTAATAAAATAGCCTCCATATGAGGCGACACTTCAATAGTACGTGGGGCTGCTGATTGGCTAACACAGGGTCAGATGAAATTAGCATTTGACCCGGTATAGTTACCACGGTATGAGCTTTTTCATTTAGTTCATGGGACTGTTTCCTAGCTTTAGACAACTTTGTTTCAATAACATTTACGTCATAATGTAGTATTTTAAGTCGGTACATATCCATGTCCACCTATTATTAATATTGTGACTATATCATTGTGATGATGATGATTATATTATACATATTATTTTTTCAATTCCAGTTTACCAACTTCGCAACGGGACAAAAATCGCCATTTTTTTTATATTTTCTTAAAACTAAGATTTTGATGTCATCTTGATGGAAAAAGTGTGTGCTTATGACCACACTATAGAAGCAAAAACTTCGACTGGAGACTATATTCGATCCAGCGTCGCTGACCGACTGGGGCCGAGTATACCCGATTCAGCGTCACCGGTCCGAGCGTGACGGCTCGGTTTCGTTCACTGTTCAGAATTACTTTTTCGTCGACTTTTTCCAGAGTCTCCTTTGCAAAGTTGGTAAACTTATAAGAAAAGAATCTATATTTTACTTCGATCATAGCGCTAGATTAAGGATTAGAAACAAAAACAAATCGATTAAGTGGCCGCGATTGCATTAACTTGATTATAAACCTTAACACTCAAATACAAAGTTTATTATCGTTTGCATTATAGATTTACTACTTTGATTGAAAAGTAAACGTATTTTTTTTTAAATAATAACAAAAATATTTATGGAAAATAAAACAATTTCCAAGCAATAAGGTTGAAAAAACTATGATGCAAAATAAGACCACAACCTTATTTGTGGTCTTATTTTTCCGAAAGTTATTGATGCGCTCATCGGAAATCTAGAACTATTGTTGATCGAAGAAAATATGTATCGAGAAGTTATATGACGTTAAAAGTGTATGAAACTTTTACAGACCAATATTTTGAAGAGAAAATCGCTATTATTAATATTAAGGATGGAATTACGATTTTATTACGATTATTACGTTATTTGTGAAAATCCAGGGATTCTGAGAGACGATTTATGATAACAGCGCCGCGAACGGGCATCGGGCGTTCAAGCACTGTGGGTAGCCTCTTTATTTCCATAGACCATAGGTTCTCAACGTGGGTGATAACGCCCCATCGTGGGCGTTTAGGACTTTCAGGGGGGCAGTAGAAGGCCCAGAGAAAATTATACAGGATGAAATTGAAAACTTGCACCAAATCGAGATAGAAGGTGCAATAACTGTTACATAATCATTATAAATTGTCAATTCCCATCTAAATTCTTGAAAAAAATCGTGTAATTATAGTCTTCGGTAGTGCAAACTAAGTTATTGCCATCAAGTAAACACGAATTATAGTAGTTCCAGTGAAATTTTTTTTTTCATTATCCTCAAAACAAATGACAATTATTAAAGTATCAATTTTAACGCGCGCCCGATAAGCAATCCATTAATCGCAGAGTTCACAACATGAAGCAAGTTGGCAATGCGTTGATGTAGCGGTATTTACCTAATTTTTACCGTTCCTACGAAAAAAAAGGGCGCGCGACGATGCTGCTAAATCGATCGCCTACTCGCACGTATGTGCATCCCTTTCTTTCTTGCGGAGAGACTTTTGAAAAAGCCTAAGTAAAAAGTCGTAATTCGAGGTTTGGCTCCCGCCTATTTCCTCACGTTGAATTTTTATTTATTATAATTTGACGCACCTATTCAATATCATCCTGTAAACGTATCTTACGACTATATAATATTGCACGTTTAAATATAATCGTGGCAATAGCTGTTTCAGATTCGCGACAGTAAAAAAAACTGAAGACTACTCTAGAAAAAAAAATAGTTATTCTGTGGTGGGCAAAATAAGGTTGAGAACCTATGCCATAGATAACTAATATAAAAAAGGCGATATTTTCAATGTTCGCCAAAACTAACTAATATTAATTTTCATTCTCTCAGGCAGTTGACTGATTTACAGAAAATTGCATAATCAGCCGAGATCCCACTGCTGGGACTGCGGCCTGCTCTCTGTGAGAGGGAGTGGGCCGCGCTCCACCACGCGGGACAGTGCGAGTTGGTAGATGTCACATGTTGTATGAGAATTTTTGGTTCTAGGACATGCCGGTTTCCTCACGATGTTTTCCTTCACCGTTTTGAGAGCAGTGGTGATGAAATAATTTACACAACGTAAAGCGCCTGTCTGGGTTCGAACCTACGACCTACAACTCGTGAGTCGCGGCCGTTACCACTGGGGCACCACTGTTCTAACAGAAAATTTACTCGACTTTTATTACCTCGCTTCAGTGTCTAAAAGACTGATGAGATATTTAGTTTTTTTTTTTTTTTTTGTGAATAGCAAAAATGTTACAAAAATAATATTTGAAAATTTATTTTCTTATTGACAAACAAATCAGCCAACTGCATGCCTACTTAAATCACCAATAATATCCCATCTCTTTTAATAGGGTGACAACACCAATTCTCAGTACTAGGGTGGATGCACCAACACTTGTTTTTACATTACCAGCAATATTTGTTACATGTCATGGTCTTAGGAGTGGCTTCAAGTAGGTATCCCAACGGGAGGGCAACAAACTCTACTGACTTTCAGTTAAGGTCAGATGAGCAGCGTAACTTGAGTCGCCCAAAGTAAGTCGCGGAATTTACGTTAAACACTACAGCATAGTATAAAGAGGGGAAGTAGGCTATCTCCGGCATAATCCGCGATATAATTGCCTACTGTCTTAGGGTTGTCACTTTTAGCTAAATTTTAATTCAGTGCCTATAAATTGGCAAGGGTCGAGAAGTTGTATTTTTTACTTGTATTGTCTGGGTAAGTACAGGGTTTGTGAGGTCGGTTTTCCCTAAACGATGATCAAACCTTTCACTATGAAAGAAAGAGCGACGGGCCAGCAGACGGGCGGCGCGGAGCGGTGATGAGCACGAGAAAACGGTGGGTTACTGATAGTACTGTCTTCGAACTTTGCTCTATTTATCTGATTCACAATTAGTCAATTACTTTTTTTAATTACGATTTTATAACTGTAAGTAGCTACTTAGTTACTATACCTACAATACTGAGAAATCGGCATGACTATACGTAAACAAAGCAATAGCGGCAAATCAATTGACAGATCAAAAATACCTAATGCATTCTAGTGGGAAAGTAGGTCTACCTACTTCCTTTGTCTGATATAAAACTAATACTTACAACAAAAACTAAGTAAGTAGGTATCTCATCATCAAGTAAAAATTATATGCTAGAATAAGTGACTTGCTTACCTTTCCTGTTCAATAGGTAATCTGAACAGAGACAATTCTGGAATCGATGAATTATTAAGACATCCAAACACACATCAATACGTTCTCCTGCGATTATCAAAATTTCATTCATTTAGCGGTGCCGAAAAGCCGTGACGCGCGAATTTCATGCGGTGTTAGCCCCGACTGGCGCACTGAGAAACGGGTCGAGATTTTGTTAAGTGTGCGTGCGGCGACGCATAGATACCATGACGCACACATACAAGCCGCGCGCGGTGCGTTTGTATGAAGATAACTTACTTCCCGTCTTTATTCTATGACTACAGGGGCTCAAATGTATAAGGATTTTATTTGATTGCAAAGAAAAAACGCAGAGCAAAGTTACTATAGCAAATTGGAAATAAGAGTCTCTTAAAAAAATTAAATTCCATCCTTTTTTATATACTACCTAGTTTTTGACACGGTCAATGTCAAAAACCCACCTTCATTACCATGACAGCCGTCATTTTCCCACCGCATAATGACGGCACTATTTTTTTGTGTCCGTCAAAGGACTTAAATTATTTGTATCTATATTTTATTGCGACCAATTAAACGTTATTATTGTCGTGCCTTCTCTGGATGAGAAGTCTGTGCCCTGCAATGGGACAATAACAGGCTGGTATGTTATTATACAAGGTCAAATTAAAGTAGCTAGCGAAACTCCACAGACGTGATAGGTATCGATCGATATCTATACATGACAAAAAAAAGATTTGCTGATCTTCTTTTGGGGTTTTGGCCCGCTGGTAGTATTGTTACTAAAAGTGTGAGTTTATAAAATCCGTTTTATAGTGTTGAGATATTGACACCCATAACGCCTGCGGGCTTTCGAAAGCTAGTTTGATTGGACCCTGTATTACTGAATTGACCGAATTTCAGCGACTTATATCGAGCTCCTCAATTCCCGTCTGTTGGTGTACCGCCGTAGCCAGTCTACTCGGCTTCCACCCTCAGATATTCTACCTTAGTGATCTTCTTGGGATCAGAAGTGCCGGTCTCCAGAACTTCCACCTTCTGGTAAACATTGGGAGAGTTCAGCCAGCGGGTGCGCTCGCCCGTCTTGCCCTGGCCCTTCTTCCATATCCTGGGAATAAGAAAAAGATTAGCGGTCGGGTACAGCAAAACAATGAATGAAAGGTGACTAACAAATAGTAGATTATGCACCGAGGGGCTAAAGTTGTGTCTTATGTCACGGGCGTCATATTGAATCTCGAGCGCAAAGAAGGATTCGGGATTTAACTCCCGAGCGCAGCGAGGGAATTAAGAGTTTAACACACGAGCGAAGAGAGGGAGTTAATACAAGAATCCTGAATGCAGCGAGGGATTCAAGCTAGCCCAAGGCAAAGACACCTTTAGCCCAGAGGAGGATACTCTACTTTTTACACCTACTGTGAGAAAATAATAGCCATAGTACAAAAAACAAAGTATTTATTAAATAAACAAACAGTAAGAATAACATATTTAGAACTAGTTAATTATGCACTTCCATTCCTTTTAAAAAATGGTTCGTAGTTATCTAATTATTCTTACAATATTATGTCTTCGAAAACATGGCAACGATATGAAGAAGCAGTCGTTATGATTTTGTAGGAAATCGAGAATATCATCCACGCCGTAGTAAGGGTATCGAGAATAGCTTTCCTGTTTATGGCACCAAAGGGTGTTTGTTAGTTCTATACTGCCAATTTAGCTGAGCATGTGAGATTCCAAATTCAAATCACATTATTGACCAGCGGGTCATAATGAAATCCAGTACAACATTATTGACCGGCTGTGCCCCCGGCCACTAATGACTCACTTTAGGTTAAGGTTGCTTGACATATAATTTGACATTTTCGAGCAGGTGGTGTGAAAAGGTATTTACAAGGCAGATGTGAGTGTCAACTCCGGGACACGCCCTATGAAGAGGACAATGTGACCTTATTGGTGAAATTCTTCAGAAAGTTCAGGTAGTACTCGCAGCCGGCGTGCGTGTATGACCAGAGGGGCAATTCTCGATTCAATTTCTCTCTCAAACTGGTAATTAGTGGCCGATACTTAAAACACATGATTATATTTTCATGATTGTTGAGGGGCCCGTGGATAAATAATAACAGCCGCATAGGTCGATCGAACAGGTTAAGCTACGCTTGCCGAGGTTGGTCTGTGGATGGGTGACCATCTTTACATACCGTGACCCCTCCGTACCTCGGAAAGCACGTTAAGCCGTTGGTCCCGGCTTTCATTCGTGGATCTTTGACAGTCGTTACGGGTAGTCAGAAGCCCGAAAGTCTGACAACCAGTCTTACCAAGGGGTATCGTAGTCAGATAAGCAGTCGTTCCATGTAAAATACTGGTATTCAACTGCATTCAGTTAGAATGGAAGCCGACCCCAACATTGTTGGGAAAAGGCTAGGGAAGGCAGATGATGACTTACAACACACGATTGTACTCATCATAATAAACAAGTTTCTCAAAGACATCATATCCCGCGACATCGTTCGCGTGCAAGTACGTATGCACACGAACTATATCGCGGGTACAGGTCATCATCATCATTTCAGAAAGACGTCCACTGCTGGACATAGGCCTCCCCCAAGCACCTCCACTTCGACCGGTTCTGTGCTTCTCGCATCCAACGGATCCTGTGACCTTCACAAGGTCGTCGGAGCACCTTGTGGGAGGCCTTCCCACGCTACGTCTTCCGGTACGCAGTCGCCACTGCAGAAACTTTCGGCCCCATCGGGCACAGGTAATCTAGTAACAATATCTCACCCTTGCTTGTAGAGCTCCTCTTCCTCTAGCAGATAGCCGAGCGACGACACGGCCGGCGGCACCTCCACGTCGTTCTTGGGCCGCGGGACGTCGTTCTGGACACAACACTATTATATTAACCACATATTTTCAAATAAAGGGGCTCGTGGCTCAGTAACCTACTTGTGGCTGAGAGCAGTAAAAGCCCATTGGTAACGACCCCCAATTTACAAGTTGTAGGTCGTAGGCACTTTACTCTATGTAAACTATTTCATCACCACAACTACTGCTCTCAATCAAAACGGTGAAGGAAAACATCGTGAGGAAACCGGCGTGTTCAGCCTGTAACATTCCCACTGCTGGGACACAGGCCTCCTCTCGGTGAGAGGGAGTGGGCTGTACGTAATCCACCAGTGCTGGTTGGTGGTAGATGTCACATGTCTTCGAATTTTTGGCTCTCGGACACGTCGGTTTCCTCGCGATGTTCTCCTTCACCGTTTTGAGAGCAGCGGTGATGAAACTATGCACATAAAGTAAAGTGCCTGCCTGGGTCCGAACCCACGATCTACAACTCGCAAGTCGGGGCCATTACCACTGGGACACCTCTGCTCTGTTTTTAATCCGTGTAGCATTTAGCTAAAATATGTATTAATGTTCGGTTCCTATAAACAAAAACGAATCGTTTTGCTTACCAATGGTAGCATTTTTTATTGCCAAACTGGGCATATAAATAGATTAGAAAGCTAATTTTACCTGTGATAGCTACTTCCATATAGGAGGGGCTACTATGCAAAGCTATGAGGTCTTTGCTTCATTATTCGTAAAGATACAAGCGTCTTGATTTTGACCAAGAACGGTCCGGAAATGATAATAATCAGGTATGGGCATGAGTGATTTGCGGGGCAAGTGGGCCAGCAAGTGTGGGCAGCCGCCGCGGGCAGTGCTGCGGTACCTTGATGAGCGGGTGCCTGTAGATGTAGCCGGTGCGGAAGCCGGCGTTGTCCAGCATGCGCATGAGCGCCTCGAACTCCTCGCCGCCGACGCGCCACTTGCTCGCGTCGGACGGAGGCTTGCGGGACGACTCGTAGATCTGTTGGACGAGCATTTTATACGGTTTAAGACAGTTATTTCTCAAAGAGAATATAATTCATGTATCATGGGACATAAAAGTTAATCTTAGTACCTCAGACCAAATAAAAAAAACCAAAGACAAAGAGCTGTCAACAGTAAAGTGAAACCGATTCGTAAACATGTGTGCGCATAGTGTGGTGTAGTTTGATTGTAAATGTGTGCCGTGTGAGCGTATATGTACAGAGCGGTGATGTAGTTTTTGTATGCTCCACTGTATTGTTTGTAGCGATAAGTCTTGACTTTTTATTTGGTCTGAACTTAGTACTTGATACATCAACTTATGAAGAACGGCGGTACTCGTAACTAAACTAGTAAGGAGTAGATGCACAAATGCTTTTTTTTACAATGCTGTGGGTGACAAGAAAAAACGTAATGGCAAGTCAATAGCAATTTCACAATGTTAATTGTAGAGTAGCAAGCTGCCAATGTTTTGAATTTGTTAATATTTCTTTTCTTTTTCTTTTCTTTTTTTTTTAAATCGTTGCCCCACACTAGGAATTACTCCTGTAACGTGGGTGCGTTTACAAACATTTAAATTCACATACACAAACAGCCATACCCGGAACAACATTACAATACAACAATACAATACAATATAACAACACAATACATTACAATATTTCAAAATGATAACATAGTTTAGTACCCAAGTGTATTTTATTCCTGTAAGTAGGTACACATACGATATCACGCCTGCAATCCCAGAAGGGTTAGGCAGGGGCCTATATTTATTATCGACGTACCACACGGACGGAGCCGCAGGCGGGAGCTAGTGAAATAACAAAAAGAAAGAATTATATGAAGGGGTTGTAACGCACCTGCCGCCGCGCCTCGTCGTCGAACAGCGCCAGCTCGTCCAGCGCCACGCCCGCCACGCGCAGCTGGATCTCGCACGCCGCCGTCAGGTTCCTGCGGTAGGCGCCGATTAGACAATGAATCTCTACATACTAATAATTAAGCTGAAAAGTTTGTTAGTTTGCTCGAACGCGCTTATCTCTGAAGCTTCCAAGCGGATTTGCAAGCTGAAGTGGCAGTGTGCAGGCCATGTCTGTCGAAGGACCGATGGCCAGTGGAGCAGACGAGTCCTAGTGTGGAGGTGGGCATCGCGAGCGTAATGTGGGAGCCCCAGCGGCGGTGGAGCCACTAGCTGCAGGTGGCGCCGGGGGCTGTGTGCAGCAGTGGGCCGAGTTGATTGATTTGTGGCGGCATCTACATCGCCACATGCGAACTACGCATCACAATGACGTCACGCAAAATCCGCGCGACTAACATATAAACAATATCCCGACAGCAATCGTCGGGCAGTAGCCCACCAGACATCCGTCTGGTCGGAGGATCCTCCTGCACCATGGAAGATGAGTAAACTTTACACCCTGATCCCTAGATTGATTGGCCAGTGAGTGCCGCTGGCGACACCTGCAGGTGGCACACATACCTGGCCTGGTAGAAGGCCTCCTCCAGCGTGGCCCCGCAGCACAGGGCTCCTCCACAGCTCAGCATCAGCACCTTGGCGTGCGGGCCCAGCGCGCGCACCAGCTTGTCGCGCTCCTCGTTGTCCAGGATACCTGCGAGGGAGCACTCGTTTATTAAAAAAAAAATAAAGAAAGAAAATTTGTTTATTCTGCACAAACGAAACGCATATGACAAAATATACTTTGTACGAAAACAGTAATAGACTAGTATTATTTCATAAATACTGACCAACCCGCACTGGGCCCGCGTGGTGTATTACGGCCCACTCCCTCCCACAGAGAGGAAGCCTGTGTCCCAGCAGTGGAAACATTATAGGCTGATTATGCTATGCGCCTTTTTTGAAGATCAAATGTTGGGTATAGTCCTTATACATTTATTTTACCTCAGATTTGGCATCACTGTCAAAAGCAAAGTGATCTTTATACTCGTTGACATAAGGTTGCGGTTGGGTTGAGGGGCCCGTGGCTAAATGATAACAGCGAACAGGTCGATCGATCAGGTTAAGCAACACTTATCGCGGTTAGTCTGTAGACGGGTAACAGGTAGTTAGAAGCCCGGAAGTCTGTTAACCAGTCTTACACAAAGACGTGCTCACTGTAGACCCTTACGGACACGAAGTAGGAGAGAGGAACACTGACCGTGCGGCACGCGATGGTAGGCGATGTCGCCGAGCAGCGCGGCCTCGTGGCACAGCGGCAGCAGGCCGCGCCGCATGGTAGGAGAGAGGAACACTGACCGTGCGGCACGCGATGGTAGGCGATGTCGCCGAGCAGCGCGGCCTCGTGGCACAGCGGCAGCAGGCCGCGCCGCATGGTAGGAGAGAGGAACACTGACCGTGCGGCACGCGATGGTAGGCGATGTCGCCGAGCAGCGCGGCCTCGTGGCACAGCGGCAGCAGGCCGCGCCGCATGGTAGGAGAGAGGAACACTGACCGTGCGGCACGCGATGGTAGGCGATGTCGCCGAGCAGCGCGGCCTCGTGGCACAGCGGCAGCAGGCCGCGCCGCATGGTAGGAGAGAGGAACACTGACCGTGCGGCACGCGATGGTAGGCGATGTCGCCGAGCAGCGCGGCCTCGTGGCACAGCGGCAGCAGGCCGCGCCGCATGGTAGGAGAGAGGAACACTGACCGTGCGGCACGCGATGGTAGGCGATGTCGCCGAGCAGCGCGGCCTCGTGGCACAGCGGCAGCAGGCCGCGCCGTATGGTAGGAGAGAGGAACACTGACCGTGCGGCACGCGATGGTAGGCGATGTCGCCGAGCAGCGCGGCCTCGTGGCACAGCGGCAGCAGGCCGCGCCGCATGGTAGGAGAGAGGAACACTGACCGTGCGGCACGCGATGGTAGGCGATGTCGCCGAGCAGCGCGGCCTCGTGGCACAGCGGCAGCAGGCCGCGCCGCATGGTAGGAGAGAGGAACACTGACCGTGCGGCACGCGATGGTAGGCGATGTCGCCGAGCAGCGCGGCCTCGTGACACAGCGGCAGCAGGCCGCGCCGCATGGTAGGAGAGAGGAACACTGACCGTGCGGCACGCGATGGTAGGCGATGTCGCCGAGCAGCGCGGCCTCGTGGCACAGCGGCAGCAGGCCGCGCCGCATGGTAGGAGAGAGGAACACTGACCGTGCGGCACGCGATGGTAGGCGATGTCGCCGAGCAGCGCGGCCTCGTGGCACAGCGGCAGCAGGCCGCGCCGCATGGTAGGAGAGAGGAACACTGACCGTGCGGCACGCGATGGTAGGCGATGTCGCCGAGCAGCGCGGCCTCGTGGCACAGCGGCAGCAGGCCGCGCCGCATGGTAGGAGAGAGGAACACTGACCGTGCGGCACGCGATGGTAGGCGATGTCGCCGAGCAGCGCGGCCTCGTGGCACAGCGGCAGCAGGCCGCGCCGCATGGTAGGAGAGAGGAACACTGACCGTGCGGCACGCGATGGTAGGCGATGTCGCCGAGCAGCGCGGCCTCGTGGCACAGCGGCAGCAGGCCGCGCCGCATGGTAGGAGAGAGGAACACTGACCGTGCGGCACGCGATGGTAGGCGATGTCGCCGAGCAGCGCGGCCTCGTGGCACAGCGGCAGCAGGCCGCGCCGCATGGTAGGAGAGAGGAACACTGACCGTGCGGCACGCGATGGTAGGCGATGTCGCCGAGCAGCGCGGCCTCGTGGCACAGCGGCAGCAGGCCGCGCCGCATGGTAGGAGAGAGGAACACTGACCGTGCGGCACGCGATGGTAGGCGATGTCGCCGAGCAGCGCGGCCTCGTGGCACAGCGGCAGCAGGCCGCGCCGCAGCGCCGACACGGCGAGTGCGGGCGGCGAGCGCACGTGCAGCACGCAGCGCACGTCGGGCCGCGCCGCGTGCACGGACGCGTGCAGTGAGAAACCTGACACAGCAAAGTACAGTTAATAACAAAAATGGCGTCATAGTAGGTGCCAAGGTTCCATATAACAATAAAGAAAGAAAGAAAATAAGAAAAAATCTTCAATCCCCTTTAATATTATAGCGGTTTAGGCTGTGCATTGTAAATAGGGCACGAACATGAAACAGTAAATATAAAAACCTTTAAAACTAACAAAAATACATGAAAAAGTACTGCGATGTTACACAAGGTAGGTTATTTAACAAGGTGTTCAGTTGTCACCTTCGACGTTGACGGGGAAGTTGGTGGTCCCCTGGTCCTGCACGGTGCCCTGCATGTCCACCTTGACCAGCGAGGAGGCCGTCACCTCGTGCGGCAGCAGCCCGCGCGGCGTCGTCAGCACGGACTCCACGGCCGTGTTGAGGCGCGCTGTGATCTGCCCGTGGTTGCCCGCTGGAAGCAAAGGGTTCTTGTTACATCATTTTATTCAGTTTAGAGTCACTGTAAATAAGAGCTTAGATGCCGCCGCGACAGTGTGCTTCACGCGCTCAGCACACGTTGTTACTCCTTACAACATCTATCTGCGAGTGAAAGTCTCGTCAAAATCGATCCAGCCGTTTCGGAGATTAGCCGAAACAAAGAGACAGACAAAAGTTTTAAAAATGTATTTTTGGTAATACTTTCATATGCATTTAGTAAAAAGTTGTTATTTTGACATTACAAACAGATACTTCAATTTTATTTTATTGTATAGATGTATATATATTGCAGTTGGAAGAAAGCCAAGCGGATGACGCGTATGCTACTCACTCTGGGTCCACCCGAACAGGTCTACCAGTCGGTACACGGCCGCCAGCTTGCAGCGCAGGATTTTCTCCCCCTTCTCGTATCCGACACCCTCGATACCGCGGATGTCGTTGATGGGAAGCACGCAGGCGGGACCCTTGGGAAGATCAGAGTAGATTCAGATTAGGTTACCTGGGGCCCAATTCTATATGACGCTTAACGAGGTTTGGTACCATAAAATTTTCCCTTTGCATTGAGGTCAGCTATCGACTTATACAGCTAAAATGCGTGGCCGCCATTTAAAAAAATAAAAATAACAATGAGCAATAATAATATATTTTTTTTCAATCTCATTATTTTAATTTTTTTTATTAATTAATTATTAATTAATTTATTCTAATTATGATATTGACTCTTGGAATAGACCCTGGACTCACCCTCATGCTACCGGTGTGCAGCCGGCCGCCTACCATCTCGCGGATCCGCTGCAGCAGCGGCGCGTCGTTGCCCTCATGCATCTGTTGGTCCAGCACGCGCTCCAGCTCCTCGCGGAACAGCTTGGACGACATCAGCGCCTCCACGCGCTTGCGCCGCTCCATCTCGCGGACATCCTGAAGAAAAAAAAAGATTTTATTTGTGACACACGCTGGAAATACAAATTGTAAAAAACCGGGCAAGAGAGAGTCGGACTCGCGCACCGAGGGTTTCGTACCATCATGTTTTTAATTTTTCATCGGCGAGGCCTATATTCGTCAGAAAATTTTAACACTGCACTGCGGTGTAGAATATTGCAGTTTTATGTCCGCGTCATCTCTCGACCGATAGTGGAACTAATGTAACTTTTGTTGATGAATTCTGAAAAAGTGTGCTATTTAGCCAGTTGTGACAGACACACAGACTGGGTCTCACCATAAGGGTTCCGTTTTAAGATGTTGGTACGGAACCCTAAAAAGGAGCATTTAAAACTAACAAAGTTAGCCTAAAAACAACCACAAATCCTGGAAAGTGGGAAGTAAGTTGTAAACCCAATTCCTGATCTAATAAGAAACAGAGTGCACAAGGTTCATTAGGCGCCTGCGCCCTTTTTGCGCAACACACAATCAAAATCTGAATAATCATTTTGAAGAATATTGCTAATTCATTACTTCGTACGTTCGAAAAATTTGTCTGCTCAACAACGTAAATAACGCAATGAAACTTGTTGAACTGTAAAAATGAGCGCCATTGCTACTGTGTTACGCAATTACCCCGCTGGATGACATTGACAGGGGGGCGTCGCGCGTCGATGTTAAACATTTGTGAAATGGTCACAGAAACTGTATTGACAAAACAAGACGGCGGCATTAGTACCGATTTAGGCCGCGCGCCAAAATAACCTTGTAGCGTCGTAGGTTCCTTGTAGGCAAGGGTGTCATCGTGAGGAAACCGGCATGTCCTAGAACCAAAAATTCGAAGACATGTGACATCTACCAACCCGCATTGGGCCTGCGTGGTCGATTACGGCCCACTTCCTCTCACAGAGGGGAGGCCTGTGTCTCAGCAGTGGGAACAATATTTCTTAACATTAGGTCAGATAGGGAGTCGCTCCATGTAAAAATACTGGTATTCAGCTGCATCTGGAAGGCGACCCCAACATAGTTGACCGTTACCATGAACTCGCGGTAGACTGCACTATGCTAAATGCTCTAACGTGTGCGTGTTGGGATCAAAAGCGTGTACTCACCGCATCAATGTCCGCGGGGCGCTGCTTCATCCTCTCTTCCTCCTCCTCTGTGGACAGCGCTCCCATGCCGTTGGACAGCGGCTCCGTGTCTGTGTCTGCCATTGTGGGCGGCACGGCGAGGACTTCTGAAAGAGGAGAGAACAAAGGTTATATAGAGAACATACAACGTGTATTTTTGGAAGGCAAACAAGCGGACGGTCACCTGATGGTGTTAAACCCGCCTGTGGAGTAGTTGAAACGAACTTATGTGGATTTAATTGAAATAATGCTTTGAGTTTGGCCTTTACACTGCATGGGAACAATTTCAGATTGACATCATTTTTAAAGAAGCGCAGCCAAAAAAACTTAATGACGTAATTTGAATGGAAAAACGCATCGTCCGGTGCGCAAACCAAATGCGCGATAGCTTCGTCTGAATTAGATAAGCATTAGTCATTGTGCCTAGTATTGTAAAAGCTATTGAAACCAAATAGAGGCACCACCTAGTTGAATGGACTGAATGATAAGTGATCAATGGACTAACTAGAGCAGTGGTGGCCCCGTGGTCACGGCTCCGACTTACGAGTTGTAGGTCGTGGGTTCGAACCTCGGCAGGCGTTTACTTTGTTTGGATAATTTCATCACCACTGCTCTCAAAACGGTGGAGGAAAACTGAGGACACCGGCATGTCCTAGAACCAAAAATTCAAAGACATGTGACGTCTACCAACCCGCACTGTACCCGCGTGGTGACTGGTGGATTACAGCCCACTCCCTCTCACAGAGAGGAGGCCTGTGTCCCAGCAGTGGAACATGTAAGCTGATTATCTATACTAATATTATAAAGCTGAAGAGTTTGTTTGTTTGTTTGGTTGAACGCGCTAATCTCTGGAACTACCAGTCGGATTTGAAAAATTCTTTTTGCATTTGATAGCCCAATTCTTGAGGAAGGCTATAGGTTATTTAACATCACGCTATGACCTTTAGGAGCCGAGAAAAAAGAAAAAAAGTCAGAAAGAACGCTAAGCAAAAACGAAGTAATAGCGCGGGCAGGCGATGCGATGCGACGGGGTGGGTCGGAGTAACGAGAAATTTCACGCGGACGAAGTCGCGGGCAGAAGCTAGTGCAATATATATCCCAACGGTTATGGTCCCGATCACACGTACCACACCCACGCCACGCCCACTCCACAACGACAACACGTAGACCTTCCTCGGTTACTCTGGACAGAGAGTAGGTATATCTTGGCCCAGCAATGGGACCTAATGGCTAATAAAAAAATAAAAACCCAAGACGTTGACCCTATTAGATTCTGTCTCGCTGCTGTAGGTGCTCTCAAACGGACACAAATTGACTATTACGAACAGAACGCAGTAACAATAGGCTAGGACGGGACGATTCATTGAACTTCCTCCCAATCTTGACCAATAGCGTTTTTAAATATGATTACGAAGCATTTACATGTTTATCCAAGATAAGAATGCTTGGGAACATGCTGGTCCTGCTCCATAGGACAATCTAGAATCTAGACAAAATCAAACCGGTTCCTAATTTAATTTATATTTTTTAAATTTTATGACATTTCTTTTTACAATCTACTACAGTAACACACACTTGTTAAAATTCTAGGAAAGTCATCTACTTTTACAATACTTGTAAAATATGTGAGCACCATGTATCTATCACATAATTAATTTACCTGTCATTGCTTCATTTTTAATTCTTTATACTTTTTGTGGTAAGCTAATTTTATTCTAGGTGCATCGTCTTCACATATAATTATATTATGTATACAAAACCTTGTAAAACATTTTAAAAGAGTAACGGTGGAGTTTCTTGCCCATTCTTCTCCATACTAACACTACCTTTTGGAAGGGGCGACTAGAATCAATTCAGTTTTACTGTAAGTTTTGTGGTTCAAAAGTGTCGTTTAATGTGCCTATTTGAAATAAACGATTTGACTCTGACTTTGACTTTGTCACAGTCGCCCAGACTGGACCACTCCTGTACGCGGCCGTGGAAATGGTGCATTGAGATTTTTTTTACAATTAGTTAAAGTCAAAGTAAATTTATTGTCGTATTGGTATACGACAATAAATGAAAACACTGGAAGCACGACGGTATTTTTGAACGATCAAATAAATCGTAGCATCGAAATTAAAAAAAGAGATTTTTTCTAACAAACTAAATACACACATCAACACGGTCTAGGGATATTTTAAAAAAAGCGAATTACTATGAATGTGTTAATTATTTATATGACATGTATATATTTAAAAGATACGTTATTTAATATTCTACCATTTTTTAATAATGGTTAAGGTACTTCGATTAAAATTTCAGGATTTATGGAAAAAAAATGAAGCGTAGACGGAAACCGTATATGAATTAACTTTTAATTTGTGAGTAAAAACTGAAAAAAATAGAAAAATCATTCAATTTGTGTTTATAAACTTGAAGTTAGTAGTCTGAGAAAGCGCCCATGATGTTCATAACACATCGGCAACGATTCGGCATGCTCCGAACAAGGTTGTCAATGTCTTGCTGCGGAATATTGTCCCATGTCCTTCTGAGGTGCGCAAAAAGTTGATCTTCTGTAACCAGATTTTCAGGAACTTCCTTCAGAGCTCTTCTTTGCAGCATATCCCACGCATGCTCAATGGGATTTAGATCTGGCGATTGAGCAGGCCAGTCTAAGGCCCTAACATTGTGTGTATGTAACCAAGCTGCTACCGTTCTCGCCGTGTGTGCCCGGGCATTGTCGTGCATGAGCAGGAAATCTTGCCCCATTTGTGTTCTGTGGGGCAAGATTACGGGCCCCAGCACCTGTTGGACGTATCGTTCTGCCGTCATATTGCCCCGCACCCAAACGAGATCCGTCCGTCCTCCAAGACGAATTCTTGCCCAAACCATAATTGTTCCTCCTTGGTATGGGTGAACTTCCTGAGGGTTCTGAAGACGGCTCCATCGTCCAAGAACTCGCCAAACACGCGTTCTTCGTGAATCTGGATGGAAGCCGAACCTGGATTCATCCGTGAACAGCACATTGGACCATTGCTCACGGCCCCAGTCCACGTGGTTCCGAACCCATTCTAATCGTCGTCCACGATTGCCTCTCCGTAAAGGTGGGACCCGGAGTGGTCTACGAGAGCGTAGATTGCTTTCATGCAGTCGCCTTCTTACAGTTTGGTCACTCACAAGCACTTGGTGTTCCACTCGCAGCCTTTGGACCAATTGAGTCGCCGTTGCATTTGGTTGAGCTCGCGCAGTAATTTGCAAAAATCGGTCTTGTCTGGGGGTAGTGATGCGACTTGGCCCCCGGTGCCTCTCCGCTACTTCACCTGTGGCACGATAGCGTGTCCACAATCTTGAAATTACATTTTGGTGGGTCCCTATGGCCTCAGCAACATTACGCTGAACAGACCCAGCTTCCAGCATTCCCACAGCTCGTAACATCTCCGCCCTCGTCAAATGTTGGCGTTGCATGGCTACAATACCTCAATTTTAACTTTATCTTTCGTTTAAAAATGAAAAAAAACTGTAACTAAACGTAATTCGTATTGTTTTCTAAATTTCGCACAAATGAAAATTCCCTCTCCTGCACATCAAGACATTTTTATGCCACCGAAACAAAAGAATTTTCAAAAATTTGAATTTGGAATTAGTCTGAGATAAATTACAAACAAATCGGTGTATAAAAGATTCCAATGCGGCCAGTACTTTTTGAGTTATTTAATTGAGTATGAAATATCCCTAGACCGTGTTGATGTGTGTAGTATAGTGATGGGCCGACTATGGATTTTGCTAATCTTTGACTAGATATAGTGACTAAATAATTGTTTATATTTGATTAAATTTTTAGAAGCAGACTGGGAACATCGGCATTCGATATATTCTTCAAGAATCGGTTTTGTTTATTTGAGGAACCTCCATAGTGCAGGGAGGATCCTCCGACCAGACGAGTGTCGTGTCTGGTGGGCAACTGCCCGACGATTGACGTCGGAATGTTGTTTATATTCTAGTCACGCGGTAAACTGTGCTTGCGCGATGCAGGATTTTGCGTGACGTCAGTGTGCATTGTGATGCGTAGTTCCCATGTGGTGATGTAGATGCCGCCACATGTTTAACATTATGGAATGCAAATAAAGTTATGAATATGAAAATGTCTACTTTTAAAAGTATTCCTGTATGTATCTTCATAGATACATCTCTATAAATATAAAGTTTACATACGGAAACTATTATTCAAACCGGGGTAGGTATCATAATCATAACCATGATGAGAATCTCCATAATTATAGGGTACAGATACCTTTGAACGTGGCGAGACAAAAAACTTCTATTACGCCTACAAAGACTTTAGTAATTTGAACCAGTTGAAGGCGCGGTAAGAAGCAAATTTTAGGTATAACAACAATAGCGTATCCCGGCAACAAATAAGGTTCAAAACTTACATGCGTTTGATGTTAGTTGAATTGAATGACCACCAAAATAAAAGTATGTAATTCGAATTTTTAGTTCTAGGACATGCCGGTTTCTTCACGATGTTTTCCTTCAACGTTTTGAGAGCAGTGGTGATGATATAAATAACACAAACTAAAACGCCAGCCTGGGTTCGAACCCACGACCTACCACTCGTAAGTCGGGGCCGTAATTGCCATTAACCGAGCACAAATCCAGACCCGGGCTGCAAAATTCCTGATGGAAAACCCAATAACACTGGGCCGACCAGAGAATCGAACCCAGGATCTCTTGCTCAGCTGCAGCGCTCGCTCGCGAGGAGGAATCGTCAAGTTCCCTGTAATTACAACTTGGCCGATGTCCATGTACCGCGCGCAGCCCCCGGCCGTGACCACGTCCGATTGGGAAGCCCTGCGTGCCCCACATAGCCACTGTAATCTCTTATCGATCCTATGTTTGTCGCAGAACCATTATTAGGGTCCCGTAGGCAAACGGCACAAACGAAACCCTTATAATTTCGATATTGCCGTCTCTCAGTCTCTCCGGATGTTATACAGCCATTTTACATGGAGACTAGCACTCACCATCTGCCCAGCCTTTTCCCAACTATGTTGGAGTCGGCTTCCAGTCTAACCGGAATCCGGATCAAACTCAAACTCAAAGCATTTATTTCAATTAAACCATTTACAGGCACTTTTGAATTGTCAAAAAGTCGGTCAGTCAGAAAATATGAAGCTAGTTGCCCATTCCAAAGCGACCGGTACCTATGGAGAAGAACGGGCAAGAAACTCCATGGACACTCTTTTAAATCATATTTTTACAAAAATATTAAGTAGTTATATCATTAATGTGAATTTATAATTATATGAGAGAACGATGTAAAAAAGACGTACGCGTTAAAAGAGTCCAGAGTACAGCAAATAGAACAAAACAACAATTCAAAATTAAAATAATTAAAAATAAGCCGAGGCAGCTAAGAGATGACCAGCCCCAACTGAATGACGGCGCCCGTTCACGAACATGACGCATAAGATCAGCACCATTCAGCTCAACCATTTTGAAGGGAGCTAAAAGATCCAACACACACGCCACCGTAAGCGAGACATTTGTGTGAGCATGACATACTATCAGCCGCCAGGGCACATTCAGGACAGTTGACAGGATGCAGCTGAGTACCAGTATTTTACATGGAGCGACTGCCTATCTGACCTCCAAACCCAGTCATTGGGTAATACGAAACCCCTTGGTAAGAAAGGTTGTCAGACTTTTGGGCTTCTGACGACCCGTAACGACTGTCCAAGATCCACGTATGACAGACCGGACCAACGGCTTAACACGCTTTCCGAGGCACGTAGTCTAGGTTTGTAAAGATGATCACCCATCCACGGAGCAACCGCGGCAAGCGTAGCTGATCGATCGACCCGTGCGGCTGTTATTACTTGGCCACAAGCCGGAGACTAGTACCAGATAGATAAAAATTGGCAAAGAGGTGTATTTTTAACCAACTTCAAAAAGGTGTCAATTCGACTGTATTAATTTTTTAAGTGAAAAACTTCTTTAGGCGCGTTGGGCATTTTTTGAGATGGGAAAAACCATTGATCTCGCGCCACTGTTACCATAAGAGACACCGCGCGTGTTTTGTTTATAAGACGATTAAAAAAATACCTGCTTCGGAAGTGTTCGGCTGTCCTCGGTTTTAATGTATATCCGATATGCCAGTGAGTAATGACAAAGTATTCTGTTTTCAGTTCTGTCGGCACTCCTGGAGTGCCACTGTTTTATTTTTTTGTATGTATGTTACGCGATATTTCCGGCAATTGTGGACAATTTTTTTTTTAATTGAGAGAGACCTTCACTCAGGTGTGGTCCCATATCAATATTTTGCTTGGGTAGTTTTTGAGTTAGCTTCAATAACACGTTTTTTTTTTCACTTATTTTATATTGCGTTTAGTGGGACTCAATCGGTGGTTCTCTTATATTCTTTGGTGGTTCTCTTATTGCTTCTTGCCAATTTTCATGATTCTAGGTCAACGGGAAGTACCTACTCTATAAATTTAGATTCCCTTGAGTATCGGGCATAAATGTCACTTCATTAGGCGCTCAGGTTCATATGGCAACCCACTCGTAACTGCCCAAACTGAACAAATGAATGCGTCGCGCGTCACATGACAATTGGGAGTGAAATGAAACATGTCCGCCGGGTCAGTGACCTCATGGCGACCGTGTTTGTAATTATTTGATGATGGACGTCGTTCGATGAATGCTATGTATTAGGATTTATTGACACTTGGACAATATGTAGCGTATGTGATGGATTCCTTTGACAAAAATTGTTTACTGTAAAGTATTACAACAACACACAACAATAAATATTTATTTATAACAATATTTATTTTTTCTAAGTTTTTCTAACTAAACACCAGCTGTACTGCTAGGGATTTGTCGCGCCACTTCTTCCCAGCGAAAGCACTAGGAAGAGGTGAAGAGCGGGCGTGCCGGGAGACTGTCTCATGTCATTTAGACGTTCGAAAAGTGCTGATTCTCAGCCTAATTTGAATAAATGACTTTTTGATTTTCTTTTAGCTACGACTAGCTGCGCCCCGCATAAAGGCTCGTTCACACAGGCGCGACGCGACACGCGACACAAAGGCACCGCAAGTCGCGCAACGAGCGGTGCCTTTGTGTCGGTGTGTCGCGTCGCGCCTGTGTGCACGAGCCTTAAGTCTCGATCCCGTGTAAATATATCAGGATAAAAAGTATCCTATGTCCTAATCCAGGTCATAGTCTACCCATGTGCCTAATTTCATCGAAATCCATTCAGCCGTTTTAACGTGAAAGCGTAACAAACAAACATACAACAAAATTCGATTGGACAGGGAGTCGTGATATCATAACATCGCGCCTGTATTACGGGGTAGGCAGAGGTACATAGCAATAGGCTTTAACACCTTATATTATAAATAAATAAGCTTGATGACGTCGGCGTTTCCCATCTGACTACTCTGCGAAGAAAAGCCGAAAAAACTCAAGAGCAGCTTTAAAGGTTGTTTTTTTTTTTCTTTCGACCTAAACAAATATTAGAATGTATTTGTTAAGAGTGAGAGAGCTATGGAGCGTTCTATGCTTGGCATTAGGCTAATAGAACGAGTTCCAAACGTCGAGATACGAAGACGTACGAAGGTCTTCGACATCGGAAAGCGTAATATGGAACTCAAATGGAGTTGGGAAGGACCTGGCAAGGCGCAGTGACTGGGTAGTATGATACCCCTTGGTAAGACTGGTTGTCAGACTTTCGGGCTTCTGACGACCCGTAACGACTGTCAAAGATCTACAAATGACAGCCGGGACCACATGCTTTCCGAGGCACGGAGGGGTCTTGGTATGTAAAGAATGTAAAGGTGATCACCATCCACGGACCAACCGCGGCAAGCGTAGCTTTACCTGATCGATCGAACCGTGCGGCTGTTATTACTTAGCCACAAGCCCCTCCCTATAATATTATATCTATTAATATTCTATTTATCTATCTATCTAAAATTACAACATGAAAAAGAATATCATATTTCATGCCCCATCAATAATCCACACTTTTATTAACTGTCAACCCTAAGCCCTAAAAATAAGCGCCGACGCGTCGCCCTTAAAAAAAAAAGTAAACAAAAAGAAGTATTGGTGAAAATTTTAAATTTGGAACTGGCGGAAGCGCATTCCTTGCCCGCCAGCAGTCTATTTCAGTCGTGTCTACGGTAAGCCCTAATAAAATTCTTTTTTTTTTTTTGTTTAATTATAAGATTTCCTTTTAAGGATCGTGTGTAGGTTTTTGTTTTGACAGCTGTTAATGCGTGCTGTCGCTGTAATAGCATGGTTTCATCGCGTGAGACTCGTCGGGGTTATGAAAGCGTTGATGTGTTACTTCGAGTTTGTTTGCATGTTCCGATAACTTCTGCCATCACTTTTGTAAAGTCATTTCATCTTATGTATTAGCACTGCATAAATATGTAAGCTGTCACGCCTATTATTCCTGGAGGCTTTTATTTAGGTGTTAAATTTTGTTTTCCTTCATATTTTTAGCTGTTTTTTTTTGCTTGAGTATAGTTTACATTCTATTTATTGGTACATTGGCGTGGCTAGGTGACATATGGGAAATAGTTTAATTTAATGTTCTGTGTCTCGTAATATTAACTACTTTGCATACCTACTATTTACAGGAGATGAAGAACAAATCCCCACTTTTCCACTTTCTCTAATTTTGGAGAAAACAGTAAAATGCAAATAACTTACTGACTACAACATCTGCATTTTGTTTTAGTTGTGTCATTTGAATTAGTGTTTCAGTCAATCTGATGTACGAAATGGCTGATTAAAAAGATAAGAATCTTAGCTAATATTTTGAAATGAAATTTGGAAATGTAAAGTTTTGATTAAACATTTTTGGAAAAGTGTGGTTTTGGAGAATTTTATCTAAGAAAAGAGGTGTTTTTGATAAGGTTTTAATTATTTTCTTTAACCAATTTAACATTTTTTTCAGACTAAAAAAAATTTAAAAAAAATGGAAAAGCGAGGTTATGTTCACCTCCTCGTATAGAAGCAAGTTTTAACTGAACAGACAGCTGTGCTGCTGCGGAGTTTGTTGCGCCACTTCTCCCCACCGAAAGCACTAGGAAGTGGTGAAGGGCGGGCGTGCCGGGGGACTGTCTAATGTGACGTTGGACAAGTGCTGATTCTCAGCCTGATTCGAATAAATGACTTTTGATTTTGTAACAACTAGCTTCTGCCCGCAACTTCGTCCGCGCGTTTGTTGTAAATTGGGGTGCTCTAAAATAAAAAAAATCACAAAGTGGGCAAAATAAGGTTGAGAACCAATAGCAATTAGCAATCAGGAGCAAGAACACTGCCTACCCCAGAACACCTTATTCCTTAACTATAAGCGATCGGCCAACATTTCGATATCAGACCACAAAACAGAGAGAGTACAGTAGATCCACTCGACATCGTCAAACTAGATTTGTCCAAGCTATGTAGGTACTGCCGTTAATATGGCACAGCGAGCTTTAGGGAAGCTTCTGTTTTGTGGTATTACTAGCTTCTGCCCGCAACTTCGTCCGCGTGAAATTTCTTGTTCCCCCGACCCACCCTGTCGCATGGCATCACCTGCCCGCGCTGGCACTTCGGTTTCGCTTAGCGATCTTTCGGACATTTTTCTTGTTTCTCAGCTCCAAAGGGTCCTAGGGTGATGTTAAATAACCTTTCTCAAGAATTGGACTATCAAATGCAAAAAGAATTTTTCAAATCCGACCGGGAGTTCCAGAGATTAGCGTGTTCAAACAAAACAAACTCTTCAAATTTATTATTAGGTAGTACTGTCAGAAATATTTATAGATAGATGTAACACTGCGAACACACATATTGACACACACAATGATGGCGGTACCCATTGCTGGGGCTCAATCTGGCCTCCTCTCAATAAGAGGGAGCGGGCCGTAATCTAGTGCAAGATGGTGGATAATTATAAACATAAATACATACATAATATGTAGTAGACTGTTTGCCAAGGGAGCAAACAACTATTTTGAAAGCGAGTGTTTCTTTGAATCCAGAGCGGAGCGAGGGATTTAAAGTACGACACTTGACCTTAAAATAGTGTTGCTCCCGAGGCGGACACTACTTTTTATCACCCTCTATGAAAAAATAAGTGCAACTTATGAATTAGATAGTACGTTTATTTATTTATATACAATATTGAGTTAAGAATTAGGAACGAAAGCAGAATGCTTTTCGCATGTTTTTTTATTTTTTCACAAACTTTTTTTTTATTTGGCACGCGCTCGTTTTACTTTTCATGCAGCCTGTTACTTGTTCATACAATGTTCGTGATTGATCTCTTTGGTGATTGGAACTTTTACTAACAATATCCACATTACAAATTCAAATCACTTTTATTTCCTAGGGATAAAAGAGCTATTTTTTACTCCCTGTTTACGAAGAATACACTAGCTCATTTTTTAATATATGTGATAAAAACATTTATTTCTCTTCGACAAAAGCGCCTTACATGGTTACATGGATACCTATCGCATGTCTTAAATTAGCAGCATTAACTTTTCTTAGTATATCTCTATACCGATTAAAGGGGGGATTTCCACTAGGTCGATTTTCGCACTTACCAAACCGCTACTCCATTTACACTGACATGTCGATAAAAATCGCAGGTGTCTAGTTCATTTTGTATCAACAATTCGAACTTCATGCGGCGGGCGATCGCCTGCGACTGATCATTTTCACAATCACAGTCGATTTTAGTCCGACCTGTCGCCGCACGACAAAAGTCAAAATCTACTCTAGTTTGGAATTTGCGATTTTAGTCACCAGCGACCTAGCCGAATTGCCATTTAGACAATCGAGCTATAGTCATCTGTGCAAACCCCACATAAAAGAGAAGCAGACAGGACGACGCTAAGACCCATCTTCCTAACCGCATACTAATGGTACTTCTGCGCCATGTTGAGTGAGCGAAGGCTGGCCGGCTTGCGCCTACGCCGGGTCATCGCCCTGTGAGTCAGAGGCCCTTACTTGAGTAGGGGTAAAGTACATTTGCTTAACAAATAAGAAGTGAGGATGTTTGAACGGTTTACTTAATTTTTGCAATGCTGCTGCGGCAAATTGAGGGGAAAGTTTTGCTTTGTAGGGCGCCGTCTCTGTCACTCACATCTGTGTGACTGTCTCTTTCTAAAGCTCAGTGTCATATTAACGGCTAACTGTAAGATTAATCTATACTTAACATTATAAAGAGGGAAATTTGTTTGTTTGTTTGTAGGGGGTAATCTCTGGAATTTATCAGACGAATTTGAAAAATATTTTTTGAAATTTGATAGCCCGATTCTTAAAGCAGGCTATATACTGCCGTGCTAAGCACAAAAGCGGTATCTCAAAAAAAATTGTAAAGTTGATTTTTGTGGTATAGGATAGCTTAAAGAAATATGCACCCAATGAGCTCAGCCAAATAACGGTATCTTAATAAAAAAGTCCCTAGAAAGGTGTTCCCTATCTCAGCTTTACCTCAAATCACTGAGAGAATAAAAAACAAAACGTCAATTTTCTCGAAACTAGCTTTTCTTGAGATACCGCTTTTGCGTTTAGCACGGCAGATAGGCTTCTTAACATCCCACTAGGACCCTAAGTAGCCAAGCAAAAAGAGCTCTAAGCGATAACGAAGTAATAGCGCGGGCGATACGATGCGACAGGGTGGGTCGGGGTAAAAAGAACGGCACGGGCGCACGGGTCGATCGATCAGGTTAAGCTACGCTCGCCGCGGTAGTTCCGTGGATGGGTGACCATTTTCACATACCGAGACCCCCGGTTGTCATTCGTTACGTGTAGTCAGATTAAACCCGAAAGTCTGACTTAATGATTGAATGACAATTTCATGTTTTTTAATCACACTAATATTATAAAGGCGAAAGTTTATGAGTGTGAGTGTTTGTATATTTGTTACTTCTTCACGATCAAACTACTGAACAGATATGGATGTTTGGCACACAGTGATTTATAACTAGGATTAACACAGGATACTTTTATCCCGATATTCAAAGGGGATCGAAATGTGAAAATCAATCAATAGGATTATATGAACTTAAGAGGGTTGTATTAATGAATATAATTATGTAAATACATACTTGTTAAGGCTCGTACACACAGGCGCGACGCGACACGCGACACAAAGGCACCGCTCGTTGCGCGACATGCGGTGCCTTTGTGTCGCGTGTCGCGTCGCGCCTGTGTGCACGAGCCTTTACGCTCGCGAATCATATTTTGTTCAACACACAACCTGACACTGACCTACTAGAGAGAGCTACCCGGCGCTTCCCCTTAAAAAGATAATAAATAATCCATACTAATATTATAAATTCGAAAGTAACTCTGTCTGTCTGTCTGTATGTTACCTTTTCACGCCCAATCCACTGAACGGATTTCGATAAAAATTTGGCAGAAAGATAGTTTGCATCCCGGGGAAGGACATAGGATAGTTTTTATCCCGATATTCCCACGGGATCGACTTTTATGCGGGTGTACCCGCGGGGCGCTGCTAGTAACATATATTACTTAAACGTAACGTACGTTTCCGTGAAATAATTTCCGACCTCACGCGGACGCACTAGTACACCATAAGAGTGCAAGGCATCCTCCAGCTACACGCCGGGTTCACGACCCCGCCACAATGGTCGATTCATCGCGTTAATTAGTATAATAAGTTTAATATTTGGCTGCATGCCATGTGAGTCAGCAGTGAATAGAGCATTCATTCGTCGATGGAGCCATGTTGGCAGGACTAACTAGTGTTACTTCGCGAGTTACTCTGTGAAAGATGGCGGAACAAAACAAGCTGCAAAGCTTTCCAAAATACAGGGTCAAATTAAAGTAGCTAGCGAAACTCCGCATACGTGATGGGTATCGGAAACTCAACACGGTGAAACAAAAAATAAATTAATTTGATCATTTTTTTAAGGGGGTCATCGACCACAGTGGTGTATTCACTTAAAAATCAGTTAAAAAAACAGTGTTTTTTTTTTTAATGTAATCTCGTGATTAGTATCGAGATCTAAACCTATAAGTAACAACACTAACAGCTGTTGTTGACCTCTAAAAAAAACACCAAATCTTTTTTATTTTCATTTTGTCGTTTTTAGATATCGATACTTATCACGTCTAGCGTCTGCAGAGTTTCGCTAGCTAATTTAATTTAACCCAGTATATCTGACAGAATTCACTTTAACCTCTAAATGCCATAGTAAAATTTTGTGAGAACTGGTGTCAAAGTTCATGTACAGTCAGTTACAGCAATTAGCTGACCCCACCTTTGCATAAATGGTTGAGATTTTTTTAGAATACGAATCGATGGAATCTTATACTTCATTCTTATTTTATTTACTTTGCTCAATGACGTTTCTAAAAGTGCTGATTTTCAGCCTAATTTGAATAAATTACTTTTGATTTTGATAGATATACTTAATAGGATAGTATACATATCTATGACAAATGATTACATCCTCCATTCCAGCCCCAGGTACAACTGATGGTGCCGTCCATTAATAACAGCGTTCAATGGTGTCGGTCGGGCTGCGGACCTGCCAGTGTGCGATGAGGTCACGTTCCACGGGTGCGTATTGATACGATGGGTTCGCCTGTCGCCCGCCATTCAAAGTACATATTGTGTTGCTATGGGGTTCGGCTTCTGTATTGAAACTAGCGTCTTTTTAGTTTGGTGGCAGCAAGCGTGACTGCTGAGCATTGTGGGTCGATACTCAGGTTTCGAGTTTTTTTAGGGTTCCGTACCGCAAAAGGAAAACCGGAACCCTTATAAGATAACTTTGTTGTCCGTCTGTCAGTCCTTTTAAATTAATATCAAATACTCAGGACTGCAATCCATTGCAACAGTGAAAAAATAAAGTCAATGCAACAAAAGATACGGGCGTTTATGTTCCGTTTATGCCGCATATTTGGATACTCGCAAGGGAATCAAGACCTATAGGGTACTTCCCGTTGACCTAGAATCATGAAATTTGGCAAGAAGCAATGTCATGTAGCACAAGTAAAGGAAAAAATCCGAAACCGTAAATTAGTTTTTGCATACCTACAAATTTGTACGGAACACTTGGTGCGACTTGCACATGAACGGTTTTTTCAAAAGGGAATTGAAGATTTTTATATGCAATTGAAGGTTTTTATATAAAAACCTTCATATGAATTCTCCATATAAATTGGCGCGATAGATAGATATTACCTACTATCGCGCCATTTTGATTTATTTCAAAATGGCGGCAACGCTTGAAACCTATACATATAAATTGATAGCTGACATCAATGCAAAAGCAAGATATTATTCGACCAACCCCGTAAAGCGTCACGTTTCCGAAATATTATAATTACCACAACCATCACCTTTGTACGTATTTTGCAGCACCTTAATTGCGTAAAATACAATCAACCTGAATCTGAATCATTTTGAAGCAAATCCTTCATATATTCGTTTAGTCATAATATTCGAAAAATGCTCAACAACGTAAATAACGCAATGAATGTTGTTGAACTGTCAAAATGAAAGCCATTGCTACTGCACAATGTATGAGGGCACAGCGTACAGCGACCTTTCATCGACCGACCTTCGTGAAGAGGGTAGTTCGCGTTCGTGACGTCATCGTCTTTTGGGGAGCGTTTCTTGGAAACTTTTTATTGTTTCTTTGTGTTGGAATAAATTGAGTTTTTACTTGGTTTGGATGTGAAAAGGCTGAGTGTATCTATAAAACCTGTCTAGCTTAGGGTCTTAGCATTATGTTGAGCGATGGCCGCATTGCGTGGATGTGACGCATATTTTCCCAGAACTTGTTCTTTTTTATGTGTGTCTGTGTTCTTTCTCTGTGTCATATTTACCGTACATAAATGTATTGTTTTTCTTTTCCTCTAAAATAAATAAATCAATCTGCCTTTTCCTAACTATGTTGGGATCGGCTTCAAGTCTAACTGCATACAGCTGAATACCAGTATTTTCCATCGAGCGACCACAACTCAGTTATACGATGGGTAACACGATACCCCTTGGTAAGACTGGTTTCAGACTATTCGGGCTTCTGACCACCCGTAACTACTGTCAAAGATCTACGAGTGACAGCCAAGATCAACGGCTTAACGTGCTTTCCGAAGCACGGAAGGATCTCGATATGTAAGAAGTTAGGACAAACAAAGGAACGTTCATTGCGGGCGCACAGCGGCGATTGGAGCCGAGGGAACGCGTGCGTGCGGTATTGATTTCCCGGCGCGGGCTAGTGGCGCCCGCTTGGGCCGGGCCAGGCTAGTGGCGCCCGCTTGGGCTCCGCTTTATTGCTGTTTGCGTTCACTCTTTTGTTCCTACGCTATAAAGTTCTAGCGTTAGATAGGTGGTGTCTCTAATTGGATTCTGTTGGTCTGATGTAGAGTTCAATTAATTTGTAATAATTATAGATACATAGGTATGTGGGAGGTGGAAGCCACAGAACGCTACGTGCTTCGTTACTATGTTGATAAAGAAGTTCAACGTTACCAGTGAAGCTAAAAGGCTTCAAAGGCATTTTCCAATTATTGTCAGCGTCCTTATAGGTACGAATAGTTAATATGATTAATATAAGTTCACTATCAAGTTCTTCTAACTGAACAAACAGCTGTGCTGCTGGAGAGTTTGTTGCGCCACTTCTTCCCAGCTAAAGCAATAACGAAAGTGACTATCATAAGTCATTGTGTTGTGACGTTCAAACAGTGCTAATTCTTAGACTAGTTTGAATAAATAACTAGTTTGATAACAAAAATAATTGCAGAAACAACGAAACGTACCTTATATATAAAATGTAACCACTTCATTATTATCTTCTATCAATCTACCCTCACAAATGTAAGTATTTAATAAAAACAACCATAAAATTGGGACTATCCCTCTTTTAATCTCAAAAGCGGGTAGTACAACAAAGACTTTGTCTGAATACGGCACGTTCACCTCAATTCGGTGCGCCGGGATATAGGTCAGTACGCAGTGTCTACGTGAGGGTAGATGTACTCCTGTGTAACTACCCGCCGCCCAAGTACTTTGGAGACGTCTCGATATTTACGTACGGGAGTTTGGAAGTAGCGAGGGGATTCTGGCTAAGTAATAACAGCTGCACGGGTCGATCGATCAGGTTAAGCTACGCTTGCCGCGGTAGGTCCGTGGATGGGTGACCATCTTTACATACCGAGACCCCTCCGTGCTTCGGAAAGCACGATAAGCCGTTGGTTCTGGCTCTCATTCGTAGATCTTTGACAGTTGTTTCGGGTCGTCAGAAGCCCGAAAGTCTGACATCCGGTCTTACCAAGGGGTATCGTATTACTCAGTAACTGGGTTATGGAGGTCAGATAGGCAGTCGCTCCATGTAAAATACTGGTATCCAGCTGCATCCGGTTAAACTGGAAGCCGACCCCAACATAGTTGGGAAAAGGCTAGGCAGATGATGATGGGAGACTGGACGTAGCGCTGGTGACGGAGAGGTGAGTGGTATTGTCATGGAATGGATATATGATGTAAATGGATGCGAAGCATGTTACAAGGAAAGTGTTTAGTAGGAATTTGTACGGTTATAAGGAATTTCCGCGGGCAGGCGATGCGATGTGACGTGGTGGGTAGGGGGAACAAGAAATATCACGCGGACGAAGTCGCGGGCAGAAGCTAGTATTTTACATAAAGTCGCAAAATCACGCAAACACGACATCGTTATAACATGTGGCGGCATCTTCATCGTCACATGCAAACTACGCATCACAATGACGTCACGCAAAATCCTGCATCGCGCAAGCAGAGTTTACCGCGCCAACAGCATTATATGTCATTATGTATACAACGTCCAGAAATCAATCATTGGGCAGTTGCCTACCAGACACAACACCGGTCTGGCCGGAGGATCCTCCCATTTCATTCGAGGATGAGTGAAGTTTATACCCTGTTCCTCATCCATACTAATATTATAAATCCGAAAGTAACTCTGTCTGTCTGTATGTTACCTTTTCACGCCTAAACCACTGAACGGATTTGGATAAAATTCGGCAGAGATAGATTGCATCCCCCGGGATGCAATCTATCTCTGCCGAATTTTACGGGATAAAAACTATCCTATGTCCTTACATAGGATAGTTTTTATCCCGATATTCCCACGGGATCTACATTTATGCGGGTGAAACCGCGAGGCGCTGCTAGTACCACTATAAACATGTCAAAAGTAAAAAGCATAGTCAAAACGCTCTTTTACAGGTATAAATCTATATAATTGCATGACAGGATGTCGTAATAAGGGCACGGCACGGCGATGTCACGCAAAATAATATGCAAATTGCGCTGTGGCTTACTCCTGACCTTATTTTAGGGCTTACAGAGGGCGCATTGCCATTTGGAATACACACGGCTTATTCCAAAGAGTACACATAATATCACGCCTGTATACCCAGGAGGGTTGTGCAGGGGTGCACTCACATTTCGCCAAATATGATAAAGTCCCATGTGACAGGGAGCGAGTCTATCCTAAAGAAATTAATCATGGAAAGAGTTTGGTTTTCCGAGATGAACGCGTCATAGATACATCTGGTATGTCTGCACATTTATTTGATGGTAAACGGGAAACTTGTCAGGAAAACTTGAAATGAATATGTGAGTAAAACCGTCAGGAATCTACTTTTTTTATTTGAAAGCGCATATCTCTGGAACCACCAGTCGGATTTGAACAATTATTTTTGCTTTTGATAGCCCAATTCTCGAGCAAGGTCACGCTACGCCCCCTAGGAGCCGAGCAAAATGAAAAGACAGACATAACGCTAAGCAAAAATTAAGTAACAGCGCGGGCGGGGGATGCGATACGACGCGGCGGGTCGGGGGCCGAGGTAGTTTAATAAAAATGTGGTTGTTATTTTAGTATACTGTGTGTATCCTACGACTTCCACTCGAGAAAAGTCGCGGGCAGAAGCTACTACTACCTACTTATAAACAAGGATACTAAACAGTATCTCTTGACGACTGCAGCTCCATCTACTGGTGACAAATGATACCAATCGATGAGACGAAGGCGGCGCGCGGGGTAGCAGGGTAAGCACAACGGCGCGACACTTAGCTTTTTTTTTGGGATTTCATCTCGCAATTCAACCTAGGCGGTTGTTGTCTGCTTAACCGGGCTTGCCTGTGGATGCCTCAATAAATTAAGGCCTCCAGCCAGGGCTTAAACAACTTAAAAACTAAGCGCCTACACGCTAAGGGCACCCCCTGTGGGGTACGGACCTTGGCTTAGAACGTCGCTGGGAGAGGGCAGCAATGGACAGGCTGGATCTGAATTATTTAGGGACGAATTTAAAGCTGCAGGCTCAGCGGCGCGAGCTGGCTCGAGCAAGGGTTACTACTCTCCTGGAGGAGGGTCGTGGCGTCGGGCGCGACAATAGCGACGCGTTACGGATTTTCAATACCTTGGTGACACGTCTACAAGTTCACTTAAATTATAACCTCTGAATTATTATTGTTATTATTTTGTTGCTTGCCTACGCTGTCTCTCTCCTGGGCAAAGAGCTCCTTCCATCTTCCGTCCTACTTCCAGTTTTGACGGAACCTGAATTAATAAGTTGTGAAAAATAAATCCAAATAAAAACGATATTAGACGTTATCATAGGAGCATTTTTTTTTCTGTCTGATTTCAACCCACGACGGCGACCTGACGCAGAAAGCCCAGAAACCCCAACATATACACTAGCACAGCGATCTCTAAATAGAACCGCATCTTCCTGAAAGGACTCGTAAAACGTACCACAAATTTAAAGGCAAATCAAGTAAAATAAGTTGTATCCACCTGACAAACCGCCACGCAATTCTCGCTCGTAAATTATAGGTTGTAAAATTCAAATCACCTTTCTATATTACTGCGAATATGTAGGTTTACGAGTTTTTGATATGTTTGTTTATTGGACTTATATAGAAATGGCGAGGATATAACTGTGAGTTGAAGGATCTTTGAGGTTAAGCTACGCTTGCTGCGGAATGTCTGAGGATAGGTGGCCAGTTTCATCTCATTACGTGCTCATACACACGAGCGACACGCGTCAACGGCAGAGTCTACTGCAGCCGTCGATGTCGACGGCAGACTTCGAAATCCGTCGGTGCCCGCCGTCGACACTCGTCGGCGCCGTGTGTATGCACACTAATACCTTTGCGAGCCCATACCCCAAATACGTGAGTCAGAATCCAGAAAATTAGACAATCATTTTTAATTTTTAGGAGTTGGATTTCATGTCGGCATATTCTCATGACACAATGAACGAAACTGCGCGAAATTAACGCAAGATTGGCGTGATTACCTAAGGAATTGACGTGGTTTCGAAATAAGAAATCATTGAGTCGTCTTAGTGAATTAGGGCCCTGCTGTTATGCCAATTTATTTGCTGATGAATTTACAAATCAAATCATTTATTATTAGTTAAACATAGGTAACAAAAAAATACAGATCTTATAGGTAAATACAGCAAGTCTTCTAAACATGTCTCTATTGTGTACCAGCTGACCCGACAGATGATAAAACCGGTCCAAATTTCAATCCTACTAATATTATAAATGTGAAAGTTTGTGAAGATGTTTGGATGTTTGTTACTCATTCACGCGTAAACCTTTGAACAGATTTTGATGAAAATTGGCACATAGATAGACCATTTCCTGGATTAACACATAGGATACTTTTCATCCCGATATTCCCACCGGATCGAAACTTACGTGGGTGAAACCGCGAGGCGCTGCTAGTAACTCAAAAAGAAATCCCACTAAAAAAGACGTTCAGTTTTCCCGAATTTGGAAAAAATCCGGGAACCTTTACCCTTAAATCCCGCTATGCCTATGCCCGTCCGTAAAATTAAATTTGGCGCTTTGTATCTCCGTTGACGGATATACACAGTAGGTCCGCTGAATTGAGTTTTAAAGAGTTACGACGATTGTAACTAGTATCTAGCCCAACTAATGATCATTAGATAACTTTTATCTCTCCGCAAGAGGCCATATGCAATACTGTATGTCATTAAAAACACATGGACTCACTAATAACGTGCCGTCATCGCGTAAATACTATACTTGTTTCAACAAACGAGGCTCATAGTCACGGAGTACTTAGTAAATGGAGCTATTGGTCAAACAGAAGTACGAGATATGAAATGATAACCGCGTTTGGCGCATGTTAAAAACCACAACTCCGAATTCATTGTTTCTCTAGTGCTTTTCTAATTCATTATTTTCAACCAGTCATTCGAGTTCTGGGCCGACTCAATACAGGGTCAAATTAAATTAGCTAGCGAAACTGCAGACGTGATTGATTGTCGATACCAAAAATAAAGTCGTTTCCAGGCATTTATTTTTCCACAAACCTACTTAGTTTGAAGTACAGAATGCGTGGATCACGGCTTCGTGGAGGACCTTGTTACAGCCCTGCATAACTCTACATGAGTCAGGGCGTATTTCAGAAACCTTTTATACCTAGAATAAGTCTTATGATGAGAATAAATTTGGAATTTTTGACAGTTTTTCCATATTAGAAATGGCAGACGTCAATTTTATTCCACGGAAAAAAGATATCCAAATGGTAAAATCAGCCCTAAGTATGAGCACTCCATTCACTGATTACTCCGTGCCCTGTCATATGGTGTCTGGTCACGTTGCGCTTGCGACGACGTATCGTTATACAATCGATGCTCTAATATTATGAGACCTGCATACCAACGGCGTGTTTACTAAGAACTGATGTTTTATTAATGGCATTCTTTTGGTAGGGGAAGACCAAAGAAACGATGGACGGGTGTGTGTAGGATGACATTGTTAGAAAGGGGGTGACTACCGAGATGACGACTAATAGAGAAGTACAGACGCCAGCACATCAAGCTACTACAATCCGTCATATTTCTTTAATACATTTTCAACTTTATTGCTAAAGTATAAGGTTCAAAGTTGATTAAGAAAATTTGACAGTTTCGGGTAGCTTGATGTGCTGGCGTCTGTACATCTGCCTAGCCAACTACATATTGGGGTCGGCTTCCAGTCTAAGTGGATGCAGCTGAATACCAGTATTTATTATTAGAGAAGTATGGAAGAACATGTTGCGCCTACCAAAAAAATTGGATTAAAGGCAGGACAATAGTGATGATGATGATTGTGTGAATCCTCATTCACACAAAGAATCATCATCATCACTATTGTGCTACTGCTTTTCTAGACGTCTGTTTCTTAGATGAACATAGAGAGAAACTAGTGAACATTTGGGGAGCACTACATGAGTATTATGGATAAGATATTTTTTGAAGTAAAAACTACGCGTTGGACGTTTTTTGAGATGGGAACACAACCATTGAACTCGCGCCACTGTTACCGTAAGCGACACCGCACGTGTTTTGTTTATAAGACGATTAAAAAAATACCCGTTTCGGATATGTTCGGCTGTCCTCGGGATGTACTCGGTTTTAATGTATATCCGATATGTCAGTGAGTGATGGCAAAGTATTCGTTTGTGTTTTGTTTTCATTTGTGTCGGCACTCCCGGAGTGCCACTGTTTTTTTTTTATTGCATCTAGTGATCTGAAGACCATGAAAATTACAGTTCCATAAAATCGCGTCAAATACAGTTGGGTACGGTTTGACGGACCGGAGTGCGACTGTTTTTTTTTATTGCAACTAGTGATCTGAAGACCATGAAAATTATAGTTCCATTTTAGGGTTCCGTAGCCAAAGAGTAATTGACGGACCATATTCGCAACACCCACACTGCACCGACAGCGACTGGTAGTTTCAGAGATTACGCAATACATACAAACTAACAAACAAATTTTACCTCCTTCCACATCAAGGCAACATCTTGCTCTTAGTCACCCAAAAACGAAAGCTGCAAACGCATACTAATCAAAAAAGTGGGTCGACTAACAAAAAGTCTACATTTAGTCGAGTTGGTTTTAAAACAAAAGACGTAATGATGGTATCTCGTTTTCTCAGTGTTTTTGAAGAATGGAGCGTGAGAAGGTGGCGAAAGATATCAGCGACTGCGAGTTTAGAGAAATATTTAAGTAGGTACTGAATAGAAAAAAATAACAGAATATAAAACACGTGCGAGTCGGAATCGCCCACCGAGGATTCAGTACAAAGTAGGTACATAATAATAAATAGTTCAGGAATCGGGTCTAAATAAAGATATATTTTTTTATGATTTAATTACAAATGTATAGTTTTCAGATGTTTCCCTGTACTTTTAGTAAAGATGATATTACTTGCCAAACATAGTTCTAGGTCAACGGATAGTACCCTATAAATTTTGATTCCCTTAAGAATGTCGAATATACGTTTTTTGGGGCATAAACGGCCGTATCTTGTTTTTACGTTAACTTAGAAGTTTGATTTTTTTCAACTCGATACCTCCACGCGTTCCCGATATAAAGAGAGGCTCTTGACAGACAGACAGACAGACGGACAACAAAGTGATCTTAAAAGGTTTTCGTTTTTTCCTTTTGACATACGGAACCCTAAAAAGTGGTGGCCCAGTGGTATCATCACCACTGCTCTCAAAACTGTAAAGGAAAACATCGTGACTTCGTGAGGAAACCGGCATGTTCTAGAACCAAAAGTTCGAAGACATGTGACATCTACCAACCCGCACTGGGCCCGCGTGGTGGATTTCGGCCCACTCCCTCTCACAGAGAGGAGGCCTGTGTCCCAGCAGTGGGAACGTTATAGGCTGATTATGCCTTATGGCAGGCTCCTGGCTAAATGATAACAGCCACACTGTTCGATCGAAGGGTTAAGCTACCCTTGCCGCGGTCGGTTCGTGAATGGGTGAACCATTAAATGTATTTCCTCATCAAATGAAATCAAATTAATTTATTTCACATAAACCTACATGGGCACTTATGAAACGTCAGAAGCTAGGTGCACGATTCCAATTGGTAGTTTCCTATGGAGAAGAGCCGGCAAGAAACTTTTTCAATAATAATTGGCTTTTACAATTATTATTTTCATATTAGAGTTACATCAGCTCTTCTAGCTGTTTTTAGAGGCGAAATCAGTAACATCCAGAAGTTTCCAACTTGTACCAACGCGTATTGTGAAATGGTACCACGTAACAACTATCAGAATGAACGAATTTGCCATTAAATCTAAATATGGGGTCGGCTATGTGATGCAATGTATTATTTAATTATACTTTTCTAATCAATCACACTATCACACTAATTATAAATGTGAAAGTTTGTGAAGATGTTTGTTACTCAATCACGCGTAAACCTTTGAACAGATTTTGATGAAAATTGGCACATACAATAGATACTTAGACCATTTCCTGGATTAACACACAGGATACTTTTTATCCCGATATTCCCACGGAATCGACATTTACGCGGGTGATACCGCGGGGCGCAGCTAGTAACTCCATAATTTTAATGGGTATGGTTATGTAATAAGTTGCATCATAGATACAAGCATATTTTATTGATTACTAGCTTCTGCCCGCGACTTCGTCCGCGTGAAATTTCTTGTTACTCCGACCCACCCCGTCGCATCGCATCGCCTACCCACGCTATTACTTCGTTTTTGCTTAGCGTTCTTTCTGACTTTTTTTCTTTTTGCTCGGCTCCTAAAGGTCATAGCGTGATGTTAAATAGCCTATAGCCTTCCTCAAGAATTGGGCTATCAAATGCAAAAAGAATTTTTCAAATCCGACTGGTAGTTCCAGAGATTAGCGCGTTCAACCAAACAAACAAACTCTTCAGTTTTATAATATTAGTATAGATTTAAGCTTATAGAGGTATGAGGAACAGGGTGTAAAGTTCACTCATCCTCCACAATGCAGGGAGGATCCTCCGACCAGACGGGTGACGTGTCTGGTGGGCTACTGCTCAGGCAGTAGCCCACCAGACACGTCACCCGTCCCGATCCATCAATCGTCAGCGATTGATGGATCGGGACGTTGTTTATATGCTAGTTGCGCGGCAAACTCTGCTTGCGCGATGCAGGATTTTGCGTGAAGTCAGTACGATGCGTAGTTCGCATGTACCGCAACGAGATAGAGATAGATACTCGTAGATAGGGTATGTGTGTAGATGCCGCCACAAATAATATTAACGGTTGATCATGTGACATCCATGTTTTTTGAAGGTTTATAGATTTCATGCGTGGCCGCCATTTTGAAGAAAAAACAACATGGCGGACACGTAGGTATGACAGGCTCTATATAAATCTTAAATCCCTTTGTTTCTCATTTACAACGATCCCTACAGTAATAATAGCTTCCCCATACAAGATTCTAAGGGACCTGATCCCACCACCATCGCCCTTTTACTACAGGACCACCAGACGTACCGTCCACACTTTGTTGATATCCCGAACAGTCTTTAGCGCTTCTCATCGTTTATGCGCACAGCCAAAATGTGGAACTCTCTGCCAACGTCTGAGTTCCCTTCCACTTTTAACCAGACTGCCTTTAAAGCAAGAGTGAACAGGCATCTTCTGGGCTCGTTCGTTCCATCATAGACCTCATCCATCGCTTTCCATCAGGATGATCGATGTCAAGAGCAAGCCCATTCAGCAATAAATAAAAATAACTAGCACAAGAGATCAAATCCAGGTGATTTTCCACATGACGATAATGATGTCCAATTTGACACCGCTCGCTAAAGGACTAAATCTGTCAAGCACACACACTAAACTAACCTGCGTTTCCGTAAGTAATCATAACAGACCTTGGCAGCTATTAACGTATGAATCAGTGTATTGCATTTGAGCCACACGTACGAATATTCGAGACTAAATCGTTGTTGAATTCAAAGGTCGGGACCTATCACGATGTTTGTGAACGTAAAGTGTACGTACTAGACAACAATAATACTGATATTTTAGTTGTATATAGAACTGTACAACACGCCTGCAATGCCCCAAGGGTTAGGCAGAGGGTGTACCTTATAATGTAAACCCACATTTCGCCGTTTATCTGGTTGACGTCATCACGTCAACCCTAAAAACCAGTGCTGGGACTATGTCTCGAATAGGATCGTAGCATTATGCTGAGTGATGGCCGCCTTGCGTGGATGTTGTATGCGCTACCGAATGGTATCTTGAATGATAGATGATGGTTCATTGAGTATATTTCACTACCACGTAATTAATGCTATATGCATGCTTGGTGAATGAGTACAGCTGTCAGCTGATTATGAACGCTGATCATCATGTACTGTCGCGTTACACTATAATTGGTGCAAGGCGACGGAAAAGTGCTGATCTCGGCAATGCGCGCGTGCCATGTAAGATACATGACTCTTACAGACGTGACGCATATTTTCCCCCAACTTTTTCTTATTTTGTGTTCCTTCTCTGCATCACGTTTACCGTAAATAAACATATTTTTTTCTTCTTCAGTTATGTTTAAGTCCCATGTGATAGCAGCCTAATGCCATCAACCAGGCACTAATCTACACTCCGGGATGAAATCCCTGTTTGAAAAGAAGAAGTTACTGCCACCATCATCATCTATGACCCGACTTCACTCACTGCTCAACATAGGCCTTTATGTAGAATAATCAGCCAATAATGTGCCCACTACAGAGACACAGGCCTCCTCTCTGTGTGAGAGAATGGGCCGTAATCCATCAAGCAGGCCCAGTGCTGGTTGGTAGATGTCATATATCTTAGAATTTTTGGATCTAGGACATGCCGGTTTCCTCACGATATTTTTCTTCACCCTTTTTGAGAGCAGTGGTCGAAAAGAGTAAGCAGTTTGATTTATTTAGATGGTAACATACCTGGCCGGCTGCTGGCCCATGCCTGTGTAGATAGCGGGACGAGTTTGACTCCTACCGAAAAGACTGGCCGCCATTAAACCCTACAGCTAAAGGCAGAATTGTGTGGAGAAGGGAGAGGGAGGCCTTTCCTTTGCTCTGCAGTGGGACGATACAGGCTAGTTAGAATTGAACGTACCTGGGATGTCTTTTGGCAAGTCAGAGACGGAGTTAACCACTAACAATCACGTCATGTCCTTTAAATTCTTGCACTTATGTTTCCTACGTGATATTATCCCTGACTCCACATTACGTGTGATGTCATAAGTGCCAATTAATGTCAATGTCTTTGTAATCAGCTGTCTGCCCCCGCCACTAGGTCATCCTGTGACTTTTAACCACTGCTTACTGACCCGACAGACGTTGTCCTGTCCAAATTTAAATGCTTAGTAAAGAAACAAAGAAGAAGTTTGGGTGTCCCGAAAGGACATCATTCAAGTGTCGAACATTTTATACACAAAAATTAAAATGTTAGGCTTAAATTGGGTACAAAATTAATAATGTCCTTTAAAATTCCAATTTGTCTTTCCACAATAACCAAATTAGAAAGTTGCAAAAAAAAAAACAATTAAAAAAACGAAAACAAGAAGAGCTGTCTCAGTAAAACCTATTCTTAGCATTTAACCACATTGATCAGTGCACGATGCACGCACAAAGCGCTGCAGGTAGGTACAGTAGTTAGTTTACAACTAGCTGACGGTCGAGCCACGAGCCCCGCCACACATGAAGTATGCCAACATGTGCTGTGCAGTGTGAATTAATGTCAATGCCTTTACATTCAATCACCCGATTGTACTGACGAGGTGGAAAAATAATACATTCAGCCCATGCATACATAACTACGAGAGCGATGGTGGCCAAGTGGCAATGGCTGCGACTTACCGAGTTGTAGGTCGTAAGTTCGAACCCAGACAGGAGCATTACTTCGTGGAAATTATCTAATCACCACTGCTCTCAAAATGGTGAAGGAAAACATCTTGACGAAACCGGCATATCCTAGAACCAATACATTCGAAGACATGTGACATCTACCGACCCGCACTGGGCCCGCGTGGTGGATTACGGCCCATTCCATGTCACCGAGAGGAGGCCTGTGTCCCAGCAGTGGGAACGTAATAGGCTAATTTTATTATGTATACGTGTGTACGTGTGTGTGTGTTTTGTGTGGCTGGTTGTGCATCGCGCCTTTGTCTAATGGGGGTAGTAGTAACCAGGATCTTCCGTTTAGGTTCAGCCTATCCGATCAACATGTCATGTCATCACGCCTACATAGGGAAAGGGAAGAAGGGGTAGCCAGAGGTATAAAGACATTGACATCCACATTTCGAATAGGGTAGTTGACTAAGAAAATATATTTAGTCCATCAGTTAGATTACTAAAAAATATTGTATACGTATTTTTTCTTTTGTCTGGCAAACAAAAAATTACGAAGATACAGCGCTTGGAAATTTCGTATGACGTCACGCCGTGCTACAAATTTTAGCACGTTATTACGTCAAAGCCCCCCACTCCTGAACTTTGATGTGATATATCTTTGTAATTTTTTATCTAATTGATAAAACAAAAAATACGTGTTCAATATTTTTTAATAATCTTACTGAGGGACTAAATCGAATCGATTTATTTTTACCCAGGCAACATCCCTATTCTATTTATATGTTTAGCTATTAACAGTGGACATAAAAATAAGATGTTCAGCATCAATGTGTGGCGGATTTACAGTGACAATGCAAACTGGTCTTATGTCAGAGTGATGTCATAGCGGAATTAATGTCAATGTCAGGTTTAACAGAACATGGGGCGCGGTGTCAGCGGCAGCGGTGAGCGGAAGTTTGGAGACACTGATATTTAAAAGCACACGTGTCTTGAATAGCCAAGTAACTTGAGACTCGACCGGTTCCCCAATCAGAGGTGATCACGCTTCTTTTGAGTACAGTAAGCCGTACTTGCCACGCCAGCTTAAATGGAATTGGGCTAGACAATCTGCCGCATGTCAGACGATCAATGTGCCAAACTTACGACCCAGTGGAAACGACATCGCGGCCGGCCCAGACGGAGATGGCGAAATGAAAATCCAAGATGGCTGCTGCGAAAACTTTATTCTTTTTATCATGGATGTCGTTTTCATGGTTCTCCAGGTTGCTAAAACCGAGAGCGAGACTAAAATGAAAATCTAAGGTGGCGACAACTAAATTTACATTTTCTCTATCTGTGTCTCTTTCTATCCATACTAATATTATAAATTCGAAACTGTAACTCTGTGTGTCTGTATGTTACCTTTTCACGCCTAAACCACTGAACGGATTTCGATAAAATTTGACAGAGAGATAGATTGCATCCCGGGGAAGGGCATAGGATAGTTTTTATCCCGATATTCCCATGGAATAGACACTTATACGGGTGAAACCGCGGGGCTCTGCTAGTATTATATGTACGAGTGTGTGTGCGTGCGAGTATCGAATAAGGAACTTCGGTCCTGAAAGGGGCCCCTGACCGCACATGTTTTTATTTTCAATAACCTACAAAGAAAAAAATCAGAATCATGTACTGCATCCAAGGTTCTCGTAACAGGTTGTGAGTCGAAGTCCCTGCAACCCTAACTTAAAAAAAAAAATACTATTATTGCCGCTCACCGCTCACACTGAGCCCACTCCCCCGTCAAGTGACAATTTATTAACATATTCATGAGATAACAAGTAACACACGGGTAGGGCTGCTCATAATCTATTCTAATTTATTTATAGCACTTTCTTTATGTGCACCCTTTTCCTTTGATAGGTAAACAAACCCTTTTTTGATGACTTTGCGGTTGCACCCCAGTTTGTTCCCGTAGTCTTAATATAACTCCACGCCTGTATTCTGCTCTATAGGACAATCTGGAGTCCAGATAAACGTTCAAAAGTGCCTTCAATGTGCCTATTTGAAATAAATGATTTGACTTTGACCTTGTATACCCTGAAGGGTACACCCTTTTGCCAGTTATGTTTAAGCCCCATGGTACAGAGGGCCAGTCTTTAGGCGAAATTTTCCACTACTCTCAAAACGGTGCAGGAAAACATCGCGAGGAAACCGGCATGTCCTAGAACCAAAAATTCAAAGACATGTGACTTCTACCCAACCGCACTGGGCCCGCGTGGTGGGTTATGTACAGACCACGCCCTCTCACAGGGAGGAGGCCTGTGTCTCAGCAGTGGGAACGTTATGCTGATTATACCGTGCTTAGCACCTCTCCTGTCCCGAATACCGTAAGTACACGATGACATGCAACACACACATATGTTCACGCGAAGCGCTCGAGCGGTGGGCAGGAAGCTCTGTCGACAGGACGTGGTCAATTACGCACGGATATGAGGCGCGCGGGGGGCATCCGCGCTGCACGGAATGTAGGGTAAACTGACAGAATTTATAGGTGCTCTGGCGCAGGTTAGCTTAGTAATGTGACATTTTTTATAGAAATTAATAAGCGGGCACTATCGTCAAACGAGCGAGGGGCTCTAGGCTAAGTAAAAACAGCCGTGCGGGTCTATCTTCAAAGTTAAGAAACGCTTGCCGAGGTCGATCGGTAAATGGGTAACCATGCTTTACATACCAAGACGAGAGTTAAGCCGTTGGTCCCGGCTGTCATTCGTAGATCTTTGACAGACGTTACGGGTAGTCAAGAAACGGTAGGGCGAACGCCACCTGGTTCCTTACTTACTCCTTTTGCCTTGTTAACGATCATACTTCATACATCTGGTCATACACGCACGCCGGTTGCGAGTACTACGCACCTAAGCTTTCTGAAGAACATGACCAATGTGAGTGCAATACCTCATTAGGTCACTATATTTATGTCTTGGCGTCCCCTCCCGCCGATTCCACCCACATAATATTATTCCTTGTAAATCAAAATACTTTTTGTTAGTCACGCCGTACAGCCTGATTCAAATTTTATGGCGGCTGTGAACAGGAGGCGAATCGCTGCGCAGTAACAAATTCACCTGTCAGCGGGGGTGAGGGGCGAGGTACTGCGCAGCGAGTAGCACACTTCAGAGCCGCCATGAAGTTTGAATCGGACTGCACTCTTGGTATTATAATGTATTTATTTTATCCGTTGATCTGAAAGCAGGAAGGATCCACGCTTCCTCGCACATTTATATTATTATAAAGACTTGTTATAAATGGATCCGTTTTTTAATTTGTTTTTAAATTAATTGATTGCTGTTACTTCCTTTATTAGCATTCACGAGTTTATTGATGACAGGGTAAAAAAAAGTAATAAAAAAAATAAAAAAGCCGACTGTGGTAAAAAACTAAAGTTAAGTAAATAAACTGAAAAGCTATAAAAAATGGTATAGGTCCCGCCTGCTTCCAACTTTTATTTAATTTAAAATGGGCTTGTTTTTAGCTTTTCAGTTTTTTAACTAAGTTTTTTACCATAGTCGGGTTTATTTTTTTTTAATTACTTTTATTTATTTCCAGCTTTTTAGTTTACAAATGTGAAAGATTTCGCAGACGATTTAGTTCTTGGTACGTGTTTTTTACGATTTGTCTCTTCGAATTACTTTTAACCATATAAATTGTATATATTTTTGTAACCACCTTTTATAACCCTTTATTTTGATACCCCACTCGTTAGGCTTGGAGAAAATAAATTTAAGACATAATATTGCGCCAAAAATCGGCCATTTTTTTTTTAAATTTTGATTTATTTACCCAGTGTCACTCTCACAAATAAGACGAATCTAACGGCACCTTTCAAGCTGAAATCGATCAAGCCGTTTAGGCTACAGAGCGTGCCACAGAAATATACCTACATAGAACCACTCGAAAAACAACCCTCCTTCTGACGCAGTTGGGTAAAAAAAACTTCTTCCTTAGCGAGCTGGTGATGTGATAATGATTGACTGACCTATTATGTTATGTAAGCTAACCTATTGTATAATCAAATATTAACATCCGGCGCATTATTTAGTAGTGAACTCAACATGAAACGATTTCAGGAACACTAACACATTTATATTGTTTAAGATTATTAACAACTAGCAGTGCCCCGCGGTTTCACCCGCATATCTGCCGACCCTGCGGGAATATCGAGATAAAAAGTATCCTATGTATTATTCTGATGTATAAGCTATATATTACTGTAAGCTTTCATCAAAATCCGTTCAATAGTTTTTGCGTGAAAGAGTAACAAACACCCATCCATCCATCCATCCTCACAAACTTTCGCGATTATAATATTAGTAGGAAGTGGGATCTCCGGTCTCATTCTCGAGTATTTTAATGGCATAGCATCACGCATATGGTCCATGAGTGGGTCGGCAGGTGTGCGTTCATATAGCACGGTATCACCTCGCCGGCAGACTTTAGGGACGGCCGGAAATCCCTAACTCGCGATTTCGAACCCACGACCCAACTCGTAAGTCGGGGTCGCTACCACTAGGACACCACTGCGCCTTTAGTCAAATTTTACACTAATAGAGGCGATTTTATCTGCTAAAATATAGCAAGAAACCTCTTGACTACGAAAAAAAACCGTTATCTTAAAAGCCGCCATCACAAAACAACGCATAAAACTCATAAATAGAACGGTGTATTCTATTTGCGATTTAAATGGGTAATTTGTAATACGAATTTTGAATTCCGAACGCAATTCGACATTCATCGATCGCTCTCCGCTCCGAGCGGACGTCTTCCGTCTTTATGTGCGCAATTAAGTTTAAATGCGATTGTAGAGCGCTAATTAAACCGTTTAACGACTGTAATTAATTAGATGATTATGACATTATTATGTACGTCGGTGATTGTGTTATGTAAGTTAATTGATACATTATTTATTATTGTTTAATTTATTATATTGAATTTACCGGCTTACTTAATTGATTGTAGCCGTGTCAAGGGGAGAGACAGCTGATATCTCTGCATGTGGTGATCATTATTATTTCTATTTAGCGCTATGCTGTCCCTCTGCAGGGCACAGGCCTCCCTTTCTCTTTTGCAATCCTCTCTGTTTTGAGCAACTGTGGAGCATCTTCTCCTGGGTCTGCTACGATGTGGTGATTTTTCAATTCATAACATTGTTATATCACAACTGGCCAATAAAGCAGACTGGTCTCTACGAGACTCAGTTCAGCTGTGGACTACACCCAGAAGTCAAGCCATACTGAAGATATTGCAAATTATTCTAGCTTGCAAAAGCGTACGTCACACAAGTCAAGAAACAAACCATCATAATCAGCCTATAATGTCCCCACTGCTGGGACACAGGCTTCCTCTCGGTAAGAGGGAATAGGCCATAATCGACCACACAGACCAAGTGTGGGTTTGTAGATGTCACATGTCTTCGAATTTTTGGTTCTAGGACATGCCGTTTCCTCACGACGTTTTCCTTTACCGTTATAAGAGCAGTGGTAATGAAATAACTTACTCAAAGTAAAGCGCCTGTCTGGATTAAAACCTTCGACCTAAAACTCGTAAGTCGCGGCACTTGGCAACCACCAAGATACAAATAAACACCATTACTCTCAAACTAGTCGTAGTGTTTCCACACTTCTCTCACTTCAGACAGACTTCAGACCCACTAATTGCATCGCACTACCCTCTTCTGCGATCCTAAACGAGGGTAGTCATAACTCGGTAGCGCGGTATATAAATGTTATTCCTACCCTCACCCTAGCTGCAATAAAAACTCGCTGACTTTCAAGCCTCGTTAGGAAAGGAAGGGGGAAAATCAAAGATTATTTTGGTTTAAGATGTGATACGTGACTCGTTGGTTACAGGTAATCAGAAGCCTAAAAGGCTGACAACCAATGATACCAAGGGTTATCGTGTTACCCAGTAACTGGGTTGTGGAGGTCAGATAGGCAGTCGCTCCATGTAAAATACTGGTATTTAGCTGCATCCGGTTAGACTGGAAACCGACCCTAACATAGTTGGGAAAAGGCTAGGCAGATTGATTTTTATTCGTTATTCATCTAAGTTTTTATTATACGGTACGCCAAACGAAAAGCTTACTGTTGATAGTAGTTTTAAGAGCGTTACTCCAGAGCGGCGCGCCTCGTGTTTAGGTAAATTTACTCACACAGCTATACAGTTAAACGCACACACAGCCGTCTGTGTTGGAGCGCGTATCATACACCGCTTAGAATCATCTTGATACTTAGCCAGTTTTTAGTTAGTAGGGAATGTTTTCGTTTTCCGTAAGCGGGGATTCAGTTTTTTGTTTATTGTAATAAATGAGCAATTAAATTATTATTAGTTAGGTTAAAGTAAATAAAAACAATTTCGTGTAAAATAAAATCTTAATATTTGTTGTCTCTAAGTTTCATGGACCTAGCTTTTCGGGGATCAACAATTTCGGGTAACAGGCATTTATTGTAAAAGCTGACTAGCCGATGTTCCATATTTTCGCTCCAAAATTTATCGTCCCTGATTATGTTTTCAGTCTTCAATTTAAAATCTTTGCCTGTCCACACAGCAAACAGACAGTAATTTCTGTTAGTTATATGCAGCTGCCCCTGTATCTGATAAAACCAGTCATGGCGTCGATTCACAGATCCATCTATTTTCCAGAATTTAATATTTTTTTGGCTAATAGCAAAATCTGCCTCTAATCCAAATGCCGAACTAGGACATTTAATTTCGGTGATGCCATCATCGTCGATTAGTCCATCCGGCGAAGCACCTGTAATCATAATAATTTGAAACTCAATACTCTAATTACTTCTTTTTAATAGAATTTAAGAATATAAAAATAAATTGTTTGTTAGAAAAATCTAAACTTGTACCTGCAACTGAACTATGGCCACTTTTTCGTTTACTTTCCCATGTTGAATACTAGGGATATGGTCCAAGGAATATGAGTAAAGAAATTGTTTAACCAAAGGGGCTGGGCTAATAGTCGATCGCCGTTTGCACACTTTACAGAATGAAGAGGCTGTCAATAAACAACGTCGTAGCTCTAGCCAAAGTGCACTCTCTGTCTGAAGTACAGTATCCCTTTCAACTTCTTGTCTACTATTTACCTATAACATAAAATTTGGAAATATATTTTTAAGTCTAATATTATCAGAAACAATGTACAACATGTATCTGAACTTATGAAAGTATACTGTAAATACGCACTTGTTCTTGAAGGTTCTTGTTTTATTTGTCCTAAAATATGTTTATAAAGACCAAGTCATTCTTACAAGATTCCCTGCGTCAGGATCTTGAATTGAAGCCGTTTCTAATGCCTGCAAGTTTTCCTGAATTTCCAGTGTTTTATCACTGTCTTTTTCATTTTCTTGAGTCTGAAAATAATATGTAGAGTATAATATAGTGACACAAACCGTATGCACCATGACAGGCGATCGATTGTCGGCTTAAGATAGCACATAACTAACAATGTTTTTTTTGTGCTAAAATATGTATACAAATGACCAAGTAATTCTTACAAGATTCCCTGCGTCAGGATCTTGAATTGGAGCCGTTTCTAATGCCTGCAAGTTTTCCAGAATTTCCAGTGTTTTATCACTGTCTTTTTCATTTTCTTGATTCTGAAAATAATATGTAGGGTATAATATAGTGACACAAAAAGTAAGCACCATGACAGGCGATCGATTGTCGGCTTGAGATAAATAAATAATGAAGAAAGGTCTTATTTAGTTTTGGTTTAACAACTGCTCAATCAAAACCAAGGAAACACGTGTCTGCCGCAGCTAGTAAAATATAAAGTAAAAAAAAAAAACTTACAACAGCATTTTTATTTAAGTCCTGGTTTTGAAGTATTTGAACTTCTCTTTTCTGCCTATAACAACGAATTGGATATTAACTTTATCTTATTACTACTGTGTTTCATAAAAATATCCAAACAAAAAGCAATAAAAAAAAAATTACTTCAAAAAGTAGTAAGTATATTGTTTCTTAATTACACCTAATAAAAATATATTTTTTATAAGTAGAGAACCTCGGTAACATACCTTTTAGCTTCATTAGCCTTGGCCAAATTTTCGTTTTTCATATAGCGCCTATTGTTAGCCATATCTGAAAAAAAAGTAAAATGAAAACATACATAAAGAAGTCTAATTTAATCTTTCTTAAGTTAATAGAACACCATTACATTAAAATATGTACTCACCAAAGTTTTGTAATATAATAAAAATATATTATAATAAAACGTATCAACATGTCCTAGTCGCGCTAAAAACTCGCGAAAGTACGATAATATTTTACGCGACTCGCGGCTACGGGAGCGACACACGTCCTACCTCTGAAAGGCCTCAGCCGGCACTGAGCGCTGGCGTGATTCCGCGCCGATTATATAGCTGCACTAAATAATTCATAGTAAAATAAAAAAATAAGTTATTAAAAAAATATTTGTACCATGTTTTAGAACGTAAATGTCTTCGTTTACTAGGCCTAAAATAACATATAAATATTTCAGATTTCATCCTAAACTAACGCGTTTAAAATATCGAAAAGTGGCTAAAATTGACACTTTTGAATATACTTTTCTTGAATGAAAACTTACAGTAATCGTTTTTTTTTTTCAGCCATGCACTAATAAATACTATTATTATTTATAAAGCAACGTTGTTATAAGTTTGTCGTATATGGTTTTACTAATGCCTTGCATTTGCGTAGACCGTCGATCGCTAGTTTAAAAAAAGGCCTGCATAAAAACTGTTCTAATGAGAAAACTGTACGAATAAATGAAAATGTTTTTCAGCCATGCACTAGATTATGAAATTCCTATTAATATGACGTCAATATCTTATCTATAAATTAAACAGATTATGGTTTTATTGTCCGTCGGAAATCATCAATTTTGACTCCAGCGTGGCTCTAACGGATCAACCCTCTTAAAATACGCTTACGAACCACGTTTACCAAATCCGTCAACTAAGGCACGATAACATCAACTTGTAATGCCACAACATCATGCAAGCTATGAATACCATTGAACAAAGTGTCGCGTCTACAATTTTAATGCTAGTCTACGTCTGAACCGACGCCTGCCTGTCGCAATCAATATTATGTTTATTGCTTGTGCACTTTTGTAGCTATTGCAGATCTTTTTTCTAGTCAGTTTTTGAACGAAGGGGATTGAAGATTTTTTTATGGAGCCTGGCAATACCTTTTTCAAAATTGCGGCCACGCATGAACCTTATATAAATCGATAGATAACATCAATGCAAACGGAAAATATAATTGGACCAAACTCCTTAAAAGTGTCACGTTTCCGAGATACTAACGTTCAAAGTTGATCACGAGAGATCCATTTTTTTGAACTTGCTTAGATCTTGTTGCATAGATGTTTGATTACTTTTAAATTTCAGAGTGATTATTTCAAACATCTGTGCAACAAGATGTAAGCGTTAATTAATATCCTGGATACGTGACACTTTACGGGGTTTGGTCTTATTGTTTTCTGTTTGCATTAATGTCAGTTATCGATTTATACAGGTTTCTGCGTGGCCGCCATTTTGAAAAGAAAAACAAAATGGCCCGACTGTAGGTCCTATACCACGGAACTTCAAAACCCGTGGCGGCGTGAAAGACGCCGAAGGAGTCGCGGCCAGAAGCTAGTAAGCTTTTAAAGACGCCTCGCTGTGTGGCAATCAACGCTATATTTTATAGCACCACGCTATAGCAACTCGGAATTAGAACATTATGTCACGCGAGCTCGCGCGTAACGCGTCCAAGTGATGTATCGATTGCCAATCACCTTTGAGTCTATCATCGTTTGTCTAGCTTTATTGTGGTCGGCTTCCAGACGGATTCGAGGCGAATTAATGTCAGTATTTTTGCTTGGAGACACTGCTATGAAAGGGAACCGTGATATTTCTGCATAATTTTTAGGGTCACATTCACATTACAACCTTGTTTTCGTAAAAAAAAAAAAACATTTAATAAAAGTTGTAACTTTAGCCCTTAATATCTCCGTAACCAGAATGTTTGTTGGTCCAGCACAAAAAATCTCACCTGGCATCGTGTCCGACAGAGATAGTATTCGTGATGAGCAGTTAGACGCTAGTCTACACGCACAACGTCTAGTTCGCATGCACACAAACACCGTTCCGAACAGAAACGCGTGTAACAGTCCTTTGGAAAATCGAGTTTAAAAAAAACCACTTTATAAATCAATTACAAATAAGTATAGTTCTTTTATTGCTTATTTAAGGCTCCTGCAAAAAGGCGCGACGCGCGACACGAATCGCGCGCGACACAAAGGCACCGCTCGTTGCGCGACTTGCAGTGCCTTTGTGTCGCGTGTCGTGTCGCGCCTGTTTGAAGGAGCCTTTACACCCAAAGTTACGTTAAAATGAGCAAGAAAAACGAGTCTTTGTTGACTCATAACTTTTTAATGACTTTTTATTTTACTATTCGTTCTGTACAGACATTATTAATGATAAGACATGTTTAACTTTGAAACCTACAATGTCAAACAGCAGCCTCCCGAAATTTGTATGGAAAAAAACAACAGTGGCACTCCGAGAGTGCCGACAGAAGTGAAAACAAAACACAAACAGATTAGTTTGCCATCACTCACTGCCAACACATCCGAAGCGGGTATTTCTTTTAATCGTCTTATAAACAAAACACGCGCGGTAACAGTGGTGAGAGTTCAATGGTTTTTTCCCCCATCTCAAAAAATCGCCATCGCGCGGCGCGCTTAAAGTTTTCACTTCAACAATATCAACTAGTCCCACCTTGAGGGTATTTGACAGTTGTAAGCAACAACGTAGATGTCTCATTCATTGCTATCCCAAAGACAACACTGAAATGCGTCATGTGCCTGTGTGTGTAAACTAATGACACCGGGCGCGGCGGGTAGTACGCCCCGAACGACCTACTTATAATAACTCACAAAGAGCTCTTCTATCCTGCGTTTGCAATTTCCTTTCCTAAAACGTAAACAAAATGTGTCTTTTGGAAAATCTACTTTAACATTCACCACATAAAGTTCAGTTTACACTACAACTTGACATTTTCAATAGTACTAGTATTCTAAAATCAACTTAATTCACACCAACATTAAGTTGATATTCGTTTAAGTGGAAATATATAAATTGGAATCTCTTGAGCAGACTTAGCTATGTAAATTGTAATGTCAAATAGTGGTACTTACTTAATAGATCGTCACGAAATCTAGCTCGGCACTCTTCTTGAAATCATGCACAACACTGCAACAAAAGGGGAAATGTTTAAATAGTTATCATACAATAAAATTAAATAAGTCATTTATTAAACTAGTGCGGGTTGGCAGATGTCACGTCAAGTCTTCGAATTTTTGGTTCTAGGACATGCCAGTTTCCCGCACATTTCCGATTTCTTAAGTAACTTTTTAGACCTTTGTATCCTGCTTATGCGTATGAAGTTTTATTAAAATCGGTTCATTCTTTTCGAAAAACAAGGGCTTGAAAGTTTGTATGAAATGCCGTACATCGTTCGTAGTTTTATCTTGTGACGAATGAATCAGTGCTAAATACAGAGTCTAATTAGCAAATTAATTAATTATGTGCTACATCGAGACGAGGCAATTAGTAACCTCTGTCGCTTTGAGAAACGTTACCGATTTCTCCAAAGACGTGACGAATCATCGCAAATCACTAATTACTGTCAGCGCCAGCGGTCCGTTTCATCACCGCCGCAGGGGCCTGAATCACTATGACCACTCAATGATTCCTTACTTCGAAACTACGCCAATTCCGTATACCTTCCTTTATCGCCACGGTTACTCTTCAAATTAATTGAAATTTACAATTGTTTCAAATCACAGTATTCAAAGGCATGGGGGATAATGTAGGCCTGGTCAACAAGTACCGGGTACTTTACAAAATAGAAAATGGTCTACAAATCTAGTCTACAATGCAAACAACGTTCTCACATGCACAAAATATAACATTTTCATTCTTCTTGTAATAAAACTCATCATAATCATCCTACAACTTTCCCACTGCTGGGACACAGGCCTCCTCTCTGTGAGAGGGAGTGGGCCGTAATCCACCACGCGTGTCCAGTGCGGCTTGGTAGATGTCATGTCTTCGAATTTTTGGTTCTAGGACACGCCGGTTTCCTCACGATATTTTCCTTTACCGTTTTGAGAGCAGTGGTTATGAAATAATTTACACAAAGTAAAGCGCCTGTCTGTATTCGAAACTACGACCTAAAACTCATAAGTCGCGGCCGCTGGGCCACCACTGCTCTTACTAAAACTAACATATCCTATCAACCACCCAACATATTATAAAATACACGTTTATCACCGACAACATGACCAAAGCAATAATAACGGGCCCCTTGTATATAACACAACACAATGACAACATAATAGCTGCTATGTTGTGTACAAGGCTAAACGAATTACATTAGAACGATTTTGTGTTCATCACGCCTGCATTCCCTGAAATAGATAGGCAGAGATGTTTAAGTCTCATATAACAGGGCCGAGCTTATTGCATTAAGCTCTCAAAACGGTGAAGGAAAACTTCGTGAGGAAACCGAGGTAGCCTTTATAGCCCATTCCCTCTGGCAGACAGGAGACACGCGGGCCCAGTGCGGGATGGTAGATGTCACATGTCTTCGAATGTTTGGTTCTAGGACATGCCGGTACCTCACGATGTTTTCCTTCACCGTTGAGAGCAGTGGTGTTGAAATAATTTACACAAAGAGCGCCTGTGTATTCTAGGCGTCAAATTGACAGACCATATACACAACACCACACTGCGCTCGAAAACACAGATTACTGACATTGCTCAAAAAGCCGCGCAGAAGTGGGACTGGGCTGGTCGCGTTTTCCGTATGCCCCATAGCTGTGGGCCAAAATAACCACCACGTGAAGACCTGAGACGCATAGAAGGCGTCGCGGCGGACCCCGTAGAATATGACTGGACGAGTTGGAGAAAACAAACGACCAGTGATCCACTTTAGTCCTGGATCGAAAGAGCTGGAGGTCATGAGGAGGGGCCTTTGCCCAGCAGTTGGATGGTGCGGGCTAACAGTAACAGTAAAGCGCCTGTCTGGGTTAGAACTTGCGACCTACAACTCGGTAAATCGCGGCCGTTACCACTGAGCCAATACTCCGACAACATGGTAGGATGCTGCCAAATTTTACCAAGTTAATTAGCAGGGTGTCTGACCGCCGTAAACCGGGGTCAACCTTCCAAACACCCAATCTATGCCAAAACGTTCAACAAAGGCGTATCGAAGCTACAACACACTGTTGTCATTTATATACCCATTTCAAGGTCCAATCAAAACTACAATAATGAGTAATGATGACTCATTGGTCCGAACTTTTTGTACCGAACTCATCCGTTCTGCTCTGAATACTCTCGTGACGTCAGGGCTTAGGCGAACCGTGACGCTATCGGCACACTTCGCCAACAATCGGACGTTGTCGGGCTGCGCTTGCGATTGTTATCGTAAAGCTTTTTTTTGTAGTTCACAAGATGCGTTTCTTTGAAATTTTGTGTGTACTTATTTTTGGGTGATTGTTTTGTTTTTTTCGTGTCTTGACGTGGTAAAAATATTAACTCAGTCCGCAAGGTGGCCAATCCGCACTGGGCCACTCCCATGGGTCCCATGGCCCACTCCATCTCAGCGAGGAGGCCTATGTGCCTATGTCTCAGCAGTGGAAACATTACAGGCTGATTATGCTTGCTACCTTGTCCGGAAGCCTGCTGCCTGTGCCAGGCTATGAACTTATGAGGAGGGACTATAAAATATTATTCTTGGTTGTTGTTACGTCTGCGGCAAAATTATAACCATCGCATGGGTCGGTCGAAGGTTAAGCTACGATTACCACGGTTGGTTCGGGGATGGGTGACCATTTATTACATATCTTAAGACCCCTCCGTGCCTTGGAAAGCCGTTTGGTCCCGGATGTCATTCCTAGATTTTTGACAGTCGTTACGGGTAACCAGAAGCTCAAAAGTGTGTCGACGTCTTACCAGGGAATATCGTGTTATCCAGTAACTGGGATACTGGGTTGTGGAGGTCAGAGATGAAGCGACTGCATTCATCTTCAACTAATATTACAAAGAGAAAAGATTTGATTTTTTGTATTTTTTTTAAGGCTCCTGTAAACAGGCGCGACGCGCGACGCGGATCGCGCGCGACACAAAGGCACTGCTTGTTGCGAGACTTGCGGTGCCTTTGTGTCGCGTGTCGCGTCGCGCCTGTGTGTACGAGCCTTTACGCTTTCACGCAAAAACGGCTGAACGGACTAGGATGAAACTTAGCACATGGGTAGACCATGATCTGGAGAAGGATATAGGCTTTCATCCTGGATTGCAGATGAAGTCACGGGCAACAGCTAGTGTAAAATACTGCCTATTCAGCTATATCCAACGTGACTGAAAGCCGACCCCAACATAGTCGGATCGAAAAAAGGCTAGCCAGATTGAGTTTTAACAGACATTTACAGTTCGAGACTACGGCAAGATTAGAAAGGATTTTCATCCCTAAAAGAGAAACTGGGGTATAAATATACAACGTTTGTACGAAAACAGCCCTGGGGGTTCTGTCTCGCATAGGGTCTTAGCATTGTGCTGAGCGGTGGCCGATTTTCGTGGATGTGACGCATGTTTTCCTCCAACTTGTTATTTTTTTGTGTTTGTCATCTTTTTCTGCGTCATGTTTACCACAAATAAACATATTTACTTTCTTTCTTTTTTAAAAATCCGCTAGATGTACTCATCAGGGCAAACTCGCTGGCTACAGCCAATGATATCATAAATTAAAAAGCAATGGCCGCTAACCGCTAATATTCTGACTCAATATCTGCTACACCATATAGGGACGACCTTGCAATCCATTTTAATTCTATTTATATACTGGAGCTATGAAAGAGTTATGTTTGAGCAAGAAGCTACAGTATCAACAGACACACATCCATACTAATATAATTATAAATGCGAAAGTGTGTCTGTCCGTTTGTGACCTCTTCACGCTTAAACCGCTGAATCGATTTAGATGAAATTTGGTTTAGAGATGGATAGACTGAGTTCCGGGAAAGGACATAGGATAGTTTTTATCCCGATTTTCCCACGGGATCGACACTTATGCGGCTGAAACCGCGGGGCGCTGCTAGTACTAACATAACTTCACGCCTGTAATCCCTGAAAGGTTAGGCAGGGGTGTGCCTGTAGTTTCAGTACCCAGTGCACTACTACAGTATCCTTGCGTTGTAACAGCACATTTAATTTCATAGAGTTCGTCTTAGTAGAGCATCGCCTCACTCATACATGTGTGACTGTCTCTTTCTAAAGCTCGAAGTGTCATTTTTCCCGGGTACTTAATCCTTTCACAGTTATTTTACTTCTGTGGCGACATCTACAACGCCACATGCGAACTACGCACCACACTGACGTCACGCAAAATCCTGCATCGCGCAAGCAGAGTTCGACGCGCGAATAACATTTTACAACGTCGTCGGGCAGTAGCGCACCAGACACAACACTCGTCTGGTCGGAGGATCCTCCCTGCACTATGGAGGATGAGTGAAAGGGGATTGAAGATATTTATATGGAGCCTGGCATTATCATATTCATCATACATACCTGTCCGCCATTATTTTTTTTTTTCGTAATTTCGGCCACGCATGACACCAATATAAATAGATAGCTGACATCAATGTAAACGGAAAACTTACTAGGACCAAACTCCGTAAAACGTCACGTTTCCGAGATATGTATTAACGTTTAAAGTTAATAACGTGACATCTATATTTTATTATTATTTTAAACATTCAGAGTGACGCATAATCAGAAGTAAAATGACTATAGGTAAGTACATAGAATTCCTGTGAACTAACCTAGAGTATTTTATCTATGGAACTCGTACAAAACAAAAGAAAGCTGCACTAGAACACGAAACGTAACGAAAAACATTCACAACTGATAAATAAAGTAATATTGATAATGTCGTAGGGTGGAGCGCCCGGTTGTCGGACACGCAATTATTTATTTATTTAAAACATCAGTACTAATGCCATGTGAGACTATTTACACATGTCATAGGAGTTAATGCAATTCGATTGCAGAAGAGAGAGAGGGAAGATTGATAACAAAGTTATCATAACTTTATTTTTTTAAATTAAATTACATATCATCAATAATATAAATTAGGTACGTCTCTTTGAAGGCACGTCAATGCCGCTGGCTTAGTGATGAATTATGCTAGTACAGGTGCGAGCCGCGTCCGTGTCTGCTCAATTTGTAAAGACCAAGATTTGGACAGGACACACGCTACACGGTGCAGCATGAACGGTTTCATATAAAATCGGCACGGATAAATCATCTCTAACACCTACGCCCCCGTACCGATAAACAGTAATTAACAGAATACTGTGTTAATTCGTGAATTTTTCTTTTCTTTGAATCTCTTGGGGACGAAAACTACCACCCGCCAAAAGGACAAACTGATAAAAACATCTAAGAGGCTATTCAGACAGACTTGTTATGCAACCTTGTCTGGGACGCACAAAAGTCTGCGAGACATTGTTACTTTGCAAAAACATATTTTACATGTCGTTTGTGACTTTTGAAAACAATTGCTTGCTATCTAAAAGTAAGTACTACATCTGCTTTTTCTCTTCGGGGCTTACAAGCGTAATATTATGTGTTATGCTTGCTTAAGGTACTTGCAGTTACCCACATGAAATTAAACTATGATGTATATAATAATTTTATTAAACATATTATACTAGCTGCACTCCGCAGTTTCACCTGCATTACTCTCTATCCCGTGGGAATTTCGTGATAAAAAAGTACCATATATCCTAATCTAGATCAAGGACTGCCCATGTGCCAAATTTCATTCAAATCCGTTCAGCCGTATTAGCGAGAAAGCGTAACGAACAAACATACAAAAATTCAAATCTTTTCTCTTTACAATATTAGTTTAGATTATAGAGACCAAGATAACAGTGCATTTTATAGATAGCCTGTCGTCTGCATACGGCCCGGATAATAAAAATCACAAATTTGCGAGCACTCCGACAAGCGACAACCGGAGCACCCACCCTCCAATAAGTCATTATCTAGAAGTGATTCGGTATCTTATCTCGGAGTGTCCGCTCCACTTCGGAGTTATTTTCTTTGAGAACTGCTGATAATATTAGTTTCAAAGAATAACTCAAGTATTTTCTACATTAATATCATCGTGGAATCGTGTTGAAATACATACCATAGGTTTTTGATGATTATGATTTATTAAACTCAACATGGCGCTTAAAATGTCGAAAATTAAACATTGAAAAAATTATGTATTGTTGCACTTTGCTATTTTGAGTACTTACTGTACTAATTTTATAAAAATTTAAGTAGGACACATAATACAGGTCATTCACGTGCAAAATGTAACCATGAATTCAGTACATTATTCTGGACAGTCAGCGTACAAAAATTTCATCGGTAATATAAAAAAAAAATTAGCTTTATCATGGAAAAGTGCAATGTATTGTTTTCGTTATTAATTTGATTTTAAGTAATCGTCATAGTTTCACTTTTACTTCGATAAGTACATAATTATGTTTTTCTATATTGCTCGAACATAACTCTTTCATAGCTCCAGTATAATATAAATAAATAGAAAATGAAAATGTTTATAGACCCGCACTGGGCCCGCGAGGTAGATTACGGCCCACACCCTCACACAGAGAGGAGGCCTGTGTCCCAACAGTGGGCACAATATAGGCTGCTTATCCTTAGGCACTACTGCTGAAGCAACCCACCATTTCTCGCAATCTACGCAAGCTGGATGCTCCAGGAATATGACATAACACTAAACTGATCAATCAAAACTGTCAGGCATCCATTCAGAACAATTTGTCAATAATTACTGAGCGACAGTTGTCTTCAGTCACTATCGCGGGTGACCTGAAGGTCAAATTCTTATTAACCATCGTTGGAAGGGAATCAATTGAAACTTTATATTAATTCTGTTCGGACGTCACTTTTTCTGGCTGTAACCTACAATGCGTGCCACGAAAGATGAGACTTGACCCCGCCTCCCCCGCTCTTTCCGCCGCCCCTATGACGTCCGGTCCCGTCCCGCACTCAGACCTCATACCGCTAAAGATACCTAAAATCGTGTTCTGCGCATGTCAAACCACGTGGTGTGTCAAGTCTCATCTTTCGTGGCACGCATTGTAAATCACGCAATGAATGTTGTTGAACTGTCAAAATGAAAGGCATTGTATGTGATTGACGCAATAACCTCGCAAAGTCAAAGTCTAATCATTTATTTCAAATAAAGGCACATTTGAACGTCAAAATCACACTAATATTGTAAAGGCGAAAGTTTGTGTGTGTGTTTATACGTTTTTTACTTCTTCACGCTCAAACGGCTGGACCAATTCCGATAAAACTTCGTATGGAGGTAGCTGACACCCTGGATTAACATATAGGCTACTTTTTATCCCGATATTCCCACGGAATCGACACTTATGCGGGTGAAACCGCGGGGCGCAGCTAGTGTATAAACAAAATTGAATTGATTCTAGTCGCCCCTTCCAAAAAGTAGTTTCGTATGCAGTAGTATGGGCAAGAAACTCCACCGTTACTATCCCGTAAGTCCCAGTCTAAATATAACACATCATTTCCAGATCCCAGACGCTCAAAATGACGGTATCTCCGAATATGATCCGGCAATCCTAATGGCAGTGACCCTGTGGTCAATTAAGAACCATCATTCCACTGCTTATGTCATGACGAGCGCCGTAGATATGTGTGGTCATTAAAGCTGTTATTTGCTAGCGCAGTAGGACGACAGATAATTATCGGTGAAGGATCGAAATGGAGAACTAAATCAACTGCCTTCCCTCTTCCTATGTTGGGGTCAGCTTCATGTCTATCCAGATGCAGCTGAATGTCAGGATTTTACGTGGAGCGACCGTCTGAATTTCACAACCTAGTTACTGGATAACACGATACTCCTTACTTTTAATTGTGTAATTTTCGGGCTTTTGGGCTTCTGGCAACCTGTAACTATTGTAAAAAAATTGCAAAAGACAGCCGGGAGCCAGGGGCTAAACGGTTAAACTGCTTTAAGAAGCACGCACACGAAAACAGCTCTGTAAAATCATATAATAATGGGACTTTTACAATAGTATAGACAAGCTGTTGCCTTCGGTTTCACTCGCAAGCTAGATAAATTACTTATGTTCACGGATGAACAAAGTATCTTTTTATTTGTTAACCCGTTCAGTTGTTTAATATTGAATATCAAAAATATTCAAAAATTTCACTTTTTCAATGTTAGTGCGGATATCAAACTGAACAACTTTCTCCATGGGACCAACATTGTAATCGCGAAAAATCTATTAGCTGTCCCATACATTTGGATCACTCTTTAATACCAAGGATCCAACGAAAAAACATCAATATCACAGCAAAAGAATACTTTTAAAAACGTTTCAAATAGTCTCTACTCTTCGCGTTTTACAAAGTTACAGCCGCTAAACTCGTAGAACAGCCATTATGCCATCCTGAGGGAACCCCATACATTACATGGAGACTATTAATAGCTGGCGTTATTAGGTAACCGAGTTCACTGTTGTTGTAACCGGAATCTGTATGTTCACGCTTTTAGGAAGCACGAAGGCAGGGTAGAGGCTAGATGTGTATTGTAGCTCTAGTTTTAATAAGCAAAAACATCCATCTTTTTTATTATCAACTAGCTTCGATAAAAACAATCACATGTCCTTCCCCGGGATGCAATCTATCTCTCTGCCAAATTTTATCGAAATCCGTTTAGTGGTTTAGGTGTGAAATGGTAACATTCAGACAGACAGACAGACTTACTTTCGAATTTATAATATTAGTATGGATGCTAAAGTGATTCTGTGTCGGTGACGTGTTCACAGCTAAACAGCTGAGCCAGACAGCAGAATCGATTTTTTTGCGTATTTGTTACGCGTAGTTCCAGTACTGATAATTTGTACCGTTCCACTAGGATCGTAACAAAATTAATTCCTTGGCTATAACGACACTGAAAAAACGGAACGAAATATTAAACTGTTCACTAACAATATGATCAATATCCTTATTAGTATAACGATATGATAACGTTATTCATTTCGATACTCAACTTTGCCAGCTTCATGGACGAAAAAGTATGAAGAATAACGTTACAAATAAATCTGTAACGTTTCACCTGTAACGTTACTTATAATATTGTTCTACGAAAATGATATTCTATAACGGGTTTCTTTGTAACGTTATTGATATTTTTAGGTTTTAGTATCGTTACTTTTGGAATTTTATACGATAACATTAGTGGTAACGGGACGAAATTCATTTATTTTTCCTTCGTTATATGGAATCAAGTTGATCTGAACAGACAGCTGTGCTGCTGGGGAGTTTGTTGCGCTACTTCTTCTCAGCTAAAGCACTAGGAACTGGTGAAGGTCGGTCGTGCTGGGGGACTGTCTTATGTCATTTTGACGTTCAAAAAGCAGCCTAGTTTGAAGTAAATTATTTTTATATTAGTTATTTCTCGATTCATTCTAGTTTGATTCGTACTGTTACAGATAAGATTTATTTTATAAACTCAGTATGAATTGCTTATAAGTGATAACGGTTGCATTACAACAACGTCAAAAAGATTTCTCTGATAAGCATTTGTGTCAATTTTACTAAAATTTCCGTTCGCCTGACTCGTTGCGTTCAGTGATCGCAAGACCGGCAGATATTCTCGGGGTACCGGGTTCATCTCCAGCACCCGGTATAACCCATAAATAATTAATCACACTCAGAACCATCTTGAAGGATATTGCTAATTCATTGCTAGATATATTCGAAAAAAATATCCGCTCAACAACGTAAACAACGCAACGAATGTTGTTCATTTAATCACAATTAAAGAATATTCAGGATGTGAACATTTTTAAAAATAAACTCAGGGTTTTGTTAATCAATAAAGCCTATTACAGTATTGACGAATTTTGTAATGACAAAAATCTTAAAACTCGTACTTAAAGGCTCGTACACACAGGCGCGACGCGACACAAAGGCACCGCTCGTCGCGCGACTTGCGGTGCCTTTGTGTCGCGTCGCGCCTGTGTGTACGAGCCTTAAATCAAATAAGTGTGTACCCATTGATCCCATTGCTCTTTGACTTTTTTTATACTTAATTTTTTGACATTAAATGTAATTTTGTAGCATTTTGCTAGGGACTTTGTTCTGTATCAATAAGAATATTAATGTTTGTAAAGTTAGTACTTTGAATTTGGATAGACGTTCTAACTTTGATGATCGGTGAGGAACTAGGTTACTTGTATTTTTTTATGTTGCTTATTTTTGTGTACCTACTGTGCAAATATTTTCGACTCAAATGTATTTTTGTTATGAATAAGTAACTTGATTTTTTTCAACTGTTAAAGTGAAACCCATTCCTAGTACTGTTAGTGAGTTACACAATTACGCTAATGATTTATATTTTTGTAAAAATATAATTTAAAGAGTGTCCATAGAATTTCTTGCCCGTTCTTCTACGCTTTGGAATTGGCAACTAGCTTCATATTTTCTGACTGACCGACTTCTTGACAATTCAAAAGTGCCTGTAAATGGTTTAATTGAAATAAATGCTTTGAGTTTGACCCCGCGGGTTCGTTTAAATACATGCCTTTTAAAAACGGCAGTTACCGAAATCCTTTTTGAAACTTAGCTTTACAAAAAAACTATACTTATTAAGGATACAAGAAACTCACCGGTTATTTTTTACATGAACCAAAACCGGTATCCGAAATCCTGGGTGGAGCGAGACAGATGTAATTTTTTATAAGAGTGAGAGAGAAGGTAGATTTGGCCGTTAGTGCATTGTGTCTCGTTGATTTGAGATAGCATTAAGGACATGAGGTTCTTGAAAAAAAACTTGTGCACTATATTATATCCTTCAAAATGATTCAGATTGTGATTCATAGCGTGTTACGCAATTAGGTTGAGGTAATAATTCCCATTTTGCGCTCCTAAAAATATTATTGAACACTATAATATAATGATTGCGCTTTTTTCCAAGTCACACTTACACTTAGTACCTCATTACCACAATGCGCACACACACACACACACACAAGAACTCACTCGCATTCGCATACATCACACAAGTGCGCTCCTTTTTTTTGTATTAATGTATTTTGTTTTTACTTTATTTTTCACTGTTTTTGTTTTTCAATTGCATACCCCTTATCATGTGAAGTGGAAGAATGCAGTTCACCTAACACAAGCATCTTCTTGCTTAAAAGGTGATCTCCAACTCATGTCTGTTTTCATTGTATGTAATTGCAATAAAAAAAATATTTTATTTATTTATTAACTTTTTCTGAACCTCAAAACATTCCTATTTGGGGTCCTAAAAATACCAAATAGTTAAGTAACTGCGACCAACTTGGAAGTAACGGCGCGGTTGTTCAGAATTCTAACCTGCAGTGCGATTCTGTAACCATCTCACCGTGAATACGTTGAAGTGAGCGTGGAGTGAGCTGTCAATAGTGACAATTCCTAGCAAAAACAAACTCACTTCACCTTAGAAGTTTTCACGATGAGATTTTTACAGAATCGACCGGCTGATTCATTTGGTCGATGTGCCCTAGTTTAGTTCCTGCGGCACCTGTGACAAAAGGTCAGAAAATACACATAACATAATCAGCCTATATTGTCCCCACTGCTGGGACACAGGCCTGCTCTCTGTGAGAGGGAGTGGGCCGTAATCCACCACGCGAGCCCAGTGCGGGTTGGTAGATGTCACATGTCTTCGAATTTTTGGTTCTAGGACATGCCGGTTTCACCAGGATGTTTTCCTTCACCGTTTTGAGAGCAGTGGTGATGAAATAATTTACACAAAGTAAACAAAGTAAAGTTTCTGTCAGGGTTCGAACCTAGAACCTACAACTCGAAAGTCACGGCCGTTTCCACTGGGCCACCACTACTCATAAAGAGGCAAAATTAGTTTAAAAAAATTACGCTCCGTTAATAAACAGGCCCATTCAGTAATAAGTAACAAAAGAAGAGTCACGAGTCACAACTCACAACGAGTCTCCTCTGCCTACCCTCTTTAAAACAATATTTTGTTTTTCTTTTTTTGTTTTTTTTTTTGCAATATCACAACATCACATCACTGGCCGTTAAAGCAAGAAAGCTACTAAGAGTTCAACGATATTGATATGAAACCCGTTTTGTTTGAGGTTCGTTAACCACTGAAAGCTATCTATTAGTCATGCTTAAAAGATATGTCGAGATAGCGATTTTTTACTATGATAGTGCTTGGAGGAGCTCGAGCCTAAGTAATGACAACCGCACGGGTCAATTGATCACTTTAAGGCTCGTACACACAGGCGCGACGCGACACGCGACACAAAGGCACCGCAAGTCGCGCAACGAGCGGTGTCTTTGCGTCGTGCGCGATTCGCGTCGCGGGTCGCGCCTGTTTGCAGGAACCTTTAAGCTACGCTACATACAGAGACCACTGCGTGCCTAGGAAAGCACGTTAAGCCGTTGGTACCGGCTGCAAATGCAATTCTTGGATCTTTCATAGTCGTTACGTGTTATCAGAAGCCCGAATGTCTGACATCCAGTCTTACCAAGGGGTATAGTGTTACCAGTAACTGGGCGAAAAAACATTCAAACCAGCAAACAGGGTGATTGCGTAACACACTAAACAGTAGCAATTGGTTTCATTTTGACAGTTCAACAACATTCATTGCGTTATTTACGTTGTTGAGCGGACACATTTTTCGAACATACAAAGCAATGGATTAGCAATATCCTTCAAAATGATTCAGATTGTGATAAAAGTGTGTTACGCAATTAGGGTGCAGCATTCAAGATTAGATAACTATTCTGCCAGTATTTTAGACAAATATCGGTAAACAAACAAGTTATGTAAGAGCTAATAGAAAAGTATTTGTATAACGGATGTACCTCAATCTAAGGCACACACTCCACTAACAAGCTATTTATTATTTAATAGCAAAATACGCGCATTGACGTGTAGTTGCGGACACCAGCCCGTATTACAATAGGTAATACGGGCTAGTAAATATACTAGCTGCGTCCCACGGTTTCACCCGCATAACTCTCGATTCCGCGGGAATATCGGGATATAAAGCACCTTATGTCCTAGTCCAGGTCATGGTCCTCCCATGTGCGAAATTTTATCCAAATCCGTTTTTTGGGATGCATGAAGAAGCCTCCTCGTGTAGCGCAGTTTGTTCCGCCAGTTGCTCAACTGAACGCTCGCGCTCGGCGCATCCTGGACAGTCACACCCAACACCTTATTTGACTGGCCAATTCTTCCTTTGCGGTAGTAGGGCTAACGCCCGCCTGGTTTGCGACCACCCTCCCACCGGAGTCCGGCGTCAAGCAGCAGTGGGAGTTCAGTGCCTTAGGCATCTTCTGGGCACGCTCGTTCCATCATAGACCTCATCCATCGCTTACCATCAGGCGTGATCGAGATAGGGCCCAATCAGCAATAAAAAAAATTATTAAAAAATTATACTTTGGTATCTCCAAGTATGTTTTAAATCAACCAATAATTAATACTTTTTACCCGACTGCAGTGCAACAAAAGAAAGGTGCCATTATCTCAATGTACAGACGCCAGCACATCAAGCTACCCGAAACTGTAAAATTTTCAAATTTTCCCAAGCAAATTCGAACCCTATGTTTTAGCGATAAAGTTGAAAATCTATTAAAGAAACTTGACAGATTGCAGTAGCTTGATGTGCTGGCGTCTGTACTTGGGGTCCACGTAACACGTCTTTGTCTTCCATACTATTGTAATTCGTCATCTCGGTAGTCACCGCCTTTCTATCCATTTCATCTGTCACACAGTCCATCCTTCGTTTCTTTGGTCTTTCGCAGCAAGAGAGATAAATAAGCTAAACAAGCTTTGTCTGTGTCATCTCTGACCTAGATTAGAGCCAAGAGCAAAGCCATATCAAATTAAAAAAAAAAACTCTGTATGTACAACAGCTCAAGAACTACCAAATCGATTCGAACAAGCATCATCAGCCTATAACGTTCCCACTACTGGGACACAGGCCTCCTCTCTGTGAGAGGGAGAGGGCCGTAATCAACCACGCGGGCCCAGTGCGGATTGGTAGATGTCACATGTCTTCGAATTTTCGGTTCTAGGACATGCCGGTTTCCTCACAATATTTTCCTTCACAGTTTTGGTGGTGATGAAATAAATGACAACTCGTAAGTCGGAGCCGTTACCATGGGGTACTGCTCTCGAACAAATTAGGCATGAATAGGGTAGTTGACTAAGAAAATATATTTAGTCCATCAGTTAGATTACTAAAAAATATTGTATACGTATTTTTTCTTTTGTCTGGCAAACAAAAAATTACGAAGATACAGCGCTTGGAAATTTCGTATGACGTCACGCCGTGCTACAAATTTTAGCACGTTATTACGTCAAAGCCCCCCACTCCTGAACTTTGATGTGATATATCTTTGTAATTTTTTATCTAATTGATAAAACAAAAAATACGTGTTCAATATTTTTTAATAATCTTACTGAGGGACTAAATCGAATCGATTTATTTTTACCCAGGCAACATCCCTATTGTTTACAAAATAAATATTAAATACTATCAATGTGACAGATAACCTTTACGCTTTACAAGCTACAACAAAAACTATTTAAAGAGGTGTTTCATCGAAAAATAACCTAAAGAATTCCCGATAAGTTGACTCTACTGCCGGCTCCATAAAAAAAACGTATATTTTGCTTGTCCAGGCAGCATTAAAACGAGCTTGCAAATAAATTCTGAAGCTAGAAATAATTCTGGGTCATCCATGTAAAATGGACGTAAGTTTCTTAGTACGTGGATGGGTGAGCATCTTTACATACCGAGACCCCACCGTGACTCGGAAAGCACGTCAACCCGGTTGGTTCCGGCTGTCTTTGGCATATCTTTGACAGTCATTAGGTACGGGTAGTCAGAAGCCCAAAAGTCTGATAACCAGTCTTACCAAGGGGTATGGATGGTGTTATCCAGTAACTGGGTTGTGGAGGTCGGACAGGCAGTTGCCCCATGTTAAATACTGGTATTCAGCTGCATCCGGTTACAGATGATGATACACGACACCATTTGAATGAGCTTGTAAATAATTTTGGACCTTCTGTGCTAATTAAGGATATAAGCTTCATTTTTGGACACTGAACTACTAGCCAACAACGGACCAATCTCTTCAGTCATTAAAGTTCTCTTACAAAGCCATAAAATCGAAATTCAAGCCATTTATTTCAAATAAACCACTTACAGGCATTTTTGAACCATCAAGGAGTCGGTCAGTCAGAAAGATGAAGCTAGTTGCTCATTCCAGAGCGTAGTAGGTACCAGGTACCTATGGAGAACGGGCAAGAAACTCTTTTAAAACAAAACATTGGTTACATCATTGATGTTGAAATTATATATTAACAATGGCCCAATCTCTTCAGTCGATTCACAAAACCATAGCTTCAGAACATTAATATCGTCGCATGCGCAGCCCCCAATCTTTAAAAAACCGGTACACCGCCTTGTCTCCGTCATACCGACTCTTTAAGAGCTTACTTGCGCAACGGTACTTATTACGAGTTGAGTAAGAATTAAATTCGCCAGTCAGCGATAGAAATAGACCCTGTGACCTTTTGTGGCGTAACATGGGAGTTTTATTAGTGGTTCATGGCGAAACAAGATTATAAAGTAGTTAAAAAAAAACAACAAAAAATCACGCTGATCTTAATCGATTGGACTCGTCAAAACAAATCGTATGAGTTCAACCTCGAGGGGTTTACTAGTAGCCACTGAAGAGTTCTACTATCCACCTCCTGGCTCCATCATCAGATCAGTTCCAAGATACCAAATTATAGTTTTGTCATCCGAACTACGTTTACATACAAAGTTTTATTTGGATCCGACAAGTTATAAAATTGGCTTCTAAGATCTTATTACAAAGTTTGTTAGTTACAAGTGAAGCTAAGAAAAGCGTGTTAAAATCTTCAATCCCCTTTTAGTCTTGACTTAAAAAGGGCGTAAAACTAAACGAAAACCTTCAAAAAATTTCCTGCACTCCATAAAAAAAATCATAACAAAAACCCACGTTTTTAATGAACCCGGTTCGGTTAGGTAGAATGCAACACGTAAACACACTTGTGACTAGAGCGGCGCTGTTTCCGTGGCGGGCTGGCAACGCGCCAATGACGTCACCAGCGTATGCGCAGCCTAGCTTATTCACATCTGTGAATACTACTACATAAGATGAATTGAAACGTTTTTAGAGGAGCCAAGTGAACTTTGAAGATTTTTGGCCCCAGCTAGACAGTGACATTTTTTTGCGATAATGATGTCAAAAATATATTGAACTAGCAGTGCCCCGCGCTTTCACCCGCATAAGTGTTGATCCCGTGGGAATATCGGGATAAAAACTATCCGGCGCATATCCGGCGTAACCGACCCGATTCAGTTTCATTCACTGTTTAGAAAAAGGGCAAAGTGCCCTAAAGAAGTTTTCACTCCAAAAATTGTGAAGTACAACTTGATTTTTAGGGTTCCGTATCCAAAGGGTAAAAACGGAGGTCCCGTTTACGTTACTAAGACTCCACTGTCTGTAACTGTAAATAAAGTTAAAATTTAAAGGGTAAAAATTTATTGGTAAAAATATATACAGTATGTTAACTAACAGAGGGCGTTCCCGTTAACCCGCAATAGTATAGCATCCATACATGCTAAAAAAAATATTACCATTCGAAAATAAAATGTTTTTATTTTTTTTTATATTAAAATATTCACTAAAAATGGTAAATTGATACGTTAAAGAAACACTCTGTACACGCGTACTTGAAGGACAGCAATGTCGGAATTCATTTATGAATGACGGGCCGCGTGTGCGGCGATCTAATTGATGCGCCTAGCCCCGCCCCCTGCCCCCGAATGTCCACCTCGGCCGGCATCGTGCGCTTGCGTTCAAGGGCATTACTACTACGAATACTATTCCGCGCTACTATTTTGATTTTAAACAGGGGGTTTCGAATTTATTGACAATTAATTATTTTTTTTAATTCGGATTATTTTGTGCTTATTTTTCTATGCTGATATTTTTATTTTAATCTATTAATGATATAGATTAACGAGTTTAAGGGAACGCCCTCTGTTATTTAACATACTGTATAATAGAAGAAACGTTTTTTTCGCTGTTTTATGCCTTGTGGTACGGAACCCTTCGTGTGCGAGTCCGACTCGCACTTGGCCGGTTTTAAAAATCATAGTCGCAACGCGCTTTCTAATTTGACTCATCTTTTGAACACTAAATCCGCCTGCCAAATGCAGATTCGAAAGCTACATTATACAAGTTTGCCTAGGAACAATTTGAGTCGCGCCTATTGTCGTATATGGCTATATTTCTGCCTGCATTTCAGTCTGGAACGCAGCCAAGAATACTATAAATGTCTAGACTAATCAAAGAAAAGTACACATGAAGTTACTCCATTAATAAATTGTTATTTCGTTTGAGATTTATTTTAGAACTTTCGTTCTTGAGCCAGGGAAGAAGTTTTTAACTACTTTAGCATGAAAATTGCTTCGATTATTCAGCAATGGAGAAGCAAACAGACACATTTTTATAATGATAACTATGATTGTACAGACGCCAGCACATCAAGCTACCCGAAACTGTCAAATTTTCCCAATCGACTTTGAACCTTATGCTTTAGCGATAAAGTAGAAAATCTATTAAAGAAATTTGACAGATTGTAGTAGCTTGATGTGCTGGCGTCTATACAATTTGATAGTAAGTAATAGTTCAGAAGGCCAATGCTCGTACTTAAAAAACGTTCAAATTCAAGTCGTAATATCAACTCAGCGACAATCAATGTCAAAAACTTGTCAAAAATGTAGGGAAATTACTGTGAACGTGTTTAAAATTACGAGTATTGCCCCTCAGATGTCGCTACTATCCTGTGTCCGAGAATTTGACAGCTAGCTGTCACTCACAAGAAGACATTTATCATCTGCCTAGCCTTATCCCAACTATGTTGGGGTCAACTTCCAATCTAACCAGATGCAGTTGAATACCAGTATTTTACATGTAGCGACTGCCTATCCGACCTCATAATCTGCCTAGCCTAGTGGGTAATACGATACCCCTTGGTAAGACTGGTTGTCAGACTTTCGGGCATCGGACTACCCGTAAAGACCGTCAAACGTCCACGAATTACAGCCGGGACCAACGGCTTACTGCCACCTTACAGCATCAGACATTAATATGACACCCCACCACACGCGTTACCTGTCCCGTAGGCCTCGTGGTTGCAAGCGCGACTGCTGAGCGTGGGGTCCTGGGTTCGATTCGATGGGCGGACGAAGTGTTAATGGGTTCTTTCATTAGGAATTTCTTAATTAAACAGCTCGGAGTTTGGAAGTTGGCGGTGTGATACCCCCGTGTCTCGGAAAGCACGTTAAGCCCTTGGTCCTGCGCCTGATCTCTCTCCGACCGTGTCGGATTGCCGTCCCATCCGACTATGAGAGTGAGAGAAGAGAGAGTGCACCTGTGTCTGCGCACTATAATATCTCCCGCGCCGAAGGCTGGTCTCCGCTGAGATTGGTCGCCAAAATTTGGTCTGGTCGGACACATCGAGCGGTAGAAAGAGACGATCACAGTGACACAAGTATGAGTGAAAGAAACTACACTCTTTCAAAAATCGATGTGCCGTATTGACGGGTAGCGTACGTATTTACCGACAAACAGCGTTGCTATGTTCCGGTTTGAAGGATATGGGCGCCGGAAGTGCATGCATTTTCCCGTACCTGCACGTCGATATGGCACCGTTGCACGTGCTAAGTCCCCGATACGTTGCGGACGTTGCGGTTTTGCTGCTTGCAACTTTGACTGCCAACGCTTTGGTAAACAAGGCGTGATTCTAATCTGTTCTCCTTTGTTTCTGATTTCTATAATTTACGAACCGGTATTGATTAAAATTAAGACTCTTGTATCTTTACCAATTAATGGAACAAAGACCACATAGCTTTGCATAGTAGCCCCTCCCGTATGTAAGTAGCTATCACAGGTAAAACCGGCTTACGAATCTAATTATATGTCCAGTTTGGCAATCAAAATTTGCTATCATTGTTGGTAAGCAAAACGATGCGTGTTTAGGGTTCCGTAACTTAAAAGGAAAAACGGAACCCTTATAAGATCATTTCATTGTCCGTCTGTCAAGACCCTTTTTCCCAGGAACGCGTGGAGTTATCTTGTTGAAATTAATATCAAATACTCAGGGCTGCAATCCCTTGAAGCAGTGAAACAATCAATATTCTAAGTCACGCAATATGGGAGTTTATGTTCCGTTTATGCCGCATATTTTGGATCTCGCAAGGGAATCAATACCTATAGGGTACTTCCCGTTGGCCTAGACTCATGAAATTTGGCAAGATGCAATGTCATGTAGCACGAGACAAGTAAAGGAAAAAATCCGAAAACCGAGTTACAAAATACACGTGCGGAACCCTCGGTGCGCGAGTCCGGCTCGCACTTGACCGTTTTTTTATAGATAGAGACGGTCTAAGCAGAGGTTATAATTATAACATAGGTAGGTCATGGAACAGACAACTTTCCAGTACCATCACAAACTAAAACAAAAAACGTCTTAAAACAACTCAACACCCAAAAGCTGCAAAAACAAAAATATAACGCCTTTTTATTTGCGAATTTTTTTCCTGGCCATTGTTCGCCAACCATTGTGAAAGATTCCAGTCTAAGTCTAACATGTCATTAGAGTGACATGCGTTACATTTGGAGGTCAGTGACATCGGTTTTTTTTAACACTGACATTCAACATTTTTTTTTTATTCCGAGTTGGGTTTAAAAATTACATGTTTATTTTTAGCGTTTTCTCAAAAACTTTTGTATTTTCCCAATAATCGTTTGGCTTCCGGTCTCCAGAATTCCAGATATGGCCGAGTACTCAAGGGTATGTAGAGCGTCTGTGTTTTGACCTAGATTATCGAATTAATCTTATGTCCGTAGATGACACAGAGTAGCAAACGGTCGAAGCTGCGGATTTTGTGCTTAGGTAGTAGAATTCCTGAGATGAGCGTCGATACTTCAACAGCGCGCTTTTAAGCAATGATTTTGGTGTCGTCTCGAGTTACCGAAAACGGGCACACTTACATCTCTTATGTTCCAACTGCTGGGACATAGATCTCCTATCGTTGAGAGGGAGTGGGCTGTAAACCACCACGCGAGCCCAGTGCGGGTTGGTAATGTCACATGTCTTTGAATGTTTGGCTCTAGGACATGCCAGTCTCCTCACGATGTTTTCCTTCACCGTTTTGAGCACAGTGGTGATGAACTAATTTTCACAAAGTAAAGCGCCTGTCTAGGTTCGAACCTACGGCCTACAACTCGGAAAGTCGCGGCCGTTACCACTGGGCCACAAATAGCATCTCTTAATAAACTTAAAATATTTCTCTCGACAAGATGGATGCATAACAATTTACTGCACGCCACGCGCGCTGTGTTGTGTAGACAACGAACAAATTGACGGACACATAGTTTGTCAAAACCGGTCCGTTTTGGACGGAAAGCACGGAGCACGCATACCTACTTAACGGCTGGCGGGCTGGACCAAGCTTTGTTTTACCCTTTAGATATGGCGGCGGATACTTCTGACGAAACTTTTATGCGATAAATGTTCGCTGTTCGAAATTTTTGACAATCGTTACGGGTAATAATAAGGCTTAGAAGCCCGAAAGTCTGACAACCAGTCTTACCAAGGAGTATCGTATAACCCAGTATCTGATTTGTGAATAGTGACAGACAGTCGCTCTATGTAAAATATTACTGGTATTCAGGATCTGGTTAGATGAGCTCAAATCAAGTCATTTATTGAAACTAGACTGAGAATCAACACTTTTTGACCTTCAAAATTACCTAAGACAGTCCCCCAAAACGCCCACCCTTCACAAATTCAGCTGGGAAGAAGTGGCGCAACAAACTCCCCAGCAGTACACCTGTCTAAAGTGTTCGATTTCAGCAAAACATACTGATAAGACTGCCCAGATTAAATGGGACTGGGCTGGACACGTCTGTCGCATTATGAACGAGCGCAGGATTGGTGCCATGGATCAGCGAGACAGCTGTGGCAGACCATTTATATTGATATTGTTCTAATATATTTAAAATTAATAATATAATGTCTTCGGGCTTCAGTTTATGTATCCCCCTCGTCTGTTAGGTAAGTTTATTAAGTTGGGTAACAATAGAAAAGTAATTGTGTCTCATTAGTGACAGTTGAGCTCCTATGGAGGTGAAGGCGGGACGACTTGGATGTCTTCCTTGGCTTTTCCCCAGCAGTGGGATAGTACGGGACAGTTATGATGATATTAGGATTTTAGAGTATTTTCTCACAGGGTGTCCGTCAGGCGTAAGTGTAAACTTGACAAATGGTTAAAACTGTTTCACGTAAAGTTACCGTTTTGCGAAAGCTGACTATCGAACTGTTACACTTATACAAAACTAGCAGCGTCCCGCGGTTTCACCCGCATAAGTGTCTATCCCGTGGGAATATCGGAATAAAACTATCCTATGTCCTTCCCCAGGATGCAATCTATCTCTCTGCCAAATTTTATCGAAATCCGTTCAGCGGTTTAAGTGTGAAAAGGTAACATACAAACAGTTACTTTCGAATTTATAATATTAGTATACATAATTAGCCTATAACGATTCTTTTGCTACGACATAGGTAGTCTCTGTGAGAGGGAACGGCCCTTAATCCACCATGCGGGCCCAGGGCGTGTTTTTAGATGTCACATGTCTTTGAATTTTTGTTCTAGGACATACCAGTTTCCTACACCGTTTGAGCAGTGGTGATGAAATAATTTACACAAAGTAAAGCGCCTGTCTGATTGCGAGCCGACCCGCGATGACAAGTAACGGTTTCTTCAAACAGGGGCGACACGCGATAAAATCGCACGCGAAACATAGGCACCGCAAGTCGCGCAACGAGCGGTGACTTTGTTTCGCGCGCGATTCGCGTCGCGCGTCGCGCGTCGCGCCTGTTTGCAGGAGCCTTAAATCGGGGCCGTTACCACGAGACGAGCAACAGAAAAAGACTCAAACAACTTTAAATCGTAACTAATCAAGCAGGTTTTTTCACCGAGTCTACGCGATAGTTTGATAACGTACGTTATACATAACTATAGTCACTGATATCACCGAGGTGCAGTCTGATAAGCGTTGTAACTCAACCTCATACATGTCTGTGAATGACACCGTTAGTAATTGTTTCTAGAAATACAGTTGTTAATATGACGTTACGGCCGGCGTGCATTCTGCTTTGACTACCCCGTTGGTCTCGTGGTTGCAAGCGCAATTGCTGAACGTGAGGTAGGAGGGTCAAAATGCTATTGAGTAATTCCATTAAGAATTTCTTAGTAACAGTCCAGAGTTTGCAAGTTGGCGGTGTGATACCCCCGTGCCGCGGAAAGTTCGTTAAGCCGTTGGTCCTGCGCCTGATCTCTCTCCAGTCGTGTCGGATTGCCGTCCTATCGGACTATGAGAGTGAGAGAAGAGAGAGCGCACCTGTGTCTTCGCACACACTTGTGCACTATAATATCTCCCGCGCCGAAGGCTAGTCTTCGTTGAGATTGGCCGCCGTGGTCGGAATACGGTCTGGAGGACTTAATAAAGGCTCCTGCAAACAAGCGCGACACGACACGCGACACAAAGGCACCGCAAGTCGCGCAACGAGCGGTGCCTTTGTGTCGCGCGATTATATCGCGTGTCGCGCCTGTTTGTGGAAGCCTTAATGCATTCTCCAAAAGGGTAGTACACTCGCATTTTACCAGCTATATGAAATTCATTACGGGGAGTCAGAAACCCGAAAGTCTGATAACCAGTCTTACTAAGGGGTATTATGATACCGAGTAACTAAGGGCGATTCATGTACTTACCTAATAACACACTATTTCGACTAACTAACGACATTATTGCAATAAACCTGTGACAAATTCCCAATAGAAAAACACTTATTAACATTACGCAACGCGAGGTACGAACCCATGACCTGACCATGGCTCAGCATTCGAGCCTGCCCACTACACCAAAGAGGCATTATTCGCAGGTGAAGACAGGAGTATACCTTGTGAATTATTTATATTAATAAGTAATACAAAAGCAAGGTAAGTAAATGATTTAAACAGAAATATCACACAATAGATTATGTATGAATCACATAATAATAATATTTATGTATATGTGCTGTAAATAAAATCTGTTTCTATACAAATAAATAAAATTTAAGTGTGTGATGTTTGTAATGTTAAAATAAAAGTGTTTTACTAAATACATAATTATGAAAATACATATGGTGCAAACATAACAAAAAAAAATTGTTTGTTCCGGCTAATCTCCAAACGGTTGGACCGATTTTGACGGGACTTTCACTTGCAGATAGCTGATGTTATAAGGAGTAACTTGCAGATAGCTGATGTTATAAGGAGTAACTTAGGAGTAACTTAGGAGTTATTTAGAAAAAGGATTAGGGTTCCGCGCAAAAAATGTAAACCTATGAAATCCGATTTTTTTTCAGACTATGCAAGCGAACAAAGTCGCGGGCTCAGCTCGTGTATAATGTGAGTGTGTGTCATATATAATTAACCCACATTCAGACTTGCATGTAATTGGATACAGATTATGATTTATTTTAATTTAGTACTTTTAGTCTAGAAAGTACTTTGTTGAGCTACAACTGGTAAGTCGCGGCCGTTTCCACTGGTCACTACCGTCCACCGCACCCTATAAGATTTTGATATACATGTTTGTATCTTGACAGACTGACAGACGGACAACAAAATGATCGTATGAGGGGACGGAAACCTAAAAGTTTGTGATTTCTATAGGATACACAACTGGAGCAAAGCCATAGGTAAACGCTAGTAATCTAACAAATGCTATCTAATTATATCAGCAACATAATATTAAGGATAATCAAACAATGAGGTCACATCCAATAGTAACAATAAAAAATAAGGCAATAGTAGGTGTGCACGTTGACCATTGTAGGTATGATATCATTTTCTATATATATGCAAGTATGTTACCATTTTAATATTTTTTTTAACATCTCTGGGCCATACCAAATTACCCAATACAGAATTTGTGGTACACATGTGAACCTGCTTGTATAGATGGGCAACCCATGCCGAATGAAAAGGGAGAAAAGAAGTGATATTGCAAAACGTTTTGGATTCAGTCCATCTACTGCGTGCCTGGATCTACCATTTGGAAAAACAACGAAAAACACACACACACACATGTGAATGGAAAGACTTCAAAGAAATTAAAAAAGTGTAAATTGAAGATTTGGATCAGGCAATGTTGTCATGGTTTTGTAAGCAGCATCAGAATATGCCTGCCTTGGAGCCTATTATGAAAGCAAAGAAAGAGAAATTTGCTGAACAACATAGCATAACTGATTTCAAAGCGCCAGAAGGAAGGCTTGAAAAGTTTAAACAACATCACCATATAAATTATGGTAAAGTGAATGGAGAAACACGAGATATATTGATACAAAATAATGTTACTCATGACTGGATTAAAAATGAGTAGGAGCAAGGCGATGAAGAAGACAAAATCAATTTCGCTATATACATATTAGAGAGAGAGATACACTGTATTTTGTTATCTAATCTTGTAAACTGGCTGAAGTTTTAGCCGCTTAAGGATTTGCAAGGAAAAACATTATATTTTATTACAAGTATAAGGAAAAACATTATATTTTATTACGAGTATAATTATAATGTCTGACAACCAGTCCTACCAAGAGGTATTGTATCAGCCAGTAACTGGGATGTGGAGGTCAGATAATAGGATCTAGCTGCATCCGGTTAGACTGGAAGCCAACCCCAATATAGTTAGTAAGAGGCTAAGCAAATGATGATGAAGTATTATAATGTATGCATAAGTTATCTATTTTATCTTTAAAATGATTCGGTTAGTTGGTAGTCAGGACAGCCTTCATTTATGTAACCAACTAAGCTGTTGCTTATCAAATATTATCTTATTATGTATATCTTGCTTTTTAGGGCTTTATAATTATTATAGCCCATTCTCTAAAAAAATCTGTGGTCACCCATCCTCACAATGACCCTAGCAAGTGCACCTTACTGATCGTTTTATGTCCACAACTGTTATTTAATCATAAATAAGCTCATTTTTTAAATGCAATGGCAGTACATTAATGAAGATAAATGTATTTTTCTTTTTTATAGGACAACTAAATAAGAGCAGTGCAGTGGTGACCCAGAGGTAACGGCTGCAACTTACGAGTTGCAGGTAGTGGGTTCAAACCCAGACAGGCGCTTTACTTTGTGTAAATTATTTCATCACCACTGCTCTCAAAATGTTGAAGGAAAAAATCGTGGGAAAAATGTCCTAGAACATAATATTCTAAGACAAATGACATCTACCAACCCACACTGTGCCCGCTTGGTGGATTACGGCCCACTCCCTATCACTTACAGGAGGCCTGTGTCCCAGCAGTGGAACCACTATGCTGATAAAGTTATGTTAGAGTAAACACTCTTGAAATCACTACCAGGATCATAAGTTCCCACAATAATGTAGACAATTTATTCATAAAGCAACATCTATACATCCAACCTTTAGACCTCTAGATTACTCAACTAATTAGCGCTAAAGATTTAATTATGAACACGTTGCTGCCTTCACAACGAGCGAAATAAATAGCGCGGTGATACATGAATGAATCAAAGGCGAATAAAAGCGTACTGGCGATCAAATCACTACAAAAATCTAGCGGCCACCAATCGCCCCGCAATTTGGCCCAGTACATTCGCCGTGTTATCCTACTAAATTAAGAACACCTGAGGCGTGTGTTTAAGACGTTGGAAGTACGATGTAGCCAATTCGGTCGGGTTATAGAGTACCGATCTTACGCGGTGACATCAGCTCACATTATTGAAGAGATAATATGCAATTGATTAGTGTCACGCCCAAAAAGAATGGATAAAACTTACTTTTCAGTCATACAAACGCGTTAAGAGGCTATATTTTTATGCTAGATCATGTTTAACTAACGAATTCTACATCTTCGAATATTTATGGGATTTACCTGTTGGGAGTTGAAGAGTTTTGTGCAGAATGCGTCAAAATTATCACAGAACACGGCAATACGCCATCTTCGGCGATAACGATACCTCTAAGACGGAACGAACTAAAAAAATCCGACCCAATTCCTATTAGTATTACCTGACACACCCTATAGCGCGGGTGTCGAAAAAAACGCATACCGACATAAAACTACCGCGTTCTTAACGATAATGTAAACAAAAATGTACAAAAGAAAGCTGAACACACGCAATACTCACCGGCAGATCTCCAAGACGCGTTAAAAACTCGATTTTTGAGTCACTTCACACACTTATCGGAAAGCGATTGTAACTTACACTAAGCACATAAACGAGGTAACATTATATAAAATAACATGCACAAAACGTTGTTCGTTAATTTTCAAAGCACCAGCACTACCGACATTACGCGTAGAGCATTTATTTCAATAATTCGTTCGTAAAAAAAGAATTTCTGTAACACGCCACCGCAGAAGATCGATGTCGGCGCGAGTTTCGTTTTTTCGCCGTAGCGTCGCTGCAGTCGACTGACATAGGAAGCCACGCTTCAGATGGCGCTGTCGTCATCTGTGTTGCAAACCTTCAATATGAAATTACCCTATGTTATTTTTATAACCTTTTTTTGTGTCTTACCAATGCAGAATCTTCAATAATTTTATGTGGCTTTGGCTAAATTGTGGTGGTTTTTCCGCAAAAGCCATTAAACGAAGAGAAGAAGACAATTTTATGTGGCGTCTAGAGTTATATCTATCGATAGAGATGGCTCTTTGCGAATTAATCTTATTTATTGATTGGGTCACGGTGCATCTGATCCATTGCTTATTATGTTTGAAAATTTCGTCTGCTTAACAACGTAAACGTAACGCTAAGAATGTTGGTGAACTGTTAAAATGTAAGGCGTAGGTAAAACAATTAAAAAGCGTTTGAATTTTTAGGTGTAACGATTGATAGTAAACTAACATGGAAACAACATATTGAAGAAATTTGTCTGAAATTAAATAAATCGGCATATGCACTATTTCAATGAGGGTTTTCGTGAAAATTTACGACACCAGTTGGCACCACTGTGACAAGAGGTCTTCCAATATAAAATATATGATGACGTTCATCATTCGATTCATTCATTCGTTCATCATTCAGTCATGACTAAAGAAAATATAGGCTCTTTGACAGATGTCTGGACCTGACGTGTCAGTGCTGCCACCTGGCGAACGTCATTTCAGAAAACCCTCATTGTCAAAAAAAGTTAATACAGCAACACTTTTAATGGCGTATCATGGATTGGTTGCATCAGTTCTGAGGTTCGGTGTTATTTTTTGGGGGCATTCTACGGAAAGAGAGACTGTTTTTAAAGCGCAAAAACGGTGTATTCGATCTATGTGTGGCTTAAAAAGTACAGAAAGTTGTGCACCCCATTTTAAATCTTTAAAGCTACTTACTATGCCAGCTTTGTATATTTTCGAGACTGCTTTGTTCGTGAGAAATAATTTACATCTTTTTAAAAAGATCTCCGATGTAAAAAGAACTCCAATGCGTTCTCAATACATACATCAATTGTGCGGTATAAAATGTAAAACTGCTTTGATGAAAAAGAGTTTTTTTGGTATGGCTTCAAAAATTTACAACAAAATACCTGATAATATAAAAAATCTGCCACAATCAAAGTTTAAGAAAGTTCTCACCTCTTTTCTAATAGAAAAATGTTATTATACTGTCCCAGACTTTATAAATGATAATTTTTAATATTTTTTAGTTTGTTTTTGTGTTTTATTTTTCATTGTTTGTAATTATTTAGTTTTTAAGTACTCTAGCTTTTTTAAATCCTATTTATTTTAACATTTGTATGCCTTCACGGCAAAGCATAGTGCTCAATTATGTTACTATAAGACCTTTATGTAAATACCTATGTTTCACAAATAAAGATTCTGATTCTGATTCTGATTCTGATTCTGATATTACGGCAGTGACTAACGCATGACTCTACTCACGAAAATACAAACTTTTTATAGCAAAATCCTTGGTTTGCGCTGCGTAAAGGTATGTAGATAATACGGGCGAGGTAATACGGGCTAGTGTCCGCAACTCCACGGCAATGCACGTATTTTGCGTACGGTAAAGGTACGTAGAAAGAAACTAAAGTGAACGATTACTAAAGGGATAATTCATGCTAAGAGACGTGTTTGGTGTTATCTGAATGGATAGATTATGAAATGAGTAAATAACAAGAAGCCTTATCGTGAGAATGAGGATTCAGGATAACCACTGAGATGAAGACTAAAAGAGAAGTATGGAAGACAAAGATTTGGTGTGCTGACCCTAAACAAATAGGGATAAGGGCAAAGAATGATGATGACATTTTAGAATAGATTATATAAAGTATCAAGTGTGGTCAAATGAATTTTGTTGTGCAAAATATAAATATGATCAAAATTACAAAAAAGTAATTGTAACAATTAATAAATAACTTATCAAGAAGTCAGCAAGAAAAGTTTTTCTTCCATCTCAACCTATCACACGTACCAGCAAACAAGTGCTCGTACAATTATCTTTAAATTACCTGAATTACTTCAACATAGGGTACCATTTTTAGTACGACAGCACTGACGATCCGTATTTCATTACATGCAGTAATATAATTTCAGGACGAAAATCTATAAGAAAATAATATCTATAAAGTTGTTTGAGATGGATCAATTAATTAGTATTATACTTCTCTATCTATAAAAGTGAGATATAGGCATATTTTACTTTTTATATTGCATCATATTAATTTCATGCATATGCATCGTATAAAGAAACGAAGCCTGCGTTTTGTTCACATCCGTTTACAATCATTTTTTTCAAAAGAAAGTTTTTATTTTTATTTATTTTGAATCTTTTTACTTTGCAATTTAAAATTTTTCAATAGATTATGTAATATTTTCATTTTTATGTGATTGCTTACGAAATTATCAAAGAAATAAAATCTATCTACAACATTTTAAATGGTCATAGATTAACAAAACGTATAACGTCGTTGAAAATCGAAGGAACGAATGGTTTTATTTAATTTTCATTCATTCATTCACTATCAAAATGGCGTTGGACTAAGCTGTGCGTTATTGTTACTTTTTGTTTTTGTAAAATTTTAAAACTGTTGACTTAAACTGAGGTAAATATTTGTCATCTATACATTTTACGTTGTTATCTATGTAATGAACAAATTATATTTTGTATTAATTTTGTAAATATTGTTTCAACAGGTTAACATGGGTCGCTCGCCCAGCCCGCGGCGGCGCGATGACAGGCGCCGCGACCGAGAGAGAGATAGAGACCGAGATAGGGACCGCGAGAGGCGGCGGCCTCGCACTCGGTCCCGTTCGCGCTCTCTGGACCGCCGGCGGCGCACCCCGGATCGCCGGCGCAGCCCCTCGCCGCGCCGCCGCCGCTCCCGCAGCACGTCTCCAGGACCCTCCACATCATTCGTAAAACAGAAGAAGACCTTCAGCGAGCGTCCGATAGTCACCCCAGCGGATCTAGAAGGTAAAACTCCTGAAGAACAGGAAATGCTAAAAGTAATGGGATTTTGTGGTTTCGACACTACCAAAGGAAAGAAAGTGGATGACAATGTTGAAGGAGACGTCCACGTTGTGTTAAAACGTAAGTACAGACAGTATATGAACAGGAAGGGCGGATTCAACAGGCCTCTAGACTTCGTAGCATGATTCCTCGGTCAGCGCACAGCGAGTCTCCAGCATTTCTGCAATGTTGGTCTGTTTTAGTTGTAAGGCTGATATGTGATATTTTTGATAGTTTGGTTTTATATGAACGTTATTTATTATCTAAACTTATTTATAACTTATCCTGAGTACTGGGCATCTATAGGCATGCATTATTTTTTCCACATAACGAGTTAGTGGTCCGATGCAAGCCTGTTCAGCATTAAATGTGGGCCTACTCGGCCTGATGCCATATTCACAGTTGTTAGTTAGTCTTAATTACTGGTTTCCTATTAATAACTATACAAGAGACTGCTTAGAATCAGTTACTAAAAACAATTTAATATGAATCTTCAAAATACAGTGTAAACTCTTTATAACGAAACTCAAGGGACTGAGCATTGAGCATTTTTTGTTGTTATAGAGAGTTATTGTTATATGGAGTGAACAAAAAAAAACAACCAAATTAACAAGTATCACACAAACTTTTTCGTCAACACTAATCGCTTTCCGTTTACTGGCCATGTTAACAGTTTCAAAGTAGGTTTACGAGATAGGTACCCAGTATGCTTGGTCGAAGACCATCACTTCCGAGAAAACAATGCGTCACACTGCACGTGTTCAAGGCAATTAAGGATAACAAAAGCTAGACCCGTGGCTAGACCGACCTCGGATGTTTCGGAGCTTCAAAGTCTTTTGTTACCTGATAACATAACATAAACAATAATACCTATTATGTCCAGTAATATCATTAAAACACGAAATTAGGTAACTGCATGTTTATTCAGCTAGGTAGCCTTACACAATGTGTAGATTCAAACCTACCCCCAACTTAGTTCATCTTATTTGTCAACAAGAGGAACAAGTACCCACAATCGTCTATACACATATCCATACTAACAAACTACAATCATGTACATGACAATACCGATAATAAATATTTACTGTCTAAAAATATGAACACATTTCTTCGTAATAGAGAATGGCGTATCGCTATAAAGAGTGTTTCAATATGTGGGTTTTAACACAAACCAACCAAGTTGGGCTCACTTCAACGTTACAGGGAGTTTATTGTTATAAAGGATGACGTTATAAAGAGTTTACACTGTATCTCAATTTAACAGTATTGTTTCAGTGACCAGGCTTGCGGCATAAGAAAAATAATTCATTCATCTATATAAATAAAAGAAAGTCCAGTTACTTACACCACTGAATAGCTAGACCGATTTTTATATTTGATTTGTCTCTGCCCCAAATAGCAGAATAACTATTAAAACATGGGAAAAATTCATGAAAATAAAAGTAATTAAGATAGTTAATTTTCCCATATACTCGTTCTTATTGATTATCAGGGGATACAACGGCGGTAATTTCGTCTGGTCAGATAGTATTTACATAAAATCTTTATTGCATTTTCTTTTTTATTTTACTTAAAATTTTTATAACATTCTCATAAAAAGACTTTTTAACAGATTATTAAAAACATTCATACGGACTTTTGTGATAACATTTCAGTTTCTAAAAAAAAAACTTTCTATAGGGTTCACAATGGCCGTCCGGTCACCTGTCGTATTATCTTAAAAACTCTCCCATGACACCCCTTGGCAATGAATTTGGTTCCAAACTCGTTTCCATACATAACTAGCTTTGTCGCAAGGCCTTGATTGTGATAGTAACAGAAAAGAAAGTTCTTTAGTCTCGCAAACAAAAGGATTCAAGTTTTTAAAACTGGTTTACTGGCGAATTTCTACTCTTACACTTTTGACAAACTTACGCCATCTTCCCATAGGGGTGGGGTAGGCAGAAACTACAGATCATTTGGTAGAAATGTTAAAATATAAAAAAAATGCTACTTGCAAATTACAATTATTTTTGAATTATTTTCATGTTAGGGAAACAGGGTCAGTAATGTTTACACCAGGTTTTTAAGTAATAGGAGTTACACATTTAGAGCTCAACTGTCACTAATGATACACAAATAACTTTTTCTATGGTTACAAAACTTAATAAGTTTGCCTAACAGACTACGGGCTAATGGAGTCATATTCATATCAAACTTGAGTTATCTTGTCAAGTCCTGAGATAATATTCATTCCAACAACTCAGTTGAGCAAGCATTTTCGCAAAAAATAAAAAAGCAGAGTTGCTGAGAATTTTTTACCAAGAAATTAAAATGACTGGTAGTTTTTAACAGCGGCTTTATTTGCCTATGGGCTGATTTTTCCATCGCTTTTATTCAAGGAATATTTACTTTGGACAGTATTTGTATGAAATAATGTGTCAAAATTATTCCTCGAATAACGTTATCAGATGATTGAAAAATCAGCTCTAAGAGAACAAATTTAGATAAGATCATAGCATGAGCCTTTAGCCGGCTTGCCAGCTTCTTGATAGGATTGCGCAGAAAAGAAGCTTATATGTTAATCGTGTTTAGCTAAGCATTATGTTATGGTATTGCACAGCAACAAATTAAAACATATCATTTGGAAATTGGAACATCATCTAAGATTTATACAATTTTCTATAAATTTTTCTTTACACACTTTACAACTGCTAATACCTAAGAATGTTCATATAAAACCAAGCTTTTCTATCAACTTTTTTACATAGAATTAAGTGTTAAACAATTGTTTCAATCTCACATAGATTTGAGAGCTATGGCTGTGATAATATAGATCATTTTACTTCATTTCAAAATCTTTATCGTCGCAGATATAAGGACACTCTTTGTTCAGGGAAATATAAGACTAAAAGTTAATAAAATCCTCATTATGAAAATTATTCCTGTGTTGTGTCTCATTAGCATAAAACTATGGAGATAAGTTATAAAATGGGTAGTATTTTGTTAACAATAACGTTTCTTATTTTCTTGCATACTGAAAAACGGCAAATATTTATAAAATTACAGAGTTCATTTAGCCTTTTCAACATTATACACTCAGAAATCGTTTAGGATATACAAATCCGTTTTCTCCTTTAATATTGCAGCCATACCTCTTAATAATTCCGACGGCTTGATGCTAAACTTCAGAAATACTTTGAAAAAACTTGAAAAAGGATATTTTTGAACAAACATCCATCTATTGACCTGGCTGTCGTGCAGGTTACCAATACCATTTATCACAACCAGTGTTAATTAGGATAATCTTAGGCCCTCCTATATGGCCTAGTTACTAAAAATAAGATTTTATGCTCACGCCATTCCAAAAACTAGTACAAATTATACTTTTGGCGATATCAAACAACACTTGATATATAAAATATCTATTTTGGCTTATGCCAGTGTGGTCTCAAAATAAAATAACCATGACTTATATTTAATCACTCTTGGGCATAAAGCCTTCGTTTGAAATTGAGTCTCATTTGGGATTATACCAAACAATATGAACATGTCAAAATCAAAACATAAAACCTACATGGGTAGTTACGAAACGCCAGAAGCTAGGTGTTGTTAAAAACACCTCTTTGGGTAAAACTACGCTGACATACACATTTTATAAGGTTTTTAAAGTATTTCTGTCACTGCTATACAATAGTGACAGTATGAAATTCAATAGCAACTTAAAAACTTCCAAAATAGTATGTTTAATTTTTTCTGAAGTTTATTGTCAAGACTGCTAGTTGTAAGTTAGGTTTAGTCCGTTACCGCAGTACCCGCGCGCAGCCCCGGCCCGCGCGGGCCCAGTCATGCGCCTCGGCGCACCCAAGAAACCGCTTGCAATGAGCACGGGTCGTGACGACATAATTTTTGTGGTCTGTCGGGGTTTAGTTGAAGGAAATGGCATAGAGAAGACTAATTTCGTTTTTATTTGGACTCCTTGAAGGTTTTTATCTGCTCTTGTAGCTGTATTTTACAGGAAATGTTACAAAAACAGATGAAAATAGCCTTAAATCTATTCTATAGTGAGCCGTATAAACTACAAAATTCTCCGCACGATTTTATACATACAAAACTTTTAGAAAATCCTTTATACAGCTCACAATACACCCGAAATTGTTGAGCCATTTCCAATGCAACTCTCGCCGACAGATTGAACTATAAGACTGAAGCGAACCGCACTAGTTGTAAGTTTTCCGCACGGCGCACCTCTAGTTAGTAGAAGATATATTTATACACACACATATACACACCCTCCCCCCAGATTGAACCCTTATCCTCCACAATGTACAATAGTTAAGATCTTAACGACAGAATGTTATGTTCTTAGTAAAATCAAAGGAGAAGAAGGATTTTTGGCGATGATACGTTCTTATACAGTCATTACAGCCTGTAATTGAACGTGTTGTCAAGTTTTAATTTAGAATAAAATATTGGCAACACCAATTCGTTTTTGGGTTTGTGTTGCCAATTTATTTCAATTTAAATTACATTTTGTTTACCGTATTTCTCAAATCATTTTGGGGAATCCTAACAAATTATTATTAACTTTAAAACTCTGAATCCTGTTTCATTTACTAATAACATTGCATTCTGCCGTACCGATCTCCGATATACAATAATATACAATGGTTAAATATATTTTTTATGTATATTATTAACGCACGCGCCGTGCGGGTGCGGGTTGCGATCTATCGTCCCCGTTCCCATTGCAGGCAGTTTGTCAATACATCTGCCCTTTTGAATGAATCTCCAAAACGTATTAACTCCACAGCACACTTTCACACAAATAAAACGAAAAAATAAATTGTCCATCACTGAAATCAATGCTTGTAAATATGAATTTTAATTACTAAGCAATCGTTTCAGTGGAAAATTTGCAGAAAAAAATGTTTTGTATACTTACTTAAATTGTAAAAATAAAAGTACCGAAAAATCATACTGCCATGGTACTTTTTGGCGCCAATTTCGAATGTCAAGCGCCATTTTTTACCACATATATATTTTTTTTTTTCAATTACAGATCAATTTATAGTTTACATGTTGTAAAAGTTCAAACATTTTTATTGTATTCAGTGTAATCACAATGTTTTGAAAAAGCATTACTTGCATAGAAAGGTGATTATATGTTTTCTTGATATTCACTGTCAAAAAAAATTTTTTTTTTCATAATCTTTGTTTGAATGGTTCGATTTGTTTAAAATAAGATTTAGGGCTGAACCCAATTACCTATCTATCACCAGTTTTGGCATACTGGAGGTAGAAAAACCTGGTTTTAACATCCCAATAATCTATATCAGCGTTGCTATTCTGTAAAAATCTCACCGTGAAAACGCAGATGAAGTGAGCGTGGAGTGAGTTGTCAATAGTGTCAATTCCTAGCAAAAACAAACTCACTTCACCTAAGTTTTCACGGTGAGATTTTTACAGAATCGACCGGCACAGTACGGATCTGTATGATTATATTATACTGACAGTTATGATTATACTTGCTACCACCAGTAGCGATCTGTCTTTAACTGAAAATAGGTAATGGGGTTCCGCCGTTAGTATCCCAATGTATGAAAATCCTAATTTTTTACAAATAAATCTATAACAACATCTTTGTTATTACTGAAATATTTGCAGTAATGAAAACTGAAAGGAGTCATTCCCAATGTACATACCACGAATTATTTATATTTAAAAATATTTAACTTTTAAATTAAAGACTCCATTGCAAATCAGCATTGAAAATACTACATAAGTACCACTTTGATCTTCAAAAATTAATTAAGTATTGTGATTTATCAATCCTTAATCTTATAAGTGCCAAAGAGCGTAAATCTACGATTGATCAGTCCAATACCTACCCTCTTTTCAGACATCAAATTATTTTTTTGTAAATTCCGTTTTTGATTCAGAAAATCAATGTTGAATTGATTTGAAAAATATACTAGTCACGATTTCTTTTTCTATGCTGATTTAGCAAAATACGAGGTACTATTTTAATATTTCGGTGTTTTTAAATTTTAGTTCTATCTAGTATAAATGTACTAAATTGTATATCCTTGGTACTTTTCGCGAGTCGATGTCTTCAATAGATACATGTAATAATTCCTGTATACAAGGTCAAAATAAATTAGCTAGCGAAACTCCGTGGACATGATGGTATCTCATCACGATAAAACAAAAGATAAGAGATTTTCTCACTTTATACTTATAGTAACAATAGAACCCATCGTTCATGGATACCCAAAAAAAAAACATCGTATATTTTGTTTTTATTTTATTGTGTTTAAATACCGATACCCATGACGTCTGCGGAGTTTCGCTAGCTAATTTAATTTGACCTTGTATATGCACTGAGCATACAAATTTATTATGTAAATATTTCGGTGTGCTGTCAGATTTTGTGTAGAAATTCTCTTGTACAGACGCCAGCACATCAAGCTACTACAATCTGTCAAATTTCTTTGATTTTCTACTTTATCACTAGACATTAAATTAGACATTAACTAGACATTTAATTTAGTATCTAGTGTAAATAAAATTCAAAGTTGATTGGGTAAATTTGACAGTTTCGTAGCTTGATGTGCTGGCGTCTGTACAAACCGCAAGAGTTAACTTGCCCTCCCGACCTCCGCGCTGTTACCGCTCTCGCCATCGACATCTCAGTACCGCGCGCCTGCGTCATCCCAGCGAAGTCGCAAGTTAACTCTTTTGGGTTGTAATGTGTAATAATAATGTATGCCAGTATTGTCATCTTCATTCATAGGAATTATAATATTTTGGTTTATAATACTTAAAAATGTCAAAAGTACTAAAAATGTAGTGTTAGCTATAATATGAATATTATTATCGGAAATACGTAGTTTAGTTGAGAAAAATTGTATAATATGGTGTCGACGTTTACGTTAATAAATGTCATTGTTTTATTTTTTGGTCGACTATATTGACATTGTATAGTATTTTGTTTTCTGTACATTTTGTGTATAAAAATTGATTTAATTTTTGTTAACCAAGGATTCAAAATGAATAAATCATTTTGGAAGTACTTTTTATTTTATTTTTCCTTATTTTCTCCCCAAAATTCTTGTGAAAGGAAAAAATTTGCTTTTAGCAGCGCAGCAGCTATATTATTTGTTTTTCCAAAACACAAATAGCGGACTAAAGCGGAACTGGGCTGGCCTTATGTATTAGGGGCCGTCCATTAATCACGTGATGTTTTTTTGGTATTTTTAACCCCCCCCTCATATCACGTGTATCTTTAGTACCTACAAAGAATCGGACCTTTTTTATGTTTATAAAATACAGGTATAATCATCTAATTTTATTAGAAAGTTTGCAGGATGTTTTTAAAAAAATAAATACACGTGATATATTACTACACCCCCCTACCCCCTTGTGATATTTCGTGATTTTTTATGGACCCCCTCCCCCCCTTTCGAGCCTCACGTGATTAATGGACAGCCCCTAATGTAATAAAATTATTTTCTGCAACTTACCTATGAAGTGGGAACTTTTTGGTCGAGCAGTTGTTCCACTTTTTTTTGTGCTGGTTCTCCGTTCAATCGGTTAGAAACGAGTCGTTTTAGGGTTCTGTACCTCAAAAAGAAAAAACTGAACTCTTATAGGATCACTTTGTTGTCGTCCGTTTGTCTGTCAAGACCCTTTATCTCAGGAACTCAGCTCTACAGTCCCTTGAAGCTGTGAAGTTAACGTAAAAAAAGATACGGCCGTTTATGCCGCACAAAGAACGTATATTTCGACACTCAAGGGAAACAACACTTGCTACACTTTTTATTTTCTTTTTTTTACTATGTAGCATGTAGCTCAAGTAAAGGTAAAAACCCGAAAACAGTAAATTTGTAGATACAGACGCCAGCACATCAAGCTACTCGGAACTGTCTTTCCCAATAAACTTTGAACCTTATGCTTTAGCGATAAAGCTGAAAACCTATTAAAGAAATTTGACAGATTGTAGTAGCTTCATGTGCTCTGCCGTGGCATAACTAAAATGCCCTTATCCGACATCTGGTCGATTTTTAACTTTTAATTCTATTATAAAGAGAATAGCATTAAAAGTAAAAAATCGACCAGATGTCGGATAACGGCATTTTAGTTATACCACGGCTGTGCTGGCGTCTGTACATTAAAAAGACCCGTGATAAAATATTTACATACCTACAATGTACGGAACCATCGGTGCGCGAGTGTGCGACTCGCACTTGACCGGTTTATTTTTATGTCACAGGTGCAAAGGCCTTTCCACTCTCTTTCCAGGGCTGTCAAGTCTTACAGTACAGACGCCAGAAGATCAAGCTACTACAATCTGTCAATTTTTTTAATAGATTTTCCGCTTTATCGCAAAAACAATGTTCAAAGTTGATTGGAAAAATTTTACGGTTTTGGGTAGCTTGATGTGCTGGCGTCTGTACCTTAATAGCTTTTTTTCATTTTCATACGTATTTAGTCATGTATCCAAATTCAAATCATATTATTGTCCAGCGGGTCATAATGAAATTCCGTACAATAATAATAATTATTGCCGGGTTAGTCTAGGACTAGGAACTGTACGTCCGTCGCCCCCCACACATCAGGACCCGAGGTGGCGGCGCGATGTGTTCCACGCGCGCCCCTCTTAGACGTCGCGGGGGGAGTCAAACACCTCACTCCCCCCCCTGACCAGACGGGGCCCGCTGAGGCGGGCCGGCACCAGCCGGGGGTTGCGGAAGGATCGTACTGTTACAGTTCCCCAATGCTAAGGGAAACCCTTAGTGATCAATTATATTTGATTGCATAGGTTTCCCAGAAATTATCACGTCATCATATAACGGCAGCATTGCCTCACACTCCCCGCGGAGAGTCAGTCTCGTCCCGATCGCCGAATCGTTACCATCTCTTAATATCGCTGTGTCTGCCAGTTTCAACTTAGTGAACCCAAAAATTGTAACAAGGTCAAATCCACTAATTAAACCATTTATTCCAGTATATTTAAAGTGTCTTTTTTTAAAACAAGGTTTATCTGACCTCGCGTAACATTGGTGGCAGCTTAAGGGATTTTAAAAATCCTCGGATCGCCTCAATTCAGTGAAAATTAAATTATAAAAGAAAAACCACACTTACCTACTTGTGTTGTGTAGTGAAAAGTGAAGTGAAAATCCAATCTTACCTCTGTATCCTGTCGCTGTATCCTGTCGCTGTGCCTCTCCGCACAGTACCGCTGTATCCTACTGGTCTTATCAGGCCCTTACCTGCTGTGTTGGTGTAACGGGGTGCACCCCGAATATCTGTGACTCCATTGGGTGACCTTGCCTGGCTAAGAAATGATTCGTGTTGCCGTCGCATTCGCAGTGTTCCTGTAAGTACATCTGTTCCACATCGAAACTATCTGTGTTGTGAAAATAGTGCCAGTGATTTAAACTACAAAGTTTCATCGCATAGTTTCAACCAAATTCGAACTTCTAAGTGCTAGACTTAATAACATTCAGTTAATTAATTATTGTCCGAGTACACTATCTTATCACTCAGCTCCGAGAATAGTTCAACATTCTTTTCTTATCGCAACTCCGTACTTCCTGCGCTATCTTTGTTTTAATAACTTTGCATGCCTAAAGACGAGCCCAGTACCATGTCTAAAGAAACAAAAGAAATTGACATGAACTTTATAAGCAAATTTATTAACAAATTCGACGGAAACCGCGAAAAACTTAATGCGTTCTTAAATAATTGCAGAAATGCAATAAGCCTTGCATCACCGTCTCAACAAGACACAATATTAAAATACATTTTAAGCCAACTTGAAGGCCGTGCCGAAAGTGCGTGTTGCATTAGGGAATTCGAAAACTGGCAACAGCTAGAAGAATTTCTCAAAAACCAATTCGGCGAGAAAAAACATTATGCTGCACTACTCTCGGATCTCCAGGACTGCTGTCAGACTAATAGCGAAACAGTCAACCAGTTCGCACTACGTGTAGAGACATGCTTAGCTAAACTTTTAACCGAAATCAATATTTCAATACCCACAAAAAAGAAAGGTGAACTGGCTGGCCGTGTCGCTGCAATGCAAGACTTAGCATTGCATACATTTATGACTGGCTTAAATTCTCGCCTATCAACTGTAGTTAGATGCCGTGACCCTGAAACTTTAAATGAAGCCATTGGCTTCGCTATGTCCGAAGAAAAAATATTACAGACAACCTCTAAACGTAATCCATCTGCAATCAATACCAATTCACCTTATCAAGGACGTTTGCCTCAGCGTCGATTCCAACCAAACCGAAACCTTGCACAACAAGGTGCTTCAAACGAATCCAACGGTCAAAGACCACCTGCATTTGGTCCTCCAGTATGTCGTTATTGCAAAAATGTGGGCCATACCATTGAGGAGTGTAGGAAACGAGAATTTAATAATCGCTTCAGAGATAACCAAAGACCATTACCAAGGCGCTACCCAAACAATCAAGGTCAAGTTCACGCAATAAATAGCAACGAAGACTACGTGGAAAATACTGTAGATAAACCAAACGATGATTTAAACGAATAAAGGGCTCACGGTGGTGTCTCGTGAGACCCAAACCTCAAATTCAAAAACATTCCCATTACAAAGACACCAATACTATACCCGCTGTATCCGCTGTATCCTCTGCATCCTCTGTACCCGCTGTATCCGCTGTATCCTCTGCATCCTCTGTACCCGCTGTATCCGCTGTATCCTCTGTATCCGCTGCATCCTCTGTACCCGCTGTATCCGCTGTATCCTCTGTATCCGCTGCATCCTCTGTACCCGCTGTATCCGCTGTATCCTCTGTATCCCCTAACAATAGGGACTCACGAATAAACCGCAGCACTGTATCCTCTGCATCCGCTGTACCCTCTACATCTGCTATATCCCCTAACAATAGGGACTCGCAAACTAGTCGCACCGCCGTATCTTCTGTATCCACTGTCCCCGATAAACGTAAAATAATTAATCCTGATGCCAAACCCACTTCAGACTCGATCGCTCCTCGTCCAATTCCTGAAACAAAAATTTATGAGATTAATATTAGTCCATTTAAAAGACGCTTACCTCACATCCTTGTCCATACCCAAGTGTCGAATACCACCTTGTCCCTCCTCGTAGATTCTGGTGCAACTGTAAGCCTTCTAAAAAAATCTTCTATACAGATACCAGTTGACATCACAACAGAAATAATACATTTGAAAGGTATTGACCCCATTGATCAAGCTTCACCATCGATAGGCCATTTCCCACTGAAAATAAAAATAGATGATAAAAATAGTATCACTCATAAATTCCATATAATACCTCGAATACACTTACCTTATGATGGTGTTATTGGCACTGATATGCTAATCGCTTTCGGCTGCACTATCGACTACACTCGTGAAACCTTAAAAATAGGTAAAAACGAAATAAAATTACAGTTCAATGCGCCTATCTATGTAATTCCTCCCAGGACTGAAACTGTCATAGAATGCTCTGTTTCCAACCCCGAGGTGAAAGAAGGACTCATACTAGACCAATGCTATCACGAAGATATATTAATCGCTAATTGTTTAGTCGCAGTTAAAGAAAACAAAAGAATTAACCTATCAATAATCAATACATCCGAAACTCCTGTTACCCTAAAGTCAAATTTGGATATCACACTCATTCCCTTAGATTCTTTAACCAAACCTTTCGATCCAGCAAATGATCATACAGTCTGCCATTTCAAACACACCAACTCTTACCTCCGAACACAAGAAGTATTAAACCTTCTTAGAATCTCCCACCTCAATCCTGAAGAAGCAAATGCTCTTCACGATGTTTGCTCTGAATACTCAGACATATTCTTCATTCCTGGTGACAAACTTTCCCACACAAATGCACTCAAGCATAACATAACGACAAGCGTTCAAAATCCAATAAATGTAAAATCTTATCGGTTCCCAGAGGTACACAAACAAGAAGTCAACAGACAAATTGACCAAATGCTCGATCAAGGAATCATAAAACATTCAGAGTCTCCATGGTCTTCACCAATTTGGATTGTTCCAAAAAAAAATCGATGCATCCGGACAACAAAAATGGCGGATAGTAATCGATTACCGAAAACTGAATGACATCACTATTGGAGATAGCTACCCTATACCGCAAATATCCGAAATTTTAGATCAGCTGGGTCAGAGTAAATATTTTTCGACCCTTGACCTTGCATCAGGATTTCATCAAATTTTAATTAATGAAGAGGACGCCCCTAAAACAGCGTTTAGTGTACCTCAAGGACATTACCAATTCACGAGAATGCCATTTGGCTTAAAGAACGCGCCCGCTACTTTCCAACGGTTAATGAATACCGCTCTCACAGGCCTCCAAGGCATACGATGTTTTGTGTACCTTGATGACATAGTCATATATTCTCACGATTTAAATTCTCACATCGATAATCTTTCGTCAGTATTCCAAAGGCTCCGAAATTACAATCTAAAACTACAGCCCGACAAGTGCGAGTTTCTCCGACGTGAAGTCGCATATCTTGGCCATCAAATAACTAAAGATGGTGTTAAACCTAACCCTGAAAAGATAAAAGCAGTAACCCAATTTCCTACTCCCAAATGCCCGAAGGACATTAAATCCTTCCTCGGACTTGTGTCCTACTATCGCCGTTTCATTTCTAACTTCTCTAAAACTGCAAAACCCCTGACTCAACTTTTAAAAAAGGACGTCCCCTTCCTTTGGGAAAACCAACAACAAGTCGCCTTTGACGAACTCAAGTACAAACTTACCTCTGCTCCTATTCTCATTTATCCAGATTTTTCTGCCCCTTTCATCTTAACGTGTGATGCCTCTAACTATGCCATCGGTGCCGTACTCAGTCAAGGTCCAGTTGGTAAGGATAGACCAATAGCATATGCCTCTCGGACCCTCAACAAAAGCGAATCCAATTATAATACCACTGAAAAAGAACTCCTTGCTATTGTGTACGGTTGCAAAACTTTCCGCCCATATCTTTATGGACGAAAATTCCTAATAATTACCGATCATAGGCCATTAAAGTGGTTGTTTAATCATAAAGATCCTGGTAGCAAATTACAAAGATGGCGCCTGAAACTAATGGAATACGAATATGAAATTGGCTATCGAAAAGGAAAACTTAACGCCGCCGCTGACGCCTTATCCCGATATCCTGTAAACCCAATTCAACCATTAGATTGTGATCCCATTCCATCTACTTCTAAGCAAGATGCAGATAATTCCACACCTCCATTCAGCCCTTTAACTCTCGAGGATCTTGATATCCAACTACCTCCTGGTTCCCTAAACCTTGACGATAAATTACCATCTGTAGACCTCTTAGAAAACGATGATTCACCACCAGGTATCGACGATCCTATTACGCCTGAAACATCTAACGATTCCCCGAACTCCACAACAAATCTTTCTCGTAACGATAACTATAGCAAATTCCTGAAAACGATGAGTAACAAAGATTTTAATAGCAACGCTAAAATCACAGAACACAACGAAAGCATCCTGAAGACTAACTGCAAAATCATTGTCATACCTACTTCCATCGATCTCGATGACTCCAACCCTCACGTAGAAGAAATCTTGAGCACTGTCGAAAACTCTAACGAATTCCTAGATAAGGAAAGAACCCTCTACTCCTTTATCTCATTCAATCACAAAGGAAAGACAATATACTTCCTATTCACTAAAGTATATCATTTTGATAACAGTTCTTATGAAGACATTTATAAAAGTATACTAAATCTGCAATCTGACGTACTAAATAATCCTATCGATTCCAACCTAGACTTAGCTATTACTGATTTCCAAAATCCTTTCGACAAACATATCTGGGCGAAAATATACAACATGTTCTGCTATATCTTTAACAACACTCAAGTATCAGTTCATATTTATCATAATACCATAATTTTCCCTACACCCTCGGAGATACCTAAAATACTTCGCGAAAACCACGACATTCCTATCGCAGGACATCTAGGATCTACGCGAATGTTTAATCGAATAAAAGAAAGGTATTTCTGGAAAAATATGAGGACGGATATCGAAACATACGTAAGAAATTGCTCCCCGTGCCAAAGTAACAAAGCCCTAAGACAAATTAATAAATCACCAATGCAAATAACTACCACTTCCACTAAGCCATTCGAGCGACTCAGCCTCGACCTTGTGGGTCCCCTTCCAGAAGCTGGCCTTACTAAGCTCAAATTCATCGTTACACTACAAGATGACCTTACCAAATATTCCCTTGCCTATCCCATCGTTAATGCGACAGCAGAAGAATCATGTGAGTGTTTAGTACATTTTATTTCCGTTTTCGGCATCCCAAAGTCTATTCTAACCGATCAAGGCACAAACTTCACCGCAGAATTATTTAAAAGAACCTGCGACTTTTTGAAAATTAAGCAAATCTGGTCTTCGCCATACCATCCTCAAACTCAAGGTGCACTTGAACGAAGTCACTCAACACTTAAGGAATACCTCAAATCTTATGTCAATGAAAGTCATTCTGATTGGCATAAATATGTCTATACTGCTATGTTAGCGTATAACACCTCCACTCATTCCACTACTAACTTCACACCGTACGAGCTCCTCTTCGGCCAGAAGCCTTTTATTCCAGACTCCGTCTACGAATTACAATCAGACCTTACATATCCAGAATATCTCAAATCCCTGCATCATCGTCTAAAACTCTCACGTGAAAAAGCCATCGAAAATATACAAAGATCTAAGGAAAGATCTAAACAGTATTATGATGCCCGCTCGCGATCTGTTCAATATAAAGTAGGGGATTACGTATATCTCAAAAATCATGTACGTTTGCGCAAAGCCTTTTCACCAATCTGGAAAGGACCGTATAAGGTTGTAAAAGTCAATGGTAGAAACACCTTGACCTTACTCATAAATAGACGCCATGTGACACACCATTATGACGAAGTCAAACTAGCTCCTAGATCTGAAATGCAGTCCTAATTGTATACTCAATACTAATTGTAAATATATTTTATTACAGTAATTCTGCACTGGGTCAGGAGTTCATTACACCCCTGACGAACAGTCCTGGCATCTACTTCGACCCCTTAGGTTCTTTAAGTTTAGTCGATAGTCACCTTAGTGTAGTTATTCCTTATGATATATCCTTTATTAACCCGCACATTCTTAACCTTCGTCTTGTTCTTGATAAATCCAAACAAATATGCGACAATGGTAAAGTCTTTGATTATTTAGAATGTAGTAATCTTTTTGAACCATTGAACACTCGTTATAATGATATAGCCCATGACAACGAAGCTATTTTTCATCTTACACCTCACCAGTCCAAAAGATCTGCACTTCTAGGATTCGTAGGCACTATATCAAAAAAGCTATTTGGCACAATGGATGAAGACGATGCCATTCGATATGACAACGCCATTAAAGAAATAGAAACAGACCAAAAGAAACTAGCCCTTCTAATGAAAGAAAATATATTAGTCACTACTACTTCACTTAGATCCTTCAATGAAACTCTGTATATAATAAAACTAAATGAAAAACATCTCAAAAATGCAATGGATGAATTGTCCCAAGATATTCTAAATATGACTTACATTTCAAAAGAATTAGGTATTAGGTCTCGTATGCTGGAATTAACTTCCATGATAGAAAATAGTCTCTTAGCGTTGTCCTTCAAAGTTGAAGACATAATTAACTCCATTATGTTCACCAAATCTAATGTCCTGTATCCCACTATCTTAACACCTAGAGAACTTTATACCGAATTGGTCAATAATTACAGATTCTTACCGGAATCTAAACAACTTCCAGTTCCTTTGAACCTTGATAACATACATACTATTTTAAATATATCAGAAATATCTAGCTATCTTAATAAAGATAAGGTAGTGTTTACAGTAAAAATCCCTCTCATTAACCCTATATACTTAAATGTATATCATAACTTACCATCGCTGGTTCCACATGATAAAAATAATCCAAAGTCATATTCGACCATCATCCCGTCCTCCAAATATATTGGTATCAGCAGAGACAGGTCAATGTACTGTAAATTAGACAATCTGGTTTATTGTAAAATAATCAATAATGATCATTACCTGTGTGAAATATCAATATTATACTCCTCTTCCGCAACGCCTTCCTGTGAAACGGAAATTATTACAAAAGTACTTACCTCAATCCCTTCGATTTGTGAAACCAAATTTATTCAAGGTCACGTTAGCATCTGGCAACCACTACGCCATAATAGATGGTTATATGTAATGTCAGAAAAAACTAGAATAAGTATTGAATGTAATAACTCTCAATCTACTGAAATAGAATTTAACGGAAATGGTGTATTGTACTTACCTCCTAAATGTGTTGCCTACTGCAAGGACACTCGTTTAACCTCGCATGAAAATCGTAAAGTTCAACTGAAATCCATTGTTTCTAATTTTAATATTTTAAATGATTCATGTTGTAATAAAGCAGCTTATAATAACATTGTACCAAACTTACCTGTAGTTAATATTAAGAATGTTAATTTAGATGCCTTAGCTTATGATAATCCTGAAATCCTAAAAAGTCTTAACAATATAATTGAAAAACCACATATTGTTTTATATCAAAAATACTATTCAGGTATTACAATTATAATTATAATTTCTATTATGTGCTTTATTATGTATAAGGTGTATAAAACTGGCATACACAGGAAAATAATGAAATTTAAGGAAAATAGAACTCCCAAAAATAATGACCCTGAGTTAGATGATATTGAACTCTCTGACGCTAACACGAGACCCTCTCTCCGAATCGGCTGACTCGTATTTCACTAATTAAAACATAAACTTCACTTTAAAGGGTGTAGTTTACTCTAAATCGGGGGGCTGTTACAGTTCCCCAATGCTAAGGGAAACCCTTAGTGATCAATTATATTTGATTGCATAGGTTTCCCAGAAATTATCACGTCATCATATAACGGCAGCATTGCCTCACACTCCCCGCGGAGAGTCAGTCTCGTCCCGATCGCCGAATCGTTACCATCTCTTAATATCGCTGTGTCTGCCAGTTTCAACTTAGTGAACCCAAAAATTGTAACAAGGTCAAATCCACTAATTAAACCATTTATTCCAGTATATTTAAAGTGTCTTTTTTTAAAACAAGGTTTATCTGACCTCGCGTAACAGTACGTTCCCGCGACCCCCGGCGTAGGTGTGAGATGGAACACCGGAGTGGTTTTTAGTCAGTAAGAGTCTGACAGACCCCGCTGCCCGCCCCAGGGCGGCGGACATCCATGAGGATTTTCCACCCCGAGAACAAAAAAAAAAAGGGGCTAGGAACTGTCGTAGTCCCTTGCGTCAGGAGGCATACTCTCTAAGCCCGTCAACTAAGATACGGGCCCGTCCGGAAGTAAACAACACCCGTATCATTAACTTTTTTGGACGGATAAAAACATACCGGGAGTACGGACAACTGTCAAATCGTGTCGTCATTCATTTTTAGTTCGGGCCCCGAACTAATCTCATATCCAAGTAATACACATTCTTTGTTGGAACGAGAGGAAAGCTACTCAGTCACCTCGCAGGTCTCGACGACCTAGCACAAATGCGGAATGTGAAATTAGTTTAGGAAGTCGGTTGCATGAATCACACTAATGTTATAAAGGCGAGTGTGTGTGTGTTTATGTTTGTTACTTCTTCACGCTCAAACGGCTAGATCAATTTTGATAAAATTTTGTATGGAGGTAGCCGACACCCTGGATTAACATATAGGCTACTTTTTATCCCGATATTCCCACGGGATTGACATTTACGCGGGTGAAACCGTGGGGCGCAGCTAGTTACAAATAAAAACAAGTTCTGTCATAATTTACATTTATTTCTCACCGAACATTACATTTACAACACGATTCTTATTGTGATGGAATGTGACAGTTAGGGACAAGCGTTCTGTGTAACTATGTCATGAAACTCACAATATTTTACATAATAATAATAATAGAGTATTCTTTATTGGTGACGTCATGAAGTATTTTTTTATTAATTTAACTATGTGATACCAGGGTAACAAGAGGCAACGTTCTGTCTGTTCAGGGAGTTTAAATAAACTATTAGAATATCATTCTGTGCTGTAATAAATTTCTGAAAATTCAACATGTAACCAATGATTTAAAAATGTGTCTGTGGATATTCTTGCCCGTTCTTCTCCATAGCAACCTACTAGGTACACTTTGGAATGGGCAACTAGCTTCATATTTCTGACTGGCCAACTCCTTGATAATTCAAGTGCCTGTAAATGGTTTAATTGAAATGAAAAGTTAGCATACACAAGTGTCACAGGAACAAAATAAAGTAGCTCAGATGTAACAGGATTGATACAAATCATGTATAGGTCGTATTTTAGACTAGTTTTAAGACATTGTCGACACAGAACATGAAAACAGGCATCTTCTGGGCACGTTCGTTTTATCATAGACCTCATCCGTCGATTTCCATCAGGCGTGATGGGGGTCAAGAGCGGGCCCATTTATCAATAATAAAACAGCAATATTCTCCCTAATTACGGCATCAAGAACAACGCCTGTTGTCGCCCGAGCAACACATAACAATCTAGTCTAATTCAAACAGCGATAAGTCTTATACTTCACTCTTAAATCACTTTTACAAAAAACTTAAACAAAAAGTTATTTTTATATGTAACTGTTTTAAATAAATTAGAACCGAGATCTTCATACATGTCAAAGACTTACAAATAATAATATTAAACATAATCCAATATTTCTGGTGCACGTGGCTAAGTAATGACAGCTGCACGGGTCGATCAGGTTAAGCTACGCTTGCCGCGGTTGGTCCGTGGATGGGTGACCTTTATCGTCATTCATGGATCTTTGGTAGTCGTTACGGGTAGTCAGAAACCCGAAAGTCTAACAACCAAAGTCTAACCAAGAAGTATCGTATTACCCAGTAACTGGAATGTGGAGGTCAGATAGGCAGTCACTCCAAGTTAATTGTAAAGTAACTTCATCAGGTTAGACTGGAAGCCGACTCCAACATAGTTATAAAAAGGCTAGGCAGATAATGAAAATTTTCATAAATTTAAAAAACTTACAAATAATAATATAATCCACCATTTGTAAAAGCCTGATCAAGTCATAAGTAAAGCTCTGTTTAACTGAGGCGAATGCCAGGAATTTACCTTACATATACAAAATGTACAAACGAATATGAACTTTAACATAAAAAAATACGGTTTATATTCGTAATAAACACTTGCTCACATTCGGTTATAAGAATATGAACATTATTCGCGTTAAATAAGGTTCATATTAGTTTGAAACGCTAACTTTGGTTAACAAAGCCAGAGAGCGTTTTGTGAAGCTTGCTTTAACAATAGGACTGGCGCACACATATTGAACGATACAAATACAAATTACTATACAGGGTCAAATTAAATTAGCTAGCGAAACTGCAGTCGTGACTGGATCGATATCTAAATACGAAATAACAAAAAATATTGTTTTTTTTTGGAAGTCTACGAGAGTGTTGTTACTTTCGATATGAGTTGAGAAAATCTGTTTTATCGTATTTAGATATTAATACCCATAGCGTCTGTGAAGTTTACACAAAAGAAAACAGATTTTTTAAACTGATATTTCTAGTGACTAAACTATTTGCGATCGATGACCCCTCAAAAAAAAACCCATTAAATTAATCAAGTTTAGATATCAATACCAACACGCCTGCGGAGTTCCGCTAGCTAATTCAATTTGACCCTATAATTAATAGCCTCATAGGTTTACAATAATCTTGTAACAACAGACTAGACATGTTACAGCGTCAGTAGAACAAACGGTTAAAATTAGCAAACGATCGTGAGTTCGATCCCCAGTCGTTGCACTGCAGACGTGAGCCTACTGATAGCATAACTTTGTTGTAGGGAATTGAACATTTTCACAGGCGCGCCATTTTTTTATATTGTAAATGGCGGCAAGTGCGGCTGCGCATGAAAAGATAGCTGACATCAATGTGCGTGATCAACTTTGAACGTTAATATCTCGAAAACGTGACGCTTTACTGGGTTGCATTGATGTTAGCTATCGCTTTAGATACGTTTCGGTGTGGCCACCATTTTGAAAAAAAAACAAAATGGCGTACAGGCATACCCTGTACGCCATTTTGTTTTTTTTTCAAAATGCCACGGATCTTCAAAGCCAGAACAGAATCACGAAAAGTATCACCAAATTGAGATTCAATACAAAATAAAATTAATTTAAAAATATAAATTAAATAATTACATTTCATAGGAACATGGAAGCAACTATAGTTTTTTTTATATTTTTGTTGTTAAATACTGATACTTATATCATTCCTTTAGCCACACGATTCAGAACTTTTCTTTAGCAACATCTTCAAATGGAACTGACTCCCTCATTGCTCTAGTCATCGCGCGCATGAGGTCCTGGGTCTCATTCCCGGGTCGTAAAAAAAAGTTATTAGGGTTTTTCCATGTGGAATTTCCCAGTGGCAGCCAGTGGCAGTGGTGGCTGAATTTGCGTCCGGTTGGTGGTAGTAAAAATAAGCTATCGTAAGGTTCTGAGTCGCAGGCTCATTCTATTTTAATTAACTTTGACGAAGACTATACACGGTGAAATTGAAAATATGCGACAAATCGAAACGGGAGATTGTACTTATCATTATAAAAAACTTTTACTACGGGACCAAACGCACCCACGATACAGGAGTAATTCCTAGTGTGGGGCAACGTTTTTTTTGTTTGAAGAAAAAAAAGAAAAAAAAAACCTGAAACCGCCAAACCAATATCAACTGTTCCCTACAGTTATGTTCGCGTCAAAATGTAGGGAACAGCTTTTTTTTTCGCGATTGCAGCTTTGGTCCTTTACCCTTTATAGTAAACTAGCGACCCGCCCCGGCTTCGCACGGGTGCAATGCTGATACTAAATACTTAATACACTACAGAAAAACTGTGAACGTTGTACTTATATAAAAACAGCGGCCCGCTCCGGCTTTTTTATAGGCACGCTCCTGCCGCACCGGGCGGCCGGCCGGTACCGCCGCAAACGCTACGTCCCGCAATTTTTAAATCTGTAATATCTTCGAAAATTTTCACTTAAATCATACGGTGTAAAGGGCCATATAGATCTATATTAAATGAACAATGTATTCAAGGTATTTAATTAGTTAAGGATTAATGCTGTATTGGTTAAAATCTCTTCGAAAATTAGCCATTATTTGTCGTAAAAAGTAAATGACAAAAAAAAGTTATTGTGGGTTATCCATAAGAGATAGACATATACCATCACGGACTTTTCTGTAGACCTTTTCAATGTGTACAATACTTAGTACATTATTTTGATAAAACTCGTAGGGTTCAGCCTGCGTTTGCAATGTAAGCGGAAAAAATGTAATTATTTACGACATCACATTAGAAACCTCAAAAATAACAGTACTTCTCCACTATTTAATGGATGTTATTATACATATAAACCTTCCTCTTGAATCACTCTATCTATTAAAAAAAACCGCATCAAAATCCGTTGCGTAGTTTCAAAGATTTAAGCATACAAAGGGACATAGGGACATAGGGATAGAGAAAGCGACTTTGTTTTATACTATGTAGTGAAGATGTTCATAATGATGAGTACAATCTGCCATTTCGGTTTGTCGCATGTTTTCAATTTCAGCCTGTATTCACTTAACAAATTATGGAAATAGGTTTGTACTGCAGATGTGACCACGCGTTGTCAAATGTTTTTGTGATTTTTAAAGTGAAAACTTCTTTAGGCGCACTCTGCACTCTTTCTGAACAGTGAACGAAACTGAACCATCACGCTCGGGCCGGTGACACTGAATCGGGTATACTCGGCTCCAGCCGGTCAGTGACGCTGAATCCGATATCCTCGGCTCTATTCGTAAGTTTTCACTTCTACCGTGTGGTCATAAGCACACACCCGCTTCTTCACATTATTTGTGTTTATGCATCAGATATGTATTACATCATACAGAACATTAATTTCTCATTTACATACAAACTTTATTATGTACAATGGTTTTTATTTATTTATTTTATCAATCAATATTACACAATTACTTAATACACAGCTCGAGTTTTTGAGATGGGTCTGGCTGGCGAAAATTTAAACTTTGAGTAGTGGAGAATGTGATCGCAGGGCCCTTTGATTCTGAAGAAAAAGATTGGTCTGTCATTCGTAACCTTTGACAGTCGTTACGGGTAGTCAGAAGCCTAAAAGTCTGACAATCAGTCTTCCCGCGTGATATCGTGTTACTCTGTAACTGGGTTGTGGAGATCAGATAGGCAGTCGCTCCAAGTAAAATACTGGTACTCAGCTACAACAGGTTAGACTGGAAGCCGACCCCAACATAGTTGGGAAAAGGCAGTTGAAACGGCTCCGACTTACGCGTCGTATGTCGTGGGTTGAATCCCAGGCAGACAAGTAAAACTTTAGAGAAATTTATTCCATTGCCACTGCTCTCAAAACGGTGAAGGAAAAATTGCGTGATACTTGCCGAGACCCCCCCCCCTCTCTCCAACGTAAGATTAGATGAGATTTGACTCGACCCCCTCCCCCCTTAAACATCTCACGTAATTTATGGACGCCCCCTTACAGCCCACTCCCTTTCGACAGAGGAGGCCTGTGTCCCAGCAATGGGAATGTTACAGGCAATATCGATACCTATCGTGTATGCGGAGTTTCGCTAGCTAATTTAATTCGACCTACTAACACCGGCTGTAGTTATTTCAGACACCCAATCATAACAGTTAACATGACATTTGACAGCAGATTAATTGATCAGGCTTTCAAAAACCAAGTTCAAATACTATTTGGTATTTTTTAGTTACAATAAATAGCATTTTTTTCCGGGCGCTGGGAGCACGACAACCGATATGAAGTCGGGCGGTCAAAAGGTTAGACTGAACTCGCATCGTTTGTCAGATATTTTTGTTCTAAATATATTACGAGTATATGTATTTGTATGGAAGTGTACTTGATTTGTGTTTTAGTGACATTTACAATTTTGTTTTTACTCTAGTGTGTGTAAGCAATGGGCATTGTTCATATTTTTTTAAATGTTGTAATTGAAAAACCATTTCGAGGAATAGCGTTACTGATCATTACGGACTAATTAATTATGAAAAATAGTCATATTTTATTGATATTTTTGATAAAATACGATTGACCTTCTTTGCCCTTCAAATTACGTCAGCTTTGGCCGTACAGTTTTGTATCGTTGCCTCAGAAAAAAAAAGTAAGAGGCAAGTATTGTCTACAATCTGTCAAATGTCAAATTATTATAAATATGTCAAAAATATAAACATTCTTATTTATATCTCATTACCTACATTACATACATTATTTCAACACTCGACAATATTTAATATACTGGAAGAGTTATGGAATACAGGAAGTGCTTTGTTCCAACTTGCAGCAATAATAGTAATGTCGCCGCGTGCGTTATTATTCTATTTCAAGTCGCCGCGTTATTGTTCTAGTGACGATAGAGAGTAGTATATTCCTTGGAGGACACTTACACATAAAAAAACCATTTGTAAATAAATACGCTAAGATATGATTCGATTATTTAAGATGTCTATTCGGCCTATTGACACTTTGACAGATGTGAGATTGTTGACGTCGTTGTGTTGACAGATTAAAATTTTTAATTATGTACTAGTAAGGCAACGGCACCTAATTTTTATGCCACTGATGACGTCACCTACCTTAAAAACTTAAAATAATTAAATGTTTTTTTTTTTTAAATAACTATTGAGCCAATCATCAAAATATTCAAATTAGTTTCTCAAAATGCTCTAAATTTTCAAAAAATAAAATGAAATCTAATTGTTAGAAATTTTGGACAATCCCCATTGTTTTTTGTTACACAAGCTCAAATTAGATTAGCTAGTGAAACTCCGCAAACGTGATGGGCATCGACACCTAAACATTATAAAACGAAAAATTAAAAAAAAAAAACAAAACTCGTACTTCATATAACTTCACGACAGTATTTTTATGTCACGAACCGACGCGCGCTTTACTCGTGGTAAACAGGTGTACAAATCCGCTGTGAATTGTATGCGTGAAGACGAGTAGCGTCTCCCACCCCGGCACCCCCTGTGGGGTCCGGAGCTCGGCTCAGGGCGTCGCTGGGCGAGGGCAGCGAGGGACAGGCTGGATCGGAATTAATTTCATTTTCAATGGAATAGATTCTTTAAATACTGTTTAACATCTTTCGCCCACCATACTCAATAATACCGCTATGGAATAAGTATACCTGTGTCTGTTATCATACCGCAGTCAATATTTCCGGTAAAACTATTACTTGAACCTCTTAATTACAATATTTCAGTATACAGGGTCAAATTAAATTAGCTAGCGAAACTCCACAAATTTGATGGGTATTTACATCTAAACACGATAAAATTAAAAAAAAATAATTGAATTTGATGTTGTTTTAGGGGTTAACAATCGCTTGTAGTGTTGTTACTCAATGTACGAATTGAGAAAATATGTTTTTATACCAATAACGTCTGTAAAGTTAACACAAAAAAAAATTATTATTTTAAACCAATATTTAAGTGAATACACTAACTGCGGTCGATGATCCCACAAAAAATGACCAAAATCATTCCTTTTAGACATCGATATCGATATCGGTACCATCACGTCCGCGAAGTTTCTCTAGCTAATTTAATTTGACCCTGTAGACCTGATCACTGGTGAACATACCGCTGATAAAGTGAACTCGTGACTAGCACACCGCTATTCAATATATACTTCTGCTAACTTCATATACCTCTTAGAGACAGTACCCAAGCGTGAATATGTCTCATCGAGCGTTAGAGAGAGACGGCAGGTGTGAGAGAGACGGCGCTCTACAAGACGAACTTTTGAAGTGAAAACTACTTTAGGCGAACGGAGACGAAACCAAACTCTCAGCTCCAGTCGGTCAGTGACGCTAAATCGCGTAAACTCGGCTCCAGTCGGGCGGTGACGCTGAATCGGGTATACTCGATTCCACTCGATCGGTGACGCTGAATCGGGTATACTCGATTCCACTCGATCGGTGACGCTGAATCGGGTATACTCGATTCCACTCGATCGGTGACGCTGAATCGGGTATACTCGATTCCACTCGATCGGTGACGCTGGATCGGGTATACTCGGCTCTAGTCGGTCGGTAACGCTAAATCGGGTACACTCGGCTACAGTCGTAAGTTTTGACTTCTGTCATGTGGTCATAAGCACACACCATCTTTTTCTTCTATAACTCTATGCGACATATTCACGGCCCGGAAGTCCGTCTAATCTAAACATGCGCGCCCTCTTTCCTCTGTTTTCTTTGTCAATACACCAAATTAGTACCATTTGCAAATATTTTACAATTACATATTTACTATGTAGACAACTGTGTACTATGAGAGACCGGTGATGGCGACCCATTTGTGTGTATCGCGTTAATACAAAGAATACTTTAAATGTGTATGTAAGTGATTTTTAAAGAGTCGCTCCATGTACCATACTGGTATTTAGCTGCATCGGTTAGATTGGAAGCTGACCCCTATACAGGGTGGATTTTTGAAACGAAGCAGTAAGACCAGGTACCTTAACCGTTGTAGTTATAGTATTTTATCTCATGAAGCGACGCGCCCTTTACTTGTGATAACCAAGTGTACAGACAATCTGTGAATGTGTGCGTGAAGACGAGTAGAGTCAGCACATAACTCACACACACAGATACTTACGACTTCGCTATTGTCTCGGACGGTACCGAGAGCTCCTGCGCTTACACACATTCACAGCGTGTTTGTACACTTGTTTACCACAAGTTAAGCACGCTTTGCTTCCTGAGATAAAAATACTGTACTCTTAAGAGACTCTTAACTTTTTGAGTAATTGCAAACTGCATTTCCTTGTGGAGAAACTGGTGTTAGTCCCAAAAATTCAGCCTGTATCCGGAGCCGCTCCACTGCGCTGCGCGGCGCGTGGGTGCTGTGCTGTCTAGAAGGGCGCGGCGTCGTCGAGCGTGTGCAGCCAGTTGAAGATCATCATGTTGCGCTCGTACTTGGACAGCGGCCGGCCGCGCTCGCGCTCCAGGTCCGCGGCGGTGAGGGCCAGGTGCGCTGCTTCTGTAACAGTAGTCGTTTCATCACAAAATGAGAGGGACCATTTTCCACCACAAATCACGAATAGATTAATCACTAAAGGGATAAAGCAGTGTCTTACGTTACGGGCGCTAGATTGAATCCCGAGCGTAACGAAGGATTCTAGTGCTCTTCAGCGCAGCGAGAACGTTCAGAAACAACTCGAGGAAGTTGAAACTACGACCTAGAGAGCAGTGAGGGATTCAGGCTCGCCCTAGAATAAGACACCTTTGTCCCCAAGGGATAATACACTGCTTTTCACACCTACTGCGAGGTAATAAACAGCATTTACGTTATCGCGAGAATTTTTAGTTGAGGTTCCAATTTCAAATCACATAATTGACTAGCGAGTTATAATAAAATTTAGTATAGTATTATTACCCGGCTAGACCCCAGGGCAATAGTGACTTACTTTAGCTTAAGTTTGCATGACATATAATTTGACATTATCGAGCAGGTGGTGTGAAAACAGATAAACCTTCGTTTTGTTTCTGTCAATCACTTGAAGATTACAGAGACAGAACGATGTTTTAAATATGTTTAGCGCTAAACGCTTTTAGTGATTTATGGTGCAAGCGGGCACTAAACTCCAAACTTAACCCTTCAAAGCACTGTTTATTTTGCATTTCGAACTTTATTCCGAAAAACATTAAGTTCATAAGAGTCTGCAGTCAGAACGTTGGTAATAGCTACTGTCAATATAGGGTGACTTGTAAATTGACGTATTCCTTCCAGAAGCGCGCCTGCGGGCGCGGCGGCACCGCCAGCGTCGTGGGGCCCGGCGCGCGGCCCCGCGCTCGCCGGTAACATGCACGTAGTACAGTAAGTGAGCAGCGTACATACCGGGGTGCACGAAGCGCGCCTGCGGGCGCGGCGGCACCGCCAGCGTCGTGGGGCCCGGCGCGCGGCCCCGCGCTCGCCGGTAACATGCACGTAGTACAGTAAGTGAGCAGCGTACATACCGGGGTGCACGAAGCGCGCCTGCGGGCGCGGCGGCACCGCCAGCGTCGTGGGGCCCGGCGCGCGGCCCCGCGCTCGCCGGTAACATGCACGTAGTACAGTAAGTGAGCAGCGTACATACCGGGGTGCACGAAGCGCGCCTGCGGGCGCGGCGGCACCGCCAGCGTCGTGGGGCCCGGCGCGCGCGACACCGCACTCGCCGCTGCCGCCTGCACACACACAGCGACTATTTGAAAGGTCTATTTTTTTTCTCTGAACCAGAATCGATAACAGAGACCATCGGTAAAGAAAAAAAAATATTTCAAAGTAATTTTGGCTTAACGTTTACTCTTTATATTTATTAATTATTATTATTAAAAGCCTGTGATGTCCGACTACAGGGCAAAAGCCTTACTCTCTTTCCGCTTAAAGCTGCTGAGGACAAGTTCCCGTACAAGGAGTCTAGCTCATCCCGTCATCTCTGTCTGGACCTGCCGCGATGTGGCTTGCCATTTAGAGGGACCCATTGGGTCGTAAGTTTGGTCCACTAATCATCTGACATGCGGCTGATGTATCCAGCCCATTTCCATTTTAGCGTGGCAGCATTCCAAGTGACATCAGTTATCTTTGTGATGGAACTGATGGTCGTATTCTTAACCCGGTCTGTTAGTTTGTTACCCAAAATACTCCGTTCCATAGCCCTCTGGCAAACCTCGAGCGTGGACCTCTGCTGATTTGTCAAAGACCACGTTTGTCCACCATAAGTGAGGATGGAAAGTATGCATACGTCAATGAATCTTCTCTTAAAGACAAAGGAAGATCACCCTTGGTTAGATCTTTCATGGCCCAATAGCTCTTCCAGACATTTTCGGTGCGTCTCGCAACTTCTTTGTTTTGTCTTGCCTGAAAAGAGACTATTTGACCAAGATAGAGATATTCATCAACGTGTTCAACATCCTGCGATGCGCGCTGTTCGTCATCAACTTGGTCTTTGACATGTTCAACTGAAGTCCGACCTCCAGGCTTGCCGTGCTGAGATCGTCTAGCATCTGAGTAAACTCAGAGGCTGATGACGAAAAGAAGACAATATCGTCGGCAAAACGGAGATTAGATAACCTCTTATGGCCTTTTCCATCCAGCCAGTTGCCAGTTTTCCGAAGACTTCCTCCAGCACAGCTGTGAATAGTTTCGGAGACAGCGGGTCGCCTTGCTGAACTCCTTTCTCAATCCGGAAAGACGGTCCCGTCATGGAACTGATCTTAATCGCTGCAGTGCTGTTCTTATAAACGCTTCGTAGAAGATTATGTAAATGATGTCTATGTCTTGATTCTGCAGGGCGTTAAAAATTGAGCTATGGGTGATACTATCGAAAGCTTTTGAATAGTCCACAAAGGTGATATAAAGTGAGAGGTGGAATTCCGAGTATTTCTCGACAATCTGGTTGATGGAGTGAAGGTGGTCAGTAGTAGAGGCCGCGGCGAAATCCGGCTTGATCGGGAGGCTGTCGTTTGTCGAGTGATCCTGAGATTCGGTACTGTACAAAACCTTTATTACAGTAATCGAATTACTGTAATAAAGGTTTTGTACAGTTGCGAAACCAGGCTGATAGGGCGGTAATTATTGATTTCAGTTTTGTCACCCTTTTTATAAGCTTTTATGTAACTTGCACTGTATGTAAGTTGTCCGTCAAAATTTGCAAAACATTTTTCGACCATTTTGTTGGTATCCGATTGAGCTAAAATTTTGCATACACCTTTACTTCTGGTAACAATACAATGTGAAATACTCAATATTGTAATAATTTCATACGGCCGCCGCACAGTGGTCCGGGTTTTCAAAAAGGCGGACATAGGATCGAAAATGCATATTTAACGTAACAAAAAATAGTTTCGTATAGGAAATTTAACGCTGATTAATACTTATTACTACAACTTTTCAAAAAAACAGCTCCTTCACGTCAAAAAAAAATATTGAAAATAAAAATGTATGGGAGAAAATCTATTTTATTTTTTTTCTCCGTTCAGTATCAAAGTGTAGCAAGCAAACCTTATATTCTGGTAAGTACCTATTGTTCTTAATACGACAACATATAAATTGCTTGCGTATCCCTGCGGCCTTGACGCCTACGATGCTTCAAAGTTTAAAATTTCAATTGGGATTTTTTTAAATTATTATCGAGGTTTTCAATTAAGCTGAATTCAAAATATAATTTTTTAATTATATAAGAATTAAAACATACGCATTCAAGCATTTGGCAAGTATTTGTTTATTTTATTTTAGTAAAAAGTACTAATAAAAGTCTTCAACTTTAGTTATGTAATAAAGGACACGTGCTGATTCGTAGCCTATTTGTAACTGACTGAAACGACTCCTGTGGTAAAAGAATCATTTACCCCCACCACCGGAGATTTCGACGACGCTGATTGGCTGTTGAAGATGTGGTACTAATTTCGTCAGTCACTACTTGCGAGCGTGTGTTTGTTATTAATATCTGTGCATGAAACAATTAAAGGCACTTGTTTCTCAACCCTTGAGGAAGCAACATCAATTATCCGTGCTGTGTGAAAGTTTAGTGAGTTTCGTTATGGCTGCATTTGTTACAAACTTGGACATTTTTATGTTCCTCCGTGTTGAAGGAGACATGAAAAATTGGGCACGACTCTATGAAGCTATTATTCTACATATCCCAGTTGAAACATGTTCGGAAGATTTAGAAATAATCAAGACCTTTTTGAAGAACTACATGAGTAATATCAATCGCAGATGGGCAAGTGCTTCTAGAAATCAGAAGACTTTCATGAATAGACATGCTGCGTGGTTAGAATCAAATATTAGTTGGCCAATTTGCACTACTGTTAATTTATCCGAGATTTTTCAAGCCCAAGATGAAGTTATCGAAAACATATCGTCAGACAATACTTCAGTTGACATCGATACTACAGCAGCTGTGATTCCGTCGACATCAAGTACAGCAACTGTGGGCACATCTACCGAAGTTCAGATTAGGAAGCCTTTTGTTGACCTCAGCAACAAACAGAAGAAAAGACGTTCAGAGTCTCTTTTGGACTATTCGCCGGAAGAACTTACTTTTGCATTAGTCGAAAGACTTAGGATAGACAAGAAGAATGACTTAGCTTGTGTTATTGATCATATAACGAAGAACCCTGATAGTGTTACTATTGTTCAAGCCACATTGTTTAAGAAAAATAGGAAAAAATCTTTAGATGAAGATCATGCTCTTGGTCTTTATACATCATTGAACCTGTCAAAATGGAAATACTTGTGTTTAAGGAAAGCGCTGTTAGATTGTGAAGTTCCAGTGTTACCATCGTATCACAAACTCCTTGAAGCTAAAAAGAGATGCTATCCACATGATTTAGAAATTACCGAGAGAGGAGCCAGAGTGAAGCTTCAAGCCCTATTGGATCTGACAGTCCAGAAGATTCTTCAAATTACCGGTACCCAGATTGATTCGTCAACTGAAGGATTGAAGTTAATTAGTAAATGGGGTTTCGATGGAGCTTCTTCACAAAGCACCTACAAGCAAAGGAGTGAAGATGTAGACTTCAGTGATTCATCGGTTTTCATGTCAAGTCTTGTCCCTCTTAAATTAGTTTCTAATAATAGCACCATATGGGAAAACCCAACACCTTCGTCAACACATTATTGCAGGCCCATTAAGTTCGAGTTTTGTAAAGAGACAGCAGAATACATCAAGCAAGAAGAAGCTGCATTGAAGGAAGAAATAAAGAACATCAATTCTACAAAATGGGTCGGGCTAGAGATTAGTCACGAGCTTCATATGACAATGATCGACGGAAAAGTGGCCACTATTATAACGGATACTTCGTCTGCATCTGCCTGCAATATTTGCCTTGCTAAGCCGACTGAGATGAACAAACTGTCAGAAGTATTTTCAAGACCTGTTCGAGAAGATGTTTATAAATATGGACTTTCTACTCTTCATATGTGGATTCGTTGTATGGAGTGTATTCTACACATATCTTACAACATGGACTTTGAGATGTGGACTGCACGAGGTGCTAACAAGCAACTAAAAGCTGCGAAGAAACATTTTACACAAGAAGAATTCAAACAGCAAATGGGAATACTTGTGGATTTTGTGAAGCAAGGCTTTGGAACCACAAACGACGGAAACACAGCCAGAAGGTTTTTTAGAGATTATGAGAAATCTGCCGAAATAACCAATATTGACAAAGGCCTACTGAAGCATTTTACGGTTATTCTTCAAACGATTTCATCGGGATGTGCCATAGATATAGAAAAATTCAGGACTTATTGCAGAGAAACAGCTGAGATCTTTGTTCATCTATACCCATGGTTTTATATGCCCGCAAGTGTGCACAAGCTACTCATACACGGTGCAGACATTTGTCATCACTTTGGCCTCCTACCAATTGGCATTCTTTCCGAAGAAGCGGGAGAAGCAAGAAATAAAGAATTTCGAAGAGTTCGTGAATATCACACAAGAAAATTTAACAGGATGAAGACCAACGAGGACTTGCTCCATAATTTTTTAATTAGTTCAGACCCATATTTATCCCATATTCGACCAAAATACAGCAACTCAAAGCAATTCGATTTTTTTCCAGATGTTAAAGAGCTTTTGTTGTTGCCTGAGGTAGTAACAGAAGAAACTGAAAATATGGATCTACAGGAGTTGCAGCCTGAAGATGATCCATTAATGTAAACGTGACAGATTTAGTGATTTTGTTATTGTTAGAATTGAGTTTGTTAGTAGTAGTAGTAGTTGAGTTGTAGTCCTTTTCAGGACCACTTAAAATAGTCCTTTTCAGGACTTCAGAAAAAGCCCTTTTAAGGGCTACATCTATTTCTAATTGTTTCTTTTAAGATGAGTCACGTTAGTAGTAAAACCAACAATATCAACCATGATTTATCAATAGGAAATATCAACAGATGAAAGAATAACCAACAGATGATTATTAAAAAAAAAATAAGCAGAAATGCTTATTTTATCATAACATCACGCTTTATATTCCCCGAAGGGTTCGGCAAAGGTGTATACTACACTATAGTACACTGTCATTTCGCCAGTTATATTTAAGTCCCATGTAATAGGGGGCGAGCTTAATACACGGATGGGGCGCGCGGGGGGCTTGTTTTTATTAAAAATGATATTTTGGATTAATTTCAATTGAAAAACTCGTTAATAATATTAAGATAATTCAACATTAAAATTTTAAACTTTGAAGCATCGTAGGCGTCAAGGCCGCAGGGATACGCAAGCAATTTATATGTTGTCGTATTAAGAACAATAGGTACTTACCAGAATATAAGGTTTGCTTGCTACACTTTGATACTGAACGGAGAAAAAAAATAAAATAGATTTTCTCCCATACATTTTTATTTTCAATATTTTTTTTTGACGTGAAGGAGCTGTTTTTTTGAAAAGTTGTAGTAATAAGTATTAATCAGCGTTAAATTTCCTATACGAAACTATTTTTTGTTACGTTAAATATGCATTTTCGATCCTATGTCCGCCTTTTTGAAAACCCGGACCACTGTGCGCCGCTGCAAGATGGCGGATTACATATTTTTTCTCAACCCCCTTAATATGGGTATCAAATGAAAGGGCTTGAAGAGTAGAAAACGAGAAAGTTAATAACATCACACTAAATTCAATATGGCCGCCGCCGCGCCGCTCCAAGATGGCGGATTACCTATTTTTTTTCAATCCCTTTAATATGGGTATCAAATGAAAAAGATTGAAGAGTAGAAAACGACAAAGTAAATAACATCACATCATATTCAATATGGCCGCCGCTCTAAGATGGCGGTTTACATTTTTTTCAATCCCCTTAATATGGGTATCAAATGAAAGGGCTTTAAGAGTAGAAGTAAAATGCACTAAGTTCAATATGGCCGCCGCTCCAAGATGGCGGATTGCATATTTTTTCTCAACCCCCTTAATATGGGTATCAAATGAAAGAACTTGAAGAGTAGAAAACTACAAAATAAATAAAATCACATCAAATTCAATATGGCCGCCGCTCTAAGATGGCGGTTTACATTTTTTTCAATCCCCTTAATATGGGTACCAAATGAAAGGGCTTGAAGAGTAGAAAACGATAAAGTTAGTAAAATTACACTAAATTCAATATGGCCGCCGCTCCAAGATGGCGGATTAGATTTTTTTTCAATATCCTTAATATGGGTATCAACTCGTCAAAATGTCCCGTCAAAATTTCCCTTGGTAAAAGTTGTTCATAATGATGAAAACAATACCCCATTTCGGTTTGTCGCATGTATTCAATTTCAACCTGTTTAAATAGGAACTAAATAACACCAGTGGTGTAAATAATGTAAATCAATAAAATAGTGTAAATAAATAATAGTAAATAAAAATGTTTATAATAGATCTTTCGCGCATTGACGTGCAGTTGCGGAAACCAGCCCGTATTACCTAAGACTAAAAAGTGAAAAATAAAATTAAAATAAAAAGAGTTTTTAAAAACAAGCTTTTATTTAAATAAAAACGTAGTCTAAAAAAGAAAGAATAACGCGAAAGAAAAAAATAAATTTAAGTGACAAGCTTGAGGCACTGATGTATGGTATCCGTTATACGGGTGTACCTACTACACAATAACAGTGCCTCCAGCGTTTAAAATTTATATATAGTACTGACAGGTCTACTTCAGATCTCTTACGATTAGTTTTTCCGTGAAATCAACATCTAATCCTTACATACATAGTATAAAACAAACTCGCCGAAATGTCTGTACGCGCATAAGTTCCGAACGACTGCACCAAATTAGATACTTCTTTTTTGTTGTGTGCAGTATTGCCAGGACAAGATTTGTATCGAAGAAAATTTCGCAAATTCTATAAAAAAATTGCACCTTAAAAAAAATTGCAATTGTGCGAAGCTGGGGCGGGCCGCTCTGGTTTACAATAAAAATGATGTTTCACTTTTATAAACTTGTCGACTGCCACAGATACGTGCTAAAGAATCGCGGCAGAGCAACAAAATAGCGCGTCGAGCGCGGAGGCAAGGTAATGTGGCGGAAGTGTAACTGGCTTTCGAGCAGATCGGGGAAATCCCGCGGGGAAAGAGATAGAATAATAATAAAAACTGTGCGTTAGAACAGGCTGCTTCGCTTGTCGTACAACGGACAAGTCATGGCGGAACTGTGCAGATGTGATACCCGTCTAAAAGTACCTGAAAGCTCTGTGGTATCTGAAACTTCGTCTTACCTCTAGCCTGTCGAGGTTGAAGTCTGACTGCGACATTCTCTCCAGCGCTCTGTATGTGGTGAGAAGCCGACGCTTTATGTAGCTCTGTCTGACCTGCGAACAGTGACAGAAGATTTTTTTTAAATTAGTTGTCAATGTCCCACTACTGAGCAAAGCCTCTACCACTCTCTTTCCATCTCTCTCTGTCCAGCTGCTAAGGACAAATCTTTACGAAAAGAGTCCAGCTCATCCCGTCATATCAGTCTGGGCTCGCCGCGATGTCGTTTGCCATTAAAATATTAATGAATTTATTTACAAATATTGATTAAAGTCAAGAGACGTGAAAACGTTAAAAATTTTTGGTTGAATAGTCGCTAATCATTACTTAACTTTAAGTAACGTTTATGAATAAAGGGGGGTTAGTATTCAAAGTCAAAGTGTCACAAATAGAAATACAAGGCCTAATTAAATTAGCTAGCGGAACTCCACAGACGTGATTCGTATCGATATATCTAAAACATGGTAAAGCAAAAAGGAAATGAATTTGTAAATTTTCTTTTTCGGGAGTCGACCGCAGTTACACTGGTGGCACAGTGGTATCGAGTCCGACATACCGAGTTATAGGACGTGGGTTCGAACCCATTCAGGCGCTTCACGCTTTAGGAAACAAAATAAGAACATCGATTAATACAAACTAAATACCATTCAGACGCAAACAATTACTTTTCCGTAAAAAAGCTTTTCACTAACAAATGCTTAAGCGGAGAAACACTGGTATTAAAAAAAACAGCATGTGTGCAATTCACACGTGGTAGAAGTGAAACCTTCAAAACCACTGTATAATGCTTCCTCATTTTCTCCCACGTTAAATCTTATGAATTTACATTTAAATCCGGTAATAAATTAGTGGTTTTCTTATAATTTAAAGAACATACATACATCCATCCATCCATCCATCCATCCATCCACATCCACATCATCCACACATCCATTAAATATGATGTCATTTGTACTAATAAAAACAAAAACACTGTATAATGCTTCCTATCTCATTTTCTCCCACGTTAAATTTTATATGTCTCTTTTTACTGTTGCTTTTTCGTTTCATAAAATTTCAAATCACAACGATGCTAAAGAAGTTTTCACTTCAAAAATGCCCAAATCATGTTCACTGGTTAGTTTATTAAAACTACCGCTCGCACGGATTAGATACGAACTCTGTCTGTACGCGGACTTGGCGTACGTGTTCCACGCGCGCCTCAAAGAGATGTCAGCATCAAGGAAGGGGCCCGTCAGGGCCGAAGCCTGCCGGGTCAGCGGGATTGTCCGAAAGGGTTACCGCGGAACATAAAGGGCTAAGGAAGGAACACGGGTGGGTTTTAGTCAGTAAGAGTCTGACACTCCCTTCCGCTCCACCCAGAGCGGGAGGAGTCATTTGATGATTTTCTATCCTGAAAAAAAGGGACACGCAACTAGCTAGGTTTGCGAAACATTTTGCAGTGTGTAACTAATCCTAAACTGCCTAACAGCTCAGGGCAATCTACTTTTGATTGCCCTGAGCTGTAGGCCATTTGCTATGCTGTATAATAAGTTACTGTATACGATACATACCTTCTTATTGTCGGTGGGTAGCGGTCGTGGCGTCGGCTGTGCGGGGTGCGAGCGCTGAGGAGAGGGCAGCTGAGACCCGCCTACTGCAATTATATTTAGGTAGACTTCCGCTTCAATATTTAGAATTTCATCCCTTATGAGGTATTTATTGGATTACCTAATTATTCTATGAGGAGTTTCTGGTTAAATAATAACAACCGCACGGGTCGATCGAACAGGTTAAGCTACGCTTGCCGCGGTTGGTCCGTGGATGGGTGACCATCTTTACATACCAAGACCCCTCCGTGCCTCTGAAAGCACGTTAAGCCGTTGGTCTCGGCTGTCATTCGTGGATCTTTGACAGTCGTTACGGGTAGTCAGAAACCCGAAAATCTGCCAACCAGTCTTACCAAGGGATATCGTATCACTGAGTGACTGGGATGTGGAGGTCAGATATACAGTTGCTCCATGTAAAATACTGGTATTCAGCTGCATCCGGTTAGACTGGAAGCCGACCCCGACACAGTTGGGAAAAGGCAGGCATTTGATGACCTAATTATTGTAAAAAGTATGCTTCATTATAAGAGCATAGAAATTATTTGACGTGTAGTTATTAGGTCCCATTAATAATGGCGATAATAAAGTTCGTGATCGACTTACCAGCCACCCAAGTGCTGCAGGACCGCGATGCTGCGCTCAGAGTCAGCGCTTCTAAAGCCGCGCATAAACCAACTTCCGAAGTCGCACTGAAATTAATCACATCAAGTCAATAAATCCATACTAATATTATAAATGCGAAAGTGTGTCTGCCTGTCTGTTACCTCTTCACGCTTAAACCGCTGAACCGATTTAGATGAAATTTGCTATAGACATAGTTTGAGTCCCGGGACTTTTCCCGGGACTATCGGGATAAAAACTATCCTATGTCCTTACATAGGATAATTTTTATCCCGATATTCCCACGGTATCGACACTTATGTGTGTACTTATGTCTTATGTACTTATGCACGTGAAACCGCGAGGCGCTGCTAGTAAGAATATAATTTCATGTTTGTAATTGTAAGTCGGAGCTTTCAATTTTAGCTCAATACTCTCAATCAATTATTGAATTCCACAATGTGTATTTATTAGGTGATCATTTATAATTCGCAATCCGCGCCGCTTCGTGAGATAAACATACTATAAGTACTTAAGTACCTAGTATGTTTATCTCACGAAGCGGCGCGCACTTTACTTGTGGTTACCAATCGTACAAACACGCCGTGAATGCGTGACAACGAGTGGCGTCAGTACATACCTTTGGCCAACTGTTTATTAGTGGTTTTTATAGTAGGTTTTTATATTTTATTTATCGTTTTGATAGATTATTTTGTAAATATGAGGACTTACAAAGTCCCTAAATATGTGAGCACCATGTATCTATCATATACATAATTGGTTTACCTGTCATTGCTTCATTTTTAATTCTCTTTACCTTTTGTGGTATAATAATTCTATTCTAGGTGCATTGTCTTGACATATTATGTATACAAAACCTTGTAAAACATTTTAAAAGAGTAACGGTGGAGTTTCTTGCCCATTCTTCTCCATACAAACACTACCTTTTGGAAGGGGCGACTAGAATCAATTCAATTTTACTGTAAGTTTTGACGTTCAAAAGTGCCTATTTGAAATAAATGATTTGACTTTGACCTACTGTAGTTTGAAAACATTGTAAAAGCCAATTATTTTTAAAAGAGTAACTGTGGAGTTTCGTGCCGGCTCTTCTCCATAGGAATCGACCGGGTAAGTAATAGATGATATAACAACAAAATCTCTAATATTTACAATATATAACAACGGAACCTATAATTTTATTTAATATAGCGATTAGTTAATATAATGAACGATTGATATAATTTTAAAATAACTAATTTTCATAAGCATAACATACATTAAATATAAAATCGTTTGACACACCACTCAAAAGATATAAAACTTATTTGGTCTAATAAAACAATAACTTTGTATTTTGTTTAAGAAATATTTAAAAGTATTTTTTCTTTGTTTTATTCTTTGTAAGTTCTATCGTAGTTATAGCTAATAGTCACCTAAGTAGATATTAAACATAACTAGTAACTAATTACCACCTGCGTTAAGGTAGGTCGACGGAGCCCCGCTTCGCGGGGCTCCTATTCCTGGGTGGTTTAAAAAAAAATAACCACGAAGGCTAAGGCGGGAGCTCCGCTCCGCTTCGCTCCCGCCTTAGCCTTCTAACCTAACCTATCCGAGTCGGGGTACTCTGAGTCGGGGTGTTAACCATAATAACGTTTTTATATACATGTGTATTAAACGTTAGACCTAATGATTTTCGATTAAATAAACAATATACATATTAAACGTTAGACCAAATGATTTTCGATTACATAAACGTTATATCAAACAACGTTATAATAATTAAGTTTTATAATAAATAAATGTTATATGTAAAGAAATTATATCAACAGTTGGTATATCTCACGTTGATTATATCTTATGAACGATAATAAAATGAAATTAGACCAAATGAGTTTATACGTTATGAGACGCACCCGAATCGACCAATTGGAACCGTGAACCTAGCTACTGACGTTTCATAAGTGCCCATTTAGGTTTATGTAAAATAAAATATTATGATATTGATTTTTTGAACCTTGAAAAGTTTCGCTTCTTAAGAGGAAATGCGGTCGAAGAGACTTTTTAAAAAGCCTAAGCAAAAATTCATAATTTGAGGTTTTGCTCTCGCCTATTTCCGCCTACAATATTGGACTAATTTAAAATATATTTCATAAACTGAATAAGAAGGATATACTGCGTCCCTATGTATTTCTTTTTCATTAACAGTTGCCAAATTTGTACACTAGGCCTCTGTTGACAGCGCTAATATTTGAGCATTTCGGGTTCTAGTGCTTATAAAAATAATGTATCAACAAAAAGGAAAACATAGGGACATACAAGTAGTTAATATTTATTATTCTGTAAAAAATCATTGTTTTACGGTCATTAACCAGAAAGAAAACAGGCAAGAGCGTTTCTGTGGAGAAAATACCACCGGCATTTCCTGTTAACTGCAGACTGCAGAGAGTACACAACAGGTACGTACCTCCTCAGCGGCTGGCATGTGTCGCGACAGTGCGTCACGTCGGCCGCGCTGAAGGAGCGGCGCAGGCCCAGCTGCGCGCACAGCGCCGCGCAGCCCGCCAGCAGCTCGCGGCAGTTGTCCGTCGACTGCAGCGGCAGCGAGGAGGAGGATGGTCTTCTGTAACCACACATAGTTTAAGGCTCTGTCTGAAGACAGAGGGCAGCGTCGAGTTCGGCAAATAGTGCCCCAAGTGCCAAGAGAAATCAAGAGAAGGCGCGCAACTGCCCGCGGCTGAGCGGGCTTGAGCTATGTTGCCGTTAACAGTCTATGAAGGAGGCGAGGCCACCTGCGTCAACGCGTGCAGTCACACGCCGCCGCTGCATGTGGTCGCCAAACAGCTCGCGGCGCTGCAGGCCGCGCGAACTTATCTGGTATCAAGTCAACTCAGTCTATCGCAGTCCACAGATGGTCATAGGCCTCTCCCAGGATGCGCCACAAAACCCTGTCCTCCGCCTTCCGCATCCAGTCTGTCCAAGCCAATTATTTGACACTAGTCTCCAGTAAAGTGCTAGACAACATATAACGTAAACTGCTGGGGCTCAGGCCTCCTCTCTATGAGAGGGAGTGGGCCGTAATTCACCACGCGGGAACAGTTCGGGCTGGTAGATATTCCATATCAACGAATTCTTAGTTCTAATATGCCGGTTTCCTTACAAGGCTTTCGTACGCCGTTATAAGTAAATAAAACACTCACTTCAAAGCTTTGCTGTCTGGGTTGGGACTGGCCACTCGGAGGGATGGGTCGGGCCCCTGTCCTGCCTGAAAACCGATCAGCAGAATAATTAAATTGAAATAATTTAACATGCGTTACTGTCCAGCTCTGTCAAAGACAGTGATAGAAGATAGTGTTTGTTTCGGCCTTTCTTCTCAGAGTAGTCAGATAGGAAAAGCTGAGCTCATCTAGTTTTTAAAATATGATTGACGTGAAGTGTTTGAACAGACGCTAGGACATCAAACTACTACAATCTGTCAAATTTATATTATAGATTTTCAACTTTATTGCTAAAGCATAAGATTCGAAGTTGATTGGGAAAATTTGACAATTTCGGGTAGCTTTATGTGATAGCGTCTGTACAAACCTACTTACAGAAATAAAATCATTAATCATTTGACATATTCAACCTATTGGGCAGTTTAAGTTGGTAGCCAATTCGCTAAACAATTTATTTCCCTGACTTTACAATTACATATATCAATATTAGTAAGCCTAAAGATTATTTACACATTGGTTGCAATTCTTTAACTATATCCCTAAAAGGTTCTCTTGGAGCGTGGCTAAAATCATATTGTTTTTTCATTATATAGCACAAAACAAATGCACAGTGCAGAACAGCGCCTCCCTGTGAACGTCATGCGAGCGTCAAAAGATCGCTATAGCAGCATAGTCAAAATTACAGACCTTGCAAGCCAGCAGCCTCAGCACCCTGGCGTCGGAGGCGGCTGACGACACGCTGAACAGCGACAGGTCCGTCGTGACGGACTCGTGCGACGGCGAGCGCGCCACCCCGCCGCGCCACGCCTCTGGCGTGCACATATCCACTGCAAGAGAAGACGACTTGGGTTGTCATTGAGAATCACTTTTTTTTTGACGCTGTAGTGCATCGGGGATTTTCCACTCTCAAGTGATTATCATCTGCCTAACCTTCTCCCGTCTATGTCGGGGCCGGCTTCCAGTCTAACCGGATGCAGCTGTATTTGACAGGGAGCTGCCCATCTGACCTCCAAAACCCAGTTACAGGGTAACAAAACACCCTTTGGTAAGACTGGAGGTAAAGAATGAAAAAATAATAAACAAGAATAGATTCCACTTAAATTAAAATTTGCTGATTTATCCCAGTCTTTATAGGAACCAGGCGCGGATACAGGTGCCCCTGGGCTTCAACCAAATTGAGTCTAAAACTCTAAATGATTGATTTTATGATTTTTAGGGTTCTGTACCAAAATGATAAAAAGGAACCTTTATGGTGCAACTTTGTCTGTCTGTCACAGCTAGATATCTCAAGAACTACTAATGCTATCAACATGAAATTTGGAATAGTTTTAGATGATGTTTGCCCAACTATTTTGCAAATAAGAAAAAAAAATTTTTTTTTTTGCAACAGGGACTGAAAGGGTGTCTGAAAAATTCGAAGTGGGGCTAGTAGGGCATGTGGGGTATCATAATTATGAAAGAGCGCAGTTTGCACATTCTCAAATATTTTTTCTTTTTTTTTATGAATTCTATGTGGTAGAAGTTTATGTACAGACAGATTACAGGAAAAATAAAACAATGTCTCTAAATAGCTCACTTTTTCAGAAATCATCAACGAAAGTTACATTAGTTCCACTCAAGAGATGGCACTGACTTAAAACTGCAATATTCTGCACTGCTGCACACAGTGTTAAAATTCTCTGACAAATATAGGCCTCGCTGATTAAAATTTTAAAAACCTATTATTATGATGGTACAGAACCCTCGGTGTGTGAGTCCTACTCGCTCTTGACCGGTTTTTTTTAGTTAAGGATAATTTATAGTCATCCTCAAAACGGGGGCCATTCTTGAGTTTATGGAAAATAGGCACCAAGGTTTTTTTTTTTAAAAGGATCTCTTAGCCCGCTACCCTGTTCATAATGATGCATCTGTATAATACAACCATTTGGTATAATCTAGCCATAGTGTGAGAAGAGAGAGTGCACCTGTATTTGTGAACAGACTGGTGCACTATAATATCTCCTGCGTACTTATCTACAGTCCACCTTGACATTGACTGCTATGACCAGAATTCCAGACATTAATTAACTAGCTTCTGGCCTTCGTCTGCGTGATATTTCTTGTTCCCCGACACTCATTCATGTTCACTTAGTGTTCTTCTGACATTTTTAGTTTTTGCTCAGCTCCTAAAGGTCCTAGCGTAAAGCGAAAAAAAAGCAAAGCGTAGCGCGCGTTCCTCAAGAATTGGGCTATCATAAAATATTTTTTCAAATACAACTGGTATTTCCAGAGATTAGCATGTTCAAACAAACAAACTCTTAAGCTTTATTATTAGTTTAAATTAAATTAAATACCTATTTTGTAGCCTTAAATGACACATGTATTTATTATTGTTTTACGATTTATAGCACCAACCAAAAGATTGTCAGGGACAATTACAATAATCAGTTTTCTTAAGATTTCAAAATTTATTTCATAACTCTTCATTTTGGTCCTTATAATATTTAATTGTCAAGCCGTAAATAGTGTTTTGCCAGTCATTTTAAACTCTGTTTACGAATAATTTATATTTTTTAATGTGATGTAATAAGTGGGGCAAACAGAGACGCAGAGAAATCATTTACGTTCTCATTCTTGTGCCGGTAAATATTTACACACACACGTAGTTTTCCAAGAAAAATAATATACTTTAGATCGATGTACAATCAATAAAATATCATAATTTTATGCAAAAAAGAAAACATTTCTAGCTCGGCGTATGTAAGTTGCGCATTTGATAATAAACTAATAATACGCAGAAACTTGCAATAAATATTTAATTCTCTCTAGGAATACGTTTTCCATGTGAATGTGTCGAAATAAATACAAAATATGCGTAGTTTTAGGAAAAATCGGTAATCATAACAATAACAAACAATTAGACTTACCGCTTATGTGAGGCTCCACGGTGGCGGCGTATTAGACAACTATGTAAACACACGCAAAAATGTATTACCTATCTAACACTAGCACTACAGTATTCAATTATTCTTTAATTTTATTGCAAAAATATTTTCGCAACTTTCGGTTTTCGATAATGGCCGGATGAGTTTGACAAATGAAAATTAGGCCGTTGGGTTGCGTTCTGAAGACCATAAAAATACTGTACTATGTAAAATGTGCACGCCACGGAATAAAAAAAAAAGGGGGAATCATTGGGATAGTCCATTGATCATGATGTTTTTTCTGCAAAAGCTTCATTTTATTAAATCATGAATGCATACTTGCAATTAAAAAATTATCAGGAATAAGGTTTCAGAACGCACCAGGACGTTTGAATTTAGTGGGATTATATTATATTTTCTGAAAATAAAGTTTTTTTTAATTTGTTTTCAGACCATGAAAAGTCAAGGTTATTTTTACAAATTTGATGAAATCTTTAAAGAATATCACAATATTTTAAAATGTCATAAACATAGTCTTAATTCTTAGCATAGATTCGTAATCAAAGTTCTACCGAATAATAGTTTACATGCAATCGAGACAGCTCGTAGCGACAACTAGCCGCAAAGTAATATAAACTTATGCAACAAGTTTAACCTGGTGACCCATAGATGGCAGTATAGGCAACAAGTAAGAGATTTCATCACAAGTTATTATTCGATTTATTTTTTACATAGATAGGAAGAACCTTGACCTCAGAGCAACATAAACTGAACCACGACGCGACCCAGCTGCTTAGTGTTAGTTTTTTTTATGCTATTGCATTTTTAAGACGAAGCTTCCTTATTGGTTTGTCTTGAATATCATCAAATAAGTACCTACTAGGCTTTCAAATACCGGATTTTTTCAATACCGGTATCAATACCGGTATTGGAAAAGTCAATACCGTGATCCCGGTATCAATACCGGTTGTCCGGTATTGAACGCAAGTTCAATTAGGACATTAATAAAACCAATAAAATACGCCTTTTGTATTTTCGAATCAGTATTGTTCTTATTATTTTATTGAAAATACTAAAATAAATACGTTATACATAGCTTTCTTAATTCTTTTATAATAATTTGATATTGGTTGATTATTTAGGTAGGACTAGGAATTAGGAACATAATGAAAACTTAAACTGAATCTACTCTTTTTGCAGGAAGGCATTTCACATAGACTTTGTTTGCACAATATAAAAAAAAAATATTTCTTATTATTACCTAAATGTCTCATGTAAAAATCAATATAGGTATCATTATTTGTAGAAATGTAAGTAAAGTATACCTTAACTAGCTAGTAGCAATCATTTGGTAATCATTTTAGTAACATTCTTAATAATTAAGTTATAAAAAAATAATCAAAAAATCTAAAACTAAACAAGTAAGAAAATAAATCAAGAATCAACTTAGGTATCATTATTTATAGAAATGCAAGTAAGTTAAGTATAGCTTAACTAGCTAAGTAGCTAGCAATCATTTTAGTAACATTATTAATAATTATGTAATAAAAAAACAATCAAAATCTAAAACTAAACAAGTAACAAAATAAATCAAGCGTTATTAACAATTTCTGAAAAACAGTAAAAAAATGTTAAAGTAATTATAGACGCGTTATCCCGTCGCCTTTGCGAAACTGACTGACAATAGTGACAATAACAAAAACGACACATAAATACAGCTCGATTTCGGGCATTGTCTCAGGCGGGGTACGGGAGGGTGAGCTTAAGATAACAGCGGGACGCTTGCGCTGAAGAAAACAAGTGTGAGAATAAGATCACATAATTGTCAGATCTAATGTTTGTAATACCGTAATCACGGTATTGGGGCGTCAATACCGGTATTGTAAAAGGCCAAAATAAAATCCGTGATCACGGTATTACGGGATCCCGGAATACCGGTATTGAAAGCCCTATATGGCATGTGAAGGTGGTCACCCATCCACGGACCAACCGCGGCAAGCAAAGCTTAACCTGATCGATCGACCTGTGCGAATGTTTTTACTAAGCCACAACCCAACTAACATTTTGGTTATAAGAATAAGTGCTACATGAGCTGCTTAAGAGAATTTTAAGAACCCAAAATTCTGTAAAGGCACTAACAATTGGGTGATAAAGCGTTCTGTATCTCTCTTATAACCCTGGTTTGGGCCTGTTCATGTTAGAGCTTGAAGCGACTTAATGGTTATAGAGAGTGATAAATGAGTGATTATTAAGAGTTAGAACAGTGCTATTGTAGCAGTGATTACCACTTCAAGTGTTTAATACACTATACACAGGGTATAACTGCAAGCTAAAGTAGTAAACAAGTTATGGAAACCACTTTAATGACTTTTTGGTTACACATGGTTACTTCATGTAACCAATATATAACTTAAGAATATACCAGACTTATTTAGTAGCAATAAAAATCACCGAAAGCGAAAATATTTAAACTGTTTTCGCACAGTTTTACGTTCTTGTTACAGTCAATAGTGATAATATTTTCTAGCACGCATTCATGTCTTGGTGTTTTAATAAAATAATTAAGGTAAGTGAAATGTTTAAGATTACTGGGTTTTATAGGAATTAAATCACATGCGCCGGTAAGTTTACGGTAACAATATATACTAGTTTTCATCTCATTTTTGAAGCGCCTTGAAAATAAACTACTTTTGATGATAAAATTATGTAAAAAATACTGCTTCAATTTTTTTTTCTTTATTTATCTTATTTATCAATTCCCGGTACCTCCTTAAGACATTTTAATTGAAAATTATGAACAATGTAAGTAAATAATTGGACTAGGAACATTTCAATAAGTTTTTTCTTTCTCAATTTTTTATAGGATATGTTTTTTAAATGGCGTCTTAGTTCTAATTACTTAAGGATCCTGATAACTCTGTTATTCCTCCCGTAGTGATTAAATACTGAAACTAAGCACTTGCATGGCACTAGAAGTTCTAAAACATATTTATAAAAGTGAAAAAACACAGAGTTTATAGGTTTAACTTGTTCAATAATTCTACGCGGAGCTGTGAGCTGAAAATTTTTAGGGTTCTGTTATCGTTTGAGGAAAACCCTTTATATATCACACGCCTGACTGAATGACAATAAAATCCAAGAATTATGTCTAATTTTGTAATAATAATATTAGCTGTCAACATATTTTCTAAATACAAAAAAGATGAAAATAAAATTGCACATACAAAGAATGACCATAAGAAAGTAGTTTCTTCTTAATGTTGAAATATAGTACGTATTGTTACCTATTTATATGAAAAAGTTCTTATAATTTGCACTAATACCTACTTATTTACCTTTTATTTAGTAATTTAATTAATTTTATGATTTCTTTAATTATTAACAAAACTTCCCCTGTTATTTCAGTAAAACAGATAAAAGCATCGAATACGAACATAAAGGTAATGAATATTGTGTCATAGAATCAAACAATTCTTTTGAGCCTAATAAAACCAACAAAGTAGACAATAATGACAAAATTAAAATAGATTCAAAAGAAATTGAAGAAGACAATGCAGCAATCAAAGAAATAGAAAGAGACCGAAATGATGATAAGAAAATGACAATAGATACAATGGAAGTGGATAGATACAATGGAAGACTAGCTCAGAAAAAAAATAAAGAAAATACATTAAAAGAACCAAAAAACAAAGATAAAAGTAATGAGCCAAGTACATCACCTAACAGTAATTTTCAGATCGAGAAAAACATCCCGAAAAAGAAAATCGTAACAATATCTAAAAAGAAGAGAGACCGTCTCCTAAAAATTAAAAAGAATCGGCCAATTTACATAAGAATGTTAGTGGCTAAAGATGTTAGCCATAATATGAATATTTGAAAAGGCTCTTAAGTTTTTTGATTGTAAGTTTTTAGTTTTGTGTCATGCTGAGTAAGAGTTGCCCTTTGATAAAATTAAACAAATACAGGTGAATTTAAAATTATCAGCAATGTTTTAAGGGATGACTCAGACCATGAGCCTGAATAACTTTCATTATAGGAATAACTACATAAATCGCACAAAAAATAAAACCATGTGTTCCATAAATTATGGCCGAGTAGGTAAGTATTGCACTTTTCTATGGAACAGCTGGTTTATGTTTTGGGACGATTTAGTTGGTCCCATAATTAAAGTTGTACAGGTTCATGGTCTGACCAACCCCTTAAAATTTTGCTTATGATTTCAAGTTCAGCCTGTAGATACTATACTATTATGATATAAAAATTTAATGTAATTAAGAATAGTTGAATGATTGAACACATGTTGATTTTGTTCATGACTGTCTTGCGCTATTGTACAGTCATTCGCCCTGGTGTGAAAGTGTTGGAAATCATCCACTGACTGATTATATAATATAACTCTTTGACTGATTATATTACTAGTAGTATGTCAAATGACTAATAAAACACGATTCCTTCAAATAACAATCTTTTATTTTCAAACTATGTGTAAAAGACGTAGGAAATACAGAAAACTACTTCTTTTAATACAAACTAATTTACTTTTTACATATTTAGGATATAATAGAAGTTAGGTTTTTTGGTTTACCTTTCCCATAATAAATGCCAATAATGAATGTATCACTAGTGTCACCTTGATAAATGTTAGCCAATATAGACCAGAATTCATATTTAGAGCTTTTAAATATAGGAAAACCATCAAAATTTATATTCAGAAGAATGTTGTTTAGCAGTGGTACACAATTTCCAAGTATATTTGATAAAGGCAATGATCCCATGATGCCAATATTCACCACCTTTGATGGTTTTAAGACAAATTGCTGTTGGCGTTTGTAAAATCGTTCAAGGATTGGACGGTAAAATATCCGTGAATCTCTTATTTAAAATTAAGAGCAAATCTTTTAAAGCGGCTTGGCTTATATTTTTTTGAAGAGCCCATGTTCCTAAATCATTTTTAAAATTTATATTTTTCATATATTCACTTTCTTGTTCGTCATCCGAGTTGTTTGAACTACTGAGAGGTAACAGATCGTCACAGATTAGAGGATATTCAACATCGGAGATAATTTGCTGTTGTACGGAACCCTGTTGTATTTTAGTTGATCGCTCTTGATATGAATCGTTATCGAGTTCACTGAATTTTTATTTTGTACATCTATTGATATCAGAACGTTAAGTGAATTAAATCCTATTTCACTGAACTTAAAGTGATAATGAAGAGTTATAAAATTTGCACATAATGTTTGCTGCTATACACAAGTTTTTATAAAAACCACAATATTACTTATGGTTGATCGATAAACTGCATTATGTAGCCTGCAATGATTTAAAGGTGGATTCTAACTCTTGCAGAATCTAGCTCTATAAGACTTATAATCAACACTTCTTAGATCCTTATAGCTTTCTTACTAACTCTTAAGGCTCGACAATACTTGTTAGGTGGTACAAAGTATTTGTCTAACTCTTTTTAAGAATACCAGTTGATAGTAAGTGTTAGTACACACCTGAGCATCACTCACAGCGTTTAATACTTCTTGAAGCTATTAGAGTAAGCCTTAAGGTGTTACAAGACCTTTTACTACCTCAGTAGTCGAATATCAGCCGTTAGTAAGTGTTAGTAGACACCTTACAATTGCTTTTATAGGTTTGTGCATGTTAAAGCTATAAGAATAAGTTATACAATGGTTTCAATACTACCTACCCGATTCATTGTAAGAATAGGGGCAAATAACATTTTTGTGCATGCCTGGTAGTATCTAACCACTTTTTTTGTATTTATCTACTCAAAACTATTCCCTGTCTATGGGTACGTACTTGCTATGATAAAATTCAAATTAAACAAAACCAACAAATCAAGGAAAGCCATGTGTTTCGGTAGTTTTTATTGATTTGGAACAAATTCCTGGAAGCCGACCATCAAATGTTGACAAACTCGGATATCGCTCGCTTAGGAGCGGCTTACATGACGGCCAGCCAGGGTATAAAACGTTTTTTATTTTGGGAAGAAAATATTATTATTTATAGGTATATTTTGAAGACATAATTATGCAATGATGATTTCATGAAACAGTTATTCTTTGGACTTACGTGGTCTTAGAGAGTTGTGTTGATGACTTTAATGATTATAATTCTGTAAACACATATTTCTTACGGCCGCGATTCATATATTAATCAACGTACAACTTAATACTGACCAGCAAATTGCAAAAAACGTAAGAAAATTTGAATTTCGCGGGCTACCTTAGCGCTTCCCCCTTAAGATACAATATCGCTCGCCATACAATTCAATGGACACAATCACACACGACGAAGATAATAAATAATATTTCATAATTTCGTATCTTAAGATGAATTTGTAAATACTAATAATAAAGCAGAAGAGTTTGTTTGTCTGAACGCGCTAATCGGTCGGATTTTTCTCGGAGTCGATTTAAAAAAATATTTTTACATTTGCTAGCCTAATTCTTGAGGAAGGCTATGTAACATCACGCTATAACCCTTAGGAGACGAGCAAAAAGAATAAAAGTCAGAAAGATCGCTAAGCGAAAACGAAGTGACAGCGCGGGCAGGCGATGCGATGCGATGCGACGGCGTGGGTCGGAAACAAGAAATTTCACGCGGACGAAGTCGCGGGCAGAAGCTAGTAAATATATATTTCTGTATATAATTTGAAACTGACACAAAATAAATAAATAAAATGTGGTGTTTTTTTATATTAAATTGATGTTATACTTATTGAATTCGAAGTATAAGATGATTTAAATATTAAAAAATAAAAACTCATCGTCAGCTAATTGTTTATGGGCGTAAAGATTGTCAGTTTATTTTCCAAAAAGCCTATGCAACGCTCAAATGCATTGAGCGCGCAAAATGTTTATCAGGCTGACTGACGGTTTTACCACCGTCAAAAATAAGGCTGACGATTTTCTTTATTATTTTAAAAGTATAAAAATTGAGATGTATAAATTTCATAAGGTATAAAATTAATTTTTTTTTCAAATTTTCAATGAGGTTCATGCACGTGACTGACATATAATCCCCCCTCGTCAATACAGCTGACGACTATTTTTTGATAAAATGTGACTAAAACAATAATATTATACATTTTTTGCTCGGTATAAAAATCATCGGAGCTGATTTTTTTCCAATGACTTTTTCATGCTGTCTCCTTTAGCTCCACCGTTAGTGCGACAACTGACGCTCACTTTACCGATTTCTGACCATTAAACAACTGTTTGAAATAAAATTTATTCGGTATAAAATTACTAGAAAAAATGCAGCGCCACCTCCCGTACTATTAGTATCTATTTTCCCGGCTGAGAATTAAACCCAGATTGCGTTTGATAGTGTCAAAGTTTGAAATGTTAATGAATGGTTACACCCATCGGTATTTTTTTCGAATATGATTTGAGAGTTTTGGGAAATTTGACAGTTTTGGGTAGGTAAGTAGCTTGATGTGCTGGCGTCTAGACGCCAGAAGGCCAATTCTCGTAATTTAAAACGTTCAAAATCTAGTCGCAGTCTCATCTCAGCGACAAAGAAATGTCAAAAACTTGTCAAAATGTAGGGAAATTTGAAGTATTTTTTGACAGATTGAGACTGAGATCAGACTGTGAACGTTGTTAAAATTAGTAGAATTGCCCCTCAGCACATCAAGCTACTTACCCAAAACTGTCAAATTTTCCCAATCAACTTTGAACCTATGCTTTAGCGATAGAGTTGAAAATCTATGACAGAAATTTGACAGATTTGGGTGTAAAGTCTAATTATTAATTCACTGGAGTAATCTGACGTTTACGGTGTTACCATTTTTTTATGAAAAGAAAATAGTGTGGTGACAAGAAGATTGACATCAATCACTCGCTCATTCATTCTTTACGTTCTAAATCAAATCACATTATTTTATTTATTTTAATAAGAAATTTCCCAGCTTAGTTTTGTTTAATCGATATAAAAATATTAGTAGCTTATAGGCCGATTCTTTCAAAAAGCGAATTATATTAAATGAAACAAAAATGCATTGGATATATTTCTATTCGTCGTCGTCAGACATAATATCAGCACTATCACTGTCGCTGTCAGTAACACTTATTATAAAACGGTCCATAACATTGTCTATATGGTCGAGATTGCACATTTTATTTTCTGCTTTTATTACATGACCCACACAACTGCTCCATCTTTCGGCAGTCACGTTTTTAAGTCCTTCTTCAAACAATTTTTTGACTTCTGTCATTTTAAATGTTGTGTTGTTTCTGGCGACGTATCCTTTCGCCTGCGCCCAAACCAGCTCAATAGGATTGAGCTCGCAGTGGTAAGGGGGCAGGCGTAAGACAGTGACTCCGTGCTCCGCTGCCATCTCATCCACAGCATACTTGTCACGGTGTGAATCCTTGTTCTGCCGAACGATGTCTATAAGAGTGGCCTTTGTCATGTTCTCTTCAAATTGAATATTTTTGCTTGTCAGCCACTCCTGTATTCTTGCTTTAATCCATGACATTGTAGGTAGTGATTCTATCTTCCGGGAATGGTAGGGGGCATTATCCATGAACACTACAGAATTGGGTTTTAGTTTCGGCAAAACCCCCCTAAACCATTCCTCGAAACACTCAGCGTTCATTTCCTTATGGTAATCTTCTGTACCCTTTTTGGCCTCGAACATTAATAAACTTTCGTCGACAAATCCCTCTTCCCCGCCAATATGGCCGATGATCAGGCGTTTCCCTTTCCCCGAGGGGGCTTTCAAACCAGTGGTCAAGCCATCTAAAAATGCTTGCCGGGATGATTGTATATTTGTATCAACCCACTCCTTCTTTGATGTATGACCTACAAAACAACAAAATATTAAATAAGATAAAAAAATAAATAAAACTTAACAATAACAACAAGCACAACGTACAACAACTTAACAATAACAACAAACACAACGTAAAAAAACTTAACAATAACAACAAACACAACGTAAAACAACAATGAACAGCGCGTGGGCAAAAGAAACATTCGTGCACTCAGACCAGAGGTTAGAAGCCGAATGAAAGACAAGCAAAACAAGATAGCCGCGCAGGTGGCGTCCCGCGTCCGTCACGTAGGGAGGCAATAATGCCCGACCCAATAATGTCCAGCCCAATAATTCGTGTACATCGTCTCTGATTGAATTTATGATTACAATTAATTACTTTTTTATAATAAAAATGTTCCTATTGACTTTGTGTGAATGAGCTGAATCACAACGAACGGAACGCATCACTTCACTATTACAATAAATGTGGCAACATTATTTTACAAAGTGACATTAGCATCTGTCAGTTTACTCCAGTGAATTAATAATTACACTTTAGTAGCTTGATGTGCTCACGTCTGTACAATAGGAATAAAAACTGTCACTTGCTCACTACAGATGTCGCTGCGCTCCAACGTCCAAGATTTGACAGCTAGCTGTCACTATGTATATTTTATATATATTTTGTACAATTTTTTTTTAACAAGCGACTTCTTCGACGCATTATTATTTATTTTAATAACCCCCGTTGCGCAGATGTTGGCTGCAAAAATATGGGGACCCATGTATTTGCCAAAGATGATAAAAGACGAAAATTATGGGACAAAGCTCTCCAAGAACAAGTTGAAAACCTAACACAATTTTGGAAAATAAAATTATCGGTAACAATCACCATTGATTTACGACCGACTTACGACCCAGTGGGTCCCGTTTAATGGCAAACGACATCGCGGCAGGCGCAGACGGAGATGGCGGGATGAGCTGGACTTCTTTAATAAAGATTGGTCCTTGGCAGATCTGGAGAGAGTGAGGTGGGAAGAGAGTAGGGAGGCCTTTGTCCAGCAGCAGGACAATAACGGCTAGTAAAAATTTAAAAAAAAGCAGAAATGCAGTTGCGTACACGCGGGGCGCGGCCATGCCTGCCTCCCGCTGCTCTCCGCCCCGGATCTTCTACAGCAATTGAACCGAACTACGGCCGCCGAATTGCCGCTGAACTTACGCCCGATCAAAGTTCGGCTGTACGGCATAACGTATCGTCAGTAATAGGGAATATGCATGAATTTTTTTCATGGCATTTATTAACAAAATATGAAAATACCGTAGTAGAGATGACAAAAAGTGAAATTAAAATTAAAATCGGCCAAGAAACACGGCCGATATGAGCATTTAAAACTATTGATTACACACCAATTAGACAGAGAGATCCGACATAGACTGTGACGTCACATGTCACTACGGCCATATAAACTCCGCGTTAAATTTCGTTTTGCGAGAAAGAGATAGAAACAAATCTTCGATGGCTCATATCTTTTTTAATTTCATAGTTATCCGATAAACAGTTTTACTAAACTGTTTATTCGGTGATTCTTTGAAACCGAGGGTATTTGACTCATTCGTGTGGCTTAAATTTATTTTTACCATTAGATCTAAATGAACATATTAGTTGGTCCCAGTCATTAAATGTAATAACATATATCAAACGCACTGATTTGCGCCAAGTAGTTTAGGATGTAGAGTGTGCTGATTAATTGATAAGCCAGATTAATGATGACAAAGGCAGAAGAATGAAATTTTGCACCATATTAATTAGAACCATGCAGATAAATGATAATTACATTTTATTTTCAATCAACTTTATTATAAAATAATTAACAACTAAGGAAATAATTACTCCCAGATTTTGGTATATTAATTCCGATATTACTTAACTAAGTACTGTTTTGGCACAAGTTGGCAATTTAAAAATTAAAGTAACATTTTTGGTCGAATTAAACATTAAGTAAACTAAATAGGTAAGTAAATCACACTTTATTCAATGCTATAAAATTTTCCATGAAATAACACGCAATGCCACAAAAATTTTATTTAAGAGGTTTAAAAGAAAGATTTTAAATGAAAAATAAAATAACATATTTTTTATGAGAACCAAATTCAGACTTAATTTTGCAATAATAATATTATATTAGGAACTTATAAGCTGATTGTAGAAAACTAATTAATGTGCGACTACATACGTACTATAAAATATTAAATCTTTTTAAGTACGTATGTAATAAGACATAAAAACTAAAGTAAAATTTTTGGTCAATTTAAACATAGGTAGATCACACTTTCTTTAATGCTATAAAATTTTGCTTGAAATAACACGCAATGGCACAAAAATAATCGTTTTAAACACTTTAATAACAAAAAATAATAAAATTCGTTTTACAATTTAAAACGAAGACTTTTATTGTTTTTCGTTAATATGAGGCTTAAAACTAAGATTTAAAAAAAAAAAAACATGTTTTTTTATGAGAATCGAATTCAGATTTAATTTTGAATTAATAATATAATATGAACTTAATTTCAATTCAAGCTTATAGCATGAGATCATAGAAAACTAATTAATGTCCTTCATACGTAGGTACTAAAAAATATTTAAATCCCCTTCATCAACAGAGTCTAGTAAGTATGGATTTATATTTTCTAAATCGATACAAAATGTTTTACTTCCATCTCTAGAAAAAATTATCTCTGAGATAGAATCGATGTCAGCATATTGTGCCATTTCCAGGCTCTGTTCAGCATTATCGTTCCTTCTTCCTTTTTCTTCATGTTCTTATGTCACATGTTCATGTTCTTCTGTTATTTTTTTTTTCAATATTTTTACTTATTCCTAATCATTTACGTACTTATTTACCATCTCTTGCTCGTTTATGAGGTAGGATATTGAACACAAGTTCCTCATCTTCACTTTCTTGATTTATGTTAGGTAGGTACATTCTTTGTTACTTTTTGTTTTTTTCCTGTCAAGTTATTGTTTTTATTACTCTTTCGTGCATCTGTTTCATTACTTGTTGTCCAAAAGGATTCACCTATTTCTCTTAGTTGTCTTGTTGAATTAGCTAGCGGTGTGACTGATAAATTTTGCTGAACTCCGTCTTGCAAATGATAAAAGCCAAGGTGTTTCATGTGGTTGCAATTGACAGCTTGATACAGACAGTTAGGATCTGTACAGCTCAGTTTTCGAATGGCTACCACAGGATAATCGAAGTTCCAGACTATCTTTAGTAGTTGTTTCTTTTCCTCTTTTCTACATATGTATTTTTGTCGATTTTTTCTTGTTTTTCTTTCCATAAGTCATCATTATTTTTTATTCTTTCATATCTCCTTTTCTCCGCATGTCTTTTTTCTCAGCCTTTCTTCTCTTGTTTGCTTCTTTAGTTTTGCCATTTTGAAAATATAAGATCTGAAAAAGATAATGGATTCAAACGGCTAGCTAGATTAAATATAGCTTAGTACTTTAGTACCTACCTTTTTTAGAGTACCTACATATCTAATAAAATAATGTATCGCAAGACGGCTTAATGAGTAGTTTAGTTGGAGATGTTGCTTTACTGCTTTACAATTAACGATTTATCCATATTAAAAAAAACAACTGTATCAGGTATGTAGGTATTTTTTCCCCGAGGTTTACTTTAATTTTCTTTTATGTTAGTTAAGCAATTTTATATAATTTTTAATTAAGATATTAATAAAATATGAGTATTTCTATTTACGCAGTATTTCAACAAAAAAAAACATAAGTAGGTAAGTTGTTTGAATAATCTGGTCTTATGGGACCCACCGTAATTTGAATAAAACCTAATTCATATGCCTTGTTCAAATTCATCTGGTCTTAAGAGCCAGATGAAACCAGACTAATGGGAGCCAGACAAATGAGGAATTTGAAGATATTCAAATGCTGCTCCTTTATTTATAAGCGTATGGAATCAAAGGTGTAATTAATATTAATAAACCACCTCATAGGAGACTTTGACTTTGCTTTGACAAAACGTAAGTAAATACACACAATCCGTAAATGAAGTCAGATTAATTATACTACTTACCGTACAAACGCCAGATCACAGTCTTTATGATCGTAATTTTTCTCCAAAATACTGTACGCACGAGAACTCCGTAATACAGATCGGCACTAACTGGCGCGGCCAATCACGAGTCGATATTATTCTATCGAATACTTTGTGTTTACGTTGAAATCATGCTTGAACAAATTGCGCCAGCTGAATGATTAGTTTAGTCGGGGACAATTTATTAATTAATGTAATTACGAAAATATACAATTATTTTGTCATTAAATATTAAAATATCAAGAAACATATATTTAAATATCAGTTTAACTTACTAATTTTAGTATATTGCGAAAATTGATCGCAGAAAATTAAATAATTCAACAAAAAACGTCATTGGGACACGCCAAATTAATTAGGTTTTACTGTTTTCTGCAAATTTAATTATTGTTTCTTTTAATAAATCTCATTTAGCTACATGAGGCCTCGATAGATATTTACCTTTACCATAAAACCTGAAATCGATATTTAAATTGGAGATTATTTTGATGTGTTCTTCAGTAAAAATCCTGTCACGACTGCGTTTCAAAGAATCACCCTATTACATGAATGAGGATTAATTTTTTAAATAAAAAAAAATCATGCATATTCCCTATTCAAATAGCATTGCAGGCGTAATCATGCCGAACTTCGGTCACGTACCTTCGGCATAGTGTGTTTAGACACTTAAATGATTGGGTCAATAACAATTAGAGAAAAACTACTTAAATTGATCCTCACCTAAATTGCGTAACAAACGTTCAATCAATTTGAATAATTTTGAAGGATATTGCTAATCCATTGCTTCATATATTCGAAAAATTTGTCAGTAAAACAACGTAGATAACGCAATGAATGTTGTTGAACTATCAAAATGAAAGCTAAATTGTTATTGTAAGTTAGTGTGTTACGCAATTAACCCGTTGTTTCCCTCCATGTGAGTCGATGTCAAACCTAATACCAACATACAAGTACCTATAAATAGTGTTGTGAATACTTTATCAGTAGAATAGATGTTATGTTTTGTGATGTTGCCGATATAGATCGGAAACCAGACTTGTTGATGATTGACTGGGAGCTTAATAATATTAGTGACCTGTGTGTGACCGACCGAAGGTTCGGTTTCCGTTTCGGTCAAAAATTCCGGTTTCGGCCAAAAGGTGGCCGAATTCGGCCCGACCGAAATGTCATATGGCGTTCGTGAGCTACTAATACAAACGACAGACCGATAGCCAGACAGCGTAGACTAATCTAATATTAATAGTAATGGGATCCCGTTTTCAAAACCTTTAAGTACAAAACCCAAAGCCATAAATATTGACTTTATAAATAGTAATTTAGGTTTTTATTATATGCTGCTTTTTATATTAAAAACTAGACGAGGTGACTCTAACCCCTTTTCCCTTTATTCAGAAACGTTACTTAAAGTGATCAGCGATTGTTTAACCATACATTTTGACGTTTGAACATCCCTAACTTTAATCATCGTATAAAAATAAACCCCATTATTTATAAATGATGTCCTTTTGTTTTATCGGGTAGATTAGATATGGATGGTGGTCCAAAAAAATCCGCACACCGCGTGTGCGGAGATTTGCTTGCTAGTTTAATTTGACCTTGTATTTCTGTGCTCTATTTCTGTTTCCGCCCGCATTTCAGACAGAGGTATAGTACGACTTTCTTATGTTTTCACGAACCATTCGTGGAAACAAGAAAACTGCGGGGTAATTGAGTAACACATATAACACATTATCAGTTGACAGTTCTACAACATTCATTGCGTTTTTCTAACATAATTATGAAGCAATGGATTACCAATATCGTTCAAAATGATTCAGATCAGATAGTGATTGATAGTGGGTTACGCAAAAAGGGTGCTGCGGTGCTATTCTGTAAAAATCTCACCGTGAAAACTTAGGTAGGTAAGTGAGCGTGGAGTGAGCTGTCAATAGTGTCAATTCCTAGCAAAAACAAACTCACTTCACCTAAGTTTTCACGGTGAGATTTTTACAGAATCGACCGGCTGGTCATAATCCAGAACATCTAGATTACAGAACTGTCTACCACAGTATCAATACATAAAACACGTGTATTTCAACATTATATACGTGTATTTCCACCTCCACACTGGTACAAAATCTACCTATAGCTACATACATACAAGTTTTGTTCTCATCACTACTAATAAATACAAAGTGTGTGTCCGTCTGTCTGTTACAGTCAAAATCAAATAAGAATACTTATTTTTAGTGTTTGAATACATATTTTGCGTGATTGACAAGCTCATTTGATAGTTATGACGTCAAAAGTAAAAGTCACAAAGTCAAAAGTCATAGTCAAAAGTCAAAGTAATGCATATGCCAGAACCGTTCATAGTAGTTATGTTCATACATTTAAGAATAGTTCTAAGTACACATTTCACCAACAACTATCTATAGACATTTACAATAGGGGCCCCGGGCTCCGTGCCTCGGAAAGCACTTTTTAAGCCGTTGGTCCCGGGCTCCCGGCTGTCTTTCGTGGATCTGTGACAGTCGTTACTGGTAGTCAGAAGCCCGAAAGTCTGACAACCAATCTTACCAATTAAGGGGTATCATATTACCAAGTAACCAGTAACTGGGTTGTGGGGGTCAGATAGGCAGTCGATACATATAATATAGGTACCTAGTTATACCATTATCTACCATTCTCCCATACTCTTCAAACCAGAGCATAGCAACACTGCATGAATGACGTTGACAGGGAGAGGTGTTGACTGTTGGTAATCTGTGGTAAAAAAATTGGGAAATGGGGATAAAAACTGCACACTTCAGATGTCGCTACTATCCCGTGTCCAAGAATTTGACAGCTAGCTGACCCATAGACCGTACATTTTTGTAAACAAGCGACTTCTTTCAATGTGTCCCATTGCACAGCTGTTGACTGAAAAAATACGAGGACATACTTGCCAACGATGTTAAAAGACGAAAATTGTGGGAAAAAGCTCTCCGAAGAAAAATTGGAAACCCGATATTTCGTCGAGACTACGTGCTATCTTTGTTAACCTGACCTGCCGGTCGATTCTGGAAAGATTTCACCGTGAAAACTTAGGTGAAGTGAGTTTGTTTTTGCTAGGAATTGACACTATTGACAGCTCACTCCACGCTCACTTCACCTAAGTTTTCACGGTGAGATGGTTACAGAATCGCACTGCTGTAACCTAATTGCGTAACACACTATCATTCACAATCTGAATCATTTTGAAGGATATCGCCAATCCATTGCTTCGTTTGTTTGAAAAATTTGTGTACTCAACAACGTAAATAACGCAATGAATGTGAATGTTGTCGAACTGTCAAATAAAAGCAATTTGCTACTGTCAGTAACGCGTGTTAAGTAATTATCCCGCTGGTTGGAGTAACATCTTCCTAATGTGTCCGGAGATGGTTCAGGGACTTCCAAGTGGACCACGAAAGGTTACACCCTGCAGGGACATGCTTTGGTGATAGATAGGAAGTAAAAGGGGGAAGAGTATCCTGAGCTCCTCATATGAGTTGTTCTGATACAACGTGAATTTGACACAAATACCCGATGATTATGTGCGTATGTAATATTTATGTGTTGTGATGGATTTCATGAGAACATGGAAAGAATAGAAGAAAATAGTTTATCTAAATAACAGGCAATTTATTTTTTTGTAATGAAATTCTTTTACGTAGCTTGCTTTAGGAGTAAACTCGAAGTCGTCACGTCACGTAAAAGCGTTATGCCCCTCCATGTGACTTTTTATTATACATATACTGTAATATACAGAGAGAGAGAGAGAGAAATGGTTTTCATGGTTTTCCTTTTCGAGGGTGCTGAAGCCAATAGTGAGTTCAAAATGAAAATCAAGATGGCGGCAAAATTTTTCTTGGTCATTTTGACATTTTCGCCGCTGCCATCTTGGATTCATTTAGAACTTCGTTCCTGCCCCCACTTCGTCACATTGTCCCCCGACCGCACTTTGTTTTTACTTAGCCCACACTGTCCCACTACTGAGCAAAGGTTTTCCCCAAATCAAGTCATCCTTTTCTTGCAAAAAACGTAAGAAAAATTTAATTTCGCGGGCTACCCAACGCATAATCTACTATTTACCCGACTGCCCCAAAGATGTGTACAATGTTTTAGCAGAATCAGATTCGAACTCCCATCATTTTAATCGCCAGCCAAACGCCAAATAAATCCACTGTCTCATCAATAACCAAAAATAAACAAACAAATGATTACTCCATTCATTTTTATAACAACTTGGCTACTTAACGTTCAGTACGATTTTAAAATTAAAAACTTTAATGGATGTGTGTGAGTGAGTGTAGTTGTGTGTGTGCGTAATGCTTACATAATATATAAGCTGTCAGTTTATGTGGGGGTGTGTTTGTTTGCGTGCGGTGTGGAAGTGTGTGTCAGGGAAAGAATATTGTGGATGAGGCGGTGAAAATGTGGATTTGTTTAAAATTATTGTTTAGTTTTCTTGTTGGGATGTTAGTAAGATTATGATATTAAGTAGCGTTAGAAAAATAATTGCTAGATTTACCTTCTGGAAATTATAGTTAAATTAAACTGGATTTTTTTCCTGGGTTGGATTGTGTGAGTGGGTTCCGTCAGCAATTTCTCAGTAGCAACCCGAAGTCTAGTTTTGTGTCAGATTGATGGCAATAGGCTCGCTCCCTGTTACATGGGACTTAGACGTAACTGGCTAAATGTAAGTGTACTATAGGTAGATCTCTGCTTAACACTTCGGGGATTACAGGCGTGAAGTTATGTTAGTACTAGCAGCGCCCCGCCGTTTAACCCGCATAAGTGTCGATTTCGTGGGAATATCGGGATAAAAACTATCCTATGTCCTTTCCCGGGACTCAAATTATCTCTATACCAAATTTCATCTGAATCGGTTCAGCGGTTCAAGCGCAAAGAGGTAACAGACAGACAGACACACATTCGTATTTATAATATTAGTACGGATTTCATGCTATTCTTTCAGTCTATAACTTGGATTTGTTGGTGACTACAATTCACAAACAGGGTAATGATTTTTATTTTTGCTTTACTTCAACTCTAACCAATGCTTAATTGTAGCGGAATAATAGATTTTTACTAACTTCTATAGCCCTGGTGAAGCAGCCATGGAAAATTAACGAAAATGAAAATAAGTTTATTTGACAGGTTACATAAGGCATACAACAGTAGTCACACAAAAATAACAGAAAAACACTTAAAATAATATTGTGGGCCTCACGGCTGCGCAAAATTCAGCATAAATGTCAGACAACTAGTACCTGACACTGTTTTTCAACTGGCCTCTAAGTTACGAGGACGTGTTACGGTTGTAAATTAGTTTTATAATGTATGTAAATAACGTTTAACATCGTTTGTAAAACAAATCTTTGTTATTTAGAATGGATCGGAGACAAAACAGCATGCAGAACTGCAAGTAAGTAAAGATTAAATATATTTTTATCAGAAATGCTAGGAAATATTATATATTATGTATATTTTAATGAAAAGCGAAGATACATATATTCACAATCTTCATCAATCATCAATCATAATCTTTTTTACTAAATCCAGAAGGAAGTAAGTCACTCAGTCTCAATCTGCCAAAAATACCTCTAATTTCCCTACATTTTTGACAAGTTTTTGACATTTGTTTGTCGCCGAGATGAGACAGCGACTAGATTTAGAACGTTTTAAATTACGAGAATGGGCCTTCAGATATTATCTTACCTATTATTTTATTCTTAAAAGATGTTTAACGATTACACTCACCTGTAAAATAAAACATATGAAATGTGAAGGGTCTGTCCACCCTGCGCTAGCGACTGCTCGGGTATTGTACTTGATTGTAGCGCGAGTGTCGGCGAGCGGAATGCAAACTAAACTCTTTAGGGTTGCCAAAAAATGTTATTATTATTATTATCTAGGGTTTCTTGCGTATTTTACGAGTTTTTTTTTTTGGGAAACAGGGCTTTTTTGTATAATGTATTAGCTGTGACCTACGGTTTCACCTGCATAAGTCTCGATTTCGTGAGAATATCGGGATAAAATATCTTACTTATGTCCTACTCCAGGACATGCGTTGTAATTGTTGACAGTTCAACAACATTCATTGCATTTATTTACTACGTGTCGTAGAACAAAAGTTGTTGTTTATGATTTTAGTAATCCAATCCTGCAAGGTTGTTAATGTTTTACCAATATTACGCTGTATAAATAAATAAAACTTTGAGATCATGCTGGCCATGTAATGTGTGTGTTAGGAAAAACTAAATATTTGTCTGTAAAATTTTTAAAGTTAAAGTGGCGTTTTTGGGTTATTTTTTTAAGTTTTCACACAATTTTAACATTTTGGGATACAATTCATTTATATTTAGTAAAGCTTCGTCTTCTTCATTCTCTCTCTCACACTCTTGGCATTACTTGTTATATTATAAACCTAGCGAAAAATCGTTTTCACGTCAAAAATAAACTGGAACCGTAGTGTACTAAGCAATCAAATACACACTAAAACTCACCCGAACTAAAGTTAAACATACTGTGCAGTCTGCACCCTAGAACTTGCGATCAAAATAATAAATTGTCCCGCAGAGCAACCCTACGGTTATATTAGTGCGCACACACACACAGCCTGGCGTCCGCACACGCGAACACACACCCCGCGACGTCCGGACACACACACACACATACACACCACACGAATTAGGGTCGTTGTGTTCCGGTGTGCTGGGAAAGTTGGATAAGTGAATTTTTGAGTATTTTATTTTAAAAAAAGCTGCCTCGTTGGTGTATTGTTCACAAGCGCTACTGCTGAACATGAGGTCCTGCAGGGTGATTGCGTAACACACTATCAGCAGCAATAGGTTTCATTTTGACAGTCAAAGTGAAAGCATTTATTTCAAATAGGCACATAAAAGGCACTTTTGAACGTCAAAAGTTACAAAAAGATAGAATTGTTTCTAGTCACCCATTCCAAAACCAAAAGGTAGTTTTCGTATGGAGAAGAATGGGCAAAAAACTGCACCGTTACTCATTGAGTTAATGTACCGTCACTCTTTTAAAATGTTTTACAATATTTTGCATAATATATGTATTCAATAAATAATAATAATATGAGAAGACGATGCACCTAAAATAAAATTACTATACCACAATCTGTAAAAAAAAAATTAAAATGAAACCATAACATATCAAATTAACTATTTGATAGATACATGGTGCTCACATATTTACAAAATTGGTAAAAGTAAACGATTTGAATAAAAAAAAATACATGGTAAAAGTAAACGACTTTTTTTTTAAATTAACAAGTAACAAGTCAGGGTGTAAGTTAAAGTAATTACTACAGAATGTAAATCAATGTCAAAAAAGTAATCAATTAAATTAGCAACCAGTTTGATTTTGTCTAGACTGTAGATTGTCCTATGGAGCAGGACCAGCATGTTTCCAAGCGTTTCGTTGACAGTTCAACAACATTCATTGCAATGGTAATATTATGTTTGAACATATTATTATAGTTGAACTAGAATTTTTATATTTCATACTTACGCCACTTTCCAGCTAGCCGTAGCCCGTTTTTTATTACGCCAGCTAGATGTCCTTACATATACTACAATGTTTAGATTATTATTTTTTTTTTGTACGAATTTTACCAAAAAAATCTTAGTAAAAACACTTTACCTTATTCATAGCTGATGTGTTTGTTGATTTTTTGCAAAAGAAAAACATAAGGTGCGTTAGTGTTACGTTTATAAGATCTTTAGACCAACAATTAGTGTTAAAATGGGGTAAAAGCCACGTTAATTATTTTTTGGCCAAAAATTAATTAAACAAAAAAAAATGATATTTAAAAAAAGGTTATTTCTTTGTTATTTTGTGGTTTTGTGGGTTCAGCTCATTTAATTCGGAAAGCAAAAATCTCCAATCCTTAGCAATTTATTGATGTACAGACGCCAGCACATCAAGCTACTATAGTCTGTCAAATTTCTTTAATAGATTTTCAACTTTATCGCTAAAGCATAAGGTTCAAAGTTGATTGGAAAAATTTGACAGTTTCGGGTACCTTGATGTGCTGGCGTCTGTACTACATCATAGCTGTGCCCGCGACTTCGCTCGCGTGCGTGGCGGTCTGCCAGTGAAAGTCCCGTCAAAATCGGTCCAGCCGTTTCGTAGATTAGCTGGAACAATCAGAAAGACAAACAAACATTTAAAAAAATGTTTTTTTCTTTTATGTACCCACCGTATAATACTTTTATATGTATATGCATTTAGTCAAAAGCTGTTATTTTGACATTAAAAACAGACTTCCATTTTCTTTATTTGTATTAAATTTTGTAAGTATAGAAGATTTGAAAAAAAAATATTATTGATCTGATTCTTACTTCCGGGGTCCTCGGCTGAGAAAGGCCATCACCCTCTGTACTAAAAGGGGTGTGTGTCGTGGAAGGTGACTACTGGGAGTTTGTCAAGAGCATGTATAGTACATTGATTAGGTAAATATACACATAATACTGGAATATAAATCTACTTAGGGCTGATTTTTCCAACGCCAGATAACTTTATCCGAGGAATAATTTTGAATGTTTGACAGATCTTACATAGGTACAAAAACTGTCAGACGTTAATTTTATTCCACGAATAAAAATTATCGGACAATTGAAAAATCAGCCCTTACAGGATAATATTCTGCATTAATTTACTGTATCTAACTACATATACGTATACGTACGAATAAATAAAATGGAAGTGTGGTTTGTAATGTCAGCTTTTTACTAAATGAATATGAAAGTCTATACGGTACTATAACAAAAAAACATATTTTTAAATTTTTATTTATCTGTCAGTTTGTTCCGGCTAAACTCCGAAACCACTGGACCGATTTTGACGGGACTTTCACTGGCAGATATATAGCTGATGTCATAAGGAGTACCTAACTAGACTACTTTTATTTTAGAAGATGATTTAGGGGCCCGCGCAAAAAGTATAAATCCATGAAATTTCCGTCACCCATGCGGGCGAAGCCACGGGCAGAACCTAGTATACTGTTTATATTATACTAATAAAACTGAAGAGTTTTTTTGTTTTATCTCTGGAACTACCGTCGATATGAGTTTTTTTTATTTGATAGCCCAATTCTAGAGGAAGGTTATTATATTTATTTTTTATTTTACTGTAGTGGGACATAAAACAGTGAAACATTACAATTTTATTGTGACAAAATAAATTAAAAACTATGTAAACGTGTAACCCACACTAAAGTCCGCGAAATAATATTTTATAGACACATAGTATAATGCGTGCGTTGATTTTACAGAAGAGTAAGAAGTACTCGTTCATATTTTTGGAATAATCGGTATGTATATGATGCCTATTTTAAGGATACATTAGCCATTTTTTTAACTTAAAGTGTGTAAGTGCAAAAATATCCAAATCGATAAAGTGGGTGTTATAGGCTATTTAACATTACGCTAAGACTTTTAGGAGCCGTGCAGAAGAAAAAAAGACAGAAAAAACGCTAATCAGACATTTTCATTCATTCATTTAATTTTTTTTGTATAAACCTGTTGAAAAACATGGACCATGAGTCCGTGACAAACAGTCTACTTGAACTATTGTAAGACAAAACTCAGCGTATATTGAAAATTTGTAACTAAACCATAAAAATTATCGCTTTTCATTACTGTGTGTATGTGTAGGGTGTGTGTGTGTGTGTGCGTTTGTCGCTACGCAACGCCCACATACACAAAGGTAATTTGTTGGTCTTCAAACTCAGGGTTGTCGTGTTAACTAGGTTTTCATATTTTATTTATCTTTTTGATAGATTCTTTTATATTTTGTAACTGTGACGACTTTGTAGGCCTTGTAGACTTTAGATCTGTAGACGATTTTTTATTTTATTAAGTATAATACTTGGTACTTGTTGACCTAGGCCTACGCTGTTCTCCCATACCTACTGTAATTTTAAAATGATTATGACATTGTTTTTTGCAATCTGTGACTATAGTAACTCACACATTTGTTATTTTTTTTCAATTTGATATATTTTAATAATTCAAAACCAATTATTTTAAAAAGAATAACCGTGGAGTTTCTTGCCGGCTCTTCTCCATAGGAAACGACCAAATGGTACCATGCATCTAGCTACTGACGTTTCATATGTGCCGAAATTAAATATTTTGATTTTTGTTTTATTACTTATACCTAATGTATTTTAAAACCTATGAAGTCAGTTTAGACTTCGGTTTTAAGTGTTTCTGGTAATGGGCACTCCTGTGCTACGGCGGGATTATTACGTAACACACTAACAGTTCAATGCGTGCCACGAAAGATGAGACTTGACACACCACGTGGTTTGACATGCGCAATACACGATTTTAGGTATCTTTAGCGGTATGAGGTCTGAGTGCGGGACGGGACCGGACGTCATAGGGGCGGCGGAAAGAGCGGGGGAGGCGGGGTCAAGTCTCATCTTTCGTGGCACGCACTGTACACGATTTTAGGTATCTTTAGCGGTATGAGGTCTGAGTGCGGGACGGGACCGGACGTCATAGGGGCGGCGGAAAGAGCGGGGGAGGCGGGGTCAAGTCTCATCTTTCGTGGCACGCACTGTACACGATTTTAGGTATCTTTAGCGGTATGAGGTCTGAGTGCGGGACGGGACCGGACGTCATAGGGGCGGCGGAAAGAGCGGGGGAGGCGGGGTCAAGTCTCATCTTTCGTGGCACGCACTGTACACGATTTTAGGTATCTTTAGCGGTATGAGGTCTGAGTGCGGGACGGGACCGGACGTCATAGGGGCGGCGGAAAGAGCGGGGGAGGCGGGGTCAAGTCTCATCTTTCGTGGCACGCATTGTACGAATGGCTATCATTTTGACAGTTCAACAACATTCATTGCGTTATTTACGTTGTTTAGCAGACAAATTGTTCGAACATTTATGAAGCAATGGATTAGTATTATCCTTCAAAATGATTTAGATTCTGATTGATAGTGTAACGCAAGAGTGTGGATTGAAACTAAGCAACATAATATTGATAGCGATAGCTCCTCAGTATAATTATGCTGCTCATAAACTAAAAAAATAAAAGAAAAAAAAGCAAAGTTGTTTATTCTGCACAAACAAAACCAACATTATAAAAAAGGCACAAAATAAACACAACATACAAAGTAACCAAACGCTTCGTACCTACTCAAGCAATAAAAGGTTGACAATTTGTCCTTTGCTAGATGTCAGGGACCAAAGACAATACGCAATCATCATTTTATGTGCCTATTTGTTATAATTATTTTATTGCAATTTAAGTAGTATTGTGTTTGTTTTTGTTCTATAGAACAGGTACCTACCTACCCTCATTAGTAACACATTTCAATAGGTGCAAAAACAAATCAAACGATTAGGATTTATTTGTTTTGGAAAGGATGTTCCTCGCCAAAACAAATAAATTCAAATCTTGAACAATAAAACACATCTAGCAAACCATCACTAACAGCACAGAAGTTATTAACATTAATTATAATAATCCGCAGCCCTGACACACACACACCCACACCCCTGTGTACACACACACACACACAGCACGGACATATGAAACCGAATGCTTGTCAAACTAAATGGATACGGTGAATAGAGCTGTACGGGTTGTGTTAAATATCGATATGGGATTATTTTTGACTGGCACTTTTTACTATTCTTAACACACTACGAGCCAATATTTTCATGACTTGGGACATCCACCAACACGCGCCTTTATTGTGTAAGTGTCTAAACACACTATGCCGAAAGTACGCGACTGAAGTTCGGCATGATTACGCCTGCAATGCTATTTGAATTACTGACGACACATTATGCCAAAATTACGTTAGCGTACAGTGCGTGCCACGTAAGAAGAGACTTGACACACCACGTGGTCTGACATGCGCAGAACACGATTTTAGGTATCTTTAGCGGTATGAGGTCTGAGTGCGGGACGGGACCGGACGTCATAGGGGCGGCGGAAAGAGCGGGGGAGGCGGGGTCAAGTCTCTTCTTTCGTGGCACGCACTGTACAGCTCAACTTTGGTCGGGCGTAAGTTCAGCGGCCGGCATCGTATTCCGTAGAGCACACATTATACGCGACCGTAGTTCGGTTCGATTGCCGAAGAGGATCCGGGCAGCGGGAGGCAGGTATGCTCGCGCCCCGCGTGTTCGCTACTGAACTTCTGCCGCGTAAGTTCGGCACTTATGGTGTGTCATATCAGTCAAATACGTCGGAACGTAATTTCAAATTGATTCAGCACCACACTATCAATCACAATCTGAATAATTTTGAAGAATATTGCTAATCCATTGCTTCATATGTTCGAAAAATGTGTCTGCTCTACAACGTAAATAACGCAATGAATGTTGTTGAACTGTCACAATGCAACCCATTGCTACTGATAGTGTGTTACGCAATTACCCCGTAGATCATTATTATTAGTGTGTTACGCAATTAGAATGTAGGTTCAAGGATTTGGGCGTTCATGAGCCAGTCATTAAGGTGAATGGATAGTGGTAGACCGCGAAATTCAAATTTTCTTACGTTTTTTGCAATTTGCAGGTCAGTGTCAGATTGTATCTTGATCAAAATATGATTCGCGACAATAACAGGTACATATTTAGAGAATTATAAACATTAGAATCATTAATATATCTTTCTAAGTTGGATTTCAACCACAAATCTCTTATGGAAAAGTGTTAGTGGTAGAAATCTATCTTTGAAAGATGTATTAAATTATTTAAATTTGAAAATTGCAAAAAACGTAAGAAAATTTGAATTTCGCGGTCTCAACTACGCATTCACCTTAAGTGAGTTGGGACTTTTCTTTTTGTAAGTATTAATGATTTAAGTCGTTTTGTCTTTCGGTGGAAGAAAAGCCTATGATAGTGTGGATGACTGCGATATCCACAGCCATAACGTCTGCTAAGTTTCAACTGCTAATTGAATTATATCTGTATTCAAATGCCACCTGCTGTCCAGTATATCATAATTATTATGGGCTCTGTTGCCATTTTATAAACTTTTTTAATATCAGCATCTGCCTAGCCTTTTCCCAAATATGATACAGTCGGCTTCAAGTCTTACCAGATGCAGTTTCAAATACTAGTGTTTCAATAGGGCGATTGCCCATCTGACCTCCACAACCAACCAATTAAATTTTTAATATACAGCGTTATTGGTAAAACATTAACAACCTTTTAAGTGGTCATTGTACTCATCATCATGAACAACTTTTACTATGGGATCAAACCTGAAATCGCGAAAAAAAATCAGCTGTTCCCTATATTTTGACGAGTTATACGAACATAAATGTAGGGAACAGCTGATTTTTTTTCGCGATTTCAGGTTTGGTCCCATAGTGAAAGTTGTTCATAATGATGAGTACAATGACCTCTTAAGAGGTTGTTAATGTTTTACCAATAACATTGTATATCGATAGTTTCGTGAAAACATCGACAAGTCCCCAGCGCGGGTACTTCACTCGGAGAGCTTGCGCTAGTATTATTATTAGCAGCGATAAGGCGCGTACGCACGGGGGACTATTTTGAAATATTATGACTTATGAGTATAATCTCTGTTACAGGCTACGCGAAAACTTGACATTTTATTGATGGGTTAGGGTTATAGATTCTTTTTAATGAGGGTTCATCAGTAAGGACCATTTTGTTACCTACGCTAAAATATGATTGGTTAATACGTACACCGTACGTTAAGTCAATTTAACGATACACTTTAACCCATTTATTCATAAACGATTAGGTACCTATATCTTTTATCTGTTGTGTAGGTTCAACCATACATTTTTGACGTTTGAACGTCACTTGAATTTAATTATCGTTTATGAATAAACTCCTAAAAAATAACAGGCAAAAAGAAACAACGTTTGAGAGTAACTAAATGACAAAAAAACGCACATTGTGTACATATTTACTATAGCAAAACTGTCGTGACGTTCAAAATGTTACACTTTTTTCGGTATAGTTCTCATTCGCCAAATGTGCAGAGTAAGTATGTACCTATAACTTGCGATAACTTCGTTCCAAAACTTATATGTTTAATAGACAGATAAATAGAATACTCTTTATGTAAATAAGTACACTATGTAAATCAAGTGTAGAGGAAAAAGAATGATTCCTCCTTCCTCAAAGTTTCAAACAAACAATGCACATCTCTCGCCAATGTGTCCACGCCCTTACCATGTGTCATTGCGATGAGGCTAAACTCCGGTACCAAGGTCTTATTAAATTAGTATTTAGCCCAGCGATGGGCAAACTGGGGTAAACATGTGATTGGTAAACGATTCGTTTGATAACGACGGATTTAGAGCAAGTTTCTTGTTTGAGTTTTTAGTTTCAGGAGAGTGACACTGGTGCTTGTTTTCATTTTATTTATTCCTATAGAATATTTGCAGCGAATATTTGCTTGGAGTCTCTCTTACTACTAGCCATAGAACCGATGACCGTTGGGGTAGACGTGTTCTTGAGTGGAGACCGCGAATCGGTAAACGTAAGGTGGGACGCCCTCAGACTATGTGGAGCGACGATCTTCGCAGGGTGACTGAAAGCAGCTGGACTGGATGAGAGTTGCCGATAATCAAGCTGAATGGCGTGCAATTGGTGAAGCCTATGTCCAGCAGTGGACTGCTGTGGGCTGATGACGATGTTAGACCAGCGCTACTTTACTACTCTTTCATTCATTGCGTTATTTACGTTGTTGAAGTATTTTATTCAAGTATTTCGAGACATCGCCAAGCGGTTGGTCGACTCTTCACGTGACCAGAGGGCTGGCCTATTTTTTGGCCAAAGAATCAGCATTGCCATACAACGTGGCAATGCTGCCAGTCTTTTGGGCACGTTTCCTGTGGACAGCGATGCGGATGAATTTTTTGATGCCCTTTGATTATTTCCCCTCCTTTTTATTTACTTGTACATATTATTACTATTATTTTAACACTGTTAGCTTTTATTTATTTATTTATTGATATACCAACAATTGTTTACATCAGTTATGGGCGTAAAAAACACGCAAAAACAGATACACAATAGTGTACAATCACTATAGATAAAATCAGCGTGCTTTTAAAATTATGTTTCCACGAATAAAAATCATTCGTTGTTGAGTAGACAAATTATTTGAACACTAGCTTCTGCCCGCGACTTCGTCCGCGTGAAATTTCTTGTTACTCCGACCTACCCCGTCGCATCGCATCGCCTGCCCGCGCTATTACTTCGTTTTTGCTTAGCGTTCTTTCTGACTTTTTTTCTTTTTGCTCGGCTCCTAAAGGTCATAGCGTGATGTTAAATAGCCTATAGCCTTCCTCAAGAATTGGGCTATCAAATGCAAAAAGAATTTTTCAAATCCGACTGCTACCAGTTCAAAGTTGATTGGGAAAAACTGACAGATTCGGGTAGTTTGATGTGCTGGCGTCTGTACGTTGTTGAGTAGACAAATTTTTCGAAGTTATGAAGCAATGGATTAACAATATCCTTCAAAATGATTCATAGGAATGATAGTGTGTCACGCAATTCGGGTGCTGCACTTTTAAATATGGTTTGTTTGGAATATCTGCACGAATCGTATCCATGTTTCTTGCCTTATCGAGTTATAGCCGACCTTCGATCCATACTTAATATTATAAATTCGAAAGTAACTCTGTCTGTCTGTCTATATGTTACCCTTTCACGCCTAAACCACTGAACGGATTTCGATACAATTTGGCAGCGAGATAGATTACATCCCGGCGAAGGACATAGGATAGTTTTTATCGACATACCTCGCGGGCGAAGCCGCGGGCGGAAGCTAATACTTAATATTATAAATTTTATACGAATGTCACTCTGACTGTCTGTCTGTATGTTACCTTTTCACGCCTAAACCACTGAACGGATTTCGATAAAATTTGGCAGAGAGATAGATCGCATCTCGGGGAAGGACATAGGATAGTTTTTATCCCGATATTCCCACGGGATTGACACTTATGCAGGTGAAACCGCGGGGCGTTGCTAGTGTTCTATATTTTTACTGTTAAGAAAGAAAGAAAAAGAAAATACATTTATTTACGAAGGTAGGTAGATAATAATGTTTTTCAAGTTATGCGTACAGAATTACTTTATATTAGCTTGTGTTCGCGATTTCGTCCGCGTGACATTTCATGCTCCCCCGACGCACCGCGTCGCATCGCATCGCCTGCCCGCGCTGTTACATGTTTTTCACTTACTGTTCTTTCTGTTTGGTTTTTTTTTTATGCTCCGCTCCTATGGGCCATAGCGTGATGGTCATGTTTAATATATAGGTAGGTAATACTAGCTGTGCCCGCGACTTCGATTGCATGTCGGAAAACAAATTGGATTTCATGGATTTTTTTTGCGCGAACGCTAATTATTTTTCTAATATAAAAAAGTGGCCTGTGTTACTCCATATAATTTTAGCTACCCAATGAAAGTCCCGTCAAAATCGATCCAGCTGTTTCGGAGATTAGCCGGAACAAACAGACACAAAATCTTTTGACATTGTTTTTCTTGTTATAAGTACCGTATATACTTTCAAATGTGTAGAATCCTGTTGATTCCGTATTTATGTTGAATATAAATCACTTCACTGGCTCACACCACACCACGTGCCATCGTATATAGCCTTCACTTTGTCTGTTTCCCGCCATTCCTCGTGAGTCGTGACTGACAGATGACATAAGTGACAGCAGTTACCCCGCTTGTGGGAATGAGACAGTGTTTACATACAATATGTATTTAGTAAACAGCTGTTACTTTGGCATTACAAAGAGACACTTTAATTTTATTTATTTGTATGTCTAAGGGCTGATTTTTCGATCATCTGATCACTTTATTCGAGGAATAATTTTGAAATTTTGACAGTTATTTCATACAAAAATTGTTAAACGTCAATTTTATTCCTCGAATAAAAGTTATCTGGCGACGGAAAAATCAGCCCTTTATGTACAGACGCCAGCACATCAAGCTACCCGAAACTGTCAGTTTCCCAATCAACTTTGAAACTTATGTCGTAGCGATAAAGTGAAAATCTATTAAAGAAATTTGACAGATTGTAGTAGCTTGATGTGCTGGCGTCTGTACCTACTGATGTATACAATATTGAGCCACGTCAGACCACGTGTAAGTACATCTTATCCAACATGACTCGACTAACGAGAGTGTTGCTTGCATAAACAAGCATTCATCGTCAACATCATCTGCCTAACCTTTTTCCAACTATGCTGAGGTCGGCTTCCAGTCTAACCAGATGCAGCTGAATACCAGTATTGTACATGGAGCGACTGCCTATCTGACCTCCACAACCCAGTTAGTAATACGAAATCCCTTGGTAAGATTGGTTGTCAGACTTTCGGGCTTCTGCTGACGACCCATGACGACTGTCAAAGATCCACAAATGACAGCCGGGACCAACCGCTTAACGTGCTTTCCGAGGCACGGAGGGGTCACGGTACGCAAAGACGGTCAACCATCCACAGACCAACCGTGGCAAGCGTAGCTTAACCTGTTCGATCGACCCGTGAGGCTGTTATTACTTTGCCACAAGCCGCTCTAAAAGCAAGCATTATCAATAACAATCGTAACCTCTCACGCCTGCTTCCACCAAAGGGTTAGACAGATTTTGGCACCCTTAACCCAGATGTTACTGAAACTATTTTTTTCAGGAATTTCAGGAAAAGGAGGGCTTGTAAATGGCCCGTGTCGTAATATAGGAGTCGTATGACATAGCACGTATGCGTTTTTGGGTCTAATATCTCGCCAAACCACAATTGGCCATTTTGACAAAAATAATCTGTGTGTTTAGTAGTCGCAAGCACTACTGCTGATTGAGCATGAGTCCTGAGGGGCAATTCTACTAATTTTAACAACGTTCACAGTCTGATCTCAGTCTCAATCTGTCAAAAAATAGTTCAAATTTCCCTACATTTTGACAAGTTTTTGACATTTCTTTGTCGCTGAGATGAGACTGCGACTAGATTTTGAACGTTTTAAATTACGAGAATTGGCCTTCTGTTTGATTCTCGGGTCAGGCAAATGTTGTTGGGGGAGGTTCCTTCGATCAATCACAATCTGAATCATTTTGAAGGATATTGCTAATCCGTTGCTTCATAAGTTCGGAAAATTTGTATGTTCAACAACGCTAATACCGCAATGAATGTTTTTGAACTGTCAAAAATGAAACCCATTGCTACTGTAGCGGTATCTACAACGCCACATACAAAAACAACGCGTCATACTGACGTCACGCAAATCCTGCATCGCGCAAGCAGAGTTTACCGCGCAACTAGCATAGATACAACGGCCCGACATGAATCAACGGGCAGTTGCCCGCCAGACACAACACCCGTCTGGTCGGAGGATCCCCCCTTTTCTATGGAGGTTGAGTGAACTTTACACCCTGTTCCTGATACCTCTATACTACTGATGGTGAGTTACGCATTTACCCCGCAGGCTTACTTGGAATCAGAATTGTCTACGTGGCTGCCGACCTCCTGAACCTCTAGCTTACTGAACTACTTCTTAAACTAGGTACCTACTTAACCAAATTAACTCATAATAATAATTATTGTGTAAGTAACCCAGTAAGTATAATTATTATTATCCTGCAGCGCTCGCGGTTATCGTCCAACACGAGTCTCCGTCGGTCGTATCGAATTATCGCATTTTTAACATTGAGAACACCGTCACAAGTCTCTATGAGTACGAACAGACTTATTCATCAAATAGAGCTTCCGGTAAAACTTCATAAAATATACCACGCCCCTGCGTCGAAATTTCCCGACGGTTATTGAATAAAAAAAAAAAACAGTGGCACTCCGGGAGTGCCGACAGAAGTGAAACCAAAACACAAACAGAATACATTTTCGTCTTATAAACAAAACACGCGCGGTGTCGCTTACGGTATCAGTGGCGCGAGTTCAATGGTATTTTCCCAATTAAAAAAAATGCCCCACGCTCCTGAAGAAGTTTTCACTTCAAAAATGCTCTTCCATACATTTTGGCGAGTAGGTATTGTACTTTTCTATGGAAAAGCTGTTTTTTTTCTTATTAGACGAAAATATTCTACTGCCGACCCGTAACGACTGTCAAAGATCCACGAATGACAGCCGGGACCAACGGCTTAACGTGCTTTCCGAGATACGGAGAGGTCTTGGCATGTGAAGGTAGTCACCCATCCACGGACCAACCGCAGCAAGCGTAGCTTAACCTGATGGATGGACCCGTGCGGGTGTTTTTACTTAGCCAGAAGCCCCTCCAATTAAAGTAATGAAACTAATTAGCTAAGAACAACGTTGACTTGCGTTAAAACAGAAATACCATCGTCGTAACCCTAATGGCTATCTTAAAATAGCCTACCGTGTATCATTGCAGGTATAATAAAAACATTTCCCAAAATATAACTGTGCAATCTATACTATTAATAACTCTACGTTCCTATTCCGTGAGTCTGACACACACACACCCACACATGCGGGGGTGTGTTTGTGTGTGTTTGTCAACACGCTATGTTTTCGTTCGTAGTATGTGGATGGTAGATATTTCAATATTTTTACATATAAGTATGATAAATCGTCATCATCTGCCTAGCGTTTTCCTAACTACGTTAAAAGGGTCGGCTTCCAGTCCGACCGGATGCAGCTGAATACCAGTATTTTACATGGATCGACTGCCTATCTGAACTCCACAACCCAGTTACTGGGTAATACGATACTTCTTAGTAAGACTGGTTGTCAGAATTTCGGGCTTCTGACGACCAGTAACGACTGTCAAATACCCACGAATGACAGCCGGGACCAACAGCTTAACATGCTTTCCGAGGCACGGAGGGGTCTTGGTTTGTAAATATGGTCATCCATCCACAGACCAACCTCGGCAAGCGTAGCTTAACTTGATCGATCGACTCGCACCCTAATTGTGTAACACACTAAACAGTAGCAATTGGTTTCATTTTGACCAACAACATTCATTGCGCTATTTACGTTGTAGAGTTGACACATTTTTCGAACATACAAAGCAATGGATTAGCAATATCCTTCAAAAAGATTTAAAATTGAGATTGATAGTGTGTAACGTAATTAGGTTGCAGAAGTAAAGTAACACCTCTGTATTTTTAACTAGCTTCTGCCCGCGACTTCGTCCGCGTGAAATTTCTTATTACTCCGACCCACCCCGTCGCATCGCATCGCCTGCCCGCGTTATTACTTCGTTTTTGCTTAGCGTTCTTTCTGACTTTTTTTCTTTTTGCTCGGCTCCTAAAGGTCATAGCGTGATGTTAAATAGCCTATAGTCTTCCTCAAGAATTGGGCTATCAAATGCAAAAAGAATTTTTCAAATCCGACTGGTAGTTCCAGAGATTAGCGCGTTCAACCAAACAAACAAACTCTTCAGCTTTATATTATTAGTATAGATTAGTATAGACTGATATAGATTACACATTTAAACCTTCCGGAAAAAATCTTCTATTTATGTTGCGTAGGTACTTATATTTTCCCGCCATTCCTGACTGACGCTATTGCTAATCCATTGCCTCATCAGTTCGAAAAATGTGTCTGCTCAACAACGTAAAAACGCAATGAACGTTGTTGAACTGTCAAAATGAAACCAATTGCTACTGGTAGAGTGTTACAATGTGTGCCACGAAAGAAGAGACTTGACCCTCTTCCGCCTTGACGCTCTTTCCGCCGCCCCTATGACGTCCGGTCCCGTCCCGCACTCAGACCTCATACCGCTAAAGATACCTAAAATCGTGTTCTGCGCAAGTCAAACCACGTGGTGTGTCAAGTCTCATCTTTCGTGGCACGCATTGTACACAATTACCTCGCTGTGCGGCTGTTATTATTTAGCAACGTAAATAGTTTTAAATAATAAAATTAAGTAACAAAAAAAAAAAGTATCTTCGTCTTTTTCTAAGACGGTTACCTACCTTATTACTTAATTGTGTCTTAAATTTTGTGTCTAATTGGGTTCCTAACAAAACCTGAAATTCGTTTAAATGTTATGTACAGACGCCAGCACATCAAGCTACTACAATCTGTCAAATTTCTTTAATAGATTTTCAACTTTATCGCTAGCGCATAAGGTTCAAATTTGATTGGGAAAATTTGACAGTTTTGGGTAGCTTGACGTGCTGGCGTCTGTACCTCCCCACTAGGTACATTATTGAAAATATTTACATAATCTATGCTAATATTTAAATTAATAGTGATATACAACATGTATACAACTGAGAGGATAAATACGAAATACATAGTTTATTTTGTATTATTTTGAATAAAATACAATGAGAATGAACAATTATTTAAAATCAAGACAAAATCAAACAAATTGTATAGGTAATGTTACAATTTTTCCTTGAATCAGGTTCTGCTTAATAAAGCATTTGTCTATCACGAATTCACGACCTTACACAATAAAAAAAAATATTACAAAAAAAAAAATAGAAAAAAAAAACGTCGTATCCACACTATGCTAACAAAATGGGAAGACATTCCGGTTTTCACGCACACACTTAAACACACACAAAAACAAAATTGAATGTGTTACAGTCTTGGCAAATGTTTTTACCGTTAATAAAATAGTTTTTATACAATTTTGAGCTTTATTCGAAAGAAATAGAGGCTGTGTAGTTTTTGTGCGACGGTAAAATAAGGTTGAATTCACATATCTCGTGTATTAAAGTCTGTTTCAACAATAAAGGTTAAAAATTGGTGAAATTTGTTGGAGAATTAATGAATAGTTAAAGTATTGTGATGTTTTGATAGATTTTGAATTTTGTTTTATTTTTACCATCTTGTGAGTTGTGGGAAAATTATTTTCTTAAAGTTTTTCTTTGTTCAGTTTTTTTTTGTTCTAAAAATAAATAAGTAATTTATTTTTAGAACAAAAAAAACTGAAACCATTTTATATTTAAGGCATCGTTTTAATTAAGTTACTATTTTCTATAAAAAGTGTTTTTTTTTTAATATTTATCTTGTCGAAATCATTAAAAATGCAAAAAAGAAACAATCAAATTTTTACTTGTACATATTATTACTAATATTTTAATATTGTTAGCTTTTAAAATTCAGTTTGTATTTAAATAAGAAATTAAAAAATCAATAAAAAAATAAAACCATCTACAAAAATACAAAAACTACCTAAACATTACATTTAAACACTCTATTTACCTTATCTGCCCACCCCATACACTGTAGCAAAAAATATCACAGAAAAAAAGGCGAACCCACACGACAAAACTAGTCTATGATATGTTTTTGTATGCAAAATGAACGAACAGGATAGACTGAGAGCGAGCGACAGGGACGGCGATAGTCAAACAAAGGTGTGCGAGCGAGACGGATATATAATTAAAAGTTTTGTCGCAGCGGCTTTCCGAGGGTACGCTCGAGTAGGGCAAAAAAAACTATGGAGAGGATATTATTATTTTTTTAGTTATTTCTATTATTTATAATGAAAAAATAATTAAATAAAATTAAATCATTAATTATTATTATTTAATTATTTATTTAAATAATTAATTATATCTTAATTTATTAAAAAAATACAATTTAAGTAGTATTATAATGTTACTTATTTTTGTATTTTTTGAAGTGAAAATTTCTTTAGGCACGTTGGGCATTTTTTGAGATGGGAAAAAACCATTGATCTCGCGCCACTGCTACCGTAACCGATACCGCTTCGGATGTGTTCGGCTGTCCTCGGGATGTACTCGGTTTTAATGTATAATTATCTGATATGTCAGTGAGCGATGACAAAGTATTCTGTTTGTGTTTTATTGTCACCTCTGTCGGCATTCCTGGAGTGCTACTTTTTTTACTTTACTGGTGTTCATTTATTCCCAATTTTTACTTTAATGGAGACAAAAAATACACAAAAATGAAACCAGAGACTAAAATGATGGCCGTTTTGCGTGAATGAGACGCATAATTTCTTTGCGTCATGTTTACCACAAATAAACTTTTATCCTTTTTTTTCTTAAATTAGGATTTGTTTAATAACCTAACCTGCCGGTCGATTCTGTAAAAATCTCACCGTGAAAACTTAGGTGAAGTGAGTTTGTTTATGCTAGGAATTGAAACTAATAACAGCTCACTTCACCTAAGTTTTCACGGTGAGATGATTACAGAATCGCACTGCTGCACCCTAATTGGGTAACACACTATCAATCGGAATCTGAATAATTTTGAAGCAAATTGCTAATCCATTGCTTCACCAGCCCCGGATCTAAGGGGGGCAAACCGGGGCACCTGCCCCGGGCGGCAGTTTCATGGGGGCGCCAAATCCTTGAGACAAGAATTCGAAATATCGAACAAATGGAACCTCTTTTCCTACAATCTCATAGGTTTTTATCAAGTAATCGAATCATAACAAACTTTTCTATTTCCATACGCCCAGTTAGTTTTTGAACACATACTAAGTGATTAATGATCGCATCTAAACAGATCAAGTAAATTTTTGAACGCGTGCGTAGTGTCGTGATCTTTCTGCCAAGGGGAATCCCCGTCACATATCTATACGAGCCGAGCCGAACAAATTCAAACAGTTGAACGTCAAGTGACAACACTGTTTGTTTATGTGGTTGATTACGTTTGCGAGTAATCAGCGTTAATAAAATAAGTACCTAATTTATTAGTGAAATCATATATTATCGTAGTGGAAATCAACAATTTGCAAGTTTTTCTGAAACACTGAAGGGAGGGGGCGCCACTATCAAGGTTTTGCCCCGGTTCGAAAAAATCGTAGATCCGGGGCTGTGCTTCACAAGTTTGAAAAATTTGTCTGTTCAACACGTAAATAACGTAATGAATGTTGTTGAACTGTCAAAATGAAACCGATTCCGATTGATAATGTATTACGCATTGCCCCGCTGCGTTCATCAATTTAAAAAGACCCTGCCTTTTGTGGGTTAAAATCTTCCTAATTGATATTGACACACAGATACAATATCCAGCCGGTCGATTCTGTAAAAATCTCACCGTGAAAACTTAGGTGAAGTGAGTTTGTTTTTGCTAGGAATTGACACTATTGACAGCTCACTCCACGCTCACTTCACCTAAGTTTTCACGGTGAGATGGTTACAGAATCGCACTGCAGTACCCTAATTGCGTAACAGACTATTGATCTCAATCTGAATCATTTTGAAGGATATTGCAATCCATTGCTTCAAATGTTCGAAAAATTTGTGTGCTCAACAACGTAAATAACGCAATGAATGTAGTTTAACTAGCAAAATTAAAGCCATTCCTACTGTATGTGTGTTACGAATTTATCCCGCGGTACAATGCGTGCCACGAAAGATGAGACTTGACACACCACATGGTTTGACATGCGCAGAACACGATTTGAGGTATCTTTAGCGGTATGAGGTCCGAGTGCGGGACGGGACCGGACGTCATAGGGGCGGCGGAAAGAGCGGGGGAGGCGGGGTCAAGTCTCATCTTTCGTGGCACGCATTGTACTCCCAGATATACTTAACCTCTTACAAACAAACAAATAATTTCACCTCTTTATAATATTAGTTTAGATAGATCCGTTAACATTCAATTTTACAGAACAAAAAACATTAGAAAAAAAATCCACAAGCTCTCCACTCCACAGAGTCCTCTGTCCTGTTTTTACAGAATATATTCCGATGAGTTCCGTTTATACCCTCCTTAACCGACTGCGAACTGCGAGGTGTTGTGTTTGTTAGTTATTTCCTGTTAATTTACTTAGCTGTCAATTAAGTCGTAACAGATAGCCAAACACATTTAGGATTTCAATGTAGCTTTGTTTATTGTGTAACGTAATTCTGAACCAATATTTTGATTTAAAAGAGTGTCCGTGGAATTTCTTGCCCGTTCTTCTCCATAGGAACGTACTGCGCTTTGGAATGGGCAACTAGCTTCATCTTTCTGGCTGACCGACTCCTTGACAATTCAAAAGTGTCTGTAATTTTATTGGTTTACTTGAATAAATGCTTTGAGTGTGCATTATTATTATTATTTTATTGGTTTACTTGAATAAATGCTTTGAGTGTGCATTATTATTATTATTTTATTGGTTTACTTGAATAAATGCTTTGAGTTTTCATTATTATTTCGCTCTAGCTGCGCCCTCGGTTACACCTACATAAGTCTCGATTCCGTGGGAATATCCAGATAAAATGTATCCTATATCCGAATCCAGGTCATGGTCTAGTCATGTGCTAAATTTCATCCAAATTCACTAAGCCGTTTTAGCGTAAAAGCGTAACAAACAAACATACAAAAACATGAAATCTTTCTCTTTATAATATTATATACTAGCAGCGGCCCGCGGTTTCACCCGCTTCAGTTTCGATCACGTGGGAATATCGGAATAAAAAGTATCCTGTGTTATTCTGTTAGCTATGTTACTGTAGTTTCATCAAAATCCGTTCAGTAGTTTCTGCGTGAAGAAGTAACAAACATACAAACACACTCACAATCTTTCGCCTTTATAATATTAGTGGGAAGTGTAATAGTGTGATTTATGTAAGTGGTAGTAGTATTTATGGTGGGAAGTGTAAATTCGATTTTTTTTTTGTGTGTTCAAAGCTTTAGGTTCTAAAAAGCTGTGTCCGTGTACCTGGCAGTCATATTAGTGTACGTCACAGCATACACGGTGTACAATGCGTGCCACGAAAGATGAGACTTGACCCCGCCTCCCCCGCTCTTTCCGCCGCCCCTATGACGTCCGGTCCCGTCCCGCACTCAGACCTCATACCGCTAAAGACACCTAAAATCGTGTTCTGTGCAAGTCAAACCACGTGGTGTGTCAGTTGCCGTCAGTTGGGGCTGGTCATCACTTAGCTGCCTCGGCTTATTTTTAATTAATTTATTTTTGGATTGTAGTTTGTTAAGTACCTACTATTTGTTGCACTCTGGACGCTTTTAACACTTACGTTTTTCTTAATTTTTTTACATCGTTCTCACATTATAATTATAATTTTAAAATCAAAAGTAATGATGTAACTAATATTTTTGTAAAATATCATTTAAAAAGAGTGTCCATGGAGTTTCTTGCCCGTTCTTCTCCATAGGTACCTACGCTTTGGAATGGGCAACTAGCTTCATATTTTCTGACTGACCGACTTCTTGACAATTCAAAAGTGCCTGTAAATGGTTTAATTGAAATAAATGGTTTGAGTTTGAGTTTGTCAAGTCTCATCTTTCGTGGCACGCATTGTACACAGACGCCAGCACATCAAGCTACCCGAAACTGTAAATTTTTTCCCAATCAACTTTGAACCTTATGCTTTAGCGATAAAGTTGAAAATCTATTAAAGAAATTTGACAGATTGTAGTAGCTTGATGTGCTGGCGTCTGTACAATTGGCTAAAAAACGAAAAAAAAATATGACTCTCAGCGAAGAATGCTAGGACCGACGGGGTAATTGCGTAGCACACTGACAGTAGCAATAGGTTTCATTTTGACAGTTCAACATCATTCATTGCGTTATTTACGTTGTTGAGCAGACAATTTTTTTGAACATAAGAAGCAATGGATTAGTAATATCTGTCACAATCATTCAGAATGTCGTTGATAGTGTTACGGAATTAGGGTGCCGTTAGAATCGAATCGATATATGGCAGTAGAAGGGGATAGATATTGCAAATGGAAGAATATGACAATGAAAAGGGTTTATGTATGAAAATAAATAACTTGTAACGTTTTCATCATACTGATATTATAAATGTAAAAGATTGAATGTTTGTTACTCAATCACGCACAAACGTCTGAACAGATTTGGATGAAATTTGGCACACAGATAGTTTTTAACCTGGATTAACAAATAGGATACTTACTGAAGTCCACGCAGACGAAATTGTGGGCAGAAGCTAGTTTAATATATGTAATTATTTTGGATAAGTAAGAATAAATAAGCATTGTTTTGAAGTTAATTTCTATAAGTATTTGCGACAAATCGTAACGAACTGTGAATAAAGAGAAATATTAACGTTTTGGCTTTGATTAACAAGTAAATGTCAAAAAAACATTAAATATAAGTTAAAACAACCATTATATGCGTAAAACAAAGCATATTTAGGCATATTTTTTTTTATCAATCACTCACTTCACGCCACCCCCCCTCCCCTCCTCCCTCCTTCACTTCGCCCTTTATTACGTGGGACTTTAACATAACTGGCGAAATGTGGGCGTACCCTCTGCCTAACCCTTTCATTAAATACAGGCGTGGTGTTATGTGTTAAGGATATAAAAGAAAATATGAAAATCCTAAGTTTTCTACAAATAATCATAAAAGTAAATAAAATATTAATATAAATGTAAGTAACGTGCACTGTACGATGACTAAACAGCAATTTCAACCAAATGGATACGACACGCGGTGCGAACACACTACGCGAAATATTGTCGATGATAACGTAATTATTATTATTACTTTGTTCAACTTTTGTTTCGGCTATAATTTTATATTAACTTATATTTTTTCGTGTTTTTAATTGAAATTATGTAAAGGTAAGGCTGTTGAATTGTGGATGTACGTTTTTTTTTGAAGCTTTCTAAAGAAAATGGGTCAAATTTAACGATTTTAATTTTCGGTCAAAAAACTTATGACATTTCATCAGTTAGGTTTGTATGCTTAGAACTAAGCAATATTCTGATGTTTCAATAAAACAAATACCTCCTAAACAAAAGAATACACACAAATTTGAACTTAACTTCGCAAAACCAACGAATTTCCTTTCAAACTCGAAATTTTTTCGAAAAATACAGATAGTCAAAGATATTACACACAAAATTGAACAAAAATATCAACTTTAATGAGAAATATTAAATAAAATATAACAATAAAATATAAAAACAAGGTGAAGTTTTCCCCCCGTGCGAATACACTGACCCGTACGCCGCTTGCTTCAGCAAATGAATGTGTACAGACATCGTACACAGTGCGTACGCTTTTGTTGTACAATTTAAATATTATTTTTGACAAAAAAAAGTTATTATTTTTATAGTTAGGTATTTTTTCGATACGATTATTTAGTTAATTATATTACTGCAAAATTCGATTGTTTAATTGTGATTTAATCATAAGGTGGTTTTTTTTTGTGTGGATAAAATCATAATTTTATTACGAAAACATAAGTAGGTACCTACCTATAATATGATCGTGGACGAATCAAAAGAATTAGGTACTTATCGTAGCACGTGACGTTTTCCTGCTTTTCCCTTTGTGAATAAAGTCGTGAGTTTAGGTATGTTGTATGTTGTGTAAAAATATTGTCTATACAAGATGTTTTAATAGTTTTTTTATCTAACTTTAAAAATGAAGGTCAAGCATTCGACGACTTTTGAAGTGAAACTTGGACAAGAACTGAGAGTGAAATTTCAAGAACGCGTCACGCTTAGGCACATTTCGTTACATGAGAGAGAAGAAAGATATAACTCTCTCTGTCTCTCATACTAAATCTCTCTTATTCTTTATTTTTACGTAGTTCTTCTATTACGTGTGCTGTGCTGCACGCGCATTTTTTTAATAACTTTTTAAACTGACTTGAAAAATGGAGAAGGTTATGTATTCGACGAGTTTTTATGTAGAATAATTGTAGACTCACGTGTAAGGCATAAATGTTTGTATTATTATAATAGATATAAACAGGTTTAGCTAATTATTTATCTACAGGTACAATGTTTCCTTCAAGACATTTTCCTTACTTACCACTTTGTCTTAATTAATTACATAAAAGAAAAATGTTATTAATATTGTTTGTTTATCCGTTGCCATGGCAACATACTTACATTTTATTAAAAATATAGGTAGGCACAAAACTCTTGGGCCGTTTCTCAGGGACGGTTTTAAGTTTGATTAAATAAATACAGCTCAACCTGGAAAATCGTCAAAAAAAGCCATGGCTTTCATTAGTGTAACGAACTTTATTAAAATCTAGTTCCATTCTGTGTCGGCCATAAAACAATTGGTGCCAATTTTTTGACAGCTGTCAATGTCACCAACTTATTATTTTTTTTTTCTATATTTTTGTATGTAGGTAAGTATGGAAGATTCAGCCAATGATAACATTTTACAATAATATAATTGAACATAATAAATTGAATTGTTGTGTAACGTAGGTGGTATATTTTTCCTTACAAAGGTCGGTCTGGTTTAAGTATTTATTGCTACATCTGAGTAAACATGTGCGTTGTACAAATTATTAATGTATTTAAGTTTTAAACATCCATACATAAATGCATTTATTTATGTATTTATTTCCAACAAGAACGTACTTAGCTGATAAGATCTTTCGATAGCACAAATTGCTTTTCTTTGAGTCGAATCATAGACAAAAATAAGTCGTCAGGAGACCGCCAATTAAAAAAAAATTTTTTTTGAAAACGGTCCACTTTTGATAAAGATATAGATGAAAATTCATAAAAATACGTAAGTACAGACGAACATAGAACCTCCACCTATTTAAAACTCGGTTAAAAATAGAGATTATTTATTTAAGAAGATAATAAAATAATTTAGTCAAAATGTTAATTCATTTTTGAATTTTTAATTTGATTTCTCCCTATTCACTCATATTTCCCAATTTTCTGTATTGCACCTTCGAAACATTGTGTGCTTAAAGTATTCATACAAGACTTATTTTGTTCGCGACCACGCCCATTTAAAAAGATTTTTAAAGAGAAGAAGAATTTCATGTGATTCTTCGTCCTATTTCATCTTCCCTGCTTACCTCCCTTCCAAACCAGTCGTACAAGATGATCGTATAGGTATTGTTAAACCAAGACTGTTTACCATTTTTCACAAACAAGCGAACAGAAATGCAGATATTTTGTTTGTTAACTCATCACGACGACCACTTGACTGACTCATGTAATTATCTAAGTTATGCAGTGATTTTATTCTTGTCGCCTATTACAACTGGCGAAAGGTGGGTGTCCTATAGATACAGCTCTGTCTAACCCTGGGGGGAATAATACATGCGCGGTGTTATGTTTTAATTAAGTACATAATATTATCACATACGGCGAAATCATTTTGAGGGATATTGTTAATCCATTGCTTCAATTCGAAAAATTTCGAAAAATTTGTCTTCTATAGTGTGTTACGCAATGAACCCGTTGGGTTTTTACTTCGATCAATTATCGATCGAGGATCGAAAGGTTTTTATTGCATGTTCTTTGTAGTTTTATTGATTTCAGACGCAACATTTTAAGTTTGAGGCCAAATTTCCGTAAACCTCCAATAATTCGGTTAGATTCGCTAAATAATAACTCGTAAAATTATTAATCTTGTTTAAAAACAGCTACATTAACGTTAAAACTTGACTTGATTTTGATATTTTTGAACCGATAACCTTCAATTAATATTAAATCAGAGACAAAATATTCGAGCTACCGAACATTCAATTTCAAATACGTCAACCATTTTGGATTTTTAAATCAAGGCGCTACAGTTACCCAAAATAACTTAGTGATGGAATCGATTCCAATCTCTAACGAGTATCGATAGTAAATCGATTAGAAATCGTAACTTGTGTGCATTTCAATAGCGTTTTGCGGAAATCCATAGGCTAAGCTAAAAATAAATTAACTAAAATACCGGACAGTCTATAATATGAGAATGTAGTATATGTTCGACTTGCAGAACGTTTTTGAAGAATATTTTCTTGAACTAAAACGGTTGATTTCCAAAATTATGTTGTTGGAGATAAGCAAAATATACGAAATAGTAATAATCTTATCCTTATAATATAGAGAAGTATTGACAAGCATCTGAAATCCCCGCTAATACACTCATTTAAATAACGCCTTTATCCCGCCCTTCAAATCCTTTCATCCCAAGGTATGGAAGTTTGTATGAAAATCCTTCCGACCCAAGGGTGGGAAGTATGTATGAAATTCCATTACATACCCGGTTTTTCTTTTTTTTTTAATTTGTCAGCAGTCATACTGCCAAGAGACATTAACTGTCTACTAATTAAATTTCAAGTAAATTGTTACTGGCCACATACAGTTTTTTTTTACCAGTTACCAACCTCCTTGGTGCATACAGAAAATTAAAAACGAAATTATTTTTGTATATAAAACGCGGGCTTCTTAACAATTCAAAAGTGCCTGTAAATGGTTTAATTGAAAATAAATGGTTTGAGTTTGAGAACAGAAAGGAGGCCTGTGTCTCACCAGTGGGAACATTATAGACTGATTATGTATGATTTTGATACACTTCAACGTGTACCTAAGTGTTTTTTGTTACTAAGGCGTCGTGTAAAAAATAGCTGCACTTTTAATAATTGTACTTTTAACTAAATATAAACATTTCTATGCATTTATGTCCATAATTTTCCTCGTAGGTGTAATAAAAAGCACTATACATCCCTCAGGATAAAGTACAGTTCCATACCTCAAATGGTTTGCGCCCCTCGCAAGCTCGTGGCGCAAATGCCATAATCTCGGTATGGAACTGTCACTTTCTTCCCTCTGAAGTAATGTACTATTATTTACCTACTAACTGATCTGCGAACTTCGTACCGCCTCAGAATCAATAAGCCATTCCATAAATAATGTACGTATGAGAAATTGAATTACCTTCTTTATTATATTTTACGTCAATTAGTCTGCTATTCGGGACGGAGAAAAATCCAACAAATCAATGATCATCAAAATCGGTCCAGCCATTCTCAAGTTATATTATATAAATGGTGTAACTAACCCGACTTTGTTTTATTTATACGAGTATACATTTATAGAATACCTATACATTTAAAAAAAAAACAAAGAATGGATCTTAGAACTTTTTTTTAAAGTTAAACGTAAAAAATACAAAAAAGGATTATTTGTTAATCTCTTTCTTTTCCGTGTACTATGACAATCTTTATTTACGTAAAAAATATGTATAGAAACCGATTCGTTTGTGTGCGTGCATATCTTTGTGTGAGTGTTAGGGCTGTCACGCGCGTTTTGGCGTAGTTTTAATATTTATTTTTAGATATTTTAAGCGTTTCTTGGTTTAAAGATAATTTGACGTTTGAAAATTCATTTAGTTTGGTTGGTTTTGATGTGGTATGTTAAGCATTTATTTTGTTGGGAAATTATTAAAAAATGTTAAAAATTCGCGTCATAAAGGATGATTTCAATATAACTTTAAGTGTCGAAAGAAGTCTAATTAACAAATAATGAATAATATTAGACGTTGGAAGACAAACTGTGGGGGTTTGTCTAATAAGCGTTGTATAGCGTCTGAATCATTTCTGTATGGTTCACAACGCTTTGTCTTCTTCTTTCAAAGTCAAATTACTGACGACTGAAGCACATAAATCGGTGTGTAAGTATTCATTTGATTTAATACGTTTATTAGTAAAGGGGTAAGTAGCTAAATTATATTACAATTAATAATATTTTATGAAGAGGATAATTAATAATTTTATATTTTTACTTGGTTCAAGGGTTAAAATGACGACCCATTTACATGCAATCTTTACCGTCTTGGCAATAAAAAAAGAAATTAAAAAATATCCTCTTTTAAAACAATCGTTCAGTGTAAAAAAAAAACAAACGTTCAGTTCAACACACTACTAGATATAATATCTTTAAAACTAAAAGCAGTAGTAATTTAACATTTATAGTCAAAATAGTCAGAAAGTAAATTCAAAATTAAAAGCAACCCTGCCAAGTCAGCGTGTGAGCGGGTAAGAGAATACGAAACGAACACAGATACGGACTGGCCGCTTGCCGATATGGCCGCGCGCGTTTCCAACATAGCGCGCTCTCGTGTTTTCCCTCATATCTGTCGAAATACGCCATATTGTTTTATTGTTCACTATTACTTATAATAACCAAAACATTTCACAAATAATTCAAAGTGATTTTCACGTCAAAATACCAACTTAACGAAATAAGTCAAACGATAATGTCATCATTAGTAGATTGATAATTGTAATATTTATCTCGTTTTATCACGATCCGCGATTCGTTACGGACGTGTGTAATTTAAAAATCGGAAATTATGTTTTATAATTATTAATTAATTATGTAAAGGTATACGTGAGTGAGAGTGTTGTTTCTAAAAATATTACGTTGAAAAATAACTGTTTTGTACTCGGTGTTGTGTTAATTTTAGTGCAATGTCTACGGTGAACGTTAAAATAAGAATGCATTTATTGTTGCCATTGTTTTAAAATTGTTATTTAGCAAAAATGGATGTGTTTGTGCAGTGATATGGATTATCCTTTGTGTTTCGGATTGTAAAAATGGATAAACCCTCATTCAAGGTATGGCAATAAGATTTTTTTTACCTTTTCCTCGGATAATGTCTATGAATAATTCAACAAGAGTGGTCAATACAAGTACTTTTATTTACATAATTTTCTTAGTTAATCAATTGCCTATGTATAATTTGTTAATAGATCGATATAAATTTATGAATGGATGGTTATATGAATAAGTTTATGATTATAACGATCTGCTTAGAGTGGTCAGATAATTATTGGCATTCAAAATACTCGACTCCAACGAGTGACGTCACCCATTGTCTCTAGTTCTTAGGACGACTTCTCAGTGCGCGGATTTCTTCTATTTATTGTTTTCAAACAAAAATTTACCACTGAACTAATTTAAATATTACCTGTTTATTTTGATAATAATTGACGGTTGATTATCGGTTTTAGACATATAAAAGTAAAGAAAATGTTATTATTATTAGTTTTAGTCCCTTACTCTGCCTCCGTCCGCCATATCAGCAAGCACCAGTGTTGTGGCGCAATAATAAAATAATCGATATCGATGTTTCGAAACTTCAATTAAGTTTCAACATTTTTATGATTTTTGTTCACTTTGTGCTTGAGTTTATGGGTTTTGTATAGTCGATTAGTCATTGGATGATTTATCGACGACGTCTGTTATGGTTGGCACTTTCTTTTTTGGGACATTAGCCGAATTCAATTAAGAAATCCGGTATTATTTTGTTGATTTTTTAATCGAAAGTGATGTTATTTAAACGCGATCTATGTTAAATTATAGCTATTAAAATCACCAAGATCGACATTCATTTCATTATTTTAATGAGACACGATTAATTTAATTTTTAAATTATTATTTCCACAATGTTATTAACTAATTAACGACAGCAGGTTTATTCGTAGACGACACACTTTACCTAATTACAAGGTATTATTTTATTATGTATAATTCTACTAAAGGTTATTTTTGAACGAACGACGCGAGTATATTTTTGTACGGCGACGTTTGAGTAGGTCATCTCGGTACTAAATATTTAAATCGTTGTCTAAATAAAGTTAAAGCGAACACAGTTTTCGACTTCCATTTTGGTAAACTGTTATAACTTTATCTTTCCTACTGGTGGGCAAAGATCCCATAGTCGCCCAATCTCTGTTGCATTTTATATTTTATTTATTTGCACAATGAACACATAGTTACAGGCTATGACTAGTCGGAAACACATGAGCACATGACCTAGCGTGTGTGTCTGTGTGTCATTTCATTATTCTAAAATCTGCCATTACTAAATATGCAAAAACGAAAATTAAGAAAATTCATAAGAATTTTTGAACGTTTTATCCTTCACTTTGTTTCTCTGAATAAAAATCAACAGGTTTGGCTGTCCAGCAACATTTTTGTCCATTTTGAAAGCATCCGCCAACGCAGCGCGTGAACACTTCGGGTAATCGACGACCCATAAACTTTAAATTAGAACATCTATTTATAAAATGCAACGTGTCTCACTCTAGGACTGGTTTATTGCCGTTTAGTTTAATTTATTGAGCTATTGTTTAGTTAGTTTAAATAAACCGCTGAGTGTAGGAATCATTTTGTTCTTATTTAATTGTGGCCATGTGGCAGTTTGATGATTCTCTCCCCTTTTACCCCTTTTTTCTTAAACGATGATTAAAGTTAAGTAGTGATTAGCGACTGTTTAACCATGCACTTTTGACGTTTAGACGTCACTTAACTGTAATAATCGTTTATAAATGAACCCCTTGTCGTTTAGCATAATTAAAGTAATTCTTCATTACTATTAGTCTTTGTTATCTATGTAGGAATCTTATCAGCCTTACAGTGTAATATTAATGTGATTTTATTTGATAAAATAGATAACTGTCATTTCATGGTACGTGCAACGACATCCATATCAAGCTATACATTTCCAGTTTTATCTGACCTCGCAATGTATAGGCTTTTCGTACAATGAGAAGTCAGTTTATACTGGAATAGCTTGATATGTTGTAGTGTGTACTGCGCGAATTAGTTATAGACCGGGAGATGATGACACATTTTGGTAAGTCATTTCTTACAGTATGGCGCTTTCAGGGGGGTTCATATACGTAATAAGTGAGAGGAAAATGATGTTCTTACCGGTGGTGCGCGGGACGCAATTGCAGAATAATTAATTGAAATTGCTCGAAAATCCGGAGGTGTCAAACAATTTCTTTCACAAAATTTCTTCAATTTATCGGTATTTCAACAAAAAAAACCCGGCGGTCGCTATGTGCCATACTTCTCCGGTGGGTGTTTAGACCCGCCATACTTTTTTGAAAATGTTTTTTTTTTATTTTTTTTTTTATTTATTTCTTACAGGCTGATTTTTTTTTTAACAATTGCTTTTTATTAATCTTGTACGAAAATCACCATGCCATACCATTCCGACGGTCCAAAATACCCGCCATACCCCCTCAAACATGTCATTTTTTTTAAATTCGAGAAACCATTTCTTTCAGTATGGCACTTAAGTCGTGGTCAGTTTATGGTACAGTGAGACAAAATTATATTCGCCATACTTCTAGTGCAGTATGAAAGTGGTGCCATACTTGAAAAATTGTATTTTTTAACCATTTTTAAAACACGCCTATAGAAGCCGTGAAATTATTTTTTACAGTATGGCATAAATGAAATCAGATTGTTCCCATACTATTATGAGTTGAAAAAAATATGCCATACTGTGACCATGGTACGAAAGACCGTCATACGCACGCTGCGGTGTAAAAAAAATTAAAAAAATGAAAGGATTTCTTACAGTATGGCATTTTAATTTTTGGAAAGTTTATAAAAAGTATGATTCAGGAAAATTATCCCATACTCATCATGAAGTCCAAAAGTGATGCCATACCCGGAAAACCGATTTTCAGCGACGTATTTCAGCTACAGTACGCCTGACCAGCAGCTGCTGTATACCTGCGTTGGAATTTGTATTGAGGAAGATAGTTCGAAGACGTTCGAGCGTAGAATATTATACGACATAACACATTATTTAATTAAACAAGATTGTCCCTACATACAACTTTCAAATTTCGTATTTACGTTCCTCACATAACCAACTTTAAAAAAAAAATGGTGCCATACTGTAAGAAATTGTTCAAATGTTGCAAAAAATTTTACAATTATTTAATAACATTATACGTATATCACCCACTCTACAGGTATGGCATTATAACAATTACGTTTCTAATCATAAAAACAACTACTAGACCAAATTTTAAGGTGAAAGAAATGGTTTCTCGAATTTAAAAAAATGACATGTTTGAGGGGGTATGGCGGGTATTTTGGACCGTCGGAATGGTATGGCATGGTGATTTTCGTACAAGATTAATAAAAAGCAATTGTTAAAAAAAAATATCAGCCTGTAAGAAATAAATAAAAAAAAAAATAAAAAAAAAACATTTTCAAAAAAGTATGGCGGGTCTAAACACCCACCGGAGAAGTATGGCACATAGCGACCGCCGGGTTTTTTTTGTTGAAATACCGATAAATTGAAGAAATTTTGTGAAAGAAATTGTTTGACACCTCCGGATTTTCGAGCAATTTCAATTAATTATTCTGCAATTGCGTCCCGCGCACCACCGGTAAGAACATCATTTTCTTCTCACTTATTACGTATATGAACCCCCCTGAAAGCGCCATACTGTAAGAAATGACTTACCAAAATGTGTCATCATCTCCCGGTCTATTATGTTAAATGAAAATAGATATATGACAGCGTAATCAGATGACTTTGTCCTAATTACTCATCGGCTGATTTGTTAAGAAAAAAATGTAGTGCAGAGTAGGTGAAGCCGCGTCGCAGTAACAGTTAAATTTAACCTTAGCAACAAAAAATAGAAACTGTTCTATCTATTTATTTACGTAACGACTCACGAGTCGAACTATAACAATCTAATTTGATCTTTAACAGTAAACGAATAAAGATAAAAATATATTGACACATTACTTATCATTTTAACTGAAGTAGGTTCTTAATGGCGGAAATCATTTTAATGTAAAAAAACACAATAGCTCAATAAATACTTTTTGAAGTAAGCTAATGATTGTTTTTGTTTGCATATATTTTACATAAAATATAATCTGCAAGAAATATGTAATTATAAATTCAAATACATCCCATGGATTTCTTCTTTTTTCAAGTAATTCATGTTTTTATTACAATAATACAAGTAACTAGGATACTTAATGATGTTTAATTTATTTTGTAATTAAGTAAGGTAATTACTACTGCATTGCATAATTATGAGTAGGTAAATTTTAACATTTAAATCTGGTCAATTATCGGAATAGGGTTGTTGACATTTGTTTTAAGTAAAGGCTCCTACAAACAGGCGCGACGCGCAACGCGAGTCGCGCGCGACACAAAGGCACCGCTCGTTGCGCGACATACGGTGCCTTTGTGTCGCGTGCGATTTTATCGCGTGTCGCGCCTGTTTGCAGGAGCCTTAAATCTGTTAACAACTTCATCATTACCCTGCTCTTATCCCAATTTATTTGGGATTGTCGCAACATGTCTTTCTTCTTCCATACTTCTCTATAAGTCGTCATCATTATTGTAGTCATCTCCTTTTTAGCCATAATCATCTTTCACATAGTGCATCCATGGTGTCTTTTGTCTTCCCCTACTGTGTTACTTATAGCCATTCACATTCATACTCAAAACTTTTCTCACATTTTCCTTATTCCTCCTCACTACATAATTGATTTTCAAAGTTGGTAGCAACAGCTTAGGTCTTTATTATATGTATAGATAACTAACTAAATTAAATAAGTAACTAACTATACAAATAATATTACAAAAACAAAAGGACACTTGGGCGTCGAAGTACTCGTCCGCATCGCTGTCATCCGGAAACGTGGCGGCATTGCCACGTTTCTCAAATAAAAACACATTCCCTAAACTATCGATATATTTTACGCAACAGCGCACTATCTCGGGGCCATCCTTTGGCATTAAGAGCCATATTTTCCATTTTTTTTTTCTCAATAGTAATGACGGTTCTGCACATTCTGCCGATAAGGGTGACGAATTTTATGTGAAAAAAAAAGTTTAGTTTGTTTATGGTACAAAAAGTTTGGTGCATTGGTTTTCTTACAAATACAAATGATCCGAAAAATAATTTTGTTACAATAGTGTATGCTATTGTAAAAGGGGTTCGTACCTACTTAAATGATAAGAACCACATGGGTGGCTCGAAGGTTAAGCTACGGTAGCCGCGGTCGGTTCGTCGATGGGTGACCATTCATTACATATCGAGCCCCCTTCGCGACTTTGAAACCACGCTAAGCTGTCTCGGCTTTCATGCGTAGATCTTTGATAGTCATCACCGGTAGTTAGAAGCCTAAAAGTCTGACAACCAGTCTTACCGCTTGGTATCGTGTTACCCAGTACAATGCCTGCCACGAAAGATGAGACTTGACCCCGCCTCCCCCGCCTCTTTCCGCCGCCCCTATGACGTCCGGTCCTGTCCCGCACTCAGATCTCATACCGCTAAAGATACCTAAAATCGTGTACAGTGCGTGCCACGAAAGATGAGACTTGACCCCGCCTCCCCCGCCTCTTTCCGCCGCCCCTATGACGTCCGGTCCCGTCCCGCACTCAGACCTCATACCGCTAAAGATACCTAAAATCGTGTACTGCGCATGTCAAACCACGTGGTGTGTCAAGTCTCTTCTTTCGTGGCACGCATTGTAACTGGGTTGTGGAGATCAGATAGGTAGTCGCTCCATATAAAATACTGGTATTCAGCTGCACCCAGTTAGACTGGAAGCCAACCCCAACATAGTTGGGAAAAGGCTATGGAGATTGACGAGAAAGGATAATTTTGTTAAAAATACAGCATGCTGCTTCCTTTATACAAGGAAAAATTGTTTAGTCTTTAATACGGTCGTACTAACTTGACAACCATCTTTTATGGATGGGCGTGTAAAAGCGTATGTACAAACCTACTTACAGAGATAAAATTATTTATTATTTAACTAGCTTCTGTTTGCGACTTCGCCCGCGTGAAATTTCTTGTTCCCCCGACCAGGGACTTAAACTGTAACCGTAATAAGTGCTTTAAAAAAAAAAACACTTTTAAATGTAACAGATACAATAATGTTACAGAATCAAAGTGTAACCTTGTGTAACCTTTCATATGTGTAACAGAAATAAGCATTTGTAGGTATATTGCACGGTACCGCAAAACGCGCGGCGGACAGACAGACGCGCGGCGATGGCAAAATAGCCTCAATCCAGTCGGGATTGCGGCTATTTTGGCAACGCAGTGTTTACCGGTTACACTTATTAACACTGTTAACACTTTCATATCGGTTACAGTGGTGCTATTCTGTACAAAGATCACCGAGTTGAAGTGAGTTTAAAGTGAGCTGTCATTGCACCTGATGCTAGGTATTGACACTATTGACAGCTCACTTCACCTAAGTTTTCACTGTGAGATTTCTACAGAAGAGCATTACAGATAAACATATGTATTACAATACTGTTGCAATTTTTAAAGTGTTTTGTTTTTACGCATTGAAAAAGACATTTAATTATAAATGTCTTTTTCTCTTTTTAATATCAAATTACAAAAAAGTTACATATTTGATTCTGTTATCAATTCAATATGTAACACTTATAATTCTGTAACCTTTTATGAAGGTGTTTTTAAGCCCCTATCCCCGACCCACCCCACCGCACCTCCTCCTCGCGGTACTACTTCGTTTTTGCTTAGATTTCTTTCTTTCTTTTTATTCGGGCCCTAAAAGCCTAGCCTTCCTCAAGAATTGGGCTATCAATAATGCAAAAAGAATGTTTACAAATCCGTTGGAAGTTCCAGAGATTAGGGCGTTCAAACAAGCAAACAAACTTTATTATTAGTATATTACTATTTAGTAGATAAGTAATTATTAATTATTATGTAGATTGTGAGGAGGACGGAAAATACTTAAAAGAAATAATCCGTCAAATTATGGTAAACATGTCATTTCTATATCACAATTCATTAATTATTTTGTTTAACATAATTACAATAATAATCTATATATCCATACACAATATAAATTCGAAAGTAACTTCGTCTGTCTGTCTGTATGTTACCTTTTCACGCCTAAACCACTGAACGGATTTCGATAAAAGGCAGAGAGATAGATTGCATCGCGGGCAAGGACATAGGATGGTTTTTATCGACATACCTCGCGAGCGAAGCCGCGGACGGAAGCTAGTTACTAATAATAAAGCTGAAGAGTTTGTTTGAAAGCGCTAATCTCTGGAACAATCAGACGGATCCGAAAAAAAATTGCATTTTTTGATAGCCCAATTTTTGAGGAAGGTTGTAGGCTTTTTAACATCACGCTATGACCTTTAGGAGCCGAGCATTAATAAACAAATTGAAGAGAAAGAACGCTAAGCGAAACGAAGTAATAGTGCCGGCGATGCGACGGGCGGGGGGACTTACAAGAAATTTCACGCGAACGACGTCGCGGGCAGAAGCTAGTCACACTAATATTATAAAGGCGAAAGTGTGTGAGTGTGTGGGTTTATATGTTTGTTACTTCTTCACGCTCAAACGGCTGGACCAATTTTGATAAAATTTTGTATGGAGGTAGCTGACACCCTGGATTAACAAATAGGCTTTTACTTTTTGACCCGATATTCCCACGGGATCTAAACTTATGCGGGTGAAACCGCGAGGCGCAGCTAGTAGGTAATAAAATTGTTCAATAGTTTTAAATGTTGTCGTGGTATGGGCATGTGATACGAAAGAATGAGGAAAATATCGTGAGGAATGTTTTGTTTGAGTATGAATGTCGATGGCTTTAAGGGCCTGTGCATACCACGTTTTTTAAACGCGCCGTTGACGCGCGTTTTGGAAACGTGCGTCGACGACGGCGGGCTTTTATTCTACAGAAGGTCTACAGGCTGACAGGCTGCGTCTGACTCGCGTACGTATCGCGTCTGTATCGCTACAAGCGCGCGTCAACGGCGCGTTTTAAAAACGTGTTGTGCACAGGCCCTAAGTCTTCTACAAACAGGCGCGACACGCGATATAATTGCGCGCGACACAAAGGCACCGCAAGTCGCGCAACGAGCGGTGCCTTTATGAGTAAAGGCTCGTACACACAGGCGCGACGCGACACGCGACACAAAGGCACCGCTCGTTGCGCGACTTGCGGTGCCTTTGTGTCGCGTGTCGCGTCGCGCCTGTGTGGACGAGCCTTAAGAGAAGACCAAAGAAACGATGGATGGAGTGTGTGAATGATGAATATGATGATGTGGCTAGCTAGAGCTTAAGATAATAAAGAGTTCGCTTTGTTATCTTGAGTGTTAGGTACTGTGCTATCTCAATAATAATAATGGATTGGCCCGCGGCTAATTAATGATAACAGCCGCACAGGTTGATCGATCAGGTTTAGCCACGCTTGCCGCGGTTGGTCTCTGGATGGGTGACCATCTTTACATAGTGAGACCCCTCCGTGCCCCGGAAAGCACGTTAAGCCGTTGGTCCCGGCTGTCATTCGTGGATCTTTGACAGTCGTTACGGGTAGTCAGAAGCCCGAAAGTCTGACAACCAGTCTTTCCAAGGGGTATCGTATTACCCAGTAACTGGGTTGTGGAGGTCAGATAGGCAGTCGCTCCATGTAATATACTGGTATTCAGCTGCATCCGGTTAGACTGGAAGCCGACCCCAACATGTTTGGTTTTCGTGGTTAATTTTCGAGTCGTAATCCTCTTCCGTTAATGTTCGTGTATGGAAATCGAGAAGCTTTTGCCAGGCTGTTTTTTGGGATATTCAGGCAGGCTGGGATATTAAAAGTTTAAAAAGGTTTTTGATAATTTTGAAAGAGGATTTAATCAATCTATGTATCTATTTACATAGATTGATTAAATCCTCTTTCAAAATTATCAAAAACCTTTTTAAACTTTTAATAAAGAACCTAGAAATCAGACATACATGTCGAAAGCGCCAGCTTAGCCGGCGAAATTCAAATTTTGTTACGTTTTTTTGCAATTTGCAGGTCATATAAGTATGTAATGTCCTAGAACCAAAAATTCGAAGACATGGTGACGTCTACCAACCTGTACTAGGCTCGCGTGGTGGATTACAGCTCTCCCCATCTCACAGAGAGAAGGCCTGTGTCCCAGCAGTGGGAACATTATAGGATGACTATTCTTTGCAGCTCAACTCTGAACTTCAGGAGCTCAACGATTCGACAAACTTCCCAAAGAAGTGTTAAGGCTCCTGCAAACAGGCGCGACGCGCGACGCGAATCGCGCGCGACAAAAAGGCACCGCTCGTTGCGCGACTTGCGGTGCCTTTGTGTCGCGTGTCGCGTCGCGCCTGTGTGTACGAGCCTTAAATCGCGCGCGACACAAAGGCACCGCTCGTTGCGCGACTTGCGGTGCCTTTGTTTCGCGTGTTGTGTCGCCTGTTTGAAGGAGCCTTTATTTGTCGTGTCGCCTGTTTGAAGGAGCCTTTATATGTATTAACCCTTCGGGTGCGAGTGCGATTCGCACTTGTCCGGTTTTTCATTTCTCGCATTTTCCTTCACTAAGGAAAGGAAGCTAACGATATTCTCAAGGACAATTTACCTAGATATTATTTATTCAATATACTGGCGGCGTATAGGGATAAATAGATAGGTACTACTTATTATATGCTTTTTTTTTAGTAGGTATGGTAAATCATCAAAAATGACCCTTCCCGCTCTGGGTGGAGCGGTGTCAGACTCTTACTGACTAAAACCCACCCGTGTTCCTTCCTTAGCCCTTTATGTTCCGGGCCAGCGATAACCCTTTCGGACAATCCCGCTAACGCGGATATATTATATGCTTGATAGATGATATAGTAAGCAATTAAATCGAACTAGCTTTATACCGCGATTTTGTCCGCGTAAAACTTGTTCCTCCAATCCACCGCGTCGCATGACCGCGCTAACTTGGTTTTCGCTTGGCGCTCTTCCTGACTACTTTTTTCTTTTTGCTCGACTCCTAATGGTCATAGCGTGATGCTTATAACCTTCCTCAAGAATTGGGCTATCAAATGCAAAAATAATTTTGCAAATCCGACTTGGATTCCAGAGCGTTCAAACAAACAAACTCTTCTTTCTCTCTGGGGCTCTGTCTCGCATAGGGTGTTAGCATTATGCTGAGCGATGGCCATTTTACGTGGATGTGACGCATGTTTTCCCGCAACCTTTTTTTTTTGCGTTTGTGTTTTTTTATGCGCCATGATGTTTTGTTAGCTTCCTGTTACTGATAGCAAGTAGTTATACTTATATGAATTTGTGTGGGGTAGGTACAACTAAAAAGTGAAAAATCAAAACATTTTTACAAAAAAAAACAGATTTAAAAAAAACCATTACAAAGTGAAAAATAACTTTAATTTCGGAAGTCGGTGTCAAAAAACGGAAATGCGAAACCAATAACACCGATTTCCAAAATTAAAGTTATTTTTACTTTGTAGTGTTTTTTTTTTTGAAGTCTGTTGTTTTTTTTTTTGTAAAACGTTTTTCCTTTTGAGGTAGTACGGTACGGAACTCTAAAAATAAAAAAATAAATGTTTTGCGAACTGAGCCTCGAGATCCCAAGCGTCATTATTTTGTACACAAATGAAACATTGAGCTATCTACGTTCAGGGGTCGGCAGAGTTGCTCAATCTGTAAACTAAACTTTATAGGAATTAAAATTGTTCAATCTATGTATAAAAATAAATTTAATTGAAGTGTCTATTGAGTTATGTCAAAAACAGCTTTTCTACTAAACATATGAAAGTATATACGGTATTTATAACTAAAAAACAAAGTTTTAAATGTTTGTCCATCTGTCTGTTTGTTCCGGCTAATCTCCGAAACGGCTGGACTGATTTTGACGGGACTTTCACAAGCAGATACCTGATGTTATAAGAACTAAGCATTAAGCCTTAGTACAGTTTTATACTTGTGCATAATGTTTTGATAAATAAATAAACTAACTTAGGCTACTTTTATTTTAGAAAAGGAATCGGGGCTCTGCGCAAAAAATTAAACCCGCAATATTTCGCTGTAAACCAGCGCTGGGGCTCTGTCTCGCATAGGGTCTTAGCACGGAACATTATTATCTGTTCCGTGGGTCTTAGCATTATGCTGAGTGATGGTCATTTTGCGTGGATGTGACGCATATTTTCCCCAAACTTGTTATTATTTTTTTAAACGCATATGAACGCATTTTCTTTATTTCTTTCAAATCATACACGGGCTAATATTATAAAGCTGTAGAGTTTGTTTGTTTGGTTGAACGCGCTAATCTCTGGAACTACCAGTTGGATTTGAAAAATTCTTTTTGCATTTGATAGCCCAATTCTTGAGGAAGGCTATAGGCTATTTAACATCACGCTATGACCTTTAGGAGCCGAGCAAAAAGAAAAAAAGTCAGAAAGAACGCTAAGCAAAAACGAAATAATAGCGCGAGCAGGCGATGCGGTGAGACGGGGTGGGTCGGAGTAACAACGAAGTCGCGGGCAGAAGCTAGTTAATAATAAAGCTGAATAGTTTGTTTGTGTGAACGCGCTTATCTCTAAAAAAAACTACTAAACGGATTTGAAAAAATTGTTTTGCATTTGATAACCCAATTCTTGAGGAAGTAGGCGGTAGAAGTAGTTAACATCACGCTAGAACCATGAGGAGCCGAGTAAAAACAAACAATTCAGTGTCTGACTGTCTGTCTGCTCGAACCAATGACCTGTAACTCGTAACCGTAAGTTGCGGCTGTCACCACTCGGCCACCACTGCTCTATAATCAATGCCTGGTTATGCACATGTCCAGTTGAATACCAGCGCCAGGCACTAGTTGTCTGGCCTTTTTGCTGGGTCTTTTTGGCGCAGCCGTGAGGCACACTTTCCTGCTAACTTCTTACATCGAATTTTACACTTTTTATTTGATTTTTATGTGATGTTATTGACTCTGGTGTATTGTGTCTTTCAGTCTGTGCTATATAAATGTATTTTCTTCTTTCTATACTTGAAGAAATAATCTCGGTGAAGTTTGAGAACCGCTGGCAGGCGATCCCTAAACCAATATACGGGTGTTACATTAGAGAATAGGGTCCCGCAGTAGGGCTGCCACGCCAGGAGTACTTAGAATTATTTTTACAATACAAAAAATAAACATAGTAAACATTATCATCTGCCTAGCCCACTGACCTGTATTATACACTTGTTTCATAGAGGTCAGTGGCCTAGCCGTTCCCAACTATGCTAAGGCCGGCTTCAGTTACACTGAAGCCGGGTGCAGCTAAGTAGGTACCAGTATTTTGCATGCAGCGGCTGCCTCTCTGACCGCCACAACCCAGTTACTGGGTAACACGATGCCCCTTGGTAAGACTGGTTGACAGACTTTCAGGCTTCTGACGACCCGTAACGAATGTCAAAGATCCACGAATGTCAGCCGGGACCAACGGCTTATCGTGCTTTCCGAGGCACGGACGGGTCTTAAAGATGGTGATCCACGGACCAACCGCGGCAAGCGTAGCTTAACCTGCTTGATCGACCCGTGCAGCTGTTAATACTTAGCCACGAGCCCCACAGTTTGTTTAGTATCAATGCAATTCATGGTAACAGTTTGCGCGCCGATGTCCCTCCGACCCTATGTTCGAGCCGTTTGGGGTTGAAACTCTTGGGCCATGGGGTCTGAGTGCCAGGCGACGGGTGCGGGGGTACCCTCGCCTGTATTGCACAGGCCTCCACCAGTGCCGGACGGGAATGGCCAGGTGTTCCCGGCCATTCCCGTAGCCCCCCGGCCGAGGGGACATGCGGGGCCCGCCAGTTAGGCGGGCATGCGCCGGGGGGGTTGTGGACGCAAAGGCTGAGCCGGATTCCCATGACCCCCCCATCAAGGCGACGAGGGAACACCGCTGAGTTTTAGTGGGTATACTGCCACCTTGGCAGGGAGTCCCACATACTCCATCTCGTCCCCCGACGAGCGGAGATGCGTAATGTCATTACTCAGCGAAAAAAAAAATGGGGTCTGAGTGCTAACTTAGTTTTTCTAGACATCTCCAAGCGGTTGGTCGACTCTTTACGTGACCAGAAGAATCAGAATTGCCATACAACGTGGCAATGCTGTCAACCTCTTGGGCACTTCCTATTAACACCGATGCTGACGAATTTTTTGGTGCCCTTTGATTTGTACAAACCATTGACATTTTATCATTATAATGTAAGCTAAATATTAAAGTACCTACTAGCTTCTGCTCGCGACTTTGTTCGCGTGGAATTTCTTGTTCCCTTGACCCACCCTTGATCGCATCGCCTGCCCGCGTTATTAAAAGAAAGAAAGAAAGAAAGAAAATACATTTATTTAGCACAGACTAAGAGACACACAATACACCAGGTAGTTAGATATTAGTCGTACATCAGAATAAAAAATAAGATAAAAATAAAAAGTGCAAAGTCCGATGTAAGAAATTAGGAGGAAAGTGTGCCTCACGGCTGCGCCAAAAAGGCCCAGTTCAGCAAAAATGCCAGACAACTGGTGCCTGACGCTGGTTTGGTATTAGTTCGTTTTCGCGTTCCTTCTTACTTACTTCTTTTTACTCGGCTCCTAAGAGTCCTGGCGTGATGTTAAATCGCCTAAAGCCTTCCTCAATAATTGGGCTATCAAATGCGAAAATAATTTTTCAAATCTAACCGGTAGTTGCAGAGATTAACGCGTTCAAACAAACATACAAATAAACAAACTCTTCAGCTTTATTATTAGTACTAGCTTCTGCCCGCGACTTCGTCCGCGTGAAATTTCTTGTTCCCCGGACCCACCCCGTCGCATCGCATCGCCTGCCCGCGCTGTTACTTCGTTTTTGCTTAGCGTTCTTTCTGACTTTTTTTCTTTTTGCTCGGCTCCTAAAGGTCATAACGTGATGTTAAATAGCCTATAGCCTTCCTCATGAATTGGGCTATCAAATGCAAAAAGAATTTTTCAAATCCGACTGGTAGTTCCAGAGATTAGCGCGTTCAACCAAACAAACAAACTCTTCAGCTTTATAATATTAGTATAGATAGTATAGATATAGATTACACATAAACCTTCCGGAATAAATCTTCTATTTATGTTGCGTAGTTATATTTTCCCGCCATTCCTGACTGACAGATGACATTAGCTACTTCACTGTTGCTATTGCGAATGAGACAGTATTCATTCCAGTACTCAACAAGATCTACATTGTGTTCAACTGTATCATTCAACAAAGAATTAACTACTCGAGTCTTAAGTTGTTTCTGTTTTTTTCTGCAAGTTTGTTTTTCCAATTCATTTTAGACATTGGCAGAATCTTCGACATCGGCTTTGCTTGCCAAATAATTTCTGAGAATCGGCACTTTTCGTCAAAATTACCATTCACCTCTTCTAAGTGTAGGAAGAAGAAGTGGCGCAACAAACTCCCAGCAGCATAGCTGTCTTGTTCAGATAGGAAAACAGAATAAAACTAGAATAGAAACAGTATTCACGAATCTATAGATACACTACAGCTTCAATCTTGGCCCTTGATCTATCAATTAGGACAATAATTGAGGAACCCGCTGAGTTCCCAGTCCAGTGCAGTAGTAGTAACTAAGTATATAGAGTTCCTTTATCTATGGGACATGCCCGCCCCACTAAGAATGAAAGTAAATCATCACATTCATTGAGTAAGAAATAACAGGATTTTTTTGGCGAAAGCGGACAAACAGTAGTGTTTTTATTATATACTTAATACTACTTTTATACTTTATTTGAGGACAAAATGAAGTTTACAATGGATGATGAGAGAGAACCTTAGAAAATGTATTTTAATGAGAAAACATTACTATAATTACCAATAACATTAAAATGTCTGGCTTACTCTTTATAGCAGATAAGTCTATCAATCTGCCTTACCTTTTCCCAACTATGTAGTATTTTACACGGAGTGACTGCCTATCTGACCTCCACAACCCAGTTACTGGGTAACACGATACACCTTAGTAAGACTGGTTGTCAGACTTTCCGGCTTCTGACTACCCGCAGCGACTGTCAAAGATCTACGAATGACAGCCAGGACCAACGGTTAAACGTGATTTCCGAGGCACGGAGGGGTGTCGGTATGTAATGGCTGGTCACCCATCCACGGAACAACCTCGGCAAGCGTACCTTAAGTCTTCACAGGAATGTAATATAAATAAGTAATAAGTACATTACTTATTTTATTTTTCTATCCCCGAAAATCGGACCTGAGCTTATCCCGCGCGGGACATTTAATTCTGAGCTAAAAACCGGGACGCCTGGCAATGCTGAATTACTCCCAAAAAATAATGCGACAAATCTGCTGATCCTCCAACACACGTGGCACTAATATGCTGACGTTACCTTAAAGGCCATATTCGGCAATAGACTTACCATATTTTATCAAAACCATCACTCAAGTAACAAACAAGGCGGAACGGATACACGTATACCTGTCTCTCTCACTCGTACCTCACCGCCTCTCTCTAACCAGGCTGCCTCAATTTTATACTTATTGATTCAGAGTTGAAACTCTTTGAAAGTACCGTTAGCATGTTAAGTGTTGTTTTTTTTTTCGGTTTTGGTTTTTTGTATTTTTATTGCAGCTCGTTTTTTTTTTGTTGCAATTTAGTTGTGGTTGTTAAAAATAAGGGGATATGAGTGTGTCTGTTTTATTTTGACTTTTAAAGTTGTGATTCAGACTGGAGATTTTGAATCCTGCGGGATAATTGCGCAATACACTAACAGTAACAATGGCTTTTAATTTGACAGTTCAACAACATTCATTGCGTAATTTGCGTTGTTGAGCAGACTTTTTCGAACATAATTGAAGCAATGGATTAGCAATATCCTTCAAAATGATTCAAATTTTGCTTGATAGTGTGTTAGTAGTCGCAGGCGCATCACGGATTGATATGTATTGACAATGTCAAATAATGTGTGTTGTCTTTGGGCCTGGCCCTGACATCAAGCAATGGACAAAATTGTCAACATTTTCTAAGCTTGAATACGAGGCTTTTGACTACGTTGTGTGTGTATTTTATGTCTTTCTTTTTAACCATTTTTAATTTTTATTTGCAATGTGCGTTTTTGTTTGTGCAGAATAAACAAATTTTCTTTCTTCTTTCTTTCTTTACACAATTCGGGTGCTGTACTGGCTTTAACGACAGCCATGTTTAGAAAACGCGTGATTTTTTCATTTCTTTGATCATTATTATTATTTATTACTGTGATTCGCATAAAAACATGAAAGAAACGATGGATGGACTGTGTGAAAGATGATATGGCTTGCAAGGGAGAGTGACTCTGGGATGACGACTGATAGATAAGTGTGGAAGAAAAAGACATGGCGCGCCGACCCAAAATACATTGGGATGAGGTCAGAAGAATGATGGTATTAGCAGACAGGACAACGCTGATGCATATCGTTTAGAATAATCCACGCGGGTCCAGTACGGGTTGGTAGATGTCACATGTCTTCGAATTGTTGGTTCTAGAACATGCCGGTTTCCTCACGATGTTTTCACCTTCACCGTTTTTGAGAGCAATGGTGATGAAATAAATTAACACAAAGTAAAGCGCCTGCCTGGGTCCCAACCTGGACCTACAAGTCGTAAGTCGGGTCCGTTACCACTGGGCCACCGCAGCTCTCATTGGCCCATTTGCCTGGATGCATCCTATAGGTGTGACTCGCCCAGTCCCACTTCAGCCTCGCAGAAGATAGCAAATAATCATAAATATTTAAGGGGCTTGCAGGACCTAAGCGCAAAAAATGCAAGTTTTAGAAACAATAAAAGTATATGATCGAGTACGGTAAACAAAATCAGAAAAATATATGACATTCTTCAGGATATATGCTAGGTTGATAGTTTGATAGTGTGTTGAAAACATAATACAACTAATTTGATATGATAGAAAAAAATCATGAAGACACCTCCAAAAACTTTCTTTTTACAATAAAAACCATACTAATATACATACAATCATTCTGATTTTTTGTCAGATTATTCTACAAGCAACATACTAAAACACTAGTGTTTAATTTTTTTAATTAAATAATTGCTTCATATTTTGCAATAAATTAAGAGCGTTTTGTCATCCCGCTTCTCTTTCTTTTCTATGCAGTCCGACGGTGACCGCGCTTTAGGTCATGTAAGCCCCTTAACCAAAAGAAATGCAGGAGGCCACTTTTTTAAATTACAAATTTTTATGCTAACGGTGCTTTGTCAAACGAATCTCCGTTCGAGGTTATCGTTGTCCACGATTTTACACGCAGTTCTTATACGAAATACCTCATTTTGCCTCTAGTACACACAAACATTCAGTCTAGGCTTTTCCCAACTATGTTGGGGTCGGCTTCCAGTGTAACCGGATGCAGCTGAGTACTAGTATTTTACATGGAGCGACTGCCTATCTCACCCTACACGACCCAGTTACTGGGTAACACGATACCCCTTTAACCTGGTTGTCGGACTTTCGGGCTTCTGACTACCCGTAACGACTGTCAAAGATTACGAATGACAGCCAGGATCAACTACTTAACGTACTTTCCGAGGCACAGGGTTCTTGGTAAGTAAAGTTGGTCCACCCATCCACGAACCGACCGCGGATGGTTAGCTTAACCATCGATTGATCGGCTGTTATTATTTAGCCACCAGCTCTTGTACACACTTCATTATATCTAGATTGACTTAACAACTGAAGAATATTATTTTTTCTAGACAAGTACTGTCAAAACGTTCTCACGATGACACATCAAGCTATTTTCCAGTTTGAGCTGACCTCCCATTGTGTACGCTACAATGAGAAGTCAGTTTATACTGGAAATGTAGAGCTTGATGTGTCATCGTGTGAACGTCTTGACAGTACTTGTCTAGAATTTTTTTATTTTTATTTTGTCACATAGATCATATATCATTCAACTATTAAGTACTTTAAAAAAAGAAATTAAAATAAAACCAAAATGATTTAAAATACATAGTAGATCAGATAAATCCATACTAACATTATAAATTCGTAAGTACATAGCTCTGTCTGTCTGTCTGTATGTTACCTTTTCACGCCTAAACCACTGAACGAATTTCGATAAAATTTGGCAGCGAGATAGATTGCATTTCGGGGAAGGACATAGGATAGTTTTTATCGACATACCTCGCGGGCTAAGCCGCGGGCGGAAGGTAGTCATAAAATATGAATTCAATTACAATATGAAACAGTGATAGTGCAGACGCCAGCAGCACATCAAACTACTACAATCTGTCAAATTTCTTTAATAGATTTTCAACTTTATCGCTAAAAAGCATAATGTTCAAGGTTGATTGGGAAAATTTGACAGTTTCGGGTAGCTCGATGTGCTGGCGTCTCTATAAGAGAACAATCTGTGGTGGCCCACTAGAAACAGCCGCGACTTACGAGTTGTAGGTCGTAGGTTTGAACCCTGTTAGGCACTTTCATCATCATCATCAAAATTTCAGCCGAAAGACGTCCACTGCTGGACATAGGCTTCCCGCAAGCACCGCCACTTCTTCCGGTTCTGTGTTTTACCAGCACCACCTTGTGGGTGACCTTCTAACGCTACGTCTTCCGGTACACGGTCGCCACGCCGGAACCTTTTTTGGCCCCAACGGTCACCTGACCTGCGAGTAATGGCAGGCCCTTTACTTAGTGTAAATTATTTCATCACCAATGCTCTCAAAACGATCAAGGAAAACTTCGTGAGGAAACCGGCATGTCCTAGAACCAAAAAGTCGAAGACATGTCACATCTACCAACCCGCACTGGGCTCGCGTGGTGGAGTAGATACAGCACCCCCCCCCCCCCTCTCCCAGCAGTGGAAACATTATAAGCTGTTGAAGCTATAAGAAAACCACCAATTATTACGCATCTTATAAGTACTTGCATAGTTTTTCCCCCTTTATTACCTTATGAGTTATGACATAATTATAACGAAGTTGTTTCAAACTCCGGTTCGTGATTATGTTGCGACATTTCGCTGAATTTCGGGAAGCACGACAAGTATCAATTGTTCAGAGTTTCGGGAATCAGGTGGGGGAAAATTATCTGAAGGGAGCGTAAACAAACCCTGTTCAGGTTAAGTAAATCAATGTACAGGTTTGACTTCGTTACTATTTTATTTATTTAAGTATGTAAGTCATCTGCCTAGCCTTTTCCCAACTATGTTGGGGTCGGCTTCCAGTCTAACCGGATGCAGCTGAATACCAGTATTTTACATGGAGCGACTGCCTATCTGACCTCCACAACCCAGTTACTGGGTAATACGATACCCCTTGGAAAGACTGGTTGCCAGACTTTCGGGCTTCTGACTACCCGTAACGACTGTCAAAGATTCACGAATGACAGCCGGGACCAACGGCTTTACGTGCTTTCTGAGGCACGGAGGGGTCACGGTATGTAAAGATGGTCACCCATCCACAGACCAACCGCGGCAAGCGTAGCTTAACCTGATCGATCGAGCTGTGCGGCTGTTATTATTTAGCCACGGGCCCCTATTTATTATTATGTAAGTACATATTAACTATTTTACAGGGTCAAATTAAAGTTGCTAGGGAAACTCCGGAGACGTGATGGTAAGGATTGCTAAGGATATCTAAATAAGATAAAACAAAAAAAATTATTGATGTTTTATTTTGAACGCTGAACACCAACCAAACAGTTCACACGAGGTTTAAGGGGTCTAGAAGCGCGATGACACAACGCTGGTGATGGTGGCTGGTGATGACACAACTAATTTATTGCAAAATATGAAACAATTAGGTAAGTATATATTTACAAAAAATCTATTGTTTGGACTAAAAAATTAAAACACTAGTGATTTAGTATAATCTGACAAAAAAATCAGAATGATTGTATGTACATATATGAGTATGATTTTTATTGTGAAAAGAAAGTTTCTAGAGGTATCTTCATGATTTTTGTCTAACGTATCAGTTTAATTTTATTATGTTTTCAACACACTAACTACCTAGCATATATCCTGAAGAATATCATATATTTTTCTGATTTTGTTTACTGTAGTCGATCATAATTATACTTTTATTGTTTCTAAAACTTGTGTTTTTTGTGTTTTGGTTCTGTAAAACCTCTTAACCCTTTGGGAAATACATACGTGATAATATGTCTGTGTATGTATGTCTCATGATGACTTTGCGGTATTTATTTACATGTTATATAGATCGTGAATTATTACGAAGACAAATGGCAATCATTCTTGCTGATTTCTTGGATGAACGCCAGCATTCGCTATAATAGGTAACTATAGAAACCAGCGTTGTCATTCCAAGATATTATATGACAGACAGTCGTTACGGGTAGTCGGAAGTCCCAAACTCAAGCTCAATCTCAAAGCATGTATTTCAAATAATCAGTTTTAAAAATTAAGAAACAACATTTATTGATTCTGAGGCGGTACGAAATTCGCTGTTAAAAATAAATTAGTTGTTCAGTACATTTTGACCGCTCAAACTCAAACTCAAAGCATTTATTTCAATTAAACCATTTACAGACACTTTTGAATTATTGTCAAGAAGTCGGTCAGTTAGAAAATATGAACTAGTTGCCCATTCCAAAGCGTAGTAGGTACCTATGGAGAAGAACGGGTAAGAAAATCCATGGACAGTTTAGAATTATATTTTACAAAAATATTAATTATACATCATTACTTTTGAATGTATAATTAATATTTATAGGCTCCTTCAAACAGGCGCGACACGGCACGCGACACAAAGGCACCGCAAGTCGCGCAACGAGCGGTGCCTTTGTGTCGAGCGCGATTAAATTGCGGGTCGCGCCTAAAGGCTCCTGCAAACAGGCGCGACACGCAACGCGAATCGCGCGCGACACAAAGGCATGCACCGCTCGTTGCGCGACTTGCGGTGCCTTTGTGTCGCGCCTGTTTGAAGGAGCCTTAATGTGAATACGATGTAAAAAAAAGACGTACGCGATAAAAGCGTAGGTAGGTATTGCTCTGTTCTATGAAATAACAGGTTTTTTTTTACATAACTGACCGCTAATTTCTGAAACTACCAGTTGGATTTGATTGACCAGTTGGATTTGATTGAGCCCAATTCTTGAGGAAGGCTACGGCTACGCTATTTAACATCACGCTATGACCCTTAGGAACCGAGTAAAACGAAAACAAAAGTCAGAAAGATCGCTAAGGGAAAACGAATTGATGAGTGATGCGATGCGACGCGATGGGCCGGGCGAAATTACACGCGGACGAGTATAGACTATAGATGTTTCATCCTCACTCTATGGCCTGATTCGGTTTTCAGTACTAGCTTAGATGACTTCGTTCAAAGCAATATGCAGGCATTCATGAAAGCACCGAACTCGATTAGGTGGTATTTCTAACAACGGCGGCTGTCAAGCGCTTAAAACCATTTTAGTCTAGGTTTAAAAGGTTTGGTGTTCGTAAACTCAATTTTGAGGTAAGGTTTTAACTGCAATGTAAATTCAAGGAATAAATATGTTATTTATTTATAGATTCTGCCCGCAACTTTACCCGCGTGAAATTTCTTCTACCCCCGTGTGTCGCATCGCATCACCTGCCCGCGTTAGCACATCGTTTTCGCTTATCGTTCTTTGTGACTTTCTTTTTCTTTTTGCTCGACTCCTAAAGGTCGTAGCGTGACGTTAAATATAGCCTTCCTCAAGAATTGGGCTATCAAAGGCAAAGAGAAATTTTCAAATCCGACCGGTAGTTTCAGAGATTTAAGCGCGTTCAAACAAATAAACAAACTTTGTGAAAACTGAGGTGAAGTGAGCGTGGAGTGAACTGTCAATAGTGTCAATTCCTAGCAAAAACAAACTCACTTCACCTAAGTTATCAACTTATCACGGTGAGATTTTTACAGAATCGACCGGCAGTACCCGGCGATAAATATTGCGCATCGACCTTTGGAAAGAGACAATCGGCTAATTTCGCCTTCGTAGAGCGTTATCTCTGTCGCACGAAATACAAACAGTCCGGTATCTATTAGGAGCTGTTAAAACAATTATGATTTGCTTCTTTTGATAATATTTTTATTCTTTAGTAAAATATTGGTATTCAGCTGCATCCGGTTAGACTAGAAGCCGACCCAAACATAGCTGGGAAAAGGCTAGGTAGATGATGACTCAGTTTGAAGCTCAAGGAGGAACAACTGCATCCGTTGCCCCCTGTATCCGCGCCTAACTGTGCGCTTCCAATTATAGAAGACCACATCATTCGCTTATTTTACCACTGGGTCACCACACCCACCACTGATCACCTAATTATGCAAATATTTAATAAATGTATGAACCAGCGGTTTTTTTTAAGGTTTCGGGGTTGATCCAATACTAAAATGTACATTATTGATGAATACAATGACCGCTTTTGAGGTTTTGCGTTATTTCACCTTATATTTCTGATTTCGAGGATTAGAAACTACTATTTATTTCAATTAAACCATTTACATGCAGTTTTGAATCGTCAAGGAGTCGGTCAGTCAGAAATATGAAGCTAGTTGCTCATTCCAAAGCGTGGCAGGTTCCTATGAAGCAGAACGGGCAAGAAACTCCATGGACACTTATTTAAGTCAATACAGTGTTGCATTATATTGGTTACATCATTCATGTTGAAATTATACATACATGTGAGGACGATATAGGAAGACGTAGACGTTTATCTGACCAAAATCTAAATCAAAAGTCATTTATTCAAACTAGGCTGAGAATGAGCACTTTTTGAACGTCAAAATGACATTAGAAAGTCCCCCAGCACGCCCGCCCTTCACCACTTCCTCGTGCTTCAGCTGGGTAGAAGTGGCGCTACAAACTGTCCAGCAGACCATGTCTCCAACCACCTTTCTCTTGTTATAGCTGGTGGGCGCCCCGTGCGGTCAGCATGGCCAGTACACCTTCTACAAGGCCCTGCGGCTCACAGGACCCTCAGAGAAGATCATAGCCATCGGGGACTTCTTCTTCGTCAAGGTCTGGCAGGATTCCGAGCTGGTGTCTATAGGTAAGACTTTGAAACTAGCGCGACTGATGTTAATCGTAGGGAAGATGTATCTTGAGCTCTCCATTGGTTTATCTTTACCCAAACCGTTCGTTCCTCCACCTGGACATAAGTTGCTTTGGGTAGCCTGGATGGGAGAGAAAAAGGTGGTCATTTATTTGAACGAGGGAACAGACTCCGTTCTAGAGAGCTAACACGGGGTTTGACAACATGCCGGTTTCCTCACGATGTTTTCCTTCAGCCTTAAAAGAAAATATCGTGAGGAAACGGGCATGTCCTAGAACAAAAAATTCGAAGGCATGTAACATCCACCAACCCGCACTGTGCCCACGTCCTCTCACAGAGAGGAGGCCTGTATCCAAGCATGGAGCATTATAGGCTTATTATGCAGTCTTTCAAAGATCCTTAAAACATCCATCATCAGAGGCTGACTGTCCCTAGTTTTTGTTTCGTGCCTGAAATGCTCTGGATTGATGATAAATGACTATCACACTTTAATATTATAAAGGCGGAAGCTTGTGAGTGTGTTTGTATGTTTGTTACTTCTTCACGCACAAACAGCTGGACCAATTTTCATAAAATTTGGTATGAAGGTAGCTGACACCCTGAATTAACACATAGGCTACTTTTTGTCCCGATATTCCCACGGGATCTAACCTTATGCGGGTTGAACCGCGAGGCGCTGCTAGTTACCCATATTTGCAAAATAAATGTCGATTCTATTCTCGTGGAAGCTTGTTCTAATGCTAACAAAATTGTGGTCAACAGGAGAACTTCAACTGCTATGGACAGACCGGGTGTCAGACCAGACCCTGGTCAGTCTCCGTCTGTACTTTCTGCCAGAAAACACGCCAGAAGGGAGAAATCAGCATGGAGAGGTGAGTCCTAGACCCTAAGAACCTTTAATCAAGAAGTTATAACCATACGAGACTGTTGTTGGAAACTCTTCAGAAAGGTGTTCACTATTATAATTATGTGTATCGAGTGATTGAAAGTCCCTATCTAATATTTAACTGACAATGGTGCCGATTCTGTTGTTCACAAACTAAACTAAATTGAAGTTCAGTGCATCTTTTTCCTTCTATTTCAATAAGAAAAGGACAGACGATAATTTTTTGTTTAGACGTGTTAAATTAATCAGCGCCTGACGTAAAATGACGTAATTTTAGTAGGCAAGTTTTTAATTATGTCTCAGCTTTTATGGAGTAGTGTGAAAGAAAAAGATGCTCTGTACTTAAAATTTAATTTATTATTTTGTGAACAAGAATCGCACCAATAACACATTATTTGTTAAAAAAAAATCGGCCAGGTGCGAGTCGGACTCACACACGAAGGGATCCGTACCACTTACTGCTTATCTTAACCTTTAATTTTTAACTTTATTTTATTTTTTTTGTTTATTGTTATAGCGGCAATAGAAATACCTACACACTCTGTGAAAATTTCTACTGTCTACCTATTACGGTTGACGAGATAGAGTCCGCTGATAGACAAACGGACGGACGGACAGCCGCCGGAGGCTTAGCATTTTTAGGGTTCTGCCAAAGGGTGCCAAGGGGACCCCCCTTGGCACCCTTTGGGAGAATCCTAAAAATGACACAATAAACACAATTTCGCGATACGTGCTGTTTAAAGCTATAAGCACACATTTTTACACCACGCACAGAAAAGCGCCCACTACAATTGCTTCTACTAAAAAATGATTTAGGTGTTTCTAAAGTCGTAAAATTGTGTTACGAAACGAAAAATTTTAATTAAAAAATAAAACAATTTTGTGCTAGGAAATGACATCCCCAATCCCTCAAAATATTGTGTCCTTCTACCCACAGTTCTATCAAACACCCTGTATAAACTCCAGTTAAGACAACCTCAGAAACCATTAAATAATTAATAAAACCGAAACCCAGTCTGTAATTGAAATAGACGATCCAATCGATTCTCCAACTCTGGGCAAAGCAGGCAGAGGCAGATGACCCACTCCTGCTCGCTGGGTCAGATGCATACGTATAGAAATCGATACCTATCGCCCGTCAACGGCCACTGAAAATTTAGTTCACAGAAGGCCTATTAACTAGCCTTGTTGGTGATAAATCTATACTATAAATACAGGTTCTCTCTCCCAGAAGTCGACGTCAAGCCGGAATCGAGTAATATATAAAAAAATTCTAAATAAAATGTATTTTAAAAATTATTGACATTTAAAAAAAATCGATAAAATCTGCACCCGGTGACAGTATTTTCACTCCTGTCGCAACAACTCCGAACTTAAAAAAAAAAAATTCAACCATTCTGTCAGTACCAATGGGTTTCCTTTTGACAGTTCAACAACATTCATTGCGTTATTTCGTTGTGGAGCAGACACATTTTTCGAACTGTATGGAGCAATGGATTAGCAATATCCTTCAAAATGATTCAGATTGATAGTGTGTTACGCAATTAGGGTGCTGAATAATGTTTGTGTAAACTCTTGCCTGAAGCCAGTTGTTATGGGATCCTGAGGGGTAATTGCGTAACACATTTTTTGCTATGTTGGAAGAAAATGTCACTTTTTGCCCAACCATAATTATATCGACTAATGGCCGATTCCTATAACTTACGGACTGTTAAAGGTTAAAATTAAGACTCTTTTATCTTTACCAATAATGAAGCAAAGACCTCAGAGCTTTGCATAGTAGACCCATAACTATGGAAGCAGCTATCACAGGTACAATTAGCTTACGGATCTATTTATATTCCCAGTTTGGCAACAAGAAAATGCTACTATTGGTAAGCAAAACCATCGTTTTTGTTTATAGGAACCGAGCATTACTGTACTGAAAAAAAATGTTCAGACGGCAGCACATCAAGCTACCCGAAACTGTCAAATTTTTCCAATCAGCTTTGAACCTTATGCTGTAGCGATAAAGTTTAAAATCTATTAAAGAAATTTGACAGATTGTAGTAACTTGATGTACTGGCGTCTGTACACAACCCAACTAGCAAAAAGTGGTTTTTAAACTATCCTAGAACCATCATTTATCGAGGATTATATGAGGCTTTTATCCGCATATAAGTTGCGAAAAGGGCCCACTTTATAAGTCTACTTTTACTTATAACGTATTTATATTAGACCGCTGAAATGCCATATACGCCCATATTGCTCCTGTAATTGAATTACGTCAATACAATTACTCCTGTAAATCTCACTATAAGTAAATTATAGTAAAAAATTAGATTAATACGCGCCTAGAAATGTTTCTATAAGCTCATATGTTGCGAACAGTCGAAGTGAGTGTATCGCGCATTGTTGTGCTCTGTAAAAAATATTTTTAACATCTTGATGGTATTTATATTATTCATGTCAACCATAGTAGAAAAATTGTTGTCAAATTGTTAGTCTTACTTATAGCTTATTCATATGGGAACTTGAATTTTCTGTGAAATCTATCATGGCTTCGATAAAAATTTTAAAGCGCCTCTCAAAATTTGCTTATTTACATTTTAGTATTAATTAATATTAGATAAATATTATGAAGGCAGCTGCCATTTTCTTGGTGAGCATTTCCAAGTGTGACATAGTGCTAAAATAAGTATTTTTAGCATTTCCAAGTGTGACATAGTACCAATATAAGTATATTGGTTCTATATTGGGTTATCTCAAAACCGAAGAAGATTCGCCATTGTTACCAATTAGGGTTCCGCAATGCCCGATGAAAATCGATTGATATTTATAGATAAGTAACAGGAATATTTTAAGGGTTTGTGTTTGTTACAGGAATATTTAAAGGGTTTGTTCTACGTGCTAGGTTAAACATTAGTTTAAACATTGTTTTATTTAATATAATTATATAAGAGGTTACCGACGATTTAAACAAGGCCATGCCGATGTTCCTGGATATCGATCGATTTTTAACCAAAATAGATTTCCGATCTTTAAAGAACTTAAAATGGCCTTGGAGTGTTACACATTTCTTGTTATCGGCGATATGTCCCGGTTGTCACAGCGTGGTTTCTGCATATTTACACTAGAGATTAACATTTTACTCAGAATCAAGAGCACATCAGATCATTACTATATCAAGATTGGTTTTGATGTGAGAATTTTTCTACTTAAGCAGTTTATGATCACTTCCCAAGAGACGAATGTGAAATTTGTAACTAGTCTAATCTGATGTCTGGGCAATATTACACAAATGTTAATGGATCTCCTACAATTACACAATAGATAGATAGATAAAACGTTTATTTAGTGCAACAATAGGAACATGTATGGTAGCAACTACGATAAATTAAAAAGAAGTCGTTTACTAGGAGTTCATGGTACTTTCTTGACCATCTCAAACCGACAGCATAATTTTATTAATACTCGCAGGTTCACCCGATCACGCGCAACGTTGCTAAACTTCAATAACATGGCTTTGTGGTTCGGGGAATTCCCAGTTTTTAAAAAAATAACGCAGTTCTAAATTTTTGTTATATGTAATCCGAAAGTTCTTTCTTATTATCGCTTTCAATATCGCTCAAAGATTTGGTACTTTTGTTGTCCGAACCTCTTCCATCTAAAGTAGTACTACAATTATCTTGTCCGGAACCCTCCCTAGAATTAGCGATGCGGTCTTCACCAGTTAAATTAAAAAAATCGGTGCTGAAAAAATCAAAATGGCTGATGTCAAATCCTACAATGGATTTTGCAAAACTATATAAATCGTGTTTTCGCCTGTACTGGTCGTTACAAGCAAAAGTGGCTTCTTAAGAGTTTTAACCAGGATTCTTTGAGATTTCTTGGACAATAACACTCCTGTGGAATGCCTATATAAATATGTCTAGGTTTAAAACGGCGTACGATAAATCGATATAGAGAACAATTTATCCTACCGAGTGCTGCGTGCTGTGTAATCTTGGTGATTTATTGTTTTTAAAATATGGATATGAAATTCATTTAACACTTACTTTTAAGCATATGTAAAACCAAACCATAAATGATTTACAGTAATTTAACTTTAATTTACTTATATTGGCCATAAAATATTAGCTTATATGAGGTTATAAGTAAAAATAACAAGAGTAATTGCTCCTCAGTGCATATATTCCTGGTACATGCTCCTACAGGAGTATTAGGATTTAAATGGTCCGCAGACGTTATCTTATAGGCGCATATAAGTCCGAGTTACCGGAGTTATTACTCTTGAGTGCAATTACTCTTGTTTCATGCTTTCATAGGAGTCTTGATCCTATGTTTGTCAGGAAATATGATCCCATATACCGATATAAGTACAAATTATAGGATTAAGTGTACTTGAGTAAAACCAGCATGTATTTATGCTGTTAAAAGCGTAGTAGCAACCACCAAAACCATCATCGGAGCTTTATAAGTCCATGTAGCATTATAAAATCGCCATCCAGGATTATTTTGCTAGTTGGGAACTTAGTTTTTTTTTAATTTCTAATAATAACTAATATGATTTGGCCTATTATCCGATTCCGGCTTGACGTCCACTTCTGGGACACCCCCTGTATAATATTAATACATAGATGTAAAATTGATTTGTTAGTAGGTAAGTAATAGTACATTACTTCAGAGGGAAGAAAGTGACAGTTCCATACCGAGATTATGGCATTTGCGCCACGAGGTTGCGAGGGGCGCAAACCATTTGAGGTATGAAACTGTACTTTATCCTGAGGGATGTATAGTGCTTTTTATTACACCTACGAGGAAAATTATGGACATAAATGCATAGAAATGTTTTTATTTAGTTAAAAGTACAATTATTAAAAGTGCAGCAATTTTTTACACGACGCCTTAGTAACAAAAAATACTTAGGTACACGTTGAAGTGTATCAAAATCATACATAATCAGTCTATAATGTTCCCACTGGTGAGACACAGGCCTCCTTTCTGTTCTCAAACTCAAACCATTTATTTTCAATTAAACCATTTACAGGCACTTTTGAATTGTTAAGAAGTCCGCGTTTTATATACAAAAATAATTTCGTTTTTAATTTTCTGTATGCACCAAGGAAGTTGGTAACTGGTAAAAAAAAAACTGTATGTGGTCAGTAACAATTTACTTGAAATTTAATTAGTAGACAGTTAAAGTCTCTTGGCAGTATGACTGCTGACAAATTAAAAAAAAAAAGAAAAACCGGGTATGTAATGGAATTTCATACATACTTCCCACCCTTGGGTCGGAAGGATTTTCATACAAACTTCCATACCTTGGGATGAAAGGATTTGAAGGGCGGGATAAAGGCGTTTCTTCCCTCTAATTGGTATAATTAGTATGTATTTTCAGAGCAGGTGTGATGAAAAAATATTTTTGCATTTGATAGTCCAATTTTCAAGGAAGACATAATATATACTAACTAGCAGTGCCCCGTGGTTTCACCCGCATAAGTGTCAATCCCGTGGGAATATCGGCATAAAAACTATCCTATGTCCTTTCCCAGGACTCAAACTATCACTATACCAAATTTCATCTAAATTCTGAACGTCAAATTTTTTAGGTTAATTATTTTATTTTTTATTACATTTTATTAATTACAATTAAGGCGGAGATTTCTTGGAAACGGTCAAAAAGTTGGTTTTTAGGGTTCCGTACCTCAAAAGGAAAAAACGGAACCCTTATAGGATCACTTTGTTGTCCGTCCGTCCGTCCGTCTGTCAAGACCCTTTTTCTCAGGAACGCGTGGAGGTATGAAGCTGAAATTTATATCAATTACTCAGGTCTACTGTCCCTTGAAGCTGTGAAAAAAATCAAACTTCTAAGCCAACGCAATCAAAAGATACAGCCGTTTATGCCGCAAATTTTCGACACTTGCAAGGGAATCAAAACCTACAGGGTGCTTCCCGTGAACTCAGAATCTTGAAATTTGGTACGAAGCAACGTCTTATAGCATAGATAAAGGAAAAATTACGAAAACCATAAATTTTTAGTTACATCACATAATATATTTTTTTTTTAATAATTTTAAACTTACTACCCATTTCCTCATAAACGCGTAGAGGTATTAAATTGAAATTCATACCAAATACTCAGGTCTATAATACCTTTAAGCTGTAACAAAATCAAACTTCTATGTCAACGCAATCAAAAGAAACAGCAATTTATGCTGCATATTTTGAAACTCGCAAGTACTCGCAAGGGAATCAAAACCTAAAGGGTACTTCCAGTCGACCTAGAATCTTGAAATTTGGCATGAAGCAACGTTTTATAGCACACATAAAGGAAAAATTCCGAAAACCTTAAATTTTTAGTTACATTACAAAATATATATTTATTTTTTAATAAATATAAACTTATTACTTTTTTCCTCATGAACGCGTAGAGCTATCAAGTTGAAATTCATATGCAATAAAAATACCATAGTTATGACTCGATTGTCGTAATGAACGAACTTTGTAAACCTTGCAGGTTTGTACGGAACCCTCGGTGCGCGAGTCCGACTCGCACTTGGCCGGTTTTTAAAGCAGTGTAAGTATCTCACAAACCGTAAATAATTTTGACCCAAAAAAAAATGACATTTTCAAGTCTTATTTTAATACAGTGATGGAACTCAAATCATAATTAAACATACATTAATGCATCAGAAAAGTCTTCAAATACAACTCTTAATTGTCTTTAAAAGCAGTTTACGCCTTTATTCACAATTTGAATTACAATTAAAAATATACCATTAAATTTCTTGCCAAACTGCGTTCAGTGATGGATTATTTATTATTAAATAGTTTTTATAAATAGATAATTGCTTCATATTTTTGCAATAAATTACCAACGTTGTGTCATCGCGCTTCTCTTTCTTTTCTATGCAGTCCGACAGTGACCGCGCTTTAGGTCATGTAAGCCCCTTAATAAAACAAATTATAGTTGTGAGCAGTGGTGACCCAGTGGTAACAGCCGCGACTTACGTACGAGTTGTAGGTCGTGGGTTGGAACCCAGACAGGCGCTTTACTTTGTGTACATTATATTTTAATCACCACTGCTCTCAAAACGGCGAAGAAAAATATCGTGAGGAAACCACCATTTGTCCTAGTACCAAAAATTCGAAGACATGTGACATCTAACTCACGCACTGGGCCCGTGTGGTGGATTACGGCCCACTCCCTCTCACAGAGAGGAGGCCTGTGTCCCAGCAGTGGGAACATTACCTACAAGTCTGTAAGTCGGGCCTGTCACCACTGGCCCACCGCTGCTCTCAAAATAACCTAATTATCAACTACGGAACCTTTAACAAAAGCAGCGTCTCACCACTAACCCTAAAAGATTCGTTTAAAATAAGCGAAGCTCAGAAATCGAGAGAGCGCTGCAAACGCGGCTATGTGCTGTCTTCCTCGCTCGCCTACGTTGCCATAGTGCCGTCTCACTCTAATCCCTATTTGGTAACACCAACTATTTCATGGATGAAATTACTGTTCGTGTTTGGTCTTGGGTAAGAGCGGTGGCGGGAGCGATTTTAATTATATTGATTTTTATTACATGTATAGAGAAAAAGGGGAATATTTAAGATATTTTTAACGTTTTGACGTAGTACTTATAATTATCACACTAATATTATAAAGGCGAGAGTTTGTGTGTGTTTATTAGTTTTTACTTCTTTACGCTCAAACGGCTGGACTAATTTTGATAAAATTTTGTACGGAGGTAGCTGACACCCTGGATTAACATATAGGCTACTTTTTATCCTGATATTCCCACGGGATCGACATTTACGCTAGTAAAACCGCGGGGCGCAGCTAGTGTGTTATATATAATATTGGTAATATGTAAGTTACAAAAAAAAAAACTGGCTCAAGATGTGAAAATATTGAGCAATTTTCAAACACATTTTTTATAGCACCCACTTCATTCAAAATATTAGTCATATAGGAAACGCCTACCTCATCTAGTTTTTTAAAATATTATTGACGTGTAAGTGTTTTTCAAGCCAACTTACAGAAATAAAATCATTTATCAGTCAACAAAACGGGAATCGACGTACACGGTTCATTTCTACAAAAATTTGAATCCATCACAAAGAAAAATAAGTGGTTTCAAGTTCCTCCATCCATACTAAAATTATTAATTTGAAACTAACTCTGTCTGCCTGTATGTTACCTTTTCACGCCTAAACCACTGAGCGGATTTCGATAAAATTTGGCAGAGAGATAGATTGCATCCCGGGGAAGGACATAGGATAGTTTTTATCAACATACCTCGCGGGCGAAGCCGCGGGCGGGAGCTAGTCAAGATATAAAAATAGAAATATCGAAAGATAATTGTAACAAGATTTTTAATATTCTAAACGATGTCTTAGATTTGATTCGTGGTTTTACTAGTACAGTTACAATCACTGAATTGTTAATCATTTTTCCTCAATCCTACTACACTCACACATAAAAGGCAGTTCTGTGTATTTTTAACCGACTTCAAAAAAAGGAGGAGGTCCTCAATTCTTAAAAAAAAACTACTGAACGGATTTTGATGAAACTTAACAGTAATTTATAGTTTATCCAACAGAATAAAACACAGGATACATTTTTATTCCGATATTCCCTCGGGAATTGGGATTGACACATATGCGGGTGAAACCGCGAGGCGCAGCTAGTCCTTGTTATAAAGTATCTGTGTGCCAAATTTCATCTAAAAATCTGTTGAGTAGTTCTTTTGCGTTTATAATATTGCGTATATAATCTCAATCTGAATCATTATGAAGGAAATTGCTAATCCATAGCTTCGCATGTTCGAAAAATGTGTCCCTGCTCAACAACGTAAATAAAGGCTCCTTCAAACAGGCGCGACACGCGATAAAATCGCGCGTGACACAAAGGCACTGCAAGTCGCGCAACGAGCGGTGCCTTTGCGTCGCGCGCGATTATATCGCGTGTCGCGCCTGTTTGAAGGAGCCTTAACGCAATGAATGTTGTTGAACTGTCAAAATGAAACCCATTGCTACTGATAGTGTGTTACGCAATGAACCCGCAGCTTATAATGTTCCCACTGCTGGGACACAAGCCTCCTCTCTGTGAGAGGGAGTGGGCCTATGATCCACCACGCGGGCACAGAGTGGGTTAGCAGATACGTGCTGTATTATACGTTTGAAAATGGAATAGAATTTGTATGAAATTATCTACCAAATCAGATAACTACAATGATAACACTTGAAAGTTGAAATGTTGATTGATGTAGGTATGTGTGGCATTTAGATACACAACATAACCTCACGCTTTGTTCCCGAAGGCAGAGGTGACCTATAGTACCCCCACATTTCGCCAGTTATGTCTATGTCTCATGTAATGGGGACGAAGCCTATCGCCATCAACTGGGCGCAAATCCAGACTCCGAGCTGCTAATGAGAAATATAATACATATATACAAAAACCCAATATCACTTAGCCCGGCCTGGCATTACCAGTACCTCATGCTCAGCAGTAGCGCGTGCAACCACTAGTTCACTAGGCATTACCATCATTCTCTTGGCCCTTATCCCAATTTAAGGCTCCTTCAAACAGGCGCGACACGACACGCGACACAAAGGCACCGCAAGTCGCGCAACGAGCGGTGCCTTTGTGTCGCGCGCGATTATATCGCGTGTCGCGCCTGTTTGTTCGCTGTTCTTTTTCTCTCAGATTTCTCTATAAGTCGTCATCTCAGTAGTCAGTCACCCCCTTTCTAACCATAATATCATCACTCACACAGCCTATCCATCGTTTCAGTCGACATTCTAATTTCTAAATGTCAATCGAAATGATAATAAAAATAATCATCACCAATATATCCCTAAATTACACGGAACCCATTAAAAAAAATTATAAGTAAATTCGTAACTGAACGTGAAACTTAAAAAAGACAAAGAAAAAATACCTATATATTTGTTTTCGCTTGTACCACAAAGCCATACCTATTGCCGGACATACGCAAGCGATATTCGCACTTATGTTCAGGCCTTAACCGCGAGATTCCCTTGTATGGTCGTGGAGTAATTTTGTAGTACGTTATGGGGATTTTTGTACTAGGATCAAATAGTTTTGGTCTTGGATGTAATGTTTTGTCTAAATAAAGGTTGTTTGCTGTTTAGATTGCCTTTGTGCTGTAATTAATTATATTTTATGAGTATAATAAAAATCTTTTTAAACGTTGCTTGACATGAACTTATTGTAAATCAGGCTAATATTGGGGCTGTCTAGAAAATGGTATTTTGAAAAATATTTTGCAGATTTTAACGAAGTTTCAAGAGTTATTAGCTTATGTAGTATTATATATAAAATAAAAAGGTTTTCAATGTCACTAATAACACAATACAACGAAATATTAACACTAGGTACCTACTTACCTATTCATCCAATAATTTTTAACTATATATTGTTTTTATTATAAAATTTCTGAAATTTAAGAATTTTCAAACAATATAAAAGGCTAACATTCAACCTTTTCATTAATTCGAAAAGTTTTAATTAGTCTATAAATTAGCAAAAATTTATTAAAAAAATAAATTAATCGCAAATAATTAAAACATTCACAAACACGTTAGTCATAGTTTATTAAGTGCTAATTGAAATTACAATAGTAATAAATTTACATTGTAAAATCAATACTCTGTAATAAATTTAAAACCAACATTACAAATAACATAATTAATTGTATTTTAATTTAAAATACAAGGAAGTAACTATGTAAAAGATAAAACATTTAACAACTGCTATGTATTCTTTATAATAAACGAAAATAGTTTTAATAGTAGGCAGATATATTACTCACCCTTATACTGCCAGTTATGCTACAAATTTCATTTAATAGACGGCGAGTCTATTACCAACTACCAGACACAAATCTAGATTACTAAGAAATTTCAAATGAAAAGTGGAGTAATAATAATAATAACAGCAAATATCAAGAGTGGTCGGTGCAGTACACAATACACTAGAACTGCGACGCGCCATGTGACGACTTTAGAGCTAGAGACGCGGTGGAGTCGAAATGATACAAAAAATATGTTGCATTTTATAAGGTAATTATTTTTTTGGAAAATAGGTATTAATTATTAGAGAACCATTTTATTTTGCATCTGTTTTTTATTATTATCTAATATGTACAAACTTCTAGTACTAAACAAATTACAAACTATTAAAATATGTTAAAGGTTACAAATATGAGAAAAAATAAGGAAAAAAAATACAGAATATTTTGTTTAGTTATTCGTGATTTCATCATCTGCCTAGCCTTTTCCCAAATATGTTGAGGTCGGCATCCAGTTTAAACGGATGCAGCTGAATACCAGTATTTTTCATGGAGCGACTGCCTATCAGACCTCCATAACCCAGTTACTGGTACCCCTCGGTAAAACTGATTGTCAGACTTTCGGGCTTCTGACTACCCGCAATCCGAGTCTCGGTATGTTAACCTGATAGATCGACCTGTGCGGCTGTAATTATTTAGCCACGGGCTCCTCTAAAGTTCGTTTTTTTTATTCCTGAGACTTATCTGACATTTAAGTCTTTTGTGTTTGCGTTTATTTAGTATAGAAGTTTGACATTACACCTGTCAGATTAGTCTGGGATTAAAAAACGAACTATAGTTAGTTATTTGTTATGTAAGGAGTACCTAGTTACTTTTATAAATTAGGTGTACAATCGAACATTTTTATCATTATAAGTCGACGTTGTTTGATGCGATTCAAGATTATTGTGACTACGATAGCTACTTATATTTGCTTTTCATTCATGATAATTGATAATGCTAGGGGACATTATCCTATTAAATATTTTCATTTTAATCATTAATAGAATTAAGGTAATTAATAATTTTTATAAATATCAGTCTCTATTACAACGTAACGTGACGTTAATTTTCTTTTTAATTTATAGAAAGAAATAATTGGGACACGCACATAAATACAAACCCTAAAAAGGAACATTGTTTTTATTTAGTTGACAAAACAAAAATAAAAAGACCTGTGCAAAGCCAAAAAGGCTCCAGGCAATTTATGAAGTTCCTTACGTCATAAATTAACATTACCACTGTAATCTGTTAAATTAACCGGTTTTTAAATGTCATAATTTCCAATACGTAAACTAAAATGAAACTTACAATTTACTATTATGCCTGAATGAAGCTAAGCTAATCCATTGGACGATTATCCGAAGTGCAACTCTGTATGTATGGACCTAACTTTTGTTCATGCATGAAAATACACCAAAATTAAAATATCTGAACTGTACTACCATAGGTTTAAAGTATTAAAAATTAAGCAATCTATACAAAAAAAATTGAAGTGCTTGATAAATATGTCAAAATAAAAGCTTTTTTTTTTAAAAATAACAGCTTTTCTAAATGCATATGAAAGTATATACGGTACTTATAACAAAAAAAAACTATTTTTAACATTTTTCTCTGTTTGTCTGTTTCTTCCGGCTAATCTCCGAAACGGCTGGACCGATTTTGACGGCACTTTTATTGCCTAGATAGCTGAATTTATAAGGCGTATAGTATAGGCTACTTATTCTAGGAAGAAATAATTAATATTCCACGCAAAAAAATTAAAAATCTAAGGTGTCTGATTCTCTCTTGATAAAAACTAAAACATATTTATTTAATTACTCTACTACATTTTTTATTAAGTACTATACATTCAAAAAGATAACTGCCGCGTTGGTTTAGCGGTCGGAAGTGCTACTGGTGAGCATGAGGTCCTGGGTTCAATTCCCGGGTCGGGCAGTGTTATTAGGTTTTCCATCTGGAATTTCTCAGTAGCAGTCTGGGGTTGGATTTGTGCCCGATTGATGGCAATAGGCACGCTCCTTATTACATGGGATGATGGGACGAGATGTGGGTTTACTATAGGCATACCTCTGTCTTAACCTTTCGGGGATTACAGGCACAGTGAAGATATGAACAGTACGGAAACTACGTACAAACGTTCGAAACGGCACACAGACGCGCGCATCTACGCTACCCCTAAGCGATAGTCGCGGTGCTCTCAGTCACGGGTGCCGTGAAAATCGTGAAATGCCTTGTTGGAACTTGGAACGAGTAGTCGCGTAATACATTTAATCCTTGCGCCACGGAGCGTCCATCTTTTTAAAAATGCCTCGTGCGTATTGTGTAAATACGGCTTTTTGAACTCGGCTTCTTCAAAACCGGAGCTGTCGTTTTTTAAACTCCTTGCTGATCTTGAAAGGTAACAATGATTTTTTGTTATAATCGATATCGAACAATGGTCCATGCGATCTGACCACGATTGAATTTAAGAAATTCGTGAATTTATTTGTAAATAAAGATGGCGACTGCTAACATGTTTATTTTTTTCGTCATGGGTGTCGATTTTCAGTAAATACTTTATAATTACGAAGAATAAAGATATCTTTTTTTAAATATTGTTTTCTTTAATTACTATTACGACCATTCTCGAGTTGAAACGGTAAGGTGCAGGGTTAACTAGGTATCGGTCGAGCGACGCGCATTTTGACTTTACTATTGGCTTTAGCACCCTCGATAACTATGAAAATGATATTCACGATGAAAAATTACCTGATGAAAGATAACAAGCCAACTCCTAATCGCAAACCGCGTTGTTAAAAACTTCGTTACAATAAAACACTTATCAATTTTACAGACATTAAGAGTGACAACCCTAACGCTTGGAGCGTAGGTAAGTATTTCAACAAATAGGCCTAGTTTCCATACTGTTCATATTTAAACTGTGTCACAGGCGTCCTATTATGTTTCTTCATCACCATTTCAACCGAAAGACGTCCGCTGCTGGGCATAGGCCTCCTCCAAGCACCTCCACTTCGACCGGTTCTGTGCTTTAAAAATAAGGATTAAAGGCTCCTTCAAACAGGCGCGATCCACGATAAAATCGCGCGCGACACAAAGGCACCGCAAGTCGCGCAACGAGCCTTTGAGTCGCGCGCGATTCGCGTCGTGCGTCGCGCCTGTTTGTAGGAGCCTTTAAAAATAATCCAAGAATGTACAGTTTGGTAATAATCTCGAGTTTCGAGTGTCCCTAGGTATAACGTTTATCTTATCTTTGAGTTCATTCGCTGTGTAAATAACTGATAACACTGGTCGTTAGGTACAGACGAGTGGATAAGTGGGAACACATTTCATTCTTTTGTAACTTATTTGTTTTTGGTACTTTGTGACTAAAGGTTCCTTCAAACAGGCGCGACACGCGATAAAATCGAGCGCGACACACATGCACCGCAACTCGCGCAACTAGCGGTACCTTTGTGGCGCGCGCGATTATATCGCGTTTCGCGCCTGTTTGTAGGCCTTAAATGGCTTATTAGTCGAATCGCACGAATTTACTCGCCCTAAACTTGCGAATCGTCACTTAACAGCCTATACTACCTCAAATGGCTTAGCATGATCCTCCGTTATGTCGAAAATATAACAGCATTAATTTTGTTAGATGAAAACACGATTCCATAAAATCTTCTCGATAGAAAAAAAATCCGAAGTTACCTCCAAACCGAACAATAAACCGCTGATATTCAAAAAGTGCTTCAAATTAGATCATGAAACTTTGCATACTAACTGAACTATAAAGCAGGTCGTGTTTTTTAATTTTTTTGAATTACCTTTATTTTGACCGTAGCGCGCGGCCTTCCGCCCAGCACTACACTCTGTCTCGCTCTCACACAGTCCGCGAGCAGTATCGTGCGAGCGAAATAAAGAGTGAGCTGAGGTAGTATGGACTCTTAAATAAGTAATAATTTTTGGTGTAGGTGACTCACATGAAATTAATAAATTTTTTCAAAAATGGAACAGTACAGTGAAAAATATCTATGTTTATATTTCATCATAAAACTACAGTAGTAAAATAAAGAAAGAAGGAAAATACGTTCAATTGCGGTAAACATGACGCAGAGAAAGAATACAAACACAAAAAAGAACAAGTTGGGAGAAAATATGCGCCACATCCATAAAAAGGGCAATGCCAGAAAAAAAAATAGATAATCGACAAAACATTCATCTTCATTCGTTTATCACTATATTATAGTATAAATCTTATATTATAGTAGAAATCTCCTCATAACTTCAACTTGATACGATCTAATTTAGATCATAAACATTTTTATCGCATAGCAACTATATTATTCTAGAAATATGACATACCTATAATATTATTTATCAGCTAAAATTCCTAACACAGACCTTTTACCATTCGGCTGTACGTACGACGATAAATCGAGCTATAAATTTCCAGTATAAGCTGACTTCTCACTGTATGAAAAGCCTATACAATGCTTGGTCAGCTAAAACTGGAAAAGTATAGCTTGATATGTCGTCGTGTGTACAAGTAGTAATCCCATTGATATGTTTTATATGTCCTTCAAAACTGAAATAACTTTTTGCGACAAGATAACTAAAGTAACCGATTCTCAAAGTTTCATTTGTAGGGTCAATTTGAACGTTTGTTTTTATTAAAGATGACCTATTGCTGAGACATTTGTAACGAATAAGTCTCAGCTGTTGTTTTTATACTATTTATAGATTTTTCCTTAATTATCTAATTTAAGAACGACATTCCTTATCGCTCGTTATACTCTGCACACTTGGCGAATGAAAGCTAGACCGAAAAAAGTTTCTTCATGACAGTTTTCCAACCATTTCTGTTTCTTTTTTCATTTCTAAATGTTCCCGTTCCTTACCTAGTTCAATGGTGAATACTTGATATGAACTTTAAACGAGGTCAAAAGATTATTAAAAAGTGGTGGTTTCTTTAAAAAATAAATTTATTATTTTTCTGGGCTCGCAACGACATGTAAACGGTTTCATTATTCTACTGTTGTCATTTTCTTAAGATACCCTAAGGTCTATTTTCCTGTAAACGTTTGGGTTCAAGTTTTCGAAAATAAACTAGATGGCGTTGGTTTCTTCACAACTATGACTAATTTACGAAACGTAAGTAAGGAGTTGGGAAGAAACGTATTAAGTAGGATTGAGCAAGGAGTTACACAGCTAATACATTTATCAAATTATGTATTACATTACATTTACCAGCTTACGTAGATTAAATGATAAAAATAAAAACGGATAGGAATAATTAAGTATAACGAGTGGGTATATTTAATAATTTAATATTCGCGTTGGTAGTTACTTAGCAACAGGATAAAAGCGCAGAGTCATCGCAGGTAAACAGGCTCGCCTTGTAGGCTCGCCAAATAAAAAGTCACTATTAAAAAATTATAGGGGTTTATTTCTTACAGGTTATTATTCAAATTTAACAGTCAATTTATTAATTATCGTAGGTATAATATTATGTATAACTTCTTATTGAGACCATAGCTTAAGTATTCGTTTCCAAAATCGGAAAGAGCATTGAAGCTTATGTAACCTCAATAAAAACAAACAGGAGACCAGATTATTTTATCACAAAGGTCAAACGGATTAAATAGGTAGGCTAAAAACTACAAAATTGCACAAAACATATCAAATACCTACTAACCATTTGATATGTTTTGTACAATTTTGTAGTTTTTAGCCTACCTATTTATTTAGGTAACATAAAAAACTATGTTGTTTGAACTTGAAGTGTTCATAACTTTTTAAGTTAATAAAAATACGTAAGTAATAGGTTATACACACATAACCTGCTCTCCAGTTAATATAAATCATAAGTACCTACTAAGTAAAATAATATTAAATAAAGCCACGTGACCACTTGTGTATCACGTATTATTTCGACGCCACAAACATAAGCGTTCGTCTTCACTGGAATTAAAAGTTTTTTAATTTGTAAAGATGACATTACTCCAATAGAAGTTTATGTGATCCAAAGCGAACTGTAATCTTGCCCTTTTATGGTTTTCCGTGAGCAAGGGTTTCACAGCATGCCTCCAATAATGCAGCCCTTCACTATGAAGAGCACGACGCGACGAACAGTGTCAACACTTGTGTCAAATAAACCAGCACAGTGGTTCGTCAGAAGAAATCCATTTTCTTCATACTCGCTTATCATGGTTTGATGCTGCAATGTGTTTATAAGTCGTGGTCTACCAGTTCTTTGATGGTGTTGCAAAGAACCCTCCTCTTCAAATCGTCGTACCCATTGAACAACTGTTTTTCTCTGCAACAATAAAACAGAAATATATGATACCCAATATTGATTATTTATTATGTAGTATAGTAACAAACAAATAATGGAGTTTTTAATGTAAAAGTGTAAAAATAAAACTACTTACGTTTACCGGTCTCTCTAGCTATTTCTGACAAGTTTTTGCCTTGATTATGCATATGCATAGCAATTATTTGAGCTCTTGTAACGAAGTCAATATTACAACTCGCGTACTTTTATAAAATAAGTAATTCACCTGATTAAAAATAAAAACTGAACAAAAGGCACTCGAACGAGGTAATCGAAATTAACTTAGCGAACGATCAATTGAGCATAGTCTTATATTCATAACTATTCGAGCTAAGCATTATTTATACTACCTACCAATTATTAATAAATCCATAGTCAACCTACCCGATCAAGTTTGAAAACTAAAACTTAGAAAGTCAGATACCTACCTACTAATAAATTGATATTCAATTTTAACATAGTAGGTTAATAGTTAGGAACAATTTTCTTTAAAAGAAACTATTTTAATTATAAATTGTTTGAATGTTTGAAGAGACTAAAAGAAACTACAAAAATATTTTATCATATAAAGCAAAGCAACGCCATCTAGAAACAGCATAATTAAATTTAGTTAGTCATTAACTGGTTTTACGCTAGATGGCGATGATGTCATTTCTCGCTTCACACGATTTTATTTCTGTATTGTCCATGGATTTTTGCAGCCCACTGTACACTAATTTTTTTTTTACCTACAAGTTATATCTTTGTGACTGCATGCACGTCGTGTCGGTCTTTCACAAATACTCGGTTTAGACAGCCTTATGGAGACTTATTTTGTGTCCGGTTAGCAGCTACAGGGCCCCCTTTATTACATGGTCACCATCATCTGCGTAGACTTTTCTCAACTATATTCGGGTTGGCGTCCAGCCTAACTAGATGCAGTTGGACTCATTAAGTCATTACATGGTATATAACATTACTGGCGAAATGTACAAATAAACACCTCTGACTACCTTTTCTGGAATAAAAACGTTATAACATAATTTAACACAAAATCAAAAGTCATTTATTCATACTAGGCTGAGAATCAGCACTTTTTCGAACGTCAAAATTACATAAGACCCAAAATTCCGATTTCAAGATTCCATTATGATGAAGTACAGAACCGGTCGAAGTGGTGGTGCCTGGGAGAGGCCTATGTGCAGCAGTGGACGTCTTTCTGCTGAAATGATGAATGAATATGTTAGACAAACCACAATAATATATTATAATAAAAATCCTTTGTTACATCCAAATATCTTTAGTCCGCACTCCTCTCCACGGATTCTCAGTTAAGCAATTATTTAGAGATAAACTACGATAACATGGCGCGCCCCTCCAAATTACTGTTTCGATGTGTTTAGCCATATCCTTACGAAAGTTTTTGTATGTAGTTGTAAGTGTTCGTCTTCAGTAGCAGGCCGGCAGCGGTCTGAGACAGTCAAGTTGTTGATACTATATCGCTCAGTGACACGAAAGTACTGATTGCAAAATAAGTTAGTCATGGAAAATTTGGGGAGTGTTAAAAAACTATGTCGCAAACAAAAATATAGACCATAACTACACATCCATAATGAAATTACTTCATGAAGATCTAGACATGATCGATTGCACAATGTGGACCAACACTTGCAGACATGTGGAGGAGACGGAATCCAAATACTGGGATAACTACGACGACGAGCAAGAATTTATTATTCACGTAGGAGAATCAGATTCTGAAAACGACACATCAAGCTTCTATGACAGCGATGAACAAAATTTTAGTTCCAGTGCTAATAGAGATAATTAAGATTTTTTTATTTTATATAAACGTTGTGGGCCAAGTGATTAATGAGGGTATTATTAATAACGCCCGGGCAGTATGAATAATGCCCTCATTGTCACTTGGACCATAATGTATATTATGTACTTTTTTATAATAATTATGATTACGTATTTTTGTTAATTAATGATTTTGATGTCTTAGTAACTAAAAATAAATGTGTTACAAATATATTATAAAGGTTTCATTTATTAAATATTTATTTTATAAAGCATTAATGATTAATATAATAAACAGTCATAAATTATTAATATGTATAAAAATAATAAGAGTCACATTTCATTCATTCATTCATTTTATTGAAAACATTAAACATCAAAATATTAGATTTAGAGTAAATTAAATTTCAATATTTGAACACAATAAAATTTATTCATAGTTTTGTGCAATCGGTACTCGTAATATCTCACTTATTACCAGATTTGTTGGTCAACTAATCATAACTAGCCGACCGCGCAAGACAACGCACGTGTTCGTTTCATAGAATACCTCAGTGCAGCGCCATACTAATAATAATGAGCGATTAATGACGGCACTAGTCGAGCAACATATCCGTGGATTTGTTTTTGTTTGACGGTTTTTGCATTACACACACATGCGTTGTGAGTGTTGGTGGTGCTTTGTAAATACTTACACAAATACTTTCAAACGTTTCTGAATTTTGGAGGGGCGCGCCATGTTATCGTAGTTAATCTCTACCAGTGACGCCGGACGCGGCGCTCGGGCAGGGCTGCCAACCAACAGATTATATTTTTTAATGATGCCAACATTTGAATTTTGAATAAAGTAGTATGTGCACATAACCCAGGTTCACTTGCTTCTTTGACAGTCTTGTACTTCCCTAAAATCTTCTCTTGAAGTGACAGGGAACTGTTAATAAAACGAAGTAGGTATAGTTGTTGAGCAGTGGTGGCCTAGACGAGTTGTACGTCGTGAGTACGAATTCGAACCCAAACAGGCACTTTATGTATTTATACTGTATGTACTTGTGTATTTAATTTCATCACCATTGCTCCTCAAAACGGTGAAGGTAAACTTCGTGAGGAAACCGGAATGTCCTAGAACCAAAAATTCGAAGACATGTAACATCTACCAACCCGCACTGGGCCCGCGTGGTGGATTTCGGCCCACTCCCTCTCACAGAGAGGAGGCCTGTCCCAGCAGTGGGAACAGGCTAGGCTGATTATAGTTGAACAGGAATCTTTTGGCGCGTGATCAAAATCGGAACTGACGACGCCATCTTCTTTTTTAGGGTTCCGTACCCAAAGAGTAAAAACGGGATCCTATTACTAAGACTCTACTGTCCGTCTGTTCGTCTGTCACCAGGCTGTATCTCATGAACCATGATAGCTAGACAGTTAAAATTTTCACAGACGGTGGATTTCTGTTCCCGCTATAACAACAAATACTAAAAACAGAACAAAATAAATATTTAAGGGGGGCTTCCATCATACGACGCTTATTTAATACCTACTCTAATTAATGATGTTCCAACAAAAATCCAATCGGAAATAACAAACAGTAATTATAAAAATAAATACAAAAAATTCTTTGATTCTTTGAAAACGCATCATGGTACCTAAATTTTATTTAATAAGTGATTAGCATCTTCGTCGTTTTTGTGTATTATGGTTGTTATTTACTAACTACCTCACAATTTTTTATAAACTATGTGTTACGAGCATAATAACTAAGTTTTAAGTTAGTTTTTAAAAAATATATATACAATAATGGACAGTTAACTGATGATTTAATCGTAACAAATCCCATTGGTGAAGGATTTTTCAGTAAATTTTTTGTCTGTGCTAAAATACCAATCAATCCAATCCCTATCTCTTTGATTATACCTACGTAGTGCAGCGAAAAAAAGAAAAACACGGACTGTCTTCGCCATATTATGATTCATAATGTTATCCTTTTATTATTCTGCAAAAGTGGCATTTTTAGGCCCCCTGAACTCCACAACCCAGTTAATTGGTAATACGATACCCCTTGGTAAGACTGGTTGTCAGACTCGGGTTCTCGTATACCCGAGGTAACGACTGTCAAAGATCTATGAATGACAGCCGGGACAGCAGCAGCTTAACGTGCACGGAGGGGTCTCCGTATGTAATGCTCACCCATCCACGGACCGACCGCGGCAACCGTAACTTAACCTTCGAGCGATTTTTTTTGTCTATTCTAATATTATAAAGCTGAAGAGTTTGTTTGTTTGTTTGGTTGAACGCGCTAATCTCTGGAACTACCAGTCGCTGGCGACCTGGCGTCCGTACATATCTGCTTTTATTCTTGGAATAATTAAAAATAATTAAAACTTCACTCGACTGAAACCCTTAATCAATAGCTGGTCACTCATTAGACAAGATATCTACCATTTATGCAGCTAGTGCTACTACCCAGCTTACCCCTCCACCAGCGAAGCGTGAAGGTAACGTATGAAAGTTCTATGTAACAGCATCGTTATCGGAAACAGCCACTTTGTAGTAAAAACGGTTTAAACAAAGAAACGCTTTCTCTTTTGCCTTTATTATTTACTAGCTTCTGCCCGCGACTTCGTCCGCGTGAAATTTCTTGTTACTCCGACCCACCCCGTCGCATCGCATCGCCTGCCCGCGCTATTACTTCGTTTTTGCTTAGCGTTCTTTCTGACTTTTTTTCTTTTTGCTCGGCTCCTAAAGGTCATAGCGTGATGTTAAATAGCCTTCCTCAAGAATTGGGCTATCAAATGCAAAAAGAATTTTTCAAATCCACATCAACCTACCACAATCTGTCAGATTTCTTTAATAGATTATCAACTTTATCGCCAAAGCATAAGGTTCAAAGTTGATTGGGAAAATTTGACAGTTTCGGGTAGGTTGATGTGCTGGCCTCTGTACTTCGTACCTACTCTGTGTCCTTGAGCTGGTGTTTAGGTACCAAAGTTGACTTTGTATCAAAAATCATCAAAATCGGTTTTGCGGTTTAGTGTGACACCGTTCATCATCTGGATAATTTTGAAGGATACTCCTAATCCATTACATCACACTAATATTATAAAAGCGAAAGTTTGTGTGTGATGTTTGATACTTCTTCACCCTCAAAAGGCTGGACCAATTTTGATAAAATTTTTATGGAGATAGCTGACACCCTGGATTAACATAGAGGCTACTTTATGTCCCGATATTCTCACGGGATAGACATTTACGCGGGTGAAACCGCGGGGCGCAGCTAGTTGCCAATTGTATTCGAAAAATGTGTCTCCTCAACAACGTAAATAATGCAATGAATGTTGTTGAACTATTAAAATATAAGCCATTGCTGCTGATACCGTGTTAGGGCTCGTACACACAGGCGCGACGCGACACGCGACACAAAAGGCACCGCTCGTTGCGCGACTTGCGGTGCCTTTGTGTCGCGTGTCGCGTCGCGCCTGTGTGTACGAGCCTTTAGGCAATTAGGCGTGTTAGGAAAATAGGTCGGTAACACTGTATTCAAAAAGGTAACTAAGGATTTTTCCTATAAGATGGGCGGAGGCGTCCTCCTGTCTGCTAACGACATCAACTACCTACATGTAACATACTTCGAAAACCGATCTGTCTGTCAAAATCATTTGGCAGTATTCTTCATTCACTGTCTGTAGTTATATTCCAAACATGTGGCGGCATCTATATCGCCACATGCGAACTACACGTCACACTGACGTCACGTAAATTCCTGCATCGCGCAAGCAGAGTTTGTCGCGAAACTATAAGCAACGTCCCGACTCCCGACATCAATCGTCGGGCAGTAGCCCACCCGACACACAACCCGTCTCGTAAGAGCAACCTCCCTTTTCAATGGCGAATGCGTGGACTTTACACCCAGTTCCTCATACCTCTGGTATACACGTACAATACGTACTGTCCTCTACTATAGTGTTAGCACGAGTTAGTCAAAAACAATAATTGCCCATTGCCCAGAGGGTGACGGAGTCCGCATGTAAGTTTTGCGGGTCAATAGCTAGCCGGAGGAGCGTCACAAACAGTGCAAGTACCCCAGCGCCTCAGCCAAAAGGTCAAGTTAACACTCATTTATTTAATTTTCAGCTTAGATACAATAATTTCTCACTGAAGTACGTGAATTTGCCGTGTTATAACCATGGCATAACACTGTCAAAGAATGTCTGTGTTGTTTTATGACAATTTAATTTAGTAGTCAAATTAATAACGATGAAATGATGATGGAATGTGGAACATAATATTATTTCGTAGAACATCGCTGGCAAGGACGATACCAAGTTTTTTATTATTTGCCTCCGTGAGCCATCCGAATCGAAGTCAGCTGTATTCGTAGCTGTACTGACGGCAAAAAAGTTTTGATAATAATCTGTTTTTTTTAATAAATTATTATTATTTTATAAGTTATAAGTTATTTTTATTAAAAAAAACCATATAAAATTATTCTTAAAAACTATTTTAGTACCTTAACACTACTTATCTGATATTAACAGCACCAGATTTTTATAAAAAAAAACCATATAAAATTATTCTTAAAAACTATGTTAGTACCTTAAAACTACTTATCTGATATTAACAGCACCAGAACCTTATTCTAGGTTTAAATTTAAATTTTATTGAAAAGGCCAGTTTTTATTGTTTGACGCAAGGGCCCTATTACTTGTACACACGGCGACATATAAAGCTATACTTTTCGAGTTTTAGCTGTCCTCGCATTATAAAGGCTTTTCGTACAGTGCGAAGTCAGCTTCTACTGGAAATATACAGCTTTATTATGTCGTCATGCGCAGTGCGTACATACTAGTTCATCTAATAATTTAAAATTATCATTCCCACTACGTCGATTCATGTTATGTTGATTCTTGAAAGATCAATCCGACTGACTAATAATAATTTATTGATTTTCGATTTTATGAAAGGACATAATTTTTACAAGACTGCTCATAAAAAAAAAAGTTTAAATGTTTTTTTTTCATAAGTGATGAAATATTAATCGAGCAAATTACTTATGGCGTTACCTTTTAATAGGCTCCTGCCTCGATTTTTTATTACTGTCGCATGTTTTTGCTATCGCTACCAACTTCCTCCGCTAGGTACATCAGAATAACTTCGCTGACTCAAACTATACGCTCGAGCACAAAAGTGTTTAGTATAATACATTTGAAATTAACATAAAATCACGCCGAATTCACCGAAATGGTAGCCAGAGGTGATTAGTCTTACAGTACAGACGGCAGCACATCAAGCTACCCGAAACTGTCAAATTCTCCCAATCAACTTTGAACTTTATGCTTTAGCAATTAAGTTGAAAATCTATTAAAGTAATTTGACAGATTGTAGTAGCTTGATGTGCTGGCGCCTGTACCTACAGTAGCAATGATTTTCATTTTGACAGTTCAACAACTGCTTTATTTACATTGCTGTTTTTTTGAACATATGGAGCAATGGATTAGCAATATCCTTCAAAATGATTCAGATTGTTATTGATAGCGTGTTACGCAGTTAGGGTGCTGGACGCATTTCGCCAGTTGTTTATAATAACTCTTAATGTAACAACGTGGCTAAATAATAACATTCGCAGGGTCGATCGATGGTTAAGCTACCCGAGCGATTCTGTAAAAATCTCACCGTGAAAATTTAGGTGAATTGAGCTGTCAGTAGTGTCAATCCCTATACCATCCAATGTAGCATTAAGTGGTATGACAGCTCACACTTCCTTTACGTTTTCACGGTGAGATTTTTAAAGAATTGATCGGCGGGCCGACAGAAGTGAAAACTTGAAAAAGCATAGTAATTTTATAAATATGTTTGAAGGTCATTCTTGCCAAAGAAAATGTACCGCGCGTTGATGTCTTTATAACGGCCAAAACTTAAAACAGAGGTGTCGGTTACGGTAACAGTGTCGCGAGTTCAATGGTTTTTTCCCATCTCAAAAAATGCCCAAGAGCCTAAAGAAGTCTTCACTTCAAAAACAACTTGGGGGAACATGCGTCACCGTCCACGCAAAACGGCCGTCGCTCAGCATAATGCGAGACAGAGCCCCAGCGCTGGTTTTCAGCTTTTCAAATTCGGCAAAACTCCTAAAAAACCTACCCAAGAACGTTGAAGACATACAGACACGCAAACAATAACACAAATATGTCAATAAGTTCAACTTAGCGCCATGTAATACATAAATACATAATGTATTGATGTCAAGGTGCTGATGCGCTGCCGACTGCGCGGTACTGTCCACTGACTAATGAGAGAGATTTAAAATACTAAAGAAAGAAGTTACATTTATTTAGCACAGACTAAAAGACACACAATATACGTCAGATAATAGTCGAACATCAAATAAAAATAAAGATAAAAATAAAAAGGGCAAAGTCCGATGTAAGAAATTAGCAGGAAAGTGTGCCTCACAGCTGCGTCAAAAAGGCCCAGTTCAGAAAAAATGTCAGACAACTAGCGCCTGACGCTGGTGTTCAACTGGACCTGATGTGCGTGGTGACGGATGTAAATCAGTTTTATACTGCAACGTGACGTGTGTATGCATAATTAAGTAAATAAATAAAAATAAATTTGTGTCACATAAAAACAGTAACGAATAGGGATTTATTCCGGTCTGATCCCCTGAGTAAACCCTCCCCCCCCTCTGAGTATAAATAGTGTGGTGTTGAGTAACATTGCAAAAAAAACTGATAAATAAATAAGTGAGATGGCCGCATGATAGACCTTCTTCTTATGCAAATAAAGACATTTTTCGAAACGAGTCGGAACAGAAACCTGTTTTAATTTAAACGATGCCTGACTTCCATGCTCCAACAGATTAGCATCATCAATCAGTCACTGCTGGACCCTGTCCTCCGCCTTCTGCATCCAGTCTGTCCCTGACACCTTTTTGAGGTCTTCGGTCCATCTAGCCGGGGGTGTTCCACACTACGCTTGCCGATACGCAGTCTCCACTCCAGGACTCGTCTGCTCCACCGGCCATCGGTCCTACGACAGACATGGCCAGCCCACTGCCACTTCAGCTTGCTTACTGACTGCAAGCCATGTCGGTAACTCCGGTTCTTTTCCGGATAACTTCGTTTCTGTTTTTTTTATGCTTCAAAGAAACTCCGAGCATAGCCCGCTCCAGCGCGTTGAGCGACCTTGAATTTTTGGACCAGCCCGATTTCAACGTCCACGATTCTGCATCGTATGTTAACGAGCAAGACGAACTGGTTCAAGACCTTAGTCTTCAAACATTGCGAAATTGGCGATTACTACAGCAAAATCAGCCTATAATTTTCCCACTACTGGGCCACAGGCCTCCTCTCTGTGAGAGGAAGTGGGCCGTAATACACCACGCGGGCACAGTGCGGGTTGGTAGAAATCACATGTCTTCAAATTTTGGTTTTTAGGACATGCCGGTTTCCTCACGATGTTTTCCTTCCCCGTTTTTGAGTGCATTGGTGATGAAATAATTTACACAATATAAAGCGCCTGACAGGGTTCGATCCTACGACCTACAAACTCGTAATTCGCGGCCGTTACACTGCTCTCCAAAATTTGCTTAACAATGAATATACCTGACTTTATTTACTGTGTAAGACATTTACAAGTCCTCGCTGTACCCGTGCCCATATAGTTCATGGCGATACTGCCGATATGAAGGATGGTAAATTATGATTAGGTCGAAATATCAGCGATAATAACGTTGCAAGAAGAACTGTTTAACAAAGACAATAATCACTTATTAATAATAAAATGTACTGAAAATAAACAAAAGGAAAAACGTCCTAAAGATGGTAATTGACTACTTGCGTCAAACTTTACCTCTGCACACGACTTTCAACCTTAACTTCGAAGCTATAAAGTTCATAATAAATAAAACTGGTGTTACAGTAATGTAAATTCCACTGTATGCTCATAGGGATAAAGTTGAATTTCCAATAAATATGTAATGTTGATTCGGATCATGGTTTGACTGTTTTTATCATTGGCAAGGTGGGGGTACCATGAGTTTTATATTTTTCGGGAATGTTTTCTTTTGTAAAATAAGTAGAAAATTCTTTATTTTATTGAATTTGTTGGCAAAGAAACAAGCGGCTTACCAGCACGCTAATTGCGTAACACATTTTTAATTACAATCTGAATATTGCTAATCCATTACTTCATATACTAATTATTATGTTCTAAAAAAAAATTTGTCTGCTCAATAACTTAAATAACGTAATGAATGTTGTTGAACTGTCAAAATGAAACCGATTCCGATTGATAATGTGTTACATAATTACCCCGCTGATAGTACAATTAGGTGTGGTGAACTGGTGACCTTCCCAGAGAAGGGCTCGTGACAAAGTAATAACAGCCGCACATTCGATCGATCAGGTTAAGTTACGCTTGCCGCGGTCGCGGATCGTGGATGCGGTGTTGTTTCCTGCACATGAGATATTTCGGTTTTTTCACTGGGAAGTCCAATAAAACTAATCTGCCTTTTATGCTGGGGTCGGCTTCCAGTCTAACCGGATGCAGCTGAATACCAGTATTTTACATGGAGCGACTGCCTATCTGACCTTCACAACCCAGTTACTGGGTAATACGATACTCTTGGTAAGACTGGTTCTCAGACTATTGGGCTTCTGACTACCCGTAACGACTGTCAAAGATCTACGAATGACAGCCACTGATTAACGTGCTTTCCGAGGCACGGAGGGGTCTCGATATGTAATGGATGGACACCCATCCACGAACTGACGGCGGTAGGTGTTGCTTAACCTTGAAGATCAACCCGTGCGGCTGTTATTATTTAGCCATGAGGCCCTCCGCTGGTATTAATGTTATATTATAATATTTTGTGCACAGAAAGCAAGAAAAATGCGTTTATTGGCATTACAGCAAAAAACATCGTGACCAACGACTTGACCTTCTGAGGTACGGAGGGGTCCCACCCACCTACGAATGATTACCACAGTGAGTAATCAAAGTAAATACATACTAAAATCAGTACATAATTAAACAGCCTATTACAAAGTTAATTCCTATGAGCTTACTAAGCTAAATATGTTGATATTACAAATTACAATCCGCGGACCACGCTCATCTGATCCTGTAGGATTTCAACTGATTATGATTTGATATCGAAATTATTAGGAGGTCAATGTCCTCTCAATAACTTTAGTAGGTTGTCTAGATTTTATCAATATTCGTCCTTATTGCAGAACAAAGTCGGGAAGCACGTTAAGCAGTTCGTTGCTGTCATTTGTTTTGTAGATGTCTGACACCCGAAATGGGTAGTCAGTGCATAGTTGTTGTAGTTACAGGCACATGAGACACTTCAGCTTTGTCTGTTAGGTCATTTGAAACGTGAGGGATAATCAATCAAGTAAGTCTATAAGTACATTTACAAAACCGGGTAGTCAGAAGCCCGAAACTCTGACAACTATGCTTATTATCGTGTTACTCAGTAATTGAGTTGTGGAGGTCAGAAAGGCAGTCGCTCCATGTAAAATACTGGTACTCAGCGGCATCCGGTTAGACTGGAAGCCGACCTTAACATAGTTGGGAAAAGGGTAGGCAGATTGGTTGAAGAACAAAGTTGAGATACTTACTTCTGGTGAGTTTGTTATGATACTTCTTTACGAACACTCGGAAGTTTGACGTTGGGGGACTGTCTTTTGTTACTTTTGACCTTCAAAAGTATCATTACCAGTAGTGATTTGTGTCTTCTTCTTGAGTTCTTGATTAAAGGAAGGAACAATAGTAATAATGACATAGTAGTGATTAGTTAGGTACTTGGTCCGCGTTGACCACAGATATAGACAAACCTAGATAACGCAAGTATCACTATTTGTATGAAAACCAAGCGTGCCATTTTTGACTACCTACTTTATAGTAGGCAGTCAAAAATGGCACGCTTGGTTTGGTTTTCTCATCACTAAATAGTGCTTGTGACGTTATCGTCACAAGCACTATTTAGTGATGGGAAAACCAAATCGATTCAAAGACCCCGGGGCCTAGCGTCAGCGCGAGCGCTTACACAGCCAGGTGCAGTACACAGGACTGAGCGCGAAAGTGGCGGCTTACGATTTTTGTACGTAAGCTGGTGCGATGTTTGGCACGGGAAGTAGTTGCTCTTGCGTTATCTACGGTATCTATGGCGTGGACATTAAAAAAATACTCACACCCCCATTTCATCCGTTGGAAGTAAGTTTTACCCGTCTGCAAAGAAGGGTTATTTTTAAGGGGTCTTTTCTCAGGGTTAAGACCGTTCCCATACGGCATTCAAACGGTGGCCTATTTTTTGTAAGACGTATGCGTTTTGATCTGATGATGATTTAATTTGATCTGTACTGTTTCATTCAGATCCTACAATAAACTACTGATTCAGCTCCTATCGAAAATATACTGTTTCATTTAGCTCCCACAAAACATCGGCCACCAATTGTATGCCGTCTGCGAACGCTCCAATGGTTTACAAGTGAAAACTGACAGACAGACACACTAATTGCAATTAAATGTTAATAATATGGACGATTTTTTTATCATTGTTATGTAAGTACAACCTACACGACCCGTTTCAAGGCTAAAACTAATCGTATTTTATTTCTATACTTTATTCACTTGGTACCTACTCTTTGTTGAAGTTTTGCTGATTTAACAGTTTTTTCAATCATCAATAATCATAGCTTCATTAATTACGAAAAATCCTTTAATTTTAGTACCTAGTAACAAATGTCGCCAGTCTTCTGGCCACGTTTCCGAAAGACAGCGATGCGGACGAGTACTTCGACGCCTAAGTGTCCTTTTGTCTTTGTATTTACTTGTATAATTAGTCAGTTATTCGAACATACAATGAATGTAGTGTTATAATCTATCACACTAACATTATAAAGGTGAAATTTTGTGAGTGTGTGTGTGTGTATGTGTGTGTGTTTATATGTTTGTTAATTCTTCACGCTCAAACGGCTGGACCAATTGTAATAAAAAAAATTATGGAGGTAGCTGACACCCTGGATTGACATATAGGCTACTTTTTATCCCGATATTCACACGGGATCAACATTTACGTGGGTGAAACCGCGGAGCGCAGCTAGTACTAATATAATAAAGCTGAATCTCTGGAACTAACATTCGGATTTCAAAAATTATTTTTGCATTTGATAGCATTGCATTTTTGCATATTTTTTTTTGCATTTTTTTTTTTGAATTATTATTATTATTATTATTATTATAGCCCAATTCTTAAGGAAGATTAGAGGCTATTTTACAACACGCTACGCCCCCTTTAAGAGCCAAGCAAAACGAAAAAAAAGTCAGAAAAGACGTTATGCGAAAAAGAAATTCGCAGGTGGCCGATGCGATGCGTTGCGACGCAGTGACTCGTATTTAACTATATTGTGTGTAACATACGATTTCCGCGCGAACGAAGTCACGGGCAGAAGCTAGTTTTTAATTAAACTAGTATTTTTTTAGGACAAAGCAATGGTGCTTAACATTGTTTGTACATGAGTTATCAACTTATCACCTACCAAGTACATAATCAATTATTGCATGGCGCATTGTACTCGCTAGTTACGCCAATTTCTCCCTTATTGTTCTTTAGCAAGGTTCTAGTTACCTACAAATCAATCAAACTGCCTATTATTAACCTTTTGACCGCCACACGTCAAAAAATCAAGAACGTGCCCTCGTCGTCAAAATTTGTCATGTAGTCGAACCGTGGCGTGCTGGGCACATTTTGGTTTGTCATCTATACATGACTGTAGCGGTCAAACGGTTAAAAGCGATGTCCCACTGCTACGCAAAGGCCTACCTACTAGACTACTAGCTGATATGAACCAGTTCTTTTTGAAGGAGTCCAATTCATCCCGCCATCTCCGTCTGGGCATGCCGTGATGTCGCTTGCCATTTAGAGGGACCCACTAGGTCGTAAGTTTGGCCCATTGTTCGTCTGACATGCGGCAGATGTGTCCAGCCCAGTTCCATTTTAGCGTGGCAGCTTTCCAAGTGACAGCAGTTATTTTTGTGATGGAGTGGATGGTCGTATTCCTTATCTGCTTAGCCTTTTTCCAACTATGTTGAGGTCGGCTTCCAGTCTAACCGGATGCAGCTGAATACCAATATTTTACATGAACTGACTGTCTATCTGACCTCCACAACCCAGTTACTTGGTATCACGATACTCCTTGGTAAGACTGGTTGTCAGAGTTTTGGGCTTCTGACTACCCGTAACGGCTGTCAAAGATCTACGAATGACAGCGGATTGACGTGCTTTCCGAGTCGTGGAGGGGTCTCGATATGTAATGAATGGTCACCCATCCTCGAACCGACCGCGGCAAGCGTAACATCACCTCCGATCGACCCGCTCTCTATTTGCCAGCAAAAAAACGTTTTATAAAACTCAGACATATTAAATATTATTAAGTTTAAAAAAATAATTCACAAAAAACCGAACGTGTGCCGTCCCTACTCGCCGTATCGAAAACATTATGACGTAACAATATCACCATCCACCGCAATATCAACCTTGCCGCTACGGAATAAGGTTGATAATCGTGTGTACGTCTCGTCGATGTAGTTGTGACCGTAAAATTATCTGGCCATGTGTGTGTATATTAAACATGGAAAGCTGAGCGGAATAGGATTGCAACTTGGTTTTTAATTTGGTAATGGCTTTGTTTATTCAAAAATTTATTTGTTTATTTGTGTTTATTAGTAAAGAACATAGTACGCGTTTATTTTGGTCATGCAATAATCCAAAACAAAACGACCATTGGTCCACTTTAGCCCTGGATCGAAAGAGCTGGAAGTAATGGAGAGGTCTTTATATCTCCATTACTTCCAGCTCTTTCGAAAACTGGTTTGGCCTAGGCGAAACTAGTTCATCCTAATTGTGTTTTGGTCGGTAACATATATACTTCAGTTGTATTGTTTTTCATTCAAAATCGTTTTATGTTAAAGATAAAATTACTTGATACTTAATTGTAGATACTCTGTTGCATAAAGGCTCGTACACACTGGCGCGACGCGACACGCGACACAAAGGCACTGCAAGTCGCGCGACGAGCGGTGCCTTTGTGTCGCGCGCGATTCGCGTCGCGCGTCGCGCCTTTGTGTAGGAGCCGTAAAGCGCAGTGCAGAAAAAAGTGACAAATTAGGAATACAAATAAAATTAATATTCAATTCATTAGACCAAAGAAAAGATGGATGGACATGAGATGGCTAGAAAATGGGTTACTACCGAGATGACTGCTAATAGAGAAGTATGGAAGAAAAATACATGCTGCGCCGACCCGAAATAAATTTGAATAAGGGCCGGAGAACGTTGATGATAATTTATATAAATGATTATAAAATTCTTAGTTTTAATTACTATGGACACAATAGATTATGTAAATACCGCAGGAATTCCACACAATTGTATTAGGTAAAGGCATAATGATCTACATTATGTATATAAATGGCCCTGTGACTCAAAAGGTATTTATAAACAATAGTAATAAATTAACTAACGGATTAACATTGTTATTTATGTGATGCGCATATTATTTTATTTAAGGATCTATAAATAGTTATAGTTAGGCTCGCCCCCTATTACATGAGACTTAAACGTAACTGGCGAAATGTGAGTGTGTGCTATTAGGTACACCGCTGCCGAACCCTTGGAGAAAAAACAGGCGTGATGTTATGTTGCAAAAATAGTTATATCAGCTTGTCGTTCATCAAGTAATTTATAATACAGAAACTGTAAAACGCGTACCCGAAACTGTAAAATTTTCCCAATCAACTTTGGACTTTGAACGCCGTGCGTTTTTATAACTAGTTAGATCTAAACCCGCACTTAAGTCACGCTTTTCTGTTTAAAAATCGACTACTTAAATCACAGAAAAACGTGATTTAAGTGCGGCTTTAGGTCACAAGGTGCTATAAATGTTTTTTTATAAATATAATGCATTGAGGCTTCACACGAAGTGGTCTAGAACACACCTACTCCCTGATAGGATCATGGGATTGTATGTTGGAGGGTGGTTAACTCTTGAGATGGTCTCGTCTGCTGTCGAGACCTCTCTTCCGTTGGTCTTCGAGTCATAAACATTTTCATACAGCAAAATATAAATATTATATTAAACATAAACCTACATGGGCATTTATGAAATGTCAGAAGCTAGGTGCATGGTTACAATTGGCCGTTTCCTATGGAGAAGTGCCGGCAAGAAACTTCACGGTTACTGTCATAGACTAACTAAATACGTGTCGCTTGGTTACGGTTGTTGATTACATTTATGTCATTCAATAAAATACTGCTATCACGAAATATTATATGCTTTAATTCATATCTAATAGTTACTCTTTTTCAGCAGAATCTAAACACAACAAAACAAAAAACAGTATCGTCGATACTATTATTATTATCTTTCGCTATCAGAGTTACAACGCTTGGTCGCTCAGCCGCATAAATATCAATGTACAATCGAGGTAATTTCTCTACTCTGCTATATGTTCAGACGTAGGGCTCGCCCGCGGTTTAAATATTAAATGGTTTATTTTAATAGTATAGGTATTATTTTTGTTTTAATATAAAGAGGTTACCTAACTGTGAACTGTTGTTTTATTGAATTCGAGATAAGATTTTTCAATAGTCATACATCATCATCTGCCCAATGTAGGGGTATAGTATTTATGCTTACTTACACTTTACTTTCATCACGCATAATACTATTTATCATTATTTACACTTTAATACTATTTATCATCCTTTTTATTTGTTTATATGTTTACATTATACTTTTACTCAATTTTCATGTTGTGACACGTCAATTGTCAAACTGTCAATTACTTTTTAAATGTCTTTCTGGCTTAGTCTATGGTAATTACTCTTTGGTCTAAATAACTTAAATTATTTTTATCAATATGTTTAGCTTTTGTATTATTAAGATTATTACGATTGTTTAGTCTAAATAATTTAATTTTAAATTAGATTTATAATATTCTTTACGCACTCGTGGATATGTCTTGGCCGGATACACTTGTCAGATTAGATGATGGCCACATAGAAGAAAACTGATATTTGAAAAAGGAAGACTACTTAGAAACGAGCTCACGAACAGCTGGAGGCTGCTGGCATTCGAGTCTTGGGACTGAGACATTAAGCATCAGAAAACTGCTTGGTTTTGCTGTGTCAACTTGAACTGCTTGGTTCTGCTGCGACATCTTTGACTAACCCAGGGGATCCAGCTAAAGATTCCACCTGGGACCTTCTACTTCTAATCTTCGCGAGCTAACCTCGTATAACTTGCTACCCTGACGCCTGATACCCGTTCCTACAGTGCTGAGCTGATTCCATAACGTGAACTATAAAACTCCAGTGAGTGCGCGCGTGTGTGAACTATAAACTTCCGAGAGTGCGTGCTATTTAGTATTTTTATAACTAGCTGTTTTTATAACTTTCTGTATTTTATCTTCCCTAATAAAAATTATTGGACGGTCTGCTTACCCTCTATTTTAAATATGGTAGAGATCGTGACAGGGGTCGGCTTCCAGTCTAACAGGATACAGCTGAATACCAGGATTTTACATGGAGCGACTGGCTATCTGACCTCCACAAATCAGTTACTGGGTAAAGGCTCCTTCAAACAGGCGCGACACGCGATAAAATCGCGCACGTCACAAAGGCGCCGCATCGCGCAACGAGCGGTGCCTTTGTGTCGCGCGCGATTTCCGCCTGTTTGTAGGAACCTTAATACGATAACCCTTGGTAAGACTGGTTGTCAGACTTTCGGGCTTCCTACTACCCGTAACGACCGTCAAAGATCCACGAATGACAGCCGGGACCAATGGCTTGACGTGCTTTCCGAGCCACGGAGGCGTCTCGGTATGTAAAGATGGTTACCCATCCACGGACCAACCGCGGCAAGCGTAGCTTAACCTGATCGATCAACCTGTGCGGCTGTTATTATTAAGCCACCAATAGTCATACATAAATAAATAAATAAATAAAATGAAGTTAAAAAAAATACTAAACTAATAACTATCTGTGTTTAACTAAAATTGTTTTATAAACCAATTTACAGAAATTAATAAATATCATAACATAATACATATATCAGTAGTTTTTTTTTTGAGGATGGGTAATCATCAAATGGCCCCTCCCGCTCTGGGTGGAGCGGAAGGGAGTGTCAGACTCTTACTGATTAAAACCCACCCGTGTTCCTTCCTTAGCCCTTTATGTTCCGGGCCAGCGGTAACCCTTTCGGACAATCCAGCTGAAGGCTCCCACCCTGACGTGCACCTGGGACTTGAACATGACTGGTGTACTGTGCTGTAAGGTACACTTCTGCAAACCCCTCGGAGGTTGGCGTGATGTTGTGTATGTTAATCACGTGCTATTTCTCGTCGAAGCCATTAGTATTTTATCAAGTAAAGGAGGTCGCCTCAGCGAGAGATCCTTTTCTAAATTTAGTCTATCCCCCTCTTCTCCGCGTTGTCATGGCAACGGCCAACCTACACAGACGAGGCGATCTACTTACCACACACCATTGGTTACATAACATCACGCCTGAACTGAAATTCCCAAAGGGTTAGACAGAAGTGTACGTATGAGTAGAGCAATGGTGGTCCAGTGGTGTCGACCCCGACATACGTGGCTTGAGTGGCTCGTGGCTAAGTTAAGCTACGTTTGCCGCGGTTGGTCCGTGGATTAGTGTCCATCTTTACATATATACCAAGACCCTCCCAGAAAGCACGTTAAGCCGTTGGTCCCCGCTGTCACTCGTAGATCTTTGACAGTCGTTACGGGTCGTCAGGAGCCCGAAAGCCTGACAACCAATCTTACCAATGGGTATCGTATCACCCAGTAACTGGCTTGTGGAGGACAGATAGGCAGTCGCTCCATGTAAAATACAGGTATTCTTCTGCATCCAGTTAGACTGGAAGCCGATCTCAATGTAAATTGGGAAAAGGCAGGCAGATTGATACGAGCTGTAGGTCGTGAGTTCGAACCCAGGCAGGCAGTTTACTGCTGCTCTCAAAACGGTGAAGGAAAACATCGTGAGGAAACCGGCATGTCCTAGAACCAAACATTCGAAGGCATGTGACATTCACCAACCCGCACTGGGCCCGCGTGGCGGATCACAGCTCACTCCCTCCCACAGAGAGGACGCCTGTCTCCCAGCTGGGGGAACAGTATCCCATCTTCGTCTTGGCCTGCCGCGATGGCGTCGTGCGTTTAGTGGGACCCACTCGGTGGTCCTCTTAGCCCATTTGTCATCCGACATGCGGTAGACAAAGATCATCAAAAGGTTTAATTGAAATTAATGCACTGAGTTTGAGTTCTCACACAGAGAAGGGACAAGCATTGAATATTTTGAGAATGTCTGAAGGTATTGGCGATTTCAAAGCGGTCAGTAGCTTAAAAATCACCTACATATCTGCTAACCCTCCATCTAAAGTCGTGAACATTTGTATTATGATGATTGAAACAGCTCCTGAGGTACGTTGATATGTTTTATAGTTGGAACAACCATACATGTAGCACACGACTAGCTAAAATATCACAAGAGATATAATCTTCTGTGGAGGTCAGATAGGCAGTCGCTTCATGTAAAATATTGGTATTCAGCTGCATCCGGTTAGACTGGAAGCCGACCTATAGGTACTTACAACTTACAAGACGATGTGCTGGTTGATATCCCAACCAGTCGAATTCAGCTCTTCTTCTGCACATTTAGCGTGCGCACAGCCAAAGTGCGGAATTCTCTGCCAGCGTCTGTGTTCTCCCCTTCATTTAACCTGTCAGCCGTCAAAGCAAGAGTGAGGCATCTTCTGAGGCATGCTCGTTCCATCTTAGACCTCATCCATCGCTTTCCATCAGGCGTGATCGAAGAAAAAAATGTAGTATTTACAGACCCCAGCACATCAAGCTGCTGCAGTCTGTCAAAATTCTAGATTTTCAACTTTATCGCTAAAGCATAAGGTTCAAGGTTGATTGGGAAAATTTGACAGTTTCGGGTAGCTTGATGTGCTGGCGTCTATACATCAGACTGCAAAGCAAATACAGGTGTGATGTTATGACAAAATAAGACTTCTACGTGGTCACAGAAACCTTAAACTTTGAACTCGGTAAAGGGCCTTTACCGACAAATTAACAGTTTTGTAAGCAAAAATCATAAAACATTAAACTTATGATATTTTGTAATCGTTTTTAGGGTTACGCAGTTACATTAACCACTGTCGAAAAGAATAACTGTGCAACTGCCGGTCGATTCTGTAAAAATCTCACCGTGAAAACTCAGGCGAAGTGAGTTTGTTTTCGCTAGGAATTGACACTATTGACAGCTCACTTCACGGTCACTTCACCTAAGTTTTCACGGTGAGATTTTTACAGAATAGCACCGCAGTATCGAATACGAACTTTAGACTTGGATTTTTGAAGTGAAAACTTCTTTAGCGGCGCTGTGTACTTTTTTTTGGAATGGGTAAAAACTTCTAAATTCGCGTCAGGTCACGTGACCCTGATCGTAAGATTCGTAAGACGTAAAACGTAAGACGCGCGTTGTTGAGGACAGCGCCATCTATGCACATCGGGAAGAACTACGAGGGCCTCGCGTACTAACTACGTAGTTCATCCAACAACGACGAGATGGCGCTGAACCACGGATATATAACTGACGACGAGCTCCATGGGCTTGCTTCTCTTACCACTGCCGCGACCAACACCACGAACTGAAGTCTATCCTGTGTGCTTATTTGTAAATCTGAATAAATTCCTTTCACGAGAAGAATAAACCAGTCACTATGGTCATCATACCTGATTTGCAAAAAACCCTATAAAATAAGGAACACACCTTAACACGCGTGTTTTGTTTATAAGACGATTCACAAAGTACACTCGTAATTGTTCAAGTTTTCACTTCTGTCGGCACTACCGGAGTGCCAGTTTTTATTTCTGAAATCGTGTGCTTAGAGAATTCAAGGTATCCGAAACGTCAAAAATGAAGAAAATCTGAAGGCCTACACAGGATGGAGGGTATCGTTTTGAAGGCAGTTGTTTATATAGGGTGTTTGTAAGCTGGATGGGGCGATAGTTGACACCATTTACAGCATTTTGAGCCTTACATGTCTTAGACGAAGTATGTTTTTTTTTTATTTTTAACTGCAAACTTTTAGTCAAAAATAACTTACCAACTTTAAGTGGGATAAAAATAAAAAAAAGCTTTGCACTTAGCTTCCAAACACCTGTATATCCGAACTGCTCCGTTGGTCTCGTAGTCGCCAGCGCGACAGCTGAGCGTCTTGGGTCCGATTGCCAGGTCGGAAAAAGTGTTTTTGGTTTTTTCCATTAGGAATTTCTCAATAGCAGCTCGGAGTGTGTGATACCCCCGTGCCTCGGAAAGCACGTGATCCTCCATCTGATCTCTCTCCGGTCGTTTCATATTGACGCCCCATCGGACTATGAGAGTGAGGGAAGAGTGAGTGCACCTGTGTATGCGCACATTTGTGCACTATCATATCTCCAGCGTAGAAGTTCAGTCTGGAGGACTATTATATAGTATATCCCAAAGCTATATCACGCTCTCTCTGCACCGCACGCCTCTTGTACCACATACAACTCGCTAGCCTCATTGATAAGGTTTTATATTCGAGCGCTGATAACGCGGGGCTCCTACTCATTGTCTTAAACTAACGTGGCTATTGTTGTATGTTTCTTAAGGTTTGCTGGGCATTCATCCATGAGCCTAGCCTTTTCCCAACTATGTTGGGGTTAGTTTCCAGTCAGCTGCTCTACCAGCTAAAGCACTAGGAAGTGGTGAAGGGCGGGCATGCAATGCAGGGGCACTGTCTTATGTTTTCGACGTTCAAACAGTGCTGATTCTCAGCCTAGTTCGAATAAATGACCTTGATAACTTTGGTGAAGCGAGCTTCAAGTGAGCTTTCATTCCACCTGATCATAGGGATTGACACAATTGAGAGCTCACTTCACCACTATTTCACGGTAAGAACGACTGCCTACATGACCTCGACAACACAGTAGCTAGGTAATACAAGACCTGGTGAGATTGATTGTCAGAGTTTTGGGCTTCTGACTACTCGTAAGGACTGTGTCAAAGATCTGTACGAATGACAGCCGGGACCAAGTGACCAGTGTAACCTGATGCAGATAACCTCAGGCTGGTAGAAGCTGTATAAGAAATCCCGAGGATCTAGTTGAATGCCGTACAATTGGAGAGGTCTATGTCCAGCAGTATTATCAGCCTATAATGTTCCCACAGCTGGGACCTCCTCTCGGTGAGACGGAGTAGGCTGAAATCCATCACGCGGGCCTAGTGCGGTTTGGTAGATGTCACGTCTTCGAAATTTTGGTTTTAGGACATGCTGGTTTCCTCATGATTTTTTCCTTAACAATTTTTAAAGCAGTTGTGATGCATTAATTTACTCAAAATAAAGCGCCTGCCTGGGTTCGAAGTTATGACCAAGTAGTGGCCGTTACCAATGTCACCACTTGTCAGAGTCACCAGTCCAGCAATGGTCTGCTATATTCTGATGAGCAAAACTATTTAGCTCTAATGTCCTGCAGTGGTGCGTGCCTCAGAAAGCACGTTAAGCCGTTGATCCCGGCTGTTATTCGTTCAGATCTTTCACAGTCGTTACGGGTAGTCAGAAACCTGAAAGTGTGATAACCAGTCTCATCAACGGCCAAGGAGTATTGTGTTGCTTAGTTACCGGATTTTGGAGATCAGATAGGTAGTCGCTCCATGTAAAATACTGGTATTCAGCTGCATTCGGTTAGACTGTAGGCCTACCCCAACATATTTGGAAACGGATAAGCAGATGATGATGACGAGCCTTTAAAGAAAAACCCTCTCCAGCAAGAACTGCAGTACAACAATGCATATTATATTATGTGTTTCCTTTAAATACTGACTGAATATATAAACATATAACTTTATTTATGATAACAAGCTCGTTGCCATTCTAGCCGCGTGTGTGAGGGTTCATTGCTGTGTCGTTTGGGGGACAAGCAGAGACACTACAGTGATTGTGTTTTGTTTTTAACCGACTTCAAAAAAGGAAGAGGTTCTCAATTCGGATGCTTATAGTTTTTTTTTTTGTTAAGGCTGTTTTTTTCCGACGCCTGGTTAGTCTAGTGCTCGGAAGCGCTAGACCACGAGGTCCTGGTTTCCACATTGCTGTGTCGTTTAGGGGGCAAGCAGCAAACAGCAATGACTGAGCTTAGTTTTAACTGATGTAGGGCTGATTTTTCGAACGCCTCGTTAGTTTGAGCATGAGGTCTTGGGTTCGAATCACAGATCAGGCAGTGCGTTATTGGGTTTTTCTATCAGGAATTTCTCGGTAGCAGCCCGAGGTTTCGATTTGCGCTAAAACTAGCGAAGCGTGAGTGTGTACTATACAGGTGGACAGGGACGCGCAACGTGTTACCAAGGATTCAGTACCAGGACGGTACGCGGTCTTCTCTCTAGAACCGTTCGGCCCCATCGGCCATCAGCTCTGCGAGTGATGTGCCTTGACCACTGCCATTTAAGTTTGGCAAATCTTCGGCCTATGTCGGTTACCTTGATTCTTCTGCGGATCTCTTCATTCCTGATTGGATCACGTAGGGAAACTCCAAGCATAGCTCTCTCCATTGTACTTTGAGACCGGCTTTGAGGCAGATTGAGGGGTATTCAATGTACCCAGTTAATGTAGGTGCCTATAGGGACGCTTACAAAACCCTCAATTTTCCAAATAATCGATGACGCGCGCCCACAAAAAGCATCAATTGACATTTATCAAATAATAAAACAAATAAAAATAAAATACTCTACAGTCAGCTACTTACATAAACGCTACTTTAAACCCTTCGCGAGTGTGCGAGCGAGATAGAAGATGTTACACTGAAGGAGTGGAGACGACGGATGTTTGTTACTTGTTGATTTTATTTTTTGTGAAAGTGATTTTTGTTCATGTTTGAAGCGTCACTCAAATTATTTATTCATAAATCAAACTTTTAAATGCTATGAATTAACGTTATATTTGTTATGCAACCGTTAAGTGAATGGCACTTAATAAAAATCTTAAAAAGATTTGTCATAATATGAAAGTCACGTAATTGCCATTGTATAGGTACCTACAATTTATTAAACACAAAAAGGTTTTCTATTGTTTCGTACGTAAAGCTCCCAAACCAGTACGACGGAAGTGACGGAACGTCTTACGTAAACGCCAAAAAAAAATGTTTAATTAGTCAATTTTACATGCATACTTTGTGTCACCGTTTATTTTAATTGTCTCAAAATAAGCTATTACAAAAACCTATAAAAGTAATAATCAATTTCAATTAAAAATCTAATCTTCACAAACATTGAACATAAAAATAAAACGGTACGTACTAAGTTGACTCCATTGGGCGTTTGTTCTAGCAGTGAAAAAATATCGGGCGCATACTTGCTGCGGCTTGAGGGGTGTCACGCGGGAGTTATTATTATTATTACTTTCAATTTTAAGTTTTTTTTAGTTAATATTTATTTTAGGGGCTTGTGGCCAAGTAATAACAGCCGCACGGGCCGATCGATCAGGTTAAGCTACGCTTGCCGCGGTTGGTCCGTGGATGGGTGACCATCTTTATATACCAAGACCCATCTGTGCCTCAGAAAGCGCGTTAAGCTGATGGTCCCAGCTGTCATTCGTGGATCTTTGACAGTCTTTACGGGGTGTCAGAAACCCGAAAGTCCGACAACCAGTCTTACCAAGGGGTATCGTGTTACCCAGTAACTGGGTTGTGGAGGTCAGATAGGCAGTCGCTCCATGTAAAATACTGGTATTCAGCTGCATCCGGTTATACTGGAAGCGGACCCCAACACAGGTAAGAAAAGGCTAGGCAGATGAGGATGCTCTTTTGTTAGTATTAAATGCTCCTTTTCTACTGTTTGTATTTTCTGTGCGTGTCAAAAATAAAATGTTTTTCTTTTTTTCTAAAATCTAAGTTTAATATTAAAAAAAGAAAACTTAACATGAATTAAAACAATATGTCATCTAATCTGAATCTTACGTCATCATTAAACGAACAAGTGATTACTGATAAGGTCGTCACATTCTAACGACACGTCATGATAACGGAGATAACAGAAATTATGCTTATTAGTCGTTGAATTACCGAAAATGACATTGTAATCATTTTTAGGGTTCTGTGAAAGGAAGAAAGAAAACACGTTTATTTGCGGTAAACAATACATGACGCAGAAAAAGGACACAAACACAAACAAACCGGCCAAGTGCGAGTCGGACTCGCGCACGAAGGGTTCCTGCCGTACCATTATCTATGCAATATTGGGTAGTATGGGAGCCCCTCTTCAATATTCATTTTATTCTGTTTTTAGTATTTATTGTTATAGCGGCCACAGAAATACATCATCTGTGAAAATTTCAACTGTCTAGCTATCACGTTTCATGAGATACAGTCTGGTGACAGACAGACATACAGACGGACAGTGGAGTCTTAGTAACAGGGTCCCGTTTTTACCCTTTGGTTACGGAACCCTAAAAATAACAAGTTGGGGGATAACATGCGTCACATCCACGCAAAACGGCCATCGCTCAGCATAATGCTAAGACCCTATGCGAGACAGAGCCCCAGCGCTGGCTGGGCGCTGTGCTTGGAAGAACCGTATTTAATCAGCTCATTATTCCCAATGCAACCTACAAAAAGAAATCAAAGTCATTTGTTCAAACTAGGCTACGAATCAGCACTTATCGAACGTCAAAATGCAAAAGATACTCCCCGGCACGTCCGCCCTTTACCACTTCCTAGTGCTGTAGCTACAAACTGTAGGAGTCTGGATTTGCGCCCGGTTGATTGCAACAGGCTGGCCCCCTGTTACATGGGATTAAACATAACTGGCGAAGTCTGGGTGTACTATAGAGACACCTCTTTTTAACCCCTCGGGAATAATAGGCGTGATGATGTTATACGTAAGAAATAAGAATCGTTGAATGTATAACCTCCTCCATTTTTGAAGTCGGTTAAAAATAGATAATATTATTATTATGTTATTCAAATTCTGCCAGCCCTACGGCCTCAAATGTTCGCCTGCTTCTGAGCGCTGTAGCCGTAAAAGTGCGCTAATGCATATTTGTGTTACGTTAATTTTTATAGATTTTTGGTTACTATTTTCGTTTTATTGCATTTGAAGTTTTAAGTTAACAAGGGTGATAATGAACCTGTTTTTTTTAACGTAATTAGTGATTGAATATTTTTATGTTTTTATTTTTTGGAGGTACTGTCGCATTCATGTAGTACACACGGCTACACATCAAGCTATTTATTCCCAGTTTTAGCTGACCTCGCAGTTTAAGGTTTTTCGTGTAATCAGAAGTTAACTAATACTAGTTAAGTATAACTTGATGTGTAGTCGTGCGTGCGATGAAGTGTTGAGTCACGGATTCATTCAAATATTCTTTTGTCGATAAATACTTGACAGATTCCGTCACACATCTTTTGTACTATGTTACATGGTTAGAAAAAAAGTCAGTTTGATAATGAGAACTTATGCAAAAAACACTTCAAATTAATTTTATAGTTTTACTAGCGGCCTGCCCCAGCTTCGCACAGGTGCAATTTTTTTTACGAAATTCAGAAATATTCTTGTCCTGGCAATACCGAACACAACAAAAAAAGAATTCTCGAATTCACTTTCGTGGAGTTATTCGGAAGTTATGCGCGTACAGACATTTCGGCGACTTTGTTTTTACTATGTAAGGATACCTTCATAAAAACAAACTGTACATTTACAAACAACAGTCACTTTTGTGTCTGTCTGTGTGACCGCGTTGTTCTGCTAAACTACGCAACAGATTTTGAAGCGGTTTCCACCGGTTTTGGCGGTTTGCGGTTTTAGAGAATATTTATTCTGGAAGTTATAAAAAATATGATTAAATCTACATAAGTAATGTAAAGAAATCTCGGATGTTTTGTCATGATTTAAAAACCGTGCGAAAAAGGGGCGGGTCCTTAGTAATATTATAAAACACTAAATTAAACAACACTGCAACAGCTTTACACGTATACCATACAGGTTTCATATCATACTTATGAGTGCAGTATAAAATAGTTGTACCTAGATATAAATTTTGCCGTTACGTGGTTCCTCACTTCCGCTGCAAACGTTTCGTAAGCTGCGCGACGTCACATTCCGGCGTGTACTGCAAGTGTTCTTGATACTTGCTTTATTTCTACACGAAATTCACTACTATGCACAAAATATTACAAGGGATAGTAGAGACATCGACGCGCAAACTGTAACCACGAATTCAGTACATGATTCTATACCTAGTGTAGAAAATTTTTCGTCGGTAATCAAAACAAAAATCAACTGTTCGATAGAAAAGTGCAAGATGCGGTCAAAATGTATGGCACAGCAATTTTTGAAGTGAAAACTTCTTTAGCGGCGCTGTGTACTTTTTTTGGAATGGGTAAAAACTTCTAAATTCGCGTCAGGTCACGTGACCCTGATCGAAAATTCGTAAGACGTAAAACGTAAGACAGCGCCATCTATGCACATCGGGAAGAACTACGAGGGCCTCGCGTACTAACTACGTAGTTCATCCAACAACGACGAGATGGCGCTGAACCACGGATATATAACTGACGACGAGCTCTATGCGAGCGGCTTGCTTCTCTTACCACTGCCGCGACCAACACCACGAACTGAAGTCTATCCTGTGTGCTTATTTGTAAATCTGAATAAATTCCTTTCACGAGAAGAATAAACCAGTCACTTTGGTCATCATACCTGATTTGCAAAAAACCCTATAAAATAAGGAACACACCTTAACACGCGTGTTTTGTTTATAAGACGATTCACAAAATACACTCGTAATTGTTCAAGTTTTCACTTCTGTCGGCACTACCGGAGTGCCAGTTTTTTTTTTAATATAACCTATGAAAAATTTCAACGCAGGGAGGTTCAGCAGAGTAATTGCGTAACTCACTATCAGTAGCAATGGGTTTCCTTTTGACAGTTCAACAACATTCATTGCGTTATTTACGTTGTTGAGCAGACACATTTTTCGAACATATGAGGCAATGGATTAGCTATATCCTTCAAAACTATTCAGAATGAGATTGATAGTTTGTCTTCCAATGACGGTAGGCAGAAGCTACAGAGCGCCACCTGCTATGATCCTGACATAGTCCTTTTGCTTCGTTTAAGTTTCTACATCTGGTCATTATATTAGTTTTAGTAATTTCAGTTGTTTGCATAAAATTAATGCCATGTTTTGTCAAACATAGCTTAGTGAGTAATTCAAATACTTTTTGCATAATTATGGTGTAAACGAAGTAAGTACTTATCTTATTATACATATACAAAAATTGTTGTTTTTTTCTTGTAATTTGCATATTGATACTAAAACCGTCGCAGCCTCATTTATCTTTACTTGATTTATATTTTTTTTAAGATTACCTATAATATAATACTCGTAAATCATAATTTTAGTCTTAAGCTGTATAAAACTTCTACTTACAAACGACAACCTAAAAATTAACTCCCACTCCCTCTATCCCAGATGAGGCCTGTGTCCCAGCAGTGGGAATATAGGCGGATTATGATTCTCACCGAATTGATAGAGCACTCTAATTCTAAATCTAGTCATTCCTAGCACTAGCAAAAATAGTAAAAAGTTACGAAAATTGAATTACTAACATATTTCTAATACCCGCATAAGTCTGGATCCCGTGGACATATCGGGGCAAGACGTATCCCATGTCCTAATCCAGGTCATAGTCTAAATGTGCCAAATTTCATCCAAATCCGATCAGCCATTTTAGCGTGAAAGCGTAACAAATAAAAATACAAAAAATCAAATCTTTTCTCTTTATAATATTAGTTTTAATATGTATAACACAAAAGTCAGCATTTTAGTAGGCGCATAAAAATGTGCAGTTACGTCCTTCGCCGCAACCTCGATACGACATTACATCAAGTGTACTGCGACCGCTCGCTCTTGATACTTCGGTTTAAAACTCTTGACTGGTTATTACGGAATCGTCTGCGAAGACTATTGTCTCTTTTATCTATACTAGTCTATAATTAGTTAGTATTCTAAAGAGGTAAAATTAGCTTGTTTGTAAGTTTGTATGTAGAGGGTAATCTCCAGAACTCTTAGACGGATTTAAGAAATTCTTTTTGTATTTGATAGCCCAATCATCGAGGAAGGTTATAAAACATAGGCTATTAAACATCTCATTACGACCATTAGCAGAGCAAAAAAAAAAAAACAGAAAAATCGCTAAACGAAAACAAAGTAATAGATCGAGCGGGCGATGGGATGCGATGCGGTGGGTCGAGGCCCGAAAGTTCAAGCTTGTCGCTTGTGAGAATATAATTTAATCCGTTATAAGTATAACGTAATCCGGTGCGTATAGTAGTCAAAAATAGCTTTTTGAAGTGACACAAACAAGAGCCTTCAAAGCAAGAGTGGGCACTGGGAACGTAGGCATCTTGTGAATGCTTATGTGAATCCCACACCCCCGGCCATAGGTAGAGGTGGAACACCGCGGTGGTTTTAGCCGGTAAGAGTCCGGCATGCCCCCCTGCCACCCCCACGATGGAGGAAGTCCATGAGGATTTCCTCCGAGCACTAAAAAAAAGGCTTGTTCGTTCCATCATAGACCTCATCTATCGCATTCCACCGCTTTTTTGCTTTTTCGATCCGAGGTCACTGGTTTATACCTGTTCTAAAGAAAAACCTTGTTTCGTAATAAGTCCGTCAAAGTTCGCGAATACGACAGTAACTCAACACCGTCTCCTCAGTCTTAATGAGTTTGTTCTGATTTAACCCACTTACAATAAAATGTCTCTTAGACCATAGTCACGTCATAATTAAAGGAAATTGACCATTTGAGGAGTGTGTGGGACGTGGGCTAGTTTGCTCTTCATGTAATGTAATATAATTGGTTTATATTATAGAGGTATGAGGAATTGAGGAACAGGGTGTAAAATTAACTCACCCTCCATAGTGCAGCGAGGATCCTCCGACCAGACGGGTGACGGGTGGTCTACTGCCCGACGATTGATATCGGTGGTCGGAGGATCCTCCCTGCACTATGGAAGCTGAGTGAACTTTACACCCTGATCCTCACACGTCTATAGGACAAAACGAGTTTAAACGATTTATTTATTAAATCAATTACAAGAAGCATGGCGCAAAGGCCTAAATTCAGCATTGGGTAGAACAAGGCTGCCAATGGTCACACATGAGCATAATAACCAGCTTATTACCTATGTGTTCACTGCTGGGACACAGCCCTCCTCTCTTTTTGACAAGGGCAAGGGCTCATTTTGGCCGTAATCCACCACGCGTTCCCAGAGCGGGTTGGTAGATGTCACATGTCTTCGAATGTTTGGTTCTAGGACAAATAATATATAGGATACCTTTTATCTGGTTACATGAAGTAGTTTCTCAAGGATGCAAGTGAAACCGCGGTCAAGACAAATACCTAACTAAAACAATGAAAATAATTAATATTAACAACGCCTGTGTAACTTTACAGGAAATTGCGAAAAGCTGCCATTTTCTTTGAATTTCAACAAAATATTACTTTTTTACATTATCGGTCAGTGCAATAATACAGGATGTTCGAAATCGTGTTGTGTCTTTTGTAAAATTAAGTCATTTTATAGGAAAATTCAGCACTAATTACGTAACACACCTTTCACAATTTGAAGGATTTTTAAGGAAATTCCTAATCCATTGCTTCGTATGTTTGGAAAATTCGTCTGTTTAGCAACGTAAATAACGCAACGCAATAATAAAAATTAACGTAGTTGAACTTTCAAAATGAATGAAATTGCGATCAATTGTCATTTTATGAGTGTTACGCAAATACGTCGCAGTCTTATCAAGAGGAATCGTGTTACCCAGTAACTGAATTGTGGAAGTCAGATTGGCAGTCGTTCCATGTAAAATACTGGTACCTATCCGGTTAGAATGGAAGCCGACCCCAACATAGTTGGGTAAAGACTAGGCAGATTGTCTTCTTTTCTCATTATTCGTCTAACAAAAGGTATTTACAATGCGTGCCACGAAAGATGAGACTTGACACACCACGTGGTTTGACTTGCGCAGAACACGATTTTAGGTATCTTTAGCGGTATGAGGTCTGAGTGCGGGACGGGACCGGACGTCATAGGCACAGTATAAATAAAGACATACTATAAAAGTCCAGGAAATTAAAACAATTTGTCAGGATATCACTCACAATTTTTATTAAGTTTTCTACAAAATCACTTAACACTTGTATACACTTCAACTGTTCGACGTCGACTGCCCAACGATCGTGCGCACTACTTCCCACCACGTTTTATATTTTTACCGGAAACACTATTATAATAAAATGTGGTGGTACAACCGGAAGTAGTGCGTGCGATAACACTTAATTTTATTATTAATGTAAACAGTAAATATTGTATTTATATTTAATAACAATAAATATTGTTACTAAATTTAAATACAGATAATAATTTAAACATGTCTATGATTGATCAAATAATAATAAAAATATAAAAATGATTAACCGACCGGAAATCAGACTATCGAAGAAAGAGTTTCTAACAGTCGGCCTTTCCTGATACATTTCCCGTCCCGGGAAAATTAATTCTCACACAAAACAAACAAAAAAAAATAAAAAATAACGTAATTAAACCGATAAAATATACTCAGCTTATTTGTGTACTTTCTTAAATCTACGTACACTTTTTACAATTGAAATATTAATGCCTCGACATATATTTAACACCTATGTTAGCTGAAACCTCAGACATATTCTCAGGTAAGTCATTTAACTTAAGATGTTAAGGCCTCAAACATATCCTTAACACCTGTCTTAGCTGAGACATCAGACACATTCTCAGATAAGCCACTTAATTTAAGATGTTAAGGCCTCAGACATATCCTTAACACCTGTCTTAGCTGAGACCTCAGACATATTCCCAGATAAGCCACTTAACTTAAGATGTTAAGACCTCAAACATATTCTTAACACCTGTCTTAACTGAGACCTCAGACATATTCTCAGATAAGCCACTTAACTTAAGATGTTAAGACCTCAAACATATTCTTAACACCTGTCTTAGCTGAGACCTCAGACATATTCCCAGATAAGCCACTTAACTTAAGATGTTAAGACCTCAAACATATTCTTAACACCTGTCTAAGCTGAGACCTCAGAAATATTCTCATATAAGCCACAAACGCCACTTACATACTTAACTTAAGATATCATGACCTCATACATATCCTTAATATCTCTTTAGCAGAGACCTCAGACATATTCTCAGATAAGGTATTAGACTTTACTATAATAGCATCATTACCAATCAAACTCAAATTAGTCTGTGTTGTCATTTTCCGGCACCTCAGACTCTGAGTCCGATCTATTAAAAACTATCCAGGGGTGAATTTTATCTACAGAAAAGATACCGCTAAATTTTCTATTTCCCTTTTTAGGTAGTGGTGTATCTTCAATTACGTATCGGTCGTTATCGAGGACTTCTGCAATACGATATGGTCCTCTTAGTTTAGGAACCAATTTCCTACTTTTTCCTATTGATGGAACATCTCTTTCTACCCTTACAAGTTCTCCTATCTTATAATTGACTTCTTTCCTAGCTTTATCATAACGTTCTTTTTGTATGTCTTGATTTTCTTTAATATGTTCTGAAATTTCTTTTCTAGTGTCCTCTAACGAAATGGCCGAACTTTCAGTGTCGTTTGTAACGTTAAGCTGTAATAACGCATTTGAGGTACTCACTAAATTAAGACCAAACAGTGCCTGAGCAGGACTTTTCCCGGTACCTTTGTTTAGGGTGTTATTAAGTCCCCACTGAATTTTTGAAATATGTTCGTCCCATTCATTTTCGGATTTGCCATAATTAGTAGCTGTCAATGCTGATAAAACGGTTCGATTGTATCGCTCGACTTGGCCATTGGCCCGCGGAGTCGCAACAGCGTTCATTACATGTTTAATACCTAATGAACTTAAGTAATCTTGAAAACTTTTAGAAGTGAATGACGTACCTCTATCGGAAATAACACGTCTTGGAACACTAAATGTGTGAAAATAGTTTTTCATTGCTCTGATGGAATGGACAGACTTAGTACTTTTAACGGGAACAATTATCACAAACTTCGTAAAAGCGTCAATAATTAATAACAGATATGCATTTTTGTGCTTACTTCTAACAAAAGGACCTAAATGATCAATATGTACAGTATGGAATGGTTGTTCAACCTTCTCAATGGGATGCAATTTGCCTGACTTTTTCCCAGTTGGTATTTTAGAGTGGGCACATTCTAAGCACGACTGAACATACTTTTTAGTGAATCGTCTCATCTTAGCAAACCAGTAATTGTTTTTAATTATTTCTAACGTTTTATCAAGACCGAAATGTCCAATTTCATCATGATTTGACTTCAAAATTTGCCATCGAACGCCTTTCGGTACAACCCAACGATCACCAGTATCTGTTTTCCTGTGTAATAGTCCCCTTTTAACAACAAAATTATTTTTAATTTCTAAAATATTATCATTTTCTTTATCATTTAATATAGCAATAATTCTTTGTAACTCAGGATCGTTTTGTTGTACCGTGGCTACCCAATTTGTATCAATTCGTCTTACTTGTAACTCTATTATTTCTGATGAAATGGGATTTCGGCTCAGAGCATCTACATGAGCCATACTTGTGCCTGGCTTATAAATTATTTGAAAATCGAATTCTTGTATGATGCTCCACCATCTTGCAACTCTTGGCAGTATATCCCTCTTTTCAAAGGTTGCACGGAGAGAATTGCAATCGGTAACAATAATGAAATGAATCCCTAACAAATAAACTCTGAATCTCTGCAGCGACATTACTACAGCTAGCGTTTCTAAGTCATAAGATGTGAATTTGGCTTCTTCAGGCGATGTCTGTCTACTGTAAAATGCTACGGCACTAAAAGGGACCTCTTTATTTGGCCTTTGCATCAAGATTCCGGCAACCCCGACTTTAGACGCGTCTGTATGCAACTGTGTTTCGAATTCGGGATTATAAAATGAGAGAATGGGTCGTTTAACAAGTTCTGTTTTTAGGTTTAAAAATGCAGATTCTTCTGCGTCTCCCCAACGCCATTTAGAGTCCTTTTTCAAAAGATGTGTTAGTGGTTTCGCGATAATTGAAAAACCTCTTATAAATTTTCGAAAGAAACTCGCTAATCCCACAAACTGCCTAATCTTATGTTGGTCTGTTGGTCTGGGAAATTGGTCCACGGCTTCGATTTTCTTTTTGCCTGGTTTTACTCCGGACTCGCTAACTTCAAAACCTAAATAATCTATGGATTGTTTCAGAAAATTACATTTTGATAAATTTAGTGTGATGCCGGATGATCGGAAAAGGCTCAGTATATCATGTAGCCTTTGCAACCCTTCTTCTATTGTTCTGGATGGTATAATTACGTCATCCATGTAAGCAAACGCCTCCTTGAATCTCGCGTTCCCCAAAACACTATTAACAGCTCTTTGAAATGTTGACGGCGCATTAACTAGCCCAAATGGCATGCGGTTAAATTCATAATGACCATCTGGGGTCACAAAAGCTGTCAAATGCTTTGCCGATTCTGCCATTGGAATCTGATAATAACCGGATGCGAGATCAAGGGAAGTAAAATATTTATGACCTGACAGATTATCTAACTGATCATCTATACGGGGTAGAGGATAGTGCTCTTTGATAGTCTTTTTGTTTAGTGCCCTAAAGTCAATGCAAAGACGATAGTCACCAGTCTTTTTGCGTACCAATACGATTGGGGATGCGTAATTTGATGATGACTGTCTAATTATTCCCGAGTCAGTCAAGTCTTTTATCATTTCTCGAACTACGTGCCTTTCTGAATGAGATAATCGATAAGGTCGGTACACCACAGGCGTAGTATCACTAAGGTTTATGTTCATTTCTGAATCACTTATACACCCTAACTCTTTAACCGAAAAGGCGAAACAGTCCCTAAACTCATTTAACAACTCAGTTAATTTGGTTCTATGATCAGATCCAATATTGTCATCCACCTGTATCATACAAGCTTCAATTTGGGGTGTTACTGTATTATCTGGACAGTGTTCTATTCTGCCAATATTTAGTGTCTGTACTTCTCTTAAAGGAAGGGCTCGGAGCAGTAAAGTGTCTTTCAGCAATTCAAACCCAGAGTTTAGACCCTTAACCACAATCGTTCCCCGTCCGTTACTTACTTGTACTACACTTTGAATAATTTCATATTGTTTATGAGCATCCTGACAAAAACTAAGTTCAACAAATAAATCGCCTGAATATCTTGGTTTAGTATAAATACTGACTGGGGTATACCCATGTATAAAAAGTGAGTTATCAACATACACCAATATGTTTTTAGTTATATTCGTGGTTATCTTAAGCTGGTCATTAGTTTTAAGAACCACAATATGTTCTTGTTCTGTGAATGTCTGTCCTAGTAATAAAGGAACTTGTAATAATTTATCAGGAACGATAAGAGTTTCTACCGTAGCAGTGACTGAATCTACTTTTATTTCAACACTGCATTTACCTAAGCAATTGACAACGCTGTCCCCAAAGCCTCTCAATACAGGTAGTTCTGATGCCGACCAAGAGTTAACTAATTTCTTAGCCGCAGACTCTTGCAGCATAGAACATTGACTTCCGAAGTCTATGAAACAATCAAAATTCAGACCATTCACGACGGCGGTTTTAAAATATTTGGAGTCACTATCCGGTTCTTTTGAAATTCTTAAAACTGTTTTATTATTAGTAGATTCTTTGGAGCCTGGACAACTGTCGGCTAAATGCCCTACTTGACGACATTTATCACAACGCTTGATTGGTAATTTGCATTTGAAATATGGGTGCCCCTCTTCACCACAATTATAGCATTTTGTAAGCCTATAGTTCTTATTGTTCCTATTATCATGATCATTTTGAGCTCCTTTTACTGTCTTAGATTGTTTGCTATCAGCGTCGCCTGCCCGCAGGGATGAGTTTGACTTGTTAAACTTCTTTGTAATTCTTATATTTCTGAGATAAACTAATAATTTATCAGGTTCCGTGAACTGTGTGGCTTCCGCACTTGTTCTGACAGACCTGTCCTCGATTCCAAACAAGATACAATCTATTGCATTTTTACCATGTATATTACAGCGGTTCAATAAAACAACCTTTTGGTAAAAATATTCTTCTAAAGACTCGCCAAAATCAGCCCTACAAGCAAGCATTTCCGTTAATAGCTGACCATAGTTCTGGTCACTTGGAAATGCCAATTTTAATTTGCTCTGCCATTCAGCCCATGAAAACAGAAGGCTAGGTAGGCCCTGATACCATTTCTGAGCCAATCCCGCTAATTTAGGAAGGGCATAGTGGACAGTCTGCCTTTCGGTCCAATGATAAATCTGAGCACATTCGTTAACTTTACTTATCCATGTTTCTATTGTTTGAGTTCGTTTACTCGGATCAAATTCTGGTATCACATTCAAAACCGGAAAACGTTCACTACCCCGGTCTGCTTTCATGGTCTGCATGAACTCTTTGAAAACCGAAACTAAAATGTTAGTATTAGTATCTGCGACTTTTATAAAATCAAAAGGACTCACCACTGCTGCTGGTGTAGTAGTGTCCGAATGCGATGGTCTCGCCATATCTTCACTACGTCTTCGCGGCATGTACGATGCGTCAGGACCATGAGCCACCTCCCGACCTGGCGACACATCGCGCAAGCGCGGCGCATCACGCATCCGCGAAGCACCACGCGACGGTGACGCGCCATGCGCCCCATCACGCGCCGCATCCCGCACCGCATCACGCACCAGCGACGCATCACGCGCCCCATCACATGACGCATCACGCGTCGCAACTCGCGCAGCATCACGCATCCGCGAAGCATGGCGCGATCGCGACGCATCACGCACACGTGACGCATCACGCGATCGCGACGCATCACGCGCCGCATCCCGCGCCCCATCACGCACTAGCGACGCATCACGCGCCCCATCACATGACGCATCACGCGTCGCAGCTCGCGCAGCATCACGCATCCGCGAAGCATGGCGCGATCGCGACGCATCACGCGATCGCGACGCATCACGCGCCGCATCCTGCGCCCCATCACGCACTAGCGACGCATCACGCGCCCCATCACATGACGCATCACGCGTCGCAGCTCGCGCAGCATCACGCATCCGCGAAGCATTGCGCGATCGCGACGCATCACGCACACGTGACGCATCACGCGATCGCGACGCACCCCGCACCCGCAACTCATCACGCGATCGCGACGCATCACGCGTCAAATCACGCGACGCATCACGGCGCCTTGAACCACGACTGCTGCGAGGTGCATTGCAATCTCGCGACTCGCTAGTTCTCGATGCACTTGGCTCGTCATGCTTGCGGCGAGTTTTGTGACGTCTCCGCACAGCAGACTCAGAGCCACTTGGTGAAGAGTCGTATGACTCCCTTGTCAGTTGTTGAGACTTTCTTTTGCGAGTCATGATCGCTTTTATGGGCGTTCAGTCCTTCACCGAGGGCGATTATTGATCGCTATCCCGATTATATCTCACTTCTGAACTATAAAAAGTCCAGGAAATTAAAACAATTTGTCAGGATATCACTCACAATTTTTATTAAGTTTTCTACAAAATCACTTAACACTTGTATACACTTCAACTGTTCGACGTCGACTGCCCAACGATCGTGCGCACTACTTCCCACCACGTTTTATATTTTTACCGGAAACACTATTATAATAAAATGTGGTGGTACAACCGGAAGTAGTGCGTGCGATAACACTTAATTTTATTATTAATGTAAACAGTAAATATTGTATTTATATTTAATAACAATAAATATTGTTACTAAATTTAAATACAGATAATAATTTAAACATGTCTATGATTGATCAAATAATAATAAAAATATAAAAATGATTAACCGACCGGAAATCAGACTATCGAAGAAAGAGTTTCTAACAATACAGTACGTCGTCTTCATACAAACGGACGAAACGCGAGCTATACCTACGCGCCTCGACCACGGCATCCGCTCAGCATGCAGACAGTCGCGACTGTGCTGCAGTGACGAACGGACGGTGTGTTGTTTTTTTTAACAATAACCGCGCGATTTTTTCACTAAAAAAAAAAAACACTGGCACTCCGGTAGTGCCGACAGAAGTGAAAACTTGAACAATTACGAGTGTATTTTGTGAATCGTCTTATAAACAAAACACGCGTGTTAAGGTGTGTTCCTTATTTTATAGAGTTTTTTGCAAATCAGGTATGATGACCAAAGTGACTGGTTTATTCTTCTCGTGAAAGGAATTTATTCAGATTTACAAATAGGCACACAGGATAGACTTCAGTTCGTGGTGTTGGTCGCGGCAGTGGTAAGAGAAGCAAGCCGCTCGCATGGAGCTCGTCGTCAGTTATATATCCGTGGTTCAGCGCCATCTCGTCGTTGTTGGATGAACTACGTAGTTAGTACGCGAGGCCCTCGTAGTTCTTCCCGATGTGCATAGATGGCGCTGTCCTCAACAACGCGCGTCTTACGTTTTACGTCTTACGAATTTTCGATCAGGGTCACGTGACCTGACGCGAGTTTAGAAGTTTTTACCCATTCCAAAAAAAGTACACAGCGCCGCTAAAGAAGTTTTCACTTCAATAAGTTCAAGTACATATTTAATATGACGAGTAGGCTATATTGTGCTGTTTTTGGTTGCATGAATTCGTCAATAACGCATCCAGAGATAACTTTTTTTAGATTACCTGGAAACTCTGAAAGGTAAGACTATAAAATAATTTTACTTACTTGTAGGTAGGTACATAATGTGTGTATTTTTAATGGATAAGTATTTCATTTTATCTCCCGAAAAAAAGATGTCTGGATTAATAAATGAAGTGAATAGAGTAAAGGAAAGTGATAAACACGAGTGAGGTAGGCGGTTCATGAATCATTAAACGGTAGGTACGCTTGTCTTAAAACCTCGGGGCATGTGTGTTTTGTTAGTTTGTATAATTCCAAGTAAAGACGTGGTTTTTATTAATAATAATAGTTGTTTATTGTACTGTGTGTATGAATAATACTAGAAAAAAATTGGTTGTCTGTAAAGTCGATTTACGGACGATAGTTTAACGTGACAACATCATAAACATTAATGCAATGATTGCATACTTTTATGAATAAAATTTAATTATTTTTATTGAATTATTAATATTTTGTATGAATGAAGGAGAAGGAGAAGGAGGAAAGAAGGAGGAACGAAAGGAGGAAGGAGTGAAATGAAATCTACAATTTAATTGATAAATTTGCTTTTGTTTGCACTCATTAATTTAAATATGTTTATTACTTCAATGAACAGATTATTTTAATTATAATTTTTATATTATACATGTTTGCTATTTAACTTCTTCCAATCTGTGTTATTCTGTTAAGGATAGGACGATGATAGGAAAGATTAAAAAAACATTAATATACAAATTTTGAATTTTATTAATAATAATAATAATATTTATTTGCAAAAAATACGGTATTAAAAGATGTTACAATACAAGATGAGACCAAACATGTTTTGCTCAATATTAAAGCATGCAAAATTATAGTAAGTATCGACATTATAGTTTATGCTCGAGAAAATCTTTAACATTATAAAAACTATGTTCATTCAGCCAGTTTTTGCCAGTATTTGTAGTTCTTGAACGTTTGATTTAACTATAATAATATTTTAACATAATTTGTTTAAAAATACACATGAACAAGTTTTCATAGAAATAAACTGTAATCAGATTAATGTTAAATAAATGGTTAATTCGAAATGACGAATTATTTTATTATTTATGTACACACAGTAAAATACAATAACAAAACTAAATGGAAACACAAAGTAGGCAAATGTAATTAAAATGCTGGAGGCGGGCAGCCCTATCGCATGTTTACGTACCGCGCGGCTGTAGGCATTTAATTCAAGGTTACGGCCCAGATACAATACTGTATGTCTTTATACTGTGTCATAGGGGCGGTGGAAAGAGCGGGGGAGGCGGGGTCAAGTCTCATCTTTCGTGGCACGCATTGTACAAGGCGTAGTGAGTGGAAACTCCGGGAGGAGACGCCCTAGGAGGCCATATAGTGACCTTATTGGTAATGTTCTTCAGTAAGCTCAGGTGCGTAGTACTCGCAGCCGCGTGCGTGAATGACCAGAACACCAATTCTCGGACTTAAAAAAAACGTTCAAATTCAAGTCATACCCTCACTTCTGCGATAATCAATGTCAAAAACTTGTCAAAATGTAGGGAAATGAAATAGAGGTATTTTTGACAGATTGAGACTGAACCTTCTTAAAAATACGGAATTTGACCCTCTGGGTGCTTACTCTTCAATTTAATTCCGATAGATCGACATTGGAATTGTGACGTTTCGTACTCTTGAGTTCGATGCTAGCGCCAAATGATTTTTAGATTGGGTGTCCATTTTGGAGAACTAAGTGGAATTGGGTTCGGGCTTGGCGTGGGGTACCTAATTGTTGATAATATTGTTTTCAAGAGTACCGAATCACGTGACTGTAAAATTAACATTGGAATCATATTGGCATCTCATTGGATATAAATTAGTTTGGAGAGTAAGCCCCCTGATGTATGAACATAAACGAAGCAAAAGGAGTTCACGCATCGGTCGGTAGCGGTCGGTGCCAACAAACGAAAATGCGGAACCAACGACACCGACTTCCGACATTAAAGTAATTTTTCACTTTGTAGTGTTTTTTTTTAAATCGGTTTTTTATAAGTATTTTTAATTACGAGAACTGGCTTACATTTATTATCCCTCCGTAACACTATTGTAACCACCTTTATGTTAACCTAGTTTACGCCATGAGATTCATATATTATTCATTCTAACACTTACCCATGTCAAACGTAACAGTTACTTAGAATCTAGAGGGTTCTATAATTAAATTATTTTTAACATAGCCAATAATATTGACATACAAATACATATTGTACCCCATAGGTATGTTACAGTGGTACAAATCAATCGGCCTGCCTTTTCCCAACTATGTTGTGGTCGGCTTCCAGTCTAACCGGATGCAGCTGAATACCTGTAATTTACATGGAGCGACTGCCTATTTGACCTCCACAACCCAGTTTCTAGGTAATACGAACGCCCTTGGTAAGACTGGTTGTCATTTTTTCGGGCTTCTGACGAGCCGTAACGACTGTCAAAGATCCATGAATGACTGTGTGCTTTCCGAGACACGGAGACACACACACAATGACACAATAATGCTAATTGTAAGAACTGTCTTTCCACCTTGACAAACAATAAAAAAATGAATATGAATAACGGGAAGTGTATTTATTTTTCTAGTCACACAATTCGCTCGTGGCTAATTAATTAATGACAGCCGTAAAGGTTGATCTGCAAGGTTAAGTAACGCTCGCCGACGCCGGTCCGTGGATGGGTGTCCATCCGTTTCATGTCTCGGAAAGCACGTTGGTCCCGGCTGTCATACGTGGACTTAAAAAAAACGCCCTTCCTTTAGTTTTAACTGCGGGGTAATTGCGTAAAGACTTCTGCAAACAGGCGCGACGCGCGACGCGAATCGCACGTGACACAAAGGCACCGCTCGTTGTGCGACTTGCGGTGTCTTTGTGTCGCGTGTCGTGTCGCGCCTGTTTGTAGGAGCCTTAAAGGCTCTTGCAAACAGGCGCGACGCGCGGCGTGAATCGCGCGCGACACAAAGGCACCGCTCGTTGCGCGACTTGCGGTGCCTTTGTGTCGCGTGTCGTGTCGCGCCTGTTTGAAGGAGCCTTAACACACTAACAGTAACAGTGGCATTCATTTTGACAGTTTAACAACATTCATTGCGTTATTTACGTTGTTGAGCAGACAAATTTTTCGAAAATACAAAAGCAATGGTTTAGCAATATCGTTCAAAATTATTCACATTGTGATTAATAATGTGTTTCGCAATTAGGGTACAGAAAAGCGAACCCTTTTTAACATATCATTAAGCCATTATACTCTAAAGGGTAAAGGCAGAGCATCCACATCCTATCACAAAACAGTTACAAAAGCAAAGCGTAAACACACAACCCATCTCTGGGAAATCGGTTAGCCAACTGTGCGGTATACAAGTACGTACTGTCACATTTAAACTCTGTATATCGATTGGAGCACTAATAATAGAACTGGTAGACAGGTGGTGCGAGGCAGGAGCGGAAGCGATTTTGTACACATATTTTTGCCACGAAGTTCTTTAAAGGAGCTTGGAGAAATCGTCACGTAACGAAATAGTGTTATGCTCCCTCCAAGTGACGTTTTATTACATTAAGAGTATGTGAGAGAGAGAGGGACAGTTTTCACGGTTTTCAAGGGTCTATAGCGAGGTCAAAATGAAAATCCAAGATGGCGGCTGCAAAAACTTTAAAATTTTTCGTCATGAGTATCGTTTTTATGGTTTTCAAGGGTATTAAAGCCGATAGCGAGGTCAAAATTAAAATCAAGGTGGCGGCTGCTAATATTTCCAAGTTTTCGCAGCGGCCATCAAGGAGTTTGATTTGAACTTCGTTCTTGCCGGGGTTCCCCCGATCCCATACGTTTTATGTTTTTTTTTGACAGAAGTCCTTTTTTATTTTTCCCACAAATGCGGGCAACAGTGAGAATAAGAATTCTGTCATTTAGGCTTGACTTTGTTGCGCGTGTTTTGTATTTCATCTTTTTTTTATTGCCGAATTGGCCTGCTCTTGACTTCGATCACGCCTGATGGAGAGCGATGGATGAGGTCTATGGAGGAACGAGCGTGCCCAGAAGATGCCTGTTTTCTCTTGATGCCTGTCATTATTCTCTTGCCTTAAGGCGAAAGCGCCAGGGTAGCCCGCGAAATTAATTTTTTTTTAGGTTTTTTGCAAAGTCCAAAGTCCAAAGAATAACATGTTTCATGAAATCATCATTCTTTGGAGTTACGTGGTCTTAGAGAGTTGTGTTGATGACTTTAATGATTATAATTCTGTAAATACATATTTGTTATGGCCGCGAATCATATATTAATCAACGTACAACTTAATACTGACCAGCAAATTGCAAAAAACGTAAGAAAATTTGAATTTCGCGGGCTACCTTACTTAGCGCTTCCCCCTTAACCCAATATATTTGACGCTCAGCTGTCTTTTTCTTCCATACTTCTCTATCAATCGTCATCTTGGTACTCAACCCTTTTCTAGCCATATCATCCTTCACACAGTCCATCCGTCGTTTCTTTATCCAGGATGAAAAACTAGCCTCGCGTCCTCCTGCCTCCAGCACCCTAAAATCTATACTATATAATCTATACTTCTATACTTTATTACTTTATATAATATTATAAAGCTGAAGATGTTGTTTGTTTGTTTGGTTGAACGCGCTAATCTCTGGAACTACCAGTCGGATTTGAAAAATTCTTTTTGCATTTGATAGCCCAATTCTTGAGGAAGGCTATAGGCTATTTAACATCACGCTATGACCTTTAGGAGCCGAGCAAAAAGAAAAAAAGTCAGAAAGAACGCTAAGCAAAAACGAAGTAATAGCGCGGGCAGGCGATGTGATGCGACGGAGTGGGTCGGAGTAACAACAAATTTCTCGCGGACGAAGTCGCGGGCAGAAGCTAGTGGCTGGCGTAATAAACTTTCAATCTCAGTCTGAATTATTTTGAAGGATATTGCTAATCCATTGGTTCGTATGTTCGAAAAAGTTGTCTGGCTAGCAACGTAAATAACGCAATGAATGTTGTGACATTGCTACTGTTAGCGTGTTACCCAACTACCCAGCAAATAAACTAAAAAAAAAAAATCTTTTCATACAAAAAGTCCATAGGCAAGGCAAGTTTGTTAGTAACAAAAGTTTAGCTTATAACTAATGTAAGTAATTAAAAAGTAAAATGAAGAAACTAGACACCCCGCCTACCCCTGCACAGTATGCTCATCGGTCTTGCAACACATGGAAACGTTTTTAAGAACAGTCTTTGTTACTTTCAACGTTTAAAAAATGCCTGATTTTCGTCCCAATTTGAAATGATGAAATTTGAATACAATATTTTTTTTAATGTCTCTCTGTTGGGGAATGGTCTCCCTCTCCCTTTCCCACACAGTACACGTTTGTCCACTGCCATTGCGGACGACTCTTTTCGGTAGAAGTCGAGTTCGTATCTTTATCTTCGTCTTAGTCTGCCGCGATGTCGTCTAGAAAAAATAAAAACGAATTTATGAATGCATGTCGAACACCGATAAAGACCAACAACAACCGAAAAAAGGGGGTGGAGCGGGGGGGGGGGCGTTTAGGGGATGCGACCGGAATAAATCATTTTTTTCACAAGAATTAGATAACGCGTGGAAAATTCGATTACTTATTTTATCTATTACTGTTAACAACATTACAATCGTAAAGGGTAACATATCGTGAGGGACCCTGAAACTAATTCAACTCAAAGCATTTACAGTACCCGGCGATAAATATTGCACATCGACCTTTGGAAAGAGACAATCGGCTAATGTCGGCTTCGTAGAGCGTTATCTCTGTCGCACGAAATACAAACAGTCCGGTATCTATTAGGAGCTGTTAAAACAATTATGATTTGCTTCTTTTGATAATAAATTATTTTTATTCATTGTATAAAATGGTTTTGTGTAAAAAGGTAGATGTGCAATATTTATCGCCGGGTACTGTACAGGCATAGAGCCAGTGGTGGTCGAGTGGTAACGGCCCACACTTACGACTTCTAGGTCGTAGTGTCGGACCCAGTCAGGCGCTTTACTTTGTATAATTTATTTCATCACCACAGCTCTCGAAACGGTGAAGGGAAACATCGTGAGGAAACCGGCATGTACTAGAACCAAATTCGAAGACATGTGACATCTACCAACCCGCACTGGGCCCGCGTGGTGGATTACGGTCCACTCCCTCTCACACAGAGGAGGCCAGTGTCACTGTGTCACAGGAGTGGGAACATTATAGGGTGATTATGTGTATATGGAGCGACTGCCGACCCCAACTGAAACCATATAGGCTCCTATATACAGGCGCGACACGCGATATAATCGCGCGCGACACAAAGGCACCGCTCGTTGCGCCACTTGCGGTGCCTTTGTGTCGCGCGCGATTTTATCGCGTATCGCGCCTGTTTGAAGGAGCCTTATTGCTAAGAAATAGCCAGAAATCGACAACACACATTGAGCAAGTGAGATCAAAACTCGTGCCTTCTCTGTATAAAAGAGACATTTGTCCTTCAGAACGACAATGACAGATCATCACCATCTGCCTGCCTTTTCCTAACTATGTTGTGGTCGGCTTCCAGTCTAACCGGATGCAGCTAAATACCAGTATTTTACATGAAGCGACTGCCTATCTGACCTGCACAACCCAGTTACTGGGTAATACGATACCCCTTGGTAAGAAAGACTGGTTATCAGACTTTCGGGCTTCTGACAAACCGTAACGACTGTCAAAGATCCACGATTGACAATCGAGAGCAACTGGTATGTAAAGATGGTCACCCATCCACGGACCAACCGCGGCAAGCGCAGCTTAACCTGATCGATCGACCTGTGCGACTGTTATAAAGTTATACTTATAACTTAGCCACAAGCCCCTCAAGGACAATAACAGGTAACAAATATTATTCCAAAAACCGGGACATTATTTGCGAACACAAACTACTTATAAGAAATCCATTCAAATTTCAGAAAAAAAAACGGGACAAAAAATACGTTTCTCTAATCTATGTAAGCTAGTCCTTATTAATAAGTTAAACAAACAACTTCAGTTATTAAGACCTTCTGTTGTTTATGTTAGGGTTCAAAATCAATTGGCAATTAGTGTAATATTCTGTACATACGCCATTTTGAGAGTAGCGATTGAAACTTCGTGAGCAGTTGTTTACTGAGCTCAGGGAGTTTTGATACTTTTATTTTTATTATGCAAAAAATTTAGGGAAAATATTTGTGTTAAGCATTTGGATGTATTGTCTTGATTCTTTGAGTAAAGTACGCGTTTTTTTTTTAAAGTACATTTTGATTTATTTGGATTTAGGATTTACTCGTACGTAAAAAAATATGTTTTTATTTTTGGGAGAATGCCTTTGCCCAGAAGTGGGATGCTGTAGGCTAACAGTAACTGTTGTGAGATGGTAAGACTAACTTATTTATTTATTATAGATTTTAATCATGAAACAAATCAAGTAAGTATCTTTACTTGGCTCGCGAGGTTATCGACATGTGGGATCCACATCACACATGAGTCCACACTAGCGGTCATTGTGCCGACAGTAGTGACAGCCAATGGGTTAATAGCCAAGAGCCTCGACCAACACCTGAGGAGGCTCTCGTTGGGCAGTCTGGATCAAGGGCTTGATTCAGAAATCGGTACTTCTCGACACGGCTCGCATTGTCAGGAGGTTCCTCTCTCTGGAGAGTCTGGAGCCCTGACCCTCGGTATTTTGGACCCTGTTCACTATTTTTTATATTTTTTATCTTTTTTTTTATAAAAAACATTTAAAAATATAATTTATGTGTTTAAATAATCATGAAATTTTATTATTAGTTACACAAAAGTTAAAGAAAAGCCTAAACTATGTCTATTTTTTCCTTAAAATAAAAGCAGGTTTTTAAGACGTTGACTTTTATACACATCCTTGAAAAATCTTTAACACACAGCATAATATTATTCAAATTAATTATCTTCGCGTGTTTAAGACTGTTAATCATAAATAATTTTTAATTTCTTTATTATCACTGTGCATGAATACGAAGTTATTAAGTAGGTTAAATACTGACTACACATTTCAATATTCATTTTATTCTAACCATGAACTGCTTTGAAAAACTAAACCAAAAAATATTAAACTTTTTTCTTTCCTTGGCACGCGCTACTACTGAGCATGACCACCCGGGTGTTCCGAGGACGTCATGCTCTATAGTACCCAGGTCGGACAGTGTTACTGGAGTTTTTCATCAGGAATTTCTCAGTAGCATCCCGGAGGCTAGGTTAGTGCCCGGATTACGGCAATAGGCTCGCCCTCTATTACATGGGACTTAGACATGTCTGGCGACATTTGGGTGCACCTAACCTACTATAGGTAGACCCCTGTCTAACCCTTCGAGGAAACGGCGTGATATTATGTTTTTTAGAACTATAAAATTATTTTAGGTTTATATTATTATTTTATTCGAACAATGTTAAGGAAAATTCTGACTCGTTTCACCATATTTTTTTTGTCAGTATCCATACTAATGTTATAAATGTGAAGGTGTGTCTGTCTGTTACCTCCTCACGCTTAAACCGCTGAACCGATTCAGATGAAATTTGGTATAGAGATAGATTGAGTCCCGGGAAAGGACATAGGATAGTTTTTATCCCGATATTCCTACGGGATCGACACATATGCGGGTGAAACCGCGGGGCGCTGCTAGTATTTTATAAACTTATATATGTATAATAAACAATTTCATATAATTTTATCTCGGCTGGTTTTCGTTAGTGAATCAGTTATGTTATTCAGAATTTAGGTAGCAATTACCGTTGAGAAAGCCATTTATTTAATTTTATCATCCGAATTGTGCGTTAATTTCATGGTTCATTCACTATATTGTGGTTAATCTGAAATGAATCAATTGACTACACTGTACATACTAATTATAGAAATAATGCGAAAGTAACTCTGTCTGTCTGTTACATTTTCACGCCTTAACGGCTGAACGGATTTGGATGAAATTCGGCACACGGGTAGACCATGACCTGCAGGTCTATTCTGTAAAAATCTCACCTTGAAAACATAGGTGAAGTGAGCTTCAATAGTGTCAATCCCTAGCATCAAGTGGAATGACAGCTCACATCACCTAAGTTTTCACGGTGAGATTTGTACCGAAGAGTTTAGGACATAGCACATTATGTTTTATCCCGGTGGTACGTTCCCGTGGTAAAAAATAACGTGGGAAAAAGCTAGTCTATATATTATAAATTTCAAAGTCCTGACTAATATCGACGCACAGCCTAAACCGCTGGTATTAAAGACATGAAATTTGGAGGGTGTGTTCTTTGTGAAGAGTGGGTATCCACTAAGAAAGGGTTTTTCGAAATTACACCCCTAAGACGTGAATGGGGGAGCGTGAAATTACATGCGGACGAAGTCGCGGGCAGAAGCTAGTTCACTATAATTACACAAAAGTTATATTAAACCTACACAAATGATTGCAAACACTCCATGTCAACGTATCATAGAATTGTAATTTCCTTTCGCACGGCGATCGTCACAAATGAAAGAGTTACGTAATAGGCGCAAGTATCAAGACTGTCACGGCGCAGTCTGCGACCCGACTCTCATCTTTCACTGCTTTCCTTCGGGGACGGATTTGGTCGAGCGGATTTTATTGTTTTTTTGTTAGGATTTTAGAATACGTTGCGAAAATTGGAGTTTGGAATTAATTTTGGTATATATGACGTGGATTTTTAAAATTAAGGAAGCGGTTTTTAGCATTTGACTAGCTGTGGCCGCAACTTCGTTCGCGTGGATTTCGGAAAACAAGAATGTGTATTTTTACTAATGCTTTTTCTGTTTCTAAAATAAACGTAGTAAGTAAGTTACTCATAACATCAGCTATCTGCCAGTGAAAGTCCCATCTAAAGCGGTCCAGCCGTTTCGGAGATTAGCTGGAACAAACAGACATACAGACAACATTTAAAAACTAGTTTACTTCTTTTTAGTACCGTATATACATTGTAAAAAGTTGTTGTTTTGACAACATTACAAACAGACACTTCAATTTTATTTATTTTTATAGATGTAAGTATAGATTTTTTTTGGAAAACTTAATGCTATGCATATGTATACAATAGTTTGTGTGTTAAATAACTGTTGATAAAAGCGAATGACACCAATGCATTGATCAGACAGTTAAAAATTAAAAGATAAAGCCGTCTATAAAATAATGCTTTGTTTGACCTTGAAGAAACCTGTAATAAGTTTATAAATACATAATGTATGAATTTATGACAGACTTCATCTAGAAGATTTTCTCAATTAAGGATTTGTTATTCAAATATAAAACTTTATATTTACTACACTAGAACAAAAAAATACCTGAATGAACAAAAAAAAACTAAGATACTTAAAGTATACTAAAATATTTCAAGGAATCGATTTTAATCAAATCATAACTCATTTATTCAAATTAGGCTGAGAATCAGCACTTTTTAAACGGCAAAATTACATAAAACAGACCCCCACAAAAGCTAATTTTATAACAATGCGGGACATTTTAATTCCTAACCATAATGTATAACGCTTTATATTCAAGGAAAATTCTACTTTTAGCTATCCCAGTCAATGCCTAAGTACAGACACGCCAGTACGGACGCCAACACATCAACCTACCACAATCTGTCAGATTTCTTTAATAGATTTTCAACTTTATCGCTAAAGCTTAAGGTTCAAAGTTGATTGGGAAAATCTGACAGTTAGGTGTAGCTTGATGTGCTGGCGTCTGTACATCAAGCTACTACAATCTGTCAAATTTAGTTAATAGATTTTCAACTTTATTGCTAAAGTATAAGGTTCAAAGATGATTGGGAAAATTTTACAGTTTCGGGTAGCTTGATGTGCTGGCGTCTGTACATCATTATTGTGTAGCATCAGCTGAATTTACGTATCGTAATATTTATAAAAAGAAACTCAAATAAATTTAAAATTTTAATAGTATGTAAAAAAATAAACTTTAATAAAAGTGGCAATTTTATTTTCCTACATATATGGTTTTAGAACTTTATTATTTCTCATTAAGAATTAACAATAATTCACTTACTGAGAAACTAAATTTACACCAAATGTTTACGAGCGTACAATAACATCGTTAAAAGCAGATTTACATAATTGAATAGGGAGGTAGTGATAAAAAAAAGTAAATATCAACTAATCACTAACACGGATCTAAAGTAAAATTGGATATATTACTAGATGTGGCATTCATGGCAGCGTACTGACAAAATAAAGAACTTTTATTTTTATTTTGTTTATTTGTATGAACCCGTTAGCGTTAGCAATAACGCTAGTATTTTTCATTTTTTATATGATTATTGTTATTGACACATTATATACGATTTAATTTGATTTTTAAAACAAGACGTCGCTTCTTTTATTTCCATGGGTATTTTTAACCGACTTCTAAAAAGGAGGAGGTTCTCAATTCGGATCTCTTATTTTTTTTTATATGTTCGTTCGGGCATACCTCCATCGTAAATAGACGGGTTTGCAAATATTTTTTTTGTTCGAAAGGGCTTTATTCCGAAATGGTCCCATTTAGATTTCGTAAAGATCTGATGATGAGTTTCGGAGACAGAGGACGGAACTTTTCAATAAATGCCAGCAAATCAACCGCGATTGCTGCTATAGCATATGTATGCATTGTTTACCAATCACACAACATAACATAACATTTAAAGGGCTAGGCAGATGTATTCAATAACTTTCTGTCACTGATATCCAAATAGCAAGTAGTGATATATGAGTTTGTTTGTGGTAGGTAGGTACAACTAAAAAGTGCACTTTGTAGTGTTTTTTTTGGAAGTCGGTTGTTTTTATAGTAGGTACATGTTAACACCTTCAAATTCAATATTTCGTTTCCCGTAATTAACTGTTCTGGGAGGACGTGTTACTAAGTAATTGGAGTTTCGTGGCTTAATTTTTTGTACTTGATGTTTTTTTGTGAAATTAAGTGTTGTATGAATCTTTATGTAATATTTTGCGTATGTATAGTACACATGTATAGTACTTATATGTTTGGTAAATGATCATTATTTCTGTTTCCTTATATATTTTCTGAATGGACGTTCTAAAATGGTAATTAAATAATATTTTGATTAATCTATTTTGTGCTGTTTGTAATATTTCTAAATTCGATTTAGCTGCGGTCCCCCAGATTTCTATTAGGTAGTATATGTATATGTGGTTTAACTAAAGAATTATAAATTATTTATCGAACTTTCCGAGGAAGGCATTTGTTTATATTGTGAAGAGCTCCTGTAAGTGACAAGCGTTTACATCTGATTTTCTCTATACAATGAGGCGTCCAACTCAGGTAGTTATCTAAAATTAAACCTAAATATTTCTCTTTAGTTTTTCTTTGAATTAATTGATAATTTATTTTACGTTGTTATTATCGCTTATTTTTTATTTTTGGGGGCGATGACAACATAATTCGTTTTAGTGGTATTAATAGTGAGGATCTTAGATTGGAACCATTCATTAAGTAAATTCAAATCGTTTTGGATGTGTGGTATCATAGCTTTGATTGAATGCCCAAAGTAGAAAAGACTTGTATTATCTGCGTAAAGCGAGATATCTCTCTTGAAGTCAATCTGGGATGTTATTAATATAAATAAGGAACAACAGTGGCCCCAGAATTGACCCTTGAGGTACAGACGCCAGCACTTCAAGCTACTTCAATCTGTCAAATTTATTTAATAGATTTTTAACTTTATCGCTAAGGCATTAGGTTCAAGGTTGATCAAAACCTACAGCTGTTTGCTTGTGATCGATTTTGTTTTTAATTTTAGTAACGAGATCAATAGTTGCCGAGAGAGTATTCGAGTGAGGTCGAAAACCGTATTGTTTTCGATATAAACAGTTTTTTGATTTAAGGAAACTTTCCAAACGGTGATAAAGGATTTTCTCGAAAATTTTTGAGATAACAGGAAGGACAGATATGGGACGGTAGTTACAAGGGTCAGACTTCCTTCCAGATTTGTAAATAGGGATAACTTTAGCAATTTTTAAGTCATCGGGAAAAATACCTCGATCTAAACAAAGATTTAAACATGCTGTAAGTTCATTAGCAATTAATTTTTTGACACATATTAAAGATTTTGTACTTATGCCATCAATGCCAGAACTAGTATTTGGATCTAAATCCTCAATAATTTTAATAATTTCATCCGTGGTTGCTGGTATTAAACACGTAAGTTCCATTGAGTCACTTGTTATAGGTTCTTGAGCTAGGTTTCCGTTTATCTTATTAGTGATGAGATTTGCTAGCGATGACCCAATAGTTGAAAAGTAAGTGTTGAACCTTTCACATATGTATTTCCTTTTGATCTGTAATAGTACCATTTTCAGTCTCGAGTTTTTCTGGTCCAGTAATTTCTCTTATTTTATTTTTGGATAGATGCTTTATTAGTTGCCACATTTTCCGAGGTTTTGTCATATTGTCCTTAAAACTTTTATAGTTCGCCTACAACCATAATTCCAACAATATCTCAGAAAACTACTTAATTAAATAAATAAATAACTATGAGAGAATTTTATATACTTGTATATTATACATACCTATTTATATTTTAGTGTTAGATTTTATATTGTTTTTAAGATGTCTTAACAAGCATGTAAATAATAAATATCTTTATAATTTGTGAATAAATAAATAAATAATAGTCAAACTAAATTTTAAAACTCCCGATTTACTAACCTACAACAATGATTTCAAACATATCATAAAAAAAAACTAATAAAAAGATAATATTACAATAGCTTCTTAAATAATAAAACTGGTACGTGCGGAGTGCGTCCCTGTGTGCCCCCGCCCCGCACTCCGCGCCGCCATTTCGTGTTATTGAGAATTTATGTCGCTTAGGACGCTTGCACACTGTGGACGATAAGCCTTAAAGTTAAACATTAATTTGACTAATGGGTGAGGCTCACAAAAAATGTACTTTGGCCATATTTTTCATGAGCCGAATTTTGAGTAAAGAAAAAATATTTCGGAAGTTCTGAATAAATAAATTGATTTGTTTCCTGTGTTGGATATTATTCACTTGTTCATATCGGGTCATTTAAATTGTTAATTTATTTGAATTTAACCAAAAATAAACCGGTACAACAAACTGCTTACATCTTGTTTCATAGAAAATTAAAACGTGCCCACGCCTAATAGAATATTATTATTTTTTATTTCATCGTGTATATACTGTATACAGTAAAATCTTAGTAATATATGAAATATATGGGTATAAAACTACTATCCCAATAGTAGATTTAATTGATTATGCAAAAAATAATAAAAATATGACTTCAAAAACAAAATGTGCCTATAATATTTCACGTGTGTTACAAACAATATGTTACGTAGTAGTTTTTTTGTAATAGGCAGTAGCAAAACTTGTAACGTTTTTTTTATGATGGCAACATTACTACTTTCAATATGAAATGTCAGTGTCCTGTCAGACATCTTGGTTTTTATGGAAAAGGCAGAACTCGCGTGTGTGTTATTTTCGTACATAGATTTTAGCGACTTTTCGGAAGCAATTTTGCATGGTAAGTAATAAAATAGTATTTTTTAAGGGCAAGAACAATTAAGAGGGATATGTCTATTATTGAATAATGTAGTTTTTCACTACTTTGCATTGCATTTAGACATGCTACATGACTTTTAGGTTATATTACTCACGTGTGTTTGTTCACGTGTGTTGCGTGTGTTACGAATTTGTGTTATGTAACACACGTGAAAAGTGTTAAGCTTAGTGCACATTGCAATATTTTCATCAACAGCGTGAGATACTGTTACACTACTGGACAAAGGCCTCCCAAGTTTTTTTCCCATAACACGCAAAAACGAAATAGAAAGAAAATAGCAGAATATTCTTCTTCTATGCAGGAAAATATTAAAAAGCAGTGGAGAGAGAGAAAGAAGAAAAGCAAAGAAGAGCCGAAACCTGAAGAAGTGCCTTACACAAAACATTGAACGGCCAAAAGAATACTTTTTAGCTGCTACTAGCGACGAGGTTTATTTTGAGTAGCATATTTATGTGCAAGTATAGGTATAACAAACAAAAAAAATTGTTTGATTGTATAAAATTAGTTTTTTTCTAAGCATTTTTAAGTACAAATCTTGATTTCAATATTTGAATGATTAGTCTTTAAGAAATAATAAGTAATGCTATGCAACTTTGTTAGCGAAGCTTTTGAGTTTAATATTAATGCATTTGTCTATAATTATAGTGTTTTATTTTAAATTCCATTATAATAAATAATCTTGTCTCGTGTGAACTAATCATAACAATATTTCCAGTGTGCTACCTATTTCCAGTGTGTTATCGTGCGTTACACGTTCACGTGTGTGATGGTACATTTTCTGTGAGCCTCACCCTAATATAATAATTAGAGAATAACGAATAACATAAAAAATAAAAGACCAGCATCCTAATCACGTAACACACTATCAATCATAATCTGACTCATTTTGAAGGATATTGCGAATCCATTGCTTCGATTCGATGCAACTTAACACATTTTTTTTAAACTGTTTATTTTTTGTAGTATCTCGTTATTGCCTCAAATAATACTATTTTCTTAACATACAAATCTTCGATAAATCGAATTTTCGAATGCGAAAAAAAATGTGGTAAGTGTAAACTTACCACATTTTTTTATATATGTATTTAAAGAAAACGGTTTATTTTTGTAATATTTCATTAATGTTGTCTTAAATAATACTGTTTTTTTACCTATAATATAAATCATCATCGTCTGTCTAGCCTTCTCCCAACTAGATTGGGGTCGATTTCAATATAAATCTATTTATAAACAATAATATATCACTCACAAGCACAAAAACACAAAAAAATATGTTTTGCATAATTTGCAAAAAAAAAGTCCGTCGGCGAGTGTGCACGCACCCTAAAGGCCGGGGCGTTGCACCGAATAGATCCGACGAACGCTATCAATTGTACATGTGGTTGTGTGCGTTTGTATGTGTGTGTCACATGTGGTACATACAGCGTGATGCTTTTTTGAAGGAGTTTTAATTAGGTTTCTTTTTTGAGAGAAAAATAGTGTATGTTTTATATAATAGATAAAAATAATTGTTTGTTAATCGGTTGAAGGACGCTGAACGAGACATGATAGAAGTTTTATTGTTTTTACGTCTGGTGACTTTTATTGTCCCGCAACGTGTTAAAATGCATATGTCTGCAATTTTCTTTGTCTATTATTTTCTGTAGCTAAGTTGAATTCAATAAATGGTAAACAATAGTCAAATGTATAACTATAGGCCTTTCTTAAGAACAGCTTATTTATTCAAAATATAATTTAAACTGATGAAGAATTTGGTGTATCTTTGCAAGTGCCCAATATTCAATATTTATTTGCATTCCACAATGTGAACTTAGGTGGTAGGTAGTACAAAAATATGATCATTATTTATTCTGTCGGGCTCAGCAAAGTAGGAGAGAGGAAGAGGCTTTTAATCTGTTGAATTAGTTGGTAAACTATATATTATTTAAGTACTTTTCTAGGGTTCCGTACCCAAAGGGTAAAAACGGGACCCTATTACTAAAACTCCACTGTCCGTCGGGCTGTCTGTCACCGGGCTGTATCTCATGAACCGTGATAGCTAGACAGTTGAAATTTTTACAGATGATGTATTTCTGTTGCCGCTATAACAACAAATAATAAAAATTAAATTAAAATTTAAAAGGGTATAAAAGAAACGTTTTTTTTTTCGGCGTTTTATGACTTGTGGTACGGAACCCTCCGTGTGCGAGTCCGACTCGCACTTGTCCGGTTTATATATTTTCGAACAGTCTGAACGAATATTCAGACGATACGTCCTCAGTTCTTAATCAATTTGTTTGTTTAATTCTGTTACAAAATGATAATTTGTGTCTATTACAAAATGATAATTTGTGTCTATTATAATTTGTGTCTATTATTAATATTGTATAATTTAATTTAATTTAATTTTTGAACTCAAATTTTAATTGACTGTATTCTTTTAATTTTATTGTAATTAATGTGATGTGTCTGTGTTTCTTATTTTTATAGTTTTAATTTGTATTTATTTTCTATTCCAATTTAATTGATGTTTATTTAAATTTTTGAATTTACTGTATTTTAATTTAACTACTTGACATTTTAAATTCAATGTAAATTTTAATGTTGTAATAACATAATTATATTTCCGGTTCAGTATTTATTATTGATTATACAAGTGCTGTGCACACCTATATGTGACGAATTCACCGCACATCTGTTAAATAGACTACACACACATATAATTTATCTTCTAGAACTAAAATAAGCACACACCCTCCTACAACGCATAACTCAAATAAAACAAACGTCAAGAAAAGCAGCATGCTGTATAAGTTCACCTTGTTTCCACACACGCATAATCTTCGTATTATATATTTACGTATGTACGTGTTCATGTATGTACAGTATCGAGTCGTAGTTTAGTCCAAAATATTGGATTTTAGAGTGCAATGTTATTTATTTTTCTTTAACGTTTAGATTTGGAGAACTAATTTTGGAGTTTGTGTTTTGGAAGTGTCGAAATATATTTAGTAGGTAGTTGTTTTGTCTATAATATTGTGGAATGTATCCCCAAAATAAATTGGGATAGGGGCAGCAGAGTTCCGTACCTCAAAAGGAAAAACGGAATCCTTGTAAGATCACTTCGTTGTACGTCTGTTAGGACCCTTTTTCTCAGGAACGCGTGGAGTTACCAAGCCGAAAACCGTAAATTTGTAGTTAAATACCTACAAATTTGTACGGAACCCTCGGTACGCTAGTCCGACTCGCTCTTGACCTTGGTTGTTTTTGTTAGCATATATTGCGTCCCACTGCTGGGATGAAGCTCCAACAGTATCTTGAAGGTGTTTGCTGAAAGGCTGGATGGGCCTACCATGGGTAGGTTTATCAAGCTTCATGTAATTACATGGGGCTTGATGAAACTATATGTGGTCGTTATATTATCACCTTTTTTAGGGTTCCGTACCCAAAGGGTAAAAGCGGGGAGACCCTATTACTAAAAACTCCACCGTCCGTCTGTCTGTCTGTCTGTCACTTGGCTGTATCTCATGAACCGTGATAGCTAGACAGTTGAAATTTTCACAGATGATGTATTTCTGTTGCCGCTATAACAACAAATAATAAAAATAAAATAAAGTTATAATTTAAAGGGGTATAAAAGAAACGTTTTCATCGGCGTTTTATGCCTTGTGGTACGGAACCCTTCGTGAACGAGTCCGCTTCGCACTTGGCCAGTTTTATTTTTTTGTTTCCCAAGTATATACTAATATTGATTATAACATAATTTTAGACAATAACTTAATGTGGGCCTATGTAGTCTGTAAATAAAAGATTTTTTTTTGTTTTATTAGTGCCCAAAAGGCTGGTGGCAGCATCACCAGTTGTATGGCGATGCTGATTCTTTGGGCTAAAATAGGCCAGCCCTCTGGTCACGTGAAGAGTCAACCAACCGAATGAAAGATAGTTATTAATTTTCCGGTCGTTTTAGGCGGATGCGAAGGCAATTTCTTCTTGTTTTTTTTTTTTTAAATTTTTAAACTAATTTGTGTCCGTAACCAAACATGGGTCAGATGAAAAAAAAACTGGCACTCCGGTAGTGCCGACAGAAGTGAAAACTTGAACAATTACGAGTGTATTTTGTGAATCGTCTTATAAACAAAATGTTATATATCCGTGGTTCAGCGCCATCTCGTCGTTGTTGGATGAACTACGTAGTTAGTACGCGAGGCCCTCGTAGTTCTTCCCGAGGTGCATAGATGGCGCTGTCTTACGTTTTACGTCTTACGAATTTTCGATCAGGGTCACGTGACCTGACGCCAGTTTAAAAGTTTTTACCCATTCCAAAAAAAGTACACAGCGCCGCTAAAGAAGTTTTCACTTCAAAAAACTGCCTAGCCTTTTCCCAAATATTAGACATTTCGGGCTACTGACCCGTAACGACTGTCAAAGATCTACGAATGACAGCCGGGACCGTACGGAGGGGTCTCGATATCGATGGGCACCCATCCAATCGACTGCGGCAAACTTAGCTTAACATAAGATCGATCCGAACGGCTGCTCGATCACTCGGTTCCCTACAAAATGGTTGAGCTGGATGGCGCTGATCCACGCGTCATGTTCGTGAACAGGCGCCGTCGGTTGAGACTGGTCATCTCTTAACTGCCAAGGCTTATTTTTAATCTTATACTTTGAATTGCTTCTTCATTTGTATCTTTTTTTTACATTCTTCTCACATATAGAAGCAACAAGAATAATGTACCCAGGATTTTGTAACATCTTGATTTAAAAGAGTGTCCATGGAGTTCCTTGCCCGTTCTTCTCCATAGATCTATGTTTTGGAATGGGTAACTAGCTTCAAATTTCTGACTAACTGACCGACTATTTAATTTCGACAATTCAAAAGTGCCTGTACAATGGTTTGATTGAAGTAAATGCTTTGAGTTTGAGTTTGTTATCACTTAGACACGAGCATGGGTCAACGAATTAATGGATAAAAGAAAAATATCATCATATTATCAAAATTGGCAGACGGATGGGTGATAGCAATGGCTATGTTATTTGTAGATATGAATATTCATGATAAGAGATAACACTGATATCGTACATGACATAGAGATATTTCTCTACTTCTTTTTAATCAGTTTTCATCATAATCTGCCCAGCTTATTCCCAACTATGTTGAGGTCGGCTTCCAGTATAACCAGATACACTGATACAGCTGTATACCAGCATTTTACACGGAGCGACTGTCTATCTGCCAGTCGATTCTATAAAAATCTCACCGTGAAAACTTAGGTGAAGTGAGTTTGTTTTTGCTAGGAATTGACACTATTGACAGCTCACTCCACGCTCACTTCACCTAAGTTTTCACGGTGAGATTTTTACAGAATAGCACCGCTGAACTCAGTGACGGATTAAGCCAGCACGGGGCTGTAGCAAATTTTACTACACTAATTTAATTTTTAATTTTACTAGGTAAATTTTGCTACAGCCCCGCGCTGGCTTTAACGGGCCCCTAGGTAAAATTTGTTACAGCCTGTAACAAATTTTACCTAGGGGCCCGTTAAAGCCAGCGCAGGGCTGTAGCAAAATTTACCTAGGGGCCCGTTAATGCTAGCGCGGGGCTGTAGCAAATTTTACCTAGGGGCCCATTAAAGCCAGCGCGGGGCTGTTGCAAATTTTACTTAGGGGCCCGTTATGTTAGAACTTAGTTTGTTTAAGGTTCTAAGGTTTACAAGATAAAACAGAACGTTTTCATAATAGTTTTAGTTGTATAGTGATTTTTCACTAGTCAAATCAATGTTTCTTAACAAATACGTTCTTTTCCGTTCCATAATTATCAGTTGAAGTACTTGAACCATATTACTTTGTTTAAAATATGGTCAGTATAATAGGTACTTTTAGATAAAAACCTACATGATTCATTTTTCGCATGTTATCGCGTGATTTAATAGTGATTGCAAGTTCCGAGAAAACCTTGTTTGGTTTTCTTAAAAATTCCTTAAAATTCCTTTTCTTAAAAAAATTTAGCATCCCATCTCGGAGAGCTTAGGTTTCTTTTGACCATTCTTCCCTAATACATATTTCAATGAACCTAATGATGGTGGCTTTTTGTACGTTCAAGCGCGGGGCCCCGGCCCCCACAGCGCGGGGCCTGTAGCATTTGCTACAACTGCTACGTGGCTAATCCGGCACTGGCTGAACTCCAGAATTCACTGGGTAACAAGATATCCTATAGATAGACTTTCGGAGTTCTTGACTATCCGTAACGACTGTCAAATATCTACGAATGGCAGCCGGGAGCAACGGTTCAACGTACTTTCAGAGGGACGGAAGAGGGTCTGGTTATCTAATGGGTGGTCAACTGGTCACCCAGCCGCGGACCGATCTTTCGTCCCGTGGCTTTCGGGATTTTTGACTACCCGTAACAACTGTCAAACATCTATGAATGACAGCCGGGACCAACGTACTTTCCGAAGCATCCACAACCCAATTACTGGGTATTACTCTGCGGTCAGCTTCTAGTCTTAACAAGTGGAACTGAATACCTTCTTTTTTGTCTGTAAGAATATAAAATTTCAGAAAATATTGTAATATTCGTAAGGTATCGAGCAGTGGGCCTTCGATCTATTTTTAGAGTTGTCAACTGTTTACTGAATTTGAACCTTAGTTAAATGGAAAATGATTGTATTTGCATTGAAAGGGGTCGAGTTATGACTTTTATAAGTACATACGTCTTTTTACTTTACGATGGATTTTTTTTTATGGTTGAATAGTTTGTGAGGGGTGATCATCGGTAATGGTATGGTGACAAAATGTTTGTATTTTGTAGTTTAGGTATGGGGTTCGATTTTTCATTTAAGGCGACTACATGACCTTAAGCGCGGTATTTGTCGGACTGCATGGAAAAGAAAGAGAAGCGCGATGACACAACACTGGTAATTTATTGCAAAATATAAAGCAATTGTCTATTTACAAAAAAATCTATTGTTTTGACTAAAAAATTAAAACACTAGTGCTTTAGTACGTTGCTTGTAGAATAATTTGTCAAAAAATCAGAATGATTGTATTTATATTAGTATGGTTTTTATTGTAAAAAGAAAGTTTTTAGAGGTCTCTACATGATTTTTTTCTATCATATCAAATTAGTTGTACCTATTACGTTTTCAACACACTATCAACCTAGCATATATCCTGAAGAATATCATATATTTTTCTGATTTTGTTTACTGTAGTCGATCATATACTATTATTGTTTCTAAAATTTGCGTTTTTTTGCGTTGAGGTCCTGTAAGCCCCTTAATACTACCTTTTGCCCGTGGCTTCGCCCGCGTGGATAGGGAAACGATAGGAACGTTTTAGAAACAATAAAAGTCAAATCTGACAACTAGTGTTACCAAGTGGTATCGTGTTACCCAGTAGCAAGGATGTAGAGGTCAGATAGGCAGTCACTGGTATTGAGCTGCATCCTGTTAGACTGGAAGCCGACCCCGACATAGTTGGGGAAAGACTAGGCAGATTATGATGAAAACTGTGTGTATGGTAATGTGTATATGGTGCGACAGGGCACCTCCCTGACCTCCTCATAAAATTTAAAATCTACAAGCAAAGCCGCAGGAAAAATCGTTATTAACTATATTGCGAATTACTACGAAACATTCTTATGAAGGGGCTAAAATAATTCGCAGCTGTATTCTGGAAGGACGAATGTATTTCACTGATTTAAACTGGCTTGATTCTCGAAAGTTCTATGGGAAGTAAAATCTAGAAGGTCTCATTTGGAGGTCGGAAATTACCCCACGGGTACGAGCTACGGGATAATACGTTTCCTATGTCCTAACCCAGGTCATGCTCTACATATCTGCTAAATCTAATCGACATCCGTTTAGCTGAAAGGTCCCAAACGGACAGACATACAGAGTCACTTTCATTCACAAATGTAATACTTACCTTATTAATTAAAAAAAAAACATGATTGAATGAAAAACTCCTTACCGAAAGAGAATAAAAAAAAAAAACAGTCAGAGAATTACTAATGACTTTTTTTTAAAAGACCATCTCGTTTCTAATAACTACTAGCTGTAGAATGAAAGAGAAGAAGAAATCCTCATCCTGTTTCAAAACCAGCTCATCATTGCCTGCCTTTTCCCAACTATGTTGGGGTCGGCTTCCAGTCTAACCGGATGCAGCCGAATACCAGTATTTTAATTGGAGCGACTGCCTATCTGACCTCCACAACCCGGTTACTGGGTAATACGATACCCCTTGGTAAGATTGGTTGTCATACTTTCGGGCCTCTGACGACCCGTAACGACTTTCAAAGATCCACGAATGACAGCCGGGACCAACGGCCTAACGTGCTTTCCGAGGCACGCAGTCTTGGTATGTGTGGTCACCCATCCACAGACCAACAGCGGCAAGCGTAGCTTAACCTGATCGAACGACCCGTTCCGCTGTTATCAAAATCAGCTGTCCCATATACAGCGTGATACCGTTTCGGTATAGAAGCGAGATCGCTCACCCCTCTCTAAATATCCGGGGGCCGGTTACTTATTCGAAAGCAATTTTAGTTCAACCCCCACCCACCTTCATTTAGAATGGCGCGGGGACGGATTTGGGAAAGGGTTTTTGTGTTTTGGTAATTGTGTAACATAACACGGGTCGTCAGAAACCCGCGAATCTGACAACCAGTCTTAGCAAGGTGTATCGTGGAGGTCATATACGCAGTCGGTGCATGTCAAATACTGGTATTCAGCTGCATCCGGTTAAACTGGAAGCCGACCCCGACATAGTTGGGAAAAGATTGATTATAATATCAATATTTATTTTTAATTTAAAAATAATTTATTATGTCTATTAGTTACCTAAACTACATAAAAACAAACAAAACCTATTAGCAAAAGTATATTATCTAACTAGATAATTTATACTTTTGCTAATAGGTTTTGTTTGTTTTGAGTTTTATGCAAACCAAATCAATGGATCGCATTCTTGGTCACAAAACAACATCTAGATTTTTGTGATCAGCCGGTCGATTCTGTAAAAATGTCACCGTGAAAATTTAAGTGAAGCGAGTTTGTTTTTGCTAGGAATTGACACTATTGACAGCTCACTCCACGCTCACTTCACCTAAGTATTCACGGTGAGATGGTTACAGAATCGCACTGCTGTGTATAATAAAAGTAATCGCAAGATACTCGTATCTCACATTTATACCCCTTTAAGGGCTGTTAAAAATCACCAAATCATTATGCTAAATTATTTTATTTCTATAATGAGTGATTAATATAATTATAATTTCTTTCTTTCCAAATAAATCTCACCCCTAACTCCTAAGTCCGTTCCCTGGCCACCTCCCCCACCCGCCCGTAACTCGGGGAGCTCCCCCCTCCGATTTATTTGTGCCTGCTTTAATTATGTACACATACTGTGGTAGCGTCAGCATTCTAGTAGCCAAGTAGCGTCAGCAACGTTACTGACTTTATGGGGTAGGCAGATCTTTAGCTCGGCTAGATCGGTTCGCTGTAGATGGGTGACCATCCATTACATACGCAGACTTCTCCGTGCCCTGGAAATCACGTGAAGCCGTTGGTCCCGACTGACATATTTCTAGATCTTTGACAGTCGTTGTTACCTACGTGTAGTCAGAATCCTGGAAGTCTGTCAACCAGTCTTATCAAAGAATCGTGTTACCCAGTAACTATGTTGTGGAGGTCAGGTAGGCAGTCGCTCCATGTACGGACGCCAGCACATCAACCTACCACAATCTGTCAGATTTCTTTAATAGATTTTCAACTTTATCGCTAAAGCATAAGGTTCAAAGTTGATTGGGAAAATCTGACAGATTGTGGTAGGTTGATGTGCTGGCGTCTGTACAATACTGGAATTTAGCTGCATTCTGGATGGACTGTGTGAAAGATGACAGGTCTAGACAGGGGCTGGCTACCGAGATGACGTCGAATAGAGAAGTATGGAAGAGGACATTCTGCGGCGACCACTAAGAAAGAAAGAAAATAAGTTTATTTGACCCAGGTTAAGTAAGGCACTCAATATTCACACCTAAGCAAATAAACTGGCCAAGTGCGAGTAGGACTCGCACACGAAGGGTTCCGTACCACAGGGAAAAACGCCGAAAAAAACACGAAAAAAAACAAAAATACATCATCTGTGAAAATTTCAACTGTCTAGCTATCACGGTTCATGAGATACAGCCTGGTGACAGACAGACGGACATTGGAGTCTTAGTAATAGAGTCCTGTTATTACCCTTTGGGTAAGGAAACCGAAAGACGGAAAAAAAGTGTGCCTCACGGATGCGCCAAATAAGCCCAGTTCAGCATAAATGCCACAACACACAACACAACAACAATAATTGCCTGAAACTGAGCTAAGAATGGTCACACTGTCCTTGGACCTTCGACATTCAGTTTACTGCACTTAACTATGTATCGCAGGAGACGTCTTTAATTTGACTTTACCCAAAAAAAATTACGTACCTAATACTTTGATTGCTTGTAGTAATTAAGTGATTACAATTCTATTTCGCAAAAGCTTGACCTTCGCTAGCGACCAGTTAGTTTTTACCTCCTACTAAAAGTTAATCAGTTTTAATAACACAGGATGAAATTAAATAGGTGCGACAAATTAAAATATCTAATTCAACGTGTTTATGAAATAAATTTAGAGCATGCAGCATAAAATGGATGCACAACATGTAGGCGAGCGATTTGGGCAACGTCCCGCGCCCATTTTTTCGTAGGAACCATAGTAATGTAAAAAACCTATGTAAAAACAGTCCATAATATGTCTATGGTAGGAACCATAGCAATGTAAAAAACAGTCCATAATATGTCTATGGTAGGAACCATAGCAATGTAAAAAGCAGTCCATAATATGTCTATGTATGGTAGGAACAATAGCAATGTAAAAAACAGTCCATAATATGTCTATGGTAGGAACCATAGCAATGTAAAAAACAGTTTATAATATGTCTATGGTAGGAACCATAGAAATGTAAAAAACAGTTCATAATACATATATCTATGGTAGGAACGGTCAATATTAGGTAAATACCGCTAGTTCAACGCGTGGCTAACTCGCTTCATGTTGTGAACTCAGCAATGAATGGCTTGCTTATCGGGCGCGCACTCAAATTGATACTATAATTTTCTTATCAATATACATAATTTTTTGAAAAAAAAACCCAAGATTTTTTTTTCAAGGATTTGGATTTGGGAAGTGACAATTTTTAATGAATATGTAACAGTTACTACACTTCCTGTTTCTATGTGTCGCAAGTTTTCTAAAACTTGTATAATCTATGATACTAAAATAATCTATTCTATACAGGGTGTAGGGACACCGACGAAACATTTCTAGCAGACCCTCTAGCGTAGAAATAATTCGTCGGTTATAATAAAAAAAATAATCGGCTGTTTCATAGAAAAGTGAGTGCGGTACCTAGGCGGTCAAAGTGTATTGAACAGCTATTTTGATTGGATGATTTTGAGTGGCGATTAGGTAAATCACATCACGGACTGATTTTTCCAACGCCAGATGATTGTATCCGAGGAATAAATTTGAATTTTTGACAGTTCTTCTATACAAAATCTGTCAGACGTCAATTTTATTCTGCGAATAAAAATTATCTGCCGATTGAAAAATCACCGGTTACACCGGTTATTTAAGTTGGTAACAGTCTGTTAAAAAAAACAAAACAAAATAAATACAGTAAAAACCGGTCAAGTGCGAGTCGGACTCGCGCACCGAGGGTTCCGTACACATTTGTAGGTATGTATACGGTTTTCGGATGTTTTCCTTTACTTGTGTTACATGACATTGCTTCTTGCCAAATTTCATGATTCTAGGTCAACTGGAAGTACCCTATAAAATTTTGATTCCCTTGAGAGTGTCGAAATGTACGTTTTTTGCGGCATAAACGGCCGTGTCTTTTTTTTTTAAAGTTAACTTAGAAGTTTGATTTTTTTCACAGTTTCACGGGACTGTACACCTGAGTATATGGTTTTAATTTTAACTCGATACAGACAGACGGACAACAAAGTTATCATATAAGGATTCAGTTTTCCTTTTGATGTTCAGAACCCTAAAAATTGGCACAAAATAAACCACCCTTGATAATAAGACACTAGACCACAGAATAAATTGACTAGACACGCGCGGGGGCGCTGATTCATTTAACAAGACTAAACTAAAATGTATCATCTGTCCTTTTCTTAATGAAATAGAAAGAAAAAGATGCACTGAACTTCAATTTAGTTAAGTTTGTGAACAACAGGGTCGGCACCAGTATCAACAATTCAACACAAACTTTGTGGTATTGTTACCAAATAATCTATACTATCTATACTAATATTATAAAGCTGAAGAGTTTGTTTGTTTGTTTGGTTGAACGCGCTAATCTCTGGAACTACCAGTCGGATTTGAAAAATTCTTTTTGCATGTGATAGCCCAATTCTTGAGGAAGGCTATAGGTTATTTAACATCACGCTATGACCTTTAGGAGCCGAGCAAAAAGAAAAAAAGTCAGAAAGAATGCTAAGCAAAAACGAAGTAATAGCTCGGGCAGGCGATGCGATGCGACGGGGTGGGTCGGAGTAACAAGAAATTTCACGCGGACGAAGTCGCGGGCAGAAGCTAGTCACAAATAAAGTTTAATGTTGTTAAATACTAATAAGAAAACATGGTCCCACGGCTAGAAAGTTAATTGTTATTAATTATTTTAATTGTGTATGTTTAAAATACGTAATATATACTGATAATAAACCTGAAGAGGTTTTTTTGTATTTTTGTTTGTTTGTTTGAACGCGCTGATCTCTGGAACTTACTAGTCGAATTAAAATAAAAATACTAGCAACGCCCGGCGGTTTCACCCGCATACGTTTCCCGTGTGAATATCGGGGTAAAAACTATCCTATGTCTTTGGACTCAAACTATCTCTCTTCTAAATCGCTTCAGCGGTTTAAGCTTGAAAAGGTAACAGACAGACAGACACACTGTAGCATTTATAATATTGGTATGGATATGGATTTGCATTTGTTAGCCCATGATGGGCTATTTAACACGCCAATACCCTAAGGAGATGAGCAAACAAAAAAAAAGCCAGAAAGAACGCAAAACGAAAACGATGGTAATAGCGCGGGCGGGTGACGCGATGCGATGCGATACAAGAAACATGCGGACGAAATCGCGGGCAAAAGCTAAGTTTTAAAATAACTCGCTCACTACCAATTTATTCTGTAAACGTTTGAGAACGGATATTAAACCATTAGCGAGAATAACGGGCTTAGAAACATCTTTTATGATTGTCATCTCCGGAAGGAATAAAATGCCTTTACTCAATGTTTTTTTTATTGTAAGGGAAGTGGTAGATAGCCAGATTACCTGAACTAAGATAAGAATTTATTGGTTCAAACACGAGTACCATATTATGCGCGGTATTCCTCGAAACGTACCAAATGAAACGTCTATCGATACCATTTATTACGAATCCGTCATGCTCTTCTCTGTTTCATCGATGATGCATTTCGAGGAATAAAATATAATATTTTTATTTTGATTAATATTTAGCAGCACGTTAAGCCGTTGGTCCCGGCTGTCATTCGTGGGTCTTTGACAGTCGTTACGGGTCGTCAGAAGCCCGAAAGTCTCACAACCAGTCTTTCCAAGGGGTATCGCATAACGCAGTAACTGGGTTGTGGAGGTCAGATAGGCAGTCACTCTATGTAAAATACTGGTATTCGGCTGCATCCGGTTAGACTGGAAGCCGACCCCAACATAGTTGGGAAAACGCTAGGCAGATGGTGATGCATTTTAATGGTTTAAAAAGTACTTTTTACCTGACTGCAAAGAAGTAAATGACATCTCCAATTGCGGCAGTGAGACACATTTTAAATCATCTTCCTCTCTTTCCAGGACGAAGTACTAGCCATCAACGACAAGGTAGTTTTGCGCGCAGACGACCTGCTCTCCTGGATGTGCGTGGGCACCGAGTGGCGCTGGGGGCTGCGGGCTGTGTGGCGCGGAGCCTGCGCACCTCCTGCCGACATACCACGCCACGCACCGCTCACGCACACGAAGTTGGACTTCAGTGACGTTGATTCAGAGAAGAGTGCTATTGGTAAGTTTATGAGCTGACCATGTGTGCATGTGAAGTGTACATTTTACTATTATATAGAATGTTTAGGCTCCGGAAATCAAACAACAATGTTTATGCATGAGCAAGAATACCTATATGTTAGAGCAGTGGTGGGCCAGTAGTGCCTTTTATGTGCCTATTTGAAATAAATGCTTTGACTTTAACTTTGACGAGTTGTAGATCGTAGGTTCGAACCGAGTCAGGCGCTTTACTTTGTGTAAATTATTTCATCACCACTGCTGTCAAAACTGCGAAGGAAAACATTGTGAGGAAACCGGCATGTCCTAGAACCTTAAATTTGAAGACATGTGACATCTACCAACTCGCACAGGGCCCGGATGGTGGATTCACGCCCTCTCACCGAGAGGAGGGAGGCCTTTGTCCCAGAAGTGGTTATGTTACGAATAAAACTTTTTTTTTTCTTACAGTGGTGGACGAAGATGCTCCAGGCGTGGTAGTCTTCTCCTACCCGAGGTACTGCCGCTACCGGGCACTCATAGCCAGGCTTGAAGGCATCCAGGCCTCATGGCTGCGAGACTCCTTGGTGGCAGCGTTGGGAGGGTACGCGGCCCCGACTAGCAACACCCGGATACTGTACTGCAAGGTGAGGAGTTATATGGGGTCAGCCCTGCTAGTACTTCTGCGCCACATCGTACGGTTGATGGTTGTCTCTTTTGTTGTGTTGCTAGTTTTTATTGGTAAATGATAAATGATTTTATTTCTGTGAGTAGGTTTGCATAAACACTTTTACACGTCGATCATATTTTAAAAATTAGACGAGGTATAGTATTCTTTTCCTATTTTATAAATTTTCGGAACACCAGCAGAACGGCCGCGTAGCATCTTCATCTTTGTGAACTTGTTAATTGTACTCATAAGTATACATGCACATACAGTACATATATACAGTACATATTGGAGTTTATGAAATTGTTTATTCTATAAATAGGATAACGGAATCACCTATTTACACTAGATACTAAATTAAATGACTAACTTACTATACAAATAAATACAAAAACAAAGGACACTTAGGCGTCGAAGTACTCTTCCGCATCGCTGTCATCCGGAAACGTGCCCAGAAGACTGGCAGCATTGCCACGTTGAATGGCAATGCTAATTCTTTGGCCAAAGAACGAACCAGCCCTCTGGTCACGTGAAGTGTTGACCAGTCGGCGAGAAATTTCCTTAAAAAGGATATGCGCACTCGGGCCCCATGACCCGAGCGTTTCGACCCCAAACGGCTCCAAGCTGCAGTTGCCCATATTGTACTCATCAGATTTTCAGTAAGATTTCCACTATACCTTTGTAAATATTTATCATCATTGATCATCGATTGCCTCCGTTCCCAGGACACATTCGAGTACCCCGAGCTGGAAGGGCACGAGTTCGTGTGCAACCACCTGGCGCCGCGCCTCAAGGGCCGGCCGCGCGGGCGGCGGCGCCGCGCGCACACGCCCGAGCACGCGGCCGCGGACGAGCGCGGCTCCGACCGCTCCGACTCCGACGAGCCGCCGGCCGGCGGGCCCGCCCACAGCAGTGACCCGCCGGTGACTTACTTAATAATAATAATTGTATTTAAATAGGTTTTATCGCTCGGTCGGTGCCTTGGAAAGCACTTTAAGCCGTTGGTCCCGCCTGTCATTCATGGACCGTCGATCTTTGACAGTCGTTACTGGTCGTCAGAAACCCAAAAGTCTGACAACCAATCTTACCAAGGGCTATATCCAGTGGCGTGCCTAGGGGTCAAAATTAGGGAAAACCCACAGATTTTCAACGTATAAAAAAACGGCCAACTGAGGGATTGGCTGATTTTCTTATTATGTACGTGTGTGTTGCGAATGTTTGACTGGTATTTTTTTAAATATATTTTTTATTGATAGGTTTAAGTACGTTTATTATGTGAATTATGATTTTATTAGGGCAAGCCGGGCTTTTCGGCTTCTATGAAGGTACCGCCACTGGCTATATCGAATAATACAAATAATGAACATGTTCTGCATCCCTTCTCCCCAGACCCGGCGCCGCTTGTCCCTCCGCAACGGCGCCCCCCCTCCAAGCGACGACGACGAGGAGGAGTACAAAAGGATAGAACAGACCCCCGAGGACAGAGCCTTCCTTCAGGCACTGAAGATGTTCTACAAGAGCCGGAGCGAGCCCTTCAAGAGTGGACACACTCTGAAGCACTGTGAGTACATAGATCATAGTACAAGCGATTAGAACAGACCTCCGACACATACACATACACACACGCGCCCCCACCCATATACCTCTCACATACCCCCACACACCCACACCCCCACATCTTATTCCCCTCTCCCGACACAAACACACAGACATACAGAGCCTTGAGGCCGAAGTTGAGCTACATGATTACTGACTAATGCGCGCACTGACTGGACAGGTCCACTCAATTCAATCTGTGTGGTTCTTTCCTCAAAAGACAATTTCAGGCACTAATTTCACGTGATCTGACCAAGATTATGTCTGGACTATAAAAGAGTCTGACCCTTTATTTTGTTTGGCCATTTCTTCTCAAGGGAATCGCCTGACGTAAATTGACGTAATTTTAGTAGGCAAGTTTTTAATCACGTCTAAACTTGTATGGAGTAGTGTCAGGCGTTGATTTAATTTGACAGGACTAAACTAAAATTTATCTTCTGTCCTTGTCTTAATGAAATAGAAAGATAAAGATGCACTGAACTTAAATTTAGTTTAGTTTGTGAACAAGGGAATCGGCACCATTGTATACAGGGTGATTTTTTTTACCGGTTCCAAATTTTTACTGGATACTAATTGTTTTTTCGTGATTTCAGAGTTGGTCCCATAGTGAAAGTTGTTCCTAATATTAGTATTTCGTTCGTTGCCAGTGTCCCTCCGCGCGCTGTACGTGTCCGTAGCGGCGCGCGGCGGCTACGAGGCGGTGTGCCGGCACCGCCTGTGGCGCGCGCTGGCCCGCGACCAGCCCGCCAGGACCCGCAGGCACTACGAGAGGTATGTAACGTCGGCCTATACGCGTCAAAAATTTAAATACAGAGATCGTATACGGTTGGAAAGGTCTTTTCAAGAGCAATCGAATGGCACCAATAACACACCATATGACCGAGTCAAGCAGTGCCAGGAACGTAAAAGAATGAATGCGGCCGAGCGGACCATCCCCGTTACGAAAACGTATTCACGAACAACACACGGCCGTGTCCATGACACAGCTACACCCCTTTTTTTTTCTTCCATGAGAGGTAGGTATATAACGGGTGTAAAAACACCCTTTACAAAGCCGGGGGTCATTTGTTCTTCCCGTTGTTATGATCATTTTATTGTACTGGACCATACCTGGGAACCTTCTGTTTACGGAGATATTGAAGCTTAGAAATTCAACTTCTTTTGATCGTCTTCTTCTTAGTGTGCCGATGGTAATCTAAATGGACTCGCCCACGTGTTTGGCGCCATCACTAGCGTCCATCAGTACCTATAATGTGCAGCTGACAGGACACTTTTTACTTTGGTACTGAGGTAGATAATCCGCATGGATTGGTCTGTTAGACTGTTACTAACTAAAAACCACTCCTGCGTTTCCTTCCCACACTCGGGTCGGGGACCGCGGGAACTTATGCACCTCTCACGCCCCGCGGGCGCACTGCGGCGGGGGGTGCGACACCGCCGCGGGACACACCCCCCCCTCGCACCTGCTGACGGCGGCTTTTAAGTGCTTTTGCTATTTAAGTCAATAGTTTTTGAGATATTCTGGTCTTTTGGATGAATAATTTCATTAGGGTATCAATTAAAATTACTAGGATGCCAAAATAAAAATCTTCTTACAAAGAACTCTCTCATGCCAGATTCCTTCTCCCCTTCGAGAACCACGAGCGACGCAACGGCTCCGCCCTCAAACTGAACGGCAAGCTGGACGCGGAGCCGCGCACCATCGCCACCATCGACGTCACCGACTCGCCGCGCCGCCCCGACCTGCGCACGCCCTCGCCCAGCTACGACAAGCTCCACAAGCTCGACCAGCTCGACACCTTCGACAAGCTCGGCATCGACAGCGAAACGGGCGAGATCACCACCAAAGATGAAATTATAGTCAAAAACGCCGAAGAGCTGAATAGAGAATTCTTGGACTCTCTAGCGAAAGAGGAGAAAACGGTTAAGATCTCGGTTAAACCGGTCGAGAGTCTGATCGAACCGGATAAGGTTTTTAAGGGCTTGGATGTGTCCAAGCTGGAGGGACCGAAAGAGGAGGGGAGGGATTTTAGTCAGAACTATTTGAGTGATATGCAGAAATTTAGTATGGGTGAGTTTTGAGTTTTTTGTAATATGTAGTTAAAACACAAATTAAGCACCTGTGGTTTATATTAAAGACTTTTCCAGCAAATATGATCATTATTATTAAGTTCAAGGAACAAATTAGTATCTAATACAGAACCAATAATTAAATTCAGGAATATTATTGGTCTTAGGGCTGATTTCTCAATAGTCAGATAACTTTTATCTGAAGAATAAATATTGCGGCTTTACCGCTTTTGTACACAGAATATGTTAATATGTCAGATATATTCTTTATCTAAAGAATCAAATTATTTGAATGATTTTGCCCATAAGCCCTTAATTAAAAAATACGAGTAAAAAATAAGACAGTACAAGAGAACTCTGTCCTCATTCGATAAATAATCATCCGCTGCTGGCAGATATTCGAATTTAAGAATAGTTTCTTCTAAATGTATTTTAAAGTGGTGGTGCAGTGGTAGCAGAAGAATATTTCGAAAACATGTCAAGTTCATGACCGCGACTTTCGAGTTGTTGTTATTATTAAAAGTAAATATGTTTTGCGGCAGTAACAAATATGTATTTACAGAATTATAATAATTAAAGTCATCAACATAACTCTCTAAGACCAAGTAATCCTACTGAATGACTATTTCATGAAATCTTGACATTTTAGGATTATACTAATTTAACAAGTTGTATTACTGATTCTAATGATTATAATTCTGTAAATACATATTTGTTAGGGTCGCGAATCATATTTTAATCAACGTACAACTTAATACTGACCAGCAAATTGCAAAAAACGTAAGAAATTTTGAATATCGCGGGCTACCTTAACGCTTCCCTCTTAACCGATGGAATTTTTAAATTAATTATTTTATTACAATTTCAGGCCCGGAGTCATTATCATCTCGTGCGACGCCTCTCAACGGTCACGCCGCGCCTGCGCCCACTGACCTTGTAAGTTTTATAGCTATTGTTCCACTTCAAAATTATATGCCCACGAAATTGACCTTGTCCATCGCTTTCCACCAGGCAAGAGAGTCAAGAGCTAGCACATTTCGCAATATTTTTTTTAAATTCTTTCGCTTGCCATTAAGAGGGACCCCATTGGGTCGTAAGTTTGGTCCATTGGTCGTCTGAGATGCACATGCAGATGTGTCCTCCCAATTTCATTTTAGCGTGGTAAAGTGACATTACTCAGTAGCTTTGAACAGAGAGAAGTGGAAAGAGAGTAGGGAGGCTTTTATCTACCAGTGGGGCATCACAGGCTTTTAATAATATTTTTTCTTTCGTTAAAAATTAAGCAATGACAGATAAATACAATATAATAGTACATTACGATACGTGTGACTTAAGTAGTACATTATAGCACGCCGTGCATTAATATTACTTTAGTGTATAAACACATTATGTCGAAGGTACGTGACCGAAGTTCGGCATGATTACGCCTGCAATGCTATTTGAATTACTGACGACACATTATGCCGAAATTATGATGCGTTAACTAGCATTGCAGGCGTAATCATGTCGAATTTCGGTCGCTAACCTTCGGCATAGTGTGTTTAGAGACTTAGAGCGTTACGACGTACCTACGGTATTTCATACAAACTTTCAAGCCCTTGTTTTTCGAAATGAATGAACGGATTTTAATGATACTTCATACACATAAGCAGGATACAAAGGTCTAAAAAGTTAGTAAAGAACATTTTCGAAATGTCTTATTTAAAAAAAGATAACTGGAAATGTCTGTTTCTATGGAAAATTTAAAATCGATCTAATTTGGCTGTTACACTATTTTCGATAATGTTCTCTACTAATTTTTTAGATTTTTGTATCCTGCTTATGCGTATGAAGTTCCACTAAAATCAGTTCATTAATTTCTAAAAACAAGGGCTTAAAAGTTTTTGTGTAAGCCGTATGTCGTAAACGCTCTTAACTTACACGCGTATCGTATACTATTCTATAGTTCGTGTGACCTAAACGCGCACTTGAGTCAAGCTGTTCTGTGTAAAAAGAGACTACTTAAGTCACAGATAAGCGTGACTCAAGTGTGGTTTTAGGTCACAGAGTGCTCTATACATTATGTTAAAAGATACACGGTGTCCATATATTTATTAATATTGCAATCGAACTGTTTCTACGAAAATGACACAGTATCAGTTCGGCTAATCACAGAGTGTAGTTTCCACCGTATTCCTGTAATAGTACAGGATACGTAGAAGAAAGACCTTCACCGATCGAGTAACCGGACGAAATGTGTTTTTTACGGAATAAAATATGTTAACGAAAGTAACGGTGATGGGTTGCCTAATGAAATCCTGTCAAGGATATTTTTAATTAATTATGTAATACGAAATTTTTTTTCGATATCTTCACCGATAGCGTAACCAAAAAAATTTAATGCTAATCGAAAGTATGGAGTCTATAGAATATGCAAATATAGGGTTGCCTACCTTTTTCTTGTCAAGGCTATAGGGTTGCCTAGTTTAAAAAGGTGATTCGAAAATGGTACCTTCACCGATCGAGTAACCAAATAAATTATATATCAAAATGAAGATTATTTTTTTGCGAATACGATGGTATAAGGTTGCCTACGAAAAACCTGTCAAAAATCAGGGTTGTAAGGCGTTGAAATTTGAAAATTGAAACGTATGAAAGTGTGCAAGAAAGAGAGACTCCACATTATATCCAGTGCGATAGAAGAGGAAGCAGCATTGCAGCTGTTCGCGCCACATCAGATCCTTGAAATAGTGCGAGAGAGAGAGCCTATACGTAATATCAAATGCGGTAGAGGAAGACGCACCATAGCGACGGGCTCCGCCCCTTCTGGCCTATGAAAGAGAGTGCGCATGCTCTGTACAGTTGACAGATCTGTGTATGAATGTCAAGCGTTGTTCTGGAGCAACTTCCCGCCATTCTTATAGAAGTAATAGCGTGCTACGGAATATAAAATCGTGCTGTTTATTATGTTTTTTAATTGAATTCATTAGTGAATTTTACTTACAAATTAAAAATCTCGAAAACGAGCTTTTTATGTGGCTTGAAAGAGTCCGTAATTGACTTTGATGATGAAACGCTAAAAAACTGCAAATTAAAGTTGGCGTTTCGGATAAAGCATTTAAAAAATTTAAAAAATATGCGTATTAAAATTAAAATAACTATAGGTTAAAAATTTTTATCCTATATTTTTTATTCTATTTATAATAATTTATTTGCTAAAAAAAAATGTGCCTAGTTTCTGTCAATTTCTGTTTTGTTACAAATAAAATATAAAAAATTTATTTCGGTAATAATTTGGAAAATTATATATAAGTATCACTTATTTCTTGCTCTGCAATGAAATTATTGAATTCTACAATGTAAGTTTTTTTTTAAAACAGTTATTTTCTTGTAACACTGTGAGTGATAACCAACTAAATCGAGTGATATATCAGAGGGGCAATTCTCGTAATTTTAACAACGTTCACAGTCTGATCTCAGTCTCAATCTGTCAAAAAAATACTTTTAATTTCCCTACATTTTGACAAGTTTTTGACATTTGCTTGTCGCCGAGATGAGACTGCGACTAGATTTTGAACGTTTTAAATTACGAGAATTGGCCTTCAGTTATGTTCACATCAGACAAACAGCACGATTTTATATTCCGTAGCAAGCTATTACTTCTATGAGAATGGCGGGAAGTTGCTCCAAAACAACGCTTGACATTCATACACAGATCTGTCAACCGTACAGAGCATGCGCACTCTCTTTCAATATTTTTTTTTAAACCTTGCCCCACCTTAGGAATTACTCCTGTATCGTGGGTACGTTTACGAACATTTAAATTCACATACAAAACAAACAGCCAGACTCGAAACAATTACCTGTAGGCAATACAAATATTTGTTCGACACGCAGCGCAGCAGTCGATCGCTCAGCCACTGCACCAACCATGTCGTCGTTTCATAGGCCAGAAGGGGCGGAGCCCGTCGCTATGGTGCGTCTTCCTCTACCGCATTTGATACTACGTATATGCTCTCTCTCTCGCACTATTTCAAGCATCTGATGTGGCGCGATCGGCTGCAATGCTGCTTCCTCTTCTATCGCACTGGATATAATGGGGAGTCTCTCTTGCACACTTTCATACGTTTCTATTTTCAAATTTCAACGCCTTACAACCCTGATTTTTGACAGGTTTTTCGTAGGCAACCTTGTACCATCGTATTCGCAAAAAAATAATCTTCATTTTGATATATAATTTATTTGGTTACTCGATCGGTGAAGGTACCATTTTCGAATCACCTTTTTAAACTAGGCAACCCTATAGCCTTGACAAGAAAAAGGTAGGCAACCCTATGTTTGCATATTCTATAGACTCCATACTTTCGATTAGCATTAATTTTTTTTGGTTACGCTATCGGTGAAGATATCGAAAAATAATACCTGTTACATAATTAATTAAAAATATCCTTGACAGGATTTCATTAGGCAACCCATCACCGTTACTTTCGTTAACATATGTTATTCCGTAAAAAACACATTTCGTCCGGTTACTCGATCGGTGAAGGTCTTTCTTCTACGTATCTTAGACTATAACGTGGCACGTGTTGCAGAAGGCGCTCCGTCCGGCGGGCCGCAGCTCACTGCGCGCGGTGCGCGTGAAGCCGGCGCGCCCGCACGCGCCGCCACACACCAGTGAGTCTGCCCTTCATTTATATACCCTTTATTATCACCACTGTTTTCTTCAAGAAATTGGGGTACTTAGATATGTCTAATACAAAAAAAAAAATGGTTTTCTTAAATCCTATAAATTTTCACCTAGGCTTTATGAAGTACTTAATTGTTGCAAATGGGTCACTCTATCACGTCCAGAAAGGAATATGTAAAATCACATTGACGTCACGCAAAATCCTACATCACGCAAGCAAAGTTTACCGCTTGACTAGCATATACTTACATATACAACGTCTCTGGTCGCAGTATCCTCCCTACACTATAGAGGTTGAGTGAACTTTACACCCTTTTGCTCATCACACTAATATTATAAAGGCGAAAGTTTGTGAGTGTGTGTGTTAATATGTTTGTTACTTCTTCACGCTCAAACAGCTGGACCTATTTTGAAAAAATGACACCCTGGATTAACATATAGGCTACTTTTTATCCCGATATTCCCACGGAATCGAAACTTATGCGAGTAAAACCGTGAGGCGCAGCTAGATACTTGCTACGACCTACGGTTTCCTATACATATAAATTTTCACGGTAAACTTTTTACATAACAGAGCGATTAGTATTCAGCTGCATCCGGTTACACTGGAAGCTGACCCGACATAGTTGGGAAAAAGCTAAGCTAGGAGATGGATAGATATTGTAGAATATTGAATTTACCGTTCCAGCTCCGCAACCGCTGCGGCCCGAGTCGGTCCCGGCGTCGCCGCCGGTCACAAACTTCGGCATCCACCACCCGCCGCCGCACGCGCAGCACGACGACGACATCGTGGAGGTAACCATACATTCGTAACGTCACGCCTGTACTCACCAAAGAGTTTCCAGAGCTATACCCATATTTAACCAGTATGTTTAAATCCTATGTAATAGGAGCAAACTTATTATCGTTAACCGGGCACAAATCCATATTCCGAGCTGCTACCGAGAAATTCCTGATGGAAAAACCCAATAATACTTTGCTCGACCTGGAAATCCAGAACCTCATGCTCACAAATAGCACTTGCTACCAACGAAAATATGTACTAATGAAAATCTTTCAACCCACAGGTCCCCTACAAACCGAAAACCCCAGAAATTATCGACTTGGACGAGTACCCAGAGAGCCCTCAAGCAGTAAAAAAGAAGAAACTGGACATCCTCAAGGAGCGAGGCCTCGAAGTGACCGCCCTGCCGGCCCCCTGGCAGGGCGTGGGCCCCCACATCATGGGTCCCCCCATGCTCCTCAACCCAGCAGTACAGCACCAGATCATGACGCAGGCACAGCTCTTCCAGATGTACAACATCATCCCGCAGAACTATGCCAACGGGATACAGCCTCCGAAAGTCATCCAGGCGTCTTCTATCTTCGGTAACACAGGGCCTGAGAAGACTGTCTATGGCAACCCCAAAGATCCCTTCATGCCACCTCCTCATGTTCTTCACGGAGTGCCAGTAAAGCCTTTGAAGACTGCCCTCCCTCCTACCATTCCTCAGGATATACTAGACCTGACCTGCAAGTCTTCAAGCCCCCCTCCGCAGAAGCCTGCAGTCGAAATAGTAAGGGTACCCCCCTCCCCCTCTCCAACGGCACAGAATTTAACAAAGAATTACACTTTAGTCGACGGGAAAGCAGTCGTCGGGTCGAATTTAGAAATTACTTTAGTCAATAAAGCTATGAGTCCTGGCAAAAATCGCCCTCCACAGAAGAGGTCAAGCAACGGAAAGTTCATGTCCGCTAAAACTCCTACCCCGCCCAAGGAATCCTACCCTAAGTACACTTCACCAACCACCACCCAGAAAAAACCACCTATTAATATCCCCAACTACCAAATCAGAGAAGATTCCTCTCCTACCCAAAGCCAGGTTCTGCAAAACGCAATGAAAAATCAGAATCTAGCTCAAATAATGGATTTGCAGAAGAACTCAGTTCCTATGACGTCTTTCATGGACCCGTACGTGGCTCTATACAGCAGTTTGGCTGGTCAAATGGACCAGAGACAACTGGCTATGTACCGGGATCTAATGACCAACCAATTTCGCTACCCAGGACTTCTAAACCTTGGCGTAGGGACACCTACAACGAAAAATTAGGTTCTAGTCTTTGGTTATTTGTGATATACAGTTTAATGGTGGCTTTGAGTTCTTGAAAGGTCGAAAAATCACTTTAAATGGGGAAAAATAGTTAAAATTTACGAAAATACCGTCTTTTTGGGTTTTCTTATAACTTATGTAATAAATTTTGTATACGACTGTTATATTTTTAAAGTGTGACCTACTCTCTGGCTCTAAGAGACTGCCAAAGGACCAATTAGTAAATTCAAGAGGACTAATTGGAATTGTAATAGATACTAAAGCCCAGAGACTAAAATGATCGCCTTTGTCTGTCAATAAATAGGCCTATAATCCTAGGAGCCCCTACGAAAGACAAAAATGGCTCTAGGAGACTGGAACGGTTCTAGGAGACTTTTGAGCAGTACTAGGAGACTCATGAATGGTTCTAGGAGAATTTTGAGCTGTTCTAGGTTCTAGCAGACCCTTGAAAGGTTCTAGGAGACTTTTGAGCGGTACTAAGAGACTCTTGAATGGTTCTAGGAGAATCTTGAGCTGTTCTAGGTTCTAGCAGACCCTTGAAAGGTTGTAGGACACCTTGAGCGGTACTAGGAGACTCTTGAACGGGTCTAGGCGAATTAAATAGTTCTAGGGGAACTAAGCAGTTCACCGGGACTGTAGATGAATCTAGAGCAGTCTAAAATTGTTCTAGAAGACTAAATGATTCTAGACCACTTGAAATACCTCTAGTTTTTAAAAAGAACGACAAAAGCCACCAAAATGATCTCCAGGGAATGATTTATTATAATTATATTGAAAAAAATTATGGGAACAATTAAAATATTGTTTCTAAATGAAAAAAGGTAAAATTTTGTAAATATTTGTTTGTAAGTAATTATTAATGAATAATTGTCGATAGCTATTATTAATATTGCAAAGTTTTTATTTGAGTGCGTAGTGAGTTTATGTTGTTTCTCTGTTTGTGTGTGTTTATCTACGAAACTTCGACTTCGGCTATTACAGGCACTGACAAATTAAAAAAAAATTATATTACTTTGGTTTATTTATCGAGCTGTTTTTTAAAACATTCAACGTTGATTTTGTTGATAATTAATGTATTGAAGAAAAACTAATAATTTTATTTGAATTTTTATCAAAATCAGTTTCTGAGATGAACACAACATACGATCTAACATTGCTACACACTTATAACTGTAAAATAATTTGTGTTATAACTATTAGCTGAATTTGTAGTTTTAATACATTCTTCTTGTTAAACGTCTAACTGACCTCAGGATTCAAGGTTTAATACAGATGGGTGTGCAAATCTTTAGTAGTAAAAACTAAAAGGGGTTTGAAGATTTTTATATGCAGTCTGGCAATCCTACCTGTCCGCCATTTAGATTTTGTTCAAAATGGCGGCCGCTCGTGTATCCTATATAAATAATTATGGATATCACTTGATCAACTTTTAACGTTAATATCTCGGAAACGCGACACTTTACGGGTTTGGCTTAGTACGTTTTATGTTTGCATTGATGTCAGCTGTCGATTTATATAGTAACACGAACAATCAGCAATCTGTTAGTCAAACACAATCCTGAAGTAATTTAGATGTGGTTGAAACAACTTTTTGATAACAAAACCACTTCAAATCGGTGACATTATTATTTATCTCCCCTTATACATCGTCAAATGAAATTAGCTAGCGAAACTCCGCAAATGTGACGGCTATCGTTATCGAATGACGCAAAAACGAAAATAAACGATTTTCTAAACACATATTTTCTACTAACTACATTGGCCCTTGACCCCGTAGTCAGCTGTAGGTTTTTAAATGAAGAGTTTAGCTTTTTTTTTGTTTTATATTCATTAGATATGGATGCCCGTCACCTCTGCGGAGTTTCGCTAATTTAATTTGACCCGGTAGTATTCAATACCAAAGCTTAAATGTATTCTACGAGGGGGTAGCCGGGTAGGGTACAGTACGGTCAGCGCTCTGCGTTACCTGACCCTGTCAACAAGAACAAGAAGATCATCAGAATCACATTTCACCAGTTATATCCAAGTCCCATGAAATCGGGAGCGAGCCTATGTCAAGGCTGGTACTGTGAATGAAAAACCCAATAACACTGCGCGATCCAGGAATCGAACCCAGATATAGGTTTTAATAATCTAAAAGTTGTTTCACAATAAATGGTTCCCGTTAGAATAATAATTGTCTTCGCAATTTGTAAATATATAATAGTATTGCAATGTTTGTGCGAACGTCGTACAAAAGTAAAATTATTAAAATTTTATACTTGAGTATCATTTTTTAGTCCAGTCAAAATAGACATTTGACTTAGCCAAAATTCGCATAGAGCTGAAAATTGGCAGAGACGTTATATACATCATTATAAATGAAATGTCAAAAATCCCCTTCGATCCCACTTCTGCAAAAAAAAATATTCAAGGTCAAAAGTACAAAATTAAGGTTTTTTCCATTTTTCTCGAAAACAGTAAGTATTATCGTGAAAATAGATCAGACAAAAGTTGTAGATCATACAATTCTCTACAAAAATGGTCTAGTCACTTTTTCTCTTACGACTCACCATTCGTGAGATATCGCGATTTTAATCATTAGAAAATTCATATTTTACATAATATGCACACATTTCCGCACCACCTATGAGGTAATAATGTACTTGGCGCATTTTTTTAACGTGGTTTCCCCAGTAGGTATACTCCACGATCTATTGTTATAAAGAAAGTTTGATCAGATCGTATCCTATTAATTGCAAGAATAGTAGTATTGCTAATGATCAATGTGGAATATGTTGTTTTTCTACATGTTATATTGAAAGAAATACAACAGATGAAGATATTTATGATATTAATGAGGAGACAATTGATGCGTCCCTTTTCTTAGAACAGCGAACTTCTGCAAGAAGAAGAAAATAAAGACGAAGAAATAATTGTCGAAGTAGAATTAGACAATTATCTTATATAATGACATGTGTAAAAAACAATCTATTCCACTTTACTCATTAGCAATATTACTACGAGGATTCTTTCAATTAAAAGGATACGATCTGATCAAACTTTCTTTATTACAATAGATCGTAGAGTATACCTACTGGGGAATGATGATGATGATGGGACTCCCTTTCCCGCATTCGGGCCGTTGTGCGTGGGGATTCTGGCTAACAGAGCCAGCCTAGCTCCGCCCAAAAGCACAGAAGCTTCCTAGGAGCTTCACAGGCTTCGCGGAGCGACCTTATTGTTCCGAGGATTTCTGCACGTTGAGAAGCCACGGCCTCGCAATCCAGGATGACGTGGGCGGCTGATTCCTCGGCATCAAGGCAGCATCTGCAAAGGGGGCTGTCCGTGGCGCCTATGTTGAAAAGATGTTTGTTAAGGAGGTTGTGGCCCGTAATTGTACCTATTATTATTCTAAGGTTATTCCTACTCAGGCTGAGAAGTTTTTTGGTTAATCGCGGGTGTATCATTGGTAAAGCCAATTTTGACTGTAAACAGTCTGTTGCCCGTGACCATCTGTTGTTATGAAGTTCGGTCGATCTTTGGTGAATCCACGCACGAAATTGTGAGAAAGGCAAAGGCACCCTCATATCAGAGCCTCTCTTCGCAAGTTCATCTGCAGTATCATTGCCCAGAGATTCACTGTGCCCTTTGATCCACTGGAGAGTAATACGATTAGACTTCGATAAACTCTCCAGAGCTAGATGGCACTCAAAAATTATCTTATTGTTAGTTTGTTTGCTTCGCTTTGAGCACAGATAGGCTGTCGGAAAGGAATTTAATGCCATAGTTCCGGATGCCTAAGCGCTTTACTGCTGTTGCAGCTTGTGTTAAGGCAACACATTCGCATTGAAAGATCGAACTATGTGTGCCTAGTGGTATGTGAAAGTTAATATTTAGGTCAAGGGAGTGCACGCCAGCACCTGAACCGTTTTGTGTTTTAGAGCCGTCTGTATAAATGCGCACTTCATTGACTCCTGACTGATCCCTTTCTTCCTGAACTGTTTGTATAATGTAGTTCTTGTTGAACATCGGTTGGTTTGGTGTTCTGTCACACGGGGCAGCGATGAGAGGCTGGTACTCAATCGCCCGGTCCAGGATTTTAGCGTGTGGACTGGTAATGTTTTTGCCCCATATGCCCAGATGCATTAGCCTGATGGCGGCTAGCGCCGCTTCCTGCTGTATGTACAGGTCAAGGGGAGTTAATTGAAGGGCTATCTCCATCACCTAATGGGGAAACCACGTTAGAAAAAATGTACTAAGTACATTACCTCATAGGTGGTGCGGAAATGTGTGCATATTATGTAAAATATGAAATTTCTAATTATTAAAACCGCGATATCTCACGAATGGTGTGTCGTAAGAGAAAAAGTGACTGGATCATTTTTGTAGAGAATTGTATGATCTACAACTTTTGTCTGATCTATTTTCACGATAATACTTACTGTTTTCGAGAAAAAACCTTAATTTTGTACTTTTGACCTTGAATAATTTTTTTTGCAGAAGTAGGATCGAAGGGGATTTTTGACATTTCATTTATAATGATGTATTTAACATCTCTGCCAATTTTCAGCTCTATGCGAATTTTGTCTAAGTTATGACTTATTTTTGTCTATTTTGACTGGATTATTTATCCGACTCACTGACACTGAAATCGTTTCCTGTTACCCAGCAACTGGGTTATGGAGAACAGATACAGTCGCTCTATGTAAAATACTGGTACGGTATTTTTATCTCACGAAGCGACGCGCGTTTTACTTGTGGTTACCAAGTGTATAAACACGCTGTGAATGTGTGTAAGCGCAGAAGTTCTCAGTATCGTCCGAGACAACGGCGAAGTCGGAAGTGTGTGTGCTGACGCTACACGTCTTCACGCACACATATTCACAGCGTATTTGTAAACTTGGTTACCATAAGAGAGATCAGGCGCACGAGTCCTGTGCCTGCATAGCATATATACAACGGCCCGACATCAATCGTGGGACAGTAAGTAGCCCACCAGACACGTCACCCGTCTGGTCGGAGGATCCTCCCTGCACTATGGAGGATGAGTGAACTTTACACCCTGTTCCTCATACTGTCATGGGCTCGCCTCCTAGTACAGACGCCAGCACATCAAGCTACTACAATCTGTCAAATTTATTTAATAGATTTTCAACTTTATCGCTAAAGTATAAGGTTCAAACTTGATTGGGAAAATTTGACAGTTTCGGGTAGCTTGATGTGCTGGCGTCTGTACATAGGACTCTAAATAAAATCACTGAAATATTTCCAAATGTCTTTATTCCTTACACTTTATCGTTAAATATAACATCACAGTCTAGGCGAGGTCGGGCGCCCACAGCTTGAACGTCCTGTCGTACGAACACGTCGCTATGAACTTGTTGTCGAACGAAATGTCCGCGCTCATCACCTGGAAATACATAGATCCTACATTACTTTATATATACATCTACTGAAACCTCACAGAATCTCATTCAGAGGGCGCCGAGCAAACGCCGACCGCGCACTGGCGCCCTCAGTTTGTTTGGTTATTTCACAAACGATGAGGGCGCCACTAGGCGGTCGGCGTAGCCTTAAATCTATGAATAATAATACATATACTCGTATGTATAGAAATGTCACTCAACCCAAAAAAAAACATTGCAATTCATTTTCTGTTTTACAAATTATGAAGAGGAGTTTTACTAAATCTAGAGTCAATAGTAGATTTTACAACAAGTGCACAAAACAAACCATTTTTAATGTGAGTGAACTTAGCAGATCATTGTCCAGCAGATCAAAAATAAAAATGAGTTCTTTTCGCATGCAGCTGAGTTCTACAGTTCCTGATACTTTTTAGAAATAGTTCTGGCGTTTTTACCTGAAAAAGTCAACTGGCATAATGATCTGCCAACTTCCCGTAGCAGATCATTTTGCAGCAGATCAAAAATAAATGCGAGTTCTACTCGCATGCGGCTGAGTTCTACAGTTCCTGATACTTTTTAGAAATAGTTCTGGCGTTTTTACATTAAAAAAGTCAATTGACAAAATGATCTGCCAACTTCCCGTAGCAGATCATTTTACAGCAGATCAAAAAAAAATTGGGTTCTTGTCGCATGCGGCTGAGTTCAACAGTTCCTGGTACTTTTCAGGAATAGTTCTAAGCTCAGGTCCACGTGCCAGCAAATTAAGTCAGAACGTTTAAGAAGTCGATAAAATAATATTTTTATCGTTTCAAAGAATTCTTAAAAGGTAGAACTCTTTTGTTTATCACAGACTAACATCAGAACTGCAATCTAGAACACAATTCGAGTCCAGAACTCACGTTATAGTACCAGCAGATCATGTCACAACGTTAAAAAGTCGAAAAATATTTTTTTATCGTTTCAAACAATTCTTGAAAGCTAGAACTCTTTCGTTTTTCACAGGCTAATATAAGAACTGCAATCTAGAACTCGATCTGAGTCCAGAACTCACGTCCAAGTAACAGCAGGTCATGGCAGAACGTTCAAAAAGTCGAAAAATGGAAAAATAAAACTTTTATCATTTCAAACAATTCTTGAAAGCTAGAACTCTGTCGTTTTTCACAGGGTAATATCAGAACTACAATCTAGAGCTCGATCTAAGTCTAGAACTCGCGTCCAAGTGCCAACAATCATGGCAGAACGTTAAAAAATCCAAAAATAGAAAAACACAATTTTTATCATTTCAAACAATTCTTGAAAGCTAGAACTCTTTCGTTTATCACAGGCTAATATAAGAACTACAATCTAGAACTCGATCTGAGTCCAGAACTCACGTCTAAGTGCCGGCAGATCATGGCAGAACGTTCAAAAAGTCGAAAAATAGAAAAACACAAATTTTATTATTTCAAACAATTCTTGAAAGCTAGAACTCTGTCGTTTATCACAGGATAATATCAAGACTACAATCTATAACTCGATCTGAGTCCAGAACTCACGTCGAAGTGCCAGCAGATCATGGCAGAACGTTCAAAAAGTCTAAAAATGGAAAATAAAATTTTTATCGTTTCAAACAATTCTTGAAAGCTAGAACTCTGTCGCTTATCACAGGATAATATCAAGACTACAATACAGAACTCGATCTGAGTCCAGAACTCACGTCGAAGTGCCAGCAGATCATGGCAGAACGTTCAAAAAGTCGAAAAATGGAAAAATAAAATTTTTATCGTTTCAAACAATTCTTGAAAGCTAGAACTCTATCGTTTTTCACAGGTTAATAACAGAACTACAATCTAGTACTCGATTTGAGTCCAGAACTTGCGTTCCAGTCCCAGCAGATCATGGCAGAACGTCCAAAAGTCAAAAAATAGAAACACACAATTTTTATAGTTTCAAACCAATCTTGAAAGCTAGAACTCTGTCGCTTATCACAGAATAATATCAAGACTACAATATAGAACTCGATTTGAGTCCAGAACTCACGTCGAAGTGCCAGCAGATCATGGCAGAACGTTCAAAAAGTGGAAAAATGGAAAAATAAATTTTTTATCGTTTCAAACAATTCTTGAAAGCTAGAACTCTGTCGTTTTTCACAGGGTAATATCAGAACTACAATTTAGAACTCGATCTAAGTCTAGAACTCGCGTCCAAGTGCCAACAGATCATGGCAGAACGTTCAAAAATCCAAAAATAGAAAAACACAATTTTTATCATTTCAAACAATTCTTGAAAGCTAGAACTCTTTCGTTTTGCACAGGCTAATATAAGCACTACAATCTAGAAGTCGATCTGAGTCCAGAACTTGCGTCCAAGTCCCAGCAGATCATGGCAGAACGTTCAAAAAGTCGAAAATAGATTAACACAATTTTTATCGTTTCAAACCAATCTTGAAAGCTAGAACTCTGTCGTTTATCACAGGCTAATATAAGAACTACAATCTAGAACTCGATCTGAGTCCAGAACTCACGTCTAAGTGCCGGCAGATCATGGCAGAACGTTCAAAAAGTCGAAAAATAGAAAAACACAAATTTTATTATTTCAAACAATTCTTGAAAGCTAGAACTCTGTCGTTTATCACAGGATAATATCAAGACTACAATCTAGAACTCGATCTGAGTCCAGAACTCACGTCGAAGTGCCAGCAGATCATGGCAGAACGTTCAAAAAGTCGAAAAATGGAAAATAAAATTTTTATCGTTTCAAACAATTCTTGAAAGCTAGAACTCTGTCGCTTATCACAGAATAATATCAAGACTACAATATAGAACTCGATTTGAGTCCAGAACTCACGTCGAAGTGCCAGCAGATCATGGCAGAACGTTCAAAAAGTGGAAAAATGGAAAAATAATTTTTTTATCGTTTCAAACAATTCTTGAAAGCTAGAACTCTGTCGTTTTTCACAGGGTAATATCAGAACTACAATTTAGAACTCGATCTAAGTCTAGAACTCGCGTCCAAGTGCCAACAGATCATGGCAGAACGTTCAAAAATCCAAAAATAGAAAAACACAATTTTTATCATTTCAAACAATTCTTGAAAGCTAGAACTCTTTCGTTTTGCACAGGCTAATATAAGCACTACAATCTAGAAGTCGATCTGAGTCCAGAACTTGCGTCCAAGTCCCAGCAGATCATGGCAGAACGTTCAAAAAGTCGAAAATAGATTAACACAATTTTTATCGTTTCAAACCAATCTTGAAAGCTAGAACTCTGTCGTTTATCACAGGCTAATATAAGAACTACAATCTAGAACTCGATCTGAGTCCAGAACTCACGTCGAAGTGCCAGCAGATCATGGCAGAACGTTCAAAAAGTCGAAAAATGGAAAAATATTTTTTTTATCGTTTCAAACAATTCTTGAAAGCTAGAACTCTATCGTTTTTCACAGGGTAATATCAGAACTACAATCTAGAACTCGATTTGAGTCCAGAACTTGCGTTCCAGTCCCAGCAGATCATGGCAGAACGTCCAAAAGTCAAAAAATAGAAACACACAATTTTTATAATTTCAACCCAATCTTGAAAGCTAGAACTCTGTCGTTTTTCACAGAGTAATATCAGAACTACAATCTAGAACTCGATCTGAGTCCAGAACTCACGTCTAAGTGCCAGCAGATCATGGCATAACGTTCAAAAAGTCGATAATAGATTAACACAATTGTTATCGTTTCAAACCAATCTTGAAAGCTAGAACTCTGTCGTTTTTCACAGGGTAATATCAGAACTACAATCTAGAACTCGATCTGAGTCCAGAACTCACGTCCAAGTGCCAGCAGATCATGGCAGAACGTTCAAAAAGTCGAAAAATGGAAAAATAAATTTTTTATCGTTTCAAACAATTCTTGAAAGCTAGAACTCAGTCGTTTTTCACAGGAAAATATCAAGACTACAATCTAGAACTCGACCTGAGTCCAGAACTTACGTCGAAGTGCCAGCAGATCATGGCAGAACGTTCAAAAAGTCGAAAAATGGAAAAATAAAATTTTTATCGTTTCAAACAATTCTTGAAAGCTAGAACTCTGTCGTTTTTCACAGGGTAATATCAGAACTACAATTTAGAACTCGATCTAAGTCCAGAACTCCGTCTAAGTGCCAGCAGATCATGGCAGAACGTTCAAAAAGTCGAAAAATGGAAAAATAATTTTTTTCTCGTTTCAAACAATTCTTGAAAGCTAGAACTCTGTCGTTTATCACAGGATATTATCAAGACTACAATCTAGAACTCGAACTGAGTCCAGAACTCACGTCGAAGTGCCAGCAGATCATGGCAGAACGTTCAAAAAGTCAAAAAATAGAAAAACACAATTTTTATAGTTTCAAACCAATCTTGAAAGCTAGAACTCTGTCGTTTTCCACAGGGTAATATCAGAACTACAATCTAGAAGTCGATCTGAGTCCAGAACTTGCGTACAAGTCCCAGCAGATCATGGCAGAACGTTCAAAAAGTCGATAATAGATTGACACAATTTTTATCGTTTCAAACCAATCTTGAAAGCTAGAACTCTGTCGCTTATCACAGGCTCAAATAAGAACTACAATCTAGAACTCGAACTAACTCTAGAACTCGCGTCCAAGTGCCAACAGATCATGGCAGAACGTTCAAAAATCCAAAAATAGAAAAACACAATTTTTATCATTTCAAACAATTCTTGAAAACCAGAACTCTTTCGTTTTTCACAGGCTAATATAAGAACTACAATCTAGAAGTCGATCTGAGTCCAGAACTTGCGTCCAAGTCCCAGCAGATCATGGCAGAACGTTCAAAAATCCAAAAATAGAAAAACACAATTTTTATCATTTCAAACAATTCATGAAATCCAGAACTCTTTCGTTTTTCACAGGCTAATATAAGAACTACAATCTAGATGTCAATCTGAGTCCAGAACTCACGTCGAAGTGCCAGCAGATCATGGCAGAACGTTCAAAAAGTCGAAAAATGGAAAAATTTTTTTTTTATCGTTTCAAACAATTCTTGAAAGCTAGAACTCTGTCGCTTATCACAGGATAATATCAAGACTACAATGTAGAACTCGATCTGAGTCCAGAACTCACGTCGAAGTGCCAGCAGATCATGGCAAAACGTTCAAAAAGTCGAAAAATGGAAAAATAATTTTTTTATCGTTTCAAACAATTCTTGAAAGCTAGAACTCTATCGTTTTTCACAGGGTAATATCAGAACTACAATCTAGAACTCGATTTGAGTCCAGAACTTGCGTTCCAGTCCCAGCAGATCATGGCAGAACGTCCAAAAGTCAAAAAATAGAAACACACAATTTTTATAATTTCAACCCAATCTTGAAAGCTAGAACTCTGTCGTTTTTCACAGAGTAATATCAGAACTACAATCTAGAACTCGATCTGAGTCCAGAACTCACGTCTAAGTGCCAGCAGATCATGGCATAACGTTCAAAAAGTCGATAATAGATTAACACAATTGTTATCGTTTCAAACCAATCTTGAAAGCTAGAACTCTGTCGTTTTTCACAGGGTAATATCAGAACTACAATCTAGAACTCGATCTGAGTCCAGAACTCACGTCCAAGTGCCAGCAGATCATGGCAGAACGTTCAAAAAGTCGAAAAATGGAAAAATAAATTTTTTATCGTTTCAAACAATTCTTGAAAGCTAGAACTCAGTCGTTTTTCACAGGAAAATATCAAGACTACAATCTAGAACTCGACCTGAGTCCAGAACTTACGTCGAAGTGCCAGCAGATCATGGCAGAACGTTCAAAAAGTCGAAAAATGGAAAAATAAATTTTTTATCGTTTCAAACAATTCTAGATCGAGTTCTATATTGTAGTCTTGATATTATCCTGTGATAAGCGACAGAGTTCTAGCTTTCAAGAATTGTTTGAGACGATAAAAATTTTATTTTCCATTTTTCGACTTTTTGAACGTTCTGCCATGATCTGCTGGCACTTCGACGTGAGGTCTGGACTCAGATCGAGTTATAGATTGTAGTCTTGATATTATCCTGTGATAAACGACAGAGTTCTAGCTTTCAAGAATTGTTTGAAATAATAAAATTTGTGTTTTTCCATTTTTCGACTTTTTGAACGTTCTGCCATGATCTGCTGGCACTTCGACGTGAGTTCTGGACTCAGATCGAGTTATAGATTGTAGTCTTGATATTATCCTGTGATAAACGACAGAGTTCTAGCTTTCAAGAATTGTTTGAAACGATAAAAAATTTATTTTTCCATTTTTCGACTTTTTAAACGTTCTGCCATGATCTGCTGGCACTTCGACGTGAGTTCTGGACTCAGATCGAGTTCTAGATTGTAGTTCTGATATTACTCTGTGAAAAACGACATAGTTCTAGCTTTCAAGATTGGTTTGAAACTATAAAAATTGTGTGTTTCTATTTTTTGACTTTTGGACGTTCTGCCATGATCTGCTGGGACTGGAACGCAAGTTCTGGACTCAAATCGAGTTCTAGATTGTAGTTCTGATATTACCCTAAGAAAAACGATAGAGTTCTAGCTTTCAAGAATTGTTTGAAACGATAAAAATTTTATTTTTCCATTTTTCGACTTTTTGAACGTTCTGCCATGATCTGCTGGCACTTCGACTTGAGTTCTGGACTCAGATCGAGTTCTAGATTGTAGTCTTGATATTATCCTGTGATAAACGACAGAGTTCTAGCTTTCAAGAATTGTTTGAAATAATAGAATTTGTGTTTTTCTATTTTTCGACTTTTTGAACGTTCTGCCATAATCTGCTGGGACTTGGACTCAAGTTCTGGACTCAGATCGACTTCTAGATTGTAGTGCTTATATTAGCCTGTGCAAAACGAAAGAGTTCTAGCTTTCAAGAATTGTTTGAAATGATAAAAAATGTGTTTTTCTATTTTTGGATTTTTGAACGTTCTGCCATGATCTGTTGGCACTTGGACGCGAGTTCTAGACTTAGATCGAGCTCTAGATTGTAGTTCTGATATTACTCTGTGAAAAACGACAGAGTTCTAGCTTTCAAGATTGGTTTGAAACTATAAAAATTGTGTGTTTCTATTTTTTTACTTTTGGACGTTCTGCCATGATCTGCTGGGACTGGAACGCAAGTTCTGGACTCAAATCGAGTTCTAGATTGTAGTTCTGATATTACCCTGTGAAAAACGATAGAGTTCTAGCTTTCAAGAATTGTTTGAAACGATAAAAAAATTATTTTTCCATTTTTCGACTTTTTGAACGTTCTGCCATGATCTGCTGGGACTTGGACGCAAGTACTGGACTCAGATCGACTTCTAGATTGTAGTTCTGATATTACCCTGTGAAAAACGACACAGTTCTAGCTTTCAAAAATTGTTTGAAACGATAAAAATTTTATTTTCCATTTTTCGACTTTTTGAACGTTCTGCCATGATCTGCTGGCACTTCGACGTGAGTTCTGGACTCAGATCGAGTTCTAGATTGTAGTCTTGATATTATCCTGTGATAAACGACAGAGTTCTAGCTTTCAAGAATTGTTTGAAATAATAAAATTTGTTTTTCTATTTTTCGACTTTTTGAACGTTTTGCCATGATCTGCCGGCACTTAGACGTGAGTTCTGGACTGAGATCGAGTTCTAGATTGTAGTTCTTATATTAACCTGTGATAAACGACAGAGTTCTAGCTTTCAAGATTGGTTTGAAACGATAAAAATTGTGTTAATCTATTTTCGACTTTTTGAACGTTCTGCCATGATCTGCTGGGACTTGGACGCAAGTTCTGGACTCAGTTCGACTTCTAGATTGTAGTGCTTGTATTAGCCTGTGCAAAACGAAAGAGTTCTAGCTTTCAAGAACTGTTTGAAATTATAAAAATTGTGTTTTTCTATTTTTGGATTTTTGAACGTTCTGCCATGATCTGTTGGCACTTGGACGCGAGTTCTAGACTTAGATCGAGCTCTAGATTGTAGTTCTGATATTACTCTGTGAAAAACGACAGAGTTCTAGCTTTCAAGATTGGTTTGAAACTATAAAAATTGTGTGTTTCTATTTTTTGACTTTTGGACGTTCTGCCATGATCTGCTGGGACTGGAACGCAAGTTCTGGACTCAAATCGAGTTCTAGATTGTAGTTCTGATATTACCCTGTGAAAAACGATAGAGTTCTAGCTTTCAAGAATTGTTTGAAACGATAAAAAAATTATTTTTCCATTTTTCGACTTTTTGAACGTTCTGCCATGATCTGCTGGGACTTGGACGCAAGTACTGGACTCAGATCGACTTCTAGATTGTAGTTCTGATATTACCCTGTGAAAAACGACACAGTTCTAGCTTTCAAAAATTGTTTGAAACGATAAAAATTTTATTTTTCCATTTTTCGACTTTTTGAACGTTCTGCCATGGTCTGCTGGCACTTCGACGTGAGTTCTGGATTGTAGTCTTGATATTATCCTGTGATAAACGACAGAGTTCTAGCTTTCAAGAATTGTTTGAAATGATAAAATTTGTGTTTTTCTATTTTTCGACTTTTTGAACGTTCTGCCATGATCTGCTGGCACTTAGACGTGAGTTCTGGACTCAGATCCAGTTCTAGATTGTAATTCTGATATTACCCTGTGAAAAACGACAGAGTTCTAGCTTTCAAGAATTGTTTGAAATGATAAAAATTGTTTTTCTATTTTTCGATTTTTTGAATGTTCTGCCATGATCTGCTGGCACTTGGACGTGAGTTCTGGACTCAGATCGAGTTCTAGATTGTAGTTCTGATATTACCCTGTGAAAAACGACAGAGTTCTAGCTTTCAAGAATTGTTTGAAATGATCAAATTTTATTTTTCGACTTTTAATGTTCTGCCATGATCTGCTGGAACTTGGACGCGAGTTCTGGACTCGGATCGAGTTGTAGATTGCAGTTGTGATATTAGCCTGTAAAAAACGAAGGAGTTCTATCTTTCAAGAATTGTTTGAAATGATAAAAATTGTATTTTTTTACTTCTTAACGTTTTGTCATGATCTGCTGGAACTCGAAAATGAGTTCTGGACTCGGATCGGGTTCTAGATTGCAGTTCTGATATAAACCTGTGAAAAACGAGAGAGTTCTAGCTTTCAAGAATTGTTTGAAACGATAAAAAAAATATTTTTCGACTTTTTAACGTTGTGACATGATCTGCTGTTACTATAACGTGAGTTCTGGACTCGAATTGTGTTCTAGATTGCAGTTCTGATGTTAATCTGTAATAAACAAAAGAGTTCTACCTTTTAAGAATTCTTTGAAATGATAAAAATATTATTTTATCTACTTCTTAAACGTTCTGACTTAATTTGCTGGCACGTGGACCTGAGCTTAGAACTATTCCTGAAAAGTACCAGGAACTGTTGAACTCAGCCGCATGCGACAAGAACCCAATTTGTTTTTGATCTGCTGTAAAATGATCTGCTACGGGAAGTTGGCAGATCATTTTGTCAATTGACTTTTTTAATGTAAAAACGCCAGAACTATTTCTAAAAAGTATCAGGAACTGTAGAACTCAGCCGCATGCGAGTAGAACTCGCATTTATTTTTGATCTGCTGCAAAATGATCTGCTACGGGAAGTTAGCAGATCATTATGCCAGTTGACTTTTTCAGGTAAAAACGCCAGAACTATTTCTAAAAAGTATCAGGAACTGTAGAACTCAGCTGCATGCGAAAAGAACTCATTTTTATTTCTGATCTGCTGGACAATGATCTGCTAAGTTCACTCACATCCATTTTTATCCGAGACTTAGCAATGCTAGTAGGCTAGGCTGATAGTAATGTCGAGGATAGAAATGGTTTTGTGGACGAGTTATAAACTCTGCTTTTCACTTCGATTGCGAGGAAATAAAACAGTAGTATAACATAACATTTCTTTAATTAAAATTCAAAGTAAAATTAGAACAGTTTTGAATACTGAAGGAAATTATTTTTTTTTAAATCTTACGACATTGATATTAGGCTGCAGACCTATACAGCCTACTATTAAATTAATTTTGTAATAATAATTTTCTTAAATCAACTAATCTACCGTACTTGAATTAAAATTTTAATATCTATTATATCTTAAAAAACACATAAGGCAAATAAATTAAAGTAAATATTATATAGGTAATAACAAATTCTATCTATGAACTTCTTATTGCATTTGGCTGTATGGCTCATTTTCTTTGCCTTAATATAATACATTTATGAGTAGATACGTTAATGCCCTTGTGCACAAAATTCGATTTTGTGCAGCCTATACCCTGCACAAAGAAGCACTTTCAGAGCATGAGAAGTGAAAAAATAATGTTGTAGACATGGCCACTTGGCCAAAACCCTGAATCCATACAATAAGGATAGACGGTCATGTTCAAATCAGAGATCTTGCTGACGTGATACAATTAATATCAATATTGAGTGAAATAGGACACATTCCTCTCAAACTTTCGATTTTGTTTTTTGCTGCATGGTTTCTGGCTCCATCTCATTGCGTCCATGAGTTTTGTTAGTGTAACTAATGCATACTAAGCCTATGAAAATACATTGATACTAGTTGTATCATATACTTTCATCGATTTACCGAGATATGATAATGATTTTCATACTTCTCTTATGGCGATGTTTACCTCCAATTATATCGGAAACGTGTCCCTTTAGGGTGCCATATTACTTGATATTTTTTGTTTGTACAAGTGTACCCTACCCATGGGATACATATATGCTAATTACAAAGAGCGCAGCATCTTTAAAAAAAAAACAAAATGGCGGCGGTGCTTCCATAGAAAAATGTTCAAAACCCTTTCTGAGATGACGAAAAATAGAGATGTATGGAAGTAAAAGACTTGGTGCGCCTTCCACTAAGCAATTGGGAGGAGGCTAGGCAGATAATGATGATAAAGAAGCTGGTTACCTTGTTGTCGTGTCCAGAGAGCGTGCGCAGCGGATGCCAGGCGGGGTTGGACCACAGCTTGGCCGTCTTGTCGTACGATGACGTCAGCAGGAAGTGCCCGTGACTCTTCTGGTAGCGCACGTCTGAAACATTACAGAATCAAAGCAGTGATTTAAATTAAATGAAACCATAAACAGCACTTTTGAATTGTCAAAGGAGTCGGTCTGTCAGAATGATGAGTTTTACACCCATAAACAAGTTGTAATATCATCACCATCATCTGCCGAGCCTTTTCCCAACTATGTTGTGGTCGGCTTCCAGTCTAACCGGATGCAGCTGAATACCAGTATTTTACATGGAGCGACTGCCTATCTGACCTTCACAACCCAGTTACTGGGTATATATTGGTTAATATTAAATTTACCATAGACAGGTTGCGTCGACAAGAATAAAAAGAAAGAAAGAAAGAAAAGAAAGGAGAATAATGATAAAGGGAGATGAATTTGTTCCAAATAAGATCGGTTTAGACTAAACGAGTGAACGCAAAATCACAAACAATTTTTTTGTGTAATAAACAGTGCTTTCACTGATCTATCAGAGATGTACAGACGAAAGCACATCAAGCTACTACAATCTGTCTAATTTCTATAATAGATTTTCAATTTTAACGCTAGAGCATAAGGTTCAAAGTTGATTGGGAAAATTTGAAAAAAAAAAACCCAGGACCTCGTGCTCACCAGTAGCGTTTGCGACCACTGAACCAACGAAGCTGTAGATAATAACCCCCTTAATAATAAACGTTGTATAGCGTCTGTATAGTTACACAACGCGTTGGCTTCTTCTTTCGAAAGTCAAATTAGAATTACTGGCGACTGTACGAGAGAAATCGGTGTGTAAATTCATCTGATATTTAAATACGTTTATTAGTAAGGGGTAAACTAACTAGATAGACTTACCACTTAATAGATGTGTGTGAGAGGGTATTGTGTAGAGAGCTGATCGTCTTCTTAAGTCCCATATTTTAGTCTGAAAACAAACAAACAAAAAAACATTTAATAAATAATCACAGGCAAACATCGTTATTTGTGCAAAAACTAATTCGAACGAAGACTTATGGGGTTAGTAACCTCTATGCACGTTGTCAGGTGTACTGAAACGGACATAGGGTACCTTTCATCCCGAAAAAAAGTGCTGTTCCCGAGGAAAACAACAATAACGTTATTATGATAATAGATGGCGTCACGTGTTTTTCGAATCATGATTGAATTGGATATATTAGAAATCACGGGATCGAGATTTATGCAAGTAGAACCGCGGGGCGCAACTAGTCTTCTAAATAAAACAAAGTCGAGTTAGTTACACTATTTATAACTCAAGAACGGCTGGACCGATTTTTGTGATCTTTGATTTGTTGGATTTGCCTCCGCCCCGAATAGCAAAATAATTATTAAAACACTGGAACAAAAAACAATATTGGGGACCAGTAATATCTTAGATTAGAGATGTACTGCTAACTCTGAAATATGAAAAAGAGAAAAGTTCACGCCTTCAACAGATGAACACTTACGCTAGTTTAGTGTTCCTCAATATCAAGAATCGCTTCGTTAATTCATTTTCTCATAGATTCGTTCTTATTGATTCTGATGCGGTACGAAATTCGCCGAGCCAGCTAGTTGTTCTTACAACTAAGTGTTAGTAAACAACACGACACGATGGCATATGTAACTGACAGTAGTGAATCATATACGGACTGACCACTCTGCCAGATAAACTCAATTTCCTTTGTATTGTATAATTGCATATAACAGATGTGAGTTCTATGTACCCTATAGCTACCATTTACCGAATAATATGTCTTTCATTCACTTGAATGTGCCCTGGCGGCTGATAGTATGTCATGCTCACTCAAATGTCTCGCTGACGTGACGGTGGCGTGTGTGTTGGATCATTTAGCTCCCTTCAAAATGGTTGAGCTGAATGGTGCTGATCTATGCGTCATGTTCGTGAACGGGCGCCGTCAGTTGGGGCTGGTCATCACTCAGCTGCCTCGGCTTATTTTCAGTTATTTTATTTTTGGATTGTTGTTTTGTTACTATTTGCTGTACTCTGGACGCTTTTAAAGCGTACGTCTTTTAACCGACTTCTAAAAAGGAGGAGGTTCTCAATTCTGATGTTTCTATTTTTTTTCACACAATACATACAACGGACATTTTCAGAGTCGCCGGAACAATCTGTTTACGTAACTTTCATCTATATACTAATATTATAAAGCTGAAGAGTTTGTTTGTTTGTTTGGTTGAACGCGCTAATCTCAGGAACTACCAGTCGGATTTGAAAAATTCTTTTTGCATTTGATAGCCCAATTCTTGAGGAAGGCTATAGGCTATTTAACATCACGCTATGACCTTTAGGAACCGAGCAAAAAGAAAAATAGAACGCTAAGCAAAAACGAAGTAATAGCGCGGGCAGGCGATGCGATGCGACGGGATGGGTCGGAGTAACAAGAAATTTCACGCGGACGAAGTCGCGGGCAGAAGCTAGTAAATAAATAAAACTATCCCCAGTCTGCCGTACTCTAAAGGTGCTGAATGCCCTTCTGGCTACTAACCCTGAATGTGATGTGTTTGCGGACGAATGGAGTAAAATAATGCGTTATGTCTGGCGTTCTGTGAGAGAAAGTTTGCGATGTGTGAATAGCCTTTATATTTATAGCATAAAAATGATCAGCCTATAAGGATCCCACTGCTGGAACACGGGCCTCTCTGTGTGTGGGCCGTAATCCACCACGCGGGCCCAATGTCACATGTCTTCTAATTTTTGGTTCTAGGACATGCCGATTTCCTCACGATGTTTTCCTTCACCGGTTTAAGAGCAGTGGTGATGAAATAAATGACACAAAGTAAAGCGCCTGACTGTGTTCGAACCTACGACCTACAAATCGGGAAGTCGGAACCGCTACCGAAATACTTGGCAAAAGTAGCCAACATTAATTTCGAGTTTCGATTTTCGATCCCAATATTAATCTAAACTAATTTTCTTTCAGTGTACTTTTCAACAAGTGTTTAAACAAATAAAAAAAAACAACTATATTTTTCTTCAACCCAATTTTATATTTCCTTAATTTAAATACGAAAAAAAAAAACTTTAAACAGTTTCAGAGTTGTCGCTTCGCTCGATAGATGGCGTTGGGATCGAATTAGATCTCGCTATGGTTTCGTTACAACCGTTTGTATAAGTACTGTTCTAACTTAGTTTCATATTGGGTTATATGGGTGCCGGTATCACCGGTAAACCCTATATTCGGTTAGATATAATTTTTGAAATAGATCTTGGAGTACGCGAGTACTGAGGTCTTAATTAGCGATGGGCCGAGTTGACTTTTTGGCAACTCGAGTAACTCGAGTTGACTCGCTTACCAACTCGGGTTGCAACTCGAGTTGACTCGACTCAGTCTGCCTTAAGATGCGTCGCGTTGCCGCGTTGTCCGTCCGAGTCAGGAAATGCTCAACTCGGTGCACCTTTCCGCGGGTTGCTAGTTTGCTACGTTCACGGTTCGCCGGGTCGGGTCCGGCGGGCTGCGTGTCGTCGCGTCGAGTCAATGGAAGTCAAATCAAATTGAGCCCATTCAAAAATCAGACGTTTATTATTATTAAAAGTGTTTACAAACATCACATCACAAAACGAAGTACATACCTACTTATGTAGCGCAAAAGAACGAGGTAAAAATGTTAATTTTTACCTAGTAAATAATAAGAAACTAAAATAAATCTAATGGCACTTTATTCCTTAAATTAAACACCGCACCTTTTGGTATTTGGTCATCTATCTATCAACTAACATCTATAAAAAAAGCTAATCAACATCTAAGTAATAGCACTTATTTCTGAATGAATACCAGTCTTAAGTTTAAAAAATATCTTGTAACTCTATAAAAATAACTGTAATATAAACTAATCAGCTTTGAAATCGACCGTATATACCTATAAATCTAAAGGCTCTGATTTCTAAATATCAGTTTTAAATTCAACAATACTTACTTGGTAAGTAATTATATAAAAATTATTATGTATAATGGCACTTGTTTCTGAATTTCAGTCTTAAATTCAACATAAGAAACCAAGAACGAGAACTATCTCTTTCACTCGCGGCTCGGACGTTCGGCGTCGGGCTGATTCGGGCTCGCTCAGAGTCGTTCGGGCCTCGCGACTCGCGGGCTAGGCGGCTAGCCGCGGGCCGCCAACCCACCGCACCGAGTTGACCCGAGAGCGCGCGCGACGGGCTCGCCCGTCGCGCGCGCGCTCCGGGTCAACTCGGTTTGCAGATATTTTGACTCGGGCTGACTCGCTTACGGTCTGACCCGAGTTACTCGAGTTAGATAACTCGAGTCGCCCATCGCTAGTCTTAATTCATATAAATATAATAATATCTCCATCGCCGTATCTCTACTTTGTCGTCGTGATAGGGCTTGCGCGTTCCGAACTTTAGGCCTGCGCCGGTAGATTATAGCTTGCCGGAACAGGAAACCCGCAGGGCATCATGTGGCGAGCTTTTGGGCAGTAGCGACCCCACGGACCCTATCTCCCGGGAGCAGTCTTGTTTTGTCACCTCTGGCTTGCCTTCATTGGCTGGCTGGAGTGAACACTGACGAGGAACAGACCTCCCACCGATTTCTTGCCTTTACTGGCCAGCTTGAGTGGAGATTCGCAAACGTGCTCGGGGAAAGGAAGTATTCTAGTAAGTGCTCGTAGGGTCTAGGGCCATCTTCCGGGCTCTGGGATTGTTCTAAAAGCCGTGGAATACCTCTCCACCTCAGGACATGTTGCCCCTTGTCGCTACGTCACTATGTGCTAGCGACCGTTTCCGGGGGCCCATTATTGAGTGTGCAAGTCACCCCCTGCCATTTTATCCGTGTATATATAAAAAAATTGATCAGGCAAGAGCCATAGTTCTAGATAACCAGTTCACTTTAGCCACCCAAATCCACAATCCTGACTAATATTATAAATGCGAAAGTAAGTTTGTTTGTTACCTTTTTATGCTTAAACCACTGAACCGATCATCCTAAAATTTTGCATATACGTTGTCTGGTGTACTGAAACGGACATAGGGTACTTTTCATCCCGAAAAAAAAAGTGCTGTTCCCGAGGAAAACAACAATAACGTTATTATGATAATATATAGCGCCACGTGTCTTGAACGGCAACGACACTTTTGCGGGTGAAAACGCGGGTCTCTGCTCTGGTACTCAAATATATTTGTTTCCATATCTTCCAATAGTCCCACACAAACCGGGGGTTGTCCTTGGGTGTACTCGCATAGTGCGAATAGGGATATAATCGTCGGTTGGTGCCCCACTTCATTAAAAACGTCTAATGGGCCTCTGCGAGTTGGCTTCGGCCCCTCGTCGCCTTCCAAAGGCCAGGGACCCCAGGGTCCAGAGATATATGAAAGACATTTTTTAAATAATAATAACAGGAAGAAATATTTATTTTATTAAATGAGTAGTCTAGATATCTTTTATCCGTGGAATAAAATTGACGTCTGACGGTTGTAGTATGGAATAACTGACAAAAATTCAAAATTTGTTCTCAGGATAAGACTTATTCTAGGTATAAAGGTTAGACTATCTGACCTCCACAACCCAGTTACTGCGATACAATATCCTCTTGGCAAACTGGTTGTCAGAATTTCAGAGGGGCAATTCTACTAATTTTAACAACGTTCACAGTCTGATCTCAGTCTCAATCTGTCAAAAAATACTTCAAATTTCCCTACATTTTGACAAGTTTTTGACATTTCTTTGTCGCTGAGATGAGACTGCGACTAGATTTTTAACGTTTTAAATTACGAGAATTGGCCTTCAGGTTTCTGACTACCGATTCGATTAACCCGTGCGTCTGTTATTATGTAGTGACGAGCGCCTCCTCGCGTCTATAAGGAGCTTAAAAGTTTTCGTGTCAAAATGTTTCCACTTGTGCTTGTGCTGTGAGTACCTGATGGTCTGCGGCCGCGGTGGCGAGGTGATGTCCCGCGGGCGACCAGTCGGCGCCCAGCACGGGCCCCAGGTGCCCCTCCAGGAACATCACGCAGCGGCCCGTGCGCAGGTCCCACACGCGACCGAACGCGTCCATGCCACTGGAGAAACAAAAAGAAAATGGTGACAATTCGTTATACCAAAGACTAAGGTGGAATTCTACCAATGAAATTGTACATTACTCAGTTCAGCACATCTAAACCAGCGCTGCAGTATTTATTTTTTAAATATCGACTGACAGCTAGCTCTTGAATGTGGTTCAAAGAAAAAAAAATTGTTTATTACCCGCCGTAATCTACCACGCGGGCCCAGTGCGTGTTGGTAGATGTCACATGTCTTCGAATTTTTGGTTCTAGGACATGCCGGTTTCCTCACGAAGTTTTCGTACACTGTTTTGAGAGCAGGGTGGCGTAGTTATTTCCTTTAATTTTACCAAAAAAAAAACCCTATTTTCGTTTTTGGTTGAAAAAAAAGCAATTTCCGGTCGGACTCTCCTGCTTACCCGGTGACGGCGAGCGAGCCGTCTCCCTGGAAGGCGACACTGTACACCGGCTTTGCATGTCCCTCCTGATGCAACACCTCCGTCGCTGTAAAACAACAAATGTATCATCAGAATGAGGGTTTTCGTGAAAATTTACGACATCAGTTGGCACCACTTTGACAAGAGGTCTTCCAATATAAAATATACGATGACGTTCATCATTCGATTCATTCATTCGTTCATCATTCAGTCATGACTAAAGAAAATATAGGCTCTTTGACAGATGCCTGGACCTGACGTGTCAGTGCTGCCACCTAGCGAACATCATTTCAGAATACTCTCATTATACAGAGTGAAATAAAGTTTACAGGTTATTTTGTAACCTATCTAGGAGAGCAGTAGGGCACCCACTTACTAGATTAAGAAACTTTATGCTTGTGCCTTATATTATACTAGCAACGTCCCGCGGTATCACCCGCATAAGTGTCGATTACGTGGGAATATCGGGATAAAAACTACCCTATGTCCTTCCCCGGGATGCAATCTATCACCCTGCCAAATTTTATCGAAATCCGTTCAGTGGTTTAGGCGTGAAAAGGTAACATACAGACAGAGTTACGTTCGAATTTATTATATATTAGTATGGATTACCTTACCATTTCATATGCCTACATCTAAACAAGGATTGAAAAAAAAAGTCTTTTCGATTTATGTAAGGTGTTTGAAAATTAACTCAACAAACTTAAGAAATGCTTTAGAACTTTCACTACGGGACCAACTCAGAAATCACGAAAAAAAAAATCTGCTGTTTCATACATTTTGGTCAAGTAGATATTGAACTTTTGTATTACACAGCAGATTTATTTTCGTGATTTCAGAGTTGGTCCCATCCATAGTGACAGTTGTTCAGTTCGGTGGTTGATTTAATGGTCTAAAGCACCTCTTAAAGTTTGTTGGGTTAATTTTGAAACACCTTATAATATTGTACTCTTTCAGTGTATTTTTTTACATCTCACAATATCACGCCTGCGGGGAATATAGGCGTTGGACAGAAAAGGCTTAGGACAAGGTTTGAGGTGTGATTTGTTTTTTTCCCTTCCTTTAAAAAAAGCGCAACGTACCTGTCTGCAGATCCCACAGCCGCCAGGAGTGGTCGAAGACTGTGGTGGCGAGGAAGCGCCCCGACGGGTGGAACTCCACGCGGGCCACGCGCGACGGACCGTGACCCTCCAGCGACGCCATAGGTGCCTCGCTACAGACAAAATCGAAACTCATTTATTCAAACTAGGCTGGGCATCAGTACTTGTTGAACGTCAAAAGACATGGGACAGTCCCCGGCACAAATCTTCGCGAACCGTCCCCGATAAGCGCCAATCAGCGTTGTCAACCAGCGCTTCTTGGCGCCGACAAGCGCTAGCAAATCGGCGCCGGTTATCAGCTTTCTACATGAATTATACACCCTCATCTTCCTAGCCTTTTCCCAACTATGTTGGGGTCGGCTTCCAGTCTAACCGGATGCAGCTGAATACCAGTATTTTACATGGAGCGACTGCCTATCTGACCTCCACAACCCAGTTACTGGGTAATACGATACCCCTTGGTAAGACTGGTTGTCAGACTTTCGGGCTTCTGACTAGCCGTAACGACTGTCAAAGATCCACGAATGACAGCCGGGACCAACGGCTCGATGTGTTTTCCGAGGCACGGAGGGGACTTGGTATGTAAAGATGGACACCCATCCACGAACAGAAACAGACAAACAGGTACATAAAAGCATAGAGACAGGATAACAAGCACAGACACAAACGAACACGCACAATGTAACAATATGTCGTTCATTAAATCTTGCTTACTCTATTTTTCACATCAATACTGTTTTTTGTCAGAAAAAAAAAACCATAATTTTTAGAAAATCTTTCATACTTCTCTATCAGACGTCATCTTAATAGTCACACCCTTTCTAGACATATCATATACTAGTTTCTGGCCGCGACTACGTCCGCGGAAAATTTCTTGTTCCCCGACCCACCCGCATCGTGTCGCCTACGTTACTTTGTTTCTTTTTGCTCGGCTTTCTTTAATTAGGCTATCAAATGCAAAAAGAAATTTTCAAATCCCACTGGTAGTTCCAGAGATTAGCACGTTCAAACAAACAAACAAACTCTTCAGCTTTATTTATTTATATATGTTCGTATAACTCGTCAAAATGTAGGGAACAGCTGATTTTTTTTTTTGCGATTTCAGCTTGGGACCTATAGTAAAAGTTGTTCATAATGATGAGTACCTCACGAGGTTATTAATGTTTTACCAATAATCCTGTAAAGTATATAGATTTTCGCACGAACCTGCTAAAGTTCCACAGATGAACAGACCCGTCGTACGCGCACGTAGCCATTGTGACCGCTTCTGAACCTTCTGTGCCTTCTGACGTGTCCATAGGCGCCAGGGCATCCTCAGGATTCGGTTCTTCTTTCTCTTCTTTCAGCTGAAAAAGTACGGCGAGATATATTTGAATGAAGAAGTGCGCAGCATACAGCATAATTAGCCTGCCCCCACTGCTGGGACACAGGCCTGCTCTCTGTGAGAGGGAGTGGGCCGTAATCCACCACGCGGGTCCAGTGCGGGTTGGTAGATGTCACATGTCTTTGAATTTTTGGTTCTAGGACATGCCGCTTTCCTGACGATGTTTTCCTTCACCGTTTTGAGTGCAGTGGTGATGAAATCTATATATATGTCGTAGGTTTTTCATAAAATTAGGTTTTTGATCAAAAACCTAGGCTATTGATCAAGAACCGGAAGAAGACAAAATTATTACTTTATGTTATCATAAACCTGAGAAAATCCAGTTTTTTTATCAAAAACCTAGACTGTATTAGTTTTATGATAAAAACAATGTTGGTTGCTATTTCTTTAAATAAATAAAACAATTAAGAAACAATAAACAATGATTTATTTGTTATGAAATTACATACCTACATTTAAAAAATAATATGTGTGATGTGTGTGTGAAACGGCGAAAAACGAAACGGTTAAAAACGTGATTTTGTCTATTTTTGTGCTTTTGAACCAGAAGAAGACGGTCGACGTCAGGGGCACCCCGAGGTTCGGTTTGGTTAGGTTACTTTAAACCCTGAAGACAGAAATAGGAGCCCCGCGCAGCGGGGCTCCGTCGACCTGACGTCGTTAGAAATAATACTGCGCGCTCGTTTTATCATAAAGCCAAACTAGTTCAGGTTTTTGATCAAAAATCTGGATTGTTAGAGGTTTATGATGAAATTGAGTTTAAAATGTGTCATCTTCCGGTTTTTCATCAAAAACCTAGGTTTTTCATCAAAAACCTAATTTTATGAAAAACCTACGACATATATATAAAATTCAAAGTCCTGACTGACTGATATATCAACGCACAGCCTAAACTGCTGGTTCTACAGACATGAAATTTGGAGGGTGTGTTCTTTGTGAAGAGTAGGTAACCACTAAGAAAGGTTTTTTCGAAATTCCACCCCTGATAGGGTGAATGGGGGTAGGGGAAAATTTCACGAGGACGAAGTCGCGGGCAGAAGCTAGTTACACAAAGTAAAGTACCTGGCTGGGTTCGAACACACGACCTACAACTCGTAAGTCGGAGTCGATACCACTGAACCACCAGTGCTCTCAAGAATTGAGCATTATAAGTAAAAACTTTTTAACAAACAAAACCGACGAAAAAAGAAACTGAAAAGCGAAAAATAAAACCTCTCCCCCCCCTTTACAACTTAGCGCCATTTTGTTTGTTTGGAGCCGACTCAAAAAGGGACGACGCACAGGATCATATACTTGTCTCTTTTTCGCTCCCGATTAATGGAATCTCGATCTGAATAAGGCAAAGCGTTTTAAGCCTGGTGTCGAGATTGGCCATTCGCGAGATCTGCCGCGGAACATTTTATCTTGTTCCTCATACCTGTGACTTACCTTCTTGAGGAAGTGGTCAGGCATGGCGGCTTTTGGGTGGAAGGCGGCCCCGCTGACGTTACACTTGTGACCCTTCAGCACCTGCAGCGGCCGGCACTCCGGCACCGACCACACCTTGGACAGACCTGACCTGGAATCGATAAAAGCCAATGAGCAAAATGGAGCAGTTGTGCCATTTTAGGGTTGTCTTGTTTCATACAAAAGTAGTTATAATGTATGAAACGGCTTTTTTAAAATAACCGACAATAAATGAAGCCGATGAAGCTTGGTGGCATACCTTCCGTCGCGCCATTTTGATTTTTTTTTTCATAATGTCGGGCATGCATGGTACTTGTATAAATCAATAGCTGACATTAACTTTGAAAGTTAATGTCTCGGAAACGTGACACTTGACGGGTTTTGGTCTTAATATGTTTTCGGTTTGCATTAATGTCGGCTATCGATTTAAAAAAGTTTCATGCGAAGCCGCTAATTAAAAAAAAAATGGTAATTGCGAGTCGGACTCGCACACGAAGGGTTCCGTACCACAAGGCAAAAACGCCGAAAAAAACATGTTTGTTGTATGGGAGCCCCTATATTTTATTCTTTGTTGTTATAGCGGCAACAGAAATACATCATCTGTGAAAATTTCAACTGTCTAGTGTCTAGCTATCATGATTCTTGAGATACAGCCTGGTGACAGACATACAGACAGACGGACAGTGGAGTCTTAGTAAGAGGATTTCGTTTTTACCCTTTGGGTACGGAACCCTAAAAAGATCAAAATGGCGGACCGGTAGGTATGCCACCGATCATCAAATCCCTCCCAACGCTGGTGGGTCCAGATTGTAGTCGAAGTCTCTTACGCCCTGTATTATCTAAGACTAGGTCATTGAACTCACCAGCTCGCGGTGATCAACATCTTGCTGTCGCTACTAAACCTGCAGAAGCTTATCGGACGTGTGTCACCAATCTGAAATTAAAAAACAAAGGTTTTTAGGGTTCCGTACCTCAAAAGGAAAAAACGGAACCCTTATAGGATCACTTTGTTATCCGTCTGTCCGTCCGTCCGTCCGTCTGTCAAGACCCTTTTTCTCAGGAACGCGTGGAGGTATGAAGCTGAAATTTATATCAATTACTCAGGTCTACTGTCCCTTGAAGCTGTGAAAAAATCAAACTTCTAAGCCAACGCAATCAAAAGATACAGCCGTTTATGCCGCAAATTTTCGACACTTGCAAGGGAATCAAAACCTACAGGGTGCTTCCCGTGAACTCAGTATCTTGAAATTTGGTACGAAGCAACGTCTTATAGCATAGATAAAGGAAAAATTACGAAAACCATAAATTTTTAGTTACATCACATAATATTTTTTTTTAATAATTTTAAACTTACTACCCATTTCCTCATAAACGCGTAGAGGTATTAAATTGAAATTCTTACCAAATACTCAGGTCTATAATACCTTTAAGCTGTAACAAAATCAAACTTCTATGTCAACGCAATCAAAAGAAACAGCAATTTAAGCTGCATATTTTGAAACTCGCAAGTACTCGCAAGGGAACCAAAACCTAAAGGGTACTTCCAGTCGACCTAGAATCTTGAAATTTGGCTTGAAGCAACGTTTTATAGCACACATAAAGGAAAAATTCCGAAAACCTTAAATTTTTAGTTACATTACAAAATATATATTTATTTTTTAATAAATATAAACTTATTACTTTTTTCCTCATGAACGCGTAGAGCTATCAAGTTGAAATTCATATCAAATACTTAGATCTAATTGCCTTTAACCCGTGAAAAAAAAAAAATTCTAAGTCAACGCAAAAACGCAAAACGCAAAAGTACAACCATTGATACCGCATATTTTGAAACTCGCAACTACACGCAAGGGAATTAAAACCTAAAGACCACTTCCCGTTGACATAGAATCTCGAAATTTGGTAAGAAGCAATAGCTTACAGCACAGAGAGCAAAGAGATCTTTGTCTTAAATTTATGCTCCTCCATCTTTCCCCATTGTAATGTTATGAATTTCATTTTGCAATAAAAATACCATAGTTATGACACGATTGTCGTAATGAACGAACTTTGTAAACCTTGCAGGTTTGTACGGAACCCTCGGTGCGCGAGTCCGACTCGCACTTGGCCGGTTTTTTTTTATATTATTTTAACATTATCTGCGGCCTACCTACTTGCCCGCCATTTTTTTTTCTTCAAAATGTCTGCCACTGATAGCTGCGAACAGAAAATATAATAGGACCAAACCCCGTACATCGTCACGTTTTCGAGATATTGACGTTCAAAGTGAATCACGTGACATCCATATTTTTTGAACTTGCGCACATCTTGTTGCATAGATGTAAGATTATTTCAAACATCAGGGGAGGTCCCCTGATGTTTGAAATAATCTCACATAATGGAGAGTTAACTGTTAAGTTAATCGTATCAAATCCCATTGGTGAAGGATTTTTCAGTTAATTCTTTTTGTCTGTGCTAAAATACCAATCAATCCAATCCCAATCTCTTTGATTATACCTACGTAGTGCAGCGAAAAAAAGAAAAACACGGACTTTCTTCACCATATTACGATTCATAATGTTATCCTTTTACGATTCTGCCAAAGTGGCTTTTTAGGCCTCCAGAGCTCTTTCATCAAAATCAAATAATAATGATATTCTTCCGGCAGAATTATGGTCACGGCGCCCGGTCTCACCAGAGACTAACCAAGTACTTAGGAGATAATGTAAAGCGCTGACACAAATTTTTTATAACAAGTTGCCAAAGCCGGCTACAGAACTTAGCGATGGAAAGTTCAAAACCCACATCAAACGTGTCCTTATAAAAAAACCGTCGAGTTTCTTGCCGGCTCTTCTCCATAGGAAACGACCAATTGCAACCGTGCACCTAGCTTCTGACGTTTCATAAGTGCCCATGTAGGTTTATGTGAAATAAAATATTTCGTGTTTTTTTGAAGTGAAAACTTCTTTAGCGGCGCTGTGTACTTTTTTTGGAATGGGTAAAAACTTCTAAATTCGCGTCAGGTCACGTGACCCTGATCGAAAATTCGTAAGACGTAAAACGTCAGACGTAAAACGTAAGACGCGCGTTGTTGAGGACAGCGCCATCTATGCACATCGGGAAGAACTACGAGGGCCTCGCGTACTAACGTCAGACGTAAAACTTAAGACGCGCGTTGTTGAGGACAGCGCCATCTATGCACATCGGGAAGAACTACGAGGGCCTCGCGTACTAACTACGTAGGCCTCGCGTACTAACTACGTAGTTCATCCAACAACGACGAGATGGCGCTGAACCACGGATATATAACTGACGACGAGCAAATCTGAATAAATTCCTTTCACGAGAAGAATAAACCAGTCACTTTGGTCATCATACCTGATTTGCAAAAAACCCTATAAAATAAGGAACACACCTTAACACGCGTGTTTTTTTTATAAGACGATTCACAAAATACACTCGTAATTGTTCAAGTTTTCACTTCTGTCGGCACTACCGGAGTGCCAGTTTTTAATTTTTTGCTACCACGTTCGCACCTAGGCAAGGGGAACCTGTCCTGCGCCTGATCTCTCTCCGGTCGTGTCGGAATGCCGTCCCTAAGTATTATGAGCGGAAAAAAAAACTGGCCAAGTGCGAGTCGGTCTCGCACACGAAGAGTTCCGTACCACAAGGCAAAAACGCCGAAAAAAAAACACGTTTGTTGTATGGGAGCCCGCCTCCCTTAAATATTTATTTCATTCTGTTTTTAATATTTGTTGTTATAGCAGCAACAGAAATACATCATCTGTGAAAATTTCAACTGTCTAGCTATCACGGTTCATGAGATATAGCCTGGTGACAGATAGACACAGACGGACATTGGAGTCTTAGTAATAGGGTCCCGTTTTTACCCTTTGGGTACGGAACCCTAAAAAACATGGCATCCAAAGCAAACAGTCATGTCCGTTTTTACTATAACTAGGAGTCGCCTACATGTAATTCCTCAATATTTCTCGTTGGAATTATTATATAAGAGAATGCCTCACCTGACTGCAGTATATTGACATGGCAGAAGCCTTCCTCTGCGACTCTTGCTTGGCAGCAGCTCGGACGCTGCCAGCCAGCTTCAAATCCTCGCGCGCCTTGCTCAACCTGCGAGCACAAACAACATAACTGAGGCGACATCTACGAGTCAGATTAAGGGGCTTACATGACCTAAAGCGCGGTCACTGTCGGACTGCATAGAAAAGAAAGAGAAGCGCGATGACAAAACGCTGATAAATTATTGCAAAATATGAAGCAATTATTTATTTACAAAAAATCTATTGTTTGGACAAAAAAATTATGTATGTTGCTTGTAGAATAATCTGACAAAAAAATCAGAATGATTGTATGTATATTATATGGTTTTTATTGTAAAAAGAAAGTTTTTAGAGGTATCTTCATGATTTTTTCCTATCGTATCAAATTAGTTGTATTATGTTTTCAACACACTATCTTACCTAGCATATATAATCTCAAATCGTTTATTGCAATCCATAATGTAATTACAGGTGGTAAATAAAAAATACTAGACACAATTATGGACCCTGTCGGGCACAGCAATTTTTTTAAGGAAGTAGCGCTCTTCCTCTCTGAAGAGCGCTTTATTCATTTTCCTTGCTAACAAGTTAGAAATATCGTGAAGAATATCATATATTTTTCTGATTTTACTGTAGTCGATCATATACTTGTATTGTTTCTAAAACTTGCGTTTTTTGCGTTTAGGTCCTGTAAGCCCCTTAAATTAGCTAGAGAAACTCCGCAGACTTGGCTATTTAGTTTTTTTAGGTCACCAAAATGGCGATATTCGAGGCTCACAAAACGAGGCGCATTTTTTATATTAGTGTACATTAATATTTTTAGGAAATCAAAATAGGAATTATTTGGAGTCGTATTAAAAATATGTCTCAGGGACTAGCCACACTTATTCAGATCTGTTCAGCTTTTGCCCATAGAAAAAAAAAAATGAGAACCTCCTCCTTTTTTGAAGTCGGTTAAAAACCACGATTTTGTATGAGATGCGTACGCATCCGTTCAGCCGCGGAAAGCTGAACGGACTCCATACAAAATCGTTGTTTTCTATGGACAAAAGCTGAACAGAGCTGAATAAGTGTGAGTAGTCCCTAAGAATAACGAATGCGACGCTTACTGAGCCAAATTAAAGTCAAAATACGGTCTGTGAATCTTGTCCTAAGCCTTGTGTCACCTCATGACCTGGAAAACCTTCTCCCATCAGCTTTGGTCGGGTTCCAGTCTAACCGGATGCAGCTGAACACATGGAGTAACAGAATATTACTTTACATGGAGCGACTGCCTACCTGGCCTGCACAACCCAGTTACTAGGTAACACGAAAGCCTGGGTAAGCGTCCTCTCACCTGAGCTTCGCTTTCGGTAGCGAGTACCGCGCGATCCAAAGTCGTGCTTCCCTCAAGTCCGGAGGCCCTTCGTGATACCACGTACCCTCCCGTCCTCTGTCTCTTTCTATCCTAGCCTCCTCTTCTTCTAGCTTCTTGTGAATCGCGTCTTCTCCTAGACTGAAATCAGAATTAGAATTCATTTGTTGAAATAAAGACTTCTTTAGGCGCATTGGGCATTTTTTGAGATGGGAAAAAACCATTGAACTCGCGCCACCGTTACCGTAAGCGACACTGCGCGTATTTTGTTTATAAGACGATTCAAAAACTACCCGCTTCGGATGTGTTCGGCGGTCCTCGGGATGTTTTCGGTTTTAATGTAAGTAGGTATATCCAAAATGTCAGTGGGTGATGGCAAAGTATTCTGTTTGTGTTTTGTTTTCACTTCTGTAAAGACCATTTCAAACATTAATCTACATGGGTCTGTCTTCACATGATCTGACCAAGATTATGTCTGGACTTAAGAGACTGTGACTTCTGAGTTTATTATTTTTCTAAATATATTTATTTAGAAAAATATTTTAACTGACGTGAATATTTATTGTACAAACGCCAGCACATCAAGCTACCCGAAACTGTCAAAATTTCCCAATCACCCTTGAACCTTATGTTGTAGCGATAAAGTTGAAAATCTATTAAAGACATTTGACAGATTGTAGTAGCTTGATGTGCTGGCGTCTGTACAAACCTACTTACAGAAATAAAATAATTCAATATTTACATTTTTTCAAGATCATGCGAGAGCAGTGGTAACGGCCGCGACTTACGAGTTGTAGGTCGTAGGTTCGAACGCAGACAGGCGCTTTAGTTGATGTAAATTATTTCATCACCAATGCACTCAAAAACGGTGAAGGAAAACATCGTGAGGAAACCGGCATGTCCTAGCACCAAAAATTCGAAGACATGTGACATCCCAACCCGCACTGGGCCCGCGTGGTGGATTACGGCCCACTCCCTCTCACAGAGAGCAGGCCTGTGTCCCAGCAACTGATTATGATGATAATGATTTTCATCAGATATTTTTCGTACAGACGCCAGCACATCAAGCTACCCGAAACTGTCAAATTTTCCCAATCAACTTTGAACCTTATGATTTAGCGATAAAGTTGAAAATCTATTAAAGAAATTTGACAGATTGTAGTAGCTTGATGTGCTGGCGTCTGTACAAACCGAGCGGGGGTGACTACCAAGATAACGACTAATAGAGAAGTATGGAAGAAAAAAAAAATGGTTTGCCGACCCAAAATACATTGGGATAAAGTCAGAAGACAGTAATCGGCCACCATGGCTCACGCACAATGGTCCACTTCAAGGACTAAGTGCGGAAACCTAAACCCCATGATAGATAGAAAGAAGTCAGAAGACTGATGATGATTTTTCGAACAAACCATGTGTATATACTTATACTCACTAGCTAAGCAGATCTCTGAGTCGCACCCTCCTCTCTGCAGGTCCCTCCCCGAACAGACAGACGGGCTCGCCCAGCTGACGAAGACTCCTGCGTACCTGTGGATGATGTTACACGTAGTTGTAGATGAGAGTATTTAATTCTCTCATATTGCCACAAACTATTCATAATTATATATTACTAGCTGCGCCCCGCGGTTTTACTCGCATAAGTGTCGATCCCATGGGAATATGGGGATAAGAACTATCCTATGTCCTTTCCCGACACTCAAACTATCACTATACCAAAATTCATCTAAATCGGTGCGCTTAGCTGAATTTTGAGCCAAAAAAATTTAAACTTTTTGAAATCGATAGGTACGCTAAGAATAAGATTTAGAAAATATAACACCAATACCCTAAGTAGTTGTAGATTATATTTTCATTAATTTTTTTTTAAAAAAAACGCATTATTTTTAAAAGTAGCAGAAGTTTCGCAATCACGATCTCGCCAGATTGCCGAGCGAGGTCTCGAATGCAATCTCTCGACCCCAGGCTTAGCAGGCGAGATCTCGAGCTATCAATCTCGACTCACGATTGCATTTCCTAATTCAGGCCAACTTCAAATAAAGTCAGTTTAAGCTACTTCAAATGGAAATAAATAATCACGGTTCCATGGTCATGGTCACCATACCATTAAAGGAGTAAGTGGCCCATGGATCCAGTTTGGAGAAGGACGAGGCGCCTCGCCTCCTATTTTATTGTTTATAGGTCTAGTGTCCACAACTCCACATCCAAGTGTGTATTTTGCATAGGGAAACCCAACGGAACAGTGGGAAAATTGACCATTCAATCCACCCCCTCAAAAAAGGCCAGCAACACCTTAGTTTTACTGGCAATTTTACAGAGAGTACATGGGTTACTGAAGTTCTTTGTCCTGCGTGTGGAAGTGCTAGAGGGCACTTCCACATTCAAGACAAAGAGCTACCCACCTTAACTACACCATACCTCATCATCATCCGTGGACACATTCAGCTGCCGAGCCTTCCGTCTCCTCTCGAACTCCTCGAGCAGAGCCTTCTTGTCTCTGGACATTTCTTCTTCGAGTTCCATGTATTCTGCACACAGGGGGGAATATCTGATTAGTGATAACATATGAAAGGAAACAAAATAAGAAAGTTAATTATGAAATAAAAACACAGGTATTTATTTAATACTAGCTGCATCCTACGGTTTCATCTGCATAAATCTTGATTCCATAGGATTATCGGGATAAAATATATCCTCTGTTCTAATCCAGGTCATGGTGTACCCATGTGCTAAATTTCATCAAAATCCGTTCAGCCGTTTGAGCGCGAAAGCGACAAATAGTAACACATAGCTTCAAACAAACATACAAAAATCAAATCTTATCTATTTAAAATATTAGTTTAGAAAAATGTAAGTATTTAAAGCACCTTGAAACTACAAAATGTTGTCAATTCCTGTCCTAATAACTCCGGCGTAAGCACAGCAAGGTATAAAACATAATTCTACATGTTGTGTCCTAGTTTAGTTTATCGTTTACACCTAAATCAAGTAAGACTAGTTGTTTACAAAAGTTGTAGGAAACGGCGAAACAGTGGTCAAATAGTTAAGGCGTTAGCATCAGGATAGCCTGTGAAATTCAAATTTTCTCACGTTTTTTGCAATTTGCAGGACCATGCCAGGTTGCATTTTGATCTAAATATGATTTGTGGTTATAAAAAAATATTTATTTATAGAATAATCATAAAAAGCATCAATACAACTCTAAGTTTATATTACCCTATTGGGTCATTGAGTAGGGTAATAAGAATTTAGAGGGTTGTATTACATGACACTTGAGGCGAATTGTAACTTACGGAGTTGTATTGTTGGGTCTTTTTAATTCTGCAAAGCCATATTTGGTACAGTCGCAATTCATATTTTAATCAACATACAACCTGACACTGACCATCTAATTGCAAAAAAAAGTAAGTAAATAGAAGTGTGTGCCTTAGGTCTTGGTTAATAAAAATATTTTCTATAAAAACTTTACTATGAATTTCCTAAAGGATAAGTCACTCAGAGGGACGTCTTGGGGTCCCATCAAATGGAATTTTGGTCAGTGGGTCGTCTTAGGTTTTAATAGCACTGCAAAATTAATTTAAAGAATCCTTACCGCTTGAGATTTGTATGTCTCCCAATTCTTTTCCGCCAAATTCGTCGGCGCCTTCCTTGGCAGCAGCGGCCAGGGCCGCCAGCCGGGCCTTCTCTTGCTCTTCCAAAGACCCATAGTGGACATTTTTGGGCTTCTTCACCAGGATAACATCATCATCATCAGACATTTTGAGGTTATGTTTATTTTCTAGTTTGATACCACTTGCCTATTACTTTACATTAATTTGTTTCGGGAAGATTTAATTTGACTCCAGTTATATATCTTCAACTCCTCATTTGTGGCATACACGGAGTTTAAATAAACTTCCGTAAACACAATCAATAAAAAAAAACTACCAAGGTTTTTGTTTAAAAGTACTCTCAACTCTGTGGTTTTTGTTGTCAATTTCTGACAGCAGTGATCACAGATACTTATATACTTTTTTTTTACTTTTGTTCCTTGTATCGTATAAGCTTTCCAAAATTAAAATCCCTCTTCCTACTAACTTCCATTCCTTCTTGACTAATTTTTCTCATAAGCTTATCCAAATCTTGTCAACTTTTTTATACTTATATAAAATCAAATTGTAGTTTAGTGTGTAGTAATAATAACTTTGTAAATATATATTATGTAGATTTGTGGGGTTTTATATGTATATATTTATATTGAATGTATATATTTTTTTAATTGTGTACTAACAAAAATTGTCTCGTCCTTTCAGCTACTAACATTTATAACTAGTAAACTATAATACCACGGAGTGCAAAGTTCGATGGTTTACCTCGCTGTATTGCCGTCACCACAAGACGCTGCACGGTAGGCTGAAAATCGGCTTTCATAGACATAGGGATTTCAATTTGCATGATTTTTTGCCGGATATCGCTTCTATTAGTTACTCTATACAAAAACGACACCTGAGTTAATTCTGCACAAAATCAAGGAATTATAATTTTTTACCGTATTTGTATGAAGCTTATATGAAAAATTTAATTATCTCTTAAACACCAAGGAAAACCGTAATATCCTTATAGGTGGTTATAGTGCTAATTATTTATGATTTTTGTCATAATTTATATATCGCTTATCACTGCTCATTTTTTTTAAATCATCAAAATATTTTTATTTATTTTTATATATGAAATGGTTCCTTTAAACGCCTAAGAACATCGATATGAAGAATGTTATTGACCCAAATATTAAGAATATAGGTACTTGAACATAATATTTTGTGTTGATAAATTAAATATCTAGCTCAAACATAAGTAGTTGTCTAAATATGGGTGTACACATACATACTATAAACCTCTGCGTGCAGCCTACTCCTTCGGGGATATAGAATAGCAATACGAATGATATCTGTGGTCTGTGACTCGTTATTAGTGATATTCAAATCCGCTATAAACTATAATCGTGTTATAAACTATAAAATATATTCATATAGTCTGTTATTTTATACGCTATAATTATAGCGCGCTATTTCAAAACTCGGGCGCAGTCTGAACGCGGAGACGCTATAATTTAGCAACACGCTATCGCGCTAAACGGACTTGATGAATTGATGATGCGCGGTAGATGTTAACGCGCTATACATTATAGTCGCTAACGAACGCTATCTTGCTATCTCGTTCTGGCCCCGCTGTGCGAACGCTATCTTGCTATCTCGTTCTGGCCCCGCTGTGCGCGTTTAAACCTTTATTCGTTGAGCAGGTCGAGGTGCTATAATATAGCGCGAAGTCCGAGGCGCTATAATATAGCGCGAAGTCAGAGCCGCTAATAGCACACGCTATACGCTATGTACACATAGTTTGTTATATTTTGGCGCTATACGTTTTATTAACCACCACTACTCGTTATCTGGTCCACAGAACATATATACGGATGTCGTTGTTTACGTCAGTGCTGAATAGAAATACACTACGGAAATACAACTACAAAGTATTCCAACTAAAATGTAAAAATAAGTGACGCATATAATTACAATATTAATCATTTACGTTAGTCTTTAGTTTTCGTGGTAAAACCTATAATTGTGTATACTTTAGTGACATAACCTATAAGTGCGTAAGAATTGCGTGAATTTCTATGGCTCTGCAGTTGTCAAGGCGGGAGGTAGAGGACCTGAGGTCCTCCCTCGACCGTGCGATTTATAGAACTATAGGAAAATCGGATAGTTCTTTGCTGTCCACGGTTTCAGCCTGCCTTTCTAGCGGGTAAGTGAATTGGCATAAAAAACGATGTTTCTGAACAGTTTACAAACATTACAAGACACTAATAGTGCCCAGCGGTTTCACCCGCTGTTCAATTTAAAATAAATCGGATTATTTATAAGTTACTTCGTTTTTGCTCGGCTCTTATTGGTCTTAATCTGATGATGACTAGCTTTTAGACCCCTAAGAATTGGGCTATCAAATGCCAACAATTTTTCAAAGCGGAGTTCCAGAAATTAGCGCGTTCAAACAAACTCTTCCGTTTTATTATATTAGTATAGATAAATAACACTACTGACCTTTGGATCCTAGACTTGTTCTTTGACTAACATTCAAAAGTCAAAATTCATGGTTTGCCAATGTGCAATGGAGCACAGTATTCGAGGCGTCAAATTGACAGATCGTATTTGCACCACCACACTGCATTCCAAAACGCAACAAAGTTATTGGGTTTGTACATTAGGAATTTCTTAGTAGCAGCTCAGAGTTTGAAAGTTGGCAATGTAATACCGCAGTGAGCATAATCTCTCTCCAGTCATGTTGGATTGCCGTCGCATTGTATTGATGTGCACCTGTGTCATTGCACACACTCCTTGATCTCATGTAGAGATCTGATAACTTTTTGACAGTGCGAGCCATATGTGGTCTCATCTTGGCAACATTTTACATGAAAATGTTTTTGGTGGGATTGGACTTTTCTATGAAACAGCAGATTTTTTTTTGAAAACTGACGAAAAGTTTCTATTCTAGAGGATCTAGAATCATATGCTGAATTCAAGGTAACAGTTAGCGCGTCTGTGCCCCTGCCGCCCTGGATTTGCTCCACTACTCTTATTGTCTATTAATAATATTTATTTTCAATGCATTATTGCCTTATGGTCTAGGGGTCGCAAAACGCTATTTCTAAGCCTGAGTTCCTGGGTTCGATTCCCACATTGAGCAAATTGTTATTGGGTTTTCCATCTGGAATATCTCAGTAGCAGCTCGGAAGCTCGGATTCTGGATTTGTGCCCGGTTGATGGTAATATTCTCACCTTCTATGACATGGGACTTACATAACTGGTAAAAAGTGGGTGTACTATTATAAGTATCCCTACCCAACCCTTTGCGGATAAGAGGCGATGTAATACTTCACCCATACTGACATTATAAATTATAAAATTTCCAGCTATGAACGTAGAAAAATTATAGACAAGATTTCGGCACACATTGATTCGAAGAAAGCAAGCAAGCTCGCAGACAAAGTGATAGTGTTGGCTCAGGAATTGATCTCTAGCTCAAAGTCACAGAAACGGAAGCACGATTCCAGTGACCACCGTGATAAGGATGTCAAGCGTTCCCGACATGATGAGGTTTGTAATATTTAATTATTGGTTTACCAATTACTTATATAAGAAGACCCAGACACACAGACTAAAAGATAAAAACGGAACCTAAAACGAAAAAAATATTTTTGACTTAAATAGGATTTTGTTTTTTTAAAAAAAATACCGTACGCAATGCAATACCGTATGCATTGACGTGGAGTTGCGGACGCAACACCCGCAACTCCACGTCAACGCGCGTACTTTGTGTCCACTGGTGTCCACCAGCCCGTATTACCTACGGGCAGAGCCCATATTCTCTATGAAACAATGAAGGAAACCGCGCGAAATGAACGCGTAGTTGGCGGGAAATATTTTGCGTAATGCCTATTTGGAAAATAATAAATAAATACAGGGTCAATTTTTAAATAATTGAATAAGTCATAATTATTGATAAAGCATTCAAAAGAAATGCAAATTTAAAAGCAATTATAAACTGTGAGAAAAAGCAATTTTTTTTTTTCAATTTCTCAATTATTGTGCCAACCCGCACTGGGCTCGCGTGCTGGATCGCTGCCCACTCCTTCTCACAGAGAGGAGGCCTGTGTCCCAGCAGTGGGAATGTTGTAGCCTGACTATGACATGTGTTAGGTAGGTAAAACGCGGGCTGGTGTCCGCAACTCCACGTCAATGCGCGTATTTTGCGTACGGTTCTACTATGATATGTGTTATAATGATGGATTTTCTATTACAAAAATAATGCTACCGAAAATTTTTATTTCTGCCGAAATTTGTCTATGAGCAAAAACGAAAGCGGTCGGAAAATTCGGCCGGACTCTAACATTAACATGCTATGGCTTGAAAACGGGTCCATATTGGCTCACCTAAAGTTCTTTACCCGAAATTGTTCTTCCTAATGATTTGTAATCCGAATGATCACTCTTCCTAAAATTTTTCATCCTAAAGTTTTCATTAATACTATTTGTAGTGCTATCGGCGATGTTCATAACACTCGTGTTTCCGAAAATTTAAATTATTAATATCATTAATATAAATATGGGTCCATATTGGCTCACCTAAAGTTCTTTACCCGAAATTGTTCTTCCTAATGATTTGTAATCCGAATGATCACTCTTCCTAAAATTTTTCATCCTAGACTTTCCATTCACACTATTTGTAGTGCTACCGGCGATGTTCATAACACTCATGTTTCAGAAAATTGTAATTAATAATATCATTACTGTAAATATATTTAAACTCCTACCGTTTTTTATCATAACGCTTTTATCCCTAAACATAATTGCCATAATATTTTCACTCATACTCAGAAAGAAACATTTACCAAGTGATTTTTGTCTTAAATAAATGAAATTCAGGTCAGTGTTGTCTTGGGGGCACTATGAAAAAATACTTGGAAAAATTTCGCGACCAATTTCGAGGTAGCGCTCGCGGACCGCTGCTGCGGCACCGCTCGCTTCGCTCGCTCGGCTCGCGCGTAGTTGGTCACAGTTCTAACCTTTTTTTTTGTTCCCGGGGTGGAAAATCCTCATGGATGTCCCTGGGGCGGGCGGCGGGTCTGTCAGACTCTTACTGACTAAAAACCACCCCGGTGTTCCGTCTCACACCTACGCCGGGGGTCGCGGGAACGTACGATCCTTCCGCTACCCCCGGCTGGTGCCGGCCGCCTCCGCGGGTCTCGTCTGGTCAGGGGGGGGAGTGAGGTGTTTGACTCCCCCGCGACGTCTAAGAGGGGCGCGCGTGGAGCACTACGCGCTGCCACCTCGGGTCCTGATGTGTGGGGGGTGACGGACGTCCCCGAGTCCGTCGCCCCTTGACCCATTTCGGGGGGCTGGAAGAGGGCGTTGTCCGCCCTCCGCCGACGCCCGGTGCGCCTGCTGCGGGCCGGTTGAGTGGACGAGATCTCCCTCTCCCTTTCCGCAGCCTCCTTCTGCGAGACGACCGTTTCGCAGAAGGAAACCACCGCGTCCCAGGACTCCTCGCTGTCGACCATCGACTCAACCACGGCCGGCAGCGAGAGGTCACTGCCTACTTCTGAGGTCACAGTTCTAACCTAACCTAACCTATGGATCCCTTCCACATCGTTTTTACGACAAACGATTAGTCGGAGACAAAAAACACCAAGACACTTTTAGCCTTAGATATAATAGTGATTATTATGAATAAAAAGAAATCTAAAGATAAAATATATGACTTTGCATAATAGTGTAAAAGATGGTTATGTTGAGAAAATATAGGAAAAAGTATAATAGATGTTTATTGCTACTGACATTATGAAGTTGAATGCTTCGGAATTATGAACATTAGAGACAGAGTAGTTAGGAATTGTGATTGTTAGGATGAAAACAACATATTCGGATTTCCAATTATCGGAGTTGAAAATTTCGGTGAACTTTGGCGCACCCCTTGAAAACATGTAGTTTAAAAGTTTTTAATATTTTTAATTTATAATTATATTTATTATTTTAGGTTAAAGAGGAAAAAGAGGCAAAGGAAGATAAAAAAGAAGAGAAACAGAACGGAGTAGACGTGCCAACGGTCTTGTCGGAGGGGGAGACAGTTGGATCCAAGATGGCAGTGCTAAGTGCTGACAGGATTAAGGTACTTATAAATTTCTTTTTAAACTTAAAATGTTATTTTAATTAAAAAAATCTTTAATTTTATGTATAAGGTTGTTTTGTTTTCAAATTTTATGTTACTCCGTTTTTTTTTTGTATTATAGTTTTAATTAAAATTTTAATGTCATTTGGTAGAATTAGCATAGATATAAGCGATTTGGTGTAAACTGTTAGCTTATATTTGATAAATAAATGAATATGAATATGAAAAAAGTAAAAAACTGGCCAAGTGTGAGTCGGACTCACACACGAAGGGTTCCGTACCAGAGGCAAAAACGCCGAAGAAAACACGTTTGTTGTATGGGAGTCCCCTTAAATATTTATTTTATTCTGTTTTTATTATTTGTTGTTAAAGCGGCAACAGAAATACATCATCTGTGAAAATTTCAACTGTCTAACTATCACGGTTCATGAGATACAGCCTGGTGACAGACGGACAGCGGAGTCTTAGTAATAGGGTCCCGTTTTACCCTTTGGGTAAGGAACCCTGGTTAAGCAAATTGACTACCAACTACTATTGTCAATATATTCAAATCACAACGTCATTCTTTGACAGCTAAAATGGCTACAACACGGAAAATTTATGTAGGGTTCAATTTGCTTAAAACTTAATTATTCTGACAGTACAGACGAGTGGAAAAAGCGGTAATTGTTAGGGTTTATGGTTGGACACCAAAGGAAAGACCGTTCTAAGGATTTCAATAATACGTTTATTAATCCTTTTATTTATATATTGGAAGGTGTGTTTACTAATATTACGTGAGACGTGTGATCCCACACAAGGCTAATAGAGCAGTACAGTCACTATGCAAAAGTAAGGATTTCGGTCAAGTGGTTCAGGGTGGGCACGGATACATAAATAACCTTTATGAGTTAGAATGAGAAAGACGATAGTGTTGAAGTAGGATCGATTTGTTTTTGCTATACTCCAACACGCCCCCTCAAAAATAAATCCTTTTCTTTTTAATTACGATATAAGATATTAAACATCTTTATACAATTACAAAATCACACACACCTCCAATTTATCTCTGGGAATACAATCATCATGGTCCAACATTTGTTGCGCAGGATTAGGGAAACCCAGAAAAACCTAATCAAACCATTATCAATCAATTTATCCATTATAACTGGATACTATTATGTTATTCATCTACATATTATAACCAAGCTCTTATAATTAACATATCCATATCATTTTATTTATCCACGTTGAATATACATAATTACAACGACACCCCGAGTTTCATTCTCATCTCGGTGAAACGCACCGCGGGTAATGATTTTGTCAGGATATCAGCCAGCTGGTTATCTGTAGAAACATAAACCATTTTAATCACATTTTTCTCAACCTGTTCTCTAGAAAAATGATACTTAATATCAATGTGTTTAGATCTTTTGTGACTAGTAGGATTATTCGCGATGCTTATGCATCCATTATTATCCTCATAAATACAAATAGAATCTGGTATCGCAATACCAATACTTGTTACTAATGACTTTAACCACAGAGTTTCTTTTACTGCTTCATATAGAGCCATGTACTCTGCTTCAGTGGATGATGTTGCCACTGTCTGCTGCCTCTTTGTTTGCCAGCATATTGTGCATTGATCAAATACTTTAAACAAATAACCCGTAGTACTTTTTCTATCTATTGTATTACTACCCCAGTCAGAATCAACAAAGCCACTTAGAATATTTTTGTAATCATTTCGTGTAAATGTTAACTTGAGATTTATAGTGCCCTTTAAATAACGCAAGACCCTTTTTTAAATGTGACCATAATGAATGGTTGTTTTTGCTTGCATATTCAACTCAAGATGTTAACAGAAAAACTTAGGTCGGGTCGAGTGCACAGCATGATATACATCAAACACTCGATAAGATTTCTACAAGGGGCACTTATTATGTCACGCAAATTTAATGCTTCGTAACCCAGTTTACTTTCAAGGGGTGTAGTGACAGAATTACAGTCACTCATGTTAAACTTTTCAAGAACTGTTTTTATGTACATTTCCTGATCCAAAGTAACTTTGTTTTCTGACTTGGTTATTTTGATTCCCAGAAAACATATGATCTCTTTTAAGTCTACCATTTTAAAAGTGTTCATTATGTATGTTTTAAAACTATTCATAGTAGGTATTTATATCTGCGGTTGAAATCACAAGATCGTCCACATAAAGTAAAACATAAATATTCTTTAAAACATGACCTGCATTAAAAATGTAAATGCACCGGTCCGCTGATGAGTATTGAAAACCCCTTTTTATTAAAGCTTGCTCAAACATTTGGAACCAACAGCGTGCAGACTGTTTCAATCCATATAATGACTTATTTAATTTGCAAACCATATTACTTCTAGCCGGGATACCCTCGGGAATTTTCATATAGATTTCCTCATTCAGTTTCCCATTCAAAAATGCTGTTTTTACAGCCATATGGTGAACCAGCAAATTAAATTGATTCGCTAAAGCTAATATTAGTCTAAAACTTGCAATCCTTGCAACAGGTGCAAACGTTTCGTTATAATCAATCAAATATTTTAGACTAAAACCACGAGCCACTAATCTCGCTTTATACTTCAAGGGTTTTCCAAACTCATCATTTTTTACTGTAAATACCCACTTACAATAGATAATATTTCTATTATCTGACTTTGGTACTAAAGTCCACGTATCATTTTCAATAAGTGAATTGATTTCCTCTTTGATAGCATTTTCCCATAGATGCTTATCATCCCTGTTTTTAATTTCTGTATATGATTGAGGAATTTGAAATATCAAAGATTCTGCACACAACAAGTAGTTGTCATAAATACTGTCCTCATCATTTTCATTATAAGAAACAGTTGGCATGTTTTGGACCCTATTACTTCGTCTCAAATTATGTGATGTATCGTTTTTAGATAAAGTTAACTCATTTTCATTGTGATATGAAGACCGGTTTAAGCGCTCCCCTGTTTCATTGACAGATTTATTATTAGCAGGTATCCTATCCGTTTGTTTACTCATACTATCTGATTGATCCTTATGAGATTCACACCTCTTTTGAAAAGGGTGTACAGAGTCAGAGTTGTCAACAACAGAGTTATTACTATTTCTAGCCATAATCCGTTCGGGCTCAGGTTACACTGGCCTATTTAATAAGAAATTTATCTCATCCATTTCCACATCTCTGACAGAGTAGTCAACAACAGAGTTATTGCTATTTCTAGCCATAATCCGTTCGGGCTCAGATTGCACTGGCCTATTTGATAAGAAATTAATCTCATCCTTTACGACATCTCTAATAGAGTAGTCAACAACAGAGTTATTGCTATTGCTAGCCATAATCCGTTCGGGCTCAGATTGCACTGGCCTAATTGATAAGAAATTAATCTCATCCATTACGACATCTCTGACAGAGTAGTCAACAACAGAGTTATTGCTATTGCTAGCCATAATCCGTTCGGGCTCAGATTGCACTGGCCTAATTGATAAGAAATTAATCTCATCCATTACGACATCTCTGACAGAGTAGTCAACAACAGAGTTATTGCTATTGCTAGCCATAATCCGTTCGGGCTCAGATTGCACTGGCCTAATTGATAAGAAATTAATCTCATCCATTACGACATCTCTGACAGAGTAGTCAACAACAGAGTTATTGCTATTTCTAGCCATAATCCGTTCGGGCGCAGATTGCACTGGCCTATCTGATAAGAAATTAATCTCATCCATTACGACATCTCTGATAGAGTAGTGAACAACAGAGTTATTGCTATTTCTAGCCATAATCCGTTCGGGCGCAGATTGCACTGGCCTATTTGATACGAAATTAATCTCATCCGTTACCCTCTGACTCTCACAAACTTTTCATTTACCACATCCCACACCTTATAACCATTTGGTTCATAGCCAACGAAAATCCCCTTTGATGATTTCCTGTCAAATTTCGTTTTTCTACTTTTATTAACAAAATAAACAGTTGAACCAAAAACTTTCAAATACTTCAGTTGCGGCTTAGTATTATGCCATAACTCATAAGGTGTTTTATCCAACCACAGTGCTTTCGTGGGGCTGATATTTATTAAATAAGTAGCAATTAACACAGCCTCACCCCAGAACGATTGATTTAATTTAGACCCTTGTACCATTGTACGACTCCGTTCTGTTATTGTTCTTATCATACGTTCGGCAATACCATTCAAAACCGGAGTATGTGGCACTGTTAAGTGGTAGCTAATACCTTTCCGCGCACAGAACTCTTTCATTTCATTGGATACAAATTCCCCTTCATTATCACAATATAAGTTAACAATTCTCAAACAAAAACGTGCTTCACGTTTTGCTACATAATCCCGAAACGTAACAAAAACGTCTGATTTACGAGCTAACAAGTAGGTAGCACAATAATGAGTGTATTCATCCACAAAAATCACAAAATAATTTTTGCCATCAATAGACGAAGGAGTTATAGGACCGCAAACATCTGTGTGCACTTTAAATAGAGGTCGTTTCAAATCTTTTGTTTTCGATTTGTTAAATGGCAGGCATGCTTGTTTACCATAAATACAAGGCTCACACAATTTATCGTTTGGCATAATATTATCAATTTTATCAATATCAGAAAATAATTTCTTTCTTTTTATTTTCATATAATTTGCCTTTATGGTCTAACCTCTGATGCCACAATTCATAATTATTATTTACGACTCTATCTAATGTGCATTCGCTATTTAAAGCATGTTTAGAAAGCATACAGTTAATGCTTATTAGATTGTTCAAAGACTCACCCTTTATTACCGGCTTACCATAGTTGTACACAACAACACTACCGTTTTTATCAAAAACGACAGTCATTCCCGCATTCTGCATTTTCTTAACCGATAGCAGGTTGTAGGAAATATCAGAACAGAAAAGTACATCCTGTAGTATACCTGGTACGCCCATCTTGCTGGTAACGGGGAGATCACCTTTCTTTGTCGCTTGAATGCCAACAACATACCAACAACAACAACAACAACAACAACATGCCATTTTTCGCTACAGAAATGTTTATTGGCTTTTCGAGTTCAGTGAAGTTTAAAGCCAAATCTTCTCGATTTATCAAATGATCTGAGGCTCCAGAATCCAATACAAAAGTCAAAGTCAAAGTCAAAGTCAAAGCATTTATTTCAAATAGGCACATTAAATGCACTTTTGAACGTCAAAAATTACAACAAATAGAATTGATTCTAGTCGCCCATTCCAAAGGGTAGTTTTCGTATGGAGAAGAATGGGCAAGAAACTCCACCGTTACTCTTTTAAAATGTTTTACAATATTTTGTATACATTAATTATATCATAATAATATGTGAAGACGATGCACCTAAAATAAAATTACTATACCACAATAGGTAAAAGAATTAAAAATGAAACCATGACATATAAATTAATATTGTTTTGCCCGTCATTACTGTAATTTGTATCACTGTCCGTCATAAAAGCAAATCCAGAACTTTGTAGTTGTGAACCACCATCTGGACCGTTGTTTATTCTTTTGTTTTCAATAGCTCTTTTGTAAGAAAAACAATGCTTTTTCAAATGTCCCTTTTTGCCACAGTGATGACATTTCTTGTGTTTAAAATTATTCGTGAACGGTTTTATTGACTTTTGCTTATATTGACAGCTGCGTCGCCACGCTTTTTCTTTCAAAGATAGAATCAAGCTTCGTGAAAATTTGTTTTGCGGTGTCTTGTTCTGTAGTCAGGCCAAGTAATGAGTCTGACAAACATTCTATTATCGTATACTTAGCTAATGCATTATTTTTAAGCCACTCAGCACTTCTCTCTGTCGGATATTCATCGTCGATAATGTTCAGAACTCCAAATTCACTTAATAGATTGCAAATTCGAAATTTCCACACACACTATACTTTTCACCATCAAATTGTTTGATGTTTCTTTTAGATATGAAATCCAATTTTAAACACTCGCACTAAAATAACTTTTTATGAATTATTTAGTGTCCAATCACTTTCACTTTATATTATTTATTCACACTCTGTCCTAGCGCTCTGGGCCCATAACCTGTTAGGGTTTATGGTTGGACACCAAAGGAAAGACCGTTCTAAGGATTTCAATAATACGTTTATTAATCCTTTTATTTATATATTGGAAGGTGTGTTTACTAATATTACGTGAGACGTGTGATCCCACACAAGGCTAATAGAGCAGTACAGTCACTATGCAAAAGTAAGGATTTCGGTCAAGTGGTTCAGGGTGGGCACGGATACATAAATAACCTTTATGAGTTAGAATGAGAAAGACGATAGTGTTGAAGTAGGATCGATTTGTTTTTGCTATACTCCAACAGTAATAACTTTACCCTCTTTATAAAACCCACCGCAGTCGGGTAGCAAAAAAGAGGTTTGAATATTTTCCTATGAAAGCTGTACGAGGTCGCGTGACGTCGCACGACATGTCCAGTGGCATCGAAAACGATGATAAGGTCGGGACACAAGATGTTTAGCGACGTTGGTCGACATCGCACGGCATCTCTAGCGACGCATGTCGCGGGTTTGCATTCCCTGCGCGGAACATTTGTCATAGAATACAAGGCATTATTTTCGGCAATTGTCGTTATTGTCACCTGCTGTACTGCGCACGCGATTTAGAGTCCAAAATGTGTTTTCGGAAAAAAAACTAAAACCCACAAAGTTCAATTTGCGCTACAACTTCAAAACATAGATACACATATTATACTTTGAATAGCTAATCATTCTAAAATCAACTCAATTTACACTACCATAAAGTTAGAAATTCGTTAACATAAATTGGAAACAAAGATTTGAACTGACTTTAAACTTTCCAGCTTATGATGGCAAACGCTCAAAAAGAGATAGAAGAACGGAAGCGTGCCCTGTTAGCAATGAAGGGCGAGTCCAAGAGTGGTGTCAGTGCAGCCGCCGCGACCGCTCAGCAGCTGAAGATGCAGGTGCAACAGACCAGCTCGATTGCTCCGCCCAGCGTCATAAAACCTGTGTTGTATTCTAAACCTGGTAAGTTACATCAACTGTCTGTCGTCCCTGGGGCATCCCACACTACGCTTGCCAATACACGGTCTCCACTTCAGGACTCGTCTGCTCCACCGGGCATCGGTTCTTGGACAAACATGGCCAGCCCACTGCCACTTTAGTTTGCTTACTCTGCAAGCTATGACTGTAAATTATAGCTAGGTCAGTAACAGTCAATCTGCCTATGCTTTCCCAACTATGTTGGGGTCGGCTTCCAGTCTGACCGGATGCAGCTGGATACCAGTATTTTACATGAAGCGACTGCCTATCTGACCTCCACAACCCATTAACTGGGTAGGACTGGTTGTCAGAATTTTGAACTTCCGAGTACCCGTAACGATTGTCGAATATATACGAAAGATAACCGGAATCAACGTGCTTAGGCACGGAGGGTCTCGGTTTGTAGTGGATGGTCACCCTTCCACAAACTGACCGCTGCAAGCGTAGCTTAACCGAACTATTCAATACGTATGATGACATTTTTAATTATTTTACACTAGCAGCGCCCCGCGGTTTCACCTGCATAAGTGTCGTACCCGTAGGAATATCGGGATAAAAACTATCCTATGTCCTTTCCCGGGTCTCAAACTATCTCTATACCAAATTTCATCTAAATCGGTTCAGTGGTTTAAGCGTGACGAGGTAACAGACAGACAGACACACTTCCGCATTTATAATATTAGTATGGAATTTGTAAATAAAAAAAAAATTTTTTTTGGGGTGACTCATTGGTCTAGTCTTCGCAAGCGCTACTGCTTGGGTTTGATTCCCAGATCAGCCAGTGTTATTGGGTTTTTTCAAGAATTTCTCGTTAGCAGCCCGGAGTCTACATTAGTGCCCAGTTGATTACAATAGGCTCGCCCCCTATTTTATGGGACTTAGACATAACTGGCGAAGTCTGGGTGTACTATAATGGGTAACCATGAATTCAGAACATGCTTCTAGACCCCGTAGCGTAGACGTTTTTCGTCGTTTATAAATAGACTTAGACATTACTGGCGACATGTGGGTGTACTATAGGAACACCTTTGCCCAACCCTTCAGGCTTGATGGTATATTATGTATACAAACGCCGGCCAAGTGCGAGTCGGACTCGCAAACAAAGGGTTCCGTACCACAAGGCAAAGACGCCGAAAAAAAACACGTTTGTTGTATGGGAGCCCCCCTTAAATAATTATTTTATTCTGTTTTTAGTATTTGTTGTTATAACGACAACAGAATTACATCATCTGTGAAAATGTCAACTGTCCAGCTGTCACGGTTCATGAGATACAGCCTCGTGACAGACAGACGGACAGTGGAGTCTTAGTAATAGGGTCCCGTTTTTACCCTTTGGGTACGGAACCCTAAAAAGATAAGCTATAGTATGTAAAGCTTTAAAAAAGTCAAGTTATAAGCATTTTAAAATTATCTGCTCCACAGCTGGCGTCAATGCCATGTCCCAGGAAGAGTTGGAGAAGCAGCGCAAGATAGCGGAACTGCAAGCCAGGATCCAGAGGAAACTAGCTGGTAAGTTCCTTGCAACTATATAATCTACTAGCTTCTACCCGCGACTTCGTCCGCGTGAAATTTCTTGTTCCCCCGACCCACCCCGTCGCATCGCATCGCCTGCCCGCGCTATTACTTCGTTTTTGCTTACCGTTCTTTCTGACTTTTTTTCTTTTTGTTCGGCTCCTAAAGGTTATAGCGTGATGTTAAATAGCCTATAGCCTTCCTCAAGAATTGGGCTATCAAATGCAAAAATAATTTTTCAAATCCGACTGGTAGTTCCAGAGATTAGCGCGTTCAACCAAACAAACAAACAAACAAACAAACTCTTCAGCTTTATAATATTAGTATAGATATGAATATTATAAAGAGGTAACATTTTTGAGCTGGTATGTCGAGGGTAATCTTCGGAATTACTGATCCGATTCCGAAAATTCTTTCACTACTGGGAGGCTACTGTATTTAATTACCGGGTGTCATAGGATAAAATTATGTAATGTTAAAACAAGAAATTTCACGCGGACGAAGTCGCGGGCAAAGGCTAACAAGGTGTAATTAAAATAACTGAAAACCTCTTGGTGATATATTGAAAAAAAAAACAGTGGCACTCCAGGAGTGCCGACAGAAGTGAAAACTTGAAAAAGCATAGTAATTTTATAAATATGTTTAAATGAAATATGGACCTCAGAGTCAGAAGCATTTGAGTCGCGCGACCACGTCGTGCGATTGTCCGTTAGGACACCTATTCGAGTTCAATATGTTTGATCGCGCGTTCGTACGAGTAAAATTCGCGTGAACCTACGATAATCGCGCATTCGCGTTCTATTAGGACGATGCCTTAATCTTTAATCTCTAAATCTACAGGCGGAGCCCTAACAAGTACAGCAGGCAGTGGCCCTGCGCCCCTGATCTTGGATCGAGAAGGTCGCACGGTGGATACGACCGGCAAACGGGTCCAACTGACCCATGTCGCTCCCACCCTTAAGGTAAGGACATAACATCATCTACCTAGCCTTTTCCCAACTATACTGGGGTCGGCTTCCAGTCTTACCGGATGCAGCTCAATACCAGTTCTTTACATTGACAGACTGCCTCTCTGACCAACACAACCCACTTACTGAGTAACACGATACGCCTTGGTAAGACTGGTTGTCTGTTTTTAACGCTGGAGCACGTTCCACCCTAGCGTCACGGTTTTGAAAGTTCCCCACACCGGGATGCCGTAAGATCAATAAAATATGGCGTTTATCAGTTACGGTATACCTCAAGGTAGTCGACAGTCGGCAGTAGGTGCGCATCGATGTTCCCTGCTACTCTGTACATTGGAAATAGTGTGGGTCCCAAAACACTTCCTTGAGGTATACCGTAGCTGATTAACGTCGTTCGTCCCAAAAAACGCAGTCAATTTTAACACACTGGCTACGCCCACTGAGGTAATCTTTGTAAATATTTAGGGTCGCACCAAATATTCTTATATTCTCTATTTTGGCCACAAGTCTGGGAGCAGAAACTGTATCAAAGGCCTTCGTTGAATCTAAAATAGACACCATAGCATTTGAGGCGATTGTACGGTTTGTCGATCAGTATTGGTGAAATCAGAGACGTTTTACGGCTATGGTATAGAATCAAGTTCTTCTAACTTAACAGACAGCTGTGCTGCTGGGGAGTTGGTTGCGCCACTTCTTATTCCCAGCGAAAGCACTAGGGAGTGGTGAAGGTCGGTCGTGCCGGGGGACTGTCATATGTCATTTTGACGTTCAAAAATGGTTCATTCTCAGCCTCATTTGAATTAATTGAATAAAAACTTTGACTGTTTATTTTCTGCTCACCAGTAGTACGTCTTGTTTTAATTTCTTTAACTTTTTTTGCAGGCCAACATCCGCGCGAAACGCCGCGAGGAATTCCGCCTGCAGCTGTCGGGCACGACGTCGGCCGAGCCGGTGGCGACGCCGTGGCACGACGCGCGCGTGGCGGCGCGCCCGGCCGCGCGCGCGCGCCGCCCGCTGCGCTTCCACGAGCCCGGCAAGTTCACGCAGATGGGAGACCGGCTGAGGATGAAGGTATGGTTCTAGTTCCACTCCCCGCTGTCTTTACCTTCTCCCTATCTCTATGTACAGCTTTCCAAAGTAAATATGCGCTTCGGAAATCATCGTCTATCTTCGGAAATACGAACCCCGTCCAGGTAGCCTCACCTCGACGAAATGGCGGCAGTGTAGCGGTTCTACAACGCCACATGCGAACAATGCGTCATACTGACGTCACGTAAAATCCTGCATCTCGCAAGCAGAGTTTATCGCGCAACTAGCACATATACAATGACCCGGCATCAATCATCGGGCAGTAATCCACCAGACACGACACCCGTCTGGTCGGAGGATCCTCCCTGCACTATGGAGGGTGAATGAACTTTATACCCTGTTCCTCATACCTCTATAGCAGAATGTGGATGTCGCAAACTATGCTCCACCTCCTATCCATTGTTTGTCTTATTTGTTTTTAGTATATAATATTCGTGTCAACGTCAAAGCATTTATTTCAAATAGGCACATAAAAGGCTCTTTTGAACGTCAAAAATTACGACAAATAGAATTGTTTCTAGTCGCCCATTTCAAAAGGTAATTTTCTCTATGGAGAAGAATGGGCAAGACACTCCACCGTTACTCTTTTTAAAATGTTCTAGAATATTTTGCATACATTCATTATATAATAATAATATGTGAATACGATGCACCTAAAATAAAATTACTATACCACAATAGGTAAAAGAATTAAAAATGAAACCATGACATATAAATTAATTATCTGATAGATACATGGTGCTCACATATTTACAAACATGGTAAAAGTAAACGATTTTCATTTAACAAATAAAAAAAAATACAAGTAATAAGTCAGGGTGTGAGTTGAAGTAGTTACAGAATGTAAATCAATTTAAATAAAAAAAGAACAAATTTACAATTAAATTAGCAACTCTTTTGATTTTGTCTAGACTCTAGATTGTCCTATGGCGCAGGACCAGCATGTTTCCAAGCTTTCTTGTCTTGGATATAATCTTCTAATTATTTATAGTATGCTATTACAAAGTGTACGTTTAATCGAGTATTTATAATTAATATTTATTTGTGCTTATATTTATATATAGTTGGCATATACATGTATATTATACTTATTACTCAATTTTTCACAATAGCACCTGCCACTATTTGTCTCTGCATCACCCAAAGAAGTCCGCGTCTGTACATTTTTGTGCTTAAAGTATTAAATAAATGAATATCCTGCCATTTGTGTCCCGAAACATGCAGTCAAAGTGACCTCTGCGCTGCCACCGACGATGCCGTGGAAGTGGCGAAGTTTTGCGGCAACAAGATCTAAAATGCTAGTGCGGTGACACGAATATTAACCTTTTTTTTGACCGCCACACGTCAAAAAATCACAAACGTGCCCTCGGCGTCAAAATCTGTCATGTAGTCGAACCGTGGCGTGCTGGGCACATTTTGGTTTGTCATCTATACTTGACTGTGGCGGTCAAAAGTTTAAAGAATTTGCAAAAATATTCCGCGTTATTTTTTCAACAAAATCCCTCTATTTATTTTCCAGGCGCAACTCGAAAAGCTACAGAACGAGATATCTCAGATAGCGCGCAAGACTGGCATCTCGTCGGCCACCAAACTAGCGCTGTTAGCCGTAGACACACCGGACTCCGACAGAGTGCCCGATATTGAGTGGTGAGCTTATCATCTCTGCACTTTTTAGAGATACAGGGTCAAATTTAATTAGTTAGCGAAACTCAGACGTAATGGGTAAGTCGATAAGTAAACGTTATAAAACAAAAAACAAAAAGATTTGATGATATACAACATGTAACGTAATTAACGCACACCCTCAAACACCCCAATTAGAATATTATGTTATAATCATAAATACATACACTGAATTTTTAATTTAACATGTATATGCATTGTTATTTATTAAATTAGTTATACCAATTCTTGGAGAACTTTATGGTCATACACTACGCACGCAACGCACACAGTCGCACATGCAGTTATCGCGCCGCTCGACACAACGAAACGAAAAACTACGGAAAAGGCCGACAATACACGATTGTTTACGTTGAAGAAATATTATGAAACATTAACCGAAGACGTCCGAGAAAAGAATTGTTTATTACGGCCTATGTCTAGTAAACATTATGATTGCATCTTTCCATCACACTTTTCAGGCTTTGGACTGTCGACTCTGATTAATTTCGTTTATTGAATAATAATACAATGCCAATCGGTAATGAACTGTTGAAAATAAGAGGCGATACGACAACATTATTCAGAGACGGCGTGTTTAAAAGATTGAATCAAAATATTTACAGTAATTTAAAAATCAAATAACTTACATACTGATTGCCTAAACACTATTACGACGTTGTCTTTTTAAAACACTTTCAAAATGTCCACCACCTTGTTCAATACATTTTAATGCCCGTTTTCTTAACTGATGTTTTAATTTAGAAAGCACTTCAGTGTCATTTCTCACTATTTGAAAAGCGTTCACTATCCTATTTTTTAGGTCCTCGGCACTTGTTGTATTACTAAAATAAACTAATGATTTAATTCGTCCCCACAAAAAAAAGTCAAGAGGCGTCAAATCAGCTGATCGGGGGGGCCACTGGACAGGGCCGCCGCGACCGATCCAGCGCTCTCCAAACTCTTCATCAAGGTGCTGCCGAACACTTCTAGTGAAATGGGCAGGGGCACCATCGTGTTGGAAGAATACCTCGTGTAAATTATGAAGAGGAATGTCTTCTAGCAGCGTAGGTAGAGTTTCGCGTAAAAACAATAAATATGAGTCTCCTGTTAGTCTTTGTAAGAAGACTGGTCCCAGTATGTGCGTACCAATGACACCGGCCCAGACGTTAACTGAGAAACGGTGTTGGAAGGAATCCACTCTGCATGCGTGAGGATTTTCGTGCATCCACAAATGTGTGTTATGTTGATTGTACATCCCCACGCGTGTGAATGTACTTTCGTCTGTCCAAATTATGTTCCGCTGCCAATTTTCTAATAACCAGCGGCTGAACTGCAAACGTGGTGCGTAATCGTTTGGAGTCAACTCCTGGCATCTTCTGAGGTGGAATGGATGTTCATTATCACCACGAAGTGTTCTCCACACATGCATATGACTACATCCAAAGTGTGGCGCTGCTTCTCGGGTACTGGCATGGGGATTCTCATCGAAATAATCCAGGATTTCGTTTTGTAGACGAGTACGTGTACGCACGTTGGCTCCCCTATCGATGGCTGTGTTTGGACGGAACGTTCCATGGTCGCGAAGCCGCTGAGTAGCAGCTAACATTGTCCTGCGATCCACTCTTGTACCATACCTTTGGTTAAATGTTCTGCAAGCTAGAGCCACATTATCACCACACACTGCTAAAGTCCTCACCATTTCGGTATACTGAACATTAGTGTATTGGAAAGACATTGCGCACGAGATAATTATTTGTTAACACTTGACACTACGTAACTGCACTTATTGCCGCCGGCGCGTGACTAATGAATGTTTACATTTATGTTAGCTTTCATCGTAGCCGCGCAAGCGGTGGTTCGTTGTGGCTATCTCGCTCTATCCTGGGCTTTTAGTTTGCAGGAGAAAGGGAACGAAAGGAAGTAGGTGGTTTATCGGTGTCCTTTGTCCGTGCCTTTGTTGTTTGGTTCCTGTTAGTGTATGCGTGCGGTCAAATCGCTAAGTATAAAATGCACTTGTAAAGACCTTAACGTTCTTGGAATAAGGTTTATTTTTCCTTATTTTTTATTAAATGATTAAATTTGTATGAATACAAATAAATCTGCGATTTTAAAAGTCTTATTACTTTGACGTACGGTCCATTTCAATTTGTTTTGACTGTACAGGGTTAATATGACAATAATTTCCGTAGTTTTAATTATTTTTGGGATAAAAAATTACCTATATTAAAAATGTTATAAATCGATTCAGTAAACGATTCTGAACAAACTATTTTCAGGATGTGCGTTAATTAAGTTACATGTTGTATATTTTTTTGGAAATGAAACTTATTTGCAAGAATCATAGTACATTACAGATGGTCAGATGATTTTTTTTAGACATTAATATTTTAAAAACTTGATGAGGTCGGTGTAACCTATCCTACTTTGATAAGAAATAAAGAAAAAAAAATTAACAAAATATCAGTAACATTAAAATATTTCCATCCATTTCCAGGTGGGACAGCGTAATCCTCATGACGCCCGAGGAGCGTCAGGCCAAGCGCCACCCGGAAGCGCGCGTCGCGCCCATCGCACCAGACGCGCGCACGCATGCGCCCGACACGAGCACGCACGCGCCCGACACGAGCACGCACGCGCCCGACACGAGCACGCACGCGCCCGACACGAGCACGCACGCGCCCGACACGAGCACGCACGCGCCCGACTCGAGCACGCACGCGCCCGACGCGCGCACGCACGCGCAACGTGTGGACGCGTGTCACGTGGGCGACGACGACATCGTGGACAACCTGAACGAAGCCGCCATCACCAACCTGGTTGAACATCCGCAGCAGTTGAGGCCGCCAAGTAAGCCATTTATTTATTAAGGTACACCAACAGCTTCTATAAACAAAATATCAAATAACAGTAGGCAGTGGCGTGCATTGGTTTTCAGGATAGGTAGGCACTAGGCCGGGTCTAGTCTAGGCAGACGCTGTCACTAACAGAAAAAAAACGTGTGTGCTCAGAGGACCCCCGGCAGGAACGAAGTTCAAAATGAAAATCCAACATGGCAGCTGTAAAACTTTTAAAATGACAAAATTTTAAAATTTTCGCAGCTACTGTCTTGGATTTTCATTTTTACCTCACTATCGTAGTTAGCACCCTCGAAAACCATGAAAACGACACCCATGACGAGAATTTTAAAAAATTGCAGCCACCATCTTGGATTTACATTTTGACTTCCCTATCGGCTTCAGCACCCTTGAAAACCATAAAAACGACACGCATGATGAAAAATTAAAAAAAATTATAGCCGCCATCTAGGATTTTCATTTTGACCTCACTGTCGGTTTTATCACTTTTGAAAACCATAAAAACGACACTCATGACGAGAAATTGAAAAAAATCCTAATTTAAAAAAAACAGCCGCCGTCTTGGATTTTCATTTTGACCTCACTATCGGCCTTAGCACCCTTGAAAACTATGAAAACGACACCCTTGATGAAAAATTAAAAAGAAAGCCGCCATCTTGGATTTTTATTTTGCCTTTATTATCGGCGACGTCATTAGCCATCCCTTTCTTTCTTCGCACGGCCAAATTGCGACGTATTATTTTAACATTCATACTCTGTTGGTTATTGAGTAGACATACTTTAGGGTGATAAATTGCGAAGGTCGAACGTTATGGTATTACGCGTGAGACGTACGTATTTTTAATTTCGTCGTATTAACTTGAACGAGTAAAGATCAATGACAATGTGCGAATAGTACGGGAGCCGAGTAAGCCGTCTGGCGACTGCCTACTGGCGCGCGTGTTTGTATGAAGATTTTGTTTTTTGTTAGGTATGATAATTTAGTGAGTTTCTTATTTGTGGGGCACACACACTAAAATGTGATTGACAGGCTTATTATGGTGATTTATCGAGGTAGGCACTGCTTCACTGACAGTAGGTAACACTTACGTGCATAGACCGTTGCCAATAATAGGTGAATTAACATTCTCAAATAATAAACATGTAACATAATTAATGCAAGACCTCATACACACCAAATAGAGTATTGCTGTAAAAGCATAATACAATCACCAAAACCTTTTTTCTTATAGCTATTTTATTTAGAATGTTGTGTTGACCCTAGCAATATTTTATGCATTTAAAATTGAGTCTTATTGCCTTGAAATAAGATTTAATTTTCTTTAGCTCAATCGCTGGTTAGCTAAAACATAATTTGGGTGGCTAAAACATAATTTTTGAAAAACAAAACTATATCAAAAGTTACTGAAATCGATTTAGTAGTCAATTATGAAGTAGTCAAACTACGTTCAGAACTTGCGTGTATTCTGTTACATCTTGTAATAAAGCTGAAGAGTTTGAACGCACTAACCCAATCTTGACCCTTTTAGAGAATTAGTCTGGCTTAGTGCCCCAGCAACATTTTTGTCTCTGTCGTCTGGCTCCACGCTGAGATTGGACGATGCGTGCACAGGAGTGACAACAACGGGACTTTATTGTAAAATTGTTGGTTGAGCAGCAACTGGCTAGCCGGCAACTATTCTGTCGCCGTGCGCGCACTTTCATTGCGACCGATAGACGGGCGACAGTTGCGTCCAATCCCGCGGACAAAAATGTCTCCCAGCTGTCGCGTCGCTACATGCGCGCACTTTCATACAAGCCCCGAACCCGTAGACTTGATGTGAGAGACAAATTAGTTGCGGAGACAAAAGTCGCTCGTGGGCCCTTCATATTCGAAAATCCTCCCTTAGGCTGGCCATAAACGGACTGCTCCAGCAGTAAGTCTGCAGTGATGAACATACACGGATTGCTCGTGCAGTCAAATTGAACCGTTTGAAGCTGCCATCGATACCTGCCTGCTTGCTGCTGCAGCAGTCGGTATCAACTGCTCTGCGGTTTATATTACCGGCCTTAACACACCCGTTGTGGAATGAAGAGTGCAGGCGGAGGTAACTGCGCCAGAGCAGTCGACAGCTCGAGCAGTCAGTGTATGGCGGGCGAGTGACGACTGCTTGACCGCACGATGGAATTTCACCGCGCTGCCGCCCGCCCGAAGCAGTCGGGACTGCTCGAGCGGTTCCGTGTATGTGTGTAACGTAGAACACTGTACTTTGCAGTCGCAGCTTGAAGCAGTCGATACTGGCTGCTTCAAGCTGTTCGTGTATGGCCGGCCTTAGAGCTCACCCTCATTATAAGGAACTCTTAAGCAAAAAAAAGCAGGAGGTTCTCAAGTTGACGCGTAGGTACATTTGTTTTTTTTTGACAATTTTTTTTTTTTACTAAGTAGATTTATTAAAAACTTAAAAAAAACTGCGAAGTGAAAAATAACTTTAATTTCGGAAGTCGATGTCGTTGGTTCCGCATTTTCGTTTTTTTACACCAACTTCGAAATTAAAGTTATTTTTATTAACTTATAGTGTTTTTTCTTTGGAAATCGTTTTTTTTTGTTGTACCTACCCCACACAAATTCATATAACAGTACTTGCTATTTAAATATCAGTGACAGGAAGTTATTAATACATCATCAATATAAATATAGGTCGATCGATCAGGTTAAGCTACGCTTGCCGCGGTTGGTGTGTGGATGCGTGACCATCTATACATACTGAGACCCCTCCGTGTCTCAGAAGGCACGTTAAGCCGTTGGGGCTGTCATTCGTGAATCTTTGACAGTCGTTACGGGTGGTCAGAAGCCCTAGTCTGACAACCAGTCTTACCAAGGGGTATCAGTAACTGGGTTGTGGAGGTCAAATAAGCAGTCGCTCCATGTAAAATACTGGTATTCAGCTTCATCCGGTTAGACTGGAAGCCGACCCCATACTGCGATCACTAATCCATATTTTTGATAAGGTTTCTGGGTACGAGAGTGCCTACAGCCTGTTCGTCTCTTTCTCGTTCTGTTCGTTTCCCAATAATGTTGGGGATGGGGCCCATCCCCAACATTATTGGGAAAAGGTTAGGCAGATGATCTTTTTTTTCTGTAATTATTTATAGTAAAGGCGATTGTGAATGACATTATTCGAATGATTCGATTGTAGAAGTCATTCAAATCATTCGAATAACCTTACAACTCATTCGAATTTGCAGAAAGCGAGACAAAAATAAGAATGTATTGCGTCGTCTCATTCCTTCCTATTCAAATTTCATTACTACTAGTTTAAATATTCGAATCTCCGTAACCCCATCTAAAAGTAAACTCTATGCACTGAGAAATAATACTCAATTTCCTGTGGCAAATTGAATCATCAAACCATCGACCACTAGTTTGTATTCGAATATTCGTAGTTTGTATTGCGGCGGATAAGAAACTATTTTGATTGTAACACCTAACTAACTTGTACGAGAGAATATAGTATATAGAGTACGAGAAAAACGCTCAAATTTGTATGGCAAACTGAATGAATGAACTAGCGGTTCGCAAATCAGTACCTAACTATTAACTTATTACTACGAATATTAATGAAAAGTAGACTTTATTATTACTACGAAACGGACCCATTTTGTATGGCAAAGTAATAGTAAATAAATGAACTAGCGGTTTTATTCGAATTTGCGAACTAGCGATCGATTGTTTTTGCATTCGAATGTTAATATTAGTAGTATCAAACCATTCGATTATTGGAATCAGTAACAATCGCCCATCGCTAATTTATAGTAATCTTTTAGACGAACAGGCTGTAGGCACTCTCGTACCCAGAAACCTTATCAAAAATATGGATTAGTGATCGCAGTATGATCTTTGTTATCAACTTAATTTTCTGAAGTGCGCCCACTTATACAAGCGCTTGTAACGAAACCATAGCGAGATCTAATTCGATCCCAACGCCATCTATCGAGCGAAGCGACAACTCACGGTGATTTTTGGAGTTCATTCTGGGTTTTTTTTTTGTTGAATTCGTACGTGATTTCGTTTGTTATTTATGGTTGTTTTGTGGGATTTTTTTAATGGATTTTTGTGTTGAAACATGGCATATTTTGATCGTAGAAATAATTCCTTTCATGTACTTTCTTTTTCAATGTTTTAGTAAGTTTTTGTGTTATTTTGTTGTTTGTTAGTTTGAGGGCTGATTGTTCAATCATCTAATAACTTTATTCGTGGAATAATTTTGAAATTTTGACAGTTATTTCATACAAAAACTGTCAAATGTCAATTTTATTCTTCGAATAAAAGTTATCTGGCGATGGAGAAATCGGCCCTTAATTATATTCATTTTGTATAGGGGATGATTTTTTTACTGGTTCCAAATTACAGGAATTATATTCATTTTGTATAGGGGATGATGTTTTTATACCTGTTCCAAATTACAGGGTGTTCTACACATGAATATGAACAACTTTCACTATGGAACCAACTCTGAAATCACGAAAAAAAAATCAGCTGTTTCATACATTTTGGTCTAATAGATATTGAACATTTGTAAAAAATCAAGAAAATCAAAATCAATCAATCATCTTATTTGTTGTATAAGTTTTTGACCTACATAAATATGTTGGTCTGCTAATGCTGCTATTAATCTTACCTATAAGTAACGTTACGTACGTACGTTTTTGTTTATGGGAACCCAGCATTAATGGCCTATTTGAAATTAATGGTTTGACTTTGACTTTTGTTTTTGACTTTGAGAAATAAACACCATTTATCATAAAATGCCGATTCGAAGGACGTTTACGGGACAATATGAAATATGATAAGTAAAATAAAATATGACACAAGCATTATATTAATATATTTATATTAAACGCAATTGCTTAATTAATATCTTACATATTTCCTTAAAACGAAGATAAAAAAAATAAAATTATACTTAATTAAAACATATTTGTTCGACAAACAGGAAACTATTTTAGTTAAAAGTCAAATGATATCATTGTTTTATTAAAACATCACCTGTATTCCTGATTATTATGAGATTTTGTAGTATGTATGTGCAGCATGTACCTACAGTATTTTTATCTCACGAAGCGACGCGCGCTTTACTTGTGGTATTCAAGTGTACAAACGCGCTGTGAGTATGTGAAGGACGAAGACGAAGCGACGCGCGCTTTACTTGTGGTATTCAAGTGTACAAACGCGCTGTGAGTATGTGAAGGCGAGTAGCGTCAGCACAGCACATAACACACACGTGTGTGTGTGTACTGTCGACAGTATAAACTAAGTGGCAAAAATATGTATCATTGTAGCTAACTCAAAAACTACCCAAGTCAAGTTAATAAAATTTATATGGGACCATCCCTGGTGCATACCATATCCATTAAAAAAACAATTTTTTGAAATCGATTTACAAGTACCGGAGATATCGCGCAAAAAGAATAAAAAAAAACAACAATCGAATTGAGAACCTCCTCCTTTCTGAAGTCGATTAAAAATACCTCTTATTTTCATAAATTTTTAGCAATGATTGTCAGTGAGATGAGGTTGCGTCTATATTTTGAACAATTTTAAAAACGGCAATCGACTTTCAGCTACTCCTCATAATCGGCTACACAGAATCTACCAAATCTCCTCATGAACTGCGGGCAAGGGATATTACAAATAACACAGCCTGCTGCTATAATCATTTTCTCAGTCGTAGTCCCCGTCGAATTTAAATTACTAGGAGTAGTAACATAAGTGTTGTTGACAGGAGAATAAGGCACAAAAGTGTTGTTGACAGGAAAATAAGGCACAAAAGTGTTGTTGACAGGAGAATAAGGCACAAAAGTGTTGTTGACAGGAGAATAAGGCACAAAAGTGTTGTTGGGCGTGGCAGATCCGTTGTTAAAGTTAGGAGCGTATGGAGATAAATAGTCTTTGTTAAATGGTGCTGGTTTGCTGTTATAATTGTTGTTGTATACTCCGTTGGTTGGTGCGTAAGGTAAGTTGTGGATTCCTGTGTTGTTGTTGGCAAAAGGAAAATTGTTGTTGGTTGTTGCCGGTACTGGATTTTGAGTGTAGTTAGGAGGATATGGCGCTAGAGGGTTGGTCCAAGGAGCATTGTTGTTGTTACCAGTATTTTTGGGCCTGGGAGCATACGGTACGGGAATGCTGTTATATCCGGGTGCAAAGCTGTTGAATCCGGATGTATTCGCAGTATATCCGACATATCCGGCAAAGTTTTGTCCGTCCGGATTTTGGTAGTTGTAATAGTATGGTGAGTTATTATTGTTGTATTGATTTCTATATCCGGGTGTAGTGGGTATTCCGTAATTTTCGGTTGCTGTATTGGTTTTTGGTCCATACCCGGGAGGATATCCGTAAGGATACGATCTTATTATTGGTCTGTTATAATTATTAATAATACCGTTGTTTACTCCAGAATTGTTGCTGTTATTTCTCGTTGTGTTAAATAGGAAATTCCAATTCGGATTGAATATATCGTATCGGTTTCCATTCCGAGTTTGACTTCCATTGTTTTTATTTTCTTGAGTATTATTTAATCTATATAAATCGTTGTTAGTGATTGTAGTTTTTTTGTAAGAAGCGTAGCGTTTTTTCCTTTTTAAAACGTCAGTTTTTAAATTGTTACCGTGTATGTTAAAATCTTGTTGTTTTGCAGTATCTTCTATACTTTTACGCACTCTTATAGCGTTTAAAACATCAGTTTTTAAATAATGCTTTACATTATTATTTGTACTGAAGACTTGTGGTTTTGCAGTATCTTCCACACTTCTTCGTACCCTTATGTCAAAGTTGGGATCATCAATTTTGATTCCATAGTTGTGGTGTTGAGAAAATATGTTGATAAGACCAACTACGAAATAGAGTAGCATTTTTGGTTTGTTAAGGTACCAGCTAGATGGGTCGATAACCTTCAAAAGATGACTATTCGGTAGCGTAGCTCGGTATCCAGCTAATTGGTTCGATTCTCTTGAAAAGATGACGATTCGGTAGCGTAGCTCGGTATCCAGCTAATTGGTTCGATTCTCTTCAAAAGATAACGATTCGGTAGCGTAGCTCGGTATCCAGCTAATTGGGTCGACGATCTTCAAAAGATGACTGCGACTGTGTGGATCAATTAGTTTTTCTTATTGACTGTTTTGTGGTATCTTCTTGCTAATCAACTTATGGTTCCAACAAAAATAGATGGTATGCTTTTTGAACGGATTAGTTTTCAAGCAGTGTTGCTGTTCCACAAATAATAGGGCAGTTAATATCGCGTCCAGCGTGTCCTGTTGTCTACTCCTTACAGCAGTTGATGGACGCTGCTGAAGATGCCTAGCCCGTAGTTAGATTCTGGGCCGACACTATTTATATTGCCATCGACAGGCTAAGTAGAAGCAGTTATCATATATGGTTATAGTTTCTTCTTAACACTTATGTAAAGGGAGTTGTTGTTACTATATTCACTGATTCGTTTGATTATTTATTATGTTGATTCACTGTAATGGTCTTCCTAAGTAATAGTTTTACTAACTGAACACAGACAGCTGTGCTGCTCGACAGTTTATTGCGCCACTTCTTCTTCCCAGCTAAAGTACTAGGATGTGGTGAAGGTCGGTCGTGCCGGGGGACTGTCTTATGTCATTTTGACGTTCGAAAAGTACTGATTCTCTAGCCTAATTTTAATAAATGACTTTTGCACAAAAGCGCTGTAAAAGTCAGTTTTAATGTCCACAGATTTTTATTTGAGCATAAATCGTTTTTTGACACGGTTAAACACTTTTCATAATTTTAAAATTTGGATAAAAGTCACAGAAGTCTACAGTTTTCTTTTTAGGATATAGTTTTTTAACACTATTAAACACTATTCATAAGTTTTTAATATTCTTAAATATTTCCTTCACATTAATTCCTTTTGATTAATTCAGTGAATTTCTCAATAGTATTGTAATACACTTCTTAAAAAAATCTTAAGAGTTTCTTATAAATCCTTCTTTAACTATCTTTGCCACTATCCACACAATTATAAAGTTTTTAACTTCCACAAATGTTTTGATAAAAAACTTCTTTTAAATTCACCTATGAACTCAAAAGGACAGTTTTAAAATACCACTTATTAAAAATATCTTAAGAGATTATTTTTAAATCACTCTTTAACACTTTTTGTCACAATTATAAGCAGTTTTTAACTTCCACAAATGTCCTGTTTAAAAATTCACCTTATTATTACCTCAAAAGACTACTTTTCACTTAGCACAATTTTATTTTAAACTTTTTCTCCCCACACTATGTATTGCTCGTTAATAATTGTGTTACAGACACAAACCTATGCTGTACTACTAATATTTAATACATAACTACAGTATATAATAACAATGATTCGTATTTTAACGAGATGAACAAGAATACCTATACTTATTTAATGTGGTACCCGTCTTATCAGTTAACTGAATATGACGTAAGCTTTGTTAATTAATTCTTAGTATTTTGTTAAAATTTTAATTGTTTGTTCGTCATTGTGTTCAATGGCATGCTTTATCTATTTATTTATTTATAGCTTCTGTTTGTGTGTAATTTCTTGCTCCCCGACCCACCCAGTCGCATCGCATCGCCTGTCCGCGCTATTACTTCGTGTTCACTTAACGTTCTTTATTTATTAACCGACTCCAAAAAAGGAGGTTCTGCATTCGACCCGTATGTATGTTTGTATGTCGGCAATTTTCTCAAAAACTAATGAACCAACTTTAATAATTCTTTATCTATGGCAATGCTTAGCTCAGGCCAAGGTATTTAAGGAAATTTCGAAACGTCTGGTGGTTGACAATTCCCGTGACCCAAGGGCTCGCTTTTACCTTGGCCAGAGGCTAAGCATTGCCATACAACGTGGTAACGCCGCCAGTCTCTTGAGTACATTACCAGTCGACAGCGATGCAGATGAATTTTTCGACGCTATTTTTTAAGTATTTTGTGTATAGTTTTAATTGAGTTACGATTTAATTTTGTTATTTTTATTATTTAATTAGGTATTAGTTATTATTTGCTTACTTATTATTTTAATTTACAACAGTAAAATTTTCAGCAAATCTACATTAACATTGTAATGCGTTAGGTCGCTTCTATAAAAATAATATATTATTATTGGACTTCAAGGAATCGATGTATCATTGAACATTTCAAAGTATTAATAAAACAATGGAATTCATTTTATAGTTACTCATACCGCGTGGGTGTTAAAAATAAGCTATTGCAGTCAAGTTAACTGGCGAGGACTGAATAAGGCGAAGCTTACCATAATGCAGAACTAATAAAACCGAACTGGAAGGAACCACACATAAAATAAAAGCGGCCAAGTGCGAGTTTTTTAATTTTTTTATTGCTGAATGGGCCCTCTTGACCTCGATCACACCTGATGGAAAGCGATGGATGAGGTCTATGATGGCACGAGCGTGCCCAGAAGATGCCTAAGGCACTGGAACTCCCATGCATCGACGAAACAGCAGGCTGCTTGACGCTGGACTCCGGTGGGAGGGTGGTCGCAAACCAGACGGGCGTCAGCCCTACCACCGCAAGGGAAGAATTGGCCAGTCAAATAAGGTGTTGGGTGTGACGGAAGGTTATGTAACATCACGCTAGAACTCTTAGGAGCCGAGCAATAACAAAACAAGCCAGATAGACCGCTTAGCGAAAAGGAAGTGATGCGAATGATGCGATGCGATGGGGTGGGACGAGGGAATAAGACTTTTTTCGCGGACGAAGTCGGGGGCAGAACCTAGTGTATAGATATCAGTGGCGAAAGTTCCATATAACTCGATTCATACCGGCTTCACTTTGAAATATGGCAGTCAGTATTCTATAGACAAATAATATAATCATATTAAAGACTAGCTTCTGCCCGCGACTTCGTCCGCGTGAAATTTCTTGTTCCTCCGACCCACCCCGTCGCATCGCATCGCCTGCCCGCGCTATTACTTCGTTTTTGCTTAGCGTTCTTTCTGACTTTTTTTCTTTTTGCTCGGCTCCTAAAGGACATAGCGTGATGTTAAATAGCCTATAGCCATTGGGCTATCGAATGCAAAAAGAATTTTTCAAATCCGACTGGTAGTTCCAGAGATTAGCGCGTTCAACCAAACAAACAAACTAACAAACTCTTCAGCTTTATAATATTAGTTTAATATCTACTCCGGCTTACCTCTTACAAAAATTGACCCTTCGCCACTGATAGATATAGATAAAAATGGTAGACAAACAAAAAAAAAATAACGCATCCTATGTCAGTTATCAAGTCACGCAAAGTCGTCAAGTAAAACTATATCACATTTAACTGGAACTTGGGTTATCATTATCACAAAGGTGTGAATAGGTTAATAACTTAAATTCTAAAGAACATTATTATTGTTATAAATTGCTTCGAATTAAAATTCGTTGGACACTATCACGCTTGTATTGTCCGAAGGGGAGACAGATGTGTATACTGTATAGTATGCCTACAAACTGAACTGTAGTTTATAGGTAGCCTATATGTTAATTCAGGGTGTCAGCTACCTACATACCAAATTTTATCAAAATTGCTCCAGTCGTTTGAGCGTGAAGAAGTAACAAACATGTAAACAGACACACACACACACTAACAAGCTTTCGCCTTTATAATATTAGTGTGAATAGGTATACAGTACAGGGTGGTACACATCGACGTGCAAGGCAACCTGTTACCATGAATTCCCCCGAGTGCCCCACCCTTGCTTCGCACGGGTGCAATCTACTAATGTGGCATCATAACAAAACATACAGATTTCTGTGTTAGGTACATCTAAATTAGTGATAAATCTATTATACACATAAACCTTCTGGAATCATCATCTGCGTAGCCTTTTCTTATGTTGTGGTCGGCTTCCAGTCTCACCGGATGCAGCTGAATACCAGTATTTTACATGGAGCGACTGTCTATCTGACCTCCACAACCCAGTTGCTGGGTAATACGATACTCCTTGGTAAGACTGGTTGTCAGACTTTCAGGCTTCTGACTACCCGTAACGACTGTCAAAGATCCGCAAATGACAGCCTGGACCAACGGTTTAACGCGCCTTCTGAGGCACGGAGGGGTCTTGTTATGTGTAGACGGGTCACGCATCCATAGACCAAGTGTGAAAAACGTAGCCTAACCTGGGTGCTTACTCTTCAATTTAATTCCGATAGATCGACATTGGAATTGTGACGTTTCGTACTCTTGAGTTCGATGTTAGCGCCAAATGATTTTTAGATTGGGTGTCCATTTTGGAGAACTAAGTGGAATTGGGTTCGGGCTTGGCGTGGGGTAATTGTTGACAATATTGTTTTCAAGAGTACCGAATCACGTGACTGTAAAATTAACATTGGAATCATATTGGCATCTCATTGGAATTAAAATTAGTTTGGAGAGTAAGCCCCCTGATTGATCGACCCGTGCGGCTGTTATGACGTAGCCGCAAACCTCTTAGCCACATACACTTTCTGGAATAAAGGGTCCACTAATTTACGGCGAAAGCCGCATCAAAATCCAGTGTGCAGTTAAGAAGATCTAAGCGGTCACAGACAATCACGAAAAGCGAATTTTGTTTTAAAGACCCCAATAGTACTTTGTCCAACATGGAGATCCACCGATAGCCTACACTATACTGTATGGATTCCATCACATATTGGAATTAGAGGCAATGAAATTGTTGATCAACTAGCCAAGCAAGCCATATGTGATGGAATTCCTGTTAACTTTTCTCCTTACTTTTTTAAACTTTATACCAAAAATTCAACAGGACTGCTACTTACTTTGGAAGGAATATTTTAATAAGAGATCTCGAGATAAAGGAATCTGGTACAAAACGATCCAACCACATCCCTTGAACTCGCCATGGATAGATAACCAGTTGTTGAACAGATGTGATACTGTTATTGCACTAAGGCTTCGTTCCGGACACATTCCGTGTAATAAGTTCTTATACCTAATGGCAAAATCAACAACGGATAAATGTGATTTTTGTAATAATTCCGTTGATGATGTTTATCACATATTGGCAGAGTGTGTCCGCAACGCAAAATTTAGACATAGATTAGATTGTAGGCTTAGAGAAATAGGTTACTGCAACAGTGTTCTGGCTGCGCCACTTTCTGACGCAGCTAGAGCACTTTACAGACTAGCTATGTTAAAATTTGGTTAAAGACTGTATTATTTGTTATAAATTGTAAACCTTACCAGGGCGGCATAATAGCATGCGCGACAAAGCCCTTTTCTAGAATAAAAAAAAAACATTGAGATCGAACCCAGGACTTCATGCAATAAGGCAGTCAACAAAGATGGACTCGGATTAATTAGCACAATCAATAAAACAAAAATATTACTCAAATACGCATTTTCTTACAATACATTTTAGTTTTAATAATAACTAGAGATACATAGCTATTCATTTAAGGTTTTAATGAAAAAACTTAAAAATTATTGAAAGTCATAAAACAAAGCAGAATGTTTTGTTTAAAAAAAGTAACCCCTTTAGGCATTGATGTACTATTTTATACATCAATGCCTTTATGGGATAGATTTTAAAAATCCATCCTGCTTTATGCTCACTTTCGCTATAAAGGAAGTTTTCTGCAAAATTTCATGCTTCTTGGCCCAGCGATTTAGCCTGTGTGGGTTGTGTTAGTGAGATTTTCATTAAGGGAGATGCGCTAGGTAGCCCGCGAAATACAAATTTCCTTTCGTTTTTTTTTGCAATCCACAAGTCAGTGTCAAGGTTGTAACTTGTAACAACAAACAGTATGACTCGCGACTTCGCGAGCGTAACAATTTACAGAATTGTAATCATTAAAATCATCAATACAACACTAAGTTCATATATTTCGTTTTCGTTCTATTGATTGATATTACATGTAATAGTCATTCAATACGTTTATATCGTTTTACGTATGAATGTAAACGCAGCAAAAGCAGTATGTCAGGATCGTAGCAGCTGGCATATTATAGTTTTTGCCTACCCCCATGAGAAGTCTTGAGTGTATGTTTACGAAATTTCCTCGGGTTAGGAAATAAAGAGCGGACGAAGTTGCTGGCAGGCCTATTCGTCGTCATAGTCCAAATCTTTGACGCATATACCGAAACTCGACATCTTCATACCCTCTGGACAATTGTTACAAGCGATCATGCAAGCATCCATAGTTCTCTCTTCCTTCGTTATAATAGAATTTGCCGTAGGAAGCTTACATTTACAGTTCTCCAAACTTGCTGTATTGTTAAAACTGTTTCCGGTATTCGGTGCCTGGTACCCGGTATTCGGTGCTGGATACTTTGTATTCGGTGCCTGGTACCCGGTATTCGATGCTGGATACTTTGTATTCGGTGCCGGATAACCCGTGTTAGGTGCTGGATTACTCGTGTTAGATGCTGGATAACCGGCGTTTGGTACTGGGTAATAAGGCCTATTCCCGGGTGTGACAGGGTTGACCGGCTGAATGTTATACCCAGAAGGGATGCTATTGCTAAAATTATTTTTATTTGCGGGTATTACGTTAATGTTGTTGTAGTCGGGGTAAACGGGTCTGGTCACACTAGAATTGTAGTTCTGCCCCGAGTTGATGTTTGTTGCTGGGTAACCCGTGTTTTGTGCTGGGTAACCGGTAGTTGGTGCTGGATACCCGGTATTCGGTGCCTGGTACCGGGTATTCGATGATGGATACCAGGTATTTGGTGCTGGATACTTTGTATTCGGTGCCGGATAACCCGTGTTAGGTGCTGGATTACTCGTGTTAGATGCTGGATAACCGGCGTTTGGTACTGGGTAATAAGGTCTATTCCCGGGTGTGACAGGGTTGACCGGCTGAATGTTATACCCAGAAGGGATGCTATTGCTAAAATTATTTTTATTTGCGGGTATTACGTTAATGTTGTTGTAGTCGGGGTAAACGGGTCTGGTCACACTAGAATTGTAGTTCTGCCCCGGGTTGATGTTTGTTGCTGGGTAACCCGTGTTTTGTGCTGGGTAACCGTTAGTCGGTGCTGGATACCCGGTATTCGGAATTGGGTACCCGGTATTCGGTGCTGGATAAACGGTATTTGGTGCTGGGTAACCTGGATATCCTGGATAACGAGTATGTCCGGGTGTGGCAGGGTTGACTGGAACGACCCAGATATCCACATACCCAGTGGCGTTAAACGTATTATTACCATTGCTGTTATATCCGGGTCTTACTGTAATGTAGTTAGGGTTAACGGGCCAATTGGCATTTACATTGTTAGTCTGCGACGGATTGAAGTATTTCCCTGTTGCATCTGTCATATTTCCGTATGGTTCGTGTTTGACAAGAGTAAATCCGGTAGTATTTTGTCCTGGATAAATAACTGTTACGTGATTACTCGGACGCGTTCTGTTATTTAGAAATTTCTGTTCAAAATTTCTGTTGTTATTCAATGGTCCGGTAAATGTCGTATTTCTTGTGACATTCATATTCCCCCATGTGGGTTTGTTTGTTAGGTTTTGGGGTACAAAATACCCCTTGACAAACCTCTTTTCCCGCTGATGTTTTATAATTGCGTCCTTATCTATATTTCGTACTGTTTTATCGAAATGTTGTGCTCGGAACCGTACCCCATAATCACTGTGTGCTGTTGTCATGCCGAGTCCAATTAGAAAATATATTATTAGCATTTTGAATATAGACGTTTTTTTATGGAAATATTTTACGAAATATCACAAGACTTGTATTTTTATTTTTGTTTGCTTTTTCTTAACTTAATATTTTTCAGGTTATTGAAGATCTGTTTGTTGGACTTCACAAAATATCACTGCGTATTTTTTGCTTTTCCTTGACGTAATATTTTTGAGGTTATATTGGTAGTATTTTTTGACGATCTTCGTTTATTTTTACCCGACCTTTTTTCACTATTTTCACTTGTAACACTGTTTTATTTTTATTATTATGATAGTGTGTTGACTGTAATAATGCGATTGATGAGTTACTGTGCGATATATAAACACAGCTTATCTTTGAATGTTGACTTGAGTATTGAATGATATTATTTCTTAGTAGTCGTTATTATTAATGTAGATAGGTTTGTCTGTCGGTTGAGCTGAATGGTGCTGATCCATGCGTCATGTTCGCGAACGGGCGCCGTCAGTTGGGGCTGGTCATCTCTTAACTGCCACGGGTTTTTTTACCGGTCATATATCTGACCTGACCTCCGCAGTCCACACCCCAGTTACTGGGTAACACGATACCACACGGTAAGCCTGGCTGTCTGGCTGTTGAACACAGGGTGACAGAAACACAGATGCGCAAACTGTAATCAAGAAATCAGTACATGATTCTAGACCAGTGTAGAAATTTTCCGTACGTTAGCAAAAATAAATCTGTTGTTTCATAGAAAAGTGCAATTCTACGCGGTCAAATTGTACTGAACAACGAATGTTTTTTTTTTTGAAGTGAAAACTTCTTTAGCATCGTTGTGATTTGAAATTTTATGAAACGAAAAAGCAACAGTAAAAAGAGACATATAAGATTTAACGTGGGAGAAAATGAGATAGGAAGCATTATACAGTGTTTTTGTTTTTTATTAGTACAAATGACATCACATTTAATGGATGTGTGGATGTGGATGTGGATGTGGATGGATGGATGGATGGATGTATGTATGTTCTTTAGCATCGTTGTGATTTGAAAGTTTATGAAACGAAAAAGCGACAGTAAAAAGAGACATGTAAAATTGTAAATTCATAAGATTTAACGTGGGAGAAAATGAGATAGGAAGCATTATACAGTGTTTTTGAAGGTTTCACTTCTACCACGTGTGAATTGCACACATGCTGGTTTTTTTTTTAATAACCGTCTTATAATTCATTGTGCTCAATCCATGGTATCCAGGTTGTACATCGACGTCCCTGCCACATTGGTTATGTAAATTATATAAAATTAAAAGTGAGGAGAAGTCGAATGAAAACCTAGTTTGATTCTGACTGAATTTGTGAGTTAAGAGGTTATCAGTATGTGCAGAGCAGAGAGCAGCTGTATTTCTGAAACATATTCATAATAATCTAATAATGAATGTATACAAAACCTTGTAAAACATTTTAAAAGAGTAATGGTGGAGTTTCTTGCCCATTCTTCTCCATACGAACACTACCTTTTGGAAGGGGCGACTAGAATCAATTCTATTTTATTGTAATTTTTGACGTTCAAAAGTACCTCTTAAGTGCTTATTTGAAATAAATGATTTGACTTTGAACCGGGAAATTAGTCATTACCGTAACATTTTGCCAAGTAAGATTTAAGTTTATACAAAAAAAAAAAACTACTTGATGATACTGATAAAGAAAAAAAAGATAGAAAGGAAATAATACTTTTTATCCCGGTAGTACGTCCCCGTAATTTCCGACCTCTTTTATTTATTTTTTTATTTCTGAATGGGCTCGCTCTTAACTTCGTACACGCCTGATGGAAGTTATGGATGAGGTCTATGATGGCACGAGCGTGCCCAGAAGATGCCTAAGGCACTGGAACTCCCACGCATCGACGAAGCACAGCAGGCTGCTTGACGCCGGACTCCGGTGGTCGTCTAAGCGGGCTTAGCCACGGGCAAGAGCTATTCAAGTATAAATTGGAACGCTTCCAGTCACACAACCCGCGTAGTTGATCCCGTAGGAATATTGGGATAAAAAGTAGCCTATATGTTAATCCAGGGTGTCAGCTACCTCCATACAAAATGTTATCAAAATTGGTCCAGCCGTGAAGAAGTAACAAACATATTTAAAACACTCATAAACTTTCGCCTTTATAATATTAGTGTGATTAAAAACATTTTTATTTAGTTGTTTTAAATGTATGTGGGTGGAAAGTTACTCATCCTCCATAGTGCAGGGAGGATCCTCTGACCAGACGGGTGTTGTGTCTGGTGGGCCACTGCTCGATAATTGTTTTCTAATTTCCCGCTAAACTTTGCTTGCGCGATGTAGGGTTTATGTGGCGTCAGATGGTATGCGTAGTCTATTTTATAATGTATTTATATCTGGTCGCAGCGTCATGCTGAGTTAGGAGCCTCTTTGCCTCGAACAGGATTTTGTTCTTTTTAAACTTCTTTTTTTTTTTTTATTATATTTATGACTGTTTAGTTTCTGACCTTCCTGTACGAGTCCCAATAAATACTTATTCTTTCTTTTCTGTATAGATGACGCCACAATTCCATAATGCTGTTCAATTAAAGTTATTCATTGATTATTTTTATGTGACATCTTATAGTGCATGTGTAAGTCTAATTCCTGTGTCCGTAAGTCTAATAGAACCTCTGTTTGCCTTCAGCCGAGCCCCTAAAGCCGACGTACATGCCAGTGTTCCTCACGAAGAAGGAGAGGAAGAAGCTTCGCCGCCAGAGTCGCAGGGAGGCGTGGAAGGAAGAGCAGGAGAAGGTTAGGCTCGGGCTGGAAGCGCCGCCAGAACCTAAGCTCAGGTAACGTCTACAAGGTCAACTGAAATAAGCTGGTGAAACCTCACAGACTTAATGTGAACTGAGGGGCAATTCTTGTATATCTGGGAACCTCTAAGTTACCTACGTTTTTGACAAGTATTTATCATTAATTAATTATCAGTGAGATGAGACTGTTGAAACTATATTTGGAATCTGTTTAATTACTGGAATTGGCCTACAGATATGGAATGATAATGCAAAACCGTATCGTATTAACTATTACCCAGTAACTGGGTTGTGGAGATCAGATAGGCAGTCGTTCCATGTAAAATACTGGTATTCAGCTGCGTCCGGTTAGACCGGAAGCCGACTCCAACATAGTTGGGAAAAGGCTGGGCAGATGATGACTTTTTTGGTTTCTAAGACAGAAAATAACCGGATTACTTTTTTGACCTCACCATAGATCAGACCATAGATCAAACCATGGGTATCATGACAAACTCTAATCATAACTACTTTCTTCTTCCCAGGATATCAAACCTGATGCGAGCTCTCGGCACGGAGGCTGTGCAGGACCCCACCGCCATTGAAGCCAAGGTTCGCGAGCAGATCGCCAAGCGGCAGAAGACGCATCTCGAGGCTAACAAGGCGCGCGCTCTTACCAAGGACCAGAAGAGAGAGAAGGTACGTTTCACCTTTAAAAATTAGAATTTGGCCCGCAATTTCATTACGTTTTTTTCAGCAAATTAGTAAATATTTATCTTGGTTTAATTTCAGGTAGACAGAAAAATCAGAGAAGATACGACTATGGGTGTTCACGTTGCAGTTTACAGGTAAATTATCCGCCATAAATTCGTCTATATCGATTTAAATCTTTGGTGCTTGTTCAATTAATAGCATACCTAGCTGTCAAACGGTTTCACTGACATCCGAATGATTACAAGTATTCGGGTAAAAGTTACTGTCAGCCTGCATCATTCCACAGCTGAGCTAAAGCCTCTTCCCATTACTTCCAGCTCTCTCGATTCAGGGCTAAAGTGGACCACTGGTCGTTTGTTTTGTCCAGCTCCTCCCGCCATCAACTCCGGGGTCTGCCGCGACGCCTAGCTGTCTCAGGGCTCCACGTGGTGGTTATTTTGGCTCACAGCTCATTGTGCATACGGCAAACGTGGCCAGCCCAGTCCCACTTCAGATTAGCGGCTTTTTGAGCAATGTCAGTAATCTGTGTTTTGGTCGTAGCATATGCAGCTTAAAAAAGGTTTGTCGACTTGAGGATGTTTTTGGAAAACACTTTCAAAAGTATAATCATTTAATTTAAGGTGATTTCTCAAATACAGTCATGTTTTGACACTTTAATCGTTATTTTACAGAGTAAAAGACCTGTTCGAGTGCGCCTCAGCCAAGTTCAAGGTTGAAGCCAACGCCCAGCAACTCCACATGACAGGCAGCGTCGTGCTTCATAGAGGATGCTGCATCGTCGTCGTGGAGGGGGGGCCTAAGCAACACGCCAAGTACAAGAGGTAAGTCGTCATCATCTAACTAGCCCCCTCCCCCTCAACAAGTCGTGGTCGGCTTCCAGTCTAACCGGATGTACCTGGATACCAGTATATTACGTGGAGTTACTGCCTATTCTGACCTTCACAAGCCAGTTGCTGGATAACAGGTTTTCTTAAATTTTTGTTAAAATATCGTCACTCATGTAATAAACTAGCTGTGCCCCGCGGTTTCACCCGCCTCGCTCGGCTCCTAAGGGTCGTAGCGTGATGTTAAATTGCCAATAACTTTCCTCAAAAATTGAGCTATCAAATTGCAAGAAAATTATTTTAAAATCCGACTGGTAGTTCCAGAGATTAGCGCATTCAAACAAACAAACTCTTCAGTTTTGTTAATAGTATTAGAATACTTGGAATAGAAAAGAATACAAAGAGTATTCTATATTTGTACAGACGCCAGCACATCACGTTACTACAGTCTGTCAAATTTCTTTAATAGATTTTCAACTTTATCGCTAAAGCATAAGGTTCCAAGTTGATTGGGAAAATTTGGCAGTTTCAGATGGCTTGATGTGCTGGCGTCTGTACATCATATAAATTACAGACATAAATATAGAAACTGTACAAAGGGTGACACAATGGACGGTCTTATCGCTAAGAGCGATCTTTTATTAAGATAACCTTCCGAGGAATTAAAAAGGGGAAGGAGAGACAAATACTGTAGGTAGTCCGTGGTGTACCATTTACATGATACAATAAATACATACATAAAGTATATTATACTAATCTAAATAAATATATACATATAATAATAAACATGAAACAGGAGCAAATAAAATATAATGATGATGTTTAAGGAGAGAGGGAGTGCTTTTTATCATGATTTTAAAAGTGGACAAGATATATATATATATATATATATATATAGACATATGTATTTTTTACAGACTAATGCTGCACCGGATCAAATGGGAAGAAGACATGATCAAAGACACGGATGGTAACGAGGTGCCGAACACCTGCAACCTGGTGTGGGAGGGAACTGTCAAACAGCGAGCCTTCGGAGAGATCAAGTTCAAGGTAGCGTAGCATCACGCTTGTTGGAACGAAGTTCCTTTACGCGGCTTATGTTGAGTTGACTGGTACAAACCGTCACGTAAGGAAAAGAAAAAGGGTTATGCCCCCTCCATGTGATTTTCTCTCTTTCTGTTATATACGAGTATGTGTGCGTGCGAGCATCGGCACGAACATCGGTTAATTGTATAATAATATTGGTCTCATGACGGGATTCCGCCGACCGCACACGTATTTTTTTTCCATATGGTAGACAGAAGTGGATAGTCATCGTCAGTGTAACGTTTCAGTGACGTCATTCATCGCTAAATTACGGACGCTATGTGAGCGGTCAGTATCTTCTAGGAATTCGGAGGTTATGAACACAACACAATTGGTTATGATGGTGTATCTACTAGAGTTATTAAATACGTTAAAGAAATTATAGCGCCACCTCTCGCACACATAATTAATTTTTGCATCACTGATGGCATATTTCCGAAAGGTCTAAAAAAAGCCATAATTAAACCTTTATTTAAAAGAAACGACAAAACAGATGTAAAAAACTATAGGCCGATAGCAAAACTCCCAGTACTTTCAAAAATATTTGAAAAAGTAATTTATAATTCAATTTATGTGTACTTTGAAAAGTTCAACCTATTCTGCAAGGAACAAAAAGGATTTCGTAAAAATCATACTATTAATATGGCACTGTACGATTTATTTTCTCATCTTATGACATCAGTAGATGCAAATAATCCAGTCTGTGTAGTCTTGACAGATATGACTAAGGCATTTGATTATGTAGATCATAAGATATTACTGCAAAAATTACATGGATATGGCATAAGGGGCAATGTTCTGAAACTTATTGAATCATACCTTAGTGAAAGATATCAATCCACGGAAATATCTAGAATATGTCATAAGACTAAAACGCAGATCATATATAGGTCAAAACCAAGACTCGTAAGATATGGCGTGCCCCAAGGTAGCGTGGTAGGGCCGTTATTATTTCTGATTTATATAAATGATCTGCCAAAAATAATACCACACAAAATGATCTTATTTGCCGATGATAGCACAGCTGTTATAAAATGTAATAATGCGACAACTTATCAACATGATATTAATAAGTCCCTTCTCGATATAATCCATTGGATGAATAATAATAATCTCGTAATTAATTTAAATAAAACTAAGGTGATGCACTTTCATCAACGGCAACCACATCCAAATATTGATGTAACTTATAATAACCACAAAATAGAAGAAGTTAATAATGCTAAGTTTTTAGGTATTACCATCGACAGTAAGCTTACTTGGAAACCCATGATAGAGGCACTTTGTAAACGCCTGAGTAAATCTGCTTATGCACTCTTTCAGTTATCAAAAAAGGTGAATAAAGATACGTTACTGGTAGCATACCATGGACTTGTAGCTTCTGTGTTGCGATATGGCGTAATTTTTTGGGGGCAGTCGACTGACCGTGAGCTTATATTTAAGATGCAAAAAAGATGTGTCAGAGCAATGTGTAATATAAAAACAACGGATAGCTGTAGACCCTATTTTAAGTCTTTAAAAATACTTACCCTTCCAGCATTATACATATTGGAAACTGCGTTGTTTATGAAAAGAAACACACATTTATTTAAAAAAATATCTTCCACTAGGGAAACTCCATTGCGTGCCCAATACGTAAATAAAATATGCAATCAAAAATGTAAGACCGCATTGATGAGAAAAAGTTTTTTTGGTATAGCACCTAAAGTGTTTAATAAAATTCCTAATGACATAAAAAACATGACGTTATGTAAGTTTAAAAAAATTCTTATCAAATTATTAATTGACAAATGTTATTATAATCTAGACGAATTTTTGAATGACCAATTATTAGAATAATGCATTATTTTTTACCTTTTGATAAGATGTATAACTATTTATTAATTTTTGTTGTATCCGATGTTTCTTTTTTGTTTTGTGACATAATGTAATGACACCTAATGGGTCACTTATAAATTTGTATGTCTTAATTATGACAAAACATAGCGCACCCCTTATTTATGTAAACACCTATGTAAACACCTATGTTTCACAAATAAACTGATTGATTGATTGATGAAATACGGGTGGTCGTTTCTCCATAGAAACGCTCTCGCCTGTTTTCTTTCTGGTTAATGACCATAAAAAGCAATGATTTTTTACAGAATAATAAAGATTAACTACTGGTATGTTCCTATGTTTTTTTTTATTATACATTATTTTTATAAGCACTGGAACCCTCAAAAAATACTCAAAATTGCCGATCTAATCCGCTGTCAACAGAGGCCTAGTGTACAAATTTGACACGTATTAATAAAATAAAAAAACATAGGGACACAGTATATATCCTTCTTATTCAGTTTATGAAATATATTGGAGGAGGAAATAGGCGAGAGCTAAAGCTCGAATTATTACTTTTTACTTAGGCTTTTTCAAAAGTCTCTCCGACCGCATTTCCTCACTGCATACTGAAACATATTTCTTTTTATCGTCAGGTGATGCCAACTGAGAAGCAAGCTCGGGAACACTTCCAGAAGCACCGCGTAGAACATTACTGGGACCTCGCGTACAGCGGCGCCGTGCTGGCGCCCTCAGACGAGCCCTAGAGCCCTAGGGCTTCACTACCTAATAAATACTATATGTACACAATATATAGAGCGTTTTATTTATGTTAACCTAGCTATTGGTGTTAACATCCACCTGCCTACCTTTTCCCAACTATGTTGGGGTCGGCTTCCAGTCTAACCGGATGCAGCTGAATACCAGTATTTTACATGGAGCGACTGCCTATCTGACCTCCACAACCCAGTTACTAGGTAATACGATACCCCTTGGTAAGACAGGTTGTGAGACTTTTAGGCTTCTGACGACTATCAAAGATCCACGAATGACAGCCGGAACCAACGGCTTAACGTGCTTCCCGAGGCACGGAGTTCTTGATATGTAAAGATGGTCACCCATCCACAGACCAACCGCGGCAAGCGTAGCATAGCCTGATCAATCGACCCGTGCGGCTGTTAGCCACAAGCCTCTCCTAATTGGTGTTAACAATTATCACGAAACTTGATAATGTAGGGGTGGATTATCAAATGTTACATACAATTTGCTGGAGTGTCCACATGTACACTTTTGAGGGCCTAATGTCCTGCAGGAAATTACAATACAGCCGATGGATCTGTGGCGCCAACTACAGCGCCACATGCGAACTACGCATCACTCTGACGTCACGCAAATCCTGCATCGCGCAAGCAGAGTTATTTATACCTTTTGCCCATCAAATTATCCATACTAATATTATAAATGCGAAAGTGTGTCTGTCCGTCAGTCTTTTACCTCTTCACGCTTAAACCGCTGAACCGATTTAGATGAGATTTGGTATAGAGATAGTTTGAGTCCCGGGAAAGGACATAGGATAGTTTTTATCCCGATATTCCCACGGGATCGAAACTTACGCGGGTGAAACCGCGGGCCGCTGCTAGTAATTTAATAAAAGTGCGTTTTTTTAATTTCATTTGTTTATTATACTCATAATACTCTCTAAATACAACATTTTCGTGAGATCAGATTCGTAATAGTGGTGGCCTGTGCCTGTTGAATGAGGGTATTCTGAAATGACGTTCGCTAGGTGGCAGCACTGACACGTCAGGTCCAGACATCTGTCAAAGAGCCTATATTTTCTTTAGTCATGACCGGAATGATGAACGAATGAATGAATCGAATGATGAACGTCATCATATATTTTATATTCATTGTCGAAATGGAAGACCTCTTGTCAAAGTGGTGCCAACTGGTGTCGTAAATTTTCACGAAAATCCCCATTCACACTCATCAAACATAGCAATACTTGTCAATAAATATGTATGGTGGTGGTATGTGCTTCCGCAGACGTACTGTTTCACAAGGAGATATTGTTGAAGTTAGTCGCTCTTATCACAGCTTCTAATAAGGAAAAGAAATAAAATTATTGTAATAACAGTCTTAAAAGAGTATTTACCGATTGCCTTCAAGATGAAGGGACGACGTTGTCATCTTCTTTTATGTTTATCTGTGAGAAATTTAATATTAACCCCATACTTAGAGAGGGTCTAATTAAATTAGCTAGCGAAACGGCAGACGAGATGGATATTGATGTCTAAACACGATAAAACAATACAGAAATTAATCTAATGATTTTTTGGGGGTTCATCGACTCCCGTTACTGTATTAACTAATTTGTAATAAGTATTAGTGTGTGTGTGTGTGTGTGTGTGTGTGTGTGTGTGTGTGTGTGTGTGTTATGGTGTACATAATAAAGAGTATTCTATTCTATTCTATTCTATTAGTTTTTTTTTTGTGTAAACTTCATAGGCGTGATTGGTATCCATAAAACATAATTTCGCAACTCATACTTCAAGTAACTACACTACCAGCGGGCGTTGACCCCTAAAAAACTCAAATCTTTTTACCCAACTGCGCCAGAAGGAGGGTTATGTTTTCGAGTGTATGTACGTATGTATATTTCTTTGGCACGCTCTGTAGCCTAAACGGCTTGATCGATTGCAGCTTGAGAGGTGCCGTTAGTTTCGTCTTAGTTGTGAAAGTGACCCTGGGTATATTAAAATTGAAAAAAATTAAAATGGCCGATGTTTGGCGCATAATTAATTCTTCAAAAAAAAGTTTTTTTTCAAAACCTATCGAGTGGGGTATCAAAATAAAGGGTTTTAAAAGATGATTAGAAAAATATTTACAACTTATATGGTTAAAAGTAATTTGAAGTAACAAATCGTAAAAAACACATACCAAGAACTAAATCGTCTACGAAATCTTTCACATTTGTAAACTAAAAAGCTGGAAATAAAAAAAAAATAAAAAAAATTAAAACCCCGACTGAGGTAAAAAACTTAAGTTAAAAAATTTATTTATTTTATTTTAAAGAAGGCTTACAGACTAACAAACTAATGAAATAAAGAATGTGATATTAAAATGCTAATAACAAGCCTCCACATAGTTAAACAAATAGTCGATAAAAAGTAAGTACATACAAGTTAATATAATTAGTAAGAGAATAGTAGATAAGTTAACTATCCTTGAAAAAAGACAGTGCCAAAAGCCGTCTTATGGTCGCCACACTGGTGCAGAACAAGTCGACATTACGGTCCCTAGGAAGCCTTTGAAACTAAGTGCACTTCTTATTGAGGAAACATTTCGCCTAAGGCCATTGGTCATTGCAAAAGGTACATTTAATATTGGCCGTTCACTTAATCCCATCAGATTCGTGCGCAATGACAGATTAGCAACGAGTTCAGGACAGTCAATGTGGCCATTTCTGATACCCAACAGTAAACACATGTCTCCAATATAACGTCTCATCTCCAAAGGAAGGAAGTGGTACCGTTTGCAGCGGTGCTCGTAGTCAACTAAGTATTGCTGAGCCCTATAATCTAGATATCGCAGAAATTTTCTTTGGACGCCTTCAATGCGGGACTTATAAGTCTCATACTGCGGGTTCCAAACCTGAAACGCATATTCTAAATGGCTGCGCACGAAAGAACAATACAAGGTTTTAACCGGTTTAAGAGATCGGAAACGGCCGTCGCGCGTAGTATAAATCCCAGAGCTTCGGATGCCTTTGCAACTATGCTATTTACATGTTAATCAAACAGAAGCTTGCTGTCCATGATTACCCCTAAATCTCTTATACTATTTAGCCTGCTAATGAGCTGACCGTCAAAGTGTAACTGAAATTTATCAAATAAGTACCTACAACGTGAAAATGTCAGGAGGAAGCATTTTGAGACTTTGTTACGGATGCAATATATTTCAATCCTATACAGGTCATCTTGCAACTGACATGCATCAGACATGTCTCGCACAACTTTATGAATCTTCATGTCATCAACTCCACGAAACACAAAATTCGTTTTCGTACGCAGACCACGCACGTTCTGGTAGTAGATTTTAAGTGTAGCCATAATTACATTTAACTACAATCAAATATGTACAGACGCCAGCACATCAAGCTTCCCGAAACTGTCAAATTTCCCGATCAACCTTGAACCTTATGCTTTAGCGATAAAGTTGAAAATATAATAAAGAAATTTGACAGATTTTAGTAGCTTGATGTGCTGGCGTCTGTAGGTACCTTAATAAATTCAATATTACAGATAGAATAAAGCGCAGGTCATTGTCGCAGCCTTTTGCTTAATGCGGGTAGTGGTCAAGTAAAATAATAGACACAGCAATACACAGTGAGCAGTAGAAATAACATTATAAAAACACATGTTACAAAAAGAAACAAAAAGCGACCAACAGTACAGAGATAAGAACACCTCGAAGTAAATTGTCATAACTGGGGACGGTTCATAAAGGAAAATCTATTCTATTGCACGACAGTAATGGTTTAAATTAGCATAACAAAAAGTGACATTGCAAAAATAATATCGAATAGAGTTACTTGGGCACACCGTATAGCGACACGAAACTAATAGGAAAACGCAATTAGCACACATAAGACTAAGATTCTCAAACAACTTTGTTTCGCACCACAAAAACACGCCAAAACACAGACTTACATAAACATAATATTCTAATAGCGGTTGTAATATGTATTTGGTCCCCACCTATGAAATTGGCGTTTTTTTTCTTACAAATAAAGAACCTTGTCACTTCTATTATTTAAAATATTCATCAATTGCTTGATATTCTATCGGATTATGAGCATCATAGACAACTACCAATAGTAAAAAAACCTTAGTACATATAGTTTTCTAAACATAAAAAATACCTTAAAAATTACTCCTTTTTTGTTAGTAGTAATGACCACTATGTATTTGTTTTAACTTAGACAAAACTTATTTTTGTCACTTAATCTAAGTGGCATACGTTATCTTAGTTTTTAAACATTAGTGCATAAAAGTTTTAAAACATTAGTGTTCATGGTTGTTAAATAAATTAAGAAAATGTTAGTATGAAAAATGCAACTTCTTTAAAATTCTCCATACAAAACGCTGATTTCATAGGTGGGGACCTAATATTAATCGTGAGTAATTTAAACAATTTTCTGCAGATCTTTCTCCAATTTGACAAGAAGTTATCGTTTACTTTCAACCACAACCACACCTTGAAGAGGAAGACGCTTAACGCAAGAACACCTGCCTTTCTACATTTACTGCAACGCAATATTAGCTTACGATCCCCTAGCTTTTGGTAGCCGTTTTCAGTGGCGCCCCCACAATGGAAATGCATCATGAGGTTACATGACTTGCAGTGAGCACCATCGGACAACGTACCACTGCAGACACCGCACTTGTTTGTATCCATCTTAGATAGTATTGTAATTTCCAAATAACAAGCGGAATAATACGAAACTTTGAGAAATAGTGGATTTCTTTATAGAATCGACAGTATGTAATTTATACCAAACACAGCCGTATGTAACAGAGGTCAACGACTGACTGCAAAAACTGAAAAGCTAAAACCAAGCTAATTTTAAATTTAAAAAAAGTTGGAAGCAGGCAGGACAGGACCCATACCATTTTTATTAGGGTTCCGTAGTCAACTAGGAACCCTTATAGTTTCGCCATGTCTGTCTGTCTGTCTGTCCGTCCTCGCTTAATCTCTGTGACCGTTAGCACTATAAAGCTGAAATTTGGTACCAATATGTATATCAATCACGCCGACAAAGTGGTAAAATAAAAATTGGAAAAAAATGTTTTATTAGGGTAGCCCCCCTATATGTAAAGTGGGAAGTGATTTTTTTTTTATATTCAAACCTAACGTGTGATATATTGTTGGAAAGGTATTTAAAAATGAATAGAGGTTTACTAAAATAATTTTTTGATAATGTCAATAATTTCGGAAATAATCGCTCCGAAAGTAAAAAACAATGTCCCCCCCCCCCTCTAACTTTTGAACCATAAGTTTAAAAAATATGAAAAAAATCTGCAAAGTAGAACTTTGTAAGGACTTTCTAGGAAAATTATTTTGAACTTGATGGAAACAACAGTTTTTGTACAAAAAAGACAAAAAGTTGTACAAAATAATTTCTGGACTAAGTTTGTAGTATAATCGTATATGCAAGCATTTTTTTAACTTCGTTTACATATTTTATTATCCTGAACGTATCCCTTTGTGTTCGCGCTAAAAACCGTCACGAGTCGGAGCGCCTGCCGCGGAGCGTGCAATGATGCACGCTCCGTGTTCGCGCACGTACCCACTACCGGGAGCAGTTGCAGGAGCGCGGAGCGCTGCTGGAGCGCGAACATAATGGATACCCACTTTTAAACTTATAAGTGGGAACACTTATTGTGACGGACGGGAAACTACGGAACCCTACACTGAGCGTGGCCCGACACGCTCTTGGCCGGTTTTTATTTTTTCAAATTCAAATGGGTCCCGCCTGCTTCCGACTTTTTTTTTCATGTTTAGATATCGATACGGAGTACGTCTGCAGAGTTTCGCTAGCTAATTTAATTAGATCTTTTATTGATTTTTTTAAGTGAAAACTTCATTAGGCGCTCTTTGAGCTCTTTCTGAAAAGTGATGAAAACGAATTGGGTATACTCTGCCGCTTCAGTCGGTAAGTTTTCACTTTTATCGTGTCACGTGTGGTCTTAAGCACACACCAATTTTTTTTTTCTTACTTAATTTTATTACGTAAAATTTGCATACATAAAATAAATAAATAAAATAAATTACCGCCAAAATTAAATATAACCAAATATGATTTTCACCAAACGGCTCGCATCGCATCGCATCGGTTCGGATACGATACGAACGGATGCGACGATAGCCGATCGTATCCGGTAGGTTGCGACGCATACGATTGGCGTACCGTCGCGCGGCGCTTGCGAACGTATCCGTTTCAGCGCCTGGTCAAATAGTTTCATTCCTACCGTGTTGACGTGTTCTAATTACCCGACTGCGCCAGAAGGAGGGTTATGTTTTTTTGAAAATGGTTGAATTTGGCGTAGTATTGTTGGCTATCGCATTAGAAGAAGAAAATAATCATAAAACACAGATCTGCAGTTGCGTGCACTTTCGAGAACGAATGGTGCCGCTCGGCCACGGTTTTGAGCGCACGCGTCGACAGCCGAAAGGGCTCGATCGGATACGACAACAGGCGAACGAAGCCGATCGCGTGTCGCAGCATACTGTCGGCTACGATCGCGTGTCGCGGAAGACGCTCGCGGTCAAGCTGCTGTGCGCGGCTTGGTAATATAGACTTTAAATACTGTGTACACGATTTAATGTCGTTTAAAGATTGTAAAATTCGTTCCGATCGAGATGCGATGCGAGTCGTTTGGTGGAAATCATCCTTTAATATCGAGCATTAGAAAGAGATGGTCACTCAGGTGTAAGTGAAAGAGACGAAGGTCTACAATGCCGAACTTCATCCCATAGTTACCTTCTCCTAGTTTTAACACATTTGATGGGTAATTGTTGATTTCTGGGTACTCCGTGGATGTTTTGCAGATGTTTCTTCACTGAGGCTGGTCGCTTGTACCTGGAATGATAGACTGAATGTAACGTCACGCCTGCATTTCACGAAGGGTAAGGCAGACGTGTACTTTATACTTTTTCTTTTTTTGTCGGGTGGAAACCTTCAAAAGGCACCCGAACTCCGGGGAGGGAGGCCGGGGAGTGTGGGATTTTTACCTCACTAAAACCACCCCAGTGATCACCATCAGCACATAGGGGTGGCCCCGGTTCCTCTTAAAAGACCAATTCCGGAACCCCCCCGTGCAACGCCTGTGAGGCACATCCCTGGGTAGAATGTAAAGGGGCCTCCCCTGAGCCTCGCTATGCACGGCAGCACGTGAATAGTACACCACATTGCGCCAATTATGTCCAAGGCCCATGTAATAGGAAGCGAGCCATTTGCCATCAACCGTGTATTCATCGAGACGCCGGGCTACTACTAGGAAAGTTACTATGGGAAAAACTCTAAGACACTTTGCCGAAGAGAATCGAACTCAGGACCACACGCTCAATTATACTTATTACACGACCGCGCGACAGAAAAGACTGGGTTTTGTTATTTATGCGTATCTTTGGATCTATGAATATTAGTAAGTGGGATTCTTTAGGTTTTTTTTTTTTTTCCTGTCTTCGCACGGTCTGTGCATTTAACCAACGTCATGTTATTTAGTTTTAGGAGACAAAGGTAGGGAAAATTCAAAAAGGGCGCGTCCGCCAAGTTGAACGTTTCCCGTGCTTTTTCTGTAGAAGACTTGTCCTCCCTGCACGTTGTCAACGAATTCTCCTTTATAGTTATTCGCTCTAAGCATCTTAGGGGGGGTTTGTGTTTGCAAATTTATGATTTGGTTTCAGCAACATGCTTCGCTGCTTACTGCTTGGCTTGGTTTTGTAGCGCAAACCTACCTTGTCTCCTCCATCAGAGGCGGCAGGGTGGCGTGGTCTTGAGGGAGAGCGCAGCGGTCGTGTAGATCCTCAAGGCAAGTCTGGTGATGTTCCTTCTCGAGGTTGCTCCCCGTTATTGGTCTAATTCCATATGAATTAGACGTAACAGAAATCACCGGGCGACTTACCTCAGGGGTGGCGAGGTCATGCCCCTGGGTGTTCACCATCAAACAAGAGCAGATGATGGACAGCAATGACCTCCCGCGTGTTTGTGCCGTGCGCGGGGACCCGTACGGAGGGATGAAGGAATCCTGGTGGTTGAGTGGAGCAGGTTGCACACAACACACCACTTTGGCCCGGATTTCCTCTTACACGGGAGGTAGTGGGGTAGCTACCCACTATCAACCGGCTGAGGCATCCCATAAGCGGGATGTCAAGCGAGGAGCGGCCTAGTGGGGGAGGGCAGCCGGCGTGGCGTGGGGTCTCGGGATGAGTTGCGGCATAGTCTCGTGTCGTATACAGTCCCGTGATCTTCCGTCGCGTGCGGGCTCGTCAAATTCTTGCTAGGCTGGTCCTATACCGAAGGAGTAGCTCTGGCGATCGCTCGTTGAACGGGCGACGTCCCCGACTGAGGGCTCCGTGGCGGGTGGAGAGCTCCAACGGTGAATTAGAAACATCCAAACCAATGGATAAAGAGACGATACCGTCAACAAACAAACCACAAGCTGCGTCCCGCTCGTCGGATGCGCTAACAAAAACCATTTTACCTAGGGCTGCGTCTTCAGATGCGCCATCCACATCCAACACAAGGGTTGCGTCTCAAGATGCACCCAACTGTCTAAGGTCGCACACAAAAAGCAAAAACGCTCGGCTGCGTCCAAGGATGCGTTGAGGAAGGCAACCGCAAAGGATGCGCCACAACTGGCTGCGTCCCGAGCGATCCCAACCTCATCTGCGTCCACGGATGCGCCCCCTAACATAACCCTGACACAAAGGCCAAGGACTGTACTCGTTCATGGTGACTCGAGGAGTACTGCAGAAGTGGATGCGCCCAAAACACGGGCTGCGTCAACGACTGCGGACCCTGAGAGGGACCTGACGAGTCTGGCCAAAGCCCCACGTGCAGGAGCAGGGCAAACAGGCACCAACAAAGAAACCCCCCTCAAGGCGGTGTCGGCCACGGCTGAGATGCCAAAAGGCGAGGCCCCCACCGGCGCTAAGCGCAAGCGCAGCGAGAGGCCAAGAGGGCGAAAAAACCCTAATAAAACAAATATTATACCACCGGCCAGGGCGCAGAAGCGTTCGCGTCCCGAAGATTCCGTCACACCAACCGGGGTTAGCAAGAAAAGCAAGCCTGCTCGCTCCCGTTTGGCTGACGGAACTTTGGTGAGCTACGCCGAAGCGGCTGCGTCGTACAGGAGCAACGAGCTATGCGTTGCCGTCATGACCGAGCCCTTTCTGGAAATGACGCAGGAGCAAGCGGAGGGGATCCGCCATGTCATCGAAGACCAGCTCCGGGCTCTGCTTAAGGCTCCTGAACCGACCGAACTAACTGACACTAACCAAAACACCGCGATCCATTTTAGAGGTCGGGCCCACTTCGCTGAAGGCGTCCTCAAGACATGGTGTGAGGACGACTTCACAATGGCCTGGCTCAAAGGGGTCATAAATAACATTCCGTCCCCGTTACCGGGGACCAAGCTCACCGTTCGGCCTCAAGCTGACATACCCAAGAAGGTAATGTGCATGCTGTTTGTTCCCGAGAACAGCGAGGACACAGCGGAACTCCTCAGGATGCTGGCGAGGCAGAACCCGAACCTCAAAATGAACACCTGGACCCTGACACACGAAAGGGCCAGGCAGGAGCCCCCGGGCACCTGTCTCTTCTTTCGTGTGCCGGAGTCCATGGTCAAAACAATAAAAGACCAGCAACGGCGGGTATACTACCTCATGGGTTGTATCTACATCCGATTCCTGGAGGAGGGTGGTACCAGGGAGGATGCCGCCGCAACAACATCTGGAACAGCCTCGGGTGCGCCTGAGAGGGAGCCTGGTTCACCGCCTCCTGCACGTTCCCCGTCGCCTTCTGCGATGGAGACTGTTGGGGGGGCGGTGGAGTTGGCGACCTCCATGGCCGCGCTGGAGGTTCTCTCAACAGCGGGTTCAACGAGGGATCCACCCTCGTCCGGTCTGATTTCGGACGAGGATTGCTTTCCGCCAGGGGAGAGTAGTGAGGGCGAGGACAGCAGCCTCTGCTCCTCTCCTTTGCGGGACTAGGATCCTGCAGACAAACCTCCAGCACAGCCAATCTGCGTCGGCCACCTTGCGCAGAGTGCTGGAAAAACAACAAGGAAAGACCATCGCCCTCATCCAAGAGCCGTGGATCAGGGGTGGCAGAATATGTGGTCTTAGCAACATCGGGGGTAAGTTGCTGCTAGACACCTCCGTTTGTAACCCGCGCACCTGCATTTTTATTCCAAAACATGTACCTAACCTCTTAATTAACGAATTCTGTTCAAGGGACCTGACAGCAGTCAGGCTTTTCAGAACCGAACAAGAACTCCCGGACATTGTACTAGCCTCGGCATACCTGCCAGGCGATGAGGACGTGCCTCTGCCAGAGCTCGCCTCACTGGTTGAGTACTGTGAAAAGGAGAAACTGGAACTAATCATCGCGACAGACTCCAACGCGCATCACACGCTCTGGGGTAATGTTAAAACCAACAATCGAGGTGAGGAAATGCTTGATTTTATTCTTAGTAATAACCTTGTTTTACTTAACAAGGGCTCCGAACCTACCTTCATAAATGCGAGATCACAAACAGTAATAGACTTAACTGTAGCAACCATAGGCATATCTAACTCCATACAGGACTGGCATGTGTCCACCGAGATATCATGCTCAGACCACAGATGGATCCGCTATACCATTAACTTCAACCTAACCAAACCACAGCCAAGAAGAATTCCTCGCAATACGGACCAAGTCAGGTTCACTAAACTCGTCGAAGCTGAACTAAGTAGACTTCCCGCCCTTCCGGTTGAAATACCAGTAACCAACTTAGACGAACATGTAAACAACATCACACACATACTTATATCTAGCTATGAACAGTCTTGCCCCCTCACGACACCTAGGCAGGGAGCTCGCCATTCCTGGTGGAGTCCTGAGCTGGAAAGACACCGACGCAAGCTGAGAAGACTGTTCAACAGAGCTAGGAACACACGGTCGCCAGTAGATTGGGACCGATATACAACAGCCCGTAAAATATATAAAAAACTGATACGCCTCAGAGGAAGGAATAGTTGGAGGCGTTTCTGTACTAACATTGAAAGTAACAACCAGGCAATGAGGGTCAAAACTTGTCTTGCCCAAGAGACAAACCATTCAATAGGATGCCTAAAAAAAACAGATAACACATACACAACAAACGACGCTGAGACAAGTGAACTACTTCTAACCACCCACTTCCCAGGATGCCAAATTGCCGCCCAGCAAAGCTGGGAAATGCATAGGGATAGGGCCACGTGTAGCCTGGATTGGGAAGTGGCGTTGGAAGTAATTGATAAAGACAAAATAACATGGGCAATCAACACCTTCCTACCCTTCAAGGCAGCAGGACTGGACGGTATTTTCCCGGCTCTGCTCAGGTGGAGTCAGGATATATTGGCCGATCACCTCGTTAAGGTGTTCCGATCCTGCCTGGCCCACCGCTACATTCCTTTGAAATGGCGGGAAGTAAAAATAATCTTTATACCGAAACCTGGTAGGGGCGACTACACCCAGCCCAAATCTTTTAGACCTATAAGCCTCTCCTCGTTCTTCTTGAAGACACTGGAGAGGCTGGGGGATAGGAAGATTAGATCCCAGGTTTCGTTACAACGACCTCTACATCCTAATCAACACGCCTACTGTGCAGGCAAATCAACTGAATCAGCACTTCATAGCGTAGTCTCACGCATAGGTAATGCTCTTAAAGCCAAAAACCCAACCCTAGGCGCCTTCATTGATATAGAAGGTGCTTTCGACAAAACTAACTTCGTCAGCATCGAACAGGCACTTGCCACACACGGTGTTGCGCGAACACTCATAGAATGGATTAATAACATGTTAAAACACCGAGCTATTCAATTTACCGTGAACACCACCACACGAGGTATCGTGAGTAGAGGCTGCCCACAAGGTGGGGTGCTGTCACCACTGCTGTGGAATTTAGTCGTAAATGAGCTCATTTTAGAGCTCAACGCCAGCAGTCTGTACTCAGTGGGATACGCGGATGACATAGCAATTCTGATTTCAGGTAAATTTGAGGGCATCTTATGTGATCTCATGAGAAAGGCCTTCAAAATAGTCGAGAGTTGGTGCACGAAGCACGAACTATCGGTTAACCCCTCGAAGTCAGAACTAATAATGTTCACCAACAAGAGAACTCTTGGACCTCATAGGCTCCCAAAACTTTTCAACACGGAACTAACATTGAAAGACGAAGTCAAGTACTTGGGGGTGATTCTAGATAGCAAACTGCTCTGGAACAAGCATCTTGACTACAAACTTAATAAAAGCACAATTGCACTCTACCAATGTAAAAAAATGTTAGGAAAATCATGGGGGCTCTCTCCGAGGATTACCTTGTGGGTTTACAAAGCGCTGATCAGGCCAATGTTGGCATATGGCGCTCTGGTTTGGTGGACGAGGACAGAACTCTCGACCACCATTACCAGACTACAACGCTTCCAACGACTGGCCTGCTCAGCTACCACTGGCTGCATGAGAACCACCCCAACAGCAGCCATGGAGATAGCCCTTCAATTAACTCCCCTTGACCTGTACATACAGCAGGAAGCGGCGCTAGCTGCCATCAGGCTAATGCATCTGGGCATATGGGGCAAAAACATTACTAGTCCACACGCTAAAATCCTGGACCGGGCGATTGAGTACCAGCCTCTCATCGCTGCCCCGTGTGATAGAACACCAAACCAACCGATGTTTAATAAGAACTACATTATACAAACAGTTCAGGAAGAAAAGGATCAGTCAGGAGTCAACGAAGTGCGCATTTATACAGACGGCTCTAAAACACAAAACGGTTCAGGTGCTGGCGTACACTCCCTTGACCTCAATATTAACTTTCACATACCACTAGGCACACATAGTTCGATCTTTCAATGCGAATGTGTTGCCTTAACACAAGCTGCAATAGCAGTAAAGCGCTTAGGCATCCGGAACTACGGCATTAAATTCCTATCCGACAGCCTATCTGTGCTTAAAGCTTTAGGTAGCAAACAAACTAACAACAAACTAATTTTTGAGTGCCATCTAGCTCTGGAGAGTTTATCGACGTCCAATCGCATTACTCTCCAGTGGATCAAAGGGCACAGTGAATCTCTGGGCAATGATGCTGCAGATGAACTTGCGAAGAGAGGCTCTGATATGAGGGTGTTAGGCCCGTACCCACTTCTCCCTTTGCCTTTCTCACAATTTCGTGCATGGATTCGCCAAAGATCGACCGAACTCCATAACAACAGATGGTCACGGGCAACAGACTGTAGACAGTCAAAATTGGCATTACCAATGATACACCCGCGATTAACCAAAAAACTTCTCAGCCTGAGTAGAAATAACCTTAGAATAATAATAGGCACAATTACGGGCCATAACCTCCTTAACAAACATCTTTTCAACATAGGCGCCACGGACAGCCCCCTCTGCAGGGGCTGCCTTGATGCCGAGGAATCAGCCGCCCACGTCATCCTGGATTGCGAGGCCGTGGCTTCTCAACGTGCAGAAATCCTCGGAACAATGAGGTCGCTCCGCGAAGCCTGTGAAGCTCCCAGGAAGCTTCTGTGCTTTTGGGCGGAGCTAGGCTGGCTCGGTTAGCCAGAATCCCCACGCACAACGGACCGAATGGGAGTCTAAGTGCGGAAAAGGGAGTCCCATCATCATCATCATCATCATCATCTAAGCATCTTATGTGTTGGGCCAGACTGGTAGTGCGGGCGCGGCGCGGCGAACTCAAACATATGAACTATCTTTGAGCGTTCATAGTGGGCGCGCGGGCGTGGTGAGTGGCGAAAGCTGCGGGAGCGCGCGGGCTACTCACGCCATAGCGAGTTCGTACAAGTGGCCGCAGTGAGGCCGCGGGCGGCCCGCGCGGGGACCTGCCGGTCGATTCAGTAAAAATCTCACCGTGAAAACTTAGGTGAAGTGAGTTAGCTTTTGCTAGGAATCGACACTATTGACAGAGCTCACTCCACGCTCACTTCACCTAAGTTTTCACGGTGAGATTTTTACAGAATAGCACTGCTGGGTTCTCAAACTAGTTCCGAGCGTTTTTTCTAGTAAAAATAAGTCTTCTTCATCCATATTATATTTTGACAAACGCTAGACACGACAACACGCAAAACGCAGCTACTCTGCGGACAGGCAGACCATGCGCGTATCCCGATATTCAAACGAGATCGACACTTATGCAGGTGAAACCGCGAGGCGCTGCTAGTATTCTTATAAGCGAATGTCAGCAAGCGTTTCATTCAAATATAAACATGAATGCTATACAAATATTGTTGACATTCAAATTAGCAAAGTTGAAGTGCGGTCTGTGAATCTTGCCCTAAGGGCTAAAGCTGCGCGGGCCTGTGGACGGAGAGTAATGGGTAGCTCACCGTCCGATCAGGACCAGGCCCGTGCCGGACAAGCGTACGTGTTCCACGCGCGCCTCAAAGAGAGGTCAGCATCAACCGAAGGGATCCGTCAGGGCCGAAGCCTGCCGGGTCAGCGGGATTGTCCGAAAGGGTTACCGCTGGCCCGGAACATAAAGGGCGAAGGAAGGAACACGGGTGGGTTTTAGTCAGTAAGAGTCTGACACTCCCTTTCGCTCCACCCAGAGCGGGAGGGGTCATTTGATGATTTCCCATACTGAAAAAAAAAAGGGCTAAAACTAATTTACAGCAATTTTCTGTAGATAATTATATACTTACGTCTCAGGACATAGGTAACAGAGGTAGGTGTATATAAGGAAATGTACTCTGTTCTGATGGCCAGTCAGTTCCGAACGACTGCGGAACATGGCGGGACAGCGCTCGCACTGAAACAAATTATTTATGAAATTCTGAATCTTGGCATGCTAATTCAAATTCAATGTCATACGTTACAAAGTTCGAATTCATTTGCAATTTAGGACATTTTCTTGGTCACTGGTCACTCAAAAATCAGAGGGGTCCGTGGCTAAATAATAACAGCCGCACAGGTCGACCGATCAGGTTAAGCTACGCTTGCCGCGGTTGGTCTTTGGATGGGTGACCATCTTTACATACCGAGACCCCTCCGTACCTCCGTTGGTCCCGGCTGTCATTCGTGGATCTTTGACAGTCGTTACGGGTCGTAGAAGCCCGAAACTCTGACAACCAGTCTTACCAAGAGGTATCGTATTACCCAGTAACTGGGTTGTGGAGGTCAGATAGGCAGTCGCTCTATGTAAAATACTGGTTTTCAGCTGCATCCGGTTAGGTTATAAGAATATATATATATAAGTCACACGTATCGTACACTATTTTAGGTCGTTCAATCTCAGAAGATCCATTGGCCAGATCCATGATGGATCTAGTGACGGAATGTTTTCTCATTGGATCCTGATTTCAAGATGTGGATCTACTGAGACTTCTATTTTCGTTCAATCTCAGAAGATCCATTGGCCAGATCCATGATGGATCTAGTGGATCGTGATCTATCAAATGGCCAAATTGGCATCGGCCACTTCTTAGAAAAATTACGATAAGTACTTACTTAGGAATACTTGAGTTTTAATATTTAAAAAAAATAAGTGACAATTTCTCTGTAAAATAAACTTATTTTTGCTTGTGATTAAATATTATCGATTTTTCCTTACTGTCCTTCCATCATCTCCTCATCCTCTTCTCAATTAATCTTTTTCACCAGTACAGGTGTCAGGATACTAATTTGTTAAAATTTGTTATATTAACTTGTTTTAGTGATATTTATTTGTTTTTGTAGCATTAATTTTTTTCACATCAAAAGTTCTCATTAGATCCATTTTACTTATTTTTTTATATAAATAGACCTAATGAGAAAACAATCGCCACTAGATCCATCATGGATCTGGCCAATGGATCTTCTGAGATTGAACGTTTTAGGTTTAGGTCACACAATGCAAAAAAGATAACAATTATGTAAGTGCGTACCTATTCTGCGTTCGCAATTTGATTTCCAAAAACGTAAACAATTATGTGTATTTGGAAAAATTACTTTAAAACATACACTATGTTTTTCTTTTTGTTATGTATGTTCTGGTATACAATGAAGTTTAAATAAATAAGGTTCAGTTTGAGCTATAATTCAACAAATATGACTTAGGCAGTAGTGCTAATCATAGTAAAGTCAACTTAATTTACACTCACATAAAGTTGATATTGGTTTAAGTGGAAATAGCATAAATTCGGAACATTGATAAGAATGGACTTTACAGGGTTTTTTATGGATATTTTCTTCTTTAGCCCTTATTTCGACAGAGAAGGTGATAGTAAACTTATTAAAATTTTATTGTATAACCTAGTTTCCATGGTTTTTCTGAACCTCCAAAAATAAAAATAAAAAATCTACCCCCCACCCTTATGGAGAAAAGCGATGTCCGCCACACCGGACATTATCGAATCTTAGTAAAAAAAGTGTTAAAATGACTTGTCCGTCCTAGCGGACTTAATCGAATACGTGAAAGAAGTTGCATAGTATAAAGTAAAAGAATATAATAGTAAAAGAGCCTTTATTTTTTATAAAAGTACAAAGAAACTGTAAGGGCCTGTATTATTTAACATGAAAGCTCAAAAAACATGTGCGAGGATTTTTGCCCGTCACAAAACAAAGGCGTGTATCACATTTCAGGCAGTAAACCGTAGTTTTTCAGAGAAAAACGTCAAAAAGTAATCTAAAGGTGAACGTACTACGGGAGGATCTTCAACTACTGCAGTATCTTCTATCTGGGCTCTATACAAAAAGGTACTCTGTTTCCATTTGTACGAGAGGGAAAACTTTTGAATTTGCTTGGGTCTCTTTTTTGTCACAACTGATGGTTCTCTGAGTCTTCTTTTTCTATGCACAGGTGTTGGCAACGAGGGTAAAGACGATATAGAAGGTAAGCTTGCAAAATTGGGTTCCTGCGACTGGTTCGGGAAAACTTGCTCTATAATTGGAGTCAAAGGCGTCGGGAAGTCGTTGTTGAGTTCAAAACTTGTTTCAGAAGGGTTTTCATCAGGGCTGTCTGCGATATTCAAGCGCTCTAGCGAAGATGCAATAGACGGTGCAGGTGAACTAAAGACAGAAGGTGGATTAGAGAATGGATGAGGCTCATTTTCGGCGCCGGAGCTATCACCTGTTTCAGACGGTGCACGTTCTGCAGGAACGAGTGCCAATATTTTTTTCGAGCGTGCATGCAGGGAAGACTGAAGCGAAATAAAAGAAATACGTGCTAAGCAAAACACCACCACCAATAAAAAAAATAGTTAATACGTTAAAGTAATGGGGTAAGTAAGAGGGCACACAGATACAGAGACTCATGGTGTACATTATAGAGTCAATATTAGTTTTGTAAATTAGAATTCATTAGGAATAAAAGTTAGTAGGTACTTAATTTTGAGCATGTAAGTGTAACGTAAAGGCTAAGCAGATAAGTAGTAGGTACGTATATAATATACACCAGTGAGTACCTGTTGAGAATAGGTATAGGGTTCTTTTCACGTAAGTAGGTAGGTCAGGTAAGTAGGTAGACTAACTTTTAGTAATTAGTTTTTAGCATTTTAGTTTTATGTAAAGGTTAGGTAGATAAGAAGTAGGTATCTAACAAGTTGGTAGGTACTGAGAATAGATGTAATGTTTTGACAATACCGACAACTCAAATCTTTTACCTTTCATACCATATTTCGACAAGGTCCGCCATGACGGACAAGCTGTAAGACACAATAAATACAGGTGTTTCGACGAGGTCCGGTGTGGCGGACAAGTAAAAAACTCGATAATTATTATGAATAACGTAAGCAAAAGCTATGAAATCATATTATTTGAACGTTAGTAGACTAAATTCACAAAACACAAATAAAAAATCTACGCAACATAAGCATAAAATAATATTTTTTAATAAATTACCTGAAAGACTTTCTTAGTGCGCAGTTTCGCCGACATTTTTTCGCCAACTGTCAAACTCTGGATTGTCACACGCAAAATTTATTTTTCTACTAAAATTTGACCGACCTCCCAATAGCTTAGTAGTTTTTTTGTTGCAAAAATAGAAATAGACGGGGCGGTGGATTTTTTTAAAGTACTTGTCCGGTGGTACGGACAAATTCGAAATAAGGGTTAGAGGGTTTTTTCCATTAATTGCCTTATTTTCATGTTTTCAGTACCTACGCCATTAACAATAGGTTTTAATCGAATTAATACGAAACTTTTATTGATAATCTCCGTACATAATCCTGTATGATACCACCTTCAAAATACTATTAGGTATAGTTAATAAAATAAAACAATGAATTCATTGTGCATTGTTTCTTAACTACCGTACAATCATTATAGATTGTTGCACATTTTAAAATAACGAAACATAAAAAAAAAATATTTCTGTTTTTTTTTTTTATTTCGTAAATTGACTTTTAGCTAAAAAATAAATCAATTTGGCGGTTAGGCAAGTTTCGTTTACCATTATACGAAATATTACGTTTTGCTAGCAACACTGCAATACTCAATGTTGCCAGCAACATGTCTCCGCAGCAAAATATATGCGGATAAATGAAAATTGCGCGTGGGTGCGCGCGCGTCCCAGTGCCGGACTACTTGATGCCCTAAGCAATCCACGTCTGTATCGGCCCCCTATCCACTAGTCTCCTCGTATTTTTCCAAAACATCGACGAGCGATTTGTAAAGATTGGCGCACATCTCTAGAGTGACTTTTGGGTCTTGTAATGTCTTGCTGATAAACAGCCTTGCGATTCATGTTCTAGCAAATACTGTTTCGGTGCTGTTTCTGCCTTATGGTGCCCCCCCGAGACGTGATGCCCTAATTATTATACGAAGTCTTTATTTATACGTAGGCTACATATTTTTTCTTTAGTTTTAAGTTGGCTTGTGAACTGTACATGTACCTAGGCTTACAAATTAACATAATTTTGGTTCATGTGGTGTGATTTTGGTTTGGTGTGTGGTGGATTTACCTTTAAGTAATTGTTACATTGTTCAAAGTTTTTAAAGACGTACCAATATGTTAGTGTAAACAATTGTTGGTGAACCAAATAAATAAATAAATGATTATTATTAGCCCGTGATGTTCCACTGCAGGATAAATGCCTCCCTACTCTCTTTCCACTTCTCTCTGTTCAAAGCTGCTAAGAACCAGTTCTTGTTGAAGGAGTCCAGCTCATCCCGCCATCTCCGTCTGGGCATGCCGCGATGTCGCTTGCCATTAAGACCCATTGGGTCGTAAGTTTGGCCCATTGTTCGTCTGACATGCGGCAGATGTCTCCAGCCCAGTTCCATTTTAGCGTGGCAGCATTCCAAGTGACATCAGTTATCTTTGTGTTGGAACGGATGGTCGTAATCCTAACCAGAATACTCCGTTCCATAGCCCTCTGGCAAACCTCGAGGGTGGAACTCTGCTGATTTGTCAAAGACCAAAGAAGCCAAAGATGCCCTAAGCAATTGATTAATTTGCTTATGGGCTAATCCGGCACTAACTAACTGGCACGAGCCCTATTTGCAGTGTCTAGTCGTACGAATGCAGACTCACGAACTCCCCTAATTCGTCTTACTGATCAATAAAATAATCTATTTCAAAATATTGACATCTTCGCTCTTCCAACTATAGTAAATTTAGAGACCTTGTTCGTGACACTATTTTGGATATTGCTTCGTCATATTCTTAACTCTTAGACTATATTTATAATTTCTTATCTTTTTTAGTTTCAAATAATATCAATTTTGTTTTATCATGTTTAGATATCGCATCACTTCTCTGGAGTTTCGCTAGCTCTGTAGTATTTAATTGTACTGTAAGCCTGTAAGCCTGTGTCGTACCTGTAAGTTTCTAACACCGAAATGCTTCCTCATGTGCTGCGCAATGTTAGCTCTCATTCTGAACGTGTCGCCGCATACGTCACACGTGTATGGCCTCTCTCCCGTATGCTCTGCGCGCTCGTGGTTCTACAAACATATAAATTATAATGTTCCTCTGGCGCCATTTACACCGCCACATGCGATCCACGCATCGTACTGACGTCACAAAATCCTGCATCGCGCAAGCAGAGTTTACCGCGCGACTAGCATATACAAGATGTAACAAAATAAACGCTAGTCCTGAAAGTAGTTTATTCACAATTGACTACTGAATTGATTTTTAGGTAAGTATTTCTTTTTCAAAAATTACGTGTTTTGCTATATTGATCGGTGATTGAACCAAAGAAAATTAAACCATATTTCAAAGCGATAAGACTCAATTTTAAATGCATAAAGTAATGTTAGGTTCAACACGATTTTCTTAATAATAATAGTGAGCTTTAAAAAAAAAGTTTTGGTGATTGTATTATGCTTTTAACTCAATACTCTATTTGGGGTGTATGAGGTCTTGCGTTAATTATGTTACATGCCCACCAGACACGTCACCCGTCTGGTCGGAATATCCTCCCTGTAGGTACTATGGAGGGTGAGTGAACTTTACACCCTGTTCCTTATACGTCTACTCTATTCCCACTTCCTACTGCTGGGACACAGGCCTCCTCTCTGTGAGAGGGAGTGGGCCACCACGCAGGCCCAGTGCGGGTTGGTAGATGTCACATGTCTTCCATGTTTTGGTTCTAGGACATGTCGGTTTCCTCACGATGTTTTCCTTCACCGTTTTGTGAGCAGTGGTGTTGAAATTATTTACTCAAAGTATAGCGCCTGCCTGCGTTCGAACCCACGACCCGTAACCAAGAACGGCGTTTTTTTGCCGGTTTTTAGGATTTCGTACCTCAAAAGGAAAAATCGGAACCCTTATAGGATCACTCGTGTGTCTGTCTGTCCGTCCGTCAGTCACAGCCAATTTACTCCGAATCTAATGGACCGATTAAGTTGAAATTTGTTACACATATGAATCTCTGCGACCCAAACACAGACGTGTAACGTAATAAATGAATTTTGAATATGGGGGTGAATTTTGGGGGGCAAATAGAAAATTTATAAAAAAGTTTCGCAGTCTGTACCGTGTGACATACGAAATGAAAGGGCTTACTGTGAGGATCTCAAATATATTTTTTTCATAATTTTAAAGTAAATTGTATTAAGTTATTTAAGAAAATAGGCAAAAATTGACCAATCCCCCCTTATCTCCGAAGCTACTGTGCCTAAAATTTTGAAAAATATACAGAAAATAGTTCTATACCTATAGATTACAGGAAAACTATAAGAAGTCTGTGGTCTTAAAACAACATGATCTCTCAATATAATCTCTCAATATTGTGCGTACAAACTTACATTTTCAGTTGGAATGTATGGGAGAACATGTTTTCAATTAGAATGATAAGTTTTTTTTTAGTTACCACAAACAACTATGGGTCAGATTTAAAAAAAAACATGGTAGATAAAATATTCATCGTACGGAACCGTCTCACTTGACCGGTTTTTTTATTACCTGTAACTGCAGCGGGTCTACAGCCCTGTAGGAACACTTGCTGCAAGCCAGCCGTTTCTTGCGACCATGCACGCGCTGCTGATGATACCGCATATGGCTAGGATTCACAAACTTTTTGCCGCATTCCTGCAACATACGTAAAATAACACCACGCATATATTCCAAGATGAGTAAGACAGAAGTGTCCCAAACTCAAAGCTCAAACTAAGTTTACTTATTTTTTATATATTTATTGATCAATGAGCCCCCATAGCTGACTCTTAGTTATGTAACCTTAAAACGACTAAGTACTCACTTCACAAGCATTCTGTGGTTCAAAATGTGTCTTAGCATGGCACTTGAAGTTCTGCATGTTCCTCATCTCCTTGTTACATAACGTGCATCTTACTGGACCTTCGCTGTCATACGGCATCGCCGCTAACGATAACAGCTTCGCATCTTGTTCCTGAAAAATCCATACTAATATTATAAATGCGAAAGTGTGTCTGTTACCTCTTCACGCTTAAATCGCTGAACCGATTTAGATGAAATTCGGTATAGAGATAGATTGAGTCCCGGGAAAGGACATAGGATAGTTTTTATCCCGATATTCTCACGAGATCAAAACTTATGCGGGTGATACCGCGGAGCGCTGCTAGTATATTATAAACGTAACCTAGCCTGCCTTTTCCAAACTATGTTGGGGTCGGCTTCCAGTCTAACCGAATGCAGCTGAGGACCAGTACCTATTCTACATGGAACAATTGCATATCTGACCTCCACAACCCAGTTACTGTGTAATAATATGCCTTGGTAAGACTGATTGTCAGACTTTCGGGCTTCTGGCGACCCGTAACGAATGACACCCGGGACCAACGGCTTAACGTGCTTTCCAAGGCATGGAGGGATCTTGGTATGTAAAGATGGTCACCCATCATCGTAATTTGAAAACATTGTAAAGGCCAATTATTTTTAAAAGAGTAACCGTGGAGTTTCTTGCCGGCTCTTCTCCATAGGAAACGACCAATAGGAACCGTGCACCTAGCTTCTGAAGTTTCATAAGTGAAAATTACTGCGTTTTATAAGTAGAATATTTTGATTTGAATTGACATCCACGGACAAACTGTGGCAAGATGAGCCCTGATCGATCGCTATTATTACTTCGGCACAGGCACCAAAAAAATAAATAATTTAAATAGTGTAAGTATAATTAGCCAATAATGTTCCCACTGGGACACAGGCCTTTTTTTTTCAGGGTGGGAAATCATCAAATGACCCCTCCTGCTCTGGGTGGAGCGAAAGGAAGTGTCAGACTCTTCCTGACTAAAACCCACCCGTGTTCCTTCCTTAGCCATTCATGTTCCGGGCCAGCGGTAACCATTTCGGACAATCCCGCTGACCCGGCATGGGACACAGGACTCTTCTTGGAGTTACCAATATTATCATCATAATCAGCCTTTATAAAATGTTCCCACTACTGGGACGCAGGCCTCCTCTCATGGCCTCACCACGTGGGCCCAGTACGGGTTGGTAGATGTCACATGCCTTCGAATTTTTCTTTCTAGGACATGCGGGTTTCCTCATGATGTTTTCCTACACCGTTTTGAGAGCAGTGGTGCAGTTACCAATATAATCATAATAATGTAAAAAAGCTACCTTACACAGAAGTTTTCTCCTCTCTCTCTCCAATAACTCCTTCTCTTTCAAATCCCAGTTAATTTGATTAAAATCTTTAGATTCATTTTTAATCATACTCTTAAAATCCTGGTCCAGACTGTCGCTAGATTCCAAGTCCTCAATACAAATATTTGTATCATTATCACTTGTAATAGAATCTATATCATTAATTAAGAAGTTATTCATGAAATCAGAATCATTACTTGATTCATAATCTTCAATTCTGACTGAGAATTCATTTTTGATTTCATTACTATCTTTTTTGATGGCAAAACTCTTTTTTTTATATACTTCTTTTTGTTTATGCTTGAACTTTTTACTTTTTTTTAGTTCTCTATTTAAATTCTGGGTTTCTTTTTTATTGTTCTGTTTGTTAATATCATTTTGAGTAGTTGTAATGTCTGATGGATTCGATATTTGACTATCAATGTGATCAGATTCAATTTTTATTGATTTAATTGATTTTTTGAGTATTTCTTCTGATTTTGAACTTGATTCTCTTAGTTTTAGAGCTCCATTGACTAGATGTAGACATGACTCGCATATTAGCTGTGTGAGGCCATCATCAGCCTCGATCTAAAAAAAATAAATTTATTGATAATGTATCATCACACCTGTAATCTCCAAAGGGTTAAGCAGAAATGTATCTAAAAGTACACCCACACTTCACCAGTTTTTATGTCCCATACATGTTATAGGGGTGAGCCTATTGACGTCAACCGGCACAAATCTGGACTCCAGGCTGCTACCGAGATATCCCAGATGGAAAAACCAAGCTCTTTGCCCGAGCTGGGAATCGAAGCCAGGACTTCATGCTTAATAGTGGCGCTTGCGACCGCTGAACCAACGAGGCACTAATTTATTTGAAACTAGCTGCGCCCCGTGGTTTCTCCCGCATAAGTCTGAATCCCGGGGGAATATCGGGATAAAAGTATTCTACGTCATAATCCAGGTCATGATTTACCCATATAAGAAACAAACAAAAAAAATTAATCTTTTCTTTTTAAGTAGGTACCTAAGTACTTATAAGTAATATTTTATTAGTTTAATAATTAATTATTTAATTAATTATTTAAAAAATACATGGACAAGTAAATGTACTTTATACTACGACCTTCCCATTAGCGTTTTCTTTCTCCATTTCCTCGTAGATAAAATCGATAATTTCAAATGTTTTTTTTTATCACTGCAAAAACAAATGAGTGTTTACCTTGATTCCACAGACCAAATAAAGCTGTTTGCTGCGAAAATTTACAAGATTCTTATCTGGAAATATTTGTTTTAGATCGTTTTTAGATAAACACGTTCTACACATTGTCATCTTTGTTCAATTTTAATGTACAACAATAACAAATAATAACGATAAAATCTACAAATAGGGAATTCGTACAATCGTACTATCGTAAATATATTATCGTTTAAAAGATCGCTGTCAGTTTATTACCCTAATATCAGAGAGTTGTTAATTAAAATTATCTGTAGCCAACTTGTTGAGATTTTATCTTCGCATTTAATTTAGTTTAGAAATTATGTTATCTCAATATTTGATCGTGGATAATTCGCTTGTATTATTGTATTCTCAAAAATTTTGCTGTTCAAAGGGATTCTTAAAGCTATCTTTGTGAATGAAACTACATTTTTATTTTGACGTTTAAGGGTTGCTAACAGGGTAAAAAACAGTACCTCACAGGGAAAAAATAAATAGGGATCCCAGTAACAATTTTGAAAACTTCATTATGAATCGTCGTCGCTTCGAAAATAGTTATATATATGTATATAATGATATAGATTATAGATCGAGTATATGATTAATTGATAGCAATACAAATTGTTTAAAAACCATCTTATCATTACAATATTCATGTTTCAAATTGGTGAGTCTTTTACATATTTTCCTTTGGAGAGAGGGAGAATTTTTTGAAGGACTTTCAACACTGAGTAATTTCACTAGTGTTGTGAGTCGTATGCGACTTTAATCTAGTCAAATATGAACGAGCAAGACTTATTAAAAAAATATGTTTATTTAATTAAATACTCGTGTGCTCAGCATGAGCTCTTCAGTACAAGAACGCTTAATCCTAGGTTACAAAGTCTTATATACTAACAGAGGGTTTACATGTGTGTATCAGAAGGCTTCACATGTGTTATGTCTATGGTGTTCCATAACAACAGGAATGCAGCTCGTATGACGAATCATATTCCTAATGTGTTTGGTGGTCATTACTTTATGATTTATTAATGTTATGTATTACTTCCAGGAACTTCATAGGTGGTTCATTGTGAATGAGCCTTTCATGGAAATGTTTAGTTAGGCATAACTTACTACAGTCCGTGATAAGGGTTGGCTATGCGTAACTATCTATAAAACAATAATTCTCTCAATCTGTTTACAAATAAAGACTATAGATTGATTGATTGAAAACAAGTAAACAATATAAAATATACTGCAACACTATAATATTATATTATAATGAAGCACTCCGCGCCCAATAGGTACCCATAACAAACCATGATTGTCATTTTATTTCTCTGATCTAGTATAATACAATCGCACAATAAAATTAATTTAATCTAAATTCCTATATTCAAATATCTGACTTAGCTTAATATAAAATATCAAATTGTCGTAAAGATTTATTTTATTGCATCAGTAACTGTTCAATGAAACTTTATTATTGCTCGTAAAACGCGATAAGGCGTCGTTCCTATAAATGCAAATTATTTCTACTACAAACATTACATGCAATTTTTCAACCTGGCCTATTCTATCACTGGTATCCCCCAAGTCTCTCTAATTTTTTTATTTCGAGCTGCTTTTTAATATAAAATAAATTCGATCTCCGTTAAATAAAATAACCTTTTTAACTTTATTCATAATCTATCGATTGTAAATTCCACGAATACTTTTGCACATCAATTCTGTCAGACAGATTTCCCATCCCTAGACTGAAATGTCATTGACACCATAGTTGGACTCGAACTCGATTACGATTGCGGCGGCCGCTCGCCGTGCAATAAAAAGCTTGCGTACGCGGCGCAAGCGATAATTACAGTTCATCCTTCAGAACATTTGGTCGCCACATGTTTTAGCTACAATATCATCATTAAAACGCGTCACAGATCAATTAAAAACGCCGCTGTACGATAAAAATCGTCGATCAAATCTCTTTTCGTGATTAATACATGCTTGTTAAACATAAATATATCGTGTTTTATACTGTTGTGTGAAGTTCTACTTCCGTGGTGTCTCGCGTGTACATTATCGAGTGTATTGTTGGATCAGGAAGATGGTTATTGAGAAGATTTGCTGTTTGGGAGCTGGTTATGTTGGAGGGCCTACATGTAGTGTTATAGCCCTGAAGTGCCCTAACATACAGGTAACAGTCTGCGACAAAAGTGAGGATAGAATAAACCAGTGGAATTCTGATAAATTACCCATCTATGAGCCAGGTTTAGACGATGTAGTGCAGCAATGTCGCGGTAGAAACCTGTTTTTCTCAACCGATATCGCGAAAAGTATTCGGGAAGCTGATCTAATATTTATATCTGTAAATACGCCCACCAAGACGTTTGGTAACGGTAAGGGAAGGGCTGCGGACTTGAAGTATGTGGAGAGTGCAGCCCGCATGATCGCAGATTTAGCAACAAGCAATAAGATTGTTGTTGAAAAGAGTACTGTGCCTGTTAAAGCTGCAGAGATTATCATGAAAATATTAAGGGCAAACACTAAGCCTGGTGTAGAGTATCAGATTCTGTCTAACCCTGAGTTTTTGGCTGAAGGTACAGCTATTGTCGACTTAGTTGAGGCCGAGAGGGTGTTAATCGGTGGTGAGGACACGCCTGAAGGTCAGAAAGCAATTCAAGACCTGTGCTGGGTGTACGAGCACTGGATACCAGCGAAAAACATCCTTACAACAAACACATGGAGTTCTGAACTGTCTAAATTGGCAGCAAATGCATTCCTCGCTCAACGCATCTCAAGTATAAACTCCCTCTCAGCGGTATGTGAAGCTACCGGTGCAGATGTTTCAGAAGTAGCGAGAGCTGTGGGCAGAGACTCTCGAATTGGACCTAAGTTCCTTGAAGCGTCAATAGGGTTTGGTGGCAGCTGCTTCCAAAAAGACATCCTCAACCTTATTTACTTGTGTGAATGCCTAAATTTGCCCGAAGTGGCAGCGTACTGGCAGCAAGTACTGAACTTAAATGACTATCAAAAAACTAGATTCACGAGAAAAGTCATAGAAGCGTTATTCAACACTGTCTCGGACAAGAAAATAGCTATACTAGGATTTTCGTTTAAAAAGAATACAGGAGATACTCGTGAATCACCTGCTATTCATGTATGTAAAACACTGCTTGACGAAGGAGCGAAACTTCACATATATGACCCAAAAGTTGAGCAGGACCAGATCTTCTACGAGCTAACAAATCCGTACTTAACATCAGAGCCAGAAATTGTCAAGAGTAACGTGGAAATCCACGACACAGCGGTGTCAGCGTGTACGGGGGCCCATGCCTTAGTTCTATGTACTGAATGGGACGAGTTCAAGTCTCTAGACTTTAAGAAAATCTACGAAGTGATGATGAAACCAGCGTACATATTTGATGGGAGGAAGATCTTGAATCATGAGGCCCTACAAAACATTGGGTTCCATGTCCAGACGATTGGCAAGCGGTTAAGCAGAGTTGGCAGTATAAGAGCTCAAGGAAGTCAAACAATGCCTTAATGTGAGTATTTTTAATAACTTTACTATAATTTTTGGCTAAAACCTCAGGCCCAATTCCCATATTTTTATGATCATTTATGTGATTTTTTTGGCATTGTCGTGGAGTGGATATTAAATACGGGAATTGTTCTTCAGTTTCAAGTAAATAATACATAGTTTAAGATTTTTACAAAAAAAAAAAAAATTGTAAATTTAGGCTAAACAAAAACATTGAGGAAATCTGGACTTATAGTTAACTAGCTGCGCCCCGCGGTTTTACCCGCAAAAGTGTCCCGGGGAATATCGGGATAAAAACTATCCTATAACCTTTCCAGGGACAAACTATCTCCATACCAAATTTCATCTAAACTGGTTAAGCGGTTTAAGCGTGAAGATGTAACAGACAGACACACTTAGTAATTATAGCTTATTTATACATTAGAATACCATATAGGCAGGGGCGGATCTACTTAAAGGCTTTTTGGGCTGCAGCCCAGGGCCCCGTGGTTACAGAGGGCCCCCAACCGAACTGAAAACAATAGACGATATTGTCAATAATAAAAATTATCTAGAATTAAAAAAAAATCCGATCATAATAAAATGGCAATTGGTTGAGTAATTGGGTAGGGCCCCTAAGCAGTATTAGCCCAGGGCCCCACAAATTCAAGATCCGCCCCTGCATATAGGATACTTTTTATCCCAATATTCCCACGGAATCGAGATTTATCCGGGTGAAAACGCGGGGCGCAGCTAGTTAATAATAAAAATAAACAGCGGCCAAGTGCGAGTCGGACTCGCACGAAGGATGCCTACCTCAAAGCAAAAAACGCCGATAAACACATTTCTTGTATAGGAACCTGGTTTAATTTATAAATTTATTTGTCTATAGTAGTGACATTGAAAATTTCAAGTGTCTACCTATTACGGTTTAAAAGATGAACAGGGCTGCTGTGACAGACGGACGGACGGACGGCGGAGCCTCAGTAAAAGGGTCCTGCAGCTACCGTTTGAGCACAAAACCCGTGAAAATACAGTACCCGGCTGTAAATATTACTTATCGAGATTTAGAAAGAAACTGTCACGTGGGTGAAATAGACGACGTTCTACTAAGGGCTCATTTTTCAATAATCAGTTAACTTAATCTATTCTATTCTATTTTTTATTATGGCAAGTAAAGCCGATGTCGACTATTCTGCCAATGTCAAAAGTGAATTGGAAAAGCAAGTGTGCATTATGTATCAAAAAATGAAAAGTAATTCATACGATTATAAATATGATACAGTTGAACTTTGTAGATCTTGTGGGGTTAGTACAGGACTGAAACAAACAAAAAGATAAAATTACATATTATAGTATTAGAATTGTTAGAACATTAAAATATACATATACCACATCCAAACATAAGTATATTTAAGGAAACAAATTATAATTTTATATTATTGTGGCGGACGAATATCATCAGCGCCACAAGCAGTTCTGAAGAGGGATACGTTAAAAGGGAAGGGAAATTAATCGGAAGAGGGATCTTATTTACGTACTATTTATTTATTTCTGTAACTGCCCGTGACATCACAGCGGGCCCTATCAGAATACCAGTGCTGCAACATTTATTTTTTAAATGTTGTAGCATCATGCTGAGATAGGAGCCTTTTGGCCTCGTATAGGACTTTCTGTTTAATTTTTCTTTTGTTACTTTTTTTATATACATAATAACTTGGTTTTTTATTTTGCTGTATTTAGTTTAGTTTGTGATCTTCCTGTACGAGTCGCAATAAATACTTTTTCTTTCTTTCTTTCTTTATCTTAAATTTGGGGAGACGGCTATACAAATCTAGAGGCGGGATGTTGTTAGAGCATTCGAAAAATATGTGATCCAGGGTGCCCTCTTCCAACCCGCACTCGCAGAGAGAGGAGTCATGGACATGGATCTTGTGTAAAAAAACGGGAGTGCAACAAAAACCTAGGCGGATTCTACAAAGAACTGAAATAAAAGTTATCGATACTTTTTTGTGACTGAAAAACCACGGTTTTAGTTTGATAGTCGGTTGTACTGCATAAAAAACCACCTTTTTTCCTGCTGGACATATTCCACTGCTCTTGCCAGGAACGCTGCAGGTTCAGTCTTGGAAGAGACAGTAGGTCGTAGCCCTGGTAGGAACTGTGCGTGATATCTGACGATAAAGATGAACAAGCAACTTTAGGCCAAAGCATCAACACATTCGTTACCCTTAATGCCACAATGGCTAAGTATCCAAACTAACTGAACATCTCTTTGACTATTAGCGCAGGTCAAAAAGAATTTTTAATTTTTAAAATAAGGGAACTGTGCAATTTACTTTTAAACGGATTTTGGACTAAAGCTTGCAAACAACTAAGGGAATCTGTAATAATGACGGCCTTCTCAATATTGGGATGTGATTCAATACAAAGACAAGCTTCCAATATAGCCACACACTCACCAGTGAATACAGAAGACTCCTTAGGGCCTTTAAACTGAAGGATAATTTTGGAGCTTTGGTACATCATCGGTTAGTTTCGAAGCATCCGTGAAGAATAATTGAAAACCATTCCATCGCTCGCCCACCACCGCATTGAAAGCCAAATTAGCTGACGGAGATTTTTTGGATATACCAATATCAAAGAAAAATTTTGGAATATAACTTAAAACTTGATAAGGAAAATCAAAAAGGGGTAATCTGGGAAACTGGACGATCGGGTATTCTAAATTTAAAATTAATCGAAACGATTTTAGGATTGAGGGTATTTCTTTATTTTTCCAGCAATTTGAGCTTCTGCATATGGCATCTAACAGATAACTTATATCTGAAGAATAAATATGACAGTTTGACATATTTTCATTACAAAAGCTGTCAGACCGCTAAATTTATTACTCGGATAAAAATTATCTGACATCTAAAAAAAAATTATATGTAGACGAACTTTTTCTGAAACTCTTAGTCATTTTAACAGCAGCGAATTAAATAATTTACTGAAGAAAATGAAGGGTGCAAGTAATTTTAAGCCTTAGCACGTAGGATTAACGGTTTAATTCCAACAAATACATAATATCGTTTCACTTTAGCTAATTTCTGAGAAACGCCATGCCATTGTTATTAACAAAATTGAAATTTTAACAATTGCATGACATCAATAAGATATAATTAAGCTGAAGACTTTTTTGTATGAATGCGCATATTCTGGAACTACCGGTCGGATATGATTTTTTTTTTGTTGCATTATATAGCCCAATTTTTGAGGAAGGCTATAGGTTACTTAACATCACGCTAGGACCCTCAGGAGCCGAGCAAAGTAAGAAAGAACTCTAAGCAAAAACAAAGTAATCACATCACACTATAATAATGTAAAGGCGAAAGTTTGTGTGTTACATGTTTGTTACTCCTTCACGCTCAAACGGCTGGACCAATTTTGATAAAATTTTGCATGGAGGTAGCTGACACCCTGGATTAACATATAGGCTACTTTTTATCCCGATATTGCCACGGGATCTACATTTATGCGGGTGAATCTGCGGGGCGCAGCTAGTTCTATATAATTTAAGCGAAAATTTCATAGAATACTGCAATACCTACGCATTAGCCGGGCACAAATCCAGACTGCTACTGAGAAATTCCGGATAGATAAACCTAACATCACTGCCCGATCCGGGAATGGAGGAACCCAGGGCCTCATGCTCTGCAGTAGCGCACGCGACCACTAGACTAGAGGCAGAAGTAAAATTTCTAAATAACGATTCATAGAGAGATCAGTCTGAAATACACAGACGATGCGCCAGATCATCTGACCGGATGCGTGTGCACATAATAATAATATCCTCTCAACCGTATTGCGGTCACGGCAGCCAAACTCAACGGAGATTAGCAGTTAGGTACGCAGGAGATATCATAGTGCACAATTGCGTGCGTAGACTAGATATGGGCGCTGCGCCGGCGCGGCGCCGCCGCGCGCCCGCGGCACGCCGCCGCCGCCGCCGACATTCACCGCGCGGCGTGAGTGGCGTAAAGACGTGTATTTGTTTTCGTGATTGACTCATCCAAAATGACTGAATTATCAAAAACTACAGCGAATAATCTTTTCCATAGACGTTTTTTGTCATTCCTTTCCTCGTACATCAGGGAAATTATAAATATTAATAACGAGCCAGAAGCTTTAGCCGAAACGCAGGCAGTACAAGCACCAGATGTAATTGACACATCATTATTGCACAAACTGTCAAGGAAACAGTATGAGTTCATGCCAAGGCATTCAAGGTGATCCAATAGAGCAATAATGTTGGCGTTACATTGCTGGTGCTGTTCCTACAGAGTAGATATGGGCGCTGCGCCGGCGCGGCGCCGCCGCGCGCCCGCGGCACGCCGCCGCCGCCGCCGACATTCACCGCGCGGCGTGAGTGGCGTAAAGACGTGTATTTGTTTTCGTGATTGACTCATCCAAAATGACTGAATTATCAAAAACTACAGTGAATAATCTTTTCCATAGACGTTTTTTTGTCATTCCTTTCCTCGTACATCAGGGAAATTATAAATATTAATAACGAGCCAGAAGCTTTAGCCGAAAACGCAGGCAGTACAAGCACCAGATGTAATTGACACATCATTATTGCACAAACTGTCAAGGAAACAGTATGAGTTCATACCAAGGCATTCAAGGTGATCCAATAGAGCAAGAATGTTGGCGTTACATTGCTGGTGCTGTTCCTACAGAGCCAAAAGATGGTGATTTATTATTCTATTGGAATAATATTAGGTCCTTACATAGAAATTAGCGTTTTGTCGTACTGACCACTTTGATCTGAAATATCTCCTCTTTGGTTAAGAATTCCCAAATTTATACATTCATTTAGCTGGTACATTTGAGTTTTGAAAACAGTCATTCATTTGTTTTTTCCTCATTATTTTTTTCTTTGGCGTCGCTTATTACCGCACAATGGAAAACATGAAATATTGGTATATTTACGAGTACGAGTTCTACCGTGGCACCAGTGCTGCAAAAACAGCTCGAAGGATTAATGATGTGTACGGCGCTGGTGTCGCAAAAGAAAGTACGGTACGTTTTTGGTTTAACGTTTTCGTAATCGGAAACGCTCGTCGCAATGGCTGAACCCTGGAGAACCAGCCAAATCCTGCCCTAAACGAAAATTGACTCAGAAAAAGTTACTTGTGAGTGTTTGGTGGACTAGCGCCGGTGTCGTTCACTACAGCTTTCTAAAATCTGGCCAAACGATTACGGCAGATATCTATAGTCTGCAACTGCAAACCATGAAAGAAGAACTAGCTGCTAAACAACCGAGATTGGTCAATCGCTCTAGGCCACTGCTGCTTCACGACAACGCAAGACCACACTGCACAACAAACAACCACTAAGTTAGATGAGCTACAATTGGAACGTCTGCGACATCCACCGTACTCCCCGGACCTTGCTCCAACAGATTACCATTTGTCCGGAATTTGGACAACTTCTTACAAGGAAAAAAATTCAACTCCGATGCGGCAGTCCAAACCGCCTTCAAAGTGTTCATTGATTCTCGCCCCCATGGTTTTCTTAGTAAAGGGATCAATGAACTACCTATGAGAAGGCAAAAGTGCATAGATAACAACGGTGCATACTTTGATTAATTAAATATATTTTCCAAAAAAGAATGACTTTATATTCCTCCCGTACAAAACGCCAATTTCATATGTAAGGACCTAATAAAAAAGAACCTTTTCTTGCTGCTCTTGCTAGAGCTTTACTCTGTATACATGCCACTAACACTCCGAGTGAGAGGGTATTCTCGGTAGCTGGGCTAACAGTTATGGCCAAAAGATCTCGCTTGAGCTCGATTCGGGTTAATAAAATCGTATTTATTCATGATAATTATAAAATATGTAAGATTGATAATAATGACAAACTTTAATTAGTATAATGCTTTGATATCTGTGTCTATGTTGAAAAAAATTTTACGAGGCTATTAAAGTGTCCCTTTGGAAAAAAGTTTTATTTTGTACCTGATGACCTGATCTGGAATTCTGGACAAGGTATTTACTGTACTGTATAGGACTGACATTTTCCTGTCGTCCGCCTGAAACGATATTAAGGAGCCGGCCGGCTTAAAGAAGATAGGGAGTAGATTGCGAGTTTTAGTTGTAGGTAGTAGAAAACCACGCCGCCGCCGATTGAAATTGGTCAGCGCGCCGCCGCCGAGAATTTTTAAGGCGGCGCCCATGTCTAGCGTAGACACAGGTGCACCCTCTGTGACACGACTGATAATGCGAAGCTTTACGATCGAAATTTTTTTTTACCTCCTTTTTGCAACTGAAAGTAAAAGAAAGAAAGAAAATACGTTTATTTGCGGCAAACATGACGCAATAGAAATTAAATAGGTTCTGTGTATTAGCCTAGTACACAGAACCTACTTAATCTAATACCATTGTATAGATAATTTAATAGAGATTAATTCTGTACTTCAAAAATTGATTTAATGCAGTAGAAATTTAAAAAAAATCAAATAATTTAAAAAAAGAATCCGTCAATCAAGTGTGAAAACTGAAAACATTGTAGCTTGCGAAAAAAATCAATTAATTGAGTCAATTTTTTTAATAGTTTCGTTTCACCCATATGAGGAATCCTATTCAAAATGGCTGTTTTATTCAAAGTAGTTTAATTATAATTGATAAAAAACTAAATAATTTATTATCGTTATCTATGGTTTTTATACGATCAAATGAGCGTTATGAGTCGTGCTTTTAGCTGAAGGATATTACTAAACCATTGCTTCATAATAATGATGTTGGAAAAGATGTGTCTACTCAACTACGGAAATGACGCAATGAATGTTGTTGAACTGTCAACACAAAAGCTATTGCAACTGATGGTGGGTTACTCAATTACCCCGCTGAATGTGAAATGCATGGTTGCCGACCTCGGGAACCATAGCTTAACCTGGATCGATCGAAACAAGCGGCTTTCTAAGGCTGTAGCTTTGAGCCGGAACCAGTGCCGAAATAAGACTACTTGATGCCCTAAGCAGTGCCGTATTATTCATAAGGCATGTAACGGTTAGGACTCAGCCGGTAAATAAAACTCGGAAGAGTAGGTATAACAGAAATATAATTATTAATAATGATAAATTAAGTGAAGGTAGACTTAAATAATCACTCCAGTAGAAGACTGGCGTGGGTTCTCAGAATCGAGCTCGTGTTGGGTTCTAGACCGCCTAAAGAAAACCACTATCCTGTAGGTTCCAGAACTTGGAGGTAGATAGTAGCCGGGTAGGTAGATCTGTCTTCCAGTCTGTGGGTCGTGCGTAGCATGCAGGGTTGTCCAGCCACAGTCCCTGCAGCGGCAGCTAATTAATACTTGACCGGTACGGAAGAACCCTGGAATATCCGGAATTGGACATTTTAGATAATGACCGAATTCGTACTACTGACTGCAACATCCCGACAACCGTCGAACGTGGAATCTACGGTGGAAGGCGGTGTTCTAGCATCAATTAGCCATCAAGATGAAGCAGTCTAAGCAGCGTGGTACAATTTTAAATCATGATGAAACAAGAAAATGATATCTAGTAATGTGAGGTAGATGGAAAAATAACAAGAGTGATTTACAGAAAATTACAATAAATCATTGACTACAATTCACAACAAGGAAACTAAATACATAAAAGGTTGAAGATAATTTAAATAACCGTCATGTCCCGTTACACCAATGTTACGGACATTCGGTGGAAATAAAAGAAGAAAAATAACTAGGTGTTTAAAATAGCAGTCACCGTTGATGAACCCGCTCACTAATTTAATATGAATCAACAATACAGGCGTCGTAGGTTAGCACTATTGCAAAGCGAAATTTAGGCAGGTCATGCAACGAATACTTAAATCTAGTTAATAACAGTTTTTCAACACTCACCCGATCGGGGTTACACTGAATTTAAATAGATGTAAAACAGGTTTAATAGTTTAGCGATTTTTATATATACGTTCAAGGCAATAACGATGAGGAGGTTGGCAGAGGTAAAATGAAGTGTTGTGCACACACGATCACTCTGTCGACATTTAGTGCGAAGTGGCGTGCCCCCGCCGCTGAGACCGTCCTTTTGTTCCTCGAGCCGTTGGGAATCCGCGAACGTTAGGCGTGCGGTATGGAGAGGGAAATCGTTCACCCACAACCAGTTCCGTGCGCGAGTTTTGCGACGGTATGTTAATAATGAATCCAATATCGCCAGTTACAAGTACCTTCAGTTGCGAACGTAAATAGCTATCTGATTTTATATTTTTCTGTTTGTAGCTACGATTCAAATGTGTTAGCGATCACGTACAACGTTACAGGCACTTTAGGCCAGTGCCTAGGGGCCCACTATGACCAGGGGCCCAGCACTCCCGATTAAAAAAAGAAAAAAAAGGGCAGAATGTGGTTTTATGAAACCACGGTAAAAGTGAAACTTTTTTTCACATTATAAGGTAAAAGCCAAATTGCGTTGTTGTGGTATGAAAAAGGGGGGGCCCGAAACGAGCTGTGCCTAGGGGCCCCGAGATGGTTAATCCGGCCCTGGCCCTAAGCAGCAATCCACGCTTGTGGGCCGCCCTATCAACTAGTAAACTGGTAAGTAACGGTCTTGTAAAGATTTTTAACGTATATTTTTTTTTACAACGAGAACGGATTTCACACACCCTTGCCTTTCATGTGCTAGCAAATATTTTTTCGGTGCCGTTTATGGTACCCCTGAGACGTGATACCCTAAGCAATTGCTTAATTTGATTATGGGTTAATCTGGAACGGGCTAAACCCAGACACTCCAAATACCAAATTAGTCTAATCGTAACGAATCGTAACGAACCGTAACACATACTTATCAATAAAATTCTGATAAGAATTTTCACAAAATGAATTTTCTTATAATATTATCATTGACCTCATTCCATGGTTCATTTACATACAAATAAATAAAAGAAGCGGCCAAGTGCGAGTAGGACTTGCTCACGAAGGGTTCCGTGCCACGCCACCGTACAATATTTAACACTTTAGGCTGACCGCTTAACTGAGACGTTGCCTGAGGCAGCTGCGCAGTGCGAGAGGGGTGATAGTTGTCACAAGTTGACAAATCACTGAGTTCCTCTCGCAACACCCAGTGGATTCCATCACATGTTGGTTTGATGGGAAACGAGCAGGTCGATAGGTTGGCAAAATTAGGAACCTATGAAGGAATCTCTGTCAGCCATCTACCCTTCTTCACAGATTTATTAAGAGATGTCAAAGTAATCTGTTATTGCATGTGGAAGACTTACTTTGACAAAAGATCTGAGGAGAAGGGTATATGGTACAGAACAATTCAGTCGGAACCGCCACGGATTCCTTGGTTCTCTGAAGTACAGATGAACAGACAACTGTTAGTGATGGGTATGCGTTTGCGATCTGGGCACATTCCATTAAATGCGTTCGGGCATCTGATGAAGATTATTGACACCCCAAATTGTCTGATTTGCAACATGAGGGAAGATGCCTACCACGCTCTGGTGGAGTGTGCTCGGGTTGGAGCAGAACGGAGAACGATAGAAACTGAAGCGAGAGTTATGTTAAGGGATGTTGGAATATGTAATTTGATATTGTCTAAACCTACGTCCAAATTAGCTGTTAAGTTATATAAGTTAACTGTAAAACTAATTAAGTTAAGATCCTAGTTTTTATTTAGATTATAATTATTATGTAAAACTACGAGGCTGGCATAATCGCGTCGCGATTAAAGCCTTTTCCAAAATAAAGATTAAAAAAAAAAAAAAAAAATCACGTCACCACATCCCTCCCGCACCACGCTGCTACCTCTGGCAACTAATGTAACCGTCCATTACATTTTGAGACCCCTCCTGGCTATCATTTGTACTCAAACTCAAACCATTTATTTCAATTAAACCGTTTACAGGCACTTTTGAATTGTCAAAAAGTCGGTCAGTCAGAAAATATGAAGCTAGTTGCCCATTCCAAAGCGACCGGTACCCAGGGCCGTCTTTACATTATTGGAGGCCCTGGGCACATAAGGATCACGGGGCCCCTGTGTAGATAAGAGACATAAGAGAAACATACCTACTAATATTTCATAACTAAGGAGCTAGAAACTTATTGTAAATCGCACTGCAAATACCTAACTTATTTAATAGAATCTGGTACTCATAATGTAGAATGGAACGGTGGCTGCAAATAATGTTTTTTTATGAGAGCAGGCCGGGGCCCTCGAAGATCGCGGGGCACTGGGCACTTGCCCAGAGTGCCCAACGGAAAAGAGGGGCCTGCCGGTACCTATGGAGAAGAACGGGCAAGAAACTCCATGGACACTCTTTTAAATTATAATTTTTACAATAATATTACTTAGTTACATCATTAATATAAATTTATAATTATACATGTGAGAACGATGTAAAAAAGCTGTAGATCTTTGAGTTCCGTTACGGGTACTCAGAAGCCCGAAAGTCTGACACTCAGTCTTACCAAGAGGTATCGTGTTACCAAGTAACGGGGTTGTGGAGGTCAGATAGGCAGTCGCTCCATGTAAAGTACTGAGTTGCATACGGTTAGACGGGAAACTGACCCCAACTGAGTTGGGTAAGTGATGATTGAAGATGATGATATATAAGAAAGATGATGAGTCATAGCTCAGGACTCCAGTCTCCGTATGATAAGTGAAGAGTGGCGACTCATTTCTTAGCATAGCAGTTAAGTTTCCATGTTGCTACCGAGAAATTCCTAAACAGAAAACCCAATGACTCTTAACCGATTTGCAGAATAAAAAACCGGCCAAGTGCGAGTCGGACTCGCGCACCGAGGGTTCCGTACAAACCTGCAAGGTTTACAAAGTTCGTTCATTACGACAATCGAGTCATAACTATGGTATTTTTATTGTATATGAATTTCAACTTGATAGCTCTACGCGTTCATGAGGAAAAAAGTAATAAGTTTATATTTATTAAAAAATAAATATATATTTTGTAATGTAACTAAAAATTTAAGGTTTTCGGAATTTTTCCTTTATGTGTGCTATAAAACGTTGCTTCATGCCAAATTTCAAGATTCTAGGTCGACTGGAAGTACCCTTTAGGTTTTGATTCCCTTGCGAGTACTTGCGAGTTTCAAAATATGCAGCTTAAATTGCTGTTTCTTTTGATTGCGTTGACATAGAAGTTTGATTTTGTTACAGCTTAAAGGTATTATAGACCTGAGTATTTGGTATGAATTTCAATTTAATACCTCTACGCGTTTATGAGGAAATGGGTAGTAAGTTTAAAATTATTAAAAAAAATATATTATGTGATGTAACTAAAAATTTATGGTTTTCGTAATTTTTCCTTTATCTATGCTATAAGACGTTGCTTCGTACCAAATTTCAAGATTCTGAGTTCACGGGAAGCACCCTGTAGGTTTTGATTCCCTTGCAAGTGTCGAAAATTTGCGGCATAAACGGCTGTATCTTTTGATTGCGTTGGCTTAGAAGTTTGATTTTTTCACAGCTTCAAGGGACAGTAGACCTGAGTAATTGATATAAATTTCAGCTTCATACCTCCACGCGTTCCTGAGAAAAAGGGTCTTGACAGACGGACGGACGGACGGACAACAAAGTGATCCTATAAGGGTTCCGTTTTTTCCTTTTGAGGTACGGAACCCTAAAAAGAAATAAATCTTATCGTATACAGGGTCAAATTAAATTATCTAGCGAAACTCCGCAGACTTGATGGGTATTGGTATGTAAACTTTTATAACTAAAATATATTAAATCATTTCTTGTGGGGTCATCGACCGCACTAAATGTAGTCACTTGAAAATATCAATTATAAAAAACTGTTTTTTTTTTAAGTGAAATCTTTAGGCGCGCTGGGCATTTTTTAAGATGGGAAAAACCATTGAACTCGCGCCACTGTTACCGTAAGCGACACCGAGCGTGTTTTGTTTATAAGACGATTAAAAACATACCCGCTTCGGATGTGTTCGGCTGTCCTCGGGATGTACTCGGTTTTAATGTATATCCGATAAGTCGGTGAGTGATGGCAAAGTATTCTGTTTGTGTTTTGTTTTCACTTCTGTCGGCACTCCCGGAGTGCCACTGTTTTTTTTTTTTGTAAACTTCAGAGACGTGATGGGTTTCGAACTTTCGATATCTAAATACGATAAAACAAAAAACAACAGATTTTCTAAACTCAAACTTCAAACAAGAACAAGCGAACAACTACAAGCGGTTGTTGACCCCAAAAAAACGTCAAACCTCTTTTTATTTATCGTGTTCAGATATTGATACCCAGCACGTATGCAGAGTTCCGCTAGCTAGCTAATTTAACTCGACCCTGAATACAAAAAGAAGGTTATTTGTCCAGATGCTCACATATTATAATAATGACGGTAGTCAGTGATTAAGTTTCCAAGAAACGTGCGCTTAATACAGACAGACGCACGATTTTGGCATAACTTTTGAGTTCGGTAACCGACAGGAAAGGAACTGGTTACGTGTTTACATCAATAAGGTGCTCATGGACAGTCATGGCAAGATAGCGGTCGAATACATTCATTTATATTTATTTATCAAAATCTCCCTTACAATTATCATTACAGGTGTATACCTAACTAGCGGTGCCCCGTGGCCCGCATATCGATCCAGTTCGAAAGACACGTGACGTCGCGCTATCTATTATCATAATAAAGTTATTCTTGTTTTCCTCGGGAACAGCTTTTTTTTGGGATGAAAGTTACCCTATGTCCGTTTCTGTACACCTGACAACGTATTTGCAAAATTTCAGGATCATCGGTTCAGTGGCGTGAAAAGGTAACAAACAAACTTATTTTCGCATTTATAATATTAGTTAGGATGCGTTAGCGTGGTTTTATAATTTACTTATGTACTTACAATTTAAAACTATGAAAAAACGTAAAAAAAATTGTAGTACTTATAATAACATCTAAAAATAATATTCACTTCTAGTCATTATTTTAAGAACACTATCTATACGTGTAAAGCGCCTGCTGTGGTTCGCCACTGTTCTAAAAACGGTGAAAACATCGTCAGGAAACCTGCATGTCCTAGAACCGCACATTCGAAGACATGTGACATCTACCAATCTGGATTATGGCCCGCTCCCTCTCGCAGAGAAGAGGACTGTGTCCCAGCACATTAGACGCTGATTTTGCTTTCGACACGAGGTTACAGTAAGCCTGAAAAACTGTTCTCGTGTTATGTTATACCCGGGCATAGCGGGTAGTAAGTTACTATGGGAACGAAGTCGCGACAATAGGTAGTGATATTAAACAATGTCATAAGATAATTACATCATTGGCTGCCGAGCCAAAATCTCGTTTTATTTTAGACTACCTGTTCGTCGAATTGCATTAGTACATAATCTAGATCAAATCTAGAATATTTATTAACTAGCTGCGCCTCGCGGTTTCATCCGCGTAAATGTCGCTACCGTGGGAATATCGGGGTAAAAAGTATCCTAAGTATTAATCCAGGGTGTCAGCTACCTCCATACAAAATTTTATCAAAATTGGTCTAGCCGTTTGAGCGTGAAGAAGTAACAAACATATAAATACTCACAAACTTTCGCCTTCATAATATTAGTGTGATACAAACTCGAATCGTACTTCAAAAGGTCAGAGGTTTTGGACAAATTTTTTGAACTTATAATGAAGCAATCAATGGATTAGCAATTTGCTTCAAAATGATTCAGATTCCGATTGATAATGTGTTACGACTTACGCAATTAGGGTGGCTAAGCAATCCTTTTCTCAAAATTCAATTCCAGACATTGGAATAAATTTTTGAAACTATGTATAATATAACAATTGTAACATCTTGCATCATTCTTTGTTTTTTTTTTTGTTTGGATATTGGTATTGCAGCTGTATCCAGTTAGACTGGAAGCCAACCCCAACATATTTGAGAAAAGGCTAGGCAGAGAATGAGGTAATTTCAAGGAGGATCTAACTAGCGCACTCAGACGTGTTATTCGTATTTTCCGAATTGCAAAGAAAGAAAAACGAATCACTGAATTTTACGCGCGGAACGAGTTTTACGCTTTTTTTTTTTTTTGAGGATGGGAAATCATCAAATGACTCCTCCCGCTCTGGGTGGAGGGAGCGGTAGGGAGTGTCAGACTCTTACTGACTAAAACCCACCCGTGTTCCTTCCTTAGCCCTTTATGTTCCGGGCCAGCGGTAACCCTTTCGGACAATCCCGCTGTACGTTGAAATTCGAGGTAATTACAGATCAAGATCGCACCCTCGGGTCGTTAAAAACCCCAGACAACACATACACCAAGTCGGACCACGAAACAAGTAAAGTCCTTTTGGAAACCCACTTCCCAGACTGCAGTCTCTCCGAGGACAGAACCTGGGCAAGTGAGCCAACGCACACACCAAATGACCAAGACTGGGCCAGAGCCCGCACCATAGTAACCACAGAGAAAATAAAATGGGCAATAAAGACTTTTAAACCTTATAAATCCGCAGGCTTAGACGAAATTTTCCCCGCCCTACTACAATGGGGAGTAGACGTCCTAACGCCGTGGCTGACCGTCATCTACCAAGCCTGCATAGCACAGAAATACATACCACTTGCATGGCGAGAGGTGAAAGTCATTTTCATACCTAAACCAGGCAAACCAGATTACACACAACCCAAGGCGTACAGACCAATAAGCCTAACATCTTTCTTGCTGAAAACCCTCGAGAGACTCTGTGACCGACATATTCGGGACGGACCTCTTCGGGAGCGACCACTTCACAAACAGCAACACGCGTATTCCACAGGAAAATCAACAGAATCTGCGCTGCATAGTGTGATCTCCAAGATCGAATGTGCAGTGGACCACAAATGCTCCTCACTAGCTGTCTTCATCGACATAGAAGGCGCTTTTGACAAAACCATCTTCCATAGCATCAACGCAGCCCTCGAGGAACACGGTGTGGACTCGACCCTGCGAGGTTGGATCACAAATATGCTCCGATTGAGAGCCGTACAAGTTACGGTAAACGACACCACCAGAGCCATAGTGGCGAAGGGCTGCCCCCAAGGTGGAGTCCTCTCGCCACTACTATGGAACCTTGTAGTAGACAGCCTCATCAAACGTCTAAATAGCAGAGGCTACTACACGGTGGGCTATGCTGATGATTTGACCATAATAATAAACGGCACACACGAAAACACACTATGCAACCTTATGCGCCAAGCTCTAAGAATAGTAGAAGACTGGTGCAAGGAATACAAACTAGCAGTAAACCCCACCAAAACCGAACTCGTCCTCTTCACAAAGAAAAGAAAGCTGACAACATTACAATTGCCAAGCTTCTTTGGGACAACCCTAAGCCTATCGACTGAAACCAAATACCTGGGTATCTTTTTGGACAAACAGCTGAACTGGGCAAAACACACTGATTACATTATCACAAAAGCCAGTATAGCCCTATGGCAGTGTAAGAGACTCCTCGGGAGAAATTGGGGCATAAGCCCCAAAATCACCTACTGGCTATACACCACAGTTATCCGACCAATTATCACATACGGTTCTTTAGTTTGGTGGCCCAGGACCAACCTAAGTACAACCCAAAAGGATCTCGAGAAACTGCAAAGATTTGCCTGCGTAGCAATCACCGGCAGCATGAGGACTTCCCCCACTGCTGCTTTACAGGTGATGCTGGGGCTACCTCCCCTACACCTCGTCGTAAGAGAGGAGGCGGCCATAGCGACTTTCAGACTCGAAGTATCCGGCTCCCTAAGCAATGATTCTAGAATCAAACACACACGCATCAAAGAAGATGCAATCAAAGAACAACCGATGATGACATCACCCATCGACAGAACCCTGAAGACCCACTGCTTCCAAAAACACTACAACATAGAGCTCATAGAGGAGTTGTGTGACTACTCAGGTACAACAGAGCTAAGAATTTACACTGATGGATCAAAGACCGACGAAGGGACGGGCGTCGGGGTGTTCTCCAACGACCTAAACATTAAAATATCCAAACCACTTGGAATGCTCAACTCCGTTTACCAAGCAGAGTGTGTAGGTATTATCCAAGCGGCACACGCTATAGAGGCCAGGGGGGTTACGGATACCAATATCCGAATACTCTCCGACAGTGCCTCAGTTCTTCAATCCCTAAAGAGTAATCAGATCACGTCGAGACTAACACTAGAATGCCACAAGGCCCTAGAACGAATCACGGTACTAAATCGCAACACGATAACGCTACAATGGATTAGAGGTCACAGTGGATCACTTGGAAACGATGCGGCTGACGAACTTGCCAGAAGAGGATCCAGCACAAGACCCTACGGACCTGAACCCATTGTGCCCATTCCTTTCAAGCAGCTAAGAAGCTGGTTAAAGGATCACACTCGAATACAAGCGGAAAAATGGTGGACCTCGACACCAGGATGTAGGCAATCCAAGGAAGCTATGCCATCCCTGGATCCAAAGCTGACCAGGCGCCTTCTGCGCCTGGACAGAGACAGCCTGCGCCTGGTGGCGGGGACCATCACTGGACATTGTTCACTAAATAAACACTTCCATACCCTGGGAATCACTGACAGTCCCCTGTGCAGAGCATGCATGGAGGCGGAGGAAACGGTGGCGCATGTGCTTCTTGAGTGCACAGGCGTTACCAAGATTCGCGAGGAGACCCTGGGAACACCAACATCCCTTGCGGATGCCCTGAGGAGACCGGGAAGTCTAATCTGCTTCTGGAGGGAGGTGGGCTGGTTGGAGTAATCGGCCACCATGGCTCACGCACAATGGTCCACTTCAAGGACTAAGTGCGGAAACCTAAACCCCATGATAGATAGATAGATTCGAGGTAATTTTGGCCTGATGCAGTTTTGCTATTAATTTTATGCGTACCTAAGCGTGTCGAATTTCCGTCGCTGAATTTCGGCGTGTGAGTGTGGTGTCTAACCTTTTAGTAATGCAGACACATGACATGAGGTATGTTTTAGTTCAGTTAAATAATATAAATATTTATATGCCGTAGAAACGGAGCCGTGTATTAACATCAGTTCACACCGCACGGCCTAATGCAGATAGTATACATAACATAGTATGAATACATACATCACACCTGTACTTAGGCAGGGGCATTATACGTGCAGAAACTAATGAGAAATTTCTTCGAAAATACTGAATAACACTGCCCTGAGAATCGAACTTAGGTCCCGGAAAAAGTATCGATTTTTCGACTCCTCCGTGCCTCGGAAAGCACGTTAAAAGCAATTGATCCTGGCTGTCATTCGTAGTTCGTTGGCAGTCGTTACGGATAGTCAGAGGCCCGAAAGTCTGACAACCAGTCTTTCAAGGAATATCGTTTTATCAATCAACTGGGTTCTGTAGGTCAGGTAGGCACACCTTCAAGAATACAATAGGGCCATAAACGGACGTTACGTCCGCGTAGTTGACGTAACGCGACTCCGTCGCGCGTCGATGGGACGGCAATCCGAACCGACCGAAGACGGGGAGAGATCATGCGCAAGACCAACGCCTTTAAGTGTTTTCCGAGGCATGGGCGTATTAAACCGCCAACTTCAAAACTCTGGACTGTTACTAAGAAATTCCTAATGGACAACTCAATGACACTGTCCGACCGGGATCGAACCCAGGACGCCACGCTCAGCAGTTGCGAGACCAACGAGGCGGCTCTTCAGCTTTATTATTTGTATATAGTTCATCTGCCTGCCTTTTCCCAACTATGTTGGGGTCGGCTTCCAGTCCAACCAGATGCAGCTGAATACCAGTATATTACATGGAGCGACTGCCTATCTGACCTCCACAACCCAGTTACTGGGTAATATGATACCCCTTGGTAAGACTGGTTGTTAGACTTTCGTGCTTGTGACTACCATTAACGACTGTCAAAGATCCACGCATGACAGCCGGGACCAACGGCTTAACGTGCTTTCCGAGGCACGGAGAGGTCTCAGTATGTTAAGTTGGTCACCCATCCACAGGCCAACTGCGGCAAGCGTAGCTTAACCTGATGGATCGACCTGTGCGGCTGTTATTTATTCACGGGCCCCTCCCTATTAGTATATAGATAGAAAAAAAATTGATCATATTCATGTGTCATTCATCACTCCAAGTATTTTACAGCACTGTTCTTAGTAAGTATTCCGTACTTAGCGCAAGAGTGGGATACTTATTACCATGAAATCGGTGTTGTAGTGACTACTCGAGTGTCACACCGGTTCCTTATTTGTTCGTCGTATGGTAACGTAAGCTATGTATAGAGTTGCGTCCACGCTGATGTCATTTCAAACAATAATACACTAAGTACAAAAATCAATTTTACAAAAAAAAAAAAAAAAACAACCGACTTCCAAGAAAGACACTTACGAAATGAAAAATAACTTTAATTGAAATTTAATTTCGGATTACAGTGTCGTTGGGTTCGCGTTCTCATGGTTTGCCACCGACTTCCGAAATTACAGTTATTTTTCACTATGTAGTTACTTAGTGTCTTTTTTGGAAGTCGGTAATTTTTTTTTGTCTTTTGTAAACAGTTTTTATTTTTCACTTTTTAGTTATACTTACCCCACACAAACTCGTATAACACTACTTGCTATGTAAATATCAGTGACAGGAAGTCATTATAACATCATCAATATAAACTAATAGGCAAAAATACGTATTATTGAAGCTAACTCAAAAACTACCAAGCAAAGTTAATCAAGTTTATATGGGACCAACCCAGTAGCATACACTATCCATTAAAAAAACAATTGTCGACATCGATACACAATTGCCGGAGACATCGCATAACATACATACAAAAATAAAACAGTGGATTTGAGAACCTCCACCTTTTTGAAGTCTGTAAAAATGGAACTCACTGCTGAAGCTTTTTTTTACATACAAAGAGTCAGTCAGTCCTGGCGGTAAACACATATGGGTCAGTTGTTTGATTGCTCATTCTCAATTTCGGGAGCTCAACGACTCGACGCGGACGCCCGTTACACATTGTATTTAATTAGTGAATGCCCTCATTAGTCCAGTAGTCGTAAGCGGCAGCTGAGCTTGGGGTCCTGCGTTCGAACCTTGGGTCGGTTTTGCCAATAGGAAATTCAGGACATGGACATTACCAACCTGTACTGGGCCCGCGTGGTAGATTACGGCCCACTCCCTCTTACACAGAGGATGCCTGTGTCCCAGAAGTGGGGTCATTTTAGGCCGATTATGCTGATACGATGATGATGATGACCCGGAACTCATTAATTCGTACGAAACCCTGGTCGGCTTAAAATTTCATTCACGACTAGCCTTGTCAATTAACCAAGGCTAATTCGTGATCAATTATGGCTCCAACAATTAATTAATTCGCTCTACACATATTATGTACTTTGATGTGTGTAGACAAATAAAATATTGAGGTCATGGGTCATGCGATTTACTGGCTACGAGTTTCCTCTTCGAAAGACGAGCACAAAATCTTGACGACGTGAATAACTCTATTCTTCAGGTCCAAGATTGGTTTACGGTAAATAATTTGGTACTAAATGAAAAGAAAACCAAATGCATTAGATTTAAATTACCTAATGTTAGAAGTAGTGAATGTGACATCATACTGAATGGAGAAAAACTGGAATTTGTTGATCAAACTGTTTTTCTGGGAATCACGCTAGACGACAAATTACAATGGGGACCTCACATAACATCTCTTGCGGGGCGGCTTAGCTCGGCCGCTTATGCTGTTAGAAAGATAAGACAATTAACTGATATAGAAACCGCGCGTTTAGTCTATTTTAGCTACTTTCACAGCATTATGTCGTACGGCATTTTACTATGGGGTCGAGCTGCTGACATTGAATCCATCTTTATTTTGCAAAAAAGAGCTGTCAGAGCCATTTATAATCTACGTCGCCGCGAATCTCTCAGGGAACTTTTTAAAAAGATTAATATTATGACGGTACCTTGCCAATTCATTTATGAAAATATTATGTATGTAAGAAAAAATCTACATCTTTTTAATAAAATAAGCGATAGACATAATTTTAATACTAGAAATAAAGATAAAATACATCAACCATTTTTCAGATTAGCCAAGGTACATACATCTTTTATGGGGTACTGTGTTAAATGTTACAATAAAATACCTTGCGATGTATTGCAATTAAATGAAAGAAAATTTAAAACTCACATTAAACGTACACTTTGTAAACAAGCATACTATAAATTAGAAGATTATATCCAAGATAAGAACGCTTGGAAACATGCTGGTCCTGCTCCATAGGACAATCTGGAGCCTAGACAAAATCAAACTGGTTGCTAATTTAATTGTAAATTTATACTTTTTTTTTTGACATTGATTTACATTCTGTAACTACTTTACTACTCACACCCTGACTTATTACTTGTATTTTTTTTTTTTTTTAAATGAAAATCGTTTACTTTTACCATGTTTGTAAATATGTGAGCACCATGTATCTATCAGATAATTAATTTATATGTCATGGTTTCATTTTTAAGTCTTTTACCTCTTGTGGTATAGTAATTTTATTTTAGGTGCATCGTGTTCACATATTATTATATAATTAATGTATGCAAAATTTTGTAAAATATTTTAAAAGAGTAACGGTGGAGTTTCTTGCCCGTTCTTCTCCATACGAAAACTACCTTTTGGAATGGGCGACTAGAATCAATTCTATTTGTTGTAATTTCTGACGTTCAAAAGTGCCTTTAATGTGCCTATTTGAAATAAATGCTTTGACTTTGACTTTGACTTTGACTTTGAAAAGGAAAGAGGCGAAATATTTAAGCCATTTTTAGGTTTCCGTAACCAAAGGGTATATTAAAAACAGAATAAAATAAACATTTAAGGAGGGCTCCCATACAACAAACGTATTTATGTATTTGTGTACCTAGTTTTAATAGATTTTTTTTCATCCAATCTCTTCAACCAACACCACACAAACTTCCAACCCTTGGTTAACTGGTAGAGAATGCCAAAGGCATTAAGTCCGCCTTTGTACCTTTTTGTGCGAAAAGTTTAAATTAATAAATAAATAGGGTTTTTTTTTGCCGTTTTTGCTTTGTGGTACGGAACCCTTCGTGTGCGAGTTGACCCGCACATGTCAGTTTTATTTAAATAATAATAATAATAATCGTTTATTTCTTAATTCAAAATTACAATATGGAGGTATTGTTGGTCCCAAACTAGGCACGGCCTTCTTCCTTTAAACTTAGTAGCACAGAAACAATAGTAGGTATATGCAATGAGGTTTTTATATATAATATCATTGGGTATATGGATATCTTTAGTTTTACTGCGTTGCATCGCATTGCCCGCCCGCGCTATTGCTGTCTTCCTCAAGAATTGGGCTATCAAATGCAGTAAAAAATTTTTGCCCGGTAGTTCCAGAGATAAGCGCGTTCAAACAAATTCTTCAGCTTTATTATAAAACTAGCTTCCGCCCCCGGCTTAGCCCGCGAGGTACGTCGATAAAAACTATTCTATGTCCTTCCCCAGGATGCAATCTATCTCTCTGCCAAATTTTATCGAAATCCGTTCAGTGGTTTAGGCGTGAAAAGGTAACAACAAACAGACAGACAGAGTTACTTTCGAATTTATAATATTTGTATGTACTAGCTTCTGGCCGCGACTTTGTCAGCGTGAAATTTGTTGTTCCCTCGAACCCCCCGTCACCGCATCGCCTGCCCGCGCTATTACTTCGTTTTTGCTCGGCGCCAAAGGGCCGTAGCGTGATGTTAAATAGCCTTTATCCTCAAGAATTTGGCTATCAAATACAAAAAGATTTTTTCTAAATCTGAGTGGTAGTTCTAGAGATTTGCACATTCAAACTAACAAACTCTTCAGCTTTGTTAGAAAATCGTTTGCGTCACGTGTTGCCTATACCATAAATAAACTATTACCATCAGGAGCTGATGGGCGCTACTAAAGGTGCCAAGCTCGTAGCCAAATTCTGGGCTGAATTTATATAGATTGCCATTGACACGCTAAGAAGAAGCTTACCATCTTTCTCATAGACTCATTAACATAACATATCCTCTATGGTCTGCAAGGAGAATAGTTGGGAAAATAGTTGGGTTTTTTTTAGCGGACTCCTCCCGCTCTGAGAGTGTCACTCTTACTGACTAAAACCCACCCGTGTTCCTTCCTTAGCCCTTTATGTTCCGGGCCAGCGGTAACCCTTTCGGACAATACCGCTGACCCGGCAGGCTTCGGCCCTAACGCGCCCCTTCGATTGTGTCTGTGTTTGTGCAGACGCCAGCACATCAAGCTATCCGAACCTGTCAAATTTTCCCAATCAACTTTGAACCTTATGCTTCAGCGATAAAGTTGAACATCTATTATAGAAATTTGACAGATTATAGTAGCTAGATGTGCTGGCGTCTGTACATACTTGCACTTCCGCGAATCGTCTGTATGTATGTAGGTCAATAGTTTTTGAAACTGTTGTTACAACACACATCCGTGAGAGTGTTTATTTGTATTACGTTTGAGCTATTATGTTCTAAGTATAAACTGAAGTAAGAATACCTGCTTTGCGTAAAAAACCTGAGAAAAGACTTACTTTGCGTAAAGCATCGCTCAAAATGTGTCGAAAAAATATTTATTGAATTTCTGTCGACAAAATTTGGGATAAACAAAAAGATTTTTTGTCCTAATCAGTGCTTCTCCTCCACATTTATTATGCGCACAGCCAAAGTGTGGAACTGTCCGCATCTGTGTTCCATCCCATATTTAATCCGTCTGCCTTCAAAGCAAGGGTGAACAGGCATCTTCTGGGCACGCTCGTTCCATCATAGACCTCATCCATCGCTTTCTACCAGGCGAGATCGAGATCAAGAGCTGGACAATCTTGCAATAATATAAAAAAATATTAAGTATCATTAACTTGGTGCACACAAAATAAATAAGTCAAAGTCAAAGATTTATTTGCCGTTAAATATGGTTACAGAAGTTCTTAAATAGGTATTACAGTAGCTTAACATATTCAATCATGAAATAATGACATGCAAATTTTTGTTACAATTAGATTATTTAAATTTAAGCTGAAGGAATTCTTTTATATTATAGAAAGGATTCTCAATTAACCATCTGTGTAAAGCCCTTCTAAAACGTAAGTAGTAAAGTAGCACAACACACAAAATCACAATTAATTGATAACAAATTACATGAATAAGTAGAAGAAAATACAAGATACAATTTAAAAAAAAAACAATGGCACTCCGGGAGTGCCGACAGAAGTGAAAACAAAACACAAACAGGATACTTTGCCATCACTCACTGACATATCGGATATACATTAAAACTGAGTACATCCCGAGGACAGCCGAACACATAACGAAGCGAGTATTTTTTTAATCGTCTTATGAATAAACACGCGCGGTGTCGCTTACGGTAACAGCGGCGCGAGTTCAACGGTTTTTTCCCAGCTCAAAAAATGCCCAACGCGCCTAAAGAACTTCACTTCAAAAATAGTGACTATGATGACAGTAGCAGCGGTGGTGGTGTGTGGTTTTGGCAGTGGGCTGGCCCTATCTGTTGAAAAACCAATCGGAAATCATTTATTGTGTACAGACGCCAGCACATCAAGCTACCCGAAACTGTCAAATTATCCCGTTTAACTTAGAACCTTATGCTTTAGCGATAAAGTTGAAAATCTATTAAAGAAATTTGACAGATTGTAGTAGCTTGGTGTGCTGGCGTATGTACAATGTATTATTGACATAATTTTGTATCTATACTATATACTATAATATTATAAAGCTGAAGAGTTTGTTTGTTTGTTTGGTTGAACGCGCTAATCTCTGAAACTACCAGTCGGATTTGAAAAAATCTTTTTGCAATTGATAGCCCAATTCTTGAGGAAGGCTATAGGCTATTTAACATCACGCTATGACCTTTAGGAGCCGAGCAAAAAGAAAAAAAGTCAGAAAGAACGCTAAGCAAAAACGAAGTAATAGCGTGGGCAGGCGATGCGATGCGACGGGGTGTGTCGGAGTAACAAGAAATTTCACGTTGACGAAGTCGCGGGCAGAAGCTAGTTACTATATAAATAATCAGCCGCCACTGTCCCCACACTGCTGTCGATTCTCAATGCTGGGACACAAACCCCTCTTTGAGTGGTAGTGGAGCTGGACACTAATCAACCATACTGGTCCAGTGCAGGTTGGTAGGTGTCACATGTCTTCGAATTTTTGGTTCTAGGACATGCCGGTTTCCTCACAATGTTTTCCTTCAACGTTTTGAGAGCAGCGGTGATGTAATATGTTGCACAAAGTAAAGTGCAGCCAGGTTTTTAACTCGCGACCTACAATTTATAAGTCGGGGCCGTCGCCGCGCCGCGCCCGTACTTAAATGTAGTTCAAATCATTTTATCTTGTAACTTATACATTATTTAGTAATATCCTGTAATTGACAGATAACACTATGTTCTACGTTTAAATAATAAATAGATTGTTTATCGATGAACTATTTTTTTATGTTTAATAAATGTTGGTATTGTATTGGTGGTAGTTAATCTGCTAAATCTTATTTAAAAGGAGAGTGGGGAGTTTGTTGTACCAGTTCTTCTTTCCAGCGAAAGCACTAGGAAGTGGTGAAGGGCGGGCGTGCCGGGGGAGTTTCATGTGATTTTGACGTTCGAAAAGTGCTGATTCTCAGCCTAATTTTAATAAATGGCTTTTGATTCTGAAAACTAGCTGTGCCCGCGACTTCGTTCGTTATAAACAAACACACACAGTGAAACAAATTGGATTTCATGGGTTTTATTTTTTGTGCGGAACCCTAATTCTTTTCCTAAAATAAACAAAATAATAAACATTTTTTTTTGTGCGGAATCATATTTTTTTTTATTAAAATAAAGTTCAAGTAGTTATTCCTTATACCATCAGCCATCTGCCAGTGAAAGTCTCGTCAAAATCGGTCCAGCCGTTTCGGAGATTAGTCGGAATAAAGTCAAAATTTTTAAAAACTGTTTTTTTTTATAATTACCGTAAATGCTTTCATGCATATATTAAATAAAAATATGTTATTTTGACATTACAAACAGACACTTCAGGTTTATTTATTTGTATAGTAGATGTGCTTAAAGTTAGAAGTGATACATAAAAAAAAATTGTAGAGTAGGTTCTGTTTTCGACCCAAAAGTCCGCGATTTTGTCTAGCCTTTTCCCAACTATGTTGGGGTCGGCTTCCAGTGTAACTTAATGCAGTTGAATACCAGTGTTTTACATGGAGCGATTGCCTATCTGACCTTCACAACCCAGTTACTGGGTATCACGATACCCCTTGGCAGTGGCGTGCCTAGGGGTCAAATTTAGGGAAAGCCCACAGATTTTCAACGTATAAAAAAACGGCCAACTGAGGGATTGGCTGATTTTCTTATTGTGTACGTGTGTGTTGCGAATGTTTGACTGGTATTTTTTAAAATATATTTTTTATTGATAGGTTTAAGTACGTTTGTTGTTAATTATGATTTTATTAGGGCAAGCCGGGCTTTTCGGCTTTTATGAAGGTACCGCCACTGCCCCTTGGTAAGACTTCGGTATAATTGCGTAACACACTAACAGTGGTTGTTACTCAATTAGGGTTAAATATTGCTGGGCAGACTTTGATAACGTGACGACGATTTTCTCAAAACCTGCAGAACCAATTTTGATGTTTTTTTTTCATTAAATATGCTAATTTGTTTTCTCTTTTATATTTACAGGTACCTTATCGAAGTTAAGAAGAAAAATACCTGGGAGCGCGGTAGAGGCGAACCAAGATCTAATGCTATGGAATTTATTAATTATATCTCATTTTAAGATAGATAATGTTAGGCTTAGCAGATGGAGCAACTGTTGCAGCAACTGCTGCAACAACTGTTACAGCAATTGTTGCAAAAACTGTTGCAGCAACTGGCAACTATATTCGGACTTTTGATTAGCTGCAGTAAAATGACAGCTTATGTGTTACTTAAATGACTGAAATTGGCGTATTTTTGTTTTTTCGCGACCATCAACCAAATCTTGTTTTTCTAGTACAGAATAGTGTAACAAACGAAACTTATCTGACATGCATATCTCTAAACTCAGTCCGAAATGAGTTATTGTGAAGTGTCATTTTACTGCAGCTAATTAAAAGTCGGATTATAGCTGTTTGCATACATCTCGGGCAATTTGGTTGGGCTTATTCCGTTTATCCACCTAAAACAGCCACCCTAATGTGGATACACGGAAACGCATGTCCGAGAATCCACCCTAAGCCTGTAAATTTCGTTTATCCAACTAGGCCTGGAGTGGATTCTCGGTGTGCGTCCACATTGCGAGCCTAGTGCGATTGCGACGACGGGCGCGAATTATCAAACAAATGAAACGCGCCTTTGCGTCCATAGTGTAGTGACTAAGGCGGAAGCCTAACGCGACGGGCCTGAGCGAGACAACGCACGTAGTTTTCAAACGTTCCCGTCCGCGCGTTCTGGCCACACTACGGGCCTAGTCAGCAAGCGACACAACGTGCGGGTAGCGGGAGTAACAAACCAGTTCGGTCTTATCGCTCGGCGTATGCGCGTCTGTATATTGTTTGTTGTAAAATGGCGGTGAATACTGAATTGTTCATAACTGCGATTCAATCTTCATAATAATCTCAATCTCTCTAATCTCAGTTCTTCATATAAATTTAAAAATTCACCAAATACTTCCCGGTTTTTATTTATTTCGTGCACACCATCTCTAGTGTTCAACACCTCCCATCTCAGGATCGGACTGTCTAGTAAAAATATCAAATCCTCGTCCATAGTTTGCAATCCCTGAAATACGTCGAACCGCTACAAGAGCTCGCGCGTCACTGTGGCCACCGCACGCGCCCGCTCGCCGCGCCCGCGTTAGGCCCCAGTCACTCGCATTCAGTGTGGACGCACACTTAGACATGCGTTTCCGCGTATCCACCTTAGTGTGGCTGTTTTAGAGCGGATAAACGGAATAAGCCTTTGGTTGTAGCAACTGGAAACTTTTAAAGGAAAATTTAAAAAGTTGATAGTTGCGACAACTAAAGTTGCTCCATTTGCAAAGCGCCTTACGATTGATATATCGTCACCCTCCCCGCTAACTGTCGTAACTAGCAATTGATATTTTTCCAGGGCAACGGTTTTTCGGTCGGGTGCTACAATCATGTTACTGTAGTGGTCTTAGTTGTGGCTTTATTAAGTAATTAATATCGTTTTTATATTGCTCTTGGCTCACTCTTTAAGATAGTAGTTTCTTTAAAGCCCTATAGTATCTATTTATTTAGTTATATTCATTTGAAGCAGATACGTCACTCTGTGAGAACTTTGTTTTACAACTTGTGTCTGTTACGACTTGATTATTTTGTATAAAAATATAAATAAAACACTATTAATATTATATAAATTTATTAAAAATAATAAAACTGTTCGTTCGAAAACTCCCAGTTACGTTAAAGTTTAAAAAAAAAATGTTTTAACATTTTTGGCAATTTTGCTGTGTTTACATTATGTATACTATACTTTATCCATTAGTAATGAGATGAGTTGAGGCTTAACCTTCCTTAAAATAAACGTTATTTATTACTTTAAGCACACAAATATTATACAGAGGCGGACTAAGTGCTTAGTAATACATTTTAAGTTCAATCAGTCTTTGCAAAAAGATTAGTCTTTAATTGGACTTGCTTTACCTAGGGTTAAAGCGATCAGTCAATCAATCTTGTTTGTTAAAAATAGGAACTAGAAATCAGTCAAGACGTAATAGGTAGACAACGTCTTAATATTAACGTAAGGGCTAAATTCTAAAAACAACCAGTTAGTAAAATCAATAGTAAATTAGTAATTAAAAAGTATTAGTGGGAAAGTGACGTATAAAATGCTACATGCTCCAGCAACTTAATGACTGGGGTCCCCTGTTGTTAGTCCTTATATCTTTTCAGTAATGTTCTAACAGTATGAAAACTTATTCCCAAAGTATTTAAGAAAAACGTTTGGAAAACTTGGAGAGGTTGATTCTGAAGAGGAAAAAAATATTGAAGAGTGGCTTGCCTCCTAGATTCCGGTCCAGCAGTTCGATGTTTAACGGGTACTTTTTTTACATGCCTCACAATAAACTCACGCTGTGACTGAAGATTTCCTTGGTCCCAATAACTTTGGAATATATATTTACGAATTTCATCAGCTGTGAAGCGATGACAACATGCGTTTACAGTTGAGGATTTGACAAGTAGGGCCCATTTTCCTTTCCGGTATAATAGTTTTATGTACTTGAGTAGTATGCTGTTTGTCCGTGTTTTTCGACTAGAATCAATTCTATTTGTAGTAATTTCTGACGTTCAAAAGTGCCTTTTATGTGCCTATTTGAAATAAATGCTTTGACTTTGACTTTGAGCTGATTAATTTTTCTTACGTCTGGTTTTTTTTTGTTTTGGTTTTTTCAACCTTTAGTGGCGACCCCTCCACTTCAAAATCTTCGGGAAGGACCTGAGTATTGCTGGATATAACACACTCAGTGCCAGCTATTGTTTGTAATATACTTGGCGATAGTGTCTCACGATGATCATCACAATTAACATCATTGAAGTGATCCCAACACACTATAATTCTGCACCTAAAACAGGAACTATTAACCCCTTTATTGCACCCAGCAGCTTCGCAGAGTTGATTTTGCGTTTGTGTTTCTGATAGCAAGTCATAGATTTTGAAATCTTCTAAAGTATGCATAGAATTATCGGCGTGCTCTACATCTTGAGCCTGTGTTTCTGATGACAAGCCATAAACTTGTAATTCTTTTGAAGTATGCATTGAATTGTCAGCGTGCTCGTGCTGTGACGAAAATAACGACAGATACGACAGGTAGTGAGAATATTTTTTCCCTCCTTTTGCACATACACAAAACAAAATACGTGATTATCTTCTAAACGGTAAACGACACAGACACGATGATCAGAGAGAACTTATTCGGAACAAAGTTTTGAACTTGTAGGTAATGTCAGTGCAGTTACGACAGTTTGTGAGATACGACAGTTAGCGGGGAGGGTGACGATATATGTGTGTACTAGGTAGCGGTACACTTTTGCCTAATCCCTCGGGGTTTATAAGCGTGATTATGTTATAATTTATTCAGTGCTGCCGAGAACTTCTTGCGGGATTAATTTATTTTGTATCAAACATATTAATTTTCTATTACAGTATTTTTATTTCACAAAGCGACGCGCGCTTTGCTTGTGGTTAACAAGTGTACAAACACGCTGTGTGAGCGCAGGAACTCTCGGTACTATCCGAGACAACGGCGACGTCGGAATGTGTGTTAGACATGGGCGCCGCCTTAAAAATTCTCGGCGGCGGCGCGCTGACCAATTTCAATCGGCGGCGGCGTGGCGCCGGCGGCGTGGTTTTCTACTACCTACAACTAAAACTCGCAATCTACTCCCTATCTTCTTTAAGCCGGCCGGCTCCTTAATATCGTTTCAGTCGGACGACAGGAAAATGTCAGTCCTATACAGTACAGTAAATACCTTGTCCAGAATTCCAGATCAGGTCATCAGGTACAAAATAAAACTTTTTTCCAAAGGGACACTTTAATAGCCTCGTAAAATGTTTTCAACATAGACACAGATATCAAAGCATAAATACTAATTAAAGTTTGTCATTATTATCAATCTTACATATTTTATAATTATCATGAATAAACACGATTTTATTAACCCGAATCGAGCTCAAGCGAGATCTTTTGGCCATAACTGTTAGCCCAGCTACCGAGAATACCCTCTCACTCGGAGTGTTAGTGGCATGTATACAGAGTAAAGCTCTAGCAAGAGCAGCAAGAAAAGGTTCTTTTTTATTAGGTCCTTACATATGAAATTGGCGTTTTGTACGGGAGGAATATAAAGTCAATTTTTTTTGTAAAATATATTTAATTAATCAAAGTATGCACCGTTGTTATCTATGCACTTTTGCCTTCTCATAGGTAGTTCATTGATCCCTTTACTAAGAAAACCATGGGGGCGAGAATCAATGAACACTTTGAAGGCGGTTTGGACTGCCGCATCGGCGTTGAATTTTTTTCCTTGTAAGAAGTTGTCCAAATTCCGGAAAAATGGTAATCTGTTGGAGCAAGGTCCGGGGAGTACGGTGGATGTCGCAGACGTTCCAATTGTAGCTCATCTAGCTTAGTGGTTGTTTGTTGTGCAGTGTGGTCTTGCGTTGTCGTGAAGCAGCAGTGGCCTAGAGCGATTGACCAATCTCGGTTGTTTAGCAGCTAGTCCTTCTTTCATGGTTTGCAGTTGCAGACAATAGATATCTGCCGTAATCGTTTGGCCAGATTTTAGAAAGCTGTAGTGAACGACACCGGCGCTAGTCCACCAAACACTCACAAGTAACTTTTTCTGAGTCAATTTTCGTTTAGGGCAGGATTTGGCTGGTTCTCCAGGGTTCAGCTATTGCGACGAGCGCTTCCGATTACGAAAACGTTAAACCAAAAACGTACCGTACTTTCTTTTGCGACACCAGCTGTTTCTGCAGCACTGGTGCCACGGTAGAACTCGTACTCGTAAATATACCAATATTTCATGTTTTCCATTGTGCGGTAATAAGCGACGCCAAAGAAAAAAATAATGAGGAAAAAACAAATGAATGACTGTTTTCAAAACTCAAATGTACCAGCTAAATGAATGTATAAATTTGGGAATTCTTAACCAAAGAGGAGATATTTCAGATCAAAGTGGTCAGTACGACAAAACGCTAATTTCATATGTAAGGACCTAATATTATTCCAATAGAATAATAAATCACCATCTTTTGGCTCTTTAGGAACAGCACCAGCAATGTAACGCCAACATTCTTGCTCTATTGGATCACCTTGAATGCCTTGGCATGAACTCATACTGTTTCCTTGACAGTTTGTGCAATAATGATGTGTCAATTACATCTGGTGCTTGTACTGCCTGCGTTTTCGGCTAAAGCTTCTGGCTCGTTATTAATATTTATAATTTCCCTGATGTACGAGGAAAGGAATGACAAAAAAACGTCTATGGAAAAGATTATTCACTGTAGTTTTTGATAATTCAGTCATTTTGGATGAGTCAATCACGAAAACAAATACACGTCTTTACGCCACTCACGCCGCGCGGTGAATGTCGGCGGCGGCGGCGGCGTGCCGCGGGCGCGCGGCGGCGCCGCGCCGGCGCAGCGCCCATATCTAATGTGTGTTACGTGCTAACGCTACTCCTTTACGCACACATTCACAGCGTGTTTGTACACTTGGTTATCACGAGTAAAGCGCGCGTCGCTTCTTGAGATTAAAATATTGTACTCTTAAAAATGCCTCTTGTCTTTTCAACATTGTTTTAAAAACATTTTAATTATAAAATGTTAGATTGAGTAAAGTACATAACTTTTTTATAGAAATAGATGTATGAATCTCTTTTTGTCATTGAAGCGACTGAAAATTTTGAAAATTAATCAATTATTTGAGTTCTCGGCATCACATAGACGCTGATTATTTGTGGAACTATACTTTTGAATGAACCCAGTGAAACATCTCAAAAAAATACCAATGTATCAGTGCCAATTAGTACGGTTTTCGCTCTGATATTTGATAAAACTCCATTATTTTGCTATCGCGGCTATTTACCTAATTAAAATTAGTTCCTATAAATTATATTTGAGCGTAAATTATATAGATTAGGCACTGTATTGTGTATTTAAATTATATAAAATAAAATGGCAAACTCGTTGCAAAGATGAATTTGATACATCTATCATCTGCTAGCCCTTCTCCAACTATGTCGGGGTCGGCTTCCAGTCTAACCGGATGCAGCTGAATATCAGTATTTTAAATGGAGCGACTGCGTTTAAGACCACAACCCAGTTACTGGGTATCACGAAACCCCTTGGCAAGACTGGTTGTCAGACTTTCGGGCTTCGTACTCTCCGTAACAACGGTCAAAATTATCTTTTAGTCATTCACTAGTTCCTCAAATAATCAGAGATATTTATAATACTTTTAAGTGCTTAAAGTATAATTGAAATACAATCAATAGCATTAACTTATAAAAGGACATTCTTTAAAAAAAACATAGACAAAGGAATCAGACAAGAGTATGCTTTAAGATGGTTTGGTCATAGAGGATGAATAAAAGGAGACTAACAAAAGTTATTTGCAAGGCAGCTGTGAGTGGAAATTCCGGGAGTGGACGTGAAAGCTTAGAAGAAATGAGCTGCCAATAGTGTTAATTCCTAGCATCGAGTGCAATAACACCTCACTTCACCTAAGTTTTCACGATGAGATTTTACAGAAACAAATGGCTTGTTTGTTAGACTTTGAGGGTACACAAACATTTATATCTACTTTCGAATTGCTCCATAATCGGCCTATAATATTCCCACTGATAGGACTCGGGCAGTTCTCTGTCAGAGAGACTGGGCCATAATCCACAACGCGGGCCCAGCGCGGTGGGTTGGTGCAAATAACCCCCGAAACATCAAACGCCACTTAATTGTAACGCCCATATTTATAAAAGTTACTTAAAGTTTAACTTAATGATGAGCGTTGCTAAACCAGACATTTTTTACGTTTAAGGGCGAATTTCACCAAACTTTTATACCTAGAAAAAGTCTTATCCCGAAAATAAATTTTGAATTTTTGACAGTTTTCCATATTAGAACTGTGAGATGTCAATTTTATTCCACGGATAAAATATATATTATCTGACTTTGGTAAAATCAGCTCTAAACGTCTTTTAACTTTAATCAGCGTTTATAAATGAGGGTGTTCGACGTAAAGTTGACTTAAAATTAAGTCACGTCAATGTAAAATCGTTTTATACATAGTACATTGTTAGCAGTTATTCCATTCTTAATTTGTAACCATTCTGTAGTTTTTAAGCTGTATTACTTACTGCCATTTAAAAAAAAATAGTCTATTTGAGGCTATAAAGGTAAGACTAAAAAAAATGCCAGAAAATTCAAAAATTTTGTCAAAAAAACCTGTTATTTTTTTAATATTTTTTTTACCTAACGAGCTGTTTATAAAGTCTAACGTCACTATATAATCGTGGACGTCCACGTCCATCATAACCATGGAATTAAGTGCACGTTAAAATTATCGTGCAATCTGTATTTACTAATATTATAAAAAGGTAAAATTTGTTTGTTTGTAAGTCCCCCACGTACAAACAATACACCACTTACAAACTTTACCTCTTTATTTATAATATTAGTATAGATTGCCGCCCCCATCTTGTCTAAAAATGATGAACAGAAATGTTACTATTCGCTAATGGAGGCATCAAATTCTCACTACATAGTCCCTAGTTATTGTTTAAACTTGTGTAGACTAACATTACTAACATCTTAATATTATTTCTTAAGGCGAGTACTGACCGGTGTTACGGGTCGTAATGTACCATTCGCAGCGAGCATGTTACATTACGCCGTGTTCTATAATCCGTGTAACATGCTCGTTTCGAACTCTTTGCTCGCCCGTGCTTCACATTCGTTGCCACTCGTAGTGAAGATGTCGGACACGAAGTTGTGTTGGGGTCTTTGATTTTACTCAATTATTGTATGTATACTTATTCCAAATTAAGAAGAAAAAAAAAAAGAGCAACGAGTCGCTCGTTGCGTTCATACTGACTGCACGAACGCTCGCTGTGTAACACGTTACATTACGCCCCGTAACACTGGTCAGTACCCTCCTTTAGTTTACAATTCTTGACCGGTTTTTCATAATAACTGTTTGGTAAAAACATGTAATTAGCCTTATAATGTGCCCACTGCTGGGACACCGGCCTCCTCTCTGTGAGAGGGAGTGGGCCGTAATCCACCACGCGGACTCAATGCTGGTTGCTGGATGTCGGCATGTGTTCGAATTTTTTGATTCTAGGACATGCCGGTTTCCTCACGATGTTTTCCTTCACCATTTTGAGAGCAGTGGTGATGAAATCAAATACACAAAGTGCCTTCCTGGGTTCGAACTTACGACCAAACGCTCATAAGGCACACTGCTCTCTTTCTGAACAGTAAACTACACTGAACCGTCAGGCTCGGGTCGGTGACGATGAATCGGGTATACTCGGCTCCAGCCGGTCGGTGACGCTGAATCCGGTATACTCGACTCCAATCGTAAGTTTTAAATTCTATCATGTGGTCATAAGCATACTCCCGCTTTTTTTTTCTTATCGAACAGCCTCTGAGTCAGAAAAGACTCTATGGGTGGGTATATTCGGCTACCGAAGATACAAAAAGAAACCCTTTTTAACCGTCTTTTAGAGTTCAATGTTCAAACTTCCATATAGCTGTTGCTTATCGCAAAAGAATTAAAGTGCATATAAAATACCTAACAACATAACTTTATGTGTACAACATCGTTAAAAAACACTTCGTAGTCAATTTTATCGCGAAAATATATTTTTAAATAAGACTATTACATTACAAATTGTGCAATAAAATGAAATTGCATCATTTGTTTTCATCAACATTAACAAAAAACTTATGCAATATGATAATGACAGAAGATGCATCTGGTCAGCCATTTTGCATATTTCGTAATGTCACACGGGCAGAGTGAAATGTCAAAATAATAAACTTAAGCAATATGTCATATATCTATAATTCTATCTAATATAAACCTGAAGGGTTTGTTGATTAATGTACGGGTGTTTAATGAGAAGTCGCTTTTCAAAAATTCTTTTTGCATTTGATAGCCCAATTCATCAGGAAGCCTATGGGCTATTTAACACGCTATGGCCCTTAAAGAGCCGAGCAAAATTAAATACGATAGCGAAGTTATAGCGCGGGCAGGTGATGCGATGCGATGCGACGGGGTGGGTCGGGTGTACAAGACACGCGGACAAAGTCGCAGGCTAGTAATTAAATTAACAAGGAATGTAAAATTCAACAGTTGTTATCAAAAACTGGTCGACCTTTTACTAGCTATATTTTTAATAATACTTAAAAGAATTTATTTTATCATTTTAATTAGCATTTATTTTTATTTTCGTATTAATATTTCGAATTGCAATGTAGATTAAGTTCAAATCCTTTTTTATGAGTATTACAACTACCTAATTTAAAACATTTAGTTTTATTGTTTTATGCTAAGGACTTGGCGGTTGCACTGCAGTGCCGCTTATAATTATTTTCCTAAAATGTATTATTCCCTATTATTTTTAATAAATAAATAAATATTTTATTTTAGTATTTTTGGTTTTATTTTCTCCCTCCTGCAGACTGAAAACAATAATCCTGAAAACAAAATCAATTTGCCTAGACTTTCCTAACTTTGTTGAGGTCTGCTTCCAGTCTAACCGGATGTAACTGAATACCAGAATATTTTACAGTATTTTTACGATGTCCACAAATACATCAACAGTTACTGGTATAGAGGTATGAGGAACAGGATGTGAAGTTCACTCAATCTCCATAGACAAAAGAAGGATGCTCTGACCAGACGGGTGTTGTGTCTGGTAGGTGCTCGACGAATGATGTCGGAACGTTGTATATGTCGTAGGTTTTTCATAAAATTAGGTTTTTGATCAAAAACCTAGGCTATTGATCAAGAACCGGAAGAAGACAAAATTATTACTTTATGTTATCATAAACCTGAGAAAATCCAGTTTTTTTATCAAAAACCTAGACTGTATTAGTTTTATGATAAAAACAATGTTGGTTGCTATTTCTTTAAATAAATAAAACAATTAAGAAACAATAAACAATGATTTATTTGTTATGAAATTACATACCTACATTTAAAAAATAATATGTGTGATGTGTGTGTGAAACGGCGAAAAACGAAACGGTTAAAAACGTGATTTTGTCTATTTTTGTGCTTTTGAACCAGAAGAAGACGGTCGACGTCAGGGGCACCCCGAGGTTCGGTTTGGTTAGGTTCCTTTAAACCCTGAAGACAGAAATAGGAGCCCCGCGCAGCGGGGCTCCGTCGACCTGACGTCGTTAGAAATAATACTGCGCGCTCGTTTTATCATAAAGCCAAACTAGTTCAGGTTTTTGATCAAAAATCTGGATTGTTAGAGGTTTATGATGAAATTGAGTTTAAAATGTGTCATCTTCCGGTTTTTCATCAAAAACCTAGGTTTTTCATCAAAAACCTAATTTTATGAAAAACCTACGACATATATATTATTATGCTAGTTGTGCGGTTAACTCTATTTGCGAGATGCAGGATTTTGCGTGACGTCAGTATAACGCGTAGTTCGCATGTGGCGTTGTAGGTACCGCTACACTGTGTAAAAGGATACCACTTGGCAAGACTAATTGTCAGACTTGGGCTTCTGACAATAAATGATCCTGAAACAGTAGTAATAATTACAACTTCTTTACGTAAACTATGAAAACTGCAGTTTATAATAGCAAGCTTGTATCTCCCTAAGGGGTAGGTAGATTTATAAGTATTGCCAGTTATAAAAATTTAAAAGGGCCCGAGCCTATTGATTCTAACCGGTCATGCATTCGGTTACCGGGCTGCTATGGATAAAATACTAAAAAAAAAACATCCGAATTGAGAACCTCCTCCTTTATTGAAGTCGGATAAAAATAGGTAACACTGGCCCGACTTGGACATCGGACACATTAAGACGGTCCGCGGTCAGCAATCGCCACACAGTATGACAGTATCATAACACAGAACTATCTCTGTTCTACAACCATGCTTTTATTTACTATAAAATTAGTGACATATTTTTAAATTATTGATGATTATTTACTAATATATTAATAACTACTAAACTATTGACTATTGACTACTACTATAATGTTGCTAGTCTTTAACTATTGTATGCCTAAAGGCGGGTCATAGATGTACTTCATTTCATAAACTGTAACACCATATTTTTACCTGTGTACCACAATAAATAATTTGAATTTGAATTTATTTTAATAATGATAATAATTTGTTTATTTCCACTTCAAGACAACCATTAGAGTGGCCCTGGCTCTTGTACTAGGAGGTCCTGTATCACAAGAGCCCAGACCTCTCAATTTACAGAGAATATGATTTAGAAGCGCGATAGACTAAAATGAGATTCGATATAACTATATCGAATCTCATTTTAGTCTATCGCAGCCATAACTATGGCATGCATTAGAAGGTAAGTTTACAAATATACAAGATAAAAAAAAAACAAAAAAGTAAAACAATAAAAGAGTTTACATTTTTTTTTATTAAATTAGTGTTATGTTATGTTAATTACTTACCTTTTTTTTACTACGACTTTAATTAATTCAAGAACCCAACTTTTTACAAAAAACAAAGCTGGCAACTGGAAAAAGTTACGTCGCCATGGCAACGTAACAAACAACAAAAGACTGTTTATAAACAACCGTGACGTTTTAGAAAAACATCTTTTAACTTACATAATTGCCTTTGGAAATAATAGAAAAATGTCTGGTCTGAGTGGATTCGATGGGGAAGCCGTCGGTTTCGACTCCGTTAAGATGAATAAGAGTGAAGGAACCGAGTCCTCAACTCAGACAACCGAATTCCGTGAAACTGGGATGTCATCCCAAACCAATGTTCTCATAGAAACGGGATCTTTGGCTACTGCAGAAGACTTGAACGCTCAGGAGGACATTTTAAAAGAATATCCACCTCCAGGGCTAAACGAATTCCTGAAAAGAGTTGTACCTTCGATGATGGAACAGCTCGATCATAGCGATAGAGAGCTGCTGTACAACTCTTCAGATTCCGATGAAGAGGAGATATTAGAAGCAAAACTGTTCCAAGAAATTAGGCTGACTGACATGCCAGGCATGGGGGCTGGCGACGATTCGCGTTGTGTTCTCGACATATCTTGGAGTAACGCTGGGAACTCTCTAGCTGTCGCTTTAGGCAAGAATCAGCACAAAACTTGGTGCGTAGACGATGGATTGATCAGGATTTTTACCCTCAAACGAACTGCAGGCGATACTTTTGTAAGAAGCCTGGATTTGGCAGAGAAAAGCTGCGTTACAAAAGTGAAGTACCATCCTGCTGTGTCAGCCCTGTTAGCTTATGGCACGGCCTCAGGAGAAGTGGTTGTGTGCAACCTGAGGAATCTAGATGCTATTCTGCTGACCTCTCCAGCTGGAGCGCACGGATCCAGGCGTGTCAGTAACCTGCAATGGGCGGACGCAGCGCTTGCTAACACATTCTTAACCATGCAAATAATGAACACAGGCAAAAGACGCGGCGCCGCAGATCACATACTTATCTCATCTGGCTTCGACGGCACTTTGAACGTATGGCGCGTCAACGCCACCCAAAAAATATTTGAGAACGTGATCAGCTACTCGATCAACGGCTCCAGGAATTTGAATACTGTTATCATCTCTTGTTTTGACTTTATTAAGTCTTATCCTCTTCGTCCGAGCGACCAGAAGGTACCGGACGATATATTTGTCGTTGGTTCACGTACGGGGTCTATATATCTCTGTAAGACGAAGACTTTTAAGCCTATCGTAAATAGCAAGAAGGTGGACCCCGTGTATGAAGTGTTACAGGGACATATTGGGTATATCCTGGATATTGCGTTCAGTTTCCAGAAGCCTGGAATTTTTGTGTCAGCTTCTCTTGATTCTGAGATGAGGGTCTATGATATTAATCAGCCTGGTCCTTTGAAGGTATGTTGTGTTGATATTTAAATATTCCATTTTATTGTATTTTGTGGTGGAAAATACTCAGCTACACCCGGTCACACTGGAAGCCGACCCCGACATACAGTGGCTTCCGAAAGTTAGTTGACATTCTTCCACTTCAGCTGTGACACATCACACTATGATTTACCTCACCTGAAAGTCTCAAACGCCTACGAGGGGGCGTTATGCCCACGCTGAGAACCTATGATCTAAACCACAGAACAGATAAAAGAGGTCTAAACACATGCATTGCAACAACATTTTGGTAATGCAGTCGTGTCGTGTTTTGTTTTTTAGGTAATATGCCCAGACGTATCAATATCCTGCATGGCGTGGCTGCCAAATAACCCGTGCGTCGCTATCTTGGGGCTGTTGAAGCCCGATGGACAGCTGGCGCAGGTCTTCAACGTGAACAGCGGCCGTCGGGTCCCCGTGGAAGGGCTCACTGGAGTCGGGGGCTGTGTCACTTGCATCACGGTTAACCATAGCGGGTTGGTGCTTGGCAAATAATATAAATATTCTAGTATTTGTGAAGAACCGGAGTTACCGACATAGCTTGCAGAGTAAGCAAACTGAAGTAGCATTGCGCTGGCCATGTTTTAATTTCGAAGGATAGATGGCCTGTGGAGCAGACGACACCTGGAGTGGAGACCGCGTATCGGTAAGCGTAGCGTGAGACGCCCCCCAACTAGATGGATCCACGATCTAAATAAGGTGGCTGGGACCTGGGACAGACTGGATGCGGAAGGCGGAGGTCAGGGTGTTGTGGCGTAGCCTGGGAGAGGCCTATGTCCTGCAGTGGACGGCGATAGTCTGAGTTGATTGAATATTTGTGAAGGAGCTCATCTAGGTAAGAAATTACGTCACCCTACCATGACTACCACTGTGGCGACATCTATAACGCCACATACGACCTACAACTGATGTTATCAGACTTATCCATGCGATTTAACCTTCCAATATACAGGGGATATCATATCGACGCGCAAACTGTAACCAAGAATTCAGCACATGATGCTAAACCGCTAGCGTTGAAATCGTTCTTCGGTTATTGACAAAAAGCAGCTGTTTCACATACATATATTTTGACCATGTCGGTACTGCATTTTATGCAGTACCGACATGGTCAAAATATATGTAACCACTTTTTGGCTACTGAACCCTATCCATACTAATATTATAAATTCGAAAGTAACTCTGTCTGTATGTTACCTTTTCACGCCTAAACCACTGAACGGATTTCGATAAAATTTGGCAGAGGTAGATTGCATCCCTGGGAAGGACATTATGATAGTTTTTATCTCGATATTCCCACGGGATCGGCACATATGCAGGTGAAACCGTGGGTCGCTGCTAGTCAACTATGAATTACAAAATATTACACGCAGACGATGAGGTGGACTAGTGGTAGCGGCAGCGATTTACGAGTTGTAGGTCGTAGCTTCGAACCCAGACAGGCGCTATAGTGCCGGAGCACACGATGCGTTGCGGCGCCGCACCGCATCGTGTGCTCCGGCACTTACTTTGTGTAAATAATTTCATCACCACTGCTCTCAAAACGGTGAAGGAAAACATTGTGAGGAAATCGGCATGCCCTAGAACCAAATTCGAAGACATGTGACATCTACCAGCACGCACTGGGCCCGCGTGGTAGATCACTCCCACTCGAAGAGAGGAGGCCTGTGCCCCAGCAGTGGGAATTATGATGACAGACAGCTGAAGGCCAATTCTCGTAATTTAAAACGTTCAAAATCTAGTCGCAGTCTCATCTCAGCGACAAAGAAATGTCAAAAACTTGTCAAAATGTAGGGAAATTTGAAGTATTTTTTGACAGATTGAGACAGATCAGACTGTGAACGTTGTTAAAATTAGTAGAATTGCCCCTCAGGTATCATATACAGGGCCGTCTTAACCATATTGGTCGCCGGGGTGCGAAAATCAGCTTGCGCCCCCCTTGCCAACAAAAAGAAATTAAACTTAATTTTTGTGTTCCATTTTTAAGATGATTTCTACCAAATTTTTTCAAGGGATTTTTTGAGGCGGTGACGTATAGTTACAGCGCTGCAGCGTTGCGGTTATAATGAGTGATTACTAATGACCTGATCGGCTTGCGCCCCCTAAGACCTTGCGCCTGGGTGCCGCGCACCCCTTGCACCCCCGGGTAAAGACGGCTCTGATCATATAAACTAAGGATTCTGTGCTAAAACTGCTCCTATTTCGTTTGTAGCGTATGCCGCATCGCAGCTGGTGATGCTGACAGCAATCTTCACATTTGGGAGCTCCCGACGCGTCGCATCAAGCTCACTCAGGAAGAACTAGACTTCTAGAAAGCTGTTAATAGCACTAACCTTGAATTCCAAATCGCAGATAATTTATCCACATTAATAGCCACTAACTCGGCGTTATGTTGTGGGCTGATTTTACAATTGACAGATATTTTTTATTCGTGGATTAAAACGGACGTCTGATAGATTTTGTATGGAAGAAGAACTGTCAAAAATTCAAAAAATTTCCTGGGATAAAAATATCAAGGTAACCTCTCTGGGCTGATTTTTCCATCGCCGAATAACTTTTATTCGAGGAATAAAATTGACTTCTAACAGTTTTTGCTTCGATCAATAGTTTTTGTATGAAATGAAATAAGTGTCAAAATTTCAAAATTATATTCCTCGAATATAGAACTGTCAGATGATTGAAAAATCAGCCTTAAGTCTGTGAAAATATCTGTCGATTGAAAAATCAGGCCCAAGTTGATTTTTGATTGGCAAAATTAAAGAAAAAAGAATTGGTTGCGGTGGAATTTGAATTTTGTCTTTTATTACATTGAGTTTGTGTTTCAAAACTTGATATAATATTTAAGATCAGTCGTGGGCCGGATGGGATTTTCAATCGGCAAAAAAATCAAAATTACGAACTTTCGTACAAACTTTCATCCCATATAATATTTTGTCAGGGGATGAATTTTCAAAAATCCTACCATAATGTTTACTTTCGTTACGAAAGAAACTCTTGTGCAAAATTTCATGTTTCAGCGGTTTAGACTGTGCGCTGTCAGTGAATTTAAAAGTTTTTTTATTAAGTAGATTTGCATACATTGCCACTTAGCGTTATGTAGTCTAACTTGATTTTTGACTGATCAATAAAGAGATTCTGAATTTTTTTTTGAACTTTGTCGTGTCATGTCATTGAGTTTGTTTAAAAAACTCGATTATTACCTATCAAAGTTTTTGAATCTCTTTTGGATAGTTTAGGTGTATTTGTGTATGTATTAGTATTAGTAAAAGTATGCCTCGATGGTCTACATGGTTGCAAGCGCTACCGCTGAACGAGATCCTGGGTTCAATTCCCAGGCCAGGAAAAGTGTGTTATTGGGTTTTACATTAGGAATTTCTTAGTATACCGGAGTCTGGATTGGTGCCCGGTTGACAGCAAAGGCTCGCTCCTGAGTCTGCCTGACAATTCGGAAATTACAGGCGTGATGTTATGGTTATGTAAAAGTATATTTCGATCCGTAGTCAAACGGACTTTTATTTATTATGTGTTTTCTAGTAATTATGTTTGTTTTATTACTAATTATTATTTGAAGTGTGAACGAGCGTGTTATAAGCCATTGAATTATTATTGTTTTAAATGAAATATCCATATATTTTGACCAAATATTGGATGAAGATACCTATTTTAGTTAGTATATTATGATTTACATTTAGTTGTTTTTTTTAATAATAAATAAAACCTTGATTTTAACCTGTTTTTTATTTTATTAAAAATTAGCGTCCTGCCCCTGCTTTACATGGGTGGCAAAGTAGATGATGCCGCGCCATGGCTTATTGTTGAATTTTCCGAGTTATTATTATGTTGTTTATTACTAGCTGCGCCCCGCGGTTTCACTCGCATGAGTTTAGATCCCGTGGGAATATCGGGATGAAAAAATATCCTTTGGCCACTTTCATACGGTGACCATTCGATTAGATTTTTTCAGGTATGTACGGTTTTACCGTATCCGATGCAATCGTTCACACGGTCCTCCATATTTGACAACCGACTGATGCAACCACAGAGTAAACTAACTATAGAGGAAGATGCAACACACAAGGGCAACTGCAGACACGCGCGCGAGTGCGTACGATTCTCGAATGGGCGAGTCGTGTGAACGAGACAACATGAACATAAGCGCCACTGCGTGTCGTCTTCTATAAAATCGTTTCGAAGCGCGGCATTCTCTGTGGCAACTTCGTACGGTATAGGTACGGTAAAAAATGTATCTCGAACACGACGTTTTCCCTTATCCGGACTCCATGTGAACAATTTGACATATTGTCTACTGCCACGTATGTTTGATAAAATCTTGCGTACGGTATACGGGAAAAGTATGGCCGTTTGAACGTGGCCTTTGTGTTAATCCTGGTTATGAACTATCTCATCATCATATGCCCAGCCTTTTCCCAACTATGTTGGGGTCGGCTTCCAGTCTAACCGGATGCAGCTGAATACCAGTATATTACATGGAGCGACTGCCTATCTGACCTCCACAACCCATTTACTGGATAATACGATACCCCTTAATAAGACTAGTTGTCAGACTCTCGGGTTTCTGACGACCCGTAACGACTGTCAAAGATCTACGAATGACAGCCGGGACCAACGGCATAACGTGCTTTCCGAGACACGGAGGGGTCTTGGTTATTAAAGATGGTCACCATAAAAAGTTAGTTTACCCTGCATTATATTGTAGTCTGTGATGGTCATGATGGGTGACCATCACACGGACCAATCGCGGCAAGCATAGCTTAACCTGATCGATCGACCCGTACCTACGACTGTTATTGCCGAGTATCATAGGATATTCAAGTTTATGTTAAAACATTATTGTGTTTTCTGTTTGCATTAAATGTCCTCTATCGATTTATATAGGCCTCATGCGTGGCCGCTATTTTCAAAATGGCGCAACAGTATCTAGGCACGCCAGGCTCCATATAAAAACTTCAATCCCCTTTCACAAATACGAGGTCGAGGGTAGATCGATTGATTTAAAATTTCTTTATTTTAACTTAAACAAAACAGATAAAATGACATTCAGATCTTATTCTAAAAGCACCACCAATCATCACATTAAGATTGGGTGTTTTGTGCAAACTATGGCGCCTTTATAAAAAGCTTCCGCCCGCGAGGTATGTCGATAAAAACTATCCCATGTCCTTCCTCGGGATGCAACCTATCTATCTGCGGAATTTTATCGAAATCCGTTCAGTGGTTTAGGCTTGAAAAAGTAACATACAGACAGACAGAGTTACTTTCAAATTAATAATATTAGTATGATATTACGTATACTTACATAAATTATGTAATGTAAAAAACTTCTTGTTATGAATCAGATGTATCATTATTACTTACGTGAATTAAATATTGTACTGTTCAGCGCGATGATTAGATACAAACGCAATTTATAACACATACTATTTTTAAGATTGTAAAAAAGTACAACATTGATAAAAATTAAATTTTTAGAGACCTATAACTAAAATGCAAATGAACTTCATGTACTGAGTGAGATTCGTTGTAAATCTAGCCATATTTAGAGAGAACACTAAAAAAAATTCCGAGTGCGAGTCGACTCGCACACGAAGGGTTCCGTACCACAAGGCAAAAAACGCCGAAAAGAACATGTTTGTTGTATGGGCGTTGCCCTTAGTTATTAATTTTATTATGTTTTTAGTATTTGTTGTTATAGCGGCAACAGAAATACGTCATCTGTAAAAATTTCAACTGTCTAGCTATCACGGTTCATGAGATACAGCCTGGTGACAGAGGGATATTGGAGTCTTAGTAATAGGGTCCCGTTTTTACCCTTTGGGTACGGAACCCTAAAAATTCCGGTCATGGGTAGAGGGTAGAAGTCAGTAGATAAATAAAACGAAATCAATAGACTTAATTTTTTATGTCATTTCGTTTAAAAATTACAATATCTAAGGAATCATTTTGACTAACTCAAAATATACATTGTATAGTTTCTCTTCTTCTCTTGTTATTGTATGCTTTGAGTTCTTCTTGTTTTGGTTAACGGCTTCTGGAAAAGAGAAGAAATATAATTAAACTTTAGTCATATATGTAGATGACAAACCAAAATGTGGCCAGCACGCCACGGTTCGACTACATGACAGACTGACGCCGAGGGCACGTTTTTTATTTTTTGACGTGGCGGTGAAAAGGTTAAAGAAAAAATTACAGGCAGTGGGGGGGCTGCCGACAAAATTGAAAACTTATAACTATGAAATAACAGTTTATATTTATTTTCTAAATTAATGGTAAGTACAGTTTGTTTATCAAACACACTTAAATATAAGTACTTTTTTAACACAAGTAAAGCACGCGTCGCTTTGTGATATAAACTGCGACCAAAATACAGTCGCTTTTCGTGTATTTGTGTGAAAAAGGCATGAGAAAATACTTCGATAATACGTATGGGGTACCTGTCACTGCTTCGCTCTCCGCGAGGGCTCGGTCGCTGTGGGGGGCGGAGGAGGTCCCTTCTTCTCCAACTCCTCGAGGTAGCTGGTCAGGATCTGCTGTCTCTCTTCTGGGATGTGGTCCAGTGCTGCATACCTGAAAATTATTGAAAACTATGTTTGAGACAATAATAGAGTATGTAGGTATATCTATACTAATATTATAAAGCTGAAGAGTTTGTTTGTTTAGTTAAACGCGCTAATCTCTGGAACTACCAGTCGGATTTGATTCTTTTTGCATTTGATAGCCCAATTCTTGAGGAAGGCTATAGGCTATTTAACATCACGCTATGACCTTTAGGAGCCGAGCAAAAAGAAAAAAGTCAGTAAGAACGCTAAGCAAAAACGAAGTAATAGCGCGGGCAGGCGATGCGATGCGACGGGGTGGGTCGGAGTAACAAGAAATTTCACGCGGACGAAGTCGCGGGCAGAAGCTAGTCTATCATACATAATAATAAAGCTGAAGAGATTGTTTGTTAGTTTGAACGCGCTAATCTCTGGAACTACCGTGCTTTAACCCTCTATACCCCTTCAGGCATGAACCGGTTAAATACCGTCATTACAGAAACAATTAAAAGCCATCGTGTCTCGCTTGGATCCACGTTCGAAGCGCGCGTGGATCCACGTTCAAAGGGTTCAAGGCGTGATGTAATGTGTCATCGTATGCAAGTGACCTGGCGTCGTGCTTGAGCGTGTCGAGCACGTGCTGCAGCGCGGCGGGATGCGCCTGCACGGCGGCGAGGCTCTTGTGCGTGATGCTGCGCGTCTCCTGCAGCAGCTGGCGCATCGCTGTCTTGGCACACGACTGCTTGTCGCGCTGGTAGTCGCGGAATTCACGTTCCATCTGGAAGGAACAAATGTTACTATCATCGAACAATACATCTCATAAAAGACTCAAGTCATCGTCGCCCAGCTCAAACCCTTGGACCTAGAGCTTACACTTCGCTCCAATGCGCCGTCCACGATATAGCTCGGTCGTTTAGTAGTGCGACTAATCGCAACGACTTGCTGTACCCACGTTATAGTGAAGACAGCCACTATTTCTTATATTGCGACTAATCACATCTAAAAGTCGTGACTTATCAAAACCACTAATTGCAGCGAAAAGTCATACTGAAGTAGAGGACCGCTCTAAAAAACTTGCGACTAATCGCAACGATTAATCGCATCTTCCTTACCTGTGAAGCACTATTATACACGGGCGCGGTGGGTTCCTCAGCCAGAATCGCGCGCACCTCCCTCCAATGCGCTGTACACGATATGCCTCGGTCGTTCAACAGCGCGCGCAGTTTGTCGCGGCGTTTTGTCGCAAGTGCGCTCGTGTGTTGCATGAATAACCGCTCCTGAAAAATAATAATAGAATATTCTAAAATAAACAATAATAATAATAAACCTTTTTGTGTTATTATAGAAAACTTAAAACTAATGTTAGTATCCAAAAGATAATTTATTATGCTAGGTGAAGTCTGGAGCCGAACTTCAAATATTCCACGCAATATGTAGTACATATTAGTAGACATATGAAGTCCGACCCAGTGACGCATCATTGGAAGCTATAAACTTAACTTCAAGGGGCCGACGTAGCATGCGTAGTTCATACAAACGTAATATCAAAATAATTTGTAAATCAAACATACTTATAAGATATAGTGTGTATTTATTCCGATTGTATTAAAGAATATCTAGGTTCCCAAAATATATATTTTGAATGGACACTGATTTAAAAACGAGTCACGAGAAAAATAAGTTTTCTATAGGAATTTGAAATTCCTCATATTATATCGTTTTTATAACAGTGTCCTTTCAAAATATATATTTGGGAACCTAGATATTCTGTAATACAATTGGAATAAATACACACTACTTCAAGAATGTGTTTGATTTACAAATTGTTTTGGTATTACGCTAGTTTATTGTTATTACCTTATCATCCTTGGTCAGTAACTCAGCTAGGCTGTATCTATGGTCTTTTTTGAGCTGTTTCTTCGCGTCTCGCCACGACAGGTCGGGGTTTCTCACCAAATCTGCTAGTAATGCGTTGAAATGCTGCAAAAAACATGTAATTTTCGTTTGAGGTTGATGTTTCAATCGAACAAAAATAGCAGGCTTGTATTGTATTTGAACTATGCCAAATCGCAATATATATTGTTATATTATATCGAAGGGTTGACTATCCATTATTTACCGAGTCCCTTCCGTACCTCGAGCCTCGGAAAGCACGTTAAGCCGTTGGTCTCGGCTGTCGTTATTAGATCTTTGACAGTCGTTACTAGTAGTCAAAATCACGACAGTCTTACCAAGGGGTATCGTATTACCCAACACCTGGGTTATCGAGGTCCGAGAGGCAGTCGCTCCATATAAAATACTGGTATTCAGCTGCATCCGGTTAGACTGGAAGCCGACCCCAACATAGTTGGGAAAGGGCAGGCAGATTGATTGATTGCTCACCTGAACAGCCTCGTCCCTCTTATGGTACTCCCGCTCCTTGTCCCTGTCTCTGAGACTGGTCGCCAGTGCCCTCTGTACCTCCCGCTCCCTCTCCTTGATGGAAGCCTGTGCCCTCGCCTCCTTCTCCCTGGCAGCTGTCTCCCCGTCGCTGGCCGCTTCTGGCTCCTCTTGTTCCACTTCTTCTGTCTCTTCTGGTGGCGGTTCCTGGTGGGAAGGGTGGCGGGGTTTGAGATATGTGGTGGAAGAATGGATTGTTGTTACAAATCGCTATACGTTATTGTACTGGACTCGCAAAATGTCAACTTTACAGTTAAAACTGCGACAATGGATACTTCTTTTTACTGGTATCAATTGTTCTTTCAATCCATTCACTGTAACGCAAAGACAGGATAAATACATAGATTTTATCAGTCTGTCATTGGTCTGTTAATACATTGACACCAATATATGGCTATGGCCCATTGTGTTATCAGTGACCTGCTACGTTATTCACAACCATCCGACAGGCTATCGTATCGAAAATTACACATTTCGATAACCCGATTGGCCTTGTCCCCGGCAACAAACAGCTGTTGGAAGACATCTGATGTAAGTGTAAACCCAATTCAAATTAAATTCTTATGTACCTAATCACCCAGTAACCGAGCAAGTAACACATTTGCATCAAGAACACGAAAATTGAAGTTAGAAAATTAGAATTTCGGATATTCAAGTATTTAAATCAAAGCACTCAATTTGTAAACGGCAATACAAATTAGGTGGAGCTAAAAAAATACTTTTTATAAAGATTCAAAGTAAAAAAGGCTTTCAATTGGTAGAATGCCTTGGACTGGTTTTTAGATCCGTAGTTCACTCAACCAATTTAAGGTACGACTAGTCGATATTTTTTCCATATTAATTTCGGGAGAGTATTACTCCGCTGTTTGACAGTGAGCATCCAAAGTTAAACATGATATCGGTTAATTTTGTCTGTACGGAAACATAATAGTAAAATAAAAAGCCATTAAAAAGTTATGAGGCAACAGAGATTCGTTTTTCTTGCCATTTTTAACGTAACTTTGGGTGGACATGAGTAATAAAAAATCTGTAAAATCTGCAAAATTACGTCCGTATCGACAAAGCTCCGAAGGTCAATTCTCGTAATTTAAAACGTTCAAAATCTAGTCGCAGTCTCATCTCAGCGACAAAGAAATGTCAAAAACTTGTCAAAATGTAGGGAAATTTGAAGTATTTTTTGACAGATTGAGACAGATCAGACTGTGAACGTTGTTAAAATTAGTAGAATTGCCCCTCTGTTATTGTTGAGTTCGATAACTTTATTTGTATTTATGGTGTTCTTTCACATAAAATTCGATTTTCCGCCTATCAGTTCGGAACGGTGTTTCTGTGCGAGAGAACTAGACGTTGTTCATGTAGACTAGCATCTAACTGCTCATCGCTGATACTATCTCCGTCGGACACTTAAGTCAGATGAGACAGCGTGCTTTTTGGCCATAACCACCAGGGAGTTCGAGCTCACGACTAGTTTACTCTTAAAAACCAAATTTAAAAACAAGTAATGGTTATCAATTCTTTGTCTTTGAATTATCAAATAATTAACTATTAGTTGACCCACTTGACCATTAATTATAATTTTTTAACAATTGGTCGAGTTACCCACGGATCAAAAAACCGGCCCTAAGTGCTTGGCCAGACTGCCAGCGCGAGGCGAAGAGCGGCGCGGGTGCGGGAACGCGCGCGATATGCCTGTCCGTAGCCGAGCGCGGCTTCGTTCAGTGTTGTCGTGTCCAGTGTTTGTCAAAATATAATATGGATGAAGAAGACTTATTTTTACTAGAATAAAGCTCGAACTAGTTTCGGAACCGGGGTTCTCAAACTAGTAGGGGTCTAGGGGTCACTGCGACCACTTTATGAACGAGTTACGGCGTGAGTTGTCCGGGCGCTCCCCGCGCCAACCAGCTAAAAACATTGAGTCGTTACGGGTAGTCCCGAGTAGCCCGAAAGTCTGACAACCAGTCTTACCAAGAAGTATTGTGTTACCTAGTAACTGGGATATGGAGGTCAGATAAGCAGTCGCTCCATGTAAAATATAGGTATTCAGCTGCATCTGGTTAGACTAGAAGCCAACCCCAACATAGTTGGGAAAAGGCTAGGCAGATTAATTGAAATTTATTACCCAATAGCCCAAAAGTCAGGTAATATTATGTCATGAAAAGAGGGTACTTAAAAAAAATCTACTAGCGTTTGCGGGGTATCTAAAAATAAAATGAACAACATACACAATTATGAATTTATTCACAATCATTAATTTCTAAACTTTCAATCATAATTAGTAATTATAAACCCTATGTACAAGTTACATAATAATAAAACGGAGACGGTACATGTGTACTTATCATAAAAAAAAATGCTCTTTAGACAAAAAGTCGGGTAGTCGAAAGTGGAAATTAAGTAATGTTCTTCCTACAGCACGGCCGTCGAGTGAATGCGTTCCTGACACAATTCTCTCGCTATTAAAGATCAAAGTCGCAAAACACGTAGAGCCCCTACGTGTTTATCGTATATATCATTAGGCAAGTTTATAAATAAAGGGAGTTATTCTTTTGTGTGTAACTAACAAATGTCAAGAACGCATTCTCTCATCGCCGCACTGTAATCTCTGGAGACTAAAATGACATTTGGAATCGACCAATTGGAACCGTGCACCTAGCTTCTGACGTTTCATAAGTGCCCATATAGGTTTATGTGAAATAAAATATTTTGAATTTGATTTATGTTTTGGTAAAATTTCATATTTTAATCTTAATACAACTAATATTATAAATGGGTGTGTCTGCTACACTTTCACTTTAAAACCACTAATGCTCGGTTCCTATAAACAAAAACGATGGTTTTGCTTACCAATAGTAGCATTTTCTTGTTGCCAAACTGGGAATATAAATAGATCCGTAAGCTAATTGTACCTGTGATAGCTGCTTCCATAGTTATGGGTCTGCTATGCAAAGCTCTGAGGTCTTTGCTTCATTATTGGTAAAGATAAAACAGTCTTAATTTTAACCTTTAACAGTCCGTATGTTATAGGAATCGGCCATAAACGGATTTTGACAAAATTTAAGGGCCAAGGAGATGGATGGCAACCTGGAGGACATTGGCTACTTTTTGTCCCGATAACACATTCCTGTGGGATAATTTCGGACATCCACGCTGGCGAAACTAGTTCAGTAATCATTTCAGAAGACTATGTACAGCCGCAAGCACATCAAGCTACCCGAAACTGTCAAATTTTCCCAATCAAAATTGAACCTTACGCTTTAAGGATAAAGTTGAAAATATATTAGAGAAATTTGACAGATTGTATTGTAGTAGCTTGATGTGCTGGCATCTGTACCTAATATTTTGATGAACCTTAATAAAACTAAATATTAGTCTCAATTGCACCTGTCTTATTAGTCTCCGAGATTCAACAGATCATTAAAAGAGGGGATTAAGTTTTTTTTTAATGTTTTCGTTAAGTCTGATCAGAGTCAAATAATAACACAACATGAACGACCCACAATGAAAAAATAATAGTGTATTTTACAGATATTTTACCTCTGACAGTGGCAACTTAACAACAAACCTTATTGTAACGAGAACAAAGATCAATTTGATTTTGAAAGACTTGTCAGTGGCAGTAAACCAAGAGTAACCTTAATTTAACGAGAATAAACATCACTTTGATTTTGACAGTGATGCAAAATCAGAGGTAAAATAACTAGGTGACACGACCGTAGTCTCAATTAAAGTTGCCAAATGATTAATAAGCAATAGTGTTGCCAAATGTAAAAATGTATTAAGAATTATCATGAAAATAATTAGGTTGGGTGTTATATTGGTAAAATAAATCAATATTTTATATTCCGTAAAGTATAGTTATCATATACATTAAAGGTATAAAAATATGGAAAAAAAAATCACAAGGTCACAGTAGTCAGATAAAAGTCATTACAGTACTTGGGTGTAAATATGTCACATCGAGCTGTAGAAAGAGACCGTCACACACAGGTGTGAGTGACAGAGACGACGCTCTACAAGGACAAAGTTTTTTTAACTCGATTTGTCAGATTTGCGACTTGGTTCTGTATGTCAAAGTTTCGTCAGTCAGATGCCAAACTGTGGAATTGAAATAAATTTGCAACTTCTGCCTAAAATCGTTTTTAAATATAGTATTTTTATCTCACGAAGCGACGCGCGCTTTACTTGTAGTTATCAAGTGTATGTGTGTGTGTGTGTTTTGCAAATAAATGAATGTGAATAAAACACACTGTGAAAAAAAAGTCTGTGTAAGCGCGGAATCACCCGGTACCGTTCGAGACAATGACGTCGGAAATATGTGCTGACGCTACTCGTCTTCACGGACACATTTAGCGCGTTTGTACACTTGATTAGCACAAGTAAAGCACGTGTCGCCTCGTGAGATAATAATACTGTAACAATAATCGTTGACAAAATCACTAGGAAGAAGTGACAGGCGGGCGTTGTGGGGGAAAGTCTTATGTACCTAATTATGATATACGTACTGATTCTCTATTAAAAATGACTTTGTATTTTGAAGAGAATCGATAATCCCATTCAAAATTTATTAGGGGTCACTTTTTTGGAAAATATTTATAGAACCTACTTTTTGGGACTGTTCTATTTTTTTTTTATTTCACAGAAACAATGAAAATCACATTTAGGCTACTTGCGCAGACAGCGCTATTTATGATACTTTCTTAGCGCCTGGAGCCTAGTGACTTATCAACCCTCATACACGCTAGGCGACTAGCGAAGGCGGCAAGCGCGCAGTGCGGCCGGTCGCGAAAATTCTAGAGCGTTTGTTTCATTTCGGTACTCGCAAGGTGACTCTCTAGGCTCTAGGCGCTAAGCAAAGTCAATACAGTCAGAACAGTCAGTTACGTCAAAAGACTCAGAAGTCACAGTCAAGTCATAAACGGAGCTTCTAATTGGGACATTCACGGGTAGCTTAATTCTACAAACATTTGTGGTTTAAACATATTAAACAGTATAGGCGCAGTACACACTGAATGAAATTTTGTATCATTATATAAACATCTATATTTAAAGAGATATATTAATATTAACATGTCATAAAAAATTAACACACAGAGACATCCAATTTCGGGTACAAATATTGCTACAAGTATTTGTCCCGACGCGGGAATCGAACCCGGACACAGGGGCTTGGAAGCCCGACAATACTACTAGAGAAACAAACCATCTCCAAAAATGTATAAGTCAATACAAAATTTGTATTGATTTTCAGTGTGTACTATGACTTATACAAAAATTGGTACAATCCACCAGTTAATATAACACATCGAGTATTAGAAAGAGACGGTATGAGGGATACAAAGCCGAACACAACATTCCCGAGGTGTACCTACAGGATAGCGGGGACATTGACGCGCATCTTGTTACCTTGGATTAAGTACAGACGCCAGCACATCAAGCTACTACAATCAGTCAAATGTCTTTAATAGATTTTCAACTTTATCGACCGATCGATTTTCTGACCTATGGATCCCGACTTGAGCCTTGACAAATATTCAAAAGACCAAACTCAAGGTTTGCCAACATGACATTTATCGTCGAGTAAAAAAAAATGCTGTTACATACGTTTTGACTGCGCAAGTCCTGTATTGTACTGTTTTATGAAACAGCATTTTTTTTAAAGTGAAAACTTCTTTGTCACGTTTGGAGATGGAAAAAAAGTCATTGAACACGCGGCACTGTTACCGACACCGCGTTTCATTCGGATGTGTTCGGCTGTCCTCGGGATTTATTCGGTTTTAAATCCAATATGTCGTCAGTGAGTGATGGCAAAGTATTCGGTTTGTGTTTTGTTATCACTTCTGTCAGCACTCCCGGAGTGGCACTGGTTTTTTTTTTATAAACAACGAAAAACGTCTACGCTACGGGGTCTAGAAGCATGTTCTGAATTCATGGTTACCCATTATATTACACCCAGACTTCACCAATTATGTTTAAGTCCCATGTAATAGTGGGGCGAGCCTATTTCCATCAACCGGGCAGACCCCGGGCTGCTACTGAGAAATTCCAGATGGAAAAACCCAATAACACTTTGCGCGAACTAGAATGGAACCCCGGACTTCATGCTCAGCAGCTGTAGCGCTTGCGATCACTACACCAACAATGTAGTCAAAACCAACATATTCTAAGATTCGATGTGTTATATTTACAAACGGATACTGTAGTTAATACATTATGTATTGATCTTGCTTCACTTACAGTGGCAAGGCTATGTAAAACATTTAATAACTTAAATACTTATTATAAAATATGTACAATTGCATTTTTGATGCTAGTCTTACAGAATGAACTGTTGAACGACGAACATATTTGAAGATCGCATTTTTATCAAAACTTAACTAAACTTTCGTGTTATCGAAACTTTAGAAACTTAAGTAACCACAACATTATACGTCTTCGTATAAAAATAACGGCACCTGGGACAGTAAGAAAATTTTCTGTTTTTAATATAAGCAAAAACCCCTATTGAAATAAAAAAATAAGGGTTTTAGGCAATAGTATAAATACGCACAAAGCATTTTTTCATGTATTTTAATATTATTAACGTTATGATTAGATATTGTCTTATAGTAAAGACGTGGCGTGGAGGGCACGGAAACGATTGTCTACTATAGAAGACCGTGGCGCTCCTATAGGTAAAAAATCATTCAGATTTACATAAAACATTTTTTTATGTTACATAACATAACGCCTGCATTCCCCGCGGGGTTAGGCAGATATGCATCATTAGTACGCCCACATTTCACCAGAGTAATAGGAGGCAAGCCTGTTGCATTAACGGGGTACAAATCCAAACGCTGTCAAAATAAATGATCATTTCCTTTAGTACGTCCGTCGTTCAATCCGTCATACTGTACATTTTTTGTATCAATATAAAACGCTGTAGCACCGATACAAAATGCTTCACTCCTTGTAAAGACGCCAGCACATCAAGCTACTACAATCTGTCAAATTTCTTTAATAGATTTTCAACTTAGTCGCTAAAGCATAAGGTTCAAAGTTGATTGGGAAAATTTGACAGTTTCGGGTAGCTTGATGTGCTGGCGTCTGTACTTAAATACAAACAACACACAATATTATTGTCATTGTATCGGGACAAATAATGTATTCGGGAGCCAAAAACCCGCGAAATTCAAAAATTTTTTGCAACGTGCTGCCCAGTATAAAGTTGTCGCTTGGCAAAATATGATTCGCTACAGAAACGAATATTTATTTACAGAAGAACAATCATTAAAATCACTGTATTATTTTTTAAGTATTACCTAATAACTGGGTTGTGGAGTTCGGATAGGCAGTCGCTGTATGTAAAATACTGGTATTCAGCTGCTTCCGGTTAGACTGGAAGCTGACCCAACAAAAAAGACTAAGCAGCTGATAACTAAGCTACGAATTGCAGACAATGTCAGACATTTTGAATTCCGCGGTTTAGCGCACCCCACTTAACAGTATTTTCACAACTCATTGTGTTTCCTTAGCGTTTTCAACTTAGTTATCCAATCTTTGAATTACTACAAAAACTCTTGCATCTGAGTGCGGTTCTAAAACTTCATTATGAGGTCCTAGGGTATAAAAAAATACCTTAAGCCTTGCTAACCCAAAACTTTAAAAGCAACTGGCGATTTTAACGCCATCTGTTGACTGCAATCACGAATATTATAATTCATTGAATGTAATTTTTTTCTGACATTGTATCTTCAACGAGTATGCTAGAGTACCCGAGCGTTAATATGACGCATCGAGCTTTAGAAAGAGACAGTCACTCCGGTATGAGTGACAGAGACGACGCTCTACAAAGTCGAACTTTAAAAAAAAAAGAGTCGATTTTCCATATTAACGACCGCGTACTGTGTTTCAAATCTGTAAGAATGACATGCAGCATACTATCATGTAATTTTATGACAATCCGTGTTAAAATATCGATATTATATGTTATTTATCGATAGTTTTATCGATAATTTAGTCATTTAGCTTCGTGTGACTATTGTACTGTATACATGGTGATTCGAATCGCATGTATGCTGTATAATGCCATTTGAATCACGTTAAAACTACTTAAAATCATAAATTAAATCTAGACCTATGAGATAATTAAAAATTTACATGTTTTTTTTTTTTCAATATTTACAATGTCCAAAAGGTTTAGTATTAAACATAAAATAGGAATAGTAGACTGACGAACTTTGAAACTATTTTTGCATATTAATTAAAAGTTAATATTAAATTTCTTTTATCCGGCTGCAAAGAAGCGATGTTATAAGGCATTTGTATGTATGTCTGTATTCTTTATTTCCTAGTAGCTCTATCAGAAAAATTACGATAGTATTTTATTGACCTTCTAAACGGTAAGAAATACCTTGCAAAATTAAGAAATATCGAATTAATTAACTATATACAATCTGGAGACAGCAACAGTATTTTGAAACAATCAAATAAATCCTAACTTTGATTATTATTATTTTTTTCAAATAAAGTAAATAGTAGTGATGTGTCGACTTTGGTTGGATATGTTTGTGTGATTTTTTTTTATTATGCTCACTTGTTTTTCTAATTAGCTTTAGACATTGACAGAATAGTCGACATCGGCTTTGCTTGCCATTTAATAAAAAATAGAATAGAACACTTTTGTCGTAAAATATATACGTAATCGTAATATTTCGACGTATTCACGAAGTAAGTAAGTAAAATTTTATTTGTTTAAACGAATTAGGGCCGGTTGTTTCAAACGGTCGGTTAACGTAACATACGTACGTAAAATAAGAACGAGTACTTACGTAAGCGTAATTATTTGACGTAAGTCAAGGCCATAATTTTGTAACTGTAATTTGAAACAAAACTTTTTTTTGTTTTGACGATAGTTAACGCAATTTTTGACGTATACGCGTGCGTCAAGTGGACGTGAAACAACCCGCCCTTACAACGGTTACAAAAAACTAGTAAGCACGTTATAAATAATAGCCAATCAGTCTGCTACTCCATACAATACAGAGAATATTAGTTGCTATTGTAATAATCACACTGAAAGAGTCTATGTTTTGATGTGTGGGTAGTCTATAAAAATAACCCTGCTGTCTGTCAGTCGCATATTTTCGTCGATCGAACGGTATTGTTACACAAAGTGTTAGTAAATTAACTCGACAAACTTTAAGAGGTGCTTTAGACCCTCGAACTGAACAACTTTCACTATGGGACCAACTCAGAAATCACGAAAAAAAAATCTGCTATTCCATACATTTTGGTCAAGTAGGTATTGAACTTTTGTATTAAACAGCTGATTTTTTTTTTCGTGATTTCACAGTTGGTCCCACAGTGAAAGTTAGTCTAAAGCACCTCTTAGTTTGTCAGTTAATTTTTTATTATCTCATATAACCATCAATATGATCTTGATATCAATTTTACTTGTATTCAGGCAAGTTTCAATACTTTTGAGCCAGTTAGTTGGTAGACAGAAACAAAATTTTAATCATTACTGTTAGACATAAGCAGTCTTATTACAAAAAGAGTTCTAACTTTAGACCTAACATGAACCTTCGTGCCAGTTACTGTATTTTGAACCTTATTCCGACAAAACCTTGTTTTGTAATAAGGCCGAAGATGTGTACATATTATGTCTAAAAGTTAATGGCCAATTCATATAATTTGCGGACCGTTATTGGTTAAAATTAAGACTTTTGGATCTTTACCAATAATTAAGGAAAGACCTCATAGCATTCCCTAGTAGACACTCCCGCTCAACGGTTGAAAAATCAAAATTTGATTTTGGGCAAAGCGCCAGGGTAGCCCGCGAAATTGTTTTTTTTTACGTTTTTTGCAATTAGCTGGTCAGTATTAAGTTGTATGTTAATTAATATATAATTCGCGACTGTAACATAATACATATTTGTTACGGTCGCGAATCACTTAATACTTACCAACATATTGAAAAAAACGTAAGGAAATTTTAATTTCGCGGGGTACCTTAGCGCTTCCCTTTTAACAATAGAAGTTCAATTCTATCTCATTAGCTACAGTTGAGCTACTACGGAAGTAGCTATCACAGGTAAAATTAGCTTACAAATCTATTTATATGCCGTTTGGCAATAACAAAGCTTCCATTGGTAAGAGAAACGATTCCTTTTTGTTTATAGAAACCGAGCATAAGTGATTTTTTTGTTTATCATGTGTGCATAAATAACTCTACGGTTTTCCATTTTTAAAGCTTTTAATTTTTTATTTATATAAAATTAAATGGCGAAACACTGATTGTTTTGACTTAGAATCTTTTAAGGATAGTAATTTTCATATAAGTGGCGATCTCAATACGACATAATGAAATCATGATTTTGACATAATAATTTTAGACCACACAAACCATAGAACAATTTCAATTAAAAACTCAATCAGTCACGGCCAGACACGTTCCACGAAAAAAAAAATAAACGCACAAAATATCAAACTACCCACACATCAGGGGGAGGCATGAACCAAAGTCCAGCACTAGGTGCGCAAAGCACGGTGCCCGCCGAAAAAGACGTACATCAAACACTATTCCTTCTCCGACTTCTTTCGCTTCCTCTTCTCTGTCTTCTCCACCTTTTTCTTCTCAACTTTCTTTGGAACTCCCTCTACTTCTGGCTGGATTTCCTCCTGTTTCCGCTTTTTGGGAGGTGGCTTTATGGGTGACTTTTCATTTTTTTCCGGCGTTTGTGCTACTTCTTTTTTCGAAGATCGGAGCTGCTTCGGTGAGGGTTGGTCTTCTTCTGATGTGGATTTGGATTTGTCTGGGTTTCGGCGTGTGCCTTTGGCCGGTTTCTTAGGGTCATCCTCTCCTGGGATACCCAGGATCTCTGCCCATTGGTCGGGGGGAGGAGTCGGCTGTTTTCGCTCCTCTTCGGTTTCAGTCGGTTTCTGGGGGACAAACGGAGAAAGTGAGGTTGTTGCTAATGTCGTGATGTATATATCCACAATATTTTGGTACTGTTTTAACGAGAAGTATTTATTTGATCACAGACGTTTAGTATTTATGTATTCAATTTAATCAAGGACACACATGATACGTAGAAGTTTAAAACATGAGAATCTTTATCTAAAAATTATTGAAATTACAAAAAAACAATGATGTTTGATTATTATACATGGAATCAAATAAACACCCATCTTTCAGAACGCCGTTTATCATAACGGCTTGTTAAAATGACATACAGGTTGAAATTGAAAACATGCGACAAATCAAACCGAAATGAGAAAGATTGCACTCGTCATTATGAACAACTTTTACTAAGGGACCAAAGCTGCAATCGAGAAAAAAAAATCAGCTGTTCTCTACATTTTGACGTGTTACGCAAACATAAAATGTAGAGAAACAGCTAATTTTGTTTTCGCGATTTCAGGTTTGGTCCCATAGTAAAAGTTGTTCATAATGATGAGTACAATCTCCCATTTCGGTTTGTTGCATGTTTTCAATTTCACCCCGTATAACTAGCCGTTTATGATAAACTGCGTTATATCTCCGCTCAGCACAATATGATGGTACAGTTCGCGGCAAATTACTTTGCCGCTCTGAAGTCAAACAAATCACTGCGCAGTAGTTAATCCTCTGAATAAAACAGCAGCGCGCATGCGCGGCTAGCGAAAAGCCTAGCTTCAGAGCGGTAAAGTTATTTGACGCAAACTGTACAGATACACGATTCAACAAAATATTGTGGATATAACTCATCAGAATAAACATTTAGAAGCGACTCTGCATCGGACATCAAGTTACTGACTGACACGGCCTTAGAATAAAATAAATAAACTCAAAATGAAAATAAAAAAAAAACTTATTTTAAATACAGATTAATGTAGAATTTTTTAATTAAATTAATATTCTCGTAGACGAGGATAATCTGCAGCTCTGCATTAGTCCAAAAGAAAACAAGAAAAAGACAAATGAACAACGCATCGCAGAACAGACAACCATAAGTCACACTGCAGACATTATTTCGAAACCTGCAGAGATTTTTCAAGACTGCAGAGATTAGCGTTATTATGTTATTTTTCACTTGAAATTTTTGTAGAAGCAAGTCGACGTTCGAAGCCACATTGCAGAGTTGCAGATCAGGTTTCCCTAAGGCCGTGTGTCATAAACTGCGGGCGTTTACTACCGAAAGCTACTGAGCGTCTAAGGTCACATTTTAGTTAAAAATTAAAAAAATATATAGAAATTATTCTAAACTGCAGAGTTGAGTCTGCGGTTTTTTTTGTGGATTATTGTTTTCTTCAAAATTGTTTCAAAACCGATATTTTTTTGCTTGGACGGTTGATATTCCAGAAGTAGATTAGCACAGTAAAGACAATAGCATGTTTGGGCATGCGCACAAAAGCTGCTTTCCTGCGTTTGGATTAGCCCACGATGTTGTGCGGGTAAAACGCATAATTCGGTCTGTTTGTGCGAGTTATTTGAGTTGGGAAGAGTGAGATTTCAAACAATTATGTTACATCTTCTTAAGACTATCGAAATATTCTCATCATCATCTTTCTAACATTCTCTCAAGCATCACTTAATAAAAATATCAAAAATTTTAGAACCCCTTAAAAGTTTGTCATTTATAAATTATATTGTTATTCTTAAGAGCCTGTTGTGGCAAAGGTTTTCCCTTCCGTGTTTTCATTTTCCATTTTTCTCTCTCTTTTGCAATTAGAACCCAATGCTTTATAAAGATTCATAAAGTATTTACCATTTATAAATACTGTATTTTCTTGACATTTTCACGTTAGGAAACACAGGACAGCCAGTTCGGTTATGGACATTTTTTATAACGATTGGATTGCCCTACTTCTAAGTATAGGCAATCCCCGCACTCTTTAAATTTTATAGAGCACAGGTTTTTAAATATTTGTTCCCTAGGTGCCAGAACCAATACTTCAAAAACCCTTTTCAAACTGATCTTTGAGTAAACCAATGATTATTCATGGATTTTCACGCTGGTGTGACAATGATGAGATGTTTTATCCACCTACTACACTAAACCATCCCCATTTAATTTAAAATAGCAAAATTTTACGAAAAAGACAACCATCCACAAAAAAATAAAACACCGTCACACGAACCAAACTCAGCATCGACAGAGATATTGGAAATCTAAGGCGCTGCACAGTAGGATCGTATGTGACGTTCTTAATAAATAAAATGTGACCCTAGAAATAAAATATTGGATACGCCCCTGTGACTGAGAATGCACTGTAGGTGGTGTAGCTATAAATTATATAAATATATTTTTTACGTTAATGGAAAGCATCGACACTCCCTAAGTACGGTATGTGTTAAATTTTATATATTTAAAATCTCAATTTAAATTTAAAAAATCCTACACACTTATCTTGAATTCTATAAAAAATTACTTGTATTTTTTTTAAACCGAAAGACAAAGGAACAAAAAAACGAATTGTGAACCTCCTCCGCTCTGAACTCGGTTAAAAATATGATTCTTTTTTGCAAGTGTTTTCGTGGCTGTTTTATCATCAATATTTTCAAGAAACTATTAAGAGATACGTTCATATGTAAAAAGGGAGTATCGAAGTATGTACAATTTCTTTTAAAATGACCAAGTGCTACATCGTAACCTAGAGTGCACCCTCAGCCTGTCCGATGCAAATCGCCGCAACCACCGCACCTCGCTCCGTCTGTCCGCACCATTCTCAAAAACTATGCAATTCTGCAACCAACACTTAACTGTATTAAGTCACTGCACTTGTATAGAACCTCCTTCGTATTGGATAGCTAATCGCCACCCGCAGGTTATGACAGTCGGCATAAAAAACACAATACTCCGAAAAATTGCCTTTTGAGTGTAGGCGCGTTGAAATTGTCTGAAGAAAAACCGCTTTTTTTTAAACCCGATAGTTTAGTAGTCAACGGACCAAACTTGACGACACATTGGTATTTAAGTAACACACACGAATGGCGTTCGGCCACTCTTCAACCTTATTACTACTGCTGCGCATGAGTTCCTGCACGCGTGGCATGACCACCATAGAAACGGATTTTGTCGACGGAAGAATATACAAAATGACAGACTGTAGACAGATTTGAAAAGAAATCTGTCATTTTGTCTATTCCGCCGTCGACAAACCCGTTTCTATGGTTGTGCTCCGCGTGCAGGGTTCGATTTTTGGGGTCGGGCAAAGTGATATTGTGTTTTTCCATCAGGACTTTCTCAGTAGTAGCCTAGTAGTAGCTCAGTAGTAGTAGTCTAGATCTGTGCCAGGTTGATGGTAATAGAGTTTCCCCTCTATTATATGGAACTTTAACATTACTGGCCTTAATATTATACCTGTATTTCTAGAAGGGTGTTACTTAGGGCGATAATAACAGCCGCACAGGTCGATCGATCAGGTTAAGCTACACTTGCCACGGTTGGTCTGTGGATGGGTGACCATCTTTACATACCGTGACCCCTCTGTGCCTCGGAAAGCACGTTAAGCCGTTGGTCCCGGCTGTCATTTGTGGATCTCTGACAGTCGTTACGGGTAGTCGGGAGCTCGAAAGTCTGACAACCAGTTTTACCAACAGGTAATACGATACCTGTTGGTAAAACTCCCAGTACCTGGGTTGTGGAGGTCAGATAGGCAGTCGCTCCATGCAAAAAAACTGGTGTTCACCTGCATCCGGTTAGACTGGAAGCCGACCCCAACATAGTTGGGAAAAGGCTAGACAGATCACTTAGGGCCTTAGGCCTTTCCTACACGGCACGGTTTCTTTAAGGTACGGCGTATAAACCGCGCCGTAGAAAAAAACGTGTCTGTCAACAAGCTTCTATACTTCCGGCAATTAAACCGTAGTTTTTCACAGCATGAAAAACATGTGTATACAAAGGTCTTAAGGGTGAATTGTGGCCAAAGTTTTCAACAGACGGGCACTTGACGAGCTCAACTTTTATATACCAAATTAAGATTATCGGGCGTCAAGTTAGGTCGTCAGTAATTTCCATTAATTTATGCGAGACCCAGAAAAGCCGGGTAAACTTCAATTAAATTTAAATATCGGGCGTCGATCGCAAAATACTGACGTTGAAAATCATTTTAAAATAAGGTATTACAGTTGTATCACGTTCAAAGACATGAGGAGGGTGTTTCAAAGGAAAATAAGCTGTAAAAGCAAGGTACTTAAAGTTATTACAATTCTGATTAAAAAACTATGTACGTACCCGAGTAACTTTGAAGACGACGACTTTATAAAAAAATATTCCTTATTATAATAGAGGTGGGGAAAATAAAACAAGTTTCTTTAAAATTTTATTAAAACCCTAGAATAAAGTACACAATAAAATTACTTATTTTACAGATATCGTTCTTTTATTAATGATTTATTTTATTATCTTTTGCAAGCCAGTTTTGACGGACGCTGGAATAATAACAAAAACTACAGTTTTGAAACAGAGTCATTGAAGCACATATCTATAAAATAAATAAATAATAACACGCCGAAAAATTTACGAATAAAAAATTGTAAAAAACCATTTTTTTTCCTAAAACCAAATTGACCGTCAAGTGAATTCCAAAGTAATATTTTAAAATGTCCGACGCAGTTTCGCTTTAATAAAGTTCTATCCACACATATCAGGGCCGCGGGACGTGCTCTGTCAGGGGCTAAAAAACTGGCCAAGTGCGAGTCGGACTAGCACACGAAGGGTTCCGTACCACAAGGCAAAATAACGCCGAAAAAAAACACGTTTGTTGTATGGGAGCACCCTTTAAATATTAATTTTATTCTGTTTTTCGTATTTGTTGTTGTAGCGGCAACAGAAATACATCATCTGTGAAAATTTCAACTGTCTAGCTATCACGGTTCATGAGATACAGTCTGGTGACAGATAGACACAGACGGATAGTTGAATCTTAGTAATAGGGTTTCGAGAGAACCCTTTGGGTACGGAATCCTAAAAAATAACAGAGTTTACATTTCATATGAACTCTTTCACAAACATCTGTGTCCACAAGCGTACTCCCAAAGACCGTCAACGAAGAAAGCGCCTCGTTCGTAAGTAGTTCTAAACTTCGAAGTGACCCTACAACCGATTAATAATCTTTTTCGGACGGATAAAAACGCATCGGGAGTAGAGACAACTATCCAATCATGGCGCCATTCATTCTTAGTTCAGGCCTCCAAAATAATCTTATGTCTGTTGATGATACGGAGTAAGAATCGCTCGTAACTTTGTGATTAAGGTTTGCACCTCCTAGGCCGGCGACGGAGCTTCAGTGCCCTGTCACGTCCCGAACACAGCGCTGATATGTGTGGATAGGGGCTTAGAATGTTAAAAACTATCGCACAGCAGTCTGTCAAATAATGACATTTATCTTTTATTTTATACTCACGACGCCTCTGTCGTAATATTTGCGACAAAATGTCGGAATGATATTATAGCGTAATCCTAGAAAAATAAAACTTTACATTAGAATTACCCATGATTGAACAGCCCACAAGAGTTTCAAGAACTACTGAGAAGCCGTTGTCATAATCTCTTCGTTCTACATTTTCGGTCTCTAAAATCTTACATTTTAGAGACCGAAAATCTAGAACGAATTTTGTCGAACAAAATGTTATCCTTTGAGCTAAGTTTTTTCCTTCTAAAATCGCTGAACATACAAGGTGGAGTCGACAATACGAGAATAAATTAAACTGCAGATTATATCTAACGACGTTCCAAGTCTGCATACAAAAATTCAATCAAATATATTCAATAGTTTAGTCACTATAGCTATTCAAAGATTGGCAAAACCCATAGTCTGTCCATCACTGCTATTTTAGTTTGTTTGATAAAATCAATTTTGTATTCGATGTTAAAATATATTTCATAGTTTCAAAATACTCATAGGCACTAGTTTTGGTAGTATTTTCATATATTGTCGTATTGTAATCTCCACATCGTATACGGGAGTATTTAGAAAACCCTTGGAGAAAGGCTTCTAAAATGTTTTGGCCCTCTGCGGGCCACCCAGTATAAAATCGTTATCGTTCTAATGTGAGAAAGAGATGTGGTACGCCATTCCTTTTTCTCAGCCGAATTTGACAGGCGTTGGCGTCGTGAGCAAATTGTAGGATTAAGGTAAATTAAATCTAGTTACAGTTTCAACAGTGCACAATTCAAATGAAATTGAAAACGCAGGACGAACCGTTGTTTAATACTGTAACACCATTAAGAGCCAATATTGAAAATAGTAGTGTTATACACATGTACAGGTAAACCAAAAAAAGTTTGCGCTTCGGAAATTTTCGTGTTTCCGAATTAGTACTAATGTTGCGCAACAAAGCGACCCCCCATAGAGACAAAGCTTCTAAGCGTCTACGTTTTTTCCTAAGCTTTGTACTGCCGCACTTTGTAGTAGCGCACCTATCATTGCGCGTTTGTATGAAGCTTTCTCTCTGTTGGGGTTACCTACTCTGGTCACACCTTGTCATATGCCACTCAAAAGTTTTTTTAAAGTTTTTTGGAATGGTATTTTTGTTCCCGGTCTACTGTGATTGTGGACTAGCGCCCACAATCGCAGTAGACCAGCAAGAGGGAAGGGAGGCCTTTGGCCTGCAGTGAGAAAAACAACCTTATAATAAAAAAAAAAAATTGGAAAATCCATAAGTGCACGACTCATAATGCTCATTTGATCGTATAAAAAAAAATTACTTTGAATAAAAGAGCCGTTTTCAATATGGTTCCTCCTATGGATGAATCGAATCTATTTTAAAAAAAGTGAATTATTTGATTTTTTCGCAAGCGACGTTTTCAGGTTTCACACTTGTTTAACGGGAAATTTTTTAGAAATATTTGATGTTTATCTTTTCGATTCTACTTTAGTTAATCAATTTTTGAAAAGTACAGAACTGATCTCCATTAAATTATCTACATATATACAATGGTATATAAATTAAGTAGGTTCTGTGTACTAGCAGGAGTATAACAATAAAAACAGTCGCAGAAAGGAGGCAAAATTTCTTTTTCGATCGTGAAGCACTCTCTAATGCTTCGCTTTATGAGTCGAGCAATGCAATCTAAATTTTTGTAATCATGGTAATACTAAAGAAGTAAGTATCTTTCATGGTTGCACCAGCTCTATATTAGATATCAAACTCAATGCATTTATTTCAATTAAACCAATTACAGGCACTTTTGAATTGTCAAGGGGTCGGTCAGTCAGAAAGATGAAGCTAGCTGCCAAAGCGTGGGTACCTATGGAGAATAACGGGCAAGAAACTCCATGGACACTCTTTTAAATGAAAATAATATGGTTACAAGACTTGTTTACATCATTCATGTTAGAAATTATGCATGCGAGAACGATGCAGAACGTTAGAAGCGTCCGTAATGAATGGACGAAAAAAAAAACCACTCAAATATTAAATTAAATTAAAATAAGCCATGGCAGCAAAGAGATGACCAGTCCCTACTGACGGTATTATCATAATCGCGCGTTCGTAATACCGAAGACAGACGATGATTCCCGAAGCGCAAACTTTTGCTGAAACATCTGGATCTCACTCTTCACACTATCAAACTACACAAGGTTAACAAGTTCAATAAATTCTGAAAAAAAAAGAACTGTGCACCATTCAACCATAAAGAGTAAATAAGTACTTACATCTCCCTTCTCCTTCTTCTTGTCTTTCTTCACTTCTTTCTCTCCTTTCTCCTTTTCCTTGTCTCGCTCCTTCTCTCGCTTCTCCTTCTTACCGCTGGTGCGTTCACGCTCTGTAATTATATAGAGTTGTGTGAAAACGATATTAGACCGACGATTGAGAGAAAATAAATTATGTCTTTATAAACTTAAAAATTAGAATATTATGTTATAATCATAATACATACACTGAATTTTTACTATCACATTAATATTATAAAGGCGAAAGTTTGTGAGTGTGAGTGTGTGTTTATACGTTTGTTACTTCTTTCAAGCTCAAACGGCTGGACCAATTTTGATAAAATTTTGTATGGAGGTAGCTGACACCCTGGATTAACATATAGAATACTTTTTATCCCAATATTTCCACGGGATCGACATTTATGCGGCAAGAACGTGCCCTCGGCGTCTAAGTCTGTCATGTAGTCAAACCGTGGCGAGCTGGGCACATTTTGGTTTGTCATCTATATGCCGCAGGTTTTTGATGAAAAACCGGAAGGTGACACATTTTAAACTCAATTTCATCATAAACCTGTAACAATCCAGATTTTTGATCAAAAACCTGAACTAGTTTGGGTTTATGATAAAGTTCTTGTCAAAATCACGGGTTTGCTTGGTTTTATGACAAATAAATCTATTTAAATGAAATAAATAAAACAATCCATCATCATTTGCAACTTAGTAGAAAGAAAACAATTATTTATTTATCAAAATTTTACATTCATGATCCAATCAATGTTCTCCTCCTTCAATCCAATTATGAAATGAAATGTTTCAATGTCACGTACCTAAATTAATCTGATTTTGATAAGCCGCGAAAACGAAATTTCGTAACTATTAAATACGATTAAACTGAGTCAAAATTTAAAAAAAGAATAAAAATGTAATAAAAAAACGTTTACCACGTGCTTGCTTTTTTATAAACAAACAAGCATAGTAGCGGATTTATAAAAAAGCAAGCATGTGGTAAACGTTTCTTTATTACGCGGCTTATCAAAATCAGATTAGATGATATAGGTACGTGACATTAAACATTTCATTTCATAATTGGATTGAAGGTGGAGAATATTGATTGGATCATGGATGTAAAATTTTGATAAATAAATAATTATTTTCTTTCTACTAAGTTGCAAATGATGATGGATTGTTTTATTTGTTTCATTTAAATAGATTTATTTGTCATAAAACCAAGCAAACCCGTGATTTTGACAAGAACTTTATCATAAACCCAAACTAGTTCAGTTTTTTGATCAAAAATCTGGATTGTTACAGGTTTATGATGAAATTGAGTTTAAAATGTGTCATCTTCCGGTTTTTCATCAAAAAGCTAATTTTATGAAAAACCTGCGACATATACATGACTGTGGCGGTCAAAAGGTTAGATTAGTCATACTGGCTGCGGGATAAACTTGTGGTGACATTACGAATCTACGCACGCACATAGTTGTGCACGTATAAAGATCTAGCGTAGTAGGTGCTTCGACCATTTTGATTTGTTTTGACTGCACAGCGGAAGTGCGACTGTAATTTACGTAGTTTTGACTATTTTTGAGATAATAAATTACCTATATTAAAAATGACAGAAATCGATTCCGAACAAACTACTTTCATAATGTGCATTCAATCAGTTTCACATTGTATAATTATTTTCTAAGTACAAAATATATGCAATCTAACAATGTAAAAACGGCTTTATGGCCGAAATGCAACTCAATTTTAAGTCACAATTATTAAGTCAGTTATTTGACTTAAGAACGTCTAAAAGTTAAGTCATGTATAAAATATTAGTTTAGCTTTCAGTCCTTCCGTCCGCAGTTGAAAAAAAAAATCAGCTGTTCCCTACATTTATATTCGTATTACTCGTCAAAATGTAGGGAACAGCTGATTCTTTTCCGCGATTTCTGGTTTGGTCCCATAGTAAAAGTTGTTCATAATGATGAGTACAATGACCTCTAAGAGTTGGTTAATGTTTTACCAAAAACCATAAATAAATATTAGAGTTTTAATACTTTAGATTTCTACATGTAACGAAGTTAATGACTCGTCCCCCCTAGTCAAACGATCATCACATTGAGTTGACCCTTCCCTCCTCCTTAATTTATGACGAAATTTATGGATGCCTTATCAATAAGTAAAAAAACAACTCACTTTTCTCTTTCCCATCTTTTTCCTTCTTCCGTTCTTCTTTCACAATCTTACAATACTCCTTGAAGTAATCTTCCCTGAGGTTACTGCTCTCCACAGCCTTGTACCTTGCGTCCGTGTCAATCTTCTTCTTGGCGTCGATCCAGCGGGCATGCCTGTCCACCCCCTTCTCTTTAAGCAGCGCTATGAACTCGGTTTTCACCTATAATGAGATATTTGACCGTTATTTGAGGAGATGGTTTTTTCGATTTTTAAAAGTGGGTTTTTCACGATTGGTTTTTAGGAATTGTTGGGTTTTTAAATTTGGTGTGGGCTGTGGTTGGCGAATAAAAAGAAATTACATGACGTCAAGCCAGTATGCTACGCTGAGATGAAAGGTCGTATGCTTATAGCTTTTAAAATAAATATTTGCCTAACAAGAAATGTTTAAAAAAAAAATTGGTCACCATGCATGCGATTTAGACATGACAATCAAAGTCGAAGTCAAATCATTTATTTCAAATAGGCACATTAAAGGCACTTTTGAATGTCAAAAATTACAGTAAAATTGAATCGATTCTAGTTGCGCAATGTTGGCAAAAACTTTTATAAATACATTAGAGAAAAGTTATCAAAAATGGCTCCCCATAATAATTACTTTAAATGCAAGTTTGTGCAAGGGGTGTTCAAAGATTATTTTCTTTGATATGTTTAAAGCAAGTGAATATTTTTGCCACGATTTTAGGCCAATAATAATCAAGGAGTCTAGTGTGTCAGGGGAATGGAATTTCGACCTTACAAATTCAATGTTACAAGAACAAAAATAGCCGAACATCAGCCCGAAAAATTACAAAACAAAACAATTCGCTGAGCAAACTCCTGAAAACCAGTCGTATATCTACCCAGCACGCACAGAGCTCGCCGACAAAAAGCTGAAAGAAATCATTTTATAATTAGAAGCTGAAAAGTTCAAAAGTTTTCATTAGAAACCTGTGGAGTGAAAAAATTATTAAGTTCTGAAAGAGAAGTTTGATTAGTATAATTTGAGTTTTTTTTTTTGGTAGACGGAAGTATGTTTTTTGTTTGTTTAATATTAAACATGGTTTTTTTTAATATTCGTAGTATATAATTTCATTGCATAATTTGAAAATCGTATCTAAAATCTTTCAGTAATTTCCCGCCAAAACTTTTTGAATACATAGTCTAATCAGCCTATACTATTCCCACTGCTGGGACACAGGCCTCCTCTCTGTGAGAGGGAGTGGGACGTAATCCACCACGCGGGCCCAGTGCGGGTTGTAATTCCATGTTTGCCATGATTTAAAATTACGCAAGTACTTTAAAATTACACTTCTGAGTAAAACTATGGAAATGTATTAAAATACTAAATTATTATTGCACAATATTAAAACTAGAACCATTTTGAAATTACAATTAAAACATTGTTAGAGAGTTAAATTGCCTAGCACAGGCAATTTTAATTAGCATATTGGGGTTCACATGTACGCCTTCATTTTATAAAGAAAAGGACAGGAGTGTACCTTTTTTACACCATTTATAAAATTACCAGTACTCAATTCAGTCTCATTTCCTACAAGACAAGTATATTGCCATTTATGAGAAAAACTCATCATTTTGCTCGAGTTGGGAGTCGAACCCAGGATATCTTACGCTCGTAATTGGCTCATAGACTACAATCACAGGATGCTATTATGTAGGTACTGCCGAACCGCAAAATCAAATAACTTTTTTTCACAAGCTAGGTATCGAACCTAAATAATCACGAAGGCCATATTTGATTAAAAAATAATTTACAAATAGGAAAACGCATAAAAATGTATAATAGGCACGGGAATTGAACCCGATCCCTTGCGCTTTCCACAGTGACAGTTAAAAACAGCTTATAACTGAGTATTTACAAATATAAAAATAGAACACACTGCAACTCCCGGGTTTCGAACCCAGATAATCTGCATAGTGCAAATGCAAACCCCTTCAACATTTTATTCTAACCATTTTTTCTATGGTATTGTGTATAAATGTATTTGTTTTAAGGATAATGAACCATATAACCACACTGCAATCACCAACCGGTCTGCTAAAAATGGTGTTTTTATTCATTATAATTGATTAAAATTTTTAATCGTCATTTCTGGCAGGCATATAGCGAATCGCAATTATTTTAAAGGATTTGCGATCACCAATCCCTTTTTTGCTAAAACTGTTCTATTGTTATTTTATTATCTGTCAACATTTTTCTACTTAGAATTTTATTTTCTTTCTTTGAACGCACAGAGTTTCTATTACAAAGAAAAAGTTCATAATTTTTTTTTTAATCGACGCAGGAGTCGAACCCGCTTTTGTGAGGTTTTTGAAAATAGAGCAAGCCTAGCCGCGGTTCAAACATTGTGTTACAAGTAAAAAAACTTCCGTTTACCAAAAATGTATAGTATTCCTAACTCTGATTTTTACTATATTCAGTCTCATTTTGAAAGTGAACCAATGTTACGGGTGCAAGGCGCAGATTAACTTTTCTACTGCTTTTTATTACCAAAATATACCAAATAACACTGAGCGGCCTAGGAATTGAACCCAGGACTCTACGTTTAGCAGTGGCGCTAGCAACCACTCGACCAAGGTCGATTGTTGCGGTTTTTTGCGATATGATTTTGTATTTCAAAAATAAAAAAAATTAAGCCAAGTAATTGACTTAGAAATTTAAGTAAAAAAAATTACTCAAAATTTAAGTAAAAAAAAAACTTTGGCTATGTAAAATAACATACAAATTAAAAAAAAAAAAACTATGTATTATTTGAACAATAAAAAAGGTTTAAATAATATTAGGGCCAGCATCCGAACTCCTATGGGCAAACCCAATAGCATTACTCGAACTGGGGATCGAACCCAGGCTCACGCACAGCTGTCGCACTGGTTGTTAACTGTTTTCGACATCGGACATTCGGTCACCCATTTGACCGCGTTATAAATTTGGCCAGTTGGCTTTTAACTTGTACGAGTTCCATCACCCATAAAATTGATTCAATTTCATTCCTTCAAAATTTTCTATTATTTATTATTCATTACAATTATAGTTTATTTAAAACAATCAACTTTCTAGTCGTTACAACAGTTAAATATTTACTTCAAAACTTTAATAATTTAATACTAAAATGTATTATAGAAATTATCATCCTTAAATAAGGAAAAAAACTAAAAATGATTCAGTTATAAGAAAAAAAAAATCTTCAGAATGGACGCCCAGAGTAAAAATAAAACAGAAAAAAATGCTGAAAAGGAACGATTAGTATTCCTATAATTTTTTTTGCTAATTTCCATTATTTATTTACATATAGTGACGTTTCTTGAACCCATCACCAATACTTAAGGCTGGCAGCACAGTTAGACGTCTGTGTTGCCAGCGCACTAAATTATTTTCGTCCACTTTAAGCGTGGCAACACTGCCTGTATTTAGCATCGCATGCATGAAATCTGGAAGCTCGTTGTGGGGGAGATATTTTTCTCTATATAATAATAAAAGAAGATATTTAACACAATGCTGGGAAAAGTGACAGTTTAAAAAAACCAAAAAATCAAATTCCTAAAAGCAACCCCCTTTAATATTTTGAATATACAGAATGTGAACTTTTCAAAGTTTTAAAACTTTTCTTCATCAATCATTTTTTTTTTTAATTTCTATTTAATTAATAGTTCTCAATCTTTCAACCGCCAATTTTTCCAACATTGAAGGCAGTGTTTCCAAACATAGTTTGATATCTATTTGATTGTTAATTGTACTGTAATCATGACTGATTGATTGAGCTGCTTAAAATATGTCTAACCTTTAAAGTTTTCGGTCGACGCGGCGTGGCCGATTGACGATAGTATTTTAATTTCTATACTTTCACAAAATAATTTACCCAAAATCAACCTATAACTTTCCCACTGTTGGGACACAGGCCTCCTCTCTGTGAGAGGGAGTGGGCCGTAATCCACCACGCGGGCCCAGTGCGGGTTGGTAAAATTATTTATGCTCACGGTATTTTGAAGACCCGATAATAGGAGCATTTCAAAGAATCCTGTAATTTAAATAAACAATACATGATTTAAAATAAAATAACTATTTAAAGAAAATTGTCATTGCATTAAATTTACTTGATCATTTCAATTGATGACAATTTTAAAACATTTATTAAGAAAACTTTCTTAAGTGAAAAGAAATTCGCTCAACCCACCGTCCAGTTTTAAAGTTTTATTGCTCCTTAAAAACGACATTTCTTTACGAATATCCTTTAGAGTGAGCAGTTTCATAGCCAAAATGTCTCATTTCCAAGTGATGCTATGGCATAAATCATCAAAGGACCATGTTTTAGCCAAAAAGTCTCATTTTCAAATGTATTTTATGGCACAAATCGTCAATAGGCCACGACCGCGGCCGCCGTGCGAAGTCCGCTCCGCTCGCTCGCTCCACTCCGCACCCGCCGCTCCGCTACCCACAAACAACGGTGCTACTATTTGCCTTTTAAAGCTAAAGGGGGGGGCCGCGGTCGTGTTATCGTGAGGAGCCTTTTGTTTTGATAATATTTGTAATATAAACTATTATTTTTTTTCAATGATTTAAAGTTACAAAATAAAAAAAAGGTTTAATTTTTTTGTACAATCAGCTTTTTATTTTTTCTTAATATTTAACAGGCAAAAATAGTTTAGAATTATAATATATTATCACATTTGAAGGCTTACGTCAAGAAACACAACCGTCATTAAGAAAAAAATGTTTTAAAGATAATAAAGTCATCATCATATCAAATTATTATAAAATATTTTTCAAAAATATAGATTTCATCAATATGCTTTATCAAAAATACACACGTCTTTGATACTGTTTCAGAAATATGAAAGAATAGTAAAGATACATTTATTTATAAGCGTTTCAAGTTTTATGTCCCTGATCAGAAAAAAAAAACGTTAATGATTGGTTTGATCCATAAAATACTTAAACAGATTTAAATTAAGTGACAAACAAATATTGTTTTTCTGCGCAGGTAAATAAAAAATACGTTATTTTAATAAGCAAAACAATATCAGAGACCGATAAAAAATCAATGAAAAAAAGCTAAAAATTCACTTTAATTAAAAATCAATTTAAATTGTTTATAAAATTCGCACAGCAGATTTTTAATTTTAAAATATCATTATTACTATCATGGGAATCGAACCCAGATTCTGAATACTATAAAAACACATTAATCTTAACCAGGGCTCGAACCTGACATAATCTCGAAGACAAAAAGCTAAAAATATTAAATATATATATATATATAATAAATGTCGCCAAAAAAAAACCTGGAACCATTCGGGAATCGAACCCGAATACTTTATATCTGTAAAATTAAAAAAAAATCTGCTAATACGATTCTGAATGTCATATTATTAAATTTTAAAAAAATCTGTACACGTTATTATAAGATTAAAATTGAAATACACATAAAAATATAAATTAGAAATCATCTTGGTTTGAAATAAGCAATCTTGGAAAGTACTGATTTTATGAGACCTATGAAAAAATAGCCACGCAATTTTGCTTAATATATTAAAAATCTATCAATTTGTATGCCCACAGTATATCCCAGTGCTGGACAAAGGCATCCTTTTTAAAACACGTTTATGTACTAGTAGCCTTCTAAATAAATAAAAAATCCAACCTATACTAAAATCATAGAAGAGGTAAAATGAATGAGTTTGTCTAAAGGAGGTAATCTTTGGAACTACTGATCCGAATCCGAAAATTCTGTCACTAATGAGAGGCTTCAGTATTGCCAGGTGTCGTAGAATATATTTTATTAAGTTATTTTTCAAATAAAAAAAAAAAATTGAAAAATAAAGTTGAAAATTCTTGCGTTTAGAAGCAAGAGAAAGTGTTGCCAACTATAGTTTGATAGCATTTACAGAAACGAAAACACAACATCACGGCTGAATTCCTCGAAGGGTTAGGCAGGGGGTGTAAAGTACACCCACATTTTGACAGATATATTGAACACCCATGTAATAAATCGCACAAAACTTGAAAAAATAAAGTTGAAAATTCTAGCGTTTAGAAGCAAGAGAAAGTGTTGCCAACTATAGTTTGATAGCATTTACAGAAACGAAAACACAACATAACGCCTGAATTCCTCGAAGGGTTAGGTAGGGGTGTAAATTACACCCACATTTTGACAGATATATATTGAACTCCCAGGTAATGGGGGATGGGTCTGTTGCCATAAACTGGGCAGTATTTCAAAAACATGTCAGCGACTGAGAAAATGCTTATTAACAGTACTCAATCTGGAAATGGGACTAGAGGGGTTTCACCTGCAGTCGTACTGACAATGAGGCTGGTTGCGGGAAGCTTACTAAGCCGTTGGTACCAGCTGCCCCGTAGTTGCGAAAAGACAAGGCGGATGAGGTCAATATTTGACAAAAAAGTCGATTTTGAAATATATGTGATGCAGTTATTACCGTCAACTTGACCTGTCTTGTATTATGGTGAGGATCTGGTCTTTGTGGCTATGTCCAGAGTAAGTACACTAGAGCCACGGCACCCACAGTTACCCACTTAGTTTTTCGAGTCGTCGCCAAGAGGTTGGTCGACTCTTCACGTGAGGACTGGCCTACTTTTGACCCAGAATCAGTGCAATGCTGCCAGTCTTTTGGGTACTTTTTCTGTTGACAGCGATGTGGACGAATTTTTTTATACTCTTTGATTATTTCCCCGCCTTTTTATATGCTTGTACAGACGCCAGCACATCAACCTACCCGAAACTGTTAAATTTTCCCAATCAACTTTGAACTTTATGCTTTAGCGATAAAGTTGAAAATCTATTAAAGAAATTTGACAGATTGTAGTAGCTTGATGTGCTGGCGTCTGTACATATTATTATTATTTTAAGACTGTTAGCTTTTTAAATTATGTAAATATAAATTACTAGAGTCCGGAGGAAATATATTTAGAGGAAATGAATTCAAAGTGAAAAAATAGTTTGTCTTTATTTATTTTTAAAACTATGCTTGTAGAAAAGGTTGAAAACATACTAAAATCGCCAACATAGAGCAAGCGTGGTGATCGAATCATCTCATATTCATCACTTAGACGACTATTCCAGTCTCTTACATATTGACTTTGACTGAGAAATTTTTATTAATACGCATATCATTTACAAAAAAGCGCCAACTCGCAAAGAGCAAGCGTAGTGATCAATCCATCTCCTTTTCGTCACTAAGGTTACCTAATCTATACAAATGTTATAAAGAGAAAAGATTTAATTTCTTGTATGTTTGTTATTACGCTTTCACGCTAAAACGGCTGAACGGATTCGGATGAAATTTGGAACTTGAGTAGACCATGACCTTGATTAGGACAGAATACTTTTTATCCCGATGTTCCTACGGAATCGAGACTTATATAGGTGAATCCGCGGGGCGCAGCTAGTGATCTATCATCATCATCATCACCCTATAATGTTCCCACTGCTGGGACACAGGCCTCCTCTCAGTGAGAGGGAGTGGGCCGTAATCCACCACGCGGGCCCAGTGCGGGTTGGTAGATGTCACGTCTTCGAATTTTTGCTTCTAGGACATGCCGGTTTCCTCACGATGTTTTCCTTCACCGTTTTGTGAGCAGTGCTGATGAAATAATTTACACAAAGTAAAGCGCCTGTCTGGGTTCGAACCTACGACCTACAACTCGTATGTCGCGGCCGTTACCACTTGGCCACCACTGCTCTCAGTGATCTATAAATTTACTAAAATGGCCAACTCGCAATGAGCAAGCTGGTGATCAAATCTTAATTTTCTTCACTATACATTTATCTAATTTTCAATGACCACGATTTTAAGCTTTCCAGTCTTCTCTTTAACTTATTGATATTAATTTGTGTAAGAAACTCTTAGTATTGCGCATGTAATTTACTAAAATCGCCAACACGCCTAGAGCAAGCGTGACCAATACTCCACCCACCCTATAAGACCTTACTAAGCCATACGCAAAATGTAGCCGTCTCCCTCGCACCTCGCAGGACTCACCTGTTCTCTGGCCTTGTCTTTCTCTTCCTTCTCCTTCTTCCGCAACTCTGCCAGGTACTCGTTGAAGAACGTCTCTCTCTCGCGAGCCTTGTCTATACCTTTGTAGCGATCGTCGCGGCCGTGTTTCGAGGTGAAGTCGTTGAATGATGACCTGTGGGAGAGATTGAAAAAATTACATCAGGCTTGACCCCGCAATTCACGTAACTTTAAGAACGTTCAGTTAGACCTGTCTCAATCTATAAAAAAAAACCTCTAATTTCCCTACATTTTTGTCAAGTTTTTGACATTGATTGCCGCTGAGGGCAGGCCTCCGTCACTCCATATACTTGCGCGCTATAATTACCTACCGCCCGGCCGAGCGGTCTCGGGCCGTTTGCGGACCCATATTCAGTGCGGTTTTCGCAAGCGAAGCGCACGCACGTTATTCAATTTTAATCATTCCATTCGATTGTACGGGTACCTACAATGCCGTCTGGTGCCTTATGTGCAGTAGATGGGTGCAAATCAAGTAAAAGAAGGGATAAACACCTAATATTTTTCCATTTACCTGTCAATGAAGAAAGTTAAGTGATAAACTATAACCATTTTTTGTCGTTTCAAAATTGTTACAGTCAGCACCAATTTATTAAAAACATATTTTACCTTTATACGATACAATTTTAAACTACCGAACATATTATTCACAGTTCTCAATAAAATAGACACAAATAGTTATGTTAATTTAATTTTATCGAAGAGGCAGCCCTGCGATTGCTGTGGGATCGCGCGGTGCGAAGCAATCACAACTGTATGCTTGAGCTATTAGGCACATTTTAGCATGCAGCGGTTGCTGACGCGACGGAGTAGGCTATAATAGCAATAGGTATTGAAAATTTTCTACTGAGTGAAGTATCTGTTACGTAGTAACTATTTAGTAATCTGTGCTGAGGGGCCGTTCAAGTATTAAGTAAGCAGATTTCTTGCAATTATTAAAAACACTACAAAGTGAAAATTGGCTTTAATTTCGAAAGTCGGTGTTAAAAAAACGAAAATACAGAACCAACGACACCGACTTCCGAAATTAAAGTTATTTTTCACCTTGTAGTGATTTTTAGAATCAGTTTTGTACAGACGCCAGCACATAAAGATACCCGAAACTGTCAAATTTTCCCAATCAACTTTGAATCTTATGCTATAGCGATAAAGTTGAAAATCTATCAAAGAAATTTGACAGATTGTAGTAGGTTGATGTGCTGGCGTCTGTACCTCGGAACTCAATGATCGGCTTCACGGAGCCCGACTGCCCGTCGGCCAGCCGGTCCATCTCTACCTCGAACTTTTAGTTCCAGGAAAGAAAATTTAAAACTCATATTAAAAAGAAAGAAAATTTAAAACTCATATTAAAAAGAAAGAAAATTTAAAACTCATATTAAAAGTACACTATGTAAACAAGGATATTTATTACAAATTAGAGGACTATATCCAAGATAAGAATTTTTGGAAACATGCTGGTCCTGCTCCATAAGACAATGTAGAGTCTAGACAAAATCAAACTGGTTCCTAATTTAATTTATATTTTTAAATTTTTTATGACATCGATTTTTACAATCTGTGACTACAGTAAGTCACACACTTGTTAAAATTCTAGAAAAATCATCTACTTTTCCAATATTTCTAAATAATTTGTAAATATGTGAGCACCATGTATCTATCACATAATTGATTTACCTGTAATTGCTTCATTTTTAATTCTTTTAATTTTTTTGAGGTAGACTTGTTTTATTCTAGGTGCATCGTCTTCACATATCATTATAATTATTATGTATAGAAAACCTTGTAAAACATTTTAAAAAGAGTAACGGTGGAGTTTCTTGCCCATTCTTCTCCATACGAACACTACCATTTGGAAGGGGCGACTAGAATGAATTTTACTGTAAGTTTTGACGTTCAAAAGTGCCTTTAATGTGCCTGTATGAAATAAATGATTAGACTTTGACAGGACATTTCCTCACGATTATTGCTGTATATCTACTTATCTAGGCACTTACTTGGAGTGCAACTTAGCCTCTTCCATGAGGGCTCTGAAGGCCACCTTCTTCTGCTGCAGCCTGTTTTTCTTCTCCTTGCGTTCTTCCTCGGCGCGGTCTCGAACGTATTGGTCGAATACCTGTAGAATAAAATATACGTGTTAGCATATTGGATTGTGTTTATTTTAAGAGAGGTCATAGTAGAAATGAAAGTTGGTTGGTTAATATGTAGTTTATAAATATTTTAACGAACTAATTAATGTCGCTTAAAATGTAGTATGCCGTGTAAAAAGCGTGAAATGTAAAAATGATAAATTATTTGTAACTAGCGACCCGCTTCGGCTTCGCATGGTTGCAATGTAATTTGTCGGCTTTTCTCTACTATAATACGCATGTAAACATACATATAAACTTTCCTCTTGACTCACTCTATCTATTGCTCAAAAATGCATTAACCCGTCAAGCACGGCGCGTATCCTATTAAACACGATACAAAAGAAAATCAATTGTGTCTTATTAGCGGAGCTTGAGAGGACACAATCCGTTGCGTAGTTTAAAAGATCTAAGCGTAGAGGCTAGCGGGAGCGACTTTGTTTTAAACTAAAGATATTGCAACAATATGACAAAAAACTACGTTATAATGTTCAATCTCTTTTTCGATTAATTGAAATTGGAGTCTATGTTAAAGTCTATAATCTCATTATCTGATTTAAAATAGTTTTCACAGTTATTTTTAAATACCGACGTTGAACGGTTTGTTTTAGTGCACACGACGACATGATCAAACATATATATTCAGTTTTAGCTGACCTCGTATTATATACGTAGGCTTTTCGTTCAGTGAGAAGTCAGCTTATACTGGAAATATATGGCTTGATATGTTGTCGTGCATATCTACATCTCTTTAATCGACTTCAAAAAGGAGGAGGTTCTCAATTCGACTACTTTTTTTGTATGTTTGTTATGCGAAATCTCCGGCAATTGTCAAAAAATAATCGATTTCAAAAATTGTTTTTTTTTTTTTTGATAGTGTATGCCTCAGGGGTGGTCCCATATATACTTTATTAACTTTGCTTGTGTAGTTTTTGAGTTAGCTTCAATAATACGTATTTTTGGCATTCAGTTTAATTAATGAAGTTATAATGACTTCCTGTCACTGATGTTTACATTTAATTTGAATGTGTTGTGACAGGTACCAAAAATCATCATGTCTACAAAGATTCGCAAATGAATTATTTTTCAACCAACTGGCGAAGATTCACAGTCGTTCCTGTAGAGATTCGTACCTGTCTGCGCTCCTTGGAGTTGAGCATCAGGTATCTGGGATCGAAGACGATCTTGTGCAGCTCCTTCTCCCAGGTGGAGAAGGCGGACACGTCCTTCTCCTGCAGCATGTGCAGGAAGGCGGCGAGGCGCTGCGGGTGCGGCAGCGCGCCGCGCTCGCGGGCGGCGCGCACCTCGGCCTCCACGGCCGCCGCCGCGCCCACCAGGATGGTGCCGCCGCCCGACAGGCTGGACTGCTGGACGGGGGCGCTCTTCTTCTCTGTTGGCGACATAATACCATCATCATCATGATTTCAGCCGAAAGAAAGGAAGAAAAAAGAAAGAAAACATGTTTATTTAGCACAAAGCCACAAGTGCACACAACAAACAATAAAAATTGTAAAAGAAACTAAAAAAACTAAACTGAAGAAAAAAGAGTGTGTTCATCTCACGGCTGCGCCAAATAGGACCAGTTCAGCAAACTGCCGAGCAGCTAGTGCCCGACGCTGGTTTTCAACTGGCCCTGAGATGGTGATGATACGAACGTGAAACCGTTTTATACTCTGTGACGTCCAATACTGGACACAGGCCTCCCCCAAAAGCACCTCACTTCGACCGGTTCTGTGCTTCTCGCATTTTCCCAACTATGTTGGGGTCGGCTTCCAGTCTAAACGGATGCAGCTGAGTACCAGTATTTTACATGGAGCGACTGCCTATCTGAACTCCACAACCCAGTTACTGGGTAATACGAAACCCCTTTGTCAGACAGATATGAGTTACTTTCGAATTTATAATATTAGTATGGATAATAAGAAACCAAAACCAACCTTCTTCCAACTTCGTCTTCTTGGCAGCTTCCACGCCCGCGTCATCAGTGCTGGAGTCAGCGGCTCTCTTCAACTCCCCGTTAGCAGACTTGCTGCTTGAAGCGATCGCTGCGTCCTTACGCTACGACAAAATACTGACCTTTACAACTTAATTCTTTGAAGATGTTATTTACATACACATTTCGCTATGAGCGCCGCTGCTTCGCTGGTATAGTGGTCGCAAGAAGCTAAACATGAGGTTCTGGGTTCGATTCTCATTTCGGCTAGTGTTATTGGGTCTTTTCCATTAGAAAGAATGATGGCCGTTTTGGCCGGTACGTCCAATAAAAACCACATATACATCAAATGAGAGTTTATATCATAAGCATCAAGTTTCATTATGAGCAGAAGGCTGTGAAAAACCGGGTTAAAGAGATATCAGACCCGCAAGTACCATGTAAACGTATTAGTTTATGACGCTAATGTTCACTGCAGTTCTTAATAATATTAGTTATTGACTCATAACATTGAGGGGGCTCATGGCTAAGTTATAACAGCCGTACGGGTCGATCGACCAGGTTAAAATGCGCTTGCCGCGGTTGGTCCCAGGATGGGTGATCATTTTACATACCAAGACTTGTACATACCAAGTAATTGCCGGTTATAAGTAATAAGTTGTCATGCATGAGAACTCTATTGGTCATCAGGCCAGGCTCCATACAAAAATGCCCATCATTCTTTTCTCAGTAATAATGGGCGGGGCTAATGTCATTAACCGGAATCGAATTACTCCGGGCTACTGAGAAATTCAGACAGAATTCGCAGGAGAACCAAGGTAACCGACATAGCCTGAAGAATTGTCAAACTTAAGTGGCAGTGGGCAGGGCACATTGCTCGCAGAACAGATGGCCGATAGGGCCGAAAGGTTCTGCAGTGGGGACCGCATACCGGAAGACGTAGCGTTGGAATGCCTTCCACAAGGTGGACCGACGACCTTGTGAAGGCCGCAGGAACCCGTTGGATGCGAGAAGCACAGAACCGGTCGAAGTGGAGGTGCTTGGGGGAGCCCTATGTCCAGCAGTGGACGTCTTTCGACTGAAATGATGATCATGATGACAGAAATTCCTGATGAAATAACCCAAAAACTTTTCCCGACCTGCAGATTGAACCCAAAATCCCAGCAGTTTGATCCTCATCATCATCATGAGAGTTCATCAGTACCTTATTAATGCAAATAAATTAGTTTGACTTTTGGCAAATGTTGGCGGGACGAGCTGGATAAGTTCCGTCAAAACTGGAAGAAAGGATTTCGTGAGCTCGCGAAAGATGGAAAAAGTGGAGGGAGGCCTTTGCCTAGGAGTGGGACAGCATAAGCTCAAAAAAAAATGCACTAAAACCAAATACCGTTATAAAATCTCACCCATCGCCACTGACTTTTTCCTACAATTCCCTACTTATACAAAATAATACCAAGAAAATCTTTAATAAAAATTGAACCCAACAAAGTACCTGGGCGTAGACTTGTCACATCGAGCGTTAGAAAGAGACAGCCACACAGGTGTGAGTGACAGAGACAACGCTATATAAAAGCTTTTTGTTTTTTTTTTCTAAATCACGACGTGCGATATTTACGGACTATTAACTACGATCGCAAGTCGCAAAGCCATTTTCAGTACACTTCAAGTTATACGAGAGCTCCTAATATTGTTCCAATTTGTTGAGTAACATTTGGTAATGTTACTTGATAACATAAATGAACAAAAAGCATTGCAGGGCGGTCTTCTACAACATAAGAGTTAGCGCAGATACAACAACTAAGTGAACGAGCATGTTTTTTTTTTTTAAATTTCATCTTAATCGGGCTTGTCTTTGGTCTGTGGTCTCAATAAATTAAGACCTCCAGCCAGGGCTTAAAAACTAAGCGACAACACACTAAGAGGGAATACCCCGTGGGGAACGGACCTCGGCTTAGAGCATCGCCGGGCGAGGGCAGCAAGGGACACGCTGGATCGGATTATTTAGGGACGAATTTAAAGTTTATTATAAATCCATCTCTGAAAAACTGCGTACAATTTTGTTATTATCAATTGATCTAAAACTGCTCGAGAATTTTTCTCTATCTGCGCTGACTCTTAAGTCGCCTACGGTGTCAAATGGTTCATAATTATTAATACAGAAACAAAACAAATACAAAAAAAATCGCTTCAAAAAGTAATTTTAATTTGCGGAGCATTGTCATAAACACATTACCAATACAGCTTCAGTCAGTTTAGTCTAAGTATGTATGTTTATCAACATGTTTCGAAACACCTAAACAGTATTACCAACATCAAACGTATGTTTTGAAATTCTGCTCAACAAAAAGTAACACTTACCTATATTAGATGGCATGGTAAGTATATTAGATGGCAAAGCGACCTGATGTCAAGTGGTCATCGCCACATAATGAACATCTGCAATGCCAGAGGCACAGAATAGTTTTTTTTTTTTTAGATTTTTTTTCCTTGTGATCTTCAGGTTTATTTTAAATTGACTAGCTTAACTCCGCAGACGCGAAGGCTACCGATCTAAGCACATTAAAATAAAAAATAAAGAGTATTTTTTAATTTTTTTTTTTTTGACGATTACCTAAACGGCTAATTAAACCAGTTGACTGCGACATTTCCATAACATGTATGTGCGTCTGTTTTCGCTTGAAAAGCCCGGAATATCCATGCCTGTAACTTGCACAAAAGTATGCAAGTAGCTTGCATGCAGTGTTGGGCAAATTTTAATTGCAAGAACAATTAAAGATTAACAATTAATCAATTGTAATTGTGAAAAATTACAACTAACAATTAATCAATTGTAATTGTGAAAAATTACAACTAACAATTAATTAATTGTTAACTGTATTAGTAACAATTAACAATTAATTAATTTTCAATTGTTTTGTTAATTTTAATTAAAAATAACAATTAAAAAATACTGCTGTATAATATAAAGCCGGTATATATAAATATACAATATACCCGTGTGGTTCAGGGTAGTATACCTACGCTGTAGAAATATTTATCAATGCAACATTGTTATACATAAAAATAATAGCTATTTATTCACCAAGGGGAGTAATCTGTACTTACCCTCGAGTGATATATACTGCTTTATACTACACTTGTGGAGTTGTTGTTAATAAATTGCTATAATTGTCACTGGAATCACTTATTTTAACTTGTGATTTACACCGCCAAACTTTAAACTTTACCAAGAAAATTGTTTCTACAAAATACGTCAACCAACAAAATAAGTCTTTTTTTTTTTCTTATTTTAGCGCGTCAAACAGTTTTCGCGCCAAAAGACGTTAAGCCGCATGGCTCTAGTGGGGACGCGGCTTAACGTCTTTTGTGATTTGTTGTGATCAACAACACTCAACAACACCCAAAACACTCAACAACATTCAACAACACTCAACAACACTCAACAACACTCGACAACACTCGACAACACTCAACAACACTCAACAACATTCAACAACACTCAACAACACTCAACAACACTCAACAACACTCGACAACACTCGACAACACTTGGCAATACTCAACAACACTCAACAACACTCAACAACACTCGACAACACTCAACAACACTCAACAACACTCAACGACACTCAACAACACTCGACAACACTCGACAACACTCAACAACACTCAACAACATTCAACAACACTCAACAACATTCAACAACACTCAACAACACTCGACAACACTCGGCAACACTCAACAACACTCAACAACACTCGACAACACTCAACAACACTCAACAAGATTCAACAACATTCAACAACACTCAACAACACTCAACAAGATTCAACAACACTCAACAACACTCGACAACACTCGACAACACTCGGCAACACTCGGCAACACTCGGCAACACTCGACAACACTCAACAACACTCAACAACACTCAACAACACTCGACAACACTCGACAACACTCAACAACACTCAACAACACTCAACAACACTCGACAACACTCAACAACACTCGACAACACTCGACAACACTCAACAACATTCAACAACACTCGACAACACTCGACAACACTCAACAACACTCAACAATACTCGACAACACTCAATAACACTCAACAACACTCGACAACACTCGACAACACTCAACAACACTCAACAACATTCAACAACATTCAACAACACTCAACAAGATTCAACAACACTCAACAAAACTCAACAACACTCGAAAACACTCGACAACACTCAACAACACTCAACAACACTCAACAAGATTCAACAACACTCAACAACATTCAACAACACTCAACAACACTCAACAACACTCGACAACACTCTCAACAGCTTAATTTTCCTAAATCATTACTAATTTCATTTTAATACATAAAGTTAATTATTAGTTTTAATTGTTTTATAAAACAACTAAAAAAGTTAATTGCAATTATTTTAATTGTAAGTTGCAATTGACATACGTTAGTCAAATTAATTTAATTGCAAGGTGCAATTAAAAGTTCAATTGCGATTAATTTAATTGTAATTAATTTAATTGCAATTACTTTTTTAGTCAATTAACAAGATAATTGACAAATTAATTGATTGATGCCCAACACTGCTTGCATGCCATTATGGTTAATGGCATGCAAGCTACTTGCATACTTTTGTGCAAGTTACAGGCACGTGTATACCAAGCTTTATACGGGTCCAAAGAACAGAGGGTCAATTCTAGTAATTTTAAGAACGTTTACAATCTGATCTGTCTCAATCTGTCAAAAATACCTCGTAATATCCCTACATTTTTGACAAGTTTTTAATTACGGGAACTGGCCTTCTGTACTATTCTGTGCCAGAGGCTTCGCAGACGCGTCGCAATCCCAAAGAGTCTGATATGCCTGTAACTCTGTAACTTTTGGACATCCATGCATATACAGGTTACCTGAGAGGCAGGTACCAGGGTTGTACGTGGAGAGCAGAGCCCAGCATCAGATGGATTGGAGAGGACCACCAGGCGTCCCTCAGAGTCCCAAGTGCTGAGAGTAACTCTCGCTCGGCGAGGGAAATCATTCTAAACGTGCAATAGACAAGATGTTTTTAAATGACGTCACTAACTACTGGTTTAAACCGGTTCCTATATAAAAAAACGTGTCATCTTGTTTGCCAGTGACAGTATTTTTACTGTTTTCGAATGCCAATTGGTCCCTACGATTTTTTATTCGAATAGTATGATTTTGAGCAGTTTTTCGAGTTAAAATTTTGATAAACTGTGCCTGGTTGATATAGGAACCAGTAAATATAAATATATATTAGCTTATAATGCCTGCTTACTGTAATTTATCAGCTTAATTTTGAATTAAATTATATAAATAATAAAATATAATATATATGTTGTATATATAATAATGATAAAAATAAATAAATAATAGTTCGTCGTATTTTAGACATAATTATAAAAAAAAACCTGTCTGGAAATAAACATATAAAAATATTTAAATTAATACTTAATATTTTTCTATATTTTGCAATAAAAAGTAAAATTGCTCTGAATAGTAAATCGGAAAACCATAATTGTCAAGAGTATAACAATTTTCTTTTTATATATCACCTTACTTGTGAAAACTTAGACGTGTCATGTCATATCTCATGTTAGTTCCCGTGATAGGTTGACTGAATTGACAACAACCGATCATAATAGTAGTTGACATGAGATTCGACGTCACATTAAAAATTATTTGAAGAACCTGGTGGCTTACCATAATATTTTGGACGGAGTCGCGTTACGTCCGCTGCGCGTAGCGTCCGTTTATGGCCCTATTGTATTCTTGAAGGTGATTTTTTTTTCTAGGATCAGTCGCGGACGTAACGCGACTTCCTCACGTTTTGTGTGTCTGGTATGTCATGCCAGGCTGGCATGTCTATGCCGTAGTGACAAATAAAGATTATATTTAGTGGTCTTAAAAACATTGTAAGCTGAATCTGAGCAATTAATTGCCTATTTTATTTTGTTCCTACATTCATAGTGTCTACGCCTGAACGCAGCCTTTCATATTAACGAAGATATGAACGCACCCGATGTCAACGGCGCTCGCGACACGCTTCACGCGGACGAACTGGACTAACTTCACGATTAGCGACGCACCGCCATACTTGTCGCGACACATTATATAATTGTAATTTTAAATATAATAAACTATATCTATCATCATCGAGGTCGATCTCTTATTTGTATCGCCCACACATAGCAAATAAATATGGGGCAGAGGGCATTTTTCGACCTCGCTTCGCTTTCCTTAATTTTGAAACTTTTATGCACCCTAACTAATATTATAAATACGAAAGTAAGTTTGTTTGTTTGTTACCTTTTCACGCCTAAACCACTGAACCGATCATCCTGAAATTTTGCATATACGTTGTGAGGTGTACAGAAATGGACGTCGGATACCTTTCATCCCGAAAAAAGTGCTGTTCCCGAGGAAAACAACAATAACTAAACAAAATAGCTGGAATTCCGCTTATAGAAAAAGTACTTATTACTATGAAAAGAATAACGCCGATAATTCAAATAAACCCCGTAAACGTCCATTGCTGAAACTGATCCGCTACAATCTTCAGTAGTTGAAGAACACTGACAAAACATTAAAAAATAAAGCTTAAAGGTAGCAACAAATCTGCCGAAAGTACACGACGAAAAATTGGCGTAACCACGCCAAGTTTTATCGCGTGCAATGCTTTTAAAATTACATAATTTGCCGTATGAGGCCGAAATTGCGTCGCGGAATTTTCATAGAAAAAAAATTTAAGTTGCGTAATTTCAGTCGTGTAATTTTCGGCAGGTGTATCGCTACGCTAAATAAAATAAAGAGAAACATGCTACAACAAAGATAGATCGCAATGCATAAAAAAATAAAATTATCGCTTTCTGCTCGCTCAGCTTATCATAAGTGCCATTTCAACAAAAGCTCTATTCACCCCCGTTAAAGTTAAAATATCGAAAAAATTACCCGAGGGTCAATTACCGTCATTAAAAACGTCCAAAATCCAAATCTCATCTCAGCGACACGTTCAATGTCAAAAACTTGGCAAAAATGTAGGAAAAATAAGAGGTATTTTTGACAGATTGAGACTTGGAATGCGAATGTTCTTAAAAATAAGGGAATTGTCCGTCATCTATTTTATCGTACCTAATTAAAAGTTGTTCATATACACCACCACCCCTAAAAACACTGACTGCATAGAAAAGAAAGTGAAGCGCGATGACAATGAAAAAACACAAGGTTGATGTGTTTTTTGCAATGTGTATTGCAAAATATGAAGCAATTATTTAATTACAAAAATTCTATTGTTTGGACTAAAAAATTAAAACACTACTCGTAGTATTTTAGTAGGTTGCTTGTAGAATAATCTGACAAAAAATCAGAATGATTGTATGTCTATGTTTTTTATTGTAAAAATAAAGTTTTTGGAGGTATCTTCATGATTTTTTTCTATCTTATCAAATTAGTTGTATTATGTTTTTAACACACATTTCAATCTAGCATAATTATATCCTGAAGAATATCATATATTTTTCTGATTTTGTTTGCTGTAGTCGATCATATACTTTTATTGTTTCTAAAACTTGCGTTTAGGTCCTGTAACACTTGTTATAAAAATATGGTTTTGGGCATTTTCAATCTCAAATGGTAGCCGGGAGGTCAATTTCAGACTTTCGCTGTAATAGTAAAAAATGCTCAAGATGTTATTTCCCATAAGAAAACAGTACTTTATTTCTGGACGGCTCTTTAATTTTTGGGTATAATATGTTCGACACTTGAATGACGTCCTTTTGTTAAGATTTTTGCAATTTGCAGGTCAGTATCAGGTTGTATGTTGATTTAAATATTCGCGACCGTAATAAATATGGCTTAACAGAATCATAATTATTAAAATCAGCAATAGAATGAATATACATTAAGTGCTTGGCCAGACTGGCAGCGCGGGGCGGGGACCGACGCGGGTGCGGGAACGCGCACGATCTGCCTGTCCGCAATCGAGTGCGGCTTCGTTCTGAGTATTATCGTGTCCAGTGTTTATCAAAATATAATATGGATGAAGACTTATTGTTACTAGAACAAAGCTCGAACTAGTTTGAGAAACCCGGTCCCCGCGCGAGCCGCCCGCGCTCTCACTGCGACCATTTGTATGAACTCGCTATGGCGTGAGTTGCCCGCGCGCTCCCCGCGCCCACTATGGACGCTCAAATGAAGTTCTTATGTTTGTGTATGCCGCGCCGCGCCCGCGTTTGCAGTCTGGCCAAGCACAAAGAGATATGCAGGAAAAAAAAAGAGTCAATTTGAAAGTCAAATAGTCTGTGAGAAAATAAATCATATTTTTATAGTCTACCCTATCTTTCTCTATTAGAATGGAGTTTAATATCGTGTACAATTGTAGACCACTGCCTACCTTGGACTAACATAGCGTCATGATGTTATATGTTTTAAAACACTGTTATTTGTTAGTATCTGAACAAGCATACGCTGTTAATAAGACCACTCTTAAGTCAGTTAGCATTTAGCGATGGTGTTATTAATTATGTTAACAATTTGTAACCGTATGGCAAGCCCCAGTTCCTTTCCTAACTAAACTAACTACTAGTATATACAAACGTTTATGGTAGCCGCGGTCGTGAAAAGTGGGAACAAGACGACACGAAACTCCGTTCTATTCGCACGTATTATGACCGTGACTGCCAGTATACGCTAACGTTTGTTGAAGCCGCGGTCATGAGAAGTGGGAGCGAGACGGCACGAGTCTCCATTAAGAGTGCCGTCCTGCTCGCACGTATTATGACCGCATCTGCCACATGTTTTGGCGTTTAGTAAAGTCAGTATTGTTAATCGCAATTTTTGTATTAGTTACGTATAAAAATTATTATTATTATCGAACACTTATTAATTATTATCGAATCTATAGCCAAATTTCTGTAAATCTAACCTAATTTAACTTCTATTTTTTGCTATGAAAAGGCGCATACATATAAAATATCTACAATGCGATCAAAAAAATAACAGCATTTTGAAAATTTCGACTGTTTATACTGTCTTAAATAACTAGAGTTACTTTACGCAGATGGTATAGTGCAGGAAGTTTATCTGGCCCGGTGCCTTAATTGAAACTAACGAAATCACTATGAAAAAATTGCACGTGCACACGTAATGGAAGTGAAACTTCTTAAAAATAAAGAATAAGAGAGATTTGGTGTGAGAGACAGAGAGAGTTATATCTTTCTTCTCTCTCATGTAACGAAATGTGCTTAAACGTGACGCGTCCTTAAAATGTCACTCTCAATTCCCGTTCAATTATCAAATCGCCGCCTTAGAAGTTTCACTTCAAAAATTTAGAGTATCAGTGATAAGTGATTTTAAGTTCACCGATAGCGCCGCCTCACCGGGCTAGATTACGTAACTCCAGGGGGCCTAAAAAGGCCACTTTGACAGAATCATAAAAGGATAACATTATAAATCATAATACGGCGAAGACAGTCAGTGTTTTTCTTTTTTTCGCTGCACTACGTAGGTATAATCAAAGAGATTGGGATTGGATTTGGATTAGAATGATTGGTATTTTAGCACAGAATAAAAAAAAATTACTAAAAAATCCTTCACCAATGGGATTTGATACGATTAACTTAACAGTCAACTGTCCATTATGATTCATAATGTTATCCTTTTATGTTTCTGCCCAAGTGACCTTTTTAGGGCCACAGGTTTCCTGCAAACAATCTGCGGCAGTAACGTCCGCTGGAGATTTATCTGATCATGCTTTATTTTCTAGTAGTTCGGGGGCCCGTCGCTGAGCAGTTACTATTCTAATTTTGATCGCATAGTAATAACCCATATGACAATTAGTAATTTAAATTTTTTAGTGATCTAACAAATGATTGGGGCTAAGCCATGTTTATTTGTGAAAATGACAGAATGAGATGGAGCTATGCGACAGCTAAGCGTTAGAAAGAGCAAACGTTACCGACACGGTTAAAAATGCAAAGTATTTTGAAAGACCACTAAAAAGTGCTATTTAATATTAACGCAAGTAAAGTGCTTATAGACTTGATTCAAAAGTTGTTCTTTATTAGATTTTCATCTTTATCGCTAAAGTGTAAGGTTCAAAGTTGATTGGGAAAATTTGACAGTTTCGGGTAGCTTGATGTGCTGGCGTCTGTACATTTCATTTTAATCTATACAAATAAATAAAATTGATGTGTCTGTTTGTAATGTCAAAATAGCAGCTTTTTACTAAATGCATGTGAAAAAAGTATGCAGTACCTACTTAGAACAAAAAATCAATTAAAAAATTTTTGTCTGTCTGTTTGTTCCGGCTAATCTCCGAAACGTCTGTACCGATTTCGATGAAATTTGGTATGGGGTTGCTTTGAACCCTTAATCCACCAGGGCGAAAGCTAGTTCTAGATAAAACTAGACTGAGTATCAGTACTTTTTGAATGTTAATAGTTACAAAAGACAGCCCTCAAAACTCACACCTTCATCCCATGGCGGTAAGCAGAAACTACAGAACGCCACCTGCTAGAATCCCTACATCTTACTTTTTTTGCCTCATTAACGTTCACACATCTGGTCATACACGCACGCCGGTTGCGAGTACTACGCACCTGAGCTTTCAACAACAAGGTATCGGTGAAAAAGTTCTGTAAAATCTAAAATATTTGTGATCAAGTCTATAATCACTAGTTAAAAATATGAGACCAAACAGATATTAAACAGTACGTTTAACTTAAAAATTAATTTCGCGGTAGGCCGACTATTTACGTGTTGAATCTTTAACAACAGCACCCGGACGTAAATATCACCCATCGAGCTTAGGAAGCAGACTGTCTCAGGTATATAGAGGTATGAGGTTGTGAAGTTCACTCATCCTCCCTCCATAGTGCTGGGAGGATCCTCCGACCAGACGGGTGACGTGTCTGGTGGGCTACCGCCCGATAATTGATGTCGGGACGTTGTATACAGAGTTATTGGTAAAAACACTAACAACCTTCTGACGGCACGGTTGGCGCAGTGGTTAAGCGATTGACTGCTGCGCTGCGTGTCGCGGGTTCGATTCCCGCAAGGAACAAATATTTGTATGATCTACAAGTAGTTGTTCCGGGTCTGGCTGTTTGTGTATGTGAGTTTAAATGTTTGTAGCGGGTAAGTAATAGATGATATAACAACAAAATCTCTAATATTTACAATATATAACAACGGAATCTATAATTTTATTTAATATATCGATTAGTTAATATAATGAACGATTGATATAATTTTAAAATAACTAATTTTCATAAGCATAACAAACATTAAATATAAAATCGTTTGACATACCACTCAAAAGATATAAAACTTATTTAGTCTAATAAAACAATAACGTTGTACTTTGTTTAAGAAATATTTAACCCATTGAGTGTCCAATTAGCAGACACAATAGAATTTAATTGTTCTTATGTCGCACTGTGTAACATAAGACATTCGAGAGGTAAAGTATTTTTTCTTTGTTTTATTACTTGTAAGTTCTATCGTAGTTATAGGTAATAGTCACCTAAGTAGATATTAAACATAACTAGTAACTAATTACCACCTGCGGTAAGATAGGTCGACGGAGCCCCGCTTCGCGGGGCTCCTATTTCTGGGTGGTTTAAAAAAAATAACCACGAAGGCTAAGGCGGGAGCTCCGCTCCGCTTCGCTCCCGCCTTAGCCTTCTAACCTAACCTATCCGAGTCGGGGTACTCTGAGTCGGGGTGTTAACCATAATGACGTTTTTATATACATTTATTAAACGTTAGACCTAATGATTTTCGATTAAATAAACAATATACATATTAAACGTTAGACCAAATGATTTTCGATTACATAAACGTTATATCAAACAACGTTATACTAATTAAGTTTTAGAATAAATAAATGTTATATGTAAAGAAGTTATATCAACAGTTGGTATATCTCACGTTGATTATATCTTATGAGTTTATACGTTATGAGACGCACCCGTTTGTAGCGCATACAAACATTTAAACTACCCACAATACAGGAGAAATTCTTAGTGGGGCAACGTTTAAAAAAATCCTAGGACTGTATTACTAACATCATAAACAATATCTTTTGTTCTATGAATTTTTACAAAACATAAAACATTTACCAAAAACAAAGCTTCAAAGATTTCGTTGTTCTATCTAACCCCCGCCCCCCTCCGCTGAATTTTGTACTAGACACGGCAGTTTGTGTACCTAACTAGCGCTTTCTTTTGGTTGGCGTTAATTTCGTAACATTTAGAACGTTGGATTAAAATATATTTATTTTTGTATGAAAGTCTGATGAATTATTAAAAGTCATAGAACAAAACTTGTTGTTTTTGATGTTAGTAATATGATTCTGAGTGGTTGTTAGTGTTTACCAATAACCCTGCATAATATGCTAGTCACGCGGTAAACTCTGCTTGCGCGATGCAGGATTTTGTGTGACGTTAGTACGATGCGTAGTTTGCGAGTGACGATGTAGATGTCGCCACAGGTATGAGTGACAGAGACGACGCTCTACAATTACGAAATTCTGAGAAAACTCGTTGTGTCATATTTACGGCTGGGTCCTGTAATTCACTATACACTACAGCCAAGGACAAAAATATTTACTCTCAAAACAACAATTTTCTCGGAGTTACGGAGAGAACAAATTGTAAAAGCATCTGTACGAAGATACTTTTTATTTCATACTATCTATTAATCCTTTAGAACAAAATCATTACCAATTTACCAATTGTATGCATATTTTTGCCCATAACTGTATGAGGGTGAAGTCTCCTTATAAACTTCATCGGTATTGTGTTACCTAGTAACTATGTTGTAAGGTCAGATAGGCAGTCGCTCCATAGAAAAAACTGATAATCAGTTACATTCGGTTAGACTGGAAGCCGAACCCAACATAGTTAGAAGGTTAAACAATGATGCTTGCTATAAAACTAATTCAAAAAGTCACCGATAGTTTTATAGAAGACTTGGTCCTTACATTTAGGTATACAGGAGACATAGCGAGCTCATTAGTCTGAAAATTATCAAAGAAGGCCGTTTCCTGTTTTTTTAAGAACATTTACATACTAATCGGAGTCTCAATCTGTCAAAAATATCTCTAATTTACCTAAATAATATCTTGACTTTGACTGTAACATGTCCTATCCAAGAGAGACGGGTGATCTAAAAGGACCCTACTACCTCAGACAGTTGTTGAAATAAATAAAGTTTTATGCTTTCTGACATCGAGTGTCGCTCAGATGAGACTGCGACTAGGTTTGAATCGCGCAGACAGTGTATGGGCCGGCACGCACCTGCAGCTCCAGCAGCGCGGCGGGCGGCTGGCTGACGGCGCGGTCCACGTCGGCGCGCGCCAGCAGCGCGGCGGGCCGCTCCCACACCGACGAGTGCGCCGCCGAGTTGTAGAAGAACACCGAGCCGTCGCCCGTCCACACCACGCACCTGCGGAGGCGGTACGTACATTGTAACTGCGGTGCTATTCTGTAAAAATCTCACCGTGAAAGCTTAGGTGAAGTGAGCTGTCAATAGTGTCAATTCCTAGCAAAAACAAACTCACTTCACCTAAGTTTTCATGGTCGACCGGCTGGTGGTATAACATTATTTGGAGGGCAATATATGGAATATGACGCCGTTAGGCAATCTCATCAATTTGTTTCTTCTGTTTTTATTACATTCATGGAAAAAATCTTACCATGGCGTTCCCAAAATCGGCGTGCTAGATATAGGCCGACTCCTATCCTGTTTGGCCTTATCTTTCTCCTTCTCTTTGTCTCCCTTGTCCTTCTCTGCTCTCTCTCGCTCGGCCGCCTGGCGCTCCTGGTCGGCTTGCAACTCCAGTTTCTCTCTCTCTTCGGCGGCGCGTCTTTCGGCTTGCAGGAGTTTTTCGGCTTCGGCTGCGGCCTTCGCTTCGGCGTGGGCTTCTACGTCGATTACTGTATGTGAAAAATGTTTGGTTACAATGTGGGTTTACCTGCATTTATTATTTATTGTCGATGGTTTAACATAATCAGCCTATATTATTCCCACTGCTGGGACACAGGCCTCCTCTCTGTGAGAGGGAGTGGGCAGTAATCCACCACGCGAGTCCAGTGCGGGTTGGTAGATGTCACATGTCTTCAAATTTTTGGTTCTAGGACATACCGGTTTCCTCACGATGTTTTTCTTCACCGTTTTGAGAGCAGTGGTGATGAAATAATTTACACAAAGTAAAGCGCTCGCCCGTGTTCGTACCTACGACCTATAACTCGGCTGTTACCACTGGAACACACTGCTCATATGTCCCTTGATGTACAGTACCCGGCGATAAATATTGCACATCGACCTTTGGAAAGAGACAATCGGCTAATTTCGGCTTCGTAGAGCGTATCTCTGTCGCACGAAATACAAACAGTCCGGTATCTATTAGGAGCTGTTAAAACAATTATGATTTGCTTCTTTTGACAATTATTTTTATTCTTTGTATAAAATACAAAAAAAGGTTAAGGTCGATGTGCAATATTTGTCGCCGGGTACTGTATGCAATATCATTCACTGACTAGAGCATGTGCTGATCCATACGTCAGGTTCGTGAACGGGCGCCGTCAGTAGGAACTGGTCATCTCTTAGCTCCCATGGCTTATTTTAATTTCTGAATTGTTTTTATATTTTTTATAACGGACGCTTTTAATGTGGAAGCCTTTCTACGTCGTTCTTACATGTATAATTGTAACATGAATGATGTAACCAATATTTTGTACCAATTATAAGATTTAAAAGAGTATCCGTGGAATTTCTTGCCCGTTCTTCTCCATAGGTACCTACTACGCTTTGGAATGGGCAACTAGCTTCATCTTTCTGACTGACCGACTCCTTGACAATTCAAAAGTGCCTGTAATTGGTTTATCCATACTAATATTATAAATTCGAAAGTAACTCTGTCTGTTTGTTACCTTTTCACGCCTAAACCACTGAACGGATTTCGATAAAATTTGGCAGAAATATAGATTGCATCCCAGGGAAGGACATATAGTCTAAGATACGTAGAAGAAAGACCTTCACCGATCGAGTAACCGGACGAAATGTGTTTTTTACGGAATAACATATGTTAACGAAAGTAACGGTGATGGGTTGCCTAATGAAATCCTGTCAAGGATATTTTTAATTAATTATGTAACAGGTAATTTTTTTTCGATATTTTCACCGATAGCGTAACCAAAAAAAATTAATGCTAATCGAAAGTATGGAGTCTATAGAATATGCAAACATAGGGTTGCCTACCTTTTTCTTGTCAAGGCCTAGGGTTGCCTAGTTTAAAAAGGTGATTCGAAAATGGTACCTTCACCGATCGAGTAACCAAATAAATTATATATCAAAATGAAGATTATTTTTTTGCGAATACGATGGTACAAGGTTGCCTACGAAAAACCTGTCAAAAATCAGGGTTGTAAGGCGTTGAAATTTGAAAATAGAAATGTATGAAAGTGTGCAAGAGAGACTCCCCATTATATCCAGTGCGATAGAAGAGGAAGCAACATTGCAGCCGATCGCGCCACATCAGATGCTTGAAATAGTGCGAGAGAGAGAGCATATACGTAGTATCAAATACGGTAGAGGAAGACGCACCATAGCGACGGGCTCCGCCCCTTCTGGCCTATGAAACGACGACATGGTTGGCGCAGTGGCTGAGCGATCGACTGATTCGCACGGAACAAATATTTGTATTGCCTACAGGTAATTGTTTCGAGTCTGGCTGTTTGTGTATGTGAATTTAAATGTTCGTAAACGTACCCACGATACCTACAGGAGTAATTCCTAAGGTGGGGCAAGGTTTAAAAAAAAATTGAAAGAGAGTGCGCATGCTCTGTACGGTTGACAGATCTGTGTATGAATGTCAAGCGTTGTTTTGGAGCAACTTCCCGCCATTCTCATAGAAGTAATAGTTTGCTACGGAATATAAAATCGTGCTGTTTGTCTGATGTGAACATAACTGAAGGCCAATTCTCGTAATTTAAAACGTTCAAAATCTAGTCGCAGTCTCATCTCGGCGACAAGCAAATGTCAAAAACTTGTCAAAATGTAGGGAAATTAAAAGTATTTTTTGACAGATTGAGACTGAGATCAGACTGTGAACGTTGTTAAAATTACGAGAATTGCCCCTCTGATATATCACTCGATTTAGTTGGTTATCACTCACAGTGTTACAAGAAAATAACTGTTTTAAAAAAAACTTACATTGAAGAATTCAATAATTTCATTGCAGAGCAAGAAATAAGTGATACTTATATATAATTTTTCAAATTATTACTGAAATAAATTTTTTATATTTTATTTGTAACAAAACAGAAATTGACAGAAACTAGGCACATTTTTTTTAGAAAATAAATTATTATAAATAGAATAAAAAATATAGGACAAAAATTTTTAACCTATAGTTATTTTAATTTTTATACGCATATTTTTTAAATTTTTTAAATGCTTTATCCGAAACGCCAACTTTAATTTGCAGTTTTTTAGCGTTTCATCATCAAAGTCAATTACGGACTCTTTCAAGCCACATAAAAAGCACGTTTTCGAGATTTTTAATTTGTAAGTAAAATTCACTAATGAATTCAATAAAAAAAATAATAAACAGCACGATTTTATATTCCGTAGCACGCTATTACTTCTATAAGAATGGCGGGAAGTTGCTCCAAAACAACGCTTGACATTCATACACAGATCTGTCAACTGTACAGAGCATGCGCACTCTCTTTCATAGGCCAGAAGGGGCGGAGCCCGTCGCTATGGTGCGTCTTCCTCTACCGCATTTGATATTACGTATAGGCTCTCTCTCTCGCACTATTTCAAGGATCTGATGTGGCGCGAACAGCTGCAATGCTGCTTCCTCTTTTATCGCACTGGATATAATGTGGAGTCTCTCTTTCTTGCACACTTTCATACGTTTCAATTTTCAAATTTCAACGCCTTACAACCCTGATTTTTGACAGGTTTTTCGTAGGCAACCTTGTACCATCGTATTCGCAAAAAAATAATCTTTATTTTGATATATAATTTATTTGGTTACTCGATCGGTGAAGGTACCATTTTCGAATCACCTTTTTAAACTAGGCAACCCTATAGCCTTGACAAGAAAAAGGTAGGCAACCCTATGTTTGCATATTCTATAGACTCCATACTTTCGATTAGCATTAAATTTTTTTGGTTACGCTATCGGTGAAGATATCGAAAAAAATTACCTATTACATAATTAATTAAAAATATCCTTGACAGGATTTCATTGGGCAACCCATCACCGTTACTTTCGTTAGCATATTTTATTCCGTAAAAAACACATTTCGTCCGGTTACTCGATCGGTGAAGGTCTTTCTTCTACGTATCCTGTACTAATAGGATAGTTTTTATCGACATACCTCCCGGGCGAATCCGCGGGATGAAGTTAGTTTGAAATAAATCCTTGAGTTTGAGTTCACGTTCAGTAAAAACTCACCTTCAATCTTACCATCGTCAACGTCCATTTTCTTGTCAATTTTCTTATCGACCGGTTCGCCTTTCTCTAAAGCGATCTTCGCTCTCAAATCTGTATGGGACAAAAAAAAAATATATTTAATTTTTTTTATATAACATCAGTTAAATACAGGGCTAGATATATAACGTGTATCAGAAAGGTATGGTCAAAGGGCTATGAGGGTCCGTAGCATCCTACAGCCCGGCTTTGTATTAAAGTTTTTCAAAATGGCGGTATATAAATCAACAGCTTGACATCAATGCAAACAGAAAACGTAATAAAATCAAACCCCGTAAAGCGTCACGTTTCCGAGATATTAACGTTCAAAGATGACCATGTAACATTCATACTTTTTTAACTTCCTTATATGTTGTTGCACAGAAGTTTGAAATAATAACTCTGAATTTTTAAAGTTCGAAACGTCTATGCACACAGGCAAGCCTGGTTAAGCAGCCGACAACCTCCTTTTTTTTTGTTGTTTCTGCGTGGAAAATCCTCATGGATGTCCGCAGACCCGGAGCGGGCGGAGTTGCACAAATCACTGACTAAAAACCACTTCGGTGTTCCATCTCACACCCACGCCGGGGGTCGCGGGAACGTTCGATCCTACTGCAACCCCCGACTGGTGCCCCTTTCGTGGAACACTACGCAGCGCCACGTCGCGGCCTGATGTGTAGGCTGCGAGGTGCCATCCCCAAAACAATAGAAATAGGTCATACCTTCAAGCTCCTTCATAGGCTTAGGTTTCTCCCACACGCTCTCCTGCTTGGATGCGTTGTAGTAGTAGGGGCGTCCGTCTGGCGCGCGGTGCGTGGTCCACTCGCCAGCCGCCGCTATCAGTTCCGGGGATATCACCTGGCGGACAGATTGCGGCATTGGAATAGCCTTCACGGGTGCTTATACTGGGCATATTCACCAGTCAGCTAGGCAGCGAAGCTGGTAATATGCCCAAGGACATTTAATATAATAATATATACCCCGTGGGGTCCGAGTGCGCATGGTCTTTTTAAAGAAATTTCTAAACGGCTGGTTGACACTTCCCGTGACCCAAGAGCTGGCTTTTACCTTGGCCAGAGGCTAAGCATCGCCATACAACGTGGTAATGCATGCCGTCAGTCTCTTGGGTACATTACCAGTCGACAGCGATGCGGATGAATTTTTCGACGCAATTTTTAGTTTCTGTATAGTTTTAGTTAAGTTAGAATTTAATTTCTGTAATTGGTTTTGAGTCGTTGTAATTAAAAATAATTTATCCATAATATAAATATAATAAAACCTTTATTGCTCAAAAGATTACAAAACTACGTAAGCCTGTATCTTGGGCACCAATATGGAGGGTCTACCATTTAAACGTTTATTTTAAAAACATGTTTCGTAATAATTTTCATAAATATTTTTTTTAATGTATTTTTACTTTTTAGGCTGCGTTTCCACCAGAGATGAGCGAGGATGCGTAGCGAGGGATGTGTGTGAAACCAACCAATAACATCGCTTCATTTTTGAAGTGAAAATTTCTTTAAGCGCGTTGGGCTATTTTGAGATGGGAAAAAACCATTGAACTTGCGCCACTGTTACCGTAAGCGACACCGCGCATGTTTTGTTTAAAGACGATTAAAAAAATTCGGATGTGTTCGGCTGACCTCGGGATGTACTCAGTTTTAATGTATATCCGATATGTCAGTGAGTGTTGGCAAAGTATTCTGTTTGTGTTTTGTTGTCACTTCTGTCAGCACTCCCGGAGTGCCACTGTTTTTTTTTCAACCTGTTTCATTCGAGTTGGGTACTTCATACTGCCAAGTCATAAAACGTTTCTTTGCGTTCTTAAATAATGAATGACAAGAATTTTATGTGGTTTTATTAAATTAAGCATAGAAAACATGGAAGTGATGTAAATTAAAGCAAATGAAATAAAATAACGACTCTAATCTGCGACCTTTTATTCTGCGTGAGGCTGTTGGGCCTGATTATCTTAGTCTTAGAAAAATAAATACTTTATGCACTAGGACATAAATAGTAGATTTTACAACAAGTGCACAAAACTAACCATTTTTATCCGAGACTTTTAGCAGCCCGAGCCGAAGGCGAGGGCTGATAGTAATGTCGAGGATAGAAATGGTTTTGTGGACGAGTTATAAACTCTGCTTTTCACTTCGATTGCGAGGAAATAAAACAGTAGTATAACATAACATTTCTTTAATTAAAATTCAAAGTAAGATTAGAACAGTTTTGAATACTGAAGGAAATTATTTTTTTTTAAATCTTACGACATTGATATTAGGCTGCAGACCTATACAGCCTACTATTAAATTAATTTTGTAATAATAATTTTCTTAAATCAACTAACCTACCGTACTTGAATTAATATTTTAATATCTATTATATCTTAAACACATAAGGCAAATAAATTAAAGTAAATATTATATAATAACAAATTCTATCTATGAACTTCTTATTGCATTTGGCTGTATGGCTCATTTTCTTTGCCTTAATATAATACATTTATGAGTAGATACGTTAATGCCCTTGTGCACAAAATTCGATTTTGTGCAGCCTATACCCTGCACAAAGAAGCACTTTCAGAGCATGAGAAGTGAAAAAGCGATTTTATATCGCCTACGCACAACATAAAGACGAACTTGAGAGGCATGAGAAGTGAAAACGTTATTTATACTCACGATCTCGTCCTTAGCGGGCCTGTCAGCCGGCGTGGGCGAGTCACATATGATGGTCGGCTCTGCGGCCGGGCTGGCCCCGCTGGCCCCGACGGCCCCGCGCGCGCCCGCTCCCGCTCCTCCCGCGCCACCCAGCGCCACTGCCGCACCCACTGGAGGGGGGGAAACAAAAACAAGCTATTTATTTGACCCACGTTAAGGCACAGGATACATACAGGGGTTTATTTATCCACTCACATGTCCCGCTCCCCGCGTGACGTCATCTAGAACGTCCCAGAATACTTTTTATTGGCGGGGCGCCTCGCCTTTTAAACACGCCTTGTACACAAAAAAATATATGGACCGCTGTTAAACTAATGGCTGTTTCTTCAAGTGGACAGACCAGGGTACATTACACAGCTGGTTTCGTAACTTTAAATGACTTAGATTTTTTTTAATAATTGTTTATGTTTAATGTTTGTTTACATTACGATACGAAAGCGATGACCCTATTTTTACTATTTAAGTACCTAAAAAATAGCCCCATTCATACAAACGATGCTTCAAGTTAAGATATGGATAAACGTCAAAAAGTTATGCGTGATCAATGATCATCAGAGATCGGAATTGGGTGTGTGAAAATACACCCAATTCCGATCCGAGTTGTTACAACCACTTAAGTTAAACCGGTTTTGGATTTTACCGGTTTAGTTTCGGTTTTTTTGTTGTACATGTTCCTTACCTTTGAAATACCGAACTATAAACATTTACAAGCTGCTAATACAGTTCTAAATTAATTTTTGTTTTGTACTTTTCCGGTTAAAATTAGTTTCTTTTTTTTTAAACTAAATCTGTATTACAGCTTGCAGATGTGTAAAATTCGGTGTTTCAGACGTACAGAACAAGTAGAACTAAAAAACCGAATTTGAACCGGAAAAGTTCAAAACAATAATTAATTTAAAACTGTATTAGCAGCTTGCTAATGTTTATAGTTCGGTTTTTCAAAGGTAAAGAACATGTAAAACAAAACACCGAAACTAAATCGGTAAAATTCAAAACCGGTTAACTTAAGCGGTTGTAACAGCTCTATGTTATGTCTCGCTGCAATCTTTAGGTATTTTCACACACCCAATTCCGATCTCTGATGATCATATATAATAAAATATATATATTCGCGTCAACTTGATAACCTCCTCCGTTTTTTCGTCGGTTAATAATGAATGCGTCACACCTTACTTGAAGAAGCAATGATTAGCGACTGTTTAACCTTACATTTTCGACGTTTGAATGTCTCTTAACTTTAAAATAAGTTCATATAATAAACCCCATTATGATTAAGAGTTTGTATTCTCTGTACTAGCTTCTGTCCGCGACTTTTTTGTAACAAACGATTTGAGATTTGAAAACTTCGTCCGCATGAAATTTCTTGGTTTAACATAAAATATTCTATAGCTGTGGTTTATTATATTTTCGCTTAGCGATCTTTCTTACTTTTCTTCAGGGACTTGAAACGTTACTCAAAATAACATTACACGTAGTTCCAGTACCGTTTATTTGTACCGTTCCACAGGAGCACAGTCACAGTTGTACTCTTCAATTTAGCAACGTTATTAACGAATTATAACGTTGCTTAAGTGCAACTGAAATGACTGGTATTACGTTTAGGGCTGATTTTTCCAACGCCAGATAATTTTATCGGAGGAACAATTTTGACAGTTCTTCCATACAAACACTGTCAAACGTCAATATTATTCCGTGAAGAAAAATCAGCCCTTAGTTGGTTAAGTAACTCACATGGTTTTTTTTTACCTTTATTTTATTACCTAAACAAACGGAGTATAAGAGTATAGAGAACTAAGTAAATACTCACTGGAGTCAGGCACGGCCGCGTTGGCCATGTTGGGCGGCGGCTGCGCCACTAGAGGCGGCGGCCAGCTGGACCAGGCGGGCCAGCCGCCGCCGCCGCCCGCGCCCGGGAACGAGCCGCCGAAGCCGTAGCCGGCGCCTGCGTTGCCGGGGAACATGTTACCTGCGGGAGAGGAACTTACGTGGAATAACAGAAAAATTGTGTACAGTACCCGGCGATAAATATTGCACATCGACCTATTCGATCCTATCGATTTTATTACAAAGAATAAAAATAATTATCAAAAGAAGCGAATCATAATTGTTTTAACAGCTCCTAATAGATACCGGACTGTTTGTATTTCGTGCGACAGAGATAACGCTCTACGAAGCCGAAATTAGCCGATTGTCTCTTTCCAAAGGTCGATGTGCAATATTTATCGCCGGGTACTGTACCACGAAAGGGAAGGTTGGTAGAGGCGCTATGGTAACTTCCACATTTCGACAGTTATGTGTGAGACTATTGGCATGAACCTGACACAAATCCAGACTGAGCTGCTACTGAGAAATTTCCAATAGAAAAACTTTGGAATCAAATCTTGGAAAAACCCAATAATTTTTTCCCGACAAACTCAGGACCTCATGATCAGCAGTCGCGTTTGCGACCAGTAGACCAACAAGGCAGTCTAACCAAATCCAGCTGAATACTAGTATTTTACTAAGGTTAAAAAATATGAAATAACTGACTGTGTAACTGAGTTGTTAAAGTTAAATTGTAAGAAAATAATATTGTGTGCTTTCCCATATTTTAAAAAATTAACAAATAGACAAAACAATTATATTCATACGCTTAATAAGCATATGCACTTTTTAGTTAGTCATTACAGTGACAAGCTGGTATATTTTGATACCAACAGTTTTGTAGAAACTTTAAAGTCGACTAGGTATACTGTGTATCTGCCTGTTAGTTTTAGACACATAATAGCAAGGCTATTAGCTTTTTATATAAACTCAGACATAAGTATTATGTCGAAGTCTTGTATTATTAACACCACAACAGTTAGTAATAATACTAATAATAAGGTGGTTTGCCTGAATGAATGTAGCTCGAATGCTATAAATATTTTTACAAATTGTACGAAGGAGGTTCCATTTCCCTCACGCACTATGAGCTCACTGCCTGGTGATGACATTGAAGTCTTGGGATTAACTCCGGATAATCATTTAAACTAGTTTGTAAGACAACAGAAGGTACCAGTAATAATATTCTTATACCTAACAACAACAAGGTATCTTCTTGCTCTAAAATACTTAAATATCAAAAAGGAGATCAGCAGAATGCCTTGACATTATTTCATCAAAATATTCAAGGCACGTCTTCCAAATTATTAGAAATTGAAATGTTTTTAGAAAAAACAAAGTTTGACATTGTTTGTTGTACTGAACATTGGTTAAAGGATTACCAAATGTTAATTAATTTTGAGAACTATAGTGTGGGCAGTTGTTTTAACCGTAAATCTATGTTGCGTGGTGGTTCTCTAATCTTGATAAAAAATTGTTTAAAATCCAAGCAACGAAATGACATAGTGGGTTTATCAATTGAACATTGCATCGAACTGTCCTGTGTTGAGCTAGATAAGCATGTTATAGTGTGCGTTTACAGACCCCCTAATTATCAGAACTTTTCTGTATTTGAGTCAATAATGGAAGATGTCCTAGCGAAACTTGCATTCAATAACAAAGCCGCAATTATTTGTGGTGATTTTAATATTAATATTTTGGAAAATAATTTAAATAGCAGTAGATTATTAAGCCTTTTTAAATCGTTCAATCTATTTAATGTTTTTACAGAACCGACTAGAATAACTCCAACTTCTGCTACTTGTATTGATAATGTCTTTTGCGATTGTGATTATTTAGATAAAACCATCGTTAATTGTCTGCCGTCTGATCATAGTGGACAAACGGTATCATTTAAGTTTAAAACACCTTTGCAAAAAGTGCAAATACAATTTAGACCAATAACGACTGGTAAACTAAATAGATTCAATAGCACCCTAAATAATAAGTTGAATGATCTGGGCTATGATATGGATGATGCAAATAAATTGTACGAGGATTTCTTTTCAATAGTGCACACTCAATTCAATATAACTTTTGAAAAGAAAACAAAAAACATTTGCCCTAATTTTTTATTTAGTGACTGGGCAACTAGAGGTATTAGGAAAAGTAGGGAAAGACTGTTCGAGCTGTATGGCCTTAAGCCTTACATCAATACTGAAACTTTCAGCAAGTATGTTGCTACATATTCCAAAATTTTTAGAAATTCTTGTAAAATAGCCAAATCCCTGTTCATTAGCAATAAAATCAAATCAGCAGAAAATAAAATAAAAACTGTTTGGAAAATTATAAATAACGAAACTAGTAGGAATAAAAAACGAAACACTGATTACTCATTGGAGACTTCACGTGGTGCCATATGCTCTAACTTAGAAATAGCTCAGGAATTTGTAAATTTCTTCACTAATATTCCATCAAAAACGACGGAAGCCTTAGATTCCTCATCAGACGTATCAATTGATTTATTAAGAGTGAACTTTCCAGCCTGCCCGGTTGAATTTCAATTTAAACATATTAACCCCATAGTAGTAATAAAAGCTTTTAAGCAAATTAAAATCAAATTGACCGAAGATCTTTGGGGAATGTCCATTAAAGTCTGTACCTCTATAATTGAGACTATTGCCCCTTACTTAGCCTTAGTATTTAATTCGTGTGTTGATCAAGGAGTCTTTCCCGATTTAATGAAATACAGTAAGGTAATACCACTTTACAAATCCGGGGACAGTAAGGACACCAATAATTATAGACCCGTATCCGTTTTGCCGGTTTTCAGCAAGGTGTTTGAAAAGATAATGCTTAATCAAATGCTCAATCATTTTAACACGAATAAAATCTTACACGATCAACAGTATGGTTTCACCAAAGGACGTTGTACGACCGACGCTGGTGTAACTTTATTAAAACACATTTTTAACGCGTGGGAAGAGGCCCAAGACGCCATAGGAATCTTTTGTGACCTCTCCAAGGCATTTGATTGCGTCGATCACGAAACCTTGCTTTTGAAACTTGAGCATTACGGACTTGGAAAACTTGCGCTCAGTTTAGTTAGTTCTTATTTAAATGATAGACAACAGCAAGTTCAAATAAATGGTGTCAATTCGAATGGTTTAACCGTAAAAATGGGTGTGCCACAAGGCTCGATATTGGGTCCTTTCCTCTTTTTAGTGTATGTTAATGATCTACTCCATTTATTAAAAAATCAACCACAAATGGTGTTATTTGCTGATGACACTTCCTTAATTTTTAAGGTAAATAGACGTGCTACAAATTTTGACGATGTAAATAACGCCCTACTGCAGGTCCAAAATTGGTTCACTGCTAATAATTTAGTATTAAATGGAAAAAAAATTAAGTGCATAAGATTTTCTTTACCAAATGTCAAGAGTAGTGATTGTGAGATAATATTGAATTAAGAGAAACGAGAATTCGTCGATGAAACTGTTTTCCTGGGGATCACGCTCGACTCAAGGCTACAATGGGGTCCTCATTTAACATCTCTTGCAGGACGGCTAAGTTCAGCAGCTTATGCTGTCAGAAAAATCCGTCAATTTACTGATGTAGATACCGCGAGACTTTACTTTAGTTACTTTCATAGTATCATGTCTTACGGTATTTTACTTTGGGGACGGGCTGCAGACATCGATTCTATTTTTATTCTGCAGAAAAGAGCTATCAGAGCCATTTATATTCTCCGCAGGCGCGATTCTCTAAGGGAACTGTTTAAGGAAATTAACATCATGACGGTGCCTTGTCAATATATCTACGAAAATATCATGTATGTAAGAAAAAACTTACATCTTTTTAGTAAAAGAGGTGAAAGACATAATTATAGTACTAGAAATAGGGACCTATTAGTTCAACCAGGTTTCAGACTGGCTAAAGTAGACTCATCTTTTATGGGGTACTGTTTAAAATGTTATAATAAAATACCTCCCCACATTCTTGAAATGAATGAGACAAAATTCAAGTCTTGTATAAAACGCACACTATGCAGTCAGGCATATTATAAGTTAGGGGATTACATCGCTGATAAAAATGCCTGGCTCAAGGCTGGTCCTGCTCGACAACCACAACTAATTGATTAACACTTGAAGATTCTGTTGGAGCTGCTGAAGATTGTAAGACTATCTTTGCATTGTATAAACTCAATTTCCTTGTATTGTATAATTGCATAGCACAGATGTGAGTTCTATGTATATACTATACACTATGTACCATTTATCGGGTAATGTGTCTTTCATTGACTTGAATGTGCCCTGGCGGCTGATAGTATGTCATGCTCACACAAATGTCTCACTGACGGTGGCGTGTGTGTTGGATCATTTAGCTCCCTTCAAAATGGTTGAGCTGAATGGTGCCGATCTATGCGTCATGTTCGTGAACGGGCGCCGTCAGTTGGGGCTGGTCATCACTTAGCTGCCTCGGCTTATTTTTAATTATTTTAATATTGAATTGTTGTTTTCTTACCATTTGCTGTACTCTGGACACTTTTAACGCGTACGTCTTTTTTACATCGTTCTCACATATAATTATAAATTCACATTATTGATGTAACTAATATTTTTGTAAACTATAATTTAAAAGAGTGTCCATGGAGTTTCTTGCCCGTTCTTCTCCATAGGTACCTACGCTTTGGAATGGGCAACTAGCTTCACATTTTCTGACTGACCGACTTTTTGACAATTCAAAAGTGCCTGTAAATGGTTTAATTGAAATAAATGTTTTGAGTTTGAGTTTGAGTTTGAGAACACATTGAGCTCCTTAAGTTTTGAGTTGAGCTGCACGATTTCTGACAAATGCGTGCACTGACTGGACAGGTCCTCTCAATCTGTGTGCATCGATGTACATGGTCTTTATATAACCTGACCAAGATTATGTCTGAACTTTAAAAGAGACTGTGACCTCTGAGTTTGTTGCGACCTTTCTTCTCAGAATAGTCAGATAGGAAACGCCGACCTCATCTAGTTTAAAAAAAATATGATTGACGTGTAAAAGTGTTTGTGCAAACCTACTAAAAAAATAAAATCATTTATCATACCTCCTGATCCCCTATTGAATTATTTATAACATAATCTTACCATTGGCTGGTTGTGCGATCGGCGCCGCGTTCTCTCCGGGCGGCACGTCATCATTATCCGTGGGGCTATCTCCCTCTTTATTATCCTTTGAACCTGTCAAAACAATAATATTAATTAGAGACATATAAGTATTACAAACTTTTCATTTTTAGCGTAGTCGAGTCCATGTCGCCGGTGGTAAATCTTTGACCTTGGATTAACCTAGGGTATTAGAGTTTCGATAAGATATGTCGTCAGATTTTGGGCCAAAGCACACACGCTACTTTTAGCATCGTGATATACCCGCTTTTTAGAAGCTAAATGCAGCGACCAAACATTCCACACATTTGTTTGTTGGCTTGGCTGTTTCGTTACTTACTTCAGAAACTAAATATTCGCATCACCTCCACGACGACGGTAGCGAAACGGCGAAGCCATACATTTTTACTGATATGTAGAATATGTGAAGTTAGGGTCGGTAGAGTTCAGCGGGATTGTCCGAAAGGGTTACCGCTGGCTCGGAACATAAAGGGCTAAGGAAGGAACACGGGTGGGTTTTAGTCAGTAAGAGTCTGACACTCACTTCCGCTCCACCCAGAGCGGGAGGGGACATTTGATGATTTCCCATCCTCAAAAAAAAAAAAAGAGGGTCGGCAGAGTTAGGCCGTGTAGATTCAGAAGCTTGGCTCTATATGAGATCTGAGGGGCAATTCTACTAATTTTAACAACGTTCACAGTCTGATCTCAGTCTCAATCTGTCAAAAAATACTTCAAATTTCCCTACATTTTGACAAATTTTTGACATTTCTTTGTCGCTGAGATGAGACTGCGACTAGATTTTGAACGTTTTAAATTACGAGAATTGGCCTTCAGATATCTTTTTCACAGGGCAAACCTTATGTGGTCGTCTTGGCAACATTTTACATGAAATGATCTTGGTGGGTGTTGTTCTAAGATTGATTATTGTTTCTGAGATACGATCTCAGTTGTGCCGATGTAAAAAACATGTTCTTTCGTTATTCGTTTCAGATTATCCAGTGTGGATATCCTTTTAAATAAAACACATTAAAAAAAATTTATGGAAAGTATCATTCGATAAGTTTTTAGAGAATTAGTTAACAGATTGTGCGTATTATGATAATAATATGTTACTATTACTAGTAGGTACTAAAGAGCGTAAGTCATTTACCTCCTTCCTTCACCCATGGCGGTGGTTGCGTCATGAACGGCGGAACATTGCCAGTGGGGGGCGCGTTGTGGACCCCGGGGGGCATCACGTTGGACATGACGCCGTTGGGCATCATGCCCATAGGCCCAGACATCGGCCCGCCCATGGGTCCGTTCATAGGCACTGTCTGGGACATTGGTCCACCTGTAATAAAACACACATTTAAGATCACGTTTGTATGACCTAGAAAGGGTGGACAGATGTATATTGGTAACCTCACGTTCTGTTACCATAGACGTGGCTAGATGATATTATATATTTAATTTTTATCACATCTATTCAAAAAGAGCTAGTGTATTCCATGTAAACAGGGACTAAAATAGCTCTTTAATCCCTAGTGACTAAAAGTGATTTGAATTTGGAATGTAGATGTTGTTAAAAGAAGTTCCAATCATCAAAGAAATCTATCACGAACATTGTATGAACAAGTAACAGGCTGTATGATAAAATAAAACGCGCGCGAGACAAATAAATAAAAAAAAGTTTGTGAAAAAATAAAAAACGCACGAAAAGCATTCTGTCTTCGTTCGTAATTTTTTACTCAAAATTGTATGTAAATAAATAAACGTACTATTCTTATTCATAAGTTGCACTTATTTTTTCATAGAGGGTGATAAAAAGGAGTGTCCACCTCGGGAGCAACACTATTTTAAACTCGAGTGACGTACTTTGAATCGATCTTTGAAACGATAGTTTCATATAAACACAGTATCACGCCTTTTAGAGTTATCTGATTTTGTTAGTATAAAACTTCGCCATTTCTACTGCGTTGTCGGTAGTAGCGTAGCACTAACTTTGACTGCAAGTTTTGTTTTAAGAGCAGGACAGGAGGTGGAGCGTAGTTTGCGACATAGCTCCACATCCAAATCCTGCTGCCGATAGCTGCCTGAAGATGTGTAAGAAAATAATCGTACCTGATGTAACCATGGCTTCCATATCGGACTGTGATATGACCTTGCAGGTGGGCGACTCCTGGGGCCTGGTCCAGGTGGTCTCCCTGGTCCTGGAGTGGTAGTAGTACGGCTTGCCTTCGTCAGACTTGGTCTCCACCCAGAGTTCGGGCGCCGGCTGTTAAAGGAAAGGAAAGATCAAAGAATTTTTAAGAGATTTTTCTTGAGAAATGTAATGAACTTATTAATTCTATAACATTTGAATCACTTTACTAGAAAGACATTTATCGTATTATCGAGTATTATGTAAAATACTACTTTACTGCATCCGGTTGGGCTGGAAGCCGACCCAGACATAGTTGGGGAAATGCTAGATTAGGTACCCGCAAAAAGTGCTGATTTTCAGCCTAATTTGAATCAATGAAATTGCAAGTTTAAATTATTGTGTATGTTAAGGCGCAAATTTTCTTATGTTTTTTGCAATTTTCAGGTCACTGTTAATCAAAATATAATTTGCGACCGTAAAAATATGTATTGACAGCATTATAATCATAAAAATCATCAATGTAAGTAACTATTTATTTGATACATTAAAAAATCCTAGAAAAACAACACTCAGAAAAAGGGACTTACCATATTAGGCGGCGGCATGCCAGGAGGTCCACCAAACGGCGGCGGCTGTCCCATCATATTTGGCGGAGGACCCATTGGTCCACCCGGAGGCATCATGCCAGGCGGAGGCCCAAACGGTGGAGGACCACCCATCATACCAGGTGGAGGCCCGCCCATCATCCCCGGGGGCGGAGGACCCATAGGTCCCCAGTTATTGTCAAAGTTCGGACCGTTGTTGGGCCCAAAGCCGCGTGGACCGCCGCGCCCACGGAAGAAGCCTCGACCTCTCATCGGGGGACCGCCTGGACCGTAGCCGCGGCCTCTGAACCTCATAGGAGGCCCATTCATCCAGCCCGGCGGGGGCCCGCGGCCTCTACTTCTGTTCGGAATTTCATTCGTGTTAGACTTATTGAGAGCTCAGCAGTAAATTACAAAAATGTTGAAAACAATAATAGTTTTTAAGAAACTATATTTTTTATCATATTTTTTTTGTGATTTTAAACAATCAAAGATATATAGGTAATTCTATTTAAATAGTTATAAGCTTGGCATTTCATGTAAATGACATAAATTATGAAGTTTATAATGACATGCATAATTAGGCTGACATTTAAAGCTTACTGAAGCCCATTTTCACTAAACCGTAGGGGCTTTGGGGTAAAAATAAAAAACTACTTACTGTCTTGTCTATGTGCAAGCATTACAAATATCTATCGAAATAAGCTGCTAATTAAGCTGCTGTGAACTAATTAAAGCTAACATAAGATTTGAAGGCAAATTAACTGATTAGACTTTCAGGCTTTCAAAATGGAGGAGTCACAACCTACCTAGCCGTTTCAAAACTATGTCAGTCTAACCAAGAGCCTCGGCCGTCATTCGTAGATGTTTGACAGTCGTTACGGATACTCAGAAAGCCGAAAGGCTTACAAAAACAGTCTTACCAAGGGGTAAAAACAGTCTTCCCAAGGGGTAGTGAATAAATTTTTAATACACATTCATTGTCACTCAATTGGTCAGCTCAATAAGGTGCAATTTAACTTTATTGTAACTCAGTGCAATGTTTAATTGAAGACAAGTGCCTGTGATGTCAACCATCCAATTAATCTGCCAAGCCTTTTCCCAACTATGTTGGAGTCGGCTTCCAGTCTAACCGGATGCAGCTGAATACCAGTATTTTACATGGAGCGACTGCCTTTCTGACCTCCACAACCCAGTTACTGGGTAATATGATACCCCTTGGTAAGACTAAGACTGGTTGTCAGACTTTCGGGCTTGTGACTACCCTTAACGACTGTCAAAGATCCACAAATGTCAGCCGGGACCAACGGCTTAACGTGCTTTCCGAAGCACGGAGGAGTCTCGGTATGTAAAGATGGTCACCCATCCACAGACCAACCGCTGCAAGCGTAGCTTAACCTGATCGATCGACCTACACGGCTGTTATTATTTAGCCACGGGTCCTTCGACATATATGCAACAAAGTTGTAAATAACAATAAACTTTCAAGGGTGGGCTGCTGGTCAATTTGTTGCACCACTTCTTCCCAGAGAAAGCACTATGAAGTAGTGACGGGTGGGCATTATTATGGAATTTTGATCTTCAAAAAAGTGCTGATTCTCAGCCTAATTTGAATGAATGACTTTTGATTTTCATTTTGCCAACCAAAAACATTCAAAATATAGTTGCAATCTCAATATCAATCAATGTCAAAAGTGTAGGTAAATTAGAGGTATTTTTGACACTGAAATTAGAACTCAAAAATTATTCAAATACATATGTGATTCCCCTCCCCTCAGATTATGTCGTATATGATTTAGGGCTGATTTTTCAATCAACAGATAAAAATTGGCGCCTGACAGATTTTGTATAGAAGAACTGTCAAAAATTCAAATTATTCCTCGGATAAAATTATCTGGTGTTGGAAAATCAGCCCTTAATATATTATGGTAAGAACAATTAAAAGCAACCAATTATAGTATACTATTTTCACTTCACATATTGGTTACTAGGAAGGAAAAGAAGATAACTCTTAAATCCTAACATTTTTGCTAAGCTATGTGATTGATGATAACAACCCTACGGGCTGCTCTCATAGAGAGGACACCTGTGCCCCAGCTGCCGAACATTAAAGACTAATTACTTATACTTTTTCAAAAAGGAATCAGGAACTTTTAATTATATACTAGTCAAAACAAAATAAGGGCCACCATGTATTTTCTGTATTCTAATGTGATGGGTTTGAGGGTAGATAAATAATTAAATTGAATTAGGTAGCTAATTTTTAATGCAAAAACCTTAAAATTAAATTTATTGATAGATAAAGAATATCCCACCAAAACATTTCATGTCAAATGTTGCGAAGAAGACCCACATAAGGTTTGCCCTGTGAAAAAGATATCAGATCTCATGTAGAGCCAAGCCTCTGAATCTGCATGGCCTAACTCTACCGACCCTAACTTCACAAATTCTACATATCAGTAAAAATTAAGTGCAAAATAACCTTTGTGTGGTATTTCCTGAAGTGTTAACAAACATAATATGAGTAACCAGTGGTTACAAATCACAGTATCAAAGTACCCACTTCAAAAATTATGCAAGTGGTATCCTCACATTGTTTGTTAATACTTCAGGAAATACCACACAAAAGATTATGTCGTTTAAGAAGCTTTAAAATAATTAAATCAGTCAGGTTGTTAAAATTCACAAGTGGCTTTTATTTTGTTTTGACTAGTGATATTTAGCAGTTCTCAATTCTATGAGTAAAGTCAGACTACGCACAGCCTAAACCAGTAAAGAAATGAACAAGATATTATGGTCATTATAGTGCAGTCAGCATATCAGCATATCTTTTCACGACCATCTGACAGGCTATCGTATCAAAGATTAGCAGTCATCTATTTGATTTAAACTGACAAAATTTTCAGGTTTTCGACTTGTGAACAGTGTTTAGTGGACCTATGATGACATCGATTGATATTCGATATGGTACGGAAGTGTATCAAGTGAGATCAAACAAGAGGTTATGATGAATGTTAACATGCGGTCACACATAAGCTGAAGCAGTGCACAGATAATATAGCTTAGAGTTAGCAGCAGTAAAGAAGGTCAGCATGATTATCTAAACTAATATCATAAAGAGTTGATTTTTTGTATGTTTGTTTCTTAAACTTCCACGCTAAAACGGCTGAACAGAGTTGGATGAAATTTGGCACATGGGAAGACTATGACCTGGATGTGGGACTATGATCTGGATGGAGGATACTTTTTATCCCGATATTCCCACAGGATTGCGACTTATGAGGGTGAAACCGCATGACACAGCTAGTACATATGTATATAAAATTAAATAAAAGAAGGCCAGTTCCTTTTCTGCATAAGAAGGGGCCGTCACTCTGAAGTGGCACAGTTATTTTGTTGCAAAAACACTGCTGTTGTGCAACAAATCAATCCTTATTACACACGCCGGTCAGTGGGTCTTCTTAGGGTGCCAGTTAACTTCAATTTTATAGGTAACTAGCTTTTGCCAGAGCCTTCGCCCGCGTGGCATCTGAAATTTATCCCACAGGAATGATGTGTTAATCCAGGTTATGAACTATCTGTGTGGCAAATTTCATCCTAATCCATTCAGTAGTTTTTGTGTGAAAAACTAACAAAGTATGTGAGGATCAAACTCACATCTTTTTACTCACCAATAGGTATATTATAATTCAGATATTGTTCTAATTTATAAAAATTTAGTCTTTATTATCTTTGGTAATGGTGCTATTTGCAAAAGCTTTCAATAATAAGTCTAGATAATTTTAAATCAGAACAACAATGCAAGCAGATAAGCAATCACACAAAACATACAACTCGGAAGTAATTGCAGGAAAATCAAAATCATTCCATTTCCATTGCCAGTTACAGGATCAAATATACATGTAACAGTAATGACATGCAAGTGCTGGGCGGCAATGCGTAGTTTTATTAACGCTAGGGGACATAGACGCTAAATTGTTAACATTCTTGGATTTCGAAGACTATGGCAGAAAAAAATCAATGTGAAGAGGTTATAATGTTATAATAAAGAAGATGTTACTAAGAGATACAAATATTGATTCAAATGACCCCGCTAGGGTCGCTACGCAAAAATTAACGCAATTTACGCCAGCAAACTAGCTTACATCTACAGAGTTTAAATGTAAGCACACCCAAGGTGTAATTGTATAAAACAGATGAATTTACACATACAGAATGCTCTACAACTTTATAGAAACGCTGCGAATGGCCGCAAATCACCGCAAATGGTAATATAGATCACAAATTTCAATAAGATACTCGGGAAATGCAGCAAATTACAAAATTATTCATAAGGAACATGTACCTATTTTTTTTTTTGAGAAACAGATATTGTTACCTGAAGTTCCCGCGGCCACGACCTCCTCGGAAGCTGTTTCCACCTTCGTCGTCTTCGTAATTCTCGTCGAACCCTACAGGCACTACATCGCTGAAATCTTTGGTATTGTCCACCAAATTTTCACTCACTTCACTATTAGGACGATTAATCACTTCAGTTACAGCTGAGTCCTGAGAGTCAATGTATTCCTCTTCCATTTTATGTATTATCACTACTAAATCAACAAAAACTTAAGTCCTCATGCTAAATCAGTTTAATTTGTTGAAATGGAGACGCATTTCATTTCATATCGAAATCAACAATGTCAACCTAAGATGGCGGCCGGCGGCTTGCCTACTAGTGCTTGCCACAACTGTAGTTATGTATTGTTGAGTCGATATTATCGATCATGTTCGAAGCTAGCGATATTTTTAGAATTCATGCAATGCGTTGGACTATGGGATTGTAGAATTATTGAAATCTTTTGTTGCAGATCTATGAACAAAAATGCTCTAAACGATTTTAATTAAACTTAGGTATACCTACGACATAAGGCGAAAGCGCCAGGGTAGCCCGCAAAATTCAATTTTTTTTAGGTTTTTTGAAATTTGCTGGTCAGTATTAAGTTGTACGTTAATTAATATATGAATCGCGGCCGTAAGAAATATGTGTTTACAGAATTATAATCATTAAAGTCATCAACACAACTCTCTAAGACCACGTAAGTCTCAAGAATAACTGTTTCATGAAATCGTCATTCTTTGGACTTACGTGGTCTTAGAGAGTTGTGTTGATGAAATTAATGATTATAATTCTGTACACACATATTTCTTACGGCCGCGATTCATATATTAATCAACGTACAACTTAATGCTGACCAGCAAATTGCAAAAAACGTAAGAAAATTTGAATTTCGCGGGCTACCTTAGCGCACTCAGAACTATTTGCGGTACCCACAGACTACAATATTCCTATGGTTTTGACTTTGACTATACGCCATTTAAACATCAATGCGATACGCTTCGAAATTTTTTTGGCCCCGTGTCCAGTTGTGGACTATCTATCTAAAAGTTATTTTTGCATTAATTTGTGTGTACAGCTTGGCAAAAAAGAGTCTGACGCGGTGACAGTTGGAACTAATAACGATGATTGTGGCAACATTGCTTTATTTGTCAACTGCTAGTACATATTGTGTCAACAGTGCGTATATCCTAGCTGTTTTTCATAGATTTTTAATAATTATCAACTTTCGTTGCATAATTAACTGTTTGAAATGAATAAAACTATTCGAAGTAGTGGCAGAGCAGTGATTTACAGCGTCTTTTCGCGGTGTTTGGCCGAATCTCAAGCGGAACAAGTTTAGTCCGATATCGACAATGTTTATTAAAGAACTGCCGATATGACAGGTATTTATGTACCCTAATTAAGTCATTGTACCATAAATAAGTTTTTACAAATGTTTTCAATGCGTTGTTTTGTAGATATCCAGATTTAAGTAACTTTTAGTCTTGTTTACAGAAATTTAAAATTGTGGTTATGTTTTGTAGTTTTACAAGTTACGTATACGCTAACCTCCATAACTGATACTTGAAGATAATGAACATGGAATAAATAATAAAATACTGTAATTTTTTTTTGTTTTAGATAAATCTGTTAACACAGTAAGAAAAATTTTTGAGGAAGGTGAAAAAAATAATAGTATTTTCATTCTCAAACATTACTGCCGAAGACTGGAAGAATTCATGCAAGCATGTGATGAAAATAGAAATAGAATATTATGACAGAGGTGTTACTATGTATGAACAGATAGAACGATTGGTAATAAATCTCAGAGAAGACAGTAGCAGTAGCAGTGATTTATCAGAATTAGAATATGCTAGTGATTCTGAAGTTGCAGGAAGCTCTAGCCAAAGTGTGAGCTTTTCTGGTATTGAATATTTAGATGAGTGTTTTCGATTCGTCCGATTGAATTTTGTATATTGAAATAAAACTTCAAACAAAACGTGTTGTTTCATTATTCCTGTAACTATTATCGATTTCTAACAATCCCACAGTTAGACTGCCCTCGGGGGCATGATTATCTGATTATCTGTCTGTGGGTGCCTACTGTACCGCTTTCATGTAAGGCTTCAGCGCCCACTATTAACATTGAATAATACTGAACATTGAAGCCTTCCGTGGTGTTTGCGTAGCGTCTGAGGGACTAAACCACGCACTTGGAATTGGGATCATATCCCCAAAAATAACAAGTATCAAAAACAGTTGAGTCGTAGTATTTCGGGTTGCCACAGGAGCGATACTGGCGACCTCATTTATTCCACACTCTTTTTTGCCAAGCTGTACGTGCGTTATTTCATAGGATTGCGAACTGCTGCACGGGCAAACACGTGGCTATATAAGCCATCTACTTTTGGCGCCAATTTATTAGTCAAGGCGTGCTATAATTTTATAAATTGTCAACTTGGCTCAAATTAAAATTGTGAATATTTAAAGTGGCTATTAAGTATGTACCAATTAGCTAATTCACAAATAACCCCCTTTCTTACGCAGTGAGGTAAGAAGGAATGTATATTTCAGTGGTTTATTAAAAAAACGTTGGTTATAGACCATAGCAGACTTACTATTTTTAACCGACTTCAAAAAAGGAGGAGGTTCTCAATTCAGTTTTTTTTTCGGGCTAACCCTCATATTTAGACGAATTTGCAAGTTTTTGTTCGAAAGATGTTTATTCCGAAATGGTCCCATTTAAATTTCGTAAAGATCTGATGATGAGTTTCGGAGACAGACAACGGAACTCTTCAATAAATGCCAGCAAATCAACCACGATTACTGCTATAGCATATGTATGCATTGTTTACGCAATCACACAACAGAACATCACGCTTGTACCCTTTAAAGGGGTAGGCAGATGTGTTCAAAAGCTTTCTGTCACTGATATTCACATAGCAAGTAGTGTTATATGTGGTCGTCCAAATCAAAAGGGACCTTATGGCGGAAATGAGTTATCTACAGAGCTGAAAACTACATAAATGTACCGAACTATAGACCCAAGAACCAACCTTCTAACCACTGCCGTTATTTTTTTACGAATTTTTGAAGTTCACTGATCGAAATTATAAGTTTCGAGAAAATCGCAATTTAAGTATGCCGTACAAAAAAGTTATGTTTTAGTGTGAAGTTATGTAACTGATGGTATACTTTGATTGACTATTATTATTACTAATGGAAATTCTTACAATCCTTGCATAAACTTGTTTGTTGTGGGAACTAGACCCGCCAACATAATGCATTATCAATGAGATGCAAAGTATCGATAATAGTATTAAAAATAAGTAAACCGCCTGTTTCTCACTAAACTTTTATCGTTTCTATATTGCTACTAATTACATAGATTTGCGAAAGGCCTTAGATGTAAATAAAAACAACACATAATTTAAAAAAAATAGTTTTTATTTACTAGCAAGAATTCTTATTTTTTATAAACTTTGAGATCTGACAGTAACAAAATCAACACTTAATCACTAAATAGGTTATACATAATTGGTTTAGATGCTAATAAAGCTAAGAGATCAATGATAACTGTTAGTTATGATCTTGTAAAGTTACATAGAGAACTGAACAATTTCTTCAAACAAATTAAAAAAGGGCCCTAATGGTGGGCACTAAACAATATTTTTTATTTTTAGCATGCATAATCAATATTTTAGTGCAACATTCAAGATAACTTAAATTTTCTTTTTTTATTATCACAAGGTATGAAAATGTTACTTATTTAACAATTTTTTTTTTATTATCACAAGGTATGAAAATTCGTAACAAGTATATACGTAAAAAAGGGCCCTTAAGGCGGTCCGTTGCAGTCTGCTGACACTTATCTCTTAGTATAGTTAATTAATTTAAGTATTTTAATAAAGGTAAACAATCTTGATACGTTTTTGTCGAAAAATATATTTATGAAATAATTTATAGCCATTACAAGATAAAACAAAATGAAATAACAGATGTTATAATGAATTACTTTTGCTATTAGCCTTAGCCTATTTTAAAAATATATTTTATGATAAAAAAACATACCTAACAAGATTGTTTACCTCTATTAAAAGTACCTAAACAAAATATGGACTACAATAGTGGGACCTTAGACCTAAGACGCATATACAAAGAATGCCGCATGCGGCGGCGTGCGACACTATCTAATGGCAGCTATACGCTACGCTGACGACACGCTAGTCCTGGCGCAGGGGAGGTCGCATCAGGCGGCGGCCGACGCGATGACACGCGGGGTTGCGATAGTCGTGGAGAGGATCCGGCAGTTGGGTCTCGAGGTGGCATTGCACAAGTCCGAGGCCATGTCGTTTCATGGGTTCCGGAATACGCCACCATCGGGATCCCAACTAACGGTAGGAGGGGTTCACATCGGCGTCGAGACGACGATGAAATACCTGGGTCTCATCCTCGACAGCCGGTGGAACTTAGTCGAGCATTTCCGACGTTTGGCTCCCAAACTGGAACGGGCCGGGGCCGCCTTCAAGCGGCTCCTGCCCAACCTGAGGGGGCTAAACGCCTCCTACCGGAGGCTTTACGCGGGGGTCGTGCGGTCCATGGCCCTATAACGGGGCCCCGGTGTGGGCGCGTTCACTGCGGCGGCGAGCCGCCCATTATTTGAACGCGCCCCAAAAGGTGGTAGCCGTTAGGCTGATCCGGGGGTACCGCACGATCTCGGGCGAGGCGGCAAGCCTCCTTGCCGGACTGCCGCCATGGGATCTGGAGGCGATAGTCCTCGCGCGCCTGTATGAGTGGCGCGCGGAGGCACTACGCCGGGGGGAAACTCCGCTTCCGCAGCAAATTGCGGCGGAGCGGACAGACCTCCGGCGCGATCTCATGGCGGCGACCTCTCGCGTCCGGGCCTGGTTCAAGCCATGGTCCGGGGCTAGAGGGAGTGGGGAGCAGTCGCCTCCTTCTGCGAAGCAGTCATGCTAGCGAAGGAGGCGGCGGGACGGCTGAGAGAGAGAGCCTCCCGTCCCAGCCGCCGCGGGAGACGCTCCGGGCGTCGGGAGCCGCGCGACTACTCCCGGCCACCTTAGGCGCGGGCGGAGAGCAATGGGTAGCTCACCGTCCGATCAGGACCAGGCCCGTGCCGGACGGCGCGTACGTGTTCCACGCGCGCCTCAAAGAGATGTCAGCACTAAACGAAGGGGCCCGTATTGGCCGAAGCCTGCCGGGTCAGCGGGATTGTCCGAAAGGGTTACCGCTGGCCCGGAACAAAGGGCGAAGGAAGGAACACGGGTGGGTTTTAGTCAGTAAGAGTCTGACACTCCCTATTCCGCTCCACCCAGAGCGGGAGGAGTCATTTGATGATTTCCCATCCTGAATGAATAGTTTAGTTTATACCTACCTGCAATATTAAAATGTTGATATAATATATGGTTTGAATTACAAGAAAAACGATTTGTTAGGTCTTGCCGCGATAAGGTTCCTTTTTTACTAAACTTTAGATGAATACGAAACTTTTTTAAATTGACTTTTCGAAAAGTTGAACACATCTACATGTAGTAAATACAATCATCTTTTTAAAAATACAGTTAGTAAAAAAACGATTTTTTTGAGGTATTTTACAAATTTATTAATATCTCGGAAACTAGTTACCGCCATAAGGTCCCTTTTGATTTGGACGACCACATATGAATTTGTTTGGGGTAGGTAGATACAACTAAAAAGTGAAAAATAAAAACTTTTTTACAATGTTTTTTTTTGGAAGTCGTTTTTTTTAACATCGACAATCGGCAATTTGAACGCGGTTTTATCAATTTCTGTTGATATTGCATTGGTTGTCTAGAGGTAAGCTAATCGGTCGCTATATCGAGCTTTCGAAACTCAGTGAAAAGAGAAAAAATCGCTTATCGACAATGCTAAAAGTAGTATGTCTGCAAGAGTCTTATGGCCAAAAACATACACACGATACGACGTCGCATCGTGGCTGGTTGCGACGTCGTTTCACGGTGCGATGTCGTGTCGTGCATATTATACAATGCACCAAGTAGATTTCCACTACGAGGTGCATTCATTGTAATAATTCATGACACGACTGTTCTTCGTCGTGTCGTGAAAACTGACGAAACAATCCTGTGCCGCGGTCGCATTTAATATTCAATACTCAAAGATGACGCACGACCATAGCTCTAGGACGCTGTTCCATTACGGATAATTTTTGATCTACATCAATGTCATGCCTACACGATGCGACGTCATGTCGTGAATTATTACGATGCACATCGTCGATTTCCACGACACGACATCAAATCGTGACACGACATCGCCACGTGCCACAATGCGACGTCATATCGTGTGTGTATTTAGGCCTTTACTTATTATGTTAAATAATACTCCCTTTGAGTGAGACATTCGCGGCAGCAACGATAGATAAGCAGAAAAATGAGTAAGAATATAAAGAAATAAGAAAAATCTACTCATTACCTCAACCAACATTTTATTTACGCCAATGTTAAGAGAAAGACCTGTTCAAAATACATCATTTACACAACTTTGTCCAAAAAAAGAAGCGTGCAGGGTCCTAATTGCTTAACACACTTTCAATTTCAATCTGTATGATTTGAAGGATATTCTAATCAATTGCTTCTGAAGTTCGAAAAATAGTCAGCTCAACAACGTAAATAACGCAATGAATGTTGTTGAACTGTCAAAATTAAAGCCATTGCTACAATGCGTGCCACGAAAGATGAGACTTGACACATCACGTGGTTTGACATGCGCAGTACACGATTTTAGGTATCTTTAGTGGTATGAGGTCTGAGTGCGGGACGGGACCGGACGTCATAGGGGCGGCGGAAAGAGCGGGGGAGGCGGGGTCAAGTCTCATCTTTCGTGGCACGCATTGTACTATTAGTGTGTTACACAATTACCGTTACCCCGCAGGGCCCGCAAAAGGAGCACAGCGGTGCTATTCTGTAAAAATCTCACCGTGAAAACTTAGGTGAAGTGAGCGTGGAGTGAGCTGTCAGTAGTGTCAATTCCTAGCAAAAACAAACTCACTTCACCTAAGTTTTCACGGTGAGATTTTTACAGAATCGACCGTTAGACCACGGAATCGCCACGCCAGCAGTGTCTAAAGACGGCAAGTATTAATAAAATTCGTGGCACTAGACTAAAAGCATCTTGAGCGCAGTACTTCTGTCTCGGACGCTATTTAAAGCCGTAATATGTCGTTGTGCGAACGAGTGAACGGTGACACGCACAGAGCATAATGTAACCTTTTAGCGACACCGGCGACACGCTTGGTTTGTGTGGAAAGTTGACAATGCTGCCTTTAGCAGCGGCCGCCGAGACGTATCCGTGCTCCGTGGTTGGGCGTGCTTCAACCCTTTTGGAGAGCGCCATTAAAGAAGTCGTGCGGTTATTTCACAGTTCATGTGAAGTTCTTAGGTCACATACCACCAAACTTTTATACATAGAATAAGTCTTAAACTGAGAATAAATTGTGAAATTTTTAACGGTTTTTCATACTAGAACTGTCAGATGTCAATTTTATTCCACAGATAATAAAAGTTATATAAGTATCTGATTTTGGTAAAATCAGCCCTTAAAGAATCATGACTTGTTAGCAAAAGTTGCATTAAAGCTTTGCAGTAACATATTATTGTTGCTCGAATCATGTTGCATCTCGGTCTATCGCAGTCCACTCTGTTGGACCTAGGCCTCTCCCAGGGTGCGCCACAGCACCCTGTCCGCGGCTTTCCGGATCCAGTTTGTCCCAGCCACCTTTTTTAGGTTGTCGGTTAATCTAGCGGGGGGGTGTCCCTCACTACGCTTGCACTGGACTGGAGACCATCAGACCACGGTATTGCGTGATCTCCACTCCTGCGGTGCTTCTGTAAAAATCTCACCGTGAAAACTTAGGTGAAATGAGCGTGGAGTGAGCTGTCAATAGTGTCAATTCCTAGCAAAACAAACTCACTTCACCCAAGTTTTCACGGTGAGATTTTTACAGAATCGACCGGCAGGACATGTTGGCTATGTTGCATGTCTCACTGCCAATACATGTCATGTTTCCAGCAACAACCATGTTGCTGCAACAACGCTGCGCAACTTTCCTTTGCCAGGAATATACTTGTCCTTTTCGATTATTGCAGATCTTATGCGGGGAAGGAAATCATGGGTTTAAACCCATCACGATAACAGTCGTTCCCCGTATGCGGATCACACACGTTAGATCACAACACGAGTAACAACTAATGAAAAACAACCCTGTCATATTTTAACGAGCGTCGTCGTCGACACGCCGTAACCAAAAATCAATCACGGGGTCCAATTCAATAGAAAATTGGCATGCAATGATAAACGTTCTTCGCTAACAATAACAACAAAAGTTTATGTACAAAACAGAAGATTATGTACCTTTTTTATAATAAGTGGTCGTTGTCTGTTGAAATGCGGAGACTTGATCACAATATTATTGTATTTTTATATGATTAGCACTGGCGCAGGGCGCTTGTCGTCGAGAGGATTCAGGTATGGTATACCTACACAGATGACCTTATGCACTACCTATGCAGGGCGCGGCGCGCAGGCGCGTAGATGTTATGAGCTATTTCACTTGCACTTCGCAGTATACAATTGAGAGGGTCATATTTGGTTAGGTACTTATTTCGTATCTAGATTGATCGTATCGGACCCTCTGTTCAATGATGCGCCATCACCGTGCGGCGTGGCAACAGCGCGGGTCTCGCGTTTACCCGATTGCAACGAAGTCATAAAGACGGTACCTAATTTTTTTATATCATATTTATTTTGCTCGTAAAGGGTCTCTTATTTCACCAATTTCAATATCGTAATGTATCTCATTACGTACTTGTGCGGTAATGTAAAGTAAATCGCACGGTTTATCAAGATGCTCCGTCAAAACGAACGGTACTTTTTTAAATCTTAGCAAAGAGTTTTTATTTCAGAAAAGATGTCAACATTTTATGAATTCCTCCTTCCGATTATCTCTAAAATATTTGAAAGAGTCCTTTATACGCGCTTAGATAAACACCTCACCTCAATAAATTTCCAATTCAATTAATTTGTATTTGTGTGTTATTTAATTTGTATTCTATTCTATTCTATTCTATTCTATTCCTCTTTGAGAGGCAATATGGGTTTCGAACACATTCCAACACTCTGTCAGCTACTACAGATCTTATTACGAAAATACAAATGAACATTGATCAAAAAAACATGGCGCTAGGCTTATTTATAGACCTTAAAAAGGCTTTTGATACAGTTAGCCACCCTATATTACTAAAAAAGCTAAAAGACATAGGCGTATCAGATGTGGCGCATAAAATGTTTGAATCATATTTGAATAACAGGCTTCAGGTGGTTAAAATTGGTGAACACCAGAGTAAACCACACAATATCAAGTTTGGTGTTCCCCAGGGATCAGTGCTAGGTCCACTATTCTTCTTAATATACATAAACTCCATCCATAAGGTTCCAATACATGGACATATCTCGCTATATGCGGATGATACCTGCCTTTTTTATTTTGGTAGTTCTATGGCTGACATGATAAATCAAGCCTAAGAAGACCTAAACTCATTGTTCATCTGGTTTCAACAAAATCTTCTAACAATCAATGCATCCAAGACTAGTTACGTCATATTTAAAGCAAAAAATAAGAAAATACCACCTCATCTACCTCTTACAATTGAAAATCAAATACTCGAACTCAAACAACACGAGAAATACCTTGGGTTAAGACTAGACTGCCATCTAAATTGGAAGGTTCAAATTGAATACATCAGATCCAAAATAACATCTTTATTGGGCTCACTACGAAATATCGTACACTATCTGCCATACAGTGTACGCCGGACAATATATAACTCTTTGATAAAGCCACACATACTGTACCTAATTGAAATCTGGGGCAACGCACCTAAAACAAACTTAAAAGACCTACAAATTGCACAAAACAAAATTATTAAATTGCTTTTTCATTATGACTACCTCAAAGAGTATAATATTATAATACGGAAGGACTACCTAACACCTACAATTAAAATATACAAGGACACGAAACTCCTGAGCATCAACCAACTTCGTGCATACTGCACCTGCATACTCATTCAAAAAATACTTAATAAAACCATGCATACACAAATTTCATTCACCAAAACACATCAATTGCATAACCGTAGCAGTCGTAGAAAAGATCACATAGTACTTCCTCGAGTGCGAACAGCTCAAGGTAAAAGATCACTTGTTCACGAGGGAGTGCAAATTTACAATAAATTACCAGATGAGCTAAAGGGTGCGATTTCGATCAATGTTTTTAAAACCAAACTAAAAAAATATGTTCTCCAAAATATCAGTATCAGTTAACATAACGTAACTTAACACGAAATCAATAAAAAAAAATAACAATAAGAGAAGGAAAAAAAAAATAGCAGCTGTAAACAAAAGTTGTACTACTGACTGATTTTTCTGCATTGTGACAGTGGGATCGCACTCTGTATCTCAAGCAGGTAGTTATGCCACAGTATAAAGACATACAGTATTGTATCTGGGCCGTAACCTTGAATTAAATGCCTACAGCCGCGCGGTACGTAAACATGCGATAGGGCTGCCCGCCTCCAGCATTTTAATTACATTTGCCTACTTTGTGTTTCCATTTAGTTTTGTTATTGTATTTTACTGTGTGTACATAAATAATAAAATAATTCGTCATTTCGAATTAACCATTTATTTAACATTAATCTGATTACAGTTTATTTCTATGAAAACTTGTTCATGTGTATTTTTAAACAAATTATGTTAAATTATTATTATAGTTAAATCAAACGTTCAAGAACTACAAATAAAATTCAAAATTTGTATATTAATGTTTTTTAATCTTTCCTATCATCGTCCTATCCTTAACAGAATAACACAGATTGGAAGAAGTTAAATAGCAAACATGTATAATATAAAAATTATAATTAAAATAATCTGTTCATTGAAGTAATAAACATATTTAAATTAATGAGTGCAAACAAAAGCAAATTTATCAATTAAATTGTAGATTTCATTTCACTCCTTCCTCCTTTCGTTCCTCCTTCTTTCCTCCTTCTCCTTCATTCATACAAAATATTAATAATTCAATAAAAATAATTAAATTTTATTCATAAAAGTATGCAATCATTGCATTAATGTTTATGATGTTGTCACGTTAAACTATCGTCCGTAAATCGACTTTACAGACAACCAATTTTTTTCTAGTATTATTCATACACACAGTACAATAAACAACTATTATTAATAATAAAAACCACGTCTTTACTTGGAATTATACAAACTAACAAAACACACATGCCCCGAGGTTTTAAGACAAGCGTACCTACCGTTTAATGATTCATGAACCGCCTACCTCACTCGTGTTTATCACTTTCCTTTATTCACTTCATTTATTAATCCAGACATCTTTTTTTCGGGAGATAAAATGAAATACTTATCCATTAAAATACACACATTATGTACCTACCTACAAGTAAGTAAAATTATTTTATAGTCTTACCTTTCAGAGTTTCCAGGTAATCTAAAAAAAGTTATCTCTGGATGCGTTATTGACGAATTCATGCAACCAAAAACAGCACAATATAGCCTACTCGTCATATTAAATATGTACTTGAACTTATTTTTAGTGAAAAAATCGCGCGGTTATTGTTAAAAAAAACAACACACCGTCCGTTCGTCACTGCAGCACAGTCGCGACTGTCTGCATGCTGAGCGGATGCCGTGGTCGAGGCGCGTAGGTATAGCTCGCGTTTCGTCCGTTTGTATGAAGACGACGTACTGTATGTCTTTATTTAATACTGTGGTTATGCATAGTGGCGCAGTGTTGAATTTTTGGGAGTACCCACGAACCTAAATAATTCGAAATACCTTTGTAATGTAATATAATATAGTCAAATACGTCAGGTAAATTGTAAGTCCGAGTGTCGAAGGACAATGACTAGTTTTTACTTTGTTTAAATTTGTTCTCATGTAAGTGAAATGTAAATTTCTTTATGAGAAATAAATGTCTTTAACCAGAAATAAACATTTAATTCTTTAATTTAATTAATTTTGACAATAAATTACAACCATTAATATCTGTAACAAAAACAAAAATATTAATTTACTTTAATAATATTAATTTACTTTGCGCGCGATCGCGCTTTTTTTTTCAGGCATAGGCACAAAACAGCCAGTATTATTAATAAAGTAAATTAATATTTTTGTTTTTGTTACAGATATTAATGGTTGTAATTTATTGTCAAAATTAATTAAATTAAAGAATTAAATGTTTATTTATTATATTTTATCTCCCAAAGTTAATTTTATTCATAAAATGTTGACATCTTTTCTGAAATAAAAACTCTTTGCTAAGATTCAAAAAAGTACCGTTCGTTTTGACGGAGCATCTTGATAAACCGTGCGATTTACTTTACATTACCGCACAAGTGCGTAATGAGATACATTACGATATTGAAATTGGTGAAATAAGAGACCCTTTACGAGCAAATATGTTATAATGTACTATTACAATTGGAATTTTATTGGATTTCACGTTTTTGTCGTGTGGTTCTCAAGTTGACGATAATAAAACCGAAGAGCTTGTTTGTTTGTCTGAACGCACTAATCTCTGGAGCTCTCAGTCGGATTTCAACAATTCTTTTTGCCATTGATAGCCTTATTCTTGAGGAATAGCTATTAAAATCACGACCCATAGGACCCAAGCAACTGGAAAACATAGTAAGAACGCTAAGCGAAAACGAAGCAGTAGCGCGAGTAGGCGATGCGATGCGACGGGATAGGGCGGGAGAAAAAGAAATTTCACGCAGACGAAGTCGCGGGCAGAAGCTAGTTAATATTTAATACAGACGTCCGAATAAAATGATGACGTCAACATAGCTAAAACATCCCTCCTTTTGAGCCTAACCGCAATCGTGTAAAAAAGGTTCTCATCGCTTCTTGTTAGGTACAGCCACGTACAGCCACTGACCCTGTATTATTCAACTAGCTTCTGCCCGCGACTACGTCCGCGTGAAATTTCTTGTTACTCCAACCCACCCCGTCGCATCGCATCGCCTGCCCGCGCTATTACTTCGTTTTTGCTTAGCGTTCTTTCTGACTTTTTTTCTTTTTACTCGGCTCCTAAAGGTTATAGCGTGATGTTAAATAGCTTATAGCCTTCCTCAAGAATTGGGCTACCAAATGCAAAAAGATTTTTTCAAATCCGACTGGTAGTTCCAGAGATTGGCGCGTTCGACCAAACAAATTCTTCAGCTTTATAATATTATACATATAGTATAGATTTAGATAGAGGTCAGTGGGTACGGCCATCAATCAAAGTCAGTCGATTAACACACCTGCGGTGCTATTCTGTAAAAACCTCACCGTGAAAACATAGGTGAAGTGAGCGTGGAGTGAGCTGTCAGTAGTGTCATTTCCTAGCAAAAACAAACTCACTTCACCTAAGTTTTCACAGTGAGATTTTTACAGAATCGACAGGCTGACAAAGTGCTGTTATGACAGGTGGAGTAAGGCAGTGACCGAGTGGCGTCCATGGACTGGAAAACGAGGTGTCGGTCGTCCGGCGCGCGGCATCGAGATGGGCGGACGACAAATTGTTACAATCGCGCGGGTAGATCATGAGGCTGGCACACGAGCTTAGGGGATTGCCAGATGAAAAGAGAGGCTAATATCCAGCGGTGCTATTCTGTAAAAATGTCACCGTGAAAACTTAGGTGAAGTGAGCGTGGAGTGAGCTGTCAATAGTTGAATTTCCTAGCAAAAACAAACTCACATCACCTCAGTTTTCACGGTGAGATTTTTACAGAATCGACCGACAGCTGCGAGTGTGAAGTGATGATGACGATGAATAGCTTTTTTGAAATAATTTTCATTTGACATTATCATGTGTCACACGGACTTACCTAAAAGCTAAGAAAATCGGGATTTGTCTCTACTCCGAACTAAGTGTTTGGCCAGAATGGCAGCGCGGGGCGGGGAGCGGTACGGTTGTGGGAACGCACGCGATCTGCCTGTCCGCAGTCGAGCGCGGCTGCGTTCTGCGTGTTGTCGTGTCCAGTGTTTATCAAAATATAATATGGATGAAGAAGACGTCGGTGCTCCATGGATCATATTTTTACTAGAAAAAAGCTGGAACTAGTTTGAGAACCCCGGTCACCGCGCGGGCCGCCCGCGCACCTACTGCGGCCACTTATATGAACGAGCTATGGCGTGAGTTGCCTGCGCGCTCACCGCGCCGAGTAGCCCGCGCCGCTCACTGCGCCCGCATGCCCTTTATATTGAAGTTCTTATGTTTGAATACGCCGCACCGTGCTCGCCCCGCGCCCGCGCTGCTAGTCTGGCCAAGCACTAACTCTTTCTAGGTACGCACTGACAGATGGCTTGCTTAGTGCCTAGAGCCAAGCGCGTCACCTTGCGATTAGCGAAGTGAAACGAACGCTATAGAATTTTCGCAACCGGTCGCCCTTCACGCTAGTCGCCTAGTGTATATCGAAGAAAGGCTTTATGCACCTGTCAGTGCGTATAACAGCATCATATTATGTTTACCGACTATAAAACAAAGAAGTTATGACATTTGAAAAACACATTACCCTCCCATTAGACTCGGCTGCAGTCGGGTAAAATTAAAACGGAGGCTAGGATGGTCAATGATGGAGGATTGTGGTACAGACGCCAGCACATCAACCTACCACAATCTGTCAGATTTTCCCAATCAACTTTGAACCTTATACTTTGGCGATAAAGTTGAAAATCTATTGAAGAAATCTGACAGATTGTGGTAGGTTGATGTGCTGGCGTCCGTACAAATACATTTTATCCATCAAAAGGTTACAAAAACGCTCTTTTTCCCCTCATTCGTCCTGCCGCACTTTGAAGCTGGCTGACAACTCAGGAGCACATCTCAAGACCCTCATCTATTGTTCCGAGACAGTTGCTTCGATGTGTACCTGACAGGGCTAGCCGAGCCTTCATCTGCCGACAGTATTGGGAGAGGCTAACTGAGACGAAGATCTGAACCATCATCATTATGTCAGCCGAAAGACGCTGCGCCGTTGGGGTTCTGGAGCTGGTCCTAGAGGACCTGGAGCCTTCATGTGAGAACCAGGTTACGAAGTATGTAACTCACACTCCAGCAGGCGAGGCGGGGTGCTGTCTGAAGGTTGCAAAATAAAGAACAGCGGTGCTATTCTGTAAAAATCTCACCGTAAAAACTTAGGTGAAGTGAGCGTAGAGTGAGCTGTCAATGTGTCAATTCCTAGGAAAAACAAACTCACTTCACCTAAGTTTTCACGGTGAGGTTTTTACAGAATCGACCGGCAGGTGTAAGATTACAGTAGTGCAAATAACCCTCTTTCTGGCGCAGTCGGGCAAAAATAATAGGGTCACCACTGGTCTACAGTGGCAGTGGTGACCCAGCGGTAACGGCCGCGTTTAGATTGCAGGTTCGAACCCCAAACAGGCGCTTTACTTTGTACAAACATCACCACTGCTCTCAAAACGGTGAAGAGGAAAACATGATGAGGAAACAACCGGTATGTTCTAGAACTAAATATTCGAAGACACGTGACATCTTCCAACCCGCACTGAGGTAGCGTGGTGGATTACGGCCCACTCCCTCTCACCGAGCGGAGGCCGCCGTCCCAACGGTCAGAACAGGTTATGTACGCTGTGTTGTGCTGTGCTGTGTTGTGCTGTGCTGTGTTGTGTTGTGTTGTGTTGTGTTGTGTTGTTGAAATTGGCAGAGGGCCCGAGTCTAGTATTAAGGCTGCATTCAGATGGCGCACTGTGTGCCGTCACAGGAATTGTTCATAAACTACACGCTGAGAAGTCTTTCTTGAAAGATTTTGAACTGTGCGTGCGCTCGGCGTAGCCTTCTGTGCATACACACGAGTTGACGAGTGTCGACGACAGAGGCAGCTGTCTGTAACCGACGACTCGTCGGCGGAAGCCCTCGCAGTGCAGCTCGTGTATTTGAGTACGATGCTCAATTACACAAGCGACACGCTGAAGGAGTGCGAAGGTGAATAGTGTATGTGTGAGAGAAAGGGGGGGGAGAGAGAGTGTATGAGAGAGAGTATGTGTCTGTGTGTGTGAACAAAACTACGAAAATGAAAAATCAAATGGGGTTTTGTAATGTTACGATTTTTATTACATTTTTAACAATAATTTTTATAACAATTAAAGAATCACAAGTCCGTGCTTTCGAAAGCACGTTAGGCTGTTTGTCGTTTCGGGTCGTCAGAAGCCCAATCTGAAAACCAGTCTTACCCAGGGGTATTAGGTTACCCAGTAACGGGGTCGTGGAGGTCAGATAGACAATGGCTCCATGTGAAATACTGGTATTCAGTTGCATCCGGTTGCCGACCCCGACACAGTTTGGTAGAAGCGACAGATTGAATTTATCAAGCGACAGATTGAATTTATCACAAGTTGAAAGTTAAAAAAAAACAAGCTTCGGGTCAGAAATTTTGTAGCACTAATGATTGTCACAATGGATTGGCCATAGCCTACTTATTCCACCATCAGGACTAGTCGGAGCCTTGAAATCATTGAACTTGGACGCGCACCGCGGATGAGCGTTCAAGTGGGTGAAGCAATTGGGAAAGCTTGGAATTTCTCTTTCTACGTCAGTCCGAACGTACCTTGGCTTGTCACAAGTCGGTATGGACCTCGGCTTGTCATAAGTCGGAAAGGACTCATCGTAAGTAGCGCAGACGTTCTGAGTTTTGAAGTCCTGGACTGACCGTTTCGGTTGCATGCTGCCATTCTCAACGGCTTTGTTTGCTCGTATGCTTGTAATGGCGGTCAACGTTGACTGGTAACAAGTGAGTATGGTGTTGACCAGGGGCTTCGGTCGATCCGTTAACTGCTTCGACTCATTGTAACCTGGGTGTTTGTGGAATACCGTCAGGTTGCTCCCTGGCCGGTTAAGAGGTTGCACAGTGTTAACGGCCTTCTTAGGCGGTACCGGAATCAATGTTTCTTCTTCTTCAGAGCTTACAGTAGTGCTGGTGCAGGTCGGGCAGGCACAAAGCTCTTCAACGTCAACTTTGTCAGTGGCCAAAGCAATACAGCATTGGGTAAAAGGGACGGGGCCCGAGGGTGATCCGAGGGTTTTCTCATTGACAGGGATAGGACGCGCACATTTGCAATTAACGCATGGGCCTGACCACTGTCCGGTGGTGCTCGGCGCGGGGGGCGGTGGGCACGACCACTGTCCGGTGGTGCTCGGCGCGGGGGGCGGTGGGCACCACTGTCCGGTGGTGCTCGGCGCGGGGGGCGGTGGGCTGATGGGTTCACAGAGTCCAGTAGAGCTTGGGCATGGGCATGGGTATGGGTATGGCGCGACTCCACAGCATGCACCACAGCCGAAGGGAAGGCACGCGCCACAGCCGCAGGGCCCGCAACCACATGCACCGCAGCCACAAGGGCCGGTAAGAGGGCCGCAAGGCCCGCAACAAGGGCCACAAGGGCCGCAGCCGCATCCACAAGGGCCGCATGGGCCACAGGGGCCGCATGGGCCACACGGGCCACAAAAAGGCCCACAAGGGCCACAATTACCACAAAAAGGCCCGCATGGGCCGCAGGGGCAAACACGCATACCGCCGCAACAACCAGTACAGCAGCATCCCGGGCCTACGCAACATTGACTGGAAGGACTGCAGGGACCGAACCCGCCGACACCACAACCAACACCGGGGAAGCAAGGACCACACGGTCCAAATGGGCCTTGAGGGCCACATGGACCACACGGCCCTTTACCACCGCAAAAAGGGGCACACCCGGGGCCACACCCGCCACAACATGGGCCGCAACACGGGCCACATACGCCACACGGACCACACGGCCCACCTGGCAAAGGATTGATAGAACGCCCTCCCCCCTTAGCTGATGCATGAAGAGGGAGACAGTTCATAGGCAAAGATCTCATATTAAATGGTAACTTAATTTTAGTCACATCCAACATATTCATGGCTTGCTCACTAGGCATAAGGTTGATCGTACTACGGTGATTACCAGAAGTTGGCATTATTGCAAGACTGTTAAGCACTCCGCAGACACATCCCGGGTTACAGGGACCACATGGACCGCCAGGGTTAGGAGCACAAGGGCCGCAGGGGCCGCCCGGGGCCACGGGACCACCGGGGACGCAGGTACCTGTCACATGGTATGGTCCGCAGAACCAGAAGCCGTAAGGGTAGTAGTAATAACCTGTCATGTATTGGATGCACCGCGGGGGCGTGTTGCAGGGCGCGGGGAGGGCGCTGCAGCAGGACCCGCACCGCGCGGGGCAGGGACAACAAGGAGCGCAGACGTTGCTAATGTGTTGCATCATTGCCGATGTACTCTTGTCTGAAGACATCAACGGCTCATTCCGATAGTATGGCCGACAGTTTTTAGAAACCGTTTGCGGTGTTTTTAAGCAGAGCGGGTGACGATAGTGGTCTTGATGTATGATAGCTGACTGTGTCTTCGGCAGGTATAGGCACGGAATTGGAAGAACCTGTCGGGGCCCACTTGCTCCGAAGCACGGACAGGACGCGCACCGGTGCAGAGGCCAGGCGGTCTTCGGCTTCTCAGGGGCCGCTTGCCTCTGCATCCCATGCATTCCAGCCACCGGAATATCCCGACACACATATAGTTGCTCCATCGCATTCTTCATCGACGTGAGATTCGCTGAAAGGACGATTGTTTTACTGTAATCACAATCCTATCTAATAAAATGTATACAAGGGGTGTAGTGCAAAATTAAACGGCAATTTATCAAGAGATGTTTATTGAAATTCTTGTTTGTTACAAATTGGTGTTATTTCAATAGATTTTAGTGGGAATCATCAGCTTTTGTTCCAAGAACGTCTTTTCGACTGTCTATTTATGCTTCTGTCTCGTAGTCCTTGTATTCGGTGACTTTTATGGGCTGAGGGGGGTACGGCTTTCGATAATTCGGGATGTTGGTGTACTGGAACGCCCCAGGAAATGTGGCTGGTCTATCGCGTTGCTCCCTAGTCATTAAGCCTCTGGGACTTTCTAAAACGGGGCCTAGTTCGCAATTAATTTTTTTGGACCGCTTATGGTGTATGGGGCTCCTGTGTTCTGAACGCTTTTCGTACATATTAGAGAAGGGATGGCGCAGCCGGGAACTGAAACTGGGCTTGATGTAGGGTGTGCAGTAAACTGCGTGCTGCTGTTCATGGAAGGCGCCGAGACGCTGGGGACTAGTCTGGGGCTGGGTGCTGTAGGGGCATACATTCACAGACGAGTGAGGCATGTGATGACGCGGGGGCACTAACCCAGGGACGGCGTTAAAGGGGAAGAACTTGGCTATGCCTCCTTTGACGCGGGGTTGTGGAGTTCTTTCAGGTTTGGCAGCTTCTTTAGTTGGTAGTGGATAATTGATGGCTTGCTGATGGGGTTTTGCTGGGGGTGGGTGATTGGTCGGCACACTCTGGCAACGAGGTTCTGGGTCACCACCTACCACGGCCGAGGCGACTGGGTTCATACAGGCACAGCATTTCGGACAAAGACAGCATTTCGGGCAAGGGCATGAGGGTGGTGGGCAAGGTGGTGGGCAAGGGGGGCAGGGGTTCGCAGGACAACAGGGGCCACAGGGAGTGCATGTGCCTGAGACATGGTACGGCCCGCAGAACCAAAAGCCATAGGGATAGTAGTAGTAGCCAGTCATGTACTGGATGCATTTTGGAGGCGTGTTACACGGTGGGGGTAAGCTACTGCAGCATCCCGCGCAGCATGCTGGACATGGACCGCAACAGCATGGAGGTGGGGGACAGGATTTCTTGCCAGCAGAATACGAAGTATGAAAATTACTGCAGGGCACCAAGTTAGGCAACGAGCCTGTCCGGTGCGTCAATAGTGAGTCGAGAGATTGAAGCATAGAGCGCGTAGGACCGCATTTTATTGGTGAATCGCTGTCTGCCGTTCGAGAGAGAGGCACGATGTATGGGCAAGACGCGCAGAATCGCAAACGTGAGGTCTCGCTCCCACCGCGACACTCCGTGGCCGATGGCAGCGGCTTCGTCTTTTCAGGCTTCACGGTCCCCACGCGCAGCGGTCGGGCCTTAATCTTGAAGTTTCTGTGGTTTGGGACCGCCGTCGCTGCAAGGGAATTTTATGCTATTCACCTTCATTAAAAGATCCGAGACTATCATCGGTGGAAGTTCAAATATTCAAATGGGTCAAGTTGCTCGCAAAGATTACTCTCATTAGATAACTTCGCTTCAATAGTGTTGGGTAATCTGTGCGGGCTGTCAAATGAAACTATCAAATTATATGCAGGATTTATTGTAAACGTTTAAATGTCATAAAGTACAAAATATTTTCAAAGTCTTATTTATAAATCGAATGTTTTATTCCAGACTTAATAAAAGTATTTCATCAGGAAAGGTTATCACGTCGCCTGCTTGTTATAACTTCCGGCCATTCTAGCTGGAATCTTTTTATCCTCTTTCTTGGTGTCATCCATAGTGCATGGTGGTGCCTTCGCTAAGCATTGCGGGCATATAGGGCTTGCTACGCACTTTTTCGGACATGGTTTAGGGCAAGGTGGGCAACATGGGCCACATGGACCACAGGGGCATGGGCAGCAAGGTCCACAAGGTCCGCACGGGCCACAAGGACCGCAGGGGCCACATGGGCCGCAGGGGCCACATGGGCCGCAGGGGCCACACGGGCCGCAAGGGCACGGGCAGCGACAGGGACCGCAAGGGCCACATGGACCACAGGGCCCGCAGGGCCCACATGGTCCGCACGGACCGCACGGGCCGCACGGGCCGCAGGGTCCACATGGGCCGCAGGGACACGGTCCGCACGGGCCGCAAGAGGCGCAGGCAGGGGCACAAGGAGGGCACGCCCCGCAGGAGCAGCAAGGTACACAGGGTCCACACGGGGGTGCGCATGGGCCGCATGACCCGCAGCCGCAGTAGGGGCAGCCGCATGCTGGACAAGCCTTTTTCTCGTCCTTTTTGTCGGTAGCATAACTTCTCGTCAAGCCGCGCTGATCTCCACAACACAGAAGCTTCGTTCGACCATAGAACCGAGGCTCGAAGAACGCCACATTGTAGTCGCGAACCGCTGGAAAGGACATCCAAGCATATAATACTAGGCGAGAAAGCCGCTGGTTGGAAGCTCATGCTATTCGGAAGAACGAAGGGCTCACGCGCACTCGCCGAGTATTATAAGCATGGAGGTCCTGTGACGGTGGCCACCGTTCTCCAAAATAACAGAACCGCACCAGCGGCAGGTACACCGAAAGGACAATGTTACACCAAGCAATTTAATTGTCTGGTCAATTGAATGCATTAAGGTGCCACTAGTCGATACTTTTTCCATACAAATTTCGGGAGAGTATTACTCCACTACTTGACATTTTGCATCAAAAGAAACATGATAGTTTTTATTAATTTTGTCTGTACGAAAACTAAAATAGTAAAATAAAAAGCCATTAAAAAGCTATGAGCCAAGTGTAAATAAGTAATAAAAAAGAACTAAAATCTTCAAAACAAAGTCGGTACCGACAAAGCTCAGTTATCGAAGAGTTCAATAAACTTATTTGTAATTGATTTATGCAGATGGTTTTTCGTTTTTCCGATTACGCGCCTTTCAGTTCGGAACGGTGTTTCTGTGCGTAGCGTCTAACTGCTCATCACCGATACTATCTCGGTCGGACAATGAGACAGCGTGCTTTTTGACCATGTCCACCAGCGAGTTTAAGCTCGCGACTAGTTCCACCTTAAACCTAAACTTTTCGTTTTAACTTATTCGTGTGCATTCATGCGTTCATTAGACAATTACATTGCTTCGTGTATGGTTCATTTTCGAGTTCAGAATACAGACGTAAATGTCAAGTGACAAATGTCAAACTGACAGCTTTTGCGCGATTGTCTTTCTTTATTTTAAAATATTTTTAACCAAGTTTCAATGCTTATTATTGCTATTATTTTTACTTAAATACTACATATACGCTATGCTGCCACTTACCTGTCCGTTAGAACCAAGATGAACACAAAGATGATACCTATCTACTAACAATGATACCCTGAATTTAAATTACTAGAATATTCCGCCCAATTTAGCCCACACTAGTGATGTGATCGTTTTCCTTAGTCGAGATCTATGCTACGTTAGCTTACACAAAAAAAACTTACAATGGCATTAATTCAATGGATTATACTCACATAATACTCCATTATTCCTTTTATTAGCCGCAGTGGCTAATGGTCGCCCTTTGAAGTATTTAAGCAACGACACGTTTTTGGGCAAAATCGCCTTCCTGAATACTAGGGACATGTTTCGCGATTTTCTTGTCCTTTTTATTTTAATATGTACTAAGAATTTTGTTGCCTGATTGTTACTTGATAATTTAACGAGATAAGTGTATATATTTTACTTGAAAATTTAGGCCATGGTAGGAGCGTGACCTTAGAGCTTGTCTCTTTAGAACAAAAGCTGCGTGACTGAATTTTGGACGTTCGATTTTCTTTCAATATTCTTTTTCAAATTCTTTTTCTGGCTGTCATTTCTTTCTTTTTGTTTCTTGGTATATTTTGCATAAAATACTGTTTGTTCGTTTGGATTAAAGACTTTTTTACCGAAAGTCATAACATCGTGATACTCAAAGTGACTCTGGTCCATGTTCTATTTGGTTCAAACATGACCCTGGTCGAAAGTCTACGGCGCGCGATGCCCAGCCCTCTATGTCCAGGCATTTACTTTGTGTAAATAGTTTCATCACCACTGCTATCAAAACGATGAAGGAAAACATCGTGAGGAGACCGGCATGTCCTAGGACCAATTAAAACTTCAAAGACATGTGACATCTACCAACCCGCACTGGGCCCGCGAGGTGGTTTACAGCCCAATTGTATCATCGGTAGGCCTGTGGTCTGTGTCCCGCAGTGGGAAGATTTTAGGCTGATGCTGATTATGATGATGTTTTAGTAACGATGACGGGTAAGAGCCTGTCCAGAAAGCGCGATTTACGCGCGTGCGCGTGTGTGCGAGCTACATACATCCCGTCCAGATGCTCTCGCGCGTTACCTCACACGCGCGTAAAACGCTTGCAATGAGCGGGACTCACGACTCGCTCGTTTTACGCGCGTGCGCCGCGCGAGTCGAGATACTCCGGCGTCATTGCTGCGTCCAGTACTACGCGCGTGTCCGTGGCGAGTGGACGGTTCAAAATGGAGCGTGATGACTTTGACACGGAACTTTTTATTGACGAAATTGAGAAAAGGTAGCTATGTATATGGGATATGGAATCATCAGATTATTGTAATCGAATCATTAAACGTAGGAACTGGGAAGAATTAGTAGTAAAATTTTTTGTGAAGCCGGTGATTCCGAGGAGTATAAAAAAACTTTAGGTATACATATAACTTTAGCTATATCCGAGTCCATGTTTATAACTGACCAAATCCGTCTCACCACATGCGCGCGAAAACGCGCGTGTTTCGCCGCATCTGGACGCAATACAAATCAAAACGCGCGAGTGGACGCGCGCGTAAATCGCGCTTTCTGGATAGGCTCTAACGAAATAAACGAACAGTTACAAATCCAAAGCACGGGTGGACCCATAGGCTGCCATAGACGCTCAATCTGACTGACAGCATTTGATTGATTGATTTGATTGCTTCAAGCTTGCTTCATTTCGTGATTAAAGAATCACGAAATGAAGCAAGCTTGAAGCAATGCCTTTTTTAGGGTTCCGTAGTCAAATAGGAACCCTTATAGTTTCGCCATGTCTGTCCGTCCGTCCGTCCGTCCTCGCTTAATCTCTGTGACCGTTAGCACTAGAAAGCTGAAATTTGGTACCAATATGTATATCAATCACGCCGACAAAATGGTAAAATAAAAATTGGAAAAAAATGTTTTATTAGGGTAGCCCCCCTATATGTAAAGTGGTAAGTGTTTTTTTTAATTTCAACCCTAACGTGTGATATATTGTTGGAAAGGTATTTAAAAATGAATAGGGGTTTACCAAAATCATTTTTTGATAATGTCAATAATTTCGGAAATAATCGCTTCAAAAGTAAAAAACAATATGTGTCCCCCCCTCTAACTTTTGAACCATAAGTTTAGAAAATATAAAAAAAAATCTGAAAAGTAGAACTTTATAAGGACTTTCTAGGAAAATTATTTTGAACTTGATGGAAACAACAGTTTTTGTACAAAAAAGTTGTACAAAATAATTTCTGGACTAAGTTTGTAGTATAATCGTATATGCAAGCATTTTTTTAACTTCGTTTACGTATTTTATTATCCTGAACGTATCCCTTTGTGTTCGCGCTAAAAACCGTCACGAGTCGGAGCGCCTGCCGCGTAGCGTGCAATGTTGCACGCTCCGTGTTCGCGCACGTACCCACTATCGGGAGCAGTTGCAGGAGCGCGGAGCGCTGCTGGAGCACGAACATAATGGATACCCACTTTTAAACTCGTAAGTGGGAACACTTATTGTGACGGACGGGAAACTATGGAACCCTACACTGAGCGTGGCCCGACCCGCTCTTGGCCGGTTTTTTATCGTGTGTAAACGCTCGTGGACGTCCACCACCCTGGGGTGGGTGGAGGGGTTTGTTGGACTATTACTGACTAAAACCATACGGTGTCCTGCTGCTACCTTTAGCCGGGGTGCTGGAGTGCTTGCGCATTTCGTCACGCTCCCCCGGCCAGGTGTTGGACCGCATGAATCCATGCGGCCGCATACGGCCACCATTCCTCTAGAGAGAGGCGCGCGAGACGATCAGTCACGAACATCTTTAGTCAGAGTCCAAAATCCGGCTGAAGAACATGGATATTAATAAAGTTAAAGCATGCGTTGCTTGTATCCTTATATCTTTAAAGAAACGTGGTCAAGAAAATGCTGGATGAAATCGTGGTTGCAAAAAAAAAGAGTAGAACGCGTTTATCTTCTTCCTGACGTCATCTACGGTTGCACCTGGCTTAATTTTTGAAGTGAAAACTTCTTTAGCGGCGCTGTGTACTTTTTTTGGAATGGGTAAAAACTTCTAAACTCGCGTCAGGTCACGTGACCCTGATCGAAAATTCGTAAGACGTAAAACGTAAGACGCGCGTTGTTGAGGACAGCGCCATCTATGCACATCGGGAAGAACTACGAGGGCCTCGCGTACTAACTACGTAGTTCATCCAACAACGACGAGATGGCGCTGAACCACGGATATATAACTGACGACGAGCTCCATGCGAGCGGCTTGCTTCTCTTACCACTGCCGCGACCAACACCACGAACTGAAGTCTATCCTGTGTGCTTATTTGTAAATCTGAATAAATTCCTTTCACGAGAAGAATAAACCAGTCACTTTGGTCATCATACCTGATTTGCAAAAAACCCTATAAAATAAGGAACACACCTTAACACGCGTGTTTTGTTTATAAGACGATTCACAAAATACACTCGTAATTGTTCAAGTTTTCACTTCTGTCGGCACTACCGGAGTGCCAGTTTTTTTTGTACTTATACTTTTTGCGATTTTAAATATAGCTCTAGCCGTTTATACTTATTTGTGTACTTAACCATTAATTCAGGAGTTCCACAAAGCGGGATACGTTTCCAACGTAAATGAAAATTCCTTTTCGACTCCTAAATAAATAATTATTCAACGGCAATGCAGCTGACTCGTGACCATGCGTGTCTATTGCGTGATTGAGCCTTTAAAAATTGCTGTTCCATATACAGGGTTAGTTTTCAATGGTGCCCAGACCATATCAAACTGAACAATTTTGTCCACGGAACCAACACTGTAATCGCGAATAAAAATTCAGCCGCCCCTTACGTTTAGGTCGAGTAGGTATTGAAGTTTTCTATGGGACAGTTGATAAATTTTACGCGGTCAGGATATTGGTTCTATGGGGAAAGTTGTTTAGTTTGATGGTCTGTACCACACCCTTAAATTTGGCTGGTCTTTGAAAACTAACCCAGTTTAAGGAACAGCATTTTTTTTTAAACCTACGAGAATTTTCAACCTTGGTGGTCCAGAACCATGTACTGATAATAATAATAATAAATCTCGTTTACTTACAGTGCGTGCCACGTAAGAGACTTGACACACCACGTGGTCTGACATGAGCAGAACACGATTTTAGGTATCTTTAGCGGTATGAGGTCTGAGTGCGGGACGGGACCGGACGTCATAGGGGCGGCGGAAAGAGCGGGGGAGGCGGGGTCAAGTCTCTTCTTACGTGGCACGCACTGTAGCTGTACATGGAACTTACAATATTTTATACAGACGCCAGCACGTCAAGCTACTATAATCTGTCAAATTTCTTTAATTGCTTTTCAACCTTATCGCTCAATCATAAGGTACAAACCTGATTGGGAAAATTTGACAATTTTGGGTAGCTTGATGTGCAAAGTAAGTTTCTGAGTAAGTGTCTGTAAGTTTTTTGAGAGAGAAAATCGTCGCGAGTCGCCTACTCGCTGTCGGTGGGACGGGGTACCAAAAGCAGGGTAGAAAAAATACACCAAAAGTTATATTAACTTCTTTATTTATAATAATCAAGTAAAACAAAAACATATTTACATACATTAAAATGATTTTTGAATAAATTAAAAACATTTGTTTAAACCTAAATTCGTTAATGTACTAAAAATCACACTCATAAATATTGTTTGGGTTGTGAGCAATGCCGAGGTGTATCTCTGATTTTGTAGCGTTGAGCACTTTCGAACAAATATAAAGAATTTTACCAGGCACCTACACTGGCGATCCGCACCTGCCTCGCACAGTTTTACGCATTGACGAAACATCGAGAATTCGAGATGTCTTTATTATAAGTTTAATATTAAGGGGCTTACAGGACCTAAACACAAAAAAACGCAAGTATTGGAAGCAATAAAAGTATATGATCGACTTCAATAAACAAAATCAGAAAAATATATGATATTCTTCAGGATATATGCTAGGTAGATACGATGTTGATAACATAATACAACTAATTTGATACGATAGAAAAAAACATGAAGATACCTCTAAAACTTTCTTTTTACAATAAAAACCATACTATTATACGTACAATCATTCTGATTTTTTGTCAGATAAGCAACATACTAAAACACTAGTGTTTTAATTTTTTAGTTCAAACAATAAATTTTTTGTCATTAAATAATTGCTTCATATTTTGCAATATTTTACCAGCGTTGTGTCATCGCGCTTCCCTTTCGTTTCTATGCAGTCCGACAGTGACCGCGCTTTAGGTCATGTATTATACACAAAAACCTTCCGGAATAAATTCTCTAAAACTGGTGGAAACGGCATCAAAATCCGTTGCGTAGTTTAGAAGATCAACGCGGTCATACCTACAGACAGGCGCTAAAAGCGACTTTAATGTATAATATTTGTATTGTTATAGAATGTGTAATTGATATAACTGAAGACCTGCGGCGTAATGAGGGTTTTCTGAAATGACGTTCGCTAGGTGGCAGCACTGACTCGTCAGGTCCAGGCATCTGTCAAAGAGCCTATATTTTCTTTAGTCATGACAGAATGATGAACGAATGAATGAATCGAATGATGAACGTCATCATATATTTTATATTGGGAGACCTTTTGTCACAGTGGTGCCGAACTGGTGTCGTAAATTTTCGCGAAAACCCTCATTATTACATAGTTTATTATAGAAATGCTTCACAAAATCAGTAGATACACCTCTGTTGGCAAATATGGATATACACAGCATTTGGTACATAGGATATTATTTAATTTAATTCTACGAATTTTGGAAAAACAAAACATAGTAACCTCTTTGCCATTGCGCAGTCGGGTAATAAAAAAAATAGAAATGTTATTATTTGGCAAATTATCTGACGTCTGTATTCTGTTTGAAAGGTATTGATGACTTTGCATTATTCTTTAGATGCCGTGTTTCTTAACAGATTGAATGCCGTGATTAGAGAAACAATTAAAAAGCCATTGTGTGTCGCGTGGATCCACATTCACAGTAACGCGGATCCACGCGAGACACATGGTTAACAAAGTACGACTAGGCATTATCTACAACATAATTTTAAATAATGGAATACGATTTTTATAAATAAATTATCTTCTACATAAGTAGTCAGGTAATTTGCTAATATAAAAATAAAAAATTAGTTTTTCCAAAACGCGTAAAGGAAAAATTTGTTTGTTACATTAACTATTTGACCAAGGATAAAGTTTGTATTATTGGATGGAAAGCACCCTATGTCCTCTAGATATCAAGCTACATTTTGGCAAATATCATCAAAATCGGTTCAGTAGGACTTACGGCCGTACTCTCAAACGCTACGCTTAATTGTAAGTATATCCTTGCGTGTATGTGAGATTTTACCCTTAAGGCGTTTGTCCACCGCAGCTTGACATGACCGATACAGACACGAGAGTATTCGAACAGAGCGTTACGGCATAGAAAAAACAAATAAGAAAGCAAACTCGAGCCCCGAGCGAGCGATAATAGAAAGAAAGAAATTACATTTATTTAGCACAGACTAAGAGACACACAATACACCAGATAGATAATAGTCGTACATCAGATAAAAACAAAAAGTGCAAAGTCCGATGTAAGAAATTAGCAGGAAAGTGTGCCTCACGGCTGCGCCAAAAAGGACCAGTTCAGCAAAAAAGCCAGACAACTGGTGCCTGACGCTGGTTTTCAACTGGACCTGATATGTGAGGTGACGGATGTAACTCAGTTTTATACTGCATCATACACATTACACATCAGTGTGTAATGTGTATGATGCATAAATAAATAAAAATAACGAATATAATGTCGCATAAAAACAGTAACGAATATGTTTGTATAAATAGTGTGATATTGAGTAACATTGCAAAAATAAACAAAAAAAGTAAATAAATAAATACTGATAAATAAATAAGTGAGATGGCCGCATGATAGACCATGCAAATAAAGAAATCCTCCGCAACGAGTCAGAACGAAAACATGTTTTAATTTAAACGATGCCCGACTTCCATGCTCCAACACATTGTCATAATAATTTATTAATCCGTGCACTGTAATGTCATCGCACAATACGCTGCAAGCAGCCGAGCGCGGCGGACTATTTTCGGAGAGTTTGCATCTTGTGTGTGCTTTGAACTTGTCTTAGCTGTTGTTTGCATTTGGATTAATCAAATACGAAGGATATAATAGCATAGAACACGTAGGGCTGTCACATATAGTTTATTCAAACGTCAAAAATGCAAAGTCAATCTCTTTACAAAACAATTTTCCCCTGTAGGGTAAGCATCAGGGATCTTTAGTACAAAGTTTTTTTTTAATTATTTTTTCTACATAGATCAGGAGCTTAATGGGAGCTGTCTATTTTTCTCCCGGTTTATTAAAATTGGTATCTAGTCAACGAAATCTGGAGCAGCACTATTTCCTAAACACCTTAGATAGGTAAACAGCTAACACAAAATTATGTACGTACCTATATATGATTTAGTAGGTAGATTTGATACTTACCGTTCTTGTTCGCTAGGTAATGTGAAAAAAGACAATTCTGGATTTGAAAAACTGCTATTGAGACATCCATAAACACTGCAATATTTTCTATAGCTGCTCGAATTTGTAGCCATATTCACGCATTTGTAGTTAAAGGAGGTAGGTAGGTACACGTACAAATTATTACGAGAAGCAGGGCAGCGGCGGAGCGTGCGCGGGCGCTATTACTTACGGTGTAGCCACGACTGGCGCACCTTTAACAGCGATAAATTTTGTAAGTGTGTGCGTGACGACGACGCATACGTACGCGCGCGCTCACGTACAAACCGTGTTCGGTACGTATGTATGAAGATATCCTACTCATTTGTATTTACTCTGGTTACAGCGATCGTGTATCTACCGCGGTCCGCGACGGCGTGATACATAAAACAAAAACCGAACGACCGGCGCGTTGCGACGCCAGTGAGTGGAAACGATCAAATGTCTTTTGTATTGCCGGCACATCGGTCCGAGTCCTTGCGATCGCGCCGAACTACTCGAAACTTCTGCGGCCGGCGGGGTAATTGCGTAACACACTAACAAATGGGAATTTCGAAAAACCCTTTCTTAGTGGATACCTACTCTTCACAAAGAACACACCCTCCAAATTTCATGTCTCTAGGACCAGCGGTTTAGGCTGTGCGTTGATATATCAGTCAGTCAGGACTTTGAATTTTATATAAATAGATAGATTAGAAATATCCTTCAAAATTATTCAGATTGTGTTTGATTAGTTACGCAATTAGAGTGCGGGATGATGACGCTCGGGTGACGGACGTGCGGTTGACACGCAACCATAGTAAATGTATGTATCGCTACTTCGGCGCCGCCATCTCTTTCTCGGTGACGCGAACGTCTCAGTTACGGCGGTAGTGGACAAACGCCCTTACAGTTTATTTTAGCGGCAGCAAGACGTCAGTTAAATGTCGTTTGAGAATTCGACTCTTTCACATTTTTAATAATACTAATAAAAATGCACGTTTATTTCTTCAATCTATCAACGGGAATCAAAAGATTAAATATACCTTTTTTAAATTGGTCAATTTTTGTGAAAAAGCATAAACAATATCATTCACGGGAACCCTTTTCTACATATCCGGGATCAGCCAGCAATTACCCAATACTCCTGGATCAGTGACCAAAAATCCCGGTAAATTAGTAACATCTCGGGATTTTTATTTTGTGAAAAGATAAATCCCGGAACCAGAAAAATACCTCTATACCGGGATCGTCCAGTTAAATCCCGGGATAGGCTAAGAAAAATCCCGAGATCATGTCGGAAAAGACGGAAAACCCTGGGATTCTTATTTAAAAATGCAACATTCCCGGGGTATATATAAAATAATAATAATAATAATATTCATATCTAGCGCTTCGCCACTACATTACATGTGTATAGACGCTAGCACATCAAGCTACCCGAAACTGTCAAATTTTCCCAATCAACTTTGAACCTTATACTTTATCGATAAAGTTGAAAATGTATTAAATAAATTTGACAGATTGTAGTAGCTTGATGTGCTGGCGTCTGTACAAGACGCAAAATACGCGCATTGACGTGGAGTTGCGGACACCAGCCCGCATTACCTACCTAAATGTGTACAATTCGGTAAACAAAGATTTAGGAACTTATTATTTTACTTATACAGGCTGTTCAATCAATGTCAATCTTTGAACGAGGTACAGGATGTTGAAAAATACAGGGTCCAATTAAATTAGCTAGGGAAACTCCGCAGATGTGATGAATATCGATATATAAACATGACAAAATAAAATACAAATTGATTTGATGGCTAGCTATTGATGTGAAAAGAGAGTTCTTTAGGCGCGTTGGGAATTTTTTGAGATGGGGAAAAAATCAATGAACTCGCGACACTGTTACCGTAATCGACACCGCGCGTGTTTCGTTTATAAGACGATTAAAAAAATACACACGTAAGCGCCACTGTTTTCTTTTTTTAATTTTTAGCTGTCTAATTTAAAAATCATTTAAAAGGTCCATGGAGTTTCTTGTCCGTTCGTCTTTAGATTATCATTATTTTTTTTTTTTAGTTTTATCCTTTTTAGATATCAATTCCATCACGTCTACTGAGCTTCGTTAGCTAATTTAAATTTGAAACTGTATTAGTCATCATCCCTATTCCCAACAAAATTATTTTAATAAGTGCTTGGGAAATTCTATTTCAATAAAAGTACTTTAAATTCTAGTAATAAAAATTATATTAATATTTCATTGTAATGATCATTGAGGAAGCCTACACCTAGCAGAGGATTTTAACAGGTTAATATTTACAGCGCCTTTATTTTCATAGCATTATGGGCGATTTTCGTATTTCAAATGTCACTGTGGACGTTCAGTGGACTGTACATAGGACAACTAATTTGTATAATATCAAAATTATACATATTGCACTAAGATGTCGAAAGCATATTTTAACAGCCTGTTTTGCCACCTCCAGATAAGTACCGGTTAACTTATTTGCAGATATCTTTAAAATGTTTTATTTCTGAATTTATCTGATGGATTGGACTTTGCAACAGGCTGTAGGTGTTTTATTAAAATTAATATATTTTTCACTAACGACAACCCTGAGAATGTCGACAGTTTAAATTCAGAGTTGCCACATACATAAAAAAATCTGAGGGGCAACTCCCGTATTTTTAAAGAAAGTTCGCATTCTAATATCGATATGTCAGAAATACATCTAATTTCCATTTTTAACATTCGCTATGATGAGATTGCGAATAGATATGGAACGGGAATTGCCCCCCCCTCTGCTAATCAAATAAAGTTTTATATCAGATTGCAACACTGTAATAATTATATATTAACATAGCGTGGTGATGCGCATCTTAAACCCTTACAGTTACTTTATCTCACAAAGCGACGCGCGCTTTATTTGTGGTGACCAAGTGGAAAAACACGCTGTGAATGTGAGCGTGAAGACGTGTAGCGTCGGCACATAACACACACTCACACTTCCAATTTCGCCATTGTCTCGGACGGTACCGACAGCTCCTGCGTTTACACACACTTCCACAGAGTGCAGCGAGTGTACACTTGGCAACCACAAGTAAAGCACGCGTCGCTTTGTGAGATAAAAGTACTATACGATGAACGTATGGCTAACAATCGCAATGGTCCACCAGCTGTTAAGTGGTCCCCGTTGCCTTTACCAGAAGCTTCGCAGACGCGTTGCCGTCACAGAATCTTAACAGAACCTAGCTCTTAATATGACAACATCGAGCTTTAGAAAGAGACGATCACATACCTGAGTGACAGAGACGACACTCTACAAAGCTGAATATAACGCCTGTTAGGGTTAGGCAGTTATACACCCATATTTCTGGAAAGGTGACCATCTTTACATACCCAGAGCTCTCCGTGCCTCGGAAAGCACGTTAAGCCGTTGGTCCCGGCTGTCATTCGTGGATCTTTGACAGTCGTTACGGGTAGTCAGAAGCCCGAAAATCTGACAACCTGTCTTACCAAGGGGTATCGTATTATCCAGTAACTGAGTTGTAGAGGTCAGAGAGGCAGTCGCTCCATGTAAAATACTGATATTCAGCTGCATCCAGTTAGAGTGCTGACCTCACCATAATTAGGAAAAGGCTGGACTTTTTCTAAAACCCGATGTGCCATATCAAAGGCGGAGGTCTGCGGATCCATTCGTACGGTCAGCAACAAAAACCGATTAACACTTCAGTTTTTTTAATCTCAGTTATTGAGCAAAATATTGTTGCGCGCCGCAAATAATGTTTGATACATGGCGACATTAGTTACCACTAGCGCCATCTAGTATCGGGTAGCAGAACTAGTACCTCGGTACTAGGACCTTGACCCTACTTGACCTTTTTGTAAGTACTAGTAATTCCGAGAACTATCGACGTCGAGTCAGTCGGGACCGGTATGTACTCGAACGTTCTAGATGTTTATGTACTAGCTCTGCGGCACTATATAAGGCGGGCGCAAGCCGCGAGACACATAGTTTCGATTAAGCGATAAGAGCGATAACATCGAAGGCGATATTCGAGTGCGACTTAAGAGTGATCAGTAAGTAATAATAATAATAATAATAACTTTATTTCCAATTTTACAATTTGCCTGTGGCAATAAGTTAATTCTATGACAATGAGAATATTCTTTTAAAATTGCATAAATTACTGATTATTCCACTGGCACCCAAGCTAAGATTAAACTTGTGTTATGGGTGCCAGGACTCTCTGTTAATACATTTCTCAATTTATACAAAACTAGTACGGAGTTACAATGGGTAAGTAGCTATCGAATTGAGTACAAAAAGAAAACAAAGTTATAAAACAAACGAAAGAAAATATTAAATATAAAAGATAAATAAAAATCTATAGCCTCTCTCTAGTGTAAAATTAGGTGAGGTTTGTGGTGTAAAGTGTGAGTGTATGACTGTATGTGTCATGTGTATGTGTCGTGTGTATGTTTTACGTATATGTGTCGTGTGTGTGATATATGCGCTTGTAATATGTTAGAATTGTTTGAAAAAGCAGAAACTTTTTAGAAAAGCTTTCCAAGTAACTTTTCAGTCTCCTCGTAGGTAAGAGTTGTGAGCCATTGATTCACTTTCTTTTTACATTCGAATTTATTTAAGCCATAAATATCGCATTGTTTGTTTACTGTATTATAAATTCGACTACCTAATACTCGAAAGTGTCTTTCGGCTAATTTAGTTTTGTAACGTTCTATAGGACAGACATATTTTGATCTCATATTTGCCAGACGACCAGTACTGCATTTCAGAGAACCGTGCCTACGCAAGATGGTATTGAGCACAAAGAGCTGTCTAACAGTCATAACTTTACAATCTTTATACAACTGTATGGTACTATACCGGAAATGTTTAAAAGTCATGACCTTGAGTACAGCTCGTTGCGCTCTTTCCAGTTTAAGGAAACAAGTTTTTGGAGCACCTCCCCAAGTCGTTATCCCAAATGAGAGTACTGACTGACAGAGTGAGAAGTAGACCATCCGAAGTGTATCTAAGTCTGCACTATGTCTGAGACTCTTAAAAATAGCTATGAGTTTCCTCACTCTGCCGGACGCTCCATCAATTTGCACTTTCCAGGACATCAGGTTGTCTATTATGATACCGAGGTACCTGACTTGTGTTGTTCTGACTAGGGGAGGACAGAGGCATTGGTCTAACTGTTCATCACAAGCGTGGGCTCTGACAACAAATGCGTCTTCTGGCTGCGTACAAGATCTAATTGAAAAGGGGATATATTTAGTTTTATCGATGTTTAATGTAAGAATATTAGCTCCCAACCACGACACCAGGATGCTCAGCGCGAACTCTGCTCGCTTCCGAACCTCTGTCCAGTCCAGACCCTGCACGAGCAAAGCCGTATCGTCCGCGTAAGTATATATGCTACAGTATGGGATGGATAAGTTACAGAGGCTGTTAACATATATCAAGAAGAGAGTAGGACCCAGAATTGAGCCTTGGGGAACACCAAATGACAATAATTGATCGTCACTGATATATGAGCCAATTTTGACACATTGTGTCCTTTCAGAGAGGTAGCTCTTAAAGATCTCCAGCGCTGGACCCCTCACTCCCACTCTCTCTAATTTTGACAACAGGATAGGGACAGAGACAGTGTCAAATGCCTTAGATAAGTCTATGAAAACACCCAGACATTTAGACTTTACATCAAGTACCTTTACAGCACTATCAACCAAGGCAGCAACCGCGTCCTCGCAAGATTTGTTTCTACGAAAACCGTACTGATTGGCCGATAAAATGCCATGTGCTTCCACAAAGTTAACCAGGCGACTATTTAAGACCTTTTCTAAAATCTTTGACAGCGCCGGAAGGACAGATATAGGTCTGTAGTTATTGACACTGCCTCTGTCTCCACCCTTGTGAATGGGATACACAATCGCTTTCTTCAGGGACTTCGGAAATACTCCCTTGGAAATACACAGGTCACATATGTGCGTTATAGGGGGCACGAGGAACTGGCGGCTCACTCTTATCATTTTGGTTGAAATTCCATCCCACCCTGCAGCAGAATCAATACGAAGACTCATTATGATTCTCTCGACTTCATCAAAATCCGTGGCAAGAAGCGCGAGCGAATTCGGCTGTACATCATCCCGGAGAAACGGAACATGCTTAGAGTACGTATTTATGTGTCTGTCCGCAAGATTTTTGCCAACACTTGCGAAAAATTTATTGACCTCATTTATTGAGGATTTCTCATCATGACCAGGAAGGGTCAAGAGGTCTGTAGGGGGAGATTTCGAAACTTGTTTACCTAGAATGCAATTTATTACTTTCCAGGTCGCTTTAGTATTATTTTTTGCATTAATAAATTCATTTTTCTCATAATTAGTTTTAAGTCGTTTTAATAATTTGTTACAGAAGTTACGATAACGGAGATATGTAATTTTCAAAATGTAATTTTCTGGTGATTTTTTATGTTTCCTATGCATCTTATCCCTATTTCGAATACATCTAAGTAGCCCCTGTGTGATCCAGGGCTTAATTATTTGCAACCTAGAGGGCACAGTACTGATTTTAGTGTTTTTAGTGCAATTGTGTTCTTAATTAGTGTGTTTGAATTGTAATTAGTGTTGGTGAGTAAAGTGTCATTTTTTTGGTTAATAAATCGGCAGTTTTTATTGTCACGAACCCCAAGCTCGTAACAATTGGTGTCAGAAGCGAGGTTTAAAATGCCGATTTTACCCAAAGACGACATGGAGGGTATCCGTACCCGGAGTCAACGCCAGCAAGAGACGGATCAGAGGCGATTTGGTGGAGCAATGCCACAGGGGTCGGAAGGCCAGCTACCGACCACGGAGGCCGGCCCGTCCACAGCTGCTCCAGCATCACCAGCACCAGATTTTGCTGCTCTGATGATGATGCTGCAGGAGCAGGCTCGCCGACAGGAGGAGCAGGCCCGTCGACAGGAGGAACAGGCTCGTCGGTTGGAGGAACAGCTCCAGCGGGACAAGGAGGAGCAGGCCCGTCGACAGGAGGAACAGGCTCGTCGATTGGAAGAACAGCTCCAGCGGGACAAGGAGGAACAGGCTCGCCGACAGGAAGAACAGGCTCGTCGGTTGGAGGAACAGCTCCAGCGGGACAAGGAGGAACAGGCCCGCCAACAGGAGGAGCAGGCGCGCCGCCAGGAAGAGCAGATGCTCCTTATAAAGGACCTTCACGCTACCTTCGGGAAAGACATGAAGGAGGTGAAGGATAAGGTTGCTCAACATGACAACCGCCTGTCGGAAGCTGAAATCCGAATCGACCAAGTGAATAATCGGGTTGACAACGTGATGACAGACGTGAAGGAAACCGTGATGGCTGACGTGAAGGAAACCGTGATAGCTGACGTGAAGGAAACCGTGATGGCTGACGTGAAGAAAACGCTGGATTACCTGAAACTGGGTGATGGAATCGCAGCTCCCGTAGCTACAACACCTTCGCTACGTGGATTCAAAGTGCCACCGTTCGACGGAACTTCTTCCTGGTCGGCCTACAAAATCCAGTTTGAGGCTGTCATGAAGGCGAACGGGTGGAATAAAAGTCAGGCCATGACTGCCCTCACCCTGGGTTTGCGCGACCAGGCCTTAACTGTTCTGGAAGCTCTCGGTAAGGAAGTGACTTACGAGCAGCTCCTTGAGGCATTGGAGGCTCGGTATGGCGACGCTCACCTGGAACACGTGTTTCGGGCGCAGCTCAAGGATCGCGTGCAACGCAGTAACGAAAACCTGCAGCAGTGGGCCCTTGAAGTGGAGAAGCTGGTTCGTAAAGCTTACCAGTCCGTACCTGCGCTTATTGATGGGAACCTGGTGCAGGCATTCATCGACGGCATCCGCGACCTTGAAGTTAGAGCTGCTGTGAGGCTCGGTCACCACGGGACGCTGAAGGACGCCTTGGCCCATGCATTGGAGGTGGAAGCGGTGCGGCAGGATCATCGTTCCCATCGCGTCAGGGAGGTTGCAGCGGCTACAGTTCGCGACCGCAATAAAGGATACAGCCCTAGGTGCTACGGCTGTGGGGAAAAGGGCCACCTTCGATCCAGTTGCCCTAAGCGAACTGCAGAAAGAGAAGACGGCCGATCTCCGGAGGGCAGTGCGGTTAACAGCACCGCCCAACACCAGCAGCAGGGAAACGAGTAATAGCCAGGACTGCGGGGCGGGTGCTGGCTGATGTTCAAGGAGCCCCAAGGATTTCGATCACACAAACCCGTGATGGGAATAGCCTAATCATCAAGGGCAAGGTCAACGGAACGCCGTGTAAGCTGACCATAGATACTGGAGCCTCTCGTACGGTCGTCAGTTCCCAACTTATAAGTCGGTTCCTTGGGGACTCCGCACACAACCGAGAACACATTAATTTGGTTACAGCCACCGGTCAGCGCATACCCGTCCATGGAGAGAAGAAGATAGAGTTGAAGCTAGGCAACAGAATCTACCTGCATAATGTCATCGTGGCCGATATAATGGACGATTGCATCCTGGGCCTTGACTTTATGAGGAAGAATTGTTGTGAGATTGACGTCAAGCAAGGTGTTTTGAAATGTGGACAAGAGGAACTTTTCGTGGAAGGGGCGTTACCAGGAAATGTGTACAGCCTTAAGAAGATTGTTCTTCCGCCGAGATCGGAAACGATTGTGCCGGTTAGTCTTCCTCGGAATCCTGGTCAAACTCATCGTTGTGTACTCGTGGAAAGGGTAGACAATGACCTTCCATGGAAAGTGGCACGAACTTTGGTCAGAGCCACCGACATCTCAGGGGTACGTGTGCTGAACCTTTGTGATCAGGAACACATTATAGAAAAAGGCACACTAGTTGGTACTTGCGAGGAAGTGGATTGGTTGCGTCGATGCCAATATCTATCGACTGGGACCCTCAGTAAGGACGCACCAACGAGAGTGACCACCCTTTTAGAAGACTGCCGCAGCGCTCTGTCCCAAAGTGAAATGGTCAAAGCAAAGAAGATGTTACTCAAGTACGCCGATGTTTTCTCGTCAAACGATGCTGATATCGGGAGGACTGGCTTAGTTCAACACAAAATCAACACAGGAGAAGAATTGCCTATCCGTCAGCGGCCAAGGAGATTGCCGGTAGCACGTGAAAAGGAAGTGGAAACCATGATTGAGGGAATGGTGAAGGATGGTGTGATTGAACCTTCATCTAGTCCATGGTGTTCACCTGTAGTGCTGGTAAGAAAGAAGGACGGCAGCATGCGGTTTTGTGTTGACTATCGTCGTCTGAACGACATCACGAAGAAGGACAGCTATCCTTTGCCAAGAATTGATGACACGCTGGACATGCTTACTGGCGTAAAGTGGTTTAGCACGCTAGACCTGAAAAGTGGCTACTGGCAAGTGGAAATTGATCCCAAGGACAAGGAGAAGACTGCATTCTCGACAGGAAAGGGTCTGTGGCAATTTAAAGTGATGCCGTTTGGATTGTGCAATGCTCCGGCAACATTTGAAAGGTTGATGGAACTTGTACTTACCGGGCTAATTGGCGATGCCTGCCTGGTCTACTTGGATGACATTATCATCGTAGGCCGTACGTTTGAAGAACATCTTCAAAACCTGGAACGCGTGCTCATGAAGATCCAGAGTGCCAACCTCAAGTTAAGTCCGAAAAAGTGTTCGCTATTCAAACGACAAGTTAGTTTTTTGGGATATGTAGTGTCTGAAGAAGGTATCCGCACGGATCCAGAGAAAATTGCTGCTGTCAAGGACTGGCCAGTTCCAAAAGACAAGACGCAGGTCAGAGCGTTTCTGGGTTTGTGCTCCTATTATCGGCGATTTGTCAAGAACTTTGCAGACATAGCCAAACCCCTGCATAAGCTAACCGAGGAGAAGCGACATTTCTGCTGGGATAATAGTTGCGACATCGCATTCCAGGAGCTAAAGGACCGTCTGTGCAAAACACCTATTTTGGGGTACCCTGATGCAGGCAAGGAATTTATAGTTGACACAGACGCAAGTGACATAGGACTTGGCGGTGTGTTGTCCCAACGGAATGGTGACCAAGAGGTTGTGATAGCGTACTTCAGCAAGTCGTTGTCAAAGCCGGAAAGGAACTATTGTGTTACGAGACGGGAACTGCTTGCTGTGGTAAAGTCATTGCAGTATTTTAGCAAATATCTTCTGGGGCGGAAATTCCACTTACGAACTGACCATGCTGCACTGAAATGGCTATTGCAGTTCAAAAACCCAGAAGGACAAGTTGCGAGATGGATTGAACTACTGCAGGAATACGACTTCGTGGTCGAACATCGCAGCGGAAAATCTCATGGCAACGCAGATGCATTGTCAAGAAGACCTTGTCCTGAAGACTGCAAGCATTGTACTAGGCAGGAGAGTAAGGAAGTGGTACCTGTGAGGATGCTTAAGACAGACCTCAACAACGAGTGGAAGGAAAGCCTACAACGTGCACAGCAGGAAGATTCGGACATCAAGCCAATTCTGGAGTGGATGAAGGCCAGAGCTCCTAAGCCCAGGTGGAGTGACGTCTCAGCGATGAGTTCGGTCACAAAAAGCTATTGGGCCCAATGGGACAGCTTGGTGGTTCAGGATGGAGTCCTGTGCCGTAAATGGGAAAATGCTCGGGGAGACAGCTGTCATTTGCAAATGGTTGTCCCTAAAGCTCAAGTACCGGATGTTCTACAGCTGTACCATAATGGTTGTTCAGGAGGTCACCTGGGTGTAAAACGGACTCTACTGAAGATACGAGAACGGTTTTACTGGGTCCACTGTCGGGACGATGTCGAGGATTGGTGTCGCAAATGTACAAGTTGTGCAGCTGTAAAGGGACCTCAGACTCGTAGTAGGGGTGCATTGAAATTGTACAATGTTGGTGCACCATGGGAGAGGATAGCCCTTGACGTTGCGGGGCCGTTTCCGGAGAGTGAAAGTGGTAACAAGTATTTCATGGTTGTGATGGATTACTTCACGAAGTGGCCGGAAGTCTTCGCCATTCCAAATCAAGAAGCTTCGACAGTTGCGGATAAATTGGTTCATGAAGTCTTCTGTCGTTTTGGAGTACCTTTGGAGATTCACAGTGATCAAGGAAGGAATTTTGAGTCCCAAATATTCCAGGAAACTTGTCGAGTTATGGGTACTCATAAAACAAGAACTACTTCCTACCACCCACAATCGGATGGAATGGTGGAACGATTTAACCAGACACTGGAGAGGTACCTAGCAAAAGTTGTGGAAAATCGGCAACGAGATTGGGACAAGCACATACAACCGTTTTTGCTGTCATATCGAAGCGCTGTTCACGAAAGTACATCGGTGACGCCTGCTTTCGCAAACTTCGGAAGAGAACTACGGCTACCTGCAGACCTGATCACCGGAATACCACCTGATGCCCCACGCAGTGTAACTGATTATGCGAATGATTTGCGGAACAAAATGAATGACATTTATGAGCACGTCAGACAATCGGGCCAGCAAATGTCTGAAAAGATGAAAACCCGTTATGACCGCAAAATGAACAATAAAGGGTTCGACGAAGGTTCACTGGTGTGGTTGCACAATCCAGTCCGCAGCAAAGGGAAATCTCCTAAGCTTCAAGCTAAATGGGACGGACCGTACCGGATTGTGACAAAGATCAATGATGTAACCTACCGGATACAGAAAGGTGCAAGAGGTACTCCTAAGATCGTCCATGTGGATCGACTGGCGCGTTATTATGGGGCCAATAATGCTCGGGACGAGCATGTCTAAGGGGGGGGCAGTGTTGCGCGCCGCAAATAATGTTTGATACATGGCGACATTAGTTACCACTAGCGCCATCTAGTATCGGGTAGCAGAACTAGTACCTCGGTACTAGGACCTTGACCCTACTTGACCTTTTTGTAAGTACTAGTAATTCCGAGAACTATCGACGTCGAGTCAGTCGGGACCGGTATGTACTCGAACGTTCTAGATGTTTATGTACTAGCTCTGCGGCACTATATAAGGCGGGCGCAAGCCGCGAGACACATAGTTTCGATTAAGCGATAAGAGCGATAACATCGAAGGCGATATTCGAGTGCGACTTAAGAGTGATCAGTAAGTGCAATTGTGTTCTTAATTAGTGTGTTTGAATTGTAATTAGTGTTGGTGAGTAAAGTGTCATTTTTTTGGTTAATAAATCGGCAGTTTTTATTGTCACGAACCCCAAGCTCGTAACAATATTTGTTCAAAATTGCAACAGAAGTACAATCACGAGCATAAAAATGTATACACTTGCCTTATTCAAAGACGATTTTATCCTTTAGTTTTGAATGAAATTTTATGTTATTACGAACAAGGTATTTTCGAACCCATAGGGTTGTGTAAAGAGACGTATTTCAACGTTGCATTTGTTATTTCACGAAATAATCGCAATTGAAAGTTGCCAAGTGTTGACATATTAGTGCTCGTGACTGTAAAATGGAATTTTGAACAAATATTTTGCTCAATAACTGAGAATATAAAAACTTAAGTGTTAATCGACTTTTGTTGCTGACTGTACTAGAGGACTTATCAGGGGGTAAAAAATGATTATATAGTATATAAAGTCTAGCAATAATAGATTAAAATATTTTAAGGGGATATTACGCACAAATATAAACAACTTTTAATAGAACACCAACTCTGAAATAAAAAAAAAACAGCTGCTTTTAATTTCATACATTTAGGTGCAATTTTTGTATGAAACAGTTTTTTTTTTTGTATTTATGATTTATTCCGTTTATATTCGTGAGTATTATGACTTTAAAATATTTGTCCTTATTATTGTTATAGGCTCCAGAAAAAGGCCAGTTTGCAAGTCAGTTCAGCGAAGTCATTCAGTACAGACCTGTCTTCAAATCATACTAATATTATAAAGGCGAAAGTTTGTGTGTGTGTGTGTGTGTTTATATGTTTGTTACTTCTTCACGCTCAAACGGCTGGACCAATCTTGATAAAATTTTGTATGGAGGTAGCTGACACCCCGGATTAACATATTGGCAATTTTTTATCCTGATATTCTCACGGGTTCGACATTTACGCGCGTGAAACCGCGGAGCGCAGCTAGTATTTCCATAAAAATGACAATGTGTTAATGGTCAAAAATCGAGACATACCCAAACATGTCTGGACGTTCTTTCTAGATCATTCTCACATGAATTCTACATGATGTAACCAATAAGGCGCGGGCCCACCGCGGTGCACGGAGAGGCTACGCACGTGTATTAAGCTTCGCTTTGGAAGAAAATGTATGTGATTGTATCCACTGCAACCCACGGAGCGGCTGCGCATGAAATGACGTCATTGATACACGCGTGGCTTGCTCGAATAGGCGGTTACATAGCTCAACGCTGGCGACGTGGGTCTACGTTTCTACTAGAGCACACGAATATGACCCACGACTATGTACAGCTCGCTTATCGCAGCGCAGTTTTCAGTCAATTGCAGTGGCACGTGCGTAGCCTCTCCGTGCGCCGTGCCACGCTATACATAGTCGTGGGTCATATTCGTGTACTCCAGTGGAAACGTAGAGCCACGTTGTCAAGCAAATTAATACACGCAGCTAAAATGCGCCGCGTGCCCGTGCACAGTATGCGCTGCGGTGGGCCCGCGCCTTTATTCTGATTTATAAAAGAGTGTCCGTGGACTTTCTTGCCCGTTCTTCTCCATAGGTACCTACTACGCTTTGGAATGGACAACTAGCTTCATCTTTCTAACTGACCGACCCTTGACAATTCAAAAGTGCCTGTAATTGATTTGAAATAAATGCTTTGAGGTTAACCCTCCTCGCAAACCGGCCTCATATCCAGAGTCCTGAGAACATTATATACTAAAAAAAAATGTTTTGATATAACAAAAGGACATACAAACAGATACTAATCACGTAATTACTATCGGTGATACTTCTGTAGCTTCTCGCAGCTGGGCGTGCGCAGTTTTTGCGCGTCGGCGTACTGTCGCGAGTCCCCGAAGTTGCGCGCCTTCCAGACCATGCTGTCACGGTAGTTGCGCTCGCGCTGGCAAGCGTGGCGGAGGCCAACTGTGGGACAAATGGAGAAATTAGTGGGCAATATTTATTAGAAAAAGTATTTATTGTGACTCGCACAGAAAGATCACAAATTCAACTCAAAAAACAAGCCTTTTCCCAACGATGTTGGGGTCGGCTTCCAGTCTAACCGGATGCAGCTGAATACCAGTATTTTACATGGAACAACTGCCTATCTGACCTCCACAACCCAGTTAGGTACTGGGTAATACGATACCCCTTGGTAAGATTGGTTGTCAGACTTTCGGGCCTCTGACTACCCGTAACGACTGTAAAAAAAATCAATAACTGGAAAACAAAAGATATATCAATGGCTGGGTACTGATAAGGTACTAGCTTCTGCCCGCGACTTCGTCCGCGTGAAATTTCTTGTTCCCCCGACCCACCCCGTCGCGTCGCATCGCATCGCCTGCCCGCGCTATTACTTCGTTTTTGCTTAGCGTTCTTTCTGACTTTTCTTCTTTTTGCTCGGCTCCTAAAGGTCATAGCGTGATGTTAAATAGCCTATAGCCTTCCTCATGAATTGGGCTATCAAATGCAAAAAGGATTTTTCAAATCCGACTGGTAGTTCCAGAGATTAGCGCGTTCAACCAAACAAACAAACTCTTCAGCTTTATAATATTAGTATAGATGTTCAGACGTACCTATATATTCCTCCTCTATAGCCATTTCGAGACGTCGCAGTGATCCTTGGTAGTCAGTATGGAAGTTCTCTTTTACGTAGTACGGCACCTAAAGTTAAAAAAAAGCATAATATTTTAGGGCAATGTACAAAATTCAACATCTAAAAGAGATTGTTCCTTCCATCCGTCACACATAGACAGTCCGTCCGTCATACACATACACACACACACGCTTACACATAGTGCACATTGTAGCCAAAATAATCCTCTTTTTAACAGACTTCTAAAAAGGAGGAGGTTCTCAATTCGGATGTTTCTATTTTTTTTTATGTATGTTCGGGCATAACTCCATCGTAAATAGACGGATTTGCAAATTTTTTTTGTTCAAAAGGTAAACTATTCCGAAATGGTTCAATTTGAATTTTTTGGAAAGAATTTCTTTAACGGAGCTTGCGGTAGGCGTAAACTTGGAGAAATCGTCACCTAATAAAAAAGCGTTGTGCAGCTCTATGCGACGTTTTATTACATATAATAGAGAGTCAGAGAGAGAGAGAGAGGGAGAGATAGTTTTCATGGTTTTCAAGGGTGTTGAAGCCGATAGTGATGTCAAAATGAAAATACAAAATGGTGGCTGCAAAAGTTTTTAAATTTTTCGCCATGGGTATCGCTTTAAAATCTAAGATGGCGAATCAATCGAAGAATCTAATATATTCAAATTTTTGCGGCCGCCATCTTGGATTTTTATTTTGAACTTCGTTCCTGCCAGGGGCCGACCCCACACACTTTGTTTAACTGTTTTGTTTACAGTTTTAAACCAAGACAACGTTTTACCTTCAAATTGACCGTCTCCCTCGGCACAGGATACTTGGAGTTCGGCGCGAGGCTGTAGACCGGCTCGCTGATGAAGTAGCCGGACATCATGGACAGCAGTACGAGGACCAGGACGGGCAGGAGCTGCACCAGGCCGGCGTGGGCGTCGCGCTGTTCGGGCTCGCGAGCACGTCGCCGGGTGTAGACTGTGGGGCCACCGCCGGGGAAGGCTGCTAGATGGACATATTTTGTATGATAAATAAACATAAATACAATTAATCAGAACATGTTGAACAGTTCCTGATGATGTTTTGTTGGTCCATGTGTCTGTCACACGTGTTTGTGAAGCACGTGTCTGTGTGTCCGTGGGGCAAATGTCTATGTTTCTGGGGCAAGTATCTCTCACCCTACCGGTACATCCGAAGAACTTTTAGAACAGTTTCTCAGCTGTGAGATCCGACTGGAATCCTCTGGAATACTACTTATGTTGTGTTTTTGGGACATGTGTCTTGTGTGTCTGAGGTACGTGTATGTGTGTCTGAAGTTCATGTCTGTGTGTCTGAGGAGCACGTGGCTGTGTCTGAGGGGCACGTGCCCGTGTGTCTGAGGCGCGTGTCTCTTACCGGTTGCTCCGAAGAACATGTTGAACAGTTCCTCAGCGGTGAGATCCGACTCGAATCCTCTGGAGTAGTACTGATGCTGTGTTGCTGGGGCGTGTGAAGTTTCTTCGCCTCGCAAGTCATACTGTTTGCGTTTCTCGGCGTCCGTTAAAATGGCTGCCGCGTTGCCTATCGCCTGTAATGATAAGAAATCTGTTTTAGAATAATGCATACACAATCAGCCTATAATGCTCCCACCGCTGGGAAACAGGCCTCCTCTCTGTGAGAGGCAGTGGGCCGTAATCCACCACGTGGGTACAGTGCCGGTTGGTACATGTCACATGTCTTCGAAATGTTGGTTCTAGGACATGACGGTTACCTGACGATATTTTCCTGACGTCACTGAAACGTTGTTTCTAAAAGTAAGTTGGTGTTTTTTTCCTAAAGAGCGTTTTTGACACTGTATATAGTCAAACCCCGCTGCCCAAAGATTTAAATCGCTAGATTTGCCCTCACCGTACTTGGTCACGCGAATTATATAGCGTTTCCATGAAAATCTAGTCAAGTCACTGCGTCATTGTGTGTCAGACGTGTTAAAACGAAACAGAAATGCGACTGTCTTGTGTCGCGGTATCTAACGATTTAAATCTATGCCGCTGTCATAATTTCCCCCTATTTGGTCCCTAGTTTTTTTCCTCCAGTTTAAGGGCCTTTTTAGTTAAACATTAGTACTTAAATTATTTTTTAGGACAACCGTATGCGGCCTGTATGTGCTAACTTCGTTTTTCTAGGAAAGAAATTTAAAATTCCTCATAATATCTCGTCTTTATATCAGTGTCCTTTCAAAATATATATTTGGGAGCCTAGATAATATCTAGGCTCCCAAATATATATTTTGAAAACAGACTATTATTCTGTAATCCAATCGGAATAAATACACACTACCTTAAGAATATTACTTGTTTGATTTACAAATTATTTTGGTGTTACGTTTGTATGAACTACGCGCGCGGGACGACGCTGTTCAGGTGAGGCGATACTGATCTTGTGCTTATACACCTTAAGTTCCATACCTTGAAAGCTTCCCCAGCTCCTGGCGCGTGGTTCTTATCAGGATGCAGCTGTAGAGCGAGTTTCTTGTAAGCCTTCTTTATGTCGGAGTCTGTCGCCTCCTTCGATACACCTGGAAAGTATCATCCACACTAATATTATAAATGCGAAAGTGTCTGTCTGTCGGTTACCTCTTCACGCTTAAACAGCTGAACCGATTTAGATGAAATTTGGTATAGAGATAGTTTGAGTCCCGGGAAAGGACATAGGATAGTTTTTATCCCGATATTCCCACGGGATCGAAACTTATGCGGGCAAAACCGCGAGGCACTGCTAGTTATACTATATTTAGATACCTCGTGGAAATCGGTTGTCATGGTACGGGCATGTGTGACGGAGGAATGAGGAAAATGTCGTGAGGAAATTTTTGAGTAGGTATGAATGTCGATGGTTATAAGAGTAGGGGAAGACCAAAGAAACGATGGATGGTCTGTGTGAGTGATGATATGGTTAGAAAGGGGGTGACTACCAAGATGACGACTAATAGAGCAGTATGGAAGAAAAACACATGTTGCGCCGACCAGAAATAAATTTGGATAAGGGCGAGAGAAGAAGACTGAAGAGAAGGAGACTGATGATAATGTTTTAGATACCATGATAGTGTCTATGTCACAAGAATACGTCAGAAACTACTTTTTAGCCAATTTGCGCCACGTCACGTTAGAACGGGTCAATTGAATATTAATTACTTAAACTTGCGTCATTTATACATATATCCTTACTATACTAATATTATAAAGCTGAAGAGTTTGTTTGGTTGAACGCGCTAATCTCTGGAACTACCAGTCGGATTTGAAAAATTCTTTTTGCATTTGATAGCCCAATTCTTGAGGAAGGCTATAGGCTATTTAACATCACGCTATGACCTTTAGGAGCCGAGCAAAAAGAAAAAAAGTCAGAAAGAACGCTAAGCAAAAACGAAGTAATAGCGCGGGCAGGCGATGCGATGCGACGGGGTGGGTCGGAGTAACAAGAAATTTCACGCGGACGAAGTCGCGGGCAGAAGCTAGTAACTACAAATTTACGTTTTTCGGATCTTTTCCTTTACTTGTGGTACATGACCTTGCTTCTTGCCAAATTTCACAAAAAGTCAAAATATGCGGCATAAACGGAACATAAACGCCTGTATCTTTTGATTGCGATGACTTAGAAGTTTGATTTTTTCACTGCTTCAAGAGATAGCAGCCCAGCCCTGAGTATTTGATATAATTACAACTTGAGAACTCCACGCGTTCCGGAGAAAAAGGATCTTGACAGACAGACAACGAAGTGATCTTATAAAGGTTTCGTTTTTCCTTTTGAGGTTCAGATGCCAGCACATCAAGCTACTACAATCTGTCAAATTTCTTTAATAGATTTTCAATTTTATCGCTTAAGTATAAGGTTCAAAGTTGATTGGGAAAATTTGACAGTTTCGGGTAGATTGATGTGCTGGCTTATTTACGGGAAAAAATTACTTGATTAACTTAGCACTCCACTAACAACAAAGAATGTTTTCAAGGATTTTTGAATTATTGTTTCTAAGAAAACATATTTGCCTCTTAAGGAAAACCAAATGTATTTGTTAGACATGTTTAAAAAACAATCATCATCACCATTTCAGCCGAAGGATGTCCACTGCTGGACATAGGCCCCCCCAAGCACCCCTGCTTGGACCGGTTCTTTTATACTCGCATCCAGCTTATTTCTGCGGCCTTCAGAAGCTTAATTGGTCCACCTTGTAGGAGGCCTTCCAACATAGCGCGAAGAATTGCCAAACTTTAGAGGCAGCGCACATTGCTCGCAGAACGGAAGGCCAAATCACGTAATTAAAAACGTTCCAAATCTACTCGGCAATTTCATCTCAGCGACAATCGATGTCAAAAACTTGTCAAAAATGTAGGGAAATTAGAGGTATTTTTGGCAAATTGAGACTACGATCAGACTGTGAAAGCTACGACAAGAAGCTTATAGATAAAAGTGGAGGCAACACTCTAAATACCTAAGTGAAGACGACTGTGGTCGGACACTCTCTTTCTAAATACACACTTATGAACGAGACAGTGATATGTGTTTTCTTTGTCATATGTATTTAGAGTGTTGCCTCCACTTTTATCTACAAGCTTTTTGGGCTTGGCGCCCTCATCGTTTATTTGGTTATACTTTTATTTTAGAATGAAAATGCAGAAAATAAGCACGTTAAGTTGTGCTCCACAAGAATATACGTTAATATTATTATAAACGGTAGTTTTACATTGTTTAGTTTTATTATATTCACTAAAACGGATAATAGTGGCCACTATTTACTTTTTTTAATTTTCTGAACGTTCAATTGCCCCTCACCTATGCGATGGGGCCGAAACGTCGAGTGGCGACCGTGTACCGGAAGACGTAGCGTTATTTAAAATTGTTTTAAATAACATAACAATCGAACTATTTTCTTTATGTTACTGCTACAAATCTTGTTATTAACCTTGATGAGCAGAAATTCAAGGAAATTCATTAGGTATTTCCTTTGTTGTACAGTTTTTTACTGGACGATACGCACTACCTATTTAATATTATTATCATTCTAACTAACAATTTTGCTCTAATTGTTTGACAAATATTTTCGTATTTTATCTCTTCATTTAACCACGAGCCCCTCGCTCGTGGTTAAATAATAACATGCGCACGAGTCGATCAATGGTCAAGTTATGCTCGCCGCAGTCGGTTCTTGGGTGGCTATCCATTACATATCAAAACCCCTCCGTGCCTCGGTAAGCTCGTTCAGCCGTTGTTGGTACCGGCTGTCATTCGCAGATCTTTGACTGTCAGAGGCCCAAAAGTCTGATAACCAGGTTTTGCCAAGGGTTATCGTGTTACCCGGTAAGTGTGTGGTGGACAGATAATCAGCCGCTCCATGTGAAATACTAGTTTTACTGGAAGCTGACCCCAACATAGACGGGAAAACCGAAACCCTTGATCACACTAGCGAATATGCACATGAAATTCTCTCTTATAAGTCGGTTGGACTGGAAGCTGACCCCAACATGTTGGGAAAAGCGAAACCCTTGATCACAGTAGCGAATATGCATGCACATGAAATTCTCTCATATAAGGTTCATTTCCGTACGAAATACTGTACTTGGCTTAAGGAAAGTCGACATTCAAAGCTCCTTCGAACAGGCGCGATACGCGATATAATCGCGCGCGACACAGAGGCACCGCAGCCTTTCTGCGGCGGTGCCTTTGTGTCGCGCGCGATTATATCGCGTGTCGCGCCTGTTTGTAGGAGCCTTTACTCTATAGAATTCAGCCTTGGTTTTTGTAGTAGCCCATGACATTTAAATTGTATTTTTTTGCAATTCCCCATGAATTCCCCTCAAAATACCCTCCTTCTTGACTAATAATAAGGTTAATGTGGATCATTATATTTATAATTTCTAATGTTATCAAGACTACAAGGAGGAAAACAGTTCTAGTGAACCTGAAATCAACTTTGTGTCCTGGTAAGTAAAGTTCACATTCCAATAAGCATGAATAATTGCTTACCTAAGCAACACAAGACCGTTGAACACTGATATTAAATATTTAAGTAAAAGAATCAATAGTAAGCCGTAGGTTGTATTGATTTTTATTTTCATACGGTAAATCCATACTATGAATGAGTATGAAGGTCGACGGTTATAAGAGTAGGGGAAGACCAAAGAAACGGTGGATGGAATGTGTGAATCATGATATGGTTAGAAAGGGGGGGGTGACTACTGTAACGAGTCTTTTAAGCCTGTTACATGATAACACATTCTTTGCTTTAATCTGTAGGCACCATGGTGGTGTTGCCTTATAAAAATTAATTTTTTGGTTGACTTGAAGTAGGTTTGTCTGGTACCTATATACTGTCATTATTGCACAATTAATTAATTAACTTATGAGTCTATTGTTTACATTGTTACTTTAATAACTTTGTGTTTATTTTAATTTTTTACTTATAAGTAGTAGTTAACCTAATTTGGTGAATCTTTGTAAACAATGTTTGGTGTTTACAATTGATGATTTTGTTCAATAACCTGTTTGTTTTAATACCATAATTTTTTTTTTATTATTCCACTACAGAGATGACGATTAATAGAGAAGTATGGAAAAAAAATACATGTTGTGCCAACCACTGATACATTGGGTTATCCCAATGTATCAGTAATGTACCATCATGCATCATCATAATTCTCCAGCCCTTATGAGCTGGAGAATTATGATGATGCATGATGGTTACGTGTTTGGTTTCCGCACTTAGTCCTTCAAGTGGACCATTGTGTGTGGGCCATGGCGGCCATCGGTGGTTATTCCAACAAGCCCACCTCCCTCCAGAAGTTTATTAAGCCTCCTGGTCTGCTGAGAACATCTGTGTTCGATCTGCTTGTCCCGAGGGTATCTGACCTAATTTGTGTGTGCACTCAAGGAGCACATGCACAACGCTTTCATCAGCCTCCATGCAAGCCCTGCACAGGGGACTATCCATTATGCCTATTGAATGAGGATGGTAAATCCATACTAAAATTATAAATATTCGAAAGCGACCCTGAGCCCGAAACACACTATGCTTTGTATTTAGAAGCACTTTTGAATAACCTAGATGTCAGTTAGCAGTAGGAAAGTTAGTTATGTAAGCTTCAAACAACTGACCAAGATTATGTCTGGACTTCAAAAGAGATTGTGACCTCTGAGTTTGTTACAGCCTTTCTTTTCAGAGTAGTCAGATAAGGAAATACCCACCTCATCTATTTTAAAAAATATGATTGATGTGCAAAAGTGTTTATACAAATCATTTAATATTTAACAGTAATTATGTTATTGTGAAAGAGAATGTAATAGCATAAACCATAGACTACAAGGACTGCAGGTACTTTCAAAATATGTTCAATACAGTCTTGACTATAAACCTCCTATCACAGACAATAATAATTGTCATTGATAACAGTATGACAATGACCTACTACTTCCACTAGATATTTTGAAGCCTTTTATGGAATAAAAATGAAGTAAACGCACCTTTGAACCCGAATTCATCAAGACTGAATGACTAATCAATTAATTGGATCACTTACCCAATATTTCATAGAAATCCTTGCATTTATTAACGCGGCGGACCGCCTCCTGTTGATCTGGAGTATATTCCCTCTGTGGGACATGATGTGCTGTAGGCTTTCGCCTCCTCACTTCCTCAGCACTCGGACTTGAAGGAGGAGTCCGTTTAGGGGCTGCTGTCGATGGCCCCGCGGCCCTAACCCGTGTCAAGAGCTCCTTAGCAAGCGTAGTAGGGTACAAGCGTTCAGCTTTAAGCAGAAACTTCTCAGCTTTTTCCATATTCCCTCCTGTAAAAGCATTTTGCGCTATTGCTATACATTTTTCTGCTTCGTCCTTGTTCCCTTCGAGCGTCATTTTTCGGTGTTTGGACGCCTGTTGCAGGTGTAAATTGTTTTTGATACGTTAAGGACACGTCACAGAATGATTTGGAGATCGCAACGCGCAAATTTAATTAGCGCAAATAGAATATAATTACGACTAATTCACTACATTTAGGTGCATTAATGGATGTAGGTATTGCGTCAATCAAAATACTGCAGGGCTGCCAACATAATAAATTGATGTATGGTTTCCTTGTTTCCGCATTCGGGCAAAAGTATTATAGAAATAAATTCAGTAGAATGGTAGAATTTATTTGTGTTTTTTTTTACATAGCCATTTTTGTCCCACTGATGGGCAAAGGCCTCCCTACTCTCCTTCGACCTCTCTCTTTCCTGAGCTGCCAAGGACCGGATGTGCTGCCGAATAATACTAGGCACACTGGCACAGGTATGCAGTGATCATTTTTTACTTTGGTAGTGTTTTTCTTGGAAGTCGGTTTTTGTAAAAAAGTTTTTTGAAGGCCATACGCTAAGGCCAAAGGCCAAAGGCCCAAAACTATGAAAATGAAATTCGAACTTCGAACACGTTTGACGTTTTCTTTAAATGCGTTTCATTTGCTGAAAACATTTGATTACCAGCTTTTATTTGACGCTATCTCACTTAGTCTCGAAAAATTTACGCTTTCCGTCTCGCTCGCACAGCAGAACCAATACAGTATACACATCACGCCAAGGATTAATCATCCACCGTCATATGACGTATGACGCATTAAAACTTTAAAAGAATTGATTCAATTGAATCGTGTAATATTATTGCGCTAGGCGTATCCGGCGCTTAGTATTTAAGTGTAAATCGTCAAAAAACGTTGTGTAGGCTTTTTAAAATCAGTTTTTGGACTAACCGCTGCGAAAAACATCCAAGAAAAAATGGCTGCTCCGCCAATCTACAACCCTGTAAGTCTTTTTACATTCCTCGATGTTGTTACGAAAGATGCCATCTTATGCGGCATTTTACTTGTTTTCAAGGGCATTTAGAACAATTTGGTACGATTAGTTACATTACGCCGTTTGTAAATACTGTGTTCTGTTAGAACGAAGTTATCGTGATCCTTTTACGGTCTTGCTTTACGGAGACTGTAATTCACGGTGTCAGCGTAAATTAACGGTTTTTCCTCTATTCTCAATGCACATTCTTGGAAATGTTGTTTGTTTTTGCAGTAAAATAATAATTTGCTTGATACTCATGTATATAAGTTTCTACAAATTAGATTTGAATTTAAATAATTGTCTTATAATTTGCACATTTATATTCCTGACCTGTCAGTGTCTACTATAAAAGCATACCAAAATCCATTTGAAAATAGGATTCCAATGCTCAAAATGTTGGTATTACTTAGTACCAAAATAGACATGCAGCTATCACTAAAATACTATATCTGCTTAGGTACCTACACAGATTAATACTATATCTCCAGGTCAGAGACCTCATTAAACTGGACACAATAATGCCTACTTTGCATCGTTTAAGGAAAATGTCTGGGATTTTGCAAGTCCAGATTCTTCACATAAGTACTATTTTGTGTTATTTTTGTTGTGATATGACACAGAAACTGATTGTTAAGTTTGGGTTTCTTTGACAGCGGCTCTGACACATTATAACAGCCATCAGGAAAATCTCATTTTCACCAATATTTGACATTATTCATAAACGTTGCATAGTTAAGTATTGATTAGTGACTGTTCAACCATACAGTTTTGACATTTAAATGTCACTTTAATCAATGTTTTTAAATAAACCCCAGGGTGTTAAAAAATGGACAGCTGCTATTTTTTATTATTGCTGAATGGGTCTGCTTTTGACTTCGAATCTCACCTGATGGAAAGTGATAAAGGAGGTATATGATGGAATGAACATGCCTAATCTGCATTCGCAACTTATTTGCGAAAAATGTAAACAAATAGAGTTTATGGAAAAGTAACTTTAATTCCTACACAATAAAGTGCAGTTTATGCTACAACTTCAAACACTTTTCTACTTTCAATAGTGCTAATCACTCTGAAATCAACTTAATTATAAATCAAAATAAAGTTGATATTTGTTTAACTTGAAATAATATTAGTTTGAATAGACTTTAGACCATATTGTGACTGTTGTCTGCTTTCTTAAGAAACCGTAGATTTAGGTACAAATTTTTAATTATACTAATAAATAGACCTTATAAAATATCATCAACAATCGGCTAAATACCAGTAACACTCAAACTCAAAGAATCTTTTTTTCAGTTAAACCAATTATAAGCACTTTTGAATTGTTAAGGGGTTGGTCAGTTAGAAAGTTGAAGCTAGTTACCCATTTGAAAGCGTAATAGGTACCTATGAAGAAGAACGGGCAAGAAACTCTATGGACACTCTCTTAACTCTACGCACGTCGAATGTACACCATGTGTACCGATAACAATCATTTCGTCCAACATCCAGCGCGTGGTTTGTTTTAGTTCAGACAATAAATCGCTCAACTCCACCATACAATCCCCACGTAATAATTTTTAGGAATAGAATTCTGTTCTTCAACTGCATCCGGATAGAAAGAAAGCTGACCCCAACATGTTGGAAAAATGCTATTATGACTAGACAGATTAAATTCGAATGACGCATGCGGTTGATGTCATCAAATTCGGCGCAGGCGAAGCATGATGTCATTCTGATGACGTGACTAACGTTTTTTTTATGACGAAATTCGCAGTAGGTGTATTCAGCAAATAAAGCCATAGATATCATTCACACTATATTGATATCCCGATCAGTCGTAGGTACTCAGCACTTCTCCACATTTATTATAATTATAATAAACGCATTACAAAGTGTGGAACTCTCTGCCAGCGTCTGTTTCCACTTTAAGCCGTCTGCCTTCAAAGCAAAAGTGAACAGGCATCTTCTGGGCATGCTTGTTCCATCATAGACCTCATCCATCGCTTTACATCAGGCGTGATCGCGGCAAAGAGTTGCAATAAAAATCAGGAGTGTCAATCAACAAAGATAAGGTGCATAAAATAGCTCCCACTAAACTTGATTTTGGAATCTCAGATAGTAATGTCATGTTTTGGAACTAGAAACTCGATGTCGTGCCTCCGGTGCCTCGGAAAGCACGTTAAGCCGTTGGTGAGTTGTCATTCGTAGATCTTTGACAGTCATTACGGGTAGTCAACGGCCCAAAAGTTTGACAATCAGTTACCGAGGGGTATCGTATTAAACAGTACAATGCGTGCCACGAAAGATGAGACTTGACCCCGCCGCCCCCGCTCTTTCCGCCGCCCCTATGACGTCCGGTCCCGTCCCGCACTCAGGCCTCATGCCGCTAAAGATACCTAAAATCGTATTCTGCGCAAGTCAAACCACGTGGTGTGTCAAGTTTCATCTTTCGTGGCACGCATTGTAACTCGGTTGTAGAGTTCACATAGGCAGTCGCTCCATGTAAAATACTGGTGTTCAGCTACATTCGGCTAGACTGGAAGCCGACCCCGACATAGTTGGGAGAAGGCTAGGCAGATGATGACTTTTGGAACAGACGGTACAGATTACGGTGACTTATTGTCGCATTCGCATTGCGTACATAAGCCTTTATTGACGTCTAGACTACACATAGTACAGTACCCGGCGATAAATATTGCACATCGACCTATTCGATCCTATCGATTTTATACAAAGAATAAAAATAATTATCAAAAGAAGCAAATCATAATTGTTTTAACAGCTCCTAATAGATACCGGACTGTTTGTATTTCGTGCGACAGAGATAACGCTCTACGAAGCCGAAATTAGCCGATTGTCTCTTTCCAAAGGTCGATGTGCAATAATTATCGCCGGGTACTGTATTTAAATAATTATGTAGGCAATACGACACATTCATTGTACAGACACCAGCACATCAAGCTACTACAATCTGTCAAATTTATTTAATAGATTTTCAACTTTATCGCTAAAGCATAAGGTTCAAAGTTGATTGGGAAAATTTGACAGTTTCAGGTAGCTTGATGTGCTGGCGTCTGTACAGTGCGTAATAAACGAGAAAATGAATGGAATACCCAAATTATATCATAATCAGCCTATAACGTTCCCACTGTTGGGACACAGGCCTCCTCTCTTCGAAGAAGTGGGCTATAATCCATCACGCGGGTCCAGTGCGGGTTGGTAGATGTCACATGTCTTCGAATTTTTGGTTCTAGGACATGCCGGTTTCCTCACGATGTTTTCCTTCACCGTTTTTGACAGCAGTGGTGATGAAATAATTTACACAATGTAAAGCGCCTGACTGGTTTCGAACCCATGACATTACAGCTCGTAAGTCAGGACCGTTACCATTGGATCGCCACTGCTCCTTAAAACCGTAACCCTAGTCCTCATTCGTATGACCTAACCTTGGACTCGTCTCATTAATGATCGACCTATGGCCTTGCGCCAGCGTAGTTCGCTATAACGTCGGTAGTATTATTGATTGTATCTTCCTGTTATCCGACATCGGGGCTTCACAGACTCGTATTAGGTATCTCAGTTGACATCGAAAGTATTTTATTTCACATAAACCTACACGGGCACTTATGAAACTTTACAAGGTAGGTGCACGGTTCCAATTGGCCGTTTACTTTGGAGAAAAGCTGGCAAGAAACTCCACCTACGCTACCATCTTGTCCAGGTCGGTATGTAGGTGGGTGGGTGACCATCTCTACATACCGAAACCCCTCCGTGGTTCGGAAAGCACGTTAGGCCGTTGGTCCCGGCTGTCATTCGTGGATCTTTGACAGTCGTTACGGGTCGTCAGAATCTCGACAGTCTGACACCAGTATTACCAAAGGAGAACGTGTAACCCAGTGGGTTATGTGGGAGGTCAGATAGGCAGTCGCTTCATGTTAAGTACTGGTATTCAGCTGCATCCGGTTAGACTGGAAGCCGTCCCCAACGTAGTTCAGAAAAGGCTAGGGAGACGAAGACATCTCTATTAGATTAACCGTTATCTCAGTGCTGACTTCCGCCCTTCATCTTTAACTGACTTGTGCGTAGCTTGGTGCTGTGTCATAGGTTTTTTTTTACAACTAGTTGTGCCAGCGACTTCCGCGTGTATGTCGGAAAAGAAATAGGATTTCTAGGGTTTCTTTTTGCGCGGAACTCTATTTATTTTGGATTTCAAAGGTTTATTTGCGCGGAGCCCAATTTATTTTTCTAAAATAAAAGCCTACGTTATACTTTATAACATCAGCTATCTGCCAATTAAAGTCCCGTCAAAATCGGTCCAGCTGTTTCGGAGATTACCCGGTAGGAATGCGCAAAAAAATTCTTCCTTTTCAATAGAGGAGTGGTACCTAATTGATACCCGACAGCCACGCGATCGAAGAAGTCGCGCGCACACATTGTTAATTTTATATAATTATACTAGCTGACCCCGTGAATGTTGATTCGCAAAAAAAAGGCCTACGACCTACTCTCAGACTACCAAATATACACAAAAAAATTCATTAAAATCGGTCAAACCGTTTCGGAGGAATTCGATAACAAACACTGTGACACAAGATTTTCATATGTATACCTACTAGAGATTATACATAAATACAATTGAACTGTGTCCGGTAAACAATTTATCCTGTAGGTCTTCCCAAATTGTTGGGGAAAAGTATACATATGAACGCAATTAGGAATGTAGGTAGGTACGTCCAACATTCCTGTTTTTCCGTTCGTCGTCATATAAAATTTCCGAATGGCTATAAGATTAGGGGAAGACCAATCAAGTCAAAATTACATAAGGCAGTCCCCCGGCACGCCCGCCCTTCACCACCTCCTAGTGCTTTCGCTGGAGAGAAGAAGTGGCGCAACAAACTCCCCAGCAGCACAGCTGTCTGTTCAGTTAGAAACAACTTAATTCTATACAATAGCAGGTATGCAAAGGAATTATCATTACGAGACACAAAATATTAAATTAAATATTTTGCCCCATGTCAACTAGCCACGCCAATATACCAACAAATACTATGAGAACTATACTCAAGCAACAAATAATAACTAAAAATTAAATAAACATGTAAACAAGTGCTTCTTGCACCCAGCGGATTCCCGCGGCCTTCACCAGGTCATCGGTACATCTTGTGGGAGGCCTGTCAACGCTACGTCTTCCGGTATGCGTTCGCCACTTCAGTACCTTCCGGCCCCATCGGCCATCCGTTCTGCGAGCAATGTGCCCTGCCCACTGCCACTTAAGTTTGGCAATTCTTCGGGCTATGTCGGTTACCTTGGTTCTTCTACGGATCTCTTCGTCCTATAATTTACGCGAATCATTTTAATTAACATTCAACATGACACTGACCTGTATTGTTACAAAAAATCGCAAGATATTTTTAAGCAAGGGTTACTTTGGCGCTTCCACCTATGTATTTTAGAAGAACTTACATAAATCAATGTTTTCTATTTTTTCAGGTAATACCATGTGTACACCCGATCCCCGCTGGCATGTACCCTGGTCGCATGATCAGGGTGCAGGGTAGCTGCCCCCCTGGCGCTCAGAGGTAAGTCTTCATCACCACTCTTGCTCAAAACGGGTTGGCGATATCAGATTGTATATTATTATTATTCCTTCATCGATTTCACAAATTTCCAAGATATATCACAGAAAGTAGATACGAAATGAAAAAAGTTACATTGATACTTGCCCGGATTTGAACCTGCAACCTCGTGCATGCAAGGCCTGTCGGCGCTTCACATATTTGTGTGATCGACCCAAGGGAAAGTCCCGATTGAGCCCAATCAATGATCCGGCTCGAAGGACCATTGATTTGGCTCAATTTTTTTTTTGCTGCATGGGCGCTCTTAACCTCGATCACGCCTGATGAAAACCGATGGATAAGGTCTATGATAGACCGAGCGTGCCCAGATGATGCCTGGGGCACTGGAACTCCCACGCATCGACGAAACACAGCAGGCTGCTTGACGCCGGACTCCGGTGGGAGGGTGGTCGCAAACTAGGCGGGCGTTAGTCCTACCACCGCAAAGGAAGTATTGGCCAGTCAAATAAGGTGTTGGATGTGACTGTCCAGGATGCGCCGAGCGCGAGCGTTCAGTTGAGAAACTGGCGGAATGAAGTGCGCTATACGAGGAGACTTGTTCAGGCATCCAAAATTTTTTTTTATAATGTCTCAATCGGGGCTTTATAAGTAGTGGAATTTATTAAAATAGGTGTAATACCGTAATTTACAATAGCAACGTAGAAAATATAACAATGAAATGCCCGTAGTGGAGCGTGTCTGCGAACTGATTGGAGTGGAGAGCGCGCAGCAGATTATTCCGTTCATCCACCCCAAAAATCCACCCTTAGATGGTTATGCGAAAACGCAAATCCGAGAATCCACCCTAAGTCTATAAATTCTGTTTAACTAGGGTGGATTCTCGGACATGTTTCCGCGTATCCACCTTAGGGTAGAGTTTATGGAGTGGATAGACGTCTCCGGCTTTGGTACTTCGACGCCATATGGGATGCGCCTACAGGCCTTAGCACTGGGCCATGACGAAATACAAATCGTCAGAGAAATACAGGACTAATATTGGCATCTTCTTCCCCAGATTCGCCATCAACCTGCAATGCGGTCCCAACACGGATCCTCGCGACGACATCGCCTTACATTTGAACTTCCGCTTCCCAGAGATGTGCGTCGTACGGAACCACCTGACGGCTATGAACTGGGGGGTTGAGGAGACCAACGGTGGCATGCCTCTGAACAGGGGGGACCAGTTCGAGGCCTTGGTTCTGTGTGAGCCTCATGCTTTGAAGGTCAGCAAAATTGTTTTAGATCCTTATTTTAGAAATGTGATATGATGTTATACAGGGTTATTGGAAAAACACCAACAATCTCTTAAGAGGTCATTGTACTCGTCATTATGAACAACTTTTACTATGAGAATAAACCTGAAATCGTGAAAAAAAACAGCTGTTCCCTACATTTATGTTCGTGAAAAAGTAACAAACATAAACACAAACACACTCAAAAACTTGCGCCTTAATAATATTAGTGTGTGTGTGTGTGATTAGTGTGATAAACTTATTTTCTTTCTTTCTATAACTCGTCAAAATTTAGGGAACAGCAGATTTTATTTTCGCGATTTCAGGTTTGGTCTCGTAGTAAAAGTTGTTCATAATGATGAGTACAATGACCTCTTAAGAGGTTGTTTGTGTTTTTCCAATTACCCTGTATAATACCTCAAATCGCATCCTCAAATAGTTCGGTCATGTCTCGAGGCGTGAGGATGACTATAGAGCCTTGTCGTGCAGGGTAGAGTGGAGGGCACTAGACTACGCTGACGCTGACCCATGAGATGGACTGATCGAATTAAATCCGCAGTGGGTGTTCCGTGTTCCCTTATATGAGTGCACCTCTATCTAACCCTCAATAAAGACGTGATATTGTGTAAATAAAACTTGATTATTTCTAACCACCAGGTAGCACTAAACGGCGCCCACTTCTGCGAGTTCCCTCACCGGATCCCGTTCCAAAGGATCTCGCACCTGACCGTGGATGGTGACGTCATGATACAGCTCATCAGCTTCGAGGGGGCCCAACCTCCGCCGCAGCAGATGTATATGGTGCGTAGAACGTTATAATCTGCATAGCCTTTGCTCATTTGGACATTTGACTGGGTTTTTTTAAATTAGATTTTTCGAAACCTAGAAAAAAAAAATTAAACCACAAAAAAATAAAACTATACTATATTATATTAAAAAATGGCGCCATTTTTATTTAATGCTTGTGGCGGCATCTAAATCCCCACAAGCCGTAGTTCGCATGTGGCGATTTAGATCACATGTACCTACGTTATGCAAAAATCCTGCATCGCGCAAGCAGAGTTTACCGCGCGACTACTCTACGACATAATCGTTGGGCAGTTGCCCGCCAGACACGTCACCCGTCTGGTCGGAGGATCCTCCCTGCACTATGGAGGGTGAGTGAATTGTACACCCTGCCGATCGATTCTGTAAAAATCTCACCGTGACAACATGGGTGAAGTGAGTTTGTTTTTGCTAGGAATTGACACTATTGACAGCTCACTCCACGCTCACTTCACCTAAGTATTCACGGTGAGATGGTTACAGAATCGCACTGCTTTTCTTCATACCTCCATAACGTCGGCGTTTCTCGTCTGGCTACTCTGGGAAGAAATATCGTAAGAAACTCGAATTGGTGATAAAAGTTTGTATGCGAGGTCGTCATTTTTTCCGATGGAAAATCCAATTGGGTACACAGCTTTTATCTTATAGTAATTTTATTCTAGGTAGGGGGAGGGGGGGCACATTGATTCACGGGGCACATTGGTACAGTATCTATATCTCAAAACCGATAAACGCTACACAGTCCGGCACATCACTAGAATGCTCAAGGACATTCACAAGAATGACAGTTGTAACACCGCTCGCCGCCAGTTTGCCGTTGGGCCTCAACGGTCACTAACGTGTTGGAAGTGGCGTGCGCCGCTGCCTACAAAAAAAATACGTGAAATGTAATTGTGTCTCAGGAGGATACTCTTAGTTGTTTTTGTTATTATTTGTTACTAAAGGTAAGTAAATATAGTTATTATTGTATTTTAAAATGTTTTTGATTGCAAGATTATTATATATTTTATAAAATTAATTGTTTGTGGAAAAAGTCCTTTGGGGCACTTTGATACGGTAATGAGCGGGGTACAATGATACGTATCAATCTGCCCCTCTAGTGTATTAAAGTGCCCCGTCAAAAATAATAGTTTATTTTATTGTTTTTTTTTTTTCTTTTTTTTCAGAAAATGGTGCGCACGTACAAACCCAAAACTGATAGAAAAAATATCAATGAAGAAAACATTGAAGATGCAATACGTGAAGTATTGTCAAAGACTTTATCTATACGCAAAGCAGCCGACAAATATGGCATCAAAACTGCAACCCTACAACATCGCATAGAAAAAGCCAGAAAATCATTTGAAGCTACCAGAACATTATCTACAAATGACGTATCCTCTTCATTACAAGCAGAATCTTCTTTATCACAAGCAGGTCTATCTTCACCACAAATAGCACCATCTATGGAGATGGCACAAATAGCATCATCTTCAGCACACACTACTACTGCAGCTTTATCATCACACACTGCTACAGCTACTTCATCAAACATCTATGGTTCCAAGTATACCGTTGCACAAGTTTTTTCAACCGAACAAGAAAAGGCATTGACTCAATATTTATTGAATTGCAGTAAAATGCACCACGGCCTTACATTGAAAAAGCTTCTGACTTTGGCATACGAATACGCAGAATTATCAAAGTGTAATTATCCAAAATCCTGGAAAGAAAACAAATGCGCTGGAAAAGATTGGGCAGCTGGCTTCAGGAAGAGAAACCCAGAATTGAGTCTACGAAAACCAGAAAACACAAGCGCAGCAAGAAGCTTTGCTTTCAATAAAGCTGCTGTAGCTCAATTTCATGATAATTACGAACGCATAATGAGACAACACAATTTTACACCCGATCGAATAATAAACTTAGACGAAACAGGCATAAGCACAGTCCTTTCCACTCCTAAAGTTATTGCTGGAAGAAAACAAAGACAAGTGGGACAAATAGTTTCTGCAGAACGCGGAGAGTTAGTTACTTTCTGTGGTATTATTACTGCAACTGGTTCTTCTCTTCCTCCAGTTTATGTCTTTCCAAGAGTTCACTATAAAGATCACTTCTTAAATGGTGCTCCTGATGGAAGTCTAGGGTTGGCAAACAGAAGCGGCTGGATGACATCAGAATTGTTTATAAGAGTTTTGAAACACATTCAACGCCTTACTTCGAGCAATAAAGATAACCCAATTCTAATCATTTGTGACAACCACGAATCTCACATTTCAATAGAAGCTGTTAACTACTGTCGTGACAACGGTATTGTTTATTTGAGTCTTCCCCCACACACGTCACACAAATTGCAACCGCTTGATGTCAGTGTGTTCGGACCCTTCAAAGGCAAATTGAAGATAGCTTTCAACGACTGGCACATTCAAAATGTTGGAAAAACTTTGACCATATACAACATTGCTGAACTGTCAAAATTAGCATATTTGGAATCATTTACACCAAAGAACATCATAGGTGGTTTTTCCAAACCTGGAATATGGCCAATTAATAAACTGGCATTTGGCGACGACGACTTTGCACCGATAGACATTTTCAGAACAGGTTATCACGATTTGACAGATGAGAATACTCACAACACACAAGATTTACATTTTGTAGACTCAGAAAGAAGTCAAAATAGTGAGGTTGTTGATAGAGAACAAAATAAAACTCCTACTTTGGATGCCGACCCAGTTTCAGTGTCTGTTGCTGACGATCCTCTACATGTTTCTTCATCAAAGGCTATTCTTACTCCTGAAGTAGTTAGGCCTTATCCAAAAAAGGCGATTACTGACAGTGTCTTAAAAAGAAAAGGAAGAGAAAAGGGACGATCAAGAATATACACTGAAACACCAGAAAAAAATAGATTAGAAAGCTTACGTAATGAAAAGGACAGAAAAAGAGAATTACAAAAAGCAAAACAGCATGCAAAAGAATTGAAAACAGCGAAAAATCTGTTGGGATTAACTGAGCCAAAAAAGAAAAAGAGAGTGACTTCTTTGCCTGCAGAAATAGATTCCGATTCTAGTCAAGATGAAGTCGTGATGGCGAGTGATAGTGAAGACATTGAAATGCCGTCGGAATCAGAAGAAGAGGTAATTGAAGAACCAGTTAATCCTGAACACATAAATATTGGAGATTTCCTGCTAATTAAGTTTGAGAAAAAGAAAACTGTGATTCACTACGTTGCCAAAGTTGTATTTAAGTATAATGTGACAGAATATGAAGTATTATATCTCAGAAAAAAAGCAGGGTCTTCTAAGTTTGTATTTCCAATTGTGGAAGACAAAGCAAGTGTGGATTTTAGAGATGTAGTTTTGCAATTACCAAAACCAACTTTCTCCAAAGGCACATCTCGAACATCGTCGCTTTATTCATTTTCGGTAGGTTTAACTCGATATAATATCCAGTAGATTGTTTTGTAATTTATATGAGAGTTTTTATGATTATTTATGTTAAATTTTTGATGTTTGTTTAATTTTTAAAGAAAAACATTGTTCATTTTGATAGGAGGTTCTAATATTATATTTTCATTAACAATATTCAATGTTAAAGTCTGATTACTTAGTAAGTATATAACTGATTATATAATTAAGAAAATAACGGAGAATTAGTCTTGTTCTATGATGAAAATATTGTTTTTTTTGTGATTATATTCCTTAAGTAACTTAAGAGACTGATTATGGCGAATGTGCACTCTTAATAAAAAGTGTTTTGCGATCTCAATCAATAAAATTGTTTTATTTCTTAATTTTAAGTAATAATACAGTTTATATTGGGTTTTTAGTCAGTTTAAATTTGCATTTCATATAGATCTAAAATACGTATCAAACTGCCCCACCCCATGTATCAAAGTGCCCCACTGGTGGGGCAGAATGATACAAAAATGATTTTTTCTTAAAATCAGTATATCTCTATACGTCGCCAGTTTTTGCGGTTTTTGCGTAGCCAAAATATAAGCTGACATATCAGCCAATGCACACATCAAAACAAATATTTAAACATAATGCTTTATGGTCCTCAGAAAAGAGATTGAATTTTTGTGTATCAAAGTGCCCCCACTCCCCCTACATCGTCATCACATAATTAATTAATGTGTAAAAATATTATAAAAGAGTAACTGGAGTTTCTTGCCCATTCTTCTCCATATTATGAAACTACCTTTTGGAATGGCCGACTAGAGTACAGACGCCAGCACACCAACCTACCACAATCTGTCAGATTTTCCCAATCAACTTTGAACCTTATGCTTTAGCGATAAAGTTGAAAATCTATTGAAGAATTCTGACAGATTGTGGTAGGTTGATGTGCTGGCGTCCGTACATTCTATTTTCTTTTATTTTTGACGTTCAAAAGTGCCTTTTATGTGCCGTGCCTATTTGAAATAAATTATTAGATATTTTTTTTTTGTTAATCTGTACTGTCCCAGCTGGGCAAAGGTCTGCCCCAAATCCTTCAATCTCGCCATCTCTTTCAAGGCGGGCCTCGACTTTGACTTATAAAAATAAAATGATAACATCAAAAACTATTCTATTCCAGTCGGAACCCCCCGCATATGGCGCTTACGGACAAGGGCCTCCGCCCCCGGCCTACGGAGCACCCGGTGGTTACGGTCAACAAGGTATGTACACCTTGGGTGATGATGGGTTAATATGGAAACTTATGGATTAATATGGAAACTTATGGGTTAATATGGGAACTTGTGTGTTAATATGGGAACTTATGTGGTACAAACAACCAAATACTACTAGACGCACTCATCATCTGCCTAGCCTTTTACCAACTAAGTTGTGGTCGGCTTCCAGTCTAACCGGATGCTGCTGAATACCAGAAGGGCAGTTCCTGTAACTAAAAACGTTCAAAATCTAGTCGCAATCTCATCTCAGCGACAATCAATGTCAAAAACTTTCCAAAAATCAAGGAAAATTAGAGGTACAGACGCCAGCACATCGAGCTACCCGAAACTGTCAAATTTTCCCAATCAACTTTGAACCTTATTCTTTACCAATAAAGTTGAAAATCTATTAAAGAAATTTGACAGACTGTAGTAGCTTGATGTGCTGGCGTCTGTACATATTTTTGACTGCTTGAGAATGAGATTAGACTGCGAAAAATAACGGAATTGTCCCTCAGTATTTTACATGGATCGATTGTCTATGTTACCTCGACAATCTAATTACTGGGTAACACGATACCTCGCGGTAAAGACTGGTTGTCAGACTTTCGGCTTTGTCGGCTACAGGTAACGACTGTCAAAGATCTACGAATGACAGCCGGGACCGGCTGGGGCTTACTAGACGCACTGTAGTATGAAAATAAAAACTTTAGCCACACTGAGGTAAATCCTACGCAGGATGCGGGACGCGGCTGCGCGCGTCGATTGTTTTTTAGAGCCACGTTTTTCTTGCCGTGAAAAAGTACGGTTTATTCGCCGTGTGTAGTGTAGGCACGGTCGTCAGTGTTGCATGGATCACTATGGAAGCTTGTTTACAGACGACGTTCGACACGTCGTCGTCGTCGTTCGTTCGTTCGACGTTTTGACGTGATAACATCTAATAAATCGATGAAGCTGGCTGCACTCACGAAAAAACATGACTCATGTAGCGTTACCTCGCGGCCTCGCTCTGTAGCGTTCCATGGCGGCTTGAAGTGCAAGCGAATATTAACAAATGCAATGCAACTATTCCATCAGTATTTTCTTATGACGTTGTCACGTTCAACTATCGTCAGTAAACCGACTTTGCAGACAACCGATTTTTTTTTTCTATGTTGCGGCTTATTCGCCGTATTGTAACAAAACCGTACCGTGTACAAACGGCCTAAGAAGTCGCGTTTCGTCCCGTATCCCGCGCGAAATTGCCTCAGTTTGGGCAGAGTTTAAATAGTTGTAGTGGGAAAAAGCTTTCATCCAAAAAAATTGCGTTAAAATTAGGTAGTTGTATTTTTTTGTTCATCTGCATGAAAATTGGGTAAAAAATTAAGGAGATAATTAATTAACGTAGTACAGACGCAGCACATCAAGTTACTACAATCGGTCAAATTTCTTTAATAGATTTTCAACTTTATCGCTAAAGTATAAGGTTCAAAGTTGATTGGGAACATTTGACAGTTTCGGGTAGCTTGATGTGCTGGCGTCTGTACATTACGATATGTGTGAAAGCGCCTGACGGTCCCCTGCGAGTTGGCTTCAACCCCTCATACGCCAAGCAAAGGTGTTGAGATGGCGAAAGCCATCAAAAAAATAAATTAAAACCAGAATATCAAAAGTACTGTAGTAATATTTGGTTGTTTTTCAGTTTTAGTAGATTTCGATTACAGGACGATTCAAACTTTATGGCGGCTCTGAGGTGCGCTCTGAGGTACTCACTGCGCAGTACCTCGCCCCTCACCCCCGCTGACACGTGAATACTGCGCGGCAACTCGCCTCCTGTTCCGAGCCGCCATAAATTTTGAATCGGGGTTAATGTAGGAAATGGTATACGGGATCAAATTATATTAGCTAGCGAAACTCCACAGACGTAGTGGGTTCGGTATCTAAACAGGATACAACAAAAATAAATGATTTGATGGTATTATTTCTTGGGGTCAACGACCGTAGTTAGTGCAGTCACTAATCGAAATAACAGTTTGAAAAATCTTGTTATGTGTAAACTTCACAGACCTGACCCATTTGAACACGATAAAAAAATAAACTGTCCTTCAGAACTCATACTTCTAATACGTAAATACAGTATGTTAGTTTAAACGAGGGACGTATTCAAACCCACAATAGTGCATGCTTACATGATGCTAATAAAAATATGAACAAAAAAAAAACACTGATAAATAACAGACAGAACCATACCAAAAAATTTGCAAAAGTCTCGTAACGTGTATACACCCTTGCTTTAGCGATCGCAGAACATGTGCGCGGGTCAATGACCTTTAGGTATAATCCATTTTCCCTTCATACTTTAAACCTGGCTTAGGACAGGCAAAAATATCTAAGTAGGTACTAAACAAAACATTAAAAAAATATCGCGACCGCGACCTATCCACCTGTCACCAAAATGATTGTTTAAAAACTCACGTACGCGCACCTGATAGTGCGCGGGCGCTCCGTCATGTTGGTAAAAGAGGTTTTGAAAAACACTAAGAGGCACATCGTCCAACATTTCGTCCACCACACTATTTAACATGTTAAGGTATGATACACTATCAAGTCTTCCATCAATAAAGTACGGGCCTATTAAACAATTATTTAAAATACCTGCCCACACATTTACACTAAACCGATGTTGATAAGCGTCCTGTCGCGTAACATAAGGATTTTCACAACTCCGCCAATGTTCGTTATGAACATTGAATATCCCCATTCGTGTAAATGTGGCTTCATCAGTAAATAAAATGTTTTTGTCTAAATTAGACAAAAACCAGCGGCAAAAATTCACCCGTGGTTCGTGGTCGTTGACCCCAAGTTCTTGAACGGGTCTAAAATGGTATGGGTGCATTCGTTCTTTATGCAGCAGATTCCACACAGTCCAATGCGATACACCGAACCGTCTTCCAGCTTTTCGAGTACTTTCTTGTGGATGATGCTCGAAGTATTCAAAAATGGCTTCCTGTAGGTGCACTGGGTATGGCTCCCTTCCTCGTCCTTGGGCATGCGTCGGTACGGTGAACTGACCGAATGTTCGCAATCGTTGGTTGACACCTAGCATAAGATTGTACGACGGAATCTGGCGATTGGGAAACATCTCTCGATACAAATTAATGGCTCCTCGCACACTATCATTAGATAACACGTAGACACGAACCATATTCCAATATTCTTCATTGGAATATTGATAAGACGTCATTTTTGGTTTAATAATTCACGTTTACAGGACACACTTGTCGCGAAGTTAGCGGGGTTGTTTGTGCGATACGCGGAAGCGCAATATTAAACATGCGGATATAGCGGCGCACTTGCATAGACTGCGGTCAGCGCGGGGTGGCGCGGGAGTGTGTCCTGTCGGTGCATCGGACAACACAAAGAAAAGGGGCGGGGTTTGGGCACGAGCTTCCTTTTCGGTAGAATCGGCACGTGTTTTGCCGCGTGATTACTGTTTACTTACAAGTTCACTTTTGGCGCGCTCAGTGTTCATGAATACTGTATTTTATTGGACAATTACGTCACAAATTAAGGTTATAGGTTTTTTACATATTTGGGACGAGAATCGAATACTGAATACCCTCCCTCAATATGTCCCTCGTTTAACCTAACAGACTGTATACTACCAGCGATCGCTGACCCCAAAAAATAATACCAACAAAACATCTTTTTATTTTGTTTAATCATATTTAGACATCGAATCACTTCTGCGGAGTTTCGCTAGCTAATTTATTTTGACCCTGTATTTGGGAAGTCTTGCGTACTTGCGTCTTAAAATATCTTCTTATGCTGGTTTGAACAAAGGCTAATATATAATAAATACTAACATTTTCATTAAAATAAGGTTTCTAGTCTACTTCAAGATGTAGTGAAGCGAATCATGACCTATGTGAGTCATTTTCAAAAAAATTGTACGTTTCACAAAAGAAACACAAGGGAATTCATATATTCGTTACATAAAGGAGCATAATATTACACAAAAGACATTGTAAAGAATAGTTCATACTGCCGTTTTCCACCTGTCTTGTCTTGGTATTGTTGAGAGGAAACTAAAAAAAAACTAGCAGAACATTTTGCACTTCACTTAACTTGACTTTTTTGAGCATTTTTACATGTCATGGTTTTTAAATGCATGGATCAGCTGATATTTTTTCGCAATTTCAGTGTTGGTCCATAGTACCATATAAAAAAAAGTTTTAAAACAAAAAAATAATCATCAAAATCGATTCATAATTTATTGCATCATATTATGTACGTTAAAAAATCAGTGGAATTGAGGGCACCTCTTTTTTAAAAGTCGGTTAAAAACACTGGACTCTAGCAATATGCACACAGCTTTATACCGTTTACTTTGTGTAACGTTACACAATGTTACACAAAATAACAACATAACGCGGCGTCAAAATAATGTCGAACAAATTACAGACAAATATCTCACTAGAATTATTTTATTTCAGTTGGATTCTCTCATTAGTATGCAAAGTCACATGTATATATAAAGTTTTTTGTTATTTATTGGTACTTTACCTATTAAATCCACGTTAGTCGGAGGAAAATATTTTGCGACAAAAATCGAGGATCACAGTCAAATCAAAATGTCAGAAAAACGAGATGGCTGCGTTTTTATTTCATTAGGTTGGTAGTTGCGTATTGTGTTGCCACTGCTAAATCAACTAGAGATGCGTTTAAAGTCAATCAAATGAAGCATGATTTCGACGTTACACAGAGGTGTTACACAAAGTACTACAAAAGTGGACATATATTTAAATTCTATTCTATTTAATTTAGTTTAACGTTTTATGCAAATATATTTTTTTTTCGGTAGATCAGTACCTTAATTATTATACCCCGTATTAAATTGAATAATATACCATTCAGCTAAGCGTCAGTTAATGTTTTTGTTGTCAAAAGCTTAAGTGAGACAAACATAATTTGTACTAAACGGATTAAGATTCTTCGTTTTTATTTTGCAATTTTTTTTATTAAAATAAAAAGTAGTGGGTATTTGGAGTTTACATTGATGAGTTAAAATTATAAACAATGATTAGAACAAAACGAATTCATAAAATCGGCAATAAGTCCATAATATTACGTGATTTTTCAACGAAGACAAAAAATTATGAGAGAATGTACATTTTTTTTGAAAATGACTCATGTAGCACTTAATATAAATAAAACTTCACGCTTATTTTCCTCGAAGGGGTAGGCAAGGATGTATGAATATTTCGCCAGGTATGTTAGAACTTGTTGTACATTCATACTTTTTTTAGGGGTATACCTGTGTACAAAAAGTTATGGTTTGTACTCTTTACTCTATTGTTGTCACGTTGTTATATTTTCTATTCAAAAGCTTTTCGGTTCAAATAAATAAAATTCAATACTAATGACTATAATTTTGTAAATACATGATATCTATTATAGTCGCGAATCATATTTTGATCAAGATACGACCTGACACTGCCATGCAAATTGCAAAAAACTTATGAAAATTTGGATTTCGCGGTCTACCACTGTAAGCTCGCTCCCATATTACGTAGGACTTAGGTAGGGCGCCCACAAGCAACTTTGTCTCGGCAACAAAGTCTCTGACATCAAGCCTTCGGGTTTGCATGTAAGTGCGCGCATGTAGCGACGCAACAAAGACAGCGATTGATACTTCTGAGGGGCAATTCTACTAATTTTAACAACGTTCACAGTCTGATCTCAGTCTCAATATGTCAAAAAATACTTCAAATTTCCCTACATTTTGACAAGTTTTTGACATTTCTTTGTCGCTGAGATGAGACTGCGACTAGATTTTGAACGTTTTAAATTACGAGAATTGGCCTTCTGATCATCATCTGCCGAGCCTTTTCCCAACTATGTTGGGGTCGGCTTCCAGTCTAACCGGATGCAGCCGAATATCAGTATTTTACTGGAGCGACTGCCTGTCTGAACTCCACAACCCAGTTACTGGGTAATACGATACCCCTTGGTAAGACTGGTTGTCAGACTTTCGGGCTTCTGACGACCCGTAATGACTGTCAAAGATCCACGAATGACAGCCGGGACCAACGGCTTAACGTGACTTTGATACTTTTGATGTGAGAGACAAATTTAGTTGCTGAGACAAAAGTTGCTCGTGGCTGCCTTCCCTTAAAGTTTAAACACAACTGGCGAGATCTGGGTGTACAGACGCCAGCACATCAAGCTACCCGAAACTGTCAAACTTTCCCAATCAACTTTGAACCTTACGCTTTAGCAATAAAGTTGAAAATCTATTAAAGAAATTTGACAGATTGTAGTAGCTTGATGTGCTGGCGTCTGTACTTTAGGTACACCTTTACCTAACCCTTCGAGAAATAGAGACGTGACTGAATATATTATAGTACTAGCTGCGCCCCGCGGTTTCACCCGCGTAAGTGTCGGGATATCAGGATAAAAAGTAGCCTGTGCGTTAATCCTGGTTATAAACTATCTGTGTTTAAAATTTCATCCAAATCCGTTCAGCCGTTTGTGTGTGAAGAAGTAACAAACATATAAACACACACTCACTCACAAACTTTCGCCTTTATAATATTAGTGTGATTCGCTTCGCTACTGCCAATGGAACCCTATCCTTGTTTTAAGCATGCCTTTTCTGCATGATTTTATATTATATTATTAAATGTAGCTGTACCTATTAGCTTATAAGCTTTATTATGTAATATATTAATATATAAAACTGCATATCATAGGATTTATAAATAATATAAAATTAAAAGTTAGCTCTTCAAGTTAAAAACTAACATATGAACCGTTTTGATAATTAATATTAATAATGCTTTGACCGGTAATTAAAAACATATTTGTACGTAATGTAGATTTTTTTTATATTAAAATATTTATATATTTTTTTAAATAATTTCCTTTTTCTCTTATTCATAATAGAACTATAAAATTAATTTTATTTTTGTAATATACTTAGTTTTGGTGGAAGTTTAATCAATAATCAACTCCAGCCGGTTTTTTATATTAAACTATTTAATATAAATTAAGTAAATATATTTTTTTAAATAATGTATCTTTTTTATTTTCATAATAAATCTTTAAAAATTAATTTTCATTTCATATACTTAAGTTTTGATGGAAGTTTAACCATTTATCAACTCCGCCCGGTCAAAGTGAATTTTGGTTAGTATAAAATTTATTAACATTGCCCGTTTAAAAAAAAAACGCGAGTGTTTTTGTACAATATACTAAAAAGGTAAGTGTGCCTTTTTGTAAATAATGAATATATTTTTTTATTATTTTTATATCGTGATGTCTTTGAATGAAACGTGTTTGTCCTGTGTATCGAATGTGGGTGTGGATCGCTTTGTTCCTATGGTAAGTCGGGGAAATTGATTGTTAAACAAATTGACTACCAACTTGACACTTTGAGGGGAACACTTAACGCCCACAGACGTAGTATCAATAAAACTTCTATTTCGTCTCGTTCAGTGTCTTTATTCACATCGAAGCTGTCATTCTTTGACAGCTGTATGAAATGACTCGTCATCATTTGCCTGGCCTTTTCCCAACCATGTTGGGGCGGCTTCCAGTCTAACCGGATGCAGCTCAACACCATTATTAGCTGTATGAAATGACTATAATACGGCAATTTGACGTATGGTGTAAATTTGTTTAATAAATAATTTCCCAGACTGTACAAATACTGGTTTTTGCCGCGTTGAAAGACCATATTTTATGCATGGTTCTAAACTGTCTCGCTTCTAATGGGTCGCGGTTTCTGTATGTTTACTAATAATTATATATTTTCTATTCTGACCACGTCATTAACAACACTAACACCTAAATTCTTACACGGATTTCTTCCTAAATACAGCGTTAGGTTAGGTTAGCGACAAGTGTACACCAAGTGTACATAAGAGAAAGTGCTCGAAACGTCAACGGTACACCAAGTGTACACAACAGTGTCATTGTTCTATTGTCATTGTTAAAAAACCGGCCAAGAGCGTGTCGGGCCACGCTCAGTGTAGGGTTCCGTAGTTTCCCGTCCGTCACAATAAGTGTTCCCACTTATAAGTTTAAAAGTGGGTATCCATTATGTTCGCACTCCAGCAGCGCTCCGCGCTCCTGCAACTGCTCCCGGTAGTGGGTACGTGCGCGAACACGGAGCGTGCATCATTGCACGCTCCGCGGCAGGCGCTCCGACTCATGACGGTTTTTAGCGCGAACACAAAGGGATACGTTCAGGATAATAAAATATGTAAACGAAGTTATAAAAATGCTTGCATATACGATTATACTACAAACTTAGTCCAGAAATTATTTTGTACAACTTTTTGTCTTTTTTGTACAAAAACTGTTGTTTCCATCAAGTTCAAAATAATTTTCCTAGAAAGTCCTTATAAAGTTCTACTTTGCAGATTTTTTTTCATATTTTTTAAACTTATGGTTCAAAAGTTAGAGGGGGGGGGACACATTGTTTTTTACTTTTGGAGCGATTATTTCCGAAATTATTGATATTATCAAAAAATTATTTTAGTAAACCCCTATTCATTTTTAAATACCTTTCCAACAATATATCACACATTAGGGTTGAAATTAAAAAAAAATCACTTCCCACTTTACATATAGGGGGGGCTGGGCTACCCTAATAAAACATTTTTTTCCAATTTTTATTTTACCACTTTGTCGGCGTGATTGATATACATATTGGTACCAAATTTCAGCTTTCTAGTGCCAACGGTCACAGAGATTAAGCGAGGACGGACAGACGGACAGACAGACATGGCGAAACTATAAGGGTTCCTAGTTGACTACGGAACCCTAAAAAAATGACTTTACTGCGCCCATTCAACTACTCCGACGCGTGGGGTGTTTCGACAGGTAGGCGGGCAAACGTATGAGGGGTTAAACGAGGGGGATACATACTTTATGGGAGTGTTGAACTCATGAAAATGAGACCAGACGGACAATTCTCGTAATTCTAAGAACGTTCAGTCTGATCTCAGTCCCAAACTGTCAAAAATACCTTTAATTTCACTACATTTTTGACATTGATTATCGCTGAGATGAGATTTTGAACATTTTTAATTACGGGAATTGACCTTAGGTGTAATTAAAATAATTAAAAACCTCTTAAGGGGGAAGCGCTAAGGTAGCCCGCGAAATTCAAATTTTCTTACGTGTTTTGCAATTTGCTGGTCAGTATATTAAGTTGTACGTCGATCAAAATATGATTCGCGGTCGTAACAAATATGTATTTACAGAATTATAATCATTAAAGTCATCAACACAACTCTCTAAGACCACGTAACTCCAAAGAATGATGATTTCATGAAACAGTTATTCTTTGGAGTTACGTGGTCTTAGAGAGTTGTGTTGATGACTTTAATGATTATAATTCTGTAAATACATATTTCTTACGGCCGCGATTCATATATTAATCAACCTACAGGTTATACTGACCAGCGAATTCCAAAAAAGCTAAAAAAAATTGAATTTCGCGGGCTACCCTGGCGCTTTCGCCTTAAGGCGCATGCGTTAAGAGTAGCCCGCAAAATGCATTAATCCTATTGATTGATATTAAATTTCTTGAAATAGTGATTCATTCAATAGGATTATAAGAACTTAGAGGGTTGCGTTGATGGTTTTAATGATTATATTTCTGTAAATACATTACTTGTTACGGTCGCGAATCATATTTTGTTCAACGTATCTTGATTTAAAAGAGTGTCCTTGGAGTTTCTTGCCCGTTCTGTTTCAATTTTCTGACTAACTGACCGACTATTTGACGATTCACAAGTGCCTGTAAATGGTTTAAATAAATGCTTTGAGTTTGAGTTTTTGTCATACTATCTGACACTGACCTGCAAATTGCAAAAAAATCGTAAGATAATTTGCATTTCGCGGGCTACGCTGGCTCTTTCCCCTTAAGGGGGAAGCGCTAGGGTAGCCCGCGAAATTCACATTTACTTACGTTTTTTGCAATTTGCTGGTCAGTATTAAGTTGTACGTCGATTAAAATATGATTCGCGGCCGTAACAAATATGTATTTACAAAATTTACAAAACCATAGTCATTAGAATCAGTAATACATATTTGTTACGGCCGCGTGTCGGTTTCGCATTTTCGTTTTTTGACATCGACTTCCGAAATTAAAGTAATTTAGTACGCGCCCGTAAAGCGGTACATTCCGTCTCATTGCAAAACGAGGTATTGAAATTGCACTGTACAATAAAGGAAGAAAGAAAAATATTTAATTTGGGACTCGCACAAGAAATACAAATAGCAAAAAATTGGTCAAGTGCGAGTCGAAGGGTTCCGTACCACAAGGCAAAAATGACAAAAAAAAAACACGTTTGTTGTATGGGAGCTCCGCCCTTAAATATTTATTTTATTCTGATTTTAGTATTTGTTGTTATAGCGGCAACAGAAATACATCATCTGTGAAAATTTCAACTGACTAGCTATCACGGTTCATGAGCACACAGCCTGGTGACAGACGGACTGACGGACAGTAAAGGCTTAGTAATAGGGTCCCGTTTTTACCCTTTGGGTGCGGAACCCTAAAAAGAGGTTATTAAAAACACAACCAAAAAAAAAAGACCTGTGCGAAGCCAAAAAAGCTCATATCTCAACATAATGCTGCGATATTTAAAAATAAATACCAAAGTGAAACCACCATTTATTTCAAATAGGCATATTAAAGGCACTTTTGAACGTCAAAAATTCCAGTAAAATATAATTGATTCTATTCGCCCCTTCCAAAAGATAGTGTTCGTATGGAGAAGAATGGGCAAGAAACTCCACCGTTACTCTTTTAAAATGTTTTACAAGGTTTTGTATACATAATATAAATTATATGTGAAGACGACGCACCTAGAATAAAATTAGTCTACAACAAAAGGTAAAAAGATTTAAAAATGAAGCAATGACAGGTAAATCAGTTATGTGATAGATACACATGGTGCTCACATATTTGTAAAACGAATTATTCACAAATATTGTAAAAGTAGATGATTTTCTTAGAATTTTAACAAGTGTGTGAGTTATTGTAATCACAGATTGTAGAAATAAATGTCATAAAAATTTTAAAAATACAAATTAAATTAGGAACCAGTTTGATTATGTCTAGACACTAGATTGTCCTATGGAGCAGGACCAGCATGTTTCCAAGCATTCTTATCTTGGATATAATCCTCTAATTTGTAATATCCTTGTTTACCACAGCGTTGGTATTCTGATAAGGTCCCATAAAACTACACTTTTTCTGTTCTATTGAAATATACATAAATGTGAAATATTCGAACATTTTGTTTTAAACTATTGTATATCTATGTTTCACAAATAAACTTTATGAATATAAAAGAACCCATGGAATTATCTTTAGCACATTTTCAAAGACACTCCACTATCGAAACGTTTTTATTTTTTATTTCACTGTTAACCACAATCGACATTTTTTCAAAATTATTTCAAAACACAAGTTTATGCAAAATTATTAAATATATCTCGTTGCTGTAATATGCTTTTAGTACAAATTTAGAATCGGTGTTCTTTTCAAAATGATGATTTTTTTTTGTTGCCAATGCTAAATTTTATTTATTTTTTGTAATATTTCCTTTTCTCCAGGCTACTACTGACATGCTTTCGATAGCGGAGAGAAAAAAATACAGGTATTGTAATAATTTTATTTAGTGGTTTTTACAATTTAATTATGGTCCATATTTTAAAACGATATGTAAGCATAAAGTTTACATCAAATCTGTGAGAATTCATCAAATCTATCTGCCGAGCCTTTTTCCAACTATGTTGGGGTGGGCTTCCAGTCTAACCGAATCCAGCTGAATACCAGTATTTTACATGGAGCGACTGTCTATCTGACCTCCACAACCCAGTTACTGGGTAACACGATATCCCTTGGTAAGACTGTACTTGGCCACTTTCAGGCTTCTTCTGACTACTCGTAACTGTCAAAGATTTACAAATGACAGCCGCGACCAAAGGCTTAACGTGCTTTCCGAGGCAAGGAGGGGTCTCGAAATGTAAAGGTTGATCATTTGATCACTCCACGGACCGACGACACGTTACCCCTTGGTAAGACTGGTTGTCAGACTTGGGCATCTGACCCGTAACCACAATTAATTCAGATTTAATCTATTTAAATTTAATTTATGTTAGATCTGTTTAGAATATGGACTATACATGTACAGTCAACTGCATATAGGTGGGAACACTTGCACTACGAAAATCGCCCTTACTGCTATGACATAAAGGCGCTGTCAGTGTCAAATTGTTAGCGCTAGTTTGCGGTTGACTGTACAACATAATTTTGAATTAACTTTTAAAACAGTGTATACCATCACAGTATAATTTAGTAAAATAATTCTTTAGTAATACTGCAATTAGATTTTGTGGTAAGCTTCTTTAGAGTTAAAGCCATACCTCACCCCGGGACGCCATGGCGACGTCGCCAGGTCGCTTTGCCAACTAAATGTATACAACTATACTGAGTCTAATTAAATTGGCTAGCGAAACTTCGCAGACAAACATATCAGTGTTTTGGATCATGTCTTTCCAAATGTTCAAATCACAAATGTTCCAATCGCAAAAATGGTACACTTTGCCCACCTCTACCCGGAAGGTGACTCGCTGGCTCTAGGCGCTAAGCAAGCCACCTGTCAGTGTGTACGTAGCCTAACTTTATCTAAAAATATTTTATTGAACAATATATATTTTTTTTTATTTCAGGTGCCTTGTAAAATAAGAAGAAACTGATGGAAAACTTACTATTCAAATTATAACAAAAAAACTTCAAGATGGCACTAAACCTAAGCGTTTAAAAATCACAATTTATTTATGATTTTTTTAAATTATGAACCGGGTTTAAAGGAAATATTTTATTGTGACACGAATCTCCTACATGTGTTTGTGTATTTCTTATCTTCGGCGTGTATCAGAAAGCTGTGGTCATATTTAAGAGGGGACGGGGCCTGCGAGGAATTTGATAAATAGGTATTTGGAGAAACTATTGCCGTCGCCTTACCTCAAGTCTGCCCCCGTAGTGTGTGATACGGACAGCTGCAGCTCAGACAGAAATTCTCACAAAAATTTTGACGAGATCTGCGTTTTGTATGGGACTTTTTCTCCTCGAAAACTGATTTATGTTAAAAAGTTTTCTAATTTGTCTGGTAGTCCTCTAATCACGGCGGTAAAAATAGGGCATTTTTTTTGTAATTTTTGGAGGGTCATATTTTCTTTACTAATTAGTTGCTGAAAAAGTAAAGTGACAGGGACGTGTTTCCAGCAGACCTTAAAAAAATTTTGCTCTAGAGGCATTCTTCAGGAAGAAAAAAGGGGAATACATTTGTATGGAGAATCGAACGCCCTGTTCGCTCTTAACGGTGTGGTACAGACCGTTAAACTGAAAAACTTTCTCCATTGGACATAGTCGCGCTCGCGACAAAATAATCTGCCGTCTTATACATTTGGGTCGGTGTTGAAGTATGGTCATCATCATCTGTCTAGCCTTTTCCCAACTATGTTGGTGTCGGCTTCCAGTCTAAACGGATGCAGCTGAATACCAGTATTTTACATGGAGCGAAGCTATCTGACCTCCACAATCCAGTTCCCAGTTCAGGTCCAGTTGAAAACCAGCGTCAGGCACCAGTTGTCTGGCATTTTTGCTAAACTGGGCCTTTTTGGCGCAGCCGTGAGGCACACTTTCCTGCTAATTTCTTACATCGGACTTTGCAATTTTTATTTTTATCTTAGTTTTTATCTGATGTAAGACTATTATCTAACTATCTGGTGTATTGTGTGTCTCTTAGTCTGTGCTAAATAAATGTATTTTCTTTCTTTCAGTTACTGGGTAATATGATTGATACCCCTTGGTAAGACTGGTTGTCAGACTTTCGAGCTTGTGACTACCCGTAACGACTGTCAAAGATCCACGAATGACAGCCGGGACCAACGGCTTAACGTGCTTTCCGAGGCACGGAGGAGTCTCGGTATGTAAAGATGGTCACCAATCCACAGATTAGCCGCGGAAAGCACGTTATCCCGGCTGTCATTGGTGGATCTCATTTGAACTTTATTGGTCATCAGGTCAGGCTCCATACAAAAATGCCCATCATTCTTTGACCACATCTTTCTGATACTTGCTCTATAGTTATTACCAACTTTGCCCGTGTTGGCAACATTGCCCGGGTAAAGTGAATAACGATACAAAAAACACTTACTTTGTACAGAATTATTGTGAAAGTGTTTTTTATCTAATAATCATTTTTATTTTAGCGTTTTTTTTTTTAATATTTTCCTTTAAACTCGGTTTTTTTTTTCTCAATTTCTTATTATATAGCTTGTCGTGTTGTAATGTTTTAATTTAACAATCTTTTACAATCACTGTTTTTTTTGTAATTATAAAAAATAATGTAATCAGGAAACGGTATTTTAAATACTTTTTTTTTTTAGTTGTTTTTGAAAATCAATTAGTAGCTATTCTTTGCTGTCTGTCTGTCTGTGCACAATTGCACCTTATATTTCAATTAAATCAAACTAATGCGATGCGATGCAATGCGGTAAAATTAGGATGATTCAAACTAAAAAAGAAAGAAAGAAATAAACAGTATTATTGTGCTCGTGTGTATTTTTTCTTTTAAATGTTTTGTTTGTACGTAAATAAGTAAATAAATTATTACTTGCGTTTTGAAGCATCTACCTTAAATTGGAAAAGTACAGTTTCCATTATTTGTGTTTAGATCGATCACATCTGTGAGGTTTTGCTAGCTAATTTAAATTGCCCTTATTGCATTGTGTCGCTTTAGACTGTCGTTTTTTTTAAATTATTTATCAGATTTTTCATATACATATTTTAACCTTTTAATAATTTTTAAAAATAAAACTATAATAATGTTAAAATTACTTCAAGCTAGATCGTACAGCACAGGCAGCATTTCGTTAAAAATCATACTTACTAGTATTAAGTCAAAATGTCCACTGAAGCCAAAAATTTCTTTATCTTGGAGGTGTTTTATTGGTTTTTGTAAAGATAATCTCAAATATTTAAACAATAATAATATGTACAGACGCCAGCACATCAAGCTACCCGAAACTGTAGAATTTTCCCAATCAACTTTGAACCTTACCCTTCAGCGATAAAGTTGAAAATCTTTAAAGAAATTTGACAGATTGCAGTAGCTTGATGTGCTGACGTCTGTAAATGTATTTAAATAAAGGAAGGTAAAGAATTATAGGGACATCAAAAAATTCATCCGCATCGCTGTCAACAGGAAAAGTGCCCAAAATACTGGCAGCATTCTTTGGTCTAAAAAAGGCCAGTGATGAAGCCCTTCATGGATGACAGTATGTCTAAGATAAACTCGGACAATACTTTCATAATAATTAAAAGAAAGAAAGAATATTTTAGTTGGGTCACGCACAGGAAATACAAGCAATAAAAAAGGACGTTAGGGACTGATTTTTCCATTGCCAGGTAAGTTTTATTCGGGGAATATAAAATTGACGTTTGACAATTATTCTTCCATACAAAACCTGTCAGACGTCAATATTATTCCACGACTAAAAATTTTATCTGTCGATTGAAAAATCGGCCCTAAGTCTAACAAAATCATGATAAAAATAAAACGAAAAACGTTAGATCAATGAAACACCTCTTCTCCTTTTTGGATTTTAGGATATTATGTTTTTTATTCTGATAATCTATAATTATTGTTATTATTATTTCGTACATAAATTGTGTAACAAAAATAATTACAAATAGAATAATAAAAATTTAATGTTAGTTGTAACGTGTATTCCTGTTGAAAACGCATTTATTATGCTTCGCATTTAATAATAAAAAATAAGTGCATTTTTTTTTTCTAAATTGACTTCTTTTTTGACTGATTATCTTGATTTTGGACTGAAAATTATTAAAATAATAGGGTGTTCGACAATTTTTTTTTGTTAAAAAAAAGCCTATTTTCAATAAAATTTTATGCAGCACTACTAGTATGCTGTCTGTAGTCGCCGCTCGACCGCAGCAGCACGCTGACCTGTCGCCTTTTTCATAGTTACATAGAGACCAGTAGTGACGCTGTGGCTTGCCATTACGGTAGGCTTTGTCGTTGCGGTCTGTAGTCGGTATTGTACAGACGCCAGCACATCAAGCTACTACAATCTGTCAAATTTCTTTAATAGATTTTCAACTTTATCGCTGAAGCATAAGGTTCAATGTTGATTGGGAAAATTTTACAGTTTCGGGTAGCTTGATGTGCTGGCGTCTGTACCTTTAGCCCAGGTTAGCAGAGGCGATTTTATATCGCGCAATGGATTTTCAACTTCCGTAGTTGAGCCGAGTATTGAAAAAACAGAGTGCATTCGAGCACGTCAAAAAATTCACAGTTGGATTTTCAACACTGCCCTAAGCTGTGCGTTAAAAATCCAAAAGTGCGCAATACAGCGCGTCAAAAAAGATACACTGTTGGATTTTCAACTCTCGGCTCTAAGTAGTGTGCAATAAGAGAGTGCAATTCAACGCTTCAAAAAATTTTGTTGGATTTTCAACTCTCGAAGTTAAGCACACTGCTTAACTTCGAGAGTTGAAAATCTAACAAAATTGAATGAAAATCCAGTGCGCTATTAATAATCGGCGCGTTATGCGATCAAGTAACTTTGGCTGTATGTACAATTTTAAAGTCGAACTACCCTTAATAAAATAATATTTTTAATTACAAGTTTATGTACGAGGTCACGTAGTCTCACAATGTTTGTAGTTGCATTTAAAATGTAATAATGAAACTGTTGTATTACTTTTTGTATGTATTTTTGCATTATTTAATATTTTAAAGTTAATAAAAAATATTAAATTAATTTTTTGTAGTTTTTTTTTGGCAATGCGTGTAAAATGTAGTGATTACTAGCGTGAAATAAGATTAAAATAAGTATTTATTTATTTAAAGTGTTGACATAATTTAAAAAGCTAACAGTCTTATAATAATTCTCGTATACATCAATGACCTCACAAACTTAAATATACCAAATTGTGAAGTAATCTCCTACGCTGATGACACCGCTCTAATATTCTCCGCTGATACCTGGAATGAGGTCTTTGATGCCGCACAAAATGGTTTTGATGTGGTACAAAATTGGCTGTTTGAAAATGTTTTGACTTTAAACACTGAGAAAACCAAATATTTAACATTCTCTATTCGAAACAACCCGGATTTTGACGCTTCACTTAAAATCATTCCTCATAAGTGTATCAGTAGAAACAACTGCAGTTGTGAACCGCTGGAATGCGTGAAGACTATAAAATACCTCGGCATCACAGTGGACAGTCATCTCAGTTTTAAGCAACACATAAAATTGCTATCATCCAGGATTCGCAAACTCATTTATATATTTAAAAACCTAAGACACATAACAGATGCGAGTCTCTTAAAACAAATTTACTATGCTATGTGTCAATCTATCATCTCTTACTGTATCTCCTCATGGGGGGGTGCCCCGAAAACTACTTTGAGGAGTTTAGAAATTGCACAACGTGCCATTCTAAAAATTTCTACTTTTAAGCCTATACTGTTTCCAACAAGAGAACTATATCAGTACTGTCAAGTGACAACCGTTAGACAAATGTTCATAGAAACAATTCTCCTTAGGCAACACTGCTCACTAGTATATGATCCTAGTAACATAGATAAGCGTAGGAAACATGAAGTGTGCTCCCGATCGTACAAACCCAAAACAGCGTTCATTAAAAGATTCTTTACGTTTATTGCCCCCCTCATGTACAATAAAATAAACAAAATTCTAAACATATATCCACTAAACAAAATGCATTGTAAGAAGAAAATTCATCAGTTTCTTCTTGGTCTGTCGTATGAGGAAACTGAGGACCTTCTAAAAATTCAAAATTAGTAGACGCTTTACAAACATTCACTCTGTTTTTCGGTACTACACGCACAAATAAACATTACACAAACACACAGATACACGCACACACACACACACACACAAATACACACACACATACACAAACACATCCATATACATAAGCGGTACTTATATTTTTCATTATGTTACACGTTAATTCAAATTTTATTCTTTGTATAGATTATAATTATTATTGGTTTTATTGAATTTAATGTGAGCTATAATAGAATTTAATTTTGGAAATTATTATCCTAAATCGATGCAACTTGTATGTCTAGTTTGGCTTAAACATTTTAGTAAAATCTATTAGGGGATGGCACTGTTTGCCGAGATACAGGATCCGTCCTAGTTCGGCATCAGAGGATTCCATATTAAAAACTTGTATACTAAGCCTGTCAAGTCATATAATATGTTATTGTTTAATTTTGTGGTGAAATAAATATATTATTATATTATTATTATATTATAATAATAATAATATGTACAAGTATATAAAAAGAAGGGGAAATAATCAAAGGGCATCAAAAAATTTGTCAGTGTCGCTGTCAACAGAAAAAGTGCCCGAAAGGTTGGCAGCATTGCCATAAAAATAGGCCAGTTCTTTGGTAAATAAGTATTGCTTGGATTAATAATATTATGATTCTTATTTAATTATACTCTGATTTTTAATTTGCTGGACCACAACAGACAGCTAAAGTATACCAAATAATGTCATGTTGACAAAAAAAGGTCGATCGCAGCTGTCATTTTGGTTGTGATTCTCTGAAGAGCTCTACTCGCTGCGCAGTACCTCGCCCCTCACCCCCGCTGACACGTGAATTTGTTAACTGCGCACCGACTCGCCTCGTGTTCCGAGCCGCCATAAAGTTTGAATCGGGCTGTAACAAGAATAAGGATCACTGTGATTTTGACAGACTTGTCAGTGGCAGCAACCTTTTGTATCGAAAATAAGGATCACTGTGATTTTTACAGACTTGTCAGTGGCAGCAAGCCAACAGCAACATTATTCGAATAGAAAATAAGTATCACTAAAATTTTGACAGACTTGTCATTGGCAGCGAACAGCGACGCAACAGCAACCTTGTCGTAACAAGAATAAAGATCACTGTGATTTTGACAGGCTTGTCAGTGGCAACACTGGCAACAACACAACAGCAACCTGATTATATCGAAAATAAGGGTCACTGTGATTTTGACAGACTTGTCAAACTTCTGTCTGTCATTAGCTTTTCTTTTTGCCAATAAAACTTTTTGTTTAATACATTTAAAAACTGCCAATTTACGATGCGAGGCAAAATATAGAAAACAATAACAGCGGTCCTATTCTGTAAAAATCTCACCGTGAAAACTTAGGTGAAGTGAGCGTGGAGTGAGCTGTCAATAGTGTCAATTCCTAGCAAAAACAAAGTTCACCTAAGTTTTCACGGTGAGATTTTTACAGAATCGACCGGTAGTTCTACAATGATACTTTAGTGTCTACAGCTGTAGGGTCTATGCGTGTGGCCAACATTGGAACTAATACTGCCATCTGGTTTTTTAAAATAATAAAATAAAAATAAAAAACCTTATATTTCTTACTATAAAAGTTACAAAACTACAATTAAAGAAAGTAAAAAAAAAACTACCTATCTGAGGGCTGATTTTTCCAACGCCAGATAATTTTATCAGAGGAATAACTTTGAATTTTTGACAGTCCTTCCATACAAAAACTGTCGACGTCAATTTTGTTCCATGAATAAAAAAAATATCTGCAGATTGAAAAATCAGCCCTAATTTTACTATTTTTTTTAAAATTCTATAAATTTAAGCAGTTCCAGTCTAACCGGATGTAGCTGAATACCAGTATTTTACATAGAGCGGCTGCCTATCTGACCTCCACAACCCAGTTACTGGATAATACGATACCCCTTGGTAAGACTGGTTGTCAGACTTTCGGGCTTCTGATAGCAAGTAACGACTGTCAAAGACCCACGATTGCCAGCCAGGACCATCGGCTTAACGTGCTTTCCGTAGACAGTGCCTGATTTAGAGTTCTGACAGCCCTAGGCTAACTATGAATATGCGCCCCCCTCCCCCAGGCGTGTCCTGGCTAGCCGATGACTTATTCAATTTTTATATTTTACTAGTATTTAGGCGCATATTTTAAATTAAGTACCAAATTTTATTAAAAAAGTGGTGCTTGCAAGAGCAAGCTTAGCGCCCCCTCGGTCCTTGCGCCCTCTAGGCTAGAGCCTTATTAGCGTGTGGGTAAATCAGGCCCTGTCCGTAGATCTTTACATACTGAGACACGGAAGGGTCTCAGTATGTAAAGATCTACACCCACAGACCAACCGCGGCAAGCGTAGCTTAACCTGATCGATCGACCTGTGCGGCTTTTATTATTTAGCCACAGGCCCCGTGTGTATCTACTACTGAATAAATCAATGTTTTTCTTAAGATAAGCATGCATGGAGTTTTCTTTTTATTTAGTAGTGATTTTATCAAAATTTCAAAAACAGCGTTGGAGCACGATTTGGAAAGGTAGATTATTCACTGTTTTATAATTATTGTTGTTTAAAATAAGTATTAATAGCTTTACAAACACTATATAAAATAGTGCGTTAAAGAAAATTGGGCAAATAGTGCATTACTATACCTACTACACCTAAGTCCACTAATGCACGGCAAAAATTGCTACTTATGTCACACGTACGTATCGTATACTATTTTATTTATAGCTCTTGTGATCTAAACCCGTAATTAACGTGCTTTCCGAGCAAAATTAAGGGTGTGGTACAGATCACCAAACTGAACAACTAATATAGTATATGGTCGTCGCGCGGTAAACTTTACTTGCGCGATGCAGGATTTTATGCTGCCACATGTGATTTTGTTGTACTGATCAAGTTCAGTTTCATAGGTGAAATTCACCCTAAGTGTATTACGCGTGGTGGATTATGACCCTCTCGCAGAGTGGAGGCCTGTGTCTCAGCAGTTCTCCGTTATAGGGTGATTATGTTATGCTATGTGTTACGCAATTACCCCGCTGGTTTTCAGTCATTTCAATTATAATGTGTGTTTAAATATATTGTTACACATTTATTTTATTGTTACAGTACAGCGTGTACAACCACCGGGTTACGGTGGACCCCCACAAGGCTATGCGCCACAACAACCAGTAAGTTCCTTCATATTTTGTATCAGCAGTGCGATTCTGTAACCATCTCACCGTGAAAACTTAGGTAGCGTGGAGTAAGCTGTCAATAGTGTCAATTCCTAGCAAAAACAAACTCACTTCACCTAAGTTTTCAAGTTGAGATTTTTACAGAATCGACCGGCTGGGCCTTATTTTACCATCATCACTGAAATCCCCAAAGGGTCAATCAGAGGTGTACCCATAGATAGCCGTGGGTGTACCCATATACTACGAGGGTGACATTGAAAGTTCTTAGAAAATCAAAAACTGAACAAACTAGCAAGTTATTAGTTTTATTATATCTTTTCAAAATAGTGTCCATTTACTACATCGCTGCATCTGATGGAACCGCTGAGAAAAGCAATTTGCCCACTCGTCCTTAGGGGTCTCTTCGACGGCATTTTGAAACGCGGCCACTGCTTCCTTAGCGTCCATAAAACATTTTCCTCGAAGTTTTTCTTTTATTTTCGGAAATAAATAAAAATCGCAAGGTGCGAGGTCGGGGCTATAGGGCGGGTGACCCAGTAATTCCACGTCGGACGTCGCCAAGTAGTCGATTGTTTGCTTGGCGGTGTGCGTCGAGGCGTTGTCGCCGTGGTGAAGGAGGATCCTACTGCGAGGTCGTTTCTCCCGAACTTTTTCCAAGACGAGTGGCAAACACTTGTTAGTGTACCACTCTGCAGTAACTGTTTATAGTATAGGTGGCGAGCTTGTTACCATCAACCGGGACAAGTCTAGCCTCCGGGCTGTTACAGAGAAGTCACTGAGGAAAACCCAATAACATTTGCCCGAACCCAGGACCTCATGCTCAGCACACTCAAGTGTAACCTTGTAGAGAGGACTTCTTCGTGTCGCCGGCACTCACGAGTTTTTTTTTGAGATCTTGTTGGCTTAATACTTTGCCACTTCCACGGCGTCGCGTCGTCGGTGGCAGCGCAGGGGGTACTTAAAAAGGCCCTAGGAACGATTAGCCGATAGAGCCCAAAAAATTCTGGAGTGGCTGTTAGGTCTCGAAAATATGGGTGCTCCGTGCTTCAATAAAACTATAACACTTTTCTTCCCACTTAAACTCAAAGCATTTATTTCAATTAAACCTTGTACAGGCACTTTTGAATTGTCAAAATTAAATAGTCTGTCAGTTAGTCAGAAAGTTGAAGCTAGTTGCCCATTCCAAAACTTAGATCTCTATGGAGAAGGACGGGCAAGAAACTCCATGGACACTTTAAATCAAGATATTACAAAATCCTGGGTGCATTATTCTTGTTGCTTCTATATGTGAGAACAATGTAAAGCACTAGGAAATGAAAGGACGGGCGTTTTGGAGGACTGTCTTACGTAATTTTGACGTGACAAAACCTTTTCTCTCATCTTAAACATCATCGTTAAGTATATGGGGTGCTTAATTGTTGCAAATGGATCTCACTATCGTGTCCTAAAAGGGACACGTCAATTTCAAATCATTCTATATAGTTTTAGCTCTTGTTTCACGATTATTATTGTATATACAGGTTGGAATTTCTAGAATGGCCAGTGACGTGACGTGCGGTTGTTCACCGGAGACGTCACCTGCGTCACCGGTACGTCACCTAGAACGAGATTGCGGCGCCGAAGTAGCAATACATACATTTACTATGGCTGCGTGTCCACCGCACATCTGTCACCCGAGCGCCGTCATCCCGGCCGCCGAGGTTTCAAGTAGTTCGGCGCGACCGCTAGAACTCGCTCGAGATTATGACGGTCGATGTGCCGGCAGTACCAAACACGCTTGATCTTTGCCGTCGCACCGGCACCGATCACGCGGCTTTTATTTTGTCTGTCAAACATACTGAACTGCCGAGTTTGGTCGCGGTGGACAAACGAACGACGTCACCGAGACGTCACGTTCGGTTCGAATAATCTCGTTTCTCGGTGACGTCCCGCATCCTTAATACGTAACACACTATCAATCAGAATCATTTTGAAGGATTATTGCAGATCCATTGCTTCAAAAAACTTGTCCGGTCAGCAATGTAAATAAAGCAATGAATTTTGTTGAATTGTCAAAATGAAAATCATTCCTACTGTTAGTGTGTTACGCAATTACCCCGGTGACGGCTGCGGTGGACAAACGCCCTAATGGTAGGTACCTTGACCATTGTAGCTACAGGAAAACGGTCTTAGGAGACTATCCTTAACTTTGGAGAAATTTTGATCAGCAGTCACAGATCTTGTAAAAATTTAACAGTCAGCAAGAAAGGGAGAGCTTTTTTCACAAAAAAAAAGAAATTAAAAATCATGAATGGCAAGCCATCCTGTTTCTTATCATGGATCAAAAAACTATTGGACCGGCTGAGGTTTGAGTACTAGAAAACCCACTCTTTTTACCTACATTTCGTTGGAAATTACCTATTACCAAATTTCGTTACAGTTTTCTGTTTGCATTGATGTCGGCTGTCGATTTATATAGGTCTCATGCGTGGCCGCCATTTTCAAAATGGTGCGACAATAGACCGACTGTATGCCACGGATTTTCAAAGCCTTTTGAATTTTATCCTATTTTGATTCTTAGCCTAATTTGAATAAATGATTATTTTTGGTTTTGTGATCTTAATAATATTTTTTCAGCAATACGGTCAACAACCTCAGATGGTGCAAGGGCAGATGCAGCAGGGTCAGCAGCGCCAAGGCATGGGTGCGGGCGCCGCATTGGGCGCAGGCGCAGCCGGCATGGCTGCTGGCGGGCTCGCCGGCTACGCGTTGGGGGGCGGCTTCAACCGAGACAGCCCAACTGGGGTAAGACAGATCGATCGAATGATACTCGTAAATACTAATAATGATAAGCTCGTTCCCGATGCCGGTGGTTACCGACACCTACATATTTTTTGTGTTTTTACAAGTTTTTTATGTTTTAGCCTGACATAACATAACATGCCTGTAACCCTCTAAGCTCATATTCGCACAGCAGTAAAAATATCGCGGCGGGTTTTTATCGCGCACTGTATTTTCAGCTCTCGGTGTTGAGCCGAGCATTGAGAATTCAACTTGGGATGCACTCTCCCAACTTTGGATGCACTCTCCTAATGAGGGTTTTCGTGAAAATTTACGACACCAGTTGGCACCACTGTGACAAGAGGTCTTCCAATATAAAATATATGATGACGTTCATCATTCGATTCATTCATTCGTTCATCATTCAGTCATGACTAAAGAATATATAGGCTCTTTGACAGATGTCTGGACCTGACGTGTCAGTGCTGCCACCTGGCGAACGTCATTTCAGAAAACCCTCATTGGGATGCACTCTCCCAACGCGTCAAAAAATACACTAAACGTAATTTTTTTTCGTGCACTAGATTTTCATCACTGCGCTAAGCAGTGAGTTTAAAACCCAATGCGTGATAAAAAATCGCCGCGTTAAAAAATCCCCTGTAGGCAATGTAATCCCCTGTGGGCTAAGGGTAAGGTAGAGTTGTACCTACCCATATTACACCAACATAACGCCAGTGATTTTTTAAAATAATTATTTAAAATGTACTTAATAAGGAAGAAAATAATTAACGGAATAATACTAATTTATTTCAATTTTCCAAAGCAAAGGAATTCATTTTGTTAGTATAAGGAACTTTTATCTAATGTTAGTACTTAATACAAACAAAATAAAATAAAATGAAGGCACCAATGAAACTGTCCGTTTTATAGAGGAAGAAAAAAGGAACTCTGAGCACACGTACGCTTGGGCGTAAAAATATCGCGGCGCGATTTTATTACGCTCTGGATTTTCAACTGTCGGCATTTCCGAGCATTGAAATCCAACAGAGCACATACCAGCGCGAAAAAAAAAAAATCAACCCTCGGCGCTAAGCAATACATTGAAAATCCAGTGCCCGAAAAAAAACGCCGCGAGAAAGAAATCGCCGATGGGAACTCAAGCTCAAACTGCTCTTCTCTGAAACTCCTCCTAGCAGGCCTAAGAGGAGTTATATAAACTCTCAAGACTCAAGCATTACTTAAAACTAGTTTTAAAGCTGTACGTTCTGAAAGTTGGCAATGTCGCAAATTCGCTCTGAAAAGGAAATGCGGTCGGAGAGGCTTTTGAAAATGCCTAAATAAAAAGTCATAATTCGAGGTTTGGCTCACGTCTATTTCCGCCTCCAATATTGGACCAATTTAAAAGATATTTCATAAACTGATTAAGAAGGATATATACTGTGTCTCTATGTTTTTATTTTTTCATAAATAGTTGTCTTTGAACACTAGGCCTCTGTTGACAGCGGTTTAAATTTAGCTGCAATTTTGAGCATTTTTTGAGCGTCCTCAAAAAATGCTCTAAATTGCCTATTACTAATTTAAAAATGCCGATCATTATGGATTTTTTGATGATACATCAAAAAGAAAAACATAGGGACATACAAGTAGTTAATATTTATTATTCTGTAAAAAATCATTGCTTTATGGACATTAACTAGAAAGAAAACAGGCGAGAGCGTTTTTATGGAAAAAAGACCAGCCGCATTTCCTCTTAGGGGGGATGCGCTAACACTAAGACAATTTGAATTCCACAGGCTATGTAAAAGCATCCATTAACGAAAATCCTCTTAACGCTCTTAATACATGAGCGACAAGCGTCAACGGCAGAAGCAACTACAGCCGTCGACGTCCGCGTGAAATTCAAATTGTCTTACGTTGACCCGTGTATGAGCACTCGGACCGTATTACACCGCACTCAAGACTCAAGCATTACGTACAATGCGTGCCACGAAAGATGAGACATGACACACCACGTGGTTTGACATGCGCAGTACACGATTTTAGGTGTCTTTAGCGGTATGAGGTCTGAGTGCGGGACGGGACCGGACGTCATAGGGGCGGCGGAAAGAGCGGGGGAGGCGGCGTCAAGTCTCATCTTTCGTGGCACGCATTGTAAAGCTATGTAGTTCCAACCAATCGGCTTCGAACTAGTTTTAACTTTAAAGCTATGCTTGAGTTTTGAGTAAGCAAGCTCGGTACGCCTCTTTTTTGGCAGACTATGCATCATCTGCCTAGCCTGTTCCCAACTATTTTGGGTTCGGCTTCCAGTCTAACCGGATGCAGCTGAATACCAGTATTTCACATGGAGCGACTGCCTATCTGACCTCCACAGCTCAGTTACTGGGTAATACGATACCCCTTGGTAAGACTGGTTGTCAGACTTTCGGGCTTCTGACTACCCGTAACGACTGTCAAAGATCCACGAATGACAGCCAGGACCAACGGCTTAACGAACTTTCCGAGGCACGGAGGGGTCTGATGGTCACCTATCCACAGATCAACCGTGGCAAGCGTAGCTTAACCTGATCGATCGACCTGTGCGGCTGTTATTATTTAGCCCCTCTCTGTGCATAGCATTCATGTTTACTAATACCTAACCCTACTTCTTTTTAACTATCCAATAAAGGAGGAGCCAGATGAGGTACGACAGATTTATACGTTACTAGCAGTAGCCAACCACTTCATATGTGTGTATTTTGTATTTCATCAGTTTTTATACAGGGTCCCATTACAATAGATGGATAAATTTTAACACAGCGCTCAGTACGTCTAACTAAAGATATCCAAGCAAAAAAAAAAATTTAAGTGATTTTATTTGACCTAAAATAATAAATTGCCGACACATTAGTGTATTTTCGTTAGCTGATTATTTTTCTTGTAAGTATCTATGCGTTTTTCTTATATATTTTTTTCATCCTTATTTTGGTGGTCTGAATGATTTACCTTAAAAGTTTGTCCATCTATTTTAGTGGGACATTATATAAATCATCATCATCTACCTAGTCTTTTCCCAACTATGTTTGGGTCGGCTACCAGTCTAACCGGCACCTTCATTGATTATCTACATTCACTATTAATCTCAACCGGAATTATTTTGAAGTAGGTAAGTATATTACAAATCCTTTGCTTCATATGTTCGAAAGCTTTGTCTGCTCTACATCGTAAATAATGCGATGAATATTGTTGAACTGTCAAAATAAAAGACTGCATTATTGCTGTTGATGGTCTGTTACGCAATCAACCCGCTGGTCGAGATCTCGAACGAGATTGCAACGGGATAAAATCTTGAAAAATGGCTCGAGGTCTCGCGAGCCAACACGGCCCTATAAGTACCACAAAACTTTACAATTTCAATTTACAAGTTACAAAATATGTAAAGGGGATTGATAATTTGACCTACTGTCGCGCCATTTTGTTTTTTTTTTTGTTCAAAATGGCGGCCACGCATGAGACCTATATAAATCTATAGCTGACATCAATGCAAACAAAACATATGAACACCAAACTCCGTAAAGTGTCACGTTCCCGAGATGTTAACGTTTAAATTTGATCACGTGAGATCCATATTTTTTTTAACAATTTTGAACGTTAATATCTCGGAAACGTGACACTACGAGGTTTGATCTTATTGTGCTTTCTGTTTGCATTGATGTCAGCGATAGATTTATATAGGTTTGTAGGTATGCCACGGATCTTCAAAGCCCTTAACACCCTTTTCCTTTAGGTGTCTGTACCACAAAACTCTAAAATTTACGGTTTCCTATAAAAGCGGTGACCGCACATAACGGCCGCAGTGACAGCTGTCATAACAATTATGACAGCGGCTAAGATTTATCTAGGGCGCCCACGAGCAACTTTTGTCTCCGCAACTAATTTGTCTCTCACATCAAGTCTACGGGTTAGTATGAAAGTGCGCGCATGTAGCGATGCAACAGCTGGGAGATCTGTTCGTCCGCGGATTTGAAGACAGGCCGGCGACGCAACTCGCCCGTCTATATATCGCACGACGACAATAAGTTGCCAACCAGCCAGTCGACGTTCAACCGCCCCGTTGATAGTTTTTTTTTTCCGCTAAATACGTAAAAGTCGCGTTGCTGTTGCTCCCGTGTGCGCATCGTCCAAATAACGCCGAGATGACGGCGACAGAGAAAAGTTGCAGGGCAACTATAAGTTGCTCGTGGGCGCCCTTCCGTGCGTGCGTGGGCATGGCTGTTTGTGTATGTGAATTTAAATGTTTGTAAACGCACCCACGATACAGGAGTAATTCCTAGTGTGGAGCAATCAAACCCTTAGCCAAATAATTGTAACGGAAATCTTACAAATATGTAGATACGTAAATTGTAGTAATTTGTAGATTATGAATTGTAACTTGTAAATCTGATACGCAATTTTTTCTACAACAATTTTGTAAAATTGTGGACTTGTGAGCAGTAGTAGGCCAGTGGAAACGGCCGCGATTTAAAAGTTGTAGGTTTTTAATGTTAGTTTCAAACCCAGACAGGCGTTTTCCTTTGTCTAAATTATTTCATCACCACTACTCTCAAAACGGTGAAGGAAAACATTGTGAGGAAACCGGCATGTCCTAGAACCAAAAATTCTAACGACATGTGACATCTACCAACCCGCACTGGACCCGCGTGGTGGATTACGGCCCACTCCCTCTCACAGAGAGGAGGCCTGTGTCCCAGCAGTGGGAACATGGCGTGGGCTGTTTATGTGGACTTGTAAAGTTTTGTGGTATAGGCGCCATTGTATCCCCAACTAGCGACCAATGCGGAAATAAACTTTTCAGCAGGGAGGACAGTCTCCGGGTGAAATGCCTCCACAAGAAGTAGGCGTTCCGCCTTCCTCGGTTGAACCCCCGCCCACGTTTCAAGCCGAGCCACCCCCGCCCATGTATGAGGCCCCGCCTCCGCCGCCGCCGCCCCCGCCCGCAAATTACGATTTCGACGACGACTTTGATTTTGGCATAGTTTAGGAGTTTGGGTGCGTTTCCACTGAGGTGGACGCGAGCGAAGCGGAGAAGTGCTGGATTTTTTTGTTTTTAGGGCTCCGTACCTCAAAAAGAAAAAGAACCTTTATAGGATCACTTTGTTGTCAGTCCGTCTGTCTGTCGGCCTGTCAAGACCCTTTTTCTCAGGAACGCGTGGAGGTACAGTCAGCAACAAAAGTCGATTAATACTTCAGTTTTTTTAATCTCAGTTTTTGAGCAAAATATTTGTTCAAAATTGCATTGTACTTCTGCTGCCATTTTGAACAAATATTTTGCTCAATAACTGAGATTAAAAAAATTGTTAATGGACTTTTGTTGCTGACCGTACTTATAGGTAAAATTTGGAACTTTGGACCTTCAATATCTCTATAACTAGAAGGTCTCCAGGTATGGTCCAGCTCAAAAAAAAATACCCCAATCACGGGGACTATAACACAACTTACACTATTTGCGCTGTAGCATGGTGCGGGTGACAGTTGCCCGTATGACGTTGACATTTGTCAGTACCACGTAGGGATGTGAGGTTATGCAATTCATTTTTATCGCTAACGATACTCGCAGCGTGAATCTAGTTCTCTTTAATATTGTTATGAAAATTAGTGTATTATTCAGTTGTGCAGTGTAACTACGTGTGTGCTACGTGTATAAACTTGTCAATATAAATGTTTTATGGCTACATAATTATCTTTGTACTTATATAAAATAATCAAAATCGGGTTTATGTTTTTTTTTTCGTGACAACATTTTTGCTCTATGGTGCATCGGCGCGGCGGCCATGTTGTTTACCCGTGCGATGCTGTGAGTGCGAGTACGAGTGCAAGCGCGTTATATTGTGACTTAATGTGACACGTATTACGATTTCATTGTTTGTTTTCATTTTTGTTAAATTGTTATTTGTTATAAGTTTGTTGAGTTTGTTGTTATTACCATGCCTAAGCATACAAAAAAAACTGTTTTGGGTAGTCAGGCCAGGGAGCTTGTTGTTCGCCTCCGAGACTACTTTGAAAGAGAACAACAAAATAATGGACCGTTGTTACCATTGAATCATATTGTAGAACGAGTAGCCGAAGCTCTTGATATTGGCCGCAATACTGTTTCGCGTATAACACGTGAGAAAATTGGCCAAGATGGGATGTTTGAAAATAAATTATCGACACCCAACAAAAAGCGGACCAAGGTGAAGCCAATCACAGATTTGGATGATTTTGCTAAGGTTGCTATTAGAAATCATATTTATGATTATTATAGAAGAATGGAGCTACCCACATTGCTCAAGCTTCTAAAATCATTAAAAGAAGCTGACTTGTTCAAAGGAGGTATTACTTCGCTACGGCAAGTTATAAAAGATATTGGCTTTGTTTACAAAAAAGTTAACAAAAGAAAGATTATTATGGATAGGACTGACATTGCCCTAGCAAGATGTAGATTTTTAAGGAAGGCCAAAAACATAAGTGATTGGAGCAAAGTTGTCTTTTTGGATGAAACGTGGCTAAACGCCAACCACACAGTGGGTAAAAGTTGGACCGACGATACGGCACAATCGTGTACCAAAGTGCCGGAAGGCAAAGGCGAACGCCTTATTATTTGTCACGCAGGTACAGCAAGTGGATTCGTCCCTGATTGTTTGCTGGCTTTTAAGTCAAAAAAAACTACGGAGTATCATGAGGAGATGAATTACGAAAAATTTAAAGATTGGTTCATAGGTCTATTAAACAATTTAAAAGAGCCTATGACCATAATAATGGACAACGCACCCTACCATTCGGTGCAAGTTAATAAACCCCCAAACCAATCCAACCGCAAAAGCGAGTTGGTGAAGTGGCTGAGTGAAAACGGAGTTACAGCAGATATAAAAATGTTAAAGACGGAGCTTATTGCCTTAGTCCGACGCCATAAGCCACCAACTCCTACCTATGCTCTGGACGAGATGGCAAAAGAAAAAGGCCACCAGGTCCTTCGACTACCACCCTACCATTGCCAGTATAACGCTATTGAGCTGATTTGGGCCCAAATAAAAGGTATGCTTTTAATTTCAATTCCCATTTTGAAGCTTTATAAAAAAATCAGCTTTCCGATCGTAGCATGTACCTAGTTTAAAAACATTACCAGATACTAGATTAGGCTGATTGATGATTATTTGAATACTTTTTTTTATAAGTTCGTTTATTTTTAGGTTACGCCGCAAGAAATAATACTTCGCCGCCATTTACGGCAAATAAGATGTTGGCCCTATTACAAGAGGCCATCAACAATGTTCAACCTGAAGACTGGTCGAAGGTCGTGAATAAAACAAAAAGGGACATTATGTCTGATTGGGATCGTGACATACATATTGACAACATAATTGAGTCATCGTTAATAATATCCGTCACAGATTCAGATGATGAATTGAGTGACAATTCAGATGTTCCTGACTCTGATATGAGTTTAGACGAATAACATGTATTTTTTTTTAGCAACCTTTTAAGCAACCTTACCCTATAAATGTTCTGTTGTATAATTAGACCTTTTAAAAATAAAAATTGACCTACGCACAATATACGTTTTTTATTATAAAAAATATCGACTATCCATCGTAGCAGTACATCCCATCACTAAATACGTCTATGGCGTTACGTTATACGCATAACACTTTGCTTAATTTTTCATTCAATTTGATTTTATTTCTTGATTAGAACATTCTGGTTGGGTTTAATTTAATTTACTACAGTTATTAATTATTTAATATATTACGAATGTGGTACAACTGAAATATTAAGTCATAAATTGTAAATCGCGGCAACTTTCAAGAGTGAAACGAAATGTTACTGAAACTGTCACCCGCACCATGCTACAGCGCAAATAGTGTAACCAGCTTATTTTTTTTTCATTTTCATTCTAAAATATAAAGAAATAAGCAAACAATCGATGAGGGCGCCACTAGGCGGTCGGCGTAGCCTTAAAAGAGTAACTGTTGAGTTTCTTGCCGTCTCTTCTCCATAGGGAAACGACCAATTGGAACCGTGCACCTAGTTTCTGACGTATGGTTTTTAAGGATTTAGTATTTTGTTTTTTTTATCGACAAATCGCTTTGGATGTAATCCACTTCGCGTCTCTCATCTTGTCTGTGATTGGCCAATTCCTGCACCTCTCTGCTTCGCTTGCCTCCGCTTCAGTGGAAATGCTCCGAGTCAGTTTAGTGTAGCTGAAGAAAAGTAAAAAAATATTTAGTTTTCCTTTTAATTCCGTAATAACTATACAGATCCACGCTTGAATGCAGAATGCAGCAGTTACCCGCTTAATACACAGGACAAAAATTTCGAATTTACTGGGTTCATTGAAGGATTGTTTATTAAGGGTAGGATGGCAGTAAATTCGAAATTTTGTCCACACCAGTCGACGGCGATGCGGAGGAATTTTCGATGTCATATTTTAGTTTTATTTTTAAGGTTTAGTTTAATTAGGATATTTTATTGGTAATTATTTTATTTAATGTGTATAGTTAGTTAGTTAACTAAGGGCTGATTTTTTAATAGTCAGATAACTTTTATCTGAAGAATAAATTTGACAGATTGACATAATTTCTATACAAAAGCTGTTAAGGGGGAAGCGCTAAGGTAGCCCGCGAAATTCAAATTTTCTTACGTTTTCGGCAATTTGCTGGTCAGTATTAAGTTGTACGTCGATCAAAATATGAGTCGCGGCCATAACAAATATGTATCAGAATTATAATCATTAAAGTCATCAACACAACTCTCTAAGAACACGTAACTCCAAAGAATTATGATTTCATGAAACAGTTATTCTTTGGAGTTACGTGGTCTTAGAGAGTTGTGTTGATGACTTTAATGATTATAATTCTGTAAATACATATTTCTTACGGCCGCGATTCATATATTAATCAACGTACAACTTAATACTGACCAGCAAATTAAAAAAAACCTAAAAAAAAAATTGAATTTCGCGGGCTACCTTGGCTCTTTCGCCTTAAACGGCAATATTTTCTCTTCATATCTTGATTGACATATCTGACAATTGAAAAATCAGTCGTAAAGTGTACCTTGCTATTTACTGAATTAACTAATGTCTGTTCGAAAAGTATCTAATGAAAGTTCAAACCCTACTCAGCACTCATCTCAATCTAAATAATTTCGAAGGATATTATTGCTAATCCATTGCTTCATAAATTCGAAAAACGTGTCCGCTCAACAGCGTAAATAACGCAATGAATGTTGTGGAACTGTCAAAATTAAAGTGATTACTACTGATAGTGCGTTACACGATTACCCCGCTGGTTGTTAAATTCTTAGGTAATCATTGACTATAGTAATAAAGGTGGCAGGGACTAAATCCTGTAGAGATTTTTAAATAAAACCAAACTTGTTTTAGCAGGGATTATTAAACAGTTCGTATATCCAGCAGACAGACCTGGGAAGAAGCGGTGACACCTGTGTTGCCACACACACAGTAATAATATTAGGCAATGACATAGTGTTATACAGCCATATCAGTCGAGGTGTACACAATTTTAAAATAAGAAATTACAACAATATTATTAGAATACTTTAACAAATCCAACCGGTTACGTTACCTTGGATTTAGTACATGACTAGCTGCGCCCCGCGGCTTCACCCGCATAAGTGTCGATCCCGTGGAAATATCGGGATAAAAAGTAGCCTATATGTTAATCCAGGCTGTCAGCTACCTCCATACAATTTTTTATCAAAATTGGTCCAGCCGTTTGAGCGTGAAGAAGTAATAAACATTAAATACACACACACACAAACTTTCGCCTTTATAATATTAGTGTGATGGTCCCGCCGTTTGAGCGTGAAGAAGTAACAAACGTATAAAAAAACACACACACACTCACAAACTTTCGCCTTTATAATATTAGTGTGATTCTGAAACCCCTGCGTTGAAATGATTCGTCGGTTCCGTACGCAAAATACGCGCGAGTTGCGGATACCAGCCCGTATTACCTACCATGGTTCGTCGGTTAAAAAAATAATTAGCTGTTCCCATGGAGAATGGAACTAAGAAGAACTGATTCTGTTGTGAAAAAGTGTCCGTCAATCAAACTGCGTTAAATTAGGATGGCGCCACAGTAGCAACAGAAAAAATATTAAATTTTCTAACTCTGCATACTTCAAGCCGTCAACAAAAACTGCTACATTCATACCATACCCTTTGCCCACGCTAGCGCCATTGTGGAGGGTTTTTGAACTGTTATTTACTGCTTTTAGCTGGACACTTTCCAACTTTCGCCCCTGAAGAGTCAGACTCCTTACTTCTATCCTCCAGGGCTGTTCCATACATTTTTACCGCGTAGGTATTGCACTTGTCTATAAAACAGCAGATTTTTTTTAACATACGAAAATTTCTACGCTAGACTGGGGGTCTAGAATCAAGTTCTGAGCTCACGGTTGCAGCTTGCGCGTTCTCCCTGCCACCGTATGTACTTTTATAGTAACATTCATTTAGAAGGTCAACTCACCACTTTTTCCAACGATTTTATGTTTTGGATTTTCCGATTACCTAACTTGTAATTGTAAAATTATCATAGACGAAAATTGAGGTTATAAAACTAACCTCAATTGTCAAATGAATAGCATCTTCAAAATGATTAAAAAATAGCATTTCTAGTTAAGTATTAAACAATATCAAATCAAAGCACTCAATTTGTAGGTGACATCTACAGATTCTGACGTTTTCTGATCCATTTGTTTATATTTTCTTCAGAGACTTTTTGAACAGACCATATTATAGTTTTAAAATTTTGAGTTAAGACTGCAATTTAAAGTGAATCTTCGGTTTTCAGGCACCAGCATCGTTCTCCGAGTCCGTCGACTTCGGTGGGGATGACTGGATGGAATGAAGGCACTACTCTCAACCTGGCATTCACTGGTGCCACCATAGTGCTGGTCATCAAACTGGCACAAATTATCTTCGGCCATATCTTTTATTATACGACTGTGTGACTTGTTGTAACATCGTGCATCGTTGAAAACTCGGCCGAGATTGATAAACGTCCCACGTTCGCAGACGTAGAAATATCGAAGCGGGATTTTATCGCGCACTGGATTTTTAACGCTCCTGTGATGCGCCGAGCGTTGAGAATGCAACAGAGTGCATCCCAGAGCGGCAAAAAAACACTACGTTGAAAATACATTGCGCGAAAAAAATCGTCGCGGGAAAAACGTGATACAGCCCGATTCAAACTTTATAGCGGCTCTGAGGTGCGCTCTGAGGTACTCACTGCGCAGTACCTCGCCTCTCACCCCCGCTGACACGTGAATTTGTTAACTGCGCAGCGACTCGCCTCATGTTTAAAGCCGCCATTAAGTTTGAATCTGGCTGTAAACGTTACTAGCATGTGCTTTGATTAGAGCATTTAATTACCTAGGAAAGCGGTTCCGTCATATTACAACCACCGTCATGGAAACCTGTCATTTTCATCAGTACCTATTTGACATTAAGGTGTCAAAAACGTTCTGTATTTCGACAGTCGTTATTGTGTGACCGTTCACCATTTTCTCAGGAAAACAAAGTTTTAGGAGTTTAAGGTAAGATTCAAAGGTCGCTATTTTTAATATACTTTTTTATGTTTAGTAAGCGTCGCATACGAATTTGAACATTATGCGTATAGCAATCAAGCTCATGTTTGAATGAAACGCTTGCTGTGAGCAAACGTTTTATCCGAATCGCCTTTAAGGTAATTTGTGTTGCGCACATTCGTTTACATAAATAAAAACATTATTTGTTTTAGAATAAGTTTCATAATCGTATGAAACGCTAACTTTACGTAGCAAAGTCAACTTGTGTGAATCTCGCCCTAAGATGTGTTCCCGTCTCTATCTTGCACTTGTAGTTTCACAGTTGTGCGACAGTGACAGGAATAACGCTAAGCCAAAGTACGTGCTAAGTAACGTTTGTGAATCTCGGCTTCAGTGTTTTGATAATAGTGTAACGGAATGAGTATTTTTAATGGCATATATTTAAGCGAACCGCAAATAATTCCTATTTTGCTTTCCGTAAATACAGGGTCAAATTAAATTAGCTAGCGAAACTCCGCAGACGTGATTGGGTATCGAATAAAAAATAAATAAATTTGTTTTTTTTTTTTGGGGTTAGACCGACCCCAGTTAGTATAGTCACTTGAAATATCAGTTTAAAATCAGCTTGTTATTGTATAAGCTTCACACACTTGATGGGTATTGATATTTCAACATGATATAAAAACAAAAGAAAACAGATTCTCTCAACTTAAGTATAAGTAAAAATAAAATAATGATAATAATTAATACTTCAAATAACAAAATGATTTTTTTTGTTGTTTTTTTTTTTATTGTGTTTAAGATCATAACACACGTATCAAACCGGAAAGGGATCGGCACCGTACCAACTCGAGCCGTCCAGTATTCTTTGTATGAAACTCCCTACTGCAACACACACTAATCGGAATCGTAACGTTTTATTTATTTATTTATTTATTTATTTATTTATCTACTTACACAAACCATTACAGGATATAACCCAATGCGGTAAATGCGCTTATCTTAACTTAAACATACTAAAATCTATAACTTATTATGAATAATGCATTCCTTGTGAATTCACTCAGAGAGCAACAGAATAAGTCAGTCCCTCTCGCTATGAGGTTGAGCGTGCGGAGTGCACGCGTCAGGGGCGCCTCCCTTAAAAGGTTGGTCCGAGCACGCGGTTCCACTAGCAGTGGCGGCTGCCGTCGTCGCCACACGTACCTGTCCGGAACGCACAGACTCACCAGCCCTAAAATAACTGCATTATGCACCTTCCCTCTCAGTAACTTAAATATATATGAAGTGAGTGCAAGATCCCTCCTAACCCTTAGCTCATTGTATCCTACCATACCTAAAATAAATAAGGTTGGATACATTAACGGGTAAAAGGGATAGACTCCATAATAACGCTTATATAAATATCTTATAAACTTATTTTGTACCCTCTCCAGCATGAGACTATATTTAGCTTCATGCGGAGCCCAGATGACTGCATTACATTCTAACTGGCTCCTCACCAATGCATTATATAACGCTATAATAGCTTTCACATTCGTGAACCCTCTGACCGTACGAAGCATAAAACCTAAATTTCTATACGCTCTTTTACAGCTACGCATGATGTGATCACGAAAAGTCAAACCTGTGTTGAAGCCTACTCCCAAGTCTTTGACTTCTGTGACCCGTGCCATAGGCAACCCGTCAATATGATAAGTATGTGATATGGGATTGTGTGCGCGAGAAAAAGTGATGACCACACACTTTGAGCTATTAAACTGCAAGAGATTTTCTTTGCTCCAGCTCACTACCCTATCAATGTCCCTTTGTAGCCGGACACAGTCATCACCGCCTTCTACCGCGTACGTAATCGCGTCGCCTCGGGACAAACTCACGATCCGCGGTGCGGTGCGTTTCGTCCCCGCGCTTACGTCTCTCCGTACCCGAGCTTACGTCTCTTCGTCCACCCTAGCCCCTTACCCCTCCGGCCTGTCTGCACCATCAACCAGCGGTCGGTGAGCCGTAAGCGCGGCGTCGTCTAGCCGCAGCCGAGTCGACGTATCGGAGCTTCTGATCCGCTTTGGTTACGTGCTTACGTTAGGTTGACGCCTGTTTGACGGCGAGGCGAAAGGCGATACGATGCCGATCCCTTTCCGATTTGATACGTGTGCTATGACCCTTAGACATGGATACCCAACACGTCTGCAGTTTCGCTCGTTAATTAAATTTGACCTTCAATATTCATGAACACTTGAAAAATTAAGTTGATTATTAAAATGACCACTTGAAAAAGTCATAAAAATTAGAGCGTTATGTGTGCGTATTAAAATTGTATTCCCAAAAACACAAATGTAATCAAACACGTGTTTGTTTACATTTTGGAAACTAAATTGCCAATGCAGGACCAGATTGCTTTGCATTGGCAATTTCCAAAGTTGAACGTGTGTTATTTGTTAACTAACGCAGTTTAAAATAAATTACAATAATTAAAGACATATTATAACACATAAAAAAGAAAATTTTAAAATATAAACTTTAAAAAGCTTTCCGTTACATATTGTATTCGGAAATTCAAAATGGCCGCCAGTTTCACTATTAAATGGCACTAATGTTATGCAAAGGAAATCCTTAAAAAGAAATGCTTCACCTAACATTAAAAAAATCGGCTTCAGTTATTGCGTGTAAATAGAAAAAGCAGCTGAAAGCAGCACATCTAATAATTATGTTTGTTTTTCAATTTTAATAAGTAATATTTATTGTACACTGGGTGGCATAGACATCGATGCGAAAACTATAAACATGAATTCAGCACATGTTTCTAGACCCCCTAGCGTAGAAATTTTTCGTCTGTGGTCTGTGGCGGCATCTATATCGCCACATGCATGTCGGCTACGGTAACAGTGTCGCGAGTTTATTGGTTTTTCCCATCCCAAAAAATCGCCTAAAGAAGTTTTCACTTCAAAAATCTGCTATTGCATAGAAACGCAACACCTACGCGGTCAAAATGTACTGAACAGCAATTTTTTTTAAATTGAACCGGCGAATAATTTCCAAGTGGGGTGGTTCAGAATCATATGCTGAATTCACGGTAACACGTTTCGCGTCGATGTCCCCGCCATTTTGTATGTATTTATTTGCGATATCCTCAATGAAGCCTGCGGGGTAATTGCGTAACCCACATAAAATGGCAATTGATTGCAATGCCTTTCATTTTAACATGCATAGCTTCATAGGTTTGAAAAATTCGTCTGCTCAACAACGTAAATAACGCAATGAACGTGGGTCAACTGTCATAATGACAGGAGTTGCGATCGTTAGCCATTTTATGTGTGTCACCCCGCAGATTTAAACGTTGCGATTTCATTGCCTGTGGCATACCATAAGGCTCAAATCACACCGAGATGGCAGCGAAGCGGCGAGCAGTTTCAGTGTCATATAATTTTAAACTTTATCTTCTATACTATAATACATAGTATCGCTTGAGAAACTTGAAAGGTCGCGCGGCCGCCCACGGCGCCGCGAGCACTCCGACAACTCAAGTTTCTCAAGCGATACTATGTATTATAGTAATGAAGATAAAATTTAAAATTATATGACACCTTTTTCCAACTATGTTGGGATTGGCTTCCCGTCTAACGGGAAGCAATTGAATATCAGTATTTTACATGGAGCGACTGCCTATCTGACCTCCACAAACCAGTTACTGGGTAACACGATAGCCCTCGGTAAGATTGGTCGCTAGGACTTTTTGACTACCCGTAACTGCTGTCAAAGATATCGTACGACAGATGCCTAGATGCATCGGTAGATATCCTGAGGGGTTATTCTTGTAATTTAAAGAATGTTCAGTCTTGACTCACGTCTCAATCTGTCAAAAATACCTCTTAATGAGGGTTTTCTGAAATGACGTTCGCTAGGTGGCAGCACTGACACGTCAGGTCCAGACATCTGTCAAAGAGCCTATATTTTCTTTAGTCATGACTGAATGATGAACGAATGAATGAATCGAATGATGAACGTCATCATATATTTTATATTGGAAGACCTCTTGTCACAGTGGTGCCAACTGGTGTCGTAAATTTTCACGAAAACCCTCATTTCCCCACATTTTTGACAAGTGTTTGACAGTTGTTTGTCGCCGAGATGAGACCCCGACTAGGATTTTGAACGTTTTAAATTACGAGCACTGGCCTCTGACATATCCTGTAATAAAACATATTATTTATATTATTATTATATATTAAAGTAAATTAAAATATAAATTTTATGAAGCACTCTTAGCTGAAAGATCTTTAATAAGTGAAGTCGGGTTAAAAGGGTTAGTCTTCTTCTTAGCGTGTCGATGGCAAAAATAACACGAAAACATATAATTATGTTTTTGTTTTATTCGTTTTGCCCAAAATTCAGCAACGCGATAAGACTTCTAAACTTCCTACCCAAGTAGACCGCAGCAAAGACAGTTTCCACTTTTGGGGGCTCATGGACGGCTCAGACCTCCGATGTGTATGTGGCGTCTCTCCACATACAATGGCTCACCTCCCATCTTGCACCGCATGATCTGTCACCTGCAGACGTAAGGACCTAATTGACTGCGCCAGCGAACGGTATTCGCGTTGCTGAATTTTGGGCATAGTTAGTTAGTTAAAAAATAGAACATATGCTGATGCTAGTTTGTGTAGTCCACGGACCACGGACACGCCTCGGCTGCCGCTGCCAGAGACAAATTTAAAATATTTTAACCAAGTGCCTTTTTTATGATCGATACCTACTTGATCTCGTGGCACCGGCCATCGTTCGATCACTCTCCATACTTATTGTCGATAAGATATTATTTAAAAGAGACCTTAATTAGTTCGGAGTGGTCCCTCGAAACACGGAGACAAAATAGGTGTACCGCAGGGCTCAATATTGGGGCCGTTTCTATTTTTAGTATATATAAATAATTTACCTCATTTACTGAAAACCCGACCACAAGTGGTGTTATTTGCTGATGATGACATATCACTGATTTTTAAAGTAAGCAGACGTGCACAGGAGCTTGACGACGTAAATAACGCTATGCTTATGGTCCATAATTGGTTTACTATAAATAATTTGGTATTAAATGAGAAAAAAACTAAATGCATTAGATTCGCTTTACCGAATGTTAGAAGTAGTGAATGTCACGTTGTATTGAATAAGGAGATACTTGAATTCGTCGAAAATACGGTTTTTTTTAGGGATCACGCTTGACTCAAAGCCACAGTGAGGCACTCATTTAATATCACTTGCAGGGCGGCTAAGTTCGGTCGCTTACGCTATTTGGAAAATCCGTCAATTAACAGACGTGGATACCGCGAGACTGGTCTATTTTAGTTACTTTCATAGCATCATGTCTTACGGTATTCTGTTGTGGGGACGGGCTGTAGATATTGATTCTATCTTCATTCTGCAAAAGCGGGCTGTCAGAGCCATCTACTAGCTCAGCAGACGCGAATGTCTAAGTGAACTGTTTAAAAAAATTAACATCATGACGGTTCCTTGTCACATTATATACCGTTCGAAAAAACCTACATCTTTTAAGTAAGGTAAGCAAGACAGGCATAATTTTAACACTAGAAATAGGAACAAATTAATAATAAGATCAACCGCGTTTCAGATTGTCTAAAGTAAAAACTTCTCTTATGGGTTACTGTGTAAAATGTTATAATAAAATACCACTCGATATACTTCAACTAAATGACAAGAAATTTAAAACATGCATTAAACGCATACTATGTAGACAGCATATTACAAGTTGGATGATTATATCGTAGATAAAAATACTTGGCTTAATGCTGGTCCTGCTCCACATGCACTAGGGCTTAAAATTTCATTATTTGGAAGAGATGCTTTCCCTTATTTTTGTTGCGTTTCTGACATTACGAATTTAATGTTTATTTTTATTTTATTCATATCATGTTTCGGATTCTCGGACATGCGTTTCCGCGTATTCACCTTAGGGTGAATTTTTTGGCGCTGCCGACACGGTGAGGTGAGTCTGTGCTCTGTGGGATGCACCTTTAGAATATTACCTAAATATTCGTAATAAAACTAAACTATTTAGTTGTACTTACTATTTGTTCATACAGATTATTCTGACGTCAACAACGGGCTCGAAAACTCTTAACTCGATTTCATACTAAATGTTGCCTTAAGTAGACCTAGGTTAATATCACTCGCTGTACAAAATAAGATACATTAGGACAATATTTTAGCTAAATTAAACGTTTTCACGTTATGCTAAATTTAGTGCGTCTTTTAATACTGTTGTAAGCTATGTACAGACGCCAGCACATCAAGCTACATACTAAAATCTGTCAAATTTCTTAATATATTTTCAACTTTATTGCTAAAGCATACGATTCAAGGTTGATTGAGAAAATTTAACAGTTTTGGGTAGCTTGATGTGCTGGTGTCTGTACTACCGAAATTTTGAATTTCATTATCATAATTCTCCGGCCCTAATCCCAATTTATTTGGGGTCGGCGCAACATATGTTTTTCTTCCATACTTCTCTATTAGTGTTCATATACATGAGCAGCACGTTGCCAACTGCAGACAACTGCAACTATCGACTCTAGTCGGCGTGGTGTTAGCAGCCAGTAGACGGGTCGACGGATGACGTTGACAAGGCAGTTGTAGCCGTCGAAAAAGTGCCACTCGTTTATTTGAGTAGGTACGGTGCTCAAATTCACGAGCGGCACGTTGTCGACGGCTGCAGGCCATCGCGTGCCCCTTGTGTGTATGAACACATCGTCATCTTGGGTGTCATCCGCCCAGCCATATCATTTATCACACAGTCCATCCTTCGTTTCAACTAAATTTCGAGTTTAGCACTCAAATTTTGTCTTAGTGCACTACATTTAGTACTACGTCAAGCTCAATCTTTAGTTGTCAATTCTTGAAAGCATTATTTAATATTATTATACGTAGTAAGAAACAAAAAGATGCAAAATATAATTATATAAACAATACCTATATTAATTTAAAGTGTAATGATAAAATTATATTTGGTGTATAAGATGTATATTTAGATTAACACAGGCTTAAACTGTGTAGGTATGGTATGTTTCATATCTATTTGACGATTTAACTATGCTATAATTATATTAGCCAACCCACATAAGCCCACTTGCACCACAAATCGCTAAATGCATTTAGCGCTAAACGTACGGACCCGGGACAGCCGCACTGAGACAAATTCCGCGCAGGATGCGGGACACGATTAGGAAGGAAGTCACAAGTTAGTTGGCTCAATCGGCGCTAGCGAATTTCATTGCGACCCACGCGCGGGATTCGCTTCAGTCTAGTCAGAGCTTAAATGAATCTGCTGTTGAATCTCATAGCTGTCGCGATCAGCACAATGGGCCAATAATGTTCCCACTGCTGGGACACAGGCCTCCTCTTTGTGAGAGGGCGTGGGCCGTAATCCACCACGCGGGCCAAGTGCGGGTTGGTAGTTGTCACGTGTCTTTGAATGTTTGGTTCTACCAGGACATGCCGAATTCTTCATGATGATTTCTCTATATAAGTAGACGTGAGATTCGACAGCAGATTACAGATATCCCAAGAAAGTATGCGCTTCGAGAATCATCGGCTATCTTCGGAAATACGAACGCGTGCTGTTAATGCTGTTATAGAGCTGTTAGGTCAAATCCCAACTATTTTGTGGTAAAATATGGCACATCGTGTTTTAGAAAAACTTCCGCTTTGTCTCACGTCGTCTCTGTCACTCACACCTGTGTAGCTGTCTCTTTCTTAAGCTCGGTGTGATATTTAAACGCAGAAACGCCCCCGGATACTGTATATCATTATAATGTAAGAGTTTATGTAAAGAGTGGAGCACTTGTGTGGCTTAAACACTGTAATATGTATAGATTTGTTATATGTACAATAAATGATGTGTAAATATGGCAGTGTTTTATTGTTTTACTCTGTAATAGCCGACCTAAAACCTGCACTACACTACTCGCGAAGTTGCTTCGACGAAGTACTGGTCGAAATTCATGCTAAGAACTACGGGACGCTTCGAGACCTTTGACTGCGCAAATAAAACAACGATCGGAAGTCGCCTTAGGCGAGCCGAGGTTGCACGAACCGAAAAAAATTATCTTAACTTTGACAACTTCTCGAATAGCACGGAGATGCCTTGGCGGCCGCTGCTAGAGGCGGCATTGTCAACACAACAATTTTCATACAAACCAAACATGTCGCCGTTCACTCTCACTACGACACGACACTAAATCATGGGAACTGACGGCTTTGGCGATTCGTGACAAGTAATGCGCTCAACGCGCATTTGCCGGCGCGGTGACCTCCGTGCTCTGTGATCGCAATCATTCAAAATCGTTTCATATCGACAGTACGTACTCGTACATCCTACATGAAAGAGGAAGAGAAGTCACTGGCGTCTAAATACAGGTACTATTTAGCTCTGGAGTGTCATATTTTTTTTTAGTTGCCCTGTTCATGTCTATAAAGAATTTTTTTAAGTTTGTTAGCGTATATTGTCCCACAAGAATTAATTTTATTTATTATAAATTATCTTTATTATAATGCTTGGGCCCATTTGGTGTTTGCAATGCGGTGCGGCCTGGCCTGCGCCAGCTTGTAGAGTGCAGGTAAGGGGGCTGGTCGTCAATTAGCATCAGCACAAAACTTGACTGAATGCGGTATCGTATGCTTATGTGTGCGGTAACGGTGGCGAGACAACTGTCGCGCTGACTTGAACGATTGAGGACATTGCTCACACTGAAACAAGAAAACCGCTTGGTTATTTATCATTATCATGAGCATCATTTCAGCCGATAGACGTCCACTGCTGGACATAGGCCTCCCGCAAGCGTGGTCGCATAGACCGCTCTTGTACTAGTCGCATCCAGCGGATTTTTGCGGCCTTCACAAGATTGGTCCACCTTTTGGGAGGCCTTCCAAGAGACGAAATTATTTATCACGTAGTGGTAGTTAACCCATGTCACTTCGTGTATTTTATTTCATTGTAGTAATTGCCACTACTCACAACGGTGTAGGAAAACTTCGTGAGGAAACCGACTCCTAGAACCAAAAATTCGAAGACAGGAAATCTACTAACCCGCACTGGGGCCGCGTGGTGATTACAGCTCATTCCCTCTCGATGAGAGGAAGTCTATGTTCCAGTAGTGGGATCATTATAGGCTGATGAGATATGATCTAAGATAAAATTCTGGGCAAATTACACAGGTCAACAAATTTTTTTCCCAGAAACCAGTCTATACTTTTCCGAATGATTTTGACGCGCTGAATTCGAATCTGGCCTCAAAATTGCTATATCACGTCAGGGTTTCGAGATATCCTAACCTGGCGATGAAGTCATTACCTGCACAGCCGCAACAGTGCGATGACTTTCAATATGCTGAACTAAACATCGACGACTGTGGTACGACGCGCCGCACTCGTCACAGCCGAACGGGCGCTCGCCCAAGTAACATTTAAGCGGAAAAATATTATATTTACCAGCGCATTACCAGCTATAAGCTTAATAAATGATGTACAAGAGTGTAAAAATATGTATAGGACTGTACTTTAGTATAACTGTACAACTGTATACAGTATAGCTGATTAACGGCTGTATAGAGCCAAAATTTTTACCTTTAGCTTTTAAATAGCATTGGAAAATGCTAAAATACAGACCGCGGCGTAAAAAACTGCGTTCAGCAACTTTATAAGACAATAACTGTATACTGCTCTCAAATTATACTTTTATATAACCTACTTCTGCACAAGAGCATTAAATATTGTTATAGCCTGAATATTGGTGTAAAATTACTCTATTGTCCAGCCTTCAAGTTAAGCTTGATAATAGCTGTACAACGGAAATCTAGGATACTCTTAGCAAGCAGTTCCCTTTATAATAGTTTAATTCAATTCTGTCTCATGTAGAAGAGTTTAGATTTACTCCTTTTTAAAGCCTTATGCGATTGGCGTACATTTTTCCCTTTTTACAGTTTTTCGTGTTTTAGAAGATTAAAGTTATTATTATAGTGTTGGCATACACAATTATCCAGCTTATCGATTATTTTGAAACTAATATAACCTAAAATCAGTCTATTTATTGGATACAACTAATAACAACACGGAGTCATAATTTTGATCAGTTGCCAATTTGTTAAGTGAACAAGAGTTAAGATACAAATATATATAAAATAAAAATACATTAAACTGTTGCACTCTGTAGTGTTTGCTTCAGTATTTAAATTAGATACAATACATCTCTATAAATAAAAACAATACATTGTTTCTTTTCGCTATCAGTAACTACTATTTGGTAAATTATTATCCGATTCCTTGCTCACCGCCTTACGGGCCTTGGATCATAATGAGGTTTTCTATATTTTCAACTGAACCCTAATTAACTGTATTAATGAATATGAATAAGAATTTAAGGCAGCTTCTACAGTACTTAAATACTAATGTACAGACAATGTTACTCTTTAGGCTGAGATACGTTCTTAAATAACGACTCTGTTATGCAAAAAGCTGTATTAAGGGGTACTAGAAGAGCAAGAGCTGTATAAACTAAGGACGCCATTTTATAATAATTTATAAATTGCATTGCAATTTTACGAGATATTTTTTTGTTTGTTTTTGAAATTTCAGTACAAAATTACAAAAGATTTTAACTGTATAGTACACACAATTACGTTTACTATCAATAGAACAGTCCGGGTTACTCTTAAAACTGTTTTCAGATTTGATCACATATTTGTTGTTACAGAAAAAATGTATGTATATTCCTTATTTCGAAGGGGCGTGAGTTTTGAGCTTAAAACTAGTATACATACTCACATAAAAATATCAGTCGCAAGCATAACAACAACGATAAACAGGAAAGAGTACCTACTTACCACTTGGTTATTAAATATTTTTGCACTTATCTTCAGATATGGCACATAGTAAATAAAATGGAGAATGAATTCAACCACGAACACAATTATAATATATTTATTCTTTTATTAAGATTTTCACAAGCCTGAGTCTGTATAAAAGAATAAAAAAGAAAATTAGAGAATGGAAGCTGTATAAAAGTATCTAAATAGTATCTTAGCCAGCCAAATAGTACAGCTATTATGCAGCTGTTATACAGCTAAATCTACACTTAAAGCTGTATAATTTTGGGGCCCATTTCAGAGTTACAAGGGCTGTATAGCTTGCTATACAGTCTTTATACAGCACGTTTAACAGCCTGCAGTAAACAAATAGTCCACAATACAGGTTTTATACAGTTTAAAATGTTACTTGGGCGAACGTATGCATGCGACGCTCGTGGAGCTGAAAGAGAAGCCGATAGGTTTAGAAGGAGGCGTTAGATATTTGACATATTAGTTGGTTTCGTGCAAAATTTTCCCAGTAGGTAGGTACCGTGTTTCTGGCAAATAAATTACTTTGACTTTTCTTGTACTTTAAGGGCTGGGGCGCGCCCCTCCTGAGAGGAGTAGAATGACTCCTCTTGGGTGAAGGAGGGGAGCGGCGACTTTAAAAATATAGCTAACGTAGTTTTTATAACTACTCCTAATTGTAACTAACAGTTCTAACTAAAATGCTTAAAAGTGTTCCTAACCACGAAAATTGTGCAGAAAACTGTAAGGTATTTGTATAAATATGATTAAGAAATTAGTTGAAAGTAGAAGGTAGTTGTCACTCTGTTGTCTTAGTCACTTCGCTAATAAACGTCTTTTGGATAAGCTGTTGTTTCTTTACAATAATATAATTTAATATCTCTCAGTGGCGACGAGAATACGGGATTTCACATTAATCGAGTGTTATATAGACGTATTAAGTACGTAAATATGTCAATCGGAAAAATTTCCGAGTTTAATGTGGAAGTGGACAATTGGCGGTTGTACGTGGAACGACTGGAACAATATTTTATCGTGAATAAAATAAGTGAAGATTTAAAGGTGCCTACATTAGTGACTGTGATGGGAGCGAGGGGTTACGAACTTTTGGTGAATCTTTGTACTCCGGAAAAACCAACCAATAAAACATTTACAAATTTAACGGACATTATGGAGAAACATCTTCAGCCACGCCCCAGTGTTTTAGCAGAACGATATAAGTTTCATCATAGAAAACAAAATACGGGGGAGAAAATAACTGATTACATAGCAGAGCTAAAGAAAATGTCTAGAACGTGCGATTTTGGTCAGTGGCTGAACGAAGGTTTGCGCGATCAGCTGGTATGCGGGTTAGCAAGTGAAACAATAAGACAGCGATTGTTTGCAGAGGAGAAGTTAGATTTCCAGAAGGCATGCACTTTAGCTATGAGTATGGAGTCAGCAGAAAAGGACGCAGCCTTGATGGAATCCAAAGGCGGGGGCGAAGTCGCGTCTGCAGATTGCCAGGCGATTGCGGGAGTGCAGAGGAGAAGGGGGGCGGTGATGCCACGGAGCCGAGGCACAGGCAGCGGACGAGCGCCGGCGAGCGGCAGCACGCGCTCCAATGAGACGGTTGGCGAGATGCGCAATGCGGCTACCCGTCGCGGCGCGGGCGCATCTGTCACCGTCGTCGCCAGTGGACCAGGCGAGGCCACGCCGCGCCAGCATTGCCGAGTATGTGGCGCTAATCACGACACGAAGTCGTGCAGGTTTGCACGCTATGTGTGTCGGGTGTGTAACCAGGCGGGCCATCTACGACGAGTTTGTCCGGTAGTCAATAATGCGGGACATAACTTTATCGATGACACTACCGAGTTCAGTAGCGGTGGCAGTGATGAGGTAACAAATATTAATCAGTTATCCTTAGGAAATTATCCTCCTATTTTTATATCTCTAGTGATTGCTAACAAATGTATACAGATGGAATGTGACACCGGTAGTGCCGTATCTTGTATTAATTATGATGTTTACAAAAAGCATTTTGCTAATATGAAGTTAGAGAAATGTAACTTGTTATTGAGATATTATACAGGTGAAACTATTCGGCCATTGGGTGTCATAAAACCGGTTGTTAGATACAAAGATAAAAGTAAAAACCTAAACTTGTTTGTGATTTATAACGGGAAGACTATTTTGTTAGGTAGACAGTGGATAATGGAATTAGGTATAAATATACCCACAGTCAGTAGCAGTGATTGTAATGTAAACAGTGTGTCTTGTGAAGATTTTAATTTTAGGGAATTTAGTTCCAGATATTGTGAGGTGTTTGAGGACGGCCTGGGTCGCTTCACGGGTGGCAAGGTCACCATACATTTGCGCGAGGGAGCGCGGCCGGTGTACATGCGCGCGCGACCGCTCGCCTACGCACTTCGCGAGCCTGTGGAGCGGGCGCTCGACCAGCTGGTGCGTGATGGCGTGCTCACTCCTGTCGACCGCTCCGACTGGGCTACGCCCATCGTGCCCGTTGTCAAGAAGGACGGTAACATTAGGATTTGTGCTGACTATAAATTAACTTTGAATAAAGTGTTAGAAGTCGACCGTTACCCATTACCAAGGGTTGAAGACTTACTGGCTCGCTTACATGGTGGACAGCGGTTCTCAAAGATTGATTTGTCACAGGCCTACGCACAATTTGAACTAGATAAAAGTAGTGAATGCACGGTAATTAATACCCATAAGGGCTTATTTCGGTATAACCGACTCGTATATGGTCTAGCGTCAAGTCCAGGAATTTTTCAGAAGAAATTAGAGCAACTATTCGCTCACTTACCATATGTTGGTGTATTTTTAGATGACATTGTCATTAGTGGGCGAGACACCCCTTCACATTTAGAGAACCTACGTAAAGTTTTCGATATATTAAAATCAAATGGGTTAAAGGTTAAAAAACAAAAATGCAGTTTCTTTGCCGAATCAATTACGTATTTAGGATATGTCATATCGAAGGAAGGCGTACACACGTGTCCTGATAAGGTCAAAGCCATAATGAAAACCCCCACTCCTACAAACGTAAGCGAATTAAGGTCATTTTTAGGAATGGTAATGTATTACGCAAAGTTTATTAAGAACATAAGTTTTATTCTAGCACCACTTTATAAGTTATTACGAGCAGGAACAAGTTTCGTATGGGACGAACAGTGCAAAACCGCATTTAGCACCGTAAAGGGGCTGTTGTCCTCTAGTGAAGTATTGGCGCACTACTCCCCCGACCTGCCACTGATACTGACAACGGATGCAAGTAGCGTGGGGGTGGGCGCGGTGATCTCACACGTCACGCCGGACGGCGAGCGGCCTATAGCTTATGCTTCGAGATCACTTAGTAAGGCAGAACGTGCCTATGCCCAAATAGAGCGAGAAGCTCTCGCTATAGTGTATGGTGTTAGGAAGTTTCACCAATATCTTTATGGTAGGCGTTTTAAGTTGAGAACAGACCATAAACCGCTGACATGCATATTCGGTAGCAAGGCTGGTATTCCCGTGATGGCCGCCAGTCGTATGCAGAGATGGGGAGTACTGATGTCAGGATATAATTATGATATTGAATATGTCTCATCCTCTAAAAATTGTGCAGATGCCTTGTCGCGGTTACCACAACATCACAGCGAGCCCTGTTCCGTAACAGAGGTAACATATCTAAACTTTGTCGAGGATTTTTTACCAGTTACACACAATGAAGTAAAGAAGGCGACTGCTACTGATACAGTATTGAGTAGGGTCCTTTTATATACTCAAACCGGATGGCCACTGCAATGTACCGACGAAACATTAAAGCCGTATTTTACAAGACGTAATGAAATTTATTCTGAAGGAAATTGTTTAATGTGGGGTTATAGATTAATTATTCCCTTGTCATTGCGTTTTCAAATACTCAAGCAGTTACATAGTAGCCATATGGGTATAGTAAAAACCAAATCGTACGCTCGTAGCTACGTGTGGTGGCCCAAGATCGATGCTGAAATTGAGAACATGTGCCGAAGTTGCGTCACCTGCGCGGCCGAGTTGCCGGCGCCGCCACGCGCGTCGCCGCAGCCGTGGCCGTACATTACACAGCCATGGTCACGGTTACATATTGACTTCTTAGGTCCTCTAAAGGGAATGAAATTTATAGTTATTTTAGACTCAACCTCAAAATGGTTAGAAGTGTTTAATATGGCACGCACCACAGGGGGAGCAGTAGTTAAAGTTTTAAGAAGCTTGTTTGCTAGGTTTGGGCTTCCCTTGGAAATAGTATCTGACCAGGGTCCACCATTTACGAGTGCCGAGTTCAAAGATTTTCTAAGAGTCAATGGTATAAGACAAACGTTTTCCCCTGCATATCATCCGGCGTCAAACGGAGCAGCGGAAAATGCGGTGAAGACATGTAAGAATGCAATAAAGAAGGCTTTCACAGATGGATTAGATATCGACGCGGCATTACAAACCTTTTTATTAGCCTACAGGAATACGGCACATAGTACCACAGGGGAGTCACCAGCTCAAATATTACAAAAACGTCCATTACGATCACGGTTAGATTTGTTAAGAAGGGAGAGAGCCGTTGTCGATCGTGTGAGTGATGCGCAGCGCCGTCAAGTTGAGTACGCTGGTGGTAGGACGCGCGAACTAGAGGCCGGTGAACCGATTTGGTTCAGGGATTACAGAGGTCAACAAAAATGGGAAAAAGGAACAGTAGGGCATAACGAGGGTTCACGTCGTATTTGTGTCAATGAAAGTAACGGTCGACAACACACTAGGCACATAGATCAGGTACGCCGCAGATCACGCATGTCCAGTGTTACCTGTCCAGACAACGCGGTGCGGGATAATAGTGACATGCAAGAGGGTCAAGATAGCGTGACCCCTACAATTGAACCAGGTTTGCCTTGTAACGAGCAGGACGAAATTAAGAGGGAAGGAGGTACGAATAGTAGTGAGCACGACGTGATGCAAGAATCGGACGAGGTTTTTAGTACACCTCCACGATTCATTCCACCTGCTGCACAGGCTATACCTGAGTCTAAGTCTTCGCCACCCGTGGCGCGCTCCAAGAGAGTCCGCAAGCCGGTTATAAGATTTCAAGTAGAATGATTTGTGTATTTCTATTCTATTGTATTGTATGTCAATGTGTGTCTTAATTTAAGGGTGGAGGTGTAAGGTATTTGTATAAATATGATTAAGAAATTTGTTGAAAGTAGAAGGTAGTTGTCACTCTGTTGTCTTAGTCACTTCGCTAATAAACGTCTTTTGGATAAGCTGTTGTTTCTTTACAATAATATAATTTAATATCTCTCAAAAACAACAATATTTTAATGCAAATCATAATAAAATTGTAGCTTTATCCAGTGGCGTAGCGTGGGTGGGGCGGAGGGGGCGGCCCGCCCCGGGCGGCAGCCCGCGAGGGCGGCAAAATGTCGCCGGTGAAGCGGGTTGAGATCTATGATTCATTCATTTCATGTCAGAACGTCTGACAAGTCAAAAAACAACAATGACGTAAAGGAGACGGGCGAATCAGGGCCTAACGTTACACAAATGAAATATTTATCAATATTTTGTTTCAGTTTTTTGTGGTCAATTATAAAATATTAAGCAGTTTTATCATGGGATAAGAAATTAATTATTTAATCAAATTAATACTGACTTCCCTTAGTTTCATTTTTTTAATCCTTATTTTCATATTAAAACAATGCTGCCACATCATATAGGTAATCGATGTCGATTATTATTACAAAAATAGAATGAATGATTAATTAATTATTTAAAAGATTAATAATTATTCTTTATTACATAAGTTTAAATAAAACACATATTTTTTTAAATAATGGTCGTAAATATGAATTGATTCATAAATCGATTTCACAATCGATTGTCAATGTTTTAATATACAGGCAACAAAGCGGAACTTATGTCATGTCATCAAAAACTTAAACGTCAATCACAGGGGTAAAGGACCACTGGAGCTCATCCAGTTCATTTAAAAACTGAATCTCGGAATTTCGGTTCCAAATATAGTCATCTTGATTCGTATATATTTGATTTGACTTGGCGATTAGTGTTGCAAGTTGTGAGAGAAGTTTTTCGAAGTTGAAGCTAATAAAAGATTATATCAGATCTACTATGAGCTCCGCTAGACTATCAAACTTGGCTATATTGTCGATTGAACAAGAATTAGCTGCAAATATTGGTTTTGATAAAGTAATTTCTGACTTCGCTGCTCATAAAGGCCCGTAGAATCCGCTTGTAAAACCGCTCATCCTATTTTACCTTCAATAAAAGACACCTCATTGCCTGTGAAATTTAATTTTAACTAAGCACCTATAGAATGGGGGCGGCAAAATGGGTCTCCCGCCCCGGGCGCCGAGATGGCACGCTACGCCACTGGCTTTATCATCAATTTATTGCATTTTATGTTCTCGTATTACAAACGGGATTCGACACAGCCGAACGGCAAAATCAAATATTTATGTGGGTTTTATGTTCGGGAAAAAGCCGCTCGGCTTATATCGAATTGTGCCGAGCCGACCCGAACATGATTCAGTGAGGGTAGATGCCGAACATAATAGTTTGACGATTAGCACAAGTCGAATGAAAGCCAAATCACTGTGGTAATTGCTTCGGCTCGACTTTGTTTTTCAACAAATACTAACGAATCGAAAGTGCTGACCCCCTAAATTATGTGTTGAAATCGTAAAAGTTTAAAATACATTTGTCTCTTTCTCTCACCTTGAGTTGAGCGTTGTCCAGAGCGAGATAGCTGCAGTGTTGACATCGTAGTTCTCTACTCATGCCGTGGTAGGATCTGCAGTGACGCTTCAGTTGTGTAGTAGAAATGAAACTTTTGCCGCAGAACTAAAACATTAAAAACTTATTTAGTTTGTTTTAATGATTTGTAAAGTTACTACGCGACTATTCGCGATTTCGATATTTTGACGTCTGTGCGAACATAGACTAAGAAAGTAAGTTTGTGTGTTTTTCTAGAGAGCATTTTGTGACACCGCAAAGTCAAACCCCGGTGACATCATTTTCAAGACGGCCCGTCAATGCGGCCGTTATGTAGCGGCCAGCGCTCTACTAGGAAACCGAGAGTTGGATACTTACCCCTTTATTCATAAACGTTGCTTAAAGTTATGCAGGGATTAGCGATGTTTAAACGTCACTTAACTTTAATCATCGTTTATAAATAAACCCCTTAGTAACTAACACTTACTTCACATACAAAATTGAATCCCAAATGCAATTTCGCATGACTAATAAAGCATTTCCAACTGCTGACTGACTTTTGACATATTTTACATTTCACTGGGCCTGCGGGATCGAATTCGCCATCCACCATGTCCAAATACTGCTGCCGTTTTTCCTTTCTCGATATTTTTTTTACAGTTTTGTTTAGCGGCCATTTAGTTTCGCCGCCATCTTGGTCTAACCTGTCCAATTCTATTTCTACTTTCAGTTCGGGAAATCCACCGTTATTTTCAAAATCGTCGTCGATTTCATTGCTTGTATTATGGTTTTCAGTTATTTGATTTATTATTTCATCAGTTTTGTAAATATTTTCGTCAAAATCAACTGTATTTTCGCAGTTTCTTTGGTAGCCAAGTTCTATTAATTTTTGTTCACTTTCTTGGCTCCTATTTCGGAGATATAAAGCAGAATGGACGTCGTCTTTGCATTTCACGCAAATGCTTTGAGGAAAACCATCGTTTGGTTCAATCTATGAAAAGTAAAAGAAAGATTATTATGCTGTATCTTAATACATTTCCTCGCCAATCCACTGCTGTTCATAGGCCTCTCCAATCGCGCGCCAATTTGACTTGAACCTCGACTACTCATCTGGGGGCCTAAAAATCAATTAGTACTCTCCCTGACAGTAATGACACAATGTGTTGTTTTAATGCCAACCCTAAATGACTATTATACAGGGTATAAAAAGACCCATCATAAAGCCGTACCGCAACTACGCATTCTACAGAATGCGTAGTTGCGGTACCCTTGATGCTGCGCTTGATGTGCTGGCGTCTGTACACAGACGCCAGCACATCAAGCTACTACAATCTGTCAAATTTGTTTAATAGATTTTCAAATTTATCGCTAAAGCGTAAGGTTCAAAGTTGATTGGGAAAATTAGACAGCTTCGGGTAGCTTGATGTGCTGGCGTCTGTACATCAAACTAAATAACATTGCACAAAAATAATTGCTGGGAAACTCCTTTTATTTTTGGTGTGAAAATTTTGTAGTTGCGGTTGCGGTAGTGCGCACACGCAAAATATTGTGCTTATGGGTGCATGCAACGGTACCTACAGAAGTCATGGGGTATTTAAAGCTGTGTTATAGCAACAAAAACTAGTTATCGTAAAAAAACGTCAGTAAAAGTTGGAATTTTGACCTTCAACCGGAAGGTTCCCAGGTATGGTCCAGTACAAAAAAATATTACAATGACGTCAAGGAGTACAAGGGACGTCGTTAAGTGCCTTTTTACACCCACCCAAATAATATTATATCTAACTAATTTATCTGAATAAGGGCGGATTTTTCAAACGCCAGATAGTTTTATCCGAGGAATAATTTTTGAATTTATTGACAGTTCTTCCATACAAAATCTGCCAGACGTCAATTTTATTCCACGTAAGTATAAAACTCATCTGTCGATTGAAAAATCAGTTCTAAATTTAATTAAAACCCTAAATCTAGAAATCTAGGTGAATATATTATGGGTTTCAATAATTAAACAAAAAATAACATGCGAGGTATACTAAATTGTTATTTATTTGCATCTTTAGACAACGAGCAATAAAAAAGTCAATGAACTTTCAAACTTACTTTCAAACCAGTTATTAGATACAAAACATGGCCAAAATTAACGTTTTCTTCTATATTTGTGAATAATGCCACCAAATTCGCCTTAGTTAAACACAATCTACACAGTTCGTTACACATTTTAAGAAGGAAAACTTGTTTTGGTTAATTTCGTCAGTCGAGTATAGCCGGTTTTTGACAGCTGCGGGTGACCAGACGTGAATTAAAATCACCCTTGTATTGTGTATCTGGGTTGTTAGAGCAAATTAATTATTTTTTGTGGGAAAATACGACACTTAGGGGCGAATTAAAACTTGAGTAACATCTAAAATAATGAAATATTATCACATACAGCGGGGTAATAGCGTAACAAACACACTATCAGTAGCAATAGCATAACATTTTAACAGTTCAACAACACTCATTGCGTTATTTACGTTGTTGAGCAGACACATTTTTCAAACTTATGAAGCAATTGATAGTATGTTACGCAATCAGGGTTGTTAAATAAAACGAAGAAAGTAATTTAAAAAGATTTTAATTAAAAATAGTGACTGAATTTAAACATTAAGCGCACACAGTGCAACACTTTGAAAAGATAACAATATTAAAATTGTGGTATTTTCAACTAGTTATCTTAAATCGTGATGGATGGATTAATAATAAAATTAACATGAATAATTAAATACATTTTGTACAGTAATGGTGGCGTTAATAGTATTAATATGCATTGCCTACTTAGGTAAATCTTTAAAGAAGGGGTGAGGGTACCTTTCAAAATAGTTTACAGGTTGTTTTAATCTTTACAATAGGTATATAATTACTCATTCATTTTATTTACATTGCGGTCGTCGAGAGAACGCGTTCTTGACACCAGCCTGTCGGTGCCACAATAATTCTAGTAGAGATCAAATTCGCAAAACACGTATAAGTTTGTATGACATTGACACGTGTCAAAACGCATTCTTTCCGACGCTGACGGCCTGACTGCTTGCAGTAAATTCTAATGCGGTTTTTACGATTTCTAAGGTTCCAACATAAAATGAAAACCTGAAAAATAGGTGCTTACTGGCCTTCTGACCCAAGTAAATTAATTAAAATGGTTAATTAGCTGAATCGTATAGGACCATTAAGTGTATGCCATGTGAGTGCAAGTCAGGTAAGTGCAAGAATTAAATGAATTAAAAACATCGGATTACCTACTTACATTTGCTACTTACTAACATAGTTTTTAAGTGTGTATTACTAACATCATAAATGGATCAAGGTCTGAAGTAAAGTATTTTTACTTTATTTTATTTATAAGTAAGTATTTTTTTTATAACTAGCTGTTGCACGCAACTTCGCGTGATATTAAAAACTTTTGATTTTCTATATTTTTCTAAAATAATGTAGCCTTAGTTACTTTAGGTCCAGCCGTATCGGAGATTAACCGGAACAGCAAACAGAGAGACTGTTCACCTTTAGATTAGGTTGATTACTGACTGCTCAGGATTTCGATTGGGAGCGAGAGAAATGAAACGCGGGTTTAGCACACGAGGTCTGTAATGCTACTGTCACGGTAACAAAAAAAATAAGAGCGGTTACACACACTTTCAAACTCAACATGCCGCCCACCAAAGGACCTAGTCCTTTACTAACTTAACAATGTAAACAAATATAATTCAAACTTATGTGGACTGTATACTTAACTTAAAACAATGAATTTTTTCTCAAAACAGGTAGTGAACTTAAAGTTACTTCTAACATTAGTCTTTATCAATTGGTAAAGCACAAATCCTAGAGATTGATCTTTTAACAATACTATTGCGGTACCTAATACTATAAACTCGAGTAAGACCGTCTTCTCCTGGATGTTTGGCAGTTATTCTACCCAAAGCCCATTTAGCAGGTGGCAATTGGTCCTCCTTCAAGAGCACGATATCACCAATTTCATATTCCTTTTGCTGTTTAATCCACTTTGGTCGTGTTTGGAGGCGTGTTAGGTATTCGCTCTGCCAACGATGCCAGAAATTGGCGACCAAACGTTGACAGAGTTGCCATCTGGATAAATGGTTAATATTGACTTCATTCAAGTTTGAGGTAGGTATTGTAACAGGAGCTTCGCCTATCAAAAAGTGTCCAGGAGTTAATATTTCTAGTTCAGTGTCAGCTGAATCAACGGGTATCAACGGGCGTGAGTTGAGACATGCTTCAACTTGGCATAATATTGTTGTCAGCTCTTCATATGTCAGGTGAGTGTCCAGGATTCTTTTTAGGTGGAATTTTGTAGATTTTACGGCAGCTTCCCATAGTCCACCGAAGTTCGGGCTGTACGGTGGTATGAAGTGCCACTGTGTACCGTCTGCTGCGAGAGAATCTGCTAGATGACCTGGTAAGTTTAGATTAGCCTCTTTCCATGCTGAATGTAGTTCTTTATTAGCACCTACAAAATTTCGTCCATGATCACTCCAGATATGAGCGCATCTTCCTCTTCGGGCAACAAATCTGTTGAATGCTCCGATAAATGATTCTGATGAGAGATCGCCAACCAATTCTAAATGGATGGCCTTTGTGGCCATGCAAACGAATATGGCGATGTACGCTTTACAAGTTTTTGCTCCTCTACCCTTTGACATAAGTACTTGTAAAGGGCCGGCAAAATCTATTCCACTATTAATAAATGGGCGAGCAGGAGTGATACGAGCTTCGGGAAGGTCACCCATAAGCTGAGTTCTCGATATGGCTCTATGTCGAGCACATATAATGCACTTGTGTACATGCGTCTTTATGATGTTCTTTACACGTATGATCCAATATTTTGATTTAATATAACTGAGCATTAATTGAATGCCACCATGTAATGTCTTCTTATGTGCTTCAGCTACAATAAGGTGTGAAAGTTGATTCTTCGTACCTAGGATGATTGGATGCTTTTGATCAGTACTTATCCTTGCGTTTCGTAATCTTCCGCCCACCCTGAGAATGTTCTTGCCATCTAGATATGGATTTAGTGTTTTTAAATAACTTTCTTTCTTCACGTTCCTTCCTTTCTGTAAACTTTCTATTTCCACTGAAAATTCTTCGCCTTGTGCTATTGTTATGCATTTTGTTAATGCTTCTTCCAATTCAGTAGTTGTAATAGCTTTATGAATGTTTTCAGGGTTCTTCTTAAATCGTAAAAATCTTAAACTGTAAATTATTGTTTTCAAAAGTTCTTGTAGCGTATTAAAGTCTTCAAATTTCATTCTTAGCATTTTAAAATTCACTGACATCTTTTTCAGTTCGATTTCTGTAGGTTTAATATTCGGTTTATCAAATTTTATGCTTTTATCCTTTAGCCATTCTGGCCCTTCCCACCATAGTTTATGATTGACTAGGGTGTCTACATAAGTTCCTCTAGAACCAACATCGGCTGGATTGTCTTTTGATCTTACATGATACCATTGTGAATTGGGAATATTATCCAATATTTCAATAACACGGTTGCTAACAAATAGTTTCCACCTATTTGGATCGCCAGCAAGCCACGCCAAAACCACTGTGGAGTCTGTCCAGGCGTAGACTTCCTTGTCTAATAACCTCATTGCTTCTCTCACTTGCGTCAAGAGTTTAGCCAGAAGCACGGCGCCGCAGAGTTCAAGGCGGGGAAGGGAAATGCTCTTAACTGGTGCCACTTTAGTGCGGGATGCGATTATTCCTGTTTCAACTTCTCCATTTTCTTTTTCTACTCTATAATATACTACTGCACAATATGCTTTGGTTGAAGCGTCACAGTATCCATGTAAACTTATCTTCTCATTTTCTGTCTCTGTATGTATCCATCTTTCTATTTTTATTTCATGTAAATTGTTGAAACTTTCTCTAATTTTATTCCATTCTTCTTTATGTGTACTCTTAACCTCTTCATCCCAGCCAAGTCTCTCTTTCCAAATATTCTGAATTAAAATTTTAGCAGGGATAATAGCTGGTGATATCCATCCTAACGGGTCAAATAAGCGTTGTAAATCCGCCAGAATGTTTCTTTTCGTAATCAATACTGATTTAGGTGGTAGTTTGATCTGATAGTGAAAGGAATCTGTTTTCATATTCCATGTTAAACCCAATGTCTTAATAATGCTCTCATTTGTATCAACACGTACACTTCTCAGTGATTGTGGAATCGAGTCTATAAATTCTTTGCTATTTGATGCCCATTTCTGTAACGTGAACCCTCCACATTCTAATAGTTTAATTAATTCTTGACTTGCTTTTATTGCTTCTTGTACTGTGTTATGCCCACTTATACAATCGTCGACGTAAAAATCTTCTGCTAGTATTTTAGCTCCTATAGGATATTTATCCCCTTCATCAGTAGATAATTGTTTTATTGTTTTGATTGCTAGGTAAGGCGCGGAGGCGGTACCAAACGTTACTCTTAGCATGCGATAGTCTTCTATCTCGTGAGTGGGATCCTGTCTCCACAGTACTCGCTGATAATCTGCATCCTCTTTTGTAACCAATATCATGCGATACATTTTCTGTATATCAGCTATGAAGCAAATTTTCTTCATACGACATCTCATAATTAAACTTCTTAAATCTTCTTGTAGTTGGGGTCCAACTAATAGCAAATCATTGAGTGAATTGTTTTTTGAACTTTTGCATGACGCGTCGAAAACAATTCTGACCTTCGTGGATTCGCTATCTCCTCGAATGACTGCATGGTGAGGTAGATATATTGACAAATTATTTTTCTCTTCTTTGGGAACTTTCTCCATGTGATTTAGTTGTATGTATTCTTCCATAACTTTACAATAGTCTTCTTTTAATTGTGGTTTATTGTCTAATCTTCTTTCTAATTGTTCTAGTCTCTTCAGAGCTATGTGTCTCGTTGATCCTATTTCTTGTGGTGGTATTTTAAAGGGTAATTTCACGATATATTTTCCAGTTGAATCTCTTGTATGTGTTGTTTCATAAATGTCTTCACTTGTGCGTTCATCGAAGGTAAGTTTGCGATTTGTAGTATCATCTATGTTCCATAGATTTTTCAAAAGATTGTCCATGTCTATATCTATATGTTGATGCATCACTACTATGTCGTTGTTGGTAAGTTGGCATTCTGAGATGTTGCCGAACAATATCCAACCCAAACTTGTTTCTTGAGCGGAGGGTGTGCCTGGTGGTCCCTTTATTAAATTATTCTTCACAATCTCGGTGTATACATCAATGCCAAGCAATAGATCAATTTTGTTTGACTTGAAGTATTGTGGATCAGCTAACGTTAGACCGTCCAGATGTGACCAGTTTGATTTGGTTTCAATTGTGGAACTGGGCAACTTCGACGTTATGTGTGATTTTAAAACATATGCCTTAAGAGGGAGACTGAATTGTTTATCACATCTTGATGAGATCTCCAACTGTACTGCATAACGTACTGGAGTTGTCGTGGATCCTACTCCTGTAATAGAACCTCGTACAGGAGTTTTCTTGAGTCTAATTAATTGAGTTGCATTCTCAGTAATGAATGATGCCTGTGAACCAGGATCGATTAATGCTCTTAATGTAGTCACACGACCACACTCACTCTTGACCGGTACCAGCGCTGTTGCTAGTAACGCTCTTCTCTGCTTGTATGCGAAGTTCACTATAATTGACTCATCCTGATGATTTTCTTGTGTGTTACTAGGCGTATGCGTTGAGGAGATTACAGGTGGGTTGCTATTCTTCTCTGTATCCTGAGAATCTTCTCCCTTCTTCTTTTGATGAAGAAGTGAATGGTGACGCCGTCCACAAATTTTACAAGAAGTCTTCTGTTTACAATAATGCACTGGATGGCCTGGTGATAAGCAGTTGTAGCATAATCGATTGTTTTTAATGATCTCATGTTTCTTTTCCATGTCAAGTTTCACAAATTCTTTACAGTGGCATAGAAGATGTTGAGCGTTACATAATTTGCAAGTAACTGTTACAGCTGACGTATGACATGCACATTCTTTATTTGTTTTTTGAGTGCTTGATGAAGGCAAACAGGTTAACTCAAGTGTATGGATTCGATTTTCCAAAAATGTAATCATATTTTGTAATGTAGGTAGATCAGTTTCGCATTCTCGACTTACATGTGATTCCCATTCTTTATGTGTATCAGAATCCAATTTTTGCACAGTAATATAAATGATCACTGGGTCCCATGAAGCTGTTGAAATATCCAAAGAATCCAAACTATTTAAACACTCCTTTGTACTATCTATCAGTACTTTCAATTGTCCCGGTGATTGTGTGCTAAACTTTTTAAATGAAAATAGCCTTTTCAGTATTGCATTCACTATAAGCCGCTTGTGACTATATCTATTTTTCAAAGTTTCCCAAGCCCTCTGATAATTCTGTTCTGTAACTGGAATATGTTTAATTGTATTTCTAGCTTCGCCAGTCAAACACGAATTGAGATAATGCAGTTTCTGTACGTCACTCAATGTCTTATTCTTCGATATTAAAGCTGTAAACGTATCCTCAAAAGATTGCCATTCTTCATACATGCCTGTAAATGTAGGTAGGTTGATTCTCGGAAGTTTGACCTCGGTGCTGCTCGAACTGTCTTGTTGTGATGAACATGATGATGTATTCTGAATCACATCTCCTTTCTCTGTATTCAATAACTGAAGCATATCCGTCATGTCTGTTTTCACATCCAAATATATTTCTTCACACTGACTGTATAAATCTTCCGTAAAATAGGTTATGTTTTTCCGTTGTTCTTTATTAGTAGTTTTTAATAATTGTTGATAATTGTTCCGGTATGAGTTCCAATATTCTTCTAAACACTGTACTCTTGCTTCAACGTAGCCTTTAGTTAGTCTTGCTTTCGGTGTCTTCTTAAGGTTTGTCTTTACCTTCGAAATATTGTCCGAAAAGTGTTCTAATAGATCTAACATTTGTTCCACGGTATTCATAATGATAACTTGATGATATAAACAGTCTTTATTAAACGTTCACTTCGTTATTTTAAACACTAATGTTCATCACACCATATAACTACGATTTTGTATAACAGTTGTCGATTCTCCTTTGTTCCGCTAATGAGCTTCATATATAAAACTATTCGGCGACGATTCTGAGAAGTCGGGTCACAGATAATATTATTTCTTCAATCCGACTCGTATTGGACCATGTTCACCTTTAGATTAGGTTGATTACTGACTGCTCAGGATTTCGATTGGGAGCGAGAGAAATGAAACGCGGGTTTAGCACACGAGGTCTGTAATGCTACTGTCACGGTAACAAAAAAAATAAGAGCGGTTACACACACTTTCAAACTCAACAGAGACATATAATTTTTTTTCGTTATAAGTAAGTACTTATAACGAAAAAAAATTATATGTCTCTCTGTTGTGCATTTAGTAATAGTTTTTACTAAATGCATACATGAAAGTTCATGTATGCATTTAGTAAAAACTATTACTTTGACATTACAAACAGGCACTTCCATTTTATTTATGTATAGTTTAGGAGAGCTAGCAGAGGTTTATTAATTACGCGCAATACAATAATTACAACAAGCCAGCGACCACTGCACAGACTGCTCAGTGTATATTGGTTCGGAATCTTAATTGTGTGAGCCCGACTCGCTCTTGACCGTTTTTTATTTATTTTAATTTTATCATTATAATCACGCAGTGCTTAAAATGTAATAGTGTTTCTACTTAAATAATTAATCTGGAATGTGTATCTTCAATATTCGTCATGGAATGGGTAGTGTGGGTGGTCGGTGCTGAAAAGAAAAACGAAGAAATTAAAAAAAGTATAATTATTATTACAAAATATCACGCCTGTATTTTCCATAGGGGTGATCAGAGGTGTGTCAGTACCTACGCTCACATTTCGCCACCTATAAATAAAAACGAATCGTTTTGCTTACCAATATGGTAGCATTTTTATTACCAAACTGGGCATACAGTAAGATTTTTTTATCACCATCCAAATTTTTACACAGTGTTCTACCCATGAATATGAACAACTTTCACTATGGGACCAACTCTGAAATCACGAAAAAAATATCAGCTGTTTAAAATAAAAATTCAGTACCTACTTGACCAAAATGTATGAAACAGCAGATTTTTTTTTTCGTGATTTTAGAGTTGGTCCCATAGTGAAAGTTGTTCATATTCATGGGTAGAACACCCTGTAAAAATTTGGATGGTGATAAAAAAAATCTTACTGTTTAAATAGATTCGTGAGCTAATTTTACCTGTGATAGAGCAGCAGTGCTATTCTGTAAAAATCTCGCCGTGAAAACTTCGGTGAAGTGAGCGTGGAGTGAGCTGTCAATAGTGTCAATTCCTAGCAAAAACAAACTCACTTCACCTAAGTTTTCACGGTGAGATTTTTACAGAATCGACCGGCAGGTACTTCCAAAAGGTATGAAGTCTTTGCTTCATTATTGGTAAAGAAACGAGTCTTAATTTTAACCTATAACGCCCCGTACATTATAGGAATCGGCCATGAGTTATAGGGGGCGAGGCTATTGCACCAACCGGGCCCAAGCCCACTGCTAATGAAAAATTTGTGATACCAGAGGCACCGAACATGTGTTACTATTCCAGGGTGTAGAAATTAAAGAGCTTGTCAACCAACTTGATATTTTTATTTTAAATGGGTTTGCTCTTGACTCTAGTCTAGGTCAGAGATGACAGAGACAAAGTCTACGATGGAGTGAGCTCACCCAGAAGAAGCCTGTTCAGTCTTACTTTGAAGAGATTCGGGTTGTATGCACTCGGAAACACAAACGCAGGTAGAGAGTTCCACTCTTTTGCTGTGCGCATTATAAAGGACATTTGAAAACGCTTAGTGCGGATTGGTGGAATAGCAACTAGGTAGGGATGGTAACTTGCAGTGCGTCTGGATGTCCGAAGGTAGAAGGGGGCCGGATATACTAAATTACTTTAATAATTTTTTTTTTTCGTGTCGACTTATCTTTTTTGATTTGGTTTCTTTATATTGTTTGAGCCCAGTAGCCACGTCGTGCAGAATCAGTGGCATTCTTTAGGTCGGCAAAGGTGCCAGTGAGGGAGCACTTAGGACACTCCAACAAGTGAGGCATGATCTGATCAGGAGCAGCGCACTCGCACTTGGTGTTAAATGGCTCAGTGATCCCCCACTTCATCAAATTGTGTTTCAATAAATTAATTAGCAACACTTACTCTCCCAGCTTGCAGACTCGGCCATTGCACTCCAGAGCAGCGATGGCCTTGATATCATCCAAGGTCAGTTGGAAGTCGAAAACGTTGAAGTTCTGAATAATGCGGGACTTATTTACGGACTTGGGGATCACGACGATGCCGCGGTCGATCGCGTATCTGAGGGCGAAAAAAGTTATATTTAGCATTATGCATAATCAGATCAGCCCATGGTTCAATTGCTGGGACACAGGCCTCCTCTCTGAGAGAGGGAGTGGGCTGATCTACCACGCGGGCACAATGCAGGTTGGCAGATGTCACATGTCTTCGAATTTTTGGCTCTAGCACATGCCGGTTTCCTCACGATGGTTTCTTTTACCGTTTTGAGAGCAGTGGTGATGAAATTAAATACACAAACTAATGTGTCTGCCTGGGTTCGCGCTCATGACCTCCAACTCGTAAGTCGGGGCCGTTAATAAAGGGCCACCACTGCTAACTAAACCGGAAATCAGCAGAAATATAGTATGATATGTAGAAGGACCTATTTCCTTAGACGAGCTCCTTCTAAAAGAGTTCTACCATCACGAAAGAGTTATGCCTAGATTTTGAGACTGACCTGATCAACACCTGAGCTGTGCTCTTCTTGTACTTCTCAGCCACAGCCTTGATCCTAGGATCTTCAAGCAGCTGAGGGTCATCAGGCTTGGCCCAGGGTCTATCAGGAGAACCGAGCGGGGAGTAGGCGGTGACTGCGATGTCATGCTGCCTGCAGAAGTCGATCAGCGGCTGCTGGTTCAAGTATGGGTGGACCTCGATCTGGTGGAAAGTAAAGAGTCTAGTTCAAGTACGACTTAAATTAAAATAGCAATGGATAAACTAAGATAGTCTTAAAATTAGATGGCGTTTGGGTATATGTCACAATTTGCTACTAATTTTAAATCCCTTAGTACCCGTTTTGCATAACGGTTGTATGAAATTAAACGCCTTTTTTAAATTAGATATGACTTATTTCATCATCATCTGCCCAGTCTTTTCCCAACTATGTTGGGGTCGGCTTCCAGTCTAAACGGATGCAGCTGAATGCCAGTATTTTACATGGAGCGACTGCCAATCTGACCTCCACAACCCAGTTACTGGGTAATACGATACCCAGTTAACAGTTTTTTAAAGCATTACAAACCTGCAACATAACAGGCTTAATCTTGGCAGCTCTCAAGACCCTCTCAATCTGCCTCTTATTGAAGTTCGAGAGGCCGATGCTCTTTGTCAGGCCCTTTTCCACAAGCTTCTCCATCTCCTTGTACGTGTCCAGAAAGTCTACTGGAGAGGCGATGAGTTTACCACTGTCGGAGTCCCTTGGGAAGATCTCTCCACCTTCCTAAAACAAATGAACAAGGTAAAATATTTGAGGGCAAATTGCCGTATATTTATCCGCCAGATCACATGTACACCACAACCCAGCGACAAGATGTGACCAAGCAGTACTTACATGTGAAGGGTGTAGGTAAGTAAGCTTACGGGATGCGCTAGGTAGCCCGCAAAATTCAAATTTTCTTACGTCTTTTTGCAATTTGCAGGTCAGTGTTAGGTTGTATCATCATCTAGCCTAGCCTTTTCCCAATTATGTTGGGGTCGGCTTCCAGTCTAACCGGATGCAGCTCAATATCAGTATTTTAGATGGAGCGACTGCCTATCTGACCCCCACAACCCAGTTACTGGGTAATACGATACCCCTTGGTCAGTGCCAGGTTGGTGTTGAACAAAATATGATTCGCAAGCGTAATTGATATATTTTCATGAAATAGTTATTCAATAGGATTTTGAAGTTAGAGGGTTGTATTGATGATTATAATTCTGTAAAGACATATTTATTAAGCTTGGGAATCATATTTTAATCAACATTTAACATGACACGCTTCAAATTGCAAAAAACGTAAGAAAATTTGAATTTCGCGGGCTACCCTGATGCTTCCGGTCAGTGGATCGTCGGCCCAATCTGTCAAAAATGTATTTATCTACATTTTAACATTAATTGTCGCTAAGTGCTCATAAACACGAGCGACAAGCGTCAACGCCAGAGGCAACGGCAGCCGTCGAGGAAGGTTGACGACTGCTGTCAACACTTTGCGGGCGTCTGCCGTTGACAACATGCCGCTCGTGTATTTGCGCCGTACTCAAATATACGAGCGGCAGTTCGCTCGTGTGATATAGAATTGCTCGTTAGTTTCGTATTGACTTTGACTTACTTTGAGTTGATTGAATTTGGGATCATTTGTTGTTGATTGAATTGTCGCTATCGCTACGTAACTTATTAGAATGTTTTTTATTTACAAAATTTATAGCTTCTTGTGACGAATACTTTAGTCTAAGATGAGATTGAGACTAGATTTCGAACGTTATTAAAAAACAAAAGACTGCCTCGTCGGTTTAGACGTGTTCGCAAGCGCCACTGCAGCACCGCGATTCCGTAAAAATCTCACCGTGAAAACTTAGGTGAAGTGAGTTTGTTTTGCTAGGAATTGACACTATTGACAGCTCACTCCACGCTCACTTCACCTAAGTTTTCACGGTGAGATTTTTACAGAATAACACCGCAGATATCAAGATTCACAGATCGCACTTTAATTAAATTACTTTACGTAGAAGTAGGCGTTCCATACGAATATGACCCTTGTCGTTATAAATATGATGACCAGATAAATATGTACATATATAGACCAGCAAACCTAATTACGTAATACACTATAAAACTCAATCCGAATCATTTTGAAGGATAATGCAAATCCATTGCTTCATATGCTCGAAAAATTTGTCTGCTCAACAACGTAAATAACGCAATGAATGTTGTTGAACTGTCAAAATGAAAGCCATTGCTACTGTTAGTGTGTTACGCAATGAGGGTTTTCGTGAAAATTTACGACACCAGTTGGCACCACTGTGACAAGAGGTCTTCCAATATAAAATATATGATGACGTTCATCATTCGATTCATTCATTCGTTCATCATTCCGTCATGACTAAAGAAAATATAGGCTCTTTGACAGATGTCTGGAGCTGACGTGTCAGTGCTGCCACCTGGCGAACGTTATTTCAGAAAACCCTCATTACCCTGCAGGTACAGACGCCAGCACATCAGTTCCCCACTGTCAGTTTCCCAATCAACTTTGAACCTTACGTTTTGGCGATAAATTTGCAAATCTATTAAAGAAATTTGACAGATTGTAGTAGCTTGGTGTGCTGGCGTCCGTACGTCATGTATTATTTATCCGTCGCGATACAATACGTCCGGCTTATCTTTCGATCATAGCGTGTGTAGCCTGGATTTATATAGATAATTTTAGTATATCAGACAAAGTCCTACTCGGATATCTATACATAGTACACATGTCCTTGAAATCCATAGATATTATCCGTGTTGAAATTCTTCATCGTTCGTCACTTCGTAACGTATTGGGTTAACGTTACGAAGTGACGAACGATGAAGAATTTCAACTCTGTTATGTATGAATGAAAAGTTGTAATAATGATAATTATTAAAATCAGTGTATGTGTATTTTTAGAATTATAACTATTTTAGTTATTATTATGTAAATACACATTTCAATTTTGAATTCGAATCATATTTTTATCAATAACCTGAAAATTGCAAAAAACGTAAAAAAAAATGAAATTTGAATTTCGCGGGCTTCCCAGGCGTTTTCGCCTTTATGGCTTACCTTATAGGCTTGAGGCCAATGCATCAGGTACAGATCCAGGTATTCCAGTCCAAGTTTCTCGAGTGAGGTCTTGATAGCTCCCTCAACGAGATCGGGCCGATGGAAGGTACACCATAGCTTCGAAGTAATGAAGATGTCCTCCCTAAAAACAATCGAGTTTGTTGGAGACTAGAGGCAAACCCGAAATAAATGGAAATATAACGGTGATCGTTCGCAAAGCGTTATGAATTTTTTATACAACTTAGAAATATCAACTAAGCATTATGATGTTTAAATTTTACGCTTCCATAATCAAAGAGATTTAAGATAGATACTATAGAATAGAATAGAATATTTATTTGCCAGAAACATGGTGTTTACAAAGGTGTTCGTAACAATGCATAGTGCTACGTGTCTCACCGTTTTAACGGTAGGTATGCAAAAACAAATGACAATTAACAATTAAAGGCAGTTCTTGCAAAAAAATTCAATATGCCTTTGTCAATATAATTTAATGTCTTTGAGCATAATGAATTCTTTATACTTACAAATATTAAGCATAATGAATATTTTATACTTATAAATAAATATAAAGCAACATGAATTCTTTAGAATAATACCTAAAGATTTTTTGATACAATTAAATAACATTGTCATTGTGAATAGCACCTTAAGCAATTTACAGCACAACACAACACAAACAATGATTAAGTTGTTAGGAAAGAGCAAATGAAAAATAAATGAAGTTGTTGAAAGAAAAGATGTTGACAAGAACGACATTGGTGATCGTGGAATATAGTCAAAAAGAACACAACGAACGAAACTTTTTTTCCCGATCGTCAACAGGCAGTGACCTGCGGCAGTGTAGGCGACGGGGTGTTCCGTGTTACTGATCGGGAATATTTGGTTGTTACAGGCAGTCAGAAGCAATTAGCACATATTTTTTGGTCGTCTGTTCTGCAACCTTTATCGATTCGCAAAGCAATCTCAAAGGCGCGGTCGTGCTACGGTCGAGGCGTGGTCTCTATGTAGAGTCGAGGCGCGGGCGGCTATGCATCCCTCACACATTCCAATTCACCTACGGTCTACGCCCGAAACAAAATGGCAGTGGAGTCGCGTCTCGGTCGGGCACAGCGCCACCGCCGCATCCCCACCTCGACCCCACGCCGCCTCCACCTCGCCCGTGCCGCGACTCTAGTATATGAGCGCACTGCCATTTCTTCCTAAAGAAAACGTAATTGCGGCGCGCCGCGCCGCCGCCTCGACTCTAGCTCGTGTGAGCGATCCGCCAAAGAGCACGTTAATGAGTTTTTAACAAAGACAATATAGTCTTTGGTTTTTAACAACCGTAGGAACATGAAACGACAACAATTTATAGGCCTTTAGCACTTCAGCGATAAATGGGACTTAAAAATAACTGGTGAAATGTGAGTCTACTAGAGGTACACCTCTCCTTAACTCTTTGGTGAATTCAGGCGTGATGTTGAAGAAGAGAATCTAAGGGTACCTCTTGATAACTCCCTCGTCGATCTTGGCCTTCAGAGCAGCCCCAACCTCCCTCTCGTTCTCATAGATGTGGGCGCAGTCGATGTGTCGGTACCCGGCGTCGATGGCATCCTTCACAGCTTCCGTCACTTGACCAGGCTGGGACTGTGGGCAAACAAAGGGTTTACTATACGCAAAGGAAATACAAACATTAAAATAGGGCTATTAATGAAAACTAACAACCATCATGGAAAAAGTACCAGTGCGTGGCCAAAAAGGTCTTAAAAACAAATGACCTAGTTTGCGCGACTTCACACGGGTACGTACTATGGAGGTATGAGGGTGTAAAGTTCACTCATCCTCCATAGAAAAGAAAGGATCCTCAGACCAGACGGGTGTACTGCCTGGAAATTGATGTCGGGGTCTTGTATTAATGCTAGTCATGCGGTAAACTTTGCTTGCGCGATGCAGGAATTTACGTAACGTCAGTGTAATGACGTCTCGTAAAATCGATGGCGATGTAGATGTCGCCACAGTAATACCAGGATATAAAGTAGATATTATTGTGAATCCTGTGTCCTAGTGTGCCAAACATCGAAATCTGTTCCGTAATAGAGAGATTAATATTTATAAAGAACTAGCATCCCGTGGGAATATCAGGATAAAAACTATCCTGTCCTTTCTCGGGACACAAACTATCTCTACCTATATCAAATTTTATCTAAATCGGTGATGAGGTAACAGACAGACAGACAGACACACTTTCGCATTTATAATATTAAGTATGGATCATCAGGAACTCTAAGCGTGGGGACCCGTCTTTCCAGGTCTAGCAGTAGCTTTAGGTTCTTACAACAGAAATTTCTTAGGAAGTTGTGTAGCTCAGTACTCAGTAGTACACACGTAGCCGAATTCTGGGCCGTGCCCATTTTAGATTACCTTCGCCCAGTAGTAGCACGGACCCTGGATTTAATTAAATAGGTGGCAACATGAGGGTTTATGGTTATGCTATTATTATTATTTATTTATCCTCACACGGGAACGTCATTCCGCAATTGCACCAACGGAGCAAAAAATAGTTCATGTGTTGCTTTCCATCCATCCTGTGGGCCCGCGGTGAACATCGAACGGCCGGCGATGGATCACGCACACTCACGCATCGTGAGTGATATGAGTGAGTCCATCCCTATGAGCCTAGGTAGCATGATATTTTATGTAAGTACCTAAATTCATGATGACTTTGCAAATCAAGTGATTAAGTTTATCGCTGGGTATTGCATAATATTATGTAATAGCGACCCATTCCTGGCTTGGTACCGTTTTTACGACTTGATAAATTATCGAGATTTCTTTTTTAATTTAAATTCAATATTATACACGTAAACTTTCCGGAATAAATTCTCTAATTAATGATTAATTTAAGTTCAATATTGTACTCATTTAAATATCCCGTAATAAATGTCCTAAATTACGGTGGAAACCGCTTCAAAATTCATTGTATAGTTTAGAAGATCTTAACAATCACACAGACACGAGAAGCGACTTTTTGAAGGCAAGAACGAAGAGTGACCCAACCGCCTTAATACATGTTTCTAAGTTAGATAAAGTGCTTATGGAACGAAACTGTAACGGTTTACCAACAGTCGATTGACCAATTAACCGTTGGTCAACATTATCTCCAAAGGACTTTTGACCCACGTACGTTTCCCCAACAGAAATACGTCAGTGAATGTTTTGTTGACCAATAACTTTCACCCAAAGAACAAGGCCAACAGACACCGGGAAAGGTGAAAGTAAATAAAAGCTTGTAAAAATAATAATAAAATATGATAGTTTTTAAATACTATTGCTCCGCTCCGTGGCGTGGGGAAGATCACGTAGCGGGTCTAAGTTGTTTACAAGCAAGAATAATAAGACGTAATCGACGGAGCCCCGCTTCGCGGGGGCCCCATTTCTGTAAAAGTAACCTAACCAAACTTAACCTCGGGGTGCCCTTCGCTCGCTTTGCTCGCTCACTTGAGCCGCCATCATTCCCTTCGAACCTAACCTGTCCGAGCCGGGGTGCCCCAAGTCCCGAGCTCGCTTCGCTCGCTCTTGCATCTTAAGTTCTATTTGACATGGGTCAATTGTTCTTTGGGTGAAAAGTTCCTTGGATGAAAAGTTAATGGCTTAAAAATAATGTTGACCAGCGGGTCATGGACCAACAGACTGTAGTCCAGTCAAAATAGACATTTGACTTAGCCAAAATTCGCATAGAGCTGAAAATTGGCAGAGACGTTATATACATTATTATAAATGAAATGTCAAAAATCCCCTTCGATCCTACTTCTGCAAAAAAAATTATTCAAGGTCAAAAGTACAAAATTAAGGTTTTTTTTCATTTTTCTCGAAAACAGTAAGTATTATCGTGAAAATAGATCAGACAAAAGTTGTAGATCATACAATTCTCCACAAAAATGGTCCAGTCACTTTTTCTCTTACGACTCACCATTCGTGAGATATCGCGGTTTTAATCATTAGAAAATTCATATTTTACATAATATGCACACATTTCCGCACCACCTATGAGGTAATAATGTACTTGGCGCATTTTTTTAACGTGGTTTCCCCAGTAGGTATACTCCACGATCTATTGTTATAAAGAAAGTTTGATCAGATCGTATCCTATTAATTGCAAGAATAGTAATATTGCTAATGATCAAAGTGGAATAGGTTGTTTTTCTACGTTATATTGAAAGAAATACAACATATGAAGATATTTATGATATTAATGAGGAGACAATTGATGCATCCCTTTTCTTAGAACAGCGAACTTCTGCAAGAAGAAGAAAATAAAGACGAAGAAATAATTGTCGAAGTAGAATTAGACAATTATCTAAATATGACATGTGGAAAAAAACAATCTATTCCACTTTACTCATTAGCAATATTACTACGAGGATTCTTTCAATTAAAAGGATACGATCTGATCAAACTTTCTTTATTACAATAGATCGTAGAGTATACCTACTGGGGAATGATGATGATGATGGGACTCCCTTTCCCGTATTCGGGCCGTTGTGCGTGGGGATTCTGGCTAACAGAGCCAGCCTAACTCCGCCCAGAAGCACAGAAGCTTCCTGGGAGCTTCACAGGCTTCGCGGAGCGACCTCATTGTTCCGAGGATTTCTGCACGTTGAGAAGCCACGGCCTCGCAATCCAGGATGACGTAGGCGGCTGATTCCTCGGCATCAAGGCAGCCCCTGCAAAGGGGGCTGTCCGTGGTGCCTAGGTTGAAAAGATGTTTGTTAAGGAGGTTGTGGCCCGTAATTGTACCTATTATTATTCTAAGGTTATTCCTACTCAGGCTGAGAAGTTTTTTGGTTAATCGCGGGTGTATCATTGGTAAAGCCAATTTTGACTGTCTATAGTCTGTTGCCCGTGACCATCTGTTCTTATGAAGTTCGGTCGATCTTTGGCGAATCCACGCACGAAATTGTGAGAAAGGCAAAGGGAGAAGTGGGTACGGGCCTAGCACCCTCATACATATCAGAGCCTCTCTTCGCAAGTTCATCTGCAGCATCATTGCCCAAAGATTCACTGTGCCCTTTGATCCACTGGAGAGTAATACGATTAGACGTCGATAAACTCTCCAGAACTAGATGGCACTCAAAAATTAGCTTATTGTTAGTTTGTTTGCTTCCTAAAGCTTTGAGCACAGATAGGCTGTCGGATAGGAATTTAATGCCATAGTTCCGGATGCCTAAGCGCTTTACTGCTGTTGCAGCTTGTGTTAAGGCAACACATTCGCATTGAAAGATCGAACTATGTGTGCCTAGTGGTATGTGAAAGTTAATATTTAGGTCAAGGGAGTGTACGCCAGCACCTGAACCGTTTTGTGTTTTAGAGCCGTCTGTATAAATGCGCACTTCATTGACTCCTGACTGATCCCTTTCTTCCCTTTCTTTCTTTCTTCCTGTTTGTATAATGTAGTTCTTGTTGAACATCGGTTGGTTTGGTGTTCTATCACACGGGGCAGCGATGAGAGGCTGGTACTCAATCGCCCGGTCCAGGATTTGCCAGCGTCAGCAAGAGGTCAGCGTGTGGACTGGTAATGTTTTTGCCCCATATGCCCAGATGCATTAGCCTGATGGCGGCTAGCGCCGCTTCCTGCTGTATGTACAGGTCAAGGGGAGTTAATTGAAGGGCTATCTCCATCACCTACTGGGGAAACCACGTTAGAAAAAAATGTACTAAGTACATTACCTCATAGGTGGTGCGGAAATGTGTGCATATTATGTGAAATATGAAATTTCTAATGATTAAAACCGCGATATCTCACGAATGGTGAGTCGTAAGAGAAAAAGTGACTGAATCATTTTTGTAGAGAATTGTATGATCTACAACTTTTGTCTGATCTATTTTCACGATAATACTTACTGTTTTCGAGAAAAATGGAAAAAACCTTAATTTTGTACTTTTGACCTTGAATAATTTTTTTTGCAGAAGTAGGATCGAAGGGGATTTTTGACATTTCATTTATAATGATGTATTTAACATCTCTGCCAATTTTCAGCTCTATGCGAATTTTGTCTAAGTTATGACTTATTTTTGTCTATTTTGACTGGATTACTGTTGGTAAACCGTTTCAGTTCCTTATGGAAACAATCTAACTTAAAGAGATATACACTATAATGCTGTAAATTACACATATCTATTATAGTCGCGTATCATATTTTGATCAAAATACAACCCGACACTGCAAATTGGAAAAAAAACGTAAGAAAATGGAATTTCGCGGTCTACTACTCGCGCATTCACCATAAAGATAAAAAACTCGAGTTAACCTTGCGACTTGATTATAATGTTCAAACTGATATAAAAAGTAGGTAAACATTTTTTCAACACACTTGCTCCTAAAGTGGCACTTAATGAACCGCTTTTAGGTCCATAATGCACTGTATTAAAAACGCGTGCTTTTTAATACTTTATGTTACTGAACTAGTGCGATAACGCCACAGATAACTATTTACTAGTCGGAGAATTGCGTTTTTTTAATCTCATCAAATAGACTTCAAGCCAAAAGGAATCCGCGGCCCATATTTAATATATTTTTTTAAATAGTCTGTCCCAAAATGAACTAAAATTTATTTACCTTATGGTGAATGTGCAGTCGTAAACAGCGAAATTCAATTTTTCTTACGTGTTTTGTAATTTTCTGGTCAGTGTCAGGTTGTATCTTGATTAAAATATGATTCGCGACTATAACAGGAACGTATTTATAGAATTATGATCATCAGAATCATACTACTTTCTAAGTTAGATTTGTTCCATAAGAACAAAAAGAGATTTGTTCTTAGGGAACAAATCTAACTTAAAGATATAACGTTATATAACGTTTCTAATGACTATAATTCTGTAAATACATAAATCTATTATAATCGCGAATCATAATTTAATAAAGTTACAACCTGATACTGACCTACTAATTGCAAAAAGAATTTCGCGATCTATCACTGCACATTCACCTTAAGGTAATACCGTTCCCCCCCTTATCTCCGAAGTTCGCATAGAGAAAAATCTGAAATAGTTCTATATGATAGAAATGTATGTAAAGATTACAGGAAAAATAAAACGATGTCTCTAAATAGCACAGTTTTTCAGAAATCATCAACAAAAGTTACATTAGTTGTATATGTTTTGGAATGGGCAACTAGCTTCAACTTTCTGACTAACCGACAGACTATTTAATTTTGACAATCCAAAAGTGCCTGTACAAGGTTTACCTAATTGAAATAAATGCTTTGAGTTTGAGTTGGTGGATGTCACATGGCTTCGAATTTTTGGTTATAGGACGTTCTGGTTTCCTCACGATGTTTTCCTTCACCGTTTTGAGAGCAGTCGTGATGAAATAATGAATACAAAGTAAAGTGCCTGTCTGGGTTCGAACCTACGACAGCTCGTAGCCTTTATCACTCAGCCACCAGTGTCACCACTGCTCCTACTTTGCTGTAAACACGGGGCAAATATAGAAATCTCACGCAGTTAAACAACTACATAAAATATACTCGAGGAAGTACAATTAGGTAATATTTGTTTTATACTGGAATCAAACCTGTGAATTTTAACGCGTCTCAAGGTCAATTAGTTTCGATTTGTCAAAAGCATTCCACTTTGTTTCACACAGAAAACTGATGTTTATACGTTTATAATATGGCTAACCGTAGGTTGGAATTTAAAATAGACGAGTATTATATTAGTAAGTATGCGTGAAAATATTGTTGTAAGTAGAACTTTTGTTGTAAGTTTTCTGTTTCAAAACGGCTTTGGTGTCCTACAAGGTACTGTTTTTGGCCCACATATTTTCTTGCTTCATCTTAACATTACATCACGTGTGTATTACCTCGAAAGATAAGAAAGTGCAGTACCTAATATAGTAATAATATAGGTACCTAATGTGGAATTATTTCTTTTTAGTAGAAGGGAACGTATACAGATGTGCGAGTGAAAGGGGTATAAGACTGAAAGGGAGAGAGTGAGGAAAAGCAATATGGCGAGGGCTGCAAATTACGATGTAGAGTGCATTTCACGAAAGAAGTCCCTTCGCCATAATGTTGGCACCATTGCTTTTCATTGATGAATTGTTTTACCTTCAATGAAAAGCAATGGTGCCGAAAGGGTTACCGCTGGCTCGGAACATAGGTATGTATAGGGCTAAGGAGGGAACACGGGTGGGTTTTAGTCGGTAAGAGTCTGACACTTCCTGCGCTCCACCCAGAGCGGGAGGGGTCATTTGAAGATTTCTCATCCAGAAATAAAAAAAAGACGTGTTACTTATGTCTTTTTAAAGTTTCTTTCTAATTACATTAAAATATAGAAGTTTTTACCTAATATACTCTATTATTTCACCATACGATCTCACACTAATATATGTATGCTCCCACATTTCGCCAGATAAGTTTAAGTCCCATAATTATTGTAGTGAGGGAACGAAGCTATTGCCATCAAAGGGGCACAAATCCAGACTCCGACATGCTACTGAGAAATTCCTGACCGGCCCAATGATACTTTGTCCGAATTGCGAATCCAACTTGCGGCCGAATTTAATCAACGAGGCCCTCTGCTTCATCATAAATCATCCCGGATTCGTGTAATGATTTAAAAGAGTGTCCATGGAATTTTTTGCCATTTCTTCTCCAAAGAAATCTACGCTTTGGTACGAGCTAGTTTCATGTCAGATTGACAGACTCCTTCCATCAAAATTCAATAATGGCTGTATATATAATGGTTTATCAATAATAATAAAAAAATGCTGTTCGTTGATAAGCGCATCATTTGAGAACGGCTGGACTGATTTGACAATATTTTGTTCTAAATGTTCGTAATAGTCAGAACTGGGTTTTCATGGAAAGAAAAGTTGGACAACTTTCCCAGAAAATGTTCAAATTCGGGACAAACTGTACGTTCTTTTTCTATGAGATTTTCTGTCGTATGTATGTATATCGGCACCCTAATCGCGTAACATATACTATCAATCTCAATCAGATTCATTTTGAAGGATATTGCTATACATTGCTTCTCGAAAATGTGTTGCCTCAAATGAATTCGACTTATTTATAGTTGTTCAAACATAGAAAAAACTTATAACTTGCCTTTTGACAGAAATCTTACAAGTAATCGAGTTGGCCGAGCTGCTAAGATGTTTAGTTTATGTTATGTTGTGTGACAACAATCGTCAATGAAATAAACCTTGAAGTTTATATTATAAACTATAATTTAGCTCTATTTTATGTATTTCAAAGCACTAAAATTTACATTGTTATCAGTCTGGTGACATTGATTAATTACGGGCTACCGGCGAAAACACCTAGAGAATTTCATTTTGCTCGGCTTTGAAAAGTCGTAGCGTTTAGGGGTTCCCTCTATCGGGCAGAATTTTTTTTGGCAGAAGTTTATTTGGCATAACCCACTTGGCATAATCTTCTTTAAACTAATATTATTAAGGCATAAAAATGATTTAACATAATTTTTACACATATTATTATTGTTTGGCCGAATGTTTATATGTCCGAATTTACATTTGGCATAGGTACTTTTAAGATGGCAGAATTTTATTTGGCATAATTTCACTTGGCATACTGTAAAGTTAGGTATCAGTAGAATTATTTTTTAACGAATATTGTTTGTTCGGTGTATTTTTCCATGATATTTTTTTTATTGAAATGGGTTTGCTCTTGACTCTGGTCTAGGTCAGAGATGACAGAGACAAAGTCTACGATGGTTAATAATATATTCAATAATAAACGAACGAACGAACTATAAAAATGGTTTCTATAGGCGATCTCGGGACTTGGGGCACCCCGACTTGGGTTAGGTTAGGTTCCTTTAAACGTTTTATTTGTTATTGCTTGTAAACCAACTTAGACCCTAACTAATTATTTAAAAAAAATGGTTAGGTTAGGTTAAAACTGTGACCCCTACGCACGAGCTCACGTACCTATGCCAAAAGACGATTCTGACTGTGAACTTTCTGCGATATGATGGTTCTACTTTTTAATTAAGTATTATGGATTTGAAATTTATGCCTAAAGACGATTCTGACTTACAAAATTATGAGTTTTGAATGTATGATAAATGAGTGTATGCCAAACGATTTTCTGTGAAATGAAGTTTATGAAATACGCTGTTATGCAAAATAATATACAAAACCACAAACATTTTTTAAATCCGACCGGTTGTTTAACGCGTTCAAACAAACAAACTCTTCAACTTTATTAGTAGGTAATATAGTAGATTAGAATTATAGAGCTCGTACATGTAGATACTGATTTATTAACTTTCCAAGTTTGTTTTAATAGACTTTAAAAATAATGAACGTACAGCTTCCTTCTTTCATTTCTATTTATTTAGCTACGCGTATCCATACATCCATCCATCCATACTAATAAATGCAAAAGTAACTCTCTCTGTATGTTTGTTACCCTTTCTCGCCTGAACGGCTGGATAGATTTCGATGAAATTTGGCATTCGGATAAACCGTGACCTAGGTTAGGACATATATATTATAGGACACTTTTTATCCCGGTAGTACGTCGCCAGGGTATAATTTATAAAGGAAATAACTTACCTTCCACGTCCCAAGCCCTAAAACAGGGCAAGTGCGTCCGTTGTTCAAAATAATAGGAACGTTAGTAGACATCTTGTAAACACGTATGCACTCAACGAATTGAAGTTCGATACTGAAGCCTGAAGCGAGAGACAAGCTTATACCTATTTTGTTACTGGTTCACTAGCGGACAAATAAAGGTGCGGTTTTGTTAGTGCGACTATGCGCTGTAATACGAAACGTAGATAATTAATTAGATTTTGCGTGTAAGTGCTTGTGTATATTGTCAACAGTTCATCACGTTAAGGGGCTTACAGGACCTAAACGCAAAAAACGGAAGTTTTAGAAGCAGTTTAAGTATATGATCGACTACAGTAAACAAAATCAGAAAAATATATGATATTCTTCAGAATATATGATATGTATAGTGTGTTGAAAACATAATACAACTAAATTTATAACAGAAAAAAATCATGAAGATGCCTCTAAAAACTTTCTTTAAATTACAATAAAAATACATACAATCATTCTGATGAGAAAAAATGTTTGATAAATGTGCAAACTGCGCTCTTTCATATTATATCCCACATGCCCCAGTAGCCCCACTTCGAATTTTTCAGACCCCTTTTCAGTCCCTGTTGCTAAAAATATAGTACATGTATTTTTTCTTATTTGAAAATGGTTGGGTAAACGTCATCTAAAACTATTCCAAATTTTAAGTTGATAGCATTAGTAGTTCTTGAGATATCCAGCTGTGACAGACAGACAGACAGAGTCTCATCATAAGGGTTCCGTTTACCATTATGGTACGAAAACCTGAAAAGTCAGTTAATAAATTCTGCGCGGACGCATCAAAGAAACTCCACCTTAAAATTCATTACTTATCAGCACACGAATTGTTCACTTTGCCCATGGAAAATGGAAAATTAGATTCTCCTTGAGATAAAACTATTAACGACTTTATCGGGGTGTGTGAGTGATTATGCCATTTGCAAAATATGGTGTAAACAAAGTGTAACAGGTTACACAATATGGTGTAACCATGGTGGCATGGTGTAACAGGTTTTTTTTTTCATGATGGGAAATTATCAAATGGCCCCCCGCTCTGGGTGGAGCGGAAGTGAGTGTCAGACTCTTACTGACTATAACCCACCCGTGTTCCTTCCTTCGCCCTTTATGTTCCGGGCCAGCGGTAACCCTTCCGGACAATCCAATATTTATGTCTGTAATTTATATGGTGTACATAATAAAGAGTATTCTATTCTATTCTATTCCCGCTGACCAATGGTGTAACAGGTTACACTATATTTTCGTTATTTTTTAAACGTAGATTCGATTTCGTTGTTTATCGTGGTGACGCGACGTAGCCGTGTTATCATGGGCGCCAGCAAGTTTATTTTCAGGGGGGTGCATTTTCAGCTCCACGAAGCAGGCTCGATCATTTTTGCACTTCACCTATGATGTAGTGGATGTGTTAGGTTATCGTTTGTCCATACATACAAAATACCTAAGTCGATTAGATTTTCAGAAATAGGATTTCAGTACTTTGTTGGTTTAGAATCGAGAGATTACTGAATACAATCGAAAATGTTTGGATCTCTCCTCTAATAGGTTGAGTTCTCTACAATTCTATTAGGCGTAGGTATTCGGATATTTTTATTTCTGAATGTTTTAACCGACTTCAAAAAAGGAAGAGGTTCTCAATTCGGATGTTTATTTTTTTTAATGTATTTTCGGGCATAACTCCCTCATATGTATAGTATAGACGGATTAGCAAATTTTTTTTTTCGAAATTGGTTTATTCCATAATGGTCTCATTTAAATTTCGTAAAGATCTGATGATGAGTTTCGGAGACAGACAACGGAACTCTTCAATAAATGCCAGCAAATCAACCGCGATTGCTGCTATAGCATATGTATGCATTGTTTACGCAATCACACAACATAACATTACGCCTGTACCTTTGAAAGGGGTAGGCAGATGTATTCAATAGCTTCCTGTCACTGATATTCACATAGCAAGAAGTGTTATATGAATTTGTTTAGGGTAGGTAGGTAGGTACAACTCAAACGTGTAAAATAAAAACTTTTTTACAAAAAAACACAACCGATTTAAAAAAAAACACCACAACGTGAAAAATAACTTTAATTTCGAAATTCGGGGTCAAAAAACGAAAATACAGAAGCAACGACTTCCGAAATTATAGTTACTTTTCACTTTGTAGTGTTTTTTTTTTGAAGTCGGTTGTTTTTTTTTTTTTTTAAAGATTTACCTATATTTTATTTTGAAGCTAAGGAGGTGCAAGTTCACCTTCTTGCACCTGCATCCGCGCCCATGGCTCATGGCTGTTACAATGCTATTTCGGGGAAAAACAGCTAAAGGTTACCTACCTACCTCAATTGGGACAAGGCGGAGAATGATGACATTCTCTTTCCCCTTATCCTTTATTTGGGGTCGGCACATGATGCCTACCTACTTAGTAACACAAAAATCAATCTGCCTGCCTTTTCCCAACTATGTTGGGGTCGGCTTCCAGTCTAGCCGGATGCAGCTGAATACCAGTACAGTATCCGGCGATAAATATTGCACATCGACCTTTGGAAAGAGACAATCGGCTAATTTCGGCTTCGTAGAGCGTCATCTCTGTCGCACGAAATACAAACAGTCCGGTATCTATTAGGAGCTGTAAAAACAATTATGATTTGCTTCTATTGATAATTATTTTTATTCTTTGTATAAAATACAAAAAAGGTCGATGTGCAATATTTATCGCGGGGTACTGTATTTTACATGGAGCGATTGCCTATCTGACCCCACAAGTCCCATAACCCAGTTACTAGGAAGCAGGATATCCCTTGGTAAGACTGGTTGTCAGATTTTCGGGCTTCTGACCATCCGTAACGACTGTCAAAGATCTACGAGTGACAGCCGGGACCAACGACTTAGCGTGCTTTCCGAGGAACGGAGGGGCAACGATTTGTAATTCGTCACCCATCCACGAATTGTCCGCGGCAGCGTAGCTTAACCTTCGATAGACCCGTAGGGCTGTTATAATTTAGCCACGAGCCCCACTGAACCGTATCTGATGATGGGAACCGAATGTTATGAAAATACGCAAGTTATTACATAATCAGCTGATAATGTTGCCCACTGCTGGGACACAGGCCTCCTCTCTGTGAGAGGGAGTGGGCCGTAATCCACCACGCGGGCCCAGTGCGGGTTGGTTAATACAGTGTATTATAAAATTTATAAATCCTCTTTTGTAAGCCTGTCAGTGATTCATAAGATTCCTGCGTAAAATTCCCTGAAAAAATAAATAAACCGGCCAAGTGCGAGTCGGACTAGCGCACCGAGAATTCCGTACACTCAAAAAAAATACCTTTTTTTTTTTTTTGAGTGCTGAGGTATGTAACTACAAAACGGTTTTCGGTTTTTTCCTATATTTGTGCTACCGCCCATTGTGTCACCCTTTGTACAGTTTCTATATTTATATCTGTAATTTATATGGTGTACATAATAAAGAGTATTCTATTCTATTCTACATGACGTTGCTTCTTGCCAAATTTCATGATTGAATGGGAAGTACGTACCCTATAGGTTTTGATTCCCTTACGAGTGTCAAAACATGCGGCATAAACGGAACACAAACGCCCGTATCTTTTGATTGCGTTGACTTAGAAGTTTGATTTTTTCACTGCTTCAATCCCTTAAAGCAGTGAAAAAAATCAAACTTCAAGTAAAATTAATATCAAATGGGGCTGCAATCAGCCCTGAGTATTTGATATTAATTTCACTTGATAACTCCACGCGTTCCTGAGAAAAATGGTCTTGACAGACAGACGGACAACGAAGTGATATTTTTAAGGGTTCCGATTTTCCTTTTGAGGTTCGGAATCCTAAAACTGACAGGTTCAATCAAAATAATATGGTGTGACAGTGCGGCCCAGTGCCACGCACTGACAAGTAACCAAAAAATTTCAAGCAAAAATATTTCGGTTTCAAAAATGGACAGTACGAAAATGTTGAACATATTCAAAATATTAGTTTTATTAACACAGATTCACAATATCTTGTAACGATACAAACATGGAAAACGCAGTGAGTGACGTTCACTTTAATTTTACATTTTTATTTCATCAGTAGATTAGGTAGGTATGCTTAAACTGTTTGATTATGTTGAGAGGATTAATTAAAAACTATTTAAAAACGAGGAGGGCTACTCCCTAAGCACGAATTCCGTAGTTTTAGCCAAAGCTACAGAACCACATTTAAACCGTCTGCCTTCAAAGCAGGCATCTTCTGGACACGCTCGTTCCATCATAGACCTCATCCATCTCATTCCATCAGGCGTAATCGATGTCAAGAGCTGGCCCATTTAGCAATAACAAAAAAAAGCTACGGGTGTTTCCTACTGCGTGTTACTTACCGACATACTAGTGATAGATGACAATGGCGACGACATAACATTAGTTTGGCTCCCGAACTAAGAGTGGATGACTACGATTAGGCAGATGCCCTCGACTATTGGTGTAGCTAGGGATTTTGTCTAGGGGAGGCAGACGTCCATCAGCTGAACTAACCACAGACATCATAAATGGCTCCTCGTAATAAATAATCCCACCTAAAAAGTCACGTAAATCAGGTTGTCAAGACTTGGAACGCTTTCACTGTTAAAAAGTTATCACATCTAATAAGAGCCGAGCCCCTAACTCTACCAGGGTGCCATACTCTTCAATTTAATTCCGATAGATCGACATTGGAATTGTGACGTTTCGTACCTACTCTTAGTTCGATGCTAGCGCCAAATGATTTTTAGATTGGGTGTCCATTTTGGAGAACTAAGTGGAATTGGGTTCAGGCTTGGCGTGGGGTAATTGTTGACAATTTTGTTTTCAACAGTACCGAATCACGTGACTGTAAAATTAACATTGGAATCATATTGGCATCTCATTGGAATTAAAATTAGTTTGGAGAGTAAGCCCCCAGGTCTGCAGACCTTAAATTTTGGTCAAAATGTACGGTTCTAATAGAAAGTGACTAAACAATAAGGAATTCTTCAATAATAACGATTTTCCTAAGGTGGACATGGAAGTTTCTAGGATTTCCCACCCTTGCCCCCCAGCTACGCCCATGCTCTCTCTCGACGTGTTCTTGCCCGTCCGAAAAAGCTAATTAATCGGCAGTAGGTTGCATTCCGAAGTGTCGATCCACTTACGGACGGATCCGTATCTATATACGTTGACGGAGTTAGAAGTGGGCCATTAGATGTGAGTGGAAACGCCAGGACAGGGACGGCCTAGAAGGAAACTCTGACCTTATTGGTGCTGTTCTTCAGAAAGATCAGCATAGCTATTCACAACCACTCGATACGCTTCCGTACCGTATCGAACATAAATCAATGTTATCGTAGTGTCCTCTAAACGCTGCAAGCGCTCACAAGTCCAAAACCCGAAAATTTTGTCAGTTTACTTCAAATAGACGACCGATTATTATATTCCCTCGACAGCTGTCTGATGTCGGGGGCAAGGGAAATCAGGTTATCGAAATGTGTTATTTTCGCTACGATAGCCTGACACATGGTTGTGAATATGCTATGCTATGCTATGCAGGTGCGTAGTAGTAGAGTGTCGGTATCACAAAGTATTACATTTTTGTTTTTTATTGCTAAATGGGCCCGATCACGTCTGATGGGAAGCGATGAATGAGGTCTATGATGGAACGAGCGTGCCCAGAAGATGCCTAAGGCACTGCAACTCCCACGCATCGACGAAACACAGCAGGCTGCTTGACGCGGCGACTCCGGTGGGAGGGTGGTCGCAAACCAGGCGGGCGTTAGCCCTACCACCGCAAAGGAAGAATTGGCCAGTCAAATAAGGTGTTGGGTGTGACTGTCCAGGATGCGCCGAGCGCGAGCGTTCCATTGAGTAACTGACGGAACAAACTGCGCTACATGAGGAGGCTTCTTCATGCATCCCAAAAACCCCGTCGTATCGCATCGTTTGCCCGCGCTACTACCTCGTTTTCTCTTAGCGATGTTTCTGCCTTTTTTCTTTTTGTAAAAATTGGGCTGATAAATACAAACTGAATTTTTCAAATCCGACTGGCCATAGTTCCAGAGATTAGCGCGTTCAAACAAACAAACAAACTCTTCAGGTTTTTTATTAGTATTTAAATAAATATAGATTGTAATTCACTGTTACAGATGAGGGTATATCGTAAGCACTAAAGCCGGTGCTCGCCCCAGGATCCTATGATGCAAGAATGCTGCATTCTAAAAGGATTGTTTCAATCCATATGCCCCTGCTGCTGTCATGATGACTTTGATGACTAGAACGAGGACTCTGGGGCATCCATCATCACTCATCATTTACTGCAACTGGATAAAAGATGTGAAGCATAGGAAGCAAGTCCTTAATTATCTTCTTTAGCTTTCCGTATCAAGACGGCCCTTAGGTAAATAATAACAGCCGCACAGATCGATCGATCAGGTTAAGGGGCTTACAGGACCTAAACACAAAAAACGTATAGAGTTTATGAAGGAACAGGGTGTAAAGTTCACTCAATCTCCATAGAAAAGGGAGGATCCTCCGACTTGACGGGTGCTGTGTCTGGCGGGCAACTGCCCGATGATTCATGTCGGGCCGTTGTATCTATGCTACTTGCGCGGTAAACTCTGCTTGCGAGATGCAGGATTTGCGTGACGTCAGTATGACGCGTTGTTCGCATGTGGCGTTGTAGATACCGCTACAAACGCAAGTCTTAGAAACAATAAAAGTATATGATCGATTCCAGAAAGCAAAATCAGAAAAATATAATGATATTCATCAGGATATAATATACATATATGCTAGACATATATGCTAGGTAGATAGTGTGTTGAAAACATAATACAACTAATTTGATGCGTTAGAAAAAAATCATGAAATACCTCAAAAAACTTTCTTTTTACGATAAAAACCATACTAATATACATTACAATCATTCTGATTTTTTGTCAGATTATTCTACAAGCAACTCAAACTCAAACTCAAAGCATTTATTTCAATTAAACCATTTACAGGCACTTTTGAATTGTCAAGAAGTCGGTCAGTCAGAAAATATGAAGCTAGTTGCCCATTCCAAAGAGTAGGTACCTATGGAGAAGAACGGGCAAGAAACTCCATGGACACTCTTTTTAAATCATATTTTACAAAAATATTAGTTACATCATTACTTTTGATATTAAAATTATATAATGTGAGAACGATGTAAAAAATTAAAAAAGACGTACGCGTTAAAAGCGTCCAGAGTACAAGAAATAGTACTTAACTAACAACAATCCAAAATTAAAATAATTAAAAATAAGCCGAGGCAGCCAAGTGATGACCAGCCCCAACTGACGGCGCCCGTTCACGAACATGACGCATAAATCAGCACCATTCAGCTCAACCATTTTGAAGGGAGCTAAATGATCCAACACACACGCCACCGTCAGCGAGACATTTGAGTGAGCATGACACACCATCAGCTGCCAGGGCACATTCGAGTCAATGAAAGACATATTATTACCCGGTAAATGGTAGCTATAGGGTACCTACATAGAACTCACATCTGTGCTATGCAATTATACAAAACAAAGGAAATTGATTTTATACAATGCAAAGATAGTCTTACAATCTTCAGCAGCTCCAACAGTATTTTCATGTGTTAATCAATTAGTTGTGGTTGTGGAGCAGGACCAGCATTGAGCCAGGCATTTTTATCAGCAATGTAATCCCCTAACTTATAATATGCCTGACTGCATAGTGTGCGTTTTATACAAGACTTGAATTTTGTCTCATTCAGTTGAAGAATGTGGGGAGGTATTTTATTATAACATTTTAAACAGTACCCCATAAAAGATGAGTCTACTTTAGCCAGTCTGAAACCTGGTTGAACTAATAGGTCCCTATTTCTAGTACTATAATTATGTCTTTCACCTCTTTTACTAAAAAGATGTAAATTTTTCCTTACATACATGATGTTTTCATAGATGTATTGACAAGGTACCGTCATGATGTTAATTTCCTTAAACCGTTCCCTTAGAGAATCGCGCCTGCGGAGATTATATATGGCTCTGATAGCTCTTTTCTGCAGAATAAAAATAGAATCGATGTCTGCAGCCCGTCCCCAAAGTAAAATACCGTAAGACATGATACTATGAAAATAACTAAAATAGACTAGTCTCGCGGTATCTACATCAGTAAATTGACGGATTTTTCTGACAGCATAAGCTGCTGAACTTAGCCGTCCTGCAAGAGATGTTAAATGAGGACCCCATTGTAGCCTTGAGTCGAGCGTGATCCCTAGGAAAACAGTTTTATCGACGAATTCTAGTTTCTCTTGATTCAATATTATCTCACAATCACTACCCTTGACATTTGGTAAAGAAAATCTTATGCACTTAGTTTTTTTTCCATTTAATACTAAATTATTAGCAGTGAACCAATTTTGGACCTGCAGTAGGGCGTTATTTACGTCGTCAAAATTTGTAGCATGTCTATTTACCTTAAAAATTAAGGAAGTGTCATCAGCAAATAACACCATTTGTGGTTGATTTTTTAATAAATGGAGTAGATCATTTATATACACTAAAAAGAGGAAAGGACCCAATATCGAGCCTTGTGGCACACCAATTTTTACTATTAAACCAAGTGAATTGACACCATTTATTTGAACTTGTTGTTGTCTATCCTTTAAATAAGAACTAACTAAACTGAGCGCAAGTTTTCCAAGTCCGTAATGCTCAAGTTTCAAAACCAAGGTTTCGTGATCGACGCAATCAAATGCCTTGGAGAGGTCACAAAAGATTCCTATGGCATCTTGGGCCTCTTCCCACGCGTTAAAAATGTGTTTTAATAAAGTTACACCGGCGTCGGTCGTACAACGTCCTTTGGTGAAACCATACTGTTGATCGTGTAGGATCTTATTCATGTTAAAATGATTAAGCATCTGATTAAGCATTATCTTTTCAAACACTTTGCTGAAAACCGGCAAAACGGATACGGGTCTATAATTATTGGTGTCTTTACTGTCCCCGGATTTGTAAAGTGGTATTACCTTACTGTATTTCATTAAGTCGGGGAAGACTCCTTGATCCACGCACGAATTAAATACTAAGGCTAAGTAGGGCGCAATAGTCTCAATTATGGAGGTACAGACCTTAATGGACATTCCCCAACATACTAAAACACCAGTGTTTTAATTTATTAGTCCAAACAATCGATTTTTTGTAAATAGTTAAAATTGCTTCATATTTTGCAATAAATTACCAGCGCTGTGTCATCGCGCTTCTCTTTCTTTTCTATGCAGTCCGACAGTGAGCGCGCTTTAGGTCACGTAAGCCCCAGACCACGAAAAGCAAAAAAATATTGATCACAAAAATAATCAGTAAAACGGATAATAGTGGCCACTATTTTCCGTTTTAGTGATTATAATAAAACTAAACAATGTAAAACTACCGTATATAATAATACTAGCGACCCGCCCCGGCTTCGCACGGCTGCAATGCTGATACTAAATACACTACAGAAAAACTGTGAACGTTACCGCCGCAAACGCTACGTCCCGCAATTTTTAAATCTGTAATATCTTCGAAAATATTCACTTAAATCATACGGTGTAAAGGGCCATATAGATCTATATTAAATGAACAATGTATTCAAGGTATTTAATTGGTTAAGGATTAATGCTGTATTGGTTAAAATCGCTTCGAAAATTAGCCATTATTTGTCGTAAAAAGTAAATGACAAAAAAAAGTTATTGTGGGTTATCCATAAGAGATAGACATATACCATCACGGACTTTTCTGTAGACCTTTTCAATGTGTACAATACTTAGTACATTATTTTGATAAAACTCGTAGGGTTCAGCCTGCGTTTGCAATGTAAGCGGAAAAAATGTAATTATTTACGACATCACATTAGAAACCTCAAAAATAACAGTACTTCTCCACTATTTAATGGATGTTATTATACATATAAACCTTCCTCTTGAATCACTCTATCTATTAAAAAAAACCGCATCAAAATCCGTTGCGTAGTTTCAAAGATTTAAGCATACAAAGGGACATAGGGACATAGGGACATAGGGACAGAGAAAGCGACTTTGTTTTATACTATGTAGTGATTAACGTGAAATCTTGTTTTCGGCTATTTCATTCTAAAATAAAAGAAATAACCAAACAAACAATAAGGGCGCCATTAGACGGTCGGGTGGCGTAGCCTTAAGATGTCTATTCTCACCACGACGTCTTCTATACTCGCCGTCGTCTTTCACTGCCTAATTAAATTTGATCCTGTATATGCTGAGTGTCTTCAATTCATCCATTTATACCCAAAACATCAACCTTCACCCACCTAGGGAGATCTAAAGCACCATAGGACGGTATCCAGCCAGATACTACGATGCATGAATGCGGTGTGATGGGCTTCCTTCGATCTTTGTGCTCCAGCTGCTGCTGCTGCCCTGATGATTTTGATGACTAAAACGAAGGCAACCATCTCATACCCAACAACTGGATAAGAGATGTCATAGTAAGTCCTTTATATTCTTCTCCTAGAGCTATCGCAATAACAGCGGTGCTATTCTGTAAAAATCTCACCGTGAAAACTTCAGGTGAAGTGAACGTGGAGTGAGCTGTCAATAGTGTCAATTCCTAGCAAAAATGAACTCACTTCACCTAAGTTTTCACGGTGAGATTTTTACAGAATCGACCGGCTGTTCGGTGGATGACACACTACAACGCGCCGCGCTATCAGCGTGGGAAACGTAACCAATTTCCCTGCACGGAAGCGCGTTTTTATTGAATTTGTATGTAATAAAATACGCGCGGGGGTGTGTTATCTGCGCCCCGTGGCGTAGCGCGTTGTCGTGGGTGATCTGCCTTAGGTGGCTTCGTGGATAAGTAATATTTAACATCGTCGTCCCGTGCCGGGACGATCTATATTCTATATGGTTAAACTACGATTGGCGAGACGGTCCATGGATGGTTAACTTTTTTTTTTTTTGACGTTGGGAAATCATCAAATGACCCCTCCCGCTCTGGGTGGAGCGGTAGGGAGTGTCAGACTCTTATCTTTATCTTTTGGTAACTTTATCTTTATTAACTTTATCTTTTTGTACTTTGGGCTCGGAGGGGTGCTTCGGAAAGCATGTTAAAGATCAGTCATTATGACAGCACCGCTCCGACACTGCAAATAACTTGTCATTCAAGTTAAAATTTCAAAACAAATGCATTACCTACTAAAGTATTTTTTACGGTGATAAGCCATATCCATACTATACTACAAAAATAGATACTAATATTATATATCCATACCATACTATACTAATACTAGCTTCTGCCCGCGACTTCGTCCGCGTGAAATTTCTTGTTACTCCGACCCACCCCGTAGCATAGCATCGCCTGCCCGCGCTATTACTTCGTTTTTGCTTGGCGTTCTTTCTGACTTTCTTTCCTTTTGCTCGGCTCCTTAAGGTCATAGCGTGATGTTATATAGCCTATAGCCTTCCTCAAGAATTGGGCTATCGAATGCAAAAAGATTTTTTCAAATCCGACTGGTAGTTCCAAAGATTAGCGCGTTCAACCAAACAAACAAACAAACTCTTCAGCTTTATAATATTAGTATAGATTATAAATTCGAAAGTAACTCTTGTCTGTCTGTCTGTCTGTTACCGCTTCACGCTTAAACCGCTGAACCGATTTTAATGCAATTTGGTATAGAAATAGTTTGAATCCCGGGAAAGGACATAGGATTGTTTTTATCCCGATATACCCACGAGATCGCAACTTATGCGTGTGAATCCGCGGGGCGCTGCTTATAGTACAGAATAATGGTCAGCTTCGAGCCGTCACACGTCGCGCAGACCACACACCTGACCTTCCCCAACAAGCAAATTAGTCATATAAGGTTGAGTTTATTCAGCTTTTCCTTGTTATAAAAGTCGAGTAAGTGTGAATTATTCAGCACGTGTCGTATAAAAGCATCTTATGTAGCATTTTAGTTATTCAGCATTTTAGTCACATAATGATGCTGAGTAAACGTTTACTCAGCATCCCTATATGACTAAAGTGTCATATAAGATTATGCTGAATAAGTCGCTAGTATACGACGCTTATGTAGAGTAAAAGCATATTATATAGCTTTCTTGTGACAAGTCGAGTAAAAGCAACATCGTTGCTTTTATACTGCTATTATGTTGTATAAGTTGCATTTATACGACTATTACAAGCCTAAAATGTCGTATAATTGATTCCATTACACTGCTCTGTGAGTATAATATACTACACAAACCATCGCGGGTGAGTATAATAATAAGCGTGGTATCATGGCGCTTATACTGATAATTTTCTGTATAAGAAGCTATTATACCGCCTGTTAGCAGTAAAAATGGTGTTCAAATGAATATTGATATAAAAAATATTTGTTATTATATTCATATTACTAAGAATTAAAGGGGGGCGTCATAAATAATGATATAAACTAGTATATTTCATCAGAAAACTTACCTTCGCAATACTTTGCAAACCTATGCGTGAGTTTACGAACCTACATTTGGTGCAACCTACAAATTAACATGTCTGCTAAATATATTGTACTTACCGATGTATTATAATTTTTTATAATTTTTAAAACAACACGACTACGCACTTGCTTAATTTACTTTAAAAATTATTCAGCTGTTTTGTATTCCAGGTCGCTTTAATGAGACAAACATGACATATAAAAGTCATATAAGTTACAGTTATAGCGCAACTTAAGCTTGTAACAGTCACTCCGGCGACAATTACGTGACGATTTAGCTGAATAAGTTACCTATATACGATGTCTATGTGACTGAATTGCTGAATAAAATGGGCCCAAATCGCGTTGTATAAACGTTTTCATTACGTTTATACGACTTTTATTAGGAGCCAAAATGCTGAATAATTTGCGTTGCCGCGACTACTACACGACATATTTTTGCTAGTTGGGTCGTCCCGGATGACATTTGTGCCTCTTTGACAGGCGCCAGAAGCTCGATAGTTTAACAACCAGTCTTAGCAAGGGTTATCGTGTTACCCAGTAACTGGTTTGTGGTGGTCGGATAATCAGTCGTCAGAGCATTCTACAACTGCTATAAGTCAGGGCCAGATAAAAAAATGTGGCCAAGTGCGAGTCAGACTCGCACACGAAGGGTTCCGTACCACAAGGCAAAAACGCCGAAAAAACACGGTTGTTGTATGGGAGCCCCCTTAAATATTTATTTTATTCTGTTTTTAGTACTTATTTGTTTTTATAGCGACAACAGAAATACATCATCTGAGAAAATCTCAACTGTCTAGCTATCACGGTTCATGAGATACAGCCTGGTGACAGATAGACAGACAGACGGACAATGGAGTCTTAGTAATAGGGTCCCGTTTTTACCCTTTGGGTATGAAACCCTAAAATCACATTTAAATTTCAAGTCTGTCAAAACACTCTACAGCTTTGTAAATGCAAAGTGAACTGTAATTTCAGGTATTCTTTCCAGGGCGTGATAGTGTGATCCATTTGCAACAGCGTGTGTTTTAAGTACGCGACAAGTCAACCGTGACCAGCGTGCAGACCGTAAGTCATGTTAAAAGCCAGGGACTTGAACACGAAATGAATTTCGTTCCGTTACCACTAATGTTATCGTATAACGTACCAAAATTAGTAACGATACTAAACCCTAAAAATATCAATAACGTTACAAAAATAAAACGTTATGGAATATAATTTTCGTAGAACAATATTATAAGTAACGTTTTATGTATCAGTAACATTACGCTTATCCGCTTGCAATAACGTTACAGATTCATTTGTGACGTTATTCTTCATACTTTTTTGTCATATTTTATGTCATGAAGCTGGCAAAGTTGAGTACCTATCGAAATGAATAACGTTATTACCTATATCGTTATACTAATAACGATCTAATGATAATATTGTTAGTGAACAGTTTAAGATTTCGTTCCGTTTGTCAGTGTCTTTATAGCCAAGGAATTAATTTTGTTACGGTCCTGGTGGAACGGTACAAATTATCGGTACTGGAACTACGCGTAACATTATTTTGAGTAACGTTTCAAGTCCCTGTTAAAAACACTCAAAAGCGGCATAGACCGTTTGCGTGCCGAACATCAATCAATCAATTGAACTCTACAAGGCTGTTCATGTTCACAAATCCAAAAAAATGTCAATGTCAATTTTTTTTATTTATTCTTCTTTTTCGTCTTCTTTTTATTTGGTCTGAGATTTATCTCAGATCAAATAAAAAGAAGACAGCGCTGCGAACAATACAGTGAAGCATGCAAAAACTACACCTCCGCTCTCTGCATACACGCTCACATGCACACATTTACAATTATTATACTACACCTCACTATGTGCACACATGTTTACAAAACCGGCTTCACTTTACTGTTGACAGCCCTGTCAGCCCTCTCATTATACAGGGTGTTTGGCAGAACGTTGAACATACGAAAATGGTGGATAGGTGGGGTCACCTGCTACTTACTCAGCCCTAATTTATTTTTCCCTGGCCAACAGAATATTTAAAAAAAAATTTTTTTCTTTTCTTGTTTCACCACTTTTTTAACTTTAAAGTGTAATTTTATAAGAATCTGCCAACATAAAAGATTAAAAAAAAAAAAACAAAATATTGCCTGTTTTACCCATTTTTAATAAAAATTACACTTTAAAGTTAAGAAAGTGGTGAAACAAGAAGAAAGAAAAAAAATTTTTTTAATTATCCAGTGGGCCAGGGCTAAATAAATTAGGGCTGAGTAAGTAGCAGATGACCCCACCTATCCACCATTTTCGTATGTTCAACGTTCTGCCAAACACCCTGTATATATGTATTAGAATATGATCCCTCTGTCTGTTTAAATCATATAGACGACCGACATTTTTTTATCAAGCAAATTCTAAGGTTGTTGATTGTTTCGTGTTCATCTCTAAATATTTTTCTAACTTTTCTACCTTTTTAGATGGTTGATTAAATGAAGATGTCTTTCCCGTAATGTGTACCTACGTCCGAATCGCATGAATTTACGCCTAGGCTGTACCTATGCTGTACTTGTTGCAAATGGGTCACACTATCACGTCCTGTAAGGAATACATCAAATTACTGGTCAGACTTCCTTTCTCTGATGCTATCTTTTCTCGTCTTAGCGATCATCATCATCTTTATGCTAGTTTTATTTATATGTGGCTGGCGCAGCAGCATTATCTTCTTTGTTTATACGTCTCTATCAGCTGTCTTTTCATTATTGAGCCTCTATTTAATGCTTGACGTGGTTTACTTAACGCTAACCGGAGTAATTCCCCTGTAGATACTAACCTAATGCACCCTGCCCGCAGTCCATTTATTCTCAAATTATAGCAACACCAAGCGTGTATCTTTGGTTCTTATTTCAGGGAACACCAGGAAAATCATGGGAATTTCCCATTTTTTTTTTTGATTTGGCAAACCTAAACTTAGGGTGGCCTTTCTTCTGTAATTTCGTCAATACTTTTATCATTTTCAGTATAGCCTGGTAAGTAACCTGGGAATTGTGATGACTCTTCTGTAAAAGCCACTAATGAATAATAATGTTTTTGTATAAAATTATCCTATGTCAATCATGTTAAAATTATTTATACATTGTTATAAAATCGTATTGTGAACTCATTATTAGATACACATTGCTCAGCCATAGTTTTACAAATGCCCTTTCCTTCGCGCTGGATGTCTGCAAGTTTAGAATAAGGATTTACATTTAATTTTTAAAAAATATTCATAACCTTAGTGTTGAGAAAGAGGCGTTTTCTGTCTGACCATCTCTGAGAAAACACGCCTGAACCCAGAAGAGCCCCTTTTGAAGTTATTATAATTAAATAGAAAAAGGCTTGTGTTCATCCACTGTGCGATTTGTAATTTTCCAAACCAACAACTTAGCAGTATGTAAGTTTTTTAAAAATGTACATACCTAAGTAAGCTTCCGAAAAAACATGTTAGAAATATGTAGATAATGTTGTTTTTTTTTTATATGGACGTTTACCCGTGTTTCCTCTGTGCTCGATGCAAAATAGATGTGCCAAATTTCCTGGTGAACGCTAAAACGGTGGAACGGTATTTCATTTTTCTATTTACAAAAGACTAACTGACCCAAAGACGTTGTCCAATAATAGTTCATACAAAAATCCCATAGAAAATCATTCAGTTTTTCCCGAATCTTTCAATTTTTCGAGCTACTTTTCTATTTTTTTCTTCCCATAAAAACCTAATTTGGACTATTACGAACATTTTAGAACCAAAAATATCCAAGTCAGTCCAGCCGTTCTCAAGTGATGCGCTTACCAAAACGTACAATTTTTATCTAATGATTATTTTTGTCTTTATTTTTAAGCTTCTATTCTTGCACTGGCAACACTGCAAGGAACTGTCAAAAGTAAAATGCTGTCATTAATGCCATTTAAATCTGACATTTAAATTCACGTGTTTACCTCGCTGAAATGCAGCTAAATACCGAAAATAAAATAAACTAAATAAGGTTTAACCATGTTGTTATTAGAAGACAAGGAGATTGACGTATTCGTCGCCAGTAGGATAGGTTCTTTCAAGCGTAAGTACAGTTTATCCATCAATATTTATGTCGATTTGTTGTGGTTCACAAAAATGATTGTTTATTGAAAGGTTCTGTTATAGAAGGGCTTTCTATTGGTTTTGTATATTTTTTCCTAGTTTTGTATGCATAATATTCAGCCCATTAACGGCCTCCGACTAGTAAATTCTTAGTAAAGAGGTTATTAATATGTAAACATCACGCCTTGTTACTTGGAAACGGTGTAAACCTCAGTAAACAAACTGATTCCTGCTGGTAACAAATTCCCGTAGGCCTGTGTGGCATAGTTTTATTTACTTAATTTATTGCACTATGTGCTCAAAGTTCCAGACTAAGACTTAGCTTACTTATTTCATGAGTAGGTATGTACGTGACTCTACTAGACCGCACTGGCGCGGCGGCGCAACAATTAACTGTACCTATGATCCACACTAAACATAATTGATTGATTGAACATTTACCGACTATAGAGTCTAAGGATATGTTCAATACTGGATTAAGACTACTTGATGCCCTAAGCAATCCACGTCTGTGGGCCCCCACATCCACTAGTCGCCTCGTATTTTTTCTAAATAATCGACGAACGATTTGTAAAGATTGACACCACGTCTCTAGATTGACTTCCGGCTCTTGTAATATCTTGTTGACAAATAGACTTGCCTTTCATGTGCTAGTAACTATTTTTTCGGTGCTGTTTACTGTGGCCCCCCGAGACGTGATGCCCTAAGCAATTGCTTAATTTGCGTATGGGCTATCCGGAACTGGATAAAATTATGTTCCATGTCCATCTTCTTTCTACATAAAATCAATAACATGGTACTTATGGTAATGGGGTTATGAAGGTGGAACTTTTTAGGTACCTTACAACCTGTAAGTACACAACAAAAAGTTTCTGCACAAGACAATTTATCAATATATTATATCCATGCACGCTAGTACTTGTACAAAAAAGAAACAATTTCAAAATATTTTATTCTACATAAACATACATAGGCACTTGTGAAACGTCAGAAGCCAGGTACACTGTTCCAATTGCTGGTTTCCTATGGAGAAGAGTCGGCAAGAAACTCTAACCATAGAGTTTGTCGCCTACTCTGCCCTGCCATACCTATTAACACTGTGTAGCTTGATAACATTGTAAAAGCCAATTATTTTTTAAAAGAGCCAATGAGTAACTATACAGTACAGACATTTTAATTTTTAACCAACGAATAAACGAAGAAGATTCTCAAGTCGACACATACAATTGTTGTGTTAAATGTTTTCAGACATAAAATACCACACAGACACTACGAAGAACACTAAAAAGAACATAGAGAACCTCGTGGACATAAAGACATTGGAAAAGGATGAGGGTATCACGAGGCTGGAGTGGGGGAATGAGGAGCAGACAGAGATACTGATTGGGAGGAAGAATCAACAGGTAACACTTGTTAAAATTGAATGATTTCTAGAAACTCTTCAAATGAGTTCTAAAAATATCTTTTTTATCACATCTATTGAAAAAAAAATACAAAAAAAAACTGGTAAAATACTGGTATGCAGCTGCATCCGGTTAGACTGGAAGCCGACCCCAACATAGTTGGGAAAAGGCTAGACAGATGATGATGATTATTCAAAAAGAGCTAGTGTATTCTTCATAAACAGGGACCAAAATAGCTTTTTAATCCCTAGGGAATAGGGACTAAAAGTGATTTGAATTTGGAATGTGGATATTGTTAGTAAAAGTTTCAATCACGTGTGTATGTTTGTACAGACCTGCGTACAGAAATAAAATCATTTATCCTTCACAGATACAAATCTACAACACACTCAGTGGCTTCACAAAGTCGTACACCGCAGATTTCGCCCCCGGTGAGGTGGTGGGTCTCGGGCGCTGCAAGCGGAAGCTACTGGCTGCCGTGTCCAGCGGCGTGGTGAAGATATGGAGCAAAAAGACAGAGGAGATTGTGAACGTTGGCAAGGTGGACCGGATGAGGGTCTGCGCTGATGATAACACAGTTTTTGGTACAGGTATGTGTTGAGTTCAAGGACTTAATGAAATATATATACTTAAACTAGATATGTACTGGATAGATGGGTTCGGCCGTAAGGCTGCCTGTCCACCGGAGCGGAGCGAGGCTGCGGAGGTGAGAAACGGAGAAATATTAACCAATAGGAAAATCGGACAGAAGAGGAGCGGAGATTTTGTGCAATCCTATTGGTTAATATTTCTCCGTTTCTCCGCTCCGCTGCCCCGCTCCGCTCCGGTGGACAGGCAGTCTAAGACGCCATAGCGTTGGTTACAGGGGTACAAGTCTACTATTTTATAAACTTTATAATGGTCACTCCATTGTGAGTTTTTGACAGAATCACCAAATAAAATCTGTCAAAGTCTCTCCTTCACCCTCTCCCTCTCTTTCTCTCTCTCTCCCTCTTTCCTTCTCTCTCCCTCTCTCTCTCTCCCTCTCTCTCCCTCTTTCTCGCTCTCCCTCTTTCTCTCTATATTTCTCGTTCCCCCTCCCCCCCTCTCTCTATCAGCGGTCGCCGAGGCGGCTCCGTGCTCTGTGGGACAAACCTATTGTCATCATTTGATAGCACAGTTGGTCTCGTGGTCGCAAGCGCTACTGCAGAGCATCAGGGGGCCTAAAAAGGCCACTTTGGCGAATCACAAAAGGATAACATTATGAATCGTAATGGACAGTTAACTGTTAAGTTAATCGAATCAAATCCCATTGATGAAGGTTTTTCCAGTTATTTTTTTTTTTGTCTGTGCTAAAATACTAATCTGTCCAATCCAAATCCAATGCCAATCTCTTTGATTATACCTACGTAGTGCAGCGAAAAAAAACACGAAATGAAATGAAATGAAATTTATTTGCGACGGACTGTCTTCGCCATATTTTGATTCACAGATTCATAACGTTATCCTTTTATGATTCGCCAAAGTAACCTTTTTAGGCCCCCAGGTCCTGGGTTCCGTTCTTATTGTGTTTTTTTCCATCAGCAAAAAGAAGGCGACATGTGGGTTGTACAGACGCCAGCACATCAAGCTACTACAATCTGTCAAATTTCTTTAATAGATTTTCAACTTTATCGCTAATACATAAGGTTCAAAGTTGATTGGGAAAATTTGACAGTTTCGGGTAGCTTGATGTGCTGGCGTCTGTACTATAGGTACAGCTCTGCTTTTCCCTTCGGGGGAACATAGCATGATGTAAAATTCACAATAATTTTACAGGAGGCGAAGAAAACGACTTAAAAATATGGCGCATTGGTGAACCAGCTCCGACATTTGTTGCGAAGAACTTGGCACACGACTGGCTCCAACTGAGGAGGCCCGTGTGGGTGTCAGACCTGGTGTTCTTGAACGGAGAAGGTGGCAGGCTGGCTGCTGTGTGCTCCAGGCATGGATATGTTAGGTATGAAGACTGTCCATCATCATTTTATTTTGGCATTATACTATACAGTATGTTAAATAACAGAGGGCGTTCCCTTAAACTCGTTAATCTATATCATTAATAGATTAAAGTAAAAATATCAGCATAGAAAAATAAGCATAAAATAATCCGAATTCAAAAAAATAATTAATTGTCAATAAATTCGAAACCTCCTGTTTAAAATCAAAATAGTAGCGCGGAATAGTATTCGTAGTAGTATTGCCCAAACGCAATGCGCACGATGCCGGCCGAGCGTCTCCGAGAGTTCACGAAGCCGAGTCAGCCGGCCGCCCCGCCCCGCCCCGCGACCGCGCCGCTCTCCGCGCTGAATGGCGAGCGGCGACTCATAAAGGCGGCTTATTGAATTACAAAGACGTCGTCGCGTTGTTATCAGTAAATTAAACATTATGTAAGTATGTTTAGTTTTAGCAATAACATTTAACAACCCGTCTCAAATGTCAGCCGGTGACAAAGGAACGCGTCACTAAGGCACCTTGGGCTTGGAAGGACCTATTCACAAACATAGTAAATTAAAAAAACATAAATTCATGTACCTGCCTATCTAAGCCGCGTTTCAATAACATTAAAATTAAAATACAGAATACACGTCGCTCGTCGCTCGTCGTCGGTCTCGTTAACCGGCGCTCGAAATCAGCTGGACCAAGCAGACCTTGCACTTTTTGAAGTGAGTACGGATGCTGCTTGTTCTTCTTTAAAATTTTAAACACTGCGACGTGACTCATGTTAAACAGGCGGCCGGCTCTTTTAGTGCTTGAACCGGGCTCCTCCTCAAAATGCCTTAGCACGTTCTCTTCCTGCCGCACAGAGATCACGGGTCGGGGGCCACCAGAACGACGTGGCACTACCGGTTCATTGTCACGAATACGCACTAGGGCACTCACAATACATAACACGAGAATTCCGCGGTTGATGTACATTGGGGTAGGTACCTGTCAGCATACATCCTCAGAGCACATGCACCATCATAGTTACACTCAGCATAAATGAGCACCATGTTCACATACTCCTGACCACTGAACTGATAACGCAGCATTTCTCACTCAAGAATGACGTAAGATGTTGCAATGCGAAAATAATGCACGTCCGGTCAGCGCGTGAGATTAGTTCCGAATAAAATTAGGTGGACATTCGGGGGCAGGGGGCGGGGCTAGGCGCATCAATTAGATCGCCGCACACGCGGCCCGTCATTCATAAATAAATTCCGACATTGCTGTCATTCAAGTACGCGTGTACAGAGTGTTTCTTTACCGTATCAATTTACGATTTTTAGTGAATATTTTAATATAAAAAAAAATAAAAACATTTTATTTTCGAATGGTAATATTTTTTTTAGCATGTATGGATGCTATACTATTGCGGGTTAACGGGAACGCCCTCTGTTAGTTAACATACTGTATTTAATGAGCTTAGTTACTGAATTGCCCTTAATTAAAAAACTCAGCACATAAACAATGGATTTTCTTGAATTCCTTTATACAGACGCCAGCACATCAAGCTACTACAATCTGTCAAATTTCTTTAATAGATTTTCAACTTTATTGCTAAAGTATAAGGTTCAAAGTTGATTGGGAAAATTTGTCAGTTTCGGGTAGCTTGATGTGCTGGCGTCTGTACAACAGTAATGACGAACTTTCTGTTTCATTTTTAAATAAGTAATAGGGTACTTTCCAAGCGGATATAGTATAAATGTATTTTTTTTTTGTTTTAAGGGTTCCGTACCCCAAAAGGATAAAACGGAACCCTTATAGGATCACTTTGTTATCAGTCTGTATGTCAAGACCCTTTATCTCGGGAACGCGTTGAGGTATAGAGTTTAAATTAAAACCATATACTCAGGTCTAAGTCTCTTGAAGCTGTGAAAAAATCAAACTCTTAAGTTAACGTAAAAAAAAAGACACCGGCGGCGTTTATGCCGCAAAAAAACGTATATTTCGACACTCTCAACGAATCAAAATTTATAGGGTACTTGCCGTTGACCTAGAATCACGAAATTCGGCAAGAAGCAAGATCATGTAGCACAAGTAAAGGGAAAAATCCGAAATCCGTAAATTTGTAGGTAGGTACCTACATTAAAAAAATCCTGTGATAAACTATTTACATACATAACCTACAAATACGGAACCCTCGGTGCGCGAGTCTGACTTGACCAGTTTTTTTTTTATAAATGATAATGATAGAATAGAATACTCTTTACTCTTTTTTTTTCCTTTTTTTTCTTTTTTTTCTCTTTATAAATGATTTTATTTTGTAAGTAGGTTTGCATTGCACAAACACTTTACATGTCAATCATATTTTTTTTAAACTAGATGTGGTCGACGTTTCCTATCTGACTACTCTGAGAAGAAAGTGTATAAACTGTGGTATCACACTTGTTTTAAACATATTTATTGTTCGTAGGTTATACGACAGCCGCGCTCAAAGGAGGCCGGTGATATCCGTCGACTTCGAGAACATGGCGGCCACCTGTATCTCCAACAGCTTTGACGAACGGTAAGCACAGCCACATGCGAAATATTATGTTCGACAACTTAAGTGAAAGAAAGAAAGCAAAAGTATTTATTGCGACTTGTACAGGAAGATCACAAACTAAACTAAACACAGCAAAATAAAAATCCAAGTTATATATAAAAAAAGTAACAAAAGAAAAATGAAACCGAAAGTCCTATACGAGGCCCAAAAAGCTCCTATCTCAGCATGATGCCACGACATTCAAAAAATAAATGTCGCAGCGCTGGTATTCTGATAGGGCCCGCTGTGATGTCACGGGCAGTTACAGAAATAAATAAATAATATGTAAAATAATAGCAAATAATAAAATAAGAAATAAATATTTTTTCAATCTGCGCCAGACGTAACCTCATTACTTGTCTCTTGCGTTTGTCTACCGCACGTCCGTCACCCGAGTGCCGTCCTTCCGGCCGCCGAAACTTTGAGTAATACCACGCGACCGCTAGAACTCGTCCCGAGATTGGGGCGGGCCGATGTATTGACAAGGCAATTGCCTGCTTTTCATAATTCCATTGCCAACTTTGAGCAGACTAACTGTTATCCACCTTTTATTCTCTATTCGTTTTCAGACAAGTCCTGGTAGGTTTCGGTAGAGGTCAACTACACCAAGTAGACCTTCGGAAGGGTAAACCAGACAAAGGCTACAAAGGCTGTACTGGCGCAGTGACGGATATAGCCGTCGTGAGGGATTCACGGCTGATCGTCAGTGCCAGTCTGGACAGGCAGCTCAGAGTGCATGAGTATGGTAGCAAGGATTTGGTTTATAAGGTGAGTGCTCTTCGGTTAGGCGTGATTTTGTGTGCTCTTAAATTAGCTAGTTAAAATCCGCAGACGGTATAGGTATAAGAAAGAAAGAAAATACGTTTATTTGCCGTAAACATGACACAATAAAGATCATAAACACAAAAAAAAAATAAAAAAGGGAAGAAAACAAAACACGATAAAACAAAGAAGGAATTATTTTGATAATTTTCTGTGGGGTTACCGACCTCAGTGAGTGTAGTCACTTGAAATATCAGTTTAGAAATCAGCTTTTTACTGTGTAAACTTCATAGACTTAATGAGTTTCGATATCTCAACACGATTAAACAACATGAAACGATGTACTCAGTTCATACTTCGAGTAATTAACTAATTACACTAATAGCGGTTGTTGACCCCAAATAAATATCATCAAATATTTTTTTTTGTATGTACTGTTTATAATTATATCGATACACACCCGTCAGCGGAGTATCCCTAGCTGGTGTAAGTAAAATTGAGAAAAAAATATTGTTGGGAAACGACTCACTTCTGATTCTCAGTCGATTCTGTAAAAATCTCACCGTGAAAACTTAGGTGAAGTGAGTTTGTTTTTACTACACTCCACGCTCACTTCACCTAAGTGTTCACGGTGAGATGGTTACAGAATCGCAGTGCTCGTGTTGTGAAGCAGCGTGCAATGTAACGCACGCAAGAAAAACATTGCGCTTTTGCAACTTTTTTGATATTCAATATCTCCGTAACCAGAAGGTTCCTGACTTGCTGACATGAATTTCAATGTGTTTTAAGTGCGAGAATTAGCCTTCTGGTATCCGACCTCTCTTAGTATCCAGCATGATATCAAGTAAGTCATTATCCGCCGGACACTGGATAGTAGGTCAATATATTAACCGGCTCTGCTGTTACTGTTACCCTGCATCATCCAACTGCTAGATAAAATCCTCTCTCCATGACTTCCAGCTCTTTAAACCCAGGGCTAAAGTGGACCACTGGTCGTTTGTTTTGTCCAGCTTGTCCTGCCATCTTCTAACGGGCTTTAATATTTTGTGTTTGTTTTGTTACAGCAATACCTAACATCGAAGCTGTCCTGCTTACTGGTGCAGACTGAGAGCTCCACTCCCCTCACCCGAGTGGACAGCGAGATCAAGGAAGAGGTGGAAGATACTGTCAAAGTGGAGGAAGAAATAGAAGATGCTGATGACCTGGATAATCTGTTTGAGAAGATGGAGACTGTTGGGTGAGAAAATCTTTTCGTTTTTTTGGGTTTCTTACCCAAAGGATAAAAACGGGGCCCTATTACTAAGCGCTCGTTCAGACACGGCGGGAACCGCGCGATTATAGAATCGCATGGAAATCGCGCGGGTCTTATTTATATGAGTTAGTTAGTAATCGTTCAGACATAACCGCGCGGTTAATCAAGCCGCGCGGTTACCGCAACCCAACCGCCAGAAAATAGAATCGCGCTGCTCCCGCGCGTTTCTATTACAATGGAGTCTTTACTTCGCGTTCAGTTGCGTTGCGGATACCGCGCGGTGAGCACGTCACTGTTCGTGAGTTCGCCATGGATCGTTTCGACACTGAACTATTTATTGATGAGGTGGAGAAGAGACCTGCAATATGGGACATTCAGTGTGATGATTACTCAAATAAAATTATCAAGAACCGAGCTTGGCAAGAGTTGGTGGAGATATTTGGAAATTGCGAAGACACGGTGGAAAAAAAGAATATTTTAAGTAAGTAGGTTTATTCACCAAAAAATAATTGACAGAATTATGTTATAATTATTGTTATGAAGCGTATATTATACTCTCCGTATACTTTAGGTACTTAAATAAATATAAACAAACTTCGGCTGCTTTATGCAGACATTTCGAGCATTTTTCAAATGAAGGTCACAACGGTATTACCATATTTCGTTTGTTTACATTTAGTTATGTACCTAAACATTACAAGTACGGTATGTTAGTTGCAGCTATATCTTTGTGCCTTGCCATGGAACACGCCCATCGTTCACAAAGTAATGAGCGAATTTATCTCTGATATTCAAAGATGACGGTGTCCCTCTTCCCGCATGCAAGGTATTGAGATTAGTCATGGGTGCATTATATAAAGTATCTTTAAATTTTAGACCATCTCTAGTCCGCACATAGTTATGTAGAACACAAGAAGCTTTTATTATATCTTCGGCAAAATCTATGTTTACATTTATAGGCCTATGAAAGATGCGCCATTTGTTCGCCAAAATACCAAAAGTGCACTCAATATTACGTCGGGCTCTCGATAACCTATAGTTAAAAATCCTTTTTTCATATGGTAAACATTTGCCTGAATATGGGCGCATTAAATTTTCTGCTAAGCCGAAGGCTTCATCTCCAACTATAACATAAGGCATTGGTGTTAGGTCTACATTAGATATTGGTTTAGGTGTTGGTATGTTTAATGATTTTTCTGTCAGGCGTTTATAAAAAACCGAATTTTTAAATATAGCAGAATCACTGCTTTTGCCATAAGCCCCAATATCAACATAAGTAAAGCAATAGTTGGCGTCGCAAAGTGCTAAGAGCACTATGGAAAAGTAATGTTTATAGTTATGATACAAAGAACCCGAATCAACAGGCTTTATAACTCGGATATGCTTGCCGTCTATAGCACCAATGCAATTTGGAAAATTTGCATATCTCTCAAAGTCTCGTGCTATTGTCTTCCAGATATCTTCAGTCGCTTCGGGCATGACTATGTTTACCAACTTATTCCACAATGATTTACATACTTCGCGGACAATTCCAGTAATCGTCGATTTTCCTAGGCGATAATTGTAGCTTAGTTCTCCAAATGAACAACCCGTACCAAGATATCTGAAACAATAATGTTATTATTTTTAGGTACACAACTCCCAAAAAAATGGAAAAACATACGAGATTGCTACAATAAAGAATACAAAAAAGAAAAAACAACTCCTTCTGGTTCAGGTGCTCGTAAAGGAGCCCGATATATGTATTTTTCAAGATTATCTTTCCTGCAGAATAGTGTAAGTAATAAAGACACTACAACTAATATTGAAGAACAGAATGAAAGGCAAAGTGAGGAGACAAGTGAACTAAACGCCAATGCAACCGAAGCCACTGAAATACGTCCCCCTAAACGTAAGAAAACACAAGTGCCAGAAGAAAAAATAGCTGTTTTAATAGAAAAAAGTATCGAGTCACGAAAACATTTTCAGAATGAACTTCAAGAAAATAGTATTACCAAGCAAGATGACGACAAACTCTTTTGTTTGTCGTTATATAAAGAACTCAGAAAAGTACCAGAAAATAGGCGTTTAGCAACCAAAATTGAATTACTTCAAGTGATACAAAAAGGACAAAGCTTACCACCCCCTGTTCGCTACAATACTCAGCAGATCACACCTACGTATTGGCAAGGACAACAGTATACAAGCCCGCAAGGATATTTTACTACATCTGGATCATCTCCTCCTGTTCCGGCACCGTCACCGTCACCATCGCAATTTAGTTCTGGCTCTCAGTCCTCTACAGTTATAGAAAATATTTATGCTGATTTTGAAGAACAATAAATAAATCTTACCTTAAAGTTATTACGAGTTTCTCTTCCGGTGACACGCTTGGCCTCAAATGCGTTTCAGAGCATGAAATATCTTGCCTGATCAGTTCAATTAGTTCATCAAAAGATTTTATTGACATTCTCAAATAGTCAAAAAATTTGTTATCATACATTCTTAATTTGGGATATAATGTTACGAACTGACCATGTACTAGTCGGTCACGTAATATTGGATGCACCCAATACCGCCTTTTTCTTTTCTTTTTTTTAAGGAGCAACCACAGTAAACACACTTCTTCGTCGACCTCCATTTTGAAACTGACGCTAACCCGCACGAAATCGCATACTAACCGCGCGTGTCTGAATAGCTTCACAATTTTGCGGTTTGAAACCGCGCGATTCGTAAACGCACGATTCCCGCATGTCTGAACGCAGGCTAAGACTCCACTGTCCGTCTGTCTGTCTGTCTGTCACCAGGCTGTATCTCATGATCCGTAATAGCTAGGCAGTTGTAATTTTCACAGATGATGTATTTCTGTTGCCGCTATAACAACAAATACCAAAAACAGAATAAAATATTTTTTTAAGGGGGGCTGCCATACAACGAACCTGTTTTTTTCGGCGTGTTTTGCCTTGTGGTACGGAACCCTTCGTGTGCCAGTCTAACTCGCACTTGGCCAATTTTTTAGTAATGCCAAGTTTCGAAACTTTTGCCCTGTGTTCCGGTTTACTATCTGTCAGACATGTAGGTATTTTAAACTGTCTATTAACCAGGTACGCAGGAGATATTATAGTGCACGAGTGTGTGCGTAAACACAGGTACACTCTCTGTTCCTTTACTCTCATAGTCCAATGGGACGGCAATCCGACACGACCGGGCAGGGGCGGATCTTGAATATGTGGGGCCCTGGGCTAATACTGCTTAGGGGCCCTACCTAATTACTCAACCAATTGCCATTTTATTATGATCGGATTTTTTTTAATTCTAGATAATTTTTATTATTGACAATATCGTCTATTGTTTTCAGTTCTGTTGGGGGCCCTCTGTAACCACGGGGCCCTAAAAGCCTTTAATTAGATCCGCCCCTGCGACCGGGGAGAGATCAGGCGCAGGACCAACGGCTTTACGTGCTTTCCGAGGCACGGGGGTATTAAACCACCAACTTCTAAACTCTGGACTGTTACTAAGAAATTCCTAATGGGAAGCCCAATAACGCTTTGACCGATCTGGGATTCGAACCCAAGACCCCCACGCTCAGCAGTCGCGCTTGCAACCATGAGGCCAACGAGGCAGTCCATGATATGAGAACCAGCCCCGGTTCTAGGGGGGGGGGGGGCAAACCGCGGCACTTGCCCCGGGCGGCAGTTTCATGGGGGGCGCCAAATCCTTGAGACAAGAATTCGAAATATCGAACAAATGAAGCCTCTTTTCCCACAATCTCATAGGTTTTTAACAAGTAATCGTATCGTAATATAATATGTCTAAAAAAACAAACTTTTCTATTTCCATACGCCCAGTTAGTTTTTGAACACATACTAAGTGATTTATGAACGCAGCGTGCGACCGTGCGTAGTGTCCGTGATCTTTCTGCCAAGGGGAATCCCTGTCACATATCTATACGAGCCTAGCCGAACAAATTCAAACAGTTGAACGTCAAGTGACAACACTGTTTGTTTATGTGGTTGATTGCGTTTGCGAGTAATCAACGTTAATAAAATAAGTAATTTATTAGTGAAATCATATATTATCGTAGTGGAAATCAACAATTTGCAAGTTTTTCTCAAACACTGAAGGGAGGGGGCGCCATTATCAAGGTTTTGCCCTGGTTCGAAAAAATCGTAGAACCGGGGCTGATGAGAACCATGTGATGGTATTGGTACTGCATCCTTGGTTACAGGTCCCTGCCATCCTGTATATTGCAAAACGTTTTTAAAATTTAAACCATAACTGATATTTTTTAATTACAGTCACAAACCTAAAAAGACAAAATTAAAACCAGAACCAGAAGAGTTGCCAGCTAAAAAAATCAAGCCCTCATCAGAAGGGTCAACCTCCTTACAGGAAATTGACCAAGAAGATTCAGAAGATAATACAGAAGATGCGATCAAGAAGCTTCTGCGAAGCACAGAGAAGCTAAAGAAGAAACGCGATCAGAAGAAGAGGGAGAAGAAAGCAAAGAGCGTGTTCCATAATGCTTGAAATTAAATATTTTAAAATTATTATTTTGGATTTTATTTTATAACGACCAGCAGATAGGCAGTTACTCCATGTATAATACTAGTACTCAGCTCCATCCGGTTAGACTGGAAGCTGACCCCAAAATATTTGAGAAATAGCAGACAGATTAAACGACTAGTACCCCCAACACTGTCACTCAAAATCCAAAGGATGTAAACGTTTTGTAAAGAAAATATGGAATAAATGAGCTTTATTATTAATTGCTAAACCATTGCTTTATATGTTTGAAAAATTCGTTTGCTCGACAACGTAAATAACGTAATGAATTTTTATAAACTGTCAAAATGTAGGACAATTAGCAATTGTAAAAAGAATTACGCCGCAGAAAGAAAGAACAGAATAGATGCAAGAAAGATACATACACAGGTACAACTTGTGTGTGTATTTTTACGTGTTCAAAGTACTTATTGGATGGAAAGTTATTATAGCAAGTTATAACACGGCTAGGAAAGGCTAGCTGAAAATTGTAATAAACCGCCATCAGGGCATCGGTCTACGTACTACAATCTTTGTTTAGAAAATTGATCCTCACCATTTTCATCTCAAAAACCGCGAAGCCAAAGCCGGTAAAAAAGAAACAACGAGCGCTAGGGATGATCACACTGACCTGTACAAGGAAAATGGCTATTCACGTGTGTTTATAATTGCCTTTCCATATTCACAGATTTTTTGTAATTAAAATCGCCAATGCAAAGCATTGCGTCTGACTGTTCTCAGATAAAGAATGTTCTCAAATCAGAAAATCACAAGTTTACAGGCCTTAACTAATGCTCTAAGGCCTAAACCAAGCTTGGCTTTTTTTTTCTTTTGTTCCTTGTGGAACAGGCTAAGGACAGGGACCACGCTGCTTAATCATCTGAATTCAAGCTTGGCTATAACCAAATAGCACGTCACTACGGGGTGAGGTGTCACTGCTGTCAGTGTCAATCTAATCTATCCATCCATATCTGTCAATGTCCTGTAATTGTGTTGTGTTTGCAGAATTACGAGACAAAAATTTTTGAATTTCCTATAAAAATCTAGTATTTCTTCAATAAAATAACAAACATGGAACATTAGCTGATACATCCATACTTGCTATTGTTATTTATGGATTTTTAATACAGAAAACATGGATTTTTCTACAACTTGTCGAACTTGCATCAAGACCTGTAACAATATTGGTTTAAACCCAATTTTCTTGTCTGAAGATACTCATGAGAGGTTTTCCAGTGCTTTCTTCTTATGTACAGGGGTTCAGGTAGAAGCACCTTACAACATTAAATAAAATAATGCCTAACGAAATACATATATCATACTTTAGTAAGTAAACAAAAATAAATAGGTATGGAGGCAGACTAGTCAAAACTTTGATAGATTGGTCTATTTATTTAAAAATTTGCAATAGTAATCTATAAGTACTAATATTATAAAAAGGTAAAATTTGTTACTGTATAAGTTAGTATGTAGGGGAAAAACTCTGGAAATGCCTGTTGAATTTGAAACTTTTTTTGGATTTGTTAGCCATTCTTTTTGGATTTGATAGGCTATTTAATATCGCTCTATGATCCTTAGGGGCCGAGAAAAAAGAAAAAGTCCGTAATAATGCTTAACAAAATAAAACAAGAAATTTCACATGGACGAAGTCACGGGCAGATGCTTGTTTAGTATAAATAGTTGAGACTAGAATATCGACTTTATTCAGACCAGTTGGGTGATAAAGAACTAACTTTTTGAAGAAGAAAGAGCAGACCTTTTCTTAGCTGTGGGATCTACACAAGCAAAAATTTCTTCTACTTTAGCTAATAAAATAAAATAAAAATATTTACAGGTAAAATTTAATGATGGCTTACCTCAATATATGTGCACAGCATGTATGAACCAATTCAACAACACGCTGAAATTCAGAAAACAATGCAAACATGCTGAAACACAATTATTGAAGATCAAAACAGAGCTGGAATCTGAAAACTGTACCATTTCTACAATTGAGCAACTTTCAATACATTTCATTGAAGAACGTCCAGTAAAAAAACAACTGACAACGATAAATAAATCTGATCTAAAAACTTGCTCAAATGACACGAGACTGAATTCAGAATATAAGAGTATTAATATTAAGAATGAACCTGTATACATTGATGTTGACGAAGATCAACCGTTGAAATATTTGGTTAACAAAAATATAGATAGGGTTTCATTGCTGAAAGTTAACAATTTGAAAGATGATGATGAAATTGAAGAAGATACTACTGATACGGATTTTAATGAAGAAACAATGTTATATAAAGGTGAGAATAATTTTCAAACGGACAAAATTCTTCCGCAATACAATGAAGATATCAAATGCGAAATAAATTCACGAAGACCCCAAAAAAACAACCATACAAAGCAAAATACAACAGAACCCACACTAAACGAGAACGAATCACACATTCCACAAGAATTATCTGACTCAAAATTCACGGAAGAAAAAACTATAGAAATTCCATATATTATCACAGATACCACTACCAAAAGAACAACGAGGGTAGTCTGTAAGTTATGTCAGAAGGAGCTGTCAATCCGGAGCATAGATTCCCATATGATGCGTAGGCATCCCGGGGCTGACGAGAGGAAGGTCAAGTGTGAGTTATGTGATAAATATGTGCTGCGGGAGAAACTGAACCGGCATCGCATTATGATGCATGGAAGCATTGGTGTTAAATGCGGGGTAAGTTGGTTTTACGTCAACCCGCACTGGGCCCGCGTGGTAGATTATAGATGTGGGAACGTTTTAGGCTGATTATGAAGTTAGTTTTAAAGAGTGACCACACTTAAGAGTAAACTAGTCGCGAGCTCGGACTCACTGGTGGTCATTGCCAAAAAGCACGCTGTCTCACCACTCTCACCTGGCTTCGTGTCCGACAGAGATAGTATCAGTGATGAGCACTTAGACGCTAGTCTACACGAACAACGTCTAGTTCTCACGCACAGAAACACCTTTCCGAACTGATAGGGTGCTTCGGATAATCGAGTTTTATAAAAAAAACCACTGCATAAATAAATTACAAATAAAGTTTATTGAACTCTTCGATAACTGAGCTTTGACGGTACGGACTTGATTTTGTAGATTTTACAGTTCTTTTATAACTTATAGTTACGTTAAAAATAGCAAGAAAAACGAATCTTTGTTGGCTCATAACTTTTTAATGGCTTTTATTTTACTATTCTATTTCCGTACACACAAACTTAATAATAAGGTAAAACGATATCATGTTTAACTTTGGATGCACAATGTCAAACAGTGGAGACTCTGCTCCGTACATTTAAGATCGCTTAGCATAATAAAAAAAAAAATGTATTTTCTTTCTTTCTTTCTTAATAACCTTATAACGTTTCTACTGCTGCTGGGACACAGGCCTTCTCTCTGTGAGAGGGAGTGGGCCGTAATCCACCACGCGGGCCCAGTGCGGATTGGTAGATGTCACGTCTTCTAATTTTTGTCCTAAGACATACTGGTTTCCTCACGATGTTTTCCTTCACCGTTTTTGAGAGCAGTGGTGATGACTTAAATTACACAAAGCCTGTAAGTCGGGGCTATTACCACTCTGGGCCACCAGTGCTCTTACTGCTTATGATTTGCTATGATCGCTTAACTCGACAAAATGTAGAAACAGTTTTTTTCGCGATCTCAGGGTTGGTCCACTCACATAGTAAAGTTGCAAACCTCATACGTTGCCGTTATTTCATTTACAGTACCCGGCGATAAATATTGCACATCGACCTTTTAACACAAAACCATTTTATACAAAGAATAAAAATAATTATTAAAAGAAGCAAATCATAAATTGTTTTAACAACTCCTAATAGATACTGGACTGTTTGTATTTCGTACGACAGAGATAACGCTCTACGAAGCCGAAATTAGCCGATTGTCTCTTTCCAAAGGTCGATGTGCAATATTTATCGCCGGGTCACACTTTCACACAAGGGGTATTACTTTTACACAAGTCACTATCAAAAACCACTGGTTTATCACGTTCAACGGCATCGGGGCAGATCCAGACGTAGAATAGAATAGAATAGAATAGAATAGAATACTCTTTATTATGTACACCATGACGGGACGACGACGGGAGATGACGGGAGGATCTGGATGCCAGTATGAGGGATTAAAAAAAATTGCTGAATGGAACCGCTCTTGAAAGAAAGAAAAGAAAGAAAATACATTTATTCTTGACCTCGATCACACCTGATGGAAAGCGATGGATGAGGTCTATGATAGAACGAGCGTGCCCTGAAGATGCCTAAGGCACTGGAACTCCCACGCATCGACGAAACAGCAGGCTGCTTGACGCCGGACTCCGGTGGGAGGGTGGTCGCAAACCAGGCGGGCGTCAGCCCTACCACCGCAAGGGAAGAATTGGCCAGTCAAATAAGGTGTTGGGTGTGACTGTCCAGGATGCGCCGACCTACGGTTCAGTTGAGTAACTGGCGGAACAAACTGCGCTACACGAGGAGGCTTCTTCATACATCCCAAAAAATTGGGATTGGTCTATATTGGCTCAGGATCGAATTGATTGGAAAAGGAAAGCGAGCCATTTGTCCTGCTGTGAGACAAAATAGACTGATTTATGATTTTACGGGTTTTTTTATTAATTTATCCATTTATTTCAGGCATCAAGGCCCATATAAAACACATACAATATTAATATGACCCAAAAATACTATAAATACATACAACATTATAATTACACTAAAAAACTAACGCACACGAAGTGTCTGCCGTCTGCGTCGTGTTTCGCTGACTGATGTCATGTAGCCGGCCACGAAACCGGCGGTACACAACACCCTTCGGCAAGAACTCTTCCTTTTTTTGCCTTGTGTATACAGGATTCCTATTTTAACAAGTTTTCCTGAAACCTTCTACAACTTATTTTAACCAGATTTCCTTTTTTCTTTCAGTACTGTAAATCAGAGTTCAACAGTAAAGAGGCGCTAGTTGATCACGTAACTACTTGTACTGCTAAAAACAGGAAGAGGAAAGTCAACGATTCTGTGAGTAAAGCTAGTTTTAAGCACCACTACTGTACATTTGTGAAGAGAAAATAAATGAACTTATTATTATTATATTATTATTCCCGCACGCTTTGCTGCAGAGCAGTGGTGCAACCGTAGCTGCCGTGAAACGCCGTACAAACAGAAGATTTTTATATGGAGCCTGCCATTTTGATATTTTTTTCAAAATGGCGGCCTCATAGATTTCTTAAATAAATCGATAGTTGACATAAATGCAAACAGAAAACATAATAAGACCGACGCGACGTGTTCAACTTTGAACGTTAATATCTCGAAAACGACACTTTACGGGGTTTGGTCTTATCATGTTTTCTTATCTTGGTGCGTCTGCAGCGTACAGTTGTACCTAGTGTAGTCCCTATGTACTCACAGTCAGCGCTGTTGCCAGCGCGCGTCGTCGCTGGCGTGCGTGAGGTAGCGCGAGCCCACGCGTGCCTCGAGCGCGCGCAGGTCGAGCCAGGCGGTGGCGGCGGCGGCTGTCTTCTTCAGCTATCGATTTATTTAGGTTCCATGCGTGGCCGCCATTTTGAATAAATTCAAAATGGCGGACAGGTGGGTATGCCACGGATCTTCAAAGCCCATTCCCTGCATTCTTAACACATTTTTGATATTGATGTCGCTGAGACAATATTGCAACTAGATTTTAAACAGTTCTAGTCACGGGAAGTAGCCTTAATTACTAGCCTTAATTTTTTTTTGAGGATGAGAAATCATCGAATGACCCCCTCCCGCTCTGGGTGGAGCGGAAGGGAGTGTCAGACTCTTACTGACTAAAACCCACCCGTGTTCCTTCCTTAGCCCTTTATGTTCCAGGCCAGCGGTATAAATAATCCTTTCGGACAATCCCGCTGACCCGGCAGGAACTAGCTAGCCTTCTCGTCACAATTTTGTAAAAAAAAAATCCGTGCTATCCTACAGGGTCGAGCCTTAGCTGAATGTGATATCTGCAAGATGACGATGCAGAGGGCCAGTCTTAATAAGCATAAAGCTGTCAAACACGCTGGACTCAGGCCTGTGTGCGAGGTGAGTCCTAATATCGTGCGCTATTTATTTAGGACCGTAATAGCCTTTTATGATAGCGCTAGTAGGTACGCTAGCGCTATCATAAAGTCACCATATATCGTCTTCACATTTACAACTAACTAGCTGCGCCACGCGGTTACACCCCCGTAAATGTCGATCGATCGTGTGGAAATATCGGGATAAAAAATAGCCTATATGTTAATCCAGGGTGTCAGCTACCTTCATACAAAATTTTACCAAAATTGGTCCAGCCGTTTAAGCGTGAAGACGTAACAAACATATAAACACACACACACTCACAAACTTTCGCCTTTATAATATTAGTGTGACTACCAATGCCCGCGACTTCTTCCGCGTAAAATTTCTTCTTCCCCTGACCCACCGCGTCGCATCGCATCCCCAGCCCGCGCTATTACTTTGTGTTTGCTTAACGTTCCTTCTTCATTTTTTTTTTGCTTTTTGCTCGTTTTTTTTTGCTCAACTCCTAAGAGTGGTAGCGTGATATTAAATAGCCCATAGCCCTCCTCAAGAATTGGGCTATCAAATGCAAAAAGAATTTTTCAAATCCGACTTCCAGATATTAGCGCGTTCAAACAAACTTCAGCTTTGTTATAAGTATAGCAACAAAACAAAAGAAAACATATTTTCTCAAGTCATACTTTCAATAACTAGGTAAACTACCAGCGGTCGTTGACCCCAAACAAAAAAATCAAAAAAATTTTTTCACTTTGCGGTGTTTCGCTAAAGATAAAGATATATTTATTTGTTTGTAAACATATGTAACATTATATATAAAAATGCAAATGTGGATCTAAAAGTGAAAATCTGTGAGTTTCAACATGTTTTGCCACCGTTGGCGTACAAAATAAATTATAGCCTCTTGAAATATAACACATTTAAGAAAGAAGAAAAAACATAACAAAATTAAATTGTAGCACAAGCTAGCTAATTTCATTTCACCCTGTATAAGATTTTTTTCTGTTTCTACAGCACTGCGGCAAAAGTTTCGGTAACAAGTTCCGTCTGAACGAGCACTACAGAGCGAAGCACGGCTACGAGAAGTTCCAGTGTCGCTACTGTGACTTTAAAAGCGCTGGGATTATGGCTATGAGAGTACGTATATTATAATACCAATCCATTAGTTCCATTCCATACCGTTGAGCTGCACGATTTCTGACAAATACGTGCACTGACTGGACAGGTCCTCTCAATCTGTGTGGTTCTTGCCTCAAAAGACCATCTCAGACATCGACCTACATGGTCTTCATATAACCTGACCAAGATTATGTCTGGACTTAAAAAGAGACTGTGACCTCTGAGTTTGTTTCGGCCTTTCTTCTCAGAGTAGTCAGATAGGAAACGTCGACCTCATCTAGTTTAAAAAAAATATGATTGACGTGTAAAAGTGTTTGTGCACACCTACTTACAAAATAAAATCATTTGTCATTACTACCACTCAAAAAATCTAAATAAAATTCATTTATACAAATTAGGCAGAGAATCATGAAGGGGATTATTAATATGGCTAATTAATAACAGCCGCACGGTCCGATCGATCAGGTTAAGATACGATTGCCGAGGTTGGTCCGTGGATGGGTGAACATGTTTGCATAACAAGACCCCTTCGTGCCTCGGAAAGCACGTTAAGCTGTTGGTCGCAGCTGTCATTCGTGGATCTTTGACAGTCGTTACGGGTCGTCAGAAGTAGAAAGTCTGACAACCAGTCTTATCAAGGGGTATCGTATTACCCAGTAACTGGGTTGTGGAGGTCAGATAGGCTCAGTCGCTCCATGTAAAATACTGGTATTCAGCTGCATCGTATTAGACTGGAAGCTGACACCAACATAGTTGGGAAAAGGCTGGGCAGATGTTGATGAGGCTAAGAATCACTTTTCGAACGAATATTACGTACAGACGCCAGCACATCAAGCTACTACAATCTGTCAAATTTCTTTAAAAGATTTTCAACTTTATCGCTAAAGTAAAAGGTTCAAAGTTGATTGGGAAAATTTGACAGTTTCGGGTAGCTTGATGTGCTGGCGTCTGTATATAATTATACAATAACACACTACATTTGGGAGTTTGGTTGCTATACCGCCACACGACCACATATAATCTGTTCCAAAAGTATCAGGTGAAAATGTAAACAAATGAACCAGAAAACGTACTTGTGGATGCCAATATATAGTGCCATTTACAAAGTGCTTTGATTTGATTATGGTCTGCCCAACCCTTTGAGAAATGCAGGCATGCTGTTATGTGTGATATCGGGTAACTGATGTGATGGTACTTTCACAGAATCACGAGCGTCGTCACCGCGGAGAGAAGCCCTACGTCTGCGAGACGTGCGGCGCCAAGTTCCACGCGGCGTACTTACTGATGCAGCACAAGCACTCGCATAACACTGAGAAACTTGTTAAGGTAAGCCTAACAATCGGTACATACAGTTAAACCAAAAAAGGTATGCGCTTCGGTAATCTTCGTGTTTCCGAATTAGTACGAACGTCGCGCCACAGGTTAACTCCCCACAGAGGTCAAGCTTCTAAGTTTTTTAGTGCTGCGCTTTGTAGTAGTGCATCTATCATTGCGCGTTTGTATGAAGTGTTCTCTGTCAGATTAGCTACTCCTGTTGCAGATCGTTATCTGTTACTCAAAAGTTTTTAGAATTGCATAGAGTTGTTAATCTATCATTTGGAAAATAGGCAAGTACTTCCTTGGTTGTAACAACTCTATATTAGATCTCGTCATCGCGCGTTCGTTTTTCCGAAGAATGACCATGACTCCCGAAGCGCATACTTTTCTTAGGATATCTGTACAGTACACATGGACGTAAATATGACAGATGCAGTTTTAGAGGAAGCTTTGTAGAGCGTCACTCACTCACACCTGTGTGACTGTCTCTTTCTAAAGCTCGATGTGACATATTAATGCCCGGGCACTATACTCATGATGTGGTGAATATAAATTATAGTCTGTTCTAAAAGTATCTGATGAAAGTGTAAACAAACCCTGTCCAAGTTAAATTCTTACGCAATCACTCACTAAAGAGAATTATTAACACATTTATCTGTATTTAGAAGGTTCCAACGTTATATCCCAGCAATTATTGTTTGAATAACATTATAAAATTGTAATTGAAAAATCACTGATGAAAATTGAGGTTATAAAATTAACATCAATTGTCAAATTTAAAAAAAATGTGATTTCTAAGTAGAATTTCGGGGTTATCTATTCAAAAAATCTAATCAAAGCACTCAATTTGTAAGTGGCACCACATATTGACACCCACAGGTATGTTTTTAGATCTGTGTTTACATTTTCATCTGATACTTTTCGAACAGACTGTATGGTAGAATATTTTTCTCTACTAACCCATAATATCTTTCCACAGTGCGACCTCTGCCCCGCCAGCTTTAAGGCCAACAATAACCTCCACATGCACAAACTGACGTGTCACAGTAAATCGTACTACAGCTGTACGTTGTGTGCGAGATCGTACAAGTGTCGCTACTACGCCGTCAAGCATGTGCGCCTAGCGCACAGCGTTAGCGAGGCGCCCGAGGTTATTAAATTGATGACACCATAGCATTATGTTTACTTAATTAAAACACTAACATAAGATATCTAAACGACTTTTTATTTTATTGCTGGTTTTTAGATGCTTTTACCCCAACCTATTATTTTGACCTCGGTTTGTAACGTTTACCCTAGTTTGCAACACTTACCCCAGTTTGCAACATTTACCCCAGTTTGCAACATTTACCCCATTTTGCAGCATTTACCCCAGTTTGCAACACTTACCCTAGTTTTCAACACTTACCCCAGTTTTTAACATTTACCCCAGTTTGCAACATTTACCCCAGTTTGCAACACTTACCCGAGTTTGCAACATTTACCCCAGTTTGCAACACTTACCCCAGTTTTCAACACTTACCCTAGTTTGCAACACACCCCAATTTGCAATATTTACCCCCTGCCTGTAAACTTTACCCCAATCTGATCCACTTACCCCTACATGATCTATTTCCTCACCCTCTTGCGATATTTGCGAAAACCTCGAAAATGGGCTTTCAAGTTATCCATGTTATAGCATTTGCAGTTTATTTTTATCGCACGAAGCGATGCGCGCTTTACTTGTGGTAACCAAGTGTACAAAAAAACGCTGTGAATGTGTGCGTGAAGACGTGTAGCGTTAGCACATAACACAAACTCACACTTCCGACTTCGCCATTGTCTCGGATGGTACCGAGAGGTCACATTCACAGCGCGTTTGTAATGAAAGCGAAGATGATGAAATTCATTATTTTTGACCCAAGTCCAATTTTTTGAGATAATTGCGAAAAACTTAAAAAGGGGATTTCAAGTTACCCATACTAATATTACAAATGCGAAGGTGTGTCTGTCCGTTACCTCTTCACGCTTAAACCGCTGAACCGATTTTGATGAAATTTGGTATAGAGATAGTTTGAGTCCCGGGAAAGGGCATAGGATAGTTAGTAGAACGACACTTATGAGGGTGAAACCGCGGGGCGCTGCTAGTATACCATAAATATGATAAACTATATTTTTGTAATAGTAGATCCCATAGGAATATCGGGATAAAAACTATCCTGTGTCCTTTCCCGCGACTCAAACTATCCCTATACCAAATTTCATCTAAATCGGTTCAGCGGTTTAAGTGTGAAGAGGTAACAGACAGACAGTCACACTTTCGCATTTATAATATTAGTATGGATAGTATTCAAACCCAAGCCGGCCAGAGCAAAGACAATTTCCACAGATGGTGGTTCATGGACGGCTCAGATGCGGCACCTCCCCACAGACAATGGCCCATCTTCCATCCTGCGCCGCATGCCACCCATGCACTTGACGATCTTATGACTGCGTCAGTGTGCGGAGTTCGCGCAGTTGAATTTTGGGCCAAAGATGTTTGAACTTTTTACCATCGATAAGTTATTAAGTAGAATGGTACATAAATTATGGTGAATAGTTATCCATATAGCCCATTGTCCATATATGAGGGGCTCGTGGCTAATAATACCAGCCGCACAGGTCGATCGATCAGGTTAAGCTACGCTTGCCGCGGTTGGTCTGTGGATGGGTGACCATCTTTACATACCGTGACCCCTCCGTGCTTCGGAAAGCACGTTAAGCCGTTGGTTCCGGCTGTCATTCGTGGATCTTTGACAGTTCGTTACGGGTCGTCAGAAGCCCGAGTCTGACAACCAGTCTTACCAAGGAGTATCTTATTCCCAGTGACTGGGTTGTGAAGGTCAGATAGGCAATCGCTGCTCCATGTAAAATACTGGTATTCAGCTGCATCTGGTTAGACTGGAAGCCGACCCCAACATAGTTGGGAAAAGGATGATGATGAGATATCCATAAAGCCAAATACAATAATTTAGTTAATAAAACAGCAAATCACTTACAAAATGCTATTTGTTTATTGAAAATTACACGGTATAAACATCAAATAGCGCCTCCGTAATAATAATATCAAAAAATAATCATTGCTATAATATAATAATATACACAAAATAATAATATTAATAGAACGCATAACTTAGGTAAAACAGGCTGCCTGTATCACAATTAAAAAATAACAGCATATGATACCCCAGACGATTTTTTTCCGCGCCTGGATTTTCAACTCTGGCGCTGAGCACAGCGTTGAAACTCGTGTGCGCGAAAAAATGGCCGTGATAAAATTGCCAGTGCGTACCTAGGCTTAAAATAACACATCAAGCTTTAGAAAGAGACACACAGGTGTGAGTGACAGAGTCGACGCTCTACTAAGACGAACTTTTGAAGTGAAAACTTCTTTAGGCGTCGGTCGGTGACGCTGAATCGGGTATACTCGGCTCGAATCTCGTATACTCGGCTCGAATCGAGTATTCTCGGCTCGAATCTCGTATACTCGGCTCGAATCTCGTATACTCGGCTCGAATCTCGTATACTCGGCTCGAATCTCGTATACTCGGCTCGAATCTCGTATACTCGGCTCCAGTCTCACCGTCGTTTGCAAAACTCGATGTGCTATTTATGGCGGGTACTACAGTTTGTAAGCAGCTAACAGATCGACTCTGGGCAAAAACACTACTTAGATATAATTAAGTAGAAAAGTATTACACATTGACATTCAATGAAAGACAAAGGTATTATTAATGTAGCTGCATATTTCCATTCAAGCCAACGAAATGGCATGTCTTACAACAGGTTTCTGACAGATTAATAAACAGACTACGCGCTTTTATAACTTTTAACGCGACGATATTGTCGCAAACGTTTACGTCACGGCATCACGATAACACAGAGGAGTATAACATTTGAAAATAATGAAGACGATCCAAAATTTCCATCCACAATACAGTTATAACGTGAACATCCAGACATTTCATGGTCGTGAATCGGGACGACAATACCGTGACGTCAAAAATTATTGAAAAAGAACGCACACTGTCATAACGATTTTCCTTGAATGAAGTGACAGTGTCTTGGCTAATTTTGGTGTTAAATAGCCTGTCAGAAACTAACATTATTGTAACAAATTCTGGATTATTTTTATAATGTTCTTTTATTTTGTTTCATTGGTAAATAACAGTATCAATCTGTTGCTAACTAAACTTATATTAACCGCACAAATACACCTATATTGACAATAAACAGTCGTTAGGGCCAGAAGCCCGAAAGACTGACAACCCGTCATACCAATGGTTATCGTGTTACCCAGTAACTGGGTTGTGGAGGTCAGATAGCTAATCGCTCCATGTAAAATACTGGTATTCAGCTGCATCTGTTTAGACTGGGAGCCGACCCCGACATAGTTGGGAAAACGCTTGTATTGATTTATTGATTGTATGCTGTTGTATCCTGTATTATCAATATAAGTATTTACAAAATAAATGATTCAATTCTTTGAGTATTTTTATACAGTTTATTCAAGCTTGAGGGCTAGAAAAAGTAAAAAAAATCTTGTCCGTGATGGCACTTGTCAAAATTATAAAACAGTTTTTTTTTTTACTAAACTTTAGTAAAAACCTGCTTACACGTGTCCAGTCTTTATTAAAGTGTTTAGTTTAGTTATTAAGTCGCTCGCACCATGTAAATAGTCACTGGAATTGGCAATAAATCGTTATTAATATACTTTGTGTAAATAATTTCAACACCACTGCTCTCAAAACCGTGAAGGAACACATCGTGAGGTAACCGGCATGTCCTAGAACCAAAAATTCGAAGACATGTGACATCTACCAACCCGCACTGGGCCCGCGTGGTAGATTACATCCCACTCCCTCTCACAGAGAGGAGGCTTGTCCCAGGAGGGGTAACAATAGAGGCTGATGTTAGTTTTTAATTTAGTAAATTATATGACTAAAGACTGGAGTCGTGTAAACGAGTAAAAAAGGGCGCTGTAACCGTTTTAGTTTTGTGACTAAATTGTAAGTTTATTTACAGCAAAGCAGTTTATAGTCAAATATTTTTTGAGGGTTTTAACAAAATCATATTTAATGCGTGGCTAATACTGTAAATAATTCAATTTATTATTACACTAATCCTGCGGGTTCACCCGCATAAGACTCGATACCGTGGGAATATCGTGATAAAAATTGTCCTGTCCTAATCCAGGTCATGGTCTAACCCATGTGTCAAATTTCATCCACATCCGTTCAGCAGTTTTAGCGTGAAAGCGTATTTGAAACATACAAAAAATCAAATCTTTTCTCATTATAATATTAGTATAGATTTTTAGATTTGATCTACTGGACTGTGTTCATGTCTTCCGAGTTTTGAGTAGAGAATTAGGAATATATTGTCAGTTTTTAGTCACAGTAAGTGACACCTAAATTAACGCCTAAAAATAGCGCTGTTGGATTTTGAAAGCTCAGTTAAGCTCAGAAAGTTGAATATCCAACAACGCGCTTTTTTACAGCATTCTGTTAAGTGTCGTGTTTGTGGAAATCAGCATCAGCGTCATATTGGCAAATTTAACGAAATGAGACAATTGTTTGCCTATATTTAAGTTAATAACAACAGCAAAAATGTAATTTCGTTAAAACCCCCTTCAAATAATCGACATTTTTAAAAACGTTTAACGATAAATGTTCTAGCAAATACATTTTTGATATGTCCAAATAAATTATATAATTAAATATACAAAGTTGTACCTACTTACTAGTAGGTAACAAAAAAAAATACGATTAAAATTACAAGTTTTTAATACAGAATAGTTGCCAACAATAAAAAAAATCTCTAAATACTGTAAAAAAAAAGCGTTCCGACGCGACTAGTCGCAACGATTAATCGCAGCGACAAAACGCATCTTATAAATCACCAGCGAACGCAAACGGTACATTTTCCGCCGTCGTAGGCTACAATAATAATATTATTATAATATAGGGTCGATTAAATTAGCTAGAGAAACCTCACAGACGACGATGGAAATCTAATGACGATAAAACAAAGAAATTTATTTCCTAAACTCATAATTTCAAGTAACTACACATACATGTTTCATTGTTTTCACTTATAGAAGCAACAAGAATAATGTACCCAGGATTTCGTAATATCTTGATTTAAAAGTGTCCATGGAGTTTCTTGCCCGTTCTTCTCCATAGAGATCTACGTTTTGGAATGGGCAACTAGCTTCAACTTTCTGACTAACTGACCGACTCTTTGACAATTCTAAAGCGTTTAATTTAATTAAACCATTTACAGCAAATGATTTAATTGAAATAAATGGTTTCAATTTGATCCAGTAAAAAGCGGTAGTTAAGTACTTAAAATCATGAGCATAGAAAATCTAAATCTAAATATTTTATTTTACATAAACCTACATGGGAACTTATGAAACGTCAGTATGTGCACGGTTCTAATCGGTTTCCTATGGAGAAGAGCCGGCAAGAAACTCCATGGTTACTCTTTTAAAAATAATTGGCTTTTACAATGTTTTCAAATTACAGTACGTATGGGAGAACAGCGTAGGCCTGTCAACAAGTACCAGGTACTTGATAAAATAAAAAATGGTCTGCAGATCTAAATTCTTCAAAGCAAAAATGATTAATTTTTTTGTGTGTTATTTCTTCATTATATATTAATATCCATCCCACCTCTGAAGTATCGGCAGCTAATTCAATTTGTCCTTGTATATAATTTAGTAAAATCTTCCGATTACACGATTCTTCGACTTTTTAAAATAAATTACGTACAGTATGTATATACCCTCATATTCATTACATTTCTAATAGACGTCGCTACGTATACAAATGCTTGTTTGTGTGCCTTTAAATACATAATGCTTTAATTTAAATAATGATAATTTATAGAATTATGAAAAATAATTTTACCGCCGCAGGTTCCATTATTTTTGTATTTTATCATAAATGAATACAAAATTGTGGCATGTTATTTAAAATAACGTCTTAAAGACAGAGCAGAAAACAGAAAAATGCTCAAGCATGGACATAGCAGTCAAGCTTTGGGTGCAAACATGCGTGAGCAAGCTTGATCAGACTGCTGCGCCGGCGCACGCACGCGACAGGGAATCATAGTTGTGATGCAGATCAATATCGATTATTTCACTGAATGCATTTTACTTCTGTCTGTGCTGATTATAAGCTTATACAATAACATATGTTGTCAAATCTGAAATCAAACCAATCATTGGTTGTTGTTATTTCAGTGAACCAATCACAACAACTTTGGCAGCAGATTTACTGTTCAAGCTTTTAGAAACGGTTGGTAAGTTACGCTGCGGCGGTCGATTTAAAATCAGATTATAATGAAAATATGAAACCTTATTGTTAATACCATTGCAATATGTATGTAAAAGTCAATAATCAAAACTAAAACTTGAAATGTGCTATACTCAGTAAATGGGTTGTGAAGGTCAGATAAGCAGTAGCTCCATGTATAGACGCCAGCACATCAAACTACCCGAAACTGTCAAATTTTCCCAATCAACTTTGAACCTTATGCTTTAGCGATAAAGTTGAAAATCTATTAAAGAAATTTGACAGATTGTAGTAGCTTGATCTGCTGGCGTCTGTACATAAAATACTAGTATTTAACTGCTTCCGGTTAGACTGGAAGCCGACCCGAACATTGTTGGAAAAAGGCTAGGCAGACGAAGATGAATGATAATATTAGCAAAAATATTACAATATTTTCGACTTACTATACATATTCCAATGTTACCACAAAAAAAAAAAAAAACATTGATCAACAAAACTGTCTAATACAACCGTTATAAGCACATAATAATTTTAAATAGATATTACGTAAGCTAATCGCTTTGCCGAAATCTCATACAAGCTCTGAAGTCATCGTCCACCAACTAAAATAAAAAATCCTAATTCCAAGCTACTACTGAGAAATTATTTATAGAAAAGCCCACGAACAATGCCCGATCGAACCTAGGATCCCACGTTCAGAAGTCGTACTTGTAACCACTAGACCATGAGGCAGATTAAATGGGAAAATATGGGCTATGAACTGTAATAAAATTTAATTTTAATGCATGTGTTAATAAAAATTGGTTACTGAAATACTTATAATATTATATTGTAACTAGTTTCTGTCCGCGACTTCGGCCGCGTGAAATTTCACCCTCCCCCGGTTCACCCTCTTACGGGTGGGATTTCGAAAAACCCTAATTGGATTCCTACTCTTCACAAAGAACACACCCTCCAAATGTCTTGTCTCTAGTACCAGCGGTTTAGGCTGTGCGTTGATATATCAGTCAGTCAGGACTTTGAATTTTATATAACGTAGATAAATTTATCTTCGTAATTTAATAGTGCCCACTCATTTAATTGTTTTTAATCACATTAATAATTTGTGTGTCAATATTGGCAAAGCACGGCGCACTACCAATTTTTAAGATCTTTGTGTGTAATCTGCATTCGCGATTTATTTGCCAAAAATGTAAACAAATTACACAATAAAGTTATGCTATAACTTCAAATATTTTTATAATTTTATCAATAGTGCTAGTCACTCTGAAATCAACTTAATTACCATTAAAATAAAGTTGATATTTGTTTAACTTGAAATAATATTAATTTGAAACATAAGTTTGAACACGAGTTTATATTAATTACCCATGTTTTACAAATAAATAATTATTCTCATTCTTCAAAGGGTGCACTATACACTCTGCTTATGCTATTGGGGAATATAGTCGTGTTGTTGTTAAGAACTTTGCTCACCGCGAGCATTCGCTTGACGAACTCTTTTTGCAAACATTCGTTGCTCGAGTTTTTGTTACGAAACGAACATTCATTCGCGAAACGAACAGAAGATCTATTTCCCTTATTTAAAATGTTCAAAGTCTAGCGTCTCTTTCTAACTCAGTATGTAAGAAAAGGATAGCAATACTTTTTTAGGTTAGTTGGTGAACAACAATATCAGTGCCAATTTATGCCAGCTTTTTATAATAACTGGCACATTTTATATTACTAAATGTAATTTAATTATAGAATTTTATTAATTTATTCGTTTATTTATATTATCGGGTATTTCACTTGGGTTTTTTTTACGACAGGAGCGAAATTATCTTGAAATTGAAATATTACAGATTTTATGGAAATGTGTAGTAATAACTGGGTTGTTTTTTGGTGTATGGGTGACCATCTTTACATACCGAGACCCCTCCGTGCCTCGGAAAGCACATTAAGCCGTTGGTCCCGGCTGTCATTCGTGGATCTTTGACAGTCGTTATGGGTAGTCAGAAGCCCGAAATTCTGACAACCAGTCTTACCACGGGGTATCGTATTACCCAGTAACTGGGTTTTGGAGTTCAGATAGGCAGTCGCTCCATGTAAAATACTGGTATTCGGCTGGATTCGGTTAGACTGGAAGCCAACCCCAACATAGTTGGGAAAAGGCTAGACAGACATTACCTGCGAAAAGGTTAGTTTTATTTACCCAGTAGATATTTTCATGAAAACCGAGTTCCATTTTGTAATTAATCTAGTAGATATAAGGTTACCTATTCCGTTTATCTATCCGAAAAATTATATCTTTATTATACGGGTCAAAGGAAGAGAAGCTAACACACAGGATGTTGCTATATTTAATTTTAAATAGTTTACTTTCGTTATACAGTATGTGTTATAAATAGCTGCTACATACAGGTTATTGTTTAATTTTTTTGAAATCTCGCTCCCGTCTCCAAGTAAATTTTATATAATTAACACATAAAGTTATATATAGGATTTAAAATTAATTATGTACACTTATATTTATAATATACATAAGACTAACATTATATGGCGTTCACTACTGACATGATTAGCTTATAGTAGATTGCGACTGACGGCTAACGACTTCGAAACTTGAAGACCGACTTCGGAAAAAATCGACTTCGATCTATAAACATCGACTTTCGTTATTAAACATCGACTTCGACCTATAAAAATCGACTTCCATCATTAAAAATCGACTTCGATTAATAAAAATCAACTTCAAAATTAATAAAGTTATTTGCGAAACAGTTACTGTGACTTTGATTTAGTTAACAAAAAATCTGGCATTTAGTATCAAAATTGATTTTTAAATGCATGATATTATTTTACTATAATTTTAGTTGCTGAAATAATCGTTCATAAAGACAGTATGTTGTTATAATCTCATAAAATGACGTTTATATGTTTCAAGTGTTTAGTAGAATGTGAGTCTAGGAAATAAATCCCATAACAGTTGAAGCAAAACATGTATGTCTGCAATTACATAATTTAACAATAAGAGCAATGGTGACCAGTGGAAACGGCCTCGACTTACGAGATGTTCGCTTTACTTTTTGTAAATTATTTATTTGATTTTTTTACGTAATAAATAAAAAGCCCCTTTCGCTTAAACACTCCATGAAACACTGGAAACGTATAAACGACTTTGCCAATTCTACAATAAATAAAAAAAAAAAATTAAAAAACATTCTTAAAAATCTCATCCCGAGTTGTAATACGAAAACTAGGGACCTACTACATATTTCCAAATTTAAATTACATTTAATGGCATTATATTACCCTAAAGACTTACCACAACACTCTTAAAGCAGGTCGATGTTAACGAAAACTGTATTGTCAATCGATTTTGTACCTTGTAACGATGCAACTATCTTGCCAAGGGGTATCGATTGGGATCATACCCAGTAACTGGGTTATGGAGGTCAGATAGGCAGTCGCTCCATGTAAAATACTGGTATTCAGCTGCATCCAGCCGACCTCAACATAGTTGGAAAAATGCTTAGGCAGTATGGTGCAACGGTTAACTGTCATCTTGGCCTTGAAAATTATAGTGCCTGCATGGTACCTTAGTGTCTTTGTGGCACTATGTAGTGCCATATAGTGTCAGCCGACAGCCGCAGCCTTTGACGCTCTCGTGCGTCGATATTTGGCAGTTTTTAGAGGATCCACCTCAGAGCACGGACCTGGAAGACGAAAGGAACATGTTAGTCAGTGAAAAATGAGTGTCCGTGGAGTTTTTTGCTCGTTCTTCTCCAGGATACAACCTCGAGGAACCTACTACGCTTTAGGATTGTCTTCTGCGTGCACTGACTGGATAGGGCCACTCAACAAGTGCGATTCTTTAAAAAAAAAAAACCAGTCAAGTGCGAGTTGGTTTCGCGCACTGAGGATCCCGTACTTTGTAGGTATATAACTACAAATTTACGGTTTTCGGTGTTATTCCTTGACTTGTACTACATAACATTGCTTCTTGCAGAATTTCATGATTCTAGGTCAACGGGAAGTACCCTATAGGTTTTGATTCCCTTGCGAGTGTCAAAATCAACTGCAGCTGCAGCTGGCAGTATCATCACAACGGTAATATTTTCTCATTGTATGTCTTATTTCTTTTCATTAAGTTTATTTATGTATGTTTATTTATGTAGTTTTTTTATTTATATGTAATTAGGTATATATTATATTCAGTTTTAATAGGTTTATGCCTATCTTTATATTTAAAATATTTATTCCACAATGGTCTGATTGCACCTACCACTGTTTGTCTCTGCATCACCCAAAGGTTGACTGGTAGAAAATGCCTATGGCATTAAGTCCGCCTCTGTACATTTATGTGCTTGAAGTATTAAATAAATAAATAAATAATAAAATATGCGGCATAAACGGAACATAAACGCCCGTATCTTTTGATTGCGTTGACTTAGAAGTTTGATTTTTTTTTCACTACTTCAAGGGATTGCAGCCCTGAGGTATTTGGTAATAATTCCAATTTGATAACTCCACGCGTTTCTGAGAAAAAGCGTCTTGACAGACGGACAGCGAAGTGATCTTATAATGGTTCCGTTTTAATTTTAAGGTGGAGGGGAACCCTAAAAATCATTTCAGACACTGATTGGTTGATTCCAGACACTATTATTAAGAGACCCTAATAAACCCAACAACTTATTAATACTCCTGTGGGCGCTAGAGAGGCCCCCGAGCCGCTAGAGGTGCTCCACTCACCGTTATAGGAAGAACACCGGTCTATCCTGTGTGCTGTCAGGCTCTAGGTCGCGTCTGTCGGCTCCTGTGGGCGCTAGAGAGGCCCCCGAGCGCTAGAGGTGCTACACTCACCGTTATAGGAAGAGCACCGGTCTATCCTGTGTGCTGTCAGGCTCTAGGTCGCGTCTGTCGGTTCCTGTGGGCGCTAGAGAGGCCCCCGAGCCGCTAGAGGTGCTCTTCCGTTCTGTCTCGCGCGCTGTTTCTTTGGCTGTGAGGCGTTCTGAGCCGCCGCTGGAGCCTCCGCTACCAGAGACTACACTTTCTTCGCGGTTATAGCTGTAATGAAAAATTAATATTAATAAGTCAATGTTTTAGATAGGTAAATTCTGATTTCTGAATGATCTATACTAATATTATAAAGCTGAAGAGTTTGTTTGTTTGTTTGTTTGTTTGGTTGAACGCGCTAATCTCTGGAACTACCAGTTGGATTTGAAAAATTATTTTTGCATTTGATATCCCAATTCTTGAGGAAGGCTATAGGCTATTTAACATCACGCTATGACCTTTAGGAGCCGAGCAAAAAGAAAAAAGTCAGAAAGAACTCTAAGCAAAAACGAAGTAATAGCGCGGGCAGGCGATGCGATGCGACGGGGTGAGTCGGAGTAACAAGAAATTTCACGCGGACGTAGTCGCAGGCAGAAGCTAGTGTTAGATTGCACTATATCCATAGTTTTGAGAATTGGCACAAGCAAAGATGCCCGATAGTTATTTTCCACGAATAAACATTATTTAACCGACTTCAAACAGCAGAGTAATTGTGTAACACACTAACAGTAGTAATCGGTTTCATTCTGACAGTTCAACAACATTCATTGCGTTATTTACGTTGTTGAGCAGACACAAAAATTTCCAACATATTGTTGCGCGCCACAATAGATGCTTGGTACATGGTGACATTAGTTACCACTAGCGCCATCTAGTATCGGGTAGCAGAACTAGTAGGGTCAATGTCCTAGAAATTCCGAGAACTATCGACATCGGGTTAGTCGGGACCGGTATGTACTCGAACGTTCTAGATGTTTATGTACTAGCTCTGCGGCACTATATAAGGCCGGGTGGGCCGCGAGACACATATAGTTTTAAATAAGCGATACGAGCGAGTACATCGAAAGCGATATTCGAGTGCGACTTAAGTGTGAACAGTTAGTGAAATTGTGTTTCATAATTAGTGTGTTTGAGTTGTAATTAGTGTTGTGATTAAAGTGTCAATTTTTGGTTATAAATCGGCAGTTTTTATTGTCACGAACTCCAAGCTCGTAACAATATGAAACAATGGATTAGCTATATCCTTCCTTGACAATGATTCAGTTTGACATTGATAGTGTGTTACACAATGGGGGTTTTCGTGAAAATTTACGACACCAGTTTGCACTACTTTGACGAGAGCTCTTCCATTTCAACAATGAATATAAAATATATGATGACGTTCATCATTCGATTCATTCATTCGTTCGTTCATCATTCAGAAAATAATAGGCTCTTTGACAGATGCCTGGACCTGACGTGTCAGTGCTGCCACCTAGCGAACGTCATTTCAGAAAACCCTCATTACGGTGCAGGAGGTTTTTATTCAACTGTTTTTTTTTTTGTATATAATTATGATATGCGATATTTCCGGTAAATGTGGAACGATTTAGAAGATTCTATTTTTAATGGATAGGGTTTGCCTCAGGGGTGGTCTGTTAAAATAACTTCCTGTCACTGATATTTACATAGCAATTAGTGTTATACGAGTTTGTCTGGTGCGGTACAGATGCCAGCACATCAAGCTACTACAATCTGTCAAATTTCTTTAATTGATTTTCAACTTTATCTACTAAAGCATAAGGTTCAAAGTTGATTGGAGAAACTTTGACAGTTTCGGGTAGCATGATGTGCTGGCGTCTGTACAACTAAAAAGTGTTTTTTTTTTTTGTAAGAAAGTTTTTTTTTTTATCTTACCCATATACAGTGTGTTCACTGTTGAGACAGGAGGAGTACTTGAACGGTATCGGCTGGTAGCCGTAGGAACCGGCGTACGGCATATACCCGGGGCCCATGATGCTGTAACAAAATAATATAAGTAATTATATTAATACACTAGCTGCGACACGCGGTTTCACCCGCGTAAATGTCGATTGCGTGAGAATATCGGGATAAACAGTAGCCTATATTTTAATCCGGGGTGTCAGCTACCTCCATACAAAATTTTATCAAAATTGGTCCAGCCGTTTGAGCGTGAAGAAGTAACAAACATATAAGCACACACACAGTTACAAACTTTCGCCTTGATAATATTAGTTTGATAAAGTATTTTTTTTAAGTATTTTTCGGCTTTTTAAATTCGGTGACATAAATAATAACAGCCGCACGGGTCGATCGATCAGGTTAAGCTACGCTTGCCGCGGTTGGTCCGTCGATGGGTGCCCATCTTTACATACCGAGACCTCTCCGTGCCTCGGAAAGCACGTTAAGCCGTTGGTCCCGGCTGTCATTCGTGCATCTTTGACAGTCGTTACGGGTAGTCAGAAGCCCGAAAGTCTGACAACCAGTCTCACCAAGGGGTATCGGTATTACCCAATAACTAGGTTGTGGAGGTCAGATAAGCAGTCGCTCCATGTAAAATACTGGTAGTCAGCTGCATCTGGTTAGACTGGAAGCCGACCCCAAAATAGTTGGGAAAAGGTTAGGGAGATGAGATTTTTACGATTATGTACTGCACTTTTTTATGTAAGTAATGAGTTTATGCAAGTAAGAAATATCCTTCCTCACTTGCATGTGGAAATACGCCTTAAGTTCTTTGCAGTAAGGTTCAAACTCACTTGGGGTTAGGGAGCGGCGCGAGCGTGTCGCTGACGAGACTGTCGCTGTCCGCACTGCGCAGGCGCAGCGCCGCCAGCTCCGCGCACAGCTCGCCCGCCACGTAGTAACATTGCTCAGAGAACGTTATCTTGTTCACTGTGTGACGTATGAAGCCGGCCTGTGGAGAGAAAAAACAAATTATTGTTTTATTTAAAGGTTGCGCTAGTCCACAGGGCTCCGTCCTCCCGTCGAGGCCCGTCGCGACGCACCCTACCATGTCCGCCCCGACCCTTGCTCGAGCCAGCCCGCGCCGCTGAGCTTTCAACTTCAGCGTCTGCGACACTGGCACAGTGGCTGAGCGATCGACTGCTGCGCTGCGTGTCGCGGGTTCGATTCCCGCACGGAACAAATATTTGTATTGCTTACAGGTAGTTGTTCCGGGTTGGGCTATTTGTGTATGTGAATTAAAATGTTTGTAAACGCACCTACGATACAGATTGGGGCAACGTTTTTTTAAAAAAAAATATATAAAAAAAAAATTCATCTCTAAATAATTCCGATCCAGCCCGTCCCTTGCTGCCCTCTTCCAGCGACGCCCTGAGCCGAGGTCCGTACGTCACAGTGAGTGCCCTTAGCGTGTAGTGACTTAGTTTTTAAGCTTTTTAAGAGGAAATGCGGTTGCAGTCTTTTGAAAAATGCTAAAGTAAAAAAATCATAATTCGAGGTTTGGCTGTCGCCTATTTCCTCCTCCAATATTGGACCAATTTAAAAGATATTTCATAAACCGAATAAGAATATATAATATACTGTGTCCCTATGTTTCTCTTTTTTCATTAATAGTTGTCAAATTTGTACAAAAAATGCCGATTTAAACCGCTGTCAACCGAGGCCTACTCGGTTGACAGCGGTTTAAATCGGCATTTTTTGAGGGTTCGAATGCTTATAAAAACAATGTATCATCAAAAAGGAAAACATAGGGACATACAAATAGTTAATAATTATTATTCTGTAAAAAAATCATTGCTTTATGGTAATTAACCAGAAAGAAAACAGGCCAGAAAGAAGACAGGTTACTGTACCTTCAGCATGTGCGAGGCGTATTTCCGTGCGTCCCGGCGGTCCGTAATGCCAGCTACGTGCTGCAGGATCCAGTCCACGACGTCAGCGCCGATGAAAGCATTCGGTATTGTTATCTTGAGCCACATACGGTCGCGGATCTCTAGACCTGTGGAGAGGAAATTGTATTTTAGTGTGGGTAGGTTTTGAAATGGGATTTTGGGACGAAAAAAAAATTTTAAATGATGAGAAATAGCAAGCGTTGAAAGGTGGAAGTAAACCAAACTGCAAGAGATATTGGCGCCAATTCCCTTATTCACAAACTAAACTAAATTGAAGTTCAGTGCATCTTTTTCTTTCTATTACATTAAGAAAAGGACAGAAGATAAATATTAGTTTAGTCCTGTCAAATTACGATACTCCATAGACAATTTTAGACGTGATTAAAAACATGGATACTAAAAATACGTCAATTTACGAGTACGTCAGGCGCTGTCTAATTTGACAGGACTAAACTAAAATTTATCTTCTGTCCTTTTCTTAATGAAATAGAAAGAAAAAGATCCACTGAACTTAAATTTAGTTTAGTTTGTGAACAACGGAATCGGCACCAATGTCTACTTTAACTAGGAGTCGAATTCAGTGTTTTTTTTTTACCCGAATGCGACAAATCCCAAAGGGATGGCAATGTTTTTGAAAAACAGATTTCGCACTGCAGTTTTTAAGTATGTACCTTTATTAAGGGTCAACTCACACCGAAAGAGCGGCGAAGCGGCGAGCAGTTTCAGTGTCATATAATTTTAAACCTTACCTTCATTACTATAATACATAGTATCGCTTGAGAAACTTGAAAGGTCGCGCGGCCGCCCGCGGCGCCGCGAGCACTCGACAACTCAAGTTTCTCAAGCGATACTATGTATTATAGTAATGAAGATAAGGTTCAAAATTGATTGAATAGTTGACCCTAACACTGCCCCGCGGTTTCACCCGCATAGGTGTCGATCCCGTGGGAATATCAAGACAACTGGCCAAGTGTGAGTCAGACTCACACACGAAGGGTTCCGTACCACAAGGCATAAAACGCCGAAAAAACGTTTCTCTTATACCCCTTTAAATTTTAACTTTATTTTATTTTTATTATTTGTTGTTATAGCGGCAACAGAAATGCATCATCTGTAAAAATTTCAACTGTCTAGTTATCACGGTTTATGAGATACAGCCTGGTGACAGACAGACGGACAGTGGCGTTTTAGTAATAGGGTCCCATTTTTAGCCTTTGGGTACGGAAACCTAATAAAAACTATCCCATGTCCTTTCCCAGGACTCAAACTATCACTATACCAAATTTCATCTAAATCGGTTCAGCGGTTTAAGCGTGAACAGGTAACAGACAGACACACTTTCGCATTTATAATATTAGTATGGATTCTGAACATGGGACAAAATCTTCTTATAATACATTACACAATAATTTCCGTTATGGAACTGTTTTTACAGCGGAAAGTTTAACTTCTAAGTTATGCATGAATTTTAGTATTACTATCTTTGAATTTTATTTTTTTTTACTCCACCGTAACCTCTTTAAAATCTAACCAGTGTAGGGGAGGGCGGGGCTGGTTTTAACGGAGGTAAGAAATTAACAAGCTTATTCTCGCCAAACGTGAAATGATAAAAAAATGAGACTCAGTTTAGAATAACTATATACACAGCCCAACGTGTTTTAACTTGTCAGTTATCGATCGGCCGTCGCTAGTGATAGTTGTGCATAGTAACCTCGAATTGACAGGTAAACAAACTTTTTGTACTTCGTAATAAATTGATTTAAGATTTATTTTTTCGCTAAATTTAATCAAAGTTTATCCTAAATGGAATTCTATTTTATTGATTTTAAAACTATTATACTTCTTTGTAATTATTTTTACTAGTTTATTTTCTGTAATTGATGAAATATAAAAAGTGACCTTGGGGCTAAAATTAACAAATTGAGTGGGGTCAGTATTAACTTGTTAATACTTACCCCATATGTAGGTATGTGATATTAAACGAGTGTTTTTGGCAATAAGCATGTTTTTTTTATAGAATGAGAAATTACAAAAGGAAGAGTACAAGGGGGTCTGTCTCAAGAAGTATTTAAGCCGTTTATAGAGATGTTGCTACTGAATACAAATACAAAGCCTACAGAAAAGTTTAACGTAGAAACAATAAGACCGCTTCCAAAAGCACCTCCTCGTGTCGAATTCAAACGAAAGCGTTCAAGGAAATCAACGATTCTCACTGATACTCCCGAAAAATTGGCCTTAGAGGAGGAAGCAAAATTAAAATCATCAAAAAAGATAAAAACTAGTCTGACTGAAACTAAAAATAAGGGTAAAGGCAAAGGAAAAGGGAAAAGTAAAGGTAAAGAAACCCGGAAAGTAGAAGTAGAAAAGGTTAAGAAGCATATTCTGCAGGATGTTAGTGAAGAAGATACCTGCTTCTGTTTAGTTTGTGCCGAGTCTTATAATGAAGACACATGTCATCTGGACATGACTGGATACAATGTATTTTATGCAAAGGATGGGCTCATATCACCTGTATTATAGCTAGGTGATACCAGAAAATACATATGCCTCAACTGTTTCTCAGATGACGAGAAATCGTATTCTGATTAATTATTGCCTGATATGAAGTACCTATTTCCTGTCTAAGTTTAAGTACAAATTAGTTAAAGACTGATTAAACTAGTTACCTTATTATTTAATTATTATATTTAAACTATTAAAAAAAAAGTTTGTAACAGATTTATAAGATAATACTATTTTTTTTACTTCATTAAGAAACTTAAAGACTGTTTGTTGAACCTAAAAAGTTTAAGTAACTTTAAAACATTAAGTTTAAAATGTATGTATTGTTATTAAGTTTAGATTTAAAAGAATTTGTTATATTCTTTGAGTTCCTATCATAAAAAGTACTAATTTGTTTAACATTAAAGACAATAAAACATTTTCATTAATGTCAGTGACATTTTATTTAAGTGTTTGATAAAATTTTAGTCTCTGTTAATAATCGCCCCTTACGTTAATAGGTACTTACCCCAGCTCCGTTAATATTTGCCCCACATGCGGGGTATATATTAACAAATGACTTTTTTGGTTTTCATGGCTCTCTTTCTGGAAGCACTTACATACCTGATGATTTTTGTTATTAATATCATAGCTGAATAACCAAAGCATGTTTTCAATAAAAAATAAAATGAAAAAGTCTATTATCAACGAAAATATAAATTATAATACAAAATTTGTTAGTACCAGCCCCGCCCTCCCCTACTTATACTAAACGCCTTTTCACACGCCTAGGCAGCTTGGCTACAGGAGTGTATGAAAAGGGTCTAGTATTCAAGATTACGCCAGTTACTCACCCGACTCCGGCCTCAGCATAGCCCTGACCACGAGCGCCATGTCCATGTTAACGGAGAGCTGGGGCTCCAAACCTCCAGCTGGTACCGTGCTGGCGTCGCTGGCGCCTCTCTCTGATACTGATGACACGGGGAGGGCGGACAGCGAGGGCGGCGGGGGAGGGTACGCCTCGCGTAGGGCTTGGGTATGGGCTACCCATGCACCTGGAGCAAGAAAAAAGGGGTTTTATAGTTAATCTTATTATTGAGACAGTAAAAGTTAAGCAATTTTTTTTTAAATCGTTTTTTTAAACTAAAATAAAGCCTGTAACTTGCACAAAAGCATGCAAGTAGCTTGCATGCAGAGTGCCTTAATAAGTTCTGATTGGTCAATGCGCTTCGCAGTGCATGTGGAGAGGAACACGGGGCTTTAGAAGGGACCAATCAAAATTCAGAAAATGTGTCATGAAAAAATTCAATTAATTCTTTCCATCAGGCGTGGTCAAGGCCAAAAAATTATACTCTGTGGCATACAATAAAATTGACAATGTTTAGACCACAGATATAGATATACCTAGATAACGCAAAAGCAATTACTTCGCGTGCCAAAAAACGCACCAGCTTACGTACAAAAATCGTAAGCCACCACTTTCGCGCTCAGTCCTGCCGGTCGTTTCTGTAAAAATCTCACCGTGAAAACTTAGGTGAAGTGAGCGTGGAGTGAGCTGTCAATAGTGTCAATTCCTAGCAAAAACAAACTCACTTCACCTAAGTTTTCACGGTGAGATTTTTACAAAATCGACCGGCTGCATACTGCTGGCTGGGTGATCGTGTGCGCTGGCGCTAGGCCCCGGGGGTGGGGCGAGACGAGTGCTGCACGCGGCGACGTGTTTGAATCGATTCGATTTTCCCATCACTAAATAGTGCTTGTGACGTCATAGTAGGTAGTCAAAAATTGGCCCGCTTGGTTTTCATACAGATCGTGACACTTGCGTTATCTAGGTCTATCTATATCTGTGATTTAAACGATGTAACCTTTCTCGTCGTTTCAACTTGTTACGCTACAGGCAATTAAATCGCATTGTTTAAATTCAGGTTTTATACATTTACCCCCTTACTAATAAACGTTGTATAGCGACTGTATAGTTACACAACGCTTTGGCTTCTTCTTTCGAAAGTCAAATTACTGACGATTGTACGAGAGAAATCGATGTGCAACTATTCATCTGATATAAATATACGTTTATTAGTAAGGGAGGAAATTTTTGAAGTGAAAAGTGCTTTAGTGCTGCGTTGGGCATTTTTTGAGATGGGAAAAAACCATTGAACTCGCGCCACTGTTACCGTAAGCGACACCGCGCGTGTTTTGTTTATAAGAAGATTAAAAAAATACCCGCTTCGGATGTGATCAGCTGTCCTCGGGATGGACTCGGTTTTAATGTATATCCGATATGTCAGTGAGTGACGGCAAAGTATTCTGTTTGTGTTTTGTTTTCACTTCTGTCGGCACTCCGGAGTGCCACTGTTTTTAACTAGTACCAGTACTTACCAGGATCGATTGGCCTCACTGGCTCAGTCCTGGGGATAGTGAAGTACCCCTTAGGGTTGGGGTCCCAGCACTTGGCGACCACCAGCTTGATGGGGCCTGGCTTCTGCACCACCTCCCGTAACACCCTCACAGCCTCGTCATTTGTCATGTCCTCGAAGTTTACGTCGTTCACCTGGAATTATTTGTTGGTTGTGTTAGATTGATATCGTAAAGGTGAACAATACAAAAAAGGTATTTGATGTGGAGTTTTTGAAGTGAAAACTTCTTTAAGCGGGTTGGGCATTTTTTTGTTACCGTAAGCGAAACGGCGCGTGTTTTGTTTATAAGACGATTTAAAAAATACCCGCTTCGTATGTGTTCGGCTGTCCTCGGGTACTCGGTTTTAATGTATATCCGATATGTCAGTAAGTGATGGCAAAGTATTCTGTTTGTGTTTTGTTTTCACTTCTGTCGGCACTCCCGGAGTGCCACTGTTTTTTTTTTAACTTTGCACAGCACTGTACTTAATGAGTTCTGTGTTGTGAGTGATTTTATATTTGCATTGATATGATATTTATTAGCTAGGGCCACACCGGACGATCCAAAGGGCTTTGAAGATCCGTGGTACACCAACAACCGCGTCATTTTGTGTCTTTTTTTCAAAATGGCAGCCAATCATGAAACGTATTATAAATCGATAGCTGTCATTAATGCAAACAGAAAACATTGTAATTTCAAACCCCGTAGTGTTACTTTCCCGAGATATTAACGTAAAAAAAAAGTTGATCACGTGACATCAATATTTTTTGATGTGCTTCTATCTAAAGATCTTCAATCCCCTTTCGATCGACCCACACGGCGGTGGCGCGGAGATTCTTTCGCATGATCCGTTTCAGGAATCCCGCGATCTTGCTACGCGCTCTAGTGCCGATCCACGTTTTAGCTAGATTAAGTTCAGTTAAACATTATCGCATTATCCATGTTGCCGGATCGCTCGATGCACACACAACCTTTCTTCTTCTGAGGCGATTTTGAGCATTGTCAACCGACAGCGCTATCGGATCGGCCGCTCCACAGAGCGCACGCTCCACCGCGTGCTTGGATCGCGCTGCGGCACGTCCACACCGATCGCACATTTGGATCCGACCGGAGCGCATTGGATCGTCCGGTATGGACCAGCTATCTAGTATATTAGTTACAAATAACACTATATCTCAGATGAAGAATTACCTATATCAGGAATCGTTTTAATGGTGTTTTGTGTAGTCTGGTTTATTTTAGGGACTTCAGCTGTATCCTAAGAGTTATGTTAAGCAATTGATCCTTGAAGCAAAGAACACTGTACAGAATACAAAAACAGTGGCACTCCGGGAGTGCCGACAGAAGTGAAAACTTGAACAATTACGTGTGTATTTTGTGAATCGTCTTATAAAGAAAATACGCGCGGTACCGGCTACGGCCATCCGTCTTACGAATTTTCGATCAGGTCACGTGTCTTGACGCGCGTTTAACATTTTTTACCTATTACAAAAAAAGTGTACAACGCCGCTAAAGAAGTTTTCAGTTCAATAAAATATCTTCGCGAGGCGAAATATAACTAGCTGTCGAAGTGGCCGAATCCTGAGGGGCAATTCTACTAATTTTAACAACGTTCACAGTCTGATCTCAGTCTCAATCTGTCAAAAAATACTTCTAATTTCCCTACATTTTGACAAGTTTTTGACATTTCTTTGTCGCCGAGATGAGACTGCGACTAGATTTTGAACGTTTTTAAATTACGAGAATTGGCCTTCTGGTCGAAGCTTATTTAAAAGTTTTAAAACAACAGACAAACGCACGCAGAGATCGTACAGTGCCCTTCGCGTGCAGTACAATAATGCTTTCAGTATGTTGATGGGGCTGCCTCGCTTATGTAGTGCATCAGGGATGTTTGCGGAATTGCGTGTTGATTGCTTTAATGCATTAACAAGCCGCGCTCTGCGGTTTCACCCACGTAAATGTCCATCCCGTGGGAATATCGGGATAAACAGTACCCTATATGTTAATCCAGGGTGTCAGCTACCTCCATACAAAATTTTATCAAAATTGGTCCAGCCGTTTGAGCATGAAGAAGTAACAAACATATAAAGAAACACACACTCTCACACACACACACTCTCTCACACACACACTCTCACACACACACACTCTCACACACACACACACTCTCACACACACACTCTCACACACACACTCTCACACACACACTCACCCCCACACACTCTCGGGAGTGAGTGTGTGTGTGACACACTCACACACACACCCCTATACACTTTCGCCTTTATAATATTAGTGTGAGTGTGATGCATAAAAGATGTGCGTTCTTGGTGCGTGCGCGTAGGGTGCGAGTCTTCCTACAGCATGCTGGGAGTTGTTGATAGGCTGGACTGCTGTATTATAAGTCGTTGCTCGCACTGGGCACGAGTGGCAGATTACGGCCCACTCCCTCTCGAATAGAGGAGGCCTGTGTCCCAGCATTGGGAACGTCACAGGTTCATTAATTATGGTCATGTTATGCTTGTGATACACGTCAAATCTACACTTTTGTGCTGTATGTAATAAGCAATAGATTCATTCTCTGTTTGTCATAGCATGAAAGACAATTGACATTAACATTGAAACTAGCCTTTTCCCAACTACGAATGTTGGGGTCGGCTTCCAGTCTAACCGGATGCAGCTGAATACCAGTATTTTACATGGAGCGACTGCCTATCTGAACTCCACAACCCAGTTACTGGTTAATGCGATATCCCTTGGTAAGACTGGTTGTCAGATTTTCGCGCTTCTGACGAACCGTAAAGACTGCCAAAGATCCACGAATGACAGCCGGGACCAACGGCTTAACGTGCTTTCCGAGGCATGGAGGGGTCTTGGTATATAATAAAATAGCGACAAGCATAGCTTAACCGGATCAATCGACTCGTGCGCCTGTTATTACTTAACCACAAGCCCCTTCTCCTAGCTCTTTTTTGATTGAAACTATCTCATAACAATTTTTATTACCGTTCAGTGTTGTTATGAGGAATCCTTACAAGTGCTATCTCATAACAATTTTTATTAACATTCACAGTGTTGTTATAAGGAATCCTTACAAGTGCTATCTCATAACAATTTTTATTACCGTTCACAGTGTTGTAATGAGGAATCCTTACAAGTGCACGCATTATCTTGGCTCAAACTCTGCTGATAAAGTCAACTTTGATTACTTAGAGATTGTATGATTGATTATGGTACAGCAGTAAGACTAAATTTCTGTCATGTGGCTTAGTAATAACAGCCGCACGAATCAATCGATCAGGTTAAGCTACGCTTGCCACGGTTGGTCCGAGGATGGGTGACCATCTTTACACACCAAGACCTCTCTGTGCCTACCAACGGGTATCGTATTACCCAGTAACTGGGTTGTGGAGGTCGGATAGGCAGTCGCTCCATGTAAAATACTGGTATTCAGTAAAGGCCGTAGCACACGTATCAAATCGGAAATAGTCCAGTCAAAATAGACATTTGACTTAGCCAAAATTCGCATAGAGCTGAAAATTGGCAGAGACGTTATATACATCATTATAAATGAAATGTCAAAAATCCCCTTCGATCCTACTTCTGCAAAAAAAATTATTCAAGGTCAAAAGTACAAAATTAAGGTTTTTTCCATTTTTCTCGAAAACAGTAAGTATTATCGTGAAAATAGATCAGACAAAAGTTGTAGATCATACAATTCTCTACAAAAATGGTCCAGTCACTTTTTCTCTTACGACTCACCATTCGTGAGATATCGCGGTTTTAATCATTAGAAAATTCATATTTTACATAATATGCACACATTTCCGCACCACCTATGAGGTAATAATGTACTTGGCGCATTTTTTTAACGTGGTTTCCCCAGTATAGGTATACTCTACGATCTATTGTTATAAAGAAAGTTTGATCAGATCGTATCCTATTAATTTCAAGAATAGTAATATTGCTAATGATCAAAGTGGAATAGGTTGTTTTTCTACGTTATATTGAAAGAAATACAACATATGAAGATATTTATGATATTAATGAGGAGACAATTGAAGCATCCCTTTTCTTAGAACAGCGAACTTCTGCAAGAAGAAGAAAATAAAGACGAAGAAATAATTGTCGAAGTAGAATTAGACAATTATCTAAATATAATGACATGTGGAAAAAAACAATCTATTCCACTTTACTCATTAGCAATTAGCTACGAGGATTCTTTCAATTAAAAGGATACGATCTGATCAAACTTTCTTTATTACAATAGATCGTAGAGTATACCTACTGGGGAATGATGATGATGATGGGACTCCCTTTCCCGTATTCGGGCCGTTGTGCGTGGGGATTCTGGCTAACAGAGCCAGCCTAGCTCCGCCCAGAAGCACAGAAGCTTCCTGGGAGCTTCACAGGCTTCGCGGAGCGACCTCATTGTTCCGAGGATTTCTGCACGTTGAGAAGCCACGGCCTCGCAATCCAGGATGACGTGGGCGGCTGATTCCTCGGCATCAAGGCAGCCCCTGCAAAGGGGGCTGTCCGTGGCGCCTATGTTGAAAAGATGTTTGTTAAGGAGGTTGTGGCCCGTAATTGTACCTATTATTATTCTAAGGCTACTCAGGCTGAGAAGTTTTTTGGTTAATCGCGGGTGTATCATTGGTAAAGCCAATTTTGACTGTCTACAGTCTGTTGCCCGTGACCATCTGTTGTTATGAAGTTCGGTCGATCTTTGGCGAATCCACGCACGAAATTGTGAGAAAGGCAACAAAGGGAGAAGTGGGTACGGGCCTAGCACCCTCATATCAGAGCCTCTCTTCGCAAGTTCATCTGCAGCATCATTGCCCAGAGATTCACTGTGCCCTTTGATCCACTGGAGAGTAATACGATTAGACGTCGATAAACTCTCCAGAGCTATATGGCACTCAAAAATTAGCTTATTGTTAGTTTGTTTGCTTCCTAAAGCTTTGAGCACAGATAGGCTGTCGGATAGGAATTTAATGCCATAGTTCCAGATGCCTAAGCGCTTTACTGCTGTTGCAGCTTGTGTTAAGGCAACACATTCGCATTAAAAGATCGAACTATGTGTGCCTAGTGGTATGTGAAAGTTAATATTTAGGTCAAGGGAGTGTACGCCAGCACCTGAACCGTTTTGTGTTTTAGAGCCGTCTGTATAAATGCGCACTTCATTGACTCCTGACTGATCCCTTTCTTCCTGAACATCGGTTGGTTTGGTGTTCTATCACACGGGGCAGCGATGAGAGGCTGGTACTCAATCGCCCGGTCCAGGATTTTAGCGTGAGGACTGGTAATGTTTTTGCCCCATATGCCCAGATGCATTAGCCTGATGGCGGCTAGCGCCGCTTCCTGCTGTATGTACAGGTCAAGGGGAGTTAATTGAAGGGCTATCTCCATCACCCACTGGGGAAACCACGTTAGAAAAAATTTACTAAGTACATTACCTCATAGGTGGTGCGGAAATGTGTGCATATTATGTAAAATATGAAATTTCTAATGATTAAAACCGCGATATCTCACGAATGGTGAGTCGTAAGAGAAAAAGTGACTGGATCATTTTTGTAGAGAATTGTATGATCTACAACTTTTGTCTGATCTATTTTCACGATAATACTTACTGTTTTCGAGAAAAATGGAAAATACCTTAATTTTGTACTTTTGACCTTGAATAATTTTTTTTGCAGAAGTAGGATCGAAGGGGATTTTTGACATTTCATTTATAATGATGTATTTAACATCTCTGCCAATTTTCAGCTCTATGCGAATTTTGTCTAAGTTATGACTTATTTTTGTCTATTTTGACTGGATTAAAAGGGATCGGCACCGTATCGCCTTTCGCCTCGCCGTCAAACAGGCGTCAACCTAACGTAAGCACGTAAACAAAGCAGATCAGAAGCTCCGATACGTCGACTCAGCTACCGCTAGACGACGCCGCACTTACGGCTCGCCGAACGCTGGTTGATGGTGCAGGCAGGCCATGGGAGGGGTGAAAGGGGTAAGGGTGGACGAAGAGACGTATGCTCGGGTACGGAGAGACGTAAGCGCGGGGATGACGAGCCGTAAGCGCGGGGCCGACGAGCCGTAAGCGCGGGGCCGACGAGCCGTAAGCGCGGGGCCGACGAGCCGTAAGCGCGGCCACGATGAGCCGTAACGCACCACACCGCGGTTCGTGCGCTTGTCCCAAGGCGAGGCGATTACGTTACGATTACGATTAGTGTGCGTTGCATTATGGAATTTCATACAAAGAATACTGAACGGCTCGAGTTGACACGGCGCCGATCACTTTCCGGTTTGATACGTGTCCTATGACCTCAAGTACCTAAATGAAGTAATTCAGTAGTATCAATGTAATTTTTTTTTAATATGTATTATTATAAATTAATATAATTTAATAAAATGCAATAGGTAATGTCATCAATCATTCAGGTTTGGTATCAGATCAGGTATTGTTATTAATCGTCAATTTATTATCACCATTTCTATAATGACTCATTTAGGAAAATCTGGAAAAGGAGAAACCTCAATCTATCTATGATAACATGAGAGTGATAATGCATTGCATAGTAATTGAAAGAGCAAAACAAACCTTTTTTATTATTGTGATTTATATTGTGTATGCATATTCTTTGTTGAATATCCCAAATAAATAATCTCCTGAAAATTACTTATTGCATATCGTTGTTGTGCTTGCCAATACCTCTGTGTTTATTGCATATCGTTGTTGTGCTTGCCAATACCTCTGTGTTTATAGTAACGTTTTCAGGGGGAACAATAAACTATTTTATGTAATGATTGATGGACTTATCGTGATTAAGGGACTCCATTTTCCACAGTTAAGACTCTCATTCGATCCGTTGTGTGTGGGGATTGATGGACTTATCAATGAATTAAAAATGCAGTAAGGTGGCAAAAAATATTATGTATGAACTGAGATACAAGTGAAAATGATAAAATGCACTGTTCATCCATTCATTTAGTTTATTCTCCCCTGAAAACTTGACTATAAACACACAGGGGTTTTGGCAAGTGCAATGACGATATGCATTTGCTTCCAATATAATTAAACCAGAAAGTCTCTTGGTTTAAATGGGCATTTCAGCATTGAATTCTTTGACAAAATAAATAGGAGTAGCATGTAACCTGTTTTTGACTAAAATAGCAACAAAATCGTAAAACATACCTGTAAAATCATGTCTCCTGGCTCTATCCTGCCGTCCAGAGCCACAGCACCACCTTTCATAATGCTCCCAACGTAGATTCCTCCATCACCACCCTTGTTTGACTGCCCAACTATTGAAATACCCAAGAAATTGACCGTATCCATGTTCAGAGTCACCGTTATAATGTGCATAGACATTGTAGAGTCCGTAATTGACGAGTATGAAGAAGTTCGAGACATGACCTGCGGCCTCTTTCGCCGTCTTTGTGGTCTTTTACGAGAACTCACTTGCAGGTGAGAGACACTGCTGCATTCTGTTAGGGCTCTGTCCACAGACGCGTTAGTGTGCCGGCCAGTCGTGGTAGTGATTTCCGACTGGCTGTCGAACAGGCTGGTGGAGTCTAAGTCAGAACTAAGCACAGAGGCAGTCTCGTATTCCAAACCATGGTTCCCGTACTTTGAGTGGCCGTTTATCCGTAATCCTCGGTATTTATACTTATCGCAGGATGCTCGATGGCCAGGCCGCGAGCTGATGGTGCTGTCCGTGTCCGTACAGGTGTCTCGGGTGACAGGCGCCGGAGCACCATGGGTTTGTTTGCCTTTACCAGCATTGCTATCAGTACACTGCGAAGCGCCATCGGAAGGGTTTGAGCCCTCTGCAGACACTAGCCACGACACAACACGACCGTTAAAACACGGCAAATGAGCGTTATCGTCAACAATTTCTTCTTTAACAACACCAAAGTCATCGTCCATAGATTTGAAGAAAAACTTATAGTTCGGTCGGTTCAACTGGTTTTTGAAGTCCAACAACGTCACTTTCTCCGGTGAGATCGGAATTTTCACTAAATACGGGGTCTCCTCATCGTCTATGTAATAAATAACTTTCGTCTCCTCCATTTTTAACGCATTTATTTATTGAATAACAACACCCTTACGATCTATAAATATCGGTCGCCATCACAAATATGGCGATAAATATAGTACCGCTATCTGGCACCACGGGGCGACACTGTCGCTTTCTTTATCAAAACGTTCGGATACACATTCCAAAGTGCCAAACGTCCATAAAACCGATTGGGAAAACTTTGAGAGCCACTGACTTTTCTACTATGATCTGTTATTTTAATTTCATCTGTGGCGTTTGTTTATTAATTTTTGAATTCAAAATAGTCGTTGTTTGTGTCGAAAGTTGTGTTTCCTGAATTTGATTACAAATACTAAATAAAAATTACCAAAAATGGGTTCAGAATCGAAAGAAGCGTGGTTTTTGGAAATAGTGACAAAACTGGACAACTTTTACAAACGAATAGACGGTAATTACAGTACAGTACAAACTAATTTCAGGTCCTAACGATAGATACCTTGGATAATTCTCTTCTTTCAAACAATTACAGAAAAGATCGAAAAAGACCAGCAACAAATGAAAGCATGCAAGAAGAAGACAGAATTAGAGATGAAACTGGCACAAGAAATTAAATTAAATGTGAGTTATTTATACAATTCTACTCACTCTTACAGGCATCGTTACCATGTCTTAAGCCTAAGTAGTATGTTTAATTAAGACATACTAATCGCTCCTTAGGCTTAAGAGGCCCGTGGTTAAGTAATAACAGCCGCCCAGATCGACCGATCAGGTTAAAAGAAAGCACGTTAAACCGTTGGTCCAGGCTGTTATTATGGATCTTTGACAGTCGTTACGGGTAGTCAGAAGCCCGAAAGTCTAACAACCAGTCTTACCAAGGGGTATCGTATTACCCAATAACTGGGTTATGGAGGTCAGGTAAGCAGCCGCTGCATGTAAAATACTGGTATTCAGCTGCATCCGGTTAGACTGGAAGCCGACCCAAACATAGTTGGGAAAAGGCTAGGCAGGTGATGATGGCTCCATAGGTGATACAGGCTGATGTCGGCAACTCCATGTCGAAGCGTGTAGGTATTTTACATATGGGATTGCTCCATAGATTGGGCCCTATCAGAATACCAGCACGGCGGTATTTATTTTTTAAATATTGCAGCATTATGCTAAGATGGAGTCTTTTCTTTCTTTCCATAGCTAACAGGCCTCTATAGGACATAGGCCTCTCCCAACAGCCCAACATCATATTGCTTCACTGAGTTTAATTTTCATCTAGCCTCATCTAGCATTCAATGCAATTCTTATTACTTTCTAAAAATTAACTTTGCACATTATCTGAGGGGCAATTCTTAATCATAATTTTATGAAAGTTCACAGTCTGATATCAGTCTCAATCTGTCAAAAGTACCTCAAATTTCCCTACATTCTGACAAGTTTTTGACATTTGTTTGTTGCGGAGATGACACTGCGACTAGGTTTTGAATGTTTTAAATTAAGAGAATTGGCCTTCTGTTCTGTTCAGAATGAGCTGAACGAGCGCTTAGCAGAGCTGTTGCACCGTGGCAGTCAACTGGACCAAGTGTGCGCCACCTTCGAGGCGCACCTCACCATCGCAGACAGCGACAGGAAGAGACTGGATAATGCTAAGTTAGCACTTTATTTCCATACACACATACAAAAACTCACACCTTCCCAAGGAGGTAATCTGCATTTGCAATTTATTTGCCAAAAATGTAAATAAAACATAGAGTTTATGGAAAAATAACTTTAAATCCTACACAATAAAGTTCAGTTTACGCTACAACTTCAAGCATTTTTATCACTCAGAAATCAACTTAATTTCCATTAAAATAAAGTTGATATTTGCTTAACTTGAAATAATATTAATTTGAAACAGGTTTGAATATACTTTAGGCAGAAACTACAGAATGCCACCTGCTGCTGCGGGCCCTATCACAATACCAGCCCAGCAACACTTATTTTTAACCAACTTCAAAACAGGAGGAGGTTCTCAATTTGACTGTATGTTGTTGTTTTTTAAATATTTTTTTGATGGTTATGCCTCAGGGGTGTGGTGGCAAACAACGAAAATGCGAACCCAACGACACTGACTTCCGAAATTAAAGTTATTTTTGATTGTAGTGTTTTTATTTTTGAAGTTGTGTTTTTTTGTTTGTTAAATGTCAAGACAAGAAAAGTTGTGTAGGGACTGTGTCTTACGTACCCATCCCTTGCATAGTTTTAAGAATGTAATATTTTTATAGAGGAACTTATTGTAATAATTTTTAGAAAGTTTCATTTTTGTGTTTTTCCCACGTTGAACATCTGCAAGCGATTTAAGTTATAGGTACTATTGTCTTTCATGATTCTTTACTTTTAGTTAAGGTTCTTCATTGTCCCATTATGTTTAGTTATCTTGTATTGTACCCATTTGCTATTTATAGTTAAGGTTCATTGTTCTGTTATTTTTAGTTGTCTTGTATTGTACCCATTTGTATTTCTCGTGTTTTATTATACTTTTAAAAGGCAATCGTTTTGCCGCTTCCCTTGTTTAGGAACTGCAGATGTGGATTTGCCGCGTCCTTTGTTTAGTGAACGGCAGATTTGGGAGAGTTTTGGTTCGGAGCTTCAGTCTGTGCTGAACTACGATCGTGCGAGGTCCTCTCTGACCCCCGATCATACTTTACTCGCCGAAGCTCGCCGTAATAGTTTACGGCGAGCTTCGTGTTTCTAGTAGTTTTACCATTCATGTAACCTTATTTAATTTTACTTTTTCGTGTCAAGTGTAACTGCTAGCTTTAGTTACTTGATATCGTAATAAATTAATCGTTACTTATTTACAACTCACTTCTGTGTATCACTTGCCCACCACACTGTACGAATACCCCACAGTGGTGACCCCGACGTGATCAAAACTATCAATAGCGTGAGTTCGTGACAGTGCGTAAAGAGTTTCGCGAGTGTTAAATCAAGGTACGTGTTAAAATGGCGAGCGATCCAGCTACCGACGACGTGAAGCATCACCGTCGCAGCAGAGCCGCAATGCGCGCATACAGACGAAACCAGTCGCAGCCGGGAAACGCCAGGGGGAGTCACTAGCCGCGGATAACGCACATTCCCAGCCAGCCAGCTCCCACGGCTTCAACGGGTATCCTGACCACCAGCATGCAGCGACCGCGCATACCTGGTCATCACCCTCAGCCTCATCAGCAACCTCGGCACAGCACACTGCACTTTCGGCCGGTCAACAAGCAGAGCTCAATTCCTCTCCTGGTCGACGCAGCATCCAGCCTCAACCCGGCGCTGTACCCCATCCGACGCACTGGAGCATAACGCAGCGCCCGCGCCACCCCGACTCACTGGGGACATCTTCGCAGACAGTTCCGACTCACCGTGAACTATGCGGCAACCGGTTCCGACTCACTGGAACCTTAACGCAGCGCCCGCGCCACCCCGACTCACTGGGGACATCTTCGCAGACAGTTCCGACTCACCGTGAACTATGCGGCAACCGGTTCCGACTCACTGGAACCATAACGCAGCGCCCGCGCCACCCCGACTCACTGGGGACATCTTCGCAGACAGTTCCGACTCACCGTGAACTATGCGGCAACCGGTTCCGACTCACTGGAACCTAAGTTGGCCTGGCAAGCATATTCCTCGCCGTTCTGGTAGGCGAGTTAAATTTCCTGATTACTATCAGGCAGGTGTTTCGTGATCTTTATCACTGGTAGGGGGGTACTGTAGGGACTGTGTCTTACGTACCCATCCCTTGCATAGTTTTAAGAATGTAATATTTTTATAGAGGAACTTATTGTAATAATTTTTAGAAAGTTTCATTTTTGTGTTTTTCCCACGTTGAACATCTGCAAGCGATTTAAGTTATAGGTACTATTGTCTTTCATGATTCTTTACTTTTAGTTAAGGTTCTTCATTGTCCCATTATGTTTAGTTATCTTGTATTGTACCCATTTGCTATTTATAGTTAAGGTTCATTGTTCTGTTATTTTTAGTTGTCTTGTATTGTACCCATTTGTATTTCTCGTGTTTTATTATACTTTTAAAAGGCAATCGTTTTGCCGCTTCCCTTGTTTAGGAACTGCAGATGTGGATTTGCCGCGTCCTTTGTTTAGTGAACGGCAGATTTGGGAGAGTTTTGGTTCGGAGCTTCAGTCTGTGCTGAACTACGATCGTGCGAGGTCCTCTCTGACCCCCGATCATACTTTACTCGCCGAAGCTCGCCGTAATAGTTTACGGCGAGCTTCGTGTTTCTAGTAGTTTTACCATTCATGTAACCTTATTTAATTTTACTTTTTCGTGTCAAGTGTAACTGCTAGCTTTAGTTACTTGATATCGTAATAAATTAATCGTTACTTATTTACAACTCACTTCTGTGTATCACTCGCCCACGCGGTCACGAATTCCCCACAGTTACTGTGGGGACTGTGTCTCACGTACCCATCCCTTGCATAGTTTTAAGAATGTAATATTTTTATAGAGGAACTTATTGTAATAATTTTTAGAAAGTTTCATTTTTGTGTTTTTCCCACGTTGAACATCTGCAAGCAATTTAAGTTATAGGTACTATTGTCTTTCATGATTCTTTACTTTTAAGGTTCATTGTTCTATTTGTTTAGTTATCTTGTATTGTACCTATTTGCTATTTATAGTTAAGGTTCATTGTTCTGTTATTTTCAGTTGTCTTGTATTGTACCCATCTGCATTTCTCGTGTTTTATTATACTTTTAAAAGGCAGATGTGGATTTGCCGCGTCCTTTGTTTAGTGAACGGCAGATTTGGGAGAGTTTTGGTTCTGAGCTTCAGTCTGTGCTGAACTACGATCGTGCGAGGTCCTCTCTGACCCCCGATCATATTTTACTCGCCGAAGCTCGCCGTAATAGTTTACGGCGAGCTTCGTGTTTCTAGTAGTTTTACCATTCATGTAACCTTATTTAATTTTACCTTTTTCGTGTCAAGTGTAACTGCTAGCTTTAGTTACTTGATATCGTAATAAATTAATCGTTACCTATTTTCAACTTATTTCTATGTATCACTCGCCCACGCGGTCACGAATCCCCACAGTGGTGACCCCGACGTGATTTAAACTATCAATAGCGTGAGTTCGTGACAGTGCGGAAAGAGTTTCGCGAGTGCTAAATCAAAGTACGTGTTAAAATGGCGAGTGATCCAGCGGGAGTCACTAGCGGCGGATGACGCGCATTCCCAGCCAGCCAGCTCCCACGGCTTCAACGGGTATCCTGACCACCAGCATGCAGCGACCGCGCATACCTGGTCATCACCCTCAGCCTCATCAGCAACCTCGGCACAGCACACTGCACTTTCGGCCGGTCAACAAGAAGAGCTCAATTCCTCTCCTGGTCGACGCAGCAGCCAGCCTCAACCCGGCGCTATACCACATCCGACGCACCGGAGCATAACGCAGCGCCCGCGCCACCCCGACTCACTGGGGACATCTCCGCAGACAGTTCCGACTCACCGTGAACTATGCGGCAACCGGTTCCGACTCACTGGAACCTAAGTTGGCCTGGCAAGCATATTCCTCGCCGTTTTGGTCGCTGTACCACATCCGACGCACTGGAGCATAACGCAGCGCCCGCGCCACCCCGACTCACTGGGGACATCTTCGCAGACAGTTCCGACTCACCGTGAACTATGCGGCAACCGGTTCCGACTCACTGGAACCTAAGTTGGCCTGGCAAGCATATTCCTCGCCGTTCTGGTAGGCGAGTTAAATTTCCTGATTACTATCAGGCAGGTGTTTCGTGATCTTTATCACTGGTAGGGGGGTACTGTGGGGACTGTGTCTCACGTACCCATCCCTTGCATAGTTTTAAGAATGTAATATTTTTATAGAGGAACTTATTGTAATAATTTTTAGAAAGTTTCATTTTTGTGTTTTTCCCACGTTGAACATCTGCAAGCAATTTAAGTTATAGGTACTATTGTCTTTCATGATTCTTTACTTTTAAGGTTCATTGTTCTATTTGTTTAGTTATCTTGTATTGTACCTATTTGCTATTTATAGTTAAGGTTCATTGTTCTGTTATTTTCAGTTGTCTTGTATTGTACCCATCTGCATTTCTCGTGTTTTATTATACTTTTAAAAGGCAGATGTGGATTTGCCGCGTCCTTTGTTTAGTGAACGGCAGATTTGGGAGAGTTTTGGTTCTGAGCTTCAGTCTGTGCTGAACTACGATCGTGCGAGGTCCTCTCTGACCCCCGATCATATTTTACTCGCCGAAGCTCGCCGTAATAGTTTACGGCGAGCTTCGTGTTTCTAGTAGTTTTACCATTCATGTAACCTTATTTAATTTTACCTTTTTCGTGTCAAGTGTAACTGCTAGCTTTAGTTACTTGATATCGTAATAAATTAATCGTTACCTATTTTCAACTTATTTCTATGTATCACTCGCCCACGCGGTCACGAATCCCCACAGTTGTACCTCTGTAGGCACTTAGGCAGTGTGCGGTGTGCCTCAATGGTCTAGTGGTCTGAGCTAAGCACGAGTTCCTGGGTTCGATTCCTGAAAGAGTTTAAAGTTCTGTGTCTTGTAATGTTAATTATTTTGCATATGCAGTATTGTATACAATCAAGTATTTTCTAACTGAACAGACAGCTGTGCTGCCGGGGAGTTTGTTACGCCACTTCTTCCCAGCGAAAGCACTAGGAAGTGGTGAAGGGCGGGCGTGCCGGGGGACTGTCTTTTGTAATTTCGACATTCGAAAAGTGCTGATTCTCAGCCTAGTTTGAATAAATGACTTGAGTGTTATTGAGTTTTTCCACCTAGAATTTCTCAGTAGCAGCCTGCGAGTCTGGATTGTGTCGTTGAGTTCGTTTTCGTCGTTTGCCACCGACTTCCGAAATTGTCAGTGTCTTTTTTGGAAGTCAGTTGTTTTTTTTTTTTTTGTAAAGACGTTTATATTTCTCACTTTTAAATTGTACTTACCCCACACAAATTCGTATAACACTACTTGTTATGTTAATATCAGTGACAGAAAGTTATTATAACATCATCAATATGAAGTAAGTAGCACAAATACGTATTATTGAAGCTAACTCAAAAACTACCCAAGTAATTATATGGGACCACCTTTTTTTTTTAATCGATTTACAATCGCCGGAGATATCGCGTAACAAACATAAATAAACATACAGTCGAATAGAGAACCTCCTTCTTTTATGAAGTCGGTTAAAAATGATTGTAAATGTTGAGGTTTTTAATTTTTAGTTTTCTCAAGACTCTTTACTACTCATCCCGCTGTCAATGCCATCTCTATGTATTCCACATTGCAATATACATTTTGACTGTTCCAGGGAAACATACCAGCTGGCTAAGGAGCTGACCGGCATTAGATGGGACTTCAGTGCACCACCTAATGTGGCTAAAGGATGTATCCTTTTCAAAAGATTTTCAACTGTGCATTTATTAAATAATTTCTTTTTGGATGTATTGAACCAAAATTGAGAAAATAAATCAAGATAATACTGTTAACTATAAGTAATAACAGCCAACCAACCAACCAGCCAACCATCTTTACATACCGAGACCCCTCCATGACTCGGAAAGCACGTTAAGCCTTTGTTCCCGGCTGTCATTCGTGGATCTTTGACAGTCGTTACGGGTAGTCAGAAGCCCGAAAGTCTGACAACCAGTCTTACCAAGGGGTTTCGTATTACACAGTAACTGGGTTGTGGAGATCAGATAGGCAGCCGCTCCATGTAAAATACTGGTTTTCATCTGCATCCGGTTGGACTGTGGAAGCGTCCAACATAGTTGGGAAAAGGGTGCGCAGATTATTTTTGAAGTGAAAACTTCTTTAGCGGCGCTGTGTACTTTTTTTGGAATGGGTAAAAACTTCTGAATTCGCGTCAGGTCACGTGACCCTGATCGAAAATTCGTAAGACGTAAAACGTAAGACGCGCGTTGTTGAGGACAGCGCCATCTATGCACATCGGGAAGAACTACGAGGGCCTCGCGTACTAACTACGTAGTTCATCCAACAACGACGAGATGACGCTGAACCACGGATATATAACTGACGACGAGCAAATCTGAATAAATTCCTTTCACGAGAAGAATAAACCAGTCACTTTGGTCATCATACCTGATTTGCAAAAAACCCTATAAAATAAGGAACACACCTTAACACGCGTGTTTTGTTTATAAGACGATTCACAAAATACACTCGTAATTGTTCAAGTTTTCACTTCTGTCGGCACTACCGGAGTGCCAGTGTTTTTTTTTTAAACGCGAAAGTTTGTGAGGATGGATGGATGTTTGTTACTCTTTCACGCAAAAACTACTGAACGGATTTAGATGAAAGTTAGCACACAGATAGTTTATAATCAGGATTAACACATAGGATACTTTTTATCCCAATATTCCCACGAGATCGAAACTTATGCGGGCGAAACCGCGAGGCGCTGCTAGTCCTACATGCAGAGGCAACTGGTCGTGTCGCGGCTCTCGTAGTCTAAAATATCCTTAATATTGTGAACCCATCTTGAAAACTGGCCAAAAGATAGATATTCATTTTAATACACACTCCCATCAAAGGTCTAATCAATGTTTATTCCTATCATAAATCCTAAACTCCAAAAAAAATCAGATATAAAAAGTGAATCCCGCAAGCTGCTGCAGACAATACAACTGGACATGTCTAGCGGCGCTGGCAGCGAAGACCTATGGAAGCTTCTGCAGTCCACTACAACACCCGGCTGGCCCTTTACTGAGGATGAAGAAAATAGCCCTGCGAATGACGCTGACAAGTTGAAGCAAGATGTCAAATAAATTAGCAAGCGAATCTCCGCAGTCGCCCGGTAAAATACTATGTAATATAAAACACAGAAGGAGAAAATATGAAATAAAGAATCACCTCTATCAATGTCTAAACACGTCAAAAAACAAAAATATTATTTCAAGTTAAACAAATATCAACTTGGTTTTAATGGTAATTAAGTTGATTTCAGAGTGACTAGCACTATTGAAAGAGTTATTTAAATGTTTGAAGTTGTAGCGTAAACTGAACTTTATTGTGTAGGATTTAAAGTTATTTTTCCTTTAAACTCGTATTTGTTTATATTTTTGGCAAATAAATCGCGAATGCAGAATATGTTTTTTTTTGGGGTCATCGTCTGATGGAGTTTTAGTGGCAAAAATACGTCTCATCAAAATATTTTATTTCACATAAACCTGTATTGCACTTATGAAACGTCAGAAGCTAGGTGCACGGTTCCAATTGGTCGTTTCCTATGGAGAAGAGCCGGCAACAAACTCCACGGTTACTCTTTTAAAAATAATTGTCTTTTACAATATTTGAATCATTGTTTAGAAATGGATAATCTTATTTATTGATTGTGCAGTTTACTGATATTGCAAGTAACTACATTAACTACGTTCGTTAACCCAGTGGCGGACTAAGCCCGTCAGAGGCCCGGGGCGGCAAAGCTGAATGAGGCCCCCAGCTTTAAAAAAATGTAGTTTTACAAGCTTTTTATTCAGTTCACATTTATTTATTTATATATTTGTATGTATAAATAAGTGTTTATGTTTATTTCGTTAATTTCGTCGGCAACGCCACTTTTCTTCTCTTCAGAATTCGAAAAGTAATTGGATAAAGATCCAGCAAGCGATTTTGCCTCTTCAGTCTTTGTTTTTTTAGCTTCCTTTTCTGAGAGCCAGATGGTTGAATCCTTTTCAATAAAAATAATTAGATACTTAAATAAGAAACTTTTATAAAAGATACCTAAACTAAGCCTCATTATTGATTTGACGATATAGATATACAAATGTACAGAGACTGAGAGAGAGAGTCAGAGTCAGAGTCTCACCTTTCGTGGCACGCATTGTACCACGTAAAAAGTCTAGATGGCTGTAGTGTTTTGATCTTGATGAAATGATGTAGGTACTAAGCACATTTTTAAGTCTTGTTTAGGATTTTATCAGGGGAACGCGGAGGCATTTGGGGGCCCCCCAAGACCGGAGGCCCTGGGCGGGCCGCCCCTTCTGCCCCCCTGTTAGTCCGCCACTGCGTTAACCCCATTTTTTTTTTAAATTGTGGTTTTAATATCGTTACCTATCACATCTGCAGTTTCACTAGCTAATTTAATTTTGGCCATGTATAATAGATTATGTGACCCTTAATTTGAGGCATTTTTTTATGATCATGGAGAATGAAATAAGCTATTTCTGATTAGCGTGATGTAATATTAAGTAATTAATTTAAGTGCTACCTTTAATAAACTACTACAATTGAAGCTTGTTTTTTTATTTAAGAACCTGTAGCGGTATCTACAACGCCACATGCGAACAAAGCGTCATACTGACGTCACGCACTCACGCATCACTGCAGGATTTTCCTGCATCTCACACGCAGAGTTTACCGCGCAACTAGCATAGATACAACGGTCCGGGCATTTTGCATTTGCAGACAGACAGACACACTTTCGCATTTATAATATTATGAATGCGGAAGTGTGTCTGTCTGTTACCTCTACACGTTTAAACCGCCGCGGCGCCGAACCAATTTAGATGAAATTGGTATAGAGATAGTCTCGGGAAAGGACATAGGATAGTTTTTATCGCGATATTCCCACGGGATCCTGCATTATTTATTTATTTCACTATTTATGTACACACATATATAAACAGATACGAAATAATCAGAGCAGAAAAATAGGTACAAAGGTGATGCTTATTTCATAAGAAATCTCTTCCAGCATACCTGCGATAGGACAATAAATATGGTACTCTATGTGCGGGGCTCTGCTAGTTATGTATAAAACATTGTTTATTTATTTAATGAGTTATACTGATTGTGGGAGAAAATTGTGGTCACATTACAAATCTATACACGCACACAGCTGCTGCTGAAAACCGCCGAATTAAATAAAACAAACTGGTTTACAAATAATGTTATAATTCATTAAAACGATACTAATTTGCTAAGTATGACTGTAAAAGTCAACATCGAAGTTTTTTGTTTACAAAAAACTGAAAAAACACATTACCCAACCGCATTCTGAGGCAGTCAGGGTAAACAAGTACTTGTATTTTTTCCAGTCTATAATTTTCTGGTAAGTATTTTATTTTTGTATACCCTTGCATAATACATATAAAACAAAGTCGCCAAAATGTCTACGCGCATAACTTCCGAATGACTGCACCAAATTGGATAATCCTTTTATGTTGTGTTCGGTATTGCCAGGACAAAGTTTGTATGGAAGAAAACTTCGGAAATTCGAAAAAAAAATGCACCCATGCGAAGCTGGGGCGGGCCGCTAGTCATAAATATGTGGCAAGAGACAGCTAGAAATAAGGAAATAATATGAAAAAAATAAATACATAGGTAGATAAAGTTCAGATCTCCTTGATAAGCGTTAGAATACAAATCTCACTTTAATTTTCTGCTATAACAGCGTCTAAATACTACTAATATCACAAATTTTAATACTAAATTTACATAAAAAAGAATAATTCTTAATAGTACATAAGTATAGGATGCGATGCGGTGCGGTAAGTTGAAAATTACAGCCGAGACGATATTGCTTGCCCGAGCCGTAGGCGAGGGCTAAAAGAAAGCAGAGGCTGTAATTTTCAAAGCGCACGTATGTCATACGACGTTTTATAACATATTTGCGAGGAAATAAATAAAACTCGGACTGAATTTGCCTATTTGCTTGTTTTCCATATGATGAAATTTTGATACGCTTGTAAGTATCTATTGGTCGATTTTTCGGCCAAGAGGCTTAGAGTAGCCTTTTTCGCTGTCTCTGAGACTTCTGGCGGTGTGGAATTAATAAATTCATCATTACTTGACGACATTTTCAAATAAAAAAAAGTACAGCGAAAAGAAAAAGCGCGCGGAATAATTTTTACTTCTTAACAGATAAGTGATGCGCGCGCGTTCGCGCTTTTTTTTCAGGCAGGCACAAAACAGCTAGTATTATTAATAAAGTAAATTAATATTTTTGTTTTTGTTACAGATATTAATGGTTGTAATTTATTGTCAAAATTAATTAAATTAAAGAATGAAATGTTTATTTATTATGTTTTATCTCCCAAAGTTAATTTTATTCATAAAATGTTGACTACTTTTCTGAAATAAAAACTCTTTGCTAAGATTTAAAAAAGTACCGTTCGTTTTGACGGAGCATCTTGATAAACCGTGCGATTTACTTTACATTACCGCACAAGTGCGTAATGAGATACATTACGATATTGAAATTGGTGAAATAAGAGACCCTTTACGAGCAAATATGTTATAAATATTATTACATACTTTCCAAACTTTTTTTTTGTAATTCATATTTCTCTAATGTCTATGATGGGGCCACACATGTCTATGATGGGGCCACACGTGTCTATGATAGGTCACTAGTGTCTGTGATGGGTTCTCTAATGTCTATGATGGGGACAAACGTGTCTATGATGGGGCCACACGTGTCTATGATAGGTCACTAGTGTCTATGATGTCACGTGAGGGTATAGTGTGAGTGTCTAAGCTATCTTCATTCTATCTATATGGTGCGGCGCGGCCTGCACGGCGTGTATCCGCATCAGATGCCGCACCACGTTGCGTCGGCGCACGAACGTGTTCTCACAGACGCGACATTTGAATGAGTATTGTGGTGTTTTGTGTCGGTTCTTGTGTATTCGCATTAGGGTGACTGATTTGAAGCGGGCTGGGCATTGGTCGCACTGGAAAAGAGAAGAAAATTATTTGATAAAATATAATGAAAATGCTATGCACCATTAAAATTTATTATATAAGTAATTGAATTTATTAGCTCGAAGCTAAAAATCTATTTAGCTTATTTAGATGCTTTCAATCTGAGCTAAAAAATTAACTTGGTTTTGGTTGGTGATTTTTTTTTTCCTAAACTTGTTTTAAATTGTTCATTTATTTTTAAACAGTATTATAATGTGATGGATGAATACTTTTTGGTTAATAATTAAACAAAATCCTCCTAGTATTATTCGCGAATGTAGTGCAAATTCCCTAGAATCTGTAGATATATATATAATACAAAGTCCTGACTGACTGATATATCAACACACAGCCTAAACTGCTGATCCTAGAGACATGAAATTTGGAAGGTGTGTTCTTTGTGAAGAGTAGGTATCCACTAAGAAAGGGTTTTTTTTAAATCCCACCCCTAAAAGGATGAAATTTCACGCGGACGAAGTCGCGGGCAGAAGCTAGTAAATGATAAAAAAGAAATTACAAATTGACACAGGTGTCATTAGTTAAGATTTTTTTAAATGAACTGTTTTGCTATTTCTATGCTGTGTTCACAATAGTAACTGTGTCCGATTGTTGTGTATTAGCAGTAGCATATAACTTGGTCGCATTAACTGTGCACCTGGAGTTGATGACGTCATTTCAAACTGCTGTTGGGGAGTTTGTTGCGCCACTTCTTCCAATCTAAAGCACAAGGAAATAGTGAAAAGCCGGCGTGACGGGGACTATCTTATGTCATTTTGACGATCAAAAATTGCTCATTCTCAGCCTAATTTAAATAAGCCTCTTAATGAGAGGTGGATTTATCCTGAATTAAAGGCCTGTTGGTGGTATACCTGTACATTCTTATCAGGTAGATGTATGGCCACATGCTGCAAGTAGCTACTCTTGCGATGGAAGCCGGTGCCACACTCCGAGCAGACGAACGGTTTCTCACCGGTGTGGAGACGCTCGTGAATCTGTAATAACAATCATGGAAATCAAGATACATACGTCGAAGTGGGAGATCGCGTCGCCCCCGTATAGGGGCATGGCGAACGGTACCGGGGCATAGCCTCAAGGGTGTACGGTTGCCTGTAAACACAGGCCCTTCATTTGGTTTGCTTGCATAGTTGCGCGGTAAACTCTGCTTGCGCGATGCAGGATTTTGCGTGACGTCACTGCGATGCGTAGTTCGCATGTAGCGATGTAGATGCCGCCACATCAATTCTACATACCTAATTAAATGTAATCTGACAAAATTATGCGCATTATACGCCCCGAAAGTCATGACTGTAGGATTCGCTTTTGGTTTATAGCGAGTTTCACTTCTACGAAGTTCTTGATGACAAAACTAAGTACATACCTTCATCTGCTCCGCATGAGAAGTGTTATAATTACAGAAGGAGCATTTGTCTGTCTTCTCGTACCCGTGCTTGGCTCGGCAGTGCATTAGTAATAGTCTTGGAGCTTGTGGTTACGCAACAACAACCATACTGCTCGATCAATTAGATTAAGCTACACTTGCCAAGGACGGTCCGTAGGTGGGTGACCATCTTTACATGCCGAGACCTCCGTGCTTCTGAGAGCATGTTAAGCCGTTGGTCCCGGCTGTTATTCATAGATCTTTGACAGTCCTTACAAGTCGTTAGGAGCCCGAAACTCTGCGTGGTATAGCGTTACCCAGTTACTGGGTTGTTGGAGGTCAAATAAACAGTTGCTCCATGTATAATACTGGCATTCAGCTGCAAGCCGATCCCTACATAATTGGCAAAAGGCTAGGCATTTGATGATTATGAACTTCAATACATACCTTCACCTGCTCCGCATTAGAGGCTTTATAATCACAGAAGGAGCACTTGTCCGTCTTCTCGTACCCGTGCTTGGCTCGGCAGTGCATTAATAAGAGTCTTCTCGTTATGAACTTCTTACCACAGTGCTGGGAACAGACATATTTAGTTTTAGTTATGGGTTAGTCAAAGAATGAGCTGTCCATTCCAAAATGTAGATTTCATAATTAAATGGAGAATTGTATGGTGAGTTTACAAACCAGTCGAGACTCGCTCATCTAGTTTTTGAAATAGATTCTAAACACCCTAGCGGTTTTCGTTCACATATTTCTGCACTGCAGTTTAAAGGCCTCTCCTCTTAAAGAAAAGAAACAAGCATTGATCACATCATCATCCTCACAATGGGTGCCTGAACGTGGATGGCACCGCTGAGGCTGGCCCAAAAAGAGGTTAAGGTGAGATGAGGCGAGATAATCTGGAGGGCCGGTTTGAGGCGGCGCGGAAAAATAGTCTCTGGCAGGACTTGGGAGAGTCCTTTGCTTAACAGTGGGGCAGTATAAGCTGGGTAACAAAAAAAAATATCAACTTACTTCACAAACTACATCAAATCCGGTATGTATTTTATTATGATTTCTTAATGACAACTTAGAAGTTAATATCTTATGGCAGTATTCACACTCAATCTCCTCTTTTAGTCTCACTTTCTTTTCTCCGGTCTCCTTTTTTCTCCTCAAGGTCCGTTTAACAGGTTTTTCATTACTCTTTGTACTTTTTTTAGTTTTAAATATTAATTCTACAGGTTTATCGACGAGATCTTGCACTTTTGTTTCAAATTCTATTTCTTCATTGTCATTATTTTCAACGGAATCATAATTAAAACTGTTTATACTGTCCTCGTGATTATTAAAATCGTTGATTAGGCCTGATATGTCTATCGTTATGTTGGTGTTGTTTTCAGTGTTGAATGTGTTGGATTCTATTTTTACATTATATATAGTTTTGTTGTTAAGGCGTTCCAGAAACAATTTTTGGTTTTCTTCACATTTTTTTCTAAATTTGTATGAAAAGTTGATATAGTTTATACATGATGTGCACATTTTTTGCGGAAATGCGTCGTTACAGTCCACCTGTAATAAATTAAACAACATTTAGTGATTGTAAATATTTAAAACACAAATTTTTCAAACATTTATTGAAGTTATCTCAAAATATTTGCAATTACTTTCTGTTTTTTTTTCCATTTTATATACAATCGGCTGTTTAGCTATAAATAGATGTGGTCTGGGGTGGAATTTTTCGATGGCCATTTCAGTGAATAGTTTCAAATCTACATGTGGGAACACTTCAGTTCCTTTAGTTGAATTCCAGTATGTGCCATCTATTAAAGTGTTTTATATGGTATTTGTCTTGAAGTAGATCTATGGCTAGAGAGTTGCTGTGGTTGTTCAGTCTGTCTTTATACTTTTTGATATAGTTGTTTAACTTTTTCTCTTATGATCGGCATTGCTAGATATTCGTTGCGTATTTCCGAGTTTCTTACGAGTAAGGAACTCTTTCTAATTAGAAATTTTAAATTAATTAAATACCTATGTATTTTCTTAAGAGTCTAACATGTTTTTAATCATACCTTTAGCCCAGTAGCAGAAAAAATAACATGGGAATACTTTTCGTGGTGTTCTGTAAAATGAAATATAGGATGCAAAGATTCCTCTCCCAGGCATGTTCTGCAGCAGTTCCAAGGGTCCATGTCTCTAGTTAATAGAAATGGTATATCTTTATCGTTAGTTTAGTTATAAATTCGAGTTAAAAAGTGTATTAAAAATATTATATGAGCTCAGTTGACGCCAGAAATGACGTTTGCGTTTAATTATTAGTGACTATTACTAATGAAGTGCGAACTTTTTCTGCGTTGGAAAAAATAACTTCCTTATGTTACGCGGGTCTCAAACTCTTCTTTTTTGACGTAAAAACCTCTATTTTCATTAAATTCTATTGCTTAAAAAAATATATATAGAAAATTAGAAATCTATATGTAGTACTAACAAAACGTAAGGGTGTTTATTTTATGTATGCTAAAATATTAATACTTTCCCATCACATATTCCATTCGTTTGACAATTATTATAATATTTATCAGACTCAAAATGCATCGCACTTTCGTTGTTGATGAGAAGGTATTTCAACTATATAAAATATTTTTTGAACTGATGCGATGAATTATATTCTATAGGTCATCTACATAATATTGCGGTTTTCAAACTTTTATTGGCTAATCCTTTTAACATTTTTAACATTGCTGCAAAAACTGTCAAGTGAAATCTGTGGTAAAGTGTCAAAAAATAGAAAATGGCTGCTACTTCATTTGTTTATGTTTATGCGTAGACAGAGAATAGAGGTAGACATGCTATAATTGCGAAAGCGAGATGACACATGTTTCAAAATGTATATGTGTGAGCAAGACATAGCATAATTTTTCTGTCTCTATTTGCGTATCGGTTTTCGTTGTTTGCCATCACTAGTCATTGATGGCAAACAAATTGTGGTGTCAAAATATTTTTGTTGATATAAACTGTGAAACGCATACTTTGTGTAATTTGTGACTATAGTGATATTCCAAAAGGTATTATTTAGTGTCTAGCGATGGTGAATAAAAAATAAAAGTCGTAGTGAACGAAATCAACCAAACATAACCTTTCATCGGTAAGTAGCATTTTTTAACTATTACAGCAAGTAAATCAAAGAATTATTGTACACAAGACTATTTTGTGTCAATATTAAGCAAAATTTATTGATAATTTTATCTAAAAAGACGATAAAATCCTAACTTGTTTTTTGTACTAACCGACCAAAGTGTGAGGCATTTAATGTTAGGTTGTTATCTATTTTACTTCGTGTCATTTGTCAATAGTCGGATAATAACTTGACGGGGATACCAGCACTTAATTATTTTTACCACTGAACGTATTTAATTTCTTTACTTTTTTTTAGTTTTCCGAATGAACCATTTTTAAGAAATAAGTGGACGGAATGTACGGGCCGAATTAACTGGCATCCAAGTCGTCACTCCCGAATCTGCTCACGACATTTTCAAGCTAGTTGCATTCGACAGAAATTAAATAGTACTCATTTAAATCCACGTTCGATACCCACACTTTTCATCCGGGTAAAGTAAAATTATACATACCAATTCGTTCTACACGTTTAATTAACTTTGATACATAAAAATTTGTTGTGACTTTATTTCGTGTGACACGGAAATAATAGTGTATCATTTGAGATGACTTTTTTAATATTATTACGTGGAATTAATTTAAGTGGAATATATACTTACCTAATTATTAAGCTACCAAACAATGTAAAGGAGATACAGTAAAACTTACTAACTCATTCGAAAAATTATTATTCCTTGATTATTTTAGCAGTTAATCGCAAGTTCGTGTCCTTTTTGTTTCAAATTTCAGGTCCCACCGGCTTTAGATTAACCGAGTTCCTCTAAATGTTGTTGTTGTTGGGGGTTGATATGGAAGCAAAGGATTATTTGGTACTTTCTTAATTAAATTTCTGAAAAAACTGATAAGGTCAGAAATTTTTATAATAAATTAGTACTATTTAAAGGTCAGTAGTACCCAATTAACCTGTTTGGTAATCAGATCTCGTTCGTTTTTCAGGACACAGATCAAAAGGAATGATTAGTTTTCCCTTTAGTCCTAAGTACCATTTTATTATGTATACTTTTGTCATTCAAGGTTTTAATTAAACTATACGTCTTGATCTACACAGTTTTTTATTGCATCTAAAATTATAGCACGTCTATACTACGCGCGCGATCTGAATTATTTCAGGGTCTGTGATAAAGCGCGTAAATAAGTTGTGCTACTTATGATTTATCCAACTAGTGCTATTTACATCTTGAGGTGAAAATAAATTTATATCGTAGTTTAAATTGTATTAAAATAACAATTACAACTCATTTGTTTTCGCGCTTCATCTTCACTTCTCTCGCATCCGGTCGCATTCAGTTAACTAATAATCTTACAGCACTTGATTATAAAGTTTTGCTATGAGACTAACCCTGAAATATCAAAATAAAAATCTGCTGTTTCATACAAAAATGCATGAAACTGATGTTTTTTTTTGCTATTATGTATTTTTCAAACATACATACGCTCGAAAAACAACCCTCCTTCTGGCGCAGTCGGGTAAAAAGTTATAAATATGTCACCCCCTGAAAGTCTAATGACAATTAATTGAATGACTTAGTAGACAGTACAATCAAAATTCTCATATATACTGTACTCTTTGATCAAAATACTCACTAAGTACCAGATTACCCACACGATGGGGGAAAACGTCTAGGTATGGCAATATTAATTGCACGTAGCTGGAGTAATGTACTTATGTCGAACTATCGCTATCTCATACTGCATACGCTGAGGACTTGTCTACCTATATTCTCAGTCTACGTGTTTATGGGGAACCAGCAATGCACAACACAGCAATGCACGGCACGAGAACGCACGACATTGGAATGAACGTGTTTTGAATTCCAATGACGTACATTGTCATGTCGCGCATTCTCGGCCCGGACCAAGAGTGTCCGGCTTGATAATGTACAGCACGGGAATTGGAATCAAAACAAACAGTGACGTCACAATAAAAAAGTAAAAAGCCATGTGAAACTAGGGATGAGATTTTGATTGATTAAGGATTGATTTTGTTTCATTTGACGTGTGGTTGACGTTCAATCAATTATTATTGAAGTAAATCTGTGAACTATTCGTTAAGAGGAAATACGGGCGGAACGACTTTTGAAAATTAGGTATTTGAAGAAACTATCGCTGTCGCTCTGCGAGCCCCCGCCCTCTAATGCGTGCGATAAGGACAACTGCAGATCCGACTGAATAGCCTAAGTAAAAAGTCACATTTTCGAGGTTTGGCTCTCGCCTATTTTCTTCACCAATATTGAACCAATTTAAAAGATATTTCATAAACTGGATAAGAAGGATATGTACTGTGCCGCTACATTATGGTTAACACCCCGACTCAGAGTACCCCGACTCGGATAGGTTAGGTTAGAAGGCTAAGGCGGGAGCGAAGCGTAGCGGAGCTCCCGCCTTAGCCTTCGTGGTTATTTTTTTTTAAACCACCCAGAAGTAGGAGCCCCGCGAAGCGGGGCTCCGTCGACCTATCTTACACTCTGAGTGCTTACCAAAATTTTATTAAACATGAGCAGCTGATTGCAGCTTATATAATTAATATGCTGTACAAAACTCTTTTTATAAAGACTTCTCTGCTTAAAAACTTATCAATCGCGCAATCAATCGTCTTTCGGAACAGCACTATCTAGCTCAATTACCTAGTATCCAAGTCCCAAAATTTCGAGTCACCTGATTGGCCAACCAATCGGCCAATCACGCGATGTCGCCAATTCATGTGTTGTACACTCTCGGGTCGGACCATCAAGGTACACCCCAGGAATTGGAGACATCGCGATGTCGCCAATTCTTGTGTTGTACATTCCTGTGTTGTACAATCCAGTGTCGTGCATTGCTGGTACGTGCATTACAGTGACGTGCATTATAGGGACTCATGTTTATGTTGATCATCATTATTATTCTAAAATCTTGTCGTAAATAAAGTTTAAACCTTGTAAATATACTTGTTTACTCCACAATCTGATCGATCACCACTAGAACTAGATGTCTCAAGTCATAAATGTTTCGCATCGTGTGAAATAATCCAGAAAAGTGAAAAAATGTTGGCGTTACTACTACTAAGCAATATGAGTACAAAGCACAGGGCGGCGAAACGCAAATTGGCGGCGAAAGCAGATAAACCTGAGGCCAAGACGCCAGCTGAAGTGGTTCACTGCAGAACTTGCTTGAATACAGAGGATTTAGTGTCGATATTTTATAACAAAGAAAGTGAGGAGAAACGGACGCAGGATTTGAGGCTCGTCACCGGTTTAGAGGTACGTATTGTATATACGGCCCAGTAGTAACGGCCCCGACTTACGAATTGTACGTCGTGGGTTCAAACAGTCAGGCGCGTTACTTTGTGTTATTTATTTCATCACCACTGCTCTCAAAACAGTGAAAGAAAACATCGTGAGGAAACCGGCATGTCCTAGAACAAAAATTCGGTCAGTGGGTCATCTTATTTGGATAAACAGTAGCATATATGTTAATCCAGGGCGTCAACTACCTCCATACAAAATTTCATCAAAATAGGTCCAGCCGTTTGAGCTTGGAGAAGCAACAAACTTAAACACACACGTAAAATTGCGCCTTTATAGTGTGATTACATATCTTTATAAGCATAAATAAATATCCATGAGGAATTTACCAGTTACAGCCTGGAGACTGGACTGCTATGACAATAAGCTAACCTGCGTTCATATTATGGTACTTATTTGAATATTACAAAATGTGGGAGTACTATAGTTACCCTCTACCCTCTAACTACCCTTTCGGAATCAAGGCATGATTTCATTTTTCCTTTTTGGCAATGTGAGCCGATATCAACTATTCTGCCAGTATCATGTAGTGACAGCACCGCAGCAAGATGAGCCGTCGAACGTTGCACTTTCAAGGAGTGATTTTTTTATCAACTTAGCCTCTTCCTATAATATTGTTCTGATCAACTTTCAGAAACATTTTTACTGCTATTTTCAATGGCGCCACTGCTAGTTAGAATTATCTGAGACCTAGGTATGAGGGTAGTATAGCGTACACATACATAATCAAATTCAGATTATTTTTATTAGTCACAATTTGTACAAGAATAGAATAAATACTGTGACCCCCAAACTAGCCCATTAGGCAAATATTCCCGCGGGGTCGACATTTACGCGGGTGAAGCCGCAGGGCGCAGCTAGTTAAATAAATAAATTCCTAATGGAAAATACCAATTACACTTTGCTTGACCCAGGACCCCACCCTCAGCTGTAGCAGTACTACATGTAGATGTAGAGTAATTAGGGCTTTGCAGAGTAATTATACAATTATATTAACTCGTCGCGCGTCCAATTAGCAGACACAGTAGAAATTTTATTGTTATCGGTACACATGGTGTACACTCGACGTGCGAAGAGTTAATTAATTACTTCATTAGGAATCCTCTTTATTTGCATTACACTTGTAAGGCATATTCTAGCTTGAAAAATCTATTATTACAAGCCTTTTCAGCCTTTTTTTTGTGGTCAGACTTGGTCAGTGCTGCTGCTAATGGGTTTGGATGCTTCTCAAGTCTTGTCTTCTGGCCTGCAGCAATAGACTTCTCCATTGGTACCCACTATGCTTTGGAATGGGCAACTAGCTTCATCTTTCTGACTGACCGACTGACTCCCTGACAATTTTAAAGTAATTAGTATCATTGAATTAAAAGTTTTGAGTTTGAGACGTATGTAAAAGTTTACCCATATTTTTAGATAAAAATGGATGACGGTTTATCACAGAAGATCTGCGCACAGTGTATAGAAACTATGAACATGGCATTACAGTTCAGGAGAACCAGTCGGAAAGCTGAGAAGTCACTTCTTAACATGATCTCAGGTAAATAAAAAGCTCAGTTTAGCTACTCACAACCATTCTATCGCTTCCATGTCGAATTATACATCAATCAGTGTTATCAAAGGAGTCCTCTTAAGGCTGTTGACAAATCCTAAATCCGAAAATGTTCTCGTTTAAATCAAATAGACGAGACCGCCATTGTTATAAGCTGTCCGAGACAAGGTAATTTAGTAATTGATGATAAATGTGTAATTTTCAATTAGCTTACTGGTCAAGTGAAGCGAATCCCCCGCGGGATGCGGGACGAAATTGGCTCGCGCTGATTGTGTCACCTAACTTGTACTGAGGATTAATAGAATCAAGAATACAACTTGTTAGGTTAGAATATAATCCCAAAATGTAAAGATTTCATGAAATAGTAATTCTGTGGGATTACTTGGTCTTAGAGAGTTGTGTTGATGACTTTAATGATTATAATTCTGTAAATACATATTTGTTACGGCCGCGAATCATATATTAATCAAATTACAACTTAATACTGACCAGCAAATTGCAAAAAACGTAAAAAATATTGAATTTCGCGGGCTACCCTGGCGCTTTCGCCTTAAGACTCCTACAAACAGGCGCGACAAGCGATATAATGGCGCGCGACACAAAGGCACCGCTCGTTGCGCGACTTGCGGTGCCTTTGTGTCGCACTCGCATGTCGTGACGCGCCTGTTTGAAGGAGCCTTTAAACTGGCGCGATTAGTCGCGTGACTTCCTAGTGAAAAACAATCGACGCGCGTAGTCGCTTCCCGCATCCCGCGCTTGATTCGCCTGAGTTTATTAAGAGCTTTATAATTATTATTTTACTGCATGTTATAGGATAGCGTAATCAGTGTGCTTACTCTTCAATTTAATTCTGACAGATCGACATTGGAATTGTGACGTTTCGTACTCTTGAGTTCGATGCTAGCGCCAAATGATTTTTAGATTGGGTGTCCATTTTGGAGAACTAAGTGGAATTGGGTTCGGGCTTGGCGTGGGGTAATTGTTGACAATATTGTTTTCAAGAGTACCGAATCACGTGACTGTAAAATTAACATTGGAATCATATTGGCATCTCATTGGAATTAAAATTAGTTTGGAGAGTAAGACCCCACCCTATAATGTTCCCACTGCTGGGACACAGGCCTCCTCTCTGTGAGAGGGATGGGCCGTAATCCACCACGCGGGCCCAGTGCGGGTTGGTAGATGTCACATATCTTCGAATTTTTGGTTCTAGGACATGCCGGTTTCCTCTCGATGTTTTCCTTCACCATTTTGAGAGCAGTGGTGATGAAATTATTTACATGAAATAAAGCACGATCTACAAGTCGGGGCCGTTAAGATGCGTGCCACGAAAGATGAGACTTGACCCCGCCTCCCCCGCTCTTTCCGCCGCCCCTATGACGTCCGGTCCCGTCCCGCACACAGACCTCATACCGCTAAAGATACCTAAAATCGTGTACTGCGCAAGTCAAACCACGTGGTGTGTCAAGTCTCATCTTTCGTGGCACGCATTGTACCTCTGGGTCATCACTGCTCCCCCTGAGATATTAATGAGAAAACCGATAGTAAGAAAAAAAAATTGTTCTATTGACATGAAAATATCTTCATCATCTGCCTAGCCTTTTCCCAACCATATTGGGGTCGGCTTCCAGTCTAACCTGATGCAGCTGAATACCAGTATTTTACATGCCAACTGCCTATCTGACTGGGTTGTGGAGCACAACCCAGTTACTGCGTAATACGATACCCCTTGGTAATACTGGTTGTCAGACTTTCGGGTTTCTGACGACCCGTAACGACTGTCAAAGATCCACGAATGACAGCCGGGACCAACGGCTTAACCTGCTTTCCGGGGCATGGAGGGTCTTGGTATGTAAATACCACCAATGGGATTTGATACGATTAACTAAACAATTAACTGCCCATTATGATTCATAATGTTATCCTTTTATGATTCTGCCAAGGTGGCCTTTTTAGGCCCCTGGACGTTTGACCTCATATTTATACGCGGTATGAACAAAATTAGCGCACTTCCGATGCTCGCGTCGCGTATTCACGTCCATGAGAGCACCATCTCATAGTATCATGTCTTTAATTCCAGGCAAACCCAAACAAAGGCACTCAGCACGACTCCAGAAGTCGTTACCAAAGCCAAAAATTAAGAAAGCTAAAGTAGAGAAGGTGGAACTGAATGACTACAGCTACGAGATTTTCAGCGAGGAGTTCCAGAATGAAGACGATGGAGTTTACGAGGATTTGATCCAGACGGAGACGAGGAGCAAGTTGAGAGCGAGACAGGTATGGGGATCTTTTTTGGATGATCTGACTTAGTTTTCCATTCAACAAGCGCATAATTCGATCAGTCCCCATCATCATCTGCCCAGCCTTTTCCCAACTATGTTGGGGTCGGCTTCCAGTCTAACCGGATGCAGCTGAATACCAGTATTATACATGGAGCGACTGCCTATCTGACCTCCACAACTCGGTTACTGGGTAATACGACACCCCCCTCTTTTTTTCAGGATGGGAAATCATCAAGTGACCCCTCCCGCTCTGGGTGGAGCGGAAGGGAGTGTCAGAGTCTTACTGACTAAAACCCACCCGTATTCCTTCCTTAGCCCTTTATGTTCCGGGCCAGCGGTAACCCTTTCAGACAATCCCGCTGAATATAATACGATACCCCTTGGTAAGACTGTTTGTCAGACTTTCGGGCATCTGACTACCCGTAACGACTGTCATAGATCCACGAATGACAGCCGGGTACAACGGCATAACGTGCTTTCTGAGGCACGGAGGGGTCACAGTATGTAAAGATGGTCACCCATCCACAGACCAACCGCGGCAAGCGTAGCTTAACCTGATCGATCGACCTGTGCGGCTGGTATTATCTATCCACCGGCCCCTCAATTCGATCAATCTCATTCTCCTTTATTTATTGACAGCTACTTTCGCAGTTGGATTTTTGCCGATATTGGGGAAAAGTTGATTTATAGCTTGTGTAATCTTTCATACCCGGTGACAGATTACACAAGCTAAAAATCAACTTTTCCCCATCTTTCCAGAAAGCGTCGCCAAAATCGAAACGCATGACGATACCAAACCTCGCATCGTACAAATGTGGCACTTGCAGCAAAGAGTTCCGGATGAAGGCGACGTACAAGGCGCACATGAGGTTCCACACGAACTACTGTGTCTGTGAGGTCAGTACTGTAATTGTAGCACTGATGTATAACGACTTGTGTGAAATCTCGATTGCATCAAAACTTTAGGTTTGTTCCTTGAAAGATCTGCATTTATTAGATTAACGTTTTGTTTTAAAAAAAACACCTCTTGAAAGAAAGAAAGAAAGAAGAAAGAAAATACGTTTATTTGCGGCAAACATGACGCATAAAAATAAAAAAAACACAAACAACAGAAAAACAAAGTAACAATTTGGGAGAGAGTATGCGTCACATCTACGCAAAACGGCCAACGCTCAGCATAATGCTAAGACCCTATACGAGACAGAGCCCCAGCGCTGGTTTTCAGCGACAGTCGGTGATTGACGTGATGACGTCAGCCAGTGCAGCATACGATTAGATATAAATAAAAACAAAAATCAAAATAAGAAATAAAAATATACATTACAAAAAGTGGTATGAACATGAAATATATCAAATGGTAACATTCCGGGCAACGACTCGCGCCGCCGGTTATTAATAATCTGTGCGCGAGCGCAACTGTCACAAATTCGCAAGGCTCTTTGATAGGGAAATTAGTACAACTTATCCTAATTCGAAAATAACCAATGTTTTTTTTTCTGTTGTAAATAATGAAGTCTGAACTGTGGTCCAAAAAATAAATTACTGATACGTGCAGCATCCATGGTAAAGTCAACGAAATAGTCATCCACACCGAATTTCGGTAATGGCGACCAATCTCAGCGGAGACTAACTTTTAGCGCGGGAGATATTACAGAGCAGGCGCGTGTGCGTAGACACAGGTGCACTCACTCTCAAAGTCCTCAGGGACGGCAATCCGACACTCGCGGAGCTCTATCAGCCGGTTGATTCTGTTAAAATCTCACCGTGAAAACTTAGGTGAAGTGAGTTTGTTTTTGCTAGGAATTGACGCTATTGACAGCTCACTCCACGCTCACTTCACCTAAGTTTTCACCGTGAGATTTTTACAGAATCGCACCGCAGGTGCAGGAATAGGGGCGACAGGTGCGCACGAGGCGCGGGGATCACACCGCCAACTTCCAAACGCTTGGCTGCTATTTAGAAATTCCTAATGGAAAAACCCAATAATTTAACAGTTTACCTAGCCTGGGAATCATACACAGGACCCGACGCTCAGCAGTCGCGTTTGCGACCACGAGACCAACGCGGCAATTTAAAAAAGTTCCTAATCTGCATTCGCGATTTATTTGCCAAAAATGTAAACAAATACGAGTTTATGGAAAACTAACTTTAAATCCTACATAATAAAGTTCAGTTTACGCTACAACTTCAAATCACTTTTTCGTTAGTGCTAGTCACTCTAAAATCAACTTAATTGCCATTAAAATAAAGTTGATATTTGTTTAACTTTTTAATATTAATTTGAAACATGCTCTTTTAACTAAGGAAGAGATAGCCTCACACGTAAAAGTGACAGACGACACTCTAAAACCCATTATTTTTTTTCTAAAATTCATCTGCCGTCTACTTCTCGTCATAACAGCCCTGACGAAAGCATATATATTCTCACTGTCTTCAAAATATAGTCATCTCACTCCAACCCACTGCTCCACAGGCATGCGGAAAGAGATGTCGCAACAACAATCAGCTGCAGGAACACAAGAGAGCCCGCCACGGGCTGTATAAGATACACAAGTGTGCGTACTGCGAATATAGTTCCGCTACTAAAGAGGCGCTTACGGTGAGTGAGGATTCATATTAAGAGGGCGCCGACCAAACGCCGACCGCCTAGTGGCGCCCTCATCGTTTATTTGGTTATTTCTTTTATTTTCTTTTTTTTTTAGTTTTGTTTTATTATAATTACTAAAACGGAATTCCGTTTTAGTGATTATAATAAAACTAAACTAAATATTAACGTATAATCTTGTGGAGCACAACTTAACGTGCTTATTTTCTGCATTTTCATTCTAGAATAAAGGAAATAACCAAACAAACGATGAGGGCGCCACTAGGCGGTCGGCGTAGCCTTAAGGCGAAAGCGTCTGGATAACCCGCGAAATCCAAATTAATCACACTAATATTATCACACCCATCCGCAGACCAACCGCGGCAAGCGTAGCTTAACCTGACCGATCGACCTGTGCGGCTGTTAGTATTTAACCACGAGCCGCTCACCAATAATAAAAAAAGTCCCCGTTTTTTCCTTCATATGAATAAGTCCTTTTAGTCCTTACCTTCAGGACCAGTTCTCTCGCTCGTGGTGCTAAGTCCTCGCTGTAAGGTCTTCTTGATCTCCTTGATTTGCTGTTCATTTCATTTCATTTATTCATTTTGTGAACATAGGGTACAATTATACAGATGTTATACAAAAAAAAATGTTGGTCCATGCTATGTCCCACCAAAGGGCATACAAAATATCAAATAACAAAATTTAATAAAGTCAATAAGTAAGTAGATGTCACAATTTCATGCAATAGTTAATATAATATGTCAATAAAAATCAATAACGGCACATAAACAAATTGGTAATTAGTCACAATTTCGTATACAATAATAAATGCAATAGAAATGTCAATACATATTATCATTATCTTACTGCGAAAGCAACATTTTAATTATAGAGAGATATACCTACAGTTACACAACTATTATTTTAATTTGTCATTAAGATATTCATTAACAGTGTTCCACCGAGAGGGGGAGAGGAGAGGGAGAAGCCGGGCCGGTTGCTCTTCGGTGGGTTGCTGGAAATTAAACAATAAAAAAATATAATATTATCATTTATTCACACTGAGAATCAAGCACTTTTTAAATGTTATCACACTAATATTTTATAGGCGAAAATTTGTGTGTGTGTTTACATGTTTGTTACTTCTCACGCTCAAACGGCTGGACCAATGAGGGTTTTCTGAAATGACGTTCGCTGGGTGGCAGCACTGACACGTCAGGTCCAGGCATCTGTCAAAGAGCCTATATTTTCTTTAGTCATGACTGAATGATGAACGAATGAATGAATGGAATGATGAACGTCATCATATATTTTATATTGGAAGACCTCTTTTCACAGTGGTGCCAACTGGTGTCGTAAATTTTCACGAAAACTCTAATTCTGATAAAGTTTGGTATGAAGGTAGCTGACACCCTGGATTAACATATAGGCTACTTTTTATCCCGATATTTCCACGGGATCTAAACTTACGCGGGTGAAACCGTGGGGCGCTGCTAGTATATATAAAACTAGCTTCTGCCCGCGACTTCGTCCGCGTAAAATTTCTTGTTACTCCGACCCACCCCGTCGCATCGCATCGCCTGCCCGCGCTATTACGTCGTTTTTGCTTAGCGTTCCTTCTGACTTTTTTCTTTTTGCTCGGCTCCTAAAGGCCATAGCGTGATGTTAAATAGCCTATAGCCTTCCTCGAGAATTGGGCTATCAAATGCAAAAAGAATTTTTGAAATCCGACTCGTAGTTCCAGAGATTAGCGCGTTCAACCAAACAAACAAACAAACTCTTCAGCTTTATAATATTAGTATAGATGAGTAAAATTAAAACGTCATGTCCTCTGAATCTCCAGATACACGAACGTCGCCATACTGGTGAAAGGCCGTACGTGTGCGATCACTGCGGCGCCACCTTCCATCGAAGATCGAACTTGGTGCAGCATATTGCCATACATCTACCTGAGAAGAACTTCCAGGTATGGAGAGTTACAGTGAATTAATTTATCTAGTTAGTTTGTAAGGAACCATCCTTAGATTACATCACACGTTAAGGGGGGAAGCGCTAAGGTAGTCCGCGAAATTCAAATTTTCTTACGTTTTTTGCAATTTGCTGGTCAGTATTAAGTTGTACGTCGATCAAAATATGATTCGCGGCCGTAACAAATATGTATTTACAGAATCATAATCATTAGAATCAGTAATACAACTTGTTAGGTTAATATAATCCCAAAATGTCAAGATTTCATGAAATAGTCATTCTTTGGGGTTAGAGAGTTGTGTTGATGACTTTAATGATTATAATTCTGAAAACACATATGTATTTGTTACGGCCGCGAATCATATATTAATCAACGTACAACTTAATACTGACCAGCAAATTGCAAAAAATAAAAAAAAAATTGAATTACGCTAGCTACCCTGGCGCTATCTATCACCTTAAGAGTGGTTCTGCATTACATCCAATCCGAATCCGGGAAAAGCCGGTCCGAAGTGACCTATTTATATGAGGGGTTGCGCACTAGATCCAAACTCTATGCGTCCGAATTTAGAATATTCCCAATTCGGATTGAAGTCGGATCTTTAATTCGGATGCGGATCGGATGTAGTGCAGAACCGCTCTAAGGGGGAGGGAGGGTGTCAAAGAAGCGAGACATCATGTCATCAGGGGAGGAGGGATACCGGGTCAGCGGGATTGTCCGAAAGGGTTACCGCTGGCCCGGAACATAAAGGGCTAAGGAAGGAACACGGGTGGGTTTTAGTCAGTAAGAGTCTGACACTCCCTTCCGCTCCACCCAGAGCGGGAGGGGTCATTTGATGATTTCCCAACCTGAAAAAAAGGGGGAGGAGGGACGGACATAAGCTTCGTGACGTCACATGTACAAATCCAAATTATTAAAACTCAAACGCAAATTCTGAGTAAAATCATGCCAAACGTAAACTCGAAAAATGAATGCTTAAACCTAAGTTAATGCTGGTGGAATTTTACTCCGGATTTATTAATATATACAGCAGTGACTTTTCGTGCGGCCGTCCCCATAGTTCACCTTGTAGATAAGTACAATGCGCGCCACGAAAGATGAGACTTGACCGCGCCTTCCCCGCTCTTTCCGCCGCCCCTATGACGTCCAGTCCCGTCCCGCACTCAGACCTCATACCGCTAAAGATACCTAAAATCGTGTACTGCGCATGTCAAACCACGTGCTGTGTCAAGTCTCATCTTTCGTGGCACGCATTGTAAGCTTTGTGTAAACTATAGCCGTTAGTCATTCTAAAACATGAGCCCCACAGACCGAGTAGCCTCGCGAGGTGTCTTCGTGAAGTATGTAGCTTTGCTCGGATAAATTCCGTACGACAGCTTACCGCGTGGCATTAATTAATCTACATTCGCGACCTATTCGCCGAAAATATAAACAAAAATGAGTTTATGGAAAAATAACTTTAATTCCTACACAATAAAGTACAGTTTACGCTACAACTTACATTTTTATAACTTTTTCAATACTGCTAGTCACTCTGAAATCAATTTAATTGTCATTAAAATAAAGTTGTTATTTGTTTAACTTGAAATAACATCAATTTGAAACATACATTTGAATAGACTTTACTTTTTTCATTGCTCTTTATTTTTAACCGACTTCAAATAAGGAGGAGATTATATTTAATTCTGCTTGATAGAGGCCCAAAAAAAAAAATATCGTTGCGTTAAGAGTGTGCGCGGTAAACGTACCGAGGTACCGTTGATATGCCTCGCGAGGCAGCTCTGTCTGTGTGGACCCGCATGTCTAACTGTCCCTGATTCGTGCCCAACTGACCCCTAAACAGTGCGACATGTGCCCCAAACGGCTCAAGTCGCGCAAATTCCTACAGATACACAAACACAACGCGCACACCGGCAAGCGGTACGGCTACCTCTGCGGCATATGCGAGCATCGGTTTGAGAAGCCGAATAAAGTGCGCGCGCATATGCGGCGCGTGCACGGCGTTGCTGATGACCAGCAGGGGCCGATTGTTAGGGTGCAGCTTTAGGGGAGTTTGGGGTTTAGGAGGCCTATTGTGCCTCGTGATTGTGATTTTTTAATAGTTAGTTTTTTTTAAGAAAATAGTCGGGGAGGCCCGATTTAAATAAAAATGAGAAAAAAAAAACAAAAAATCAAGGTGTGAATGGGGCTTTTTTACCCGACTGCTCCAGAAGGAGGGTTATGTTTTTTACCTCGTGTTTGAGTTTTTTGTTATAAATATAAAACTTTCGAGCAAGTTTTTTTTTAAAGAAAATTGTAGTCGGGCTGGCCCGAAATAAATGCAAAAAAGATACTATTTTTTAATGAAATTTGTTTTGTAAGAATCTTCATAATTATTTACATTGTCACGATCAAATGGTTAATATTGTATGGTTACTAAAATATCAATGTAAAATTAATCTCAGTATATTTCTTATTTATTTATTTTTTAGTTATTTTTGTGATAGTTGTATTTATTTTGACATTTTGAACAAATATATTTTTATATTGATGATCAAGCCTAGGGTAAAATGACACGTTTTTATAATTTTATTTAAGAATTTTGTATAGTTTTTGCAATATTGGTTCTTAAATTGTGGCAGAAGAAATCATTTAAAAGAAGTGCTTTTCAAAATGTAAAGAATGGGTCATAAAAGAATCCTTATATAGCCAATGTAAATATATATATCATTGTAGCCATAGTATTATAAAACTGCCAATATAATAATAAAATCACTTCCATTTTTTAGGCGAGTCCCCAAGCGGTATTTTGTCCCTCAAATATGGGGCCTAATACCCAGTTAGTTGCCATAGTAAATTAAATTAAGTATAATATTAATAATATTGGTATTAAATAATCATGGATATTATTAAATAGTGAAGCTAGATTTTTAAATTAAATACTTAGTGATCTCTTAGAAGTATTATTTTAATGTATTAATTATTGTAACAAAGTTGTAGAGCTACACTCCGCAAGCGTATAATTTATTTTTGACCCTATTTTTCATACGTTGTGTATAATCGAAATATAGTAAGAATCTATACTAATTTTATAAATTCGAAAGTAACTCTCTGGCGTGAAAAGGTAACATACAGAATGTTACCTTTTTAAGCTTAAACCCCTGAACGGATTTCGATAAAATTGTGCGAGAGGGAATATATTCCGATATTCCCACGGAATCGAGACTTATGCTGGTGAAACCGCGGGACGCAGCTAGTCTTCCATTCATTCATTCATTTATTTATTCTTAAACAATTTACATTGTGTCGAACATTACATATTAAATATTAAATAAAATCATCATGTGCAGAAACAACACCAAATTAAATGTTAAACAAAGAAAGAAAGAAAGAAAATACATTTATTTAGCACAGACTAAGAGACACACAATACACCAGGTAGTTAGATATTAGTCGTACATCAGAATAAAAAATAAGATAAAAATAAAAAGTGCAAAGTCCGAAAAATTTAACAAAATTATCACATGCAGAAACAAAACATATAAAACGAACAATACAATAAAAAAGCCTAATTAAAGTTGATTTGAAATGTCCAGTTCCAGAGTCAATTCGTATACCTAAAATATGTCACCCAATATATAATATCTAATGTCAATGCAGGTATAATGTCAAAATAGTGTCAAAAATTCTAGAAGTACAAAATTTATCAAGGTCCTAGTGATGAGCAACATTTAATTTAGGACCTTGATAAATTTTGTACTTCTAGAATTATTGACACTATTTTGACATTATACCTGCATTGACATTAGATATTATATATTGGGTGACATATTTTAGGCCGGCATTTTAGGCTAGGCATCTAGTGGGGACAACCTGATATTCATTATAATGAAGGGGATATTTATATGTAGTAGGCACCACACAATCGGCCCTGTGCTCTCGACGCGGACAAAAAACCGTAAGGTAAGGGCACATATTGTTTGACTTGCAATTTATTATTCGTGTTGTTTTCTTGCGCACTAGTGGTTGACATAAATATGTAGACTTTGTTAGTTTTAGCATAAGTCTGACGACCAGTCTTACCAAAGGGTATCGTATCGTCTTACCCAGTTACTGGGTTGTGGAGGTCAGACAAGCAGTCGCTCCGAAAAGATTAGGCAGGGTTCTTTTTTTTTTGTTAGTTTTCGCAAAGTATAATTATAGTGGTTTCCATATTTAGAGATGAAAGTTTTTTTTTTAATTTGTGAATGAAAGGTAGAAATTCAATGTTACTTTTGAGAACAAATTTGTATTTTTTTTTTGTTATATTTTTGTATTATTATTTTGTCAACTACTAGTGACATGTTTTTAAATGAAAGAAACATGTTTTCTACTGTTTATGTCAAACACTAGTGCCGTTACCTTGTTTTTTGTGTACGAATGTTGATTTACTTTGACTTGTGTAGCAACTATCAAATAAATAAAGGACTAACAAACGTAAAATCAAGAAAAACATACTTTTTTAACCATAATTTTTTTATGGTTAAAAATGTTATACCCTAAAAAAAAATTTATAGGGCATTTTTGTTTTTCTTGAAAAAATTGTTTTTATACGTTTGATAGACCTTTACGGTTAGCTGCCAAAGTGGCATGCTCCGTTAAAAAAACTCATGTATTTAAACGGTGACGTTTTTAATTAGGAGGTGCTTGGGGGAGGCCTATGTCCAGCAGTGGACGTCTTTCGGCTGAAATTATGATGATGAAAGTTTTAATAGGCTGTCTTGCCATGAACACGACGAAAAAGAAAAAGCTATCAAAAAGCTGTTGAAAGCCGTTGTACAAGTCAGCGGGATTGTCCGAAAGGGTTACCGCTGGCCCGGAACATAAAGGGCTAAGGAAGGAACACGGGTGGGTTTTAGTCAGTAAGAGTCTGACACTCGCTTCCGCTCCACCCAGAGCGGGAGGGGTCATTTGATGATTTCCCATCCAGAAAAAAAAGCCGTTGTACGGACGCCAGCACATCAATCTACCACAATCTGTCAGATTTCTTTAATAGATTTTCAACTTTATCGCTAAAGGATAAGGTTCAAAGTTGATTGGGAAAATCTGACAGATTGTGGTAGGTTGATGTGCTGGCGTCTGTACAAAATATGAAACGCTTTGAAAGCGATTGCCTTTGTCTTGACCCTCAGTAAAGGGATATATAAATAAACAATATATACATAATATATTTTAAATTCTAATTCTTCCCCTTTCCCTCAACAGTGCAGCGTCTGCCAAAAATGGGAGAAGTCGAAGAAACGCCTCCAAGTCCACGAATATAAGGTCCACAGGGAGCACAAATACAGGTACATATGCCCCGTATGTCAGGACACGTTCACCCGGCCGGGCAACGTCAGGCAACACCTGGCCAGGAGTCACGGGGTGCCCAAGGAAGACCAGGGCGTCATCGAGAGATATGAGGTATTTTTTTTTAAACAAAAGAAAAGTGTTTTTTTTTGGTGGACGGTTTTTGGTGTTTTCACCCTGTATTTTTTATTGGGCGGAAGACTTATTTTTTTGTTTGTTAGCTGTTTTGAATGGCTTCTCATAATAACTAATCGTACCATAAGTTGGCAAAGATTTAAAAAGGGCTTTGAAGGTCCGTGGCATACCTACTTGACCGTTATTTTGATTCTTTTTCAAAATGGCGGCCACTCATCACACTTATATAAACTTGTTGTAACTGACTTCAATGCAAACGGAAAATACATATAATAGGACCAAACCTGTATAACGGAGACGGTATGTTTGTCCCGTCATCATATCAGGCATATTTTAATTACTGTGGGCGAACTATGGACAGTGTTGGTTATTGCGCAATAGAAAAACTGTTAACAGTTCAAATCAGATTATAATTTTACGAACAAATTAATCACACTAGCAAATCACACACTGAAGGTACAAAACTCAACTACTATTAGACAATAACGTGGTGGTATGATGATGATGGTTTCAACAAAACGTAGGACAGTTCTGAAGCGCCTGCCTGCTCGATCACCGGGATAAGGAATGCACCAATGAGGGTTTTCGTGAAAATTTACGACACCAGTTGGCACCACTGTGACAAGAGGTCTTCCAATATAAAATATATGATGACGTTCATCATTCGATTCATTCAATCGTTCATGATTCAGTCATGACTAAAGAAAATATAGGCTCTTTGACAGATGCCTGGACCTGACGTGTCAGTGCTGCCACCTAGCGAACGTCATTTCAGAAAACCCTCATTGATGCTTGCGTTCTATAATAATAATAATTTATTTATTTCACGGACAACAAAAGATCCATACTGACAAAAACAAAAAATACATAAAAAGATGTTAGTAACAAATATCCTATGTTAGTACTTATATCTTAGTATGTTAGTAACAATGTGGCTTATGATCTATGTTAATACTTACTTTTCTCTTTTCTCTTCAATCTCGTAACCGAGCGGAAACGTCCCGACTCTGTCAAAACACGCCAACTCTAGTCTTGATAGTTGCCGCTAGGTGGCGTGCCTTGTTTTGTTGTAAACGTCTATTGCCGGATGCGACATATATATTATTTTCGTTTGCATTGATGTCAGCTCTCGATAATATAAAATTCAAAGTCCTGACTGACTGATATATCATCGCATAGCCTAAACCGCTGGTCCTAGAGACATTCGATTCGGAGGGCGTGTTCTTTGTGAAGAGTAGGTATCCACCAAGAAAGGATTTTTTCGAAATTCCACCCCTAAGAGGGTGAATGGGGGGGGGGGGGAATTTCACGCGGACGAAGACGCGGGCAGAAGCTAGTAGATTTCATGCGTGGCTGCCATTTAAGCGCGATAATAAATATGCCTTCAATCCCCTTTCTTAAACGAAAATGTAATTATAACTTTTAATTTAATTTGGTAGCACAGCCTCTGCCCAGGAGAGAGCAAGCACAGAATAGCAAAACAAAAAAGTAAAAATTACCCTTGTATTTTTAACGGCCACAAAGCGGTTCTCAGGGGAAGCCTGCGGCGTCAAATGAAATTAGCTAGCCAAACGATGCAGACGTGGTAAGTATCGATAAAATAAAAATATTAAAGATGTGAAGTTCTTTATCTTAGGGCCTGTGCACACCACGTTTTTTAAACGCGCCGTTGACGCGCGTTTTAGAAACGTGCGTCGACGGCGCGCTTTTATCCTACACAAGGTCTGCAGGCGTCTGACTCGCGTGCGTATCGCGTCTGTATAACTACAAACACGCGTCGACGGCGCGTTTAAAAAACGTGTACACAGGCCCTTAGGAGTCGAAGACCGCTGCTATTATTGTTAATTGAAATATGAGTTAAGAAAATATATTTTATGGTGTTTAGACATCGATACTAATCACGTCTTTGAAGTTAACATAAAAAAAAAACAGATTTTTCTACTGATATTTCAAGTGAATACACTGACTGCGGTCGATGACCCAAAAAAAAATCAAATTGATTTCGTGTTTGTTTTATCAGGTTTAGGATATCCATCACGCCTGCGGAGTTTGGCTAGCTAATTTAGTTTAACCCTGTATATCGTCGTTGCGCGTGCAAAAGTCGCTATGTGTTATTTAGTTATTTTCGGTTCTTTAAGCGGTTTTAAGGCCGCTGCATACGTGACGGGTTTTTTCACGGACGGGACGGAACGGGAAATTTTGGAAATATCGTTTCATACAAAATGTATATGGAAGCGCATATGTCACGGAGACTCGGACGGGACGGGAACGTGGCACTGACGGGGCGGGAAAAATATCGTATCGTCGCCAACGGCTTTAATTGGCTTTAATTGCTATTGCTCTAGATATTATATCTAGAGCAATAGCAATTAAAGCCAATTCTTGAAATGAAAAATCCATATTTCCTTCTTCACAACACTAGCACGTTAGATCCGAATCACTGTTACGGTACGTACGCATTAAGAACACGTTCCCGTCTTGAACGAGGCAGTCACGTCCCGTTCCCGTTCACGCCCCGTCCGAGGTATTATCTCGTCACGTATGCAGCGGCCTTTAATCGTTATTTCAATACACACATACTGTATAAACAGCTATGTGATAAGTGCAATATTTAAAGAGATAAGGAATGTAGCTATGTAATATTCATACATCGAAAGTTCCGTATAAACACGCTAAATGTTATAATTCATATAGCTCAAATAAGTTCACTAAAAGCACATAGCGACTTTTGCATGCGCAACGACGATATCCAGTTTAAGATAAGATGTATTTCGATAGATTTAATGATTATCCTTGTATTGTAACCATTGGTTTCTGTTGGCTCAGGTACACTTGCCCACGCTGCCCGAAGACCTACAAATGTCCTGATCATGTCAGGAGGCACCTGGTCAACTTCCATAAGGTTCCCAGGTCAGATCAGGGGCCTGTGCAGAAGTACGTTGTGGACCGCTAAGCCCTGTGTGTGTGCACGGCACGGTTTCTTTACGGCACAGTACGTAAGAGACTTGACCCCGCCTCCCCCGCTCTTTCCGCCGCCCCTATGACGTCCGGTCCCGTCCCGCACTCAGACCTCATACCGCTAAAGATACCTAAAATCGTGTTCTGCGCATGTCAGACCACGTGGTGTGTAAAGTCTCTTCTTACGTGGCACGCACTTTACAAACCGCGCCGTATAAAAAATGCGGCGTCCGCCTTCAAAGCGAGAGTGAACAGGCAACTTCTGAGCACGCTCGTTCCATCATGGATCTCATCCATCGCTCTCCGTCAGGCGAGATCTAGGTTAAGAGCGGCCACCATCATCTCTCATCACAACTCGTGATAAATATCTATTGTTTAAATTAGGTTGATAAATCATCAAGCGCGCTAAGCCGTTGGTCCCGGCTGTCATTCGTGGATCTTTGACAGTCGTTACGGGTCGTCAGAAGCCCGAAAGTCTGACAACCAGTCTTACCACGGGGTATCGTATTACCCAGTAACTGGGTTGTGGAGGTCAGATAGGCAGTCGCTCCATCTATAATACTGGTATTCAGCTGCATCCGGTTAGACTGGATACCGACCCCGACATGGTTGGGAAAAGGCAGACGGATGAGGTTGACAAATCATATTTTTTATATTTTTAGTCATTCATCATCACAATGATGGCGATCAAATAACGCATATTTTGTAGTATAGGTAAATACATAATCATTGTTTATATTAGATGTAAGTAATATATTTAAAAGAGAAAATTAAAAAGAAATCTTTTTTCAATTTATTGTTTAATTACTGCCACTCATCATGCCTTCTCCCCATGACCTCCAGCTCTTTCGATCCAGCGGTGCGATTCTGTAACTATCTCACCGTGAAAACTTAGGTGAAGTGAGCGTGGAGTGAGCTGTCAATTCCTAGCAAAAACAAACCCACTTCACCTAAGTTTTCACGGTGAGATTTTTACAGAATCGACCGGCAGGGCTAGTTTGTTTTGTCCAGCTCGTCCCGACATCTTCTACGAGGTCTGCCACGACGCCTTCTAGCTGTGTCAGGGCTCCACGTGGTGGTTACTTTGTCCCACAGCTCATTGCATACGGCAAACGTGGCCAGCCCAGTCCCACTTCATATTAGCGGCTTTTTGAGCATCGTTAGTAATATGTGTTTTGGAGCGCAGTGTGGTGTTGCGAATAATTTATGGTCTATTTAATTAAAACTTTTAAAAGGAAAAATGATTGGCGTTAAAGAAAAATATAGTTTTCTAAACTACATTTTTCTTTAGATCCATTATTCTTTGGAAAAACAGACGTGCTGCTATAGTACTTTTATCTCACGAAACGACGCGCGCTTTACTTGTGGTTATAGTGTGCAAACACGCTGTGAATGTGCGTGTAACCGCAGGAGCTTTCAGTACCGTTCGAGACAATGGCAAAGACGGAAGCGTGTGTTATGTGTTAACGCTAGCTCCTCGTCTTCAAGCTGCACGCACACATTCACAGCGTGTTTATACACATGGTTATCACAAGTAACTGCCCGTTGGTCTCGTGGTCGCAAGCGCGACTACTGTGCGTGGGGTTCTGGCAAAGTGTTATTGATTCCTTTAGGATTTTTCATTAGCAATCCGGAGTTTGGTGATACCCCTATGGCCCCGTGGAAAGAGCGTTAACCCGTTGGTCCAGCGCCTGATCTCTCCCCGGTCGTGTCGGATTGCCGTTCCATCGGACTATGAGAGTAAAGGAACAGAGAGTGTACCTGTGTTTACGCACACACTTGTGCACTATAATATCTCCTGCGTACCTGGCTAATCTCCGTTAAGATAGGCAACCGTGACTGAAATCTGTTGGGGGGATTATTATTATTTTATCACAAGTAAAGCGCGCGTCCCTTCGAGAGAAAAAAAATACTGTAAAATGTAGGGGAAATAAAATAATACAACAACAATTTAGATTAGTTAACTTTGTTTATTTTAAACCTAATTATTGTGCGTCATTTGTACAAAGTACGGACTAACAAATAAATGCTACATTTGTGCTTTGGCAAGAGTAACTTATAATTAATTAATAATTTATCTATATTTTTACACACACCACACAACATAGCCTAAAATGTTCCCACGGCTGGGACACAGGAGTCCTCTCTGTGAGAGGGGGTGAATGTGTACCCACGCGGGCCCAGTGCGGGTTGGTAGATGACACGTTTTCGAATTTTTGGTTCTAGGACATGCCGGTTTCCTCACGATGTTTACCTTCACCGTTTTGAGAGCAGGTGTGATGAAATTATTTACACAGAGTAAAGTGCCAGCCCGGGTTCGAACCCACGACCTACGACTCGTAATTCGGGGCCGTTACCACTGTGCCACAACTGCTGACCACTGCACACACCAAATATACATATATATACATATAGAGAGATTGGAAATGTTCTTTAGAAAAGTCAGGTGCGTTGTACTCGCAACCGACGCGCGTGTATAGCCAGATGTGATGTGATCGTAAACAAGACAAAAGAAATATTCAAGGATCGTAGCAGGTGGTGTTCTGTAGTTTCTGCCCCCCAGAATGGGAAGAAGGCGTGAGTTTATGTATGTGTGTGTGAGGTGCTGTTCAAGTGTTACGTAAGCAGATTTTTTGCAATTATAACCCCCCCCCCCTCGTCAGCAAAGCTCTTCGCGTGCTTGCGTAAACATTGGTACAGACGCCAGCACATCAAGCTACCCGAAACTGTAAAATTTTCCCAATCAACTTTGAACCTTATGCTTTAGACATAAAGTTGAAAATCTATTAAAGAAATCTGACAGATTGTGGTAGGTTGATGTGCTGGCGTCCGTACATGCATGTTTCAATGTGTTCTGGTTTCTTTATTGATTCATCAGCAGCAGTTTTTTTTTTTCAGGATGGGAAATCATCAAATGTCCAAATGACCCATCTCGCTCTGGGTGGAGCGGAAGGGAGTGTCAGACTCTTACTTACTAAAACCAACCTGTGTTCCTTCCTTAGCCCTTTATGTTCCGGGCCAGCGGTAACCCTTTCGGACAATCCCGCTGACCATGAGCAGCAGTTGGGTTTATTATGCGTTTCGTTTTCAAGCATAGACAAGTAGGGTTGCCATATGTGTTCAAATCAAAATCGACAAAATTTTGTAGAAAATCCGAAAAAGTAAAAAAATAAATACTGCTGACGTCATCACTATCCAAACCTGGGGGGTTTCCCCCATGTCATCAAAAATAAGCAAAGCAAAGACCCCAAGCCCCCCTTTACTGCTTACGTAATACTTAAACGGGCCCCTGTATCAATATTTTTGTGACAATGAATTTTGAATAATTTTACTAGTACTGTATTTACAATTACAGTTTCAAGTATAGTGTTACCCAGTAACTGAGTTGTAGAGGTTCGAAGGCCAATTCCCGTAAATAAAATCGTTCAAAATCTAGTCCCAACGTCATCTCGGCGACAATCTTGTTTTTGTTTTTATATTCCATTCATTCAATTATTTTACAAAGAATGTCACACAGACGTTTTCCACTTCTTTCAACCCACAAGTCTCCTAGAAGTTATGTCTTGTGAACAAGAAGGTTAGATATAATAAATGGTGGGTACAAAATCGTGAATCAAACAAAACAGGGCGATAGTTCGGGTTATTTGCAATAAAAAAAAGTATCACAACAAAAAGTGCTTTTAAGACAGTGGGTACCATGATTTACCAGTATTGGCACTTTTTTCAATATCTTTTGTCTTTTTGAAAAATTATTTGTAACTAGAACCTTGCTGTAAACACTCGAATTGTCATAACTTTTAGGCAGATCATGATGCTATGCCACAGAGATATTTTTTACTGCAAATAACCGCAACTATCGCCGTGTTTCGTTTGATCCACGATTTTTTGCCCACCCTGTACATCAGTCCTCCGGCATCATTCTTGGATCTGGCACTCGAGAAGCCGGTAGGATCTGGTCAAGGTGTCTCTTCCAATCAATGTAAAAAAAACTTGTCAAAAAGTTGGAAAATTTGAGATATTTTTGACAGACTGAGATTAAATTGCGAAAGTTTTTTTTTTAATACTGGAATTGCCCCTCAGATAGTCGCTCCATGTAAAATACTGGTATTCAGCTGCATTCGGTTAGACTGGAACCCGACCTCAACATAGGAAAAGGGAGATGACGATGATGTTTTACAATTTCTGTTTGACCTAACGCGGATATGACATGATTCACTTTTAGCTTACAAATTGGTTGAATCAACTAAATTGCATAGTGCAAATAACAGGTGTAAAATACCTTTAACGAAACCGAGAGTCACTTGTTCTGGATTATTCCGGGGAACCTTCTGGTTACGGAGATAATATTGACGGTCAAAGTTAAAAAAAACATTGACTTTTTTTAGGCGCCATTAATTTATTACGTAAGACGATTTCGACGACAAATAATATTATGACGATTACATAGGGGGGTAGGGGGTCAAAAACAGGCAAAATCGTCTTACGTAAGAAATGAATGGCGCCTTACGAAGACAAGTTTTAAATGTTACAACTAAACTTTAAATACTCCTACGAATAATAAAAAGTCAGGAAGTGTAACTATGAACAAAATCAACGAGAGATTCGGCTCCAAACTTCACTACATTGATAAAATACCTCCAGTATTCGAACGAAAGAATACACACATGCAAATAAGCCAATCAGCTGCGCTCGTAAAGCGTTGTATTCCGACAAACGCCGTGATTGGTTCTGGTGCGCGGTGGCCTTTTCGGCAACGCCCACCGCGGTAAACATTTGCGTGGTGCCATTTTTGAACATGATTTACATTTCTTGACTTTTATTATTTGTAGAAATACTCCTACGACTCCTGTACCGTTGCATGCACCTATCAGCAAAGTGTTTTGCGTACTTTTCGTTGGAAACTCCCTTAAACAGCGAATTTTCACGCCAAAAATAAAAGTTGTTTCCAAGCAATTATTTTTCCACAAGTTACTTAGTTTAATGTACAGAATACGTAGACGACAGCTTCGTGATGGGTCTTTTTATGTCCTGTATAGAAGTGAACCATTTAATTTTTAAATGGAAACCGACTTTTACTGTATTCTTACTTTACAGTTATTTTATCTATGAGTTTGCATCACTGTCAAAATGACAGTGATCTTTATTCTCGTTGAAATAAGGTGGCTGTTAGCTTGCTGCCACTGACAAGTCTGTCAAAACACAGTGCTCTTTATTCTCGTCGCAATAAGGTTGGTGTTGCCAGAGGTAAAATAACTGAAAGGGCTGTAGTTGCCATTCCCAAGTTAGGGGCCAGGCCAGCATGGACCATCGTGTAAATGAAGTTAAAACCATCATGATCATTTAACTGATGATAATATTTTGTGATATTGATGGTAAGATGTCGGCGATACATCAACTCATTAAGATGAAAATCCAGGAACTAATTTTCTAAAGTTTCTTCTGTCTTCAAATAAACTTTTTACGAATATTACCTGAAAATAAACAATAAATATATTAGATACAGTAATAAAAATCTAAATTCACTGACAGACAACGCGCAGCCTAAACTGCTAGAATCATGAAATTTTGCACAAGAGTTCGTAAGAAGGGTTGAATACTTTTTAAATAGCAAAGAAGGAAGTGAACCCTGAGATGGTGGTTGATAGGAGAAAAACCCGCCAAGTGCGAGTTGGTTTCGCATATACGGTTTCCGTACCACCAAAACTACCTAATAATAGTTTACCTTCTTTTTATCGACGAAAAAGGCTGGATGGGAAGATATTCGAATGGATGGTGGATGTGTGTTGTTGATTTGTTGTGAGTATTCTGTTCTATGTTCTCAAGTAGACGTTGTATTATGGTTCCGTATCCAAAGGGTAAAAACGAGACCCTATTACTAAGACTCCACTGTCCGTCTGTCTGACTGTCTGTCACCAGGCTGTATCTCACGAACCGTGATAGCTAGACAGTTGAAACTTTCACAGATGATGTATTTTTGTTGCCGCTATAACAACAGATAATAAAAATAAAGTTAAAATTTAAAGGGGTATAAAAGAAACGTTTTTTTTCGGCGTTTTATGACTTGTGGTACGGAACCCTTCCGACCGCACTTGGCCGGTTTTTTATTTGCCATGACATTATTATTTCCTATTATTCGATTTTGGCAGACAGGCAGACGGAAAGACTGCGTAGGCTTAGTAATAGGACTCCTTTTTTACCTTTTAGACAAGCAGCTATGATTTTCATCTCAAAAAATGCCCAAGCGCCTAAAGAAATTTTCACTTAAAAAAAAAAAAGATTTTTGGAACAGACTATAAAGAAAGAAAGTGTCGTTGTTGAGCAAGTAAAGAAAGTCTCACCTGTGTAAATCCAACTAGTAACATTAAAAGCACATGTCCTATTGACCACGTTAATACTCTGAAACAAAAAGAAAACAACATATTTATTTATTAATAACCAACTTATACTAACAGTTTACACCACACATACAAGTTATTAGTCAATATTTGTACTGTAATATTTCATATTACAGTACCCGGCGATAAATATTGCACATGGACCTTTTTACACAAAACCATTTTATACAAAGAATAAAAATAATTATCAAAAGAAGCAAATCATAATTGTTTTAACAGCTCCTAATAGATACCGGACTGTTTGTATTTCGTGCGACAGAGATAACGCTCTACGAAGCCGAAATTAGCCGATTGTCTCTTTCCAAAGTTCGATGTGCAATATTTATCGCCGGGTACTGTAATCAAAATTGTTGATTCACGCAAATTACTTGTAATCAAAATCTAAATTTTTTATTTCACGCTAGCAGCGCACGCGGTTTTACCAGCATAAGTGTCGATGCCGTTTGAATATCGGGATAAAAACTATCCTATGTCCTTCCCCGGGATGCAACCTATCTCTCTGCCAAATTTTATCGAAATCCGTTCAGTGGTTTAGACGTGAGAGTTACTTTCGAATTTATAATATTAGTATGGTTAAACCAACATGGGCGTGAAACGTCAGAAGCTAGGTGCGCGGTTCCAATTGGTCGTTTCCTATGGCGAAGAGCCGGCAAGAAACTGCACGGTTACTCTTTTAAAAATAATTGGTTTTTACAATGTTTTCAAATTATAGTATGTACATTTCAACCGCGCGGCCAACTCATAATATTTGACGAAACTTTGCCAGGAATTAGTGCTAATTTGTTACTTTACACACCCCTTTTCGTGAATTTGTTACAAAAAAAACTAAGACGCTATGACAAAGAATAGTTGGCCGCTAGAACCGCCACTTGCCGTAATCATCGCCCGTGATTACACAGAAACTATATAATACAGATAGACGAATGATGCATCAAAAGAAAGGTCTTAATTTGTTCAATTTGTTACAAAATTTAAAAACGTCATAACGTAAATAAACAAAAAGTTACGCAATATTTAGTTCTCAGGTTATGAGTAGGTAGGTATCTCACCATAAATATCAAATTAATAGAGGCTAATGTGTATGGACAATTAGTTACTAATTTGTTACAGCTAAAAACAGAAAAAAAATACTAGAAAGTAGGTTCAATAATTTGTTAGAGTCGATTTTAGTTGGCCGCTCGGACGGCAATATGCCTAAAATACAATGGCGTTTATCTCGTTATAAAAAGTAGGTTTAAGCTAAGTTTTAGTACTAATCGCCAGGTAACGTAACATAGTTTGGATAAAAATGGCGAACATAACTGCAGCATCCATATTTTAGAATATATTTACAATAAATAGTAGTATGAAACCGTATGAGAGTAGGGTGACCATGATTACATTAGTACCTACGAAAGCATGTTTTCGTAAACGTAATAAATTATTCTATAATTAAGAAAAGTCGTCCTTATTTGACAGACAAAGATGTAGCGAGTTATTTTAAAAGATTTCTCCGATTTTTATAAATATTAACGATGTCATTTTTTTTTCATTTCCACGTTCATTTATCAGCGACAATACATAATTATTATGAAATAATAAGATTTTCAAAAGGAGATTTTTTCGTTTGCGAGCAGCCACCGGATTGTAGAGAACAGTTAAAGCGCTTAAGAATCTGTCCTTAAGATAGAAATCCTTACATTGGATATTACGCTCGAGGTAGCCTGGATCTAGGTCTCGAGATGCAAGATGCACGCTGCCGCTGTGCACTTTCTCACAGAATGTTCACAAGTTAAGTGAAATAACAGTTAATTCTTCCCTAGGGAATCACTATAGCAGTTTATAATATATACACACGCGTTGATAAGTTTGCTAATTTCAATTTTACGTATTTACAGTTTGAAAACACGAAACGTGCGTGGGCTGAATTGTCACTCTTTTACTATAGATAATTGGCGGGAAACGCATATACTATAAAAGCAGGCTTGCGATTGGATGGAACGTAAGAGCCCTTTAAATGGAGCTCTGCCTTTGGTTTAGAAAAAAGAATACTTAAACGCCGTGATTTCCGATTTGAAATTGGCGCCAAATATTACTTTTTAAATAATGAAAGGAGTATGTTTACGATACAATAATATTATACAGGTAAATTAAAAGCTAATTCAAGTAATTAAGCTAAGAATATTTTTAAGACTTCTTCGAGACGACCACATGTGAAGTGAAGTGAAATCACATTAAAATGTGGCAGAGACGAATTTCATGTCTTTTTATAGATACTTAGGTAATATTTCCGAAGGTATTATAATACGTACTACAGTTTATTACTTTATTCAAGTCATCATAAAATTGTAAAAATTAAACTTACCGCAGTTGATTTGGATAGTACCTACCTAAATACTTTAAAGAATTAAGAACAAAAGACATCAATATGGCCGCAAAACGAACCGCATATTCGTTCGAACAGAGTACAAAATTAAAAACATGCTTTCGTAGGTACTAATGTAATCATGGTCACCCTACTCTCATACGGTTTCATACTACTATTTATTGTAAATATATTCTAAAATATGGATGCTGCAGTTATGTTCGCCATATTTATCCAAACTATGTTACGTTACCTGGCGATTAGTACTAAAACTTAGCTTAAACCTACTTTTTATAACGAGATAAACGCCATTGTATTTTAGGCATATTGCCGTCCGAGCGGCCAACTAAAATTGACTCTAACAAATTATTGAACCTACTTTCTAGTATTTTTTTTCTGTTTTTAGCTGTAACAAATTAGTAACTAATTGTCCATACACATTAGCCTCTATTAATTTGATATTTATGGTGAGATACCTACCTACTCATAACCTGAGAACTAAATATTGCGTAACTTTTTGTTTATTTACGTTATGACGTTTTTAAATTTTGTAACAAATTGAACAAATTAAGACCTTTCTTTTGATGCATCATTCGTCTATCTGTATTATATAGTTTCTGTGTAATCACGGGCGATGATTACGGCAAGTGGCGGTTCTAGCGGCCAACTATTCTTTGTCATAGCGTCTTAGTTTTTTTTGTAACAAATTCACGAAAAGGGGTGTGTAAAGTAACAAATTAGCACTAATTCCTGGCAAAGTTTCGTCAAATATTATGAGTTGGCCGCGCGGTTGAAATGTACATATTATAGTGGGTATGGGAGAACAGCGTAGGCCTGTCAACAAGTACCAGGTACTTGGTTCGACGAGGTTCGTGTCTGTCGCCTCGTGTGCTGAGTGTAACTCCTGCAGTCTGCGCACGGTGGACATTTTGTCTCCCTCTTAACTGTATCTCTCTCTCTCCCTCACCTGTCACACATGTCCTCGGCGAGGTTCCTGTCCCTCGCTTCGTGTGCTGAGTGTAACTCCTGCAGTCTGCGCGCGGTGGATATGTGGTCTTTTACTTTGGAGACCGATTCTGATATGTCGCGTACTCTCATCATGTAAGTTTCTGCTGCGTTTCCTGGAGAGAAGATGGTCAAGTTAGCATTTACAGTAATGAATTTGGTTGAGCAAAGAGGCTGTTCAAGTATTACGTAAGCAGATTTTTTTCAATTATTAACCCCTCCCCCTTCTTCGCGTCAGCAAAAGTAAACAAAGCTCTTACACCCCCTCCCATGCTTACGTAAACATTGGTAGATGCATTTTTCAATGTGTTCTGGTTTATTTATTGATTCATGAGCAGCAGTTATATGCGTTTCGTTTTCAAGCATAGACAAGTAGGGTTGCCATATGTTTGCAAACCAAAATTGACAAAATTTTGTAGAAAATCCGAAAATGTAAAAAAATAAATACTGCTGACTTAATCACCATCCAGACCAACCCCCCCAGATCCCCGCCCCCCGACCCCCCTGTAGTGCATACGTAATACTTGAATGGCCCCAAACTAGAAACGCACGGTTGGCATTTTTTTTACATATTCGCATTGTTTCGCATAGCTGTCGTAGTGTTGTGTGATCCCGGTTCAAAAGCACACACCGTGTTTATGGTAAGATACGTATAAATCATGTTATAATGAATTTAACGGAAAATTCGATGCACCTAGAATAAAATTAGTCTACCACAAAAGGTAAAAATAATCTAAAACGAAGCAGGCAAAACTTACCTAGCTCCATTTCTTTATCATCGTCATAATCCTTTACTTCCTGTTCCTCGCTATCTATTAACATGTCGAAGAATACCTGTAAACAAAATCAAAATCTTTTATTTCACATAAACCTACATGGGCACTTGTGAAACGTCAGAAGCTAGGTGCACTGTTCCAATTGGTCGGTTACTATGGAGAAGAGACGGCAAGAAACTCCACGGTTCATCATCAACATCATTTCAGCCGAAAGACGACTACTACGAAGGCCGGCAGTAAAAACCGCAGAGCAGTTGTTACCGACTGCTGCATCAGCAAGCAAGGAGGTATCAATGGCAGCTTCAAGCGGTTGAATTTGACTGCACGAGCAGTCCGTGTATGTTGATCACTGGCTTACTGCTGGAGCAGTCCGTGTATGGCCAGCCTTAACACACGCGTCGTGGAATGAAGAGCGCGGACGGAGGTAACTAGAGCAGTCGACAGCTCGAGCAGTCAGTGTATGCTTGAGGACTGCTTGACCGCACGATGAAATTTCACCGTGCTGCCGACCGCCCGAAGCAGTCGCGACTGCTCGAGCGGTTCCGTGTATGTGTGTACGTAGAAGACTGTAGTTTGCTATGCAGTCACAGATTGAAGCAGTCGATACTGGCTGCTTCATGCGGTCCGTGTATGGCCGTCATCATCTTGGTAGTAACCCTCTTTCTAACCATATCATCATTCACACATTCCGACCATTGTTTCTTTGGCCTTAACCCATAAAAAATGAACGGCTGGCAATGACAAGAGCAGGTCTAAGCCCAGAGGCAGGTTTGGTGCAAAGGACATCGACGCATAACTGTCTGTCTGTTACCTCTTCACGCTTAAGCCGCTGAACCGATTTAGATGAAATTTGGTATAGATATAGATAGTTTGAGTCCCGGGAAAGGACGACAGTTTTTATCCCGATATTCCCACGGGATCGACGCTTAGGCAGGTGAAACCGCGGGGCGCTGCTAATAATGGCGTCTCTTGTCTCTGCCGGCGCGGGAATTCCGTGCTCTTTTTTTTTTTTTTTTTTTATTATATTTCTTACACAAAACAAGTTACTATGGTCGGCCCATCCATAGACAATCACAATAACAACATTAACCGATACGGGCGCTGCTAGTTGTTAATAATGGCGTCTCTTGTCTCTGCCGGCGCGGGAATTCCGTGCTCTATGGTCGGCCCATCCATAGACAATCACAATAACAACATTAACCGATACGGGCGCTGCTAGTTGTTAATAATGGCGTCTCTTGTCTCTGCCGGCGCGGGAATTCCGTGCTCTATGGTCGGCCCATCCATAGACAATCACAATAACAACATTAACCGATACGGGCGCTGCTAGTTGTTAATAATGGCGTCTCTTGTCTCTGCCGGCGCGGGAATTCCGTGCTCTATGGTCGGCCCATCCATAGACAATCACAATAACAACATTAACCGATACGGGCGCTGCTAGTTGTTAATAATGGCGTCTCTTGTCGCTGCCGGCGCGGGAATTCCGTGCTCTATGGTCGGCCCATCCATAGACAATCACAATAACAACATTAACCGATACGGGCGCTGCTAGTTGTTAATAATGGCGTCTCTTGTCGCTGCCGGCGCGGGAATTCCGTGCTCTATGGTCGGCCCATCCATAGACAATCACAATAATAACTTTAACCGATACGGGCGCTGCTAGTTGTTAATATTGGCGTCTCTTGTCGCTGCCGGCACGGGAATTCCGTGCTCTATGGTCGGCCCATCCATAGACAATCACAATAACAACTTTAACCGATACGGGCGCTGCTAGTTGTTAATAATGGCGTCTCTTGTCGCTGCCGGCGCGGGAATTCCGTGCTCTATGGTCGGCCCATAGTCAATCACAATAACAATTTTAACCGACAAAAATTAATAAAATACTCACAGTCTTTTGGCTAAAAGTACTAAAGCTGTTATCGAAGCAGAACCGGTAGTCTCCATTCAACGTGGCAGTGTGTCGGTGCGAGTTCTCTGGCTTCTTGTAGTCGGCGACTATGACGCGGCCCACCGGGTCCGTCATCTGGAAGGACACGTCAAGGTCGCCGTGGGTTGAGTCTATTACCTGGATACAAAAGTGAAATATTTTAATGACTCTTCCACTGTTAGATATAGGGAGTTTTAACCGTTTGCAAAAAAAAAGGTTATATTTTTCAATTTCAATTTTTCAGGAAGGCTATAGTTAGGGTATATAACATCACGCTACGACTCTTAGGGCAAAGCCATAACACTGCGTTGCGGCGTCGTATCGCAAAAATGACGTCACACAGCAATACAATGCGTTGTAGATTTTTACGATGCGACGCCGCAACGCAGTCTTGGGGCGTCGCTCTTACAAGCCGAGCAAAAAAAAAACGAAGTAGCACCGCGGGCAGGCGATGCGATGGAATGCGTCGGGGGACCAAGAAATTTCACGGACGAAGTCGCCGGTAGAAGCTAGTCTCTCTCAGAAAAAGCTAAACCCAGCACTTGATTTATTGTTTATTAATTTAACTAGCTAGCTATAGACACGTTTGATTAATTTTTAATTGAAAAACAAGCATGGTCGTGATTATGTGACTATAATAATATCGAATCAAATACGGTCACCCACGCAATGACGTATTATATATAGACACGTTATCAACCAACATCTCGGTGCTTAAAAACGGCGAAAATACTAGATAACTACTTATACGCGTAAAGAAAGGGAAAGAAAATATGACACCGTACGGCGGGATGTCTGTTGCTAGAGGGAGATAAATAAACATCTTCAGTTACGTCACAGGATAAGTAATAGTCAAATTACATGCTCATTGGTCGAGCGCATGAGTGACGTAGCTATCAGAGTCACTTCATGCGCCGGCCGCCATTAGACGCAGCGTCGTACAAAATAAAATAAAATAATCTAGTTTTGTAAACTTACGCGTGAAATGACACATTTTTGTCTTTAAATTTTGGGGTATAATTTTTACATCCTCTGAAAACACACGACGGCATATTTTCTTTATGTTTTGCACAGGTTTTCACATACGATATAAATTAAAAACAAATATACATCGCGTCGCGTCGCGCGACAGGTTGGTGCGTGACTGAGCGCAATGTGGCCAATTGGCTTCATTTCATGTTGCCATTTTAGAGTGCGGACAACGTATCTATAGTTTTATACATCATTGCACCCACGTCACTGGCAACACTTGCACTACGAAAATCGCCCTTACTGCTACGACTTAAGAGGAAATGCGGTCGGAAAGACTTGAACAAGCCTAAGTAAAAACACATAATTCGAGGTTTGGCTCTCGCCTATTTCCTCCTCCAATATTGGACCAATTTAAAAGATATTTCATAAACAGAATAAGAACGATAATACTGTGTCCCTATGTTTTTCTTTTTTCATTGATGGTTGTCAGGCCTCTGTTGACAGCGGTTAAATCGGCATTTTTTGAGGTTTTTAGTGATTATAAAAATAATGTATCATCAAAAAGGAAAACTTAGGGATATACAAGTAGTTAATATTTAGTATTTTGTAAAAAAATCATCCGTGAACCCGCCGCGGCTGTCCGTCACCGGACCGTCTGGCCGTCAACTCTGGGGAGTACTCCCCATCACCGGCGCACCAGAACACATAGCACGGCGTGACCACCCCAGGGACCAAACCAGCACATGGGCGCCAGACGACCCCGTGTCTGAGCACCCTTGGTCCCCCTGCGACGGGTCAGGTCATTGGCCCCGCCGCCTGCCAATTTTCGGCCGTGGCGAAAGCGAAAGCGGCCAACGTCATAAACGTCATAGCAACACTCCTCCCCTGCAGCCCCACCGCGTCCGCCATCAGACGTTGGCGTCCCCGTCAAGGCCGCGGAAGGTAGGAAGAGCGGCGCATCGCAATACCGGCACTCCTTTCCCACCGCGGCCTCCAACCCTCAGACGCGATGCCTCCCATACGACATCGCGGCCCGCCTCAGTTGCGATGTCGCCAAAGCGGCACCGCAACCTACTTGTTTGCCGCTACGTCGTCGGCTTATCGGCAAAAGCCCTGACGAGCGGCCCCTCCTCGGGTTCCTCTTCGCTTCACCGTAGGTGACCAAGCCACGGCTACTGAGCCCTCCCACCTCGACAATGCGGGACCCACCGGGGGGACTCTAGACACACCTCTACCAACCCTTCAGGGATTTAAATTTGTTGCACTCTGGACGCTTTTAACATTTACGTTTTTCTTAATTTTTTTACATCGTTCTCACATTATATAATTTTAAAATCAAAAGTAATGATGTAACTAATATTTTTGTAAAATATCATTAAAAAGAGTGTCCATGGAGTTTCTTGCCCGTTCTTCTCCATAGGTACCTACGCTTTGGAATGGGCAACTAGCTTCATATTTTCTGACTGACCGACTTCTTGACAATTCAAAAGTGCCTGTAAATGGTTTAATTGAAATAAATGCTTTGAGTTTGAGTTTGAGTTTGAAAAGCGTGATGTTACGATAAAATAATTGTGGCGTTAAATTGTTATCAGTCATGTTTGGTCAGTCACGAAATAACACCATTTCACTATTAACTAATATATTTGTATTATTATCACTTATTTTATTGTTCTGATAAAACTCGTCAAGCAGGTATGGCCAACCTTTTATTTCTATAACATAACAACGCTGTAACTGTATTCCCGGGAAGGTTAAACAGAGGTGATATATACCCACATTTCACCAATTATGTCAGGTAATACGGGTTGGTGTCTGTCTGGCTGGTGATAGTCTACGCCGACTGTCGCTTAAAACCAGCTTTGGGACTCTTGTCTTGTATAGGGTCTTAGCATAATAAAATCACAACTAATTATCGCACATCTTTCATACTTCGCACAGTTAACTAGCCTGAACTGAAGTAAATAATGTGGGTAGTTTTGATTTGAAGAATTGAATAATTCTGTATCAGTCCGATTACTTTTCAATCCACCCTCGTATTATACCAAACAGTCACAAATACTAGCTAGGAATAAAAAATATATTTTGCATCCCCCCATTGTTGACCAACCCTGTTCTAACATTTACTGCCAACTTAAAACAAATGGCTATAACTGGGGCTTATCAAACACCATACCTAATAAAAGTAATTATCGCTTAGCCTCGACATGGTATTTTAACCGGTTGAATGCCGTACTTACAGAAAGAATTAAAAAGCCATTGTGTCTGAAGGGCAAAAATCCAGGCTCCGAGCTGCTATTGAGAAATTCCAGGTGGAAAATCCCAATAACTTGGCCTGGGAATCGACCCAAGACCTCAAGCTCAGCAGTAGCGCCTGCAACCACTAGACCCACGAGGCAGATGATGATATCCATACTAATATTATAAATGCAAAAGGTGTCTGTCTGTTACCTCTTCACGCTTAAACCGCTGAACCGATTTAGATGAAATTTGGTATAGAGATAGTTTGAGTCCCGCGAAAGGACATGGGATAGTTTTTATTTAGATATTCCCACGGGATCGAAACTTATGCGAGTGAAATTGCGGGCCGCAGCTAGTATTATAAATGTGAAAGTCTGTCTGTTACCTCTTCACTCTAAAACTGCTGAACCGATTTAGATGAAATTTGGCACACACTCACACAGATAGACCTTGACCTGGGTAAGGACATAGGCTACTTTTCATCCTGGTTAGCAAACGAAGTCGCAGGCAACAGCTAGTTTAAAATAAGGGAAATAATACTACACTCAGCTATAATATAACATGATGTTGTGTTTATATTACTCATGGTTTTTCAGTTTAGCTACTGAGTTGGCGTGATGCCAAATAGTACTTCGTCAAATGTAAGTTTTATTGCTACAGTACAAATGAAAAGTCAAAATACCACTAGGATTCATTTTTAATTCATGTTTAATCGAGTCAATAAGCTTTCAAAGTTATCAGTTGTAATAACATGGCAAAACAATAGATATTAGTGAAGAGGTCGGCGTTTTATTTTATCTATAAACCCTTAAGAAAGAGGTTATCTACCTACGGCGATTAAAAAAATATTTTACACCTTACCTGATATTCTACGTCGATAATTTCGTTGGGCAGCACTTTATGATAAAAACAGTCCACTTTTCCCGCTTGCACCATAATCGTCATGTCTTTTTCGTAAGCGAAAACTACGCTAAATATAGTTGTTAAAAATATGTAGCGCATTTTTGTGAAAAATAACGTTTTTAAAGTTTTATAGAACGACTGCTGCAGCGAGGGATTTCTGAAAAGTTATTTTTAGTTTTTGGGTGCGTTGTTTCTGTATAAAATAAAGCAAAACGACTGAAATGATCGAAATATTTCACATACAAATAAACAGTGAAAGAACCGAAACGAGCGGATGTTCGTAATCGTTCTGAAATTTCATGACTATTTATTGACATTGACAGTTCACATCCTTCAATCATCATGCCTGTGCTGCCACCCCTATTGTAAAAAAATGAATGATTTTAACATGTTTCGAAATAAAAGATGTGTTGTTTTAACAAAAACATAAAATGCTTATAATATTACACAAGTTGTGTGTGGTGATTCTATTGATTCTTTTTCATTTTTTTGTTATAGAAACAGACGTCAACAATACTTCGTTCAGAAACATAGAAAAATGTCACTGCTATTACAAGATCCTGACTTCTGAGCATAAACTTTTTGTCCTGCTTTCACTCAGCGTCATTCCCATAAGCATCTGTCATCCATATGCTTCTATAGAGAAGAAATTTGTTCTGAAGTTCTGAATATCAAAAAAGAAAACAACAAAAAACATGCACAGACTACTAAAATCTGGAAATTGTATTTTTTGGAACAAAAGCTACTTTTAGACTAAAATCCTTGCACAATCTTCCTCGTTTTAGTTAAAATGTCAAGTGGTAGCGGACCGGGCGCTCCGCCCCCGGGCGGCGTGGTCCGAAGCAGTGCATTGTCCTTTGTTGCGTCTGCGCAGCCCACGGCAACAGCTGACAGCATTCCCGGGAACTCGCAGGAAATGGATCGGGAACAAATGGGACAAGCAGGTAAAGGAATCATATTACTCTTCCTAGATTTTATCCAGTGTAGAAAAAAGGTCGGTTGGCTTTACCAAACTACTTGGGATTTCCCAGCTCTTTAGTTTTGTAACACGCTCTGCTGGCACTCCAGGCCAGTTCGCTGACATGTAGTCAGTGTACAGATGTATAGAACTCTATAATAAATACCTGATATGACCCCATACCCTCTTGTCTTAGACCCATACATCTAACTAAACGTCCACTGACCACAAACATAGCCATTCATAAAGAAACCGATCTCTTAGCTCTATAAACCCTTGATAACCACTGTCCCAAATAGATGACAAGCCAAATTGTGTCCTCCACTCTTCGATCTTGATGTGCTGGGTATAATTATCCTTTTCATCTAGGTATTTATTGATTTAGGATCTCCAACAATAGATGTACACAATACATCAGGAATTAAGTACTCAGATGCACTCCTTCACTTGGAGACCACAGCATACTCAATAAAGTTAACAACTATACTAACAAAGTTAAAATATTAATAATAGGTAACATTTGGAAAAGTTACATGGGTATAATAAAAAGACAATATAACATTTAGAGATACTTAAATTAAATTAATATGATTAAAAATTTCTTATATTTAGGCAGAGACTCACAGATGTCTAAATTCAAAGTTTTACCCGTTTTACCTAGTATCATAGACGGGTGCGTCTCATAACATATAAACTCATTTGGTCTAATTTCATTTTATTATCGTTCATAAGATATAATCAACGTGAGATATACCAACTGTTGATATAATTTCTTTACATATAACATTTATTTGTTATAAAACTTAATTAGTATAACGTTGTTTGATATAACGTTTATGTAATCGAAAATCATTTGGTCTAACGTTTAATATGTATATTGTTTATTTAATCGAAAATCATTAGGTCTAACGTTTAATATATGTATATAAAAACGTTATTATGGTTAACACCCCGACTCAGAGTACCCCGACTCGGATAGGTTAGGTTAGAAGGCTAAGGCGGGAGCGAAGCGGAGCGGAGCTCCCGCCTTAGCCTTCGTGGTTATTTTTTTTTAAACCACCCAGGAATAGGAGCCCCGCGAAGCGGGGCTCCGTCGACCTATCTTAACGCAGGTGGTAATTAGTTACTAGTTATGTTTAATATCTACTTAGGTGACTATTACCTATAACTACGATAGAACTTACAAAGAATAAAACAAAGAAAAAATACTTTTAAATATTTCTTAAACAAAATACAAAGTTATTGTTTTATTAGACCAAATAAGTTTTATATCTTTTGAGTGGTATGTCAAACGATTTTATATTTAATGTATGTTATGCTTATGAAAATTAGTTATTTTAAAATTATATCAATCGTTCATTATATTAACTAATCGCTATATTAAATAAAATTATAGGTTCCGTTGTTATATATTGTAAATATTAGAGATTTTGTTGTTATATCATCTATTACTTACCCATCATAGACATGCTAGATTGCCACATGACATGTTGTATTTGTGACAATGGTCAAAAGGTGATAGAAAATTCATTCCCATTGTTACTGAAACCCATAAACAAGTCGACTTCTATCTTAATAACATCTTCCACAGATCGTCTAGTTCCAGCCGGACTTACAGCGTTGTGTGAAACTTGCTTCAGGCTTTATCCAGAACAGCCCAACCCTCTACAAGTCACTACAAGACTCAAGTATTGGTAAGCTACACAACAATATAGACAAGCACACACCAATTATACAATTGAAATCAGATTGTACTACAAAACCTATCCTTACTGCTATAGAGGTATGAGGAACAGGGTGTAAAGTTGACTCATTCTTTATAGAAAAGGGAGTAACCTCTGACCAGACGGATGTGTCTGGTGTGCAACAATGCTAGTTGCATGGTAAACTCTGCTTGCGCGATGCACGATTTTGCCGTCAGTGTGATGTGTGCTTCGCATGTGGCGAGGTAGATGCCGCCACACTGCTATGAAAAAAAAGGTGCTGTTGAAGACCTAGTTCTTAGCAAGTGAAATATGTTTTTGCTAGGTTTTTTATATATGGCAAACAAGCTATAAGATTGGCAGGCACTCTATGTAAAATACTGGTATCCAGCTTCATCTGGTTAGACTGGAAGCCAACGGATTAACGTGCTTTCCGAGGCACGGACGGGTTCCGGTATGTAGAGATGGTCACCCATCCACAGACCAATCGCGGCAAGCGTTGCTTAACCTGATCGATCGACCTGGTCGGCCGTTATTATTTAGCGACGATATGTTATAGTTATTCCCCAGGCAAGCTCCAGAGGTCTACTTAGTTTTATTTTTGTGTTTTCTTACTTTCAGGTTAGGAGGTCACGATCCCCTGGACTATATCAGCATGTACTGGAACCCTGGGAAGCCTGAGGAACACATACTGCCTCATTGGCATTATGTTAGGTAAGTAATTATTACTCAATATACAGGGTTATATAAAATTAGCTAGCGAAACTTCACAGTGATGGATATGGTTATCGAATGACGAAAACGGTTGATTACGGGGTCAACGGCCGTTGGTAGTGTAGTCAACAGAAATTATGTAATACTAGCAGCGCCCCGCGGTTTAAACCGCGTAAGATTCGATCCTGTGCGAATATCGGGATAAAAAGTATCCTATGTGTTAATCCAGGAAATAGTCTATCTATGTGCCAATTTTCATCCAAATCTGTTCAACGGTTTACGCGTGTGTTAGTGGAATAAAGTATAATCTATCTTTAAGTATGTATATATATTACCCCAATAGTTATTTAATATGTGTAATACCTATGAATATGGTATTTAGGGAAAGGATTCTATAAATAAAGCACAGAAAGACAAGACCAAACATTTATTCAATTAAGGCTTGTCAGTAAATAATCAGAAAGCTAGTCGTCCGTTCCAAATCTAGGTCCTCGTGGAGAAGAAGGACAAGAAACTCCACGGAAACAGTATTAAAGTATTCTATCAACAATTCCTTATATTGCCACACATTTCTAATATAATATTGGTCATATTATAACATATACAGAACACCATAGTTATCAGCAATAATCTATATAATAATATCAATTAACTTACGTGACATCTGGTCGATCTATTCCACATAATAACGTCACTAGTACTAATAGAGGCCGGAGCTCCGTTCTAGTCAACGTCTCGAACAAGAATCCTCCCTGCCACTCGGAGCTCCCCCTTTTATAGTCATGAACAAATAACTGACGTTTCTATCTACCGTCATTTAAAATATCAACGACATTGAAGGTGGATATCCGTTTGGAATACTTTCTATGTGTCGTTACATTATTCCTTAATATTTTAGCTAGTCTACTTTTACAGACATATTTTAATGGGAATACTTATGATAATAATAACAATACCTATAACTATTATAATCTATCACGGCCATACTGACAAGTACTTCGCTCTCGAAGTACATTAGGTACCCTTTTTCTAGAATTGTAATTCACTTTTGTTTTGCCAATTGCCTAGACGTGTCAAGTCCCCTCCACTCGCTGCTAGTGGGATAGACTTGCACCAAGCAAATGACCGACCAGCGAAAACAAATTTTATCGGTTACCTCGTCATGCAAGTCCCATTCACCCGCTGCTGGTGAGATAGACAAGCATCAAGTAAGCGATCGCCCAGCGGATCTTTTACCTCTTTTTTTTTTCATTGTATTTATAAACAAATCTTATGTATTGAAACCGGTTTTAAGCAATATAATAAGAGTTAATTCGTAATTCTTATAAGTCTTTAAAAAGAATATCAACATCAACTGACAGTTTTGTGCCAATCGTTTTGAAACAACCTATTCTATTAAAATACCAATATTAAATCTAAGATACTACAAGTATAATTAAATATTACTTGATCATTTATAGTCATAGCATTTAAGTGATTTTGATAACCTATGACTTTTGTTTTTCTTTTTATTCTTTTTTTTGTAATCACAATATCTAGTTAAATTAGATACTTCTACATTGAAACCAAGCCTCGTAAATGTGACAGATGTCATTAGCCAACAAACGATATTCTAATATTATAATTGTATCAAATTAAATTATCTAACACTGCCAGACTTAACAGTATCGTTCTTGAAGTACCTATGAATCTACAGTCTTACAAAAACGACAGTCTTTGACCAATTCGACAGAAAGTTATACATCGTTTCTTATTTTAGGTGCTCAGAGCCAATACTATTTTTTTTATTTTATTATTAACTAATGTATTTAAATATCTTAGCAACTTCTGCTAGTGTAATAGAAAAACGTTGGATAGGTACATAAACAATTTATCAAGTAATAAATTACTTATCGGTATAATTTACAGTTACCAATATCAAATTAGGCTAGCAATGATTTGGTAAGCCATTCATATTCAGCAGCTTTTGAATCTACGCATTAACCAGCGAACATGAAAATAATTCAATCATCTCATCGCTCGGTCAATCTGACAATATTACTAAAAACTATAAATATTAACTGGAGATGTCAACTCAATATTGTCTAAAGGCATATACTATTTTGATCTGTGTTATCAAGTAATTTGTAGGGTACATACCATATCATTTAGTATACTCGTATTTATTTATATTTTAAACTTACACGACATAACATCATTGACGTGTAAAAGTGTGTACATACTTATTTAAAAAAATTAAATAATTTATCATTATCTTTGAATCGAAATGGTGCATTTTGATAGTTAAAAAAAAACCACGCCATTGTCATCATCATCTGCCTAGCATGTTAGGGTCGGCTTCCAGTCTGACTGGATGCAGCTGAATACCAGTATGTTACATGTAATCTATCCGAACAACTGTTATTTTATTTATTGTGCTGTGACTATTGTGACTGTGTGTGTCTATTATCATTCCAACTATTCTCCTTCCGACTGTTTTCTGTGTGTTGCTCAATATAACCGTGAGTACTATTAGCAGACTTTCTGCCTATTACACACTCCTGATAAGTACTATAAATTAATCACAACTTTTATATATTATTACATTTAAAATTCACAATACGTTATTCATATATACCATGGAACTATTATCTAAAATACCATATAGAATCTATATCAATTTATCGTTTGAACGTTCTGTTAAACTGAACCAAAAGGATCATTGTAATATTTGAAAATAATCCATCATGGGTATTCTGAACGTACTTAGCTCTCCAAGTAGAAGTCTCAGGACAACAAAAGGAATGTTTATATATTAGTCTCCGATCTAGACTTGTCTGCCCTCTTATTTATTAAACTTTATGCACAAGTAAAAAACTGTACAAAGGCGGACCTAATGCCTTGGGCATTTTCTACCAGTCTACCTTAGGGCTGCACATTAGATACACAAACATCATAAGACCATAAGACTAACATCAGGCCAGCGACCAACCAGTAGCGAGTTTTAAGTAGCCCCTGACCCTGACATATCAGTCCTCCCACCTGCTGCACGTGAGATCTAGACCGACACCAGGCCAGTGACCGACCAGCAGTATTTTTATTTCCATCAGTTTAATTTTTCCTTTAACGTTTTATTTCTACTTTATATTCTTTATTAACTTGGTTCATTTTAGCGTAACTAAACTCAATTGAGTTTAACAGATTTTTGTAGAAGTTTCATATCTGTCAATTTTGTATTGCTTCATCTTTGTGAGCACTGGATATTAAATTCCTACTTATAATGTGTCTTATCTCAAAATTAAACGAGTTTCATTTTTGTGTATTATACTACTCTTTGCTATTATTGTATTCTTAAAGATTTGAAAGCAATGGGCATTGTTATTTTTTTTTTATAATGTTGTTATTGAAAAATCATTTCGAGGAATAGCGTTACTGATCATTATGGACTAATTAATTATGAAAAATATTCATATTTTGTTGCTATTTTTGATAAAATACGATTGACTTTCTTTGTCCTTGAAATTACGTCGGTTTTGTCCGTACAGTTTTGTATAGTTACCTCAGAAAAAAAAAAGTAAGGGGCAAGTATTGTCTACGATCTGTCAAATGTCAAATTATAACAAATATAAATGGCAAAATGTAAACATTCTTGTTTATATCTCATTACATTACATACATTATTTCAATCAATCAATCAATGTTACAATTGTTATATTATAGTTTCTCTGTGTTTTGCCATTTGGCGTACAAATATACATTTATGGGAGGCTATTGCCAATTAGGTATCTTAATTTAATTGGCAATTCAGTAGTATCAATGTCAAGTAATTATTTTATTTAATGTCAAATTTATCGCCGCTTCGTATGTATTAGGATAGTCACATTTTACTACTACCGTGCTGTCGTCAGCAAATAGTACCATAGGATGCTTTATTTCTCTAGGCAGATCATTTATATAAGTTAAGAATAATAGAGGCCCTAACACACTGCCTTGTGGGACTCCGTATTTAATCATCCTACTACTAGATCTTTAATAGTATCTTATAATCTACATAGTCAAAAGGCTTTGTTAGGTCCATATATATAGCACATACGGCATTTCTTTTATCCACACAGCAGATCATAGATAGCCATGTTACTTGTTCTGTTCTTACGAAATCCTTTCTGTTCATTAACTAGAATGTTTGTTTTCTCTAAGAAAGTATAAAGCGCTTTATATATGACCTTTTCAAATATCTTTGCAAATACAGGTATCAAGGCAAAGGTCTATAATTTTTCATAAGACATTTGTCTTGCCTTTTATATAGTGGAGTAACTATGGAGGTTTTTGAGCTTATCCGGGAAGATACCATTCTAATACTTAGATTGATTATGTAACTAAGATGAGGGGCTATGTACTGAGAGACTGCTTTTATGGTTTTTGTGCATACTCCATCACTACCTACACTGTTTGTATCCCTAAGAGACCTAATGTGTTTGAATTAATGGGCATTTCTTGTGTTATGTTATGATTTGAATTAGATACTTGGTTAATATAATATTCGTTAAAGGAGTTTGCTATTTCAGTAGGATTCGTAACCGTCTTTGTGTCAGTTTTTATTTTTACTTTCAGTTATAGGTTTATATTATTTATATTTCAGTTATAGGTTCTTTAGGAAAGTAGGCTTTATTGTTGTTTATTACGGTCCATGTCGCTTTAGACTTATTTTTTGACGTTTTGATAAAATAGTTATTTTGGGATTTTTGTGTTAGAGTTATAACTTTTTTCAACACTCGCCAATATTGAATATATTGGAAGAGTTATGGAATACAGGAAGTGCTTTGTTCCAACTTGCAGCAATAATAGTAATGATGTCGCCGAGTGTGTTATTATTCTATTTCTAAGTCACCGCGTCGATTGTTCTAGTGACAACAGAGTGTAGTATATAGTCCTTGGAGGACACTTACTCATAAAAGCCATTTGTAAATAAATACGCTAAGATAGGATTCGAATATTAATATTCGGCCCATTAACACTGACAGATGATATTGATGACGTTGTATTGACAGATTTAAATTTTTAATTATGTATTAGTGAGGCAACGGCACTTAATCTTTTATGCCACTGAGGACGTCACCTACCTTAAAAACTTTAATATATATATGTATTTTAAATAACTATTGTGCCAATCATCAAAATATTCAAATTAGTTTCTCAAAATGCTCTGAATTTTCAAAACTAAAATAAAATTCGTCCTTTAAAAGCCAAGTGTGAACTACACGTTACATAATAATATCTATAAGTATTTTTCAACACGTAACCCATCAGTTCAATCATCGTATCTAATGGCATTTCATTTTGATCTAAAAGAGCCTCTAAGGAACTTACCGATTCCAGCTACTTTTTATTGCCAGAAAAGGTTCTCGAAGTTCTTACAGCAGGTTGAGGTTCCATAGTTCCAAAGCTCACACAGTAATTAGCAGCACCGCAGCTCCGATTTCAGAGGCGGCAGCGCGACCCGTCGACCAACGTCTTCCAGAAGGTCGTCAAAAGCTCCAATATCGATCATGAAAATAGCAAAAAAAATATATATTAGGAAGCTGTTTTAAAAGGCCAGAGAACAATCCCACTTCTGATGTTAGTGGAATAAAGTATAATCTATCTTTAAGTATGTATATATATTACCCCAATAGTTATTTAATATGTGTAATACCTATGAATATGGTATTTAGGGAAAGGATTCTATAAATAAAGCACAGAAAGACAAGACCAAACATTTATTCAATTAAGGCTTGTCAGTAAATAATCAGAAAGCTAGTCGTCCGTTCCAAATCTAGGTCCTCGTGGAGAAGAAGGACAAGAAACTCCACGGAAACAGTATTAAAGTATTCTATCAACAATTCCTTATATTGCCACACATTTCTAATATAATATTGGTCATATTATAACATATACAGAAATGTGCGTGTGGTGTGAGGGCCACTTTGTTAAAACTCCTTAAAAATGTGCTTAGGATTTAGTGAACATTCCCAAAGAATTGTGAAAGTTGGAATCAGATTTTGTGAAAGTCAAATAACCGAGTTATGGACTGTAAAGTTGGGCCCTCAGTTCTCACATAGAGGATTGAGGGCCCACCTGAACCTGATTAACTATGGACACTAGAGAAAGTCTTTATGGCAAAATCTAAGCTAATGCCAAACAAAATTTGTGAAAACAAGATATTATCGCAAAACACTGTCCTACTTTGTATATCTTCGTACAAAATGGGCCCTCAATTCTCATACACGTAAAAGTTTATTACGCAAATAAAATTAAATCATTAACTTACAGCTACTGTTTCAAATCCTATATGCTACCAAATAAATTGTGAAAAATTGTGAAAGCAAGAACAGGTCACCACTTTTTGTTGTTTGAAAGTTTATGACCTTGATAAAATTCGGGCCCTCAGTCCTCCATTTCTTTCGCTTTCGTTTTATTACGCTTATTGTATGAATGATAAGACAAATACAAAATTGTCTCTTTTTGTGAATAAAATTGTGCAACAAATTCAATACCAGAAATAAATTAAAAGACCCTTTATTGTATAAGAAAATCGAGTTTTATTTTTATTCTCTGAATTAGGAAATAGGGTGACCACAATTTCTTTTAGATTGCAGTAAAGATAAGTAAATGTAGAGTCATAGGTGTTAATAAACTTTCTTCGATTTTTCGCTTATTATCGTCATAGCATTTGAAATGACTACTAATTAATACATGACATTTGTAATGACCAATACTATCAGCGAAAGGTGGAGGAACGAATTCAATTGCTTCGATAAGTTCGTACACCTTTGATTTTATTATTATTATTGTAAATATAATAAATTATAATATATAAATATAATAGTTATTCTTGAACAGTTATCACAGCGTTACAGTCCAACTTAAAGGAAATTTTATTAAACAATTAGGTACTTATAAAATTATGAGTACCTATGTATCAAAACAAACGTACCTTAAATGTATGATATCTTGACCGAAGACGAGCGAGTGTCTTGACCGAAGATCAGTTTGCGTATTAAAAAAATATTATTATTTTTATTCTTCACTATAACTGTTTCATAAAACTCACCTTAATGCTTTATCACCTACAACTTCCGCTGCACTATCATTAACTATTGTTTAGTAACTACAATAAATATTAAAACTGTTGTTCATATACGAGTATGTAGACAATAAAATAGTTTCTGAGGTATGATTACTTTGCAACAGCAGAAGGAACTAAAACATCACTCAGAATCGCCACTAAGAAAGTATATAAAATGAGGGTAAAATATTGTCACTCTACTCACATACACAATAAAAAATAGTTGATTTCGGTATCTATTAAGATTTGTAGTTTTATCATAATTCTTATTTGTAACAAATGACACCAATTTGTTGCACAATTTTATTCACAAAAAGAGACAATTTTGTACTTTTCTTATCATTCATACGTTATGCGTAATAAAACGAAAACAAAAGAAATGGAGGACTGAGGGCCCGAATTTTATCAAGGTCATAAACTTTCAAACAACAAAAAGTGGTGACCTGTTCTTGCTTTCACAATTTTTCACAATTTATTTGGTAGCATATAGGATTTGAAACAGTAGCTGTAAGTTAATGATTTAATTTTATTTGCGTAATAAACTTTTACGTGTATGAGAATTGAGGGCCCATTTTGTACGAAGATATACAAAGTAGGACAGTGTTTTGCGATAATATCTTGTTTTCACAAATTTTGTTTGGCATTAGCTTAGATTTTGCCATAAAGACTTTCTCTAGTGTCCATAGTTAATCAGGTTCAGGTGGGCCCTCAATCCTCTATGTGAGAACTGAGGGCCCAACTTTACAGTCCATAACTCGGTTATTTGACTTTCACAAAATCTGATTCCAACTTTCACAATTCTTTGGGAATGTTCACTAAATCCTAAGCACATTTTTAAGGAGTTTTAACAAAGTGGCCCTCACACCACACGCACATTATACAGAACACCATAGTTATCAGCAATAATCTATATAATAATATCAATTAACTTACGTGACATCTGGTCGATCTATTCCACATAATAACGTCACTAGTACTAATAGAGGCCGGAGCTCCGTTCTAGTCAACGTCTCGAACAAGAATCCTCCCTGCCACTCGGAGCTCCCCCTTTTATAGTCATGAACAAATAACTGACGTTTCTATCTACCGTCATTTAAAATATCAACGACATTGAAGGTGGATATCCGTTTGGAATACTTTCTATGTTTCGTTACATTATTCCTTAATATTTTAGCTAGTCTACTTTTACAGACATATTTTAATGGGAATACTTATGATAATAATAACAATACCTATAACTATTATAATCTATCACGTGATTGAGTAACAAACATCCAAACATCTTCACAAACTTTGACATTTATAATATTAGTAGGATAGTAAGATTAGTGTGATGTTATATGATACCTAAAAAATAGAATTAGATAAATTCCTCCGCATCGCTGTCGACTGGTAAAGAAAGAGACTGGCGGCATTGCCACGTTGTATGGCAATGCTTAGCCTCTGACTAAAATAAAAACCAGCCCTAACAGCGTAGTTATAATAAATAATCTTATCGGTAATTATATTTTCGAGCCATTTGGGGTTGTAAAGCTCAGACCGTGGTCCGAGTGTGCTCATGGGTTGTTTAATGAAATCTCCAAACGGTTTGTTGACACTTTCCGTGACCTAAGGGCTGGCTTTTACCTCGGCCAGAGGATAAGCATTGATATACAGTACCCGGCGATAAATATTGCACATCGACCTGTACCTTTTCTTGTATTTTATACAAAGAATAAAAATAATTATCAAAAGAAGCAAATCATAATTGTTTTAACAGCTCCTAATAGATACCGAACTGTTTGTATTTCGTGCGACAGGGATAACGCTCTACGAAGCCGTAATTAGCCGATTGTCTCTTTCCAAAGGTCGATGTGCAATATTTATCGCCGGTTACTGTACAATGTGGCAATGCCGCCAGTCTCGTGGGTATTTTAGGATTTGGAATTTTTCAATGCCAGATTTTAGTTCATTCAATACTCATTACTTTTTGCATTGTATTGCATTCCACGTGTAGGTATTCTTAGGCGGTGAACTTATAATGGACCCTGTCGGGCACAGCAAAATAAGTGAGTTAGGAGAGAAAAAGCATTTCGCACCCTTAATAATATAAAGGCACAATTCAAAAAAGTAGTTTTTTGAATTGTGCCCTTATATTACTTAATATAAGGGCGCAATTCAAAAAAGTAGTTTTTTGAATTGTGCCTTTATATTATTAAGGGTGCGATTTGTTAATTTTATAACATTACTTTTCAAACTACTATATTATGATAATGATGTAGGTATTTATTTAGTTTTGTAGGTGTTTTTTTCCCTCCCTTTATTAAGTTTTATTTCTTCCACCTGCTTCCAGTTTCGGCCTCTCAGACCTGCACGGCGACGGGCGGGTGCATCCGGCGCCGGATCTCTCCCGGGACGCGCCGTCCGGTTACGGTTTCGAGCTGACCATCCGTTTGTCTGCTGAGGAGGGGTTGACTCAACCGCCGCTGTGGCCGGCTGCCTTGTTGCAGGCGCTCGCTAGATATGTTTTTACTACTGGTATGTTGATTTTACAATTACTTTTAATTTCAAGAGTTCTAATACAACTTTTTTTATTATTACTATTTTTTTTTTTTTTTTACAAAGAACGTTGCCCCACACTAAGAATTACTCCTGTATCGTGGGTGCGTTTACAAACATTTAAATTCACATACACAAACAGCCAGACCCGGAACAACTATCTGTAGGCACTACAAATATTTGTTCCGTGCGGGAATCGAACCCGCGACACGCAGCGCAGCAGTCGATCGCTCAGCCACTGCGCCAACCGTGTCGTCTAACTCTCTCTGTGGTAGTGTGCCGAAAAGATTGGCGGCTTTATTCACTTTAAAAAAAAAACCTGGCAAGTGTGAGTCGGACTCGCAAACCGAGGGTTCCGTACAAATTTGTAGATATGTAAATAGTTTATCAATAGGGAATCGTGTCTCGAATATTTTTCCCGTTATTTTGTTTTGTAATTTAACTAAGTACACGGTTTTCAGATTTTTTCCTTTACTTGTGCTACATGCGTGTGCTTCTTGCCAAATTTCATGATTCTAGGTCAACGGGAAGTACCCTATTAGATTTTAATTCCCTTGCGATTGCAAGTGTCAAAATATGCGGCATAAACGCCCGTATCTTTTGATTGCCTTGATTTAGCAGTTTGATTTTTTCACTGCTTCTTTTTCTTTCAAATGTTCTGGGCTGCAAAGGGGTTGCAATCCCGAATATTTGATATTAATTTCAACCTGATAACTCCTCGTGTTCCTGAGAAAAAGGGTCTTGACAGACGGACAGCAAAGTGATCTTATAAGGGTTCCGTTTTTCCTTTCGAGCTACGGAACCCTAAAAACATTATTTATGTAAAACCTTATTTATTATTTAATCCCCGCGGTATTCATGTCTGTCTCTGTGCCATCGTAGCTCCCAAACGCATGGACCAATTTCAATGCAGTTTTCTTTACATTGGATAGCCATGCATTTGACTCGTGATACCACATGACAATCCAAAACTTTCCACTTTCCCATCCAGCTATGACGTATGTAGCTAAAACATTGCGGAAACATGCAACATCGGAAAATTACTGATTCTCATCATCATCATCATCAGCCTATAATGTTCCCACTGCTGGGACACAGGCCTCCTCTCAGTGAGAGGGAGTGGGCCGTAATCCACCACGCGGGCCCAGGGCGGATTACTGATTCTCAGCCAATTTTAAAACAAAATATTAATTCTGCAGGTAACAAACTCTGCGCCGGCGACCACATAACCTGGCACCGCGCACTGGACGGCGGGGCCGCGCGCTCGCGCCTGCGACACCTGCTGGTGGCCACAGACCCGCAGCTGCACGCCACGAGCACGCCGCACGGCACTGTCGCCTTCCTCCAGGTACGGTCAGCATTAGTGATGTAACGGATATTCGCATTCTCATTCGCGAATATCCGCATATTTTTCAATATTCGCATTCGCAAAAATTATGCGAATATTTAGCGAATGTTTTTTAATAATCAAAAAGGAAATTATTATATGCATGCATGTGAAATAATAATACAATAGATAACACTTAGATATTTTTATTAAATCATACTTCTACATTCTAAATTAAACTCATTTATGAAAAAAGAACTTCAGAGATCTGATCAAATCTAACATTAATCAGCCTTGTTACAACTATGTAAGGTTTGCATTTATTTAGTAGTATATTATTACTTTACTACCATTTTTAAATAAAGTTTACAATTTCTATTTACTAAAAAACTAAACAATTACTTGAAACAAAATTATTAAACTTTAAATATCTTAATACATTAGATATTTAAAGTTTAATAATTTTGTTTATAACCTTTGGCTTTAAATGTATATTTTTTCATTCCACTTTATATATCTGAGGAATTAAATATATTTATAATGAATTAGTGATGTAACGGATATTCGCATACGCGAATGTTGAAGATAAATATTCGCATTCGCATTCGCGAATGTGAAAAATCCAACATTCGTTACATCACTAGTCAGCATCAAAGGTCAGTTTTTTTAATCTCAGTTATTGAGCAAAATATTTATTCAAAATTGCAGCAGCAGTACGATGCAATTTTCAACAAATATTTTGCTCAGTAACTGAGATTAAAAAAACTGAAGTGTTAATATTTTGCTCAATAACTAAGATTAAAAAAACTGAAGTGTTAATCGACTTTTGATGCTGACCGTACGACGAGTCTTTTTTACAACGCGAACGCTACCAGGATCCTTTGGTGCGTAGGGCGTTGCCTATGCGCATGGTTCGATCTAGGGGGGGGGGAGATTGGGCAGCCCGGCAAATGCCCAGAGCGGCAAAACTGAGCAGCAGCTAAATTGAGGGCAATATAAATAAAACTTAACGCGTATAAATCTCATTGATCGATATGACGATACTCTCATCACTACTGTTTACTGTATATTTCGTTATACATTTATAGCTTGGCGCCTGGCGAGACAACGCGTTCTGTGTGCGTTGGCGGTGAAAAGGTTAATGTTTTATTTTTTGCAGATTGTAGGCTGCACCGGCAGGGAATTAAAAGCCGCTCAAAGGGGTTCCGGTTTTGAAGTCCTGAAGCTGATCAGTGAAGATCCAAAGTAAGAACTTTTTTATACCAAGTAAAATCGAAATAATGCAGATACAGAAGCAAAGGAAGTGTTTTTGTGTAGTATTATTTTTGCTTTGCCATTTCATTTTAAGTTAAAAGTATATTTGTCTTTCCAATCGTTAGTGTTTTATTCATTATTTCGCAAAATAGCATGGAATAAAAATTTTACTGAAAGAATAATGATGCTTCCTATCGAAGTGGCTGATGAATTTGACTATATGATCGACAATAAAAGAACGGACGAGACTTCTGTATTCATGATACTAACACTCATTGTATTCTCTACTGAATAATTTTAATATTTTATCTTTCACGGGCAATTTAATTCATTAACACACGTCTTTGATGTAGTTTGCTATGAAATGAAACGTCAAATATAGTTATGGAACCGATAAACGGCGAACATTGGTCAGTTAAGTTAACTTGAGTTTAAACGGAGTTTATCTTACATTGCGGTGTTCGGAAACGTACTTCCATAAGTTATCGAACCAATAGCGCTAATAGATAGATAAACCACTGACAAAAGTACCTCAGAAACCGGGCATAAGAATCGAAGCAGCAGTTTATGTACAGAGGTTAAAATTAAATTAGTTAGTTAAACCCTGAAGACTGGTTATCGATATTTAAACATGATGGAACAATAAATAAATTAATTTGATGATTTTTTTTTCCTGTATATTGTATACAGCAGGGGTGGCCAACCGGTCGATCGCGACTATTAGACTAGTCGATCGTGGCAAAGAAAAAAATATAAATACGTCGAACAGACTGCACAACGTACCTAATCACTAACTGCTGCACGCATCATCTTGTATCATTTTTCAATCGCCGTTCTGTCACGTTATTTATCCTCTCTTCTATGCAGTTTGGCTCTCTTTTGTTTTCGGTGCGCGATAACAATAAGCGGGAAGCGTGTGGGACGCGGGAGGGGGGCGCGGGCGGCAGGGCTGCCAGATGTACGATTTTAATCGTACTCCTACGATTGTTTGGTATTTTTACTCATGTATGATCGCTAGACCAGGATCGTACGGAAAATGTTCGATTTTTACATACCTGGCAACATTTCATAATGAAACGAACGTGCTCCACTGGCAAGTATGAGTTTCAGGGAATTCCCTAACAACCTAACGCGTACTCTTTTACTTTGAATGAAGACTTTTTGCATAGTCATTTAAAGGCTATACAGTTTGTTTGCATTTTTACGAAACTTGTATTTTTTTCTTTCGGTAATAACCACAGAACATTTGTAAAAATCTAATAAATAGTTTTATTGGATTTCTTTTCTAAAACTAAACGAATTTTAGTTATTTTTCGTAAAAATTTTGTACTTCTAGGTTCAAAATTTCCTTGGCATACGATTTTTTTGTAGTTGGCGTACGATCACACCTTTTTTGCACCTGGCAGCCCTGGCGAGCGGTTGTCACTCCGTCAGTCAGTTGACGACAGACTAGCGGAGTTACGAGTGGTTACGAGTTATATTTTCCCTCTTAATAAAATAAAAAATACTACATAATTGTGTACTGAACTATGCTGTTTCATTTAAGATTTCAAGAAGTATGTAATTGGTAGATCGCCCAGGGTGTCGTCAGAGAAGCCAAGTTGGCCACTCCTGGTATACAGGGTTTATTTTTATTTGTTTGGAGTAATTTGGTCTTCATGGTTGGGTTGTGAAATAAAACAACAAAAATAAATATTCCTAAAATCATAATTTTTAGTAAACATCTGAGGGCAATGGGGATTGTCCAAAATGTCTAACCATTGGATTTTATTTAATTTTTTGAAAATTTAGAGCATTTTGAGAAAATAATTTGAATATTTAGATGATTGGTTCAATAGTTATTTTTCAAAAAAATATTTAATTATTTTAAGTTTTTAAGGTAGGTGACGTCATCAGTGGCATAAAAGATTAAGTACCGTTGCCTTCTAGTACATAATTAAAAATTTGAATCTGTCAACACAACGTCATCAATCTCACATCTGTCAAAGTGTCAATAGGCCGAATAGATATCTTAAATAATCGAATCCTATCTTAGCATATTTATTTACAAATGGTTTTTTACGAGTAAGTGTCCTCCAAGGAATATACTACTCTCTGTCGTCACTAGAACAATCGACGCGGCGACATTATTACTATTATTGCTGAAAGTTGGAACAAAGCACTTCCTGTAACCATGTCCATAACTCTTCCAATATAATATTAAATATTGTCGAGTGTTGAAATAATGTATATGTAATGCAATCAATGAGATATAAACAAGAATGTTTACATTTTTGACATTTATATTTATAATAATTTGACATTTGACAGATTGTAGACAATACTTGCCTCCTACTTTTTTTTCTGAGGCAACGATACAAAACTGTACGGCCAAAGCCGACGTAATTTGAAGGGCAATGAAGGTCAATCGTATTTTATCAAAAATATCAATAAAATATGAATATTTTTCAAAATTAATTACTCCGTAATGATCAGTAACGCTATTCCTCGAAATGGTTTTACAATTACAACATTTTAAAAAATATGAACAATGCCCATTGTCGTAATTTTAAGAACTTTCACAGTCTGGGGGCCTAAAAAGGTCACTTTGGCAGAATCATAAAAGGATAACATTATGAATCATAATATGGCGACCAGTCCGTGTTTTTCTTTTTTCGCTGCACTACGTAGGTATAATCAAAGAGATTGGGATTGGATTTGGATTAGATTGATTGGTATTTTAGCACAGACAAAAAAAAACTGTAAAATCCCTTCACCAATGGGATTTGATACGATTAACTTAACAGTTAACTGTACATTGTGATTCATAATGTTATCCTTTTATGATTCTGCCAAAGTGGTCTTCTTAGGCCCCCAGAGGGGCAATTTTTGTAATTTCAAGAACGTTTACAGTCTGATCTCAGTCTCAATCTGTCAAAAATACCTCTAATTTCCCTACATTTTTGACAAGTCTTTGATTGTCGCTGAGATGAGATTGGGACTAGATTTTTGAACGCTTTTAATTAACAGAATTGGTCTTCTGATGAACGCTTTTGTGGCGCGCGTAGTGAATTTTTCATTTTTTTTTTGCGTAGTGTGAAGTTTCGCCAATGAATTCAACTAGTTTCTGTATGATATAACTAAGACGAGTGTAACCCCGCAGCTGCGGCGGCGCGTGGCTGGTGACGCGCATGTGCCGGCGCGCGTCGTGCCGCCGCGTGCGCCCCGCGCGGGCCCCCGCCGCGCCCGCGCCGCTCGCCGGCGTGTCCGCAGCGCTGCGCTGGCTGCCCTGGGCTCCGGTATGTATCTATGTATCTATCCACACAGCGCCGCTCGCCGGCGTGTCCGCAGCGCTGCGCTGGCTGCCCTGGGCTCCGGTATGTATCTATCCACACAGCACCGCTCGCCGGCGTGTCCGCAGCGCTGCGCTGGCTGCCGTGGGCTCCGGTATGTATCTATGTATCTATCCACACAGCGCCGCTCGCCGGCGTGTCCGCAGCGCTGCGCTGGCTGCCGTGGGCTCCGGTATGTATCTATGTATCTATCCACACAGCGCCGCTCGCCGGCGTGTCCGCAGCGCTGCGCTGGCTGCCGTGGGCTCCGGTATGTATCTATCCACACAGCGCCGCTCGCCGGCGTGTCCGCAGCGCTGCGCTGGCTGCCGTGGGCTCCGGTATGTATCTATGTATCTATCCACACAGCGCCGCTCGCCGGCGTGTCCGCAGCGCTGCGCTGGCTGCCGTGGGCTCCGGTATGTATCTATCCACACAGCGCCGCTCGCCGGCGTGTCCGCAGCGCTGCGCTGGCTGCCGTGGGCTCCGGTATGTATCTATCCACACAGCGCCGCTCGCCGGCGTGTCCGCAGCGCTGCGCTGGCTGCCGTGGGCTCCGGTATGTATCTATGTATCTATCCACACAGCGCCGCTCGCCGGCGTGTCCGCAGCGCTGCGCTGGCTGCCGTGGGCTCCGGTATGTATCTATCCACACAGCGCCGCTCGCCGGCGTGTCCGCAGCGCTGCGCTGGCTGCCCTGGGCTCCGGTATGTATCTATGTATCTATCCACACAGCGCCGCTCGCCGGCGTGTCCGCAGCGCTGCGCTGGCTGCCCTGGGCTCCGGTATGTATCTATCCACACAGCGCCGCTCGCCGGCGTGTCCGCAGCGCTGCGCTGGCTGCCCTGGGCTCCGGTGTGTATCTATGTATCTATCCACACAGCGCCGCTCGCCGGCGTGTCCGCAGCGCTGCGCTGGCTGCCCTGGGCTCCGGTATGTATCTATCCACACAGCGCCGCTCGCCGGCGTGTCCGCAGCGCTGCGCTGGCTGCCGTGGGCTCCGGTATGTATCTATCCACACAGCGCCGCTCGCCGGCGTGTCCGCAGCGCTGCGCTGGCTGCCGTGGGCTCCGGTATGTATCTATGTATCTATCCACACAGCGCCGCTCGCCGGCGTGTCCGCAGCGCTGCGCTGGCTGCCGTGGGCTCCGGTATGTATCTATCCACACAGCGCCGCTCGCCGGCGTGTCCGCAGCGCTGCGCTGGCTGCCGTGGGCTCCGGTATGTATCTATCCACACAGCGCCGCTCGCCGGCGTGTCCGCAGCGCTGCGCTGGCTGCCGTGGGCTCCGGTATGTATCTATGTATCTATCCACACAGCGCCGCTCGCCGGCGTGTCCGCAGCGCTGCGCTGGCTGCCGTGGGCTCCGGTATGTATCTATCCACACAGCGCCGCTCGCCGGCGTGTCCGCAGCGCTGCGCTGGCTGCCGTGGGCTCCGGTATGTATCTATGTATCTATCCACACAGCGCCGCTCGCCGGCGTGTCCGCAGCGCTGCGCTGGCTGCCGTGGGCTCCGGTATGTATCTATGTATCTATCCACACAGCGCCGCTCGCCGGCGTGTCCGCAGCGCTGCGCTGGCTGCCGTGGGCTCCGGTATGTATCTATGTATCTATCCACACAGCGCCGCTCGCCGGCGTGTCCGCAGCGCTGCGCTGGCTGCCGTGGGCTCCGGTATGTATCTATGTATCTATCCACACAGCGCCGCTCGCCGGCGTGTCCGCAGCGCTGCGCTGGCTGCCGTGGGCTCCGGTATGTATCTATGTATCTATCCACACAGCGCCGCTCGCCGGCGTGTCCGCAGCGCTGCGCTGGCTGCCGTGGGCTCCGGTATGTATCTATCCACACAGCGCCGCTCGCCGGCGTGTCCGCAGCGCTGCGCTGGCTGCCGTGGGCTCCGGTATGTATCTATCCACACAGCGCCGCTCGCCGGCGTGTCCGCAGCGCTGCGCTGGCTGCCCTGGGCTCCGGTATGTACATATCTATCCACACAGCGCCGCTCGCCGGCGTGTCCGCAGCGCTGCGCTGGCTGCCGTGGGCTCCGGTATGTATCTATCCACACAGCGCCGCTCGCCGGCGTGTCCGCAGCGCTGCGCTGGCTGCCGTGGGCTCCGGTATGTATCTATCCACACAGCGCCGCTCGCCGGCGTGTCCGCAGCGCTGCGCTGGCTGCCGTGGGCTCCGGTATGTATCTATCCACACAGCGCCGCTCGCCGGCGTGTCCGCAGCGCTGCGCTGGCTGCCGTGGGCTCCGGTATGTATCTATGTATCTATCCACACAGCGCCGCTCGCCGGCGTGTCCGCAGCGCTGCGCTGGCTGCCGTGGGCTCCGGTATGTATCTATCCACACAGCGCCGCTCGCCGGCGTGTCCGCAGCGCTGCGCTGGCTGCCCTGGGCTCCGGTATGTATCTATCCACACAGCGCCGCTCGCCGGCGTGTCCGCAGCGCTGCACTGGCTGCCGTGGGCTCCGGTATGTATCTATCCACACAGCGCCGCTCGCCGGCGTGTCCGCAGCGCTGCGCTGGCTGCCGTGGGCTCCGGTATGTATCTATCCACACAGCGCCGCTCGCCGGCGTGTCCGCAGCGCTGCGCTGGCTGCCCTGGGCTCCGGTATGTATCTATGTATCTATCCACACAGCGCCGCTCGCCGGCGTGTCCGCAGCGCTGCGCTGGCTGCTCTGGGCTCCGGTATGTATCTATCCACACAGCGCCGCTCGCCGGCGTGTCCGCAGCGCTGCGCTGGCTGCCCTGGGCTCCGGTATGTATCTATCCACACAGCGCCGCTCGCCGGCGTGTCCGCAGCGCTGCGCTGGCTGCCCTGGGCTCCGGTATGTATCTATCCACACAGCGCCGCTCGCCGGCGTGTCCGCAGCGCTGCGCTGGCTGCCCTGGGCTCCGGTATGTATCTATCCACACAGCGCCGCTCGCCGGCGTGTCCGCAGCGCTGCGCTGGCTGCCCTGGGCTCCGGTATGTATCTATCCACACAGCGCCGCTCGCCGGCGTGTCCGCAGCACTGCGCTGGCTGCCCTGGGCTCCGGTATGTATCTATCCACACAGCGCCGCTCGCCGGCGTGTCCGCAGCGCTGCGCTGGCTGCCCTGGGCTCCGGTATGTATCTATCCACACAGCGCCGCTCGCCGGCGTGTCCGCAGCGCTGCGCTGGCTGCCGTGGGCTCCGGTATGTATCTATGTATCTATCCACACAGCGCCGCTCGCCGGCGTGTCCGCAGCGCTGCGCTGGCTGCCGTGGGCTCCGGTATGTATCTATCCACACAGCGCCGCTCGCCGGCGTGTCCGCAGCGCTGCGCTGGCTGCCGTGGGCTCCGGTATGTATCTATGTATCTATCCACACAGCGCCGCTCGCCGGCGTGTCCGCAGCGCTGCGCTGGCTGCCGTGGGCTCCGGTATGTATCTATCCACACAGCGCCGCTCGCCGGCGTGTCCGCAGCGCTGCGCTGGCTGCCGTGGGCTCCGGTATGTATCTATGTATCTATCCACACAGCGCCGCTCGCCGGCGTGTCCGCAGCGCTGCGCTGGCTGCCGTGGGCTCCGGTATGTATCTATGTATCTATCCACACAGCGCCGCTCGCCGGCGTGTCCGCAGCGCTGCGCTGGCTGCCGTGGGCTCCGGTATGTATCTATCCACACAGCGCCGCTCGCCGGCGTGTCCGCAGCGCTGCGCTGGCTGCCGTGGGCTCCGGTATGTATCTATGTATAAAAAATGACTTTTTTAATACAGTTGCTCAAAAAGTGGCGTATTGCAGGGACGTATAGCGTTCGGGAAGTGGGCTATTACATACTCGTGCTTTTTTTTTACCTTTCCCGAACTCGTGCGTTCTCTTTCCCAACTGTCAAAATAATGTCTATTAAAAAGAAAAACCAACCATGAAGTTTTTACTAAAAAAATTCATAGAAGTTTTTATGATTCATGCAAATACGTATATTTCTAAAAAGAAGCTACTAATTTGTTTCAATATCAGATTTAATGATTTGATTGAAAAGAATTTTCATTTCATATCAATAAAAAAATTCTACTGAAGACTTGGCTGTATGGGCATAGTTCCCTTTGCCTACCAGAATGGGTGAAGAAAAAATAAATCTCTGCTTATATTTTACGGTTGGCGCCATTAGTTAGTTGAGTTTATTGTTTTTATTATTTTATTAAATTGCTTCATTTTTTCGCAACTGTATTAAAAATAGTCGTTCAGTACACGTGCGAAACCGTCATTGCAACTTGTTCCGACTGTCAACCCTCGCCTTCGGCTGCGCCTCGGCTCGGGTAGACATTTGTCGGAACTCTTTGCAATGACAACCTTTCCGCACTTGTAATGAAATATACTATTGATTTCAAAACACAACTTTGTTTACATGTTCAGAAACAACATTTTGAACGCAGTTTAACAAGTAGAGAATAGCGACGGTTTTATAACATACTAGCAGCGCTCCGCGGTTTCACCCGCATAAGTGTCGATGCCGTTTGAATATCGGGATAAAAACTATCCTATGTCCTTCCCCGGGATGCAATCTATCTCTCTGCCAAATTTTATCGTAATCCGTTCAGTGGTTTAGGCGTGAAAAAATAACATACAGACAGAGTTACTTTCGAATTTGTAATATTAGCATGGATAACATTTAAAAAGTGCTGATTCTCAGTTGAATAAATCATAATATGTATAATATTTTTTTATTGTTTATTTTCCAGCAAACCACCGAAGAGCAACCGGCTTCTCCCTCCCCTCTCCCGCCCTCAGTGGAACAGCAGATCAAGGAGACCTTACAGCGAGGACTTAGCACCATGAGCGAGAGAACTGGTCCTGAAGGTAAGGACAAAAGGGACTTATTCATATGAAGGGTAAAACGGGGACTTTTTTCTTTATTATTGATGAGGGGCTCGTGGTTAAATAATAAAAGCCGCACAGGTCGATCGATCAGGTTAAGCTACACTTGCCGCGGTTGTTCTGTGGATGCGTGACCATCTTTACATACCGTAATTGCGTAATAACTCTGACGCAAAAAACGCAAGTTTTAGAAGCAATAAAAGTATACGATCGACTACAGTAAACAAAATCAGAAAAATATATGATATTCTTCAGGATATATGCTAGGTAGATAGTGTGTCAAAAACATAATACAACTAATTTCATACTATAGAAAAAAATCATGGAGATACCTCTATAAACTTTCTTTTTACAATACTAATATACATACAATCATTCTGATTTCTGTCAGATTGTTCTACAAGCAACATACTAAAGCACTAGTGTTTTAATTTTTTAATCCAAACAATAGATTTTGAGTAAATAGATAATTGCTTCATATTATGCAATAAATTACCAGGGTCGTGTCATCGAGCTTCTCTTTCTTTTCTATGAAGTCCGACAGTGACCGCGCTTTAGGTCAAAAGAAGTTTTCACTTGAAAAACCATTACCCTCCTTTTGGGCTGCTTCGTCATCAGGTAAATAGCAGAGAGATACATTTCAATATGGTAGTGAGAATAAGGTTTTATATAATTTTGATTATTTGCAGGTCACATGTCAACGGACAGTTTCGAGATGTCAAGCATGGAGCGGGCGTTACCTCACATACCTGAATTAATGGAGGTAAGATCATTCCTTGATACAATAAATATTTAAAAAAATCTGTTGTTCCATACAAAAGTGCAATACTCACTATAAAATGTATGGAATTTATTTTTAAATTAGGTATATGTTGTTAATAGTACAGTGCTGCGTAAAAGTTCGTCCCGGTATTTTGTTTGAATCTCGACGTATTCTATTCCGAACCATAAAATCCCAAAACATAAGTTCAAAAACGAAAACCCGACTACTGAAAAATCGCGTGACGTCACATAGCCCCACCGGACGATCAAGACGCTTCCAACGTTCCCTCATTTGTCAAATTATTACAAGTAGTTTAGAAGTTATGAGGGCAAAGATGAACATACATACATACCGGTCAAAATCATAACCCTCCTTTTTGCTTCGCCGTAGTCGGGTAAAAAGCAAATCGACTTAGGTAATTAGCGTTACGACCTAAATAGTCCTAGTCATCACGCCAACGCCGCCGGCTGTCGCTAAAAACTAGCGCTGGGGGTCTGTCAGTCTGTCTCGCTTAGGGGCTGTCTCCACGAGCGAGAGAATCGCTGCGACAGTCTCGCCGTGCCATCAAATTTTCGCCGCGATGATATCGCCGTGCAGTAGCTTACAGAGTAAGCCAACTGAAGTGGCAGTGGGCTGGCCATGTCTGTGGAAGGACCGATGGCCGGTGGAGCAGACGAGTCCTGGAGTGGAGACCGTGTATCGGCAAGCGTAGTGTGGGACGGCCCCCAGCTAGGTGGACGGACGACCTATAGAAGGTGGCTGGGGACTGGTAGTTCCAGAGATTAGCACGTTTAAATAACCAAAAAACAAACTCTTCAGCTTCATTGTAAGTATACTAGCTTCTGCCCGAATTTCACCCACCCCCCATTCACCCTCTTAGGGGTGGAATTTCGAAAAACCACTTTCTTAGTGGATACCTACGATGGATCTTCACAAAGAACACACCTTCCAAATTACACGTCTCTAGGACCAGCGGTTTAGGCTGTGCGTTGATATATCAGTCAGTCAGGACTTTGAATTTTATATTTACGGGCGCCGTCGGTTGAGACTCGTCATCTCTTAACTGCCAAGGCTTATTTTTAATCTTATATTTTGAATTGTTTCTTCATTTGTATCTTTATATTCTTTATTATTTACATTGTTCTCATATATAGAAGCAACAATAATAATGTACCCAGGATTTTGTAATATCTTGATTTAATAGTGTCCTTGGAGTTTCTTGCCCGATCTTCTCGATAGAGATCTACGTTTTGGAATGGGCAACTAGCTTCAACTTTCTGACTAACTGACGGACTATTTAAATTTTGACAATTCTAAAGTGCCTGTACAAGGTTTAATTGAAATAAATGCTTTGAGTTTGATATATATAGATAAAGTATTGTAATTTCCAGGGCTCGTGGCGCGGTGAAACTAACGTTGAATACTTGGAAGGAGTACATATAATGCTGAACGCTGAAGGGGCGAGCTTGTTACCACTGGCCATCGAGTAAGTGACAGCTATTTATACATACCTATTCGTTACTGTTTTTATGTGACACTAATTTATTTTTATTTAATTATGCATACACATTACACACATCACGATGTAGTATAAAACTGATTTGCATCCGTCACCTCACACATCAGGTCCAGTTGAAAACCAGCGTCAGGCACCAGTAGTCTGGCATTTTTGCTGAACTGGGCCTTTTTGGCGCAGCCTTGAGGCACACTTTCCTGCTAATTTCTTACATCGGTCTTTGCACTTTTTATTCTTATCTTAGTTTTAATCTGATGTAAGTACGATTATTGTCTACTATCTGGTGTATCGTGTGTCTCTTAGTCTGTGCTAAATAAATGTATTTTCTTTCTTTCTTTCTTTTCTTTCTTGATACCACAGTATAAATATGAACAGTATAGAAACTAGGCCTATTTGTTGAAATAATTACCTACGCTCCATTGGAGCGTTAGGGTTGTCACTCTTAATGTCTGTAAAATTGATAAGTGTTTTATTATAACAAAGATTTTTAACGCGGTTTGTGGTTAGGAGTTGGCTGGTTATCTTTCCCTCCTTCTGGCCAAAACGTAAATCCAAGATGGCGGCTGCAAAAAATTCAAATTTTTCATCGTAAATATTATTTTCATAGTTTTCTAGGGTGCTAAAGCCGATAGTGAAGTCAAAATACGCGTCGCCTCGATCGATGCCTAGTTAACTCTGCACCTTACCGTTTCAACTCGAGAATGGGTGTAATAGTAATTAAAGAATACAATATTTAAAAAAAATCTTTATTCTTCGTAATTATAAATTATTTACTGAAAAACGACACCCATGACAAAATGTCACAGCCGCCATCTTGGATTTATATTTTGACCTCACTATCGGTTTTGGCACCGTCAATAACTATGAAAACGACACCCATGACAAAAAAAAATTGAAAAATGTCACAGCCGCCATCTTGGATTTATATTTTGACCTCACTATCGGTTTTGGCACCCTCAATAACTATGAAAACGACACCCATGACAAAAAAAAATTGAAAAATGTCACAGCCGCCATCTTGGATTTATATTTTGACCTCACTATCGGTTTTGGCACCCTCAATAACTATGAAAACGACACCCATGACAAAAAAAAATTGAAAAATGTCACAGCCGCCATCTTGGATTTATATTTTGACCTCACTACCGGTTTTGGCACCCACAAAAACTATGAAAACGACACCCATGACAAATAAATAGAAAAATTTCACAGCTGCCATCTTGGATTTACATTTTGACCTCACTAACTGTTTTGAACTTTGATTGTTTTGTATTTGATCAATTTTGGTCAAGTAGGTAAGTATTGAACCTTTCTATGAAACAGCAGATTATTTTTTTCGTGATTTCAGAGTTGGTCCCATAGTGAAAGTTGTTCATAGTCATGGGTAGTAAAAATTTGGAATCGGTAAAAAAAATCACACAAGGATATGAAATTTGAAGGGTGTGTTCTTTGTGAAGAGTATGTATCCACTAAGAAAGGGTTTTTCGAAATTCCACTCTTAAGAGGGTGAATGGGGGGGGGGGGGTGAAATTTCCCGCGGACGACCGCGGGGCGCAGCTAGTTAGGAAATAATTCGTATTCAAGAAAATAAGTTTGTTTTTGTTGTTTCTCGCAGCGGCCGCGTGTGCCACGGCAGCCACTTCACGTGGCGCGGCTGCGGCGCTGCCGCCACCGTGCTGGCGCCCGGCGTGCCCGGCGCCGCCGCGTGCCGCGCGCGGCCCTACGCGGCCGCGCAGGCGTGGCTGCAGGTGAGTGATATACGTGGCGCGGCTGCGGCCCGGCGCCGCCGCGTGCCGCGCGCGGCCCTACGCGGCCGCGCAGGCGTGGCTGCAGGTGAGTGATATACGTGGCGCGGCTGCGGCCCGGCGCCGCCGCGTGCCGCGCGCGGCCCTACGCGGCCGCGCAGGCGTGGCTGCAGGTGAGTGATATACGTGGCGCGGCTGCGGCCCGGCGCCGCCGCGTGCCGCGCGCGGCCCTACGCGGCCGCGCAGGCGTGGCTGCAGGTGAGTGATATACGTGGCGCGGCTGCGGCCCGGCGCCGCCGCGTGCCGCGCGCGGCCCTACGCGGCCGCGCAGGCGTGGCTGCAGGTGAGTGATATACGTGGCGCGGCTGCGGCCCGGCGCCGCCGCGTGCCGCGCGCGGCCCTACGCGGCCGCGCAGGCGTGGCTGCAGGTGAGTGATATACGTGGCGCGGCTGCGGCCCGGCGCCGCCGCGTGCCGCGCGCGGCCCTACGCGGCCGCGCAGGCGTGGCTGCAGGTGAGTGATATACGTGGCGCGGCTGCGGCCCGGCGCCGCCGCGTGCCGCGCGCGGCCCTACGCGGCCGCGCAGGCGTGGCTGCAGGTGAGTGATATACGTGGCGCGGCTGCGGCCCGGCGCCGCCGCGTGCCGCGCGCGGCCCTACGCGGCCGCGCAGGCGTGGCTGCAGGTGAGTGATATACGTGGCGCGGCTGCGGCCCGGCGCCGCCGCGTGCCGCGCGCGGCCCTACGCGGCCGCGCAGGCGTGGCTGCAGGTGAGTGATATAACTTCACGTGGCGCGGCTGCAGGTGAGTGATATAAACTTCACGTGGCGCGGCTGCAGGTGAGTTAGTTAAAAGCTAAAGCAGGGGTAGGTTAAGTTGTTTTAGGCTGCAACATATATATGAGATTTCATTATACAGTATGTTAACTAACAGAGGGCGTTCCCGTTAACCCGCAATAGTATAGCATCCATACATGCTAAAAAAAATATTACCATTCGAAAATAAAATGTTTTTATTTTTTTTTATATTAAAATATTCACTAAAAATCGTAAATTGATACTCTATTTATTTAATTAATTCTAATTTATTTAATTAAATAAATTCCGACATTGCTGTCCTTCAAGTACGCGTGTACAGAGTGTTTCTTTAACGTATCAATTTACGATTTTTAGTGAATATTTTAATATAAAAAAAAATAAAAACATTTTATTTTCGAATGGTAATATTTTTTTTAGCATGTATGGATGCTATACTATTGCGGGTTAACGGGAACGCCCTCTGTTAGTTAACATACTGTATACATGCCTGAATTTAACTGTCGGTTTTCTTTTCATACAGCCTAAAATATAATTTATCTGCTCCCCAGGTGGTTATCCCGAAAGACTTAGCCCAGGAAATGTCGAAGCAAGTCTCATGTTTCTCAAGACTGGCCGACTCGGACTCTGAACCTGACAGTGATGAGGAGACGCCAGGGTCGGAGCCCCCGACGCTGCCCATAACACTAGTGTGGCCCAAACATAAGCTGAAGATCTCCGTCTTGCATGACAATGACTTTTTATAAGACTAGGATCTGACAGTGACTAGGAGGACAGTGTTGCCAACTTACTTATCTTAAAATCAGCAAATGAACCATAAAAAAACAGTAAATAGTTCAGATCAGTCATTCTTGCGGATAATTTTTGATTCGTCTGAGTTAATAGTAGATTGTTTGCCAAGGGAGCAAACAACTATTTTGAAGGCGAGAGTGTTTCTTTGTTCCTTTTTCTTTCTTTCTTTGAAAATACGTCCCTCGAACTTAAAATAGTGTTGCTCCCGAAATAGACACTTTTTATCACCCTCTATGAAAAAATAAGTTAGTGTAACTTATGAATAAGAATAGTACGGTTATTTATTTACATACAATCACTTGAGGAAGACACACTCATTTTTTTATAAAACTAAGTAAAATCCTAATTTGAGTAAACAATTACAAACGAAGGCAGAATGCTTTTCATTTGTTCATACAATATTCCTGATTGATCTCTTTGGTGATTGGAACTTTTACTAACAATATCCACATTCCAAATTCAAATCACTTTTAGTCCCTAGGGATTAAAGAGCTATTTTAGTCCCTGTTTACGAAGAATACACTAGCTCTTTTTGAATAGATGTAATTAAAAAATATTAAGTTGGCAACACTGCTAAGAGACGCCTGGGTCGGAGCCCCCAACGCTTCCTATCACTCTAGTGTGAAGATATCTGTAGTAAATGATAACGAGTTCTTAGAAGACCTGCAGTGCGATTCTGTAACCATCTCACTGTGAAAACTTAGGTGAAGTGAGCGTGGAGTGAGCTGTCAATAGTGTCAATTCCTAGCAAAAACAAACTCACTTCACCTAAGTTTTCACGGTGAGATTTTTACAGAATCGACCGGCTGGTATCGAAATAATGCCTGAGTTTTAAGGGGGAAGCGCTAAGGTAGCCCGCGAAATTCAAATTTTCTTAGGTTTTTTTGCAATTTGCTGGTCAGTATTAAGTTGTACGTTGATTAATATATGAATCGCGGCCGTAAGAAATATCTGTTTACAGAATTATAACCATTAAAGTCATCAACACAACTCTCTAAGACCACGTAAGTCCAAAGAATGATGATTTCATGAAACAGTTATTCTTTGGACTTACGTGGTCTTAGAGAGTTGTGTTGATGACTTTAATGATTCTAATTCTGTAAACACATATTTCTTACGGCCGCGATTCATATATTAATCAACGTATAACTTAATACTGACCAGCAAATTCTAAAAAACCTAAAAAAAAATTGAATTTTGCGGGCTACCCTGGCGCTTTCGCCTTAAGTAACATTATTTGTTTAGGGCGCATTCCACCAAACGTTTATACCTAGAATAACCTGAGAATACATTTTGAAGTTTTGACAGTTTTATCATACTAGAACTGTCAGACATCAATTTTATTCCACGAATAAAAGTTATCTGACTTTGGTAAAATCAGCCCTTATTGTAATGATCTAATAGGTGAATATTGATAATTTTGTATGTAAGGTAGCCATATATTTGTATATAAGCTGTATCTAGCTATATCAAATAAAATAATAATTATATGAATACATTTTAACCCCAAATGCGTGTTTTCTTTGTTGGTAAGTGATATGAACGAAGGTGGGGATTTTAGAAATAATGCAACCGGTAACGACAAGCTCATATATTCGACTGGCACAACAGTCCTTGATCTCCAGTGATTCTTAAATCTACCCTACTTATCTATTTATGACAAATTAATAAGTACCCACATAACATCCCTCCACCTTTATCCACCTTTTGAGCGCCACGGTCTTCTATAGAAGACAATCGTTTCCGTGCCCCCCACGCCACGTCTTTATTAGAAGACAATATCTAATAACGTTTATTACATTAAAATACATGAACAAATGCTTTTGTGCGTATTCTTACTATTACTTAAAACCCTAAACTTAAATGTTTATTTCAATAGGGGGTCTTTTTTATATTAAAACTCATCACTACTGTTTACTATACATTCGTTATACATTTATACTTTATAGCTTGGCGCTGGGGGACACATCGCGTTCGGTACCGCTTGGCGCTCAAAAGGATAATTAGAAAAACCTCTTATAATCTACTATAGTTCTGTTACGTTTCGACCTGGTGTCGGGCTCAAGTTCTACGGAGGGTGTGCTGCTGAAATTTGTTCCCTTTCAGCGGAATGGTCGCCTTGAAGCTCTGTTGCAGGCGTTTCAGACTCTACTGGTAGTTCTTCAACAGACACTTCGGTCGACAGTACAAGCAAGCAAGAACGAAATCATAAGAAGAACATCCGAAAAACCAGTTCTGAGCCAGCACCCTAATTGCGTATCACAATCTGAATGATTTTGAAGGATACTGCTAGTTCATTGCTTCGTATTGGCCAAAAATTTCGTTGCTCAACTAGGTAAATAACGCAATGAATGTTGTTGAACTGTCAAAATGAAACTCAATTTAACACGTGCCACGAAAGATGAGACTTGACACACCACGTGTTTTGACATGCGCAGTACACGATTTTAGGTATCTTTAGCGGTATGAGGTCTGAGTGCGGGACGGGACCGGACGTCATAGGGGCGGCGAAAAGAGCGGGGGAGGCGGGGTCAAGTCTCATCTTTCGTGGCACGCATTGTACAGGCACTTTTGAATTGTCAAAATTAAAAAGTCGTCAGTTAGTCGGAAAGTAGATCGGTAGATCTCGAACGAAACCCATTGCTACTGATACGTGTGTAACGGAATTACCCTGCAGTTCTGAGCCAGCACCCTGATTCCGTACCTAGCACAATCACATTCTGAATGATTTTGAAGGATATTCCTAATTCATTGCTTCGTATGGTCGGAAAATTTGTCTGCTCAACAACGTAAATAACGCAATGCATGTCGAACCGTCAAAATGAAAGATATTGATCCTGATAGGGTGTTACGCGATTACCCCGCTGGTTGGAACGAAGTTTCTTTCGCTATAAATATATGGCTTGAAATACCGGTATTTTTGGGAACCGGTACCGTTTGCCTTTGATGTGATACCGATATTAGACATATTATGTACAGACGCCAGCAGCATATCAAGCTACTACAATCTGTCAAATTTCTTTAATAGTTTTACAACTTTATCACTCAAGCATAAGGTTCAAAGTTGATCGGGAAAATTTGACAGTTTCGGGTAGCTTGATATGTGTCTGTACCTATTTGAAATAAATTATTTGACTTTGTTATTTTTTGTTTTTTTTTTTCATTAGTATGCACGCTATCCAGATACCCAACAATTAAAATGGAATCACTCTCCTTTCCGCTAGTAATCACTACATGTACATGGTAAGGTAATGTTACACAGTTCACTTTTGGTATTCATTTTTAGTGAATTCGCTTGAATTTGTATGGACGCTGTTTGTTGAATGGCTAATTTTTTTGTTTACATATAGTTGCTTCTTTTTTTGTTTACCTACATAATTCTTCCAAATCAACACCAAAAGTGACTGTTGTTTAAGTAATAGCTATTACATAAATGTAGTGCAATATAGCTCACGAAGATTACAACTGCCATTTGATTTACTGGGTTAGAGCGAAATGGCAACATAGTTTTTAGTTCACATTGCGAACTAATGTGAGCTCAGCTTGTAAAACTAGTGTAGTTGAGCCAGGAGATATTAGCTCAACCATAGTAGTTTTTAGGCTAAGTTATGCCCATCCTCATATTTAAAACTCACTGATCTGACCGTAATGCGATATAAGTTTACTAGGACAGTATCCAATAGTTTATAGCTTGCGATTGACCGCGCCCTAATGAATTTTCAGTTAACTTTTGCAACAATTACTCAATTACTTAAAAATAAAGCATAAAAATAACTGGGAGTGATTCGATAATTACTCTCGGTATTTATAACGATCGATAAAGTTTACAAAAGTATTTTTGTCAAGGATATATCCCCTCGTATTAGTTCCACGGTACCTATTCATTCTGTCATCGATAGTATGCAGTCCAGCGTATAATGTATATTACAGGTCAGTGATTGTATGCAGTTATTGCATTGCAGGTCAGTTATTGCATTGAAATGACAGTTCATCGAGTTACCAAAACCCTCGTATTCAGAAATAGAAAATCAACAAACGTCAAAAGATATTACAGGCAGGTCAGTGATTGTATGGTATTGAAAGAAATGACAGTTCATCGAGTTACCAAAAGCCTCGTATTCAGAAATAGAAAATCAACAAACGTCAAAAGTTTTTAGGTTATAAAGAACTACGAAAACGAAACAAAACAGCTAATCGCGACGGGATAAAGTTAAAAATAACTGCTAATTATATTATAGTGTTAAATAACCGTTATTTGCTTGTGTGTTTTTCGCGTTCGTTAAAAATGCCTAGGAATCGAAATACAGCACGGATATGGAACTATTTTGATAAGGAACTCGGCAACAAGCGGGCTACATGTAGGATTTGTAATAATGCGTACTCTTTTTTCTCTACCACTACTAACTTGAAGATCCATTTGCAGCGAAAACATCCAGATGTATTTGATCGAGTCAACTGGGACCGTAGTGCGGAAATATCAGATAACGAAGGTACGTACCTATTTTGTTCAAAATACAAATACTAATTTATCGTTTAAACCACTAACCCGTCCTGCAGAAGACTAATGTAGTCTATTTTATTTATTTTAATTAATATAAATAGTTGATTTTCTACTGTGCTAAAACATTTAACAATGTTTACACCACAAATACTTACGACTAGTCGGACTAGTGACACAAGGGTTGCCAACATTTCTTCGACGAAATATAGTATTTTTCATTTTAAACTAAGCTATAAATAATATAGTACCTACACTCCAAAAATTATAGTATTTTATGGAAAAAGCAAAAAATAGACAAATATATATTTGTTACTTATTTATTTTTGTAAAAACTATATTTTTTGCATTTCTTGCATTTTTAACATTTTTTTTTCTAAAATAGTAGTGTCATTTATGCTTCATCACATTCAATTTTTAAATTAATGTTAGTTAAATCAAAATCTCATTTTTTCATAATGAGACGCTACAACTCATTCTTTCTTTCCGCTACTTCGAATTATATGTATAGATACGTTCGGATACACTATAGTCGAACCAGAGAAAGTCGTTTTCTATCGAGTGGTGGGGAACAAAGGTTGTTATAGGAAATCTATGTGGTGGGACGATGACTCTTTCTCGGGTTCGACTATACACGCTACCGCATCAGTAAAAAGTTAATATAAAACCACGTTTATAAATGTTTAAAATGTTGAATATAGTATTTTTGCGTACTATTTATTTCTTCAACAGTATATATTATAGTACGCAGACCCGAAATACAGTACAATACTATATGTTATAGTACGGTTGGCAACCCTAGGCACGTAGCTGCTAAAACTGTTTTATTTATTAGTTACTACATCACTTTTTTTATACGTCTATGATCAGCACGCTAATTGAGTAACACACTATCAATAAATAATAATTGTAATATAGTAGGTATATTGCGTCTTAGGTTTGAAAATAAATTCTGCTCAACTAGAAAAACGTAAATAAAGCAATGAATGTTGTTGAACTGTCAAATAAAACCCATTGCTACTGATAGTGTGTAACGCAATTACCCCGCTGACAATTTTTTTTTAATGTTCGTAATAGTCTGAAGTCAGGTCAGGTTTTATGCAAAGAAAAATTGGAAATGTTGCTTGGAATATTTTCGAATTCGGAAAAAACTTACCGACCTTTTTTCTATGGAATTGACAGGAAAACGTCATAAAGATACTTCATCGTATCATTTCAAACTACTCGTAGTTTAATATCTAAGAACTCGCTATGAGTCTATTAAATAAACGATATTACCGATATACATCGAATCGGTGCTTTTAATATCGTCGTCATATCCGATTTTAACAGCGTTTTGTATCTCTACATACCTACATAGAATATCTAGTACTTACTTACAGAAATTGAAATACCTATAATTATGATTTTGAAATCAGCTATTAAAAAAATCGTTATCTGATTTACGTTTCTCAGATACGTTATACGCTATGGTTACACGATATATACGTCCACTGCTGCTTGCCTCCTTATGGTTTTATATAATTAATAGGTACATGATATAAAAGTTCAATTAGCTTTAATATAAAACTAACCTTTCAACAAAATTCAGTATTGTGTGTACTACAAAATTTTTATCCCGTTCTCGACCGCTAATTCTTAACTAAAATTCTAGATGGCGCTAGTAGTATGTCTTTATTCAAAAAGACAAAGTTTAGAAAGTATTTTCTTCACATGGGGTTATTCTGTATCGAGTCTTTAGATTTAGTTTTGAAGATGTTTTTATTGTTGTTACCAAATGTAGGCGTTTATAATGATCTAGGTACATATTTATCAAGTACATTTAAGTAGGTAAGTGGGGACCGTGTTTTTAGACTCGTATTTTATTTTACTGAGTTCCCGTAATGCTTTTTTTTAGACCATAGACAAAACTCTCTAATAAAAGTCAATTTAGCAGCAAAATTTGTCAACATCGATATATAAAACGTGCTTACGGTGTCTTGTATTGTAACTTTGAAGGTCAAATTGCATGCTTGTTTGTACCTACTCTACAAGAAACTAAACTCTACACCATTTTTTTATCAACTCGCATTTTCTTGTTCCATTCAACTTACAACCTTAGGCCCGTTACGTATGAGCGATTTTTGTAGAACAAATGTGTTGTATTGCTATAGTTTATGGAAAAGAGTTCTCCATTGAAATACTGAGTCATATTTCGCCACGAAATATTACATGGAGGCTCATGTACCTTGTAGTAAAAAAATTGCTCAGTTAGCAAGGTACCTAAGGCACGGTAATAATATCATACAGTTAGTCGTCTTCATACAAACGGACGAAACGCGAGCAATACCTACGAGTCTCGACCTCCGAGCGCGGTCGGGATACAGACAGTCGCGACTGTGCCGCAGTTTATTTACCAAAGAACCGCTGATATAACAGGTATGTAAGAGTTTGTTTTGTTGTTTTTAGTTGAATCAAGTGTTAATTGTTGAACCCAAAGTTTTGAATTGCTTGCATACGGAATAAGTGGAAATATGGAACAATAAACATCGAGCGCATAGGTTATGTTTACATTTTGTCTGCATTACTCTGATATAGCGCGCCTAGATTAATTGATACTTGAGTGACTTGTAGTAAATTATTTTTCTACTTTAGCTTTGAGTGTGATTACAAGGTAATAATGTATTTGTTGCAGCATTTGCATTAGAAATGTACCAGAAATTAAGGTGCCTTAGACTAAATTACGTTATATTATGTTAAACAAAAATACAGCTAATTATCAAGACCAGATTGGTACGCTATTCGGTTGCAGCGGGTTGCCATACGAACAGCACAGTGGCGCCCTCATTATTTTCTACTCTTTTTTGCCAAGCTGTATGAGTCTCGACTTCCGAGCAGTGTTTCCACAATGAGGGGAAATTTCCCTTTTGTGGGGGGGGAAATTAGGGATCAGAGGGGAAGAAAAACGGGAAAGAGATGAAAAGGGGAAATCGAGGGAAATCATGGGTAACTATCGATACCACAAGTGTCAAATGTGTATTTTGTGCAATTTGACTTCCGTATTTATTTATATTGGCAACGCCACGCCGCGTAAACAAAAAGAGAGAAGTAAGCTTTCAGTAACTCTTTTTCACACTCGAAATAAGATCATGCGCAATCATCTATTATACATTGTTATTTTTATACAATGTCGGAGTTAATTTAATCAAATAAAAAACGAAATTTATTTAATTGGAAACGTAAACGAGTAACGAAAAAAAAAAATGAAAAATATCTAAAACAAGTGATATTGACAGACACAATAAAAATCTAGTTTGTCGTTGACAAACTAGATATAATTTATTGTTGCGGCATAGAACTTGGCCTCTTTGACTTTGTAATACATATTTCTACACCGGCGACGGTAGTGTATGTGAAACTGTTTAATATTAAGATCTTAATATACTCAGAAATAAATAAATAAATAAATGAAAAATACAGATGGAAAGTTCCCAAAGCCAAAAAAATAAATAAAAAAATGTTTTTAATTAACTACATACCTACTTTTCTGGTGATCTGCGATACAGGTACTCCTAGTGCAGACACCAGTCTCTCATAAACTAGTTTCTAAGCTTGTCTAATTTTTATGATACCATTGTTTTGTGAAGAGATAATAAACTATTTGAATTTGAATTTTAAACAGGAAAAAAAACTTTAAAAATGTTTAATAATAAACAAAGTTAATTTATATGAAATTATAAATTATATTGTGTAACATTGTTACAGCAGAATATTTTTTGAGGGGAAAAATGTCCTGAGAAGGGGAAATCTCAATTGAGGCGTGGGGAAACGAAATCCTTAAAGTGGAAACACTGCTTCCGAGTGCGCTCGGGATACAGACAGTCGCGACTGTGCCGCAGTGACGAACGGATGGTGCGTTGTTTTTTTTAACAATAACCGCGCGATTTTTTCACTGAAAATAAGTTCTAGTACATATTTAATATGACGAGTAGGCGATATTGTGCTGTTTTTGGTTGCATGAATTCGTCAATAACGCATCCAGAGATAACTTTTTTTACGTTACCTGAAAACTCTAAAAGGTAAGACTATTTTACTTACTAGTAGGTAGGTACATAATGTGTGTCTTTTTAATGGATAAGTATTTCCTTTTATCTCCCGAAAAAAAGATGTCTGGATTAATAAATAAAGTGATTAAAGTAAAGGAAAGTGATAGAAACGAGTGAAATAGGTAGTTATAGGCGGTTCATGAATCATTATACGGTAGGTACGCTTGTGTTAAAACCTCGGGGCATGTGTGTTTTGTTAGTTTGTATAATTCCAAGTAAAGACGTGGTTTTTATTATTAATAATAGTTGTTTATTGTACTGTGTGTATGAATAATACTAGAAAAAAATTGGTTGTCTGTAAAGTCGATTTACGGACGATAGTTTAACGTGACAACATCATAACAAAACATTAATGAAATGATTGCATACTTTTATGAATAAAATTAATTATTTTTATTGAATTATTAATATTTTGTATGAATACAAAGAAGGAGTGAAATGAAATCTACAATTTAATTGATAAATTTGCTTTTATTTGCACTCATTAATTTAAATATGTTTATTACTTCAATGAACAGATTATTTTAATTATAATTTTTATATTATACATGTTTGCTATTTAACATCTTCCAATCTGTGTTTATTCTGTTAAGGATAGGACGATGATAGGAAAGATTAAAAAAACATTAATATATGTACTAATTTTGAATTTTATTTGTAGTTCTTGAACGTTTGATTTAACAATAATAATAATTTAACATACTTTGTTAAAAAATACACATGAACAAGTTTACATAGAAATAAACTGTAATCAGATTAATGTTAAAAAATGGTTAATTCGAAATGATGAACGCGCGAGAGTGAGTATAGACGGCACTAGTGTGCGAGCGAGAGAACATGATAAGCGCCGCCATTTAAGATTCCTTTAATGAACCCAGGTTATAAAAACCGTTTTGCTTTTCTCGGTATTAATAACGACAACAATAGCTAGACTCATGAAATATTCACAGAATATTTAGATGTTTGAGAGGGCTGTGATTTTAAAACATTCGTAGCCAGCTGTTCAGCTCGGCATCGGTGACCAAAGAATTTTTGTTTTGAGTTGTTGCGAGTTGTAGGTACCTAATTTTATAGAGACGTTAATAAGCTGAGATAAAAAGTTACGAAAATTACTCGTCAGCTGTTTCTTGCATTTTAGTTGAGTAGGTAGGTGTTGTAGTTTGTAAGGATTGGAGTTTTGTAACGGGGCAGTAAGGCGACTGAAGATTTTTTGAAGTGAAAATTCTTTAGCATCGTTGTGATTTGAAATTTTATGAAACGTAAAAGCAACAGTAAAAAGAGACATAAGATTTAACATGGGAGAAAATGAGATAGGAAGCATTATACAGTGTTTTTGTTTTTTATTAGTACAAATGACATCACATTTAATGGATGTGTGGATGTGGGTGTGGACGTGGACGTGGACGTGGTCGTGGACGTGGAGGTGGACGTGAAGGTGGACGTGGAGGTGGACGTGGAGGTGGAGGTGGACGTGGAGGTGGACGTGGAAGTGTACGTAGAGGTGGACGTGGAGGTGGACGTGGAAATGGACGTGGAGGTGGACGTGGATGTGGACGTGGATGTGAATGTGGACGTGGATGTGGACATGGACGTGGACGTGGAGGTGGACGTGGACGTGGATATGTAAGTGGACGTGGAGGTGGACGTACCGTGGACGTGGACGTGGAGGTGGATGTGGACGTGGATGTGGACGTGGATGTGGACGTGGATGTGGACGTGGAGGTGGATGTGGACGTGGAGATGGACGTGGACGTGGAGGTGGACGTGAAGGTGGACGTGGAGTTGGACGTGGACGTGGATGTGGACGCGGATGTGGAGGTGGACGTGGATGTGGACGTGGACGTGGATGTGGACGTGGATGTGGACGTGGATGTGGACGTGGATGTGGGCGTGGATGTGGACGTGGATGTGGATGTGGATGGATGGATGGATGGATGGATGGATGGATGGATGGATGTTCTTTAGCATCGTTGTGATTTGAAAGTTTATGAAACGAAAAAGCGACAGTAAAAAGAGACGTGTAAAATTGTAAATTCATAAGATTTAACGTGGGAGAAAATGAGATAGGAAGCATTATACAGTGTTTTTGAAGGTTTCACTTAGACCACGTGTGAATTGCACACATGCTGTTTTTTTTTCCTATAAAAGGTTTTTTTTTTCAGACGTATTCAATGGTTGCAACTGATCTGTCGAGATGATTTGAAAAACAATCCTAAATTTGCTTCCTACCGAGTTTGTGAAAAACATTTTAATTTGGAGGATGTACTACACTCGTCAAAAAGAAAACTTTTAAAAAAGAATGCCCTACCATTGTTGATGCTGCCAAACTTAGCCAGTACCGATCCAGGAGTCTCTCTAAAAGAAGACAAATGTACTCAAACTGCTCCGTTGGTAGGAAATGAAAATTGTACACAGACTGAAAATGAAACGAAAGAAATCTTTGCTCAAACCTCAGCGAGTCTCTCTAGCAACACTCCAAGGAAAAGAAAATTGAAAGCTGAACTCCTCCAATGCAGAAAGAAAATAAAATTACTCGAAACTGAAAATAAAACACAAAAATCTGAAGAAAATACTTTCCATCGACTTTGCGATAAATTTTTGACCGACAAACTAGCTCTCCTGGTAAAAGCCCAAAGTAAACTAAAACAACATGGAAAAGGAAATCGATATGATAAGGACTACATCATTTACTGTTTAAATTTATACTACATCAGCCCACAAGCATACCGGTTTTTGCAAAGTGCGTTATGTTTACCCAGTCTTTCAACATTGTACAAACATTCTTTCCCAATTACAACTGAATTCAATGAAAGAGCTATGTCTGTTCTTAAATTAAAAGTTGCACAAATGACAGAAGTAGAAAAAAATTGTTCAGTTATGATTGATGCTATGTCATTAAAAGCAAATCTATTCTTTAATATTATAGAAGACAAAATTACCGGATTCCACGAAATTGAAGGATTGCAGTCTCCTGAACCCGCTAATAATGCGTTAGTAATAATGGTTCGTGGTATATTTGTGAATTGGAAACAGCCCATATCATATGCATTAATTTCAGAATGTCGAAACTATGAAGAAATAAATAAATGGATTGATAAAGTACTGCAAAAATTATTCGAAATTGGTCTTAACGTCCGTATTTTTGTGTCCGATCAAGGATCTGAATTATGGAAAGCTGCCAAACAAAGATCAGTTTCAATTGAAAGACCATATTTTTTTATAAATAACAGAAAAATTTATTATATTTTTGATGCACCGCATCTAATTAAAAACGTTCGAAATAGCCTGATGCAATATGATTTTCACTTCGGTGATTCTATAGCGAAATACGATCATATTGTAAAGTTTTATAATCAGGACATAAAAAAGTGTTTAAGGTTTGCACCTAAACTTAACAGCAGTCATATCAAACCCACAAACTTCGAGAAATTGAAGGTTTGCTATGCGACACAACTTCTTAGCAAGTCCGTTGCAAATGGCATTCGTACGTCCATAGATAACAATGAAATTGAAGAATCCGGCAGAGACACGGCTAACTTTTTAATGATGATGAATAATTTGTTCGATTCTTTGAATACATCTAATCTGAGAAATAGTTATGAATATAAAAGAGCGTATGAAGGCAATGAGTCACAAAAGGCATTTTTCAAACAGATGATAAGCTTTTTCAAAGATTTAAAATTAAAGAATCCAAAGAATGGCAATTACGTCACATCAAGTGTTAGATTCATTGATGGTTTCCAAATAACTATTACATCCATAATGCTCTTGTTCGATGACTTGCGGGTAGAAGGATTTAATTTTCTTGCGACAAGAAGATGCAATCAAGACGCTCTTGAAAATTTATTCGGACAAATACGAACGAAAAATGGCACGGCTCTAAATCCGACTTGTAGACAGTTTGCATCGGCGTTCAAAAACTTATTTTTCTGCAGCATCATAAAACCTCTAAAAGGCGGAAATTGTGCAGATGATTTTGGAACTCTTCTTGTTCAAACGACGAACAAAAAAGTTACCGATGCATTACCGGTATCAACCAACGAAATATCAAATACAGATTATGAAGAATTTTCCAGCATCCAAATTACTAGTTCGGATTACAATCAGCTAGATATGCCAGAAGAAAATGCACTTTTTTTTATTTGTAGTTATCTTCTTAAGCGTTGTTTGGAGAAACATGATGATTGTCACGCTTTGAAATCGTATGTGAAACCCGATCAAAGAAGCCACAATTTCAGCTCAGAGAGTCGGTATTTAAGGTACCGGGACTACAATAAGATTAATTCGCTAACTTTTTTGATTGTACCCAGCGATGATTTTGTGGTATATATAGAAAAAATGGAGGAAATATTCCGAACTTCATTTAAAACCAAACATATAAATTGTAAAGTAGCTGCAGGTATTTATAACCAAGTAAAAGATATTCCTTTTTCTACACCTTGTCCATGTTTCCCAAAACTATTTTTAATTAAGCTTTATATTAGAATGCGGATTTTTTATACTTTAAAATTTAATAATAAAACATTTCGTTCGTCTCAGTCGAGGCGCAAATATTTTTCGGTCGCAAAATTATAAGATTTGTTATTCAAACATATACATGGTTTTTAATTAAATCTACCAATCAAAAAAACAACACGCATTTTTATTAAAAACTTCCTATTCAATTCACAAAGTATTTTATTTGTTTACATAAAAAAGTATATTTATTTATTTTATTATTTATGTACCTACACACAGTCAAATTTGTAGGTAGGTATGTAACTACAAATTTACAGTTTTCCGATTTTTTCCTTTACTTGTGCTACATGAACTTGCTTCTTGCCAAATTTCATGATTCTAGGTCAACGGGAAGTCCTATAAGGCTTTGATTCCCTTGCGAGTGTCAAAATATGCGGCATAAACGGAACATAAACGCCCGTATGTTTTGATTGCGTTGACTTAGAAGTTTGAATTTTTCACTGCTTCAAGAGATTACAGCCCTCAGTACTTGATATTGATTTCAACTTGTTAACTCTACGCGTTCCTGAGAAAAAGGGTCTTGACAGACAGACAACGAAGTGATCTTATAAGGGACTAGCAGCGCCCCGCGGTTTCGCCCGCGTAAGTTTTGATCCCGTGTGAATATCGGGATAAAAGGTATCCTATGTGTTAATCCAGGAAATGGTCTATCTATGTGCCAATTTTCATCCAAATCTGTTTAACCGTTTACGCGTGCGTGATTGAGTAACAAACATCCAAAACACTTAAATGGGATGGCATTTATCAGATATTTTTCCCGTTTCTGCAACATTTTCCATTGATGCTCCGCTCCTATTGGTCGTAGCGTGATGTTCTACAGCCTAGAGCAGTGGTTCCGAACCTGGGGGTAATTACCCCCGCGGGGGTGAATCAGCTATTCTGTGGGGGTAACAAAGAACCTAATAATTAAGACCTAATCTAATAAAATACCTAGCTAAAAAGAACAAAATAATGATAAATCACCGCATAGTAAGAACTGCACGTGGCATCTCTTTCAAGCTGTCATCGGGGTCGCCTCGCCATATCTGTTTTATCCTATTAAAGCTAACAGAGCTTCAAAAATGCTAATAGCCTTTGCCACCACCTATAGATGTGAGAGTGGTTTTTCAACTTTGGTTATACTGAACAAAGGCCAGTAACCATCTCAATGTAGAACACGACTTAAGATGCGCTTTAAACGAAACTAAACCTAACATATAAAAAATTTGTGAATGTAATACAATACCACACTACAGGAACTATTTTTAATTAATTAATTGTTTATTGATAACATTTGAAGGTCGGGGTAAAATCAGTTTTGCTAATAGGTCCAGGGGTAACAATATTGAAAAGGTTAGGAACCACTGGCCTAGAGCCTTCCTCGATGAATGGACTATCCAACGCAATAAGAATTTTTCGATTCGAACCAGCAGTGCGATTCTGTAACCATCTCACCGTGAAAACTTAGGTGAAGTGAGCGTGGAGTGAACTGTCAGTGTCATCTTACCAGATACTAGGGATTGACCAAGCATACATTTACAATCATAATCGAGATTTTAATAATATTTTTTTAGCCTAATCCTATTGATATTTTTATATAATTCAAAGCTAGTATTTTAGTGGTCAAAACATTAATATTTTGTGGGGTTTTACTTACAATAAAATAGCAAAACAGAAGCGCAGTCAGAATCTCAATCCTGTTTTTTTTTATTTTTTCCCTAGTCTAGTAAGCCCTTATTATAGACTGAGGCGCGAGCGCGTCACGCACGAACAGTAAATAAAATAAAAACATTCACGTTTATGACAGCTAGACTGATGAAAATACGCATCGACATTGTTTGGTTATTATGAGCAATTGTAGATCGAGTCTAGTAAAGACTGCGACGATGTTCAGCGTTGTTATTAACCCAAATCTATTGAATTAGAAGAGATAACCGAGTGTGTCAAGTCATCGAGTGCTAACGGATGCCTAGCTGACGGACCATAGAATGTAATCCCACGTAGTTTGTGTGGCGTGATCACTTCACCCGATTCACGACACTAAATGTCGTAAATCGGGTGAAGTGAAGGTGAAGTGATAAGATCACGCCGCGCTTGCGCGTTAATCACTGTCATTATCACATTGCAGATTGCGTGATCACTTCACCTTCACTTCACCCGATTCACGACATTTAATGTCGTGAATCGGGTGGAGTGAAGGTGAAGTGATAAGATCACGCCGCGCTTGCGCGTTAGTCACTCATTATCACATTAGAGATTTGTTTTTACATATTTAACTTGTAAGGCGTCATGTATAAGAACATTAGGAAAATGCAATACCAACGTCAAATAAGTGCAAATATTTTATCGCTCATCGCGCGCCCGTGTTTGCACTGCAGCTCTAGTAACCCTTAAATGAAGAAGTGGTTGGTGTCAACCCTGAAGTGTATGTATGTTCCCTAATAGTGCATAACGTAGTAAGTACACTCAGTTAGAATATAAGTAAGCAGTTAACATCAATGCGCATTGTAACATAAATTCACTAGATATTCATTAAAGTACATTCTATCAAGCTGGTTGTCTAATTCTAACGACCCTTGAACCCCCAACATTTCATGGCGACCTTTGATATGGCGACCCTGCCTTAGAGTCTGCCAAGGGGCAGATTAAGCAAAGTTTTCGTTGAGCGATTTTCAAAATGTGTAACTCTAAAGTAGAAAAAGACGAGTCATTCGCCAATCAAAACGCGGCTGGTGGAGGTGTTGACGCCGAGGTGGTGTTGCCATGGTTACGAGATTCGAGTGGAGTGATATATGGTACATTCCGAATTGCACTGTAATCGACTACAGCGTGCTTACACCTTGACCCCAATTCTGCTGTATGGTATTTATCTATTATTCCCCGCATAATCTTACCACGCCGTACGGTTGTCAAGCGTGGTATTTTGACAGTTCAAACCGGTTTCGGTCATTGTGTCATAGAGAATACGTTAATAGCAGATGTAGTGATTAGGTTATTAAGGAATTGACGTGGTTTCGAAGTAATGAATCATTAAGTGGTCATAGTGAATTAGGGCCCTTTTCTGAATTAACGTAAACGCGATAACGATGTCCCGTGAATCGACATATATGAAGTCATGGCATGTGCCATCTTGCGATAACGCCGACTACCGACCATGCCCTAAATTAATAATTATCACCGATCTTTAAACTAACGTGGCATTTTCGAAATTGTGCTTCTGGCTACAGTCGCCACCTTACCAAAGAAGAGGAAATTCGTGGTGTATACACAAATAAATACTATAATCCAACCATGAGTAACTATTCAAGTGAATAGGTATATTACTGACTCTCAGCTGCCATAGTGGTCATTTATCTAAATCGGAAAGCAAATTATTCATGTGAGCGATGATGACTTAATTCGGAATGAGCCATATTTCACGCCGCGCAAGCGCGTTAGGCGCTGGCGAATGTTTTGACCACTAAAATACTAGCTTTGAATTATATAAAAATATCAATAGGATTAGCATTAAAAAATATTATTAAAATCTCTTTTATGATTGTAAATGTTTGCATGGTCAATCCCTAGCATCAGTGGGATGACACTGACAGCTCACTCCACGCAAGTATTCACGGTGAGATTTTTACAGAATCGACATGCAGTAGTTCCTGAGATTAGCGCGTTCAACCAAACAAACTCTTCAGCTTTATAATATTATTAGTATATTAGTATAGATAGTATAGATTCGTTTTTCTTGTTTAGGTGCGGAACCCTAAAAATTGCCCAGTCAGCAAGGCTAGATTCCGTAATTCGCTGATAAGAAGTGTCCTCACGACTCTATGCTTGTAAGCAAATGGCACTAATGCTCCCGTATTATTATTATAGGTACTCTTTGCACTAATGGCAGCAGACGAAAATAGAATGAATGGGCCTCAATGGCGTTACCGCTGCCCCCTTCCCCTAAAAGTTATCCACATGACAACAAAAACATTCGCTTCTGAGGGTGGCGCTGCTTGCAAAGGAAAACGTAAAATATTCCTACATTAAAGTGTAGTTCAATTTTTCGCCGCGTGCCTAGTTATTCTGGACACTGTGCAGAAGTGGGGTAGGACCGGGGCGAGGGGGTAATCAGGTGATCCTTCTCTCCCTCTCCCCTTCTTTAGCCTTTTATTTGTGTTTGGGCTGGAACCTTCATGTATTGGCCTATTTTGACAAAACAATTTCGAGTTCCATAGAGACAAATGTTTTTTTTATTTCGCCACTTCTTATGTAGGTACTAACTTCTGAATTCCATTAAAATAGGTAGGTATCGTTATTTATTATAACGACACAATTCGATTTTGCCTGCAATCTGTTTTTTAACCTTTTTTAACTTGGAGCAGTTGGAGCACACTATGTGATGTTTAACACGGTATTAACTCGTATAGCTCGACAACACAAACAGCCATCTTGCATTTTTAAAACACTTAATTTTATACTTTATCTGCAGCTCTCTTAGGTTCAGGTTCATTCGCAGAGGATTTTTGTTTACATCGTATCCCCATTCCGAAACGTCACAACTCCCGCGTTCTGCTAGTGAAGGGACACTCTTATACCGTAACTGTAAGAAGTTTTGTCGGTTAACAAACGTAACGGTTTATGTTAACGAGTTCCAGAGATTTCTAAAGAGACGGCGGATTGTTTTCGATGTAAGAGCGGCAACGTCGCCTAGTCATGTTGTTTATTATTGATCATTTCTATAAATGGAATACCGGGCTACCTGGACGGCTGGAGAGAGTTACGTAAAAAGGGTTTTTTGATATTAATGCCTTATGAAGAGTTTAAATCGCGTCAATTTAAAAGTGAAACTTCGTTTACGTAAACTAAGTCCATTGTTTGGTTTTTGACGGGAAGGGGGAGCTTGGTTGGTAACAAAATGTATTATGATTGCAGACACTTAATTTGTTTAGTTTTCGTTGAGGCGTTTTGTTTCCTCATAGGTATATTTGCATGACAATAGCTACTTCTACCTGATCCATACTAATATTATAGATTCGAAAGTAACTCTGTCTGTTTCATGCCTAAACCACTGAACGGATTTCGATAAAATTGGCAGAGAGATAGATTGCATCCCGGGGAAGGACATAGGATAGTTTTTAACCGACTTCAAAAAAGGAGGAGGTTCTCAATTCGGTTGTGTTTTTTTATGTTTGTTTCCTCAGTAAACATTACGCCGTCATTTATAAACCGATTTTATAAATTCTTTTTTTATTTAAAAGGATATACTTCCAGATTGGTCCCTTTTTTATCAAAATCCAGTTCTGATGATGGGATCCATGAGAAATTGAGGGAACTCTTCAAAAATTATAGGCACACCTATAGCGATTTGGGTATTTTTATAGTTGACTTTGACTTTGATTAGGTACCTACTTTAAGTATGGTTGCTAAGCAATTTATGCTCGTCACAATGCGAATGGTGAAATGGGGCTGATGGTGGAATACTAGGAGAACTCCTCAACAATTAACATCCCTGCATCGGGAAAAGCAATATTTTGTAAAAGGTGATGGGCAAGTTGAAATTAGGCTATTGTAACTTAGATACCTACATTATAAACAGACCCACTTAAAAGCGAGAAATAAAAACTATTTAGGTACTTACCTACTTACCTACCAAAAAAAAACCGACTTCCAAAAAAAACATAAGTGAAAAACAACTTTATTAATTTCAAAAGTCGGTGGCAAATACTAAAATACAGATCCAAAGACACCGACTTCTGAAATTAAAGTTATTTTTCACTTTGTAGTGTTTTTTTTTTGGTAGTTGGTTTTTTTTTAAAAAAAAAGGCTTTTATCGACATACCTCGCGGGCAGTCGCGGGTCAAGCCGCGGGCGGAAGCTGGTAGTTTTATATAAGGTGTCATCTGAGAGTAGGCTTCACTCGATTTTATCGACAAAACTCCTGTTTCTGAATGTGTGTGTGTGTGGGGGTGTGTGTGTGTGTGTGTGTGTGTTCGCACACGCACACGAAGAGTTCCGTATCACTAGGCAAAAACGCCGAAAAAAACAACATTTGTTGTATGGGAAACAAACTCAGAGGTCACCCCTCACAATCTCTTTTAAAGTAGATACAAACATAATCTTGTGTGAGATCATGTTAAGACCATGTACACACATCAAGAGTGTCTAGGGATCAACATATATTTTTGCAATAACTTTTCTCCTGATTGATATTAATTAAAATTTTCTTTAAGGATTCATCAAATAAAGTGTTTTCGTTTGTCACAGTAACGATAAACCAAGTCACCTTTGCATTAATAAAGAAATTTGCCATTTTCCTAATAAAGGGATTTTTGACATTTGAACCACTAACATTAAAGTTCGAAAAAAAGACTGAAATAACAGTTTTCTTTAAAATTTTATTGGGTAACTTAAACAATTAATAATCCGTGTTTCTACCGCGAACACTAACAACACAAGAACATCGGTTTGGCATACTCAAAATGAGTTCATCCAAATCACGCTGTGGAATGGCCGCCCATGTTCGTTGCAACAACAAAAAAAGGTCTTCTTGCGACTGGATACCCTCCATATTCGGCAGAGCTCTTCTCTGTAGCATATCCCATGCATGCTCAATCGGGTTCAAGTCTGGCGACTGAGCAGGCCAGAGCAGGACATTGATGTTAGCTGCGGCGAGAGTCTGTCTTACAACTCTTGCGGTGTGCGGTCGTGCATTATCATGCATTAACTGAAATAAGGGACCGATTTGCACTTGTAGAGGAACGATGACGTCAGATACAATCGTCTCAGCATAAATTTGAGCGTTGAGGTTGCCTCTGATCCAAATCAACTCAGTTCTTCCGCCGATCCAAATACCCGCCCATACCATGATGGTTCCACCACTATAAGGATGGACTTCCTGGCAGGATTTTAATCGCTGTTGGCGTCCAGGGGTTCTCCAGTGTCGTATACGTCTTGTATCCGGTCTCATACCAAAACGAGACTCATCAGAAAAGCACACGAAACGCCATTGTTCTTCTGCCCAATTTCTGTGTTCAAGAGCCCATTGATATCGAATCCTACGATTGTGCATTGCTATAGGTGGTACCCGTAGCGGTCTTCGGGAATGAAGGTTCACTTCATGCAAGCGGTTTCTGACTGTTTGGTCGCTAATTAAGTTCCCTGAAGAGTGATGAAGCCTCACGGCTAACATCATGGCGGTTATTGTTGGAGCTCTTCGAGTTAAGATTTGAATGTATCGGTCTTGTCTCCGTGTGGTGCAGCGATACCGTCCTCCATGGCGCTCAGCCACGGTACCAGTGCTTCGGTAACGTGTCCAAAGTCGACTGATAACACTCCGACTTGTATTCAGAGCTAAAGCCACAGTACGTTGCCGGGAACCAGCTTCTATCATTCCCACGGCTCTGAGCATTTCTTCCCTGCTTAAATGACGTCGCCGCTCCATAATAACGTTGGTTTTAATCAGTAGTAGGGAAACAGTAGCACTAATAATGTCTTCAATGCGTTGTATGTTTTTATAGGGAAAATATTGACAGCTGATTTTCATCTTTTACTCGAATTTGATTAACAGTTCCTGTTTCAAATTATGAAATGCACCAAAAAGGATCCATATAAATTTATAAAATCATAAATTTATTACAAACCCACATCTCAATCTCAAGAAATCCGCATAAAAATGCTTGATCCCTAGACACTTTTGATGTGTGTAGATTGATGTCTGAAACAGTCATCCAGTTGTCTTTTGGCTTTAAAACTGTAACATTAGAATAAAATTAATACTTAACCTATTTTTTAATCAATGTCGTACGTTTCTGAGGTTATTGACCTCTTATCAAGTTGACTGTTGTTGTAGATTTTTTTAGTCATTTACACAAATATACATATTTTAGGCTCCTGCAAACAGGCGCGACGCGCGACGCGAATCGCGCGCGACACAAAGGCACCGCTCGTTCGCGACTTGCGGTGCCTTTGTGTCGCGCGCGATTTTATCGCGTGTCGCGCCTGTTTGAAGGAGCCTTTTATTAGTAAGTAGGTAAAGAAAGAAAGAAAATATATTTATTTGCAACAAACATGACGCAATAAGGAACATAAACACAAAAAAAAAAAACCGTTTAATAAGAAGGGGACGGTGGAAACATGCGTCACATGTAGCTTGCTACATATTATTTGTAATCTGTGGTCATATTTGACGTGCACTCAACATGCATCAACCATACAAATTATTCATGTAACTATTGGTACTTAACTAACTATATATACTTTGGTATCGTATGTTCAGCATAGAAGGCTCTTTTCAAGGAAAAACTGTTTTTTTTACTGCCTAATGGGTCTGCTCTTGACCTCGATTACGCCTGATGAAAAGCGATGGATGAGGTCTATGATGGCACGCGCGTGCCCAGAAGATGCCTTTGCAGTCTTGCTTTGAAGACAGACGGATTCAGCCGTGCTAAGCCCGTGGAAGAAAAGATGTCAGCCGATTTTTGAAAAGAAAAATAACGTAGTAAAATCAAGAAATATTTTACGATTTGTTGTTTTTCATGATTTTAAAGACAAATACAGTAAAATACTTTTACTTACATATGGTAAGTCATTCCATGAGATACGTTAAGTATTCATTTTGACTTCGGTTTTTGCAGAAAACCACTGAACAACTCGGCATTTTTATATTTTATCACGATCACGGTCGAAAGCGCACTAGTTCAGGGAAACGGCCATTTGCCTAGTATAGGCCCATGTTGCTCATGTTGCGTGGACACGGACACGCCCCCTTGCCACATTTCTTTAGTTCAGCCTCTAGAAGGAAAACAAACTTCATCATCACCAGCCTACAGCAGTCCACTGCTGGCCATAGGCCTCTTCAATTGCACGTCATTTAGCTCGATTCTCAGCAACTCTCACCCAGCTGCTACCAGCCACCCTGCGAAAGAACACCAACGTTTAATGTTAGTCTAACCTACATGGCTCCCACGATTTTTACAAGTTGACATAACATGGAGATTTATTTATTACTAGCTTCTGCCCGCGACTTCGTCCGCGTGAAATTTCTTGTTCCCCCGACCCACCCCGTCGCATCGCCTGCCCGCGCTATTACTTCGTTTTTGCTTAGCGTTCTTTTTGACTTTTTTTCTTTATGCTCGGCTCCTAAAGGTCATAGCGTGATGTTAAATAGCTTATAGCCTTCCTCAAAAATTGGGCTATAAAATGCAAAAAGAATTTTTCAAATCCGACTGGTAGTTCCAGAGATTAGCGCGTTCAACCAAACAAACAAACTCTTCAGCTTTATAATATTAGTATAGATATATGTATATGTAGGTAAGTTTAATATAAATTTGTTATACACATAAATCGCCTCTTTACTTCAATTATGTGTTATCTTGAATATTGAAATGCTCAGACATATCACGTTATTGAAGTAAAGAGGCGAAATCTTCCGAAATAAATCCTCTAAATGATTAAAACCGCATCAAAATCCGTTGCGTAGTAAGTACAATGTGTTTGGAAGCTGAGTGCAAAGCTTTAAGGGGATTACCTCGCTCAAATCAATATAAATTTTCAATATAAAAAATATATTTCAATATAAAAAATATATGTTAAACTAAAGGTCATCACAAATACATTGTATTGTTTAAAATTTTAATAAACTTACTCAAATTTTATCAAAAAATCGTAACAAATAGGTCCTTTTCAACCTAAATTGAAAATTTTCTCTATAACGGCTCAATAACTCGGCATGAATTTTATACCAAAAAATACGTAATGACGTACCTATTTAACAATGTGTATTGATTTTTTTTTCACTTATTTCTTTTAATATTTTATAAAAATCCGAAATTTCGCGAAAAGTTCTAATGTCACTCCCGCACTCGTCCCTCTCTCTCTCGTCATTGCGTCGTAAGTTAGTACGGGGCAGCATGCTCAAGGTCATTGGGCAATGTAATGCCCTTAAGGGAGTGATAGTTGACACAATTTACAGCATTTTGAGCCATACATGTCTTAGACGAAGTATGTTTTTTTTAGCTAGTGCTGTAATAAATGCAGTGTACGTTTGAGTGCAACAAGCTAAAAAGCCTCAAGCTACAAGACAGCCCGGTGCCCGGTCGTGACTAGTCTTGCATTCGAAAGGTTGCTTTAACCAATTACCGACGTAACCGGTAACCAGCGCCAGCGCCGGCGCCGCTGTGGCGATGCATTCGTAAACACATTTGCATATTTCTGGTATAAACGTTAATTTAATTATGGGTTTACTGCCTACACTTCCTCGTGAAGAGTTTAGCGTGGGCTGGGGAGATTGAGGAGCCGTTGAGTGGGATGTGAAGACGTCTTTCTTTTCTTGTATGTAATTAAAAAAAAAACTGTCCAAGTGTGAGTTGGGCTCGCGCACGAAGGGTTCCGATTCCGAACCACAAGGCACAAACGCCGAAAAAAAAAACACGTTTGTTGTATGGGAGCCCCCTTAATTTATGTTTATTATCCGACTTCTGAAAAGGATGAGGTTCTCAATTCGGATGTTTCTATTTTTTTTTTATGTATGTTCGGGCATAACTCCGTCGTAAATAGACGGATTTGCAAAAATTTTTATTTTTTGTTCGAATGGGCTTTATTCCGAAATGGTACCATTTAAATTTCGTAAAAATTAATGATGAGTTTCGGAGACAGACGACGGAACTCAGCCTTCAAAGCTAGAGTGAACAGGCATCTTCTGAGCACGCTCGTTCCATCATAGACCTCATCCATCGCTTTCCATCAGGCGTGATCGGGGTCAAGAGCTGCGATCTATTCTGTAGAAATCTTAGGTGAAGTGAGGATGTAGTGATCTGTCATTTCACCTGGTGTTAGGGACTGACACTATTGCCAGCTCACTAGGGTGAAGCGGAAGGGAGTGTCAGACTCTTACTGACTAAAACCCACCCGTGTTCCTTCCTTAGCCCTTTATGTTCCGGGCCAGCGGTAACCCTTTCGGACAATCCCGCTGACATAGGGAACACATCACGACCCTTTAAATATAGCACAGGAATTTCGACGATTTGACGTGTCACCACATCAGCATCAGTACCTACATTGCACCCATGCGAAGCAAGGGCGACTCACTACTAAATTGCGGTCACGCATGCAAGCCCAGGGTAATAGCAAAATTGGGGTGCATTATAAGAGCCTCCTACGTGTGCGCTTAGAGCGCTCCATAGCCAATTGGCTATCACTATAACCAGGCGTCTCTACTCAATTTATTATAACACTAGCTTCTGCCCGCGAATTCGTCCGCGTGAAATTTCTTGATCCCCGTCGCATCGCATCGCCCGTTCGCGCTATTACTTCGTTTTCTGACTTTATTTTTGAAGTGGAAACTTCTTTAGGCGCGTTGGGCATTTTTCGAAATGGGAAAAAACCATTGAACTCGCGACACTGTTACCGTAACCGACACCGCGCGTGTTTTGTTTATAAGGCGATTAAAAAAATACCCGCTTCGGATGTGTTCGGCTGTCCTCGGGATGTACTCGGTTTTAATGTATATTCGATATGTCACTGAGTGATGGCAAAGTATTCTGTTTGAGTTTTGTTTTCACTTCTATCGGCAGTTCGGCACTCCCGGAGTGCCACTGTTTTTTTGCTCGGCACCTAAGGGCCATAGCGTGATGTTAAATAGCTTGTAAATAGCATTCCTCAAGAATTGGGCTATCCGATGCAAAAATAATTTTTCAAATCCGACTCCGGTAGTTCCTGATATTAGCGTGTAGCGGTATCTACAACGCCACATGCGAACAATGCGTCGTACTGACGTCACGCAAATCCTGCATCTCGCAAGCAGAGTTTACCGCGCAACTAGCATAGATACAACGACCCGACATGAATCATCGGGCAGTTGCCCGCCAGACACAACACCCGTCTGGTCGGAGGTTCCTCCCTTTTCTATAGAGTATAAGTGAACCTTACACTCTATTCCTCATACCTCTATAAGCGCGTTCAAACTAACTCTTCAGTTCTGTCATTAGTAATAGATAGATTGGATAAATAAGACGTATTATATTCTTAGCGCACTCTAGCTCAAGCAGGGATTCAACACAAAATCAAAATTCAAACCGTCATCATCAACATCATCTGCCTAGCCTTTTCCCAACTATGTTGGGGTCGGCTTCCAGTCTAACCGGATGCAGCTGAATACCAGTATTTTACATGGAGCGACTGCCTATCCGACCTCCACAACCCAGTAACTGGGAAATTCGATACCCCTTGGTAAGACTGGTTGTCAGACTTTCGGGCTTCCGACTACCCGTAACGACTGTCAAAGATCCACGAATGACAGCCGGGACCAACGGCTTAACGTGCTTTTCGAGGCACGGAGGGGTCTCGGTATGTAAAGATGGTCACCCATCCACAGACCAACCGCGGCAAGTGTAGCTTAACCTGATCGATAATTAAATAAGGCTGAGAATTGAATCCCGATATCCTTTGAAACTCTCGGATTGTGATGGAAAGTGTGTTACGAAATTGTAAGGAAAGATGCAGCACCCGAATTGCATAACACAAGACATTGGCACCAATTCCCTTGTTTACAAACTAAACTAAATTTAAGATCAGTGCATCTTTTTCTTTAAATTTCATTATGAAAAGGACAGAAGATAAATCTTAGTTTAGTCCTGACAAATTAGCGCCTGCCTGACGTAAATTGATGTATTTTTAGTAGCCAACTTTTTAATCACGTCTAAACTTGTCTATAGATTATCTTAATTTGAAAGGACTAAACTAATATTTATCTTCTGTCCTTTTCTTAATGAAATAGAAAGAAAAAGATGCAACGAACTTAAATTTAGTTTAGTTTGTGAACAAGGGAATCGGCACCATTATCTATCACAATCTGAACCATTTTGAAGGTTAACATTATACACATTGCTTCATATGGTCAAAAAAAAATCTGTTCAAAAACGTAAATAACGCAATGAATGTTGTTGAACTGTCAAAATGACAGTTGACAGTTCAACAAAACTGTCAAAATTTTATTCCTACTGAGAGCGGTTCTGCACTGCATCCGATCCGAATCCGAGAAATGCCGGTCCGGAGTGACCATAGTCCTATTTATATGAGAGGTTGCGCACTAGATCCGAACTCTATCCGTCCGAATTTAGAACATTCTCAATTCGGATTGTTCATTCGGATCGGATGCAGTTCAGAACCGCTCTTAGTGTGTTACGCAATTACCCTTTTATTTTTGAGATTGGGAAATCATCAAATGACCCGTCCTGCTCTGGGTGCAGCGGAATGGAGTGTCAGACTCTTACTAACTAAAACCCACTCGTGTTCCTTCCTTAGCCCTTTATGTTCCGGGCCAGCGGTAACCTTTTCGGGCAATCCCGCTGACCCGGCAGGCTTCGGTCCTAACGGGCCCCTTCATTGATGCTGACATCTCTTTGAGGCGCGCGTGGGACTCATACGCGCTGTCCGGCACGGGCCTTGTCCTGATCGGAGGGTGAGCTACCCATTACTCCCCGTCCTCAGGCCTACGCCTACGGTGGCCGGGAGTCGTAACGCGGCTCCCGACGCCCGGAGCGTCACCCGCGGCGGCTGGAACGTGAGGGTCTGTCCCTCAGCCATCCACTTCCGCCACCGCCTTCTCTAGCATGACTGCTTCGCAGAAGGAGTTGACTGCCTCCCACTCCCTCGCAATTACCCTGCTGGTGTGATGTTAAGATGTTCGGTTCAGCCAGATCAAAACCTTATGGCGGCTCTGAAGTGCGCTACTCGCCACGCAGTATCTCACCTCTCACCCCTGCTGACAGGTGAATTGTTAACTGCGCAGCGACTCGCCTCCTGTTCCGAGCCCCCATAAGTTTGAATGGGGCGGTACAACCCGCATCAGGGACCGAGTTTCGCTCCGTTGCACATTGACTTGAACACAATGACGATCAGCCAGCCATGGTATATTTAATTCACTTCGATCCTACATAAAATAACCATCAGTATAACGTATAAAGAATCATTTGTTCATGTTTGGTTGGCTTTTAATTTACTGCAGTGGTAAAGGCTTCAAGACTGTGAGAGTAATTGGTTCTGCACGATGTAGAATTATGCCTCAGTATAATCGATTATGTCGCGGTAAAAAGATTACCCGTCCGTCCATTTAAGTCTTATCATCATCTGCCTAGCCTTTTCCCAACTATGCGTCGGAGTCGGCTTCCAGTCTAACCGGATGCAGCTGAATACCAGTATTTTACATGGAGCCACTGCCTATCTGACCTCCACAACCCAGTTACCGATACCCCTTGGTAAGACTGGTTGTCAGACTTTCGGGCGTTTGATGACCCGTAACGACTGTCAAAGATCCACGAATGACAGCCGTGACCAACGGCTTAACGTGCTTTCTGAGGCACGGAGGGGGTCTCGGTATGTAATCAATGGTCACCCATCCATAGACCGACCTCGGCAAGCGTTGCTTAACCTTAAAGATCGAACCATGAGATCGTTATTACTTAGCCCGAAGCCCCCGATATATATCTGGCTACTTTTCCAGTTTTCATCCAGAAAATCTCAACAACCATGTACTTATTTACCAAGACACAAGCTTCTATTTTGTAGAAAAACACTCCCAGATCTCAGTTAGCAACAAAAATAACGCTAAAATCAACAAAAACAACCTCGATATACACAGCGTTGATTGTGTTTGTGATGTTTACCATCCGTGCTCGCCTAGCTGCGTACGCGCAATCCAGTCTGAGGTTAAATCGGTGAAATGATAATTATGTAGTCGTGTTAATAGATAGATAGATAAAACGTTCATTCAGTGCAACAAAAAACACAGGTATTAAAAACAAAAAAAAAGTAAAAAAAAAATATTAAAAAGATAAATTGACCCATAGACACCTAGCTCAAACATCTATAACGGTCGATCACTACTGAGCGGTGGGTGTCTCATGGTTGCACCAAATGGGAGTCCAGCTCAGCATATGCCAGGTACAATACCTGACGCTGGTATTCTGCTGCATCATCGATGGTAGAGCTATGTTCTGTTATAATACTGTTTAGCATCATGGACCTCATCCATCGCTTTCCGTCAGGCGTGATCGAGGTCAAAGCGGGCTTTCAACATTTTTTTTTAATCGGCCTATAATAATTTTACCACAGCTGAGATACAGTCCTCATCTCTGTGAGAGAGAGTGGACCATAATGCACCACGCGGGCTCAGTACGGGAACCCTTAAACTCTAGGTAGGTACTTGAAGAAGGCTGTATGCACATACACTAAGTGATGTGATATAAGTATGAAAACAAATATTATTTTTGTACTACGTATTTATTTCAAAACTTCCTGGTAACCTAGAAACCCGGAATCCTCAATATATGTGTGTTTGCTATGGAAAAATACATACTGAATAGAAATATTGGGTCACTATACTGAAATAGGCATAATATGGATACCTATTGGATCAAATTTCATCATATTTAATCTATGGAAAATTGGTAACTTTCACAACCGAAATGCGTCTTCTACAAAACAGTCTATGAGGAATGGTTCAATTTTCTGCTCCTTACGTAACCACTATCTGAATCATTTTGAAGGATTTTGCTAATTCATTCTTTCATAAATTATGCTCGAAAAATTTGTCTGCTCACGCAATGAGAGCGGTGCCTTTGTGTCGCGCGATTATATCGCGTGTCGCGGCTGTTTGTAGGAGCATTTAACGTGCTTTCCGAGGCACGGAAGGGTCTTGGACTCTTGGTAGGTATGTGAAAATGGTTACCCATCCACGGACCAACCGCCGCAAGAGTAGTTTAACCTGATCGATCAACCCGTGCGGCTGATATATTAGCCACAATCATAGAATAATAATTCTTAAACTAATGTTTGTTCAATAGCATTCAGTGAATAACAAAATGGTTTGTTAGCATGAACTCTATTCTTTATTTGCACATGTGTTTCGTGTTTTAAATCAAAACAAGATTTGTAATCGTGCGGACATCACAGTTGTTATAAAGATTACAGTAATATTTTTATGTTTAATCGTTTTTGTGGGCCGCTGTTAGGATTTCCAGATTTCTGCAGTAAGATCTATCTACTAATCTGCGGTGTAAAACGTACAATGCGTGCCACGTAAGAAGAGACTTGACACACCACGTGGTCTGACATGCGCAGAACACGATTTTAGGTATCTTTAGCGGTATGAGGTCTGAGTGCGGGACGGTGACGGTTTGACAGTGACGGCTCCTACACAAAGGCGCGACGCGCGACGCGAATCGCGCGCAACACAAAGGCACCGCTCGTCGCGCGATTTGCGGTGCCTTTGTGTCGCGTGTCGCGTCGCGCCAGTGTGTACGAGCCTTGAAACAACATACATTGCGTTATTTACGTTGTTGAGTAGACAAATTCGAACATAAATGAAGCAATGGATTAACAATATCCTTCAAAATGTTCAGATTGTGATTGAAAGTGCATTCTTACGTTACGCAATGAGGATGCGAGTCTATCAGCACGATATAAGATACTTTTCCGAAGAAGTTCCCACCTTTTCTTCTATAGAAATAGTCCTCCCGACTCATGACATGGCGGCCAATCTCAACGGAGTATCACCTTCGGCACGGGAGATATTATAGCCCAACCAACATTTTGACGCTAATTTCCACCTCTGTTATCGTTTGTATTGGTTTAACGGGTGTATAAAAGCGCCCAGTAAAACTTTTGTTTATTCAATGGTCATGACTATAACTAAATAACTCATCAAGATGAGTAACGGTAACAAGAAGACATAATATGACTAAGGTAGGTATAAAAGATAAAAGCTGAACCACAGTAACACTAGGTGTAGTAACTTCAAGTAACAATAAGTACCTAAGGTAATAGTTGGATTTCTAATAAGTCTCACTATTTTCAAGTGTTCTTAAAGAGTGCTAAGTAAATGTTTTATACCACCTATCTTGCCTAGGAAACGTATTATTACTTAAGGAGGTATAAACGGTACAGTCGCAACCATCATAGCACCTGCTTTTATAAATTCAAGTAACAGAAATTACTAAAAGTAATATTATAGTTTGTTATAACTCTTTCTACCGACAAGAGCTCTTGAAAATAGTTAGCAAAATATTTTTACCACCTACGTTGCTTTAAAAGTATTAATTGCAACTTATTTACAGCTACTTAATTCAGTAATCAAAAACCCCTATTTATGATAGCAATTGGTATTATGGAGTTATTTTTAGAGCCCTAATCGTTACAGTGGGGTTCAAATTTACTTTTATGTTATTCTAAGCCATAATAACACGGAATTTAAACATTTAAAACCCTATTCTGGTATAACAAGTGCTACAATAGTTCTAACTACAGCCCATCCAGTACTTCTTGTTCATTAATAGTAATAATAGGAACCTAGGATAATAAGGAGTAGACACCATTTTAAATCAAACATAACCTAAAAATAAATCAGAAAAAAACTAGTTTAAAACTCATATTTTGTTTAATTTTCTCATTTTAAAACGCAAAATATTTACTACAATACACAATGAATGTAAAAGACAGAGCCAATATCCTGTTTTTATCTAAATTTAGATTGAGTGTATGCCCCGCATGATAAAATGCAATTTATTTTTACTTTAAATATCACTTATTTTTAAGGCCCTGCAAAATTGAGACGCAATACATATATTATTTTCTCAATAAAGTAACCCTCGCAATAAATTTTAGCCATGTGATAAAGAAATCAAACTTCACTCATCGAGATATTGACAATCCGTAACTTGAAATTCACTTAATTTCAACTCCTTAGTTTGCCATCATTTTTGAGAAATAAAGTAACACTTTTGGAACTAATGTATATATGCAAAACAATAGAAAAAGAAAACACGCTACAGCCCTGAGTTGCTAATCAACACTGATCAAGATACATAAAGCAAATCCAAGAAAAAAATGGACCTAAAAAGAACTAATATGTTACTATAAAATTTATACCAGTAGACTTCAGAACTTGTGTACCACCTATAGTTTTTATTATAACCATAATACAGACTTTAAAGTGCTTGAGGTAGCTAGATTTATATTATACCACCATTATAGATACAAGAAATTGTTTGCCACTAACGCCACCCTATAACTATTATGTAACTCTCAGTGTTAAAAGAGTGAGCATTAAAATTATTATATTACTTATAGCGCTATAAGACGTGGGCCCAATCGAGAGTTTGTAAGGGGTTAGAGCGTGCTCTAACACCAATTGCTAAAACCATTGTATCACTCTTGCTTGCCAAATTCACTTTTAAATAACTCTTTTATCACCAATTCTTATTACCAAAATGCTAGTTGGGAGTGCACTACTGTGTGCGCAGACACAGGTGTCCCGATGGGACGGCATTCCGACACAATCGGAGAGAGATCAGGCGCAAAACGTGCTTTCCGAGCCACGGTATCACACCGCCAACTTCGAAACTTTGGCCTGTTACTGAGAAATTCCTAATGGAAAAAACCCAGTCACCCCTCCCTCCCTTTTCTTCTGTCCTGTATATGTAAACAGACAAAATTGCACACAGAGCGAGTCAGGGTACTCAAAATTCCTTTGTTATGTCTTGAGACGTAATATACCGTTAACTACAACCCATATTATGTTCGCACATAACGTAACAGACATCGTTCCTTACCTAACTATTGTCTTGTCACACAGAACCAGCTGTTAATCGTAAAAATACGTCAATAATTACACAGGCCGACAAAATTTTTACCCAGAAATCAGACTATACTTTTCCGAAGGATTTTGACGTGCTGAATTGTTCAAATCTGCCTCAAAATTGCTCTATCACGTCAGGGTTTCGAGATATCCTAACCTGAAAGTGCAAAAAATACAGTTTTTTCTCATTTTTGAGGTTATTTATAGCCGATCCTATTTTCTTTCAAAAATTATTAATAGCATCTCAAAGGACTAGTCTTCCTCTTTAAAATGACGTTGAGTTTACTCAAATATATTTTTTTTCGCTTAGATATCGCATTTTGAAATTTTCGTGTACATGGATTGTTCTTATACGTTTGAGAATTCATACACATACAGTCTATTGGAAAATTCGAATTCAGCGCGTCAAAATCCTTCGAAAAAGTATAGTCTGGTTTCTGGGAAAGAGTGTTCGTCAAATTTTGTCGGCCTGTGTTATCAATCTGCCTAGCTTTTTCCCATGTTGGGGTCGGCTTCCAATTTAACCGGCGGGGTAATTGCGTAACGCACTAACAGTAGCGATGACTTTCATATTGACAGTTCAACATTTATTGCGTTATTTACGTTGTCGAACAAACTCAAACTCAAAGCATTTATTACAATTAAACCTTGTAAGTACCTACAGGCACTTTTGAATTGTCAAAATTTAAATAGTCTGTCAGTTAGTCAGAAAGTTGAAGCTAGTTGCCCATTCCAAAACGTAGATCTCTATGGAGAAGAACGGGCAAGAAACTCCATTTACACTCTTTTAACTCAAGATATTACAAAATCCTGGGTACATTATTATTGTTGCTTCTTTATAGGAGAACAATGTAAAAAAAAAAGACACAAATGAAGAAACATTTCAAAATATATGATTAAAAATAAGCCTTGGCAGCAGAGATGACCATCAGTCTCAACAGACGGCGCCCGTTCACGAACATGACGCGTGGATCAGCACCATCCAGCTCAACCATTTTGTAGGGACACACTAATTAATTGCTTCATATGTTCTATAAAAATGTATCTGCTCACGTTAATAACGCAATGAATGCTGTTGAACTGTGTGTGATACGCAGTTACCCCGCTCAACCATCAGATAATCAGATTTCATTCACAAAAGTGAGTGTCAGCACCCTTTTTTCAGACTGCCTGCATTCCTGACATTTCTTTCAGAGATGTAACGCTACAACTTAGTAATTTTTGAGTAAGACTTCTAAGATATATGCGCCATCTTGTCTGCGATCCACCTCAACCTAATCCAGGTATGCCAGGGCTCCTATCTTATAATCCTGCAGTGTCTCACTGCTGCATGCTGGGACGTAGGACTTTTAGCCACGAGCCCCCCCCACAATTATGTTTGCACATAACGTAACAGTCACCGTTACCTAAGTATTGTCGCACAGAACTGGCTGCAATCGTAAAACGTACGTCAGTTGTTTTGAAAAAGATACTTATCATAGAAATGTCTCCATGACGTTTTCTTGATAAAATCGTACGATAGCTTTTTGTTTTTGTATCAGTGTTTTTTTTTAAATCTACAATTATTGAATGTTTTGATATCGGTTTGGCAATTTCTCATGGTTAACGCTCGTGTCCGTTCACAGTTATTTTAACTCTGAAATAATCATCCGAATAGCAACATTATTGCAACGATTAAAAAGAAGACTGTGATTTTGACAGGCTTGTCAGTGGCTGCAACTCTACAGTAACCTCATTGGAGATATTATTTACATTCAAACAATGAAATGAGTCTTATTGAAATAGACTTTAATCGAAGCCTTGTCCCGAGGACTGTAGTCAACAACATTGTTAACGAGGACAATAAATTTAAATGATTCGTGTATTGTCAATTCTGTAGCGGCCTGTTTGAACAGATGCAAATGTTATATACATAGAAATGTTATATACATAGACTAGCTTCTGCCCGCGACTTCGTCCGCGTGAAATTTCTTGTTACTCCGACCCACCCCGTCGCATCTCATATCGCCCGCCCGCGCTATTACTTCGTTTTTGCTTAGCGTTCTTTCTGACTTTTTTTCTTTTTGCTCGGCTCCTAAAGGCCATAGCGTGATGTTAAATAGCCTATAGCCTTCCTCAAGAATTGGGCTATCAAAGGCAAAAAGAATTTTTCAAATCCGACTGGTAGTTCCAGAGATTAGCGCGTTCAACCAAACAAACAAACTCTTCAGCTTTATAATATTAGTATAGATGCCTATCGTGCTTCGTGGTTTCGCCGAGCGTATACCCCTTTATTCATAAAAATTACCTAAAGTTAAGTAGTGATTAACGACTTTTTGTTTAGCCGTACATTTTTGACGTTTAAACGTCATTTAACTTTAATTTACGTTTATAAATAAACCCCTTTGACTCTCCAACCCTCCGTTGTGCTTTATTTTCTTAAGAAAGCGGTGGACGGTCACACAAATACAGAGTTTTTGACATCTTACGAAGCACCAGGGTAGCCCGCGAAATTGAAATTTTCTTACGTTTTTTTTTTTCATTTGACAAACATTCAAAAGTCCAAATTAAAGGTTTGCCAACGTAAAATGGAGCGCAGTATTCTAAGCGTTAAATTGACAGACCATATTCGCGACACCACACTGCGTTCCAAAACACAGATTACTGACGTTGCTGCAAAAAGCCGCTAATGTGAAGTGGGACTGGGCTGGCCACGTCTGCCGTATGCCCAATGAGCTGTGGGCCAAAATAACCACCACGTGGAGCCCTGACACAGCTAGAAGGCGTCGCGGCAGACCCCGTAGAAGATGGTGGGACGAGCTGGAGAAAACAAACGATCAGTGGTCCACTTTAGCCCTGGATCAAAAGAGTTGGAAGTCATGAAAAGACACCTTCGCCCAGCTATGGAATGATGCAGGCTAACAGTATGTTTTGCAATGTGCAGGTCATTGTCATGTCATGTTGAATGTTGATTAAAATATGATTCGCGAGTGTAACAAATATGACTAAATCATCAATATGATTGTATTGATAATTTTAATGAGTCTAAATTCGTATAATCCTTTAAATGACTAGGTATTTCATGAAATACGCGGCGCAGGCGATGCGATGCGATGCAATGGGTTGGGTCAAGGTAACAAGATTCACGCGGACGAAACCGTGGGTAGTTGCTAGTAGATGATGAATATATGTATTTATGCAAACTGATACGTAGTTAAATTTCAGGCTATCTGGGGCGATGCTTCTGTCTCTCCAATTATGTCAATTTATGCTTTATTGACGGGGTCTGTGCACCAGCGAGGCCGGGCGGTGATCTGTGTATCTTTGCTAGTGAAGTACTGACGCTATTGTGGAGGATTAGTCTTTGTTCACGACTTTGTGTATGAGGTCTTCGTCTTTGATATTTATCTACTCTTTTAGACTGTTCCTTTGTTCTGGTAATCGCAAGCGCTACAGTAACACCTATATTTCGCCAGTTATGATTAAGTCACCTGTAAGTCACCAGCCTATTTCCATCAACCTGGCACAGATCCAGACTTCGAGCTGCTACTGAGAATAACCAGATAAAAACCCATTAACACTGTCGGGGAGTTTGCTGCGCCACTTCTTCTTTCCAGCGAGAGTACTAGGAAGTGGTGAAGGGCGGGCGTTTTTGGGGAACTGTCTTATGTTGGTAATTTTGACGTTGAAAACCTGCTGATTTTCGGCCTAGTTTGATTAAATGGCTTCTGATTTTTGACTGCTCAACCCTGGAACTAAGCCCAGGGGCCTCGCTCATCAGTCGCACTTGCAACCATTACACCAACGAGTCAGTCTATCCAGGAAATATGTATATTTTCCATCGCGAAATCCTCACGGACGCCCTCCGTCTGGGGAGAACGGAAGGTTATGTCAATCTCCCACCGACAAGAACTCCACTGTTCCTTCTACAGCCATGAGACTGGGCTGATACTGAGAAATTCCAGAATCCATCCAAGAAATATTCTAAAAAACCAGCACTAATAGCTGATCTTTAAGGAATTTCGGCATGGAATCGTTCAAAGCACATAACGGGCTATGTGACATTTTGTCAGCTTTCATCCTAACGCTGTTTCGGCTAAGTGCCAAATACCACATACTATGCAGGTGCTAGAATTACATCCTGAATTCCTGACATGAAATTATGAGGCCGAGACGAAGTTGGTTGGAGAGGGGACGTAATTAGGCTAATGTAATTAACAATCTTCCCAGCCTTTTCCCAACTATGTTGGGGTCGGCTTCCAGTCTAACCGGATGCAGCCGAAAATCAGTATGTCACACGGAGCGGCTGCCTATCTGACCTCCCCAACCTAGTTATTGGATAACAAGGTACCCCGTGGACGGGCGCAAACTGAAACCAGGAATTCAGCACATAATTCTAGACGTAGCGTTGAAATTTTTCTTCAGGGGTTTCAGAATCAGAGCAGCTTTATACCAGTATTTTACATAGAGCAAATGCCTATCTGACCTCCACAACCCAGTAACTGGCTAACACGATACTCCTTGATAAGACTGGTTGTCAGACTTTGGGGCATCTGTAACGACTGTCAAAGATCTACGATTGACAGCCCGGCTTAGCGTCCTTTCCGAGGCACGGACTTGAGCTGCTGTATTCTGAGAATATTGTCTTTTTATGTAACTTTTTCACGTGAATGAAAAGATTGTCTTTTTCAGTGGGATAATTTTAAAGCAGAATTTCCTCATATTTCTGCACGACCACCTACAATAGCTCAAGATACGCCGTTACGTACGACTACGGTTGTACGTCGTGGATTCAAACCCAAGCAACCACTTAACTCTGTGTAAATTATTTCATCGCCACTGCTCTCAAAACGGTGAAGGAAAACATCGTGAGGCGACCGGCATGTCCTAGAACCAAAAATTCAAAGACATATGACATTCGCCAACCCACACTGGACTCGTATGGTAGATTATGGCCCACTTCCTTTCACAGAGAGAAGGCCTGTGTGGGAACGTTATATGCTGGTTATATAGCATAACTAGCTTCTGTCCGCGATTTCATCCGCGTGAAAATTCACCCTCCCCCCATTCACACTCTTAGGGGTAGAATTTGGAAAAACCCTTTCTTAGTATCCACTAAGAGAGGGTTTTTCCGAATTCTAACCCCTAAGAAGAGAGAAGAAGAGTGGATATCCTACCTACACTTCACAAAGAACACACCCTTCAAAGGAGATGTTTCATTTTTGGCTAGCACTTGTACAATATATCAAAAAACGGGGAAAAATACTCTGAATTTAGGAAAAATATGAATCAGTGAATTTGAGAATAACCCTTTGTGTACAAACAAATTAAAGTTTTTCAATTATTGCCATTTAATAACGTTATGGTCAATATGGCGGCGTCCTGACAGCAAACATTCGTTCTGAAACCAGTATGGATCTGAAATGAGTGCAAAACCGTAAATAGAAAAACATTAAATGTAATCATAAAAAGGTATCAGTGTGTTATTAATTCATCTATTACACCTATTTCTAATGTCTTATTAATGGACACATGTAAAAAGAAAATAATATCAATATAATATTTTGAAAATAATATCCTAGTTCGATTAATCATCTACTTGGCCAGTGTATTTCCGAACGTTTTATTTTGACATAAACTGTCTGTTAATCCTATGGGACATCGTCATGACATCGAAACCCGTATAGGTTAGTGAACAGATAAACAATGTTTTACCGTTAACCAATATGGGTTAATCGACGGTCAAAAGGCTAACAATGAAGCGAAAACATAAAATATCCCGTTTTAGGTTATAATGACATTAACGTTATTGTCATCTGTCATTGACTCAATATGTCTCCATTTTACTCACAACAAATGTCAAACATTTTCAATTTTAATTTTGTACTAAATTAATACAAATTAATTCTATAAATCATTGCCTATTATGTGTTTATAGATATATTCCACAGATTTTCTGAAATGTACACGTCCTAGCCAAAGTTCCATACAAAACAGAAACGTCTCCTTTCATGTCTCTAGGACCAGCGGTTTTGGCTGTGCGTTGTTATATCAGTCAGTCAGGACTTTGAATTTTGTATAGATAGATAGAGCAATTTCAATTGAACTCTATGGCCATCACTCGATCTAAAGGTCAAGAAAGACATTTCCATAAATTTTCCCTCATCCCGCTTCTAGAAACATTCGAATTCTGAGTCCAGCCTTACGTAGGGGTATCTTGCCCAGTAACTGGGTTGTGGAGGTCAGATAGGCAGTCGCTCCATGTAATATACTGAGGGGCAATTTTCGTAATTCTAAGAACGTTCACATTTTGATATCAGTCTCAATCTGACAAAAATACTTCTAAATTTTCCTAAATTTTTGAAAAATTTTTGACATTGCTCGTCGCTAAGCTGAGATTGTGGCAGATTTTGAACGTGTTTAATGAGGGTTTTCTGAAATGACGTTCGCTAGGTGGCAGCACTGGCGCGTCAGGTCCAGGCATCTGTCAAAGAGCCTATATTTTCTTTAGTCATGACGGAATGATGAACGAATGAATGAATCGAATGATGAACGCCGTCATATATTTTGTATTGGGAGACCTCTTGTCACAGTGGTGCCAACTGGTGTCGTAAATTTTCACGAAAACCCTCATTAAGAGAACTGGTTTTCTGATATTCAGCTGCATCCGGATAGAGTGGAAGCCGACCCCAACATAGTTGGTTTGGTGCGTATTCTAACACATCATCTCGAGAAGTTCCTCAAAGAAGAGTTCTTGCCGAAGGGTGTTGTGTACCGCCGGTTTCGTGGCCGGCTACATAACACCAGTCAACGAAACACGACGCAGACACTTCGTGTTCGTTAGTTTGTTAGTGTAATTATAATGTTGTATGTATTTATAGTATTTTTAAGGTATACTAATATTATATTTGTTTTATATGGGCCTTGATGCCTGAAATAAATGGATAAATAAATAAATAAAAGGCTAGACAGAAGATGCGCTTCAACAAAAATCTTGAACACTCATCGGAATGCTAATGACGGCAATTATTCGCTTTTAACAAATAAGTTCTCTGCTCCAAGCACAATAGCTTTTGAAGACCTACCTTGACACACATGTGTTGAATAAGATTGGTCATTATATGTATAATAAAGAGAAATATATGGTTTGATTTAAGCACGTCTTGTAGTAAGGACTATACAGTCAACGAAGGTCAGGTCAGTCACTGATTCAAACACTGTGTACTCCAGTGCTTGAACTGCCCCTTTGGTCTTGTAGTCGCAAGCACGACTCCTGAGCGTGGGGTCCTGGGTTCAATTCCATTTTCCATTAGGAATTTCTTAGTAAAAGCCGGGAGTTTGGAAGTTGGCGCTGTGGTACCCCCGTGCCTGGGAAAGCACGTTAAGCCGTTGGTCCTGCGCCTGATAGAGGTCGTGTCGGATTGCCGTCCCATCGGACTATGAGAGTAAAGGATCAGAGAGTGCACCTGTGTTTAGGCACATACTTGTGCACTATAAAACTACATCTCCCGCGCCGAAGGCTAGTCTCCGCTGAGATTAGCCGCCGTGGCTGAAATACGGTCTGAAGGACTTTTTTTATTTATATTATTTCTACGACCTGGAGTCGAGTCCAAGACCTCATGCTGAGCATTACTACAATAAGTACAGTACCAATAATCTGTACTGCACAATTTGTACAGACGCCAGCACATCAAGCTACCTGAAGCTGTCAAAATTCCCAATCAATTTTGAGCCCTATGCTTTAGCGATAAAGTTGAAAATCTACTAAAGAAATTTGACATATTGTAGTAGCTTGATGTGCTGGCGTCTGTACATTTCCGTCCTAAGCGTGACCACGAAAATGTCTTACGACGCCATTGTTGAGATTGTTGCGACATTCGTCTGTTACTCAATCGCATTTCGTTATACGATGAAACATTATTGGTTTTATTTTCCAGCGAAATAGGCCGCTTACATTTTTAGAAGAATTAGGAATTGTGTCAAGATTATTGTCTTGTCTTTATCCCAATTTATTAGTGATCAGTGCAGCATCTATGTATACTATCTATACCTACTTAATATTATAAAGCTGAAGAGTTTGTTTGTTTGGTTGAACGCGCTAATCTCTGGAACTACCAATCGGATTTGAAAAATTCTTTTTGCATTTGATATCCCAATTCTTGAGGAAGGCTATAGGGTATTTAACATCACGCTATGACCTTTAGGAGCCGAGCAAAAACAAAAAAAAGTCAGAAAGAACGCTAAGCAAAAACGAAGTAATAGCGTGGGCAGGCGATGCGATGCGACGGGGTGGGTCGGAGTAACAAGAAATTTTACGCGGACGAAGTCGCGGGCAGAAGCTTTATTCCTCTTAGATTTTCACAGTTTATGCATTTAGCCAATGTCACGTTAAGAGTATTCTTCTTCCATACTTCTCTATTAAACATCATCTCAGTAGACACCCACGAAAATTATCAGAAATTGACAAATCCAACCTCTCAGGGACGAGCTGGTACAAATTTGTACCGCTTGTGGTACACATGTGTACCAATTGTTGTTGTTAACGGTTTTTCAGACAGATCAGTAGGAACAATCAATGTACGGACGCCAGCACCCGAAACTGTCAAATTTTCGCAATCAACTTTGAACCTTACGCTTTAGTGATAAAGTTGAAAATCTATTAAAGAAATCTGACAGATTGTAGTAACTTGATGTGCTGGCGTCTGTACTTTTACCCTTTTATTTATAAACGTTAGGTTAAACGTCGAAAGTCGCTAATCATTACATAGCTTTAAGCAGCGTGTGTGTGTGTGTGCGTGTGGTGTGTGTGTGTGCATACACCACGAGCGGTACAAATTTGTACCATCTCGTCCCTGAGAGGTCCCATGAATTTGGGTATTTTTATAGTTTCGTCATGAAATCACGCGAAATTCTAATGTATCTACTTATGTATTTCCTCTAACACCGTATTGACCGTATGCATGACTTTACTTCATAATAGCGTGCTAATAGCGTCCATGTTTTTTGGCCTTGAATTTAACAAGGTAGGTGCGTTAAAAAAACTAAATTATCATACTAATTATCTAATTATGTATAGCGAGCAATTTTATAACTTTATGTTCTCTAGAAAAATCTGTTCGGCGGGGTACAAATGTACAATGCGTGCCACGAAAGATGAGACTTGACACAACACGTGGTTTGACATGCTCAGTACACGATTATTTTAGGTATCTTTAGCGGTATGAGGTCTGAGTGCGGGACGGGACCGGACGTCATAGGGGCGGCGGAAAGAGCGGGGGAGGCGGGGTCAAGTCTCATCTTTCGTGGCACGCATTGTAATTCAGTAACACACTATCAGTAGCCATGGGTTTCATTCTGACAGTTCATCAACATTCATTGCTCTGTTTACGTTGTTGAGCAGACACGTTTTCCGAACCTAAGAAGCAATGGATTAGCAATCCTTCAAAATGATTCAGATTATTAGGGTGTGTGACTGTTTGTAACATAGTCAGCCTATAAAGAGAATATAACCACGTGGTTAAATAGTCGTCCTATAATGTTCCCACTCCTGGGACACAGGCCTCCTCCCTGTGAGACTCCGTGCGCTGCAATCCTACCACGCAGGGCCAGTGCGGGTTGGTACCTATATGTCACACATTTATGAATTTTTGGTTCTAGGACATGCCCGGTTTCCTCACGATGTTTTCCTTCACCGTTTTGAGAGCAGTGGTGATGAAATAACTAGATTGTTGTTGTTGTTGTGGTTGTGTAGACTTTCGCGCTTCTACCACTAACGAAGACTGTCAAAGATCTACCTACGAATATCAGCCCGGACCAACGCAACGGCATTACGTGCTTTTCATGGCACGGAGAGGTAAATGATAAATGATTTTATTTTTGTGAGTAGGTTTGCACAAACACTTTTACACGTCAATCATATATTTTTTAAACTAGATGACGTCGGCATTTCCTATCTGACTACTCTGAGAAGAAAGGCCGAAACAAACTCATAGTCTCTTTTAAAGTCCAGACATAATCTTGGTCAGGTTATATGAAGACCATGTAGGTTGATGGCTGAGATGGTCTTTTGAGGAAAGAACCACACAGATTGAGAGGACCTGTCCAGTCAGTGCACGCATTTGTCAAAAATCGTGCAGCTCAACTCAAGACTTAAGGAATTATCGAATTTTCGATATGCAATGGATGGTCGCATCCACGTACTGACCGTGGCGAGCGTAGCTTAACATTCAATCGAGGCTTGCAGCTGTTATCATTTCGCCACGAGCCCCCTTTACCGAACCATAGCATTAACAATGAATTTTCCAAATCAGTTCTTACGTACATACTACAAAGTCTTAAAAAAATAGCAATCGGTTCAAAAAATATCTAGGTAGATAATTTCATTGCAATTTCTGATTACCGTAATCTCATATTGTATTTTTACACAACCCCGAGTAAACAAGAAACAGCGATAACGTTACCGAAAATAAAATTGGTAACGTATACGAACGAACATCACTACACAGCCGCCTGTCCTATTTGACCAAGCACAGAGCGGCAACGTCGCCTTTCTCTTAGCGCAGCAGACATGTTGTTTTTATTATTACTGTGACACTTTGGTTACCTACTTTGCTGTAAGTAATTAAGTATTATTTTTATGAGCTGTTATTCTGTTTATGGTTTTTTATCGACTTCTAAGGGTATACTTAGTATAATTATTGTTTAATAGAGGGAGACCTTATTACCATCCATCAATCGGGCATTAATTCAGACTCCGGACTGCTTCTGAGAAATTCTAGATGAAAACACCGGTCAATCAAAAATCTAAATATTTTATTCCACATAAACCTACATGGGCACTTATGAAACGTCAGGAGCTAGGTGCACGGTTGAACGGTTCCAATTGGTCGTTTCCTATGGAGACGAACCGGCAAGAAACTCCACGGTTACTCTTTTTAAAAATAATTGACTTTTAGTATGTTTTCAAATTACCGTAGGTATGGGAGGACAGTGTAGGCCTGTCAACAAGTACCAGGTAATATCTACTGTGGAATGCAATAAAAGTATTGAGTTTTACAGGCATTGATCTTGCAATGCCTGTTTTGTTCCATGAGCCTTCCGATTCCGACTAACACATGTTTACCCAGCAGCAGTGTCCTCCTGTCTCCTAATGTCAAAACAGTTTTTATGTACAGACGCCAGCACATCAAGCTACCCAAAACTGTCAAATATTCCCAATCAAACTTGAACCTTATGCTTTAGCGATAAAGTTGAAAATCTATTAAAGAAATTTGACAGATTGTAGTAACTTGATGTGCTGGCGTCTGTATCTAGTTAAGATGGATTTCATAACAAAAAAAACGACTTCCAAAAAAAACACTACAAAGTGAAAAATAACTTTAATTTCGGAAGTCGGTGTCATTAAAACCGAGATCCAAAAAAAAAACACTAGGTACAAAGTGAAAAATAACTTTAATTTCGGAAGTCGGGTGTCTTTGGATCTGTATTTAGTTTTTGCCATCGACTTCCGAAATTAAAGTTATTTTTCACTTTGTAGTGTTTTTTTTGGAAGTCGGTTTTTTTTTGTTAAAAAGTTTTTATTTCTCGCTTTTTAGTGGGTCTGTTTATAATGTATCTCAGTTACAATAGCCTAATGTCAACTTGCCCATCGCCTTCTACAAATATTGCTTTTCCCGATGCAGGGACGTTAATTGTTGAGGAGTTCTCCTGATTTTCCACCATCTCACCATTCATCTCTATTTCACTATTATTCGCATTGTGACGAGCATACATTGCTTAGCAACCATATTAACGTAATCGAATCGCAACCCGTGAAATACTATTATTGAGTAGTTCCGGTGGCCATCTGTGGTCTTCTTCATCAGTTCCACTTCACCAAATGGTGGTTCCCGAGAGCAAATGCACGAGTTATTATAAAAAAAATACCCAAATCGCTATAGGTGCCTGTAAATGGCAAATTTCTACGTTTCATTTAGGAAATTGCCTGTTTAATGAAGAGATGACTTTTTATCTGAATATCTGAAGGCCAATTCTCGTAATTTAAAACGTTCAAAATCTAGTCGCAGTCTCATTTTAGCGACAAAGAAATGTCAAAAACTTATCAAAATGTAGGGAAATTTGAAGTATTTTTTGACATATTGAGACTGAGATCAGACAGAGTTAAAATTAGTAGAATTGCCCCTCTGATCTTTTCTCTTTTAATCAAAGACAAAAGCAATTTTTTCAAATTAAGCCGAGAATCAGCAGTTTTTGAACGTCAAAATTACGACAGTCCCCCAAAACGCCCGCCCTTCACCATTTTCTAGTGCTTCAATTAGGAACAAGAAGTGGCGCAACAAACTCCCCAGCAGCACAGCTGTCTGTTAAGTTAGAAGAACTTGATTCTATTTCTATACTATAGTATGCAAATTAATTACCATTACCTTACCACAGATAATATAATACTCTACGTACCATTACAAAACATAAAACATTAAAAGTCCGGACGTCGCGCGTCGAGCGAATGCGTTCCTGACACAATGACACCTGTCATGCGACAATTCGCAAAACACGAATTCGTTTGTATGAAACCAGTGACGTAATATAGTTTATAGTATATCTTTGTATGAAACTGACATGTGTCAAGAACGCAATCTGTCATGGGCTGGGCTGTAAATTATTTGCCATGTCATGTCATGTGTAATGCGGCAAATAACAAGAAAAGCTACACCACCGCTGCACCGTCTAAAGTCTAAACAGTGTTAGAGGTAGACGATGCAAAGTCATTTGTATGCCACAGACAAGAAATTTGAATTGTGGTTTCAGACAATAAAATTCTAGAATTGAGAATTTTTAGCCAGCTCTTGAGCTTGAGTTTCCTATTTTCCCCAGTATTTGACATTGGACATTAAAGTGTCAAATCAAAAAACGCTCGTTTGTGTGACCGTTGTTAGCTTTCTTAGGTGGCAAAGCTTTAGACTCTGCACCGGGGTTTATTTATAAACGATGATTAAAGTTATGTGACGTTCAAACGTCAAACCTATGTGGTTAAACAATCGCTAATCACTACTCGTATGCAAATTTTATGAATAAAGGGATACCTAATTGTCTATCATACTTTCAAACACAATCTGAATAATTTTGAAGGAAATTGCTAATGCATTGTTATTTCATATGTTCGAAAAAAAAATCTGCACAACGACGTTAATAACGCAATGAATCTTGTTGAACTGTCAAAATGTAAGTCATTCCTGCTGTCAGTATGTTACTTTTTTTTTTTTTTTTAAAGGCTAAGGTCTGAGACCATGCTGCCTAGTCATCAGTTACTATTTTTTAGTCTAACATGACATTAGAATATGGGTGCACACATTCTAATGTATTAGGAGTATTTGGCAGCAAATGTATCGAATCAAGTTTCCCGGTAAACTTCGCTGAGGTAGCCAAAACTACAAAAAAATTCTCAGCTCCATTTTACCGGGATCGCGTCTGTTTCATGTCAGTATGTTACGCAATCAGCCAGCTGGATTAGTTTTTTTTTTTATTTCGTTCGCCTGTTTAAAAGGCAGGCATCGTTCTATAGACCATTCAGCCTCCCCGCTGGATTAGAAGATCTCCCGTTTGACAAAGGACTTAGTCGTGATGAATCTATGCAACTTTGTTATTACGCTTGAAGATAAATGATTATTATGACTATATTTACACAATCTGCATTTGCAGTTTTATTTGCCAATAATATTTAAACAAATAGGTATGAGTTTTTGGAAAAATAACTTCCAACACAGTAAAGTTCAGTTTACGCTACAACTTCAAACATTTTTATAACTTTTTCAATAGTGCGAGTGCCATTAAAATAAAGTTGATATTTGTTTAACTTGAAATAACATCAATTTGAAACAAGTTTGAATAGACTTTAGAATAATAATTTCAAAATAAAACCGATGAGGAAAAGCCGTAGAACCGGTCACGGAAGTAAGACCTTCCTTGTTCGTGAGGGCAAACGATCACTTCCTGCAAAATGGCGTCTAAGACAATTTACGCGCTAAAATATTAATATCATGTATATTAGTTTACTAAGTATGAATGTGTCGAAGATAAATTATAATGCCTGACATTTTTGTCAAATAAAAAAATACACCTAGCCTTTTCAACTATGTTGAGGTCGGCTTCCAGTCTAACTGGATGTACTTAGCTGAATATCAGTATATATTTTACATGGAGCAACTGCCTATGTCACCTCCATAACTCAGTTACTGGGTAACACGAATACATCATACCCCATAGAGTACAATATTTTAAGGGGATACCCAGTGAGACTGGTTGTCAGACTTTTGGGCTTCTGACTACCCGTAAGCCGTAACCAACCATTCTGTCAAAGAACTACGAATGACAGCCACCACCAGAAATAGTAGAAGAAAAAATAAGCCTGAATACGATTTTTTTGCAAACAAATGATTAAGTACAAAATTATGCTATCTCGTGGGAATTACGTTTACTTGAAATTATGTTGAAACTAATAATAATGTATGTCGTGAATATCAGATAAAGTTTCGAGTGGTTTACACATTTTGTGAGTCATTTTAGTCATTCATTTACTACGCTTTGTGGGTGGGAGGGACATTATGAATTGACATACAGAAGTCCCATTCCAAACTTATAGAGAACGTTTCAAGGAAAATCCAACAAGCTGGAATAGAGTTGCGTCTTTGTTTTGTTAGTTTAATATACATAGTTTGACATCTTTGACAGTTGTTACGGGTAGTAAGGTCAAGACTAGGCAGCGGTCATACTCTTCAATTTAATTCCGATAGATCGACATTGGAATTGTGAAGTTTCGTACTCTTGAGTTCGATGCTAGCGCCAAATGATTTTTGATGGATGAAATTGGGTGTCCATTTTGGAGAACTAAGTGGAATTGGGTTCGGGCTTGGCGTGGGGTAATTGTTGACAATATTATTTTCAAGAGTACCGAATCACGTGACTCTAAAATTAACATTGGAATCATATTGGCATCTCGTTGGAATTAAAATTAGTTTGGAGAGTAAGCCCTCAGGCCAGCCTTAAAGTCTGACAGCCAATCTAATCAAGCAGTCACTCCATGTAAATACTGATATTCAGCTACATCCAGTTAGACTGGAAGCCGACCCTAACATACATAGTTGGGGAAAGGCTAGGCAAGTGATGACGATCTTGTACTGCCCTAAGCTATGTCTGGTAGGTTTAAGTCTCAATCAATAATTAATTTTATAGCGTTTATATTTTTACATAACGTCATAATTTATTGCGACGGAATTTTGATCGTTTTTTATATACTTATACTAGCTCTCTATTGCCCCGTATTAGAAGGATAATTATAACAAAAGTATAATTATCAATTAGCTATTGATCGATTCTTTGAAAATGATGATTATGTTCGACATTAAAGAAACGCCTTTTAGAGAGATTAGCTAGTGATAGGAATTACAACGAAAAGGTCATTAATACACAAAAGGTGAGGTACCTAATCAGTAATTATAAGGGGGTCTCAGGTAATGGCCTCATTAGGTGTAATAAAAATCGATTTACAGAATTTAACAAGAATCGATGGTTAGGTGGTCAACAACACAATCGTTTCCAGAGATTGGGTGCAATAAAACGTTTTCTGGTAATCTATTATCAGTGCACCGATGATTTTTGACCTGACCAATTTATCAGTAAGTCACCAGTGAAGTGAGATTTGGAGATAAAATATTTCGAAATAATTACTTATGAATCAATTTGTAGATAATAAGGAAAAAATCGGTCAACGCTTGTACCTCATAAGGGGTGCGAGTGGCGCACCATGTTTGTTTGGAGAAAATGTAGCAAATATAGGTCTTATTACCATATAAAAAAATCAAGTCGAAACACGAAGGGACTCAGAAGGTATAAGTACTATTTTTTATGCCATTTCCCATACAAAAAAAATCACGTTTGGTGCCGTAGCTCTCAATATAAGATTCAGATAAGAAAATGCTTCATAGGTTTTTTACAGCTTATAAGTAGGCCTATACGCTGGAATGATTTGTTTTTCAAAAACTGACACATGTATTTTTGAGTTGCCTATGTTCCTTTGCTTGTATGGCGTCGATCCACTGTGCGTCGCATCGCATATAGCCTGCGCCCGCTATTAATTCGTTTTCGCATAGCGTTCCAGCTCGTTCAAACAACAAAAAGAACAAAAATATCTTCAGTTTTATTATTAGTACTAGCTGTGCCCGGTTTTCATCCGCATAGGTTTTGATCCCGTGGAAATATCGGGATAAACAGTATTGTATGTTTTAATCCTGGCTATAAACTATCTGTGTGCCAAATTTCATCAAAATCCGTTCAGTCGTTTTTGCGTGAAAGATTCACAAACATCCATCCATCCTCACAAACTTTCACGTTTACAATATTAGTAGGATAGTAGGATTATAAAAGAAAAGAAGAAAGAAAATTTGTTTATTCTGCACAAACAAAAACGCATATTGCAAATAAAAATTAAAAATTATAAAAAAAAAATGACATTAAATACACACACAACATGACAACACGACAACACACACACACACAACATAACACAACAACAACATCACACTACACAACGACATCACATCACAATACAATCGCCAATCGTCATTACATTGACAATGTAATATTTCGTTCTACGATATCTTGTGAAACTTCTGTTTTGTCTCCGTATTGTTGCTCAAGATTGGTCAACAGTCAACACGCGGACCGCTGCCGCCGCCGACGCATTCGGCTCGAGAAACATCCGGAAAACCCCTTGTATGACGTAACTCCCATGTGTGTGACGTATACGTAGTTAATACGATGTTTGAACCCGGCGCAAATGATGACGCTACTTGCGTAGGAGGCACTTTTAGGAGTGCACGATATAAATCGATAAAAAAAAATATCGATAATAAAAAATGAAAATATCGATTTGTGGGATGACCGTTCTAAAACGTGCGAAATTTCACTCATATGAAAGAAGGAGACCGAGCTATATGTAAGATAGAGAGAAAAAATTGGTTTTGAAACGCTTGAGAACGAAAAAGAGTTTTGGAACGGTCTTGCGACATTAGTCGATACAGACATTATTCCCATTTAATATACATAAGTGTATCTTGTTTAGTCATTATGTGACACTCCACGTTAAAAACTAAATTCAACTTAATTTTTGTGATGGGTAGAAATTGCACTTATCAGTGGGCACGGAAGCGTTCCAAAACCTCGTAGGGTAACTGTCAGGCGATAGCTCGATTACCTTCGGATTCACTCGTGTCGATATTGGAACGCTCAAGGGTGATTTTCGCATTACTCCGAGCGAAAATCGCACGTTTTAGAACGTAGCCTTAGACTAGTTAAAACAAATCATTTACGATATATCGAAAGTATCGATATATTTGCTCGATATATCGCAAAGTGTCGATAGAACACTACGATATATACATATTATATCGATAAAAATATCGATATTTTTTTACGTGAACATCTCTAATTATGGTTAGGTTTTCTTTTTGTTTTTTGAGTGCGTTCACAAAGAATGCATTGTTTTTAATAACTTACAAAATTAAATAAGGGGTAGTGTCATAAAAATCTGTCAAATCATTAAAATATCTCTTTTGTAGGTACCATAAGCACTTTTCCATAAGAGATTTGTTCTTGTGGTACAAATCTAACTTAGAAAGATGTATTAATGATTCTAATGATAATAATTCTGTAAATACGTACCTGTTATAGTCGCGAATCATACATAGGTACATATTTTGATCAAGATACTACCTGACACTCACCTGAAAATTGCAAAAAACGTAAGAAAATTTGAATTTCGCCGTCACCCACTAGGCCACTACGCATTAGATATGAGCGCCGATGGCCAATGCCACGGCGGCGGCGTGGCCTTAAAATTTCCACGGCGGCGGCGGCGTCGCGGCGGCGCGACGTGGCCGGCCGTGGGCCTTAGATTTTGTTTTATCAGGGAAAGTTTCTTAAAAAAAACTTAAAGAAAACCATATTAAAAAGCTTTACCTATATTTTTTTATAGGTAAAGCTATATTACTGTCGTTATATCGAGGTGCTGAGATGTCTCTACGACGCCGCCACCATGTGTGTCCAAGTACAGGATCAGCAGTCCAAACCCATCCAACTGTGCAGAGGATTGAGACAGGGGGATGTCATATCCCCGAAACTGTTCACGAGCGCATTGGAAGATATGTTTAAGATGCTGGACTGGAAAGGTAAGCGCATTAACATAAACGGCGATTACATCTCACACCTGCGATTCGCTGATGACATAGTCTTGATGGCGGAGTCGCTGGAGGAGCTAACCCAAATGCTGGACGGCCTAGCTTCAGCCTCGCGACACGAATTCGTGTCGGCATGAATTTGGATAAAACCAAAGTCATGATCAATGGCCTCATTGACCCGGGACCGGTCGTCGTGCACGGCCACCCTCTCTCGAAATTGTTTCCGAATACACTTACCTCGGGCAAATTCTGCAGTTAGGTAAAAACAATTTTGAGAGGGAGGCCAAGAGAAGGATCCAGCTAGGCTGGGCAGCGTTTGGGAAACTACGTCGAGTCTTCTCGTCATCTATACCGCAGTGCTTGAAAACTAAAGTTTTCAATCAGTGCGTCCTACCCGTCATGACTTACGGGGCTGAAACGTGGACACTCACGATAGGGCTGGTCCATCAGTTCAAAGTCGCTCAGCGAGCTATGGAAAGAGCTATGCTCGGAATCTCTCTGAAAGATAGGGTCCGTAACGAATGCATCCGACAGAGAACGAAAGTTATCGACATAGCTCAAAGAATTAGCAAGCTGAAGTGGCAGTGGGCCGGTCATATCTCGCGAAGAACCGACAACCGCTGGGGTAAACGAGTTCTTGAGTGGAGACCGCGACTCGTAGTGTAGGACGCCCTCCGGCCAGGTGGGATGACGATCTGCGAAAGACTGCAGGCAGATGCTGGATGCGTCAAGCTGAAGACAGGGCGCTATGGCGCTCATTAGGGGAGGCCTATGTCCAGCAGTGGACTGCTATAGGCTGATGATGATGATATTTTTTAATAATTGTTAATATAATTTTACAGTCTTTTAAATAAAATTGAAGATCACGTTTACTTACTGAATAATAATCATTTCAATACTTATTTTCTTTTATGAGAAACTGAGTCATTTTAAGTTAATACACGTTCACTCGGTGAAATATTCGACTCGACTGAGTGTGAGCGACGAGCGAGCGTAGCGTCGCGAGGCGACTAGGCGAACTAATACGGCCGGGCCGCGCGTGCGAGCGGGAGAGCAAGTTGCGACTCGTCGCGACGGCGCGCCGCGTGCTTCACTCGGCGACGACGCGTCGACATGAACTCACGGCGACGGCGGCGCGCCGGCGGCGCGGCGCTCATATCTACTACGCATTCACCTTAAAAGTCCGACTGTAATAATGTTATCATCAATAAATTGCAAAGAAGTTAAACGTTTAAACGAAAAGCAATAAAAAAGTTCTTTTTGTTTTATAAAAAAAACAGTTGTCGTTTAAATTTTTTGCCGCCCAAACTTATTTTTTCAACACTATAATTGAAATGTAACCTTATTCCAATATAGATAAGACTCATATTCAAAACAGTCAGGTGGTTGAATAACCGTCTAAATTAAGTTTGCGTTTAAACGTCATGTTTTCGTCGCGTTATGATTATGACGTTTATTAGTTTATCTTTCGTTGTGAACAAGTGAGTGCGTTTTTTAATTCTCCTTGGTTTTAATTTGCGGAATGAAATTTAATTAGCTGTAAACTCTTCCTTGCGCGTACAAATAGTGTTGTTTAAAGCTTTAAACTAAATGAAGCAGCGCGATGGAAGTGTAGAGGCAGAATATTTGTATTGAGCGTGTCTCGATGGCAACGACCCTGGGAGTGACGCACGCCATTTTGCCGCGCCGCGCCATGCCCCTCCACTGCCCGCTCTCATCCAGCCAGTACACGTCCTAAAAAGCGCCACGCTACAACGTTGATGTTTTCGTTACCGTTGACAATACGTTTTCTGATGTAAATTCAGAGCTCGCGTTGTGTTATGTGCGGTGTTCAGCGGGGTAATTACGTAACACACTACGTACCAGTAGCAATGGTTTTCATTTTAACAGTTCAACAATATTCATTGCGTGATTTACATTGTTGAGCAGACAACTTTTTCGAACATATTATGCAGCAATGATAAGTAATGATTTATTTCTTACTAACCACTCACTAAACTTCAATGGATTAGCATAAGTACATACATATCCTTCAAAATGATTCAGATTGTTATTGAAAGTGTGTTACGTAATTAGGCCCTTCCTCATTTGCTCAGTTTTCAGTGAACTTTATGAATGGAAAGTACCTACTGACTTTTTAATAACCTGTGCTTAAAATTTGTGTGGTGAAAAAAGTTTTTGTAGAAAAAATGCCGAAAGTACACAATCCATTGCTGTGGAACTATTTTGAACCGAACCGAGTGGAAAAAACCGCAGAATGCAAACAATGTCACAAGATGTTGTCATACAGAACCACCAGTGCTAATTTGAAACAACATTTGAAGATAAAACACGTTGATTCTTTTAACGAGCTGCATGAACCAGCAAGCGTCTCGGTCAGCAAGCCTCGGCCTTCAATTCAAAAAAGCTGTAATTTATTGATTTGGAACTATTTTGAGAAAAATGAGGAGCAAGGCGACAGTAAAATGGCTGACTGCAGACTTTGCAGAAAGAAACTGTCCTATAAAACGACTATAAATAATTTGAAGCAGCATTTGAAGCACACACATATTGGAAGTTATAATGAGTTTGTAGCGCAAAGCGAGTCCATTGTGGTGGATTCGGCTGAAGAAGATTGCACATCAACAGAATCAGGTAGGTACCTAAATAACATATTCTTAACATTGGTTTCCAGATTTTTGGAACGAAGCTCTTTACGGGTTTGCGGTAGGAGAAAACTGGGAGAAATCGTCACGTAACGGAAAAAGCGTTATGCCCCCTCCATTCGAACTTTTCTCTCTCTCTCTCTGTCTCTTTCTATTTTATGAAGAGACAGAGAGAGATAGTTTTCATGGTTTTCGAGGGTGCTAAAGCCGATAATGATGTCAAAATGAAAATCCAAGATGGCGACAACTTTATAAATGTGAACTTCTAAAAACTTATACTAGATGGCTCTGTAAGGAAAATGCGTATTAAATACACGTTCTCTCTGTCTCTCTCTATTTTTTTTGTACAAGTGTGTGTGCATGCTACGAGTAGTATCGCGTAAGGAACTTCTACGGGAGTTCCCCGACCGCACACTTTTTTTTTGGGTTTGGTACCCAATGGGTGCCAAGCAACGGGACCGACTAAGGTACCGACGACGCCTGTTGGTCTGTCCGTCTGCCACAACGCTGTATCTTTTGAAACGTAATAGGTAGACACTTGAAATTTTCACAGAGTTTGTACTACTATCATGGAGAATAGAAGTAAGGAGAACCGACTCTGTTGTGAAAAAGTGTCCGTCAAACTACGTTAAATTAGGGTGGCGCCACAGTAACAACAGGGTAAATTTCTCACAGCAGTAATTTTAGGTTATGTTTACAAAATTATTTTGGACTATGTAAATAGTTCAGCCGGTCGATTCTGTACAAATCTCACCGTGAAAACTTAGGTGAAGTGAGTTTGTTTTTGCCAGGAATTGACAGTTTGACAGCTCACTCCACGCTCACTTCACCTACGTTTTCACGGTGAGATGGTTACAGAATCGCACTGCTGGTTTGGTATACTCATATACTGGGCTGTCACTAAATTTATAAAATTTTCTAACTCTCCATACTTCAATCCGTCAACAACTGCTACATTCATACTGTTATTTTAGCTGGACACTTTCAACTTTCGCCCCATATGAGTCAGTTCTCCTTCTTCTATTCTCCTTGAGTACTATGGCCGCTTTAACAATAAATAATAGAAAAATAATAAAGGACCATCATGCAATAACCGTGTTTTTTTTTGGCGTTTTTTTACCAAAGTACTTATTCGAATAAAGTAATAGTGTTAAATATTGTACGATGGTACGGAACCCTTCGTGTGCTAGTCCGACTCGCACATGGCCGCTTATTTTGATTAATAAACGAAAAGCGTTATTAACCATGCGTTATAGTTATAAAAGTCGTTGTGTGAAAAAACACGACGTTTAACACTATAGGTACTGCATACTGTGATACTGCTCTCTAATGAGGGTTTTCTGAAATGACGTTCGCCAGGTGGCAGCACTGACACGTCAGGTCCAGACATCTGTCAAAGAGCCTATATTTTCTTTAGTCATGACTGAATGATGAACGAATGAATGAATCGAATGATGAACGTCATCATATATTTTATATTGGAAGACCTCTTGTCACAGTGGTGCCAACTGGTGTCGTAAATTTTCACGAAAACCCTCATTGTGTAACACAATATCAACACAATCTGTATCATTTTGAAGGATATTGTTGATTCATTGCTTCATAAATGTTCGAGAAAACTGTCTGCTCAACAACGTAAATAACGCAATGAATGTTGTTGAACTGTCAAAAAGAAACTCATTGCTACTGTTAGTGTGCTACGCAATTACCCCACTGGTCGCCAAAGTCAAAGTCAAAGCATTTATTTCAAATAGGCACATAAAAGGCACTTTCGAACGTCAAAAATTATGCCATTTTACGCGTCTAAAGAGTTAAGCCCGCAAAATTCAATTTCTAGTCATCAACAGTCTAGTGGTCATGTGTCTCTAAGACCACGTAAGTCCAAAGAATGATGATTTCATGAAACAGTTATTCTTTGGACTTACGTGGTCTTAGAGAGTTGTGTTGAAGATTTTAATGATTATAATTCTGTAAACACATATTTCTTACGGCCGCGATTCATATATTAATTGACGTACAACTTAATACTGACCAGCAAATTCAGAAAACCTAAAAAAAATTGAATTTCGCGGGCTACCCTGGCGCTTTCGCCTTAAGGGCGGCGTGGGGTGTCGGACACCCCAGATGATAGATGCAAAATCAATCGCGGGGCTCCTATTGCTGTGTAAACGGTTTAAAGAAACGAAACCTAACCTCGGGGTGCTCTGTGCCCTTCGCTCGCTCTTTCATCCTACGTCGCCTATCGACCGACCACAACCATGCAACCCGTGTAGGGAGAATTGCTTTGGCCTAGGCGAAACTAGTTCATCCTAAAATCGGGTTTTGCCTGTAACATAATATAATATACTCCATGTTAAACATATTTGGACATTTGGACAGAAGCCACACGTGAGATTATTTTGCTTAAAACAACATCTTATTAGTCAGTTTTATTTATAGGATAAGTGGAGGAGTTAGTGGTCACGTTGACGATAGATACAAGAATGAGTACTATCTTACATTTTTTGGGGTTAAGGCTATGGTTTATGGTTTTATGGTTTAGTTTCTGTATCAGTTTTAGTTAATTTAGAATTCAATTGTGTTATTTTTGGTTCTTATATATTTTTACAGTAAAATGTACTGATTAAAACTTTCCGTTAAAATATAAAAAAAAATAAGAAATGGATTAACAATATCCTTCAAAATGATTCAGATCGTGATTGATGGCGTAATACGCAATTAATGTTCTGAGGAGTTAGCCCCGATCAGGCTCCCGTTATCACTCTGCAAACTGGCAAAGTATTTCTAACTACCTACTAAAAAATACTGAATGTATGTTTATTAGCTGTTGACAACGTTCAAAATAGTTTTAATTACCTTTCATATTTTGTACCAGCTACTCTACCGAAGACGTGAGACATTTGGCGCGAAAATCTGACAGTTGACATTTCTTAAAAAAACATGGCGCTCGAAAATGTTTCACAACATTATTTTTGTCTTCCCACGTAATGTAAGATCTATTCCTGTTAAACATTCTTATTTCATACATTCACGATGTGAACCTATAATTATCTTGTTTATTCCACGCCTTTCTGTTGAGTCATTGAACTAAATTTGATTTTATATAAAGAGCATTGATCAAAGGGTGTACATTGCGCCCATCTGGCTGACGTCGGTGACAGTGCCAAGATATGGTGGGCACAGTGTACCTACTTTGTTTCGTCAGAAAATTGTCCACCATCTTTGTATTAGGTATTTTCTCAATCAATCATCCTCGCCTTTTTCCAACTATGTTGGGGTTGGCCTCCAGTGGAATCAGTTGTAGCTGGATACCAATGTTTTAATTTAATGAACCTACTGCCAATCTGGGGGCCTAAAAAGGCCACTTTGTCAGAAACATGAAGGATAACATTATGAATCATAATGGACAGTTAACTATTAAGTTAATTGTACTAAATTCCATTAGTGAAGAATTTTTGTATTTTTTTTTGTCTGTGCTAAAATACCCATCAATCCAATCCAAATACAATCCCAATCTCTTTGAATATACCTACGTAGTGCAGCGAAAAAAAGAAAAACACGGACTGTCTTCGATATATTATGATTTGTAATGTTATCCTTTCATGATTCCACCAAAGTGGCCTTTTTAGGCCCACAGCCGGTCGATTCTGTAAAAATCTCACCGTGAAAACTTAGGTGAAGTGAGTTTGTTTTTGCTAGGAACTGACACTATTGACAGCTCACTCCACGCTCACTTCACCTAAGTTTTCACGGTGAGATTTTTATAGAATAGCACCGCAGATCTAACTTTACTGGGTAACTCGATAACCCTTGGTGACCTGGCTGTCAGACTTTTGGGCTTCTGACTACCTACCCAAACTCAAAATCAAAGCATTTATTTCAATTAAACAGGCACAGGCACTTTTGAACTGTCAAGAAGTCGGTCAGTCAGAAAATATGAAGCTAGTTGCCCATTCCAAAGCGTATGTAGTACCTATGGAGAAGAACGGGCAAGAAACTCCATGGACACTCTTTTAGATTATATTTTTACAAAAATATTAGTTACATCATTAATGTTGAAATTATGATTATACATATGTGAGAACGATGTAAAAAAGACGTACGCGTTAAAAGCGTCCAGAGTACAGCAAATAGTAAGAAAACACCCAAGTAACATTTAAGCGGAAAAATATTATATTTACCAGCGCATTACCAGCTATAAGCTTAATAAATGATGTACAAGAGTGTAAAAATATGTATAGGACTGTACTTTAGTATAACTGTACAACTGTATACAGTATAGCTGATTAACGGCTGTATAGAGCCAAAATTTTTACCTTTAGCTTTTAAATAGCATTGGAAAATGCTAAAATACAGACCGCGGCGTAAAAAACTGCGTTCAGCAACTTTATAAGACAATAACTGTATACTGCTCTCAAATTATACTTTTATTTAACCTACTTCTGCACAAGAGCATTAAATATTGTTATAGCCTGAATATTGGTGTAAAATTACTCTATTGTTCAGCCTTCAAGTTAAGCTTGATAATAGCTGTACAACGGAAATCTAGGATACTCTTAGCAAGCAGTTCCCTTTATAATAGTTTAATTCAATTCTGTCTCATGTAGAAGAGTTTAGATTTACTCCTTTTTAAAGCCTTATGCGATTGGCGTACATTTTTCCCTTTTTACAGTTTTTCGTGTTTTAGAAGATTAAAGTTATTATTATAGTGTTGGCATACACAATTATCCAGCTTATCGATTATTTTGAAACTAATATAACCTAAAATCAGTCTATTTATTGGATACAACTAATAACAACACGGAGTCATAATTTTGATCAGTTGCCAATTTGTTAAGTGAACAAGAGTTAAGATACAAATATATATAAAATAAAAATACATTAAACTGTTGCACTCTGTAGTGTTTGCTTCAGTATTTAAATTAGATACAATACATCTCTATAAATAAAAACAATACATTGTTTCTTTTCGCTACCAGTAACTACTATTTGGTAAATTATTATCCGATTCCTTGCTCACCGCCTTACGGGCCTTGGATCATAATGAGGTTTTCTATATTTTCAACTGAACCCTAATTAACTGTATTAATGAATATGAATAAGAATTTAAGGCAGCTTCTACAGTACTTAAATACTAATGTACAGACAATGTTACTCTTTAGGCTGAGATACGTTCTTAAATAACGACTCTGTTATGCAAAAAGCTGTATTAAGGGGTACTAGAAGAGCAAGAGCTGTATAAACTAAGGACGCCATTTTATAATAAATTATAAATTGCATTGCAATTTTACGAGATATTTTTTTGTTTGTTTTTGAAATTTCAGTACAAAATTACAAAAGATTTTAACTGTATAGTACACACAATTACGTTTACTATCAATAGAACAGTCCGGGTTACTCTTAAAACTGTTTTCAGATTTGATCACATATTTGTTGTTACAGAAAAAATGTATGTATATTCCTTATTTCGAAGGGGCGTGAGTTTTGAGCTTAAAACTAGTATACATACTCACATAAAAATATCAGTCGCAAGCATAACAACAACGATAAACAGGAAAGAGTACTTACCACTTGGTTATTAAATATTTTTTCACTTATCTTCAGATATGGCACATAGTAAATAAAATGGAGAATGAATTCAACCACGAACACAATTATAATATATTTATTCTTTTATTAAGATTTTCACAAGCCTGAGTCTGTATAAAAGAATAAAAAAGAAAATTAGAGAATGGAAGCTGTATAAAAGTATCTAAATAGTATCTTAGCCAGCCAAATAGTACAGCTATTATGCAGCTGTTATACAGCTAAATCTACACTTAAAGCTGTATAATTTTGGGGCCCATTTCAGAGTTACAAGGGCTGTATAGCTTGCTATACAGTCTTTATACAGCACGTTTAACAGCCTGCAGTAAACAAATAGTCCATAATACAGCTTTTATACAGTTTAAAATGTTACTTGGGCAACAATTCAAAATTAAAATAATTAAAAATAAGCCGAGGCAGCTGAGTGATGAACTGATGACTGATGAAGTGATGACCAACCAGACCAACTGACGGCGCCCGTTCACGAACATGACGCATAGATGTGCTGATCTATGCGCCATTCAGCTCAACCATTTTAAAAGGAGCTAAATGATCTAACAGACACGCCACCGTCAGCGAGACATTTGAAAAGAAAGAAAGAAAGAAAGTCAAGTCCAAGACCTCATGCTGAGTATTACTACAATAAGTAGATACAGTAACTTACCAATAATCTGTACTGCACAATTTGATGTATGTACAGACGCCAGCACATCAAGCTACCCGAAATTGTCAAATTTTCCCAATCAACTTTGAACCTTCTGCTTTAGCGATAAAGTTGAAAATCTATTAAAGAAATTTGACAGATTGTAGTAGCTTGATGTGCTGGCGTCTGTACATAGAACTCACATCTACGAGTATCTGTGCTATGCAATTATACAATGCAAAGGAAATTGAGTTTATACAATGCAAATATACATAGTCTTACACTCTTCAGCAGCTCCAATCCGTAGCCAAAGATAAGAAAATTCACGCGGACGTATTCACGGGGAGCAGAAACATAAAATGAGCAGGCAGGCTGTTGTAGCTATGTGTGGAAATTACGGGCTCATAATTAAACCCAATTAAAAAACCATCAACAATCACCATTAATTTATTATTGACTAACAAACAATGCAATCACGAAACGCAACCTCGAACCATAAACAATACGAACATAACCTTACTTCTTCATCACAAGATAATCGGCTTTACAACTTCAGAATTAAAGAAGAAAATCGTGTGCGTATGTGCGCGTTTTGTTTTAACAATAGTGATGGTATGATTGCCGTTGTTTGTCACAGGAAAAACACTTTTAACGAAGAAGTAATAAAGATAATAATAGTATGAATAGGTAATGCGTTTAGTGTCAACATAGTTGTGCCCTTGTCACAGGTCGTTGGCTTAGCGCTAGAATTATTATGATGTCCTCGGCTCCTCTCATTCGCTTGGCAAGTTTCCAGAAGTTATTTTCATTGATTAATCTTACTAGGTACCTATCTAATGTATGTAATAATTGAGGAGGGGCCGGTGGCTAAATAATAACAGCCGCACAGGTCGATCGACCAGGTTAAGCTACGCTTGTCGCGGTTGGTCTGTGGATGGGTGACCATCTTTACATACCTACCGAGACCCCTCCGTGTCTCGGAAATTACGTTAAGCCGTTGGTCCCGGCTGTCATTCGTAGATCTTTAATAGTCGTTACGTGTAGTCAGAAGCCCGAAAGTCTGACAACCAGTCTTACCAAGGGGTATCGTATTACCCAGTAACTGGGTTGTGGAGGTCAGACAGGCAGTCGCTCCATGTAAAATATTGGTATTCAGCTGCATCCGGTTAGATTGAAAGCCGACCCAACATAGTTGGGAAAAGGCTAGGCAAATGATGTCTGTAATGAATTAATTACTGATTAGTTTATTCATCTTTATAAATATAAGACAAGACTTGCTATTAATAAACTGCAAATTTGTTCGTTTGCAAACTTCAATTCGATTTTTTCATTGTTGCTTCGTTATGTTCAGGAAATACTTTTTAGTTTTTTTTTAGTAACTCCCATTTTTAATTTGCTACATCAAAATGACAGCGCGATGACTGTGAAATCGTCAACATGACAAAAAATTTCGAACACAGCGGTCATTTTAGTGTAGCAAATTAAAAATTTGAGTTTAGTACAAAATTAAATACTCCTTTTTATTAAACACTAGCTGTGCCGCCTGCCGCGGTTTCACTCAGTCTCGATTCGGTGGGAATATCGAGATAAAAAGTATCTTTATGTCCTAAACCAGGTCATGGTCTGCCCGTGGTCCCATGTGCCAAATTTCATCCAAATCCTTTCAGCCGTTTTGGCGTGAAAGCCTAACAAACAAACATACAAAAAATCAAATAATTTCTTTTTTTTTTTATTAATACATAGTTAAGATAAAATAAAGACAAAAGTTTATACATATTTGTATCTTTTGTGTGTAAAAATGTGACAATTTGAATTTGTCAGCTTCGTCCGTAGATTTCGTAGCGGTTTCGTAGTTCAACTGTCAACTACTCTGACGTACACGTAATCACGTATGACGTGTGATGATTAGGGTTGCCAAGTTTCTTATACTTACCAACTGTAGTATTTTCGAAGCCTGCCTGTAAGAATAATTATTGTAAATAACAAAAAAATAAAAATAAATTTGTAGGTAATGTACGGACGCCAGCACATCAACCTACCCAATCTGTCAGATTTCTTCAATAGATTTTCAACTTTATCGCTAAAGCATAAGGTTCAAAGTTGAAAATTAAATGAATTAAAATGAAAATATAGTAGTTATTCTTTTTGCACGGCCCCTAAGGGTCTCAGCGTGGTGTTAAATAGCCTATAGCCAATAGCCTTCCTCAAGAATCGGGCTATCAGATGCTGAAATAATTTTTCAAATCCAACTGGTAGTTCCAGAGATTAGTGCGTTCAACCAAACAAACTCTTCAGCTTTACAATATCAGTATAGAAGTATAGATTATTATTAGCATATAGAAGATAGCGTTGGCAACCCTACGTATGATTGACATTAGCTCACATTACTGAGTAGGTCCGTTGCGCAACAGATGAACAGATTTTTTGAAAATTTTTTTTAATGAAAAGTGATATATGGGTAAGGCTCAAAATTTTAGCGCAGTCGCACAATGGAAAATACAACGGAAAGTGTCACAAACGAAAATACGTTGCACAACGGAATTTGTAAAGCATAGTGCACATGGATTGTAAAATATATAAGTTAATTAATAGTTACTATTAATATCTCAATAATAATAATTAATTATGTATACTTCCCTACTTCTACTTGAACTTCGAAATATGTAGTGAGAAAAATCAATCCATAGCCATAAAATAGTTTTGCACACAATATCGTGTGATATTATAGGTATCAAATGAAAGGGCTCGTTGTGATGGTCTCAAATATTTTTTATTTTATAATTATAAAATTGTAGAATTAACGAAAATGAACGAAGTTTGACCATGTCCACGCATTACCGGCTCTGTATCGCCCCCTATTAGATTCAAGAACTGTCACATACGACATATACTATTACTAGAATATGTCGTATGTGACAGTTTTTTGCGATACCTTCGACACCTTTCCGCCGCAGACAAAGGCATCTGAAAAAAATAATAATTAAGTACTAAGCAATTCAAATCAATACATAGGTATGCAAGTACATAGGTACTTTATCATGCTTTCATAAATATAGTAAAAAGTTGATGGGTACACAGCTTTACAATTTCCGTTGTGACACGTCGCACAATTTTGTGTCATTCGTCGCACAACGGATCAAAAATTCTACATAACCTATCATAAAAAAAATCGTTATTCATTAAATGTACAGTACAACTAATAGTAAGCGTTATATTTTATTAAATAAGTAAGTAATAGATACAATTAAATATCACAAATCAAAAAAGTCATTACAATTTCGAAAATATAATAAAGTAAACTTACAATTTCTTAACGTCACACAACACGTTCTGTCACGATTTTCCGTCTGACATAAAAACAAAATGGCAGAAACGCGCTGAAGTTAGTCGGATATCATGGATTTGTGTTGCCACTCCAAAATAAATTGATGATCATGGTAGATTATCAATTAATCCCAAAATATCGCGTCGCACAACTGAAGTGTCACACTGGATTAAAATTTAGGACATTTTTAAATTACTTGATATAATCAGAACGCTTTGATAAATATTGAAATTATTTTACTATGAACTATACAAATAATATTCTGAAGCCCATAAAGTATACGAACTGAGAAAAACCATGTGTTTCCTAAATATATTGAATGGACTTTGAGAAGTGTACGTACACGGACATCAACAAATTGTATGGAAGACAAACATGGACCTTTTTATTTTCAAGTATTAAATAGGTATATAATTGGAATATTTAAACGAAAAAAATTAGACATGATGACATAATAGTCATCTTTCTTGCAATATTATTATAAACAAGTATTTATTATTTTTGATATTTTATTTCTACTCTTCAAATTCTGGGACAACATATTTTTAGAGAGTGCGCGTAAAATTTGAGCCTTACCCATATGTCCTTCTTCAGTTACTAAGCTACCTCTCTGCCAAATAGCATCTAAATCGGTTCGTAATTTAGCCGTGGAAACGTATGTAACAAACAAATTACTCACAAACGTATTTTTAATTCAGCGTTGGTGTGGAATCGTATGGCTATATTAGGTCCAAAACGAAAATACTTCAGTGCGAAATTAGAATGCGATTTTTGAAGTGAAAACTGCTTTAGGCGCGTTGGGCATTTTTTGAGATGGGAGAAAACTTTGGGAACGCGAGGAGATGATGTTCGTTCCCTTTTGCTTCGCACTCACGACGACGAGGTTCGGCAAGAATGAAAGTCAGGCGTGATGTTAATGCTGAATAATATAATGTAGAAACTTTCCTAATGTTAACGCGAATAACAATGAGTCGAAGGAAGGGTTTCGGTACATAAAGATTCAAATAGAAAAATAACATGTTACGCCGATGGGAGTTGTAACCTCTATGCTAAAGGCCCAGTGGTCCACCGACTATTAAGTCTGGTGTTGCCAACGCTTATCGTTGCGTTCATAAACGCCACAAAACCATTGAACTCGCGCCACTGTTACCGTAAGCTACACAACGCGTGTTTTATTTAAAAGACAATAAAAAAATACCCGCTTCGGATGTGTTCGGCTGTCCTCGGTTTTAATGTATATCCGATATGTCAGTGAGTGATGGCAAAATATTCTGTTTGTGTCTTGTTTTCACTTTTGTCGGCATTCCCGGAGTGCCACTGTTTTTTTCTCAATAGTTTAGTACAAAATCAGACTGTAATATTCACTGCTGGGACACAGGGCTCCTCTATGAGAGAGGAAATGGGCTGTAATCTACCCCGCGGGCCCAGTGCGGGCTGGTAGATGTCACTTGTTTTCGATTTTTTGGTCGTAAAACATACCGGTTTCCTCAAGATGTTTTCCTTCACTGTTTTGAGGGCAGTGGTGATGAAATAATTTGCAGAAAGTAATGCGCCTGTCTGTGTCCGAAACTCCGAACCTACGACCTGCGACTCGTAAGTCGCAGCCGTTACCACTGGGTCACCACTGTTCATAGTATAGTATGGTCAGGTATTCCTAATACTTAACTTGGAACAGTTAAAAAAGAACTGTTATAATGAGTAAGTGCAAAGTGTCGCAAATTCCTTTTTTTTTTGTTACGCACTAGAAATCTTCATGGACTTCCTCCATCGTAAGGGAATCAGAGACACCATGCCCGACTCTTACCGGCTAAAACCATCGCGGTGTTCCACCTCTGCCTATGGCTAGGGGTGCGGGATTCGCGTAAGCATTCACCGCTCCCAAGTGTCGCAAATTCCATGTCCATTACTTAAATGAAATAACTTTTATGTCGTAGATACAATGCGTGCCACGAAAGATGAGACTTGACCCACCACGTGGTTTGACTTGCGCAGTACACGATTTTAGCGGTATGAGGTCTGAGTGCGGGACGGGACCGGATGTCATAGGGGCGGCGGAAAGTGCGGGGGAGGCGGGGTCAAGTCTCATCTTTCGTGGCGCGCATTGTACAAATTTATATAGGTACATAATGCAGATGCGAATCCAAATAGATTTCATTCATCCACGGGAAAATGTGATCTTTGGAACGACCTGTGGGGTAACTGCGTAACACACTATCAGTAGGAATGTCTTTCATTTTGACAGTTCAACAATATTCATTGCGTCATTTACGTTGTTGAGCAGACAAATTTTTCGCACATATGAAGCAATGGATTAGCTATATCCTTCAAAATGCTTCAGATTGTAATTTATAGTGTGTTACGCGATTATGGTGCTGCTTAAACCTTCTGATTTCTTCATTGAACCATCAGAGAGTCTCCCATCCGGGCACAAGTTACCTTGGCCTACTTAGCAAACCTTAAATAGACTTCGCACCCAGGTAGGCGGCACCAAGGACAACCTCCAGAAGTGGAGGTTCATGAACGGCTGTGACCTCCGGTGTGTATACGGACTTTCTCCACAGACATTGGCCATCGCAATGGAAATGTCAAAGTAGCCATAATCCCGAAGTGTTTTTGCTCGTCAGAAAAATAATTCTTCACTTGTTTTGACGGGTCAACTTCGTTCGGAAGGGCCCGTATCTTCGTTGACGGACTAAGAGAGTAGACTCGCACTGCTTCCCTGTTTAGAGCATTTGGTCAAAAGCGGTACGAAGTTAAATATAAACATCAGTATCGTACGATGTCGCGTCATCGGCGCGTGACGTGAAGTCTACGTCATATAATGACACTTGTTTCGTAACAACGGCGTAAACTGTGCCCAATATTTCGTAATAAGTGACCTACACAGTACCCCTTACTTGTGCCCGTACATATGACATACTAGCTTTACCCCGCTGTTTCGCCCGCGTGGATGTCGTAAATTATCCCATAAGATCATACCACCGGGATAAAAAGTATCCTCTGTTCTAACTCAAACTCCTAACTCATGTCAAGATCTACCTGTGTGCCAAATCTCATTCAAATCCATCCAACCGTTATGGTGTGAAAAGATATCAGACAGACAGTTACTTTCGCATTTATAATAGAACACGTTCATGTTATTTCGTCAATTCTGTGTCCATAACATATTGAGACCCCTCCGTGTCTCGGAAAGCACGTTAGGCCGTTGGTCCCGGCTGTCATTCGTAGATCTTCGACAGTTTTTACGGGTAATCAAAAGCCTGAAAGTCTGACAACCAGTCTTACCAAGGGGTATCGTATTACACAATAAATGGGTAGTGCAGGTCAGATAAGCAGTCGCTCCATGTAAAATACTGGTATTCAGCTGCATCCGGTTAGACTGGAAGCCGACGCCAACATAGTTGGAAAAAGGCTAGACGGATGACGATATATCAATATGCGAGCGATCTAACCTCTGAATGAACCTCACGGATTTGCACGAGTGATATCTACTGATAACACGAGGTCAGACACTGCCGTCTTCAGTATACGATCAGTAATTTAGTCTTCTATACACGTAAGCGAATTGGCGAAGTCAAATGGAGGGCAATATTGGTGAATGAGATAAAATGTTTACAAAGCGACCTTTTACCTCTTATGTGTCGTCTGACCTCGCCAACCTTTAAGCATTTCAGATTTTGCAAACTGCTGAATATACAATAAATGCTAAATGCCCATCTGCATGATTTAACGACTTTATTAAAAGTATATAAAATTGGTTACATATTCTATGACACTCAGCAATACTGTAACTTCCCATTAGTTTGTTTGTTTGAGTTTGTTTTTGCTACGAATTGACACTATTGACAGCTCATTCCACGCTCACTTACCTAAGTTTTCACGGTGAGATGGTTACAGAATAGCACCGCAGCATGCTATTTGCGTAACAAACTATCACTCACAATCTGAATAATTTTGAAGGATATTGCGAATCCATTGCTTCACAAGTTCGAAAAATCTGTCTACTCAACAACGTAAATAACGCAATGAATGTAATTGAACTGTCAAATTGAAACCCATTGCTACTGTTAGCGTGTTGTGGGCACTAAACTTCAGAATTTAGTTACACGTTTCCAATTCGTTATTTCTTATCGAAACGCCAAAAAAAATTATAATGAAAAACTGTTGAGAATCTAGCTCAATAAAACTTCTTTACTAACATCCGTGACTATACCTCACGGCTTTTTTAAATCATCGTAACGAAACACCGAAATAGAAGGCATATCTAGCACAAAGAATAATTTAACTTTCTTAAAAAAAAACCAGGTCATCACAGTAGTTCATACAGAGCTGTTACTTGTTACGAAATACTTTGCATGACGTAAGGAACGCGTCATGAACTGTGACGCGAACCGTTCCAAGTATTAGGTGACGTTTGACGGGTTGATGTTTGTCAACGTCATCTGAATGGAACAGGTTTGTCCCAGCAAAAAACAACAGCCTTGTTACAACATTATAATAAGGATGTGCATACATTATGAAAAAGAACAGGTTTTTTGGGGTTCCGTACCCAAAGGGTAAAAACAAGACCCTATTATTAACCCGCCATCACTCGCGCGGATTGCTGTCGGCACTCTACGCATTTTTGAACGTAAAAATGAATAATAATTTCTCTAGTTGCGCATCCGCCGTCTCAGTACCTTTAAGTGTTAGGTTTAAGTGCTTAAGGTCACTTAAAGGTACTGAGACGGGCGGATGCGCAACTAGAGAAATTATTATTCTATTTACGTTCAAAAATGCGTGGGGTGCCGACAGCACCCCGCGCGAGTGATGGCGGGTTAAGACTCCACTGTCCGTCCGTCCGTCTGTCACCTGACTTTATCTCATGAACCGTGATAGCTATACTTACAGTTGAAATTTTCACAGATTATGTATTTCTGTTGCCGCTATAACAACAAATACTAAAAACAGAATAGAATAAATATTTATGGCGGGCTCCCATACAACAAACGTGTTTTTTTCAGCGTTTTTGCCATGTGGTACAGAACCCTTCGTGTGGGAGTCCGACTCGCATTTGGCCAGTTTTTTTTTTATCTTTTCGGTTTAATATGAGTGAGGGTAATAATATTGTTATTAATATTTTCATTTTTCATATGTTTTCTCGGAGAAGTCGTAAAATACACAATACATACAGGGCCGTCGTTACCCGAGGGTGCAAGCGGTGCGTGGCACCCGGGCGCGGGTCTTAGGAGGCGGTAGGGTAGTCCGTGAAATTCAAAATTACTTTCGAATTTATATTATTAGTAAGTATGGATTTATATAAATTATATAAATATGTAGATAGATGCAGATTATCGTGATTATATTATTTATTTCTTTGTGGTTATTCTTCAACAAAAGGACGACGGCCATCTATAAAAAATTTATCTTCCTTCACACATCAAAATCGCTTGTTGGACAAAAACTCGTGTATTTTTTCCTGTTAGCCGTCATTGTTTTAACCCTGAATTTATTGGTTGATGTCCTATCCATACTAATATTATAAATTCGAAAGTAACTCTGTCTGTCTGTCTGTATGTTACCTTTTCACGCCTAAACCACCGAACGGATTTCGACAAAATTTGGCAGTGAGATAGATTGCATACATTATATACGGGTCTTAGCATTATGCTGAGCGATGGTTGTTGTGCGTAATTGTGACGCATACTTTCTCCCAAATTGTTATTTTGTTTGTGTTTTTATTTTTATCCGTCATGTTTGCCGCAAATAAACGTATTTTCTTTCTTTCTTACCTCGCGGGCGAAGCCGCGGGTGGAAGCTAGTATTATAATATTTATTGCGGTCATCGCTGAAGGACTTGTCTATTCTATTGTTTGTAGGTCCTTTTAAATTGATTGCGCGTTAGAGATTTCAATGTTAAACAAATAAACAATGAATCAAGGTTTGTTGGTGACTGACAAATGATGAATGATTTTATTTCTGTAGCTACCTAATTATATTTTCCGTGCCCGTGGCCCGTGGATAAATAATAACAGCCGCACAGGTCGATCGATCGGGTTAAGCTACGCTTGCCGCGGTTGGTCTGTGGATGGGTGACCATCTTTACATATCTTAACTAGCAGTTGAAATGCTAGTTAAGAAGCCTGAAAATTAAAATCACACGGTGATGACGAATTTCACAAAGAAAAATAATCGAAATAAAAATGACTCAGTAATGTTATTAAGTCTATAAAAATAAGTCTCACAGGAAATTACTATACCAATAATTGTCAATGAACTTATCAAAAAGATAAGTAAAATTTATCATCATTTTATGAAATAACAAACATGAATCCGTGTTAAGTGAATAAAGACATCTTTGTTAGTGCTGACGTTTTAATTTATGAATGAAAACAAAAAAAAAACAATGTTGAGTTTTCCAAGAAATACGAATTTTTCAGGTTAAGCTACACTTGCCGCGGTTGTTCCGTAGATTGGAGACCATCTGTACATATCAAGCTCCGTGCCTCGGAAAGCCCTGGTCCCGGCTGTCATTCGTGGATCTTTGACAGTCGTTACGGGTCGTCAGAAGCCCGAAAGTCTGACGACCAGTCTTACCAAGGGGTATCGTATGGTCAGCGGGATTGTCCGAAAGGGTTACCGCTGGCCCGGAACATAAAGGGCGAAGGAAGGAACACGGGTGGGTTTTAGTCAGTAAGAGTCTGACACTCCCTTCCGCTCCACCCAGAGCGGGAGGAGTCATTTGATGATTTCCCATCCTGAAAAAAAAAAAAAAAAAGGGGTATCGTATTACACAGTAACTGGGTTGTGGAGGTCAGATAGGCAGTCCTCCATGTAAAATACTGGTATTCAGCTGCATCCTGTTACACTGGAAGCCGACCCCAATATAGTTGGAAAAAGGCTAGGCAGATGATGCGGTACCTACCTAATTATATTTTCGAGCCGTTTTTTGGGGTTGGCCGTTGTTCGTTGGCCGTGGGGTCCGAGTGCCCATGGTTTGTTCAACGAACAACGCCATACAACGTGGCAATAGGAAGCATTGCCACATTGTATGGCGTTGTTCGTCTTGGGTACAGACGCCAGCACATCAACCTACCCTAAGCTGTCAAATTTTCCCAATCTACTTTGAACCTTATGCTGTAGCGATAAAGTTGAAAATCTATTAAAGAAATTTGACAGATTGTAGTAGCTTGATGTGCTGGCGTCTGTACATTACCAGTCTGCAGCGATGCGGAGGTATTTTTGGCAGCTTAACTACTGAAGAGTAAAATCTTACAAATATAATTTTGTAGACTTAATAATATAATATCTGTTACTTTTTGATTTTGACACCTGGTCGACCTTAATTCTATTATTAGTCGATGAGACGACCTTAGGGAAACCTTCATTATTATGAAATATTGTCGGATTATCCTCGATTCTTTTCTGATGTTAGATTTTGTATTATATCTTTACTGTGAAAGTTAATCTGCCAATCAATGGGTTACTAATACCAATAATGCGTAGAATGGAACGGTGACTGTAAAGAATGTTTTTTTATGAGAGCAGGCTTGGGCCCCCGAAGATCGCGGGGCCCTGGGCACTGGCCCAGAGTGCCCAATGGAAAAGAAGGGCCTGGTTATACCAGCCTAGAAGTAGAACCTATTTGATAAAAACAATTAAAAAAAGAACTGACTCGTTGGTTTATTGGTCGGTAGCGCTACTGCTCAGCAGTTCAGATAGAAGTCCACTGTTATATTATATGTACAGACGCCAGCACATCAAGCAAACAATCTGTCAAATATCTTTAATAGATTTTCAACTCTTTCGCTAAAGCATAAGGTTCAAAGTTGATTATGAAAATTTGACAGTTTCGGTCGGGTAGCTTCATGTACAATGCGTGCCACGAAAGATGAGACTTGACACACCACGTGGTTTGACATGCGCAGTACACGATTTTAGGTATCTTTAGCGGTATGAGGTCTGAGTGCGGGACGTGACCGGACGTCATAGGGGCGGCGGAAAGAGCGGGGGAGGCGGGGTCAAGTCTCATCTTTCGTGGCACACATTGTACTGGCGTCTCTACATAGCTAATAAGTAGGTACCTAGATGTGGCTGCGACAGTTACTAAGGGTGCGTCCCGAGTTGGGAATGTAATCGATGCAAGTAATCGATTTGAGCGTGCTTAAAACCGTACAGAATTAGCGTGGGCGCGATAACGATGTCCCGTGAATCGTCATAGATAACGTCTTGACATGCGCCATCTTGCGATAACGCCACCAGAGACACCGTGAGGCGTGAGCGCTGTCAAAAATGAAAGTGTGTGTGTGAGGATGGATGTGTCAGTGTGTGTTTTGTTTTGAGTTGCATCATGACTTTAAATTAAACTAATGTGGCATTTTTGAAATTGTGCTTCTGGCTGACAGTCACCACCTATCCAAAGAAGAAGAACTGAAGAAGAAATGTGGTGTTTATACAAAGGGATACTGTAGTAATATCGTTCTGACATTGAGTAAGCACTGTGAGCGCGTTCACGAGCGTTCCGAATTGTTGACAGCTCTCAGCTGTCATAATCGTAATATCTAAATCGGAACGTATGTGAGATGACGTGACGTGTGTGTGTGAGCGCTGTGAGCGATTATAGCCAATTCGGAATGCGGCCTAAGTGCATGAGTCGGATACAGCAGTGCGAATCGTTCCGGTAGGTTTCCTATACAACATCCACAACCAAATGCATCGACAAATGATCAGTTTAGTTGTTTACTTCGTTAAACCAGTTCTCAAGGTGAGGCAAGCCATTGCGTATACGTTTTACAGCGCAATTATTTATTATTTGCTTTTGGACACATTTCAAGTTGGCTTATTAGTCGATTCACATGGATTTACTCGCCCAAAGTTAGTTTATTTGTAGTAAGTAACGTGTACTCGTAAAATTCACAAATATGTGGTCGTCCAAATCAAAAGGGACCTTATGGCGGAAATGAGTTATCTACAGAGCTGAAAACTACATAAATGTACCGAACTATAGACCCAAGAACCAACCTTCTAACCACTGCCGTTATTTTTTTACGAATTTTTGAAGTTCACTGATCGAAATTATAAGTTTCGAGAAAATCGCAATTTAAGTATGCCGTACAAAAAAGTTATGTTTTAGTGTGAAGTTATGTAACTGATGGTATACTTTGATTGACTATGATTATTACTAATGGAAATTCTTACAATCCTTGCATAAACTTGTTTGTTGTGGGAACTAGACCCGCCAACATAATGCATTATCAATGAGATGCAAAGTATCGATAATAGTATTAAAAATAAGTAAACCGCCTGTTTCTCACTAAACTTTTATCGTTTCTATATTGCTACTAATTACATAGATTTGCGAAAGGCCTTAGATGTAAATAAAAACAACACATAATTTAAAAAAAATAGTTTTTATTTAAGTACTAGCAAGAATTCTTATTTTTTATAAACTTTGAGATCTGACAGTAACAAAATCAACACTTAATCACTAAATAGGTTATACATAATTGGTTTAGATGCTAATAAAGCTAAGAGATCAATGATAACTGTTAGTTATGATCTTGTAAAGTTACATAGAGAACTGAACAATTTCTTCAAACAAATTAAAAAAGGGCCCTAATGGTGGGCACTAAACAATATTTTTTATTTTTAGCATGCATAATCAATATTTTAGTGCAACATTCAAGATAACTTAAATTTTCTTTTTTTATTATCACAAGGTATGAAAATGTTACTTATTTAACAATTTTTTTTTTATTATCACAAGGTATGAAAATTCGTAACAAGTATATACGTAAAAAAGGGCCCTTAAGGCGGTCCGTTGCAGTCTGCTGACACTTATCTCTTAGTATAGTTAATTAATTTAAGTATTTTAATAAAGGTAAACAATCTTGATACGTTTTTGTCGAAAAATATATTTATGAAATAATTTATAGCCATTACAAGATAAAACAAAATGAAATAACAGATGTTATAATGAATTACTTTTGCTATTAGCCTTAGCCTATTTTAAAAATATATTTTATGATAAAAAACATACCTAACAAGATTGTTTACCTCTATTAAAAGTACCTAAACAAAATATGGACTACAATAGTGGGACCTTAGACCTAAGACGCATATACAAAGAATGCCGCATGCGGCGGCGTGCGACACTATCTAATGGCAGCTATACGCTACGCTGACGACACGCTAGTCCTGGCGCAGGGGAGGTCGCATCAGGCGGCGGCCGACGCGATGACACGCGGGGTTGCGATAGTCGTGGAGAGGATCCGGCAGTTGGGTCTCGAGGTGGCATTGCACAAGTCCGAGGCCATGTCGTTTCATGGGTTCCGGAATACGCCACCATCGGGATCCCAACTAACGGTAGGAGGGGTTCACATCGGCGTCGAGACGACGATGAAATACCTGGGTCTCATCCTCGACAGCCGGTGGAACTTAGTCGAGCATTTCCGACGTTTGGCTCCCAAACTGGAACGGGCCGGGGCCGCCTTCAAGCGGCTCCTGCCCAACCTGAGGGGGCTAAACGCCTCCTGCCGGAGGCTTTACGCGGGGGTCGTGCGGTCCATGGCCCTATACGGGGCCCCGGTGTGGGCGCGTTCACTGCGGCGGCGAGCCGCCCATTATTTGAACGCGCCCCAGAAGGTGGTAGCCGTTAGGCTGATCCGGGGGTACCGCACGATCTCGGGCGAGGCGGCAAGCCTCCTTGCCGGACTGCCGCCATGGGATCTGGAGGCGATAGTCCTCGCGCGCCTGTATGAGTGGCGCGCGGAGGCACTACGCCGGGGGGAAACTCCGCTTCCGCAGCAAATTGCGGCGGAGCGGACAGACCTCCGGCGCGATCTCATGGCGGCGACCTCTCGCGTCCGGGCCTGGTTCAAGCCATGGTCCGGGGCTAGAGGGAGTGGGGAGCAGTCGCCTCCTTCTGCGAAGCAGTCATGCTAGCGAAGGAGGCGGCGGGACGGCTGAGAGAGAGAGCCTCCCGTCCCAGCCGCCGCGGGAGACGCTCCGGGCGTCGGGAGCCGCGCGACTACTCCCGGCCACCTTAGGCGCGGGCGGAGAGCAATGGGTAGCTCACCGTCCGATCAGGACCAGGCCCGTGCCGGACGGCGCGTACGTGTTCCACGCGCGCCTCAAAGAGATGTGAGCACTAAACGAAGGGGCCCGTATTGGCCGAAGCCTGCCGGGTCAGCGGGATTGTCCGAAAGGGTTACCGCTGGCCCGGAACAAAGGGCGAAGGAAGGAACACGGGTGGGTTTTAGTCAGTAAGAGTCTGACACTCCCTATTCCGCTCCACCCAGAGCGGGAGGAGTCATTTGATGATTTCCCATCCTGAATGAATAGTTTAGTTTATACCTACCTTGCAATATTAAAATGTTGATATAATATATGGTTTGAATTACAAGAAAAACGATTTGTTAGGTCTTGCCGCGATAAGGTTCCTTTTTTACTAAACTTTAGATGAATACGAAACTTTTTTAAATTGAGTTTTCGAAAAGTTGAACACATCTACATGTAGTAAATACAATCATCTTTTTAAAAATACAGTAAATAAAAAAACGATTTTTTTTGAGGTATTTTACAAATTTATTAATATCTCGGAAACTAGTTACCGCCATAAGGTCCCTTTTGATTTGGACGACCACATATATTAACTTTGTGCGAGTCGCCGAAAATCGATTTGAATGGCGTGCAATAGGAGAGACCTATGTCCAGCAGTGGACTGCTGTAGGCTGATGATGATAAGTTGCAGAAAGAAAAAAAAATTTAAGTGAGCATTCGCACGTTTCGGTGTCGAGTTTTGTGCGAATCGATTATTCTAGTTTGAATCAATTAAGTAGTGCTTTTTTTTAGGGCTCCGTACCCATAGGGTAAAAACGGGACCCTATGACTAAGACTCCACTGTCCGTCTGTCTGTCACCAGGCTGTATCTCATGAACCGTGATAGCTAGACAGTTGAAATTTTCACAGATGATGTATTAATTCTATTGCCGCTATAACAACAAATACTAAAAACGGAATACAATAAATATTTAAGGGGGCTCCCATACAACAAACGTGTTTTTTTCGACGTTTTTGCCTTGTGGTACGGAAACCTTCGTGTGCGAGTCCGACTCGCACTTGGCCAGTTTTAATGAGATATTGTTGGTAGGTTTTAAGAGCAGCGCCTTAAAACCAACCAACCGCTAGCGCGACTGGTTGTCAGATTTTCGGGCTTGTGACGACCCGTAACGACTGTCAAAGATCCACGAATGACAGCCGGGACCAACGGCTTAACGTGCTTTCCGAGACACGGAGGGGTCTCGGTATGTAAAGATGGACACCCATACACAGACCAACCGCGGCAAGCGTAGCCGATCGACCTCTGCGACTGTTATTATTTAGCTAATGTAAAATAATTTTGAAAAGTATAGAAATGTCATTGCTTACTTAAACTTTTCATTACCGGTTTCCATCCATCCGACACCCGACCGTCCATTCACAAATGACGTTGTAAATTCTGGGATGAAAAGTACCCGTAGGCCCAACGGTTAGAACGCGAACTGGCGAGTGAGAGGTCGTAAGTTCGATCCCCATCGCGCAGCGCTCCGTAAATCCGGAAGGCTAGCAAAAAAAACCCGAAGCATCATTTATAATTTACTAGCGACCCGCCCCTGCTTCGCGCCGTTTTACGGCTTGTCAAATCATCGAGATTTCTTTATTTCCAATGTATTACAAATATAAACCTTCCGGTATCCATTCTCTTACTATAATAAAAGCAGTTACGCAGTAAAGTTTAGAATATCAACGCGGTCACACATTTTCATTTCGGAGATCAGTCAGTTATGAAATGCCGGCGCCATCCATCTAGTTTTTAAAAAGTTTTTAAAATATTGACGTGTAAAAGTGTCATAGGAGATCTTTTTTTTATAATTTTTTTTCATGACCATAGATACAAGTCTTTCACTCACTGACCTCTCATACAAGTGTATGATAGAGGTCAGTGCTTTTAGTCGATAACATAGAGGCATCTACTTACATAGGGCTGCCATCACCTAAATTACGGATCCCTGATAAAAACTTCAAAAACCATTCACCAAACATTTGGATGAAATAAATATTTTTACCTCGGACTCCCACGAAAAAAAAAATTACTTACAATAAAATAAAAAACATCGTCAAGTAAGTACCTATCATATTATTTTTTCTTATTTATATGTATAGAAAATCAACCTAATCTTCAACAATACAAATGCAACGATTAATTTACTATTCTATTATACACTCTTCTCTATTTGAGAGGTATTCCCCAAACACACCGGATTATAGTGTAGGGACTAGGGACGGACCAAAGAATATTTTTAAAAGTTCAGCTTACGACAGACTACTAAGTTTTCCAGCTATAAAATCTTAAATATCTATTTCATTTTATTTAATCTATTTTGTTTTTATTAATCTTTATTATTTGTGTTTATCTATCAAAACTATAAACAACAAAGACGCCACCGCCAGCACATCAAGCTTCTCGAAACTGTCAAATTTTTCCAAGCAACCTTGAACCTTATGCTTTAGCGATAAAGTCGAAGATTTAACACATTGTAGTAGCTTGATGTGCTGGCACCTATACTTATGTAACATTTATCAAACAATCACCACACAAACACAATCATAATTTTACAATATAATTATGAGTGGCTATTACACCGCTGCTCACCCCTTCGGGTACCTAACACACGCGTGATAGTATCTTCCTATGTAACAGACAGAACTGTTATTTTAGTACTCTGTGACGAAACTTTATTTTGAGTTTGTGAACGCTTCTAAAATGAAAGTGTGTTCACGGTTTGAGTTTCTACTACTTTGGTAGAATTCGTGCACAGTTCGGGTAGGACAAGGTGAGGAAGCATGAAAAATGTTTCTTTTGAATGAGGGCTACCGTTTTTTGTGCCCACCAGATGGCGCCACTGTTGAGTAAGGTTCTGAAGTATACCTCTCAAACTTTGTTATTACGGACGTGAAAACAAAGTTTACAATCTATATAATTCAAAGTTCTGACTGACTGATATATCAACGCAGCCTAAACCGCTAGTTCTAGAGACATGAAATTTGGACGGTGTGTTCTTTGTGAAGAGTAGATATCCACTAAGAAATGGTTTTTCTACTACTACCTACACTAAGAGGGTTAATGGGGGGAGCGTGAAATTGCACGCGGACGAAGACGCGGGCAGAAGCTAGTTAAATCATATAGAGACCAAAAAATGTGTGTCAATAATTGATATCTCTGATAATTACAGTCGGATTCGATCAACTAAGAATATTGCACACACATCAAAACCTTACCGAGATAAACAGTTTGTGTAAAATTCAATCGAACCAAAATACAAATTCATTTTTTATAAATAAAAGAGGTCGCTGGCAGCCCTCTGAATATTTAAAAAACAATCCTTAAAATAGTAACTTAATTAATATTGCACCATTTAATTTTTTTTTCTGGACATTCCATACAAAACCCAATATTTAAATATAGAATAAAATTGGTTTTATAAATAATAACAAAACAACGAGCAGAAAGTGGTAAGATATTCGTTTTCTGGTGCTGACAACCCAAGCCGCTTGACAGAACCGACGCTATCAAAATGGAGCGGTGTCAGCGGTGAGTATTTTTGTGATATTTATTCCAAATAACTGTTATTTCTCACTGTTCTTTTACATCACACTAACAATACGAGTTTTAATATAATCATGTGGATGTAGAAATAATTAAATCGCTGCATTCTCATTGAAATATTCATCATTACTTACTAGGTTATTTTTCGACAATGACAATACACACAAAGCCATTTTAATTCGTAATTCCCATCTCAATACTGATTTGTATCTATGAAAGAGCATCCGTTATTTTATCAGATGATGATTTTACTTAGTTTATCGCAATCATTCATTAGTTTATTCATTTATAACTGCAGAACTGCGCAGTCAGTATACATAAGTAACGTAGTAAACTCGTAATACATTAAGTTTGTTGGCCAAAGTATTGATCGCGGTATGAAATACTGATAGGTATTGTTATGTGCGCATTCCGGTTCTGAGAACTGTTTCTCTTATACTTATTAAGGTACTCTTGAGAGTTGCTCTAGCAACAATGACGTAGATTTTCGTCGCATCGAGGATATAAGTAGGTAGGTACCTACTTACGTAGCCAGCGTTGTAGATTTCGCAGTACCTAAATGTCACCACGTGGTTTTTAAGCTTTTGTTATAATAAAATTTTTTTATGTATTAAGCAAGGCACGGCACACAACCGATATATTTATTTACAAGGGTAGTAACAATAGGTAATCACGAGTCTTCAATACTGTGTAAATACATCAATTATAGACATGCACAACATTAACATTAAAAGGTTCATTCAACAATTCATTAAATTATTAGGATATTAGTAAAACATACGTATACGTACGTACATACGTAACATACGTATTTAAGATTACATTACAAAATAAAATTTGTTATGGTTATTTTTGCCACTAACTTGACGGGAAACACTTACCTACAACTAATTATAAACATATACTTCATGATGGAATTACTGAGTAGGTAGAGGTATGTAGGTAGTAAGCTGCTGTTCATCTGGGGAGTTTGTTTTTTTTTATTAATCGGAGAATTCAAATTCAATTGAGAGTTGACTAGTAGAACCTGAAACATTTGTTAACATTTTTTAAATTGAAAAAGAAAATCAATTTTTAATCGTAAGAATGTAAATATCTCACATAAGATTTAAAAAAAATTGTATCTTGCACTAATGTTAGGAAGATATTTTTTTTTATAATCACATGAAGGGGTATTATATGATAGTCCCATCGCAAAAAAAAATCATGAAATGAGATTGTCGAAAAATACCTATGTAAGTATAAATTTTTAAAGATGTCCCCGAAGAATACTCCCATGAATTAAAAAAAAATCATATCTCCTAAACTATTAAAAATCGTGGAACATACATGGGTTGTTAGTATTTTCGGATACCTCTAGGTATGTACTCTTACCAAATTATTCTCATATCTAATTTTTTTTTATTGACATCGCTATTTGGACCACCCTGCCATCCTGTATATTTTTTTGTTTTGTTTTGTAAATGATGTCCCTCTGCAGTCATAGTTATCCATAGTAGAATAGAATATTAGCGAGTATTCTGTAAATAGCACATAAAGAGTAGTTGTTGTCCACACTTGTCCTTCTTAGTTAGTTTTAAGGGGCTTACATGACTTAAACACAAAAAACACAAGTTTTAGAAACAATAAAAGTATATGATCAACTACAGTAAACAAAATCAGAAAAATATATGATATTCTTCAGGATATATGCTAGGTAGATAGTGTTTTAAAAACATAATACAACTAATTTGATACGATAGAAAAAAATCATGAAGATACCTCTAAAAACTTTCTTTTCACAATAAAAACGATACTAATATAGGTACATACAATCATTCTAATTTTTTGTCAGATTATTCTACAAGCAACATACTAAAATACTAGTGTTTTATTTTTTTCGCCCAAACAATATACTTTTTGTAGGTAATTAAATAATTGCTTCATATTTTGCATTAAATTACCAGCGTTGTGTCATCGCGCCTCTCTTTCTTTTCTATGCAGTCCGACAGTGACCGCGCTTTAGGTCATGTAAGCCCCTTAATCATGATGTGGCAGTTTGAGTAATTTACGCGGCCTACCCAAATGTCCTTTCTCTGATATTGTTCGTCGAATCCACGGAACAGATAACGTTGAGCTCCTCAAGTTCTGAATTGAGCTGCACGATTTTTGACAAATGCGTGCACTGACTGAACAGGTCCACTCAATCTGTGTGTTTCTTTCCTCAAAAGACCATTTCAGACATCTATATGGTCTTCACATGATCTGACCAAGATTTTGTCTGGACTTTAAAAGAGATTGTGACCTCTGAGTTTGTCGGCCTTTCTTCTCAGAATAGTCAGATAGGAATCGCCGACCTCATCTAGTTTAAAAAATATGATTGACGCGGTGTGTAAATTTTACAAATCTAATTACAGAATAAGTAAATCATTTATCACTGTTTTTTGTCGTTCTATTATCAGCATATCTGCTATCTATCCTGCTTAAAAACATCATCTAAATAAGTTCCTAATTTCAGCGAATCAACAGTCTGGTCATTTTTCACGAAGAAAGCGGACTTTATAGCGACCTGCAATACTTGTAGCCAGAACTATTCGTACCGTACGGGTACAAGTAATCTAAGGAAGCACTGGTATAACAAGCATGGGAAACAACTTGAAGGGAAGCCTTGCAATCTGTCAGAAAATACTAGTGACAATAGTGATGAGGAACAGTGAGTATTTTTTGAAACTTTTTAATATTATGTTCCAATTTTTCTGATACCAGTTCTTTTTTGTATAGTGAGGGACTTTTCTTAGTACAAAAAGATTATTTTGGAGCGTGTGGTCCAGGATTCGATTCTCGAGTCGGGCGTGTTATTGGCTTTTTCCATTTGGAATTTCTCTGTAGCATCCCATAGAACTCATAACTGAATGAAAGAAATATGGGTGTTATACCTCTCTCTCTGCCTTACCCTTCGAATCACAGTCGTGATGTTACCTATCCATACTAATCTTATAAATGCAAAAGTGTATCTGTCTGTCTGTTACCTCTTCACGCTTAAACCGCTGAACCGATTTAGAAGAAATTTGGTATAGAGATAGTTTGAGTCCCGGGAAAGGACATAGGATAGTTTTTATCCTGATATTCCCACGGGATCCCCACTTATGCGGTTGAAACCGCTGGGCACTGCTAGTGTAAAATAACCGCAGAAAATGCTATCGTCTGCTAATAACTTTCCCCAATTCTTTCATATTAAATAACAATGAAAATGTGCTCTAGTTTGTAAGTTACGAGGAAATACGGTCGCGTGGCGGGGCCGCGTGATCTTCGCACCCTGCGCCCCGTGACCAAACCCAAGACCGTAAGGACCGGCGCTCACTAGAAAGAAAAGGAATAAAGAAAAGCACTTCATTTGGCCCGGGTTAAGGTAGATTACGGCCCACTTACTCTCTCAGAGAGGAGACCTGTGTTCTACCAGTGAGAAAATTATAGACAGATTATGCGAAACTCAAAACAAATAAAAAGTCAAGACAGCTGCGAACAATACAGTGAAGCATGCATAAACTACACTTCCGCTCTGTGCAGACACGCTCACACGCATATATTTAGATACAACCATTCACAATCAAACTACACCTCACTATGTGCACACATGTTTACGAAACCGGCTTCACTTTACTGTTGACAGCCCTCTGTCTTGGTTATTTATTTGGTCTGAGATGCTAAGGCACGCAATATAAAAAAAAAACAACAACAAATACTTTTTCTTTCTTTCTTTACTTTCAATATCGGCTACGCCCCACGGTGACCACGGCACGGCGAAGCGTTAACATTTGTATGGCCTGGCATGACGGAGCCTTCCGCGGCATACCGCAGCTTCCCGCTAAAGTCCTCTTGTGACTATATCAACGAAATGTGAGTGAGAGATGTACAGACGCCAGCACATCGAGCTACTACAATCTGTCAAATTTCTTTAATAGATTTTCAACTTTATCGCTCAAACATAAGTTGATTAGGAAAATTTGACAGTTTCGGATAGCTTGATGTGGTGGCGTCTGTACTTGTGTGTATGTTGCGTGTGTGCATGAAACTGAGGCCTCGAAAGTCGAAAGTCCAACTGTATTTTTTGTCAGCTACCTCCATACAAAATTTTATCAAAATTGGTCAAGCCGTTTGAGCGTGAAGAAGTAACAAACATATAAACGCACACACTCACAAACTTTCGCCTTTATATTATTAGTGTGATGGATGAGGAATTTCCTTTAAAATCCTGCGGATTGTGAAAGAAATTGGGGTGCTGGACTAAGATTAATTTCCGCTTACGAAAATGTAGCGTTGGACCCGCCAGGTAAGCGCCAGTCTTAACGATATACAGGAGGAGGGGTCACAAACACGTGAGCGCTGAAAATATCCTTTTCAAATGGGCTTCTTTTACTTACCTTACACATTTCGACTTGCAAAAGTAAACTTATTTCAAAGTTTTCGCTCGAAACCAATGTTTTGTACAGTATTTTTTTGGTTTGAAAGAGTGTCCATGGAGTTTCTTGCCCGTTCTTCTCCATGGGAAACTACTACGCTTTGCAATGGACTACTCCATATTTCTGACTGACCGACCCCTTCATAATTCACCGGCTGCTACCGAGATTTCAGATGGAAAAACACAATAACACTTTGCTCGATACAATATTCATACCCGGGACTACTCGACTACTGTGTCTATTAATGTACTTAGCTACTTCTATAGGTCCCACATTTTGCAGAATAAGATTTGGTTTTCAGAGTTCCGTACCAAAGACTGCCAATGGGACCCTATTACTAAAGCCCCTCTGTCTCCGTCCAACCGTCTGTCATATCAAAACGCTGTATCTTTTGAACCGTAATGGGTAAACACATGAAAATTTCAGTCTGTGAAAGAGACTACTATGGCCTCTATTTTTGTTTTATTGCTAAATGGCCCCGCTCTTGACTTCAATCACGCCAAAAGCGATGGATGAGGTCTATGATGGAACGAGCGTGCCCAGAAGATGCCTAAGGCACTCCCACGCATCGGCGAAACACAGCAGGCTGCTTGACGCCGGACTCTGGTGGGAGGGTGGTCGCAAACCAGGCGGGCGTTAGCCCTACCACCGCAAGGGAAGAATTGGCCAGTCAAATTAGGTGTTGGGTGTGACTGTCCAGGATGCGCCGAGCGCGAGCGTTCAGTTGAGTAACTGGCGGAACAAACTGCGCTACACGAGGAGGCTTCTTCATGCATCCCCAAAACAATAAACAACAAATAATAAAATATGCTGTGTTAAATGTTGTACGGTGGTACGGAACCCATCGTGTGCGAGTCAGACTCGCTCTGAGCCGGTTTTTTTCCCTAAAAATCATCATCTGCCGAGCCTTTTCCCAACTATGTTGGGTTCGGCTTTCAGTCTAACCGGATGCAGCTGAATACCAGTATTTTACATGAAGCGACTGCCTATCTGACTCCCACAACCCAGTTACTGGGTAATACGATACCTCGTCGTAAGACTGGTTGTCAGACTGGCTACTGGCTACTGACGACGGCTTAACGTGCTTTCCGAGGCACGGAGGGGTCTTGGTATGTGAAGATGGTCACCCATCCACAGACCAATCGCGGCAAGCGTAGCTTAACCTGATCGATCGGCCCATGCGGCTGTTATAACCACAAGCCTCTTTTTTCCCTGAAAATACTAAACAGAATTCCATTTTCAGGGACAAAGCTGTTGCCGCAATCGTCAAAAATTCGAAATCCCTGGTGACCTGGAAATACTTTGATCCTTTAGACCTGGATAAGTGTGAGGCCACCTGCAAGATTTGCAGTAGAACCGTGTCTTTCAAGTATATGTCGGACTTGAAGCAACATGTCCAAAACCATGGTCACGAACCGACCGACAGCGATGATGAATTTGTTCCAGAAGTCCATGAGAAGACGTGAGTATAGTCAGCGGGATTGTCCGAAAGGGTTACCGTTGGCCCGGAACATAAAGGGCTAAGGAAGGAACACGGGTGGGTTTTAGTCAGTAAGAGTCTGACACTCCCTTCCGCTCCACCCAGAGCGGGAGGGCTCATTTGATTTCCCATCCTGAAAAAAAAAGAAGCGAGTATAAAATCGAGACTTCTTTTTCATAAGACCATAGCCGCGCCCTGCGGTTTCACCCACATAAATCTCGATAAGCCGACTCCAACATAGTTGAGAAAAAGTTAGGCATACCTATGATGGTTTACCGACCTCGAGTACTTTTTCTTTTTTCGTTTCTTTTTCTTTTTTCTATAATCAGCCAATAACTTTCCCACTGCTGGGACACAGGCCTCCTCTCTGTGAGAGGGAGTGGGCCGTAATCCACCACGCGGGCACAATGCGGGTTGGTGGATGTCACATGTCTTTGAATTGTTGGTACTAGGACATGCCAGTTTCATCACGATTATTTATAAAACACAACTAGAATACTTTGCCATCACTCACTGACATATCGGATATACATTAAAACCGAACACATCCCGAGGACAGCCGAGCACATCCGAAGCGGGTATTTTTTTGAATAGTCTTATAAACAAAACACGCGCGGTGTCGCTTACGGTGACAGTGGCGCGAGTTCAATGGTATTTTCCCATCTCAAAAAATGCCCAATACCCCTAAAAAAGGTTTTCACTTAAAAAAATTTTTTTTTGTAGGTTAAAAAGAAAGTATAAATCTAGACTTTGGGAGTTTTTCCGAGCCACTGATGACAAGATGGCCCAATGCTTAATGTGCCACAATCTATTCAACTACGGTTCAACAATCACCAACCTTCGACGGCATTTGATGAGGAAGCATGGGGAATCAGCCCGTCGTTGCCAAGATGATGAAGTAAGTAGTGAAATACGAAGTTGCATTCAATATGGATGAAGACAATTTTTTTTAAGCCAGCCTAATCTGCGCAAAGGTTTCCCCGAAATTCTTCCTGACATCCTTTTCTAGAGCCACCTCGATCCACCAAACCTTTTTAGGGATCCGTACCTCAAAAGAAGAAAAAAAGAACCCTTATAGGATCACTTGTGTGACTGTCCGTCCGTCTGTCACAGCCAATTTGCTCCGAATCTCATGGACCGATTAAGTTGAAATTTGGTACACATATGAATCTCTGAGACCCAAACACAGACGTGTAACGTAAATAAATGACTTTTGAATCTGGGGGTCATTTTTTGGGGGCAAATAGAAAATTAATAAAATAAAATTTCTCAATCTGTACCGTCTGATATCAAATGAAAGGGCTTACTGTGAGGATCTCAAATATATTTTTTTCATAATTTTAAAGTAAATTGTATTAAAGTTATTTAAGAAAATAGACGAAAATTGACCATTCCTCCTTATCTCCGAAACTCATAAGCCTAAAATTTGGAAAAAAATACAGAAAATAGTTCTATACCTATTATAGATTACAGGAAAACTTATAAGTAAGAAGTCTGTGGTCTTAATACTCAATATTGTGCGTATAAACTTACATTTTCAGTTAGAATGTATGGGAGAACATGTTTTTCAACTACAACGTTAAGTTTGTTTTTGGGATAAATTCATTTTATACAATTAGAACCCTTCGTTGTGCGTGTTAAAGAAAGTTTTTAGAGGTATCTTCATGATTTTTTTCTATCGTATCAAATTAGTTGTATTATGTTTTCATAGCATTCATCCTGAAGAATATCGTATATTTTCTGATTTTGGTAACTGTACGCTCATACACTTACTCACAATTATACTTTTAGGCATTATAAAACTTGCGTATTATGCGTTAAGGTCCTGTAGTCCCCTTAACACTTCGTTATCAGACCCCGGTCCACCTAATCTGTAAACATCTCACCGTGAAGACTTAGATGAAGTGAGCTGTCATTCTACCTGATACAGCTAATTTCTAGCTCACTTCATCTAAGAGATTTTCACGGTGAGATTGTTATAGAATAGCACTGCTGTTCTCCACCTTCTGCATCCAGCCCCGACCCTTATTTCTCCTAATCATAGTTATTTACAGATATTTCTTTGTTTCAGCCTCAAAGTGTAATAGAATACGAGGGGAACCTGTACGAGGTTGTGAAAGAAGATGATGAAGTAAGTTAACTACAGTCCAACCAGATAAGTTATGCGCTTCGGTAATCTTCATCAACATCATTATTTCAGCCGAAAGACGTGGACATAAACTTCCCCCAAGTACCTCCACTTCGACCGGTTCTGTGCTTCCCGCATCCAACGGGTTCCTGCGGCTTTCACAGCGTCGTCGGTCCACCTTGTGGGAGGCCTTCCAACGCTACGTCTTCCGGTACGCGGTCGCCACTCCAGAACCTATCGGCCCTGTCGGCCGTCTGTTCTGCGAGCAATGTGCCCTGCCCACTGCCACTTAAGTTTGGCAATTCTTCGGGCCATGTCGGTTACCTTGGTTCTCCTGCGGATCTCTTCATATCCGATTCGATCACGTAGGGAAACACCAAGCATAGCCCTCTCCATTGCCCTTTGTGTGACTTTTCGGTGATCTTCGTGATTCCGAATTAACACGAACGTAGCGCCATTTAATAAGCCCCGACAGAGGCAACGCTTCTAAAGTCAGGCCGACGAAAGAATGCGTCCTTGACACTTGTCAGTTTCATTATGTGTTACCCCACTCACTGGCGAACGATCACAAGAAAGACTGAAGCTACGGCGAGACAGTGCTTCTTTACCAAAACCATTTGTTCCACCCGCTGAAGATCTCCAATCTGGACATGAGTTACCTTGGGTAACCTGGAAGTCTTTAAACAGACTCCGGACCCAGTTTGTCCGAAGCAAGGAAAACCTGTTCGGATGGAGATTCATAGACGATTCCGCCTTGGAGTGTAAATGTGGTGCTGTTCCACAAACGATGGGACACTTAATATCGTGTCCTGCGTGTCCTGTCAGCTGCACGTTACAGGAACTGGTGGACGCTGGTGATGGCGCCAAACAAGTAGCCGAATTCTGGGCTGAGTCCATTTAGATTGCTATCGACACGTAAAAAGAAGTTTCTAACAGATGTATACGCGTTTTGCGAATTTGATCTTTATTAGCTACATTTTCTTCTTTTTCTACTTTTTTTTGCTTGTGTGTCGATGGCAAAAAGTTTAAATATTGTAGCCCCAAAATTCAGCTGCGCGAACTCCGCTGACTGACTTTTATTGAAATGTCAGGACTTTTCAAATTTCTAAATGGTAACCCTCGCCCCGCAGGGGAAAATTTACTTATACAATGTTATGTCTCCCTCAGGACCAGCCGAAGGATATGGACGTAGTATACCTAAACGAAGAACACTTAGAAGACTCATTCGACGATTTAATCAAAACACCAACCCCAAAGAGAAAGTTTATAAACATTCCAACCAAAAGGATCCCAAAAATAACAAAAGAACAGGTTCACAGTACCAGAGATACCTGTTCCAAAGAACCGGAACTGCCAAGCATACCGATACCGACGTCTACGCCCACGAATGCTATGGGGAGCTTAGATTATTTCGGCCAATATGTCGTTTCTTTGTTAAAAGAATTACCTAAACCCGTTTCTGATCAATTACAAAGTGAAATAATTAAACAGATTCTTACTAATAAAATGGCTTTGGAAACCCAGACGGTGGTCGCTAATTATGAACTTTCAAGAAGCCGAGAGAATGAGAACGACACAAATGTAGCGGTACCGATCAGGTACACTGTTGTTCAGTCGAATGAAACTGCTGAAAAGTTGAACGAAATTACTGAGAATGTTGTGAAAGGTGAATAAATAACTGGATTACAAAAAGCTAATAATGAATAAACATTTTTATCACAGTAATTACCTACGTTTTATTGTTATCATTCAATTCATAAATTCAGCGTCAAAAGTCTGACTACCAGTCTTACTAAGGAGTATCGTGTTAACCAGTAACTGGTATTCAGTTGCACCCGGTTAGATTGGAAGCTGACCCCATCATTGTTGGGAAAAGGGTAGGCAGAATGATTCATTCGTTCAGCGCTTTTTTTTTTCAACACACATGCTAAGGCCGTAATCTATAAACTTATACAAATGCAAGATAGAGATGGGCTAAGTAAAGATCTCAGCCGTAATATGCACCTTGCCAGCTGCTACCGTTGTTGTAGCTATGACTCTTCAAAATTCAAACAAAAACCGGCCAAGAGCGTGTCGGGCCACGCTCAGCGTAGGGTTCCGTAGTTTCCCGTCCGTCACAATAAGTGTTCCCACTTATGAGTTTAAAAGTGGGTATCCATCCATTATGTTCGCGATCCAGTAGCGCTCCGCGCTCCTGCAACTGCTCCCAGTAGTGGGTACGTGCGCGAACACGGAACGTGCAACATTGCACACTCCGCGGCGCTCCGACTCGTGACGGTTTTTAGCGCGAACACAAAGGGGAGCGCATGTAGTAGTGCGCGCGACGTATCCATTGGAGCAGTTGCAGGAGCGCGGAACGCTGCTGGAGCGCGAACATAGTGGTAACCCAACTTAAACGAGAACCGATTTTAATAATTTTTTTTTTTGTTTTTGTTTGAAAAAAGATACGTTCAGGATAATAAAATATGTAAACGAAGTTAAAAAAATGCTTGCATATACGATTATACTACAAACTTAGTCCAGACATTATTTTGTACAACTTTTTGCCTTTTTTGTCCAAAAACTGTTGTTTCCATCAAGTTCAAAATAATTTTCCTAGAAAGTTCTTATAAAGTTCTACTTTCAGATTTTTTCATATTTTCTAAACTTATGGTTCAAAAGTCAGAGGGGGGACACATTGTTTTTTACTTTTGGAGCGATTATTTCCGAAATTATTGACATTATCAAAAAATGATTTCAGTAAACCCCTATTCATTTTTAAATACCTTTCCAACAATATATCACACGTTAGAGTTGAAATTAAAAAAAAATCTCTTCCCACTTTACATATAGGGGGGCTACCCTAATAAAACATTTTTTTCCAATTTTTATGTTACCACTTTGTCGGCGTAATTGATATACATATTGGTACCAAATTTCAGCTTTCTAGTGCTAACGGTTACAGAGATTAAGCGAGGATGGACAGACAGACATGGCGAAACTATAAGGGTTCCTAGTTGACTACGGAACCGTAAAAAAGTAAGGCATCTTATGGCTCTTTTCATAGTAGTCTTCCTTTGTTGCGAGATCGAGGCTTAGAGTAGATACGATGATAAAAAAAAAACCTTTTTATAGATAACAAAATAAAATAGATATAAGCATAAGTGTCGATCCCGTTCGAAAGACACGTGGCGCCATCTATTATCATAATAACATTAGTTTTGTTTTCCTCGGGAACAGCACATTTTTTTGGGATGAAAGGTACTCTATGTCCGTTTCTGTACACCTGACAACGTATATGCAAAATTACAAGATGATCGGTTCAGTGGTTTAGGCGTGAAATAACGTAACAAACTTACTTTCGCATTTATAATATTAGTTAGAATTCGAATTGTATTCCATACTGGGCCCGTCGACGCGCAACCAGGAATTCATTAAGTACATGATTCTGAAATTCCTGAAGAAAAATTTCAACGCTACGTCTAGAATTATGTGCTGAATTCCTGGTTTCAGTTTGCGCCCGTCCACGGGGTACCTTGTTATCCAATAACTAGGTTGGGGAGGTCAGATAGGCAGCCGCTCCGTGTGACATACTGATTTTCGGCTGCATCCGGTTAGACTGGAAGCCGACCCCAACATAGTTGGGTTTGGCTAAGCAGATGATGACGACTTTTATAATTATACTTCCGATTGATACAGGGAAGTACCTATGTATTAGGTTACACATGACGCACATAAACGTATTATTATTTCAAAATGCGTAATAACAATAATGATGTACTTTGTAAATGAATCAACGATAAGATGATATTATTTTTCCTCGTACATTATGGTATAATTTGTCACAATTCAATGTACAGACGCCAGCACATCAAGCTACTACAATCTGTCAAATTTATTTATGTAATTAATTTGCAACTTTATCTCTATGCCATAAGGTTCAAAGTTGATTGGGATAATTTGACAGATTCGGTAGCTTGATGTGCTGGCGTTTGAACTAACGTTTTAGCTGGTAATTCCTTGAGTATATACGTACCAATAACTGTTAAGTTCTGAAAATTTTCCTAAATGACGTCGAAATCCTTCACGATAAGCTCGTTGAAAGAATTCGAATGTAACTTATACTACTACTAATAAAAAAACTGGCTTCTACCCGCGACTTCGTCCGCGTGAAATTTCACCCTACCGCTATTCACACTCTTAGGAGTGGATTTTTGGAAAACCCTTAGTGGATACCTACTCTTCACAAAAAACTCACCCTCCGAATTTCTTATCTCTAGTACCAGCGGTTTAGGCTGTGCGTTGATATATCAGTCAGTCAGGACTTTGAATTTTAAAATAGATATAATAAGTCTTTGGAATAAGTAATAACTTTAGTTTGTATTTTACACTTCCGTATTTTTGAAGACTATTTAAATAGTTAGGACATTCTAAAATCAACTTAATCAACATTGCTATAAAGTTGATATTTTTTCAAATGGAAATATGTAATATCAATTACGTATAGAAACAGGAACTTCAATATACTTTAGCCGGAGGGCTCTCCCGACGACGCCCGCCATTTGACGTTGTTTTAAAAAACCTGGTGAACAGTGTGTTGTATCCGAAGACTATATAACCACATGTGTATGTGTGGTTATATTCTCTATGGTTGTAACAGATACCCTTGATGGAGCATATATCCATCTGGAATTCCACCCAAAAATAATAATGGGCATTCAGTTCAGCTACTACCCGGCTGGCTGGTTATTAACCGCAGCATGAGTTTTCATTTATATTTAATTCATGCCGATACAGAGATCCTTCATGTATACTTCCTACCGTCTTGCCCTGAGTTGTACAGGGCAAGACTTACGCCCGGTTTCTGGAATGAAAATCAATACAAAAATGACCACGTGGTAATCACATGTGGTGTAACCCCATATAGTCGTTTATTCATATTGTCTTGTTTGGTCAAAATCTTGCGATTGTGAAACCAAAACAAAAAATAACTAACAAATTGTCAACTGCTGTTTGGTTGACAGAATTCTCAATAGCCAATCGGATCTCTTGACGTGCGTTTAATTTTGATACGCCGTTGATTTTCTTTCCAGTAACCTTGTTATTCTTAGGAGTAATGTGACTTGCGACAACTAAAAGCGGATACAGACATTGCGAAACATGCGATATAATAACTTTCCTCGAGTAACGAGTAGCCTCACCACGAATATGAACGTCCACACATTGCGAAGCACGCGCTGCGCATGCCTCGCAATGTCTGTATCCGCCTTAACAGGTGGCGTCACGTTTCCGCAAGTCTCATCACGGTGGCTGGTGGCTTGCTCTAAGCTCTATCTTCTTTTATTTTTTTCCCCCAAAGTCGCTGTCACAAGACACGTGCAGCTTGAGCTTGTATCTCGGGGCCACGCGGGGTTAGTCATACCAATACGAGATAAAAACACCTTTCTCCTTACCTAATTACAGCTTCTTTACTCTTGTATGTTTTTCACAGACGATGCGTGCGAGGAGTTGCTGAAAGTTACCGACGTGTGGAGCTACTTCGACACGGACTCAGGGAAGAGGGCTCAGTGTACCGTCTGCCATATCACTCTAAACAACGAGTATGACGAACTGAAGGCACATCTGAAGGACAACCATCCGAAGCTGCTGCTGCAGCTTTTGCAGGTACAAAACTAACTTTATGACTTACTCTTGGAGACTTCGAAAGTGTCCCTCATAAAAATTTACAATAAAATACGAAACTATGCCGTGACGGCCCAGTGGTAAAGGCCTCGCCTCTTATGAATGGATTCAAATCCAGGTAAGTACAGTCCGATGCACACTTTATGGTGGCTCTGCTGAACACGAGGTAAATTCTTGCGCAGTAACAAATTCTTGGATTTCGTTCATTACTGTGCTCCAGAGCAGTCGTGTGTTCGGCTTACAACCAAACAAAAAGTATTTATGCATACAGTCATCCAGTATAATTAGTAACTTATTAACACAATCGCCGTGATCGCTTCCCGTGCAAGCCGCGCGAACTCGCCCCGCGAAAAAGTTCGATTAGAATAATTGTTTTCTCGCTCCGATCCGCCGGTCATCGTCGTAGCTCGTCAAGGATGAGTGACGTACGCGTAGGGTTACCATAACTCAGGATTTGTCCTGAGATCTCAGAATTTTTAAACTCTGTTCAGGATTACGGCCGGATTTTGTAATCCTCAGGAACTCTCAGGATTTTCAGAATGTTCAATTAAATAGAGTAGAATTTTTAGACCTTTTTATTAAAATGGTACAAAACAGAAAATAATTTTCTTTATATAATAATATAGACTATATAGTGACCAATTAAAAAATCAACTTTGGTCATGTTAATTGCACAAATAAAATCAAAACTATCTATGAAACTTTCAACTTTTTCATATTTGTTTTTCGATGGATGATACCTTACTACTGGAGGGGTGGAGTGCATTCGCGTCCAACGTGTGAGCATGATCCCCGAGAATCGAGATCCTCAGTGCACAAAATTATTAATAATGTGACTTTTTAGATTGTAAATTGAGAAAAATATCTGAAATTACGACCAATTCTCAGGATTTTTTAAGGAAATACGGCTTTTTCTCAGGACTTTTAATTTTTTCATCTGGTAACCCTATACGCGCAGCCAGCTCGCTACTCAAGACGAGCTACAGAAAGCTCGAATCTCACTACCAAGGAAGGCGCTTTTCACACATTCCGGCAATCGGGTAACCGGAGCCGGGTACACGGCGACGACTTGTACAGCCAGAAGGCACGAGCATTGATCATCACGCTTGCTCAAGATAAATTCCCGATTTCAAACTTATTTTAACTAAGACCAGAAGGCCAATTCTCGTAATTTAAAACGTTCAAAATCTAGTCGCAGTCTCATCTCAGCGACAAAGAAATGTCAAAAACTTGTCAAAATGTAGGGAAATTTAAAGTACTTATTTTTTGACAGATTCAGACTGAGATCAGACTGTGAACGTTGTTAAAATTAGTAGAATTGCCCCTCTGGTGTCCTCACAATTTTTTCCTTCAACGATATCAGTAAGTAATATCCAAGATAAACTCAGGGAGTACAATGCGTGCCACGAAAGATGAGACTTGACACACCACGTGGTTTGACATGCACAGAACACGATTTTAGGTATCTTTAGCGGTATGAGGTCTGAGTGCGGGACGGGACCGGACGTCATAGGGGCGGCGGAAAGAGCGGGGGAGGCGGGGTCAAGTCTCATCTTTCGTGGCACGCATTGTACATATGAATTAAAAAGGTCAGATTGGTACTTGAATCGTGCATTAGAGGCGAGGCCTTCAAAATAAAAAAAAAAGGAATTTATTAAAATTAGGCTGAGAATCAGCACTTTTCGAACGTCAAAATTACATAAGACAGTCCAGTCGCCCAAAACGCCCGCCCTTCACCACCTCCTAGTACTAGTATAGTAGTGCTTTCGCTGGGAACAAGAAGTGGCGCAACAAACTCCCCAGCAGCACAGCTGTCTGTTCAGTTAGAAGACCTTGCTTCTATACAATGGCTACTATTTTATAGAAGCAAGTTCTATTAACTCTTCGCACGTCGAGTGTACACCATGTGTACCGATAACAATAAAATTTCTATTGTGTCTGCTAATTGGACGCGCGACGAGTTAACTAAATCACTGAGCCATCACGACATCGACGCTTTCGTATATATGTACTTACTTAAATTAAATTCTACTCTCACAGAACAAAGACCAGGACTCAGACGCAGCCTCCAACGATGACAACGAAAACACGTTCACAGAGATAGTGTACCTAGAACAGGAGCCAACAGAAGACGTGAAAATACACAAAGAAAAACCTAAATCATTTGCAAAACCCGCCAAAAAACGCGAACGGCTACACAGTCTGTACAGCTCCGACGATATCCCTCACAAAAAACTGAAAAAAGAAGAAGAAAATGATGAATTAGGCGTTTTTATTAAATACATAACTTGTCTATTAAAAAAACTCCCAGCTGATGTCTTTTCGAACGTTCAAATTGAAATTATAAACACTATTTTAAAAGCTAACTCTCAAGTAGCAAATACTAGTCGGAGTATGTTATTGAGTACGGAACTAAAAAATACTAGTTCCAATATCATAACAATTGATGGGACAACGCCGATATCTAATACTATGACGGGCCATAACTACACGATTACTGTCGCACCGCCGAAAGTAACTAATACAGATAATGGCAATTAATTTAAGACAAAAAGTCTTTAACTATATATTTTTTAATTGTTAATTAATACCTACTAAGTATTACTTTAATTAAAGTTAAGGTAAGACAACACTTGATTGTTTTATTTTCTACACGTACCTATGTATCTAATACCTTCAATCCATTTATACCCGGTTTTGAATTGAACATTTAATAATTATGATTCAACCTTATCGAATATGGCTTTACATAATTATAATCATTAGAATCAGTAATACAACTGAGGGGCAATTCTACTAATTTTAACAACGTTCACAGTCTGATCTCAGTCTCAATCTGTCAAAAAATACTTCAAATTTCCCTACATTTTGACAAGTTTTTGACATTTCTTTGTCGCCGAGATGAGACTGCGACTAGATTTTGAACGTTTTAAATTAGTAGAATTGGCCTACTGGCTACCCCGCGAAATTTTTTTTTTAGGTTTTTTTGCAATTTTCCGGTCAGTGTCAGGTTGTGTGTTGAACAAGAGATGATTCGCGACTGTAACAAGTATGTACTTACAGAATTTAATTAATTAAACCCATCAATACAATCCTCTAAGTTAAGTAAGTATTGCTAAAGTAGATTTTGTCAAATTCTCAATTACAAATTCTCAATTCAGAAACTGGATAAGACGTATTACTTTTCCCCTTCCAAGTACGTATATTGTTAAAAAGAGAATAAAAAGTGCTGTCGTGAGAACGTACGTTGAAAAAGCGCTCGTGCGTATCAAGCGTAACGGTCAAATGATCCGCAGTAAATATCATCAAAAGACGTAATTATTAGGAACACGACGGACGTGACGACGGAATATTACATACGCACGGGTACACATCAACCTACAGTCCTACACATAACCAGCGGGGTAATTGTGTAACACACTCAGTAACAATGTGTTTCGTTTCTGCAGTTCAACAATATTCATTTCAAGTAGATAGTATGTACAATGCGTGCGACGAAAGATGAGACTTGACACACCACGTGGTCTGACATGCGCAGAACACGGTTTTAGGTATCTTTAGCGGTATGAGGTCTGAGTGCGGGACGGGACCGGACGTCATAGGGGCGGCGGAAAGAGCGGGGGAGGCGGGTTCATGTCTCATCTTTCGTGGCACGCATTGTACTAATTTTTTGAGGGTTCAGAATAGAGAACTCATGGATTTGAGTTTGAGAATTGAGATCATAATAAATTAATAATGGCGCCGATTCCCTTGATCACAAACTAAACTAAATTTAAACTCAATGCATCTTTTTCTTTCTATTTCATTATGCAAAGGACAAAAGATAATATTAGTTTAGTCCTGTCAAATTAGTATTTTTAGTACTTACCCAATTTTTTAATCACGTCTAAACTTCTCTATGGAATATCTTAATTTGACAGACAGGACTAATATTTCTGTCTATATCAGTGGTTCCTAACCTTTTCAACATTGTTACCCCTGGATCTATTATGAAAACTGATTTACCCCGACCTTAAAATTTTATCAATAAACAATGAATTAAGTAAAGATAGTTTGTGTGGTATTGTTTTGCATTCACAAGTTTTTTTATGTTAGGTTTAGTTTCGCTCATCTTCAGTGGTGTTCCATATTGAGACGGTTTCTGGCCTTTGTTTTCAGTGTAACCAAAGTTAAAAAAACTACTCTCACATCTATAGGTGGTAGCAAAGGGTATTAGCATTTTTTACGCTCTGTTAGCTACAACAGGATAAAACAGACATGGCGAGGCGTCCGCGACGACAGCTTGAAAGAGATGCCACGTGCGGTTCTTATTGTGCGGCGAACTATCATTTTTTCTTTTTAAACGACTGCGGCGTAGCCCAAAAGGAGGGTTATTGCTAGGTATTTTATTAGATTAGGTTCTTTGTTACCCCCACAGAATAGCTGATTTACCCCCGCGGGGGTAATTACCCCCAGGTTCGGAACCACTGGTCTATATCTTATACTATATCTTCTGTCCTTTTCAAAATGAAATAGAAAGAAAAAGATGCACTGTATGCACAATACTCAATATCACGCTTTTTATACATAGGTACCTATTCGTTACTGTTTTATGTGACACTAATTTATTGTTATTTATTTATTCAATTATGCATACACATTACACACATCACGATGCAGTATAAAACTGATTTACATCCGTCACCTCACACATCAGGTTCAGTTGAAAACCAGCGTCAGGCACCAGTTGTCTGGCATTTTTGCTGAACTGGGCCTTTTTGGCGCAGCCGTGAGGCACACTTTCCTGCTAATTTCTTACATCGGATTTTGCACTTTTTATTTTTATCTTAGTTTTTATCTGATGTACGACTATTATCTAACTATCTGGTGTATTGTGTGTCTTTTAGTCTGTGCTAAATAAATGTATTTTCTTTCTTTCTTTCTTTCTTTCTTTCACTGAACTTAAATTTAGTTTAGTTTGTGAATAACGGAATCAGCACCAATGTTGTGTTATAAATAAATTATAACTTGATAAGTTATAACTTATAAACAAGCTATTTGCCTTTGTTCGAAATAACGCTTTTTTTTTTTGTAACTGGTAAAGATTTACATAATCTAGCTAAATGTGATGACAAAAAATATGTACAGACGCCAGCACATCAAGCTACACCTAACTGTCAGATTTTCCCAATCAACTTTGAACCTTAAGCCTTAGCGATAAAGTTGAAAATCTATTAAAGAAATCTGACAGATTGTGGTAGGTTGATGTGCTGGCGTCCGTACCTATTGGATAACAATATGAAGGGGATGAAATGTATCAGGACTCACCTCTGACCTAGACTAAAGTCAAGAGTAAACACATTTCAAATAAAAAAAAGGACTTTTGAGTAAGTATGGTCATTTCAAATAAAAAAAAGGACTTTTGAGTATGGTCTAAGAAACCGGTCCAATGATTTTATTTCAGTAAATAGGTTTGCTGCGCTGCGCTCGGAAACGGGAATCTTAGACGCAGTCAAAATGGCTGCCAAGCTGAAATGGGACTGGACGGGTCACGTCAGCCGCATGAATCGGACCGCTGAGCAACGGTATTCACACGATGGTGCCTGAGGATAAATGGCGCTGCCGAGGCCGGCCTAAGGAGAGGTGGCCAGAAGGCTGGATCGAGCTGGCTCTAGAAAAGGCTGGAAGGATTTTGGGGGACACCTCCAGTATAGGCTAACGTAAAAAATAGGTTTGCACAATCACTTTTACACGTCAAAAATAAATTATGTTTTAAAACTAGATGAGGTCGGTGTGTTTCCTATCCGACTGCTTTAGAAAGACCGAAAAAAACTCACGAGGTCACACAATCTCTTTTTAAAGTCCAGACATAATCTTGGTCAGTCAGATCATGTGCATGAAGATTTATAGTGTCTGAAATGGTATATTCAGGAAAAATCCATACAGATTTGAGTGGATCAGCGGTGCTATTCTGTAAAAATCTCACCGTGAAAACTTAGGTGAAGTGAGCGTGGAGTGAGCTGTCAATAGTGTCAATTCCTAGCAAAAACAAACTCACTTCACCTAAGTTATCACGGTGAGATTTTTACAGAATCGACCGGCTGTATAGTCAGTGCATGCGTTTAAAAGCCTGTAATGTTCCCACCGCGCACCGTTGGGACAAAGGCCTGGGGGCTTACTCTCCAAACTAATTTTAATTCCAATGAGATGCCAATATGATTCCAATGTTACTTTTACAGTCACGTGATTCGGTACTCTTGAAAACAATATTGTCAACAATTACCCCACGCCAAGCCCGAACCCAAACCAGTGGGTAGTCATCGGCAAGGAATATTTTTTTATATTATATACTTAGTTTAAGAGTCCCGTCAATTACTTCCTGAACAGTTATGAAGACTTGTGTATCATTTCGAAGGTAAGGTTCCTCATTACGATGGTCATCTGATCATCAAATCCTTCAGCAGAACGTTGTCAAAAACTGGTATTCAGAACTTTGTCAAAAACTGGTATTCCTAAATCAAGCCTTGAAATTATCCTGAACCGTCGGTGTAGGACGTCAGCGCCGCTTGGACAGGGAGAGACCTATCCTCAAACCTGGATAAACCTGGATGGGTTTACGACCTCCCTACACACCATAGCGTCCAGCGATCACGCCCGTCCGGCACATTCAATGGTAAATCCACTTAGTTCTCCAAAATGGACACCCAATATAAAATATCATTTGGCGCTAGCATCGAACTCAAGAGTACGAAACGTCACAATTCCAATGTCGATCTATCGGAATTAAATAAAAAAGAGTAAGCACCCTGCTCTCTGTGAGAGGAAGTGTGTTATTATCCACCACGGGTTGCCCAGTGCGGGTTGGTAGATGTCACATGTCATAGAATTCTTGGTTCTAATGCGCCTGCCACACACTCGACGAGTGGCATGGGAAGTAACGAGGAAAGGAGGCAGAGACATAGTGTGGCAACATTACTCGTCATGCCACACGTCATGCTCCTCGTCCTACCCACTGCTCCCTATTTTGTCGGTTTTTGCGCGCGAGTCAAAGGACCGGCAATACGAGTGCGAGTGGCCGGCCACATAATCGCGCGGTCGCAGTCTGCATGGAGCGCTCGCGCAAGACGCACGCGTATGCAAAATTGGAAATTATGTCGTCGCCAAGCGTGGAATGGTCAAATGAAAAGGTGTTAATGTTTATTGATTTGTAGTACGGTAGGTATAATAAGTCACTATGTCAAGAATTAGTCTAACAAGAAAAGTTGTATTTATTAGTTACCTAAAAATGCATAGCGCGCACGCTGCCACCGTTTCAACGTCCATTGTCTCACCAAGGCAAATGACAAGTGAGGAGCGTCGCGATTAATTGCGCGAGTAGAGCAGTGTGTGGGCAGAGAGGGCAACATCGCGGCAAATCACGGCAGCGCGAGGAGCATAGCGATGAGCAGCGCAAGGAGCATAGTCTGGCAGGCGCAGACATGCCGGATTCGTTACGATGTTGTCACGCACGCAATTGTCAGTAATCGACTAATCGTGTAGCTCAACCACAGCTCAACTCAGAACTTTAGGAGCTCCTAGAGTTCTAGTTTATGGGAAACGGCTAGTATCAACCAACACTATAGTATACAGGGTCAAATTAAATTAGCTAGCTAAACTCCGTAGACGTGATGGATATGAGGTCAACGACCGTATATTATATTTGCTTGAAATATCAGTTCAAAAATCAGTTTTTGTGTCTGTACAGTTCACAGACGTGACAGTTATCGCCATCTCAACACAAATAAAAACTGATTTTGTCAACAAAACCAACGGTCGATGACCCTAAAATAAAATATCAAATAATCTTATTTTTGTTTTATAACATGTTTAGATATGGATTCACGTCACGTCTGCGGAGTTTTGCTAGCTGATTTAATGTGACCCTGTATTTTTTTCTCTTTCCCTTTTTAATGTTACTCAACGAAGTACATACTTACTTATATATTATTGATTCTCAAACTGCGCTCGCGCAACTCACTCGCTTAAAAATTCAAACTGTATCTGAGTCAAGGTTGGAATCGTTTGATAGCAGTTTTTTTAAAACTAAATCCACAAATCACGGGCAGAAGCCAGAGGGGTAATTGCGTAACACACAAACAGTAGCCATGGTTTTAATTTTGACAGTCAACAACAAATCTATACTAAAGCTGAAGAGTTTGTTTGTTTGTTTGTTTGTTTGAATGCGCTAATCTCAGGAACTACTGGTTCGAATTGAAAAAATAGTTTTGTGTTGGATAGTCCATTTATCGAGGAAGGCTATAGGCTATATAACATCACGCTACGACCAATATGAGCGGAGCATCAATGAAAAATGATGCAAAAACGGGAAAAAAATATTCCTTTTGAGAGCTTTCGTTGCGTACGCTGCGTAAACGGTTAAAGTTACGCAAAAATCATGTATGACGGAATTGTTTCCCTTTAAAAGTTCTAAAAAAAAGTCCGCGACAGCATATGTCTATCTTTTAAGGTTTACTCACTATAACCTTTTTTATGGTAATCAAATTTCTTCTAAACTAATGCATTATTTGCGAAGGTTTTCTTTATAAACATGATATTAATCCTTATCAAAATAAATACGTTATTCATCACAAGTATTTAATGTTGAATAAAATTGCCCTTGACATCATTTGATTTCAATGAATATCTTAGGAGTTTCATAGTTTACAAGTAATGTATAAGTAATAATCTTAAGTAATATCTTAAAGTAATGGAATATATTTTTTGGAATATATTTTTAACCGACTTCAAAAAAGGAGGAGGTTCTTAATTCGGATGTTTCTATTTTTTATTTTTTATGTATATTCGGGCATAACTCCCTCATACAAAGTTGATACGACAGAGGGGCTTTTCTTTAAACTGCCTATACTAGATACCATTTTCAAGCTCTGTACCAAAAATCAATTAAATAGGAGCAGTAGTTTAGTCACAAATGATTTTTGAAGTTTTTGCTACGTTTGAACACGATGTATATTTCCTAACAGCTGATTATCTCATACGCATAGGTCATGCACCTTAAAACGATAATCTGAGTATAAGATACATTGTTGCCGCACAAGTACAACCAAATATTTCACGAAGCAATAAATACACACACACTTGCACTTTCACTATGAGAGTGACAATCATAGCAAAACCCCCGCGCCTTTTTCCCGCGCGTAAAAGGAATAGAAATAGGTCAGTATGTTGCTATTGCATTCTAGATCCTTGGGAATTTGCTAAAAAACTTTCTTTCAGTGGACAGTGCGCAAGCGTCATCCACTCGGGACGTACGTTACGTAATACGGGAGCCCCCCGCCGCCGCGCCTTTATGTTTTGTCGAACTCGCTGACAATAATTGTGATTTTGTTTTGTTATTGTGATAGACACTAAATAAGTTTAACTTGGGAATATTATTATTTAGTGTTAGTGTTTTTTTGTGTTTGACTGTTTTTATTGTGATAGGATACGTAATTAAACGTTGGTTGTGTGTGTGTGTAATCATTAAAGTGTTCAGCAATGCCTCGTGTAACTTACACGGCGTCAGAATACACTTACATGATTTTAATTTACGGTGAATGCCGTGGAAACGCAGATTTAGCTCTGCGAACATACCGAGAAAGGTATGGTGACCGGCGCAATAGCCCTAGGAACGCCGCGCGCCGGCACCATACAATTGGCAGTACAAAGATTACGGGAATTAAAGTGCTTAGCGACGGACAGTGATTTAATAAATAACAATATTCTCCGTCGGTATAATTTGTGCATTAATATGAATCGAGGACACATCGAGAATTTAAAAATTTTGTGTTTTTGTGTGTGCGCGTACTTAACAACCAGCCGGGCGCGGACGGCGCGAGCGGTCTAAACCGCCCGCCCCCCGCGCCCCCGCCAAGAGAGATAACACACACGCACACGCGCTCCTGCGCGACTTTGTTACCTAGGCATCTAACTAAGGTCAGTCAAATTTATTTATAAAGGGTGGTTGCGTTTCACTCTGACTTTAAGCTATTTAGTTTGTTTGAAAAAAAAAAAATCTCATTTTTGGCGCTTTCTATTTTTGTACTGTATCGAATTAATACTATACACGTATAGTATACGTAGTGTAATTTAATGCCCCTCTGTCATATCAACTCTGTATAATATGTATAGACAAACGGATTTGCAAAAATTTTTTTGTTCGAAATATTTTTATTCCGGAAATATTTTTACTCCGAAACTCATCATCAGATCTTTATGAAATTTAAATAGGACCAATTTAAATTTCATAAAGATCTGATGATGAGTTTCGGAGACAGACAACGGAACTCTTCAATAAATGCCAGCAAATCAACCGCGATTGCTGCTATAGCATATGTATGCATTGTTTACGCAATCACACAACATAACATTACGCCTGTACCTTTGAAAGGGGTAGGCAGATGTGTTCAATAGCTTCCTGTCACTGATATTTACATACCAAGTAGTGTTATATGAATTTGTTTGGGGTAGGCAGGTACAACTAAAAAGTGAAAAATAAAAACTTAAAAATAATAAAAACAACCGACTTCCAAAAAAATACTACAAAGTCAATGACGTATTATATATAGACACGTTATCAACCAACATCTCGGCGCTTAAAAACGGCGAAAATACTAGATAACTACTTATACGCGTAAAGAAAGGGAAAGAAAATATATCACCGTACGGCGGGATGTCTGTTGCTAGAGGGAGATAAATAAACATCTTCAGTTACGTCACAGGATAAGTAATAGTCAAATTACATGCTCATTGGTCGAGCGCATGAGTGACGTAACTATCAGAGTCACTTCATGCGCCGGCCGCCATTAGACGCAGCGTCGTACAAAATAAAATAAAATAATCTAGTTTTGTAAACTTACGCGTGAAATGACACATTTTTGTCTTTAACTTTTGGGGTATAATTTTTACATCCTCTGAAAACACACGACGGCATATTTTCTTTATGTTTTGCACAGGTTTTCACATACGATATAAATTAAAAACAAACATACGTCGCGTCACGTCGCGCGACAGGTTGGTGCGTGACTGAGCGCAAATGTGGCAATTGGCTTCATTTCATGTTGCCATTTTAGAGTGCGGACAACGTATCTATAGTTTTATACATCATTGTACAAAGTGAAAAATAACTTTAATTTCGAAAGTCGGTGTCAAAAAATGAAAATACAGAACCAACGACACCGACTTCCGAAATTAAAGTTATTTTTCACTTTGTATTCTTTTGGAAGTCGGTTGTTTTTTTTTTTGTCAACAAGTTTTTAGTAGGTTTTTTCCTGAAATTACCGCGGGTGAAACGGCGGGGCACAGCTATTATTAAATAAAGTTACCTTTAGCAGTTAACAGAACAGAAAAACAAACTGTTGTTTGTTTATTTGAACACGCTAATCTCTGGAATTATCAATTATTTTTGCATTAGATTGTCCAATCCATGTGGAAAGCTTAATCACGCCAGGACTCTTTGGAGCTGAGCAATAAGAAAAAGGTCAGGAAGAATACTAAGAGAAAACGATGTGATAGCGCGGGCGGGTGATGCGATGCGATGGGTTGGGGGAGCAAGAAATTTCACGCGGACGAAGTCGCGGGCAGAGGCTAGTCTATACTAATATTATAAAGCTGAAGAGTTTGTTTGGTTGAACGCGCTAATCTCTGGAACTCCCAGTCAGATTTGAAAAATTCTTTTTGCATTTGATAGTCCAATTCTTGAGGAAGGCTATAGGCTATTTAACATCACGCTATGACCTTTAGGAGCCGAGCAAAAAGAAAAAAAGTCAGAAAGAACGCTAAGCAAAAACGAAGTAATAGCGCGGGCAGGCGATGCGATGCGACGGGGTGGGTCGGGGAACAAGAAATTTCACGCGGACGAAGTCGCGGGCAGAAGCTAGTGGCGTTATAAATTTGACGTTGTAGAGCAGACAAATTTTGAGGTGTAAAAATGATTCCGATATCCTCCGAGAATTTAATTTTATTTGGATGTGCATTAAAGAGCAAGTTTCACCCCTTTTCTTCACATTTAACGGAGGGCTGCATTGGACGTCGAGTTTGAATTATTTTTCAAATCCAAATTCAAATATTTTACTTCTGATAAAAATCCATATAATATCAGTAGTAGTTATAATTTAGCCTATTGTTAGTATTAATTTAAATTGACAATAATAAACAACTAATGAACCATCGAACGGGGCCTAAAAAGACCACTATGACAGAATCATAAAAGGTTAACATTATGAATCATAATGGATTGTTAAATTAATCTTATCAAATCCCATTGGTGAAGAATTTTTCAGTTATGTTTTTTTATCTGTGCTAAAATACCAATCAGTCCCAATCTCTTTGATTATACCTACGTAGTGCAGCGAAAAAAAGAAAAACACGGACTGTCATCGCCATATTATGAATTTATGGTTCCGTCAAACAAGCCAACTTTGCCAATCAAGGTATCTTTGCCCTAAAAGCAATTTATAAACAAATCCGCTAACATAAGAAACAATTTTAGTTTTATGGCAACATTTATTATTTGGGTGGAAAGTTGATTATATTTGTGGCAGTACTATCTAACGCATTCGTTCCAAAGTTCATTTAGTAACTTGCCAGAACTTGTCGAATGCGGTGTATTTTTTTGCGGGCAAATTTCCTTTGAAAAGTGTTTGTGGATTTTACCTCATGGCGAAAACACAGGTAAGTGTATTTTACTGTATGTTATAGAATATTAGTTGTTGAGTATTTTAAATATAGTTTCATTATTCAGGACTTTATAAATCAAAACTTCTAATGATGGGCAAAGTTACCCTAAATTGTTCAGACCCATCCATGCCAACATTGCCCGTTATCAAAAAGCACTCAGGGTTGTCACTTTTAGTTATTTTGTAACAGGTTGAATTAACGTAAAAACACAGAAACGATTTTCACGATTTCAGGTTTGGCTCCATAGTAAAAGTTGTTCATAATGATGAATACAATGACCCCGTAAGAGGAAAACAGTGATTAAAATTTCACCCAGTATATGTATAGAGGTGAAGTTTGTGATTGTATGTTTGTTTGTGTATAGGGATAGGATATAGGGTATATTTCATTAGAGTAGATGGCAGATTTTATTGTACATTGCAGATCCACTTAGCTTTAATTTTATTGTTATTTTTAATTTCAGAAAAACAAACACAAGTCTAGAATTAGACCAAGAAGCCATGATGTGAAATAGGGTCCCGAGCATATAAAAATGACTCCGACGTGATGTTAAAGCTTGCCTGCGAAGCAGTTTAAAGTGTTCAGAACAGAACAACGGTATTGATTAATATTATTATTGACTGAATATTGTTACGATTCCTAGCGGTGATTTTGACTGTTTGTAATATATACCATGTGATGTGACTTATCTACTTATTGTGATTTTGTTCCTCATGGGCTCTATGCATACGGAACTTATAAAAGATTTTTATTATTGTCATTAGGTACTTACTTGTTGATTTGTTTTGCTGTTGATTCAAGTTTGGACATATAGGTATTGATCTCATTTTTTGATATAGCATTTACAGCTTAAAGCTAACTTTATTGAAATGTTCAAAATAGAACAACGGTATCTTATGTCGAACTGTCGACGAAATTGGAATAAACATTTAATTTTGAACACAATGTTTCATTTCATTACGATTTTAACGTCTATTCATATGCACCCAACACCCACAAAAGAAAAGTGAAAATAACATTTATTTAATAATTTTACTGCAATGTGACAACCATTAAAATCTTAAACCGCTTGTTGGGCCTTGTATGGAAAATTGGAAATAGGGCACTAACCGCTAGGTAACATTGCCCACTGTTTTTATCACGAAAATATTTAAACTACAAACAGTATTTTAAAACTTAGGTTAAGATTGCCTTAAATTGTACTCGTGGTGCTTTGTACGTATTTATAAGAGCTTGATTTGCGTCAAAAATCGAGTGGGCAATGTTGGCTAAAAGTCCGGATTATTTTGCCCGCCATCAAAATCGAACAAATCTTGGTCTAAATTTTAATTTTTTTAATGTTTTACATAGCAAATGCGTGCATATGGTCATATAGTCGTAGTAAATGAAAAAATATACTTAAGTCCCATAGAAAAAACTTGTAATATATTCGATTTTCTTAAAAAAACGGGCAAAGTTGGCTTGTTTGACGGTTCATAATGTTATCCTTTTATGATTCTGCCAGTGACCTTTTTAGACCCCCTGTTCGTTCAATATGGTCATGTGACGTTTTTTTTTTTATAAAAGGGACTCGGCAATGCATGTTTACCTAAATTGATTGAAGAAATTTATAAAACTAGACGACACAGTATTCTTCAGATATTATATTTCACCTTAGTTTAATTCTCGGTGATTTACAAAAAATTATCTCGGGTCTAAGTAATAACAGCCTCACTGGTCGATCGATAAGGTTAAGCTACGCTTGCTGCGGTCGATCCGTGGATGGGTGACCATCGTCACATACCGAGACCCCTCCGTACATCAGATCCGTGCGTCAGGTCTAAGAGGATCTTTGACAGTCGTTACGTGTCGTCAGGAGGCCAAAAGTCTGACGGCCAATCTTACCAAGGGATATTGGATATCGTATTACCCAGTAAGGGGTATCGTATTACCCAGTAACTGGGTTGTGGAGGGCAGATAGGCAGCCGCTCCTTATAAAATACCGGTATTCAGCTGCATGCCGTTAGACTGGAAGCTGAAAAGGCAGGCAGATTGAATGGTGTCATGAACCAATTTTAAATATTAAAAAATAGTCGTAAGATATAATTAAACTGTTGATAACATTAGGTACCTACTAGTGGCAACACTGATAACGAAACAACTTTGACCTAAATAACAGGAAAACAAAAAGCGATTATACAAAAAAAATGTGGCCAAGTACGAACGCAAGTTTGTGAAAAGGGTTCCGTCTAAAAAATAACTATAGGCTTTACTTAGATGTTTCACCTCCTTTCTATTCTTTCAGGATATATTGTAGGTACAGAGGAAGGAAGTTCTGAAAATTTAAAAGGAAAAGGTTTTTAATTCTATTTTTATAATTTACTAGCAGTGCCCCGCGGTTTCACCCGCGTAGGTTTCGATTCTGTGGGAATATCGAGATAAAAATTACCCTATGTCCTTCCCCGGGATGCAATCTATCTCTCTGCCAAATTTTATCGAAATCCGTTCAGTGGTTTAGGCGTAAAAAGGTAACATACAGACAGACAGACAGAGTTACTTTCGAATTTATAATATTAGTATGGACTAGTATGGATGCTTATACAATACGCTCGTTTTACTTGCTACTTGCGCCTTCTATCATCACATCTATGATTTATATGATGATCGTGCCAGTTGGTCATTGTCGTGCATATAATGCTTTTAAGTTTTCCGTCTGATATGGTATTTTTTCCATAAATAAATGTTTAAATTTTGTTTTCCGTGCCAAAATGTCGTAAGTTTGTAGTGAACATAGAATCACCACAGGACATTGCTTTCATTCGACGATCATCAATTCATCATCCAACTTCCTCTGCACCCTGAAATTGCGTAATACACCTTTATCAAACACAATCTGAATAATTTTGTAGGACATTGCTAATCCATTTTAACTCTTAATTTTTTTGTAACTATCTAACATCCTCAAAATGTAATCATTAACATTGTAAAATTGCAGTCAGCTACAAGATACAAGCTATGTTTGTGGCTCACCGAATCCGTCACATTGTATTTTTACTTTTTGATCAATAAACTTATTATTATTTTTAGTCTGTTACGCAATTACCCCGCATTTGCTTGTACCATAGATATAATATTTACATTTCTATGGCTTGTACAGACGCCAGCACATCAAGCTACCCGAAACTGTAAAATTTTCCCAATCAACTTTGAACCATAGAGTTTAGTGATAAAATTGAAAATCTATTAAAGAAATAGCTTGATGTGCTGGCGTCTGTACAGTATCGGTCGCATACAGTAAAGGTCGCACGTCAACGGTGACAATTTGATCTTAGCGTATTATGGAGTTCCAATGGAATAAAAGGTCAGCTTATTGGTCCCAAAACATGCTATCAAAGTGACCTCTGCCCTGCCACCGACAATGTCGTGTAAGTGGCAAAGTTAATTTTTTTACCAGACGTACTGCAGCATACCATCACACTTGGTTGATATCCCGACGAGTCGTAAGTACTCAGCGCTTCTCCTCCACGTTTATTATGCGCACAGCCAAAGTGTGGAACTCTCTGCCGGCATCTGTGTTCCCTCCCACATTTAACCCGTGTGCCTTCAAATCAAGAGTGAACAGGCATCTTCTGGGCTCGTTCAATCATAGACCATCCATCGCTTTCCATCAAGCGTGATCGGGGTCAAGGCAATAAAAAAAAAGAAAACAAGATTTAAAATACAGTCATGCCAGCGTCACGGAAGAGGAAGAAGACTGGTGTTGTTACCTATGGCGTGCAGCTTACCGTAGTCTGTACCATTATTTATGCTCTTGTGCCTGCCCAACCTGCGAAAACAGCTTTGTCATCTCTCCATCCCCTTCGAATACGCGCCAGAGTTCCCGTCTAGAGGTAGACAGACAGGCGCCATACTGTTTCAAGCTTTGACAGAACCCTAAAAAGTGTGTACAATGCGTGCCACGAAAGATGAGACTTGACCCCGCCTCCCCCGCTCTTTCCGCTGCCCTTATGACGTCCGGTCCCGTCCCGCACTCAGACCTCATACCGCTAAAGATACCAAAAATCGTGTTCTGCGCAAGTCAAACCACGTGGTCAAGTCTCATCTTTCGTGGCACGCATTGTAACTAGTTCACTGTTCTCTGATAACATTTTTGTGTGGTAAAGAAAAACATTGTGAATAGTAGTCATACTAATGAAAAGGTCACTTCACCTTTATGACGGAAAAACATAACCAGTCTATTATGTTCCCACTGATGAGAAACAGGTCTCCTATCTTCGTGAGGGAGCGGGCTAATAGTCCACCACTCGGACCCAGTGCGGGCTGGTAGATGTCACATGTCTTCGAATTTTTGGTTCTAGGACATGCCGGTTTCCTCACGATGTTTTCCTCCGCTGTTTTGAAAGCAGTGGTGATGAAATTGTTTACACAAAGTAAAGTGCTTGTTTGGGTTCGAACCCGCAACCTTTAACTCTTATTAACTCTTATGACCTCGTATAACGGAAAAATTATTATTGCCCAGTCATTGGGTTGAGGTTTTGTGGTGTTCAGTTCAGATGGCAGTAACTCCATGTAAAATACTGATATGAAGCCAACTCTGAGAAACTGCAACCTAATGAGGGTTTTCTGAAATGACGTTCGCTAGGTGGCAGCACTGACACGTCAGGTCCCGTTATCTGTCAGTGTCAAAGAGTCTATATTTTCTTTATTCATGACTGAATGATGAACGAATGAATGAATCGAATGATGAACGTCATCATATATTTTATATTGGAAGACCTCTTGTCAAAGTGGTGCCAACTGAACTGGTGTCATAAATTTTCACGAAAACCCCCAATGAATAATTTTGTAGGATGTTTCTAATCCATTGCATCATATGTTCTAAAAATTTGTCTGCTCAACAACGTAAAAACCGCAATGAATGTTGTTGAACTGTCAAAACACGTCATTGTAACTGCACGTAAAATACTGATATGCAGCCGACTCAGAGAAGCTGCACAGAAAACAGCTTCTTTTAAAATTTCGTAGATAGTACTTATCGTCTCCGAGTAAAATGGCTGTGTAACAGACGGACAGAACAGAATTATAGGTGTACAATGCGTGCCACGAAAGATGAGACTTGACACACCACGTGGTTTGACTTGCGCAGAACACGATTTTAGGTATCTTTAGCGGTATGAGGTCTGAGTGCGGGCCGGGAACGGACGCCATAGGGGCGGCGTAAAGAGCGGGGGAGGCGGGGTCAAGTCTCATCTTTCGTGGCACGCATTGTAAAATACTGATATGCAGCCGACTCAGAGAAGTTGTACAGAAAACAGCTTCTTTTAAAATGTCATAGATAGTGCTTATCGTCTCCGAGTAAAATGACTGTGCAACAGACAGACAGATCGGAATGATATGGGTTCTGTTTTTTTCCATTTCGCTACGGAACGCTAAAAACTTTAACGCCTGTATTCCCTATAGGGGTAGACAGATAAAAAATAAAAAAAATTAAATTAAAATTCATTTACTTCAGGCAAGTTTTTAGGGGTTCCGTTTTGGCCATTTCGCTACGGAACGCTAAAAATATTAACGCCTGTATTCGTTATAAGCGTAGACAGATAATTATGTGTACTGGACAGGCCCAATAATACAATCTGTGTAGTTCTTTCCTCAAAAGAGAATTTCAGACACCAATCTAGATGGTCTTCACATGATCTGACCAACATTATGTCTGGACTTTAAAATTGACTGTGACGTCTGAGTTTGTTTCGGCCTTTCTTCTCAGAGTAGGTAGTCAGATAGGAAACCTAATATAGTTTTAAAGTATGATTGACATGTAAAAGTGTAAGTATGTGCAAACCTACTTACAAAAAAAAATATTTATGAATACGCTACTGAGGAAAAAAACTGGCCAAGTGCGAGTCGGACTAGTACACGAAGGGTTCCGTACCACAAGTCAAAAACGCCGAAAAAAACACGTTTGTTGTATTGAAAACAGTGACGTCACGGACACTTTACGGTACACAACAGCTGTTCGTGTCTACACAAATATAAAATAAAACACCAATATATTTCGTATAAAATTCGTGTAATACGTTATCACTGTATTGTTACTTACGCGTGTGATCGTTTGCAAAGAAAATATACACAGTTCGGTGGTGTAAATCCGTAAAAACAAATATAACTTTATTATTACTTTTAGAGTTTTAAGTTAGTTGGAAGTTTTTTGGTGCCACTGGTACCTCCAAAAAGTGCCACTTTTTCAAAATTTTGACAGACGTCGGTACCATTACCACAGATTGTGCATCTTGGTCGATATTTTTGCGTAGCAGGCGCCATCTAGCGGATTCTAGGCGTATTAATATGGTGAAGTGTGCAGCCTGCGGAAGGTTTTTGTCGGCAAGAGGGGGCGCTAGCTGTGGCAACTCTGCCTGCCACAACCGATATCACCTCGCTTGCCTGTTATTGCCCGATCCAACCCAAATAAGTAGCGATTGGCTGTGCCCCGAGTGCAAAAAAAAGTTGCCCAGGGGAGACAATAGCGCCACACCCGTCAAAGACCTGGGTAGTGGTCCCCCAGCAAACCCAGCAGCAGTGTTGGCAGCGGCAGTGTCTCCGGTTGCAGTGCAGGACCAGGACGCCATGCTTAGGTCACCTGTTGAGGTGCCGCTGGCACCGGCAACTCAGACCAAGCCACCCGTCGCGGAGGCAATGGCACTTTCTCGGGCTGGCAGCGAGCAGGGAGCTACTGATGGGGAGCCTTCGCCTGATACTCAGCTGACCCTCCGTGAGGAGATAAGGCTCTTCAGAACTGAGCTGCGGGAAGTGCGCGATGAAATGAGGGAGTTTCGACGCGAGATGTCCGGCCTGCACTCGTCCATGGGAGTCTGCACTGAGCGAGTTGACGGCCTGGAGGCTAGGATCGAAGCTCTCGAGAGTAGGCAAAGTATTGCAGTGTCTGACGGTAAGGTGAGTCAGCTTGAAAAAACTGTACTGCAGTTACAGCTGGACCTAAATGACCGCGAGCAGGATTTACTTGGCGCCGACCTCGAGATTAACAATATCCCTGAGACTCCTGGCGAGAACGTGTTGCACACCGTCGGGCTGGTGGCGGCAAAGCTTGGGGTGACGCTCGACGAACGGGACATTGTGTTTGCACAACGGGTGGGCCTACGAGCCGAGCGAGAGGTGCAGACGAGCCCTGTGGGCGGCGCGAGCCCGGCCGGCGGAGCGAGCCCAGTGGGTGCAGCGGCGGCGACGGCGCGCGGGCGGCGCATCGTGCTGCGCCTGACGCGGCGCGCACTGCGCGACGACCTGCTGCAGAGCGCGCGTGTGCGGCGCGGTGCCACCACCGCAGATCTGGGATTTTCTGCACCCCCGCGTCGCTTCTTTCTGAACGAGAGGCTCACCAAAACCAATAAGCACCTGTTCTACCGGGTGCGTGAAGCTGGCAGCCGTCTGGGATGGAGGTATACGTGGACGAAGTTCGGCCGCATTCTAGCTAAGCAGGGTGACGGTAAGCCCACACACTGCATCCGCTCAGAGGAGGATCTTGCGCGGGTTTTTGGTTGTGAGGTGTCTGCGGCAAAGGATGTCTGATTACTTGGCCCCCGACAATAATTGTGCTGTGTGTCTAAAACTATACCTCTATTCATCTGTTTTGTATTTACTACAATTTTCAAGATTGGCTTGTGCGAGGCCGCCTGTTTCCTTGTCTCAGTATACTTTGGTTTTATCTAGTGGCCCAGTCCGACCTATGATTATCTATGTACATTCAAACTCAAACTCAAACTCAAACTCAAACTCAAAATATTTATTTCAATTAAACCATTTACAGGCACTTTTGAATTGTCAAAAAGTTGGTCAGTCAGAAAATATGAAGCTAGTTGCCCATTCCAAAGCGTAGGTACCTATGGAGAAGAACGGGCAAGAAACTCCATGGACACTCTTTTAAATTATAGTTGTACAAAAATATTAGTTACATCAATAATGTGAATTTATAATTATATGTGAGAACGATGTACAAAAGACGTACGCGTTAAAAGTGTCCAGAGTACAGCAAATGGTAAGAACTAAGAAAACAACAATTCAATATTAAAATAATTAAAAATAAGCCGAGGCAGCTAAGTGATATGACCAGCCCCAACTGACGGCGCCCGTTCACGAACATGACGCATAGATCGGCACCATTCAGCTCAACCATTTTGAAGGGAGCTAAATGATCCAACATACACGCCACCGTCAGCGAGACATTTGTGTGAGCATGACATACTGTCAGCCGCCAGGGCACATTCAAGTCAATGAAAGACACATTACCCGGTAAATGGTGCATAGTGTATAGTATATACATAGAACTCACATCTGTGCTATGCAATTATACAATACAAAGGAAATTGAGTTTATACAATGCAAAGATAGTCTTACAATCTTCAGCAGCTCCAACAGAATCTTCAAGTGTTAATCAATTAGTTGTGGTTGTGGAGCAGGACCAGCCTTGAGCCAGGCATTTTTATCAGCGATGTAATCCCCTAACTTATAATATGCCTGACTGCATAGTGTGCGTTTTATACAAGACTTGAATTTTGTCTCATTCATTTCAAGAATGTGGGGAGGTATTTTATTATAACATTTTAAACAGTACCCCATAAAAGATGAGTCTACTTTAGCCAGTCTGAAACCTGGTTGAACTAATAGGTCCCTATTTCTAGTACTATAATTATGTCTTTCACCTCTTTTACTAAAAAGATGTAAGTTTTTTCTTACGTACATGATATTTTCGTAGATATATTGACAAGGCACCGTCATGATGTTAATTTCTTTAAACAGTTCCCTTAGAGAATCGCGCCTGCGGAGAATATAAATGGCTCTGATAGCTCTTTTCTGCAGAATAAAAATAGAATCGATGTCTGCAGCCCGTCCCCAAAGTAAAATACCGTAAGACATGATACTATGAAAGTAACTAAAGTAGACTAGTCTCGCGGTATCTACATCAGTAAATTGACGGATTTTTCTGACAGCATAAGCTGCTGAACTTAGCCGTCCTGCAAGGGATGTTAAATGAGGACCCCATTGTAGCCTTGAATCGAGCGTGATCCCTAGGAAAACAGTTTCATCGACGAATTCTAGTTTCTCTTGATTCAATATTATCTCACAATCACTACTCTTGACATTTGGTAAAGAAAATCTTATGCACTTAGTTTTTTTCCCATTTAATACTAAATTATTAGCAGTGAACCAATTTTGGACCTGCAGTAGGGCGTTATTTACGTCGTCAAAATTTGTAGCACGTCTATTTACCTTAAAAATTAAGGAAGTGTCATCAGCAAATAACACCATTTGTGGTTGATTTTTTATGTATCACACTCCCACTTACTATTCTCTCATTTTCAATATTTATTATACTTTTGTTTTTGCGGATTTTATACAGTATTACACATTGGCTGTCTATGTTTCTGCAATATTTACATTACTTCTTTTTATTTTTACGAATTATACCTAACACCATAAATTTTAGTATATTTACACATCACATTATTTTGCTAAACTCCTTACTACGTAATACTTCTGACGCTGTCTACATTCAAAATATTAATATTAAATACATACACTACTATTTACAAAAATGCTCAAGACAACAAGAAATTTAAAAGTTGGTTTATTTAATGCGGGGTCGCTAGGTTCGCGCCATGAGGAGTTCTTAGTTGCTATGGATACCCTCTCCGTAGACATCATGGCGATAAATGAGACCTGGCTCAGGCAGGGGGAGGAGGGTCGCGCGCCGACAGTACCGGGCTATCGGCTGCGGCACGTGCCGCGGGCGCGTTCTGTGCGTGGCGGCCGCGGGGGCGGCGTGGGCTTCTACGTGCGCCGTGGTGTGCGCGTGTGTTCCGTGACGCACCCGCCGGCGCCACAGGTCGAGCAAATGTGGCTCCGACTTAGCGTCAATTCGCATTCGGTTATTATTGGTACAGCATACAGACCGCCGTGGCTCGATGTGAATACCTTCCTGGATTCAGTTACTGATTCTCTCGCCTCCTTTGCTAACGCGGACAGGGTTATCCTGCTTGGCGACTTTAATATTAATGTCTTAAACCAAAGTGACAACAAATCTAAACTTCTGAATAATTTCATACGTTGCTGTAACCTTACACAAATTATTACTGAGCCAACCCATTTCACAGATCATAGTGAAACTCTGATTGATGTTGTGTGCACTGATGCCCGTGTGTGTGGGGTCTCTGTATCACACATACCGGAGCTTGGTCACCATGCCATTATATCTGTTGAACTAAATTTCAAATTAGAGAAGCCCTCTCCACACTGGATTACCTACAGGCCACTCAGAGACATCCTCCCCGAATTCTTTAATGAAGATTTAAATAAAATGGACTGGGAACATATTGAAAGTCTGGAAGATGTGAACTCAATGATATCCAAGTTTAATCAATACATTCTTGCACTTTTTGACTTGCATGCTCCCCTTAAAAAAGTCCAAATTAAAGAAAAATCTTATCCCTGGATAACAGACACAGTTAAGGAAATGATGAGGCTCCGTGATAAGTGCCATTTGAAGTCGAAATCGACAAAATCCGAGCATCATATCAATTCCTACAAGGAGTTTAAATATCTTGTTAGAGCTGCTTTTGATAGTGAGAAGTGTGCATATTTTAAAACATATATTAATGAGAACATTAAACAACCTAAGAGGTTATGGAGTCATATCAAAACAACTGTAGCAACCTCAAAGAAACCAGATCATAGTCTGCCTCATTTCTGTAGCAACCCTGAATCTATCAACCAACACTTTCTGGATGTGCCAGGCAGCGGGAAGGTCACTACTGCAGACCTAACATATTTTGAGTATCATAGACACAGTAACAGTCATTTCCAGCTTGAGCCAGTCGAGCAGGATGTGGTGCTGAGGATCTTGCGCAGTCTTAAGTCCAATGCACAGGGCTCGGACCAAATTTCTCTGGAGATGCTGATGTTGACACTTCCTAGAACACTTGCAGTGATCACAGCTATCATCAACAGATCCATAGTCGATTCTTCTTTCCCTGATCTGTGGAAAATGGCAATAGTTAGACCAATCCCAAAAGTACCTAACCCCACTAGCGTGAAAGACCTCCGCCCAATCAGCTTACTTCCATGTCTGTCCAAGATTTTAGAAAGGGTTGTCTCAGACCAACTTAGGGCATATCTTGAGCACCACGGTATCTTGCCATTAGCTCAATCCGGTTTTCGCAGGGCCCATAGCACAGCAACAGCGCTCCTGGATGTTGTCGGTAACATCCTTGAAGCCAGAGATCAGGGTATGGGAACCCTGCTCGTCCTACTAGACTTTTCGCGTGCTTTCGACTCAATAAACACGTCACTTCTACTCTCCAAGCTGTCTTACTATGGGTGTGAAGTCGAAACTGTTAAGTGGTTTGAGAGTTACCTTAGCAATCGATCGCAGTTTGTCCAGGTGACTAGTGACAGCGGAGATACTGTGTGTTCTGATCCGAAGCTCGTGGAAAGGGGCGTACCTCAGGGATCGATCCTGGGCCCACTTCTCTTCATCCTGTACAGTGCTGACATCACTAATTGTCTGATCAACACCAAGTTCCACCTTTATGCTGACGATCTGCAGTTGTACCTCTCCTTCCGGTCCCAGGATATAGCTGAAACTGTAAACAGAATTAATGAAGATTTGGACAGGATCTCAGCTTGGTCCACAAGAAACTCGCTGGTCCTGAATCCTAGTAAGTCCAAGTATATTGTGATGGGATCTAGGGATTTCCTGAACAAAATGCTGGCTTGCAACCTGGACCTCAGGATTGATGGATGTGGTGTGGAAAGGGTTCTGGAGGCTCGTAATCTGGGTGTAGTATTTGACGGACAGCTACATTTTGAAGCACACATATTGGAGGCCGTGCGAAACTGCTTCTACCGGCTCAAGGTCTTGTATCGTATCCGTCCCTACATAAGTGTGGATATGCGTGTCATGCTGTGTGAGTCACTCGTTCTATCCAAGCTGAATTACGCTGATACTGTGTATGGGGCATGTATCCTTGGTAGAAGTGAGAGACTGATTCAGCGGGTGCAGAATGCTTGTGCAAGATTCTGCTACAATGTCCCACCACGATCCCACATCACTCCTTTCTTAAATAAGGGTAATTTGATGAGAATGTCAGCACGCAGAAAGCTTCACCTGGCTACCCTACTCTTTGGCACAATTCTCACAAAGAAACCAGATTATTTATACAATAAGCTGTCTTGGTCACGTGATTTTAACAAAGTTAAAACTAGAGCATCTTCCTACCTCATGTTAGCCTCATCACATAGAACTGCTGCGTTCCGTGGTAGTTTCAAATTCGCTGCCTCCCGTTGCTGGAACGACTTGCCACCTCCTTTTCGTGCTATTAAGACAGTTGGTACTTTTAGGTTAAAATTTAAACAGTATTTACTGCAGCTTCAAAAAGATGGCAATCTTTGAACCTACCCTTGATGTGCACGCAGCTAACAATGGTGGTCCGAGTCCAAGCGTTTGGCAGCGTTTGTTTATTGAACAGGCGCAGCAGTTGTTTCGTATCTTGTTTTTGTTTTGTGTTCATTAGGTAGGTACATGTTCTATTTTGATTGATTTTATTATTTATTCCACATTTTTACGCACACAGCACCATACGAATCGTTATTGCTGGCCTACACAATGTTTTATTTTAGTTGTCACTTGACTAATTTGTAACTCGATAACACTCATCAAAAGTTTATTTTTATTTCTCCATTTCACCCATGCCGTTAATATACTACCACTTTCCACTTTAATTTATATATTCTCTGTTATACTGTTCCACTAGACAGCCGTAACGTTATGTTTAATATATTTTAAATGCATTTATGTAATCTCGCCAGAAGATCGGCGCCGGCGACCATTTACTTGTCACAGCAATGCCACAGACACACTAGAGTGCCTCTTAGCTTACACCATAGAGGTAAGATTCCTTATTCATAGGCTTACACTCAAGGCATAGACAAGTAATGAGGTTACGTCTGGCGCAGATTGAAAGATATTTATTTTTTATTTTATTATTTGCTATTATTTACATACTATTTATTTATTTCTGTAACTGCCCGTGACATCACAGCGGGCCCTATCAGAATACCAGCGCTGCAACATTTATTTTTTTAAATGTCGTAGCATCATGCTGAGATAGGAGCCTTTTGGCCTCGTATAGGACTTTCTGTTTCATTTTCCTTTTGTTACTTTTTTATATATAACTTGGTTTTTTATTTTGCTGTATTTAGTTTAGTTTGTGATCTTCCTGTACGAGTCGCAATAAATACTTTTTCTTTCTTTCTTTCTTTCTTTCATGGGAGCCCCCCTTAATTCTGTTTTTAGTATTTGTTGTTACAGCGGCAACAGAAACACATCATATGTGAAAATTTCAACTGTTTAACTATCACGGTTCATGAGATACAGCCTGGTGACAGACGGACAGCGGAGTCTTAGTAATAGGGTCCCGTTTTACCCTTTGGATACGGAACCCTAAAAACTCAATTCGCACAACTCGGTGATCCAACTTAGGACACCACGTTCAGTTCAGCAGCCACATTTGGGACAACAAGTTCACCGAGACAACAAAAACAAATTACATAATCACTAGTCTAATTTAATTGAGGTTACGTTAATTTGTTTTTCAACACGTGCGTCTAATTTTAGAATACAAGTAATAACACACCCAATTACAATATTAATTAGGCGTAGTACCCCCCCCCCCCACTTGCACGTGGTAAGTTAAACTGTTCATTACCGCGTGCAGTTTGACATTCCTACAAAAAACTAACCTAACTTTATCATTAGAGAGGGGCTTTTTTTTCAGGATGGGAAATTATCAAATGACCCCTCCCGCTCTGGGTGGAGCGGAAGGGAGTGTCAGACTCTTACTGACTAAAAACCCACCCGTGTTCCTTCTTTAGCCCTTATCGGAAGGTGAGCTACCCATTACCCGCGCCTACGGTGGCCGGGAGTCGTCGTGCGGCTCCCGACGCCCGGAGCATCTCCCGCGGCGCCTGGGACGGGAGGCTCTCTCCTTCAGCCGTCCTGCAGCCTCCTTTGCTAGCATAGGTAACTGCTTCGCAGAACGAGGTGACTGCCCCCCACTCCCTCTCGCCCCGGATCATGGCTTGAACCAGGCCGGGATGCGACAGGTCGTCGCCGCTGCTTCACTTTCGAAAGTGTCCATGGAGATTCTTGCCCGTTCTCCATAGATACTAACTACGCTATGGAATGAGCAACTAAATTCATTTTTTCTGACTGACCGACGACAGGCACTTTTGAATTGCCAAGCCGTCGCGACGGCTTGGCAATTCAAAAGTGCCTGTAAATGGTTTAATTGAAATAAATGCTTTGAGTTTGAAAAGATGAAATAGCATGTGGCAACGCGATGCCAACACGCTGTTGGTAAAAAAGTTTTTATTCAAAGATAACTACATACTTACCTGCTTAACTGAAAGACGACGCGGTTATGGAATTGAGGCTTCTTCAATAATGAAATTGAAATTCTTCCACGAAATTCAATATTTCTAACATTTTATGCAAATAAATTTTGAATTTCACGGGCTACATCAAACGCATCAGAATTCAGAAAATGGTTGTGTTATCTAAGACAATACGTTTCCGTGAAAAAACGTGCGGTAAAACCACGGAAATTCAAATTGAAATAGTATTGCTCAAAATCTATAGGCATTGTGCGAACTTTAGACATTATTACGAAACCTAAAGTCATAAACGCGACTATTTCATATTTCAATTTAACCTCTGATAACGAAGTCAACGAAAGAACTGTCCAATATGACTCAAGCAATGACTTGGAGATTTTTTGTTGACTTGATAATGATTAATATTGAATCCGGTTTCCATCTGTTAAGATTCTAGATTCGGTTACTGTATATTTTAGTTTCAGACAGGTTTTTTCGAATAAAAACACAACGAAGTTTTGTCTTCATTAAAATAATCACCAGCTCACCATGTGTAAAAATTAGCATATCTTGGGCAGTTGGCGTATACCTACCCGAATGGACTATACGTACAGTGCGTGCCACGTAAGAAGAGACTTGACACACCACGTGGTCTGACATGCGCAGAACACGATTTTAGGTATCTTTAGCTGTATGAGGTCTGAGTGCGGGACGGGACCGGACGTCATAGGGGCGGCGGAAAGAGCGGGGGAGGCGGGGTCAAGTCTCTTCTTACGTGGCACGCACTGTAACGTGACCGTTCCTCCCGCTGTTAGGCTGTCTGTCCCGTTGTCCCCAACCAGAGCAAAAATGTCCCCCTTTTACAAAGGGACCAAACGACATTCAATTCAATTTATTCATAAACAATTCACATTGTATCTGAATATCAAATATATAAGACAGCACAAAACATCTTTACTAATATTATAAAGCTGAAGAGTTTGTTTGTTTGTTTGTTTGGTTGAACGCGCTAATCTCAGGAACTACTGGTTCGAATTGAAAAAATATTTTTGTGTTGGATATTTATCGAGGAAGGCACGAAGGCGAAATATGGTAGAATTACCTTGTTTATTTAGTTAGCATGGTAAAGGTCAGAGTAAAAAAAAAACATATTTTTAATCAGAATCAGACAGTACCTATAATCGTTTCAATATTTTTATACATATCAATTTTATGTTTTTGGATCATAGCGTGACTAGGATTGAAATCAACACAGTTTTTTCCGTGACGCTGTATGGCCTGCTGCGAAGAGATTTCCCTTGATGGACTTCGTGAGGAGTTTATTCCGTTTTTTAGTTTTAATATCGTTAACTCTGCTGAAAACCCTTTCGCACTCAGCATTCGAGTGTGGTAGGAACAAAATGGCCAACATAAATTTTGGCAAATGTTGGAAATACGTATTCCCTTCTTGACACTGGTCGCACAGTTCTGCTACCTGAAAACATTAAATAAATATGACTACGCTGCTATAACAATTGGAACCAATATGAATTCAGCTTGTTTCGAGTTTACTTGGAAACTTACCTGGTGCCAAAATACGTCAGGAGGTTGACTTAAATCTAAATATTTGTAGTATAAGGGCAACTTCCGCCACTCATCATCTAGTTCTTGTTGATGTTGGATTGAAGTTGGGGAAATTCTGAGCAGTAATGGAAATAACTACGAAACACTCTTCCCTGTCATTGGAAATTACTCTCTCTAGATCAAATTTTGCAATTTCTGTCATAATTTTGTCATTAAAACAGTCCCAACAAACAAAAATTGCACTTGTAGTGACTTATATAGCCAAAAATAATATTCTTATAGGAGCCGCATTATCGCTAATAAGGGTGCATTTGGGCACAAATTATAAAGACAATAACCTTATACCCCTCTTATAGTTGCCTTATTGTCCACTTTTTTTCCTTATCCGTGTTATATTATGACAAGTAACAAGGAAGTAAAACTTATAATGCCAAAAAATATGCTCCTAAAAAGCTAACACACTTGAAAGAAACATATAGAAAGCGTTAATACGGGCGATCACCCATTTACGTGTTTTATTATGGTCCGATACAAGGGAGTTAAACTCATTGCGTCAAATCATAGGCTCTTAAAAAGCCATAGGCCCTTATAGCCGTCTGTTTATGATTCTGCAATAAGTTTTTTTTCTTAGTGAATTAAATTTTCGCAACAGTTTGGCTAACAAAAAGAGAAACGTCAACCATTTTACTGAAAAGTGAACGGTAAGTTATTATTTTATGTACTTTATTTGATTTATGTGCTCGTTTATAGTGAAAAGTGTATGGGAATTCAAATGCATGATGAAATGTGGTACGCTGTGTGTTGTAGTATCAACTCGCCCTTGAATTTAAGCTGTTTTGTGCTACAAACATTATTAATTATTTAGTCATGTTATAAATAGTGCTATTTTATGAGAGCAAAACGATTCGCACATCGTCTACAAGGAGTCTATGAGACTGAAGACTTTGTAATGGCCACATTTGTTGCTTATGCTACCGCCATTTTACATACTTTCAGGGTTCCTTTCTCACGAACAAAATCCTGTACCTAGCAAGTCTTGTTCCCATAAATGAATAAAATTTATGTTCTTTAATAATACCTAAAACTAAAATTATCAAAGACTTATTGTAGTTGTTAATCTGTTCTACTTACAGACATTTTTTTTTATTTTTTTTTGTTTTGATTTGTTATACTTTGATGGTTGCAATGGGGAATAAAGCCACAATTGCAAAATAATCATACTGATAACTTTACTCCCTGCAACCATCGATATTTGAGTGTACGAAAAGTGTTTCTTATTGTAATAATTTTATGACTGATTAATGAATTAGTTTTATGACTGGTTTCTACTTCTTAGAAGTAAGGTTAGTGGTTAATAGCTTGATAAGTTACTAGTTTTATTTAGATAGACTGATTTTGCGCTGTTTTCTTATATAAGATTGTGTTCAAAACACATCGAAAGACTTTACTTGTAAAAACTGAATCAACCTATCTATTGATGATGGTTGATCATTTTCCTACTAGTATATAAGTAAAACTATATTCTAATATGCCTATGTCACAACATGCTAAGTTACTCTACTGTTTTATTATTAAACTAGCTGTTTCCCGCGACCTTGTTTGCTTATGTTAATTGCTAAGATAATATTTTATTTTTATTTTTGAATTGTTGTTAAAAAGACTGATGATTGAAGTCCTATCTGTAAGGCTTAAAAAACGACGTTTTGATAGGAAAAGACCAAGAGATAGCTCCCAAATCAGGCATCATTCACAGGTTATGTTCAAACAGCGATTTCTATTGTGAACCCACCAACTGTTTCGCGGGCTAACTGAGAGAGCATTGAGGTCAGTTCTTAAACTAACAAATACAAAATTAGCCTTTCTTTAGACAATGCCCGATTTGAGAGCCACTCTTCCTCTGGATTTTGATATACGGCGGCATGATAGCCTATGAAAAATGATAACTTTAATAAAAATACGTGATTTTCAAATTAGTTGTTTTATTTTACAAAGTATGGATTAATAGTGTAAAATATTTTATTTTCTTCGAATTTATATTCTTTAACTCTTCATTTAAAAATATGCCAATATCACTCACTATTCCCACAATTATATTCTTCCTCACTGGTTTCCTTTTCGGTCTCATATTCCATTAAATAATTCCCTGCGGAACCACTAGCTGATTCGTTGGTATCGGCTTGGTCATTTTGTAGCATCATAGGAGTTGAAGTGGTGGGTGTAATGCTCCAAACCATGTTTTCGTAGACATTTTTTACTTTTTTTCTGTAACCACCGCTCCTTTTAAACTTCTTCCAGTGTTTTAAATCCATTTTTTAAATGTAAATTCCACTCCGTAATAAATTCACACAATCTGTTGTACTTTCAATGGCGAATCTAGTTATGTAAAACATTTTAATGTTACCATGTAGAGAATAATATCTTTATAATCACTGTATAAGGGAATGCAGATTGCTTTCATCCTTGTAAAGATCATATACAATGTTAGAATTCGTTTGTCGGATAGACGTCGTATCAAATGCTCCTATAAGTTAAAAAACATCATAGTTACCTTGTGCATTACTTTTCTAAGCATAATTAACCATATGAAAAGCCTTTATATGACTTTGAATATTATATGGCTAAAAAACAATCTAACTAGCCTCTATAAGAAGAACACATTTCAAACCCTTATTGTAGCCGTATTAATTGGATTTATTAACGTTCACTCAGCCAAATTATAAGAATAAAGGTAATATTAGCCAAATCTTCTAATAATGTGCCACTATAAGGAACATTAACATAATAAATGCTCTTTTATAACAAGTATAAGAGTTTAGACCTTATAGACTTAATTTTATAAGCTTAGTTTGTTTGTTGGGGTATCGTTTACGAATGCCAGCACAAGCTCGAATAATAAAATTTTTACACCTCTTTCTCACAGTTGACTTTTTTTTTCATTTTCAACAGAATCTAGTTCTTTCTGGACACCTAAACCTAGATATATGTCTTTCAGGTCCTTGTGATTTATTTCTGCCGTTGGATCTATAGTTTCAATAGGAGCAGAATTTATATAATTTCTGTTTAAAATCAATAGTCAGTTCTTGATAAAAAGCTGTCATTTTCCCATGTAGCTTCGTAATTAAAACAGATTCGCTCTGAAACAGCTATTTAATGTTGTAAATTTTGGCAACATCCAAGCCAAAAAATAATAATACTTAATTAAGCCTTGATTATCGCATCATTCAGGCATGCATGAATACCGTGGCACTCCGAATCTTCCAGCCATTTACTATCGAAATAAAGACGTAATACATCCCATTGTTCAAGAATCCTTTGCACTACTGCATTTAAAGACAACCATCTTGTCTGGGCTGGTTTAAGAATTTTGTGCACTTCCGCCTCAGCAAAATACTGGAACTCTTTTAACTCGCTCTGCCTTTTACTAATGGATTTAATATATTTATATATTTTTTTTTGTAAAAAATCGGGGAAAACTCCTTGATCAACACACGAATTAAATACTAAGGCTAAGTAAGGTGCAATAGTCTCAATTATAGAGATACAGACTTTAATGGACATTCCCCAAAGATCTTCGGTCAATTTGATCTTAATTTGCTTAAAAGCTTTTATTACTGCTACGGGGTTAATATGTTTGAATTGAAATTCAACCGGGCAGGTTGGAACGTTCGCTCATAATAAATCAATTGATACGTCGGATGAGGAATTTAAGGCTTCCGTCGTTTTTGATGGAATATTAGTGAAGAAATTTACACATTCCTGAGCTACTTCTAAGTTAGAGCTTATGGCACCACGTGAAGTCTCCAATGTGTAATCAATCAGTGTTTCGTTTTTTATTCCTACTAGTTTCGTTATTTATAATTTTCCAAACGGTTTTTATATTATTTTCTGCTGATTTGATTTTATTGCTAATGTACTGGGATTTCGCTATTCTACAAGTATTTCTAAAAATTTTGGCATATGTAGCAACATACTTGCTGAAAGTTTCAGTATTGATGTAAGGCCATACAGCTCGAACAGTCTTTCCCTATTTTTCCTAATACCTCTAGTTGCCCAGTCACTAAATATAAAATTAGGGCAAATGTTTCTTGTTTTTTTTTCAAAAGTTATATTGAATTGAGTGTGCACTATTGAAATCGTACAATTTATTTGCATCATCCATATCATGGCCAAGATCATTTAATTATTTAGGGTACTATTGAATCTATTTAGTTTACCAGTCGTTATTGGTCTAAATTGTATAAAATTTGTACTTTTTGCAAAGGTGTTTTAAACTTAAATGATATCTACCGTTTGTCCACTATGATCAGACGGCAGATAATTTACGATGGTTTTATCTAAATAATCACAATCGCAAAAGACATAGCGATAAGGCTCGTCCACACAGGCGCGACGCGACACGCGACACAAAGACACCGCAAGTCGCGCAACGAGCGGTGCCTTTGTGTCGCGTGTTGCGTCGCGCCTGTGTGTATACAGCCTATACAAGTAGCAGAAGTTGGAGTTATTTTAGTCGGTTCTGTAAAAACATTGGATAAATTGAATGATTTAAAAACGCTTAATAATCTACTGCTATTTGAATTTTTTTCCATAATACTAATATTAAAATCACCACAAATAATTGCGGCTTTGTTATTGGATGCAAGTTTCGCTAGGATATCAATTCAATTCAATTCATTCATTCAATATCTTCCATTATTGACTCATATACAGATAAGTTCTGATAATTAGGGGGTCTGTAAACGCACACTATGACATGCTTATCTAGCTCAACACAGGACAGTTCGATGCAATGTTCAATTGATAAACCCACTATGTCATTTCGTTGCTTGGATTTTAAACAATTTTTATCAACCACCACGCAACATAGATTTACGGTTAAAACAACTGCCCACACTATAGTTCTCAAAATAATTAACATTTGGTAATCCTTTAACCAAACAACAAACAATGTCAAACTTTGTTTTTTTCTAAAAACATTTCAATTTCTAATAATTTGGAAGACATGCCTTGAATATTTTGATGAAATAATGTCAAGGCATTCTGCTGATCTTCTTTTTGATATTCACGTATTTTAGAGCAAGAAGATACATTGTTGTTGTTAGGTATAAGAATATTAATACTGGTACCTTCTGTTGTCTTACAAACTAGTTTAATTAAATGTTTATCTGGAGTTAATCCCAAGACTTCAATGTCATCACCAGGCAGTGCGTGAGGGAAATGGAACCTCCTTCGTACAAATTGTACAAATATTTATAGCATTTAGCTCAAATGCTATAAATATTTGTATGTGCATTCATTCAGACAAACCACCTTATTATTAGTATTATTACTAACTGTTGTGGTGTCAATAATATAAGACTTCGACATAATTAATACTTATGTCTGAGTTTATATAAAAGTATAATAAATAGCCTTGCTATTATGTGTCTAAAACTAACAGGCAGATACACAGTATCCCTAGTCGACTTTAGTTTCTACAAAACTGTTGGTATCAAAATATACAAGCTTGTCACTGTAATGACTAACTAAAAAGTGCATATACTTATTAAGCATATGAATATAATTGTTTTGTCTATTTGTTACAGGACCTCCTAGTGCAAGAGCCAGGGCCACACTGATTTTTGTGTCTTGAAGTGGAAATTATTATTAATTATTTCCTTTATTAAACTAAATACATATAAATTATATTTTTAAATATGTATTAATATAAAAAGGAATATAAAAACATTTAAAAATATAAAAAATAGTAGCCCACCGGTATCGGGAACAGGGTTTAAGAGCGTTTACGCCGTACGGCATTTCATACAAACTTTCAAAGCCTTATTTTTCGAAATGAATGAACCGATTTTAATGAAACTTAACACGCGTAAGCAGGATACAAAGGTCTAAAAAGTTAGTAAAGAACAATTTCGAAAAATAGGGTTACAGCCAAATTAGACCGATTTTAAATTTTCCATAGAAACAGAGATTTCCAGTTATCTTTTTTAAATAAGACATTTCGAAAATGTTCTCAACTAACTTTTTAGACCTTTGTATCCTGCTTATGCGTATGAAGTTTCATTAAAATCGGTTCATTCATTTCGAAAAATAAGAGCTTGAAAGTTTGTATGAAATGCCGTACTGAATACACGCTCTTAAGCTACCGGCGGTCAGGGTTCCAGAGAGAGGAACCTCCTAACAATGCGGGCAGTCTCCAGAAGTACCGCTCTCCGAATCAAGCCCTTGATCCAGCTGCCTAACGAGAGCCTCCTTAGGTGTTGGTTGAGGCTCTTGGTTATTAAACCATTGGCTGTCACGACTATCGGCACAATGATCGCTGAGTCCACATCCCACATGTCGACAACCTCGCGAGCTAAGTTAAGATACTTGATCTGTTTATCTTTCTCGGCTTTCACGAGGTTCTCATCATGCGGGACGGTTATGTCAACAATCATTGCGCGCCGCTCTGATCGATCCACCACCACTATATCAGGCTTATTGGCAACAATATTCCTGTCAGTGATGATGGATCGATCCCAGTACAATGTGATATTACCATTTTCGAGAACTGGGTCGGGCACATACCTGTAGTACGGCACCTCCGATTCCACAAGGCTGTATTTCAAAGTAAGCTGCTGATGGATTATCCTGGCTACAAGGTTGTGTCTATGCAAGTACTTTCCGTTAGCCAGACGAGAACACCCGGAGATGATATGCCTGATTGATTCCCCCGGCCGATGACATGCCCGACAGATGTCAAACGTGCCGTCTTTCACAATAAATCTCCGGTAATTGTTCGTCATATAAATTATTATTGTTGAAAAGAGTGAGCGAAGCAAGCTCGAACATTTTAGCACACGCCTTGGAGATGTATTTCTTTTGACCATTTAACTCTGTCTGTATGATACCTTTTCCCGCCTAAACCACTGAACGGATTTCGATCAAATTTGGCAAGAAGATAGATGGCATTGTGAGGAAGGACATGGGTTACTTTTTGTCCCAGTAGCACGTTCCCGTGGGATCATTTTCGACATCCATGCGAGCGAAGCTGCGGTCAGAAGCTAGATCAAACATAATTTATCTTTGGACACACGGGTATTATAGGTATCTCTTTTTTCCATTATTAGTTGATTCTCAGCTTGAGGGGTTGTGGCCAAGTTATAACAGCGACACAGGTCGCTTGATTTGATCAGGTTAAGCTACGCTTGCCACGGTTTGTCTGTGGGTGGGATACATACCAAGAACCCTCCGTGCCTCGGAAAGCACGTTAAGCCGTCGGTCCCGGCTGTCATTCGTGGATGTTTGGCAGTCGTTACGGGACGTCAGAAGTCCGAAAATCTGACAACCAGTCATACCAAGGGATATCGGATATCGTATTACCCAGTAACTGGGTTGTGGAAGTCAGATAGGCAGTCGCTCCGTGTAAAATACTGGTATTCAGCTGCATCCGGTTAGAAGCCGACCCCAAGCATAGTTGGGAAAAGGCTAGGCAGATGATGATGGTTGAATCTCAGCTTCGAAACTTGAGTAAAGTCATTAATATTACAACTGCATCCAGTGACGGACCTGACAGAGGTTGTCAGAGGCGTTGCCTTTGAGGTCAACGGCCCTATCCCTTTGTTGGCGGAGGGTTCATACATTATGCATGACAACTCAACAACACAATAGAATAACTTGATTCTCGTATTATTGGCTGTAATGCAACGAATATGTTATTTTCAAGCTGTCAGCTTGGGCAATTTATAGTTCATCGGTTTAAGGCTCCTGGAGACAGTCGCGGCGCGACTCTAGTATATAAAGAGGTAGCCGAAAGGCAAGCTATGAGATAAAATATGTACCAAAAGTGGCCAAAGAATCCAGAGAAGACCTAATAAAAATGGCAATATGTTTATCCACTGAAGCATGTAAGAATGTAACATCACAAAATCGGACATTGGTGACATATTCAGAGTAAAGAATAAACGAACTAACACAAAAAGTAGCCCAATTATAGTCAAGTATTCTTAAAGCCGACTTCTTGAAGATGACTAAGGACTTTAATAGAAAACATAACGAAAAATTATGTGCGAAACATCTTGGATTTAAGACGGAAGTGTATACACCAATTTATGTCTCGGAACAGCTAACAACAAAGAGAGCTCGACTTGATTTTCTTGCGCGTGACCTTCGAAAGAGTACAAGTACTGTTGGACAGCCTACGGAAAAGTACATATAAATAACGACGACAACTCCCCTCCTATTCATATAAATAGTGAGGCACAGCCGGTCGATTCTGTAAAAATCTCACCGTGAAAACTTAGGTGAAGTGAGTTTGTATTGACAGCTCACTCCACGCTCACTTCACCTAAGTTTTCACTGTGAGATAGTTACAGAATCGCACTGCTGGTACATTAACTTCTGCAGCTGGAATGACAAACTGTTGTCATTCACGCGGCATTTTGCCGTTGTTTCCTTCTCATACTATGTTTTCAACCATTTTGCTTCTGTGTTTATCTCTCATAGTGATTTAATATGCTTAAAATTGTATTATATTATGTTAATTTATATTAATCAACCGCGCATTAACACACATTTTACACAAAAATCTGTACCTATACATATACTTGCACCCACAGACTTAACAGCTGCACATTCTTTTCACCCTCTCAGACTCACAAACATTCCTACAGTTACTCATATAGAGCTTACAAAGTTACCAATTGCAGCACTAATGAAACCTTTAATTATGAATAGCACCTCATTAACTTATTGGTAAATCTAAAAACTGATATTGACCTGATAATCCTGGGTGAATGTAGGCTGAATCTAGATAAACAAATTCCCCCAATGTCTAATTATACATCGTTCCAAACTACAAAGCCTATATTTAAAGTACACATAATGTTAAAACTAAAGAAATAATATTAATTCGAGCGTCTTGCTAAGAAAGTCACATCTAACCTGATTTACCAGCCGGTCGATTCTGTAAAAATCTCACCGTGAAAACTTAGGTGAAGTGAGTTTGTATTATAGTTGTATGTAATGCTAGGAATTCACACTATTGACAGCCACGCTCACTTCACCTAAATTTTCACGGTGAGATGGTTACAGAATCGACTGCAGTCCTTGCAATTTATCGCTCTCACTCAAACTCAAACGCGGACGAGTTATCAATTCCCTAAATAATCACCTAAATACCATTTCTTCAATTAAAAATGTTATTATCACTGGAGATATAAATATAAATCTGATATCCAAACAAGATGAGAGGTCGCATGAGCGCACAAACAGACTCGCTTATCTTAATATGCTAGCAATGAATGGACTTCTCCCTGGTCATTCCCGATTTTAACGCGTAAGCAGGATACAAAGGTTTAAAAAGTTAGTAGAGAACATTTTCGAAAAATAATTTTATAGCCAAATTAGACCGATTTTAAATTTTCCATAGAAACAGTGATTTCCAGTTATCTTTTTTTAAATAAGATATTTCGGCATTTTAAGGTTTTTTTATTACTGATTCTAATGATTATGATTCTGTAAATACATATTTGTTACGGCCGCGAATCATATTTTGATCGACGTACAACTTAATACTGACCAGCAATTTGCAAAAAAAGTAAGAAAATTTGAATTTCGCGGGCTCCCTTAGCGCTTCCCCCTTAAGTGGCCTTTTACAGTCCACTAGCGCCGCCAATCGAAAAAATGTCATAACTCGTAAATAGAATCAAAAATACAAAATGTGGTCTATTATTACTGTAGAAAAGGCAATAATGTAATTTTATAACACATTGTCAACACTTGAAATATAGCTGTTTAGCTAAATCGTGCATTTGTAACAAAAACGGCCGTTTATGTTTTGAATGCACGATTTAGCTAAACAGCTATATTTCAAGTGTTGATAAGGTGTTATACAATTACGTTATTGCCTTTTCCACAGTAATAATAGAACATATTTTGTATTTTTGATTATATTTACGAGTTATGACATTTTTTCGATTGGCGGCGCTAGTGGACTGTAAGAGGCCTCTTAAAAGGCTAGGCAGATAATTAGTTCGGGTACCAGGCCCTTAGCATAATTTGAGTACAAAACAATCATCAATCAATGTGCCTAGCCTTCCGCCCACTGTGTTGAGTTCGGCTTGCAGTCTAACCGGATGCAGCTGAGTACGAGTATTTTACATGGAGCGACTGCCTATCTGGCCTCCACAACCCAGTTACTGGGTGATACAAAACCCCTTGGTAAGACTGGTTGTCAGACTTTCGAGCTTCTAACGACCCGCTATCAAAGACCCACGAATTACATCCGGGACCAACGGTTTGACCTGCTTTCCGAGGCCCGAAGGGGTCTTAGTATCTAAAGATGGACAAGATGGTCACCCATCCATGAATCAGCCGCGGCAAGCGTAGCTTAACCTGATCGATCGACCCGTACGGATGTTATTACTTAGCCACAAGCCTTCAGTTATGTATACTAAATTAATATTCATTGCAATGAGGGTTTTCTGAAATGACGTTCGCCAGGTGGCAGCACTGACACGTCAGGTCCACTTTATCTGAGTCAGGTCCAGTCATCTGTCAAAGAGCCTATATTTTCTTTAGTCATGACTGAATGATGAACGAATGAATGAATCGAATGATGAACGTCATCATATATTTTATATTGGAAGACCTCTTGTCACAGTGGTGCCAACTGGTGCCGTAAATTTTCACGAAAACCCTCATTGGAGTCAACATTCATTCAATTAAAAGAATGTAGGTCGCGACATGTTTGTAAACAATACTCCAATCGATAGTGCGTCCAGTATATTACGTAGAATCCATGAATGGCGCCACTTGCGAAAGAAATTAGGAATTTCAGTACATTTTTTTAATTAGTTCCTATTTTTGCCGCGGGTCAAAGTATACTGGGCTTTCTGTACGAGTGTGGTGAATTTTGTTACGTAATATTGGCATTATACCTATCCATTAGTTAGGTAATGGTTTGGTATGTAAGTGTAAGGGTGTGTCTACAATACTTACGTTACAACTGCTATGACTAACTATAAACATGATTTGAAAACGGCTAACTTCGGTAAATATGTAGTCCTAGACATAACAAACCATTCATTTTAAACAAACACCATTTCCCCATTCATAACTTCAATAATATCGTGAGTGTAATTAAATTACACATTCCATGCTTCTGCAAACCATTTGAATAGGACAACTTATTTTCAAACATGATGAATGGCTATCTACTCTTTTAAACAGCTGTATTGAAAGACTGTATGGACCACAGCCTTTGCCTGTATTGGTAAATATTTAGAACAACATAAACAGCTGTTTTGTTTCTGTCATCCAGGACATTGACAAGTTATTCAGCTGAGTTGAATTATTTGTTTAGCTTGAGACGAATGTAAACAAAACATGTGTTAGTTCAATTTTTTCTTTACAAAACGGTGTCCATGGACTTTCTTGCCTGTTCTTCTCCATAGGCACCTACTAGGCTTTGTAATGGGCAACTAGCTTCCTCTTTCTGACTGAGCAACTCCTTGACTTGACAATTCAAAAGTGCTTGTTAATGGTTTAAGGGGATTACAGAACCTAAACGCAAAAAACGCAAGTTTTAGAATCAATAAAAGTATATGATCGACTACAGCAGTGCGATTCTGTAACCATCTCACCGTGAAAACTTAGGTGAAGTAAGCATGGAGTGAGCTGTCAATAGTGTCAATTCCTAGCAAAAACAAACTCACTTCACCAAGTTTACACAGTGAGATTTTTACAGAATCGACTGGCTGTAAACAAAATCAGAAAAATATATGATATCCTTCAGGGTATAAACTACATAGATAGTGTGTTGAAGACATGAAAACATAATACAACTAATTTGATATGAAAGAAAAAAATCATGAAGATACCTCTAAAAACTTTCTTTTTACAATAAAAACTATACTAAAATACATACAATCATTCTGATTTTTTTTATGATTATACTAGCAACATACTAAAATACTAGTGTTTTAATTTTTAAGTCCAAACAATAGATTTTTTGTAATTAAATAATTGCTTCATATTTTGCAATAAATTACCAGAGTTGTGTCATCGCGCTTCTCTTTCTTTTCTATGCAGTCCGACACTGACAGTGCTTTAGGTCATGTAAGCCCCTTAATTGAAATTTACATTGCGTTTTCTCTAAAAATAGCTAGAATGCCAAATCTATTATAAAATTTATTCGACTGACTGAATATCAACGCACAGCCTAAACCGCTGGTCCTAGAGACATGAAATTTGGAAGGTGTGTTCATCGTGAAGAGTAGGTATCCACTAAAAAAGGGATTTTCGAAATTCCACCCCTAACAGGGTGAAGCTAGTCTATAATATAATAAAGCTCAAGAATGTGTTTGTTTGAAAACGCTAATCTCTGGAACTACCAGTTGGATTTGAAAAATTATTTTTGGATTTGATAGCCTACCTAGGCTATTTAACATCACGCTATGACCTTCAGAAGCCGAGCAAAGAAAGAAAGTCTGAAAGAATGCTACTCGTAAACAAAGTAAAAGTGCGGAATAAGAAATTTCATGCATAGGAAGTCATGGACACAAGCTGTTTGTTGATAAAATGGCATTGGACACAGTAATGTTTCCATTTTGTATCATGTTTTAATGAACAATAAAAACAGTTAGTTTATATGGGATTCTGTATGTGCTGATTTGCTGAATAATAGAAAGGTGTTAGGTAACATATTAGCACTCACCATTTTAGCTGCTCTTTCCATTTAGGTACATCATTCTTCGTTTTCATCCCTGCATGCAATCTTGATTTTCCTTTTTGAAATTTACATCTCGATCTTCATTTTTATACCCTTTGTGATTTCACATTTCTCATATCTTCATCTTCGAATCCTTCTTGAGCTAAAAAGTAAGTTTTTGCCCAACTCGTGAAGAGTTAAGAGCACGTTTTTGACCTCTGACAGAAACATTGAACCATATGGCGGGCTCCGGAGAGCCCTGGGGCAGGACAGGAACAAGGGATGGGACAAGGTAGGACAGGAACGAGGGATGGGACAAGGTGGGACAGGATGCTGCGGACAGTCTTGCGTAGAGCGGCCACCGCCCACGCTCAATCTTCACTTAAAGTATTACATTACAAATTAATTATAAAAAACTTGTAAAATTCCAAATATACTCGTTTTTTTTTTGTACATCACAGAAGGCTCCTAGGCGTTCTGGCCGCATGTGCCCGCAGCTGAGATCAATATACTATACTGTACAAACATATATAATAGACTCCCAATCTTCAACAGTCGGCTTTCACATTCACCGTATTGTTAAATTTTAAAATCTACAACTAGGGTGCACCGGGCCGGCCTCACACACGTACGTTTAAAGCTTTGGACGGCAGGTCCTCCCGCCAGGGCGGGCCCGGCGCGCACAAATAAAATACACATCGCTCTCAAGATAAATAAACAATACGACTAGCGACGCCGCAGCGCGCGCGTCTCGAGCCGGCGGAGCGCCCGACAACATAAAGAGGCCCCCGCCGAGCGCGCGCGCAGGCCGCGCCGGCTACCCCAGGCCCCGGGGCGCTCCGCAGACGCCCTATTCATTTTTTTGTGTTTTTCTCTTGTTTAGGGCCAGGGCGGCGGCGGCAGCGCCCGCGGAGCCGCGGCTGCACTTACCTACTAAAATTTTCACAAAATAATACCTAACGCCGGAATTTGGTCGGCAACGGACGCGGCCGCGCGCGACACAGGGTCGCGGGCGGCCGTGCCTCGCACCTCGAAATAAAAAACTTAGCACTGAGCGGCGGACGCGGCCCGACGGCGAGCCGCCGCGCCGCGCCCGCGCCACTTATCACTAGCTTAGAGTCCGTATGGCGGGCGGCGCTCTACACCGTCACGTTTAGGAGCAGCTTAAGCGATAGTGCGCGGTCGGGCTCCGGTCGGCAGCGGCCCTCGCGCCGCCAATGTGTAGGCGGCGGCGGCAGCGCGCACGCGGCCGGGGCTGCGCCCCACTTGCTGGCCGCGTACCGCTCGCAGCGCTCGGAGCGCTCGTCGCGCCTCTCGCGCCGCAGCGCCGAGCGGCGCCGGCCGCGGGCCTGTGGAGCGCCCACGGCCGTGGGGGGGCTGGGCCGGTTCATGTCGCGGGCCCCCGGGTCTTCTTCGTCGGGTTGTTGTTGATGCTCCGGCTCCTTCACTGTTACGTTTTCACGGACACTTGTACAATATATCAACGGGCACTGGGTTGTTTCAGTCGGGGGGTGCTCCGCTGCGTCGCTCGCGTCCTCTAAGCCGGGCTCGACTTCGATGTTTCAAAAGATGGTCGCCGCTCGCACGCGAGATTGTGTGTGTATGTGGCTTCGCTCGATCGCCGCGATCCGCCGGGGTCGGCCTCGAACCGCTGTCGATCTTCTTGGATGACACGTCGAAACACTTAACTGCTTCACTTTCACAACTTGATACGTCGGCGGTCGCGCTGCTAGCTCCTATGATGGTGATCGATTAATATGGGAATAAAATATGGACGCCACCTCTCCATTATTCACACCTTCACCTCTCGATTTCGACTACGTGACGTCGGTGGCGCTCGCGGTATTTATATGGCAATGGCGGCTGCGCGACTCTGGTTGCGCAGTGCGGACATAAAGCGGGCCATTCGTGACGCTACTTTTTTTTATTGATGCGTTTGTCGTAGTAAATAATAAAAATATATTCTTTTGACCTTCGGTTGACAGTTGACTGTCAAATTAACAAGTTCATCTCCTAGTTAATTTACGATAATAAATTATAAAACTGGAAATGTTTCGTTATAAAAGGCTAAATACGTGGTGACTCAGTGTTTGTCTAAAAAACATCCACAAACGAAAATAGTGGCTTTAAAACTTTATATAAAACTATCACGAACTAAAAACTTATTATACAGCACTAAAATGCCAGGTCAGCCCAGGTCCGAACACTGTGAAATTCGTCATTATAAACATAATTCACTACACTAACGCCATCTAGCGCTGAATAACAGACTCGGTTGAAAACGTTCCATTTCTGGTTTAATAATATCTAAAGCATTAAGCAACTTGAAGTTATTACATTCAACCTCAACAGAAGGCGCCACGACGGCATCAACTAAAATGGATTCCGACAGCAATAACGTAACATACCGTAAACTTAAACCCTATAGAATGAGCTCATTATCATACAAATCTAACACAACAGATAGTAACAAGAAAAGTACAATGCGTGCCACGAAAGGTGAGACTTGACCCCGCCTCCCCGCTCTTTCCGCTGCCCCTATGACGTCCGGTCCCGTCCCACACTCAGACCTCATACCGCTAAAGATACCTAAAATCGTGTACTGTGCATGTCAAACCACGTAGTGTGTCAAGTCTCATCTTTCGTGGCACGCATTGTATATTCGACGCAACAATGATAAGCTTACCAGATAGTTTTAACGACAATAGTGGAGTCATAAGTAACCTTACTGAACAAAACAAAACACTTAAAAATCAGTTATTGAGCGCACAGCAAGAAATAGAAAATTTAAATAATGAAAACTTTCTTCTCAAATCCCAAAGCCCAAAGAATATTTAATAAGTTACCCTGCTCAATAAAAAGTCTAAACTTAGTAAATTTCAAGCGTAAATTACGTACTATATTAATACAGAAATGTTACTATTGTCTCAGTGAATATTTTGATGACAGCTCTTTGACAGTATAATAATAAACATATGTTTCGTAAAATGTCTATTTAGGCATGTCGACTCTAATAGCAATTCTGTGGACAACGTCACTTTTAAACGTTTTTCTTATCGGTAACTTATTGACATTATAATTATTTATTATTGACATTATCACATTTCGTTAAATATTGACAAATGTCCAGACCTATTGCTTTTTATTAAATTACACTAAAATACAACATATACATAGAAATTGACATTGATACTGCTGAATTACTATAAATTAAGATACCTAATTGGCAAAAGCCTCCCATAAATGCATATTTGTACGTCAAATGGCAAAACATTGGGGATTGTCCAAAATTTCTAACCATTATATTTTATTTTATTTTTTGTAAATTTAGAGCATTTTGAGAAACTAATTTGAATATTTTGATGATTGGCTCAATAGTTATTTTAATAAAAAATATTTCATTTTTTTAAGTTTTTAAGGTAGGTGACGTCATCTAGTAGCATAAAGATTAAGTGCCGTTGCCTTACTAGTACATTATTAAAAATTTTAATCTGTCAACACAACGTCAACAATGTCACATCTGTCAAAGTGTCAATAGGCCGAATAGACGTCTGAAATAATCGAATCCTAGCTTAGCGTATTTATTTACAAATGGTTTTTTATGTGTAAGTGTCCTCCAAGGAATATACTACTCTCTATCGTCACTAGAACAATCGACGCGGAGACTTAGAAATAGAATAATAACGCACGCGGCGACATTATTACTATTATTGCTGCAAGTTGGAACAAAGCACTTCCTGTATTCCATAACTCTTCCAGTATATTAAATATTGTCGAGTGTTGAAATAATGTATGTAATGTAATAATGAGATTTATAAACAAGAATGTTTATATTTTTGACATATTTACAATAATTTGACATTTGACAGATTGTAGACAATACTTGCCTCTTACTTTTTATTTTCTGAGGCAATGATACAAAACTGTACAGCCAGTCGTACGTAATTTGAAGGGCAAAGAAGGTCAATCGTATTTTATCAAAAATATCAATAACATATGAATATTTTTCAAAATTAATTAGTCCGTAATGATCAGTAACACTATTACTCGAAATGGTTTTTCAATTACAACATTTAAAAAAATATGAACAATGCCCATTGTGACATCTTGCACACTGTTGGAACCTATGTTTACAAATAAAGACTTGATTGATTTTAAATGGGGATAAAAACTGCCACTTGCTCACTTCAGATGTCGCTGCTATTCAAAGCCCAAGAATTTAGCAACTAGCTGTGGATATTTTCCATACATTTTTGTAAGCAATCGACTTCTTTTTCCCATCATTAATGAATATTCCCCGTTGCGCAGCAATCTATTGACTGCAAAAATATGGGGTCCCATGTATTTGCCAAGCATGTTAAAAAACGAAAATTGTGGGAGAAAGCTCTCCAAAAAAAAAAGAAACCCGATTATATACTATCCTTTTAAAATTTGAAGAATTATGGGAGAAATTGGTTTCTATGGAAACTAAGAGAACTAAGTCAGTTTTCATTACCTATAGGCTCTTGTGGTGTGATATTATGTACATTATAGTAAGGTGTGTGTGTGTGTTTACATTATAACATTAGATCAATGCTAGAATTAACTTCTCTGAAATTATTCAGTTGAGTTGGTTTTCAACTCCGGTGTTCTGTCGTACACCTCCAGTTTAAAAACCGGTCAAGTGCGAGTACGTAGGCACATGGTACCAACCCGGGGCGCCCCCGTGCGCCGCACCAGCTTTTGGCGGCATCTTTTTATCACATCAAAGAAAGCCGCAGAGCTCGTAGGCTATTTAGCGAAATAGATGTACTTATAAACTCAAATACTTAACATTTTTTTGAATGTGTCGATTTTAATAGTTACATATTTGATTTTGATCTTGGGCTAGCCAATGCTTACTTTTTTTTAATTATAATTTTATCAATGTTGTGCTTATAGGTAAATGTATACGTCCCTAAAAGGAACAACAGGTTTTTTGTATCATATTGTACGTAACAAAAAAAAAACAACTAAAATCTTTTTCAAACATATTTAGCCTTATTTTTTTAATTTGGAAATACACAAATATTTAACATTTCTTATTTTTTTATTCACATAATATGAAAATGCGATTTCTGGAACAATCTGGAAAAATAATCGCATCCATTCTACGTGAATGGGCAGCTTTATTTGCCGCCTAGTACCAATCTGCTAGCATCGTTGAAAAAAAAAATATGACGATGAAAACAAGGAGGTTGAGGGTATAGTACGACCATGTTTGGAAGTACGCTCATACAAAGACTCCCGTAATTCGCTCCTGATTTTTAATTTGTCCGGGTTATTGCAAATGGCCGTTGTGTACTTGTGTTATTAAGCGTTCTAGACTTCTATCGTATATACCTAATACGTTTTGTGCATTTAGCACAGTAGATAAGGACTTGTTTGTTTTCATTTCAATAAACTGACTCCTTGTTATCAGAGCTAATAATAATATAATTTAGTACTTACAGCTATATTTACATAGTTTCATAACAAATTCATACATAACACAGTACCTAGCAGTCTACAAGGTATTTAGTTGGTAGCGATAAATTCCTTTTTCGTGGTAAACAATCTATTTTAATAAAGTAACTACCTAGTAGGTATAAAAGCTATTCGTGGCTCTTGTTTACACTCTCCTGCTAGGTAATAAAGAGAAAGTTAAGGGAAATGGGCTCGTTATAACATTGGTTAGCGATGGCTCAGTAATTTTGCAAGTACCTAGGTAGGTATTGCAAAGTTTCGACTTTAGTACGTCATTGTTATACGTGACTGCGGGCATACGATAATTGCGATAATTACGTGGGTTTTTCGTTGTCTGACAGCTGAACTTTGCTAAAGAAATTTGTCTCTAAAGAAAAAACAGTCCCTAAAATGACCTTTTTTTCATTTTTTTTTTCAGGATGGGAAATCATCAAATGACCCCGCCCGCGCTGGGTGGAGCGGAAGGGAGTGTCAGACTCTTACTGACAAAAAGCCACCCGTGTTCCTTCCTTAGCCCTTTATGTTCCGTGTCAGCGGTAACCCTTTCGGACAATCCCGCTGACCCGGCAGGCCTCGGTCCTAGCGGGCCCCTTCAATTTGTTGCTTTCGAACGATATTAGTTTTTTTTTTATTAACCTTATCTGCATTCGCGATTTATTTGCCAAAAGTGTAAACAAATACTTATGAGTTTATGGAAAAATAACTCTAAATCCTAATAAATAAAGTTCAGTTTACGCTACAACTTCAAGCATTTTTTATAACTTTTCAATAGTGCTAGTCACTCTGAAAACAACTTAATTACTATTTAAATAAAGTTGATATTTATTTAACTTGTCCCACTGCTGAGCAAAGGCCTCCGCCATATTCTTCCACCTTTCTTTATGCTGTGCCTTCTCCTTCCAATTGGTTAGGAACGAGTCTAAATCGTCAGGGCAGCGTTTCTTAGGCCTGCCCAGGGTATACAGTTCTGTGGGCCTGCCTCGGTGACAATGACGACGCCCGTCTTCATGCACCCACTGTTTGACGACTTTGGCGCATCTGTCTGGAACTCTGGATGCATACTATGAACTATCCTATAGGTGTGACACGCCCAGTCTACGTAGAGTATTATATTATCTGTGCCCACTTCAGCCTCGCAGACTTATCGCCAAAATCGGCGATACCTGTCTTGGAGCGATATTAGTACCTATACCAACTATGTATTATCAGCTTCATTGTCTACAGACCTATACCACACTGAATACCTACGACGGCTTTAATAAAATAAGTCCATCTTGCTGTTCCAGTACTCGACTAGCCTATTAACTCTAGTAATGTAAACGCGCCCCGCACATGTCAGTCCGTATTTTTTACCTTTTTTTTTCTGTCGCTGCAAAGTGCAAACAGCAACGTTCTGTTAGTCCTTTTGAAGGAATATGACAAAAAGAAAACAGGTGTTTTAATTAAATAAGGTATGCTTTTACCGTATTCTTAAATTGCTTGACCTTTTGTTGTGTTTATTTATTTACCTACTAACTACTGACAGGTATGTAAGTAACGGCTATTTTTTTTTACACATTGTGACTGTTACCGCTACTGTTAGCCTGAATAAAGCAAAGGGCAAAAAAAAAAACTGACCCATAACGTCCGAAAAAAAGACAACACTTCAATGACTTCCAGAGTTCGCGATCCAGCAAATGTGGATCCAGCTAATGTGAACCACTGGACTTTTGTTTTGTTCAGCATGTCCCGCCATCTTCTACGGAGTCTACCGCGAGTCCGCGACGCCTTCTAGCTATCGTTGGGCTTTATAGTGTTTATTTTGACACATTGTTACTGTGTAAGCTTATTCGATTAGGTAAGTAGCCTAAGATTTAGGTACTTTTTTGAACAGTATTTATTGACAGCGTCAGAAGATTACGGAAGACCTAGAATAAGCAGCCGGTCGATTCTGTAAAAATCTCACCGTGAAAACTTAGGTGAAGTGAGTTTGTTTTTGCTAGGAATTGACACTATTGACAGCTCACTCCACGCTCACTTCACCTACGTTTTCACGGTGAGATTTTTACAGAATAGCAACGCAGTAGTCAAACTCTCGAAGAGGGGTAGATAAGCTAGTTATGATTCAGACGCATCGAATGTTGCCTGACCTGACAACAAGACTCCACAACTTGCAACTCTTCAAAAAAAGTTGTTTAAAATTATTATCAAAATATTATGTGGCTGCTGTTTATGCAATATAGGGTCAAGCCAGGTCACGGAATAAATTGACATTCAGCCTAATTAATGTTATCAGAAACTGTATAATATTAAAACAGGCTTTCCAATATAAGATGACAGTTCAAGATGGCGCCACTTTCTTTGAACAAATGTCAAATCCAGTACGTTTTAAACTTAGTTCCATTTTTCGCTACCGTTCAAGAAACACTGGCCGTATAATTTTATTTTTTTGTTATTGACGCCGATGAATTCGACCTATTTTGTTTCCTAGTCTTTTGTTTGAATTAAATAAGCTGCCTTCGAGCTGTATTGGCAAAAATATCTGTGAATTTATTGTTGTTGATGATTCGGATCGACGTGTTCTAATTCCTTGTTGGAAAACTAACACACCTTCAATCACAATCTGAATCATTTTGAAGGATATTGCTAATCCATTGCTCCATGTTTGAATTTGTCTGCTCAACAACGTAAATAACGCAATGAATATTGGTGAACTGTCAAAATAAAAGCCACTGCTACTATTAAACTTGTACAGACGCCAGCACATCAAGTTACTACAATCTGTCAGATTTCTTTAATAGATTTTCAACTTTATCACTAAAGCATAAGGTTCAAAGTTGGTTGCGAAAATTTGACAGTTTCGGGTAGGTTGATGTGCTGGCGTCCGTACTATTTCTTCTGTGCTGTTAGTGTGTTACACAATAATTAACCTACTGGTGCGCAGGGTTCGGGCTAACCCCAGCGGCATCCTGAGGGCATTCGCGTCGCGCATAATAGCTTCGATTGTCAGCACTAGAAGCATTGCCATATTATGGTTGACTTATCGAACAATCAAAGTTTGTAATAATAATGTATAGTGAAGCCTTTTGAATTGTACCTACTATGATGATCCTTTGTTATTTTTTGTCGGAATGAACATTAAATCACCAACATGCAGTGTTCAAAATTCGTTCTAAAATATGTTTTAGGACTGCGGTGCTATTCTGTAAAAATCTCACCGTGAAAACTTTGGTGAAGTGAGCGTGGAGTGAGCTGTCAATAGTGTCATTAACTCATTACCTACCTAGCAAAAACAAACTCACATCACCTCAGTTTTTACTGTGAGATCTTTACAGAATCGACCGGCTGGTATAGTATTAGCTATAATGCCCACTATTGGGACACAGGCCTCCTCACTGTGAAATGGAGTAGGCCGTAAATCGTAATCCATAATCCACTACGCAGGCAACGTGTAGGTTGTTGGATATCACATGCCTTCGAATTTTGGTTCTAGCACATGCCGGTTTCCTCACGATGTTTTCCTTCGCCGTTTTGAGAGCAGTGGTGATGAAACAAAGTACTTACCTACTTTTTTTTTTTTTTTTTTAAACAAAGTACTTTAAGTGCTGGTATTAAAACTTCTTTAATGTTATGATAAAATCAACGGGACAATTTAATTGCACCCGTAGTTAGTGCCCCATGACGTACTCGGCGGCCCCTTGTCACAGTGCAGGGGGTGAATTCCTCAATAGGGTCCCTTAGTAGGTACGCTCGACGACATATCGAACTTATACATTCCCAGTATAAGCACGACTTCTCATTGTACGAAAAGCCTAAACAATGCGAGGTCTCAGACCAAATAAAAAGTCAAGACATAGCACTGCGAACAATACAGTAAGGGATGATTCTCATTAGAGCGGGCCGTGCCCGGGGCGGGCCGAGGCCGGGGCGGGGACGGGCCAGAGCCCGTCCGTGCTGCACGATTTATATTACGATTTTATATTGCATTACGACGGACGTGGAGGGGGCGGGGCGGGACCGTGCAACAACCGTGGCGTCGAGTGGGCCCGGACGAGACACGGAACATGCACTGTGTAATATAAATTGCTTCATACAAAATGTATGCAACGTTTCAAATCCGTGCCCCGTCCGGGCCACGTATACGGCCCGCCCCGGGCACGGCCCGCTCTAATGAGAATCATCCCTAAAGCATGCTAAAACTACACCACCTGCACCGCTCTGTGTATACACGCTCACACGCACACATTTACAACCATCTACAATCAAACTAGACCTTATGTGCACACATGTTTACGAAACCGGCCTCAATTTACTGTTGGCAGCCCTCTATCTTGAATTTTTATTTGGTCTGAGTGCGAGGTCAGCTAAAACTGGAAATGTATAGTTTGATATGTCGTCGTGTGTACTTGTTTATTTTAGTAACTCATTATTTCACCCCACCTAATGGCACTTTACAAATTTTTAATATGAACCCTTCAAAGCTGCGTGAAAGAATGGGTGCACCTATATCACAAGCTGTAGGGGTAAATAATTAGAACACGGGTCGGCAAATACAATGAACGGTTATACAGTGTCTTTTGTTGTCCATATTTTCATTAGGTACAGCCAGATTCTGTAATTTAAATATTAAATTACAATTTAGTCAAATTTCATCATAATGGTTTATTTCGTCTAAATTTTACCAAATAATTATTTTATGGTGCAGTAAATTACAGGAAAGCCAGCTGATTTTATGTTTTTTAGAACGCATCTTTAAGTGCCCAGAATGTCTTGGCATGCGGCAAAATGAGAAACTAAAATAAATGTATTGGATTTCCGCCTACTGCTTAGCCAACAGCGCCACTGTCGAATGTCGAAACTGGTTCTTTTGTGTACAAACACGACACAGCTGTAAAACCTGCCAGGATGTGGGTTACCAGCTGATATATCTTGTTTTTGATGTGTTCCCCTCGTTTAACACGTAAGAGTGAAAGAAAAGGATGCACTTTGCGTGGGAGCTCGGTCCCGGGTCCCGACAGTTATTTTGATAAAAAACGGGAGATGGAATGTTGAGCCAGACAAGCTTTGGGCTTCGGGTCTCTGTTATGTTTTTTTTTTTACTGTATTTTGCCTGAATAAGAACGATTTTGTGATTTTACGTTGAGAATAAATTTAATCTTTATCGTGTTACTCATGGAATTTTCCTTGACATAATTTAATGCTCAAGTAATTATATTCATATTCAAGTTTTTTTTTATACAGTTTACTTATACCTATACATTTTGTAATTACATTAAAGAATAAACATAAAAGATACCTACTTTGCAAAAGGAAAAGAAGAAAAATACCTTTTAATTTTGGGCCCAACTATATGTTATACTAACATAACATTACGAACGAGTACAACTGGACTAACAAAGATTAATTAGATTAGTCTTTATTCACTGAACACGGATTCATGTTTGTTATTTCATAAAATGATGATAAATTTTACTTATCTTTTTGATAAGTTCATTGATAAATGGTACTTATAGTAATTTCCTGTGAGAATTGTTTTTTATAGACTTAACATTACTGAGTCATTTTTATTTCGATTATTTTTCTTTGTGAAATTCGTCATCACCGTGTGATTTTAATTTACCTACAGGCTTCTTAACTAACATTTCAACTGCTAGTTATCTACAGTGAATCCATCTGTGTTTGCGCACACGCTGGTGCACTAAAATATCTCCTGCGCCGAAGGCTGCACCCTAATTGCCTAACAAACAGGTTCGAAAAACATGTCCGCTCAACAACGTAAATTTTTATGATGAATGATAAATGATTTTATTTTTGTAAGTAGGTTTGCACAAACACTTTTACACGTCAATCATATTTTTTAAACTAGATGAGGTCGGCGTTTCCTATCTGACTACTCTGAGAAGAAAGGCCGAAACAAACTCAGAGGTCACAGTCTCTTTTAAAGTGCAGACATAATCTTGGTCAGGTTATATGATGACCATGTAGGTCGATGTCTGAGATGGTCTTTTGAGGAAAGAACCACACAGATTGAGAGGACCTGTCCAGTCAGTGCACGCATTTGTCAGAAATCGTGCAGCTCAACTCAAGACTTGCTGTCAATGAGGGTTTTCGTGAAAATTTACGACACCAGTTGGCACCACTGTGACAAGAGGTCTTCCAATATAAAATATATGATGACGTTCATCATTCGATTCATTCATACGTTCATCATTCAGTCATGACTAAAGAAAATATAGGCTCTTTGACAGATGCCTGGATCTGACGTGTCAGTGCTGCCACCTAGCGAACGTCATTTCAGAAAACCCTCATTGCATAACACACTAGCGGTAGGAATGGTGTTCATTTTGACAGTTCAATAACATTCATTGCGTTGCTTACGTTGTTGAGCAGACATATTTTTTGAACATAAGAAGTAATGGATTAACAATATGCTTCAAAATTATTCAGATTGTGATTAATAGTTTTTTACGCAATTAGGGTAAGTACAATGCGTGCCACGTAAGAAGAGACTTGACACACCACGTGGTTTGACATGCGCAGTACACGATTTTAGGTATCTTTAGCGGTATGAGGTCTGAGTGCGGGACGGGACCGGACGTCATAGGGGCGGCGGAAAGAGGCGAGGGAGGCGGGGTCAAGTCTCTTCTTACGTGGCACGCATTGTAATCTTCTTTTTTCTTTAACCAACTTCAAAAAAAAAGAGATGGTAAGTATTACAAAGGTCTGTTTTTGAGCTTTTGTTGACGAGAACGATGAAATTATCAGAACAATTTGATAAGAAGTATTTTGATAAAATATCTTGTTTTCAGCGTTATGTAAACAACACTATCGTTACATTATACACAAACAGAGCCGTCTGTATGCTTGTTATTAAATTGATATCATAAATCATCCAAGGCTCCATATCCGCTTTTATCAGTACTTACATATTATTTAAAAAAACATATTTTTAATTTGGAGTTCTTTGACATCTCTTGATTTCTTGAACTTTGTATTTCGAATGATCCAGAAGCATCATCATCTGCCTGGCCTTTTCCTAACTATTTTGAGGTCGGCTTCCAGTCTAACCAGATGCAGCTAAATGTCAGTATTTCTAATGACTGCCTATCTGACCTCCACTACCCTGTACTGGGTAATACGATAGCCCTTGGTAAGGAAGACTGGTTATAAGACTTTCCGGCTTCTGACTACCCGTAACATCTGTCAAAGTTCCACGAATGACAGCCGAGACCAACGATATTAACGTGCTTTTCGGGGCACGGAAGGTCTAGTCCAGACTCTCGACTTTTAATGGATGGTCACCCATCCATGGACCGTCCTTGGCAAGTGGTTAACCACTTATTAAGGCACAAGTCACGAGGATTAAATTATTAAAATTTCAGGTGTTACGTAAATTATAGTAATTTATGGTTGTTTGTTTTTTTCGGCTTTTTACCTAGTGTTTTCTAAAAGCTTATTTAACGACCTTTTATACCGGTTAGTTCCGAATATTATGGATGCCTACGTGCTTACTGCCTACCTACTAAAGATTTATTGAGTGTAATGATTTAGTTATATTATATCTTTAAAACCTGGTTTGCTGTAAAATTCAGAAATAATGTTTGAGTGAGTGATTTCATTACTTCATCATTATCGATTTGTAAAGTTGTTTACGTAGTTTTGTTTACTTCAGTTTCTGATAAAAATAGCTGAAAGAATTTAGCTTCGCTGACGTTAACGCAAAACTCGTGACGCACGGCGCCAAGCCGTCTCAATAATATCTTTAGTAAAATTTGATTAAACTATTATGTGTTGTTCTTTGTGAATTGGTTAATATTCTGGATTCCTGTATAGTACTAGCACCTAAAATAAGTAAGATTTCTTAACTTTTCTCCAAAGAGTTTGAAAGGCGAATTCCGAACGCAAAGAAACGAATCGAATCGAGAGGCGAATTTCTGAACGAATATACGACGTTCAATGACCTCTGCTGTCAATCTCAAAAATAGCAAATGTCAGTCTGACAGAAAATTTTGCAAAGATTTTCGTAAGAAAAATATTTACGAAATTAGCGAAATGCGAAGGGAATTCATATTAGTTTTGTTGGGAATTATATGCATATCGACACTATCATCTTTGCTATCCGGATATGTGCAATTAGAAACGGATAAAATACTCTTAGACACCGTAGTAGGAGCAGTCGGTGCTGGTAATTTCTCGTATTGGCAGCTGGGACATACCGGGCCTCTCCTGGTGGAACTAACGTCTTTATCCGGTGATGCTGACCTGTACGTGTCTGACACTGTGAGGTATGTTGACCAAAATAGTCATATTCATCTGTTTTCTTTACTTTTTCTGTGATCGGCTTTTCTAGTCAAAAGTATGTTTTAATTGTTAAAATGTGGCTGAAATTCACAGTTTTTGTTAGGTAGCCCTTTCTAACACTTACGCCAATACGAGTAGAAGGTATTACCGCCCCTAAGACGACCCACTGACCTATGTCTGGCCTTTTTGAAGGACTAAGTACATATCCTTTTAGCACAGAACCAGTCGATTTGGCGACCTTTGGGGGGAGACCTCTATCCAGCAGTGTTCGTCTTTCAGCTGAAATGAGGATGATCATGACTGAATTTTATTGACGTGTAAAAGTGTTTGTACAAACCTACTTACAAAAATAAAATCATTTATCATGCCCTCCTAGGTTCCGGGGCTTATCCTTACAGCCTTTTGACAGACATTTACATCTATACTTATAATAAATCTGTAGAAGTGAAAATTCTGTACATTGAAAATATCAAAAAAATAAATGGCAGGGGGTGTTACTATACCGACACCGAACCCAAAAATGTGATTAAAAAATTTTTTCTCTGTCTGTCTGTCTGTTTGTTCAGGCATCACGCAAAAACTACCGGTTAGATTACGATGAAACTTGGTATAATTATTCTTTAATATCCTGGGCACCACACTGGGTACTTTTTATCCCGGAAAAGTATATACAACAAAAAACAAACTTAATTTTGCGGTTCGATCCCTAGACCCGATTACTGTACCAACCGCAAATAATAAGTTTGTCGTAAGTTACGTCACCCACAGTGGAGTACACTAAGGGGCGCTGCACACGGCTAAGATACTATAATATTTTATCTATACTAATATTATAAAGCTGAAGAGTTTGTTTGTTTGTTTGGTTGAACGCGCTAATCTCTGGAACTACCAGTCGGATTTGAAAAATTCTTTTTGCATTTGATAGCCGAATTCTTGAGGAAGGCTATAGGCTATATAACAAACATCACGCTATGACCTTTAGGAGCCGAGCGAAAGGAAAAAAGTCAGAAAGAACGCTACGCAAAACGAAGTAATAGCGCGGGCAGGCGATGCGATGCGACGGGGTGGGTCGGAGTAACAAGAAATTTCACGCGGACGAAGTCGCGGGCAGAAGCTAGTTATAAATAAGTATCTGATATTCCTGACTTGTAAACCCTTAAAACATAATATTTTCAGGCCCAGTTATGAAACAGATAAGAATAACTTTAGCTCCGTGACTTGTGGTCCTGATATGGTCAACATACCCTCTGAATTTCCCAGGCCCATTGGTGAGTTGAACATGTAAGACTTTTCAATAATCTCAAAAAAACTCAAGGCTGCAATACCTTGAAGCAGTGAAAAAATAAAACTTCAAAGTCAACGCAATCAAAAAATACAGGAGTTTATGTACCGTTTATGCTGCATATTTTGACAGAGCAGCTGGCGTTGACGTGATGACGTCAACCAATGCAGCATACGATTAGACAAACAATGGTTAAAGCTAGTTGAATACCGCTAATCTTCATCTTCCAGGTATCGGAGTATTCGGTCACTGGTCACACTACCTCTCGGAGTACAGCATCCAAGTGTTCCTGGACGCCTCAGCCGTGCTTAGCGAGGAACAGGTGCTGGCTATAGAGAGGGCACACCGTGGACTTGGAGAGAAATATGGAGGTAACCTCATAACCTGCCCGTCTGACTTAGAAGGAAACCCAACTGCTTAAGTCTTTGCCTACTTATTAATTTCCGTCCTCAAAAAAGAGTTTGAAGAGGGTAGAAATTAAAACTAGGACAAAGTTCTTTATTAGTTTTAACCAAAAATGTTGTATATCGCAAAAACTATTGACTTACAAAGCTTTGAAATATCATAAAGTTTGGTGTGAAGGTAGCTGACACCCTGGATTAACATATAGGCTACTTTTTATCCCGATATTCCTACGGAATCGAAACTTATGCAGGTAAAACCGCGGGGCGCAGCTAGTCATATTATAAAAACAATACAATAATAATAATAATCATTTATTTCGAGCAACAAGACTCATAGTGTTAGTAACAATATTATACTTACAAACTATGTTAGTAATAAAACACATTTTCTTGCTATTGTCACTACATTAAGCATACAACAATGGTTAATGTAGTGACAGTCGAACCTCTCAGCCAACATCCTCAAGATGGTGTTGGAGCTGGCGCGGACCCTGCGCACCAAGGATGTGCACCGTTTCCGCATCGTCGCATAGAAGCAGTCGATGCGTGACTCAGCGAACATCCCCGACGCACTGCAGTACCGAGGCAGCCCCAACAACATCCTGTAGGCATTGTTGAATTGGACTCGTAGGGCGTTGTACTGTTTTTGTGTATAGTTAGCCCACAGGGCGCTCGAATAAAAACAGGTGCAATAGGCTCGGAAAAGAGTATTTTTAAAGCTAAAGAGTAAAGAGTTTGTTTGTCTGTTTGAACACGCTAATCTCTGAAACTAACCGTTGGATTAGAAAAAATATTTTTGCATCTACTAGCCCAATTTTTGAGGAAGGCTATTTAACATCACGCTAGAAGCTTTAGGAGCCGATCAAAACGTAGAAATAACACAGTAAAAACGAAGTAATAGCGCGGGCGATGCGATGCGATGCGACGCGGTGAGTCGGGGAAACTAGAGATTTCACGCGGGCGAAGTCACGGGGCTAGTCTATAATAACATTCTCCTCCTGTCTCCTCAGAAATGGACAAGCGTAAGGAGAAGCCGGCCACGCGCAAGACCGACGAGGAGCCTAAACCACGCTTCCTGAAGCTGCTCAGCATTCTCGATATGATCTTCGAGATGTTCGTTTTATAGGTAAGTACACATTAGTATAAGCATATACAGGGTTATTGGAAAAACGCCAACAATTTAAGGGGGAAGCGCTAAGGTAGCCCGCGATATTCAATATATTTTACGTTTTTTGCAATTTTCTGGTCAGTATTATGTTGTACGTTGATTAAAATATGATTCGCGGCCGTAACAAATACGTATTTACAGAATCATAATCATTAGAATCAGTAATACAACTTGTTAATTTATTATACTTAATCCTAAAATGTCAAGATTTCATGAAATAGTCATTCAGTAGGATTACTTGGTCTTAGAGAGTTGTGTTGATGACTTTAATTATTTAAATACAGGTACAGGTTTTTATGTATGTGTATACAGGGGATATGGTCTCATTCATACCCTAGAGTATCAAATGGGTTTGATACTCTAGGGTGTGAATGAGACCATATCAAAGAATCAACGGGCATTTTTGTTTTTTTTTTTGTTTTCATTTTTCAAAATAGTTCGACAAAGTCACGATTATTAATGTAAAACAAACACCTTAATACGTGAAATGACAACGTCGCATTTCCTTAGCTTTTAATTCGAATGATTGGGTTGAATGAAAATGATTTACTCGTGTTTATCAATGCAACTAAGATACATGAAAAAAAAATCAGCTGTTTCATACATTTTGGTCAAATAGATATTGAACTTTTGTATTAAACAGGTGATTTCAGAGTTGTTCCCATAGTGAAAGTTGTTTTATATGGTCTAAAGCACCTCTTAAAATTTGTTGGGATAATTTTGAAACATCTTATCGTAAGAATTTTAATAAATAATTTATGTTTTTGTGTCTATTTCAGACCTTATGGTGGTGGTTACGCTATTTTGAGAGAATAACCGAGCGTGATAGGTATTATCACACCAACGCGTTATAAAGAGGGTAGGTAGCGCGTTGGTAAAGGATGAACAAGAGGTAAAATGGAAGTGCTGGGAAATGGTTATAACATTACTATTGGTATGGTTTGGTGTATTTTTTATTTGGTATATTTGGATCTCCAACAGAGGCTGCACAATTTCATGCAAACTTAAAAATATTGACTGTACCATCACTTTATGTCTATGAAGCCTGTATCTTTGTAAAAAAACAACATGTCTTAATATGAATTTGTCAAAAGTCAACGGCGCTCATAAAAGTTGCACCTGTTATGCACTAAAATTAAGTTTGTCTACAATAGTATATTTGCAATGACTCCAAAACTTTATAACAAATTACCTGATCAAATTGTATCAAGCAACAATATGAATGAGTTTTAAAAACGTAAGCTTTTTAAATTATTGAATGACAAGGCGTATTATTCTGTTAATGAATATCTTAATGACAAATTAAAGTAATCGTTGTATAATAATTGTAGGTATATCTGTCTATAATTAAAATGATGCTTTCGTAAGATAATGATAATATTTATTGACATTTTTATTGCATTTATTATTGTATACGAAATTGTGACTTTATGTGCCGTTTTTAATTTTTATTGACATATTGTATTAACTGTTGCATGAAATTGTGACATCTACTTACCTATTGACTGTATTTTTATTTTCTTAATTGATATTTTGTATGCCTTTTGGCGGGACATAGCATGGACCAACATTTTTTTGTATAACATCTGTATAATTGTACCCTATGTTCACAAAATGAATAAAAATGCAAGTTTACAAGAACATATAAATACTAGTGTCCATTTACTGGAGACCACATCATTCTCATAAAATCTACATACAGTACAGTCAGATTGACAAAGCGAAAATCTACTTTAAAACAAAGTCGGTAGTTACACCATTTGGCTAAAACCAGCGCCCACACTCACCCAGCCAGCAGTACACAGGGCGACTGAGCGCGAAAGTGGCTTTTGAAGTGAAAACTTCTTTAGCATCGTTGTGATTTGAAATTATTGAAACGAAAAAGCAACAGTAAAAAGAGACATAAGATTTAACGTGGGAAAAAATGACATAGGAAGCATTATACAGTGTTTTTGTTTTTTATTAGTACAAATGACATCACATTTAATGGATGTGTGGATGTGGATGGATGGATGGATGGATGTATGTTCTTTAGCATCGTTGTGATTTGAAAGTTTATGAAACGAAAAAGCGACAGTAAAAAGAGATGTAAATTCATAAGATTTAACGTGGGAGAAAATGAGATAGGAAGCATTATACAGTGTTTGAAGGTTTCACTTCTACCACGTGTGAATTGCACACATGCTGTTTTTTTTTTGAGGATGGGAAATCATCAAATGACCCCTCCCGCCCTGGGTGGCGGCTTACGATTCTTGTACGTAAGCTGATGCGATTTTTGGCACGAGAAGTAGTTGCTGTGTATCTATATTATCTGTAGTAGGTACACTCATTTGATAACTCAGAATACAGAAAGAATTGTTTGACACGCAAACGTGTATGTATATAAATGATAAAGACATTATAGATTATGTGACTTTGGGCTGATTTTTCCATCGCCAGGTAAATTTTTTTCGAGGAATTAAATTGACGTTTGACAGATTTTGTAAGAAATATCTGTCAAAATTTCAAAATTGTTCCTCGATTAAAGTTATCAGATGATTGAAAAATCAGCCCTTATTGTATTTTTTTTTTTGTATCTAGTCAATAAATAAATGTAAGTATTTCAAAAACCTTTTATTTCTCTTTATTCAACCAGCACCTTAATAGTCAATCACAATCTGAATCATTTTGAAGGATATTGCAAATCCATTGCTTCGTATGTTCGAAAAAAATTTCTGCTCAGCAATGTAACAACGCAATGAATGTTGTTAAACTGTCAAAATGAAAACTATTGCAGTAGCAATAGTTTTCATTAATTTAGCACTAACAGTAGTTAGTGCGTTACGCAATTACCCCGCCGATTTAAACTTTATGGCGGCTCTGAAGTGCGCTAGTCATTGCGCAGTACCTCGCCCCCTGACTATGCATGGCATGCATACGATTGGAGGCGCGCGGTGGCTGAGGGGGCGCGCGGGCTGCGGCATCGGCATCGGGCGACGGCGGCGGCTGAGGGGCTCACGGGCGGCGCGGGCGCGCTAGCACGTCCTCTGGCTCCGAGCGTCGCTTCACTTCACGATCAAGGCACTGCGTTTACAACTTGTATTCGTGTATTACACCAGATTGGTATTCAGTCCAAGCTTTTTATTTATTCGCTCCTGCAGCTAAGCAGTCGACATAGAATCGTCAACATATGGTCCTTCGAGCCGGATGACACGTGAATTTGTTAACTGCGCAGCGACTCGCCTCATGTTCCAAACCGCCATAAAGTTTGAATCGGGTTTCAGCACATTGATTATTTTCGGCGTTGCCTTGTGGTACGGTCAGCAGTAAAATTTTGCTCGATAACTGAGTGAAAAAACTGAAGTGTTAATCGACTTTTGTTGCTGACTGTACCGGTGTGAGACCAACTCGCACTTGACCGATATTTTGTTGCTCGCCCTAATAACATGGGACTAATATTAAGAGGCGAAATGTGAGTGTAAGACTATACACCGTCATCCCCTACGCGAAATAGCGTTGGCGTGATGTTACGTTTTGAGTGATTGGTGTCTCAATAAAACACTCAAAAGTTCAAGCGTGAAATAATTTTATTTACAAACAAAGTCAACAACACATAAATACACTGATTTGAACACATTCAATACTTTGTCAGTACAACAAAATACAGAGAGTACAGAAGGCAATCACATGTATGTACAGACGCCAGCACATCAAGCTACTACAATCTGTCAAATTTCTTTAATAGATCTTCAACTTTATCGCTACAATATAAGGTTCAAAGTTGATTGGGAAAATTTTACAGTTTCGGGTAGCTTGATGTGCTAGCGTCTGTACTGTACTTCATTTTTCATACCTACGCTCGGCGGTCGCGATAGGGTTGTCAACTTTGGCTGATGCACAAAAGACTATCGTGGTAGTGGCACTCGTGTCTAGTGGTTTGATTTATTGTCGAGCTTATTCTACAATATTAAAACAAAACAATAAACATAGTATTACAATACAAAGAGTTTACAGAACAAAAACATAATTATACAATTTTACATTTGTCAATTTTCACTATCGAAAATCCCTAATAACTTCAAAACGGATCACCCTATTTACACAATTTATTTTGCCCTATCCGTTTTAGACCTAAACCTATCAAATGACACTAAAAACAATACAATATCTACACAAACAAAAAATCGTGTTTTCAACTAAAGTAATAGTTGGTGGCGTGAATTTACCTTACAAAAAAGTTTAGTATTTCGTTTATACTGATTCAAAATAGGTAACTATTATATAAATCGAGCTTAGATAGCCATTTTTTGTTGCATAAATTTTAGCAAAATTTATGCAACAAAAATCTATCAATCAATCTTATTATGATTGGATTAAAATATGATTGTGTATTAATGAGTACAAAACTGTTTAATTTATACTACCCAAAACATAATTTAACATGGCGCAGCCGGAAACAAACAACGTTCCTGTTGGCACCGGCCAGTGAGTATAAGAACGGATAACACAACGCCGACTATGGCGCTCGCCCAACCGCCGCCATTGTCGTTCGAAGGAGACCTAGCAAAAAAATTTAAGACTTGGCTACGCCAGGTCGAAATATTCATGGCGGCAAACGAATGCCTCAAAAAAACGACAGACGAGAGCTGCAATAATATTATATTTGTTAGGAGAAGAAGGCCAAGATAAATTTGAGACGCTTGACATATCTGAACAGGAAAAGAAAAATTATGAGAAAGTGCTTCAGGTACTAAAAGATTATTGCCTCCCAAAGAGTAATGAAAGAATAAGTAGACATTTATTCTTTGAGAGAAATTTAAAGGAAGAAGAAAAGTTTGCAGAATATTTGTGTGAGTTGAAGAAATTATCGTTACCATGTAATTTTGGTAATCTAAGAGACAGTTTGATAAAAGATCGAATAATAGGAGGTATAAAAGATACAAATTTAAAGGAAAGACTCCTCCGAGAACCAAACATAACTTTAGAACATTGTGTGAATGTCACAGCATAGAAAGTACATTTTTACGACTGAAACATGGCCAACGATTTTCGTATAGACGCTTTCAAACAAGATGGCGATATCTTGTGTTTTTTGGAAAGGATAGAGCAGTATTTTGAAGCAAATGAGGCTAAAACTGAAAAAAGATGCTCAATATTATTAATAAGTCTTCACGAGGATGTATACAAAATTCTAAAGAATATGTGTCATCCGAAGATGCCCAAGGAATTGTCATATGAGGAGTTGCAGAATTAGTTAAAACTAAGGTTCGAGAAAAAAAATTCGCATTTTAGAAAAAGGATTCAATTCGAAAAATTACAACAATTGGAAGGAGTATAGCCAAATGGTATGCTCGTGTTAGAGAATTTGCTACGAGATGCAATTTTACGAATACATTAGAAGAACGTGTTAATGATAAATTCGTTACGAGTCTGCGTCCAGGACCAATCCAGGAAAAATTATGCGAACAAGACGTTTCAAGTCGGTGACATTTTTAGTAGATACAGCACTGAATAAGGAAATGGCTTTGAAGGAGGTGCATCACAATATACTACATGCTACAAAACAAAGGCGCTGCCAAAGATAGAGTTACCAAGGGCGTTCGGTTGACTGTACAGACGCCAGCGCATCAAGCTACTACAATCTGTCTTTCTTTAACCTTTTCACCGCCAACGCACACAGAACGCGATGCCTCGCCAGGAGCCAAGCTATAAATGTATAGCGAAATATACAGCAAACAGTAGAGATGAGGGTATTGTCATATCGATTAATGAGATTTATACGCGTTAAGTTTTATTTATATAATTTTACGAATATAAATACTGATTAAATATTTCCATATTTGTTTTATGTCACAGTATCCCTAGTAAGAAAAACCAGTATAAAATATAAGTATCAAAGACACAAACACATAACTCAATTAGAGCTATAAAAAATGAGGTACTTCTCTATTTCATTCATGACGTCATTCTTCGACTTCATTTCAAGTCCTTGGCGCTCAGAACACGTTAAATTCAACTTTGATTAGGGATGTGTGTGATTTAAGTCAGGCGCTGATTAGTTTGAGAGGACTAAACTAAAAAATTATCTTCTGTCCTTTTCTTAATGAAATAGAAAGAAAAAGATTAACTGAACTTAAATTAGTTTAGTTTGTGAACAACAGAATCGGCACCAATGATAAATACATATAGTGTAGAAAAAACTTAGCATAATAAAAATAGGTGTACTGACAAAAAATTAAAAAATAACATGCAAAAGCTATAATTGACTAATATTAGGTTTGTCAGTTAGGAAAATTTAATTTATCAAATGAACACACTACAGGGTCAATTAAATTAACCAGCGAAATTCGATATCTAAACACAGGGCCGGATTAACCATCTCGGTGCCCCTAGGCATAGCTCGTTTCGGGCCCCCCCTTTTTCATACCACAACATGCCATACCATTTCATGCCTATGGCATTAAGTCCGCCTCTGTACATTTATGTGCTTGAAGTATTAAATAAATAAATAACAACGCAATTTGGCTTTTACCTTATAATGTGAAAAAAAGTTTCACTTTTACCGTGGTTTCATAAAACCACACAATCCCCATTTTTTTCATTTTTTAATCGGGAGTGCTGGGCCCCTGATCATGGTGGGCCCCTAGGCACTGGCCTAAAGTGCCTTATGGATAATACGGCACTGTCTAAACACGATACTGACAACTGGCAAAGATGAAAGAATGACAGTTGTGATTTGAATATACGGACAATTTGAGTTGGTAGTCAATTTGATAAACAAGTGCCAAGGGCTGTATCTAAATAATACCAGCCGCACAGGTCGATTGATCAGGTTAAGCTTCGCTTGCCGCGGTTTGTATGTGGATGGGTGGTGATCTTTATATACAAAGACTTCTCCGTGCCTCGGAAAGCACGTTAAGCCGTTGGTCCCGGCTGTCATTCGTGGATCTTTGACAGTCGTTACGGGTAGTCAGAAGCCCGAAAGTCTCACAACCAGTCATACCAAGGGGTATAGTATGACCCAGTAACTGGGTTGTGGAGGTCAGATAGGCAGTTGCTCCATGTAAAATACTGGTATTCAGCTGCATCCGGTTAGACTGGAAGCCGACTCCAACTTAGATGAGCCAATCTGATAAACCATTAAATTTCCCTGACTTTACATCAGATCTTCTTTTATTAAACTTAAGAAATAAATATTTTGGTACGAACATCACTTAGCTACTTATACATAATTTCTTTGTGAAATGTGTCAAGATTTTAAAATCTGCCTTGGGCAAAGTAAAATGGACGATTTTTGTACAAGGTGAGGATTGCCCGATTTCTTTCGGTATCACGTAAGGCTCCAATTGAGTCTGAAATTTCTCGGTGAATCCCGAATGGAATCCATGAATGTATCCGGGGGTTATGCTTGTCAGGCGGTTATCACACTGTACCGGAATCCGCTCCGGCGGCGTGCGGTGCTAAACATTGACCGCACGGAGATGCGGTGTCAGTGTTGCACCCTGCGCTTTTTGTATACAAATCAAGATTCTACAGGTAAAGTTTTTGTCGCTTCGAAGACAGTTAAACATATTTACATATGAAATAAGTTATTTTAATTGATGATTTAATTATTAGTTGGTTTATTTATTTAAATCATAACGTTTTTGGGGCTACGCGAAATTAAATATGTTAACCTGTTTTGAAATTAATATTTAGGTTGGCAGCACTGGGGCGCGCCATCATTGTTCCGTTGCGAACTTCCGGCGGCAATGGTGGGGGCGACACTTGCTATACGAATATTGGAAGGAGTGACAGGCAGTCGGTCGTTGGATTCCGTGCGAGTAACATCTCCAGAATAGCTACAAAATAGTGGGGTAACGTGTTTGTTTACGTGTGCAGTTTAATTAAAAGTATTTTACAAAGTTAAAAATAACGTACACCGGATCGGTGTTCGGTGCAGTGTGAAAACCGCCTAAAAGGCCGATTTTTATTTATTGGCGAGGTGTTTAAAACTCAAAATCTTGCTGCAAAATTATATGGCAGTCATCATTACTTTCTGCAACTTGCGTGCAAAACACTTGCAACACAAATTCAAGAACTAATCTATGGCATTTTTATTAAAATCTACAACAATAAATAATCTATTAACTGCTACTATGATTCTACTCATCTTTTTTAACAGTCTTAGCAACTGCCAATTTCTTTTTACATTCTTGATAGATTCCGTCTAAGTCAAATGCTGCTTTCATATTGTCTTTTGAGAAGAGGAATCTGAAATTAGAGAGAATTCAACATTATTGACGAAGGTCAAACTAAATTGACTGGCGAAACTTCACAGAAAATTAACATTATTAACGAAGGACAAACTAAACTGGCTGGCGTAACTTCACAGAAAATTAACATTATTAACGAAGGTCAAACTAAATTGACTGGCGAAACTTCACAAACTAGATAGGTATCGATTTTTTTAATATTAATGGATGGAAAACATGAGCAGTGGTGGTCCAGTGGTTGGTATAATAAAATAGGTATCCTAACTAATATTATAAATGCGAAAGTTTGTTTGTTTGTCACCTTTTAACGCCTAAACCATTGAACCGATCATCGTGAAATTTTCACAGAAACGGACGTAGGGTACCTTTCATCCAGACAATAAGTATTCTCCCCCAGCGAAAGCACTAGGAAGTGGTGAAGGGCGGGCGTTTTGGGGGACTGTCTTTTGTAATTTTGACGTTCGAAAAGTAGATTCTCAGCCTAGTTTGAATAAATGACTTTTGATTTCTTCGATTGTAAATAATGTACTTAAATCATAATTTTACTACACTTTATACTTGAATAAATTTTTTATCAATTTATTTATTTTGTGCCACTGAAAAAAAAAATTATAACTTTTGACGGTCACAATTGCTTTAGGACGCTAGATGGCGCTACGTGTCTTTGGAATCATGATGGCAATATATTAAAAACCTTTGTTTTTTTTTTTTAATATAAGTGATACATTTTGCGAGTTTAAATGTAACGCGAGCGAAGCCTTGGGCAAAAGCTAGTAATAAGATAATTCTTATCTTGGTAGTACTCTGTGGTAGTAGGTCCCCGAGGGATAATTTCCGACCTCCATGTGAGCAAAAGTCATTACTATTTATAGATACTTACTTCTGCAGCTTCCCAGTGTGATCAGCCTGTGGCCGCCGCATCTTTTCCTGTCCATCAGTCAGCACCAGCACTGTGGGTAGCTGCCGACTGGTAGGGCCATCTTGAATCCTGTACTTTGTGGCTGAGTCTGGGTATCTAAGGAGTTAAAAAGAGTTACTTCACTTAGGGCGAATTTAATCAAAATTTTATAACAAGTGAATAAATTTTGAATTTTTGACAGACTTTCCAAACTTTGTCAGATGTAAAATGTCCGACTGATAGGGTAAAGGTAATATAATTATTCTTATCATTTAATTTAATTAATAGAAAACGAACAGTTCATTTTTCAAATTAAATTTTATTCGAAAATTTCCATTGGTTTCTTACTAAACTTCAACTATATCCGAAAACTGTGGTTACTTATCACTTTGGGTGACTGTACAGACGCCAGCACATAAAGCTACTACAATCTGTGAAATTTCTTTAATGGATTTTCAACTTTATGGCTAAAGCATAAGGTTCAATATTGATTGGAAAAATTTGACAGTTTTGGGTAGCTTGATGTGCTGGCGTCTGTACTTCAAGTCTATCGAATAAATAAATTATGATAAAACCCATACCTTCCAACATCCAGCTTCCCAAACTTGAGATTCTCCAAGCTGTAACTCGCAGACAGCTCAGCGAACACCGGAGCAAAGTTCACACAAGCCGGATGCCACGCAGCGTAGATACACACAATCCAGGTGGTGTTCTTATGGTGTTTCAGCTCGTCGTCCAGGACTTGTGGGCCACGGAAGTAGGTCACGTGTTCCGGACCCATGTACGTTGGCTCCGGGAGTAGGAGGGCAGAGAGAATGAGGATTGCACCGTATGGAAGGCCATAGCTGAAAGGGAATAGAAGGAAAGTTGAGTATTTTTAGTTGCTCAGTGATACGTTGTGTGTTCGAACCGAGGCAGGCGCTTACTTTGCATGTCATGGGGGTATTAAACTGCCAACTTCTAAACTCCGGACTGTTACTAAGAAATCACTAATGGAAAAGCCAATAACACTTTGTCTGACCTAGGAATTTAACCCAGGACCCCACAGCTCAGCAGTCGTGCTTGTAACCACGAGACCAACAAGGCAGTTATACAGTACTCTTCTGCTTCAATCAGCCATATTATCAACCGAGTGATAATAGGTCGCTTAGTGCTTGTTATCGTATTAATGCTAAATGCAAACAAACCATGTCAGTTTCCCCCTCGGTGGGTTCCCGCATTGTCGAGGCGGGGGGGCTCAGTAGCCGTGGCTTGGACACCCACGGTGAAGCTAAGAGGAACCCGAGGAGGGGCCGCTCGTCAGGGCTTTTGCTGACAAGCCGACGACGTAGCGGCCAAAAGTAGGTTGCGGTGCCGCTTGGGCGGCATCGCAACTGAGGCGGGCCGCGATGTCGTAACGGGGGCGTCGCGGCTGAGGGTTGAAGGCCGCGGCGGGAGAGGAGTGCCGGTATTACGGTGCGCCGCTCTCCCTACCTTCCGCGGCCTTGACGGGGTCGCCACCGTTAGATGGCGGATGCGGTGGGGCTGCAGGGGAAGAGGAGTGTCGGTATTGCGTTGGCCGCTCTCCCTATCCTCTGCAGCCGCAAAATTGGCAGGCGGCGGGGCCAATGTCCTGACCCGTCGCAGGGGGGACCAAGGGTGCCCAGACACGGGGTCGTCTGGCGCCCATGTGCTGGTTTGGTCCCTGGGGTGGTCACGGCGTACTATGTATTCTGGTGCGCCGGTGATGGGGAGTACTCCCCAGAGGAGGGTCCGGTAACAGACGGCCGCGGCGGGTTCACGGATGAGTGCTAACGCGTGCCCGTGTTCCCGCCGTAAGCGGCAGAGGAGGACACCGTTTTAGTGGGTTAGAGTCCCACATAACTGCACTATCTCCCCGTGGTAGTGTAGTATGCATGAGCATTTATCCAAGTGAAAAAAAAAAACCATGTCAGTTTGCTCTAAGCGTTACTGACAAATGCATGCACTGACTGGTGAACATGGATGCACGGGTGAATCGTAATGAAACTTTAAATAGTACAGATGACATCACATCAAGATACCTGAAACTGTCAAATTTCCCCAACCGACTTTGAACCTTATGCTTTAGAAATAAAGTTTAAAATCTATTAAAGAAATTTGACAGATTGTTGTAGCTTGATGTGCAGGCGTCTACATCACAATACGGTACTCTTTTCTGTGTATATATTGACTACTTAAGTCACAGATAAGTGTGACTTGTGTCAGATAAGTGTGAGTTTAGGTCACTAAATCAAATCAAATTATTTATTTGTGTTGTGATACATGGGTTACACACAGGTGTTCATTATATAATTACTAGCTTCCGCCCGCAGCTTCGCCTGCGAGGCATGTCGATAAAATCTATCCTATGTCCTTCCCTAGGACGCAATCTATCTCTCTGCCAAGTTTTATCAAAATCCGTTCAGTGGTTTGGGTGTGAAAAGGTAACGTACAGACAGACAGAGTTACTTTCGAATTTATAATATTAGTATGGATATACTTAATAATGTTTATTCCATGATAAGCCACTTAGGCATACAAATGATTAAATAATATAATGAAAATATGATTATAAAATTCTATTGATTTGATATAATTCTATTGAAGAACTACTACTACCACTTTAGTAGAAAATACTGAGTACTTTAGGCAGAAAATACTGGTATTCAGCTGCATCGGTTAGACTGGAAGCCGACCCCGAAGTGGTCGGGAAAAGTCTAGGCAGATTAATTGACTGTGCTTAGAACCCACATTTTTTTAACATCCTCCACATGAAACCGGTTCAAATAATACGAATAACCACATAAAACTGGTTAGAATTACGTTTATATATAGGAGTATAAAAAAATACACAAAAATGACTTACCGAATATCAGCATAAAACCAAAGAATTAGATTCGCAATCTTCGTATAAACGAACGAAGACGACAGATAGTTAACCATAGTAACGCTTCCCGCCTTCCTCGTCCTCAACATTACGACTATAATTAGGAAAAATAGAATTTCCGTTTCACGACTATCCAGTTCACAATCCGCACTGGGAAACAAAAAGTTGCAAATATAACCTGTTCTCTTGCACGTAACGAAAGAAAGACTTAATATAATGTTAAACCAGTAATATGGTTTTAATAACTGTCTCAAGTCAGCTTTGTAAGACATTGTTATTAGTTAAAATTTTATTTAAATCACAATTTTGGGTTGACAGCAGTAGTAAATTGTTATGTCCGGTCCACACACAGAGTACTTTTTGACAGATAGACTGAGTCACAGATAACTATATACTAGTCAGCAGTGTTGCCAGTGACAGATAGTCAAATATAACATGAGAGAGCTCAAAAAGTAACATTTTCACGAGAAAAGTAACATTACCTTATTTTTTGTGGAAAACGACACTAATAATAACATGGCACTTTATTACATAAAAAAAAGCTCTCCCCTTAGTAGGCTTCGAAAGAATCGTAATAACAATCTGAACTGAACCAACACACGACCAACACGGATGCCACTACTAGGCCGTCACTCACTCGCCTAAGTAAGCGGGATGGGTCATTTAGAAATTCACGCGAGTGAGTTAATATGCGATACGACAAACGAAGTGAAAGATTTTCGCGCTGTCGTCGCGTCAGAATTTGGTCACAAAATCAAGACAATCAAGTGCGCCAACATGACGAACGAAACCTTTCTTGTATGCGTTCCGTTAGGTAATAGGTAATACGGGCTGGTGTCCGCAACTTCACGTCAATGCGCGTATTTTGCGTATTATGCGTTCCGTTTCAAGTTTATTTTTTGATGCTAAGAAATATTTTTTATTGTCTTAAAAGTAACATAAAAGTAACATTTTGAGGCGTGTAACATAGAGGTAACATGAGAGGGTCAAAAGTAACGTAAAATGTTACAAAAGTAACATTCTGGCAACGCTGCTAGTCAGAGAGTGTGAAATCACTGAAACACAGGACTAAAAGTCCGGTCCACAGAGTAGGTACAAGGTAGAATGATTTGTCCGGTCCGGGCTAGGGGTGGGCGGCCCGTAGGCGTTGCGAAGACAGACGAACCGCTTACAAAGACCATTTTGCATTCTTCTATGATGCAACCGTTTTACGTCCTGGGTTCAAACAGTCTTCGTTGCACAAACGAGTCTTCGAATTACTTGGTGCGATTTTTTATTTTACGCCTTTGAAAATACAGTCGAGAATGCAATGGTTCTATTCTATCACACATTTCCATCGCGTCGTCTCTCGTTCCGAATTAGTTTTTGTTTACAAATCACTCGTAAAAACAAAAACCTCGAAAATGCAATTCTATTCTATGTTGGATAAGTTTCGTCCTTTAAGCCGTCATTTCAAAGTCAAAGCATTTATTTCAAATAGGCACATAAAAGGCACTTTTGAACGTCAAAAATTACAACATATTTGTTGAACATGTTTGTTGTTTGTTTGTTGTCAATTCTATTGAATTGATTCTAATCGCCCATTCCAAAAGTTAGTTTTCGTATGGAGAAGAACGGGCAAGAAACTCCACCGTTACTCTTTCAAAATTCTTTCAATATTTTGCATACATATTATATAATCATAATATGTGAAGATTAAACATTAAACCAGTTGCAACGACGACCGTTTTTTGCAACTGTTTTTGTCGTCGGGCGAACGGTTGCGTTTCGTCCGTCAAAAATTCGACAACGACCCACCACTAGTCCGGGCCACAGATTACTAATATGCACAGACTACAATATAATTACGTAGCACGGGCACACGGCACAGACTATATAGAGATACTATGTTCGGGCCATGGACTTATTATACAAACGTTCGGGCTAATAAACTTCCCTTTCCACGGTGCGAATTTAAATAACAGCAAAATGGCAATATTAGTTTTTTGTAAGACTAAAAGAGACAGCTGGCAGCTTGGCTTGGCAGGTGTTTGTTCTGCGGTGTTTGGTTTCGTGGAAAGGGTGATTAAAGAAGTGTCAGTGTCAGTTCCATGTTTCTGGTGGCTCAAGCAAAAGTATGATTTTCTACAGTCTGGAGGACTTTTCATTTGACGATTTGAGTAGACCTAATTAAAAAAAACCTCTATAAAAAAAACAACCGAATTCAAGAAAACCACTTACCTACCTAAACGTAAAAAAAACATAACCCTTCGTTTTGTGTTTGCCGTAGTCGGGTAAAAAATACTTTTGTTTCGGAAGTTGGTGTCGTTGTCTTCAGTTTTATTTGAATTTTTTCCACCAACTTCCGAGTATTAGAGACTCCTTGTTGCGTCCAGTTTACGCGCAAACTTGCACGTATTGGAAATGGAACGGCAAAATTCGCCCCCAAATGCTCGCACGTTTTACGCTCCTTCTGGACGCAACGTACGCGCGTAAAACGCGAGACAGATTTGCGACGAATTCGCTCTTACTCAGAGGGCACACTTAACACTGTCATCGATTTCCATAGACGACAGCGACATCTGGAGTTTGGTGGGTTAACAAAACTTAGCAGCCATCTTGTCTTGTTTGTCAAACAAATGTCATTGTTGCCGGCCTGCCATCCGCCATTGTCAACTCCGGTTTCAGTTACTTTACTGTTTGCTCATAATGGACAAGATCTTAGGGAATAAACTGCCAAAAGATATTTGTACAGACGCCAACACATCAAGCGATTACAATCTGTTAAATTTCTTTAATAGATTTCCAACTTTATCGCTAAAGCATAAAGTTCATAGTTGATTGGGAAAATTTGACATTTTCGGGTAGCTTGATGTGCTGGCGTCTGTACATGCTCTGTGGATATTTGATAACAAGAAAAACAAGAGAAATGATATCAAAATATTTTAATATTCCAAACTTAAACCTATGTAACATCATTGTATTCTTTCAGTCTATCAAAAAGTACTCTGTGGAGTTTCACTTTAGGCCGCTATCCCACTGGCGTTTTACGAGCGTTGACGTCAACGTCACGTCTGCGCAGCGTCGACGCCGCGCAGACGCGACGTTGACGTTGCGTCGTTGCGTGGCAAGCATTAACGTCCGCTGAACGCGACGTTAACGTCGCGCACATGTACCTGTTGCCAACAAACGCGACGTCGACGTCGCGTTCAGCGGACGTTAATGCTTGTCACGCGACGACGCGACGTTAACGTCGCGTCTGCGCAACGTTGACGCTGCGCAGACGTTCGAGAGACGCCGACGCTCGTAAAACGCCAGTGGGATAGCGGCCTTAGAGTAACATAATTTTTAATAACCTAAATTCAGTATCTAACTTCTAAAAACTTAAATGACTGGTCATGCCATGAATAAACACCCATTTCATATAGATTATAAGGTAAGTGCCTTTTCACATGTCCCGGTTACCGACTACCCGGCAACCGGGACGTGTCAAAACGCACTTAAAGAGAAGTGATGGATTAATATTAACTGAAATCAGAGGGGTAATTCCCGTACTTATTTTTATGAACGTTCGCATCTCAAGTCTCAATCTGTCAAAACGAACTTACGACTGGAGCAGAGTATACGCGATTCAGCGTCACCGATCGACTGGAGCAGATTATACGCAATTCAGCGTCACCGACCCGAGCGTGACGGTTCAATTTTGTTCACTATTCCCAAAAGGCGCAAAGTGCGCCTACAAAAGATTTTGACTCATAACCTTCTAATTTACCCACATTTTTGTCTTGTTTTCGACATTCATTGTCGCCTAGATGAGATTGCGAATTTAATAAAAAAAAAATATATAATTTACGAGAATTGCCCTTCTGGTAATCTTTCCAGAGAACTTAGTTAACGAAACCCCAGATCAATAGGAGGACCCCTTACAAATAAACATAAATTAAAGGATTGACTAAGATTTTTTTACAAAGGTATAATCGATTCCAATCACGACCTTGTGTTGACTTTTACGTCATTGACATAAGGTTTCAATGGCAATGATTGATCGCTTGTGACATGAAAGTTATACAAAGTGGAATAAGGTTAGTTCACACCGAGACACTGCGCGCACACACAAAGTATAACTTTATTTATTACACGAAAAGATACACATTTCATTGTGAGAATTCAGAATACAATTCGTGCCAAGAAAGATGAGACTTGTCCCCGCCTCCCCCGCTCTTTCCGCCGCCCCTATGACGTCCGGTTTCGTCCCGCACTCAGACCTCATACCGCTAAAGATACCTAAAATCGTGTACTGCGCATGTCAAACCACGTGGTGTGTCAAGTCTCATCTTTCGTGGCACGCATTGTACGTTGCATCACGCAGCGTATCATCGCGTCGCGCACCAGTATCGTCACGTCGCGTCACGGTGTGAACTGACCCTTAGAACAGTGGGGTAATTGTGTAACACGCTAACAGTAGCAATGGTTTTCATTTTGACAGTTCAACAACATTCATTGTGTTATTTACGTGGTTGAGCAGACAATTTTTTCGAATATATGAAGCAATGGATTAGCAATATGCTTCAAAATTATTCAGATGGTGTGTACAATGCGTGCCACGAAAGATGAGACTTGACCCCCGCCTCCCCCAATCTTTCCGCCGCCCCTATGACGTCCGGTCCCGTCCCGCACTCAGACCTCATACCGCTAAAGATACCTAAAATCGTGTACTGCGCATGTCAAACCACGTGGTGTGTCAAGTATCATCTTTCGTAGCACGCATTGTAACGACCGGGAGCCTAAATGAGGCTCCCGGTCGTACTATAGATATTCAAATTGATGTGTCAGCACATTCACTAAAGCTACGGTTTCCCAAGACCACAGTGAACGCCACATAGCGTCCGCAATTAACCGTCGCATGACGTCACTGAAATGTTGTTTATGAAAGTAAGTTGGTTTGTTGCCCTAGAGAGCATTTTTTGACACCGTAAAGTCTATTTTATTTTTTTGAGGTTCTGGCTCCATCGGTTACGTTCGATGATTTTGGCAATGTCAAGGTATGAGAAGATAATGTTCGTAAACTTTTACACAACTATTGATCAGTGTTTGTAGCGGTGGCATCCATCACCGTAAAGTCAAACCCCGATGACATGTTTGTCATGACAGCTGTCACTGCGGCCGAAAGAAACCAAAGCTTAGGATGAGAAGTATGGTCCTTTCAGTTATTTATCTCTTATGATTTTGGCTGACTTGTCAGTGGCAGCGACCTAATTTTTAAAAGAATAAAGATCACTGTGATTTTGACAGGCTTCCCAGTGGCAGCAACCATGTTGTAAAGAGAATAAAGATCGCTGTATTTTTGGCAGACTTGTCAGTGGCGGCAACCCAAAAGCAACCTTATTTTTAAAAGAATAAAGACCACCGTGATTTAGGCAGTGCTTCATAATCAGTGGTAAAATAACTGTGGAAGGACTGTAGGTACGGTCAGCAACAAAAGTCGATTAACACTTCCGTTTTTTTAATTTCAGTTATTGAGCAAAATATTATGCTCAATTACTAAGATTGAAAAAAACTGAAGTGTTAATATTTTGCTCAATAAATGAGATTAAAAAACCGAAGTGTTAATCGACTTTTGTTGCTGACTGTACACTCACGTAAAATAGCAGAGACATGCAACTTTTAACAACTTACCAAAACATGACAAGATGGCGTCCAAATCAATCGCTATCTTACTTTGATGCAAAGTACAGAGAGCAACTAAACATTGACTATTAATTAACAATAAAACGAAAGCTCATTGTTGCCAACCTAGAGCATTCTCTGGCCCTTTATGCGCCTTCTCCATATGCTTTTTCAACTCATGTTTTCTAACAAAATTCGCAGGGCACTTCAGACAAGGCAACCTGTACCCTTTATTGTGTCTACGCTTGGCATGTTCCGATCTTCGAGATGCAGAAATAAACTTTTCCCCACAATCTTCACATTCATACGGCCTCTCACCCGTATGCCTTCGTCTATGGTACACAGCGGCCATTTTCGAAACAAGTTTCGCGCCACAAATGTCGCATTCGAAATTTCGAACGCGGGTATGGACTACAGTATGTTCTGCCAGTCGTGCAGGGGTGTAAAACCTTTTTCCGCACCACGTACACTGATGAGGTCGTATATCCATGTGAATCCAGAGTATATGGTTTTTGAGTTGGGGTCTAGAGTTATAAGTTTTGCCACAATGGTCACAAGTGAAGGTTGCAGGGTCGCGGATGTTGGAGCGTCGATTTCTGGGTACATCTTGAGCATTAGGCTTCGCATCTGGTTCGCACTGCGACCTGTGCTCTCTATAACACCCTCTGTTGGTGAACTGTACGCCACAAGCGCGGCAAGTTCTGACTGCGTGCATTTGTGCATGGCATTCAAAGGAAGTATTTCTAGGGAAGGTCCTGCCACAATCTGTACAAGTCAACGCCCCAGCTTTGTGGGCCTTTTTGACGTGTTTTTTCAATTGCGTTTCATTTGGGCATAAGATGGGACACTTTTTACATAGGAATACAATCTCATTGTGAACAGAAGAAAGATGTTCCTGCATTTCTTTCCCTCTGACGAAGACTGAACCACAAAGGAGGCAGGCCTCCTTATAACCACTATTTTTTAAATGCATATTTAGGTAGTACGGACTTAGGAATCCCTTTCCACAATCAGAACAACTGCAAGACGGTCCAGTGCGCGCCCCTCTAGGTTTCCTTTCGACAGGTTTTTTCGCGACTCTATTTTTTAACCGATTTATAATCGTTTTGGCGTCGCTAGTGTTGTAGTCTTTGAATGTCTGTATCGAGAGGTCTGATGTTTTTATGAATGCGCAGACTGATTTGACGGACGGGGCAAGTACTGAGCTTGGTAAGGTAGCAATATTAACGAGAGCTTTCCGCCATAGTTTCTCTGAATTCCTGACAAAGAGGCGGAATTCTTGTGCGGCGAGGGCTGTGCTGGCGCAGGCGACGCACGCACCTACTGGTATTAAGGATTCTTCTTTCATCTGTAAACAATAATTAGGAAATAGTATTATTGTTTAAGTGACCCTAGCTGCTATCCCTAGCCAAGAAACATAAGGAAAACAAAGGGAATAGAGTCAAATATTGAAATCGTTAGATTTGCCTCCACCGGCAGTGCGGCTCGGAACATGAGGCGAGTCGATGCGCAGTAGTAAATTCACTTGTCACAGCAAGTAACGCACTTCAGAGCCGCCATAAAGTTTGAATCGGGCTGTAGGTTGCGTAAAAACGTGTTTTTACTGAGTGAGCTCACACATCCCGCATGTAGTAATAGATACGCGTGAGCGAGACAATACTATTCAGATGTCATTTTCAGCGAAACAAAAACGTGACCGTATATTGACGCGGCCGGGCGAATCTTATGATATAAATCTTTGAATAGATTAGGAGAGTGGGGAGCTACATCATTTGGGGTGATAGTGAGTGAGAGTTCTAAATCAGTTGGGATGATTAATGGGGGTTTTCGTCAAAATTTACGACACCAGTTGGCACCACTTTGACAAGAGGTCTTCCAATATAAAATATATGATGACGTTCATCATTCGATTCATTCATTCGTTCATCATTCAGTCATGACTAAAGAAAATATAGGCTCTTTGACAGATGCCTGGACCTGACGTGTCAGTGCTGCCACCTAGCGAACGTCATTTCAGAAAACCCTCATTGCAGCAAAATACAGCACCCTAATTACGTAACACATTATCAATCAGAATATTCAGAATCAGAATCATTATCAAGGATATTGCAAATCCATTGCTTCGTATGTTCGTAAAAATTGTCTGCTTAACAACGTAAATAACGCAATGAATGTTGTTGGACTGTCAAAATGAAAACCACTGCGACTGATGGTGTGTTACGCATTTACCCCGCAGTTGTATCTAATAATTTATACTACGTTCACACCTGGGCACTAATTATCATTCCGTTATGTCGACGGATTTTGTAATCCTTTTTGTCAATCCTTTTTTTTTCAGGATGGGAAATCATCAAATGACCCCTCCCGCTCTGGGTGGAGCGGAAGGGAGTGTCAGAATCTTACTGACTAAAACCCACCCGTGTTCCTTCCTTCGCCCTTTATGTTCGGGGCCAGCGGTAACCCTTTCGGACAATCCCGCTGATTTTGTCAAGCCTACTTCTGATATTTTACTGTCCGATATTGATATTGATTCTGATATTGTACTTCCGAAATTTTTGTTAATAGCTGACGAAATAATATATAATATTTAATAGTATTTGTATGTTATGTGTATTTGTATGTTTATAGTATTTTAATAGTATTTGTTGTTATAGCGGCAACAGAAATACATAATCTGTGAAAATTTCAACTGTCTAGCTATCACGGTTCATGAGATACAGCCTGGTGACAGACAGACAAACAGGCGGACAGTGGAGTCTTAGTAATAGGGTCCCGGGTTTCGGAACCGTAAAAACGATCATATATAAGTGGGCACGCCCTTTATGCCTGGAGGCTTTTATTTAGATGTTCAGTTTACGTTTTTATTACGGTATTTTTCTACTTGAGTATAGTATTATTTTCGTTGGTATATGGCGTGGGCCAGCTGACATATGGCATATAATTTAATGTTTTGTGTTTCGTAATGCTGATTACTTACTATTGTATAGAATCAAGTTGTTCTAAACTTCTAACTGAACAGACGGCTGTGCTGCAGTTTGTTGCGCCACTTCTTCTTCCCAGCGAAAGCACTAAGAAGTGGTAGGTGCGAGCGTTTTGGGAGACTGTCTATGTCATTTTGCCGTTCAAAAGTGCTGATTCTCAGCCTAGTTTGAATAAATGACTTTTGATTTTGAACCACTTCAGTCTTTCATCAAAATAAAGCAATGCATTCTTAATAAAAACTATATTATTCTAATCTTAATTTATCAATTTTCCGAAATACAGGCATAACAAGAAACACAACTCATTGAATTTTTTGTCTATAGTATCAATTCACTATCATTGTTTCAAGAGCTCAGGAAAACGGTAAGGTTTTCAACTCACTTATCAAAAGACACATCTTTATTTTCTTTCTATTTTGAAGTATACTTTCTAATCCTTCTCGATGGTATTCCTAAGTCTTCTCGTCACGGGATTCATCTCTCGTTTCGAGGGCTGCACTTCAACCACAGAGTAATGCACGGATAAGTAATGCTTCTTTAACTCACACGGTCTGACAAAGCGAGCCGCACACTGCTCACAGGCGTGTTTCAAATCCTTCGTTCCTCTGTGGCGTCTTTTTATATGATCCAGTCTCCTTGAGGAAGAGAGGAATCTGTCCCCACAATGCTCACATTTGTAAGGCCTTTCACCGGTGTGAATTCTCTGGTGTAACTGGAAGCCTAACTCTGTTGTTAGTTGAGCCCCACAGCAGCACTGGAAGACCTTTCGCTCAGTTTTATGCACCTTTTCGTGAGACCGCAAATGAGCTAACGTGGAAGTTCGTTTCCCGCAGGTTTGGCAAACGTAAGGCAGAATGTTGAGGTGTTTTTGGATAATATGTATTCTGAGGGACGGTTTCCGGTTGTAAGTCACACCACAGTGATCGCAAGTAAAGAATTTGAACTCGACTGATGGTCTGTGTAAGAATTCGCATGTTTGTTGATGGTATTTGAAACATTTGACGTTGTCGAAGCTCATGTTGCAGGAGCTGCAATGGAACAGCGAGTGGGAGTGCACGTGAGCTCTCAGGGCTCTTTCGTTAACATAACTGTTACCACAGTGACTGCAAGAGTGCATAAGTTTGCCGTGAGCCTCATCGACATGCTGTATCATGAACTGTTCTTCATCAAACAATTTGTTACAAACATTACATTCGAATACGTGCACGTTGTGATTCTTCGACAAATGTTTGGCCAATTTTTTCTTGTGAATGACCATTCTACAACGGCGACAAGCTCGCGTAAGCGTGTTTCTTAGATGTGAGTTCAAATAATCTGGCGTCGAGAATTTCTTGCCACAATCAGGACACTTGCACGATTCTTTAATCAAGCCTTGCGGACGTCTGGGTTTCCGAGTTTTCACTGGTTTAACCCATTTCATATTTAACCTGTCGGCAGCATCCTTTGTCGTAGGAACTCTGGCGATTTGGTCTTTCACTATAGTTTTTTCGTCGTTATAGAGGATGATGTAGGCTTTATCATCTTCAGTGGGAATCGGAAGATGGGAGATGTAGTTGGATCCTTCTGTCCAATGGTGTGCCGACAGTGCACAGAGGTTCTTGAAGGTAATAGCTGCGAGGGTGTCGTCGGAACAGCTCCGGCATAAGCCGCAGGGGAGCGCGGGGTCCAACTCCATCTGAAACGACGTTTTCAATCAGTCCGCTCCTCTTGTTAAGTTGGTGTTGGTAACATGATCCCCGGTCCAAGCGTGGGAAGGGAACAATGGGGTGGTGGTAACGTGGCCAATCTTTGGATAAGTTGAGTGTCTGGCCAATCATTGGATGTGAGTTGGCAATTATAAAGTATAGCTTAAAACGAGCTTAGACGGGTTTATAATGGACTAGCTGAGCCCGCGACTTCGTTCGCGTCCATCTTGGATTTTAGATTTTATTGGTTTTAATTATTTTTGCGCGAAAGTCTAATTCCTTTTCCAAAATAAAATAATAATAAGCCTAAGTTACTGCAACTTATAACACCAGCTATCTCGGTATGAAGAGATGGTCACCCATCCACAGACCAACCGCGGCAAGCGTAGTTTAACCTGATCGATCAACCTGTGCGGCTGTTATTATTTAGCCACGGTTTGTTTTATTTATTAGAGAAGTATGGAAGAAAAAGACATGACGCGCCGACCCCAAATAAATTGGCATAAGGATATTAGGAAGATGGTGATGATGCAGTCAGTCAGACAGTACATAATAAAAGCAATGTGTATCATTTTGTTATCTTTATTGTAAAAATACATTTATGTACAGTTTTTTAACTCGCGTATTTATTTACCTCTTACTAATAAACGTTGTATAGCGTCTGTATAGTTACACAACGCTTTGTCTTCTTCTTTCAAAGTCAAATTACTGACGACTGAAAGAGAGAAATCGGTGTGTAACTATTTATACGTTTATTAGTAAGGGGTTAAAGTTTTAAAATTTATACAACATATAAGGCATTCTGAGGTATCACTTCGGAGATAGGTCATTCCTATACAAAAAATGTTTTTCTCTATTTTAAATTCAGTTATTGTTTCGGTATATATATGTATTAAATAATTAAATACTGGTATTGAAAAATCTCGTAAAAATCCCAAAGTAACAGGTTTTTTCAAAGTACACATGGTGCCAGGGACATCGACGCGCAAACTGAAACCACGAATTCAGCGCATGATTTTAGACCTCCTAGTGTAGAAATTATTAGTCAGTTATTAAAAAATAAATTAGCTGTTCAGTAATTTATTCCGGTGGAATCCCCCGAAACTTTTTACCAGTCTGACTACGGGATAGATTTTTCAATACATTTCCACCGCGTAGGTATTGCACTTTCTAGAAACAACGGATTATTTTTTATAACCGTCAAAAAATATTTTAGGGTAGAGGGTCTCATCATCATTTTAGTCGAAAGACGTCCACTGCTGGACATAGGCCTCCCCCAAGCACCTCCACTTCGACCGGTTCTGTGCTTCTCGCATCCAAAGGGTTTCCTGTTTCCACAAGGGTCTAATGCGCCTGCCACACACTCGACGAGTGGCATGGGAAGTAACGAGGAAAGGAGGCAGAGACATAGTGTGGCAACATTACTCGTCATGCCACACGTCATGCTCCTCGTCCTACCCACTGCTCCCTATTTTGTCGGTTTTTGCGCGCGAGTCAAAGGACCGGCAATACGAGTGCGAGTGGCCGGCCACAAACATAATCGCGAGGTCGCAGTCTGCATGGAGCGCTCGCGCAAGACGCACGCGTATGCAAAATTGGAAATTATGTCGTCGCCAAGCGTGGAATGGTCAAATGAAAAGGTGTTAATGTTTATTGATTTGTAGTACGGTAGGTATAATAAGTCACTATGTCAAGAATTAGTCTAACAAGAAAAGTTGTATTTATTAGTTATCTAAAAATGCATAGCGCGCACGCTGCCACCGTTTCAACGTCCATTGTCTCACCAAGGCAAATGACAAGTGAGGAGCGTCGCGATTAATTGCGCGAGTAGAGCAGTGTGTGGGCAGAGAGGGCAACATCGCGGCAAATCACGGCAGCGCGAGGAGCATAGCGATGAGCAGCGCAAGGAGCATAGTCTGGCAGGCGCATAAGATTTCTAGAATGCTGAATTTATAGTTGCGGTTTGCACGTCTTTGTTCTTGCTACTCTTTATTTCTTAACAGAAATCATTACGAGTCATTGTAGAAGGAGTACATCGGGGTAATTGCGTAACACTAACAATTGCAATTGTCAAAATGAAAGCCCATTTTGACAATTCGACAATATTCATTGCGTTATTTACGTTGGCGAGCAGGCGAATTTCGAAATATGAATCATTGGATAGGAATTTCGGACTGTGAAAGAAAGTGTGTTACGCAATTGGAGAGCTGGTATGGTTATTTAAAAATTTGAAAACGGACAAAAAAACCAAAAAAAAACCATTTAGTTTTCATGTTATTATCATACTTCTGCAGTAATCGAGGCATTTTTACTTAGATTTTATCCTTCTTTTCGGTCCCCTTAGCTTTTTCGCTTCCGTATGCTTTTTCAAATGCCTTTCATAGCCCCTTCTTGAGCTGTACTTGGCACCGCAATAACATACATGCCTATCTGTGATTTTCTCGTGTGTAGTTCCATGTTCGATCAAATGCGCGCGACTCGAGAACTTCTTTCCACAAGTGTGACACTGGAAGACCCAACCAACAGTGTGCCTTAACTTTATATGCATTTTTAAGCAGTTTTTCTTATTGTATTCTACTTTGCAGTAGTCACAAATGAATTTTAGCTTCATATCTTTGTGTTGGGCACAGATTTTCTTGTGTTTAGAGAAACAAACGCGGTTCGGAAGTTTTTTTCCGCATCCACAGATGATAGGTTTGTGTTTAATGTTCATATGTTTGTTCAAATACCCCGAATTTGCGAACGTTTCATGACACTCGAGACATTCTTCTGGTCCTTTCTCGTGTTTGAGTTTATGTGATGAAAGAGCGGTTTCTTTTTCAAAACTTTCTAAGCAAATCGGGCAAGCGAATAGAGCCAAATTGTGCTCCTGTGTACAGTGCTGCACAAAGTGGGAAATATCTAGTATTTCATAGCAGAATCTGCAGATTTTTTTACGAAATTCACGTAAATGCATATTGAATTTGAAGAAACATTGAAATCGGGCGGTACAATTAGGACAAGACATTTTGGGTTTTCCTTTGGTTATCATCCCTTGCCCGCTCTGACCCTCTGTATCGACTTGAACCAATCGACTTCTGTAGATCTTTTGCCGGCGAAGCCGCAATTTAAAACTCTGCAGAGCCTCTTTTCGCGTTGTTATCTTACTAACGTGACATCTAGAAGTGTCCGTATACGCTTCTATGTCATTACCGATTTCTATATAAACATTTTTAGCTTTATTTGAGGGTATTAGCACAACCAAAAAGTCTGAGATCTCGTTCCAGCGTTTTGCGGACTCCTTGCAAAGTTTTATGAAGGGTACTATTGATGTTAGGTCCCGACTGCACCGGAGGCAGAGTTTGTTAGGCAGCGTTGTTGTGTACTCGACCTAAAACAATGAGCTTTTGGTCTTCAATGTGTCCTTTATCTTCAATACGCAATTACACGGTAAAGTATACAAATGAGTTTGTTGCGAATTTCCGCCGCATAACGTATCTTAAAGAATTAAAAGGAGATTAAGAGATACATATATGTTTTTAAGACGATATAAAACGTATGATAGGCTTTTGTAATTTGTACCATCCTTGCTTTTTCAGTGTCCGACAAGGCTAAACAGTTATAAATGTTATAACCCATACTCAATAAGTTTGTTTTTCTGCACTTGGGCGATGTAGTCGCTAAGCGACTAAACCCTATGAAGAAATATAAAAATTAAGAAGATCCTTAACGCTCTACGCGTTCAGTATAATAATGGATTTAGAATGTTGCTGGGGCTTCCGCGCTTCTGTAGTTCGCAGATGTTTGCGGAAGCCCGTGTTGACGATTTTCATGCTATAATGAGAAAGAGGGCGGCGTCAATTATGGGTAGGTTGCGTAGAAGCCCCAACAGCATTCTGAAGACATTGGTTGGCAAGGTGGACAGCCCCTTTATTAGGCACTGGGTGCAGAGGCACGTGCCGACATGATGCGTTGAGCAACGTAGTTATTAGTTGTTGTTAGGTTAGTTTGTAAGTTTTACTAACATAGTTTTTAAGTTGTTGTTACTATATGGATTGCATGTATTTTTTTTTAATCATATGTGATCCGCAATAAACGGTATTATTATTATTTAAGAACTTTCTGTAAGTACCTAATAAAAGTTAATTGTTACTAACACCTATGCATATAATTTTTGAATCCGAAATAAATATATTTGATTTTATTTAAGGGTTTATTTTTTAACAAGTGATTATTTGTAAGACCTACGTCGTGAAACGGACGGAGCATAATCAGTAGGGGTCGCAATCGCAAACCGGGACACCGAAAATACAAATGGAAAAAGTTACGCGCCATTTAATTCAAATTAAGTACATGTTTTATGAGAATTTATTATTTTTATGTTTTATGAGAATTAATTAGAAGTGCATTTTGTTGGTTCGTTGTTCGTTTTGTTTATGTCGAGACTGTTGGGAGATGTTTAAGTTTGATAAACATTTTATTTTTAGAACTGATTCCTAATAGGAATCCTACTTCCTAGTCAAACACTACATTTAATTAAAGTATTTGAACTAGTTAACCAGTAACCTAAGTTATTTTAATAAAAGGAATAAACGGGCATTTAGTATTAGTAAATTATTTTAAGAACTAACTGATTGATCACCAGTATATCAAATAATAAACCTTGTGTCAATGAATATTTTGTTTTATTTAGAAGATAAATTCATTTAGGTTAGGTAGCTACTTACTATTCCTCCGCAAACTAACTTTATTATACTGAATTTGCTAACTTTAGCTTAATCCCGGAAATATCGAAAATACAGGATTATCGGTATTGGTCTGGAGCCAATACCGAAAATACCGGTTTTGCTTAAATGATTCGGTATTGCGACCCCTAATAATCAGAATCATTTTGAAGGATATTATTAATCCATTGCTTCATATGTTCGAAAAATTTGTCTTCTCAACTACGTAAACGACGCAATGAATGTTGTTGTACTGTCAAAATCAAAACCATTGCCACTGATAGTGTGTTACGCAAATACCCCTCTGGGTCTATAGAAAAACCATGTTCGTAAAGGCCTTTTTAATACAGTTGCTCAAAAAGTGGCGTATTGCAGGGACGTATAGCGTTCGGGATGTGGGCTATTACATACTCGTGCTTTTTTTTTACCTTTCCCGAACTCGTGCGTTCTCTTTCCCAACTGTCAAAATAATGTCTATTAAAAAGAAAAACCAACCATGAAGTTTTTACTAAAAAAATTCATAGAAGTTTTTATGATTCATGCAAATACGTATATTTCTAAAAAGAAGCTACTAATTTGTTTCAATATCAGATTTAATGATTTGATTGAATGAGTTAGGTTAGGTTTCATTTCATTTCATCTCATTAAATTTCATTTTCATTTCATATCAATAAAAAAATTCTAATGAAGACTTGGCTGTATGGGCATAGTTCCCTTTGCCTACCAGAATGGGTGAAGAAAAACAACCTCTGCTTATATTTTACGGTTGGCGCCATTAGTTGAGTTTATTGTGTTTTTATTATTTTATTAAATTGCTTCATTTTTTCGCAACTGTATTAAAAATAGTCGTTCAGTACACGTGCGAAACCGTCATTGCAACTTGTTCCGACTGTCAACCCTCGCCTTCGGCTGCGCCTCGGCTCGGGTAGACATTAATCGGAACTCTTTGCAATGACAACCTTTCCGCACTTGTAATGAAATATACTATATTAATATCGTGTAAAAATACCTAATAACATTTCATACGGCTAAGCGACCTCCGTCACTCTTTTAGCAGGTGTATTCTCACACTCCTGATGCTTCCTACTATGATAAAGCAACCCCCTACAGCTGCTAAACTTCTGATGACAATCATTACACTCAAACTGCAATAAAGGCTCTTTTCCTTTGCTATGGACCGTATTCACATGCTTTTTCAGCCTATAAGGCAGTCTGAACCTCGCTGGACAGAACTCACAAGCGTGTTTCAGAACTATTTCAGACTCTCTATGACATTTTCTGATGTGTTCTGACCGTCTTGAAGACGCTGAGAATGATTCTCCGCAGAATTTACAGGGGTAGGGACGTTCGCCAGTGTGTAGGCGAACGTGTTGAATGTAACCTAACTTCGTTTTTAACATGATGCCGCAGTGCCCACACTGATAAGACTCGGTAGACTCATGTTTTTTAACGTGAGTGGTCATGTGAGCTGCGGCGAGTAACTTCCCGCAGTAAATACAAGGCCGGTGAGTATTTTTCATGTGCACGATTTGTATGTGTGCAGCAACGAACTTCTTCCCAGCGAATTTCTTCTTGCAGTAGTCACAAATGCATTCTGAATCCGCGCTTCCTCGCATACCAACTTTGATGATTTTATTCCTCTTTTTAACCGTTATAGTAGATTTGCTTTTCGTTTTGTGTATGTCTAAGCGTGTTTTGTCGAGATTACAGCAGCGCTTGACGTGGTAATGGTAGCACTTCTGGTTTCTGAAGAGTTCGTCACAGCCAGGACATGTTTTTGGGGTGTGGACCGACAGATGGGCGTAGTACGCATGCTGGCTTTGGAAGTTCCGGCCACATTCGCCACAGGTACATGCTCCAGATGCATGGGCCTTTGATAGATGCATCTTATACTGCATATAAGTACGGAACATCGCTGGGCATTTTTTACAGTCATACGGCTCTCGGTTATGAGTATCAATCAAATGCAAAATCAACTCCTGTCGCGTCATAATATTAGCGCAAATGTGGCAAGCATGTTGGTTGTTGGACGACTCCTTCAAATGTTGGCACAGGTGTTGGGCATACAAGAACCGCTTACCACAGCCCGGGCACTGACATTTGTGACTTTTAATGTTCTCACACCTACTTTTCTTCTTTGACAATTTTGGTGGTACAGTGAAAACAGGCTTTTTTGGTTCATTTTCATGCTTAGTAATAGATATTGAATTTTCAGAGAGTATGGCTATAATTCGGTTATTAAAGGCAGTTTGATCTGGTATGCTGTTCAGGAGTTCCACAGTGGTCTCCCACTGTGTGGCAGCAGTTCGGCATTGGGTCCTGAAGTCGGCTGCTTGGAGTGCTGACACTGAGCATACGGAGCACAGTCCTAGAGGCAGGTCATCATCCAGCCGCACCTGCAACCACCGTACTAGTCAAACGGCCAATAAGCTGTATTCCTTGTGTTGGTTTTATATCTATTTAGGGCTTATGTTGTTGTTGGGTAAATTCTTGAATCAATTTCATATATGGAATTAATTTTTGTGGTGTGACAGCTGACAGCAGAGTTGGGTATTAATTAAAGACTAGGTGTGCCCGCGATTTCATTCATGTGCAGGTCATACAACATCTAAAACAGATGTTGTATGCGCAGAACCCTAATTCTTTTTCTAAAATAAAAGAGCCTAAGTTAGTCCCTTAAAACATCAGGCTATCTCCCAGTGAAAGTCCCGTCAAAATCGGTCTAGCCTTTTCGGATTAGCCGGAAAAACAGACTATTTTTTTAAATTGTTTTTTTCTTATAGGTAACCATAATACTTTCATATGCATTTAGGAAAAAGCTGTTATTTTGAGATTACAAACTGATACTTAAATATAATTTATTTGTATAGATTGTTAGAAATTTTGGTTATCGGCTTTTTAGCCTACATCTTGATGTTTTAGTTTACCATTGATAGAAAATAGAGTGAAGTAAATTATCCCATTTTATACAGCAGTTTATTTTCCACACACAGTAATAGCATGTCGATTTTGTAAAAATCTCACCATGAAAACTTGCGTGGAGTGAGCTGTCAGTGTCATCCCACAGATGATTTTAGTAAATTTATTTAGTGATCGAGATTTTAGTAATATTTTTATGCTAATTCTATTGATCATTTTATTATTTATTGTACGTGCGTGCGTCGCGCTCGCGCCTCAGGCTGTAAAAAGATTGTCTAGGAAAAAAAAATGAAACAACATTGAGGTTCTTTTTGCTATTTTAAATCCCCACAAAATGGTTATCTTTTGACAACTAAAATACTAGCTTTGAAATTATATAAAATGAATATTATTAAAATTTCAATTACCTATGATTGTAAATGTATGCTTGGTCAATCCCTAGTATCTGGTAGGATGACACTGACTGCTCACTCCACACTCACTTCACCTAAGTTTTCACGGTGAGATGGTTACAGAATCGCACTGCAGTTTATTATTTTAGTGATTGTTAATTTTGAGTTCCAAAAATGGATTATACCTATAATTGGAGTTACATGAATATTTAAAATTCACTGATTTGAGTAAATGAGTATACTAGGTACAGACGCCAGCACATCAAGCTACCCGAAACTGTAAAATTTTCCCAATCAACTTTGAACCTTATACCTTAGCAATAAAGTTGAAAATCTATTAAAGAAATTTGACAGATTGTAGTAGCTTGATGTGCTGGCGTCTGTACAGTAGAGCGTCGACTATCCGAATTTTGGTCAACCAAACTTCTAGTAGTCATTCAATTACTAAGTAAATGCAATTAGATTATTATTTCATATTTTTCCATACCGTCGCCTTAGAGTGAAAAACTCGGGAATGTAAGTAGCATTTTATGCATTTCGGACAATCTTATAGTATTGAAAAGTTCATAACAAACTACATATTATATTATGGTTTTATTGGAGAAGTATTTCATACAGTTTGATTATACGAATGAATCAGTTTTCCGAACACCAGAGCTTTTTTTTTGTAAAATGTTTGGATAATCGGCACTACTATATTTATAATTTATGTTCTGTGAATGTCCGACAGTTGATCATTTGGTTAGGCATATTTAATTAATTATCCTTAACCAAAATAATACCAGTACCAAGTGCATAGAATATTTCCTACCAAGATGAGTTAGCAACAATGTGAAAATTTATTTTGAGTATTGCCAAGAAATACTTAATATTTTCATTGAGATAGGTTAAGTAAGTTGACTGCCAGCATAATGTCTGGCAGACTTCATTAAAATATGTACCTATTAGTTTATAGGTAAGTTCTGGTAAGTATTTAAGAACTTGAAAAACTGTTGTTGGTTGAATTTACAAAGCCAGTTATGGCTTAAACTTATTTTTTTGGTATAAAATATACAGATAATATTTTAAATTCGTAGCAAATACGTGTAATCATTTATTTGGTCAGTGGGTCGTCTTAGGAGTGGTTTAAATTATACTACCTAATAACCTAACGCTCTAATGCTGCAAGCTGTAACCTATTGTACTTGTATAACATGACGTCATAGCAGACCCCGTAAACGCCTAGGAAGGCGAAGAACATTGACTTCTAAATTACTAGCGGCGAAGAATAAAAGATTTTAAAACATTTAGGAAGGTTCGGGATCATTTAAAAGTATAAACAAATGATTGAATAATAATAAAGCAGCAACATCAAACGAGATGACGGAAAAAGATTGATTTTAATTTTCTTCAATTTCTCATAGCGGCCATCTTGCGACCAAGGCGGCGGGAAGACGCCGTTCCGTTTTGCACAGAAAATAAACAAATCGTTTGATGCTGAGCTTGTAGATATGCCAAAAATATCGTACCTCGACTCCTGTGATGACTTCTAGCAGCTCAGCAAGCGTCACAGGCTTATCCCCGTCCATCATAACCGTATCTTCTAAATGAACTTGTCCCTCTGTGGTATCTCCCATACATATTCGGCATCTATCTGACCCGTCTCCACGCACTATATGGGACACTAATGCCTTTATATCCACTTGGCGGCTCATTTTTGGTATTCTTTACAGTAATTAATAGTATTTTCGCAGATTTTTCAATAATTTTCTCTTTAATAATTTAATTCTGAATTTAGTTCAATTTAGTACGTCACATGCGGCGCTGTGAAGATTTTTTTGACGTTTCGAATTAGAGAAGTGCGTGGAAGTTTTACATGTCAAAATATTGTCTAAATCGATTAGAAGAAACCGAGTAGGCAAGTATGTATCTATATTTTTCAATCTCTGTGTACATAAACAAAACAAAGGCAAAATAAGTCAAACTCACTGCACTGCTTACTCTTATGCACAATATTGGAGTCGTGCTATTTTATAAACTTGAGAAACTAACTTAAAATATACATTATTTATTTATGTATATATAGCTAACTATTTACAGTAGATATTAAATGAAATGACTAACTAACTTAATATACCAATAAATACAAAAACAAAGGACACTTAGGCGTCGAAGTACACTTACGTAGTAGTTTGCTTTGATGGCTGGTTATGATTTTAAAACGAAAAGCAGCTCTTTTGAGCTTGATCTTTCTTAGCCTCGTAAGTTTGATATGTATTTCACTGTTGTGTCGTATTATATAAGATAAGAGTAACTAAACACTGGGATTTGATCCATCCACATACGTAGTCTATTTTGTTTTGTCTTTTTGCTATTGCACAATGCCCACACTATTTATCTTCTACCTCTAACTATCATGGATGAGCACGGATAAATTATAAAAAAAAAAACTAAAAATGAATAAACAAAAAAATGGTTTTTTATTTAATAAGTAATTTTTTTTTGTGTATTTTATATAGATTTTTTATTTATTTACAGCAATACATTTAAATATATTATAATTTATAAATGAATAGTATATAAGTAGTATTGTATCTAACGGAACTCTGCGAGTTAGTTTCGGCCCCTCTCGTATGCCTTCCAAGGATTCGGGACCATCACCCTCAGGGTCTCAAAAAATGTCACCCGTAATTTATTTTATAAAATGTGCATGATTTGTGTTATTTCATCAAGCCAAAGCCATGTTAGATAATAATTTTAAAATTATTGGATCCACAGTGACAATAATGATTTAATCGATATTACTCAGTATATCAGGTGACAGGTCCTTCTCTAAAAGAAACCGTTCCTTTTCTCTTCAACAGCCAATCAGAACCACGTTTAGTTACTACACCAAAACTTTGAATACCCGTTATAGTGACACTCAATTCTCCACTGATTATAACAAAAATAATATTAGCTGATTTGGAATGAATTATTGAATCAAAATACACGATGTGAAGGAATTTATTGTTTCTGCCGGTCGATTCTGTAAAAATCTCACCGTGAAAACTTAGGTGATGTGAGTTTGCTTTTGCTAGAAATTAACACTATTTACAGCTCACTCCACACTCACTTCACCCAAGTTTTCACAGTGAGATGGTTACAGAATTCCACTGCTGTTTAGCAATAAATTTTTATTCATGCTTCGAAGTAGATTTTAATAAAATAAATCTTAATTTTACCCATTTCGAGGCAATGTAACAAAGTTTTTAAGTATAGCAACCCATCTTAAGTCAGCTGTCAAAGTGTTCTGTCAAAGTCATTCTTTTCATATTTCATTCAGTTTTGTTTGTGGAAAAATCTAAGTCAAAATGGTAATTTAATTTCATTTTTCTGGGATAATCCTTGATATTTTCGCATTTTAATTAACACAGGTTAAAAGAGCATGGTGTAAATAATACGGCCGCACCGATATTTTGTGTGATTTGTGTGTATTTTCTTGTGAAAAAGTGATACAAAAAGTTGAGGGTTAAACTTCGAGAAATCTTCCTATTTTTGTGGATTCTGACAAATTTTCTCGTGAAATACAGCCGCTATGGGTATGAAAGAGTGTTCCCATCACTATCATTACAGCGAATTATGTTAAAAAGTGCTATTTTATTGAAAAAATATTAAAAAAATATCCGGCATTTACTCGATGTTCATTTGTCATTCATTGTCTATGAAAGTATGATTTCAGAATCGCAAATGTTCATGTGACTCGCGATAAAACCTTTAAATACTTAAATTAAAACCTCTTTGTCTACACTTATGGGTATAGTAACATGTAATACATCCTTTAAAACTTTAAATTACAATATTTTCATATCTAATTTGGAATAAAACACTGAAATATTTTCTCTCTACTTTACATTATAAATACGCACAATACTTTTATTCAGTCAGCTCTTCATAACAGTCTTAATTGCAATACCTGTCGAATTTCCACACCAGATTTAATTGTAAAATAAATAGTGCAGTTTTTATTACAATGGGTGCAGTTGCCCTTCTCCGGGATTTGTTGACACCAGAGTCCTGTATTTTTAAGATATAAGTCATCACCATCCTCAAATAGGGGTTACTTATTGTTCTATTGTTGAGTTTATGGAAGACAGGTGCCAAGGGCTTTTTTTTAAAGGCTTTGCAAGGCTTTACAATTCCCCACAGACATAAATATTTGCCCCCCCCCCCTTGAGCAAAAACCTAGATCTGTGTCTGTCACCATAGCAGTTCGGTTGGAGTAGTGTATGTAACAGGGTACTCAGGAAAAAAGACTTAGAAATATTTAAACAAAAAAAAGGCTAAAGGGTCTTCGTGTTTTTTGTCCCAGACCAGCTGTTTGTCGTAAAAATGGTGTTGAAGGAATGCTTTTACAGAGGCATTTGGAACTTGGATTTTTTATTGATTTTTCAGAAATCTTGAGGATTCTCAATTCTATTGTACAGAACACATACATATAAGACATTATTGTCTACAATCAATGGTTCAAACCCTGGTTTTGTATCCTCTGACCAAAAGTTATGTAGTAGACCACTAAACAAATAACTACCTTCTGAGCCCCACAATATGCACCAAAGTTTGTCTCATACACTCTCATCACATCGAAAGCAGTACTAACAGTAATTACAATTACATTACAGCAACCACAGATTCTATTGCTGAAGGATGGGACGGACCAATCGCAGGGCAAACCGCAACTCATCTCAAACATCAATGCCTGCCAACTTGTTGTCGATGCTGTAAGTATATGTAACATATTTTGTGCAATATTATTATTATTTGGATAGACTGGAAGCCGACCCGAACATAGTTGGGAAAAGGCAAGGCAGATTGACTGCTATTATTGGAAATACTGTGATAATACTGTAATAGTATTCTATTCTATTCTATTCTATTCTGAAGCTGATTGAAAGAAAATGTATTTATCGCACAGACTGAAATACAACCCTAATAAATTGTCTATGACATAAGCTCAAAAAAAAAATATTAATGAGGCCAAAAGGTGGTAATAGGTAATACGGGCTGGTGTCCGCAACTCCACGACAATGCGCGTATTTTGCGTATGGAGGCCAAAAAAAAGGTTTTAATCATATCAAACCTCTGATAAAATAGAGTTACAACTCGAAAAATTCATTTACAGGAATTTTCAGGTTGTTTCAGGAAAATTTAAAAACAGTGTATGCCATTAAAACATATTTTTTTTGTGTGTATAATTTTGATCACATAATAATAAGAGTAAAGACTGATTAACAAATCCGTGAGTTTATTTTCGCTTTTCTAAATATCCAGGTTTTTCGAGTTGTATCCCTATTTTATCGGAGGTGCGATAAAAAAATGCCGACACAAAAAAATCACAGTAAGTTAAGTGGTTATCACTGCCCCTCGCTCAATAAAAAGGTACCTACATTGTAAGCCAATGATTATAACAAACGGATCCAATTTCTGAAGAGCTGTGTGGATCATGATAGTAGACATGAGGCTTACAATTATAACTACTATAAAATAATTTACCCAATCCTTACCAACAACTTCTTAATGCTCCTACCTCACCATTATCTATGTTATCTGGAACCAACAAAAATCATCATGTTTTGTTTTACCAACTTTATCCAATTATTAACCCTAATGAACTTTTAAAACACATTGTTCAATTTTCGCAATTTTTATCAATGTGGGTAATATTGATACTGCTCATTACCGACTTGACCCCATTTTTGTCAACATTACCCCTACCCGTCATTATCAACTTTACCCTCACCTGTTTACCAATTTTACCCTCACCTGATTACCCACTTTACCCTCACCTGATTACCCACTTTACCCTCACCTGATTACCAACTTTACCTTCACCTGATTACCAACTTTACCTTCACCTGATTACCAATTTTACCTTCACCTGATTACCAACTTTACCCTCGCCTGATTACCAACTTTACCCTTCACATTTACCAGTTTTACCCATACATTAACAACCCAGACCAAAAAATCTTACCAACATAGACAGGCAGGATGGCAGGGATATCGACGCGCAAACCAAACTAACCATTAGTTCTCAGTACATGAATTTACATGTATCGTAGATTTAATTTGAGGTTTATCAAAAAAAAAAAAAACCAGCCGTTTCATAGAAAAGTGCAATACCTATTGTGTTGAAAATGTATGGAACACAAAAAAAAAAACTTAACCCACAAGAAATTGCAACGCAACCCTGCGTTAGCCTGTCAGAATCATGCTGAATCCATGGTAGGTTGCGCGTCGATGTCCCTGTCACACTGTATAGAGAAGCTGAGGACTTCCCTCCTTCCACTTATCCCTATTTACTGCTGTATGTGGCCAATCTTTTAGATAACAGTCAAGTTTGTCCCATCAACTTCTGTATTATCTTTTACTAAGTACCCAATTATTTGTTTCAAGGTCCGCACCACCCTCGGCCCTCGTGGCATGGACAAACTCATTGTAGATCACAACGGCAAAGCGGTGATCTCTAACGATGGAGCTACCATCATGAAGCTGTTGGACATTGTGCATCCTGCTGCCAAGACTTTGGTGGATATCGCCAAGTCACAGGATGCCGAGGTTTTTAACAGTGATTTTGGTTTATAATTGAAATTGCAAGTGCCTAACGTTAGTATAGAATAGTTCGTTCTAGGCGCGGTTTAGAGAGAGAGATCGTGTGTTAGAATCCCATCAACTGCTTTAACCTTTTGACCGCCACAGTCATGTATAGATGACACCAAAATGTGCCCAGCACGCCACGGTTCGACTACATGACAGACTTTGACGCCGAGAGCACGTTTTTGATATTTTGACGTGTGGCGGTCAAAAGGTTAAGGCGAAAACGCCAGGGTAGCCCGCGAAATTATTTTTTTTTTAGGTTTTTTGCAATTTGCTGGTCAGAATTACTGTTTCATGAAATCGTCATTCTTTGGAGTTACATGGTCTTAGAGAGTTGTGTTGATGACTTTAATGATTATAATTCTGTAAATACATATTTGTTACGGCCGCGAATCATATTTTGATCGACGTACAACTTAATACTGACCAGCAAATTGCAAAAAACGTAAGAAAATTTGAATTTCGCGGGCTACCTTAGCGCTTCCCCATTAATAACATGACCTTTTCCCTAGCACGAACATAATCAGCTTAGTTCAAGTGTTTACATAGAAGCCATTTATTTTGTCGCTTAACAACACCATGTGAGCATACTTGACCGTAAGTATTTTGAAATGGCCAATGAAAAACATCTTAACAGCTAACAATATTAGCCGATGATTATAACATACGGATCCAATTTCTGAATGGTTGTGAGGATCATGATAGTAGAAATGAGGCTAATTATTAAAAAAAAAAGTAACATAACACCACGCCTGTAACCCCTGGTGGTTAAGGCAGAGATGTACGCATGACGGCATAGGCTATACATTTCCAGTATAAGCCGACTTCTCTTTGTACGAAAACCTTATACAACGCGAGGTCAGCTAAAACTCTTGACAATTCAAAAGTGCCTGTTAATGGTTTAATTGAAATAAATGCTTTGACTGGAAATGTATAGCTCGATATGTCGTCGTGTGTACCTGTAAGTACACAGACAAACAAAAAGAAAAAATACGAATAAAACACTGATACATTATGGTTTCTCCATTTTCAGGTTGGTGATGGCACCACATCAGTCGTAATCTTGGCTGGAGAACTTCTGAAGAGGCTTAAGCCTTTTGTTGAAGAGGGTATGTCAAAGTTTATTATAAAACTAGCCTCTGCCCGCGACTTCGTCCGCGTGAAATTTCTTGCTCCCCCAACCCATCGCATCGCATCACCTGCCCGCGCTATCACATCGTTTGCTCTTAGCATTCTTCCTGACCTTTTTCTTATTGCTCAGCTCCAAAGAGTCCTGGCGTGATTAAGTTTTCCACATGGATTGGACAATCTAATGCAAAAATAATAGATAATTCCAGAGATTAGCGTGTTCAAACAAACAAACAACAGTTTGTTTTTCTGTTCTGTTAACTGCTAAAGGTAACTTTATTTAATAATAGCTGTGCCCCGCCGTTTCACCCGCGGTAATTTCAGGAAAAAACCTACTAAAAACTTGTTGACAAAAAAAAAACAACCGACTTCCAAAAGAATACAAAGTGAAAAATAACTTTAATTTCGGAAGTCGGTGTCGTTGGTTCTGTATTTTCATTTTTTGACACCGACTTTCGAAATTAAAGTTATTTTTCACTTTGTAGTATTTTTTTGGAAGTCGGTTGTTTTTTTTATTTTTAAGTTTTTATTTTTCACTTTTTAGTTGTACCTGCCTACCCCAAACAAATTCATATAACACTACTTGGTATGTGAATATCAGTGACAGGAAGCTATTGAACACATCTGCCTACCCCTTTCAAAGGTACAGGCGTAATGTTATGTTGTGTGATTGCGTAAACAATGCATACATATGCTATAGCAGCAATCGCGGTTGATTTGCTGGCATTTATTGAAGAGTTCCGTCGTCTGTCTCCGAAACTCATCATCAGATCTTTATGAAATTTAAATTGGTCCTATTTAAATTTCATAAAGATCTGTAGGCCAATTCTACTAATTTAAAACGTTCAAAATCTAGTCGCAGTCTCATCTCGGCGACATAGAAATGTCAAAAACTTGTCAAAATGTAGGGAAATTTGAAGTATTTTTTGACAGATTGAGACTGAGATCAGACTGTGAACGTTGTTAAAATTAGTAGAATTGCCCCTCTGATGATGAGTTTCGGAGTAAAAATATTTCCGGAATAAAAATATTTCGAACAAAAAAATTTTTGCAAATCCGTCTGTCTATACATATTATATGAGGGAGTTATGCCCGAATATACATAAAAAATAGAAACATCCGAATTAAGAACCTCCTCCTTTTTTGAAGTCGGTTAAAAATATATTCCAAAAAATATATTCCATTACTTTAAGATATTACTTAAGATTATTACTTATACATGTAAACTATGCGACTATATTACTTGTAAACTATGCAACTCCTAAGATATTCATTGAAATCAAATGATGTCAAGGGCAATTTTATTCAACATTAAATACTTGTGATGAATAACGTATTTATTTTGATAAGGATTAATATCATGTTTATAAAGAAAACCTTCGCAAATAATGCATTAGTTTAGAAGAAATTTGATTACCATAAAAAAGGTTATAGTGAGTAAACCTTAAAAGATAGACATATGCTGTCGCGGACTTTTTTTTAGAACTTTTAAAGGGAAACAATTCCGTCATACATGATTTTTGCGTAACTTTAACCGTTTACGCAGCGTACGCAACGAAAGCTCTCAAAAGGAATATTTTTTTCCCGTTTTTGCAACATTTTTCATTGATGCTCCGCTCCTATTGGTCGTAGCGTGATGTTATATAGCCTATAGCCTTCCTCGATAAATGGACTATCCAACACAAAAATATTTTTTCAATTCGAACCAGTAGTTCCTGAGATTAGCGCGTTCAAACAAACAAACAAACAAACTCTTCTGCTTTATTATATTATTATATATTATATTATATTATATATTATATAATTATACATTATAATTATATATTATATTATATATTATATTATATTATATTATAAAATTGAAAATGTTTTTGTACCCGCTAAACATGTTACTGTGTTACACTGGTTATTATGCTAACGTCAAGTTAAATAACGCCTAGTAAGAATTAGGTAATGCCTAACGTAAGAGATCCCTAAGAAAGATTCCCGTTTCACCTTTCGTTTCTCAGTAGGCAACTCGTAAGATTCAAAAACTACAATTTTACACTTGTCTGTGGTTTTTAAGGCAAGTTCAGTTTTTCGGCGATTCCGTGCTCCCTGGATACATATTTTAATGAAAAGCCAATGATTATAACAACGGATCCAATTTCTGACATCCAATGAGGATCACATTATTGTCTATGAGGCTTTTCCCACTCTTATAATTATCCTATATCCATAACTTATAACAATCTACTTAATAAACATCTTAAATACATTCATTCAATGACAGACCACAGCCTTCACCACTGGTTCTAGAAGAATGAAATTTTACACAAAGAGTTCCTTTTATAATGAAGGTGTGCACTTAGGAAAGATTTTTGAAAATTCACTCCCTAAAGGGGTAACATAGGGGATGAAAGTTTGGAATGAAAATTCGTCATTTTTGCCGATGGAAAATTAGGTGCCCTGCTTGAAAATCAAAATCAAAAGGCAAACTATAACGTCAAAATTACATAAGACAGTCTCCACGCACCCACGCACGCACGCACGCACGCACGCACGCACGCACTCCCTTCACAACTCCCTAGTGCTTTAGCTGAGAAAAAGTGGCGCAACGAACTTATTTACCCATAACTTTGTTAATTTCTTCAGGAGTACATCCCCGCATCATCGTGCGCGCTGTCCGCGTGGCTTCTAAGATAGCGGTAGACCGTGTCAAGGAGCTGGCTGTCAAAATTGATAACAAATCGCCTGCGGAACTGAGGTATGTCTGCATCTGTGCTACTATTTTTTTTTGTAGGAAGCCGTCTTTTAATTACGTTCCCCCCCGTTTCCCCCGAAAAAAAAGAAAAAAAAAGGGTTAGAAATAACGAAAACTGGCCAAGTGAGAGTCGGACTCGCATACGAAGGGTTCTGTACAACAAGGCAAAAACGCTGAATTAAACACGTTTGTTGTATGGGAGCCTCCTTAAATATTTATTTTATTCTGTTTTGGTATTTGTTGTTATAGCGGCAACAGAAATACATCATCTGTGAAAATTTCAACTGTCTATCTATCACGGTTCATGAGATACAGCCTGGTGACAGACAGACAGTCAGACAGTGGAATCTTAGTAATAGGGTCCCCGTTTTTACTCTTTGGGTACGGAACCTCAAAAAGACACGATTAATCACGATGAGGTGAGGGATGGGATGATGTGACAATCACGTGTGTTTTTCGTACGAAAATTTTTTTTTGATGTGTGCCGTTTAAATTTTTTTTTTATCAACAAAGCTACAAGTGCTTATTCACTCTTATTCTAGAATAAGAGTGGCCTAAAAACTTTACGTTATTAAATGTTGACCCCACTCAGCAGTTTTGTTGTGAATTTCAAAGTTTCGAATTGAATCCTTTAGTCATTTACAATAGGGATGTTGCCTGGGTAAAAATAAATCGATTCGATTTAGTCCCTCAGTAAGATTATTAAAAAATATTGAACACGTATTTTTTGTTTTATCAATTAGATAAAAAATTACAAAGATATATCACATCAAAGTTCAGGAGTGGGGGGCTTTGACGTAATAACGTGCTAAAATTTGTAGCACGGCGTGACGTCATACGAAATTTCCAAGCGCTGTATCTTCGTAATTTTTTGTTTGCCAGACAAAAGAAAAAATACGTATACAATATTTTTTAGTAATCTAACTGATGGACTAAATATATTTTCTTAGTCAACTACCCTATTTTCTCAATTCTCTTTATTTTTGTTTTTTTAGTGTCTGGCTGTCAGTCTCACATACTATTTTTTAATCTGTTAATCTTAGCTGTGTGGCGATTATGGCAAAAACCCCCCCTTTTGGGGGAGGCCTATGTCCAGCAGTGGACGTCTTTCAGCTAAAATGATGATGAACCTAAGTAACAACCAACAGTAGTGTAATAATAAGTAAACTATTATTACACTACTGTTGGTTGTTACTAAATAAATAAATAAACATTACCCATACCAATATCAACTTTACCTCCATACCATTAGCAACATTATCCTTACCAATATCAACATTACCCAATGAATGGTTATAGTTTTACTTTACCAAACTTTACCCGGCTAAAGCTGATAATTACACATGTTTATCAGAGAGCTGCTAACCAAGTGCGCTTCCACGGCCATGTCTTCGAAGCTCATTCACCAGCAGAAGGGGTACTTCTCCAAGATGGTGGTTGATGCCGTCTTGTCTCTGGATGCTCCTCTCTTGCCTCTGGATATGATTGGTAAGTGTAATATGTAACACATTCATCTGTATACACTGTATACCATCGGTATATGATTCTAGACACCCTAGCGTAGACGTCTTTCGTCGCTAAAAAAAAAAAACTGCTGTTTCATAGAATAGTGCAATATCTACCTATGCGGTCAAAATAAATGGAACAAAGTTTTTTTTTAATATCTGACGTGAACCCACGCACAACGGACCAAATGGGAGTCTAAGTGCGGAAAAGGGAGTCCTATCATCATCATATCTGACGTGAAATTTTAATTAACCTTTAATTTTAATTTAACCCTTCCGTGCCTCGGAAAGCAGGTTGAGCCGTTGGTCCCGGTTGTCATTTATGGATTTTTGACAGTCATTAAGGGTAGTCAGAAGTCCGAAAGTCTGACAACCAGTCTTACCAAGGGGTATCATATTACCCAGTGACTGGGTTGTGGAGGTCAGATAGCCATTAGCTCTATGTAAAATACTGGTATTCAGCTGCATCCAGTTAGACTGGAAGCTGACCCCAACATAGTTGGGAAAAGGCTGGGCATATGATCTGACGAGGAATTTTAACTCAAGGTGGTTCAGAATCATGTACTGAATCCTTGGTATCAGGGTTGCGCGTCGATGTCCTGCCTCCCTGTAAGGTATCAAAATATCTTACATTTCCAACAACCTTTCTTCAAAACGAAAGTCTCTCCATCCAACCTAATATGCTTTTCATCATTCAGGTATCAAGAAGATCTCGGGTGGAGCCCTCGAAGATTCCTTCTTAGTTGCTGGCGTTGCGTTCAAGAAGACATTCTCTTATGCTGGATTTGAGATGCAGCCTAAGAATTATGAGAACTGCAAGATTGCTCTCCTCAACATTGAGCTCGAGTTGAAGGCAGAGAGGGATAATGCTGAGGTGAGTGACATATATACATTTACTAACAACGCCTCGCGGTTTCACTCGCATAAGTGTCGATTCCGTGGGTATATCGGGATTAAAAGTATCATATGTGTTAATCCCGGTTATAAACTATCTGTGTGCTAAATTTCTTCCAAATTCGTTCAGCCGTTTGTGCGTGAAGGAGTAACAAACATACAAACAAAACTTTCGTCTTTATAATATTAGTGTCACTTTCTGTCCCGCGACTTTGTCCACGTCAAATTTCTTGTTGCGCGATCCAACCTATCGCATCGCATCACTCCCCCGCGCTTTTCGTTTACGCCTATTTTTTCTGACTTTCTTATTTTTGCTCGGCTCCTAAGGTTCCTAGCGTGATGTTCCATAGCCTATAGCCTACCACAAGAATTGGGCTATCAAATACAGAAATAATTTTTCAAATACGACTGGTAGTTAGATAAGCGCGTTCAAACATACTGTTCAGTTTTATCCATACTAATATTATAAATTCGAAAGTAACTCTGTCTGCCTGTACATATGTTACCTTTTCACGTCTAAACCACTGAACGGATTTCGATCAAATTTGGCAGAGAGATAGATTGCATCCCGGGGAAGGACATGGATAGTTTTATCCCAATATTCCCACGGCATCGACACTCATGCGGGTGACGCCGCGGGGCGCTGCTAATTATTTAATATAGAAGATATAGATTGTGTCTGGCCAATGATTATAAACAACGGATCCAATTTCTGAATGTTAGTGAGGATCACACGTATTATGAGGCCTTTCGCGACCATTTTTACATACTTACCAAGAACCCCTCCATGACTCGCGAGATAAAATGTTTTGTTACAGTAATTGCCGGTTATAAGAAACTAGCTTCTGCCCGCGACTTCGTCCGCGTGAAATTTCTTGTTATCCGACCCACCCCGTCGCATCGCATCGCCTGCCCGCGCTATTACTTCGTTTTTGCTTAGCGTTCTTTCCGGATTTTTTTCTTTTTGCTCGCCTCCTAAAGGTCATAGCCTATAGCCTTCCTCAAGAATTGGGCTATCAAATGCAAAAAGAATTTTTCAAATCCGGCTGGTAGTTCCAGAGATTAGCGCGTTCAACCAAACAAACAAACAAACTCTTCAGCTTTATAATATTAGTATAGATAAGTTTACATACATTAGAACTCTATTGATTATCAGGCCAGGCTCCATATATAAATGCCCATCATTCTTTCACAGGCTTCGCCCGCGTGAATGTTGGACTAATGCCCAACATAGCCTACTTTTTGTCCTCAGGATGCAATCTATCACCTTGCCAAATTTCATCGTAATCCGTTCAGTGGTTTAGGCGTAAAAAAGGGGGGGGGGGGGTGTTAATTTTGTTGCGCAGAAACCCTAATTCTTTTTCTAAAATAAAAGTAATGTTATAAATTTTTTTAATCTGTCTTTTTTTTCCGGCTAATCTCCGAAATGGCTGGACCGATTTTGAAGAAATTTGATGTGGGGATACTTACCCTTAGAATTTTTGTCGACATAGTACAATGCGTGCCACGAAAGATGAGACTTGACCCCGCCTCCCCCGCTCTTTCCGCCGCCCCTATGACGTCCGGTCCCTTCCCGCACTCGGACCTCATACCGCTAAAGATACCTAAAATCGTGTACTGCGCATGTCAAACCACGTGGTTTGTCAAGTCTCATCTTTCGTGGCACGCATTGTACGCGGACGCAGCCGCGAGTGGGAACTAGTTTATATAGTATAAAGATACCGACACTAAACACCGTTAATATCTTCACAGGTACGCGTTGAAAACGTGAAAGAATACCAGAAAGTTGTCGACGCTGAGTGGCAGATCTTGTATGAGAAGCTAGCAGCGCTCCACGCCAGCGGAGCCAACGTGGTGCTGAGCAAGCTGCCTATCGGAGACGTGGCTACACAGTACTTTGCGGACCGGTGAGTAGCACATACATATTAGGTCCCCACCTATGAAATCAGCGTTTTGTATGGGGAATTTTAAAGAAGTTGCATTTTTCATACTAACATCTTCTTAATTTATTTAACAACCATGAACACTAATGTTTTAAAACTTTTATGCACTAATGTTTAAAAACTAAGATAGCGTATGCCACTTAGATTAAGCGACAAAAATAAGTTTTGGCTAAGTTAAAACAAATACATAGTGGTCATTTCTACTAACAAAAAAGGAGTAATTTTTAAGGTATTTTTTATGTTTAGAAAACTAACTATGTATGTATATATATGTACTAAGGTTTTTTTTACTATTGGTAGTTGTCTATGATGCTCATAATCCGATAGAATATCAAGCAATTGATGAATATTTTAAATAATAGAAGTGACAAGGTTCTTTATTTGTAAGAAAAAAAACGTCAATTTCATAGGTGGGGACCCAATACATATCAGCCTAAGCTGGAGCAAAAAATGAAGAAGCCGGTTGGAATCTGCTTATATAGAACCTTCACCACTGCTGCCTATAATGTTCCCATTGATGGGACACAGGCCTCCTTTCTTCGAGGATAGTGGGCTATAATCTACCACGCGGGCCCAGTGCGGGTTGGTAGATGTTACATGTCTTCGAATTTTTGGTTCTAGGACATGCCGGTTTCCTCACGATGTTTTCCTTCACGGTTTTGAGAGCAGTGGTGATGACATAATTTTCTTCAAAGTAAATAGCTTGTCTGGGTTCCAATTTACTACCTATAACTCGTCCCTTACCACTGGCCCACCACTGCTACGCCTAGTGACTTTTATTTTGTAATGCAAGCCAATGATTATAACAAACGTATCCAATTTCTGAACAGCTGTGTGGATCAGTAAGTAGTATATGAGGCTTTTAAGATGTTCGGCTCTAAAATCCATCTGGACGTCTTTATTTAGGGCACTAGCAGCGCTCCGCGGTTTCACGCTCATAAGTGCGAATATCCATAAAGACTTCCACACTATCCAAAAAGATATATGCCCCTTTTTTATCAAATGATCCCTCCCGCTCTGGGTGGAGCCGAAGGGTGTCAGACTCTTACTGACTAAAACCCACCCGTGTTCCTTCCTTAGCCCTTTATGTTCCGGGCCAGCGGTAACCCTTTCGGACAATCCCGCTGAAAGATATTTGCCCCATATACCTCAACATTATTTCATTGACCCCAACCTGTCCTGCACAGCGACATGTTCTGCGCGGGCCGCGTGCCGGACGAGGACCTGCGGCGTACCCAGCGCGCGTGCGGCGGCGCCGTGCTCAGCTCCGTGCGCGAGCTGGCTCCCACAGCGCTCGGCTCCTGCGCCGCCTTCACCGAGAGGCAGGTCGGCGGCGAGCGGTACAACATCTTCACTGGTGAGTTTAGAGTATTCTTTACTTTTAAGGCGAAAGCGCCAGGGTAGCCCGCGAAATTCAATTTTTTTTTAGGATTTTTGCAATTTGCTGGTCAGTATTAAGTTGTACGTTGATTAATATATGATTCGCGGCCGTAACAAATATGTATTTACAGAATTATAATCATTAAAGTCATCAACACAACTCTCGAAGACCACGTAACCCCAAAGAATAAACTTACCTTATGGCTTTACCCTACCCTACCTACTTTTACCCCTCTAGCCAACTTCCATTGCCTTTAGCTTGAACCCCCCCCCCCCCCCCCCCCTTTGGACGACTCATAATGCTAAGCATTAGAGAGTGCTTTACGATCGAATTTACTTCTTGCCTCCTTTCTGCAACTGCTTCTATTGTTATACTCCTGCTAGTACACAGAATCTACTTAATTTATATACCATTGTACATGGACCTATAAAAAAAGGCGGACGGAACTTCACTAAGAAACAACTGAAGCACCAAAATGGCGGCGGCGTAACTGTGTGTGCGTGTGTAAAGGGATGCCAGATGGAGGAAAATTTTACCCATTTTTAAACAATATTTCAATAAGATCTCCCTTGGGTTTTATTACAAGGTTTTGTGCGGACATTGTTAAAGGTAAAATAAATAAAAAACATTGAAAATAAAAATATTTACAACTTATTTAATAGGCACTTATGTTAATAAAGTTTTAAAATCCCTTTTGTTGGTTCAAATTTTTGTTTTAAAATATTTTGTTATTAAACTGTTAATCGTTAAGCTTAAAAAAATATGATTAAGAGGTTAGGTAATGAGATGTCCGTAAATTAATTGAATATTACCTTTGTTGGTATGGCGTAAACAACAACGTGAAGAAGTCCGCCTTTAGTTGTGTACAGACGCCAGCACATCAAGTTACTACAATCTGTCAAATTTATTTAATAGATTTTCAACTTTATCGCTAGAGCATAAGGTTCAAAGTTGATTGGGAAAATTTGACAGTTTCGGGTAGCTTGATGTGCTGGCGTTTGTACAAATCATTCTTCTCAGAATGTATACTGCAGATTACACTATATTTTGTTGGATTCCAATTATTTTCATTTCTACACTCCCTTATTATTTTTATCCAGTATTTTTTCCATACGTCATTTGCTGAGGGAAATCTGTAAAATGTAGAACAATACATAATAACGAAAAATAGTAACATAAAAATATAAATCTCCCTCATTTAGAATAATTTTCAAATTGAAATAGTTGCAACACTGATTGATTTCGTGTTTTATTAAATACATTGACGTAAAATCGAGAAATAAGCTTATAAATAACTTGCTTAACTATGAAAAGTGATCCCCTGGCTTTTTTTACTTGAACCACTATGGTTTCGACAACTTTTTACAACACATGACGGCATCCTATAAGTTTTAGTAGTAAAACAACACACGGGCGTCCTGCAGAAAACTTCGGAGCGTAATGGCCGACGGCAGACCGACTATGGTGTGAATGTGTGCGTGCTGGCTTGTCTATATTAGCGCGCTGACCGACTAAGGGTACTTCAGTTATTGTTAAAGGAGACGGCGTCCGCCTTTTTTTATAGGTCCATGCCATTGTATAGATAATTTCATGGAGATTCGTTCTATACTTTCAAATATTGATTTAATACAGTGGAAACGAAAAAAGCATGAAAATATTTCTAAAAACAATCCCGTCAATCAAGTGTGAAACCTGAATTGAGTAAATTTGTTTAATACATCCGTTTCACCTGTTGGAGGAACCCTATTCAAAAAAACTCTTTTATTCAAAGTAGTTTAATTATAATTAATAAAAACTCACTAATATAATACCTATATCTATGGTTTTTTATACGATCAAATGAGCATTGTGAGTTGTGCAATTTTGAACTTTTCAATTTCTTTCTTTTTGCTGTCTTGATGGATATCTTTATAAATGTCCTCCACCCTGGGGGTGGGCAGAGGGTTCTGTGAGACTTATTGACTAAAACCACCCCAGTGTTCCCTCGTAGTCACGAGCACTAATATGTCAACACTTGGCAAATTTCAATTGCGATTTATCCGTGAAATAACGAATGCACCGTTGAAATACGACACTTTACACAAACCTATGGGTTCGAAAATACATTGTTCGTAATAACATAAAAGTTAATTTAAAACCAAAGGAGAAAATCGTCTTTGAATAAAGTCAAGTGTATACAGTACCCGGCGATAAATATTGCACATCGAACTTTTTACACAAAACCATTTTATACAAAGAATAAAAATAATTATCAAAAGAAGCAAATCATAATTGTTTTAACAGGTCCTCATAGATATCGGACTGTTTGTGTTTCGTGCGACAGAGATAACGCTCTACGAAGCCGAAATTAGCCGATTGTCTCTGTCCAAAGGTCGATGTGCAATATTTATCGCCGGGTACTGTACATACTTATGCTCGTGACTGTACACCTGCGTCGGGGGCTGCGGGTGCGAATGCGGCTTCCGCTGCCCCCGAACTGGTGACGACCCGATCGTACAGGGGGGACTGAGGTGTGACACTCCCCCCCGTTGCGTCTTAAAGAGACGCGCGTGGAACACTACGCGCCGCTAGCTAGGGAAACATTCCCCCCTTATCTATATGATTACCTCTCTACATTCCTTGTTCCTAATCCTCTCCTTTCCTGCAGGTTATGACAAAGAAGTAGCACCCACTGGTAAGACATTATTATATGTAATAATAAGATATGTTTTGATTTAGTCATCATTGCCTGCCTTTTTCCAACTATGTTGGGGTCGGCCTCCAGTCTAACCGGATGCAGCCGAATACCAGTATTTTACATGGAGCGACTGCCTATCTAACCTCCACAACCCAGTTACTGGGTAATACGATACCTCTTGGTAGGACTGGTTGACAGGCTTTCAGGCTTCTGACTACCCTCAAAGATCCACGAATGACAGCCGGGACCAACGGCTTAACGTGCTTTCCGAGGCACGGAGGGGTCTTGGTATGTAAAGATGGTCACCCATCCATAGACCAACCGCGACAAGCGTAGCTTAACCTGGTCGATCGACCTGTGCGGCTGTTATTATTTAGCCACCCTTTAATAATGTTTGTAAAGAAAATAAAGAAAAAAAACGTTTATTGGTATTACTGCATAAAAAATATACATCATAAAACTATAAAAAGAGAAAACTAAGATTATTGATTGTTTTACTAAGTTACTAGCAGCGTCCCGCGGTTTCACCCGCAAAAGTGTTGACCCCGGGCCCCATTGTGTAAACAGTTACCCGCTTGGTTTGTTTAAAAAGTATTGTCAATACCGTCTCTAGCGGTTGCCGCTGAGGCCTCTCCATGCTCCGAGGATATTGTAGTTGCTCATAGACACCCCTTTCTATTACTTTCCTTCATTATTTACCTCTTCAACTCCTCAGGCTGTCCCGCGGCCAAGACCTGCACCCTGCTACTCCGAGGAGGCGCTGAACAGTTCCTGGAGGAGACGGAGCGCTCCCTGCACGACGCCATCATGATCGTCAGACGCACCATCAAGAATGACGCCGTGGTTGCTGGTGAGTTTATTATATAGATAACCAAGGGCGCTACGGTCCAAAGAAACAAAAAGATATGAAACATGATTCCTCATCATTGAGATTGAGAGTTAGATAGTTTTGAAAGTTATAAGCCAATGATTATAACAAACGGATCCAATTTCTGAAGAACCTTGAGGATCATGTTAGTACAAATGAGGATTACAACTTCATAACTATAAAAAAAAAAACTGTGTGGCACTCCGGGAGTGCCGACAGAAGTGAAAACTTGAACAAGTACGTGTGTATTTTGTGAATCGTCTTATAAACAAAACACGCGCGGTACCGGCTACGGCCATCCGTCTCACGAATTTTCGATCAGGTCACGTGTCCTGAGAGAGACGACAACATTTTTTAAACATTACAAAAAAATGTACAACGCCGCTAAAGAAGTTTTAACTTCAAAAATCAAACGAACATGTCGGGGTCGGCTTCCAGTCTACCCAGATCCAACTCAATACCAAGATTTTACATGGAGTGACTACCTATCTGACCTCCACAACCCAGTTACTGGGTAATACGATACCCCTTTGCAAGACTGGTTGTTAGACTCGGGCTCCTGACTACCAGCAACGACTGTCAAAGATCTACGAATGACAGCCAAGAGAAATTTCTCTATGTGCTTTCCGAGGCAAGGAACAGACTGGAGACAAATGATAATGACACCATTTTAATTTTACAGGTGGCGGTGCCATTGACATGGAAATTTCCAAACACCTTCGCGAGTACGCTAAGGGCGTAGCTGGCAAGGAGCAGCTGTTAATCGCCGGTGTGGCGCGAGCCTTCGAAGCTATACCCAGACAGCTGTGCGACAACGCCGGCTTCGACGCCACCAATCTGCTCAATAAGCTGAGGAACAAGCATCATAACGGTGAGTTGGCCTAGTATTGGGAGTTTGGGACAGTTATTCCAGGTTCTGGGACAATTTTCCCAGGTTATGGGACAGTTTTCCCAGGTTATGGGACAGTTTTCCCAGGTTATGGGACAGTTCTCTCACCTGTGAGGACAGATTTCCTAGGTTTGGGACAGTTTTCTTAAGTGTGGGACAAGTTTCCAAGCACTGGGACAGTTTGTACCAGTTGTAGGGTAGTGTTCCCAGTTGTGGGACAGTTTTCCCCGCAATGTTAAAATTGCTGTAACTTACCATAGTTTTATAATTTTTAGTGATAGATATTATACTTTATAGTCTCAAACTAGACCGGAGTCTGAATATATGATTCCGATAGGCTCTGGGGGTCCTCCCTAAGCACGAATTCCGTCGTTTGAACCGAAGTTACGGGCTTTTCCTACTCCGTGTCACATTTATTTGAATATACAATGTATATTATACATACAGACAATTGAATACTTACCTAATCATTTATGTGCAAAACACAACCTCAACTCCATGCGATTAACGATGGACGGCGACGAACTGGGCTGGCCACGCGACGAGCGAGCTCGAGCTAGCCGCGAAGTTCGCCGAACGATGCACGATAATTCATGAACACTCGAGTTTCGGCGCGGCCGAAAGTTTCGGTCATTTCCTGGCCGAAATCGAAACTAAGGCCCAAACTAGATTCCTTGGCCGAAACTGGCCGAAACCGAAACCGAACTTTCGGTCGGTCATTAATTACACCTATTTTCCACTACTGCTTTTATTAATAAAGTCCCGATTGAGCCCATTCGCCCAGATTAACACTTATTTGATATGTTCCAGGTGGCGTGTGGTACGGTGTCGATATCCAGAAGGAAGACATCGGAGACAACTACACGTCGTGCGTGTGGGAGCCGGCCATCGTCAAGATCAACGCCATCACCGCCGCCTGCGAGGCCGCCGCTCAGGTACTAAAACTAAAGTCCTAAATCGGCTTCAATCTCGAATTAAAATTTAAAATAACGCAACTCAGACCCCCAAGACACAGGCGCTGCCTATTTTGGGGACCATTGTTCAAATATCTATGTTAAATATTCTAGTTAAAGTAAGCATACATTTGGAAATTTATTTTGTAACAATGGGCCAAATAACTTATTTATTATCTCAAGAATATAAAGCCACAAACAGACTCTTAGAAGTCATAAAATGCTGCTTCGACTTGTCCTAGAGAGAGATGGAGACTAGCTGTCTACGCGGGAGGTATTATAGTGCAGGCGTGTGCGCACAGACACACGTGCACTCCCTTTTCCCTCACTCTCATAGTCTTCAGGGACAGCAATCTGACAACCTCGGCCTCGGGGCTCCATCAGACGCACGACAAAATGAAAATCAAAATTTGTTTATTCAAATTAGGCTGAAAATTAGCACTTTTTGAACGTTAAAATTCCATAAGACAGTCCCCCGGCACGCCCGCCCTTCGCCACACACGGCGCCTCGTGTGCGACGCACGCGGTATCACACCGCCAACTTCTAAACTCTGGGGCGCTACTGAAACATACCTAATGGATAAACCTACATACATCCATACTAATATTATAAATTCGAAAGTAACTCGGGTCTGTCTGTCTGTATGTTACCTTTTCACGCCTGAACCACTGCACGGATTTCGATAAAATTTGGCAGAAAGATAGATTGCATCCCGGGGAAGGACATAGAATAACTTTTCGGCATACCTCGCGGGCGAAGCCGCGGGCGGAAGCTAGTGGATAAATATACGACATAACACACTGCCAAAACCTGGTAATCGAACGGTGTTTTATTTCCAGATCCTCTCCGTAGACGAAACGATAAAGAACGTCAAAGCAGGCGACATGCCGACGGCCGGAGCACCGATGGGACGCGGCATGGGTCGCCCGCGCATGGGTTGATGACGTCACTCACAAATAAAACAATAAAATTCATTATAACGCCTTTCTGACCAATCTGAGACGTTTAACAGTTCTCTCGAAGCAAGAATCGCTCATCATAGCTTTTTCCCAACTATGTTGGGGTCGGCTTCCAGTCTAACAGGATGCAGCTGAATACCAGTGTTTTACATGGAGCGACTGCCTATCTGACCTCCATAACCCAGTTACTGGGTAACCAGAATAGGTCATGCTCTGTTGAAGATTTTAGCCAGTCAGCGATTTCCTGGTCTAGGGTACACCAGACGTGCATTTAACTATGAAGGTATAAAGTTCATGCCAAATGAGGTGGCGAGGACATCGATAGGCACCCTGTCACATTGGATTTAGTATAATGATTCTGAAACCCCATCGGTTGAAAATTACGTCGGTTTAAAAAAAAAAGTGGCACGCCGGGAGTGCCGACAGAAATGAAAATAAAACACTAACAGAATACTTTGCCATCACTTACTGACATATCGGATGTACATTTAAACCGAGTATATCCCGAGGACAGCCGAACACATCCGAAGCGGGCGTTTTTTGAATCGTCTTATAAAAAAAACACGCGCGGTGTCGCGTACGGTAACAGTGGCGCGAGGTCAATGGTTTTTTCCCATCACCTAAAGAAGTTTTCACTTGGAAAATTACTGTTCCATACATTTTGACCTTCTAGACATAACAATAAGTGTGGCTGTTAACTGTTTAAAAAGAAAGATTGGTCTTCTTCACGCTTAGTACTAAGTTATTATAGTATTATCTATTAATTATATTAATAATAACAATTAATACCACGTATTTTGTTTTATTTACCTGACTATCGTCAGTAAATCTGAAGAAAAACATGGCTCAAAGAGATGTCAGCATCATGTGAAGGGGCCCGGCAGGACCGAAGCCTGCCGGGTCAGCGGGATTGTCCGAAAGGGTTACCGCTGGCCCGGAACATAAAGGGCTAAGGAAGGAACACGGGTGGGTTTTAGTAAGAGTCTGACACTCCCTTCTGCTCCACCCAGTGCAAAGGTCACTCATATGACACCGCTTGTATTATCCTAAGGCGCTTTGCACATGAAGCAACTATTGCAGCAACGGGCAACTAGCTAGCTAAGTAGCTGTTTACATTCACCTCGGACTACTGGCAACTGACTACCGCCCACCAACTGACCAACGCCAATCGCTTCCATATTTGGTAAATATTTAGTACCCTAACAACAAAACAGAAGGCCAATTCTCGTAATTTAAAACGTTCAGAATCTAGTCGCAGTCTCATCTCAGCGACAAAGAAATGTCAAAAACTTGTCAAAATGTAGGGAATTATTTGAAGTATTTTTTGACATATTGAGACTGAGATCAGACTGTGAACGTTGTTAAAATTAGTAGAATCCCCTCTGTTACCTTAGTAGTTTTCGAGAAAATCGACTTGAAGGTGGTCCGGCGGTAGCCACGCTCCCTTCATCAGGACCACCATGAGCGCCGAAAAAGGGGGCACGCTACAGCTATTCTAAGTATACAAATAATTAATACCCTTATATGTGTGATTCATTTCGTAAAAAAATACAGAACTGTAACATTTGTATTTACCGAGAAATCAACGATGATAACTTTCTCGCAATTGTTCAACAGGACCACAGAAAATTTTATTAGTACCCTGCAAAATAAAATTAGTACCCAAAATTCAAAATTAGTACTCCAGTAGTTTACGAGATATATACCATGCCATTGGTAGGGTGGCGGTAGTCACTGTGCCAAATTTTCATTTCAAGATTTCCCTATTAAAAACTGTGATTTCTTCCCAAATTGACCAAACCTTTAATCTGTATAGTATCCCGACTCTCCGGACTTCTTTCTACTGAGAAATACCAAATGGGAAACCCAAAAACACTACCGGGGATCGAACCCTCGACAGTAGCGCTTGCGAACGCTAAACCAACTCTGCAGTGACAAAATGTTTGAAAAAAACGAAGATTGGTGCCAATTCCCTTGTTCACAAACTAAATTTAAGCTTACCTAGTTCATCTTTTTATTTAGAAGTTAAATTTGTATAGGTACAAGTTTAGACGTGATCAAAAACTTGCCTACTAAAATGAATATTAATTTATTAATTAAGTACTATTTCCTACGTCAACTTACATCAGGCGCTGATTAATTTGACAGGACTCAGTTAAAATTTATTTTCTATCCTTTTCTTAATGAAATAGGAAGAAAAAGATGCATTGAACATAAATTTAGTTTAGTTTGTGAACAACTAAAACAATAACAAAATCGGCACCAGTATTTAATAAAGAATAGGGAGCTTCCTACTTTAGGGATACTTTTTATCCGACTGCATCAGAAGGAGGGTTAGCATGCTTCCAATTTTTGTTTAATTTAAAATGGGCTTGTTTTTAGCTTTTCAACTTTTTGAACTTAAGTTTTTTACCACAGTCGGGTTTTTTATTTTTTTTAATTACTTTTTTTATTGACTGTCTGATTCATAAAATACTCATCAACAATTTTTGGCAAAGGTCAATTAATAATATGTAGTAGTAATTTTTTGCTCATTACCTGTTTCCGGGAGTTTAAACAAATGGTGATTTTATTGATTTCGACGTGCTCTTTTCCAGTTTTCATTTTCGGCGCGAGCGGCAAAGATATAAAGGGTATAGCAGGTTAAGCATTAAGAATGTGCCCCCAGAGCCAAATGTAATGAATACCATATTGTTATGTACGTTACTCATTTACATTACTATTTATGTAGTTTTTGACTGCCGATCTCTTACTGTCATTGCGTGACCTTGAAAAATGACCTGATAATAGCTTTGAAAGTACTTAGCACTTTACGAGCAGGTAAAACTATCAAATACATAGGTCAAATAAACACAAGAAAGTCTTTGGATTGTGATTGAAAGTCGAAACACGCCGTGAATGTGTGTAAGCGCATGAGCTCTCGGAACCGTTCGAGACAATGGCGAAGACGGAAGTGTGTGTTATATGCTGTCATTGCTCGTCTTCACGCACACATTCACAGCGTGTACAAACACGCTGTGAATGTGTGCGTGAAGACGACACTCTCAGTTGAGTAAGTGGCGGAACAAACTGCGTAACACGAGGAGGCTTCTTCAAAATGCATCCCAAACCCTGGGATGGTACCCTGCAGTACGTCTGGTAGTCCGATAGTGAAAGAGAGATGGTGTGATCAAGTCGTCGAGCTCCTGATACCAATAGAAAAGCCACAGACAGATATGAATACCTACATCATCATCTGCCTAGCCTTTTCCCAACTATGTTGGGGTCGGCTTCCAGTCTAACCGGATGCAGCTGAATACCAGTATTTTACATGGAGCGACTGCCTACATAATAAAACAAAATACAAGTTAGGTAATTTAATAAAATTATAACGGTTACCTTGACCAGTACTTCGAAACGTTATTGTAATTAAGTTACCGATTAGAACCAGCGCTCATTAGACTGTTATTATTAATTAATAATAGACTATCGTATAGATGCGTATCGTATTTAAACATAACATCACGACGTCTGCATTCCTCGAAGGGTAAAGCAGATTTGTAGGGTATAGCTATACTATAAACTGAACAACTTTCATGGGACCAAGTTTTTTCGCGATAACGAAGTTGGTCACATGGAGAAAGTTGTCCAGTACGATGGTTTGTATAGTCTGTACTACACCCTTAGGGGCCTATACTACCTCTAATATCCATGATCCGCCATCATGTCGAAAGTATTGTAGCATTCATTTTGAAAGAAATATATGGTAAAGTTGAGGAATAGGCGAAAACACGATTCCATAAAATTTTCTCGATAGAAAAAAAAATTTACAAAGTTACCTCCAAACCGAAAAATAAACCGCTAGTGTTAAAAAAATATTCCAAATTAGATCATGGAACTTTGCATAACAACTGACTGAGAATTATTCCTAATGAAAAATCCCTAACACTTTCTGCCGACCTCTAAATCGAACCTAGGACCTCATGCTTTACAAGTCGCTAAAAGACCCGGTATAAATAAATACATTGATAAAACTACCTACATAGTCTAGTATCTGTTATCTGGTCTAAAGTGAATAAAGGGTCGTGTATTATATATACACCTCTGTCAGCCCTACTGGGTTTACTGGCATAATGTTATGTATTGGTCGAATAGCGTTATTTAAGACAATCATTTAGCCAATTCAATGGCGTTTCAACAAGAAATTTTATTTTGAACATTCCTTTTTCATTTCCTATTGTATAAGTTGTAGTACCTATCTAATGTGTTTACTAACAAAAATGGTTCCTATGTTGTTCCAAAAAAAAAAAAAAAATATTGATTAACTATGTAATACGCAGGCGAAGTCATTAAACGGTCAATAGTCGACGCGAAGGCATTGCTCAATTTAGCCTCGAACAATATATGCCGCGGGAAACTTGTAATTACAAGAAAAAATCTCATCCGTTTGTTTCTACACAGTACTTAGCGAAGTGTTCGTGAAAAACCACGTATTCTTGTTATAATCAACATCTTTATTTTATATTCAACAAAAACGATTAAAAAATAATGATTTTCTGAATCTAAAACTAATCTAAAAAAAAAAACTTTTTTCTCTAACAAGAAAAAAATAAACTGTCAAAAAAAGGGCGGGAAAAATGACGATTCAAAAAAATGCGTTCTTGAATTTTGTAATTTTAACTGTCGCGTTCACGCAGGTTGCGTCCTGGACGATCGACTTACCGGAAGTGAGAAAGTTTTTATTTGAGAAAAATGAAAAGTATAAGAAATATAGTAAGACCGAGTATGAAGATTACTTGAATAGCGACCAGAAGTTTTATAGTAATATTGAGGGGAACAGTAAGCATAACTCTGAGGATTATAAACATGAACATTACCCCCATGAGAACGAAGAATACGCGGACGAATATGGCTACCATAAATCTTATATGGAGAAGAAAGTAAGTATTTAGCATAATAATCAGCCTATACTGTTCCCACTGCTAGGACATAGCTCTCCTATCAGAGTGGGCTATCCCATAATCCACCACGCAGGCCCAGTACTTGGCCTCAAATGACATGATTTCACGAAAAAAACTGTAAATACATATTTTATCTAGCTTAGCTAGCTAGCTTATCATATTTTGATCAATATAAAACCTGATACAGTATTTTATTTCACGAAGCGACGCGCGCTTTTTTTGTGGTAAACACTCAGTGAATGTGTGCGTGGAGACGAGTAGCGTCAGCACATATCACACACACACATCCAATTCGCATTACATTAAAAATACATTCACAGCGCCTTTGTATACTTGGTAACCACAAGTAAAGCGCGCGTCGCTTCGTGAGATAAAAATACTGTACTGACATGCAAATTACAAATAATTTCGCGAGTTTCCCCGCGGCGCTTTCGCTTTGACCATAACACGTCGACAGAATATTAAGCGGAGAACGTAATGTGTGAATAAACTAACTGAAAACCTAAAAAAGGGTAATTGTACTCATCATTATGAACAACTATTTTAGTGTAGGATCAAGTTAAAAAAATCAGCTGATCCATACATTTTATATTCGCATACCGTGACGATCGCGAGAGCAATGGTGGACAACGGTATCGGCCGCAACTTACGAACCCAGACAGGCGCGTTCCTTTATGTAAATGACTAGCCTCTGCCCGCGACTTCGTCCGCGTGAAATTTCTTGCTCCCCCAACCCATCGCATCGCATCACCCGCCCGCGCTATCACATGGTTTTCTCTTAGCATTCTTCCTGACCTTTTTCTTATTGCTCAGCTCCAAAGAGTCCTGGCGTGATTAAGCTTTCCACATGGATTGGACAATCTAATGCAAAAATAATTGATAATTCCAGAGATTAGCGTGTTCAAACAAACAAACAACAGTTTGTTTTTCTGTTCTGTTAACTGCTAAAGGTAACTTTATTTAATAATAGCTGTGCCCCGCCGTTTCACCCGCGGTAATTTCAGGAAAAAACCTACTAAAAACTTGTTGACAAAAAAAAAACAACCGACTTCCAAAAGAATACAAAGTTAAAAATAACTTTAATTTCGGAAGTCGGTGTCGTTGGTTCTGTATTTTCATTTTTTGACACCGACTTTCGAAATTAAAGTTATTTTTCACTTTGTAGTATTTTTTTTGGAAGTCGGTTGTTTTTTTTATTTTTAAGTTTTTATTTTTCACTTTTTAGTTGTACCTGCCTACCCCAAACAAATTCATATAACACTACTTGGTATGTGAATATCAGTGACAGGAAGCTATTGAACACATCTGCCTACCCCTTTCAAAGGTACAGGCGTAATGTTATGTTGTGTGATTGCGTAAACAATGCATACATATGCTATAGCAGCAATCGCGGTTGATTTGCTGGCATTTATTGAAGAGTTCCGTCGTCTGTCTCCGAAACTCATCATCAGATCTTTATGAAATTTAAATTGGTCCTATTTAAATTTCATAAAGATCTGATGATGAGTTTCGGAGTAAAAATATTTCCGGAATAAAAATATTTCTAACAAAAAAATTTTTGCAAATCCGTCTGTCTATACATATTATATGAGGGAGTTATGCCCGAATCGACATAAAAAATAAAAAATAGAAACATCCGAATTAAGAACCTCCTCCTTTTTTGAAGTCGGTTAAAAATATATTCCAAAAAATATATTCCATTACTTTAAGATATTACTTAAGATTATTACTTATACATGTAAACTATGCGACTATATTACTTGTAAACTATGCAACTCCTAAGATATTCATTGAAATCAAATGATGTCAAGGGCAATTTTATTCAACATTAAATACTTGTGATGAATAACGTATTTATTTTGATAAGGATTAATATCATGTTTATAAAGAAAACCTTCGCAAATAATGCATTAGTTTAGAAGAAATTTGATTACCATAAAAAAGGTTATAGTGAGTAAACCTTAAAAGATAGACATATGCTGTCGCGGACTTTTTTTTAGAACTTTTAAAGGGAAACAATTCCGTCATACATGATTTTTGCGTAACTTTAACCGTTTACGCAGCGTACGCAACGAAAGCTCTCAAAAGGAATATTTTTTTCCCGTTTTTGCATCATTTTTCATTGATGCTCCGCTCCTATTGGTCGTAGCGTGATGTTATATAGCCTATAGCCTTCCTCGATAAATGGACTATCCAACACAAAAATATTTTTTCAATTCGAACCAGTAGTTCCTGAGATTAGCGCGTTCAAACAAACAAACAAACAAACAAACAAACAAACAAACAAACAAACAAACTCTTCAGCTTTATTATATTAGTATAGAAGTATAGATAGTATAGATTAAAAAAAAAGATACTTACGGCAGTTTATGCCGCAAACACTCTCAAGGGAATCAAAATTTATAGGATACTTCCCGTTGAATCATCAAATTTGGCAAGAAACAAGATCATGTAGCACAAGTAAAGGAAAAAAACCGTAAAACCGTAAATTTGTAGGTACAGACGCCAGCACATCAAGCTACTACAATCTGCCAAATTTCTTTATTAGATTTTCAACTTTATCGCTAAAGCATAAGGTTCAAAGTTGATTGGGAAAATTTGACAGTTTCGGGTAGCTTGATGTGCTGGCGCTTGTACATTCAAAAAAAGTCCACCTACCTACAAAGTACGGAACCCTCGATGCGTGAGTCCGACTCGCTTGTTTATGGTAGGCAGGCCACTACAAATTAATATGGTCGATAAAATAAATATTTTCAGTTGTAATAATATCATTCGGAACCCTTCACGGTTCATGGTCCGACACGCATTTGGTCGGTTTTTAATAAGGGCGCGGTACGCCACTGCTGTGGGGCCGAAATCTTCTGGAGTGGCGACCGCGCACCAGAAGACGTAGCGTTGGAAGGCTTTTTTTTTTTGAGGATGGGAAATCTTCAAATGACTCCTCTCGCTCTGGGTGGAGCGGAAGGGAGTGCTGACACACCCTTCCGCGAAGGAAGGAATACGGGCACCCGTGTTCCTTCCTTCGCCCTTTATGTTCCGGGCCAGCGGTAACCCTTTCGGATAATCCCGCTGACCCGGCAGGCTTCGACCCTTACGGGCCCCTTCGTTTGATGCTGACATCTCTTTGAGGCGCGCGCGGAACACGTACGCGCCGTCCGGCACGGGCCTGGTCCTAATCGGACGGTGAGCTACCCATTACTCTCCGCCCGCAGGCCCGCGCCTACGGTGGCCGGGAATCGTCGCGCGGCTCTCGACGCCCGGAGCGTCTCCCGCGGCGGCTGGGACGGGAGGCTCTCTCCCTCAGCCGTCCCGCCGCCTCCTTTGCTAGCATGACTGCTTCGCAGAAGTAGGCGACTGCCCCCCACTCCCCCTCGCCCCGGACCATGGCTTGAACCAGGCCCGGACGCGAGAGGTCGCCGCCGCTGCCGATCGCCTCTACGAGGACACGGCGGTGCTCCGCCCAGGCGGGGCAGACCTCCACCGTGTGCTCCACCGTGTCCTCTGGGCGATCCTGGCAATGGTGACACCCGGGCGTTTCCTCCCGCCTGATTATGGGCAGGAACCTCCCGAAACTTCCGTGTCCGGTGAGGACCTGCGTCAGGCGGTAGGTGAGGGCGCCATGACGCCACTCCTCAAAGAGGGGTCTTGCCGCCGCTATCGTGGCGTGCCCTAGCGTTGGAAGGCTTCGCACAAGGTGGACTGATGCCCTTGTCAAAGCCGCAGGAATCCGCTGGATGCGGGAAGCGCAGAATCGATCAAAGTGGCGTTGCCTGAGGCAGACCTATGTCCAGCATTGGACGATTTTCAGCTAAAATGATGATAATGATACTATTGTTGATAACGATCATTTCTGTAGGTTCACAACATAGTACAAGACGGGGGCTCCTACTTAGAAGGACTTCGACGATCTCTGGAAGACTACAGCATGTTTCTAGAAACATGTAACCGACGGAATTCTAGCATGGTGAGCTGCACTTGAGTTATATATGTATTTTACATAACATACAGTACCCGGCGATAAATATTGCACATCGACCTTTTTACACAAAACCATTTTATACAAAGAATAAAAATAATTATCAAAAGAAGCAAATCATAATTGTTTTAACAGCTCCTGTCTGCCAGCTGACTGTTTGTATTTCGTGCGACAGAGATAACGCTCTACGAAGCCGAAATTAGCCGATTGTCTCTTCCCAAAGCTCGATGTGCAATATTTATCGCCGGGTACTGTAATATCGTAGTAGTTGTGTTTAAGTCTCTTGGAATGGTTGGCGGGCCTAATGCCATCAACTAGACAAATCCTGACTCTGCTGCTACTGAGAAATTCCTCATGGAAAACCCAATAACACTGCTGATTTGCAAATTCTTTGTTCCGAGTCTAGGTTTGCATAGGGATTCGTAATATTAGTTTAGTCCTGAATTTAAAATAACGTAAATAACGCCTACCGTTTTAATTTTAGCAAAACTCGACGTTAAGCAACTCTTCAAACAACTCAACAACCTGGCGCCCACAATACGACCCCCCCTCGAACGGCTCCAACTCTTCACCATTTCCATCTTCCAGCAATATCACCACACCTATGCTGAACTACCAAAACTATATCAATGCCAGCGTTCCTATGAGGCTGAAGGACTCTACGGATAGCCGAAGAAGAAGTAATATGAGGAGCAGGAATAATCGAAGAATGTCTTGCGAAGAGGCTACAGAGTCAAGGGAACAAGTGAGGAGGTATGCTGATCTAGCCTTCTGGGCCACTGGAAGACTCCAGGACTTGGCTTATGCTAAGAAGTATCAGAAGGTAAGGCATATTACCTACGGCTGTATGCCCCAAATGGGAGGCAGAGTTCTCTGAACACTCATATTTCGCCAATTAAACGGCCAATGTATAAAACCAACCTAAATGTACTTGCTTGTTATAGATATTGCTATCCACGAAGACGCGCCCCACTCTCACTAATCGCTAGTGGTTATGGCCAGTTAATTCCGCTAGTGTTATAGTTTCTTGATACACACTAATTACCCACTAAGAAGTAATCACTGTGTATCGACAAAACTAAAACACTAGCGGAATATTGCACACTTGTAAGCGATTAGGAAGAAGACTGGGGCGCGTCTTCGTGGATGGCGCTATCTGTAACATTAATTGTAGGTATCCGTTATTTCAGGATTTCATTATTTACTGTTTTAAACTTTCACGGTTTACGTATTTTAGTAACAGAATCTAACTAACACCGAGGGGCACACACACTGCCGCACACACCGAACACCACAACACTGCCACATCCCGAACTTCAACGTAAAATAAGCGCTTCATTTCATATGAATAAGAACCTAATTCATGACATGAAAATTAAATTTGACATTTTTATTTTATGCTATTGACATTTGTAAGTTAATTTCCACTTGACAGTTAATTGTTAATTAGACAATTGTCCCACTTATCTTCACAGACAGACGAGCAGGAGGAGAATGAGCTGATCCTCAAGTTGGCGTGGTTCCTCGACCGCCTGGCGTACCTCAGCGGCTACGAGCCGGACTACAAAGATAATTACTATGAGCCGAGGGGAACTCAAAGTAAGAGATTCTTCATAAAACTTTTTTGGAACGAGTATCTTTAACACGTCTTGCGGTGGGAATTGGCTGGCGGAAAAACGGTTACGTCCTCCGTAGGGCAGGAAGACGAATGAGCTGAAGACTGTCCTTGACTTTTTGAGAAATACTGATCTACATTCACAGATTTTGAAATAAAAAAAAATCAGTCAGCAAGAAAACGGGTAAGGGACGAGTTCCTTAACGCGGTTTTCTACAGGAGTTGACGCTCCCTCCATGCGAATTTCTCTCTCTCTCTTGGGTTTTATATACGAGTGTGTGTGCGTGCAAGTGTCGCGTAAGGAACTTCCTTCTTTCCTGACTGGGGCCCCCGACCGTACACGTTTATTTTTTAATTTTGAGCACTTTCTACCAGTCACTACTACCAGTCAGCCTTATAGCTGAGGTTTATGAGTTAGCTTCAATAATATATTTTTATAGCACCGTGTGACCTAAACCCGCACTTAAGTCACGCTTATCTGTGACTTAAATAGTCCATTTTGACACAGAAAAGCGTGACTTAGGTGGGGGGTTAGGTCACACGAGCTATAAAATAGTATACGATACGTGTGACTTAGTTAAGTAGTCTATTAATACAAGGCGTCTACATTATAGCACGTGTGACTTAAAGCCGCACTTAAGTCACGCTTATCTATTACTTAAATAGTCCATTTTTACACAGAAAAGCGAGATTAAGTGCGGCTTTAGGTGACACGACCTATAATAGTATATATAAAAAGTACATTATGTAATGTGGTGTGTGTGTACAATGTGTAATACACGTCATCTACGTTTTGTAATAGCTTACATTCTGGTCCTAAATTATGTGACCATGATTACAAAACCTAAATGCTGATTCTCAAGTTCAGAGTTGAGCTACACGATTTTTGACAAATGCTTGCAATGATTGGACAGGTCCGCTCAATCTGTGTGGTTCTTCCCTCAAAAGACCATTTCAGACACCAAACTACATGGTCTTCACATGGTCTGACCAAGATTTTGTTTGGACTTTAAAAGAGACTGTGACCTCTGAGTTTGTTTCGGCCTTTCTTCTCAGAATAGTCAGACAGGAAACGCCGACCTCATCTAGTTTAAAAAATTATGATTGACTGTTTGTACAAACCTACTTAGAGAAAATAAATCATTTATCATTCATCTCTTCTAGGGACCCCCACAACGAGCCCCACGGCTATAACCCTGGTGCCATCATCAGACGAGCTGACCAGGGAGATGATGGACTGCCTCAAGCGCAACTCCTCAGAGCCAGCGACGGAGCGGTGCCGGTACCCCATGCAGATACCTGACCTGATGAGACAGATGATGGGGGCCGGTAAGATGGCTTATAATTAATTAAGCTTGTAATCCCCCAAGAGTTAAGCAAAGCTGTAGAACACCACATTTAGCCAGTTATGATTAAGTCCCATGCAATGGGGCGTGCCTGGTTGCCATGAACCTGGCGCAAATCCAGACTCCGGACGGCTACTGAGAAATTCCAGACGGAAAACCCTCATAGAGGTAGTAGATATTGTTGCGCGCCACAATTGATGCCTGGTACATGGTGACATTACATACCACTAGCACCATCTAGTATCGGGTAGCAGAACTAGTAGGGTCAAGGTCCTAGAAATTCCGAGAACTATCGACGTCGGGTCAGTCGGGACCGGTATGTACTCGAACGTTCTAGATGTTTATATATTAGCTCTGTGGCACTATATAAGGCCGGTGTGAGCCGCGAGACACATAGTGTTGGATAACCTCCCACAATACTTTTGCCGATACGTGGTCTCCACTCTGTCGGATTTTTAACTGTATCGCTAAAGCATAAGGTTCAATGTGGATTGGGAAAATTTAACAGTTTCGGGTAACTTGATGTTCTGGCGTCTGTACCTACAAATTAACGGTTTTCGGATTTTTCCCTTTATTTGTACTACACTGTCTTGCTTCTTACCAAATTTCATGATTCTAGGTTAACGGGAAGTACCCTATAAATTTTGATTCCCTTGAGAACGTCGAAATATACGTTTTTTGCGGCATGAACGGCCGTATCATTTTTTTACATTAACTTAGGTGTTTGATTTTGTCACAGCTTCAAGGGACTGTAGACCTGAGTATATGGTTTTAATTTCAACTCGATACCTCCACGCGTTCCCGAGATAAAGGGTCTTGACAGACAGACGGACGGACAGACAACAAAGTGATCTTATAAGGGTTCTGTTTTTTCCTTTTGAGGTACGGATCCTAAAAATTGACAGCGTTTTAGCAAATCATATTTAAATCTAATTTCGGTTACAGGTACCACCGAATCATCTCGGCCAACAGACTTCAACAGCGTGGTTCCAATGAACGCCCCCTCAGACAGCGCATCTGACCAATCATCTGAAATTCTTGTCACTGCCGACAATTCTTCTCCAAATAATTTCGTACCTACATTTCGAATTTCTAAAAGATCAACCGACTATACTTACTACTACCCTTCAAAACCTCTACATGAGTTAACATACCCTGCACCTATTATCAAATTGATCAAACATCGTTTGTCAAATATAAAATCGGTTGTCAAAACTATTGTGGAAAGACGTTTAGCACATCTTGCTGAAAAGAAAGAAGAAAAACATCATTTTGATAAACGTTCCATAGATGACACTAATGTTCAAACGTCAAATTTCATTAATCAGTTGCCAAATAACCCGAAACCAATTGTCAAATCTCTAGAAAAACGACCGTTGGATGTTAGTTCGTCGATACTACATTATCCTGTATCTGATGTTTCTGTTATAAATACGAAATCTTTTAGAAAGCGATCTATAAATGAACGTAGGGTAATGTCTAATCATGTTAATCGGTTGTCGAATTTTAAATCACTTGTCAAATCTGTCAAAAAAGGTCGGGTAACTAGGAAAAAGTTTGCACACTTTCTGTCATCTATAAAATTGTGGAAAAGACCGTCGAAATATCCTGCTTCAGAAATCAAATCAATTAAAAAACGTTTTACAGACGACCCTTTCTCAAAATTAGCGAATTATTACATAAAATACAAAGTTTGGGACAACTCCAACCCAATTTACCAGAAAAAGAATTTCAATAAAAAATCAGGAGTATTCGATGTTAAAAACGATTTAAACGAGCCAAAAAGAATACACAAACGATCATTATTTAAGAAAAAAGTTATACATTTGCACGTACCCAAGCCTTTGCAGGTCCTCCGTACATACAAGCAGGGCCACAGACATAATCATATCCACAGCATTCACAAGCCGAAAATCCTCACTCACCTACAGAAACTCCATGATATAAAGCATAAAAAGATTGAAAAAATACACAAAATTTCAAAAAGATCTTTGCATTACGAACATAACATGTATTTGCCGCGTAATTCTGCTGACCCTCAAGGCGATATAAGCTATTATATAAAGAATAAAGAAGGCACGAACTTTAACCCCGATTTGCTGCAAGCCGGGCAAGTGAGGTTAGGTCTGGAACAAGTCTTCCAGACTGGAAATATAGAGGTAGTTAGGCGATTCGGTGCTAATTATAATCCTTTGAATCCTGCACCGTTTTATACAGGTTTGTTGGCCAGTATGGCCGATGCTTAAAGGGGAAGCACTTAGGTAGCGCGAAATTCAAATTTTCTTACGATTTTTGCAATTTGCACCTTAGTGTCTGGGTGTACGTTGATTCAAATATAATTCGCGACTGTAACAAATAATATGTATTTACAGAATTATAATCATTAAAATCAATACAACTTGTTAAGTTAGTATAATCCTTAATGTCAAGATTTCATGGAATAGTCATTCAATAGGATTACTTGGTCTTAGAGAGTTGTGTTGATGACTTTAATGATTATACTTCTGTAATAGTACATAATTATACTATTATGATATAAGTGCGGTAAGTTGAAAATTACAGCCGAGGCGATATTGCTTGCACGAGCCGTAGGCGAGGGCTAAAAGAATGCAGAGGCTGTAATTATTAAAGCGCACGTATGTCATACGACGTTTTATAATATATTTGCGAGGAAATAAATAAAACTAGTACTTCGGAATAATTTTCACTTAACAAATAAGCGATGCGCGCGCGTTCGCGCTTTTTTTTCAGGCATAGGCACAAAACAGCCAGTATTATTAATAAAGTACTTAAATTAATATTTTTGTTTTTGTTACAGATATTAATGGTTGTAATTTATTGTCAAAATTAATTAAATTAAAGAATTAAGTGTTTATTTATTATATTTTATCTCCCAAAGTTAATTTTATTCATAAAATGTTGACTACTTTTCTGAAATAAAAACTCTTTGCTAAGATTTAAAAAAGTACCGTTCGTTTTGACGGAGCATCTTGATAAACCGTGCGATTTACTTTACATTACCGCACAAGTGCGTAATTCGAGATACATTACGATATTGAAATTGGTGAAATAAGAGACCCTTTACGAGCAAATATATTAATTTTTTATATATATTTGTTACGGTCGCGAATCATGTTTTAATCAACGTACAATTTAATACTGACCAGCAAATTGCAAAAAACGTAAGAAAATTTGAATTTCGCGGGCTACCCTGGCGCTTTCGTTTCCTAAGAAAGCGGACAACGGTCACACAACAAAGATACGGTTTCATATAAGAGCGGTGCCCGCACTTAACGCGTCCTTAGTGACTGCAGTCATGACTCATGATAATGATAACAGCGAGAATTTAAGGGTTTTATTAATAAACGATGATTAAAGTTAACTGACGTTTAAGAGCGTTTACGACGTACGGCATTTCATACAAACTATCAAGCCCTTGTTTTTCGAAATTAATGAACTGATTTTAATTAAACTTCATACGCATAAGCAGAATACAAAGGTCTAAAAAGTTACTTAAGAACATTTTCGAAACATCTTATTTAAAAAAAGATAACTGGAAATCTCTGTTTCTCTGGATAATTTAATATCAGTCTAATTTGAATGTAACACTATTTTTCGAAAATGTTCTTAAGTAACTTTTTAGACGTTTTTATTCTGCTTATGCGTATGACGTTTCATTAAAATCGGTTCATTCATTTCGAAAAACATGGGCTTGAAAGTTTGTATGAAATGCCGTACGTCATTAACGCTTTTAAACATTAAAACTGTATGGTTAACAGTCGCTAATTACTATTTAAATTAAAGCAACGTTTATGAATAAAGAGGTAAACCGTTAGTTACGACCAAGGAACTACTCTCTAACGAGAGGTTACTGTGCGTCAAAAGACAATCGCGGTTTTGTTTCGTTTCGACACCTCTGACATATAATGATGCAGTGACTTGGCTTGTTTGTCATGGAAACGCTATTTAATAATGTGTGACCTAATGACCTTATTCTTCTCAGTATAGACATTTTTTCCCGTGACTAAGTACGGTGAGAGCTAATCTAGCTATAAAACTCTTCGGGCAGCGGGGTTTGACTTAATGTCAAACACTGGTAAAAATTACAGATTTTTTAAACCGATGTTGTAATATGACGGAACCGCTTTCCTAGGATACCAAAGCTTTAGGGCACTAAACACATATTTGTAAATTGTGTATGCTTTTCACTACTATCTCTAGCTGTTAAAAAGTGTGTTTTTACTACAGCTTGTATACAGGGTCCAATTAAATTAGCAAGCGAAACTCTACAGACGTGTTGGGTATCGATAGCTAATGATAAATAAAAATACTCATAATTTCAAGTAACTCCCACTCGTAATTTCAAGTAACTCCCGCTCATAATTTCAAGTAACTCCCGCTTATAATTTCAAATAACTCCCGCTCATAATTTCAAGTAACTCCCGCTCATAATTTCAAGTACCTACTGGTCATAATTTAAAGTAACTACCGGTCATAATTTCAAGTAACTGCCGGTCATAATTTCAAGTAACTATCGGTCATAATTTCAAGTAACTACCGGTCATAATTTCAAGTAACTACTGGTCATAATTTCAAGTAACTCCCGCTCATAATTTCAAGTAACTCCTGCTAATAATTTCAAGTAACTCCCGCTCATAATTTCAAGTAACTCCCGCTCATAATTTCAAGTAACTCCCGCTCATAATTTCAAGTAACTCCCGCTCATAATTTCAAGTAACTACCGGTCATAATTTCAAGTATCTACCGGTCCACGACCGCTGGTAGTGTAGTTGCTTAAAATGTTAAGTTTCTTTAAGACCAGCTTGACACACAGTCCATCCACCGTTTCTTTGGTCTTCCCCTATTCATAACGCCCGACATTCATACTCGAAACTCTCCTCACAACATTTTCCTCATTCCTTCGCGTCAGATGCCATACCATACCATGACAACCGATTTCCACACAAGTTTTCAGTTACCGGTGCAACTTTCAGACTTCCTTCCAACAAAACTACCAGCGGTCGCCAAAAAAAAACACCATATATTTTATCGTGTTTAGATATACCTATAACGTCTGCGGAGCTAATTAAATTTGACCTGTATAGTATATCCCCATTTCGTCAATTACGTTTAAGTCCCATGCAAAAGGCGGGTGAGCTTATTCCTGCATATGCTTGCACCCTGTCTCCGCTTATTACATTCATCGAAATAAAACGAAATATTTTCATATTATACTGATGTTTTATTATAACTCTGACGGTATAGAACAAAAATAAGGTGTTATAACTTACATTATGCTATTCATAAACTTTTAACAATATTATGATAAAAAATATCCGGTAAAGGAAACTCTTAAAAGTGGCTTTAAACATTTAAAGCTTCAAAAACGTGCTTTGAAACTACGTAAAATACTGTAAAGTATAAAATTTAGTAAATTAATGAATATAATCATAATATAGTTCAATTCAGACGTTCTTTTCTTGATTTTTATAAAAATGATTTTCGAGTTTCCATTCCCGAATAAACAGAATATTAAAATGATTCTTATACTCTTTATAGAAATGTTTCTTATACTAAAAAAACTGTAAAATATTATTAAAACAATTGCTTTCAATATTTAAGTTGTAATTTTAAAATGTAATCTTTTTATAAACACTAACTTAGGTTTTTATTATTGTCGAATTTAAATGGAATTAACTTTTCTAATTATTTTACTGTTAATAACTTTTTATCTTTTATAAAAGATAAATAAGAACCTTTTCTCTGCTTAGCCCGTAAAAGACACAGCTTAAAGTTACATCTTGAAATCACAACTAAAACTTTCGACCATGACTTAATTATTTGGTCCTAATTTGTGACGACGCTCCACGATCTTTGACTGCACACCCATCCGATTCGCGGCCGCACAGCGGTTGCTTAACCTCAGTAGAATAACAACTATGACTTTTTTAACGTTATTCTTCGAAATGATTAACAAATGCGTTGATAACAAGTTGCATGACGAAATATAGTTTTTTTTTGTTATTTTTAATGCCAAAACATTTATATAATACTTTTATAAATTGGCCCCTTTAATCTTTCTTGTCTGTAATTAAAACAATAATTATTCTTTTTGAACAGTGAACGAAACTGAATCGTCACGCTCGGGTCAGTGACGCTGGATCCACGTGGACGCTGGGTATACTCGGCTCCAGACGTAACTTTCTTTTAACAGTCTAATACGTTTCAACTAAGATCGTGTAATATTAAGGAATGTTTAACAATACATAAATATATATAAACAAATTCATAAAAAGAGAAGAAACTATGCTATATAAATATGTATGTACTTACAACGAAAATCTCTTAAATACAATGACTGAATTACGATGATGAATAAATGACGTTGACAGCCGCGGTCGTTAAAAATGTCAAAGAAAAACGTCGGCCATTTTTAATTTAACGTCAAAATGCGCCAAACATGTCATTGTATTAAAGAAACGACAAAAATATGTATTTTCACATTATTTTTTCGAAAAAGGCACGATTTTTAATAACTATTCCAATTATACTTAATACAAAAAATATATGTATATACTCGCGTTACAATTATATACAAATCGTCAACTGTCAAATTGGTTGCTGTCAAATTAAATAAAACGTTATTTTGACAGATTACAATAAACTGTAAAAAAATTATAAAAGTTAACAATTTTTATTTAAAAAAAAAACTTGCATTTTTCCGTGCATTTCTAGTATTATTTTATAAATAAACACAAATTGATGTTTACCAGTCAACGACTACGTATAAATTGTCTTTCATACCAATCAATTGTTTATCAATCGATCAATTGGAATTATCAATCAATAATTTGACAGCTGTCAGACACTGACTTTACATATGACTCTGTGGTCGCTTCTTCCTACTGAATAGTCCTCCGAAGACACCTTTTTTATCTTTCTTATCCTTTGTGACGCCGCTCACTGATAGCTCGGACTCGCCTGATGACCTAAGAAATAATAAAAAAAAAATGTTTTAATTAACTTTTTGAACAAGAATTTTTTTATTTGGAAATCTTTTCTTCGCTTTTGTTTCGAACTAAACTATCCTAAGATATCATGCCTATTTAAATAAACGATAATAATATGAAGATTAAAATATTATTCGCACCCGTAATAAATATGATATTACAGAATTATAATCATTAGAATCAGCAAAACAACGTCTTTTTTTATTCGAAATGGGTTTGCTCTTGACTCTAATCTAGGTCAGAGATGACAGAGACAAAGTCTACGATGGAGTGAGCTCACCCAGAAGAAGCCTGTTCACTCTTACTTAAGTTAGAATTGGCCTCAAATGTAATGATTTTATGGAATAGTCGTTTAATAGGGTAATATGTATTTAAAGAGACGTATTGATGATTTTTATGATTATAATTGTGTTTATAAATATTTGTTATGGCCACGAATCATATTTAGATCAAGATACAACCTGACACAGACCTGCAATTGCAAAAAACGTAAGAACATTTTAATTTTGCGGACTATCTTAACGCTATCACCTTAACAGTAACATAATTAGCCTATAACTTTCCACTTCTGGGACATAGGGCGCCTCACTGTGAGAGGGAGCGGGCCATAATCCACCACGTAGGCCCAGTGCGAGTTTGTGGATGTCACATGTCTTCGAATTTTTGGTTCTAAGACATGTCCAGTTTCCTCACGATGTTTTCCTTCACCGTTTTGAGGGCAGTGGTGATGAAATTAAATACACAAAGTAAAGTGTCTGTCTGGGTTCGAACTCAGGACCTACAACTCGTAAGTCGGGACCGATGGTCAGCGGGATTGTCCGAAAGGGTTACCGCTGGCCCGAAACATAAAGGCCTAAGGAAGGAACACGGGTGGGTTTTAGTCAGTAAGAGTCTGACACTCCCTTCCGCTCCACCCAGAGTGGGAGGGGTCATTAGATAATTTACATCCAGAAAAAAAGGGTCGATACCACTGGGACACAATTGCTCATAACAGAAAATAGGTAATTAATGCAAGGAGTATGTTACCTAGAAGCGGGTCTCTGGTCTAGCGCGGGCGAGCCCCCGCTGCCGGCGACTGACGCCGGTCGAGTGTTGCCGCCACTGCTGCCGCCGTAAGCTAGGGAAATGATGCGCAACTTTAGTGTCTTGATGACTTATGATATAGAATCGGTAAGAGGTAGGATGAGTGTAAGTAAGTTATATTTTGTTACGATTAATATGCTTAGACATACAGGACGACATATCAAGCTACATTTCCAGTAAACTGTACAAAGTTACAGTGTGTGTGTGTGTGTGTGAGTGTGTGTGTGTGTGTGTGTGTGTGTGTGAGTGTGTGTGTGTTACAGTGTACAGTTTATACATCGGCCTTTACACTTTTCATTTGATCGTTGTTTTTTTTTAATCTGTTGTATGTCTCTGGTGTACTGTGTGTCTTTTAGTCTGTGCTAAATAAATGTAATTTAATTTCTTTCTTTCTTTTCTTTATAAGCTGACTTCTCATTGTACGCCAAATCAATGCGAGGTCAGCTAAAACTGGAAGTGATCAGTTTGATATGTAGCCATGTGTACCAGAAAAGGTGTGGTCATATTATTTTAACCGGTCGAATGCCGCAATTAAAAAGCGATTGTGGCTCGCGTGGATCCACGGTTTATACGAAGGGTTAAGGGTGTAGTATAGACCATCAAACCGAACCACATTCTGCATGGCAACAACGTCGTAATCGCGAAAAAAATTTACAGGCGTCCCGTACATTCGGGTCGAGTAGGTATTGAAGTTTTGCATGAGACAGATGAAAATTTTCTCGCGATTACGATGTTGTTATCATGGAGGAAGTTGTTCAGTCTGATGGTCTGTACCACATACTTAAATATGATCACACCTTTCTGATGCACGGTGTATAAGCAGAGAAATAATGGTGTTTTGATTCTGTTTATCTCTAAACATATTAGTTAAAACTGTTTAAAAAGCCGATCTGTGACAATAATTCAAGTTTATTATTAGAAATATGACTTCTAGCGTGCTAACAAAATATAACTTTCATTACTGTAATATTACTAGAAGATAAAATAAGTAACCCAACACCAAAAAATAAACAAAAGCACACAGAAAAATAAAACACAATCAGTCTAAAATAAAAACAAGTTAAAAAATTAAAATACTACAAACATAGGAAAGCATATAACATCAAAATAATCTTCAACTTAGATATTATGGAAGCAGATTTAATGAAAATTACCCTAAGGTTAAGGATTTTTACCCTAAAAATATGAACTAAAATATTTTTAGTTGGAATACAAAGCATATTTAGCGTAATTACATACTTTAATTACAATACAATTTATTAATTGCATAGCATAAAATATAAGGGTAGCTGCAGATAATTTTCTATTTTGGACACACTGTCAAAAACCTACTCCATGGTGTATATAAACAGAGATCTAATTCGATATGTCGAAAATAAATAAATTATTGATTATTATTGAATGAAGATTAAAAAATATGTAGGTATCTACAGTATTTTTGAAAGTACCGATGTTATAAAATTATAAATTTATACTAATATTATAAAGTGGTAAGATTTGTGAGTTTGTATGTAAGGGGAGGGGGTAATCTTCGGAACTACAATCCCGATTCCGAAAATTATTTCACTAATGAAAAGCCACACCGTATTACCGAGTGTCATATGTTAAAAAGTGAAAGTTGACGCAGACGAAGTCGCGGCCAGAAGCCAATATACAGTTAGTCCAATATAGATAATTATGAATACGATTAAATATAATGGTCATACACTGCACGCGATGCAGTATGTAGAGAAGATGGCTTGCTCCTGATTGCATGTGAGAAATATAAACAATTGTTAGAAAAAACGGAAAATTTTGTATAAAGCGTCGTTTTTGTACTGAAGGACCAATTTGTTACAAAGAAAAACGAGAAGTGTCTACACTCGGGCGAAATGAACTTCCTTTCGATTTTGCACACTTCAGTTACCTTCCAAAAGTCAAAATGTTACACTTTTCTCAATCTAACTCTCATTTGTCAAGTGTGCAGAGTATAACGCGCGAAAAGGAATTTCGTTCCAAAAATTTGGTCCTCCTGAAATGACCATCAATTTATTGAAAACTATGCGCATATTTATGCATTAAAGTGGTGAATAAGTTGGTCCTTTTGCACAGGTTTAATTACAACGACGGCGAAGTGCCAATAACTCCTAACTGACAAAGTCATTTACACATACTGGATAAAAACGTTCAAAAATAGACACGTTGTTTTAGTTGGGAGGTAATATGTATTTCCACATTTTAATTTAATGTTGTTGTAATAAAAATACACTTTGCGATTTCACTAAAACATGCGAATAACACCTTTAAATTCAAAACGAAAAACAAAGTGAATTTCTCAAAAAAAAAATCAGTTAGGAGGTATTGGCACTTCGCCGTCGACAAACTAAATTAGTACATATTTACATTCAGGTAAAGCTACTTAAGCTAACGCCAGTATTTATAGGTATACAAGCTTAAATTACAAGACTAAGCCCAAGTTTGCACGGGCAACATTTTTCCGCGCACTGGATTTTCAACCCACGGTCTTGAGCCGAGAGTTGATAGTCCAACAAAGAGCATCTCAGCGCGTCAAAAAAACGCACTGTTGGATTTTCAAATCTCTACGCGAAAAAGGGCGCGAAAAAAATCACCCTTGTCACGAGGGTTTCCCGCCAATAAGTATAAAATCTCTTTATTTTATATTTAAAGAATAAAACCACAGAATTTCGAAGAGAATTATTACAATACGTAATATATATATTTTTATATATTAGTTTTATGGCCTGCTTGCTAAGACCTTTTAGCCACTTCTTTGTTTCATCATTTTTCTTGAGTCTAACATGACATTAGAATATGGGTGTACACATTCTAATGTATTAGGAGTATTTGGCAGCAAATGTATCGAATCAAGTTTCCCGGTAAACTTCGCTGAGGTAGCCAAAACTACAATAAAATTCTCAGCTCCATTTTACCGGGATCGCGTCTGTTTCAATGATTGATTACACATATTGTCCAGTTGCGCAGACACTTGAGATACAAAACTACACCAATTTTACATCACAATATCCACTAGGAATCAATTTGCTAATAATTAAAACAGCCAAATAGACTTCACTCGAAGAAATCCCGCCAAAAACTCCAATACGTAATATATGATAAATAAAACAACAGATAATGTATTTTTTGTTCAGTTTGAGAAGGAAAGACTTTTTAGAATTATAGATAATAAATTCACATAATTTATATAAACAGAATTTCAACATATTGAACAGTAGATAGAAAGAAAAATTACAAATAAAATCTAAAAAATAATAATGCACACAGCAGTAGCAACCCGAAGCAATAAAAACAATAATCGCCAGAAAATTGTAACAAGCAGAATACAGGAAAACAATACTTAGGAAAGACTAAAGAAGGAGAGAGAATATTGCTCCTAATAGCTTAAATTTAGAATAACTACAGAGCTTAGCACGAACTTATGTATCTGCATAATACAAGCTGTAGGCAGGCCTCCGTCACTCCATGTACTTGCGCGCTATAATTACCTACCGCCCGGCCGAGTGGTCTCGGGCCGTTTGCGGACTATATTCAGTGCGGTTTTCGCAAGCGAAGCGCACGCACGTTATTAAATTTTAATCATTCCATTCGTTTGTACGGGTACCTACAATGCCGTCTGGTGCCTTATGTGCAGTAGATGGGTGTAAATCAAGTAAAAGAAGGGATAAAAACCTAATATTTTTCCATTTACCTGTCAATGAAGAAAGTTAAGTGATAAACTATTACAATTTTTTGTCGTTTCAAAATTATTACAGTCATCATCAATTTATTAAAAACATATTTTACCTTTATACGATACAATTTTAAACTACCGAACATATTCACAGTTCTCAATAAAATAGACACAAATAGTTATGTTAATTTAATTTTATCGAAGAGGCAGCCCTGCGATTGCTCTGGGATCGCGCGGTGCGAAGCAATCACAACTGTACGCTTGAGCATTTAGGCACATTTTAGCATGCAGCGGTTGCTGACGCGACGGAGTAGGCTATTATAGCAATAGGTATTGGAAATTTTCTACTGAGTGAAGTATCTGTTACGTAGTAACTATTTAGTAATCTGTGCTGTAGGTACGGTAAGCAACAAGAGTCGATTAACACGTCAGTTTTTTTTAATCTCAGTTATTGAGCAAAATATTTGATCAAAATTGTAGCAGAAGGTACTGCATTGTACTTCTGCTGCAATTTTGATCAAATATTTACCCCTTTCCCAACAACGTTGGGGTCCGCTTCCAGTCTAACCGTATGCAGCTGGATACCTGCCTATCTGACCTCCACAACCTAATTACTTGGTAATACGGTAAAGTTAACTTTATATTTTGTCCGTGAACGGGATACTAAGTTCGTGCAAAGGATACTTAAGCTAAGCACGCAGAATATTTTAGCAGTCGGATAAAAGCAGAGTAAATCTCAATTTAAAGGTATATTTCACCGCTTGCATAAATATACTGGACGCTGAAGGACTGCTTAAACCGAGGTAAATCCTGCGCGGAATGTTAGTCACGACTTCGCGCGTCGATAGTTTTATTGAATAGGAAGTCATGTGACTATTTCGTCAGTTCGCGAGGGAATTTCGTCCCGGATCCCATGCGGCGTTCACCTCGGTTTTACCAGAGCTTAAATTATTTAGCGATGGCTGTCACAAGAAATCACACGCGCTCTATTCAAAGCTAAGCTGTAATAATTATAGTCAAGTCTCAGGCCGTGTCCTAACTCAAGCGATCATCGCATAAACATACGACCTTCGTGTTCATTTTGTTGGGGGAACCCAAACACGTCGCCCCGACAGAGGGCACCTTCCAGTTTTACGAACAAATGAATGATATTGAACGTGACGATCGCGTGGTCGCGCGTCCGATCGCTTTGGATAGGACACGTGGGAGTCACACTGTCATCAATCTTTTTGTAAGCGCCATAGCTAAATAATAAACCAATACAGAGTAAATTCTTGCCAAATTACAGTAAGTTAGAAGCTAAATGTTAGTAGTGTCTACCAAGCTCCACAACCCGGCTGCTTCGGTACTTCAAGGCTGTAGTGGTACTTTTGAAAATTGTGGTCTTTTGGTACTATTTTTATTGTACTCGTAATAGGAGACCTTACACATTTCTTTAAAGCCTTTAATGGCGAGATTCAATAATTTGGCACTATCTTTTTGTACTACACAGGTGATTGCTGTTTTTGAATACTTATTATCTAAAGCGAAATGTAAATTTTCTTATGTATAATGTTATATGAGTTGGGCCCAGTAGGTGGCCACGCCTTTGTTGAACTAAAAAATCTTAAACCTAACATTGCGACCCCAAAGTAAAAAAATTGCCATTCTGCAAATTTTACAGAATTATTTTTATTTTATATTTATTTATATATTTATTTATTTTTTATTGAAATAGACGTATTAAATTCGGTCCTTCAAATAGTACCATCCAACCAAATTTTCAAAGTACCACTCGACCCACATTTCAAACATAACTGACCGGTTTCATTCGTGGAGTAAAAGTGTGACGTAGTCTCAACATTCTGCCAGTTATTGTTCTGTCCGGACGGATATCCTTGCCACGATGTCGTATTCCTGTTCGCATTGGCATCTCTCCCTTGCCAGTTGCCACCAGACATTCTTTGCTGGTAACTATTAACTAAAGCCGAGACGGACTGCTTTTCTCCTTGAGCATTCGTCCTTTCAAGGTTCGGGTTTCGCTCGGGTAAGTTCGGGCCCCGATCGGGTAAGTTCGGGCCCCGATCGGGTAAGATCGGCGCTCGGTCGGTTAAGTTCGGCGCTCGGTCGGGCAGTGGTGGACGGTCTGGAGGGCCGGAGAGGGGTAATGGTGGTGCTCCAATGTCCGGGGCTGATAGGAATTAGTTGTTAAACTCGTGTTGGTTATTTTTACCCTCATTGTTGGGTAGGGTAAATTTGGTTAATGAAGGGTAAAATAGGTAAATAATGATGTTATTTTTTTTAAATTAGATGTCGTTTTGTGCGAATAAAGGGTGGTTTTAGCGTGAACGGGTTATTTGTGTCAAATAGTTATAACTGGTTTGAATTGTTAAAGATTATTCATACTTAATGAGAACAACTCTTTAAATATGGATTACATTTTACTTCAAAAATAAAATTGGACAAATACACAACTAAAAGGACAACCACAAAGACAACACAGTGCAAGAACGTCACAAGAAGAAACCCAATAAAAATACTTTGGACTATCATTTAATCAAAATTATCCTCTTTATAAAAATCATTTTGCTAGACCCCATTAACAATTATAGATAATACAATAAACTGTGCGTAACATTAAATACTTAAATGTTTTTTTTTTCTCATTAAACCTTTTTACACAATGCAAGTTTTTTGCCTGTGTCATACAATAAAATTGATGCAACTGTGGCTCATCTACATTGTCACATGCGAATTACGCATCACACCGAGGTCACTCAAGTGAAGTTTACCATGCGCTAGTTGCGTGGTAAACTTCGCTTGAGTGATCAGGATTTTTTTTTTTATCACCATACATATTTTTACAGGGTGTTCTACCCATGAATATGAACAACTTTCACTATCGGACCAATTCAAAAATCACGAAAAAAAAATCTGCTGTATCATACATTTTCGTCAAGCAGGTGATTTGGATGGTGATAAAAAAATGTTCCTGTATACAACGTCCGGACGCCAATCGTCGGGCAGTTGCCCGCCAGACACGACACCCGTCTGGTAGGTGGAACCTCGAATTTCCTCCAAAACCCTCGAATTGTAATTAAAAGTGTGTTACGCAATTAGATGTTGGGTCTACTAAAATAATAATTAAATCTTGAACATCAAAATGAGTAAAATTTACAACTTTTGAAAAGTTTCGAAACATTTTCTGTCCAATCGATTATAATTTAAAATTAAAGGTATTAAAAACTCACCGTTTTGCTGCGACCTGATGAATTCTGAGTTGATATCGCGTCCGTTTGAGAACCGCGATTTTCCCCACGAGCTGGACCCTGAAGACTGTTCCTGACTCCTGTTAAGAAAAAAAATGGAAAAGGAGTTTATAATTGAACACAACATCACGTATGGGTGCTTCTGCTTACTCTTCAATTGAATTCCGATAGATCGACATTGGAATTGTGACGTTTCCTACTCTTCAGTTCGATGCTAGCGCCAAATGATTTTTAGATTGGGTGTCCATTTTGGAGAACTAAGTGGAATTGGGTTCGGGCTTGGCGTGGGGTAATTTTTGACAATATTGTTTTCAATAGTACCGAATCACGTGACTGTAAAATTAACATTGGAATCATATTGGCATCTCATTGGAATTAAAATTAGTTTGGAGGTCAGTGGTGTACTTAAAGAACACAATTCCGCCAGTTATGTTTCAGAGCGTTTACGCCGTACGGCATTTCATACAAACTTTCAAGCCCTTGTTTTTCGAAATGAATGAAACGATTTTAATGAAACTTCACACGCATAAGCATGATACAAAGGTCTAAAAAGTTACTTAAGAACATTTTCGAAAAATAGTATTACAGCCAAATTAGATCGATTTAAAATTTTCCATAGAAATAGAGATTTCCAGTTATCTTTTTTTAAATAAGACATTTCGAAAATGTTCTTAAGTAACTTTTTAGACCTTCGTATCCTGCTTATGCGTATGAAATTTCATTAAAATCGGTTCATTCATTTCGAAAAACAAAGCCTTGAAAGTTTGTATGAAATACCGTACGACGTAAACGCTCTTAAATACCAATACATTAATAATCATAGGGGTGACTCTGTTACCATCAAACGCCCCATAAATTCAGACTCCGGGCAGCCAGCTACTGAGAAATCGCTCGTTACAATTACCCGTAAAAAACAGTGGCACACCGGGAGTGCCGACAGAAGTGAAAACAAAACACAAACAGAATACTTTGCTATCACTCACTGACATATCGGATATACATACCGTGACACCTCCGTGCCTCGGAAAGCACGTTAAGCTGTTGGTCCAGGCTGTCATTCGTGGATTTTTAGTAGTCGTTACGGGTCGTCAGACGCCCGAATGTCTGACAACCAGTCTTATCAAGGGGTATCCGTATTACCCAGTAATTGGGTTGTGGAGATCAGATAGGCAGTCGCTCCATGTAAAATACTGGTATTCAGCTGCATCCGGTTAGACTGGAAGCCGAAACCAACGTAGTTGGGAAAAGGCTGGGCAGATGAGGCAGATGATGATTAAAGCCGAGTACATTCCGAGGACAGACGAACACATCCGAAGCGGGTATTTTTTGAATCGCCTTATAAACAAAACAGACGCGGTGTCGCTTACGGTAACAGTGGCGCGAGTTCAATGGTTTTTCCCATCTCAAAAAATGCCCAAGGCGCCTAAAGGAGTTTTCAGTTCAAAAAGTTATGCAATGTATTTACCTGAGTACAACTTCTGCAGCATCTTCTTCTTGAGGCGGCTGTCTCGGAGGCAGTGATGGCAACACAGTTGATTCTGACATTACATACATTTTTGATTAGAATTTATTTAAATCTATACTAATATTACAAAGCTGAAGAGTTTGTTTGGTTGAACGCGCTAATCTCTGGAACTACCAGTCGGATTTGAAAAATTCTTTTTGCATTTGATAGCCCAATTCTCGAGGAAGGCTATAGGCTATTTAACATCACGGTATGACCTTTAGGAGCCGAGCAAAAAGAAAAAAGTCAGAAAGAATACTAAGCAAAAACGAAGTAATAGCGCGGGCAGGCGATGCGATGCGAGGGGGTGGGTCGGGGGAACAAGAAATTTCACGCGGACGAAGACGCGTGCAGAAGGCTAGTATTAAAATAAATGATTTGAGTAACGTATGGCGACTCTTCTCAGAGCAAACTGAAGAATGTTATTGATGTTAGACGTTATTAATTTGTTGTTTGTGGTTAACAGCGATTGATAAAGTAATGATGATATATTTGGTTAGAAGATGGAATGTATTGATAGCAGAAAGTAATTTAAAAGTTATTATGATATGAAAATAAACAATATAGGGTTCCTCCTAAAAAAACTCAATTAAATGATTTTTTCGCAAGCTACAATGTTTTCAGATTTCACACTTGATCGACGGGAATTTTTTTAGAAATATTTTGATGTATTTTTTCGTTTCTACATTAAATCAATTTTTTTTAAATTACAGAATTAATCTCCATTAAATTATCTATAAAATGGTATATAAATTAAGTAGGTTCTGTGTACTAGCAGGAGTGTAACAATAGAAACATTTGTTGCAGAAAAAATGGTAGAACACATCTAAATAGTGTTACGAGCTTGGGGTTCGTGACAATAAAAACTGCCGATTCAATCACCAAAACTTGACACTTTAATCACCAACACTAATTACAAGTCAAACACACTAATTAAGAACACAATGTCACTTACTGATCACTCTTAGTCGCACTCGAATATCGCTTTCGATGTTATCGCTCTTATCGCTTAATCGAAACTATGTGTCTCGCGGCTCGCGCCCGCCTTATATAGTGCCGCAGAGCTAGTACATAAACATCTAGAACGTTCGAGTAGATACCGGTCCCGACTGACTCGACGTCGATAGTTCTCGGAATTACTAGTACTTAGAAAAAGGTCAAGTAGGGTCAAGGTCCTACTACCAAGGTACTAGTTCCGCTACCCGATACTAGATGGCGCTAGTGGTAACTAATGTCGCCATGTATCAAGCATTATTTGCGGCGCGCAACACTGCCCCCTCCTAAGACATGCTCGTCCCGAGCATTATCGGCCCCATAATAACGCGCCAGTCGATCCACATGGACGATCTTAGGGGTACCTCTTGCACCTTTCTGTATCCGATAGGTTACGTCATTGATCTTAGTCACAACCCGATACGGTCCGTCCCATTTAGCTTGAAGCTTAGGAGATTTCCCTTTGCTGCGGACTGGATTGTGCAACCACACGAGTGAACCTTCGTCGAACTCTTTATTGTTCATTTTGCGATCATAACGGGTTTTCATCTTTTCAGACATTTGCTGGCCCGATTGTCGGACGTGCTCATAAATGTCATTCATCTTGTTCCGCAAATCATTCGCATAATCAGTTACACTGCGTGGGGCATCAGGTGGTATTCCAGTGATCAGGTCTGCAGGCAGCCGTAGTTCTCTTCCGAAGTTTGCGAAAGCTGGCGTCACCGATGTACTTTCGTGGACAGCGCTTCGATATGACAACAAAAACGGTTGTATGTGCTTGTCCCAATCTCGTTGCCGATTTTCCACAACTTTTGCTAGGTACCTCTCCAGTGTCTGGTTAAATCGTTCCACCATTCCATCCGATTGTGGGTGGTAAGAAGTCGTTCTTGTTTTATGAGTACCCATAACTCGACAAGTTTCCTGGAATATCTGTGACTCAAAATTCCTTCCTTGATCACTGTGAATCTCCAAAGGTACTCCAAAACGACAGAAGACTTCATGAACTAATCTATCTGCAATTGTCGAAGCTTCTTGATTTGGAATGGCGAAGACTTCCGGCCACTTAGTGAAGTAATCCATCACAACCATGAAATACTTGTTACCACTTTCACTTTCCGGAAACGGCCCCGCAACGTCAAGGGCTATCCTCTCCCATGGTGCACCAACATTATACAATTTCAATGCACCCCTACTACGAGTCTGAGGTCCCTTTACAGCTGCACAACTTGTACATTTGCGACACCAATCCTCGACATCGTCCCGACAGTGGACCCAGTAAAACCGTTCTCGTATCTTCAGTAGAGTCCGTTTTACTCCCAGATGACCTCCTGAACAACCATTATGGTACAGCTGTAGAACATCCGGTACTTGAGCTTTAGGGACAACCATTTGCAAATGACAGCTGTCTCCCCGAGCATTTTCCCAATTACGGCACAGGACTCCATCCTGAACCACCAAGCTGTCCCATTGGGCCCAATAGCTTTTTGTGACCGAACTCATCGCTGAGACGTCACTCCACCTGGGCTTAGGAGCTCTGGCCTTCATCCACTCCAGAATCGGCTTAATGTCCGAATCTTCCTGCTGTGCACGTTGTAGGCTTTCCTTCCACTCGTTGTTGAGGTCTGTCTTGAGCATCCTCACAGGTACCACTTCCTTACTCTCTTGTCTAGTACAATGCTTGCAGTCTTCAGGACAAGGTCTTCTTGACAATGCATCTGCATTGCCATGAGATTTTCCGCTGCGATGTTCGACAACGAAGTCGTATTCCTGCAGTAGTTCAATCCATCTCGCAACTTGTCCTTCTGGGTTTTTGAACTGCAATAGCCATTTCAGTGCAGCATGGTCAGTTCGTAAGTGGAATTTCCGCCCCAGAAGATATTTGCTAAAATACTGCAATGACTTTACCACAGCAAGCAGTTCCCGTCTCGTAACACAATAGTTCCTTTCCGGCTTTGACAATGACTTGCTGAAGTACGCTATCACAACCTCTTGATCACCATTCCGTTGAGACAACACACCGCCAAGTCCTATGTCACTTGCATCTGTGTCAACTATAAATTCCTTGTCCGCATCAGGGTATCCCAAAATAGGTGTATTGCACAGACGGTCCTTTAGCTCCTGGAATGCGATGTTGCAACTATTATCCCAGCAGAAATGTCGCTTCTCCTCGGTTAGCTTATGCAGGGGTTTGGCTATATCTGCAAAGTTCTTGACAAATCGCCGATAATAGGAGCACAAACCCAGAAACGCTCGGACCTGCGTCTTGTCCTTTGGAACTGGCCAGTCCTTGACAGCAGCAATTTTCTCTGGATCCGTGCGGATACCTTCTTCAGACACGACATATCCCAAAAAGCTAACTTGTCGTTTGAATAGTGAACACTTCTTCGGACTTAACTTGAGGTTGGCACTCTGGATCTTCATGAGCACGCGTTCCAGATTTTGTAGATGTTCTTCAAACGTGCGGCCTACGATGATGATGTCATCCAAGTAGACCAGGCAGGCATCGCCAATTAACCCGGTAAGTACAAGTTCCATCAACCTTTCGAACGTTGCCGGAGCATTGCACAATCCAAACGGCATAACTTTAAATTGCCACAGACCCTTTCCTGTCGAGAATGCAGTTTTCTCCCTGTCCTTAGGATCAATTTCGACTTGCCAGTAGCCACTTTTCAGGTCCAGCGTGCTAAACCACTTTACGCCAGTAAGCATGTCCAGCGTGTCATCGATTCTCGGCAAAGGATAGCTGTCCTTCTTCGTAACGTCGTTCAGACGACGATAGTCAACACAAAACCGCATGCTGCCGTCCTTCTTTCTTACCAGCACTACAGGTGAACACCATGGACTAGATGAAGGTTCAATAACACCATCCTTCACCATTCCCTCAATCATGGTTTCCACTTCCTTTTCACGTGCTACCGGCATTCTCCTTGGCCGCTGACGGATAGGCAATTCTTCTCCTGTGTTTATTTTGTGTTGAACTATGCCAGTCTTTCCGATGTCAGCATCGTTTGACGAGAAAACATTGGCGTACCTGAGTAACATCTTCTTCGCTTTGACCCTTTCATTTTGGGACAGAGCGCTGCGGCAGTCTTCTAAAAGGGTGGTCACTCTCGTTTGTGCATCCTTGCTGAGGGTCCCAGTCGATAGATATTGGCATCGACGCAACCAATCCACTTCCTCGCAAGTACCGAGTAGTGTGCCTTTTTCTATAATCTGGTCCTGATCACAAAGGTTCAGCACTCGTACCCCTGAAATGTCGGTGGTTCTGACCAAAGTTCGTGCCACTTTCCATGGAAGGTCATTGTCTACCCTTTCCACGAGTACACAACGAGGAGTTCGCCCAGGATTACGAGGAAGACTAACCGGCACAATCGTTTCCGATCTCGGCGGAAGAACAATCTTCTTAAGGCTGTACACATTTCCTGGTAACGCCCCTTCCACGAAAAGTTCCTCTTGTCCACATTTCAAAACACCTTGCTTGACGTCAATCTCGCAACAATTCTTCCTCATAAAGTCAAGGCCCAGGATGCAATCGTCCATTATATCAGCCACAATGACATTATGCAGGTAGATTCTGTTGCCTAGCTTCACCTCCATTTTCTTCTGTCCATGGACGGGTATGCGCTGACCGGTGGCTGTAACCAAATTAATGTGTTCTCGGTTGTGTGCGGAGTCCCCAAGGAACCGACTTATAAGTTGGGAACTGACGACCGTGCGAGAGGCTCCTGTATCTATGGTCAACTTACAAGGTGTTCCGTTGACTTCGCCCTTGATGATTAGGCTGTTCCCGTCATGGGTTTGTGTGATCGAAATCATTGGGGCTCTTTGAACATCAGCCAGCACCCGCCCCGCAGTCCTGGCTATTACTCGTTTCCCTGCTGCTGGTGTTGGGCGGTGCTGTTAGCCGCACTGCCCTCTGGAGATCGGCCGTCTTCTCTTTCTGCAGTTCGCTTAGGGCAACTGGATCGAAGGTGGCCCCTTTCCCCACAGCCGTAGCACCTAGGGCTGTATCCTTTACTGCGCTCGCGAACTGTAGCCGCTGCAACCTCCCTGACGCGATGGGAACGATGATCTTGCCGCACAGCTTCCACCTCCAGTGCATGGGCCAAGGCGTCCTTCAGCGTCCCGTGGTGACCGAGCCTCACAGCAACTCTAACTTCAAGGTCGCGGATGCCGTCGATGAATGCCTGCACCAGGTTCCCATCAATAAGTGCAGGTACGGACTGGTAAGCTTTGCGAACCAGCTTCTCCACTTCCAGGGCCCACTGCTGCAGGTTTTCATTGCTGCGTTGCACGCGATCCTTGAGCTGCGCACGGAACACGTGTTCCAGGTGAGCGTCGCCATACCGAGCCTCCAATGCCTCAAGGAGCTGCTCGTAAGTCACTTCCTTACCGAGAGCTTCCAGAACAGTTAAGGCCTGGTCGCGCAAGCCCAGGGTGAGGGCAGTCATGGCCTGACTTTTATTCCACCCGTTCGCCTTCATGACAGCCTCAAACTGGATTTTGTAGGCCGACCAGGAAGAAGTTCCGTCGAACGGTGGCACTTTGAATCCACGTAGCGAAGGTGTTGTAGCTACGGGAGCTGCGATTCCATCACCAAGTTTAAGGTAATCCAGCGTTTTCTTTACGTCAGCCATCACGGTTTGCTTCACGTCAGCCATCACGTTGTCAACCTGGTTTTTCACTTGGTCGATTCGGATTTCAGCTTCCGACAGGCGGTTGTCATGTTGAGCAACCTTATCCTTCACCTCCTTCATGTCTTTCCCGAAGGTAGAGTGAAGGTCCTTTATAAGGAGCATCTGCTCTTCCTGGCGGCGCGCCTGCTCCTCTTGTTGGCGAACCTGTTCCTCCTTGTCCCGCTGCAGCTGTTCCTCCAACCGACGAGCCTGTTCTTCCTGTCGGCGAGCCTGTTCCTCTTGTCGGCGGGCCTGTTCCTCCTTGTCCCGCTGGAGCTGTTCTTCCAGTCGACGAGCCTGTTCCTCCTGTCGGCGAGCCTGTTCCTCCTTGTCCCGCTGGAGCTGTTCTTCCAGTCGACGAGCCTGTTCCTCCTGTCGACGAGCCTGCTCCTGCAGCATCATCATCAGAGCAGCAAAATCTGGTGCTGATGATGCTGGAGCAGCTGTGGAAGGGCTGGCCTCCGTGGTCGGTAGCTGGCCTTCCGACCCCTGCGGCATTGCTCCACCAAATCGCCTCTGGTCCGTCTCTTGCTGGCGTTGACTCCGGGTACGGATACCCTCCATGTCGTCTTTGGGTAAAATCGGCATGGTTTTTAAACCTCGCTTCTGACACCAATTGTTACGAGCTTGGGGTTCGTGACAATAAAAACTGCCGATTCAATCACCAAAACTTGACACTTTAATCACCAACACTAATTACAAGTCAAACACACTAATTAAGAACACAATGTCACTTACTGATCACTCTTAGTCGCACTCGAATATCGCTTTCGATGTTATCGCTCTTATCGCTTAATCGAAACTATGTGTCTCGCGGCTCGCGCCCGCCTTATATAGTGCCGCAGAGCTAGTACATAAACATCTAGAACGTTCGAGTAGATACCGGTCCCGACTGACTCGACGTCGATAGTTCTCGGAATTACTAGTACTTAGAAAAAGGTCAAGTAGGGTCAAGGTCCTACTACCAAGGTACTAGTTCCGCTACCCGATACTAGATGGCGCTAGTGGTAACTAATGTCGCCATGTATCAAGCATTATTTGCGGCGCGCAACAATAGGTTGGGACAATATCTTACCTATAATTCTTTCCGGGGTAGTGGAGGACACTCGCTGCGACTGCTGACTATTTCTATGTTCCTGTAGGATCTCGGCCTGCGTGCGCGGTCTGCGGTCAGGCTCGGGGGAAGATCCTGCTGATGATGAAGACTCCGCGTTTCTGAGGAGTTGGGGGTTGAGGTTACGGCTGTGGTAGTGTACCAGAGTTTGGGGTTGGTACGTGGTGGTAGAATTCTGGTAGGACCATTTTTGTTGAAGAGACGGTTGTCTTTTTAATATAAGGCTTGGTTCTAAAAGGAGTATGTGATATTTTATAGTAGATTATTTTTATCATGACTAGAGAATTACTGATCATGCTGCAATCACAAATACGTTTGTACCTGCCTTAAAAGCAAGAGTGAACAGACATCTTCTGGGGATGCTGGTTTCATCATAGACCTCATCCATCGCTTTCCATAAGGCGTGAACGAGGTCAAAAGCAGGCCCATTTAGCAATAAAAAAATAAAGTAACTTTGTCTAAAATAGTAGTTGGTACAGACGCCAGCACATCAAGCTACTACAATCTGTCAAAAATCTTTAATAGATTTTCAACTTTATCGCTAAAGTATAAGGTTCAAGGTTGATTGGGAAAATTTGACAGTTTCGGGTAGCTTGATGTGCTGGCGTCTGTACAAAACTGAAAAAAAACCTGAAACTGAAAACTGGTCAAATAGGCAGTCGCTCCATGTAAAATACTGGTTCAGCTGCATCCGGTTAGACTTGAATCTGACCCAAACTATTATTTTTGGTGTCAAAATTCCCTGTTTATGATAGTGTGGAATGTTACTCACGCAAAGCATTGTGTCCTTCACTTCACACAGAACTCTGATACTATTAATTTCTTTTACTCTACTTACTCGTGTAATCTTCTCCTGATCTCGGCTGTGGGGGACTCTCCAGGTGGCACGGAGGAGTAGGGGGTCAGTTGTAGCTCTGGTGGTAGCTGTGCGTGGAAGGACAATTTGGCTACCCATTCCTGTGGGAGAAAGAAAAAAAACATTGAGTATTATTTTAGGTTAAACGCCTAAGAACACGTGTTACGCTATGGTTGCCTATAATAACGGGTGGTCGCAACCATGGAGTCCGCAATTAATTGGCGTATGACGTCACTGAAACGTTTTTCATGCGGCGCCTACAAATGAGTTGGGTTTGAGAATTTATACAGTACCCGGCGATAAATATTGCACATCGACCTATTCGATCCTATCGATTTTATACAAAGAATAAAAATAGGTAATTATCAAAAGAAACAAATCATAATTGTTTTAACAGCTCCTAATAGATACCGGACTGTTTGTATTTCGTGCGACAGAGATAACGCTCTACGAAGCCGAAATTAGCCGATTGTCTCCTTCCAAAGGTCGATGTGCAATATTTATCGCCGGGTACTGTACGTTGAAGTGGAATGCTTACCTTCATCAAATCCTTGGAGGAGCAGGCGAACAGGTACTCAGCTCCGTCGGCACCCGCCAGCCGGAACACGTTGGCGCGCTTTGTGTAGTCGCCCGCGGGCTCACAGCGTGCCTGTCATGGATAGAAAGATTGTAAATTGGTGTTTTAGATGGTCTGAAGAGAGAACGTTTGTGTTACTTTGTATTTGATGGATAAGATGGGAGAGTAAAATTTTTTTTCACCTATTAGGCAAATAAGAAAGAAAGAAAAAGCAGTGGCACTCCGGGAGTGCCGACAGAAGTGAAAACAAAACACAAAAAGAATACTTTGCCACCACTCACTGACATAATATGTCAGTGAGTGGTGGCAAAGTATTATTTTTCAAGTTTTGTTCTTTTTATATACATTAAAACCGAGTACATCCCGAGCACAGCCGAACACATTCGAAGCGAGTATTTTCTGAGTCGTCTTATAAACAAAACACGCGCGGTGTCGCTTACGGTAACAGTGGCGCGTGTTCAATGGTTTTTTCCCATCTCAAAAAATGCCCTGCGCGCCTAAAGAAGTTTTCACTTAAATAAATAGGTCACAGAAATGTTCAATTTGAGAGATAAGTGTAGTTAACCTCACATCGACATCGACTTTGTTAGTAAAAAAAAATAATTTTCTGTGTTTAATATACCTTCGTAAAGGGTGTAAAAAGACTCTTCACAAAGCCGAGAGTACCTGACTTTCGGACACTCAGCTTCGTTAACTGTCTTTTTACATCCGTTTTATTGCCTTAACCTTTTGACCACCACAGTCATGTCTAGATGACAAACCAAAATGTCCCCAGCACGCCACGGTTCGACTACATGGCAGACTTTGACGCCGAGGGCACGTTCTTGATTTTGTGACGTGTGGCGGACAAAAGGTTAATATTATTGGACGATGGATTTTTAACTCGCGGCACTGACTCAAACGTTGAGATTCGAACTGTGCGCGTTTTTAGTGTTTGGGAATACGGACGTTATTGCAATAATTATAATACTTACATTGAGTATAGCCACTGGAGGCGCCGCGGCCTTGGCGCTGGCGAAGTCCAGCTCGTCCCGGAAGAAGCACAGCAGCTGGCCGCACAGCACGGAGTAGTACGCGCGCCAGGACCGCACCGTGGCGCGCTTGCCGCCGCAGCCCGCCTCCTGCTTGCGCTCCAGGTAGCCTGGCGGGTACATGGGTTTGTAACTCAGTGAACAGATGGTCACGGGCAACAGACTGTAGACAGTCAAAATTGGCTTTACCAATGATAAACCCGCGATTAAGGTGAAAGCGCCAGGGTAGCCCGCGAAATTCAATTCTTTTTAGGTTTTTTGGAATTTGCTGGTCAGTATTAAGTTGTACGTTGATTAATATATGAATCGCGGCCGTAAGAAATATGTGTTTACAAAATTATAATCATTACAGTCATCAACACAACTCTCTAAGACCACGTAAGTCCCAAGAATAACTGTTTCATGAAATCATCATTCTTTGGACTTACGTGGTCTTAGAGAGTTGTGTTGATGACTTTAATGATTATAATTCTGTAAACACATATTTCTTACGGCCGCGATTCATATATTAATCAACGTACAACTTAATGCTGACCAGCAAATTGCAAAAAACGTAAGAAAATTTGAATTTCGCGGGCTACATTAGCGCTCCCCCCTTAACCAAAAAACTTCTCAGCCTAAGTAGAAATAACCTTAGAATAATAATAGGCACAATTACGGGCCACAACCTCCTTCACAAATATTTTTTAACATAGGCGCCACGGACACGGACAGCCCCCTCTGCAGGGGCTGCCTTGATGCTGAGGAATCAGCCGCCCACGTCATCCTGGATTGCGAGGCCGTGGCTTCTCAACGTGCAGAAATCCTCGGAACAATGAGGTCGCTCCGCGAAGCCTGTGAAGCTCCCTGGAAGCTTCTGTGCTTTTGGGCGGAGCTAGGCTGGCTCTGTTAGCCAGAATCCCCACGCACAACGGACCGAATGGGAGTCTAAGTGCGGAAAAGGGAGTCCCATCATCATCAAGTCAGTGAAATTTTTTGTTTTTTTTTTCGTCTTTTTATTGTATCTCCTAATAATCCTAATGATCCTGTATTCCAAATTCCGTATTGGATAATATTTATAAATTCCAGTTTCCCTAACTTTGTCTCCTAAAACTTAATAACATGACATTGGCTAAATGCACAAACCGTGCGAAACCAGACAAAAAAAAGTCAGTGAAAAACGAGCCGTCGATCTATTCAAAACAAATATCATACAACCTATATTTAATGAACAACTATCAAACTAATCACACTAATATTATAAAGGCGAAAGTTTGCGAGTGAGTGGGTGTGGGGGTATGTGTGAGGGTGTGTGGGGGTGTGTGTGAGGGTGTGTGTGTGTGTGAGGGTGTGTGTGTGTCTGTTTATGTTTGCTACTTCTTCACGCTCAAACGGCTGGACCAATTTTGATAAAATTTTGTATGGAGGTAGCTGACACCCTGGATTAACATATAGGCTACTTTTTATCCCGATATTCCCACGGGATCGACATTTACGCGAGTGAATCCGCGAGGCGCAGCTAGTTAAATAATATAACAATACTAGCAGCGCCCAGCGGTTTGACCTGGATAAGTGTCGAATATCGAGATAAAAAGTATCCTATGTGTTATTCTGATGTATAAGCTATATTACTGTAAAGTTTCATCAAAATCCGTTCAGTAGTTTTTGCGGGAAAGAGTAACAAACAACCATTCATCCATACTCACAAACTTTCGCATTTATAATATTAGTAGGAATTAGTAGGATACTGGTGCCGTTTTAAAATAAATTTAAGTTCAGTGCATCTTTTTCTTTCTATTTCATTAAGAAAAGGACAAAAGATAAATTTTAATTTAGTCTTGTCAAACTAATCAGCGCCTGACGTAAATTAAGGTAACTTTAGTAGACATGTTTTTAATCGCGTCTAAACTTGTATGGAGTAGTGTCAGGCGCTAATTAATATAACAGGACTAAACTAAAATTTGCCTTCTTGTTAAATTGTAAAATGTTACAAAAATTTCAAAATATTAATTTCTGTGTAAACAATGAAATAATAATAAAAAAAAACAATAGCACTCCAGGAGTGCCGACAGAAGTGAAAACTTGAAAAAGCATATTAATTTTATAAATATGTTTCAAGGTCATTCTTCCCAAAGAAAATGTACCGCGCGTTGATGTCTTTATAATGGCCAAAACTTAAAACAGAGGTGTCGGTTATGGTAACAGTGTTGCGAATTCAATGTTATTTTCCCATCTCAAAAAATGCACATCGCGCCTAAAAAAATTTTTACGTCAATAATATATCCCATGCCGATGTCGGCTACGGGACCGTTTCATTGGTTCAAATACGTTGTAGAGTTACGTATGTGTAACTAATTCTCTCCGAATTCTTCTGAACCTTTCAACCGCCACACGTCAAAAAATCACAAACGTGCCCTCGGCGTCAGTCTGTCATGTAGTCGAACCGTGGCGTGCTGGACACGTTTTGGTTTGTCATCTATACACGACTGTGGCGGTCAAAAGGTTAAAAGCCCCCCCCCCCATCTTTTATCCTACAGCGGCTTTCTATTAGTCAGGCATCGTTTAAATGGGGGTTTTCGTGAAAATTACGACACCAGTTGGCACCACTTTGACAAGAGGTCTTCCAATATAAAATATATGATGACGTTCATCATTCGATTTATTCATTCGTTCATCATTCAGTCATGACTAAAGAAAATATAGGCTCTTTGACAGATACCTGGACCTGACGTGTCAGTGCTGCCACCTAGCGAACGTCATTTCAGAAAACCCTCATTAAAACAGGTTTCTGTTCTGACTCGTTTCGGAGAATTTCTTTATTTGCATAAGAAGGTCTATCATGCGGCTATGTCACTTATTTATTTATCAGTATTATTTATTTTTTATTGTTTAGTTTTGCAATGTTACTCAATATCACGCTATCTATACATACCTATTCGTTACTGTTTTTATGTGATACTGATTTATTTTTATTTAATTATGCATACACATTACACACATCACGATGCAGTATAAAACTGATTTACATCCGTCACCTCACACATCAGGTCCAGTTGAAAACCAGCGTCAGGCACCAGTTGTCTGGCTTTTTTGCTGAACTGGGCCTTTTTGGCGCAGCCGTGAGGCACACTTTCCTGCTAATTTCTTACATCGGACTATGCACTTTTTATTTTTATCTGATGTACGACTATTATCTAACTATCTGGTGTATCGTGTGTCTCTTAGTCTGTGCTAAATAAATGTATTTTCTTTCATTCTTCTTTCTTTCTTTAAAGAAAGAAAGACAATACATTTATTTAGCACAGACTTAATGACTTAGTCTTACCTTCAATCTCCACGGGCGGTAGTTCTGCGATGTCACCGCGGCGATGTCTTCTGAAGCTCTGAGTGCGTCTGCGGGTTGTGAACGACGGAGTACGCTTAGGAGTCTTCACCACCTGAGAAAAATATCAATTTAGTTAGTATACACATTTTTGAGGGACACATGGGTGAATAACAGCCGAGCAAATGGAATAAATAGTTGTGATGGGTGACCTTCCCTCGAAAACCACGTTAATCTGATGGCTTCCAGTAAAGTTGGCATATATTTATGGCAGTCTGACCAATGCACACTGGTCTAAACGTAGAATGTTAGTTTATTGCACACAAATTAACTTGTGAATGTCAGATTGGAGTCACCAATACCGAATCCGATATTTTTAAAATAATTTAAATGATAAATGATTTATTTTCTGTAAGTAGGTTTGTACAAATACTTTTACACTTCAATCATATTTTTTTAAACTAGATGAGGTCGGCGTTTCCTGTCTGATTATTCTGAGAAGAAAGGCTGAAACAAACTCAGAGGCCACAGTCTCTTTTAAAGTCCAGATAAAATCTTGTTTAGATCATGTGAAGACCATGTAGATTGGTGTCTGAAATGGTCTTTTGAGGGAAACCACACAGATTGAGCGGACCTGTCCAGTCAGTGCACGCATTTGTCAAAAATCGTGCAGCTCAACTTAGAACTTGAGGAGCTCAACGATTCGACGAACAATACCACAGAAAGGACATTTGGGTAGGCCGCGTAAATTACTCAAACTACCAGATCATGATTAAAACTAACTAAGAAGGAAAACAGAAAAAAGAAATGACCCACGTAGTCGTCACATTCACAATAATTAAATAAATAAAAAATACTTTACAAAGTAAATATTCATGTCATTTTATACATAATATTCATCAATGTCAATGTGTATATTTATTTCAAATTTCAAAATTTTATATTAAAATCTGGACATAATCTTTGATGACCATATAGAGTGTCTGAAATGGTATTTTGTTTCAAAAGTATCGGTGTAGGTATTAGATTGGCGACCAATCTAAGTTTTGCGGTGAAATTCCCTCTACACAAGGAACTACTGTTAAACCGATCAAGGCACTTTCACACAAAAATCAAAACAAAAAAAAAAAAAACAGTGGCACACACACACACAAACTTTCGCCTGTATAATTTAGTGTGATTAGTATAAAGTATAGATTACCCTCTTACTAATAAACGTATTATATCAGATGAACACCGATTTCTCTCATTCAGTCGTCAGCGATTTGACTCTCTCAAAAAGAAGACAAAGCGTTGTGTAATTTATACAGATGCTATACAACGTTTATTAGTAAGGGGTGTATTTTTTTTAACGTGGAGAAATGCTCATGCGTTTTGCACTACCACGGGGAGATAGTGCAGTTATGTGGGACTCTAACCCACTAAAACTCCACGGTGTCCTCCTCTGCCGCTTACGGCGGGAACACGGGCACGCGTTAGCACTCATCCGTGAACCCGCCGCGAGTAAGGAGATAGATAAAAGATAGAATACTCTTTATTATGTACACCATATAAATAGAAAGGAGGTTATTATAGAAAGATTATATAAACACAGATGTACTCACACTCATACTCTCAGCTCGCTTCACAAGCTGTTCGTTCTTGGGCAGCCTGTCGAACTGTGGCGCCGGCGACAGTGTCTCTTCTGAAGACGCGGGCGCTATGGACGTCTGCATGCGTTCCGACTGCAACATACGAGTTATATTAACTCAACTAATTACGTGTAACGTTTATAAATTAATCCTGTGCAGCTATCAGCTCTGCTAGCACCAATTTTTATTAATATTTTTACTTCGACACTAGCTTCTGCTCGCGACTTCGTCCGCTCGAAATTGCACCCTCCCCCCATTCAACCTCTTAGGGGTGGAATATACAGACACTTGTAAGTATGTCGGAAAGATTTGCATAAAACATTATGCAAATCTTTCCGAAATACTTACAAGTGTCTTCTTAGAGATGCCTGTTCACTCTTACTTTGATGAAAAAAATCTGCTGTTACATACATTTTGGTCAAGTAGGTATTGAACTTTGTATTAAACAGCTGTTTTTTTTTTCGTGACTTAAGAGTTGTCCCATAGTGAAAGTTGTTCATATTCATAAATAGAACACCCTGTAAAAATTTGGAACCGGTAAAAAAATCACCCGGTATATTATAGATTTAGTGTTTAAAAAAAATCATAATTTGGTAATATTATTTGCCATAAATAGTGGCAACAGTAAAACGTATCCTGAAAACATTACAATATATATTACGATTAAAAAAGATACACCCCTGTGACGAACGGGTATCTGTGTCTCGGTCTTTCCCACCAAAAAAAAAAAATGATATCTCCTTACCTCTCTGACCATAGGCACGGGCGCGGTCTCGCGTCTCCTCTCCTCGGTGATCCTCTCCATCTCTCTCTTCCTGTATTGCTGCAGTCTCTCTGCCTCCTGTCTCTCCACTGATAGACGGCGAGCTTGCTCCTCTTCATTACGCTGCATTTGGAAGGCTTGTTCCACCTGGTGAAGAAAGGCGGCGTCAGTTTTAATTGGAAACAAACAAAACTATTTGTTGAGGACAGCGCCATCTGTGGACACCAACGGGAGGAGCGACCTTCCTAACCGAACTGAAGTCTATCATATGTACTATCCATATAATTTGTAAATCTCAATAAACTCTTTTTCACAAGAAGAATAAACCAGTCACTTTGGCATCATACCTACCTAAAAAAAGACACTGGCAGAATCATAAGAGGATAACATTATGAATTATAATATGGCGAAGACAGTTCGTGTTTTTCTTTTTTCGCTGCACTACGTAGGTATAATCAAAGAGATTGGTATTGGATTTGGATTGGATGAATTGGTATTTTAAGACAGACAAAAAAAAAAATAACTGAAACATCCTTCACCAAATGGGATTTGATACGATTAACTTAACAGTTAACTGCCCATTATAATTCATGATGTTATCCTTTTATGATTCTGACAAAGTGGCTTTATGAGGTCCCCTGATTTGCAAAACCCATAAAAATAAGGACACACCATAACACTATTATAAATATAAAAAGGTTGGTGCATTGGCATCTGCGTTACGGGTTCAAAATCTCAAAAGGCAAAAATATTTACATGCTGTAGATACTAAATAGTTGTTTCAAATTTAGATTTTGAATAATTGACAAATTAATTGAGGGGCCCGTGGCTAAAATAATAACAGCCGCACAGGTCGATAGATAGGTTAAGCTACTCCTGCCGCGGTTGGTTTGTGGATGGGTGACCATCTTTCTTTACATACCGTGACCCCTCCGTGCCTCGGAAAGCACGTTTAGCCGTTGATCCCGGCTATCATTCGTGGATCTTTGACAGTCGTTACGGGTCGTCAGAAGGCCGAAAGTCTGACAACAAGTCTTACTAATACTTACTAGAGTGATTCTCTTGAGGGCATTGAACTTGTCTCGCTGCGCGTCGATGGTTTCCTCCAAGTCGCGATGGCGATTGATCAGTTCTTCTACTTGAGCTACGCTTTCACCGTATTTGCCGTCGCGGACCAGTGGCACTCTGGAAGCGAGAGATTCGAGTTAAGAAACTAAAAAAAGGAATATTTAGAACAACGTTCCATCACCACTAAACTCACCGATGAGGCAAACAATGGTGTAAATAATAATAATAATATATTTATATGTCGGCGTCGTTGCCGTGCGTCATTTCTCTAAGCTGTAAACAACACGTGCACCGATCACGTCATCGACAAGTTCGTCACTCGACTTCTCCCACCGCCCCACTGTTCGACTTGTTTTGCCACTAGTGTTAAAGAGCGAGCAGCGAAGCGGCGACCATTGGACATCGTACGGACAACATGTGCTCAGAAACTGTCTCGCGTACCTACGTATCTGGTTGTATCGTGCGCCGTATGATTTGCTAGTGTGATTAAATTCTTCATGAAATTATAATCCGATTTGAACTGCAAACCGTTTTTCTATTGCGCAATAACCAACACTACCCACATAGTACGCCCACACCCACAGTAATTAAATATGCTTGATAGTAACGAGACACACTATACCTTTTTCTATATATACTTTATTGGTACAAGTCCTTACAATATGCTTAAGAGCATTTACGCCGTACGGTATTTCATACAAAGTTTCAAGCCCTTGTTTTTCGAAATGAATGAACCGATTTTAATGAAACTTCACACGCATAAGCAGGATACAAAGGTCTAAAAGTTACTTAAGCACATTTTCGAAAAATAGTGTTACAGCCAAATTAGACCGATTTTAAATTTTCCATAGAAACAGAGCTGTCCAGTTATCTTTTTTTAAATAAGACACTTCGAAAGTGTTCTGAAATAACTTTTTAGATCTTTGTATCCTGCTTATGCGTATGAAGTTTCATTAAAATCGGTTCATTCATTTCGAAAAGCCCTTGTGTTTGAAAGTTTGTATGAAATGCCGTACGTCGTAAACGCTCTTAGGTGTAATTTGAGTGTTCGTCGGTATTTAAATGATAAAAAAAGTTTTTATTTCAGTAAGTAGGTTTGCACAAACACTTTTACACGTCAATCATATTTTTTAAACTAGATGAGGTCGGCGTTTCCTATCTGACTACTCTGAGAAGAAAGGCCGAAACAAACTCAGAGGTCAGTCTCTTTTAAAGTCCAGACAAAATCTTGGTCAGATCATGTGAAGACAATGTAGATTGGTGTATATATAGTTAATGAAGAGTTTATTCCCAATGAAATATCACATACCTGTTGGTGATCCAGTTGTCTAGAGCGTCAGCGTCGCGCTTGAACACGAGCGCGTCGAGGTGCTGCGTATAGATGCGCTCGCGGTTGCTCCACGCGCCGTCCAGCTGCGCGCGCCGGCTGCGCAGGATCGACATGCGATCCTCTATCTCGTTGGACATGAAGTGGCCTTCCTTTACTAGTTTTTCGCCTGCGGGGAAAGAAAGTTGTAGCGGTATCTACAACGCCACATGCAAACAACGCGTCATACTGACGTCACGTAAAATCCTGCATCGCACAAGCAGAGTTTACCGCGCAACTAGCATAGATACAACGGCCCGACATGAATCATCGGGCAGTTGCCCGCCAGACACAACACCCGTCTGGTCGGAGGATCCTCCCTTTTCTATGGAGGTTGAGTGAACTTTACGCCCTGTTCCTCATACCTCTATACTGGTGACCCCGAACATGAACGTCAGCGCAGCCTTCGTGCAAATACTTCACAGCGTGACTCGCGTTTATACTCGTATTTTTAAAAGCTTACATTTTTTTTTGGAACGTCAGTTCGACATAGCTATGGAACAAATCATAAAATCTCTTCAAAGTAAGAGTGAACAGGCTTCTTCTGGGTAAGCTCACTCCATCGTAGACTTTGTCTCTGTCACCTCTGACCTAGACTAGAGTCGAGAGCAAACCCATTTCAAATAACAAAAAAAATACAGGAATAGTTTTCAATGCAGATCGATTAGTGGCACAATAAAGCCAATATCGACTGCTTCAAGCTGCGACTGCTCAAACTCAAAGCATTTATTTCAATTAAACCATTTACAGTACCCGGCGATAAATATTGCACATCGACCTTTACCTTTTTTGTATTTTATACAAAGAATAAAAATAATTATCAAAAGAAGCAAATCATAATTGTTTTGACAGCTCCTAATAGATACCGGACTGTTTGTATTTCGTGCGACAGAGATAACGCTCTACGAAGCCGAAATTAGCCGATTGTCTCTTTCCAAAGGTCGATGTGCAATATTTATCGCCGGGTACTGTACATCATTAATTTTGAATTTATGAATTTGAATTTAGGAATCCACTGGATGCGAGAAGCACAGAACCGGTCAAAGTGGAGGTGCTTGGGGGAGGCCTATGTCCAGCAGTGGACGTCTTTCAGCTGAAATGGTGATGATAATGACTTACCATCGCTGTACAGCGTTTGGAAGGCATCTTCCTTCGCATCTATCTCCACCTTGATGTCCCGGTGTCTTGCTAGCAGTCGCTCTGCTCCGGACACGTCGTGTGCGAGGTCCGGAGCTGTCACGCGGGCTAGGGTCTCGTTTGTCCACGCTCTGGGGGAGGAAATAATAATTATTATATTACTCATTATCCATACTAATATTATAAATGCGAAAGTGTGTGCGTCTGTCTGTTACCTCTTCACGCTTAAGAGCGTTTACGACGTACGGCAGTTCATATAAAATTACGAGTCCTTGTTTTTCGAAATGTGTGAACTGATTTTAATGTAACTTTATACGCATTAGCAGGATACAAAGGTCTAAAAAGTTACTTAAGAACATTTTCATCATCATCATTTTCATGGTCATCGTGTGACCACATCTGTTAGCAAGCGTTACTATAGCGGCCGAGCGCTGCAAGCAAGAATAGCCTTTACTTATCTATACAAGATGTAAGTTTCCTCGATAGTACATGGTGTGTAGATGACGGCTTCATGAATGACGAAATGTTTACTTACAACAACTCCTGGTAAGTATCGAAGTACGCCTGCAGCTGGCCGGCCAGCTCCAGCTGGTGCGTGCACTGGTCGGCGCGCTGCACCAGCGTCTGCAGGGCTTCGCTTACGTCCTCCAGCTTCGCGGTCACGTGCTCCTTGGCGTCGGGGAAGGCGGTGCCCAGTCTGTCAGAGAGAGAAGGGAGAAATAAATAAGGGGGTAAAAGTTTTAACTAAGTAAAAAAAAAATTGGTGCAGGTATCATTGGCCATTGAAAAGTCAGGGACATTTATTGTTAAGCAAATTGACTGCGTAAATTGAATTGTCAGTATATTCAAACCACAACATTCTTTGAACACGGCAGATTGACGTGGGGTGTCGATTTGATTGATTTTCCCTGAATTACTGAAAACTATGCGTAATCTTGGCCCATCGAGGGTCATTGAGTGTCACTGACCATTGCGCACCATCATGGCCCAATATGGGCCATTGTGTACACGGCCATTACCCATCAATGACCATTGGTAATACACCATCATGGCCCATCATTGCGCACTGTGTGCCATCCTGGCCCATTGTGTACACAGCCATTGAGCATCACTCACCTCTCAGCCTCCGTGTGCAGCTTGTCGTGCGCAGCTTTGATGGCGTCCAGATCAGCCCTGAGCGCGTGCAGACTCCTCTTCTGCGCGTGCAGCTCGTGCAGCGAGCGCGGCGGCGCGGCCTCGCTGGCCAGCGCGGTGTGCTTCTCGCCGACCCAGGCGGCCGTCTCCTCGGCCGAGCGGTCGAACTCGTGCACTTGGCGGGCGCCCGCGAGGGCCTGCAGATAAGAGATAACATTTTTTTTAGTACTTCATTGTAATATTTTATATAATATAAGCTAACATTTAAAATAATAAGAATAATATGGGGGTGTGGACTCAGCGATCATTGTGCCGATGGCGTTACAGCCAATGGCTTAATTGCCAAGAGCCTCGGCCAACACCTGAGGAGGCTCTCGTTAGGCAGCTGGATCAAGGGCATGATACAGAAAGCTGTACACCTGGACACGGCTCGTATTGTTAGGAGGTTCCTTTCTCTTGAGCCCTGACCGCCGGTAGCTTGGACCCTGTTCCCGATACCGGTGGGCTACAATTTTTTATATTTTTAAATGTTTTTTTTATTGTTTTCTTGTAAAAATATTTAAAAATGTAATAAGTTTGTAACAAAATAAATAAAGGAATACACATACATACACATACATACACTGGTATATACATTTATATGAAAAAATAAGCATCCTTGCGCCATCTCATCTTCTTAGCACGATGCAGTAGTTTTTCCGTGAAAGACCAAGAAACATCCATCCATCCTCACAAACTTTCGCGTTTATAATATTAGTACAGTACCCGGCGATAAATATTGCACATCGACCTATTCGATCCTATCGATTTTATACAAAGAATAAAAATAATTATCAAAAGAAGCAAATCATAATTGTTTTAACAGCTCCTAATAGATACCGAACTGTTTGTATTTCGTGCGACAGAGATAACGCTCTACGAAGCCGAAATTAGTCGATTGTCTCTTTCCAAAGGTCGATGTGCAATATTTATCGCCGGGTACTGTAGGAAGTATGACTCCGTATTATCAGAATCATAGACAAACAAATAGCCTGCACTCACCTCCTGCCTCGCCAACGCCAACTCCTTCAAATCGTCCCACAGTCCCTTGATGTCATCAATTCTCTGCTTCACTCTGTCGGCTTCCGGCGTGTTCTCTTCTAGAAGTACAGTGCCAGCTTCGCAGACGCCTTCGATTCTACCCTCATTGGCTGTGCAAGCATACATAATTAATTAGTTCAATTACTTATCTCTTTATTCTAATGATAAGGCTGAAGAGTTTGTTTGTTTGAACACGCTAATGTCTGGGACTACCAGTAGGATTTGAAAAATTATTTATTTATTTAATACTTCAAGCACATAAATGTACAGACACGGATCTAATGCCATAAGCATTGTCTACCAGTCAACAAAAAAAAACAAATACAATAACAAATTCTTTTTACATAAAACCATAATTAAATTAAAGTAGATCAATTTTTTACTATTTGTAGGAATTTTAGATACCTAATACTTAAGTATGGGCCGGTCACCTCCAGAGACAGGAGACACAAAGGTGGGCACAGATCACTACAAACTGGATCCCGATCAATGAGGTACGCAAAAGAGGTAGACCATTCAAAAGGTGGAACGACGAAATAATAAAAACGACTGGCAATACTTGGTGCAGATTGGCGAAAGAAAAAAGGCCATGAAAGCATTTGGAGGAAGCTTTCACCGTCTACGGCGTTCCTTACTTAGAAAACTATCACTAACACTACAATTTAATATTCTATGATAAGTATCAACTAAATTTTTTTTTCTTTTCAAGGGGTCCTTGTTGATTACGGAACCCTAAAAAGGAAGACCTATACGTGGCCAAAAAGGCTTAGATTTCACAGTGATAATGGCCATAATCCCTCAAAAAGTTAATATTCCATCGCATACTCGCATAAAATGAAAGAAGTAAGGAATCGAATAAAAGCTATTTTATTTTTATGTATTTAACTAGCTTCTGCCCGCGACTTCGTCCGCGTGAAATTTCTTGTTCCCCGACCCACCCCGTCGCATCGCATCGCCTGCCCGCGCTATTACTTCGTTTTTGCTTAGCGTTCTTTCTGACTTTTTTTCGTTTTGCTCGGCTCCTAAAGGTCATAGCGTGATGTTATATAGCCTATAGCCTTCCTCAAGAATTGGGCTATCAAATGCAAAAAGAATTTTTCAAATCCGACTGGTAGTTCCAGAGATTAGCGCGTTCAACCAAACAAACAAACAAACAAACTCTTCAGCTTTATAATATTATTAGTAATTAGTAATTATTAGTAATTAGTATAGATACTTATGTATAAGCACTTGAGTGAGATACCTGAGATACAGGTTTATTCCTAGTTCACGTAGAATCCAATTATATCTTACCTACTGCTAGTTTAAGGACCTAATTTGTAAATATTTATGTACTTAAATCAATTATTCTAACTTTACTAAAACTATACAGAAACTAAAAAGATGCGTCGAAAAATTCATCCGCATCGCTGTCGACTGGTAATGTACCCAAGAGACTGGCGGCATTACCACGTTGTATGGCGATGCTCAGCCTCTGGTCAAAGTAAAAACCAGCCCTTGGGTCACGGGAAGTGTCAACCAGTCGTTTAGAAATTTCTTTAAAAAGACCTTGAGCACTCGGACATGAGTGATCGACCGTTATATATGTTTATGAGCTAAGTGTCTATGGGTCAATTTATTTTTTTAATGTTTGTTATTTTTTTCTCCTTTTTTGATGTTTTTAATACCTGTATTGTGTCTTTTGTTGCACTGAATAAACGTTTTATCTATCTATCTATCTAAAAGTGACTGCCGAGCAGATACTGCATCCAAGCCCTCCGCCAGTTGTAGCGGTTTTTGTTCCACTGGGCTATGGAGGGTAAGGACGATGGAGGGCACTCGCGGTTGCGCACTAAAAATATTCCTGCGCAGATGATTGCTTCATTGCTTTTTACTTACCCTGCAACTGCGCCAGGAAGTTGTCGAATGCTTGCTGCAGGGTTTCCACATGCTCAACATCCAGTCCGTACTCTTCGCTGGCTGCTGTGGTCATCTGTTCGCTGATCCATTCCTGTACTTCCTCGCATTCTTGGACGAACCTGTGAGTTAGGTCCGCAATGAGTGAAGATGTTAAGACAAGTTAGTAAAAAAAATCTATTAGTATATGTGTTGGTACAAGAAGATCCCAAACAAACTAAACACAGTAAGAGTAAAATCAATATCCAACCCCCCCCCCCCCTCTTCAAAATCAAAATATTTTATTTCACATAAACCTACATGGGCACTTATGAAACGTCAGAAGCTGGTGCACGGTTCCAATTGGTCGTTTCCTATGGAGAACAACCGGCAAGAAACTCCACGGTTACTCTTTTTAAAAATAATTGGCTTTTACAATGTTTTCAAATTACAGTAGGTATGGGAGGACAGAGTAGGCCTGTCAACAAGTACCAGGTACTTGATAACATAAAAAATTGTCTACAGATCTAAAGTCTACAAGGCCTACAAAGTCCTCAAATTTACAAAATAAGAATCTATCAAAAGGATATATAAAATATATAAACCTACTAAAACCAAGTGATATGATTGCCATTACAACAACTAATAAAGAGGTAAAAAATTAGAATTGTCTGTATATAATGTCAAATAATGAAAAAATTATGTCAAAGAAGTATGTTTAAAATAAACATCATAATTTGAGAGCAGTTAATAGATATTTATATAGTTATGCCGTTAATGAGGTAATAATTCCTTCTATATGGCTTCCCTGGCGGAAGCCATATAGAAGGAATGGGGATTGTCCAAAATTTCTAACCATTATATTTTATTTTATTTTTTGTAAATTTAGAGCATTTTGAGAAACTAATTTGAATATTTTGATGATTGGCTCAATAGTTATTTTAATAAAAATTATTTAATTATTTTAAGTTTTTAAGGTAGGTGACGTCATCCAGTAGCATAAAGATTAAGTGCCGTTGCCTTACTAGTACATTATTAAAAATTTTAATCTGTCAACACAACGTCAACAATGTCACATCTGCCAAAGTGTCAATAGGCCGAATAGACGTCTTAAATAATCGAATCCTAGCTTAGCGTATTTATTTACAAATGGTTTTTTTAAGTGTAAAGTGTCCTCCAAGGAATATACTATTCTCTATCGTCACTAGAACAATCGATGCGGCGACATAGAAATAGAATAATAACGCACGCGGCGACATTATTACTATTATTGCTGCAAGTTGGAACAAAGCACTTCCTGTATTCCATAACTCTTCCAGTATAAATATTGTCGAGTGTTGAAATAATGTATGTAATGTAATAATGAGATTTATAAACAAGAATGTTTATATTTTTGACATATTTACAATAACTTGACATTTGACAGATTGTAGACAATACTGGCCTCTTACTTTTTATTTTCTGAGGCAACGATACAAAACTGTACAGCCAGTCGTACGTAATTTGAAGGGCAAAGAAGGTCAATCGTATTTTATCAAAAATATCAATAACATATGAATATTTTTCAAAATTAATTAGTCCGTAATGATCAGTAACGCTATTCCTCGAAATGGTTTTTCAATTACAACATTTAAAAAAATATGAACAATGCCCATTATTGCCAAACTACCTTCTTTTCTCAAACTTACTTGAAATACTTCAAGCTCTGCTGCAACCGCTGCTGTCTCTTGGCGGACAGTAGTTTCATTTCTTCGTAAGTTGTTTTGATTTCATTCATTCTCTTTTGTAGTTGTTCGCCGTCGATTGTGGAACGATCCTAAAATAAAACGTTTTTGTTAAAAATTTAGCGACATAACGATGAAAGTTTTTGTTAAAATAACATGCCGGAAATGGGTGGACGATGTTGTTGTTATCGAGGGTTGAACCTGCAGAAGGCTGGTACAGTGCCTTTAGGTGTGTTGGGCATTTTTTGAGATGAGGAAAAAACTACTGAACTTGGGCCACTGTTACCGCAACCGACACAGCTTCGAATGTGTTCGGCTGTCCTCGGGATGTACTCGGTTTTAATGTATATCCGATAAGTCAGTGAGTGATGGCAAAGTATTCTGTTTGTGTTTTGTTTTCACTTCTGTCGGCACTTCCGGAGTGCCACTGTTTTTTTTTGTTAGCCTTTACTATCCCACTGCTGGTCAAAAGCCTCTCCCAAGTCCTTCCAGGAACTCTTTTTCCGCGCCACCTCGAACCAGTCCTCGCGGTATGCGTCCAGGTCATCTCGCCACCTCCAGGCACCAGTGTGTGGAGACTTTTGCCCAGCGCTCCCCCTGCATGCGGCTGCTGTGACCCCCCAATCACACTTGAGCCTCCCAGCCTTTTTTCCTACATCCTGTATGCCCGTTTTGGAACACAGCGTGGTGTTCCGAATTCTATCCTGTCTTTTAACACCCAGAATGCTGCGTTCTATAAAACACATTTTATTTCTTAACTACAATGAGGGTTTTCGTGAAAATTTACGACACCATTTGGCACCACTGTGACAAGAGGTCTTCCAATATAAAATATATGATGACGTTCATCATTCGATTCATTCATTCGTTCATCATACAGTCATGACTAAAGAAAATATAGGCTCTTTGACAGATGCCTGGACCTGACGTGTCAGTGCTGCCACCTAGCGAACGTCATTTCAAAATACCCTCATTAAACTATCCCGTCTTTTAACACCCAGAATGCTGCGTTCCATAAAACATATTTTTAACTACAATTAAACTAAATCTGTCTACTCACCATCAACCCAGCCGCAGTCTTCTCCAGCTTGCCGATACTGGCATCAAACCCGGTGACCTCTCTCTGCAACGCGTCCAGCCGTCTGACCAGCGCGAGCGCAGAGTCCTCGTCGCGACCCACGTCGCCTGATACTAAGACTATGCGACGTTCTAGTAGCCAGGCTTCTGCTTCGGAGATTTCAGAGATAAGCTGTGAAAAAGATATGGAAGGTAAATTAAGATGAAAAGGTGTGTTGTTTAAGATATGAGAGAAATATGCTAATTTGTAGTATCAGGCAGACGACGTTTATTTACTACAAGATACATTATTTTAACGAGTTACGCGACGTGCATTCTGGACACATAATTTGTACCTATTTATTGCAAATAATATGTAAAAATATGCTTCAATAAATATATCAGTGTAAAAGGAATATTCGCGGCGGTCAGTTTTATTTCATCATCCTAATAGAATCGTCTCGTTATTATCATATGACCAAGTGTAGGGGTTCCTACATTTATTTTGGTCCTTCGAGCCGGATATGAACCAGTGATCTATGCATGACGCGTGGGGCAGGTTTGGTTCAATGTTGCTTTTAATTCAAGAGTAGTAAAATATTAAACAATTATATGATTTAAAATGGCTTAAAGCAAAATTATAGCAAGTAGCAGCGTTTTCTTTTTCCAATCATTTATTTGTTGTGTTTTTTGATACAGTGTAGTATTATTTTGCAATCGCCTCAAAGACCGCTCGTGTGCATCTCGCATCCAGCAGATTCCTGCGGCCTTCACCAGGTCATATTTCCACATTGTGGGAGACCAGTCTCGAATTTTCAGCCCTATCGGCCATTCGATCGTTTAATTACTAATTATTTTCGATAACTCTTGGTGCTTTTTTTCAGGATGGGAATCATCAAATGACCCCTCCCGCTCTGGGTGGAGCGGAAGGGAGTGTCAGACTCTTACTGACTAAAACCCACCTGTGTTCCTTCCTTAGCCCTTTATGTTCCGGGCCAGCGGTAACCCTTTCGGACAATCCCGCCGATCTTGCAGGCTTCGGCATACGACAATGATGGTGACATCTCTTTGAGGCGGGCGTGCAACACGTGCGCGCCGGTCGGCACGGGCCTGGGTCCTGATCGGACGGTGAGCTGCCCATTACTCTCCGCCCGCAGGCCCGCGCCTACGGTGGCCGGGAGTCGTCGCGCGGCTCCCGACGCCCGGAGCGTCTCCCGCGGCGGCTGGGACGGGAGGCTCTCTGCCTCAGCCGTCCCGCCGCCTCCTTCGCATGACTGTTTCGCAGAAGGAGGTGATTTCCTCTCACACCCTCTCGCCCCGGACCATGGCTTGAACCAGGGCCGGACGCGAGAGGTCGCCGCCGCTGCCGAGCGCCTCTACGAAGACACGGCTCTTGGTTCTTGGTGCTCTTGGCCTAAAATATAGTAAGTGGTACCTGTAGCAGCGCGCATCTGTCCTTAATGAGCGCCGTCCTGTTGGCGGCCGCGTCTAGTAACGCGCGCTGCGCCGCGCCCAGCTCGCGCGCGCGCGCGTCCAGCGCCGCGCCCGCGAAGTGCCCGCGCCGCGCCAGTGCGCCCGCGCGGCTCTGCAGCGCCTTTACTATTGGCTCTCTGTGGGCGGAAGGAAGTTTTGCAGTCAATTCATATTTATAGCTGTGGCGACATCTACATTGCCAGTTTGCCACATGCGAACTACTCATAATTCCGGCATCAGGCAAAATGACAACAACTGAGGAAGTCGTGCAGTGTTTGAAGGTGAAGACCAACTGGACTCTGAGAGTCGAAAGCTTAGAATCGCGCCACAACATCAACTTTAAGTCATTCGTGGTACGAGTTCCAACCCAACATCTACAGACCCGTCTGAAAGAGGACTTCTGGCCGAAAGGTGTCGTATATCGACGATATGAATGAGAGAGACGACACTCTTAAACTCTTTCCAAGACCCAATTTGCCATATTAACGGTAAGGTACTGTAAAAGGGTTATTTAAATAAATAATATAAACATATGTACCTGGCTAATAACTCAGCTTCCAAAGCGAGATGTTTCTTGAGCATCGCTTGCGCCTCAGCCAGCGTCGAACCAGCTTCCTCTTGTCTCACTGCCGCTTCACGTTCACGCAACCTGTATAAGAGTTAAAATTATATTTATTTATATTACACTAATTGCTGGTAAATAATAGTAAACTGCATTCAAATTTTTTAGTTTCCAATTTATGTGATTGCAGAAAAAATTGCTTAAATTTCTACATAAAGTTTAGTTTTCTAGTTATTCTGAAATCAACTTAATTTACACGAAAGTAAAGTTGATATTTGTATAAGTGTAACTAAAATCAATTGGAAACATTCTAAGGTTTTTAATGGATTTTATCTGGACTGACATGTTTCATTAAGTTATTATAACATGAATAAACTGAATGTGCATCAAGGGGCCGGCGGAGCATGCGTAGTTCATACAAAAGTTATACCAAAATAAATTGTAAATCAAACACATTCTTAATGTAGTGTGTATTTATTCCGATTGGATTACAGAATATCTAGATTTCCAAATATATATTTTGAAAGGAAACTGATATAAAGACGACATATCGACGGCGAAGTGCCAATACCTCCTAACTGATTTTTTTTTGAGAAATTTAATTTTTTTTCGTTTTGAATTTAAAGGCGTTATTCGCACGTTTTAGTGAAATCGCCTTAGTGTATTTTTAGATGCAACAGCATTCAATTAAAATGTGGAAATATAAACCTCCCAACTAAAACAACGTGTCTATTTTTGAACGTTTTTTTCCAGTATGTGTGAATTTTTGACTTTGTCAGTTAGGAGTTATTGGCACTTCGCCGTCGATATGAGGAAATACAACATAGTGCATACAACCCGAATCTCTTCAAAGTAAGAGTGAACAGGCTTCTTCTGGGTGAGCTCACTCCATCGTAGACTTTGTCTCTGTCATCTCTGACCTAGACTAGAGTCAAGAGCAAGCCCATTTCAAATAAAAAAAAAAAAAAACAAATTTCTCTAAAAAACTTTTTTTTCTCATAACTCGTCTTTAAATCAGTGTCCATTTAAAATATATATTTGGGAACCTAGACATTCTGTAATCCAATCGGATCGATGGGCGGGAAAATGCGTTACATCCACACAAAAAGGTTATCGCTCACCATAATGCTGTGATACTATGCGAAACAGAGCCACAGCGCTGGTTTTACAGTGTATTTATCTATGATATGGTTTAATTAACTTTAACGTAGTTCATCATTTAAGCCGAAAGATGTCCAACGCTGGACATAGGCCTCCGTAACGTAACGTTAACGTAATGAATACTGACCATCTGAACTCCTCGTCAGCATCGCGGTCCCATCTGTGTAGGAGCGCAGCGTCTTCCAAGTTGTCGCGACGGATCTGCATCGGCTCCTGTAGTTGGCGATATCTGTTAAAGGGAAAAATAAATGAGAGATCGCTCTGATTTAATAAAAAATTTTAAATTATAAGATTATTTACATAACAAATATAAACATGTAAATGATAAAATCATATGGTTAAAAAGAAATCGGTTGAGAATGGAAGAGCCATGTATTCGACTGTTCGAGATATTTGATTTAATCTTGAGACACAAGACATTCGAACTAATGGATTAGAAAATGAAGGCAAAACAAAAAAAAATAACAATAAAATGTTCGTGTACGCTCAACTCAACTTATTTCAAGAGATTTTTTCATTTTCTCGGCCCGTTTCTATACAACAAAATAAACGAAGAGTGTCAAATCTAAAAAAGATTGCACAATCGTACTTCCAAGATAAGTCATATGACGAAACTGAAAAAATCTTAACATAGGTGATGAACATCAACGAGCACACACACATACACACACACACACACACACACACACACGCACACACACACACACGCACACACACACAATCACACACACACACACACACACACAATCACACACACGCACACACATATTTATCACAAATTATTTTATTTTAATAGTAACAAAACGTAACTTAAACTTTTAATTGTCTAACTGAAGTCTTCGAAATTGTAACAGTAACATTAGAAGCACTATGTAACTTTTACATTATCGTAAATGTATGTGTGCATAAAATTCCTGCAAAAGGTGTCCCCAAAATTTTTGACATGACTTTAAATGTATTCAGCTGCATCTGGTTAGACTGGAAGCCAACTCCAACATAGTTAGAAAAAGTAGGTCAGATCACGGTGGAATGTCTCTTTTACCTCTTAACAGCAGCGTCAGCCTTGCTCAGTATCTCGTCCGCCATGAAGTGGTCGCTGTCGGCGAGCTGGCGCGCGTTGTCAGCCAGCTGCGTCGCGAAGTCCGACTTGCTCGACACTTGTTGCTCGAGCCGCGAGTGGCGCTTGAGGAGGGCTGTTACCGAGGCTAGGTCTTTGCCTGGGGGAGAGAAAGATGTTTAGGATAAATGTTGAAAACTAAAAACACAAATCTTTTGGTTATTTTACTAACCAAAAGATTTGTATTTTTAGTTTTTCATGAGTTCTTGAGCTAAAAGGCGACAGTCCAAAAATAGTGGTTATAATGAATAATACAATGTGGAGACGAACATCACACTAATATTATAAAGGCGAAAGTTTGTGAGTGTGTGTGTGTGTGTGTTTATGTTTGTTACTTCTTCACGCTCAAACGGCCAGCCGTTACCCGTGAGGTAGCTGACACCCTGGATTAACATATAGGCTACTTTTTATCCCGATATTCTCACGGGACCGACACGTATGCGAGTGAAACCGGAGGGCACAGCTAGTACAATAAAAAAATGAAAACACTGGCATAGGAGTTAATAATGTAAATCGTGCAATATACAACGTGTAACGGAAAGGGTATATACATACCAAAGGCACGGCTTCTTTGGATGATATCAAACGATATTGGAAGGGTTTTTTAATCCTATATCTACATGTTCAGAACTTATGAGAATTTTTAATACATTGATACCAGAAACCGAACTTTTCAAATTGAAATAAACACATCACTAGCACTAAATCAGCTGATCGGTGTCAGTGAACCATTTGTGAGTAAAAATAAACCTCTTACTCCTGGTATTTCTGAATAAAATGAATAAAAGGTTCCGCATGTTTATTTTTTGTTTACAAAATATACTGACTTTTCCTAAACTTTGATTTTGGTCTAGGTATTAAAATTTTACGAAATAATATTTAGGTAGGTACCTGTTTGCACTGTCACGTATTATTTACACACTTGTTGGTTTTTTATGTAGTTGTCCTTTTGTAGAAGATTACTTTGTAAATAATTATTATCTACATAGTAAATAGTAATCTTTCACCCACCCCACCTTACCATCGTACCTACAACACAATAAATTAATTAAAAAACAATATTCCTGTATTGAATTTCCCAACGTTATTCCTATCCTTTTATTTTGGTGGCCATAAGGATAAACGATGTTTTGCTTTAAATTGATTTTTTAATCGATTCACAGAACGAATCCCGTGCTCTTGAATCGATCTACTAAAAATTCAACAAAAATCGTAATCAAAAAAATTTTAAACAACATTTAACACACCTTTATTTTGTGACATATTTACAGTTGCCAGTCAGGTAGGTACGTCTAAACTTTTAATCAATAATATTAATAATTGATAACCTTTCCAGCGTAATTAAATGACTTTCATTCAGATGGTACAGATGTAGTCGGTTAAAATCAAATGTTTCAATCTTCGCTTAGTGCTAACTTAAATAATGCGGACAAGCTAAAAAGTGTCGGCATAATTATGTATGTAATTGATCTTGTTTGAAATAAATAAACCTACCTATTCGCTGTTTATGATTGTCAGCATAATACTTTGGGCAAACATGAACTTGAACTATTATGAGCCCTTATCATAATAATTTTTACACATACGATCCAGGAGATTCGATTCACCTTACTATTGAATCGATTTGCTTGAAGATCGCATTAAAACGAATTGTTTCGAAAAATCGTCAGCTCGTACCATTGAATTGATCATAAAAAATCGAATCCTTACGTGTATCCTACCAAGAATTAATTGCTTAAATAAACATTATTATTTGCCATTAAAACTTAGAATAGAAAAGGATTTAGAACAAGAATTTTTGTCCAACTGAACCCAAAACATCATTTCAATTCACCTCTTCGGTATTGATGCTTCTCCTAGTACAAAATAAAATCACAGTTCGGTTGCACGGTTCCGTTCATAATTTTAAAAATAAGGTTTTTTTTTTAATAATTATCTCGAAAACTATTAACAACAAGTTAATACTATTTTTTTATTACAAAATAATAGCACGCCCGCATAATTTTTGTCTGTAGGACTAACCGAAAGAATTATCGGAAGTTCACGGTCTGTCGGTGCTTTATCAATAGTACATGGGTTTTATTGGTTTGAGCACGTTTAGTCTTTAGTATAATTCAAACGAAGTCAATAAAAAATGTCGCAAAACTGCATCTAACTGTGGAAAGAAATTAATAAAAGTACTAGGACCGCATGAGTTAGGAATTGTTATTGCCGAATTGAAAATCTTTTGCTCACAGAACCCTGATTACGTCGTTACACACACAATGTAAGCATCTTAGTGTGTGTAAACCTAATGGGTTAGTAGGGTACGTGCACCAATTGCCGTCCTGTAGTTTCAATTACTCCTGGTAAATACAACTTCTAAAGAGATAACGCGGCCCCATAAATTATGATTTTTAATGGATTGAAATTAAGAAAAGAAAATAATTAATTAAGTTGCGGGAATGTTGTTTTTAGTCAGTAAGAGTCTAAGGGGAGGCCCACACTGCACCACCGTGTCACGCAGCGGGGTTCGTGGAACGGAGCAAAATTCCACGCGCGGAAGCACGTTTTTATTGAATTTGGTAAAAAATCACGGGGGCACGTTCAGCGTCCCACTGCGTGATGTGGTGAAAAAAAAATGAATGATTTTTCAATTTTGAATTTGAATTAGGTACGTAACTCTGGTGTGTTAGATTTACTTGAAAGTTTAACGGAGTTTAGTTGAAATTATTATTAAGATGTAAAATAATCTTGAATCCTTGAACAATATTTTTTAATAGTACTGGACACTAATTGGGACAGCCACCCTATACTCGTAGGTATCTAAATTTAACGAAATAATATTTAGGTACCAGGATAGCAGGGAATAGGAGATTTATTTAGCATTGTTATTGTTTTGCTCGCCAGTCGACGTCTGTTCCGTGTCTAGTGCACTCGTTTCTAGTCCCTGTGACACGCGCATCAGTTCAGTACGGCTACACCTAATTGACTTTTTTTTATTGTGTTTGAAAATGTCGATAAGTAATAGCGAATATTACGAAATGATGTTGTGTGTCGGAGCAGAACATGGTAATTTGCGAGCTGCCCGAGAACTGTACCGTCACCGTTTTATTGAGGGTAGACCAGATGCTGACCGTCGACAGCTGCCTTCGTCGGCATGTTTTAGCCGGATGGTACATCGTCTGTACCAAACTGGGTCATTCCACGCACCTGCTTCAGAGGGTCGCCCGAGTACTACCGATCCAGAATTTGAAGAAGCTGTTCTGGAACATTTTGAACTCAATCCACGCACTAGCACACGTCGAGCTGCATTAGCGCTGGGTGCCTCTAACCACATGCAGGTATGGCGAGTGCTAAGCAATGACGGTCAGCACCCATACCACTTCCGTCGTACCCAGGAGCTGATACCGGCAGATTTTTTGCCTCGCGTGGCCTTCTGCGAGTGGTACAGAAACCAGTCAGAAGCTTCGCCAGATTTTGGTTCAAAAATACTATGGACCGATGAGGCATCCTTCACGAGAGCGGGAATAAGCAACATCCACAACGAACATGTTTGGTCTCACACGAACCCGCATGCTTCGACAGAGTCGTCATTTCAACACCAATGGCGACTGAACGTGTGGGCAGGTATAATTGGAGACGTTGTCGTAGGACCAGTTTTCTTGCCGCAAAGCTTAAACGGCCAAAATTATTTAAGCTTCCTGAGGAATGAATTAGACGATGTCCTCACAGTGCTACCAGTGTTAAGCTATGTCAATCTCGTGATGAGGAATAATTTAATTTTCCAACATGACGGTGCACCGGCACATTTTGCTCGAGATGTTCGCCATTATTTAGATGCGCGCTTTCCTCAGTGGGTTGGGCGTGGTAGCACAAGCGTGGCTTGGCCTCCCCGATCCCCAGACCTAACCCCGTTAGACTTTTTTTTGTGGGGGTACATTAAAAATGCAGTGTACGCAGTGCAGTGTGATACAGTGGACCAAATGAAAGTACGAATTGAGGCCGCTTTCAGGACAATCACACCAGACATGCTACGCAATGTTCAGGAGTCTATGAACAAGCGAGCGGCCTTGTGCATACAGTACCAAGGCCACCACATCGAACCCCACCTTTAAAAATGTAAGTCAATTTACTAAATTAAGCAAAACTTTAAGATTTTACTGTTTTCTCGGTAATAAGTAATAATAAGAGATGAAACTAGTTAACCTACCTAAACTTTGTTTCGATATTTTACGTAAGTTTTGTTATCTCGGTTTTTACGTGCAATTTATGGCTTAATATTAATATTAACGAGTAAACTGAAAATCAATAATTACACATTAATTTTTACATCACGGTAAAGTAGGTATTGTGTTGCGCGCGCGCACATGCCGCCTATGCTTTGGCGGTACGGCGCGCCGCACCGCCAAAGCGGTAGGCGGCATGTTTGATCTCGTCAGTTCGCGCCGACAAAGACGCCGCGTTTGGTAGGCTAGTACAGTACTAGGCGCGCAGAATTACCGAAGAGATTTATCGTGATATTGGCAAGTAAAGTGATTGACCTACGTAGTGCGGTGACATGTTTGTTATGATTTGAATTTCAGAAACCTAAGATACCGAAAATTTGGTATCAATGAGGGTTTTCTGAAATGACGTTCGCTAGGTGGCAGCACTGAGACGTCAGGTCCAGGCATCTGTCAAAGAGCCTATATTTTCTTTAGTCATGACGGAATGATGAACGAATGAATGAATCGAATGATGAACGTCATCATATATTTTATATTGGCAGACCTCTTGTCACAGTGGTGCCAACTGGTGTTGTAAATTTTCACGAAAACCCTCATTCTTAGAGTATTTTATTTTGAGTTGAAACTAAGTATAGTGACTCTATACCAGCTGTTATCTTTAGTGCTTAAGGATAGCTATAGGGTTTCTGTTACACGTTGTATAAATAAAACTTAAAACCAAATACTTACTTAAATAAAATATAAATACCATAACAGCAAATGATACTATTTATTGATACTATTTTTTTATTTGATTTTAATTTATTTTAATTTCATTTTAATTTAATTTAATATTATTATTATTTTTTTTAATTAACAAGCGCCTTCATCCTCTCTCCTATTAAATATTAACTTTGCTGTGCCCGACAGGGTCCATAATTGATTCGATGTTTTAAAATACCAACCATTTACTATGTACACATTATGGAACGCAGTAAAGTATTGAGTATTGAGGAGTATTACTGGTTACGACTGTATGGATCAATTACTTATCGGAAATAAATTTATTTGAAATAATATATTAAGGAACTATCAAAGAAATCCTAACATTGAAATTAAGCTTTATTTAAAAAGAAACTAAATAGAATTAGTATTTAGTTATTTGAAAAAAAAAAACGGGGCGACGATGGATTTTTTTTTTACTCTTTTGAAATAGACTTTAACAACAAACATTTCTTAATTTCTCTCTGATTCAGTTGTAATCTAGTTTAATCTTAGAAAAGTCTACATACCATGGTCTTCGCTGAGGAGCTGTGCCTCTACATCATCAAGCCAGGCTGTGAAGTCATCCAGACCTCGCAGGTACACTCTCGCCTGGTAAGCTTCCTGGAGACGCTCGCGACGTAGCTTCGCCGCGGCCTGGTGGAAAAGAATGGTAATTTTACTGAGATTAGATTGTACAGACGCCAGCACATCAAGCTACTACAATCTGTCAAATTTCTTTAATAGATTTTCAACTTTATCGCTAAATCATAAGGTTCAAAGTTGGTTGGCAAAATTTGACAGTTTCGGGTAGCTTGATGTGCTGGCGTCTGTACAATGTAGGGTAACCGACCAATAATAATATTAAAAGATGATGAAACGAAAAATATTAGTAGATTGTACAACTAATGCATTAAAGAAGCCATTTTACCCCGAGACGTTTATATCCACCCGAGACGCAGGCGACGGTGGATAGTTAAGTCAAGGGATAAAATGGCTCGTTTATACCCAAGTCATACACTCTGCTTTTCTCTTCGATTGCGAGATTTTTTATTTTATTTAAAATGGGTTTGCTCTCGACTCTAGTCTAGGTCAGAAATGACAGAGACAAAATCTACGATGGAGTGAGCTCACCCAGAAGAAGCCTCTTCACTCTTACTTTGAAGAGATTCGGGAAAATGAAAATGAAACAGGCATAAAGTAAACAGTTTGTTCACTGTTAAAATGTTGGAATGAGTATTGACAATAGTTATGTTACCTGTAATTCTCTCCATTGATATTCCAGTTCTTCGACATGTTTCGCGATTTCTTGCGCCGCATAGTGTTTGGCCTCTGTAACAAATATAATAGAATGGAATATATCTATAACTAATATTTCACTTTTGTAACTGAGTTGTAGAGGTCGGATTGGCAGTCGTTCTAAATAAAATACTGGTACTTAGCTGCATCCGGTTAGACTGGAAGCCGACCACAACAGAAAGCCGAAAGGGCTAGGCAGATGAGAATAGACAGATATAACATACCTATTAGAGTCTCTCCGTGGTTGGCGACGTCATCGATGCGTCCCTTGTTGGCAGCCAGTTCCGACTCAAACGCTGAGTGCTTCTGAATCTTGCTCTGAAGGTTTGATAACTCCCTGTGGTACACATAGAAAATTCTTAAATGAAACAGTAGTTGCGATTTGTCAGAAGAAAAAGTTCAGACGTCTAAGGAAAGTTGGTGAGCAGAATGAATCAGCAGAACAACAATTACATCTGAACCTTCAATTTTTAACATAGATTTGAAGTTCAGATTCAATGTTCGTATGGGCACTTTTAACCAGATAAATCCATACTAGTATTATAAATTCGAAAGTAACTCCGTCTGTCTGTCTGTATGTTACCTTTTCACGCTTTTGCGTGAAAGGAAGAAGAAATATCTTTTTAAAAAGAAGATAACTGGAAATCTCTGTTTCTATGGAAAATTGAAAATCGGTCTAATTTGGCTGCAACACAGTTTTTCGAAAATGTTCTTAAGTAACTTTTAAGACCTTTGTATCCTGCTTATGCGTGTGAAGTTTCATTAAAATCGGTTCATTCATTTCGAAAAACAAGGGCTTGAAAGTTTGTATGAAATGCCGTACGGCGTAAATGCTCCTAAAGCAGAGAAACGGATTAGTTCCTCTATAGAAAAAACTTACCTATAGTTCTGGTCGTTGGCGATCTGCATCTTAAGCGAGATCCACTCGCTCTCGTGGTACAGGTTCCTGAGGAACTGGTGCAGTTGGCGAGACTGTTCCAATCTCTCGCCGCGCTGCTTGCACGATTCCTGGGTAAGAGGTTTTTTTTTTTAAAAATTTATTTGGATCTATACACAATTACTAAAAAACTGGCCAAGTGCGAGTCAGACTCGCACACGAAGGGTTCCGTACCACAAGACAAAAACGCCGAAAAAACACGTTTGTTATATGGGAGCCCCACTTAAATATTTATTGTATTCTGTTTTTAGTATTTGTTGTTATAGCGGCAACAGAAATACATCATCTGTGAAAATTTCAACTGTCTAGCTAAAGTCCGGACGCGAAGCAGGAAGAATTTCGTATTTTAACCTATTATTACCTATCTTTGTCCCTCCCGCGTAAATATAATGAGTCTCGCTCGCACAGATGCAATGGCCGCCGTCCTCAGGGATTGTAAACCTTTTACCTGAGACAGTTTGTTCTTGTTTGCATGTGGTTTTGGTTGGTTACTTGTCTCGATTTTTATAACTTCTAATATAGATAGATCTAAATAAATAATAATAATAATGTATTTAATAAGTTGGTAAATTCTCTTTCTCCTTCAAATATGTATTTCGCGTAAGCCGCAATAAAAACAAAAAATGTTTGTGACCACTGTCAGTAGGTAGAGGTCATTGTACGAAATTCTTTCTGCTCCGCGACTGGACTTTATCATGGTTCATGAGATGCAGCCTGGTGACAGACGGATGTGACTCCTTACCTGCAGTTTATCGCGTCTGTTGAGTATGGTCTTCAGCCTCATCTCCACGTAGTCCCTGTCGAAGTGTTGCTCCTCCAACATGCTGCGCGCGAATTTCTGCAGCTCGTCCACGCGGTTCAGTTGGCTGTGGAGCAGTTTCGAGAACTCTGCGTGCTTTCGGATAAGGGTTTCTACGGCTGTAAAGAGAGAATGATAATTTTCAAATTAGTATTGTGTTATATTACATTTTGTTGTACTAGGGTTCAGCCGATCGATTCTGTAAAAATCTCATCGTGAAAACTTAGGTGATGAAGTGAGCGTGGAGTGAGTTGTCAATAGTGTCAATTCCTAGCAAAAACACACTCACTTCACTTGAGTTTTCACGGTGAGATTTTTACAGAATAGCACCGCTGTTTGTGTTAAAGATGGTTGAACGATGCCGAAGTATATGAGCTGTATAATACTTTTTTTTTATTGAATTCCGTCAACTGTGCCGATTCCTTTGTTCACAAATTAAACTAAATTTAAGCTCAGTGCATCTTTTTCTTTCTGTTTCATTAAGAAAAGGACAGAAGATACATTTTAGTTTAGTCCTGTCAAACTAATCAGCGCCTGACGTGAAGTGACGTAATTTTAGTAGGCAAGTTTTCAATCACGTAACACGTCTAAATGAGGGTTTTCGTGAAAATTTACGACACCAGTTGGCACCACTGTGACAAGAGGTCTTCCAATATAAAATATATGATGACGTTCATCATTCGATTCATTCATTCGTTCATCATTCAGTCGTGACTAAAGAAAATATAGGCTCTTTGACAGATGCCTGGACCTGACGTGTCAGTGCTGCCACCTGGCGAACGTCATTTCAGAAAACCCTCATTAGTATGGAGTAGTGTCAGGCGTTAGTAATTTGACTAATAATAATAATATTTGTATTGTTGAGGTTTGAGATGATTTTCTAGAAATAACAAAAATATATATGATACTCAACGACGTTTTTATTTTATTGTAATTTTTTTTTTTTGAGGTAGGCCCCGGAGAAGTCTTTATTTCACTCAAATGTCCAGGGTTTTTGAGGTTTTTATCCGGGGTTCGTAATTTAGGAGATGGCAGTCCTAGCTACAGTTGACACTTCAGTAGTTAAATGAATAGCTTACCATCCAAGTTCTCTCCAAGATCATCATTGTTCAGGAACGCCTCCTTAGACGCGAGCCAGTCCTCTGTCTGTCTCGCTTGCTCCTTCAGGAGTTGCAGTTGATGTGCCTGAGAGAGAAAGAGATAGTTGAGTTATCCTACTAATGTTATAAATGTGAAAGTTTGTGAAAATCACTTGGTTTTAGTAGGTGTTGTATTTTATTTATCCTTTTGATAGATTCTTATTTTGTAAATATGAGGACTTTGTAGGTCTTGTAGACTTTAGATCTGTAGACCATTTTTTTATTTTATCAAGTACCCGGTACTTGTTGACAGGCCTACGCTGTCCTCCCATACCTACTATAATTTAAAAACATTGTAAAAGACAATAGGGAATATGCATGAATTTTTTTCATGGCATTTATTAACAAAATATGAAAATACCGTAGTAGAGATGACAAAAAGTGAAATTAAAATTAAAATCGGCCAAGAAACACGGCCGATATGAGCATTTAAAACTATTGATTACACACCAATTAGACAGAGAGATCCGACATAGGCTGTGACGTCACATGTCACTACGGCCATATAAACTCCGTGTTAAATTTCGTTTTGCGAGAAAGAGATAGAAACAAATCTTCGATGGCTCATATCTTTTTTAATTTCATAGTTATCCGAAAAACAGTTTTACTAAACTGTTTATTACATGAATGAGGATAAATTTTTTAAATAAAAAAAATCATGCATATTCCCTATTATTTTTATAAAGAGTAACCGTGGAGTTTCTTGCCGGCTCTTCTCCATAGGAAACGACCGATTGGAACCGTGCATCTAGCTTCTGACGTTTCATAAGTGCGCATGTAGGTTTATGTGAAATCAAATATTTTGATTTTGAGAGTATTATTGGTGGTTGTAAGTACACTTGGCGTATTTGTGCAAATACATTCGCGTTAAATCCAACGATTTAAGGTGATATTTTGAAAAAACTTGGGTTTTCTATTTCGTGTAACATGTTAAATATGTGGAATAGGGATTTAACATTTTGGTATATGTTTTTTGACTCTTTGGTCTAGTATCATGTAAAAAAAGGAATACAAGATTCGATGAATTTTTCTCGATAAAAAAAAATTGCAATGATATATCTATTTTTTTTACTCTTTTCGACATCGCGGCGTAACGGAATTTACTTTAAAACTTTAGAGAATTATCATATCAAAGTTTACTCAAAGTAGTTTTAAATTTAATTAATTTATTTTGTTAAAAAAGGGGTAAATTCGTTTTGGCGCATACGTCGCTTTATTCCGAGCGCACGCACATTATATCATCACTTTCGCTTGCTTAGTAGATCAGACGCTACAATATATTTTTGAGGTAGCGCCTTAACGCAAAACTTACTTAATTCCCATGCAAATAAGGTATATGTTGTATTGCCCAAGTATCGTACATTTTTGGATAAGCCAAGCGCACATAGTATAATGAAGCTTAACTCCTAAAAGAACATTTAATGTTATAATATAATAATCAAACGAATGAAGCTTTTAAATCATTAACAAAAACATACCTGTGTCAGATACTGTTTCCTCTTCAGCCAGGCCTGGTCCAGAGTGCTGGAGAGTACTTCTACCCTCTTCACCTTCTCGGGTACCTGTTCCACTTCCTTCTGCAGGGAGCCGATGACCTTCTGACGACCGTCAATTTCAGCCTGTAGGAAAATATGGTTTGAGTTTAGTATGCAGTTTAAAGAGCATTTTCAAAGGTTGTTTTTAAATTCAAATTCATTTATTTCGTGAACACAGGGTACATACAAAAGGTGTTATAAATACATAAGATCCGAGCTGTGCCCCGCCAAAAGGCATAAAAATATCTAAAGTTCCATTATGTCATGTGATAAATAAAAAAAATAAAAAATTAATACAACAATAATCAAAATTAACAAAATTATTTAGTATGTCATAACATGAGAACAGATTGGATTTAATTAACAGGTATAATTAAAATTTGTCATTTAAATATTCGTCAACAGAATAATACACCTTGCTTTTTAACAATTTTAACAGATTTCTTTTTCAATTCGATTTTATTTATTTTAGATTCGAGTTTTTCGGATGGACGTTGAAACCTTAGTTTGCAACGCCTTTTTTTGTTTGACCAATGAATGAAGGATGAGCATTTTTTTAATTTGTCTGTAACACTATTTTTCGAAAATGTTCTTTTAGACCTCTGTATCCTGCTTATGCGTATGAAGTTTCATTAAAATCGGTTCATTCATTTCGAAAAACGAGGGCTTGAAAGTTTGTCTGAAATGCCGTATGGCGTAAATGCTCTTAATAGTACCTATAATGCTCTTTATAGTATGGGATAGCTGATGCTATTTTTTCACGCCACACCCTTTTATATGAAAATACACGCTGTATAAAAGAAAGTATAAAAAAAAAAATAAGAATCTCTTACCTTCTTCTCATGATGCAGCTCCAGAAGCGCCTCAGCGTCAGACACGCTCTCCGGCGCACCGGTCTCGTCCATCCGCTTCACGGCCTCCGACACCCACAGCTCCAGTTCCTGAAATAGATGGTAAAATTAATACTTGCAATGGAATCGAAATCAAATAGCCTTTATTTTTATACAGACTTCAAAAAAAAGGAGGTTATTTTAAGGTAGGTAAGGTAGTACGTTTGCCAGGCAACTCTTGTGAGTTTTCCATCTCTTTCACACACACAACCGATTCTTATTAGAGAAAAAGGGATAGCTTACCTTAAGGCTATCATCAAACTTATGTTCGGCGATAGCTTCGTCTAACAAGGCAGTTCGTTTGGCAGCCAACTTCTGTAACTGTTCCCAGCCTTCGCGCAGGGATTGTAGGCTTTTTTCTATCTCTTTCGCACGCTCCGGGTATCTGTGAGGAAGAGGACGATGGATATAGTTTTTAACCGACTTCAAAAAAAGGAGGAGGTTCTCAATTCGGCTGTGTTCTTTTTATGTTTGTTACCTCAGTACGCTGTCATTTATAAACCGATTTGGAAATATTTTTTTTTATTTAAAAGGATATACTTCCAGATTGATCTCATTTTTATTAAAATCCAGTTCTGCTGATGGGATCCATGAGGAATTGGGAGAACACCTCAAATTTTATAAGCACATCTATAGCGATTTGGGTATTTTTTATACTAACTCGTGCATTTGCTCTCGGAAACCACCATTTGGTGAAGTGGAACTGATGAAGAAGACCACAGATGGCCACCGGAACTACTCAATAATAAGTATTTCACGGGTTGCGATTCGATTACTTTAATATTGCTAAGCAATTTATGCTCGTCACAATGCGAATGGTTAAATGGAGCTGATGGTGGAATACTAGGAGAACTCCTCAACAATTAACGCCCCTGCATCGGGAAAAGCAATATTTTGTAAAAGGTGATGGGCAAGATGACATTAGGCTATTGTAACTTAGATGCATTATAAACAGACCCACTAAAATGCGAGAAATAAAAAACTTTTTACCAAAAAAGGAAGTCGGTGTTTTGTTAAAAAGTTTTTTATGGTATGTATGTATGGTCACTTTTGCAAGTTTCTAAGTTCTGAAAAATGTTAATCTCTATCACGATGCGACTGATGGTTGGCGAGCGAAAATCGTATGTTCGGAACCCGACCGTTAGCCTGTCGACGTGACTTCACGTCTAGCCCAAGCAAAATTATATGTGTGTTTACGACTTTAATCTACTTTTTTTTAATAGGTTTTCCAAACTAGTTTCATGCTTGAACGGTCCAACACATGTCCGTAGATACATTTGAAATCCCGCCATTACAGCTAGAAAATATCTTCATTCAATTTTTTTTTAAATTGGCAAATAATATCTTCTATCTCTCTCTACTTACTTCTTCGTCAAAGTCTTGCCCTCTCCCTCTAGCTGCTGTATCTTGTCCCCGATGGCGCCTGCCTCGGCCGCCCTCGCCAAATGCTTCCTCTTCAACTCATGCGCAGCCGTCAGTTCTCGGCCACGTTCGGAACTACTGAAGAGTGTTGATTTCTTTGATATGCGCTCGGCGGTGTCTTCAACATCCCTGAGGAGATAAAAATAAGGTATTTTTATTAAGATTTTGTTGGTGTTAATAGAAACTTTCGTACGCACACTTCATGAAGGGAATATACAGAACAAGAGCCAGTGTTGTTTTACTAACCTATTGAAGGAATGTATCTCGGCCGCGGCGCAGAGGTTCTCGCGGTACTTGTGCAGCGCGCCCGACAGAGCGCGCCACTTGGCAAGGAAGGCGTCGCGGCGCTGCGACACTGTCGCCGCCTGCTGCGTCGGGCCCTGCGGGGAATTCGTTATATAAGTATGACATAGAGTGAAGAAGCCTAGTCGGACTTTTAATTAGCTGCAGTAAAATGATAAGCGCCAGGGTAGCCCGCGAAATTATTATTATTTTGTTTTTTTTTGCAATTTGTTGGTCAGTATTAAGTTGTACGTTGATTAATATATGATTCGCGGCCGTAACAAATATGTATTATATCAGATTATATATAATATCATTGCTTGTGAGTACGATTTCAATTATTAATTTAGATTTTAAGGTTTACCTAATTGTGTGATAAGAATAAAAACGTGAGTAGATAAATTGGGTGTGTTCATTTTTGCAATGAGTGAGCCTAGCGGTGGAGATGGTGACGTCAGCTCAGCTGACGTCACGATTTCTAAAAATCCGATTGGCCCCGGTTCTCCGTTATATATATTCATATAATAATTAACATGAAACAGGAGCAAAGAAAATATAATGGTGATGTTTAAGGAGAGAGGAAGTGCTTTTTCACCATAAGAGAGATGATGATTTTGAATGGCATTCCATCTTACCTGCTGTAAAAGCTTATCAGCGAGCGCACAGATGCTCTTGACTCGCTTATCATCGACTTTCATATCGCTGTCCATGTCGTCAAGCTTCCTTAACAGCGCGGAGCAGTGTTCATAGTCTCTGCCCAGTTCGTGAGCCTGAACCATCATCTCCTTGTCTCTGATCCAGGCTTCTATCTTGTCCAGGTGTTGGTTGAATTCTAGGATGTCTTGGGCTTCTTCTAGGCCTCGACCTGGAATGGAGATTTTTATGTTTGTTTATGCTGTAAATATAATATGTAAATGAGTATGTAAGAGTGGTAGCAGATAGCGTGTCTGTAGTTGTGAGTTTGTGGGTGTAAAGTCTAATCAAATTTGTGTTATTTCAAGTTAAACACATATCAACTTTATTTTAATGGCAATAAAGTTGATTTCAGAGTAACAAGCACTATTGAATGAAAAAGTTACAAAAGTGTTTGAAGTTGTAGTTGTAGACTGCACTTTATTGTGTAGGAATTAAAGTTATTTTTCCATAAACTCATATTTGTATACATTTTTTGGCAAAAAAAAGTCGCGAATGCAGATTATGTATGGACGTCATATCATAGAAATCGGAATTGTTCGTTCATGTGTAAATGAGATGTAAGTAAAACATTTAATTTTTTATTTCTCTGAAGGTTGAGTTTTTGAATTGCTATGAAATACGTGCAGTTAGAAAGCTAGCTAGTTTTTAACTATGTTTATGAATTATTGAAAAAGTGTTTTTCAAGACCATAATTGACCATAATACAATTATATGTGAAGACGATGCACCTAGAATAAAATTAGTCTACCTCAAAAACTAAAAAGAATTAAAAATGAAGCAATTAGAGGTAAATCAATTATGTGATAGATACATGGTGCTCACATATTTACAAATACATATTGTAAAAGTAGATGATTTTTCTAGAATTTTAACAAGTGTGTGAGTTACTGTAGTCACAGATTGTAAAAATCAACATCATAAAAAATTTAAAAATATTAATTCACATCATTACCCTATAGGTTATGTCGTATGATTCTCCCTCTTACCTCTCTGCTCCGTGGCAGTCTCCAGCCGCTGCCAGTCGGCCTGCAGCTGCTGCAGCTGCTTATCCACGTCTGCGTCAGGACTGAGCTGCCTGGCTAACTCCTGCACTTCTTGCAGGCGAGCTCTGTTGGCTGCTAGCTCGGCGGTGAAGGCCTGATGCTTTTGCAGTTTCTTGATTTTGTCTTCGAGGTTTGTGACTTCGCCTGGGAAGAGGAGGTACGTTTAGAATTGATTTTAAGGAGACTAGATGACCTAACGCGCAGTCACTGTCGGAATTCATAAAAAAGAAAGAGAAGCGCGATGACACAACGCTGGTAATTTATTAAAAAATATGAAGCACGTTTAAACGAATCGAACAACAAATGAGGATGAGAATGAAGATGAGGATGGTGACCTTGAGGTCTCAATTATAAACTTACCGTGTTGATGTTCAGCAGCTAACTTGGCGAGTTTGTCAGCGACCCAGCCTCTAGCTTCCGCGGCATCGCGAGCGAACTGAGCGCGCGCTCGGGAGCGGACCAGGGCGGTGCGACGAGCGGCCGCTGCCGCGTATAACTAGAAGGCAAGAGGAATTGGTATTTAGTATACAAGTTTTAACTGAAAGATTTTGGATACTGTAAGTAAAGGTTTTTATTTATCATTTGAAATGGGTTTACTCTTGACTCTTGTCTAGGTCAAAGATGACAGAGACAAAGTCTACGATGGAGTGAGCTAACCCAGAAGAAGCCTGTTCACTCTTACTTTGAAGAGATTCGGGTTGTATGCACTCGGAAACACATCTGGTTAGGTTAGGTTCCGTAGTTTTTCCCATCACGGCGATGTGGGAACACCGCTGAGTTTTAGTGGGTATACTGTCGATGTCATTCCGACAGGAGTCCCATATACCCCGACTCGTCCCCCGCGAGCGGGAATGAGTGTTTTCTGAAATGACGTTCGCTAGGTGGCAGCACTGACACATCAGGTCCAAGCATCTGTCAAAGAGCCTATATTTTCTTTAGTCATGACTGAATGATGAACGAATGAATGAATCGAATGATGAACGTCATCATATCAACATCATCTGCCTAGCCTTTTCCCAACTATGTTGGGGTCGGCTTCCAGTCTAACCGGATGCAGCTGAATACCAGTATTTTACATGGAGCGACTGCCTATCTGACCTCCACAACCCAGTTACTGGGTAACACAATACCCCTTGGTAAGACTGGTTGTCAGAATTTCGGGCTTCTGACTACACGTCACGACTGTCAAAGATGCACGAATGACAGCCGGAACCTAAGGCTTAACGTGCTTTCCGAGGCACGGAGGGGTCTCGGTATTTAAAGATGGTTACCCATCCACAGACCAACCGCGGCAAGCGTAGCTTAACCTGATCGATCGACCTGTGCGGCTGTTATTATTTAGCGTAAATTATTTTCTGACTATGTTTATGAATGTATTTTTGTTACCTTCTTCCGTCTCTCGTTGATGTGCTGCAACTCATCAGCGATGCGTTGGCTCTCCACGTGGTTCTGTTGTAACAGCTTGTCGCCATGACTGTTCAAGGTTGCCAGCTTCTCGTCCTGATTGGAAAATATAAGAAAGAAGTCCATTAATAATGTGTGTTGTCTTTGTTGCCTGGCTCTGACATCAAGCAATGGACAAAATTGTCAACATTGAGTACGAGGCTTTTGACCACGTTGTGTGTGTATATTTTGTCTTTTTTAATGTTTTTATTTTTATTTGCAATGTGAGTTTTGGTTTGTGCAGAATAAACAATTTTTTTTCTTTTCTTTCTTTCTTTTTTCTAAGTTTATAATACTCTTCAAATATCGTAACACTAGCTTCTGCCCGCGACTTCGTCCGCGTGAAATCTCACCCTCCCTCCCTTCACCCTCTTGGGGGTGGAATTTCGAAAAACCCTTTCTTAGTGGACACCTACTCTTCACAAAGAACACACCCTCCAAATTGCATGTCTCTAGGACCAGCGGTTTAGGCTGTGCGTTGATATAACAGTGAGCCAGGACTTTGAATTTCATATTACCTATATATATTTATAACAATTTTTGTAATTTGAAAGATCGAGGGATAAAATAGGTAGAGATTGTTGATAATACTGTATACCTACGGATAAATATCTTGAATAGAAAGAACAGAAACAACCAGATTTAATCTTTTCCTCAATGATAAGCGTCTGCACCGGTATTTATAAATTAATCTTATAATATAATTTTATTTTTTCGATCAGAGCATCGTACTTCACTGATTATTGCCCTGAGACTTTTATAAACATACTAGCAGCATCCCGCGGTTCCACCCGCATAAGTTTCAAATAGGGATAAAAATATCAATTTTGATAAAAGGAGACGTTTCATTTTTGTATGGAACTTTGGCTAGGACACACGTCCTAGCCAAAGTACCATACAAAAATGAAACGTCTGATAGATGATTAATCGAACTAGGATATTATTATCAAAATATTATTTGGATATTTTTTTTTACACGTGTCCATTAATAAATAAATAACATAGTAGAAATAGGTTTAATAGATGAATTAATAATACAGTGATACCTTTTATAATTATATTTAATGTTTTTGTATTTACGGTTTCGCACTCATTTCAGATCCATTCTGGTTTCAGAACGCATGTGTGCTGTCGGGACGCCGCCATATTGGCCATAACGTTATCAAATGGCAATAATTGACAAACTTTAATTTGTTTGTACACAAAGGGTTATTCTCAAATTCACAGATTAATATTTTTCCTAAATTCAGGGTTTTTCAACATTTTGTAGTTTTAAAGGTAAAACTATTTACCTGAGTAGCGAGCAGTTTCTCAAAGGCCTCGTGTTTCTTGAGCGCGTTCTCCACCTCCTCAACGCTGCTCGTCTGAGATATTTCAGTACCTGCAAGAAATTGTAATGTTATTTTGGAAATAATGTACAAAATTTTATCTATTCAGCAATATCACAAAATCTGTTTTCGTCTTGCAGCTGTGTTCCGGTTTCAGCCGGTTTTAACTCCAAACGCAAAACAAGCGTATTTCCTTCGCCAAGTAGCGTTGCTGTGTTCTGGTTTAACAGGTGCCTTACAATACAGATAATATTTCAGTTTTTAGGGATCCGTACCTCAAAAGGAAAACCGGAACCCTTATAAGATCACTTCGGTGTCCGTCTGTCCGTCGGTCAAGACCCTTTTCCTCAGAAACGCGTGAAGTTATTAAGTTGAAATTAATATCAAATACTCAGGGCTTCAATCCATTGAAGCAATGAAAAAAAGTCAACGCAATCAAAAGATATGGGCATTTATGTACCGGAATGAAAACGTATAGGGCACTTCCCGTTGACTTAGAATCATGCAATTTGGCAAGAAGCAATGTCATGTAGCACATGACTAAATAAAATAAGAGGTACTCACTTAGCGCGGCTTCCTGTGCTGCACACAGGTCGTGCAAGAGCTTGGCGTCCCTCAAGAAGCAGTGCAGGTCGATCAGTTGGTCCAGCGCCACCTGGCGGGCTGCCCACGCGCCGTGGAGGCGGTTGCGTTCTTCTAGTAGGGCTTCGCATTTTTCTTCTACTTCCTGTGTTAGAAAAATCGTTTGGTCAGTTCATTATTTTGATAAAAACAGGTTGAGTAAGATTATAAACCTTTTGGAAGGAACTTCCGAGGTGAGGCTCTTCAAAAACCTAAGGTCCGTGAAGAAATTAATAATATAACAGAATTTAGTATTATTTATAAACAAAAAAAAAATAAAAAAGTTTTGCTAATCTTTTCACAAAGGCGTCTCAATTTTAATTGAATGTAGATATATTACAGACAAGTAACTGTCGACCGGTCACAGATAAAACAATCAGCATAATCTTTATAACGTCAAGAACTAATTCCAATTTGTGAAAGATTATGAAAAGAGTGTTGATTAGTCGTAAATTCAAATGCCAAGTAGCTCGATTGCCTGTTGTAACTTCGATCAACCAATCGTGAACCATTCACAACCGCTGACGTAAGATTTTATAGCACGATAGTTAATAATATACTCGTATATCGTCTCTTTGCTTCAATAATGTGTTATCTTAACAATTTAAATTGTCGGACTTATCACGTTATTGAAGCAAAGAGGCGATATATGTCTTCATCTGCTTTACAGCTGGCCGATTCTGTAAAAATCTCACCGTGAAAACTTAGGTGAAGTGAGTTTGTTTTTGTTAGGAATTGGCACTGTTGACAGCTCACTCCACGCTCACTTCACCTAAGTTTTCACGGTGAGATTTATAGAATAACACCGCTGAATTCTGTTTTGAATCTCTTGCAAAGAATATACAACTAAAACAAAATATACTCACAGCAGCATTGGGATGCTGCGTGGCCAGCTCCCGCCCCATCTGCAGCGCGTCGCGGAACGACGAGTCGCGCGCGTCCAGCTCGGCGCGCACGGCGTCGTGCTCTGCGCGCGCCGCCTGCGCGCTCACCGCGTCGCGCACGCGCAGCGCGCGCGACATGGCCGTGCGCAGCGCGACCGACCACGACGTCAGGTCGCGGACCTGTGGGAGACAAAACATACGACAAATTAGAATATATCACATTATAATAGTAGATTATGCACCGAGGGGCTAAAGTTGTGTCTTATGACATGGGCGTCATATTGAATCTCGAGCGCAATGAAGGATTCGGGATTTAACTCCCGAGCGCAGCGAGGGATTTAAGAGTTTAACTCACGAGCGAAGCGAGGGAGTTAATACAAGAATCCTGAATGCAGCGAGGGATTCAAGCTAGCCCAAGGCAAAGACACCTTTAGCCCAGAGGAGGATACTCTACTTTTTACACCTACTGTGAGAAAATAATAGCCATAGTACGAAATACAAAGTGTTTATTAAATAAACAAACAGTAAGAATAACATATTTAGAAGTAGTTAGTTATATGCACTTCCATTCCTTTTAAAAAATGGTTCGTAGTTATCTAATTATTCTTATAATATTATGTCTTCGAAAACATAGCAACGATATGAAGAAGCAGTCGTCATGATTTTGTAGGAAATCGAGAATATCATCCACGCGTAGTAAGGGTATCGAGAATAGCTTTCCTCTTTCTGGCACCAAAGGGTGTTTGTTAGTACTATATTGCCAATTTAGCTGAGCATGTGAGATTCCAAATTCAAATCACATTATTGACCAGCGGGTCATAATGAAATCCAGTACAACATTATTGACCGGCTGTGCCCCCGGCCACTAATGACTCACTTTAGGTTAAGGTTGCTTGACATATAATTTGACATTTTCGAGCAGGTGGTGTGAAAATTAATTTAAATAATCACAGCCAAGTAAAGGGAAGTTCTTGATAAAAAAAAGATGTTCATGTTTTCCTGTGCAAAGTTTCGCAACTATATTTTGCGAAAAGCGGTCATTTTGCCTGCCTTTTGTAATTTTTGACGTTCGAAAAGCGCTGATTTTCAGCCTCATTTTAACAAAAAAAAAAAAAACAGTTGCAACTTGAATTACGAAGAGATTAAAACAATGACACCTTATTTAAAATAAAGTATTTCAAAACGTATATTTGTGTTCTTGTGAATGTACGGTATAAAATAATTTTCGCTTGAATATTAACGAAATTTATGGATATACTAGCTTCCGCCCGCGGCTTCGCCCGCAAGGTATGTCGATAAAAACTATCCATGTCCTTCCCCAGGATGCAATCTATCTCTCTGCCAAATTTGATCGAAATCCGTTCAGTGGTTTAGGCGTGAAAAGGTAACATACAGACAGAGTTACTTTCGAATTTATAGTATTAGTATGGATTTAATTGTACGCTCGGCACACGCTGCGCGGCAAGTCTTGCTAAGGGGCCGTCCATTAATCACGTGATGTTTTTTTTGGTATTTTTAACCCCCCCTCCCCCTTGGTGATATATGGTGAGGTTTAAGACTTACCCCCCCCCCTCATATCACGTGTATCTTTAGTACCTACAAAGAATCGGACCTTTTTTTTTATGTTTATAAAATACAGGTATAATCATCTAATTTTATTAGAAAGTTTGCAGGATGTTTTTAAAAAAATAAATACACGTGATATATTACTACACCCCCCCTCCCCCTTTGTGATATTTCGTGATTTTTTATGGACCCCCTCCCCCCCCTTTCGAGCCTCACGTGATTAATGGACAGCCCCTAACTAGCTGACATTTTCATCAGGAGCAGGAGTTATTCTGTTGTACAATGCGTGCCACAAAAGATGAGACTTGACCCCGCCCCCCCGCTCTTTCCGCCGCCCCTATGACGTCCGGTCCCGTCCCGCACTCAGACCTCATACCGCTAAAGATACCTAAAATCGTGTACTGCGCATGGCAAACCACGTGGTGTGTCAAGTCTTATCTTTCGTGGCACGCACTGTAGTTCCTGCCAATACGAGAAAACAAGAGGAACTCACTTGTGTCAAGAACTGGTGTAGCTGCAGATACTGCTGCAGTGTGTGCCTCCTTTCGTCCGAGGCCTGTTTCAACATGGCCCACGCTTCCTCCAGAGCCTTTTGTTGTAGTTCTATCTGCTGCACGTTGCCGCCAGGGTAGAGCTTCTGGAGACGGTTGCCTTCTTCTTGGAGGACCTGTGGGGAACAATTGGGTGTTAATAAAAAAAATCAATATAACAGATTCTTGTGAAGGCTTCCGTGCTTTGCATAAATAAGTAAATGTTAAGGGGACGCGAGTGGTATTGATTTTCAAACGTCGTAATTTGACAAAGTAATAAAGGGATTTTTATTAAATTTACATAATATTATGGAGTTTTTTTTTACTCGAAGTTCGAGTCCTTAGTTTCGTATTGTCCGTTGGGTTATGAAGACCTTCATAGATATTTACAAGCATTAAATACGCTTATGTGCTGAATCGAATATTTGTTTGCTGTCCAACACACTGCCTTTTGGAAGGGGCGACTAGAATCAATTCAATTTTACAGTACCCGGCGATAAATATTGCACATCGATCTATTCGATCCTATCGATTTTATACAAAGAATAAAAATAATTATCAAAAGAAGCAAATCATAATTGTTTTAACAGCTCCTAATAGATACCGGACTGTTTGTATTTCGTGCGACAGAGACAACGCTCTACGAAGCCGAAATTAGCCGATTGTCTCTTTCCAAAGGTCGATGTGCAACTTTCCAAAGGTCGATGTGCAACATTATTGGCCGGGTACTGTACTGTAATTTTTGACGTTCAAAAGTGTCTTTAATGTGCCTATTTGAAATAAATGATTTGACTTTGCTCACAAATCTAAAACCCGAATATTTTGGCAATTTAAACCAAATTTTCTATTTTTCACAGGTATTTGCTGTGGGCAAATCAGGTAACCGAAAATGTGTCATTGTTTACTTGGGAGCATGTCGAATGGTTGTGAATAGCCATGCTTGATTTGGGAAGATTAATTATTATTTGGTAGGATATTTTAATTAGGTGATGCGTGTGTTTGAAATAGCTTGGAGATATTTAATCTATTGAGTCGGTCCTTGAAGTAGATAATGTCATACACACTGAACTGCTTCAAAATGAAAAAGGAGCAGAAAATGTAAAAAAGAAATTATAAAAGGGTAAAAAAAAATCCAGTCGGGAGTAACTGGACTTTTTAATCAATCAAACATTTTTTATTTGTGAACGTAAGTATACATAAAAGGTCTTAATTAAATATAGATATTATTGTAGTCGAGGTCTATGTTCTACCAATGAAATTGAATTTTTGTATTACCTATATCATAAAGAAAATCCAGATTAAATAGCAATTATAAAGTAAGTTAAGTTAAATAAATGTCAACTAAATGAAGACATGTTTTGACTTATTTATACCATTTTATAATTACTGTGAAAAACCATTTAATTCCTCTTCATGTTTGGTCCTTTGACTTGTTTGCTTGAACAGTGTTTGTAGCATGTTTTTTTTTATTATTTTGGGTCTTAATTAAACGTACATATTAAAGTTCTTTATCGACGGCGAATTGCCAATACTTCCTAATTGATTTTTTTTTTGAGAAATTCGTTTTTTTTTCGTTTTGAATTTAAAGGCGTTATTCGCATGTTTTAGTGAAATCGTCTAAGTGTATTTTTAGTTGCAACAGCAATAAATTAAAATGTGGAAATATGTACCTCCCAACTAAAACAACGGGTCTATTTTTGAACGTTTTTATCCAGTATGTGTAAATTTTTGACTTTGTCAGTTAGGAGTTATTGGCACTTCGCCGTCGATATGACATTTGTCGTTTCGTGTCATGTCACCTGCATCTGCGCATCGATCGCCAGCAGATCGTTCTGCATGGTGTCGTGCGCGCGCAGAGCCGCAGTAGCCGCGCGCAGGTCGCGCGGCGGCGGCGGCGCGTGCAGCGCGGCGCGCGCGTCGTGCGCCCGCGCGGCCAGCTCGCCCACGTCGCGGTGGAAGCGGTGGATCTCGCCCGCCGCGTGCAGGCGCGACGCGCGGGACTCCATCTGTTCCACTAGGCGTTGCCACCATTCGCTGTACAAAAAATTAAGGTGTTTTTTTGAAGTGAAAACTTCTTTAGCGGCGCTGTGTACTTTTTTTGGAATGGGTAAAAACTTCTAAACTCGCGTCAGGTCACGTGACCCTGATCGAAAATTCGTAAGACGTAAAACGTAAGACGCGCGTTGTTGAGGACAGCGCCATCTATGCACATCGGGAAGAACTACGAGGGCCTCGCGTACTAACTACGTAGTTCATCCAACAACGACGAGATGGCGCTGAACCACGGATATATAACTGACGAAATACACTCGTAATTGTTCAAGTTTTCACTTCTGTCGGCACTACCGGAGTGCCAGTGTTTTTTTTTTATTTCTTAAGCTTCTGCCCGCAACTTCGTCCGTATGAAATTTCTTGTTCCCCCGACCCACCCCGTCGCATCGCATCGCCTGCCCGCGCTATTACTTCGTTTTTGCTTAGCGTTCTTTCTGACTTTTTTCTTTTTGCTCGGCTCCTAAAGGTCATAGCGTGATGTTAAATAGCCTACAACCTTCCTCAAGAACTAGGCTATCAAATGCAAAAAAAAATTCAAATCCGACTGGTAGTTCCAGAGATTAGTGCGTTCAACCAAACCAACAAACTCTTCAGCTTTATAATATTAGTAAGTATAGATTACAATGTGAGCCCGCTCTTGACCTGGATCTCGCCTACTAGAAAGCGATGGATAAGGTCTGTCATGGAACGAACGTGCCTAGAAGATGCATGCTCACTCATGCTTTGAAAGCTGTCAGGTTATACGTGGAAGGTACGCACCGACAGAAAGTGTTTTTTTTTGCTTGGATATCTTTGGTTAGACGTACTGAGCGCTGTGTTAAAATTTGTCCATCTATTTTAATGGGACCCTGTATAGATAAAGATTCCTCACCCCAGTGCCTCCTGTCTCTTCTCGATATCTCCAATGTAAGGACTCTCAGTAGCTAACAGCTTCTTGGCCAACTCTTCACATTGGTTGAAACGTTCAGCGCCGCTTTCCACGCGGTGACGTAGCTCGTCGAATTTCGAGCGGAGGATCTGTGTCAAAAGAATAATGGATCACAAATTCAGAATAAAAAATAATTTTATTGAAATAAGTCAGTGGACACAATCATGATCTGTCTAGCCTTTTCCCAACTATGTTAGGGACGGCTTCCAGTCTAACCGGATGCAGCTAAATACCAGTATTTTACATAGAGCAACTGCCTATCTGACCTCCACAACCCAGTTACTGGGTAACACGATACCCCTGGGTAAGACTGGTTGTCAGACTTTCGGACTTCTGACGACTCATTACGACTTTCAAAGGTCGAAGAATGACAGTCAGTCTATTAAATAGACTAATTAAGTAACAAGGTATTGATAAAAAAATAACAAAAATAAATAAATAATAGTTTGACCATTGAAGAAATTTTTGGCATTTGCGCTGTTTTTGATAATGAGGGTTTTCTGAAATGACGTTCGCTAGGTGGCAGCACTGACACGTCAGGTCCAGGCATCTGTCAAAGAGCCTATATTTTCTTTATTCATGACTGAATGATGAACGAATGAATGAATCGAATGATGAACGTCATCATATATTTTATATTGGAAGATCTCTTGTCAAAGTGGTGCCAACTGGTGTCACAAATTTTCACGAAAACCCCCATTGTTTAAAAATGTATAAAATAGCATAATTCTAGATTTTCTGCTGTATAACTTACCAAAAGATGTTCATAATCCTGTCCGTAGTCTTCGCTGGAGGCGGCAGCGTACTGCTCCTGTATCCAGCTTTCTAGTTCAGCGCTCTCGGCTAGGTATTCGTGCCTGTGGGAAGGTTTTCTGTTAGTTTGTCATGTTTTAAGAGTGAAAGTCAAAGCATTTATTTCAAATAGGCCCATAAAAGGCACTTTTGAACGTCAGAAATAACAACAAATAGAATTAATTCTAGTCGCCCATTCCAAAAGGTAGTTTTCGTATGGAGAAGAATGGGCCAGAAACTCCACCGTTACTCTTAAAATATTTTACAATATTTTGCATACATTAATAATTATACAATGTGATAGGGGTGAGACTTCTAACCCGTTAAGGCTGAGTACTACATCTAATTTTATCGACAAAAAAAATAATATGGGGGGTTGAACCCCCTCCCCCTAAAAATTATGGCTATTTTAATATTTTTTTTAATGTACTACGGCGCGCTTGATACTTTATGTGATATCAAAGGTTGTATGCGTCGTGGAAACAAAAAAAAAACGACAAACGGTAGCTAATAACCTTGGCTAACTAATTCATTACTTTTTTTCATATGTTTGATAATGTTTTGGTGAGAAAAAAAAATCATTTCTGAATTATTTTGACCGAAAAAATCGCTATTTTTCAATATTTTCACGAATTACTCAAAACTATAAAAACCCCTCATATTATTTTTTTTGTCGATAAAATTAGATGTAGTACTCAGCCTTAACGGGTTAGAAGTCCCACCCCTATCACATTGTATAATAATAATAATATGTGAATACGATGCACCTAAAATAAAATTATTATACCACAATATGTAAAAGAATTAAAAATGAAACAATGACATATAAATTAATTATCTGATAGATACATGGTGCTCGGTGGTAAGATGGTAGGAATAAAGTTATGTTTGGTTTGTTTGCTAAAAGATGTTTTAGTTTAGTTAATTTCGACTGCAATTATTTTCATTGGGGACAAAATGCGCAAAAATATAGACGATATAAAAGCGATAAATATGTTTTTGCACGACTCATAATGTGAAGCATTAGTGCTTTACGATTGAAACATTTTTTTTGTGTCCTTTGTGCATCTGTTTCTATTGTTAAACATATTAGGTTAGACAACTCTGACATATCGGACAAGACTGACATTTAAGTCTGTTTTATTAAGATTCGATGAAGATGGTCGTGCAAGGTAATTTTATGAGTCAAAGTTGAAATCTTCAAATTTCGAATTAGGTCTCTATAATTCTAAAGGTGCGATGTGTACTTCGCGCCTGACATTCAGGCGCCAAAACATACTTGTAGCTGTACATACCTGCAGACACTCTCGACCAGCGCCTTCTGCCTCTGCGCGGCCAGGCGCTGCAGGCGCGCCAGGCTGTCGGCCAGCAGCGCGTGGCGCGCCAGCAGCGCCTCGCCCTCCGGGTGCCCGCCGTTGGCCATGGACGTGGCCACGTGGCCCATCTCGGCTATTATGGCCGCGTACGTGTCGAGTTCCAGTTCGACGGCCTGTTCGGAGAGAAGGGTGGTTAAGTAATGTCCTTTTATTGAACTTTGCTTAAAATATTACAATTCTTTTGAAACTGGAGATTGATTCTCCAGTTACCGAAAGGCGTAATCTTTTCAAAATCTCATCAGCCAGTGATTTTCAAATCTCAAGTCAAGATATTCGGCTGGATGTCGTATTTTCGAGATAAAATGAAATTTATGTAAGTAGCTTTGGGTTGACCTGTCCCAACAGACAGCATGTATGTATCAGTCATCGTGTAGCTCAACGCTATTTTAGAGAGCTCAACGACCCGTCAAACAAGTGATTGTTTGTTATGAAAGAGTTATCAACAGATTTACCCATCAGGGACTTGCTCAAGCTTTTAGCCTTTGTTTCAGCTAAACAAACATGTTTCTTAATTTTTTTTTTAATGAAACTGGTAGTCAAGTAGTATTGATGAAGTTGTTAATTACTTTTTTTATGTAAATAGGTGAAACTAAGCCAAAACACTAAAGAAAACCTCTCAAAAAAAAATATCTAATTTCAGTTTAGGTGAGCAAAAACACTAAACAAACCTCTAAAAAAAAACAAAAGATCTGATTTCAGTTAGACTTTTAAAACTTCACTTTTGAAATCCAAAATTAATAAAAAAAAACACTGAAAGATAATTAAAATCACCCCTTACCTTATGTCTAGTCAACAAATGCGTAGCCCGATGTCTATCCTTAGCCAGGTCAGCGTGCGCAAGCGCAGCCGCTTTATCATTGAGCCACGCATCGACCTCCAGCGCGTCGTGCATAAACTGCTGCGCTTTAAGCGCTGCCTCCAGCCGCGCGCCGCGGCTTTCAGCGGCTTCAGAGACTGACGTGTAGCCAGCTTCTAGCTCTGCGCACAGGGCTTCGATCTGGGGGAAAAGGGGATGCTAAAATGTGGCACTTTTGGAAAACCATAAAAGCGCTCTTCCTCTCTCCTACTTATGTAATAATTTGCAGTGCCCGACAGGGTCCAATTCTTACCACCTGTATGTGTACATTATGGACGCAATAAAGATTGAATTGGATTGAATTGAATTGAACACTAAAATCCTCTGAACACCGCGTTTTTTAAACGCGCTGTCATTGCGCGTTTTAAGAACGCGCGCCGACAGCGCGTTTTTCATTCCACATAGCAGTTTGTATGCACTTGTAGACGCGCAAACGCGCGTTTGTATCGATACAAATGCGCGCCGACGGTGCGTTTAAAAAACGCGGTGTGCCATAGGCCCTAAAAAAGAAAAAATCGGCGCTGAGTGAAAAATAACTCGTCACTGAGCGACTAAGAAAATCATTATTGGCCTTCCTGCGCGGATCCGCGTTCAGAGTAGGTAAACAAGAGATTAAGCTTCATTGTAGTAAAAAAACTTAGAAGTTTTGCCCCAGCGGGGTTACATAACTCTGCAACGTCCGGACAAATTCGGAAACACGAAGATTACCGAAGTCCAAACAGAGCTATCTCACCGTTGCCTTCTCTATAAAATAAGAAGCCTATATCGTGCAGTGAAACAATAATAGGCTGGTTTTATTATCCAGTTATCTCGCTCGTTCTCTCACCTTCTTCCTCTGCGGATGTCCATCTTCCACCAGAGAGTTGCCATGCCCAATCACTCTCTCAATCAAGGGTCTTCTTCCCACTAGTTCAGCTCTAAGCTTGCCATGTTTCTTCTGTGCGGACTGGGCGGCATGGAGGTCAGTCGGCATGACCTCGGATGCGGCAGCAGCAGAGCGTTCTGAGAGCCAGTCGAGCTCGCCAGCTACCTCTGCCGCGAACTTGTGGAGTCTGTAATGGAACAGGGGGGAGTGAATTTGTGTGAGGGTTAATGTTGTCACTGAAAGCCTATAACTGAACTGAAAAGGGCAAATGCACTGATCACTAGAAAGAAAAGAAAGAAAAGAAAGAAAAGAAAGAAAAGAAAGAAAAGAAAGAAAAGAAAGAAAAGAAAGAAAAGAAAGAAAATGTATTTATTGCGACTCGTAGAGGAAGATCACAAATTAAACTAAACACAGCAAAATAAAAATCCAAGTTATATAAAAAAAAAGTAACAAAAGGAAAATGAAACAGAAAGTCCTATACGAGGCCAAAAGGCTCCTATCTCAGCATGATGCTGCGACATTTAAAAAATAAATGTTGCAGCGCTGGTATTCTGATAGGGCCCGCTGTGATGTTACGGGCAGTTACGGAAATTAATAAATAATATCGACGGCGAAGTGCCAATACCTCTTAACTGACATTTTTCGAGAAATTCACTTTTTTATCGTTTTGACCACTTTTTTTCGTGTTATTCGCGTGTTTTAGTGAAATCTCCTAAGTGTATTTTTAGTTGCAACAGCATTAAATTAAAATGTGGGAGTACCTCCCCACTAAATCAACGCGAAGTGTCTATTTCTGAACATTTTTTTTTCAGTTTGTGTAAATCACTGACTTTATCAGTTAGGTGTTATTGGCACTTCGCCTTCGATATGTAAAATAATAGTAAATAATAAAATAAAAAATAAATATTTTTTCAATCTGCGCCAGACGTAACCTCATTACTTGTCTATGTCACTACGCTTTATTACAAAGGGGACGTCTCCTCGGGCGGGAGAATCGCGGCGATGTTATCGTCGTGCCGCGAATTTCATTACACTCTCTTAGGACGTGTCTCCCACACGGCGATAACATCGCGGCGAAAATTTGACGGCACGGCGAGACTATCGCCGCGATTCTGTCGCTCGTGGACACGGCCGATAAGTGGTGGCTATTACAGACGAGTTAATATTTTTGCTTTACGAAATGTGTTTTTAAGAGGGGTATTAACGCTAAGCTCAAGGCAAGAAATACAAATTTAAAGGAGGGCAAAATCCCATCCGTACTAAATTCAAGGTCGATTTAAAAATAACACTGACATACAAAATCTACACAGTTCTTCCTGTACGAGTTGCAATAAAAATGAGGGTTTTCTGAAATAACGTTCGCCAGGTGGCAGCACTGACACGTCAGGTCCAGGCATCTGTCAAAGAGCCTATATTTTTTTTAGTCATGACTGAATGATGAACGAATGAATGAATCGAACGATGAACGTCATCATATATTTTATATTGGAAGACCTCTTGTCACAGTGGTGCCAACTGGTGTCGTAAATTTTCACGAAAACCCTCATTGATCGCAATGGGTTTAGTTTTGATGGTTAAGCCACGTTCACTGCGTTATTTGCGTTGTTGAGCAGAAGAAGTTTTTAAACCTACGCAGTAATAGATTAGTAATCTCCTTTAAAACTCTCGGATTGTCATAGTAAGTGCTACGCAATGTCAGCGGAATTGTCCGAAAGGGTTACCGCTGGCCCGGAACATAAAGGGCTAAGGAAGGAACACGGGTGGGTTTTAGTCAGTAAGAGTCTGACACTCCCTTCCGCTCCACCCAGAGCGGGAGGGGTCATTTGATGATTTCCCATCCTGAAAAAAAAAAAAGTGCTACGCAATAAGGGAGCTATTCTACTTACTGCAGACTGCTCTCCAACGCCTGTCTTCTCTTAGCTGCTGGAGGCTGCAGTGCTCTCACAGCCTGCAGTAACGCTGCCGAGTCTCTCTCAATGGCGGCTGCGTCGAAGTGACCTCCTGACACCAAGTCAGCTCCTTGGTCTGAGAGGGACGTCGCTTTTGTCTCCCAGAGAGACAGTTCTTGTTCTAAAGCCTGGAAGGAGGGGATGATATTGTTATATAGTCTTCATGAATAGTGATAAAATAATTATGATATTCTACTTCATCCACATGGGATGATTTTTGACCCGACTACGGCGAAGCAAAACGGAGTTATGATTTTGACCGGTATGTATGTTCATCTATTCCCTCATAACTTCAAAAGTACTTATAATAATTTGACAAATGAGGTATTGTTAGAAGGGTCTTCACCGTCCGCTGGTCATAGACTAAGTGACTTCACACTAAATTCAATATGGCGCCTTCTAGAAGACTAAAGTAATGAATTTAAAAAATAATATTTTGGGATGGTGCCTTGTTGGGTATCAAATGAAAGGGCTTAATTAGCACATTTCATAAACATAAATATTATTGAAATAAGCCCCAAAATAATTAAATAAAAAGTAAGTAGACCACGGGAAGGTACTTTCTTGTTTCATCTTTTTCAGTAGTCGGGTTTTAGTTTTTAAACTTTTTTTTTTCTAGAATCGTAGTCAGTAATCGTGGACATTTTTCGTGAAAAAAAACTGCAACTTTTATTTTTCTTACAATTGTTTGATTCCTGGAGTTTATTAAAAGGTGAAAAATTGTGGACATTTTTAAATAGAGCTTGTTTTCTAAGATAATTATCAAATCCTATAAGACAACTTTTACAGCCGAACTTCGGATTCCATCTCTTCGCTTATTTTTCACAATTTTTTTGAGACGCTTACAATTTTTGTGCTCTCAAAATCAAGGAAACATGTCGAACTAAACTAATTTCCATCTTATAACGGACATTGTAATGAACAGGAATTTTTAATAATGAAAACTTAAGAGATTGCTCTACATGATTTGAAAATCTCATAAAGTAGTTAATTAATGTAACTTACTTGATGTTGAGTCAAGAGTCTCTTGCAGCTTCGCAGATCTGTACCGATCTCCTCACTCTTGAGCTGTCTCTCCAAGTCGATAAGACGCGCCTTTGCGTCTTCAACAGATCTGTAGGCAAACGCATTGTGTTAATTAACACGCCAGAAAACAAAAGAATGGATGCTTCGATACTTTCCAACTGCTGGGCTGGGATAATTCATGTTGGGCCATTGTATATAATATATGCTACTTGCGCGGTAAACTCTGCTTGCGAGATGCAGGATTTTGTGTGACGTCAGTATGACGCGTAGTTCACATGTGGCGTTTGTAGATACCGCTACACACCCTTTCATTCAATCTTCCATTCATTCCATCAATGGACTGCTATGATGACGATGATTCAATCGAAACGTAAACTAAAACATTCTGCACTACTGCCTAGAAGTGTCAAGTTGGAACATCTAGATTAGAGATCCTCAAAATCCAACAAGCCCTCAGTACTACTTTTGCTAGCGAGTTAGGTAAGTTCGGACACCGAAATTACACAATTTTCGCCTCTCTATTACCCCTGTCAAACCAAAACATATCACACTCAAACTCAAAGCATTTATTTCAATTTAACCATTCACAGGCACTTTTGAATTGTCAAGAAGTCGGTCAGTCAGAAAATATGAAGCTAGTTGCCCATTCCAAAGCGTAGGTACCTATGGAGAATAACGGGCAAGAAACTCCATGAAATATATTTATCGGAACAACACAACATACCTTCTATGTTTTCTCTGCTGAGCCGCCTGCCGCAACTTGCTACCCTTGTCTCTGGACGCAGCGACCAGCTCCTCCCAGGCGGTCTGTAGCCCTGACAGGTGTTGTGACACCTCAGCCGAACGAGACGGGTCTGACTTCTGGAGGGATTGGCCGATCTGGTAGAAGAACATAATATATCATATTATCATAGCAAATATCTCAAAGGGAAAAACATTTTACCAATTTTGTTTAAAACTCCGGGGTGCTGTTGAGAATTTTTTTATAAAAAAAAAACTTTAATGCACTTGGGAATCGTACCCAGCACGTATAAAGATCTACCAGGTGTGATTCTTCGTGTTCGACAGAGATAGTATCAGTGATGAGCAGTTAGATGCTAGTCTACACGCACAACGTCTAGTACTCACGCACAGAAACACCGTTCCGAACTGATAGGCGAGTAAAAAAATTCGAAAAGTGCTTTGGAAAAATGAGTTTTATGAAAAAACCACTGCATAAATCAATTACTAATAAAGTTTATTGAACTCTTCGATATCTGAGCTTTGTCGGTACGGACTTGATTTTGAAGATTTTACAGTTCTTTTATTACTTATTTACACGCAAAGTTACGTTAAAAATAGCAAGAAAAACGAATCTTTGTTGGCTTATAACTTTTTAATGTCTTTTAATTTTGCTATTATGTTTCCATACAGACAAAATTAATAATAAGACAAAACGATATCATGTTTAACTTTGGATGCACAATGTCAAACAAAGGAGTAATACTCTCCCTAAATTTGTATGCCAAAAATATCGACTAGCGGCACTTTAAGAGGCTATAAGAATAAACGGAGCAGTCACTGGGCGGCTTCGTTTAAAACCCGTTAATAATACCAAACATATTGCTGAATATCTGCATGAATAACATATTGCTATAAAGAATATTAAATAAAAAAATCTTCAGGGTTGCCAGTTGGGTCAAAATAAACTAATATAAAAAACTTACACTTTCAACATTTCGAAGTTGTTTCTCGTTAGCTTGTAACTCTCTTTCGAAGGCTTCGTGCTTCTGCAGTTTACGTTCCAAGTTGGCTAGGTCCCTGTTAAATGGAATTAAATATAAGTATCGGCAGGTAAGAATGATATAATAACATTAAAGACTGATTTTTCAATCGACAGATAACTTTTAACCAGGGACTTGGAAACGTCACTCAAAATAACGTTACGCGTATTTCCAAAACCGATAATTTGTACCTTCCACCAGGATCATAACAAAATTAATTTCTTGGTTATAACAATACTGACAAACGGAACGAACTCTTAATCTGTTCACTAACAATATGATGAATATATCGTTATAAGTATAACGATATAATAACGTTATTCATTTCGATACTCTATTTACCCTATACGGGTGAAACCGCTGCGCGCAGCTAGTTTTTAATAAATAGCTATATCTCGATATTGCAGAAGTATTTATAAAAGCTTTCTAATTAAAAAAAAAATGAACTCGGTTTATCCGTTTGGAAGATACGATCCCACAAACAGACAAACGTGCTATAAACATCATGTATGAAACCTCCCTTGTTGCGACAGGGGTTAAAATATTTTAAATGCTTTAAACTACTGTTACGAGCTTGGGGTTCGTGACAATAAAAACTGCCGATTTTATAACCAAAAATTGACACTTTAATCACAAAACTAATTACCACTCAGACACACTAACTATGAAACACAATTTCACTACTGATCACTCTTAGTCGCACTTGAATATCACTTCGATGTACTCAGTTGTATTGCTTATTCAAAACTATGTGTGTCTCGCGGCCCACGCCGGCCTTATATAGTGCCACAGAGCTACTATATAAACATCTAGAATGTTCGAGTACATACCGGTCCCGACTGACCCGATGTCGATAGTTTTCGGAATTTCTAGGACCTTAACCCTACTAGTTCTGCTACCCGATACTAGATGGCGCTAGTGGTAACTAATGTCACCATGTACCAGGCATCAATTGTGGCGCGCAACACTACGATAGGAAACTGACCTGTAACTCTGGTCCTTTGCAGTCCTAGTCTTGTCCTGAATCCAGTTCTGCAACTCTTCGGTTGCGGCGACGAACTGGAATAAAAACGATTTGTCAAAAAACTTGTTTCTTCAAATAATTTGAATAGTTAGGTAAGAAAAAGTAGTCTGTTTGTACAGACGCCAGCACATCAAGCTACCCGAAACTGTCAAATTTCCCCAATCAACTTTGAACCTTATGCTTTAGCGATAAAGTTGAAAATCTATTAAAGAAATCTGACAGATTGGGGTAGGTTGATGTGCTGGCGTCTGTACTACATTCATGAACACTTTTTTTTTTCAGGATGAGTAATCATCAAATACCCCTCCCGCTCTGGATGGAGCGGAAGGGAGTGTCAGACTCTTACTGACTAAAACCCACCCGTGTTCCTTCCTTCGCCCTTTATGTTCCGGGCCAGCGGTAACCCTTTCGGACAATCCCGCTGACCCGGCAAACACTTTCACCCCTTGAATGATACCATTTACTTCAACTTTTCACAGTAAAGAAGATAATATCGTTATTTCTTACCTGTTGATGCGCCAAACTAGCCAACAGCGCGCGGCGTCGCTCAGCGGCCGCGTGACGCACGCCGTCGCGACGTTGTAGTACTGCGGCGCGACGGGCTGCGATGCTGAGGGAATAATACATTTGTTAATAACATTACACTGATGCCTATGTTCTTAAGACATAGAGAGGCGCATGGCTAAATAATAACAGGTCGATCGATCAGGTTAAGCTACACATGCCGCGGTTAGTCTGTGGATGGGTGACCATCTTTATATACCGAGACCCCTCCGTGCCTCGGAAAGCACGTTAACCCGTTGATCCCGGCTGTCATTAGTGGATCTTAAGTGGTTATGATTGTGTAAATTTTACACTGTGGTAGCCGTGTTTGACGTAAAGAAAGTACCGTATTATACGGCTATCGCCGTACTATCCTTCCATGAGCTTTTAAAATACGTCTACAGCCGTTACCGCGCCGGAAGGTGTTAATTTTCATTCATGTTCCTTGAACATTTTGTTGCCCAATGTGCACTGACTTTTACAGGTCAAATACACCTGTAGGTTTTACAGATAATATTTATAATACAGTTATTTTTTTCTTTGGATATTTGTGTAATGGCACCGTGCCTCGGAAAGCACGTTAAGCCGTTGGTCCCGGCTGTCATTCGTGGATCTTTGACAGTCGTTCCGGGTAGTCAGACGCCCGAAATTCTGACAACCAGTCTTACCAAGGGGACCACCAGTAACTGGGTTGCGGAGGTCAGGCAGTCGCTCCATGTAAAATACTGGTATTCAGCTGCATTCGGTTAGGCTGGAAGCCACCCTCAACATAATGAGGGTTTTCTGAAATGACGTTCGCTAGGTGGCAGCACTGACACGTCAGGTCCAGGCATCTGTCAAAGAGCCTATATTTTCTTATTCATGACTGAATGATGAACGAATGAATGAATCGAACGATGAACGTCATCATATATTTTATATTGGAAGATCTCTTGTCACAGTGGTGCCAACTGGTGTCGTAAATTTTCACGAAAACCCTCATTCGGAAAAGGCTAGACAGATGATGATAACACGACACGAATGCCTTTGCTACCCTGTCGGGATTGATGTTGAAATGTTAAATTAATTATTATATTAAACAGTAATAATACTAACTGTTCAGCAGCATAATGCGGTATCTTCTCCAAGGCCTCGGCTCTCTGCACGAAGGCGGCCAGGCGCTCGTCCTGCGCCGCCAAACGAGCTTCCAACTCCTCGTGACGCTTCACTAGAGCTTCGGCTTCGTCGACTGACGACTGTGGGAAAAAAAGATAATTAGTTTTGATTTAATGTTATTCTTAGGCCCGCTTGCACCACAAAACATTAAACACACACGAATTTAAAACAAATCGTTCTATTTCTGTCAATCGTTTAACAGTTAATATAATTTTTTTATATCCACGCAATCACTGTCCATTCCAAGGTTGCCTGGAAGAGATCGCAGAAAGCGATAAGGCCAACCATTGTATATTTTGTATTCCTAATAGTATTTTTTTTGTTATGTATTTTCTGGTGTACCGACGCCAGCACATCAAGCTACCCGTAACTGTCAAATTTTCCCAATCAACTTTGAACCTTATGCTTTAGCGATAAAGTTGAAAATCTATTGAAGAAATTTGACAGATTGTAGTAGCTTGATGTGCTGGCGTCTGTACAATAAAGTATATATAAATAGATTGTGCTAGTAAACTCACCCCGAATTGCTTGTACTCCAGATAAGCCTCATGCGCACCGCTGGACGCGTCGATCTGATCACACTCGCGGTTGAAGCTCTGCAGTTGAACCAACTGCTTCAGATACGCATCTTTGTCTTGCCATTCTGTGGAAAAGAAGACGTTAAAAATTAAATAAAAAATTAGGTTTTTGAAGTGAAAACTTTAGGCGCGTTGGGCATTTTTTGAGATGGGAAAAACCACCGAACTCGCGCCACTGTTACCGTAAGCGACACCGCGCGTGTTTTGTTTATAAGACGATTAAAAAAATACCCGCTTCGGATGTGTTCGGCTGTCCTCGGGGTGTACTCGGTTTTAATGTATGTGAGTGATGGCAAAGTATTCTGTTTGTGTTTTGTTTTCAATTCTGTCGGCACTCCCGGAGTGCCACTGTTTTTTTTTTTTAACATGCTGATATCCATTTGGTTTGGATATACAATTTCAAATACGACAGGTATAAAGGTACAGAAAAGAGACTTTTCTCAATAAATCCATCACAGAGACACAATCTCATTATCGCATTGGGTGTGAATCTGTAATGATAGTGTAAAATTGTGTAAAAAAAAAACACTGTTTTACATTGTAACTAATCATCATCATAATTTCAGCCGAAAGACGTCCACTGCTGGACATAGGCCTCCCCCAAGCACCTCCACTTCGACCGGTTCTGTGCTTCCCGCATCCAACGGGTTCCTGCGGCCTTCACAAGGTCGTCGGAGCACCTTGTGGGAGGCCTTCTAATGCTACGTCTTCCGGTAAGCGGTCGCCACTCCAGAACCTTTCGGCCCCATCGGCCATCTGCTCTGCGAGCAATGTGCCCTGCCCACTGCCACTTAAGTTTGGCAATGAGGGTTTTCTGAAATGACCTTCACTAGGTGGCAGCACTAAGACGTCCGGTCCAGGTACCCGTCAAAAGTGTCAAACCGCCTATATTTTCTTTAGTCGTGACCAAGAAGCTTATAGATAAAAGTGGAGGCAACACTCTAAATAAGAAGAAGTCTGTGGTCGGACACTCTATTTCTAAATACACACTTATGAACGAGACAGTGATATGTGTTTTCTTTTTCATATGTATGTATTTAGAAAGAGAGTGACCGACCACAGTAGTCTTCACATTGGTACCTAGAATGTTGCCTCCACTTTTATCTAAAAGCTTCTTGGTCGTGACTGAATAATGAACGAATGAATGAAACGAATGATGACCGAATCTAATGATGAAAGTCATAATATAATTATTGTGTTCTATATTCATTGTCGAAAAGACCTCTTGTCAAAGTAGCGCCAACTGGTGGCGTGAATTTTCATGAAAACTCTCATTGTAGCTAATAATAACTTTGTAGGTGTACTGTACCTTTGGCGACAGCCTTGTGGTCATTCTCCAAGCTCTTGATCTTATCAGCCACGTCTGTGAGCGAAGGGTTGTTAGCGAGCAGCTGTTTGCCCAGAGCTATGACTTCTTTGTATCTGGGGGGCAGAAAGAATTCAAACTCAAAGCATTTATTTCAATTAAACCTTGTACAGGCACTTTCGAATTGTCAAAATTAAATAGTCTGTCAGTTAGTCAGAAAGTTGAAGCTAAAGTCAGAATTTTAATTCGATTCCAGATTTGACATTAGCTACTGTCATTTTGTGAAATAATGATACCACATATAATAGTGTAGTGATGAACACAAAAATCGATAAACAATCAGTGTGTGTGCCATCAGTGTGCCAATTAAAGACTAAATTATTGATTTTTATTTAAATAAATACATAATTATTCATAATAATTATTTATTAATTAGTAATCGCTGCTCTATTTTATAAAAAGTTAATATTTTTGTTTTTATATTAAAAACAAAACTTATAATAAAAGAGCATAGATAGTTTTCAATATTGGCAACCCGTGCGCGCTCGTGCAGCTATCGCCAAAGTCTCAGATCGTTAATTAATCGTCAAAACTAAATTATCGGTTCAGAAATATTTAATTTCCTGATATGCTTAGTTTACGAGAGTAAAATTATAAACGAGAAGAATCGATCCGGAAATATTCCATTTCCATATCGAATAATTTCGCAACGTCACTATTTAGTACTTGTCATAACGTTGCAACACTGAAATTGTCAAATCTGGAATCGAATTAAAATTCCGAGTATAGTTGTCCATTCCAAAACGTAGATCTCTATGGAGAAGAACGGGCAAGAAACTCCACGGACACTCTTTTAAATCAAGATATTACAAAATCCTGGGTACTTTATTCTTGTTGCTTTTATATGTGAGAACAATGTAAAAAAAGGTCACAAATGAAGAAACAATTCAAAATATAAGATTAAAAATAAGCCTTGGCAGTTAAGAGATGAATTAGTTAAATATGACCTTGCAAATTAATTTCTGTCTAAATACCGTTTAGGTACTAACTTCAAATTTCCACTGATATGTAAAGTTAATTCTAGAAAGTCACGTGCGCGGGGCCGCGGGCACAGCTAGTGTAAAAAACTATTGGAATTTTGTAATTCAATATCGCCAGAACGCTTCCAGGTATGGTCCAGGCGTTAGTGCATAGCGAGGCTCAAGGGATGCCAATTTACAGTCTCCCCAGGGATGTGCCTCACAGGCGTTGCACGGGGGAGTTCCGGAATTGGTCTTTTAAAAGGAACCGGGACCACCGCTATGTGCTAATGGTGATCACTGGGGTGGTTTTAGTGAGGAAAAAATCCCACACTCCCCGGAGGTCGGGTGCCTTTAGGTTCCCCACGACAAAAGAAAAATGTGGTCCAGAGCAAAACTATGATCACAATGACGAGGAGTACAGTCACGAGCATAAGTATGAATACTTTTGGCTTTATTCAAAGGCAATTTGCTCCTTTATTTTTTTATGAAATTTTATTTTATTACGAACATAGTATTGTCCAACCCGAAAAATAGTATTTCCATAGTATTTCCATAGTATTTCACGAAAAAATCGCAACTGAAAGTTGCCAAGTGTTGAGATATTAGTGCTCGTGACTGTGCAAGTGACTCAGAGCTTCGATAAACGTCTTTTTAGAGCCGCTATAATGAATGAAAGTATACTAACTCGTCCTCATGCGCCTTGATGTCATCCATCAGCTCCTGGTGTTGTTTGTGTAGCGCCTCTGCCGTCGCCACGTCCTTGGCGCTTGCTTCCTGAGCCAGTTGCTCCCTGACTTTCTGTTGGCAGGAGATAATGGATTAGTAAGTAGAGATGGGCTGATTGATTACTTTTCTGTATCAATGACTGCATGACAATGACAAAAAAACATCGATGACGGGAACAATGACAAAATCATCAATGATTTTTATTTGAATTGAGGGTTTTCGTGAAAATTTACGACACCAGTTGGCACCACTGTGACAAGAGGTTTTCCAATATAAAATATATGATGACGTTCATCATTCGATTCATTCATTCGTTCATCATTCAGTCATGACTAAAGAAAATATAGGCTCTTTGATTGACAGATGCCTGGACCTGACGTGTCAGTGCTGCCACCTAGCGAACGTCATTTCAGAAAACCCTCATTGTAGAATTGAGTAGATACTGAAATGATCGCGGTGAAATTTTCATTCGTTATTTCTGTAGGCTTGGGTCGAGTTTGTCAGTTAGCCCGCGTAATTTTTTTTTCTTAGTTTGTGATATTCATGGCAGGTTATTTAGGTATTGATTAATATTCATGGAAATCATCAATATGTTTCCATTAGTGATATTTGCTGCAATATATGATTCATTCAAGTAATGATTTAAAAGCATTGATGATTTTGTCGTTGTCATTGCATGATGAAATTATTTTTAAATATCGATGATTTTTACATGTGACATGATATCGAAGTCACCTCTATTAGTGGTAGGTGTACAGACAGGTTGGATGTTAAATCGGGACCATGGCAAAATTTTACTAAATAAATCTAAAATGGAGCAGTGGTAAAGGCTGCGACTTACGAATTATAAGATCGCAGGTTCGAACACAGACAGGCATTTCACTTTGTGTGAATTATTTCATCACCGCAAAAAAATTCGAAGACATGTGACATCCACCAACACGCACTGGGCCCGCGTGGTGGATTACGGCCCACTCCCTCTCACAGAGAGGAGGCCTGTGTCCCAGCAGTGGGCACATTATAGGTTGGTTTTGTTATTTTATGTGTAAATCAAAAATAACAAGAACAAAAAAGGAAATAGTGTACAGTACCCGGCGATAAATATTGCACATCGACCTTTGGAAAGAGACAATCGGCTAACTTCGGCTTCGTAGAGCGTTATCTCTGTCGCACGAAATACAAACAGTCCGGTATCTATTAGGAGCTGTTAAAACAATTATGATTTGCTTCTTTTGATAATTATTTTTATTCTTTGTATAAAATGGTTTTGTGTAAAAAGGTCGATGTGCAATATTTATCGCCGGGTACTGTAGTCATCTTCATTTTTGTAAAAGTTGAATTCTTTTCTGCATTGTAATTTGAGAAAATCAGATCTAATTTGAAACAGCCGTATCGCTCTTCATCCATATCCTTCTTGCTGTAAATATGTATCTCTTTCTCCCTCTCTCTTATCTAAATAACACAACTTCAGCCAAAGATCCTACACTCAAACCCCGTTAGTCCTTATGTGTGACGCTCTATTTCACATTCATATTTCTACCTTCCTTTAACTCTTTACCTGCATCCAGTGCGTCAGCGTGGTGGAACTCCTGCCAAAGATCTGGTGTCCCACAGCAGATTCCAGGCGACTCCTCCGCTCTGCAGCTTGCGCTTGACATCTTTCCCACATCTGCTGGATCTCCTTCTGGCGACCTTCTACGTTTCCTCGTTCGTTGGGGTATTGTGATTTGACCCTGGAGAAGAGAATTTTAGATTAGTTTAGCTCGCAATATAGAAATAAGCACATTGCGTCCAATTTTAAATAATTTTGCAATTTCACTTTAGGTGAATAAACCCATGGTTCATATGGTTTAGCATTACATGCTTTGATATAAGTTATTTTCTGAATAACTAACTAAAGACAGGGTGTTTGGAAGATTGAAAGGGATGATATTTTAGGCCATTTACAACAAATTCAGCTAAATTTGTCTTAGACAAAGTGTGTTCGTTTTTTTTTTGTTGAAACTGTATGGTTTTTCCACTCTCAGGTAGCGCCTAGTGAATCGAGTTTTATTCAATAGAAAAATCAGCTTAGTTACTGAGGACATAAAGTCGTTATTTATACACGCTAGTCAGAATCAGTAATAGAGAACTCGGGCGAAAAAAATAACGTAACAACTTTTTCTGGACACTATTAGCAATTAATTGAAATAAAAATGGGTTTTACAGTTAAAAACCTTAGTTTAAAAAAAAGGAACTAAAACAAGTTTAGCTAAATATGTTGCAAATGGCCTAAAACATCATCCCTTTCAAGCTTTGGAGCCATCTCCCAAACATCCTGTATAATATCTACTTCTAGATTTTCTAAAAAATATTTCTTACTTTCCTATTTCGTATCGTTCGATAAGGCTGCATGAAATTATAAAAGAAAAGTTTATTGAATCACTCCATCCAAAGTGATCAGTCTCTATAATGAGATTTTATTATTTCAACGTGTAAACTTAGGTAATGTGAGCTGGCATTCCACCTGATACTAGAGATTGACACTATTTTTATAGTTCACTTCAAACTCGCAGAAAACAAAATGTACTCACGAGTCAGCCAACAAGCTGATGGTGTTGACCTTCTCCCTCACGGGTTCCAGCTCCCTCTCCAACTGAGCGTGTCTCCTCTGCAACGCCCTGACGGTTCGAAGGTCTGATGCTGGGGCGGAACTAGCTGCTAGCTGGTTTTCTTTCTCAGCCATCCAGTCTAAAGCTTCGTCGCAGGTGCGGCTGAAGAGTTCCACACTGTGGGTGAAGAATTATGTGTTAGTTATATCATAGAAAAATAAATTAAAAATGGTTGTGCAGTCAACCGCAGATCTGTGGTACAGATGCCAGCACATCAAGCTACCCGAAACTGTCAAATTTTGCCAATCAACTTTGAACCTAATGCTTTATAGCGATAAAGTTGAAAATCTATTAAAGAAATCTGACAGATTGTAGTAGGTTGATGTGCTGGCGTCTGTACATTTGCATCGCCCTTAGTGCTACGACATAAAGGCGCTGTCAATGTGAAGTTTTTACACTTATGTGCGTTCCTGACTATACGTTGTTTTGCACCAACAGTGATGAAACCTGTTTTATATGAAAGCTTTTCGCGTTTTCATATTTCACTAGCTGCGCGCCACGGTTTTACCCGCATAAGTTTCAATCCCGAGGGAATATCGGGATAAAAAAGTAGCCTATGTGTTCCAATGCGTCAGCTACCTCCATGCCTAATTTTATCAAAATTGGTCCAGCCGTTTTAAGTAAGAAACATACAAACACACTCGCAAACTTTCGCCTTTTGGTTTGATGAGACGTAAGTTAAAATCAAAGTCAAAAAAGTACTTCGTGCTTTTAAAAATACTATGGTGATAACTTCAATTTGAAATGAAACATTTTTTAAATCAATTGGTAAAAACGAAGACAACTAAGCTCAAGATTTATATATCACAGTTTAGCTTTACTTTGTCAGTAGTGTTTCATGTGAATATAAACTTTATTCCTATATCCGTAATGTTCATATTCATATGAAACGCTAGCTCCCTTCGGTTATACGAGTATGAACATTACAAGGATCAGAATTAGGTTCATATTTGCATGAAACTTTTACTTAGAAAAGAAAAATCAAAATGTGTGAATCTAGCCCTAACAAACAGCTAAAAACGTTACAAAGATTTGAATTGAAGTTCGAAGAAGAAGATGAAGGTCAATTCTCGTAAAAACGTTCAAAATCTAGGTTTATGCGTATTATATTTAAAATATTTATTCCTCAATGGTCATGATTGCACCTACCACTGTTTGTCTCTGCATCACCCAAGTCCGCCTCTGTACATTTATGTGCTTGAAGTATTAAATAAATAAAATCTAGTCACAGTGTCATTTCGGCGACAAACAAATGTCAAAAAATTGACAAAATGTAGGGTAATCACACTTCACACTAATATTATAAAGGGAAAGTGTGTGAGTGTGTGTGTGTTTATATGTCTGTTACTTCTTCATGCTTAAACGGCTGGACCAATCCAATCTAAACCACCAATCACCAGCTCCTCAAAAATCCAGGGTTATTTACCTCGAAGCGCCTTCCAAGCTCTTTTCCTTCTGCTGCTTCAAACGCAGCAGTCTATCCCATTGTTGGCGCAACTGTTGCCGCCGGGCGGTTGCCTTAGCAGCCTGGCTGTGCTTAGCAGCCACCAGCTCTTCGGCTGCAGCGTCGATGTGTTCCAGGCGTTTTGAAGCGGCTGATAAGTCGGTGACGAATTTCTGGTGAAAGAATTATAGGTTAGCAAATTGTCTAAAGTCTGATTACATTGCTATTCATAACTTTTCGATACGCCTCCGTGCCGAATCGAACATTCATCAATGTTATCGAAGGAACCCTCTAAAAACGCTGTTCTAAAATCCAAAACCCGAAAAATTTGAACGTTTAAATCAATAGACAATAGGGAATGCATGATTTTTTTTTATTTAAAAAAATAATCCTCATTCATGTAATAAACAGTTTAGTAAAACTGTTTTTCGGATAACTATGAAATTAAAAAAGATATGAGCCATCGAAGATTTGTTTCTATCTCTTTCTCGCAAAACGAAATTTAACACGGAGTTTATATGGCCGTAGTGACATGTGACGTCACAGTCTATGTCGGATCTCTCTGTCTAATTGGTGTGTAATCAATAGTTTTAAATGCTCATATCGGCCGTGTTTCTTGGCCGATTTTAATTTTAATTTCACTTTTTGTCATCTCTACTACGGTATTTTCATATTTTGTTAATAAATGCCATGAAAAAAATTCATGCATATTCCCTATTCCTATTCTTCTATCATCTATTGCTCTCGGGAGCAAGGCAAATCAAACGACACGACAGCTTGTCAAACAGTTGTGAGTAATGTTGGAATCAGGAGGTCTAAAACGGCCACTTTAGCAGAATCATAAAAGGATAACATTATGAATCATAATGGACGGTTAACTGTTAAATTAATCGTATCAAATCCTATTGTTGAAGGATTTTTCAGTATTTTTTTTCTGTGCTAAAATACCAATCAATCCAGTCCAAATCCAATCCCAATTTTTTGATTATACCTACGTAGTGCCGCAAAAAAAGGCCCACTGCCACATCAGTTTGCTTACTCTGCAAGCTATGTCGGTAACTCCGGTTCTTTTCCGGATAATTTCATTACTGATTTTATACTATCCTATTTGCATTAAAAAGAGTAGAAAGACACTCTTACCTCGTACTTCCTCTTAGCATTCTCGACGGTATCTTCAGCATCATCAGCTCGCAGCATCTTCTCCTTATCCTTAATCCACTTGTCGAAGTCATCGCATTCCGCGAAGAAGCTGTACAGTTTGATGGCGTCTTCGAGCTGAGCGCGACGCGCAGCCGAGAGAGTAAGGAGCTCATCTGTCAAAAGATAGGAAAAAAAATTTAAAGTTGAATTCAGAATCTTAGATTGTTACCAAGTTTTTGAAAAACTAACTCAATTTTATACAAGATAAAGTTCAAACTCCAATGCCTACTAAAAAAATGGGACTTTTCTATTAAAAATGGTTACTCAAAATGGATGACTTCAAGTAAAGTAGATAAAGTTAACTTTGTAACCACTGTACTTTCGAAAAGAATCGGCAAAAGTTTTGTTGCTACTCGATCTCCTGACAGTTGCCATATAAATGGTCCATTAACTCTTATTGGAGCGAATTTTAGACTTAGCTTCCTAATTAATATTATAAATTCGAAAGTAACTCTATCTGTATGTTTGTTACCTTTTCACGCCTAAACCACTGAACGATTTTTCGATTTCGATAAAATTTGGCAGAGAGATAGATTGCATCCCGGGAAGAAGATTTCCGACTAGTAAACGAGCCATTAACTGACCATCTATAAGTTAATGACTCATTAACTTTTACAAATAAGTTATCTACTCACCATAATCCTTCTGAATCTCAGACATCCTAGTCTCAACGCTGGCAGTCCTTTGCTGTGGCAGGGTAGCTCGACTCGTTCTCCTGGCCGCCTGGCTGGGCTTGTTCCGTTTGACGGGCACCACCTGCTTGACGAGGACAGTCTTCTTCACGCGCTGGACTGTACGGACTTTCTCGGGGCGACGGACTTGCACCTAGGAAGGAAAAAAGTTTAGTTAAAACCCTTGATGGTTTTATGGCGAAAAATAAACTCAATACTTTGATTAAATATGATGGTAATATCAGAGAGCCAGATACAGTACCCGGCGATAAATATTGCACATCGACCTTTGGAAAGAGACAATCGGCTAATTTCGGCTTCGTAGAGCGTTATCTCTGTCGCACGAAATACAAACAGTCCGGTATCTATTAGGAGCTGTTAAAAAAATTATGATTTGCTTCTTTTGATAATTATTTTTATTCTTTGTATAAAATCGATAGGATCGAATAGGTCGATGTGCAATATTTATCGCCGGGTACTGTACATAGGTTTCACATCGGCAGCCATTAGCAGAGAGAGAGAGAGATAGTTATGTCTCGAACTTCAAACTCAAATGACATAAACATGACATTTGACAGATTTACTTATGTTGTATTAGTTTTAGGTCTAGTATTGGAGCGTTCAAAGATAGGTCTAAATTTTTCTCATCTAACTGTGTCTATGGATGAAAAAAAAACCCTACCCTACTTCTGGGGCAGTCGGGTAAAAAGCACAAGAAAAATAAAATTCGTATCCTTTGAAATTGCAGAGAATGGCATCTCTTTTCATCTTTTAGTTCCCTTGCAGGGAAACTACCGTTGGGCAAAATAATGCAGGATATAATTTGGGTAAAAGATTTAATTCCTTACTTATATCATAGAAGGACCATACACAAAAAAAATAAAGTAAAGGTAGTTTTACATTCCTCCAAAATTGAGCTCATGATTCCATTGACCATTTTGCTCATAGTTTTTTATTTTTCATTTCAAAGAACCACTTCTTGATGACATTAATGTATAGTGGACCTCGAAATTGCTTTATCAACTTTGACAACAATTCCCACTAAATTGAAATGTCACAAAGGATTAAACTTATTAGCTATACAAATATACAATGTGGTTTCGTGTAAATGCCATTCAACCTTAGGTAATAAAGCAGTTATGAGGTCGACTGTACCTAATCGGACGACCAAAACTAAGTATAATATTTTTATCTCACGAAGCGACACGCGCTTTACTTGTGGTAACCAAGTGTACAACACACTGTGAATGTGTAGATGAGTATCGTCAACACATAACACATTCACACAAGCACACTTTCGACTTCGCCACTGTCTCGGACGGTACCGAGAGCTCCTGCACACACACACACACATTCACACCGTGTTACACTTGGTAACCACAAGTAAAGCGCGCGTCGCTTCTTGAGAAGCGAAGATAAAAATACTGTGCCATGCTGTAAAAAGTTGTTTAAATTAATATGTCAAAATTATACTCACAGGCACAACCCTCGGTTCAATCTCCCGCACATAGTTGGCAGGCACGAAGCCGTCAGTCCTGTCAGCTTTACGCACTGACCACCAGTCGGGGTTGGTCTTGTTGATCAGGAACATCACCTCGCCCTTCTGCATGGAGATACCCTGGCCCGTGAACGCGTAGAGTGCTTTTACCTGTGGGGTTAAATAAAGAAGATAAAAAAAAACAGTGGCACTCCGGGAGTGCCGACAGAAGTGAAAACTTGAACAATTACGTGTGTATTTTGTGAATCGTCTTATAAACAAAACACTCGCGGTACCGGCTACGGCCATCCGTCTTACGAATTTTCGATCAGGTCACGTGTCCTGACGCGAGTTTAACATTTTTTATCCATTACAAAAAAAGTGCACAACGCCGCTAAAGAAGTTTTCACTTCAAAAAATAAAATTACTTTCTTTCAGACCATGATACATATGATGTTAATAATACACACTACTTAAAAGCTATGTTAGTAACAAACGAAAAACAAGATTTAATTCATATATCTGCTGCACTCACCAGACGCACCGGGTGTATGTACAGACGCCAGCGCATCAAGCTACTACAATCTGTTAAATTTATTTAAGAGATTTTCAACTTTATCGCTCGAGCATAAGGCTCAAAGTTGATTGGGAAAATTTGGCAGTTTCGGGTAGCTTGATGTGCTGGCGTCTGTACATGTACACGTATCCAATGCGATATAATGGTGCAGCACGGCTTATCACTAATGACCTTCAGAATGTCATTGCCACTCCCACGCACTCCGCGCATCATAGAAGCAGTCTTCTTACGTAGAATGGTACTGAAACCGTCAGTACTACGTGCTTCCGCAAACATTCCTGACGCGCTACAGTAACGTGGGAGCCCCAACAACGCTCTGAAAGTATTATGATACTAAACTCTGAGGGCGTTGTATGCCCTCTGCGTATATTGAACCCACAGAATGCACGTGTACAATGATTGACAGAAAGCCTTGAAAAGAGTTATTTTTATTAAAAGTTGCCTTTAAAAGGTGGTTCATATTTTGCATAACTGTATAATGTTCCCACTAGAACACAGGCCTTCTCTCAGTGAGAGGGAGTGGACTGCAATCTACCACATGTCGAATTTTTGGTAATAGACCATGACGGTTTCCTCACCATGTTTTTCTTCACAGTTTTCAGAGCAGTGGTGATTGAATTAAATACTCACACAGAGTAAAATGCCTGCCTGAGTCAGCACTGCTCTATACACCGGGCTACTGAGAAATTCCTGATGGGAAAACTAAATAATACTTTTCGAAGCCAGGACCAGGACCTCATGACGACCATTAGATTCACGAGGCAGGAATGTCGTTTTTACTGAACGACTGTCAAAGATACACGAATTACAGCCGGGAGCAACAGTTTAACGTGATTTTCGAGGCACGGAGGGGTCTCGGTATGTAAAGATGGTCACCCATCGACAGACCAACCGCGGCAAGCGTAGCTTAACCTGATCGATCGACCTGTGCAGCTGTTATCAATTAGCCACAAACCCCTCAGTTTATGTATGTAGGTTTAAACTTACTTGTGGTACGCTCCTCTCCTCAGTGACAGTCCTGTGTTCCAGTCTCTCCACAGGCTCCTCCTCCCATACCTCTGTGGGGACCAGTCGGGATTCGTTCACCCATTCCTCTTCTTCGATTGCTGGGGTTGATTCTACCTCCGTTGGGAGCTGGTGGGAGAAATCAGTGAATTAGTTTTCATTCATGGTTATCACACTAATATTATAAAGGCGAAAGTTTGTGAGTGAGTATGTGTGTGTGTGTTTATATGTTTATTACTTCTTCACGCTCAAACGGCTGGACCAATTTTGATAAAATTTGATATGGAGGTAGTTGACAACCAGGATTAACAAAAAAAAAAATGAATTGGAAAATATAATAAGTTTTATTTAATTTAAAATTGGCTTATGTTTTGCTTTTCAGTTTTTTTAACTTAAGTTTTTTTATCGCAGTCGGGGTTTTTTTATTTTTATATTTTTTTTTTTACTGCGGTGATTCCCATTGGCCTCAAAATTAATCATTATTTTTTGAGGAACCGCGTGAAATTCGGTGTACCATGAAAACTTTCGGTATACCTCAAAAATTCGTATTCAACCGGAGTCCAATTTTTTTTTACATACCTGTAAACTCGTAATTCCGGCAGCATGAAGCCTAGCCGCATGCGCACTCAGGGTGTCGAGCTCGGCGCTGTAGGCGCGGATCTCCTCGTGCGTGGCGCGCTGGCGGGCCAGCAGCGCGGCGGCGGAGGGCGCGTCCCGCCCCGTGTCGGCGGCGCCCACCAGGGGGCGCTTCTCCTTCATCCACGACTCCGATTCGTTGGCGTCGCCGTAGAACTGGTGAAAGAAAGATGGGGTTTCAAAATAGGGTAGATATGGTTTTCCTGGGTTTATTGTGCCGATTTTCTTTAAATTATCTGTGCTGTCTAGCTAATACTCAAAGTATGTTCGAAATGATCATCATCTGCCTTGCCTTTTCCCAACTATGTTGGATTCGGTTTCCAGTCTAACCGGATGCAGCTGCCTATCTGACCTCCACAACCCAGTTACTGGGTACGATCCACCTTGGTAAGACTAGTTGTCAGACTTTCGGGCTTCTGACTACCCGTAATGACTGTCAAAGATTCACGAATGACAGCCGGGACCAGCGACTTAACGTGCTTTCCGAGGCACGGTAAAATCTCAGTATGTAAAAATGGTCACCCATCTACAGACCAACCGCAACAAGCGTAGCTTAAAGTATGAGACGTTTATAAAGTTTAAATAGAGAAAAAAAAGACATGGGACACAGACCCTAAATAAATTGGGATAAGGTCTGGGAGCCTAAAAAGGCCACTTTGGCAGAATCATAAAAGGATAACATTATGAATCATAATATGGCGAAGACAGTCCGTGTTTTTCTTTTTTCGCTGCACTACGTAGGTATAATCAAAGAGATTGGGATTGGTTTAGTTTGAATTGATTGGTATTTTAGCACAGACAAAAAAAAATCCTTCACCAATGGGATTTGATACGATAACCTTAAGAATTAACTGTCCATTATGATTCATAATGTTATCCTTTTATGATTCTGCCAAAGTGGCCTTCATAGGCCCCCAGGAGAATGGTGATTTGTATGTGATGCTTACTTTGTAAAGTAAATCAAAGAGTGGTCTGTAAATCTTGCCTAAAGACATACTTTGGAAAGTTTTGACAGCCATCAAAGACTTTATGAGCAGAAGCATAGCTGTGAGTAGTGAAAACAGAACTGCGGGTCGATTCTATAAAAATCTCACCGTGAAAACTTAGGTGAAGTGAGTTTGTTTTTGCTAGGAATTGACACCATTGACAGCTCACTTCACGCTCACTTCACCTAAGTTTTCACGGTGAGATGGTTACAGAATCGCACTGCAGTACTAGGCACCCTGGTGGAATCGAAATTTAACCCCTCGTATGTGACATTTCAATTTTTTTTTTTTTGTAATTACGGTAACTGGTTAACATGGGCTTACATGACCTAAAGCGCGGTCACTGTCGGACTACATAGAAAAGAAAGAGAAGCGTGATGTCTACCTGATGAGCTTCAGCAGCATCAGCCAACTGTTTCTCCCTGGCTGCAGCCAGCTCTCTCAGGATCTGCCACTGCTTGTTCAGAGATGTGAGGCGACGCTCAATCTCAGCTGATTTCGGGTGTTTCGCGTCGATTAGACTGTGAAAGAAAAAAAACTTTATTTATTTCTATCACTCGTGATAAATACTTAAGTATTTTATTTCTGTAAAATACTAGTTTATTGGAAAAATTAAAGATTGTATAGTAGCTTTAGGTGCCACTAGTCGATATTTTTTCCATACTAATTTCGGAAGAGTATTACTCTACTATAGGATCCGTAACGAATGCATCCGACAGAGAACGAAAGTTATCGACATAGCTCAAAGAATTAGCAAGCTGAAGTGGCAGTGGGCCGGCCACATCTCGCGAAGAACCGACAACCGCTGGGGTAAACGAGTTCTTGAGTGGAGACCGCGACTCGGCAAACGTAGTGTAGGACGCCCTCCGGCCAGGTGGGATGACGATCTGCGAAAGACTGCAGGCAGATGCTGGACGCGTCAAGCTGAAGACATTCATTAGGGGAGGCCTATGTCCAGCAGTGGACTGCTATAGGCTGATTGTTCGGGGTTGGGGTGAGATTGAGATAAACTAAGATTAAAGGTTATAAAATACTATGTATTTCTGTAATACTTATGGGATAACGATTAAAATGAATGAGGTGAATGGGATGAGATTGAGTCGCGCCCGATATGCTATCCGAATACGTACTGACTGACTTTACTTAGGTGATACATAAAATAGTCAAGGCATATCGCGCGGTGTCGCAATTACGCTGACATGTTTATTATTGTTCGGTGATTGACCCGAACATGCTCCCGGGGGAGAAAAAGATGAGGTTAGTAGATGTAGGTATAGTTAAATGGGTAATGAAATTAATATTAACAAGGTGATAACAATATTCAAGTAATACTAAAATAGTTATGTAGGGTTAGTTATGTTAAGAGATGAGATAAAAGTAACATTATAAATTAAACAGAATCACTACAGTGTAAATCAGGAAGAGAAAACACACGAAAGATCGGTGAAGAACCTCTATCTTCCTTTTTTTGTAAGCACTCACAAGATAGCGCTAGTCGCGTATGATCACTTTTCACTGATTTACTACTAGATTGCCCTTTTTCCCTAATTTCACTACACTCAATCACAACACTTTCTGGAACGGTGTGTGGAGATGGCCTCGCAGTCGCCGCAGAGGCTGTCGACCGCTCTCTTGTAGAAGAGGAATGATTTACTTTACGTTGCCTTTGCCGCCAACATTTAAAACAGTAAGCTGCCACCAGTAACAGGATTGCCGATATGATGAGATATATAGCAGTATACTGGTGGATGTCGTGGTAGGAGATATCGGTGCTCAAAGGTTCACTCTGCTTCATGATCTCAAGACTTCTCTTAATAGCTTCAAACTGCCTGAGGTTCTCTGAGTTATTGGGATAAAGCTCATATGGGATTTCTGGCATAGTGATATTTATTATGTGATTGATTGGTGATATTTCGGGCGAGATAATCTTTGTCGTCGTGCTAATTTTACTAGACATTCTTTTGTTCGAATACACAATAAAATCTTCTGTTTTTACTAAACAGCCTTCCCCAACACGCAACAGACCAGCATCTGATAACCTAACTGCCTGAACTTGATTTTCACACAGAAGTTTGATGTTACATTCACTGCAGCATAAATAATAATATTTGTTTTCTGACGTTAACTCTCTCCAATCATTCTTGCACGAGGTTGTTTTAGTTTTACAAGTTCTTGTGCCTGGGATCGTCTCACAAAGGCTGTGATCATCTTTCATGTGGTGAATAGGCTTTCTGATTTGACACAGAATAGTCATAGGGTTTTGTAATACGCATGACTGCAGATCCGTGTCTGTGACAGTTAAATACGAATCCTTTCTCATGTTGATGGCTGCTAAGTCAGAGATAGTTTCGACCTTCATCATCATGTTATCTTTCACAATGCGTGGAACCGGGATAAGATTGAATACCTCGTAAATATCCCTTTCAATCAGGGGTATTTTTATTTCTATAATAAGGTATTTGCCCGAGTATTTGGCTCTTACTTTGAGCAAGCTGTAAAGATCTTTAAGATTAAAGTTGTCGACAGGAACTACCAAGTCTCCAGATATTTGGGCTGATATTATGCTTAGCTCTGATCTGAGTTGCTTCGGTGATATCAAATGAAAATCTAATTTTCCACTATAAATATCAGTTACAGTATCTAAAATTGAGTCCTGGATTCGTCGAAGGGTATACAACAAGTTGTTGGCAGTGAATGCCGAGGTTATGAAGTCTGTGATGCTAGTTATGTTTTGCATTTGTTGAGCGAGATTTTTATAAGAATCTTGGAGATGATTAAGCTTTTGATTTATTGCTTTGTGATGTTTGTTTATAGTATTCTCCATCCTTTTCATGAGATTAAATTCCGCTTCTACGACGGACGTTTGGTTTTTCCAGAGGTTGTATAAATGATTTTCATTATGCTTTAAAAGGTCAATATCCTTCTCATATTTTTCTGCAAATCGTTGGTCCAACACTCCGAATAAACTATTTGCAACGTAGCCTACTCCGTCTATTAACCCGCGTCGCCGACGTTTCATATTAGTCATAAACGGGTCATTCGTCATGACAATATTATCATAATGTTTCATTTCTTCGAACTCGTGCTCGAGTTGTAACATGACGCCGTCGCATGGTGTTTGTGTTCTAATCGTAGAGCATAGGGTTTCAAGATACTTGATATACTTTAATAATGCCGCCGTTCCTTCTCTATAAGGATTTGTGTCATAATAGACTATCAAAAGCCAATCATCTCTAATTAGATGCATATTAGATATTTTGTCAAAGTAGACACTATTGTTTGTCAGCAGGGTGAAGTTGTAGGATGCTTGAGCTGTGTTTATTAGTGCCAGCAAAAATAGTGTCAAAGATAAGACCATAGCTGAGAATGAGATAGGACGTTTTTTCTTCACCACTGTTGATTTTTTATCAACTTTTGTGGCATTTGTATCTTGATCATTCTTATTTGTTGGCAGTAAGGACAGTTTTACAATTGGGCGTTTTAAGAGCCCGTTTTTGGTTCTAAGTGTGACGACCCTTACGTGTCCGTCACTTCCAGGATGCAGCGCTACTACGCGACCTAGACTCCATTTTCCTGGTGGAAGATTGTCGTCCTTTATAATAACGATGTCGTTAAGATTGAGATCATTTTGATGCTGTCGCCATTTGGACCTTGTGGAAAGCTGCGAGAGATAGTCAGTCTTCCACTTATCCCATATATCTTGATAGATTTTTTGCGTCAAGTGCCACCGTGTTCTGAGATCATGCTCGGTTTCGAAAATTGTTAAATTCGGGCCGCTTGCTAAAAAGTGAGCCGGGGTCAAAAAGTCCAGATCCTCAGGATCTTCTGTCAGAGGGCACAGTGGCCTTGAGTTCAAACAAGCTTCGAGTTGGGATAGTAGGGTAATATATTCCTCGTAGGTTAATTTTTGCTCTCCCACAACTCGCCTGAGATGATGTTTTAGGCTCTTCACTGCAGCCTCCCAGAGTCCGCCAGCAGATGGCCATGATGGGGCGTTAAAGTGCCACTCAATATTCATTTCAGAGATTGTCGATGTTACTTCTTGATCAGACAAGATGCAGGAGATTTCGGCAAACTCTTGTTTTAAAATTTTGTTGGCTCCTATGAAGTTAGTTCCCTGATCACTATAGATGTGCCCAGGAACTCCTCTCCTAGCGGACATTCGTCGAAGCGCGGCAATAAATGCTGACGCAGTGAGATCTGAGACGATTTCTAAATGTATGGCTTTAGTTACCATACAAACAAAAACTGCGACATATCCTTTACAGGTTTTAATGCCACGACCTTTGTTTGCCTTAATAAAGATGTGTCCGGTATAATCTATGCCAGTGTGGTAAAAAGGTCGGTTAGGAATCAATCGTGCTGGAGGTAGGTCACCCATGATTTGATGTTGTGATATGGGATTATTTCTTTTACATTTGACACACATTCTTAATCGTTTCTTTGTGACTCTGTTTCCTCCAAGAATCCAGTATTTGTGTCTTATAAATCCAGTAGTCATTTTTACTCCACCGTGAAATACAAGTTCGTGGGATTCATCTATGATAAGATCTGCCAATTTCGATTGGTTCGGGATTATGATGGGATGCTTCATTTCAGGATCAAGATTCGAATGTTTAAGTCTGCCACCGACACGGAGAATTTGATTAGTGTCTAGTATGGGATTGAGATTAAGAATCTGGCTTTTCTTATTTAATGGTTCATTATTTTGCAGTCGCGATATTTCTTCATCGAAATATTCGTTTTGGACGTGCTTAATTAACATTTCTCTTGCTGTCTTTATATTTTGCAGAGTAAGAAAATATGTGCGTTTTTTCTTGTAAACAACAATGTCGATGAACTTGTTGATGTAAGCTAATACTCGAGTAACTTTCCTCAAAGTGCTATATTTTGTTAACAGTTGATCGATAATTAAGTTATCGGTATTAACAATGACCGTAATTACTTCCTCTTTTTTTTTGAGTTCTTCGCTAGTAATACTTGTATAAATCGGCATCTTATGAGATTCTTTCGGCTTATATTGCGGTAACCAGTTGGGCCCTTGCCACCACAGCGAGTGATTGGATAGTTGAGCAGCAGATAAACTGCGGCTTGCGCAATCTGCAGGGTTTTCTTTGGATTTTACATAACTCCATTTATCTTTAGGGATTATTTCAGTAATAATCCTGACTCGATTCGCAACAAAGGGTTTCCATTTCTCCGCTTCGCCACACAACCAGCCTAGCACAGCCATTGAGTCAATCCAACCATAAACATGCACCTTGTAGCTCGATAGGGATGAGATGATTTTTCGCATAAGTTTTGACAACAAGAGAGCGCCGCAAAGTTCCAAACGTGGGATCGATTGTGGTTTTTTCAGCGGTATTACTTTTGACTTCCCAGCAATAAGAGTTACGTGGGTTTCATTTTCTCTCTGTATTTTGCAATACACGACGCAAGCGTATGCTTTTGTGCTAGCGTCGCAAAAGCCATGGAGTTCGATGATATCTTTTTCCTGGGTTTGAATCCAACGTGGTATTTTAAATTGAGATATATGAGATAGATCGGCTTTAATAGTAGTCCACTCTAACACGGTTTCTTGAGGGACAGGGTGGTCCCAACCCAGGTCCGATTTCCATAACTCTTGGAACAAGATCTTAAGTTTTATTGTGACTGGTGCTAGCCAGCCCAAAGGGTCAAAAATTTTAGATATTTGAGATAAAAATTGTCTTTTTGTAAGGGTGTCCTGTGAGATAAATTCTATTGGTTGAAAGATAAATTGGTCATTTTTTGGTTCCCACCGAAGACCTAAAGTTTTGGTTGACTCCGGCTGCTTAAAGTCAAAGTCTTGCTTTTCAAGTGCATTGGAACTATCTATTATTTCCGGCAAGTTTGATCGCCATTTTCTGAGATTAAACCCGCCAGCTTTGAGGAGGTTGATCATGTCTGCTTTGAGCTGTTTAGCTGCTCTCGCTGAATGTTCCCCATGCATGAGATCATCCATGTAAAACGAGTTTTCTAAGATGTCAGGAGCGCAACTTTGTGGGTAGTTTGGTCTTTCATCGATGGCCAGTTGTTTTAGTGTCATCATAGCCAAAAAAGGTGCGGCTTTTGTGCCATAGGTAACTGTCGCTAACTGGTATTCTTTTAAAGGTTGAGATTGATGGTTCCGCCAGATTATTTGCTGATATTTCTGGTCATTGGGATGTAGCCAGATTTTGCGAAACATTTTTTCTATATCTGCCGTGAAAGCGTATCTAAATTGTCTCCATTTTAAGATAAGGCTCTGAAGGTCTTGTTGTAAATTGGGTCCTCGGCACATAAGATCATTGAGGCTGTATCCACTGGAGGTTTTTGCCGAGGCATTAAAGACAACTCGCAATTTGGTAGTTGATGAGTCAGATCGTTGGACGCAATGGTGCGATAGGTAGCAGTCCGGATGTGTATGTGGCGCAACGGGTGTCATATGTCCGAGCTCTAGGTATTCAGAAATAAACGTTTTATAGTCACGTGCCAGTGCTGGTTGCCTACTTAGTTTCCGCTCTATTTGGAAAAATTGAGCAATCGATTTTGTTTTCGACTCGCCTATATTTTCCTGAAAATCTTCTTTGAATGGTATTTTAACGACGTAGCTTCCATCTTCACGTCTAGAGGTCGAAGATTGGTAAAACTCGAGGCATTTTTGATCTTCTTCTGATATCACTGGAGATTCCTGTACATCCTCCATTTCCCAAAATTGCTGAATCTCTTCGATATTATTTAGGATCACATTGCAATGGTACGTTTTGTAGTTGCCGCTTAAGATCCACCCCAACTGGGTTTGTTGGGCAATGGGCAACGTACCTTCTGATCGACAGATACCGTCCATAAGGATAGTGGAATAGATATCTGCCCCAAATAAGATATCAATAGGCCTACTTTTGTAAAATTCGGGATCTGCTAGAGTTATTTGTTTAAGAGTAGGCCAGTCTGGCTTAGGTAAGGTACAGCTTGGCAAGTTATTGATGAGTTTATTCATTATATATACGTCCGTTTCGAAGGTGAAATCGCTAACCAACGACGAACATTTGATGGTAACCATGCCCTTACAGTTGTTTTCCTTATTTCCTATTCCAGAGATATAACCGTTACATTTTCGTCGCGGTAGTCTTAACAACTGAGCTGCGCTTTCCCTCATAATGGATGTCTGTGACCCTTGATCTAAAAGAACTCTCATTTTTTGGTAAGATCCGTCCGCTGTTTGAACGTTAATTATTGCTGTTGCAAGCAATATTTCTGAGGGTTCTTTAAGAAGCGATGCAACTGTGTTATTTTCTTGCTGCTGTGGTGGTGATTTCGTAATCGTAGCTGCATTTGACCCTGATCGATTTGACGTAAAAGATTCATGCAGAATGGTATTGTGTTCTTTATTGCATTCTTTGCATTTTATTTCGGAAAGGCATTTTTTGCCTTCGTGATAATGTAAACAGTTAATACAGAGTTTCAAGTTAGCAATAGCATCTTTACGTTCATTAGGTTGCAATTCCAATAATTTTTGACATGCATGAATTCGATGATCGTTGGAGTTGCAAATAGGGCATTGCTTGCGATTGTTAATATTGCGTTTGGACTTTGACGATTGCGAAACTTGGTTTGTTGAGTAATTCGTTTTAGAATTTTCGTTCTTTCGTTTAAAATTGGAACCCTTAAAAGATGATGGTTTGTTATTGTTGTTGGATTGAGATGGGGATGATTTTTGCGTGGAATTTTCATACTTCTTACGTGAAGTTTCCAGCATCATAAACTTAGTTTCCAAAAAATTAAGGAAATCTTCTAAGACTGGCAATTCTCGCGGGGATTGTAAGGCTTGTAGATAATCCTCGTATGTATCTGAATCCAATTTTTGAGACAATATACATACCAGGAAGGGGTCCCAGGAAGACACATTGACTCCCAGATTCTTGATAGCATTCACGCTCTCGTACGTAGTGTCGTGAATGCGCTTTATATGATTTGATGATAGTTGCTGGTTCGCAGGGATATTCATGAGATTGTTAAGATAAGAAGTGAAGATCAGTCGCTTATTATTGTAGCGATGATTGAGGATATTCCAGCATACAGGATAATTGTCGGAGCTTATTTGGAGATGTTGGATCAATTTTTCGGGCTCACCTTTGATCTTACTCTTTAGGAACTGCATCTTTTGTGCATTCGACAAAGAGGGGTTGTTGTGCACTGCTTCGGTAAAAAGATCTTTGAACGAAATCCACTTATTGTAGTTTCCATCAAAGGTTACTATCTCCATTTTAGGAGTAGATTTTTCAATATGCGCAGTGGACCACATTTTCTTGTTGATGTCTTTCTTGATTTTGTTGTAATACTTCTCATAATGAGTAAATTGCTCTTCGTACTCGGGGTTTGATCCGCCATACTCGTTGTCCAGCTCCCAATGAAGCGAGTCAATAGCCGCCCAACGAGATTGTAACGTCTTCAGGATGTCTTCAAACTCCCATTTTTCCGTGACGAGATCAAGGTCGATATTGGAAGAAGTTCTCAAGAAAGCCTTAAAGTTGGTAGCTTGCTTTTTAAAGAGACCTTCGGCTTTACTCTCTTCAAGAGTAGGGGTGCTAGTAGCAGCATGAGATGCGAGGTTCGAGGATTGAGATTCCGCAGTAGGTTGAAACGTAGGAGGTTTCAATTCAGGAGTTTGGGGTCTGTTTGCGAGAGGGTTGAAGTTCTGGATAGTAATTTTAATGTTCTTATATTTTTTCTTCATTTGATCGTATTGATTGGTGCTGAAATATGCATGAGATTGATCACCAAAAGATAGCAAAGTCATATGATTGTTATGGAACTCTGTAAAGTATTGTTCCAAGGTAGCTAATCGACGATGCAAATAGTCTGAGGTCTTGCGCTCTGCACCATCCTTCTTGAAATTGGTGAAGAGCTTATCTACGGCTTCGATTATTTGTTGTTGGGTTGTTAAAATGTCCTCCATTTTCGACATTATAAAGATAAAAAAGAGACCTTACTTGTGCTGTAGGCTCCCTTAGAGATCAAATGTCCTTGCGATGGCTGCAAGAACAAACCTGGAGTAACAGCGCGATGAGATGACGCGATGCTTTCGTAAAACCAGGTACAATCAGGATCAGTAGGATGATGAACTTTTTGGAAAGTAAATCCACTCAGTTCTGCTTGCCAGGGTCTGGTAATAAGATCCAAGCGAGACACTCACACAGTACAGTTAGATACACGCGTAATGGTCCCGCTCCGATGGCTCGAAGGACCAATGTTCGGGGTTGGGGTGAGATTGAGATAAACTAAGATTAAAGGTTATAAAAATCTATGTATTTCAGTAATACTTATGGGATAACGATTAAAACTAATAAGGTGAATGAGATGAGATTGAGTCGCGCCCGATATGCTATCCGAATACGTACTGACTGACTTTACTTAGGTGATACATAAAATAGTCAAGGCATATCGCGCGGTGTCGCAATTACGCTGACATGTTTATTATTGTTCGGTGATTGACCCGAACATGCTCCCGGGGGAGAAAAAGATGATAAAAATGACTACTGGATTTATAAGACACAAATACTGGATTCTTGGAGGAAACAGAGTCACAAAGAAACGATTAAGAATGTGTGTCAAATGTAAAAGAAATAATCCCATATCACAACATCAAATCATGGGTGACCTACCTCCAGCACGATTGATTCCTAACCGACCTTTTTACCACACTGGCATAGATTATACCGGACACATCTTTATTAAGGCAAACAAAGGTCGTGGCACTGATGATGATGATGATGATGATTACTTCACTGTTTGACATTGTGCATCCAAAGTTAAACATGATATCGTTTTGTCTTATTATTAATTTTGTCTGTACAGAAGCAGAATAGTAAAATAAAAAGCCATTAAAAAGTTATGAGCCGACAAAGATTCGTTTTTCTTACTATTTTTAACGTAACTTTGGGTGTAAATATATAATAAAAGAACTGTGAAATCATAAAAACCAAGTCTTCTTTCGTTTCGTTCTTCCCTAGTGACCATTTTAAAACCTAGTCACTTTAACCAATTCAAAACCTCTTTCACAACCATTAGCATTTTTTTTACTTAACATAATTACTTTCCATAGGCTGACCAATATTACGTTTATGCGCTCTCCTGTAAAATTTCTATTTAAGTCATTACTAGGTTTTCAAATGGGACAGCCGCACAGTTGACTTGCTTTTAAAACCGACAGAGCGAAAATTTTGGAATTTTAAACTTATTAAATAATTGTGTTTTGATCTTACCTCTGTCCTTTAGCTCGGTGTCTCTGTGACACATGGTCTCTGGCCCGCAACTCGTGTAGCAACGCGGTGTGCTTCTGTCTCAACGCGAGCACGGCGCGAAGTTCTTTAGCGGCCACGTCGGTGCGGCATATACGTTGTTTCTCTGTTACCCAGCCTGTTAGAGAGCATCGAGATTAATTTTTGGAAGAAGTTTGAGTTTCTTGTATGGGAAGCTGTTTGTGCTGCAGTGGGAGAGGTACAGACGCCAGCACATCAAGCTACCCGAAACTGTCAAATTTTCCCAATCAACTTTGAATCTTATGCTTTAGCGATAAAGTTGCAAATCTATTAAAGAAATTTGACAGATTGTAGTAGCTTGATGTGCTGGTGTCTGTACATAAAATAAAGCTCGTACTTAGAATAGTTATAAATTAAATGGCAGGATATTATTTGTTTTGGTAACATTTTATTTTATTTATTTTCCAACTTACATCTATGGGGCCATTCAAGTATGTATTACGTAAGCACTACAAGGGGGCGGGGGTCTTTGATTTGTTTATTTTTGATGACATGGGGGATGGTAATTACGTCAGAAGTTTTTTTTTTTCTACAAATTTTGTCGATGTTGGTTTGAACACATATGGCAACCCTACTTGTCTATGCTTGAAAACGAAACGCATATAACTGCTGCTCATGAATCAATAAAGAAACAAGAATACATTGTTTTCAACGTGTTCTGGTTTCTTTATTGATTGCATGCATGTACCAATGTTTACGTAAGCATGGGGGGGGTAAGACCTTTGCTTACTTGTGCTGACGAGGGGGAGGGGGGGCCAATAATTGCAAAAAAATCTGCTTACGTATTACTTGAACGGTCCCTTCATTACAAGGAAACCTTTTGCGATAGTTTTAAATTAATAAAAATAAATGATATATTAAAAAGATTGTGCTAGAATTTTCAAGGGCACATAGTTACAGATTTCTATACGACGTTAGAACTTTAGAGATGAGATGCGACGGGGTGGGGCGGGGGAACAAGAAATTTCACGCGGACAACGTCGCAGGCAGAAGCTAGTTCTTAATAATTTACCTTCTTCCTCATCATGGTCCTCTAGGAACTGGAACAGGTTCCTCGCGTCTTCTAGTCTCGCCTTGCGGTCTTTAGCGGCGGCTACCAGGCTAGAAACAAAACATAATTATTTGTTAATGTTACGAGCTTAGGGTTCATGACAATAAAAACTGCCGATTTAATAATCAAAAATTGACACTTTAATCACAACACTAATTACAACTCAAACACACTAATTAAGCAATACTTGCACTACTGATCACTCTTAAATCGCTTGTTCGCTTATTCAAAACTATGTGTCTCGAGGCTCACACCGGCCTTATATAGTGCCGCAGAGCTACTATATAAACATCTAGAACGTTCGAGTACATACCGGTCCCGACTGACTCGATGTCGATAGTTCTCGGAATTTCTAGGATCTTGACCCTACTAGTTCTGCTACCCGATACTAGATGGCGCTAGTGGTAACTAATGTCACCATGTACCAGGCATCAATTGTGGCGCGCAAAATTAACGAATATACTAAAATAAAAATAAATATTTTTATGCGGGTTGCAGACCAAGAGGTAAGCTAAGTTAGCCTAGTTTAGCGCGCATAGCTGAGGTAATTACTCATCAGCTTTATCTTTATAAACCTCTTAATCAACGCCAATCCATACTAATATTATAAATTCGAAAGTAACTCTGTCTGTCTGTATGATACCTTTTCACGCCTAAACCAATGAACGGATTTCGATAAAATTTGGCAGAGAGTTAGATTGCATCCCGGGGAAGGACATAGGATAGTTTTTATCCCGATATTCCCACGGAATCGACACTTTGCGGGTAAAACCGCGGGTTGCTGCTAGTGAAAAATAAAATCAATTAAATTAGCGGGAGATCGAGAAGAGAATCAGTAATGCAACTTGTTAGGTTAGTATAATCCCAAAATGTCAAGATTTCATGAAATAGTCATTCTGTGGGATTACTTGGTCTTAGAGAGTTGTGTTGATGACTTTAATGGTTATAATGGAGGACCTTGCAGCAAAAGGGAGGCAAGTCCAAGTATAAGAAATGTCAGGTATCAAGAAAAAAGGTTTTTAAAAATGATTGGTTACTCTAATGTCTAAGAGTTATATGGTATAATATAATATAAACATATTTACCTACATATTTTGCTAAAGTTTTTAAGGGAAATAAATAAATTTTTGACGACGATTTTTTTACGGTTACGGTGTCGTTAAAAATTTGGATCTGTCTCCCTTTTGCTCAAGTCAAGTCAAGCAAAGGTCCTCAATTCTGTAAATATATATTTGTTACGGCCGCGATTCATATATTAATCAACGTACAACTTAATGCTGACCAGCAAATTGCAAAAAACGTAAGAAAATTTGAATTTTGCGGGCTACCTTAGCGCTTTCCCCTTAACACCTTCACTTCTGGTTGTCAAAATAGCTCCTATTTTCAATGACATACCTATCATAATCGTGCGACAGCTGGTTCAACTACGTAGTAAACTGTTGCTGGTGCCATTCCCTACCCTCTGCGCTGGTTCCGTACAGCACCAGACTTCGGATGCTCTCGTCTACCTCAACGGCCAACTAACCAGTGCTTTTGCTAATCAAAAAGCAACCCTAACTCCACTACATACCTATCATAGTCCTAAGACAGCTACGGTAACGCGTGAAGTCTTGACCAGCTAAATTTTATCTCTGCCATAGAAAAATCAACCTTAATTCGACAACATAACTATGATAATCCTATGACAACTACGTCAACGCTTGCAATCGTGACCAACTAGATTTTACCTTATGCTATAGAAAAATGAACCTTAGTACCCTCACTTCTGGTAGTCAAAATAGCCCCTATCTTCAATGGCATACCTATCATAATCGTGTGACAGCTGGTTGAGCTGTGTGGTCAACTGTTGCTTGGGTCCCTCCCCGCCCTCGGCGCTGGCTCCGTGCCGCACCAGTCTCCGGATGCTCTCGTCCAGGGCTCCGAGCTGCAACTCCTGGAGGGCGTGCGCTTGGAGCAGGCGTTCTACGTCTACAAGATGGCGTCCCACATCTTCGGATTGGAATTGGGCCTGTTGGAAAAAAATAATTATTAAAACAAGTTCAGTTGCCTCTGGTTAGACTGAAAGCTGACACCAACACAGTTGGGAAAAGACTAGGCCATAGATAAAATAAATTTAACGTTTTTTTTTTTTACTAGCAGCGCTCCGCGGTTTCACCCGCATAAGTGTCGATTCCGTGAGAATATCGGGATAAAAACTATCCTATGTCCTTCCCCGGGATGTAATCTATCTCTCTGCCAAATTTTATCGAAATCCGTTCAGTGGTTTAGGCGTGAAAAGGTAACATATAGACAGACAGATAGAGTTACTTTCGAATTTATAATATTAGTATGGATTTGTGCTTGAGTTAGTTTTCATTGTTTTTGTCGGAATATCGGCGAGTGCTAGCTGATGAATGGAAAATAATATAATGTTTTACGATTGTGTAGAATCAAGTTTTTCTAATGAGGGTTTTCGTGAAAATTTACGACACCAGTTGGCACCACTGTGACAAGAGGTCTTCCAATATAAAATATATGATGACGTTCATCATTCGATTCATTCATTCGTTCATCATTCAGTCATGACTAAAGAAAATATAGGCTCTTTGACAGATGCCTGGACCTGGCATGTCAGTGCTGCCACCTAGCGAACGTCATTTCAGAAAACCCTCATTGAACAGACAGCTGTGCCGCTGGGGATTTTGTTGCGTCATTTCTTCTTCCTAGCGAAAGCACTAGGAAGTGGTAAAGGGGGTCTGACTTCAGTCACCTTGTGGTTAAAAAACTAGCCAAGTGCGAGTCGGTTTCGCACACGAAGGGATTCGTACCACAAGGCAAAAACGCCGAAAAAAACACGTTTGTTGTTTGGGAGCCCCCCTTAAAAATTTATTTTAATCTGTTTTTAGTATTTGCTGTTATAGCGGCAACAGAAATACATCATCTGTGAAAATTTCATCAGTCTAACTATCACGGTTCATGAGATACAGCCTGGTGACAGACGGACAGACGAGTCTTAGTAATGGGGTCCCGTTTTACCCTTTGGTTACGGAACCCTAAAACGTGCTGATTCTCAGCCTAGCTTGAATAAATAACTTTTGATTCGATTGATTTTCATTGAATAAATTATCAATTTACCATCAAGTCAAACGTCCAGAAATTCAATACTCGTATTTACTTTAGTGATAACATGACCCAGAAAATAAAATGATAAGGCAGCCTAGCGAGAAGTCGTCAGTTCGAATTGGACCCATCGTGCTGTGTAACGCGACACGTTACACAAGGGGTTAGCAGTAATATTAATAACTAGCTTCTGCCCGCGACTTCGTCCGCGTGAAATTTCTTGTTCCCCCGCCCCACCGCGTCGCATCTCATCGCCTGCCCGCGCTATTACTTCGTTTTTGCTTAGCGGTCTTTCTGACTTTTTCTTTTTGCTCGGCTCCTAAGGGTCATGGCGTGATGTTAAACAGCCTATAGCCTTCCTCAAGAATTGGGCTATCGAATGCAAAAAGAATTTTTCAAATCCGACTGGTAGTTCCAGAGATTAGCGCGTTCAACCAAACAAACTCTTCAGCTTTATAATATTAGTATAGATATGCAACTAAAATGGTATCTATAATTTTGTTAAACTCAATTATTCGACGCCATTTTTAGTTTGGAGTTTTAGTCAGGATATTGTTTTTTATATTATTTAAATACTTAGTTAATTTAATATAAGAAGTTTATCAAGTATATATATTTTCGAACACAAAAAAACAGATGTACAGACGCCAGCACATCAAGCTACACCAAACTGTCAAATTTTCCCAATCGAATGCTTTAGACAGATTGTAGTAGGTTGATGTGCTGGCGTCTGTACAGACGCCATCACATCAAGCTACTACAATCTGTCAAATTTCTTTAATAGATTTTCTACTTTATCACTAAAGCATAAGGTTCAAAGTTGATTGGGAAAATTTGACAATTTCGGGTAACTTGATGTGCTGGCGTCTGTACTTACATTAAAAAAAACAGCTAAACTTCAGGTTTTAAGAACACAACGGTCACGTGAAAGAGTCAACGGTGATAATAACCCTCCTCTAAACTAAATATTTAATCAAAGTAATTCCAAAACAATATTTATTTTGTCTTCCAAAACACTTTAACCTACCTTCATCTCAGTCAGCGTGTGCCCCACAGTGTCAGCTTCCCTCAGCAGCGCCATCAGATGCGCCAGCTTGCCGAGCGAGCTTCTGTGTCGCTCCAGCAGCTCGAGCAGCTCGTTCCAGCGCGTCAGCACAGCCTGCTCCGTGCGGGACACAGCTTCGGCGCCGTGATACTTCTCGCGGACTAGTTCGGCTGCCATTGCTGATAGGTCTTCGAAACGTTCGGTTCTGGGGGAGGAAATAAAGAAATCTTTATTGGGCAGTCAAAATCAAAAGTCATTTTCAAATTAGGCTGAGAATCAGCACTTTGTGAACGTCAAAATTATATATAACTAGGGTTGGGCGTTGCGACGACGAACCGTTTCCAAAGATCGTTTTGCATTCTGCAACTATGCAACCATTTTACGTCCTGGGTTCAAACAGTTTTCGTTGCACAAACCAGTCTTCGAATAGGGATGTTGCCTGGGTAAAAATAAATCGATTCGATTTAGTCCCTCAGTAAGATTATTAAAAAATATTGAACACGTATTTTTTGTTTTATCAATTAGATAAAAAATTACAAAGATATATCACATCAAAGTTCAGGAGTGGGGGGCTTTGACGTAATAACGTGCTAAAATTTGTAGCACGGCGTGACGTCATACGAAATTTCCAAGCGCTGTATCTTCGTAATTTTTTGTTTGCCAGACAAAAGAAAAAATACGTATAGGTACAATATTTTTTAGTAATCTAACTGATGGACTAAATATATTTTCTTAGTCAACTACCCTATTACTTGGTGCGATTTTTTATTTTACACCTATGAAAATACAGTCGAGAATGCAATGGTTCAACTCTATCACACTTGTCCGTCACGTCGTCTCTCATTCCGCGTTCGTTTTTGTTTACAAAACAGTCCTTACAATAAAAAGTGAACTTTTTGTCAATGGAATACAGTCGTTAATGTATTACCAGTCTCGACAAAAAAACGAAAACCTCGATAACGCAATTCTATTCCATGTTGGATAAGTTTCGTCCTTTAAGCGGTTGCAGAAAACGGTCGTCAAAAATTCGACAACGACACACCACTACATAAGACAGTCCTCCAAAACGCCCGCCCTTCATCACTTCCTAGTGCTTTCGCTGGGGAGAAGAAATGGCGCAACAAACTCCTCAGAAGCACAGCTGCCTGTTCTGTTAGAAAAACTTGATTCTATATAATAGTACCCCTAACCCTTCAAGGGATACAAGCATGATATTATGTTATGTGTGAAGACCTCACCGAATCCGCACATCACGAGACTACTCGACAAATTACTAGTTATACTTCGTAAAAGATAGCTTGATCACTACGACAGCTGTCAGTAAAATCACGCCTATGAAGTTCTGAATTTCATAGTAGTACAGACAGTACCTGTAAATGTCATACTTTATGGGCATGCCGACCTACTTAGTGATGGGCGATGAATCAACGTGACCACAGACTATAAACTATCGATATTTTAAATTAAACTTAATTTAAACATAATTATTTTTTTTTAATTTTATTGTATATTTTATTTTAATATCATAATATTATTTACATTTGTATATACTTAATCTAAAAAACGATTCAGAAACTGATTCAGATATAGATTTGGGGTGTACTCCGTTACGAGAATAAATGTATTTTATATTCAAATATTCGTTTAATTTAGTAACGTTTGTAATTAAATTAAACCCCATTAAATGTTACATTAGCATCGATAATAGTAAGAAACGTCGATAATTTCTATCGACATTTTTTTATATCATGACAACCCTAGGAATGTCAGTTTGACTTATGTCGCAGAGATCAAGCTATCTTTTACGTAGTATAGTATATCACAAACGCACCTGGCCAGAATATCAGCGGAGATAGCTTCATGTTTCTTGACTGTGGCGTCTACTTGAGCCAGGTTGGAGCCGTAGCGAGGGTCTGAGAGCACCTGGATCATCTCCTTCAAGTAGCCTTTACGGAGGACCGACTGTGGAGAAGAAAATAGAGGATAAGTTATCGATCGGAATAAAACGGAAAGTTTTTAAAACAAACTAGCTTCTGCCCGCGTCTTTATTCGGTTTAAATTTCACCCCCCATTTACCCTCTTAGGGGTGGAATTTAGAAAAACCCTTTCCTTCCCTTAAAGCTATTTAAAAAACCATTAACGTGTGTCTATTGATGGTTTTTTAAAGTGCTTTAGTTCACTTACCTTAGTATTGAATTTGTAGTTGAGTTGTTCTAATCTCTGCTGTCTCAACAACTCTGTTCTCAGCGCGATCTCACGCGCATGCTCCGCCTGGTAACAAATAACACACATTTAATTCATATTTATAATCGCTTGTAGCGGTACCTACAACGCCACATGCGAACAACGCGTCATACTGACGTCACGCAAAATCCTGCATCTCGCAAGCAGAGTTTACCGCGCAGCTAGCTTAGATACAACGGCCCGAGATGAATCACGGAAAATCCTACATCTCGCAAGCAGAGTTTACCGCGCAACTAGCAAACTGAGCTATCGGGCGGTTGCCCGCCAGATACGACACCCATCTGGTCGGAGGATCCTCCCTTTTCTATGGAGTATGAGTGACCTTCACTACGTTCCTCACACCTCTATAAGCCAATATATCTAATAAATTAATTTAAAAAAAAATATCCTAACTTAAGAGGGAAGCGCTAAGGTAGCCCGCGAAATTCAAATTTTCTTACGTTTTTTGCAATTTGCTGGTCAGTATTAAGTTGTACGTCGATCAAAATATGATTCGCGGCCGTAACAAATATGTATTTACAGAATCATAATCATTAAAGTCATCAACACAACTCTCTAACTGTTACCTGTTCCAGCTGCTGCCATGCCCGCTCCAGGTCCTGAGGCAGTTGACCTTCAAGCGGCACCCACGCTTCGCCTGTCAGACTCTTCTGCATGGTGTTGATGTGGAAGTATAGAGCTTCGATCTCTGAACGCTCCTTGTATCTAGAGGGTGAGGATTGTAACAAATATATTTCACAAACACCATAAAAGGTCGGCAGCGTCCTCTAGTAACTAGATCTTTTGGAGTATCCATTCAAGGAGTAGACGTAACAGAGTTATCCAAAATACGTCATATCTTAACAATAAACTAACATTCCAATACATCCAACTAACATTCCAATTTTACCCAATTATCATATTATATCTTAATATCACACTACATCCTACTATCACAGTACATCTATAACTATAAAACTACATCCAACTATCATACAAAATCCGCCAATGTCCGCCTTTGTACCTTTTTGTGCGAAAAGTTTTAATAAATAAATAAATAATAATACCTCTAACTATCACATTACATCTCCAACTATCATACAAAATCTCTAACTATCACATTACATCTCCAACTATCATAAAAAATCTCTAACTATCACATTACATCTCCAACTATCACACAAAATCTCTAACTATCACATTACATCTCAAACTATCACACAAAATCTCTAACTATCACATTACATCTCCAACTATCACACAAAATCTCTAACTATCACATTACATCTTTACTATCACAATTCATCTTAACTTATAAACCATTTCACTTACTTGGGTGGTTTCTCCACAGTTCTGTACTGTTTGAAAGACAACAGCAATCGTTGTATGCCATCTAAAGAGTTGGGCAACTCTCTGCCGTTCAGCTCCTGGATCTTGAGGAGTATCCATTCGAGGAGTACGCTGAAGAGTTTGCTGTATTCTCCTTTACGGTCGTCGCAGTCCATCATTTGGCCGATAATCTGGAATGGAAACACATAATTAATTTATATGGAAACTCTATTTTATAGTTTTGATCTTGTCAGCCTGCTTATCTTTAAACATTTTTTTTAAATTGGCGTATTTATTTTTAATAAAAAACCACGAATTTGACCTCTATTTAAATTATGGCAAATTCTGCGTGACTTAATAATAACAGCCGCACAGTTCGATCAATCAGGTTAAGCGACGCTTGCCGCGGTTGGTCTGTGAATGGGTGACCATCTTTACATACCGTGACACCTCCGTGCCTCGGAAAGCACGAAAGCCGTTGGTCCCGGCTGTCTTTCGTGGATCTTTGTCAGTCGTTACGGGTAGTCAGAAGCCCGAAAGTCTGACAACCAGTCTTACCAAGGGGTATCGTATTACCCAGTAACTGGGTTGTGGAGGTCAGATAGGCAGTCGCTCCATGTAAAATACTGGTATTCAGCTGCATCCGGATAGACTGGAAGCCGACCCCAACATAGTTGGGAAAAGGCAGATGATGACTCACGTTAGCGATCCTGCGCCCGCTCTTCTGTTCATTCTTCATCCTCGCGAAGGTATGGTAGTACGAGGCAACGTACGTCATCACTGACTTTTCATCAGGGCGGCTGGTGTCGACATCTGGTGGATAAATGAAGGTATTAGTTATTTAGCAGTAAGGGGGAAGCTCCAGGGGTCGCACGTAAAGTCTATTCAAACTTGTTTCAAATTTAATATTATTTCAAGTTAAACAAATATCAACTTTATTTTAATGGTAATTAAGGCTACGCCGATCGCTTAGTGGCGCCCTCTACTCTCAAACTAAACAATGTAAAACTACCGTTTTAAATAATAATATTAACGTATAATCTTGTGGAGCACAACTTAACGTGCTTATTTTCTGCATTTTCATTCTAAAATTAAAGAAATAACCAAACAAACGATGAGGGCGCCACTGCGCGGTCGGCGTTTGGTTGGCGCCCTCTTAAGTTGATTTCAGAGTGACTAGCACTATTGAAAAAGTTATAAAAATGTTTGAAGTTGTAGCGTAAACTGAACTTTATTGTGTAGGAATTAAAGTTATTTTTCCGTAAACTCGTATTTGTTTACATTTTTGGTAAATAAATCGCGAATGCTGATTACCCCATTGTGTGGTGTACATAATAAAAAGTATTCTATTTTAAATATTCGTACACGAATTTAGCTGGAAAGATACTCGTAAATGTTGAATTATTATTAAAATTGTTATACTATGCGGGTCAAAAGGATCGCGATCGCGAAGCCTGTCGAAGAACTGGAATACCAATGGAGAGAATTACAGGTACCTATACCCCATTCGCAATAAGATTAGACATTGAAATAAATCTTTTTTACAGTCCGTTTAACCGATTTTGACTTCTATTGCGTTGGTGGCATGACAAATGGCAGCTGCAATAAACAGTTGGTATTATAATCACGTTTTTGCTTTTAATGCCGTCCTTATGCCTACGGAATAGAAGTAAAAATCGGTTGAACGGACTGTAAAAAGTTTTGTAAGTGTGTAAGTTCTTATTGTAAATGGAGTATAACATTCTTTAATCTATACTAGCAGCGCCCCGCGGTTTTACCTGCATAAGTGTCGATCTCGTGAGAATATCGGGATAAAATCTATCCTGTGTCCTTCCCCGGGATGCAATCTATCTCTCTGCGAAATTTTATCGAAATCTGTTCAGTAGTTTAGGCGTGAAAGGGTAACATACAGACAGACAGACAGAGTTACTTTCGAATTTATAATATTAATATGGATTATTTCGTTCTCTGTATGAGAAAAGTTCATGCGCTAAGGAAACCAAGGGTATAGAAAAATTTCTTACGATTTTTTCAATTTACAGGTATGTTGAACAAAATATGATTCGTGACCGCAACAAGTATGTATTTACAGAATTATAATAATTAAAATCATCAATACAACCCTCCAAGTGCATATTATAATTCGACTTTTAATTAGTTGCAGTAAAATGACACTTCTTACTGTCATTTCGTTAAAAAATGTTGCCACACTATCTCTACTAGTGATGATATTAAAACGCAATTAAACATAGTTTTAATTTAGATATTCGAGATTGACCTATTTTGATTTAACCGTAAACAATCAAATATTCTTTGTATTGATCGGAAAAAAATACATGTTGTAGTTTCAAATCAGCGTAAATACATAGTCTACTAAAGATAATTTTGTTTCAATTTTTACTCTAAAACTTCTACTATATCGATCTAAGAAATATTTTTTTAAATAAATTAGTGTTTTCATTAGGAATAACGTTTACCTATACAGGATTATTTGGAAAACACCAAAAACCTCAAAAACAAGGATAATTAAAAGATATGTTTGATTAAAATTAATGCTTTTATAAATCTTATCCGATCACTGATTTGATAACAAAAGAGTAATTAATCATTGCTCAATGTTTTTGTTGCAAACTTATGTAATGCTGTATTTCATTATAAATAACATCTCAATATTATCCTCTTTTATAAAATTAATTTAACATGGATCGATTTTGAACTGAATGTTAATTGAATGAATCGATTATTTTGTCACATCACTATTTAAATGTCGTTAAAATGTGGTAACACATAAGCTGTCATTTTACTGCAGCTAATTAAAAGTCCGACTATATTTCCTATTAGTTGATATTTCATAAAATAATAATTTCATACGCGGTCTTCCAGTTTCGATTGAAATTCCTTTAACTTAAAGTTTTTATTTCAATTAAACCATTTACAGGCACTTTTGAATTGTCAAAAAGTCGGTCAGTCAGAAAATATGAAGCTAGTTGCCCATTCCAAAGCGTAGGTACCTATGGAGAAGAACGGGCAAGAAATTCCATGGACACTCTTTTAGATTATATTTTTACAAAAACATTAGTTACATCATAAATGTTGAATTTATAATTATATGTGAGAACAATGTAAAAAAGACGTACGCGTTAAAAGCGTCCAGATTAATTAAATAAATATTGGCTATCGACACGACGAGGAAGGCGCTGTGCTCCGCGCTTTTTCTCGTTTTTGGACTGCGCGTTATTGGCTGTCAGAGGGGTTAATAAGTACTCTCAGCTATACAAAATCCTCCTTACCTTCAGCGTCCAGCAGACGCGGTATGCCGAGGTGCTTCTCCGCCACATCAAAGGCATGGTTGAGGGTCTCCACATGCTCGGTCACCGGCAGCTCTGACCAGCGGAACAGGTCTGGCCTGGATGTAAAAAGGTGATTAGTAAAATAGTTCTGTCAATCATCATATACGAGTACATTCCTGCCCCTACAAGCAAGCGCTTTGGCGAGGACTAGATTTAGACGGGTGGTCTCAGTGAGAAGACTTATTACTGAAATTTCGTAGGCCGTCGTAGTGTGAGGTTAAGCAACATTGCCGAGGAATAGAATTGGATGGGTTACCGCAATTTTATAATTCCTAAATTACTATCAAGAATATCGAAGAACTATCGTGGCGAGTGAAGTTAAGCAACGTCTCCGTGGCCTAGATTAAGATGGGTAGACTTACCTATGCGCGTGTATGAGGGCGTTGAACCCGAGACCAGATCGCCAGGAGTCGGTGAAGTTGTGTATATGTACTCCATGGTAGCCAGAAGTCTTTCGTTGACACCACAGGAGTAAGGCGTCTTTAGCGGATTTCTTCTCCGATGATTCGTTTTCCTCGTCCTGGGAAAGAGAAAGAACTTATTAGTATTTCTGGATTTGTTATAGTTCTGCACATGTGGTTTCCCTGGCACTTAATTAACGGCATATCTACGTAAATGTCTATAAACTGCTCCCAAATTACGATGATTAAAAAAAAAATAAACATCGTAATTTGGGAGCAGTTTATAGACATACATATTGGGTACGCCCAAAGAGTAAAAACGGGACCCTATTACTAAGAAAAAAAATAATAATAAAAAATAAATAAATAAATGTATTTTCTTTCTTTCTTTAAGACTCCACTGTCCGTCTGTCACCAGGCTGTATCTCATGAACCGTGATAGCTGGATAGTTGAAATTATCACAGATGATGTATTTCAGATTCTAGAGCCCCCAGCATAGAAATTAAATCACTGACGATATATTAGGGGCTTCTGTTCAGAATCATCGGTGTCCCTGCTACCATGTGCCCTGTATATTCTATCGTTGGTCGTCATAACAATAAAAGTTGGTAAATTTCATGCAAGTTTTAGGAAATTTATTTTTTATAAAATAAATATAAGTTATAAAACAATTTTATTTCTACCCTCATTAATTTGAAATACATTTTTACTTTCAAGAGGTGAAATAATTCTTTAGTAACTCAACTCATAAAACAAAGTAGATATACTTACAACATCAATTTCAATCTCTTGAATCTGGAACCGCAAGATGATGGTCCAGATAAGTCCCAGGATTAGACGAGGGTTGCCATCCACTATGTCTTCTGCACCTATTGACTCCAGGCGCACCTGCGAAGAAGGAGAGAGGTATTAGCAATATTCAGTTTATTTGATACTAACTGCGCCTCGCGGTTTCGCCCGCATAAGTCTCGACCCCGTGAGAATATCGGCATAAAAAGTAGCCTATATGTCAATCCAGGGTGTCAGTTAACTCGATACAAAATTTTATCAAAATTGGTCCAGCCGTTTATGCGTGAAGAAGTAACAAACACACTCACAAACTTTCGCCTTTATAATATTAGTGTGAAGTGTGATAAGTACCGGCATTCAGTAGAAATCCGAGTGCAAAGGAAAGACTTAACGAAAAAAAAAATTTGTATGAGATCAAAACATAACAAGAGCTAGCAATTAGCATATATGATGTATGTAAGGAAGTCTTGCAACTGCCGTGTTTTACGCCGGCTTCGAAGATTATGCAATAATACTTTTTACAAGCAAGTACAGTCACGAGCACTAATATGTCAACACTTGGCAACGTTCAATTGCGATTTTTTTGTGAACTAACAAATGCAACGTTGAAATACGACACTTTACACAAACCTATGGGTTCGAAAATACTTTGTTCGTAATAACATAAAATTTCATTCAAAACTAAGGCTGAGGCTACAGTAGGCAGCGATTTGCGATGCGACTGTAAGAGCGAAACGAGAAAAATATGATATGGCTACATTACAAGCGAAAAAAAAGGAATTTTCTAATAAATTCGCTTCAATTTCGCTCATTGATGTAGCCGATGCCGTGATTTCAGTAATGTTGTTCCTATCGCATAAAGAAATCAAAGATCGCTAGTAATATTTGATGTACGGTGTAGCCATATACGTGAGCATTCATTTACTTGTTTTAATCGTTCATGTGTCGCAGGTCGCGTCGCGGCCTAATGTAGCCTCAGCCTAAAGGAGAAAATCGTCTTCGAATAAAGCCAAGTGTATACATACTTATGCTCGTGACTGTACACACATGGACGTAATATTTTGCTTTGGCTACACGTTGGTCTTGTGGCCGCAATCGCAACTGCTGAGCCTGGGGTCCAGGGTTCAAGGTCCAGCAAAAGTGTTATTGTGTTTTTCCATTAGGAATTTCATAGTAACAGCCGGGAGATTGAAAGATGGCGGAGTGATACCCCCGTGTCTCGGAAAGCACGTTAAGCCGTTGGTCCAGCGCCTGATCTCCCTCCAGTCGTGTCGGATTGCCCTCCCATCGGACTATGAGAGTGCAATATGTCGCATTCCATACTTCTCTAATCTGCGTTCGCGAATTATTTGGCAAAAATGTAAACAAAATATGAATTAATGGAAAAATAACTTTAACTCCTACACAATAAAGTTCAGTTTACGCTACAACTTCAAATATTTTTATAACTTTTTCAATAGTGCTAGTCACTCTGAAATCAACTTAGCTGTCATTGAAATAAAGTTGATATATGTTTAACTTGAAATAGGGTGGGGGGTGTGCAGCACTGCCCACTTTTACTATATCAGTCGTCATCTCGGTAGTCCCCCCCCCCCTTTCTAGCTATATCAGAATTCATACAGTCCATCCGTTTAAAATGTAACGAGAAATGATTTGTGAGGGCAAATAACTTTCAATACGCTTTCATTGATTATTTTTGTACTGTTCGAAATTAATTATTCAAAAATAACTTGACTCATATTTTTGCACTTAACAGCCGATACATAGTAATAAAATTGTTCATGAATATAAGTAGCGATACAATGGAATTGTTACAATGTTTATCTTATGATAAGATAGAAGCTTGATATAGCTATTGATAACTTATGTAATATATAATATTGTTCTTTTTGCATCTAATTAAGAGGGTTCCGTACGACCAAGTTTTTAAATTATCATCGGCAAGGCCTATATTCGTCAGAGAATTTTAACACCGCGCGCTGCGGTGTAGAATATTGCAGTTTTAGGTCAGCGCCATCTCTTGAACGCTAGTGGAACTAATGTAACTATTGTTGATGATTTCTGAAAAATTGTGCGATTTAGAGACATCGTTTTATTTTTCCTGTAATCTTTACATAAACTTCCATCACATAGAAACTCTTCACCCTGTTCCTCATACATACCTCTTGGTCCAGCTCTCATGCTGGTCCTGCTCCATAGGACAATCTAGAGTCTAGACAAAATCAAACTGGTTGCTAATTAAATTGTAAATTTATTCTTTTTTTTTACATTGATTTACATTCTATAACTGCTTTAACTCACACCCTGACTTGTAATTTTTTTTATTGAAATGAAAATCGTTTACTTTTACCATGTTTATAAATATGTGAGCACCATGTATCTATCAAATAATTAATTTATATGTCATGGTTTCATTTTTAATTCTTTTACCTATTGTGGTATAGTAATTTTATTTTAGGTGCATCGTCTTCAAATATTATATAATGAATGATGTATGCAAAATACATATTTTAAAACATTTTAAAAGAGTAACGGTGGAGTTTCTTGCCCCTTCTTCTCCATACGAAAACTACCTTTTGGAATGGGCGACTAGAATCAATTCTATTTTTTTGTAATTTTTGACGTTCAAAAGTGCCTTTTATGTGCATATTTGAAATAAATGCTTTGACTTTGACTTTGACATAAACTCTTAACATTCTCAATCTCACGCATCCTCTCACGTCCATTGTTGGCTCTGGGCACTTTGAGTTAGACATATTCCTGTTTCTATCTTACACTTGTATGTAGACACAGTGACAGGAACAACGCTAAGCCAAAGTTCGTAACTTTTGCTACCTCGGAAGGCATGCTAAGCAGTTGGTCCTTGCTGTCATTCGTGGATCTTTGACAGTCGTTACGTGTAGTCAGAAGCCCGAAAGTCTGACAACCAGTCTTGCCAAGAGGTATCGTGTTAACCAAGTAACTGGGTTGTGGAGGTCAGATAGGCAGTCGCTCCATGTAAAATACTGGTATTCAGCTGCATCCTGTTAGACTGGAAGCCGACTCTAACATAGTTGGGAAAAGAATCGGCAGATGATGGCCTTAGATGGATGGACTCACCTTAGTATGCAAGAAGCTCAAACTCTTGTTAACGTTCTCAATCTTGTGGACCCTCATGCGTCCATTGTTGGCGCGGGGGAGCCGCTCCCCACTGATGATCTCCAGCAGTTTGAGCAGCCGCCGCCCGTCTGCGAGGTCCACGAACAGGTCCTCGACCTCCATTCGTGCCTGGAAAAGAGAACAAGAAGGTAGAGATTATTTTAATAATAAAAAAACCGGTCATGTGCGTGTTGGGTCGCGTACCGAGGCTTCCGTACAAATTTGTAGGTATGTAAATAGTTTATCACGGGTTTTTTTTTAACGTAACTACAAATTTACGGTTTTCGGATTTTTTCCTTTACTTGTGCTGCATGACCTTGTTTCTTGTCAAATTTCATGATTCTAGGTCAAATTTTGATTCCCTTGAGAGTGTCGAAATATACGTTTTTTGCGGCATAAACGACCGAATCTTTTTTTACGTTAACTTAGAAGTTTGATTTTTTCACAGCTTCAAGGGACTGTAGACCTGAGGCCTAATTTCAACTCGATACCTCCACGCGTTCCGGAGATAAAGGGTCTTGACAGACAGACAGACGGACAACCGGACGGAAAGCACGCTAAGCCGTTGGTCCCGGTTGTCATTCTTGGATCTTTGACAGTCGTTACGGGTAGTCAGAAGCCCGAAAGTCTGACAACCAGTCTTACCAAGTGGTATCGTATTACCCAGTAACTGGGTCATGGAGGTCAGTTAGGCAGTCGGTCCATGTAAAATACTGGTATTCAGCTGCATCCGGTTAGACTGGAAGCCGACCCCAACATAGTTGGGCTAAAAGGCTAGGCAGGTGATGATTACATTTCCACAACATAGCGCCTGCGACCCACAGGGGCAGTAAATAGGCAATTTGAAGAATTGTAAAGATCTTCGTGTCATTCAAATCGAATTAAATTCAAATATTAGTGTCAATTCAAAACTTATTTGGATCGAATTAATGTCAAGTGGCAACGACTGGCTAGCGGGAGGTCATGAGTTCATCCTCCCTCGTTGCACTTTTGACGTGAACTCCCAGCACAATCATAATGGTTTAAATTTAATTGGCCCCTCCAACTAAATTTAAACCACTGAACCGATCATCCTGAAATTGTGCTTATACACTGTCAGGTGTACAGAAACGGACATAGGGTAACTTTTATCCCAAAAAAAAAGTGCTGTTTCTGAGGAAAACAACAATAACGTTATTATGATAATAGATGGCGCCACGTGTCTTTCGAATCACGATTGAACGAAGCGGTACGAAGTTCACCAGGTCAGCTAGTATTGTATACAGGTTCAAATTAAATTAACTAGCATAAGCATAACACTGCAGAGACGTGATGAGTATCTAAATATATCTAAATATCTTGAACCTTATGCTGTGGCGATAAAGTTGAAATTTATTAAATAAACTAGCTTCTGCCCGCGACTTCGTCCGCGTTAAATTTCTTGTTACTCCGACCCACCCCGTCGCATCGCATCGCCTGCCCGCGCTATTCCTTCGTTTTTGCTTAGCGTTCTTTCTGACTTTTTTATTTTTGCTCGGCTCCTAAAGGTCATAGCGTGATGTTAAGCCTATAGCCTTCCTCAAGAATTGGGCTATCAAATGCAAAAAGAATTTTTCAAATCCGACTAGTAGTTCCAGAGATTAGCGCGTTCAACCAAACAAACAAACTCATCAGCTTTATAATATTAGTATAGATTTGACAGATTGTAGTAGCTTGATGTGCTGGCGTTTGTACATAGTATCCAGAGATTAGCGCGTGCAAACAAACTCTTCTTTATATGTATGTGAAACCGCGTAAAAAGCCATAGACAATACTTTAGTATCGCAATAATTACAGTAATTACTAGAACGTAATAAGTATCAACTTGAAGTTCTCTCTGTGTTTACAAATAATTAATATTGTAACTCTTAAGTAATTGTCGACAATTGATCAACAAGGATGATCTCATACCAATTCTGAATAACAGAGAAATGAATCAATGCAGTGACACAGTTGGAGTAATTTTAATTTTATTGTAGTCGTGTATTTATCGTGAAGTTTTTCTGGTTTGAATCTATTTTTAATTTACGCGTAACTTTTCTGAATCTGCGTGTAAGTTTTTCTTCTTTTGATCGTAACTTTGTTTGCATTGTCCACTTTTTACTATTTTTGGCATAACTTTTTATATTTTGCGCGTATCTTTTTCTTATTTTGCGTGTTAGAGCTGTGCTTTACGATCAATCGATTTCTTTTTGCCTCCTTTCTGGCATTGTTTCCATTACTATACTCCTGCTAGTACACAGAACTTACTTAATTTATATACCATTGTATAGATAATTTAATGGAGATTAATGCTGTACTCTTCAAAAATTTATTTAATACACTGAAAACTAAAAACCTTCAAAATAGTTCTAATAAAATTCCCGTCAATCAAGCGTGAAACCTGAAAACATTTTAGCTTGCTAAAAAAGCAATAAATAAAGTCACTTTTTGAAGTGAAAACTTCTTTAGCGGCGCTGTGTACTTTTTTTGGAATGGGTAAAAACTTCTAAACTCGCGTCAGGTCACGTGACCCTGATCGAAAATTCGTAAGACGTAAAACGTAAGACGCGCGTTGTTGAGGACAGCGCCATCTATGCACATCGGGAAGAACTACGAGGGCCTCGCGTACTAACTACGTAGTTCATCCAACAACGACGAGATGGCGCTGAACCACGGATATATAACTGACGACGAGCTCCATGCGAGCGGTCATCATACCTGATTTGCAAAAAACCCTATAAAATAAGGAACACACCTTAACACGCGTGTTTTGTTTATAAGACGATTCACAAAATACACTCGTAATTGTTCAAGTTTTCACTTCTGTCGGCACTACCGGAGTGCCAGTGTTTTTTTTTTTTAAATAGATTCGTTTCACCCATAGGAGGAACCCTATTGAAAACGGCTCTCAAAGTAATTAATTTTTGGGTCGACGACCGCTAATAGTGATGTTAATGAGATTTTGTTGAGAAAATCAGTTTTTTTTTTGTTTAGATATCGATAAGTACTTATCACGTCTGTGGAGTTTTGCTAGCTAATTTAATTCGAGCCTGTAAATGTACAGAAGATACCATTAAATTACAAAGCTGTTATTGTCGATAAGTAAATAGGACATAACTTGGGAGTACAATAACAGAATTTCAATAACGGCAATCTGCAATACCTACTAATAAATTATATTATAAATAACTCGTGTGAGTGATGCTTTGAGAAATAAACGCAATCACAAAATGACTAATCATTGACACATTCGTTTTAATAGAATATTGTGTCATGCATGTTTACGAGTATGTTATGTTAATTATCTATACAATTACTGAAGAGTCTGTTTGTGATGTCAACATAACAGCTTTAAACTAATTGCGTACGAGTTTAAAAAAAATAAAAATAAACCTTAAAACACGGTTTTATCACGCACAAAAAATTATACATAGGTAATTAAATTGGAGTATTCCTCGAAACGCACCAATTTTGAAACGCACCGAATGAAACGTCTATCGATATCATTTATTACGAATCCTTCATGCTCTTCTCTATGTTTCATCGTTAATGTATTTCGAGGAATAAAATTATAATATTTTTATTTTCATTAATATTTAATGTTTTTTTCCGAGGAATACTTTTGGTGCGTTTCAAATTTGGTGCGTTTCGAGGAATACCCCATTAAACAAAAATCGTGGAGCGCACGCGTGTTTTTCTAGTTTTTTTTAACTGCATATTTTGGGTTACACTGCATATTTTTTTCTGCTACGAAATAATACCCCTTGGTAAGTGGTAATCACTTTCGGGCTTCTGACTACCCGTAACGATTGTCAAAGATCTATGAATGCCAGCCGGGACCAACTGCTTCGAGGCGCGAAGGGGTCTCGATATGTTAAGGACGGTCACCCATCCACGTACCAACCTCGGCAAGTGTTGCTTAACTTGGAAGATCGACCCGTGCGGCTGATATTATTTAGCCATGAGCCCCTCACGTTAGTGTATGTATGAATCATAATAGATTATAGTGTCATGCATGTAATAATATATATCTTATTGTGTATTATGTTTATTATTTATTTTCTACTTTTAGTCAGTCACGTTTTTGTTAAAAGGACACGTATGTATGAACTTTGTTTTATTTAAGTGCATATTATTTCCATCACTAAAATGTCTAGTTGTGGTTGACGTTACCTTTTCATACGTATGACTAAGACGTTTTTTTGAAGTGAAAACTTCTTTAGGCCAAAAAACTTTCTTTAGCAAAAAAACCATTGAACTCACGCCAGTCTGCGCCACTGTTACCGTAAGCGACCGGGCGTATTTTGTTTATAAGACGATTCAAAAAATACCCGCTTCGGATGTCTTCGGCTGTCCTCGGGATGTACTCGGTTTTAATGTATATCCGATATGTTAGTGAGTGATGGCAAAGTACAGCATACTTTTTGTTTTGTTTTCACTTCTGTCGGCACTCCGGAGTGCCACTGTTTTTTTGTTTTTGGTGGATTATTGCCCACTCTCACAAGGAGGAGGCCAGTGAACCAGCAGTGGGAACATTATAGGATAATTATACTAACGGTTAGTCCCTTTTAGAATGAATTGACAGTGACAACAATGAGAGTGACAGAAATTGGCCTATTAAGGTGCCACTAGTCGATATTTTTTCCATACAAATTTCTGGAGAGTATTACTCCACTGTTTGACATTGTGCATCCAAAGTTAAACATGATATCGTTTTGTCTTATTATTAATTTTGTCTGTACGGAAACAGAATAGTAAAATAAAAAGCCATTAAAAAGTTATGAGCCAACAAAGATTTTCGTTTTTTTTTGCTATTTTTAACGTAACTTGGGGTGTAAATAAGTAATAAAAGAACTATAAAATCTTAAAAACAAAGTCAGTACCGACAAAGCTCAGTTAACGAAGAGTTCAAAAAACTTTATTTGTAAATTAATTTATGCAGTGGTTTTTTCAAAATACTTGTTTATTATTATTATTAGTTAATTTAAATTATTATCCTCACATGGTCAATGTCGCCAAAATCTCTATACGCGAAAAACTTCCGAATCCGAATGACTACACCAAATTGGATATTTTTTTTTATTATCTACGGTATTGCCAGGATAAGTTTTGTATGAACAAAATTTCACAAATTAAAAAAAAAATTGCACCCGAGCGAAGCTGGGGCGGGCCGTTACTTTTATTATAATCTTGAAGTCAAATGTCGCGCGCAGACTTATCTTGCGCGCACTATAGTTCGGACTCCGAACTAATCTTATGTCCGTAGGTGTTACGGAGTCTGAAACCCTCGTAACTTCGGTCGAAGCTACCGTTTTCGCGAAGAGGGAGACGGGAAGCGAGAGTTCCTTTAGGGAGTAGACTTCTAGGGTCATCATATCTATACTAATATTATAAAGCTGAAGAGTTTGTTTGTTTGGTTGAACGCGCTAATCTCTGGAACTACCAGTCGGATTTGAAAAATTCTTTTTGCATTTGATAGCCCAATTCTTAAGGAAGGCTATAGGCTATTTAACATCACGCTATGACCTTTAGGAGCCGAGCAAAAAGAAAAAAAGTCAGAAAGAACGCTAAGCAAAAACGAAGTAATAGCGCGGGCAGGCGATGCGATGCTACGGGGTGGGTCGGGGGAACAAGAAATTTCACGCGGACGAAGTCGCGGGCAGAAGCTAGTTGCATTCTTATACGAAAATCAAAGTTCCCATACCTTCTGCAAGAACGAGTTGATCCATTTCGTGAAGGTCTTCTTCTGGATGTGCAGTCGTTCTTCCTGCAGCGCCTTGATGCGGCCCTGCTCGAACTTCAGGGCGTCTTCCCTCTGTGTCATGTTCGTTCGCTGCTGCACTGCCGTCGCGTAGCCTCCCGGCTCATACTGTTGCCCTGGTAGGTGAGAAAATGTATGTTGAATATTGAGGAGCGCATGGGACGAAAATGTCCGTTAAAAAGGCCATAGGAGGTTAAGTGTGCGGAAGGTGCGCGACCGAAGTTCGGCATGAGTACGCTTGCAATGCTATTTGAATTACGGACGACACATTATGCCAAAATTAGGTTACGTTATAGCGTACAGCCGAACTTCGGTCGGGCGTAAGTTCAGCGGCAACGTATTCTGTAGAGCACACGTTATCCGCGACCGAAGTTCGGTTCGATTGCCGAAGAAGATCCGGGGCCCCAGCGGGAGGCAGACATGCCCGCGCCCCGCGAGTGCAGAACTTAATTTCTGCCGCGTAAGTTCGGCACTTATGGTGTGTCAAATCAGCCGCGGAACTTCGGTCGCGTACCTTCGGAATAGTGTCTTTGGACACTTAGGTTCATCGGCGGTGTATTCTGTACAAATCACACTGTGAAAGCTGTCAATCCTCCTGATGCAAGGCCGCTAGGGTTTGACTCAATTGACAGCTCACCATTACGTAATTTTCCACGGAGACATTTTTTAAAGACAAAAAGCTTGCAGTTTAGAGGATTTAAGGTACGGAGAACTACTGAAGCTTGGAAGAGAGATTTGAAATGGAATAGTATTGCTGCAATTGCTGCTCTAACCAACACATTATGAATTTACATTTGGTTAAAAGAGTTTACGGAACCAATATTAATAAGGGCATTGGAAGAAGTTCTGGTCGCAGTGGTCACCCTGAATGGAGTAACCGCTGTGAAGCACGGTTGACTTCAAAACAAGTTTTATCTATAGTTGCCACTAGATCAAGTGATCTAGAAAATAATAGGGATACAATGAAATCCCTAATTTTATATGGCCTTACATTTTTCATACTTGCAACACCGAAATTATAACGACTCTTTTAATATTATTTAATTCTGGCAGCCTTTCGTCTTTTAGCTGCACACACTCTCTAATGAACCACAAACCCAAAGGACCAAAAGTCGCAGTAAAAAAAAACAACACCATCACTTCACATTAATTATTCTAAAACTTACCATATTTTCTAGAAGGCTGATAATCCTGGTAGGAATAAACACTGACGTTACTCAGTTGCCGCTGCATTTTTGTGACGCGGCAACACTCAGCACAAAGTTCTCATTAGGTTGGCAATACTGTTCGTCACAGATTAACTACACTTAACACTTTTTATTTCTTTTTCTATTAGCGCTTAGCCTGAGTTAGATTTGTTGTTGTTAATTATTTTGAATAAATAATTGGATACCTTTGGCCGTTTATTTTTGATAGATTCGTGATTTAATGCTATTATTGTCAATAAAGACATTTAATTTCATAAAGTTAAGGTACTGGAATGCATTTTAAACATGAAATTGTGATAGTTTGCTTAAGATTCACTAAAAAAAAAGTCATTTCTTACATATCCGCTTTTATAAGAAGTTGCCAAAGTGAGTTACAGAACTTAGTGATGGAAAATTCAAAACCCACATCAGACGTATCCTATCAACGAAACGGTACGGACCTCGGTTTAGGGCGGCGCTGGGAGAGGGCAGCACGGGACAGGCTGGACCGGAAGTATTTAGGGACGAATTTAAGGCCACAGGCTCAGCGGCGCGGGCTGGCTCGAGCAAGGATCGGGGCGGACATGGGATGAGGCGTCGCGACGGCAGAACGGCGGTCGGGACTATCAATACATGTAGAGATCGTCTAATATAAAATTGCACGCCTCTCCACTGCCTGCATATACATTTCAAAACTTTTTATCGCAATTTTAATGGAGGGGCATGCAGTTTTAAATTCTACGATTTCACATAACTTGCTACACAAAACAAAGATGTCGTTAGCCGCTGCAGTCATTAATAGTAGGTATGTTAATTGACATAACCAATGATTTCCGCTCGCGACCGCCACGCTAAGTTAAGGATGTCGGTCTTAGGGGCCATTCAAGTATTACGTAAGCACTTCAGGGGGATGAGGGGTCTTTGCTTTGCTTATTTTTGATGACATGGGGGATGGGTCTGGATGGTGATTAAGTCAGCAGTATTTATTTTTTTACTTTTTCGGATTTTCTACAAAATTTAGTCGATTTTGATTTGAACACATAATATGGCAACCCTAGTGTCTAATGCTTGAAAACGAAACGCATATAACTGCTGGCTGCTCAAGAATCAATAAATAAACCAGAACACATTGAAAAATGCGTGTACGATGTTTACGTAAGCATGGGAGGGGGGGGGGGGTCAGCGGGATTGTCCGAAAGGGTTACCACTGGCCCGGATCATAAAGGGCTAAGGAAGGAACACGGGTGGGTTTTAGTCAGTAAGAGTCTGACACTCCCTTCCGCTCCACCCAGAGCGGGAGGGGTCATTTGATGATTTCCCACCCTGAAAAAAAAAGCATGGGAGGGGGGGGTAAGCGCTTTGCTTGCTTTTGCTGACGAGGGGGAGGGGGGGGTTAATAATTGCAAAAAATCTGCTTACGTAATACTTGAATGGCCCCTTACTGGATTATGACTGTTTGCACTAACGACACAGAATAATGCATGTAACTTCTGCTCTCTTCATCACCATTTTTCCTGCCCTCATTCCAATTCATTTGTTAGCGGCGCAACATGGCTTTTTCTTCCATATTTCTCTATTAATCGTCATCTGGGTAGTCACCCCCTTTCTAACCATTTCATCATTCACACAGTCCGTCCATCGTTTCTTTGGTCTTCCCCTATAGCTATCAACATTCATTCTCAAAATTTTCCTCACGACATTTTTCTCATTCTTCCGCATCACATGACCATACCATGACAGCCGATTTCCACGTGTGGAAAAAAGTTAAAAAAAAAACTTTAACTTTTCAGTTACCGGTGCCACTTCCAGACTTCCTCTTATGTGTTCTTATTCTAATGACCTCTGATTCTCATTAGCACGAAATGAAGATAGTTTTATAGCTCTCGCCGTGGTAAACATAGATATTAACTGGCCAACAATGTGCTGCTCAAGTGCCCAAAGTGCATAAGGACGATGCATATCATCATTTGCTGAGCAAGTCCTGGGTTCTATTCTCTTTTGGGCTCGTCCATTAGGAATTTCTCAGAGGCAGCCTGAAGTCAGCAAAAGGCTCTATTAGGCTCGCCCAGGCCCCGATTTCATAGGACTATGGAGGTTAGAGGTAAGGAGAACTGCAGGCTTACTCTCGAACCTCGATCTCAATCGGAATTGGAAATTGGGTTCGAAAACTTGTCATTTGGCACTCTTGAATGCTACACTAGCGCACGATTGGAATCGTCTCAGGTGGATCTTTTTGGTACTAAATGAATTCGACTTTACTCGAACGAATGCACTTTTTTCGGTACTCTTGACGAGATTTTGACGTTAACATATCGAGTTTGAAGTCGTGTTTATGTCAAAGTTGAACGATTACAAAAAGTCTACTTTTTCGGGATCGAGTTTATTATTTTGGTTTATTTGTGAAGTTTTTATTGTGAATAATGGCACGTTTAGAACTTATTTGTGATATTTTGGACAATGCTCATAAGTTAGATATGAGACAAAGGAGGAATTTGAGACGAATGGCGCGTTATGCAGACAACGCGTTTGCCATGACCGACGATGAATTTAGGAAAAATTACCGAGTAAATAAGGAGCTTTTCGAAGACATTTATAAGGATTTGGAACCTTTGATGCCCCAGCCTACTCGCTGTAGCGACATTCCAAGAAAATACAAGGTTTGTAAACTAGCAATTCCATTTTCACATGGTAGGTATTTTTTATATCTAGGTAAGTAATTAACTATACAAATTTTATTTTTTAGGTATTAGTGGCTCTTTCATTCTACGCCACAGGCAGCTACCAGAGATTAGTAGGTGGAACACAAGGTACAATGATGTCCCAACAGTCAGTTTCGAGAGCAATAAGAGAAGTTACAAATACTCTTAATTCCAACAATATTTTAAATAAATGGCTTAAGTTTCCACAGACTCGCCGACAACGAGACTTAATTAAACAAAGGTTATTAAGAACTTACCTACTTATTTTTACCTCAATATTAAATATGTAGTATCATTCTATACTTTAGACATTATGTTGTTTTAATACTTACTGTTTTTTTTTTTTAACCTATTTGTAAAGAATATTAAGCTAATAATAAATTAATTCCCAGGTTTCATGAAAAATTTAAAATTCCTGCATGCACAGGATGTATTGATGGTACTCATGTGGCTATTGTAAGACCATCAGAAAATGAAGAGCGGTTCTACAACAGAAAAGGTTACCATTCGAGAAATGTTTTGATTGTGAGTTAGATTGGCTATTTATCTAGTTATTAATTATTAGAGTAACTGTAACTTTCTATATACAGTATTTGTTTACAGATTTGTGATGCAGATCTCAATATACTCAGTGTAGATGCTTCATTCGGTGGAGCCTCACATGATAGTTTTGTTTGGAACCAACATCCTGTTAAGAATCACCTAATAAACTTAATAAATGCAGGAGAAAGAGTTTTTTTACTTGGTAAGCATTTCATACACTTTTTACATTAGGTCTACAATATATTTTGTACTTATGTGTATATAATAACTAATTAGTCATTTTAATATAATTATAGGTGATTCCGGTTATCCTCAAAGGGAATATATGATGACCCCAATAGTGGATGCACCGCCAGGATCAGCTGAAGAATACTATACAAATCTGCATTGTGTGGCTCGCAATACTGTTGAACGCACAATTGGGGTTTTAAAAAATAGATGGAGATGTCTTTTAAACCATAGAGTTCTTCATTATCATCCAGACACAGCTGCTAAAATTATAAATGCATGCTGTGTTTTACATAACATTTGTAACCGAGCACGATTGGGTTTGGATGATAATGTTGAGGATGCAGTACCACCCATGGGAGAAATGGAATTGGCACAGAGTGGGTTAGAGGTGGATCGAGGTTTTGCCTCTGTGGAGCTGCGCAGGGGTCGCGAGGCTCGTACACAGCTTGTACAAGAACTGTGGGCAGCTCAGCATCTTCATTAATATATTTTTTTTTAGGAACTATTTTTTGACTAAGACTTATTATATGTAATTTAAAACCTAATTTAATGAAACTTATTTTGTAAATTAATCTTTTTTTTTCACTACACATACTATTTCTAGAGATAACTAAATATTTATGTGACCAATTTGTGCTTTTTTTATTATAATTGTAAGACTATTGTTCTATTGTGTCGATTGATTTGTATTGTGTATTAAATAATGTAATGTGCTGTGTTGAGGGTTAATAATAATTAAAATAATAGTGAGCTTACCTAATAAGTTTAATAAAAATTATAATAGAAGTTCTACAATTATTAAAGAGCTTATGTTTAAAAGGTAATGTCTAATTATTATTAACAAGGATTTGAATAAATATAATTACAGCCTCTTTATTACGTATTTTTCATTTATATTCACAAAGGCATTTCCACCATACACACATAACCAATTTTTATTTGTTCACATCATAAGTTAGGTCTAAACACCATATTTATACAAGTACATACTGTATAAGACATGTGACACATCGTTGGATTCCTTACAAAATTATCTATCCACTGAGATATATGTTGTATGTGTTTCCAATGAAAAGATACTTCAATGTAAATAGGATTTTTTTTAATTAAAAACCTGTCACCTCAGGCTGGTCTATTTATTTATAACAATACAATATTTAAAATAACACAACTATCTTTTTCAGGGCGTGACGCGCTTTCGAATGATGGTTGCAAAAACTATATTTACATTACTAAAGTTTTACAACATAATATATAAACTCAATTAAGCAGGCCTTTCAGAAGGACTTAACAATTTTACGTCCAGAGCTAGGGTCTAAGGTACCTGGACATACAAAATAAAAACTATAAATTACGGCTTTATAGCCCACTTAATTGAGGTTTATAAGGGTTGTACTTACTATTTATCGTAGAATCACTATTTTACCACAAGGTTTTGCTTAATTTAGCTTATATTATCACTGAATTTGAGCTAATGAAAAGAAAAAACACTAGGTATAAAACTGTTTGGTGACACATTGTCGCAAACAACTTCCATATTTTAAAGTCTAAACTAGTACCTACTTACAATAGCTATTAACATTTAATTACTGCCTATTTTGTCTGAGGGCATCAGCAATATTATTGAGAGCATTTGCCACAGTTTGAGAGCCTTCTCTTATGGCTGCTGAAAGTCCCTCCATTTGTTCTACAGCTCGCCACATGTCTTCTTTAGGGTATGCTTTTTGTCAGCCCAATACTGAAAAGGAAATAAACATACTAATATTATTGTAACTGTTGTCATATAATTAAGTGAAAAAAAAAAATATGATTAGTGTGAGGACAGTACCTTAGCCCAGCCTTTACCATCTTTCTGTGCACCACCTAGTGCGTTTAAGGATACTGCTATGTCGTTCCACTTTCTCTTTGTCTCCTGCTTAGCATGAGCAGTGCGCAATAACCCCTTGGCAATTCCTGGGTTCTGTACCAGGAAATCTATCAGAGTCTCCAGTTGTTGGTGTGTTGGCCTGCTCATCCTGTAAGAACAATAAATGTTTGTATTGAGCAAAAGTGTTTAATATTAAAATTTAAAGGAATTACAATAAGTATTATTATTAGAATTGTGGCCTTACCTTGATATTTTCGTCTTCCTCGGTTGAATACTTCCCTTAAAGTAAAACTAACTTGAACTTGTGGATATAAACATACTTGAATACATTCCAAACTAAACACTTGAGAACATTTTGATAACATCGCTTTGAAACTTTTGTTTATCGCAACAGTAATAATTCACACTTTTTATGGTTCTTTATATCGTTGACTGAATTCAATAGTGGCATAAGACAAAATTCATCAATTTGAGAAATCGCACAATCTAACTGTCGTAGACAAATGCGTGCGCACTAATAAGCTCTTTGTTACTGCACTTTATGGAACATATAGTTGATGTTGGGTTTTTATTAATCTTAAGTTATAGCTTCAGTTACCAGCAGTAATGGTTTTGTGATAATTTCGTTATTTTGATTAATATGAGGCTCAGAAGTTAGTGACTCGGAGTTGTGCCAGTTTTGCATGTATTTCTTTTTACGTTTTAGTTTAATGCCAGAAATTACATTTGATAAATTAAGAAAATACGAAATCTATTTTGCAAAAAAACTAGCTAACTACCTAGAGTTTAAAACTAGAAGGGTATCAAAGGAATTGTTAAATACTAAATAAAAAAAAAAGTAATTAAAAAAAATAAAAACCCGGCTGCGTAAAAAACTTAAGTTAATAAAAAAAATAGAAAAGCTAAAAACAAGCCCATTTTAAATAAAATTAAAGTTGGGTGCAGGCGGGACCCACTTGAATTTGAAAATATAATAAAAATGGTATGGGTCCCGCCACTTCGAATTACTTTTAACCATATAATTTGTATATATTTTTGTAATCGCTGTTTAAAACCCTTTATTTTGATACCCCAATCGATAGGTTTGTAAAAAAAACATTTTTTTATAACAATATGGCGCAAAAAATCGGCCATTTTATATTTTTTCAATTTTGATATATTTCCAGTGTCACTCTCACAGTAAATACGAATCTAACGACACCTCTCAAGCTAAAGTCCATCGAGCCGTTCAGGCTGCAGAGCGTACCAAACAATTATACATACATACATACCTACATACATACATACTCTCGAAAAACATAACCCTCCTTCTGGCGCAGTTGGGTAACTATTAACAAGTTTAGTAATTGAATACCTATTTATTTCTAAAAGTTCTGAATCTGTGACTTCTTATAAGCGAACAACTACAAACAATGACATCCTATATGAAAAATCTAATGAAAATTAAAATATTTGGGATTTTTTATTGTAAAGTACCTAAGCACATCCTGTAGTAAAAATAAATTGACGCAGGGATACATAATTCAGTCAAAAGAAAACGTACTGACAATCGGTTCTAATCATAATTAACTAATTAATCAAATCAACAAATGAAATTTTGTTTTTATACTGTAATTTTAAAACATCAAGCGTGCGATAGCCGCGAGCACAATATGCGGCCGACTGGACATTGGACATGAGCCAGTGTTGCATGAAAGAGATGCCATATTATTGTTTATTCACTATTGACTCATATGCCTCCTACCAGCTAGCTTATGAACTAATAAGTTGGGTCTTGAATGCATAAAATAAAGCTTCTAATTTAGAATAAGAATCTAGAAATAAGTCAAATCTCCATAATTTTGACTTGTGCCACTATTGAATTCAGTCAACGATATGTAGTGTTAAATATTGTATGGTGCTACGGGACCCTTCGTGTGCGAGTCCAACTCTTGGCCGGTTTTATTATTCAAGTAGGAACTACTTCTTCTTATCTTCGTTTAATGGCTTTTGCGGAAAAACCACCACAATTTAGCCAATGTCAAGTGTAAAAATGTAAAAATAGTATACTCGGCAACGTTGTACGGTTCAATCCAAGTAGGAACTAGTTTAACAACTTTTAAGTGGATGACAGATGACAAATGCGTGAGTTTTTTTTTTAATGTAACGTAGGCAATGACGTACACAATGAGCCACTGCTGCCTAAATATTTAGTCCTAAAATACATATAAATGCAAGCAAAGAACACTTAAATGATTATATATGTTAAAATAAATATCAGAATAGATTTATTAATAGATTTAACGAGTTATTCATTATTTATAAATTTGGTAATTAACGTTTTGATGTGTATGGCCACCCCACGTGAATCAGTGTAGTCGAACGTGCAGTCGATTCCAATCTCAGTCTCGAATTCGTTCAGAGTGCCAATTTTCTAAAGATTGGAATTGAAATTGGTTCGGATTGGAATACATTCGAGATTGGGATTGGTTTCAAGAGTAAGCCTACTGACTCTGTTATGAAAAAGTGTCTGTCAAACTATGAAAAATTAGGATGGCGCCACATTAACAACAGGGTAAATTTCTCACAGCAGTAATTTTAGGTTATGTTTACAAAATTATTTTGGACCTGATAACTAGTTGAGGTTGAGTATACTGGGCTCCCCCCCGGTGGGTTCCCGCATTGTCGAGGCGGGGGGGCTCAGTAGCCATGGCTTGGTCACCCACGGTGAAGCGAAGAGGAACCGGAGGAGGGGCCGCTCATCAGGGCTTATGGCGTCGGCAACCTACTGGTTGCGGTGCCGCTTGGGCGACATCACAACTGAGGCGGGCCGCGATGTCGTATGGGAGGCATCGCGGCTGAGGGTTGGAGGCCGCGGCGGGAGAGGCGTGTCGGTATTGCGGTGCGCCGCTCTCCCTATCTTCCGCGACCTTGACGGGGTCGCGACCGTATGATGGCGGACGCGGTGGGGCCGCAGGGGAGGAATGTTGGTATGACGTTGGCCGCTCTCCCTATCCTCTACGGCCGAAAATTGGCAGGCGGCGGGGCCCATGACCTGACCCGTCGCAGGGGTACCAAGGGTGCCCAGACACGGGGTCGTCTGGCGCCCATGTGCTGGTTTGGTCCCTAGGGTGGACACGGCGTGCTTTGTGTTCTGGTGCGCCGGTGATGGGAAGTACTCCCCAGAGGAGGGTCCGGTGACGGACAGCCGCGGCGGGTTCACGGATGAATGCTAACGCGTGCCCGTGTTCCCACCGTAAGCGGCAGAGGAGGACACCGTGGAGTTTTAGTGGGTTAGAATCCCACATTACTGCACTATCTCCCCGTGGTAGTGCAGAATGCATGAGCATTTCTCCAAGACATTAAATTTTCTAACTCTGCATACTTCAATCCTACATTCATACCATACCCTTTGCCTACGCTAGCGCCATTGTGGAGGGTTTTTTAACTGTTTATAGCTGAACACTTTTTCAACTGTCCCCCCATATAAGACGGTTCTCCTTACCTCTACCCTCCATACATAGGACCTAGTCATAATTGGCGAAATGTGGGTTTACGATTAGTTCACCTCTAACTCTTTGGGGAATGGCGTGATGTTGTGTGCATGTTGTCTATGCCTCTACTTCATCAAGACACATGTAAATAAAGCAGTTTCTGGTCACCAACATGAGATAAATTGAACTCTCGAATTGCTCCAAATGCTGGTCAAACCTAACAATAGCGCGGTAGCCCTGCACAGTGTTGTGCGCGAGCGCATGACCGTGAGCTACTGTAACGGTGCGGGTCGCGTGCCATTGACCACTACAGCACATAACATTACGCTAATTACCACATAGGTAGTCATCAGCGGTCAAATGGATCAGGAAATGTAAAGAAAGAATAAAAAAATTACATTTATCCTTTTTTTTTGAAGTGAAAACTACTTATGCGGTTGGGCATTTTATTGAGATAGAAAAATACCATTGAACTCGCGACACTGTTACCGTAACCGACACCTGTCGGGATGTACTCGGTTTTAATGTATATCCGATATGTCAGTGAGTGATGGCAAAGAATTCTGGCCTAGACTAGAGTCAAGAGCAAATCCATTTCAAATAAAAAAAAAAAAAACGAGGTAGCGTGTTAAAAAAAAATTGAGCTCGCTTCGCTCTCTCTTGCATCCTACATTCTCTGAGTTGTCAAATCACTACATAGTATAAAACAAAGTCGCTTTCTCTGTCCCTATGTCCCTTTGTATGCTTAAATCTTTGAAACTACGCAACGGATTTTGGTGCGGTTTTTTTTAATAGATAGAGTGATTCAAGAGGAAGGTTTATATGTATAATAACATCCATTAAATAGTGGAGAAGTACTGTTATTTTTGAGGTTTCTAATGTGATGTCGTAAATAATTACATTTTTTCCGCTTGCATTGCAAACGCAGGCTGAACCCTACGAGTTTTATCAAAATAATGTACTAAGTATTGTACACATTGAAAAGGTCTACAGAAAAGTCCGTGATGGTATATGTCTATCTCTTATGGATAACCCACAATAAATTTTTGAAGTGAAAACTTCTTTAGCGGCGCTGTGTACTTTTTTTGGAATGGGTAAAAACTTCTAAATTCGCGTCAGGTCACGTGACCCTGATCGTAAGATTCGTAAGACGTAAAACGAAAGACGCGCGTTGTTGAGGACAGCGCCATCTATGCACATCGGGAAGAACTACGAGGGCCTCGCGTACTAACTACGTAGTTCATCCAACAACGACGAGATGGCGCTGAACCACGGATATATAACTGACGACGAGCTCCATGGGCTTGCTTCTCTTACCACTGCCGCGACCAACACCACGAACTGAAGTCTATCCTGTGTGCTTATTTGTAAATCTGAATAAATTCCTTTCACGAGAAGAATAAACCAGTCACTTTGGTCATCATACCTGATTTGCAAAAAACCCTATAAAATAAGGAACACACCTTAACACGCGTGTTTTGTTTATAAGACGATTCACAAAATACACTCGTAATTGTTCAAGTTTTCACTTCTGTCGGCACTACCGGAGTGCCAGTTTTTTTTTTTTTTTGTCATTTACTTTTTACGACAAATAATGGCTAATTTTCGAAGCGATTTTAACCAATACAGCATTAATCCTTAACCAATTAAATACCTTGAATACATTGTTCATTTAATATAGATCTACATGGCCCTTTACACCGTATGATTTAAGTGAAAATTTTCGAAGATATTACAGATTTAAAAATTGCGGGACGTAGCGTTTGCGGCGGTACCGGCCGGCCGCCCGGTGCGGCAAGAGCGTGCCTATAAAAAAGCCGGAGCGGGCCGCTATGTTTTTATATACAACGTTCACAGTTTTTCTGTAGTGTATTTAGTATCAGCATTGCACCCGTGCGAAGCCGGGGCGGGTCGCTAGTTCTGAATAATCGGACAAAGTATATCCTAATTCGGTGACCAAAAGTAAACCTAACCTATGCGGAAAATTCGCCCCGCTCGCAAAGCGCAGCAGAAATTTCGCAAGGCGCCTGTTGTGCTAAAACCAGGTAGGAAAATGACCCTTTGCGCGCTTTCGTTCAATTGATTATAACCATTGACTTATATATTACTAGAAGTTAATGGTTTCAGTTGACATGAGCGAGTAAAACATAGCAAGCAATGGTATTTAACCACACAGCCGTGTCAAAATACCGTATTAAGTATAAAGTGGTTTTCAAATGATCGTGTTGTTTTTTTTTTTATTTGGATATCGCACAGGCACGCGCGGTTTCGGTTCGTTGTCGGTCGCATGGTCAGTGCCCACGCGATACGGCTCGCCTGTTAGTATGAATACGTTTAGTTTTATTAGAGCTAACTTTATCGCGAAAATATTGTTCCTTTTTTCCTTTATTGTTGTTCGACATTGAATTTGTCGATGGTTTAGTCCGTTTGATTAGGTGGTTAGGTAAAGTAAGGGGTAGGTAATGTTGCAGTTTTTATGAAGCCTAACGAAAAACGAAAATGCAGTCTAAACCATTCCAGGTAAACATGAAATTTGAGGAACCCCTGACAAAATACTGACCCCCGGTCCCCCGGGCCCCCGGCCCACCTACCTACCATGTTTAGTTTTCAAGAATTAAAAAAAAAACTGGTTATGTTTTGGTCTTGGATTTTCAGTGCGTACACAGATGTTTTTTTAAATTAACATTCGGTGGGAGTTACTTTTGTAATTTTGTAAGTTCTTGACTACTTATAAAAAAATACTGCGACAAACTACTCAAAATGAGCGTTTAACGATCCTAATTCAAAAAAGCCCGGGAACAAATCTAACCTATTCTACTTACACAGCAGAACGGCATTTTTTATACGCAACATGCAAATAAACGATACTTTACAGTTACCAATAGGGTTGCCACCTTTTTATATCAATTATAGATTTTATAATTATAGACTTTTTATATCATACCAAGATGGCGAAAAAAATTAATAGGTGTCTAAAAAGAAAATGCAATGCATATTTTTGGCTACTTCGAGCCTATGTTAACTAGTTTTTAGGGTTCAGTACCCAAACGGTAAAAACGGGACCCTATTACTAAGACTCCACTGTCCGTCTGTCACCAGGCTGTATCTCATGAACCGTGATAGCTAGACAGTTAATGTATTTCTGTTGCCGCTATAACAACAAATACTGAAAACAGAATAAAACAAATATTTAAGGGGGCTCCCATACAACATTAAACGTGTTTTTTTTTCGGCGTTTTTGCCTTGTGGTACGAAACCCTTCGTGTGCGAGTCCCGAGTCGCACTTGGCCTGTTTTCAAATTTTTTTGTTTGCTTGAACTTGACCCCAACATAGTTGGGAAAAGGCTAGGCAGATGATGATATTAGGATCTATTTGATAGTTCCAAAATACAAATTTTTTAAAATATATTTTTTTAAATAAAATAACCAAAATACTCTGAAGCATTAGTCCTGTGCCAGTGTCTTCATGTATTGTCGTCTCTACATTGTTTAATAGAGTTGGCAACCCTAGTGACCAATCTCTCATACTTACTTCATTTTATTACATTTACAAGTTGCAATAGTTGTGTTATCGGAGCAGCAGGTCAACGATCGCACTGACAGCAAATATAGACGATGTGGAACGGACGACCTGCCGATATTATTGTTGTTCTGATAATGCATTTTTTTGCATCAATGGAATACAATGATTTGATGTTTAAAAGCGTTTGAAAGCACGTCTACAAGGTGGCAAGGACATCGACGCGCAAACCGAAACCATGGTCCTCGTCGTATATTTTAAAAAAAATTGTTGTTCCATACATTTTGACCGCGTAGGTATTGCACTTTTCTATGAAACTGCTGATTTTTAGGGTTCCGTACCTGATTTTTTTTTTTAATTTTGATAATTTTATACGTTATACAATTTTACCAATGTTACTAATTTAATTTTAACTTTTGTTTTCTAATGTAATGTTTATTTTTTGCAAATATTTTAGAATTTTTAAATGAGTTTATATTTTCGAGCGTATGGCACTCGTGGGCAGCAGCTGAAAATCAGCGTCAGGTGGTGCACTTTGTGTTGCCATCTGGCATTATGCTGAGCTGAGGCCCTTTTGGCATTATTATTTTTAATCATTTTGAATTTGTTTTGTTTATTTTTAAGGTTTTTTTTTGCCAAATAAACGCAATTTTCTTTCTTTCTTTCTAAAAGGAAAAAACGGAACCCTTATAGGATCATGTTATTGTCCGTCTGTCTGTCTGTCAAGACCCTTTATCTGGGGAACTCGTTGAAATTGAAACCATATACTCAGGTCTACAGTCCCTTGAAGCCAGTTGAAGCTGTGAAAAAATCACACTACTAAGTTAACGTAAAAAAAAGATACGGCCGTTGTGCCGCAAAAACGTATATACATTATACATTCTACCCATACATATGTATACATACACATACAATACATTCTCAAGGGAATCAAAATTTATAGGTTACTCTCCGTTGACCTAGAACTATGAAATTTGGCAAGAAGCTATGTCATGTAGCACAAGTAAAGGAAAACATCCGAAAACCGTAAATTAGTAGATACATTCCAAAAAAACCCGTGATAAATTATTTAACACCTACATTTGTACGGAACCCTCGGTGTGCGACTCCGACTCGCAATTCACCGTTTTTTTTTTTTTAATATCCGACAAAAAATTTCAACGCCCCTCGCGTTGAAATTTTTCGTCGGATGCGTTGAAATCGTTTAGAATCTTGTACTGAATCCTTGGTAACTGTTTGCTAATATTGTAAAGAGGTTTTATGAGTTTGTAGCATTAATGTTCTCACTGCTGCCGGGACACAGGCCTCCTTTGTGTGAGAGGAAGTGGGCCGTATAATCCACCACGCGTGCCCAGTGCGGGTAAATAGATGTCACATGTCTTTGAATTTTTGGTCCTAGGACATGGTCGGTTTCCTCACGATGTTTTCCTTCACCGTTTTGAGAGCAGTGGTGATGAAATAAGTTACATAAAGTAAAGCGTTTTCTTTATTTTGGTAACACAAATACTTAAACTTCCTTTTCCGTTTTCGCATCATAAAAATATTTTGTTTTTCTAAAACAATGAACGGGCAAGAAACTCCATGGACACTCTTGTGTCCATGGAGTTTCTTGCCCGTTCTTCTGCATAGACACTTACTACGCTTTGGAATGGGCAACTAGCTTCAACTTTCTGACTGACCGACTCCTTGACAATTCAAAAGTGCTTGTAATTGTTTTGAATGAATTAGATGGTTTAAGTTTTAGTTTGATGAATTTTTGACAGCTACGCGTGGATATGAAAAAGAGGGGTGACATCTTTTAAACCAAAGACATAGGCCGCATCAGAGTTTTTTTATTAATATTTTTAATAACTTTAATAAATATCGTTTTTCCGTCCGTTTTTCAGAAAGATCCGGTGCGTAGTACTCGCATCCATGCATGACCAGCGAGGCAAAAAGGAGAAGTAGGTTCTGCCCAACCCCATGGGTTGAGACTTGAGTTTATTTATGTATGTTCGTCTTTACCTTTTCGCAGTTACAATATTAGTGAAGTATTCCATATTCTTATCAGTTTCAAGTAAATAATGATAAGGCAAGGCGGCCGCTCCTCGAACCATAGATACCTTTAGTAAACATAGCATACTTATTCAATGGGTTTGTATCTTTGTGTGTACTTTGTGAGCGGATGAGAAATTCCTCGTTTCTAGTTGTTGAGGCTTATAAAGAAAGCCGAAGTTATAGTAACTGCTAAGTAAGTAACTTTTCTATCAAATTCTCTATAAACGCAGTTTTATCATCTATCTCCCTAAACTGAACGCTCCCATCTTTCTTAGCCGAAGTTTCGAATAATGAAGTCACACTTAAAAAAAAAAAATGCTTGTGGTCTTCAGATAGTCATCCTCAAACGGTTGACAGAACCAGCGAGGTAATGAGGATCTTCGTGAAAATTTACGACACCAGTTGGCACCACTGTGACGTGACAAGAGGTCTTCCAATATAAAATATATGATGACGTTCATCATTCAATTCATTCATTCGTTCATCATTCCGTCATGACTAAAGAAAATATAGGCTCTTTGACAGATGCCTGGACCTGACGTGTCAGTGCTGCCACCTAGCGAACGTGATTTCAGAAAACCCTCATTGCGTAACACTAACAGTAGTAATGACTTTCATTTTGACAGTTCAACAACATATATTGGGTTATTTACATTTTTCGAACATAATTATGAAGCAAAGGATTACAAATGTCCTTCAAAACGATTGAGTGCTGCTGAACGATGTTCCAAATAGGTACGTTTAGCGCGTTCTAGAACAAAAAATTCGAAAACACGTGACATCTACCAACTTGCACTGGGCCCGTGTGGTGGACTACGACCCACTCACAGACCTCTCACGGAGAGTAGGCCTGTGTCCCAGCGGTGGGCACATTTTAAGCTGATTATGCTATACACATTTAGCGATTTGTGGTGCGAACAAAATCGCAAGCCAGTTGACTACTTAACAAAACAATGCAATTCTCGCATCCATTCACATAACTTTCTCTATGTTTACATAAATACATGTATTGCTAACGTATTCCGACAACGTAGCACTTTTACAAGGCTGTCGCTACTTTTCTACGCTTACTAAGTGTTTGGCGCTAATCGCATTAGCACTTTAAAGTTAAATTTGCATTAGGTGACAAAAATAGTTGGTGGATTTGCAGTAGAAACTGGGAATTTGTCGAAATATATCACGAAACAAAGCCATAAGGATACCACATGCATCTCAATAAAAAAAAAGTGACACCATTCTATGATGTCACTTTTTTTAAGTTATCGTGACATTTTTTTCTTGTCTATGGTGACCATAGAAATTAAAAAAAGCATGTGCCCGCCAAAAAAGTGTATTTTTTACTTAGTACTTGTCTAAAATGTGTTCCTGTAGTGATTAAATTGCCCGTGCCAGTTTTAGTTTGGCATATTTTATGAACATCGATCGACTTTGCACCGGTCAGTTGAAATCATGTGCAATTCTTACTATGGATGCGTTCACTGAGCGATAATTTGTAGTTATTAATATTTATATTTGTGTAATGGTTTCGAAACCATATTACTTATGTAGGTAACATTTAATGAATGATCACAAGTTACATACATCTCGATTTTTTGGTTTAAAAAATAAGATTTACATCCATACTAATATTATAAATTCGAAAGTAAGTCTGTCTGTCTTTCACGCCGAAGCCACTGAACGGATTTCGATAAAATTTTGGCAGAGAGATAGATTGCATCCCGAGGAAGGGCATAGGATAGTTTTTAACGACATACATCGCGGGCGAAGCCGCAGGCGGAAGCTAGTAATGAAATAATTTTAAAATTTCAGTTGAGAATCGAGATAAAAATTAAAGGCAAAGTTATTTGACGCGAACTGTACATACAATCATTCTGATTTGTTGTCAGATTATTCTACAAGCAACATACTGAAGCACTAGTGTGTTAATTTTTTAGTCAAAACAAGAGGTTTTTGTTAAATAGATAATTGCTTCATATTTTGCAATAAATTAGCAGCGCGGCAGCGTTGTGTCATCGCGCTGCTCTTTCTTTTCTATGCAGTCCGACAGTGACCGAAACGTTTGCGTAGTGAATTCTGTGAAAAACTACAACATGACGAATAATTAATTTGAGTTATTTCTTTTAGTCATCACTATGATGTTGCTTACGTCATCATATCAAAGGTCATTTCCTCAACGAGGGCCGTTGTATGGTTATAAGTATCTTCGTTTAATTCCGTAGTTTGAATAGTTGCTATCGTTATTTTGTTGCTATCCATAGAGGCATAGAGCGACATGTTTATCTATTACTGTCATGGCGGCCGTCCATGAACGGGGAGATGTTTTTTTTTCTGTTAGCTTCGAGCGGTTTTTGCATTTAACTAATGTCACGTTTTGTTCAAGTTCGAAGTTTCCCGCGCTTTTTTTCCCGGGGAGATGTAATCAATGTCAAAAATTGACAAATTTAGGACCCGTAGAGTAACCGTTTATTTTAACGTAACGTATTTTTAACCGACGAAAAAACGGAGGAGGTTCTCAAGTCGACGCGTAATTATATTTTTTTGTTATGTATGACGCATTATTTTTTATTTATTTCCGATAGTGTATGTGAACTTCGGAGATAATTACCATTCAAAGTTTTTTCTCTAATAGCCAATAATTACCGCTTGGGGCTCTTTTATATGCCTTGTTGTAGTGATGAGATTATTATCTATACTAATAATAGGTAAAGTCTTCAGGAGTTTGATTGTTTGTTTGTGCGTGCTAATCTCTGGAACAGATCAGAATTGAAAAACCGGCCAAGTGCGAGCCGGACTCGCACACAAAGGGTTCCGTACCAGAAGGCATAAAACGCCGAAAAAAACGTTTCTTTTATACCCCTTTAAATTTTAAATTTATTTTATTTTTATTATTTGTTGTTATAGCGGCAACAGAAATAAATCATCTGTGTAAATTTCAACTGTCTAGCTATCACGGTTCATGAGATACAGCCTGGTGACAGACAGACGGACAGTGGAGTCTTAGTAATAGGGTCCCGTTTTGTACCCTTTGGGTACGGAACCCTACAAAAGGTTTGAAATTACACTTGCGTTATGAATAACCCGAGTCTGACGCCTCATTGGTTTATTGGTCGCAAGCGATGAGTTCCTGGGTCAGGCAAAGTATTCTTGGGTTTTCAATCAGGGATTTCTCTGTAACAGCCCGCCCCTAATACTTGGTAAGCTGGCGAAAAACAATAGGATAAAATTATCTGGCGGTGGAAAAATCAGACCTATAAAGCTGCGCAAAGGATTTTGATGCGGTGTTCGACACCATTTAGTGAATTTATAATAGGTACATTACATCCTTTATTTAACTAGTTACACATAAATTATATTTTTAAATATTAGTATAAAAAAAATATAAAAACATTTAAAAATATAAAAAATAGTAGCCCACCGGTATCGGGAACAGGGTCCAAGCTACCGGCGGTCAGGGCTCCAGAGAGAGGAACCTCCTAACAATGCGGGCCGTGTCCAAAAGTACCGCTTTCTGAATCAAGCCCTTGATCCAGCTGCCCAACGAGAGCCTCCTTAGGTGTTGGTCGAGGCTCTTGGCTATTAAGCCATTGGCTGTCACGACTATCGGCACAATGATCGCTGAGTCCACATCCCACATGTCGACAACCTCGCGAGCCAAGTCAAGATACTTGATTTGCTTATCTTTCTCGGCTTTCACGAGGTTCTCGTCATGCGGGACGGTTATGTCAACAATCATTGCGCGCCGCTCTGATCGATCCACCACCACTATATCAGGCTTATTAGCAATAATAGTCCTGTCAGTGATGATGGATTGATCCCAGTACAGTGTGATATGGCCATTTTCGAGAACTGGGTCGGGCGCATACCTGTAGTACGGCACCTCCGATTCCACAAGGTTGTACTGCAGAGCAAGTTGCTGATGGATAATCCTGGCTACAAGGTTGTGTCTATGCAAATATTCTCCGTTAGCAAGACGAGAACACCCGGAAATAATGTGACGGATTGATTCGCCCGGACGGTGGCATGCCCGACATATGTCAACCGTACCATCCTTCACAATAAATCTCCGGTAGTTATTCGTCATCATAACTTCGTCCATAATTGCACAGACAAACCCTTCGGTTTCTCCGAAGAGTTCCCCGGAACGTAGCCAGGCTACGGACGCTAGGAAGTCTACATCGGGCCCATGTAGGGCCCGGAAAAAGCGTCCGTGAAGCTCCTTACTCTGCCATACCTCCATGCGGTCGTTAGTGTCAAGCACTACAGGTTTGCACCAGTTCTCTTTAGCCAAGGAGAGCGCGGTAAGGCCCTTGTCCACTGCCACAACATCTCGATGCATCCCCACGTCGGCTTCTAGGAAATATTCCCTGAGACTGCATATCTCACGATTGTGAAGAGTCTTAGCATTTAAGAAGCCTCGACCTCCACACTTCCGTGGGATATACAGTCTCATAACCGAAGAACGTGGGTGATGCATTCGATATGCTGTCAACAATGTACGGACCCGCCTATCCAGGGCGTCTAGCTCTGTTTGAGTCCATTTAAGTATGCCGAAAGAGTACATCAAAACCGGCATGACCCAACCGTTGAAGGCACGCACTTTATTTCCGCCTGATAAAAGACTATTAAATACTTTTCTCAGGCGGCCAAAGAAGCGCTCCTTCAACGATTGTTTCATGTCGATAACATTGATGCCCAGTGCTTCCGACATACCCAAATACTTGTAGGTTTCGGTTGCTGAGAGGGATCTAAGATTTATGGAATCTGTGAGCTGGGTTCCCACAGATTCCACAATCCTCCCTCGTTTTACATGCATGACCGCACATTTGTCCACACCGAATTCCATCCTGATGGCACTACTGAAAGTTTCAGTGACCTTCAATAGCTCCATCAGTTGCAAATCGTTGGGGGCAAAGAGTTTCAGGTCATCCATGTAAAGGAGGTGAGATATAACCTGACCACCTCTCTTCAACCGATAGCCTAGACCTGAATCCTCCAGCAGCGTGCTAAGAGGATTCAAGGCTAAGCAGAACCAAAGTGGACTCAAACTGTCGCCCTGAAATATACCCCGCTCTATCCTTATCGGCTCACTATTCCTCTGGATTTGCCGACATCCTGGATAGCGAAGGACTGTCCTCCATTGCCCCATACACGACATCAGGAAGGTGCGCAGGGTTGCATCAATTTTATACAACTCTAGCACCCTCATGAGCCATGTATGTGGCACCGAGTCATAGGCCTTCTTATAGTCTATCCAACATGTCGACAGATCCTTTCGGGAACGGCGAACCTGTTGGCTAATGGCCATATCAATGAGGAGTAGCTCCTTAGTACCACGGGACCCGTTCCTACATCCATTTTGAGAAGCACACATAACAGAATTCTCGTTAATATGTTTATTTATTTTAGCTCTCAAAATGGAGGTAAGAACTTTATAGACCGTTGGAAGACACGTAATCGGTCTATAATTTTTGGGTTCCGCAGTACTACCCGATTTATGGAGCAGGTGAGTTATTCCAGTCGTCAGGAACTCTGGTAGCGACCCTGACTCTAAGGCTGACTGGAATAGGTCTGCCAAGCAAGCATGCGATCTTGTGAGCCATTTAATCCAGAAGTTGTGCAGTCCGTCCGGCCCTGGTGATTTCCAATTTGGCAACGGACGAACTGCGCAACTTACATCTTGGGGGCTGATCGTTATTGCCCCCATTTCTGTTATTGCATCGCATGCTTGCTCGACGTCCCGAGTCCACTCACCCTCGGTATGACTGACAGGTACCGACCAGATGTTACGCCAAAATGAACACATGGCGTTATCATCCGGCAGGCACATGTCAGTCACACCTTGGTCCGGTCGCTCCCATGCTCTGTAGACCCACCTTTCATCGCTTTGGAAGGTGCTATTTAGAGTGTACCGTTCCACCCGACGCTTATACCTACGAATACGGTTTGCCCATGCATACACTTTCTGCTTCCAGAAGTCGATGCGCTCTGTGACACGGGACATGTAGTCTTGAGGACTGATATCAGTCCCCGCAAACGCCCGCCTCACAAAGCGCATCACTCGAGGGCGATTGTTGCCCTCCCGGAAGCAGATTAGTTTGCCGATGAACGCTCTGGCCCCAGCAATGCGTCGTTCAATCCTATACTGCCATGCCGGTACGGCAGGTTTCGGTCGTGTAGCTCTGTCATTCGGAAATTTGACATGAGCTACACGACATGCCGTTACAGCCGCGCAATACAGGATTGACATTACATTATTATTAGACTTACATAAATCTCGATTTTTTGTCATGTTTGTAAAAACCTTGTTGGCTGAATGACCATAGAGAATAAAAACCTTTGGCCCTCTGACCTTTGCCAAGCGCGACTCTTAAGAGGGCGCCGACCAAACGCCGACCGCGCAGTGGCGCCCTCATCGCTTGTTTGGTTATTGTTTTATTTTAGAATGAAAATGCAGAAAATAAAACGAAAAATAGTGGCCACTATTATCCGTTTTAGTGGTTATAATAAAACTAAACAATGTAAAACTACCGTTTATAATAATATTAACGTATAATCTTGTGGAGCACAACTTAACGTGCTTATTTTCTGCATTTTTATTCTAAAATAAAAGAAATAACCAAACAAGCGACGAGGGCGCCACTAGGCGGTCGGCGTAGCCTTAAAACTCTAGGGTGGCAGAACCATCCAGTTTCCCTTTCTCAAAGTCGTTCAACCGTAAAATATTTAAATAATAACTCCAAATTAGGTTACAATACTTCCAAGAATGGCTCACAATAGCCGCGATTATGTTTCAAGGTCATGTCGTGTTCGGATTTAAAATTCGACGCCATGTTGTAAAATTATCGCAGAAGGTTTGCTTCTAAGTTTTATTAAATACACTAGCTTCTGCCCGCGATTTCGTCCGCGTGAAATTTTTCTCACGGCCCATCGCGTCGCATCGTATCGCCTGATTGCGCTATTACTTTGTTTACTCATTTTTTTTCTTTTGGTCTCGGCTCTTGAAGGGTCGTAGCGTGATGTTATATAACCTATAACCTTCCTCAAGAATTAAGGCTCCTACAAACAGGCGCGACAAGCGATAAAATCGCGCGCGACGCGAAGGCACCGCAAGTCGCGCAACGAGTGGTGCTTTTGCGTCGCGCGCGATTATATCGCGTGTCGCGCCTGTTTGTAGGAGCCTTTAGGCTATCAAATGCAAAAAAATGTTTTTTAATCCGACCGATAGTTCCAGAGATTAGTGCGTTCAAACTCTTCAGTTTTATAAATAGCTTTATATCTTTATAGTAGTATAAAGATTATGTTAATTTGTCTTGTTTGGTACAGGTATTGGAATTTTATACATTTATATGGAAACAAATCATTTACAGTTACTTCAAATAATCTATGAAAAGTTTTTTTTTCTGTCGAAGTTTAGATATAGTCCAAGATTTAGACTTCATAAACTATGAATGGATTCACATTGTCATAATTTTCAAGATATGGAACAACAAACTTAATGGCATACATAAGTAAGTTCAAATTCCATCGCAACCAAAACTTATTAGGACCTTTTTGTTACAATTGGTCACTCAAAAATCAACTTAGAATACATTTTACTGAAGCAGAATAACTGATTAAATGTCGATGGAATGTAAATTATCAATGAAAAAAAAATTATGAATGGATTGTGTAAATTATGAATGGAGTGTCAATTATTATGTATGTTAATTATTATTATGTGGATTATTAACACTGATTTTATAGTAAGAGGGTGAATACAAGATGCGGGGTGATATGTGGAAAAAAAGATACACCGAGCCCCTTTTGAAATTAGAATAATATGAAAGATGCAGGAAGATGAAGTGTCAACAGTGAACGATGTTTAGAGCTGCGACTTGATCTACTGACATATTCTTTATGGTAACACCATTGTCGTTAGACAGCCGGTGTTTTTAAAAATGGCGGACTTATAGCATTAAACCACGCATTAAACTAGTTTTTATGGTCTGTTTTTTTTTTCAAACTATTTGCATGCCAGGAATAAGTTGTAGACGAAATATTATTACCATCTATAGATAAACGAGATAAAAAAAAGATAAGCCTATGATAAGCCTTATGTATTTGTCTTTGTCTTCATTAGTATTCGATTAGCGCAACTGTCAGTGTCAGAGGTTATTTTTGGGGATGCTGTCATTAAAATTACTGCTCATAAATGTCAGTTGGTGAACACATGTGTTCACAAATTGTTGTAGAACATTGCTGGTATAATATTACTACACTTTGAAGGTTGACTTTGAATTATGCTTATGGTTCAGCCTTCTTATCCCTACTAAACCCATTAATTGCCTACCTACCTATTTCCTTTCCATTGTTAGGAAAAACGAGAGGGGCCCGTGGCTAAATCTATACTAATATTATAAAGCTGAAGAGTTTGTTTGTTTGTTTGGTTGAACGCGCTAATCTCTGGAACTACCAGTCGGATTTGAAAAATTCTTTTTGCATTTGATAGCCCAATTCTTGAGGAAGGCTATAGGCTATTTAACATCACGCTATGACCTTTAGGAGCCGAGCAAAAAGAAAAATAGTCAGAAAGAACGCTAAGCAAAAACGAAGTAATAGCGCGGGCAGGCGATGCGATGCGACGGGGTGGGTCGGAGTAACAATAAATTTCACGCGGACGAAGTCGCGGGCAGAAGCTAGTTATAAAATAACAGCCGCAATAACAGCCGCACAGGTCGATCGATCAGGTTAAAGCTACGCTTGTCGCGGTTGGTCTGTGGATGGGTGACCATCTTTACATACCGAGACCCCTCCGTGCCTCGGAAAGCACGTTAAGCCGTTGGTCCCGGGTGTCATTCGTGGATCTTTGACAGTCGTTACGGGTAGTCAGAAGCCCGAAAGTCTGACAACCAGTCTTACCAAGGGGTATCGTATTACCCAGTAACTGGGTTGTGGAGTCAGATAGGCAGTCGCTCCATGTTAAATACTGGTATTCAGCTGCATCTGGTTAGACTGGAAGCCGACCCTAACATAGTTGGGAAAAGGCTAGGCAGATGATGATGTTAGGAAAAATAAATTATAATTATGAAAATAACATCAATGTAATGCAACGGCAGCAACCCACGAGTGCCATGCACTTGGTAAGCTTACAATTACGTGCAACTGTACTACACAGGGTCAAATTAAATCAGCTAGGGAAACTGCAGTCGTGATGGGTATAATGTCATCTAAACACGAGAAGATAAAAAAAATTGAAGATTTTTTGGGGTCAACGACCGCTGATAGTTCTATTTTTTGAAGTATAAATTAAGAAAATCTGTTTTCTTTTGTTTTATCGTGTTTAGATATTATTGATACACATAACGTCTGCGGAGTTTCGCTAGCTAATTTAAACTGACCCTGTATAGTACATACTAGACAGTTAACTCCATGGTTTGCAAAAAAACTCCATTGAACTTGAAGTTACTACTACATTCAAAAACAGAACACTTGTATTCTTTTTAATCTGCGCAAACAATGCAATTTTACGCCACTTACTGGCGGGAACTCTGTCTAACCGTAGACTAAACATTGTTTTTTTTATTTATAATCTGGGAATATTATAGTGTTGCGATAACAATCGATTTTTCCCACGATAGTTGACTTCCAATTAAGTTAATAGGTCACTTCGCAGTACAGACTACTGTTAATAAGCGTAGATTGCTGAATCATTTATTTTGGTAGCGTTAAATATTATTATTTTAGCCTTCATTTGCACGTTATGCTATTACAACAGAGGATTTTTTGTTGAAAATTTTTTTTACGTTAAATAAACGTTTAAAATTCAATGATGTTAGTACCTAGGTACATTTATTCTAATATTTGAAATGCGAAAGTGACTGTCTGTCTGTCACTTTTTCGCGTCATTTTGGTTGGCAAGCCGACATTTTGCAAATCGTAGTGATGGGCTAACTGTAGTTAAAAATATCGATAAACGTGAAATAGCGAACGAATATTTATCGTTTTTTTTTTTAATTGCAGAAATCACATTATATCATTTATATCTCATAATCCTACTAATATTATAAATGTGAAAGTTTGAGAAGAAGTTTGGATGTTTGTTACTCAATCACGCGTAAACCGTTGAACAGATTTGGATGAAAATTGGCACATATGTAGATAGACCATTTCCTGGATTAACACAGGATATTTTTTATCCCGATATTCCCACGGCATCGAAACTTACGCGGGTGATACCGCGGAGCGCTGCTAGTATAATACATATAAGATGATGAATAGTTGTGTCTGTACTGAGTAGTACCTAAATAATTATAAAACAGCACGTAACTAAACCTTGCTTATTGATGTAATAAGTGGAAACAATAATTGAATGCTCAAACAAAAAACACGTCACACGAATGAACCCGGAGAGATGGACAAAGATCGTCATTTACTGGATGCCTGACGGACATCACCATCATGGTAGATCACAGCGAAGGTGGTGTGACGATCTGAATTTTTTGCAGGGTCAGAGATGGTATTAAGGTTTGGATGGAAAAAGTTAAGGCTTTTGACCAGCAGTGGGATACAAAAAAACTCGGTTTATTTTTTTCAAAATATTCTATAAAAAAAAAAAAAACAAATTTCCACAATTCCCGAGCTAGAATCAAAACGAGGTACGGCTCGCGAACAGTCTACAGACAGTGGAAGCCATAGAATGTGGCTAATGGTCTTAAAATGGCGATATATACCTACTTGTATTTACTCCGCAATCATGATGCTCAACAAGAAATACCGATGCATGCATGCAATGTGACTGACCGAGATACCAGACGATTTGCTTACTAAAAGTTGATGTATTCTAGGCAATTTTGCTCTAAGATATAGAGGTAAATATTGAACCGCAAGGGTAATTATTGCGTAACACATTTTAGATAGTTCAACAACATTCATTGCGTTATTTCCGTTGTTGAGTAAACAATTTTGTCGAACACATGACGCAATGGATTAGCAATTTAATATCCTTCAAAATGATTGAGATTGACAGTGTGTTGAGCATACAGGTATTGTGTAAAGCCAAACTGATAGTGTTTTGTAAAAGTAACGTTCTCTATGAATGAGGGTTTTCGTGAAAATTTACGACACCAGTTGGCACCACTGTGACAAGAGGTCTTCCAATATAAAATATATGATGACGTTCATCATTCGATTCATTCATTCGTTCATCATTCAGTCATGACTAAAGAAAATATAGGCTCTTTGACAGATGCCTGGACTTGACGTATCAGTGCTGCCACCTAGCGAACGTCATTTCAGAAAACCCTCATTCAAATCAATACAAACAATCAACTCAGAGATGTCTCAAAGATATTTTTTGCGCGTCAATTTGTATTCTCCTAATCCAATAAGTTCGTAAATACCTTGAAACATTCAACTGTCCTTAAAGAGTCATTAGTCTGAGAATTCTAATTGTTTGTTCATCCTTTGTTGGTAGATAAGTAATGAGAATTATGAATTCAGACGCAGTAACCACTATGTAGTTTTATTTTATCGCAAGAAATCTTGAGCAAAGTTTTTTGCTATAGTTATTCATTCTAGGTACACAAATAATATTTATTTAATATCTAGCTGCGCCTCTCGGTTTCACCTGCGTAAATGTCGTTCCCGTGGAAATATCGGGATAAAAAGTAACACATATGTTAATCCAGGGTGTCAGCTACCTCCATACAACATTTTATCAAAATTGGTCCAGCCGTTTGAGCGTGAAGAAGTAACAAACATATAAACACACACACTCGCAAACTTTCGCCTTTAGGATAGTTTTTTCCGAATCAATCGAGGCTTACAACAATTCATATCTGCAAAAATATATGAATTGATGACTTAAAGATGTTTTTCTAGTTTCTTTACCATAGTTTAAGCCAGGTGATCCTATATGCAAAGTTTTTAAAGGGAACATTAACAACGCCAGGTGATTCTAAGAAACTTATCAAGAGGGTGTCGTAAAGGGGACGCGTCTTTGTGAATAATTATATCGAAGGGCCAACCCCTTCTACAAAAGCATTCGTAAATATTTATATTATTATTTACTCAAACTCAAAATCAAAGCATTTATTTCAATTAAACCTTGTACAGGCACTTTTGAATTGTCAAAATTTAAACAGTCTGTCAGTTAGTCAGAAAGTTGAAGCTAGTTGCCCATTCCAAAACGTAGATCTCTATGGTGAAGAACGGGCAAGAAACTCCATGGACACTCTTTTAAATCAAGATATTACAAAATCCTCGGTACATTATTATTGTTGCTTCTATATGTGAGAACAATGTAAAAAAAAGACAAATGAAGAAACAATTCAAAATATAAGATTAAAAATAAGCCTTGGCAGTTAAGAGATGACCAGTCTCAACCGGCGGCGCCCGTTCACGAACATGACGCGTGGATCAGCACCATCCAGCTCAACCATTTTGTACTAACGTCTACCCGCGACTTCGTTCGCAAGGAAGTCGTAAGACACCACAATATACTAAAATAACAGACCCTCCCGCGCTATTATTTTGTTTTTGCTTAGCATTCTTTCGGACTTTTTTCTTTTTTTCTCAGCTCCCAAGGGTCGTATCGTGATTTTAAATAGTCTATAACTTTCCACAAGTACTGGGCTATCAAATGCAAAGATAATTTTCAAATCCGAAGCTTTATTATATTAGTATAGATTTGGGAGTCACCAAGAGATTATACAGAAAAATGCAATCAAAGAGTGCTTTAAATAAACTTACTTCAAGTTCAATACGGAATCCATTTAGCAAAACATCAAACAGCCACTCACAGCTGGAGCTTAAAATAAATTGAGTGCAAACATCTTAATTCCCGCCTAAATTAGGAATAATTGAGAAAGTACGAATGCTATAATAATAATGTATTGAAAGAAGCAGAGACCATGCTTGAAAAAATCCTGCTGCGATCGGTACGTAGAGTATATCTTTAATAAATCAAAATCAATAGTCATGTATCCAAATTAGGCTGACAATCAGCAATTTTTGAACGTCAAAATGACATAAGACAATCCCCCAAAACACCCGCCCTTCACCACTTCCTAGTGCTTTCGCTGAGAAGAAGTGGTGCAACAAACTCCCCAGCACAGCTGTCTGTTCAGTTAGAAAAACTTGCTTCTATACAATAGTGAATATACAAAGTAAGTAATTAACATTACGAGACACAGAACATTAAATAAAATTATTTGCCATATGTCAGCTAACTACGCCAATATAATATAATCAGCTTAGATACGGGATCAACAGGATTCTAGACTATTGTCATAATAGTATCCATTTGCATCTAAATGACAAATTGTCTACGTGATGCCTACTAAGTAATTCAACAATAGCACATATTTCTAGTACACAGATAAGTGCATGACGTCACTCAGTGAGTTGGATAACATATCTATGTGAAGGTATTTCTTATCTGCAAGATAAAACGCTACTTAATTTGCTGCATGTGTTGAAATATTATGTAAGAAAACTGTGAAACTTGAAAAATATGTATAGTTGTTTTCTCGATTATTAAATATATTTTCTAAAAGATTTAGGCTTCTCATCAAAAACTAAAAGTTTTTTTTTTCTTCTATCGATAGAGCATGACAGGAGTCACATCACTACAAGTTGCAAAATTTCAATTTTACGATAACTTTCAAAATATTAAACCAATGTATTAAACTTCTTGATGTATTAGATAGGTACGTGTATTATGGTAGTGAAATGAACACAAAAACTATAAAATGTTTTGACTCCGGAATTCCCAAATTCCTTTCGAACATTACAGCAGAAGAAACAAACACGTCATTATTAGTTTAACCTTACACTGCTTTAAATTATAGATGGCCCACAGAACTGCTGACACGCAGTTTTTCTTTTTTAGGGTTCCGTAAGAGTGCCAACGGGACCCTATTACAACCAACTCGCGGGACACAAACAGCTGTACAATACTTTTAATTTTATTCCTCTAGCTCTATGGTCCACGTGCCTGAAGTGTTGTTTTGATAAACGACACCCTTGAAACTTGAGCTGTGCTTATAATGAGAGCTGTAGCGATTAGGAGTCGTGTTGTACGTGATTAAAACTTCAATATCCATACTAATATGTATTATAATTTCGAAAGTAATTCTGTCTGTCAATATGTCTGTCTGTATGTTACCTTTACACGACTAAACCACTGAACGGATTTTGATAAAATTTGGCAGAGAGATAGATTGCATCCCGAGGAAGGACATAGAATACTTTTTATCGACATACCTTACGGGCGAAGCCGCGGGCGGAAGCTAGTTGTTTTATATGTTGACCCTGAGGGCCGGTTATATGGATAATCGGTTTGTTTCGTTTTATTGGGGCATGTCGCTACACAAAATCCAACACTAGCAACTGTTACCCGCGGGGTAATTGCATAACACACTAATAGTACAATGCGTGCCACGAAAGATGATACTTGACACACCACGTGGTTTGACTTGCGCAGAACACGATTTTAGGTATCTTTAGCGGTATGAGGTCGGAGTGCGGGACGGGACCGGACGTCATAGGGGCGGCGGAAAGAGCGGGGGAGGCGGGGTCAAGTCTCATCTTTCGTGGCACGCATTGTACGCAGTTAGGCTACTGTTAACTAAGATCTTCAGCGACGAACTAAAAACTGCAGAGATAAGGAAGCTCGGTCCGTCCCAGGGAATGAACTCCAAAAGTTAGAACACGCACGGAGTAAAAAAAATACATGGTCACTACTTCCTCTAGATCTAACAGCATCCTAAAGCAATCACAATCTGAATCATTTTGAAGGATACTTGCTAATCCATTGCTTCCTATGTTTCAAAAATATGTCTGCTTAGCAACGTAAATAACGCAATGAATTTTGCTGAAAAAATTAAAACCATTGCTACTGTTACTGAGTTACGCAATAACCCCGCAGGAAACAGAAACTATCAGGAACTCTCAAAAACGTTACCTATCCCAAAGGATGGGGCGAAATTCAAATCCTGTTGTGACAGCTGTTGCTAAGTCTAAAAATGGCACCTCCTCTTACTAACGCCCGTATTCCCGCCTTTTCGACCGCTTGTGGCAAAAAGGGCCAGCTTTTGTTTTTGCCTATATGTTTTTTTTTTTCTACTTTGAAGGGTATCTGGACGGTTTTTTATGGAGGCAGACAGTAGATAAAGCAGGGTCTGATGGACCTTCCGAGAAAAAAAGGTTCGCAAACTAAGGCGTGTGAGGTAAAAAACTAATTGCATAGGTATTGATAGAGAGAAAAGAATCATAAGGCTACGGAGTTTTCGAACTTATTGTCTTTGAATATAACTATCTTCTGCCCGTGACTGTCTTATTTTAAGAATTAGTATGTCTTATGACACTCGGCAATACTGTAGCTCCCATTAGTGAATTTTCGGTATCGGATCAGTAGTTCCGAAGATTACCCCCTACATACAAACTCACAAATTTTACCTCTTTAATAATAAAAGTATGGATGGATATGAAGTAAATTACACATGGTACCCAATCCGACTAAGGAATAACATCTGCCACAGTCACGCTCACGACCGTTACCGTATGTAACTTTTTGACATTGGCCTTGAATTTAAAGACAACGACTTCTTTGTAACTATAGACGCGCTAATCAGAACAAACTCCGTTTCAAATTTAGAACAACCAACTGTTAAAATTTGTATTTTTTTTTAATTGTGTAGAAAGCAAATGAAATTAAATTGTTTATTCTGTAAGTAGGATATCGAAATCACTTTTAACGACATATTATTAAAAAAAAATCTAGATGAGGTCGGCGTTTCCTATCTGATTACTCTGAGAAGAAAGGCCGAAACAAACTCAAGACGTCACAATCTCCTTTAAAGTCCAGACATAACCTTGGTCAGATCATGTGAAGACCATGTAGATTGATGTCTGAAATGGTATTTTGAGGAAAGTACCTACCACACAGATTTAGAGGCGCGGTGTGCATAATGCATTCATGACATTCTTTATACATATTTTGACAACAGAGGTTGCTCATTCAATACTTGCCTTGTCTTTTGAACATTGGATTACTAAACCAGAGATAAGATTAGCTAATACTTGAGTCATTTATTCAAGTCAGGACAGAATAACCTTATCATTCGACCTTTTGTCCAATTATTTCTTATTTTTTCGACGAAAATATGTTAAACGATGACGTCAGACGAACGTAATGTTTTTATAACTTAACACACCATTGCGCCTGAATTCCCTGAAGGGTTAAGCGGACGTGTACCTATTGTACAGACGCCAGCACATCGAGCTACTACAATCTGTCAAATTTCTTTAAGTAATAGATTTTCAACTTTATCGCTAAAGCATTAAAGGTTCAAAGTTGATTGGGAAAATTTTACAGTTACGGGTAGGTTGATGTGCTGGCGTCTGTACACGCAAATTCCGCCAGTTATGTAATAGGGGGGGCGAGCTATTGCCATAAACTGGGCACAAATCCAGACCACGGGCTACGACTAAGAACTTCCAGATAGAAAAACTTAATAACTCTTTTTCCGACCTGGGAATTTAACCCAGGACCTCATGCTCAGCAGTAACACTCGCGACGACTACAACAAGAAGGCAGTAATGTTTTTATTTAACCATATTCGGAATGCCAAAGTAAGTTTTGATGTGTTGAGGAAAAATCTAGGTAGGTAACGAATACGTTGTTATTTCTGAGGATGATGTAATTAATTATGTATGTAGGTTTAATTATGTTATTCGAGCGACGTTGCTCGACGTTTCATGTTTGAAATTTTATAATGCGCATCAATTTTAATAATTTTAGCAACAAAATTGCATGTCTTTCAATTTCGTTTCGCTTTCTGAAACTTTTTACTTATCGATAAAAAAAAATATTAGTCACATCACTATTACGCATCTGTCATAAAAAACGGCCGAAAGTATCCGAAAAAGAAATTAGCAGGTGCACTGCACTAATCCAATGTATGCAGTGAAAGCACTGCTCGCAAAAATGCGCGCCAACACGCACACGTAACACGAAAAAAAACTGTTTATAAACAATGAAATTTCACTTCAAAATCAAACTTCACAATTTCAAAAAAAAAGAACACTCCGAGAATGTCAGTTGCGGAATTTTAAAAAAATCACTGCTTCCGTCACCTTGCACCAAAGATAAGATAGACTATAGACGCGTGATGGCGTCCGCGCGGGGCAAATGACAGCCGTTGACTGGTCTGTCTGTTTCCGCCAGCCGCCAGACGCGAGATAATCGCTGATGTTTTTAGGGGTCCGTCTGCTCAACGGAATGTTTTATTAGTTTATTTTTGAATTCATAAATAGTAATTATGTTATTTTGTCCCTGTTACATTTGCTTTAAAACTTGCTAGTGTTTAACAAAATATCTATTCTAATCTAAGTAAATAATTAAGCTGAAGAGTTTGTTTATTTGAACGCGCTAATCTCTGGAACTACCGGTCGAATTTGTAAAATTCTTTTTCCATTTGGTAGCCCAATTTTTGAGGCAGGCTATAGGCTACATAACGCTACTTTACAATCTGAGCAAAAGGAAAAAAGTCAGACAACGCGAGCGAAAAGAAACTATGTTAGTCTGTTACAAACTCAAATAATCAGCTAATAATATTCGCACTGCTGGGACACAGGCCTCCTTTCTGTGAGAGGGAGTGAGCCGTAATCCACCACGCGTGCCCAGTGCGGGTTGACAGATGTCACATGTCTTTGAATTTATGGTTCTAGGACATGGCCGGTTTCCTCACGATGTTTGCTTTGTAATCAAGATAGTCTGCACATTAGATTGACTTATTTTTTAGCAAGTAGCAACTGCACGTTTTCACAAACAATCTTCTTTTACGAAGCCCACCCTTTTTTTTTGAACCGAAGAAGTTCTTTAACGCGCCTTGTAACGAAAAAGCGACATGTCCCGTCCATGCGATTTTCTCTCTCTCTCTCTGTCACTTTTATTTTGGTTAAATGGGCATGCTCTTGACCTCAATCTCCCCTGGGGGAGTAATTCGCGTAATTTTAAGAACATTCAGTCTGATCTCAATTTCAATCTGTCAAAAATACCTCTCATTTCCCCACATTTTTGGCATAGATTGTCGCTGAGATGACATTGCGACTAGATTTTGATGGTAAGCGATGGTCTACGGGCCGTCCATTAATCACGTGATGTTTTTTTTTGACATTTTTAACCTCCCCCCCTTCCCCTTGATGATATATGGTGAGGTTTAAGACTACCCCCCCCCTATATCACGTGTATTTTAGTACCTACAAAGAATCTTAATTTTTTTTAAATACCTATTTATAAAATAATGGTAGGTAAGTATAAGTATCATCTAATTTTATTATAGAAAATTAAAGACTACAATATTAACGTTTAGATTAGAGGTAGTCAGAAAGGTTAAAGGTTGTTTTTAAAAAAATAAATACACGTGATATATTACTACACACCCCTCCCCCATTGTGAAATTTCGTGATTTTTTATGGACCCCTCCCCCTCCCTTTCGAGCCTCACGTGATTAATGGACAGCCCCTAAGATGGAACGAGCGTACCCAGGTAGTTTCGAGAAACACTTTCGGACGGCCTTCAATCTTTAAGATCGAGGGGAAGCTTCATAGAACAATAAAACTCTAGACATTATTATTAATTTTCTTTTCATTTTTTACGAGAACTCATTACCAATACTGGTTCTCTATGTCTTAGGAAACACCAGTTTTGGAATTAATTGTGGCCAATTGTTAATCTGCAAAAAGTATGGAATAGGCGTGAGGCCTTCGGTCGGGCGCAGTTATTGGGTTTTTGGTCAGTGGGTCGTTTTAGGGGCGGATTTCTATCTGGAATTTCTCAGTAGCCGCCTAGTCCAGATTCGTGCAGGGTGATAGGCTCGCACCTGTTAAGCAGGCCATACACGCTAGGGTCTACCTGCACAGTTCAACTGTATAGGTAAACAGCAGCGTGTATGTTGCACAACTGTGCAGGTTTCCACGCCTGTACAGGCAACCCAAAAAAAGTATAAATACTGATATTTTTTGTCCGAGGGTATACCAGGGGCCTAATAAGGTCACTTTGGCAGAACCATAAAAGGATAACATTATGAATCATAATGGGCAGTTAACTGTTAAGTTAATCGTATCAAATCCCATTGGTAAAGGATTTTTCAGTTATTTTTTTTTGTCTGTGTAAAATACCAATCAATCCAATCACAATCTCTTTGAATATACCTACGACGTAGTGCAGGGAAAAAAAGAAAAACACGGACTGTCTTCGCCATATTATGATTCCCTAAATTCCATTTTATGATTCTGCCAAAGTGCCGTTTTTAGGCCCCCTGTGCAGTTTAACTGTGCAAGCAAAACTGAGCGTGTGTGGCGGTCGCCTGCGACGCCTGCACAGGCGGCAGTCGTCCGGTGATTGCTAGAGGGGAAAGATTGACATGGGAGTACTTTTTTCCTTGCAGTAACCATGATTTGCACCATTGTACAGTGCGTGCCACGTAAGAAGAGACTTGACCCCGCCTCCCCCGCCTCTTTCCGCCGCCCCTATGACGTCCGGTCCCGTCCCGCACTCAGACCTCATACCGCTAAAGATACCTAAAATCGTGTTCTGCGCATGTACGTGGAATAAACGTGGTGTGTCAAGTCGTTTAAAATTCACGCTACTGCGTCGAGATCAAGCGCCGCTGCCGGGGCCATGGTTTCAACTGAGAGTTTGTACAGGTTTTCCGCTACGTGTATGGCTTCTATAGAGCTCAGGTTTACCTGTACAGTTGAACTGTACTGGTAAAGCCTGTCAAGTACGCCACATAGCTGGCGAAATTGGATGTACAGACGCCAGCACATCAAGCTACCCGAAATTGTAAAATTTTCCCAATCGACTTTGAACCTTATGCTTTAGCAATAATGTTGAAAATCTATTAAAGAAATTTGACAGATTGTAGTAGCTTGATGTGCTGGCGTCTGTACTACAAGCGCACCTCTACCCCTTTTGGAAAATACATGCGTGATGTTTTGTTATGTTGTAGACACCTCAGGCAGACGTGCGAGCGTGCGACTTTCTTCAATGTCGCTACGTTCCCTCAGTGAAATTGTCCCACTTTACACCGCTACACATGACATTGTTTTCTGCCAGACTAATATTTCCTTTTTTATATTCTATGTTAGTCTGATCGCTTGTAACGCCAGCTTAGAAATCGGAAAGGTCATAAATATTTAAAGTCTGCTCCAAAAGTATCCGACTACACGAAAATTTATTACAGCACTCCCGTGCTATTCTGTAAAAATATCATCGTGAAAACTTAGGTGAAGTGAGCTTAAAGTTGCTGCAATTATTAATATTCCATCTTCCTTTTGAAACTCACCAGTTCATTCGCAAAAATATTTTCCTCATAGAAATCACGACTCGCTCCGACAATCAGTACTCGATACAGCATACCGACTTCACTCAAGGTCTGGACTGACGCAATGCTAGCGATGACTGCACTAAGCACTCTTTTGAAAGCAGTAGATTGATGCAAATTACGACCCTTTATTACAGCGATGAAGTCACTCCATGTTGGGTATCGGTGGATGTCTGTGGGTGTATGATTCTTCGTGTCTTTCGCAGAGGCACATATAGACGACTTTTACGCAATCATGCGAAAGTGTGTAGCCTCACTGTGGCCGATAGGGCGGCAGGAATAATATTCAGGCACTGGACCAGGACACAAGTATTGCCTTCAAATCGTGCCTTGAAATAACATTGTAATGTTGTTCATGTACCTATTACGTTTTTGATTATTGATGTTGTATTGTATTTGATTATTGTATTAGTAATGATTTTCGCATGATTAATGGTGATTTTGACAATACTATTAGTGATTTTGACATTATTATTGATTGTTTTGACAATATTAGTAATTATTACAATTTTCCAAATGAAAGTACTAACACTAGTGTTTAAGATGTGTATGTAATTACATACTAACAAATTGGATTCTGTGATCTGGATAAATAAATGATTATTATTTAAGTTGGCTAAACGCCCTTTCTAAAGAGCCCGTAGATAGATGTGACGGCGCTTCGGAAATCTTTAAATAGACTCCGGACCCAGGTCGAAGCAAGGAAAACCTGATCAGGTGAAGATCTAGAGATGACACCGTCCTGGATTGTAAGTGTCGTGCTGTTCCACAAACAATGGGGTACTTAATATCGTGACCAGCGAGTCCTGTTGTCCGCAGGAGCTGATGAACGTTACTGAAGGTGCCAAATTAGTAGCCTGATTCTGGACTGACTCTATTTACGATTCTGAGCTCCCTGCGTTGAAAATTTTCGTCGGTTATTTTAAAAAAATTGCTGTTCCATACATTTTGACCGCGTAAGTAGGTAATGCATTTTTCTATGAAATAGCAGATTTTTTTTTGATACCGACTAATAATTTCTACGCTAGGGGTCGGGGAGTCTAGAATCATGTGCCGAATTCATGGATACCTAAAGTTTGCGTGTTAATGTCTCTGCCACAGTGTAGGAAGAGGGATTTGGGGAAAAATTATTATTATTATTATTTTATTAAAAATAAATATTAATATAATAATATTCATAACAATAATAATATAAATATTTATATTTATAATATATTAATATTTAGATATTAATATTATTTTTTTTTTAAATAGATTGTAGCGAGAATCCTCGTGTCTGATATCACCAATAGCTCTCAGTTAGGTTAAATTAAAACAATTGACTGGTAAATGTGAAGGTCAACGGGAGAACACTTATCAAAACCTCAATTGATTTATGAGTGTCTGCCGTCTTATCTCCGAAATAATTACTTTATAACCTATAAACTTGAATTACCAGTCCATACTAATATTATAAATTCGAAAGTAACTCTGTCTGTCTGTATGTTTGTTACCTTTTCACGCCTAAACCACTGAACGGATTTCGATAAAATTTGGCAGAGAGATAGATTGCATCCCGGGGAAGGACATAGGATAGTTATATCCCGTTATTCCCACGGGGTCGACACTTATGGGGGGGAAACCACGGGGCGCTGCTCGTACTACATAAATTCAATTTGTTTGAAACAAGATAGAGGTTATATTATAAGGTAGAATGGGGAATACGAGACTACCGAATCGATTTTACGGTTTTCAGCAATGGACGGGGTAATTCGTGAGGAAGGTTTAGATGTTTAAGTAGTTCATTAAAGGTTTCGTGTAAATTGGCTGAAATTATTACCTACGATGATTGTTGAAGATGTCGCGAGAAAATCATGCCAACTGGGAGAGTTACATGAAAACAATGTATTACGGAATTATTCCTCGTAAAAAGATCTATTAAACGCAGTAGTACGTTTCCCATGGATAATTTCTTGCCTCCACGCTGGCGGAAGCTAGTTTTTGATAACTTTAAGGCGTCGTCCTAATAGAACGCGAATGCGCGATCATTGCGCGAGTAAGCGACGCGAGCGACCGTGGAGTACCTAGTTTGGCAATGGCACGGTCGGTACCAACAACCATGGACATCAGAGACGCTCAATTTTTGCTGTCGGGAAATATTTAGATGACCTATTTTAGATTTATATATGTATTTTACTACCTTTTGCCCGCGACGCGAGGAACCTGTTCCAGTTCCTAGAGGACCATCATGAGGAAAAAGGTAAATTATTAAGAGCTAACTTCTGCCCGCGACTTCATCCGCGTGAAATTTCTTGTTCCCCCGACCAACCCCGTCGCATCGCATCGCCTGCCCGCGCTATTACTTCGTTTTTGCTTAGCGTTTTTTCTGACTTTTTTCTTTTTGCTCGGCTCCTATGGGTCATAGCGTTATGTTAAACAGCCAATAGCCTTCCTCAAGAATTAGGCTATCAAATAAAAAAAGATTTTTTCACATCCGACTGGTAATTCCAGAGATTACCCCTTCATACAAACTTTACCTCTTTATAGATAGATTTTCAAACACTTGAGTCGTGCGACCACGTCATGCGATTGCCAGTTAGGACACCTATTCTAGTTCAATATGTTTGATCGCGCGTTCGTACGTCGCGCGAATAAATATATTTTCAAACAATTAAGTCGCGCGACGGACGTGCGATTGTCAGTTGTCAACATCTATTCGAGTTAAATATGTTTGATCGCGCGTTCGTGCGGGTATAATTCGCGCGAACCTACGATGATCGCGCATTCGCGTTCTATTAGGACGATGCCTAACGTTAAAGCGAAATACTGTTAAAAACTCGGATCCTTTACACAGATCGTGATTAGAGCTCAACTTTTATGATTCTTCTGGCCTTGGAGTACAATCCCGTTTGTTATGCTGCATGCTGTTAAAAGAAAACCAGTTTACAACATAGTGTTTGAATGCAGACAGACGAATTGAAAAGGGAGTCAGACCTGCCGGTCGATTCTGTACAAATCTCACCGTCAAAACTTAGGTGAAGTGAGTTTGTTTTTGCTAGGAATTGACACTATTGACGGCTCACTCCACGCTCACTTCACCTAAATTTTCACGGTGAGATTTTTACAGAATAGCACCGCTTTTTGCATTTAGTTTTCTTGTTGGTGTAATGTTCGCAAGCGCTACTGCTGATCATGAGGTCATGGGTTCCATTCCCGGGTCGGCCAGTGTTTTTCTATCTGCATTTTTTCTTTTTTTTTCGAAGTCTGTATTTGGGCCATAAGTGTTCAAATTCAAACCAAAATCGACTTGTAGAAAATTCAAAAAGTAAAAAAATAAATACTGCTGACATAATCACCATCCAGACCCCCCTATGACATCCCACCCATCCCCTATGTCATCAAAAATAAGCAAAGACCCCTCCGTGGCCTCCACCCCACTACTTACGTAATACTTGAAGGGCCCCATAGATGTATGTTGGAAAATAAATAAAATAAAATGTTACCAAAATTTGACAAATAATATCCTGCCATTTAATTTATAACTATTCTAAGTTCGAGCTTTATTTTATGTAACTCTCCCACTGCAGGACGAACACCTTCCCATACAAGAAACTCAAACTTCTTCAAATAAAGTCTCATCTCTCTCACCTCTTGGAGTTAGCAATATTTCTGGTCAAAACGTCATGAGCTCATCCAAGTTATTAGGTACCTGTAAAAGAAAAAAAAGATTAAGAAAAAAGTAAAAATATTATGTATTCCTTCTATATATTTCTATATATCTAAGGCACGCCAAGGGTACTTAGTGGGAGTACTGGGGTTAGCGGGATTGTCCGAAAGGGTTACCGCTGGCCCGGAACATAAAAGGCTAAGGAAGGAACACGGGTGGGTTTTAGTCAGTCAGAGTCTGACACTCCCTTCCGCTCCACCCAGAGCGAGAGGGGTCATTTGATGATTTGCCAACCTGAAAAAAAAGGGTACCTACTGGCAAATAAATACAAACATACGAACGTAGAACCTCCTTTTTTTTAATTCGGTTAAAACCAGAACATACAGATCCAGAAATAAACTAAAGCCAAGTATGGGAATACATTTACATAATAGTTTTGCTAAAATCCGGAAGATAATGGCAAACGAAACAACCACAAACATTTTAACTTGAATTGGGTTTTCTATCTGGAATTTTTCAGTAGTAGCACTGAGTCTGGATAAGCTTGAATTAAGTATCATACAAATATTTGTCCTGTTGCGGTTTTCATTGCGTGACCTTCTGATTCACAGTGTTATTTTATATACAGTACTTTTTATCATATTTTTTTTACATTTTATTTATACATTAGGTACCTATTAATTTTTCCGTAGAGAATATAACATAAATGAGGCTAAAAACAATGTTTCCTTCCTTCCTCATGCTGATGTCATCTTACATCAGGATAAAATTACTTAAATATACAAAATTTAGGTAACGTAGACACGGATAAAGGGCTCTTAGCGTCTCCGAATTCCAACTTTCCAAGCCTATGTGTCGCAACTCGCAGCCAACTGGTTAAATTAGCCGTTTCTTTGAAATTGGCGGAAAAATCCAAGATGGCGGCTGCGAACTTTTTCAATTTTTCGTCAATTTGAAATTTTGGAAGCCACCATCTTGGATTTTCATTTTGAACTTCGTTCCTGCCGGGGTCGCCCGAACCCACATTTGTTTTTTTTTAGCATAGCCGAGCAAAAGACCTTCTCACCATAGTCACGAAGACGCTCCGTAGCACTATTGATGATGATTGTGCTTTAAAATCTAGCAAGCAATATTTTTATACGTTTTATAACAAAGAATAAAAACCATGTTACGAAATCTTATAGGTCAGTGTCGATGACGATTCGCAAAAACGATTCGCGGAAAGCGATAGCAAAAAATATCTTTCCTACTTCCGGCGCTCCTTGTGCGGTTTGCCCCTATATCTTCCTGATTGGCTAATATTTTTAACACCATGAGCTATTCTCGGGGGCTCGTGGCTAAGTGACCAGGTCAATCGATCTGGTTAAGCTACGCTTGCCACGGTTAGTCCGTGGACGGCTGACCATCGTTGCAAATCAAGACCCCTCACCGTGTATCGCAAAGCACGTTTTAAGCCGTTGGTACCGGCCGTCATTCGTGGATATTAATTGACAGTCGTTACGTGTCGTCCAGTCTTACCAAGGGGTGTCGTATTACCCAGTAACTGGGTTGTAGAGGTCAGGGTATGCAGTCGCTGCAAGTAAAATACTGGTATTCAGCTGCATTCGATTAGATTGGAAGCCGACCCCAACATAGTTGGGGAAGGGCTGACGTCTCTAGACGCTGCCATTCCATGCTCTGTGTCAGAAGACGGATGTATGGTAGCAGGGTTAACTGCCCGCTACTAAAAATCAAACTCAAAACACATTTATTCAAACTAGACTGAGACAGCACTTTTTAATCGTCAAAATGACATAAGATGAACTGTCCGGCACGTCCGCTCTTCTAATTCCTATAGTGCAGGGGCGGCCAACCGGTCGATCGCGGTCGACTGGTCGATCGCGACTATTAGTTCAGTCGATCGTGGCAAGGAAAAAAGTATAAATACGTAAAACAGACTGCACAACGTACCTAATCACTAACAGCTGCACGCATCATCTTGTATCATTTTTCAATCGCCGTTCCGTCACGTTATTTATCCTTCTCTTCTATGCAGTTTAGCTCTGTTTTGTTTTCGGTGCGCGATAACAATAAGCGGGAAGCGTAAGGGACGCGGGAGTGGGGCGCGGGCGGTTGTCAATCCGTCAGTCAGTTGACGACAGATTAGCGGAGTTACGAGTGGTTATATTTTCCCTCTTAATAAAATAAAAAATACTACAGAATTTTGTACTGAACTATGGTGTTTCATTAAAGATTTTAAGAAGTATGTAATTGGTAGATAGCCCAGGGTGTCGTCAGTGAACAGTAGATCTTGGGTCTAACCAAGTTGGCCACCCCTGCTATAGTGCTTCCGCTGGGAAGAAGTGGCGCAACAAACTCCCCAGCAGCCCAGCTGTCTGTTCAGTTAGAAGAACTTGATTCTACACAATAGTATTGTTGCGCGCCGCAAATAATGCTTGATACATGGCGACATTAGTTACCACTGGCGCCATCTAGTATCGGGTAGCGGAACTAGTACCTTGGTAGTAGGACCTTGACCCTACTTGACCTTTTTCTAAGTACTAGTAATTCCGAGAACTATCGACGTCGAGTCAGTCGGGACCGGTATGTACTCGAACGTTCTAGATGTTTATGTACTAGCTCTGCGGCACTATATAAGGCGGGCGCGAGCCGCGAGACACATAGTTTCGATTAAGCGATAAGAGCGATAGCATCGAAGGCGATATTCGAGTGCGACTTAAGAGTGATCAGTAAGTGCAATTGTGTTTCTTATTAGTGTGTTTGAATTGTAATTAGTGTTGTGATTAAAGTGTCAAGTTTTGGTGATTGAATCGGCAGTTTTTATTGTCACGAACCCCAAGCTCGTAACAATTGGTGTCAGAAGCGAGATTTAAAAACCATGCCGATTTTACCCAAAGACGACATGGAGGGTATCCGTACCCGGAGTCAACGCCAGCAAGAGACGGACCAGAGGCGATTTGGTGGAGCAATGCCACAGGGGTCGGAAGGCCAGACCGACCACGGAGGCCGGCCCGTTCACAGCTGCTCCAGCATCATCAGCACCAGATTTTGCTGCTCTGATGATGATGCTGCAGGAGCAGGCTCGCCGACAGGAGGAACAGGCTCGCCGACAGGAGGAACAGGCTCGTCGGTTGGAGGAACAGCTCCAGCGGGACAAAGAGAAAACTGCATTCTCAACAGGAAAGGGTCTGTGGCAATTTAAAGTTATGCCGTTTGGATTGTGCAATGCTCCGGCAACGTTTGAAAGGTTGATGGAACTTGTACTTACCGGGCTAATTGGCGATGCCTGCCTGGTCTACTTGGATGACATCATCATCGTAGGCCGCACGTTTGAAGAACATCTTCAAAACCTGGAACGCGTGCTCATGAAGATCCAGAGTGCCAACCTCAAGTTAAGCCCGAAGAAGTGTTCACTATTTAAACGACAAGTTAGCTTTTTGGGATATGTCGTGTCTGAAGAAGGTATCCGCACGGATCCAGAGAAAATTGCAGCTGTCAAGGATTGGCCAGTTCCAAAAGACAAGACGCAGGTCAGAGCATTTTTGGGTTTGTGCTCCTATTATCGCCGATTTGTCAAGAACTTTGCAGATATAGCCAAACCCCTGCATAAGCTTACCGAGGAGAAGCGACATTTCTGCTGGGATAATAGTTGCGACATCGCATTCCAGGAGCTAAAGGACCGTCTGTGCAAAACACCTATTTTGGGGTACCCTGATGCGGGCAAGGAATTTATAGTTGACACAGACGCAAGTGACATAGGACTTGGCGGTGTGTTGTCCCAACGGAATGGTGATCAAGAGGTTGTGATAGCGTACTTCAGCAAGTCGTTGTCAAAACCGGAAAGGAACTATTGTGTTACGAGACGGGAACTGCTTGCGGTGGTAAAGTCATTGCAGTATTTTAGCAAATATCTTCTGGGTCGGAAATTCCACATACGTACTGACCATGCTGCACTGAAATGGCTATTGCAGTTCAAAAATCCAGAAGGTCAAGTTGCGAGATGGATTGAACTACTGCAGGAATACGACTTCGTGGTCGAACATCGCAGCGGAAAATCTCATGGCAATGCAGATGCATTGTCAAGAAGACCTTGTCCTGAAGACTGCAAGCATTGTACTAGACAAGAGAGTAAGGAAGTGGTACCTGTGAGGATGCTCAAGACAGACCTCAACAACGAGTGGAAGGAAAGCCTACAACGTGCACAGCAGGAAGATTCGGACATTAAGCCGATTCTGGAGTGGATGAAGGCCAGAGCTCCTAAGCCCAGGTGGAGTGACGTCTCAGCGATGAGTTCGGTCACAAAAAGCTATTGGGCCCAATGGGACAGCTTGGTGGTTCAGGATGGAGTCCTGTGCCGTAAATGGGAAAATGCTCGGGGAGACAGCTGTCATTTGCAAATGGTTGTCCCTAAAGCTCAAGTACCGGATGTTCTACAGCTGTACCATAATGGTTGTTCAGGAGGTCATCTGGGAGTAAAACGGACTCTACTGAAGATACGAGAACGGTTTTACTGGGTCCACTGTCGGGACGATGTCGAGGATTGGTGTCGCAAATGTACAAGTTGTGCAGCTGTAAAGGGACCCCAGACTCGTAGTAGGGGTGCATTGAAATTGTACAATGTTGGTGCACCATGGGAGAGGATAGCCCTTGACGTTGCGGGGCCGTTTCCGGAAAGTGAAAGTGGTAACAAGTATTTCATGGTTGTGATGGATTACTTCACTAAGTGGCCGGAAGTCTTCGCCATTCCAAATCAAGAAGCTTCGACAATTGCAGATAGATTAGTTCATGAAGTCTTCTGCCGTTTTGGAGTACCTTTGGAGATTCACAGTGATCAAGGAAGGAATTTTGAGTCACAGATATTCCAGGAAACTTGTCGAGTTATGGGTACTCATAAAACAAGAACGACTTCTTACCACCCACAATCGGATGGAATGGTGGAACGATTTAACCAGACACTGGAGAGGTACCTAGCAAAAGTTGTGGAAAATCGGCAACGAGATTGGGACAAGCACATACAACCGTTTTTGTTGTCATATCGAAGCGCTGTCCACGAAAGTACATCGGTGACGCCAGCTTTCGCAAACTTCGGAAGAGAACTACGGCTGCCTGCAGACCTGATCACCGGAATACCACCTGATGCCCCACGCAGTGTAACTGATTATGCGAATGATTTGCGGAACAAGATGAATGACATTTATGAGCACGTCCGACAATCGGGCCAGCAAATGTCTGAAAAGATGAAAACCCGCTATGATCGCAAAATGAACAATAAAGAGTTCGACGAAGGTTCACTCGTGTGGTTGCACAATCCAGTCCGCAGCAAAGGGAAATCTCCTAAGCTTCAAGCTAAATGGGACGGACCGTATCGGGTTGTGACTAAGATCAATGACGTAACCTATCGGATACAGAAAGGTGCAAGAGGTACCCCTAAGATCGTCCATGTGGATCGATTGGCGCGTTATTATGGGGCCGATAATGCTCGGGACGAGCATGTCTTAGGAGGGGGCAGTGTTGCGCGCCGCAAATAATGCTTGATACATGGCGACATTAGTTACCACTGGCGCCATCTAGTATCGGGTAGCGGAACTAGTACCTTGGTAGTAGGACCTTGACCCTACTTGACCTTTTTCTAAGTACTAGTAATTCCGAGAACTATCGACGTCGAGTCAGTCGGGACCGGTATGTACTCGAACGTTCTAGATGTTTATGTACTAGCTCTGCGGCACTATATAAGGCGGGCGCGAGCCGCGAGACACATAGTTTCGATTAAGCGATAAGAGCGATAGCATCGAAGGCGATATTCGAGTGCGACTTAAGAGTGATCAGTAAGTGCAATTGTGTTTCTTATTAGTGTGTTTGAATTGTAATTAGTGTTGTGATTAAAGTGTCAAGTTTTGGTGATTGAATCGGCAGTTTTTATTGTCACGAACCCCAAGCTCGTAACAGTATGCAAAGTAGGTACAATGCGTGACAAGAAAGATGAGACTTTACCCCGCCTCCCCCGCTCTTTCCGCCGCCCCTATGACGTCCGGTCCCGTCCCGCACTCAGACCTCATACCGCTAAAGATACCTAAAATCGTGTACTGCGCATGTCAAACCACGTGGTGTGTCAAGTCTCATCTTTCGTGGCACGCATTGTATCTACTGGTCAACATAATCAGTCTACAATGTCTCCTCCTCTGTGTGAGAGGGAGTGAGCTGTAATCCACCACGCGGGCCCAGTGCGAGTTGATAGATGTCACATGTCTTCGAATTTTTGGTTCTAGGACATGCCGGCTACATCACGATGTTTTCCTTCACCGTTTTGAGAGCAGTGGTGATGAAATGATTTAAGTACAGAAAGTAACGCGCCTGGGTTTGAGCCAACGACCAACAACTCGTAAGTCACGGCCGTTACCACTGCTTCATCTTCATCTACTGTTCAGGTTGCCACCAAATTACTTTGCAGCCCAAAATGAATAACAAGAAATAACAATCATGACTCAGAATGAAAGTGTTAGACAATCAAGTAGTCATTTAACAACGAAAAAATAAAAATAAAGTAATAATTCTAATACAAGATAAGCTATTATTAATCTGTTATAATCCTTGATAAAGAAGTTTTTATTAAGATATAAAATATTATAGTTTATTATCGACTGTTTCTCGGTAAGAGTGCTGTAACTCCTGGATAACGGTAAGATAATAATGTTAATCAATTCTGATTATAATGTAACTCTAACTAGCTTCTGTCCGCGACTTCTTGCTCTCCCCCCCCCCCCCGCCCTTGTCGCATCGCATCGCCTGCCCGCGCTATTACTTCGTTTTTGCTTAGCGTTTTTTCTGACTTTCTTTCTGTTTGGCTCCTAAGGGCCCTAGTGTGATGTTAAATAGCCTTTAGCCTTTCTCAAGAATTGGGCTATCAAATACAAAAAGATTTTTTCAAATTCGACTGGTAGTTCCAGAGATAATCGCGTTCAAACAAACAAACTCTTCAGGTTGTTATTAGTACAGACTACAGATCACAGACATAGATAGACCTAGATAACGCAAGTATCACGATCTGTATGAAAACCAAGGGGACCGTTCAAGTAAATAAGCAGATTTTTTGCAATTATTAGCCCCCCTCCCCTCGTCAGCACAAATAAGCAAAGCTCTTACCCCCCCCCCCCCATGCTTACGTAAACATTGGTACATGCATTCATGAACAGCAGTTATATGCGTTTCGTTTTCAAGCATAGACAAGTAGGGTTGCCATATGTGTTCAAACGAAAATCGACAAAATTTTGTAGAAAATTCGAAAAAGTAAAAAAATAAATACTGCTGACGTAATCACCATCCAGACCACCCCATCCACCATGTCATCAAAAATAAGCAAAGCAAAGACCCCCGCCCCCCTGTAGTGAATAATACTTGAATGGCCCCAAGTGTGCCATTTTTTTTACTTCCTACTATGACGTCACAAGCACTACTACAACCATGAGACACACTGCCCAGTAGTAATCGACCGTTATAGATGTTTATGAGCTAGGTATGAGTCAATTTATCTTTATAATTATTTTTTTTCACCTTTTTTTGATGTTTTTAATACCTGTATTGTGTCTTTTGTTACACTGAATAAACGTGTTATCTATCTATCTATCACTATTTAGTGATAGGAAAATCAAATCGATTCAAAGACGCCGCCGCCGCGTGTGGCACCCGTTTTGCCCTACACCCCGGAGCCTAGCGCCAGCGCAGTTATTCTGTGCCAGGCGCTCACGGTCACCCAGCCAGCAGTGCAGCGCTGCTATTCTGTAAAAATCTCACCGTGAAAACATAGGTGAAGTGAGCGTGGAGTGAGCTGTCAGTAGTGTCAATTCCTAGCAAAAGCAAATTCAATTCACCTAAGTTTTCACGGTGAGATGTTTACAGAATCGACCGGCTGTGTACTGCCGGTCGATTGTTGGTGAGATTTTTACAGAATAGCACCGCAGTACACAGGACTGAGCGTGAAAGTGGCGGCTTACGATTTTTGTAAGTAAGCTGGTGTGATATTTGGCACGCGAAGTATTGGCTCTTGCGTTATCTAGGTGTATCTATAATGTGGTATAGATTTACAGACTGAATGTAAATAAGCCATCGCGTCTTATCTTTAAGGGTGAATAGATTACAGTAGCATAATAGGAACAAGATTCAGAACTTTTCAATTGCCAAACAAATGGTTTGCAAGATATTGCTACAAAAATGGTTATTCAGTTTTTTTTTCTCATATCATCTGCCTAGCCTTTTCCCAACTATGTTGGGGTGGGCTCCAGTCTAACCTGATGCAACTGAATACCAGTACTTTACGTGGAGCGAATGCCTATGCGACCTCCACAATCCAATCACTAGGTAATACGATGCCCCTCGGTAAAACTGGTTGTCAGACTTCCGGGCTTCTGACTACCCGTAACGACTGTTAAAGATCCACGAATGACAGCCGGGACCAGCGGCTTAACGTGCTTTCCGATGCAGGGAGAGGTCTCGGTATGTAAAGATGGTCATCCATCCACGGACCAACCGCTGCAACCGTAGCTTAACCTGATCGATCGACCCGTGCGGCTGTTATTACTTAAGCCCCAAGCCTCTCTCTTTTTTCTCTCATATATATTAGCCATTAGTGTCCATCCCACCGCTGGGCAAAAGCCTCCCTGCACTCCTTCCACCTCTCTCTATCCTGAGCTGCCAAGGACCAATCTATACTTCTATACTAATATTATAAAGCTGAAGTTTGTTTGTTTGGTTGAACGCGCTAATCTCTGGAACTACCAGTCGGATTTGAAAAATTATTTTTGCATTTCATAGCCCAATTCTTGAGGAAGGCTATAGGTTATTTAACATCACGCTATGACATTTAGGAGCCGAGCAAAAAAAAAGTCAGAAGGAACGCTAAGCAAAAACGAAGTAATAGCGCGGGCAGGCGATGCGATGCGACGGGGTGGGTCGGAGTAACAAGAAATTTCACGCGGACGAAGTCGCGGGCAGAATCTTTAATAACTTCTTCTTCTTCTTCTTCTTTTCTTTTTCTTCTTTATCTTCTCTTCCGGAATCTCCGCCTGTGTGATTCCCATCCAATTATCGCGCAGGGCTTAATTTGAATAAAAGGACCAAAATCTAGCAAAGGGAGTAGATATGTGAGGATCGTGGCAGAAGACGTTTAATCAGTCTATTAATTTCTTTTTTTTTATTTATTTATTTTTTGTTTTAATTTTTTTTTTATTCCACAGATATACGTAGATAACGCAAGTGCAACTACTTCGCGTGCCCAGCTTACGTACAAAAATCGTAAGCCGCCACTTTCGCGCTCAGTCCTGAAATACTGCTGGCTGGGTGAACGTGGGCGCTGCTGGCGCTCGCGCTAGGCCCCGAGAGTGGGGCGAGACGGGTGCCGCACGCGTCATTGAATCGATTTGATTTTCCCATCACTAAATAGTGCTTGTGACGTCATAGTAGGTAGTCAAAAAATGTCACGCTTGGTTTTCATACAGATCGTGATACTTGCGTTATCTAGGTGTATCTAAAAAACATAAAAGTCATAATATCTAAGTCGTTATATTGCACGATAAAAATCTCACGGTAGAAACTTAGGTGAAGCGAGCTGTCAATAGTGTCAATCTTGTGGATCGCCAGCTCACATTACATACGTTTTCAAGGTGATTTTTTTACAAAAAGGTCGGCTGTAGTTTCTGCCTGTCCCTATGAGAAGGCGTTAGTTTATGTATGCAGTAACAAAATCTGTCGTACGGAACCACGCCAATAATGACACATGTGCGTCCGTCTAACACGTGCGCCCCACCCGGTGCTATGTTTAGTTAGACTAAAAAGGAAGTATGGCGGCTATGGCGACATTTTACTTTTTTTTTTTTTGCTTCAACCGGAAGGACCTCCCCTGCGGAGATTTTTGTGACTGGCAACGTGTGCGAAGAAAAAGACAACGATGATAATGATAAATGAATGTGTCATTGCTCGTGACTAAATAATAACAGCGCACGAGTCGATCAAAGGTTAAGCTACGCTTGTCGCGGTCGCTTCGGGGATGGGTGACCATTCATTACATCGACACCGATCCGCGCCTCGGAAAGTACGCTAAACCGTTGGTCCTGCTGGCTACCATCCGTAGATTTTTAACAGTCGTTGCACAGTCAGAAGCCCGAATATCTGACAACCAGCCGTACCAAGGGGTTTCCAGGTTTGTAACCCAGTAACTGGGTTGTGGAGGTCAGATAGGCAGTACATTCGCCTCTTCAGAAGAAGATGAGAAGACCTATAATCGTTTAACTTTATTCCAACGCTAAAACTATGTTTTGATGGTGTCTTTTTGCAAATTAGCAATAACCCAAACACGTTTAATTCTCCGAAAAACATTTGCACCTGCGTCAAAGTCAACAAAAAATATTTATTTAAATCTTTAGCAACGATCTACAAGACTTTACTGAATAAATCTTATTTAGTTATTGGTTAAAATAACCACTGATTTTGCACCAAGGACATGGAATGCTAGGTGACACTGACATCAGACGCAGATGAAGGGACGTACAATGCGTGCCACGTAAGAAGTTTTAGATGACGTTTGCCCAACTATTTTGCAAATAAGAAAGAAATAAAACTATAAGTATATATTTTTATTTTGCAACAGGGACTGAAACCCTCGCGGCCGGCGGCCTCGGTGCGCCAGTCCGACTCGCTCTTATCCGGTTTTTTTTATGTATGTATTTATGTCCCGCTGCAGGCGTTTTCTCACACACAGAGAAAGAGACCAGCATCGATCACCATGCTCGCTCACTCCATGTTAGTGAATTCTAGTCATAACATTCCAGTATTTTACATGGAGCGACTGCCTATCTGACCTCCATAACACAGTTACTGTGTAACATACCTCTTGGTAAGATTGGTTGTCAGACTTTCGGGCTTCTGACTACCCGTAGCGACTGTTAAAGATGTCCGAATGACAGTCGGGACCAACGGCTCATGGCGGCGCGTATATCAACAAAACTGGCCAGTGATAATCGTTAATCACTCGATTGGTATTTGCGTTAACCTGAATTACGTCATCGATACTAAATATTTCTGTGGTTAAAGAGATTAACGTAATCTTTACCTAATGATATTTTAAACTATGATGAATGTGGGTCAATTTTCATTTTTTTTTAAATTATTTCTCTGTTCTGTTAGTTTTTGTTATGGTCTGGCAGTTTGAGTAATTTATGTGGCCTACCCAAATGTCCTTTATTTGGTATTTTTCGTCAAATCGTTGAGCTCCTTAAGTTTTGAGTTCAGCTGCACAATTTCTGACAAATGTGTGCACTGACTGGACATGCCCTCTCAATCTGTGTGTTTCTTTCCTCAAAAGACCATCTCAGACATCGATCTACATCGTCTTCATATAACCTGACCAAGATTATGTCTGGACTTTAAAAGAGACTATGACCTCTGAGTTTGTTTCAGCCTTTCTTCTCAGAGCAGTCAGATAGGAAATGCCGACCTCATCTAGTTTAAAAAAAATACGATTGACGTGTAAAAGTGTTTGTTCAAACCTACCTACAAAAATAAAATCATTTATCATTTCATCATCATCATCTGTCCAGCCTTTTCCCAACTATGTTGGGGTCGGCTTCCAGTCTAACCGGATGCAGCTGAATACCAGTATTTTATATGGAGCGACTGCCTATTGGAACTCCACAACCCAGTTACTGGGTAACACTATACCCCTTGGTAAGACTGGTTGTCAGACTTCCGGGCTTCTGACGACCCGTAACGACTGTCAAAGATCCACGAATGACAGCCGGGACCAACAGCTTAACGTGCTTTCCGAGGCACGGAGGGTCTCGGTATGTAAAGATGGTCACCCATCCACGGACCTACCGTGGCTAGCGTAGCTTAACCTGATCGATCGACCTGTGCGGCAGTTATTACTTAGCCACGAATCGCTCAAAAAAAAAAAAACTTTAAAACTAGTATTTAGACATCATTAGTGTTAATAATCTTTAATGAAATGCCAATTTTACGGAAATCATCTCTAGAACTCGTTCGTAGATTCTTTCTTTTCGAAATCATCACTTGACACTTGTAAAATAATGTTGCCATCATTCAAAAGGGAATTTCCCTAATATTTAAAAGAAAATATTTAAGTACTGGTAAACGCGGGTTACTTTAGCTCTGGGGGGGAACTTTGGCTCAATACAAAAAAGGGTTTTCTATTGTTGTATAGGGCTAGATTGGCTCAATGCTGTCATAAATATTGTTTTTGTATTGACAAAATCTGCAGGTCAAACTAACCCTCTTGACTCTTCAAAGAACAACATTGGCTGAAAAGTAAAAAAATAAGTAACAATATTTACATATACATTTTGGGGAAAATAATATTATTACTAATTAGCTACTATCCACACCTGTAAAACAAGTCCATTAAAATGCTAAGAAATCCACCACAATCCCTACTATCAAAGGGTTTCTAAAAAAAGATGAAAAAATTTGCTAAAGCAACTCGCGTACTTAATGATTATTTTATTTCCTCGTTGGTTTAGGGGTAGCAAGCGCTTCTATTGAGCGTGAGGTCCTGGGTTCGGTTTCCGGGTCGGCCAGTTTTATGGGGGTTTTCCGTCAGGGATTTCTCAGTAGCAGTCCGGAGTCTAGATTTGTGTCCAGTTGATGGGAAACTGGCGAATTTTGGGTGCACTATATGTACAGACGCCAGCACATCAAGCTACTACAATCTGTCAAATTTCTTTAATAGATTTCCAACTTTATCGCTAAAGCATATGGTTCAAAGTTGATAGGTAAAATTTGACAGTTTCCGGTAGCTTGATGTGCTGGCGTCTGTACACCTTTGTTTGCCTATCCCTTAGAGAAACAAGGCGTTAAAGAAATGTTTTGTTATGTTTCATAATTATTATTTTAATTGCTACCGGTTAATAACCCCCCCTTACTAATGAAACGTTGTATAGCGTCCGTATAGTTACACAACGCTTTGTCTTCTTCCTTCGAAATTCAAATTACAGAAAACTGAAAGGGAGAAATCGGTGTGTAACGATTCATCCATACTAATATTATAAATACGAAAGTGTGCCTGTATTTAGATGAAATTCGGTATACAGATAGTTTGAGCCCCGGGAAAGGACATATGTAGGATACAGTTTATCACGATATTCCCTCGGGATCAAAACTTATGCGGGTGAATCCGCGGGGCGCAGCTAGTCTGAAATAATACGTTTATTAGTAAGGAGGTAAGTCGTTAATATGAGGATATTTTCTTTTTAATTTTAAGTTCCACAGCCGTATTAATTGAAGGGATTAAAATTCTGTTTCAGAGATTAATAACGTCGCTCGAATAATAATGGCTTTATTAGAGTCTTGTATTAATGTTGTTTTAATGACAAAAGTAATTATGTATTTAGTCAACGAGCTTGTAGCGGCATCTACATGCGTACTACGTATCACTCTGACGTCACGTAAGATTCTGCATCGCGCAAGCAGAGTTTAGCGCGCAACTAGAATATACACGTCCCGGCAGAATCGTCGGGCAGTTGCCCGCCACACACAATACCCGTCTGGTCGGAGGATCTCCCCTGCACTATGGAGGAAGAGTGAACTTTACGCCCCGTTCCTCATACCTCTCTAAACTCAAGATAAACCATGTAACGACAATGCGTTACATGGTTTGGTCAAATATGACCAAACTCAATAGAGAGGATTAATGAAAGTCGACTAACAAAAGGTGTTTACAGGGCAGATGTGAGTGGAAACGCCGGGAGGGGACGCTCCAGGAGGACATACTCGTATGGTGACCTTATTGTTGATTTTCTTCGGAAAGATCAGATGCGTAGAACTCGCAACCGGCGTGCGTGTATGACCAGCAGGGTACTTGCGAAAACAGTAGCAATGGCTTTAAATTGATAGTTCATTTGAAGCTATGTATTAGCAATATGTATACTAAAAAATAATTCAAATTGTGATTGATAGTGTGTTAATAGCCTAGCCTATTTATTGGCCAAATAATCAGCATCGCCGTTCAAACTTAAAAAAAAAACAATATAAAAAAAAAAACAATAAATATACTGTATTAAGGCGAAAGCGCCAGGGTAGCCCGCGAAATTCAAATTTTCTTACGTTTATTGAAATTCGCGGGCTACCCTGGCGCTTTCGCCTTAAAGGTATACTTAGTTTGAAAAGAAAATGTAGTTCCATTTCTAAACTTATTTGTCAAGCTGTCAATGGGGAAGGCAATTTACCTGACAAAAGAACGAGTAAAACTGCCAAGTCATATACGCAGATATTAAGTGGGGTAAGGGGTAATCGATCTCCTGTACCTATATATATATAAGTCATTATGAACCTCCAGAAGTGACGCAGCTCCTACACTTACGACTTTTGGATAATATTGCCTTAACGATCATCATCACCATCTGCCTAGCCATTTCCCAACTATGTCGAGGTCGGCTTCAAGTCTAACCGGATGCAGCTGATTACCAGTATTTTAAAAGGAGCGACTGCGTATCATACCTCCGCAAACCAGTTACTGGGTAAGACGATACCTCTTGGTAAGGCTGGTTGTCAGACTTTCGGGCTTCGGACTACTCGTAACGACTGTCAAAGATCCACTAGTGGATCCACAACCGGGACCAACGGCTTAACGTGCGTTCCGAGGAACGCAGGGATCACGGTATGTAAAGATGGTCACCCATCCACAGACTAACCGCGGCAAGCGTTTTTTTACTAATCATAAAACTGTAGTCTGTTTGAAGACTTCCCTGGAAACACCAGTCGGATTTGAAAAAATCTTTTTACATTTGATAGCCTATTTCTCGCGGAAGACTATGTAACATCACACTAGGAACCTTACGAGCCGAACAAGACAAAATAAAGTCAGAAAGAACTCTCAAGCGAAAACGCAGTAATGCTACGCGACGCGGACGGGAGCGAGTTGGGTCAGGTAAATACGATATTTCACGCGGACGCCGACGTCACTGACGGAAGCCAGTTGAAAAAGATTTCCCTAACGATCAAAGTCGAAAATAAATGTCATTCAATTTTCAAAACACACCTCACCTTGACAGTTAACTAACAGTGTTGCCACAAAACTTCAGTGTCATTTTTTTTTCCCCAACACTACTTTCACCTACCGGGGTAATTTACCCAACAAAAAAGATAATAATAATAAACTAGGGATGTAAACTAGCCAAGTCTTTGTAGTTATAATGTTACCCCAGAAATGACTCCGTTAATGACTATCAATTCCATACAATGGTTTGCCGGTATCAGATGATTGGTTGTTGAAGCATTTCCTGTATGACTTCATAACTCGTACATAACTCAGAGATTATTTCCTTTATAGTAAACATGTGTGTCGTTAGTGACTATTGGATTAATCTGACGGTTATTTTTATTCGGTATTTCGGTTCGAAAAGGTTTTTTAAAAAGTTTTGTGTACGTCAACTGTGTACTTTTGTATTTATTTGTATAGTTAGTCATTTAATTTAGTAAATACCGCCCAGTAGTGATCGACCGTTATAGATGTTTATGAGCTAGGTGTCTATGGGTCAATTTATTTTTTTAATCTTTGTTTTTTTTTCACCTTTTTTGTGTCTTTTGTTGCACTGAATAAACGTTTTATCTATCTATTTAAACAGATAGTTGTGTTATACAAAGATGGCCCGGTACACTTCGTACCTACTATGTGAGATCGATAATATTAGCCGCGAGTATTTTTTTCGGCTGTTCCTTTGGGTTTTCCTAATTTTCTATTTTTCTACACCGGGGTGGTTTATTGAGTGTTGGGTGGAGTACTTAATGACGAACAAACAAAAAAAAAATACCAAATCGGTCGAGCCAGTTTCGATTTTTTTGCGGGACTAACGCACGCAGAAGTTTTTACGCGGTCAAAATTATGGAACATCAAAAACCGACGAAAATTTTAACGCATGGGGTTTAGAATTATATACTGAATTCATGGTAACTGAAGGCAAATTCCCGTAATTAAAACCATTTAAAATCTAGCCGCAATTTCATCTCAGCGACAATCTATGTCAAAAACCTGTCAAAAGTGTAAGGAAATTACTGGTATTTTTGACAGATTGAGTCTGAGAACAGACTGGGAACGTTCTTAAACTTACAAGAATGAGGGTTTTCTGAAATGACGTTCGCTAGGTGGCAGCACTGACACGTCAGGTCCAGACATCTGTCAAAGAGCCTATATTTTCTTTAGTCATGACGGAATGACGAACGAATGAATGAATCGAATGATGACGTTCACGTCATCATATATTTTATATTCATTGTCGAAATGGAAGACCTCTTGTCATAGTGCTGTCAACTGGTGTCGTAAATTTTCACGAAAACCCCCATTGCCCCTCAGGTTGCGCGTTGATGTATGCTACCCTGTATTACCGCATTAGATATTATTATCGGGAGTGTTCTTTTTTCTCAGCTCTAAGGCTGGTTTTAGCTACATTTACGGGCCAATGCCAAGTAAATGCAGCGTGTGGTGAATTTTATGATGAGAATGTACTTCGTCTAACTGCATGTATTATTATCAGTATCATTATCCTAGACTAGGCCATTAATGTCGTCCTTTGATAACCGTGTCCAACATTCACAGTTTACACAGAAACCACTCCTGCGCACGTTTTCCTCGTGTATTTATAGATAAAATAATATTAATTTAATAAATCAGTACTTAGCCTTCTCAGAATATGAAGGTAAGGTAAGTCATCGTTATTTTTAATCGAGCTATTTGTTTCTGCACTTGCGCAGGCGCATTGCTTCCGGTAATTTCATCATCAGCCTACAGCAGTCCACTGCTGGTCATAGGCCTCTCCTATTGCACGCCATTCCATTCGATTCTCAGCAACTCTCATCCAGCTACTACCAGCCACCCTGCGAAGACCGTCGCTCCACCTAGCTTGAGGGCGTCCCACCTTACGTTTACCGATTCGCGGTCTCCACTCAAGAACACGTCTACCCCAACGGTCATCGATTCTACGGCTAATATGGCCGGCCCATTGCCACTTTAGCTTGCTTAATCTGTGAGTTATGTCGACAACTTTGGTTCCGGGTTCCAGGTTTCGGTAATTTAGTCATGATTTAAAAATTCAATGTCATCAGCATCGCTGAAGTTGAGAAAAAGCTCATGTTTTATAAGCCTCCATTCTGTTGCCTTAAGGCTCCTGCAAACAGGCGCGACGCGCGACGCGAATCGCGCCTGTTTGAAATTTGCATTGAGAAAAATGCTAACATCAAATTCTAGGTTTATAGAAATGAAGATCTGGGCGTAACCTGCAAAATAACCTTTGGATAACAATATATAGAATGTAAGTGTTATTCCGAAATCAAATTAAATAATAATAAAGGCTATTTAGAACTAGGCACCCAGGGCTAAAATAAAAACAAGTTAAGGCTTCTTCAACGCCGGAGCCTTTATACAGAGGTCAGTGTCTATTTACCTAAAGAAACTCAAAGAAACACAAAATAAGATAGGTTACACATTACTTACAAAAGAATTAAAAAAACTTCAAAATGGCGGCTCAATTCACGGTAGTCAAGTATTACGGGAACGGTCGTGAGTTAATAACATTCCGATCGTGTGTAATAATAACGCCTTGAGAAAATACCTGTAGACCTGTTGCGTTGCACTGCAAGTATGACTGCCAAGCGCTCACTAACATTTGCATTCGATTAACAGTTTTGGCGCCTTGCGTTGCGATTGTGCGCGCCTGCGTTATTTGTAATTTAAAATTGCAGATTTTATAGTTTTTATAACACAATTAAGTAACTATTTTCACTAGGTAAAAAATTCAATGACTAACTATACAATTAAATACAAAAATAAAGGACACTTAGGCGTCGAAGTACTCGTTTGTATTGCTGTTTCATTAATCGTGAAATAATTTTATTGCTTTTTAAAAGAGTTAGAAGAAGCTAAATAATATGTTGGATCGTGTTAGCAGGAAAGTCTCTTCACAAATAATTTTATAGAATCTCAACATAGTCCAGTCATTTTAGGCATTTTAAACCCCAATCTGCGGAAAAATTCCTAGTGAGCTGAATTTTTGTACACACCTTTATTACGACGTTGTAATGAAGATGTGAAAAATCGACATTAATATCGTGCCGGCTAAAAGAGTTATAAAGGTCAAAAGGTCACGAAAATCAGTTTTTTGCAAATATCTCGCGACCTATTGGTCGGAGGTCAATACAGGTCATTATAAAATTGTTTGTCGTGAAATTATCTACAAAAAATGCCTCTTGCAATTTTCTGTAAGATTAACCGTTTTTGAAGTAGAGCGCTGAGAAAGCGACTAGAATGCACTTACATACAGTATTGTATACCTTATACCAAGGCGTAAACTCTATTGTTTTTTATTTATGTTTTTAAGTATCTTAAAAACTTCTATCTGATATTTGGACGTTTTATGAAAAGTATACTTATATTATAGAGGTTTGGAACTTAGTAAAATCTACTACATATATATATTATAGGTACAAACGACCTCCGCTGGCAGATGTTCTGTATTTTATTGTTCCGAGACCCGTCCCTTTATACCTGCTACTGTCTCACTTCTCTAATAACGCGTCTGTATTTTTTTCTCTTTTTCTCTCAACTTCTTCACTCACTTCTTCTCCACAAAATAAACACATTTTTTTAAATCAAAAGCTCTATTTCTTTTCTTCCGCGGAGATTTTGATGTACTCGGTTCTTCTTGGCGTCGTTTTAAAGCCGGAGGTCGTTTGTGTAATATATAGTAGGTTTTACTAAGTTCCAAACCTCTATAATATAAGTATACTTTTCACAAAACGCCCAAATATCAGATAGAAGTTTTTAAGACACTTAAAAACGTAAATAAAAAACAATAGAGTTTACGCCTTGGTATACGGTATACAATACTGTATGTAAGTGCATTCTAGTCGCTTTCTCAGCGCTCTACTTCAAAAACGGTTAATTTTACAGAAAATTGCAAGAGGCATTTTTTGTAGATAATTTCACGACAAACAATTTTTATAACGACTGTATTGACCTCCGACCAATAGGTCGCGAGATATTTGCAAAAAACTGATTTTCGTGACCTTTTGACCTTTATAACTCTTTTAGCCGGCACGATATTAATGTCGATTTTTCACATCTTCATTACAACGCCGTAATAAAGGTATATACAAAAATTCAGCTCACTAGGAATTTTTCCGCAGATAAAATCTAAAATGACTGGGCTAACAAAAATTATAAGTTTTTATAATTTTATTTTGCTACTTTTTCTTTGCAATTTTGGTAGATACTGATCTTATGTAAGTTTGAAAGAGGGGATCCATGTCTTATTTTTTCTCACGAAGGGGGGAGCCATGAAGTAGTTAAAATTGTCTTACGTAATAAGTGAACAGCCCCAATTCAAAATGAGAAAAAAGGGCTACAGGCATAACAATAGTAATTGTTACAGATTTACCCGAAATTTTATTCATTTTTAAACTGGCAACAATGGAAGGGCCGAAACAATCGTATTCTATGGTAACACGTAACAAAAAAGAGTTTTTAACACAAAGTTATCATTTCATCGCTTTCTAAATAACCGCAATTGTATTTGAACGCATTGTTTTTAATTTCCGTGTTAGAAGCATGTTAGAAGACTACATTTGAATGTGTACTTTACGTTTTTTTTCGTTTACGTTTGTTCTTAATAATATTGTGGGAGAGCGGGAATACGTGTACAGTTTATAAATTAATGATTGGCTAGTCATAATTTTTTTTAAGGCATCTAGCAAGTTAACTTAGGAGGTTGTCGTCTGCTTAACCGGACTGGCCAGGGGGTGCCTCAATAAATGAAGGCCTCCAGCCAGGGCTTAAAAATCTTAAAAACTAAGCGACTATGCGCTAAGGGCACCCCCTGTGAGGTACGGACCTCGGCTTAGGGCGTCGCTTCCCGTCTAACCAGATGCAGTGGCATACTAGTAAGTAAATTACTAAAGGAACAATGGGGGTTTTCGTGAAAATTTACGACACCAGTTGGCACCGCTTTGACAAGAGGTCTTCCAATATAAAATATATGATGACGTTCATCATTCGATTCATTCATTCGCTCATCATTCAGTCATGACTAAAGAAAATAATAGGCTCTTTGACAGATGCCTGGACCTGACGTGTCAGTGCTGCCACCTAGCGAACGTCATTTCAGAAAACCCTCATTGTCTAGTGGACCTCCACAACCAAGTTACTGAGTAACACGATACCCGTTCGTAAGACTGGTTTGTCAGATTTGCAAGTTTCTGACTATCCGTAACGACTGCCAAAGATCTACGAATGACAGCCGGTGTGCTTTCCGAGGCACTGAGGATCTCCATATGTAATGGATGGTCATTCTTTTACGAACCGACCGCGGTAAGCATAGGTTTTAACCTTCGATCGACTCGTGTAGCTGTTATTATTTAGCCGCGAACTGGAATTCTGTATAGTGTTTAATTTTTACAGGCCTTTGAGCGAGCATTTGCGTTGGAAGTGCTTCCATAACTTCAAAATCAAAACTTCAACTTAAAAAAAAAATGACATAACGAGGTATGTAAACTGCAAATCGCAATACCAATTTACATAATCATAATATATAAGTAGATGGAAACAGTCGATTAGGAGCCATTACCATTGATTAGCCTAGAATGCATAAAGTTGCTTACATTTTATATTGTTTATTTATTGCGAGTAACGTGATTTGTGGCTTGTGGTTTGCGTCTACAAATTTCGAGCAATAAGGTCACTTCTTCGTCAACTTCGCTTAAAATGGGCTTGTTTAATGGAACATCAAATAACTCCCATTTTGCTTTCCTATAAATATTATTGAATACTCTAATTTAACCCGGCGTGAGTGAGGTCGGGTATTATGTCATACCCGAGAAGTTTTTAAACGCAGATTATTTAATGTTACTGTTGCCATGCGAGTCCTGTCGTTTCAGTAGCTGGAGGTAAGGGTGCTAGGGGCGAGGTACAGTATCGAGTGTAGTGTTGCGCCGGCGGCGACGGTAGATAGTAGATACACGGGCGTACATGTGGCTGGGGTACGTCACACCCGACCTCGTAGTCGGTGTTACATTTTTGTGTTGACAGTAAGTTTTTGATTTACTGTTATTTATAGTATTTTATGATTTATTTTTATATTTTTCAAAATGTCTTATGAAGAAAATGAACGTCGGCTACGCGAATTATTAGAAAACTGCTCAAGTGCTAGCTCCTGTGACTCCGAGAGCGAAGAAGAAATTGATAACGTTTCTCAGAAAAGTGAAGAAAATTTTTATTTATAATATTTTTTATTTTTTATAATAATAATAATTAGAAGACACTATTGTTATGTTAATTTACCAAAGAAGTTAGAATTTTGTTAGATTTTATGGGTAAAGACGTTAACTACCTAAACTGTTTTTTTTTTCAAAGAAAATTTAGGTACTTTGTTATTCCAATAAAAATAACGCTTTTTGTACTTAATGCTGGTATTTTATTTACTAATCTTGTTGAATGGATACTATTATTTATATATCTCAAGCATAAATGCTAATTATACAACCATAGTATCAAAAATTGAACACCAAAATTTTGGGTATCTCATACCTCATAGCTGGTTTTCAACAATTTCTCACCTCATTCACGCCGGGTTAATGATTTCGCCTCTTTTTGAGAACCTCAAATAAACAATTCCCTCTTTGGGGTCCAAAAATACTAAAAAAACCAAGTAACTGCGACCAACTGTGAGAAAAAGACGGAAAGTTAAAAAGAGGCTCAATTATTTTTTTTTAAAGTGAGCATCTTTGGAAGCGCAAATGTTATTTCGCGGTTCATTATTTAAAAAAAGTGGCCATCATTAGAAAGAACGTCAATAAAGTATTTTGAGGATCAGTGAAATATTTCCCAACAAAATGGTTCATTTAGTAAAAAGTAGATATTTTGAGCACAACTTAGTTACCTAACGTTAATATTGTTTTTTTTTTTCAATAATGAATAAAGGGGCATATGAATAACGTGAAGCTGAACATTTGTTTTCGCCGGCTATCGCTGAAAACCAGCGCTGGGACTTTGTCTCGTATAGGGTCTTAGCATTATGCTGAGCGATGGCCGTTTTACAATGCGTGCCACGAAAGATGAGACTTGACCCCGCCTCCCCCGCTCTTTCCGCCGCCCCTATGATGTCCGGTCCCGTCCCGCACTCAGACCTCAAACCGCTAAAGAACCTAAAATCGTGTACTGCGCATGTCAAACCACGTGGTGTGTCAAGTCTCATCTTTCGTGGCACGCATGGTACGTGGATGTGACGCATGTTTTCCCCGAACTTGTTACAAAAATACTTCTGTGAAAGTCTACCAATATGTTTAATCATTGAACTACATATTTACTAGTCCCGATATGTTAATCAGGTTACGATAAATTCCTTATAGCAATGCGGACCTCACCGGCTATAGTTGAATAATGTATCCAATGAATAAATTCTTTCTATAACAAATGAACACTTTCAATTATAAAAGTGGGAAAATTAAACTTTTTGCTCTAGCAACTCCAATTCTGAAACCGAATTGACGAACGCGCCCAATTTCGAAAATCGGAACAAAAAAACGCGGGCGGTTAGAATTACGTCATCGTAAACTTTAATATCAACTTTAATTTGCGTTTGCGAAACTTGTTTATCAAGCCTTATTACACTGAAATACGGTTACATTTTGAGTGTGAAATTGGTTTGGTAGGCGTGAAGTTACCTTGTGTTAAAATATGACCGTAGTTGGGTGATCTCACTATGGCATTCGGAAAATTATTAATGAACTCAAGTTTGAATAATTTTTTCTTGTTCCATGAAATCGATAACGGTTTTATATACCTATAAATTGAGAAGTTAATCGATTATTATATTGTTATTCCCACGAGTTTCGAGAAAAAAGTTAATTTTTCTCTAGTCAAGCTAGGGCTGTCAAATCGAACAAAGCAACTACCTAGATTCATACTAAAAACTCCTCGAAAAATTACATTGTTCGTTATTCAAAATCTTCGGCAGCCAGTCGGCCATATTAGTTCTGAGGTATCCGCGCATGCGCCGTGCACCAAGCGCATTCTGTCACGTTCCGTTTCACGTACTTGATATACAAGTGATTAAGAATTTAGGTCGCAGAGAAAATGGACGCGTTTTTTTTGCTTATGTAATTTTGCGCAGAGCTGTTTATAAGTAGAAAAATAAACAATGTATTGTTACTATTTTGTTATAAATTTCGGTTCGAATTGAGGTTTATGATTACCGAAGAAAATACGTGTGGTCAGGGGACCCCCGGCAGGAACGAAGTGCACTGTGATAATTTGAAAATATTTGCAACCACCATCTTGGATTTTGATCTCACTATCGGCTTCGTTACCCTCGAAAACCATGAATACGATACCCATGACGAAAAATTTGAAATTTTATGCAGGCGCCATCTTGAATTTTCATTTTGACCTCACTATTGGCTTCAGCACCCTTGAAAACCATGAAAACTCTCTCTGATCCTTTGTTATATGTTATAAAAAGTCGCATGGAGGGGGGCATAACACTTTTTCGTTACGTGACAATTTCTCCCAGTTTACTCCTTTATACCGCAAGCTCTTCGTTCCAAAAAATACAAAAAGTTTTATTGGCAAAAAAAGAAAAGGTGATGACGTATGCAGAGCAAACATTTTTTTAACAACCTATAAACAATTTCGACGCAGGGGGTTCAGTTTGCGCACTGGTTAAAAATGTACCTATCCTGTTTAACCCGTCTCGTCTGCCTTGCAAGCAAGAGTGAACAGGCATCTTCTGGGCACGCTCGTTCCATCATAGACCTTATCCATCGCTATCCTTCAGGCGAGATCGAAGTCAAGAGGAGGCCCGTTCAGAAAAAAAAAACAAAAAAAAATAGGTACTGTAACTCTTTTTTTAAACACGTACCTGTTATACAAACTCACGTTTTAATTAAGTAAGTATGTCATCCTTAATAACAGGAAATAATAATATTACAATAGAACGTGTCGTATCAATAAATAATAATATTTAATTAAAGCAATACTATGAATTGTTGTTTAAATAATTTATTTATAAATAAATATACCGTTACATTTATCTATGTAGGTAATATTACAAATATTACCTTTATTATTAGTTCCTTCCTTCCTTCCTTTGTTAGGTATTTAATGTCAATGTTACATTTCAATGAGCTAATATACAAATACTTAGTAGGTAAATTCTATGGAACAGCTTTTCTATTGAACACTGATCTCTATCATACAGTACTTGTATAAAAAAGGTTAGTGCTATGAAATGACAGATTTTTTTTATACATGCCACTCGCATGTGCTTACTGTCAAAAAGTCGTGGAATTAGTATTTACTTTACAGGAGGCACGGACATACAACACGACCATGCATACGTTAGTGTGTCTACAATCATGTGCTAAATCATGATCGTCGATATTCCTGCGACCCTATCTATTACTAATGAGGGTTTTCTGAAATGACGTTCGCCAGGTAGCAGCACTGACACGTCAGGTCCAGACATCTGTCAAAGAGCCTATATTTTCTTTAGTCATGAACTCATGACTGAATGATGAACGAATGAATGAATCGAATAATGAACGTCATCATATATTTTATATTGGAAGACCTCTTGTCACAGTGGTGCCAACTGGTGTCGTAAATTTTCACGAAAACCCTCTTGTCTACGGCAAGGGAACCTCCATCATAGTAATCTGTCAAACGTGAAAACCATTATCTGGGGCAGTCGGGTACAAAATTGCTCTATGTAGCGTAATGATTTATGAGTATGACCATACGAGGGAACAGGGCGTGCGATTCTCCATACAAATGTATTCCCGTTTTTTCTAATGCCTCTATAGAATTTTTTTTCATAATTATACATAAATGTCTGCTGTAAACACATCCCTGTCATTTTCTTTTTTTCAGCAACTAATTAGTAAAGAAAATATGACCCTATAAAAATTACAAAAGATGCCCTATTTTTACCGCCATGATTGAATAACAGACAAATTAGAAAAGTTTTTAACAAAAAAATTAAAGGAACCTAAAATACTCTTTCTTAAAATGTTAATTTAAAAATAATAGAATCGGCTCAGTTTTCGAGGAGAAAAAAGGGGAATACGAATCATCGATCTCGTCAATAGTTTCTTCAAATACCTAATTTTCAAAGTCCTCGCAGGCCCCGTCCCCTTCTAAGATAGAAATTAATGGACTGCATTCATTGATTTGTATCCTAAGGAGAGAAAATGGCCCCTGTTGCAATACCTATACTTACTATTTTATTTTTATTATTAGCAGAGACAGCGAAAAACCTGTGCTTCCTTTAACAAGATTGACTAAACGCATGATGTTATAGCAGCTAAAAGTCGCCATTCGCAGACCTTTACATACGAGAAAGTTATTTTATTGCAATATCTGACATTATTTGATATTGCAACACTTAGTTTTAGCGCGAAAACGTATGTTTGCGTAATTGAATGTGTTACGAGAATATCTAGCGCATACATAGGTTTTAGATATCAACCAGTCTGTAGCTTGAGCGCTTAAACTAGAGAACCATTTTATCCGATTTACGTGATTTTGTAATATTCTGGGATAGGTTTTAACTAAGATTTACATACACATTGAGGTAACTAAAATTAACGCAGTACAATTACAGTATTAAACTTTTATATAGGTAGGTTTGAAATCCAATACTTTGTCCATTCCATTATTCAGCATCCTAATTGCGGAACACACTACCAAGTAATCTGAATCATTTTGAATGATATTGCTAATCCATTGCTTTAAATGTTAGAAAAATTTGTCTCCACAACAACGTAACGACGCAACGAATGTTGCTGGACTGTCAAAATGGAAACCATTGCTACTGTTAGTGTGCTATGTAATCACTACACAGGACCAAGTAAGTATTGACGGGTACAATGCGTGCCACGAAAGATGAGACTTGACACACCACGTGGTTTGACATGCGCAGTACACGATTTTAGGTATCTTTAGCGGTATGAGGTCTGAGTGCGGGACGGGACCGGACGTCATAGGGGCGGCGGAAAGAGCGGGGGAGGCGGGGTCAAGTCTCATCTTTCGTGGCACGCATTGTACTTTAATTTCACTAGTAGTTTAGTGTGTAAAATATACATACAGTGCAACTAGCTGTGCTCACGACCAACTCGCGACTGCGTCTTCGTGGAAGTCGGAAAACATAATTTTCTTTTATGTTTTTAATAGAAATGTTTGTTTTAAGAGTGATGAATAGAAATGTTGATTGATGGAGAGGGAAAGGAAGGCCAAAGAAAAGATGGATGAATTGTGTGAGGAATGATATGAAAGCGAAGGGAGTGAATGATAGTGTGACAGTTGACAGGGGAGAATGGAAGAAGTACCTAAACGTATTGCGCCGACCTCAAGTAACATGGGACGAGGACAGGAAGATGAGGATAATGTGTAATCATTATTTTGAGTATGTGGCGCCATCTACATCGCCACAAGCAAACTACGCATCACACTGAACGTCAAAAACCTGCATCGCGCAAGCAAAGTTTACCGCGCAACTAGCATAATATACAGCGTCCCGACGTTAATGGTCGGGCAGTAGCCCTACAGACACAACACCCGTCTGGTCGTAGGATCCTCCCTTTTCTATAGAGTAAGAGTGAACTTTACACCCAGTTCCTCATACAAATTCAACCATGATGTGACAGATTACAAAGTTTTCAAGCCCCGAGGTATGTATTATATTAGAATGTATATTAGAATGTAATCTAGTGAGCAATAAAGGTAGTACTATAATAACTTTTACAGAGCATTCTTGCTAACAGTGAGCCGACGTCATCTAACGAACAGTGCCAACGTAAAGTAAATGAAAAAGTTCAACTTTGTTACTGCACTACTGCAGCCTTCCCTGAATTTATAATCTCGGTTTTCTTGATTTTAATGCATTTCTGTTTCGATCACGTCTGGAAACTCCGAGCATACCCAGCATTAAAGTCACCTAATTTGGGCCTTGTTATGAGGCCTGTAACATGAGCGTCCATGTCAGCACTGGCAACACCTAGATTTCTGGTGCATGTCTTAGGGTTTTTTTCGTGAATCGACCTACGGGGTAGTAGCGTAACACTTTTTTAATTTTCAACAACAATGATTGCGTTGTTGAGTAGACAAATGTTTTGAACATACATATAGTAATGGATTAACAATATCCTTCAAAATTATTCAGATTGAGATTGAGTGTTTTACGCAATATTAACTCTGGTCTTGACCTCGACCTTGTCAATAGTTTTTTTTTAATTCCCGCGAATGCAATCGCGAGTTGCAGTAAGACTTCTGCTTCTATACTCTATGGCACAGCATCACTAACCGCGTCTAATCGCGACCTTGAGCTGATAAGGTTGACATCACCTCTCTTTGTATTGTTTATACAGTTTAGTCTCTCATCGGGCTTGAGGACGTGTTAGAAACAATAATCATATTTTACGACCACGGCTACAGAATGTTTCACATTCCTGTGGCATGAAATTTTCGTGAAATAATTCGCTTTTTGTTAGGGAGATGGGTCATGTCCTGCAATGGGAGACAATAATTTAACAGCAGCCAGTATTCTAGCTCGGCAGTCAATTTGTCGGGCTGGCAAGCGTATATTTTTAAATTGATCACCTTCCTTGGAAAAATGGTGGTGTCGCTCCCACAAAAAGGCATTAATCAAGAGTTAGAGTCGAAGTTTGATCTCAATCCGTTGCAGTATTGGCGTGAACCATGGAAAAGAACCTAAGCATACCTATTTTTAGATTATTATCGAGATTTTTTTTAATTAAATAAAACACTCTATGATACATTTTTGGCGGTAAAACCCAACATGGCGGAAGGTCAAACAGCTGACTGCATATCTATTCTCGTAATAATAAAGAAAGAAATGAGATAACCTAAAAACCTTTACAAAATGAGCTCATCTAACGTTATCAGACTCAAATATTTGAACAATGCCAAGGTTGTGTGATAATGATAAATGATAATTAGTTTAGTGAGATAATACGACCATGATCGTTCCACGTAATTATTTTTAAAGTACAAAGAAGTTGAGTGTAAATCATCAGAGTTTAAAAAAAGGGGATAAGGTACCTTCTTGGTACCATTTTATTCGTCTTTCCCGAGGGGGCTAGCTGAGGTGTTAGCACATATTAATAATATCCATACTAATAAGATTACGCCTGCAATCCTCGAAAGGTTATACGGCGGTCTACCTAATAGTACACCCACATTTTTCCAGGTAACAGAGGGCCAGCCTAAAACCGTCATCCGAGCACAAATGCAGACTTCCAGCTGTTACTGAGAAATTCCAATTTGATTTTTAGCTAGTTCATAACAAAATCACAAGTGAAACTAAATGCAAAGAGGCAGTCGTATGTCGGCAGACGGTCTGTGCATTATAACCTGTTCCTAACTGTACCATTCGGGTCAGTGGGCAAGCAGCTCATTCGCGGTCACTGCAGTGTGTTGGCACCCGGTTTCTGAAGCTACGACTGCATTGTCGCGATAAGGCGAGCTACACTTCGGGCGCTCTCTCTCGCACACTGATCGATGTCTCGCTGTACAACAGAGAGCGCGCGAAGTGTGGTTCGTGTTATCGCGACAATGTAGCCGTAGCATGATATACCTACTTTGCATGAAAGGCTTGTTCGATGTAATTTGATTGGTACAGACGCCGTCGCCAGCACATGAGGGAGCCGTGATGAGAGGGGCCCGTGGCTAACTGATAACAGCCGCACAGGTCGATCGATCAGGTTAAGCTACGCTTGCCGCGGTTGGTCTGGGGATGGGTGACCATCTTTACATACCGAGACGGGAGACCCCTCCGTTTTTTGGTTGGACAATCACAAGTGTAGTATGTACGTTTTGACGTTAGATTTTCTTGTCGGACATCTTTGCTCGGTGAATGAAAAGGAAGAAAGGAAGAAAATACGTTTATTTGCGGCAAAAACGCATAAAAAAAAAACAAAAAAAAAAAATACAAAAAAACTTTTTTTTTCGCTGATTACATTACATAACCTATATCGTGTGATCTTACTGATAGATTGAACCTACGGGGTAACGGAGAGCTCCGTAACACACGAACTGTAGTAGCATCGGGTTTCATTTTGACAGTTGAACAAGACCAATTTTTCGAACTAATAAATTAAAATAAAATTAATAATTAAAATAGTTTATTTCTGTAACTTTCTTGTACAATCTTATTCTGTGGCTAGAACTTCCCAGGAAGCATGTAGTAATGCTTGTGTTGAGTGGTTCTGCTCCTCCCTCGGGTCAACATATTTTTAGGTAACTAGATAACTAAACTATTTCAGGTAATTACAAACAAGTACACAATGGATGAAAAGTTAGAGATACTGGTATGACTTCTCTTTATGTGTGTGTGTGTGCGTGCGTGTGTGGTGTGTATAAGAAGAAATGGAATAGCAATGTTTTTGAAAACGATTCAGATTGTGTTATAAAATGTGTTACGTAATTAGAGTGCTCGTCATCATAATAATTTAGCTCTCAAATACCTACAAGCAACAAAATTGGTCGGTCCGGAAAACTAGGCCGCGAAAAATATTAAAAATTCTGTCCATTCTTTCTTATTGCACCCACACGAAGGGTATATATAGCCAATTTTTCTGCCGGACATCACAAAGCTATCAATTTAGAGTAGCGTGTTTATCAGAAAGAATATCAACAACACTGCAATACGTTCCTTTATTAGAATCTCTCAAACCAGGTACCTATGCACCACACCAAAAACGTGCTAATACGAGTCATGTTCATGAACGGGCGCCCCGTGGGTTGAGACTGGTCATCTCTTAACTTCGAAGGCTTATTTTGTATTGTTTCTTCACCTGTTTTTTTTTTTACATTTTTCTCACATATAGAAGCAACAAGAATAATACACCCAGGATTTTGTAATATCTTGATTTAAAAGAGTGTCCATGGAGTTTCTTGCCCGTTCTTCTCCATAGAGATATACGTTTTGGAATGGGTAACTAGCTTCAACTTTCTGACTAATTGACCGACTATTTAATTTAGAAAATTCAATAGTGGCGTACATCGATATAGTTATGTTTAATTGAAATACTTAAATGCTTTGAGTTTTGAGTATTTTAGCACCTCTTAACCATACAGAATAGCCATTAAAACTTGAGACTAGTCGACTGTGATTTCGATTATCTGTCTTGCCAAGCGTGGTAATTAGTGCCCGTGCCTTCTCTGTATGAGAAGATACTTTTCCGCTGCAGTGGGACAGTAACAGTCTGAAATTACGGAAAATTTCGCATTGGGCCTTGCGTGGAAAATAATTAGCTTTTAAAAAAGGAGACAATGATTTTAATGAGGGCGATAACCATAGATATAAGAAAATTTCTATAGCGATAATTACGAGGAAGGGTGTCTTCGAGTCACCAGTGGGTGGGCTTCTTTTAGATCTCCAAGAATATATTTATAAAATCGAGAAGTCATCGCAAGAAGCTCTTGCTTGCTTCAAAGAATCGCTTTCTAATGGTCGAAACTCATTAAAATTACAGGTTCTAAAATATGGTGCATCGCTTAGTTCTCCATTTCGGGAGAGCTAGGTCCAAGTTACGCTGACCATGCTGTTGTCATCAAAGTCAATAGCTACAGAATGACATCAGAGATGATTCAATAAGCTCTACAAGGCTGGGTGACGATGCTCGGTGAGCGCATACAATGTACTTTTAAAAGGAGGATATGTATTGTTTATCTAATTCAATCATTATTTATATTTGACCTCCAGAATGTAATAGTACAACATCTGGAATGCGCTGTCGAGGATTTCGGAACAAAGGTGTGTTGAAGAAAGATGGTAGTGGATGGAAAGGAAATATCAGGGATTTCTTATAGGCCAAATTATCACGGAAGCTGTTCGAATATTTTCCTTTTGTAGAAATAATTCTGACCTTGCCGTGGTCGCATGCCGCTGTACTAATATTATGTATAAGCTATGGTAGCATGCGACCACGGGAAGGTACTTTCTTGTTTCATCCTTTTCAGTAGTCGGATTTTAGTTTTTAAACTTATTTTTTTGATAATTATGCTGATTTCCCAGGCGATAGCCAAAAGGTGCGGCGCAGCCTGGCGAGCGAGAAGTCGCGTACCTATTCGATCCCCACCCTCTGCACTATTAACTTGAACCCCCTCCTAACACGAGAGCAATGGTAGCCAGGAGTCCAGGGCCAAACCACGTCTACAATAGTTGTACGTCGCGAGTTCGAACCTCCGAACCCAATTAGGCACTTTTTTTTTTGAGGATGGGAATTCATCAAATTACCCCTCCCGCTCTGAGTGGAGCGGACGGGAGTGTCAGACTCTCACTGACTAAAACCCACCTGTGTTCCTTCCTTAGGCCTTTATGTTCCGGGCCAGCGGTAACCCTTTCGGACAATCCCGCTGACCCGGCAGGCTTCGGCCCTGACGGGCCCGTTCACTTGATGCTGACATCTCTTTGAGGCGCGCGTGGAACACGTACGCGCCGTCCGGCACGGGCCTGGTCCTGATCGGACGGTGAGCTACCCATTACTCTCCGCCCGCAGGCCCGTGCTTACGGTGGCCCGGAGTCGTCGCGCGGCTCCCGACGCCCGGAGCGTCGCCCGCGGCGGCTGGGACGGGAGGCTCTCTCCCTCAGCCGTCCCGCCGCCTCCTTCGCTAGCATGACTGCTTCGCAGGAGGCGCACGACGCCCAATTAGACACTTTACTGTGCAATTTATTTTAGCACAACTGGCTAAATAATAATAACCGCACAGGTCGATCGATCAGGTTAAGCTACGCATTGCTTCATATTTTGCAATAAATTATCAGCGTTGTGTCATCGCGCTTCTCTTTCTTTTCTATGCAGTCCGACAGTGACCGCGCTTTAGGTCATGTAAGCCCCTTGAATTGAGGTTCGTTATCAGGAGTGGAAGAGTCGAAGCCGATGACAACAAAAAAAAATAGCTAACTAGAATGAGGATGTGTGATAGTAGATAAAAATGTGTATGCTGTATTGTATCTATCACTGTTTCCGGTAAAAAATTACAAATGGCGTAAATAAGTTTCCTATACCTACAACGACAAAAATAAGTCAGATAATAATAGGTCAGATAGGCAGTCGCTCCATGTAAAATACTGGTATTCGGCTGCATCCGAATAAGGTCATAGCACACGTATCAAATCGGAAACGGATCGGCACCGTATCTATCGCCTTTCGCCTCGCCGTCAAACAGGCGTCAACCTAACGTAAGCACGTAACCAAAGCGGATCAGAAGCTCCGATACGTCGACTCGGCTACGGCTAGGCGACGCAGCGCTTCGGCTCGCCGACCGCTGGTTGATGATGCAGTAGGCAGGCCCGAGGGGTGAGAGGGGCAAAGATGGACGAAGAGACGTAAGCTCGGGTACGGAGAGATGTAAGCGCGGGGAAGACGAGCCGTAAGCGCGGGGACGACGAGCCTTAAGCGCGGGGACGAAGAGCCGTAACGCACTGCACCGCGGTTCGTGAGCTTGTCCCGAGGCGAGGCGATTACGTTACGATTCCGATTAGTGCGCGTTGCAGTAGGGAGTTTCATACAAAGAATACTGAACGGATCGAGTTGATACGGTGCCGATCCCTTTCCGGTTTAATACGTGTGCTATGACCTTGGACGGGAAACCGACCCCAACATAGCTGGGAAAAGGCTAAGCAGGTAATGATATGTCTGAAATGGCCAACCCGTCTTGAGCAAGCGAGATGATCAATGCTCATGCCTTCTCTGTATGAGAAGCATTTGCCCTGGAATGGAACGGTGATAAGCTGGTATTATCACGTGTGACAATTTGAAAGGCAGAAGACTGGTTTGTTATTATTGTGTAAAAATATGTCCATTAATTCCTTTTACTCATACTGCAGGCATTTGGCTGATAACATTGTTTTCTTCCAGCATAGATAATGTGAAAGTATGGGGTCAAGAGATAATAAATATAATATTTATTGCACATACAAAGAGGATCCTTTGTGTAGAGTATTTATTATTATTATGTTAAGATGGATGTTCTTCTTTCGTAGCTTTGATTAGATTATTACCTACCTGCTTACTTCTCCTCTCAAAACGGTGAAGGAAAACGTGTACGTTACCCCAGCAAGAAAGTGTCTCCTAGAGTTATAGGAGTAGGACGTATAATATGTGCCCTATCTGCTGTAAATGTGCCCCCAAATAAAAAATGTGTGCCCCCTGTCGTTTTGGAAAAAAACGGAAAAAACGATTCCTGCTGGGGTAACGTTTTTCTAGCAGGAACATTCTAAACGAATGATCGGAGAGAGAAAAATTGTGCATGGCCAGAGAGCTTATATGTGTGCCAAAATGTGCCCCAAAAAAAAAATCTGTGCCCCTTCAGGTTTTCGAGATATTGCATTTCCTGCTGGAGTAACGTTTTGATGAATCGTATATCTCTACAACCATTGCATGTGCCCCTGTAGAGTAAACATACACGAGTAGCTCTTAATGTGTGCCCCTTAGTGCCCCAATTAGTTTTAAGAAAATATTTATAGTTTTCAAGTTATAGCGGTTTTATGAAAACCCGAAAAAACATCGCAGCAAATTATCTACAAATTTATATACAAAAAAGAGCTACCTCTTTTTAGTAGTAGGTATTCATCACACATTTCATGAACTATATTTTTTTTAAACATCGGGACCAAGTCAAAGACCTGGCAAATATCTCGATGTATTTCTTTCGTTCACACATAAATTACTGGATGTATTTTAATGAAATTTAGAATCGAGAAGATAGCTTACCTTGGAATAGCACTTAGGCTACTATTTATAATGTACTTAATCATGTGTAACGTCATAGAAACAGCTAGTAGAATATAATCCAATAACAACTTTATTTAATTACTTATTACTTTTGTAAGTCAGTGTACTCAGGCACAACACGTGTGAACCGGTTAGTGAGTAAAGTAAAGAAGGTCATCGATATGTATGAATCCGTCGCTTTTTAGTAGTCATTCAAATTTGGTCGGATAACCAGCCGTTGCTTACATATTTTGGTTTTTTGTTAATATTTACTTAATGCGAAACATTCCAAGATGAATATTTTCACCATATATTTTTGACTAAAGGCACATGATTTTGGTTTACACCTACACATCTCGGATTGAGCCGGTTCCTTGTATTTTGCCGTCAAAGTTAGGACACCATCGTTTTGACTTTTAGCAAAAACGCATGCATGAATAGTTTTGAAACTTTGTATGGTTATTATTAGCGTCAAGAAGGACCGAATACAGTTTTCAGCGAACTTGTTTCTTGTCTAATTTAGGCGCTGCGATGTTTTTTCGGGTTTTCATAAAACCGCTATAACTTGAAAACTATAAATATTTTCTTAAAACTAATTGGGGCACTAAGGGGCACACATTAAGAGCTACTCGTGTATGTTTACTCTACAGGGGCACATGCAATGGTTGTAGAGATATACGATTCATCAAAACGTTACTCCAGCAGGAAATGCAATATCTCGAAAACCTGAAGGGGCACAGATTTTTTTTTGGGGGCACATTTTGGCACACATATAAGCTCTCTGGCCATGCACAATTTTTCTCTCTCCGATCATTCGTTTAGAATTTTCCTGCTAGAAAAACGTTACCCCAGCAGGAATCGTTTTTTCCGTTTTTTTCCAAAACGACAGGGGGCACACATTTTTTATTTGGGGGCACATTTATAGCAGATAGGGCACATATTATACGTCCTACTCCTATAACTCTAGGAGACACTTTCTTGCTGGGGTAACGTACACAAGGAAAACATTGTGAGGAAACCGGCATGTTCTAGAACCAAAAATTCGAAGACATATGACATCTACCAACCAGCACTGGGCCAGCAGTGCGGGTTTCATTACAGCCCACTCCCTCTCACAGAAAGGAGGCCTGTGTCCCAGCAGTGGGAACATTATAGACGGATTATTCTAAAGTGGATGTTTTGAAGTGAAAACTTCTTTACGGGCGTTGGCCATTTTTTAAGATTGGGAAAAAAGCCATTGAACTCGCAACACTGTTACCGTAACCGAAACCGCGCGTGTTTTGTTTATAAGACGATAAAAAAATACACACGTAATTGTCCAAGTTGCGTATAGTTACTGCAGCTTTAACTGGCCACGGGTCATTCAATAAACACCTCTTTGTCATAGGAGTGACAGACAGTCCGCTGTGCAGGGCCTGCATGGAGGACGACGAGACAGCGGCACATGTGCTTCTAAACTGCCCGGTGGTCGCCACATGCAGGGCAAAGTACTTCGGTAACCCAGGTACCCTACATGAGACGGTCAGTAACATCAAGGCGTTGCTGGCCTTCCTCAAGGAGTTGGGGTGGATCGAATAATCGATTTTCCCACCCGTACGCAAAATACGCGCATTGACGTGGAGTTGCGGACACCAGCCCGTATTACCTATTACCTAATTGTCCAAGTTTTCACTTCAGTCGGCACTCCGGGAGTGCCACTGTTTTTTATTTTTTATTTTAGCAATGGGAGCACACCCCTTAAGTTGGTACTCACAGTGGACGTCAGGAATGTATTGTAATGAATGGTTTTATTATGCCGCGATTGCCGTATCTCCTACTAGCCATGTAGTGGAGGTCAGATGGCAGTTACTCTACTTAAAAATATTTATATGCGTGGAAGCCAACGATGTTCGATAAGTGCTGATTCTGAGCCTAATTTAAATAAATGACTTGATTTTGCTAATATAATTATTTTTGCCTTTTTTGTATTTCTGTGCATTAGATTGAAGTAAGATGAAAAATAAAATCAATAAATAAGTTACAGTAGAATCCCGATTATCCGAACCTCGATTATCCGAACATCCGATTATCCGGACTCATTCGTCTTGGCTCTAATTATGAATTTAAAAATGTTTTGACGGCGCAACGAGATATGTTACGACAAGTTTATTCCCGCCTCCGACGGTGTACTCCCGCTCCTATTTGTTTGCGGGATAGTGTTTGTTATTGTTTTATTTTCTTTGAAAGCGTTCAACTGAAAGATTGTCTTTTATTTTTGTTTACGTCTTCTGTTGGAAATTTAAAATGTCCAAGCGAAAAAGAGTAGTGTTGTCTCTTAAAGACAAAATGAAGATGATTGAGAGTATAAAAAATGGTGAAACTGGCAGTAAGTTGGCACAAATATTATATGGTGTCGGAACTTCTACGATATCAGACATTAAAAAGAATTCTGATTCCATATTGAAATTCACCTGCGCGCTTGAGCGAGAAGATGGAAGCTCGCAACGTAAAGTCATGAAAAAATCTCAATATGAAATTCTGGAGAATGCAGTTTTTACTTGGTTCTTACAAAAGAGAGCATGAGGCCAGCCCATATCTGGACCTCTGTTATGTGAAAAAGCATTGGATTTTAATCAAAAACTTGGTGGTGATACTTCTTTCAAGGCGAGCTGTGGATGGTTAGCAAGATTCAAATCTAGACATGGAATTCGAGAACTGGAAATTCAAGGAGAAAAACTGTCTGCTAACGTTGCATCAGCCGACTCTTTGAGGATGAAATGAAATTATTGAGGATTTGAACAGTAACGAGAGAGAAGATGAAGAAGAGACTGGGGATGTATGTCAAGTACCATCTCACGCAGAAGCTTTTGAAGCTCTAGATGTTGCTTTTAAGTGGTTTGAAAGACAGGACGAATCAAATCCCATACAGTTGTTACAACTGAAGCGCATCAGCGACTTGGCCGCAATGAAAAGATGTGATTAATTACGTCAAAGATCAATAACAAGTTATTTACAACCAAAATTTTAAATTGCCTATGTAATTTAAAATTTATTTATTATGTAATTCATTATCTATCGTTATTGCTCGTTTTTTATATACTTATCGTATTATCTAAGTAAAACCCATTACAGAATAAAAATTATTAAAATTGAAATATTGTGTGATTTGCTTTGAAATCGGTTATCCGGATTTTCGATTATACGGAATACCCCTGGTTTTAATTGATCCGGATAATCGGGATTCTACTGTACTTATTTTTTATTTATTCCAGACATTATTTTTTTCAGAATCCAAAAAAAAAATCATGGAAATCTTGGATTTGGAATTTTCTGGTAGGAGTGGGAATTAAACTTCGGGGATTTTCAGGAACCTCTTGGAATTTCAGAGTTTCTTCAAAGGAACTTGGGTTAGGTAGGCTTGCCTTCTGTGGTAAATAAAGTTGTTAGTAAACAAGTAATGTTTTTAAATAACTACAGTGTTCAGGAAAGTTAAAGAATTCTGCCTACACAACAATATTCTACAGGTAAGTTGAAAATAACGCTACGATTACTGTCTGACATACTTAGTCAATAACATCACTTCAAAACCGGCGAAGTATGTAAAACAAGTGTGTGGGCGGCTTAATAATTTGAATCATAGATTGAAATAACTTTTGAAACACCGACAGTAATGATTTGACCAATTTTCCCGCTAAAAAAATACCAAACAGGTTTAAATCCTGTACAGAGACCTCATTGTTTACTTTGCGTTAAAAAAAAAATGCCGCGTGTGCGTTCTACTTTCGTTCCACGTCCAGTTAGAAACATAAAAAGTGAGCGAAAACTACAAAAATTCGACTTATAATATTAACGTAGGGATAAAAGGTGAAAGGAATTACCTTATAAAGGGCGAATCTCGCTTTCCAAGCCGGAAAATCCGTGCAAAATATGTAAAAATCCACAAAACTTTGACCCACTCACAACATAACTTTTAAACACAAAATACAACACAAAAAACACTTTTAACAACTAGATAACATTTTTAAAATATTGTTTAAGGCACTGTTTACTAGTTCTATTAGTAAATAAAGTTTGTTTTAACGAAATTATGTCGGCATTTCAAGTTATAACAAAGTTAAAGTTTGACAGTTCACGTCGAAGCCTCTCGCTCGCGATGTTCTTGTTCATTCGTTTCGACAGAGAAGTGAACGCGTCCAAACGGTCCGAATCGCATAATTGATTCGTAGTTCACAGTTTGATATAATTTAATATTCTTTATTTGTTCAGACTACAATGCGGTCTAGTGTTAGTAACAAAATAGCTTAGCGTGTGTTCGTACGTCTTAATCTCAATGAAATGCAAGTTTGTGTAACTAATGCCGTAACGAAATCGTCAACATCGGCGATAATTCGCTTTTATCATTTATTTGGTAAATTACACATAAGTACGGACGCCAGCACATCAACCTACCACAATCTGTCAGATTTCTTTAATAGATTTTCAACTTTATCGCTAAAGCATAAGGTTCAAAGTTGATTGGGAAAATCTAACAGATTGTGGTTGATGTGCTGGCGTCTGTACATGTAAGAAACTTATTTATTGCGAAAAAAGTATACAAGTTTGAACATGGATTAACTTCGAGTGAAATTGCAGTAGGTATCACTGTAAGTTTGTTAACAAAATAAATACCGTAACCCGTTATTCTCTTTCGACGACGGAGCTGATTACCTGGTTTTAGGTTTGCCCCACAAATGAATAAATGCTGTTCGCACTCAACGAATCTAAAAACGTCGTTCTATTTCTGTCAATCGTTAAAGTTGACAGAGATAGAATGATGTTTTAAATCTGATGATGTTTATCGAACTAACATATACATTAACGGCGTACGCACGAAGACATATCAAGCTATACATTTCCAGTATAAGCTGACTTCTCATTGTATGTACGTAAAGTTCTGCTAAAACTGGAAATGTATGTATAATGTATCGTCGTGTGTATACGTCCAGAATGCGCCATAAGTGAATGCTTCAGAAATTCAGAATAATCTTGTTTCCAAACAATCAACCCTCGTCAATCGCTAGTTGTCACATTGATCTGAATCAATAGATGCCGGAAATAACCGACAAGCGTTTGTTATTTTGTATCTTTTATTTGCAGAGCACCGTGTTACTAAAGGAATAACATACTAAATTATTCTCCAAAGATTCCTTGTCATAGGTTGTAGCAATGATGCTTCGCTGGGGGGGCAAGACTACCAAATGATGAGCATCTCTAATATTGTACACTCACATTTCACTTTAAAAATGATAAAATAGTTTGAGAATACCAATCAAGTTATAGTTGCATAACAATTTTGGCACGTGGTTCGTGAAATTGTATTGTAAAAACAAGATGGTAGCGTTAGTTCCGATTTTAACCACGCGCCAAAAGATCCTTGTACAGTTTTGAGCAGTACAGCAGCAAGAAAAATCAAGTTGACCATTATTTTGACGGGTCAAAAGTTAAAACAGAATTTTCTTAGTAATCTGTGGTTGTACTCTCATAGTGCGCTTCGGATCATCGGGCGGTTGCCGCATTCCATGCATAGTTTTCCCGCCAGACAGTCCGCGAAACCGGTCCTGCCGAGCCTTTATCCCCCTCTAAATACGATGAAACAGTATTCTACAGCATCCATTGCTTGTTTCATATGCTATGTCTAAAATAATTTGGTAAAAAACACGCAATGTACATTACACTTTCGATAGTGTAAGTATTTTTGACATGCTAAAGACTAACTTAGTACAGGCAGATGGGAATGTTTGAGTTTGGAGGTTGAGAGTACTTAACGATTTTTTTCATTGGCATTTCGTTGTACAAAAGGTTTTTTCACTTCTCATGCTCTGAAAGTGCTTCTTTGTGCAGGGTATAGGCTGCACAAAATCGAATTTTGTGCACAAGGGCATTAACGTATCTACTCATAAATGTATTATATTAAGGCAAAGAAAATGAGCCATACAGCCAAATGCAATAAGAAGTTCATAGATAGAATTTGTTATTATATAATATTTACTTTAATTTATTTGCCTTATGTGTTTTTTAAGATATAATAGATATTAAAATTTTAATTCAAGTACGGTAGATTAGTTGATTTAAGAAAATTATTATTACAAAATTAATTTAATAGTAGGCTGTATAGGTCTGCAGCCTAATATCAATGTCGTAAGATTTAAAAAAAAATAATTTCCTTCAGTATTCAAAACTGTTCTAATTTTACTTTGAATTTTAATTAAAGAAATGTTATGTTATACTACTGTTTTATTTCCTCGCAATCGAAGTGAAAAGCAGAGTTTATAACTCGTCCACAAAACCATTTCTATCCTCGACATTACTATCAGCCCTCGCCTTCGGCTCGGGCTGCTAAAAGTCTCGGATAAAAATGGTTTGTTTTGTGCACTTGTTGTAAAATCTACTATTTTTATTACGTAAGCGTGCTGTAAGTTTGATATTATGCATATTACTTGCAGGTACTTTTAGCGACAGGTCAGAACGAGGAGTGGCGGGAGATTTTAAAAATAATAAGAGTTTAATATATTTTGAAGTGAACATTTCTCGAAGCGCACTTTGAGAGCAAAACTGTGGGGGGCGACGGACGTGTGGGGTACGGACCTCTGTTGAGGGCGTCGCTGGAGGATCAAGGGACAGGCTGAATCTGCATCTGAGTACTACTGGTCGGGTTATCAACCGAGTGTGGATGGTACCCTGCGGTACCTACGTCTGGTTGTCCGGTAGTGAAAGGGCGATGCTATGGAGAGATCAATAAAACACAAAATAACTTAAAAACAAGTTTATTATTTATCTTTGGCTTTGAAACATTTCATAAATAACATAAGATAGCGTTTAGACAAATATACATTTGTTCTGCAAATTAAATTGTTCATATTATGCTTAGGCAAGAGTATTGAAAAACAAGATTTTTGCATACCTATTATTTATTTACATGGGGGTATCAAATTGCCTCAAGGGAGATGCGCAAAGGCAGCCCACGAAATTCAAATTTTTAGCATGAAGTTCCTTATCGCGTGTAATACTCCGCAGACTTGGCGAATGAGAGCATGAGAGTAAGAACAAAAAAGTGTAACATTTTGACAGTCATGACATTTTTAGTTTTTAAACGACTTCAAAAAAGGAGGTTCTGTAAATCTGTATTCGACCCGTATGTATGTATGTTTGTGTGTCCGTGATTTTCTGAAAAACTAAGAACCAAAATTGACAGTTCTTTCATTAATGTTGTCTACATACTTTCAGGAAGGTTTTAGTTTATAAATATAATACAAATAAATGTACTACATTTCCGGCATTTCTATGCGAATTTTGATGATTCTTCCAGTCGGTGTCTTCAGTTCTTAAATGCACTAGTGTTAATTGAATTTGTGTGGGGTAGGTATCTACAACTAAAAAGTAAAAAATTTAAACGTTTTTACAAAAAAATAACAACAGACTTAAAAAAAAAACACTACAAAGTGATAAATAACTTTAATTTCGGAAGTCGATGTCAAAAAACGAAAATGCGGAACCAACGACACCGAATTCCGAAATTAAAGTAGTTTATCACTTTGTAGTGTTTTTTTTTAAATCGGCGATTTTTTTTTTTATTTAGTCATTCTCAAACGTTGTTAATTTATTTCATTGTTCTTGTAATGTAATACATGATACACGGCGAAAGGAAATTCGTTCCAACCGGGTGTCCCACGACATCTCTCGAGTTTTTCATGCGTTTTTTGCAATCTGTAGGTCAGTGTAGGATGTTGATTAAAATATGATTCGCGTAAAAAATATGTACCTATATAAATAGAATTATTCATAAGAATTGTCAATTTGGACAGAAGTTTATAGAGGAAACAAAATAATTCAATGTTATAAGCCTGCGGTCTACCTTTTATATGGACAATTTAAATTTTCTAGCGAAACTCCACACACTTTATTGGTATGAACATGATAAAAGGAAAAAAATTTTTTTTTCGTTCAACGACCCCTGGTATAACAGTTACTTGAAACATCAGTTTAAAATTTAGTTTTTTTGTGTAAACTTCACAGACTTGATAGGCATCAATCTCTAAACACGATTTAAACAAAAAAAAAACTGTTTTGCTTATGTCATACTTCAAGTACACCACCAGCGGCCGTTTACCCAAAAAAAAACATTACATCTTTTTATTTTAACATGTTTAGATTATATCTGCAGTTTCGCTGGATAATTTATTTGACATTGCGTAGCGTGAGGTGTTAGGACTGTATAATCGCTCCTCTAAGGCCAGCCCGCTCCGCTCATCGCTTCCGCTTAGTAGCAAGACACGGCCTTACTTTTGCAGTGTCGTACAATTATTGGCATTAAGCTCTGGCCACAGTGCGGTGAATACGCGAGATGCGGGACGTGACTGCGCGCGTCTATTGTTTTTAATGATTAGGAACTCACCACCGCGCCATTGTGATTAGGAACTCACCACCGCGCCATTGTGAACACTTCTATATAAGGTCAGATTAAATTAGCTAGCGTAACTCTATAGATGTCATGGATATCGAAATCTAAACAATATAAAATGAAAACAAAAAAAGATTTGATGTTTTTTTTCGGGGTTCAACGACCGCTGGATGTTTTGTTACTTAAAGTATTATGTTTAGACCAAAACTGGTGCAGTCAGTGCTGCTTACTATTAATTTTAAGGATATTCTCTATTTTGTGCTTATTTTTTGTTGTAATATTAAATTGTAACTACCCACCTAACTAGTTAATAAAATTTTTCCTTAAATTGCAATAGTAATGTTATTTTATTTTCCTTTCTTTGTTAAATTAAAAAAGTAATGTTAATTTCTTACATAATAATAGGATACAATGTTAATAATTTGTATTGTATGCCTAAAAGGCGGGACATAGCTGATCAACATCACTGTAATTCTTAACACCTGTAGGTATGTATATATTTCTGTACCTATGATCCACAATAAACATGATTGATTGATTGAAGTACGAGTTGAGAAAATCTGTTTTCTTTAATTTTGTCGTATTGAGATATAGATAGATAGCCACCACGTCCGCGGAGTTCCGCTAGCTAATTTCATTTAACCCTGCATAGAGGTGTTCAAACTGGCGTGTTGGTTCGTTCCGCATCCTGCGCAGGATTCGTTTCACTTTGGCCAGAATTTTGTATCTAAAAATATCTAGTAATACATAAATCTAAGCATACATTTTTAAAAGTTCTTAAATAATTGTAAATACATTAAAAATGAGATCGAAATAATTCATTTTTTATTTATTATTTACTTAATTCGAGAAAAAAACACACTTGAAAAAAAGAAGAAGAAAGAAAGTTGTTGTACAGACGCCAGCACGTCAAGCTACTACAATCTGTCAAACATCTTTAATAGATTTTCAACTTTATCACTGAAGCATAAGGTTCAAAGTTGAATGGGAAAATTTGACAGTTTCGGGTAGCTTGATGTGCTGGTGTCTGTACTGTCAAAATGAATGGCATTGCCATTGTAAAGGTTTCTGCCGGGTCAGCGGGATTGTCCGAAAGGGTTACCGCTGGCCCGGAACATAAAGGGCTAAGGAAGGAACACGGGTGGGTTTTAATCAGTAAGAGTCTGACACTCCCTTCCGCTCCACCCAGAGCGGGAGGGGTCATTTGATGATTTCCCATCCGCAAAAAAAATAATTTAAAGGTTTAGTTTCCTAAGAAAGCGGTGAACGGTTACACAATAACGGATGTCTAAATACAGAGCGTTTTCAGACACTTTAAGAGCGTTCATTCCGCGGGCTTGCAACGTCGCATTGCTATAGGGCGACCGCTTAACTGAGACGTTGCCTGAGGTAGCAGCGCGGTGCGGGAGGGGTGTGTGATGACGGGATGCGAGAGCTCAGTGATTCGTCAACTTGTGACAACTATCCCCCCTCCCGCACCGCGCAGCTACCTCAGGCAACGTCTCACCGCACAGACTTCATTCACTCTTCCTTCTTCGTTCAGGCTCTCTCTGTGGAATGCGCTCCCCCAGGAAATCAGGATGGCAACCAACCGATTATCCTTTAAAGTTAAGGTTCGCGAGCACATTCGCAAGAAGCTGGCAGTATCATCACAGCGGTAATATTTTCTCATTGTATGTATTATTTCTTTTTATTAAGTTTATTTATGTATATTTATTTGTAATATATTTATTATGTAATTAGGTATATATTATATTCAGTTTGAATAGGCTTATGCATATCTTTATATTTAAAATATTTATTCCTCAATGGTCATGATTGCACCTACCACTGTTTGTCTCTGCATCATCCAAAGGTTGACTGGTAGAAAATGCCTATGGCATTAAGTCCGCCTCTGTACATTTATGTGCTTGAAGTATTAAATAAATAAATAAACGTCTCAGTTAAGCGGTCGGCCTATAGTGGTTTTTCGTTAGTTATTTTATTAAATTTAAACCTAAGTACTATTTTTTTAGTCAAGTACGCTCTTAATGTCAAATCATCATCTGTGCAGCCTTTTCCCAATTATGTAGGGGTCGGCTTCCAGTCTAACCGGATGCGGCTGAATACCAGTATTTTACATGGAGCGACTGCCTATCTAACCTCCACAACCCAGTTACTGGATAATACGATACTCTGTGGTAAGACTGGTTGTCAGACTTTCGGGCTTCTGACTACCCGTAACGACTGTCAAAGATCCACGAATGACACCCGGGACCAACGGCTTAACGTGCTTTCCGAGGCACGGAGGGGTCACGGCACGGTATGTAAACATGGTCACCCATCCACAGACCAACCGCGGCAAGCGTAGCTTAACCTGATCGATCGACCTGTGCGACTGTTATTATTTATCCATGGGTCCCTCTTAATGTCAAATACTAGTGAAAATTACAGATTTTCATAACAGTCACCGCTGTTCTGAGAAGCCATTTGCTTAAGTATGCTACGTAATTACCCCACAGATCACAATAATAACTTCATATAAAAAATAACGACATTCAGTCATATTTGTTTAGAGTTTTCCCTCCCACAACATAGGGAAAAGACTTCTATAATACATCCCCTTTAGAAGAACGCCTCTTCTACAAAAGTGGGCATAATACAGATGTTTGTCCAGCGGTGGGCTTGCGGTGTTTTAGTCTGGAAGCCAATGCTGGGTTCGCCAGAGGAGACAGTAGTAGCCGTTGTGGGTGTTAGTGGAGTTTGACGACTGAAAAAAAAAGAGAAAGAAAAATTACCAACATCATCTGCCTTTTCCCAACTATGTTGGGGTCGGCTTCCAGTCTAACCGGATGCAGCTGAATACCAGTATTTTACATGGAGCGACTGCCTATCTGACCTCCACAACCCAGTAACTGGTTAATACGATACTCTTTAGTAAGACTGGTTGTCAGATTTTCGGGCTTCTGACGACCCGTAACGACTGTCAAAGATCCACGAATGACAGCCGGGTAAGGAAAAGAAAAATTATGGTAAGTATAGATTTTTTAAGGAAATTGATTAGTAATGATTTTTATTATTTTATGATATTAAAAATACAGAGGTGTTACTCAAATCTAAACTCGCCAAACTTTTACGTTTGATGGCGAGAGGCGCTCTTTTACATAACAATGCACCACCTTATTACATACCTACTTCTTATAATTGTACTGCCTACGGTTCAATCTTATACAATGTAATCTGTATTCACGATTTTTTGCCAAAAATGTAATCAAAATATGAGTTTATGGCAAAATAACTTTAAACCCTACACAGTAGAGTTCAGTTTACACTACAATTTCAAACATTTTCATAACGTTTTCAATAGTATTAGTCACTCCGAGATTAACTTAATTACCATTTAAATACAGTTGATATTTGTGATAATTATGAATTATCTGCCTCGTTGGTGTGGTGGTCGCAAACGATACTGCTGACCATGAGGTCCTGGTTCTATTCCCGGGTCGGCAAACGTCATTAATCAATCAAAATGACATCTTACCGCCGTGACGGGTTTTTGTTGTGTGTTGCAATTTCAAGAGTAATTTCTTTTGTTTCCCAGCAAACCAAGCCATTTTAAAGTAAATGGACAGTTGAGAGCCGTTTTAAATGAATTTCCCTATTTTTATATATAGTGTACAAGGACCTAGCCTAGGCTCCATACATTTTGAAACATCTCCTTTCTTTAATAGATTTTCAACTTTATCGCTGAAGCATAAGGTTCAAAGTTGATTGGGAAAATTTGACAGTTTCGGGTAGCTTGATGTGCTGGCGTTTTTACAAGCGAAACGGTAAAACAGGTGGATGGAGGAAGGTGTTAAAACTATCAAGTAACTAGCAGCGCACCGCGGATTCACCTGCATAAGTGTCAATCCCGTTGGAATATCGGGATAAAAACTATCCTATATCCTTCCCCGGGATACAATCTATCTCTCTGCCAAATTTCATCGAAATCCGTTCAGTGGTCTAGGCGTGAAAAGGTAACATACAGACAGACAGACAGTTACTTTCGAATTTATAATATTAGTATGGATTTATATGGTACTTACATGTGGTGCATATCTTTGCAGGAGTGGTCGGTACCCGTGTCCGAAGGTCGCTATCATCCCCGGCTCGTCATCCCGGTGTGGGTGGAGGGGGATGATCACTTGGACCTGTGGGGATGGTTGGTAATTATATTTCTGTCAGTTACCCCGGGGGCTGTTCATTTATTACGTTCATTTTGATCACTTTTTGACCCCACCATCATATGCCAAGCCTTTTCCCAACTATGTTGGGGTCGGCTTCCAGTCTAACCGGATGCAGCTGAATACGAGTATTTTACATAGAGCGACTGTCTGACCTCCACAACCCAATTACTAGGTAATACGATACCCCTTGGTAAGACTGGTTGTCAGACTTTCGGTCTTCTGACTACCCGTAACGACTGTCGAAAATCCACGAATGACAGCCAGGACCAACGGCTTAACGAGCTTACCGAGGCACGGAAAATTCTCGATATGTAAATATAGAGACCCCTCCGTGCCTCGTCGCCGTGCCCGTCACCCATCCACAGACCATCCGCGCGAAGCGTAGCTTAACCTGATCGATCGACCTGTGCGGCTGTTATTATTTAGCCAAGGGTTCCCCCGCTTTTCTGACCCCTACGTAAGAAAAAATAAGACTTGGATGAACCTCCGCCGCCCCTTTCAATCTTACATAAGATCAGTGCCTACCAAAATTGCAAAGAAAAACTAGCAAAAAAGTTAAAAACTTATAATTTTTGGTTAATTTTGTGATTATACGTAAGAATAATCTAGACTCTTACTACCACAACGTAAGAAAAAATAAGACTCGTTTGGACCCCCTCGCCCCTCAAATAGTCTTACGATATAAATGAACAGACCCCCAGGGTTACAGAGCGCCTGAGGCGTGCTGTATACTTGTTCGGGTCGGCACATTCGGTTCGGCAATATTTGTTGAAGAACAAAGTCCAAGCAAGTACCTACAATTCGCAGATTAAATTTAATTAAAAAGTTTCAGAAACAGGGTGGAAAGTTCCTCATCAGTCATCCAACATTGAAAGGGAAGGATCCTTCGACCAGATGAATGTTGTGACTATATCTAAGGGGGCGTCCATAAATTACGTGAGATGTGTAAGGGGGGGAGGGGATCGAGTCAAATCTCATCTAATCTTACGTTGGAGAGCGAGACACCCCTGGTCTCGGCAAATATCACGCATTTTTTTTCTGATTGAAACAAAAACAAATTATACTATTTTGGTCCATTTAATCCAGATTATACATGGTTAAGATTTAATCTTAAGCGTATATCGTAATACGATTAAGATCATTCAATAATTCGTTCGAAAGAAAATAATTTCATTCATACTTTGACGTTATACATCTACTGACTGTCAAACCACCATATTTGTGTAAATAAAAGCACGAAGCAATCTTTTTTTCTTTTTATAATAACAATCCAACGCGTTTACGTAAGAAACCCACGTTTTGAAAAATCTCACGCGGGATTGGGGGATGAGGGAGGGGGTTGAATAAAATCTCACGACATCTCACCATGGGGGGAGGGAGGGACAGAAAATTTTAAAAAAACACCTCACGTAATTTATGGACGCCCCCTAACCTTAACTTAGTGGTTGTAATGGCGATCATATCACTTGGTTTTAATAGGTTTTTATATTTTATTTATCCTTTTTGTCTACGCCACTGCTTGACCAATCATCAACGCTCAAAATCACGTCATGTCTGCGGCGCATCGGTTGACAACACTTTAAATAACTAAAAATAATAAGTAATATTTATACTCACATCTTCTTCATAAGGTCTGAACACAGTGAGCGGTCGTAGCGTCGCCGCGTCGGCCACTATAATGCAACCCCACGCTGTGCCGATGTACAGCTCGCCTCGGAGAGCACACAGCGCTGTCACCTGAGTAAGATACCATCTATATATAAGATCCCATTAAAATAGATGGACAAACTTTTAGAAATCATTCAGACCACCAAAATAAGGACGATGGTAAAAAAATATATATAAGAAAAACGCATAGATACTTACTTACAAGAAAAATAATTAGCTAACGAAAATACACTAATGTGGCAGCAATTTATTATTTTAGGTCAAAATAAAATCACTTTATCAGTGTTTTTTTTTGCTTGGATATCTTTAGTTAGACGTACTGAGCGCTGTGTTAAAATTTGTCCATCTATTTTAATGGGACCCTGTATACATATAAAATTTCAAAGTCCTGAATGACTGATATACCAACGCACAGCCTAAACCGCTGGTCCTAGAAACATTCAATTCGGAGGACGTGTTCTTTGTGAAGAGTAGGTATCCACTAAGAAAGGGTTTTTCGAAATTCCACCCCTAAGAAGGTGATTTTTTTATATATTTTTTTTTATATTTAACGTTACCCCACACTAGGAATTCCTCCTATTGTGGGTGCGTTTACAAACATTTAAACTCACATACACAAACAGCCACACCCGAAACAACTACTTGTAGGACATACACCCTACCCCCTACTTGTAGGAATGGGGAGAGGGTGAAATTTCACGCGGACGGAGTCACGGATTCATCCAATTTTTGTCAGTGGTTTGTCAAAAACAATGATAAAGGCGACTGCCTATCTAACCTCCAAAACCCAGTTACTGGGTAACCCGATTACTCCTTGGTAAGACTGATGAAGACACTCCATCTGCCTAGCCTTTTCCCAACTATGTAGGGGTCGGCTTCCAGTCCAACCGGATGCAGCTGAATACCTGCATTTTACATGGAGCGAATGCCTATCTGACCTCCACAACCCAGTTACCGGGTAATACTAAACCCCTTGGTAACACTGGTTGTCAGACTTTTGGGTTTCTGACGACCCGTAACGACTGTCAAAGATCCACGAATGACAGCCGGGACCAACGGCTTAACGTGCTTTCCGAGGTACGGAGGGGTCTCGGTATGTAAAGATGGTCACCCATCCACAGACCAACCGCGGCAAGCGTAGCTTAACCTGATCGATCGACCTGTGCGGCTGATATTCTTAGCCAGAAGCCCCTCTTCACTACAAGTATCATATTATTTTAATTATTGTGAATTTAAGACGATGTGGGTAATTTATTTTATTCATTTTATCTATTTTTATTATTCTCTCCATGGTCTGACAGTTTGAGTAATCTACGTGGCCTACCCAAATGTCCTTTCTTTGGTATTGTTCGTCGAATCGTTGAGCTCCTTAAGTTTTGAGTTGAGCTGCACGATTTTTGATATACGTGCACTGACTGGACAGATCCTCTCAATCTGTGTGGTTCTTTCCTCAAAAGACCATCTCAGACATCGATCTACATGGTCTTCATAGAACCTGACCAAGATTATATCTGGACTTTAAAAGAGACTATGACCTCTGAGTTTGTTTCAGCCTTTCTTCTCAGAGTAGTCAGATAGGAAACGCCGACCTCATCTAGTTTAAAAAAATATATGATTGACGTGTAAAAGTGTTTGTGCAAACCTACTTAGAGAAATAAAATAATTTATCATTATCATTTATCACTGATGAAGACACTATGATGGTAATAACTCACCCTGCATTTGTCCTCAGTAAGATGTTCATCCAAGGCTATGGACTGCAGACTTTCAGAACAAGGCACCAGCTTGCTGCAGTCCAGGCGAGCGCACTGTTTCTTTGTGCGAACTGACCACTGGTAGACGCATACTCCTAGGGAAAGAATGGGGATGTTAGAATTAGTCATGTTCAAATCCGCTATAAACTGTAGACGTGTTATAAACTATAAAATATATTCATATAGTTTGTTATTTTATACGCTATAATTATAGCGCGCTATTTCAAAACTCGGGCGCATTCTGAACGCGGAGACGCTATAATTTAGCAACACGCTATCACGCTAAACGGACTTGATGAATTGATGATACGCGGCAGATGCTATTTCGCAACGCGCTATACATTATTGAATAAAGAATATAATAATATTTCGTGGAAGCGTTAAAGTTTGCTAAGTTGCTACTCGCTAGTCGCTAACGCTATCTTGCTATCTCGATCTGGCCCCGCTGTGCGCGTTTAAACTTTTATTCGTTGAGTAGGTTGAGGCGCTATAATATAACGCGAAGTCAGAGCCGCTATAGCACACGCTATACGCTATGTACACATAGCCTGTTATATTTTGGCGCTATACGTTTTATTAACCACAACTAGTTAGAATCCATACTATATTCATACTAATACATATTATAAATGCAAAAGTGTGTCTGTTACCTCTTCACGCTTAAACCGCTGAACCGATTTAGATGAAATTTGATATAGAGATAGTTTGACTCCCGGTAAAGGACATAGGATAGTTTTTACCCCGATATTCCCACCGAATAGGCACTTATGCGGGTGAAACCGCGGTGCACTGCTAGTAATAGATAAGATTAAAACTCACCCGGATCACAATAAACAATAACAAACGGCTCGTCTTCGGGCGCGGTCATGAGCGTGACCCGCGGCTTCGCCTCCAGCACGTCCGCGCCGCACACGCCGCTCACGTTCACTGCGTATGAGTACAACCCGTCCCCGCCCGCCCAAACCTCCCAACTGTGGAGTGGGGATAAAGTTAACAAAGTGGTGATTTGTTAATGAAGTGGTGATTAGTGAAAGAAGTGGTGATTACTGGGACATGTGGTGTTTTTTATGTTGGTTATGATTATTATTGTCTGAAAGAGGTGATCACGCCTCGAGGTGGATATTGAGTCAAGTGTCAATTAGTAGATGAAGTGGGGATTTAGGCTGCGTTTCCACCAGAAATGAGCTAGGATGCGTGGCGAGGGATGTATATGAAACTGACGAATAACATCGCTTCGTTTTCATAGCTTGAGCTAAGGCAGTGTTGTTATTGGTTAATTTTACGCACATCCTTCGCTACGCATCCTCGCTCATCTCTGGTGGAAACGCAGAATAAGGAACTAATTAAAAAAACAGCATGTGTGCAATTCACACGTGGTAGAAGTGAAACCTTCAAAAACACTGTATAATGCTTCCTATCTCGCTTTCTCCCACGTTAAATCTTATGAATTTACATGTCTCTTTTTACTGTCGCTTTTTCGTTTCATAAACTTTCAAATCACAACGATGCTAAAGAACATACATCCATCCATCCATCCACATCCACAACCACACCCAAATCCACATCCACACATCCATTAAATGTGATGTCATTTGTACTAATAAAAAACAAAAACACTGTATAATGTCTCATTTTCTCCCACGTTAAATCTTATATGTCTCTTTTTACTGTTGCTTTTTCGTTTCATAAAATTTCAAATCACAACGATGCTAAAGAAGTTTTCACTTCAAAAACAGATTTCAGGTTTTATTTTAAAGGTGTGGGAAAGAAATATTACTCGTTTATTATAATCATCATCATTTCAGGTGAAAGACATCCACTTCTGGACATAGGTCTCCCCCAAGCCCCACGTCGACCGGTTACAGAGTTATATTTTGTAACATTGAAGATAGCCATCAGTAGAAAGAAAGAAAAAAATGCCTGCGTCTCCGCATTGGGAACAATATAAGCTGATAATGTTATGATATAATGTGTAGTTTGACATTTTATTTTTGAAGTGAAACTTGTTTACGCACGCACGCTTGACTTGGGGAGTAAGCTGGCGAACGCGTGACGTAAGCGTTACGAAAAGTGTGATCGGGCGAGGCGAACGGGAGTTGAGTGGGGGATATAAGCAAGAGAAAGCAGTGCGCGCGCACATTTTCTTTCTCTCTTCCTCTCATAGCCAAATACGTTCCGTGTATCTAAGCACACGCAGGCCTATTGTCTGTATCACAGTGTAGGAGCAAGAGAGAGCAGTGCGCGGACATTTTCTTTCTCTCTTTCTCTTATAGCTAGTAAATGAAATATGTATATATCTCAGTCAGTAGTTCGTTTGCGAGTTTACTAGCGTTACGCGAACGGTGATTCTTTGGTTATTTTTTTTTTGTCATTCAAATAATTGAAAAAAAATTACTCCAAAACGCGGAGGCGATAAAGATATATGTTTATGCAGACCATATATATATATGTACATACAGATGGAACTAAAGAAATTTCACTTCAGTCGTGTGGTCATAAGCACACTCGCTTTTATTTCTACCTAGTTTTCCTATGGAAGTAGTAGCATTTATTTCAATTAAACCATTTACAGGCACTTTTGAACTGTCAAGAAGTCGGTCAGTCAGAAAATATGAAGCTAGTTGCCCATTCCAAAGCGTAGGTACCTATGGAGAAGAACGGGCAAGAAACTCCATGGACACTCTTTTTAAATTATATTTTACAAAAATATTAATTACATCATTACTTTTGATTTTAAAATTATATAATGTGAGAACGACGTAAAAAATTAAGAAAGACGTACCCGTTAAAAGCGTCCAGAGTACAACAAATAGTACTTAACAAACAACAATCCAAAAATAACATAATTAAAAATAAGACGAGGCAGGCAAGTGATGACCAGCCCCAACTGACGGCAATGATTCCCGACCCTGTTACTCACCCATGCGGCGAAGGTACGGTTGCTAAACAGCACAGCTCAGTCGCAGTGCCCAGCTCAGTCAGTACGAAGCTGCCTTCAGCTTCCGGACGACGAGAGGTCACTAGGAATAGCCTGGAATCAATGATAACGAAAATGCCTATGGCATTATGTTTTTTTACATGTATGTGCTTGAAGTATTAAATAAATAACTGGAATATAAAATCACGCTTGTATGAGGCAGGGGATGTTGTACAGTGTATGTATGTATACACTATTGGCTTTATTCAAAGACGATTTTCTCCTTTAGTTTTGAATGAAATTTTATGTTATTACGAACAAAGTATTTTCGAACCCATAGGTTTGTGTAAAGTGTCGTATTTCAACGTTGCATTCGTTATTTCACGAAAAAATCGCAGTTGAATGATGCCAAGTGTTGACATATTAGTGCTCGTGACTGTAGGGGTTGTAGTTAGTTAAATCCGTAAACCGATTTGTCGTGAAGGATAGGAAATTCAGTATAGAGAAACACGTTCCACTGAGATGCACTAAGTAGTGAAGTTTATTTGAGTTAAGAGTAAGTAACAGTACTAGAATGGAAGGCGATTATTTCTCACAGTTGTTGATAGCTACCCACTTATATGTTCACTATATTTCAACCCCCTTACTGATAAACGTTGTATAGCGTCTGTATAGTTACACAACGCTTTGTCTTCTTCTTTCGAAAGTCAAATTACTGACGACTGAAAGAGAGAAATCGGTGTGTAACTATTCATCTGATATAATACGTTTATTAATAGTGGTTATTCGCCGCCTCCTGGTGTGTGTGCATACCTGCCGCAGCTGAGCGCGACTGCCACCCGCTGCAGGCGCGGCAGCCCCTGCAGCGCCGCCTCCTGGTGTGTGTACATACCTGCCGCAGCTGAGCGCGACTGCCACCCGCTGCAGGCGCGGCAGCCCCTGCAGCGCCGCCTCCTGGTGTGTGTGCATACCTGCCGCAGCTGAGCGCGACTGCCACCCGCTGCAGGCGCGGCAGCCCCTGCAGCGCCGCCTCCTGGTGTGTGTACATACCTGCCGCAGCTGAGCGCGACTGCCACCCGCTGCAGGCGCGGCAGCCCCTGCAGCGCCGCCTCCTGGTGTGTGTGCATACCTGCCGCAGCTGAGCGCGACTGCCACCCGCTGCAGGCGCGGCAGCCCCTGCAGCGCCGCCTCCTGGTGTGTGTGCATACCTGCCGCAGCTGAGCGCGACTGCCACCCGCTGCAGGCGCGGCAGCCCCTGCAGCGCCGCCTCCTGGTGTGTGTACATACCTGCCGCAGCTGAGCGCGACTGCCACCCGCTGCAGGCGCGGCAGCCCCTGCAGCGCCGCCTCCTGGTGTGTGTGCATACCTGCCGCAGCTGAGCGCGACTGCCACCCGCTGCAGGCGCGGCAGCCCCTGCAGCGCCGCCTCCTGGTGTGTGTGCATACCTGCCGCAGCTGAGCGCGACTGCCACCCGCTGCAGGCGCGGCAGCCCCTGCAGCGCCGCCTCCTGGTGTGTGTACATACCTGCCGCAACTGAGCGCGACTGCCACCCGCTGCAGACGCGGCAGCCCCTGCAGCGCCGCCACTGAGGACGGAGCGCCTCCCACCGCCTCCTGCACGCGCACGCACCAGATCAGGGCGCAGCTCGATGCGCTGCAAATATTATAAGCTTTAATACACGGTAAATATGGGCCATGTTCGAGTAACCAGTAAGAGGCTTAGTCGACCTAACTTCAAACATACATGTTAGGAAAATCGGGTGTTTAGACCACCTTTTTTTCGAGTCTATAATAAAACATTAATTTCAGATCGCAATGGCTCATAGACATATTCCTTACAAGCTAACATATTTGAATTATAAAACACAGTCAAACAGAGAGAGAGACAGAGAGAGAAATAGGGGAAGAGAGATAGAAAGAGAGAGGGAGAGAGAGAGAGCTAGATAGATAGGAAGAGTGAGGGAGAGATTGTACGGTCGTCACGTACGCAAGTACGCCAGTCTTCGGTTTTATATAGAGCTCGTGCAACATCTAGCAATTTATAACATTTTTATTAAGTTCATAATACATTAATTTAGTGCAGTTTCTCATTAAATATTTCTCAAACATTAACATTTATTTTATTAACATTCAACATTTATATGTTTGGGCTTGCCCTTACAGAGATAGAGAGTAATAATGTAATTGTATATTATGGATTGCAATAAACGATTTGAGATTTGATTTGAAATAGAGTGGAAGAGAGATAGACAGAATGAGGTTGGGAGAGGGAGAGAGAAACACAGGAAGAGCGGGAAGCATAGAGAGAGAAAGAAAGTGAGAGAGGGAGAGGGAAATAGAGAGAGAGAGAGAGCAGGTGGTCAGAGTCAGTCTAAGTCTATACAGTTTTCTATTAACATTTGATATAACATTATCTGTCATAGCATTGATACTCACGAGTACACAGAGATCCTGCCGACTGAGTCGCCGAGCCACATCTTGTTGCCAACGCGACAGATTGCCGTCACCATCACGGGATCCGCTTTGTCTAAACAGGGAAAATGCATTCACGTATTTTAGGGATTATATAACACGGATGAGTGTCCACGGTAATCCCAACTAGAGTACTGCTCCTTCTGGATCGGGGTTCTGGAGTCAATGAAAATCGGGTTATGTTGACCGAGTATATTTCGCGTGATCCCAGAGAGAGAGAACCGTTCGCCCGAACCAGTGCGCAGTAACTGGTCGTTCCATGCATACATCACGCGCGCATACAATTTGCTAACCTTGCACTCTGCCTTACATACATACAATATGTCCCTACAGTATTATTCAGTAATTTTCAGAGATTGCAGTTTGCAGATTGGCTGGTGGCTAAATAATAACGGCTGCCGAGGTCAGTCCGTGGATGGGTGACCATCCTTAAAATACCGCGACCGTTCTGTGCTTCGGAAAGCACGCTAAGCCGTTGGTCCCGGCTGTCATTCGTGGATCTTTGACAGGCGTTACAGGGCGTCAGAAGCCCGAAAGTTTGACAACCAGTCTTGCAAAGGGGTTTCGTGTTGTCCAGGAACTGAGTTGTGGAGGTGTGGGTCATGTAAAATACTGGTATTTAGCTATATCCGGTGAAATTGGAAGCTGATCCCGAGATAGTTAGAAAAGGATGATAGAAAAGAAAGAAAATTAGTTTATTCTGCACAAACAAAAACGCATATTGCAAATAAAAACGCTTACGTAATACTTGAATGGCCCTATAGATGCAAGTTGGAAAAAAAAATAAAAAAAACAGCATGTGTGCAAATCACACGTGGTAGAAGTGAAACCTTCAAAAACACTGTATAATGCTTCCTATCTCATTTTCTCCCACGGTTAATCTTATGAATTTACATGTCTCTTTTTCGTTTCATAAACTTTCAAATCACAACGATGCTAAAGAACATCCATCCATCCATCCATCCACGTCCACGTCCACGTCCATATCCACATCCACACATCCATTAAATGTGATGTCATTTGTACTAATAAAAAACAAAAACACTGTATAATGCTTCCTATCTCATTTTCTCCCACGTTAAATCTTATATGTCTCTTTTTACTGTTGCTTTTTCGTTTCATAAAATTTCAAATCACAACGACGCTAAAGAAGTTTTCACTTCAAAAAAAAAGAAAACAGAAGAACACAGGCCGAAGATGATCACGGGGACTTACCCTGTCGAGTTCCTTTAAAAAGACCTATACTACTGCTTACCCGTCAGTACCCTAACGGTGTGATGGTGCGTGAAGCTGGTGGCGGTAGCTAGCAGAGTGTGAGCTCGCTCCGGCTCCCCTCCTCCGTACCACACCTCCCATCCTGGCACTCCTTCCTCTGTGAAAGAAAAACCATCGTTATAACTTTTATTGTCATGTATATTACGTTGATTAATTTAATATATGATTCGCAGCAGTAACAAATATGTATTTACAGAATCATAATCAACCAACGAGACCAAATTACTATTCCAACGCCGGCCGTCGTCCCGCCCGAAGTTTTTTTTTGAAGGGCTGTATCTTGAGAACGGTAACAGTTACACAGTTATTTTTTTACTATTATTTTGCTAGTTCTTACACGAAGAAAGAAAGAAAATACACATATTTAGTACAGACTAAGAGACACACATTACACCAGAGAGTTAGAAAATAGTCGTACATCAGATAAAAACTAAGATAAAAAAAAACACTGGCACTCCGGTAGTGCCGACAGAAGTGAAAACTTGAACAATTACGAGTGTATTTTGTGAATCGTCTTATAAACAAAACACGCGTGTTAAGGTGTGTTCCTTATTTTATAGGGTTTTTTGCAAATCAGGTATGATGACCAAAGTGACTGGTTTATTCTTCTCGTGAAAGGAATTTATTCAGATTTACAAATAAGCACACAGGATAGACTTCAGTTCGTGGTGTTGGTCGCGGCAGTGGTAAGAGAAGCAAGCCGCTCGTCGTCAGTTATATATCCGTGGTTCAGCGCCATCTCGTCGTTGTTGGATGAACTACGTAGTTAGTACGCGAGGCCCTCGTAGTTCTTCCCGATGTGCATAGATGGCGCTGTCCTCAACAACGCGCGTCTTACGTTTTACGTCTTACGTCTTACGAATTTTCGATCAGGGTCACGTGACCTGACGCGAATTTAGAAGTTTTTACCCATTCCAAAAAAAGTACACAGCGCCGCTAAAGAAGTTTTCACTTCAAAAAGTGTAAAGTCCGATGCTATTCCTGTAAAGTTAATATTCACTATGGATAACAACATACCACTAACTCCCATCACACTGCACGCTGCAGCCGCTGTGGCAGTCCGTGCAGCCGCCGCGTCTGCCAGCGCGCAGTACTCGGGCGCTGCAGCCACGCTGACTAGCGCTGCCGCCGATGGTCGCAGCTCCGGTGAGCCTGACCAGCAGCGACGCATAGTTTCCAACACGCAGCAGGGAAATTCTAGGTCCTGGAGGGGAGAGACAGACTTTGAAAAAAACAAACTTTTATCTAGCATACTTTGGCGGTGGAATCTTCGCTTTAAAAAGAAAGAAAGAAAAGAAAGAAAGAAAAGAAACTAAAAAAAGAAAGAATATAATTTTATTAAGCATGCGCGTATACACACGATAAACAGGGTGGCGGCAATAATTGCAAAAAAATCTGCTTACGTAATACTTGAAAGACCCCTTACACCCCACTTACTCTCGAAGAGAAAAGGCTTGAGTCCCACCGGTGGGAACGCTACACGCTGATATGCTTACGGTAACCACTCTCGGATATGAGTACTCACCCTGGGTGACAGCGAAGGCCGGCCTCCTTCTAGCACAGCTTCCTTCACAGCCTCGTGGCCTTCAAACGGCTGTCGGACTGTCACTATCTCGTATAACAGCATACCGTACGAAAAACAGTCCACCTGAACACAATAACAATAGAATTAGATTTATCATCATCATTATCAGCCGGTAGACGTCCACTGCTGGCCACAGGCCTCCCCCAAGCACCTCCGCTTTGACCAGTTCTCTGCTACAGATATTCTATTTGACGAAGTCCGTTCGGCTTTGATTGTAGTAGTGACGTATCCCGACAAGCGCGCTCCCACAGCGGCTGCCCCTTGCTGCCGTCGCATGAGGCTATTTCCGCGAATGTGTACCGTTTTACTTCACCCATTGTTGAGTCTCTGTTGATCACAATGTGCATGTGCACGCTTGACAACATTCATAGCCAAACGGACTTCGTGGCATAGAACATCTGTACTCGCATCAAACTTTTTATAAATTTAACGGGTTCCTGCGGCCTAAAACCCGACTGCTGAAAAGGACGCATCAAGAAACTACCTTCCCGTGGTCGCATGCCGCTGTACTAACATACATAGAAGCTATTGCATACAAAATAAAGGGAAACACTAACGACAGATGGTTCTGACCATTCTGACTAACATTTTTATCTTAATACTAGCTGCGCCCCGCGGTTTTTCCCGCATAAGTTTCGAACCCGTGGGAATATCGGAATAAAAAGTAGCCTACATGTTAATCCAGGGTGTCAGCTACCTCAATAGCAAATTTTATCAAAATTGGTCCAGCCGTTTGAGCGTAAAGAAGTTAACCAACATATAAACACACGTGTGTGTGTTTATATGTTTGTTGACTTCTTTGGCGAAAGTTTGTGAGTGTGTGTGTACACACTCACAAACTATCGCCTTTATAATATTAGTGTGATTATTGTACAGACGCCAGCACATCAAGCTACCCGAAACTGTCACAAGTTTGTCAATCAACTTTGAACCTTATGCTTCAGCAATAAAGTTGAAAATCTATTAACGAAATTTGACAGATTGTAGTAGATTGATGTGCTGGCGTCTATCTGTACATCAAATAGAATCAATGACAAGATGGGGTACTAACCTTCTCATTATACTCTTCTTCACCGTTATACCTCATGATCTCGGGCGCCATGAAGCCTTCAGTGCCGCCGAAACCTTTGGTGCCTGATGGAGGAGCGAGCCGGCTTATACCTGGAGACAAAGGCGGGTAATAGAAATTGAATTTAAAAAAATTATGTATTAATTAATCCGTTGACAATAAAGTATTAATTCAAAACTTTTGTGAATCTATACTAATATTATAAAGCTGAAGTTTTTTTGTTTGTTTGGTTGAACGCGCTAATCTCTGGAACTACCAGTCGGATTTGAAAAATTCTTTTTGCATTTGATAGCCCAATTCTTGAGGAAGGCTATAGGCTATTTAACATCACGCTATGACCTTTAGGAGTCGAGCAAAAAGAAAGAACGCTAAGCAAAAACGAAGTAATAGCGCGGGCAGGCGATGCGATGCGACGGGGTGGGTCGGAGTAACAAGAAATTTCACGCGGACGAAGTCGCGGGCAGAAGCTAGTCTATATAAAAAACTGGACAATTGCGAGTCGGACTCGCATATGAAGGGTTCCGGCAAAAACGCCGAAAAAAACACATTTGTTATATGGGAGCCCCCCTTAAATATTTATTTATTCTGTTTTTAGTATTTGTTGTTATAGCGGCAACAGAAATACATCATCTGTGAAAATTTCAACTGTCTAGCTGTCACGATTCAAGAGATACAGCCTGGTGACAGACAAACAGACAGACAGACGGACAGTGGAGTCTTAGTAATAGGGTACCGTTTTTACCCTTTGGGTCCGTACCGAATTTGTTTGGGGTAGAAAAATAAAACTAAAAAGTGAAAAATAAAAACACTTTTACAAAAAAAAAAGCAACCGACTTCCAAAAAAAACACTACAAAGTGAAAAATAACTTTAATTTCGAAAGTCGATGTCAAAAAACGAAAATACAGAACCAACGAAACCGATTTTCGAAATGGGGGTTTTCGTGAAAATTTACGACACCAGTTGGCACCACGTTGACAAGAGGTCTTCCAATATAAAATATATGATGACGTTCATCATTCGATTCATTCATTCGTTCATCATTCAGACATGACTAAAGAAAATATAGGCTCTTTGACAGATGCTTCGACCTGACGTGTCAGTGCTGCCACCTAGCGAACGTCATTTCAGAAAACCCTCATTAAAGTATTTTTTTACTTTGTAGAGTTTTTTATGGAAGTCGGTTGTATAACAGAGAAGTTCTGACTGACTGACGGACTCGAAAAGATTGCAATATACTGACCGTAATCTCCTAATTTGACGTGGACGTTGAGCGGGGCTCCGCTCAGCTCGTCTCCAGGTCGAGGCATCTTCCATACGAGTACGTTCTCCGACTAAAAAAACAGTGGCACTCCGGGAGTGCCGACAGAAGTGAAAAACAAAACACAAACAGAATACTTTGCCATCACTCACTGACATATCGGATATACATTAAAACCGAGCACATCCCGAGGACAGCCGAACACATCCGAATGTAGCGCGGTGTCGGGTTACGGTGACAGTGTCGCGAGTTTAATGGCTTTTTCCCATCTCAAAAAATGCTCAACGCGCCTGAAGAAATTTTCACTTCAAATATGTGCAGACAGGACTAAACTAAGATTTATCTTCTGTCCATAATGAAATTTAAAGAAAAAGATGCATTGAACTTAAAAGTTTAGTTTGTAAACAAGGGAGCCGGCGCCAATGACAAGTTCAATAATTAAACTATATCTGGTGTTTGGCTTACCTTAAGGTCCCTATAGACGACTCTCCGCGCGTGTAGATACTCGAGCGCCCGCGCGACTTGCAAGGCGAGCGCCCGCGCGAGTCGAGCGCTACACCGCGACCCACACTCGCGGTAACTACGCAGTACGCCGTCTAGAGCACCCTGTGTAAATAGACATACCCTTTGTTAGTAAGACAGCGTACAGTACCCGGCGATAAATATTGCATATCGACTTTTGGAAAGAGACAATCGGCTAATTTCGGCTTCGTAGAGCGTTATCTCTGTCGCACGAAATACAAACAGTCCGGTATCTATTAGGAGCTGTTAAAACAATTATGATTTGCTTCTTTTGATAATTATTTTTATTCTTTGTATAAAATCGATAGGATCGAATAGGTCGATGTGCAATATTTATCGCCGGGTACTGTATAAGGGTTTCAAATATTAACACTTTTGGGTTATCATCTTTCTAACCCCCAACTATGTTGGGGTCGGATGAATTCATGGTTATTTTTTTATTGATATCTCGTTTGCGGAGTTTCGCTACCTAATTTAATTTGACCTTGTGTTGGATTTTGCTGCTCGGCTGTGCCGATTAATATAGCATGTCAACCAGAGCGGATTAAAAAGCTGTTTGTGTGTGAATTAATGTTTATTTTATGTAAATTCAGATACAAATTATAAAAATGTCTGATATCTTCTAAGATATTCTTTTAATGATATGCTGTAAAGGGCAATTTTGTTCTCCATGAAATGCACAACGTATCTAATGTATTTAATTGGATAAGGAATAATACTGTATTGTTTAAAATAGCTTGGTAAATAACCTATATAGAGCGAGTAACAGCGCCAAGGGAGCGGCACACACGGCCAGCAGTGGCACTACGTGTTGGTGCTTGAGCTGGCTCATTATTGATAGTTTTACTTGGTACTTACTGCTGGCGCTAGAGCCAGTAACAGCGCCAAGGGAGCGGCACACACGGCCAGCAGTGGCACTACGTGCTGGTGCTTGAGCTGGCTCATTATGGATAGTTCTACTTGGTACTTACTGCTGGCGCTAGAGCCAGTAACAGCGCCAAGGGAGCGGCACACACGGCCAGCAGTGGCACTACGTGCTGGTGCTTGAGCTGGCTCAGTATTGATAGTTCTACTTGGTACTTACTGCTGGCGCTAGAGCCAGTAACAGCGCCAAGGGAGCGGCACACACGGCCAGCAGTGGCACTACGTGCTGGTGCTCGAGCTGGCTCATTATGGATAGTTCTACTTAGTACTTACTGCTGGCGCTAGAGCCAGTAATAGCGCCAAGGGAGCGGCACACACGGCCAGCAGTGGCACTACGTGCTGGTGCTTGAGCTGGCTCAGTATTGATAGTTCTTGTCGGAGGCCGCAGTAGGCGCGGCAGGCGGCGGCTGTTGGTTCCCGTTCCCAGCGGGACAGGGCGGCCTGGGAAAGATAAAAAGAGTTAGCATGAATTTTAGCAAGAGTTGCCATGAAGGCCCAACGATTTCTCCAACGACATTTTACTTTGAGGTTCGCAAGCAGTTTTAGAAACGCCATACCAACTTGAAATTGGGTTACGTTTGAGAATTATAAACTGCCTCCTAAGAAGAGTTGTCAAAATTGGAATAGAATAGAATAGAATAGAATATACTTTATTTGCTTTGAATGTAGGTACATACAAATAGGATCGTAAATAACATAATAAAGAACCGTGTACATTCTACCTTGTTGGCATGCAAACACAATAATTATTATACAAGTTATCAAAATAGGTTATTAAGATGTATCATTTAGGAAATCCTGAACAGAATAATAACATTTATCTACAAGTAGTTCAGTAAAACATTTTTTAAATTTCATCAAGGGCAAGGTTTTCATATGATCGGGAATTTTATTAAAGACAACAGGAGCCATACAAATTACATTTTTTTTTAATAAACTCGTTTTAAATGTGCCTGTGTGAAGTAAATTCTGATATTGTGATCTTAATGATGTACTCCGTTTTCTGGTTTCTGTTAATGTGGCAAATAAATTACGGTTTGTTCTAACAAATATTGCTAATTCGAGGATATAGAGGCATGGGAAAGTTAATAGTTTCTGAGACTTAAATATAGGCACACAACTGTCAGTAACTTTGAGGCCGAATATAGCTCTCAAACAGCGCTTTTGAGCTTTAAAAATGCTTTCTCGTTCACTACAATAACCCCAAAATATAACACCAAATCTTAAAATAGAAATTACAAGACCATGGTAGGCCACTAGTATTGTTGACCGATTTACTTTTTTGGATAGGTTGTATAACATAAACGCGGCTGTGCTCAGACGTTTACAGATATCTTCTGCTTGCGGCTTCCATGTTAACTGGCTATCAATTAAGATTCCTAGAAATTTTGTGCTATTCACTTTATCGATAGTTTGGCCATTGTAGTTGATATCCATGTCACCTGTAGATATACGTTGGTGAAAATGCATAGTTTTAGTTTTTTGTAGATTTATAACTAGGTTATTATTGTCAAGCCATTTTATTAAACTGCTGATCGAGTTATTGATGTCATTTACATATGAGTCTTTATTGGTACATGAAACAATTGAAGTACTGTCGTCTGCAAATAAAATCATTGGATTAGATATATGGCGTGGCAAGTCATTAATATAAAGTAGGAATAGTAAAGGTCCGAGGACACTTCCCTGCGGAACTCCATATTTTATTTCTTTAAATGACGATAAAGTTTCTTGTTCCTTCCTAGATTTTAAACATAAGCGTGATATCTCTGTACATTGTCTACGGCCTTTGAGATAAGTTTTTATTAGGTTAAGAGCATTGCCACGAATACCGTACGCATCAAGTTTGGTTAAGAGAATATCGTGGTCCACGCAGTCAAAGGCTTTCGACATATCGGCATATATTGCACATACCGGTATTTTAGAATCTACTTTAGGCATTATTTCATGGAGAAAATCAAAGATGGCCATGTTAATATTTTTATTTTTCCTGAAGCCCATTTGTTCGTCACATAGTATGTGGTATTTAGTTAGGAAGTTGTCAAGAGATTCATAGATAACTTTCTCTATGATCTTGGAGAATATAGAGATAAGAGCAATTGGCCTATAATTTACCATTTCTTCTTTATCGTTTTTTTTATATACTGGTATGACTATTACGCTCTTGAGACTTTCTGGAAATACGCCAGACTGTATGCTTACATTAATAATATGAGCAAGGGGTTCAGCTATACAATGTGCAACAAATTTGACAACTGATGTTGAAATGCCATCGATGCCAGAGCTCTTTTTATTTTTCAGGTTTCTAATTATACGTATTACATCTTGAGGTATAACAGGGGCCATGAATATTGTATGTGGGTTTATATTTATGTTAATGGTATCGCATAACGTATGTTTAGGTATGCCAGAGGTTTGTTCAATGAAAAAGTTATTAAAAGATTCAGCTATTAATTTAGGGTTTGATATTATTTCATCTCCTTTTTTTATTTGAGAAATGGGTTCTCTTACAATTTTGTTATTATTAATAATTTGCCAGGCCGTTTTGGACTTGTTTTTTGAGTTATTTATTAAGTGGTTATTCTGCGCTTTTTGTGTAAGTTTAATAATTTTCTTAAACCTCCTTGAGTAAATCTTAAATTTATTTTTGTTTTCAGACGTTGGTTTTAGTCTCTGTTGCCATAATAGTTGCCGTTGTTTTTTGCTACATATTCGTATCCCTCGAGAGACCCATTTTATTTTTTTCTCTGATTTTACAATAACTAATTTGCTCGGGAAACAAAGATCGTGTAACAGTAGGAAAATGTCAAGAAAGTTATCACAGGCTTTGTTAGCATCCTCTGTATTATATACATTAGAAAATGATAGACTTTCGAGGTGCGATCGAAATTTAATAAGGTTTTCTTGAGTTATATCTCGTATTAATGTTCTCCATGTTTTTATTTGATTCGTTTTATTAACTTTTATCTTAATTATTTGAGCAGTGTGGTCAGATAATCCAAAGTCAGTGACTTCATGTTGGCACTTCTGCTTAAGATTATGTGCAAAATTGTCTAAACAGGTATTACTGATAAATCTAGTTGGCTGATTAATTTCTAGTTTAAGGTTGAAGCTCCTGAGAAAGCATTCAAATTCAGAGGTGATTCTATTCCTGTTTAAAACATCTATATTAAAGTCTCCACATAAAATTACTTTTTGAAAGGGTTTTTTACAGACATTTTTTAAAACGAGATCTAAATTTTCATAAAACTTACTTAGATTACATAATTTAGGAGGCCTATATACACATATAATAATAATTTTTTGAGAAGGAAATTCTACAGCACAACATTCTATAATTCCTGATATCGAGTATTTCATTACGTCAGGTCGTTCTTTATACTCGTGACCAACTCTTACTAAGATACAGGCACCGCCACGTTTTTTATTCTGTCTAGCAAAGCATGCCGCCAGCTTATAATTAGGAATATATAATAACTTTTCTTGGCCTGACATTATAAAATGCTCGGTTATACATATTACGTCAACTACTTTTTGTTGACTCAACAATTCCTGAATGTAAATATTTAAAAGGTCTGATTTATTTATAAGTCCGGCAATATTTTGGTGAAGAATATACATAGAATCAAAGAAAAAACTCACTACTTGAGGATGCAACGACGTTGTTATCAATCTCGTGAATAAAGGCATCACATTCTATCGAACTTCCAGATATAGTTTGCAATAAGTTATTAAAAATATTGCTCATTCCGCGGTCGTTTATCTTTCTATTTATTCTTGAAAACATAGAGAAATCATACAATAGATCCAAGTTAGTGTCAAATGCAGTTGCATAACCATAAGTTTGAAGATCAAGATGTAGTAAATTGTTGAAAGTCTCAATTCGCCAATTAAACATAGTTGAGAAATTACTTAATTTAAAGGTAGGAACACATAAAATTACATTTGTATGCTGAATTTTAAGCAAGGATTCTCTTAATTCTATAATTATATTAACATAGTTTTCTGTTTGCTGAAAGTCTTTTTCACCAATCAAGATGACACAATGGTCGGACATTGTAAAGTCCGCTATTTTCTTATCTAAATTATTAATAAGTTGTAATATACCACAGTTTGGCAAAATATAGTGACATATTTGAGAGTTTTCAAATGTTTCTTCAGCTATTGATGTAATGTTATTAACTTTGTTAGCACTAACAACACATAATTTATTCTTCACTGGTATGTTTACATCTTTTATTATTTGGTTTTCATGGTTTCTGGGTATAATAACAGACGTCTTGCTGGAGTCCAGGTTCTCATTGAGTTTGTTACTATGCTTCTTCTTGTTTTTCTTTTGAGAATTAATACGTGGAGTTGATGAGGTAGGTGTATTCTTGCTTTTGCCAGGAGTTCCTCTTTCACTAGTTAATGTTTTGGTAGCTTTTTTTAAAATATCATATTTAGAAGTCAGTTCAAGGACGGTCTTCTTTAGTGAAGTATTTTCGAGATTTAGGTTCTGAATCTCCTCGTGTGCCGAATTTAGTTGTAAATTGAGCTGTTGTATTTGGGTTTGAAGTTGTTGCACCTGCACATCATTTCCATCAGTGGATAGATTTGGTAAGCTACAGGTACTGCCATCTATCTTAGAACTGTTGGGACTAGTTTCTACCGAATTGTTCTGGGTCAATGAACGACGTTTTGTATTCGATTTTCTGAACGTGATGTTCTCGAAGAAATTCATTATTGAGTTTTTATAATATTATCCTTAAACATTCACAAAAAGACAAGCCGTATGCGAGGATCGAACTCAGACCACTCATGCATATAAGGTTGGTTGCTGGGACACTAGACCAACGGGGCTGTTAGTAAACGTGTTGAAATTGTTGATCAGTAGGTAGACTCTTTGGAATAGAAAGTTCGTTAGATACCCGTCAATTTTGAAAACAATTTGAATGTTAGCTTTTGCACACTATCTAAGCGTCACTTTTATAAAATTGAGTTTTTAAGCTTTATATCGTTTTGTTTTTAATGTTTATAAAACACACAGTAATATTAGCCATGTATCTAGCCGTTTTATGCAAAAATAAGTAGTTTTTATCACTCACAACGGTAAAATAGTCACAATGTTTTGATCACTCACTACAGTTGTGTTTATTTTGTTTATATTGAATAAATTATTTAGATAACACTTCCACTCACGAATTGTACCATTTTCTTCACTTTTATAATAAGATTTCAGTAGATACAGGTAATTAACTATTTTTAAACAAATTTAATACGGGAGCAGTATGTTAACGTGACAGCTGACTCGACTCGACTCGTTGGACTCGGGCACTCTGTAAAAAAGTTACGCACGGCCATACATTAAAAAAAAAAACAATATATGCGTCGACTCATTTGAGGTTTGCCAGAGAGTTATAGAACGGAGTATTCTGGGTATTAAGTTTGTGGACCGGGTTAAGAATACAACAATCCGTTCCATCACTAAAATAACTGATGTCACTCGGAAAGCTGCCACGCTTAAATGGAATGAGGGTTTTCTGAAATGACGTTCGCTAGGTGGCAGCACCGACACGTCAGGTCCAGGCATCTGTCAGAGCCTATATTTTCTTTAGTCATGACTGAATGATGAACGAATGAATGAATCGAATGATGAACGAATGAATGAATCGAATGATGAACGAATGAATGAATCGAATGACGAACGTCATCATATATTTTATATTCATTGTCGAAATGGAAGACCTCTTGTCAAAGTGGTGCCAACTGGTGTCGTAAATTTTCACGAAAATCCCCATTGGGCTGGACACATCTGCCGCATGTCAGACGATCAGTGGGCCAAACTTATGACCCAGTGGGTCCCGCTTGATGGTAAATGACATCGCGGCAGGCGCAGACGGAGATGGTGGGGTGAGCCGGACTCCTTTCATAAACATCTCTGGACAGAGAGAGGTGGAAGGAGAGTAGACAGCCCTTTGCGCAGCCGTGGGACATAAAAGGCTAATAAAAAAAAAACAGTGGCACTCCGGGAGCGCCGACAGAAGTGAAAACAAAAAAGAAAGAAAGAATATACAATTATTTAGCACAGACTAAGAGACAAACAATACACCAGATAGTTAGATAATAGTCGTACATCAGATAAAAACTAAGATAAAAATAAAAAGTGCAGTCCGATGTAAGAAATTAGCAGGAAAGTGTGCCTCACGGCTGCGCCAAAAAGGCCTTCAGCAAAAATGCCAGACAATTGGTGCCTGACGCTGGTTTTCAACTGGACCTGATACAAACAGAATACTTTCCCATCACTCACTGACATATCGGATATACATTAAAACCGAGCACATCCCGAGGACAGCCGAACACATCCGAAGCGGGGATTTTTTGAATCGTCTTATAAACAAAACACGGGCGTTGTCGCTTACGGTAACAGTGGCGCGAGTTCAATGGTTTTTTTCCCATCTCAAAAAATGGCCAACGCGCCTAAAGAAGCTTTCATTTCAATTTTAAAAAATGTGTCGACTTGAGAACCTCGTCCTTTTTTGCGTCTTTTAAAAAATACTATTCCATTCTTAAAAGTTACCTTATATGCATGATGCGCAGCCGCATCGCTGCTCGCAGGCGGCGGGACCGGCTGCAGCGCTTTCAGAGCCACGTTGATAGGTTCACTGGGCCCCGGGGCCCCGGGCGGGGGCCGCCACGTGGCCGACAGGACGGTCCCGAAGGCCCCGCGGCCTGCGACTGCGCCCCGGGTTATGTGCTCCCAGCGAGCGCGTTTTGATTCTTCTACGTCCAGTAGTAGCTGTGGACATGATTTTAATATTATACAGGATGTTTATATTATCACACCGCCAACTTTCTAACTTCGGGCTGTCACGAAGAAATTCCTTATGGAAAAACTCAATAACCCGGGAATCAAACTCAGGACCCCACGCTCGGCAGTCGTGCTTGCGACCACGAGACCAACGGGGCAGTTACCCAGTAGTAGGGGCAGTTATCGTATTACCCAGTACAGTACCCGGTGATAAATATTGCACATTGACCTTTGGATTACCCAGTTCAGTACCCGGCGATAAATATTGCACATCGACCTTTGGAAAGAGACAATCGGCTGATTTCGGCTTCGTAGAGCGTTATCTCTGTCGCACGAAATACAAACAGTCCGGTATCTATTAGGAGCTGTTAAAACAATTATGATTTGCTTCTTTTGATGATTATTTTTATCTATATGTACTAATATTATAAAGCTGAAGAGTTTGTTTGTTTGTTTGGTTGAATGCGCTAATCTCTGGAACTTCCAGTCGGATTTGAAAAATTCTTTTTGCATTTAATAGCCCAATTCTCGAGGAAGGCTATAGGCTACTTAACATCACGCTAGGACTCTTAGGAGCCGAGCATAAACCAAAAAAAAATCAGAAAAACAGGTAAACGAATTAAAAGCGCAGGCAGGCGATGCGACGGGGTGGGTCGGGGGAACAAGAAATTTCACGCGGACGAAGTCGCGAGCAGAAGCTAGTTCCTTATATAAAATACAAGGTCGGTGGTCGGTGTGCATTTATCGCCGGGTACTGTAACAGGAGTGTGGACCAGTTCTGGGGTAATTACAGTGTCGGGAGCGACCAGTCGCAGCTGCACGAGGCTGTCGCTGTGCAGGGGGCAGTGCAGGCGGCTGCTGCTGCAGGCTGCAAGGATGCACTGCTCCACAGTCCAGGCGGTCGCTATGGACCAGTTCTGTGGTTCGCTGTTGACTACGCCTTCCACGGAGCCCAGGCGGGATGATGCTAGAAGAACATGATTAAAAATGTCATAAATTTTCTCTTTGTAGTGTTTTTTTTTTTTGAAGTCGTTTTTTTTTTTGTAAAAAGCTTTTATTTTTCACTTTTTAGTTGTACAGACGCCAGCACATCAAGCTACCCGAAACTGTCAAATTTTCCCAATCAATTTTGAACCTTATGCTTTAGCGATAAAGTTGAAAGTCGATTAAAGAAATTTGACAGATTGTAGTAGCTTGATGTGCTGGCGTCTGTACCTATCTACCCCACACAATTTCATTTAATACTACTTGCTATGTGAATATCAGTGACAGGAAGCTATTGAACACATCTGCCTACCCCTTTAGAGGGTACAGGCGTGGTGTTATGTTGTGTGATTGCGGAAACAATGCAAACATATGCGATAGCAGCAATCGCGGTTGATTTGCTGGCATTTATTGAAGAGTTCCGTTGTCCGTCTCCGAAACTCATCATCAGATCTTTACGAAATATAAATGGGACCATTTCGGAATAAATCTCTTTCGAAAAAAAATTTTTTTCTGTAAACTTTACATAAACTTCTATCACATAGAATAATTTCAGATTTTTCTTTATGCAAACAAAGTTAAGGAGATACGGAGATAAGGGGGGAACGGTATTTTTTTTTACAATTTTTTGATAAAAAATGTAAAAAAAACACCGTTCCCCGAAGTCGAAAACTAAACGGCCTAAAAAGAAAAAGTGTTTGAGAATGTGTAAACAGCGCTCTTTCATATTGTTGCGCGCCACAAATAATGCTTGATACATGGCGACATAAGTTACCACTAGCGCCATCTAGTATCGGGTAGCGGAACTAGTACCTTGGTACTAGGACCTTGACCCTACTTGACCTTTTTCCAAGTACTAGTAATTCCGAGAACATCGACGTCGAGTCAGTTGGGACCGCTATGTACTCGAACATACTAGATGTTTATAGAATAGCTCTGTGGCACTATATAAGGCGGGCGCGAGTCGCGAGACACATAGTTTTGATTAACCGATACGAGCGAGTACATCGAAGCGACATTCGAGTGCGACTTAAGAGTGATCAGTAAGTGCAATTGTGTTTCCTAATTAGTGTGTTTGACTTGTAATTAGTGTTGGTGAGTAAAGTGTCATTTTTTTGTCACGAAGTTTTTATTGTCACGAACCCCAAGCTCGTATCAATATGATATGCCCTAGTAGCCCCACTTCGAATTTTTCAGAAACCCTCTTTCTCATTTGCAAAATAGTTAGGCAAACGTCATCTAAAACAATTCTAAATTTCAAGTTGATAGCATTAGTAGTTCTTGAGATATCCAGCTGTTACAGACGGACAGACAGACTGAGTCGCACCATAAGGGTTCCTTTTTACCATTTTGGTACAAAGATTTAAAAAGGATCAAAGTCACCTTGTAGTTTTATAAAACTGGCTCGCATAAATATTTTCGTTCAATTTTATTATATTCGACACCTACATAAAATACAAATAACTATTGTTGACGTTTACTTACCATTAGACTCCGCACCAACTCCGCTATCTCCGTCGGAAGCTCTGGATTCCTCAGACAAACGCAGACGTCTTGGTTCAGCAGCGCCCAGCTCTAGTCTCCTGAACGCCTGGAGACAAGTTACAAAGATCATTTGATCAATCAATCAACTCAGAAAGGTGCAGTCCACTGTTGAAGATATGCCTTTTTTTTGTTTCCGGGGTTGAAAATCCTCATGGATGTCAAAATTGTCAGACTCTTACTGACTAAAAACCACCCCGGTGTTCCATCTCACACCTACGCCGGAGGTCGCGGGAACGTACGATCCTTTCGCAACCCCCGACTGGTGCCGGCCCGTCGCTGCGGGCCCCGTCTGGTCAGGGGGGGGGGGGGAGTGAGGTGTTTGACTCCCCCCGTCACGTCGGCGAGGGGCGCGCGTGTAACACTACGCGCCGCCACCTCGGGTCCTGATGTGTGGGGGGCGACGGACGTCCCCGAGTCCGTCACCCCTGGACCCATTTAGGGGGGCTGGAAGAGGGCGTAGTCCGCCCTCCGCCGACGCCCGGTGCGCCTGCTGCGGGCAGGGTGAGTGGACGAGATCTCCCTCTCCCTTTCCGCAGCCTCCTTCTGCGAGACGACCGTTTCGCAGAAGGAAACCACCGCGTCCCAGGACTCTTCGCTGCCGACCATCGACTCGACCACGGCCGGCAGCGAGAGGTCACTGCCTACTTCTGAGATGAGGGCATCATCTTCATACCTGAGCCAGCTGCTGTTCCTGTTCCTGATGCTGTGCTAGAGGAGCAGCGTGTTTGAGACACTCGGGACATGGAACTACTCGTGTGATGAGGCACCGACCCTCGGAGGTGTGGACGAAACGGGTGCCTGAAAGAATCTGGGGTTGTAGACACTTTCCTGGCCAAGTGTTTTGAAACAATATTCGTCCTTAGAGAAACATTTAAGATTATTTACAATTCTACTAGCTTTTGCTCGCGGTTTCGCCCGCGTGGAGGTCGGAAATTATCCCACGGAAACATATTACCGGGATAAAAAGTACTCTATGTGTTATTCTGATGTAAAGGATGTCCCAACAAGAGCGCCGGATTTATATTTGCCGCCATTTTATTAATACAAGTTGTACGGCGATATTTTTTTTGTTGACAGTTGTCACGTACAGACCACGCGATTTAAGAATATGGAGAAGGATTCAAACCAACAACGTATAATTATTGTAAAAACACATTACAAAAATGGTGAAAGATTTGCGAAAACAGTTCCCCAATTCCGTTAAGTTTTCGGTCGCAATAATACCGCCAAATGAATCGACACAAACAGTTGAACATCTCAAAGAGGAAATACGGCGCGTTATTGGTGAAATCGAGCCACGTTTATGCGAAAATGTTCTTCAAAATTTCAACAAAAGAACAACCCTGTGCCAGAGGTTTCCTGGTGGCCATTTGCCTGATGTTGTATTTCACGTTTAATCTGAACTATTTTTCTTTAAGTTGAAAGAAATATGTTTGCTTAATTCAACAATAAAAGTGTCTTTCTTTAAAATTAATCCTTTTTTTCAATTTCTTTGAAATGCTCTTTTTGGGACATCCTATATCTATATTAATACCTATATCTATACTTTAATATTATAAAGCTGAAGAGTTTGTTTGTTCGTTTGGTTGAACGCGCTAATCTCTGGAACTACCAGTCGGATTTGAAAAATTCTTTTTGCGTTTGATAGCCCAATTCTTGAGGAAGGCTATAGGCTATTTAACATCACGCTATGACCTTTAGGAGCCGAGCAAAAAGAAAAAAAGTCAGAAAGAACGCTACGCAAAAACGAAGTAATAGCGCGGGCAGGCGATGCGATGCGACGGGGTGGGTCGGAGTAACAAGAAATTTCACGCGGACGAAGTCGCGGGCAGAAGCTAGTAAGCTATATTACTGTAAAGTTTCACCAAAATCTGTGCAGTAGTTTTTGCGTGAAAGAGTAACAAATATCCATTCATCCCCACAAACTTTCGCGTTTATAATATTAGTAAAAAGTAGGATAGAATTCAAAATAAACTTACCAAGTGAAGGGTACCAGTCTTCTAGCAGTAAATCCACGTGGTCTGACACCAGAGCTAACACTTTAGCTAGAGTTTCTGGGTTCGGTTCCAAGCTGATGCTCTGGTAAAAACAAAATACATAAATCAATTCAATCCCTTTATTTCACTCCACAGTTGGATCATATAATGGCATAAGTTACAGACGCAAGCACGTCAAGCTACTACAATCTGTCAAATATCTTTAATAGATTTTCAACTTTATCACTGAAGCCATAAGGTTCAAAGTTGAATGGGAAAATTTGACAGTTTCGGGTAGCTTGATGTGCTGGCGTCTGTACATTAAATAAAAATTATTACAATATAAGACAAAACACAACACACAATTTCATTCTTACTTACAAATTAAATGGGCAAAGTCAACAAATTAAATTCAGAAATAATCATAAATGTTACATATTTAAAAATAATAACTCATATACAAGTTATTTAATAATTATCATTTAACTAGCAACGCCCAGCGGTTTCTCCCGCGTAAGTTTAGATTCCGTGGGAATACCTGGATGAAAAGTAGCCTATATGTTAATTCGTGAACAGACGCCGTCAGTTGGGGCTGGTCATCACTTATCTGCCTCGGCTTATTTTTAATTTATTTTATTTTTGGATTGTTTTGTTACTATTTGCTGTACTCTGGACGCTTTTAACGCGTACGTCTTTTTACATCGTTCTCACATATTATTATAAATTCAACATTAATGATGTAACTAATATTTTTGTAAAAATATAATTTAAAAGAGTGTCCATGGAGTTTCTTGCCCATTCTTCTGCATAGGTACCTACGCTTTGGAATGGGCAACTAGCTTGATGGAAAGTGTCTAGCAGAGTTGGCACTGCGATACTTGCGATAACATAAATTATCTATATTATTCACAGAAAACACGTTTCAGTCGTCAGAGATTTTTATTATGAACTGTGGTCATGCCTACATACAAAAACACTGTGACAGATTATATACCATGAAGGTATCAACCTCCAACATATCTTCATATTTTCTGACTGACCGACTTCTTGACAATTCAAAAGTGCCTGTAAATGGTTTAATTGAAATAAATGCTTTGAGTTTGATGCAAGTTGGCACCGTGTCGAACTGGCAGTATTTACCTAATTATAACCGTGCTACTGACTGAATTTTCTGTAAAACCTCAATAACTCTTTGCACGACAAGGAGATCCAGGATCCAAAGGTCAGCAATCACGGTTACGACCATTACACTGAACAAGATCAGATCATGAACGAATAATTATCAATTTTCTTTTTGAATTATTTTGATTTGCCTACCTGATATCCACAAATAGGTAAACCATCATCTCTTCTGATGACGCAAACTTGTGCTGGTAACAAGATCTCCACACAGGCGGAAGACTGCACGTCCAGCTCACACCATGCACCTTCTTGGCGTACCCTGAACCTGATGAAGAAGAGAAAATCTTACTTAATCATAAGGTAACTTAATGAGCAACTTTTTTGTCGCTGTCTCTTTGCTGAGATTTGAATGTTGCGCACGCGGGAGCCACAGCAACGCTACTTTTTTCTGGCTAGCCGGTAACTTTTTGTCACCGTGCGCGCACTTGCATTGCAACCAATAGACGGGCGACAGTTACGTCCAAACCCGCGGACAAAACTGTCTCCCAGCTGTCGCGTCGCTACATGCGCGCACTTTCATACTGTTGCGCGCTACAATTAATGCCTGGTACATGGTGACATTAGTTACCACTAGTGCCATCTAGTATCGGGCAGCAGAAATAATAGAGTCAAGATCCTTCTAGAAATTTCGACGCTAGAACTTTCGAGAACTATCGACATCTGGTCAGTCGGGACTGGTGTGTACTCGAACATTCTAGATGTTTCTACAGTAGAAGGTTCTAGAACTTTATGAGGCTGGTAGGGGCTGCGAGCGATACACAGTTGGATAAGCGATACAAGCGAATACATCTAAAGCGATCTTCAAGTGCGACTTAGAGCGATCAGTAGTGCAATTGTGTTTCATAATTAGTGTGTTTGACTTGTTATTAGTGTTGTTGATTAAAGTGTAATTTTTTGGTTATTAAATCGGCAGTTTTTATTGTCACGAATCCCAATCTCGTAACAATACAAACCCGTAGATTCGATGTGAGAGACAAATTAGTTGCGGAGACAAAAGTTGCGCCCTATATCACATGATATTGTTACGAGCTTGGGGTTCGTGACAATTAAAAACTGCCGATTTAATAACCAAAAATTGACACTTAAATCACAACACTAATTACAACTCAAACACACTAATTATGAAACACAATTTTACTACTGATCACTCTTAGTCGCACTTGAATATCATTTCGATGTACTCGCATGTATCGCTTATTCAACAGTATATATGTCTCGCGGCTCACACCGGCCTTATATAGTGCCGCAGAGCTAGTATATGAACATCTAAAACGTTCGAGTACATACCGGTCCCGACTGACCCGATGTCGATAGTTCTCGGAATTTCTAGGACATTGACCCTACTAGTTCTGCTACCCGATACTAGATGGCGCTAGTGGTAACTAATGTCACCATGTACCAGGCATCTATTGTGGCGCGCAACAATCTGACCCCCCCTCCAGCTGCACAAGCCGGTCACCTAATGTTATGGTAGTGCTCGTCCAGCGGCTCGTCGCCCGCCGCGCCGGGCAGCAGCGCGTCGCGGCGCGGCGCCAGCTCGCGCAGCGCCAGCAGCGCCAGCGCGCCCGCGCACACGCGCGCGCCCCGCAGCCACAGCTTCCAGCCCCACGACAGCTCCAGGGCTTTCGATATGGTTTCGTCTAGTTCCATCTGTCATAAAGTACGGTAAAATTGTTTTAAATGATTTAAAAAAATCGAGTTTTGTTTTTAGGTTAATGGAAAAAGATAAACTGTTTAATAATTTATTATTGAAAGTACATATCAGGAACATTAATTGTTGAACAAATTGACTATCAACTTACAGTACCCAGCGATAAATATTGCAAATCAATCTTTGGAAAGAGACAATCGGCTAATTTCGGCTTCGTAGAGCGTTATCTCTGTCGCACGAAATACAAACAGTCCGGTATCTATTAGGAGCTGTTAAAACAATTATGATTTGCTTCTTTTGATAATTATTTTTATTCTTTGTATAAAATGGTTTTGTGTAAAAAGGTCGATGTGCAATATTTATCGCCGGGTACTGTAAATTGTCTGTATGTTCAAATGATAACAGTCTTTTTGACAGTCGCAAATGTTCAAAATGCCAATTCCCGTAATTATAAAAGAATTCAAAATCTAGTCACAATGTCATCTCAGCGACAATCAGTGTCAGAAATATTGGGAAACTAGCTTCTGCCGGCGACTTCATCCGCGTGAAATTCCTTATTACTCCGACCCACCCCGTCGCATCGCATCGCCTGCCCGCGCTATTACTTCGTTTTTGCTTAGCGTTCTTTCTGCCTTTTTTATTTTTGCTCGGCTCCTGAAGGTCATAGCGTGATGTTAAATAGAATTGGGCTATCAAATGCAAAAAGAATTTTTCAAATCCGACTGGTAGTTCCAGAGATTAGCGCGTTCAACCAAACAAACAAACAAATAAAAACTCTTCAGCTTTATAATATTAGTATAGATTAGAGGTATTTTTGACAGATTGAGGCTGAGATCAGACTGAACATTCTTAAAATTGCGAGAAATGCCCCTCAGATTTTAATAACTCTGCGCCACGCAAAATAAGTCTTTGGGCTTCTTGTCACAAAGAGAAAGCATGAGGATCATCCATCGCGCTAAGTCTGCGTGACAGCGATTTCAGACTTGATAGTTTTTGAAGTGACACCTTCTTTAGGCCCGTTGGGAATTTTTTTGAGATGGGAAAACCATAGAACTCGCGCCATTGTTCATCATCATCATCATCATCAGCCTATAGCAGTCCACTGCTGGACATAGGCCTCCCCTAATGAGCGCCATAGCGCCCTGTCTTCAGCTTAACGCATCCAGCATCTGCCTGCAGTCTTTCGCAGATCGTCATCCCACCTGGCCGGAGGGCGTCCTACACTACGTTTGCCGAATCGCGGTCTCCACTCAAGAACTCGTTTACCCCAGCGGTTGTCGGTTCTTCGCGAGATATGGCCGGCCCACTGCCACTTCAGCTTGCTAATTCTTTGAGCTATGTCGATAACTTTCGTTCTCTGTCGGATGCATTCGTTATGGATCCTATCCTTCAGAGAGACTCCGAGCATAGCTCTTTCCATAGCTCGCTGAGCGACTTTGAACTGGTGGACCAGCCCTATCGTGAGTGTCCACGTTTCAGCCCCGTAGGTCATGACGGGTAGGACGCACTGATTTGCGCCATTGTTACCGCAAGCGATACCGCACGTGTTTTTTTTTTTTATAAGACGATTTAAAAAATACCCGCTTCGGATGTGTTCAGCTGTCCTCGGGATGTACTCGGCTTTAATGTATATCCGATATGTCAGTGAGTGATGGCAAAGTATTCTGTTTGTGTTTTGTTTTCACTTCTATAGGCACTCCCAGAGTGCCACTGTTTTTTTTTAATTCCAAGTTTATTCGTATTTCAAGAATCTCATAATAGAACAAATTGTTTCAAGAGTGAGAATGGAAAAACACTGTCAAAAATCCAAATTAGGTACAAATATTAACAAGCCACTCACCCGGGCCCGGGGCTAAATAATAACAGCCGCACAGGTCGATCGATCAGGTTAAGCTACGCTTGCAGCGGTTGGTCTGTGGATGGGTAACCATTTTTACATACCGTGACTCCTCCGTGCCTCGGAAAGCACGTTAAGCCGTTGATCCCGGCTGTCATTCGTGGATCTTTGACAGTAGTTAAGGGTCGTCAGTAGCTCGAAAGTCTGACAAGCAGTCTTACCAAGGGGTTTCGTATTACCCAGTGACTGAGTTGTGGAGGTCAGATAGACAGTCGCTCAGGACAGGACTTTCTGTTTCATTTTCCTTTTGTTAGTTTTTTTTTTTTTATATAACTTGATTTTTATTTTGCTGTATTTAGTTTAGTTTGTGATCTTCCTGTACGAGTCACAATAAATACTTTTTCTTTCTTTTCTTTCTTTCTTTCTCCATGTAAAATACTGGTGTTCAGCTGCATCTGGTTACACTGGAAGCCGACCCCAACATAATTGGGAAAAGGCTAGGTAGATGATGATTAACAAGCCACTCACCTCAGGCGGCAGCTTGTACACGGAATAAGGCGCCTCAGCTAGTTGCTGGTCAGCCAACAGCCTCGCGCACAGCCGCGGCCAGAACCCGCACGGCACGTACGACAGGAGTAGCAGCCGTCGCAGTGGGCGGCCACCCCGCCCTGACACTACCAGCTTGTGACAGTCCTCTGGCAAAGAGAAAGAACAATAAAAAAATAGTAGGTTGTACAGACGCCAGCACATCAAGCTACTACAATCTATCAAAATTCTTTAATAGATTTTCAACTTTATCGCTAAAGCATAAGGTTCAAAGTTGATTGGGAGAATTTGACAGTTTCAGGTAGCTTCATGTGCTGGCGTCTGTACAACTAGTGCATAAAAGAAGCCATTTTACCCCGAGACGTTTATATTAAGTCGAGGGGCAAAATGGCTCGTTTCTGACCGAGTTACACACTCTGCTTTTCACTTCGATTGCGAGAAAAAAAAACAGACATAAAGTACACACAAATAAAAACTGGCCAAGTGCGAGTCGGTCTCGCACACGAAGGGGTTCGTACCACAAGGCAAAAACGCCGAAAAAAATACGTTTGCTGTAAGGGAGCCCCCTTTAATATTGATTTTATTGTTTTTATTGTTATAGCGGCAACAGAAATACATTATCTGTGAAATTTTCAACTGTCTAGCTGTCACGGTTCAGGAGATACAGCCTGGTGACAGACAGACAGACGGTGGAGTCTTAGTAATAGGGTCCCGCTTTTACCCTTTGGGTACGGAACCCTAAAAATAGTAGATTGTACAACTAGTGCATAAAAGAAGCCATTTTACCCCGAGACGTTTACACTAAGTCGAGGGGCAAAATGGCTCGTTTCTGACCGAGTTATACACTCTGCTTTTCACTTCGATTGCGAGAAAATGAAACAGGCATAAAGCACACACAAAAAAGTACAGTAACAAAAAAACAAAAAGTATTTTCCGTTCAGAAATATTGCAAAATTGAAGAAGAGAATAGCTAATTCCTGCCACGAAACCTTTTAAAAGTTTTATTTTTACTTACGTATTTATTTTTTATTTATTTATTAATTTTACTTATTTTATTTATTTATTATTCTTACTTATTCTATTTATTTATTATTTTTACTTACGTATTTATTATTTTTTACTTACGTATCAGCGTAGGGGAGTCAGTGCCTCTGCTGTCAGGCACGGGAGTGAGCTGAGCAGGCCACGTGCGGCGCGGTGTGCCTCGGTTGGAGCTGCACCACGAGCGGGAGCGGACTGGCAACTGAGAGAGGAGTAAAGTGAGGCGTGGAATATGATGGGTTACCAATAGCATGGAAAAAAATCTGACCAAGAGCGTGTCGAACTGGTCCAGAATATTTCCAAGAATTATGTTGTATTTTATAATAATACAAGCCATGCGCTCGATTGTATTTCCCATCGGTAAAATGTCATGCCAATTGTTATTTGAAGTCAAAATTAATGTTCAAAAGATAAGGGATTTGTCAATTCCATCCCTATTAACTACTTAAAATCCCCGTCACGAGAAGCTATAAATTTTGTAAACACACATTCGGGGGTTCGCAACCTTTAGATCAAATGACGACAGGGTTGACGCAGTGGCTGAGCGATCGACTGCTGCGCTGCGTGTCGCGGATTCGATTCCCGCACGGAACAAATATTTGTATTGCCTACAGGTAGTTGTTCCGGGTCTGGCTGTTTGTGTATGTGAATTTAAATGTTTATAAACGCACCCACGATACAGGAGTAATTCCTAGGTAACGGTTTTTTAAATAAAAAAAAACAGTTTTGTAATGATTTTTATTCCTATACAGGGATATAATTTTATTATGTTGACACACACACACCTAATTACTGTCGTCAGACGATTCCGAGTATTCTGCATCTGCATTCTGCAGTATTGACAGCGTGAGCGTGAACTTACTTCAAAATCGCTGCCCAAATGTTTACGTTCCATGAGTCAGACGCGTTCCAGTACCACAAAAAATTAGACGATAGCGGTGCGCATACCTGCTGTTGCGGCGGCTCTGTGCGCGGCAGGAGCGGCGGCACGAGCAGCAGGCGCGAGTCCCAGCACAGCGCCAGCTCGAACTTGTTCAACAGCGACACGCCCAGAGAGCTGGCTTCGTCTCCTCGCGCCAGCATAGGAGATGCCTTAAACACGTGAGCTAGGTCTTCGATCTTCATTATTCCTGGGGTGAGAGAAAATAAAAATCATAATTTTTATCATTCTCTTTTTACGTTCATCAATTTTTTTTGGAGATTTCTCGGTTTACGTTTTTTATCAACTAACGAAAGGCTTTTGGTTCGTTAGTTTTTTTTGACGTGAATATGTCTTTAAAATTGCTTCCATAGTGGGCCTATACGCGTCAAAAAGCCAAATGCAAATACAGAGATCGCATGCCGTTGGAAAGGATTTGTTAAGAGCAGTAGAATGGTACCAATAAAACACCATATGACCGATTCAAGCAGTGCCAGCCCTGAACGTAAAAGAATGAACGCGGCCGAGCGGATCAACCCCGTTACGTAAACGTATTCACGTACAACACACAGCCGTGTCCATGACACAGCCACACCCAATTTTTTAATCACTGATATTATGTCGTGATGGCCTCTTACGGGTATATACTGAAATATAACAATATTAAACATTATACTCACCATTATTGGCGAAAGGATTGATTTCCCTGACAGTAACAACATGAGCCAACACGTCACACAGCCATTGTGGTCTTAAGAAGTACAGCTCTTTGAGAGTCGCGTCATCATAATGTAGGAGAACACCTGTAACAGAAATATTTTATCACTAGCTTCTGCCCGCGACTTCGACGGCGTGAAATGTCTTGTTCCCCCGACCCACCCCGTCGTATATGATGGGAGGCCTCCCACAAGGTGCTCCGACGACCTTGTGAAGGCCGCAGGAACCCGTTGGATGCGAGAAGCACAGAACCGGTTGAAGTAGAGGTGCTTGGGGGAGGCCTATGTCCAGCAGTGGACGTCTTTCGGCTAAAATGATGAAGATAGTCAACCGTCATACCATTTTCATGTAGAAACATCGTCGCTTGATGCAACTCAGCCGCGTCTCTGAACATGCGATGATTCTTTTGTTGCATATATTGTGTTACCTGGAGATAAGAAAGTACAATATTTTAGACTATTACATTACAGTCAAAATTAATCATAATTAATTCTTGTTGTAAAAACACGAAGGGTTCTTGTTGAAAAAAACGCCGAAAAAAAAACACACTTCTTGTATGGAGAATACCTTTAATTTTTAACTTTATTTTATTTTTATTATTTGTTGTTAAAGAAGCAATAGAAATACAGTACTCGGCGATAAATATTGCACATCGACCTTTGGAAAGAGACAATCGGCTAATTTCAGCTTCGTAGAGCGTTATCTCTGTCGCACGAAATACAAACAGTCCGGTATCTATTAGGAGCTGTTAAAACAATTATGATTTGCTTCTTTTGATAATTATTTTTATTCTTTGTATAAAATAGTTTTGTGTACAAAGGTCGATGTGCAATATTTATCGCCGGGTACTGTACACAATCTGTGAAAAGTTCAACTGTCTACCTATTACGTTTCATAAGATGCAGCCCACTTAGAGATAGACGGACGGACGGCCCAAGACATTATCTTCACAAGTAGTATCGACTCACCAGTTTCCTATACTCCTCATGTCTCACCACTGGCTCCCGAAGATCAGCAGCCAACGAGGTGATACACTCTTCTAAAGCGAGGTATGTAGCTGGGATGCGCTGTTCTAATAGAGGCTCTTTACTGCCTGTAACATAAAATGATCACACATACAGTTACACCAGGAGGGATTTTATTTTTTTATTCTTCAGGATGTGAAATCATCAAATGACCCCTCCCGCTCTGGGTGGAGCGGAAGGGAGTGTCAGACTCTTACTGACTAAAACCCACCCGTGTTCCTTCCTTAGCCCTTTATGTTCCGGGCCAGCGGTAACGCTTTCGGACAATCCCGCTGACCCGGCAGGCTTCGGCCCTTGCGGGCCCCTTCACTTGATGCTGACATCTCTTTGAGGCGCGCGTGGAACACGTACGCGCCGTCCGGCACGGGCCTGGTCCTGATCGGACGGTGAGCTACCCATTACTCTCCATCCGTACCAGGTCCGTACCAGGAGAGAGGAGAGAGCTTGAGGCTAAGTAATATCAGCCGCACGAGTCGATCGATCAGGTTAAGCTACTCTTGCCGCGGTTGGTCCGTGGATGGGTGACCATCTTTACATACCAAGACCCCGAAGAAGCCGTTGGTCCCGGCTGTCATTTGTGGATCTTAGACAGTCGTTACTGGTCGTCAGAAGCTCGAAAGTCTGACAACCAGTCTTACCAAGGGGTATCGTATTACCCAGTGACTGGGTTGTGGAGATCAGATAGGCAGTCGCTCCATGTAAAATACTGGTGTTCAGCTGCATCCGGTTAGACTGGAAGCCGACCTCAACATAATTGGGAAAGGGCTAGGCAGATGATGATCATGATGGTAGATTATTTTGAAATATAATTTTGGAAATAGGGTAATACCTGGTGGTTTAACGCTGAATGCGACGGAGTAAATGATGTCTGCTAACAGTCTGATGTTATGACGAGTATTGCAGGATACCTGCAACAAGTTTTTGCAAAGTTATAAGCGACAAATGTGCAACTATTCTGTTATTTAAGGGGTCGGCGGCGGAGCATGCGTAGTTCATACAAACGTAACACCAAAATAATTTGTAAATCAAACATATTCTTTAATTTGTAATTCATTAAGGTAGTGTGTATTTATTCCGATTGGATTACAGAATATGTAGGTTCCCAAATATATATTTTGATAGGACACTAATATAATGACGAGATATGAGGAATTTCTATAGAAAACTTTTATTTTTTTCTCATTACTCGTCTTTAGAACATTTTCGAAATATCTTATTTACAAAAAGATAACTGGAAATCTCTGTTTCTATAGAAATCGGTCTAATTTGGCTGAAACACTATTTTTCGAAAATGTTTTTAAGTAACTTTTTAGACCTTTGTATCCTGCTTATGCGTATGAAGTTTCAATAATAATAATAGTAATAAAGGAGACGGGCGAATCTGGGCCTAACGTTACACAAATGAAATATTAATCAATATTTTGTGTAGTGTATAAATAAATACCGTCATGCCTTACTGGTGGGGCGGGCAATGGTGGGGGTGCGGTCAGTGAGTTGCCTCACTGACAGCACACTCTTTGCTGGTCCGCCGTGCGAGTAAGACGTGCGCGTTGAACCGAAACTGTGTTGTTTTATTTTACTACGTGCCTAATAGTGACCTGTACAAGTGGCGACCCTGCCAGGATACAAAATATAAGGTACGTGCCAAATAAAAATAAAATAAAAACTGAGTGTTTACAAAGTAGGTAACCAAGAGGTAAATCGGTAGCAAATCAGTTTGTTGTCCTTTACATAATAATTTTCTAATTTGTTACTATCTCGAAATTATTTTAAGCGATCCTTGGAATAAATATTATAATGGTTTTTAAGTTGTAATAATAAAATGTTAAAGGCAGTTATTATTCCAAAACGAAACTGATTTGGTTACATTGATTGGTACCTAAATATTCGTATAATAACGAAACTTGTAGTACGTCAATGATAGATGCTGTGATTATTGGCAGAAAAGAATTGGAGTGTTGTTAAGAATATTAAATATAAATTTTGAACATTATAGTGACATTATGGGTATAGGTAAATAACTGAAGACTGTTATCTAATTATAATCTTAAGGAAGTTAGATCAAGATATTATATTATGCTTGTTACACTGTGTGGCTTCTTTATGATTACCAAGGATTAATTATTTTTGCGTTCTTGAGTATCCTTGATCCCAGTGATGGACATTCCCTGTGTTCAAATTAACAGTTTTCTTCTGTCAATAATCAAAGTTAACATTGTCGTCAGAGGTAGTTTGCTCAAGCAAACGGTACCTAAATGATCTTGATATGGATAACAGTCTAAATAGACTGGGGTAAATACCATAGGATCAAGAGGTAGTTCGATTAATTCGGAACGGTACCTAAAAAGGAAATTAATCCTTCCCTCCAGGTAGACCACAAGTATGTCGCACATACCACCTCTAGAGTCTTTGGACTGTGACGGTGACTCAGCTTCAGTTGGTTTACGCTGGGAAAAGTGGAAACGTGCACTAGGATTGTACCTAACGGCCACCAATGTTACCACACCTGAGGCAAAAAGGGCTTTGCTCTTACACATGGGTGGGTTACCCCTCCAAGAAATATATTATAATATTCCTGGTGCACATGTAGAAAGTACTAGTGATAACAATGATGTATTCACTGTTGCTGTCAACAAGCTTGACGAATATTTTGCCCCTAAACAAAGCCGTGTTTATGAGCGTCACTTGTTCAGGCTCATTAAACAAGAAAATGGGGAAAAATTTGACAAGTTTCTCGTCAGACTCAGACACCAGAGCTCTAAATGCAAATTCACTGCCCCTGATGAACACATGATCGATCAAATCACCGAGAAGTGTGAGTCAGCCAAATTAAGAAAAACAATTCTGACCCTTGGTGATGATGTTACCCTTGACAGGGTTATTTCTGAAGCCAATGCCTTAGAGACTGTAAATCGACAACTTACTGACTTTGGGTTGCCGGGATTAAGTAAAGATCTTCCGGTTAATCGAGTGGAAGCTTCTAAAAATACTTCAAATTCAAATTCATGTGTGCGTTGTGGGGGCAGCCATTCAAGTGATTTTAAATCTTGTCCAGCCCGAGATAAGAAATGTCTTAAGTGTGGGTTTGTTGGACATTTTCGCAAACAGTGTAGAACTAGAGCGGAAAAACGTAAAAATAACGATATTTCTTCTAAACCTAGTAAGAAATCCAAAAGGAAGTCTGAAGAGGTAGATTATATTTTTCATATTGATAATGACGACACCATTAAATGTACGCTAGGAGGTGTTGAAATTGAGATGTTAATAGACTCTGGCAGTAAATGTAATATAATTAACGATGTAACGTGGCAAATTCTGAAGAACAGTGGAGTCCTTGTTGAAAATCAAGTAAAGTCTCCCAACAAGAGATTTATGGCCTACGGAAGTCGTAATGCTTTAACCGTACTTGGGTCTTTTGACTCTACAATAACAATTGGCAACAATTGTTCCAGAGCCAAAGCCACATTTTTTGTTGTAAAAGATGGCACTAGAAATTTACTCGGGAAAGACACCGCCACGTGCCTTGGTGTTCTAAAAATTGGATTAGGAGTAAATGCAATTGATTGTAAGTTCCCTAAATTTAAAGATGTTCAAATTCATATCCCTATAGATACATCAATTAAACCAGTTGCTCAACCTTGTCGAAGAGTCCCTGTCCCGCTAGAGTCTAAAATTAATTAAAAAATTCAAGAGCTTGTTGAGTTTTATAGAGCCAGTTAATAGCCTATCTGACTGGATCTCTCCATTGGTACCTGTTTGGAAAGGATAATTTTGAACTTGTTAGTGACCACAAGCCGTTAGAGGTGATATTCGGAACCGATTCTTAACCGTGTGCGAGAATCGAGCGTTTGGTACTGCGCTTACAATCGTACAATTTTAAAGTAGTTTTAAAATAGCCCGGGCAAGAAAAATATTGCAGACTCACTGTTCAGACTTTGTTCGGATAATAAGTCTCCACAGCCTTTTGATGATGATAATTATTTGAACCTAGTTATTGATCAATATCGTCCTATAGCAATTACTTTGCGTGAGTTAACGCAAGCTTGTGAGGGAGATTCAGAGCTAAAGTTAGTGAGGAATGGAATATACAATAATAGCTGGGACCAGAGTGTCAATACTTATAAGGTCTTTGACAAGAACTTTGTTTTCAAGACAATTTACTGTTGCGTGGGAATAAAATAGTCATCCCGTTATGTTTGAGGTCAAGAGTTTTAGCAGCTGCTCATGAAGGCCACCCGGGCATTGTAGCCATGAAAATGAGATTACGTTCTAAAGTGTGGTGGCCCGAAATTGACAGAGATGCTGAACATTGTGTTAGAGCTTGTAGGGGTTGCACTCTGGTTTCTGCTCCAAATCCTCCTAACCCCATGCGCAGAAGAGAACATACAGCCCTGGATTAATATAGCAATAGAATTAAAGTTACTAAAAACATCGATTCTGCACACACCATTAGCATGCTTAGGGCGCATTCCACCAAACTTTTATACCTAGAATAAATCTTATGCTGGGAATAAATTTTGAATTTTTGACAGTTTTACCATATTATAACTGTCAGACGTCAATTTTATTCCACGTATAAAAGATATCTGACTTTAGTAAAATTAGCTCTTAAAGAAGTATTTTCTCGGTTAGGCACATCCGTAAGCGTTACCGCTGATAATGGTCGGCAGTTCAGAATTTGAAAGTTTTTGCAAAGAATTTGGTATTCAATTATTTCATACTATTCCATATTGGCCTCAACAAAATTACGAAGTTGAGAGGCAGAACCGTAGTAGAGATAAACTACGATAACATGGCGCGCCCCTCCAAATTACTGTTTCGATGTGTTTAGCCATATCCTTACGAAAGTTTTTGTATGTAGTTGTAAGTGTTCGTCTTCAGTAGCAGGCCGGCAGCGGTCTGAGACAGTCAAGTTGTTGATACTACATCGCTCAGTGACACGAAAGTACTGATTGCAAAATAAGTTAGTCATGGAAAATTTGGGGAGTGTTAAAAAACTATGTCGCAAACAAAAATATAGACCATAACTACACATCCATAATGAAATTACTTCATGAACATCTAGACATGATCGATTGCACAATGTGGACCAACACTTGCAGACATGTGGAGGAGACGGAATCCAAATACTGGGATAACTACGACGACGAGCAAGAATTTATTATTCACGTAGGAGAATCAGATTCTGAAAACGACACATCAAGCTTCTATGACAGCGATGAACAAAATTTTAGTTCCAGTGCTAATAGAGATAATTAAGATTTTTTATTTTATATAAACGTTGTGGGCCAAGTGATTAATGAGGGTATTATTAATAACGCCCGGGCAGTATGAATAATGCCCTCATTGTCACTTGGACCATAATGTATATTATGTACTTTTTTATAATAATTATGATTACGTATTTTTGTTAATTAATGATTTTGATGTCTTAGTAACTAAAAATAAATGTGTTACAAATATATTATAAAGGTTTCATTTATTAAATATTTATTTTATAAAGCATTAATGATTAATATAATAAACAGTCATAAATTATTAATATGTATAAAAATAATAAGAGTCACATTTCATTCATTCATTCATTTTATTGAAAACATTAAACATCAAAATATTAGATTTAGAGTAAATTAAATTTCAATATTTGAACACAATAAAATTTATTCATAGTTTTGTGCAATCGGTACTCGTAATATCTCACTTATTACCAGATTTGTTGGTCAACTAATCATAACTAGCCGACCGCGCAAGACAACGCACGTGTTCGTTTCATAGAATACCTCAGTGCAGCGCCATACTAATAATAATGAGCGATTAATGACGGCACTAGTCGAGCAACATATCCGTGGATTTGTTTTTGTTTGACGGTTTTTGCATTACACACACATGCGTTGTGAGTGTTGGTGGTGCTTTGTAAATACTTACACAAATACTTTCAAACGTTTCTGAATTTTGGAGGGGCGCGCCATGTTATCGTAGTTAATCTCTATATTGAAACGTTTACGGATTAGCCAAAGCCAAAAATCTAATTGGCAAGAAGATTTGCTCATATATCTCACTATGTGTAATCAGTCAGTTTATAGATAAACTGCCATCCGTTGTGGATATAGAATTTACAGATCCAGGAGTTAGTGACAGGGATAGTGAAACAAAAAGTAAAGGAAAAGAATATGCCGATAGGAAGAGGCAAGCGACGGAATCTAGCATAGATGTTGGAGAAAAAGTATATGTCAGGAATACAATAAAGGAAAACAAGTTGTCCTCCACATTCAAGGATACGACACATACAGTGGTAAATAAAGAAGGGAACGATGTGGAATTGGTAAACGATGGTAGTGGACAACGGTTACGTAAAAATATAGTACATTTGAAGAGAGTTGAAGGAAAGTGGGAGGTTTGCAGAAATGAGGATGATAAATCTTCGGGAAATAACGATGCCATAGATAACAATGTGTGTGAATAAAATTAATAAGTTGATTGTTTTTCAGACCATTCTTAAAATTATTTGATGATTGATCTTGAAATAAATTGATTTGTACTTAATTATACTTATACGAAATAATGCTATTTTTTCTAATTTTGTAAAAGGTAGATGTAGTGTATAAATAAATACCGTCATGCCTTACTGGTGGGGCGGGCAATGGTGGGGGTGCGGTCAGTGAGTTGCCTCACTGACAGCACACTCTTTGCTGGTCCGCCGTGCGAGTAAGACGTGCGCGTTGAACCGAAACTGTGTTGTTTTATTTTACTACGTGCCTAATAGTGACCTGTACATTTTGTTTCTTTTTTTTTGTGGTCAATCATAAAATATTAAGCAGTTTTATCATGGGATAAGAAATTCGGTTTAAAGAAACTTTATTCCCAAAAAAGACATAAGTCACTTACTTGAGAACAATACTAAAAAATATAGATTACAATAATGTTCGTCATCAGTATTACAATAATAGTTACCCATCCAATGCATTCATTTCTCCAGAAGTGATCGATCCGCAATTATGTGCTGGCTAAGTTGAGTTTTGAATGCATTGTAAGAGTGTACATTTCTTATACAAGACGGTAATTTGTTATAAAGCTGTGCTCCTTCAAAAGTTAGCATTTTTTTGCCATAGTTGGTTCTTGTTTTTGGTAAAACTAACAAGCTTGCTCGCCGTGTACTGCGTTGACTAACTTGTTTATATTGAGTGAGTGTTATGTTTGAGTGAACGCTTTTGTTTAGAATATTTCTGATGAAGATGCATGTGTTGTAAATATAAAGTTGTTTTATGTTCATTATTTTTGTGTCTTGATAAATTTTACTGGTAGATGTTAGATATGGGTAGTTGAATATAATTTTTATGATTTTATTTTGGGTAGTTTGAAGTTCTGATAATTTTGTTTTAGCAGCACTGCCCCAAATTTCGATTAAATTAAGTAGATGTGGCTTTACTAGGGAATTGTAAATAGTATACCGCAATTTTGGTGGAATACAATGAACAATGTTGCGCAGTGACCCGGAGAGTGCCGAGAGTTTACTTTTTATATGATCAATATGAGCGTTCCACGTTAGTAAGCTGTCCATTCTTAGACCGAGGTATTTTTCGCATGGTTTTTGCTGTAGTGGGATATCATTTATTGTTAGAGGGTCATATGAGGGAATTGATTTATTTTTAGCCTTAAATATTATATAACATGTTTTAGAGATATTTATTGTTAGAAGATTGAACTGAAACCATGCGAGTAGGGTATTTAAATCTTCTTGTGCTTGTGAGATAATGTGATGGATGGAAGATCCGAAGTAAAATAAACAAGTGTCGTCGGCGTATAAGGTAAGGTGACCATGTAGTTTAATTTCGTTTATATTATTTATATATATTAAAAAGAGTAAGGGACCTAGGATAGATCCCTGTGGGACGCCACATGTAATAGGTAATGCATCACTTTGGTGATTACCAAGTTTGACCACTTGCGAACGATTTTTTAGGTAAGACTCGAGCATTTTTAGAGCTTTTCCCGTGATTTTTATTGATTCCAGTTTTTTTAGGAGTAGTTTGTGGCTAACCGTATCAAAGGCCTTTTTTAAATCAATAAAAATGCCCAGGGCCCAGTGCCAATGCCCAGGGCTATGTTTTTTCTGTCTATGTTTTGTTTAATTTTAGTGATGAGATCAATAGTGGCTGTAGTAGTATTACTTCTGGGTCTAAATCCATATTGTCGATCGGTGATAAAGTTAATAGAATTAAGATACTTTTCTAATCGGTTGTGAATAATTTTTTCTAATATTTTTGACAGTATAGGTAACACTGAGATAGGTCGATAATTTCCTGGATCTGTGGTACGGCCTGATTTATAGATTGGTGTTACTTTTGCTATTTTTAGTGTTTCAGGAAAGTTCCCGTCATCCAGTAGTTTATTCAGACATTTGCTCAGATCGTTTACGATTAAACTTTTAACGGTTTTAATTACTTTGGTTTTTATTCCGTCTAGGCCAGTGCTGCAGTTTGGATCGAGTTTAGTTATAATGGTTGTTACTTCATTAGCAGAACATGGGCTGAAACTGGAGAGCTCAACGTTTTGGGTTATAGGATTTGGTAAAGCGCGGTCATAATCGTTATGAAATGAACTAGGTATTTCGTTCGCTAGGAGTGATCCAATTGTAGCAAAGTATTCGTTAAATATTTGTATATTTTTTTTTTTAATATAAAATTAATTATTTAATCATATTAATACTGACTTCCCTTATTTTCATATTAAAACAATGTTGCCATATGATATAGGTAGTTAAGTTAATCGATGTACAAACGATTATTATTACAAAAATACAATGAATAATTGATTATTTAAAATATTAATAATTATTCTTTATTACATAACTTTAAATAAAAAACATTTTTTTTTTAATAATGGTTTAAATAATGGTCGTAAAAATGAATTGATTCATAAATCGATTTCACAATCGATTGTCACTGTTTTAATATACAGGCAACAAATCGGAACTTTTGTCAATGTCAAGTCAAAAACTCAAACGTCAATCACATCATTCGCTTCGTTCATTGAGATAAATATGTCTATGGCTTCGTTCGTTGTCTTTGCGGTGGTACGTTAGTGGATATATCTCTTCGTTCGATCGAATCTAGTTGGAAGGCGTCTGAATCTTCAATGTGTCCTACAATAAATTCAGGTTAACTCTAGTCAACAATATAGTCAAATAGTTATTGTCTTGAAGTATTACGTGAGAGCTCAGTGTAACCTTAGGTTAGAGGTTGTTTTCAAACAAACCAATATCATCCTATATTTTCTTTCTCCCATGGAGCAGTCGTAAATAATTTAGTTTTTTTTTAAATGGTATTAGTGTATAAATAAAATAATGCAATAATTGTTACTGTAACATCAGGCCCAACTTTCTAGGAACTTTCGCCCGTCTCCTTTACATTTATTTCAGAAACAATCCATTAATATCGGTTTATTGATTTCGAAAAACAAGGGCTTCAAAGTTTGTATGAAATGCCGTACGTCGTAAGCGCTCTGAAGGTCATCGGTTATTTAACTATGAATTTAGGATCCGTTGCTCTTATTAACCGTTGCAGTTGAAGAGACGGTATAAACATATTGGTACGAGCTTGGGGTTCGTGACAATAAAAACTGCCGATTTAATAACCAAAAATTGACACTATAATCACTACACTAATTACAATTCAAACACACTAATTATGAAACACAATTTCACTACTGATCACTCTTAGTCGCACTTGAATATCACTTCGATGTACCTGCTTGTATCGCTTATTCAAAACTATGTGTCTCGCGGCTCACACCGGCCTTGTGCCACAGAGCTACTATATAAACATCTAGAACGTTCGAGTACATACCGGTCCCGGCTGACCCGATGTCGATAGTTCTCGGAATTTCTAGGACCTTGACCCTACTAGTTCTGCTACCCGATACTAGATGGCGCTAGTGGTAACTAATGTCACCATGTACCAGGCATCAATTGTGGCGCGCAGTAATATGTTAGAGTTTATGATATATTGTGTGTTTTTGTGAAAACGAAGTTCTCATAATAATATGGCGATGTTTACCTCCAACAATATCGGAAACGTGTCCCTTTAGGGTGCCATATTACTCGACATTTTTTGTTAAGTGTCCCCTACCCATATATACTATTATCATCGTAAAAAAACTGGCACTCCGGGAGTGCCGACAAAAGTGAAAACTTGAACAATTACGTGTTTATTTTGTGAATCGTCTTATAAACAAAACACGCGCGGTACCGGCTACGGCCATCCGTCTTACGAATTTTCGATCAGGTCAAGTGTCCTGACGCGAGTTTAACATTTTTTACCCATTACAAAAAAGTGTATAACGCCGGTAAAGAAGTTTTCACTTCAAAAACCAAAATGGCGGGTGGTGGATATGCCAGCTTCCATAGAAATATGTTCGAAATCCTTTATTTTTTCTTTTATATGGTCTTTTTTTTTGTTATTTTAATAGCAGTTCTCTCCTATTGCACGTCATTCAACTCGATTTTCACCAACCCTCATCCAGCTGCTACCAGCCATCCTGCGAAGATCTTCGCTCCAACTAGCCTGAGGGCGTCCAACCTTACCTCACTTCAATTACCTCAACGGAATCCAACACCCGAGGTAGACCGAGCTTATCAGCATCAGGAGCCCCCATGATAGATGAGCGAATCAGCCGCTGAAGAACTTCAGGACTTTCACTCTCTGGCAGGTTACACTGGAAACAAGAGAAAGGTTAGCCTGAAAGATAAGAAAAAAAAAACGTGTGGGGTCGAAGGATCCCCGGCAGGAACGAAGTTCAAAATAAAAATCCAAGATGGCAGCTGCGATAATTTCAAAATGACGAAAATGGACCACAATATCGACTTTAGCACCCTCGAAAACCATGAAAACGACACCCATAACGAAAAATTTTGAAATTGTTTGCAGACGTCATCTTGGATTGAGGTCAAAATGAAAACGGGGACGAAGAAATTTGATTGCTCAAAAGATTACAGAGATTTTACATTGGCCCCAAAATAGGCAAGTCTGTATGTTGGGCACCAAAACAAACTATCTCTCTCTATCTCTCTGCCCAACCAACCAGCCAACCAGCGCCGGGGCTCTGTCTCGTATAGGGTCTTAGCATTATGCTGAGCGTTGGCCGTTTTGCGTAAATGTGACGCATACTTTCTCCCAAATTGTTATTTTTGTTTTTCTGTTGTTTTTTTTATTTTTATGCGTCATGTTTGCCGCAAATAAACGTATTTTCTTTTTCTTTTCTTCTGTCCCTTTCTATTGACATAAATTAAAAGTCGCATGAAAGGGTCTAAGGGATTTTTATAGAAATTTCCATCGAAATTATTGATACTTTTAGGCAGCTGAAACAGCCCTATGATGCCCTTCTGCAGAGAAGCTCCGATTTATAGTCTAGAGAGCAGATGATTCTCATGATGAAATGTAAAAAAAAGGTGTAAGCATAATCTATACTAATATTATAAAGCTGAAGAGTTTGTTTGTTTGTTTGGTTTAACGCGCTAATTTCTGGAACTACCAGTCGGATTTGAAAAATTCTTTTTGCATTTGATAGCCTAATTCTTGAGGAAGGCTATAGGCTTTAGAATCACGCTATGACCTTTAGGAGCCGAGCAAAAAGAAAAAAAAGTCAGAAAGAACGCTAAGCAAAAACGAAGTAATAGCGCGGGCAGGCGATGCGATGCGACGGGATGGGTTGGAGTAACAAGAAATTTCACGCGGACGAAGTCGCGGGCAGAAGCTAGTAATATTATAAATGGGAAAGTTTGTGCAGATGTTTGTTACTCAATCACGCGTAAACCGTTGAACAGAATTGGATGAAAATTGGCACATAGATAGACCATTTCCTGGATTAACACATAGGATACCTTTTATCCCGATATTAACACGGGATCAAAACTTACGCGGGCGAAACCGCGGGGCGCTGCTAGTGGGCCTATAATTTTCCCACTACTGGGATACAGGCTTCCATTCTGTGAGAGTGGGCAAAATCCACCACGCGGGTCCAGTGCGGGTTGGTAGATGTCACATGTCTACGATATTTTGGTTCTAAGACATGCCGGGTTCCTCACGATGTTTTTCCTACACTGTTTTGAGAGCAGTGGTGATGAAATAATTAACAAAAAGTAAAGTGCACTTGCTTGGGGTTCGAACCCACGACTTAAGACTCGTAAGGCACGGCACAGGGGCACCACAGACTAAAAAAAAGGGGGTTAACAATGGAAATTAAAAACATTAAATTACAGTACCCGGCGATAAATATTGCACATCGACCTTTTTACACAAAACCATTTTATATAAAGAATAAAAATAATTATCAAAAGAAGCAAATCATAATTGTTTTAACAGCTCCTAATAGATACCGGACTGTTTGTATTTCGTGCGACAGAGATAACGCTCTACGAAGCCGAAATTATCCGATTGTCTCTTTCCAAAGGTCGATGTGCAATATTTATGGCCGGGTACTGTAGTAAATCTTGATAAATATGGTCCGACGACCTTGTGAAGGCCGCAGGAACCCGTTGGATGCGAGAAGCACAGAACCGGTCGAAGTGGAGGTGCTTGGGGGAGGCCTATGTCCAGCAGTGGACGTCTTCCGGCTGAAATGGTGATGATGATAAATATATCTACTCACACCGGCAACTTGATCGTAGTGCGTAGCAACCATAATAACAGGCGAGCCCGGGGCACGAGCTTGTATAGACCTAGACAAAAATACAATATCTTCTATACATACATATGATAAAAAAACAAAAAAAAAACCATCCAAATCAATGAGGGTTTTCGTGAAAATTTACGACACCAGTTGGCACCACTTTGACAAAAGGTCTTCCAATATAAAATATATGATGACGTTCATCATTCGATTCATTCATTCGTTCATCATTCAGTCATGACTAAAGAAAATATAGCCTCTTTGACAGATGCCTGGACCTGACGTGTCAGTGCTGCCACCTAGCGAACGTCATTTCAGAAAACCCTCATTGTTCTATAAATAGTATAGGATTTTTATCTCACGAAGCGACGCGCGTTTTACGTGTCCTGCCTACAGCAAATCATCTGAATAGCCTCATGATTAGCTGTCTACTTCAATCGGATGCGTAGTTAATAGCTATGTGATGGCTCTTTTTACACCCTGTTTAATAACGAACGCTTTTCTTCTCAGCTTGATTATGAAAATAATTATTCATGCCGTGTAATTTGCCAGCAAAGTGATAGTCGCCAATCGTAAAATGTAATAATAAAGGTCATACATTTTTTATACATTTTTACATTTTCATACATTTCTTACATTTTTTTATATTTTTAAATGTTTTTTTTTTATGTTTTTTGTAAAAAAATATTTAAAAATGTAAGAAGTTTGTAACAAAATAAATAAAGGAATAAGGTCACAGCACAAGTATCAAATCGGAAAGGGATCGTCACGGCATCGCCTTTCGCCTCGCCGCCCGTCAAACAGGCGTCAACCTAACGTAAGCACGTGACCAAAGCGGATCAACAGCTCCGATACGTCGACTCGGCTACGGCTAGGCGACGCCGCGCTTACGGCTCGCCGACTGCTGGTTGATGGTGCTGGCAGGCCGCGGGAGAAGACAAAGGTGGACAAAGAGACGTAAGCTCGGGTACGGAGAGACGTAAGCTCGGGTACGGAGAGACGGAAAGCTCGGGTACGGAGAGACGTAAGCTCAGGTACGGAGAGACTTAAGCTCGGGTACGGAGAGACGTAAGCTCGGGTACGGAGAGACGCAAGCGAGGGAACGGAGAGACGTAAGCTCGGGTACGGAGAGAAGTAAGCGAGGGGATGGAGAGACGTAAGTGAGGGGTCGGAGAGACGTAAGCTCGGGTACGGAGAGACGTAAGCTCGGGTACGGAGAGACGTAAGCGAGGGCACGGTGAGACCTAAACTCGGGTACGGAGAGACGTAAGCGAGGGGACGGAGAGACGTAAGCGAGGGGACGGAGAGACGTAAGCGAGGGGTCGGAGAGACGTAAGCTCGGGTACGGAGAGACGTAAGCTCGGGTACGGAGAGACGTAAGCTCGGGTACGGAGAGACGTAAGCTCGGGTACGGAGAGACGTAAGCGAGGGCACGGTGAGACCTAAACTCGGGTACGGAGAGACGTAAGCGAGGGGACGGAGAGACGTAAGCGAGGGGACGGAGAGACGTAAGCGAGGGGTCGGAGAGACGTAAGCTCGGGTACGGAGAGATGTAAGCTCGTGTACGGAGAGACGTAAGCGAGGGCACGGTGAGACCTAAACTCGGGTACGGAGAGACGTAAGCGAGAGGACGGAGAGACGTAAGCGAGGGGACGGAGAGACGTAAGCGAGGGGTCGGAGAGACGTAAGCTCGGGTACGGAGAGACGTAAGCTCGGGTAAGGAGAGACGTAAGCTCGGGTACGGAGAGACGTAAGCTCGGGTACGGAGACGTAAGCGCGGGGACGACGAGCAGTAACGCACAGCACCGCGGTTCGTGAGCTTGTCCCGAGGCGAGGCGATTACGTTACGATTCCGATTAGTGTGCGTTGTAGTAGGGAGTTTCATACAAAGAATACTGAACGGCTCGAGTTGATACGGTGCCGATCCCTTTCCGGTTTGATACGTGTGCTATGACCTTAATTCAGAACATAAATTGTATATCAATATTACCGTGAGGCACCCAGCTAATTTCTTAATCCGAATTTTTCACGTTTTATCTTCTTTCTTTCTTACCTGAGCCAGTTAAGTGCTCCAGCGAGTCCCTTCCTCCCATCCGTCACTTTCCACACGACGAGATACAGCGATCTTCGCGACAAGAAGTACTGATGTGTTGCGTAGTACCTGTAAAATACATTACATTACTTTGCTGCAGGATCTAATCCAATCTAACTAGCGTGGGTGCTTACTCTTCAATTTAATTCCGATAGATCGACATTGGAATTGTGACGTTTCGTACTCTTGAGTTCGATGCTAGCGCCAAATGATTTTTAGATTGGGTGTCCATTTTGGAGAACTAAGTGGAATTGGATTCCGGCTTTTTTTTTTGAGCATGGGAAATCATCAAATGACCCCTCCCGCTCTGGGTGAAGCGGAAGGGAGTGTCAGACTCTTACTGATTAAACCCCACCCGTGTTCCTTCCTTAGCCCTTTATGTTCCGGGCCAGCGGTAACCCTTTCGGGCAATCCCGCTGACCCGGCAGGCTTCTCTGTTGCAGACATCTCTTTGAGGCGCGCGTGGAACACGTACGCGCCGTCCGGCACGGGCCTGGTCCTGATCGGACGGTGAGCTTTGGGTTTGGGCTTGGCGTGGGGTAATTGTTGACAATATTGTTTTCAAGAGTACCGAATCACGTGACTGTAAAATTAACATTGGAATCATATTGGCATCTCATTGGAATTAAAATTAGTTTGGAGAGTAAGCCCCCTGTACTGTCCCACGGCATAAGGCACGACAAAGGTCTCCCTCTCCCTTTTCCACACAATTCTGTCTTTTGAAGGTAGGTGTCCAGCTCGTTCCGCCATCATCGTATTGGCCTGCCGCGATGGCGTCGTGCGTTTAGTGGGACCCAATCGGTGGTTCTCTTAGCCCAATTGTCACCTGTCATGCGGAAAACATGTCCGGACCAGTCCCACTAAAGTTTAACGGCTTTTTGGGTAACGTCTGTTTGAGAATAATCCAAACATACAGGATTTATTGCATTAGCAACATTTCCAATTTTATTAATTACTAGTTTTTGTATACTGGCAACATATAAAAAAAGAAACTCTGTGCGCCATGAACGTTTGTGCTCTTGTATTAATATTTAAACCTATTATGGTAATACAGTTCTATTGCTAAAAATCAACCAGCATTTTATTGTACAACATCTGAAGGCCAATTCTCGTAATTTAAAACGTTCAAAATCTAGTCGCAGTCTCATCTCGGCGACAAACAAATGTCAAAAACTTGTCAAAATGTAGGGAAATTAGAAGTATTTTTTGACAGATTGAGACCGAGATCAGACTGTGAACGTTGTTAAGATTAGTAGAATTGCCCCTCTGTTATCTTAGTTTTGACGCGCAGTATTGTGTTCCTTATACGGTCAGAAATTCGAACCCAATATAGAAAGATTTATGTTACTTACTGGATTGGAGATTTATCTTACTTACTGGTTGTTTTTTTTTTCGTCTCGAAATTTTTACAGGGTGTTCTACCCATGAATATGAACAACTTTTACTGTGGGACCAACTATGAAATCACGAAAAAAATCAGCTGTTTAATACAAAATTTCAATACCTACTAGACCAAAATTAACGAAACAGCAGATTTTGTTTTTCGTGATTTCATAGTTGGTACCATAGTGAAAGTTGTTCATATCCACGGGTAGAACAGCCCTGTAAAAATTTCGAGACAGTAAAAAAAATCATACAGTACTTATCTTCTTAATATGTATATATAAATTACGTGTCACGATGTTTGTCCGCGATGGACTCCTAAACTACTTAACCGATTTTAATCAAATTTGTACACCGTGTGCAGTTTGATCCAACTTGAAAGATAGGATAGCTCACATATCTCCATTTATAATCGCAATATTATTTTATTGCATAAAAACGTTAGCCACAGCAACGCGTGGCCGGGTCAGCTAGTATATTTATATAATAATATCTCACTCCTGCTGCCCTCCAAAGTCCCAGGTCCGGAAAGTGATGGGGCCTCGCGTGGAGCGGTGTTTCTCGTACACCCACGTGCCGATGTCCACGCCCACTGTTGAGACGTTGCCGCGACGGGAGGATTTGTTGCCCATGCGCTTTGCCCAGTGCTAGAAGAGGGACGATTTTTAAACCATAGCAAATTTTTTATACAATATGTAACATAATCGTCAATTATGAACAAGACTTGCGTTTATTCTATAACACCTTGTATAAATGGGTTATGGAGGTCAGATAGGCAGTCGCTCCATGTAAAATACTCGTATTCAGCTGCATCCGGTTAGACTGGAAGCTAACCCCAGCATCCAGTATAGTTGGGAGAAGGTTTTGTAATAGAAAGATAGGAAATGTCGACTCCATCTAGCTTATTTTTTAACTAACTTCAAAAAATGAGGAGGTTCTCAATTTGGATGTTTATATTTTTTTTATGTATGTTCGGGCATAACTCCGTCATATATAGACGGAATGGGGGTTTTCGTGAAAATTTACGACACCAGTTGGCACCATTTTGACAAGAGGTCTTCCAATATAAAATATATGATGACGTTCATCATTCGATTCATTCATTCGTTCATCATTCAGTCATGACTAAAGAAAATATAGGCTCTTTGACAGATGCCTGGACCTGACGTGTCAGTGCTGCCACCTAGCGAACATCATTTCAGAAAACCCTCATTGCAAATTTATATTTTTTAATGGATAAGGATGCCTCAGTGGTGGTGCTAAAGACGGATTTGCAAAATTGTTTTTTAAATAGATAATAGGTATGCCTCAGGGGTGGTCTCATATAAATTTTATAAGCTTTGCTTGGGTTGTTTTTGAGTTAGCTTCAATAATACTTTTATATTGATGATGTTTTAATAACTTCCTGTCACTGATATTTACATAGCAAGAAGTTTTATATGAATTTGTGTGGGGTACAAACAAAATGCGGAACCAACGACATCGAGTTCCGAAATTAAAGTAATTTTTTACTTTAGTGTTTTTTTTTTTGGAAGTCGGATGTTTCTTTTGTAAAAACATTTTTTTTATGTGACATGTAAAAGCGATTCCGATTTCCTATTTACAGAATTACAGAGGTATAAGGAACAGGGTGTTAAAGTTTTGCGCGGTAAACTCTGCTTGCGAGATGCAGGATTTTGCGTGACGTCAGTATGACGCGTTGTTCTCATGTGGCGTTGTAGATACCGCTACAGAATAAACATTTTATTGCAAAAGTAATTTGAGTATGACATACCTCTGTAGGTTTTCTTCGGTGTTGAATAGCAGACTCTTGTCTTAGGCACTCCAGCAAACTTGTTTTGCCAATACCCTGCGTAAATAAAATGAAACGGTTTTACATTCTTACTTATTTATTCAGACAAGAAGCACAGAAGAATGGATTAATGTAGATTTGTTTTGACCCAACGTAAAATAGTAAATTGTTTGCCAGGGGAGCAAACAACTCTTTTGAAGGCGAGAGTATTTTTTTTAAATCCTGAACGCAGCGAGGGATTCAAAGCACGTTACTCAAGCTTAAAATAGTGTTGCTCCCGAGGTAGAGACGCTACTTTTTATCAAAATGAAAAAATAATTAAGTGTAATTTATGAATAGGAATTGTACGTTTATTTATTTACATACAACTTCGAGTAAACAATTACGAAAGCAGAATGCTTTTGGCGCTTTTTTTTATTTTTTCACAAACTTATATTTTTTTATTGGCTCGCGCGCGTTTTGCTTAATCATTCAGCCTGTTACTTGTTCATACAATATTCGTGATTGATCTTTTTGGTGATTGGAACTTTTACTAACAATATCCACAATCTAAATTCAAATCACTTTTAGTCCCTAGGGATTAAAGAGCTATTTCAGTCAGTTTTGAATAGATGTGATAAAAAAAGTATTTTTGTTCTTACCTGTAAGCCCACAAACATGAGCTTCATCCTGGTGTAAGGCCTCGCCTCCTGCAGCACGGACTTCAGATACCCCACAATATCCATGCTCTTATATCGACCACACTGCAGCATTGAACGTAGGGGTTCTTGTAAACAGCAGCCGACGGTATTCAGGTTCCAGAGGCGGGAGAGGAGGCCCATTTGTGGAGGGAGCTCTGTTATATCTGTAATAATACTTAATATTATAAAGCTGATGAGTTTGTTTGTTTGTTTGTTTGGTTGAACGCGCTAATCTCTGGAACTACCAGTCGGATTTGAAAAATTCTTTTTGCATTTGATAACCCAATTCTTGAGGAAGGCTATAGGCTATTTAACGTCACGCTATGACCTTTAGGAGCCGAGCAAAAAGAAAAAAAGTCAGAAAGAACGCTAAGCAAAAACGAAGTAATAGCGCGGGCAGGCGATGCGATGCGACGGGGTGGGTCGGAGTAACAAGAAATTTCACGCGGAAGAAGTCGCGGGCAGAAAATAAAATATAAAGAAACCTCCTCCTCCTGCTCTCAAAACGGTGAAGGAAAACATCGTGAGGAAACCGGCATGTCCTAGAACCAAAATTTCGAAGACATGTGACATCTAACAACCCGCACTGCACCCGCGTGGTGGATTACGTCCCACTCCCTCTCACAGAGATGAGGCCTGTGTCCCAGCAGTGGGAACGTTATAGTCTGACTATGATGATGAGTGCTGCAATAGACAGTTTAGGTCTTCTATTAATGTTATTTTTCTATTACTATCACACACTGTTCCGTTACCGTAACGTTTTTCTAATGCTTACGATCAATTTCTGAACGCATCGATGTTCTAATTTCTCGCAAGATGGCGGCACCGAAAACAGTTTTAACTAGCTGTCATTGCACACATGTACTCGTCTTTTTTGGAGCGAAGGCAGAGGTCGTGTGAGTGAAAGCAAGGCGCGCGCGCGTCACGAAATCTGTAAATGTCACTCCAGATAAACGGAAAATATTTCTTACAAAGGAAAAAATTATATTAGACATATTGAAAAGTTCTTTATTAAAACTATTTGAAAATATCCCTAGGACATTGAAGATAGAATCTACTCCGAATTTCTACAATAAAGAAACAAATGATGTTAAACCAGATTTGGAACAGCCAAGAGTTTTCAGTTCGTTTTTGAAACAATTTCAAAATAAAACACAGCTAGTTTCTGATAGTGTCTCCACAGTTGATAAAGAAACTAAAAATATTGAACTTAAACGAAAATCCACAACAATGTTAGATTTTATCTCTTCAAAAACGAAGAGAACAGAAGTGTTTACATAAGAAGAAAACTTAGCACTGGACAAAGAAATTGAAACCTTAACAATCGGACGAAATCCTAGGGGAAATCGAATCATCCTCTATTTCGCGTGTGAACAGCCCTCAAACGTGAAACCCTGAAGCTAGCTTATGGACCATCGAAGGTGGAAACTCAACGATCGCCGAAACAGTCCAAGGTACGTAAGTGCATTGTATTCGCTGCGGCTTATGTCGAGTTATTGAACATCGTAATTATACGAAAATCGTTATTTTCCCAGTGTAGTATTCAAGCCACCCCTATTTCGGTTTGATGCGTATGCTACACACACCTTTATTCCCGCTGATATTGAGCACGGACAGGTTCGTGAGCTCGTGTATAGCAGGCGGTATTCCTCGCAGGAGGTTGCAGGACACATCCAGCATTGACAGCAGAGGAAACAGGAGCCGACCCTTGAGAGAAGATCCTGTGTTCTGGAAGAGAGTGAAATAGGGTATTTGACTACAGTACCCGGCGATAAATATTGCACATCGACCTTTGGAAAGAGACAATCGGCTAATTTCGGCTTCGTAGAGCGTTATCTCTGTCGCACGAAATACAAACAGTCCGGTATCTATTAGGAGCTGTTAAAACAATTATGATTTGCTTCTTTTGATAATTATTTTTATTCTTTGTATGAAATACAAAAAAACGTAAAGGTCGATTTGCAATATTTATCGCCGGGTATTGTACTGTCTATACAAGGTCAAATTAAATTACCTAGCGAAACTAACTCTGCAGACGTGTTAGGTAAATGATAAATGGTTTTATTTTTGTAAGTAGGTTTGCACAAACACTTTTAACTAGATGAGGTCGGCGTTTCCTATCTGACTACTCCGAGAAGAAAGGCCGAAACAAACTCAGAGGTCATAGACTCTTTTAAAGTCCAGACATAATCTTGGTCAGGTTATAATTATGAAGACCATGTAGGTCGATGTCTGAGATGATCTTTCCTCAAAAGACTTTGAGGAAAGAACCACACAGATTGAGAGGACCTGTCCAGTCAGTGCACGTATTTGTCAGAAATCGTGCAGCTCAACTCAAGACTTAAGGAGCTCAACGATTCGACGAACAATACCAAAGAAAGGACATTTGGGTAGGTCGCGTAAATTACTCAAACTGCCAGACCATGGCGAGAATAATAAAAAAAAAATGTATCGATATCCTTACATATACAGGTGAATTTTTCAAGTGGGCGTGGATAGCCAAATCTGAAACTATGAGGAATAGCGGAAAGTACTCAAAGGAGTCTCAGGCTCGATTTTGATGAAAACTAAAACTGCATCATTGGATTTTTGAAAAATCAATATTTCTAGCCAGGAATCGAACCTGTCGATTTTGAAAGAAAAAAAAAACACACTGTGTTATTACACCATTCGATAGTGTCGCTAATACGGATAGAATTCTGGGACTTCCCAGACTAACTAATTAACCTTAATTAAAAAAAAACTTATTAACCTAAATTAACTAGTTTTCCGTATATCATTACTTAATGATATACGGAAAACTAGTTAATTATAAAACTTATCTCATCGGATAAGGTTTCTAATTGATTGTGTAGTACGTTCTGACTTCTGTTCATGAATCACGAGTGTGTGCGTGACGTCGTCTCTATTAGAAAGAAAGAAAAAGTATTTGTGTGTTTGTGTGTTTTGTGTTTTAATTTGCGTGTATTTGTGTTTTTAGTGTTTGTGTTTTTTTTTTCTATTACTGAATTGCGTGTGTAGTACTGGCCTGTGGAAGGGGGAAACTGGCGACCCTGGGTTCTGATACATTTTCAACTACCGGACATATTTCTTTCTTATCTGTGGTGCATACCCATTCATCATCTTCATCATTAGTTTCATCTTGTGCAGCCGATGATAAGCCGTCATCGTCCGTAGTCAGTTGGATGCGCGTCAGAAGATTGTTAGCCAGGATCTGAAAGAAAAATAAGTATTTTTTTAATAATATGTACTATGTACAGTCAACAAAAGAGATAAGTATGTAGGGTCGTCGGATATAGTTGAAATTTAGTACGAAACCGTTGGATGTTCTCGAATAAAATTTAATTTTATTAATATTTTATCCGACGATCCTGCATACTTATCTATTTTGTTGACTGTACACACGCCAGCACATCCAGCTACTTACGATCTGTCAAAATTCTTTAATAGATTTTCAACTTTATCGCTAAAGCATAAGGTTCAAAGTTGATTGGGAAAACTTGACAGTTTCGGGTAGCTTGATGTGGAAAATTTAGGAACTTTGAAAAAAATAAATTGCACCCGTGCGAAGCTGGGGTGGGTCGCTAGTATATAATACATAAAAATGACAAAGTTGGTGATTAATTACTTTACAATTACTAGGTTTAAAAGTGGTTAATCGCAAACATTGCCAACTGTACTATCTTATCTTACGAGGGGCTCAGGTGTCTTCTAGCAGGACAGGCAGCACTGCGCAGCTGTGACCTGACAGAGCCTCCAGACCTTCACCAGGAGGTGCAACACTCACCAGGGTCCTCAACCCCTCAAGCCTCAGGTGTCTTCTAGCAGGACAGGCAGCACTGAGCAGCTGTGACCTGAAAGAGCCTCCAGACCTTCACCAGGAGATGCAACAGTCACCAGAGTCCTCAACCCCTCAAGCCTCAAGTGTCTTCTAGCAGGACAGGCAGCACTGAGCAGCTGTGACCTGACAGAGCCTCCAGACCTTCACCAGGAGTTGCAACACTCACCAGAGTCCTCAACCCCTCAAGCCTCAGGTGTCTTCTAGCAGGACAGGCAGCACTGAGCAGCTGTGACCTGATAAAAGTCTTTGGACCTTCACCAGTAGTTGGAACACTCACCAGGGTCCTCAATCCCTCAAGCTTCAGGTTTCTTCTAGCAGGACAGGCAGCACTGAGCAGCTGTGAACTGACAGAGCCTCCAGACCTTCACCAGGAGGTGCAACACTCACCAGGGTCCTCAAGCCCTCAAGCCTCAGGTGCCTTCTAGCAGGACAGGCAGCACTGAGCAGCTGTGACCTGACAGAGCCTCCAGACCTTCAACAGGGGATGCAACACTCACCAGGGTCCTCAACCCCTCAAGCCTCAGGCGTCTTCTAACAGGAGAGGCAGCACTAAGCAGCTGTGACCTGACAGAGCCTCCAGATATTTACAAGGGGTTGCAACACTCACCAGGGTCCTCAATCCCTCAAGCCTCAGGTGTCTTCTAGCAGGACAAGCAGCACTGAGCAGCTGTGACCTGACAGAGCCTCCAGACCTTGGTCTGGACCGCACATTGTTGTTTGCTGAGGAGTTGGGGCAGTAGCAGGCGAGAGGATCGCCTTCGGTGGAGCCGAAGCTTTCAACCTGTAAGAGATGAACAGTTCTGAGTCAGTTTAACAGGACACGCAACGCAAATCAAGTTGTTTTTTGTCTAGCAGTGTTTATTTTTATAAAACTGTTACTTTATAACTGTAAAAAGTACTGATGGTCTCTGTTTTCCAAGGGGCCGGGGCTAAATAATAACAGCCGCACAGGTCGATCGATCAGGTTAAGCTACGCTTGCCGCGGTGGATGGGTGACCATCTTTACATACCGTGACCCCTCCGTGCCTCGGACAGCACGTTAAGCCGTTGGTCCGAACTGTCATTCGTGCATCTTTGATAGTCGTTACGGTTCGTCAGAAGCCCGGCTTCCAGTCTAACCGGATGCAGCTCAATACCAGTATTTTACTTGGAGCGACTGCCTATCTGACCTCCACAACCTAGTTTGTGGGTAATACGATACCCCTTGGTAAGACTGCTTGTCAGACTTTCGGGCTTGTGATTACCCGTAACGACTGTCAGCGATCCACGAATGACAGCCGGGACCAACGGCTTAACGTGCTTTCCGAGGCGCGGAGGGGTCTCGGTATGTAAAGATGGTCACCCATCCACAGACCAACCGCGGCAAGCGTTGCTTAACCTGATCGATCGACCTGTGCGGCTGTTATTATTTAGCCACGGGCTCCTCTATCATTTCTTAATTGACTACTTAGCATACCATTGTCAGCCCATAATGCTCCCACCGCTGGGACACAGGCCTCTCCGAGAGGGAGTGGGTTTACAATCCACCACGCAGGCCCAGTGCGGGTTGGTAGATGTCACATGTCTTCGAATTTTTGGTTCTAGGACATGCCGGTTTCCTCACGATGTTTTCCTTCACCGTTTTGAGAGCAGTGGTGATGAAACAATTTACACAAAGTACAGTACCCGGCGATAAATATTGCACATCGACCTTTGGAAAGAGACAATCGGCTAATTTCGGCTTCGTAGAGCGTTATCTCTGTCGCACGAAATACAAACAGTCCGGTATCTATTAGGAGCTGTTAAAACAATTATGATTTGCTTCTTTTGATTATCGAATAGGTCGATGTGCAATATTTATCGCCGGGTACTGTAAAGCGCCTGTCTGTGTTTGAACTCACGACCCACGACTCGTAAGTCCACCACTGCTCTATTGACTACTTACTTGTGGTAAACTCGGCCAGCATGTGATCTCGTTGTGACTCAGATCCAGCTGACGAAGACTTGTAGGATATGACGTCACGTACGACATAGATCTGTAAAATAAAGATGTAAAAACTTTTTTACAAGTATATCTATACTAATATTATAAAGCTGAAGAGTTTGTTTGTTTGTTTGTTTGGTTGAACGCGCTAATCTCTGGAACTACCAGTCGGATTTGAAAAATTCTTTTTGCATTTGATAGCCCAATTCTTGAGGAAGGCTATAGGCTATTTAACATCACGCTATGACCTTTAGGAGCCGAGCAAAAAGAATAAAAGTCAGAAAGAACGCTAAGCAAAAACGAAGTAATAGCGCGGGCAGGCGATGCGATGCGACGGGGTGGGTCGGAGTAACAAGAAATTTCACGCGGACGAAGTCGCGGGCAGAAGCTAGTTCTTATAATATTTGTTTAGTTTTATTAAATGAATTGTTTTTAGATTATATTGTATGTATTATTTTTTTTTGTCTCCTTTACTCTTTCACACGCTGTCTACATCTCTCTATTTATTGTCCTATCGCAGGTATGCTGGAAGAGATTTCTTATGAAATAAGCATCACCTTTGTACCTATTTCTCGGTTCTGTTTTATTTCATGTCTGTTTTATATATCTGTGTATATAAATGGTAAAATAAAATAAAACACAAAAAAATATATATTTGTACGCAAAATACGCGCATTGACGTGGAGTTGCGGATACCAGCCCGTATTACCTATTACCTAACACAAAAAAAAATATTTTTATTTTTTACTTTTTCATTGCACATTACCCACATAAATTCAATTAACACTAGTGCATTGAAGAATTGAAGACACAAGTACATGTGATAACAAGACACATGTGATAACAAGACACATGTGATAACAAGACACATGTGATAACAAGACACTTGACCAACACAGGCCATAGCCTGTGTTGGTCAAGTGTCTTGTTATCACATTTTTTATTTTTTAATATCATAATATTCAAGACACTGGGCCAAAATGAACCATCTCTTACAAGTTTTGATTTTGAAGATTCATGGTATACAAAACATTACAACTTGGATTGAATTGCCTAACATCTGGGCCAACGAAATCAATCGAAGAACAAGCCGCTTGGCCAAAACTGACCATCTCTTACAAGTTACTGGGCCAGCATGGTCCATCGTGTACAAGTCACCTCTTACCTGAGCGAATTATAAGCCATATTCAGCCTGGTCAGATTCGGAGCCCTGCAGGCCAGCGCACAGGGCACGCAGGTGAACTGGTTGTGTGCCAGGTTCAGGGCTGACAGGGCGGAGCCCCCGCGCGCGCAGCCCACCGACGAGCCTTCCACGACGCCGCGCCACGTGTGCGCGCGACGGGCTTCGGACCAGCTGGGGAGAAGATTTTTGAGTTAGATTTTATTATATTTCATCGCAACCAGCGCCGGCGTGCGTGTATAACCAGAATGCTAATTCTCGTAATTAAAAACGTTCAAAATCTAATACTACAAACGCGATATGTTTGCAAAAAAAAAAATGTTAAAAAAAATTATGAGATGAGATGATGATGAGAGTTTATGGAAAAATAACTTTTAATCCTACACAATAAACAGTTTACGCTACAGCTTCAAACATTTTTATAATTTTTTCTATAGTGCTAGTCACTCTGAAATCAACTTAATTACCGTTAAAATAAAGTTGATATTTGTTTAACTTGAAATAATATTAATTTGAAGCATAAGTTTTGTATATTGTCAGAAAAGGCGATAACAAAGTATCTGGTATAACTTATTGCATATAATATGTGGTTTCCATACTGCGTATTGGATTTCATGCGTTTATTTTTGGACGTATCCCTATTTATTTTTCTAACATAAAAGTAAGCCTATGGTATTCCTTACAACATCAACCATCTGCCAGTGAAAGTCCCGTCAAAATCTGTCCAGACGTTTACAAACAGACAGACAATTTTTTTTAAAGAGAAAACTTCTTGAGGCGCTTTGGACATTTTTTGATATGGGAAAAAACCATTGAACTCGCGCCGCTGTTACCGTAAGCGATACCGCGCGTGTTTTGTTTATAAGACGATTAAAAAAATACCCGCTTCGGATGTGTTCGGCTGTCCTCGGGATGTACTCGGTTTTAATGTACGAGTATATCCGATATGTCAGTGAGTGATGGTAAAGCATTCTGTTTGTGTTTTATTTTCAATTCTTTCTTGTTCTAATTACCGTATATACTTTCATATGCATTCAGTAAAAAGTTGTTATTTTGACATTACAAACGGACACTACAATTTTATTTATTTGTACGGACGCCAGCACATCAACCTACCCGAAACTGTCAGATTTCTCCAATCAACTTTGAACCTCATGCTTTAGTGATAAAGTTGTAAATCTATTAAAGAAATTTGACAGATTGTAGTAACTTGATGTGCTGGCGTCTGTACATAGATTTATCTGATAGATGACTCCTATCTGTAGGTAGTAAAACACGCTTTTAATTAGCAATATTAATTAAAAGCGTTTACGCCGTACGGCATTTCATACAAACTTTCAAGCCCTTGTTTATCGAAATGAATGAATCGATTTTAATGTAACTTCATACGCATAAGCGGGATACAAAGATCAGGAGATGATGTATTAAGAAAATACTCACACGGCATTCCCCGCTCGGTTGGTGAGAACGGGTATCGAATCCTCGTCATCCTCATCAACGGTCTCCGACTCACTGCGCTCTATCGATGGACTGCGAGACGATGACTTCTAATACACAGAAAAACATGACAATATGACTTATGTATTTATGTGCAGACGCCAGCACATCAAGCTACTCTACAATCTGTCAAATTTCTTTAATAGATTTTCAGCTTTATCGCTAAAGCATAAGGTTCAAGGTTGATTGGGAATTTTTGACAGTTTCGGGTAGCTTGATGTGCTGGCGTCTGTACAAACAAAACGCTTAAGGGGCAAGCGCCAAGGTAGCCCGCGAAATTCAATATTTTTTACGATTTTTGCAATTTGCTGGTCAGTATTAAGTTGTGCGTCGATCAAAATATGATTCGCGGCCGTAACAAATATGTATTTACAGAATCATAATCATTAGAATCAGTAATACAACTTGTTAGGTTAGTATAATCCCAAAATTTCAAGATTTCATGAAACAGTGATTCAGTAAGAATATTTGGTCTTAGAGAGTTGTGTTGATGACTTTAATGATTATAATTCTGTAAATACATATTTGTTACGGCCGCGAATCATATTTTAATCAACGTACAACTTAATACTGACCAGAAAATTGTAAAAACGTAATAAATATACGGCTTAAACCCTCTTAAGCCGTTGGTCCCGGCTGTCATTTGTGGATTTTTGACAGTCGTTACGGGTCGTCAGAAGCCCTAAAGTCTGACAAACAGTCTTACCAAGGAGTATCGTATTACCCAGTAACTGGGTTGTGGAGGTCAGATAGGCAGTCGATCCATGTAAAATACTGGTATTCAGCTGCATCCGGTTAGACTGGCAGCTGACTCCAACATAGTTGGGAAAAGTCTAGGCAGATAATGTTACTTACAGATTGTGTAGCCATGGCGAATTGCGCGCTGCCTATGGAGGGCGAAGCGCTAAGCTGGGGCGAAGTCTCCGATGGGGACGCTGTTGCGGACTGTTGCGGACTGCTGCATTCTGAGTGACCCTGGTGAAGAGAAAAATCCTGGTTTTAATCATCACAGGTACAGGTATTTTTGGCTCCTGTGCCATGCCTCCCGGCTGTCCTACTAATATTATTGTTAAGAGCTTGGGGTTCGTGACAATAAAAACTGCCGATTTAATAACCAAAAATTGACACTTTAATCACAACACTAATTACAACTCAAACACACTAATTATGAAATACAATTTCATTACTGATCACTCTTAGTCGCACTTGAATATAGCTTCGATGTACTCGCTTGTATTGCTTGTTCAAAACTATATATGTCTCGCGGCTCACACCGGCCTTATATAGTGCCACAGAGCTGCTATATAAACATCTAGAACGTTCGAGTACATACTGGTCCCGACTGACCCGATGTCGATAGTTCTTAGAATTTCTAGGATCTTGACCCTACTAGTTCTGCTACCCGATACTAGATGGCGCTAGTGGTAACTAATGTCACCATGTACCAGGCATCAATTGTGGCGCGCAACATTATAAACACGAAAGTTTGTTCCTTCGCAGGATGGCTGGTAGCAGCTGGATGGGAGTTGCCGAAAATTGAGTTGAATGACGTGCAATAGGAGAGGCCTATGAACAGCAGTGGACTGCTGTAGGCTGATGAAGATGATGAAAGTTTGTGAGGATGGATGGATGTTTGTTACAGATATTCTATTTGACGAAGTCCGTTCGGCTTTGATTGTAGTAGTGACGTATCCCGACAAGCGCGCTCCCACAGCGGCTGCCCCTTGCTGCCGTCGCATGAGGCTATTTCCGCGAATGTGTACCGTTTTACTTCACCCATTGTTGGGTCTCTGTTGATCACAATGCGCATGTGCACGCTTGACAACATTCATAGCCAAACGGACTTCGTGACATAGAACATCTGTACTCTTTCACGCAAAAACTACTGGACGGGTTTCGATGAAATTTGGCACACAGACAGTTTGTAACCAAGATTTAGACATGGGATACTTTTTAACCCGATATTCCCACGGGATCAACACCTATGCGAGTAAAACTGCGGGGTGCTGCTAGTAATATTATCATATACATCACTAATATCATAAAGGCGAAAGTTTGTGAGTGTGTGTGTGTGTTTATATGTTTGTTACTTCTTCACGCTTAAACGGCTAGACCAATTTTGACAAAATTTTGTATGGAGGTAGCTAACACCCTGTATTAACATATAAGCACTTTTTATCCCGATATTCCCACGCGCCACGGGATCGACACTTATGCGGATGAAACCGCGGGGCATAACTAGTAACAAAAAAAAAACTAACATAATTTCTATATCTATGGTCTTTTATACGATCAAATGAGCATTATGACCCGTCCACTTTTGGATTATTCAATTTTTTTACTATTTACATTCGAGGCTGGTTGTAGCCTCGAACTCAAAACGTAAGGGCCTGCGCCCACTGGCGACACGGCATATACAGAGTTGATATGACAGAGGGGCATTAAATTACACTACGTATACTATACGTGTATAGTATTAATTCGATACAGTACAAAAATAGCAAGCGCCAAAAATGAGATTTTTTTTTTTTCAAACAAACTAAATAGCTTAAAGTCAGAGTGAAACGCAACCACCCTTTATAAATAAATTTGACTGACCTTAGATGCCTAGTAACAAAGTCGCGCAGGAGCGCGTGTGTGTGTTATCTCTCTTGGCGGGGGGCGGGGGGGGGGGGGGGGGGCGGGGAGCGGGCGGTTTAGACCGCTCTCGCGCGGCTTTTATGTTAGGTAAGTTGTAAAGTACGCGCACACACAAAAACACAAAATTTTTAAGTTCTCGATGTGTCCTCGATTCATATTAATGCACAAATTATACCGACGGAGAATATTGTTATTTATTTTTCTAATTAAATCACTGTCCGTCGCTAAGCACTTTAATTCCCGTAATCTTTGTACTGCCAATTGTATGGTGCCGGCGTTCCTAGGGCTATTGCGCCGGTCACCATACCTTTCTCGGTATGTTCGCAGAGCTAAATCTGTGTTTCCACGGCATTCACCGTAAATTAAAATCATGTAAGTGTATTCTGACGCCGTGTAAGTTACACGAGGCATTGCTGAACACTTTAATTTTACACACACATACAACCAACGTTTAATTACGTATCCTATCACAATAAAAACAGTCAATCACAAAAAAAAAAACACTAACACTAAATAATAATATTCCCAAGTTACGTATCCTGTCACAATAAAAAAAAATACTGGATTAAACTTATTTAGTGTCTATCACAATAACAAAACAAAATCACAATTATTGTCAGCGAGTTCGACAAAACATAACGGCGCGGCGGCGGCGCCGGGGCTCCCGTGTTACGTAACGTACGTCCCGAATGGATGACGCTTGCGCACTGTCCACTGAAAGAACAAGTTTTTTTAGCAAATTCGCAAGGATCTAGGATACAATAGCAACACACTGACCTATTTCTATTCCTTTTACGCGCGGGAAAAAGGCGCGGGGGTTTTGCTATGTTTGTCACTCTCATAGTGAAAGTGCAAGTGTGTGTGTATTTATTGCTTCGTGAAATATTTGGTTGTACTTGTGCGGCAACAATGTATCTTATACTCAGATTATCGTTTTAAGGTGCATGACCTATGCGTATGAGATAATCAGCTGTTAGGAAATATACATCGTGTTCAAACGTAGCAAAAACTTCAAAAATCATTTGTGACTAAACTACTGCTCCTATTTAATTGATTTTTGGTACAGAGCTTGAAAATGGTATCTAGTATAGGCAGTTTAAAGGAAAGCCCCTCTGTCGTATCAACTTTGTATGTATGTTAATCCAGGGTGTCAGCTACCTCCATACAAAATTTTATCAAAATTGGTCGTAGCCGTTGGATTGTGATGAAGTAACAAACATATAAACACACACACACGCACACGCACACACGCGCACGCATGCACACGCATGCACGCACACGCACGCACGCGCACGCACACCACACACCACACACAAACTTTCGCTTTTATAATATTAGTGTGATAATTAAACTACTTGAATAAAAGAGCCATAATCTCTCTCTAATGCTTATGAGTCTTGCAATACCAAAATAAAATCAAGCCTTTAGGTGGGTGGTCAGCGGGATTGTGCGAAAGGGTTACCGCTGGCCCGGAACATAAAGGGCTAAGGAAGGAACACGGGTGGGTTTTAGTCAGTAAGAGTCTGACACTCCCTTCCGCTCCACTCAGAGCGGGAGGGGTCATCTGATGATAACCATCCTGAAAAAAAAACCGCCTTTTGGTGGATAAGCAGAAACTAAAATACCAACTGCTACGTACACACACTCTTTTTTACGGATTCGTACATACGTGCTGGCAATCATTTCACCTAAATACGTTTCTCAAAGCTACTATAAATTAAAAGAGGTACCCAATTAAAGCGAAGCACGCGACGTGGGACGGTGCCTTTATATTGTTTAGCGACTATCTGAAGAAATAACAAAATAAACTTATGAAATTAACATTATAGCTTTCACACAGAAATACACTTGTGTGTACACTGTAAAAAAAAAATTGGCCCACCGTATGCTCTCCATTTGAGACGATGGCGCCGATTTCCTTGTTCACAAACTATACTAAATTTAAGATCAGTGCATCTTTTTCCCTCTATTTCATTTTGAAAAGGACAGAAGATAAATATTAGTTTAGTCCTGTCAAATTAAGATACTCCATAGACAAGTTTAGACGTGATAAAAAAATTGGCTACTAAAAATCTGTCAATTTACGTCAGGCGCTGACTAATTTGATAGGACTAAACTAAAATGTATCTTCTGTCCTTTTCATAATGAAATAGAAAGAAAAAGATGCACTGAGCTTAAATTTAGTTTTTATGAACAAGGAAATCGGCGCCATTATCTCAAAAATCGTAATGAATATAATTTACTAACAGCGCCCCGCGGGTTCACACGCGTAAGTTTCAATCCCGTGGGAATATCGCGATAAAAAGTATCCCATGTGTTAATCCAGGAAATGGTCTAACTATGTGCCAATTTTCATCCAAATCTGTTCAACGGTTTACGCGTGATTGAGTAACAAACGTCCAAACATCTTCACAAACTTTCACATCACACTAATATTATAAAGGCGAAAGATTGTGTGTGTGTGTTTATATATTTGTTACTTCTTCATGCTCAAACGGCTAGCTGGACCTATTTTGATAAAATTTTGTATGGAGGTAGCCGACACTTTTTTTTTTACCGGACTTTCCTCTGAGGAGTGTTCCTCATCACCGGCGCACCAGAACACACAGCACGCCGTGACCACCCCAGGGACCAAACCAGCACATGGGCGCCAGACGACCCCGTGTCTGGGCGACATCCAACCTACTTGCCGCTACGTCGTCGGCTTATCGGCAAAAGCCCTGACGAGCAGCCCCTCCTCGGGTTCCTCTTCGCTTCACCGTGGGTGACCAAGCCACGGCTACTGAACCCCCCGCCTCGACAATACCGGAACCCACCGTGTAGCTGACACCCTGGATTAACATATAGGCTACTTTTTATCCCGATATTCCCACGTGATCGACTTATGCGAGTGAAACCGTGGAGCGCAGCTGGTATACAATATATTAGGTTATTGTTAGTAAAAATTGTTGAATTATATTGTTTCGAATCGAAGAGCATGATGAGGTGGGTCGATTTTTTTGCACGCAAACATGTGAAAAATGTAATGAGCCTAAATTGAGGGAGAAACTGCAATAAACTCTCGAGGCGAGTCGCTACGCAGTAACAAATTCACGTGTCAGCGGCGATGGGAGGTGAGGAACTGCGCAGAGTGTCCATAGAGTTTCTTGCCTGTTCTGCTCTATAAAGATCTACGTTTTGGAATGGGCAACTAGCTTCAACATTCTGACTAACTGACAGACTATTTAAATTTTGACAATTCAAAAGTGCCTGTACAAGGTTTATTTGAAATAAATGCTTTGAGTTTGAGTTTGCAGGCAGTAGCGCACTTCACAGCCACCGACGTGAACCATAGCTGTAATTTCTATAACAACCATTTCAACCAAGTGTATGGGCTACCCTGTACGAGATACGACAGGGCCACTATAGGTCAGCATGATCCACCATGTAGTGGTCCAACATGGGCCATCATGGTCCACTGTGTAATGGGCCAGCATGGTCCACTGTGTACTGGGCCAGCATGGTCCACTGTGTACTGGGCCAGCATGGTCCACTGTGTACTGGGCCAGCATGGTCCACTGTGTAATGGGCCCGGATGGTCCACTGTGTACTGGACCAGCATGGTCCACTGTGTACTGGGCCAGCATGGTCCACTGTGTACTGGGTCAGCATGGTCCACTGTGTACTGGGCCAGCATGGTCCACTGTGTACTGGGCCAGCATGGTCCACTGTGTAATGGGCCCGGATGGTCCACTGTGTACTGGACCAGCATGGTCCACTGTGTAATGGGCCAGTATGGTCCACTGTGTACTGGGCCAGCATGGTCCACTGTGTACTGGGCCAGCATGGTCCACTGTGTACTGGGCCAGCATGGTCCACTGTGTAATGGGCCCGGATGGTCCACTGTGTACTGGACCAGCATGGTCCACTGAGTACTGGTCCAGCATGGTCCACTGTGTACTGGGCCAGCATGGTCCACTGTGTAATGGGCCAGCATGGTCCACTGTGCACTGGGCTAGAATGGCCCACTGTGTAATGGGCCAGTATGGTCCACTGTGTACTGGGCCAGCATGATCCACCATGTAGTGGTCCAACATGGGCCATCATGGTCCACTGTGTACTGGGCCAGCTTGGTACAAGCCCCTCATGCCTCACCTCGTCCCCCCGGGGCAGCTCACGCAGATGGTTGAGCGCCACGTTGAGGTCGCGCAGCGCGGGCGCGGCCCACAGCGCGGCCGGCAGCGCGCGCAGCTTGTTGTTGGACACGTCCAGCAGCGACAGGCCCGGCAGCCGGAACAGGAGGGGGGGCAGCTCTTCTAGGCGGTTGTCCTGCGAACGAAAGGAAAACATTTCCGTAGCCGCCATCTTGGATTTGGTAATGGACTACTACTACAGATATTCTATGTCACGAAGTCCGTTTGGCTATGAATGTTGTCAAGCGTGCACATGCACATTGTGATCAACAGAGACTCAACAATGGGTGAAGTAGAACGGTACACATTCGCGGAAATAGCCTCATGCGACGGCAGCAAGGGGCAGCCGCTGTGGGAGCGCGCTTGTCGGGATACGTCACTACTACAATCAAAGCCGAACGGACTTTGTGAAATAGAATATCTGTACTAGTATGGAAAACTATGGGCAGACGGTGATATTTTTATTTTAAGTTCCACTTAGTTAATTACAACTAACATTATCTTTTCGGGCGCTGATCACTACCCCATATTCGACATCAGTAATCGACAAAGGGCGTAAAATCTAATTTTAAATGGTCGCCATTTTCCGTTTCTATGTTGTGACCTCTTTGTCACCATCGACAGCAACACCTCCGAAAACCATGAAAATGACACCCATGACGAACATCTATTATTTTTCCACTAACATCATTTTTGGCATCAGCACCCAAAAAATATAATGAAATCCAGATGGAAAGACCTGTAGGGGTATGAGGAACAGGGTATAAAGTTCATAGACAAGGGAGGATCCTCCGACCAGACGGGGGTCGTGTCTGGCGGGCAATTGCCCGGAGATTCATGTCGGCACGTTCTAAAATAATAGTCAAAAATAGCCTACAAAGCTAATAAACACATACAAACTTCTAACTCATATATCTCATTTCGGACTGAGTTTAGAGATATGCATGTCAAATAAGTTTCATTTGTTACACTATTCTGTACTAGAAAAACAAGATTTGGTCGATGGCCGCGAGAAAATAAGAAGACGCCACCTTCCATATTAAAATCGGCATTCTCGTTTGTAGTTACATACCTACAGATTTGTACGGTACCCGGTAGTTTTTTTCCGTACCCAAAAGGTAAAAACGGGACCCTATTACAATGGCTCAACTGTCCATCTGTCACCAGGCTGTATCTCATGAACCGTGCCAGCTAGACAGTTGAAATTTTCACAGATGATGGTATAACAAAAAATACTAAAAACAGAATAAAATAAATATTTAAGGGGGGGCTCCCATATAACAAACGTGCTTTTTTTTCGGCGTTTTTGCCTTGTGGTACGGAACCCTTCGTGTGCGCGCACTTGGCCAACAGTTTGTTTTTTTATTTGTGAACCAACTTCTTTACATTATTAAACAATTCATGCCGATACATGCAAAGATCTTACCTGCAAATACAGCTCCTGGAGCACAGGTGCTGTATACAGCTCTGGTCTGACCTTAGACTTCTTTTTCCGTCTCTTGGCGTCAAGTTCATCTTCAAAGGGATCCTCAGACGTCGGGAGACGTTCTAACTTGTTCTGAGCTGCGTTTAAATACCTGAGCAAGTTTTTTTTAATCATTAATGTGATACGTTGAGAGGCTGGCTTGTGGCAAAGTATTAAAAGCCTCACGGTTTGATCGATAAGGTTAAGCTACTCTTGCAGCGGCTGGTCGGTGGATGGGTGACCATCTGTCCATAACAAGACCCGAAGACTCCGTGCCTCGGAAAGCACGTAAAGCTCTCGGTTCGTGGATCTTTGACAGTTGTTACGGGTAGTCAGAAGCCCGAAAGTCTGACAACCAGTCTTAACAAGGGGTATAGTATTACCCAGTTACTGGGTTATGGAGGTCAGATAGGCATTCACTCCATGTAAAATACTAGTAACCATCTGTACGTGTACGTGATAAAAAAAAATATCTTAACATTTTGAAGGACACTGAACAAGACACATTAGAAGTTTTATTGTTATTAAGTCGAGGAGCGTCAAGTGTCCCGCAAAGTGTTGAGGAACCTGGCCCTTCTGCTCCGTCTTACAATTCCATTCTAAGCTTACCTCAAACTCAGCATGGTGAACAGCTCAGGCGGTAAGAGCCTTAGCTCATTGTTGGATATGTCAAGTCTGGTCAGAGCATGTAGGGCTCCAGTATTACTGCCGAGTTTAGAGTTGACGCGAAGAGCCGCTTGACGGAGCCAGGACATTCTGTGGGGATACAGAGAAAGATATGAGAGTATGATTACCTAGGACAAACTATCCAGTTAGATAAAAGTGCCATTTTTGGTCATTTGTATCGGTAGTTTTATTGTCACGAACCCCAAACTCGTAACAATATAACACACAGAAGCTGTGGGTATACTATAATCCTAATAATTAACAATTATAATTGTGAAAGTTTGTGAAGATGTTTGGATGCTTGTTACTCAATCACGCGTAAACCGTTGAACAGATTTGAATGAAAATTGGCACATAAGTAGACCATTTCCTGGATTAACACATAGGATACTATTTATCCCGATATTCCCAAGGTATCGAAACTTACGCGGGTGACACCGCGGGGCGTTGCTAGTAAATAAATAAAGACGTTGTTAAAGTCAAACTGTTACTACTGACCAAAATAGTGTTGGACCTATTAAACTACCCTGTGGCACCCTACATGTGATAAGTTGTTTTACTGTTTGTAAACGACTTTTTCTAGATGCATTGTCATATTAGATCATGGCAGTCGCGAAAATGTCGAGAGCAGTGATATTATTTCAAAGGCTTTAAGTATATCCGCTAGAATGCGGACATAAACAGTGTCGAAAGCTTTAGTTCAGTTAAATAAAGTATAATTGACTGAGAGAATTAATACACATTAACATCACATCTAAAAAAAGGATAAAGTTATTAGAAACTTACCGTATTGTAGCTAGCTGTGCTCTAAGCTCCCTCCAATTCACCATGACAGCGGTAGTAGGACATAAAGCGCTGTAGGTCAGCGCTGAATCTCCGTCGCGGTCGCTGAAAAGCGCTTCAGACATCGTCGATTTGTTTAGTTTGTAGTCCGGGTCGGGATAAGCCTGGGGGAGTTGAACATAGCAGTGTATTATGATGTAAGAGGGGCCCGTGGCTAAGTAATAACAGCCGCACAGGTTAAGCAACACTTGCCGCGGTTGGTCTGTGGATGGGTGACCATCTTTACATACCAAGACTCCTCCGTGCCTCGAAAAGCATGTTAAGCCGTTGGTCCCGGTTGTTATTCGTGGACCTTTGACAGTCGTTACGGGTCGTCAGAAGCCCGAAAGTGTGACAACCAGTCTTACCTAGGGGTTTCGTATTACCCACAAACTGGATTGTGAAGGTCAGAAAGGCAGTCGCTCCATGTAAAATACTGGTAACGACTCTCAAAGATCCACGAATGACAGCCGGGACCGACGGCTTAACGTGCTTTCCGAGGCACGGAGGGGTCACGGTATGTGAAGATGGTCACCCATCCAACGCGGCAAGCGTAGCTTAACCTGATCGATCGACCTGTGCGGCTGTTATTATTTAGCTACTGGCCCCTCGTCTTCTCGTTTCGTTTCTTTGTTTATATATCCTTCATAATCATTTTATGCAATATCTTTTATATTGGTTCAATATTGGACGAGGAAATAGGCGAGAGCCAAACTTTTTACTTAGAAAGACGCTTTTTAGAAAGTCTCTCCGACCGCATTTCCTTTCTTTTTGAAGTGATAAGTTCTTTAGGCGCGTTGGGCATTTTTTGAGTTGGAAATAAACCATTGAACTCGCGCCACTGTTACCGTAAGCGACACCGCGCGTGTTTTGTTTATAAGACTATTCAAAAAATACCCGCTTCGTATGTGTTCGGCTGTCCTCGGGATGTACTCAGTTTTAATTATATATCCGATATGTCAGTGAGTGATGGCAGAGTATTCTGTTTGTGTTTTGTTTTCACTTCTGTCGGCACTCCCGGAGTGCCACTGTTTTTTTTTTATTGCTTGTATTTTCTGTGGGTGTCCCAAATAAAATATCTTTCGTTCTTTCTTTACCTTGGTGGCTAGTAACTTGGCGAGTAGCTCAGTGAGCCCGTGCGTGGCGCATTCTCTGATAGCTCTGCAATGAGGGTCAGTTGCGCCGTGCTGTAGTAGAATCTCTACTATTTGCACATTTTTAGCGCGAGCTGCGATAGCCAGAGCTGTCCAGGGGCTGTCTCCTGTAAAAAAGGGGAAATTGCAGCTGTAGTTATTATTTTCAGTTAAAGTGTGTGAAACGTCGCACCACAGAATATGTCGTAGATCAAACTCAAAGCATTGATTTCAATTAAACCATTTACAGGCACTTTTGAATTGTCAAAAAGTCGGTCAGTCAGAAAATATGAAGCTAGTTGCCCATTCCAAAGCGTAGGTCTAGGTACCTATGGAGAAGAACGGGCAAGAAACTCCATGGACACTCTTTTAAATTATATTTTTACAAAAATATTAGTTACATCATTAATGTGAATTTATAATTATATGTGAGAACGATGTAAAAAAGACGTATACAGAGTACAGCAAATGGTAAGAAAACAACAATTCAAAATTAAAATAATTAAAAATAAGCCGAGGCAGCTAAGAGATGACCAGCCCCAACTGACGGCGCCCGTTCACGAACATGACGCATAGATCGGCACCATTCAGCTCAACCATTTTGAAGGGAGCTAAATGATCCAACACACACGCCACCGTCAGCGAGACATTTCGTCGGTTAAATAGAAAAATGACGTAATTCAGAAAGTACAAATTTTACAGTACAAGCGTTTGAAGTTTTTAATTTCATTAAAATTCGTTTTTCTATAAAATTGTTATTTTTACATATAAGTGTATCATTTAAAAGGTATTTACATGGGCATTTAGGTGGTGTGTTATTTAATTATTTATTTTTTAATTAGAATCAATTTTTAGCAACAAGTGTCTTTTTGGGACATTTTTCTACAATCAAAATGGCGGATCACCACAGAGAATCGAAATGACACTTGCGACATCTGGTGAACTATTTAAAGTGTCGTTTTTACATATAAAATAATCTTGTTAGTAGACTCGTTTTATGTAATAATCTTATTTTTCAAAAAATTTGAAAAATGCTATTTTTCCATTTAATCGACGATTTGTGTGAGCATGACATACTATCAGCCGCCAGGGCACATTCAAGTCAATAAACTGATACCGATATCTATCACGTCTGTAGTTTCACTAGCTATTTTATATTGACTCTGTATAATTTAGTAAACCCAATAATACAAAATTGTCAAGTACTTCCATGGTTGTAACAGCTCTATATTAGATCTCGTCTTCGCGCGTTCGTATTTCCGAAGATAGCCGAAGACTGCCGAAGCGCACACTTCTCTTGGAATATCTGTACTTCCATGCAGTTAATCTGCATTCGCGATTTATTTGCCAAAAAATGTAAACAAATATGAGTTTATGGAAATAGTATATTTCATTACAAGTGGGGAAAGGTTGTCATTGCAAAGAGTTCCGACAAATGTCTACCCGAGCCGAGGCGCAGCCGAAGGCGAGGGTTGACAGTCGGAACAAGTTGCAATGACGGTTTCGCACGTGTACTGAACGACTATTTTTAATACAGTTGCGAAAAAATGAAGCAATTTAATAAAATAATAAAAACACAATAAACTTAACTAACCAATGGCGCCAACCGTAGAATATAAGCAGAGATTCTTTTTTCTTCACCCATTCTGGTAGGCAAAGGGAACTATGCCCATACAGCCAAGTCTTCAGTAGAATTTTTTTATTGATATGAAATGAAATTTAATGAGATGAAATGAAATGAAACCTAACCTAACTCATTCAATCAAATCATTAAATCTGATATTGAAACAAATTAGTAGCTTCTTTTTAGAAATATACGTATTTGCATGAATCATAAAAACATCTATGAATTTTTTTAGTAAAAACTTCATGGTTGGTTTTTCTTTTTAATAGACATTATTTTGACAGTTGGGAAAGAGAACGCACGAGTTCGGGAAAGGTAAAAAAAAAGCACCAGTATGTAATAGCCCACATCCCGAACGCTATACGTCCCTGCAATACGCCACTTTTTGAGCAACTGTATTAAAAAATAACTTTAAATTCCTACACAATAAAGTTCAGTTTACGCTATAACTTCAAACATTTTTATAACTTATTCAATAGTGCTAGTCACTCTGAAATCGACTTAATTACCATTAAAATAAAGTTGATATTTGTTTAAATTGAAAGAATATTAATTTAAAACTTGAATGTCAGCTAATAATCTCACTTATACTATAACTTACGATCAGTATTATAAGCAGCGCGTGCCGGCGAGGGCCCCGCGGGGCCGCGCGCGCCGCTCGGGGCCGCCGACGCACTGCGCGAGCGGCGTCGGTCGCGCGTGCTGTCGCCGCCTCCCATCTGGAGATCATAATAATATTAATCATCACTGACAGGACTACAGCTGTGCTATTACAAATCTCACCGTAAAAACTTAGGTGAAGTGAGCGTGGAGTGAGCTGTCAATAGTGTCAATTCCTAGCAAAACAAACTCAATATACCTAAGTTTTCACGGTGAGATTTTAACAGAATCGACCGGCTGTTGCCAATAAGCCTGATATAGTGGTGGAGGATCGATCAGAGCGGCACGCAATGATTGTTGACATAACCGTCCCGCATGATGAGAACCTCGTGAAAGCCGAGAAAGATAAACAGATCAACTATCTTGACTTGGCTCGCGAGGTTGTCGACATGTGGGATGTGGACTCAGCGATCATGGTGACGATAGTCGTGACAGCCAATGGGTTAATAGCCAAGAGCCTCGACTAACACCTGAGGAAGTTCTCGTTGGGCAGCTGGATCAAGGGCTTGATCCAGAAAGCTTTCGTCGCGTTGTTTTGTTACGTGTCTGATGATTCAGATCTAAATCATGGAACAAGTCTTTAACAAGTCCTACATGGAAATGATGAAACGTCAAAAGCTAGGTGCACGGTTCCAATTGGTGGTTCCCTATGAAGAAAAGTCGGAAAGAAACTCCACGGTTACTCTTTTAAAAATATGAGCTTTTACAATGTATTTAAATTACAGTGTAGGCCGGTCAATAAGTACCAAAATGGACAGCAAATCGAAACATCTATGAGTAATGGAACCGTGAAATTGACGCTGTGTGAGCAGGAGTGTTCCATCGCCGCCCGTTCGATGTCCACCGCGCACAGGATGGATGGAAAACAGCACATGAAGTAATTTTTTGCTCCGTTGGTGTAATTGCTGTATGGCGTACCAGTAGGAGGATAAATAAATAAATAATAAATTATTTGTGTACTTGGTGACTTTACTACGAGATATTTAGAACATTCTTATCATGAGAGTATATGCATTTTCTAAAACTCGCTATCAAAAATATTAGTTCTACGGACTCTCACGTTGCTATCAGCGCCAAAGTGGCGAAAATCAAATGTCTTCGTTTTGTCATCGATATGAATATATGAAGTCCAGCGTAGTTGTCAATGATCTCATTAGTATTTAAACTTACCAAATCAGCCGGAAATTTGTTTCTCAGATCTGTTCTAACCTTCTCCATATGACCTAGAACCCTCGAACACTTACCAAGTCAGCTGGCGGCAGCGCGGAAGCGTTAGCATCAGCTCCGGCAGCCAGCAGCCGCCGCAGCAGGCGCACGTGCCCCCCCCGCGCCGCGCACGCCACGCACGCGTCGCCGCTGCGACCTGCTTCCACTACCACTGGGGTGATACGACGCTCGGATGACCAGCGGTCCTGGAAGATGAATGGGTTCCACTGTTTATTAAAAACTTCACTCACCAAAATATTTCATGTAAAATGTTGCCAAGATGACCACAACCTCAACACAACCTCAACGCAAGGGTTGTAAAAGACTTGAGCCTCTTAGTATTTCAGGAGCTTAACCTTTTTTTTAATACTTGGATCTAATAGTATGGTCTTACGAGTCTTAAAATACGCGCATTGACGTGGAGTTGCGGACACCGGCCCGTATTACCTATGGTCTTACGAGTCACGAGTTCTTTGAGTCTTTTGAGACCAATGATTTTTTTGAGACTTGAGTCCCATGAGTTCTTCGAGTCTTTTGAGTCCTGAGTTTTTTGAATCCAATGAACTTTTTGAGTCGAGTTCTTTGAGCCTTTTGAGTCCAATGAATTTTTTGTGTCTTTAGATCCCTATTTCATTTATATTTTTTCTTGGAATCTTTTGAGTCCTGCAGTTAGTTCTTCAAGTCTTTTGAATCCTAGGAAAATCGAGCCTGTCACCAATTAACTTGAAAAAGATTTGAATATACTCACATTATTGTTGGAGGATCCAGTCAATTTGCTGACGATAGCATGAATGCCAAGGGATATGCCGCCGCGCTGAGGACTAAGGGCTTGTGTCGCGACGACGGGCGTGTCTTCCGCTGATGACTCCTGTGTTAAAACCAAAGCATTAACAACAGACTGAGAAATCTTGGTCTAGAATTCAAGATTCTCTGGTTGGAGTATTTAGGATTACTTGAGACTTGGAAGCCAAATCTCGTAATTTCTGTTCTTCTAAACAAATTAGAGATCATAGGAATAGGGGGAACGCCGCTGAAACTTTTTACTGACTATCTAGACCACCACCGGTACCAATGTGTTAGAATAGATAATATTACGAGCGATGAGCAGAAAAATACTGGTTTTGGTGTTCCTCAGGGGAGTATTCTGGGCCCGACCCTCTTCCTTATTTATATTAACGACTTGTGTAATCTAAATATTGAAGACGGCAAAATAATATCATATGCCGACGACACGGCGTTAATATTTAGCGCTAAAACCAGTAGCGAACTGTACGAAATCGCTCAACTAGGTTTTAGTACTGTGACTAATTAGCTTAAGAGCAATTTACTAACATTAAATGCCGACAAAACAAAATATATTCACTTCTCCGTGCGCAAGCCTCAACTTAACATTACTAACCCTTATCTATACGCACAACAATGTGGAAACCGTACAATCACTGAATCACCGTGTGTAATTGTCCTTTTATCCACAAAACGAGCAACATAAAATACCTGGGGGTAATAATGGACGACACACTCTCTTTTAAAAAACATATTGAAAGCCTAGTTAAAAGAGTGCGCAAACTGATATGTGTTTTTAAAAAATTGCGAACATTAGCAGATTCAAAATTAATCACACAAGTTCATTTGGCCCTATGTCAATCTATAATTCAATTCTGTATCACTTCTTGGGGTGGCGCACCAAAAACTAACTTGCTTCCTCTAGAAAGAGCTCAGAGAGAAATTTTAAAGGTAGCAAACTTTCATCCCTTCTTTTTTCCCACAGATCTGCTATAAGTCCTACAAATGCATACGTTTTTTTTATAGAAAAAATGGACCCTTAATCACCAGCAAGATCGTACATCTGATTGGTGATTAAGGGTCCAAAGGTGACAACCCATTTGTGTAGTGTCTACACTTTAAATATGTACGTACATGCAATAGAGGAGCGCGTAATATTAACTTTTAGACGATCTCTAATAACTTTTACACTTCTAAAAAGAAATCTTACTAACCTGATTCAGTTTAGGCGCAGGCGACGCCACAACAGTATGCGCAAGTAACGCATCGACCACAGACACGTTGCCGAGTGTGCACGCGACGTACAGCGCGGTCTGACCGCTGACATCGCGCGCGTTCACGTCAAACGCTGCGGAGTACTGCCACTGACCGCTCACGTCACTGTGGTCAGTCAGTTGAAGTTAAAATAGACGATAATATGATGAGAAAATATAGTTTTTTGCGTTAAAAAGTGTAGGGTAGTAATTTTTCCGGGTTTAGCAGACAAAAGTTACTTTTTGCACAGAATCTTATTAAGAGTTTAAGAGTAAACTAGTCGTTAGCTCGAACGCACTAGTGGTCATGGCCAAAAAGCGCGCTGTCTCACCTGACTTCGTGTCTGACAAAGCTAGTATCAGTGATGAGCAGTTAGACGCTAGTGTACACGCACAACGTCTAGTTCTGACGCACAGAAACACCGTTCTAAACTGATAGGCGCATAAAAAAATTCGAAAAGTGCTTTGGAAAATCGAGATTTATGAAAAAACCACTGCATAAATCAATTATAAATAAAATTTATTAAACTCTTCGATAACTGAGCTTTGTCGGTACGGACTTGGATTTGAAGATTTTGCAATTCTTTTATTGCTTATTTACACCCAAAGTTACGTTAAAAATAGCAAGAAAATCGAATCTTTGTTGGCTCATAACTTTTTAATGGTTTTTTATTTTACTATTCTGTTTCCGTACAGACACAATTAATAATAAGTCAAAACGATATAATGTTTAACTTCAGGTGCACAATGTCAAACAGTGGAGTAATACTCTCCCGAAATTTGTATGGAAAAAATATCGACCAGTGACACATTAATAGACGTTCATTAAGAGAAGGGAAACAAAACGTTGGCTCTAGCCAAAATACCCAATACTTAATCTAGACTGTGCAATTATTAGAATACTAGCCACGTTGCACATCAAATATTCTATATTTAGTTTTAGGTTTTGTTGCGTTATGGAGTAGTAAAATTTCTAGTGAAAGGGCTCGTCTTGGCAATAACTATCAGGGCGCGTTCACACGAGCACGATTCACGCTTTGCGTACGCATCGCTCCCTCGAAAGAGAAGCATTTAATTCCAATGTTTTTAGATGGAGCGATGCGCACGCGCTTAAAAAATCTCGCTCGTGAGTACGCGCCCTCATCATGCTTATTTCAGCAGAGAAGTAAGTTTCGTTTTAAAAGTAACCAGTAAAATTAGAGGAAAATGAGACATTTCGATTATTTGTTAGGTTGACATCGACTAAATAACAAAATCTTTTTGGAACAACTGTCGAAACTGTGAAGATTTTTGTCCATTCTTCTCCATACGAAAACTACCTTTTGGAAGGGGCAACTAGAATCAATTCAATTTTACTGTAAGTTTTGACGTTCAAAGTTCCTTTAATGTGCCTATTTGAAATATTTATTAAGTTTAAAATTTCAGAATCTTTCTTTCTGTCGGTTTTTAACAGCAAGTCCACTGTGGGTACTTACCACCTTTATAATATACGCGCCGCACTATGTAGGTACCATTTTGTTGAAACTTAGGTGTCTTCTCGACATCCGTGTGTCACTAACGGGATGCAGCAGAATACCAGCGTCAGGTATTGTACCTGGCGTATGCTGAGCTGGACTCCCATTTGGTGCAACCATGAGACACACACCGCCCAGTAGTGATCGACCGTTATAGATATTTATGAGCTAGGTGTCTATGGGTCAATTTGACTTTTTTATTTTATTTTAAATGGGTTTGCTTTTGACTCTAGTCTAGGTCAGAGATGACAGAGACAAAGTCTACGATGGAGTGAGCTCACTTTTTAATCTTTGGTATTTTTTAATTTTTTTGTTTCAACTTTTTTGATGTTTTTAATACCTGTATTGTGTCTTTTGTTGCACTGAACAAACGATTTATCTATCTATCTATAAATAAATGATCTGACTTTAAAACGCGGCGAGTTCTCAAACTACAAACGAGATGTTGTGTCGGGAGCACAGCGGTACGCGAACATCTGAACATAGTTGATACCATGTTGTGTTAAAACTTACGTATAAGTGCTGAGCACGCTCTCCGGGTATGGGTACTCAAGTAACAGCGTCACCATGGAGGCGTGCCCGCCGATGCACGCCGCGTGAATAGGCAGCCATTTCTCTACCGTCTCTTGCTGGAAAGAGACAAAATATCTATTATATTCTTGCTAAGTGTTACCGGTCACCTGCCGGGTCAGCGGGATTGTCCGAAAGGGTTACCGCTGGCCCGGAACATAAAGGGCTAAGGAAGGAACACGGGTGGGTTTTAGTCAGTAAGAGTCTGACACTCCCTTCCGCTCCACCCAGAGCGGGAGGAGTCATTTGATGAATTCCCATCCTGAAAAATAAATAAATAAATAAAAAAAGGAAGGAACACGGGTGGGTTTTAGTCAGTAAGAGTTTGACACTCCCTTCCGCTCCACCCAGAGCGGGAGGGGTCATTTGATGATTTACCATCTTGATAAAAAAATAAAAAAAATTACCGGTCAAGAAAAACCACTAGTGCCTTTCCTTTTTAGGACATCGCCGTGGAGGGAGACCACTACGAAGATGGTGTGACGATCTGATAACCAGTTTGCAGGACCAACATGGCCAGAGATCGCACAAGACACAGGTTTGGAAGGAAAACAATAGGACATGAATATAAACTAACAAAAAAAAAATGGGGAAATTCAAGTATTACGTAAGCACTACATGGGGTGGGGAGTCTTTGCTTTGCTTATTTTTGATGACATGGGGGTTGGGAGGGTCTGGATGGTGATTACATCAGTAGTAATTATTTTTTTACTTTTTCGGATATTCTACAATTTTTTGTCGATTTTGGTTTGAACACATATGGCAACCCTACTTTAGACAAGTAGGGTTGCCATGTGTTCAAACCAATAATATGTGCTTGAAAACGGAACGCATTTTCAGGGATTCTACTGGGATTTATAACTGCTGCTCATGAATCAATAAAGAAACCAGAAAAAATTTAAAAATGCATATACCAATGTTTATGTAAGCATGGGAGGGAGGTAAGAGTTTTGCTTACCGGATGCAGCTGAATACCAGTATTTTACATGGAGCGACTGCCTATCTGTCCTCCCCAACGTACTACGGTACGGTACTACGGTAATACGATACCCTTGGTAAGACTGGTTGTCAGACTTTCGGGCTTCCGACTACCCGTAACAACTGTCAAAGATCCACAAATGACAGCCGGGACCAACGGCTTAACGTGCTTTCCGAGGCACGGAGGGGTCTCGGTATGTAAAGATGGTCACCCATCCACAGACCAACCGCGGGAAGCGTAGCTTAACCTGATCGATCGACCTGTGCGGCTGTTATTATTTAGCCACGGGCCCCTCTATTATTGTCATCATTCAGCCAACACTAAATGCTTCCTCCTCACCTGCACAGCCTCAGGGAATGATGCCAGCAACAACTTGGCGATGTCCACATGCCCGTGGTAACAGGCTATGTATAATGGACAGTACTTGGTGACGGGGTGAGCTCGTCCATCAGCGCCTGCGTCCAGGAGTGAGGAGACTGCGGCGGTGAGGCCTGCTTCTGATGCTCTGGAGAGAGATGGGTACGTTTAGGCTGGTCAAAGACCATTCAATGGTGCAGGTATGATATATTTTGGAACTTGTTTTGACCTTTGGTTTTTAACCGTTTAATTAAAGTTGATAAATAAATAAATAATAATTAATTGAGTGTACAACCTGCATGGTTACCTGGGGGCCTAAAAAGGCCACTATGACATGGACAGTTAACTGTTAAGTTAATCGTATCAAATCCCATTGGTGAAGGATTTTTCAGTTATTTTTTTGTCTGTGCTAAAATACTAATCAACCAATCCAAATTCAATCCCAATCTCTTTGATTATACCTACGTAGTGCAGCGAAAGAAACAAAAACACGGACTGTCTTCGCCATATTATGATTCATAATGTTATCCTTTTATGATTCTGCTAAAGTGGCCTTTTAGGCCCCCAGGTAATAGTAATACCACAGTATACAGACAGTAGTTCAACGGGAGAGGTTTCCCAGAACATTGTGTACCTGCTGCCTCACTCACACGTATTTATAGTCTTGTAGTGTAAAAGCGAGCTCAACCGAGCTTTGAGCTGTGAGCTGTGCCATCGTACTTCACTCATCATCTTCTACACCTCGACTACTGCTACTTAACTCACACGTATAACAGTCTTGTAGTGTAAGAGCGAGCTCAACCGGGCTTTGAGCTGTGAGCTGTGCCATCGTACTTCACTCATCATCTTCTATACCTCGACTACTGCCGCTTAACTCACACGTATAACAGTTTTGTAGTGTAAGAGCGAGCTCAACCGGGTTTTGAGCTGTGAGCTGTGCTATCATACTTCACCCACTATCTTCTATACCTCGACTACTGCTTCTTAACTCACACGTATACCAGTTTTGTAGTGTAAGAGCGAGCTCAACCGGGCTTTGAGCTGTGAGCTGTGCCGTCGTACTTCACTCAACATGTTCTATGATACCTCGACTACTGCCGCTTAACTCACATGTATAACAGTTTTGTAGTGTAAGAGCGAGCTCAACCGGGCTTTGAGCTGTGAGCTGTGCCATCGTACTTCACTCATCATCTTCTACACCTCGACTACTGCTTCTTAACTCACACGTATAACAGTCTTGTAGTGTAAGAGCGAGCTCAACCCGGCTTTGAGCTGTGAGCTGTGCCATCATACTTCACCCATCATCTTCTATACCTCGACTACTGCCGCTTAACTCACACGTATAACAGTTTTGTAGTGTAAGAGCGAGCTCAACCGGGCTTTGAGCTGTGAGCTGTGCCATCGTACTTCACTCATCATCTTCTACACCTCGACTACTGCTTCTTAACTCACACGTATAACAGTCTTGTAGTGTAAGAGCGAGCTCAACCCGGCTTTGAGCTGTGAGCTGTGCCATCATACTTCACCCATCATCTTCTATACCTCGACTACTGCCGCTTAACTCACACGTATAACAGTTTTGTAGTGTAAGAGCGAGCTCAACCGGGCTTTGAGCTGTGAGCTGTGCCATCGTACTTCACTCATCATCTTCTATACCTCGACTACTGCCGCTTAACTCACACGTATAACAGTTTTGTAGTGTAAGAGCGAGCTCAACCGGGCTTCGAGCTGTGAGCTGTGCCATCGTACTTCACCCATCATCTTCTATACCTCGACTACTGCTACTCAACTCACACGTATAACAAAGTGTTAGCTCCTCCAGGTGTCAGGTTAGCTATGAGGCCGGCGCTGCCGCCGAGTGAGCTCAACCGGGCTTTGAGCTGCGAGATATCACCGCGGGAGACCAGCTCACGTAGAGCCGCATGTTGTGATAGACGTTCTCGTTCTAATGCATCTGGAAAGAAGGTGAATGGTTTGTTAGAAAAGTTGCTAAAGGCATCGTTTCAAAAGAGGGATTGAATCTTAAAACCCTCTCAGGAGCGAAAAATACAAGGAATTAAAAGAGAAATCCCTGGGTTTGGGTCAAGGTGGGGGCCAAATACTCTGTAACGAGTGTATGTCGCATTTAGTTAGTATTGAAACTTAATAACAGTAGAAAAGTGGTTCGTGATAATTATTTTAATCTAATTTCTAAATTCAAAGCCCTGACTGACTGATATATCAACGCACAGCCTAAACCGCTGGTCCTAGAGACGGAGGGTGTGTTCTTTGTGAAGAGTAGGTATCCACTAAGAAAGGGTATTTCGAAATTCCACCCCTAACAGGGTGAATGGGGGGTGAAATTTCACGCGGACGAAGTCGCGGGCAGAAAGAAGCTAGTTATTTATAATGGGCTGGCATGATCTACAGTACCCGGCGATAAATATTGCACATCGACCTTTACCTTTTTTTTGTATTTTATACAAAGAATAAAAATAATTATCAAAAGAAGCAAATCATAATTGTATTAACAGCTCCTAATAGATACCGGACTGTTTGTATTTCGTGCGACAGAGATAACGCTCTACGAAGCCGAAATTAGCCGATTGTCTCTTTCCAAAGGTCGATGTGCAATATTTATTGCCGGGTGCTGTACCAGCTAGATGGTTAATGACCTTAAGGAAGTAGCTGGGACAGACTGGTTGCGGAAGGCGGAGGACAGGGTGTTTTGGTGCAGCCTGGGAGAGGCTTATATCCAGCAGTGGACTGCCATTGGCTGAGATATAAAAATCAAGCGCACTGTTCCTTAACCAAACAGAATTGGTGAAACGTCATATTTTATTTATCAGTATTTTCAATGGGAAATACATAATGTTCTCAGTGTGAAACGAAAAAGACATTTATTGATTTAGGTTATTACACACCTTTTAAATATGCTTTTACACAAAAATTGTTATTTTATTAGATTTTTAAACGACCTAGATGGCGCCACTATAGCAAGATGGCTGCCTAATGATCTATCGACAGAAATGCCGAAACCAACTCAGAAGCGAGGTCCATTATTACCACAAAATATTAACCCAACTGTTACATGATAGCAACACTACCGGCCTCGGTAGTCTATGGAAAACCGGACGTCCGGGCTTGAACTAAGACGTCGCCCGACAGAGAGAATGTCGCGAGTCTTGTCACCCAGTCTAATCTAAAGTCTTATTAAACTATTCCGATATCATCAGTCGTATTATTGTGTTGGTCATCCTCATGAAATAAACCTAACATGGTGTCAGAAGAAGAAGACGCAGGCAATAACGCTGAGAAGAAAAAGACCAGTTCATAACACCAACAATACCAACTCACCATGTTGACTCCAAGGATCAGCTACATCATCGCTGAAATAGTGAGAGACATCGTACGCAGCGTCAGCGTCTTCTTGTACAGACTCACGCGGCGCGCGCGCAACCCTTTGAGCCGCGCGACGGAATCGAGCCAGCATTGTAACGGCGATAAACTAGATTTCACTCACTTTATTTGTATTTTTTGGGAGAAAATGTTGACTATTTATTTATGTTAATTGAAAGTGTTTTTTGTCCTTGTCATACCAGCATTTTGATGAAACTTTAACGTCTATTTCCTTTAATTTTCACTCGTGTATATATGTCACAGCCCACTGGTCTAATTAGCCGTTTATTTAACCGCCTAGCGTTTTAACTAAACGGCGTCCGTTAAACTAACGGCCTGAATGCATTCAATATTATAGTTTAGTTTGGAACTGTAACCAATCACGCGAGAGCCATTTTATTGGAGAAAGAAGTTGTTTGACTATTTTATATTTGTATTGTATTTAAATAACTATTAGAAATTGTGACATTACATAATTTTATTATTGACTGATTATTTTTATTAATGAATTAGAATATTATTATGTATAATATTAATTATGAATTTTAATTGGACCTAAGCATGATACTTTTGCATGCCTTGTAATTGGTAAAATATGGCTGTTTCTGTATTTAATATATTATGTAACACCTTATCTTGTACCCGTATTTGCAAAATAAAATATCTTTATCTTTATCTAGCCGAATTGGTCGCAGTAACTAAGCCAGGGCACCCCGACCAAATGGGTTAGGTTATGTTAGAACTGTGATCAACCGCGTGCGAACCGAGAGAGCGAAGCGAGGCGAGTACTACTTCCAAAGGCCAGGCGGTTAACTAAACGGCTAATTTAACCAGTTGCCTGCGACATATGCACTTTTGGGGAAAATTACTGACCACTAATGAAAAATCAAAGTATTTTTGTTTTATTATTGTTAACGCCAGAACTGTGTCACGGAAGTGTTACTACTACATTCTTTGTTGATGGAAAAGGTTTGTTTTCACTCACTTATTTGTACTTTTGGGGAAAAAATACCGACTTATCATCTGCCTAGACTTTTCCCAACTATGTTGGGGTCGGCTTCCAGTCTAACCGGATGCAGCTGAATACCAGTACCTTACATGGAACGATTGTTTTTCCTGTCTTGCAATAATCGCTATTTAATTGATCTCACACTGTTGATTTATTTTGCTTAGTTTGATCTCACACTGATGGCAATGGATATTCTATGTTTATTTTTTATTATTTTTAATATGATTAGTTAAATTTTAGTTTCTCTTTTCCCGTCTTGCAATAATCACTATGCACTATGTACTACTTTGAAAATGTCGCAACACTGACTCCCAAGATCTGTATCTTGTATCTGTATCTTATCCCCAAACTAGGCATTTGCCTGTGCAAATGCCTAGTTTGGGGGTCACCGTCTATTAAATAATTTGAATTTGAATCCAAATTGAGAACCTCCTTTTTTGAAGTCGGTTAAAAAGAATGATCCTCCTTTATTCTTATGTTCGCAAAAATGCAAATACTCTATAATCTATAGGTATCACTCGATGAGGCTTCTCGATACAACGTAAGTATTAGGTTACGTAATAGACTTAGATATATCCGTATCACTTTGGCGGCCTGTCAGTCTTCTGGCTGTCGGTACGTCTGGTTATTTCTTTGATATACAATAACGCTAGCTAAAATATTTCAAACTCAAACTCAAAGCATTTATTTCAATTAAACCATTTACAGGCACTTTTGAATTGTCAAGAAGTCGGAAGAAATATGAAGCTAGTTGCAAGTAGCTAGTTGTAGTAGTTCAAAGCCGTGAACCGAGAGTTTTTAGGGTTCTGTATCAAAATGTGGGTAGACGTCAAAAGGCTCGGAATTAATCTGCATTCGCGATTTATTTGCCAAAAATGTAAACACATGAGTAATACAAGGAAAAAATAACTTTAAATTCTACAACATAAAGTTCAGTTTACGCTACAACTTCAAACATTTTTTTGTAACTTTTTCAATAGTGCTAGTCACTCTGAAATTAACTTAATTAACATTAAAATAAAGTTGATGTTTGTTTAAATTTAAATAATATTAATTTGAAACATAAGTTTGTCTTATTTGTGCAGATTTAAATACACCTAAGTGACACAATGAGGGTTTTCTGAAATGACGTTCGCTAGGTGGCAGCACTGACACGTCAGGCAGGTCCAGGCATCTGTCAAAGAGCCTATATTTTCTTTAGTCATGACTGAATGATGAACGAATGAATGAATCGAATGATGAACGTCATCATATATTTTATATTTGAAGACGTCACAGTGATGCCAACTGGTGTCGTAAATTTTCACGAATACCCTCATTAATCATAGTTGACGCCACAGGACGCATTTACAAAAGAGTTTATCCTGTTTTTCCATAGAGTCGGCAATTATAATCTTGTTTAAAATTTCATTCATAGAGAAGTCCAGCGGGATGATTGCGTAACACATTATCAGTAGCGACGGGGTTTCTTTTTGACAGTTGGACAATATACATTGAGTTATTTACCTTGTTAAGCAAACACATTCACCGTACATATGAAACAATCAACATCATTATCATACCAGCCGAAAGACGTCCACTGCTGGACATAGGCCTCCCCCAAGCACCTCCACTTCGACCGGTTCCGTGCTTCTCGCATCCAACGGGTTCCTGCGGCCTTCACTAGGTCGTCGGAGCACCTTGTGGGAGGCCTTCCAACGCTACATCTTCCGGTAGGCGATCGCCACTCCAGAAGCTTTCGGCCCCATCGGCCATCTGTTCTGCGAGCAACCTGCTCACTGCCACTTAAGATTGGCAATTCTTCGGGCTATGTCGGCTACCTTGGATCTCCTCATTTCTGATTCGATCACGCAGGGAAACTCCAAGCATAGCCCTCTCCATTGCCCTTTGGGTGACTATTAGCCTTCTTACAAGGCCCATTGTGAGCGACCACGTTTCAGTGCCATATGTCATCACTGGCGACACGCACTGGTCAAAGACTTTCGTCTTGAGACTAAATGAAACAAAGGCATAGTAGGTAATAGGTAATACGGGCTGGTGTCCGCAACTCCACGTCAATGCGCGTATTTTGCGTACGGGTGGAGTCAAAGGCATAGTAATATCCTTGAGAAGGAGGCTTGTGTCTCCGCAGTGGGAACATTATAAACTGATTATAATCAGTTTGATTCGATTCACAATTGTTTTTAAATCATAATTATGATTTAAAAAAAAACACTGGCACTCCGGTAGTGCCGACAGAAGTGAAAACTTGAACAATTACGAGTGTATTTTGTGAATCGTCTTATAAACAAAACACGCGTGTTAAGGTGTGTTCCTTATTTTATAGGGTTTTTTGCAAATCAGGTATGATGACCAAAGTGACTGGTTTATTCTTCTCGTGAAAGGAATTTATTCAGATTTACAAATAAGCACACAGGATAGACTTCAGTTCGTGGTGTTGGTCGCGGCAGTGGTAAGAGAAGCAAGCCGCTCGCATGGAGCTCGTCGTCAGTTATATATCCGTGGTTCAGCGCCATCTCGTCGTTGTTGGATGAACTACGTAGTTAGTACGCGAGGCCCTCGTAGTTCTTCCCGATGTGCATAGATGGCGCTGTCCTCAACAACGCGCGTCTTACGTTTTACGTCTTACGTTTTACGTCTTACAAATTTTCGATCAGGGTCACGTGACCTGACGCGAGTTTAGAAGTTTTTACCCATTCCAAAAAAAGTACACAGCGCCGCTAAAGAAGTTTTCACTTCAAAAATTGTGAATCGAATCAATTCATCAAATTGATGCTAGCAATAACATCCCGAACGTACGATGTTTTCGTCAGAAGGGCAAAGGATCTGTCAATTGGCTTTATTAGCTACAATTGATCTACTTCCCTCAACGCAGTTAGGGCCTGTGCACACCACGTTTTTTAAACGCGCCGTCGACGCGTGTTTGTAGCGATTTAGACGCGATCCGCACGCGAGTCAGACGCAGCCTGTAGACCTGTAGGATAAAAGCGCGCCGTCGACGCACGTTTCTAAAACGCGCGTCAAAGGCGCGTTTAAAAAACGTGGTGTGCACAGGCCCTTAATGGCTCCTACAAACAGGCGCAACACGCGATAAAATCGCGCGCGACACAAAGGCACCGAAGTCGCACAACGAGTGCCTTTGTGTCGCGTGTCGTGTCGCGCCTGTTTGTAGGAGCCTTTAGAGTTACTTATGTACTCTCAACAAAAGAGATAAGTATGCACCATCGTCGGATATAGTTGAAGTTTAGTAAGGAACTGATGGATGTTATCGACTGATATTTGATTTGATGAATGAGTTCGTGTCTACCCTAACACACGCTTTTGGGCTAAAAATAAACATCTGACGAGCTCTTTAGGTATACGTCGTAAGTCTGGATTGTGTCTAGATTTAATTCAGATTCCCACGCGTCTGAGAATAATTGACAAACGAATCTTGCAATCGGTTTGCAGGTCTCGGTATCCGATCGAGTTGCAAATTTTGCACACCCAAGTAATTCAGATCGATTCTAATGACAATTCTAATTATTATATCCCGCTAATATTATAAACGCGAAAGTTTGTGAGGTGGGATGGGTGGATATTTGTTACACTTTCACGCAAAAACTACTGAACGAATTTTGATGAAAATTTACAGTATTATAACTTATACTTTAGAATAACACATAGGATATATGTATATGCGGGTGAAATCGCTAGGCACTGCTGGAAATAACATAATTAGCCTATAATGTTCAAACTGCAAAGAGAATACCTTTAATTGCGACAAACATGACGCAGTGAAAGAACACAAAAAAACCGGCCAAGAGCGTGTCGGGCCACGCTCAGTGTAGGGTTCCGTAGTTTCCCGTCCGTCACAATAAGATAATTATGTAAACGAAGTGAAAAAAATGCTTGCATATACGATTATACTACAAACTTAGTTCAGAAATTATTTTGTACAACTTTTTGTCTTTTTTATACAAAAACTGTTGTTTCCATCAAGTTCAAAATAATTTTCCTAGAAAGTCCTTATAAAGTTCTACTTTTCAGATTTTTTTTCATATTTTCTAAACCTATGGTTCAAAAGTTAGAGGGGGGGGGGACACATTGTTTTTTACTTTTGGCGCGATTATTTCCGAAATTATTGACATTATCAAAAAATGATTTTAGTAAACCCCTATTCATTTTTAAATACCTTTCCAACAATATATCACACGTTAGGGTTGAAATTAAAAAAAAATCACTTCCCACTTTACATATAAGGGGGCTACCCTAATAAAACATTTTTTTCCAAGTTTTATTTTAGCACTTTGTCGGCGTGATTGATATACATATTGGTACCAAATTTCAGCTTTCTAGTGCTAACGGTCACAGAGATTAAGCGAGGACGGACAGACGGACAGACAGACATGGCGAAACTATAAGGGTTCCTAGTTGACTACGGAACCCTAAAAAACAAGTTGAGGAAAATATGCGTCACATCTCACAATGGGGCACAGTATACACCGTGTTCCGGACGATATACATAAACTTCGACCAAATGTTCAAACCATGGAAATAAGCATTTTTCATTATAGACACATTAATGAATTCTTATTTTTTGTTAATTTTCATATAAACTAAATACCTTGACGTAAATCACCCGATATGCATGCCTCTTTATCCGTATTGGCGACGACGTATTTTCAATCTTATGATTTGGCGGACTGAAACTTGTCAAACTAAGTTAAGACCCTTTCTTACTGCATCGCTCAATTAAACTTCATTAAATGAAATTACAAATATCTTATTTATTTATTTTATAATTTATGTACACACAGTAAAATACATAGGGATATGACATTATTATAATTTGAGTACAAAGGTACTGCTTATTTCTTAAGAAATTTCTTCCAGCAGACCTGCGAAAGGAGAAGTAAAAAAGAAATGTAGACAATAGTGTGTGAGAACAAGAAGAGAAAAATATGAATGTGTGAAGTCTAAAACTAGAATATTAAATAAACCTACACATATAATGCAAAAAAATAATTAACATAAATATACTTAAATAAATACTTAATGCTAAAATATATAAATATATATTATGTATATAAATACTCACAGTATAGAAGAAAGGTAATGCTTTTTCAATCGACATTTAAATAGAGAAATAGTTTTTAAATCACGATCGATATCTTTGTAACGAAGCCTTTCTTCCTTTGTTAGATGTAATTTGTAAAAGCTATAGAAGCGTTTACCAAAGTTTATGGATAACGTGAAGAACACTGTGTATACATACCTACTAATAACAAAGCTGAAAAGTTTGTTTGTTTTTTCGTTTGTTTTTTTGAAATGGGTTTGCTTTTGATAACTCTAGTCTAGGTCAGAGATGACAGAGACAAAGTCTACGATGGAGTGAGCTTACCCAGAAGAAGCCTGTTCACTCTTACTTTGAAGAGATTCGAAATCGCGGGCAAAAGCTATAGTGATTGTATAAAAATAGGAATGCAAGCATGATTTCTTCGAACAAAACATTAGATATGTAATTAATTATTCATTATGCAATAATAACATCAAATATTAAGATAAAGTAAAAAAAACTAACTGATAACACAGTATCGTCATTTTTAACGGAGCAAGTGTGATATGACATAAGCACACTAATATTATAAAGGCATTTTATTGTTTTTATGGCAATAAAGAAATTATTATTTCCTTTATTTAACTAGTTACACATAAATTATATTTTTAAATATTAGTATAAAAAAAATATAAAAACATTTAAAAATATAAAAAATAGTAGCCCACCGGTATCGGGAACAGGGTCCAAGCTACCGGCGGTCAGGGGCCCAATTCTGCTATTACAATAGTGTCAGAATGGTCGATCATTGATTTCATAATCGTTGATTTTGTTGAAGTTTGGTAATCTACTAATAATAAGTCAACGATTATGAAATCAATGATCGACCATTCTGACACTATTGTAATAGCAGAATTGGGCCCCAGGGCTCCAGAGAGAGGAACCTCCTAACAATGCGGGCCGTGTCCAAAAGTACCGCTTTCTGAATCAAGCCCTTGATCCAGCTGCCCAACGAGAGCCTCCTTAGGTGTTGGTCGAGGCTCTTGGCTATTAAGCCATTGGCTGTCACGACTATCGGCACAATGATCGCTGAGTCCACATCCCACATGTCGACAACCTCGCGAGCCAAGTCAAGATACTTGATTTGCTTATCTTTCTCGGCTTTCACGAGGTTCTCGTCATGCGGGACGGTTATGTCAACAATCATTGCGCGCCGCTCTGATCGATCCACCACCACTATATCAGGCTTATTAGCAATAATAGTCCTGTCAGTGATGATGGATTGATCCCAGTACAGTGTGATATGGCCATTTTCGAGAACTGGGTCGGGCGCATACCTGTAGTACGGCACCTCCGATTCCACAAGGTTGTACTGCAGAGCAAGTTGCTGATGGATAATCCTGGCTACAAGGTTGTGTCTATGCAAATATTCTCCGTTAGCAAGACGAGAACACCCGGAAATAATGTGACGGATTGATTCGCCCGGACGGTGGCATGCCCGACATATGTCAACCGTACCATCCTTCACAATAAATCTCCGGTAGTTATTCGTCATCATAACTTCGTCCATAATTGCACAGACAAACCCTTCGGTTTCTCCGAAGAGTTCCCCGGAACGTAGCCAGGCTACGGACGCTAGGAAGTCTACATCGGGCCCATGTAGGGCCCGGAAAAAGCGTCCGTGAAGCTCCTTACTCTGCCATACCTCCATGCGGTCGTTAGTGTCAAGCACTACAGGTTTGCACCAGTTCTCTTTAGCCAAGGAGAGCGCGGTAAGGCCCTTGTCCACTGCCACAACATCTCGATGCATCCCCACGTCGGCTTCTAGGAAATATTCCCTGAGACTGCATATCTCACGATTGTGAAGAGTCTTAGCATTTAAGAAGCCTCGACCTCCACACTTCCGTGGGATATACAGTCTCATAACCGAAGAACGTGGGTGATGCATTCGATATGCTGTCAACAATGTACGGACCCGCCTATCCAGGGCGTCTAGCTCTGTTTGAGTCCATTTGAGTATGCCGAAAGAGTACATCAAAACCGGCATGACCCAACCGTTGAAGGCACGCACTTTATTTCCGCCTGATAAAAGACTATTAAATACTTTTCTCAGGCGGCCAAAGAAGCGCTCCTTCAACGATTGTTTCATGTCGATAACATTGATGCCCAGTGCTTCCGACATACCCAAATACTTGTAGGTTTCGGTTGCTGAGAGGGATCTAAGATTTATGGAATCTGTGAGCTGGGTTCCCATAGATTCCACAATCCTCCCTCGTTTTACATGCATGACCGCACATTTGTCCACACCGAATTCCATCCTGATGGCGCTACTGAAAGTTTCAGTGACCTTCAATAGCTCCATCAGTTGCAAATCGTTGGGGGCAAAGAGTTTCAGGTCATCCATGTAAAGGAGGTGAGATATAACCTGACCACCTCTCTTCAACCGATAGCCTAGACCTGAATCCTCCAGCAGCGTGCTAAGAGGATTCAAGGCTAAGCAGAACCAAAGTGGACTCAAACTGTCGCCCTGAAATATACCCCGCTCTATCCTTATCGGCTCACTATTCCTCTGGATTTGCCGACATCCTGGATAGCGAAGGACTGTCCTCCATTGCCCCATACACGACATCAGGAAGGTGCGCAGGGTTGCATCAATTTTATACAACTCTAGCACCCTCATGAGCCATGTATGTGGCACCGAGTCATAGGCCTTCTTATAGTCTATCCAACATGTCGACAGATCCTTTCGGGAACGGCGAACCTGTTGGCTAATGGCCATATCAATGAGGAGTAGCTCCTTAGTACCACGGGACCCGTTCCTACATCCATTTTGAGAAGCACACATAACAGAATTCTCGTTAATATGTTTATTTATTTTAGCTCTCAAAATGGAGGTAAGAACTTTATAGACCGTTGGAAGACACGTAATCGGTCTATAATTTTTGGGTTCCGCAGTACTACCCGATTTATGGAGCAGGTGAGTTATTCCAGTCGTCAGGAACTCTGGTAGCGACCCTGACTCTAAGGCTGACTGGAATAGGGCTGCCAAGCAAGCATGCGATCTTGTGAGCCATTTAATCCAGAAGTTGTGCAGTCCGTCCGGCCCTGGTGATTTCCAATTTGGCAACGGACGAACTGCGCAACTTACATCTTGGGGGCTGATCGTTATTGCCCCCATTTCTGTTATTGCATCGCATGCTTGCTCGACGTCCCGAGTCCACTCACCCTCGGTATGACTGACAGGTACCGACCAGATGTTACGCCAAAATGAACACATGGCGTTATCATCCGGCAGGCACATGTCAGTCACACCTTGGTCCGGTCGCTCCCATGCTCTGTAGACCCACCTTTCATCGCTTTGGAAGGTGCGATTTAGAGTGTACCGTTCCACCCGACGCTTATACCTACGAATACGGTTTGCCCATGCATACACTTTCTGCTTCCAGAAGTCGATGCGCTCTGTGACACGGGACATGTAGTCTTGAGGACTGATATCAGTCCCCGCAAACGCCCGCCTCACAAAGCGCATCACTCGAGGGCGATTGTTGCCCTCCCGGAAGCAGATTAGTCTGCCGATGAACGCTCTGGCCCCAGCAATGCGTCGTTCAATCCTATACTGCCATGCCGGTACGGCAGGTTTCGGTCGTGTAGTTCTGTCATTCGGAAATTTGACATGAGCTACACGACATGCCGTTACAGCCGCGCAATACAGGATTGAATGAGCATCGGTGAGGTTTTCGCAGTTATCAAAATAGCTTGACAACTGCGAATCCAGAACAGCCACCAGCGCCCTATTTCTGTTATGCATGGGCAAACGAGGTAAGCGTGGTCTGAGTTCGGGTGTCATGAACCGATATTCTCTGATCGCACCCTCCAAAGTACTCCTCATCTCCTCACTGCACTGGATACTTACGTTAGTAGCCATGTCATTACTTACGTCGTTTTCGCAAATTAATGGTGTGGTAGACTGTGGAGGTGCCACAGCCTGCGACGGCGTAGCAATGACATGGCTACTCTGCATTTCAGTCCGCAAGCGATCAAGCACGGTGTCATCCAACATACGATTACGCTGGATGACTCGTACCTGATCCGACAGTCGTTGTGCCGATACGTTGACAGCCGGCTCAAGCACCTGAAACAGAGAGAGCATCCGAACACGGTACGCGGTCAGGTTGTTTCCTCCCTCTGTAGCCCCATAGTATGAGCGCATGACGTTCTCGTTGATGGATTGCGTCCATCGCATGCGCTGCACACTTCCGCCGGGAACTGGGACCCTATCAGAGGCCGGTGGGCCTCGAGGTCCTAAGCCGTCCGGCGGCCGGCGTCCTCCCCGTCGACGAGCAGGTGGTGGCGTCGTGGGCGGAGAGAAATACTCGTCGCTCGAGCTCGACGCAACTGCCGCGGCCGGTGTCGTCACAGCGCTCACAATGGGGCTGGGTACCGGCGGCGACGAGGCGGAGCTGAGCGAAGAGTCCGGAGGTGGTAGGCGTGCTCGTCGTAAGGCGGATCTTGTCAACATGTTTTCATATTCGTTTTATTTGTTCAGTTTTATTGGAGGCGACATGACATATGTCACCTCCGGTTCGGTAGTTTTTGATGAAGATTCAAAATATTATGGTTCATTATACTTTTTTTTCTATTGATTTTAATTTAAATTGAGTATTTGGGTTTTGGTTGTAGACTTTCACAATTAAACTGGTTCTAAAATGTAATAAATCTTTTTAAATATAACTATTAGAACGAATTGGCTTGTTGACGTTGTCACGCTTTTTTTTTTTATTATTATTATTTTGAGAGTGTTTTTTTTTCTCAGCTCTTAGGCTGGTTTTAGCTACATTTACGGGCTAAAGCCAAATAAATGTAGCGTGTGGTGTGTATTAGGGTGTGTTTTCTTCTTCTAACTTATTATTATTATTATTATTAAAGGCGAAAGTTTGTGAGTGTGTGTGTTTATATGTTTGTTACTTCTTCACGCTCAAACAGCTGGATCAATTTTGATAAAATTTTGTATGGAGGTAGCTGACACCCTGGATTAACTTATAGGCTACTTTTTATGCCGATATTCCCACGGGATCCACGTTTAGGCGGGTGAAACCGCGAGACGCAACTTAAGGCACTCCTTAAGGGGCTTACAGGACCTAAACGCAATAAGGGGGAAGCGCTAAGGTAGCCCGCGAAATTCAAATTTTCTTACGTTTTTTGCAATTTGCTGGTCAGCATTAAGTTGTACGTTGATTAATATATGAATCGCGGCCGTAAGAAATATGTGTTTACAGAATTATAATCATTAAAGTCATCAAAACAACTCTCTAAGACCACGTAAGTCCAAAGAATGATGATTTCATGTAACAGTTATTCTTGGGACTTACGTGGTCTTAGAGAGTTGTGTTGATGACTTTAATGATTATAATTCTGTAAACACATATTTCTTACGGCCGCGATTCATATATTAATCAACGTACAACTTAATACTGACCAGCAAATTCCAAAAAACCTAAAAAAAATTGAATTTCGCGGGATACTCTGGCGCTTTCGCCATAAACGCATGTTTTTGAAACAATAAAAGTATAATGATCGACTACAGGTAAGGTGCATTCGGGTAATGTCGAAAATCGGCATATTCCGAAAATTTCAATTTCCTACCAAACGCGACGATATCTTATAATGTGGCAACATTTACCTAGACGCCAGTTTAATACTCCCCCCGCTTCTGTTGACTCAAGTCGCTACTTGTAAATGTACGAGTCACAACGCCGCATTTCTCGCAGTGTGTCATTTTTCGCGCGTTTTTTAGTTATCGGAAATTACACGAACATTGTTATCTCAGAAATTTGGTAAGTTATTTAACTGATTGTTTTTTTGTTTAATAGATTTTCCTTTTTAATATAGTTTTTAATGGGTTCGCGCATCCTAGGTATCTTTTTCTGTTTTTATTGAAATTACCCGAAGATGGGTAAATCCGAATCAAAAATGATTCGGATTTAGCCGATGTTGCTTTTCTATGGAGATTGTCAGTGGTTCTCAATATTCTCAATCTATAATTTATTTGGGTAATTTCGATGGTAGTAGGTTAGTTCTGTCTAAACGTGATATACCTAAGCAGGGGGGTGTCATTTCACAGTTTAGGTCTGATTGGCCGGCCCGCCTATTGGTAAGCAAATGGCAGTCGGTTGCCACTCGGCTAGCATGCTCGACATGTCTCGCGCGTATTTGAATATCGTATCGACAGTGATTTGTTATACCTAAACTTGTATTTTGTTCAGGAGTGATCCTTTTGTACGCTAGTTCTATTACTAATACTGCGATATAAGCACTAATCTACATGAGTTTTTTAATACAATCGCTATACAGACGGAGTTATTTTTGTTCTTTTGACAATCAAGACACGGAGTTCTTGTTGTGCTACTCAAACTTGACAGTAAAATATAGGTACGTCATTGCAAATTATTATTGATAGTTTTCGTAATTTATTTATTTAAGGACAACCAACAAAGCATACACAAAAATAATTATAAACACTGATTGTTATAACTTGTCAAAATTTATTTTATAAGTTTTGAGAACTTCTTTGTTTAGTTTTTTTTTAATCTAAAACCTCGAATAAAGCTTTATAATTTGTTTATGTTATTCAGGTGTCAGAGAGAGGCTCAACTATTTTAGTGTGCATAACTGAGTTATCAAGTTAACATTTTTGTTTAATTTATATGTCAAATTTATATGTCAAAAAATTGAATTATAAAATTAACCCACTTACAAGTAGAAGTGGGTTAATTTTATAATTCAATTTGACTATTTATTTGTGATTTTGCTACATAAGTAGTAGTTTAATTACTTTTTCAAATAAATCTTTATTTTTTATTATATTAAGTCTTATTTTCAAACCCAAGACCCATGATTATTTCCATTCTTATTACAGAAAATCTTAAACATTTTGATCGGATCTCAGCAGTCGCGACCCGGCAGCGCTGCCGAGTCGCAACTGCCGAAACTGCCCACCTTTTTGTATGGATTTTTATGCAAAGCTCTTCGATGCAAGCTGCCCGTCCCCGCGCTGCCGGGTCGGGCTACACGACTGCGTACCTACATCGGAAGGGGTAGCATATAAATCCATACAAAGATCTGAATGTTACTTTTAGTAGGATATGCGATCATTTTGATTACGATATAATAATATCTTTTAAACTATGAGAATAATCGCGTGAGTAAAAGAATCATATCCGCTCTGTACCTGCTAAAAGATTGAGAACCATTTACCCATGCGACGGGTAATTCCGAAATACAAGTGTCACACAAACGTGTTTAGGTTATTCTATAACAAATATCGTGAATATTATTTTTGGAGGATAATAACGATATAAAAAGAAATATGTACGTTTTGTCAAAAGTGAATAAAGTCCACTTTTAACCGTCATTCGGAATTGCCCGTACATAATTCGAAATTACACTAGTACAAAGAAAAAGAAAAGTAAGTTTTTAAACACTTTTTTTTTTAAACTACTACGATATTTATGAAGGATCTCTGAATAGAGCTCTAGGCTATACATTCAAGAAGACGAAATGACTTCATTAGAAGACATATAATCCACTGCTTCTGCCTGGTTCATCAAAATACACACATTCCATCAATTTGTCTGAAAACCATTCGATATTACCCGAATGCACCTTAACAAAATCAAAAAAATATATGATATTCTTCAGGATATATGCTAGGTAGATAGTGTATTGAAAACATAATACAACTAATTTGATATGATAGAAAAAAATCATGAAGATACCTCTAAAAACTTTCTTTTTACAATAAAAACCATACTAATATACATACAACCATTATGATTTTTTGTCAGATTATTCTACAAGCAACATACTAAAGCACTAGTGTTTCAATTTTTTAATCCAAACAATAGATTTTTTGTAAATAGAAAATTACTTCATATTTTACAATACCAGCGATGTGTCATCGCGCTTCTCTTTCTTTTCTATGCAGTCCGACAAAGAGCGCGCTTTAGGTCATGTAGTCGCCTTAAGATAAGGCAGCGATAAAAGAAAAATAAAGAAAACTTGCTGTAAAAATCATAATATTACTAAAAGCTATGCAGGCGAAAATACTAAGAAAAGTGTGTTTTTATGCCGCACGTGATCCATTGAAGTTTTTCTGCGCAGTCATAAAACTTTAGCCTTGAGAATGCCGCATTGGACTAATAAGGACTTTACCTGCAGTGTTTTGTCGTATCAACATTTTTTAGGGTTCCACACCCAAAGAGTAAAACGGGACCCTATTACTAAGACTCCGCTGTCCGTCTGTCACCAGGCTGTATCTCATGAACCGTGATAGCTAGACAGTTGAAATTTTCACAGATGATGTATTTCTGTTGCCGCTATAACAACAAATACTAAAAATAGAACAAAATAAATATTTAAGGGGGTGCTCCCATACACGGGTCGATCGATCAGGTTAAGCTGCACTTGCCACGGTTGGTTCCTGGATGGGTGACCATTTTTACATACCAAGACCCCTCCGTGCCTCGGAAAGCACGTTAAGCCGTTAGTCCTGGCAGTCATTCGTGGATCTCATTAGAACTGTATTAGTCATCAGGCCAGGCTCCATACAAAAATGCCCATTATTCTTTTTCCAAACTTTTACGATATTTTCGCAATATTCTACACAAATTGTCGAAAACACACACAGTTTGTGTATGGCTTCCATGTCTCGTTAAGCCATTATCCACAGTGTCAAATTGCCAAGGTTGCCGCTCCACGTAACACAGGCAAAACCGAGCGTTGAACTGTGACGTCCGATCACAACGACTTCCACAATATTATTGTTGAAGGTTTTTTGTAACAAAACATCACGCTTGAACTCGCCGCAAGTAGGGTTGCCAGGCGTCCGGATAAAGCCGGACACAGTCAGACTTTTCGGTTGCGTGTCCGGCCAAATCAGACGGTGTCCGGCCTGTCCGGCTTTTAAATATTACAATCGCGCGCACTCTTCATCACCACCCCACTGAAGACTGATACATTCAATTTTATTGTTGTTTCATTTTAAGAAGATTTTATAGTAAACGATAAAAAAGCCGATTTGCTTTTAAAAAAAGTTGTCGTGTTATACGAGAATAAAAAATTAAAGGTGTCCGGCCTTTTTACCCAAATGTCCGGCTAAACTGACTGGTCTGTCCGGATGGGAAATCATCAAATGACTCCTCCCGCTCTGGGTGGAGCGGAAGGGAGTGTCAGACTCTTACTGACGAAAACCCACCCGTGTTCCTTCCTTCGCCCTTTATGTTCCGGGCCAGCGGTAACCCTTTCGGACAATTCCGCTGACCCGGCAGGCTTCGGCCCTTACGGGCCCCTTCTTTTAATGCTGACATCTCTTTGAGGCGCGCGTGGAACACGTACGCGCCGTCCGGCACGGGCCTGGTCCTGATCGGACGGTGAGCTACCCATTACTCTCCGCCCGCAGGCCGCAGGCAAAAGAAGTAATTTGTCGGGAGGAAGAAAGAGCTGCGTGCTGTAAAATTTTTGTACGGCGTCTTTTGTTTTTTTTTTAAAGATTTTTTCAAATCCGACTGGTAGTTCCAGAGATTACCCCTACATATTAAACTTACAAACTTAATGATTCATAACGTTATCCTTTTATGATTCTGCCAAAGTGGCCTTTTAGGCCCCCTGGACGATGCGCACACGGCAGCGACAGCAACGCTACCCTTTCGGTTGAGGGGCAACTGGCTAGCCAGCAACTTATTTGTCGCCGTGCGCGCATGCAACTCCCTCATAAATGTCTATATTTGATATGGACATAATATATGAGGGGCATTGTCTATATTTGAGATTTGCAAAATTTTTTTTTGTTCGAAATATCTTTATCCGGAATGGTCCCATTTAAATTTCATAAAGATCTGAGGGGCAATTCTACTAATTTTAACAACGTTCACAGTCTGATCTCAGTCTCAATCTGTCAAAAAATACTTCAAATTTCCCTACATTTTGACAAGTTTTTGACATTTCTTTGTCGCTGAGATGAGACTGCGACTAAGATTTTGAACGTTTTAAATTACGAGAATTGGCCTTCTGATGATGAGTTTTGGAGACAGACAACGGAACTCTTCAATAAATGCCAGCAAATCAACCGCGATTGCTGCTATAGCATAATATGTATGCATTGTTTACGCAATCACACAACATAACATTACGCCTGTACCTTTTAAAGGGGTAGGCAGATGTGTTCAATAGCTTCCTGTCACTGATATTCACATACCAAGTAGTGTTATATGATTTTTTTTGGGGTAGGCAGGTACAACTAAAAAGTGAAAAAAAAAACCGAAAAAAAAACAACCGACTTCCAAAAAAATACTACAAACTGAAAAATAACTTTAATTTCGAAAGTCGGTGTCAAAAAACGAAAATACAGAACCAACGACACCGACTTCAGAAATTAAAGTTATTTTTCACTTTGTATTTTTTTGGAAGTCGGCTGTTTTTTTTTTTTTTTTTTGTCAACAAGTTTTTAGTAGGTATTTTCCTGAAATTACCGCGGGTGAAACGGCGGGGCACAGCTATTATTAAATAAAGTTACTTTTAGCAGTTAATACAACAGAAAAACAAACTGTTGTTTGTTTGTTTGAACACGCTAATCTCTGGAATTATCAATTATTTTTGCATTAGATTGTCCAATCCATGTGGAAAGCTTAATCACGCCTGGACTCTTTGGAGCTGAGCAAAAAGAAAAAGGTCAGGAAGAATGCTAAGAGAAAACGATGTGATAGCGCGGGCGGGTGATGCGATGCGATGGGTTGGGGGAGCAAGAAATTTCACGCGGACGAAGTCGCGGGCAGAGGCTAGTAATATTATAAAGCTGAAGAGTTTGTTTGTTTGTTTGGTTGAACGCGCTAATCTCTGGAACTACCAGTCGGATTTGAAAAATTCTTTTTGCATTTGATAGCCCAATTCTTGAGGAAGGCTATAGGCTATTTACCATTCCGCTATGACCTTTAGGAGCCGAGCAAAAAGAAAAAAAGTCAGAAAGAACGCTAAGCAAAAACGAAGTAATAGCGCGGGCAGGCGATGCGATGCGACGGGGGTGGGTCGGAGTAACAAGAAATTTCACGTGGACGAAGTCGCGGACAGAAGCTAATTTTTAGATAAAATTGGATACCAGCTGGTGTGTTTCACACCCTGTTGATAATAAAATTACTGATTTATCAGAAAAAACAGGGCTATCATAGAACAAATTGATAAAAAGGCGACACAACTAAATAAAAAAAACAAACTTTTCCATCGACAAGATAAGAACACATACAAACTTAACGACAGTTCCTATAAAGTGGATGTCAATTTAGAAGGTCTACAATTTTTACACCATTTTAATTCACATATTCACTCAAAACTTCATATTCATTCACTAAAGACAACTTTCCGCCATATTTCCAGTTAAAAACACTAATAAAACACAAGTTTTCCACTATACATATTATATCAAATAACTTCGCGATGTATTTATCAGTGTATAAAAATAAACTTTACATGAGCACGTGCGCTCCCCGCGACGTGCGCGCTTCAACTGTTTTATTTATCTGAGGCCTTGCAGAATGCATACACACATGTGTGGTATATAATATACATGTAAGATGTTGATACCTTTGTTGTTATGGTTATATAGAGCTTTTTATATATACTACTACTTAAGAGGAAATGCGGTCGGAGAGACTGGAAAAAGCCTAAGTAAAAAGTCATAATTCGAGATATTGGACCAATATAAAAGATATTTCATAAACTGGATAAGAAGGATATATACTGTGTCCTTATGTTTTTCTTCATAGGCCTCTGTTGACAGCGGTTTAAATCAACATTTTTGACGGTTCTAGTGCTTATAAAAATAATGTATCATCAAAATGGAAAACATAGGGACATACAAGTAGTTAATATTTATTATTCTGTAATAAATCATTGTTTTATGGTCATTAACCAGAAAGAAAACAGGCGAGAGCGGTTCTATGGAGAAACGACCACCTGCATTTCCTCTTAAGGGGATTACTGGTTTAATTTTCACAGTGAGTGAGCGTAGTGATCAATGCTTGTTCCTTATCTGTGTGAGAAGAGGGTATGCCCTGCAGTGGCTCAGTTTCTACAGACTGATAGACGCGCATGCAGGGCCACGATAGTCAAATTAATTAGTAACCATTGTTATGTTGATATTGCTGAAAACGGAAATCTTGCCTTTCTTGCCGTCTGGTCGGAGGATCCTCCCTTTTCTATAGAGTATGAGTGAACTTTACACCATGTTCCTCATACCTCTATACCTTCATATCCGAATCATGTGCTGCTGGGGAGTTTGTGGCGCCACTTCTTCTTCCCAGCGAGAGCATTAGGAAGTGGTGAAGGGAAATGAATCATTAGAATCAGTAATATACAACTTGTTAAGTTAGTATAATCCCAAAATGTCAAGATTTCATGAAATAGTCATTCTGTGGGATTACTTGATCTTAGAGAGTTGTGTTGATGACTTTACTACTATAATTCTGTAAATACATATTTGTTACGGCCGCGAATCATATATTGATCAACGTACAACTTAATACTGATCAGCAAATTGCAAAAAACGTAAAAAAAAATAAATTTCGCGGGCTACCCTGGCGCTGTCGCCTTAAGCAAACAGTGAGGTCAAAATGAAAATGCAAGATGGTGGCTGCGAAAATTTTAAAATTTTTCGTCTTGTGTTGTCTTATAAATACTACGTACTATAACTTAATATAATTATTATTCTTAATTACTTAGAGAAGCTGACTTCAAAGTAGTCGGCAAAAGGCTCAGCAGTGACCTATGCAAATTGCGCCGGTTTACAAGCGGTTTTTAGGGTTCCGTAGCCAAATGGCAAAAAACGGAACCCTTATGGATTCGTCATGTATGTCTGTCCGTCCGTATGTCACAGCCACTTTTTTCCGAAACTATAAGAACTATGCTGTTGAAACTTGATAAGTAGTTGTATTCTGTGAATCGCATTAAGATTTTCACACAAAAATAGAAAAAAAAACCATAAATTTTCATCAAACGCATACGTGTAGGGTATCTATGGATAGGTCTTCAAAAATGATATTTTTACAATTTTTTTCTAAACTGAATAATTTGCGCGAGAGACACTTCCAAAGTGGTAAAATGTGCCCCCCCCCCTGTAACTTCTAAAATTCCACCGAAAATTGATTTGAACGAGATCTAGTAAGTAGTTCTTTTTAATACGTTATAAATCGTAAACCGCAATTTACCTACCTTTCATTCAATCAACTCAAGTTTAAAAAAAACCATATAATTTCTATTATGTTACTTGCTGCTACGGAACCTTTCATGGGCGAGTCCGACTCGCACTTGGCCGCTTTTTTTTTAATATTAATATCGGCACAATAATTAGTCTCATTTAGAGTTTGTGTTTTTTCCATCTAAAGCCAAGGTTATCAAAGGTTGATTGGGATAACAATGATGACACAATTGCCTAAGTTTCATAATCGCGTGGCACGTGTAAAGAAGAAAACTTTTCTGAAAATCCAGTCAAGTGCGAGTCGGAATCTCGCACCGAGGCCGCGAGGGTTCCGTACTTTCACCGAGGGTTCAGGTATGTAAATAGTTTATCACCGGTTTTTTTCTTATATTTGAGTTGATTGAATGAAAGGTAATTTTGTTTAACCGGTACGCGGCCGCCAGGCCAGAATCTTTCACCCCCATCGGCCGTCAGTTCTGCGAGCAATGTGCCCTGCCCACTTCCACTTAAGTTTGGCAACTCTTCGGGCTATGTCGGTTACGTTCGTTCTCCTGCGGATCTCTTCATTGCTTGAAATCTAAGAGAAAACTAACTCACCCCTAGCCTCTCTAAGCGCGTGCGCCGCATGCCTCCAGCTATTCCTCTCAGCTAGCGCGAGCGCAGTGTTGCCTTGCGCGTCCAGTATACTCAACGACGCGCCTGACGTTAGCAGCGTTTTGACGTTTTCAAAATGGCCGCGCTCTGCTGCGATATGGAGAGCTGTCTGTGGAAGATTTAGAGGAATTAGGATCATGATGTATTGGAAGAAAAGATAAGAAAGGATATACATTTATGTAGAGATTTTTTATTATTTTCTTTATTTTTTTTTTAGAGAATTTTTTTCTGTGGCAGTAGGCATTGTGATATTTTAATTTTAATTTTATGTAAATATGGGTCTTGCCTGAATTAAATGAATTTAATTTAATTTTTTTTTATTTATGTCAAGACACCATCATCTGCCGAGCCTTTTCCCAAATATGTTGGGGTCGGCTACCAGTCTCACAAGATGCAGCTGTTTACCAGCGGGGTAATTGCGTAACACGATAATAATAGCAATGCAATGATTATGACAGTTCAACAAGATTCATTACGTTGTTAACGTTGTTGAGCAGATGTTTTTTTTTAAAACAAATGAATCAGTGGATTAGCAATTTTCTTCAAAATCCTTCGAATTGTAATATTGTACAATGCGCGCCACGAAAGATGAGACTTGACCCCGCCTCCCCCGCCTCTTTCCGCCGCCCCTATGACGTCCGGTCCCGTCCCGCACTCAGACCTCATACCGCTAAAGATACCTAAAATCGTGTACTGCGCGTGTCAAACCACGTGGTGTGTCAAGTCTCATCTTTCGTGGCACGCATTGTAAGCGTGTTACGCAATCAGGTTGGTTTACATGGAGTGACTGCCTGTCCGATCTCACAAACCCAGACGCATAGTACAGATTCCCTCTTTCAAGCAAGTGGTCGCCAGCGCGACTCCTGAGCTCGAGGTTCTGGGATCAATAACTGAGTCAAGTAACTTGCTGGTGTTTCGGCTGTTGCCGATGTGTTATGCTTCGAAATAATAGACGGTACTAGTTTATATCTGTTGTATTATAGGGCTCAATATTGGGGCCGTTCCTATTTTTAGTATATAAATAATAAAATTTACCTCATTTACTTCATTATTAAGAGTCTATATTATGCTGTTTTGGTGATATTGGGCGATCTAGATATCGGTATCTGTAAGACTTGAGAGTTTGCTATTTGGACACATTAAACTTGGACTTATAATCTTTAAATTTGTAGAAGCGAAAACACGATTGGATAAAAAAATCTCGATAAAAAAAAATAACGAAAAAACCTCGTTTTGCACTTATTTTGAGTTAGATCTCTGAAACCCTATGGAATTTAATGATGATTTTTAAACTAATAGATAGGTAATAATATTATCTCAAATCGTGCAGAATTATTTTTTTATTTTTCTACTCGTTCTCCTCGTAATTAGCAATTCAGAGATTTGGCGCTTGCGTCATTTTATTCTAAGCGAGCATACTCTCTTTCTGTCTCTTGTTTTGCACGCGGTAGTAATAGCGCTATCCTTTTCAATTTATTCAATCAGTCTGCTACGGCATCTCTTGGAGGACGAACCTATGTTTGGCGACATTACAGAGAGAGGACTATTTTCGACATTTTTATTTTGTTTAGTGGTAGGTATTACCTACTGTAAAAAGGAGTTAAACCTGTTTGGTGTAAACATAATAAATTATTATCATTATTTAGTGTAAATAAAGATGGGCAAAAAGAAAACTCACGGAAAATACGACACATGGTTGGCGCCACGGAACAGAAAAAACAGTTTTTTCTGTTCCGTGGTTGCCGCAGTGGCTGAGCGATCGACTGCTGCGCTGCGTGTCGCGGTCGCGGGTTCGATTCCCGACCGGACAAATATTTGTATTGCCTACAGGTAGTTGTTCCGGGTCTGGATGTTTGTGTATGTGAATTTAAATGTTTGTAAACGCACCCACGATACAGGAGTAATTCCTAGTGTGGGGAAACGTTTTTTAAAAAAACAAAAACAAAACAAAACGTTTGAGGGAACAACTCCGTATTCTGAACGAAAGAAAGAAAAAAGTAAGTACAGACGCCAGCATGTCAAGCTACTACAATCTGTCAAATATCTTTAATAGATTTTCAACTTTATCACTGAAGCTTAAGGTTCAAAGTTGAATGGGAAAATTTGACAGTTTCGGGTAGCTTGGTGTGCTGGCGTCTGTACCTAACTACCGATTTATATAACGGTATCAATTCTTTTATTTCCTTAGCTACTTAGGTATTTCGAATATCTATTGCCTAGGGAAAAAAAAGTAAGTAAATTTTTAATTCCCGTTAATATTTTTTTTACCTGGCTCGTTGGTCTAGCGGTCGCAAGCGCTACTGCTGAGCTGTGAGGTCCTGGGTTCGATTCCCGCACCTCTGCCCACCTCATCGGGCAATACAGGCGTGATGCTTTGTATTAATGTATGTAAATTTTAAATCGCATAATGTAACATAATTGAATCTTTCCCGTACAATGAGAGGTCAGCTTATATACTGGAAATGTATAGCTTAATACGTAGCCGTGTGTACCTACCTATCTACCTATATAATGCGGGTAAAAATACAATAAGTATCAAAATAATATCATCCTAGTTCAATCACTGATATTTTTACTAATTAATATTACTTATTCAAACTGATGAATTTTATTTAAAGAAAAAAAAACTTTTTTAGGGTTCCGTAGTCAAAAAGGAACCCTTATAGTTTCGCCATATCCGTCCGCAGTTTAGCTCAGAGGCTCTTAGTACTATTAGAAAACTATAATTTGGCATGGATATAATTATGTACAGACGCCAGCACATCAAGTTACTACAATCTGTCAAATTTCTTTAATAGATTTTCAACTTTATCACTAAAGCATAAGGTTCAAAGTTGATTGCGAAAATTTGACAGTTTCGGGTAGGTTGATGTGCTGGCGTTCGTACATTATTAATCACGCCGACAAAGTGGTAAAATAAAATCTTGAAAAAAAATTTTTTTACGCTATCGGTTTTTTTAGGTACACGTAAAGTGGGGAAGTTTTTGAAGTGAAAACTTCTTTAGCATCGTTGTGATTTGAAATTTTATGTGTTTTTGTGGATCGATGGATGGATGGATCGATGGATCGATGGATCGCCGGATCGCGATGGATCGATGGATTGATGGATGGATGGATGGATGGATGGATCGATGGATCGAAGGATCGAAGCATCGATGTATCGACGGATCGAAGCATCGATGTATCGACTGATCGACGGATCGATGGACCGATGGATCGATGGATCGATGGATGGATGGATCGATGGATGGATGGATCGATGGATCGACGGACTGATGGATCGATGGATCGAAGGATCGACGGATCGATGGATCGACGGATCGACGGATCGATGGATTGACGGATCGATGGATCGATGGATCGACGGATCGATGGATCGATGGATCGACGGATCGACGGTTCGACGGATCGATGGATCGATGGATCGACAGGTCGATGGATCGATGGATCCATGGATCGACGGATCGATGGATCGATAGATTGATGGATGGATCGATGGATCGACGGATCGATGGATCGACGGATCGGTGGATTGACGGATCGATGGATCGACAAATCGATGGATCGACGGATCGATGGATCGACGGATCGATGGATCGACGGATCGACGGTTCGACGGATCGATGGATCGATGGATCGACAGGTCGATGGATCGATGGATGGTTGGATGTATGGATGGATCGACGGATCGATGGATCGATGGATGGATGGATGGATCGATGGATCGACGGATCGACGGATCGATGGATCGATGGATCGACAGATCGGTGGATTGACGGATCGATGGATCGACGGATCGATGGATCGACGGATCGATGGATCGACGGATCGATGGATCGACGGATCGACGGTTCGACGGATCGATGGATCGACAGGTCGATGGATCGATGGATCCATGGATCGATGGATGGATGTATGGATGGATCGACGGATCGATGGATCGATGGATGGATGGATAGATCGATGGATCGACGGATCGATGGATCGCTGGATCGACGGATCGGTGGATCGAAGGATCGACGGTTCGACGGATCGATAGATCGATGGATCGATGGATGGATGGATGGATCGATGGATGTAGTATGTTATAGTCGTTTGTAATTTCAGCTACGGAACCCACTATGCATGGCCCGACTTGCTTGGCCAGTATTTTTATTTATAAGGAAACATTTGTTCTAGCTCTAGGTACATAGTTATTATGGTTATGTTATGAGTTTATTTTTGTAGGAACATTACTTTTTGTTATTACGGTAATACGATATTTGTATTAGGTACATACATAGGTACCTTCGAATGTTGCGCGTCGCGTAATTTCTTGAAACCTTGTGAAACCACTTTGACTTTAATGTTTTTATGGGATTTTTATTGTTATTGTAATGGTATTATATAATTTTGAATATTAAATTGTTTAATAAATAAATATTGATGAATATTTACATAATATGTATAATATTTTATTTCATACTAACCTTTTAGGTAAGTACATAATATATAGATTAAGTACCTACGCGAGGACTGAATAACGGATCAGACTAGATAGTCTCGAGTCCACGAAAAAAAAAAACACGAGCTTCTAAATTTCGAAACTCGCGTCTCGGGATGGAAGCCCTAGTACCTATTTACCTACTATATTGGTGGTATGTCAGTTTGTAGGTCTATGAACGGAGCTTCCAAATAATTATGTATTTACCTATACCGACAATGAGCTCGTTTGATTATAATCAGCTATGTTATGCTTTACCTACACATCGCGATCGATCCGTCGTACCAAATACTTCCGTGAATTTGAACTTTATTTGAACGACATAATTTTTTACGAATACATTTTTATTGCCATACGAATCAAGTTCAAATTCACGAAACGGCATATTCACGGCCCGTCTTCGGCACAGAACGCTGTTGAACACCGGGCGGCCAGGGCACCGCGCAGTTTAAACTCGAACTCGACTCACGCACTCGATCGCGTTGCCGCGCGCCGCCTGCGCCGGTGGTGGCGCGCCGCGCGCTATGCCATCGCGTATTATTGTAGAGGGGGCGCGGGCGAGAGGTACGAAATCGCTCGCGTTGGGCTGCCAAGGCGCGCTCTTAAATACACTACTTCATTATTAAATATCTCTTCCTGTTTGTTAGTAAAATTCTATTAATCTCTTAAATAAATTGCAAACTATAGTTTTGTATAATTTAGAAGCATTTTTTTAAATTTTGTAAATGTAAGAACCATGTTTACGTTTATGATGTTTTTTTGATGTTGACTTGAAAGAGCATGGCAGCTGAGAACGTGTCATGCTCACTTACTCGTAAATGTCTCATCGATGGTGGCGCGTGTGTTGGATAATTCAGTGGGCAACTAGCTTCAACTTTCTGACTAACTGACATACTAGTTAATTTTTACAATTCAAAAGTGCCTGTACAAGGTTTAATTGAAATAAATGCTTTGAGTGTGAGTTTGTATTATAAAGGTTCTGAATTTCTGTGAATCTGAATATAAAATAATCTGAGATGAATTTGAGCGACGTTCACAAAGCAATGGCGAGACGACGACTGGCACCCCTGGCGGCGCGAAGTGGATGCGCGTGCTAGGCCGGGTTTTTTTTTTTTTGAGGATGGGAAATCATCAAATGACCCCTCCCGCTCTGGGTGGAGCGGAAGGGAGTGTCAGACTCTTACTGACTAAAACCCACCCGTGTTCCTTCCTTAGCCCTTTATGTTCCGAGCCAGCGGTAACCCTTTCGGACAATCCCGCTGACCCGGCAGGCTTCGGCCCTGACGGGCCCCTTCCATTGATGCTGACTAGCTAGGCCAGCTGGCTAGGCCGGGCTCACGGTATGACTCCGCAGGCATGGTCGTAGAAAGTCCTGCCGTGCGCCATCTGGCGGCGGGGCCATAACAGCTGGGTTTTCTCATTAGTAAATTCTCAGTAGAAGTCACGTGATAAAAGGATATAACAAGTGTGTGCAAGGTTGGAAGTAACGCTGACTGCACCAGGTAGGCCGGATGTGCTACTATCTTCACTCTTGAAGGTTTCCTGTCGACCTGCTTACCAACGAACCGCGATCACATTTCATGGTTGTTCGTTATATTATTGTAGGTTGTCTGGCATTTTTGCTGAACTGGGCCTTTTTGGCGCAGCCGTGAGGCACACTTTCCTGCTAATTTCTTACATCGGACCTTACACTTTTTATTTTTATCTTAGTTTTTATCTGATGTACGATTATTATCTAACTATCTGGTGTATTGTGTGTCTCTTAGTCTGTGTTAAATAAATGTATTTACTTTCTTTCTTAGAAACCAGAAAAGTAATCGCAAATTAAGCTACTACAAGTGAGAGAAACGCAAGCATTGGTCTGTATTAGGGTTCCGCACCTCATTAGGAAAAAACGGAACCCTTATAGGACCACTCGTGTGTCTGTCCGTCCGTCTGTCACAGCCAATTTGCTCCGAATCTAATGGACCCGTTAAGTTGAAATTCGGTACACACATGAATCTCTGTGACCCAAACACAGACGTGTAACGTAAATAAATGAATTTTTGAATACGGGGGTCGTTTATGGGGGCAAATAGAAAATTTAAAAAAAAGTTTTGTAATCTGTACCGTGCGACATATCAAATGAAAGGGCTTACTGTGAGGATCTCAAATAATTTTTTTTCATAATTTTAATGTAAATTATTTTAAAGTTATTTAAGAGAATAGACGAAAATTGAATATTCCCTTTCGGGAAACTGAAGAAAAAAAAATGCCGCAGCCGTCTGCGCACTACTGTCGCGTTCGGAATTTAAGACTTAAAAATCAGCTCACCTTCCCTCCAGTAGCAGCATCAGACTTCGCATCGATCTCAGCACCTGCAGCGCATAACGCAGCCAGACAGCGGCTGCGTTCAGCTAACGCAGCGGCGTGCAGCGCACTTCGATTGCAGTGGTCGCGAGCGTCCACTGCTTCACCGCTAGCCAGCAGCTCTTGAAGGAGTTCTAAGTTGTCCCAGAGGGCTGCCTGGTGGGTTGGAAAAAAACAAACAACTATAATAGATAAAGGCAAGAAGGCTGCCAGGATCAAATAGGACTGTGCCGGTCATATAGCCGCTTGCACAAGGACCGCTGGGCAAAAGTCGCCACACAATGGGTGCCTGAAGATGGACGGCGCCGCCGTGGTCAGCCCAGAAAGAGGAGGCGAGATGACCTGGACGAGTACCGCGGGGGCTGGTTCGAGGTGGCGCGGGAAAAGAATTCCTGGAAGAACTTCGAGGAGACCTTTGCACAGCGCTGGGACAAAAAAAAATTAGCCTTGGCTGACGGATCTGTGTAGTTCTTTCCTCAGAAAACCATCTTAGAAACATAATCTGAAAAAAAAAAATCTTACTACAGCATACCATTAAAGAGAAAAACGAAGAAACGTTTGTGCATTGTGAAACAGTAACTTTTAATGACTGAACATACTTTTACTGAAAAAAACAACAAAAAAAAAGGAAAACCACCATTACTATAATGTAAGTAAATTTCAATGGTTTGAACGATATCACCAAATGACTAAAACAGTTGATTTTGTGACCTTTTTAGCTAATTAAAACGTTAACCTTTTGACCGCCACAGTCATGTATAGATGACAAACCAAAATGTGCCCAGCACGCCACGGTTCGACTACATAATAGACTTTGACGCCGAGGGCCGAGTGCCGAGGGCATGTTTGAAATTTTTTGGCATGTGGCAGTCAAAAGGTTAAAGTTTACTGTCATGACTGTAACATTTTGTCTCAAGCTTGTACTGTTTTCGGATCGGTTAAAAATACTGTTTTGAACGTTAGGCTCATATGGAACTGTTTAAAGCAGTTCAGATTAATAATAATAATAATAAAGTTCCTGTCTCTGGAGCCCTAACCACCGGTAGCTTAGACCCTGGTCCCGACACCGGCGGACAACTATTTTTTATATTTTTAAATGTTTTTTATACTTATTTTTATATTTTAAGAAATATTTTAAAATGTAATAGGATAAGATAGCTAAATAAATGAATGACATAATAATAATAATCATTTATTTCAGATTCATCCTAAGATTACATCCATATTTGTTAGTAACGCATTTTACTAACAAATATGGATGTAAGCTTAAAAACTAGTGTTAGTAATAATAAAAAATGGATTTAATAATAATAAAAATAAAGTGGCAGGTCCAGGTGGACTTCCCGATAATGGCGGCAAATAACTAAACGACTGCGTGCAGCCGTATCCAGCGCGCCAGTATCGGAGAGTCCCGCCGGTCCGCCAGCGCTCGCAGGATGGTGTTGGGACTGTCGCGCGTGCGGCGCATGATAGATGCGCAAACGGTGCGCATGATGGCTGCAAGGCCGTCTGTGTCAGCCGCCGCGAACATCGCGGAGGCGCTGCAGTGGCGCGGCAGCCCCATCAGCACCCGGAACGCGTTATTGTATTGAACGCGCAGATCGCTGTATGTCCGCTGTGTACAGTGAACCCACAGGCTGCGGGTGTAAAAGGGCTGGCAGTACGCTTTAAAAAGCGCAACTTTGACAGTCCCCGTGCACCATGAAAACCTGCGGGCCAACATGTTGCATCGGACAGACAGCGCTCTGCACTCTCTTTCGATATCCACACTGTCCTTAAGGTCCTCGGTGACCCAGTGGCCCAAATACTTAAATTGCTCGACTTTGTTAAGAACTGTACCACTTAGAGTGAAATTCGGAATGAATATGTTAATGATTTTTCATTTTTATTTACTGCTTATTTCTTTCAGTGTATCTGCATTGTCCTCATATGACCTGATCAATGTTATGTCTGGGCTTTAAGAGGGCGCCGACCAAACGCTGACCGCGCAATGGCGCCCTCATCATTTGTTTGGTTCCTGTTTTTACAATAGGTCTCTCTTAGTAATCTAAGACTCCACTATCCGTATGTCTGTCTGTCTGTCTGTCATCAGGCTGTATCTCATGAACCGTGATAGCCAGACAGTTGTATTTTTCACAGATGATGTATTTCTGTTGCCGCTACGACAACTAATACTAAAAACAGAATAAAATAAATAAAGAGGGGCTCCCATACAACAAACGTGTTTTTTTTTACATTTTGCCTTGTGGTACGGAACCCTTCGTGTGCGAGTCCATCTCGCACTTGGCTAGTTTTTTAGGAACAGTTTTACCTGAGCAATAAGAAATAACACAGCCCACCTGTTCTACGTGTTTTTCATTTAATATTTTTCCAATATGAATCTTTTATTTGTGTTAATTTTTTTACTAAGTTTGCGTTCGGTATGGCAACAGGCAATTAATAAAATATTACTTAAGCAGATGCGACGAATAATTTAGTACATAAACATTTTTTTTTGCAAAAGTTATTATGATATTTTTTAAACGGTTTTATCTCTGTTGCCAATGTTTTTCTTACCACCAACATATTAATACAAGGCCTTGTACCACTTTACACATTCACAACACACGATTGCAACATTTTAAACCGCAAGAAACCACAGTTTAACTTGCCGCTAACAGGGTAATGACCACTCTTGACTACCCAAGTTTTTATAAAATAATTCACTTACCTGATGTAGCAGGCGGCCTTGGAAGTGGTCCTCATCCGGAGACAGGTCCATTTCCTTAGTTTTCAGAAGAAATACACAAGTAGCACAGACATTTCCGGCCTAAACAGCCGCTCAAGCGTTACGAAAAGCCTGCGAACGAAATACGACGATACACACCAAATTGTTCACTAAAACTACATTTAAAATACACAGTTATGTGCTTCAGACGTTTTTTTCTTTCGGCATTGCGGATGGAAAACCTTAATCAATGCAAAATTGCAAATTAAATCGCGAATAAGATTTATCGATTTGTATGATGACAGCTGACCTGACTGACTGACAAGCGTTTGACAGCTATCAACTGGCTAACTGCAGTGGTACGAAGAAGGGCGTTTTCGATTTCGAAACGTTATGCGCTGAGCCGGTTAGTCGAAAATAAATATAATACTATACAATGTATACATAACGTATTCATAAATATCTCTGTAAATAAAGAATTCTTAAACGTAATAAAATCATGAAAAATCTATAAAATACTGAATTGCAGATGAAGTTTTAATGATACAACAACTGTTACAAGCAGTTGTTTTCTAACCCCTGAGAATGAAGCGAAGCGAAACTGCAGCAGGCCTTGTTATGCCCGTTAACACCATTGTCTATTTTTTTAACACTCACAAGTTAATGTAGTGAAATTAATTATTCGCTTAATCTTTGTGACAACGTATTATTTTGTAATTGATTTATTACTTATTAGTATACCTACAATAAATTAATTCAAAAAGTTTTATTACCTAAATTAAAAGATATAATTTGAAAATTCGGATTTCTACTAATTTTATCTTTTTTCATTAGCAATATCTATAGTAATTTATTGTAGTACTTTTTATCAAAGTACCCACTAAATATGAATATAATTTACACACATTGTTCGGCCTTGATTATTATCGGTGATTTAAAATTTAAAATGTCTCGTAGTTATGGCAGTTACGACGCAGATTGGCAGAGAACGAAGTCAATGCTGATCAGAAGTCTTTTCCACGAAATCCCGAGTAAGTTAAAACTACCTCGTTCCTTAACACCTACAGATATAGTAATGCAACTTGGGCATTGAGGGGCTCGTGGGTAAATAACAGCCGCACGGGTTTATTCAAGGTAAAGCTACGCTTGCCGAAATCGGTCTGTGGATGGATATCCATTCATAACTTATAATAACCACAGGGTTGCGAGGCACAGGCCTCGAACAGCTCCTTAAGCCGATATTCCTGCGCCTGATCTCTCTCCGGTCGTGTCGAATTGTCGTCCCATCGGACGATGAGACTGAGTGCACTTGTGCACTAAATCTACCGTGCCGAAGGCTAGTCTCCGCTGTGACTGGTCGTGATTGCCAAAGTTCTGTCTGGAAGACTATTACAACAAGGGAAATGTAATGCCAGTTGCAAGTGCACTTGCTGAGTTGCTGAACATAGACGTGTGCGGTGTATCTATTGTGTGCTCTGCAGGGCTCAACTTATGCGTGCTTCAGCAAATCCACATGACAAACTCCTTTAGGATGCTTACAGACGAATGGCATCTTGCCAGTGACTGAGATAACTACAGCCGCGGCCATCTGTCAGTGGTTGCCGTCGACACGCGCGCGACGCGGCCAGTATATGTTGCGTTGCTTGAAGTTAAGTCGTCGCCTTAAGTGACGACGACAGCCACTGACGCGTCAATGGCAGCTACCGACAAGTGACAACGGCTGCAGTTACTTCTGCCGTCGATAAAATGTCGTTCGCCAACTTTATTATATTTTAAAAAAAATCTAATAATCCCAGCCTACCATATTAATTTCTTGCAGTACTATCTCCAGTTGAGGAGGAATCCAACGACTCGTCCCAACAGTATTATGTTCCAACTCAAGAACTATTCCCCTCTCCACCAAGACCATACAGTCCAATGCCTCCACTAATCATAGAGAAAGTACCCATGGCTAACAAACATGACGAGCCAGAAGAATACTACAGTAAACTATATTATAAAATAAAAAGGATATACAAAAAACTTTTTATTGAAAAGCGAAACTTCAGTAGTATTGATGGTTCAAATTACAGCGGTAGTTCGGATAATAAGAATAGCGATGACACCGATGAAAATCTAGATTTCCGTTTTCTGGAAAGTAGTTCTCCTAGAAATTTTGATTCGATCATTGAAGATAGAGAGGCTAGACAGAGTTCTGCTTCTACTAAATCTAATGGCTATGGAGCTGATTTTGAGTCGATGGACACTGAAATTATTGACGTTGTTAATTATACAGCATCAAACGAAGACGGTATAGCGATATCAGATAAAGAAGAATCAGTCAATGAAAATATTGATGGAGATGGAATAATAAATGAAGATTCTGATTGCTCAAGATCAATCAGAAAAAGAATAGAGGATCCCGAATTTAGAGGAGGAGTAGAATCCCATCATTTCTTAATTGATGATCATGAAATGACTGAAGGACAAGAAACTGATGAGCCAGAGGATGAACAAAGTTTTGAGGAAGAGGGCTCAGATATTGAACATGATATAATTAAAGAAACAAGTCAAACTGCAGAATTTGATACAGTAAGAATAGATGATGCCGTACTTAGTGGAGGAGAAGAACCCTATCACTCCTCAATCGACGATAATGAAAAGAGTGAAAGCGAAGAATCTAATGAAATAGAAGATGAACTACAACCAAATACTGTAACAAAAACTAAACAAGTTTCGTTTGAACAAGAACTTAAATCGAAGGAATTTGAAAAGACTGCGTCTGAAAATGGAAACGACTTGATGGAACCAAACGTGGAAACTATGGAGGGAGATGTAGAAAATAGTGATTCTAGCGAAGGTATGTTTTGATGTTATTATGTAATGATTCGCCTGCATCGCTTATCCAACTGTGTCCGGCTCGCGGCCCACTCCGGCCTTTGTATAGTGCCTCAGAGATTTCTAGAACCTTCTACTGTAGAAACATCTCGAATGTTCGAATACATACCGGCCCCGACTGATCATAGTTCCAGAAAGTTCTAGCATCGAAATTTCTAGAATGATGTTAACTCTACTAGTTCTGCTATTCAATACTAGATGGCGCTGGTGGTAACTAATGTCACCATGTACCAGGTATTAATTGTGGCGTGCAACATTATGTTTAATTCATTTTTGTTGATTCCAGGTGCAGCCTACAGACAAATCACAACAGCAGCTATGGTCCACTGTGATGGGTCCCAAGATGCTGAAGAACGGGAGAGTCGAGTTTACGAAGATTCCGTCAAAAGTGTCATTCTACCAACGAGATTCCGAAGAGTGGTGGTCAGTCGCAATGTTGATGTTGATGATAGAATTGAGGTTTTAACAGTATTGGATGATAATGCAGGTTTGTTATTTAAGTTTAAAATTGAAGAAGTTGGGGTACCTACTAGTAGTAACCACGGGTTCTATTGAAAGGAGTCCGCGAATCGCCAAACGTAACAGAGGACGCCCTCAGGCTAGATGGCGCGACGATCATCAGACGGCTGATAGCAGCTAGATGAGAGTTGCCGAGAATCGACCTGAATGGCGTGCAATTGGAGAGGCTTAGATCCAGAAGTGAACTGCTGTAGACCGATCGTGATGACAAGCCATCCGAAACAGTAAGACAATGCAACACAGCAGTGAGTGATTACAAAGTGCTAAGATATTAATGTCATCATCCGTGTCGCCTTTTCCCAACTATGTTGGGGTCGGTTTCCAGTCTAACCGGATTCAGCTGGATACCAGTATTTATGGAGCGACTGCCTAGCGTGGTGTTATTTACAGCCTTCCTCAAGAATTGGGCTATCAGATGCAAAAATACTTATTCAAATCCAATTCTTTACTTAAAATATCGCGAACGCAGATTGCGTTCGCGATATAGTATTTGCCAAAAATGTTAAAAAAACATGAATTAATGGAAAAAATATTTCAATGCCTAAACAATAAAGTTCAGTTTACGCTACAACTTCAAACATTTTTATAACTATTTCAATAGTGTTAGCCACTCTGAAATCAACTTAATCTTCATTGTAATAAAGTTGATATTTGTTTAACTTGAAATAATATTAATTTGAAACAAGTTTGAATAGACTTTAGCTGTTTTTAGCGCGTCTATTAGACGTTATCTTATTTTCATTTTGCTTACTAAACAACTTTAGAGCAACTAAAACTTATCTAACGTAGTATCACGCAGGTCGCCGTAGGGGTTTAGATAGATGTGTATTGTGTATTACAGACGCCAGCACATCAAGCCACTACAATCTGTCAAATTTCTTTGAAAGCGCGTACACACACGCGAATAAAATCGCACTCGTTTGTACGCGCCCTAAGGGGAATGCGCAGCTGTTCGATTCTGTAAAAATCTCACTGTGAAAACTTAGGTGATGTGAGTTTGGTTTTGCTAGGAATTGACACTATTGACAGCTCACTTCACGTCTTCACGGTGAGATGGTTACAGAATCGCATTGCAGTTGTAGTCCGCGAAATTAAATTTTTCTTACGTTCTTTGCAATTTTGAAGTCAGTGTCAGAGGTTATGTATCTTGATCAAAATATAATTGGCGACTATATCAGCGGTGCTATGCTGTAAAAATCTCACCGTGAAAACTTAGGTGAAGTGAGCGTGGAGTGAGCTGTCAATAGTGTCAATTCCTAGCAAAAACAAACTCACTTCACCTAAGTTTTCACGGTGAGATTTTTACATTATATTATCATCGGTCGACTCGTGCGGCTGTTAGCATTTATTTTTCAGACTATAATTTGCATAAATTACTTAAAAATAACAATTTTCAGATTCAAAAACTACTCCATCATTCTACACTGACGAAAGTGACACTACTGAGGAAGACATTGAAAAAGTGGCCACTCCGCAATTAAAAGCTAAAGAAGAAAGAATTATAGGAACGAGAACTCCTCAGGCAGACACTCCTGAAGAAGATGATGAAGAAATGAGCACTTCTCGACTACACGCTCCTGGAGAGGAAGATGAAGAAATGACCACTCCTCAACCAGAGTCCATCAACGAAGACGTCGAAAGAATGGGAAGTCCTCAATCAACTGCTAGAGGTGAAGAAATTGAAGAAATGGAACTTCCTCTATCAGAAGCTACCCAAGAAGACGTAGAAGAAATGGGCATTCTTCAATTAGACGCTCCTGAAGAAGAATGTGAAGAAAGTACCACTCCTCAACCAGATTCTGCCGAGGAAGGCGCGGAGGGAATGGGAAGTCCTCAACCAGCTGCTAGAGACGATAAAACTGAAGAAATGGAAATTCCTCTATCAAAATCTACCGAGGTAGACGTAGAAGGAGTGGGTACACCTCAATTAGACTCTCATGAAGAAGATGATGAAGAAATGAGCACTCCTCAAGAGTCTGGCGAGGAAGATGTCGAAGGAATGGGAAGTCCTCAACCAGCTGCTAGAGACAAAGAAACTAGAGCTACCGAGGAAGACGTAAAAGAAATGGGAAGTCCTCATCCTATTGAACAAATGAGGACCCCACGACCAGATTTATCGCACGGAACTATACCCACCACACACCGAAGTCATTCTGAATCAACAAGTGAACATACTGCAGTTCCACAAGAACTGACCGCCCTGACGTCATCAACCCAAGATGGCGCCTACCATAACATGTCAGAAATTCAAACTTCCAACGACATGAATGAAATTTTGACTTCGATATTCAATGAGAGTCGGAATAAAGATGGAACTCCCATCTCTGGGAGGAAAAGGAAGTATGTAGATAAATCGGTTCAGGCAGTACAGACGAACAGAGTGACATGGGACGAAATGCGCGCGAACTTCTTTGTAGGGACGCCAAAGATATTTCGGCTGTGTGCTTGTGCTGATCATATTTGTTATTAAATTAGGAGTCAATCAATATCATTAGGTAATTAGGTACATGCCTATTTTTCGAATGAGACCTAGACCGAAAAAAATGTGTTAACATTTTGACCGTCACGTCATGACACTTTTGCTATAGCATGTGTGTTTACAAGCGTACCTATGTTTGTGGGTATGGGTATCATTTTACAGTAGTTATATAGACGAGTGGGACGCCCAACAGCTCAAAAAAAACAGAGATCTTATGAAATTCATTCCAAGTTTAAAAATTATTAATTATAGTTTAAGATAAGATAAGAAGAAGCTGTTTATAAAACGTTATTTTTAGTAGGTATCGTAATATCGTAATCATGTTTCAGTAAGTTTGTGAACTTGTTTTTTTTATTGTATAATTTACCTACAAGGTTTTATGTTATAATAAATTTTTATAAGAACAAGTTATTTTTAATTATGAAAGTTCAACATTTGTCTTTAGCCAAAAATTTTAACACTGTACCTATTCTATATATTTTTCTAAATTATGTTTTAAGTAGCCTCGATAACTTAATGCATTCAGTAAGGCCTTGTTTTAAAACCCAATTCTTAAACTCTAAAGACTTTAAAATAGCCTTTCTCTGATTGTTTCTCCTCATCTTCGACAGGATCCCTAAATGTAGTTTACTTGGTCCAACTATATCTCATTCAGGCGAATCAGGAGTACCTACCTTCTTAATATTCTAAATTATAGCTATCCAACCAGATGGTTGGATAGCTATGGGTTCATATGGGTGAAAATGTAATGCTTGGATAGATATCCAAGCATTACATTTTCACCCATATGAACCCATAAAATATCAAGACATGAAGGAGGTGTCTCAAGAGCTTGTAGCAATCATCAGATTGCCCGTAAAAGCGGGAATCATACAAATAGTGTTACATTGACGGGGGAATGCGGGAACGCATTCCTCTGTCAATATCTATGTCAATGGTCAATATCAAATACAATGACACACATCCGCCAACCTCTTGCAATAAAGTGCATAACATAGTTCGAGACAAAACATTGTGATGTGAAATGAAACGTAATTTGAATGAAAACGTCATATTTTTTTTAAAGTGAGGTTATGTTGTCAAATCAGCGATTTTTTGTTATTTTGTCTGCATGAATTCATTTATTTTCTAAACAAATCATTGATAAACGACATAGTTATTTAAAATGTCTCTAAATGAAGGCCCAGTGAAGGAATTAGACGACAAATTCGTTGATTTAATCGGAAAATTTGTTTCAGACATAAAAACTGGGTACGTTGACTACCTATTTTCTTCATTTTATTACATTTCTATGAATTAAAATAATTTTTTCTGTAAGTAAAATTTACTATTTAGATCTCTAGTTTATATTACAATCTTCATAATATTATATTAAGCTGTTTTCAAGTCATAATCTTAAAAATTATGATGTCCCACAAACTCTCAAAGTATTGCATCAGAATTCATAAAATGCAATATGTCAACAAGATTATAGATACCGTATAACATGCTCTATATAAAATTAAACCCGCTCAACTCAAAAATTTGGTTATTTTCTATGTAAAATGTATTCTTTCAATCCTTCTTTTGGTTTATGTTTTATATTCAACTCAATTAGCTTCCGCCCGTGACTTCGTCCGCGTGAAATTTCTTGTTCCCAACCCACCACGTCGCATCGCATCACCTGCCTGCGCCATAACTTCATTTTCACATAGCTTTCTTTCTGACTTATTTTTGTTCTGCCCGGCTCCTGAGTGTCATAGCGTGATGTTAAACAGCCTATTATAGCCTTCCTCAAGAATTGGGCTATCAAATGCGAAAAGAATTTTTCAATTTCGACTCTTACGTAGTTCCAGAGATTAGTGTGTTCAAACAAACAAAATCTTCAGCTTTATTATTGGTACAGACGCCAGCACATCAAGCTACTACAATCTGTCATATTTCTTTAATAGATTTGCAACTTTATCGCTAAAGCATAAGGTTTAAAGTTGATTGGGAAAATCTTACAGTTTCGGGTAGGTTGATGTGCTGGCGTCTGTACATATAGTATATAGATTAGTTAGGTACGACTTACACTTGTTTTTCTTGAAGTCAAAACTTCTTTAGGCGCGTTGGGCATTTTTTGAGACGGGAAATAACAATTTTTTTATTCGACAGCAGAAATAGATAATCTTTATGTACAGACGCCAGCACATCAAGCTACTACAATGTCAAATTTCTTTAATGGCTTTTCAACTTTATTGCTAAAGCATAAGGTTCAAAGTTGATTGGGAAAATTTGACAGTTTCGGGTAGCTTGATGTGCTGGTGACTACTACAAACACATTGAAGTGTAAATAATCTAAATGTTACGTCGGGTGCTGCAATCCCTAGTTCCATCTGTCAAAAAACCGGTTTACCTACTGGACAGGGTGTAATTTATCAATTAAGCATAACTGGTGAAATGTGGGCATATTATAGGTATGAAAATCAAGCGTTCCATTTTTTTTGCTACCTACTATGACGTCACAAACACTATTTAGTGATGGGAAAATCAAATCGATTCAAAGACGCCGCCGCGTGCGGCACCCGTCTCGCCCCACCCCCGGGGCCTAGCGCCAGCGCGAGCGCTCACACAGCCAGCGGCGATGTTATTCTGTAAAAATCTCACAGTGAAAACTTATGTGAAGTGAGCTGTCAATAGTGTCAATTCCTAGCAAAAACTAACTCACTTCACCTAAATTTTCACGGTGAGATTTTTACAGAATCGACCTTCGATCAATAATAGTACTAGATGAATGATCTGGAACAAAAGTAAGTCGCTAAAGTGGCCACGTTTGCACACACATAAACATTTATATTTCTTATTACGAACTGTAGAAAAACGTTTAATAATATTAACAACTTCAAATTATTATAAACCTTAACACTCTAACATAAAGTTGTATTACGAATGCAAATGATAAATATTTAAGTCCTTCTGTCATCGGAGATAGGCTAAAAGCAATAAATTTAAAATGTCACTTGAAAATAAAACGTCATTTTTATAATAACTACAAAAATATTTATTCTAAAATGAAACTTAATTTCTAAGCAATAAGGTTAAAAACATTTTGTTGACAATTTCGTGCTTACTGTATTTTGGAACTAGACATAGTTCTTGGTATTGCATTTCAATGCTTAGAACACAGTAAGTATTGGAGTTGCAGAATATAATATTTTTAGGCGAAGGTTCGTTTTGTATGGTGGCAAATATTTTTAACCGATTTAAAAAAGTAGGAGGACTAAAATAGTACCATTGTGTTAATCGGTGTATTTAAACGTAATGTATGTTTAATTTCCTTTAAACAGATTCAGCTTGTTATAAAGTTATCTTTTGGAATCAATTTTTATTTGAGCGGTTTCTTTTTTACAAATATAATGTAATCTTACATCAATGAATTTTTCTATAATTAGTTTCATCAAGCTTATTTTATGGTTGTGTTCGTTTTCCCCAGAAAACACATCTTTTTCAATATATGCGTTTAAAACGTGGACACATATAAAGTTTTTATCATATTTTTTTTGTATTGTTTACTATTTTAATACTTTATGATAATTACCTGCAATTTGGGAACCGCTGTTTTTAGTAATCTACGCCTTTGCGTGTTTCCTGTTATGTCCAATCTGTCAAAATGAATCGAACATATTGTCGAATTTTTAAAAGGTTTGTATATTTGTTCTCCCCTTTCTTTCGCGACAATAGATACCCATTCTGCACATCGAAATGGGTCGCTAGGATTTACAAAGATTTACAAACAAAAATAACATTTAAAATAACACCACTCCATGCCCCTGTTCCACAATAGTCGATGTTTGCTAAAATAGTTGGCGCGTTGTCGCAAACATTGGCCAAACAATCATAATATTTGCTAATTTATTTATATTTACTATTTAATTGTGTTATTATTTTATGAAAAACATTAAATGATAGAAACTTACCGAAAAAAAAGATATTCCTTCCAAAATCTTGGTGTTACGGTGGTTATTTACACAATTTTTGAACGCGCACTGAGGCATTTTGACGTCTTAACGTTGGCTATGATTGGACCATACTAATTTGAAATAAGAGCACAAAAGTATTTGTGCTCTTATTTTTCGGGCCGTTTTTGAAGCGCTTATCGGGCATCTAGTACAATTATTGATCGAAGGAATCGACCAGCTGTACACAGGACTGAGCGCGAAAGTGGTGGCTTACGACTTTTGTACAGACGCCAGCATATCAAGCTACCCGAAACTGTCTAATTGTCCCAATCAACTTTGAACCTTATGCGTTAGCGATAAAGTTGAAAATCTATTAAAGAAATATGACAGATTGTAGTAGCTTGATGTGATGGCGTCGTCGTAAGCTGGGCACGTGAAGTAGTTGCTTTTGCGTTATCTAGGTGTATCTATACCTGTGGATACATTCTCTGCACTATCCTTCGCGGGAACAAGGCGTAATGTTATGTTACCTGCCTACAGAAAGCTGCGTGGCTCCAACAACATTGCGCTGTCGATGGTCACGCTGTTAGAGACTATCATCACTGACTCACAGAATGCTACTGCTTTGTAAGTATTAGTTCTATGTTAGAAGGTTTGGTTAAGGGGCTTACATAAAACCTAAAGCGCGGTCACTGTCGGACTGCATAGAAAAGAAAGAGACGCATGATGACGGGTCGTTACGGCTCGTCAGAAGCCCGAAAGTCTGACAACCAGTCTTACCAAGGAGTATCGTATTACCCAGTAACTGGGTTGTGGAGATCACATAGGCAGTCGCTCCGTGTAAAATACTGGTATTCAGCTGCATCCGGTTAGACTGGGATCCAAATCGAGCATGTTTGAAAAAGGATACACGAAATATACATGTTTTTACCTTCAAAAATGGGGCCTAGCAGAGCGGCCCATTACAGCATATAAATATTGTACTGTTAGACCATTATAGCCAGATTTTAAGCCATTTGATGACGCAGGTTTTCAAATGACAACTGAGACCCACGGTTCGTTCTGACAGTCTTATAAGAGTCTTGCAGTATAATATGTTGTGTTGTGTGCCTTTTAACGACTGAAAGCCGACCCCAACATAGTTGGGAAAAGGCTAGGCAGATAATTGGGGTCGGCTTCCAGTCTTACCGGATGCAGCTGAATACCAGTATTTTACATGGAGCAACTGCCTCCACTGACCTCTAGAACCCAGTATCTGATTAATACAATATGGGATAAGCGCAGGAGAACGACGATGAATATGACGACTCCGTAAACAGAACCTCTTTCTTTGAAGTCGGTTAAAAAAAGGGTCATAACGTAAGTCTTAATTCTTGCAGTGAGTTATGTGGCGCGGTGCGTGCAGCGGGTCGACGTGTCTGCAACGCGTTACCTCACGAGCTGGTTGCGGCCAACGTCGCCCGGAGAATGCTGAGAGCCATCCGCGATGAGAACAGGGCGCATGCTAATCAGGTAACATAAATCATTCTAACTATCAGCACGCTTTGTTTCCCCGAAAAGCCCCTTAACCAGTTCCTTAATTGCGTTGCAGAGTGTTGAAGCTTCAGGAGAGAGTTTACAACGACTGGTGCTAGCGGCAGGAGCCCGACGCGCCACGCTAGGCTCCGCACATCAAGACCTCAGAGAACCATTGAGAGACCATATAGCTGAGGTGAGAATGCAATGTCGCAGCCAACTGGTTTAATTAGACGTTTAGTTAACCGCCTGGCCTTTTGATTAAACGGCGGCCGTTCAACTAACGGCCTGAATGATATTTAATTATCAGTGGTCGGAATAAACTGACTATATTTACCTAAACTTCGGAGAACAGAGACAGAAATTGGAGACATCCTTACGACGACATTTTTTTTTCCCGGAATTCGGGAAAAATCATAAATAAGTTGAAAATAAGCTTTATTCAAGATGTGATTTAAGTTAGATTAGTTTAGTGAAACTTCCTAAGATTTGTTAATTACAAGTTTAGTTAAAAATATCTTAAATAAAGCTTATTTTCAACTTATTTAAGATTTTTCCCGAATTCCGCGAAAAAAAAAAATGTCGTCGTAAGGAAGTCTCCACTTTCAGTCACTGTTCTCCGAAGTTTAGGTAAATATAGTCAGCTTATTCCGACCACTGTTAATTATAGTTTAGGTTGGTGGTTGGTTGATTTATAATTAAAACATGTTCAGGATGTTAAATTCAATGAAAAGTTGATATTTTTTTAATGTTATGCTTAAAACACTTGTTATAAAAATATGATTTTTGGCATTTTCAATCTCAAATAGCAGTCGGGGGTTAATTTTAGAGTTTCGTTGTAAAAGTAAAAAATGCTCAAAATATTATTTCCCATAAGAAAATAGTTAAACTTTTTTTTTTTTTTTTGCTGGCACTTAATTTTTTGGGTATAAAATGTTCGACACTTGAATGATGTTCTTAAATCTTGATCTGTTCAGCCGAGGTAACAGACACTCAGACAGACAGTTACTCTATAATATATTAGACTCACATTTCTTATATTTTTTTGTAATTGAATCATTTTCTTTAACATCCAGCTACGCGGCGAGCTGGAATCAAGCATATCCAGCATATGCGGACAAGCTAAGGAACACGTGAATGGAGACGAGCTCATCCTGACATACGGGTCCAGTGGCGTCGCAGAGCGGTTCCTCAGAGCGGCCGCACACAGGAAATACAAGCTGATATTGGCGGAGGGGCCCGAGCAGAGCGAGGTAAGGACATAATAGAAAGACAAATTAGACTTCGAGATATACGTCCTGGTGGCCTCATCATTACCATTTCAGCCGAAATACGTCCACTGCTGGACATAGGCCTCCCCCAGCACCTCCACTTCGACCGGTTCTGTGTTTCTCGCATCCAACGGGTTCCTGCGGCCTTCACAAGGTCGTCGGTCCACCTTGTGGGAGGCCTTCCAACGCTACGTCTTCCGGTACGCGGCCGCCACTCCTTTCGGCTCCATCGGCTATCTGTCTGGCTGTCTGTCCTGGTGATCGAATTAAAAACGATTCAAAAGCAAGACATTTCAGTTTACGCATGAAGAATGGGCGCCGGGAGCGGGGTGCACTTGCACCTCCCTGGCTTCAAAATTAAAAAATAAAGGTGCAAAAACATTCAGAAAAAAAAATCCGAAACCACCTAACAAGGTCGCTTCGCTCGCTCTTGCATTAACAATCTTTCGATTCTAATGCTTTTTCCGCATTAGTCAACAAAGTACCGAACTCTTATTTCCGAAAATCTAATCGTATATCTATTGTATTTGAAAAACATGTTCTCCCATACATTCCAACTGAAAATGTAAGTTTGCACGCACAATATTGAGAGATTTACCATATTGTTTTAAGACCACAGACTTATAGGTTTTCCTGTAATCTATATAGGTATAAAACTATTTTCTGTATTTATTTTTAAATTTTAGGGACAGTAGTTTCGCAGATAAGGGGAGTGGTCAATTTTCGTCTATTATCTCAAATAACTTTAATACAATTTACTTAAAAATTATGAAAAAATTATATTTAAAATCCTCACGGTAAGCCCTTTCATATGTCACACGGTACGATTGCAAAACTTTTTTTAATTTTATATTTGCCCCCCAAAAATTACCCCCATATTCAAAATTCATTTATTTACGTTACACGTCTGTGTTTGGGTCACAGAGATTCATATGTGTACCAAATTTTAACATAATCGATCCATTAGATTCGGAACAAATTGGCTGTGACAGACGGACGGACAGACACACGAGTGATCCTATAAAGATACCGTTTCAAATACTACCTTTTGGAATGGGCGACTAGAATCAATTCTATTTGTTGTAATTTCTGACTTTCAAAAGTGCCTTTTATGTGCCTACATATTTGAAATAAATGCTTTGACTTTGACTTTGAAATATCTCGAAAACTATTGAAATATTTTGAAAAATATAAATTCAAATATCTCGAAAACTATTAAATTTCTGCCATACATATGGGGGGTTCAATTTGTTGCATTTTTGCCATCCCTATCAGCTCCTGACGGATATACGTCGAATCACAAGTAATCCTGTACATATTTATACCTGCCGGGTCAGCGGGATTGTCCGAAAGGGTTACCGCTAGCTCGGAACATAAAGGGCTAAGGAAGGAACACGGGTGGGTTTTAGTCAGTAAGAGTCTGACACCCCCTTCCACTCCACCCAGAGCGGGAGGAGTCATTTGATGATTAACCACCCTGAAAAAAACAAAACCCCTGTACATGTTTAAATTTTCAGAGTCACGCTATGGCCAATCGTCTGAGTGCTGCCGGCGTTCCCGTCACTGTCATCAGCTCAGCATCCATCTACGCTGTTATGTCTAGAGTTAACAAGGTAAGTTCCGGAAGTAAATAATAGTCACCAGTTAGTGAAACACGACGCAGACATTAAGTGTGCGTTAATTTGTTAAATGATAAATGATTTTATTTTTGTAAGTAGGTTTGCTCAAACACTTTTACACGTCAATCATGTTTTTTTTTTAAACTAGATGATGTCGGCGTTTCCTATCTGACTACTCTGAGAAGAAAGGCCGAAACAAACTCAGAGGTCACAGTCTCTTTTAAAGTCCAGACATAATCTTGGTCAGGTTATAATGAGGACCATGTAGATCGATGTCTGTTAGTTTTTTAGTGTAATTAGAATGTTGTGTATTTATAGTATTTTTAAGTTATATTAATATTGTATTGTATGTGTTTTATATGGGCCTGGACGCCTGAAATAAATGGATGAATAAAAAATAATAAAATAGCAGCCTCACGCTCCGAACGAAGGTAAGCTGCGCCTCCCGAGGTCGTTCCGCGGATGGTTGACCATTCAAAACATATGGAGACCCCTCCGTGCTTCGGAAAGCACGTTAAGCCGTTGGTCCCGGCTGTCATTCGTGGATTTTTCACAATCGTTACGGGTAGCCAGAAGATCGAAAATCTGACGACCAGTCTTGCCAAGGGGTATCGTATTTCTCAGTAACTGGGTTGTGGAGGTCAGATGGGCAGTCGCTCGGAAGTGCTTTTTTAGGGTTCCGCACCCAAAGGGTAAAAACGGGACCCTATTACTAAGACTCCACTGTCTGTCTGTCTGTCTGTCACCAGGCTGTATCTCATGAACAGTGATAGCTAGACAGTTGAAATTTTCACAGATGACGTATTTCAGTTGCCGCTATAACAACAAATAATAAAAATAAAATAAAGTTAAAATGTAAAGGGGTATAAAAGAGACGTTTTTTTTTTCGGCGTTTAATGCCTTTTGGTACGGAACCATTCGCGTGCGAGTCCGACTCGCACTTGGCCGATTTAATTTTTTTATCTTGTCCTATAACGTTTACAGGTTGTAATAAGTGTGAAGGCGGCGATGGGCGGCGGCGCCGTGTTGGCGGAGGCGGGTTTGCACGCTGTCACGCAAGCAGCGAGACACTACTGTGTACCGGTGAGTTTTGTTCTCTATGCTAATTTTGCACGCCACAATTAATGCCTGGTACATGGTGACATAAGTTACCACTAGCGCCATCTAGTATCGGGTACCAGAACTAGTAGAGGTCAAGATCCTAGAAATTCCGAGAACTATCGACATCGGGTCAGTCGGGACCGGTATGTACTCGAACGTTGTAGATGTTTATATAGTAGCTCTGTGGCACTATATAAGGCCGGTGTGGGCCGCGAGACACATAGTGCTGGATAAGTGATACAAGCGATAACATCGAAAGCGATCTTCAAGTGCGACTTAAGAGTGATCAGTAATGCATATTGTGTTTTATAATTAGTGTTTTTGAGTTGTTATTAGTGTTGGTGATTAAAGTGTCAACTTTTGGTTATTAAATCGGCAGTTTTAATAGGGATGTTGCCTGGGTAAAAATAAATCGATTCGATTTAGTCCCTCAGTAAGATTATTAAAAAATATTGAACACGTATTTTTTGTTTTATCAATTAGATAAAAAATTACAAAGATATATCACATCAAAGTTCAGGAGTGGGGGGCTTTGACGTAATAACGTGCTAAAATTTGTAGCACGGCGTGACGTCATACGAAATTTCCAAGCGCTGTATCTTCGTAATTTTTTGTTTGCCAGACAAAAGAAAAAATACGTATACAATATTTTTTAGTAATCTAACTGATGGACTCAATATATTTTCTTAGTCAACTACCCTATTGCCACGAACCCCAAGCTCGTAACATTACCATACTTAATAAAAACAATTTTAATCATAATAATTATCCACAGGTTCTAGCACTGGCTCCTTTGTATAAGCTATCCCCGATACACGACGTCAGCCATTTCAATGCGCTTGCGGCTCCACATACCACCCTTCCTTACGAGTAAGTTATTTCTCTTCATTTTTATCATTTTTACCTTGAAGGGGCTTACATGACCTAAAGCGCGGTCACTGTCGGACTGCATAGAAAAGAAAGAGAAGTGCGATGACACAACGCTGGTAATTTATTGCAAAATATGAAGCGATTATTTAATTACAAAAAATCTATTGTTCGGACTAAAAAATTAAAACACTAGTATTTTAGTATGTTGCTTGTAGAATAACCTTACAAAAAATCAGAATGATTGTATGTATATTAGTATGGTTTTTATTGTAAAAAGGAAGTTTTTAGAGGTATCTTCATGATTTTTTCCTATCGTATCAAATTAGTTGTATTATGTTTTCAACACACTATCTACCTAGCATATATCCTGAAGAATATCATATATTTTCTGATTTTGTTTATTGTAGTCGATCATAATACTTTTATTGTTTCTAAAACTTGCGTTTTTTGTGTTTAAGCCCCTTAAGTTAAGATAATGTTTCATTAAAAAAGAAAATACCTATTCCTGTTTTTCTGTTCTGTTTTTTTTTCTTGTTTGTTTTTATAATATGTGTGTACTATCGCGGACACTCCCGCCTGACCACTACGAAATTAATTTTTGCTTGCACTTAAAAAAATAGAAGCGCTCTCTAGCCCCGCGCCAAGGTCAAATAGATCGTTCGTAAAATTTCACAAAAGTGAAGTTCAAGTTCGTAAAATTTTTCGCGAAAAATTTTTTAAGTGATCAAGCGAAAAATGCCGCGATAGTACATAAATGGTAAAATAAAATATAAATTTATTTCAATGAGAAAAAGTATTAATAAGAGACGAAATGAATAATTTGGCCGGATACCTGGATATTCGGCGGCCGCATATTTGACCGAATATTGTCGTTTGCCTTCGCAAACGCACGCACCTACGTGCGTACTACTCGCAACCAGCATGCTTGTATGACCAGATGTATGAAAGTTAACTGAGCAAAAGGAGTTTATAAGGCGATCTATGGTTTCTGCCTGCCCGCATGGGAAGAAGGCGCGAGTTTATGTACATAAGGATGCCAATACATCCATACATAAACCCGCGTCTTCTGCGTACATTTGTGAAGGGTCATGGTTAAATAATAACAGCCGCACGGGTCGATCCAAGCTTAACCGCGGTCGGTTCGTTCGTGGTTGCTCGACCATCCATTATATATCGAGACTCCTCCGTGCTTCAGTAAGCACGTTACGCCGATGGTCCTGGCTGTCATTCGTAGATCTTTGACAGTCGTTACGGGTCATCAGCAGGCCAAAAGTCTTGACAACCAGTCTTACCAAGAGTTCAGATTGGCAGTCGCTCCATGTAAAATACTGCTACTGGTATTCAGCTGCATCCGGTTAGATTGGAAGCCGACCCCAACATAGTCGGGAAAAGGCTAGGCAGATATAATGTATGTATTGACATATAAACGAGCCATCTGGCCAGAAAGTAAAATTAGGTCGGATACTGGCTACGCGGTGGTTTCCTTCTGCGAAACAGTCATCTCGCAGAAGGAGGCTGCGGAAAGGGAGAGGCAGATCTCGTCCACTCACCCGGCCCGCAGCAGGCGCACCGGGCGTCGGCGGAGGGCGGACAACGCCCTCTTCCAGCCCCCCTAAATGGGCGACGGACGTCCCCGAGTCCGTCGCTCCCCACACATCAGGACCCGAGGTGGCGGCGCGTAGTGTTCCACGCGCGCCCCGAGCCGACGTCGCGGGGGAGTCGAACACCACCTCACTCCCCCCCGCCCCTCCGGACCCGAGGGCACCAGTCGGGGTTTGCGGAAGGATTGTACGTTTCCACGACCCCCGGCGTAGGTGTGAGATGGAACACCGGGGTGGTTTTTAGTCAGTAAGAGTCTGACAGACCCCTCCGCCCGCCCCAAAGCGGCGGACATCCATGAGGATTTAATCCCGAGAAACAAAAAAAAAACACTGGCACTCCGGTAGTGCCGACAGAAGTGAAAACTTGAACAATTACGAGTGTATTTTGTGAATCGTCTTATAAACAAAACACGCGTGTTAAGGTGTGTTCCTTATTTTATAGGGTTTTTTGCAAATCAGGTATGATGACCAAAGTGACTGGTTTATTCTTCTCGTGAAAGGAATTTATTCAGATTTACAAATAAGCACACAGGATAGACTTCAGTTCGTGGTGTTGGTCGCGGCAGTGGTAAGAGAAGCAAGCCGCTCGCATGGAGCTCGTCGTCAGTTATATATCCGTGGTTCAGCGCCATCTCGTCGTTGTTGGATGAACTACGTAGTTAGTACGCGAGGCCCTCGTAGTTCTTCCCGATGTGCATAGATGGCGCTGTCCTCAACAACGCGCGTCTTACGTTTTACGTCTTACGAATTTTCGATCAGGGTCACGTGACCTGACGCGAATTTAGAAGTTTTTACCCATTCCAAAAAAAGTACACAGCGCCGCTAAAGAAGTTTTCACTTCAAAAATTCGGATACTGGCTAGTTACCGAATATTCACACCATCATATCGCCGGGTTAATTCAAAAACCAACTAACTCGGCGATTTTGGGATATTGAGTTAAATATACACACCGATTCAAAATTTTATTCTCTTTCTACTGGTAAAACATACTAAGCTGTGCGATGCTTTGTTTCGGAGATACTGAATGGTGAAACCAACTATCTAACCATACCGTTTATATGAAAAACAAATATTCCTTGTTAATCAAAAAAATTATGATTTGTATCGAATTCAAACAAGATACTTAAATTTAACCAGTTTTGAAAATAAAAAAAACCTGCAAAATATACGGAATTTTGGGAAAGAAAAACGATCACATCCAATTAAATGGTTTTAGTACTTAGAAACAAAAGGAAATAGCGTTAATATTCAATGAAAATAGCAGTTATTAAAGGATAATAGGTATTACCTGTTGTTTATTTATTAATACTTGCCACAAAATCAAGAAGTCGTTGTTAATAGATAGGTTTAGTAGGTTTTACTTCTATAATATTGATCATGATCCCAACAAAATATCGAGAAGTAAAACCGATTAACTGCGGGTAGTTCGGTTAAATTCCACAGTTTCCGACCGCGCATGCGTCAAAGTCGTTGTTGCTCTCGCGCCGACGATATCTCGATTCATTTTGTGGCGGCGAAAAATTCAGTTCCAAGTTATAGTAAGGTGTTTCTGGTGTTCGTGCACTAAAATGGATTCTTGTGATGCTAATCCTCCTCTTCCAGACTTTCAAACTCAGAGGAAGTAACAAAATTTGGGCTCAATATAAATTTTTCCAGATTATTTTTTGAACACGCGTCTTATTGTAATTACTTAAGCTATAAAACAATAATTTAGGACAAACGATCTGCTTAAGTCTAGTAATCAGTGATAATTTGTGTTGGCTTACATGTTATTTGAAGTTCTATAGTGGAATTTGATCGTTTTCAACGTTCCATTGTAACTTGATACCTCACTCCATTTATTCGTATCGATACCGGGGGTCAACTATTATTGGATGCTTTTTGAACGACACTACCGCAGACATCCCGGACGTCAGCCTGTACGAGATTAGGATGACTCCGAAGCTGCTCAAAAACAACAAGGCGCCGGATGATGACAGAATTACTGCCGAGCTCCTGAGTGCCGGCGGAAAACCCGTTCTTAAGGCCATTTAGAAACTGTTTGGTTTCGTCATACTCGAGGGTAAAACACCACAAGCATGGAACAGAGGTGTGGTGATACTTTTCTTTAAGAAGGGCGACAATGCCCTTCTTAAGAATTATAGGCCCATCTCACTTCTGAGCCATATCTACAAGCTGTTTTCGAGAGTCATCACGAACCGTCTCGCGCACAGGTTTGACGACTTCCAGCCTCCCGAACAAGCCGGATTTCGTAAAAGCTTTAGCACCGTAGACCACATACATACGCTGCGACAGGTTATACAGAAGACCGAAGAGTATAACCTGCCTCTCTGCTTAACGTTTGTGGACTACGAGAAAGCCTTTGTTTCGATCGAGACATGGGCTGTGCTGCAGTCTCTTCAATGGTGCCAGATCGACTATCGATACATCGAGGTGGCGGAAGTGTCTGTACGAAAATGCCAATGTTAGTCAGACTCCAGGATCAGACCTCCAAACCTATCCTTCTGCAGTGAGATGTGAGACGGGGAGACGTTATCTCTCCGAAACTGTTCACCGCTGCACTGGAGGACGTCTTCAAGGTTCTGGACTGGAAAGGGGCTGGCATTAACATCAATGGCGAGTACATAACTCACCTTCGATTTGCCGACGATATCGTAGTCATGGCTGAGACTATGGAGGAACTCAGTACAATGCTCGATGACCTCAGTAGAGCCTCCGAAAGAGTGGGTCTTAAAATGAACATGGACAAAACGAAGTTCATGTTAAATCATAAAGATCGGAGACGCTACACTCGAAGTCGTGGACGAGTATGTTTATCTAGGACAAACTTCCAGTTAGGTAGGTCTAACTTCGAGAAAGAGGTCAATCGTCGAATCCAACTCGGCTGGGCGGCGTTCGGGAAGCTACGCAATATATTGTCGTCCCACATACCGCAGTGTCTCAAAACGAAAGTCTTTGAAAGGGCAATGGAGAGAGCTATGCTTGGAGTTTCCCTGCGTGATCGAATCAGGAATGAGGAGATCCGCAGGAGAACTAAGGTAACCAACATAGCCCGACGAATTGCCAAACTTAAGTGGCAGCTTAGTGGGCAGGGCACATTGCTCGCAGAACAGATGGCCGATGGGGCCGAAAGGTTCTGGAGTGGCGACCGCGTATCGGAAGACGTAGCGTTGGAAGGCTTCCCACAAGGTGGTCGGACGACCTTGTGAAGGCCGCAGGAACCCGTTGGATGCGAAAAGCACACAACCGATCGAAGTGGAGGTGCTTGGGGGAGGTCTATGTCCAGCAGTGGACGTCTTACGGCTGAAATGATGATTATTGCCGCAAGTTGACGGTCTACAACTTGACCATTTACGAAAGTGCATCGCCTAATGAAGCTTACTGCTTTGCGTGGTCAGAAACAAATGGTAAAAAAGGCAGCGCGGAAATGTGCAAAAAAGGAGTAATCTCCGAAGAATACCATGCGTGGTTTGAAAATTTAGTGACTGATAGTGCTAAACTAGACCGTGTACCGGATGCTACTGTGTCTGATGGGTCTTCTGTTGAAGAATAATGTTTTTATAAGTTTTCCATGCCTTTGCGTTCGTTTTTCTTACATATGTATAGTTTTTTTTTCAACTTAGGTGTGTTTTTAATCAAACTATTTCCAATTTATTAATCCGTCTTTAACGCTTAGATAGTTTTCATGATGAAAACGGTTTTTTAAGAGACACAGCACAGGTTAGTACAAAATTTCAACAAATATCGGGAAGTAAAAGCGACTAAAATTTTAGTTTTTTTGCATTTTTCTCGAAACTAACAAGATTATTAAGAACAATATATTATTGTTCGATGTATATACTTGAATTAATGACCAGTAACTTTCTGAGACTCGATAGTAGCGCTTAATTTCGAAAATAAAGCCTTTATTTTGTAGGGAGGTAAAAGCAACTAAATAAGGGGTTTAGGGCACAAAATGCAATATTCTGTAAAACCCTGTTACTATTCTATGAACTAGTATAAATCAACGCATACGTGATTTAATTATAAATCAGATGCTGTTTCTTCTAATAACATTATCAAAGATAGTATATGAAATTTATAGATACACACTTTCAAAACGCCCTACCACAAAATCATAATTTGGGCAGTTAGTTGGTTTTTGAATTAACCCGGCGATATTGAGAATTTTATATAGCTAGTATTTTATATACTGTCAATTAATAGCTAATCCTTGTTCCTCAGACGTCACGAGATAGCGAATGACAACATGCACGTGTACGCGCCCATGTACGATTTCGCGCCGCCCGACCACATCACCTTGTTCATCACCAATCTGTAAGTACCATCACCAGCTCCAGCGGTGCTATTCTGTGAAAATCTCACCTTGAAAACTAAGGTGAAGTGAGCGTGGAGCGAGCAGTCAATATAGTGTCAATTCCTAGCAAAAACAAACTCACTTCACCTAAGTCTTCACGGTGAGATTTTTTCAGAATCGACCGGCTGTACAGCTTTCCACAGACAAGTGTGCGCTTCGGGAATCATCGTGTATCATCGGAAATACGAACTTACTATGGTGAGATCTAATATAGAGCTGCTACAACCATGGAAGTTCTTGTCTATTTTGTATTGCCACGTTTACAAAATTATAGATTAAGGCGAAAGCGCCAGGGTAGCCCGCGAAATTCAATTTTTTTTTTACGTTTTTTGCAATTTGCTGGTCAGTATTAAGTTGTACGTTGATTAAGATATGATTCGCGGCTGTAACAAATATGTATTTACAGAATTATGACTACGAGTATATTATTTTAATTCAAATCATTTTTATGTTTCAGTGGTGGCAGTTCTCCATCCTACATGTACCGGATGTTATCGGAACTTTACGATCTAAACGACTACGTGCTCTAGCCAACTTCGTGTGACTTCGGGCGACTTCGTGTGACTTCGGGCGACTTCGTGCAACATCGGTCGACTTAGTACTAACTTGTAAAACGATGCTGCACTGAGTTTTACATTCTATTACGATGTAGTGCGACTTCGTACGATATTCTGCGACTACGTACGACTAAGTACGATTTCGAAGAACTAAACGACCATGCTAGGCGTAATACAAGGTGTTAGATAATTTTACTAAAAATGTAAACTAAATGTTGATTTAAAAACTTTGCCTTTTGAAAACCATGTGGTTTTTCCAAGTCTTGCCCTCTTAAACGTAAGGAATACCGCAAGAGAAACAAAATCAATGATTTATCTGAGTATTTAAAATACAGGACCTTTTAAAATTAATTGGCAAAACTTCACAGACTATGTTTTTCATGATATTAGACAATTCTACCCAGGTTGTCTGTGAAGTTTCGCCAATAACTTAAAAAAAAAACCTTTTATAAGCGCCTCTTTGTATTTGAATTGAACTGAATATAATAAGTGCCAATTCTTTTACTTTATAGAAGTTATTATTATTGATATTAGATACACCCATGAAGTCTGAAGTTTCGCCAATGTATTAAAAAAGCGCCAAACAATAATGTTGCAAGCTGTAAAGTTTGCTCATAAATAAAATTCCTTCCATCGTTTCATGCGTGATGCGTGGCAGTTCCAGTGCCCTAGGCATCTTCTGGGCACGCTCGTGCCATCATAGACCTCATCCATCGCTTTCCATCAGGCGTGATCGAAGTCGAGAGCTCATTCAGCAATAAAACAATTTAAAAATATCTCATCTGCCTAGCCTTTTCCCAACTATGTTGGGGTCGGCTTCCAGTCTAACCGAATGCAGCTGAGTACCAGTATTTACATGGAGCGACTGCCTAACTGACCTCCACGACCCAGTTACTGAGTAACATGATACCTCTTGGTAAGACTGGCTTTCAAACTCTTTGAGGTTTCAATCTTCTCATGTAAGGCAGAGAAACTTTATGCCCTGATATTTTATTTATAATACTCAAATAATAACATGTTTTCATTGATAGTAAAATTGTCTATCGCCAAAAATATACTTCCTTTGTACATAATATTGTATAATATATGAATTTTCTACAAAATATTGTTTTTTTATTTTCCATCCTTACTAATATTATAAATTCGAAAGTAACTTTCTGTCTGTCTGTATGTTACCTTTTCACGCCTAGACCACTGAACGGATTTCGATAAAATTTGGCAGAGAGATAGATTGCATCCCGGGGAAGGACATAGGATAGTTTTTATCCCGATTTTCCTACGAGATCAACACTTATGCGCGTAAACTGCGGTGCGCTGCTAGTATTATATAGTTTGAAGTCCGTAGGAGAACCAAGGTAACCAAAATAGTCCGGCTGTGGGCAGGGCCGTAGCTAGGGGGGGGGGGCATTGTGGGGCAATGCCCTACCTTGAAATCACAATGCCCTACCTCACTCGATCTCTACATCCAAATCTGGAAGTTCAATCATCTTATTCGCTTTTTCTTCATCATTGAGGATTTAATAGTTCTTAGATCCATGCTCATGCATCATTGACCTAGAGGTCAATGATATACATGGTGATTGATTTAGGAGCCCGTGCTCCGAGGGCACATCAATTATGATAAATATTTTACTTCCGCCCTACCTCAAATTTGATTCTAGCTACAGCCCTGGCTGTGGGCAGGGCACGTTGCTCGCAGAACAGATGGCCGATGGGGCCGAAAGGTTCTGGAGACAAACAAACTATGGACGGACCAAGGCGAATGCAGGCAGGCTAGGGAAGCACTTCCCACACTGGATGCCCGCCTCACGAAAACAAAAGCTGCGTATAGTTACTGCCGCTTTAACTGGCCACGGGTCATTCAATGAACACCTCTTTGTCATAGGAGTGAGAGACAGTCCGCTGTGCAGGGCCTGCATGGAGGACGACGAGACAGCGGCACATGCTTCTGAACTGCCCGGTGGATACCACGTACAGGGCAAATTACTTCGCTAAACCAGGTTGCTGGCCTTCCTTGAGGAGCTGGGGTGGATCGAATGATCGATTTTCCCATCCGTACGCAAAATACGCGCATTGATGTGGAGTAGCGACCGCGTACCGGAAGACCTCGGATGCCTCCCACAAGGTGGACCGACGACCTGAAGACTGAATTCCCGTAATTAAAAACGGTCAGGGAAATTAGAGAGGTATTTTTGACAGATTGAAACTGAGATCAGACCGTAGGTATAAGGTATATATGTCATGTCAAACGACGCCACGCAGCGTCACTAGTATTGCCCCGCTTCTGTTATCTTAAAAAAATAACTATAATAGTTATTTATGATACTAGTGCGGTAAGTTGGTTTTTACAAACGAGTAGACGAATGTAAGCCCGAGACGAAGTCGAGGGCTTACCATAGTCACGAGTTTGTAAATACCAATTTCTGCACGTGTGTCATACAATGTTTTTCAACACATTTGCGAGAAAACATAATTAAACAAACTTTTTCATTTGACTATTTTTTATAAGCAAATAAGAAAATAAACAGATAGGTCACTACTCTTGGAAATTAATAGTAAAATTTGAACAATTATTGAAATTCAGTGAAATTTGCTGCTTTGGAAGCTTAACTGCCTGACTGACATTATTAATTTCACACTTAGTATGTTGAAGTCATATTATTATTTTGTTTATTTAACAGTGGGAAAGTCGCAACAATTTTTGAAATTTCGAATATGAAAATGGCGCGAATTTGCAAATGGCGCCACATGCACGTGGTGAAAATTAGAACTACATCTTTTGTCTCATTTACTCTTTAGTATTAAAGTGAGACAACGTATTGAGCAAAAGCGCTTCCAAGGAGGTTCGATCAATCAGGTTGTTTATTCTCATACCTAATGTAAAACTCTTTGGTGGAATTCTTATATTTTTTTATGGAAATTAAAAAAAAACCGTAAAGAAAACGCACGGTGCTATACAACGGAACGTGCGGTAAAATAGATACTTAGGTGAGAGTACCTATTTTACCGCACGTTCCGTTGTATGGTGCGTAATTTTTAACTTTCGAACAATGTATACAGGCTTTGTAAATGCATTTTTCGAGCAAATGTGTTGAAATAAACATTTACCTACCTACGTAAGTTAATTACCTACACATCTATACAAATAAATAAAATTGGAGTTTCTGTACCGCTTTTTACAAAATGAATAATGGATGTATACACGGTACATATACCAAAATAAAAATTTTTGTCTGTCTGTTTGTTCCGGCTAATCTCTGAAACGGCTGGACCGATTTTGACGGGACTTTCACTAGCAGATAGCCAATGTAATAAGGAGTAACTTAGGCTACTTTTATTTTAGAAAAAAAATAGGGTCCCAGGAAAAAAATTAAAACCAATGAAATGAAATATTGAATAATATCCGATTCACATAGGGAAGTTGTATTATACTCCGTTTATTTAGGTAGATACTTAACCAAATGTTATGTATAACAGCTCGTCGGTAATAAACGAATGAGTAATTAGGCAGCTCGACCGATTTAGATAAAACTATCAACACGAAGCGAATGGGGAAATCATTAGCACCATTTTGTCGTCTAAAAAGGAGATGCCTGCCAATGATGACGTAATATAAATAGACGCGTCATGCATGAACATCACGGCAATCGAAAACAGCGTACAGTGCGTGCCACGTAAGAAGAGACTTGACCCCGCCTCCCCGCTCTTTGCGCCGCCCCTATGACGTCCGGTCCCGTCCCGCACTCAGACCTCATACCGCTAAAGATACCTAAAATCGTGTTCTGCGCATGTCAGACCACGTGGTGTGTCAAGTCTCTTCTTACGTGGCACGCACTGTAAATTACTATCGATAGCCAGGTTATATCCACTAATACGCACGAAGAGGGAAAGAAAATCATATGTCATCTACTGAATTTCTGTTGTTAGAGAGAGATAAATATATTTCTTTAATTACGTTGTCATTCTGTGGTGCATGCCGTGTATGCTCATTGGCCGAGCAAGTACAAAAGGAGGAATTTGGGGAAAATGGACACTCGATTTTCTCGTGTTATAGTAGATTTAAGAGTAAAATAAAAAATTATTTTCGATTCTTAAAAATATGAATGCAGTATTTCACAAGAGTAATTATTGTTAATTAATTAATAAAACAAAATGTAACAATATAGTCATAAAAAATATTCTTCGTTATGTATAATATCGCTGGCTAGAAAATGTTCCGAGCAGACCCTAGAGTATTTTGTGGGTAGCCAGTCGTCTTCACGCCGTTGAGCCCTTATAACGCTTAACCACTTTTCACTCATTAGCCCATCTTTTGATAATCTAATATTGATCATTAGGATTCATAACACATATTATATTCAAACAATTCATCAAAATAAAAACAATGTAGGTTTTATAAATACTGATGCAAAGTACCCCATCTTCCCCTAACGGCACGTGATTTACCTCTGGCGCCAGTCGCCATTAGAAGGCATCGAAAAAAACAATTTTCTTGATACTTACGCATGAAATTATACTTTTTTATCTTTGATGCAGTATAATTTTTACATTTCCTAAAAATAGGACGGCATTTTTTTATATTTGAGGAAGTTATTCATACAAATTAGTTATTTTATTGTCAGATACAGCTGCGGCATTGGTTGGAACGCGAATAAATGGTAGTGCGGTAATTACCTTGCATTCATGTTGCCACTACAGAGCGCGGGCATCGTAGGTATCTATAGTCACAGTATAAAGACATACAGTATTGTATCTCGGCCGTAACCTTGATGTAAATGCCTACAGCCGCGCGGTACGTAAACATGCGATAGGGCTGCCCGCCTCCAGTATTTTAATTACATTTGCCTACTTGGTGTTTCCATTTAGTTTTGTTATTGTATTTTACTGTGTGTACATAAATAATAAAATAAATAAATAAATATACCTACTTCTTTTTATATAAACAAATAAAATACTTTGTGAATTGAATAGGAAGTGTTTAATAAAAATGCGTGTTGTTTTGATCGCCGCCGCACGACTCCAGCTAGTGAGCAGCGCGCTGTTGCTATTCAAATTTCGAACTAATCGCCGCGCGGCGCCAGTCAGTAGGCAGCGCTAGCGCGCTGTTAAAATGGCGGGAAAGCAAGTGTGCATTCACAGATTGATTTTATTTAAAATTAAAAAAAAAACAGTTTATTCGGTAATTTAAAAACTTGGCTGCATGCTCTAGTGTCTTTGCCAACATTTTCACGCAGCCACGGCAGAAAATAATCCTCGCGCCATTTTATCTCAAATTTTCTTTTCTTTGTACTTGTATTGTGAAATGTTTTTTTTTTCTGTTTCCTCGCAAATGTGTTAAAAAACGTCGTACGATATACGTGCGTATTGGTTATAACATGCTCGGCTCAATTACGCCTCGCATGTTATAATATCGTAATGTACTATTACAGAATAAATTATAATCATTAAAGTCATCAACACAACTCTCTAAGACCATGTAAGTCCAAAGAATGATGATTTCATGAAACAGTTATTCTTATTACAGTAACAGTTATTCAATAAAAATAATTAATTTTATTCATAAAAGTATGCAATCATTTCATTAATGTTTTGTTATGATGTTGTCACGTTAAACTATCGTCCGTAAATCGAATTTACAGACAACCAATTTTTTTCTAGTATTATTCATACACACAGTACAATAAACAACTATTATTAATAATAAAAACCACGTCTTTACTTTGAATTATACAAACTAACAAAACACACATGCCCCGAGGTTTTAACACAAGCGTACCTACCGTATAATGATTCATGAACCGCCTATAACTACCTATTTCACTCGTGTCTATCACTTTCCTTTACTTTAATCACTTTATTTATTAATCCAGACATCTTTTTTTCCGGAGGTAATAGGAAATACTTATCCATTAAAAAGACACACATTATGTACCTACCCACTAGTAAGTAAAATAGTCTTACCTTTCCGAGTTTCCAGGTAATGTAAAAAAAGCTATCTCTGGATGCGTTATTGACGAATTCATGCAATCAAAAACAGCACAATATCGCCTACTCGTCATATTAAATATGTACTTGAACTTATTTTTAGTGAAAAAATCGCGCGGTTATTGTTATAAAAAACAACACACCGTCCGTTCGTCACTGTTGCACAGTCGCGACTCCGAGCCGCCTGAGCGCACACGGTGATCGAAGCGCGTGTTTCGTCCGTTTGTATGAAGACGACCTACTGTATATATTATTACCGTGCTATAGTTTACCTATACATTATCATTGATGCCTACCTATTTTAATATCGGAAGAGGATATTTTTATTCGTGACCTATTAGGTTGGGCTTGGAACTGATAGCGTGGACATTAATATTTTACTTATAAATACATCAGGGAAATACCAAAATCACCGTATGTAGAAGTAGGTAGGCAGTTCGGTGACAAAATGTAAGAAAAATACCGTAAGTTTAATGGCTATGCCCGTTATAACAGCCACCATTCCGCTTCTGTTGCAAAATAAGACGAAATCAAGTGAAAGTTGGTCTCGCTGTTGTGTTGTGTCATCACGAAAATAGCATCGCTGCATGGGACATGGTAGGCGCCATCGTGAACTAAACACGCACGCCGCGCCCCAAACAGCACCCGAATAACACCAACTCGCTCGCTCCCATTGGTGGAAAAGAGATGCCACACGTGGTCCACTCGTGGCTAACTTCACACTGCACTATGTGCGTCATGTTGGCTGCATTATAATAACAATGGGCGGGGTCTTTAGTGTTAGCAGCGCTGTATCGCTTTACGATAATAGTGGTCTAGCAAGTATAGAGTTTGTAGCGCTGAATGCAGCGCCACAAACAAATTGAGGCACGAGTTGTGTAAACTTTTTTTAATGAGGCTTACGTATCGGTCGTCCGGACTGGGCGCATAGCGTAACGTTATCTCGGATTTTCTTGAAACTGTCTGGTTTTTGTCGTTCCTAAGTTCTATTAATTTAGGGAAAAACTGCTTTGTGTTAACAGTGTGTGTTTTGCGAGATTGTGGTATGCGCCAGTGGGTGACGACCAAGGCGAGATCACCAAGCCTGATTCACATTAATTATGTGAACGGTGACGAACTATTTTAAGTGCGCGATAACACGCCCGTTGTTCTCGGACATCCAGAACATTTTATTATTAGCTTGCAAAGAACTCTAGTGCGATGCATGTGTGCCGCTAATATAAAATCAATACTGAATGAACTGTTAATCCTCACCGTGCTTTGAAGTAAATTCTCTTTCAGCAATACGTTGCTTGTCGTTAAATATTAATATCAAGCCGTATAATTTTCTATATGCGGACGTCATTATAACAAAAAAAATATTTTTTAACAAAATGCAAGACTCCGCGGTCCTTTTTGAATTTAGTGCCCGGTGCGTTCACTAGGCAGCGCTGCTCACATAAAGACTTCGTGCGCTTGCGTGAGCTCAGTCCGCGCGAGCTTCGCGTCGTTGCAGTAGGTTCCAAAACAAGAGCGTAGGGCTCCGTGGGAATCCTAAAAATAATAAACTCAAATAATCTCCGTGCTTTGTAAAAGTGTCGCAGTGCAGTGTGTCAGTGTTGTGTTGTTTGGTGGTAGTGACGCGGAGCGGAGCACGCGGCTCCGCTGTGTCGGCGCGGATCGATAAAACGAGGTGCTATGGCGCAGAGGATATGAGCCAGGGGGGCTCCAGAAGGCCCTATTCGCGCGGGGGCCCGCGCTGGCACCCGCGCTACAAAGACTACTGGGACTACGAACAGAACTATAGGTACCTGTTGAATGTATAGACTGTATTTATGTATTAAAAGTATTTATTAATAATCTTACAATGCTTATAGTATGTTTTACCACCATTAATAGCTTTCCTCTGACATTTGTCCACCTGACACATTATTCTGCGGGAACCACGTTCCGATACACATAACATTCCCCTCCTTAATCATCGAACATATATCGTGTCGGAGGTTTTATAATTCTACCTGACCTAGTTACATAATTATGATCAGTTAACACATTATCACTTACATTATTATCACGAGAATTAAATGTTGCAATATTTTCTACAGTATCATTATTTTTTACAAAAGTCTTGTTATTTTCTTCCTTAAATTCTGCTTCATAGTGAGTATCAAACTTATCATTACTTAAATATCTATTTTCGCTATTGTCTCTGTCATGTCCTGAATATGTTTCATCATCATCTATTTCTTCAAATATGTTTATATATTGTCTATTTCTACGGTATGTATTACCCTGATCGTCTTCGATTAGATAAGAACGAGGATAAGGTAACTTTCTAATAACTCTTCCAGGAATCCACAATTTATCATCACTTTTTTTTTTAAATGTAATTCTTTGTCCAACATTACACTCCTTCAGAATCTTTGCATCTTTATTATAATGTTCTTTAATTTTATTTTGTTTTTGTAGATCAACTATAGGATCACGTTGAAATATTTTTGGTCGAAGATACTCTTCCGATAGAGGGCACTTTGTGTTTAAGTTTCTATTAAATAAAAGGTTTGCTGGAGAAGGTGATCCCTCTTTTGGCTGACTTCTCAAATTTAGAAGAGCAATGTATGGATCAGATTTATCATGAAGACATTTCTTTAATAATGTTTTTACAATTTTAACACTAGCCTCAGCTAAGCCATTAGATTTTGGATAATTTGGAGAAGAAGTTTTATGAACGAAACCATATTCTTTTGCAAACTGTTCAAATTCTCTGCTACTATATTGTGGTCCATTATCTGAAAATAGTTCTAAAGGAATGCCATGTCTTGCCATTATGGACTTTGTTTGAATTATTACACTTCTTGTCGATAAATCATTTAACTTTGCTATCTCTATGTACTTACTATAATAGTCAACAACTAACAAAAAATATTCTCTATTAAATTCAAATAAATCTGACCCAAGTTTTATCCAAGGTAAATTTGGGACTTCATGGAATTGTATTGGTTCTTTACAATTGTTGACTCTATGAATTGCACAAACTGAACAGTTCAAACAAACTTCTTTTATTTGTGAAGACATATTTGGCCAAAACATTACAGATTTTGCACGCCTTACGCAAGTATTAACACCAAAATGGCCTTCGTGAATTATTTTAATCATCATTTTTTGTAAAGTTACAGGAATAACAATGACATTATTTTTTAAAATAATTCCATCTACAACCTCTAAATCATAACGAAAATTCCAAAAGGGTTTCACTAAATCACTAACACTGTTTTTGTGACTAGGCCACCCAACTTGAATATACTCTATTAATTTTTGCAATATTTGATCCTTTCCAGTTTCCTCTCTAATCAAATTTCTTTTAGTTTCAGATATAGGTAAACTATCTATCGATACTTGTACATGACAAACTATTTCTTTATTTAATTCTTCATCAAATTTATCTGATTCTTTATTCACAATGGGCAAATAAGACCTGCTCAGAAAGTCAGAGATAAACATTTTGTTACCTGGCACATATTTTACACTAATATCATATCCTTGAATTTTAAGCATCATTCTCTGTAATCTTGCAGGTACTTTACTTAAAGGTTTTTTAAATAAAATTTCTAAGGCGGAATGATCAGTTTCTACATTCACATGTCTGCCCAATATGTACTTATGAAATCTAGTACATCCAAAAACAATAGCATACATTTCACGTTCTACTTGTGCATAACCCTTTTGACAATCTGTTAATGCTTTTGATGCATATGCAATTGGATGACCATCTTGAAGTAAACATGCACCAACTCCTTCAGAACTACAATCTACTGAGACTGTAATATCTTTATTACTATCAAAAAAATTTAATGTAGGAGCATTGGTAAGTACTTCCTTTAATTTATTAAATGAATTTTCTTGGGCTTGATTCCACTGGAATAAATTATCTTTTTTTAGAAGTTCTCTTAGTGGAGCAGTGATGGTAGAATAATTATCAATGAACTTGGATAAATAGTTTGTCATACCAAGAAATCTTTCTAAATCTTTTTTGTCTTTAATGGATTTAATCTCAATTATAGCTTTAATTTTTGAGGGATCCGGACCAATTCCAATCTTGCTTACAATTGTACCTAAAAAAGTAACCTCTTGTTGTAAAAATTTTGATTTTTCCTTATTAAATCTAACATTATTTTTCAAAGCAATTTCGAAGACTTCACTTAATATTCTATTATGATCAGCGATACTTTTGGCATGTATTATTAAGTCATCACAATAAAATTCGACACCCTGTATATGACTGAAAGTACTTTCCATGCGTTCCTGAAATGCTTCAGTTGATACTGAAAGCCCAAATGGTAATCTTTTGTATCTATAATTCCCAAATGGAGTTGAAAATGTACATAATTTTGAGCTTTCAATATCCAAAGGTACAGTCCAAAACCCACTGTTGCAATCCAATTTAGTATAATACAAGTCTCCTGACAATTTATCTAAAACATCTTCCACCGTTGGTAATTGTTTGTGCTGTCTGATTATATAATTATTTAAATACCTAGGATCAATACAAATACGAAGTTTATTATTAGCTTTTTTAGTAATTACCACAGAGTTGACCCACTCCGAAGGTTCCTCTACTTTCTCAATTATATTTTGCTGTAACATTCGATCCAGCTCATTTTTCAATGGTTCACGAAGAGCAACAGGAACTCGGCGGGGTGGATCCGCTCTTGGCGTTGCACCATCCTGTAATTTAATGTTATATGATTTATCAAAACATCCTATACCCTCAAACAATTTTGAATATTTTTTAATTATAGAATTAACATCCGCACATTCTACAGCACATACTTTATTTATGTGATTTCTTTTAATCAATTTCAAACTAATGCATGACCTTAGGCCCAAAATTGTTGTACTATTAGAATTAAGTATCACAAAATCTACATTATCAGTTTGGCCATTCTCTAAATAGCATTTTATAGTGCATAGTCCTTTTACTGAAATATTTTTATTATCTAATGTGATTAATTTAATGCGCTTCTTTTTGATGAATTTTGTGTCTAATCCTAGACTCTTGTATGTATCAAAAGACATGCAATTTACTTGTGCACCTGTGTCCAACTTAACTTTTAGCTGTTTTCCTCCGATACATAAATACTCAAACCACTCACTTTCACATTCAGCCTGAACGCTTCCTATAAAAAATGTCTCCTCTTCCTCTTCTCTTACATGTGCCACACGCTTTGCATACTGATTTTCTTTGCTACGGCACATTTTAGCATAATGATTCCGGCCTTTACATTTTTGACAAGTCGCTCCAATTGCAGGACACTTGTGTGATGGATCCCATCTCTTGAATCCACATCTGTAGCACTGCTTTTGCTGATACTTATTGTTGACTGCCATTACATTGTTTTCCAGTGTTGATGTTGAATTGACTGCTAAGACCTCCTCCGTTTTGTTTTCAGTGAATTCAGCAAGTTGTTTTTGCGATAACTCTGATGCCTTGCATGTTTTAATAGCATTATTGAGATTTAAGTCTTCCATTCTCAAAAGCCTCTCTTTTATAGTAAGGTTATTTATGCCAATAATAATCATGTCTTTGATTAGGCTCTCCCGCAGTTCTTCAAATTCACAAGAAAGACTCTTATTTTGTAGATCGGTCAAAAAACTCTCAAAACTTTCTGAAGGACCTTGAATTCTAGTGAAGAACTTATGACGTTCAACACTTACGTTTTTCTTTGGGATGAAATGTTCATCATATAGTTTTTTGACTCTTTCAAAGTATTCTTCTTCCGTTTTATCCTTTTCCGAAATGTTAAAAGAGTTGAAAATGTCTAATCCAGTGTCACCAATAAGATTTAATAACAATGCAACTTTCCTCGTATCATTTGCACATTGGAGTTCATTTGCAATCAGAAACAGTTCGAATTTCTGATACCATTTCTTCCATGCGAGGCAATCATTGTTACCTGTGATCTTAAGCGGACTAATGTTACTCCCAAACCTTACAGTGGAGGTGTTTTCGTTGTCCGACATTTTTCATCTTTTTTTTTTTTTTTACAATTGTATATATAATCACGCGTGGTACGTAAAACCTGACACCATGTTGAATGTATAGACTGTATTTATGTATTAAAAGTATTTATTAATAATCTTACAATGCTTATAGTATGTTTTACCACCATTAATAGCTTTCCTCTGACATTTGTCCACCTGACACATTATTCTGCGGGAACCACGTTCCGATACACATAACAGTACCTATACTTTGTATACAGCATAATAATGTTTGCGTGCCGACCATTTGTCAAGTGTCACGTTCCTAAGCCCAACTGGCGTTTATGTACGTGCTCGTGTGTTTTTCTAACGTGACGAATGCACTCGGGACTTCTGTCTGTAGCGACAACCACACGTCCATCGATACTAAACTTGGTGCGTCCGCATGGTAGTTGTACACAGTACAACAAATGAAACTTGTTGGGTTTACGTAACGGCGAATGTGACGTAAACTTTCAAGCCTTGTTATTTCCATGATAAATGACAAATAGTTCGACAAAAACGGTAATATAATGTAGAACATTATATTTCAGCCTTTTACTGAATGTGTCACGACGCTGCAACGCGGCATAGAGCTTTGTAAATAAGTTGGAAGTCGTTCAAAATCGATAGTCGTTCTTGGGTTTCTCTTTAATAATTCAGAATGTAGTACTTAATTCCTTCATTTTAAGTTCATAAAACTTGCATTATGTTTCACCTATTAATTTGCACATCCAGAATCCTGTGTGAGTCACACAGGATTCTGGATGTGCAAATTAAAAACTTTTGTTATGTGAATTTCTTTTTTCATTTTGATAGTAATTCGAAATTTGTCCAGAGGGATGAAAATTCCTTAAAAAACAAACACATGTTCCCTATACTCAAAGCATTTATTTCAATTAAACCATTTACAGGCATGTTTGAATTGTCAAGGAGTCGGTCAGTCAGAAATATGGAGCTAGTTAGTTGCCCATTCCAAAGCGTAGTAGGTACCTATGGAGAAGAATAGGCAAGAAACTCTATGGATACTCCTTTAACCCATATGTTACTGAAACTGTTTCCAGGAAAGCTAGGGAAAGGTGGCCTATTAAAAGGCCTGTCGTAATAAAGGGATCATATGCATGTAGTACATATGCGTTTTCGGGTCTTTTAAAAGATTTTTTATTTTTTTGGCAACTGAACTTATGTGGACTATTCTGCCACTGTCGCATATAGACGGCAGCACAGCGGCGGGCCGTCGACATTGCAAATTGTGGTAGGTCTACAGGTTCTGTTAGTTGCTGTAACATAACATTTAAATATTCTAAAGTAGAGTACAGCAAAAAGACATATTATTGTAATACATATTAGAAAAAAAACTTCTTTTCTGGAACAACCTGTGTAATCAGTATGTATTTAAGGGACTGGCGAACTATACATGCTAATGCATAGTTCAGTACAAACATAATACCGAAAATAATTTGTAAATCAAACATATTCTTAAGGTAGTGTGTATTTATTCCGATTAGATTACAGTAGTAGTACGCAAAATACGCGCATTGACGTGGAGTTGCGGACACCAGCCCATATTACCTATTACCTAGTATATCCAGGTTCCCAAATATATAATTTAGAAAGGACTTTGATATAAAGACGAGATATGAGGAATTTCAAATTTCTATAGAAAACTTATTTTTCTCATAACTAAATCAGTGTCCACTCAAAATATGTATATTTGGGAACCTAGATATTCTGTAATCTAATCAGAATAAATACACACTATGTTTAGAATATGTTTCATTTACAAATTATTTTAGTATGAACTATGCAAGCTCCGCCGGCCCCTTAAGATTTTAAGTACATAAGAGATTCCAAGAGGCTGTGTCTTCAAAGTACATAAAAGATAATTTCTGAGAAGGCATGGTAATTATTTGCACCATAATTTTATAATGTTGGCTACATGATTTCTTTATATACACAGTTGGTACAACTGTCAACACTGGATAACGTTGTTGTTATATTATTTGTGCTACGATTTCAAAGAAATTATGAGTGTAGCAAATTTTTATTCAATTTAGTCATATATTTTTTAGAAAAGAAATTCTCTCTGAACCTGTTTTATTGCAAAGTTTTGAGTAGTAGGTAAACTAGTTTCACAAAAACATTATCTCTAGCGTTTGCCATATCGCTCACACTTAAAATGAAAATAGACTCTCTTCTTCTTTTCACCAACTATCCAAATCAAAACTCATATGTTTTTCTGTTTTTCTATTAGGGCTTTAAATACAGTAGAATCTCACTTATCCGGCACTTCAATAGTTCAACATGTCCATTAATCTGGCACTTCAATAGTTCAACATGTCCAATTAATCAGGCACCCTCCGCACCCAGTCTCCCTCACCGCGAGAAAAAAATTGAAACAAGGACTACAAGATGCAAAAAAAATCATCATTTGTCCTGCCTTCTTCTTCCATTCCTCCCTGTCAACTGTCACGCTTTCATTTCATCCATATTTTTATGGCCTTATCAAAATAGTTTAACAATCTCCGCCAACACATTATCAAACAATATAATTTTTACAATATCATTAACACTCAAATGAACTATCATAGATGAATGATTATCCGCATTAGCTTCAACAGTTCGCCCACGTGCCCGTCATGGTGTTCCAAGTGGTGATGTATTGATGACTTGACAGTATTGCACAAAGTGAGACAATCTCTTTTAACGAGTTACTTGTGCAAGAGTTTTTCTTGGAAAGTATTATCACCATCTACAAGTTTCTGCCTAGAATCAAGGTTTCTGTGCATGGGCAGGATTCAGGATTCAGAATCTAGATTTTGTATCTGGGAAATTACAATAAAGTAGTCCCCCCCCCATGTCGTGAAAATATTACTACGGCGTACTACACGAAAATATGGATACAATCACGTATAGCTTGGTATGGCATCATAACAAATTCTTCCTTCCCGTTCGATAACAGTCGTGATGTTACCAGTTAAGATGACGTCACAGGCAGTGGCTGATTCAGTGGGGGGCCAAGGGGCTCATTTCCCCCGCCCCCCAAAAGCATCGTGAGTTCTTCCTTGACAAATCTTAAAGTGAACTTGATATTATTCTAATTAAACTGACACTAATGGCGTAACACACAATCTGAATAATTTTAAAAGCACATTGCTTCATCGTTTCGAAAAATGTGTCTGCCAACAACGTAAATAACGCAATGAATGTTGCTGAACTGTCAAAATGAAACCCATTACTACTAAATAAACGTATTTTCTTTCTTTCTTTCTTTTCACTATTATGAAAAGAAAAAGAAAGAAAGAAAGAAAATACGTTTATTTGCGGCAAACATGACGGATAAAAATAAAAGACACAAACAACAGAAAAACAAAAATAACAATTTGGGAGAAAGTATGCGTGACATCTACGCAAAACGGCCAACGCTCAGCATAATGCTAAGACCCTATACGAGACAGAGCCCCAGCGCTGGTTTTCAGCGACAGCCGGTGATTGACGTGATGACGTCAGCCAGTGCAGCATACGATTAAAACACTCAATCACTCAAACTCTTGTTACTCACCACGCTGGTCACAGACAGTAACAAGCAGCAGTTGTTACCTTCTGTCGCTATAACGCTCGTCCTCTAGATGCGTATGCAAATATCACTAGGTATGAACAATTACGGCTGAGGTGACCCTGGTACGGAGTGCGGAAGCGGCCAGCGACCGCGTCTACACGGCGATACCCACGAATCGCGATAAAGATACGTAGATTTTGCGCAAAAAATCGTAGATTTTTACGTAGAATAGTTTGATTGATAGAGGTAGGAAGTGGATGGGATTGTCGTTCGAAGTGTTATTGGTTTTTTCCATCTGGAATTTCTCAGTTGCATTTGTCTGGATTTGTGCGGTTGATTGCAATAGGCACGTGCCTATTACATAACTGGAACATAACGTCACCACAGCTCTCAAAACGCAGAGGGATTGTCCGAAAGGGTTACCGCATGCCCGGAACATAAAGGGCTAAGGAAGGAACACGGGTGGGTTTCAGTCAGTAAGAGTCTGACACTCCCTTCTGCTCCACCCAGAGCGGGAGGGGTCATTTGATGATAACCCATCCTGAAAAAAAAAAGACCCACGGTTCGTTCTGTCAGAGGCCTTCTTGTCACAGTCACGACGTGCAGCTGCCGACTACTTCTGTTTTGTACTCGAGATTATAGATCTATTTCGTTTTTAATTTTCTTTATTATTCGAGTTAATTATCTTTTTGGATGCACGTGTTTCTGTGACAAATGAACCAATTTTTCTTTCTGTATTTTCTTTACCAATTGGAACCGTGCACCTAGCTTCTGATGTTGCATACGTGCCCATGTAGGTTAGGAAATTATTCTGATTATTATTTTGAACAGAATAATTCGTGTTCCCATCATTCGCGACCCGGAAAAATGGGGCCTCAGTCAACGAGGGCGTGGCGTTACTAACCATTCTGAGGTATGCGATGCGACATAGTTAACACCAATCTTGTTGATACAGTCTTGTCTATTTGTAACTGTTGATATCAGTTACTAAGAGCTTGATAGCGAATACGATACATTGTGAGTGTTGGGCGAAAATGTCTGTTTATTCATGTTGTTTGCGCGTAATGAGTTGAAAGAGGGGTCTATTAAAACTATTATATACTATCTCAGCTAAAATTCACTCTTTATCTCGCTCGCATGATACTGCTCGCGGACTGAGTGAGAGCGAGACAGAAAACCCAGTAACACTTTTCCCCACCCGGTCTAACCCAAGACTTCATGCCCAGCAGTAGTGCTTGCGATTGATTACTAGACCAAGACATCCTAAAGAAGGAAGGAAAAAAAATTAAAATTATTTATTTAGCACAGACTAAAAGGCACACAACACAACATATTGTACTGCAAAACTCTTATAAAACTGACAGAACGAACTGTGGGTCTCAGTTGTCATTTGAAAACCTGCGTCATCAATTGGCTTAAAATCTGGCTATAATGGTCTAACAGTACAATATTTATATGCGGTAATGGGCCGCATAGGCCAGCTAGGCCCCATTTTTGTAGGTAATCTATACTAATATTATAAAGCTGAAGAGTTTGTTTGTTTGTTTGGTTGAACGCACTAATCTCTGGAACTACCAGTCGGATTTAAAAAATTCTTTTTGCATTTGATAGCCCAATTCTTGAGGAAGGCTATAGGATATATAACATCACGCTATGACCTTTAGGAGGCGAGCAAAAAGAAAAAAGTCAGAAAGAACGCTAAGCAAAAACGAAGTAATAGGCAGGCGATGCGATGCGACGGGGTGGGTCGGGGGAACAAGAAATTTCACGCGGACGAAGTCGCGGGCAGAAGCTAGTAACATGTATATTTGGTGTATCCTTTTTCCAACATGTTCGGTTTGGCTCCCAGTCTAACCGGATGCAGCTGAATACCAGTATCTTACATGAAACTAGTGCCTACTTATGTGACTTCCACAACCCAGTTAATGGGTAACACGGTATCCCTTGGTAAGACTGGTTGTCAGACTTTCGGGCTTCTGGCAACCCGTTACGACTGTCAAAGATGTACAAATGTCTGTCGGGATTAACAGCTTAACCTGCTTTCCGAGGCACAAATATTGTTAGGAATGGTCAACGATCGACTGACCGACCTCTTCAAGCATAGCTTAACCTTCGTTGGTCTCGTGCGGCTAATATGTAGCCACGAGCCGTTACAATACATTTAAGTAACGCCTCTAAAACTTATCGATTTTGCTCGACAGTCGTTTCATGGACACATTTGAAATAGAGGTGACTTGATCGATCCTAATGCAGACAAATCTAGGCGAATGATGTGTTCTACAGGAATCCGTCTACAAAATAGCACGCACAAAGGGTTCACATGTGTGCGTATCCTGCGAGGGTGTTTGAGTGCGTGCGCGCAGGTAGCTACCGACCTTCGAGTTCAACGCTCCGCCGCACAGTGGTCCGGGTTTTCAAAAAGGCGGACATAGGATCGAAAATGCATATTTAACGTAACAAAAAATAGTTTCGTATAGGAAATTTAACGCTGATTAATACTTATTACTACAACTTTTCAAAAAAACAGCTCCTTCACGTCAAAAAAAAATATTGAAAATAAAAATGTATGGGAGAAAATCTATTTTATTTTTTTTCTCCGTTCAGTATCAAAGTGTAGCAAGCAAACCTTATATTCTGGTAAGTACCTATTGTTCTTAATACGACAACATATAAATTGCTTGCGTATCCCTGCGGCCTTGACGCCTACGATGCTTCAAAGTTTAAAATTTCAATTGGGATTTTTTTAAATTATTATCGAGGTTTTCAATTAAGCTGAATTCAAAATATAATTTTTTAATTATATAAGAATTAAAACATACGCATTCAAGCATTTGGCAAGTATTTGTTTATTTTATTTTAATAAAAAGTACTAATAAAAGTCTTCAACTTTAGTTATGTAATAAAGGACACGTGCTGATTCGTAGCCTATTTGTAACTGACTGAAACGACTCCTGTGGTAAAAGAATCATTTACCCCCACCACCGGAGATTTCGACGACGCTGATTGGCTGTTGAAGATGTGGTACTAATTTCGTCAGTCACTACTTGCGAGCGTGTGTTTGTTATTAATATCTGTGCATGAAACAATTAAAGGCACTTGTTTCTCAACCCTTGAGGAAGCAACATCAATTATCCGTGCTGTGTGAAAGTTTAGTGAGTTTCGTTATGGCTGCATTTGTTACAAACTTGGACATTTTTATGTTCCTCCGTGTTGAAGGAGACATGAAAAATTGGGCACGACTCTATGAAGCTATTATTCTACATATCCCAGTTGAAACATGTTCGGAAGATTTAGAAATAATCAAGACCTTTTTGAAGAACTACATGAGTAATATCAATCGCAGATGGGCAAGTGCTTCTAGAAATCAGAAGACTTTCATGAATAGACATGCTGCGTGGTTAGAATCAAATATTAGTTGGCCAATTTGCACTACTGTTAATTTATCCGAGATTTTTCAAGCCCAAGATGAAGTTATCGAAAACATATCGTCAGACAATACTTCAGTTGACATCGATACTACAGCAGCTGTGATTCCGTCGACATCAAGTACAGCAACTGTGGGCACATCTACCGAAGTTCAGATTAGGAAGCCTTTTGTTGACCTCAGCAACAAACAGAAGAAAAGACGTTCAGAGTCTCTTTTGGACTATTCGCCGGAAGAACTTACTTTTGCATTAGTCGAAAGACTTAGGATAGACAAGAAGAATGACTTAGCTTGTGTTATTGATCATATAACGAAGAACCCTGATAGTGTTACTATTGTTCAAGCCACATTGTTTAAGAAAAATAGGAAAAAATCTTTAGATGAAGATCATGCTCTTGGTCTTTATACATCATTGAACCTGTCAAAATGGAAATACTTGTGTTTAAGGAAAGCGCTGTTAGATTGTGAAGTTCCAGTGTTACCATCGTATCACAAACTCCTTGAAGCTAAAAAGAGATGCTATCCACATGATTTAGAAATTACCGAGAGAGGAGCCAGAGTGAAGCTTCAAGCCCTATTGGATCTGACAGTCCAGAAGATTCTTCAAATTACCGGTACCCAGATTGATTCGTCAACTGAAGGATTGAAGTTAATTAGTAAATGGGGTTTCGATGGAGCTTCTTCACAAAGCACCTACAAGCAAAGGAGTGAAGATGTAGACTTCAGTGATTCATCGGTTTTCATGTCAAGTCTTGTCCCTCTTAAATTAGTTTCTAATAATAGCACCATATGGGAAAACCCAACACCTTCGTCAACACATTATTGCAGGCCCATTAAGTTCGAGTTTTGTAAAGAGACAGCAGAATACATCAAGCAAGAAGAAGCTGCATTGAAGGAAGAAATAAAGAACATCAATTCTACAAAATGGGTCGGGCTAGAGATTAGTCACGAGCTTCATATGACAATGATCGACGGAAAAGTGGCCACTATTATAACGGATACTTCGTCTGCATCTGCCTGCAATATTTGCCTTGCTAAGCCGACTGAGATGAACAAACTGTCAGAAGTATTTTCAAGACCTGTTCGAGAAGATGTTTATAAATATGGACTTTCTACTCTTCATATGTGGATTCGTTGTATGGAGTGTATTCTACACATATCTTACAACATGGACTTTGAGATGTGGACTGCACGAGGTGCTAACAAGCAACTAAAAGCTGCGAAGAAACATTTTACACAAGAAGAATTCAAACAGCAAATGGGAATACTTGTGGATTTTGTGAAGCAAGGCTTTGGAACCACAAACGACGGAAACACAGCCAGAAGGTTTTTTAGAGATTATGAGAAATCTGCCGAAATAACCAATATTGACAAAGGCCTACTGAAGCATTTTACGGTTATTCTTCAAACGATTTCATCGGGATGTGCCATAGATATAGAAAAATTCAGGACTTATTGCAGAGAAACAGCTGAGATCTTTGTTCATCTATACCCATGGTTTTATATGCCCGCAAGTGTGCACAAGCTACTCATACACGGTGCAGACATTTGTCATCACTTTGGCCTCCTACCAATTGGCATTCTTTCCGAAGAAGCGGGAGAAGCAAGAAATAAAGAATTTCGAAGAGTTCGTGAATATCACACAAGAAAATTTAACAGGATGAAGACCAACGAGGACTTGCTCCATAATTTTTTAATTAGTTCAGACCCATATTTATCCCATATTCGACCAAAATACAGCAACTCAAAGCAATTCGATTTTTTTCCAGATGTTAAAGAGCTTTTGTTGTTGCCTGAGGTAGTAACAGAAGAAACTGAAAATATGGATCTACAGGAGTTGCAGCCTGAAGATGATCCATTAATGTAAACGTGACAGATTTAGTGATTTTGTTATTGTTAGAATTGAGTTTGTTAGTAGTAGTAGTAGTTGAGTTGTAGTCCTTTTCAGGACCACTTAAAATAGTCCTTTTCAGGACTTCAGAAAAAGCCCTTTTAAGGGCTACATCTATTTCTAATTGTTTCTTTTAAGATGAGTCACGTTAGTAGTAAAACCAACAATATCAACCATGATTTATCAATAGGAAATATCAACAGATGAAAGAATAACCAACAGATGATTATTAAAAAAAAAATAAGCAGAAATGCTTATTTTATCATAACATCACGCTTTATATTCCCCGAAGGGTTCGGCAAAGGTGTATACTACACTATAGTACACTGTCATTTCGCCAGTTATATTTAAGTCCCATGTAATAGGGGGCGAGCTTAATACACGGATGAGGCGCGCGGGGGGCTTGTTTTTATTAAAAATGATATTTTGGATTAATTTCAATTGAAAAACTCGTTAATAATATTAAGATAATTCAACATTAAAATTTTAAACTTTGAAGCATCGTAGGCGTCAAGGCCGCAGGGATACGCAAGCAATTTATATGTTGTCGTATTAAGAACAATAGGTACTTACCAGAATATAAGGTTTGCTTGCTACACTTTGATACTGAACGGAGAAAAAAAATAAAATAGATTTTCTCCCATACATTTTTATTTTCAATATTTTTTTTTGACGTGAAGGAGCTGTTTTTTTGAAAAGTTGTAGTAATAAGTATTAATCAGCGTTAAATTTCCTATACGAAACTATTTTTTGTTACGTTAAATATGCATTTTCGATCCTATGTCCGCCTTTTTGAAAACCCGGACCACTGTGCGCCGCCCTAAAATACACACGGATGTCGCGACGCCGGGGAAGGGGAGAGACGGGCGTGCAGTGTACAAAAAGTGTGCACAGGTGGCGTAGAGATGTGTTGTTGGCCATTTTTTGTGGCAATATATGTAATACGGATGCTAGGACCAGGATATTTCATAGGACAGATGAACGGCTACCTTTTGAGGGCTCTTTGAAGTCCCTTGAGCATACAAAGGTTGTAAAATGTATGGGGTCGGCCATTTTTTGTGACACTGTCTGTATATAGCAGTGGTTCCTAACCTTTTCAATATTATTACCCCTGGACCTATTAGGAAAACTGATTTTACCCCTACCTTAAAATGTTATCAATAAACAATTAATTAAGTAAAAATAGTGTGATGTGGTATTGTTTTGGGTTTCACAACTTTTTTATGTTAGGTTTAGTTTCGCTTAAAGCGCATCTTAAGTCGTGTTCCATATTAAGACGGTTTGTGGCCTTTGTTTTCATTGTAACCAAACTTGAAAAAACAATCTCACATCTTATAGGTAGTGGCAAAGGGTATTAGCAATTTTAAAGGTCTGTTAGCTATAACAGGATAAAACAGACATGGCGATTAGATTAGGTCTTAATTATTAGGTTTTTTGTTACCCCTACATAATAGCTGATTTACCCCCGCGGGGGTAAATACCCCCAGGTTCGAAACCACTGGTATATAGGGTACCAGGATCAGTTTCCAAAGACAGATGAACAGCTTTCTATTTAAGGTCCTTCAGTGTCCTTTGGGGATACAAAGGTTCGGAAATGTGTAGAGTCCAGCGGGGCAAATGCGTTACACACTATCAGCAATAGTTTTCATGTTGACAGTTCGACAACATTCTTTTTGTTGTTGAGCAGACAAATTTTTCGAACATTTATATTAAGCAATGGATTAGTAAAGGCTCTTGCAAACAGGAGCGACGCGCGACGCGAATCGCGCGCGACACAAAGGCACCGCTCGTTGCGCGACTTGCGGTTTGTGTCGCGTGTCGCGTCGCGTCTGTGTGTACGAGCCTTAATTTCCTTCATAATCATTCAGATTGATGTGAAATAAATATATTTTATTGGTTGACTAGCTTCTGCCCGCGATCGCGTCCGCGTGAAATTTCTTGTTACTCCGACCCACCCCGTCGCATCGCATCGCCTGCCCGCGCTATTACTTCGTTTTTGCTTAGCGTTTTTTCTGACTTTTTTATTTTTGCTCGGCTCCTAAAGGTCATAGCGTGATGTTAAATAGCTCATAGCCTTCCTTAAGAATTGGGCTATCAAATGCAAAAAGAATTTTTCAAATCCGACTGGTAGTTCCAGAGATTAGCGCGTTCATCCAAACAAACAAACTCTTCAGCTTTATAATATTACTATAGATTGATTGATTGATTTGACAGTATTTGTGTGAGATTCTGTGTAAACACGTCGAACATTCCTATTATCATTTTCAGTTTTAGCTGACCTCGCATTGTAAGTATAGGTTTTTCGTACAATGAGAAGTCGGCTTATACCGCTAGTAATATAATAAGGCAACGGCTTATACTGGAAATGTATAGCTTAACTAGCAGCGCCCCGCGGTTTCGATCCCGTCGGAATACCTGGATAAACAGTTTCTTAAGCAGCAATATTTGCGTGAAAAAGTAACAAACATCTATCCACCCTCACAAACTTTAGCGTTATGAATCTTATCCAGTAGGATATGTCGTCGGCGTCGTGCGTATATACAGCGGCCATTTTAACATTGGTAGATGATGACTTGCAGTGATTCCAAAGTTTGCCTTGGCAATGTGTTCGCCACTTATCACATGGCCTCACATTGGACTTACGTAAAGAGGATGCCCCAGTCCTAGGCAACATTACTGGCGAAATGGTGGTGGTGGGTGTGGTTTATTTTTTTAATTGTTAGTCGTCATCATCTGCCTTTTCCCAACTATGTTGGGGTCGGCTTCCAGTCTAACCGGATCCAGCTGAATACCAGTATTTTACATGGAGCGACTGCCTATCTGACCTCCACAACCCAGTTACTAGGTAAACTATACCTCTTGGTAAATTATCTTTCGTATTTGTCAGACTTTCAGGCTTCTGACGACCCGTAACGACTGTCAAAGATCCACGAATGACAGCCGGGACCAAAGGCTTAACGCGCTTTCCGAGGCACGGAGGGGTCTCGGTATGTAAAAATGGTCACCCATCCACAGACCAACCGTGCAAGCGTAGCTTAACCTGACCGATAGACCTGTGCGGCTGATATTATTACTTAGGCCACAATCCCTTCCTTTTATTTATTTTTTAGTATTAGCCATTAATGTTCCCCTGCTAAGAAAGACCTCCCGACTCTCTTTCCACCTCTCCCTCGGACCTCGTTGTAGTTTATATTACAAGTAATTCACTGCTGCCCAGACCATTAGGGAATACTTGCGTGATGTATTTCGCGACCTGTACCGCTACACGTGTGGTTTTACTGTTCGACCTCTGCCAACGCTTCCGATTACAGAGAAACCAGTAGGAGGAAAAATGATTTTTGCATGGCTATTAAAATTTTGTGAACAAAACCACACCCCAAAAATGACATAAGGTCACATGTTTTCAAATTTTTTGATTCTAGGACAGCCGGTTTCCTCACGATGTTTTCCTTCACCGTTTTTTAGAGCAGTGGTGATGAAATAATTTACTATTTATTTACTCGCTTAGCCTAGAAATCGCGACAAAAAAATGCCGAACGTCTTGCGAGCAAAAACTTGCGACCCCACTCTCCGCAGCCTAGCTGCATACCCCTGAGGTGATTTGTATGAAGGTTGAAGAATAAAGGCCGGTTCAACAATAGGTTCTAAAATTTTCAGGTAGGTACAGTTTTTGTGAACCTCGAAAACTTTTTCACGTACCTATAGGACTTCTTACAAATGTAAATTCGTTTGTTTTTTTTTTAACAAAAGAATTTTCAAGTAAGTAAAAGTTTTGGTTTCGTACGGAGTTGTTTGAATATATTGAATAGCATTGAATTTGTGGAGAAATTAAGGGAAAACATTGCAATGTATAGTATTTATTGAAAAAAACATTTGAATCATGTATTGTATTTTATTGTTCAACGTGAAAGGCGTTTTATCGAAATAGGGTCGGCTTTATCCGCGTGAAATTAGCGCCCGTCCGCACTATTATCTACTCTATTTTCGCTTGGCGTTCTTTCTGACTTTTTTCTTTTTGCTCGGTCCTAAGAGTCGTAGCGTGATGTTAAAAATAGCCTATAGTCTTCCTCAAGAATGGGGCTATCAAATGCGAAAGGAATCTTTCAAATCCGACTGCCAATTTTAGAGATTAGCACGTTGAAACAAAAACAAACTTATCTGCTTTAATAATTTATTGATTATTGATACATTAATAAAACAATACACATAGTCTTGTAGTATTTAAAACGATAACATTGCAGAGATATGCAACACAAAGCCCGAAGTTCAACAATCATTGTGCGTTGTTGACCTCGGCTAGATAAACGTGCTGGAGAAATGTAAACTGTGCTGCTGGCGATTGGGTTAACTGTTGAGAGTGTGGATGGTAATGCGTAGGGTGTGACTTCAATCACACGCTTGGTGGCATATAGTGGGAATGACCACGATTTACTAGTTCTAGGTCGTAGTTTTGAACCCTGACAGACGCTTTACTTCGTGTAAATTATTTCATCACCACTGCTCTAAAAACGGTGAAGGAAAACATCGTGAGGAAACCGGCTGTCCTAGAAGCAAAACATTCGAAGTCATGTGACATCCACCAACCCGTACCGGAGGCGCTTGATGCTTTAGCTGGGAAGAAGTGGCGCAGCAAACTCCCGAGCAGCACATATCTGTCTGTTCAGTCGGAAGAAATTGATTCTATATCATACAATCTGTTTCTCAGAATAAAGTATTTAAAAACATTGAGCGGCGTAGTTTCGTGTAGCGCGCCGTGAGGTCACGCATCAATTATGCAGACTCTTGCCGCTGCCGGGTATCTGTAGCCTCGGCAAGAACGAAACTTTTCTTTATTGGTTCGCTTATACGAGGAGAGGTTCTCGCCTCGGATAGGGTTGTCGAAAACGAGGACATAAAAAAAACGTATTTGGAATGACATTTCGGGAAAATAGCCGAGGGGCTTCTGTCCAAGTAATAACAGCCGCACAGGTCGATCGATCAGGTTAAGCTACGCTTGCCGCGGTTGGTCTGTGGATGGGTAACCATCTTTGCATACCGAAATCCCTCCGTGCCTCGGAAAGCACGTTAAGCTGCTAGTCCCGGCTGTCATTCGAGGTTCTTTGACAGTCGTTACGGGACGTCAGAAGCCCAAGTCTGACAACCATTCTTACCAAGCGGTTTCGTATTACCCAGTAACTGGGTTGTGGAGGACAGAGAGGCAGTCGCTCCATGTAAAATACTGGTATTCAGGTGCATCTGATTAGACTGGAGGGTCGGCTACCCTAACATTCCTGGGAAAAGGCTAGGCAGATAGTTCGGCAAAATTGCCGGAAGGAAACGCCTCGTAATCTCGTTTAGGTATGACAGAATCGTAGGCGGGTTTTTCTTTCTCGCTCGAGTATAAACTATAAATCGCCCAGCGAGTTTCGCCTTCAAGACTGACATTTTCGCCGCTCGACCGGCGAGAAACTCTTTTTGTTAATGAGTCTTCATGATCGTGCACAAACGTGCCGATCACCGGAGTTCACAGCGGTAAGGTCAGCGGTTATTTTATTGAACGGATAAAAAGCTATGCGAGGTTTTCGGATATCGTAAAAACATACTCGATTCTGTAACAAAACGCCGAAAAAACAAGTTTCTTGTATGGAAGACCCGTTTAATGATTACTTTAATTTTAATATTGTTATGTCCTATGTAAGCGAGCGTAATTGAACACAAATCTATGATTTCCGTTGCTACTGAGAATTAGGCTGAAATCTGTAAGAGCGATCTTAGACTTTATTAAAACTAAGTACGGTAGTGTTTCATACAAAAATGAACCTTGTTTGTGTAAAGTTAATGTGCATATCTCTACAAGCGACTGATCCAGCGTTTCATACAATTATGAACTTTTTATAAGGTTCATTTTCGTATCGCTGCTTAGATTTCAACCAAATTCAAGGATTCTAGAAGGATCCCTCGCTCAGTAATCGTACTTGCAATTACTAGACAAACGAGGTAATTTTCGGAATATTCGATAAGGCCGCCTGATAATCGAGTATTTATTTACCGATTTAAAAAGGTTAACAGCTGTTCAAACAGGAAGTGTGGGTGCGACAAGAAAAATAAACTCCAAGGAAAGAACGAACCGAAAAGTATGAAATACACTGGTAATGTTCAATAACTGCCTTAAGAGGAAATGCGGTCGGAGAGACTTGATAAAGCCTCTAAGTAAAAAGTCACAATTCGAGGTTTGTCTCTCGCCTATTTGCTCCTCCAATATTATTGGACTAATTTAAAAGATATTTCATAAACAGATTAAGAAGGATATACATATACTTACTGTGTCCCTATATTTTTCTTTTTTCACTAATAGAAAAAAGAAAACCTAGGGACACAGTAAACAACTGTCGTATGTCCTTTCCCGGGACTCAAACTATCTCTATACCAAATTTCATCTAAATCGGCTTAGCGGTTTAAGCGTGAAGTGATAACAGACAGACATACTTTCACATTTAGAATATTGTATGAATATTATGTTTTTAAGCACTTTTAAATCCAGCGTTTGATTTAATCATTATCAAATAAATCAGCTTATCTCAGTCCACTGCTGGACATAGGTCTCTCTGAGACTGCTCCACAACCCCCTGTCCTCTGCCTTCCGCATCCAGTCTGTCCCAGCCACCTTCTCAAGGGGCTTACATGACCTAAAGCGCGGTCACTATCGGACTGCATAGAAAAGAAAGAGAAACGCGATGACATAAACCTGATAATTTATTGCAAAATATGAAGCAATTATTTAATTACAAAAACTATTGTTTGGACAAAAAAATTAAAACACTAGCATTTTAGTATGTTGCTTGTAGAATAATCTATGGTTTTAATTGTAAAAATAAAGTTTTTAGAGGTATCTTCATGATTTTTTATTATCGTATCAAATTAGTTGTATTATTTTTTCAACACACTATCTACCTAGCATTTATATCCTGAAGAATATTATATATTTTTCTGATTTTGTTTACTGTAGTCGATCATGTACTTTTATTGTTTCTAAAACTTGCGTTTTTTGTGTTTAGTTCCTGTAAGCCCCTTAAGGTCGTCTGTCCATTTAGCTGGGGGGCGTTCCACACTACGCACTAATTATTTTAATAATTGGGCGTTTCTCTATAAACTGGGCAACTCATTGTCTCAGGCTAATTTTGTTAAAAAAAATAAAAGACCGTAAACATTTCGTAGGTTATTCCAAAAATCAATACCTTAATCTACCGCTGCTTAACATAAAAAATCCACTAAAATAAACTTTACTATATTAAAAACGTTTTTATAGTTCTTAAAAACCAGTCCCCTGGCATGTCACCAAAGCAGTATAGTTACTTCAGACTAAATTAATCGAGATAGTATCTATTGGAATTAATCAAATTGTTGTATTATTAAATCAATATTGTTTGATTGTCAATGAGACCTATTTATTTTACATAAATATTATTTTACAATTTAAAGAAAGGCAATGAAACTTTGTCTTCGCATTTAGTGAACAGTCCCCCTGTCTATATTTTAAATTACGTGTCACGTAGCCGAAAGGTTAAACAACGGCTTTTATGCGTGTAACGAAACGCAACAAGTTTGAAGTTTGCGCGGATGCCGCCATGACGATCCGAATGTCATCTTATTTAGTAGTGTTCGAGCCTCCTTCCGTGGAAGCCGCGTTGTAACCTGACAGCCAACAGTCCCCTGGTAAGGATTATTTTACTTCTATTTATGTATTTTATTGATTCCTTCAAATATTTAAATTGTTACAATAGATACATACTTCCTATGTGCAGCAAAGTAGCATAGATCAATTACATTTTTTACTACTCATCAATGAAATCAAATTAAACAGTCCCCTGGCAACAGTCCCCTGTCTCTCTACAGGACAGGGGACTGTTTCAGCATCCAGGGGACTGTCTAAATTATATTTGTTATTGTTTTAGATTTGTTTTGAGAACGGCACCAAAGAAACAAAAAGCCACTAAAGAGATTCTACAAAAGAAAAGGGAAGCAGAGCGAAAGAGATATGAGAAGATTAAAAACTACCCTCAGAAAAGGGAAGAACTTAAAGAAAAAGAACGCCTTAAGTACCTTAAGAAAAAAGAAAAGGGAACTAGAAAGCTTGTTGTGAATATGACTCCACGAGAACACCAAAATGCCAAGAAGAAGTGGAAAGAGCATTGCACCAAGTATCGCAATAAGAAAAAAGTGTTAGCAAATATTACTAACTCATTTATTAAAGACAATACTCCAGATTCTGATGTATCTACTTCATGTCAAATGTCAACACCTGAAGTTGCTGAAATAATTAATAAAAATAAAGAAAAGATGATTAGATATAAAATAAAGAAGAAAAAAGATGAAGAAATGCAGAAGAAAGTATTAAAGTACAAAAAACGTTTATCGCGACTAAAAAAGAGTATAAATCCAAAGCCTAAAAATAAAACAAGTATGGAATATAGATATGCGAGCATAATTGACAAGATTGATGAAGAAGATGGCGAAATCCGGGTTACATTCTTAAAGCTCTGTGATAATAAAGGCCAATTATTTAGATACGATGATGATTATGTGGCAGACATTACAATGGACCAAGTGGTACAGAAGTTATCTAATCCCAATATAGTTTTAAAAGACAATAGAATGTTTTACAAGTTTGATTCACCTGTAGATGTTTTCGAGAAAAAATAAGACTTTAAGGGGGAAGCGCTAAGGTAGCCCGCGAAATTAAAATTTTCTAACGTTTTTTGCAATTTGCTGGTCAGTATTAAGTTGTACGTCGATCAAAATATGATTCGCGGCCGTAATAAATATGTATTTACAGAATTATAATCATTAAAGTCATCAACACAACTCTCTAAGACCACGTAAGTCCAAAGAATGATGATTTCATGAAACAGTTATTCTTTGGACTTACGTGGTCATAGAGAGTTGTGTTGATGACTTTAATGATTATAATTCTGTAAATACATATTTGTTACGGCCGCGAATCATATATTAATCAACGTACAACTTAATACTGACCAGCAAATTGCGAAAAACCTAAAAAAAATTGAATTTCGCGGGCTACCCTGGCGTTTTCGCCTTAAATACTGTTTTTTTTTACCGATGTATGCTATATTTTAGAAATAACTAATTATTTTTCGAGACTGATTCTGTAGTGTAAGTTTCAAAGTACTGAAAGTCCTTTCAATATATGTGATTTTAATTAGTAAGTAAATATTAAGATTACAGTGCTAAGTACAATATTACATAAAGATAGCTGATTCTTTAATTTTTTATTATTCAGTTACTTAATTCATAAGCTCCAAAGTTTATAATAATAAAAAAACATTTAATTTCGATACTTAAATTGTATTTTTTTATTTAAGTTCACAGTCCCCTGGCTTTCACAACAGTCCCCTGTATACATTTGTCAGAAAATGCTTAATTTTTTCTAAAGTAATGGGAATATTTGTGGTTCATCTGCCCTATATAAATAAATAGATGGATACTTGTTCCCTAAATAAAATTTATTATATTATGAGCAAAAAATTTGCCTAGACAGTTTCCTTAGAACGAGTTGCCCAGTTTACAGAGAAACGCCCAATTAGCGTCTGCTCTATTTCGTAATTCATTTCATGGCGGAATGTGGGTGTGCACACGACGACATAGCTATACATTTCAATATAAGCTGACTTCTCATTGTACGGACGCCAGCACATCAACCTACCACAATCTCTCAGATTTCTTTAATAGATTTTCAACTTTATCGCTAAAGCGTAAGGTTCAAAGTTGATTGGGAAAATCTGACAGATTGTGGTAGGTTGATGTGCTGGCGTCTGTACCAAAAGCCTAAACCATACGAGGTCAGCTAACACTGGAAATATATTGCTTTATATGTAGTGTGTGACCTTTTTGCCTTGTTGCGTACCCCTGGGGGCATACAAGCGTTGTATTTTCTTATCTTGTCAAAAACCCTCACACAGCCACGCCATTTAATTCCATATACATATGAACGCTATGTATCACAGGCCAAAGAGCCATTGTGTAACGCTAGCCTCTCTGGGATAAATTCTCTTGTGTGCTGCGAAAAGTGTTGCCAAACCTACTTTTTAACAGTACTGTTTTTTTTCTATGGCATCCATGTTTTCGGTTTTGTCCATATCTTTCCTGTTTCTTGTACTTTTTGTATGTACCAGGCGCCTACTGAAGCAAAAAAAACTAAAATGTTCGTTTCTTGTTTGTTCTCGCTTTCCGTGAGGGTACAAACTTGGTCCACCGTCTACTGAGTCTGGTGTTTAACCAAATTTTTTTAAAGTAAATGCTGATGGTGTATGCCTTCCGATGCTCAGACTTTTTTATTCTTCTTGGCGTGTCGATGGCAATCACAGATATATAGATACACCTTTTTTTTTTTTGTTTTCGGGGGGAAACCTTCAAAAGGCACCTGAACTTTGGGGAAAAAGACCAGGTAGTGTGGGATTCTTACCTCACTAAAACCGCCCCGGTGATCACCATCAGCACATAGGGGTGGTCCCGGTTCCTCTTAAAAGACCAATTCCGGAACCCCCCCGTGCAACGCCTGTAAGGCACATCCCTGGGGAGACTGTAAAGGGGCCTCCCCTGAACCTCGCTATGCACGGCAGCACGTGATCACTGTGCCACCGTCTTCCCTGGGGTCACTTGGTGGGCGGACAGAGTCCCCACTCTGTGCGCCCGCGACCCCAAAGGTCCACCTACCTTGTTTGGTAAGCGGGTTTCGGCCGGTTAGATACACCTAGATAACGCAAGAACAGCTACTTCGCGTGCCAAAAATCACACCAAGTTACGTACAAATATCGTAAGCGGCTACTTTCGCGCTCAGTCCTGAGTACTGCTGGCTGGGGAGCGCACGCGCTGGCGCTAGGCCCGGGGGTGGAGCGAGACGGGTGCCTCATGCGGCGGCCTCTTTGAATCGATTTGATGTTCCCATGTGCTTGTGACGTCATAGAAGGTAGTCAAAAAATGGCACGCTTGGATTTCATACAAATCGTGATACTCTAGGTCTATCTGTATCTGTGATGGCAATCTATATACAATCAGACCAGAATTTGGCTATGAACTTGGCACCTTCAGCGGCGTCCATCGACTACAGTAGCGTGCAGACAATAGGACACTCTAAACACGATATTAAATGTCCTATTGTTTGTGCCACAGCAGCACATTAATGCTATATATAGTAGAATTATTGTTCTGAAATTTCTGTTTTCTACTGTTTTTTAGTAGTTGGCAACACTGGCTACGAACATAATCTATGTGTACCAATATGTGTTCTGTGACGCAGTGCAGGACACACATTTGTTTCGTTTACCGACAGTGTTATCTCTCTGGGATTAAACCGCTGGACGTGGTCGTTGCTCCATTAGCATGTGGCCCATGAAATGCGGATACAGAAGTCCCATTTGTTAAAAAACTCTTGAAACCGAAGTAATGAAGGTATAGAGGTATGAGGAACGGGGTGTAAAGTTCTCCTCCATAGAAAAGGGAGGATCCGACCAGACGGGTGTTGTGTCTGGCGGCCAACTGCCCGATGATTCATGTCGGGCCGTTGTATCTATGCTAGTTGCGCGGTAAACTCTGCTTGCGCGATGCAGGATTTTGCGTGACGTCAGTATGACGCGTTGTTTTGCTTGTGGCGTTGTAGATACCGCTACAAAGGTTTCCGTTCCAAAAGGCAAAAAACACCGAAAATTACAGGGTTTTTTGTATTGGGACCCCTTTATTTATTGTTATAGATACAATAGATATACATTCTCTGTGAACATTTCAACTGTCTACCTAGTACGGATCATGAGATACTGTAGGCCGCTGCAAAACTCACCGAAAAAAAAACGGTTCCTGTATGGAGACCCCTTTAATTATTAACTTTATTTTATTTTAATTATTTGTTGTTATACTATAGCGGCAATAGAAATACACACTCTCTGAATCTTTTTATTTTCTCGTCGTAATGGAGCTATAGAATGACGTAAATTACCACACCCGACGGACAAAAAATCGCACGCCTCGCAAACTTTTTGTTGTGTTGTAGACTCGAGCTCACAAAAAGTCAGTGAGCTGCGTTAGGCTGGACCAAGACGCATGTAAGAGGACCATTTTGTACTAATATTAAAAATTCTTCTTAGGTCGCTTCGGTGTGACACCACAATCTATTATTAACGCTCATGTTATGGTTAGATATTCGCCAGTCAGAAGAAAATGTGATGGTCTATGTACAGACGCCAGCCACATCAAGCTACTACAATCTGTCAAATTTCTTTAATAGATTTTCAACTTTATCGCAAAAGCATAAGGTTCAAAGCTGATTGGAAAAATTTGACAGTTTCGGGTAGGTTGATGTGCTGGCGTCTGTACATTTAAATATCGCCAAACATGTGCAGTAGTGGCCCAGCGGTAACCGCCGCGATTTATGAGTTGCAGGTCCTAGGTTCGAACCCTGAAAGACCCTTTTCTTTGTGTAAATTATTTGATCACCACTGCTCTCAAAACGGTAAAGGAAAACATCGTGAGGAAACCGGCATGTCCTAGAGCCAAACATTCGAAGACATGTGACATCTACAAATCCGCACGGGCCCGCTCGGCAAATTACGTCCCAATCCCCCTCACAGAATGGAGGCCTGTGTCCCGCTGTGGGAAAATAGACTTTCTTTGCTATTTTAATTCACCCCATTACGATTTGCGGGCACTTGTATACGTACACCCAGTTACCCACCCCCTCTGCCATCTAGGGAAGACCTATCTCGATTTCTCCAACCATCCACAGGCGAGCTTGTCACTGCTTTCAGAATAGGGCTTCTGCTCTCTGTTGTATTGTGAACGTGAAGGAAGGAAACGGTCGACATAAAGCACACTTTGTACATAGTGTTATTTATAACAAACACTACCTGTTTGCCGTGGCTACGTTTGCTCTAGGAACTTCCCGTTTTGACAGGGTGGAGCGATTGAAAAACTGTTTTACCAAACGCCTAGCAGTGCTTAGCAACATGATTAGTTTGGTTTTAGTTGGAGTTTTTACTTACTACGAATTTATGGCTTCCCAGAAATCACGCTGAAGCGTAATTTATTTTTTTATTAATCACAAAATCCACAGTTCTTCTTCTTTCTTTTTTCTCTTTCTTTTTTGCTCTTTCTCTTTCTTTCTCAGCTTATAATGTTCTCACTGGTGGGACACAGGCCTCTTCTCTTCGAGAGGGAGTGGCATATAATCTACCACGCGGGCCCAGTGCGGGTTGGTAGATGTCACATCATGTCTTCGAATTTTTGGCTCTAGGACATGCCGGTTTCCTCGCGATGTTTTCCTTCGTCGTTTTGAGAGCAGTGGTGATGAAATTATTTACACAAAGTAAAGCGTCTGACTGGGTTCGAACACGTTTAAGATACAAGAAAATATCTTAAGAAAATTTTGCGCATGCGTACGTAGTAGCCGAAACTGAAGTTACGCTCACTCAGTGAACTAGTGTGGTTATCAATGCTGATTCCTTTTCTGTATGAAAATACACTCTTGCTACTACACACAGGCTGATAATATACAAATGAAAAAACAAAAAAAAAATGCAAGATTGCGGGAAACTATCCTTTAAAAACATTTATAGCACTGTGTGACCTAAACCCGCACTTAAGACACACTTTTCTGGTGTTTTCTTTGCGGGTTTAGGTCAGACGAGCTACAAAATAGTATACGATACGTGAGACTTAAGTAGTCTATTAAGAGGGGACGGGGCCTGCGAGGAATTTGAAAAATAGGTATTTGAAGTAACTATTGCGGTCGCCTTACCTCAAGTCTGCCCCCGTAGTGTGTGATAGGGACAGCTGCAGCTCAGACCGAAATTTTCACAAAAAAATTAACGAGATTGTTTCGTATTCCCGTTTTTTCTCCTCGAAAACTGAGCCGATTCAATTATTTTTTACATTAACATTTTAAAAAAGAGTGTGTTTAAGTTCCTGACATTTTTTTTATGTTAAAAACTTTTGTAATTTGTCTGGTAGTCCTCTAATTACGGCGGTAAAAAGATGGCACTTTTTGTAATTTTTAGAGGGTCATATTTTCTTTACTAATTAGTTACTGAAAAAAAAAATGACAGGGACGTGTTTACAGCAGACATTGATTTTATGGAAAAAAAAACTGCTCTAGAGGCATTATTTAGGAAGAAAAAAAAGGGGAATACATTTGTATGAAGAATCGCACGCCCTGCTCCCCGTTTAGCAATAACGGACTACTGAAGTCACACGTATCATAAATTCGTAATGTACTATGTATTTTACGTTGTTTAAGGTACATGTGGACGAATGTGGACTGTATTTAAATGTAAAAAGAATGGAAAATGAAACAAAGAGGGTCACAGTAAATTAAGATAATTATTAGCAGAACCAAGAGAATAAGTACACTCACATATCACAAGCAAACAAACCTGACACAACCATGACAAAACTGAAAAATACATCATTTGTCAATAAGAAATAAAATAGTTTAAAAAACAGATTTATAAAAAAGGAACGACTAACCAGCCAGTCGCCAACATTCCGGGCCCCTAGTGGGACACTAAACCCTGGTGGCAACCGGCTGGGGGTCAGCCATAAGTGGTAGGAGTTTGCGGACTGGTCGACGTAAAATCCCGCCTTTGGTGGCTACATCTACAACGCGCACCAGTCCGTCCGGTCCCGTAAACGTTTTGGTTACCCTACCCAGAAGCCAAAGACCCCGTGGTAGGGTGTTGTCGACCACGACAACTACGTCACCCTCGCAAAAGTTCGTGACGATTCTTCTGCGTCCTCGTGGGATCAAAGTCGGCAGGTATTCTTTTAGCCACCTCTCCCAAAAGTGATCAGCCAACCGAAGAGCGTGCCGCCAATCGCACCGGCGTAAGAGATCGTTGTCCGATAAGTCAACGGGCCACTGAGCAGTCGATGAACAGCCGAGGATGAAGTGAAATGGTGTTATGGCCTCTGGGGTGTCTGGTGAACTAGGGACGTACGTGAGCGGCCTGGAGTTTATGATGGACTCCGCTTCGAGTAGTAAAGTTGCTAAGACCTCCTCTTTAGGTGCCCTTTCTTTTAGTGTGCTGTGTAGCGCGGATTTCACTGAGCGAACCAGCCGCTCCCACGCGCCACCCATAAAAGGCGAGGCAGGCGGTATGAAACGCCATGAGATTCGACGGTTGGTTGCGAAGTCCCGAACGTCTCCATGGTATAAGGCGGCCAGCTCAAGACTTGCGCCGACAAAGTTGGTCCCGTTGTCCGAAAATATTGTAGTTGGAGTCCCTCGACGTGCCATCATGCGCCTTAGGCTCATAATTGCTGAGGCTGCCGATAACGAAGCCACTATCTCTAGATGAATGGCTCTAGTAACCAGGCATGTGTAGAGTGCCACCCATCTTTTTTCTCGGCGTCGGCCTACAGCCACTTCTATAGGCCCAAAGTAGTCAAGTCCGACATGCGTGAAGGGTCGTTTGTGATGGTCTAGCCGTTCTGGAGGTAAATCTCCCGTAGGCGGCACTCTAAATCGGCCATTTTGCTTTCTGCATTGCAGGCATGATTTAGCGACGCTACGTATTATGGTTCGTGCCCTTATGATCCAAAAACGTTGCCTTAGTTCGTTCAGTACAAGCTCGTGGTTACCGTGGCCAGCTTCGATGTGCTTATGCATGATGATCAGACGGACGATGTGATGATGGCCGTCCACTACGACCGGTGCTTTCACACTCTCGCACACCCCAGGAGTGGACTTTATGCGTGAGTCAAGTCTGAGCAAGCCATCTTTGTCGAGCACTGGGGCGAGCGCAGCGATGCGGCTGCCCTTCGGCAATGGTTGTGAGGCTTTCAGCATCTTGAGTTCTTCGGCAAAGCTATCTACCTGCGCCTTCATAAGTAGGAGCTGCTCTGCTTGCACGACGTCTGCGGCGGACAGCTGCGAGAGTGACGCAGCGTCGCGAGCGGCTTCTGTGAATAAACGCGGAGATTTAGAAAATGACTTAAAATGTCTGACGGCCTGAAAAACGCGAGCTGTGACTCGTAATAACCGTAACCAACTACTGAATCGGGTAGCATCTGGGACCGGCAGTTCAAAGGTAGGGGCATCTACTAGAACTCCGGTAAACTCGGGCTTTAGCTCGGACACGCGTAAAGCCTCGTCCGTTGGACACTCTAATGTGTACTCTGGTTCACGAGGCCATTGATTTGGAGGATTGATCAGAAAAGTGGGGCCAGTGAACCACCTGTGTGTCGCTGTAAAAAACATATCTTTCGGTTTTGTTGCATCATCCGCTATGTTTAGGTCGCTTGGAAGCCATCTCCAGTTGGAGGGGTTCGTGGACTCTAAAATTTCCCCTAACCTATGAGCAACGAAAGCTTTAAACCTACGCGCATCGCTGCGAATCCACTTTAAAACCGTTGTAGAATCGGTCCAATAAAAAACAGCGGAAGGTTTTGTGCGATGGGCACTTAAAATAGTTTGTGCGTAACGTGTCGCGATGAGCGCTCCTTGTAATTCTACTCGCGGGATAGAGAGAGGCTTCAGAGGGGTAACACGCGCTTTGCTACCAATTAAGGCAAGAGAGACTAAACCGTCATTAAAAGTGAATCGCCAGTATGCGACGCAAGCGTACGCTTGTTCCCCCCCATCAGCTATGACATGGAGCTGAGTATCACACACGCCTGGCTTACCCGCGTACCATCGTGGAATTCGAAAATTTGCTGCTAACTTGAGCTGACCAAACCATGTTTTACACTCGGTTTCATACTTGGTGGGTATAGGCGAATCCCAATCAATTCCTTCCCTCCATAATCTTTGTAACAGAATCCTACCCTGTATTACTATCGGCATCAGCAAACCTAAAGGGTCATAGACACTCATGACTCTAGAGAGCAAACTACGCTTAGTTAATTTTGTGCCTAAGTCCTTATCGCCCGTGCGAAAGCCTAAGGTGTCGCTTAAAGGATTCCACTTTATCCCTAACGTGCCTACGTCATTGTTAGGAGGTAGATTGACGTCGGAGTCTGAGTTGCAGTCTGAGTTGCTATGAAGCTCTTTGGGCACCAACGCAAGTGCTTCTGGTACGTTTGACACCCATGAACGCATTCCAAAACAACATTTCTTGTGGACCGTGACAATATCGGAAGCCAAGCGTACGGCGTCGGAAAGATCGAATTGGCTTCCAATAAAGTCGTCCATATAATGGTCGTGAATGATAGCGTGCGCGGCTGCGGGGTATTCACTCTCAAACTCCTTCGCGTTTTTATTTTTTATATACAAAGCTATGAATGGGCTAGAAACTGCACCAAAAATTAAAGAAGACATTCTAAATTCTTTTACTGCACCCTGTGAGATGCCATCGTGCCACAAAAACCTAAGCGCGTCGCGGTCGCTTTCTTTTATCTTAATTTGGGGAAACATTTCTTGAATATCCGCATTGAACGCTATAGGTCCCTCCCTAAAGCGAAATAAGATATCTAAAAGTGACTGTAAAAGGTCTGGGCCCTGTAGCAGCATACTATTTAAACTAACACCCCTACTTAATGCTGCTGCATCATGGACAACCCTTAGCTTGCGTTTTTGTGGGTGAAAAACTCCAAAGTGAGGTAAATACCATCTCATAGAATAGTTAGATTTATTCTTTAAATACGACTCATGGTACGATGAAGGATCACATTGTTCCGCGTAGCCCTTTTCGATTATACCGTTTATAAAATTCCTATACGCTGACGCAAACGTTTCATCTTTCGTCATCTGCTTTTCTAGTGATTTTAGGCGTGAGAAAGCTTGAGGGTAACTATCAGGTACATTATTTGATGCGTTGTCTCTCCAAGGAAGACCAACTTGAAACCGACCGGTGTCCAATCTCTCAGCTGAGGACTCTATGAGATCTACTGCGCGAGCGTCGTCGCTGTTTTGTCTAGGGGTATGTTTTTGTATACCTAAAGAGTCAATTTCGTATTGTTTTTTAATTAGAGCCTCGAGAGTGTCATGCTGTTGTAATGTGTCAGCGGTGTTGTGAATAAAATGTACAGGCTTAGAAACTGTAGAAATTGCGCCGTGAATTACCCAGCCTAGGAGCGTTCTTGACGCTACGGGTTCGTTTCTTTTACCTACGCGCATCTCACGGCTCAAAGATAGATGCCAATCTGCGGCGCCGATAAGTACAGTAGGCGTTGCGTTCTGATATGCCAATACGTCAGCCAGATCAGCCAGATGGTCGTATTCGGAAAAGTCTAGATGATCGGTACTTTGGGGACTAAGCTGAAGGGGCGTGATGCTTCGCGCGCCTTGTATAAAATGACGCTCAGGTAGATGGCGACCTCGAATGTAAAAATTTACAAGACATACCTCGGTGTCCAGGAACATACCACCAACACCAGTAACACGCAGTTGTTGTCGGCCGACGTTCTCTGCTCCGATGCGCGTGGCTACGTCACCGTCGATGAGAGTGCTCGTGCTGCCCTCGTCTAGTAGTGCGAACGTTTCAAAAGTGCCGCGTGGTCCCTCCACAACGACTGGCAGGATTTTTAATAGTCCACGCGTGCTCGTTGCGGGTACCCCGAACGTGGCAGCGATGACGTCACCATCTTTTTGCGGTACGACAGTATTAGTCGATGAACTCTGTGGCAAATTGGATGTATTAGTATTGGGTTTGTTGTCGCCTGCAACTACATCGCCGTGGAGAAGGGCGTGATGCCGTCTCGTGCAGCCATCAACGCCGCACCGTTTTACTCGGCAAGTACTCCATGTATGTGGCTGAGATTTAAGACATCTATAGCAAGTTTTAGTTTCCTTAACCCAGCGCCATCTGTCGTCTACCGTAAGAGACAAATAAGCCTTACAGGTTTTTACGGTGTGTGAACCTTGTTTACAGAATAAACATTCCGTTGTTTTGTCTTTAGAAGTAGTAGCATGAATAGTCAAATCTTTTGGCATGTTAAACTTATGAACTGGAGGCTTGTAAAGTGGGAGCTTACTGTGCGACGAGCTCGGTGTCGTGTCAACCAGATAATTGTATTTGAGCTGCCGCTCGGCCTCAATAACTAAGAATCTAGAAAGCAACTCCAGTTTAGTAATAGATGGCTCAAAAGGCTTATGAGTAGAGGCGTAGTCGGTGAACCGATCTCTGGTGTGCTCGCTAAGCTTAGAAAGCACCGTGCGAAGCAGTTCGACCGAGGACAAATACTCCTCCTGTTTTAGCCATTTAATTGTAGTCACACAATTTCGTAATTTATTAGCCAAAGTATTTAAATGCTCTACGTTACTTATCTTTAAATTCCGTAGAGCGGTGATCTCCTGGGCAACTACGAGCTCGGGTCGTGCGTAGTTCTGCTCCAGAGCCGCTATCACCTCGTCGGGGTCTTCTGCTTCGAACAAAACGGATAAAATAGCAACCCGGGCCTCGCCGCGGATGGCGGCAACAAGGCGTGCAACGTTCTCTGTGGGTGTAAAAGATGATTTAGTTCGTTCATAAGTGCATTTGAATGGCAGCCAATCGTTAATGTTGCCTGAAAATGGCATAAGTTCGAGGCGTTTGTGGCGATCGGGTAGAGTGGAAATCGCCTTCGCCAACTGCGAAACAGGATCAACCTGCGTGTTTTTACCAGGCGTAGAAGCAGTGGTGTGCATCGCACGTGGTTCGATTTGTGTCACAGCTTGAGGGCGTAGGTCGAGGGGGGCGTCAGCGTCGTGCTGGTTCCCGACCCAAGCTGCGACTCGATGCCTGTGCGAGTGAGATGAGCTACGACTACTGCTACTATACTTATCCGAATTTGCTTCGAGAGAAGCGAGTTTCGCACGTAGCTCCACTTCGTCCGCTTCCTGTTGTATGCGCGCAAGCTCACGCTCGCGCACACGTTCGCGCTCGGCCAACACACGTTCGCGCCCGGCCAATTCCTTCTCACGTTCTGCGCGACGGCGATGAATTTCTGCCTCAATGGCTAACTTCTGCGCTCGTACAGTCGCACTGGATCTTGTTGTATGCGAAGGTCTGCTGCTGTGCGTGTCGCGCGGTTGGGCCACGATGCCGGAATTGTGAAGAAGTACTAAGGGTTCTTGCTCTGGGGCAACGTTTCTAATACTCCCCGCGGCACGCGAGTCCTCTTGCGGTGCAACGTTTCCGCACGGCACGGGATTGATGAGATCGCGGCGAGAGGTCGTTGAATGTTCGTCGCGATCATCAGGGTTCGCCGTTACGTTCGCGATAAATCTTGATTTACTCCGTGTGACCATCATTGTATGAAAATATCGTAATGCAAAATGAAAATGACGTGAAAACTGTCACGAAAGAAATGGTTCAAATGGTAAAATTTCGGCGACGAATGGACCAAAAATGTGGACGAATGTGGACTGTATTTAAATGTAAAAAGAATGGAAAATGAAACAAAGAGGGTCACAGTAAATTAAGATAATTATTAGCAGAACCAAGAGAATAAGTACACTCACATATCACAAGCAAACAAACCTGACACAACCATGACAAAACTGAAAAATACATCATTTGTCAATAAGAAATAAAATAGTTTAAAAAACAGATTTATAAAAAAGGAACGACTAACCAGCCAGTCGCCAACAGTACAGATGCCAACACATCAAGCTTACAATCTGTCAAAATCTTTAATAGATTTTCAACTTTATCGCTAAATCATAAGGTTCAAAGTTGATTGGGAAAATTTGACAGTTTCGGGAAGCTTGATGTGCTGGCGTCTTTACTTCCCCTCCATCTGACATTTGTATTTCCCACCCTGAACAAATAATTCTCAGTAATCTTTAAAGGTAATATAAACGCGTAAAAGACGCGTCAGACTCGCCAGTGACGTAGCACCGCGGAAGCGCGCTCAAGGCCGCCGCGCTTGCTCGTGAGAACAATGCAGTAGCGCTTGAGAAACTTGCTATATAACGTGTTAGGGCAGAAGGTATGCTTCGAACGTACCCACAGCTGACTATACCATTTAAGGCTTAGTAACCGGTTCCCGTTGGCACCCTTTGGGTACTCAACGAAAAACTAAAAAAAAAAGTTTTCCGAAATCTGGTATGAATGTGGAAGGCACAATCCGCACAAAGCACCCTTTGGGCACTGAACGAAAAACTGAAAAAGGTTTTCCAAAATCTGGTATGAATGTGGAAAGCACAATGCGCACAAAGACAAGTCGCAATTCGCGTTACGTCACCTGTACCAGGCTTGCAGGCACGTGTATTTGAACCACTTTTCTTTAAATCACGCCATTGTCTTCCAATTACACAACCTATACTACAATAGTCCCCCCTAGTAAAGAGGAAGCCATATTGTACAAAGAATTATTATTTCACTCAATTTTCTCGCACATTTATGAGACTTCTTCATCTGCCTTTTCGGTGGCATGTGACTGTGCATGCACGTGAATATACTCTCGAGTTTTAACGCCCGGTGAGCCAGTCCAACTGAAGTCTTACAAACAAATCCATTGTTGGTAGAATTTTTCGTTCGAGGGTGGACTGGGTTTTGCTACAAGAAGGTTATTGCTTTATTGTATCCTTTGGAAAAGAGTATGCTGATACGGTGTCGTCATGTTGAGAAAATGATTGAAAGGCTTCAAGGCAGATGCGAGTAGAAACGCCGGAAGTGGACGCCTCAGGAGGACATATAGCAAAAACGACGTCTCACAGCAATACAATGCGATGACGCAACGCAAAAATTTCATCGCATACGACTTCGTACGACAAGACGCTAACCGTCAGTTCAGTTTTACTTTTGTCTTACTTTTGTCCCAAAGGACGGAACGTTCCTGAACTAAGGATATCAGGTAATCGATGTTGTGATCCGCCATCATGAAACGGGAGCACCTCATTCAATGTGGACACTAACAAAGAGGTAGCGTGTCGTCGCATTGCAGCTTTGTACGTTGCGTCAGCGCATCGGAAATTTCCACGATGCATTGTGCGGCGTCGTAGATTTTTACGATGCGACGCCGCAACGCAGTGTTGTGGCCTCGCCCTAAGTAAGGGTCGTAGAAGGTGGTATGTTTTCGTTTGAAGGTTTGCGGCATAAATGTATTTTCTTCCACGTATTAAATAGTAGCTTGGCGCAGAAAACTGACATTATCACCCTATAATTATCCCACTGCAGGGATACAGGCCTCCTCTCAATGAGAGAGCCGTAATCCACCACGCGGGCCCAGTGCGGGTTGGTAGATGTCACATGCCATCGAATTTTCGGTCCTAGGACATGCCGGTTTCCTCACGATGTTTTTCTTCATCGTTTTGAAAGTAGTGGTGATGAAATAATTTACACAAAGTACAGTGCCTATCTGGCAGATGAACCAATGGCAATCCAAGCACGTTCTGACTACTGAAAAGACATTTCCTGTACAGTGTTGGCATAGGTTTCCACTTAACATCAGATTGGCAGCACGCCAGTTCTGTCACTTTATATAAATTTGCAGTACCGGCTTCTATTGTACACCACCTTTCCATGAGTTCTGAGAATTTTGATTTAAAAGAGTGTCCCTGGAGTTTCTTGCCCGTTCTTCTCCATAGGCACGGAGGGGTCTCGCTATGTAAACATGATCACCCATCCAGGAACCGACCACGGCAAGCGTAGCTTAACCTGATTGATCGACCTGTGCGGATGTTATCACTTACCCACGAGCCCCTCCGATGATGCTTTTTGGATGAATATATACCCTACCATACCCCAGTAAGACTAATTCATAGCTTCTCAAACACAAGTTATATACTTTCAACTACGATCTACGCAACAAGTGCCTCGGAGCGAAACCTAACATAATAGGTTGCAGTAAGGTTACCTAATGGCTCCTTCAAACAGGCGCGACACAAAGGCACCGCAAGTCGCGCAACGAGCGGTGCCTTTTGTCGCGCCTGTTTGTAGGAGCCTTCAAGTAGTTCCTTGCAAAAGAATTCGTTTGGGGAAATACCACCACACCTACTCATGTCGCCAAACTTTGATACCGAGTTCCGTATTGAACTGAACCTTCGAGTTAATTACTGTATTTTGAACTTTATTCCGACAAACGAAAAGTTCTTAATACACAATTAGCAACGTAGACTGGAATTTAACGTTAATTTTCGTAATAAGAACTTAAACTTTGTCGGATATTTATCAAAATGGCGGCCACCAATGGAACCTATTAGTACATATTATATCGATTTAAATAGGATTCATGCGTGACCACCATTTTGAAAAAAAATATGGCAGACAGGTAGGTATGCCACGGTACTACAAACAAAGCCCTTTAAAAATGGCTCGATGGTTTAAACCTGTGTCTAAAGATAAACCTTGTTTTGTAATAAAGCCGTATGTGTCGGTATAGGAAGCCCTAGCATTTGAGACGGTGTCTCTGGGTGTCGGACGCAATGCAGTGACGCATTGTCTCATAGGACACTCCTATATGTATGTACGTGACTTATGTGTGAAGGTTACTGACTTACTGCTTGATGTAAGGTGGGTTATTAATTATTATTGTCAATTTGTCAGTTTTATCACTTAACTAGCTCCTTGCCGCGACTTCGTTCGCACACATATCAACTCGGAAAGCGATCGTCACCGTATCAACTCGAGCAATTCAGCATTCTTTGTATGAAACTCCCTACTGCAACACACACTAATCGAAATCGTAACGTAAACGCCTCGCCTCGCGGCCTCGGGACAAGCTCACGAACCGCGGTGTGGTGCGTGGTCAACTTCAGTTCCTGCGCTTACGGATCGTCGTCCCCGCGCTTACGGCTCGTCGTCCCCGCGCTTACGGTTCGTCGTCCTCGCGCTTACGTCTCTTCGTCCACCCATACCCCTCTCACCCCTCCCGCGGCCTGCCTACAGCGCCATCAAACAGCGGTCGGCGAGCCGTAAGCGCGGCGCGTCGCCTAGCCGTAGCCGCGTCGACGTATCGGAGCTGCTGATCCGCTTTGGTTACGTGCTTACGTTAGGTTGACGCCTGTTTGATGGCGAGGCGAAAGGCGATAACACTTTGCCCTAATTGGCAATTGAATCCAGGACCTTATATTCAGCTGTAGCGGCTACTATACCAACGGGGCAGTCTTGTGACGTGACTTTTAATCATAGTTATTATTATTAACATCAGAAACTCGTCTGCCTAGCCTTTTCCCAACTATATTGGGGTCGGTTTCCAGTATAACCGGATGCAGCTGAATATCAGTATTTTACATGGAGCGACTGCCTATTTGACCGCCACAATCCAGTTACTGGGTAATATGATACCCCTTGGTAAGACTGGTTGTCACAATTTCGGGCTTCCGACTACCCGTAACGACTGTCAAATCCACGAATGACAGCCGGGACCACGAGACACGTAGGGGTGTTGGTATGTGAAGATGGTCACCCATCCATGGACCAACCGCTGCAAGCGTAGCTTAACCTGATCGATTGACCTGTGCGCCTTTTATTATTTAGCCACGGGCTACTAACATTAGAAACTGTTAACTCTTAACTGCCAAATTCATTATACCGACACTACTCAACCTTGCAACTCTATCAATATGCTCAGTGTCCATTAAACCAAGGCTCCTTGAGTCGTAATTAACTGACATTTCTTAAGTCACTAAGGGCATGATTCATAGATCGCACTTTGAGTTTACTTTAGTAAACTTAGCGTTTCATACGAACAAGATCCTTCAAAATGATGATTATTTGGAGTCGACGCAACATTATCTTCTTCCAGCCACGAACAAGATCGTTATTGTAAGCGAATAATATTCTTCGTTTGAGCAAATGTGAGCAAGCGTTTCAAACGTTGCACATCAAGCTACAGCACCCGGCGACAAATATTACACATCGACCTTAAACATTTTTTTGTATTTTATACAAAGAATAAAAAAATAATTATCAAAAGAAGCAAATCATAATTGTTTTAACAGCTCCTTCCTAATAGATACCGGACTGTTTGTATTTCGTGCGACAGAGATAACGCTCTACGAAGCCGAAATTAGCCGATTGTCTCTTTCCAAAGTTCGATGTGCAATATTTATCGCCGGGTACTGTACTACAATCTGTCAAATTTATTCAATTGATTTTCAACATTATCGCTGATGCATAAGGTTCAATGTTGATTGGGAAAATTTGACAGTTTCGGGTAGCTTGATGTGCTGGCGTCTGTACCTTAAAAATAAGCCTCACATTCGTTTGAAACGCTAACTTAGCAAAATACAGTCAAAAGGCGATCTCCGAATCTTGCCCTAAATCGTCACCCACTTTATCGTGGCCATCTTGATTGCATAGTAAAGTGTTTAGTTTTTTATCAGCGGTTTGTAAATTCTACTTACTATCAACTTCCGGGACGCCCCCTCCGTGTCACGGCATTTCATATTGAGTTGATAATGCGCCTTGATAAACTCATTTCCTCATTCGGTAGAGGTGTTGGCGACGTCTATCATTACGTGGGTCTGATCTGATGCCAATCTAATTATTTTCATAGAAGACAAATGATCAGTCGTTGCGGGTAGTCGGAAGCCCGAAAGTCTGACAACCAGTCTTACCAAGGGGTATCGTATTACCCAGTAACTGGGTTGTGGAGGTCAGATAGGCAGTCGCTCCATGTAAAATACTGGTATTCAGCTGCATCCGGTTAGACCGGAAGCCGACCTCTGGGAAAAGGCTACTCAGATTATGATGAGAAGATAAATGATTTGTATTTTACACGGCATGAATATCTATAGATCTGATAGTGATTCAAATACCATCTGCATTTGACCATCCAGAACTTCGAAAGCCTGTATCATCTTCTAACTAGTAACTATAGGATAGCAATAAGCATCTCCGATTCTTTTATTCTCCATTTCATGTAGCAGGTTCTAATATTTGACTTTGCGGAAATCTTTGAAATCACAATGAAGATGTTTTTCGAAGCTTCTATGGCGGTATCTACATCGCCATATGCGAACTACGCATCATGCTGACGTCACGCAAAATCCTGCATCGCGCAAGCAGAGATTGCCGTGCGAATAGATCAAACTCAAAGCATTTATTTCAATTAAACCATTTACAGGCACGTTTGAATTGTCAAGAAGTCGGTCAGTCAGAAAATATGAAGCTAGTTGCCCATTCCAAAGCGTAGGTACCTATGGAGAAGAACGGGCAAGAAACTCCATGGACACTCTTTTTAAATTATATTTTACAAAAATATTAGTTCTTTGAATTTAAAATTAATTATATAATGTGAGAATGATGTAAAAAATAAAAAAATATGTACGCGTTAAAAGCGTCCAGAGTACAAAAAATACAATCCAAAAATAAAATAGTTAAAAATAAGCCGAGGTAGCTAAGTGATGACCAGCTCCAACTGACGGCGCCCGTTAGCGAACATGACGCATAGATCAGCACCATTTAGTTCAACCATTTTGAAGGGAGCCAAATGATCCAACACACACGCCACCGTCAGCGAGACATTTCAGTAAGCATGACATTCTATCAGCTGCCAGGGCACATTCAAGTCAATGAAAGGCATATTATTACCCGGAAATCGTATCTATAGGGTACATAGAACTCACATCTGTTCTATGCAATATAAAATACAAAGGAAATTGAGTTTATATAATGCAAAGATAGTCTTACAATCTTCAGCAGCTCCAACAGTATTTTCATGTGTTAATCAATTAGTTGTGGTTGAGGAGCAGGACCAGCATTGATATAGAGATATACGACGTCCTGACATCAATCGCTCGTAGAGCAGTAGCCTACCAGATACGTCACCCGTCTGTTCGTAGGATCCTACCGTTTCGATGAAGGATGAGCGGACTTCAGACCCTATTCCTCATACCTGTATACTTCTTACTGACTAAAACCCACCCGTGTTCCTTCCTCAGTATTTTATGTTCCGGACCAGCGGTAACCCTTTCGGACAATCCCGCTGACCCGGCAGGCTTCGGCCCTAACGGGCCCCTTCAATTGATGCTGACATCTCTTTGAGGCGCGCGTGGAACACGTACGCGCCGTCCGGCACGGGCCTTGTCCTGATCGGACGGTGAGCTACCCATTACTCTCCGCCCGCAGGCCCGCGCCTACGGTGGCCGGGAGTCGTCGCGTTGCTCCCGATGCCCGGAGCGTCTCCCATACCTGTATACTTCTGTTGACATTGTACCAACTTGCTGTCTTGCAAATTCCCCATAACTGCCCCACTTAACTCAGTAATTAGGAAACGCACAACAAAGCAGCTGAGAGCGAAACCATTGTTAACACAGACTCCATTTTGTTAAGCCGAAAACCGACACGCTTCGCGCCGACGCGAAAAAAGAAAGCGCGTTTTTATCAATGCAAATTGACTGGCTTGAGTCATGGTCGTGGTTTTAGCGAGGTTTTAGTAAAGCGGGTGTGTTGTTTGGCAAATGATGACTTTTTAAGAGCACTGTTTTACAGTACGCGGTCGTAAATATGGCTGGCGAGTTTTTGGGAAAGTTGGGCTCTGTAAAATCATAAATAATCATGTCATTTATTCAAATTAGGTTGGTTGAATCAGCACTTTCGGAACGTCAGAATTATATAAGACAGTCCCCCGAAACGCTCGCCCTTCACCACTTCCTAGTGCTTTCGCTGCGAAGAAGTGGCGCAACAAATTCCCTATCAGAACAGGTATCTGTTTAGAAAAACTACCTTCGATACAATAGTAGGTATGCAAAGTAATTAACATTACGAGATACAGAACAATGAATTACCTAACTTACTTGCGGATAATTGTGGCCACTATTTTCCGTTTTAGTGATTATAATAAAACTAAACAATTTAAAACTACCGTTTATAATAACATTAACGTATAATCTTGTCGAGCACAACTTAACGTGCTTATTTTCTGCATTTACATTCTAAAATAAAAGAAATATAACCAAACAAACCATGAGGGCGCCACGGCGTGGTTGGCGTTTGGTCGGCGCCCTCTTAATAAATACAAAAAAAATTATAACTAAAAATATTAAGTAATATAGAACGTCGTTTCCCACGCTTTCACGTATAATATAAACTCTATTTTATCTAAAATTCGATATGCCAAGTGAACGTCTGTGTACAGTGTCCATAAATTTGGGGTAGCTCCTTCGGTATGTAATTTAATTAGATCACAAATTTTTATTACGACGGTCTTGCAATATTCTTAAGTCATGTTCAGTGTCGTTTAGGCTTTTATCTTCTTGTCAAAGACTGCCTAGTCTCACTATGACTAAACTATGGAAGGATTCCATTATTGAAGAACGACGTCTGTTGTCTTCCTTTCCCCAGAAGTAAGACTACAGCGCATTTGTTCCACAAATCTATACTAATATTATAAAGCTGAAGAGTTGGTTTGTTTGGTTGAACGCGCTAATCTCTGGAACTACCAGTCGGATTTGAAAAATTCTTTTTGCATTTGATAGCCCAATTCTTGAGGAAGGCTATAGGCTATTTAACATCACGCTATAACTTATAGGAGCCGAGCAAAAAGAAAAAAAGTCAGAAAGAACACAAAGCAAAAACGAAGTAATAGCGCGGGCAGGCGATGCGATGCGACGGGGTGGGTCGGAGTAACAAGAAATTTCACGCGGACGAAGTCGCGGGCAGAAGCTAGTCATTAATATATACTTTTAACCCTATCAACATTATTTCAATCTCTGTCATCTTCAAACGATTGTCTACAACAGAACGATATTTTAAAATCGTTTAACGATAAACGTATTTTTACTAATAAATGTATAATATATCAAATGAATAGCAACTAGCTTCATATTTTCTGACTGAACGACTTCTTGACAATTCAAAAGTGCCTGTAAATGGTTTAATTGAAATAAATGCGTTGAGTTTGATAGTTACACACCGATTTCTCTCTTTCACTCGTCAGTAATTTAACTTTCGAAAGAAGAAGACACAGCGTTATGTAACTATACGGAGTAATACGGACGCTATACAACGTTTATTTATTAGTAAGGGGTTTAGTGATGTGTGCTGCACATTCACAAACATCGTGTATATCAGTGGTATAGAAGAGTACGCAAGAGTCTAGGTTCTCAACGAGGGCGATAACGCCCCCTCGTGGGCGTTTGAGACTTTCAGGGGGGCAGTAGAAGACCCAGAGAAAATTATAGTATATACTATCTTACGACTACGAGTATATAATATTACACGTTTAAATACATATAATCGTGGCAATAGCTGTTTCAGATTCGCGACAGATGGTAAATAAAAATAATTTGGGGGCTCTAGAAAAAAAAAAACAGTGGCACTCCGGGAGTGCCGACAGAAGTGTAAACAAAACACAAACATAATACTTTGTCATCACTCACTGACATATCGGATATACATTAAAACCGAGTACATCCAGAGGACAGCCGAACACATCCGAAGCGGGTAATTTTGGAATCGTCTTATAAACAAAACACGCGCGGTGTCGCGTACGGTAACATTGCGCTGTTACTGTTACCGCCACTGCAGTGGCGCGAGTTCAATGGTTTTTTTCCCATCTCAAAAAATGCCCAACGCGCCTAAAGTAAAGTTTTCACTTAAAAAAAAACTCAAAGTGGGTGGTGGGCAAAATAAGGCTGTAGGATCACAATCTATTCCGCGTAAAAAAACCCACTTTGGTATTACCAGGTTTTAAGCCCACTCTAAGAATCATTAGCACCTAAGCTCATTAATTCTAGAATATCAATGGTGTAATTCGTAAGCCTTTTGGCGCTTATGAACTCTATAGCTGCGCGAATGTGTGTCAGCGCACGCGCAAGTGTTACAAGGTTGTCGTCAGCGCGACGCCTACGAAACTGCCTTTGTGTACCGTTTGGTATACTATTGTTTGTAATTATAGAAGCTTTATCAAAGTTTATGGTGGGTGGAAAATGGGGAGCTCATTAATTTTAGTTGTCTGCCAAAATGGGTCTCCTAAATTTTTTTGTAGTAGATTTGGGTGGTCTACCGATTGTGCTGTTAGATTCTATGTTGGCACGGTTGTGTGGTTTCTCTTTTTGTCTTCTTGTGGGTGTCTTTCAATAAAAGTGGGAATCATGGAAGAATTATGGGTCTAGAAGAGTTCCAGCACTGATGTTGTACTCGATGCGATCATCATTCCATTTTTCCATATTGGAGAAGACTTTTAGTCGCCGAATAGTGTTATTTTTAAAACGGCCTTTTTTAGCAATGCCCTTGTAAGATTATAAGAAAGACACAGTTTATGATTTTTGAATACCTTTTTCGGCAGAGCCTTATAATTATGATCATCATAATAAACAAGCCGGCGAAAACGGCGAAGGAAAACATCGTGAGGAAACCGGCATGTCCTAGAACCAAAAATTCGAAGTCATATGACATCTACTGACCAACCCGCACTGGGCCTGCACGGTGGATTTCGCCCCACTCCTTCTCACAGAGAGGAGGCCTGTGTCCCAGCAGTGGGAATAGACAAGCCTGCCTGTGAATAAAGTCGGATAGGAAAGGGAAACCAGATAACAATGACTTGTACCAATAACAATTATTTAGTCTATTAAAGAATCTATTGAACATTTTCGCGCGAAACACAGTTCCTATCAGTATTCATCTGTGACTAACGGAGGCTGTAAGTAGGTCGTGGTATTTCTCAATTCATCAAGTGGACCGCCAATGACCTGACCCTGACCAAGCTACGAGGACAATGCTCAAGCACGATCACTTGCGTAGCGACGCGTAGCGCTACGGCACTGCGACCGAACGAGTAGTTGTTGCTACGGAATATCTAGGTTTGAAAGGATCGAAAACTATTGTGTAAGCGGTTGTGTTGAAGTATGGTCTCGATTAAATATCTTGATAATAAACTTCACTCTCTCGCTCCTGGCTATATGATAACAACCGCACGAGTTGATTGAAGGATAAGCTATGGTTGTCGCGGTCGTTTCGTGGGTAGGTGACCATCCATTACATATTGAGACTCCTCTGTGCCTCGGAAAGCACATTAAGCCGTTGGTCCTGATTGTCATTCGTAGATCTTTGATGGTCGTTACGGGTAGTCAGAAGCCCCGAAAATCTGACAACCAGTCTTACCAAGGAGTATCGTGTTACCAAGTAACTGTGTTATAGAGGTCAGATAGGCAGTCTCTGCATAAGAAGTACTGGTATTGAGCTGCGTCCAATCGGAGTGGAAGCCATCCAATCGGACTGGAAGCCGACCCTAACATAGTTGGGAAAAGGCTAAGGTTGGCGCAACCAAAAACCAAACTGTTTTGTCTTCCATTCACCCCTGTCAACCGTCACGCTATCATTTGAGTATTTTCTAACTGAACAGACAGCTGTGCTGCTGGGGAGTTTGTTGCGCCACTTCTTCCCAGCGAAAGCACACTAGGAAGTGGTGAAGGGCGGGCGTTTTGGGGGACTGTCTTTTGTAATTTTGACGTTCGAAAAGAGCTGATTCTCAGCCTAGTTTGAATAAATGACTTCTGATTTTGACTCATTTTCATATCATCTCACAGTGTTTATAAATGTTCAACCAGTCTGTCGGTTCAGTCTTTAAACACACTCCGGATCCGGACCCAGGTTGGCCGAAGCAAAGAAAACCTGTTCAGGTGGAGATTCATAGACGACTCCTCCTTGGAGTGTAAATGTGGTGCTGTTCCACAAACGATGGGATACTTAATATCGTGTCCTGCGTGTCCTATCAGCTACACGTTACAGGAACTGATGGACGCTGGTGATGGCGCCAAACAAGTAGCCGAATTCTGGGTTGAGTCCATTTAGATTGCCATAACCACGCTAAGAAGGTGAATAAATGTTCTGTGTGTCGCCGATGCCCGTTGCAAACTGATCTGGCTGGAAGCCTGTTTCCAATTGCCCAATATAGTTGCTAACAGGCTAGGTAGATGATGATGGCGTTACATTACCAGCATGAATAAGATTTGTATCGTGAATCTTTGGACGTGCTTTAAATCATAACACGTGGAGTTATTATTGAATACCCATTACACATAGTTACGTGATAAATTTGGATTGGCTGATTGGCAGTTGGCAACATAGCAACGTTGTGCTGTGTAGGCGGAGACCAGTACTTCATAATTACATGTCTGTGCTGATTCATATTGACATATTTAACTCACTGACGTTTATAGACATTTATTGGTTTCCCTTCCTTATTATCCTCCTTTAAACGAATTTGTATGCGGTGGGCGCTCCATGTCTTCTCCTTCCATATATCTCTCGGTCATCTCCGAATTTACTCCTTGTCTAGACACACATTTTTCGCATAACCCATCCAACCGGTATCAAGGGCGTTTCTTTGGTCTTCCTATTCTTAATATTTTTTCTCTTCCTAAGTATTTTTCGTTTGTCTTCATAATTTTGTCTCGCCGTGTCTGCAATTCGACCAGAGACAAGAGAGTATATGAATAAATACTCTGTAGTCTCTGGTGGAATTGCTGGCTAGGTCATCTTCTTCTGGCTCAAAATTTTAGTTGGTTGTCGACCGGATTTCGCTAGCTCTTATCCTGTTTATATGTTGGTTGTATGTCTTTGTTACGCTGGTCTGGTTCTACCAGCTTTCACTTCTTTTGGTTTCCTTTTGAAAGGGGTCCAGCAAGGGTCGGCGTTTATTTAAAAGGGTGAAAGTAAAATCCTGTTTGTTCAATCTGAAGCGCTAGACACAGTAAAAAAGATGTAAGGCGAGGTCGGGGCGCGGACAGGGCGCAGATGGGGCGCCGCGCGCCGTGGCGACTTTTAAAAACGTATAGAAAAAACGAGGCACGGGCGTGACGCTGGGCGCCGCGTCTAGATGACGGTTTTATACGATGATCTTGATCTTCCTTCTCTAAACACGTCGTAACCACTCAAATGACGCATTGTGTGTGGCACTTGGCAGCGACGCGCGGCACCTGCGCTGCACCCCCATACTCGCCCGCCCCTCGTTCGCTCGCGCCCGTGCCCCGTCCTTTCTATATGTTTTTACAATAGGGCGCAGACGAGTAAGCGTCTTGTCCGCGCCCTGTCTTTTCTATATGTTTTGCGTCGCGACGCTTCTATACATTTTGTATGATAGGGACGCGGAAGAGACATGTCCGCGCCCAGTCCTCCGCTTACGTCTTTTCTGTGTGTCCAGCGCTTGAGTAAGACTAGAATGTTTATGGTGAAATGTTTTATAGTCCGGAAATTTTGGATGACTTGTCCTAGTTTAGAATAGAATAGAATAGAATACTCTTTATTACGTACACCATATAAATTACAGACATAAATAGTTCAGTAATAGTAATAATAGTAGCAATAGTAGTAGTAGTAGTAGTAGTAATAGTTCTAGTTTCATCATTGTTTTCATGGAAGAGGGAAATGAAGCGATACAGGACGCCTAGCCTAGGACCACCATCATTTTTTCGCAACGGAATAGTGATGGTTGAAATTCGTCCCATGAGCCAATTTTTTCTGCGAATGTTTTTGGGTCATTGGCTCTTATAAAACTCGACATTGCAGCGTACCAGCCAGTAAACTGACTTCAGAACAAACATCAAGATTACAATGCCATCGCTCTTTATACATCGCAACAAAGGAAGTACATATTTACCACAATATCACCATACATACATGCAGTCAAACCAAATGTGAACATGACGCCATGGATACAGACTCGAAACAACGCACCAAGTAACATTCCCAATTCTAAACTAAATATAATCGCAACAGTCAACACAAACTTGTATACTAGACTACAGACTGTTTGTAGATGTGTTGTGTTATATCTATACGCAGGTGTGTATGTGTGAGTGTAAGTTTACAAACAGAACACACATGTGCAAAATTCACACGTGCGAGCGTCGCGTGGCGTTGTACTGTTGTACACACTACTTTAAACATTACGTCAGCAGAGTATTGGCTGTATGCGTTGTTGCCTTGCATTTTAAAAAGTTGTAACTATGGATGGAAGTATACGGCGGAAAATCGAGAATTCAAGATGGCGTTTTCGTTTTTGTTTTGTATAGTTAACGTCACGGCTGTGTTTCTCGGAGGGTAGGCAGTGTGTTTTAATAAACCCGGATTTAACAACTTAGGTTGCTACTGAGATTTTTTTTTATGCAAATGTTTAGTAACACTTTGCCCGGCATTGGATCAAGGTCAGTAGTGGTATTTTCGACGTTATTGCCGGAAAAAAACGTGTGTGTACTTATGACCGCGATAGAAGTGAGAACTTACGAGTACGACTGCAGCCGAATATTCGCTATTCAGCCCGAGTATACCCGATTCTATGTCTCCGACCGACTCGAGCCGAGTATACCCGATTCAGCGTCACCGACCGGAACGGACGGTTCAGGGGACACTAAGTTCGTCAACGATTAAACGGGCCCGTCACGCGTCCGTAAGGAATTCGAAACTTGAAGTGAACCCTACACCTAGGGTTGCCAACATTTTTTAGTACGGAGACCCAAAATTTATAGTACAATACATAGTACGGTTGGCAACCCTACCTACACCCGAGTTAAGGCTCCTTCAAATAGGCGCGACATGCGATAAAATCGCGCGCGACACAAAGTCGCGTTTGTGTCGCGCCTGCGATTTTATCGCGTGTCGCGCCTGTTTGTAGGAGCCTTTATAAAATTTTTTGACGGGAAAAACATCGGCTGTAGGGCCAACTGTCAAATCGTGGTGTCATCTATTCTTAGGCCCCAAACTAATCTTACGTCCGTAGGTGATACGGAGCAGGATTCGCCCGTAACATACACATTTGTCATATTTTACGGAATTTAATTAAAATCCAACAGAGATATAATAAACTATTCGTGAAGACTATTTGAACGTCGTTCACTTAATCGGTGATCCATAAAATGCCATAGATCTTTGAAATGTCGGCAGCCACGCCTCCTCGCCGACCAATAGAACGTTAACTCTGAATGAACTTGAAACAAATGGCACTAAGTTATTAGGTAGGAGCGTGAAACAGAGTACAACATGTAGATCAAGAACTCGCGAAGGTCGCGGCCTCAAGGTCACATGGTTTTGTAAGATATCGGCTGTGTAGATGTTAAATATCGCTTAAGATTTTATTGTACCGAAGTTTTTCGAGAGCAGTGGCCTCGTGGTGGACTTACGAGTTGTACGGTCGTAGGTTCGAATCCCGACAGGCGCTTTATTTTGTGTTAATTACTTCATAATCACTGCTCTCAAAGCGGTGAAGGAAAATAAGGTTGCTGGTAAAGAAACGGGTTCTCGGTAAAGACAAGGTTCCGATCGGTGCGGATGAAATAGTCCCACATTAACGTAAGGCTCTTACAAACAGGCGCGACACGCGATATAATCGCGCGCGACACAAAGGCACCGCTCGTTGCGCGACTTGCGGTGTCTTTGTGTCGCGCGCGATATTATCTCGTGTCGCGCCTGTTGAAAGTCAAAGATTTATTTGCTTATAAATATGGTTACAGAAGTTCTTAAAAAGGTATTACAGTAGCTTAACATATTCAATCATAAAATGACATGCAAATTTTTGTTACAATTAGATTATTTAAATTTAAATTTGAAGGAGCCTTTATGCGTTCACACACAAAGAAACAGCTAAAACATGTAACCGTTTCCTTCCGAAGATATCTACCTGCATAGATCTTTACCGGGAATCTGGACCGAAATAACGCTTCTTTATTAAGCACCTTTATAGTGAGGAAACCGCCATGTACTAGGACCAAGAAATTCAATAGATACATGTGACATCTGCCAATCCGCACTGGGCCCGCGTGGTAGATACCTACCACTCTCATAGAGAGTCTTGTGAGAGGCCTTGTCCCAGCAGTGGGAATACTTCCCACAGATAACTTTTGAACGAATAAAATTGACGTCTGACAGTTTTTGTATGGAAGAGCTGTCAAAAATTCAAAATTTTGTTCCTCAAATACGGTTATCAGACGATTGAAAAATCAGCCCTAAAACTGAAAAAAAATTCGGTTTTCTGTCTTGGGAACAGCGTTTTGAGGACTCCTATGATAACATTCATTGACGTTCGATACAGTACGGAAGCGTATTGAGTGGTTGTCAATAGCTATGCTAATCTTACCCGTCGTCGTACGTAGTTACATACATCGGGCTGTTTATAAAATATTATTCTAAACTTGAACGGTTTGTTCGATAAGTTTCACGCTCACAGAACCGCGTATTCACCCAGTCAATTTTAATTATATGCTACACGATGATCGTAGCGTGCAAATCGAGTAGAAACTGAACGTTTCTCTGCAATTGGACACTTGCGATGCTAAAGAGTAGTAAAAATATTCTGTGTAGCAGTAGCTATTTATATCGAAGAGAGAGAGGCTTGAAGCTTGCTGATCTTTTCATATCTTTCTTATTTGCAAAATAGTTGGGCCAACGTCATCTAAAACTATTCCAAATTTCAAGTTGATAGCATTAGTAGTTCTTGAGATATCCAGTTGTGATAGACAGACAGACAGACTGAGTCTCACCAGAAGACCAAATTTTATCAATATTGGTCCAGCCGTTTGAGCGTGAAGAAGTAATAAACATACACACACACACACACACACACACACTCACAAACTTTCGCCTTTATGTGGGATAAAGCGACTGCCTGTCTGACTTCAAAAACCCAGTTACTGGGTAACACGAAACCCCTGGGTAAGACTGGTTGTTAGACTTTCGGGCTTCTGAATACTCGTCACAACTGTCAAAGATGCTAGAACTGCTAGAAGTACACGCACGACGAAATTTCAAGCTTTCAAAATTTCTAGTATAAGCTGACCTCTCAATGTATGAAAACGAAAAGCATGCACAATTCAATCAGCGAATAAAAATAGCTTTATAAATAAAAATAAAATAAAATTTGTTTATTTCAGACTAGTATGTCCATATTTTGTTACTAACAATGTTTATATGTCATCGTGTTTGCTAAGTATATGACTGTCTGTCATTGCCTATGTATCTGTATATCACGGGCGTCTGTCTGATAAGGCATACAATACGGAATAAATTACATATTCACCACGACCGGTATCGGATCGGACGATAACAGAAATTGCTGTTGGCACTGAGGCACACGACTTGGTTATAATATGATGTTTCTTTATCGGGTACCTTCTCTCTCTGGTATCGGCATGAACGATTTTGAAGAGCTCATGTTGTGGTTGAAATATTGGCCCGCCAGCAAAGTGGAAGGCTCGAGGCTAAATAATAATAGCAAGACGGATCGATTGAAGGGTAAAAGGCTCCCCCACAGACGCGTTTATCATCAGTCGATAATATCGGTTATTGCGATAATGCGTCTCGATTCCCTGTCACACAGCTGCTTTATCGTCCGATATTTGTAACGTGTGCGTACTACGCGTTACCACGTTATTACGCAGGGCCCTAATTCGCTAAGATTCCTTACTTCGAAACAACGTCAATTCCTTAGCTAATCCCGCCAATCTTGCGTTGATTTTGTGCAGTTTCGTTCGTTGTCTCATAGAAAATAAGGCCTCTGTAGTTTCTGCCTACTCCCATGGGCGGAAGGCGTGAGTTAGTTGTTTTTATTTCGTTCCCTCGCAACCCTGAGAAATGTCAATAAAATGGTTAATTCATCGAAAATGTTGAAGAATCGAAGTAGCTCGACAACCTACGGAATCGCTTTTATAAGACTGGTTTGGCGCGCACCACTGTATTTATAACAATGCATGTCATACATTTTAAGCATTTCCTTTGTTAATCTGTGATCGATACTGACTGGACAAACCACAGAAATAGATGGACCTGGATAACGCAAGTATGAAAACCAAGGGTGCCATTTTTTGACTACATATTATGACGTCACATACACTATTTAGTGATGGGAAAATCAAATCGATTTAAAGCCGCCGCCGCGTGCGGCACCCGTCTTCTCGCCCCATCCCCGCCGGGGCCTAACGCCAGCGCGAGCGCTCCCCAGCCAACAGTACACAGGACTGAGCGTGAAAGTGGCGGCTTACGATTTTTGTACGTAAGCTGCCAAAAGGAGTAAAAGTGTTTGCCGGGTCAGCGGGATTGTCCGAAAGGGTTACCGCTGGCCCGGAACATAAAGGGCTAAGGAAGGAACACGAGTGGGTTTTAGTCCGTAAGAGTCTGACACTCCCTTCCGTTCCACCCAGAGCGGGAGGGGTCATTTGATGATTTGTTGCTCTTGCGTTTTCTAGGTGTATCTATATTTGTGGGACAGACCTTTCCACAAAAGCCCATTTCAGACACGAATCTATCCCGGCTGTCATTCTTAGATCTTTTACAGTCGTTTATAAAGCCTTACCACCAATCTCACCATGGGATATCGCGTTACCCAGCAACTGAGTTGTCTAGGTCACACAAGAAGTTGCTCCATGTAAAATACTGGTATTCAGCTGCATCCGGTTAGACTAGAAGCCGACCCCAACATCGTTAGGAAAAGGCAGGTAGGTTGAAGGTAGTAGCGGGCCTGAGCCTGACTACCCAGTGTTGACCGGACTCGTCGATTTTAATACACCTAAAAGCTGAGGGTGCATTTTCACGCGGAGCTAAGACGTGCAGAAATCTATAAATCGACCAATCTCAGACGAGGCTGAATATTTTAATCAATGTCATTGGCCGATTCCAGCGCGTCACCGCTTCGAACGCATCCCAGTTGGTACCCATGTTTTTTTTTTTTTTAAAGGGCATCTCATAGTTGACCTTGAGAGGTCGTGACTACTTAACCGGACAATCCTGCGGCTGCCTTGAGAGAACTCAAAGCCTCCAGCCAGGGGCTTAAAACTAACTAAGTAAACTAAGCGACTACACGCTAAGGGCACCCCCTGTGGGGTACGAGCCTCGGCTTAGGGCGTCGCGTTCGTTAAATAATCAAAATTCGATCCAGACTGCTCACCCATATGTGTATAGACGCAGAGATATTTATTCAAAGAAACTTTTTTGATTTGAAGGTCATTCAGGTAGCGGATTCCGTCATCGACGTTTGTTTGTTTTTTATTGAGGATTTTTATCCGAGACATGAATTTATTGTAGACACGCGTTTGTTATCAACGGGAATGGATAACCAGTGTCAGTGTTCGTTTAGGTCATTTTTTTTTTTCTTGGATTTTAAACACGGAAGTCTGACGATGACTCCATTAATTTATTTTTATTATCTCTATAATTATGACATAAGTTATAAATTAAAATCGCTTTTTAGGGTTCCGTATCTTAAGGAAAAAACGAAACCCTTATAGGATCACTCGTGTGTCTGTCCGTCCGTCTGTCACAGACAATTTGCTCCGAATCTCATGGACCGATTAAGTTGAAATTTGGTACACATATGAATCTCTGTGACCCAAACACGTCTGTGTAATGTACCTAAATAAATGAATTTTGAATATGGGGGTCATTTTCGGAGAGCAAATAGAAAATTAAAAAAATCCCCTTATCTCCGAAACTACTGAGCCTAAAATTTTGAAAAAAATACGCAAAATAGTTCTATACCTATTAGATTACAGGAAAACCTATAAGAAGTCTGTGGTCACCATGGTAAATCTCTTATTATTATTAGTTGGAATGTATGGGAGAACATGTTTTTCAACTACAATGTTAAGTTTGTTCTTGGGATAAATTCATTCCAACTACGGAACCCACTCATTGTGCGTGGTCCGACACGCACTTGGCCGGTTTTTTTTGTGTCTGGCTGTGTGACCGCGTTGCTCTTCTAAACTACCCAACGGATTTTGATGCGATCCGGTCAAAGTCCGTTTCTCATACCTCAGAGCAGACACGAACATTGATCACCACGCTTGCTATGTTAATCCATACGTCTTGTTCTGGAACGGGCGCCGTCAGTAGGCCATCTCATAGCTGCCACGTCTTTTTACCGGATCCCGTACCTCAAAAGGAAAAAAACGGAACCCTTATACGATATCTTTGTTGTCCGTCGTGTCTGTCTATCAAGACCCTTTATCTCGGGAACGCGTGGAGGTACCGAGTTGAAATTAAAACCATACACTCAGGTCTGCGGTAGTTCGGTCCCTTGAAGCTGTGAAAAACACAAACTTCTAAGTCAACTAAAAAAAAAAGATACGGCCGTTAATGCCGCAAAAACGTCCTCGACAATTCGTAAAATTCCTGAAGTAATTGGTTTATTTAAAACTAGCAGCGCCTCGCGGATTCACCCGCATAAATGTCGCTCCCGTTCGAAAGACACGTGGCGCCATCTATTATCATAATAACGTTATTGTTGTTTTCCTTGGAAACAGCACTATTTTTTAGGATGAAAGGTACCCTATGTCCGTTTCCGTACACCTGACAACGTATATGCAAAATTTCAAGATGGTCGGTCAGTGGTTATCGCTCAGCGAGCTATGGAAAGAGCTATGCTCGGAGTCTCTCTGAAGGATAGGATCCGTAACGAATGCATCCGACAGAGAACGAAAGTTATCGACATAGCTCAAAGAATTAGCAAGCTGAAGTGGCAGTGGGCCGGCCATAACTCGCGAAGAACCGACAACCGCTGGGGTAAACGAGTTCTTGAATGGAGACCGCGACTCGGCAAACGTAGTGTAGGACGCCCTCCGGCCAGGTGGGATGACGATCTGCGAAAGACTGCAGGCAGATGCTGGATGCGTAAAGCTGCGCGCACCGCAAGTCGCGCAACGAGCGGTGCCTTTGTGTCGCGTGTCGCGTCGCACCTGTGTGTACGAGCCTTTAATCGGTTCAGCGGTTAAAGGCTCCTGCAAACAGACGCGACGCGCGACTTAAAGTCACCGCAAATCGCGCAACGAGCGGTGCCTTTGTGTCTTGCGCGATTATATCGCGTGTCGCGTCTGTTCGGTTCAGCGGTTTAAGCGCGAAGAGGTAACAGACAGACACACTTTCGCATTTATAATATTAGTATGGATATTATAGTTAGGATAAACGCTTTTTTGTTCACCGAGTATTGGCGATTCTGTTAAAGTCCAGTTTTCCACCAAATAAGGAAGTGTTTGTTATGACATTGCTGCATTGTTAAAAATACATTGGTTCGTGCCGAACCAGTTTTATAAGAGCGATTCCGTAGGTTGTCAGGCTATTTCGATTCTTCGACATTTTCGATGAATCAACCATTTTATTGACATTTCTCAGGGTTGATAGCTTGTGTGGGAACGAAATACACATAATCTGCATTCGCGACTTATTTGCTAAAAATGTAAACAAATATAAGATTATGGAAAAATAACGTTAATTCTCATACAATAAAGTTCAGTTTACACTACAACTTCAAACATTTTTATAACTTTTTCAATTCTGCTAGTCACTCTGAAATCAACTTAATCACTATAAAAATAAAGTTGATATGTGTTTAGCTTGAAATATCATAAATTTGAATAGACATTACATACATAAACTCACGCGTTCTTTCCATGGGGGGCAGGTAGAAGCTACAGGGTTCATATTCTCTACTAGCTTCTGCCCGCGACTTCGTCCGCGTAATATTTTTTTTTACTCCGACCCACCCCGTCGCATCGCATCGCCTGCCCGCGCTATTACTTCGTTTTTGCTTAGCGTTCTTTCTGAATATTTTTCTTTTTGCTCGGCTCCTAAAGGTCATAGCGTGATGTTAAAGCCTATATATAGCCTTGCTCAAGAATTGGGCTACAAATGCAAAAATAATTTTTCAAATCCGACTGGTAGTTCCAGAGATTAGCGCGTTCAACCAAACAAACTCTTCAGCTTTATAATATTAGTATAGATGGGACAATGAACGAAACCGAGCGAAATGAACGCTAGATTGGTGGGATTAATCAAGGAATTGACGTGGTTTCGATGCACGGAATTCTTTGAGTGGTCATAGTGAATTGGGCCCCAGATCACCACCTGCTACGATCCTCTCACATATGTACTCCTTTTAAATCGTTTACGTTCATACATCAGCCTAAGTGTGAGTTTTTTCACTCACGTTCGATTGTGAGCGCGTTGGAATTTTATAATTATGGGAAAAAGTTATAGCGCCACCTGGTGGTCACTAGGAGAAACCTAATTTCCCATACAAAATTCTAACGAGCGCGCAATCGAACGTGGGTCGAAAAAACTCACACTAAGGCCACTGCACCATAAATTGAGTGAAACACTATTAATCACAATCTGGATAATTTTGAAGGATATTCCTAATTCATTGCTTGATATTGTACAGACGCCAGCACATCAAGCTACTACAATCTGTCAAATTTATTTAATAGATTTTCAACTTTACCACTAAAGCATAAGGTTCGAAGTTGATCGGGAAAATTTGACAGTTTCGGGTAGCTTGATGTGCTGGCTGGCGTCTGTATGTGCGAAAAATTTGTCTGCTCAACAACGTATAATATAACGCAATTAATGTTGTTACTACAGTTCAGGGGGCCTAGAAAAGGCCACTTTTGCAGAATCATAAAAGGATAACATTATGAATGATAATATATAGAAGACAGTCCGTGTTTTTCTTTTTTTCACTGCACTACGTAGGTATAATCAAAGAGGTTGGGATTGGATTTGGATTGGATTGATTGGTATTTTAGCACGGACAAAAAAAATAACTGCAAATTCCTTCAGCAATGGGATTTGATACGATTAACTTAACAGTTAACTGTCCATTATGACTCATAATGTTATCCTTTTATGATTCTGCCAAAGTGGCCTTTTTAGGGTGTTTCCACTGAAGCGGAGCTGTGCGGAGCAGAGCGGAGACGTACAGGAATCGACCAATCACAATGGTTGAAATCCTCAGCGCGTCACTCGTCTCGTCTATGATTGACGATTCCTGCACGTCTCCGCTCCGCTCCGCCCAGCTCCTCTTCAGTGGAAACGCACCCTTACGCCCCCTGTTAGTGTGTTAAGCAATTACCTCGCTGGCTATACACGAATAAATTCAATGAAAAGAAAGAAGAAAGAAAATACGTTGACAACGAATGACATATGACATCTACCAACCCGCACTGGGCCCGCGTGGTGGATTACAACCCACTCCCTCTCGAAGATGGGAGACCAGTGTCCCAACAGTGGGAAGTAACGTTGTAAGCTGATTATGTGTATATGTCATGGACCAAGTGATTAATAGGGCATTATAAAAAATGCCCGGGCAGTATGAAAAATGCCCAATATGCAGTGGGCAGTGTGATAACAACTATTGAAATAATCAAATCGACCCGGCATTTTTTATAAAGGCTCCTGCTAACAGGCGCGACCCGCGACGTAAATCGCGCGCGACACAAAGGCACCGCTCGTTGCGCGACTTGCGGTGCCTTTGTGTCGCGCGCGATTTTATCGCGTGTCGCGGCTGTTTGAAGGAGCCTTAATGCGCTAGTCACCTATGGGGCAGAACAATTAATAAGAGCCTTAAGACTCCTGCAAACAGGCGCGACACGCGACGCGAATCGCGCGCGACACAAAGACACCGCTCGTTGCGCGACTTGCGGTGCCTTTGTGTCGCGTGTCGCGTCGCGCCTGTGTGTACGAGCCTTTAATGCGCGGGCATTATGAATAATGCCCGTATTTATCACTTGGTCCATAACATATACACTCACGTCGGTAGCGAGTACTACGCACCTAACCTTTGTAAAAAACATCTCCAAAAAGGTCATCTTATGTATTGTAGGTTGCAAGATGGTTTCAAATATTGCGCAGTTTGAAGACCTTCGCTGGTACCCACGTCGTATTCGACTGCTGTTCGAAAGTCCCCCACGTTACATCCATACAAAAAGAAAAACAGACAAAAAGAAAACCTCTGCTGTTTTGTTCGCAACGCCACGTGTATCCCTGTCTCGCTCTCTCTCCATAATGTACCCTAGGTGTGACAGAGACGGCGAGCATCCACGAATTTCGTATTTATGTCAAACTTTGTCACCGGCCGCGAACTCTTATCGCTCCAGTCACACGAATATGAACTTTATTTCTGGTTCTTTAAAATATTTTCTTGCTGAATCAGCACCGGACAATAAAGTATGATTTTTCATTATTCACACGCGATTATCATAAGAATGGCGTCTTATAGCCTATGAAATATGGTTCAAATTGCAATGGCTAGTTTTTTATGCGAAACGCCACCGCTCTCATACTTTGTTCGGTGTGGTAACGTGCGAATTGATGCTTTATGGAGGTGAAAATAGAGGTGGTAATGGGTTAATGATGGGTTCTGTGTAAACCTGGGTTCCCGAAAACATTTGGGGTCATCGACCGCCCCTCAACCTCATCTCGTGAACTATTTGAGGGTGGTGTGCTTTGGATGAGTGTTTTACTCCACTATTTGGGATGAACGCTTCCTTTGGCCTAAGATTGTTTAGGGAGCGCTTGTTTACTCTGGCTGTGCCCAGTTTGGGTGTTGACATTTCTTGAAAATTAAGGGCTTACAGGACCTAAACACAAAAAAGCAAGTTTTAGAAACAATGAAGTATTTATGATCGACTACAGTAAACAAAATCAGAAAAATATGTGATATTCTTCAGGATATAAATGCTAGGTAGATAGTGTGTTGAAAACATAATACAACAAATTCGATACGATAGAACGATAGAGTAGTGTCGCAGCGACATGTCGCCTGCTGTTGTCGTCTGCAGTTGGCTACGAAATTGTAACTATAAGATATTAATAAGTGTCCTGTTTCGGGGTAATTTTTTACAAATTCTCCTTTTCACCTTGCAAAATACTGTCTATTAGGTAACGCTAGGCGACACTAAAATCGATGATGATAATTATAATATTTATAATACACAGTACGCTAGTACAGACGCCAGCATATCAAGCTACCCGAAACTGTCAAGTTTTCCAAATCAACCTTTAACCTTATGCTTTATCGATAAAGTTGAAAATCTATTAAAGAAATTTCACAGATTGTAGTAGTTTGATGTGCTGGCATCTGTACCTAAATGTGATGCCTAAATATTATTTCGCTTTGTATTTTTATCTCTAGTCGTTGAACCGAGCGTTGAAACCAAACAGTTCGCTCTTGGTAAATTACGAATTCATTCCGGTTTCGACATTACTTTTGAGCAGACGATGAGTCTTAGGCGCCGTCTCCAAGATCGAGAGAATCGCGGCGATAGTCTCGCCGTCAATGACGTATTAGTTTTATACATCATTGCTCGCCGTGCCACATATTTCTACATATTACAATGCGTGCCACGAAAGATGAAACTTGACCCCGCCTCCCCCCGCTCTTTCCGCCGCCCCTATGACGTCCGGTCCCGTCCCGCACTCAGACCTCATACCGCTACAGATACCTAAAATCGTGTTCTGCGCATGTCAAACCACGTGGTGTGTCAAGTCTCATCTTTCGTGGCACGCATTGTACACTCTCTTAGAACGTGTCTCCACGCGACGATACCATCGTGGCGAAAATTTGATGGCATGGCGAGAATATCGCCGCGATTGTCTCCCTCGTGGAGTCGGCCCCGTAGTTTGACTGATAATGGTGCCGATACCCCAATACCCTTGTTCACAAACTAAACTAAATTTAAGTTCACTGTGCATCTCTTTCTTTCTATTTCATTATGAAGAGTAGAGAAGATAAATTTTAGTTTAGTCCTGTCAAATTAATCAGCGCAGTTAAGTTTAGACGTGATTAAAAACTTGTCTACTATAATTACGTCCATTTACGTCCGGCGCTGATTAGTTTTACTGGCATAAAACTCTCGAAAAAAAAGGCTTAAAAAAACGTTGAAAGCTATAAGTACTTTTTATTAGCTTTCAATTCAAGTAGGAATAACTTTTTAAAACACTTTGATTACTGCTTGTTCCAAATCTTATATGTATAAACAACCGCGGTTTGGAAAGTATCAATAAGTCCGCGTCCGCGTACACAGGCGATTCTTTAACGCCGCAATTTTTTTCACGCACTCGAATGTCGACGCACTGCTTAGCGACGAGAGATGAAAATCCAACTATACATTTTTCAGTACAGTATATTTTTCTGTGGAACTCTCAACGTTCGGCCTAACACCGAGAGTTGAAAATACAATGGCGGTAAAATATTGTCGTGATAAAAAATCCTGGGCCAAGAAATGACCCTTCAAAAAGGAACAGGAAACAAGTTCTTAGTGCTTAAAAAAACAACTTTCGTGAACTTATTTCGGGCACAAGCGAACGGATAACTGTTGTATTGAACCAGTAACTGGTAGTTATGCAATCGAGCCGAAAACCAGGGGCCTAAAGGCCACTGGCAGAATCATAAAAGGATAACATTATGAATCATAATAGACAGTTCTGTTAAAGTTAATCGTATCAAATCCCATTGGTGAAGGATTTTTCAGTACTTAATTTTATTTTGTCTGTGCTAAAATACCAATCAATCCAATCCCAATCTCTTTGATTATACCTACGTAGTGCAGCGAAAAAAAGAAAAACACGGACTGTCTTCGCCATATTATGATTCATAATGTTATCCTTTTATGATTCTGCCAAAGTGGCTTTTTTAGGCCCCCAGACGTGAAAACAGGACTATTAGAGTTATGGCAAGTTAAGCCGTTGGTCCAGACTATCATTTGTAGAATATTTAAAGATTCGGGTAGACAGAAGCCCATTGTCTGATTACCAGTCTTACGAAGGGGTATCGTGTTATCCAGTAACTGGGTTGTGGAGGTCAGATAGGCAGTCGCTCCATGTAAAATACCGGTTAAACTGGAAGCCGACCCCAAAATACGTGCCACGATGTATGTAATAATGCGTGCCACGAAAGATGAGACTTGACACACCACGTGTTTTGACATGCGCAGAACACGATTTTAGGTATCTTTAGCGGTATGAGGTCTGAGTGCGGGACGGGACCGGACGTCACAGGGGCGGCGGAAAGAGCGGGAGAGGCGGGGTCAAGTCTCATCTTTCGTGGCACGCATTGTATGTAGTTGGAAAACGGCTAAGCAGATTGAATGATGCCAAGTTTCAAACAAGGTTTTTCATTTAAACCATCGAGCCAGTTTATGAGATAAGAACTAAAAGTGTGATTAAAAAATACAGTTCTTTATACGAAACTAGATGTGCCTAGATGATAGATATGATCCCGGGATTGTATTCTCTAGTGCAACCAGCACCATTCAGTTTAAAAGAAATCGGATTATTTATAAATTATTTCGTTTTTACTTGGCGTTCTTTCTGTCTTTTTTTCTGTTTGCTCGGCTCCTAAGCGTCGTAGCGTGATGTTAAATATCGTAGTCGTCGTAACCTCTCACTTTCCCCAAGAATTGGGCTATCATATGAAATAAGAATTTTTAAAATTTGATTGGCAATGGCAGTTCCAGAGATCAGCGTGTTCAAACAAAAAAAAACATAATCTTTAGCTTTATTATTAAGTAATATAGATTAGAATCTTCGAATTTTTGGTCCTAGGACATATCGGTGTAGTAACGTTATAAAATTTCCCGTCACTCATGAAGTTCCAGTTATATTGCCCCAGGGCTATGAGAGCCATAAAAAAAACTTTGGACATCAGAAAGTTCGAGAACTGCACTCTACAGCAGCCGCATTGCATACGCATCTATACGTAGTGCGAAACTGAGAGCAAGGCAAGACACGAGAGTGACGGTGCGTTTCGGGCACAAGGCGTGACCCTGGCCGCCCGGAGGTCAGGCTACAGACCTATCATTATAATTTGCGTATAATTATACATAAAGCAGTGTCTTCATGATGCTTTTGAGTCTTTTGCGGCTAAATAAACGTATTTTTTTCTTTCATTCAAGATTGAGTGATCTGGAAAGTTTTACTGGCAGTGTCTCGGCCCCTATTCTCTGTGTCAAGAACGCAAGACAAACTTCCAAATATTTCATACTTAGGGTAGCTTAAGACCCTAACTTACAGGGTCCGCTAGGGCCGATGCCTGCCAGGGTCGCGGGTTGTTCGAAAGAGATACCGTGTCCCCTGCACAATCAACTGAAGGAACACGGTGGGTTTCCTCCCGCTCCGCCCACAGCGAGAGAAATTGTTTGATAATTTCCCACCCAAAAAAAAGGGTAGCTTAAGACTTAGAGAGGTACAGATTAAAACGCAAATGATAGTTACGTCAGTCGCGAGGTATCAGCATATTTGGGTCCATAATGGGCCTGATGTTAAGCGGTAACCTCTGCAACTTTTACAATAAAAAACTCATAATTGTATTGATTATTCTGATCCTCCTAATCTCATATTTTTTATCATAGTCCATAGGCCGCTTAACATACACATTTGCCCAGTCTCCTTGGCGCCAAGTTTTGTCCCAACTCTAATTTTCATCTGCCCAAATTATCATCCAGATATTTCCGTTTTCACGGACACATCAAGCTATACATTGCCGGTATAAGCGGACCTCACATTCTATATGGTCTCCATAGAGTGAGAGATAAAAGGTACTATTTGGAACTGAGCTGCCGACAGCATGTGCAGCGACTGCATTGCGAGCCACTGCAACGAGCCAAACACGAGCGAGGCATGAGCAGCTGCACGTGCTGTCGGCAGTTGCAGTTGGCAGCTCGATTCAAATAGTACCTTTAACAGTCAGCTGTGCTGCTGGGAAGTTTGTTGCGCCACTTCTCAGCTAATATACAAAGTGATCTTGAAGCCAGTGTTACTTTATGGAATCCAACTTTGGGGCAGCGCCTGTAACTCAAACATTAGCATCATACAGAGAATGCAGAACTCTATTTTGAGGTCAATTAGTGGCGTTCCTTGGTTTGTAACGAACGCTGAAATACACAAGGAGTTATCTATGAATTATGTCATGGACGAGATCAAGAACAGCAGAAAAAAGTATCAGGAAAAACTGCAAAGGCACCCCAATGATCTGGCTGCCGCACTGAAAACAAGAAGTTACAGGAAAAGACTTAAAAGGAAAGACATCGTGTAGTCCACCCACACCTGTGTGGACCTAAGCACGAATACGTACGAGTAGATGGCTCGCTGGAGTCACGCTCTTCCCGTCAATGTTTACCCTCAACTCATCCGCTAAAAGTAAAACAGCTGATCGAGGATTATTAAAAAAAAAAACTTCTCAGCTAAAGCACTAGGAACCGGTGAGGAGCGGGCGTTTTGGCGGACTGTCTATTGTAATTTCGACGTTCAAAGACTGCTGTTTCTCAGCCTAATTTGAACAAATAACTTTTCGTTTTGATTTTGATATAAGTAAATCAAAACCAAAAGTCGCTTAACTTTTAATTTATATAGTAATTTTACAGCTTGATGTAGTCTTATGTACAGACGCCAGCACATCAAGCTACTACAATCTGTCAAATTTATTTAATAGATTTTCAACTTTATCTCTAAAGCATAAGGTTCAAAGTTGATTGGGAAAATTTTACAGTTTCGGGTAGCTTGATGTGCTGGCGTCTGTACCTACCTACATATCGAATCAATCTTCCAGTAACCAATAAAAAATAAACATCCAAGATATCCACTTCGGTTGTCAAAAATGGTCTCTGTTGGTGCAAAGATAATATCAATAGTTACTCGCGTTACATTACTGCGTTCTGATTGGCTGCTGGATGGCAAACTGTCAACACCAGCTGACTACTGTAGGAGATCCATAGAATCTTCGGTCGTATCATCACGATAATTCCACTACGTATTGATTGATATTTCATGAAATAGTGTAATAGTATAATTACTGTAAATACATGTTACGGTCGCGAATCATAGTTTATAGCATAAAATTCACAATGTGCCATTTCATGATTCGATCAACTTATTTTTATTTGAAATGGGTTTGCTCTTGACTCTAGTCTAGGTCAGAAGTGACAGAGACTAGTCTACGACGGAGTGAGCTTACCCAGAAGAAGCCTGTTCACTCTTACTTTGAAGCCTGTTTACTCTTACATAAGTAATAAAATATTAGGTCATCATCTGCCTAGCCTTTTCCCAACTATAATGGGGGGGGGGGGGGTTCCGGATGTAGCTGAATACCAGTATTTTACATGGAGCGACTGCCTATCTGACCTCCACAACCCGGTTACTGGGTAATACGATACCCCGTGGTAAGATTGGCTGTCAGATTTTCGGGCTTCTGACGACCCGTAACGACTGTCAAAGATCCACGAATGGGTCACTGTATGTAAAGATGGTCACCCATCCACAGACCAACCGCGGCAAGCGTAGCTTAACCTGATCGATCGACCCGTGCGGCTGTTATTACATAGCCACGGGCCCCTCGAAATATTAGATATGGCTATAAAAAGGCAAATTGGACTGCGGCAGATTTCGCAACCTCTCACAATCTTATCAAAAAAACATTCTGCTTCGTTCTTTTTTTTCTTTTCATTTTTATCTCAATATTTACGTAATACCTTATAGCTGGGCCGGGCATCGTGGCGCAATGGAAAGCGTGGTGAAAGCCGGCTTGAACTGCGCCTGAGCACCTCGACCTAACTCGACTTGCCTCTGATAGCATGCTACGTTACCCGGTGTAGGTACCGAAACCAAACTATGGTCTGTTCAAAAAGTATCAGATGAAAATGTAAACATGTAATGTGTACCTTTTGTGGCGTCGTAATTTTATTGTAGGTGCGTCGTTTTCATAATGTATAACTGGCTGACTCCGCGAACTGCGTACCGCCTCAGATTATGAATTATGTTTTATTTTTTTCGTGAATATTTCCCATATTTTTTAGTTATTCGCGGCTGTTATTACTTACTTAGCCCACACACAAGCCTCTCCTATTAAATGGCTATTTCATGAACTATCAATGACCTAAAAACTGCGAGAAAAGTGAAGAAAATTTGAATTTCACGGGCTACCTCGTATCGCATCGCCCATAAAGATGTATTTCATTTGATAATTTTCGTCCGATGATTTTTTATTTAAGAAAGTACTTACAATGTTATCCAATTCACAGTGGACTTAAAATCTTAATATATATAAATTACGTGTCACGATGTTTGTCCGCGATGGACTCCTAAACTACTTAACCGATTTTAATCAAATTTGTACACCGTGTGCAGTTTGATCCAACTTGAAAGATAGGATAGCTCACATCTCCATTTATAATCGCAATATTATTTTATTGCACAAAAACGTTAGCCACAGCAACGCGTGGCCGGGTCAGCTAGTAATATTATATAAAAAAGAAGGAAAAGAATCATAGGGCATCAAAAAATTCGTCCGCATCGCTGTCATCAGGAACAGTGCCCAAAAGGCAGACAGCACTGCCACGTTGTATGCCGATGCTGATTCTTTGGCCAAGAAAATGATTCATAATATTCGGAAAAAATTCGTGAGGAATAATTATTAAAAAGAAATTTAAAAAAAATTAAATCGACTTCAAAAAGAAATTAACAAAATTTTGAAATTACTCTAATTTCGGAAGTCGGTGTCTTGGGATCTGTATTTTAGTTTTCGTTTTTTGCTACCGACTTCCGAAATTAAAGTTATTTCATAATTTTGAGATAATTTTTTTTTGAAGTCGATTTTTTTTAAATTCCTTTTCGAAAAAAAAAGGAATTTTAAAAAAAATCGACTCGTAATGTTTAGTTTTATGTAAAAATTGTTGTAAATATTGCTCTAGAATTTGACCAAGGTTTTAACATGTTTTCCCTTTGACACTACACCGTAGCTCGTAACAATAAGTCAGGCCGTCACACTTACACGTATTAGTCCATATCTTGAAAATTACTGAATCGATTTTGATGAAACCTGCACTGTTCCGTAAGTTGAAGTAAATGTAAGCCATTAAAAAAGAAACTGTCACGATCCGATTAATAGTTGCGGAGAAATGCGTAGACAAACGTACATACCTATACATACCTACACACATACATACATCTATAAAATTTTCTATTGTTTGGAAGCCCTAACAGATTGTCATATGTGGATATAATGCAGTTCCAATAATATTACATACATACGTGTCGAATTGATAACCTCCTTTTTTTTTTTGAAGTCGGTAAAAATGAAACCGTCTAAATACGTTACAGAAGAATGTGTTAATAACGCTTTAATTAGATACTTTTGGTCCACACTAGCAAGTGGTCAGTAGGAGCAAAAAAAAAAAAGAGAAACCACAGCTCAATTCCAAATTGGCAATCTTGGAAGCGAATTTGGAACGAGCAAAAAACTACAACTTTCTGTTTTACCGAGTGACTTCTTGGCAATTCAATAGTGCTTATAAAGTATTTACAGTATCCTGCGATAAATATTGCACATCGACTTTTGGAAAGAGACAATCGGCTAATTTCGGCTTCGTAGAGCGTTATATCGCTGTCGCACGAAATACAAACAGTCCGGTATCTATTAGGAGCTGTTAAAACAATTGTGATTTGCTTTTTTTGGTAATTATTTTTATTCTTTGTATAAAATACACCAATCACCAAAGGTCGATGTGCAATATTTATCGCCGGGTACTGTGCGTTCTCATTCGAAAATTCATCACCGTCATCGTTAATTCAGCCCAAAACGTCCACAGTTATTATAGAAACCTCCCCGGATCCTAATCAAAGCAGTTAAATTAATGCCTATAACAGCATAATTAGCCTATAATGTTCTCACTGATGGGACACAGGTCTCCTCTGTGAGAGGGAGCGGACTATAATCCACCACCCCATCGAGCCCAGTGCGGGTTGGGTTACCGCTGACCCGGAACATAAAGGGCTAAGGAAGGAACACGGGTGGGTTTTAGTCAGTAAGAGCCACCGCTCCACCCAGAGCGGGAGGGGTCATTTGATTTTGATTTCCCATCCTGAAAAAAAAAAGACACCGGTTTCCTCACGATGTTTTCCTTCACCGTTTTGAGGGTAGTGGTGATGAAATTATTTTACACAAAGTAAAACGCCTGCCTGGGTTTGAGCTCACGACCTAACAACTCGCCAATTAATGCATATTAAACAGGTAATTATATTAACTTTGACATTGGAGACTCTAGATTTCATATCAAGTTCCAAGATCACGTGTTAACTAGTCGTGGCTTCGCTAGAATTAATTACTGTTTATAATTAATCACTCAGGGTGTAGAATAATTTGGATTTTGTAATCTTGCGTAACTAAGACCTGGTAAATGTTAGATTTTGATTATTACTTGCAAGTAAATTACCGCCACCTGGGACCTAGTTGTGGTATCAGCCCTGACTTGCGAGTTTATTGGGCGTGAGTTCGAATCCATGCAGGCACTTTACTTTGTGTATTTGATTTCATCACCACTACTCTCAAAACGGGAAGGAAAATATCGTGAGGAATGCGGTGTGTCCTAGAACCAAAAAATTCGAAGACATGTATGTGACATCCTGCAATCCGCACTGGGCCCGCGTGGTGGATTATGCCCCACTGCTTCTCACAGAGAGAATGCCTGTGTCGCAGCAGTGGGAAACATTTACTGGCAATGGGCCTTATTAGAACGCTTTAATAGAGAGGGTTTGAAGTTTCCCTACGTGATCGAATCAGAAACGAAGAGATCCGTAGGAGAACCAAGGTAACCGACATAGCCCGAAGAATTGCCAAACTTAAGTGGCAGTGGGCAGGGCACATTGCTCGCAGTAGTACTCTTATATCATAAGAAAAATTACGTGATCGTCCACGGATCTAAAACAAAGAGCCCTGACGCTAAGATTGCGTCACTACTCATCGAAGCATGCTGCGTATAACGACGAAGGCTACACGTGCTTCAGCCGAGCTACGATTTTGCGCAACACTCGCCCGTAAATGCGGAAATAATGATTGATTTTAATGTCAATTGAGAATCCAGTTCTTTTTTTCTTTCCTGAAACGTATCCATAATTTTTCTGCCGCTATCGTAACTTATTTGGGGTCGGCGCAGCATTGCTTTTTCTTCCATCATCATTTCAGTCGGAAGACGTCCATTGCTGGACATAGGCCTTTTTTTTCAGGATGGGAAATCATATATGACCCCTCTCGCTCTGGGTGGGGCGGAAAGGAGTGTCAGACTCTTACTGACTAAAACCCACCCGTGTTCCTTCCTTAGCCCTTTATGTTCCGGGCCAGCGGTAACCCTTTCGGACAATCCCGATGACCAAATGGTGTCCTTTATGTTTTCTTTCATACTTCTCTATTATTCGACATTTCAGTAGTCACTCCCTATCTAGCTAAATCATCATTCATTCACATAGTCCATCCATTACTTCTTATGCCTTCCCCTACTCTTATAGCCGTCTACAAGCTTATCCGCTCCGATGACGCGAAGTCTTCTAAAAACGGTAACGATACAAAAAGTAATTGTGTCTCATTAGTGACAGTCGAGCTGATACTGAATGCTGACGCAAAAACGACCCTTCGTTTCTATATTATACTACTAGCTTCTGCCCGCGACTTCGTCCGCGTGAAATTTCTTGTTACTCCGACCCACCCCGTCGCATCGCATCGCCTGCCCGCGCTATTACTTCGTTTTTGCTTAGCGTTCTTTCTGACTTTTTTTCTTTTTGCTCGGCTCCTAAGGTCATAGCGTGATGTTAAATAGCCTATAGCCTTCCTCATGAATTGGGTTATCAAATGCAAAAAGAATTTTTCAAATCCGACTGGTAGTTCCAGAGATTAGCGCGTTCAACCAAACAAACAAACTCTTCAGCTTTATAATATTAGTATAGATAGTATAGAAGATAGCCGATATGGAATGATTCCTTGAATTTGGTTTCTTCATCCACATTCTAAGGCTTAAGTGAACCGTGATATTATACCTTTTTTGATGTTTTTAATACCTGTATTGTGTCTTGTTGCACTGAATTAACGTTTTATCTATCTATCTATATTGCCATGACTAGCTGAAAGTACTGCGACTACGATGTCACTTGTGTTTGAGTGTCTGCGGGTTGAGGCAAGTGCCCTTTATCGGGTTTTATCGACTTAGCAATATTAAACGGTTCAACCAAATTGACTGAAAGAAATTGCTGATATGGAATGGCTCTTTCAATTCGGTCAATTTAAACCTTTCAATTTAGATTCATTATCCAAATGAAGGCTTTTAAGTGTTTAAGTAATATTGCTATGATGGCTGAAATTACATATTTGAATTTCAGGCTTCTGACTACCCGTAACGACTGTCAAAGATCCACGAATGACAGCCGGTACCAATGGCTTTACGCGCTTTCCGAGACACGGAGGGGTCTCGTTATGTAAAGATGGTCACCCATCCATAGACCAACCGCGGCAAGCGTAGCTTAACATGATCTATCGACCTGTGCGGCTGTTATTATTTAGCCACGGGCCCCCCACTTTTTTATTTATTCCTGTAAAGGTGGAAATTATTGCGATTTGGAAGTCGTTGAACTTTGTGAAGCGTCTACTGATTTGTACAGTGCGTGCCACGTAAGATGAGACTTGACACACCACGTGGTCTGACATGCGCAGTACACGATTTTAGGTATCTTTAGCGGTATGAGGTCTGAGTGCGGGACGGGACCGGCCGTCATAGGGGCGGCGGAAAGAGGCGGGGGAGGCGGAGTCAAGTCTCTTCTTACGTGGCACGCACTGTACACGTGCGTTTCATCGAGCGTTGTGCTGGAGTCATCATAAATAGATGCGCAGTTGTGACCTCTAACATGAATATCATCTAAGTACATACGTTTATTTGAGCACCCGCTGCCTCTGCAGACTCTGGTGTCATCAACACCATTGTTCACTTTAAAAATATAACTTCACGTTATTATTCCTCGAAGGGATATATAGGGGTGTACCAATAGTGCACTCACATTTCTTTATAGAAGGTTTTAAGATAGTCAATCAATGATACTGCTGCGTTTAAGGCAAAATAAATGTATTTATCGGACCATAGTATAAAGGAGCGAGGAAGCATGCGCGATGACCACTAATGTACTCAATCATCACAGCCGAAATACGTCCACTGCTGGACATAGGCCTCCCCCAAGCACCTCCACTTCGACCGGTTCTGTGCTTCTCGCATCTAGCTCGCGGTTCCTGCGGCCTTCACAAGGGCGTCGTACCACCTTGGCCTTCCAACGCTACATCTTCCGGTACGCGGTCGCCACTCCAGAACCTTTCGGCCCCATCGGCCATCTGTTCTGCGAACAGTGTGCCCTGCCCACTGCCACTTAAATTTGGCAATTCTTCTGGCTATGTCGGTTACCTTGGTTCTCCTGCGGATCTCCTCATTCCCATGTACCCATTTACTTACCCATTGCTCGATTAATATTAAAAAATGAAATAACGTAAAAATGCTTAATTGTCTATAGTGTGTGGTTTTGCAGTACAATTGTTTAAGGCCCACGTAATAGCACATTGCTAACACGCTATGGGCCGACGACGACGCCTGATAATAAACGATTTTAATTTTTATTTAAGTATTATTAATAGGGGGCCAGCCTTTTGCCATCAACTTGGGAGTATAAACCTAGAACGCAAGCTCGGCATAAAAAAAAAAATACACTGGCACTCCGGTAGTGCCGACAGAAGTGAAAACTTGAACAATTACGAGTGTATTTTGTGAATCGTCTTATAAACAAAACACGCGTGTTAAGGTGTGTTCCTTATTTTATAGGGTTTTTTGCAAATCAGGTATGATGACCGCTCGCATGGAGCTCGTCGTCAGTTATATATCCGTGGTTCAGCGCCATCTCGTCGTTGTTGGATGAACTACGTAGTTAGTACGCGAGGCCCTCGTAGTTCTTCCCGATGTGCATAGATGGCGCTGTCCTCAACAACGCGCGTCTTACGTTTTACGTCTTACGTCTTACGAATTTTCGATCAGGGTCACGTGACCTGACGCGAGTTTAGAAGTTTTTACCCATTCCAAAAAAAGTACACAGCGCCGCTAAAGAAGTTTTCACTTCAAAAAATCGTACAAAATTTCCAGCCCCACTTTTCTTAGCGCTGCGACAAAGCCGCACAAGTTTCCTTAGTTGGCATGCAACTGTGTGTGTATGAATGACGTCACGTAGTCACTTCCAACACGAGTGGCACTTGTTGACAGTGTTCTTTGTGTAGTTAAGTCCATGCACGAGATTAACTGGCGCAGTATAGCTGGACAAAGAGAACGATAACAGTGGGTCAGATAATAATAGAGATTCTAGACGACGATGTCGCAACGTAATTACGAAAGGCTCGCTCTATTATCATAACGCTTGTTCTCCGCAAAGGGTTAGATTCAGGTGTACTTATACTGTAGGGTCACCGTTCGTCCGGATTTGTCCGGACATGTCCGGATTTCTAGACTTGTCTGGCACTTTATTTATTTATTTATAGGAGAATCAATAGCTATAACAGAAGCATAACAATAGTATATGAGACATAAAGCCAATTACAGGTTCTCACGGGTGAAAACAGAAAATGTGAGCATTAATTTAATTAATTAATTCATTTAATAAATTATCATGCTTTACAAATTATAGGCTGTAAGTTACATAAAAGCATGGAGAATTTTCGTTGCGTAATTTTCGGGAGGTGTGTCCCGTCTACCGCAGGATATGTGAAGTAATTTATTTTACAGGGATTTAGAAACACCTTCATAAAGGCTCCTTCAAACAGGCGCGATACGACACGCGACACAAAGGCACCGCAAGTCGCGCAACGAGTCGTGCCTTTGTGTCGCGCGCGATTCGCGTCGCTCGTCGCGCCTGTTTGCAGAAGCCTTAAAGGTTACAGAATTATAAGTGGTACATACTTATGAATTGATAACGGTCTCTTAGCATTCCTTCACCGCATTTCCTCTTGAAGGCCTAAAAAAACCCTCTAACATTAAAAACCTTCTTGTTTTAGTGATGGCAGCAGTGCCGGCAGTCCAAAAGAGGCATGCGTGGCGGCTTCCCCTCCACCTGCACCTGCGCCGGTGAAACGCGACGTGCGCCACCACCACCCGCATCAGCAGCACGTGCCGCACCAGCCGCACCCGCAGCATGGCCCGCACGGCCCGCACCAGCAGCATATGCACCTCGAGCAGCATTCTAGGCCGCTTAGTATAGGTAAGTTTCTCACCTGACTGAAAATAAAACCAAACGCGCCGTGGTAGACCGCGAAATTCAATTTTTCTTACGTTTTTTGCGATTTGCAGGCCAGTGTCAGGTTGTATCTTGATCAAAATATGATTCACGACTATAATAGATATGTATTTACAGAATTACAGTCATTGGAATCATTAATATGTCTCTTTAAGTTAGATTTGTTCCATAAACACTTCCATAAGAGATGTGTTCTTATGGAACAAATCTAACTTAGAAAGATCTATTAATGATTCTAATGATTATAATTTTGTAAATACGTACCTGTTATATAGTCGCGAATCATATTTTGATCAAGATACAACCTGACACTGACCTGCAAATTGCAAAAAACAATTGAATTTCGCGGTCTACAACTGCGCATTCACGTTAATGGGTTATATTGGTAGGATATTAGAGTTTTAAACAGACGTCGCGTCGGAACAGCTAAGCATAACGTTTATGTGTGAGGCTTCATATCAGAAATGCTTTGTTAAGGTATCGACGTCACCATCATATGCACAGATATAGATAGACCTTTTTTTTTGTTGTCGGGGGGAAACCTTCAAAAGGCACCCGACCTCCGGGGAGAGAGGTCGGGGATTGTGGGATTTTTACCTCACTAAAACCGCCCCGGTGATCACCATCAGCACATAGGGGTGGTCCCGGTTCCTCTTAAAAGACCAATTCCGGAACCCCCCCGTGCAACGCCTGTAAGGCACATCCCTGGGGAGACTGTAAAGGGGCCTCCCCTGAGCCTCGCTATGCACGGCAGCACGTGATCACTGTGCCACTGTCTTCCCTGGGGTCACTTGGTGGGCGGACAGAGTCCCTACTCTGTGCGCCCGCGACCCCAAAGGTGGTGGACCTTTGGGGTTGCGTTACCTTGTTGGGAGATATAGATAGACTTAGATAACGCAAGTATCACGATCTGTATGAAAACCAAGCGGGCCATTTTTTGATTACCTACTATGACGTCACAAGCACTATTTTGTGATGGGAAAATCAAATCGATTCAAAGACGCCACCGCGTGCGATCACCGTGAGTCGAAAAAACTCGCACTAAGGCCACTGAGCGCGAAAGTGGCGGCTTACGATTTTTGTACGTAAGCTGGTAAGATTTTTGACACGCGAAGTAGTCACTCTTGCGTTATGTAGGTGTATCTGTGATCATATGCATGTCAGGGCAACCTTCTACATTTGCCTGTTAGAGACCGACGAAGGATCTACTTCCTAAATGATGGATCCCAAGCAAACATAAATAAAAATAGTGAGTTCCATAATACACGAAGACATTACAAATAATTGGCTCTTGGTGGAGAAATACAATGTTGCCCTCTGCATTCACGCGCCTTGGTGAACAAAAGCAATCACGGGCCATTCAAGTATTACGTAAGCACTACAGGGGAGCGGGGGGGGGGGGTCTTTGCTTTGCTTATTTTTGATGACATGGGGGAAAGGGGCTCTGGACGGTGATGACGTCAGTAGTATTTATTTTTTTACTTCTTCGGATTTTCTACAAAATCCTGTCGATTTTGGTTTAATCACATAATTATGGCAACCCTACTTGTCTATGTTTGAAAACGAAAAGCATTTTCAGGGATTATACTGGGACTTGATAACTGCTGCTCATGAATCAATAAAGAAACCAGAACACATTGAAAAATGCATCATGTACCAATGTTTACGTAAGCATGGGAGGGGGGGAGTAAGAGCTTTGCTTACTTTTGCCGACGAGGGGGAGGGTGGTTACTAATTGCGAGAAATCTACTTACGTAATACTTGAACGGCCCCTCATCAATGTTTCTACAACCGTATTTATTATAGGTAGGTAATTGAGGCGTGGTATTTACAAATGGGCTAAGGGCCAAAAAAGCAAAACCAAAATTTTGTCTTTCAAAAGTGCTATGTTGGGCAAAACATAGGCTTTTTTTTAATAAATGACTTTACACCAACGTTATTGACAGGTATATGTACAGACGCCAGCACATAAAGCTACCACAATCTGTCAGATTTTCCCAATCAACTTTGAACCTTATGCTTTAGCGATAAAGTTGAAAATCTATTGAAGAAATCTGACAGATTGTGGTAGGTTGATGTGCTGGCGTCCGTACATACAAATAAGTTCCTATTTAATTTAGTTTTCATTAAAAAATATGCCCAAATAAAATGTTGATTAAGAAACTAATGCATTTTTATTGAATTTCTCAATGATTGTGTTTTGACACCTAGCTCATTTATAAATTCCACGCTTCATTTGTGAAAGGGCAAAAATCCGTTATGTTACATTAAGGCTCCTACAAACAGGCGCGACACGCGATATAATCGTGCGCGACACAAAGGCACCGCTCGTTGCGCGACTTGCGGTGCATTTGTGTCGCGTGTCGTGTCGCGCATGTTTGCAGGAGCTCTTATCCTGGACCACTGTCTGACTTGCATACCGTTTGTCGCCAAGGCGGTGGAGCAGGCGGGTCACGACGCGCCGAGCGTCGTGCCGCTGGTCCCTCCGAGCGACGCCGCACAGGTACGAATTGTAAACTATGGCCCATAGTGTAGAATGATATTAATTTAGATTTAAACTAAGCTTCTCTGAGCACCTCGGTAATGCGGACCTAAGAGCTGATCCTTCAGACAGTCAGTTTGCGTAGTGAGTATGCATACACGAAAGCGGCACCCGTCAACGGTAGATGCAAACTATCGGCGGCTCCCATCGACAACGTGGCGCTCGTGCATTTTTGAGTATGGTGATCATCATGAGCGATATATGTTGTCGATGTCAGACACCCGTCGATGGCTGCGGTTGCCTCGCCGTTGACGCGTGACGCTTTTGTGTATGAGCACTTACTGTGTTATATCGGGAAACACGTGAGTAAAAATGCTGATAATTTATTTTCAACTATATGATCAATATTTTTACGTGTATGTTTGTGTCATTTCACAGAGATGCGCGTCAGTCCAGGAGGCGCGGGGACTTCAGCAGACCCGCCGCATATTATGATGCATCATCATCACATGGTAGGATATCTCCAATTTTTTCACTTCTGTTTTAGCGGTGAAATTCGCCCTAAAGAAACATGACGGAGAAGGTAATTGTGTGTGTCGTTATTATCAGCCATATTTTAATTATTATTGTGGGCGGACTATGTGGCTATGTGTTGGTTATTGCGCAATAGAAAAACCGTTCTGCAGTTCAAATCATATTATAATTTCACGAACAAATTAATCACACTAGCAAATTACACACTGTAGGTACACGACACAACCAGATACGGAACGCGGGACAGTTTCTGAGCACATGTTGTCCGTACGATGTCCAATGTCCAAGAGAACCGATGCACCTCGCTGCTCGCTCTCCTCGACCCCCCCACGGACTCAGGCTAGACTCTGTACAGCGCCACCAGATGGCGCTGGTGTTCCGAATAGTCAAACGAATGACGTATTTCCGACAAACATATTTAAAACCAGATCATAGTCATGTCAGGATTCCTTTCCTATCAAGTATTGTTGACTATATTTTCCTTTGTCCAGGACACGAACCCCCTCGAGGGTTCAGTTGAGTCCATAGTCAGCGGCGCTGGTTCTTCGGACGGTGAGCTGTCTTCGAAAGCAGGAGACAGCCCCAGCAGGAAACGGAGGCGTATATCCAGGCATTTGTCTTCAGGTAAGAATAACAGTCGAACAAAATAATGGTGAAGGAAAACATCATCATGTCTTTGAACTCTTGTACCAAGCATACATGTGACGATCCACTAACGTGCGGTGAACCCGCGTGGTGGACTATGGCCTTCTCCGTCTCACAAAGAGGAGGGCGCGGGCCCTGCAGTGGGATCATTATAGAATGATAAAGCTTTTGTAATTGTGCATATCATTGATCAGACGCATGCAAATGTTCTTCGCAGCAAGTCTCCTGACAGTGGCAATGTTTGAGGCTGTGCAAAATCAAAAATCAAAACCAAAGTCATTCCATTCAAATTACGCTGAGAATCAGCACTTTTTAAACGTCAAAATGACACAAAACAGTCCTCCAAAACGCCCGCCCTTCACCACTTCCTAGTGCTTTCGCTGGGGACCAGCAGCACAGCTGTCTGTCCAAAGTCAAAGTCAAAGCATTTATTTCAATAGGCACATAAAAGGCACTTTTGAACGTCCAGTTAGAAGAACTTATACAATACTATGACAGTACAGTACCCGGCGATAAATATTGCACATCGACCTATTCAATCCTATCGATTTTATACCAGATTTGTCCAGCCAAAATTGGTCCAGCCGTTTGTGCGTGAAGAAGTAACAAACATACACACACACAAACTTTCGCCTTTATAATATTAGTGTGATTTTTTTAAACTTCTCACAGGTCGGAAGCCAGCTTTGGTCCTTGAGCTCCTTCATGGAAACTCCACAGCATCCATCACAGGTTCCCTTATCTGCAGGATATCAAGCCATATGTCTAATGTATGTTGTTTGTAATTACAGGGGAGAGTAATGTGTCAGTGTCGGCGCCCGCAGTCGAGCGTCGCACGCCACGGCATCATTATCAGCCGCCGTAAGTATTAGTAAAAAAATAAAAAAAAAACACCGACTTCCAAAAAACACTACAAAGTGAAAAATAACTTTATTTTCGGAAGTCGGTGTCGTTGGTTCTGTATTTTCGTTTTTTGACACCGACTTTCGAAATTAAAGTTATTTTTCACTTTGTAGTGATTTTTTTGGAAATCGGTTTTTTTTTTGTAAAAAAGTTTTTATTTTTCACTTTTTAGTTGTACTTACCTACCCCAAAATATCAGTGACAGAAAGCTATTGAACACATCTGCCTACCCATTTAAAGGGTACAGGTGTGATGTTATGCTGTGTGATATATACATATGCTATAGCAGCAATCGCGGTTGATTTGCTGGCATTTATTGAAGAGTTCCGTTGTCTGTCTCCGAAACTCATCATCAGATCTTTACGTAATTTAAATGGGACCATCTCGGAATAAAGCTCTATCGAACAAAAACAAAAAATGCAAATCCGTCTATTTACGATGGAGTTATGCCCGTATACATTAAAAAAAAAATAGAAACATCCAAATTGATAACCTCCTCCTTTTTGGAAGTCGGTTAAAAATCGTTTAAATAACTGACTGAACCATTAACACTAAAATAGTACTTGTTTTTGGGTATGCCTAGTCAGGTAAAAAGTACCTGACACGACCCTAGATTCATGTAAGCAAACCAAGACTGTCTAGTCTTTTCCCAACTATGTTACGGTCGGCTTCTAGTCTAACCAGATGCAGCTGAATACCAGTACTTTACATGGAGCGTCTGCCTATCTGCCTTTTACAACCCATTTACAGGGTAATATGATACCCCTTGTTAAGACTAATTGTCAGATTTTCGGGCTTCTGACGACCAGTAATGACTGTCAAAGATCTACGATAGAGAGCCAGGACCAACGGCTTAACGTGTTTTTTCGGGACACAGAGTGGTCTCATTTTGTAATGGGTGGTCAACCATTCACCAACCGACCGCTCCACGTAGCATAACCTTCCATCAGTCCGTGCGGCTGTTATCATTGATTTTATTACTTTATTGTGTTTATCATTAATTTTATTACTTTATTGTTGTATTTATGTTTATCGTTTAAATATTCATCTAGGGAGTAATAACATTTGTTTATCTTCGTCCAAGTCCTTCCAAGAACTCTTTTGCTCTTTTTTCTACTAGTATTATAACATGTTTGATGTAAATTGATGGGCCTGAAACACAGGTTTTCCATAAACCTAGATCAGGCAGGTCTACATTACAGTTAGAATTTAATTTTTCCTCGATTGTAATTAATGTAAATCTTATTTTTACTTAACTTTTTTTTTTAATAATAATTTTATTTATTATTATTTATATATAAAAATGTTTCTCCACAGGCGACGGGTGCGCTTTATGAACAATGGCGCGGGCACGTGGACAGAGCGCCACCTCGACCCGCACACACACCCGACGCATCCGACGCACCCCGCGCACCCCGCGCACCCCGCCCACCCCGCGCATCCCGCGCACCCCGCGCACCCAGCGCACCACACCCACCACACGCACCATGCGCATCCGCATCATACGCCGCTGTTGTTGGATATTAACCAGGTAACGATTAAGTGAAGTCTAAGTTAATGAACGTTGTAGCCCTTGCAGGCTATTTTCTTTTATAGAGGTGTGTGGAACAGGGTGTAAAGTTCACTCATCCTCCACAAAAAAGGGAGGATCCTCCGACCAGACGGGTGTTGTGTCTGGCGGGCAACTGCTCGATGATTCATATCGGGCCAAGTAAGTTGAAGTTCACCGTGTCCTCATAGAGGCGATCGGCAGCGGCGGCGACCTCTCGCGTCCGGGCCTGGTTCAAGCCATGGTCCGGGGCGAGAGGGAGTGGCGGGCAGTCGCCTCCTTCTGCGAAGCAGTCATGCTAGCGATAGAGGCGGCGGGACGGCTGAGGGAGAGAGCCTCTCGTCCCAGCCGCCGCGGGAGACGCTCCGGGCGTCGGGAGCCGCGCGACGACTCCCAGTCACCGTAGGCGCGGGCCTGCGGGCGGTGAGTAATGGGTAGCTCACCGTCCGATCAGGACCAGGCCCGTGTCGGACGGCGCGTACGTGTTCCATGCGCGCCTCAAAGAGATGTCAGCATCAACCGAAGGGGCCCGTTAGGGCCGAAGCCTGCCGGGTCAGCGGGATTGTCCGAAAGGGTTATCGCTGGCCCGGAACATAAAGGGCTAAGGAAGGAACACGGGTGGGTTTTAGTCAGTAAGAGTCTGACACTCCCTTCCGCTCCACCCAGAGCGGGAGGGGTCATTTGATGATTTCCCATCCTGAAAAATAAAAAGCCGGTAGAAAAAAATGATCACGATCCGATTAATAGTTGCGGAGAAATGCGTGGACAAACATACCTACATACATCTATAAAATTTTGTATATTTGTTTGGAAGCCCTAATAGATTGTCATATGTGAATATAATGCAGGTCCAATAACATTACATACATACGTGTCAAATTGATAACCTCCTTTTTTTTTAAGTCGGGACGCGTCCGCCAGGTTAGAAGTTGTCAGCGCCTTTTTCGCCCCCGTAACTTATCAGCAACCCGACTTGTTCCAGATTCAGTCGGTCCGCGGCACTCGCCTGGGCGCGCTGGGCGGCGTGGGCTGGCACGCGCACGCGCACCGCGACCACGCGCAGCGCACACAGGTATGCGGGGTATACTGTGGCGGTACGAGGGACACGCTCGCGAAGTTTGACGTGGATATTAAGGCTTTTTGAGAGCAGTCGGTGTGAAATAAACTAAAAAAATAAAATATAAAATTGGTTAAATAATTTTTGAGCTAGTCAGTTAATGGCGTAACAGTTTATGATTGTTTGTTATCTTAACAAATTACTCGTCTTCCACTTTATGAATAATTTCAAGCGGAGTCCAATCAGACTGGCTTACTAAAATTAAAAGATAGTCTGATGTTTATTTAAACAGAAATGTGGTCGACAACAGTAAAAACGATTATTAATTCAGTTTCTTTGAATGTAGATACTTATCGTTATAAAATTCGTAGAAAAATATCTTTTATACTTGTAACTTACTCTGAAAAAAAAATGTTATTAAAATTTCTGCAATGTCTTCGTGGCGTGTCCCGATCAAAACGATTTAATGCTACAATTTCTTTCAGTTATCTATAAAATTAATGTAAGAACATATACAATAGAACCGAGCATATGAATAGGTGCGAAAAAATATATAACAGCTAGCATTACACGACATTGTTTTAATTTTGACACACACACGACAAACATAACCAACATTTGAACACGTTAAAACACTTTAAGCGACACTTTGGGCCAAACATTTGTGTCCAATAACAAATGTTTGCCCCATCAATAACGTATGACACACACAAATACTGTTAAAACTATGAAACCCAACACACTTCAAAATAATACAATATCAAAATTTCTAATTATTGGTATAAATATTTACAGTACCCGAAATATACCACATCGAGCTTTAGAAAGAGACAAACATATACGAGTAACAGAGACAACGCTCTACAAAGCCTTCTAAAACTCGAAGTACCGGGTACTGTAACAGAAACGTTACCTTAACGAGAGCCGCGAATTTTACATGATGACGTCATAATACATGTAGAATTCACGCCTTTTTATATATCGATTGATAAGCTGTATGTTTATTGTCAATCTGGGCATAGCATATAATGAAGTTATGTAGGTACATAGGCACACTCGTGGTTGGTTAGGTTTTATTGTATAATCAAATATTGTTATGTATGTTAGTATATAGTTAGTATTAAGTTTCGAAACGGCGATCGAACCGAGCGAGACGCGTTAATTATGAAATTATCAAAGATGGCGTCATCATTTGAGTATTACAGAGGCATTGATGTAATTCTTACGCTGTTGATTTAATTCGTTACTTTTAAACCTGCTTCGGGGTTTGTAAAGGTTTTTCAAAAGTTTGTTTCCATTATTTCCGATTAAATCACTTATTACTTGTCAACGTTTCGAGGATTAAGTGGAAATAAAGTCAGATTTACTTCAAATAGGCACCTGAAAGACACTTTTGAACATTGAAAAAAGTTACCAAGATGCTAAATAAAACTCAAGCTTGTGTAAAATGATGAAGCAAAAAGATGCTTCGGCTTTTTCGCGTCTGATATTATGTCAATGGTCTCAGATTTCTACAAATTTAAACGGTGGGAACAGACTTTTAATTTCCTAGTTCATACCGGAATCAAAAATGTTCTGTAACACTCACGTGATGACGTCACGTCACCACGTAAGTTCGGTTCGTTCGTCACCTCCATGCTGAGGGTACGGGTCGCACGTAGGTGCCGGCGGGCGGAGTCCCAGCGCCCGAGCTGTGGGGCGCCGCAGTGCTGCCCCCGCTGCCACACCTGCGCTACCAGGTATACACTGCGCAACTTTGCGCAAAAACTGCGCAAAAGTTTTGGTACAGGGTTTTTGGTCGCTCCGATACGATTGGACGCTTTTTTGTTCGATTGATCAGCTTTTTAATGTCTTTTGTCCGCTATTGAATTGTTTGAATCGACGTCTGGTGTCTGGTTAACCCCTTCAACTGGCTATGCAACAAAAATCTGCGCTACTGTGCGTAACTTTAGGCTAATTTTAACACAGCTGCTCCATTCGCTTGAAAATGTTGTCTAAATGTCATCAAATTGTATTAAAATCATTCAGCAATATGAACTCATTTCATTATTTATTAATCATATAAGAATCCTAATTGAATGCTATTGTAAGTTACACAGCTAACTGTTTATAACTTTGCTTTAATTAAACTACATAATATGCTTGCGACCGAAAATTCGATATTTTGCACATAAATAATGATAAAAACGCTTCTAACTAAACTACATTTAGTTTAGCTGAAGGGGTTAAAAAAATGACTTAACTCTACCCGCATTTTCAGTCAATACTTGATAAAAAAATACCCTCTTAGGGAGGGCACCCGCGAGCAACTTAGTTGCTCAGCAATTTTTTTTGTCTCCGTCGCTGTCTCGTCGCCGAGATTTGGACGATGCGCACATGGGAGCGACAGCATCGTAACTTTTTTGTTAAATCGGTTGAGCGGCAACTGGCTAGCCGGCAACTTTTTTGTCGCAGTGCGCACATGCATTGCAACCAATAGGCGGGTGACAGTTGCGTCCAAGCCCGCGGACAAAAATGTCTCCCAGCTGTCGCGTCGCTATATGCGCGCATTTTCATACAAACCCGTAGACTTGATGTGAGAGACAAATTAGTTGCGGAGACAAAAGTTATTCGTGGGCGCCCTCCCTTATTGTGTTGTAAATAATCCAAATCGTATCGGAGTCGATTTCTTATCGTCATAACTTAAATATGTTGGACGCGTGCATGTTCCTAACACAGTAGCATATCGTCCAGGTATACCAACGTTGTATCACATCTCTGAGGCTTTTGTTCATGTTTTGTTGAATTTTACGTGCTTACAACTTAATTAAAAGCCATTTCTGTGTCTCCAAAAGCATTATATTTATTTATTTACAATTAACATGAAATGCCACTCATAAATTCATGTAATGGGCATCTGATAGTAAGCTTGATCCAAGTCAAACCTGAATATTCTCAAAAAAATGTTTGTTTCTCCTTCTATCTTCGCTATTGTCTTAATTAATGATAATGGTTTACTGTTATTTTTCATGTTTGCTTCAAGGTTATCCGACTAGTTTCTTATAATTATTTTTATTAGTTTTTCATTGTTTGCCTTTGTGTATGTGATGTATCGTTGGTATAGTCGTCTCGTGGGCACGAGTTGTCTCCGTTCCGCTGCGTGCTGGTCCCTGTGATGGCGCCGTGGCTGCCAGCCCCGCTTTACCACTGTATCTCTAGTGACGTCACGTGGACTAACATATACACACACATATTGACTTAACTCTCGAGTTGTTTCGGTGCTTCCTCTTTGTCATAAATAGGAGGGTAGTCGTAACATTCGTGAAAGCATGAGGTGGTTTAAATACTCATTTGCACAATGAAGAAAACAATAATTCGATTATAAACTAAAAACCTGAATGATTTATTATTATTTTACCAACATTTCTGAAAATGTAATTATCTATATCATTTATCACCGCTGCACCGTCCCAAAGCTTTAGCTACTAAGTTTTTTGAACACTAATAAATAGTAATATTATACACCATTTTGATCTGATTTCCCTTATGAAAACTTACCCTTCACGCCAGTATCTATTCAGTTAACGACACATCTTTTCAAGTCATTTAGTTAGACTAAGGAAAGTTTGTGTATTCGTAAACATTCCTCTAAATGACTAGTCTTTTAGCTAAAATTTAACCTGTACTAAAGTTCTAAACGCTATCATATCTTCACCTGTCTCTTTAGCATATTCAGCTTATAATGTTTCCACTGGACTCCTCTCTGTGAGAGGGAGTGGGCCATAATCTACTACATACGGCCAGTGCGGGCTGGTGGATCCTATCTCTTTAACATCTGCATAGATGTGTTTGTGTGTGTTAGTCCTATGTGTCAATGGTTTGGTATTACTTCTAAGCTTCAGGTTGTTGGTCCGTCAGCTTGACGATGCGCTCGTCTTGTTAACTCTTACCATAGTGTTCATTATATAAATACTTTCTATTGGCTGCTGTGAGGTTGGTTAGATTTACACTGGGTTTAATAATAGTAGTTTATAAAACTGTTGCATAATGAGGGGTATTAAACACGAGTGTAATAGTATCACACGAGTGTTTAATACCTTATTATGTGCAGTTTTATACAACTTTTTATCTACTTTCATACATTGAGATTGAATATACTAAATAAAAGATCAAAGTTCAAAAAGTAAGACATACCTTACTGCTTATGATAATTATTGTAGTTTTGTATGAGTCATTTCCGTCGCCGCATCTAAAATATCGGGCGGAGTCAAATTTCCTTCACATTCACTGGTATCAGACATTTTTAAGCAATAATAGAATAAAACACTAAATTCAGAAAAAACGTAAAAATGGCGCCAAAAACCCAGCTCTTCACCGCACTTTAGCGCAACCACAGATAAGTAAAATTTACATACCAAAACTTCACGCTCCCGTATATATGTAAAGCCCCATCCACACGCTGGCTGTTTGTCACAAACACCGCAAACAGCAAACAAAGTGCCAAACATCCTTTGATCTGGCAAGAAAAACCGACACCGATGCCGAACACTGCCCAACACAAACACAAACAGGCAAACAACGACAAACACCCATCCACATGTCCGTGTTTGCTGTTGGCTGTTTGCCATTGTTTGTCAAGCATGTGGATGGGGCTTAACGAGTTCGATTAAAAAAAGTTATGCATTCTCCTTAGTGATTTAACTTCTTGGTTAACCTGTATCGTAATGGAAAAAAAAATTATTTTATAACATTATTTTGTTCGAGAAATAGTGTTATAATGAAATTTTTTTTTTCTATTTCGGTATTGTGTTTATAAAGTATGTCAATATAAACTCGTTTAAAATTTTATAATTAGAATTTTACGACATGAAAGTAGATAAAAGTACTAAACGTTCTGGGTCTTTGATTTTAGATTTGGTTTTTGTAAATTCAGCCACCAAGAAACTCTTGATATAAGAAGAATTCCTATCATTTTGACAGACTTTTAAAAACATTGAAAAAGTTAACTTGTAATAGTTATAAAATGTCATATTTAAAGTACAAGATACCAAATTTCTGATTTGTAAAGAGGAAAATCCAATGGATTTTACCGAATTTGGAAGTGGAAGAACTAAATCAAACACTGGTTGAATTACCTATCCAGCTTTCGCAATGAATTTAAATGGGAGCTTACTTACCCCAATAAAATTTTAACTTGGGGAACATTATAGTTAAGACAGCTAAAATCACAGACCTCCACGGTACAGGCGTTAGATTTAAAAAATATCGGTGTAATCTACATAGCGACACAGCAGTAAAAACTATAAATGTAAGCATTCGACTCCACCGCGCTTGGTTTGACAATAGTATGTTACTACTCTCTCGATGTTACGTCTGTCCGTCGTAGTAGGAGACGTCCTGTTGTCGCCACCCTATTTTTGCTAACTACCCTCTTAAAACAATGGTTACCCTGGTCCAATCTAATCCATATCTGGATCCAATTATTTTTGGGCTCAGTATAAACTTAACAACTCCGTAGGACATTTAATGTACAGACGCCAGCACATCAAGCTACCCGAAACTGTCAGATTTTCCCAATCAACTTTGAACCTTATGCTTTAGCGATAAAGTTGAAAATCTATTAAAGAAATTTGACAGATTGTAGTAACTTGATGTGCTGGCGTCTGTACCTACAGACGTCAGCACATCAAGCTACCCGAAACTGTCTAATTTTCCCAATCAACTTTGAACCTTATTCTTTATCGATAAAGTTGAAAATCTATTAAAGAAATTTGACAGATTGTAGTAGCTTGATGTGCTGGCGACCGTACTTGTCTACAAGAACTTTAAACTAAAATTTGTATTTTAATATAGTTCAACTACATATCTCGCTCCAGTCTGGTAGCTAATGAATCCAATAGATTTTTGAATTCAACATAATTTTTATAACAACTTTCGTAAGACTGGTCAAATTGTAAGACCGGTCAAATTGTAAGACTGGTCAAATTGTAAGACTGGTCAAATCGTCAAAAACTCTTAAGCATAACAATTGTGCTACAATTAGATCAGAAGTCTTGTGTACTTGATTTTTTAATTCATACCGATGCAATATTACAAGCTAAGCTTCGAAATCTTTATAAACGTAAAATGGGCTTCAGTAATTTAAAAAAGTTGCGATTAGGATGAAAACCATCTTATTTTAGGCTGTGGGACATAACATATGAAATGTTTAATATGGTATACATATTTTAATGGCCATATTGGCGGGATAGCATATACAGTGTATATTTAAGGGTGGCGTATACAGGGTGTTTCCAGCCGGACTCCACGACAACTGAACATGTGTAAGCACATATGCATGCCCAGATGGTCCAGTGTTCTAGGGTGCTAGGCAGCGTTAGTGGCTTGTATCGTGTCGCTTAGACCTAACTATAGCCCTCGAATACTCTCTGTAAGAACCTTTCTATGTACCGGACGATGTTTTGACAAAAAAAAACTACAAAAAATAAAGTTTCTATAAAATGTCAGATTGATTAAAGTAAATATTGATAAATAAATCTCACCAAAAACTTATTATCCTGTATAAAAACTTATAAGAAAAAAATATGGTTTTGAGGGTAGTCAGAGCATCGTTTGAGCGAAATAGCGCGGGGGCGGTACTAACTATCGGTTTTAAAGGCTTACCATTGATAACACTGTTCTGGTATCAAGGCAGCTCGCTGAAGAGGTGAAAGCTCTCAAATAGACCGTGAAATTCTAAATAATATGTACTATTTCGTGACGTTATACTAGCGTCTCCCATCGAGGAGCTACGTTAATGATTACTATGAGAATATTATGATGCCCAAATCGCGTTTTTATCAACATAAGACGCAATGCAGGGTAACCAACTGGGAAAATCGTCAGAAGATTCGAAGTTTCTGAGCTACTTGAGAGAATTCACCTTAAGCATAGATTCTGAATTGATAGTAAGTATTATATGTCGCGCTCACACGACACACACTTGACGCTTTGACACTTTTATAACAGTTTTATTCTTACTCTCTGGCTTACTGACACTTGCGTTTTAGACACTAGAGTTATCGGTTGTCTTTGGTTACAAAAACAAATAGCAAAAAGTCTACAAAAATGCCCATAAAAAATTTAGGTTGCAACATGTAATGTAAAGTTACTGTGTTCGCCAACATGTTGCGTATGTTTTCTCTCTGCATCGTTTACAGTGGCATGGGTTTTATGCTAAATACTAAAAACAATCGATTGCTTTTAATATACGTGATTTGTAGCGATTATTTTGTAAGTCTTAAGTTTTAATTTAAGGCTACGTTCTGATGCTTTCGAGATTTCTTCGTAATAGCGCGACTGTCTGTTCCTAGCCTAAGTTCTGTATCATTAGGCGTCATATTTTGGGTTGTTCGATTCTTAATACAGTAAGAATCGATATTGATGTTCAGAGAAAATTGAATAACTCGAAAATTTCTTGTAAATTTCATATTTTGAAACGATGCCCTCCAAGAAATTTGATTTAAAACTGCGTTTGACTAAATATTTTTATTTTAATCTAACAGATTTAAATACATAGATATTTATCGATATAATCAGTATAAAATAGAAAGCATAGACTGTCGTACTGATCACAACTAAATTATCATAAGATAATTTCTACTTTTGAAGACCTCAGTCAGCATTCCCAAATTCGCCGCCTAATGAACACAACTTCCTTAAAAAAAAAACTATAAAAATCCTAAAAATAATGTCTTACAATATAATAAATTAAATGTGTAACATCAAGTGTATGTTGGTTAGTGGGCGTACTGCTCTCATAGTGTGATGTTCTGTGAATGGCGTGACACGGCCGCGGCACTTGTTAGAGCCGCTTTAGACCTACGACCGTTGCGTGCGACTGATGACACACGAGTTTGACTGTCAAAAACACCGTGATCTTTATAATCGTTACAATAAAGTTGCCATTGGGTTTCTAACTTTCTACTGTCGGTCAAATAAATGTATAAGGACTTTGACGGTTGCCTGTGATTCAGATTGGTAAACATGGCCGTTGAATGGTTACAGACAAAGATCGGTAATGAGATATATGTATTATTAATTTCCGACGTTAAAGGAGAGTCTGTTTTAAGTTTGTGATCAACTAGCCGGATTAAAAAAATACCAATCAAACAGTAATTTTTCAAACTAAAAAAAAATCTAGATATTTTAAATCAATTAATAAATTCAATTAATTATTATTATTAATTTTTCAATTCAATTAATAAATTGGTTTAAAATACATTTGCGTTAGATTTTTTTTGGAAGCGTTTGGCTATACAGGTGCTGTTATTTTTTGTTAAATCCAAAAAGCTACAGTTACTGTTATTAAAAGCTTATTTAAATATTTCATTTAAAAAAAAATGAGTGTGTTTGAAGTCGCGTGTCGTGAGGTCGCTGCTATAGTAAAATATTTAATAGTAGTCTTAAATACTGCTATTGTGTATTCTCCTTTACATGTTAGCAAGGTGGCGCACAGTGGTCCGGGTTTTCAAAAAGGCGGACATAGGATCGAAAATGCATATTTAACGTAACAAAAAATAGTTTCGTATAGGAAATTTAACGCTGATTAATACTTATTACTACAACTTTTCAAAAAAACAGCTCCTTCACGTCAAAAAAAAATATTGAAAATAAAAATGTATGGGAGAAAATCTATTTTATTTTTTTTCTCCGTTCAGTATCAAAGTGTAGCAAGCAAACCTTATATTCTGGTAAGTACCTATTGTTCTTAATACGACAACATATAAATTGCTTGCGTATCCCTGCGGCCTTGACGCCTACGATGCTTCAAAGTTTAAAATTTTAATGTTGAATTATCTTAATATTATTAACGAGTTTTTCAATTGAAATTAATCCAAAATATCATTTTTAATAAAAACAAGCCCCCCGCGCGCCTCATCCGTGTATTAAGCTCGCCCCCTATTACATGGGACTTAAATATAACTGGCGAAATGACAGTGTACTATAGTGTAGTATACACCTTTGCCGAACCCTTCGGGGAATATAAAGCGTGATGTTATGATAAAATAAGCATTTCTGCTTATTTTTTTTTTAATAATCATCTGTTGGTTATTCTTTCATCTGTTGATATTTCCTATTGATAAATCATGGTTGATATTGTTGGTTTTACTACTAACGTGACTCATCTTAAAAGAAACAATTAGAAATAGATGTAGCCCTTAAAAGGGCTTTTTCTGAAGTCCTGAAAAGGACTATTTTAAGTGGTCCTGAAAAGGACTACAACTCAACTACTACTACTACTAACAAACTCAATTCTAACAATAACAAAATCACTAAATCTGTCACGTTTACATTAATGGATCATCTTCAGGCTGCAACTCCTGTAGATCCATATTTTCAGTTTCTTCTGTTACTACCTCAGGCAACAACAAAAGCTCTTTAACATCTGGAAAAAAATCGAATTGCTTTGAGTTGCTGTATTTTGGTCGAATATGGGATAAATATGGGTCTGAACTAATTAAAAAATTATGGAGCAAGTCCTCGTTGGTCTTCATCCTGTTAAATTTTCTTGTGTGATATTCACGAACTCTTCGAAATTCTTTATTTCTTGCTTCTCCCGCTTCTTCGGAAAGAATGCCAATTGGTAGGAGGCCAAAGTGATGACAAATGTCTGCACCGTGTATGAGTAGCTTGTGCACACTTGCGGGCATATAAAACCATGGGTATAGATGAACAAAGATCTCAGCTGTTTCTCTGCAATAAGTCCTGAATTTTTCTATATCTATGGCACATCCCGATGAAATCGTTTGAAGAATAACCGTAAAATGCTTCAGTAGGCCTTTGTCAATATTGGTTATTTCGGCAGATTTCTCATAATCTCTAAAAAACCTTCTGGCTGTGTTTCCGTCGTTTGTGGTTCCAAAGCCTTGCTTCACAAAATCCACAAGTATTCCCATTTGCTGTTTGAATTCTTCTTGTGTAAAATGTTTCTTCGCAGCTTTTAGTTGCTTGTTAGCACCTCGTGCAGTCCACATCTCAAAGTCCATGTTGTAAGATATGTGTAGAATACACTCCATACAACGAATCCACATATGAAGAGTAGAAAGTCCATATTTATAAACATCTTCTCGAACAGGTCTTGAAAATACTTCTGACAGTTTGTTCATCTCAGTCGGCTTAGCAAGGCAAATATTGCAGGCAGATGCAGACGAAGTATCCGTTATAATAGTGGCCACTTTTCCGTCGATCATTGTCATATGAAGCTCGTGACTAATCTCTAGCCCGACCCATTTTGTAGAATTGATGTTCTTTATTTCTTCCTTCAATGCAGCTTCTTCTTGCTTGATGTATTCTGCTGTCTCTTTACAAAACTCGAACTTAATGGGCCTGCAATAATGTGTTGACGAAGGTGTTGGGTTTTCCCATATGGTGCTATTATTAGAAACTAATTTAAGAGGGACAAGACTTGACATGAAAACCGATGAATCACTGAAGTCTACATCTTCACTCCTTTGCTTGTAGGTGCTTTGTGAAGAAGCTCCATCGAAACCCCATTTACTAATTAACTTCAATCCTTCAGTTGACGAATCAATCTGGGTACCGGTAATTTGAAGAATCTTCTGGACTGTCAGATCCAATAGGGCTTGAAGCTTCACTCTGGCTCCTCTCTCGGTAATTTCTAAATCATGTGGATAGCATCTCTTTTTAGCTTCAAGGAGTTTGTGATACGATGGTAACACTGGAACTTCACAATCTAACAGCGCTTTCCTTAAACACAAGTATTTCCATTTTGACAGGTTCAATGATGTATAAAGACCAAGAGCATGATCTTCATCTAAAGATTTTTTCCTATTTTTCTTAAACAATGTGGCTTGAACAATAGTAACACTATCAGGGTTCTTCGTTATATGATCAATAACACAAGCTAAGTCATTCTTCTTGTCTATCCTAAGTCTTTCGACTAATGCAAAAGTAAGTTCTTCCGGCGAATAGTCCAAAAGAGACTCTGAACGTCTTTTCTTCTGTTTGTTGCTGAGGTCAACAAAAGGCTTCCTAATCTGAACTTCGGTAGATGTGCCCACAGTTGCTGTACTTGATGTCGACGGAATCACAGCTGCTGTAGTATCGATGTCAACTGAAGTATTGTCTAACGATATGTTTTCGATAACTTCATCTTGGGCTTGAAAAATCTCGGATAAATTAACAGTAGTGCAAATTGGCCAACTAATATTTGATTCTAACCACGCAGCATGTCTATTCATGAAAGTCTTCTGATTTCTAGAAGCACTTGCCCATCTGCGATTGATATTACTCATGTAGTTCTTCAAAAAGGTCTTGATTATTTCTAAATCTTCCGAACATGTTTCAACTGGGATATGTAGAATAATAGCTTCATAGAGTCGTGCCCAATTTTTCATGTCTCCTTCAACACGGAGGAACATAAAAATGTCCAAGTTTGTAACAAATGCAGCCATAACGAAACTCACTAAACTTTCACACAGCACGGATAATTGATGTTGCTTCCTCAAGGGTTGAGAAACAAGTGCCTTTAATTGTTTCATGCACAGATATTAATAACAAACACACGCTCGCAAGTAGTGACTGACGAAATTAGTACCACATCTTCAACAGCCAATCAGCGTCGTCGAAATCTCCGGTGGTGGGGGTAAATGATTCTTTTACCACAGGAGTCGTTTCAGTCAGTTACAAATAGGCTACGAATCAGCACGTGTCCTTTATTACATAACTAAAGTTGAAGACTTTTATTAGTACTTTTTATTAAAATAAAATAAACAAATACTTGCCAAATGCTTGAATGCGTATGTTTTAATTCTTATATAATTAAAAAATTATATTTTGAATTCAGCTTAATTGAAAACCTCGATAATAATTTAAAAAAATCCCAATTGAAATTTTAAACTTTGAAGCATCGTAGGCGTCAAGGCCGCAGGGATACGCAAGCAATTTATATGTTGTCGTATTAAGAACAATAGGTACTTACCAGAATATAAGGTTTGCTTGCTACACTTTGATACTGAACGGAGAAAAAAAATAAAATAGATTTTCTCCCATACATTTTTATTTTCAATATTTTTTTTTGACGTGAAGGAGCTGTTTTTTTGAAAAGTTGTAGTAATAAGTATTAATCAGCGTTAAATTTCCTATACGAAACTATTTTTTGTTACGTTAAATATGCATTTTCGATCCTATGTCCGCCTTTTTGAAAACCCGGACCACTGTGTGGCGGTGCCTGTTAGACAGTGTGCATCACTCTTAAAATATAGACGTGCACAGTGCTTGAAGATGTAGGTGTGTTGAGGTGGTCACGCGGTGGAAACGGTTTTGTAAAACTATTTGTTATGTAAATTCAAGCTTGGTTACCAAGTGTGGGGTGTCCTTGTATACCAGGGGGCTTACCCTCCAAACTAATTTTAATTCCAATGAGATGCCAATATGATTCCAATGTTAATTTTACAGTCACGTGATTCGGTACTCTTGAAAACAATATTGTCAACAATTACCCCACGCCAAACCCGAACCCAATTCCACTTAGTTCTCCAAAATGGACACCCAATCTAAAAATCATTTGGCGCTAGCATCGAACTCAAGAGTACGAAACGTCACAATTCCAATGTCGATCTATCGGAATTAAATTGAAGAGTAAGCACCCTGATCTGTCTCAATCTGTCAAAAGTTCCTCCAATTTTCATCCATTTTGACAAGTTATTGACATTTGTTTGTCGCCGAGATGGGGCTGCGACTACATTTTGAACGTTTTAAATTACGATAATTGGCCTTCTGGTTTTTTTTTCCTCAATTTGATGATAAACGTAATTAGGCACTACACAACTAAAACTATTATGAAAGAGTTCTGTTTTATCTTGTTAACCTTAGAATCTTAAACAAACTAAGTTCTACCATATTTTCCCCTACGTAAAATTTGCTACAGGCCCCGCGCTGGCGTAATCCGGCATTGTCATCGGTTCTTGAACCGCATGCGAATTTCCATATCAATGAGACACCTGGAAGTGGGTTAACATGCTGTTACAAGATTTGACCGAGCTGATAGAATAGTGATATTGAGCGTACATCTCTTCAGTAAAGCGATTATAAAATGTAAACTTCTTGTAATATGGTTTACAGAATCGTCCCCACCGCACCTCATCAGCAAAAACGCTCTAACTGAATTATAATCTCGGTGTTTTATTCATACCACACTCCTGACTGTTTGTTACTTATTATTTTATACACTCAATAACAGCGCCGAAGTAAGACGACACGCTATTCCTAACACGGGTGTAGCGAGAAACAGGCTTTAACACAAACGGGCGAAAGATTAAATTCACATGCACGAATCGACGTTAGTCTGTCTCTATCTCTTGCTGTCATATAGCGGCGTCATTTGTTACAGTGAGTGGTCCGCTCGCTAGCATCCGCACTCATTCGCTTTTACGAGTGATTGGACTTCTCGCTCTAGTGAATTACTTTTTCGAGTGATAGAAAAAGATAGAGATATAGCTGATCTGTGCTTGTAGATTTTGTTTTGTCGCTAAAACCCCGTATTTATGGCGAATAAAAGTTACGTAATGTTGCAGCAACATGGCGTTGCTCGAAACTAGCAGCATGTTGTGTCATAAAACACGTTGCTGTAACAATAATGAGAAGTTTTTGTTTTCTATGAATACGGGGCTTCAAATATCACAAATTAATTTAAGAATGATTAATTTATTATGTGTTTTAATGTGGGTATATTACGGTTGCGGTACACTCTGTATACGAGGTGTATTTTGGATGTAAATACAGATTTAGGGAGTTGAAAAATATCAGATCGTGCGTAGACAAAGACTACGCGTTTGTAGCACAGGGCTATGTCGTAGCTTGGCGTGTAGCAAGCAAGACTACGCGAGTTTAGAAAAGATTATTTTTTGTTTACTTTTTTCTTTCGTATTTGTTGATAATAAAGTTCAAAATCGCTTGCTCAATAAACCTGAGTCTGTCTTAATATTCAAATACACACTCTGCATTGTCGTAAGTGAACACGTTCGTGTGAGCTACACCCTTAGCGCGCATGTCTTCACTCGGCGTGCGCATGCACTCAGCTCATACCGTTGTACATACGTACTGCAAGGACTAGTCGCTGCATAACACATGTCTAGTAAACGAGCCCCCCACCTCCACCGAAGTAGGGGGCTCACCATACCCCCCGGTCCGAACGACCCTCCCAAATATTTTTTTTTCGTCAACTAACCCCGTCACTTAAATTTTATTATTCGTGTACCGCATGCAACGATTTTCCTCACTTTTCGATACCTTGTGTATGTGTTCCGTGTTCTTCGTGTATAATTTGGAGTTTAATTCTGTCTTCGGTTTTCGCCCCGTGTGGCGCGCGCCGGCCGCGCGTCGTCCACCAATGGCGACGCGGCTCGCGGCCGCCACTGCTCAAGCCGCGGCCCACACGGGGTGAAACTGTCGACGGTTTTGCCACACTGTTTATTTAAGATTTTTGCCGCTAGCAACTCAAGCTTTGGTATTATGTAGAGAATAAATAAAAAAAATATTTGGCTGGTCGCTTTGATTATTAGAACTTGGCTGTTTCCTAAGATATGCTCTTTTTAATGTGAACAATTGATTAACACTTGTATATGGCGTTAGAGAGGTATTGTGTCTCGCGGTACACTAGCAGCAATAAGTTTTTCTCTCGTTCTTATTTATTTATCTTTATATATCGTTATGTTTATTTTTTATTGCCAACTATTTATGTATGACATCATTATAGTTCCGTTATAGTCCACTGTAGCGTAGCTGTACCCTTAAATATTATCACTTACGATTTTTTTTTCCTTTTTTTTCAATTATTTTTTTTAAATATATTTTTTAATATAAAATATTGTGAATAGTTCTCTGGCACAATTTAATATATCCTCATAGATTCGACACGTGTGTGATATTATGTATGTATTCGATAGGACGAGTAGAGAATCTTTATGCTTAAACCGATACCGGCCGCTGTTTCTTATACCCTGGTACTATGGGCTCCTCTATCATTTTAAAAATGGACGCTTACATCCGGAATTGATGTCAGGAAAAAACGGACCGCAAATAACATATGCACCGTACAGTCAGCAAAAAAAGTCGCGGATTATTATTAATTAATAATTTATAAACGAAATCTTATTAGTTATTATTATAAATGTACATGTATAAATGGGGGGGGGGGGGAGGGGATTAATAACTTCTGATTTGGTTAAAATGTAAATGTCTCATTATAATAATATTATCCATCAAACAACACTTTGCCTTGTAATATTTGTAACAATCAAGCAAAGAATTTGCAAGTTAGTTTTTTTTTTTGCTTAAACTTTCGATATAACTTTTAATAACTTACTTTTGTAGCTGGCTGTACAAGGATTTAAAATAATGTATATTTCGTGTCCCATTCTGGGTCAGTTCACGATATAAGCGTTTCGAAATACCTTTTGATTGAATGCAACACGAATATCATCAAAAAAAAAAAACTCGAGATCCGAACTTCATTTGTCTCTCTGGTATAAAATGGCATAAAATCTGAGCACAACCAATCTACAGCAGTCCACTGTTGGGAATAAACCTCCAAACTATTCCATTGCAATAAAATAGCCTACTTGAGTGGCGAAACTATACGATACTTTTAAAAGTACAGACGCCAGCACATGAAGCTACTACAATCTGTCAAATTTATTTAATAGATTTTCAACTTTATCGCTAAAGCATAAGGTTCAAAGTAGCCCCGTGGTCACGGCCCCGACTATCGAGTTACAGGTCGTGGGATCAAACCCTGGCAGGCACTTTGTATGAATAATTTCATCACCACTGCTCTCAAAACGGTGAAGGGAAACGTGAGGAAACCGGCATGTCCTAGAACCGAAAATTCGAAGACATGTGACATCTACCAACCCGCACTGGGCCCACGTGGTGGGTTAGAGCCTTTCGAAGAAAGGATGTCTGTGTCCCAGCAGTGGGAATTATAGGCTAATTATGTTGGGGCGTACCCTGGAGAGTCAGCCCCGCTGCCACATTGCTGACTGACTCATACTATTACCACGTCATGAGCTATCCTCATATGATTCGTGCCAATACGAGAGAAAATGAATTACAGTACCCGGCGATAAATATTGCACATCGACCTTTGGAAAGAGACAATCGGCTAATTTCGACTTCGTAGAGCGTTATCTCTGTCGCACGAAATACAAACAGTCCGGTATCTATTAGGAGCTGTTAAAACAATTATGATTTGCTTCTTTTGATAATTGTTTTTATTCTTTGTATAAAATACAAAAAAAAGGTAAAGGTCGATGTGCAATATTTATCGCCGGGTAAGACATTGCATTTTGTTCATTTATAAAAATGTTCGTGTTACATTCAATCCTTTAACAATTTAAGGTGGATTACAGATCGTTAGAGGCACGCAATGACATTTTAATATTGAAAATACGTATACATACGTTTCCTGGTTTTCTGAAGGGAAATTTTTAACCCGTTAACCTTCAAAGTAACAGTGAACAGACATTTGGGCACGCTCGTTCCATCATAGACCTCATCCATCGCTTGCCATCAGGCGAGGTCGATGTCAAGAGACAAATTCAGCAATAAAAAAAATGTGAAAAAAAAACAGTGGCACTCCGGAAGTGCCGACAGAAGTGAAAAAAAAACACAAACAGAACACTTTGCCATCACTCACTGACATATCGGATATATGTACATTAAAACTGAGTACATCCGAAGCGGGTATTTTTTTAATCGTCTTATAAACAAAACACGAGCTGTGTCGCTTACGGTAACAGTGGCGCGAGTTCAATGGTTTTTTCCCATCTCAAAAAATGCCCAAAGCGCCTAAAGAAGTTTTCACTTCAAAAGTGCGACTTAAGGCTCGTGCACACAGGCGCGACGCGACGCGCGACACAAAGGCACCGCAAGTCGCGCACCGAGCGGTGCCTTTGTGTCGCGTGTCGCGTCGCGCCTGTGTGTACGAGCCTTTACGCTTTCACGCTAATCGGCTGAACGGATTTGGATAAACATTTTTGGCGCATGAGTAGACCGTGGCCTGGATTAGAGATCGAGACATATGCGAGTGAGACCGTGGGACGCAGCTAGCGATTTTATAACAAAAGTTTTTTCTTCTTTTATTGCCTTTAGATACCGATTCGCAACACATCTGTGAAGTTTCACCAATTAATTGTAAACAGCCCTGTAATAAGGAAACTAGCTTCTGCCCGCGACTTCGTCCGCGTGAAATTTCTTGTTTCTCCGACCCACCCCGTCGCATCGCATCGCATCGCCTGCCCGCGCTATTACTTCGTTCTTTCTGACTTTTTTTCTTTTTGCTCGGCTCCTAAAGGTCATAGCGTGATGTTAAGTAGCCTATAGCCTTCCTCAAGAATTGGGCCATCAAATGCAAAAAGAATTTTTCAAATCCGACTGGTAGTTCCAGAGATTAGCGCGTTCAACCAAACAAACAAACAAACAAACTCTTCAGCTTTATAATATTAGTATAGATATCTGAAGTTTCACTAGCTAATTAAAAAAAAAAAAAACCTGTAATATGTTCATACAAAACCAACTATGGTAGCCAAAGTCATTGCGTGCCGACCTCGTTCAGTATTTCCCCCTCGTCCAAGACATGTGCTGACGTGTCGTTGCCTCAGATGGGCGGCGTGTATGCGGGCCTGCAGTACCACGGGAGCTTCGCCCCGCCGCCGCCGCCGCGCGGGCCCTTCGCGTCGCCGCCACACCCGCATACACACTATATCGCTAACTCACAGGTCAGTACCAGGCACCCTTTTTTTTTCAGGATGGGAAATCATCAAATTCCTTCCTTCACTCCTCATCACTCCCTTCCGCTCCACCCAGAGCAAGAGGGGTCTGCTCTGGGTGGAGCGGAAGGGAGTGTCAGACTCTTACTGACTAAAACCCACCCGTGTTCCTTCCTTAGCCCTTTATGTTCCGGGCCAGCGGTAACCCTTTCTGACAATCCCGCTGAGTACCAGGCACCCTTGAAAGTATACTAGATTACGAAGTATTAAATTCGTGTGAAATAATAACAAGTGTCCCTTGTAGAAATCTTATCGGGTGTTTGATGTATATTCTAAGTGGCTTTGTTGATTCTGACTGGGTAGTAAATGTAGTAATACAGTAGATAGAAAAAATATAGTATAATAATTAACGTGACCATTTATTTTTTTTTCGTCAGAGCGGGACTCTTCCGGAATTAAACAAAAAAAAAAAACTTATATTGCTAGGTATTTATTACAAAGAGAAAAGGTTAAAAAAAAGAAAAGATTTTTTTTTTGAGAAAAGTATTTTATTAGCTAAGTATAATATAATTTTAACATTACATTGCGGTCGAAGACGTTTTGTATTTGTTGGTCCAACAACAAAATGTCGGGTCTAGTTCTTAAGGGGATTACAGGACCTAAACGCGAAAAACGCAAGTTTTAGAAACAATAAAAGTATAACAAGGCACATCCCTGGGAATTTGAAAGGCCTATCTATGTCCAGCAGTGGACTACTGTAAGCTGATGATGATAAATTTTGATCGTGTTAGTATTGCACTTGCCGTGTGATGGATTACCGCCCACTCCCTCTCAGAGGGAGGAGGCCTGTGTCCCAGCAGTGGGAAAATACGCTGATTATGCTTAAAAGGCCTAATTACAGTACCCGGCGATAAATATTGCACATCGACCTTTGAAAAGAGACAATCGGCTAATTTCGGCTTCGTAGAGCGTTATCTCTGTCGCACGAAATACAAACAGTCCGGTATCTATTAGGAGCTGTTAAAACAATTATGATTTGCTTCTTTTGATAATTATTTTTATTCTTTGTATAAAATGCTTTTGTGTAAAAAGCTTCGATCAATAATAGTACTAGATGAATGATCAGGAACAAAAGTAAGTCGCTAAAGTGGCCACGTTTACACACACATAAACATTTATATTTCTTACTACGAACTGTAGAAAAACGTTTAATAATATTAACAACTTCAAATTATTATAAACCTTAACACTCTAACATAAAGTTGTATTACGAATGCAAATGATAAATATTTAAGTCCTTCTGAATAAATTTAAAATGTCACTTGAAAATAAAAAGTCATTTTTATAATAACTACAAAAATATTTATTCTAAAATGAAACTTAATTTCTAAGCAATAAGGTTAAAAACATTTTGTTGACAATTTCGTGCTTACTGTATTTTGGAACTAGACGTAGTTCTTGGTATTGCATTTCAATGCTTAGAACACAGTAAGTATTGGAGTTGTAGAATATAATATTTTTAGGCGAAGGTTCGTTTTGTATGGTGGCAAATATTTTTAACCGATTTAAAAAAGTAGGAGGACTAAAATAGTACCATTGTGTTAATCGGTGTATTTAAACGTAATGTATGTTTAATTTCCTTTAAACAGATTCAGCTTGTTATAAAGTTGTCTTTTGGAATCAATTTTTATTTGAGCGGTTTCTTTTTTACAAATATAATGTAATCTTACATCAATGAATTTTTCTATAATTAGTTTCATCAAGCTTATTTTATGGTTGTGTTCGTTTTCTCCAGAAAACACATCTTTTTCAATATATGCGTTTAAAACGTGGACACATATAAAGTTTTTATCATATTTTTTTTGTATTGTTTTGCCACCACTCATGCGAAGACAATTGCGTATAACACGTTCGGTTTTCATGCATACGTCGAACACGTCGTTTGAAGCATAACATAAACCACCCATATCTCTTAGATCTATTAATTTGTGAAACCATAATTTTTCTTTAGCCCATAAATCCTTTTTACAGTCCTCACAATTAATTTTCTTAACAAGGCTACTTACTACAAAACCAGAAATGTAACCTACTATTTGCGGAACAATATCTGAAGTTGGATTATGATCTAGTTTTTCACTCAGTTCACTGCAGTTTGTTTGATATTTATCAAAACTCTGTTCTATAGATTTATTCTTTAAAATTTCCGCCGAACTTAAATTTTTCTCCTCGGTTTCCTCAAAACGGTAACCTATCGACAACTTATTAATTTTGTTTAGTGATGATGATCCGGATAAAATTGGTATGTTCTCTATAGGTATACAATTTCCGGTAAATTTGGAGCCCAGTTCCAAATGAGACAGCAGCTTTTTAAAACTGGCTTTAAATTGCCTAGTGTTAGGATTATTATTATGTCCGCTTTGACTTCGTATGTTCCCAAAAAATAGCTCGACATGGTCTTGGCTGAGTTTATACGTTAATAAAAAAGGAAGTATGTCAGTTGCAACTAAACTTTTGTACAAACAAGTCAGACTGTTGATGCACACTAATAGTCCTATTAATCCAGTATTGTTCTGTGTTTTGATAAGCGACACTTTTTTGGTTGAAAATACAGTTCTTATATCAGTACCGACTTTAAGAGTTCTTTTATTTGTAACATTAATTGATAATGTTATTAGGTAATCTTTAATTTGGGACAAGAATGACAATATTTTTTGTGAATTACCCTTATTCAAAGGGTGTTTGAATCCAAAGTCTTTAAGGTTTCTGGTATTTAGAGTATCAAAAAGATCATTTAATATCGTAATAAATTCTACTGTGCTTTCTGATTCTCTAAATGCTGGAATATTTAAGGTTTTATTGCAAAAGTCTATAGCTTTGGCAACGCTTCTGCTAAGAAGTTGCGTTGCTAATTTCACGTTCATAATTTGATTTTTAAAATGGACATGTCGATGTGAAAGTTTATTAGCCAAGTGTAAGCAGTTTTCTTCTTGCAAGTTATATAATTCCGATAAATATTGCCATCTAATTGATTTTTCACCAGTAGAATATATTACTTTCTTAGATTCGAAGGTGTTCCGCATCAGTTTTAACATATGACACGCGTCTAAAAATACAACTACATCATAATCAGCACTGGGGTGTTTAAAATCAGTTTTTAAGTTTTTTAAATCATCTAACACGCAACCCAAATTTCTCATTGTTGCAATATTGCTTTTGCAGCCATCGAAAGTGACAGAACGAATTTGCACACCAATTTTATAACATTTCTCTAAAGCCATGTTTATTAAATTGGCCTTCATATCTGCCTTAATACTGTCAATAAAAAAATAAGCTAATGGTAGTTTCCAGGAATCATTAATAGCAACTAGCATAAAAACATAAGCTTGGGTGGCCATTTGGCTGCTGTCGTCGCTACCTAAGCCCATATCTACTAGGCCCTCATAGCTTTTACCTGTCCATATCTTTTGCCTCCTAATAGACATTTCATCAGCTACAAAAGCACATAAAATAATTTTGTCACTAGATTTTACTTTTTCCTCTAGCCTATTTAAAGTTTCAGTGCAAAATCCAGGTTCCGCATTTATACTTCGATACCATTCATATAATGTATGGGGGTGGGGTAAACACGTATTAAACATTTTACGTACATATTTGTAAGCAGATGGCGAGTAAAAATGCAGCGTTAAAGCAAATTTTCTAGCGCCTGGAGGATATTTCATGAAGGGCCTCGTACTATGTTTTTTATTTTTGATGTACATTCCATTAAATACTTCTGCAACTTCAACATTTTTTGTCAAATCGAAAAATACTGAATCATCAATAGATTGTTTCTTTTCAAGCAAATTAATTATGTTTTTTAAAGACATATTTTTCTTAATTAGTCGCTTATTAACTTTTTGTAAATTATGAATTTTCTTAGATTTACTATTTATAATTCTGCGACATGTCGTCAACTTTTTTTTTAAATACCCTTTTCTAGGAGTGTCACATAAAGATGTTAAATCTGCTAATGATGCATCAGGAGACTTAAAAGAAACTGTATCAGGTCGAGACATGTCACGTATTCCTGTGGTATCTTCAACAGTTGCAGAAGATGTGGCCTGTAAATAAACGTATGCGGTTTATTTAAAACAATGAAAATACCTACAAGAATAGTTTTCTTCTGATAAAAATTTTAGAAAAATTACCTGATTTGATAAATCATTCGTCCATTCTGGACATATAGCTGATTGCACAATTACTGGTCCGCGAACCTACAAAAAAAAAATCATACTCAACTCACTTTTTTATCAAAACGTTATTTTACACCAACTATTTTAATACTTTATGATAATTACCTGCAATTTGGGAACCGCTGTTTTTAGTAATCTACGCCTTTGCGTGTTTCCTGTTATGTCCAATCTGTCAAAATGAATCGAACATATTGTCGAATTTTTAAAAGGTTTGTATATTTGTTCTCCCCTTTCTTTCGCGACAATAGATACCCATTCTGCACATCGAAATGGGTCGCTAGGAAATCTACAAACAAAAATAACATTTAAAATAACACCACTCCATGCCCCTGTTCTACAATAGTCGATGTTTGCTAAAATAGTTGGCGCGTTGTCGCAAACATTGGCCAAACAATCATAATATTTGCTAATTTATTTATATTTACTATTTAATTGTGTTATTACTTTATGAAAAACATTAAATGATAGAAACTTACCGAAAAAAAGATATTCCTTCCAAAATCTTGGTGTTACGGTGGTTATTTACACAATTTTTGAACGCGCACTGAGGCATTTTGACGTCTTAACGTTGGCTATGATTGGACCATACTAATTTGAAATAAGAGCACAAAAGTATTTGTGCTCTTATTTTTCGGGCCGTTTTTAAAGCGCTTATCGGGCATCTAGTACAATTATTGATCGAAGGTAAAAAGGTCGATGTGCAATATTTATCGCCGGGTACTGTAAAACTAATGATATTTTGTTTCTTCTACAGCGCGCAGAAGGCGGTCGCCTGGAGATGATGGGTGGTGGAGAAGGAACCCTGTCTCCCCTGCAGCCTGCCACGGATCTACATCACGCGCCGTTATTGCTCGCCACTGAGGTTAGTTAATTTCTAGTTTCTTATTACGTAGTGGCTAAATAATAACAGCCGCACAGGTCGATCGATCAGGTTAAGCTACGCTTGCCGCGGTTGGTCTGTGGATGGGTGACCGTCTTAACATACCGGGACCCCTCATGCCTTGTCACCTGTGCACTTGATCATCTTATGACTGCGTCAGTGAGCCGAGTTCGCATAGCTGAATTTTGGGCCAAATTTTTTTAAACTTTTTGTCATTGATACGTTATGAAGATGATTCCTACTAGAAGTCATGAAGCTAGATGAGTTATGGATATGAATGTACGCTGCTACCCACAGGCGCGCGGAGCCCCATTGGAGCTGATGGCGCCACATCACGCGAGACACGCGCTCTCACACCATCACCACGTGAGTTATAAATCAATTATATCATTTTTACTTTTTTGGGTCCACCAAAAGTTGTGATCTACCTTACTAAGCTATCCTTATGTTTCCCCAGCGTCGCAGCGGCGGTGGAGTGGGCGTGGGCGTAGGCGGCGGCGTGGGCGTGGGCGTCGTGGGCGGCGGCTCGCGAGCGCGCCCGTACGTGCGACACGCCGCGCGGTGGCCGCACCATCCCATACACCATATACATACGCAGGTAACTCGTATATCTATAGTATCATTTGAATACAGATTCTTGAGAGAGACTAACTGGAGACTGACTGACTTCTGGAGACTAACTTGATCATCTACTGAATTTAAAAAAATAACATTTTATGAAGCCAAGAGTCACTTTTACTCCCGTTATTGTAATTTTTTTTTACTAGACCATAACTGGGCACCTTCTGGTTACGGATAAATTGAAGGTCAAACCTCCAAATTTTACTGACGTTTTTTTTTTTTTTACGAAAACCAGTTTTTGATGTTATAATACAACTTTCAAAACCTCCACGACCCGTGTACCATTGCATGCACCAGTAAGCACAATGTTTTGCGTGCGTTACACTGCGCACTACCGGAGACAGAAAATTTTCACAGCGAAAATGAAAGTCATTTTCCAGCAATCTATTCGCCCTAATGATTTGCAGACTGGACAAGGGAAATCCTGAGAGGCATTTCTCGTAATTCTAACAGATTCACTGTCAATAAAGTAGACACAATAGTTAAACAATCAATGAATCATGAATCCTATGTGATTCATGGGACAGGGAATGTGTTAAGAACGTTCACATTAGAGGCGGGCAAAGTGTATCATTGTTACGATTGGAACATTTGCTTCTCGATCACTGAAATGATTCGAAACACTTATGTTTCATTTTGACTCATTTGGACCATCGGTTCAAAGGATATAAAATACATAATCAAAATCTGTGAGAGTGTGAGTGATACACATCTCATTTGGTATCTCTTTCTGACTTGTATATATTGTAATTATGTCGCCCGCTCACTCGCGACTCGCGAGTCTATAGTTAAGTAATTCAATGTGTCTCAGTCTCCCTCTGTCGCTCGTACACTGCTCAGTCGCTTCGTGAGTGACGCGTCGCACGGGATGAACACAGAGCAAAGTAATGTTTTAGATCCAAATGATGCATTTGATACGTTGTTACTGAACCAATCTTTTGAATCACTTTAATGATCCGGATCAGTGAGTCAGTTCCGTAAAGAGTTACACACACCTAGTTCACACTAACGGTCTGATTTCAGTCTCATCTGTCAAAAATACCTCTAACTTATGTCTTGTGTGTCTTTTGAAGTGAAAACTTCTTTAGCATCGTTGTGATTTGTAATTTTATGAAACGAAAAAGCAACAGTAAAAAGAGATATATAAGATTTAACGTGGGAGAAAATGAGATAGGAAGCATTATACAGTGTTTTTGTTTTATATTATTACAATAAACATCACATTTAATCCTAAGCTACCAATTTATGATGATGATGATTATGATGATGATGATTATGATGGTGATGGTGATTGTGATGGTGATTGTGATTGTGATCGTGATAGTGATTGTGGTTGTAAACGAAAAAGCAACAGTAAAAAGAGATGTAAATTCATAAGATTTAAGATTGAAGGTTTCACTTCTACCACGTGTGAATTGCACACATGCTGTTTTTTTTTTAATTTTTATTTCCAACGTGCGTTTTTGTTTGTGCAGAATTAACTAATTATCATTCTTCTTTCATTCTTTCTTTTTTAACTTCCCTACAATTTTGACGAGTTTTTGACATTTGTTTGTCGCCGAGATGGGACTACGACTAGATTTTCAACGATTTAAAAAACGAGAATTGGCTTTCTGTTGTCGTCAATATCAGTGTGTTTTGCAAAGCTAACGCCGTGTTGTATTCCACAGGGAGGCGGCGGCCTGGTGGGCGCGGCGCTGCCGCCGCACGTGCAGCAGCTGCACGTGGCGCCGCCGCTGTCGCTGCCGCCGCCACCGCCCACCTACCAGGTAACTGCCGCTTTAGGAACACGCCACACAGATATCAGCATCAACCGAAGAGACCCGTCAGGGCCCAAGCCTGCCGGGTCAGCGGGATTGTCCGAAAGGGTTACCGCTGGCCCGGAACATAAAGGGCTAAGGAAGGAACACGGGTGGGTTTTAGTCAGTAAGAGTCTGACACTTCCTTTCGCTCCACCCAGAGCCGGAGGGGCCATTTGACGAATTCCCATCCTGAAAAAAAAAAGAACACGTCACCAGAATTACAGACGCCAGCACATCAAGTTACCAGAAACTGTCAAATTTACCCAATCAACTTTGAGCCTTATGCTTTAGCGATAAAGTTGAAAATCTATTAAATAAATTTGACAGATTGTAGTAGCTTAATGTGCTGGCGTCTGCACATTTCACTACACGAATAGAAACTGCACACATTAATACTCAAATACAGAGTGGCGAGGACATCTACGTGCAACTGCGCCAAGGATTTGAAATTTTTCGTAGGTTTAAAAAAAATTGAAAACCCAAAAATGCACGACTCAAAATGCTCATTTGATCGTACAAAAAAACCATAAGCATAGATATCATATTAGTAATTTTTTTTTTTAAATTATAATTAAACTACTTTGAATAAAAGAGCCACTTTCAATAGGGTTCCTCGTACGGGTGAAACCAATTTATAAAAAAAATTACTCAATAAATTTTTAGCACAGGATTGACGGGATTTTTTTTTAGAAAATTGTAATGTTTTTTTCGTTTCTACTACATTACTTAATTGAATTTTTGTAAAGGTATTATAGACATAATCTCCATTAGATTATCTACACAATGGTATATAAATTAAGTAGGTTCTGTGTACTAGCAGCAGTATAACAATAGAAACAGTTGCAGAAAGGCAACAAAAAATTTTCGATCGTAAAGCACTCTTTAATGCTTCACATAGAGACAAATGAAAAAAAAAATGCTGTTCCATACATTTTGACCGCATAAGTATGTATTTATTTATTCTTTAATTAAAACGGTTTACAACCAATTACAAAAATTAAAGACAGTTTACACATAAACCATTAAATATAAAATAAAGTAAAAAGTCAACAACACTTTCATACATCCCTCTCACAGTACTTCTGACATGCCGACAAAATCTTCGTCCATTCGTCCGCAAAAAGATCGTTCGTTGGATTAGAGTCCCAAGAGATCATTAAGTGCGGCCAGAGTACGTGGTACTGGGGACTTAGCACGCGCACTTTGGTATTACACTTTCCTTGTGTTACTATGGTAGTGTTATTTTAAGATCCCAAAGCATGCAACCCACACAATCTAAATATTCGTTGTATTAGTATGTAGGTTTTTCTTGCAACCTCTGTATCCTATAACTTGTCTCGGGAAAGGACATAGAATACTTTTATCCCGATATTGCCACGGAATTAAGACTTATGCGGGTAAAACTGCGGGGCGCAGCTAGTGGTAAATATTTTTTTTAATTTTTTTTTTATTTAAAAACGTTGCCCCACACTAGGAATTACTCCTGTATCGTGGGTGCGTTTACAAACATTTAAATAATCTGAATATGGTGGTTATATTGTACAGATGGCGATGTTATGTTTTTATTCTGTGTCTAGATTTTGTTTCACTTGATGGCTAGTAAAACTGTCAGTTATATTTCCAGTCGGCATCAGCAGAGCCTCTCCTGCAAGGCATGTTGTCACAGGCCACACGAGTCATATCACATCAGGTAGGAAACCAAAATACGGCAAAATGGCCACTATAGCTTCGCACACAGGCGATAAAACCAATGCTTTGCAAATAGGGTTTACTTGTTTAAAAGTTTTTTTTGGTGATGGTGTTAATTCCATTGGCTTTTCATTATTTGTGTCTCATCAAATGTTGCTTCTACATGGTCAATTTAAATTAGCTATCGGAACTCCGCAGACGTGATAGGTGTTGATATCCAAACGTAATAAAACGAAAAAGAAATTAATTTAATGATGTATTTTGTGGTGTCATCGACCGCAGTGAGTAGTACGGTCAGCATCAAAAGTCGATTAACACTTCAGTTTTTTTTAAATCTTAGTTATTGAGTAAAATATTAACACTTCAGTTTTTTTTATATCTCAGTTATTGAGCAAAATATTTGCTGCAATTTTGAATAAATATTTTGCTCAATAACTGATATTAAAAAAAAAACTGAAGTGTTAATCGACTTTTGATGCTGACCGTACTTAAAATATCAGTTTAAAAAATCAGTTTTTTTTTCTCTTGTGAACTTTACAGGCTTTATGGGTATCTTAACACGATGAAACAAAATAAAATGGATTTTTTCAAGCTTGTCTAAAATCGGTCATTTACCCCCCAAAAAAACTTAAGATCTTTTTTTTTATTTTATCTGTTGTAGATATCCCATCCGTATCTATCACGTCAGCAGTTACTCTAGCTAATTTTATTTGACCCTGTAAATTTGTTCCTAAGGTCGTATTGTTATGTTTAGTTTAATAGCAGGATATGTTTTAAATTATTGTCCTTTGTAGTCATGGCATGACTTTGTCTAACGGACAAATCCCTTATTATAATTGTGACGCATGGCTTGACCAATGAACCCGGAAGTCCTATATTGTTATAATGAAACCCCCCAGTTTTCTCGTTGAGAACCCCTCCGTGCCTCGGAAAGCACGTTAAGCCGTTGGTCCCGGCTGTCATTCGTGGCTCTTTGACAGTCGTTACGGGTCGTCAGAAGCCCGAAAGAAGTCTGACAACCAGTCTTACCAAGTCTTACCCAGTAACTGGGTTATGGAAGTCAGATAGGCAGTCGCTCCGTGTAAAATACTGGTACTCAGCTGCATCCGGTTAGACTGGAAGCCGACTCCGACATAGTTGGGAACAGGCAGATGATGGTAGTTTCATCCAAGTCTTGATACTACCGGATGATATTCCAACTCTATAAAACCATCTATTTGACGCCTTATTATTGTATTGTCATCAGAATTACGCCGGTGTGCAACATTTCAACTCCCTTGGATTTCGAGAAGTAAGTTAAAAATTGATCACAAGATTTTGACCTTTCCGGGCAGAGACAGTCCTCCTTCAAAACACGAGTTTCTATACTGTCTCCCTCTTCCCTTTTATTGGCTCCTAGGTTCTGCCCGCGACGTCGTCTGCGTGGAATTTCTTGTTCCCCCGCCCCACCCCGTCGCATCGCATCGCATCGCATCGCCTGCCCGCGCTATTACTTCTTTTTCGCTCAGCGTTCTTTCTGACTTTTTTTGTTTGTTTTTGCTCGGCTCCTAGGGGTCCTAGCGTGATGTTACATAGCCTATAGCGTTCTTCAAGAGTTGGGCTACCAAATGCAAAAATATTTTTTTTTATTCCGACTGGTAGTTCCAGAGATTAGTGCGTTAAAACAAACAAAAAACAAACGAACTTTTAAGCTTTATATATTAAAATCACACTAACATTATAAAGGCGAAAGTTTGTGAGTGTGTTTGTATGTTTGTTACTTCTTTACACACAAACGGCTGAACGGATTTGGATGAAATTTGGCATACAGATAGTTTATAACCAGGATTAACACGTAGGATACTTTTGATCTCGATATTCCCACGGGACTGCCACTTATGCGGGTGAAACCGCGAGGCGCAGCTAGTATGCTATACATATATAGTATAGATATATATAGATTACCCATTTATATTGTGTAAATAAATGTCAGACATTACTGTCTGACACTAGAAGAAATCGTCGTAAGAATTCCTGAAGTAATTAATGGTCTGAAATCACCAACATGCAATATTTCTGACTGACCGACGCGCGACGCCTTGACAATTCAAAAGTGCCGCGCTAATTCGTTTATATAAAATAAATGCTTTGGTTTTGAGTTTCACAATCATCCTTGCGGTTTCATGCGTGGCCGCCATTTTGAAAATAAATCAAAATGGCGGACAGGTAGGTATGCCGTGGATCTTCAAACCCCTTTGGATTGCGCGGGTTACTTTAGCTCATCCCCGTGAAATTAAACTGTTGAACTATTATACATACTAAACTTATTTTTTTCTCACTCACAGGTGTTCCTCAATCTCCTCGCAATGTTCCCCCTCTCCCCGTACGCGGAAGCGCGCACCAACGCCGGCGAGGAAGGCGCCGACGCTACCGAACCAGAGAACTACGAAGCTTTGCTGTCCCTTGCTGAGCGGCTCGGCGAGGCCAAACCGCGGGGCTTGGCGCGGCACGAAATCGACGCGCTACCCAGTTATAAGTTCGCGACGGCGACGCACAGGGGCGAGCAGACCAGTTGCGTCGTGTGCATGTGCGAGTTCGAGGCGAGGCAGACGCTACGGGTGCTGCCTTGTGCGCATGAGTTCCATGCTAAGTGCGTGGATAAATGGTTGAGGGTAAGTTTCAAATAAAATCATTTATTTTTGCAAACATGGGTAATTGGTACAGACGCCAGCACATCAAGTTACTACAATCTGTAAAATTTCTTTAATAGATTTTCAACTTTATCGCTAAAGCATAAGGTTCAAAGTTGATTGGGAGAATTTGACAGTTTCGGGTAGGTTGATGTGCTGGCGTCTGTACGTAGATGTTTTCTTAAGATATAGTTCTCCATATTCTGCCATCTCATGGGCATGCAAATAATATTCGATTTTAAAATTAAACAGAAATTCTATCGATATATGATTCAAGTTTTTATGTTTATTTGTTAGATCTATTTGAACAAACAGGCTTTTAGATATCGTCGCCTTTGAGTGAAAACCTCGGGAATGCAATACTTCGTAAGTAGCGTTTTATGCATTTCGGACAATCTTATATTATCGAACAGTTCTGGATATAAAAGCGGGTTAATTGCCATATTAATTAATAAAACCTCCTTTTTTCAAGTCGGTTTAAAAAAAACATAAAAGACGCCGTACAAAAATGTTACAGCACGCAGTTCTCTCTTTCTCCTGAAAAGTTACTTCATTTATACTTATGAGATTTTCACTCTAAGGCGTCGATATAGATAAGTACAGTCAGAGATCGCTAATTTCAGAAGTTACATAATCATTAATATATATTGTTCTAATTTATTGCAATGCTAGTCATCAAGAATTGTTTACTTCCATCTTTCCTAACAAACAAGTGAAACTTAGTATTTTGTTAATCGATTTTTGTTTTGTTAACTGTACTTACACCAAAGATGGTTTAGTCCAAGTTTTCCATTATTCTACACGAAAAAAATAATCAAATGAAATCTAGTTTGAGTTTGAGTCGAATCTGTTTCATCGATATTTTCATAGGTATCCATATCGATGAATTAATTATAAAGGATTCAGACCTAATAATTATTTATGAATATTGCCTACAAAAGACAAAAGTACACGTAGTAGGGACGATTATTGATTTATTTCTCAGTGTTTTGTTGACATCAGTTTTCTTGTTCCAGTCAAACCGAACGTGTCCAATCTGCCGCGGCAACGCATCTGAGTACTTCAGCAACGCCGAGTGACTCGACACTCGCACACACACACACAATAGACACACACACCCGCTGTGTCCTTCAGTTGGTACTCACTGTCTCGCCTAGATCCTGTGTTGTTCATACCTCTGTCTAAAACCAAGTATACTTGTCTAAATCTTAGATTTGCCGCGTACTCTACTATCTACCTTAGCTTTATGTAATTTAAGTGGATTTTTCAACTGCTTAGCTATAGTTGAGTGAAAAGATACTAAAAAAAATATGGCTGCAATTGGACTTTTGTCTTGTATGGCATTGAGTTTGTGGTTCCAAAACACGATACGTTTTGTAAAAGAGAATATGAAACGAGAGATATAAGTGACAGTGACAAGTATTTTTTTTTTGTATAAATTTGCGTTGTTCTAGAAGAGAAATGTCATGAAAATTATGGCAGCGGAGATTGACTTTATGATGTCAAAATACGCTCTTCAGGAAAACACACCAACTTAAAAACGTTTTAACACTTTCCGGCGCGGTCCTTAATTTGGGAAAGACTGGATTTTTATTCCTAAATAGAATAATCAGAATAATGACGGAAATTAAAAAAAATTAAAAAGAATCTCTATGGTCTGTTGATAGACAAGTGCTACTCTATAAAAGACTTCCTATTAGACAAATCACTGCTCCAATACAGTGTCCCTCAGTCATGATGCGTTCAGTGGCCTACTGTAGGTGTACCTACTCAAATTCCTTCCGTTTTATTTTAATATTTTCTTATATATTTTATGCGACGACATCTTAATAATTTGTAACTTTTGTATGTAAGTAAATTTAATTTAATTTATTATATACTCGTACCTAACTATTATATGCCCTAAGGGCGGAACATAAAGGGCTAAGGAAGGAACACGGGTGGGTTTTAGTCAGTAAGAGTCTGACACTTCCTTCCGCTCCACCCAGAGCGGGGGGGTCATTTGATGATTACCCATCCTGAAAAAAAAGGGCGGGACATAGCTGATCACAATTTAATTATTTAAGACCTGTGTTATCGGCAGCGGCGGCGACCTCTCGCGTCCGGGCCTGGTTCAAGCCATGGTCCGGGGCGAGAGGGAGTGGGGGGCAGTCGCCTCCTTCTGCGAAGCAGTCATGCTAGCGAAGGAAGCGGCGGGACGGCTGAGGGAGAGAGCCTCCCGTCCCAGCCGCCGCGAGAGACGCTCCGGGTGTCGGGAGCCGCGCGACGACTCCCGGCGACTGTAGGCGCGGGCCTGCGGGCGGAGAGTAATGGGTAGCTCACCGTCCGATCAGGACCAGGCCCGTGCCGGACGGCGCGTACGTGTTCCACGCGCGCCTCAAAGAGTTGTCAGCATCAACCGAAGGGGTCCGTCAGGGCCGAAGCCTGCCGGGTCAGCGGGATTGTCCGAAAGGGTTACCGCTGACCCGGAACATAAAGGGCGAAGGAAGGAACACGGGTGGGTTTTAGTCAGTAAGAGTCTGACACTCCCTTCCGCTCCACCCAGAGCGGGAGGAGTCATTTGATGATTTCCCATCCTGAAAAAAAAAAGACCTGTGTTATGTACCTACAAAGATATTGACTAAAAAAAATCACAATACTGTCACAACCGTACCAACAATGTCACGGCAAATTAAATTGTTTACCTAGAGCGGTAGACGGCTATAACCGTATCCGTATAGAGCGTGTGTGTGTGTTGTGGATGAAATCTTTTTACGTGTGTGTATGGCATACATTGAGAGTACACCACTTGTTTTTCACAGTACATCAATGAGATCTCAGCCTTATTGCTTCAAGCATAAAGTCTATACAATAAGCAAACAAATTGTACACTGCGGTAGCCGTGTTTGGCGTAAAGCAAATACCAAATTATACGGCTGTCGCCGTACTGTCATTACATGATCTTTTAAAATACGATTACAGCCGTTACCGCGCCGGAAGGTGTTAAGTGACGTAATTCGCCCTTAAATTGTGGTCGCTATGTGGCGGCCGCTCTTAGCGGCGGTAACCGTAGCATTACAGGGCATGACTAAAGATATTATTAATACTTAAAATATGTACTATTTATTTTACTGTTCACTTCTATTTCGCGTCTCGAGTCTCGACGTAAAAAAAAACCCCTCATTTTGGGCTTCGCCGAAAAATGTAACTGAAACCAGTGTCACTGTGTGTCACGATTGTGTCGTGTGTGTCAGACACTCGGTGTCTAGAGCTCTGTAATCTACGTTAATCAATACTTCTTGTGTGGAACTATAGATCGAGAATTTGACCATTATAGATTGTCAAATGGTCTTGAAGATATCTGTAGCGTGTACTAAAACCATTTGTCTTAAACCCCCAATGCTTTTTTGAGAATGGTACTAAGGATTTATAGAAGACTCCAAGACGTTTTCATGCCCGGACCCGATGGCAGCGCCACCTACCGGGTCCAATTGTGTTTCTAAACCATCCAGAGAACCACTCAAACACACAAAAATTTCATCTTAATCGGTCCAGCCGTGGTGAGTTACATTGCGTGTTAAGTACCGGCCATATTTTAATGGATTTGTTATAGTTAGTAGTTAGTGCGCAATGTATACCGATCTTCAAAATTAAAACGATTTTCCCTCCAGATGGCGTTATTTGTTCATTTTGTATGCTTGTGATATACATGGTGTAGTTTTCTGTCTGTATAATTATACTATATAAAGCTCGATTTTATAGTATACAGGTTGATGTTTTTCTTCCTACGTAATACAGGTGAATTTTACACTGTGTATAAAAATGGTATACGGGTGTAGAATACACGCTATCCTGAGTTTTCCATCCTTTAAATAAAGATATGCCAAAAGGCTGAAAAAAAAATCTTAGTACCATTCTCCAACAGAGCGTTAATACCTAGTTACCGTGTGGTGGAGCACCCTCTAACCACGACGTATACATAATATTAAAAAATAAACATATAGTATGTTCGTTTAGTCGATACTTTCGCGGCATAGGTACGTTCGCGTCGATGCCTGTATATAATTAATTTTAGGTAATTTTAGAGCGTGTGCGCGTGCGCATGATTGTGTGACGTCATTAAGGTTTAATTGTTAAGGTACTGTTTTAATTTTTTTCGTGTATTTCTGAGACGCTGGTGTGTGGGTTGAGGGTTTGTGCTCTGTGAAGGTCGCCATTTTGTTTTTAGATTATCCTCATTATCATTTCTGCCGAATGACGTCCACTGCTGGAGATTGGCCTCTCCCAAGCATCGCCACTTCGACTGGTTTGATGCTTCATGCATCTGTCCTGTTTTTCAATATATGCCTCCAAATAAAAAAAAATCGAACAATTTTGTTATAAACTCTGGTTCCGTAATAAAATGATATCACGAATTCAAAATACTAATGATCATTTATGACGACGAACATTGTCCGCCATTTTGAATTTCATTCAGTCATTTATGAACAAGTGGGCCGTAATCCACCACGCGGGCACAGTGCGGGGTGGTAGATGTCACATGTCTTCGAATTTTTGCTTCGAGGACATCAATAACCCAACAATTTAATTAGTTTTTTTCTTAGACCGACCGCAGAGCACAGATTCTCTTATAAGTATAAATCTAACGCAAGGCATGCATTTGGATCGTTACTAACATCCCTTTATAAGTCCCTCCTGCACTTATCAGCTTGGCATTATCTACCACGTTCCCACAGCTGGGACACAGGCAGAGGGAGTGGGCCGTAGAGTCCACCACGCAGGCCCAGTGCGGATTCGTAGATGTCACATGTCTTCGAATCTTTGATTCTAGGACATGCCGGTTTCCACGTGATCCTTGTAAGCTTGATTAATCATAATAGCACTATTCAATGCATTCAGTTTTTTTTTTTTTAATAAACATTTGATTTCTGTAAAGAGTTTGGACAGGCAAAGAGGTTGCATGTAGGAAAGTTTTAGAAAGAACGAAAAGACTTTTACTTGTTGGAAACATGACGAAGAGAAAGAACAAATTTTTTTTTTCTGATTTTGATTATGTAATGAAAAAGTTCGGGGTAAATATGCGTCATATTTACACAAAACGGCCTTCGCTCAGCATAATGCTACGACCGGCTTTAGTAGCTAAGAATGTGGATTTGTGTCCGATTCACAGCAAAAGGTTTGTCTTCTGTTAGTGTTCATAAACACGAGCGACATGCGACGCTTGCAGTTGTCTTTGTCGTCGATGCGGGTTGCTCGTGTGTATGCACATTTTCATGGGTCTTATGACATCATCATCTGACTTTTCCCAACTATGCCGGGGTCGGTTTCCAGTCTAACCGAATGCAGCTGAATACCTATCTGGTAAACATTTTTAATTGTAATACAATATGTGTCGTAATATATACATACTTCTATCTTCTTAATATATATAAATTACGTGTCACGATGATTGTCCGCGATGGACTCGCTAAACTACTTAACCGATTTTAATCAAATTTGTACACCGTGTGCAGTTTGATCCAACTTGAAAGATAGGATAGCTCACATCTCCATTTATAATCGCAATATTATTTTATTGCACAAAAACGTTAGCCACAGCAACGCGTGGCCGGGTCAGCTAGTTAACAATAAATGTATGTTCATAATAGTTTAGAAGTTAATAGAAGAGTTTCTATATGTAACCTCTCTGCTCTGTAAGGGTGCAATACGCTCAGAAATGTGTTCTGCTTGTGCAATATACTACTCTATTACTATTAATGATAAAATACATTTTAGCTCGAATACGTCCTTCTGTGATTTACGCACTACGAACAAAAGAATGTCGGCTAAAACATTTGAAATTGCAATTTACAGTTTATTCACACTGTTCAATATCACATCATCTGCCCAGCCTTTTCCCAACTACGTTGGGGTCGGCTTCCAGTCTAACCGGATGCAGCTGAATACCAGTATTTTACATGGAGCGACTGCCTATCTGACCTCCACAACCCAGTTACTGGGTAATTCGATACCCTTGGCAAGACTAGTTATCAGACTTTCGGACTTCTGACTACCCGCAACGACTGTCATAGATCCACGAATGACAGCCGGGACCAACGGCTTAACGTGCTTTCCGAGGCACGGAGGGGTCTCGGTATGTAAAGATGGTCACCCATCCACAGACCAACCGCGGCAAGCGTAGCTTAACCTGATCGATCGACCTGTGCTAATGTTATTATTTAGCCACGGATCTCTCAGGGTCGGACGGGTTGACAGAAAAGCCAAGAAAAAAAAACAGTGGCACTCCGGGAGTGCCGCCGGGCGACCGACATCTCGTCTTCCTGTCCTTGGACGCCACTCTGTCACAGCTTTACTCCACCTTTCATCACTGCGTCTTGCCAGGTGTCCTGCCCAAATCCATTTGAGTTCCATAATACGCTTTCCAATATCGAAGCCTTCTTTTCTCATTTAATTTTGTTACGTAAGTGTTGTCAGAGAAGAACAAACTAGACACAATTTATTGTTGATTTCGTCTTCAGAATTATAAGTAAATTAATGCTTTTCGTTGATATACCGCGAGCAACACAACACTACGTAGATAATTATAGTGTATTTCTCTTTACACTGTCCAATTTTGTAAACAAACATGACTGGACAATCATTAATTTTAAGTCTTTTTATTGTCGACTTTATTTTTAGGGTCACAATGTTGATATTAGCTTGACAGTAAACCGCCGTGTCCTTGTAGAGGCGATTGGCAGCGGCGGCGACCTCTCGCGTCCGGCCCTGGTTCAAGCCATGGTCCGGGGCGAGAGGGAGTGGGGGGTAGTCGCCTCCTTCTGCGAAGCTGTCATGCTAGCGAAGGAGGCGGCGGGACGGCTGAGGGAGAGAGCCTCCCGTCCCAGCCGCCGCGGGAGACGCTCCGGGCGTCGGGAGCCGCGCGACGACTCCCGGCCACCGTAGGCGCGGGCCTGCGGGCGGAGAGTAATGGGTAGCTCACCGTCCGATCAGGACCAGGCCCGTGCCGGACAAGCGTACATGTTCCATGCGCGCCTCAACGAGATGTCAGCATCAAGGGAAGGCGCCCGGCAGGGCCGAAGCCTGCCGGGTCAACGGGATTGTCCGAAAGGGTTACCGCTGGCCCGGAACATAAAGGGCTAAGGAAGGAACACGGGTGGGTTTTAGTCAGTAAGAGTCTGACACTCCCTTCCGCTCCACCCAGAGCAGGAGGGGTCATTTGATGATTTCCCATCCTGAAAAAAAAAAGCTGAACAGTAAATACCATGTCGCGTTGTTCTAAAAGTCAGTTATGAATTTTAACTTTTGTAAGAAACACATACGGGATGAATCTCATGAAAAACAGCAAATTATCATCGACCTAGTTTTCTCAACTATGGATCGTCTTCCGGTCTAACCAGTATTTTATCTGATCCCCACAACCCAGTTACTGGGTAACACATATCCCTTGGTTGTCAGACTTTCAGGTTTTTGGCTACCCGTAAAAGCTTTTAATAAACTAAAAAATCATAATTGAATTCAGTAGCCATATTTGTTTACCAAATTGAACAAGTAATTTGAAATATATTTGTAGGGGTGATGGCTTTTGTATACGTCTTCATTGAATCCAGTAGCCATATTTGTTTACCAAATTGAACAAGTAATTTGACATATACTTGTAGGGGTGATGGCTTTTGTATACGTCTTCCATTTAATTCTGAACAGAATATAGAGTTGATTGTTTAAATCTTGTGTGAGAGTTTAAAGATGTGTTCTTGAGTCGGTTTCCATTACGGCGTGAATTATTGGATTTTACAATGTTTTCAAATTACAGTATTAATAGGTATGAGACTGGGGGAGTCGGGAGGACAGTGTAGGTCTGTCAACAAGTACCAGGTACTTAATGAAATAGAAAATGGTCTACAAATCTACAGTCTATAATACCACGTTCGCACATTCACAAAATATAAATGAATCTACCTAAAAGATAAAATAAAATAATCTGTAAATATAAAACAAAGTCAAACACCATATACAAAGTTGATACGACAGAGGGGCTTTCCTTTAAACTGCCTATACTAGATACCATTTTCAAGCTCTGTACCAAAAATCAATTAAATAGGAGCAGTAGTTTAGTCACAAATGATTTTTGAAGTTTTTGCTACGTTTGAACACGATGTATATTTCCTAACAGCTGATTATCTCATACGCATAGGTCATGCACCTTTAAAACGATAATCCGAGTATAAGATACATTGTTGCCGCACAAGTACAACCAAATATTTCACGAAGCAATAAATACACACACACTTGCACTTTCACTATGAGAGTGACAATCATAGCAAAACCCCCGCGCCTTTTTCCCGCGCGTAAAAGGAATAGAAATAGGTCAGTGTATTGCTATTGCATCCTAGATCCTTGCGAATTTGCTAAAAAAACTTGTTCTTTCAGTGTGGACAGTGCCAGTGCGCACGCGTCCTTCATTCGGGATGTACGTTACGTAACACGGGAGCCCCGGCGCGCGCCGCCGCCGCGCCGTTATGTTTGGTCGAACTCGCTGACAATAATTGTTTTTTTTTTGTTATTGTGATAGACACTAAATAAGTTTAATACAGTATTTCTTTTTTTTATTGTGACAGGATACGTAACTTGGGAATATTATTATTTAGTGTTAGTGTTTTTTTTTGTGATTGACTGTTTTTATTGTGATAGGATACGTAATTAAACGTTGGTTGTATGTGTGTGTAATAATTAAAGTGTTCAGCAATGCCTCGTGTAACTTTCACGGCGTCAGAATACACTTACATGATTTTAATTTACGGTGAATGCCGTGGAAACGCAGATTTAGCTCTGCGAACATAGGTACCGAGAAAGGTATGGTGACCGGCGCAATAGCCCTAGGAACGCCGGCACCATACAATTGGCAGTACAAAGATTACGGGAATTAAAGTGCTTAGCGACGGACAGTGATTTAATTAGAAAAATTAATAACAATATTCTCCGTCGGTATAATTTGTGCATTAATATGAATCGAGGACACATCGAGAACTTAAAAATTTTGTGTTTTTGTGTGTGCGCGTACTTTACAACCTTACCTAACATAAAAGCCGGCGGGCGCTAGCGGTCTAAACCGCCCGCTCCCCGCGCCCCCCCCCCCCCCCCCCGCCAAGAGAGATAAGACACACGCACACGCGCTCCTGCGCGACTTTGTTACCTAGGCATCTAAGGTCAGTCAAATTTATTTATAAAGGGTGGTTGCGTTTCACTCTGACTTTAAGCCATTTAGTTTGTTTGAAAAAAAAAAAATTTCATTTTTGGAGCTTTCTATTTTTGTACTGTATCGAATTAATACTATACACGTATAGTATACGTAGTGTAATTTAATGCCCCTCTGTCATATCAACTCTGTATAACTCGAGAACGGCTGGACCAATTTTTATTATCTTTGATTTGTTGGATTTGTCTCCGCCCCGAATAGCAAAATAACTATTAAAACATGGGAAACAAAAAAATATGAAGACAATTCATTTTATTATACATTTAGACGGTACCACGGTCAGCTAGTGTAAAATATAAAACCTTTTTTAATAAATTGACATGATTGCCATTACAATCACTAAATAAAGAGTTTACATTGGAATTGTAGTAGTTATAATTGTATCCAAACTACAGTATAATGAACGGCAATCTAATAAATAAATTATTATTATAAAAAAAAATATTCGTGGAAACATAATTTTAAAGCTAACAGTATTATAATAATAATATGTACAAATAAATAAAAAGGAGGGGAAATAATCCAAGGGGATCAAAAAATTTATCCGCATCGCTGTCAAGAGGAAAAAACAATTGATGTCTCGTCTCGACCATATGGGAACTGGCTTTAACCTCTCGAATCTTAGTAGTTTCCTAAAAAAAAAAAGGTGAGGATATTTTTGACTCATTGGCAAGATTTTGGTGACTCTCCAGCTAAAGTCAGTAATCAAGAGTTCAAGTTAACTTTCTTGAATGACGCAAAGTATATTTTTTTCTAGGAAAAGACTTAGAATTTGGGTATTAATAAATGTCTACGTAGTGTCGTGTCGGTCGCATCGCTCTAGTATCGGAACGTTACTTTTGTTGGCTTGTGTGAGTGTGCCGTGCATGTGCGCGTGCGTTGATTCCGGTTCGAATTATGAAATAATTATGTGGAGTTAATTAAATACACATTGCAATGTTGATTGCAAACGATTAATGAATGAATTCAATTATTAAAATGAAGTGTCTAATTGTAATAAAGAGTTCTTAAATCCAGGATTATGATTTCCTTAAAATAATGTTTTTTTTTGGTGTACAGAAGTTATAATGTTTTCTGGTTGAATTTTTTATTTAAATTGAAAATACCGGTATTATTTAATGGAGATGGTTTATTTCTCTCTCCATTGTGTTCACATTTGAATTATTTTGTGATAAAATTAGTTTATGATACAGACGCCAGCACATCAAGCTACTACAATCTGTCAATTCCTTTAATAGATTTTCAACTTTATCGCTACAGCATAATGTTCAAGGTTGATTGGGAAAATTTGACCGTTTCGGGTAACTTGATGTACTGGCACGTCTGTACTTTAATAGACTTAAGGCAAATTGATCTACTGCCGGACATAAGACTCTCCAAATAACAAACGTATGTTCGTATCGGAGCTTCGCCGCGGTGTTTTATTAGTGTTGCTAGCCGAAGTTTGTTATTAACAGAAAGTACTTACGTTTACTTGGGGTCAAATAGGTTTCTTTCTTCTTTATTTTTTTCTTTTTATAAAAACGTTGCCCCACACTAGGAATTACTCCTGTATTGTGGGTGCGTTTACAAACATTTAAATTCACATACACAATCAGCCAGACTCGGAACAAATACCTGTAGGCAATACAAATATTTGTTCCGTGCGGGAATCGAACCCGCGACACGAAGCGCAGCAGTCGCAAAAAATCAAAATTCGAAAAATTGAAAAATTATGTAAAAAAAAAAATCCTATACATTCGCCCTCAATTACATGGGGTTTGAACATAACTAGTGAAATCTGCTTGTCTGAACTATACACCTCTGCTCTAATCCTTCAGGGAATACAGGGTGATGTTTATATTCTTCGCAAGATTATTGTATCCCAAGTCAAGACGAAGTAGCGTAGTTTTTGTTGGTTGTTCATTCCATAAGTTTTCGAGATTTAGCAAGACACTCCACTAACTAACATTATTATTCCATACTAACAAAATGTACAATAAAGTGTTTTACATACAGAGCAATTTTTTGCCTAAGATTTATATCGTTAGATTCGCCCTACCGCGCCAAAAGGTCGCGTTTTTGCTGTTCTATACTGTAAAAATCTCACCTTGAAAATTTAGATGAAGTGTGAACGGTCATTCTAACTGATTCTAGGGATTGACACTATCAACCGCTCATTTCACCTATGTTGTCACGGTCAGACGTTTACCGAATAGGTCGACTGTTTCGTTGTGACACCACCATGACGCAGTGACTTAGACTTGATTGTCATGGAAACGTCATTAGTATTGTGTGAGCTTAGTCTTCTCAGACTCTTTCGCGCGACTAAGGGTGGATTTTACCAATAAAACTGAAGAGCTCTGAGGAGAAGAGATCTGACAGTGTCATATCATTGTTAATACTGACAGCTCCTGAACGAAGTTTAGATGTGCTCATCGCGTTCAATTACATTGGTTAAATTCGCCCTAAATTACGGTGAGAACAAATTTAACGATTTAAATCTTTGCCTTCAGCAAGTTGTTAACATTAAAATTGTTTTGTTGTTATTAATAGATTAAAATTTAACATAACGTTTGTTGTGTCAGTGAATGCTTGTGTGATTTCGTACGATGTTCTCTTAAGTGTGCAATTTTGTTAAGTTTTTTTTTTCACTATAAATTTCTAAATCTCAATCGCAGGAAATTGTCGTGTTGTCGCAACGTTGTCCATACCCTTATATTTACTTATTGCATGCAATTTACTTGTTTATAGTTGAAACGCAATAATTATTTGTAATTTTATGTTATGAGAGCGACGGGCAGATGACTGAGAATAACAAAAATGATAAAATGACATCTTATTACTGTCTCACTGCTAGGCAAAAACCTCTTACCATATAGAGAAGGCACGAGCATTGATCACCACGCTTGCTCAAGATGGGTTACTAATAGCAATAACAAAAACTTTTATAGTACAAGAGCTGGCGATGGATTTTGTAAAGGTATATCAGCGCTCTAGGATTAATGTCCATTTTTTTTATTAAATCAGGTCCAGTGTGGGGCGGGGCGAGACGGGTGCCGCACGCGGCGGCGTCTTTGAATCGATTTAATTTTCCCATCACTAAATAGTGCTTGTGACGTCATAGTAGGTAGTCGAAAAATGGCACGCCTGGTTTTCATACAAATCGTGATGCTTGCGTTATCTAGCTCTACCTATATCTGTGGGTTTTTCGTACAATCAGAAGTCGGCTCATAGTGGTTATGTATAAGCTGACTTTTTGTTGTTGGCCTAGTGGTCGCAAACGCGACTGTTGAGTGTGAGATTCTGGGTTCTCAGGCAAAGTTTTTTTTTTGTGGGAATGATAAAATTGTCAGTAAAATCAGCCTATAACGTTCCCATAGGTGGGACACAGGCCTCCAGGCCTCTCTGTGAGAGAAAGTGGGGTGTAATCTACCACGCGGCCCAGTGCGGGGTGGTGGATTCGAGTCTGGGTGATGACAATAGACTTGTTCCCCATTACATAGGGAATATATCATAATTATCTGCTGAAGTCTTGGTGTATTATTATTCGGCTCTACCTACCCCTTTGAGGGTAAGATACCTTCTCAAAATTCATTACCATCTCTCCGACTATAATATCTTAGATTTAAATTAATTCTATAGTTATTGCAAGTCAGAAGCGCACATTAAATGACACGTATCATGTCATATAACATTCCAATCATTGTAATTTCAACCTCGTCTCATTGGCATAAGGTTGAAATTGTCATAATTGACGATCGCTTTTGAAATGCAACAACTGTATGGTTTGCAAACTTGGTTATTTTTTTTATCATGCAACAATGATACCAGTCTGTCTGTCCGTCGCTGTGTGCCATGTACGCTTGCTTCCGATGCAGCCGCTCCGCGCTGTTTGTAGATATTTTACAGCTGTTATATACACGCATAAGTACGTTATGTGTATTACATTATAGGGCTTACTAACGAATTGTGGGTATATACTATACAGATACATCTATGCCCGACCCTTTGCGAAATACGGGCGCTATGATATGTAAGGAAATTTTAATTTTTTTTAATTAGATTTTCAAGCATGGATCAGTGAGACACCCTCCTTACCCCCACCCCGGAAGGCCAACGCATATTAATAAGTTGAGTTGGACTAAGTTATCAAACACAACATGATTTTAAGGGGCCGGCGAACTACGCATGCTAATGCGTAGTTCATACAAACGTAATACCAAAATAATTTGTAAATCAAACATATTCTTAATGTAGTGTATTCCGATTGGATTACAGAATATCTAGGTTGCCAAATACATATTTTGAAAGGACTCTGATATAAAGACGAGATATGAGGAATTTAAAATTTCTATAGAAATCTTATTTTATAACTCGTCTTTAAATCAGTGTCCATTCAAAATATATTTGGGAATCTAAATATTCTGTAATCCAATTGGAATAAATACACACTAAATTAAGAATATGTTTGATTTTTAAATCATTTTGGTATTACGTTTGTATGAACTACGCACGCTCCGCAAGTCTCATGATCTCGTGCTGTCTCATGCTACTTTTGTGCGAGTTTTAGATGTCAAAGTCAGAAGATTTTAATCATTTCTTTAGTAACCGAGGCATAGGTATTGCTTGCTGGTCATGCCAAATCGTTGAAATTTCGCCAGTTAATTTAAAGGGTCCTGTAAATACAAGATGTTCTTGTGTGTGTCTATACAAGGCTAGAGGCAGATTTAAAGAACCCAAAAACATGAAATAACGTATAAATAAAAGCTGACTTCTGATTGATAAAACTGGAAATATACAGGGTTAATGAAAAAACACCAACAACCTCTTAAGAGGTCATTGTACTCATCATTATGAACAACTTTTACTATGGGAACAAACCTGAAATCGCGAAAAAAAATCAGTTGTTCCCTACATTTTGACGAGTTATACGAACATAAATGTAGGGAACAGCTGATTTTCCAATAACCCTGTATAGCTTAATGTGTTGCCGTGTGTACAGTCACAAGCACTAATATGTCAACACTTGGCATCTTTCAATTGCGATTTTTTCGTGAAATAACGAATGCAACGTTGAAATACGACTCTACACAAACCTATGGGATCGAAAATACTTTGTTCGTAATAACATAAAATTTCATTCAAAACTAAAGGAGAAAATCGTCTTTTAATAACGCTAAGTGTATACATACTTATGCTCGTGACTGTACAACCATAATACCGATTGTTGAGAATCTTCTAAATATTTTTTTTAATTCATATTTTTTCTTCAGCCCTTGCCTCGCCCTTCTGTATATTTAGATAATTACTTATTATTTTCCGTTTAGTCGTAGTCTTGTTAGTGTTAATTTGTAACGTGCATTTTTTTCTATACGTTAGTTAAGGCATAGCGCACTATGGGACAGTGGCGCAACTAAAACTTGGGCAACTGTTGCCCGGTAGTTGCGCAACTGTTGCGCCACTGTTGCTGGTGACGTTTTAAGGCTTCTTCCATAGTGGTATCGCGTTTTGTTCACTAGCCTGGTTTTTTGTCTTTCTGGTTATGTTTGATGTTTGTTAATTGAAGGACCGACAGCCAGAGCTGAAATAATTTCAATTTTATTGATTAATTAAAATGTTCAAGATTTTTGTAACAGTTGAGTATCGCAAGACATACTAATAGATAAGGATTTCTAAGTGTTTTTTTCATTGCGTAGTACTCGTAACATACCAAGCAAGAGCCGGTTAGAAAGAGATAACGCTACAATGTCGGATGTTCTATCTCACTCTAATACTTTGCTTTTCTAGCCACAAACACCGCTGTCGGTCCAACTTTTCGTTGCTCAATATGTATTACTTTATTTTATATTTATAACTCTTATATTACTTTTTATTATTGTCTGTAATCTTTCGATATATAACACGTTTCACCACTCGACCTTCCAAGCTTGCATGTGTTGACAGCTGTCATATCTGACAGTAACAAGATACAACCTTTTTTTTACACTTGAAATTCCGATTTCAATTTTTTTATAAAGTGACAGCTGTCAGTTATGTCAAAGTGACATTGACAGGTGTTGCTATTTGCAAAATTGTCACGTTCCGTGGTGAGGGGCGCGTTCCGTGTCCACGGGCGTCCGCCAGCCATTTTACCAAAGCATTGTAATACATACATAGAAGTGTAATAACTGATGACCGACCGAGACGCAGCTATACATAGACAATAGTAGAAAAACGGGAACGTAGCAACTGAAATAATATAGTTTAATTGTATACTTGTTTGATTATGTTATAATTTTCTACCATTTAATTTTAATTTTTGTCTTGTAGCAACCCCGTTTTAGCTGTCATGTGTCGATGACGTCTCGGCGGCGTCTCAGTCCGCCTCAATGTGCTCAGTCGTTTTATTTTATTAAATGCACTGCTAATGTATTCTCTGTTCTTTTATTTTTAACTTTCCTTGGTTTTTTACGCTTCTTTACTAGACATTTTTATGTTTACATTGAGCTATAATCATACCTGCCAATCATGGCAATAAAACGTTATAACGCAGCCAATGCATCAGCCTATCAGAACTTAGTATTAGTTTTAAAAAGTACCTCGTGCGAAACATGAATTTTTAAGTGTACAAACACACTATGCCGAATGTACGCGACCGAAGGTGCGCCCCGCGTGTGCGCAACTGAACTTCTGCCGCGTAAGTTCGGCACTTATGCTCTGACATATCAGCCGAATAGGTACGTCGGAACGTAAAATCAGCCGCGGAACTTCGGTCGCGTACCTTCGGCATAGTGTGTTTAGACACTAAGAGTTGAATATAACAAAAAATATGAAAGTTGATTTTCGAGAAATTATGTCGCCGAAAGTTATTTCACACTACAAGTGAACAAAGCTAATTAATATTTTAATTCTCTCCAAAATCGAGCTTATGAACAATTTTTGCTCAGATTAAGGCCTCAATCCTAACTTAGAAACTCGCACTGTATTCAAAACGAGGTAAGACCTTGTTTAGAAAAGGCGAATCTCTCGCGCATTGCGTTCGTTGCGTCCAGAACAAGCGTAATAACGTGCGAGAAATTGGGGACGAATTTTGCCGCTCCATTTACCTTGATATGTGCACTCGCTCTGGAGTTTGCGCGTGAACTGGATACAACAAGGAGTCTCTAGTATCTCGAATTGCGCGAGTCGACGCGTATGTCAAATTCGCGTGATTGTTGGCCAGCGCGTGTATATTCGCGTGAAACGATTTGCAGTGAATTCGCTCTTTCTGGATAAGGTCTAAGTTTGCTTCGTTTTCGACGCGATTATATAAATGTGAGGGTAAATGTTTATTATACGAATTGGTTGACAAACTAAAGTATTATATAAATCGTTTGTTGTGAAAGTATTTAGGAGCACGAGTGAAATAGCTACATATCACGTCCTTCCCTTCGTTCATAGGAATATATTGTACGCAAACTATCTGTCTGGCTCCCATTTCACTCACTTTGAGACTATCGCAAAAACGAATTTATGAAGGAGTCCTAAATTACTAGTGAAAAGAATATGTGCGGAGACTAACCCTTATTGCCGCCAATTTTCTTTTCGAAATGGGAATCGGACAAACTGCTCTTAATATTAGGTAAATAAAGTCTAAAATATTTAGTCGGTGCCTAGACTCTGCATATTGTTTCACAAAAATGTCTAAGAAATTATATTTAAAAATGTCTGGAAAATATGACGTTTAAAAAGGCGCCATTTGCAATTTAAACTGCTGTTCCACTAACAAGAGTTGTGGACCAACTATTTAATATGTTTTAGACGTAGTTAGTGTTAACGGATTAATTATAGATTTACGAAATTATCAAGAAAAGCTAATTTTCGATATTTATTTTGCTACAAAAAAGTCATTATTTTATTCGGCCAAGATTTCCAAAATGTTTGTATCGTTCCATACGTAAAAGTCAATTGCGACGTCCTAATTGGTAACATAATACTATGTAGATTATAAAAAAAGTGTACCTATAAATTCTAATCGTTGTTTCTTTAAGCTTTTGTAAAATTGTATAAAGTTGATTGTATTGTAAAAAAAGATATTTTTTCCATTTCATTATATAAAAAAAACTTGCCAAATGTTAGTGTTACCAGCTCGAATCGTAAAAAAAACTACTATTAAGCGTTCGAGTGTCACTTTGCCATTGCTTCTGTATACACCAGTCCAATTTAAGTAGCGTAGTAGCGTGTACATTGCCCGTGTATGTACAATATATTATATACATACATAGTGAATATTATAAAGTATTTTTGCATGATTAATTATTGTAAAAGTGTCCGATTGTGTGTAGTGAAACGTGTGGTTTACTTATCACGTTACTTCTGTTCTTATTTTAGATATCCGAGTGTGTCTTAGGATTGGCCGGCTAGAGTTGGAAATAACCGTTTTTACCCGCTAAATCCTATCAGGCCATTCCCGGGACGTGACGGCCGTGCTAGAAGTTCCATCGCCGGCTCGGACACGGACGTGAGGTCATATAAAATGTACGCAGTGATATTATTTTTGAGTTCCTGATGGAGGACGGTCCGTCCACGCCCCGGGCGCAGTCCTTCGGGGATAGATACCTTTAATCTAACTGCTGTTTCAATCAGTCCGCTAATAAAAACAGAATATTGTAGTAATATTTCTCAATCATAGTTGAAAAATTTTAATTGTTAAAAACTGTTGTTTATCAAACATATAAGTCGAAAGAGTGATAAAATAAAATTCCAACGTTGTTAGTAAACCACGCTGTATTAAAAATCATAAAATTATATAAAAATTAACGTTTGTGAGTAGGCACGCGTTCGGCGCCGCGAGATGGCGCCTCTTTGCAATAACTTTTCTATACGACAAATTAAATATAAATAAGGAGATTATGAATATGAATAGTGTCGGTAGTGTGCGCAGAATAGCAGTACGCGCCCCGTACGAAACAGCTCCGAATATTGGTAAAGCATAAAGTCCTGAGTTAGTCCACTTCGCAAATACCTACATGAAAGAATAATTCAAACACAAAGCATTTATTTCAAATCAGTCAAGCGGTCGGTCAGACAGAACGGGCAGGACACTCGTAAACCTACTACACCAATCTGATACCGTTTCGGCATACCTCATTTTATACCGATCCTGAATTAAGTAGGTACGAATGTCACCTTTGTACTAAACCATATGGTTTTAAAAAAAAGACGTCAAAAGATGACGAAAATTATGAAAACAGCCAATTAGTGAAGATAGAGAGAAAAAACAGCCAATTAGTGAAGATAGAGAGAAAAGAGCCAATTAGTGAAGATAGAAAAAACAGCCAATTAGTGAAGATAGAGAGAGTTGGGATACTCAAGTTTGGTTAATTGGCGTAAAATCTTACTTATTAACCTGCTAGGCTAAAAGCTATAAAACGTTACGTGTTATAAAAGCTAGAAATAACGGTTATTGGAAATTCTATTCTATTTAGTATTTGCGAAGTAAGCACTGAGGTAAAAATCCATAAACAATTAAAAGTATTCTACATACCAAAGTCCATAAGCATTTTATATAGTATATTTTTAATAAAATATTCGCCAGAAATTGAACATAGAAAAAGATATAAATTCACAAAATTATTTTGAAAAAATACACCGGCGCACTAATTGCGTGACCCACTATCAATCGCTATCTGAATCCAAACAATTCAGAATGTTGTTGAACTGTCATTATGAACGTTACGCAATTACCACCCTTAAAAACTTTAATTTCTTTTCCTTCGGCAACGTTCTACTAAAACTTTTAGGCTAAACTTTCGAATTGTTGTAGAGCCAAATTGCCTACCTAGCCACATGTGCCGTGTTTTGAACGGATGTAACAAGATCTGAGCGCTCTAGAAGCTTTTAGTCGTACGAAAATTTAATCGTTATCCTTTACCGAATCTATTTTAGCCTGGCTTTAAATCAGTAAATTCCCAACTCCGCTGATTGCCTGACCCCGCGTCCTAATCAAAAGCGCCGCGCGAGTTCACGATCGTCACGGTCGTTCAAACGCGACGATTGATCGCGCGAGTATGTCATATTCATATAAAAGAGCGTCCTAACCAAAAGTGATCGTCGGTTTGTTTGTCACTTTTTGATCGGTGAATCGGGACGCGTGCCAACAGAGGGCGCCTTCCGGTTTTCCGAACAAAAAGTGACACAAAAATCGCGTAATCGCTCGACGATCGCTTTTGGTAAGGACGCAGGATTCACACAGCGATGGCATTTTGATTAAGATGCGGCCTCACCCACCAAACTCTCGGCTGACTAACAAGTCTCTAGGTCGCGTTGTGTCATACATAACCACTGTTCCCTGTTTCGCTGTAGCGCTGTATTGTAAGCTCAGTGTGTTCGTGGTCGCTGAATGTTGTAAAAACCTTTAGTGTTGTGAAATGTGAGCCTCCTACTGCTGAGTTAAAGTATTTGAAATATAAACGGTCATTTAAAAAAATCTAATGGGAAGTGCCCTTTTTTTTATTTGAAATGGGCTTGCTCTTGACTCTAGTCTAGGTCAAAGATAAATAAATAGAAAACATTGGTGTCGATTCTCTTGTTCACAAACTAAACTAAATTTAAGTTCAGTGCTTTTCTTTCTATTTCAATAAGAAAAGGACAGAAAATAAATTTTAGTTTAGTCCTGTCAAATTAATCAGCGCCTGACACTACTCCGTATAAGTTTAGTCAAACCTTCAACTCTTGATTAATGGCTTTTGTGGAATAAACACCACAATTTTGCCAATTTCACGTACTAAAATCCACTAAATGAAAAAATTAAATCTCTCTGACACGTGTGACAGCTCGCAACTGCGGCTGCTTGTGACATAAGTTTAGACGTGATTAAAAACTTGCCTCCTAAAGTTACGTCAATTTACGTCAGGCGCTGATTAATTTGACTGGTCTAAACTAAAATTTATCTGCTGTCCTGTTCTTAATGAAATGGAAAGAAAAAGATGCACACTGAATTTAAATTTAGTTTAGTTTGTGAACAACAGGATCGGCACCATTGTGTCTTAATTCCCGGGTAGAGAAAATTTTTATTAGGTTTTCCATCTGGAATCTCTCAGTAGCAGTTCCGTAATGTGGATTTGAGCACGATTGATGACAATAGTCGCGTCCCCTAATAAATGCGATTTCTATATATCTGGCGAAATATTGGCGTACTGTAGTTACACATCTGCCTTTCCCTTCAGGGGTTACAGGCGTTTTGTTATGTTATTAAAATACTTTAGCTCAGCTATCAGTAACTAGCCGACTGTCCTTTCGAAACGCATCCTAGCTCTTAAATGTTCGGCGAAGATTTTTGCATTAATGATTAGAACATAGACAATAGCGGACAGCTGCGAGTAATACATACCTACCTCTGCGCTGAGGCGTTGAACACCAAGATATATGAATTTATTAATATTGTGTATTGTATTATAGTTTTTAATCTAAATTCATTGTTTTTATTTTAGTTGTTAACGTGAAAAACTGGCCCACGAAATGAATAAAAAGCTAATTGCGTAACACAATTTCAAACAATCACAATCCGGGAGTTTAAAGATGTTTCTTATTCATTGCTTCTTAGATTTAAATAAATTCGTCTGTTCAACAACGTACAATGCGTGCCACGAAAGATGAGACTTGACACACCACGTGGTCTGACATGCGCAGAATACGATTTTAGGTATCTTTAGCGGTATGAGGTCTGAGTGCGGGGCGGGACCGGACGTCATAGGGCGGCGGAAAGAGCGGGGGAGGCGGGGTCAAGTCTCATCTTTCGTGGCACGCATTGTAAATAACGCAATGAATGTGGCTGAACTGCCATTTTGACTCGCCGATCAATAGGAAATATGCATGAATTTTTTTCATGGCATTTATTAACAAAATATGAAAATACCGTAGTAGAGATGACAAAAAGTGAAATTAAAATTAAAATCGGCCAAGAAACACGGCCGATATGAGCATTTAAAACTATTGATTACACACCAATTAGACAGAGAGATCCGACATAGACTGTGACGTCACATGTCACTACGGCCATATAAACTCCGTGTTAAATTTCGTTTTGCGAGAAAGAGATCTTCGATGGCTCATATCTTTTTTAATTTCATAGTTATCCGAAAAACAGTTTTACTAAACTGTTTATTACATGAATGAGGATTAATTTTTTAAATAAAAAAAATCATGCATATTCCCTATTGTCATTACATGTGTGGTACGCAATTACCCCGCTGAGAGACTAAATCCTAAGTGCTTGTTCACGAAGGAACGCGCGGGCGCGGTGACGGGTGTGGGCGCGGTGGACTTGGTTCGCCGCACCTGCGTTTTGTACAGACGCCAGCACATCAAGCTACTACAATCTGTCAAATATCTTTAATAGATTTTCAACTTTATCGCTAAAGCATAGGGTTCAAAGTTGATTGGGAAAATTTGACAGTTTCGGGTAGCTTGATGTGCTGGCGTCTGTACGTGAACACTTGCATACAATGCGTGCCACGAAAGAAGAGACTTGACCCCGCCTCCCCCGCTCTTTCCGCCGCCCCTATGACGTCCGGTCCCGTCCCGCACTCAGACCTCATACCGCTGAAGATACCTAAAATCGTATTCTGCGCATGTCAGACCACGTGGTGTGTCAAGTCTCTTCTTACGTGGCACGCATTGTACGCAATTACCCCGTTGAGAGACTAAATCCTAAGGAAAATCTGTGCTAATACATGATGCACTGAACATACTAAAGAATGTTTTATTGTAAGGACAAGATCTATAAACGTTACAAGTATTCCTGTCACTGTCACACAGCTGTTGCTCCACAAGCGCAAGATTGAGACGGAAACACGTCTTAAGCGACGATTTCTAATAAATGATAAATGATTTTATTTTTGTAAGTAGGTTTGCACAAACACTTTTACACGTCAATCATGTTTTTTTAAAACTAGATGAGGTCGGCGTTTCCTATCTGACTACTCTGAGAAGAAAGGCCGAAACAAACTCAGAGGTCACAGTCTCTTAAAGTCCAGACATAATCTTGGTCAGGTGAAGACCATGTAGATCGATGTCTAAGATGGTCTTTTGAGGAAAGAACCACACAGATTGAGAGGACCTGTCCAGTCAGTGCACGCATTTGTCAGAAATCAGATATAATAACGGCAACAGTGACGGCTGACATGAGTATTATGGCAGCGGGGTTTGACTCTACGGTGTCCAAAAACGCTCTCTAGGAAAACACAAGGATGATTTTCACCAAATGGCTTGCATCGCATTGGATCGGAACGGATTTTACAACAACTTTAAACGATATTAAATCGTGTATACCTACAGTATTTAAAGTCTGTATTACCAAACCGCGCACAGCAGCTTGACCGCGGACGTCTTCGGCGGCGTATGCTGCGACGCCTGCGACGCGCGATCGGCTCCGTTCGCCTGTCATCATATCCGATCGAATCCTTTCGGCTGTCGTCCTTTTTCTTTTCCTATTCTGTGTTTTAGATTATTTTCTTCTTCTTCTAATGTAATAGCCAACAATACTACGTCAACTTAAACCTTTTTCAAAAATTAGAACACTTCAACACGGTAAGAATGAAACTGTTTGACTAGGCGCAGAAACGGATACGTTCGTAAGCGACGATAAGGAGCCGATCGTATGCGTCGACATGCTGCCGGACGCGATCGGCTGTCGTCGCATCCGTTCGTATCTTTTCCGATGCGATGCGATGCGAACAGTTTGGTGGAAATCATCCTTTACTTTCATAAATAACGTCTAAGTAGTAACGTCATTCGCCGGTAAACTGCAGGCGCTACTTTTACGAAAACGTAGCCAAAGTCAAAGTAACGTTTACAGATCTCGGCCTAAGAGTCACAGACCGCACTTTGACAGAAAAGTAAACGCTTCATACGAATGTGATCCTTATTTTTGCAGTACCTTTAGGGTTCATATTCGTATAAGCGAAAACAAGCAAGCGTGTCATGCGATAATGAACATTAATTTATCCGAATACAGTCCATATTTGTATGAAATGTTAAATTTGCAATCTGATGTCGAAGTGTCTGGCTCTAAATATAACAAGATTTTAAGGCACAGTAAAAATAAAGAATAGTAGGTACCTATCGAAGCAGCCGGTCGTTTCTGTAAAAATCTCACCGTGAAAACTTAGGCGATGTGAGTTTGTTTTTGCTAGGAATTGACACTATTGACAGCTCACTCAACGCTCACTTCACCTAAGTTTTCACGGTGAGATAGTTACAGAATCGCACTGTAGCACCCTTATTGCGTAACACGTTATGAATCACAATCTGAATCATTTTGAAGGATATTTCTAATCCATTGCTTCATATGTTCGAAAAAATTGTCTGCTCAACAACGTAACGCAATGAATGTTGTAGAACTGTCAAAGTGAAAGACATGCCTACTCTTAGGGATGGCGATTCTTTCCGAAAAATATCGATTTTTAAATCGATCCGAATCGTAAGCGGATGTATCGATTCACAAAAAAATCGTGGCCTAAAAAATCGATTTTTTTCAAGTTTGCATTTATAATGTAAATATAAATCCATTTTATGAAAAACAAGAAACATTTAATAACATAATAAATGATCTCTTATCAAGTTATCAGTACTTCAGTAGTCAGTAAATTTTTTTTTAGTTCAGGGAATTCGATAATAACAATCATTTTTATTACCATATCAAGGTCAGATCAGGTAGGTATGAAAAAAGACATTTATTTTCAAAATGTATTTATTACATAAAAATGTTAAAGCTCCCAATGTTTCATATCTAAAGTTTTTAAAAACAATAGTCTGTCAAGTCTACTGGGATCCAAGCGGTTCCGCTCATCACTTGCGATGTTGCTTGCGATTGAAAAAAGGCACTCCAAAACAAAAAAAAAAATCGAATGGCGATTTTCAAGGTGAAACATCGATTCAGTACTGCATATCGATTTAAAAAATCGAATTTTTGGGCCTGAAAAATCGATTCTTGGATTAATCGATCTCAGATCGCCATCCCTACCTACTCTAAGGTTGCCTGTCTACCGGTGCGGAGCGAGGCAACGGAGCGGAAAAACGGAGAAATATTAACCAATAGGATTACACAAAATCTTTGCTCCTCTTCAGTGGAAAGGGAGTTACGAACTAGTTTAAAAATTCATACAAAACCGGGAAGCGGAGCGGGGAAACGGAGAGGAGAAACGAGGGCGGGCGCAGGTTGTGGCCTCAGTATGCCGCCGTAGTCTGACCAGTACGCACGTGACCGACGCAGTGAAGACAATGGATGTCAAACTTATCGAAAGTGTGAAAAAGTATCCGTGCGTTTGGAACACATCTTCAGAATTTTACAAATGCAACGAAACAAAAGATGCGGCGTGGGACCAAATAATCATAGAAACAAACATATCGGATGGTAAATATATATTATGTATCTTTATTCTATAAATACCCTTTATTAAATATTGATATCTTTATACTATATTTTTTTTTATTTAACAAAAGGATACCTTAATACTGTCCGCGGCTGGCCAAGCTATCCAAATCTGTCAAAGTTCATTGTTCATTCTAAAATGAACCACATATCACTGACGATAGATTCTTTTCAAAATCTTGCCATGGAACCTTCCCCTGATTATTGAAGTATGAACAATATAAGGTCCCATTAAAATGGACAAACTTTTAGACATCATTTATATCACCAAAATAAAGACCATGGTATAAAAATCTTCCTCTCATCTCTTCCCCTAGATCACACATCAACGATTATGATTTTCCTTCTAGCATCAGCTAAACACATCAATACTACAGAAAATCTCTTTTTGTAGTTGAAAAACGAGGACCCAGTTTTCGAGGGAGCCTTGTCATATACGTGCTTGCCATCAAGAGCACCTGTACAATTTTCAAATTTCCATAGTTCATCAAAATCTTTTGCGATTTCTTTCCAGTCGTTTTCTGTTGATTCCGGCATAACAAGAGATTGCAATAAATTCCATAAAGTATCACAAACCTCATCAGCAATTCTTGATACACTTTTCAATCCAATTCTAAAATTCTCTCCCATCGTCGTAAATGACTGGCCGGTTGCTAAATACCTGAAAAATAAAAAAGCTATTTAATTGTCCAGACACCAGCACATTAAGCTACTACAATCTGTCAAATTTCTTTAATAGATTTTCAACTTTATCGCTAAAGCATAAGCAGTGCGATTCTGTAACCATCTCACCGTGAAAACTTAGGTGAAATGAGCGTGGAGTGAGCTGTCAATTCCTAGCAAAAACAAACTCACATCGCCTAAGTTTTCACGGTGATATTTTTACAGAATCGACCGGAAGGTTCAAAGTTGAGTGGGAAAATTTGACAGTTTCGTGTAGCTTGATGTGCTGGCGTCTGTACTATGCCTATACTATACCTTCGCGTGCATGCAATAATTTTTTTCACAAATAGGGCGTCCTTCCGGTCGTTTCTGTAAAAATCTCACCGTGAAAACTTAGGTGATGTGAGTTTGTTTTTGCTAAGAATTGACACTATTTACAGCTCAATCCACGCTCACTCCACCTAAGTTTTCACGGTGAGATGGTAACAGAATCGCACTGCTGTATGGAATACATTTTTGTGTTTGTTGATTGTTTTAGTTAAAACTGCCAAGTCGCGATGGAAACAACTGAGAGACAACCATCGAGATGCATTAAAAAGACAAAATGCAACAAGGAGTGGACAGGCTAGAAAACAACGAAAAGAATGGAAACATCAGAAAGTCATGTCATTTTTATTGCCTTACATGTGTAACAGAGACCGGTCATCAAATTTTGCGCCCTTGGACGACTCAGTAAGCGAAACTTCAAATCCGCCAAATACACTTGATGAGAGTTCACGGGAATCATGCAATTTGTTGCCATCAAATTCAAATAATCTTCCTTCTATCAATGTTTCTAATGATTCAACAACATCTGGGCCTCTTCTATCCACATTCAAAAAAAGAAAGAACGATGAAATTCTAGATTTTTTTAAAAATAATCAAGAACGCCGCGAACTTTTGGAAAGAGGACGGATTGAAGTTAAAAACATGATGTCAGCCAGTGATAAGTACGATGAAATAGACTTATTTTTTTTTAATTTGGCTGCATCGACGAAAAAGCTGCCGTATTATTTACAACTTCAAATTAAAAAAGCCTGCTTCAATGCGGTAATGTCAGCTGAAGAAAGTAATCTCCCTCGCTCCGCTCCGCTGACTCGCTCCGCTCCGCTGCTTGGCTCCGCTCCGCTGCCTCGCTCCGCTCCGGTGGACAGGCAGCTTTAATGTCTTACGCAATTACCCCGCGCTGGTTCTGTGGTCAACACACTGACCTTTAATAAACACTTGTATAATACAGGTCAGTGGGTCAACATCATTGACGAAAATCAATCAATCGAATTATTTTGACTTTTTAAGTAATTGTTACGTACAAAGCTTAAGTATATGTCTCGTTATATATGTGTTTTCACAATAATTACATAAAATTAGTCGTTACAATAATTGAAAAAGAAAACAGCAATAATAAAATAAAAAAAAAACTCCGAATTTACTCTGTGCATTATATTTTTAATACAGTGCTACCATAAAGATGTTTTAATGGCGGCAAAGTGTCTGTGCTGCCAATTTAAAAAGTAATCTACCAATTTGGTAATATTTTGTGTGTTGTACTTTGCTTGCTTGGATCTTAGGATGGCTAAGGATGTGGATTCCATCGAGTCTGATAGATATAGCTAAGAACGTTAACATACGGTTAAAAGATCGTGTAAGCCGAATAACGGTGGTACCACACTACTGCAAATAAAGTAATTTTGAATAGCGATCGGTTGTTTTATTATTTACTATACTCCTTGTTGGTCAAGTGGTTGCAAGCAATCCTGCTGAAAATTCCAGAAAAAAATAAAATCCAAAAAAAAAGAAAATCCAGATGGAAAAATCCAATAACATTAAAGTGTTATTGGATTTTTCCATCTGGATTTTCACAGCAACAACCCGGGGTTTGGATTGCCCGCTTGATGGCTCGCCCCCTATCTATATCTATACTAATATTATAAAGCTGAAGAGTTTGTTTGGTTGAACGCGCTAATCTCTGGAACTACCAGTCGGATTTGAAAAATTCTTTTGCATTTGATAGCCCAATTCTTGAGGAAGGCTATTTAACATCACGCTATGACCTTTAGGAGCCGAGCAAAAAGAAAAAAAGTCAGAAAGAACGCTAAGCAAAAACGAAGTAATAGCGCGGGCAGGCGATGCGATGCGACGGGGTGGGTCGGAGTAACAAGAAATTTCACGCGGACGAAGTCGCGGACAGAAGCTAGTTACATCATAATCACCCTAAAATGTACCCACTGCTGGGACACAGGCCTCCTCTCTGTGAGAGGGAGTGGGCCGTAATACACCACGCGGGCCCAGTGCGGGTTGGTAGATGTCACATGTCTTCGAATTTTTGGTTCTAGGAAATGCCGGTTTCCTCACGATGTTTTCCTTCACCGTTTTGTGAGCAGTGGTGATGAAATAATTTACACAAAGTAAAGCGCCTGAATCGGTTCGAACCTACGACCTACAGCTCGTAAGTCGCGGCCGATACCACTGGGCCACCACTGCTTCCTATTTCATGGGACTTTAATATAACTGGAAAAAGGTTGTACTATAGGTACAGATGTTCTATGTCACGAAGTCCGTTTGGCTATGAATGTTGTCAAGCGTGCACATGCACATTGTGATCAACAGAGACTCAACAATGGCCCAACAGGGTGAAGTAAAACGGTACACATTCGCGGAAATAGCCTCATGCGACGGCAGCAAGGGGCAGCCGCTGTGGGAGCGCGCTTGTCGGGATACGTCACTACTACAATCAAAGCCCAAAGGACTTCGTGAAATAGAATATCTGTACACCAGCTCTGTCTAACCTTACGGGGAATACAGGCGTGGTGTTATGATATTTACTACATATACATCTGCCTAACCTTTTCCCAACTATGTTGGGGTGGGCTTCCAGTCTAACGGGATGCAGCTGAATACCAGTATTTTACATTGAGCGACTGCCTATCTGACCTCGCGCTGCTTCCCGCCCCAGATCTTCTTCGGAAATCGAACCGAACTTCGGTCGCGTATAATGTGTCCTCTACAGAATAATATGTTGCCGCTGAACTTACGCCCGACCGAAGTTCGGCAGTACGCTATAACGCAACGTAATTTCGGCATAATGTGTCGTCAGTAATTCAAATAGCATTGCAGGCATGCCGAACTTGGGTCGCGTACCTTCGCCATGACACTTAAACAGCCGAGAATGGTAATTTGTTCTAGCCCACTGCTGCTTCAGAACAACGCTACACCACACACTGCACAATGGACGGTCGCTAAATTAGAGGAGCTGCGATTGGAATGTCTGCACACCCACCATTCTCCATGCTCTCATGAAGTGACGCGCGCTTTACTTGTGGTAATCAAGTATGCAAACATGCTGACAATGTGTGTGTGTAAGCGCAGGAGCTCTCGGTACCGTCCGAGACAATGGCGAAGTCGGAAGTGTGTGTATATGTTATGTGCTGACGTTACTCGTCTTCATGCACACATTCACAGACTGTTTGTACACTTGTTAACCACAAGTAAACTGTGCGTCGCTTCATGAGATAAAAAAGACGGTAACGCTTAGAAGTAATTGGCGTAAGGGTCCAGCTTCTCGACCACGTGGTAAATGAGGTTGCTGGTTCGAATCTGGCAAGTGACAGCGTGACTAATTTGAAGTTACCTAATTGTTAAACCTATATAAAGCGGTTATTCCGTTTATCCATTCCAATTTCCGCCCCGGCCCTTGCTCGAGCCAGCCCGCACCGCTGAGCCTGCAGTTTTAAATCGTCCCTAAATCATTCCGATCCAGCGTGTCCCTTGCTGCCCACTCTCAGTGACGTCCTAAGCCGAGGTCCGTACCCCACAGGGGGTGCCCCTGGCGTGTAGTCGCTTAGTTTTTATGTTTTTTAAGCCCTGGCTGTAGGCCTTAATTTATTGAGGCATCCACAGGCAAGCCCGGTTAAGCAAACGACAACCTCATAGGTAGAACTGAAAGATGCCATTGATAAAAAAAACAGTGGCACTAGGAGTGCCGACAGATGTGAAAACAAAACACAAATAGAACACTTTGCTATCACTCACTGACATATCGGATATACATTAAAACCGAGTACATCTCGAGGACAGCCGAACACATCCGCAGCGGGTATTTTTTTAATCGTCTTATAAACAAAACACGCGCGGTGTCGCTTACGGTAACAGTGTAGTAATCGGTCTAGCCTTTCAGGAGGAGTTCAGTGACAAACACCCTACAGAGGAATTATATATTTAAAGATGTATAAATAAATAAATTACCTATAAGTACATCTACAAAAAACTGCTCAATAAAAATTACGATAAGCTCTTTATTTATTACGTAAGACAATTTTGACCACGTTCTGTCCCCCCCCCACCCCCTACGTAAGAAAAACTAAAAATTGGATGAACCCCCTTCACCCCTTTTCGACCTTACGTAAGATCAGTAATCTCCGGGTCAGCGGGATTGTCCGAAAGGGTTACCGCTGGCCCGGAACATAACGGGCTAAGGAACGAACACGGGTGGTTTTTTAGTCAGTAAGAGTCTGACACTCCCTTCCGCTCCACCCAGAGCGGGAGGGGTCATTTGATGATTTCCCATCCTGAAAAAAAAAAAGATCAAATCTCAACCAAAATTACAAAGAAAAAGTAGCAAAAAAACTAAAACTTATTTTTTGTTTACTCTAGGCATATAAAAAAGCGGGCGAGTTTGGACCAGGGATTAGTATGGACGAAGCCCTTTTGTGATCCTATATAAAAACAATAAAACCCCTCCCACCTCCACGTAAGAAAAAGTAAGACTTGTTTGGACCCCTCCTCCCTTCTCAAATCGTCTTATAGTCCAGTCAAAATAGACATTTGACTTAGCCAAAATTCGCATAGAGCTGAAAATTGGCAGAGACGTTATATACATCATTATAAATGAAATGTCAAAAATCCCCTTCGATCCCACTTCTGCAAAAAAAAATATTCAAGGTCAAAAGTACAAAATTAAGGTTTTTTTCCATTTTTCTCGAAAACAGTAAGTATTATCGTGAAAATAGATCAGACAAAAGTTGTAGATCATACAATTCTCTACAAAAATGGTCCAGTCACTTTTTCTCTTACGACTCACCATTCGTGAGATATCGCGATTTTAATCATTAGAAAATTCATTTTTTACATAATATGCACACATTTCCGCACCACCTATGAGGTAATAATGTACTTGGCGCATTTTTTTAACGTGGTTTCCCCAGTAGGTATACTCCACGATCTATTGTTATAAAGAAAGTTTGATCAGATCGCATCCTATTAATTGCAAGAATAGTAATATTGCTAATGATCAAAGTGGAATAGGTTGTTTTTCTACATGTTATATTGAAAGAAATACAACAGATGAAGATATTTATGATATTAATGAGGAGACAATTGATGCATCCCTTTTCTTAGAACAGCGAACTTCTGCAAGAAGAAGAAAATAAAGACGAAGAAATAATTGTCGAAGTAGAATTAGACAATTATCTTATATAATGACATGTGTAAAAAAACAATCTATTCCACTTTACTCATTAGCAATATTACTACGAGGATTCTTTCAATTAAAAGGATACGATCTGATCAAACTTTCTTTATTACAATAGATCGTAGAGTATACCTACTGGGGAATGATGATGATGATGGGACTCCCTTCCCCGCATTCGGGCCGTTGTGCGTGGGGATTCTGGCTAACAGAGCCAGCCTAGCTCCGCCCAGAAGCACAGAAGCTTCCTGGGAGCTTCACAGGCTTCGCGGAGCGACCTCATTGTTCCGAGGATTTCTGCACGTTGAGAAGCCACGGCCTCGCAATCCAGGATGACGTGGGCGGCTGATTCCTCGGCATCAAGGCAGCCCCTGCAAAGGGGGCTGTCCGTGGCGCCTATGTTGAAAAGATGTTTGTTAAGGAGGTTGTGGCCCGTAATTGTACCTATTATTATTCTAAGGTTATTCCTACTCAGGCTGAGAAGTTTTTTGGTTAATCGCGGGTGTATCATTGGTAAAGTCAATTTTGACTGTCTACAGTCTGTTGCCCGTGACCATCTGTTGTTATGAAGTTCGGTCGATCTTTGGCGAATCCACGCACGAAATTGTGAGAAAGGCAAAGGGAGAAGTGGGTACGGGCCTAGCACCCTCATATCAGAGCCTCTCTTCGCAAGTTCATCTGCAGCATCATTGCCCAGAGATTCACTGTGCCCTTTGATCCACTGGAGAGTTATACGATTAGACGTCGATAAACTCTCCAGAGCTAGATGGCACTCAAAAATTAGCTTATAGTTAGTTTGTTTGCTTCCTAAAGCTTTGAGCACAGATAGGCTGTCGGATAGGAATTTAATGCCATAGTTCCGGATGCCTAAGCGCTTTACTGCTGTTGCAGCTTGTGTTAAGGCAACACATTCGCATTGAAAGATCGAACTATGTGTGCCTAGTGGTATGTGAAAGTTAATATTTAGGTCAAGGGAGTGCACGCCAGCACCTGAACCGTTTTGTGTTTAAGAGCCGTCTGTATAAATGCGCACTTCATTGACTCCTGACTGATCCCTTTCTTCCTGAACTGTTTGTATAATGTAGTTCTTGTTGAACATCGGTTGGTTTGGTGTTCTGTCACACGGGGCAGCGATAAGAGGCTGGTACTCAATCGCCCGGTCCAGGATTTTAGCGTGTGGACTGGTAATGTTTTTGCCCCATATGCCCAGATGCATTAGCCTGATGGCGGCTAGCGCCGCTTCCTGCTGTATGTACAGGTCAAGGGGAGTTAATTGAAGGGCTATCTCCATCACCTACTGGGGAAACCACGTTACAAAAAATGTACTAGTACATTACCTCATAGGTGGTGCGGAAATGTGTGCATATTATGTAAAATATGAAATTTCTAATGATTAAAACCGCGATATCTCACGAATGGTGAGTCATAAGAGAAAAAGTGACTGGATCATTTTTGTAGAGAATTGTATGATCTACAACTTTTGTCTGATCTATTTTCACGATAATACTTACTGTTTTCGAGAAAAATGGAAAAAACCTTAATTTTGTACTTTTGACCTTGAATAATTTTTTTTGCAGAAGTAGGATCGAAGGGGATTTTTGACATTTCATTTATAATGATGTATTTAACATCTCTGCCAATTTTCAGCTCTATGCGAATTTTGTCTAAGTTATGACTTATTTTTGTCTATTTTGACTGGATTAAATGAACACCCCATATGTAGGTATTTACGTACATGCAGTAAGCAGTAGGTATATCTATAATACCATAACCTATCAAATTCTTCTGTACTTACAGCATAATAAAATCACTCATAAGGTTAAGAAATCAGAAATATATACCTGATCAAGAACAGTAACCTACAGTGTGTAGTACGTTTGTCTCTACTACACGTATGTGATTTAGCTTTTCAGTAACCCTTCGTCCGCTGCGAGGAAAGCGCGCGTCGCGTGTCTTGAAAAGTACGAACAATTTAATGTTTACGTAAAAAATAGTTTTTGTGGAAATAACGTGACTTTAATACATAATACAAATTGCTATATTATAAAAGGTAAGTGTATTTAGAAATTTTTCTTTCCCACGTCAAAGTTCATCATCTGCCTAGCATTTTCCCAACTATGTTGAGGTCGGCTTCCAGTCTAACCGGATGCAGCTGAATACCAGTATTTCACATGGAGCGACTGCCTATCTGGGTAATTCGATACATATTTGTTACAGCCGCGAATCATATTTTGATCGACGTACAACTTAATACTGACCAACGAATTGCAAAAAAACGTAAGAAAATTTGAATTTCGCGGGCTACCTTAGCGCTTCCTCCTTAAGAAGTTTAGTTTGTTCTTGGGATAAATTCATGCTAACCCCCCCCCTGGATATGTGACATCTACCAACCCGCACTGTGCCCGCGTGATGGATTACCTACGACCCACTCCCTCTCACAGAGAGGAGGCTTGTGTCCCAGCAGTGGGAATATTATTGGTTGATTATAGGGACCCCGGGACCCCCCTTTTTATTTATTATTTTTGAAGTGAAAACTTCTTTAGCGGCGTTGTACACTTTTTTGTAATGGGTAAAAAATGTTATACTCGCGTCAGGACACGTGACCTGATCGAAAATTCGTAAGACGGATGGCCGTAGTTTACTTCTGTCGGCACTCCCGGAGTGCCACTGTTTTTTTTTTCTTTTTTATTTATTTGATATAAGTTTGCTCTTGACTCTTCTAGGTCAGAGGTGACAGAGACAAAGTCGACGATGGAGTGAGCTTGTTCACTCTTACTTTGAACAGATTCGGTTTCTTTACTGAAGTGTAAAGTTTAGATAAAATATATCACTAAAATGCTCTGTAATAGCACAGCAAGTTGCGTTTTTATCTAGATTTAGTTTTGCGTCGATGAGCGCGAAAATAATATTGTAAAAGAATGTAGATAATATTCCATATTATTTTAATACTTCATTGAATTGAGGTGATATTTAGCTTAAGGTTAAAATAATGATAGCCAAGTGTAAAGCGGTCTGAGTTCGATACCTGAGTTGGAAAAGTGAAATTAGGTTTTCCCTTTAGAAAATTCTTAGCAACAGCTCCGGAGTCTGGATTTATGCTCTGGTAATGGATAGATATAGTTTACGGTTAAAGGCTCCTACAAACAGGCGCGACACGCGATAAAATCGCGCGCTACTCAAAGCGCCTGATATTAACTAAGTAGGTATCCTTTAAATAGGTTATTTATAGGTATATGGTCCATATAAATCCAAAGATTGTCGTTATTAAAAGATCGCTTGTAGCGATAAGACCGCCCGTTGTGGCACACTATATAAAATTTCTACAAACTCAAAAAAGCATTTATTTTAATTAAATCTTGTACAGGTAGGTACTTTTGAATTGTCAAAATTAAATAGTCTGTCAGTTAGTCAGAAAGTTGAAGCTAGTTGCCCATTCCAAAACGTAGATCTCTATGGAGAAGAACGGGCAAGAAACTCTATGGACACTCTTTTAAATCAAGAAATTACAAAATCCTGGGTAGCTACATTATTTTTATTGCATAAATATATGTGAGAAGAGAACAATGTAAAAAAAAAGACACAAATGAAGAAACAATTCAAAATATAAGATTAAAAATAAGTATAATAACATTTAATATATGGTCATTTATATGGACCCTCATCACCATCTACCTGACTTATCCCAACTATGTTGGGGTCGGCTTCCAGTCTAACCGGATGCAGCCGAATACGAGTATGTTACACGAAGCGACTGCCTATCTGACCTCCACAACCCAGTTACTGGGTTAGAACACTATGCCCCTTGGTAAGACCGGTTGTCAGACTTTCGGGCTTCTGCCTGACGACACGTAACGACTGTCAAAGATCAAAATAAAGATAAGAGATCCTCTAAAACAAACTATAAATTTGAAGCCAGTTTTCACCACCATTTAGAGCTTTTATTTTGGAAGAAGAGCTTTGTTTCGGAATGTTTAATGTAAACCTAAAAAATAATATTAAATTTAATACAAAATTCTTGGTTTTTTATCAAGTCGTGAAAACCGTGCGAGGTGGTTGCTTGTTTTACTATAAACGGAACGACATCATTCTAATTGCGTAACAAACCATCCATCTCAATCTGAATCATTTTGAAGGATATTACTAATCCATTATTCTATCTGTTCGAAAAATGTGTCTGCTGAATAACCTAAATGTAAAATGACGAAATGAATTTTGTTGAACTGTCCAAATGAAACCCGTCGCTACTGATGGTGTGTTACGCAATTACCCCGCTGGTATAATATTCCTGGTAAAAACGGATAGAACTGTAAAACTATACGGTCAGACAGGTAATAGGCTATAATTTACAGTCGCCCCTTGGGAACCCGGCCCCGGCTAATATTTAATTCAATTGTATATTCCCGCTATTACGGGTCACTCAACTCGGTTTAAAATTAACGTCACGCTTCACTTGAATGTAGAAATGAAAATGAAATGTTTATTTATAATAATAATAAATTCATTTATTTCAGGTTAATAATAACCATTGCCACACGATATAAATTAATAGAAACCATAATAAATAAATAATATCAGATAAAAACCAAATTAGAGCAAATCAAATAAAATTATATCAATATTATTTTACGCAGCGTACCTACGCAACGAAAGCTCTCAAAAGGAATATTTTTTTCCTGTTTTTGCATCATTTTTCATTGATGCTCCGCTCCTATTGGTCGTAGCGTGATGTTATATAGCCTATAGCCTTCCTCGATAAATAGAATATTATAGGAGACCTGTGTCCCAGCAGTGCGAAAATTATTATATCCTGATTATGTATGTCACCCATTGTTTGATGTATTGCGACAGTGTGGTTGTCAAAAATGGGGACATTTTATGATCAAAAAAACAACTACAGAACTTGCAATTCTTTTCCGGGGGGTCAAACAGCAATACTAAGTATGCCTGTGTCCCAACAGTGGGCAAATTAGAGGCTGATTATTCTTGTGCTATTGTATGGAAAAACCCAACACTTTGACCTGCGATTAAAATAGTACCTACATGAACAGAACAACAAAATTATTATTAAAGCACCGTCTGTCCTAGTTTCCTAATGATATGTTTGGATATCTAAATGCCATTACAATAAAGCTCACTATCTAGGTTAAACTCACTTGATATAGCTATTATTAGTGAATTACCGCATGTTTATTTAGGTTATATTTACTGAAAAGCAGGGGCGGATCTACTTAAAGGCTTTTTGGGCTGCAGCCCAGGGCCCCGTGGATACAAAGGGCCCCCAACCGAACTGAAAACAATAGACGATATTGTCAATAATAAAAATTATCTAGAATTTAAAAAAATCTGATTATAATAAAATGGCAATTGGCTGAGTAATTAGGTAGGGCCCCTAAGCAGAATTAGCCCAGGGCCCCACAAAATCAAGATCCGCCCCTGCTGAAAAGGGTGTAGGGTGGGGTGTATTCAATGAGATCATACAGTGTGGCAGGAAATTTGACGCGTAAACTGAAACCTAAAAAGGCCACTGGCAGAATCATAAAAGGATAACATTATGAATCATAATAATATGGCGAAGACAGTCCGTGTTTTTCTTTTTTTCGCTGCACTACTGTAGGTTTAATCAAAGAGATTGAGATTGAATTTGGATTGGACTGATTGGTATTTTAGCACAGATAAAAAAAAATAACTGAGAAATCCTTCACCAATGGGATTTGATATAGTTAACTGTCCAATAAGATTCATAATGTTTTCCTTTTATGATTCTGTCAAAGTGGCCTTTTTAGGCCCCCTGATATAATTGATTTATAACTCACGTGGTGATGATGTGAGAGAGAGATGAATTTAATACGTTTCTAGACCCCTAGCTTAGACATTTTTCGTCGGTTATATTGGTGGAAAATTATGAATGAGGTCTAAGATGTGACCAGCAAGTTCAGAAGATGCCTACTGTGCTTTATTTGAGCTCTTAAGGCTTCATATCTTTCTTGTTTTGTCTCCTAGACACTGCGCAAGTTTGAGCAAGGTAGATACAGTTTTTAGAGGGAAATATACATCGTGGTTTCGAATCGAAGTAAGGAATCGTAGTGAATTAGGGCCCAGTCTGGCAGTCGACTGGTTAATAGATCATACCTACTATTAGGTAAAACTCCCAATAATCTATCAACCTACTTGAAAGCAATTTATTAACCGACTTCCAAAAAGGAGGAGGTTATACGTTCGACTTGATGTATGTTTTTTTTATGTATGTTCATCGATTTCTTAAAATCATATTTATATAACGTTTTCAGAAAAAATGGGCAAGACTACGACCAGAACTTCAAAAGTCGCTGCGTGGATATTGTGGATCGTCAACTTCATTGTTATGGTAAGTTTAACATTTCACTGTATTAAAACAACCCACTTCCTAAAAAGACACTACAAAGTGTAATAGTTATTTATGATACTAGTGCGGTAAGTTGGTTTTTACAAACGAGTAGACGAATGTAAGCCCGAGACGAAGTCGAGGGCTTACCATAGTCACGAGTTTGTAAATACCAATTTCTGCACGTGTGTCATACAATGTTTTTCAACACATTTGCGAGAAAACAGTACCTACAGCCGATCGATTCTGTAAAAATCACACCGTGAAAATTTAGGTGAAGTGAGTTTGTTTTTGCTAGGAATTGACACTATTGACAGCTCACTCCACGCTCACTTCACCTAAGTTTTCACGGTGAGATGGTTACAGAATCGCACTGCAGTATGTAATTAAACAAACTTTTTCATTTGACTATTTTTAGAGAACAATTAAAGTCGCAACAAATTTTGAAGTTTCTAATATGAAAATGGCGCGAATTTGCAAATGGCGCCACATGCACGTGGTGAAAATTACAACTACATCTTTCGTCTCATTTACTCTTTAGTATTAAAGTGAGACAACGTATTGAGCAAAAGCGCTTCCAAGGAGGTTCGATCAGTCAGGTTGCTTATTCTCATAATGTAAAACTCTTTGGTGGAATTCTTATATTTTTTTATGGAAATTAAAAAAAAACCGTAAAGAAAACGCACGGTGCTATACAACGGGATATGCCGTAAAATAGGTACTTAGGTGAGAGTACCTATTTTACCGCACGTTCCGTTGTATGGTGCGTAATTTTTAACTTTCGAACAATGTATACAGGCTTTGTAAATGCATTTTTCGAGCAAATGTGTTGAAAAATAACTTTAACTTCGGAAGTCGGTGTCGTTGCGTTCGCAATTTCGTTGTTTGCCACCGACTTCCGAAATTAAAGCTATGTTTCACTTTGTAGTGTTTTTTTTGGAAGTCTGTAGTTTTTTTTTGTAAAAAGGTTTTTATTTTTTACTTATAAGTTGTACTTACCCCACATAAATTCGTATAACACTACTTGCTATGTAAATACCAGTGACAGGAAGTCATTATAACATCATCAATATAAACTAATTGGCAAAAATACGTATTATTGAAGCTAACTCAAAAACTACGCAAGTAAAGTTAATAAAATTTATGTGGGACCACCCCTGAGGCATACCCTACCCTCTAAAAAAATATTTTTTGAATTAGATTTACAATTGCCGGTGATATTACGTAACATATACAAAAAAAATCTACGTACAGTCGAATTGAGAACCTTTTTCTTTTTGAAGTCGGTTGAAAAACACAGCTTCCGCCTGCGGCTTTACAAGCGTAGTATATCGATAAAAACTATTCTATGTCCTTCCCCGGAATGCAATCTATCTCTCTGCCCAATTTATCCGAAATGCGTTCAGTGGTTTCAGCGTGAAAAGGTAACATACAGAGAGTCAGACAGACAAAGTTACTTTCGAATTAATAATATTAGTAGATATGGATATATGTATATATATTATATTAGTTAGGATTTGGATTATTTAGAATGTAGACGGTTTAGTTTTCCTTAAGACCCTGAATATCAATGCCAGTGGCTAGCCTTGATTCAAATCGCGGTCTAGGTGACCTAAACACTTGACCTTCATATGTAAATTTATGTAAATTGGACGAAGAAAGTGATACGTTCTTCACAAGGTATTTTAAGGATGGCTGTTTAATTTTAAGCATGATTAATAGGGGAGCAGTCATTGTAGTGACCCAGGTAACGACCCCGACTTACCGAGATGTAGGTCATAGGTTTGAACCTATAGGTGCCTGCTTTACTTTGTGTAAATAATTTCATCACCACTGCAGTGCGATTCTGTAACCAACTCACCGTGAAAACTTAGGTGAAGTGAGCGTGGACTGAGCTGTCAATAGTGTCAATTCCTAGCAAAAACAAACTCACTTCACCTAAGTTTTCACGGTGAGATTTTTACAGAATCAACCGGCTGTACAATTGTACATGGTTGATGGCTGCTCTCAAAACGGCAAAGGAAATCATAGTGAGGAAACCGGCATGTTCTAGAACCAAAAATTTCGAAGACATATGACATCTACCAACCCGCACTGGGCCCGCGTGGTGGAATACAGCCCACTCCTTCTCGAAGAGAGGAGGTCTGTGCGCCAGCAGTGGAAACATTATTGGCTGATATTTCTAACAGATAAAGATAAAGGATTCTAAAAGATAAAGGTTGGAATGTGTTTTAGTTCTGGGTCGATTCCAGCCGGTCGATTCTGTAAAAATCTCACCGTGAAAACTTAGGTGAAGTGATTTTGTTTTTGCTAGGAATTGACACTGTTGACAGCTCACTTCACGCTCACTTCACCTAAGTTTTCACGGTGAGATGGTTACAGAATCGCACTGCAGGATCGAGAAAATGTGATTCCTTTTTGAACTTTCCTTTTACTAGTAAGTAGGTTCTGGAGTTCTTATAGGCGCTCCATGTAAAATACTGGTATTCAGCTACGTCCGGATAGGCTGGAAGCAGATCCCAACATAGTTGGGAACAGACTAGGCAGATGATGATGACCAATACGGGACGTAGCTTTTTCCTACATTAAAATCTTAGCTTAGCTTAATAGCTGATTAAAATGGTGACTATCATAAGTTATCAAGTCAGATCCTGCATGGAGTATTGCAGCCACCTTTGAGATGGCTCAGCGAAATACCAACTTGCCGTGCTTGACTCGGTGGAACCCAGAGCTAAGAGGCTCATTGGCGACGTTAAACTGGTGGATGCCAAACTTCACAGCTTTGCTCATCGCCGCAAGGTTGCCTGCTTGTCGGTCTTCTACAGACTGTGCTTCGGTGAGTGTGCCCAGGAACTCCACGACCTCATTCCACCGGCCCCCTTCTACCTTCGGACATCCAGACGCACTGCAAGTTACCATCCCTACCTGGTTGCTATTCCACCAATTCACACTAAGCGTTTTCAAATGTCCTTTATAATGCGCACAGCAAAAGAGTGGAACTCTCTACCTGCGTTTGTGTTTCCGAGTGTATACAACCCGAATCTCTTCAAAGTAAGAGCGAACAGGCTTCTTCTGGGTAAGCTCACTCCATCGTAGACTTTGTCTCTGTCACCTCTGACCTAGACCAGAGTCAAGAGCAAACCCATTTCAAATAAAAAAAATAAAATAAAAAAATACACCACATTTTTTTCAACATTTTTTTTTCCACCTTTTGTATGTATCTGTGTATCACATTCACAAGTTTCTTTCCTTGTTTCAGATGGTCTGCATGTTAACTGTGGCATTTGGGTTATGGATCATTTCGTCTCCCACCACAATTTCCAGTGCAATAAACGCCTCTGGAAGCTCTACTTTGAAGGTAAGTTGTACTGTGAAATGAAATTGTTTATTCTGTAAAAAGTCATATTTTAAAAAATAAGCTAGATGAAGTCGATTCTTGCGTCACTTCTTCTTCCCAGCGAAAGCACTAGTAAGTGGTGAAGAGCGGGCGTTTTGGGGGACTGTCTTATATAATTTTGACGTTCGAAAAGTGCTGATTCTCAGCCTCATTTTGAATGAATGATTTTTGATTTTTGAGAACCACGTTCGTACTCAATCATTTCCTGACGAAAATTTCCTCATTACTCCGCATCACATGCCCACCCCACGGCAAAAAATCCCTTCATAAATGCCTCACTATAAATAAATATTTTTGTTCATTCAATAGCATGACAAATACAGTAGCGTTCGTGATAGGACAACCATAGCTGTCTATGAATTATATATCATTTGGCAGAACGCAAGGCATATCTAGGTCGCGGTATTCATTTTTCAATAATAAAAATGACATAAAGGCAGATAAAACTTTTCTTTGTGAAAGAATTCGTTTGGCAAAAAGAGTCTCCAATTCACATGGCGATGTTCCGTACGATATTTTACGCTTTCTGCAGAAGCAGTGGTGGCCCCTGGCCCAGTAGAAACGGCCGTCTTACGAATTGTATGTCGCGAGTTAGAATCCAGGCTCTCTCTGCTCTCAAAACGGTGAAGGAAAACATCGTGAGGAAACCGGTATGTCATAGAAACAAAAATTCGAAGACATGTGACGTCTACCAGCCCGCACTGGGCCCGCGTGTTGGAGTAAAGGCTCCTGCAAACAGGCGCCACGCGCGACGCGAATCGCACGCGACACAAAGGCACCGTTCGTTGCGCGACTTGCGGTGCCTTTGTGTTGCGCGCGATTTTATCGCGTGTCGCGCCTGTTTGAAGGAGTCTTAAGGCCCACTCCCTCTCACAGAGGAGACCTGTGTCCCAGCAGTGGGAACATCATAGATTGATTATGCACTGCACCCCCGACTGGAAGCTCACTTCACCTAAGTTTTCACGGTAAGATGTTTACAGCCGGTCGATTCTGTAAAAATCTCACCGTGAAAACTTAGGTGAAGTGAGTTTGTTTTTGCTAGGAATTGACACTATTGACAGCTCACTCCACGCTCACTACACCTACGTTTTCACGGTGAGATTTTTACAGAATAGCACCGCAGATTACAGAATTGATTTAGCAGATTTACTACAAGATACTTCGAAACGAAAACTAAACGCGTTGACGACGCGTTTGCGCAACGTATTCGTAGCATACGTTCCGTGGCTCGGAAATCACGCTAAGCCGTTGGTCCTGGCAGTCATTCGTAGATCTTTGTCAGTCATTACAGGCAATCAGAAACCAGTCAGTCATACAACCAGGTTTACTGACATCGTGTCACCTAATAACTGTGTTGTGGAGGTCAGATAGGCAGTCGCTCCATTGAAAATACTGGTATTCAGCTGTAACCAGTTACACTGGAAGCTGACCCCAACAGATTGGGAAAATGATGAGGCAAATGATGGTTCGAGGAACTGTCTACGATGGATAGGTACGTGTGACGGGATGACTAAAATGGCTTTGAAAATCCGTAGCACTTGTCCCTTGTAGTACTTGTCCGCCATTTTGTTTTTTTTTTCAATATGGCCGACATGCATCTGCAGATGTTTAAAATAATGACTCTGAATGTTTAAAATAATCAAACATAAATGCAACAAGATGCAAGTTCAAAAAAAAAGTATGGATGTCACGTGATCAGGAAACCTAACGCTTTACGGGTTTGGTACAAATGTTCATTGATGTCATGCTATCGATTTAATATAGGCTTCATGTTTTTTGTTGTTTTTTAGGGTTCCATACGCAAAGGGTAAAAACGGGACCCTATTACTAAGACTACATTGTTAGTTTGTCTGTCTGTCTGTTACCAGGCTGTACCTTATGAACCGTGATAGCTAGACAGTTGAAATTTTCACAGATGATGTATATCTGTTGTCGCTATAACAACAAATACTAAAAACAGAATTAAATAAATATTTAAGGGAGCTCCCATACAACAAACGTGTTTTTTTTTCGGCGTTTTCACCTTGTGGTACGGAACCCTTCGTGTGCGACTCCGACTCGCGTTTGGCCAGTTTTTTTTTCCGGGTTTCATATATAAATGTTCAATCCTCTTTCGTTATCTATGTAGTCCATTTCTGACCCTTCTAATATTTCAAAAGCTGTTACGACTGATAGCTTGTATGACAAGATTGGTATCAACTACATTATATCCAGGTCATCGGGTAATTATGATCAAAAACCGGTAGTAAGGCTCAAGCTCAAAGCATTTATTTCAATTAAACCATTAACAGGCATTTTTGGATTACCAAAAAGTCGGTCAGTCAGAAAATATGAAGCTAGTTGCCCATTCCAAAGCGGAGGTACCTATGGAGAAGAACGGGCAAGAAACTCCATGGACACTCTTTTTAAATTATATCTTACAAAAATATTAGTGACATCATTACTTTTGAATTTAAAATTATATAGGTAATGTGAAATAAAATAGACGTACGCGTTAAAAGTGTCCAGAGTACAACAAATAGTACTTAACAAAACAACAATCCAAAAACAAAATATGTACTTAATTAAAAAAAAAAAAAAATTGGTTCATCCGTTCGGGAGCTACGATGCCACAGACAGACACACACACACACACACACACACACACACACACACACACACACACACACACACAGAGACACGTCAAACTTATAACACCCCGTCGTTTTTGCGTCGGGGGTTAATAAGCCGAGGCAGCTAAGTGATGGGTGCTTCGAAGAGTGACTGGGTCAAGTTATGTGGGGCAGGCAAAGGGTTGGACAATATAGACAATACAGTTTATGATTTTGGAGTAGAGGCAGCTGTAAAAGTAAAAGTTTGCGACCTGCTAAGTAAATAAGGTTTTATTCACCTGTACCTATTTTTTTTTTAATTTTTTCTGTTCGGGCAACTTCTTTTCCCACGGATACCTACTTTATTTATTATGAAGGTCCCGTGGATAAATGATAACAGCCGCACAGGTCGATCGATCAGGTTAAGCTACGCTTGCCGCGGTTGGTCTGTGGATGGGTGACCATCTTTACATACCGAGACCCCTCCGTGCCTCGGAAAGCACGTTATGCCGTTGGTCCCGGCTGTCATTCGTAGATCTTTGACAGTCGTTACGGAAGTCAGAAGCCCGAAAGTCTGATAACCAGACTTATAAGAAGGTCCGACGACCTTGTGAAGGCCGCAGGAACCCGTTGGATGCGAGAAGTACTGACACCGGTCGAAGTGGAGGTGCTTGGGGGAGGCCTATGTCCAGCAGTGGACATCTTTCAGCTGAAATGATGATAGATGCAAAATACCTAATTTTGACAGATATTTACTAGACGGACATAGGCTACTTTTCATCATCCTGGATGTTTGTAACTTTACAGATTACGCAAAAAATATGATGGAAGATTAATTCCTCTACACAGGATGGGCTACAAGAAAATATTGGCCGAATTCTGTAAGATTTGATGATCTGAAAATTAGATTAGCAAACTGACACCAAACCTTACTTGTTTGTCAGTTAAGTTATTTATAACCGGAGCTCCAGTGAAATTCAATAGAAGTGCAAGTCACGGCGTGGCACCGGCACCCGGCACGACCCGGGTCACAGACTATGCTGTGAACTAATTATGTCATAGGTTATACTGACACCCGATAATGTAACGTAATGTGTGTTGAGCTGTGTGGCGTAATGCATAAAATGTTGAGCTTTGAAATTCAAACTCAAAGCATTTATCTGTAAGTACTAATAGGTTTATAAACAGGTAAATTTTCTTTGTTTGTTTGTATGTAGTGGGGCATGATGAAAGTATGCGCCTGCACAGATAATTGATGCAACCTGTCACGTAGCTGTGTTATGTGTCAAGAGAACAAATGTACGGTTCCTTGTTCATCTGTCACCTCGTGTGCTAACATTAACCGTTATGTTTGTAATTCAAGCTTCCAAATAAATTCGTTATAAAAGTTTAATTGCTCTTGTTTATATTTCTTCAGGGTAATCTCTGAAACTGCCAGTCGGATTTAAAGAGTTCCTTTTTGCATTTGATAGCGCAATTCTTGACAAAGGCAAGGACCCTTAGAAGCCAAGCAAAATAAAAAAGAAAGAATGCTGAACGATAATGAAATAATAGCGCGGGCAGGCGTTGTGATGCGACAGGGTCGGCGGAACAAGAAATTTCACGCGAACGAAATCGCGGGCAGTAGCTAGTTCTAAATAAACTAATAGATACGGGCACTTTTGAATTGTCAAGGGCTCGGTCAGTCAGAAAAATTAAACTAGTTGCCCATTCCAAAGCGGTAGGTACCTATGGAGAAGAACGGGCAAGAAACTCCATGGACACTTTTAAATCAAAATATTTTTACAAAATAATTGTTTCATCATATAAGTTATAATTATACATGTAAGAACCATCGATGTAGAAACTCCTGCATGTTAGAAGCGTCCGTAATAAAACAATTCAAAAATTAAAATAACTAAGCCGTGGCAGCTAAGACGACCAGTCCATACTAACGGCGCCCGTTCACGAACATGAAGTATGGATCGGCACCAAGAAAGCTCTGAAAACTGAACATTCCAGAACAGAACCATGCTTAAATTAGTTCTAGGCCAAATAATTAGCATTGCCAACCAACGTGGCAATGCTGGTAGCCTTTTGAGCACTTTTCCTAGTGACAGCGATGCTGACTCTTCTCCGAATTTCCGTAAGTACGTCACCATCGTCTTGCTCTTGACCCCGTTAACTGTGATACTTGGGGTCGGCGCAACAAACTCAAACTCAAAGCATTTATTTCAATTAAACCTTGTACAGGCACTTTTGAATTGTCAAAATTAAAATAGTCCGTCAGTTAGTCAGAAAGTTGAAGCTAGTTGCCCATTCCAAAACGTAGATCTCTATGGAGAAGAACGGGCAAGAAACTCCATGGACACTCTTTTAAATCAAGATATTACAAATCGTGGGTACATTATTATTGTTGCTTCTATATGTGAGAACAATGTAAAAAAAAAACACAAAAAGAAACATTTCAAAATATAAGATTAAAAATAAGCCTTGGCAGTTAAGAGATGACCAGTCTCAACCGTCGGCGACACGTTTCCTTCTTCCATTACTCCCTGTCAACCGTCACGATACAATCCACCCATCTTTTCTTTGGCCTCTCTCCCCCTCTCCATACATAAACCTTGTTTATTTAATTACCCATTTTTTTTTTAATTTTGTGACAGGCCCTGTTACAAGATATGCTGACTCTTCAAGTGGGGATCGCTCTGACAGCCATCGCCGTTTTCCTATTTTTCGTCTGCTTCATGGGGTTCTATGGTGCCATCACCAGGTCACCATTCTTATTGTTTATGGTAAGTAAAACTTACATACTATTAGCCGACTGAAACACCTAATGAAACTGGATTTTACATTTCACAGCTGTTAGCGACGCGCTCAATTTATTTTAAAAAGAAAGAAAAGAAATAAAGAAAAAGTATTTATTGCGACTCGTACAGGAAGATCACAAACTAAACTAAACACAGCAAAATAAAAATCCAAGTTATATAAACAAAAAGTAACAAAAATCGCCGCCCGTGGCCGAAACATGGTCTGGAAATGGAGTCTATTGGAGATTAAAAGTTTTAATGTTCTTTTTTATTTTATTATTTAGTGTGTTTATGATTTGGTTAGATTTAATTAATGTTCTTTGTTATTGCTTGTATTTCCAGTGCGTGTCCCAAATAAAATATGTTTCTTCCTTTCTTTCTTACTTTATTATCTATAGGCTGTTTTTTTTTATGTGTTCTATATTAAATTGAAATATTTCATTCCAGTACTCTGCTCTAGTGCTGCTACTCTTGCTACTGGAATGCGCTCTACTCTACTATTTTTCAAGCAACATAGTTGAGGTAAATCCATACTAATATTATAAATTCGACAGTTACTCTATCTGTCTGTCTGTCTGTATGTTACTTTTTCACGCCTAAACCACTAAACGGATTTCGATAAAATTTGGCAAAGAGATAGATTACATCCCAGGGAAGGACATAGGATAGTTTATATCGACATACCACGCGGGCGAAGCCGCGGGTGGAAGCTAGTATTATAATATTTATATTTATTTAATCAAACGGTTAAATAAATATAAATTCTGTTTATAATATTAAATTCTATTTATAAAGTCTGCCGGACGATTCTGTAAAAATCTCACCGTGAAAACTTAGGTGAAGTGAGTTCGTTTTTGCTAGGAATTGACAATATTGACAGCTCACTCCACGCTCACTTCACCTAAGTTTTCACGGTGAGATTTTTACAGAATAGCCTCGCTGACCCGACAGAAATTTTAATAAGTCATTCACACTGCAAAAATCCTGTAAAAAAAGATGTTGGCTATTCCCGAATTTGAAAACTTGCGATTTTTCTTTCCATAAAGTCTGATTCTGCCTTTAACGGACAAATATATTATGTTTGAGCCGTTTGGGGTTGAAACACTAGGGCTATGGGATTCGAGTGCCCACTTAGTATTTCAAGACATCGCCAAGCGGTTGGTCGACTCTTCACGTGACCAGAGGCTGACCTATTTTTTGGCCAAAGAATCAACATTGCCATACAACGTGGCAATGCTGCCAGTCTTTTGGGCACGTTTCCTGTTGACAGAGATGCGGACGAATTTTTTGATGCCCTTTGATTATTTCCCCTCCTTTTTATTCTTTACTTGTACAGATAGCGTCAGTATGTGCTAACCCCTCAAGTTTTAAAATGTTACACATTAAATTCCTTACAAATAATCTAAAGAATACTTCAAAAAGAACCCATTGTTTCGACTCAGATTCGAACCATCGCATCACCGAACGTCGTCATACTCATACCGGCAGTTTGACGAACTAGCCAGCGAGCCCATATGAATTGCGTTGAAATTGTTATCTACTATGGTCTGAGTCATTTTATCTTTAGGTGGGATGTCTAATCGATAGATGTTATAATTTGAGGGTATCCATTAATTTTACTTACATACGTTGTCACAGAATAAAGAAATACAGTATTGTTACTCGGCCGTAACCTTGATGTAATTATGCCTACAGCCGCGCGGTACGTAAACATGCGATAGGGCTGCCCGCCTCCAGTATTTTAATTACATTTGCCTACTTTGTGTTTCCATTTAGTTCTGTTAATGTATTTTACTGTGTGTACATAAATAATTTTATATAAACAAATAAAATACTTTGTGAATTGAATAGGAAGTGTTTAATAAAAATGCGTGTTGTTTTGATCGCCGCCGCACGACTCCAGCTAGTGAGCAGCAGCGCGCTGTTGCTATTCAAATTTCGAACTAATCGCCGCGCGGCGCCAGTCAGTAGGCAGCGCTAGCGCGCTGTTAAAATGGCGGGAAAGCAAGTGTGCATTCACAGATTGATTTTATTTAAAATTAAAAAAACAGTTTATTCGGTAATTTAAAAACTTGGCTGCATGCTCTAGTGTCTTTGCCAACATTTTCACGCAGCCACGGCAGAAAATAATCCTCGCGCCATTTTTTTTCAAATTTTCTTTTCTTTGTACTTGTATTGTGAAATGTTTTTTTTCTGTTTCCTCGCAAATGTGTTAAAAAACGTCGTACGATATACGTGCGTATTGGTTATAACATCTTAACGCACTAATATCGTAATGTACTATTACAGAATTATAATCATTAAAGTCATCAACACAACTCTCTAAGACCATGTAAGTCCAAAGAATGATGATTTCATGAAACAGTTATTCTTATTACAGTAACAGTTATTCAATAAAAATAATTAATTTTATTCATAAAAGTATGCAATCATTTCATTAATGTTTTGTTATGATGTTGTCACGTTAAACTATCGTCCGTAAATCGACTTTACAGACAACCAATTTTTTTGTAGTATTATTCATACACACAGTACAATAAACAACTATTATTAATAATAAAAACCACGTCTTTACTTTGAATTATACAAACTAACAAAACACACATGCGCCGAGGTTTTAACACAAGCGTACCTACCGTTTAATGATTCATGAACCGCCTATAACTACCTACCTCACTCGTGTTTATCACTTTCCTTTACTCTATTCACTTCATTTATTAATCCAGACATCTTTTTTTCGGGAGATAAAATGAAATACTTATCCATTAAAAATACACACATTATGTACCTACCTACAAGTAAGTAAAATTATTTTATAGTCTTACCTTTCAGAGTTTCCAGGTAATCTAAAAAAAGTTATCTCTGGATGCGTTATTGACGAATTCATGCAACCAAAAACAGCACAATATAGCCTACTCGTCATATTAAATATGTACTTGAACTTATTTTTAGTGCAAAAATCGCGCGGTTATTGTTAAAAAAAACAACACACCGTCCGTTCGTCACTGCAGCACAGTCGCGACTGTCTGCATGCTGAGCTCATGCCGTGGTCGAGGCGCGTAGGTATAGCTCGCGTTTCGTCCGTTTGTATGAAGACCTCGTACTGTATGTCTTTATACTGTGACGTTGTCTTTATAAAATTTATCCATACCCTCAAGTTATAACTATAACGTTTGATGTATACGTTCACTTAAAACGGCGAAGAGTAAACGACTACGATTTATTCATTAATTTTTAAAATGATTTATGATTTTATGAGAACTAAAATAGTTGTTCTGTGTGAACAAAATGTGAGCATAAAAGGAATTGCGAGACAGCTTGGCATAGCAGTAAGTTCATTATAATATTAATTGTGTTCTCCGATTTTTTTCTTGTTGAGCTATTTGCGGTATCTTGTGTGTGGTATTTAATAACTTATTTAAAACCATTTCTTTCTATACAGAGACAAACGGTGCGCTTATGGGTGCGCAGATTTCAAGAAACCGGCGATGCTAAGACAATGACCATGGGTCGGAGAACTACTGGGATCTATACGGACCAATCTGAACATCATCCGGATATTGTTAAGGTTCACACTACACCGCCGTTTACATCCACTCGTTACAGTTCGCAACGGCATGGAATATCTCTCTGTCCACGGTTCGAAGACATTTACCTACACGCAGCGAACATTCACAGTTATCGACCTGCAAAATATGTCTAACAGAAGAACATCGAAGAGAACGATTGCGATTTGCCCAGAAATAGCAGTTATATTAATTAAGTATGACAACAAAATAAACAACGAAGACATTTAACTCATTTGATTCCACTATTTTACTTTGTATAGCAAAATATTCTAAGTAGATATCATGAGCTAATAAGAGATGTTAATTGATTATCTATTGATAACATGTTTATTCACTTATTATGCTCATGATTGTAATCCTGCCAAACTAACTTCTAGTTCCTAGACAAGTTGCAAACGCTTCAAAACTTGTCTCTTTCGATGTCACTTGTCAGACTGTCAAATGTCAAATTTGTATGCTGAGACGACATGACAGGTCACGTGACATTTCGTTAGGTTATGTCAATCTAAAATATTTCTACCGCTTACTATTTTATCGTTTACCTTAATAGGATGCCACTTGTCTAGGAACCCAATTGTGTCAGTTGGCAAAATAGTATATTATGATAACTGTAAATAAAATTATCAAATCAAAATAAATCTTTGTTGTAAAATAAGATCATAGTTTTGTTAAATAATAGCAATAATAAATATTATTATATGATTATTAAGGTATTTTATTTTTCTTTATTTTTTAATTCTTTATAAATAATTACTAAAACAAAATAGAAAAATATATTAAAATAATAATTATAATGAACAAAAAGCACTTTTCGTGGCTATGATTTGAACTTCCACTCATAGGCACGGCAAGCGGTCTTGAAACCTCTAGTCTATTTAGACGATGAATAAAAAGTTCGTAAATGTTAACCCTATTATTGCTTGTCGTTTTCGCAATAATAAAAGTATTAACGTTTTATTGAAAAAAACAATAATAAAAACAGAATTTTAAAAAATAAATACTATCTTAAACTTATTTATTCACTAAAACAATAAATTAATTAAAATAAAATGTTTTTGCAAAATACAAAAACCAACTTGGGCCTATCACGGATTTGAACGCACATGTCTTTTGGAGGGGTAAGCACTTAATGAAGCTCTGTGTACATATTATTATTATAACCTCAGATTATAACGAACCGTTTGAAATAAAAAATAGCCATATCAGTCAAGACTGCTTCCGACAAAAGACATATTTTGTCTTTCATTCATGATTTGACAATTTAAGTCATTCCTGTCATCCTGTGTAGCTTTGAACAGAGAGAAGTGCCCTGTAGCTGGACATCACAGACTTTTAGTACAGTACCCGGCGATAAATATTGCACATCGACCTTTACCTTTTTTTGTATTTTATACAAAGAATAAAAATAATTATCAAAAGAAGCAAACCATAATTTTAACAGCTCCTAGTAGATACCGGACTGTTTGTGTTTCGTGCGACAGAGATAACGCTCTACGAAGCCGAAATTAGGCGATTGTCTCTTTCCAAAGGTCGATGTGCAATATTTATCGCCGGGTACTGCCGGTCGATTCTGTAAAAAACTCACCGTGAAAACATAGGTGAAGTGAGTTTGTTTTTGCTAAGAATTGACACTATTGACAGCTCACTCCACGCTCACTTCACCTAAGTATTCACGGTGAGATGATTACAGAATCGCACTGCTGTAATAATAATGACAGTTTGCGCGTCGATGTCCTGCGGTACCTGCCACCCAGTAGTATTTTGATAATAACTAACGTTACTTTTTGTGGTCATTTCAGAAAGGTCTTCAAGAAGATGGTCAGTGGACACACGCTATGAGACTCGCTTTTAAGTGCTGTGAACACAAGTAAGTAACTTTTATCTACCCTCATATTTTAATTAGATTGAGGGGCCTGGTCTTGCTTCACAACCACAACTAATTGATTAACACTTGAAAATACTGCTGGAGCTGCTGAAGATTGTAAGACTATCTTTGCATTGTATAAACTCAATTTCCTTTGTATTGTATAATTGCATAGCACAGATGTGAGTTCTATGTACCCTATAGCTACCATTACCGGGTATTAATATGTCTTTCATTGACTTAAATGTACTTATTACAAAAAATATTCCAGTTTTTACTTAAAACTAAAAATTACGAAATCATAAAAAAATAAACCGACTTCAAAAAGATTTTAACTCAAAATTTGAAATAACTTTAATTTCGGAAGTCGGTGGCAAACAACTAAACCTAAAATACAGATCCCAAGACACCGACTCCCGAAATTAAAGTTATTTCATAATTTTGAGTTAAAATCTTTTTGAAGAAGGTTTAATTTTTTTAAATTACTTTTCAAGTGAAAACTTCTTTAGCATCGTTGTGATTTGAAATTTTATGAAACGAAAAAGCAACAGTAAAAAGAGACATATAAGATTTAACGTGGGAGAAAATGAGATAGGAAGCATTATACAGTGTTTTTGTTTTTTATTAGTACAAATGGCATCACATTTAATGGATGTGTGGATGTGGATGTGAATGTGGATGGATGGATGGATGGATGGATGGATGGATGTATGTATGTTCTTTAGCATCGTTGTGATTTGAAAGTTTATGAAACGACAGTAAAAAGAGACATGTAAATTCATAAGATTTAACGTGGGAGAAAATGAGATAGGAAGCATTATCCAGTGTTTTAGAAGGTTTCACTTCTACCACGTGTGAATTGCACACATGCTGTTTTTTATTATAGTTCCTTTATGCAATGCACCCTACAGATAGGAAGTAGGATAAACTAGCTTCTCCCCGCACCTTCGTCCATGTGAAATTTCTTGTTTTTTCTTTTCGCTCGCCTCTGAAGAGGCGTAGCGCGATAGTGTGATGTTATGCAGAATATTGTTTGGACCAAGTTTGGACCAAAAAATTAAAACACTAATGGTGTAGTAAGTTGCTTGTAGAATAATCTGACAAAAATCATAATGATTGTATGTATATTAGTAGATATGGTTTTATTGTAAAAAGAAAGTTTTTAGAGGTATCTTCATGTATATTTTTTTCTATAGTACCTATCAAATTAGTTGTATTGTGTTTTCGACACACTATCTACATAGCATATATATCCTGGAGAGTATACGAATATCATATATTTTTCTGTACTTTTATTGTTTCTAAAAACTTGCGTTTTTAATTGTGACAACACTATGATAAAATTTACATGTAGTTATACGAGTACCTACGCTATTAAGTTTGTAAAATATTTTAAGCTATTATAAATTGGACTTACAATTATATATTATTATTAAGGGGCCTTAATAATAATATATAATTGTAAGTCCAATTTTAAGCCAGTATAACTACAGTATTATATAGTTGTATGTGTTTTTAAAATAAATAAATAAATATATAGCCTGTATAGCCTACCTCAAGAATTGGGCTATCAAATAAAAAATATTATTTGAAATTCGAATGGTAGTGTCAGAGATTAGCGGGTGCAAACAAAAAAAACAAACAAACTTTTCAGCTTTATTAAGAGTATAGATTATATGACATAAGCATAGATAATGAAAATAACACAAAAAAAAAACAAATAATATTGTGTACATCTTTTCAATAGAATGCCCACTAGAAATTTTTATAAAATTCAGACGCATGTGTTAGCGGAATAAAGTATAATCTATCTTTAAGTAGGTATATACATATATATTAACCCAAATATAAAGCTTTGAATACCAGAATGGTAACTAGTTGTTTAATATGTGTAATACCTATGAATATGGTATGTAGGGAAAGGATTTTATAAAATAGGTAGGTAAAGCACAGAAAGACAAGACCAAACATTTATTCAATTAAGGCTTGTCAGTAAATAATCAGAAAGCTAGTCGTCCGTTCCAAATCTAGGTCCTCGTGGAGAAGAAGGACAAGAAACTCCACGGAAACAGTATTAAAGTATTAAACAGATTTATAATAATGCCATAACTTACGTGACATCTGGTCGATCTATTCCACATAAGTAATAACGTCACTAGTACTAATCAACTGAACATCTATAGGCCGGAGCTCCGTTCTGGTCAACAACGTCTCGAACAAGAATCGTCCCTGCCACTCGGAGCTCCCCCTTTTATAGTCGTGAACAAATAACTTTGACGTTTCCATCTACCGTCACGACATTGAAGGTGGTACTTCTATGTTTCGCTACATTATTCCTTAATATTTTAGCTAGTCTACTTTTACAGACATATTTTAAAGGGAATACTTATAATAACAATACCTATAATTAGGATAATCTATCACATGCAAACTTTTCTGCAAATGTAACATTTTTGGCGGTTACAATGAAAATAAAAGCAAAGAAGTGAACGGGGCAGAGTGCAACCTCCTAACATTCCACAGGGTAAGACAACAGTAGGTAACTAACTGTCACAGCCATGGAAATGAATTATTTATCTATTTGACACAAAACCTCAAGGGTAACCCGCGAAGTTCTTGGGCTTTGAAGATCTGTGGCCGACATACCGATCGCGCCATTTTGTTGATGATCAACTTTTAACGTTAATATCTCGGAAACGTGACATTTTACGGGGTGGGTTTGGTCGTATTTTCCGTTTATATTGACAGCTATAATTTTATATAGATCACATGCGTGGCCGCCATTTTTAAAATGGCGCGACAGTTGGTGTGGCGGCTCCGTAAAAAATCTTCAATTCCCCTTTCATATGTTTTTTTGCAATTTTCAGGTCAGTATCAGGTTGTTGATATTAGAAATGTGATTCGCGGCCGTAACAAATATTCACTTATAGATAAGTGAATATTTGTTAATGCCCGTATTGCTCTCAGGCACGTTTTTTTCAAGGCGAACGGGGTCTGAGGATACACTATGGCAAGATCCACAAAACTCATAGTGTACCTTTGTGCCCCCCACCTGCATCCCCAACACCAACAACTCCAGACCAAACCTTGTGGCAAACGCTAGCAAAATTAAAAAATTCTATCCCGGTTTTAAAGAGAGTTTCCCGGGGCGCGAGACGGTCTGTTGCACTGAATTTGTCGCGATGTCTCCGTCTTGCGACTCAGGAGAACTCACAAAGTGCCTGGGAGCAATTGCTTACCTTCCCTTTTAGGATTCTACATGTCCAGAAAAATTTAGCAACTAAAAAATCCCTAACAAACCAAATTAAAGACAACTGCAACAATTCGACCTTCATTTTAGATCCAAAATTACCTACTTTTAACAGCCAATCACAAAAAAGCTTGTGTTCACATGTGGAATCAAAATTAAGTGAAGGTGACATCAAGGGAGCGGTTAGGATACTATTCAGCAGCGATGTGGTGGCGCCTTACTCTCCAGAAACGTTATCAGCTCTGGAAAGTAAACACCCAGCGCCTGCGGATGGCCTCACCTTTCCCGACCCCCCCGACCCTCCAGACCTAAATTCAACATTTTTAAATGTTTCGGCCCCCCAGTTAATTGCTGCCGTGAGCTCTTTCCGAAGTGGTTCCGCCGGCGGCCTCGATGGCCTGACTCCACAACACCTCAAGGATTTACTGAGTTCAGGCGCCGGGGAAGCTGGTGAGTCGCTTTTAAAGGAGCTCGCGGCCCTTATTAATCGCTTGCTCACCGGCGGTGTGAACCAGGCCGTCGTCGATGTCTTGTACGGGGCCAACCTATGTGCTCTGCGCAAGAAGGGCGGCGGCATTCGTCCCATCGCCGTTGGGTGCACTTACAGGCGTACGGCAGCCAAAATATGCTGTAAGCTGTATAGCGAATCGCTTGCAGCTAAGTTTCAGCCCCTGCAGCTTGGTTTTGGCTCAAAAGGGGGCTGTGAGGTTGCCGTTCATGCCCTGTCCTCATTCTTAAACTCGAATAAAGGTGAGGTCATCCTCAAGGTTGACGTTAAGAACGCCTTTAATTCTGTAAACAGGGACACTTTGTTGGCTGAAGTCAAAAAGGAACTACCTGATATTTATGGTTTCTTGTGGCAGTGTTACAGACACCCTTCCAAATTAAGGCCAATGTTTTGGAATCTGCAGTAGGATGCCAACAAGGTGACCCTCTCGGTCCTGTCATTTTCAGTTTAGCTATCCACCCAATTATCCAGAAACTAAATTCAAAGTTCAACGTGTGGTATCTAGATGATGGAACGCTAGGAGGTGATCTAGACACCGTTTTGAGAGACTTACAACTTCTCAAACAGGAATTTAAATCTATTGGCTTGGACCCTAACCCCTCAAAATGCGAAATTTACTTTTATGACATTACCGACAGACAATTGACCCTAGAGAAATTTAATGCAATAGCCCCACAAATAAAAATTTTAGAAAAAAGCTCATTGCGCCTCCTAGGTTCCCCAATTTTGGAAGATAGTTTTTCTCCTTTCATCGAAGAAAAAATCAAAAATTTCAATGACATTTCGGACAGACTTCCAAAATTAATTTACATTCGGCATTCACCCTGATTAGATACTGTTGTTTGGGCCCAAATTTTATGTATTTTCCACGCTCTTCCACTTTATGGAAGCAGCCACACCTCTTGGACAAAATTGACCAAATTATTCGCTGCACACTAACATCCATTCTAAATGTGGTCTTGGACGACCGAGCATGGCTGCAAGCCACATAAAATTTTGCGGACGCCGAGGCCACCAAAACGGATGGGGTTGTGGTGGCCTCGGCGTCCGCAAAATTTCCAGTATTAGCTTACCGGCGTTCTTGTCCTCTGTCTACAGCACTGAAAAGTTGACCGGGAAGATTTTAGCCTCCTCCCTGGTTGACTCTAAAGTGCCGTGCTTGACCGACGCGGTGAACGCCTGGAAAATGGCTTGCCCGGATACAGATCGGCCCGCGAACCCATCTTCCCAGAGGCAGTGGGATGAGCCGCCCTGCAGGTTGGTACGGAATAATCTTATTAATACGTCCACCAATACTGCTGAGCGTGCCCGCCTATTGGCTGTGGGTAAGCGGGAGTCGGGCCTCTGGCTTCAGGCACTACCGTCACCCAACATAGGCACTTTGCTGGGTGACTCCACCTTCCGGCTCTCTACTTGTCTGCGTCTGGGCGCCCCTTGCATGGCTCCGCATCGCTGCCAATGCGGTGAAGGTGTAGACTGCTTCGGACACCATGGCTCCTGCAGTAAAAGCGCAGGCCAGATAGCACGGAATCCAACATCAATGACATCATCCGTCTTGCTTTTGTCACCGCCGGGGTGCCAGCTGTTTTAGATCCCAATGGATTGGCACGTGACGATGGGAAGAGACCAGACGGAATGACCATAATGCCTTGGAAGGTTGGTAGGCCTTTGGTGTGGGATGCAACGTGTGTCGACACCCTTGCGCCATCCCATCTTCCAAGAACGGCGAGTTGTGCTGGGGCGGCTGCTGCAGGTGCGGAAAACCTCAAACGGCGTAAATACTCCAATCTCTTTGGATCCTATATCTTTGAGCCGTTTGGGGTTGAAACTCTAGGGACATGGGGCCCGAGTGCTCACTTAGTATTTCGAGACATCGCCAAGCGATTGGTCGACTCTTCACGTGACCAGAGGGCTGGCTTATTTTTGGGCCAAAGAATCAGCATTGCCATACAACGTGGCAATGCTGCCAGTCTTTTGGGCACGTTTCCTGTTGACAGCGATGCGGATGAATTTTTTGATGCCCTTTGATTATTTTCCCTGCTTTTTATTTTCTTGTACATATTATTACTATTATTAATATTGTCAAAAAAAAAAAAAGTAAAAAAAAAGTCAAATCATTTATTTCAAATAGGCACATTAAAGGCACTTTTGAACGTCAAAACTTACAGTAAAATTGAATTGATTCTAGTCGCCCCTTCCAAAAGGTAGTTTTCGTATGGAGAAGAATGGGCAAGAAACTCCACCGTTACTCTTTTAAAATGTTTTACATGGTTTTGTATACATAATATAATTATATGTGAAGACGATGCACCTAGAATAAAAGTCTACCCCAAAAAAATAAAAAAAAAAAGTTAAAAATTAAGCAATTACAGGTAAATCAATTATGTGATAGATACATGGTGCTCACATATTTACAATTTACAAATATTGGAAAAGTAGATGACCTTTCTAGAACTCTAACAAGTGTGTGAGTTACTGTAGTCACAGATTGTAAAAATCAATGTCATAAAATTTAAAAAATATATAAATTAAATTAGGTACCAGTTTGATTTTGTCTAGACACTAGATTGTCCTATGGAGCAGGACCAGCATGTTTCCAAGCATTCTTATCTTTGATATAATCCTCTAATTTGTAATATCCCTGTTTACATAGTGTACTTTTAATATGAGTTTTAAATTTGTATTTTATGTGTTAACAATTAATAATTAATTTTGTTATCATTAAAGTACCAATGATAAAATAATCATTAAAGTATCATTAAATACCAAATTCGTATGTATAAATTAATTATGTGATAGATATATGCTGTTCACAATTTCACATATTTAAAAACATTGTAAAAGTAGCCAATTTTCATTAAAAAAATAACTTATATAGAATTATAATCATAAAAAAATCATCCCCGTCAATAATCAATCATCATAACTGTGTTTGATTAATTTTGGAGAACGGGTTTGTTGGGCACTTCGGAGAAAGGACAATGGTTAGCGTCCACCCACCGAACAAACCGCCCCGCTCTACCTGAAGCTATCTTCAACATCATAATGCATTGGTTTTCCGCCCTGTTCGTTTCCAGATGGGCTCCGTCGACAACTCTTTGGTAAATATAATTCAATTTGTATGAGTCCTCTGGAGCATCATCCGGTATATAGAAACGGGTTCTATGTAACTGCGAATATGATATCTCTTGAGAAGTGTCGTCAACATCATTGCCAGCGTTGTCATCATCATTGGCCATGTCGTCATCATCAGTGCCAATGTCGTCATAAGCGTACGACATGTTTGCAAGTTTTTCGTCTTCCAACAAATCATAAAATCCGTAGAGACTATCTGTACATTTTAACTCAGGGGAGAGCTGGACATCCTTACCTAAGTTGGCGAAATAATATTTGAGTATAGGAAAATGATATTCCAATCCTTTGTGAGCAATCAAGCACACGGGTTTCTGAAGACAGTTGATGAATGAGTTGATGGTGTTGAAGGCGTTCATGTTGAAATATCCTTCTTGTTCGAGGAGTTGGTTGTTGAGGCCGCTAATCTTCACGCTCGTGTCGCTCATCTCCTTACAAGGGTTGAAGAACATTAGGAGCTTGTACTGCACTCTTAACTCTTCATTCGATTTTCTCTCGAGGAAGTGTTTGCGATTAATCGCTAACATACCCAATTCTGTGACTCCTGGCACGCCATGTTTTCTCGTCGGGAGGCCGGTTGTCTCCGTATCAAGGAACAAGTATGTTTTTATCGGCGCCATTACTGTTATTTTTTTATTGAATGTTTAGTGTTTTATGTGGGCACACTAATAATTTGTGCTTGTGTGGCGAGTGAGGTTAAATAAAAATGATTGTTTTTTATTCACGGTTATATTGCACTAACACAAGTCACAGAGACGTTCACAGAAGAAAGGCACATACGTAGTTTGGCACACACAAGGATAGTTATACACGAAGAAGAAAGTCTATAAATATTATCGTCTAACAGTTTTAACAGTTCGTACACTCAGTATTCAGAGACACTATGACAAGCCGGTAGGGTTACGGTGATAAACAATTCGACCGGGATTATTATGAGTTGCGTGGGCGTCGCGTCGCGATAGCGAGACCGGACTAAACAAAGACTACAATGACAATGAAGGAGGGCCAATGAATCAATGATCTTTATACTGTGGCCAAGGTGACCGACCGCGCGCTGCATAGCACCCCACTCATGCACATCGACTACGTCACCGCGTGACGTAGACGAGCGCGCTTCCATTGTACCCGTATGGTATTGTCGTGTACGACATGCGACGGTGAATTAATATTAAACAATATTGTAACTATGTAAGTGTAAATATGAACTGTAGATATAAGTGTATAATGTATTGTTATGTTTATGTATGTGTATTGAGATTATTGTTTAGTGTAAGATAAATGTTAAGGATCGCCCACAAATGGTTAGCTATTTAGTTGTTGTGTTAACAATATTTAAAATATGTGCTGAACGGTACAGAACCAACCACTAGAACTGAAATGGACTGCAGTTTGGGTCGTTTTATTGTTTTTTAAGTCACTTATCATTCTACACCAAAATTATATACCTATCTACCTATAGTCTGTTTCAAAAGTATCTGAAGAAAATGTAAACAAATAGATCAGAAACCATACATCATCATCTGTGTAGTCTTTTCCCTACTATGTTGAGGGCGGCTTCTAGTCTAACCGGATGCAGCTGAGGACTAGTATTTTCCATGGAGCCACTGCCTATCTGACCTCCACATTACCCAGTTACCTTTCGGGCTTCTGACGACCCGTGACAACTGTCAAAGATCCACGAATGACAGCCGGACCCAACGGCTTAACGTGCCTTCCGAGGCACAGAGGGGTCTCGGTATGTAATAATGGTCACCCATCCACAGATCAACCGCCATGGGAGTGAAAATATACAAATACAAATGAACTTATACAAATAAAAAGTTGAAATATAAAGTTGAAACCTTCTAAACACAGATGATGTTACGAAATTATTGATGATTGTGTAAGAATATCACTTGCAGGGTAATTGCGTAGTCTGGGTCACCATTGTGTGGATCGCCCGGAGGACACGGATACGGAGGTGTGCCCAGCATGGGCAGAGCCCCGACGCGTCCTTACGGCGGCGATCGGCGGCAGCGATCTCTTGCGTCCGGCCCTAGTCCAAGCCATGGTACGGAGCGAGAGTGTATGGGAAGCCGTCGCCTCCTTCTGCGAAGCAGTATTACTCGCGAAGGAAGAGGCGGAGCACGTGAGGGAGAGGCAATCATTGCGCCTTCATGCCCCTAGTCGCCGCAGAAGACGCCCTGGGCGTCGGAAATCGACAGCCGATTCCCGGCCACCGTAGGCGCGGGCTTGCGGACAGCGAGCAATGTGCAGCTCGCCGTCCGGAAAGGACCAGGCCCGGGTCGACGGCGCGTTGTGTTCCACGCAAGCCTCAAAGAGATGTCAGTACTAACTGACGAGGTCCGCTAGGGCCAATGCCTGCCAGGGTCGCGGGTTGTTTGAAAGAGTTACCGTGGCCCCTGGCACAGGCAACTAAAGGAAATCGGGTGGGTTTTACTCAGTAAAAGTCTGACACTCCCGCTCCACCCAGAGCGAGAGAAGTTTTTTGATAAGCTCCCACCACACAGAAATAAAAAAGGGTGATTGCATAACACACTCACAATGAATGTTATTGAACTGTCAAAATTAAAGCGATTGCTACTGTCATGTGACAGTAGCAATCGCTTTCATTTTGACAACAACATTCATTGCGTTATTTACGTTGTTGAGCAGACACTCACTCTCAATTTCCTTTGTATTGTATAATTGCATAGCACAGATGTGAGTTCTATGTAAATACTATACTCTACGTACCATTTACCGGCAGCCCCGGATCTACGATTTTTTCGAACCGGGGCAAAACTTTAATAGTGGCGCCCCCTACCTTCAGTGTTTGAGAAAAACTGATTATTTCTTACCAAATCGTTGATTTCCACTACGATAATATATGATTTCACTAATAAATTACTTATTTTATTAACGCTGATTACTTGCAAACGCAATTAACCACATAACAGTGTTGTCACTTGACTTTCAACTGTTTGAATTTGTTTGACTCGGCTCGTATATGTATATAGAGGTATGAGGAACAGGGTGTAAAGTTCACTCATACTCTATAGAAAAGGAAGGATCCTCCGACCAGACGGGTGTTGTGTCTGGCGGGCAACTGCCCGTTGATTCATGTCGGGCCGTTGTATCTATGCTAGTTGCGCGGTAAACTCTGCTTGCGCGATGCAGGATTTACGTGACGTCAGTATGACGCGTTGTTTGCATGTGGCGTTGTAGATACCGCTACATGTAGATATGTGACGGGGATTCCCTTTGGCAGAAAGATCACGGACACTACGCACGCGTTCAAAAATTTACTTGATCTGTTAAGATGCGTTCTTAAATCACTGTATGTGTTCAAAAACTAACTGGGCTTATGGAAATAGAAAAGTTTGTTTTTCTAACATAATTATTAAGATTCGATTACTTGATAAAAATTAAAAACCTATGAGATTGCTTCATTTGTTCGATATTTAGAATTCTTGTCTTAAGGATTTGGCGCCCCCATGAAACTGCCGCCCGGGGCAAGTGCCCCGGTTTGCCCCCTTAGATCCGGGGCTGTTTACCGGGTAGTGTGTCTTTCATTGACTTGAATGTGCCCTGGCGGCTGATAGTATGTCATGCTCACACAAATGTCTCGCTGACGGTGGCGTGTGTGTTGGATCATTTAGCTCCCTTCAAAATGGTTGAGCTGAATGGTGCTGATCTATGCGTCATGTTCGCGAACGGGCGCCGTCAGTTGGGGCTGGTCATCACTTAGCTGCCTCGGCTTATTTTTTAATTATTTTATTTTTGGATTGTTGTTTTGTTAAGTACTATTTGTTGTACTCTGGTCGCTTTTAACGAGTTTTTACATCGTTCTCACATTATATAATTTTAAATTAAAAAAGTAATGATGTAACTAATATTTTTGTAAAAATATAATTTAAAAGAGTGTCCATGGAGTTTCTTGCCCGTTCTTCTCCATAGGTACCTACGCTTTGGAATGGGCAACTAGCTTCATATTTTCTGACTGACCGACTTTTTGACAATTCAAAAGTGCCTGTAAATGGTTTAATTGAAATAAATGCTTTGAGTTGAAGTTTGACACATCTTTCGAACATATTTTATGAAGCAATGGATTACCAATACCCTACAAAATTATTCAGATTGTGGTGGATAATGTGCTTCGCAGTTAGAGTGCTGAACAGAACAGGGTATGTTTACACTTTCAACAGATACATTTAGAGCAAGCTATACCTACAATCTTATCATCGGAATTTGCAGTTTTAGATAAAGTGCATAAGGATATCAAAGTGTTATCGTACAGGATGCACGATAACTTTAATAAAATTGATAATGGTTCGTATTAGGTACGTCTCCTACAAACAGGCGCGACACGCGATATAATTACGCGCGACACAAAGGCACCGCTCGTTGCGCGACTTGCGGTGCCTTTGTGTCGCCGTGTCGCGCCTGTTTGAAGGAGCCTTTACACGAGATAATGTCAAGAAATCCACCAATTTACCGATTATACGAATTTACCGCTTCATATTTATTTATTTATTTTATTTATTAAACTTTATGCACAAGTAAAAAACTGTATAAAGGCGGACTTAATGCCTTGGGCATTTTTACCAGTCTACCTTACGGTGATGCGAAAGGGTTACCGCTGGCCCGGAACATAAAGGGCTAAGGAAGGAACACGGGTGGGTTTTAGTCAGTAAGAGTCTGACACTCCCTTCCGCTCCACCCAAAGCGGGAGGGGGTCATTAGATGATTTCCCATCCTGAAAAAAAAGGGTGATGCAGAAACAACATTCAGTAGGTGCAATAGCAAAAAAAAAACAAATAGAAAACATTTATAAGTAAAATATAAGAATAAATACATATATACCTACATATAAAAAATATACAAAACAAAACAAAAGAAAAAGTTACGAGAGATAAACAAGGAAACCTACAACAACTTAATTCTGAGACGAATCTGCCAACTTCTTGTGTAAGTGTTCTCGAGTTTATTTTTTGTTTATACCATCTTTTTGTAATGTATATTTATTTTATTTCTTATTTTGATTGTTGTTTTTGGATGCCTTCCAACGCTACGTCTTCCGGTACGCGGTCGCCACTCCAGCCATCGGCCCCATCGGCCATCTGTTCTGCGAGCAAAGTGCCCTGCCCACTGCCACTTAAGTTTGGCAATTCTTCGGGCTATGTCGGTTACCTTGGTTCTCCTGCGGATCTCTTCATTTCTGATTCGATCACGCAGGGAAACTCCCAGCATAGCCCTCTCTACTGCCCTTTAATTGTCTTATTTAGCCTTCCATTAAGGCCCATTGTGAGCGACCATGTTTCAGACAACGATCGATGTAGCTTGCATCAATTTGTCCATTAATAATTAAATCAATATTTTTGCCACAGCACCTCAATACCTGACACTAAGAAGCCACCGTGGTCTTGCTGCGGTCCTGATGCGTATCCAGACAACTGCACTTCGACACAAATGTTTAAGAAGGTAAGGATCCACCATCACCATAATTTCAACCGAAAGACGTCAGACGTCCACTGCTGTACGGACACCAAAGGAGATAATTTAACAGTGTCGTCGGATATAGATGACGTTTAGTAAGAAACCGATGGAAGTTTTCGCATAAGATTTAATTTAATTAATAAAAAAAAACAGTTAATTTATCAAATTAAATTTCATTCGAAAATATCCATCGGTTTCTTACTAAACTTCAACTATATTATGCGACGACACTGGTTACTTATTTCTTTTGGTGACTGTGTGTACAGACGCCAGTACATCAAGCTACCCCAAGAAACTGTCAAATTGTCCCAAACAACGATAAAGTTGAAAATCTATTAAAGAAATTTGCCAGATTGTAGTAGCTTGATGTGCTGGCGTCTGTACATAGTCCTCCCCCAAGCATATCCACTTCTACTGGTTCTATGATTGTCGCATCCTGAGGTCTTTACAAAGTCTTTGGGAAGCTTTCCGACGCACATTGGAAAATGGTAGAACAACGGCATATCAGAAATCGCTTTTACTTAGGTAGAGATACTGACGCACATTATTTTTTTTTTAATAGTATAAGTGTGGAACTTTAATATAATGTAGTAATTTTGCTTGAATTAAGTTTGGATTTTTTTAATGCGTCAGTTCTAAAAAATGTCTACTTCAGCGGTACTATTCTGTAAAAATCTCATCGTGAAAACTTAGGTGAAGTGAGCGTGGAGTGAGCTGTCAATAGTGTCAATTCCTAGCAAAAACAAACTCACTTCACCTAAGTTTTCACGGTGAGATTTTTACAGAATCGACCGGCAGGCTGTTCACTTCAATATTTAAAATTGATTTCTTTCAAAAATTTGCGGTAATAGATATAAAGTATTATACATTTCTAATGCCCATTGTATGTAGGTTTTAAATCAATTATAATGTTGTAGGTTTTATCTTTTTCCTGTGGCAACACTACAGCTAACAGCTGTTAAAAATTTCTTCTTGTATAATTTTAATCTTAAATATTAAATTTCGTTGTTTTTTAGGCCTATTCCCAATTACTCTTCAAGTAAATAGGATAATAATGTGTATTTTGTGTGAGATTCACCTATCTAGTGCAAATTAAGTGTAAATATTTCAATATAAATCGGTGACAGTTACCGGCACAACCGGCACAAGTGAATTTTGCATTGTCATCTTGATATCAGGTACAATACCCTATATTTTACTTGCTATTAACTTGTTTACGTACTACATTTTCACTAGCAATTACTTTGTTCACTTTTAGTAAGGCTACTTATTGATGCCAATGACCTTTGAACGTAAACATAACCTTACTTTGGTTTGGTAACAGAACTCCTTAGAATCACATCTAAATTTCATTTTTCCTTTTAAACTCATCATCTCAACTGCTCCCTGTCACAACTACCTTCTCTCTTCTAATTTCTTGTCGCTTCCTTACTAGTTTTAATCATGATTATGACTCGCAGCGCCCGTGCTCGCCTCGGAGAGTCCAAACTCAATGAGGCTTTGAGCGCCTTAAAGGCGTCAAAGGAGTCCTGTGACCAACTAATTAAGGAAATAGATGACAATGAAAGAGTGCTCTTTGATGCTCATGAAAAGAACAGGAAGTTAAAAATTGAAATGGCTCAGATATATACTCAATACACTGATGCCATAGAAGAACGGGATAGACTTCAACTTGTTGTGGACGGGTTCAGCCAGTGTAGCATAGAGTATGAACAAGCTCTTAGTCAAAAGCATATTTTACAACAGCAGCTACATGAGGCTCAAAGTCAAATAACACAACTTGAGACAACCAATATTAACATCTCCGCCTCGCTGAACCAAAGTCTGTTCAATGAATTGATGCCTATTGCCCCGTCAATGGTTTCTACCATAAACCCATCATACACTATTGATTTGACAGATGATGATGAATCAAAATCACATAATTCAGTGAGGGTAGTAACCAGTAAAAACAAACTTAAGAAATACATTAAAATTAATAAATACATTGTTAAAACACAAAAAATGGTAAAAAGACAAAAGTTCTTTATAAAAAATGTTAAATTGAATAGAGAAAGGTTGAACTTACTGAAACAATTAGATATGTATTCTTTTAATTTGGAGCAAAGTACTAGGAAGTACAAAATTGACACAGAGACCTTGCAATCTGAACTTGACTATTTACAGGAAAAACTTAGTTCAATGACCAACAAATATAATACCTCTGAAGACCTAATGAGGGAATATGTGTTGGCAATGAATGAGCTGGTAAACTCAGAAAAAACCAACTGTGAGCATTGTCAAACACCATCCAATGTGCTTACACCAGACCATTCATTGACAACTTGCAATACCACCTTACTGCAGCCCTGTGTTGATTTGGTAATTCCTCCTATTGATAGTTCCTACAAACATTGTAAACAAACTTTTAATAATGATATTATATTATTTTGTGATGAGATTGGTAAGGACTTAGGTCACTTGTTGACAGATGAATACCCGGGACACACAATAATAAATTACTGTATGCCGGGTTGCTCTTTGTTTCATATTATGAAAGAAATTATTAAATGTAACTTTACCCCGGATACAACTTTAATAATTTTTATGGGTAATAGGGGAAACGTTAACAAAGGAGAACTACTCCAGTATCATAGAACTTTATGCAACCTTAGTTTAAGACAAGTTGTATTGTTTACATTCCCTTACAGTAACAGTTTGCCACAGGAAGAAAATAGGTTAAGATTTGAATTGAATATGACAATGCATAACTTGACATTTAATAATAACATGTTTCATTTAGTTGATATTAACAATTATGTTAATAATAATTTGTATTTGACAAAAGATAGATATAACATTGTTATGTACTATCTTTCTAAATACTATAAAAGACAGATAGCTGTGTCGCTATCTTATTTTTTTTCTATTACAGCCAAAAATTTGGCTAAACAACTTGCTTCTTTTGAGCAATGCAATGACATATTAAACAATTCTGCCAACAATTTGGTCACTTTTAATGACATTGATAATAATTTAAATTAGAAATTAAGACAATAGAGGCAACCTCTAGCTATAACATACAGAATTGCAAAAATAACTCAAAAAAAAGTTTAAAATCACTAAATAGTATCAACCTGGTGCATCAAAATATTCAAGGATTTATGAACAAAGATTTAGAAGTAGAATTATTCATGAATTTTAATAGTATTGACATTCTTTGTATAACAGAACATTGGCTGAAAAGCCACCAGTTTCTGTTCAATTTTAATAATCACCAGGTTGGTAGTTCGTTCAGCAGAATAAATGCTATACATGGTGGCTCATTAATTTTAGTAAGTAACCAGCTCACATTTAAAGATCGTAAAGATATTGTGAGCCTATCTGTTGAGCGTACGGTTGAAATTGCCTGTATAGAATTGGAGCACTCTATTGTATTAAGTGTGTATAGACCCCCGTCAGGATTGTATGACTGCTTTGAAAAGGTAATGGATGAAGTGTTACACAGGATTTGTAACTCAAACAAGTCCGTTATCATTTGTGGTGATTTTAATGTAAATTTATTAGAAAACTCAGGTTCTTGTAGTAAAATTTTAAGTCTGTTTCAGTCCTACAATCTTGTAAACCTATTTTTGGAGCCCACAAGAATAACCCCTACTAGTGCCACATGCCTAGATAATATTTATACAGATATTATACCAAGCCACAAAGAAATTATAAATTTACTAGATTCTGATCATTGCGGGCAAAGGATTACTATTCAAAACCAAAACAAAAAAGTGGCTAAAAAGGATATCACTGTTAACCCCAAAACTGCAAGTCGCTTGGAGGCTTTTAAAGTTAAACTCATTAATAAATTACCAGTTTTGTCTACTCATGCTGATCCTAATCATCTTTATGATAATTTTTTTAATATATACTGTAAACAATTTGATTCCACCTTTATTCCCAAGACTATCTCGGTTAATAGTAATGTATCGTTCAGTGATTGGGCTACCATTGGTATTCATAAAAGTAGAACACGGCTTTATGAACTGTACAATGAAAGGACTTATGTTAACACTGATGAATTTAATTTGTATGTTAGAAATTATTCAAAATTATTTAAAAAAGTTTGTTATATGGCCAAGTCACGTTATTTGCGTTCAAAAATTAAAAACAGCAGTAATGTAATTAAAACGACTTGGAACATTATTAATAGTGAAGCGGGAAGGTCTAGTAACCGAAATACTGATTACAGCCTGTCTATTAATGACAACATAATAAAATCTGACTCACAAGTCGCCGAGGCATTTGAAAATTTCTTTTCAGATATTCCCGTTTCAACTACTAAATCCCTAAACTCATCACCTTCTGTTGCTGAGTCTTTGCTTAAGGAAAATGTTAATGGTTGCGATTCGGATTTTAATTTTGAATATATTACATGTAGAGATATAATTAAAACCTTTCACACTTTAAATGTAAAAAAGACTGCAGATCTGTGGGGTAATTCTGTAGAAGTTGCTAAGTCTATTATTGACATTGTAGCACCTACTCTTGCTCTTATATTTAATAGTTGTATTGACAATGGGGAGTTTCCTGATCTTATGAAAACTAGTAAAATAATACCTTTGTTTAAATCAGGTAGTACATCAGACCCCACAAATTATAGACCTATTTCTGTACTACCTACCTTTAGTAAAATTTTTGAGAAATTAATTTTAGACCAAATGCAAAGATTTTTTAATAAATATAAATTATTACACAGCAAACAGTTCGGTTTTACAAGGGGTCGTTCAACTACTGATGCCGGTGTTGAACTTTTAGGACATATTTATAATGCATGGGAAGATAAATGCGATGCCTTGGGCATCTTTTGTGATTTGTCCAAGGCATTCGATTGCGTTCTTCACGAAACGTTAATCAGGAAACTCCACCACTACGGGATCCGGAATACTGCTCTGGATCTTCTTACTTCATACTTGAGTAAAAGGATTCAGAGCGTTGACGTTAATGGAGAAAGATCACCCGGATCTTTAGTAACGATGGGAGTCCCACAGGGCTCAATTCTTGGTCCTTTCTTGTTTCTTATTTATATCAATGACTTGCCGTACCTCATAAAGGATAATCATGATATAGTGTTGTTTGCAGATGACACTTCACTTTTGTTTAAACTTAAACGTCAGCAGTTGGTTACTGACGATGTAAATAGCGCGATTTCGAAAGTAGTCCACTGGTTCAATGTTAATAATTTGCTTCTAAACGAGAAAAAAACCAAATGCATTAAGTTTACACTACCCCACGTTAGGCAGGTGAAAACTAATGTGTTGATAAAGGGCGAGGAATTGAATCCTGAAGACAGCACAGTATTCTTGGGCATAACTTTGGATGCTAAGCTTCAGTGGGGTCCCCATATAGATAAACTGTCAAAAAAGCTAAGTTCCGCAGCATACGCCGTTAGAAAAATTCGTAATTTAACTGATATAGAGACTGCCCGTTTAGTGTACTTTAGTTATTTTCATAGTGTAATGTCGTACGGTATTCTATTGTGGGGAAATGCCGCCGATATTCAGACTATCTTTGTTTTGCAGAAGCGTGCTGTTCGATCAATTTATAAATTAAGTCCGAGACACTCTCTCAGAGACAAATTTAAAGAGATTAATGTAATGACTGTGCCTTCTCAGTATATTTATGAAAATCTTTTATATGCCCATAAAAACATAAAATTGTTCAAAAAATACAGTGATATCCATAATATAAATACTAGAAACAAACACAAATATGTTGTACCTACAACAAGGCTCAAGAAAATAGGTGGCTCGTTCAGATGCCAATGTATACACTTTTATAATAAACTACCAAGCCACGTTCAAGATCTAAGCCTTAATAAATTTAAATCGTTCATTAAACGTAAATTGTGCCAGAAAGCCTTTTATACCATTAAAGATTATATTGAGGATACAAAGGCTTGGGATTGAGTTGCTTCCAATTTCTGCATTTTGAGTGTTTTTGATGTTTTTTTTTTATATACACATTGACATTAATGTTTTTTTTTTTTTTAACTGACATTTGCTTACTTTTTAAAGTATTACATTATTTTAATTATTGTGAATGTGAAGACGATGTGGGTCATTTAGTTTAGGCATTTTATATTTATTATTATTCTCTCTATGGTCTGGCAGTTTGAGTAATTCATGTGGCCTACCCAAATGTCCTTTCTTTGGTATTGTTCGTCGAATCGTTGAGCTCCTTAAGTCTTGAGTTGAGCTGCATGATTTCTGACAAATGCGTGCACTGACTGGACAGGTCCTCTCAATCTGTGTGGTTCTTTCCTCAAAAGACCATCTCAGACATCGACCTACATGGTCTTCATATAACTTGACCAAGATTATGTCTGGACTTTAAAAGAGACTATGACCTCTGAGTTTGTTTCGGCCTTTCTTCTCAGAGTAGTCAGATAGGAAACGCCGACCTCATCTAGTTTAAAAAAAATTATGATTGACGTGTAAAAGTGTTTGTGCAAACCTACTTACAGAAATAAAATCATTTATCATTTATCATTTATGATTATATTTCTATAAAAAAAAAACTTTACAATAAGTCTGGGGAAAAAATACAGTTTTTTAACTTCATCTAGACTTTTGACAGTTACCGATGTCTCCCGATGCTTTACATTTGATGTTGTTTTGTAGCGTAGATATTCATAAATAATATTTATAAAAATTAACTGCGGAAACGTGCGATTTTTGAAGTTATCGTGAAAAGTATGACACAAGTCAGGGAACAGGAAACCTCTATCTTTTGCGGTTTCTAATGTGAATAATTCACTGATTAGTTTGCGGTATATTTTATTTAAATATTATTTTTTTATTGATAATAAGGCGTACTATCTACAGTTTGCACTCATTTTGCGGTACAACTTTAATCAACAAAATGCACACTACCCTTATTATTATCCGTTGTGTAGAAAATTTAGAGCTTGGAAAGTTTGGAATTCGAATTCTACGTGCGTGCGTGTTTACATTTCAGTCTATATATTAATAATTATTTATTTATTTTTCACTTCAAGACACAAACATCACTGTAGTCATGTTTCTTATATAACATAATATAAACATTTAGGTTTGCTAGTACATAAGGGACTTACCTATAAAGTATGCATTATTAATTACATGGCGTACACGAATTCAAAGTCAAAGTCAAATCGTTTATTTCAAATAGGCACATTAAAGATTAAAGGCACTTTTGAACGTCAAAACTTACAGTAAAATTTAATTGATTCTAGTCGCTCCTTCTAAAAGGTAGTGTTCGTGTGGAGAAGAATGGGCAAGAAACTCCACCGTTACTCTTTTAAAATGTTTTACAAGGTTTTGTATACATAATATAATTATTAATAGGTTAATTGTTGGGTGAAGCGCTGTTCTCTTAGCTAGAGCGCTTAGTGAGATCACTGAGTAGTTAATCTGGAGAGACGAGAGACAGTCTATCTCCGTCCTCTAACGGAAAGGCGCCATCTCTGGGTTACTGCATTGGCTTCGGCGCCGGCGCTGCTGATTTTTCTTTACAAAACCAACGAAAATTTCCTATGCTTTTTACCCTAGCATAGAAAATTTTCGTTGGTTTGTTTCATACAAAAGTGCCTACACGGGCAAAATGTATGGAAAAACTGTTCTTTTTTTAATAATCGATGAAAAATTTAAACTAGTGGGGATCACACACTACAAGACGTCACTCGACGGGGCGAACCGACTAAACCCGGTGGTGTAATGAGGGTTTTCTGAAATGACGTTCGCTAGGTGGCAGCACTGACACGTCAGGTCCAGGCATCTGTCAAAGAGCCTATATTTTCTTTAGTCATGACTGAATGTTGAACGAATGAATGAATCGAATGATGAACGTCATCATATATTTTATATTGGAAGACCTCTTGTCACAGTGGTGCCAACTGGTGTCGTAAATTTTCACGAAAACCCTCATTCCCACGCTGCCAGCCTTAGCCAGACAGATTCTGCCTGTGATACCAAAGTTATTATTTAATGTTCTGTTCCAGGACTGTCACGCGTCCATAGTAACCTGGTTGGACCGATACCAGTTGCCAATCTACACGTCTTTAGCAGTACTAAACGTTGTATTGTCGTCCTGCGCTTTGGTACGACGGTCGTGTCATGCGTCTCGCTCTTACAGCTAGCGTTCGCTGCGGCGCGTAAGCGGTGAGTTCATTATCTTTTTGACACTAGTTGACAGCTATAAAGAAGTGTTAGATGAAGTTTAAGTCTTTCCCATTTTCAACCTTGCAGTTTTCCGACTTAAGTGGGGTTAGCTTGTTGTTGAATGCAGTTAATTATACTACTATACTATACGACTTTATCAAAGTCAGATAACTTTTGTCCGTGGAATAAAATTGACATCTGACAGTTCTTGTATGAAATAACTGTCAAAAATTCAAAATTTATTTTCACTTTAAGACTTATTCTAAGTATAAAAGTTTGGTGGAATGCGACCTTAATCATAAATATCACACTAATCCCACTAATATTATAAATGCGAAAGTTTGTGAGGATGGGTGGATGTTTGTTACTCTTTCAAGCAAAAACTACTGAACGGATGTGAGTGAAATTTGGCACACAGATAGTTTATAAACAGGATTAACACATAGGGTACTTTTTATAGCGGTATTCCCACGGGATCAAAACATACTGGTGAAACTGCTAGCTATTATAAATGCGAAAGTTTGTGAGGATGGATGTATGGATGTTTGTTGCTCTTTCTCGCAAAAACTACTGGATGGATTTCGATGAAACTTTACAGTAATATAGCTTATACATCAGAATAACACATAGGATACTTTTTATCCCGATATTCCTACGGGATACCTATGCGGGTGAAACCGCGGGCCGCAGTTAGTATTACAATAAATTAAACGGAAAGCAGCATCAGTAATATGTTCTGTGCTTTTTGAAACAAACATTTTACGATTATTGAGTCTCAATAAATATTTTTTATTGAGATATTGTTAGAATCTAAAGTGCCTGATTTATAGTTCTGACAGCCCTAGGCTCACTATGAATATGCGCCCCCCTCCCCCGCGCCTGTCCTGCCTAGCCCATGAATATACTTACAAAATTTTTATATTTTACTAGATTTACGAACCGCGGTTCTTCTACTAGTATTAAGGCGCATATTTTAAATTAAGAGCGTTTACGCCGTACGGCATTTCATACAAACTTTCAAGGCCTTATTTTTCGAAATGAATGAACCGATTGTAATGAAACTTTAAACGCATACGCAGGATACAAAGGTCTCAAAAGTTAGTTGAGAACATTTACGAAATGTCTTATTTAAAAAAAGATAACTGGAAATCTCTGTTTCAATGGAAAATTTAAAATCGGTCTAATTTGGCTGTAACATTATTTTTCGAAAATGTTCTCAACTTACTTTTTAGACCTTTGTATCCTGCTTATGCGTATGAAGTTTCATTAAAATCGGTTCATTCATTTCGAAAAATAAGGGCTTGAAAGTTTGTATGAAATGCCGTACGGTATAAACGCTCATTTTATTCTGTGAATAAGTGGGCTCAGCGCCCGCTCGGCGCTTGCGCCCTAGGCTTGAGTCAAATTAGCCTGTGGGTATATCAGGCCCAACGTTGCTATTCTGTAAAAATCTCACCGTGAAAATGTAGGTGAAGTGAGCGTGGAGTGACCTGTCAATAGTGTCAATTCCTAGCAAAAACAAACTCACTTCACCTAAGTTTTCACGGTGAGATTTTTACAGAATCGACCAGCTGAGTCTAAGGTCAATTTGATTAAAACAATTCATAATCAACCTATATTATTTTCACACTGTTGGGACACAGGTCTCCTCTCTTCGAGAGTGGATTAAAACGAATACCTTTTTTTTCTGGGGGAAACCTTCATAAAACACCTGACCTCCGGGGAGGGAGGACGGGGTGTGTCGGATTTTTACCTCACTAAAACTACCCCGGTGATCAACATCAGCACATAGGGGTGGTCCCGGTTCCTCATAAAATACCAATTCCGGAACTCCCCGTGAAACGCCTGTAAGGCACATCCCTGATACCAATCACTGTAAAATCTTCTCAAAGCTAAACCTCTGTTTTAATATAATACCTCTGTTTATTTCAGCATCACCACATCCTCCATATCCTGGGCCCCCTGAGGGTCCAAGAGTGCGACCTGGATGGAGCAGCCGCGTGACCCCGACGGTGGAGCCATCTACCGAAGACGTTATAATGCTGGTAGTGGGTAGAGCTCGACTGGGATGGGTTGACAAGTGAAACTCGTGGTTGGACTGGTTAGAAAAGTAAACTTCATGGTTTCTCTGGATGTGGGAAGGTACTAGAGAATAGCCGTAGGATGGACCTTCAGGTTTTTACCTCAAACTCAAACTCAAAGCCTTTACTCCAATTAAACCATGTACAGCCGGTCGATTCTGTAAAAATCTCACCGTGAAAACTTAGGTGAAGTGAGTTTTGTTTTTGCTAGGAATTGACGCTGTGTTGACAGCTCACTCCACGCTCACTTCACCTAAGTTAAGAAAGTTCTGCAATTTATTACCTAAGTAATTTATTAGTGACTTAAGAATTTTATTAGCTATATTTTGGCTACACAAGATGGAGACTACAATAAATTAAACTTCGCACTCTTAAATAATGACGTTCCGAATCTGGATACGCAATATCTTTAAAAAAAAAAAATTTCAAAAAAACACTACAATGTAAAAAATAACTTTAATTTCGGAAGTCGGTGTCGTTGGTTCCGCATTTTCGTTTTTTGGTACCGCCACTTTGTAGTCTTTTTTTGGAAGTCGGTTGTTTTTAGGGTTCCGTACCAAAATGGTAAAACGGATAGGATAAACATAAGATACTTTTTATCCCGATATTCCCACAGAATCGATACTTATGCGGGAGAAACCGCGGAGCGTAACTAGTATTACATAAAATAAAATATCACGAAAGTAAGAAAGAAAAAAGAAAGTACCTAAGCAAGAAAGAAAAAAGAAAGTAAGAAATAAAGAGAAGAAAAAAGTAAGTTGGTGTGTTTTCTGACACCGTAATATCAAACCCTTCTGCAATAATTTTCATGACAGCTGTCACCGCTCTTTTAGGAAACAATAGCATATGCGTGTAGCAAACAAAACTGTCTCTCTCTAAATTTGTAAAGCTACCTTTGCTCAATAAAAAGTTTTTACTTTTCAACGATGTTTTTTTTAAACTAACAAATCTTTTGATAACAGCGTTAGCATCATCAGCATACAGTACCCGGCGATTTAATATTGCACATCGACCTTTACCTTTTTTTGTATTTTATACAAAGAATAAAAATAATTATCAAAAGAAGCAAATCATAATTGTTTTAACAGCTCCTAATAGATACCGGACTGTTTGTATTTCGTGCGACAGAGATAACGCTCTACGAAGCCGAAATTTGCCAATGGGCATTGTTCATATTTTTTTAAATGTTGTAATTGAAAAACCATTTCGAGGAATAGCGTTACTGATCATTACGGACTAATTAATTTTGAAAAATATTCATATGTTATTGATATTTTTGATAAAATACGATTGACCTTCTTTGCCCTTCAAATTACGTACGACTGGCCGTACAGTTTTGTATCGTTGCCTCAGAAAATAAAAAGTAAGAGGCAAGTATTGTCTACAATCTGTCAAATGTCAAATTATGTAAATATGTCAAAAATATAAACATTCTTGTTTATATCTCATTATTACATTAGGTACATACATTATTTCAACACTCGACAATATTTAATATATGGAATACAGGAAGTGCTTTGTTCCAACTTGCAGCAATAATAGTAATAATGTCGCCGCGTGCGTTATTATTCTATTTCTAAGTCGCCGCGTCGATTGTTCTAGTGACGATAGAGAGTAGTATATTCCTTGGAGGACACTTACACATAAAAAAACCATTTGTAAATAAATACGCTAAGCTAGGATTCGATTATTTAAGACGTATATTCGGCCTATTGACACTTTGACAGATGTGACATTGTTGACGTTGTGTTGACAGATTAAAATTTTTAATTATGTACTAGTAAGGAAACGGCACTTAATCTTTATGCCACTGGATGACGTCACCTACCTTAAAAACTTAAAATAATTAAATAATTTTTATTAAAATAACTATTGAGCCAATCATCAAAATATTCAAATTAGTTTCTCAAAATGCTCTAAATTTACAAAAAATAAAATAAAATATAATGGTTTGAAATTTTGGACAATCCCCATTGTCTCTTTCCAAGGGTCGATGATAATGCTCCCACTGCTGGGACACAGGCCTCGTCTCTGTGAAAGGACGTGGGCCGTAATCCACCACGTGGGACCAATGCGGGTTGGTAGATATCACATGTCTTCGAATTTTTGGTTCTAGGACATGCCGGTTTCCTCACGATGTTTTCCTTCACCGTTTTGAGTGCAGTAGTGAGTGATGAAATAAATCACTCGTCATCGCCACTCAATCTCACTCAATCACAAAATCGCCACTGTTACGGTAAGCGACCCTGCGCGTGTTTTGTTTGTAAGACGATTTTAGGGGTCAGTTGTTGGTGCGCTCGTATGATTGTATGTGTCACTACACGATAAAAAAAATACCCGCTTCGGATGTACTCAGTTTTAGTGTATATATCCGTTATGTCAGTGAGTGATGGCAAAGTATTCTGTTCGTGTTTTGTCTTCACTTCTGTCGGCACTCCCGGAGTGCCACTGTTTTTTGAAAAAATCGCATTGATTTACGAAAATTGGGTTAATGAGTAAAAGAAGACCCTAATATAACCACCCATTTTATCGTGTATTGAATCTGTAAAAAAAAACAAAAGCAACCTTTTCTTCAACTGCATTTAAAAAGTAATCACAACTCAGCCCCAACACAAAAGTTTTACTTTTCACGAAATTTGTTTTCCACCCCTACGTCGCCACCGCCGTGTCCTGGTTCCCACGGCTTACTGCATTACTTGTCCTACAATACACGCAAACGTGCCAACAATAATTGGGTCAAAATGAAATCGATAGTCCTTTGTTAACAATACTTACGTACCTACAGCGAGTTGCAATATAGAAATAAAGAAAGAAAGAAAATACGTTTATTTGCTGCAAACATGACGCATAAAAATAAAAACGCAAACAAAAGAAAAACAAAATAACAATTTGGGAGAAAGTATGCGTCACATCTACGCAAAACGGCCAACGCTCAGCATAATGCTAAGACCCTATACGAGACAGAGCCCTAGCGCTGGTTTTTAGCGTCAGACGGCGTTGATGTGATGACGTCAGCCAGTGCAGCATACGAATAACAAGCATATAAATAACAAGTGAAGTATTTTTTTTAGATAGTGTCCATGGAGTTTCTATCCCTTTCTTCTTCATAGGAAACGCTTTGAAATGGGTAACTACCTTCATGCATTGAGTTATAATTTTAATTTAAGCAATAAAACTATTCATCATCATCATCATCATCAGCCTATAGCAGTCCACTGCTGGACATAGGCCTCCCTTAATGAGCGCCATAGCGCCCTGTCTTTAGCTTGACGCATCCAGCATCTGCCTGCAGTCTTTCGCAGATCGTCATCCCACCTGGCCGGAGGGCGTCCTACACTACGTTTGCCGAGTCGCGGTCTCCACTCAAGAACTCGTTTACCCCAGCGGTTGTCGGTTCTTCGCGAGATATGGCCGGCCCACTGCCACTTCAAAAAAAAAACTGTTGTGGTGGCAAAATTGCAGCAATATGTAGAATAAGATTAGTAACTGAGTTGTGGAGGTCAGACAGGCAGTCGCTTCATGTAAAATTCTGATATTCAGCTGCATGCGGTTAGACTGGAAGCCGACCCTAATTTACTTAGGAAAAATTTAGACAGTTTGATTTGAGTCCTTTGTTAACAATACTATGTACAGGCGGTTTGAAATAAAATTACAAACTCAAACTCAAAGCATTTATTTCAATTAAACCATTAACAGGCACTTTTGAATTGTCAAGAAGTCGGTCAGTCAGAAATTAAGAAGCTAGTTACACTTTACAAGTGATGTCATAGATGTCATTTTTATTTTTTACTGAGGCAATAAAGTAAGAGGTAGCAATACACTGTTAGAAATAAAACAAGTAACCGGGTTGTGGCGGTCAGGTAGGCAGTCGCTCCAAGTAAAATTATGATATTCAGCTGCGTCCGGTTAGACTGGAAGCTGACCCCAACATAGTTGGAAAAAGGTAAGGCAGATTGATTTGAGTTGTTTGTTAACAATACTATGTGCAGCGGTTTGAAATAAAATTACACGTGGCATAGATGTCATTTTTTATTTTAAATTGAAGCAATAAAAGTACTATGTAGCAATATGCTGTGTAAATTAGTCCAGTCACTGGGTTGTGGAAGTCAGATAGGCAGTCGCCCCATGTCAAAATCTGATTTTCAGCTGCATCCGGTTAGACTGGAAGCTGACCCCAACATAGTTGGGAAAAGGTTAGGCAAATGATGACACTATGTAAAATTAATAAATTCACAACACAATATCAAAATAACTGCCAATAAAGATTATTTTTGTTGTTATTTCAATAATAATGATCTGGCGTGGTATCATATTTTTTCTGTGCTTCTAGTATGGCCGTCAAATAATTGATTCGCAGCGTCTCGTGGGAAACAGCCACTTCTTTTACCTGAAAAAAAAAGGTTGACAAAGACGCTTTCAAATTAATTCAGTATGTGGGAACTAAATTATGTAATCAACATAAACGTATTTACTTCAAATTGTTTAAAACACGGAATCCCATAGAGCAACTACAAGTCATAATTAAAAATCTTTTTTTCGATATTTCTACTTTACCTTTACCGCTGTTGTCTTCCAAATATGTTTTTTCTCTTCCCTTCTGACAATATTCTTAAAGAGTCTAGCCAGCAAGAAGTACAGTATCTCCACAAAACTGATGAAACTTGCGCCGAGGAAAAGACCGGCTGCTCCACCAAATGACACTGCCAAAAAATATTCGTTTTTTAAATGCCACATAATATTGGTTGGGAACAAACAATCAGTGCACCCTGCATAAATACTCGGCAACCTTAGTGGCGACCAATAAGTTTTAAAAAATCCCAGTTTGGGCGCCAGTAAGCTTAATGGCGCCCAATTGGGAATTTCAAATATGTACCTTGATATAAATCTTTAAATTCTATTTTACATACAAATCAATATTAAATGGCACATAATATTGGTTGTAAAGTATTTAGAAATGGTACAATATTTAGCTTAACTGCTTAGTAGCACCCAAATAGTTAGGCGCCACAATTAGATGGCGCCCAGTTGGGTGTAGAAAAAATAATTAAGACTCCAGTTTACATCCGAATTGACACGATGGCCAAGCGGTGTACACTATGCGTCACAGAGTCTATTTCTTCCGTGAAGGTTCTGGTTCCAGGTCAATACTTCAGATGTTATTGTATTTTTACTAGATAGAAGTATAATTGTGGTTGCGCAGTGTATTATGTTCTCTACGTACCAACGAGATCCTGAAAGTGGAAAACGATCTCCCTCGTGTACCTGGTACGCGGCCCTTGTACAGTGAACTTGACGGAGCCGTGCAGATTAAATGGGTGACGATCCCTGAATGCACAGAAATTAACTTAGTAACAGGTTTTTGGTAGTAGTAAAGTCCTCCTCCAGAACGAATTTCGGCCATGGCGACCAATCTCAGCGTAGATTAGCCTTCTGCGCGGGACATATTACAATGCGCAGACCTAGGTGCACTCTCTCTTCCCTCACACTCATTGTCCGATGGGATGGCAATCCGAAACCACCGGAGAGAGATCAGGCGTACGACCCACGGCTTATCCTTCCGAGCCACGACGGTATCACTCCGCGAACTTCCAAACTCCGGCTGTACCTAACTAAGAAATGCCCAATGTAAAAACCCAATAATACTTTGTCAGATCCGGGAATTGAACCCAGGATTCCATGCTCAGAAGTCGCACTTGCGACCGCGAGACCAACAAGTCAAATAGTATGCTAGCTACTGCTAGCATACTATTTGACTTGTTGGTCTCGCTCTCGACTACATACTTGTAGTCTTCAAACCAGAACGTACAGAGGCCAACACATCAAGCTACCTGAAACTGTCAAATTATTTAACTTTGAACTTTATGCTTTAGCAATAAAGTTGAAAATCTAATAAAGAAATTTGACAGATTGTAGTAGCTTGATGTGCTGGCGTCTGTACCTATTGCATTAAAAGTACCCTCGAATCCTATTCATTTACGTACTCTGGCCGCACTTAATGATCTCTTGGACTCTAATCCAACAAACAATCTGTTTGTGGACGAATGGACGAAGATTTTGTCGACATGTCAGAAGTACTGTGAGAGGATGTATGAAAGTGTTGTTAACTTTTTATTTGAATTTATTTTTAATGGTTTATGTGTATGTGTAAACTGTCTTTAATTTCTGTAATTGGTTGTAAACCGTTATAATAAAAAAAAACACTGGCACTCCGGTAGTGCCGACAGAAGTGAAAACTTGAACAATTACGAGTGTATTTTGTGAATCGTCTTATAAACAAAACACGCGTGTTAAGGTGTGTTCCTTATTTTATAGGGTTTTTTGCAAATCAGGTATAATGACCAAAGTGACTGGTTTATTCTTCTCGTGAAAGGAATTTATTCAGATTTACAAATCGTGGTTCAGCGCCATCTCGTCGTTGTTGGATGAACTACGTAGTTAGTACGCGAGGCCTACGTAGTTAGTACGCGAGGCCCTCGTAGTTCTTCCCGATGTGCATAGATGGCGCTGTCCTCAACAACGCGCGTCACGTCTTACGAATTTTCGATCAGGGTCACGTGACCTGACGCGAATTTAGAAGTTTTTACCCATTCCAAAAAAAGTACACAGCGCCGCTAAAGAAGTTTTCACTTCAAAAATGATATCATGCCATAAACATAATCAGCTTGTAATGTAGCCACTGCAGGAATACCAGGCCTCCTTTCTTCAAGAGGGAGTGGGCTGTAATCTACCACGTGGTGGGTCCAGTGCAGGTTGGCAGATGTCACATATGTCTTCGAATTTTTGGTTCTAGGACAATACATGCCGGTTTCCGCACGATGTTTTTCTTCACCGTGGTGATGAATATAACTTACATTAAGTAAAGCTCTTAACTGGCTTCGAACCTACGACCTTCAATTCGTAAACTGGGACCGTCACCACTGCTCTCATTTTCAGAAATATTAGTCCCCAAAATACACAATGCAAATGAACTCACCAGATCTGATCAACAGTGGAAATCTCCTTGTAAATGCAGTCGATACATTGCGGTGCGCAGGCGCACTTCTGTCCGTTATGGTTGGACAGCTTGTGTTTGTGGTTGGCTAAGCATGCCATGCCTGCAGGAGTGCATTTTGGACCCTCTGAAAAATTTGGCAAAAATATATGTAGTAGTTTATACGCTAGGTACAGCGAAAGTGCTGGAATAGCTAAGTGTCTGAACTCCGTGAGGAGGCAATTCTTTCTAAAAAAAGAAAAAATAAAAGATTAGTTGGTTACCTTCATAAAAGTAGTAGAAGGGCACGCAGTCACATAACTCCTTCGCCAGTTTACTTCTGCAAGACAAGCGACAAGTATTTGTGCTATGTACCTGAATAAAAGAAACAACACACTAGCTAAATTATAGGGTAGCCCGCGAAATTCAATTTTTTTTAGGTTTTTTGCAATTTTCTGGTCAGTATTAAGTTGTACCTACGTTGATTAATATATGATTCGCGGCCGTAACAAATATGTGTTTACAGAATTATAATCATTAAAGTCATTAATACAACTCTCTAAGACCACGCGTAACCCCAAAGAATAACTGTCTCATGAAATCGTCATTCTTTGGACTTACGTGGTCTTAGAGAGTTGTGTTGATGACTTTAATGATTATAATTCTGTAAATGTAAGAAAATAATTTGAACATTCAAAACAGATAATTTTGTTGTTTCTGATTAATGACCGTATATATGTCTGACTAGACCAGGCGGCCTAGTGTCTACTTATTCTAAAAAGCAATGCACGCCACTGGCAGTCGCTCCATGTAAAACTATGTTAGACTGGAAACCAACCCCAACATTGTTGAGGACAAGGATAGGCATACAAGTGTTATGTTATGAAGTACTAACCTTCCTCCTACTAGAAGCCGGTTCATCAGTATACGAACATCCTCGTCGCGTCGGCTGCAACTCCTTAACTCCGCGCCCACAGCGTGACTCCATGACGCTCAGTTCTGTGGTCCTCACGAGGGTCAGACGGACCTCCGATGGAGTGTGGGTGAGGTCCATCACGTCGTATGGGGAGTGGACGTAGAACTTGAGGAAAGAAAACAAAATAATAAATAAATAAAATAAAGATGTTTAGTGCATCAACTTAAAACTTAGTTACAACTTAAACTCTGGTTACAAAGGGGTGAATTCTTTTAAGCAAATTTCTTGTTTGTGTTAGGAATCTGCGCCCTTTCCTAGGTTTTAAAATTGTTATTAAGTTAAATAAATAAACAAATCGCAATATAATTTATTAAAAAAAGAAGGCAACTTGATTTTTTTTTCGCCAGAAGTCAGCAGAGACTACTTATTTCAAAAGTTCTGTTTTTGGTCAACAATAAAACAAGATTAAAAAAAAAACACTTTCTGAACGTCACCAAAAAAAGGTTAAAGTTGTTAGGTGCCTTTTTGCTTATGGCCTAAATCGGAACTAACGTCGCCATCTTGTTATTTCAATAAAATGTCACAACGGCCCCCTGTCAATATCATTCAAGTGCTAAAATTCCTTGTATAGCTCAAAACTTCAAGATACTTCAAGCTACCTCAACGGTTAACGTGTGTGTGACGTCAGGGTAGACATCACATAGGTAGTTTAGTCTTTCACCGAACTAGATACTCTCTAATCAAACATTTATTTGCTTATAATAACCGACTTAATTATCATCAAACATATCGAAAACTCAAAACTAATTTTTTCTTCACGTGACCAGAGGGATGGTCTATATTTAGCCCAAAGAATCAGCATTGCCATCCAACGTAGAAATGCTGCAAGCCTTTTGGTCACTTATCCCATTGACAGCGATGTGGACGAATTTTTTGATGCTCAATGAGCAACGAGCCTTCTTTATTTTTTGTGTATATAATATTTTAGTGTTAGCCTGTAAATTGTAATTGTTGTGTCTTTGTGAATTTTAAACATATTACCAAAATGTCTGTCATTTGTCATATTTGAATACTCGAATAGGAGAAGAACTTACATCGGCAGTAGCTGGCACGTCCATAATGATATAGCAACTTAGTGAGGAGTATTTGCACGTTTCAGGCCAGCGGATGGTATCGTTGGGGTTTACACTCCTACAACGAAGGTTGTACATTAGGTTAACCTAATATTATGGTAGCATAAAAGTTTAACGGCTAACTTTCCAGCAGTGGTATTTCAAGTTAATCCCATGCTCTCAAAATGGTGAAGCATAACATCGTGAGGAAACCGGCATGTTCTAGAACCAAAAAACCCCCGCGACGCGACCGCGGCCGCGACTAACTAGTTGTAACTAGTTAGTCGCGGCCGTTACAACTGCGCTACCACCACGGTAATAATTGTCTTTATACTGTGCTACCACTGTTCAGGAGATGTCAAATAGATGATGATCTTAAACTTACCCAATAACAACATCTCCTAGCGCGACAGAATTAGTGACGTAACAAGCACCAGCTTCAGTCATCACTGGGAGCCATTTGTAGATGACCTCTTCCGAAGACCTGGTCTTGATGTCTGAATCTGGCATAACCTGGTGAAGATTATAACCTTTTCATCAGGATTCCTTTACTTACCTACATCATCATCGTCTGCCTATATCCTTTTCCCAATTACGTAAGGGTCAGCTTCCAGTCTAATGCAGTTGAGTACTCAACTGCGTGTGCTGTGAATGTACAATGTGAATCACTTTACATGGCGCGACTGTCTATCTGACCTCCACAATCCAGTGACTGGGTATTACTATTGGTAACAAAACTGTCAAAGATCCGCGCATGACAGCCGGGACCAACGGCTTAACGTGCTTTCCGAGGCACGGAGGGGTCTTGGTATGTAAAAATGGTCACCCATCCACGGACTAGCTGCGGCAAGCAACTGCGGCAACTGCGCTCGCCGCCTATCCGCGCGGCGCAAAGCTAGAAGCCCATCCGCGCGGGAAGGCGCGCTCTCCGCGCAGCGCACCGACACTATAAATTCGCTTCGCCGCGGTGAGCGAAGTTGTGTGAAAATCGCTTTATGTGCGACGAGTACAATTTTAAATATTGAACTGAAATCACTAACAAACACTAAGGACGCAGGCTGATCAATGCTTGTGCCTTCTCTATAATATATAATATGCCTTTGCCCTGTAGTGGGACAATGAAAAAACAGTGGCACTCCGGGAGTGCCGACAGAAGAGAAAACAAAACGCAAACAGAAAAAGAAAAAACAGTGGCACTCCGGGAGTGCCGACAGAAGTGAAAACAAAACAGAAAAAGGAAAAAAAATAGTGGCACTCAGGGAGTGCAGAAAGAAGTGAAAACAAAACACAAACAGAAAAAGAAAAAAAAAGCAGTGGCACTCCGGGAGTGCCGACAGAAGCAAAAACAAAATACTTTGCCATCACTCACTGACATATCACTATATACACTAAAACCGAGTACATCCCGAGGACAGCCGAACACATCCGAGGCGGGTATTTTTTTAATCGTCTTATAAACGAAACACGCGCGGTGTCGCTTACGGTAACAGTGGCGCGAGTTCAACGGTTTTTACCCATCTCAAAAATGCTCAACGCGCCCAAAGAAGTATTCACTTCAAAAAGTTTGGTTCCAAAATCTACTCACATCCACAGCTATACCAAACATGTCCACGCTGGTCTTCAAATCACTGAACTCCTGGAACCTCTCCAGGTGGAACAGGTCGGAGTTGGTGATAGCTTCCACGAGACGAGCGTAATAGTCATAATCGTCATCTGTAGGGTCGGTGTCGAAGTGTTTCTTGATGACGGCTGGTAACTTGGCTTTATTGAGACGGTTCTGGGTATAAGAGACAAAAATTTGGATTACTAGCGTTTTTTTAAGAATACATCGCTTGATTTCCTGTATCTTTCTAATCACAGTGTTAGCCCCCATGAACTACTTAAATATACATTTTCTTTTTTTTTCGTTTAATATTTGAAAAATAATGTGGATTACACATTACAAGGACAAGAGAATAAAAAAGTTTATTTTTGATGTGTCCAAACTACAAATCATCATCTGCCTAACCTTTTCCCAACTATGTTGGGGCGGCTTCCAGTCTAACCGAATGCAGCTGAATACCAGTATTTTACATGGAACAACTGCCTATCTGACCTCGACAACCCAGTTACTGGGTAATACACCTTGGTAAGACTGCTTGTCAGACTTTCGGGCTTCTGACTATCCGTAACGACTGTCAAAGATCCACGAATGACAGCCGGGACCAACGGCGTTTACGCGCTTTCCGAGGCACGGAGGGGTCACGGTATGTAAAGATGGTCACCGATCCACAGATCAGCCGCGGTAAGCGTAGCTTAACCTGATTTATCGACCTGTGCGGCTGTTATTATTTATCCACGGCCCCTCGGAGTCCAAACTTCAAATAGACTTATTAATTCCCAATAGTTCAGTCTTATAAGTATGGCTATTAAAAAGGGACTAGACGAGGTGACCCATCGAAGGACTGACCCTACCAAATCTAGCTTAACCTCGGACACCTATCGATCCAGCTGATATTTACCGAAGAAGCCTCTTACTGTATAAAACTTAAGAGGCCGGCGAACTACGCTTGCTAATGCGTAGTTCATACAAACATAATACCAAAATAATTTGTAAATCAAACATATTCATAAGGTAGTGTGTATTTATTCCGATTGCATTACAGCATATCTAGGTTCCCAAATACATATTTTGAAAGGACTCTGATATAAAGACGAGATGTGAGGAATTCCAAATTTCTATAGAAAACTTATTTTTCTCACAACCCGTCTTTAAAACAGTATCCATTTAAAATATATATTTGGGAACCTAGATATTCTGTAACCCAATCGGAATAAATACACACTACATTAAAAATATGTTTGATTTACAAATTATTTTGGTACATATTACGTTTGTATGAACTACGCATGCTCCGCCAGCCCCTTAAGCGAAATAAAAACGAATGAATTAGCCTTATTCCGTTGGAGCTATAGAAACCACTGACTCATCTGCCTAGCTTTTTCCCAACTGTTAGGATCGGCTTCCAATCTAACCGAATGCAGCTGAATACCAGTATTTTACATGGAACGACTGCCTATCTGACCTCCACAACCCAGTTTCTGGGTAAGACTACGGACCTTATAACACATAGTAATAGCTGGCGCACTGAACCGCCAGGATCTGAAGTCTTTCTCCAACGTCACGACCGTTGGAGACTCGTTGTAGCGCTGCAGCTGACCCAGGGATACGTCCACGGCTCCCCAGGTGGCTAGGGCAGTTGCTGCTATCCAAAGGATCCTGGGAAAATACTGTTAGTAGGTAATTTGATGCTATGAAGAGGTGACGTGTCTGAGGGTGATAAATACTGTTAGTAGGTAATTTGATGGTATGAAGATAGGTGACGTGTCTCAGGGTGATAAATACTGTTAGTAGGTAATTTGATGCTAAAGAGGTGACGTGTCTGTGGGTGATAAATACTGTTAGAAGGTAATTTGATGCTATGAAGATAGGTGACGTGTCTGAGGGTGATAAATACTGTGTAACGATCTTTACCTTATTTAAAAATAGAGGGTAAGCAGACCGTCCAATAATTTTTATTAGGGAAGATAAAATACAGAAAGTTATAAAAACAGCTAGTTATAAAAATACTAAATAGCACGCACTCTCGGAAGTTTATAGTTCACACACGCGCGCACTCACTGGAGTTTAATAGATCACGTTATGGAATCAGCTCAGCACTGTAGGAACGGGTATCAGGCGTCAGGGTAGCAAGTTATACGAGGTTAGCTCGCGAAGATTAGAAGTAGAAGGTCCCAGGTGGAATCTTTAGCTGGATCCCCTGGGTTAGTCAAAGATGTCGCAGCAGAACCAAGCAGTTCAAGTTGACACAGCAAAACCAAGCAGTTTTCTGATGCTTAATGTCTCAGTCCCAAGACTCCAATGCCAGCAGCCTCCAGCTGTTCATGAGCTCGTTTCTAAGTAGTCTTCCTTTTTCAAATATCAGTTTTCTTCTATGTGGCCATCATCTAATCTGACAAGTGTATCCGGCCAAGACATATCCACGAGTGCGTAAAGAATATTATAAATCTAATTTAAAATTAAGTTATTTAGACTAAACAATCGTAATAATCTTAATAATACAAAAGCTAAACATATTGATAAAAATAATTTAAGTTATTTAGACCAAAGAGTAATTACCATAGACTAAGCCAGAAAGACATTTAAAAAGTAATTGACAGTTTGACAATTGACGTGTCACAACATGAAAATTGAGTAAAAGTATAATGTAAACATATAAACAAATAAAAAGGATGATAAATAGTATTAAAGTGTAAATAATGATAAATAGTATTATGCGTGATGAAAGTAAAGTGTAAGTAAGCATAAATACTATATTTCCCCAACGACCCCGAGAAAATTTTTGGCCTAGAACAAAAATTTTGCTAAGGTTAAAATATTACAGCATTCACAAAACTTACATAACTCATTCAAACACACCGACATCTTACGAAGTTAGGTCAGGTAGGATTCACATTCAATGATCACTACTCAACCTGATAAGTCATAACTTTAAGGCTTATTTAAGGAGTTGTAATCCGCTCGCGTCTAAAACCACTAATGAGATGAAAATATAAAGATTTAACAAAGGCTTATTTTTAAAGGAGTTGTCATCCGCTCCTAATCAACTTTTAGAGTCGATAGACAGAAAATCAACTTTTAGAGTCGATAGTCAGAAAATCAACTTTTAGAGTCGATAGTCAACAAGGGCTTATTTTTATGGAGTTGTCAACCGCTCCAATCAACTTTTAGAGTTGATAGAAATAGACAAGTTATCATATTAACTTGTAGAAAAGAATAGATAATTATATAGGAAAGATTAAAATTAATCTTTTATTGGTTTAAGAACCGATGAATGAATTAAAAAAACAAATAGAGTTTTAATAAATCAAAAGGAACTCTATTATAGAGGAAGGAAAGAAGAAAGGGATGAGTTATGAATATAGTAAAAAGAATTTTTTTACATATAATTGAATAAATTATATTTTAAAGTCTTTAATATGGTATTTAGCTCGGTTGCCTAGTTGATCTTCTAGTATATATACTAATGGTGATAATTTTTGTAAAATAGTTGATTTTACATATTTCGGCGCTAGTTTAGAGCTAAAATAAGTACCCGCTTGACTAATTGTATAGTTTTTACGCCAGACTGTATCTCCAACGTTATATTCTTTAAAGGTATGTGTTTCATTGTAACGAGAAGAGTTACGAGCATGAGCAATATGAAGGGCTATCTGAACTTTATCGAAAGTTGCAGACAATAAACCTATGTTAGTAGCATAGATGTCCCTAGGTAGAAAAACGATTTCATCAAGATTATTAGTTGGTGTATAAAGTGAGCCAGAAGTAACTGTTTCACGTCCGAAGAGCAAAAAGTTAGGAGAGAAACCAGTAGTAATATTAGTTGTGCTGTTCATAGCGTATTGGACTTTAGGAAGATGGATGTCCCAAGATCTATGGTCATCACCAACCAAAGATGACAAAGCTGTGATTATAGTGCGATTGTACCTTTCAGTGGGATTAACTTGGGGGCAATAGTGAGGAGAGAAAAATATAAATGGTATATTATATCTGCTCAGAAAGTTGTGAAATTCATGGGATTGAAATTGTGATCCATTGTCCATAATAATAGTTTGAGGTACTCCATGGACTAGAAAAACAAAATTTTCCAAGTTAGAGATGACGTTAGCACTAGTAGCCCGTTTTAGCGGAAAGATCAGGGAATATTTAGTAAAGCAACAATTAACCACTAAGATAAATTGATTCCTACGTCTAGTCATAGGTAGAGGACCCATTAGATCCAAAGAAATTGTTTGAAAGGGCCTGGAACAAATTTTTGGTTTACCCATAAGACCAAAGGGTGAGTGATTAGCGTGTTTGTAAGTTAAGCAATTATCACAGGAAGAAATTATTTTAGCGATATCCTTAAACATAGCTGGCCAGTAATATAGAAGTGATAATTTTTTATAAGTTTTAAAGATTCCTAGATGAGGCTGATCTGGAGACCCATGATTATCTTTAATAAGAGTTTCCCGAAGATTAGGGTGAGGAACTTCTTTCCACGCGAAATCTTCAGTTAACGCGTGGGGAGATTGAGTATAGCGGAATAATTTATTTTCACGAATAGTATAATTGGGATATTGATCAGGATTGCTACGACATTCTAAAAGTAGTTTGTTATAGTGTTCTAATGCTGGAGATATAGGTTGAGGATCAAGTGAGACAGGATTAATGCCAAGTGGACATGTAGGATTACGAGAGAGTAAGTCAGGAACTAAATTGTCTTTACCCCTTTTGTGTTTTAGAATAAAATTAAAAGATGACAACCTAAGAGCCCACCGCGCGAGTCTACCTGATGGATTGGATAATTTTAGAAACCATTTAAGTGCTGCGTGGTCAGTATAAACCGTGAATTGTTTACCATTATCGATATAACAACGCCAATGTTCTAAAGCTGAAATTACCGCAAGAGTTTCTCTTTCAGTAGTTGAGTAATTTCGTTCGTTTTTGTTAAGAGATTTGCTCATATAGGCTATAACTACTTCTTTGTCGTCTTTTACTTGTGTTAACATACCACCAATGGCAAAGTTAGAAGCATCGCAATGTACAGAGAAAGGGAGATTGTAGTCAGGACAAGCTAGTATAGGGGTAGTAACAAGAGCTTCTTTTAGTTTATTAAAAGCCAGATTAGCATCATTATCCCAAATGAATTTAGGGGCGTTTTTACCGGAAGAAGTTAATTTATTAAGTGGAGTTGCAATTGTGCTGAAGTTGGGAATAAAACGTCGAAACCAACTACAAGTTCCAATAAATTTTCTAACTTCTTTACGAGAAGTGGGAGTAGGAAATTCGAGTATTGCTTTTATTTTAGCAGGATCTGATCTTAAACCGTTTTCATCTACAATGTACCCTAAGTATTTAAGTTCATTTTTAAAGAATTGACTTTTTTCGAAGTTAATAGTTAATCTAGCAAACGTTAATTTCTCAAGAACTTTAAGTAGATAAGAGATATGCTCTTCAAATGATTCAGAGATGATTATTATATCATCAAGGTAACAAAAGACCTTATTATCAAATTCAGGAGTAAAAAGCATGTCCATAAGTCTTTGTTGAGTAGCTGGAGCATTAGTTAAACCAAAGGGCATGATAACAAAACGATACATGCCGCGACCAGGGACATAAAAAGCTGTTTTATCTTTATCCGCTTCATCTTTTAAAGGGATTTCCCAAAATGCTTTAGCAATATCAATGCTTGAAAGAAATTTAGCGTTTTTAAGGTTATCTAAAATTTCATTAACAAACGGAAGGCTGTACGCGTCTCTACGAGTAACTGAATTTAGTTTACGACTATCAACACAAAATCGCCATTCACCATTCTTTTTAGGTGTAATGATAACCGGAGAAAGCCAAGGGCTTTCGCATTTTTCAATGACGCCCCATTGTAACATTTTATCGACTTCTATTATGAGAGCTTTTTGTTTTTCAGGAGAAAGACGATAACATCGTTGTTTAATTGGAAGAGTGTCACCTGTATCAATATGATGACTAATAAGATGAGTGCGACCCAGTACTCCTCTACTCTCGAAGGATATAGCTTTGAATCGTTTAATCATATCATCAGCGATAGTTTTTTGCTCTAAAGAGAGATGATCGTAAGGCAGTATTTGTTTAGTAGTTTCAGTAACCACTGAACATTTAGTATTCGCTTTAAAAGCCGAAGAAAGTATGTGTGGAATAAGATTAAACTTTTTCCAAAAGTCGACTCCTAAAATAATTGAAGGAGATATATTAGGGAATACGAAGGCTTGGATTAGATGAGTTTGATTATTGTATCTAATCGGAATATCAATTGAGCCAAGGGATTTACTTTTATTATTACTGGCAGTAGTAATCGTCACTGAAGAAGACTTGGATAACGTGAAGCCTAATTTTAAAATTTCTAGGTGAGAGTTATTACCAAGTATTGTAATAGAACTACCACTATCTAGTAAGCCGGAAAATATTTTGTCATTGATAGAAATATCAATAAAAGGACGATTAAAATCTTTTTCATTATCGTAAAGTGAAGTTATTTTGTAACAATGAAAGAAATTTTTAATAGTTTCCCAAGTAGCACAAAAGTGCTTTATAACAGCATTTTCACAGTGCACCGTGAAAGCATTGGCTGCATAAACTTGCTGCATAACAGCGTAGGCAGCGCATCCTCTGCTGATATAATTCTAATTTGGGCACAAATAATTCAGCACATAGCTGTATAAGAATTCCCATTATAAAATAATTGAATTATATCAACATCATATTAGCATTTATGTGTGTAACAATCATTCCAAGAGCTGAAAATTGCCTGATTAACAAGCCACGTGTTACCTATAATACAGCAACAAAGACGAATGTGTACATTTTATATGCTTTTACACAGTTGAAAGTACACTCTGAGCGAAATTATGGAATGCAATAACTTTATTATTTATTTTTCTTTAATAATATGAACTGTCAATTTGTTAAACATGAAGTGTGCAAGATCTCAAGTGTCATTTGTGAATACAATAAAATTTAAGGTAAGTAAAACTTCGATTTCTTCCTATTCTGTTTGAAATCTTATTGGGGAGGTAACTTTACTGTGAAATATCATACATGTTTAGTTCAAAATTTTCACGCGCCCTCATAATATCACTAAATACTAAAAAAAAGTTAACTTAAATGGACAGTAAACGAAATAAATGTTATGGTTTCTTACAAAGAAATTGATAAAAAGCTGGTTACGGGTAAATAATTTGTAAACCAAATCAATTCCAATCGATATCTTCTAAAATAAACCAAAATAAAAAGATAAAATTTTATTTTTATTTTACAATAATTCACAGTCACGTAGTGAAAATGGCGGATGGCAAGTGAACAGTTTTAATCTTAATTTAATGCTGAGATCTGTACGGGTGTTCTCATGTGGCCTATCATTCAGCAAATAGTAAAATAGTTAAGCACTTGTGAGAAACAAATCAGCCATGGATCGATGTTAATAGTAGTAGTGGTTCACATAATCAGATAACCACCTTTATGGATCCAAGCTTTTAGGGTCCCGCTGTGGTTCTGCTAAAACCATTTTTATTCCCTTTTTAGTAATTAGTAATTACTCGAGGTCAAGTACTTATCTAAAATTGTAATTTAAATAGCTATTAATATAATTTAATTAAATAGATAATATAATACATAAACTATTTGTAAATAAATAGTTTTCTCTGTCTATTCAATACGCAACCAAATCTGTTTTTTTATATTTCTATGGACCAAAATAGATACATACTTACCTCTGGCCTAATAAAAATTATGTTCACATGACGTTTTTATTTGGTGATAATAATAATAACATGCGACACACACAGAATTCAACATAAATATTTAAACACAAAAACCTATAGATATAGGTTGCTGTATTTAAATAATTATGTTACGTTAAGTTTAGGTATTAATATGTTGTAGATATTTGTGGCTTCATTTTCCACAAAAACTGAATAGGTAGTTTGAATAAGTGTTTTTAAGATCCTGCTACTTTTAAGGCTCCTACAAATAGGCGCGACACGCAATATAATCGTGCGCGACACAAAGGCACTGCTCGTTGCGCGACTTGCGGTGCCTTTGTGTCGCACGCGATTTTATCTCGTGTCGCGATTGTTTGAAGGAGCCCATACCTTTCGTTTCTTGAATAATACCTAAGTACATATGATTTTGTTGTTTTTTTACAGAACATGCCTTACAAAATTGTTTAGACTATAGAGGGAGGTGTTGCCACTCTGTCAGTCGTTCCTGCACTGTGGGAAACTAAGGGACTTCTACGGTGGCCTGTACTGGTAATACGGAGAAGACTAAAACTGATGACGGTAATGCCGAAAAGCCTAGAGATGTAGATAATACTGACGCAGATCCAAGAGCTGGGGATGATAACGACGGAGAGCCTAGAGTTTAAGACTATTAATCGACTTCTTAGTTCTTTCCTAATATTTTTGTGTTGACTTGATTTTGTTAAACTGCGTATTTACTTTTTTATTATGATTGGAGCTTCTCCACTAAATTATTTTATAGAAGAACGTGTTATGTTTATAACTATGTACAATGTACTGAAAAGATGTGGTATTTTTTTCAATTAGTGTGATGTAGGAAATTCGTGTACCTACCTAATAATAATTATAAAAGTTTGTTTGTGTTAAATTATTTATTAGCCTGTACTATTTTGCAAGCTCTATTGAGGCGTTACTTACACGAATTTATCTATGTCAGATATTTTCAGTATTTGGGAAGATTAAAAAAAAATAAGTTTATGTGTCAGGAATGATTATGATAAAACTGCTATGTGCAAGATAATTTTTTAATGACGAAAGAAAATAAAAATTAAAACAATCAGTATGCAATTTTGTGTATTATTTTCAAACAGTATGTTCTAGTGGTATAAAGTAGTGGTATTATTTATGAGGAATACATACAAATTTACATTTTATATCTTTAGGATTTAACACAACCACACTAGTATCGCAATGTTTTAGGCTATTAGATTTATATATTCCAAATCGGGATGATTTAATTGGATAGGCAAACACTTCTTCTTTGTTGTTCAACTGGAAACTTTTTAGGGACAAAATCATTTATTATTTTTGCTAAGTCGTTCAAGGCTGTTTATGCAATATTTTTTGATATGGCCCATTTTTTTATTTTTGTTTGAAATTCCTGTCTTTTATCATGTTTATCAGAAGCACTCGTGTCTGAACTGTCTGAATCGTTGGGATAATCTCGTTCGTCATTATAAATATTACATACGGAACCCGTCTCGTCCAATATTCGTAGCGCGCTTGCTGACTCTTGGCCATAACTAATATTACATTCGGATGAAAAACACGTTGTTCCATCTAAATCTAGATGCGCTCTTGCTAACCTGTGGCCGTAATTTAATCCATGTCTTTCCATACTAACATTACTCCTGAACAGGAGCCTGAATTTTTTAAAACTTGGTTCACTGTTATGTTTTGACTAAGGCTCATTAAATTTGTAGGTTGTTTGTTTTTTCCCGGATTAGATGGAATTCCATTTATAGTTTTTAAGTATTCTGCATTAATTTTAAGGCGTATTCCACCAGTTCTTTTTTGGCTTTCCACATTTTGTAAAATAACTAAAGACGTCAAGAAACTGACAAAGGAGGTACATAATAATTCAATCAGCAGAATAAATGCCTACACAAGTCAAATTATTCAGCCCAAGACAGAATGGCTGACAGGTTTGCTGCTATGTAACTGCATAAAAGTTCACTTTAAGTTCTGTCTTGGCCTAAATAAATGCCGTTATTCGACTGTATAGTAACACCTGACTAATAGGGCAAATGTTTATCTGTGTGCGGCATAAAGCATTAAATCTTTGTTAATTTACTTCACAAAGTAATTGCTTACCATATAGTAGTTCATATGTTCTCTCTTAAAATGCAACGGTTTTATTGTACACACTTGGGTTTTTATTCAGTGAATTGCATTATTTGTGTTCACAAACATGTGCTCTTGCAGCTGATAGGGTACTGCACTACTAAACGCTGAATAACAGTGACGTCTGTGGCGTGTTTGTGGTGTTTAATAGATTTACAGTACAGAAGAAAGCGTTATATTAAGCCTCTTTTTTTTCTAAACAGCTATTGCTGCTTGGGTGAACTCTAATAATTCGGTATAAATGCTTAGATTTACGCTGTGGGCCTTATGTGACAATTTATAATGCAGTTCTGTGCTACTTGGGTTGTAACCAATCATGCCAGTCTGATTGATTAAAGTTTTTATTACCCAAGTCGTTGTTTAGTTTTTTGAGTTGTTAGTTTTATTACAGTTAGGACAATCAGTCAATTTAACATCTTTTAAACCGCATCTAAAACAAATAATTAAAGAACGAGGTTGAGAGCAATTAGTTAGCGTATGACCATTAGTGCGGCAGCGTACGCAAAAAGCATTATAATTAACTTTATTAATTGTATTAACTTGAGGTTTATTGTTAAAACGCTTAAAATTTGTTCTAGGAGTGAACGCGTTAGAAGTTGAGGGCTTTGACGTTAAGTTAGTGGATTTATAGTTAAATTCAACAGTTATAGGGTTATTAGTAGTTTGAGGTTCATTGAAATGTTTTTCTTTGTCTAAGAATTCTTCATATTTTCGACAACATGAAATAAGCTCATCAATAGAGTTAATGTTATTATTCGCGATGTAAGGTGAATAGCAAGGTCGAATGTTTCGAATAATAATCTGGAGTTTAATAGATCACGTTATGGAATCAGCTCAGCACTGTAGGAACGGGTATCAGGCGTCAGGGTAGCAAGTTATACGAGGTTAGCTCGCGAAGATTAGAAGTAGAAGGTCCCAGGTGGAATCTTTAGCTGGATCCCCTGGGTTAGTCAAAGATGTCGCAGCAGAACCAAGCAGTTCAAGTTGACACAGCAAAACCAAGCAGTTTTCTGATGCTTAATGTCTCAGTCCCAAGACTCCAATGCCAGCAGCCTCCAGCTGTTCATGAGCTCGTTTCTAAGTAGTCTTCCTTTTTCAAATATCAGTTTTCTTCTATGTGGCCATCATCTAATCTGACAAGTGTATCCGGCCAAGACATATCCACGAGTGCGTAAAGAATATTATAAATCTAATTTAAAATTAAGTTATTTAGACTAAACAATCGTAATAATCTTAATAATACAAAAGCTAAACATATTGATAAAAATAATTTAAGTTATTTAGACCAAAGAGTAATTACCATAGACTAAGCCAGAAAGACATTTAAAAAGTAATTGACAGTTTGACAATTGACGTGTCACAACATGAAAATTGAGTAAAAGTATAATGTAAACATATAAACAAATAAAAAGGATGATAAATAGTATTAAAGTGTAAATAATGATAAATAGTATTATGCGTGATGAAAGTAAAGTGTAAGTAAGCATAAATACTATAACTGTTAGTAGGTAATTTGATGCTAAAGAGGTGACGTGCCTGTGGGTGATAAATACTGTTAGTAGGTAATTTGATGCTATGAAGAGGTGGCGTGTCTGAGGGTGATAAATACTGTTAGAAGGTAATTTGATGCTATGAAGATAGGTGACGTGTCTCAGGGTGATAAATACTGTTAGTAGGTAATTTGATGCTATGAAAATAGGTGACGTGTCTCAGGGTGATAAATACTGTTAGTAGGTAATTTGATGCTATGAAGATAGGTGACGTGTCTCAGGGTGATAAATACTGTTAGTAGGTAATTTGATGCTAAAGAGGTGACGTGTCTGTGGGTGATAAATACTGTTAGTACGTAATTTGATGCTAAAGAGGTGACGTGTCTGTGGGTGATAAATACTGTTAGAAGGTAATTTGATGCTAAAGAGGTGACGTGTCTCAGGGTGATAAATACTGTTAGTAGGTAATTTGATGCTAAAGAGGTGACGTGTCTGTGGGTGATAAATACTGTTAGTAGGTAATTTGATGCTAAAGAGGTGACGTGTCTGAGGGTGATAAATACTGTTAGTAGGTAATTTGATGGTATGAAGATAGGTGACGTGTCTCAGGGTGATGATTACTGTTAGTAGGTAATTTGATGCTGTGAAGAGGTGACGTGTCTGAGGGTGATAAATACTGTTAGTAGGTAATTTGATGCTTTGAAGAGGTGACGTGTCTGAGGGTGATAAATACTGTTAGTGTAGTAGTAAAGGTGATAAACAAGTATATAGTGTGTCATTGCGTTGAAATATTTCGCTGGTTATAAAAAAAAATTACCTGTTCTTTAGAAAAGTACAATACCTACGCGGTCAAAATGTATGGGACAGCAAAACTTTCACATCGAAAAGAAAAGAAGTACATTTAAATTTAGTTGAAATATATGATTTCAAATTAAATAAGCTAGCAAAACTCCACGGTATTTTTTTTATCTTGTTTAAATATCCATCTTCATGTTTCGTCACGTTTACCGCAAATAAACGTATTTTCTTTCTTTCGGTTGGTTGGCAAAAAGGCTGCCAAGCTGAAATGTGATTGTGCGGGTCACGTCAGCCGCATGCATAGTGACAGCAAAAGGTTACATGCTCTGTGGTGACCGCAGGGCAGCAGTGGTACAGCGTAGCTTAAGTTAAAAAAAAACACTGGCACTCCGGTAGTGCCGACAGAAGTGAAAACTTGAACAATTACGAGTGTATTTTGTGAATCGTCTTATAAACAAAACACGCGTGTTAAGGTGTGTTCCTTATTTTATAGGGTTTTTTGCAAATCAGGTATGATGACCAAAGTGACTGGTTTATTCTTCTCGTGAAAGGAATTTATTCAGATTTGCTCGTCGTCAGTTATATATCCGTGGTTCAGCGCCATCTCGTCGTTGTTGGATGAACTACGTAGTTAGTACGCGAGGCCTACGTAGTTAGTACGCGAGGCCCTCGTAGTTCTTCCCGATGTGCATAGATGGCGCTGTCCTCAACAACGCGCGTCTTAAGTTTTACGTCTGACGTTTTACGTCTTACGAATTTTCGATCAGGGTCACGTGACCTGACGCGAATTTAAAAGTTTTTACCCATTCCAAAAAAAGTACACAGCGCCGCTAAAGAAGTTTTCACTTCAAAAACACTGGCACTCCGGTAGTGCCGACAGAAGTGAAAACTTGAACAATTACGAGTGTATTTTGTGAATCGTCTTATAAACAAAACACGCGTGTTAAGGTGTGTTCCTTATTTTATAGGGTTTTTTGCAAATCAGGTATGATGACCAAAGTGACTGGTTTATTCTTCTCGTGAAAGGAATTTATTCAGATTTACAAATAAGCACACAGGATAGACTTCAGTTCGTGGTATATATCCGTGGTTCAGCGCCATCTCGTCGTTGTTGGATGAACTACGTAGTTAGTACGCGAGGCCCTCGTAGTTCTTCCCGATGTGCATAGATGGCGCTGTCCTCAACAACGCGCGTCTTACGTTTTACGTCTGACGTTAGTACGCGAGGCCCTCGTAGTTCTTCCCGATGTGCATAGATGGCGCTGTCCTCAACAACGCGCGTCTTACGTTTTACGTCTGACGTTTTACGTCTTACGAATTTTCGATCAGGGTCACGTGACCTGACGCGAATTTAGAAGTTTTTACCCATTCCAAAAAAAGTACACAGCGCCGCTAAAGAAGTTTTCACTTCAAAAAAAAATATGTTGGACGTTAAGCTAAGCGTCAGAAATTATCTGTGGTCTTACCGTTCAATCCAGTGTCTTCGTGGCGCAGAAATATGATTGAACCCATGGATACTGGTCTCATCATGGTGGACAATGGGCAAATCACTATGGGAGTTGGGCCTGCTGACCAATACACATGAGATATTGTTTTTGTGATAGGTCATAACACACAACTAACGAGAAAAATAAAAATAAAAATTAAATGTACCGGGTTGTTGTACAGTCACGTCGAAAAGTATTATTTATTTATGTTAAATATTTTGCAATTAATAATTGTTTTTTAATACGAATGAAGGCATATTACCCTAAAATAGCACTGGAGCCACTCCCAAATGCTGTTGATTGCAATATTTGCAATTTAAAACGCCTCTTATGACATCCATCGACAACTAGGTACGTATAATAATAAATACAAGAAATGAAACAACAAGTTTCCTTTTACGCATTTGTTTATTTTTCTTTACATTAGTCTATATCCAGAATAATAGAATCTAAAAATGCGGCTGGAGGGTTAAATCCTTCGTATCTAGCTAAGCCCATATACCAAACTACGGATAAAATGTGCGCACAGCTTCCCAGCGTACGATTTCCGGTCAAACAAGTACAATAATATTGTAAAATAGAGCTGATGCCAGTTTGGTCTCTGTCAATTAATATGTAGCTACGATACTCGTGTGCCCTCGCATGTCGTGATTGAATATGAATTCTAATTAAAAATACATTCGTTTGAAAGATATTAAAATCTGTCAAATCTTCTAATTGCTCGTCTCGATAAACCTCAATTATGTAAACGCCATTCCGTAAATGTTCACTGCAGTAAGACCTTGCCAGTTTCAATTGATATATGCCCAGCGCGAAAAGGATTATTTCTTCCTCAGTCAAATGTGGAAAGTCCTCTATTTGATTTTCTTCTATTCTCACGAATGAAATCCTTTGTCTGTTAAGATGCTTTCGCTCCACATATTCTTGCAAAATGTTAGGTGTGTGTATCCTTTCCTGTATGCGGTTTATTATCGCAGGAGAGCGTTCATTATCACTGATTACAGGATGAAAATGGTTAATTAATGCTCCGCACACCTTAAAATCATCAAACATGTGTAAAAGTGCTTTGTTGAAATATTCCTGGCGTAAAAGTTTATAGTCACGCTTAAAACGCCCGTTGACTACTTCGATTTCCCAACGACAAATTGTTACTTGTCGAGACTTGTTGGCTTGGGTAGTCGTTAACTGTGTGGCACTTCTATCTTTTGTAGGAGGGATATGACCTTCATAGTCATACATTCCAAGATTTTCGATGGCATCACGAAATCCTCTATCTAAAATAAACACATCATTCGGGACAAGAAATACGTGCAGCGGGTGTTCTTCGTTTTCCAAAATGGAATTCAATATGGTCGCATCACTTGTTGTTGCAGCATATGGACCCAAAATATCTATTATGTATCCATCACTAGTTGTAATTATGAACGGTTTCAATAAATTGGAAAACTTATGCAAGCTATAACTCAGTCTCTGGAATAAGAAGTTGGAACTTTTTTGTATATAGACATATGTTCCATCGCAAATCACAATCTCCGCCCTCTAATAGCCTCTAATAATAATAAGTGTATTTCTAATAGTCGAAATACACTTATTATTATTTTTGTAACAGGTATATTGTGTTATTATGATCCCATGTGGCTCCATGTGGTTAGAATTAGTGACTTTAGTAATATTTTAAAGTAATATTATTTCACTCCTATTGAAAAACATTTAATAATTGAAAAATATTTGACATAATTAAATAAAACTTTTCGACGTAGCTGTACAAGAACCCGGTACATTTTTTTTTTTTAATTATTTTTCTCGTTAGTTGTGTGTTATGACCTATCACAAAAATAATATCTCATGTGTATTGGTCATTAGGCCCAATTTGTCGCATTGTCCATTGCAGAAGTCTCGCCCACACTTGACAACAGACTTCACCATAGAGGAAACACATCCAGGTTTCTCCTCACGATATGTTTGACAGTCGTTGGTATACATTGCTTGAAAAATTCTTCAAAGATATTTAGGGTTCGTTTTTATTTGAGTCATTGCTGCACTTTTGAATCCCAGTCAATGCAATTCTTGTAAGGCAGATTCTAGAGAGGTCAAAATCAATCTTTCTATCCTTTTCCAAACTATTTTGGGGTCCAGCTTCCATTGTAACTGGATGCAGCTGAATACCAGTATTTTACATGAATCGACTGCTTATCTGCCACAACCCAGTTACTGCGGGGTAATGAGGGCTTTCGTGAAAATTTACGACACCAGTTGGCACCACTGACACGACTAAAGAAATATAGGCGTCATGACTAAAGAAAATATAGGCTCTTTGACAGATGCCTGGACCTGACGTGTCAGTGCTGCCACCTAGCGAACGTCATTTCAGAAAACCCTCATTGCGTAACAGAAGGAATGGCTTTCATTTTGACAGGTCAGCAAGATTCATTGCGTTATTTTCGTTGTTGCGCAGACAAATTTTTGGGACATACGAAGCAATGGATTAGCAATATCATTCAAAATTATTCAGATTGATAGTGTCGTGTTATGCATTGTTGCATTGTTTGTGTGCTATGTGTGTTGCCGTCCCCAACATAGTTGGGAAAAGGTTAGGCAGATGATAAATGGAGAAGAAGATGGAGAAGGAAGGCCAAAGAAATGACGGATGGATTGTGTGAAGATATGAACGAGAAGTGAATGAAAGCGTGACAGTTGACGGGAGAGAATGAAAGAACGAAACGTGTTGCGGCTACTCCGAGAAACATGGGATAAGGCCGCCTTTCCATCAGAGATGAGCGAGGATGCGATGTGTAAGAAACTAACAATACCAATGCTTAATTTTTATAGCTTGAATTAAGTTAGCGTTGGTATTGGTTGGAAATCCCCTGGTGGGTTCCCGCATTGTCGAGGCGGGGGGGCTTAGTAGCCGTGGCTTAGTGCCCCATGGTGAAGCTAAGAGGAACCCGAGGAGGGGCCGCTCGTCAGGGATTTTGCAGACTAGCCGATGACGTAGCGGCCAAAAGTAGGTTGCGGTGCCGCTTGGGCGGCATCGCAACTGAGGCGGGCCGCGATGTCGTATCGGGAGCGTCGCGGCTGAGGGTTGAAGGCCGCGGCGGGAGAGGAGTGCCGGTATTACGGTGCGCCTCTCTCCCTACCTTCCGCGGCCTTGACGGGGTCGCCACCGTAAGATGGCGTACGCGGTGGGGCTGCAGGGGAGGAGGAGTGTCGGTATTGCGTTGGCCGCTCTCCCTATCCTCTGCAGCCGAAAATTCGAAAATTGGCAGGCGGCGGGGCCAATGACCTGACCCGTCGCAGGGGGACCAAGGGTGCCCAGACACGGGGTCGTCTGGCGCCCATGTGCTGGTTTGGTCCCTGGGGTGGTCACGGCATGCTATGTGTTCTGGTGCGCCGGTGATGGGGGGTACTCTCCAGAGGAGGGTCCGGCAACGGATAGCCGCAGCGGGTTCACGGATGAGTGCTAACGCGTGCCCGTGTTCCCGCCGTAAGCGACAGGGAGGACACCGTGGAGTTTTAGTGGGTTAGAGTCCCACATAACTGCACTATCTCCCCGTGGTAGTGCAATACGTATGAGCATTTCTCCAAGTTAAAAAAAAGGCTACCTTTCCACCAGAGATGAACGAGGAAGCGTAGCGAGGGATGTGTGAGAAACCAACCAATACCAACACTTCATTTTTATAGCTTGAATTAAGTTAGCGCTGGTATTGTTTGGAAATGGGCCTTATAAGAAGGCTAAAAGTCACCTAAAGGGCAATGGAGAGGGCTATGCTTGGAGATTCCCTGCGTTATCGAATCAGGAATGAGGAGATCCGCAGGAGAACCAAGGTAACTGACATAGCCCGAAGAATTGCCAAACTATAGTGGCAGTGGGCAAGGCACATTGCTCACAGAACTGATGGTCGGTGGGGCCGAAAGGTTCTGGAGTGGCGACCGCGTACCGGAAGACGTAGTGCCTCCCACAAGGTGCAGTGTTCCTTTTATTCCTAGTTGACGTTAAGTTTTGATCGATCAACCATACACAAAAACTATAGAACAGGTGACCGTTGGGGCTGAAAGTTTCTGGACTGGCGACCGCGTACCGGAAGACGTAGCGTTGGAAGGCCTCCCACAAGGTGGCCAGACGACGTTGTGAAGGCCGCAGGAACCCGTTGGATGCGAGAAGCACAGAACCGGTCGAAGTGGAGGTGCTTGGGGGAGGCCTACGCCCAGCAGTGGACGTCTTTCGTCTGAAATGATTGATGATGAATGATGGTATTGGTTGGTTACACACGTCAATCGCTACGATTCCTGGCTCATCTCTGATGGAAAGGCAACCTTAGGATAGGAAGGTGAAGAGACTAAGCTAAGTAAAATACTGCAGTAGAGATACTGAAATGAATGCAGGCAAACTGAAATACTGTAGGTTCATGCAATATGCAATTTGTTAAATATCTAGGTACGTGCGTGTCACATGTAAATATATTGAACATGAAAAATCCATTAGCATCTACAGCTATTTAATTAGATTGTAAATATATATCGGTATCACACTAATAATATTATAAAGGCGGATGTTTGTGTGTGTCTGTGTATGTGTTTATATGTTTGTTACTTCTTTACACTCAAACGGCTGGACCAATTTTGATAAAGTTATAGAGGTATGAGGAACAGGGTGTAAAGTTCACTCAACCTCCATAGAAAAGGGAGGATCCTCCGACCAGACGGGTGTTGTGTCTGGCGGGCAACTGCCCGATGATTCACGTCGGGCCGTTGTATCTATGCTAGTTGCGCGGTAAACTCTGCTTGCGCGATGCAGGATTTGCGTGACGTCAGTATGACGCGTTGTTTGTATGTGGCGTTGTAGATACCGCTACATCACTCCCCCCCGGAGACCGGAGGTCGATAGTGGGCTGAGTCTTGTATCTTGCGATGCTTGCCAGGCCAGCTGAGGTTCCAGTGAGTCGGAACCGGTTGCCGCATAGTTCACGGTGAGTCGGAACTGTCTGCGAAGATGTCCCCAGTGAGTCGGGGTGGCGCTGCGTTATGCTCCAGTGCGTCGGATGTGGTACAGCGCCGGGTTGAGGCTGACTGCTGCGTCGACCAGGAGAGGAATTGAGCTCTTCTTGTTGACCGGCCGAAAGTGCAGTGTGCTGTGCCAGGGTTGCTGATGAGGCTGAGGGTGATGACCAGGTATGTGCGGTCGCTGCATGCTGGTGGTCAGGATACCCGTTGAAGCCGTGGAAGCTGGCTGGCTGGGTGACTCGCCGCTAACGCTTGCGGGAGTGATAATGATGACGTCACGCTGAAGTATTTGCACGAAGGCTGCGCTGACGTTCATGTTCGGGGTCACCAGTATAGAGGTATGAGGAACAGGGTGTAAAGTTCACTCAACCTCCATAGAAAAGGGAGGATCCTCCGACCAGACGGGTGTTGTGTCTGGCGGGCAACTGCCCGATGATTCATGTCGGGCCGTTGTATCTATGCTAGTTGCGCGGTAAACTCTGCTTGCGCGATGCAGGATTTGCGTGACGTCAGTATGACGCGTTGTTTGTATGTGGCGTTGTAGATACCGCTACAAAGTGTTATATGGAGGTAGGCGGGAGGTAGCTGACACCCTTTTTTTTCAGGATGGTAAATCATCAAATGACCCCTCCCGCTCTGTGTGGAGCGGATCCTGTCAGATTTACCGTAAAGTGAATGTAGGGATAAAAATAAACTTATGTTTAATAATATTTTATTTATTAATGGCAATATAGTTACTGAAATACAATCATTTTATAATGAGTTGAGCCTAAAGTTTTCCTCTGCTGGCACTCGAGCCTCGTCTTTGTGATTGGAATTTGGTCAGTCACTGCGACGAATTTTCTTATAAAATTAGATAGTTAATATTTGTTTAATTGTAATACTTATATAAGCAGTGGCGTGCCTAGGGGTCAAAATTAGGGCAAGCCCACAGATTTTCAACGTATAAAAAAAACGCCCAACTGAGGGATTGGCTGATTTTCAGTTATTAATGTTTGTGTTCGAGTTCATTGATTGGTATTTTTTTAATATATTTATTTATTGATAGGTTTAAGTAAGTTTGTTGTTGTGAATTATGATTTTATTAGGGCAAGCCGGGCTTTTCGGCTTCTATGAAGGTACCGCCCCTGTATATAAGTATGTAAACATGCACACATAAGTATAATTTTATTATTTACCATCCCACATAAACCCGCTTAATTTGAATTTCCCCAAAAATACTGCAGTGCGATTCTGTAACCATCTCACCGTGAAAACTTAGGTGAAGTGAGCGTGGAGTGAACAGTCAGTGTCATCTTACCAGATACTAGGGATTGACCAAGCATACATTTACAATCATAATCGAGATTTTAATAATATTTTTTTAGCCTAATCCTATTGATATTTTTATATAATTCAAAGCTAGTATTTTAGTGGTCAAAACATTAATATTTTGTGGGGTTTTACTTACAATAAAATAGCAAAACAGAAGCGCAATCAGAATCTCAATCCTGTTTTTTTTTTTCTTTTTTCCCTAGTCTAGTAAGTCCTTATATAGACTGAGGCGCGAGCGCGTCACGTACGAACAGTAAATAAAATTAAAACATTCACGTTTATGACAGCTAGACTGATGAAAATACGCATCGACATTGTTTGGTTATTATGAAAAATTGTAGATCGAGTCTAGTAAAGACTGCGACGATGTTCAGCGTTGTTATTAACCCAAATCTATTGAATTAGAAGAGATAACCGAGTGTGTCAAGTCATCGAGTGCTAACGGATGCCTAGCTGACGGACCATAGAATGTAATCCCACGTAGTTTGTGTGGCGTGATCACTTCACCCGATTCACGACACTAAATGTCGTAAATCGGGTGAAGTGAAGGTGAAGTGATAAGATCACGCCGCGCTTGCGCGTTAATCACTGTCATTATCACATTGCAGATTGCGTGATCACTTCACCTTCACTTCACCCGATTCACGACATTTAATGTCGTGAATCGGGTGGAGTGAAGGTGAAGTGATCACGCCGCGCTTGCGCGTTAGTCACTCATTATCACATTAGAGATTTGTTTTTACATATTTAACTTGTAAGGCGTCATGTATAAGAACATTAGGAAAATGCAATACCAACGTCAAATAAGTGCAAATATTTTATCGCTCATCGCGCGCCCGTGTTTGCACTGCACCTCTAGTAACCCTTAAATGAAGAAGTGGTTGGTGTCCTGAAGTGTATGTATGGTCCCTAATAGTGCATAACGTAGTAAGTACACTCCTTTAGAATATAAGTAAGCAGTTTACATCAATGCGCATTGTAACATAAATTCACTAGATATTCATTAAAGTATCAAGCTGGTTGTCTAATTCTAACGACCCTTGAACCCCCAACATTTCATGGCGACCCTGCCTTAGAGTCTGCCAAGGGGCAGATTAAGCAAAGTTTTCGTTGAGCGATTTTCAAAATGTGTAACTAAAGTAGAAAAAGACGAGGTATACGCCAATCAAAACGCGGCTGGTGGAGGTGTTGACGCCGAGGTGGTGTTGCCATGGTTACGAGATTCGAGTGGAGTGATATATGGTACATTCCGAATTGCACTGTAATCGACTACAGCGTGCTTACACCTTGACCCCAATTCTGCTGTATGGTATTTATCTATTATTCCCCGCATAATCTTACCACGCCGTACGGTTGTCAAGCGTGGTATTTTGACAGTTCAAACCGGTTTCGGTCATTGTGTCATAGAGAATACGTTAATAGCAGATGTAGTGATTAGGTTATTAAGGAATTGACGTGGTTTCGAAGTAATGAATCATTAAGTGGTCAAAGTGAATTAGGGCCCTTTTCTGAATTAACGTGAACGCGATAACGATGTCCCGTGAATCGACATATATGAAGTCATGGCATGTGCCATCTTGCGATAACGCCGACTACCGACCATGCCCTAAATTAATAATTATCACCGATCTTTAAACTAACGTGGCATTTTCGAAATTGTGCTTTTGGCTACAGTCGCCACCTTACCAAAGAAGAAGAAATTCGTGGTGTATACACAAATAAATACTATAATCCAACCATGAGTAACTATTCAAGTGAATAGGTATATTACTGACTCTCAGCTGCCATAGTGGTGATTTATCTAAATCGGAAAGCAAATTATTCATGTGAGCGATGATGACTTAATTCGGAATGAGCCATATTTCACGCCGCGCAAGCGCGTTAGGCGCTGGCGCTGTCTGGCTATATAAGGACTTACTTACTTTTTGGTCTGGCAACACTGTCTCAGTGATATGTCAAAATTTCGTTCCGTATTTTAAAATTAATTTTAATTATTTTTAAGTGTAATTAAGGCGATTTAATATAACTAGATGTAAAATAAGTGCATAAATACTCAGGATTATTGTTTTCCTGCAAATATTCGTAGCAAAACGCAGTGTTTGGTTGCCCACCGTTACCGGTAACCTATTACGAACAGCTGATGTTCGACCCACGGATTTAAAACGGGGAGTATTGTTACTTTTATTATTTAATTACCACACAGTCGTCTCTTAGACTCTGTAACACGCCTTCATTGAATCCTAGACACACTTTTCTTGGTGGATTTGGTTTTTTGCAGCGGGTCTATGCCGCTTTGTTTATGTACCTACATATTTATTTAAGCTAACGAAACTAAAGTAGTGAATTATCGTAATATATTGATCCATTGTAGGTACAATATTTGAATGCACAACAACAAGAACATTAATTATCGTTTATTGCATTGTTATCTGTTTTGTAAAACTAGAATTTTGAAAAAACTTTTTAATCTAGACATCCTACCCACATAAGGAAAAGTATAATCATTATTACAATAGAATCAATGTAACTTTGTACTTAGTTGATTTAATCTGGTTTAATTTCTATTAGATTCAGCAACCTACCTCATTTCTCTATTAAACAAAACTAAGTTCTCCCATTTTTCCTTTCATTTCTAGCTTTCCTTTTTTATTTGTCTTTTTTATTAGTTCTCACCGTTCCTTATATTCTACTTTCAGTACTTATTCCTGAAACCATGCCTGTGATGACCCGTAAGGCTGCTGGTCAGGAGTTGGAGCTTAAATTGAGAACGACCACTGAAGATCTTAAGGCTTCAAACAGCAAATGTCAACAGCTGTTACAGGAAATAGATGATAGTGAGAAGGAAATCGAGAAGGTCGTTTTCAAAAACACTAGCTTAAAACAAGAGCTAGTAGACCTACATCAACAATACCTGGATGTTGTTGATGAACGGGACAAGCTGCGGGTGGTCACGGATGGTTTCAACAACTGCAGTAATATATATGAGGAGGCTTTATGTAGGGTTAGGGACCTAGAAGAAGAATTAATTCATGCAAATGTTCGCATCAATAAATTACAGAAACTAAAAGAATGTACTCAGGCTAAGGAATCCAATAACTTGTATAATGAATTATTAAACACTAATTGCAACTCCTTAATAACAATAGACCTTACTGAGGATTCCTTTTTGAAACATAATATTAGTAGTTATAAAGTTAGTCAAAATAAAATAAAAAAATATGCAAAGTTAAATAAAATCATAAATAAATGCAATAAATATAGGAATCAACAAAAACACAGTTCTAATAATATTAAACTAAGAAAAGAACGTGTTTTTCTCATAAATAAATTAAATAACTATCAAATTAAATTAGAAGACAGTAAGAACATTTATGAGATTGACACTCAACGCTTACAGTCTGAAATTCAGTTACTTGAAGAGACCATACATTCACTTTATACTAAGTATGTGCGGTCTGAAAAACAAATTCAGGAGCATATCCTTGCGGCGAATGAGTTAGTGGACATGTGCAACTCCAATGCAGACAGAGTGGACCCGCTGACTCGCAGCAGCCCTCATTGTTCATTGCAAAGCAAGTCCAATCTTGGCACTCTCCAAACTGAGGCAACGGAGGACCCGTCCCAGTCAGGAAGGGCTCAGGTCTCTATTCCACATCAAGATGTACCTGATATTGAACAAGGTCCATTACAAGTAGTGCAGACAGAAGCTAGTTCTCTCCCTTGTAGTAGTAAAGTTTGTAACTGCTCCATTATGTTTTCGGATAGTTTTGGAAAAGGATTGGGTAAATTACTTAGCAACAACCTGTGTCATTCTTCTCAAAACTTTTGCATGCCTCAGACTTCCTACAAACAAATAATGTCTTCAATAACTAGAAATGAATATGATCCTAATGCCACCATTACTATACTTATAGGTAATAGTTTAAACGTTAAAAAAGATGATATCACTGATAGTGTCACCAACCTATTGAAGTTAAATTGTAAGAAAATAATTTTGTGTGCTTTTCCATATTTTAAGCACTTGTCAAACAGACAAAACAACTACATTCACATGTTAAATAATTACATGCATTTCATAGTTAGTCACTATAGTGACAAGTTTATATTTTTTGATACCAACATTTTTGTTGATAAGTTAAGGTCGACTAGGGATACTGTGTATCTGCCCATTAGTTTTAGACGTCAAATAGCTAGGCTATTAGCACTTATTATTAACCCAGACATAATTAGTATGTCGAAGTCATCTATAATTAGCACCACAATTAGTAATAGTACTAATGTTAAGGTGGTTAGCTCAGATATTTTAAACTAGTTTGTAAGACAACAGAAGGTACCACTAACAGTATAGTTACACTTAATAACAATAAGGTATTTTCTAGCAATAAAATAGTAAACTCTAGAATAGGGGCTAAGAGGAAATCCTTGAAATTATTTCATCAAAATATTCAAGGTTTTTCTTCCAAACAATTGGAAATTGAGTTGTTTTTAGAAAAAACAATGTTTGACATTATTTGTATAACTGAGCATTGGTTAAAAGATTCTGAAATGTTAATTAACTATGACAATTATAGTGTGGCCAGTTGTTTTAATCGAAATTCAATGCTGCGTGGTGGTTCACTAATCCTAATTAAAAGTTTTATTAAATTCAAACCTCGTAAAGACATAGTTGAACTATCAGTTGAACATAGCATTGAACTCTCTTGTGTTGAGCTAGATAAGCATGTTATAGTGTGCGTTTACAGACCCCCAAATTATCAAAACTATTCTATATTTGAGTCAGTAATGGAAGATGTTTTGGCAAAACTAGCAACAAGTAATAGGTCAATAATTATCTGTGGTGACTTTAATATTAATATTTTAGAAAATAATTTAAATACCAGTAGATTATTAAATTTGTTTAAATCGTTCAATTTGTCAAATGTGTTTGCAGAACCAACCCGAACAACTACGAATACTGCTACATGTATTGATAATGTTTTTTGTTGCTGCGACTATTTAGATAAAGCCGTTGTTAATTATCTCCCTTCTGATCACAGTGGTCAAACTGTAACTTTTGAGTCCAACATGCCAATACAAAAAGTGCAGATTCAATCCAGACCAATAACATCAGTTAATTTAAATAAATTTAATAGCAATTTAATTTGTAAATTAAGTAATCAGAACCTTACAGTGAACAATGTTAATATTTTGTATAATGAATTCTTTTCATTAGTCCAAACCGAGTTCAATAATTCTTTTAAGAAGAACACTAAAAGTATCAGCCCTAAGTTTTTATTTTGTGACTGGGCAACTAAAGGACTCAGAAAAAGTAGGGAAAGACTTTTCGAGCTGTATGGCCTTAAGCCTTATATTAACACGGAAACTTTTAATAAGTATGTTGCTACTTACTCTAGAACTTTTAAGAACGCTTGTAAGGCTGCTAAAGCCTTATACATTAGCAACAAGGTAAAATCAGCAGACAATAAAATAAAGACCGTTTGGAAAATTATAAATAATGAAACGAACAGGAATAAGAAGCATAATTCTGAGTACACACTGCAGACGTCAAGCGGTCTCATTTGCGATAGCAAAGAAGTGGCTCAAGAATTTGTAAATTTCTTTACTAGTATCCCACTCAAAACAACTGAAACCTTAAATTCCTCGCCCGCGCTCGCTTTTGATTTAGTAAGGGCGAACGTTTCAGCCTGCCCGATTGAATTTAACTTTAGGCATATTAACCCCATAACAGTAATTAAGGCTTTTAAGCAAATTAAGATCAAATTGACCGAAGATCTTTGGGGAATGTCCATTAAGGTCTGTACCTCCATAATTGAGACTATTGCGCCCTACTTAGCCTTAGTATTTAATTCGTGTGTGGATCAAGGAGTCTTCCCCGATTTAATGAAATACAGTAAGGTAATACCACTTTACAAATCCGGGGACAGTAAGGACACCAATAATTATAGACCCGTATCCGTTTTGCCGGTTTTCAGCAAAGTGTTTGAAAAGATAATGCTTAATCAAATGCTTAATCATTTTAACATGAATAAAATCCTACACGATCAACAGTATGGTTTCACCAAAGGACGTTGTACGACCGACGCCGGTGTAACTTTATTGAAACACATTTTTAACGCGTGGGATGAGGCCCAAGACGCCATAGGAATCTTTTGTGACCTCTCCAAGGCATTTGACTGCGTAGATCACGAAACCTTGCTTTTGAAACTTGAGCATTATGGACTTGGAAAACTTGCGCTCAGTTTAGTTAGTTCTTATTTAAATGATAGACAACAACAAGTTCAAATAAATGGTGTCAATTCACTTGGTTTAGTAGTAAAAATTGGTGTGCCACAAGGCTCGATATTGGGTCCTTTCCTCTTTTTAGTGTATATTAATGATCTACTCCATTTATTAAAAAATCAACCACAAATGGTGTTATTTGCTGATGACACTTCCTTAATTTTTAAGGTAAATAGACATGCTACAAATTTTGACGACGTAAATAACGCCCTACTGCAGGTCCAAAATTGGTTCACTGCTAATAATTTAGTATTAAATGGAAAAAAAACTAAGTGCATAAGATTTTCTTTACCAAATGTCAAGGGTAGTGATTGTGAGATAATATTGAATCAAGAGAAACTAGAATTCGTCGATAAAACTGTTTTCCTAGGGATCACGCTCGACTCAAGGCTACAATGGGGTCCTCATTTAACATCTCTTGCAGGACGGCTAAGTTCAGCAGCTTATGCTGTCAGAAAAATCCGTCAATTTACTGATGTAGATACCGCGAGACTAGTCTATTTTAGTTACTTTCATAGCATCATGTCTTACGGTATTTTACTTTGGGGACGGGCTGCAGACATCGATTCTATTTTTATTCTGCAGAAAAGAGCTATCAGAGCCATATATAATCTCCGCAGGCGCGATTCTCTAAGGGAACGGTTTAAGGAAATTAACATCATGACGGTGCCTTGTCAATATATCTATGAAAACATCATGTATGTAAGGAAAAATTTACATCTTTTTAGTAAAAGAGGTGAAAGACATAATTATAGTACTAGAAATAGGGACCTATTAGTTCAACCAGGTTTCAGACTGGCTAAAGTAGATTCATCTTTTATGGGGTACTGTTTAAAATGTTATAATAAAATACCTCCCCACATTCTTCAACTGAATGAGACAAAATTCAAGTCTTGTATAAAACGCACACTATGCAGTCAGGCATATTATAAGTTAGGGGATTATATCGCTGACAAAAATGCCTGGCTCAATGCTGGTCCTGCTCCACAACCACAACTAATTGATTAACACATGAAAATACTGTTGGAGCTGCTGAAGATTGTAAGACGATCTTTGCAATGTATAAAATCAATTTCCTTTGTATTGTATAACTGCATAGCACAGATGTGAGTTCTATGTACCCTATAGCTACCATTTACCGGGTAATAATATGTCTTTCATTGACTCGAATGTGCCCTGGCAGCTGATAGTATGTCATGCTCACTCAAATGTCTCGCTGACGGTGGCGTGTGTGTTAGATCATTTAGCTCCCTTCAAAATGGTTGAGCTAAATGGTGCTGATTTATGCGTCATGTTCGTGAACGGGCGCCGTCAGTTGGGGCTGGTCATCACTTAGCTGCCTCGGCTTATTTTTAATTAATTTATTTTTGGATTGTAGTTTGTTAAGTACTATTTTGTTGCACTCTGGACGCTTTTAACACTTACGTATTTCTTAATTTTTTTACATCGTTCTCACATTATGTAATTTTAAAATCAAAAGTAATGATGTAACTAATATTTTTGTAAAATATCATTTAAAAAGAGTGTCCATGGAGTTTCTTGCCCGTTCTTCTCCATAGGTACCTACGCTTTGGAATGGGCAACTAGCTTCATATTTTCTGACTGACCGACTTCTTGACAATTCAAAAGTGCCTGTAAATGGTTTAATTGAAATAAATGCTTTGAGTTTGAGTTTGAGATGTTTGTTACTCTTTCAAGCAAAAACTACTGAACGGATGTGAGTGAAATTTGGCACACAGATAGTTTATAAACAGGATTAACACATAGGGTACTTTTTATAGCGGTATTCCCACGGGATCAAAACGTATACTGGTGAAACTGCTAGCTATTATAAATGCGAAAGTTTGTGAGGATGGATGTATGGATGTTTGTTGCTCTTTCTCGCAAAAACTACTGGATGGATTTCGATGAAACTTTACAGTAATATAGCTTATACATCAGAATAACACATAGGATACTTTTATCCCGATATTCCTACGGGATACCTATGCGGGTGAAACCGCGGGCCGCAGTTAGTATTACAATAAATTAAACGGAAAGCAGCATCAGTAATATTTTCTGTGCTTTTTCAAACAAACATTTTACGATTATTGAGTCCCAATAAATATTTTTTATTGAGACATTGTTAGTCTAAACAGTGCCTGATTTATAGTTCTGACAGCCCTAGGCTCACTATGAATATGCGCCCCCCTCCCCCGGACCTGTCCTGCCTAGCCCATGAATATACTTACAAAATTTTTATATTTTACTAGATTTACGAACCGCGGTTCTTCTACTAGTATTAAGGCGCATATTTTAAATTAAGAGCGTTTACGCCGTACGGCATTTCATACAAACTTTCAAGGCCTTATTTTTCGAAATGAATGAACCGATTGTAATGAAACTTTATACGCATACGCAGGATACAAAGGTCTCAAAAGTTAGTTGAGAACATTTACGAAATGTCTTATTTAAAAAAAGATAACTGGAAATCTCTGTTTCAATGGAAAATTTAAAATCGGTCTAATTTGGCTGTAACATTATTTTTCGAAAATGTTCTCAACTTACTTTTTAGACCTTTGTATCCTGCTTATGCGTATGAAGTTTCATTAAAATCGGTTCATTCATTTCGAAAAATAAGGGCTTGAAAGTTTGTATGAAATGCCGTACGGTATAAACGCTCATTTTATTCTGTGAATAAGTGGGCTCAGCGCCCGCTCGGCCCTAGCGCCCTAGGCTTGAGCCAAATTAGCCTGTGGGTATATCAGGCCCAACGTTGCTATTCTGTAAAAATCTCACCGTGAAAATGTAGGTGAAGTGAGCGTGGAGTGACCTGTCAATAGTGTCAATTCCTAGCAAAAACAAACTCACTTCACCTAAGTTTTCACGGTGAGATTTTTACAGAATCGACCAGCTGAGTCTAAGGTCAATTTGATTAAAACAATTCATAATCAACCTATATTATTTTCACACTGTTGGGACACAGGTCTCCTCTCTTCGAGAGTGGATTAAAACGAATACCTTTTTTTTCTGGGGGAAACCTTCATAAAACACCTGACCTCCGGGGAGGGAGGACGGGGTGTGTCGGATTTTTACCTCACTAAAACTACCCCGGTGATCAACATCAGCACATAGGGGTGGTCCCGGTTCCTCATAAAATACCAATTCCGGAACTCCCCGTGAAACGCCTGTAAGGCACATCCCTGATACCAATCACTGTAAAATCTTCTCAAAGCTAAACCTCTGTTTTAATATAATACCTCTGTTTATTTCAGCATCACCACATCCTCCATATCCTGGGCCCCCTGAGGGTCCAAGAGTGCGACCTGGATGGAGCAGCCGCGTGACCCCGACGGTGGAGCCATCTACCGAAGACGTTATAATGCTGGTAGTGGGTAGAGCTCGACTGGGATGGGTTGACAAGTGAAACTCGTGGTTGGACTGGTTAGAAAAGTAAACTTCATGGTTTCTCTGGATGTGGGAAGGTACTAGAGAATAGCCGTAGGATGGTCTGACCTTCAGGTTTTTACCTCAAACTCAAACTCAAAGCCTTTACTCCAATTAAACCATGTACAGCCGGTCGATTCTGTAAAAATCTCACCGTGAAAACTTAGGTGAAGTGAGTTTTGTTTTTGCTAGGAATTGACGCTGTGTTGACAGCTCACTCCACGCTCACTTCACCTAAGTTAAGAAAGTTCTGCAATTTATTACCTAAGTAATTTATTAGTGACTTAAGAATTTTATTAGCTATATTTTGGCTACACAAGATGGAGACTACAATAAATTAAACTTCGCACTCTTAAATAATGACGTTCCGAATCTGGATACGCAATATCTTTAAAAAAAAAAAAAATTCAAAAAAACACTACAATGTAAAAAATAACTTTAATTTCGGAAGTCGGTGTCGTTGGTTCCGCATTTTCGTTTTTTGGTACCGCCACTTTGTAGTCTTTTTTTGGAAGTTGGTTGTTTTTAGGGTTCCGTACCAAAATGGTAAAACGGATAGGATAAACATAAGATACTTTTTATCCCGATATTCCCACAGAATCGATACTTATGCGGGAGAAACCGCGGAGCGTAACTAGTATTACATAAAATAAAATATCACGAAAGTAAGAAAGAAAAAAGAAAGTACCTAAGCAAGAAAGAAAAAAGAAAGTAAGAAATAAAGAGAAGAAAAAAGTAAGTTGGTGTGTTTTCTGACACCGTAATATCAAACCCTTCTGCAATAATTTTCATGACAGCTGTCACCGCTCTTTTAGGAAACAATAGCATATGCGTGTAGCAAACAAAACTGTCTCTCTCTAAATTTGTAAAGCTACCTTTGCTCAATAAAAAGTTTTTACTTTTCAACGATGTTTTTTTTTAAACTAACAAATCTTTTGATAACAGCGTTAGCATCATCAGCATACAGTACCCGGCGATTTAATATTGCACATCGACCTTTACCTTTTTTTGTATTTTATACAAAGAATAAAAATAATTATCAAAAGAAGCAAATCATAATTGTTTTAACAGCTCCTAATAGATACCGGACTGTTTGTATTTCGTGCGACAGAGATAACGCTCTACGAAGCCGAAATTTGCCAATGGGCATTGTTCATATTTTTTTAAATGTTGTAATTGAAAAACCATTTCGAGGAATAGCGTTACTGATCATTACGGACTAATTAATTTTGAAAAATATTCATATGTTATTGATATTTTTGATAAAATACGATTGACCTTCTTTGCCCTTCAAATTACGTACGACTGGCCGTACAGTTTTGTATCGTTGCCTCAGAAAATAAAAAGTAAGAGGCAAGTATTGTCTACAATCTGTCAAATGTCAAATTATGTAAATATGTCAATGAAAGCGCGGGAAACTCATAACGAAAGGGCGCCTTTTTTAAAACGAATTTTCAAATAATTAATTTATTTATTCTTAAATTCATTTTATTGCTTTTCTCAAGATGGGAAAAAAAGGGAATCCAAAAAAAAGAAAAAAAGAAGATATTTCGTCTTCTGTTCCACCATTGGGGTCCTCTGAAGACGACGGTGGAACCTCAAGCTCTTCAGAGGAGGAATCTCTACCAGCAGAAAAAGATAAGTATCGGGAATTCAGGATTCCTGACTACATTAGGTCATATCCTGAAAACGGAGGCAACTTTGAATATGTTGTATTTTTGGAAAGTATTGACTTAGTTCCGATAGGTGATAGAGACATGATGTCCCTTTCAACCAACATAAAAAAATATAATAAGGGCGTAAAACAATTATTACGCATGAATCGATACAAAATTGGCGTTATTTTCGAACGTCCTGGTTTAGCTAATGCAGCATTACTGAACCGTAAATTTTTGGATACTTATAAATTGAAAGCCAGTATTCCTGCAGCCGCTACGGAAAATATAGGTGTTATTATGCATGTTCCAATTGACTTGAGCAACGAACGCATTTATAACGCAATAACTAGCACAAAGAATATTATTTCCATCAGAAGATTCATGCGCCGCACTATTTCAGAAGGAGGGGGGGTGTCCTACCAGCCTACGAAGACGGTGTCCATCACATTCTCGTGTGCAACGATACCCGATAGTGTAGACCTCAACAGCTGGCGATTCGAAGTACGTCCGTACATTCCGCCGGTAAAACAATGCCTGAAGTGTCTAAGGTATGGTCATATAGCAAAATTTTGTAAGAACTCCCAAAGATGTTCCATATGTACAAAGGATCACAATTATAAAGAATGTCAAGTACCACCAACAGAGGCAACATGTTGTCATTGTCAAGGTAAACATGTGGCTATTTCGGCACAGTGCCCAGTCAAACAACAAAAAGTGGAAGAAAACAAAAACAAAATTAATAAAAAATCATATGCAGACTTATTCAATGAAAAGTCATTTCCATCTCTTTCAAAGTCCAGTCCTGCTAAACAATTAAAATCACTAATTGAAACAGAACCAATTTTAAATATTTTAATACAGACAATAGTAACATTAATTTCTCAAAATAAAAATAACGAAAAGAGTATTTGCACTCAAAGCATAAAAGATGTTCTATTATCAAAAATTCAGAATAATATAAATAAACCTTAATTTTATGGATCAGCTAAATATTGTACAGTGGAATGCTCAGAGCATCAATAGTAACAAACATGCTTTTTCGTATTTTTTACATGAGTATAACATACATGTAGCTTTATTGTGTGAGACTTGGCTCAAGCCTCACATGAGATTTAGTATTAAAGGATATAATATAGTAAGATTAGACTCAGGTAATACACACAATGGTGTAGCTATTTTAATACATAACAGTTTACAATTTAGTAAAATAGATACTTTATATGACGATTCCATACAAAATATAGCGATTCGTTTAATATATGGCAATAATAAAGAAATTTCATTAGTCAGTTTTTATAGTCCCGGAAATGCTTCATTTACTAAGTGTAAGTTTGATAATTTAATTCGCAATATCCCTGGTCCTCTCTTGATGGGTGGAGATTTCAATGCACATCATACGGCTTGGGGATGTAATAGTGTGAACATACGCGGCCGAGATGTGCTTGAAATCATTAATGACTATAATTTGGTTTTATTAAATGATGGAGAAATGACTACTGTAGGCTCTGATAGGTGGCAAAGAAATGCACTTGATTTAACTGTAGTATCGACTTCAATTTCATTGTCTTGTTACTGGTCTGTTCATGATGATCCTTTAGGTAGTTACCATTTGCCTGTAATTACAAGGTTAGTTATTAATAACAATTATAATATCCCACATGATATGGAAACTTCAAATTTACCAAAACATTTTAATTTTAACATGGTTGATTGGGAAATATACAAGGAGAGTGTTGATAGTTTGCTAATGGATTTTAAAATTAATCAAGATAACCCATTACAGTCATATAATCACTTGATAAAATTATTAAATTTAGCTGTTATTAAATCATTACCATCAACTATAAGATCTGCTACATCTTTTGATACAGCATCAGTAAATAATAATCGTAAAAAACGCATTCCATTACCATGGTGGAATTTGAATTGCACTAAAGCAGTAGAAGACTCTAGGAATGCCTATAAAGTATTCAAACAAAATCCCACATTGGAAAAATATATTGAATTTAAAAAATTACAAGCTCTTAAAAAGTTAGTGTTAAAAAGAGAAAGATATTTAAGTTGGATTTCTCTATGTGAGTCATTTAATAGAACTACTCCATTATCTAGAGTTTGGCAAATTTCAAAAAGATTTAACAAAACATTTACACCTCCAAGTAATAATATTTCTCCTTGGGTCTTCAATTTTCTTAAAAAATATACTCCAGATACAGTTGAGGGGCCATTTCAATCAATTCCTCATGAAGTAAAAGCTTCAGTACATTATGAATATCTAATTTATCCATTTTCTCTTCAGGAATTAAAATCTGCGATATCATCTAGACGTGATTCTGCTTTTGGCCTTGATGGAATACCTTATAAAATGTTGAAAAATGTTTCAATTAAGGCACTTTCTGACATACTTAGTGTTTTTAATTTACTCTGGCAGGAATTGATCATCCCTAATGAATGGAAAACAGACTGTCTTATTCCAGTACTTAAACCTAACAAAGTAAGACACAAAGCAGAATCATATAGGCCAGTAGCACTAACATCATGCATGGGAAAAACCTTTGAACAATTAATTAAACAAAGGCTAGAATTTTATATAGAAAGTAATAGTCTATTACCATCCAATCAATTTGGCTTTCGACGCGGTTGCTCCACTCGAGACAGCATTTCCCATTTGCAATTAGATATATACAATTCTAATAAAATGGACAATCATTTAGTTGGTGTCTTCTTTGATGTAGTGGGTGCATTCAACAACATCAATCTGCATATTTTGTGTGGTGAACTTCGTGCCCTTGGTATCCCTGAAAAAATTATAATATGGATCTTTAACTTTTTACATGGTAGAGAAGTATATGTCAAGGTGAATAAACGTTTAATAGGGCCACGTTTTTCATACAAAGGGGTATGTCAAGGTGGCATCCTCAGTCCATTGATTTATCTTCTTTATTTACATAGACTAAACATTGTACTTGGTCTTGATGTCACAAATTTGCAGTTTGCAGATGATTTGGTTATTTATGCTTCAGGTTCAGATATAAGTTCTGTTGAATATACTTTAAACACAGCTTTAACTCGGCTAGAGAACTATTTTCATTATCTAAACTTGGATATTAGTCCAGAAAAATCTAAAGTTATAGTGTTTGGAGAGTGTGAAACAGACTTACATATTTATTACAATAATAGTGTTCTTCCAATAGTGAATGAAGTGAAGTTTCTGGGTATAATTTTTACAAGCAACCTCTCATGGACTAATTATGTTGATTATCTGTTAGGTAGAGCTAATAAAGCATTTAATTTTATAAAGTCACTGTCAATTGCAGCTGATCCTAAAATTTTGCTTATGCTATATAAATCTTTAGTCCGTAGTCATTTTGAATATGGATTTTTATGCTTTGGGGCTGATCAGAGATTGGTTCACAAATTGGCGATTCTTCAAAACCACAATCTTAGATGCGTAACTGGTGCAATGAAGACAACTCCAATTAATTCGCTTGAAATTGAGTGTAATACTCCTCCTATGAATATAAGATTTCAGTTTTTAAAATCCAAATACATTCTCAAGCTTTTATCTTTTGAAAATCATCCTTTATTAAAGAAAATATTATTTTATTATAGAGTATACAGTCCCTCTAATTCCGTAAATGTCCCTTATATATTTCATGACTTTTCTAATCTAATCAGTATTGATGATCAATATCAAATTGAGAAATGTAAAGGCAGATGTCCATGTTATTCTGGTAATTATATCAGTAAATTCTGGCCCATGGACATTTCTGTTAATCGTGACCTAAGGAGTAAAGAAGACGTATATCAGTTAATTGCAGAGTTCCCTGGGTACAGACAAATATTTACTGATGGATCCAAAAACAATAGAAATGTTTCGCTAGCTATATACCTACCTCATCTTACCGTTGGACATGGAGTTCGGTTACCTGGAGCCATGACTATATTTACAGCAGAATCTCTAGCCATTTTATCAGCTCTGCAGTATATACATGAAAAGAATCTTGGTCACACAACTTGGCTTATAGTGACCGACTGCATGAGTGTTCTTATGGCCTTACAAAACCCGAAACTGGACGCTAATACCGGAAATATTTTATATGAGATTCGGACTTTATACGCTGATCTTGGTTCTAGAGGATTTACAATAAGTTTAATATGGACACCCTCCCACATAGGAGTAGCAGGAAACGAAAACGCAGATTATCTTGCAAGAGTTATTGTTGACGTTGACATCCCAGAGACAAGAAATGTTGCCATACCAAGTTCTGACCTGCTTACTAAATTACGTGAACAAAACACCTGTATTTGGCATGAGAACTGGCAAGAAACACTAAAAAATAAAGGAAAATGGTATGCGAAAATAAATCCAACCATTGGTTCTGCGCCCTGGTTCACCAAATCTGTTCTTCCTAAGAACAGAAAATTTTATACTACTTTAAATCGTCTTAGATTTGGACATGGAAGATTCAACGCACATTTAGCCAGAATGAAAATTATAACATCGCCAGTTTGTATCAATTGTGACTTAGGAAGTGATCAGACCTTAGATCATATAATTTTTGAATGCCCTGCTTATGATTTACAAAGAATTCTTTTAGTTGATAAATTATTGGAAATATATAAAACGCCAGCAAGCATCCCGCGTGACACTCAAAGTTTGCTGGAGAATTACAGTACATACATAGAACTGTATGAATTTATTGACAGCACTGGATGGGCAATTTAACCGTTCGGGGCGACTTAATCGAAGGATATGACTCGGATATGACCTTACTTCACAAAATGTTTATGACGAATTCACGGATATGACACCATATTATTATGATTTTGACTAATGAATACTGAAGACGTGGCTTTGGCCTAAAATAAATTTAAAACAAGGTTTAAACTATTAAGGACAAGGCTGTGGCCTTATTTACTTTTAGACAAGAAGGATGAAACTGAAGACGAGGCTTCGGCCTTACTTACTTTTGAACATTAAGGTTGTAACTGAAGACGAGGCTTTGGCCTTACTTTTAATCAAGAAGGACAATAAATAAACACTGAAGACGAGGCGGTATGGTCCAAGACCTTAGCCTGCCCAAGTAGGGCGAAGAGAAAAAAAAAAAAAAAAAAAAAAAAAAGTAAATATGTCAAAAATATAAACATTCTTGTTTATATCTCATTATTACATTAGGTACATACATTATTTCAACACTCGACAATATTTAATATATGGAATACAGGAAGTGCTTTGTTCCAACTTGCAGCAATAATAGTAATAATGTCGCCGCGTGCGTTATTATTCTATTTCTAAGTCGCCGCGTCGATTGTTCTAGTGACGATAGAGAGTAGTATATTCCTTGGAGGACACTTACACATAAAAAAACCATTTGTAAATAAATACGCTAAGCTAGGATTCGATTATTTAAGACGTCTATTCGGCCTATTGACACTTTGACAGATGTGACATTGTTGACGTTGTGTTGACAGATTAAAATTTTTAATTATGTACTAGTAAGGAAACGGCACTTAATCTTTATGCCACTGGATGACGTCACCTACCTTAAAAACTTAAAATAATTAAATAATTTTTATTAAAATAACTATTGAGCCAATCATCAAAATATTCAAATTAGTTTCTCAAAATGCTCTAAATTTACAAAAAATAAAATAAAATATAATGGTTTGAAATTTTGGACAATCCCCATTGTCTCTTTCCAAAGGTCGATGATAATGCTCCCACTGCTGGGACACAGGCCTCGTCTCTGTGAAAGGACGTGGGCCGTAATCCACCACGTGGGACCAATGCGGGTTGGTAGATATCACATGTCTTCGAATTTTTGGTTCTAGGACATGCCGGTTTCCTCACGATGTTTTCCTTCACCGTTTTGAGTGCAGTAGTGAGTGATGAAATAAATCACTCGTCATCGCCACTCAATCTCACTCAATCACAAAATCGCCACTGTTACGGTAAGCGACCCTGCGCGTGTTTTGTTTGTAAGACGATTTTAGGGGTCAGTTGTTGGTGCGCTCGTATGATTGTATGTGTCACTACACGATAAAAAAAATACCCGCTTCGGATGTACTCAGTTTTAGTGTATATATCCGTTATGTCAGTGAGTGATGGCAAAGTATTCTGTTCGTGTTTTGTCTTCACTTCTGTCGGCACTCCCGGAGTGCCACTGTTTTTTGAAAAAATCGCATTTATTTACGAAAATTGGGTTAATGAGTAAAAGAAGACCCTAATATAACCACCCATTTTATCGTGTATTGAATCTGTAAAAAAAAAACAAAAGCAACCTTTTCTTCAACTGCATTTAAAAAGTAATCACAACTCAGTCCCAACACAAAAGTTTTACTTTTCACGAAATTTGTTTTCCACCCCTACGTCGCCACCGCCGTGTCCTGGTTCCCACGGCTTACTGCATTACTTGTCCTACAATACACGCAAACGTGCCAACAATAATTGGGTCAAAATGAAATCGATAGTCCTTTGTTAACAATACTTACGTACCTACAGCGAGTTGCAATATAGAAATAAAGAAAGAAAGAAAATACGTTTATTTGCGGCAAACATAACGCATAAAAATAAAAACAAACAAAAGAAAAACAAAATAACAATATGGGAGAGACTATGCGTGACATCTACGCAAAACGGCCATCGCTCAGCATAATGCTAAGACCCTATACGAGCCAGAGCCCCAGCGCTGGTTTTTAGCGTCAGCCGGCGTTCACGTGATGACGTCAGCCAGTGCAGCATACGAATAACAAGCATATAAATAACAAGTGGAGTATTTTTTTTAGTGTCCATGGAGTTTCTATCCCTTTCTTCTTCATAGGAAACGCTTTGAAATGGGTAACTACCTTCATGCGTTGAGTTATAATTTTAATTTAAGCAATAAAACTATTCATCATCATCATCATCATCAGCCTATAGCAGTCCACTGCTGGACATAGGCCTCCCTTAATGAGCGCCATAGCGCCCTGTCTTCAGCTTGACGCATCCAGCATCTGCCTGCAGTCTTTCGCAGATCGTCATCCCACCTGGCCGGAGGGCGTCCTACACTACGTTTGCCGAGTCGCGGTCTCCACTCAAGAACTCGTTTACCCCAGCGGTTGTCGGTTCTTCGCGAGATATGGCCGGCCCACTGCCACTTCAAAAAAAAAACTGTTGTGGTGGCAAAATTGCAGCAATATGTAGAATAAGATTAGTAACTGAGTTGTGGAGGTCAGATAGGCAGTCGCTTCATGTAAAATTCTGATATTCAGCTGCATGCGGTTAGACTGGAAGCCGACCCTAATTTACTTAGGAAAAATTTAGACAGTTTGATTTGAGTCCTTTGTTAACAATACTATGTACAGGCGGTTTGAAATAAAATTACAAACTCAAACTCAAAGCATTTATTTCAATTAAACCATTAACAGGCACTTTTGAATTGTCAAGAAGTCGGTCAGTCAGAAATTAAGAAGCTAGTTACACTTTACAAGTGATGTCATAGATGTCATTTTTATTTTTTACTGAGGCAATAAAGTAAGCGGTAGCAATACACTGTTAGAAATAAAACAAGTAACCGGGTTGTGGCGGTCAGGTAGGCAGTCGCTCCAAGTAAAATTATGATATTCAGCTGCGTCCGGTTAGACTGGAAGCTGACCCCAACATAGTTGGAAAAAGGTAAGGCAGATTGATTTGAGTCGTTTGTTAACAATACTATGTGCAGCGGTTTGAAATAAAATTACACGTGGCATAGATGTCATTTTTTATTTTAAATTGAAGCAATAAAAGTATACTATGTAGCAATATGCTGTGTAAATTAGTCCAGTCACTGGGTTGTGGAAGTCAGATAGGCAGTCGACCCATGTCAAAATCTGATTTTCAGCTGCATCCGGTTAGACTGGAAGCTGACCCCAACATAGTTGGGAAAAGGTTAGGCAAATGATGACACTATGTAAAATTAATACATTCAAAGCACAACACAATATCAAAATAACTGCCAATAAATATTTCTTTTTGTTGATATTTCAGTAATAATAATCTGGCGTGGTATCATATTTTTTCTGTGCTTCTAGTATGGCCGTCAAATGATTGATTCGCAGCGTCTCGTGGGAAACAGCCACTTCGTTCACCTGAAAAACCAGTTTGACAAAGACGCTTTCAAATTAATTTAGTATGTGGGAACTAAATTATGTAATCAACATAAACGTATTTACTTCAAATTGTTTAAAGCACGGAATCCCATAGAGCAACTACAAGTCATAATTAAAAATCTTTTTTTCGATATTTCTACTTTACCTTTACCGCTGTTGTCTTCCAAATATGTTTTTTCTCTTCCCTTCTGACAATAGTCTTAAAGAGTCTAGCCAGCAAGAAGTACAGTATCTCCACAAAACTGATGAAACTTGCGCCGAGGAAAAGACCGGCTGCTCCACCAAATGACACTGCCAAAAAATATTAGTTTTTTAAGTGCCAGTGTGTTTTAGGAACAAGTAATTAGTGCACCCTGCATAAATACTTGGCAACCTTAGTGGCGACCAATAAGTTTTTAAAATCCCAGGTTGGGCGCCAGTGAGCGTAATGGCGCCCAATTGGGAATTTCAAATATGTACCTTGATATAAATCTTTAAATTCTATTTTACATACAAATCAATATTAAATGGCACATAATATTGGTTGTAAAGTGTTTAGAAATGGTACAATACTTAGCTTAAATGCTTAGTAGCGCCCAAATAGTTGGATGCCACAATTAGTTGGCGCCCAATTGGGTCTAGAAAAAATAATTACATATATGGAGTCTTAAGACTCCAGTGTACATCCGAATTGAGACGATGGCTAAGCGGTTTACACTATGCGTCACAGAGTTTATTTCTTCCGTAACGTTTACTAGATTACCGTTTTACTAGATAGAAGTATAACTGTGGTTGCGCAGTGTTATTATGTTCTCTACGTACCAACGAGATCCTGAAAATGGAACACGATCTCCCTCGTGTACCTGGTACGCGGCCCTTGTACAGTGAACTTGACGGAGCCGTGTAGATTAAATGGGTGACGATCCCTGAATGCACAGAAATTAACTTAGTAACAGGTTTTTGGTAGTAGTAAAGTCCTCCTCCAGAACGAATTTCGACCATGGCGACCAATCTCAGCGTAGATTAGCCTTCTGCGCGGGACATATTACAATGCGCAGACCTAGGTGCACTCTCTCTTCCCTCACACTCATTGTCCGATGGGATGGCAATCCGAAACGACCGGAGAGAGATCAGGCGTACGACCCACGGCTTATCCTTCCGAGCCACGACGGTATCACTCCGCGAACTTCCAAACTCCGGCTGTACCTAACTAAGAAATGCCCAATGTAAAAACCCAATAATACTTTGTCAAATCCGGGAATTGAACCCAGGATTCCATGCTCAGAAGTCGCACTTGCGACCGCGAGACCAACAAGTCAAATAGTATGCTAGCTACTGCTAGCATACTATTTGACTTGTTGGTCTCGCTCTCGACTACATACTTGTAGTCTTCAAACCAGAACGTACAGAGGCCAACACATCAAGCTACCTGAAACTGTCAAATTATTTAACTTTGAACTTTATGCTTTAGCAATAAAGTTGAAAATCTAATAAAGAAATTTGACAGATTGTAGTAGCTTGATGTGCTGGCGTCTGTACCTATTGCATTAAAAGTACCCTCGAATCCTATTCATTTACGTACTCTGGCCGCACTTAATGATCTCTTGGACTCTAATCCAACAAACAATCTGTTTGTGGACGAATGGACGAAGATTTTGTCGACATGTCAGAAGTACTGTGAGAGGATGTATGAAAGTGTTGTTAACTTTTTATTTGATTTTATTTTTAATGGTTTATGTGTATGTGTAAACTGTCTTTAATTTCTGTAATTGGTTGTAAACCGTTATAATAAAAAAAAACACTGGCACTCCGGTAGTGCCGACAGAAGTGAAAACTTGAACAATTACGAGTGTATTTTGTGAATCGTCTTATAAACAAAACACGCGTGTTAAGGTGTGTTCCTTATTTTATAGGGTTTTTTGCAAATCAGGTATGATGACCAAAGTGACTGGTTTATTCTTCTCGTGAAAGGAATTTATTCAGATTTACAAATCGTGGTTCAGCGCCATCTCGTCGTTGTTGGATGAACTACGTAGTTAGTACGCGAGGCCTACGTAGTTAGTACGCGAGGCCCTCGTAGTTCTTCCCGATGTGCATAGATGGCGCTGTCCTCAACAACGCGCGTCACGTCTTACGAATTTTCGATCAGGGTCACGTGACCTGACGCGAATTTAGAAGTTTTTACCCATTCCAAAAAAAGTACACAGCGCCGCTAAAGAAGTTTTCACTTCAAAAATGATATCATGCCATAAACATAATCAGCTTGTAATGTTCCCACTGCAGGAATACAGGCCTCCTCTTTTCAAGAGGGAGTGGGCTGTAATCTACCACGTGGTGGGTCCAGTGCGGTTTGGCAAATGTCACATATGTCTTCGAATTTTTGGTTCTAGGACAATACATGCCGGTTTCCGCACGATGTTTTTCTTCACCGTGGTGATGAATATAACTTACAATAAGTAAAGCTCTTAACTGGCTTCGAACCTACGACCTTCAATTCGTAAATTGGGGCCGTCACCACTGCTCTCATTTTCAGAAATATTAGTCCCCAAAATACACAATGCAAATGAACTCACCAGATCTGATCAACAGTGGAAATCTCCTTGTAAATGCAGTCGATACATTGCGGTGCGCAGGCGCACTTCTGTCCGTTATGGTTGGACAGCTTGTGTTTGTGGTTGGCTAAGCATGCCATGCCTGCAGGAGTGCATTTTGGACCCTCTGAAAAATTTGGCAAAAATATTTATGTAGTAGTTTATACGCTAGGTGCAGCGAAAGTGCTGGAATAGCTAAGTGTCTGAACTCCGTGAGGAGGCAATTCTTTCTATAAAAAGAAAAAATAAAAGATTAGTTGGTCACCTTCATAAAAGTAGTAGAAGGGCACGCAGTCACATAACTCCTTCGCCAGTTTACTTCTGCAAGACAAGCGACAAGTATTTGTGCTATGTACCTGAATAAAAGAAACAACACACTAGCTAAATTATAGGGTAGCCCGCGAAATTCAATTTTTTTTAGGTTTTTTGCAATTTTCTGGTCAGTATTAAGTTGTACCTACGTTGATTAATATATGATTCGCGGCCGTAACAAATATGTGTTTACAGAATTATAATCATTAAAGTCATTAATACAACTCTCTAAGACCACGCGTAACCCCAAAGAATAACTGTCTCATGAAATCGTCATTCTTTGGACTTACGTGGTCTTAGAGAGTTGTGTTGATGACTTTAATGATTATAATTCTGTAAATGTAAGAAAATAATTTGAACATTCAAAACAGATAATTTTGTTGTTTCTGATTAATGACCGTATATATGTCTGACTAGACCAGGCGGCCTAGTGTCTACTTATTCTAAAAAGCAATGCACGCCACTGGCAGTCGCTCCATGTAAAACTATGTTAGACTGGAAACCAACCCCAACATTGTTGAGGACAAGGGTAGGCATACAAGTGTTATGTTATGAAATACTAACCTTCCTCCTACTAGAAGCCGGTTCATCAGTATACGAACATCCTCGTCGCGTCGGCTGCAACTCCTTAACTCCGCGCCCACAGCGTGACTCCATGACGCTCAGTTCTGTGGTCCTCACGAGGGTCAGACGGACCTCCGATGGAGAGTGGGTGAGATCCATCACGTCGTATGGGGAGTGGACGTAGAACTTGAGGAAAGAAAACAAAATAATAAATAAATAAAATAAAGATGTTTAGTGCATCAACTTAAAACTTAGTTACAACTTAAACTCTGGTTACAAAGGGGTGAATTCTTTTAAGCAAATTTCTTGTTTGTGTTAGGAATCTGCGCCCTTTCCTAGGTTTTAAAATTGTTATTAAGTTAAATAAATAAACAATAATCGCAATATAATTTATTAAAAAAAGAAGGCAACTTGATTTTTTTTCGCCAGAAGTCAGCAGAGACTACTTATTTCAAAAGTTCAGTTTTTGGTCAACAATAAAACAAGATTAAAAAAAACACTTTCTGAACGTCACCAAAAAAGGTTAAAGTTGTTAGGTGCCTTTTTGCTTGTGGCCTAAATCGGAACTAACGTCGCCATCTTGTTATTTCAATAAAATGTCACAACGGCCCCCTGTCAATATCATTCAAGTGCTAAAATTCCTTGTATAGCTCAAAACTTCAAGATACTTCAAGCTACCTCAACGGTTAACGTGTGTGTGACGTCAGGGTAGACATCACATAGGTAGTTTAGTCTTTCACCGAACTAGATACTCTCTAATCAAACATTTATTTGCTTATAATAACCGACTTAATTATCATCAAACATATCGAAAACTCAAAACTAATTTTTTCTTCACGTGACCAGAGGGATGGTCTATATTTAGCCCAAAGAATCAGCATTGCCATCCAACGTAGAAATGCTGCAAGCCTTTTGGTCACTTATCCCATTGACAGCGATGTGGACGAATTTTTTGATGCTCAATGAGCAACGAGCCTTCTTTATTTTTTGTGTATATAATATTTTAGTGTTAGCCTGTAAATTGTAATTGTTGTGTCTTTGTGAATTTAAAACATATGTATTACCAAAATGTCTGTCATTTGTCATATTTGAATACTCGAATAGGAGAAGAACTTACATCGGCGGTAGCTGGCACGTCCATAATGATATAGCAACTTAGTGAGGAGTATTTGCACGTTTCAGGCCAGCGGATGGTATCGTTGGGGTTTACACTCCTACAACGAAGGTTTTACATTAGGTTAACCTAATATTATGGTAGCATGAAAGTTTAACGGCTAACTTTCCAGCAGTGGTATTTCAAGTTAATCCCATGCTCTCAAAATGGTGAAGCATAACATCGTGAGGAAACCGGCATGTTCTAGAACCAAAAATTCGAAGACATGTGTCATCCACCAACTCGCATTGGGCCCGCGTGGTGGATTATGCGCCACTCCCTCTCACTGAGAGGTGTGTCAAAGTCAAAGTCAAAGCATTTGTTTCAAATAGGCACATAAAAGGCACTTTTGAACGTCAGAAATTACAACAAAATAGAATTGATTCTAGTCGCCCATTCCAAAATGTAGTTTTCTATGGAGAAGAATGGGCAAGAAACTCCACCGTTACTCTTTTAAAATGTTTTACAATATTTTGCATACATTAATTATATATGTCCCAGCACCGCCCAGCAGTGCGCACGTTATATGGCTGATATGCGATTAAGCCATGTCTAAGAAAATATCACAAGATAGGATCATGTTACTGCTCATCCTCTGGACCTTGGTCATGCTTTACCACTTGGTCTTAAAAGGGTCTTTTATTTTCTCATGAAACTGGGACTCACAAACTGCGATTACCAGTTCACTATACCTGACAAATTAAGGCATATTTTACCATATTTAAACCCCTATAGAGGATATTTTTCAAACATCTTTCCTTTCTGCTCATCTTCGTTATAAAAGAAACTCGTGCACAATGCTGTTAAACATCTCACCGTGAAAACTTAGGTGAAGTGAGCTTCCAGTCGGGGGTGCAGTGCAAAATCAGCCTATAGTATTCCCACTGCTGGGACACAAGCCTCCTCTCTGTGAGAGAGTGGGCCTTAAGACTCCTTCAAACAGGCGCGACACGCGATAAAATCGCGCGCAACACAAAGGCACCGCAAGTCGCGCAACGAACGGTGCCTTTGTGTCGCGTGCGATTCGCGTCGCGCGTGGCACCTGTTTGTATATAGGAGCCTTTACTCCAACACGCGGGTCCAGTGCGGGTTGGTAGACGTCACATGTCTTCGAATTTTTGATCCTTTCTGGTCATCTTCGTTATAAAAGAAACTCAGATTGTGCACAATTTCTTGCTTCTAGATCCAGCGGTTTAGGCTGTGCGTTGTCTGTCAGAGAATGGACGAAAGAATTTAAGATTTTGATCACCATAATCAGTCTATGCCTATGTTCCCACTGCCTCGTCTCTAGAGAGGGCCGTAAAACACCACGAGGGCCCAGTCCGGGTTGATAGAAGATGTCACATGCCTTCGAGTTTTTGGTTCTAGGACATGCCGGTTTCCTCACGATGTTTTCCTTCACCGTTTTGAGAGCATGTGGTGATGGAATAATTTACTCAAAGTAAAGCGCCTGTCTGGGTTCGAACCTGCGACCTACAACTCGTAAGTCGCGGCCGTTACAACTGGGCCACCACTGTTCAGGAGATGTCAAATAAATGATGATCTTACACTTACCCAATAACAACATCTCCTAGCGCGACAGAATTAGTGACGTAACAAGCACCAGCTTCAGTCATCACTGGGAGCCATTTGTAGATGACCTCTTCCGAAGACCTGGTCTTGATGTCTGAATCTGGCATAACCTGGTGAAGATTATAACCATTTCATCAGGATTCCTTTACTTACCTACATCATCATCGTCTGCCTATATCCTTTTCCCAATTACGTAAGGGTCAGCTTCCAGTCTAATGCAGTTGAGTACTCAACTGCGTGTGCTGTGAATGTACAATGTGAATCACTTTACATGGCGCGACTGTCTATCTGACCTCCACAATCCAGTGACTGGGTATTACTATTGGTAACAAAACTGTCAAAGATCCGCGCATGACAGCCGGGACCAACGGCTTAACGTGCTTTCCGAGGCACGGAGGGGTCTTGGTATGTAAAAATGGTCACCCATCCACGGACTAACAGCGGCAAGCAACTGCGGCAACTGCGCTCGCCGCCTATCCGCGCGGCGCAATGCTAGAAGCCCATCCGCGCGGGAAGGCGCGGTCTCCGCGCGGCGCACCGACACTAAATTCGCTTCGCCGCGGTGAGCGAAGTCGTGTGAAAATCGCTTTATGTGCGACGAGTACAATTTTAAATATTGGACTGAAAACACTAACAAACACTGAGGACGCAGGCTGATCAATGCTTGTGCCTTCTCTATAATATATAATATGCCTTTGCCCTGTAGTGGGACAATGAAAAAACCGTGGCACTCCGGGAGTGCCTACAGAAGAGAAAACAAACACAAACAGAAAAAGGATAAAAAAACAGTGGCACTCCGGGAGTGCCGACAGAAGTGAAAACAAAACACAAACAGAAAAAGGATAAAAAACAGTGGCACTCCGGGAGTGCTGACAGAAGTGAAAACAAAATACTTTGCCATCACTCACTGAAACCGACACACCGATACACTAAAACCGAGTACATCCCGAGGACAGTCGAACACATCCGAAGTGGGTATTTTTTGAATCGTCTTAAAAACAAAACACGCGCGGTGTCGCTTACGGTAACAGTGGCGCGAGTACAAGGTTTTTTCCCCATCTCAAAAATGTTCAACGCGCCTAAAGAAGTTATCACTTCAAAAAGTTTGGTCCCAAAATCTACTCACATCCACAGCTATACCAAACATGTCCACGCTGGTCTTCAAATCGCTGAACTCCTGGAACCTCTCCAGGTGGAACAGGTCGGAGTTGGTGATAGCTTCCACGAGACGAGCGTAATAGTCATACTCGTCATCTGTAGGGTCGGTGTCGAAGTGTTTCTTGATGACGGCTGGTAAGTTGGCTTTATTGAGACGGTTCTGGGTATAAGAGACAAAAATTTGGATTACTGGCGTTTTTTAAGAATACATCGCTTGATTTCCTGTATCTTTCTAATCACAGTGTTAGCCCCCATGAACTACTTAAATATACATTTTCTTTTTTTTTCGTTTAATATTTGAAAAATAATGTGGATTACACATTACAAGGACAAGAGAATAAAAAAGTTTATTTTTGATGAGTCCAAACTTCAAATCATCATCTGCCTAACCTTTTCCCAACTATGTTGGGGAGGCTTCCAGTCTAACCGAATGCAGCTGAATACCAGTATTTTACATGGAACAACTGCCTATCTGACCTCGACAACCCAGTTACTGGGTAATACACCTTGGTAAGACTGCTTGTCAGACTTTCGGGCTTCTGACTACCCGTGACGACCGTCAAAGATCCACGAATGACAGCCGGGACCAACGGCGTTTACGCGCTTTCCGAGGCACGGAGGGGTCACGGTATGTAAAGATGGTCACCGATCCACAGATCAGCCGCGGTAAGCGTAGCTTAACCTGATTGATCGACCTGTACAGCTGTTTTATTTATCCACGGCCCCTCGGAGTCCAAATTTCAAATAGACTTATTAATTCCCAATAGTTCAGTCTTAAAAGAATGGCTATTAAAAAGGGACTAGTCGAGGTCACCCATCGAAAGACTGACCCTACCAAATCTAGCTTAACTTCGAACACCTATCGATCCAGCTGATATTTGCCGAAAAAGCCTCTTACTGTATAAAACTTAAGGGGCCGGCGAACTACGCTTGCTAATGCATTTTTTTTATATCCACGCAATCACTGTCCATTTCAAGGTTGCCTGGAAGAGATCGCAGAAAGCGATAGGCCGCCCATTGTATGTTTTATATTCATAATCGTATTTTTTATTATGTATTTTGTGGTGTACAATAAAGTATATATAAATAAATAAATAAATAGTTCATACAAACGTAATACCAAAATAATTTGTAAATCAAACATATTCTTAAGGTAGTGTGTATTATTAATTCCGATTGGATTACAGAATATCTAGGTTTCCAAATACATATTTTGAAAGGACTCTGATATAAAGACGAGATGTAAGGAATGCCAAATTTCTATAGAAAACTTATTTTTCTTACAACTCGTCTTTAAACAGTGTCCATTTAAAATATATATTTGGGAACCTAGATATTCTGTAATCCAATCGGAATAAATACACACTACATTAAGAATATGTTTGATTTACAAATTATTTTGGTATTACGTTTGTATCAACTACGCATGCTCCGCCAGCCCCTTAAGCGAAATAAAAACGAATGAATTAGCCTTATTCCGTTGGAGCTATAGAAACCACTGACTCATCTGCCTAGCCTTTTCCTAACTGTTAGGATCGGCTTCCAATCTAACCGAATGCAGCTGAATACCAATATTTTACATGGAACAACTGCCTATCTGACCTCCACAACCCAGTTTCTGGGTAAGACTACGGACCTTATAACACATAGTAATAGCTGGCACACTGAACCGCCAGGATCTGAAGTCTTTCTCCAACGTCACGACCGTTGGAGACTCGTTGTAGCGCTGCAGCTGACCCAGGGATACGTCCACGGCTCCCCAGGTGGCTAGGGCAGTTGCTGCTATCCAAAGGATCCTGGGAAAATACTGTTAGTAGGTAATTTGATGCTATGAAGAGGTGACGTGTCTGAGGGTGATAAATACTGTTAGTAGGTAATTTGATGGTATGAAGATAGGTGACGTGTCTCAGGGTGATGATTACTGTTAGTAGGTAATTTGGTGCTGTGAAGAGGTGACGTGTCTGAGGGTGATAAATACTGTTAGTAGGTAATTTGGTGCGAAAAAGGTGACGTGTCTGAGGGTGATAAATACTGTTAGTAGGTAATTTGATGCTATGAAGATAGGTGACGTGTCTCAGGGTGATAAATACTGTTAGTAGGTAATTTGATGCTAAAGAGGTGACGTATCTGTGGGTGATAAATACTGTTAGTACGTAATTTGATGCTAAAGAGGTGACGTGTCTCAGGGTGATAAATACTGTTAGTAGATAATTTGATGCTATGAAGAGGTGACGTGTCTCAGGGTGATAAATACTGTTAGTAGGTAATTTGATGCTAAAGAGGTGACGTGTCTGTGGGTGATAAATGCTGTTAGTAGGTAATTTGATGGTATGAAGATAGGTGACGTGTCTCAGGGTGATAAATACTGTTAGTAGGTAATTTGATGCTATGAAGATAGGTGACGTGTCTCAGGGTGATAAATATTGTTAGTAGGTAATTTGATGCTAAAAAGGTGACGTGTCTGTGGGTGATAAATACTGTTAGTTGGTAATTTGATGCTAAAGAGGTGACGTGCCTGTGGGTGATAAATACTGTTAGAAGGTAATTTGATGCTGTGAAGAGGTGACGTGTCTGAGGGTGATAAATACTGTTAGTAGGTAATTTGATGCTAAAGAGGTGATGTGTCTGTGGGTGATAAATACTGTTAGTAGGTAATTTGATGCTAAAGAGGTGATGTGTCTGTGGGTGATAAATACTGTTAGTAGGTAATTTGATGCTAAAGAGGTGACGTGTCTGAGGGTGATAAATACTGTTAGTAGGTAATTTGATGCTAAAGAGGTGATGTGTCTGTGGGTGATAAATACTGTTAGTAGGTAATTTGATGCTAAAGAGGTGACGTGTCTGTAGGTGATAAATACTGTTAGAAGGTAATTTGATGTTATGAAGAGGTGACGTGTCTGAGGGTGATAAATACTGACACAGTGTAGTAGTAAAGGTGATAAACAAGTATATAGTGTGTCATTGCGTTGAAATATTTCACTGGTTATAAATAAAAATTACCTGTTCTTTAGAAAAGTACAATACCTACGCATCAGTATGTATGGGACAGCAAAATTTTAACATCAAAAAGAAAAGAAGTATATTTAAATTCAGTTGCAATAATTATATTATATCAAATTAAATTAGCTAACGAAACTCCACGGTATTTTTTCTAAGTATCTTGTTTAAATATCGATCTTCATGTTTCGTCATGTTTACCGCAAATAAACGTATTTTCTTTCTTTCGGTTGGTTGGAAAAAAGGGTGCCAAGCTGAAATGTGATTATGCGGGTGACGTCAGCCGCATGCATAGTGACAGCAAAAGGTTACATGCTCTGTGGTGACCGCAGGCACCCGCAGGGCAGCAGTGGTACAGCGTAGCTTAACCCTTATTAAAACGCTGGGAGCTATACTTCCCACATCTCAGATTGAAGTAAATCGTGTTTTATTTTTATATGCATAAACCTAATGCAATGTAATATTTATCTACGCAATCTTAACATTACAGCGAACCTTTTTTAATGCCAACACTTTTCAGAGAATTATTGCATGTCATGGTAAGCACACGTCAAAGTCAGTTGACGTGATTTTGCAGCCGAAAACGACCGTCATTTTTTAGTTTTTTGTGTAGTCCTGAAAAAAAATTAGGTAAGCAGATTTGAGTTTTAGATATGTAAACTACACTACGGTTACGGTTGCGTGAAACGTAAAATATGCCCAGAATCTTTCGTTTATATCTTGGTAGAGTCGATTGAAATTGAGTCTCTAAGTGGGAAGATATCATCCCAGTGTTCGTCACTGCACACTACATTCGAAAATTCTATATATAAAATCGCCTATAAAATTACAAAAAACGTAAGAAAATCGCGATTTTATCGGCGTGTCTAAATAACTTGGTATATGCAACTTATTAGTTATTATTCGTTACTTCATGATCAGATAATTAGACAACTAGTTTCACAAGTGGAGCCAGGACAACTAGCTAGTGTTTTAAAATATTGATGTCATACTGGACACTGGGAGCTATAGTTCCCACCTTTCCAACTTTTTTTACAACAGAGAACAGACGACGGGATATATACTTCCCACCAAAAAAAGGGTACTTCCCCCCCACTAACCCCTCTTTTGTGTGTATTTTTGAAATTTACGACCCAAAATTACCCAGGAACGTATCTTAGTTTTTTGTCAACTCCTCCACAGGCTCGCGTTTGAATAAGGGTTAAGTTAAAAAAAATATGTTGGTCGTTAGCTAAGCGTCAAAAAGAATCTGTGGTCTTGCCGTTCAATCCAGTGTCTTCGTGGCGCAGAAATATGATTGAACCCATGGATACTGGTCTCATTGCAGAAGTCTCGCCCACACTGGACAACTGACTTCACCATAGAGGACACACATCCAGGTTTCTCCTCACGATATGTTTGATAGTCGTTGGTATACATTGCTTGAAAAATTCTTTCAAAGATATTTAGGGTTCGTTTTTATTTGAGTCAATGCTGCACTTTTGAATTCCAGTCAATGCAATTCTTGTAAGGCAGATTCTAGAGAGGTCAAAATCAATCTTTCTATCCTTTTCCAAACTATTTTGGGGTCCAGCTTCCATTGTAACTGGATGCAGCTGAATACCAGTATTTTAAATGGATCGACTGCTTATCTGCCACAACCCAGTTACTGCGGGGTAATGAGGGCTTTCGTGAAAATTTACGACACCAGTTGGCACCACTGTGACAAGAGGTCTTCCAATATAAAATATATGATGACGTTCATCATTCGATTCATTCATTCGTTCATCATTCCGTCATGACTAAAGAAAATATAGGCTCTTTGACAGATGGCTGGACCTGACGTGTCAGTGCTGCCACCTAGCGAACGTCATTTCAGAAAACCCTCATTGCGTAACAGAAGGAATGGCTTTCATTTTCAGTTCAGCAAGATTCATTGCGTAATTTATGTTGTTGAGCAGACAAAGGACCATGCAAAAGATTGTATGGGCGCTGTCCCAACCCACCAACAGACATGGGACTTGTTTCAATATTATTATGAAGTCTCATAAAAACACAAATAACAATTTTTAGTCCGTAAATATATGGGGTAATTTAAAAAAATACTTAAAAAGGGTGTATTTTTATTACTTTGTTTTAGACATTTTACAATAAACAATTGTTCAACTAAACATTTTATTATTCAAAATCAAATCTTGATCTTTATTGATTGCTTCTATTAACACTAAAAAAAAAAGTGTTAAAATAATGTGTAACGTTTACATTATCCAGTGACTCCTCAAAGTCATTGTTACTTAAATGTTCTTCGCATATTCGCGAACTTGGTGAAATATACATATAATCAGTAATGGCAAACTAGATGTAGCTTGATTGACACAGGTCATCTCTTAGATTTTCATGTCTACATTGCCTATACATACCGGCGTTTGAAGTATTTGGTGCTCTCACGTAATCAGGAACATAGAATTCACGTGTATCCTGTGGACTGGCCTGTCGATCTTGAGCTTCTGCAACATTGGGGGGTTCTTGATTGTCAGCATCTATTTGGGGCTCTGGTCTTGGAATTTCGACGACAGGAGCATCCTCACGGCGTTGTGGTTGTACGGCATTATTGACTCTCTGCCAGCATCTATGACATACCGCCATGACGTTATTGAATAATACCTGAAAAGGAAATATGTTATTTAGTTATCAATATTTTATATATATATTATTATATTGAAGTACTTCATAAATGTAACAAAAAGCATCGTAAAAATGCTTTGCTTGTATATTCTAAGTCTGCTTCACTACATAGTATAAAACAAAGTCGCTTTCTCTGTCCCTATGTCCCTATGTCCCTTTGTATGCTTAAATCTTTGAAACTACGCAACGGATTTTGATGCGGTTTTTTTTAATAGATAGAGTGATTCAAGAGGAAGGTTTATATGTATAATAATAATAATGTTTCCGTGCGAAGCCGGGGCGGGTCGCTAGTACTTAATATATGTATTTAATAGTTATCGATATTCTAATGATTGTTTTATAATGACTTACTTGTGTCAATCCATTTTGCGATATGTAGGCCACTAACTCAGGACTACTTTGAAGCAAAGTATATCGTAATATGTGTCGCCTCTGTCTTAAAACTGATCTTGGGCACATTACACATCGGCGTCCAGTCTCCATAGTTGTATAAATCACAGTCCAATAAATGTGGTAATCGAAACCAGCGTAATCGAAAAGTAATCAAAAGGTCCAAATAAACAAGCAGGGGTCAGTAATAGTCGCAAACAAGCCGATATCGCACAGATAAACAACGTTAACGCAGCAGAACGTACTAGCCACGACTGAGGTGCGCGCGCGCAGGTAATTAGCAGATAATTAGCAAGGGAGGGGGAGGGTGCGGGAAGATAAGATCGGTTTTTTTTTCTGCGCATCTCACGGCTGTTCACTATCAATAGTTTTTATAGTTAAATAGTGTTCCTGTACATTTTTTTACAATTAACTGTACCAAAAAGTGTGTACAAAAATTATTTTTTTGCGCGATACTCCCATGACTTACGGTGATGTCGTCATAATAAAAAATGATCATGATGCCAAGATGAATTAATTGAGATACGTTTGAAGTCTGTTGGTGGTATGGGACGATTTTTTGCATGGTCCTTTTTGGGACATACGAAGCAATGGATTAGCAATATCATTAAAAGTGATTCAGATTGATAGTGTGTTATGCATTGTTTGTGTGCTATGTGTGTTGCCGTCCCCAACATAGTTGGGAAGAGGTTAGGCAGATGATAAATGGAGAAGAAGATAGAAGAAGAAGGAAGACCAAAGAAACGACCGATGGATTGTGTGAAGATATGAACGAGAAGGGAGTGAATGACAGCGTGACGGTTGACAGTTGACAGGAGAGAATGGAAGAACGAAACGTGTTGCGGCTACTCCGAGAAACATGGGATAAGCCCGCCTTTCCATCAGAGATGAACGAGGATACGTAGCGAGGGATGTGTGAGAAACTAACCAATACCAACGCTTCATTTTTATAGCTTGAATTAAGTTAGCGTTGGTATTGGTTGGAAATGGGCCTTATAAGAAGGCTAAAAGTCACCTAAAGGGCAATGGAGAGGGCTATGCTAGGAGTTTCCCTGCGTGATCGAATCAGGAATGAAGAGATCCGCAGGAAAACCAAAGCAACCGACATAGCCCGAAGAATTGTCAATCTTAAGTGGCAGTGGGCAGGGCATATTGCTCGCAGAACAGATGGCCGGTGGGGCCGAAAAGTTCTGGAGTGGCGACCGCGTACCGAAAGACGTAGCGTTGGAAGGCCTCCCACAAGGTGACCCGACGACCTTGTGAAGGCCGCACGAACCCGTTGGATGCGAGAAGCACAGAACCGGTCGAAGTGGAGGTGCTTGGGGGAGGCCTATGCCCAGCAGTGGACGTCATTCGGCTGAAATGATGATGAATGTTGGTATTGGTTGGTTACACACGTCAATCGCTACGATTCCTCTCTCATCTCTGATGGAAAGGCAGCCTGAGGATAGGAAGGTGAAGAGACTAAGCTAAGTAGAATACAGCGGTGCTATTCTGTAAAAATCTCACCGTGAAAACTTAGGTGAAGTGAGCGTGGAGTGAGCTGTCAATAGTGTCAATTCCTAGCAAAAACAAACTCACTTCACCCACCTAAGTTTTCAAGGTGAGATTTTTACAAAATCGACCGGCTGCAGTAGAATGAATGCAGACAAACTGAAATACTGTAGGTTCATGCAATATGCAATTTATTAAGTATAAATACCTAGGTGTGTGCGTGTCACATGTAAATATATTGTACATGAAAAATCCATCAGCATGTTCAGCTTTTTAATTAGATTGTAAATCTATATCGGTATTAATTACCTACACTAATATTATAAAGGCGAAAGTTTGTGAGTGTGCGTGTGTGCTTATATTATGTTTGTTATTTCTTTTCGCTCAAACGGCTGGACCAATTTTGATAAAGTTTTGTATGGAGGTAGCTGACACCATTTTTTTTTCAGGATGGGAAATCATCAAATGACCTTTCCCGCTCTGTGTGGAGCGGATCCTGTCAGATTTACCGTAAAGTGAATCTAGGGATAAAAATAAACATAAGTTTAATAATATTTTATTTATTAAGGTGGATCCTCTGATGGGCCGTCCATACATTTTTCTTGGAAGCTTTACGCTAAACATAGACACCCTTTGTTGAAAACGAATCATTTTATCACTTTTCTATAATGAAATGTCCCCGCGATCGACCATTTTAGGAAATAACTTGCATTATTTACTGAGGAAAGCGATAGTGAAATCCAGACCAAATTTGACACTTGCTTTAGTAGTGTGCGTGAATATTGACAACTAAACTGAAGCGCCATGATTGCGATAGGAAAGCTAGATGGCGTGAGGCGTTATTTGGCAATATAGTTACTGAAATACATACAATCATTTTATAATGAGTTGAGCCTAAAGTTTTCCTCTGCTGGCACTCCAGCCTCGTCTTTGTGATTGGAATTTGGTCAGTCACTACGACGAATTTTCTTATAAAATTAGATAGTTAATATTTGTTTAATTGTAATACTTATATAAGTATGTAAACATGCACACATAAGTATAATTTTATTATTTACCATCCCACATAAACCCGCTTAATTTGAATTTCCCCAAAAATACTGATTCGAACATTTTCTTCCCCGGGCGCGTTCCACCCGCGCCCGCATTTACAATTAATGGCATCAAGTGATCAGCCTCCCCTAAAGGATGACTGTCTAAGCCTCCTTTCTGTTGATCCCAAAATATTATTTTCTTACGATTCTCTTCGTCTCCAGTACAAACGTTATTCAAGAAATTATCAAATTCTTCATTAGCAATTTCTTTTTTAATTTCTGTTCTGGCTTTTTGAAACTCTCTCATATTATGATAGGACAACCCTGAACCGAAAATGGCAACTCCTTCTTTTCGAAATTGGTACAAAACCTTTCCTATGTCGTAATGCTGGGATGCATTTTGATTATTTAATATAGAGACTTGTACTATCGGTATGTCCGCCTTCGGATTTATTAACATCATTGGTATGAAGACTCCGTGGTCCCAGCCTCGTTTGTCGTCTAGAGTAGATTGGATTCCCGCGTTCTTAAATGCATTGTGTATTTTTCCCGCCAAAACTGGATCACCTGAAATGAGAAACCATAATTTTGACGTTATATTATAAGCCAGTGCATTCCGCGACACGAAATAAAAGAAAATTGAGCGTGTAGACGTACGACGTAAGTGTAACCTTTTTTTAAAATCCAAAGTAAGAGAGATTTAGTGTGAGGGACAGAGAGAGAGAGATAGAGATCTTTTTATATCTCATGTAACGAAATGTACAGACGCCAGCACATCAACCTACCACAATCTGTCAGATTTTCCCAATCAACTTTGAACCTTATGCTTTAGCGATAAAATTGAAAATCTATTAAAGAAATCTGACAGATTGTGGTAGGTTGATGTGCTGGCGTCCGTACCTAAAGTTCGTTTTTTAATCCCAGAGACGAATCTGACAGATGTATAATGTCAAACTTCTATAATAAAAAAACGCAAACACAAAAGACTTAAATGTCAGATTAGTCTCTGGGATTAAAAAACGAACTTTAAGGCGAAAGCGCCAGGGTAGCCCGCGAAAATCATTTTTTTTTAGGTTTTTTGCAATTTGCTGGTCAGTATTAAGTTGTACGTTGATTAATATATGATTCGCGGCCGTAACAAATATGTATTTACAGAATTATTATAATCATTAACGTCATCAACATTTTTTTTACATTTTTCATCAATTAATGGCGAATACTATGCGACCTAAAAAAAATTTTTGAAAATGTGGTAAGTACCCCACATAGCTCTAGTAGCCCCACTTCAATTTTTCAGATTCCCTTTCAGTCCCTGTTGCAAAAAATATGCATATTTATTTTTATTTCTTTCTTATTTGCAAAATAATTGGGCAAACGTCATCTAAAACTTAGCATTATTAGGAGTTCTTGAGATATCCAGCTGTAACAGACAGACAGACAGACCGACAGACTGAGTCTCACCATAAGGCGGAACCCTTATGGTGAGACTCAGTCTGTCGGTCTGTCTTTTATCATTTTGGTACGGAACCCTGAAAACAATCGACTTCCAAAAAAAGACTACAAAGTGGCGGTATCAAAAAACAAAAAACGAAAATGCGGAACCAACGACACCGACTTCCGAAATGAAAGTTATTTTTCACTTTGTAGTATTTTTTTGTAGAAGTCGTTTTTTTTAAGCTTTTTCATATTCAGATTGCGAACGTCATTATTTAAGAGTTTACCATTTTGGTACAGAACCCTAATAAAAACTGTAAAGGAAGATTACATACCTGGAGCATCGTATTTAAATTCATAACTTTCCGGTGGAAAGTTAGTATAATCGTACAGCAGCGGATGACGTTCACCAGATGAAATTGTCACAACATCTTCTTCCCGATGCGCCGTAACTATTACTATCGCTTTCAAACGACTCAAATCCACATAATTCGACACATTTTTCAACGAATCTCCAATTTCTAGGTTATTTTTTTCACGTAAAACGGGGTTTGGTCCGCCGCCATGATTTAAAAATACGGAAGGCGCGAAATACACGTCTTCCATTTTTGAAAGAGAGAATGGTAACAATATGGCTGCAATAAAGATTAAAAGCAACATGACTAATATGAGTTATTTACGTTGCGATATGACTGCGCACGTTCATACTTATCAATAAATGCGTATTTATATACTGATTTGTCCTGTCATACTCAGTGGCGGACTAAGCCAGTCGGTCGGGGCCCGGGGCGGTAAAACAAAATGAGCCCCCCGCCTAGTTTATGTGGGTACAATGCGTGCCACGTAAGAAGAGACTTGACACACCACGTGGTTTGACATGCGCAGTACACGATTTTAGGTATCTTTAGCGGTATGAGGTCTGAGTGCGGGACGGGATTGGACGTCATAGGGGCGGCGGAAAGAGGCGGGGAGGCGGGGTCAAGTCTCTTCTTACGTGGCACGCATTGTACCTATTTGTATTTTTCTAGTAGGTACTTAACATTTTGCAAAAAATTTATAATGCCTAATAAAAGAAATTATAACGTGCGTATTAATTATAGGTACCTACTCTACCTATCATGGACCTCGCAAGCAGCAGGATATTTTTTTTCATATTCATCTCCTCATTAGGCTGTTCAAGAAAAGCAAGCAAGGATGCGAGAGCGAGCGACAAGAGCTCGAAAATCGAAATATTTTAAACCTTTCTTTTGAACATTCGTATTCGTACGGAAATAGCAATTGCTATTTCAGTACGAATACGAATGTATAATAAATAAGTCGACAAAGCAATTTTTTTGTCGACTTATTTATGCAAAAAGTTTCAAAAGTACTTTTTAATATTTGGGCCCCCCTGTACCAGGGGCCCGGGGCGGGCCGCCACTGCCCCCCATTAGTTCGCTAGTGATCATAATAATACTACATAATAAATTATTATGCGATTACGTTATAATATAGAATAGGTAAATATTGGTATATGTCAATCAAATGGTATAGGATGTGTCATTTGACTTTGCTCTGTAAGGACTAATTAATTTTAATTGACGATTGATATTATTGTCAATAAATAAAAGCCCTATTAATAATAAAAAAGCAGAGAGGCAATTCTCGTTATTTTAAGAAGTCAGTCTCAATCTGTCAAAAATGGGAGTGATATGAAGATTCGAATCACTTTGTCGCGAACACGCTGATTCGAAAAACTGCCGATCAATTCTGTATTAATCTCACCGTGAAAACGTAGGGAAGATAGATAGATAGATACAGCCAGCCCTCTGGTCACGTGAAGAGTCGACCAACCGCTTGGCGATATCTCGAAATACTAATTGGGCACTCGGGCCTCATGGCCCTAGTGTTTCAACCCCAAACGGCTCAAACATATACGTTCCAAAGAGATTGGAGTATTTGCGCCGTTGGAAGATTTCCGCACCTGCAGCAGCCGCCCCAGCACAGCTCGCCGTGCTTGGGAGATGGGATGGCGCAAGGGTGTCGACATACGTTGCATCCCAGACCAAAGGCCTACCTACCTTCCAAGACATTATGGTCATTCCGTTTAGTCTCTTACCATCGTCACGTGCCAAGAACCCAATGCCTGCGCTTTTACTGCAGGATAAGCCATGGTGTCCGAGGTAGTCGACACCACCTTCACCGCATTGGCAGTGATGCGGAGCAACGCAAGGGGCGCCCAGACGCAGACAAGTAGCGAGCCGAAAGGTGGTGTCACCCAGCAAAGTGCCTATGTCGAGTGACGGTAGCGCCTGAAGTCAGAGGCCCGACCCCCACTCACCCACAGCCAATAGGCGGGCACGCTCAGCAGTGTTGGTGGATGTATTAAATAAGATTATTCCGTAACAACCTGCAGAGCGGCTCAGCCCACTGCCTCTGGGAAGATGTTTTCGCGGGCCGATCTGTATCCGGGCAAGCCATTTTCTAGGCGTTCACCGCGTCGGCCAAGCACGGCACTTCAGAGTCAACCAGGGAGGGGGCTAAAATCTTTCCGGTCATCTTTTCGGTGCTGTGGACAGAGGACAGGAACGTAAGCTTATACTGGTAATTTTGCGGACGCCAAGGCCACCAAAACGGATGGGTAGTGTAGCTTGAAGTGAAGCCACCGTCGGTCGTCCAAGACCACATTTAGAATGGATGTTAGTGTGCTGCGAATAATTTGGTAAATTTTGTCCAAGAGGTATGGCTGCTTCCATAAAGGTGATGAGCGTAGAAAATACATGAAAATTTAACCAAAAAATATTGTAGGTACCTAAATAAATTATTACGTTGCGGTCGAGATAACACAACGACCCGAGTCCACCGACCTCGATAAATTATAATAGATTAAACAAACCACATCATTTATTGACCTAGCTAGAACGTTTGCATTGCAGGCGCACTTTAGGTATTGTCCATTAGATAATAATGATACACAGAAAAATATTATTATATAACATAACATATTATCACGCCTATATACGCCAAAGGGTTTGACAGAGATAATTATAACCTACCTATCGAAGCTAAAAGCATTTTTTCAAACTAGCAGCGTCCCGCGGTTTTACCCGCATAAGTGTCGATGCCGCCGTGGGAATATCGGGATAAAAAGTATCCCATGTCCTTTCCCTAGACTCAAACTATCTCTATACCAAATTTCATCTAAATCGGTTCAGCGGTTTAAGCGTGAAGAGGTAACAGACAGACCGGCAGACACTTTCGCATTCATAATATGAGAGTATGGATAAAGCTGAAGTTTGTTTGTTTGTTTGGTTGAACGCGCTAATCTCAGAAACCACTGGTTTGAATTGAAAAATACCAAATTTCATCAAAATCGTTCAAGTTCAAGCCGTTTCGGAGGTTTCGGGAAAAACCAGAGAAAATTGTTTTTTTGTTACTATTACCGTAACTATATACTTTCACTCAAATTTTGCATTGTAGAAAAAAAAATCATTAAGCCGTTGGTTCCGGCTAGGGCTTTCAATACCGGTATTCCGGGATCCCGTAATACCGTGATCACGGATTTTATTTTGGCCTTTTACAATACCGGTATTGACGCCCCAATACCGTAATTACGGTATTACAAACATTAGATCTGAAAATTATGTGATCTTATTCTCACACTTGTTTTCTTCAGCGCAAGCGTCCCGCTGTTATCTTAAGCTCACCCTCCCGCACCCCGCCTGAGACAATGCCCGAAATCAAGCTGTATTTATGTGTCGTATTTGTTATTGTCACTATTGTCAGTCAGTTTTGCAAAGGCGACAGGATAACGCGTCTTTAATTGATTTTACATTTTTTTACTATTTTTCAGAAATCGTTATTAACGCTTGATTTATTTTGTTACTTGTTTAGTTTTAGATTTTGATTGTTTTTTTATTACATAATTATTAATAATGTTACTAAAATGATTGCTAGCTACTTAGCTAGTTAAGCTATACTTAACTTACTTGCATTTCTACAAATAATGATACCTATGTTGATTCTTGATTTATTTTCTTGTTTAGTTTTAGATTTTTTGATTGTTTTTTTATAACTTAATTATTAAGAATGTTACTAAAATGATTACCAAATGATTGCTACTAGCTAGTTAAGGTATACTTTACTTACTTACATTTCTACAAATAATGATACCTATATTGATTGTTACATGAGACAAGATTACATTTAGGTAATAATAAGAAATATATATATTTTTATATTGTGCAAACAAAGTCTATGTGAAATGCCTTCCTGCAAAAAGAGTAGATTCAGTTTAAGTTTTCATTATGTTCCTAATTCCTAGTCCTACCTAAATAATCAACCAATACCAAATTATTATAAAAGAATTAAGAAAGCTATGTATAACGTATTTATTTTAGTATGTTCAATAAAATAATAAGAACAATACTGATTTGAATATACAAAAAGGCGTATTTTATTGGTTTTATTAATGTCCTAATTGAACTTGCGTTCAATACCGGACAACCGGTATTGATACCGGGATCACGGTATTGACTTTTCCAATACCGGTATTGATACCGGTATTGAAAAAATCCGGTATTTGAAAGCCCTAGTTCCGGCTGTCATTCGTGAATCTTTGACAGTCGTTACGGGTCGTCAGAAGCCCGGAAGTCTGAAACCAGTCTTACTAAGTGGTATGGTATCGTATTATCCGGGTTGTGGAGGTCAGATAGGCAGTCGCTCCATGCTAAATACCGGTATTCAGCTGCATCCGGTTAGCCTGGAAGCCGACCCCAACGTAGTTGGGAAAAGGCTAGGCAGATTATGATGTATTAAAGAAAAACTGTTATTTAAACATTTATAAACAGCTATTTCATTTTTTTTTCTAAATTGATTAGATCTATGAATGTTGATTTATTTAAAAAAAAAGGAAAAAAAAAATTATTTGTACTTATATTTTGAGTATGAATGCGGATGGCTATAAGAGTAGGGGAAGACCAAAGAAACGGTGGATGGACTGTGTGTGTGTGGACTGTGTGATATGGTTAGAAAGGGGGTGCCTACCCAGATGACGACTGATGGAGAAGTATGGAAGAAAAAGACATGTTGGACATGGATAGACATTGAGAATCATGATCATGATGATAATTTGAATGCCCACAGACGCCAGCGCATAGGCTACCCGAAACTGTCAAATTTTCCCAATCAACTTTGAACCTTATGCTTTAACGATAAAGTTGAAAATCTATTAACCTTTTGACCGCCACACGTCAAAAAAACAACGTGCCCTCGGCATCAGTCTGTCATGCGGTGGTATTCTGCAAAAATCTCACCGTGAAAACATAAGTGAAGTGAGCGTGGAGTGAGCTGTCAATTGCTAGCAAAAACAAAATCACTTCACCTAAGTTTTCACGGTGAGATTTTTACAGAATCGTTCGGCAGCTGCTGTAGTCGAATCGTGGCGTGCTGGGCACATTTTGGTTTGCCATCTATACATGACTGTGGCGGTCAAAGGGTTAAAGAAATTTGACAGATTGTAGCAGCTTGATGTGCTGGCATCTGTACCTATCCATTTCATAATTATGAGAATTTACAAATTAGCAAACGTGCTCGGAGGAAGAAAGTCTTTCAGTAAGATGCTGGTAGGTGGATCTTGACCGTACTTCCGGGATTGTCCTTATAGCCGTGGAATACCTCTCCACTCCTCATAAGCACCTCAGAACATGTTGCCCCCTTGTCGCTACGACACTATGTGCTAGCGACCGTTTTCGGGAGCCCATTATTGAGTGTGCAAGTCACCCCCTGCCATTTTATCCGTGTATATGTACAACATTGGTCAGGCAGGGGACATAGTACTTCCATAGTTCAAGATAACCAATCCATTATAACCACCCAAACCCTAAGCCCAATATGTCTTGTTTCCATGTTCTGCAATAGTCCTGCACTAACCGGGGGTTGTCCTGGGGTGGTCACCCACGGTTAAGCGAAGAGGAATCCGAGAAGGGGCCGCTCGTCAGGGCTTTTGGCGATAAGCCGACGATGTAGCGACCAACAAGTAGGTTGCGGTGCCGCTTGGGCGACATCGCAACTGAGGCGGGCCGCGATGTCATATGGGAGGCATCGCGGCTGAGGGCTGGAGGCCGCGGCGGGAGAGGAGTGCCGTATAGTGGTACGCCGCTCTGCCTACCTTCCGCGGCCTTAACGGGGTCTCCACAGTGTAACGGCGGACGCGGTGGGGCCGCAGGGGAGTAGGAGTGTTGGTATGATGAGGGGCCGCTCTCCCTGTCCTCTGCGGCCGAAAATTGGCAGGCGGCGGGGCCAATGACCTGACCCGTCGCAGGGGGACCAAGGGTGCCCAGACACGGGGTCGTCTGGCGCCCGTGTGCCGGTTTGGTCCCTGGGGTGGTCACGGCGTGCTATGTGTTCTGGTGCGCCGGTGTTGGGGAGTACTCCCCAGAGGAGGGTCCGGTGACGGACAGCCGCGGCGGGTTCACGGATCAGTGTTAACGCGTGCCCGTGTTCCCGCCGTAAGCGGCAGAGGAGGGCACCGTGGAGTTTTAGTGGGTTAGAGTCCCACATAACTGCACTATCTCCCCGTGGTAGTGCAGTATGCATGAGCATTTCTACACGTTAAAAAAAAAGGGTGTGCACTTGCATAGTGCATACAGGGATAATCATCGGTTGGTTCCTCCTTATCATTTAAAGGGCCTCTGCGAGTTGGCTTTGGCCCCTCGTACTCCAAAGGTCCGGGGCCCGAGAGTCCCGAGATGTGTAAAAGACATTTAAAAAAAAATCCGTATCTTTTGAATTTTCTTTATAAATACAATGAACTTACAAATAAGCAACTCTTAAAGCTAAAATGAATAAAATAATTGTATTACTATGGTCCCATAACTTTTAAAATACTTGTTTAAAAATAATTTAAAAACAGCTGATTGTACAGACGCCAGCACATCAAGCTACCCGAAACTGTCAAATTTTCCCAATCAACTTTGAACCTTATACTTTAGCGATAAAGTTGAAAGTCTATTAAAGAAATTTGACAGATTGTAGTAGCTTGATGTGCTGGCGTCTGTACATAATTATTACTTTATTTATTGCATTTTTACATCACATTTGGAACAAGGCAAAGGAAAAGACATTGATACGCTTGCAGCATAGCTATTCACAACCATTCGACAGGTTGTTGAATCGACAATGACACATTTTTAACCGACTTCAAAAAGGAGGAGGCTCTCAATTTGGGTGTTTATATATTTTTTAATGTATGTTCGGGCGGACGGAGATGGATGGAAGCAGTGCCGTATTATCCATAAGGCACTTTAGGCCAGTGCCTAGGGGCCCACTATGACCAGGGGCCCAGCACTCTCGATTAAAAAATAAAAAAAGGGGATTTTGTAGTTTTATGAAACCACGGTAGAAGTGAAACTTTTTTCACATTATAAGGTAAAAGCCAAATTGCGTTGTTGTGGTATGAAAAAGGGGGGGCCTGAAACGAGCTGTGCCTAGGGGCCCCGAGATGGTTAACCCGGCCCTGGCTGGAAGAGCTGGACTCCTTTCATAAAGATTGGTAGGTACTTGGCAGCTCTGGACAGAGAGAGGTGGAAAGAGAGTAGGGAAGCCTTTGCTAAGCAATGGGACATTAACGGCTAGTAAAAAAAAAACAGTGGCACTCCGGGAGTGCCGACAAAAGTGAAAAACAAAACACAAACAGAATACTTTGCCACCACTCACTGACATATTGGATATACATTAAAACCGAGTAAATCCCGAAGACAGCCGAACACATCCGAATGTAGCGCGGTGTCGGTTACGGTAACAGTGTCGCGAGTTCAATGGTTTTTTCCCTATCTCAAAAAATGCTCAACGCGCCTAGTTTTCTTAAAAATAAAATTCACGCATAACTCCGACATAAAAGACGGATTTGCAAAATTCTTTTTCAATGACTGACTTGACTAGCAAATAGCCGCCTGTTGGAAGAATGTCGACTATTGATTTAATTAAACTGACAAAATTTTCGGGTTTCGAATTTGTGACCAGCCTTTAGAGGACTGTTTTGATAACATTGATTAATGTTGGATTCGGCATAGAAGCGTTTCGAACGGTTGTGAATAGCTTAGCTGCCTACCTACGATGTAGGTTGCCTAGTAGTGTATCTCGACATTTCAAAGAGACTGATTGTTGAGGAGTGTCAAAAAATCTATCAAATTCAGTAGGCACATATTTCATAATTTGTTCAATTTTTCTCCACATGTCAAAATACTCTAGGTCTGTAAATACTGTAAAACTGCACTGGAAAGCATGTACTTGTGGTAAATATTACTATTATAACTATAACAATCATTTGTGAATAAGGAAATAATTAAAATGAGAAAAAAAAATATTCAAAAAATGTTACAGTGCAAAGTTGCTGCAGCCACATTAAGAGGAAACACAAGGGCCGCGGCCGTTCTTTCCATACAAACGTAGTCCCCTGTTTTATCCCTGGATAATGCCAGGAGAGCGATAATTTTTATCACAAAAATCTATGGCCACTATTGGCATGTTCCTATGTTTTCCTATTTTTCATAAATAAATAAATTAAAAAGATATGAGCCTTCAAAAACCTAAAAAAATCGCCAGATTCTCCGCTGTGTTCAAACATCCAGAAAATGAATTTGACTAAATTTTATAAAAAAAAGCAAAACATAGGGACACGGCCAAAGCCTTTCTTTAATTTTGAATGAAAAAAATATTTAAATCGGTCTAGTTTTGGAAAAGAAATCGGGGGACTACGTAACGTTGATTTTGTGTACTTTTAATAGGTATTTTTGGTCCATGATGCAGTTGTCTCTTTCATGCCCTGCGGGGGAGGTTTGGGCACCGCGCGACAGCAATAGATTTTACAAATACCTATTTCTCAATTCTCTCGGCCGTAGTGTTTCCTCTTAAGGCGAAAGCGCCAGGGTAGCCCGCTAAATTCAATTTTTCTTACGTTTTTTGCTATTTGCTGGACAGTGTCAGGTTGTATTGTGATTCGCGACTATAATAGATATGTATTTACAGAATTATAGTCATTACAATCATTAATATATCTCTTTAAGTTAGATTTTTCCCACAAGAAATTTGTTCTTGGAACAAATCTAACTTAGAAAGATGTATTAATTGTTCTAATAATTATAATTCTGAAAATACGTACCTGTTATAGTCGTGAATCATATTTTGATCAAGATACTACCTGACACTGACCTGAAAATTGCAAAAAACCTATGAAAAATTGAATTTCGCGTGCTACAACTGCGCATTTCCGTTAAAACAATATTTTACCGATATAATTGCAAATAATTTAATGCTTTAAATAAGTACTTACTTTATATTATATTAAATTATTTAAAAATAAATACTAGTATCATAAAATATTCACAACATTGCATAGCCCCAAAGCTAAACCAAAGATTATTTATTATTCATATATTGCTTAGTTTGTTAAATTATACTCTCCCAAAATTTGATGATTATACATTCCACAGAACAAAAAAACAGTTCTGTGATACACTCCCTGACTCCTAAATCAGCCACCCAAATTTCTTTTTGTATAAAGATCTGTAAGTATATTTTTAAATGTTCGTGAATTCAAATTGGGAACAATAATGACACAAAATTATGTCCAGTATGTCGGCATCAAAACTGCTTGTAAACTTTTTGTTTACTCATAATTCAAATTTTACGGTGGCTCGGTACCTGAGGCGTGTCCCGGCTAACAAATTCATGGGTCAGCAGGGGTGAGGGTAGTACAAAACCTCTCACCCCAGCATGCAGAAAGTAGCGCACTTCAGAGCCGCCATAAAGTTTGACGCTAACAATACCTCACATGGAATTTATTTCATGGTGGCACAATTTAGAATTCCAGGAGCATTGTTATAAAATTGGCAATATTGAGAGACCGAAAGATCAGTATACAGCATTGCCCTCCCTTTCAAAGATTTTAATCAAACAGTTGGTAGTTGTTCAACAAGGTAATTTTTCTTTTCTTCATCTCTAGCAGTGTATTAAAATTATTTAGTTTGACTTGGCACTTCCACCATGAGCCACTCACTACGGTAGTGGCCATTTTCGAAAGGAAAATGCATTAGAAAAAATTGCTTTATCAGCGTGACTGACATAATTGCAAAAACAACCAATTACAAACAGTAATTGCTGATAAAAAGAATAGACAAGTATTATACTGTCACATGACCCATCTTTAGGGGTATTGTATTACCCAGTTACTGGATAAAATGCTGGTATTCAGCTGCATCCGGTTAGACTGGAAGCTGATCCCAACATTGTTAGTAAAAAGCTACGCAGAAGATCATCATTCTTCTTTCCATACAAAAGCGCTCAGTCTGAATGTACCACTCATATCCCAATTGAAGATACGTTCACCAGGCTTGGAGCCACCAGCTCCTGCAATCACAATCAATGGCATGAAATGCTCTGCAGCACGCATCGGATGGGCGTCCGTAGCCCCTATCTGCTGCCTCCAGGAGACTAGGCCTTCTTTTCTAGCCTCTGCGCTCTCAGCAGTGCAAACTTTGTTTAAGTATTCATCAAACTCTTTGTTCACTACCGCTGATTGATATCTGTTTGTCATGAATTCTCTCATGTTGTGATAGGACATACCGGAGCCTAGTATGGCTACACCTTCTTTCCTGAATTCATATAATGCTTGTCCAATTTTATAATGTTGTTCCGGATCTTGGTTGGAAAGCACAGAGATCTGTACTATAGGAACACTGGCTGTTGGGTTTATAAGCATCATAGGAACAAAAACTCCATGGTCCCAACCTCTTTTCGAATCCAATTTTGAATTTATTCCCGCGTTCTTCAGCGTTTCGTGTATCCGTTCTGCCAGTGCCGGATCTCCAGGCGCGTCGTACCGATACTTGTACGATTCTGGGGGGAAACCGTAGTAATCGAAGTACAGGTCGTGGTGTTTTGCTGAAGATATCGTTACCACCTTCTCTTCCCAATGTGCAGTGACTAATATTATTGCTTTGACCTCCTTCAAGTTTAAATGCTTTTGAACCCCGTCGCGGAGGAAATTTGTGAGTCCTGCGTGCTCCTTGTCTCCTAGCAGGGGTAGGGGACCTCCTCCATGGTTGACGAACAGTGCGGGCGCGAAGAAAGCCATATTTTTAACACCACCAGTAAAATACCGAATTATATTCATGGACAGCAATGACATAGACACTATAAAGGCCACTTGTAGTAGAATCGTGAGAGTATTAAGAACAAGCATGAAAACTGGCTTTGTATGGCCTTGTGACACAAACTAATAATGATTGCAAGTTGCAATTAACCTCGAAGGTTATTGTTTATTTCAATTGTATAAAATCTGTATATACCTATAAGCAATCTGACGTTTGTAAATTTTTTTTCTTGACGTTTATCAAAGTCACGATGGTTTTGATTTTTTATGGTTGCGTTCCAGAAGCTATTCTTGTGTTTTGTCTAAACGTAGCAAACGTTTATAAAATACACTCAAACTAGCTCAAAAAGAGTCTAATGTGTAATGGTCTGATAGTTATATAATGCAGAAGTTTGTAATAAACATATAACCACTTGTGCAAAACTGTTCTGTTTTTCCGATTTTTAATAAAATACTGTTTTTGTTGGTGGGTTACTCGTCGGTTTCCGAACGAAACTTGTCTGGGGGAAAGGGATGCCACGTCTGCAAGAAAGAGAAAAGAACTTCCTTCCCTCCATTTAAAAATGGCGTCTCTCTGAGTGTGTCCTTTTCGCACAGGCATAATTTTAAAATTATCTCAGCTAACTGCCAACAAAACAATTAAATATCTTGTTTATTTACCGTAGATGACGTTCTTACGTATCTCAGAACATAATTAGAGTAAAAAATAAGGCTCCTTCACTATAGAATAGGTTAAAAATGTTGAAAGGGCGAGGCGGTTTGTCCGAAAATTTATCACAATATTTAGCGTTGAGGCGCTCGTTTTAGTGTAGTAAAAATTAACAAACAAAGTGTAAAAATGGACAAGAAAAACAAAAAGAAAACTGTGATCAAACGCAAAAGTGACGATACAGGTGACAGTGAGAAAAAACAAAAAATAATGGTTAATCGTAAAAATGAGGAAAAAGAAAAAGTAGAAGTTGTGAATCAAGTTGTAGAAGTGCCTGTGGAGCAGGGACAGCAGATTGTGCACACTGGGCAGCTGGTTGAGGGTAATTTCGAGCAGCCTGTCTTTGTAAATATGAAAGGGGAGCCGGTTCAGTTGGGTCCAAACACAGTAATACTCTACGAACAAAGCGGCAACCCTTCCAACTTCGCTTTTGGCGGTATGTGGACCATGGACTCTTCTGGAAGGATCGTGATGGCCGAGACAATTTACGACGTGAAAGGAGAACCGGAGGAAGAAGGCGCTAACTTCGTACAGAGCAACACTGAAGTTACCACAGTGAGTTTGGTTTTAATTTGTCATTCATCTTGCCAGGAATGTTTTATGATCACATAATCCATTCTACAGAAGTCAAGCCTGCCTTGGAAAAAAATTAGGCATTGTACTATAACTGGACGATGTGAGGAGACAAAGAATTTTAGTTTTAGTCAGTATTTTGTAGATTTACTGCTGCAAACAATGCAAGTGTAATAGTTATGTACATATAATCTATTCTATTTGTACTTGAAACACATAGGGGGTTTGAATGATTTCCTTATCAAATTTCTTATTTACCGTCAGGAAAACCAACAGCTGTCTCGTCTAAAAACCAGTACATATTACCAAGGGGTATTACGTTACCGAGTAACTGGGTTGTGGAGGTCAAACAAGCAGTTGCTGCATGTAAAATGTTGGTATGGTTATCAGATTTTCGGGCTTCTGATGACCTGTAACAACTGCCAAAGATCCACGAATGACAGTCAGGGCTAACGCCTTCACCAAGATGTTACTGAAACTATTTTGTCCAGGAAAGTCAAGAAAAGGTTACCTTTTAAAAGGCCCGTCATAATGTAGTGGTTGTATGCATGATGTTCATATCCGTTTTTGGATCTTTTAAAAGGCTCGTCGCGGTATCTGGGTTAACATCCTTTCCGAGCTCTTGGTATGTAAAGACAAAGCAATATTAAAACAATGTTTTGTATTTTTTAATTACAGCAACAAGTAGAAGAACAACAGAACACATATCAGCAGTTTGAGCTCAGCAGCGGTACTCAGGTGGATGGCCAGCAGGAGTATGAAGTGGCTATCATTGAGAACCCACCTGCGGAGACCACTGAAAGGTATGGGAGCTGTTTCTCAACAAAACTATTCAATGCATCTCTTTTTTTTTGCCAACTGACCCGATGTCTACTATTCTGGTCAGCGGGATTGTCCGAAAGGGTTACCCCTGGCCTGGAACATAAAGGGCTAAGGAAGGAATACGGGTGGGTTTTAGTTGGTAAGAGTCTGACACTCCCTTCCACTCCACACAGAGCGGAAGGGGTCATATGATGATTTCCCCATGCTGAAAAAAAAAATTCTACTATTCTGCCAGCGTCAGTAGTGATAGCACCACAGCAAGGTGAGCCGTCAAACGTTGCACTTTATGGCAGTTGTTAATTTTTAATTTAAATTTAAAGTAGCTGAAAAAACAATACAAGTTTTGTTAGTTAACATGCTTTTTTTTTAATACATTAAATAATAATTATTATTCTACTTTATAAGGACACATATTTACTATTATAATTATTATTACACACCATGCTACATTTGTCTGTTATTGTCATTTAAAAATTTTGATAGGACTTGGATTAGTTTAGGGGAAAAGTACATTTTTTTTTTCAAATTCATCTTTATTGTGGATCATAGGAAAGTGTACATAATTGTGGTGTTTGACAGATAGTTGACAGTTGTTAGTTGACTGACAGTTGATTATTACATCAAATGAGGGTACCCCACAGGACAGTTTTTGAAACGACCCATATCTGCCAGGGCAGCCATTATGGACTCCAAGTAAGTACATAATAGTGGCGACGAGAAAAAACGTGAAACGTGATTTCGAAAAATAAAAACCAGTGAAAACATTGTGAAAACTGTGTAAATACAATGGCAGATATAAGATTTGAGATTTTGGATAATAAAAGTGGGGATTGGGAATCATATAAATAATGATTTGGTTATTTCATAGATATCAGAACCTAATAAGCAGAAAGCCGTATTTTTTGCATCTTGTGGTAGTGATCTGTATAACTTGGTTAAATCATTAGTGTTTCTGGATTCTGTGAGCCAGATTACATTAGGAGAATTTAGATACAAAACTGAATAAGTAACCATTTTAGTCCACCATTTTAGTTTTAGTTTTTAGTCTTCTTTAGCATGGAGATCCGTGGATGCCACCGCTACAAACACTGATCAATAGTTGCATAAAAGTTTGCGATCATTATCTTTCATACCTTGACATTGGCAAAATCATCGAATGTTACCGATGGAGCCAGAACCTCAAAAAAATAGAATAGAGGGTATTCTATTTTTTTGAGGTTCTGCCTCACACAGGACAGTTTTTGAAGCGACCGATATCTGACGGGGCAGCCATTATGGACGCCAAGTAAGTACATAATAATACAGCTGGTGATAATTTAGTGTTTTGAGAACAGCTATGTCCTGCCCTTAGGACGTACAATAAAATGTAGGTACACAATAGTAGATTGTTGCATCGAGCGCAAAGTGAGTTATTATTGCACGAGAGTTATGTTAACACGAGTGCAATAATTACTCACTAGCAAGGTGCGTTATCTACTTTTCTTTCAACTACCAATCTACCTACCGTGATAAAATATACCTACTCAAAATAACAACTCAAGTTAAGGAAAAAACAAGTTTTCCTAGGCTTTTAAATATTTATCCCGCGACTTTTGCGGCAAAAGGTTATTAACAATTTAATTTGCAGCTGTTTTTATACTTTCTGGAGTTGCATTCATATCGCTATCGCTTTTTTCATTCTTTAAATCTTTTCTTGCTAAATATGAAGTATCAAAGTTTTACATTTGCATTTCAAAGCGCGCCATTTGTTTTTTTTTTTTCACAGAGTCAGTTTTATTCAGCCGTTTTTTTTATCACCCATTATTTATTCACCCACAAGATGAACAACACGACCGACTCTCGTATACTCCAAAGAAAATGATCGCTTCACACACGTTTGTCGCAGCAATAAGACAGATGCAAACCACGGTTCTCAGCGCACAGTTGGCGTGGCCTCTTATCCTCAATTGATCTTATAATAATTTCTATGATTTCCAGTCCTGAACCTCAAGTGGTGACAAACGAAGACCAGCTGGTGGCCACAGGAACGGGTGCTGTGCGCTGGCTCAACCAGAAATACGATTTCGTTGTAAGAAAGCTTCAGTTGAATTATGGTAAGTATTATCTTCTGAGGAAAGAAAGAACTTTTTATAATAATACTTTTCGAAGTATTATATATAAAAAAAACCTTTATACTAATCTCTTTATTGTTATTACAGATGCAGGTGTCAAATTGTTACACTCACAGTCTGGTTGCATTCAATGCGTGTACCTGACGACGCCGAGCATGCAACTGGCTTTCAACGCAGTGCCACAGTTTTTATGTATAGAAACTGGTAGGTTTTCATAGTTTTAGGGTATTATGATAACCACACACCACTATGACCAGCAGTGGACGTCTTTCGGCATTTTTTTTTTGAAGATAAATATCATTAAATGACCCCTCCCGCTCTGGGTGGAGCGGAAGGGAGTGTCAGACTCTTACTGACTAAAACCCACCCGTGTTCCTTCCTTAGCCCTTTATGTTCCGGGCCAGCGGTAACCCTTTCGGACAATCCCGCTGACCCGGCAGGCTTCGGCCCTGACGGGCCCCTTCACTTGATGCTGACATCTCTTTGAGGTGCGCGTGGAACACGTACGCGCCGTCCGACACGAGCCTGGTCCTGATCGGACGGTGAGCTTCCGATTACTCTCCGCCCGCAGGCCCGCGCCTACGGTGGCCGGGAGTCGTCGCGCGGCTCCCGACGCCCGGAGCGTCTCCCGCACGTCTTTCGGCAGAAATGGTGATTATAACCACAAGAACGATGTCGCATCGTGGGATTAACAGCAAAATCTGCCTGTAACCTCTTTGGTTCCATAGTAATTGGAGGGACAGGCGTGTAAATAGCCGTGTATCTCTGCGGTTTGAGGACTGGTTACAATCTAACACCTGGATTGCGTGCTGATTTAAAATGCCTATATTTGTCTGTACATATAATTTTTCATGTTGGGATTGGTGGCAGCGGACTGCGTATGGTGGTCTAACTCTAGCGCGTAAAGAAAAGCGGTACCTGGTTCTTCCTTGTTCAGCCCCGAAGGTCTTCACAGGTGGTACCACCTGCCTCTGCCTGGTCTTGCGCGCCGATCACCTACGTTTTCATGAGCACAAATTACACAGACGCGATAATATGGGATTAGTATTAATTCGAGGTAGATCCCCAATGATTACGGGATGATACTCAGGATTTTATGGTCTTGCGGGAGATAATGTCTTAAGATTTTGCGAGACGTGTGCGTTCTGCGCGAGAGCACTGTGACATCTAGTTCAACATGGCCACTGGTTCCTCCAAAAAAAGTGGCGGTCCCACACGCTATATCGATACACGCCTAAAGCCGGGCGCACCCACGCGTCGTGATACTGCACACCAACCAACTTGAAACCGAAGGGCGGTACTCGCCACACCAGTAATATTGAATGTTGCCAGATTTAACGACTTTGCCAAACCAACAAGACTTGGCTACATAATGATCACCCTGTAATGTTCCCACTGTTCGGACACAGGTCTCCTCTCGGTGAGAAAGAGTGGGCTGTAATCCACCACGCGTGCCCAGTGCGGGTTGGTAGATGTCACATGTCTTCGAATTTTTGGTTCTAGGACATGCCGGTTTCCTCACGATGTTTTCCTTCACCGTTTTGAGAGCAGTGGTGATGAAATGAGTCCTTTCCCGGGACATAAAATAAATTTCATCTAAATCAGTTCAGCAGTTTAAGCGTGAAGAGGTAACAGACAGACAGACATCCTTTTGCATTTGTAATTTTAGTATGAATACAGCGACGTCGACCGACTAGAGCCGAGTATACCCGCATCAGCATCACCGACCCGAGCGTGTGACGGCTCAGTTTTGCTCTCTGTTCAGAAGAGCGCAGAGTTTTTTTTTTTACAAATTAAGTTTTCAGTTCGAAAACGTCCTACTAAACTCAACTTTATTGTTACAGGCATAGAGTTCAACAGCACGATACCTACAGTCGGTGGTACCGGCACGCCGGCTCTCAAACATAACGTCACACTGTTCTTAGCTGAAGATGGAAATGGGAAGTCTGTTATTGTTAGTGCTGGTAAGTGAAATAATGGATTATCGTGTGTGTGCGTACGAAGGAACTTCATTCCTGACGGGAATCCCTTGACCGCACAAGTTTTTTTTTTTACATTTTTCGTGGCGTTGCTTCCAGGTATTTCAACTCTAATTGGTGATGATCTGACCTGGCTGTTGGAAACATTCAAATCTTGTAATCCAGCGTGGCGGCAAGTCAGATGTGTCGTCTGTGATCCTACTAAATGTCAACAGGTGAGTTTTGCAACATTTCTACAGGCTTATTTTGAATTTATTGGAAAGGTTTTCAGGGGATGAAAATAATCATGACTATGGGTTAACTTTGGAATCACACTAATATTATAAAGGCGAAAGTTTGTGAGTGTGTTTATTATATGTTTGTTACTTCTTCACTCTCAAACGGCTGGACCAATTTTGATAAAATTTTGTCTGGAGGTAGCTGACACCCTGGATTAACATTGGGCTACTTTTTATCCCGATATTCCCACGGGATTGACACTTATGCGAGTGACCCCGCGGGGCGCAGCTAGTATCGAAAAAAAATTCTGCTGTTTGTTTTATACATAAATTAGCAGCGCATAGTGGTTTCACCTGCAGAAGTCTCGCATTGTTTACGCAATCACACAACATAACATCACGTCTGTACCCTTTAAAGGGGTACGCAGATGTGTACAATAGCTTTCTGTCACTGATATTCACATAGCAAGTAGTGTTACATATGAATTTGTTTGGGGTAGGTAGGTACAACTAAAAAGTCAAAAAATAACAACTTTTTTACAGTACCCGGCGATAAATATTGCACCATCGACCTTTGGAAAGAGACAATCGGTTAATTTCGGATTCGTAGAGCGTTATCTCTGTCGCACGAAATACAAACAGTCCGGTATCTATTAGGAGCTGTTAAAACAATTATGATTTGCTTCTTTTGATAATTATTTTTATTCTTCGTATAAAATCGATAGGATCGAATAGGTCGATGTGCAATATTTATCGCCGGGTACTGTACGTGTCGTTGGTTCTGTATTTTCGTTTTTTGACACCGACTTCCGAAATTAAAGTTATTTTTCACTTTGTAGTGTTTTTTTTTTTGGAAGTCGGTAGTTTTTTTTTTTTTGTAAAAAGTTTTTTTAATTGACGTGTTTATCTTGTGGGACAGTCGGTCCGAGCCGCCTTCCCGTCTGCGCACGTGACGTGTTGCGTGTGGCAGGCGTCGCTCGCCAGCGCGCGTCTGTGCCTGGAGGCCACGCGCCGCGTCGACACGACGCTGTCGCTCATAGAGCTGGCGGCTCGCTGCAAGACGTACGCGCTCGCCTTGCTGCGCGGCGAGCACACCCACGCACAGTTACAGGTATGTCATCATCTTGTTGTTGAACTGGTGTTGAACTTTTAGGACATATTTATAATGCTTGAGAAGATAAATGCGATGACTTGGGCATCTTTTGTGATTTTTTTTTTTAAAAAAACGTTACCCCACTCTAGGAATTACTCCTGTATCGTGGGTGCGCTTACAAACATTTAAATTCACATACACAAACAGCCAGACCAAACCAGAGCCAGATTTGTCCAAGGCATTCGATTGCGTTCTTCACAAAACGTTAATCAGGAAACTCCACCACTACGGCATCCGGAATACTGCTCTGGATCGTCTTACTTCAACTTAGTAAAAGTACTCATAGCGTTGACGTTAATGGATAAAGACCACCCGGATCTATAGTAACGATGGGAGTCCCACAGGGCTCAATTTCCAGTCTATCCGAATGCAGTTGAATACCGGTATTTTTTACATGGAGCGACTGCCTATCTGACCTTCACAACCCAGTTACTGGGTAATCCCCCGCCCCCGTGGTTCCCCCCACTGGTTGTCAGACTTTAGGGCTTCTGACTACCCGTAACGACTGTCAAAGATCCACGAATGACAGCCGGGACCAACGGATTAACGTGCTTTCCGAGGCACGAAGGCTAACCCATCCACAGACCAACCGCGGCAAACGTAGCTTAACCTGATCGATAGACCTGTGCGGCTGTTATTATTTAGCCATGTACAGTTAACCAGAGAAGATATGCGAATTAGTACGAATTTCGCTCCACAGTAACTAAGCGGGGGGGAAGGGGCGGGCCCCTTCCCCCCCGCCCTACAGAGGGAACGAAACAGCTGATCTTTTTTGTAACCGATAAAACATTTAATTTGCGTTTGCGATTTATTTGTCCTTTAATTTCTACACAATAAAGTTCAGTTTACGCTACAACTTCAAACATTTTTATAACTTTTTCAATAGTGCTAGTCACTCTGAAATCAACTTTATTGTCATTGAAATAAACTTGATATTTGTTTAACTTGAAATAGGGTGAAGGTGTGCAACATTGCGCACTTTTACTTTAAATGCAAGCGGTCCAGAAGGACCGCTTGCATTTAAAGTAAAAGTGCGCAGTCGGTGCCATTCACTGAATCCAGAACAACAGGTTTTGCGTCGGTGTCCCTGCATGCCTGTACTTACTTGTCAAACAAAAAAATGTGGGTTGTGGCTGTGTCATGGACAAGGCCGTATGTTGTACGTGAGTACGTTTACGTAACGGGGTTGATCCGCATACTTGTACGTTCCCGGCACTGCTTGACTCGGTCATAATGGTGTTTTATTGGTAACATTCGATGGCTCTTGAGAAGCCCTTTCCAACCGTATGCAATCGGATCTCTGTATTTGGATTTGGCTTTTTGACGCGTATAGGCTGACATTATATATTTTTGATATTATTTTTCTTTTTATTTCAAGATATTATATTCACTGTCACTATTTTACACTAATGTTTTTTATACAATCAATACATTTTGACGAAAGCTGACGATTGAAAACGAACGTCGTAGCTTTTCAGAGTCAAAAGTTATAACTAAGTGGAAATTTCGATACGCAGCAAAATTACCTCAAAATGGCGGTGCTTCCCTCTCCACCGCGCGCGATTCATCACTGTTCTCACTTGGCGTAATGAATTCTTTAATCCTTTAGCTATCCAATGGTGTAATTTAATTTAGGATACGGATGATAGATATGAAGCTGCAACACCAAACTGTATCCCCCGATTTTGTTATCATTGGTTTTTTTGACTTGCCTCCCACTATGGAAGCAATTTTAAAGGTGCGTGTATGCACGTCAAAATTCATAAAAACAATTTGTGCTGAAACTAGTATTAATATTGATATTTATCTTCCAACAGGTTTTAAAACGCGGTATCATCGGTACTGGCGCGGGCACGCTAGGTCTGTGGGAGATACTGACGCGGCCCAACGGAGCCATTCCCAAGCTGGACTCCTGGCTCGAAGCTGATAACTATACTAATATACTACACAAGGTAAATCATCATAGATAGATAGATAAAGCGTTTATTCAGTGCCACATAAGACAATACAGGTATTAAAAACATCAAAAAAGGTGAAAAAAAAAAATAACAAAATTTAAAAAAATAAATTGAACCATAGACACCTCATCCATCAAACACCCCCCAACCACACCCCCCACCCCACCCCTCCCTCACCCTTCATCTGCCTAGCCTTTTCCCAAGTATGTTAAGGTCGGCTTCCAGTCTAACCGGATGCAGCTGAGTACCAGTATTTCACATGGAGCGACTTCACTGACCTCCACAACCCATATTTCCCACTGGGTAATACGATACCCCTTGGTAAGACTGGCTGCCAGACTTTCGGGCTTCTGACTACCCGTAACGACTGTCAAAGATTCACGAATCACAGCCGGGACCAACGGCTTAACGTGCTTTCCGAGGCACGGTGTGTGAAGATGGTCACCCGTCCACGGAGCAACCGCGGCAAGCGTAGCTTAACCTGATCGATCGACTTGTGCGGCTATTATTACTTATCCAAAAGCCCCATTGTAAAGGTCAGCGGGATTGTCCGAAAGGGTTACCGCTGGCCCGGAACATAAAGGGCTAAGGAAGGAACACGGGTGGGTTTCAGTCAGTAAGAGTCTGACACTCCCTTCCGCTCCACCCAGAGCGGGAGGGGTCATTTTATGATTACTTATCCTAAAGTAAAATAAAAAAAGTTATGAGAGAGGGGGGGGGGGGGTGGCTCAGCGGTGCGCTCGGTCGCGCATTCCGCGGACCGGCTAACTTATCGCGATCTTATCTTTTAATTAGGCTATTTCAAAAGTCTCCTCTACCGGATTTCCTCTTAACGTCGGCTATCGATTTATATACAGGTTATATGCGTGATCGCCATTTTGAAAAAAAAATGGCGGACGTTAGGTATGCCACGGATTTTCAAAGCCCTTTAGAGTTAGTTAGTTTATTTTTTGGTGACCCATAGTCTATGTACTGTTTTCTCTTAATTTCTAGGGTCTAGAACGCCTAGTAACAAAGTTCCAGAACTTAGTCCGCAATCAACTGCAGCTGGATGAGTTTGTCTCCATATTCTTCAACGTCGCCAACCAGCTGGAGAATGACAGGAGGACCTTCGCTCTTAGCCGGTTAAGAGTGAGTATACATACAGTGTGTGTGTGTGTGTGTGTGTATTCCCAGAAAATTCGAAGACATGTGACATCTACCAACCCGCACTGGGCTCGCGTGGTAGATAGAGTTCGGTTGATAGAGAGAGCAAAAACCATTCATAACAGTTGACACAGCTATAGGGGTATGAGGAACTGAGTGTAAAGTTCACTCATACTCTATAAAAAAGGGAGGATCCTCCGACCAGACGGGTGTCGTGTCTGGCGGGCATCTGCCCGATGATTCATGTCGGGCCGTTGTATTTATGCTAGTTGCGCGGTAAACTCTGCTTGCGAGATGCAGGATTTTCCGTGATTCATCTCGGGCCGTTGTATGTATGCTAGTTGCGCGGTAAACTCTGCTTGCGAGATGCAGGATTTTGCATGACGTCAGTATGACGCGTTGTTCGCATGTGGCGTTGTAGATACCGCTACAGATGCCACTGGGATTTTAATTAACAATTCTATATTTCAGGACACAGAAACCCTGAAGCAATCTCCAACGGACACGATCACACAATACGCTTATAATTTGATGTCACATCAGACGAAACTCGCGCAAAAATGTCTTGACGACAGAGCTGGCAGGTAACTATTACTTTTAATATTAATTACTAACTTCTGCCCGCGACTTCGTTCGCGTGGTAGTCATAAGACACCGCAATGTATATGTATATATTTCCAGGAAGCACAGCAGCGCCGCCATTTGCAAATACGGCACATCGACGCAGGAGTGTTCGTGTTTGTTCAGCAAAGTGTTCCGGCTGCCGTGCAGACATATACTCATGTTAACCACTGAGCTTAAGGTATGTATATAAGGGAACAAAACATATACATAAACATACTTTTTTCCCCTGTATTGTCAAATTTTCCCAAAGAACTTTGAACCTTATGCTTTAGCGATAAGGTTGAAAATCTATTAAAGAAATTTGACAGAGTGTAGTAACTTGATGTGCTGGCGTCTGTACTAGCGTAAAAATGTATAGCGATTTACCATCTATGGTGTGGTTTGCATTGTTGGCAAATGTGATCAAAATTAATATTTCAAACTCAAACTCTCGAAACTCAAACCGTTTGTATACATAGATCTTGCTGCCATATAAGAATTCCACAATCTTACATAATATCGTCGCTCGGATGACTAAAAGTCCTATCTCGTTTTTAGGGTTCCGTATCCAAAGAGTAAAAATGGGATCCTATTACTAAGACTCCACTGTCCGTCTGTCTGTCACCAGGCTGTATGTCATGAACAGTGATAGCTACACAGTTGAAATTTTCACTCAAATTAATCAGCGCCTGACACTACTCCATACAAGGTTAGACGTAATTAAAAACTTGCCTACTAAAATTACGTCAATGGGCATTGTTCATATTTTTTTAAATGTTGTAATTGAAAAACCATTTCGAGGAATAGCGTTACTGATCATTACGGACTAATTAATTTTGAAAAATATTCATATGTTATTGATATTTTTGATAAAATACGATTGACCTTCTTTGCCCTTCAAATTACGTACGACTGGCTGTACAGTTTTGTATCGTTGCCTCAGAAAATAAAAAGTAAGAGGCAAGTATTGTCTACAATCTGTCAAATGTCAAATTATTGTAAATATGTCAAAAATATAAACATTCTTGTTTATAAATCTCATTATTACATTACATAAGGTACATTATTTCAACACTCGACAATATTAATTTAATATACTGGAAGAGTTATGGAATACAGGAAGTGCTTTGTTCCAACTTGCAGCAATAATAGTAATAATGTCGCCGCGTGCGTTATTATTCTATTTCTAAGTCGCCGCGTCGATTGTTCTAGTGACGATAGAGAGTAGTATATTCCTTGGAAGACACTTACACATAAAAAAACCATTTGTAAATAAATACGCTAAGCTAGGATTCGATTATTTAAGACGTCTATTCGGCCTATTGTCACTTTGACAGATGTGACATTGTTGACGTTGTGTTGACAGTTTAAAATTTTTAATAATGTACTAGTAAGGCAACGGCACTTAATCTTGATGCTATTGGATGACGTCACCTACCTTAAAAACTTAAAATAATTAAATAATTTTTATTAAAATAACTATTGAGCCAATCATCAAAATATTCAAATTAGTTTCTCAAAATGCTCTAAATTTACAAAAAATAACATATAATGGTTAGAAATTTTGGACAATCCCCATTGACGTCAGTCACTGATTAAATTGACAGGACTAGACTAAAATTTATTTTTTGTCCTTTTCTTAATGAAATAGAACGAAAAAGATGCACTGAACTTATATTTAGTTTAGTTTGTGAACAACAGAATCACGTGTAATTTACTGTCATTTAAAGGTGAAAACACACATTCCCTTCGAGCCTCGTTGGACGGTGCAACACTGTTTATTTGGCTGCGAGAGTCTCAACTCGACTTCCACTAACAATGCAGGTTAGTATAATATTAATATGCCACTATACTTCGTAAAAGATAACTTGATGTCTGCGACAGCTGTCAGTAAAATCACGCCTATGAAGTTCTGAATTTCATAGTAGTACAGACAGTACCTGTAAATGTCATACTTTATGGGCATGCCGACCTACTTAGTGATGGGCGATGAATCAACGTGACCACAGACTATAAACTATCGATATTTTAAATAAAACTTAATTTAAAATTAATTTTTTTTTTAATTTTGTTGTATACCTATTTTATTTTAATATAACATTATTTACATTTGTATATACAGAAAATAGATAACTGATTCAGATATGGATATGGGGTGTACTCCGTTACGAGAATAAATATATTTTATATTCAAATATTTGTTTAATTTAGTAACGTTTGTAATTAAATTAAACCCAATTAAATGTTATATTAGCATCGATAATAGTAAGAAACGTCGATAATTTCTATCGACAATTTTTTATATCATGACAACCCTAGGAATGTCAGTTTGACTTATGTCGCAGAGATCAAGCTATCTTTAACGAAATGTCGATATTTTTTTCCATACAAATTTCTGGAGGGTATTGCTCTACTGTGTGACATTGTACATTCAAAGTTAAACATGATATCGTTTTGTCTTATTATTAATTTTGTCTGTACGGAAACAGCATAGTAAAATAAAAAGCCATTAAAAAGTTATGAGCTTAGAAATATTCGTTTTTCTTGCTAATTTTAAAGTAATTTTAGTTGTAAATCACACTAATATTATAAAGGAGAAAGCGTGTGTGTGTGTGTGTGTGAGTGTGTGTGTGTGCGTGCGTGCGTGCGTTTGTGTGTGTGTGTGTGTGTATGTTTGTTTGTTGCTTCTTCACGCTCAAACGGCTGGACCAATTATTATAAAATTTGGTATGGAGGTAGCTGACACCCTGGATTAACATAATTATAGGCTATTTTTTATCTCGATATCTTCGGCTTTCTCATGACTCAGTAAGTGCGTTGCGAATACTACGCAACCCCGTCGCCCTCACCCCCGGCCCCACACAAGGCGCGGCCAATTAGTTCCGGACTCTAGTTGTTATGTTACATTTCATGTTGCATTGCATACTATGTCATTGCATTATGTTCTGTATACTTGGATATTAAGCGGCGACTTTGCGCATTATCCATATTGTCCGATCGCTCGATCCTCGCGCAACCGTCCACACCAAGCGCCAACAGACTGAGGCGCCTTGAGCATTGTCGAAGCTCGAGCGCGCATTTGGATCGCGCTCCTGTCGCGGCGCGCTCGTCTATGATATGGGCGGCTCGTTTGTCATACAATTCATGTTCACCATTCTATCTCCAGCATTAAGGCGAAAGCGCCAGGGTAGCCCGCAAAATTCATTTTTTTTAGGTTTTTTGCAATATGCTGGTCAGTATTAAGTTGTACGTCGATCAAAATATGATTCGCGGCCGTAACACATATGTATTTACAGAATTATAATCATTAAAATCATCAACACAACTCTCTAAGACCACGTAACCCCAAAGAATGACGATTTCATGAAACAGTTATTCTTTACTGTACAACAAATTGCAAAAAATGTAAGAAAATTTGAATTTCGCGGGCTACCTTAGCGCTTCCCCCTTAACATGCTTGCTGGCTGGGTCCAAACCGGACGTCCCAGTGCGCTCCGATCCGACACATTACAATACTATTAGTTTTTACCCACTCTGTCCGTTAGGTGGCGCCTCGTTCATGGAGCAGGTGGTCGTTGAAACGGACGACCAACACCGGCAGGCGATACAGCAGCAGCCCCAGCAAGTACATCAGGTGCGTTAGACTCATCCATCCGCAGCCATCTACCCGCACACCCCCACACACACACACACATCAAACACCTCTCACCTCACACCACCCACCATCACCTCTCTCTCACACACACATACGCCCACACACCCACACCCACCATCATCTCTCTCACACACACACACACCCATCATCACATATACACACACTCACCATCACACGCACACACCCACCATCACACACACACACCACATCACCGCCAACATATTACTGATTCAATTGATTATGATTCTGTAAATACATATTTGTTACGGCCGCGAATCATATGTTAATCAACGTACAACTTAATACTGACCAGCAAATTGCGAAAAACGTAAGAAAATTTGAATTTCGCGGGCTACCCTGGCGCTTTCACCTTAAAAGGTGATGTTGTGGCGCGACCTTTCGAACCTCAGAGAGTCCACTTGGTCTTCACCTTCGAATACGGCACGACTTCCTCAGTAGTATAGTTTATGTATATTTGCGACTAGCAATAATGATACAGTGTTGTGTTACAGGTAGGCGGCGTCAGGCAACAGCAGTATGTATTAGCGACGCCCGGACAACCCGCCACGCCCGTCTCACAGGTAACTTCTTACAATTTCATTTAACATTCTCGTCTGTCTAGCATTTTCCCAACTATGTATGTTGGGGTCGGCTTCCAGTCTAACCGAATGCAGCTGAATACCAGTATTTTACATGGAGCGACTGCCTATCTGACCTCCACAACCCAGTTACTGGGTAATACGATACCCCTTGGTAAGACTGGTTGTCAGACTTTCGGGCTTCTGACTACCCGTAACGACTGTCAAAGATCCACGAATGACAGCCGGGACCAACGGCTTAACGTGCTTTCCGAGGCACGGAGGGGTCTCGGTATGTAAAGATGGTCACCCATCCACAGACCAACCGCGGCAAACGTAGTTTAACCTGATTGATCGACTTGTGCGGCTGATATTATTTATCCACGGGCCCCTCAAGAATACTACTAGCTAATAACTGTGGATTCACTCCCGTGATTTATACCACTAGAATAGTGCATTATTTCCTTAATAAAAAATTAAAAAGTATGTTGATCTGTCTGTCAGAAAGACATAACCTAAAACAAAATCTGTGTGAGAGCAATGAAAGCTGTGAAATACCGTTGTGACGGTATATAAAAAAAAAATAAAAAATTGTAATGACTTATTTAAAAACAAGCTTTTAATGAACTTAAAGGTCTGGAGCCAATCCTGGGTATAGTAGCCAGGTCATAGTTGATTTTAGAAAGGATTAGGGAGGGCGTCCACGAGCAAGTTTTGTCTCTGTAACTAATTTGTCTCTCGCATCAAGTCTACGGGTTTGTATGAAAGTGCGCGCGTGTAGCGACGCGACAGCTGAGAGACAGTTTTGTCCGTGGGTTTAGACGCTACTGTCGCCCGTCTATTGGTTGCAATGCAAGTGCGCGCACGGCGACAAGAAAGTTGCCGGCTAGCCAGTTGCCGCTCAACCGAAAGTTTAACAAAAAAAAAAGTAGCGTTACTGTCGCTCCCGTGTGCGCATTGTCCAAATCTCGGCTAGGAGACAGCGACGGAGACAAACTAAGTTGCTCGTTGGTTTCCTCCCTTATCATAATTAAATGCGTATATTAAATTTCGTGTCTGTACCGTTGACTGTCGAGAAGTTCCTTCGTTTGGAACCAATCCTGGTTGTAAAATCGGAAGACCAATTCTCGTACTTAAAAAAACGTTTAGATCAAGGTGTAACTATTAATCTCCAGGTGATATTCTGCGGCGGCGGCGTGGGAGGCGTGAGCGGCGTGTCGGGCGTCAGCGGAGCCGCGCCCGTCATCACGTCTGTGCTGCCGGCAGGAGGAGCAGTCCTCACGCCGCACCACAGCCTGCACCACTGACGAGCTGCCGGCAGGAGGAGCAGTCCTCACGCCGCACCACAGCCTGCACCACTGACGAGCTGCCGGCAGGAGGAGCAGTCCTCACGCCGCACCACAGCCTGCACCACTGACGAGCTGCCGGCAGGAGGAGCAGTCCTCACGCCGCACCACAGCCTGCACCACTGACGAGCTGCCAGCAGGAGGAGCAGTCCTCACGCCGCACCACAGCCTGCACCACTGACGAGCTGCCGGCAGGAGGAGCAGTCCTCACGCCGCACCACAGCCTGCACCACTGACGAGCTGCCGGCAGGAGGAGCAGTCCTCACGCCGCACCACAGCCTGCACCACTGACGAGCTGCCGGCAGGAGGAGCAGTCCTCACGCCGCACCACAGCCTGCACCACTGACGAGCTGCCGGCAGGAGGAGCAGTCCTCACGCCGCACCACAGCCTGCACCACTGACAAGCTGCGCCACTGCGCATGACTAAAAGGAAGAAATGACATTTAAAAAGGATTGGAGACACTGGAAATGAAATTATCTTTTCCATAGTCTACCTTCAAAGCAAGAGTGAACAGGCATCTTCTAGACACACTTGTTCCATCATAGACCTCATTAATCGCTTTCCATCAGGTGTGATGGAGGACGTGAGCAAGCCCATTTAGTAATAAAAAAAGGGTAATAACAAAAGACTATCTTGGTATATTTTTGTTTTTTTTGAAGTGGGTTTGCTCTTGACTCTGGTCTAGGTCAGAGGTGACAGAGACAAAGTCTACAATGGAGTGAGCTTACCCAGAAGAAGCCTGTTCACTCTTACTTTGAAGAGATTCGGGTTGTATGCACTCGGAAACACAAACACAGGTAGAGAGTTCCACTCTTTTGCTGTGCGCATTATAAAAGACATTTGAAAACGCTTAGTGCGAATTGGTGGAATAGCAACTAGGCAGGGATAGTAACTTGCAGTGCGTCTGGATGTCCGAAGGTAGAAGGGGGCCGGTGGAATGAGGTTGTGGATTTCTTGGACACACTCACCGAAGTACAGTCTGTAGAAGACCGACAAGCAGGCAACCTTGCGGCGACTCTTTGTTGCAATACATTTAATTTTGACCAAGAAATAACGTTTAAAAATTATCGAAGACACTGGATATGAAATGAAATTGATTATTCTGTAAATAGGATATCAGAATAACTTTTACATGTGATATTGTTAAATAAATAAGCTAGGTGAGGTCGGCGTTTCCTATCTGGCTACTCTGAGAAGAAAGGCCGAAACAAACTCAGAGGTCATAGTCTCTTTTAAAATCCAGACGTATTCTTGATCTGAAGGAGAATTCTCGTAATTTAAAACGTACAAAATCTAGTCACAGGCTCATCTCGGCGATAGCCCGGGAGCCGGTGACAGTAAAATTGCACTTACACGGATTCTAAAGTTTCGTATACGAATAAATAGTATTTAATTATAGGTACAAAATGAGCCCGGTGTGCCAGGTCTTATCCTGGCAGAAGATTTTTTTTTTTTTAATATTTTTAAAAATTCCTAGTAATTTGCACTTACACGGATTGTCATGTTTTATATATCATTTTATTGCAAATTTTGTGTACTTTCTAAAAAACTTGGTGTGACAGCTCTCATCCTGGCAGAAATGTCTGTCACACCGACTTTTAATAATGAAAGTTCAACAAATTTTGCACTTATCGCGGAATTAGGTTTTCTTGGTTTTAATCTCTTCCTTTCTACTTCTACTCTTGAAATATCTCGGTGTGACAGCTCAAAACTTGGCAGAAATATCTGCCACACCACTTTGAATTATGGCTTCAACCCCTGAAAATCATGAGAATGATGAATACTGGAATTTTCTTTAATTCTCTTTTTAATTTTTTTGACACAAAATATAGTCTATGCCATCTACTTTACTACAGTTGCTTTGGAGCCCTGTTGAAAGTTACAACATTTCCATTACATTATGTACTTACATGCTGCTCCATTTGATTAAATTCTTCTTTATATTTGGCTGGTAACTGACTGAAGGGACAACGATGAGCCAAACATTTTCAAGGCTTGTAGGATAACTCAGGTATAATATATTATACCTAGTAAGGATAGCTCTACTTAAAAAAGAAAAGTAGAAAGAGAAAGAATTGTGACAGATGGTGTGACAGATATTTCTGCCAAGTTTTGAGCTGTTACACCGAGATATTTCAAGAGTAGAAGTAGAAAGGAAGAGATTAAAACCAAGAAAACCTAATTCCGCGATAAGTGCAAAATTTGTTGAACTTTCATTATTAAAAGTCGGTGTGACAGACATTTCTGCCAGGATGAGAGCTGTCACACCAAGTTTTTTAGAAAGTACACAAAATTTGCAATAAAATTATATATAAAACATGACAATCCGTGTAAGTGCAAATTATTAGGAATTTTTAAAAACATAAAAAGATATTAAAAATACTTCTGCCAGGATAAGACCTGGCACACCGGGCTCATCTTGTACCTATAATTAAATACTATTTATTCGTATACGAAACTTTAGAATCCGTGTAAGTGCAATTTTACTGTCACCGGCTCCCGGACTACGACGAATAAAATGTCAAAAACTTGTCATAGGTAAATTAGGGGTATGTTTGATAGATCGATACTGACATCAGACTGAATGTTATTAAAATTGCGAGTACTACCCCTCTGATTACTCTGAGAAGAAAGGCCAAAACAAACTCAAGAGATCACAGTTTCTTTTATAATCCAGACGTCATCTTGGTCAGATCGTGTGAAGACCATGTAGATTTGTATCCGAAATGGTCGTTTGAGGAAAGTACCACGGATTTGAGTGGACATGTCCAGTCGGTGCTAGCAATTGTCACTAATCATGTAGCTGGAGTCAGAACTTGAGGAGCTTGAACACTAAAACTGGCACAAGATAAAATACTTGAGAATTACTACATTTGAACAATTAAGCTGGCCATACACGAACTGCTCCAGCAGTAAACCAGTGATCAACATACACGGACTGCCCGTGCAGTCAAATTGAACCGCTTGAAGCTGCCATTGATACTTGCCTGCTTCTTGCTGCAGCAGTCGGTATCAACTGCTCTGCGGTTTTTATTGCCGGCTTTAACACTCGCGTCGTGGAATGAAGAGCGCGGGCGGAGGTAACTTCGCGAGAACAGTCGACTGCTTAACCGCACGGTGAAAATCACCGCGCTGCCGACCGCCCGAAGCAGTCGCGACTGCTCGAGCGGTTCCGTGTATGTGTGTACGTAGAAGACTGTAGTTTGCTATGCAGTCGCAGCTTGAAGCAGTCGATACCGGCTGCTTCAAGCTGTCCGTGTATGGCCGGCCTTAATCTGCCGGAAGTAATACGGTCACCAACAAAAGTCGATTAACACTTATGGAGCAGAATATTTTTTCAAAATTTCATTGTACTTCTGCTGAAATTTTGAACAAACATTTTGCTCAATAACTGAGATTGTTGCTGACTGTACGTGTGTTGCGCCTGCGCCTGCCGATGGTACTAGCGTTCCAAATCAAATGCAACTATAGGAACAACACAACTGTCTCTCTCTAAAGGCGCGGGCCCACCGCGGTGCACGGAGAGGCTACGCACGTGTATTAAGCTTCGCTTTGGAAGAAAATGTATGTGATTGTATCCACTGCAACCCACGGAGAGGCTGCGCATGAAATGACGTCATTGATACACGCGTGGCTTGCTCGAATAGGCGGTTACATAGCTCAACGCTGGCGACGTGGGTCTACGTTTCTACTAGAGTACACGAATATGACCCACGACTATGTACAGCTCGCTTATCGCAGCGCAGTTTTCAGTCAATTGCAGTGGCACGTGCGTAGCCTCTCCGTGCGCCGTGCCACGCTATACATAGTCGTGGGTCATATTCGTGTACTCCAGTGGAAACGTAGACCCACGTTGTCAAGCAAATTAATACACGCAGCTAAAATGCACCGCGTGCCCGTGCACAGCATGCGTCGCGGTGGGCCAGCGCCTTAATACTCGAAGAAAATTATAGCTTCTCGCACGACATCTGTCGTTACAACTAGTCGGAGAAGCAAACGAAAGCTCTGCGACTAGTCGCAGCGACAAGACGCAGATGCGCACGATGACATAGATGCGTATGCACAAATATTTCGAGTTTTTTGGCGGGATTTCTTCGAGTGAAGTCTAGTTGGCTGTTTTAATTATTCGCAAATTGATTCCTAGTGGATATTGTGATGTAAAATTGGTGTAGTTTTGTATCTCAAGTGTCTGCGCAACTGGACAATATGTGTAATCATTGAAACAGACGCGATCCCGGAAAAATGGAGCTGAGAATTTTTTTGTAGTTTTGGCTACCTCAGCGAAGTTTACCGGGAAACTTGATTCGATACATTTGCTGCCAAATACTCCTAATACATTAGAATGTGTGAATATTCTAATGTCATGTTAGACTCAAGATATAAATAAAATGAAACAAAGACGTGGCTAAAAGGTCTTAGCAACCAGGCCATAAAACTATTATAAAAAAAAAAACAAATATTTCTTTCTGGCAAATGGTTTTTTTCTCATAGACATACCTTTGCAACACAGCTGAGCCTGGACCACAGGAGGTCCTGTGTTGGATTCTTGGGTGAGGTTAAGTGATATTGGTTTTTCCTTCTGGAATTTCTCAGTAGCAGCTCGGGAGTCTTGATTTGTGGCCAATTGATGAGAATAGCCTCGCTCTCTGTTATATGGCACTCAAACATTACTGGCGAAAATGTGGGTGGGGTACTAATGATACACCTGTGTCTAACCCGTCGAGAATTACATGCGTGATGTTATGTAATGCCTTTGACTGTAATGAAATCTCGTAAATGAAATTAGTTTGGAAAAAACAGTGGCACTCCAGGAGTGCCGACAGAAGTGAAAACTTGAAAAGCATATTAAATCTTATAAATATGTTTGAAGGTCATTCTTCCCAAAGAAAACGTACCGCGCGTTTGATGTCTTTATAATGGCCAAAACTTAAAACAGAGGTGTCGGTTACGGTAACGGTGTCGCGAGTTCAATGGTTTTAACCCATCGTTAGCGAAAGTAGGCTATTAGTATAAGTATGTAAATAATTTAGTTATAAATGTATGGCGGGTGCGTTGTTAGGAGTTTCTTTATTATTTAATTTTTAGTTAAATAATGGCGCCTATTCCCTTGTTCACAAACTAAACTAAAAGTGACCTCTCAAGCTCCGCTAATGAGACAATTGCTTTTATATTACACACACACACACACACACACGTTTTTTATTACAGATACGCGCGGAGCTTGTCGGGTTCAGTGCATCTTTTTCTTTCTATTTCATTATGAAAAGGACAGAAGATAAATTTTAGTTTAGTCCTGTCAAATCAATCAGCGCCTGACGTAAATTGACGTAACTTTAGTAGGCAAGTTTTTTGAGTAGTGTCAAACGCTGATTAATTTGACAGGACTAAACTAAAATTTATCTTCTGTCCTTTTCTTAATGAAATAGAAAGGTAAAAGATGCACTGAGGTTAAATTTAGTTTAGCTTGTGAACAAGGGAATGAGGGTTTTCTGAAATGACGTTCGCCAGGTGGCAGCACTGACACGTCAGGTCCAGACATCTGTCAAAGAGCCTATATTTTCTTTAGGCATGACTGAATGATGAACGAATGAATGAATCGAATGATGAACGTCATCATATATTTTATATTGGAAGACCTCTTGTCACAGTGGTGCCAACTGGTGTCGTAAATTTTCCCGAAAACCCTCATTGGCACCAATGACAGTTTTCACTTAGTGTGCATACAGACTAGCGACACGCATCGACAGCAGGCAGCTGCATTAACTGTCGACGCGATTTGACCACCGTTGTCAAGGAGAGCAGATGAGATTGATTTTTGAGAGCAGAGGTAACCCAGGAGTAACATCCGCGGCTTACAAGTTTGTAAGTCATAGGTTCGAACGGCACGGTGTATATGACCAGAGATCGGAATTGGGTGTGTGAAAATACCTAAAGTTTGCAGCGGGACATAATATGGAGTTGTTACAACCACTTAAGTTAAACCGGTTTTGGATTTTACCGGTTTAGTTTCGGTTTTTTGTTTTAGTACATGTTGTTTACCTTTGAAAAACCGAACTATAAACATTAGCAAGCTGCTAATACAGTTTTAAATTAATTTTTGTTTTGAACTTTTCCAGTTCAAATTCGGTTTTTTAGTTCTAATTGTTCTGTACGTCTGAAACACCTAATTTTACACATCTGCAAGCTGTAATACAGTTTTAGTTTTTTTTTTTAAAACCGAATTTTAACCGGAAAAGTACAAAACAAAATTTAGAACTGTATTAGCAGCTTGTAAATGTTTATAGTTCGGTATTTCAAAGGTAAGGAACATGTACAACAAAAAAACCGAAACTAAACCGGTAAAATCCAAAACCGGTTTAACTTAAGTGGTTGTAACAACTCCACATTATGTCCCGCTGCAAACTAGGTATTTTCACACACCCAATTCCGATCTCTGACCATTACACTTCGATTTTTTAATTTTCTTTCGTCCTATGTTTGAAAACACAAAATAATTTCAATACTTCCATAGTACGATTAAAGTGTGCAGTCGGCTCCCAGTCTATAATCTAGTTCAAACTACTTCAAACTGGTAATGTAGCGCACGGAACGGCAAACGCCGTTCCTTACCTCCTCCGGAGCAGTAAGTGATGTTTTTGGCGCGGAAACTTTTTTTTGCTTATTACGTGGAAACTACAAGGCCTAGAGATTTGAAAATTTTGCTGTCTATGGCAGCTATTGTGTCTTCATTTTTGAGCTATAATACATAATCATAACTTCTTTCGTTATGTAGATATGACATGAGCAGCTGGGGTGATGTCACTCCAGCTTACACATATTTATCGGTTTAATAAACTCATAGAGTATTTTGACCAGAGATTTGAAAATTTTGCTGCCAATGGCAGCTATTATGTCTTATTTTTTGAGCTATAATACATAATCATATCTTCCTTCGTTTGGAAGATATGACATGAGTAGCTGGGGTGACGTCACTCCAGCTTACACACACGTTTTTTGATCGTAATTTCAGTACTTTTTAAGTATTATCGTTCAGTTCTTACCTTTCTTGTGCAGGTAATATGCCTTATTTTTCTGAATATATTCCAAAACCTCAACCTCACTGATTTGCCTGTATTGAATAAGGAAGCTGGAGTGACGTCACTCCAGCTAATACACACTAAACGACTCACATTAACGAAGTTTTTGTGGCAGCTAAATTAAGACTGGGAACTTTGATTGCAGCTATTATACCTTAAATATTGGCATAGGTAGAATTATTCTATCACATATGAGGAAACTGAAGTTATGAACATGTCGCTCGTGTTGTATGCACACTTACACTAGGGCGACACCTAAAAAAAGCACGCCGTTAGATTTCCAACGGTCGGCTGACGGGTGAACGTTGGAAATTCAACAGCGCGCTTTTTTTTTGGAATCGCTTAAGTGGGAAGCGCTAAGGTAGCCCGCGAAATTCAAATTTTCTTACCTTTTTTGCAATTTGCTGGTCAGCATTAAGTTGTACGTTGATTAATATATGAATCGCGGCCGTAACAAATATGTGTTTACAGAATTATAATCATTAAAGTCATCAAAACAACTCTCTAAGACCACGTAAGTCCAAAGAATGATGATTTCATGAAACAGTTATTATTGGGACTTACGTGGTCTTAGAGAGTTGTGTTGATGACTTTAATGATTATAATTCTATAAATACATATTTCTTACGGCCGCGATTCATATATTAATCAACGTACAACTTAATACTGACCAGCAAATTCCAAAAAACCTAAAAAAATTGAATTTCGCGGGCTACCCTGGCGCTTTCGCCTTAAGTGGAAACTAGCAAGAGTCTACGTGAGTGGTTTACGTCAATAGTGAATAGATTGGTTCAAAAACCATTGGAAATGCTGCTATCTCCATCTAACACGATACTAAGAAAGAGATAAAAGATATATCTAACTGTCAAACAAGCTTTAGCCTTCCAAAAACCGGCCCTAATATTCTTCCCATCTCTTTCTCTCGATTTGTGCAAGAACAAGATAGCAATGTATTTACTTGGTGCCGAGTCTCGTTGCCAATATGGCGGTTGCTAGTGCTCTTAGAATATCAATCTTAGCACATTACTATGTAACTTATTACTAGAGGCGTATTTTATAAATATTTTATGAAATAAACTAATGAAGGTACATTTATTTTTTCGTTTTATTTATAAATTATTCCGATTTTATGCGACGACTACCTACCGAGACCGGTCTGGACGCAGAACGTCACTCACTAAATGTAATCGTGAAAAATTTGGTCACTTTCACATAATGTCACTTTCGTTCATTTAATAACCGTTTAGGAAAATAAAGTAATAAAGTTTGTGATTGTGCAAACCTATTTACAAAAATAAAATCATTTCATTTCAACCAATTACATGATGATGATTTTAAGTACAGATGACACATCAAGCTACTACAATCTGTCAAATTTCTTTAATAGATTTTAAACTTTATCACTGAAGTATAAGGTTCAAGATTGATTGGGATTTGACAGTTTCGGGTAGCTTGATATGCTGGCGTCTGTTATTATGTTATGTATAGAATAAAACATTTATTGATGAGTTTTGTATAATTATCCTACTAATATTATAAATGTGAAAGTTTGTGAAGATGTTTGGATGTTTGTTACTCAATCACGCGTAAACCGTTGAACAGATTTGGATGAAAATTGGCACATAGTTAGACCATTTCCTGGATTAACACATAGGATACTTTTTATCTCGATATTCCCACGAAATCGAAACTTACGCGGGTAAAACCGCAGAGCGCTGCTAGTTTAAAAAAAATTACCCGATTCTGCAGTTTACCCTCTCGAATGGTCTCTCCTGAGAAGAAAATGGCTTGAATGACATGAAAGAGCGCAGTTTGCACATTCTCAAACATTTTTTAGGCCGCATAGTTTGACTTGATGAAAAATGTAAAAAAATACCGTTCCCCCACTTATCCTTAAGTTCGCAAAGAGAAAAACTGTGCGGTGGTGCGGAACCCTCGGTGCGAGAGTCTGACTCGCTCTTGCCCGGTTTTTTTTACATTGTTCTCACATATAGAAGCAACAAGAATAATGGTACCCAGGATTTTGTAATATCTTGATTTAAAAGAGTGTCCATGGAGTTTCTTGCCCGTTCTTCTCCATAGAGATCTACGTTTTGGAATGGGCAACTAGCTTCAACTTTCTGACTAACTTTTAATTGAAATAAATAGTTTGAGTTTGAAACGCACTCTAATCGGAATCGTAACGTATTCGCCTCGCCTCGGGACAAGCTCACGAACTGCGGTGTGGTGTGGTCAACTTGCAGTTCCCACGCTTACGTCTTTCCGTACCCGAGCTTACGTCTCTTCGTCCATCCTTGTCCCTCTCACCCCTCCCGCGGCCTGTTTACAGCACCATCAATCAGCGGTCGGCGAGCCGTAAGCGCGGCGTCGCCAAGCCGTAGCCGAGTCGACATATCGGAGCTGTTGATCCGCTTTGGTTACGTGCTTACGTTAGGTGCAGCGCAGACGACAGACTATCCGTGACGGACTTTTTAGTCTGTGAAAATAGAACCTATGCAATTATATGCAGTAACGCACACGACGCGCAAAAAGTCCGGCGCACAAAAAATCCGTGTAATTCGGACAGACCGCACCGCGCCGGGCCGCGCCGCTCCGCACAAAAAGTCTGTGGAAAAAAATAGAACGTTTGCTTCAACGCGCGCTAACGCAGACGGCGCACACTTTAGTCCGCAATCTGCATTTGCTAGGGGTGGACGTAACGCACGCGATCTATTATCATGGCGCCAGAGGTCGATGTAACGATGTTAATTCAAGAAGAGAAGACCAATACACCTCCTCATTGTTTGTTTCTGAATGAGTCAAAGCAGGTCTTAAAATAAATAGCAACTCATCAAATGTAGTAACAGACATTTTATACTTAATATTTGAAAATTTTTTCCGGATGTTGTTTCAGAATTGAATGTTTAGTATGGAACTGTCCCTTCAGTAATCTTTCCGAAAGTATAGGATGTACCCAAAATTGTCTATTTCTTTTTCTGTACTTCATGTACAAAATAATACTTCGCGATCTCTGCACGATTTCCATAGCGTCTACGTCCCTACAGCTCTGCCGACAGAATGATCGAAGATGTGCGTCGTGTGCGTTGAGTCTGTGGAAAATCCGCGACAGACTTTTTGCGCGCCATGCAGACTTTTTGTGCGCCGCAGACTCGATCGCACAAAAAGTCTGCCGTCTGCGCTGCACCTTAGGTTGACGCCTGTTTTGATGGCGAGGCGAAAGGTGACGATCCCTTTCCGAGTTGATAAATGTGTGCTATTATGACCTTAATCTGACTATCAACGTGTATCGGTGAACACTAGGTACACTATACAGGGAAATTGAAATGAAACGAGTTTTTATTTTATTTTATAAAAATCATTATTTTATTCACAAAAATACAAATGAAATACACTGGTAACACAATAGCATTTATTCTAAATATAAGTTGAATTGCCTACGTTGTTTGTTCATACATAATAATATTTAGAAAGTCAGGAAAAAAACTACGATTTAAATCTATAAAATAAATTTATTTGTATAAAATATAATATAATTATTTCTTATTAATAATAAAAGCTTTTGTTGTTGTTCGCATTTTAAAATGTTCAAGTATGATTAAAATAATATTTTGGCGGTATTTTAACACTTACAGGTACCTAATTGATACGAAAATTATTCATTTTTTATTACACTGCATTGTATGCTTGCATGCTTATATAAATTGAACGGGGAATCTTAATTAAAATACACTCTTTTCGTAACAAAAGTCAAGTTTTTTAAATCGTTTGAGCGCCAAAGGCCAAACGTCATGACACAAACAACATCTAAAACCACTTCCCGCCAAAACAACTGTCAAAACCTTAAAAAATAAAATAGTGCGTTCGGAAACGCACACGAAAAATGGACTAATACACGACATATCTTGCCAATAATGCCATGGTAAGTAAAGTGATTATGGAATAGAAACTGCGGCTCGCAAGGCCAACAATTGGTGGGGCGGTACCCGTGCACGCTTGCAGATGTCTAAACAATTCAATGTAGTTCCTTGCAGGTTCATGATTGGATGTGGCAATGGGTTCCGTAAGACCAATGGTGGAGTCTTTGAAGAGCAAGTCCTTAGCTCCGTTGAAAGGAGAGAAGATTGCTAGGTTGATCAGCTGATTGCTCGAAGCGGTGGCGTAACCGAAGTAGTTGCTCAGAGAATCGAAGAGAGTGTTGAGGCTGTTGTAGAGAGGGTCGTTTCTAAAAAAAAGTGAAAAATTTATGAGATCAAGTGAAAATATTGGTTAAATGGTGACTGCCTCGTTGGTCTAGTCTTGCTTCATATTTTGCAATAAATTACCAGCGTTGTGTCACCGCGCTTCTCTTTCTTTTTTATGCAGTCCGACAGTGACCGCGCTTTAGGTCATGTAAGCCCCTTAAGGCGAAAGCGCCAGGGTAGCCCGCGAAATTCAATTTTTTTTAGGTTTTTTGGAATTTGCTGGTCAGTATTAAGTTGTACGTTGATTAATATATGAATCGCGGCCGTAAGAAATATGTGTTTACAGAATTATATCTAATCATTAAAGTCATCAATACAACTCTCTAAGACCACGTAAGTCCAAAGAATAACTGTTTCATGAAATCATCATTCTTTGGACTTACGTGGTAAACGTAAGAAAATTTGAATTTCGCGGGCTACCTTAGCGCTTCCCTCTTAAAGTGCGCCTAAAGAAGATTTCACATCATAAACGACTTCGACGACCGCAACGGCTGGTTCGAGGTGGCGCGGGAAAAGGGTTTCTGGAAGGATTTGGGGGAGACCTTTGCTGTACGGACTGTATAGGCTAAAAAAAAAACAGTGGCACTCCGGGAGTGCCGACAGAAGTGAAAACAAAACACAAACAGAATACTTTGCCGTCACTCACTGACATATCGGAAATACATTAAAACCGAGTACATCCCGAGGACAACCGAACACATCCGAAGCAGGTATTTTTTTAATCATCTTAGAAACAAAACACGCGCGGTGTCGCTTACGGTAACAGTGGCGCGAGTTCAATGGTTTTTCCCATCTCAAAAAATGCCCAACGCGTCTAGAAGTTTTCACTTAAAAAAACGACTTACCTTCTGGTGACGATCTCAGCATCTACCACGTGTGCGAGCAGACAACTGTTATCGACTGTGAAGCCAGTCCTGTTGGCCAGAGTGTTGTCGCGGCACAGGGCTCGAAACTGATGCTCTTGAAAATCTGAGGAGGGGTAGTACGCTGGGGAAATAAAGGTAATTTAATGGAATTATTATTATAAAATAACCTTACTAGTCTACGTTCGCAATGTAGATTCCAAATATGTAAACAAATACAAGATTTTGGAAATGTATGGAGCCGTACATTATTTTAACTTTAATTCTAATTTCAACTCTATTAGTGGTTGTAATGGCAATCAATCGTATCACTTGGTTTTAATAGGTTTTTATTTATCCTTTTGATAGATTCTTTTATATTTTGTAAATGTGAGGACTTTGCCTACAAAGTTTACAAGGCCTACCTTGTACACTTTAGATCTGTAGACCACTTTTAGAGTTCTGCCGGTCGATTCTGTAAAAATCTCACCGTGAAAACTTAGGTGAAGTGAGTTTGTTTTTGCTAGGAATTGACACTATTGACAGCTCACTCCACGCTCACTTTACCTAAGTTTTCACGGTGGGATGGTTACAGAATCGCAATGCTGTACCTCGAAAGGAAAAAACGGAGCCCTTATTAACTAAATTCTAACGTATTTTCCCCTAGATAAAATTTGCTACAGGCCCCGCGCTGCCTTAATCCGGTACTGCGTCTATCCTCCATATTCTAACTGTACAGACAGCTGAGTTGCTGAGGAGATTTTTACCCCACTTCTTCTTCCCAGTAGTCAGTAGTGAAGGGCGAGCGGTTTTGGGGAACTCCCTTATATGTAATTTTGAAGTTTAAAAAGTGCTGAGTCTCAGCCTAATTTGAATGAATGACTTTTGCTTTTTTTTTACTTATTCGTGCAGAATAAACCATTGTTTTTTCTTAATTTCTCTTTCTTTCCTAATTCAAATTTTAAGTATTTGGATATATATCTTACCAGCGATATTCCTGATGTTCAAGAAAGCAACATGGGTGTTAGGGTCGTTCAGGCACGCGAGGGATCCATTGTTGCCGTAGTACAAGTTGCTGTAATTGTACTCACAGGTTGCTGGAAAGAAAACAAAAATAATAAGGCATTGTATTAATCGAACCACTGATAATTCCCATTTTACATTCCTAAAAAAAAAATGAACACTAATATATTATTTTGCGCCTCTTTTTGTGATCCTAGAATACTAATAGCCAAGTAATGGCGACTAACTTGGAAGTAGCGCCCGCCGGTCGCTGCCACGACACGGCTCGCTTCGCTCGCTCGGCTCGCGCGCGGTTTTTCACTGTTCCAACCTAACCCGTTTGGTCAGGGTACCCTAGCTTAGTTACCAACTGTGATAAAAGGCTCGTTTATTTAAAAAAAAGATGTGCACCACTAAAACTGCAAAACTTGTTTTTAGAAGTTCATTAAAAAAAGTGTTAAATGATCAGTTAAATTATTTCCCATTGATTACCTATTTGATTAGACTGTCCTTGTATTACGGACGTTTTAAGCTAAGCTTACATAAACCGGTTCCTCAGCGGGATTTTCCGCTGGCCCGGAACATAAAGTGCTAAGGAAGGAACACGGGTGGGTTTTAGTCAGTAAGAGTCTGACACTCCCTTCCGCTCCAAACAGAGCAGGAGGGGTAATTTGATGATTTCACATCCGCAAAAAAAAAAATCGCTTGTAGCCGCGTCGGGCATCAGCGCATTGCATTTCAATTTAGAGCAATGCGGCCCGCCTGCAGTGTGCAATACCTACAGAAGCATAATTTAGCCTAAAATGTTCCAACTCCTGGGACACAAGCCTCCTCTGTTCGAAAGTGAGAGATGTAATCTACCACGCGGGCCCAGTGTGGGTTGGTAGATGTCACATGTCTTCAAATTTTTTGTTCTACAGGGTGAAATTGAAAACATGGGACAAATCGAAATGGGGGATAGTTCTCATCATTAAGAACAACTTTTACTATAGGACCAAACCTGAAATCGCAAAAACAAAATCAGCTGTTCCCTACATTTACGAAAGCTGTTTTTTTTTCGCGATTTCAGCTTTGGTCCCTTAGTACAAGTTGTTCATAATGATGAGTACAATCTCTCATTTCGGTTTGTCGCATGTTTTCAGTTTAAACCTGCAGTTCTCACATCTATAGTTCTAGCACATGCCGGTTTCCTCACGATGTGTTTCTTCGCCGTTTTGAGAGCTGTAGTGATGAAATTAATGAAATTATTTACACAAAGTAAAGCGCCTGGCTGGGTTTGACCCGATCTACCACTCTTAAGTCGGGGCTATCATCACTTGGCCACCAGCCCACCACTGCTCTCTGCTACGTGTACAATGCGTGCCACGAAAGATGAGACTTGACACACCACGTGGTTTAAGCGCAGTACACGATTTTAGGTATCTTTAGCGGTATGAGGTCTGAGTGCGGGACGGGACCGGACGTCATAGGGGCGGCGGAAAGAGCGGGGGAGGCGGGGTCAAGTCTCATCTTTCGTGGCGCGCATTGTATGATGGTTTATACAATGTAGTTCAGACCGAATTTCGGCCATAGCGATCAATCTCAGCGGAGACCAACCTTCAGCGCGGGTGATATTATAGTGCAGGCGCGCAGGCGTCTGTGTGGTGCATAGGTGCACTCTCTTCTCCCTCATTCTCATTTCCCTATGGGACGTCAATCCGACGCGACCGGAGAGATCCGGCGCAGGACCAGCGGCTTAACGTGCTTTCCGAGGCACGGGGGTATCACACCGCCAACTTGCAAACTACAGGCTGTTACTAAGACATTCCTAATGGAAAAACACCAATAACACTTTGCCTGGACTCCAACACAGGAGGCTTCCACGCTTGCGAACATGAGGCCAACGATACAAAATGTACGAAAGTTTTGTAGGAAGATTGTTGAGTTGCAGCGCGGCTGGCCCCAATCTGCATTAACCTTTAGAGTTTTCGACTAAAATGACAATTAAAAAAAAAGTGACCAACTAGCAACTACTTTTTTATTGTATTTTGTTTGACATTTTAATTGTATTTTGACAATGGAATTTTATTGTATTTTGACATTAGAATTGTATTTTGACATTTTAATCGTATGTATTTTGACATTTTGATCTTATTTTGACTATTAAGTATTTATTAATTGTGTTGAACTGTTAATTTTTATCCGATGATTATGTTTAAATATTCTTATTTTTTTTGATTAGTTAAAGCATCGTTTTCATTCATTTCAATTTTGCATGTCGAATCTTGGGCAGAATGCATGGCTCAACTTTAATTCTTCACGACCTTATTATTTTGTAAACTTACCTGTATTCTAGCAAATAAATAATTTGATTTGATTTGATTTGAGTTCAATTATGAACTTACTTGCAGAGTCGGTTCCGGGGATGGTGGGGGCTTGTCTGCAGGCGGAGCACAGTACTGAGGCGTTGAAAGACTGCAATAGAAAAAAACATCTTTTTTTTTTTAATTCGAGAAACCTTACCTACTACAAGGATTTTTTGGCACCCGAATGACGTTGACAGCTTAGGGGGCGCTTGAAGTTATGTTGACGACTGTCGCGTCCCGTCGCGCGTTGGTTGGGCCTACCAATTATAATCGCTGATGATAAACGGACGTGTAGGTATAGTGTAGCACCGAAGGTCAGATGAGTCCATATAAACTGGTTCGCGACCGATGTCAGTGTTGGTCGAGCAGTAATTTCAGCGGGCTAATTGCGTAACACACTAACAGGGGGGCCTAAAAATGCCACTTTGGCAGAATCATAAAAGGATAACATTATGAATCATAATATGGCGAAGACAATTCGTGTTTTTCTTTTTTTCGCTGCACTACGTAGGTATAATCAAAGAGATTGGTGTTGGATTTGGATTGGATTGATTGGTATTTTAGCACAGACAAAAAAAAAATAACTGAAAAATCCTTCATCAATGGGATTTGATTCGATTAACTTAACAGTTAACTGTCCATTATAATTCATAATGTTATCCTTTTATAATTCTGCCAAAGTGGCCTGTTATCAATGTACAGACGCCAGCACATCAAGCTACTACAATCTGTCAAATTTCTTTAATAGATTTTCAACTTTATCTCTAAAGCATAAGGTTCAAAATTGATTGGGGAAATTTGACAGTTTCGGGTAGGTTGATGTGCTGGCGTCTGTACTTCAAAATGATTCAGATTGTGTTTGACAGTGCGTTACGCAGTTAAAATGCTGTCTAAACATTCGTGTTTTGTGAACTGTCACTTGGAACGTATTCAAAAAAATAACATGGGGGCGTTAGTTCCGATTTCGGATGCGCCAAAATAATCTTGCAGCAATATATTAGCAACATCCCTTTATGATTACACTATTTTTATTTCACGAAGCGACGCGTGCTTTACTTGTGGTAAGCAAGTGAAGAAACATGTTGTGAATGTGTGCGTGAAGACGAGTAGCGTCAGCACATAAAACGCACACACATACTCACACTTCCGACTTAGCTATGGTCTGGGCCGGCCGGTACTGACAGCTCCTACGCTTACACATACATTCAGTATGTGTTTGTTACACACCTGGTACAGTTTGCCAGGTATACAAACACGCCACAAGTAAAGCGCGCATTACTTCGTGAGATAAAAATACTATACCACATGTAAAAATGTTAGATATACAGGGTTATTGGAAAAACACCAACAACCTCTTAAGGGGTCATTGTACTCATCATTATGAACGTTTTTTTAATACTTACAGACTCAGAAAGCGCATGGGAAGCAGCAATGGCACCAGGAGCGCAGGCTCCTGAGAAGAACTCTCCGACAATGCGAGCGTAATCGCACTCCGATGGAGACAGAATTCCGCGTTCTTGACCATGGCGGATGAAGGAAACGTAGGCTGTGGACAAAGATATTTTTAGTAAGTAAAACAAGTGATATAAACGAATTCATTAAGGGGATTACCTCGCTCAAATCCTGAAAATACCGTGTGTTTAAAGAAGTTTGTAGATGAATCCTTTTGTGCGTTTTCAATATAAAAAAATATATGTTAAACTCTTGGTCATCACAAATACATTGTATTGTTTAAAATTTTAATAAACTTACTCAAATTTTATCAAAAAATCGTAACAAATAGGTAGGTCTTTTTTCAACCAAAATTGAAAATTTTCTCTATAACGGCTCAATAACTCGGCATGAATTTTATACCAAAAAATACGTAATGACGTATTTAACAATGTGTATTGATTTTTTTTTCTGTTTTTTCTCTTATTTCTTTTAATATTATATAAAAATCCGAAATTTCGCGAAAAGCCCTATGTCACTCCCGCACTCGTCCCTCTCTCTCTCGTCGTTTCCTCGTAAGTTAGTACGGGGCAGCATGCTCAAGGTCATTGGGCAATGTAATGCCCTTAAGGTGAGCCCCTGCGACTCCAAAAAGTTGACCAGCATAGGTCCTCTGTGATTCCTGCGCCCCAAACGAATACGGTCCGACTTTCTATTCACCGCGTTATTGGAATCCCACTTTGGCATTGAAGTGGGGGACTTCAATGCCAAAGTGGGGCAATGTTGTAGTGGGCCTTTGTCGTACTGTGCATTGCTTTGACAATATCCTCGTACATGGCCTCGGCTGTCTCGTCAGAGCATGTCGAATTCGGCGCATATACCTGTATCACTTTCAGGTAGTACCTGTCAGTGAGTTTCAGTACAAGGTACGCTCCCCGTGTTTGACTACCTACACATTACTGATTTCCTCAACGCTGCTAGTGAGTTCCTTGTTGAATAGAAAGCCGACCCCGCCTTGTGGGACAGGTGATCACCTAAGCCTGACTCCAGGGTTATCGTGTCCTCCCCCGTCTTCGGACTTCAGATAACCCTAGTATGAGTTAATGCGACCTTTTTTTTAACGTGGAGAAATGCTCATGCATGCTGCACTACCACGGGGAGATAGTGCAGTTATGTGGGACTCTAACCCACTAAAACTCCACGGTGTCCCCCTCTGCCGCTTACGGCGGGAACACGGGCACGCGTTAGCACTCATCCGTGAACCCGCCGCGGCTGTCCGTTGCCGGACCCTCCTCTGGGGAGTACTCCCCATCACCGGCGCCCCAGAACACATAGCACGCCGTGACCACCCCAGAGAGTTAATGCGACCTAACTCTACATCAAGTTCGGCAAGGCGTGATGGTTCAGCCTCAATACATATCATAACGACGTTATTGTTGTTTGCCTCGGGAACAGCACTTTTTTTCTGGATCAATGGTACCCTATGTCCGTTTCTGTACACCTGACAACGTATTTGCAAAATGTTTGTGCCTTTTTGTTCGTCATGATTACCGCAAATAAACGTATTTTCTTTATATTTCTTTTAATAAGAACAAGAATTAAATAGAATCTTATAAAATATAATTTAACTTACCAAGACCACCAAATTCGGGGAAGCAGGCGACCTTATCCCTCAGGTTCTCAAAGCGAGTGATGTTAGCAGAAGCGACTGAAGACTCTTTCACGAAGGCAGCTATCCTGGATGTGTCAGCTGGCGCGTTTTGAACGAGCTTTACTGGAGTTAGTTTGAAGTGTCTGAGGAAGATCGAGAGGAGATGAGAGGAGAGTAAATGGGCTACGCCACAGCAGCACACAGTTAAGCTATGCAGGCAGCTTGAGAAAGAGGCTGTCAAATTGTATTCAGATAACCGGCGCCGACAAGTGCTAGTTGTCAATGCTGGTCGGCAGCAGTTTTCACAGCATAATGTTGACTGCTGGGACACTGGCCTCCACTCTGTGAAGGGGATTTCTTCCATAATCTACGACGCGGGCCTAATGCGGATTGGTTTCACTTGTCTTCGAATTTTTTGGTTCTAGAACATGCCGGTTTCCTCACGATGTTATCCTTCACCGTTTTGAGAGCAGTGGTGATGAAATTATTTACACGAAGTGCCGGCCTGGTGCCTATAATGGCCCAGCTGCTAGCACACAGGCCTCGTCTCGGTCAGAGGAAGTGAACCGTATAAAACACCACACAGGCCCAGCGCGTCTTCGAATTTTTTGGATCTGGGACATGTCGGTTTCCTCACAATGCGCCTAAAACAGTTTTCCACATCAAAAAGATACTTACTGTCTGGCCAAATAACCATAGTTGGACGGAATGGAGATAAAGTCAGTCTGGTCATCCTTGGTGTCAGAAAGACAATCCAGCACAGTGTTACGTTGTTGACAAGCGATCGTAGGTTTGATGCCAAGAGTGTAGGCAGCCGCCCTGACCCAGTTGCACTTGGTTTGTTCCGCTTCTGAGATGGTGCACCAACGGCGGGCAGGGAGACACGAGCTCGTTGAAGCCGCGGGGCTGATTGTGCGGACTGTGGAAAGAGAATTGGAGCTAGAAAAGTGTAAGTTAAAAAAAAGCATCAGGTCTTAAGTTCTAGTAATTACAGAAACAAAAATGAAAAATATAAATCTCGACATACCTAACCTCTTCCTTTTTTAAAGGCAGTTTAAACGAATATACTTAATATTCTATTAGAATAATATGAAATGAAATCAATGATTTAATAACTAGATGGCGCTGGCATTTTCTAGCTGACTGATCCTTGAGAAGAAATGCCGAAACAAACTCAGAGGTCATGGTCTCTTTTAAGAGCGTTTACGCCGTACGGCATTTCATACAAACTTTCGTGCCCTTGTTTTTCGAAATGAATGAACCTATTTTACGCTTCATACGCTTAGGTCATAGCACATGTATCAAATCGGAAAGGGATCGGCACCGTATCGCCTTTCGCCTCGTCGTCAAACAGGCGTCAACCTAACGTAAGCACGTAACCAAAGCGGATCAGAAGCTCCGATACGTCGACTCGGCTACGGCTAGGCGACGCCGCACTTACGGCTCGCCGCCCGTCAGCTGGTTGATTGTGCCGCAGGCAGGCCGGAGGGGTGAGAGGGGCAAGGGTGGACGAAGATACGTAAGCTCAGGTACAGAGAGACGTAAGCGAGGGGTCGGAGAGACGTAAGCTCGGGTACGGAGAGACATAAGCTCGGGTACGGAGAGACGACGAGCTAACGCACCGCACCGCGGTTCGTGAGCTTGTTCCGAGGCGAGGCGATTACGTTACGATTCCGATTAGTGTGCGTTGCAGTAGGGAGTTTCATACAAAGAATACTGAACGGCTCGAGTTGATACGGTGCCGATCCCGTTTCGGTTTGATACTCGTGCCTTAAGCAGGATAAAAAGGTTAAAAAGTTATTTAAGAACATTTTCAGAAATCAACAAAAAATACATTAGCTCCACTATCGGTCAAGAGATGGCGCTGACCTAAAACTACAATATTCTGTACCGGAGTGATAAAATTCTCCGATGGAAATTTAAAAACATTTTCACTCGGTCCTTGAGTCCGACTCGCTCTTCCACCTCCTTCCTTGAAGGTTTTTTTTACTTACTAGGTGAGGTGTAATTCAGCATGGAGGTAGGAACATCCTGGTAAATAACCCTGGCGCTTTCACCACCAGCTAGAACTGTGAACAGGGTCGATTGCCAGGTGTTGCCTACAGGGTTTGAACCACTTGGCCACCAAGTGCGTAGCTGAGTGAGGATAGCTGCTGCGTTGCCACTGAGGAGAAATATATAAATGGTTTTATTAGACAAGTATTTAATCGGCTTTAAATAATCCACATTTTTCTTGTCTAAAAATATGATTATGCACTCTAATAATTATAGTGATTGCTCCTCTTTTTATTATTTATTTATTTAATAATTCAAGTGTGTAAATGTATAGAGGTGAACTTAATGCCATAGGCAATTAGGCATTTTCTACCAGTCAACCTTGCAGAGACAAAAAGTGGTAGATGCAATCATGAAAATTTTGAGAATAGAATAAAAATATTTGATTGTCCAAGTAATACAGTACGCAGGTTCACTGATTAGCTTAAAATACTACTAACAGGGGGAGTAAAGACGCCACTTTGGCAGAATCATAAAAGGATAACATTATGAATCATAATGGACAGTTAACTGTTAAGTTAATCGTATCAAATCCCATTGGTGAAGGATTTTTCAGTTATTATTTTTTTGTCTGTGCAAAAAAACCAATCAATCCAATCCAAATCTCTTTGGTTATGCTTTAATCTTACCTGGAAGCGACAATTGCTCCCCAAGGCTGTCTGACGAAGGCACAGGGCGAGACAGCGTTGTTCAGGACTTCAGTTGTCAGAGACGCGAGAGTTCCGTTGGGGCACAACACTGAGAAGTTAGGTGCGTCTTGTGAGTTGCGGAGCTGAAATAGATAAATGTATATAAATATTATGAATATTTGGAGTGAAATGAGGGGCTTGTGAGTCGTGATTAAACGATAACAGTTGCTACACTCGCCGCGGTCGTTTTGTGGATGGGTGACCATTCATTACATACCGAGACCCCTCCGTACCTCGAAACGGACGTTAAGCTGTTGGTCTCGGCTGTTATTCGTAAATCTTTGACAGTCGTTACGGAGTTAGAATCCCAGAAGTCTGACAACCAATCTTACCAAGTGCTAACGTGTTACGGAGTAACTTTAGGTCGTGAAGGTCGGTCGCTCCATTTAACCTAACGGCATTCAGCCGAATCCTATTGACTGGAAGCCGACCCAAACATAGTTGGGGTAAGGCTAGCCAGATTGATTGGAATGAAAATGTGGTAACTTTTGGTGGCAGCAATAGTCGAACGCTAAGGTCCAAAGCTGTGTCCATAACGATGCGCAATATCTTCTCGTCCCACATAACGCAGTGTCTCAAGAAACTGACTTTGACCAGTGCGTGATGCCAGTGATGACATATGGCACTGAAACGTGGTCGCTCACAATGGGCCTTATTAGAAGGCTAAAAGTCACCCAAAGGGCAATGGAGAAGGCTATGCTTGGAGTTTCCCTGCGTGATCGAATCAGAAATGAGGAGATCCGCAGGAGAACCAAGCTAACCGACATAGCCCGAAGAATAGCCAAACTTAAGTGACAGTGGGCAGGGCACATTACTCGCAGAACAGGTGGCCGATGGGGCCGAAAGGTTCTGGAGTGGCGACCGCGTACCAGAAGACGTAGCGTTGGAAGACCTCCTACAAGGTGGACCGACGACCTTGCGAAGGCCGCAGGAACCCGTTGGATGTGAGAAGCACAGAACCGATTGAAGTGTAGGTGCTTGGGGGAGGCCTATGTGCAGTGGACGTTTTTCGACTGAAATGATGATCACCATAATGATGTTGACATAGGTAGCTAGAAATTTCCACCAGTGCCGGACGGGAATGGCCAGGTGTTCCCGGCCATTACCGTAGCCCCCCAGCCGGGGGGACATGCGGGGCCCGCCAGTTAGGCGGGCATGCGCCGGGGGGGTTGTGGACGCAAAGGCTGAGCCGGATTCCCATGACCCCTCCATCAAGGCGACGAGGGAACACCGCTGAGTTTTAGTGGGTATACTGCCACCTTGGCAGGGAGTCCCACATACTCCGTGTCGTCCCCCGACGAGCGGAGATGCGTAACGTCATTTCTCAGCGACAAAAAAAAAAAAAGGTAGCTAGAAATAGAATCAATACTCACAGTGAAGAATTCCCGGACATGTTGCCATGCGACGTACGCCACAGCAGCACTAGCGTTCACATTGACCCTCAAACACTCCAGAGCCTGAATATGACGGTTATCATTCCTCACTCCAGGAACAGAAGGTCCCATATTGATGGTGTAGCGAGAACAGTCGGAGTTTGGCCCACATCGTTCGCAGAGGGAGGGGAAACGAGATTCTGGAAGTAAATACCATAATATAACACTTGGGTTTCCCTCGAAGTGTGAGTAATAGAATACTTTTATTTCAGACAGCAGTCCATAGGGTTAGTAACAATTTTTCTTAACTTCTAGTGTAAGTAAGTTAAAGACACAGATAAACAATTAAAATTCAGCGTGGAGCTGCATCCACCTCCGCAACATCGGGCAACCTCACCGATCTGCGAACACACTGAGAATACTGTTGGTACCGCCGCGATCACGCGTCATCAGGGATGCACACCTATTCCTAATAATGGCGGCAAAACCATTCACATTCATCCCTGATGCACTACAACGCCACGGCAGCCGCAGCAGTACTCTCAGTGCATCATTATATTGAACGCGTAGGTCGCTGTATACCCGCTGAATGAAGTGGACCCACACGTGTAGATTTGGAAGTCGGTTGTTTTTTTTTTAATTTTTATTTTTCAATTTTTACTTGTACCTACCTACCTACCCCCAACAAATTCATATATCACTACTTGCTATGTGAATATCAGTGACAGAAAGCAACACACAAACACACATACACACACAACACGTCACAACACATCTGCCTAACCTTTTATAGGGTACAGGCGTGAGGTTATGTTGTGTGATTGCGTAAACAATGCATTACGCTATCGCAGCAATCGCGGTTGATTTTCTGGCATTTATTGAAGAGTTCCGTCGTCTGTCTCCGAAACTCATCATCAGATCTTTACGAAATTTGAATGGAACCATTTCGGAATAAAGCCCTTTCGAACTAAATAAAAATTTTGCAAATCCGTCTATTTAAGATGGAGTTATGCCCGAATATACCTACTTACATAAAAAAATAAAAAATAGAAACATCCGAATTGAGAACCTCCTCCTTTTTAGAAGTCGGTTAAAAAACCCAATAACACTGCCCCACCCAGGAATCAAAACCAGGACGAGGAGAGGTGGAGCAGGAGATGACTCATATTTGCTTTGCGCGAACATAAAAGAAATGTGATCTGTGCGTCGCAAACTGGCGAAGGCGGGCAGCGGAGACGAGAAGAATGGGGTGGCGTGTGGGGAGCGGCACAGTTCTCCCGCGTCGTAAAACGCGCCCACCGCGCCCGCGTCTCCGCACAGCTTCGATGGATACACCCTAGCTCTTACGCATCTCCTCTCCGCTTCGCGCATCCCCACCCATCTTCGCTTTGATGTAGTCCCGCCTCTAATGCCCCTCTTTATACTATGGCCCCGGGCCGGCGTTCACGGCCTCGAGCGATGCGACTTACGTCAAGCGACACGCGCAAGCGTCAAATGTTTCCGTCTGTCGCTTTATACAACTTCTTTCATTTGTTTTTCCTGCTCCAGATGTCATAAGATGTGTCTCGTGATATAATATGCTCAACTTACTAAGTGCAGCGTTAACTGTATCGTTGTTGCTCCATACGCCAGGTCTGCAGGCTGCTGAGAAAAATTCGTTCAGGGTTTCCACTTCCAGCTCCTCAGCAGTTTTGCCATTTGTGTCCGCGTTGGGGCATCGGTCGGTGCGGGCGGCCTGTGGGTGAAATAAATCATTAGACTCGCGAATTTGAAAAATTGACCACCATTTTAAAAAAGGCACTATTAAATCGAACCTCGAAAAATTCCCATTTTGCATTCCTAAATATATTACTGAATCCTTTTTGTCATCGTCAATTAGTTCTTATTTTGGGGTGCTAAAAATAATAAAGTAACTGCCTCCAAATTGGATGCTACGCCAGACGCTCCTGTGGCACCGCTCGCTTCGCTCGCTCGGGTCGCGCGGTTGGTCACAGTTCTTTCTATCTATCTTACTTAACCTAACCCATTTGGTTGGGGTGCCCTACCTAACTTACTGCAACCAACTGTGAGAACAGGCCAGAATGATTAAAAGAGGCTCATTTAAATATTACAAAAAAAGTATTGAGAAGAATAGTATCATTGTAAATAATCATGCATGATCAAAAGCCGCTCATCAGTTCAACAAAATGCTTTAAATTTGACAAGAGTCGTGCAAGACGTAACTAGATGGCGTTGGCGTCGAATTAGATCTCGCAAGCGTTGTGTTACAACGATTTGGTGGGGCTCTTGTGAATTTTAGCTAATATATACTAGCTCAGTATACAGTTTGGTGGTTTTATTCAGATTGGCAACCCTACTAGTATAGGTACACATCAGGTCAACTTTTAGGTACATCATCATCCTTGGTGTTCGGTATTTAACAATCATCATGATTAGCCCAAAAAGTTTCATTTATAGAGATTCGATTAAATATTTCCCATTTAGGGCTGATTTTTCAATCGACAGATAATTCTTATTAGTGGAATAAAATTGATGTCTGACAGTTTTTGTATGGAAGAACCGTCAACAATTCAAAATTGTTCCTCCGATAAAGTTATCTGCCGTTTGAAAAATAAGCCTCTAGAAATGCATATGGGCCTTCCGCAGGCCTATATCCAGACATAGGCCTCTCCCAGGCTGCGCCACAACACCTAGTCCTCCGCCTTCCACATCAACTCTGGGGGTCTACTTTCTAATCGTATGCTGCACTGGTGACGCCATTACGTCAACACTGGCTGTCGCTGAAAACCAGCGCTGGGGTTCTGTCTCGTATATGGTCTTAGCATTATGCTGAGCGATGGCCGTTTTGCGTAGATGTGACGCATATTTTCCCCCAACTTGTAATTTTTTTGTGTTTTTATTCTTTTTATGCGTCATGTTTACGTATTTATTTTCATTCTTTCCTTTCTCATTGTTGCTGCGTATTGGCAAGCGTAGTGTGGGACGCCTTCCAGCTAGATGGACCGATGAAATTAAAACAGGTAGCTGAGGCTGGGGCTCTGCTCCGCAACTCTCTACGTCCGTCAACGATGATATGCGCCCGACCGAAGTTAATTGACCCGTCAAAACAATTGTCAAATTCAATATTTAGATCGGGCAAACATACATCGGAAGTAGGGACAACTGTCAAAATCTCCCAAACCCGAAAGGAGGCCTTGAAACAATCTTAGGTATGTCCACAAGTGATGCAGAGTTATAAAAAAATCTTATTTTAAAACTTACCAATTCTTCCAAGGTCTTCAGCACTCTTGGAGACCATCTCACTTCTGCGTCTTCGAGTCCGGGGTGGCAGTATACTCCTCCGCGAAGACCTTCAAGTCCATTGGTGTGGTTCGAGGGCACCACTGAGACAGCCTCGAAGGCATAAGGGTCTGGAGACAAAAAAAAATTTAGAAGCGTTATTTTTTTGCTAGCTGGCAATGAATCGCTTTCAAACCGGTGAAGGAAAACATCGTGTGGAAACCGTTATGTCCTAGAACCAAAAATTCGAAGACATGTCACATCTATTACCAACCCGCACTAGGCCCGCGTGGTGGTGCAGACCACAACCTCTCACCGAAAGGTCTGTGTCCCAGCAGTGTGAACATTATATGATATTGATAAGCTGTTAAAATGCAGCAGCAATGTGACCTCTTCACCAGCTTCGACGCCATGAAAGTAGCGAAGTTTTGAGCTAACAAAATTTAACTGGTAGCTACGAAGAAGTCCGTCATGGGGATAGCAAGTTTTTTGTTCATTTTAATTTCGCAGTATTTTCAGACGTAAGCCCCAGATCAAAATCAAAAGTCATTTATTCAAACTTGGCTGAGAATCAGCACTTTTCGAACGTCAAAATAACGAAAGACAGTCCTACAATACGCCCGCCCTTCACCACTTCCTAGTGCTTTCGCTAGGGAGAAGAAGTGGCGCAATAAACTCCCCAGCAGATGGGTTGCCGGTTCGTTTTCCAGCCAATAAAGTAAAAACTTTAGGGCGAAAGCACCAGGGTTGCCTGCGAAATTAAAATTTTCCTACGTTATTGCAATTTTCAGGCCAGTATGAGAAGGCCAATTCCTGTAATTAAAAATGTTCAAAATCTATGTAGTCCCAATTTCATCTCAGCGACAACGCGTCAAAAATAATAATAATAAATAATAATGATAAATGATAAATGATAAATGATTTTATTTTTGTAAGTAGGTTTGTACAAACACTTTTACACGTCAATCATATTTTTTAAAGTAGATGAGGTCGGCGTTTCCTATCTGACTACTCTGAGAAGAAAGGCCGAAACAAACTCAGAGGTCATAGTCTCTTTTAAAGTCCAGACATAATCTTGGTCAGGTTATATGAAGACCATGTAGGTCGATGTCTGAGATGGTCTTTTGAGGAAAGAACCACACAGATTGAGAGGACCTGTCCAGTCAGTGCACGCATTTGTCAGAAATCGTGCAGCTCAACTCAAGACTTAAGGAGCTCAACGATCCGACGAACAATACCAAAGAAAGGACATTTGGGTAGGCCACAAAAATTACTCAAACTGCCAGACCATGGAGAGAATAATAAAAAATATAAAATGAATAAAATAAATGACCCACATCGTCTTCATATTCACAAAAATAATGTAATACTTTACAAGTAAGCAAATGTCATTGTTTTAAAAAAAATATATTAATGTCAATATGTATATTATATAAAAAAAAAACAACAAAAGAACAACAAAAACACTCAAAATGCATAAATTGGAAGCAGCTCAATCCCAAGCCTTTTTATCCTCAATATAATCTTTAACAGTATAAAAAGCTTTCTTGCACAACTTACGTTTAATTAATAATTTAAATTTATTAAGGCTAAGATCTTGAACGTGGCTTGGTAGTTTATTATAAAAGCGTATACATTGGCATCTGAACGAGCCACCTATTTTCTTGAGCCTTGTTGCAGGTACAACAAATTTGTGTTTGTTTCTAGTATTTATATTATGGATTTCACTGTATTTTTTGAACAATTTTATATTTTTATGGGCATATAAAAGATTTTCATAAATATACTGAGAAGGCACAGTCATTACATTAATCTCTTTAAATTTGTCTCTGAGAGAGTGCCTCGGACTTAATTTATAAATTGATCGAACAGCACGCTTCTGCAAAACAAATATAGTCTGAATATCGGCGGCATTTCCCCACAATAGAATGCCGTACGACATTACACTATGAAAATAACTAAAGTACACTAAACGGGCAGTCTCTATATCAATAAAAACTTTATTGCATAAAAGGTGTTGCAGTAAATACATTTTATTCAACATACAGCCAGACGCAACATGAGCCGTAAATTGCAAAAAAAAAACAAAAGAAAATTTGAAATTCGCGGGCTTCCTTAGCGCAGGGTTCCATTTTGCACAAAACAGGGGTATTCTACTCACCGAGTTTACTGGCATCTCTGACAGTAGCAACGACCATGTTATTTGGTTGTTGCTGCGTCAACAACAGGGTTTCTTCCTCGGAGAAGTAGCCGATGTCTGCCTGCCCATTAGCCAGTCTTAGGGCGCAGTCCACCCTGGATGTGGAAAGAGTAAAGATTATGTGTGTCACAGATAAGGAAATAATATGGGTATTTGGGCGGCGGACTAGTGGCGTCCGTCGTCCGACCAGACAGGCCTGAGTTGGCGCCGCAGTGTTCCACGCGCGCCACTCGAGAGTAGGTGCGGCCATTATGGAAATGGCCGCACGGGGAGGTGGGACCCGCTGAGGAACAGCGAGTCAAGGAATGTCGGGGGAACGGTGGAATAGGCTAGGTAGATGATGATGACCCTTCTTCCTTTGTTAGGATATTTACCTGGACTCTACAGAAGAGCATATGACTTGGCTGTCATCCCTGCTCAGGCTTTGGCACAGAGAATTCGGCAATTCAGAGTTGACGCATACTCGGTCTGGAAACAAAAAACAATGCTGTTATAATTTTTTTTTTTTATTTTATTTTTTTTAAATCGCACTTGTACGCAAAATACGCGCATTGACGTGGAGTTGCGGACACCAGCCCGTATTACCAAAAAACACCCTATCCTACTAGGTCATAGCTCACGTATCACACCGGAAAAGGATCGGCACCGTATCAACTCGAGCCGTTCAGTATTCTTTGTATGAATCTCCTGAATAAAGGCGAAAGTTTGTGAGTGTGTGTGTGTTTATATGTTTGTTACGTCTACACGCTCTAACGGCGGGACCAATTTTGATAAAATTTTGTATGGAGGTAGCTGACAACCTGGATTAACATATAGAATACTTTTTATCCCGATATTACCACGTGATCGAAACTTATCCCCTGGTAAAACCACGGGACGCTGCTAGTAAGGCTATAAAGTTAGTCTTTGGTAGGTGTCAATATTTGGGTCGGCTTCCAGTCTAACCGGATGCAGCTTAATAGGTACCAGTATTTTGCATCGAGCGACTGTCATCTGACTGCCATCTGTGCGACTGAGTGCTAAGCGTCGATTGCCAAATCGGATAAAGTGTTATTGGTTTTCCATTAAGAATTCTTAGTAACAGCCTGCAGTTTGGTAGTTGACGGTTTAACCTTTTGACCGCCACACGTCAAACAACCAAAACCGTGCCCTCGGTGTCAGTCTGTCATGTAGTCGAACCGTGGCGTGCTGGGGACATTTTGGTTTGTCATCTCTACATGACTGTGGCGGTCAAAAGGTTAATACCCCCGTGGCTTGGAAAGCACGTAAAGCCGTTGGTCCTGCGCCTGATCTCTCCCCGGTCGTGTCGGATTACCGTCCCATCAGACTATGAGAGTAAAGGGACAGAAAGTGCATGTGTTTGCGCACACACGTGTGCACTATTATAATTATCTCCTGCGTACCTGCCTAATCTCGTTTGAGATCGGCCGCCGTGACCGAAATCAGTCGGGAGGCTATTATAATCCCCCCCGGTGGGTTCCCGCATTGTCGAGGCGGGGGGCTCAGTAGCCGTGGCTTGGACACCCACGGTGAAGCGAAGAGGAACCCGAGGAGGGGCCGCTCGTCATGGCTTTTGCTGACAAGCCAACGACGTAGCGGCCAAAAGTAGGTTGCGGTGCCGCTTGGGCGACATCGCAACTGAGGCAGGCCGCGATGTCGTATCGGAGGCATCGCGGCTAAGGCTTGGAGGTCGCGGCGGGAGAGGAGTGCCGGTATTGCGGTGCGCCGCTCTCCCTACCTTCCGCGGCCTTGACGGGGTCGCCACCGTATGATGGCGGACGCGATGGACGCGGTAAGCGGCAGAGGAGAACACCGTGGAGTTTTAGTGGGTTAGAGTCTCACATAACTGCACTATCTCCCTGTGGTAGTGCAGCATGCATGAGCATTTCTCCACGTTAAAAAAAAGGCTATTATAATAGTTGTCATTTTAGAATTTAAACATGAGAGTTTAGCAGCTAGTTACGCCAGGTAAACGTATGGTCTCTTAGTCACCTGCGTGCGGCGCGCCCATGCCTTATCTTATATCTACAATAATATAAAATGTTCAAAGTCACACGACAATTAGATAAGGAGTGCTAGAAAAATATATTTAGGCTTTTTAGATATTCATTAGGTACTTGGTCATCGTTACAGGGTGGCAGCCCCATCGATGCTTGTAACCATGAAGACCTCCTTCTAGATTCTAGCGAAGACATTTTTCGTTGGTTATCCAAAAAAAAAGTCTGCTGTTGCCTGTTTCATGAAAAGTGGTTTTCACCTACGCGGTCAAAATCTATGGAACAGCAAATTTTATTTTAAACCGACGGATAATTTTAACGCAGGGTTCAGAATCATGTACTGAATTCATGGATATACACAGTTTGCGCATCCATGTTCCCTGTCACCCTGTATTATAAAGATGGCGTCGTGCATTAAAATAGCCTTCTTGAGTGTTGATACTTTTGTACGTGGGGCGCACTATGGACAGTTAGCCCCGCTACTAAAGTGCGTTTCACGAAAGAATTCCCTTCGCCGTAATGTTGGCACCATTGCTTTTCATTGAAGGAAAGCAATGGTGCCAACATTACGGCCGAAGGGAATTCTTTCGTGAAACGAACTTTACCTTGCTGTCTGGTGATGGTTGTGTGTCGTGGCTCATTGATAACAGCCGTGCATCATTGAGCCACGAGCCCCACTATACATTTTAAGGTTATGTCTGGCACTTTATGTAGCGGCCTTGATACGAATTTATTACATTTAGATAAAAGATAAGAATCGTGTCAACTGGTAAATGGGCCGTATGTACGATTGGTATCTAAAACTTTGAAACATTATGACAAGCATTCTTTTTGTTCGTGACTTTAATCGTCAAGCTTTGCAGATGGTAACTCAAATGTTTCGTGCTGAATAGTGTCAAAATCAAAAGTCATCTATTCAAATTAGGCTGAGAATCAGCAATCAGCAGTGCGATTCTGTAACTATCTCACCGTGAAAACTTAGGTGAAGTGAGCGTGGAGTGAGCTGTCAATAGTGTCAATTCCTAGCAAAAACAAACTCGCTTCACCTAAATTTTCACGGTGAGATTTTTACAGAATCGACCGGCAGCACTCTTCGAATGTCAATTTTTTTTTACATTTTTCATCAAAAGTCGAAAACTATGCGGCCTAAAAGAAAAGAAAAATGTTTGAGAATTTCCCAATAGCGCTCTTTCATATGATACCCCAGATGCCCTAGTAGCCCCACTTCGAATTTTACAGACCCTTTCAGTCCGTGTAGCATATAAAAAAAAATATTTCTTTCTTATTTGCAAAATAGTTTTTTTTTTTTATAAAAACGTTGCCTCACACTAGGAATTACTCCTGTATCGTGGGTGCGTTTACAAACATTTAAATTCACATACACAAACAGCCAGACCCGGAACAACTACCTGTAGGCAATACAAATATTTGTTCCGTTCGGGAATCGAACCCGCGACACGCAGCGCAGCAGTCGATCGCTCAGCCACTACGCCAACCGTGTCGTCAAGTTGGGCAAACGTCATTTGAAACTATTCCAAATTTCAAGTTGATAGCATTAGTAGTTCTTGAGATATCCAGCTATGACAGACGGACAGACAGACTGAGTTCGAAAGTCAAATTACTGACGACTGGAAGAGAGAAATCGGTGTGTAACTATGAATTCGTCTGATATAATACGTTTATTAAGGGGTGTTAGTATACATAGATATGTACGTATTTCACGCAATTTGTAGAAATAAATACAGTTTTTACAGTTTTGTTTTGACACGAGTAGGTAACATAATGTTTTCTTAGCTTATTATCTTAAAATATTAGAGTTAATTGCGAGTGTAACTAAATATTTATTTAAATATTTTAACACAAGAGTTACGTCATGTTTAAAATGCTCTACGTATTTTCCAAGTTCATCTTAGACATCACTGGACAGGCTTGATGGACCGTGAGCAAGATGACATCACTAGAAAGGGGATGTCTACCGAAATGACGACTAAATAGAGAAGTATGGAAGAAAAAGACATATGTTGCGTCAACCAAAGTCAAAGCATTTATTTCAAATAGGCACACAAAAGGCACTTTTGAACGTCAAAAATTACAACAAAATAGAATTGATTCTAGTCGCCCCTTCCAAAAGGTAGTTTTCGTATGAAGAAGAATGGGCAAGAACCTCCACCGTTACTCTTTTAAAATGTTTCACAATATTTTGCATACATTAATTATATAATAACTCGCTTCTGCCCGCGACTTCGTCCGCGTGAAATTTCTTGTTCCCCCGACCCACCCTATCGCACCACTTCGTTTTCTCTTAGCGTTTTTTCCGACTCTTTTTGCTCGGCTCCTAAAGGTCATAGCCTGATGTTAAATAGCCTATAACCTTGCTCAAGAATTGGGCTATCAAATGCAAAAAGAATTTTTCAAATCCGACTGGTAGTTTCAGAGATTAGCGCGTTCAACCAAACAAACAAACAAACTCTTCAGCTTTATAATATTAGTATACTCGTAGATAATATGTGAAGACGATGCACCTAAAATAAAATTACTATACGACCGCAAATACATTGGAAAGCATGCCCTTATCCCATGGTGATATCTAAGATCATCATTCTCAGAAGAATCACCAGGGAGATCAGGGGGGGATCAGGGTGATCTTAGATATCACCATGGAGGATAGAAGTAAGGAGTACTGACTCATATGGGGCGAAAGTTGTAAAAGTTTCACGTTTAAAGGTCATACACGTATCAAATCGGAAAGGGATCGGCACCGTATCGCCTTTTGCCTCGACGTCAAACAGGCGTCAACCTAACGTATACACGTAACCAAAGCGGATCAACAGCTCCGATACGTCGACTCGGCTACGGCTAGGCGAACGCCGCGCTCACGGCTCGCCGACCGCTGGTTGATGGTGCAGCAGGCAGACCGGTGGGGTGAGAGGGGCAATGGTGGACGAAGAGATGTAAGCTCGGATACGGAGAGACGTAAGCGCGGGGACGACGAGCCGTAACGCACCGCACCGCGGTTCGTGAGCTTGTCCCGAGGCGAGGCGATTACGTTACGATTCCGATTAGTGTGCGTTGCAGTAGGGAGTTTCATACAAAGAATACTGAACGGCTCGAGTTGATACGGTGCCGATCCCTTTCCGGTTAGATACGTGTGCTTAGCACCTTTGAGCAGTAAAATAACAGTTCAAAAACCCTCCACAATGGCGCCAATCATCTTTGAACCATATCCTTTAGCGATAAAGTTGAAAATCTATTAAAGAAATTTGACAGATTGTAATAGCTTGATGTGCTGGCGTCTCTACCTATTCAAAAGACAGATGGAATGGAAACGCTGGGAGGGGACGCTTTAGGAGGACATACAGTGACCTTATTGGACACGTTCTTCAGAAAGTTCAGGTGCGTAGTACTCGCAACTGGCGTGCGCGTAAACGAAGGAAAGGAGTAAGTATAAGAATTGTAGTAGGTGGCATTCTGTAATTTCTGCCTACCCCCATGGGAAGAAGGGGAGAATTTATAAATGTCTGTAAAACATCACGAGAAAATCTATCGTCTATTCAAATATAAGTTTCAAATTGGTGTTATTTCAAAGTCAAAGTCAAAGTCAAATCATTTCAAATAGGCACATTAAAGACACTTTTGAACGTCAAAACTTACAGTAAAATTGAATTGATTCTAGTCGCCCCTTCCAAAAGGTAGTTTTCGTATGGAGAAGAATGGGCAAGTTAAATACATCAAACTAATGTCAAATTTATTTTAATGATATAATTAATTTTATTTCAGACTGACTAGCACTATTGAAAAAGTTATAAAAATGTTTGAAGTTGTAGCGTAAACTGAACTTTATTGTGTAGGATTTAAAGTTATTTTTCCATATACTCATATTTGTTTATATTTTAGGCAAATAAGTTACGAACGCAGATTAGACTGATTATGTTACTGTATACTGTGAGTCTGTGACAATAACCCAAGGTTTTCTCACGATGTGAGGTTTACTCCGTAATCGGATCTTGCGGTGCGTTACGGCTCGTTCGTCCCCGCGCTTACGTCTCTCCGATCTAATGCGCACAGCAAAAGAGTGGAACTCTCTACCTGCGTTTGTGTTTCTGAGTGCATACAACCCGAATCTCTTCAAAGTAAGAGTGAACAGGCTTCTTCTGGGTGAGCTCACTCCATCGTAGACTTTGTCTCTGTCATCTCTGACCTAGACTAGAGTCAAGAGCAAGCCCATTTCAAAAAAAAAAATCCCCTTAGATTACAGTAATGCTATTCTGTAAAAGCTCACCGTGAAAACTTAGGTGAAGTGAGCGTGGAGTGGGAGTGAGCTGTCAATAGTGTCAATTCCTAGCAAAAACAAACTCACTTCACCTAAGTTTTCACGGTGAGATTTTTACTCATAAATCCCTTTTTATTTATTTCTAGGTACTGCCCATACCCGTCTCATATTTTTCATGAGTCACTTTTTATAAACACTGAAAAAGGGAGAGGCTCATTTTTTTTTAAGTGAAAATTTCTGTAGGCGCTTTGGGCATTTTTTGAGATAGGAAAAATACCATTGAACTCGCGACACTGTTACCGTTATTGACACCTCTGTTTTAAGTTTTGGCCATTATAAAGAAATCATCTTTGGGAAGAATGACCTTCAAGCATATTTATAAAATTACTATGCTTTTTCAAGTTTCCACTTCTGTCGGCGCTCCTGGAGTGCCACTGTTTTATTTTCTACAATAGTCCTACAAGGTATCGTGTACGTAATGTGCCACAATTCCAATCTCGGCGAGGGGGGGCAGTGGGGCAATTGCGTAACACATTATCAATCCGAATCGGTTTAATTTTGACAGTTAACAACATTTATTGCGCCATTGCGGTACGTGTTGAGCAGAAAAATTCGAAGATAAGAAGCAGTGGATTAGCAATTTGCTTCAAAATTATTTAGATTCCGATTGTTACGCAATCAGGGTGCAGCCAGCGGTGCTATTCTGTAAAAATCTCACCGTGAAAACTTAGGTGAAGTGAGCGTGGAGTGAGCTGTCAATAGTGTCAATTCCTAGCAAAAACAAACTCACTTCACCAAGTTTTCAAGGTGAGATTTTTACAGAATCGACCGCCTGGAGTCCATAGCACAGGGTATCCTAGTTTGGATTCCTGACTCCCACAAGTCCTAGCACCTCCAATATTTATAACACCTCTATACTGTAATTGTACGGACGCCAGCACATCAAGCTACACCTAACTGTCAGATTTTCCCAATCAACTTTGAACCTTATGCTTTAGCTATAAAGTTGAAAATCTATTAAAGAAATCTGACAGATTGTGGTAGGTTGATGTGCTGGCGTCTGTACTTTGTGGGATAAATAAAATATTTATTTATTACTAGCAGCGCCCCGCGGTTTTAACCGCGTAAGTGTAGATCCCATAAGAATATCGGGATAAAAAGTATCCTATGTGTTAATCCAGGAAATGGTCTATACATGTGCCAATTTTCATCCAAATCTGTTCAACGGTTTACGCCTGATTGAGTAACCAACATCCAAACATCTTCACAAACTTTCACATTTATAATATTAGTAGGGTTTATTAAAAAAATATTTATTTAGTATTTTCTAGAACCACATGGCCATCAAGGGCTTGTACACAAAACTGCGATGCGACGTGGCATCGCAGCGATTCGTGTTGAAGTTTTCTGCGTTGCAATTCGCATCGCACCGATTAGCAGTATTATGTACTGTACAAGTCTTAATCCAAGCGTTGGGAACACCAAATTGCGTAAAAAAGAATGTGTGAATGAATGAAATCTCTTTTCAATTATAGAGTGCTCAAAACATAAATTTAACTAACTGCCCGAGATTTGCATCCGTTAAATAGTGATAAGATGGCCCCTTATCATTTAGGAGTCGATATTATCACCGGCGAGCTATGGCCTAGTGATAATACTCCACTGCCGAACCCTTTTCACATACTTAGCAAGAAGGTTACTTGTAAAACTTCAGAAAAACATATCTACAATAATCGTAAAGTTTTTTTTCCAATAATTTAACGCTATCAATAAATCAATCGAACAAATGGTAGACTATCGATTGCCAATAGGCCGCCATTTTTCTTTTGACTCCTTTAAAAAAGATTACATAATACTTACAAATCGTTTGTGCCGACACCGCCCCGACCACACACGCAAATAGAAAAACTTCCTTTAAACCCATCTTGGCACTGCACAAACACTGTAGGAATAAATCCTACGTTAATTTAAAAAATCCTGCCGCCGTCTACTTTACCGAAGCTTGCGACACTGGTGCCCTCAATGGCTAATCTTATTTAAAATGTACGACTGGTTTATAGCTGGGTATATCTTATCAGTATTTCGAATTTCAGCGTAAAGGTGGGTGATATAATAGCTGATACGCTGATAACGATGCGTCGAGCGATTTTTCGTCGCGCAGCGAGGCGGTGTCCTGCTGGGAAGCGTGTTAGGCCCTTTGGCCTTGACGATTTTTTGCTATGATTTTTTATGGGATTGACTGAACTTTTTGAAGGCATTATAATGTTATTTTTAGCATGAAGTAGAATATCGTTTTTGTTTGACAAAAGAGGGATAGGAGGGATTAGTCATTGAACACGCAAATCTATGAGACTACCAGTGGGGTTTAAAAAGTTATTTTTGCAATTGAATGTAAAAATCTCAATTATTGAGAAACGTATAGGCTGTTTAACATCACGCTACAGCCCTTAGGACCTGAACAAAAAGAAAATAAAGTCAAAAAGAACGCTGAGCAAAAAAACAAAGTAAACGCCGCCGACGCAGCGAGGTGGGTCGGGAGCTAGAAATTTCACACGGACAAGTCGGTGGCAGAAGCTAGTTACCTATTATAATATTAATAGCTATAGTATATTATTTGACGACCATAAACGAATTCTTGTCAAATTCTTTGAAAATAACATTCGTATCGCCCCTTAGTAGAATATCAATCAATTTCATGAGAATGTTTGTGAGTCAAGATAAAAATATGTAAGACAAAAGATACTGTTAGTGGAAAATAAAGATGTGTCATAAATTCAGCACCCAGCACCCAGTCATATCCTATTGTTACGACTTCCGAAGCATAATAGCGACCTCTAAGTTCTCTACAATAATGCGTTTAGGATTGTAGTGGAGCTGCCTCGGGCATGTTCGCGGTGGAGCGCACCGCCTGTTTTCACGCAACTATGCACAGGCGGAGCACCTCTCTGGTGCGCAGAGTACGGGCCAGCTAATGTTCGTCGAGTCGTTGAGCTTCTTGAGTTCCGAGTTGAGCTTACAAATTACTGACAAATTTAATGCTTGTGCTAACACTTAAATCAAATATGTATGGTACATATATACTTTCCTCAAAATACCATATTAGACAGGTCTTATGGTCTGACCAAAATTACGTCGGGACTTTAAAAGACTGTGACCTCTGAATTTGTTTTGAAAGAAAGAAGAAAGAAAAAAGAAAGAAAGAAAGAAAGAAGAAAGAAAAAGTTTGACGTGTAAGAGTATTTAATTTAAACCAATTCACAGAAATAACATTTAATTATTTATTATTCATTGATAATATAAATTGAGATCCCACTGTGTCTCGGAAAGCACGTTAGGCCGTTGTTACCAGCTGTCAATGGTCTTTGACAGTCGTTATAGATAGCCAAAAGCTCAAAAGTCTGACAACCAGTCTACAATGCGTGCCACGAAAGATGAGACTTGACACACCACGTGGTTTGACATGCGCAGTACACGATTTTAGGTATCTTTAGCGGTATGAGGTCTGAGTGCGGGACGGGACCGGACGTCATAGGGGCGGCGGAAAGAGCGGGGGAGGCGGGGTCAAGTCTCATCTTTCGTGGCACGCATTGTACAAGAGTATCGTGTTAACCAATAATTGGGTTATGGAGGTCAGATACGCAGTCGGTCCACGTAAAATACTTGTATTCAGCTGCATCCGGTTAGACTGGAAGCCGACCCCAACATAGTAAGGAAAAGGCTAGGCAAATTGATTGAGCTAGTTATTCCAAAGATATATGACTAAGATAGATTTTACAGTTACAAAAACCGGAACTAAAGAACTATAAAATTAATGAATCAACAATTAAATTTTCTTTGAATAAGGAAAAGTCAATGAAAATTGAACAATCTTCTGAGAATAAATATTGGAAGTATTTAACTGTTTTGGTAGCTGCCAGGATCTAATCACCAGGAAATAAAGTTCAAAATTGCGTGGTTCTGTGGATGTCTGCCATAGGATATAGTGGGTTCTGAAGTAAATAATGTATCCTTTGACATAGTACAGAATATTTCAGTAGTACAAAACTATGAATTTAAAGCGATAAAATTAACTGTTCTGAGCGTTTACGACGTACGGCATTTCATACAAACTTTCAAGCCTTTGTTTTTCGAAATGAATGAACCGATTTTAATGAAACTTCTTAAGATGCAAGATACAAAGGTTTAAAAATTTTGTAATTCAAATTCAAATTCAAATTCAAATTATTTTGAATTTGAATTTGAATTTGATGCAAGATACAAAGGTTTAAAAATTTTGTAAAGAACGTTTTCCGCCAACTCGGGTCCTGATGTGTGGGAGGCGACAGACGTCCCCGAGTCCGTCGCCCCTGGACCCATTTAGGGGGGCTGGAAGAGGGCGTTGTCCGCCCTCCGCCAACGCCCGGTGCGCGTGCTGCGGGCCGGGTGAGTGGACGAGATCTCCCTCTCCCTTCCTTGCGAAACGGTCGTCTCGCAGAAGGAAACCACCGCGTCCCAGGACTCTTCGCTGCCAAACCATCGATTCGACCACGGCCGGCAGCGACAGGTCACTGCCTACTTCTGAGATGAGGGCACGGCGCGGCTCCTCCCAAGCGGCACACTCTGCCAGCGTATGCCACGCCGTGTCCTCCCGGCAGTCGACGCAGTGGTGACACCGGGCGTCCGGCTCCCTGTTTATGCGACACAGGTACTTCCCGAAGCAACCATAGCCCGAGAGCACCTGCGTCACCCGAAATGACAAGGAGCCGTGCCTCCTTCCAAGCCACCGCTCGAGTACCGGCCGGACCGCCTCGTTGGTGCCGAGGGTGGTGGTAGGGCGTGAGAGCCTGTCCCGCCATTCCGCTACCAGGATCTCGCGAAGCTGAGACCGACGCAGCTCCATATGGCGCTGCATCAGCCTTTCGCCTCGCGCCCGCGCTTCCTCGCGCCACCGGTACAGCGACGCGAGTACTTTCGCCTCCAGGTCCCAGGGCGGCGAACCAGGGCGGGGAACAGTTCTAACCTAAATTAACCCGTTTGGTTAGGGTGCCTTAGCTTAGTAACTGCGACCAATTGGGTTCGCTCGTGGCTGGTCACAATTCTAACCTAACCTGTTTGGTCGGGGTACGTTTCCTATGCTATATCCTTACATAGTAGGTAGGTATATAACAAAGTCGCCCAAATGTGTGTACACGCTTATAACTTCCGAATGACTGCACCAAATACGATAATTATTTTTTTGTTGTATTCGGTATTGCCAGGACAAGTTTTGTATGACAGAAATATTTCGGAAATTTGAAAAAAAAATTGCATTCGTGCGAAGCTGGGGCGGGCCGCTAGTACCTACTTATAAATATCATTGTTACTGCGACCAACTTTGCAAAAAGGCCACAAACGATGGGACACAAAATATCTTGTCCTGCGTGATCTGTCTTCAGCACGTTACAGGAACTGATGGACGCTAGTGATGGCGCCAAACACGTAGCCGAATTCTGGGCCGAGTCCATTTACATTGCTATCGACACGCTAAGGAAAAGAATGAAAAAAGAAAACAGCACTACTGTTGTTCCCCTGCCGACTGACGAATAGTAACAGCATGATGTCATCACTTAGATAACAACCCTAGAGCAAACACAGCGCTGATCAATACTGTACCTAGAATCTTATCAGGCTGATAAAAGGCTTAAGTACATGCAGACGTAAAAAAATATCTCATGTTAAATTTGAACTCTAGGTAGACTCCTGTGAAGGGATTGTTGAACTGATTTTAGGCACCACCCACTGACCTCTACCATAATGTACAGACGCCAGCACATCAAGCTACCCGAAACTGTCAAATTTTCCCAATCAACTTTGAGCCTTATGCTTTAGTCATAAAGTTGAAAATCTATTAAAGAAATTTGACAGATTGTAGTAGGTTGATGTGCTGGCGTCTGTATAATACAAGTCAGTGGTGCCACCCCAAACAGCGTTATAAAATACTCAAACTCAAAGCATTTATTTCAATTAAATCATTTACAGGCACTTTTGAACTGTCAAGGGGTCGGTGAGTCAGAAATATGAAGGTATGTTACTCATTTCAAAGCGTAGAAGGTACCTATGGAGAAGAACTGGCAAGAAACTACATGGATATGCAATTATAGGTTAGGTAGGTACAGACGCCAGCACATCAAGTTACTACAATCTTTCAAGTTTATTTAATAGATTTTCAACTTTATCGCTAAAGCATAAGGTTTGAAGTTGATTGGGAAAATTTGACAGTTTCGGGTAGCTTGATGTGCTGGCGTCTGTACACCAAATCACCAAAAACCAAAACCAAAAAAAAACCAAAAAACCACCAAAACCACCACCAAATTTTCTTACGTTTTATGCAATTTACTGGTCAGTACCAGTAAATTGCAAAAAACGTAAGAAAATTTGAATTTCGCGGGCTACCTTAGCGCTTCCCCTTAACATTTTAGTGATCGGTACCTATTTATTAGTATTTATCATCACCTTCCTAGTTTTCTGTTCTGTTTTTTTCTTGCCTGTTTATATTTATGGGTGTACGTAAATGGTAAAATAAATAAATAACGTTCGAGAGTTTTAATGATTTCAATTAAATTGTTTTCAGTATTTCTATGGGTAACTTTAATCGTATTCGTTGAAAGAAACGTAAAATAGTCATGTTGACATGTGTGTTGCCATAAAATAATTACATATTTACAAGATTTTATTAAAGCTTAGAATAAGATAAAGATACTTGAATCACTCAAATAATTATGTAGATATATGTATATTAGGTATTTTATTTGTGTAATCATAACTCCTTCAATTACAGGAAACCACAGCATCCACAATATTAGAGTTTCTTTAGATAAAATCATAAGACTTGCCAAACTGCAAAAAAAATCAGACTTACACTTCAAAGTGTTCAGTCCTAATAATAAAATATAAACACCTCAGGAGCCTCTTATTCCGTAGCTAGGTCAGGGGCTTGATTCAGAAAGCAGAACTGAACCTGGACACCCATACTGAGGAGGTTCCTCTTTCTAGAGCTAGTTACCCTGTTCCTGATACCGATGGGCCAGTATTTAGATTTTTTTTTTTTTTTTTTACCTCAATAATTTTTTTTTTTCGACTTTAGAACCCAACGGCTTGGCACGCGACGATGGGAAGAGACCAGACGGAATGACCATAATGCCTTGGAAGGTTGGTAGGCCTTTGGTGTGGGATGCAACGTGTGTCGACACCCTTGCGCCATCCCATCTTCCAAGTACGGCGAGTTGTGCTGGGGCAGCTGCTGCAGGTGCGGAAAACCTCAAACGGCGTAAATATTCCAATCTCTTTGAGTCTTATATATTTGAGCCGTTTGGGGTGGAAACTCTAGGGCCATGGGGCCCGAGTGCCCACTTAGTATTTCGAGACATCGCCAAGCGATTGGTCGACTCTTCACGTGACCAGAGGGCTGGCTTATTTTTGGGCCAAAGAATCAGCATTGCCATACAACGTGGCAATGCTGCCAGTCTTTTGGGCACGTTTCCTGTTGACAGCGATGCGGATGAATTTTTTGATGCCCTTTGATTATTTTCCCTCCTTTTTACATATTTACTTGTAAGTACATATTATTACTATTATTTTAATATTGTTAGCTTTTAAAATTCAGTTTGTATTTAATTAAATAAAGGTCTGTAGTCGTAAAATATTTAATAAATATGTGTGTACATATAGTAAAGGAAAAATAATAAAATATTACAATTGAAATGTTTTTCGTTGTCTCTAGGATCGCTTAACTTTAATTTCGTATCCAGAATAAAATCCTGTAAACATGGAGAATTATATCTACTACTAACATTACTTTTGAAAATGTCAGTGTCAATGTCAAATATGCGCTTATTTGACATTGACACTGGCAATGCCACTTTGACACTTTCATCGCAAATATTTGGTTTGGTTCATTCATTCGCGAATCACGATTGCAATTTATTTGGTTTTAAAGCCGCCAGAAAAAGTGATAAAAGCGTGTAACGTCGTAAGAATAATAATTAAAACACAGTTCAGCAATAAAGTCAGCCATGGCAGAACCATTTCAATCATTATCATCATCACCCGACCCCCAGGATAAGCCGAATGACAACGACGAAGCGATAAAAGACTGGACTCAAGAAGAAAAGTATCACCTAATGCACGCTCTCAAAACCTGTGGGCGACATGACATCGAGAAGATACAGGAATTCGTTATTACTAAAAACTTAGAAGAAACCAAAGCCGCAGTTGATTATTATACATCAATAGCTCTACAGCATCCACTTTTCCAAAAGCATAGGGAACAGAGGCCAAAACCTTCTCGAAAATCGCGCGCTCCACTGACAGATTGGGCTAAATTGTTGACAGACAACTTGAACTACAACGAGCTTCGCACTGAGACCCCCACCGCAGTCCGTATGATCGCCGACATGGAAAAGATCCCGTCACCAGAATGCACAGAGAATATAAACTTCAGGCAGGTCTACCACCAAATTGCGAACTCTATGGAAGGAAAACCGTTGACCCCAGACTTGGGTAGCACTGCGGTTCTCCATAAATGCCTCATCGAGACTGCATTGTCAAGTAAAGCGTTTATCAAGACTGCATCTTTCAGGTATATTATTAAAAATATTGATCTGTCAGACAGAGAGATTAACGTGTTCCCGCGCCCAACAGAAAGCCATGAGTTGACTATTTTGAGACATTTGGCTTCACAACGTAGCTATAATCCGCTGAAAGTTCCCGAAGATAACTTGAAACCATCACTTTCACAAGATGATATCAAGCCTAAACCTCTCTTAAACCTGGAGGCACGGAAGAAAACATATTGAAACAATGTTTTCATTGTATGGCACAAATGATGTATTATTAAAATTGTAGCATCAATCGGCTTATAATGTTCGCATTGCTGGGACATAGGCCTTCTCTCTTTGATAGGGAGTGACCTTAATCCACCATAATCCACCACACTGGCCCAGTGTAGGTTGGTAGATTTTACATGTCTTCGAATTTTAAAATCACAATATTTTATTTCACATAAACCTCGATGGGCACTTATGAAACGTCAGAAGCTAGGTGCACGGTTCCAATTAGTCGTTTCCTATGGAGAAGAGCTGGCAAAGCAATTTTGGTTCTAGGACATGCTGGTATCCTAACAATGTTTTTCTTTATGAGAGCAGTCGTGATGATATAATTTTTACAAAATAAAGTGCCCGTCTGGGTTCGAACTTTTTCATACAATTCCGTAGGTCGGGCCGTTATTACTGGGCCACCACTGCTCTCCTTAATCTTTTGACCGCCACACGTCAAAAAATCAAAAACACGCCCTCGGCTTCAAAGTCTGGCTGTAGTCAAACCGTGGCGTGCTGAGAACATTTTGGTTTGTCATCTATACATGACTGTGGCGGTCAAAAGGTTAATTGTTCATGGTCATGCCATTATAAAAATGTTAGCCACTTGGCTAAATGGTAGTTAGCTCTCTGACTGCGCTCATTAATAGCCTACAGCATTCCATTGCTGGACATAAGCCTTTCAAATTGCACGCTATACAGCTCAACTGTCACCTAGCTTCTGCCAGCCGCCCTGCGAGAACCCTAAGTGTGCAAAAATTTTATAATTCAAGTATTGCGACCCAGGGAGGTTAAGTTTAATGTACTATAATTAAGCTAATTTATTCCATATTTTAAGTTTATAAATGTAGTTTTAGTATTGTCAGTAATATTTTCTTACTACGAGTGTTAGGCGTCTGTCTTATTAATCTCCCTAACTTTTGTATTAGATTGAAACATAATGCAAAACATTTAAAATAGACATGTTGAAATATTAATCTATACTTATAATAAATCTGTAGAAGTGAAAATTCTGTACATTGAAAATATCAAAAAAATAAATGGCAGGGGGTGTTACTATACCGACACCGAACCCAAAAATGTGATTAAAAAAATTTTTGTCTGTCTGTCTGTCTGTCTGTTTGTTCAGGCATCACGCAAAAACTACCGGTTAGATTACGATGAAACTTGGTATAATTATTCTTTAATATCCTGGGCACCACACTGGGTACTTTTTATCCCGGAAAAGTATATACAAAAAAAAACAAACTTAATTTTGCGGTTCGATCCCTAGACCCGATTACTGTACCAACCGCAAATAATAAGTTTGTCGTAGGTTACGTCACCCGCAGTGGAGTTCACTAAGGGGCGCTGCACACGGCTAAGATTCTATAATATTTTATCTTAAGGCGAAAGCGCCAGGGTAGCCCGCAAAATTCAATTTTTTTTAGGTTTTTTGGAATTTCCTGGTTAGTATTAAGTTGTAGGTTGATTAATATATGAATCGCGGCCGTAAGAAATATGTATTTACAGAATTCTAATCATTAAAGTCATCAACACAACTCTCTAAGACCACGTAAGTCCAAAGAATAACTGTTTCAGGAAATCATCATTCTTTGGACTTACGTGGTCTTAGAGAGTTGTGTTGATGACTTTATTGATTATAATTCTGTAAATACATATTTGTTACGGCCGCGAATCATATTTTGATCGACGTACAACTTAATACTGACCAACAAATTGCAAAAAACGTAAGAAAATTTGAATTTCGCGGGCTACCTTAGCGGTTCCCCCTTAAGATACAATATCGCTCGCCATACAATTCAATGGACTATCACACACGACGAAGATAATAAATAATATTTCATATTTTCGTATCTTAAGATGAATTTGAATGGAAAAAAAATGTATTTTTTTTTATTTCTCATTTTCTAATAGGGTGAATGAGGGGAGGGTGAAATTTCACGCGGACGAAGTCGCGGGCAGAAGCTAGTATGAAATAATTATGTATTTTTCATGAGTAGTTTTGATGTAAGTATATAATAAACCATTTTTATACTTAAAATTATGAGTTTTTTTAAATTCTTTACCTAACTAATAAATCCAACGAATTCTCTAATATTTTGGGGTATCGATATCTAAAACCAGGCAAGAGCGAGTCGGACTCGCGGACCGAGAGTTCCGTACCATCATAATTATGTTTTTAAATTTTTATTGCCTGGCCTATATTCGTCAGAGAATTTTAACACTGCACGCTGCGGTGTAGAATATTGCAGTTTTAGGTCAGCGCCATCTCTTGCCCGATAGTAGACCTAATGAAACTTTTGTTGATGATTTCTGAAAAAGTGTGCTATATAGAGACGTCGTTTTATTTTTCCTGTAATCTTTACATACAACTTCTGTCACATAGAATGATTTCAGATTTTTCTCCATGCAAACTTTGGAAATAAGGGGGGAACGGTATTATTTTTTACATTTTTCGTCAAAAGTCGAAAACTAAACGGCCTAAAAAAAAGAAGAAATGTTTGAGAATGTGCAAACTGCGCTCTTTCATCTGATACCCCATATGCCCTAGTAGCCCCACTTCGAATTTTGCAGACCCCTTACAGTCCCTGTAGCAAAAAAAAAAATTTTTTTTTCTTATTTGCAAAATAGTTGGGCAAACATCTAAAACTATTTTAAATTTCAAGTTGATAGTATTAGTAGTTCTTGAGATATCCAGCTGTGACAGACAGACAGACTGAGTCGCGTCATAAGGGTTCCTTTTTACCATTTTGGTACGGAACCCTAAAAATGAGAATAAAACAAATGGTTTTATAATATAATTGTTTTATTAAAATTAAAATTAAAATAGTTTATTTCTGTAACTTTCTTTTACAAACTTATTCTGTGGCTAGAACTTCCCAGGAAGCATGTATTATGCTTGTGTTGGGTGGTTCTGCTCCTCCCTCGGGTCAACATATTTTTAGGTAACTAGTTAACTAAACTATTTTAAGTACATAATTACAAACAAGTACATAATGGATGAAGAGTTAGAGACACTGGTATGACTTCTCTTTATGTGTGTGTGCATGCGTGAGTGGTGTGTGTGTGTGTGTGGTGAGTGTGTGTGTGTGTGAGAGAGGGGGTGTGTTTGTGTGTGTGCCTTTGTGATATTATGTCCGAGTGCATACACCCTCTTTTTTTTAGTTTATTCTCTCGATAGAAAAAACGTACGACTGGAGCTGCGGTTCTTGCCGAGTATATCTACGTGATTTACCGTCACTGACCGACTGGAGCCGAGTATACCCGATTCAGCGTCACCGACTGACTGGAGCCGAATATACCCTTTTTTTTTTTTGTTTCCGGGGTGGAAAATCCTCATGGATGTCCGCCGCCCTGGGGCGGGCGACGGGGTCTGTCAGACTTACTGACTGAAAACCACCCCGGTGTTCCATCTCACACCTACGCCGGGGGTCACGGGAACGTACGATCCTTCCGCAACCCCCGACTGGTGCCGGCCTGCCACTGCGGGCCTCGTCTGAGCCGAATGCCTGGACCAACGGCTTAACGTGCTTTCTGAGACACGGAGGGGCCATGTTTACATCGCCAGACCAACCGCGGCAAGCGTAGCTTCATCTGAAAGTTTGTATGTTTGCATGTTTTTTACGCTTTCACAACAATACGGCTGAACGAATTTGGATAGAATTTAGCACACAGGTAGACCACCTGGGTTAGGACAAAGGATATGCGGTACGTCCCAGTGGGATAGATAATTTTCGATTACCACGCGGGCGAAGCCGCGGCCAAAATCTAGTGTAGTGAATAAGTTTTTTTTTTTGACCTGTGTTTATAACATTTATTTCTCAGACCAAATAAAACAAGTGCGAGTCGGACTCGCGCACCGAGGGTTCCGTACAAACCTGCAAGGTTTACAAAGTTCGTTCATTACGACAATCGAGTCATAACTATGGTATTTTTATTGCATATGAATTTCAACTTGATAGCTCTACGCGTTCATGAGGAAAAAAGTAATAAGTTTATATTTATTAAAAAATAAATATATATTTTGTAATGTAACTAAAAATTTAAGGTTTTCGGAATTTTTCCTTTATGTGTGCTATAAAACGTTGCTTCATGCCAAATTTCAAGATTCTAGGTCGACTGGAAGTACCCTTTAGGTTTTGATTCCCTTGCGAGTACTTGCGAGTTTCAAAATATGCAGCTTAAATTGCTGTTTCTTTTGATTGCGTTGACATAGAAGTTTGATTTTGTTACAGCTTAAAGGTATTATAGACCTGAGTATTTGGTATGAATTTCAATTTAATACCTCTACGCGTTTATGAGGAAATGGGTAGTAAGTTTAAAATTATTAAAAAAAATATATTATGTGATATAACTAAAAATTTATGGTTTTCGTAATTTTTCCTTTATCTATGCTATAAGACGTTGCTTCGTACCAAATTTCAAGATTCTGAGTTCACGGGAAGCACCCTGTAGGTTTTGATTCCCTTGCAAGTGTCGAAAATTTGCGGCATAAACGGCTGTATCTTTTGATTGCGTTGGCTTAGAAGTTTGATTTTTTCACAGCTTCAAGGGACAGTAGACCTGAGTAATTGATATAAATTTCAGCTTCATACCTCCACGCGTTCCTGAGAAAAAGGGTCTTGACAGACGGACGGACGGACAGACGGACAACAAAGTGATCCTATAAGGGTTCCGTTTTTTCCTTTTGAGGTACGGAACTCTAAAAACCAAGACAGACGGCTGTCCTGTCAACAGTAAAGTGAAGCCGGTTTCGCAAACATGTGTGCACATAGTGAGGTGTGATTTGATTGTAAATGTGTGCGTGTGAGCGTGTATGCACAGAGCGGAGGTGTAGTTTTTGCATGCTTCACTGTATTGTTCGCAGCGCTATGTCACGGCTTTTTATTTGGTCTGAGATTTATTTTATGACTCGAATCTCGACCATCCTGCTGTCTTGTGAAGATCGTCGCTCCACCCAGCCTGATGGCACCCTACCTGACGTTTATCGATTCGCGGTCTCGCCTCAAGAACACGTCTACCCCAACGGTCATCTTTTTTACGGCTATGGCCGGCCCATTGCCACTCCGACTTGCTGCTGTGGGCTCGACTGCTTAGGCCAAGTAAGTATACCTCATCATTTCAGCCGGAAGACGTCCACTGCTGGACATAGGCCTCCCCCCAAGCACCTCCACTTCGACCGGTTCTGTGCTTCTCGCATTCTACCTAGTATACCTATCCTTCTCCTAGTTTACCTACTTACAATGCGTGCCACGAAAGATGAGACTTGACACACCACGTGGTTTGACATGCGCAGTACACGATTTTAGGTATCTTTAGCGGTATGAGGTCTGAGTGCGGGACGGGACCGGACGTCATAGGGGCGGCGGAAAGAGCGGGGGAGGCGGGGTCAAGTCTCATCTTTCGTGGCACGCATTGTACACTTATTTTTTTATTAATCCGTTTCTACTGTAGCCACTGTAGGTGTTGATCTGAAATACAGACTCATCGCTATTCTTCTGAGAAGCCTACCATACCTAGATGGAAGTTGGGCCGGTTTGGGCCTGTGTCTGCTTGGGTGACTGAATATTCTAAAAACCGGTCAAGTGCGAGCTGGACTCTCGCACCGAGAGTTCCGTAAATAAAATAATAAAAAATTTAGGTATAGAAATCAAACAGTTCATTTAACAAATTAAATTTCATTTGAAAACATCCATGGATCGGTTTGTTACTAAACTTCAACTATTACCAACGACACTGGTCACTTTAAATAACTTTTGGTGACTTTACCAGCAGTTGGTAATCGCTGAGTGACTTCAGCAGACGGCCCATGTGCCTGCTACCAGCTGTACCAGACCAGCACCCTACACTCAATCACAGTTTGAATCATTTTGAAGGATATTGCTAATAAAAGTGAAGCCATTCCTACCCCGCCCAGGGTGTTAGTGTTCTGTGATCCCTACTGTTAGTGTATTACGCAATTACCCCGCAGGGAGGGGACAAAAATTTTATGTCGCCTCCTTACGCCATGAATATATTAATTAATTTATTTATTTATTTATCCATTTATTTCAGGCGTCAAGGCCCATATAAAACACATACAATACAATATTAATATAACTTAAAAATACTATAAATACATACAACATTAAAATTACATTAAAAACGAACTGCTAAAAACTAACGCACACGAAGTGTCTGCAACGTGTTTCGCGGTGTCATGTAGCAGGCCACGAAACCGGCGGTACACAACACCTTTCGGCCAGAACTCTTCCTTGCGAAACTTTTCGAGATGATGTGTCGGAACACGAACCACGAACGACTTGAAGTTCGTGTTGTGACGCGACTCCAACTTCTCGACCCTCAAAGTCCAGTTGGTCTTCACACGCATGTACTCCACGATCTCCTCAACCTTCGTGGAGTGGTGCATTCTTCCTTCTTCACTTTTCATAGACACTCATTTTGACAGTTGATGAAGAATAACTGTCATAAATGTTCAAAATTAGAATGGACGTTATGATCGTATTGTTTTAGACATTTTCCATGTTGGTTTAAAAAAGTATTAATTTTGTCTACTTTTTATTTTGAATCAAAAATTATTATTGTGAAAACGATTTTATGAGTTTATATCCTGGAGAAATAAATTCCTGTACCAAATGAGAAGATACAGGATTGCGCACTAAGTGTCGGTGAGTTTTTGTGGCAGTAGACATCACAATATAGCCATCACATTCATCTCGAAATTTTCCCCACAAGTCGCAACAAACTACACCCTTAAGACAACCCACTGACCCGCATGTCCCCCAGTCCTCCGCATCACATGCCAATATCAAGACAAACGATTTCTACTTTTCGTCACCGGCGCGACTTTCAGACTTCCACTCTTTCAAAAGGACCTAATACCTATACCTATAAGTCAAAGCTTCTACTTGTATTTTCTTACAAACCTTAGTAGCTCTATAATTCAAAACATTTTGCGTTGCGGTATTTACAGTATTAGCTAAAAAAATGTCTCTTTAGATCAGTGTGCCTCTTGCAAAGACCTCCTCTATAGAATTTGTTATTAACACCTCGGAGTTCGGCAGTTGGCATTGACCCTGCGCCTGATATCTCTCCGATCGTGTCGGACTGCCGTCCCATTGGAACATGAGAGTGAGAGCACTTATGTCTGCACACACTTCTGCAATATAATATTCCCGCGTAGATGGCTAGTCTCAGTTGTGACGGGCCAGAATAGCCGAAATTCGGTCTGGCCGACTATTATTAGTCCAACATTCTGATTCATACAAGACAGCCTGGTTGAAGATCCAACCATTGTTTTATACGTCTCCCTCTTCCAAAAGTATTAATTCGATTTTTGTAACCATTGTACATTGCTTTATTTATTTTTCAGGCAAAAAATGGCACGATGTCGTCGGAGGCGGAAGTAAGTTGAAATAAAGTATTTTACCTGTCGCGAAGGCAGAGGGAGTTGTGAGCAGTGGTAGTGGGTTAGGGTGCGTAAAGACGCAGGTTCCCGGTGAAGACAAACCGATGCCATTCAAATAAATCAATCAACTCATCCTGTCGCAGTCCAATGCTGGAGTTAGGCCTCTCCCAGACGGCGCCATAATACCGTGTCCTCCGGCTTTCGCATCCTGTCTGTCCCAGCTAACCTTCTTTAGGTCGTCGATACCGATCGGTGCGGGTAAAATAGCCCCGTATTGACTTATGCTCACAAATAAAGAAACGGGTTAAACATTGTGACCGTTCCTTTCCGTAGATCAATCAACCTGCAGCGATCTGTAACGGGAAACCCGCTGCTTTATGCAAACACCCTTACCCAGGCAATCACTGCCTTTGTGCAATTTATATCATCACCACTGCTTTTAAAACGGTGACGGAAAACATCGTGAGGAAACCGGCGTGTCCTAGAATAAAAAATTCGAAAACATCTGACATCTACTAACCCGCACTGTTCCAACGGCTCACTCCCTTCACAGAGAGGAGGCCTGTGTGTCCCCCGCTCTCACTCACAGAACACTAATACCCTAGTATTAGTGTTCTGTGAGTGAGTCTCCTTGTGGGAATATTTTTAAGGCTGATTATGTATCTCTAACAGGACTTTTTATTTGCTTTTAAATCGATCCTGGATTTGATTCAGAGTTCTGCAAAGCTATTCACAACCATTCGACGGGCTTCCGAATCGAAAATGACACATTTTTGGTAACTTGCATAGCTATATTAGCTATTCACAACCACTCGATACGCTTCCGTACCGTATCGAATATCAATCAAAAATATTATAACTATGTATAGAAAAAATATTATATTGGTGCCGATTCTGTTGTTCACAAAATAAACGTAAGTTCAGTGCATCTTTTTGTTTCTATTTCATTAGGAAAAGGACAGAAGATAAATTTTAATTTAGTCCTGTCAAAAATAATCAGCGCCTGACATAAATTGACGTAATTTTAGTAGGCAAGTTTTTAATCACGTCTAAACTTGTATGTAAGCTCGGCATGCTACGCAATCAGAACCCTGAGAGAAGTACTAACTTTACCTCAACTTAGGAGGGTGTATTTCGCTTTGGTTGAGTAGAGGCTCAGATATAGCATTGAGTTTTGGGGCAATAGCTACAAATACAATATCCAGTCAGCATTTGTTATTCAAAAGAGAGCTTTAAGGACAATCCTTCGCATGAGACAGATAGAGTCTTGCAAGGAACACTTCATAAGATTAAAAAATGACTATGAATATGACTATGGAGTAGTGTCAGGCGCCGATTGATTTGACAGGACTAAACTAAAATTTATCTTCTGTCCTTTTCATAATGAAATAGAAAAAGATGCACTGAACTTAAATTTAGTTTAGTAAACTAAAATAACTGTCAAAAATACCTCTGTATTTTTGACAAAAATAAAATTACGAGAATTGCCCATCTGATCTAAAGAAAAACGTTGAACAATTGATGTTGGGGATAGCGTCAGTACAATTATATTCTGTGCTTAAAGGAAACGAATTATCTAATGTTCTTTTATTTATTTTCTGTTTCAGAATGTGCAAAACGTAAGTACCTATTAAAATGTTACCTATTCTTAAACCATCTTTACATACATATTATTATAGATAGAGGTATGAGAAACAGGGTGAAAACTTAACTCATCCTCCATAGACAATAGAGGATCCTCAGACCAGACGGGTGTTGTGTCTGGTGGGCGGACGGACGTAATATATGTCATGCTAGTTGCGCGGTAAACTTTGCTTGCGCGATGCAGGATTTTGCGTAACCTCAGTGTGATGCGTTGTTCCCATGTGAGGATGTAGATGTCGCCACACATAACCTATCCCTAAATTCAATTCTCGGGTCCAGCTGAGTGATCTAAAAGAGTGACCATGAAGTTTCTTGCCCGAGAAACCGAGAAATAGCAAGCCAAAAATGAATTCATTAGTGAATCGATCCAACGACGCGACGTTGGATTTCGGCACTCGTGAGCATCTTTCACTAGCCTACCGAATGATCGAAGCATGAAATTAAAGGAACAGCGTTCATGTAAGTGTCGGCTTCCAGTGTTACTGAATGCATCTGAATACCAGTATTTGACGTGAAGCGACTGCTTATCTGACCTCCACAACCCAGTTACTGGGTAACACGATACCCCTTGGTAAGACTGGTTGTCAGACTTTCGGCCTTCTGACGACCCGCAAATACTATCACAACATTCACAAATGACAGCCGGGACCAAGAGCTTAACTTACTTTGCGAGGCACGGAGGGGTCTCGGTATGTAAAGATATAGTCACCTATCCACGGAACGACTGCGGCTAGAGTAGGTTAGGCAGGATTTAGTGCTATAAGCTTGGTCCGTACAATGGGCCTTATAAGAAGGCTAAAAGTCACCCAAAGAGCAATGGAGATGAGGAGATCCGCAGGAGAGCCAAGGTAACCGACATAGCCCGAAGAATTGCCAAACTTAAGTGGCAGTGGGCAGGGCACGTTGCTCGCAGAACAGATGGCCGATGGAGCCGAAGGGTTCTGGAGTGGCGACCGCGTACCGGAAGACGTAGCGTTGGAAGGCCTCCCACAAGGTAGTCCAACGACCTTGTGAAGGCCGCAGGAACCCGTTGGATGCGACAAGCACAGAATTGGTCGAAGTGGAGGTGCTTGGGGGGAGACCTATGTCCAGCAGTGGACGTCTTTCGGCTGATATGATGGATGGTCCGTACGGACGTCCGCTGTCCGGAGCGATCGTATAGAAATCAAATCTCCGCGGGCCGTGCACTACTAAACGCAATAATTGTTTTCTATACGATAGCTCCGGACAACAGACGTCCGTTCGGACCATCAGAATATCACTGTATTGACCCGTGCGGCTGCTATTACAATAGAATACCCTACCACTCTCTGTTATTACCTAACCTCGAGGCTCTAGCTCCTGAGCAACGTTCATAAACACTTTTTTCTTAGCCGGTGCCGCACCAAGTCGGGCAGATTCAAGCGTTGTCGGCGCTGTGACCGTCGCTACAGTGTGCGGCAGGGTTGCTGCAAGCCCCGGCGCTGTCCCCGTAAGCGGAGATCGCGCAAGAGAGGGCGCTCGTGCGGGCGACCACGGTACGAATATCGGTACCTGTAGTCGTATTTCAAAAGTATCTCGTTCGTCGACTCATCAGCGGCTGCCGTCGACAAAGTGCTGATCGTGTATTTAAGAACGGTGCTCAAATATGCGAGCGGCACGTTCTCGATGGCAGCCGTAAGGTCATAGCACAAATATCAACTCGGAAAGGGATCGTCACCGTATCGCCTTTCGCCCCGCCGTCAAACAGGCGTCAACCTAACGTAAGCACGTAACCAAAGCGGATCAGCAGCTCTCCGATACGTCGACGCGGCTACGGCTAGGCGATGCCATGCTTACGGCTCGCGGCCTGCCTGCAGCACCATCAAACAGTGGTCTGTTTGATGGTGCTGCAGGCAGGCCGCGGGAGGGGTGTGAGGGGCAATGGTGAACGAAGAGTCGACAGCTCGGGTACGGAGAGAAGAGAGCGCGGGGACGACGAGCCGTAAGCGCGGGAACTGCAAGTTGACCACGCACCGCACGCCTCTCACTCTCGGAAAGAGGAGGGCTGTGTTCCAGTAGTGAGAACAATAGAGGCTATGCATGGTTTACTGTCACACAATTACCAAAACCGCCGAAAAACTTTTAGACCGCTGCCCGTTAATTTTTTCAATTGTACGGACGCCAGCACATCAACCTACCACAATCTGTCAGATTTCTTTAATAGATTTTCAACTTTATCGCTAAAGCTTCTTAAGGTTCAAAGTTGATTGGGAAAATCTGACAGGTGTAGCTTGATGTGCTGGCGTCTGTACATAATAACTTTCCTAAAATTTAAATAACAGTTGTAAATATCATTACCCTTACCTATCTATCTTACCGTCTGACTATCTATCTTACCCTCTATCTCCTAGATACCTATGGCGCTGCCGATCACGTTGTGGCTCCTTCAAAAGATGTAGACGCTGCGATCGTCGCTATCGTATCAAACGATCTCGTTCTTGCCGATCATGATACAGCTGCAGCCACAGTAACTAATTATAGTCAGTAAGTAATTTCATTTATTTATTTACTAAGGGGACCCCACGAGCAATTTAGTTGCCCAGAAACTTTTTTATCTGTCTCTTCGTCGAGATTTGAAGGATGCGCACACGGGAGCTCAAACCTCAGTTGGCCCATTAGATTTTTTTTGTCCTTATAAAAAACATGTATTTATGCATACATTTGCGCATAAAAATGTGCGCTGGCTGTGTCAAGGTTCCACCTAGTCAGTCGGAGGTTGCGGAAGGATCGTACGTTCCCGCGACCCCCAGCGTAGGTGTGAGTCTGACCGCCGCCCGCCCCAAGGCGGCGGACATCCATGAGGCTTTTCCACCCCGGGAACAAAAAAAAAAAGGGGTTCCACCAAGTGGTCATTTTGGACTAATTCAGGTTAATTTTTTTTCAGGTATTGTCTCGTTGGTGATTTGCCCCCATTACCCAGTGTTTGTTAAATTGTGCAAGTGTCTCCATTCAATAGCAAAATAGATTCAGGACATGTTTTAAAACGAAGTTTAATTTCTTTACGTTCGTTTCCCAATTAATTAGATCCCTGAAGCCAATTTCCCGTAATTAAGAATAAAATCTAGTCGCAGTCTCATTTCATGGACAATCAATGTCAAAAACTAAAAAAAATTGAGAAATTAGAGGTATTTTTGACATATTGAGAATGCAAAATTCTTGTAAAAAAATAGGAATTGTCACTCTGATTATAAAATATTAATGAACCCAGTCTTGAGCCTTGAGGTACTCCTAACTGAACTGGTGGCCCGGGAGATTTCGCGATAGTAATATTTACCCATTTAAATCTATTTTTATGTAAATACGAACATATTACGTTAAAAATGTTGCTATGTCGTATTTGTAAACACACACACACTATGAAAGGCCTTACCCTTTTCCCAATTATGTTGGGTTTGACTTCCAGTTTAACCTGATATAGTTAAATACCAGTATTTAACATGAGGTGACTGGTGCCTATCTTTTCTTCAAAACCCAGTTACTGGCGAGTGGCGGGTAAGGGGCGCTAAAGGGTTCACAAAATACACAAATAAAAAACAAATTATTACACCAAGATTTTTATTAGAGATTGTCATATTTGAAGATGTTAAACGCAAATACATAATCAATTATATAAAAAACAGTACATTATGTTAAATTACGACATGTTACAATTTTGAGATCACATTTCCTCCCTTAATTTTACATCAAGCTTGTTTACCCTGTTGGTGTGAGCTGAAGTGTACATCGGTACACCCACAATTTGCCAGTTTTGGTCTCACGTATCGTACGATCAAGCCATCAAATTCTAAACTCGGGGACTGCCTATATTTACATTTTGTACCTCCTCGACTCAAGTTAACGTTACAGTACGTTGTCTTATTTCAGACAGAGTCAGAGACAGAGGGTTAAGCACAGATCAAACGCAGCGGCATTATAAAAAAATGGCCTTAATCGAGGACATTTTTAGACAATTCCATTCAAACAAAATAATGGCCAACGTGGCATTGTAATTAAAAATTAAAAATGCTCCTTTATTGGATTATCTATCCACTCTCCCTCTTCCTTATTTTTCCAACGTGGGTCGTTGCCAACATCGTAATTATCCTATAACAAGGATACTCCACCACCTCTACGCTTGTAGTTATTTTGTATAATAGGTACTGTTGTGGGCACATAGCGTCCGCAATATTACCATTGAATGACGTCACTGAAACGCTGTGAAAGTAAGTTGGGTGTGTTTTCCTACAGAGCGTTTTTGACACCGGAAACCTCGAAGCCATCATTTTCATGACAGCTGTCACTAAGGTCCTTGCGGCAGCCACTGTACTTCTAGGAGACCATAGCTTTAGTCTCCCACCCCTACAGACCCTACAGGGCGGAGAACATCCATAAGTAGTAATGAGGTTCACACACAAAAAAGTGGTTAAGACGGTCTGTTAAACCGTGTTTTTTTCATATCGTTTCGCGAATTTAAGCGCCAATTTTCAAGATCATTACAGTATCCTTTCACGCGCATACTCCATGGGGCCTTCGTACCCGTTGGAATGATTTTAGGCTCGATTCGTTGGCATTTAGAAACCCACAAGCCACAGCTCCAGCTCTTAATAGTTGGCGACCTTCAAACTCCTGTGATAACGTGCGAAGAGCTGCAGCAGTATTGATAATTTACTTTTTAAATGTTTTGTCTGAAGTACACCATTAAGCTATAAATCGCCAGTTTCCGGACGCAGGCTTTCCTTCAAAGGTCAGTTTGTATTGTACAGACGCCAGCACATCAAGCTACCCGAAACTGTCAAATTTTCCCCAATCAACTTTGAACCTTACGCTTTAGCGATAAAGTTGAAAATCTATTAAAGAAATTTGACAGATTGTAGTAGCTTGATGTGCTGGCGTCTGTACCTTGATTTGCGTTCGTGCCACCAGCACAGCCATTTAGCCTATAATGTTCCCACAGCTGGGCATCCTCGCTGTGAGAAAGACTGGGCTGTAATTTACCACACCAGCCCAGTGCGGGTGGTCAGCGGGATTGTCCGAAAGGGTTACCGCTGGCCCGGAACATAAAGGGCGAAGGAAGGAACACGGGTGGGTTTTAGTAAGAGTCTGACACTCCCTTCCGCTCCACCCAGAGCGGGAGGAGTCATTTGATGATTTCCCATCCTGAAAAAAAAAAAAAAAAAAAAAAAAAAGCCCAGTGCGGGTTGGTAGATGTCACACGTCTTCGAATTTTTAGTTCTAGGACATGCCGGTTTCCTCGCGATGTTTTCCTTCACCGTTTTGTGAGCAGTGGTGATGAAATAATTTTTACAAAGTAAAGCGCCTGTCGGAGTTCGGACCACGACCTGCAACTCAGTCGGGGCCGTCCCCACTGGGTCACCAACTGCTCGTGCCACCTACCTGGGGGACCTAAGAAGGCCACTTTGGTGAATCATAAAAGGATAACGTTATTAAACAAAATATGGCGAAGACAATCCGTGTTTTTCTTTTTTTCGCTGCACTACGTAGGTATAATCAAAGAGATGGGATTGGATTTGGATTGGACCGATTCGTATTTTAGCACACACAAAAAAAATAACTGAAATATCCTTCATCAATGGGATTTGATTCGATTAACTTAACAGTTAACTGTCCATTACGATTCATGTTATCCTTTTATGATTCGCCAAAGTGGCCTAATAAGGCCCCCAGTACTTGAATTGGTAGGCAGCATTTTACACCTCACTCTGCTATATTTAATTAATTAAATATTTCTTTGTCACATGTTTTTTTTTAATTCTTGGCGGAGTTTAATAAACTAACGCCAAGAAAGAGAAAAAGACGAAAGTTTTTTTTACTTTATTTTCGTAAGGGCGGTTGTATACGTCCGTTTTTTCGTTTGGACGTCTACGAAAAGCGCTGTACGGAATCAATTTGAATTACCGAATCCATTCAGCGCCAGCTAGTCCAGTCATTTTAGGCATTTTAAACCCCCAATCTGCGGAAAAATTCCTAGTGAGCTGAATTTTTGTACACACCTTTATTGCGACGTTGTAATGAAGATGTGAAAAATCGACATTAATATCGTGCCGGCTAAAAGAGTTATAAAGGTCAAAAGGTCACGAAAATCAGTTTTTTGCAAATATCTCGCGACCTATTGGTCGGAGGTCAATACAGGTCATTATAAAATTGTTTGTCGTGAAATTATCTACAAAAAATGCCTCTTGCAATTTTCTGTAAGATTAACCGTTTTTGAAGTAGAGCGCTGAGAAAGCAACTAGAATGCACTTACATACAGTATTGTATACCTTATACCAAGGCCTAAACTCTATTGTTTTTTATTTATGTTTTTAAGTATCTTAAAAACTTCTATCTGATATTTGGACGTTTTATGAAAAGTATACTTATATTATAGAGGTTTGGAACTTAGTAAAATCTACTACATATATAATTATATTATAGGTACAAACGACCTCCGCTGGCAGATGTTCTGTATTTTATTGTTCCGAGACCCGTCCCTTTATACCTGCTACTGTCTCACTTCTCTAATAACACGTCTGTATATTTTTTCTCTTTTTCTCTCAACTTCTTCACTCGCTTCTTCTCCACAAAATAAACAGATTTTTTTTAAATCAAAAGCTCTATTTCTTTTCTTCCGCGGAGATTTTGATGTACTCGGTTCTTCTTGGCGTCGTTTTAAAGCCGGAGGTCGTTTGTGTAATATATAGTAGATTTTACTAAGTTCCAAACCTCTATAATATAAGTATACTTTTCACAAAACGCCCAAATATCAGATAGAAGTTTTTAAGACACTTAAAAACATAAATAAAAAACAATAGAGTTTACGCCTTGGTATGGTATACAATACTGTATGTAAGTGCATTCTAGTCGCTTTCTCAGCGCTCTACTTCAAAAACGGTTAATTTTACAGAAAATTGCAAGAGGCATTTTTTGTAGATAATTTCACGACAAACAATTTTTATAACGACTGTATTGACCTCCGACCAATAGGTCGCGAGATATTTGCAAAAAACTGATTTTCGTGACCTTTTGACCTTTATAACTCTTTTAGCCGGCACGATATTAATGTCGATTTTTCACATCTTCATTACAACGCCGTAATAAAGGTGTATACAAAAATTCAGCTCACTAGGAATTTTTCCGCAGATAAAATCTAAAATGACTGGGCTAAGCCTTTGTTTTTGATGCATTCATTTATATTTTTTTTATTATTTGTTTAGATTTTTCGTTATTTTTTAAGTTTTTTTTTTGTTTTTCATGTTGTTTTTTCATGTTGAAAAAACGTTTAGGTAAGTAAATAATCAATATAATGCCTAATTAACGTGTCAATTTTTTGATCTTCGATGTTTTAGGAGCATTAATAATTAATAAACAACATTGAACCTTATTTTGTTTTGACGATAACGCAGGTTAAGTGGAGATGAGTCATTTTACTAGCTACTATTACAATTTTTTTTTTGTACGTATTTTGGCCTCTGATGACCGCAAATCGGCAAGCTTAGGACGGCTCGCCAGCTAGATTGCAACATGCTGGATACGGAAAGCGAAGAACCGGGTGTTGGGACGCAGTTTAGTAGAGAAGCCAGAAGTGAACTGCGGTAGCATGAGTAGATTGATTGATTGATTGATTGCGGAATTTGATTATTGGCTCCGCACATGGACGCGAACGTCCGCTAGAGCAGCGTGCACTAGCTTTCGACACAGACATGTAGACCCGATCAGGGGACATAGGTAATGAGAGGTTTTTTTTTAGTATTAAAAAAAAACATAGTTTCGAAGAACTCTTTAGATGGCGTTGAACTGACTATGTTACTAGGTGGCAAATAAATAAATAAATAATAAAATAAATTTATTTCAAAGCCAAAACGAAGTTAACTAATTACTTCGTAGTTAATTAATTATGTACGTTTCGTTTTACGATCTCAAAATTACATCCAAGTGAAATCTAAAAATGACGTTCTGTTCCTTGCAGTAACTTACCAAGTTCAGCGCCATCTATCCAGCGACTAGAGAAGAGTTTAAAAAAAATAAAAAGAAAATCCCTCATTTCCAATGTGAAAAAGAAGTGATTCATCCAGTACACTTTACACATTTTGACATTGCAAGAAAAGATGGAGCTACCTCTATCTTTCTTGCAATGTCAAAATGTTGAATTGTAAATTTTGCAAGTGTTTGGATACGTTCGCCCGTGCAACAGGGCAGAAGCGTGTACGGTGCTTCGTCGCACAAGCAACTGGACTGTCGGCTATGCAAATATACGGTGGTTTGTTCGCATAAAATCAAGTGTTCGGTGGTTTCTTCGCTTCAGCAACCGGCTAATAGCGCTAGCGACTAGCCAATGTGTAACCAGCCTTAGAAAAAGACTTCGATTCCAGCAAGGGAGGATTTTTTTGAGCAACAAGCTTTTTCAGTCCAATTACATTAATTTAAAGTCATTTTAGACTCATTAAAATCTACTAAATTAAAAAATAGATACTTTTAAACACCTGTCTTTCCGAATTTTCAGTCGTTTGTTTTTATCACACCCTAAATTGGAATAATTCCAATAAATAAATGGGGTATATTCGCAAAAGTTTTGATGTCTAAACAATCCTTTCACAATTATTGTACGGACGCCAGCACATCAAGCTACCCGAAACTGTCAAATTTGAACGCAATCAACTTTGAACCTTATGCTTTAGTGATAAAGTTAAAAATTTATTAAAGAAATTTGACAGATTGTAGTAGCTTGATGTGCTGGCGTCTGTACTATCCAAAGACAAAGTTGAAATGTCTCATGTGCCTGTACTTACACGGGCACGTAAACCCTTCAAAGTTCACACACAGCACCTCAATTTGGCGGCAAAAGTAAGGCGTCTAGAATCCTGTCCATTATGTACTTTTGTTTTGCGAATATGTCCCATTTTCACAGCAATTCTCCTCAAAATAGTAATTTCGAAAGGCCTTTCTAAAAAAAATCTTTATAAAAAAACTTGGAAGTTTTTTTTTTGGAGTCTTTGACATTTGGCCTAGGTACTAGGTAGTCGTTTAAGTACAATGTCCACCTAGAATGTGTTTTATAAGTAGTTGAAGGGCCCTTCTATCGAACACGTTTAGCGCCAGATTTATACAAAAATGATAGTGATAGTATTATGACAACTCTTCGAAAAAGAAGTCTTAGGCACTAACACTTAGAATTGATTTCAACCTGGCTGTGTGTTTTGTGACATTTCAACGGACATGTCACAGTGACAAATACACAGATAATCTCTGTGACATTGTCACGGACAATTTTTTGTCTGTTGTAATGTTACAAATGTGAACGCAGCTTTAATACGTATAGATAATGAAAACATGATTTTAAAGTTACAAAAGCGAAATACATAATGGTATTACGAATGCAAATGAGACTTAAAATACGTCACCGTTACCGAAAGTGAAAAAAAAAAAACATTTAGCTGATGAAAAAAATCGGTGACGCTTCTTGGCAAATCCGAACAGTTACAGCTATAAATATTGCATGATGCCAGTAATCTTAGGCCTTATTATTGTTTGACAACTGACAGCTGTCTGCTGTCATTATTGACAGTTCTACTTGCTGCAAGTAAATTCCTGGCGTCAAATTGCGCAATAGAAAAGTAGTATTTTAATACCCTCACACATACCATATCTGTTTTTAGTCGCAGCTAGAAACGCCCCCTGCGCCGTCGACATCATTATAGTGGCCGCCAAACAGCTCTATAGTTCGGCCACCTTCAAAATCTTCCCGCGTACCACAGATCCTTCTCTTGTTATAAATGCCTGGAACTTCTTCTAGATCTTCAACTGTTTCTTAAAATCCATCTTCATGAAGGTTTTACTCGCCTGTCCGGTTAAAAGAGGTTCATGCATGCACGTTCCAATTTTCTGACATTCCAACTGCAGTTATTTATTCGGGTTTCGGCATCTTTCTAAAGTTGTAATCTTGGCTGAATTCCGAAGTTGTCTTGTAAAATAATGAGGGTATATTTATCTTCTATGCATCTAAAGCTATTCCTGTCCGGATCATCCAAGGAGGTTTACAGCTTCGACCAACGCTTCGGCGACTGCGGGGTCACATGGGCGACGTACGCATGGTTGGGTATATTACGCGGACGATTCACGCAAAATGGTGATTGTATCACCAAGTGGTTCAGCAGCTCGATAGCTTCCTCAATTTCTTCGTAAGACTTCGTAGCGACAAACTCCTCGATGCTTGCGATGTCCTTCCTCACAAAAGCCTTAAGAAAATTCACGTACTGTGGCTTGTCGTTCAAATTCCCTTCTCGTAGAGTGAAGCTTAGGTTGGTCTTTTCATCGTAAATCGGCTCCATGGCTGAGATTTCGGCTTGCATACCTACTTCAATGTCACCACACAAAGAGATCACTTTTTTTAAAGAGACGTGCGCTCTGTGCTGCGTTCGGTTGGAGACTGGGTCCAGAGCGTCAGGGGAGGATGTGTGATCAATAAATCAGGGGGATTCAGGGGAAGAGAAGAGAGGGTTGTCCGCGACTGCGTCCCGCGGATGTGCCACAGAAGCTCCGCCTTGTAAAGCTGGCCACTCGCGTTGTGTTCTTTTTGCCCGATTGCGGCAGAGACGAAAAGGAGGGTAATGTGTTTTGTTGATAAACTTGTTAGTTTAAAGGCCCCAGAGGCGTGTTATTATATTTATGACTAGCTTCTGCCCGCGACTTCGTCCGCGTGGAATTTCACCCACCCCCCATTCACCCTCTTGGGGTGGAATTTCGACAAACCCTTTCCTTCCCTTTCTTTCATAAATAACACACCCTCCAGGACCAGCGATTTAGGCATATATTAGTCAGTCAGAACTTGGTTAGGACTAATATAGATATTAACTAGGGATGCCGCGATACGCCTTTTTGCCGATACGATACCGATACCGATACTCTTATAAAAATATCGGCGATACCGATACCGATACCGATACGCTTACTGAATTCAAAAAGGAAGGTAGATTAAATAAAACACAATTAATTAATAGTTTTAGTAATCAAAATTAACATTTAAGTATAAGATTTTTATGGAATTATCAATTTTCGAAATTTCAAAGTGATTCCATATAGCATTTTTGTGTTTTGAAGTCGATATGACTGGTCAGCGGGATTGTCCGAAAGGGTTACCGCTGGCATAATAATATTTAACGTATAATCTTGTGGAGCACAACTTAACGTGCTTATTTTCTGCATTAATTTCATTCTAAAATAAAAGAAATAACCAAACAAACGATGAGGGCGCCACTGCCCGGTCGGCGTAGCCTTAACCGACCGACATCTGTGGAAGTTTATAAGTTTACAAACTGATATTTTAAGGTGAATGGGTAGTAGTAGACCGCGAAATTCAAATTTTCTTACGTTTTTTGCAATTTTTAGGTCAGTGTCAGATTGTATCTTGATCAAAATATGATTCGCGACAATAGCAGGTACATATTTAAGGAATTATAATCATTAGAATCATTAATATATCTTTCTAAGTTAGATTTCTACCACCAACCACCAATCTCTTATGGAAAAGTGTTAGTGGTAGAAATCTAACTTACAAAGATGTATTATTGATTCTAATGATTATACTTCTCTAAATATGTACCTGCTATTGTCGCGAATCATATTTTGATCAAGATACAACCTGACACTGACCTGCAAATTGCAAAAAACATAAGAAAATTTGAATTTCGCGGTCTCAACTACCCATTCACCTTAAGTGAATACACTAACAGCGATCGATGAACCTACAAACATTATCATCAAATTAATTGCTTTTTTGTTTAATCATATTGTTTAGATATCGGTATCCACCACGTCTGTAGAGTTTTGCTAGCTAATTTAATTTGACCTAGTATTAGGTGTTTACATAAATAGTTAAATAAATAAATAGTTGCGAAAAGGCTAGGTAGATATATTCTGGTAGCAACGCGAATAGCACGCTTTAAACTGTTGCATCTCTCCCTTGCTCCCCGACGCGCCCCTCGTTGATTGATCACCTGCACTGACTGCACTTCCGATGTCCGGTATAGCACAGATAATATAATGTTCATCTAGCGTCGAAATAGGTTATATAAAATAGGTTATACCAGAACATTCCAGAAGATGTTTTATTACATGTTGTGATGTAACATCGCGCCTTCACAGGAGGGATAGGCAGATATGGGAGGGGCTCGCAGCCGCACAGGCCGATCGATCAGGTTAAGCTACGCTTGCCGCGGTTGGTCTGTGGATGGGTGACCATGTTTACTTACCGACACCCCTCCGTGCCTCGGAAGGCACGTTAAGCCGATGGTCCCGGTTACCATTCGTAGATCTTTGACAGTCGTTACGGGTAGTCAGAAGCCCGAAAGTCTGACAACCAGTCTTACCAAGGGGTATCCACGAATGGCAGCCGGGACCAACGTCTTAACATAACATAACATCGTTCTCACATCCATATTAATATTACAAATTCGAAAGTAACTCTGTCTGTCTATCTGTATGTTACCTTTTCACGCCTAAACCACTGAACGGATTTCGATAAAATTTGGCAGAGAGATAGATTGCATCCCGGGGAAGGATATAGGATAGTTCTTATTTTCGTTCTTAGAAGAGCTTTCGTCGCACAAAAGAGATGTATACGTGCGATTTGTAATGTAGACCCATTAACATCCTGTAAACCATTATTTAGAAAACTTAAACTACTTACAATAACAGGTATTTATATTGAGGAAATATGTAAATTTACCAAATCTCACCCGGATATATTTGAAAGACTGGGAGATAAATGTAAGTTCAAAACTAGATACCCTAATAGATTAATTATTACTGGAACGAAAACTGAACTATATAGACGGAGTTGCTATCCTATGTGTATTCAGATATACAACAAGATTCCTAACCAAATTAAGGAACTACCAATGGTCCGCTTTAGAAGGGCTTTACACAGATGGTTAATTGAAAATCCTTTCTATAATATAAAAGAATTCCTTCAGCTTAAAAAATAATCTAATTGTAACAAAAATTTGCATGTCATTATTTTATGATTGAATATGTTAAGCTACTGTAGTGCTGGTCCTGCTCCATAGGACAATCTAGAGTCTAGACAAAATCAAACGGGTTGCTAATTTAATTGTAAATTTATATAGGTATATATATTTTTTATTTATTTATTTAAATTGGTTTACATTCTGTAACTATTTAACTCACACCCTGACTTATTACTTGTAATTTTTATTTTATTTAAATGAAACTTTTACCATGTTTGTAAATATGTGAGCACCATGCATCTATCAGATAATTAATTTATATGACATGGTTACATTTTTAATTCTTTTACCTATTGTGGTATAGTAATTTTATTTTAGGTGCATCGTCTTCACATATTATTATTATACAAAGTTGATACGACAGAGGGGCTTTCCTTTAAACTGCCTATACTAGATACCATTTTCAAGCTCTGTACCAAAAATCAATTAAATAGGAGCAGTAGTTTAGTCACAAATGATTTTTGAAGTTTTTGCTACGTTTGAACACGATGTATATTTCCTAACAGCTGATTATCTCATACGCATAGGTCATGCACCTTTAAAACGATAATCCGAGTATAAGATACATTGTTGCCGCACAAGTACAACCAAATATTTCACGAAGCAATAAATACACACACACTTGCACTTTCACTATGAGAGTGACAATCATAGCAAAACCCCCGCGCCTTTTTCCCGCGCGTAAAAGGAATAGAAATAGGTCAGTGTATTGCTATTGCATCCTAGATCCTTGCGAATTTGCTAAAAAAACTTGTTCTTTCAGTGTGGACAGTGCCAGTGCGCACGCGTCCTTCATTCGGGATGTACGTTACGTAACACGGGAGCCCCGGCGCGCGCCGCCGCCGCGCCGTTATGTTTGGTCGAACTCGCTGACAATAATTGTTTTTTTTTTGTTATTGTGATAGACACTAAATAAGTTTAATACAGTATTTCTTTTTTTTATTGTGACAGGATACGTAACTTGGGAATATTATTATTTAGTGTTAGTGTTTTTTTTTGTGATTGACTGTTTTTATTGTGATAGGATACGTAATTAAACGTTGGTTGTATGTGTGTGTAATAATTAAAGTGTTCAGCAATGCCTCGTGTAACTTTCACGGCGTCAGAATACACTTACATGATTTTAATTTACGGTGAATGCCGTGGAAACGCAGATTTAGCTCTGCGAACATAGGTACCGAGAAAGGTATGGTGACCGGCGCAATAGCCCTAGGAACGCCGGCACCATACAATTGGCAGTACAAAGATTACGGGAATTAAAGTGCTTAGCGACGGACAGTGATTTAATTAGAAAAATTAATAACAATATTCTCCGTCGGTATAATTTGTGCATTAATATGAATCGAGGACACATCGAGAACTTAAAAATTTTGTGTTTTTGTGTGTGCGCGTACTTTACAACCTTACCTAACATAAAAGCCGGCGGGCGCTAGCGGTCTAAACCGCCCGCTCCCCGCCCCCCCCCCCCCCCCCCCCCCGCCAAGAGAGATAAGACACACGCACACGCGCTCCTGCGCGACTTTGTTACCTAGGCATCTAAGGTCAGTCAAATTTATTTATAAAGGGTGGTTGCGTTTCACTCTGACTTTAAGCCATTTAGTTTGTTTGAAAAAAAAAAAATCTCATTTTTGGAGCTTTCTATTTTTGTACTGTATCGAATTAATACTATACACGTATAGTATACGTAGTGTAATTTAATGCCCCACTGTCATATCAACTCTGTATAATTAATGTATACAAAATATTGTGAAACATTTTAAAAGAGTAACGGTGGAGTTTCTTGCCCATTCTTCTCCATACGAAAACTACCTTATGGAATGGGCGACTAGAATCAATTCTATTTGTTGTAATTTCTGACGTTCAAAAGTGCCTTTAATGTGCCTATTTGAAATAAATGCTTTGACTTTGACTTTACCTTTTTAAGAACTTCTGTAACCATATTTAACGGCAAATAAATCTTTGACTTTGACTTTAACCCGATATTCCCACGGGATCGACTCTTACGCGGTTAAAACCGCGGGGCACTGCTAGTAATAAATAAATATTTTATTTATCCCACAAAGTACAGACGCCAGCACATCAAGCTACTACAATCTGTCAGATTTCTTTAATAGATTTTCAACTTTATCGCTAAAGCTTAAGGTTCAAAGTTGATTGGGAAAATCTGACAGGTGTAGCTTGATGTGCTGGCGTCTGTACAATTACAGTATAGAGGTGTTATAAATATTGGAGGTGCTAGCACTTGTGGGAGTCAGGAATCAAAACTAGGATACCCTGTGCTATGGACTCCAGTTGGTCGATTCTGTAAAAATCTCACCGTGAAAACTTAGGTGAAGTGAGTTTGTTTTTGCTAGGAATTGACAGTATTGACAGCTCACTCCACACTCACTTCACCTAAGTTTTCACGGTGAGATTTTTACAGAATAGCATCGCTGTATAGAGGTGGGAATATCGGCATAAAAGTATGTACCCTATGTGCTAATCCAGGGTGTTACCAACCTCCATACAAAATTTTATCAAAATTGGTCCGGCCGTTTGTGCGTGAAGAAGTAACAAACATACAAACACACTCACAAACTTTCGTCTTTATAACATTTGTGTGATGTGATTTTAAAACACCTGCGACATCGTCCGCGTGAAATGTCTTTGTTCCCCCGACCTACTCCGTCGCATCGCATCGCCCGCCCGCGCTTTACTTAGGCGCCATCACCACGGGCGAGAAAATCGCGGCGATAGTCATGCGGTGCCATCAAATTATCGTCGCGATGATATCGCCGTGTGGAGATTGATTCATGAAGTATCTATTGAATTTGATGGCACGGCGAGACTGCGATTATCTCGCTCGTGGAGATGGCGCCTTCGTTTTCGCTTTTAGCGTTCTTTCAGGCTTCTTTTTCTTTTTGGTCGGCTTCTTTGGGTCTTAACGTGATTTTAAATATACCCTTCCTCAAGATAACGAGCTACGGAGCTATCAAATGCAAAACGAATTTCTCAAAGCCGAATGGTAATTCAAGAGATTAGCGCGTTCAAACTTTCTTATAGGTTTTCCTGTAACAAACTATTGATTACAAGAATACTTATAAGAACTTTATGGTCTTAAAACAACATGGTAAATCTCAATATTGTGCGTACAAACTTACATTTTCAGTTGGAATGTATGGGAGAACATATTTTTCAAGTAGGTACAATGTTAAGTTTGTTCTCGGGATAAATTCATTCCAACTACGGAACCCTCTTTGTGCGTGGTCCGACACGCACTTGGCCGGCGAACATAAATGCAGGGAACAGCTGATAATTTTTCCGCGATTTCCAGGTTTGGTCCCATAGTAAAAGTTGTTCATAATGATGAGTACAATGACCTCTTAAGCGGTTGTTAATGTTTTACCAATACCTAACCCTGTATATAAATATAACTAGCATCCGCCTGCGGCTTCGCCCGCGATGTATGTCGATAAAAACTATCCTATGTCCTTACATAGGATCCGTTTTATCTATATACCATACATTTTTATATAAAACTAGCTTCTGCCCGCGACTTCGTCCGCGTGAAATTTCTTGTTACTCCGACCCACCCCGTCGCATCGCATCACCTGCACGCGCTATTACTTCGATTTTTAGCTTTGCGTTTAGCTTAGCGTTCTTTCTGACTTTTTATCTTTTTGCTCGGCTCCTAAAGGTCATAGCGTGATGTTAAATAGCCTATAGCCTTCCTCAAGAATTGGGCTATCAAATGCAAAAAGAATTTTTCAAATCCGACGGGTAGTTCCAGAGATTAGCGCGTTCAACCAAACAAACAAACTCTTCAGCTTTATAATATTAAGTATAGATAAGTATAGATGATTGTAAACAAAAAGAAAAACGCCAAAAAGTATCCATAAATATAATTATAATATCACAATTTTCCTTATTGATGTATTCATTGCTTGAAATTAATTTTGTACCCCTTCGTATCAGGGTCCTGCTCCATTTGAAAATTTTCCGTTGACAAGCCGAAAGGTTTCAATATCATATTGCCTAAATCTTTCAGTTTTCCAAACATTTCCGTCTTCAGTTTTTCGTTTTTTTCTTCTATTAAAGGGGGGAGGCGAATGGTAGCAATTTTCGCGTCCTTATGGGAAGGGTCCAACTCCAGAATTTTCTTGTAGTCCGCCAGTGATTCATCGAATTTTTCTGTGGCTTCGTATGACTGTGCTCTCCTGAAACACATGATAAATGATTTAATTCTGTAAGTAGGTTTGTAGAAACTCTTTTACACATCAATTATATTTTTAAAACTAGATGAGGTCGGCGGAATGAAAGGTTTTCATTATAACTTATCATGAGCATACAGTACCCGGCGACAAATATTGCACATCGACCTTTGGTGATTGGTGTATTTTATACAAAGAATAAAAATAATTATCAAAAGAAGCAAATCATGATTGTTTTAACAGCTCCTAATAGATACCTACCGGACTGTTTGTATTTCGTGCGACAGAGATAACGCTCTACGAAGCCGAAATTAGCCGATTGTCTCTTTCCAAAGGTCGATGTGCAATATTTATTTTTCAATATTTACTTTGACTTTCCGAGTTTTGGTTCTAGGACATGCCGGTTTCCTCATAATGTTTTCCTTCACCAATTTGAGAGCTGTGGTGATGAAATTATTTGCACAAGGAACAGCGCTTGTCTGAGTTCGAACCTACGACCTACAACTCGGTAAATCTGGGCCGTTCCCACTGGGCCATCACCGCTCTCACTGATCGAACCGTCCCGCTGTTATTATTTAGCAACGAGATGCTCTATTTTTCTGATTGCAATTTAAATTCGATTTTATTACGCACTAAGTATTAAAAAAAGGATTCCTCACCTAATATAAGCCTTAACATATTTGTCATCCAGCTCAATGGCTTTAGTGCAGTCTTTGGCAGCTGGCGCGTACTTCTGCAGCTTCATTTTAGCTGCACTTCTGTTGCAGTACAATATCGAACGCTGTTGCGGGAACTGGAGCGGACACGTACGAAGACCTGGAAAGTTTAGATGGAAATTAGTTGTTAAGGAAATAAAAAGAAGGAAAGAAAGAAGAAAGAAAGAAAGAAAAAGAAAAGAAAGAAAAAGAAAAGAAAGTAAAAAGAAAGGAAAAGAAAGAAAAAAGAAAGAAAGCAAAAAAAAATTAATAGATTTACATAGACAAAATACGTGCTTGACGTTGGAGTTGCGGACACCAGCCCATATTATAGAAATAGCGTAATGGCTAATTACATGTTACGCTATTTCTTTAATTTAAATAAGTTGAAAGTCCAGTATTCCTGAATAAGATTCGTGTTCGTGACAGTTTCCTGTGTAAATGTGGTCTTGATGATGGTACTCTGGATCATATATTTTTTTCATGTCCTTCAAATTCCCAATCTTATGGTTTGTACCATTCGCTTCCCAAAATTAAAATAACACTTCCCACTAACTTCCATTCCCTCGTTAACTAACTTTTCCCCTAAACTAATCAAAGTCCAATCAAAATTTTTAAATGACAATGACAATAAAATGTAGCTTGGTGTGTAATAATAATTATAATAGTAAATATGTGTCATTATAAAGTAGAATAATAATTATTATTTTATGTATTAAAAAAAATAATCATGTTAACTAACAAAACTTGTATTGTCCTTTCAGCTACTAACATTAACAATTAACAACTACCACAAAGTGCAACTTTCGACGGTTCATGTGCTGTGCCGCTGTCACTACATGACGCTGGCAGAATAATCAACATCAGCTCAGTTGACAAAAAGGGAAAAAAAAGTTAAACAACCCAGTTACTGACCAAAATATACCCCTTGGTAAGACTGGTTGCTTGGTGAGTGGTCGTGGTTGGGTTATCGCATCTGAAACTGTCATTCACATACCTTCAGTATATTTCTCAATACTCCGCTCAAAGTCTCCTACTTTAAACGCCTCATTACCAGCCTTTTTCAACTCTTCAGCAATGATCTTCCGCTCCTCTTTCTGGTCATCTGTGAGGTCTAGTTCTAGATCCTTTAGTGACTCTTCATCAATGTCTGTATCACTGTCATCTTTGTCAGTGTCTTTCTCTGCGTAATCCTTGTCTAAATCATGGTCTTCAGTTGATTCGGAATGTGTTGGTGTTTCTGGAAGGGAGAGAGCATCGAAGAATGAAAGATAAGTTTGAGAAAAGTTAAGCCAATCAAAAAAACAAAAGTCAACCATCATCAGCATTCACTGACAGACAACCACAGAGATAGATAGGCCTAAATAATGCAAAGTATCACGATCTGTATCAAAACCAAGTGTGCCATTTTTACTACCTAGTATGACGTCACAAGATCTATTTAGTGCTGGGAAAATCAAATCGATTCAAAGACGCCGCCGGGTGCGGCAACCGTGACACGCTCACCCAGCCAGCAGTACTACAACACGCGCGAAAATGGCGGCTTACGATTTTGTATGTAAGCTAGGGACGCGAAGTATTTGCTTTTGCATTATCTAGGTGTGCAGACAACGCACAGCCTAAATTGCTGTGTTTAGAAACTTTTGTACAATAGCTCTGTTGTATATTTAACATACCCGGCGATAAATATTGCACACTGACCTTTGGAAAGAGACAATCGGCTAATTTCGGCTTCGTAGAGCGTTATCTCTGTCGCACGAAATACAAACAGTCCGGTATCTATTACGAGCTGTTAAAACAATTATAATTTGCTTCTTTTGATAATTATTTTTATTCTTTGTATAAAATACAAAAAAAGGTAAAGGTCTATGTGCAATATTTATCGCCGGGTACTGTAGGTACTTGTCAAATCTTATTGTAATAAGAATATTGACCAAGTAGTGGGTAGGCCAGTTTTCTTCGGTTGATTTACTTACTGTTTTTGCTACTTAGCACAATAAACGTATTTACCGAGATACAGTGTTGTAATGGACATAATACTAAGAATGATCGGTGGCCACATGTTCGAGCATTCCAGAAGCATTTTATTGTATCTTTTATTACAACAGTAGGAAGAGATGGGCTTATCACTAAGTAATAACAGCTGCACGGGTCGATCGATCAGGTTAAGCTACACTTGCCGCGGTTGGTCCGTGGATGGGTGACCATCTTCACATACCAAGAACCCTCGGTGTGTAAATGTAACACCTGTTTTGTAACCACCTATGTTAACAAATAAAGAATCTGAATCTGAATCTGAATTGGTGCCTCGGAAAGTACACTAAGCCATTCGTCCCGGCTGTCATTTGTGGATTTTGGCAGTTGTTATGGGTCATCAGAGTAACCCGAAAGTCTGACAAACAGTCTTACCAAGGGGTAGCGTATTACCCTGTCTGGGTTGTGGAGGTCAGATAGGCAGTCAGTCCATGTAAAATACTGGTATTCAGTTGCATCCAGTTAGACTGGAAGCCGACCCCAACATAGTTGGGAAAAGGCTAGACAGATGATAGGAACAGTAGGAAGTGGGCAGGGAGTGTGAAAATGACAGCCTGGTTCAAATAAGTCTAATTAGGCATTGCAAATTACCATTTTCTTACCAGACTACGCCCAAAATTGATGTAATAAAAATATATAGAAAAACATACCGAAGGTTTGTGGGGCGTCTCCACCAGCCTTAGGGAAGTCTTCGGCGCTTGTGCCAGGACTTATAACAAATTCTTCAACAGATTCGTTCGTTCCTAATGAAGTTTTCAAATCTTTTGTTAATTCATCTATAACTTCATCATTGGCTGGACCCGTACTTTTTAATCTCTCCGACATTTTTGATTATGTTCTCAATATCTTGGAAGGTATATTAAAGATTTGGAATCCAAGTAAATATGGAAATAGAGAAAATCTCGAATATTTTGACTTTACATGTAAGATTTTAGGATGGCAATGTTAACGCAAGTCGCAATGTTGAGTTGACTGAGTTGACAGTTCTGCTGCGGAAGCTGCGTTCCAGTCTACAGTTTGCTGAGCGATAACGTGGTTTCAGGAATGTAAGCATTATTGTTTCTGGAACAGTCCATGGCTTGAAAAGTTAAAAATTACAAAATGCGATTCAGTAAACGATTCTGAACAAACTGCTTTCATAATGTGCATTAATATCAAAAATTTACTATCCAGCTATACTATCAGCTACTAACATTCTACCTCAAAATGCAAAGTTCAGCGGTGACGGTAATTATGCGTTATTATGACTAAAAGGTTACATGCTCTGTGGTTATGTATGACTGACGCTATAGAACAGTGGACATCGGCTCAGTTGCAAAAATAAAAAGTTGGTATTGGGTTGCTGTAAAATAACTGTGAAAGGGCTTTTTTAGGTATTTATTTCATGAATGTAACACTACGATGTAACCTTAGACAGAGTAACGAATGTAACAGTATTTTAGTGTAACGCTAAACATTCAAAATTTTTTCAATGAGGTAAGTGGAACACCTATGTCACAGAGTATGTACAGACGCCAGCCAACGCCAGCACATCAATCAACCTACCCGAAACTGTCAAATTTTCCCAATCAACTTTGAACGTTATGATTTAGCGATAAAGTTGAAAATATATTAACGAAATTTGACAGATTGTAGTAGCTTGATGTGCTGGCGTCTGTACATTATATTATAGTTCTTTTTTACGCAGTCAGGCAAAGCTACGTTTAGTAATTTATAAATATAACCTGAAAAAAAACCATGAGATTTAGAAGGTTTTGGATTTGGCTATTTTAACCGATTTCAAAATAAGGAGGAGGTTATCATTAATAGTGAATTTGATGGATTACAATAAAGCAAAAACTAAACGTAAGTCCAACGTCAAAACATCAACGTCAAATATTTTAGTTTTCCTTTACAAGTAGCAAAATTTTGAAATATGTAATCTCAAATCTTTTTCTAGAGAAGCAGATCTATTAAGACGACGATTTTACTATACATTTTTCCTTAACTTACTAGTTTCTAAAAAAGAAACAATTAGAAACCCTGATAGAAGCAGTTAATATGCATCGATTAAATTGGATAACAGCTGATCATCAACCTTAAAAGTGACATACAATTCAATGTCTTAAACGGAACGTATCTTGTGTAACCTAAAATTCTTAAGGTCAAGAATAAATTGTGTAATTATCATATTTTTATTATCATAAATCGGCGAGACGCTATCTCGCTGAATTGCTTATTATACGGTGGTGTAACACGCAGTGATACAGCGTTTTTGAACGGTCCTGTGGCTTAGGAATAAGACAAAATGTTACGGATCTTTATGAAAAATTTGTTTGCACGAAATCTACGTTGTTCAGTCAAGAATAACGGTGTAACATCGAGTTTCGTTAATCGGAGGAGCATAGCGCCATTGTCGACGACGGAATTAGCGTTGAAAGAGGAGAAGTAAGTTAATATTTGCCTTAATAAAACAACAACACGTAATTTTGCTTAGGTTATGCGTTTTCCGTTATTCGTCGGCCTTCAATCTCCAAGGAGGCATATTTTTACCCGACTGCGCGGTAGCAAAGACAGGGCTGGCAAATCTGAGCTTGAACTTACTTAACTGCGAAAATTTCCATCACACTACTTGAAAAGTGAGCATGTTTGGAAATTTTAGTTCTTGTCGGGTTTTTTGTCTATTACAAAAAGAAATTGATGTTTGAAATTACGTTACCAGTGTACAGTCAGACCACGAAAAGTCCAGTTTTTTTACTAATATTTTTGTATCTCAAATTTCTTAATTATGAATCCGTCTGGCCTAAAAAATATCCTGTATTCAAATGTGACCTTTGTAATCAACCTAGTGAAGTCCTTAACACATGTAGTGTGATGCAACGTTCTCCGGTACATGGACGCCACTCCAGAACCTTTCGGCTCCATTTGCCAACTGTTCTGGAAGCAATGTGTCCTGCCCACTGTCACTTAAGTAGACCGATGACCTTGTGAAGGCCCCAGGAATCCGATGGATGCGTTAAGTACAGAATTAATGTCTGTACCTATGTCCAGCAGTGGATGTGTTTTGGTTGGAATGATGATGTAGTGTACACCATAGTTACAGCCACAGTAATTATACCAACCTGTGACCATGAGACGTGGCAGTTAAGCGCAACTGCTGACCACGGGGTCCTGGTTTCGTTTCCCGGGTCGAGCAGTGTTATTGTGTTTTTCCATTAGGAATTTCTTGGTAACAGCCCCGAGTTTGGAAGTTGGCGGTGTGATACCCCCGTGCCTAGGAAAGCAGCTCCTGCGCCTGCACTCTCTACGATTGTTTGGGATTGCCATCCCATAGAACAGGGCTTCCCAAACTTCACAAGTTGAAGCCGAGAGTCGAGAGCTCAATCGGTGTCTAAGAGTCCTCCTAGCTAGATGAAATTACAAATCGCCCCCCGAAGCCTCTACACAACGCCCCCATTTTTTTTCTGGGTCTCTTACCACCCCCCTTTAGGCCTGCAACGCCCACAAGGGGGCGTTTTCGCCCACTTTGAGAAAGACTGCCATAGAACTATGAGAGTAAGAGAAGAGGGAGAGTGCACCTATGTTTGCATCTTCATACGCATAAGCAGGTCACAAAGGTCTAAAAAGTTACTAAGAACATTTTCTAGGATAGTCCGGTCAAGCAACCGACAACCTCCTTTTTTTTGGGGGTGAAAAATCCTCATGGATGTCCGCCGCCTTGGGCGGGTGGTGGGGTCTGTCAGACTCTTACTGACTAAAAACCACTCCGGTGTTCCATCTCACACTTACGCCGGGGGTTGCGGGAACGTATGATCCTTCCGCAACCTCCGACTGGTGCCGGCCCGCCACTGCGGGCCTTGTTGGGTCAGGGGGGGGGGGGAGTGAGGTGTATGACTCCCCCCGCGACTTCTAAGAGGGGCGCGCGTGGATCACTACGCGCTGCCACCTCGGGTCCTGATGTGTGAGGGGCGGGCGACGGACGTCCGCGAGTCCCTCGCCCCTGGACCCATTTAGGGGGCTAGAAGAGGGTGTTGTCCGCCCTCCGCCGACGCCCGGTGCGACTGCTGCGGGCCGGGTGAGTGGACGAGATCTCCCTCTCCCTATCCGCAGCCTCCTGCGAGACGATCGTTTCGCAGAAGGAAACCACCGCGTCCCAGGACTCTTCGCTACCGACCATCGACTCGACCACGGAACCGACAACTTTCTAGGTTAACCTGCGAGATACCAAACAAAGAAAAAATCCCTTTTGGTTGTACAGTATAGTAGTACTATCAAATTATTCCAATTACCTATATTGATATCTTAAGGAACGTAAGTATTTACACAAGTATATCCAAAGGTAACTCTATCTATCAATATCAAGGTGCATGATAAGTTAATAACATTTAGATAATGATTGAATAGATGACTTATGGCACTGAAACGTGATTACTCACAACGAGTCTTGTAAGAAGGTCTTATAAAAGTCACCCAAAGGGCAATGGAGAGGAATCAGAAATCAGGAGATCTGCAGGAGAATCAAACTAACCGACATAGCCCGAAGAATTGCCAAACTTAAGTGGCAGTGGGCAGGGCACATTGCTCGCAGAACAGATGGCCGATGGGGCCGAAAGGTTCTAGATTGTCGACCGCGTACCGAAAGACGTAGCGTTGGTCCACCACAAGGTGGTCCGACGACCTTGTGAAGGCCGCAGGAACCCGTTGGATGCGAGAAGCACAGAACCGGTCGAAGTGGAGGTGCTTGGGGGAGGCCTATGCCCAGCAGTGGACGTCTTTCGACTGAAATGATGATGAGTGATTGAAGTGTTTTATTTGTATACTATAATGTATAAGTTGAACATACAGTTATTCTCTTGTATCGGCACAAACCATTATTAAGGAAAGGAGCCTCCGCGAGAGACGTTAGAAATCGGAACCCATCCCCCCAAACGCCCGGCGCACTGTGGGCACCTAACACTTGATAACGCAGACTCTAGGTGACTGACTAATCCCTACGATGGCACGAACCGGTCATTTTCAAGACCCATCCTAAACGGCTCTTTTAAGAGCCAAACCTTGAAACTTTTTTTTTCTGTATGGGAAACCATCAAATGACCCCTCCCGCTCTGGTTGGAGCGGAAGGGAGTGTCAGACTCTTACTGACTAAAACCCACCCATGTTCCTTCCTTAGCCCTTTATGTTCCGGGCCAGCGGTAACCCTTTCGGACAATCCCGCTGACCCGGCAGGCTTCGGCCCTGACGGGCCCCTTCGGTTGATGCTGACATCTCTTTGAGGCGCGCGTGGAACACGTACGCACCGTCCGGCACGGGCCTGGTCCTGATCGGACGGTGAGCATCAGCACCCATTACTTTCCGCCCGCAGGCCCGCGCCTACGGTGGCCGGGAGTCGTCGCGCGGCTCCCGACGCCCGGAGCGTCTCCCGCGGCGGCTGGGACGGGAGGCTCTCTCCCTCAGCCGTCCCGCCGCCTCGTTCGCTAGCATGACTGCTTCGCAGAAGGAGGCGACTGCTCCCCACTCCCTCTCGCCCCGTACCATGGCTTGAACCAGGCCAGGACGCGAGAGGTCGCCGCCGCTGCCGATCGCCTCTACGAGGACACGGCGGTGCTCCGCCCAAGCGGGGCAGATCTCCACCGTATGCTCCAACGTGTCCTCTGGGAAACCTTGAAACTTAACTTCACCAGCCCTCTGTGTTATTTCAATCAATCCTGAAGGATTATCGAAAGAAAACGCTCTAATTATTTCAGAGCTTTGTTGCACTACGAACTGATACATACTATGTTTACAAGAGACACATCGCAGGACCTGAAATTATGAGTTTACTAGCTGCGCTCCGCGGTTTCACCCGCATAAGTTTCGACCCCGTGGGAATATTGGGATAAAAACTATCCTATGTCCTTTCTCGGGACTCAAACTATCTCTATACCAAATTTCATCTAAATCGGTTCAGCGCTTTAAGCGTGAAGAGGTAACAGACAGACAGACACACTTTCACATTTATAATATCGGCATTTTAAAACCTAGTAAGGGACACTTTTTACAAAAATCGTTTTATTGCATAATCTTGCTAATCTAAAATGTCTACCAAATACAAAAACACCAGCGTTTTAAACTTACATAAAAGGAGATATATTTCAACATCGATACCTAGTAAGTGCACCTTTCACTCCCTAGTGACCATTTAAAACCTAGTAAGTCACTTTAACCAGTTCAAAAAAATACATTCCATATCCTGACCAATATTACGTTTATGCGCTCTCCTGTAAAATTTCATTTTAAGTCCTTACTAGGTTTTGAAATGGGGCAGCCGATATTAGTATGGATGACAGCAGCCCATGCTGTGAAAGTTCCTTGTGGCGTGTGTTCGAGCATGGTAACGCATGTTATGTTTTCACTCAAAAGTTAACAGCAAAAGATACAAACACGCTCTAGCTTTTTGCGCTGACCCAAAGCAGCCGTTTTACACACGGCGCTGACGTGTACGAAATTTTATAAATTTGGGATCCCACGTCACCATCCCACTGTTGATTCGGTCAAAAGTATGAAACTGCCATCAATCTGCGTCGTTTTTTCCCAACTATTTTGGTGACTTCCATTTTAACCGGATGCAGCTGAGCCAACCGGTACTTTACATGGAGCGATTGCAGATCTGAACTCCACAACCCAGTTACTGGGCACCTATTCAATTTCATCCTGTATGCTAATCGAGCTGTATTACGCTAGGCGAGCGGTAAATTCTGCTTGCGCGATGCAGGATTTTGCATGACGTCAGTGTGATTAGTAGTGCGCAGGTGACGATGTAGTTGTCGCCACAACCTTTTCTCATTCCGGACTGAAATCTATAACCGTTTTATATTGTTTACAGAGTAAAAGTGACTTTCGTCCTCTACGATGGCAAACGCCTGGAGACACAAGCTAAGGTCGGCGATACACTACTCGACGTGGTCGTGAACAACGACCTGAACATTGAGGGCTACGGCGCATGTGAGGGCACCCTTACCTGTTCCACATGTCATGTTGTGCTCAGCCAAAAGGACTTTGACAGGTGAGTTAAATCTACTTAAATCTAGCAGTTTTCCGTTTCCAAAAAAATAATGACAGCGTGGTTTGCCATTACGGTGTCAAAAAACGCTCAAAAACAAAATCAAACGTCATTTATTCAACCGCGCGTCGCTTCTTGTGATAAAAATACTGTTATACAACCTCGCTTGACGTGGGTCTCACAAAAAATTGCTTACTTGAAAACATTTTTTGTAAGATGCATCTTTTTACATAGGTTCATGAAAAAAATGGAAGTGTCCATATATAATATGAACAAAAACTTGTATTTTGAGTTTAGTTGTCTAAGTATACCATGTTTTCTGTATAATACTGGGTCAAATGAAATTAGCTAGCGAAACTCCACACAGACGTGATTTAAATCAATATCTAAACATGATAAAACAAAACAAAAATTAACTTGATGATTCTTTTTGTAGGGTCATCGACCGCAGTTAGTGCAGTCACTTGAAATATCACTTTTAAAAATGTGTTTTTTTTTTTGTGTAAACTTCACAGACGTGATTGGTCTAAATCTAAACACGATAAAACAAAAGAAAACTGATTTTTCTCAACTCATACTTCAATTAACAATGCTACCAGCGGTCAGTGACCTCAAAAACAAAAAAAAAACCGAAACTTTTTTATTTTTAGCTAGCTTCTGCCCGCGACTTCGTCCGCGTGAAATTTCTTGTTACTCCGACCCACCCCGTCGTATCGCATCGCCTGTCCGCGCTATTACTTCGTTTTTGCTTAGCGTTCTTTGACTTTTTTTCTTTTTGCTCGGCTCCTAAAGGTCATAGCGTGATGTTAAATAGCCTTCCTCAAGAATTGGGCTATCAAATCCGAAAAGAATTTTTCAAATCCGACTGGTAGTTCCAGAGATTAGCGCGTTCAACCAAACAAACAAACAAACTCTTCAGCTTTATAATATTAGTATAGATTATGGTGATTCTCCCCTATGAGACGCACAGAGATTCTCCCCTCAAACCTTCCAACAATTACTTCATCATCTACCTGCCTTTTCCCAACTATGTTGGGGTCGGCTTCCATTCTAACCGGTTGCAGCTGAATACCAGTATTTTACATGGAGCGTCTGCCTATCTGACCTCCACAACCCAGTTACTGGGTAATACCTGAGGTACCCTGGGTTGCCTGATAATAAAATGATTATTATTATTAATAACTTTTTTTTTTCCTGTGGCAACACTACAGCTAACAGCTGTTAAAAATCTCTTCTTATAATTTTTATTTTAAATATTAAATTTTGTTCTTTTTTTGGGCCTATTTCCAATTACTCTTCAAGTAAATAGGATAATAATGTGTATTTTGTGTCAGATTCACGTATCTAGTGCAAATTAAGTGTAAATATTTCGATGTAAATCGGTGACAGTTACCGGCACGAGTGAATTTTGCATTGTCATCTTGATATCAGGTACAATACCCTATATTTTACTTGCTATTAGCTTGTTTACGTACTACAATTTTACCAGCTATTACTTTGTTCACTTTTAGTAAGGCTACTTATTGATGCCAATGACCTTTGAACGTAAACATAACCTTACTTTGGTTTGGTGACAGAACTCCTTAGAATTATATCTAAATTTCATTTTTTCTTTTAAACTCATCATCTTCTCAACTGCTCCCTGCCACAACTACCTCTCTTCCTACCTCTTCTAATTTCTTGTCGCTTCCTTACTAGTTTTAATTATGATTATGACTCGCAGCGCCCGTGCTCGCCTCGGAGAGTCCAAACTCAATGAGGCTTTGAGCGCCTTAAAGGCGTCAAAGGAGTCCTGTGACCAACTAATTAAGGAAATAGATGACAATGAAAGAGTGCTCTTTGATGCTCATGAAAAGAATAGGAAGTTAAAAATTGAAATGGCTCAGATATATGGGTAATTCTACGATAAGAGGTAACTTGTGCGGCAATCAGTTTAAAATAGAAATTTTATTCTATATATTGTTATTTTTTGCTATGAAACACATCACCTAAATGTACTTTATTAAATAACGTCACGATTAAATGCCTAATTTAAGTATATTTTTCTGAAATTCGTTATAAAGTCTAAAAAAGTCTCTACCCTGGCCTGTCCCCCTGTCGGTTTCAGTTTAATTTGCAAACGATATATACCTTCTTTGTATTAGTTATTAAACTAAAGTATGGTAAACACAAATTTCAATAAATATATTTAAGTATTGTTAAGGAAAAATAGAACAATATTTATTTATTTGCAATATTTTTTAAACTTCACTTTTGTCCCACTGTTTTTGGGTATCTACCCTGGAAAATTTCATTTTGCTATTACAAACACAAATATAAAACGGCCATATTCCAAATAGCGCTCAAGATCATCTATCGACGTGAAGTTAGCAATGAAAAACACGTGAGCCGTTAAGAGTGCCGTCATTTTTTAGTTGTTGCGACGCGTTGGTTCAAAGTGATGGTTTCGCGAGGTCATTGTGTCTCTCCACTGGTAAGTCATAAAAGTTATTATTATTCATTTAATTTATTTGCATTTACTGGTTTAATTTAATAATAATGCAATAGTTAAAGTGTGATACATAATGTACCGAAACATTTCTTATATCAATTAAAACAATAAAATTTATCATGAAAACGTCTCTTCCCTGCCATATTTCCCCTGGCAAGATAACTGTCAGGGGAGAGACTTGTTGACCAGGGGAGATAATGTTAGTGCAAATAAACTTAGAATAGCATATTTTTATCAACGAACAGTTTTAAATAATTTTGGTAAATTCTTAAAAGTGAAAAATAAAGGAGTTTCTCAGTTCATATTGTTATTATATTATTGTCTAATATTGTTACAGATCATGGCACCACGGAAAAAGTTAACACGTAAAGAATGATTACAGAAGAAACGTGAGGCAGAGAGACTACGATATGAAAAGATTAAAAATTATCCCGAAAAATATGAATTACAAAAGCAAAAAGAAAAGTCAAAATATTTAAAAAAGAAGGAGAAAGGAATTATAAAAACTGTCGACCAAATGACTCCTAGAGAGCAACGTAAGGCACGAAAGATATGGAAAAAGGAAGCAAGAGAGCGTAGGCAACGACTTGCTTTTCAAAATGTAACAACTTTTTCGGTAACGCCATGGATGTCAGATATTAATGATCAAACTTTTAATTCTCATAGAAGAGTTATGGCTGCCAAACTTAAATCAGACCGAGCCAGAAGACACATAAGGCAAGAAAAATTACTAAATATTTGAAAAAATCGATACATACTTGTCCTCGTGATTTGATCATGCAATTAGAATATATTTGGACTATTTTCTTCAACACGAACTGAACATCGTCCACCAGTGTTCTAGTCTTAAGATTAAAAAAGCTAATTTAAGTATCTGTAAAAGAAGCTGTGATACATATGGACTTCAGTGAAAATTGCTTAACTAAATACGCAGAAGAGATCCAGGCATTCCATTTTGGAGGTTCGCATCAACAGATAAGTCTGCAGACAGTCGTCACTTACACGAAGGAACAAGCATCAGGTGAAGTAAAAACTACTTGCTATTGTTCGATGGCACAAAATTTGTTACATTCGCCTCCAGCTATTATATGGGCACACTTACAGCCAATTTTGAACAGCCTGCCACCCGAAGTAGAGATCCTCCATTTCTGGAGCGATGGACCCGTAACACAATACCGCAACAAAAACATGTTTTACTTTCTTGTCACCCATTTAACAGAGTTCTACCCAACCCTAGTACACTTTACGTGGTAAGATCAGATTGTTCAGGCATTACCTATGCCAAATCTTATTTTGAAAGGGCAGAGGATGTTCTACTGTTTCAAAGAGTCGGTGAACATGTTTGAGAAAGCTTAAGCATTCAGTTTTGTTAATATAGGTAAGAGCTGCCTTTAATTTATATTTTTTATTTTATTTTATGATTAAAACATGTTCATTTAGTGAAATGCATGCATAGGTAGATACCCTGTATCTACCTATGCTACATTTAACTAAATAAACAGACTTGCGATAAATAGGATAATTTTCATATTACTTACCTGTAATATGAAAATTAACCTAGTTATCGCAAGTCTGATTATTTGTATTACTTAAAGACGCTAGTCTATACATATAATTAGTATTAATAAAAGAATATTTTATTATTTGTTGTAGGTACAATGCCACGTTAGTTTTATATATTATTGTGTAATGACACTAAAGACACTTTTGTTTTAAATTTCAGAGAAGGCTGAAATAATATAGTCTGTTAATGTTTAATATGATTGGTAAAAACCGGCCAAGAGCGTGTCGGGCCACGCTCAGTGTAGGGTTCCGTAGTTTCCCGTCCGTCACAATAAGTGTTCCCACTTATAAGTTTAAAAGTGGGTATCCATTATGTTCGCGCTCCAGCAGCGCTCCGCGCTCCTGCAACTGCTCCCGGTAGTGGGTACGTGCGCGAACACGGAGCGTGCATCATTGCACGCTCCGCGGCAGGCGCTCCGACTCGTGACGGTTTTTAGCGCGAACACAAAGGGATACGTTCAGGATAATAAAATATGTAAACGAAGTTAAAAAAATGCTTGCATATACGATTATTATACTACAAACTTAGTCCAGAAATTATTTTGTAAAACTTTTTGTCTTTTTTGTTCAAAAACTGTTGTTTCCATCAAGTTCAAAATAATTTTCCTAGAAAGTCCTTATAAAGTTCTACTTTGCAGATTTTTTTCATATTTTTTAAACTTATGGTTCAAAAGTTAGAGGGCCCCCCCCCTCTAACTTTGTTAACACATTGTTTTTTACTTTTGGAGCGATTATTTCCGAAATTATTGACATTATCAAAAAATGATTTTAGTAAACCCCTATTCATTTTTAAATACCTTTCCAACAATATATCACAAGTTAGAGTTGAAATTAAAAAAAAAATCACTTCCCACTTTACATATAGGGGGGCTACCCTAATAAAACATTTTTTTCCAATTTTTATTTTACCACTTTGTCGGCGTGATTGATATACATATTGGTACCAAATTTCACCTTTCTAGTGCTAACGGTCACAGAGATTAAGCGAGGACGGACAGACGGACAGACAGACATGGCGAAACTATAAGGGTTCCTAGTTGACTACGGAACCCTAAAAATGACAGTCTGATTCTATGTTAAGTACAATCTTTAATTATAGTTGATTTTACTAATTTTGTTACTTTTATTCCACAAATTCTCTCCCCTGGCCAAATAAGTATCTACCCTGATCTTGATGTCTCTACCCTGCCCAATGTATTTACCCTGGCCTTGAAAAAAGTAATAAAATATGCATAAAGTGACTTGCCCTTACGTCAAAAGATACATAAATAGGACAAAAATCGTAATATAAGTGTTTAATGAAAAAACAGCAACTTTTCTCCGTGGCCGTATTCTCTATGGACTTAAAACCCCTTATCGTAGAATTACCCATATACTCAATACACTGATGCCATAGAAGAACGGGATAGACTTCAACTTGTTGTGGACGGGTTCAGCCAGTGTAGCATAGAGTATGAACAAGCTCTTAGTCAAAAACACATATTAAAACAGCAGCTACATGAGGCTCAAAGTCAAATAACACAACTTGAGACAACCAATCTTAACATCTCCGCCTCGCTGAACCAAAGTCTGTTTAATGAATTGATGCCTATTGCCCCGTCAATGGTTTCTACCATAAACCCCACATACACTATTGAGTTGACAGATGATGGTGAATCAAAATCACATAATTCAGTGAGGGTAGTAACCAGTAAAAACAAACTTAAAAAATACATTAAAATTAATAAATACATTTTAAAAACACAAAAAATGGTAAAAAGACAAAAGTTCTTTATCAAAAATGTTAAATTGAATAGAGAAAGGTTGAATTTACTGAAACAATTAGATATGTATTCTCTTAATTTGGAGCAAGGTACTCGGAAGTACAAAATTGACACAGAGACCTTACAATCTGAACTTGACTATTTACAGGAGAAACTTAGTTCAATGACCAGCAAATATAATACCTCTGAAGACTAATGAGGGAATATGTGTTGGCAATGAATGAGCTGGTAAACTCAGAAAAAACCAACTGTGAGCATTGTCAAACACCATCCAATGTGCTTACACCGGATCATTCATTGACAACTTGCAATACCACCTTACTGCAGCCCTGTGTTGATTTGGTAATTCCTCCTATTAATAGTTCCTATAAACATTGTAAACAAACTTTAAATAATGATATTATATTATTTTGTGATGAGATTGGTAAGGACTTAGGTCACTTGTTGACAAATGAATATCCGGGACACTCAATAATAAATTACTGCATGCCTGGTTGCTCTTTGTTTCATATTATGAAAGAAATTATTAAATGTAACTTTACCCCGGATACAACTTTATTAATTTTTATGGGTAATAGGGGAAACGTTAACAAAGGAGAACTGCTTCAGTATCATAGAACTTTATGCAACCTTAGTTTAAGAAAAGTTGTATTGTTTACATTCCCTTACAGTAACAGTTTGCCACAGGAAGAAAATAGGTTAAGATTTGAATTGAATATGACATTGCATAACTTGACATTTAATAATAACAAGTTCCATTTAGTTGATATTAACATTTATGTTAATAATAATTTGTATTTGACAAAAGATAGATATAACATTGTTATGTACTATCTTTCTGACTACTATAAAAGACAGATAGCTGTGTCGCTATCTTATTTTTTTCTATTACAGCCAAAAACTTGGCTAAACAACTTGCTTCTTTTGAGCAATGCAATGACATTATACACAATTCTGCCAATAATTTGGTCATTATTAATGACATTGATAATAATTTAAATTAGAAATTAAGACAACAGAGGCCGCTGTAGCTATAACATACAGAATTGCAAAAATAACTCAAAAAGAAGTTTAAAATCAGTAAATAGTATCAACCTGGTGCATCAGAATATTCAAGGATTTATGAACAAAGATTTAGAAGTAGAATTATTCATGAATTTTAATAGTGTTGACATTCTTTGTATAACAGAACATTGGCTGAAAAGCCATCAGTTCTTGTTCAATTTTAATAATCACCAGGTTGGTAGTTCGTTCAGCAGAATAAATGCTATACACGGTGGCTCATTAATTTTAGTAAGTAACCAGCTCACATTTAAAGATCGTAAAGATATTGTGAGCCTATCTGTTGAGCGTACAGTTGAAATTGCCTGTATAGAATTGGAGCACTCTATTGTATTAAGTGTGTATAGACCACCGTCAGGATTGTATGACTGCTTTGAAAAGGTAATGGATGAAGTGTTACACAGGATTTGTAACTCAAACAAGTCCGTTATCATTTGTGGTGATTTTAATAGAAAACTCAGGTTCCTGTAGTAAAATTTTAAGTCTGTTTCAGTCCTACAATCTTGTAAACCTATTTTTGGAGCCCACAAGAATAACCCCAACTAGTGCCACATGCCTAGATAATATTTATACAGATATTATACCAAGCCACAAAGAAATTATAAATTTACTAGATTCTGATCATTGTGGGCAAAGGATTACTATTCAAAACCAAAACAAAAAAGTGGCTAAAAAGGATATCACTGTTAACCCCAAAACTGCAAGTCGCTTGGAGGTTTTTAAAGTTAAAATCATTAATAAATTACCAGTTTTGTCCATTCATGCTGATCCTAATCATCTTTATGATAATTTTTTTAAAATGTACTGTAAACAATTTGATTCCACCTTTATTCCTAAGACTATCTCGGTTAATAGTAATGCATCGTTCAGTGATTGGGCTACCATTGGTATTCATAAAAGTAGAACACGGCTTTATGAACTGTACAATGAAAGGACTTATGTTAACACTGATGAATTTAATTTGTATGTTAGAAATTATTCAAAATTATTTAAAAAAGTTTGTTATATAGCCAAGTCACGTTATTTGGGTTCAAAGATTAAAAACAGCAGTAATGTAATTAAAACAACTTGGAATATTATTAATAGTGAAGCGGGAAGGTCTAGTAACCGAGATACTAACTACAGCCTGTCTATTAATGACAACATAATAAAATCAGACTCACAAGTCGCTGAGGCATTTGAAAATTTCTTTTCAGATATTCCCGTTTCAACTACTAAATCCCTAAACTCATCACCTTCTGTTGCTGAGTCTTTGCTTAAGGAAAATGTTAATGTTTGCGATTCGGATTTTCATTTTGAATATATTACATGTCGAGATATAATTAAAACCTTTCACACTTTAAATGTAAAAAAGACTACAGATCTATGGGGTAATTCTGTAGAAGTTGCTAAGTCTATTATTGACATTGTAGCACCTTCTCTTGCTCTTATCTTTAATAGTTGTATTGACAATGGGGAGTTTCCTGACCTTATGAAACATAGTAAAATAATACCTTTGTTTAAATCAGGTAGTACATCAGACCCCACAAATTATAGACCTATTTCTGTACTACCTACCTTTAGTAAAATTTTTGAGAAACTAATTTTAGACCAAATGCAAAGATTTTTTAATAAACATAAATTATTACATAGCAAACAGTTCGGTTTTACAAGGGGTCGTTCAACTACTGATGCCGGTGTTGAACTTTTAGGACATATTTATAATGCCTGGGAAGATAAATGCGATGCCTTGGGCATCTTTTGTGATTTGTCCAAGGCATTCGATTGCGTTTTTCACGAAACGTTAATCAGGAAACTCCACCACTACGGGATCCGGAATACTGCTCTGGATCTTCTTACTTCATACTTGAGTAAAAGGATTCAGAGCGTTGACGTTAATGGAGAAAGATCACCCGGATCTATAGTAACGATGGGAGTCCCACAGGGCTCAATTCTTGGTCCTTTCTTGTTTCTTATTTATATTAATGACTTGCCGTACCTCATAAAGGATAATCATGATATAGTGTTGTTTGCAGATGACACTTCACTTTTGTTTAAACTTAAACGCCAGCAGTTGGATACTGACGATGTAAATAGCGCGATCTCGAAAGTAGTCCACTGGTTCAATGTTAATAATTTGCTTCTAAATGAGAAGAAAACCAAATGCATTAAGTTTACGCTACCCCACGTTAGGCAGGTGAAAACTAATGTGTTGATAAAGGGCGAGGAATTGAATCCTGAAGACAGCACAGTATTCTTGGGCATAACTTTGGATGCTAAGCTTCAGTGGGGTCCACATATAGATAAATTGTCAAAAAAGCTAAGTTCCGCAGCATACGCTGTTAGAAAAATTCGTAATTTAACTGATATAGAGACTGCCCGTTTAGTGTACTTTAGTTATTTTCATAGTGTAATGTCGTACGGCATTCTATTGTGGGGAAATGCCGCCGATATTCAGACTATATTTGTTTTGCAGAAGCGTGCTGTTCGATCAATTTATAAATTAAGTCCGAGGCACTCTCTCAGAGACAAATTTAAAGAGATTAATGTAATGACTGTGCCTTCTCAGTATATTTATGAAAATCTTTTATATGCCCATAAAAATATAAAATTGTTCAAAAAATACAGTGATATCCATAATATAAATACTAGAAACAAACACAAATTTGTTGTACCTGCAACAAGGCTCAAGAAAATAGGTGGCTCGTTCAGATGCCAATGTATACGCTTTTATAATAAACTACCAAGCCACGTTCAAGATCTTAGCCTTAATAAATTTAAATTATTAATTAAACGTAAGTTGTGCAAGAAAGCTTTTTATACTGTTAAAGATTATATTGAGGATAAAAAGGCTTGGGATTGAGCTGCTTCCAATTTATGCATTTTGAGTGTTTTTGTTGTTCTTTTGTTGTTTTTTTTTTTATATAATATACTTATTGACATTAATATATATTTTTTAAAACAATGACATTTGCTTACTTGTAAAGTATTACATTATTTTAATTTTTGTGAATATGAAGACGATGTGGGTCATTTATTTTATTCATTTTATATTTTTTATTATTCTCTCCATGGTCTGGCAGTTTGAGTAATTTTTGTGGCCTACCCAAATGTCCTTTCTTTGGTATTGTTCGTCGGATCGTTGAGCTCCTTAAGTCTTGAGTTGAGCTGCACGATTTCTGACAAATGCGTGCACTGACTGGACAGGTCCTCTCAATCTGTGTGGTTCTTTCCTCAAAAGACCATCTCAGACATCGACCTACATGGTCTTCATATAACCTGACCAAGATTATGTCTGGACTTTAAAAGAGACTATGACCTCTGAGTTTGTTTCGGCCTTTCTTCTCAGAGTAGTCAGATAGGAAACGCCGACCTTATCTAGTTTAAAAAATATGATTGACGTGTAAAAGTGTTTGTACAAACCTACTTACAAAAATAAAATCATTTATCATTTATAATACGATACCCCTTGGTACTGGTTGTCAGACTTTCGGGCTTCTGACTACCCGTAACGACTGTCAAATATCCACGAATGACAACCGGGACCAACGGCTTAGCGTGCTTTCCGAGGTACGGAGGGGTCTCGGTATGTAAACATGGTCACCCATCCACAGACCAGCCGCTGCAAGCGTAGCTTAACCTGATCGATCGACCTGTGCGGCTGTTATTATTTAGCCCACGGGCCCCTCTTACACAAACACAAACAAAAACAAACATAAACAAACATTAAACATTTTATTTCTTTTTCCCCAGATTACCTGAAGAAGCTTGCGACGAGGAACGCGACATGTTAGACTTAGCTTACGGTTTGACAGACACATCCCGCCTAGGCTGTCAGATAACCCTGACCAAGGAGATGGATGGGCTAGAAATCAAGGTTCCAGAGACAATCAACGATGCCAGGAGTTGATGGATAGAATCGCGTAGTCTATGGGAGCTTGAGGTTTAAGTGATTTTTGCAGCAAGACTGTTTGAGCAACTTTTTGTGGCGCGACTGTGGCGCAACATGGCGCAACAGTTGTGTGATTTTCGCGCCACAGTTGCGCGGTAATATGGTGGGAAAAGAAGTTGACAATGCGTTTGAAAGGTGCTTTTTAACGGGCAACTAAAATTGGTCAATTCGATATGCATAGGAATTAAAATACATTGGTTCCAATACCTCCGACAATACTGTTGCCGAGGAATAATTGCTGGAAAAAATTGCCCATTATTGCCCATTGCCCATTAATTGTTTTTGTGAACCTTAAATATGTTTATTTTTCTGAAAATAAATTATTATTATTATTATTATCGTACAAATTATTTGAACAATTTAATATTTTTTCTGAAGAATTTATTATCGCTAGCAAAAATCACTTGAATTAAAAGTTCCTAATAATACGTTATGTATGTTGACGGATTTTGGCAATATCGACGACATTAATTTTATAAGTATTTAATTATTTTTAAATAGAGATTTCGAGGTCGGTATGTAGCTAGCATTTAGCACCAAGGTACATAAAAAGTTAAATAAGTTGTCTATATTTTTGGAAAATTTAAGAAAGTTGTCAATTTGGTTTTTAGGTTTTTTTTTTATTTTACTAAGTAAATAAAACTATAGAATTATCAAAATTAAAAGTCATTGATTCAAATCAGGCTGAGAATTAGTACTTTTTGAACGTCAAAATTACAAAAGACAGTCCCCCAAAACGCCCACCCTTCACCACTTTTTAGTGTTTTAGCTGGGAAGAAGTGGCGCAAGAAACTCAACACTGCTATAAAAATATTATTTTCCAAAAATACCGACAACGCTTTATAAAATGTTGTTTTCAATAAGTACCTCATAGTTGACTATAAAAGATTTATATTTTCACAAAAAAAAAAATATATTTAAAAAAAAAACATATAAAATAAATAATTTATGATACGTAATAGTTTTAAAATTTGCAGTTTTTATGAAGCAGTGTCAATCTTAATAATAGTCTCCACAGTACCTACAATTTAAACTGGAGAAGGAAAAGAAAGAAAATGCATTTATTTGCGGCCAACGGAATACAGATAAATAAAACAAGCATGTTACTCACGAGCAACTTAGTTGTCTAGCAACTTTTTAGTCTTTGTTGCTGTCGCCTCGCCGAGATTTGGACACGAGAACGACAGCAACGTCACGTTTTCGTAAAATTTTGCCACATTCATCAACATTATTTTGTCGCCGTGCGCGCACTTGCATTGCAACCAATAGACGGGCGACAGTTGCGTCGAAACCCGCGGACAAAACTGTCTCCCAGCTGTCGCGTCGCTACATGCGCGCACTTTCATACAAACACGTAGACTTGATGTGAGAGACAAATTAGTTGCGGAGAGAAAAGTTTCTCGTGGGCTAATACCACGACCCTATGCGAGACAGATCCCCAGCCGCACTATCACCTTCTATCAACAAATCAACTCGGTCTGTCGCCGTCCACCACTGGACATAAGCCTCTCCCAGGCTGCGTCACAACACCCTGATGCCCACCGCCTTCCGCATCCAGTCTGTCTCAGCCACCTTCTTATGGTCGTCGGTTCACATTGACATTGTGAGAGGCATTCTAACGCTACGTTCTCCGGTACGCGGTCGTCACACAACCTTTCGGCCGCATCTGCCATCAGGGAGCCTAAAAAGGTCACTTTGGCAGAACCATACAAGGATAACATTATGAATCATAATATGGCGAAATTGGCGAAGACAGTCCGTGTTTTTCTTTTTTTCGCTGCACTACGTAGTTATAATCAAAGAGATTGGGATTGGATTTGGATTTTTTGGTATTTAGCACAGACAAAAAGAAATTACTGAAAAATCCTTCACCAATGGGATTTGATACGATTAACTTAAGGCGAAAGCGCCAGGGTAGCCCGCGAAATTCAATTTTTTTTAGGTTTTTTGCAATTTGCTGGTCAGTATTAAGTTGTACGTTGATTAATATATGATTCGCGGCCGTAACAAATATGTATTTACAGAATTATAATCATTAAAGTCGTCAACACAACTCTCCAAGACCACGTAAGTCCAAAGAATAACTGTTTCATGAAATCATCATTCTTTGGACTTACGTGGTCTTAGAGTTGTGTTGATGACTTTATTGATTATAATTCTGTAAATACATATTTGATACGGCCGCGAATCATATTTTGATCGACGTACAACTTAATACTGACCAGCAAATTGCAAAAAACGTAAGAAAATTTGAATTTCGCGGGCTACCTTAGCGCTTCCCCCTTAACAGTTAACTGTCCATTATGATTCATAATGTTTTCCTTTTATGATTTTGCTTTTGAGGCCCCCTGTTCTGCGAGCAATGTGCCCTGCCCACTGCCACTTAAGTTTGACAATTCTTCGGGCTAAGTCGGTTGGATCTAAGTACGGATCTCTTAATTTCTAATTCGATCACGTAGGGAAAGTCCAAGCATAGCCCTCCCCTCCCCCACGACCTTTCTCTTTATCTTTTAATAATAATAATAAAATTGACACTGCTTTAACCTTTTGACCGCCACACGTCAAAAACGTGCCCTCGGCGTCAATGTCTGTCATGTAGTCGAACCGTGGCGTGCTGGGCACATTTTGTTTTGTCATCTATACGTGACTGTGGCGGTCAAAAGGTTAATTTATCTTCTGCTTATCCCAGTTTAGTGTAATTTTAATGTGAAGATATAGTTTCTATTCCTGTTTTTTTTACTGTTTTTTTTTCGAACAATCGTTGAACGGCTGTTCTGGGTTCCTATATTTTACTAACTTTAAATGTTACAGATTATTATTACGGCTCGTTTCTGCCACTAACGGGCGGTTGTTAGTTTTAAATTACTGAGGATTTTCTAAATGACGTTCACTAGGTGGCAGCACAGAGACGTCAGGTCCGGGCACCTGTCAAAAGTGTCAAAGCGGTTATAATTTCTTTAGTCGTGACCGAATGATGAATGAATGAGACGAATGATGAACGCCATCATATACTACTACTATCCTACAAATATTATAAACGCGAAAGTTTGTGAGGGTGGATGGATGTTTGTTAAGTCTTTCACGCAAAAACTAATGAACGGATTTTGATGAATCTTTACAGTAATATAGCTTATACATCAGAACAACGCGTAGGATACTTTCTATCCCGCTATTTTCTCGGGAACGACACTTATTCCGGTGAAACCGCGGAGCGCTGCTAATTTTTTTAAATTTATTGTCGAAATGGACGACCTCTTGTCAAAGTGGCGCCATCTGGTGGCGTAAATTTTAATGAAAACCCTCATTAATAGGTCTGTATCCGTAAGTTGTAAGAGCTTGATATTTAGGAACCAAGAACATAATTAATCCTATATTTATTTATAAGAATTTAATAAACAAAATTTATCGTGTTTATTTTTAGAATAAATCGCCAAAACTACGTTAATATAATTATTATTTACCATTTATTAATTTATTCAAAGTATGACTTTGATAATTTAATTTAGAGCTGATTCTTTTAATCAATAGATAATTTTTATTCTTGGAATAAAATTGACGTCTGACAGTTTTTATATGGAAGAACTGTCAAAAATTCAAAATTATTTCTCGTATAAAATTATCTGGGGTTGGAAAAATTAGCCTTAAAAAAAATAGGCAGCTCGTTTTGTTTAAACGTTGACAAAAATTACTAGTGTAATTTGTATAGAAAAATAGTATATTTTGACCTCACAGAACGCCTAAAATACCTAGGTAGGGTGCATATGCCACGGGTGCAAAGTACGGACAAGGAAATTAATCGTTTATTAAATTGAAACCTAAGCCCCTTTTTATAGTGATAGTAACATCTGAAGTAAACAAGTGTCAGTTTTTATCCCGCCATTTCATACAACTGCCAAAGAATGACAGCTGTCAATGTACGCACAATTTTATTTAGTAATCAATTTGATAAACAAGTAATTTCCCTGGCTTTACACAGGGTTCTTTTGTCGCACACCAAGGGGTAAAAAGCGTGCCTGTATTTTTGTAATAAGTAGTTAATTCATTTCGAAGACTGAAAAGTCAAAAATGGTGATGGATACTAACTCCTCTACGAACGTGCCTATTGAATATTTGTATTGCAGTCCACTGTCGGTCTTAGGCATTTCCCCAACATCAAGTTATTAAGTGTGTTACACTCTTGTTCGGGTGTGTTTTGATTGTTGAAGTTAGATTTCTACCACCAACCACCAATCTCTTATGGAAAAGTGTTAGTGGTAGAAATCTAACTTAGAAAGATGTATTATTGATTCTAATGATTATACTTCTCTAAATATGTACGGTCAGCATCAAAAGTCGATTAACACCAGTTTTTTTAATCTCAGTTAAGTATTGAGCAAAATATTTGTTCGAAATTGCAGCAGAAGTATATTGCGATTTTGAACAAATATTTTGCTCAATAACCGAGATTAAAAAAACTTAAGTGTTAATCGACTTTTGATGCTGACTGTACCTGCTAAAAACCGTAAGAAAATTTGAATTTCGCGGTCTCAACTACCCATTCACCATAAAGTCCAGACATAATCTTGGTCTGGCCATATGTGGACTATGCAGGTCTTTGGCTGAGATGGTCTTTTGGGGAAAGAACCACACAGATTTGAGTGGATCTATACGAATTTGTCAAATAATGTAGATACACAAATACATATATGATTGAGATAAATGCTGCATCCGGTTAGACTGGAAGCCGACTTCAACATACATAGTTGGGAACAGGCTCGGCAGATGATGATGATGCTTGGGAAAAAGCTGCTCGGCTTGGCCGATCCGAACATGATTCAGCGTGGGTGATAAATGATAAATGATTTTATTTTTGTAAGTAGGTTTGTACAAACACTTTTACACGTCAATCCTATTTTTTTTTAAACTAGATGAGGTCGGCGTTTCCTATCTGACTACTCTGAGAAGAAAGGCCGAAACAAACTCAGAGGTCACAGTCTCTTTTAAAGTCCAGACATAATCTTGGTCAAGTTATATGAAGACCATGTAGGTCGGTGTCTGAGATGGTCTTTTGAGGAAAGAACCACACAGATTGAGAGGACCAGTCCAGTCAGTGCACGCATTTGTCAGAAATCGTGCAGCTCAACTCAAGACTTAAGGAGCTCAACGATCGATGAATGAACGGTGGATGCCGAACGGATTTTGCCGTTCAGCACAAGTCGAATGTAACCTGAAAATGTGTAGTAATTTCTTTGGTTCAGCTTTGTGGTTCAATAAATACTAACGAATCGAATGTGCCGACCCGAATAAGTTGCACCCCCTTGAGGCTGATTTTACCAAAGTGATATCTTTTATCCGTTGAATAAAACTGACACCTGACAGTTCTAGTATGAAAAAACTGTCAAAAATTCAAAATTTTTTCGCAGTACTAGACTTATTAGGTATTCTTTGTATAAATTTTTGGTGGAATGCGCCCTACACAGAAATGAGCCCTAAGAAAGGCCATTTTACAACAGTGACGATGATAATAATCTTGACAAAAACTAATATGCGCATGAGTTTATAGAGAAGAAGATATTGTAGCAAAATGATATTTTCTTTGTTATTTTTTTTTTATGTTTTATTTAGTTATGGATGAATTTTATGAATACATACATCAAATCAGTGTTTTATTTTATTTCTCCTCTGCCTTTTATCCAATTTCGAATGAAGTTCCTCGCAGCCTGCGGTTGGAGTAAATTGCGGGGTGATTGCGTAACACACCATCAGTAGCACATTTTGAAAGTTCAACAGCATTCATTGCGGTATTTGCGTTGTTCAGCAGACAATTTTTACGAACAAATGAGCAATGGATTAGCTATATCTTTTATAATAATTGAGATTTGGATTGATAGTGTGTTACGCATTTTTTTTTCAGTTTGGTAAATCCTCAAATGACTCCTCCCGCTCTGGGTGGAGCGGAAGGGAGTGTCAGACTCTTACTGACTTAAAACCCACCCGTGTTCCTTCCTTAGCCCTTTATGTTCCGGGCCAGCGGTAACCCTTTCGGACAATCCCGCTGACCCGGCTAGGGTGCTGGTAGAAATCGTCACATAAGAAAAGTGCGTTATCTTTTTACGAATCTATTTAAAGGCCTGTTTACCAATACAAAATGCTTACCATTGGTAAGCAAAACGATTCGTTGTTTATAGGAACAGCAGTGCGATTCTGTAACCATCTCACCGTGAAAACTTAGGTGATGTGAGCGTGGAGTGAGCTGTCAATAGTGTCAATTCCTAGCAAAAACAAACTCACATCACCTAAGTTTGCACGGTGAGATTTTACAGAATCGACCGGCTGTTTGCCAATACAAAATGCTACCATTGGTAAGCAAAACTATTCGTTTTTGTTTATAGGAACAGCAGTGCGATTCTGTAACCATTTTGGCGTGAAAACTTAAGTGAAGTGAGCGTGGAGTGAGCTGTCAATAGTGTCAATTCCTAGCAAAAACAAAGTCACATCACCTAAGTTTTCACGGTGAGATTTTTACAGAATCGACCGGCAGAGCACAAAAGAACTAAGCGCACACAGCAGATATACGAAAAGAGACTTTGTTTCCAACTATTTAAAGCTAATATTGATAGATTATTTTTATAAATTAGGTTTTATTTAAATTGATCGTATTTCGCGGGATTTTAACTAAAGCAATGCTAAAATAGAGTTTGATAAGTTGTCAACTTAAAATTCTTGATTGTCATAATAATAAAATTAAATGGCAACACAGTATATTTTCGTTAGGGATTTTTGACCTTGTTACGTTCGGATACGGTTTCACGATAATTATAAATTAATACTATTGATATTCAATTTGAAATGTAATTATTATGAAAAATGAGACAGAAAATTACTTAATTTAATTAATTAATTAATTAGTCTTGAGGAGACTGAACGAATGAATAAATTTTATAAAAAACATAACTACATTCAAAATATATTAATTAGTGTTACAAAAAACAACAGATGGCGTTACCTACTAGTATAATATTTAAATTTAATATAAAAATAGGTACATACATAGACATTATTTAATTTGGGCAAAGAAATGATCGAGTTTTTTTAATAGTAAGTAGGTACCTACTTAATGGTTTAATTTTTAGTCTGGCAATAATTTTCATGAATTCATGATAAAAATAACTTCTGATAGAATAAACTGCCTGACTCATTGCATCACTATTATTAAGCATTTGAGGTTGTTATTGATTACCTTATATTAACATTTAATTCAACAATAATTATCCTGAACTTGACTCGTCTCGAAAACTTATTTTTAAAATAAAATAAATATGACGGCTTTTCGGAGGGACTTTTGAAAGACACAAGTGTACCTGGGTAAGTGTTTTTCTATCTCTGTATTGATAAATAAAGGTATGAAATCGCGATTGCTTTCCGTACTGTTGAATGTCACTTGCACGTCATAAAACGACAGGACTAATTATGTCATGTTGCAGCCTGTTTACACATGGTCTCCGTTTTACAGCGGTGCTATTCTGTAAAAATCTCACCGTGAAAACTTAGGTGAAGTGAGCGTGGAGTGAGCTGTCAATGGTTTCATTTCCTGGTAAAAACAAAATCACTTCACCTTAGCTTTCACGGACAGAATCGACCGGCTGGTCCGTTTTATCGGATACGTTTAATTTTTTTTCATCGATGGCGTATGGAGATGTATGAGCGACTTCACATATGACACAGTATTCAGTAAAGTATTATTAAATAGGTACCTATTTGTATCCGTTAAAACGGGTAGGTACCTACCGTAAATACGAATTGAGCTGCACGATTTCTGACAAATGCGTGCACTGACTGGACAGGTCCTCTCAATCTGTGTGGTTCTTTCCTCAAAATACCATCTCAGACATCGATCTACAATGCGTGCCACGAAAGAAGAGACTTCACACACCACGTGGTTTGACATGCGCAGTACACGATTTTAGGTACCTTTAGCGGTATGAGGTCTGAGTGCGGGACGGGACCGGACGTCATAGGGGCGGCGGAAAGAGGCGGGGGAGGCGGGGTCAAGTCTCTTCTTTCGTGGCACGCATTGTACATGGTCTTCATATAACCAAGATTATGTCTGGACTTTAAAAGAGACTGTGACCTCTGAGTTTGTTTCAGCCTTTCTTCTCAGAATAGTCAGATAGGAAACGCCAACCTCATCTAGTTTAAAAAAATATATGATTGACGTGTAAAAGTGTTTGTACGGACGCCAGCACATCAACTTACCACAATCTGCCAGATTTCTTTAACAGATTTTCAACTTTATCGGTAAAGCATAAGGTTCAAAGTTGATTGGGAAAATCTGACAGATTGTGGTAGGTTGATGTGCTGGCGTCTGTACAAACCTACTTACAAAAATAAAATCATTTATCATTTACGGAGAGTCGGAGACTATTTGTGAACGGTTTGTAACGGGATAGTTAGATATTTTCACAATTTCAAGTAAGTACGAGGTCAACGATCCCTAGCTATTACAACAAATACATAAAGCAGTAGTTACCTACTGTGGAAGTAACTTATCAGTAGTAAGACGAAGAATAAAAAAACGGGCAAGAGCGAGTCGGACTCGCCCACCGAGGGTTCCGTACCATCATGTTTTTAAATTTTCATCGGTGAGGCCTATATTCGTCAGAGAATTTTTTCAGCGCCATCTCTTGACCGATAATGGAACTACTGCAACGTTTGTTGATGATTTCTGAAAAAGTGTGCTATTTAGAGACTTCTTTTTATTTTTACTGTAATCTTTACATAAAATTCTATCACATAGAATAATTTCAAATTTTTCTCTTTGCAAACTTCAAAGATAAGAGCGGGTATACAATTTTTTTTTTAATTTTTCATGAAAAGTCTAAAACTATGCGGCCTTAAAAAAGAAAAAGTGTTTGAGAATGTGCAAACTGCGCTCTTTCATATGATACCCACATACCCTAGTAGCCCCACTTCGAATTTTTCAGACCCCGTTTCAGTCCCTGTTGCAAAAAATATACATATATTTTTATTTCTTTCTTATTTACAAAATAGTTGGGCCAACGTCATCTAAAACTGTTCCAAATGTCAAGTTGATAGCATTAGTAGTTCTTGAGATATCCAGCTGTGACAGACAGACAGACAGACAGCCTCACCATAACGGTTCCGTTTTACCATTTTGGTACGGAACCCTAAAAATGTGTTTTAGACTATTTGTTTTGTAGGCACACTTCATTCATATCGTAGTTTTTTGATTTTATTTTATCTTTTAAGTCTGGTTGTACGAGCGGCCAAAAGCCAACGGGCAGAGACCCGTGAGACACTTTTAATGAATTGAGGCACCAACCGACGATTATCCTTATGTTACACTGTGCAAGTGCACACAAGGACACTCCCCGGTTGTTGCAGGACTATTGCAGGATATGATAACAAAAATATTCAACATAGGAACTCTTCAGCTAAACAAGAAAACCCCATCGTGTTGGGGTTTTTTGCAATTTGCTGGTCAGCATTAGGTTGTACGTTGATTAATATATGAATCGCGGCCGTAAGAAATATGTGTTTAGAGAATTATAATCATTAAAGTCATCAACACAACTCTCTAAGACCACGTAAGTCCAAAGAATGATGATTTCATGAAACAGTTATTGCAGTTGTTGTTGTTGGTGTTGAACAGTTGTTGTTGTAAATTAATAAAATTAAAGAATTAAATGTTTATTTATTAAAATAAACATTTAATTCTTTAATTTAATTAATTTTGACAATAAATTACAACCATTAATATCTGTAATAAAAACAAAAATATTAATTTACTTTATTAATAATACTGGCTGTTTTGTGCCTATGCCTGAAAAAAAAAAGCGCGAACGCGCGCGCATCGCTTATAAGCGATGCGCGCGCGTTCGCGCTTATCTGTTAAGAGGGTTGATCCGTTAGAGCCACGCTGGAGTCAAAATTGATGATTTCCGACGGACAATAAAACCATAATCTGTTTAATTTATAGATAAGATATTGACGTCATATTAATGGGAATTTCATAATCTAGTGCATGGCTGAAAAACATTTTCATTTATTCGTACAGTTTTCTCATTAGAACAGTTTTTATGCAAGCCTTTTTTTAAACTAGCGATCGACGGTCTACGCAAATGCAAGGTATTAGTAAAACCATATACGACAAACTTATAACAACGTTGCTTTATAAATAATAATAGCATTTATTAGTGCATGGCTGAAAAAAAAAAACGATTACTGTAAGTTTTCATTCAAGAAAAGTATATTCAAAAGTGTCAATTTTAGCCACTTTTCGATATTTTAAACGCGTTAGTTTAGGATGAAATCTGAAATATTTATATGTTATTTTAGGCCTAGTAAACGAAGACATTTACGTTCTAAAACATGGTACAAATATTTTTTTAATAACTTATTTTTTTATTTTACTATGAATTATTTAGTGCAGCTATATAATCGGCGCGGAATCACGCCAGCGCTCAGTGCCGGCCGAGGCCTTTCAGAGGTAGGACGTGTGTCGCTCCCGTAGCCGCGAGTCGCGTAAAATATTATCGTACTTTCGCGAGTTTTTAGCGCGACTAGGACATGTTGATACGTTTTATTATAATATATTTTTATTATATTACAAAACTTTGGTGAGTACATATTTTAATGTAATGGTGTTCTATTAACTTAAGAAAGATTAAATTAGACTTCTTTATGTATGTTTTCATTTTACTTTTTTTTCAGATATGGCTAACAAAAGGCGCTATATGGGAACAAAAAAAAAAAACGAAAATTTGGCCAAGGCTAATGAAGCTAAAAGGTATGTTACCGAGGTTCTCTACTTATAAAAAATATATTTTTATTAGGTGTAATTAAGAAACAATATACTTACTACTTTTTGAAGTAATTTTTTTTTTTATTACTTTTTGTTTGGATATTTTTATGAAACACAGTAGTAATAAGATAAAGTTAATATCCAATTCGTTGTTATAGGCAGAAAAGAGAAGTTCAAATACTTCAAAACCAGGACTTAAATAAAAATGCTGTTGTAAGTTTTATTTTTTTACTTTATATTTTACTAGCTGCGGCAGACACGTGTTTCCTTGGTTTTGATTGAGCAGTTGTTAAACCAAAACTAAATAAGACCTTTCTTCATTATTTATTTATCTCAAGCCGACAATCGATCGCCTGTCATGGTGCTTACTTTTTGTGTCACTATATTATACCCTACATATTATTTTCAGAATCAAGAAAATGAAAAAGACAGTGAAAAAACACTGGAAATTCTGGAAAACTTGCAGGCATTAGAAACGGCTCCAATTCAAGATCCTGACGCAGGGAATCTTGTAAGAATTACTTGGTCATTTGTATACATATTTTAGCACAAAAAAAACATTGTTAGTTATGTGCTATCTTAAGCCGACAATCGATCGCCTGTCATGGTGCATACGGTTTGTGTCACTATATTATACTCTACATATTATTTTCAGACTCAAGAAAATGAAAAAGACAGTGATAAAACACTGGAAATTCAGGAAAACTTGCAGGCATTAGAAACGGCTTCAATTCAAGATCCTGACGCAGGAAATCTTGTAAGAATGACTTGGTCTTTATAAACATATTTTAGGACAAATAAAACAAGAACCTTCAAGAACAAGTGCGTATTTACAGTATACTTTCATAAGTTCAGATACATGTTGTACATTGTTTCTGATAATATTAGACTTAAAAATATATTTCCAAATTTTATGTTATAGGTAAATAGTAGACAAGAAGTTGAAAGGGATACTGTACTTCAGACAGAGAGTGCACTTTGGCTAGAGCTACGACGTTGTTTATTGACAGCCTCTTCATTCTGTAAAGTGTGCAAACGGCGATCGACTATTAGCCCAGCCCCTTTGGTTAAACAATTTCTTTACTCATATTCCTTGGACCATATCCCTAGTATTCAACATGGGAAAGTAAACGAAAAAGTGGCCATAGAACAGTTGCAGGTACAAGTTTAGATTTTTCTAACAAACAATTTATTTTTATATTCTTAAATTCTATTAAGGCGAAAGCGCCAGGGTAGCCCGCGAAATTTGTTTTTTTTTGGGTTTTTTGCAATTTGCTGGTCAGTATTAAGTTGTACGTTGATTAATATATGAATCGCGGCCGTGACAAACATGTATTTACAGAATTATAATCATTAAAGTCATCAACACAACTCTCTAAGACCACGTAAGTCCAAAGAATAACTGTTTCGTGAAATTATCATTCTTGGGACTTACGTGGTCTTAGAGAGTTGTGTTGATGACTTTAATGATTATAATTCTGTAAATACATGTTAGTTACGGCCGCGATTCATATATAAATCAACGTACAACTTAATACTGACCAGCAAATTGCAAAAAACGTAAGAAAATTTGAATTTCGCGGGCTACCTTAGCGCTTCCCCCTTAAAAAGAAGTAATTAGAGTATTGAGTTTCAAATTATTATGATTACAGGTGCTTCGCCGGATGGACTAATCGACGATGATGGCATCACCGAAATTAAATGTCCTAGTTCGGCATTTGGATTAGAGGCAGATTTTGCTATTAGCCAAAAAAATATTAAATTCTGGAAAATAGATGGATCTGTGAATCGACGCCATGACTGGTTTTATCAGATACAGGGGCAGCTGCATATAACTAACAGAAATTACTGTCTGTTTGCTGTGTGGACAGGCAAAGATTTTAAATTGAAGACTGAAAACATAATCAGGGACGATAAATTTTGGAGCGAAAATATAGAACATCGGCTAGTCAGCTTTTACAATAAATGCCTGTTACCCGAAATTGTTGATCCCCGAAAAGCTAGGTCCATGAAACTTAGAGACAACAAATATTAAGATTTTGTTTTACACGAAATTGTTTTTATTTACTTTAACCTAACTAATAATAATTTAATTGCTCATTTATTACAATAAACAAAAAACTGAATCCCCGCTTACGGAAAACGAAAACATTCCCTACTAACTAAAAACTGGCTAAGTATCAAGATGATTCTAAGCGGTGTATGATACGCGCTCCAACACAGACGGCTGTGTGTGCGTTTAACTGTATAGCTGTGTGAGTAAATTTACCTAAACACGAGGCGCGCCGCTCTGGAGTAACGCTCTTAACCTTTCGAATGTCTTATGTTACACAGTGCGACATAAGAACAATTAAATTCTATTGTGTCTGCTAATTAGACACTCAATGGGTTAAGAAGTAAAAATTATTCCGCGCGGTTTTTCTTTTCGCTGTACTGTTTTTTATTTGAAAATGTCGTCAAGTAATGATGAATTTATTAATTCCACACCGCCAGAAGTCTCAGAGGCAGCGAAAAAGGCTACTCTAAGCCTCGCCCGAAAAATCGACCGATAGATACTTACAAGCGTATCAAAATTTCATCATATGGAAAACAAGCAAATATGCAAGTTCAGTCCGAGCTTTATTTATTTCCTCGCAAATATGTTATAAAACGTCGTATGACATACGTGCGCTTTGAAAATTACAGCCTCTGCTTTCTTTTAGCCCTCGCCTACACGGCTCGGGCAAGCAATATCGCCTCGGCTGTAATTTTCAACTTACCGCACTTATATCATAATGTACTATACCGTCAAACAAGCCAACTTTGCCAATCAAGGTATCTTTGCCCTAAAATCAATTTATAAGCAAATCCGCTAACATAAGAAACAATTTTAGTTTTATGGCAACATTTATTATTTGGGTGGAAAGTTGATTATATTTGTGGCAATCTAACGACTATCTAACGCATTCGTTCCAAAGTTCATTTAGTAACTTGCCAGAACTTGTAGAGTGCGGTGTATGTTTTTGCGGGCAAATTTCCTAAGAAAAGTGTTTGTGGATTTTACCTTATGGCGAAAACACAGGTAAGTGTATTTTACTGTATGTTATAGAATATCAGTTGTTGAGTATTTTAAATATAGTTTCATTATTCAGGACTTTATGAATCAAAACTTCTAATGATGGGCAAAGTTACCCTGAATTATTCAGACCCATCCATGCCAACATTGCCCGTTATCAAAAAGCACTCAGGGTTGTCACTTTTAGTTATTTTGTAACAGGTTGAATTAACGCAAAACCACAGAAACAAAACATCAAACACCTCAATGACATATTTCTTAAGTAACGACTTTAAAATAAAGTACTTAATTTCTTATGTTTTAAAATATATTAGTACCTAGTGCAGTTGATGTATAATTTATACAGGGTGAAATTTTAATCACCGTTTTCCTCGTAAGGGGTCATTGTACTCATCATTAACTCATCAAAAAAAATCTGCTGTTCCCTACATTTTGACGAGTTATGCGAACATAAATGTAGGGAACAGCTGATTTATTTTTCACGATTTCAGGTTTGGCTCCATAGTAAAAATTGTTTATAATGATGAGTACAATGACCCCGTAAGAGGAAAACAGTGATTAAAATTTCACCCAGTATATGTATAAGTAGAGGTGAAGATTCTGATTGTATGTTTGTTTGTGTATAGGGATAGGAAATAGGGTATATTTCATAGGAGTAGATGGTAGCTTTTATTATACATCTGCAGAATCACTTAGCTTTAATTTTATTGTTATTTTTAATTTCAGAAAAACAAACAAGTCTAGAATTAGACCAAGAAAGCCAAGACGTGAGTTTGGGTCCCGAGCATATAAAAATTACTCCGACGTGATGTTAAAGCTTGCCTGTGAAGCAGTTATTGAAGTGTTCAGAACAGAACAACGGTATTGATTAATATTATTCAAGTTTGGACATAATATAATTATATTGATCTCATTTTTTGATATAGCATTTACAGATTAAAGCTGACGTTATTGAAATGTTCAAAATAGAATAACGGTATTATGTCGAATTGTCGACGAAAATGGAATAAACATTTAATTTGGAACACAATGTTTCATTTAATTACTTACCATTTTAACGTCTATTCATAGCAACCAACACCACATAAAAGAAAAGTGAAAATAACATTTATTTAATAATTTTACTGCAATGTGACAACCCTTAAAATCTTAAACCGTTTGTTGGGCCTTGTATGGAAAAGGCCACTAACCGCTAGGTAACATTGCCCACCGTTTTTATCACGAAAATATTTAAACTACAAACAGTATTTTAAAACTTAGGTTAAGATTGCCTTAAATTGTATTCGTGGTGCTTTCTACGTATTTATAAGAGCTTGATTTGCGTCAAAAATCGAAGTGGGCAATGTTGGCTAAAAGTCCGGATTATTTTGCCCACCATCAAAATCGATCAAATCTTGGTTTAAATTTTAATTTTTTAAATGTTTTACATAGCAAATGCGTGCATATGGTCATATAGTTGTAGTAAATGAAAAAATATACTTAAGTCCTATAGAAAAAACTTGTAATATATTCGATTTTCTTAAAAAAACGGGCAAAGTTGGCTTGTTTGACGGTAAGCGTTTCATACGAACGTGAACCAAATTTTAATGCAAATAAATAATAAGTAATCACATTCGTGTTAGCAAATGTGAGCAAGCGTTTCATACGAATATGAAAATTATAAGAAAAAGGTTCATATTTTTATATAAAACGCTTACTTTACTAAGCATAGTAAAGTCGTTAATAATAATAATAATCGTTTATTTCTTAATTCAAAATTACAATATGGAGGTATCGTTGGTCCCAAACTAGGCACGGCCTGTGTCTTGGGCACCATTACATAGGTAAAGCATCTTCATAATTTTTCATACAAAATAAGTATAGTAACGTTGAGATTGGCTAAAGTTAAAGTTAAGTCAAAGCGTGGCTGTGAATTTTCTCCCAATCCGAATCCGCTTTCATTCTCTACAGATAATATTTTTTATTTGCAGATCATCAAAATTGTACGAGAAGAGGCTGAGAAACTATAAACTCATTTCTCTGAAGATGAACTAAAAAAAACAGCCAATGATATGCAGAGAACGCGGGTATCTTACAAGGTCCTTCTCTGGTAGAACTATGAGAATAGTGCTGCTCATGCTGTGGAAACAATATCGCCAGTCACCAAGGTCGTACCGTAGCGGGGCTGACTGGCCAGGGTGCACGACACGAATATTATATAGTACATATATAAAGTAGTATTGGTATGAAGACTAGTTTAATGTATGTACCGTTGGTGCGTAACGGAGTTGCAACAGCCAGCCACTTATTTCAGCTAAATCACATTTCAAAACAAAATGTATAAAAAACGTGACGGAACGTCCGGTATACGTGGACAACTGTATGAGACAAAATTAATTAGTCTAATACATTTCAGAACTAAATTCGATGACAACATCAAAGACTATAATTTGGCTACCAATGTCGCTGACATAGGCACTTTTGACGATATCTGTATTAGAGCCAAAGTTAAGATTAATGGAGGAAACAAACCAGTAGCAGTGTTCATACAAGCAAAGCATAGAGAGGGAGACAAAGTGCAGCTAACGCTTAACAGTAAAAATGACTTAGCTAAATGGTTTTCTAGCTACCTAAGCATAAGAAGCTTGTTCAAACCAAGTAACAAAAATGTCCTTTTTAAAGGCAACTTTCAAGAAATTGAATGTCTTTTCATAATGTACACTACTGCTAAAGCCGATCCTAATACTCAGCAATTTAAAAGTGATTTTGCAGAAAAATTGAATAGTTTGATAGGTACGGGTGATAAAGGCTTACAGCCATGTCATAAGGATGAAGATATTGTGTTTTTGTGCGAAATCAACATGAAAGAACAATTCACTGAGCTTGCTGTACAGTTGGCAAAGTTTCTCTCTGATAATGTTAAAGATGGTGACAAAGATGGCGACAAATGTCAAAGCAAAGATAATGATCATAATGATGGTCCCATTATGTCAATGAATGACGACCTTGTGTTACTTTACCATGTAATATTAGTGCAAAAAGTTTTAAACGTTTCGGACATCAAATGTAAAAATGAAGAGCAAGAACACAGAGTCGCAACCTTCCAAACAGACTTCTTTGACAACGATGACGATTTCATAATATTATTCAAACATAAGCTGTTTATTGAAATGCTAAGAAAGCGTAAATTAAAAGACCAGGAACTGAACAGTTTGTTGTTAAAACTATTTATCAAACCGTTAGAAATCTCTGTACTCGGCAGTCTGATTGGAAATGTTGTGACGTTTAATGATAAAAAGTTGAAATTGGAGTTCGTCAGTAAATCGATGTCTGATGATTTAAGACGACAACTAGAAAAGGTTGACGTTCTACAATCAACTGTTAATGAAGCTATTACATTAGCAGCGAAGCATATGTTAATAAAGCGGGATTTTAAAGTACCAGCTGCCTTTGGAAATAAAGATTTAACAATAAGAGGCAAAGAAGACAACGTTGAACCTTCAGTGTTCATTGCGTCCGTTATAGACAAATTAAAAAATAAAATAGTGGATTTGATCAACGCGTCACCAGCGGGAAACATCATCGCTATAGATGAATCGTTAGATAAAGAATTTCTGCAGCTTAACGCAGGCTTAGCTAGCACTATTGGTAATATTCTAGTGTCCGATGAAAACTCTAAATACATGAAATTCGCAGATAACGGAGACTTAGAAGATTTTGCTAAAAGGATGTATGCTGAAGTGCAGTCTGCAATCCCTAATTTGCACGATTATAAGTTTCATATTAAAGTTAAAACGTTTCCAAAACTAAAATTTGAATGTGATGATGACGAGGATTTCAAAATATTACAGGATCAAGTTACTAAGCTAGCCCAACTTATTGGAAACTTTATTTGTAAAGACGATAATTCTATAATGCCAATGAAAGATATTGTACTTTTACGCTTCCATGTACTCGTCGCACAAAAAGCTGTCGAAGTTTCTGAGATTCTATCTCTGAACGAAGATGACGAACATCGACTTGCAAGCTTCCGCCAAGATTTCTTTGAAAGCGACGGAGATTTTGATATTTTATTCAAAAATGCGCTTTGCAACGTGATACACAAAATAAGAAAGTTAGATGAAAACGAAATTAACCTAGGTACGAAAGAAATATTAACTTCACGTTCGTTTAAAGTACCAGCTGCGTTCGGCAATAAAGATTTAACAATACAAATTAAGAAGAGCAAAACCGAAAGAAGATTGGATCATCTGAAAATGAAAATCTCGGAATTAATCACAAAATCAAACGCTGATAAAGTCGTCACTTTAGATGAGTCTCTGGGAGATGGACTCCTGAAACTCAACGGAGGAATCGCTGGCATTGTTGGTAACATATTAGTTTCCGAAGAAAACACAAAACTGATGAAGTTCACAGATAACTGGGACTCACTAGGAGAACTTTCTAAAAGGCTGTTCATGAAATTGCAAAATGTAATTGAGAATTTGCATGAATACAAGTTCGATGTGAAAGTTAAAAAGTTTCCGAAACTTTCATTTAAAAGAGATGAAGATGACGAGGATTTAGCAAAAGATTTCTTAAAGAAACTTTTGTTTTTCACGAATCAGGCTGATGAGAAGAATGTAGAGAAATTTTTAAAAGACGAGATAGAAGTTCAACAGTGTCTTAACGTGAATAATGTTCGAGTTACAGCCGACGCAATCTTCTTACAATACCACGACTTTATACAAAGATGGTGGATGCTAAAAGAAGCATCGTATCTTACAAAACAAAGCAAACACTACGAAGAAGCTTTAGCAGCGATAGTAGACAAACCTTTATTGACGATCATAAGTAAAATGTATATGATAAAAATAAAGAACAATACAGATTATACGTTCAATGAAAACGCCCTAAGTTTCTTAAAATTGACGGATCAGCCTTCAGCCACAATTTTCGTTACAGAGAGCAGCGAGCTTACAGTTACAAAAATGGTACAATCTTTAAAAAAAACTGACCATTATGTCTTTGATTTAGAGTATGTTTTAGGACTACCAGCAAAAGACTATAGTACAGTCTGCACAGAATTAAAAGAATCAAATAAACCAAATCAAACAAATGTAATCATTATTGTTTGCAATCACATAAACAGGAACTGGAATAAAAGATTGGAAAGTATTGCTAAAGTTCTCGAAAATAAACCAACAATCTTTGTTTTAAAAGAGACTTTGGTGGAAACAATAAAGACTTATTTTAAAGCAAATAACATAGTCACGGATGAAAAATGCAACCTGATTCAGTTGAGTGAAGAATCACAAAAGATTATTTTAGAAAATGCCAAAGTTATGTTCCAAGACGTAGAAGTTAGCCTAGGCTCAATTATCGACGAAACATCAATGGCACTCGTGGAAGGAAAAGTGCTAAACAAAATCATGAACAAGGATTTGATTGTTCTAGGCACATCAAACAGTAATTCAAATTATGAAAAAGTTAAACACTTGTACATCGACAGGCGCGTCATCCGTGTCAATAGCTCGGGACCTAATATTAGGTCATCTCGCAATACCGGTAATAATTTATTAACACTTCACGATATAGCCGACGTAGCATTAATAACAGCTAAGCCCGGTATGGGCAAGTCAACTCTACTCACTCATTTATCACTTAAAACCAAAGAACTTAACCCCAATGTATGGATAGTGAGAATCAATTTGCTAATTAACTCAGAAAAATTTAGCAAGTGGCAAGAAAACGAAACAAACATTGATTATTTGGAGACTTTGAAGTATTTATGTGAAGTTTTGACTGAGAAGCAGAGCAAAACAAATGATTTATCGATTGAACTGGAAGAGGAAAACGGTGATGTTACTCTAAAATCTTGTAAAGGCGATCAGTGGACTGTTTTCGAACTTAAAATGTTTTTGGACTATTATAATAGGAAAGAACTTATATTTTTATTCGATGGCTTTGATGAAATCTGTCCGATGTACACTGACGAAGTGTTAACTTTACTTACAACAGTCAGAAACTATCCTCGCACACATAAAATGTGCATCACAAGTAGATCTTATGACAAAATAATATCTACGCTAGAGCATTTATTTGGAATACCGTATGAGATACAAGGTTTTTCTACTAATGAAGAAAATGAATATTTATTGAATTTTTGGAAATCTAAAATTATATTGAAAGACCTGAGCGATAAGCAGTATAATAATGTATGCAGTTTTATGAAATTTATGACCGTCCATGACGATACTTATGTTATTAAAAATCAGGTACTATTCATGAACGTTTGTCTAAACTTTTTAAGCTATTTACGGAAAGAAATTAACGTCTGTCCAGAGCCAGTTGTTAAAACATTTAACACACTTTTTAGCAACTGTAATCGCGATGTTATTTTTATGGAAGACTTTGATACGCCACTGCATCTTTACCTGTTTGCTGAGTACTTTCAAAATCAAATAAAAGAAGAAAGCATTATACCGAATCGTTGGAAATTCGAGATTGATGCCTTCACTGTCTATGACATATTCATAGAAACAAAACTGAAGATACGCTTTCAAGAGAAAAACAAAATTGATTTGTACAATCCTGACAATGCGATAATTTATGAAAACGTGCGAGCTGAATTTTTTGCTAAACATCACAAATTGGGGGCTTACGCTGTTTTCTATCAAGATGCTTACCAGATTTTTAGCGAGAAAGAACTGATCGAAATAAAAGATACTATAAACAAGATTAAGGAGGGTACGGAGAAAACGGGTCTTATACATAGTGTAGCAAATGGCATACCGCAGTTCTTACACATGACATTCACGGAATACTTCGCCGTGCAATACATATGCGATTTATTGAAGACAGAAACTAGAGAGGATATGCAAAGATCTATTTGGGATTTCATTTTGAATGTAGTGTTTAAACACCGGGAAAACGTTCGTAACGTTCTAGGTTATAAAATTAAAACTGATGAGGATTTGCGAGCCATCGTGAAAAACCACGAAGAAATCATTTTTGACTTGCTATTTGAACATGGTAGTAGGGTTCTATCTTGCTACCCGGACGATTTTAGCAATTACCTGAGTTTTAAAATCAGAAACAAACTGCATGAAGCTATGGACAATGAATTAATGAACTTTGTGTTTCTATTATACATTTTAAAGGAGAATTTAAAGGTTATTCCGTTTATCCATCCGAATGAGGATACACGGTACCCTAAGGCAAGTTGGATAAACGAAAATACTCGAGATTAACTAATGACAACTTTAATGAGCAAACATATACACATGCACTAAGAACAAAATACAATATTGAAGCTATTGGAGAACTTAAAACAGCCAAAACCAAGATCACGGACGTTACCCACAAAGCCGCTAAAATTAAGTGGGACTTGGCTGGACATGTCTGCCGCATGTCAGGTGACAATTAGGCTAAGAGAACCACCGATTAGGTTCCAACTAAACGCACGACGCCATCGCGGCAGGCCGAGACAAAGATGGCGGGACGGGCTTGACTCTTACCGAAAGGACTCGCAAAAGACAGAATTTTGTGGAAAGGGGACCCTGCTGTGAGATAATACTGGCTAGTTAGTTAGTTATTGCAGAACTTGGTCTAATTAACGAGATGGTTGACCATAGCGAAGGCGACTACGACGATGTCAGCGTCGATTCCTCCGATTCAATATGTACCTAAAAGCTTGAGGCTCTTTGTAAACATTGAACAATCTGAACCATCACGTTCGGGTCGGTGACGCTGAACCGGGTTCGGCTCCAGTCGGTTGGTGACGCTGAACCACTTAGACTGCGCCGAATCGCGTATACTCGGTTTAGTCGTAAGTTTTTGCTTATTATCATGTGGTCATTGGCTCAAACCCTCCTTTTTTCAAGTGTAAGAACATTTGTGATCGATTTTTTTTAAATTCTATATTTACGTAAGCTGTATTAAGTTTTTTTTTAAATAGAAACTTTTTTTATTAAAAAGCAATTTTGGGTTTATTTTGTTTTGTACTTTTTAGCTAGAATGTGTATTTAAATATCTGTCTCATCGCCGTTACTATAAGGTACTTGGCAGGACAAATAATTCAACAAGCCCAAAAACGGCCAACTTGTTTTAGTATAGGAGTTGTCACCTCCAAACTCAAACTCAAAGCATTTATTTCAAATCAACCAATTACGGGCACTTTTGAATTGTTAATGGGTCGGTCAGTCAGAAATATGAAGCTGGTTGCCCACTCCAAAGCGTAGTAGGTACCTATGGAGAAGAACGGGCAAGAAAGTCCAAGGACACTCCTCATCCATACTAATATTATAAATTCGAAAGTAACTCTGTCTGTCTGTCTGTATGTTACCTTTTCACGCTTAAACCACTCAACGGATTTCAATAAAATTTGGTAGAGAGATTGATTGTATCCCGGGGAAGGACATGGGATAGTTTTTATCGACATACCTCGCGGGCGGAAGCTAGTGTGGTTATAAAATATTGGTTACGTCATTCATGTTGAAATTATGCGTGTGAGAACGATGCAGAACGTTAAAAGCGTCCGTAATGAAGGGATTAAAAAATAAAACAATTCAAATCGACGACGAAGTGCCAATAACTCCTAACTGATTTTTTTTTTAAGAAATTCACTTTTTTTTTTGTTTTGAATTTAAAGGCGTTATTCGCATGTTTTAGTGAAATCGCCTAGTGTATTTGTAGTTGAAACAGCATTAAATTAAAATGTGGAAAATGTACCTCCCAACTAAAACAACATGTCTATTTTTGAACGTATTTTTCCAGTATGTGTAAATTTTTGACTTTGTCAGTTAGGAGTTATTGGCACTTCGCCGTCGAAATATTAAATTAAATTCAAATAAGCCGTGGCAGCTAAGAAATGACCAGTCCCTACTGACGGCGTCCGTTCACGAACATGATACTTTGGCTATACCTACGCGTGAAAAACATTACTCGTCCAATATTTGCTGTCGCGCAGTAGGTTAAAAACTAACGAAATAAAAGTAAATAAGTAGAAAAAAATATTTATTTAACGATACATAGTAAAAAAAATTGAACACTTCATTTCAAACGTAAAAAAATAAACCCATTTTCTGCACTAAATTAAAATATAAAGTAGTTATATTTTCTTACAATAGACTACACGTGTTAAAAGCCAAGAATACATTTGCAGTAACTTGCGCAAAACTCTACTCCATACAAGTTTACACGTGATTAAAAATTTGCCTACTAAAATTACGTCAATTTACGTCAGGCGCTGGCTTATTTGACAGGACAACACTAATATTCTGTCCTTTTCTTAATGAAATAGAAAGAAAAAGATGCACTGAACTTAAATTTTAATTTAGTTTGTGAACAAAGGAATCGGCACCAACGTGTGTGTCTTGCATGACAACAACTTCTGATTGGCGAATATTATGACACATGGCATGCAAGATACTTGCACACTTTTGTTTTCCAAGCACGTCAATTCCTGACTTCACGTTTTGCCAAGTTTTAACAGCATTTTTATAAAATAGGTACACATTTCTAGAATAAGCTACCCATATTGTGTTCCAATCGTACGTGGCGGGTCCAGGCATCCAGATTTTGAAAATCCTGGAAACAAAATTGCAGCCATTCAGAATGAGGAGGTCCGCAGGAGAACCAAGGTAGCCGGCATAGGCTGAAGAATTGCCAAACTTGAACGGCAAACATTTGTAGAATGGATAATATGGCGAAGACAGTCCGTGTTCTTCTTTTTTTCGCTGCACTACGTAAGTACGTAGGTATAATCAAAGAGATTGGGATTGGATTTAGATTGGATTGATTGGTACTTTAGCACAGACAAAAAAAAATTACTGAATAATCCTTCACCAATGGGATTTGATACGATTAACTTAACAGTTTATAGAGGTATGAGGAACAGGGTGTAAAGTTCACTCAACCTCCATAGAAAAGGGAGGATCCTCCGACCAGACGGGTGTTGTGTCTGGCGGGCAACTGCCCGTTGATTCATGTCGGGCCGTTGTATCTATGCTAGTTGTGCGGTAAACTCTGCTTGCGCGATGCAGGATTTGCGTGACGTCAGTATGACGCGTTGTTTGCATGTGGCGTTGTAGATACCGCTACAAGTTAACTGTCCATTATGATTCATAGCGTTATCCTTTTATGATTCTGCCAAAGTGGCCTTTTTAGACCCCAGATACAAAATATCAGAGGAGCAAATCTCGTAAAAAATTTAAGAAAGGTCACAGATTCTGGATTTCAGTCTCAATCTGTCAAAAGTACCTCTAACGTCCCTAAATTTAGCAATTTTCATAAGTTTTTGACATATTTTTGTCGCCGAGATGAGACAACGACTAAATTTTGAACGCTTTAAATTACGAGATTGGCTTAGCAACAAATAAAAATCAATTTATAGAAAGTGCAAAGTCCGATGTGTGTTGTGTGTGTGTGTTATTGTGATGATATTGGAGAGTCCTATGTCCAGCTGAGGACTTGGAGGCAGGAGGAGGAAAAAAAGCTATACTCCATTTGAAATAACATTAGACATTTAAATAAAGCTTTTTTTACCGTCCGTTCAACCGATTTTGAATTCTATTGCGTTGGTGACATGACATATGGCAGCCGCAGTAAACAGTTGGTATTGTAACCACTTTTTTTGCCTTTAATACTATCGTTATGCCTACGGTATAGAAGTCAAAATTGGTTGAACGGACTGAAAAAAAGGTTTATTTAAATGTCTAATCTTATTCCAAATTAAGTATAGGTTTACACAATGATCATTTTACTTACGTCATCGCAATATTGGCAGGGGAATAGTTCTAAGCCATGGGTAGCAACGTGGTCCCTGAATTTGTCAGCATCGTCGAATGATACGCCACAAGCGTCACACATCCATGCAGATTCTTCGACCGTATCGCCTAAAATAAAACTGGCTTTGGTACCGTACTCAATGAAAGCAGTGTGTCAATACAAAAGTCTTTGACCAGTGCGTGTTGCCAGTGATGACATATGGCACTGAAACGTGGTCGCTCACAATGGGCCTTATTAGAAGGCTAAAAGTCACCCAAAGGGCAATGGAGAGGGCTTTGTTTGGAGTTTCCCTGCGTGATCAAATCAGAAATGAGGAGATCCGCACGCCGCTCTGATCGATCGACCACTATATCAGGCTTATTGGCAACAATAGTCCTGTCAGTGATGATGGATCGATCCCAGTACAATGTGATATTACCATTTTCGAGAACTGGGTCGGGCACATACCTGTATTACGGCACCTCCGATTCCACATTATTATTAAAGGCACCACTCGTTGCGCGACTTGCGGTGCCTATGTGTCGCGTGTCGTGTCGCGCCTGTTTGAAGGAGCCTTAATAGGACTTCCTGGACGAGCTCCTTCACAGAGAATTCTACTACTTCAAATAACTATCTTCCAATTACCTTCGTCTTTTGGATCTAGGTCCACTTTCAACACTTCATGACTTGTAATGGAAGCTGTCGCTTGAGATTCAGTCTTAATTTTCTTTGATTCCTTCGGCTCAAAATAAGGACAAGCTAAAAATATGACAAGAACAATTCACTCCTTGGACAAGGCCAAAGAAACGATGGATGCATTGTGTGAAAGATGAAATGCCTAGAAAACTGAGCCGATGACGGCTGATAAATATGTATGGAGGTATGAGAAACAGAGTGTAAAGTCACTCATTCTCCATAGGAAAGGGAGAATCCTCTGACCAGATGGGTGCCGTGTCTGGCGGGCAACTGCCCGATGGTTCATGTCGGGCCGTTATAGACAAAGTGAAGATGACAATCCTACTAATATTATAAACGTGAAAGTATGTGAAAATGTTTGGATGTTTGTTACTCAATCACGCGTAAACCGTTAAACAGATTTGGATGAAAATTGGCACATGGATAGACCATTTCCTGGATCACAGGATACTTACCATCCCGATATTCCCACGGGATGCGAGGCGCTGCTAGTACGGACGCCAGCACATCAACCTACCACAAACTGTCAGATTTCTTTAATAGATTTTCAACTTTATCGCTAAAGTATAAGGTTCAAAGTTGATTGGGAAAATCTGACAGATTGTGGTAGGTTGATGTGCTGGCGTCTGTACAACAATAAATGAAAGAAAACACTAAAAATATAATGCATAGGGGTATTTAGGAACCATCAAATAAATCCTAACGTTGAAATTAAAAAAGTTATTTTTTCTAACATATTACATAACTTAGAAGTATAAACAAAAAAGAACACACTTTTTAAATATTGAGGCAACAGCGCGGTGTTATTGAGCCAACAAACATAAGGGCGAATCCTGAAAAAATGGTATAGGTCAGTGTCCTGGGCACACTTATTTTTGCAGGTTTGTAGAAAATTTAACATTTGTAGCTAACTTCCGCATGCACGACTCTTAAGTCTCAAGCATATTATGGTATAGATAATATTCATTAGTTTGCATCGGGAAATAAAATTTAAGAACTTTGGCGCGCAGGTTATTAAAATAGCGAGCTGGCAACATGTTGTGTTTAACCACAGATGTCTTTAACCTTGCAGTGCTGGCTTGTAGAAAATTTTAAAAAATGTAAAATAGTGTCCAGTGACTAAACTATTAGATATATTTGATTGAGTTTTTGTATGCAGACTGGGACCGTCATTAGGTATACGTAGTTTAATTTATTATTGTATTGTCATCTTCACTTTGTATATGCAAGTTGCGCGGTAAAATAAGTGTATAAATAAGTGACAGTGAAGTGTACAAATAAGTGTATTTTTCTTTCTTTATTTCTTTGTGTGATATACTTACGTCCATGTCCTACATGGGTCTTATAGAATGTCACAAGAACGCGATCCATAGTTTCAGTTACAATCATGTGCGCGGGACACGCTTTGCCGGTTTTGTATATCTGTCGTTCAGGCGCCGGGCGTTTGCCCTTCCCCTAGAATGATAAAAACTATACAGTACCCGGCGATAAATATTGCACATCGACCAGTTACTTTTTTTTTGTATTTTATACAAAGAATAAAAATAATTATCAAAAGAAGCAAATCATAATTGTTTAAACAGCTCCTAATAGATACCGGACTGTTTGTATTTCGTGCGACAGAGATAACGCTCTACGAAGCCGAAATTAGCCGATTGTCTCTTTCCAAAGGTCGATGTGCAATATTTATCGCCGGGTACTGTATTAAACTAGTTGTTGCCCGCGACTTCGTCTATTTTTGACCGACTTCAAAAAAAAGGAGGAGATCTCAGAACTGTGAGAACTTCGTTATTTTTAAGTAAGCCGATTTGTAAAATTCTATTATATTATTAATACTATTATGTATAATAGAAAGAGACAGAGAGAGGAAGATATTTTTTTATAGTTTTCGAGAGTGCTGAATCCAATAGAGAGGTTAAAATGAAAATCCAACATGGTGGTTGCGAAAAATGTCAAATTTTTCGTCATTTTGTAATTTCGCAGCCACCATCTTGGATTTTCATTTTGAACTTCGTTCCTGCCGGGGTTCCCCCGACCCCACATGTCTTTTTCTCCCCTTTCTCACCTGGTACACGTAGACTCCAGATTGACTGCACATATAATGAGACCTGACTCCCTCAATGGTCTGTTTACTAGCCGTAGTCTTTCTAAAGCGATACTTAGTTTCCTCTTGTATAGCACTCTTGAAAATCATGAAATCTGTAATAATATAATAACTACAAGGTTTTTGTTTGACAGGAATACCTGAAGTTGAAAAAAACGGGCAAAAACAAAGTTCATATTTAAATCATATTTAAACAAACAACAAAATGTGTTTGTTTAACAGTAAACAAACAAACTAACCTCTGAATTAGCTGTTCTTTCAATCTTAGCTTTGCTTTTACATTCATTAACCAATAACTCATATTTGCCATATTTAATTATAGATATTGCAAAATATTCACAACATTATTCTTATTAGAAATAAACCCGCGTAGCCCACCCACAAACAGTGACATTTGACATTTCGGAGACCTCACGCTACATTAGCGCCTCTAGCGGCGAATTCATACGCGATAACCCTTATTTGGTGATGGGTTGGTGATAGCAAAATTAAAGATCCGATTTCAATCCGAATTGCGAATGTTCTAAATTCGGACAGATAGAGTTCGGATCTAGTGCGCAACCCCTCATATAAATAGTACTATGGTCATTTCGGACCGGCATTTTTCGGATTCGGATCAGATGCAGTGCAGAACCGCGAAGGTAGGTACAGCCGGTCGATTCTGTAAAAATCTCACCGTGAAAACTTAGGTGATGTGAGTTTGTTTTTGCTAGGAATTGACACTATTGACAGCTCACTCCACGCTCACTTCACCTAAGTTTTCACGGTGAGATGGTTACAGAATCGCACTGCTGCTTTCCGATTTATTCCGATTATGGCCAGAAGAATTTCGTAGAGTTATAACTCACCATCCATATTGTGAAACTCGAGCTGTTCAACTTGCTCATGGACGCGATGAGCATGCAAAAGGTGAGCGCTAAAATTAGACCCATAGCTAACTCTCTCATCGCAAAGCGGGCAAATGAAGGCTTTGCGTTTCTCCACCTGGTAAAAAAAAAAAAACGGTCTTGAAGAGAAACATCGCGAGGGAACAAAAAGTTCGAAGACGTGTGACATCTATCAAACCGCACTGTGCCAGGGTGGTGGACTACGGGCCCTTCTTCTTACAAAGAGGAGACCAGACCAACCATCCAACAGGCTATCGTATAAAAAAAGCGAGTATATTTATGACCACATGACTGAAGTGAAATTTCTTTAGCTCCATCTGTATGTAGGTATATATATAGGTCTGCATATATATCTTTATCGCCTCCGCGTTTTGGAGTAATTTTTTTTCAATTATTTGAATTACGAAAAAAAATTAACCAAAGAATCACCGTTCGCGTAACGCTAGTAAACACGCAAACGAACTACTGGCTGACATATAAATACATATTTTATTTACTAGCTATAAGAGAAAGAGAGAAAGAAAATGTGGGCACGCACTGCTCTCTCTGGATCCTACACTGTGATACAGACAATAGGCCTGCACTGTGCTTAGATATACGGAATGTATTTAGGCTATGAGAGAAAAAGAGAAAGAAAACTGCTTTCTCTTGCTTATATACCCCACTCAACTCCCGTTCGCCTCGCCCGATCACACTTTTCGTAACGCTTACGTCACGCGTTCGCCAGCTTACTCCCCAAGTCAAGCGTGCGTAAGGAAGTTTCACTTCAAAAATGACACATTTCGATAAACTGATTTACATTGCCCGCGACAGCCAACAGCTGTCGGAAATATCGGAAATATTTATTTAATCTGAAAAAAATTTCGGGTTTCGGACTTGTGAACACCGTGGACTCCTACGATAACACTGATGGTGTTCGGTACGGTACGGAAGCGTGCCGAGTGATTGTGAATAGCTATACTGTGTCCCAGCAGTTAATTCCATTACGCTAACGTAAAATATTGTTGCGCGCTACAATTGATGCCTGGTACATGGTGACATTAGTTACCACTAGCGCTATCTAGTATCGGGTAGCAGAACTAGTAGGATCAAGGTCCTAGAAATTCCGAGTCAGTCGGGACCGGTATGTACTCGAACGTTCTAGATGTTTATGTAGTAGCTCTGTGGCACTATATAAGGCCGGGTGGGCCGCGAGACACACATAGTTTTGAATAAGCGATACAAGCAACGAAGCGATATTCAAGTGCGACTAAGAGTGATCAGTAGTGAAATTGCGTTTCATAATTAATGTGTTTGAGTTGTAATTAGTGTTGTGATTAAAGTGTCAATTTTTGGTTATTAAATAGGCAGTTTTTATTGTCACGAACCCCAAGCTCGTAACACTATGCTTGATCGCTCTTTCTCATTCATGCTTTGTTCTCAGTCAGCCATGACGTGCAGCTGCCAACTATTTACTTTTTTGTGCTTAAAGAGCCTGTTTTTTTTTTCTGTCTAGGTTGACGTAACTTGAAGTAAATTACCTCGAATCCATGTGCCTTCCACAAATGCTTGTTGAGAATCTGCTTTTGACTAAAATCTCTGTTACACATATGACACTTTTTACGTTCCCTTGGCACGTATTTTGGCGTTTGCTCGTTACAGAGTTTCACTAAAAGAAAGATAAATACGTACATAAAATGACAATTGATAGCAATGAGGGTTTTCGTGAAAATTTACGACACCAGTTGGCACCACTGTGACAAGAGGTCTTCCAATATAAAATATGTGATGACGTTCATCATTCGATTCATTCATTCGTTCATCATTCCGTCATGACTAAAGAAAATATAGGCTCTTTGACAGATGCCTGGACCTGACGTGCCAGTGCTGCCACCTAGCGAACATCATTTCAGAAAACCCTCATTCCTTTCATTTTGAGAGTTCAGGCATGTTTCAATGCGTTATTTACGCTGTTGAGCAGACCATTTTTTCAAACCCATGAAGCAATAGATTAGGAATTTCCTTCAAATGAAAGTGAGTTACGTAATATGTATTTGAAATAACAAATAAACGAAGGGTATTGTGAGACATCCGAGAACGAAGGTCTTTTCGCTGTATACAGGATCCCATTAAAATAGATAGAAAAAACTTAACACAGCGCTCAGTTTGTTAAACCAAAGATATCCAAGCAAAAAAAAAAACACGGATAAAGTGATTTTATTTTGACCTAAAATAATAAATTGCCGGCACATTAGTGTATTTTTTTTAGCTGATTATTTTTCTTGTAAGTATCTATACGTTTTTCTTATATATTTTTTACCATCGTCCTTATTTTGGTGGTCTGAATGCTTTCTAAAAGTTTGTTCATCTATTTTAATGGGACCTTATATAGCATTATGTATTAAATTTATAACAAGCACAATGAAATAAATTAATAACGTTTGAGAGTAGCTAGCTAGCTAAAGGAAAAAAACGAAATACAGATGGCTAATTGGGCCAAATGGTTCTGGAGTGGCGGCCGCGTACCGGAAGGCGTAGCACTGGAAGGCGTCCCACAAGGTGGTCCTATGACCATAGTTATGAAGGCTGCAGAAATCCGCTGGATGCGTAAAGCACAGAACCGGTCGAAGTGGCGATGGCCCCTAGGCCAGGTAGAGGCCTAGGTAGGGGTGGCCCCTATGTCCAGCAGTGGACGTATTTCGACTGAAATGATGAACGATAAAGAATGATGTATTATTTCACTATACTAGTACTTACACCCATGCTTCATCCGAAGATGCGTAAAACAAGCTTTTTTACTGATGTAAATATTGTCACAGAAATGGCAAGGATATTTCCTGCCGTCAGAATCTGATTTGACGCCATGACACCTGAAAAACAAGGTAGAGAATATTTAATGAGTAGAAGCCGTTTCTTATAAGAAGTCCCGTGGCAATAAGTGGAACTAATTATTATTATATACCTAGTTAGCAACTTACAACCCTCCTACCACACACACCTTTATCTATTAAGAGGGAAGCGCTAAGGTAGACCGCGAAATTCAAATTTTCTAACGTTTTTTGCAATTTGCTGGTCAGTATTAAGTTGTACGTCGATCAAAATATGATTCACGGCCGTAAAATATATGTATTTACAGAATTATTTAATCATTAAAGTCATCAACGCAACTCTCTAAGACCACGTAACTCCAAAGAATGATGATTTCATGAAACAGTTATTCTTTGGACTTACGTGGTCTTAGAGAGTTGTGTTGATGACTTTAACGATTATAATTCTGTAAATACATATTTGTTACGGCCGCGAATCATACATTAATCAACGTACAACTTAATACTGACCAGCAAATTGCAAAAAACCTAAAAAAAATGAATTTCGCGGTCTACCCTGGCGCTTTCGCCTTAAGTCTACGCCGACCGCCGGTGTCGCCCTCATCGTTTATTTGGTTATTTCTTTTATTTTAGAATGAAAATACAGAAAATAAGCACGTTAAGTTGTGCTCCACAAGATTATACGTTAATATAATTATAAACGGTAGTTTTACATTGTTTAGTTTTATTATAATCACTAAAACGGAAAATAGTGGCCACTATTATTACCTACTCATTTTCATTTTCAGGCTAGGCATTTTGGTTGGTGTCACTAACCTATTATGATGGTCAGCGGGATCCCTCAAGGCAACTCCACAAAGAGAACACTCTCTCAAAGGCAATCCAGTCCTGGGTTCCAGTTCATGAACCGTTCGTATATGATCATGCGCGTCATCCACCGTTGGGAGTTGAAGATTGCAGTAAATGCACGTTGTTTCGTCTAACGCCTGGATTGCATGTTCTTCGTCTAAATCTTCTACGTTTAAAGAAAGGACAATGCCGATTTTAGTATGGAAGGTGGCGTCTTTTTGTTTTCTCGCGGCCATCGACCAAATCTTGTGTTTCTAGTACAGTATAGTGTAACAAACGAAACTGATTTGACGTGCATATCTCTAAACTTATTCCGAAGTGAGATATAGGAGTTAGAAGTTTGTATGTGTTTATTAGCTTTGTAGGCAGTTTTTGACTCCTTACACCTAGGAGTCAAAAATAGCTTTAAAAAGCTAACAAATACTAAACATCTAACTCTTATAATACAATGTGTTTCAGAGGGGTGTGACCAAACTTGGGGCTGTGGTACAGGCCATCAAACTGTACAACTTTTTCCCGGGGACAAACACAGTAATCGTGAAAAAAAAATCAGTCGTCCCATACAAAACTTCAATACCTTCTTGACCAAATGTATGGGACGACTGATTTTTTTTTCTACTTGCTACTCTCGAGGTGGTCCCATTGTCATCAAGTTGGAATCTGATGAGAGGATCCCATGGAAATCGAGGGAAACCCTCAAATTTTATAGGCGAACCTATATGGAGCTGATGAAGACCACAGGTGGCCATCGGAACTACTCGAATGAGAAATATTTCACGGGTTGCGATTCGATTATTTAATATGGTTGCTAAGCAATTTATAAAAACTTTTTTACAAAAAAAAAAAACAACCGACTTCCAAAAAAAAACACTACAAAGTGAAAAATAACAAAAAAATCGGAAGTCTGTGTCAATAAACGAAAATGCGGGACCAGCGACACCGACTTCCTAAATTAAAGTAATTTCTCACTTGTTTTTTTTAGAAGTCGTTTGTTTTTTTTAGTTCTAAGGACACGCTGGTTTCTTCAACATGCTCTCCGCTCTAAAAATGGTGAGAGAAAACCGTTTTTAGAGCAGGTGTGATGAAATAATTTATAAAAAGTAAAGCACCTGTCTGGATTAGTGTTGCCCAAATGCAAGACCAAGACAAGACCTTAGCCAGTCTTGGTCTTGGTCTTGCGTCAATACACCTGGTCTTGGTCTTGGTATTGCGCTCTCAGTCTTGGTCTTGGTCTTGGTCTTGCAGCAAGAGTCTCGCAAGTCTTGCGAGACTCTACTACTTAGACTAGACTACATTCAAATACCTATTAGCCTATTGCTCAGGGTGGCAGGGACATCGACGCGCAACCGCTTACCATGGATTCAGTAGGTACAGACGCCAGCACATCAACCTACTACAATCTGTCAAATTTCTTTAATAGATTTTCAACTTTATCGCTAAAGCATAAGGTTCAAAATTGATTGGGAAAATTTGACAGTTTTGGGTAGCTTGATGTGCTGGCGTCTGTACATGATTCTGGACCCCCCCTGCGTTGAAATTTTTCGTCGGCTTTTTCTTAATTTTTACGTTTTTTTCTGCAATTTTTTTTTTCTCTAAACTGTATAAAATCATTATTTCTATCTGACCCAATGAGATTTTTAATTAAAAAATTGTAAATTCACTTGTTTCACTTAAAACAGCAATGTAAATAAAACTCGAAAGGGCTACCTGATCAGCTGTATCGCTAAAGTTCATTTGCGAGGTCAACACTGTCTTCGTACCTACGCTATTCACTTTCAAATGCCGCCACAAAGGGACCGCAGCGCCAAGCGGTCTCCTCGTATTATTAACGCACTTGAAAATAAACTTTAAATTTATTACAATAAAGTGCATAAATGCTTGAACCTGACAAAAAATGCGGAAGATTGCGGGAATCCCCGCGCGGTGTCGATTCGGCCATGAATCCCAATGAATCTAACAGACGCGTCACATTAGGCATTTTAATCATCTACATAATTGAATGACCTATTTACTACTTTTATTTTAGATAACGAATCTAAAATGAAAGTAGTAAATGGGTCATTCAATTCATCAAAAATAATTTTCCCCTCATAATGATGAGGGGATAATTATTTTTCTAAAGCTTCATCGATTTAAGAGGGAAGCGCTAAGGTAGCCCGCGAAATTAAAATTTTCCTTACGTTTTTTGCAATTTGCTGGTCAGTGAATTTCGCGGGCTACCTAATACCGCTTTCGCCTTAAGTAAAGAAGATTAAAAAAACGTGCAGAAGTGTATTGATTGTCACGTAATTTTTCGATATTTTTTTATTATCAACAATAATTTTAGTTTTGAATGCAATTCAACAATGTAAATACTGTTTCATAAAAAAAATACATCCATTTTCGCATAATCGGGATTGAAACCAAATACCTACTATAACGCCCAAATCTCAGTTTGACTTAACTGCGAGACGCAAGAGTCTTGCAGGCTTAGTCTTGTTCTTGCTCAAGTCTTGCAGGGTTCAGTCTTGGTCTTGGTCTTGCTAAAATAAGTCGGTCTTGGTCTTGGTCTTGGTCTTGCAAAAATGCAAGAACAAGACCAAGACTGCAAGACCAAGACCGATTTTGGGCAACACTAGTCTGGATTCGCACTTACGACCTACAAATCGGTAAGTCGCGGCCGTTACAGATGTTCTATGTCACGAAGTCTGTTTGGCTATGAATGTTTTCAAGCGTGCACATGCACATTGTGATCAACAGAGACTCAACAATGGGTGAAGTAAAACGGTACACATTCGCGGAAATAGCCTCATGCGACGGCAGCAAGGGGCAGCCGCTGTGGGAGCGCGCTTGTCGGGATACGTCACTACTACAATCAAAGCCGAACGGACTTCGTGAAATAGAATATCTGTACCACTGCTGCACTGTTCCACCGCCGCTCATTCAACTCCTATACGAGGCGATACGGTCACCCCCCCTAACACATGGGACTCCAACATAACTGGTGTAATATACACGTCTACTCCTAAGGTGAACAATGATTGACGACAGGCGCAGGCGCAGTGGCTGAGCGATCGACTGCTGCGCTGCGTCGCGGGTTCGATTCCCGCACGGAACAAATATTTGTATTGCCTACAGGTAGTTGTTCCGGGTCTGGCTGTTTGTGTATGTGAATTTTAATCTTTGTAAACGCACCCACTATACAGGAGTAATTCCTAGCGTGGGGCAACGTTTAAAAAAAAAATGTTGGAAGCAGATGGAAAGTCTTACCATCCATATCCTCATCATCACCGTCAGATGGAGCTTTCAGAACCATCATGTTCTTAGCATCATCAGGGGTGATGCATTCGGCTTCTTCGAGTATGGACTCGTCCAAGTACTCTTCATCTGGCAGGGGGATAGATAGATAATTTATTATATACATCATAAAAATTACAGATATAGAGATCTAATAAAATTAGCTAGCAAAACTCCATAGACGTGATGCGTATCTAAACACGACCAAATAAGAAAAAAAAAACAGTGGCACTCCGGGAGTGCCGACAGAAGTGAAAACTTGAACAAATACGTGTGTATTTTTTAATCGTCTTAAAAACAAAACACAAACAGAATACTTTGCCATCACTCACTGACATATCGGATATACATTAAAACCGAGTACATCCCGAGGACAGCCGAACACATTCGAATGTAGCGCGGTGTCGGGTACGGTAACAGTATCGCGAGTTCAATGGTTTTTACCCGACTACGCCAGAAGGAGGGCTATGCTTTTCGAGTGTATGTATGTATGTATATTTCTTTGGCACGCTCTGTAGCCTAAACGGCTTGATCGATTTCAGCTTGAGAGGTGCCGTTAGATTCGTCTTAATTGTGAGAGTGACACTGTTACTTCTTCACGCTCAAACGGCTGGACCAATTTTGATAAAATTTTGTATGGAGGTAGCTGACACCCTGGATTAACATATAGGCTACTTTTTATCTCGATATTCCCACGGCATCGACATTTCCGCGGGTGAAACCACGGGGCGCAGCTAGTACAGATATATTTTTAAGTGACTATAATTTACCTATGATTGATGACTCCAAAAAATCTGATCAAATAAACTTCTTTTTTGTTTGATCATGTTTGGATATGGATATGGAGCAGTGGTGGCCAAGTGGTAACGGCCGCGACTTACGAGTTGTAGGTCGTAGGTTCGAACCCAGACAGAGGCGCTTTACTTTGTGTAAATTATTTCAGCACCACTGCTCACAAAACGGTGAAGGAAAACGTCGTGAGGAAACCGGCATGTCCTAGAACCAAAAATTCGAAGACATGTGACATCTACCAACCCGCACTGGGCCCGCGTGGTGGATTACGGCCCACTCCCTCTCACTGAGAGGAGGCCTGTGTCCCAGCAGTGGGAACATTATATAGATCAATACCCATCAAGTCTACGGAGTTTCGCTAGCTTATTCAGTTTGAACCTGTAAATGTAGAAATTTTACAAGGGTCGGTTTTATAATGATGACACGTGGAAGTAGGACGGGCGTGTTGTAATTCTTGGGAGCGAAAAAGAGACAAGCATATTATTATGTTGCTACCTTTGACGCTGGCGCGACACTGACTTCAGGTTTCCGAACTAGCCTAGTTTTTTCGTCACTTGCAGAGCGCCTGTACCGGCTGATTTTTTTTTTACCGTCTGGACAAAACACTGAATCTGGTATAAAAGGTGAACGACCGTTCCCCTTTTTTCTTCCTGAATAATGCCTCTCGAGTAATATTTTTTTTTTCATAAAATCAAGGTCTGCTGTAAACACGTCCCTGTCATTTTCTTTTTTTCAGCAACTAATTATAAAAGAAAATATAACCCTCTAAAAATTACAAAAAAAACCCTACTTTTACCGCCGTGATTACAGATAAATTAGAAAAGTTTTTAACACAAAAAAATTATAGGAACCTAAACATACTCTTTCTTAAAATGTTACCTACTGTAAAAAATAATTGAATCGGCTCAGTTTTCGAGGAGAAAAAACGGGAATACGAAACGTCGAACTCGTCAAAAATTTTGTGATAATTTCGGTCTGAGCTGCAGCTGTCTCTATCACACACTACGGGGGCAGACTTGAGGTAAGGCGACGGCAATACTTTCTTCAAATACCTATTTTTCAAATTCCTCGCAGGCCCCGTCCCCTCGTTAGTTGCGAGTCGCCAGCTTGACCAACCGTTATTTCTTGTATTTTTGTTTAGTGTCTGTACTTACTAAAATGGTCGTAAGTTTTACTAACAATCTTGTTTGAGTCTTTGTCACTCTAATAAAGAAAAATTCTATTCTAAATCCCGTTGCTATACGTTCCCGTGGAATATTTTCCGACACCCACGCGGACAAAAGACACATACCTTTCACATTCTGTAGCATCGCCAGACTCTTAGCAGTCTGTCCCTTGAAATACACAGACTTCTCAAGATTTTCCACGCAGTCCGAGCATATGTATTTCAAATGGGTTGGGACCTACAAACAGAAATCTTTTATATCTGCATTCGCGATTTATCTGTCAAAAATGTTAACAAATATAAGTTTATGGGAAAAGAACTTTAATTCCTACACAATAAAGTTCAGTTTACGCTACAACTTCAAACATTTTTATAACTTTTACAATAGAGCTAGTCACTCTGAAATCAACTTAAATACCATTAAAATAAAGTTGATATTGGTTTAACTTGATTTTTTTTATATTAATTTGAAACAAGTGTATATAGATTATAATAACCGCAAATTTTGTATACCCCTATTTTTTGGGACCCGTAACCAAATGGCAAAAACTGAACCCTTATAGTTCTGTCATGTCTGTCCATCTGATTGTCTATCCGTCTATGCGTATGTTCATTGGTCCGTCTGTCCGTTGGTCTGTCTGTCCCTTTGTCCGTCTGTAGGTTGGTCAGTTCGTCCACCCGGGCGTCAAACAGCCATTTTACTTAGATATTATTTGCACTAAATCGATGAACATTCGAAAGATGTAGGTAATCTGTGCATGCGGTGCACAGATTACATTGGTGTAGAAAAAATACAAAAATAAAAAAAAAACAATGGCTCTCCAGGAGTGCCAACAAAAGTGAAAACTTGAAAAAGCATAGTACATAATTTTATATATATGTTTGAAGGTCATTCTTCCCAAAGAGAATGTACCGCGCGTTGATGTCTTTATAACGGCCAAAACTTAAAACAGAGGTGTCGTTTTCACTTAAAAAAAAAAATTGTGAGGTGGCACTCCCGATTAATAAATACCGATAGATGAAAAAAAAAACAATGCACATATAAGCGTATGGAATGCACATATAGTGATATGGAGCAATGCACATATAGTGGTATCGTTGGATCGCTTAATTAAAAAGTTTTAAAAAATCATGATATTTCTAAACTGCTAATTACCGTCAAAATTTGTTCAGTTACAACCGCAGAAATAACACATTACACATTACACACAGAATAACTTTTTCGTGAAATACTATGAAATAGGTCCCAATTTATATTATTTTGTCGTCGATAAAATCACACCATTGATTATCTACCGAACCTACCCTGTGCGTGGTCGGAATTTTTCATTTTTTTTTTTTTTTATTCGAAATGGGTTGGTTGGGTTTTGGAATCCGGAAGTCCTCTGGTTTGGGAGAATGGGGGCAATTTTGGAGTCCCACCTACTAAAACCCTGCCATGAGTCGAATTATCGAGGTCGATTTGGATAACGAACCGTTTCGAATCATCATAATCGTCATTTCAGTCGAAAGACGTCCAATGCTGGACATAAGCCTCCCCCAAGTGTCGCCACTTCACAATTATGAGTAAGCCCGTTAAATAGCTTGCTGAAAATACATAAACAGGGCTATGCAAAAAAATGCGGATGTTTTTTAATTCTAGCTACATTTAATGTATCTTAAGCAAATATCGTAACTATGTAACAAACATCAACGATTAGATAATTAACTCGATTAGGTACTTATACAAATATCGATATTCGGAAATCACTGGATGCACCTCTATCTTTAGTATAACGAGCCATTTTATAAATCGAAAAGGTAAATATTGCGACGATTTCTAAATTATTAACCACGATATTATGAATGAACGTAGTCACATAAGTATTATTATTATTTTGTTAAAAGATTTGTTGTCTCACAGAAGTATTTTGCAAATGTTTCACCACTACTTTCCTACGAGCTACGTAGTTACATTCGGGTAAGGTTGAAAGTAAAGTGAACCTATATACTTTTTATATTAAATCTATTTACTACATACTACTATAAGAAAAAAGCTTCATAAATAACCTTAATATCAAAACAGGTTTCAAACATTTTCGCATAAGTTTCCGTGTTCTCTGCGTACACAGCAAATAGGTCGCATAAATCGTTGGTGCTCATGCAACTGATGCAACCTACAAACTCTTCGTCCTCCATTTTGTAAGTAATATTTTTATTTATTTACAAACTAAGGAGGCCAGCCATGTTTTGCGGTGAAAGAAAATGAACACTGAAAAAGACAATTGAAAATCGCGGGTGGTAGTGATGTTACTAGGTACTAACTGTAAGTTCTACTTTGGTAAATCGATCGATTCAATACAAATATATTCAATTAAATGACTTTGTTAGTCTATGGAAAGTTCTTGATAAGGCCAGCCCTTATTAACTATTGTGTTAAACTAAGCTGGTGTTTAACAGAATCCCAGTATTTAAAAAAATCTATAAACGATTTAGGTAGGTATGTATATGTTATTAGAAAATTGGTGCGCATAAGGGCTTTCACTTGTATTAGTTTTTACATAATTAGGTGTCTGAGGTCTGCCATATTTATTGCATTTTCAATTTGCCACTACTTAGACTGAGCACGTGATGGCCCATTGGTTAAGGACTCGACTCTCAGTCTCATGTACGAGGTTGTGGGGTCATATCCGGGCAAGTACTAATATGACTTTTGTGATTTATGTGTCCCTACTTTCTAAGTTTATCTTCGACATCACTGGCATCGGGAAAGGAACGCAACTTATGGAAATCTGGACTTATAATTAATGTAGGTAACAATGGAATCGCCAACCCGTCTTAGCAGAGTGTGGTGATTAATGCTCGTGCCTTCTCTTTGTGAGAAGAGGCATTTGTCCTCCAGTGGGACAATAATAGGCTTAATAGGTATTAAAAACTGAGCACGGTTTACTTGACACAGTTTAATTGTAAGAACTCGCTTTTAATCATCATGAAAAAGGGCAAGAATTTTAGAAATAAATAGACTCTCGATTATGAATTAAACTCTTGAGTTACATCACTATTGACATTCTGAATTCAAATTCTGAAAATTTTCACAACATCGGAATAGAAAAATAAACCACTGACAAATTAACTGACGTTAGAATGACAGTTGACAACCCACATTGACACCTTTTTGCGATGCTGCCAACGTTTAATAATTCCCTTCAACGTTGGTAAATTGTCACCTTCTTATTAGCGTGTCTGAGAATTTGGCGAGCTTGGCACTTTCAGTAGCGTCAATCAGTTCCTGTTATAATATGCAGACAACAGAAGAACAGGACACACTGGACACGATATTAAGCAATGATATTAAGTGCCCCATTGTTCGTCAACATAATTTTCAGTTATATCTTAATACCTATAATAATTTAAAATATTATACAGAATAAATAAACTAATATTAAAATAATAAAAGAGAGCGCATTTTGTGAGTTTGTTTATATGTGAAGAGTAATCTTCGGAACCACACCAATTTGAAAAATTATTTCACCATTTGAAAGATACAGACGCCAGCACATCAAGCAACTACAATCTGTCAAATTTCTTTGATATATTTTCAACTTTATCGCTAAAGCATAAGGTTTAAAGTTGATTGGAAAATTTCGGGTAGCTTGATGCTGGCGTCTGTACTTACATTGGACATAAGCTATATATTATGTGTAAGCATATACAAAGCATCCGTACGAAGCCGGGGTGGGTTAGCGACCCACCCCGGCTTATATTAAAGTTTATAATAAAAATAAGTCGGTTATGATAAAAATAAAAAGTCCACCAGTCGTTCTTAAAACTAAGCAATTTTGATATCAATACACTAGCAACCCCATCAGCTGGTTTTAAATTTAAAACGTAACAAACGTCAGTTTTATTATGACAATAATCGAGTTTATCTACTGTTTGTTTATTCCGACAAAAATTATCTTTATGTTAGTCGCGTCTCGTGCGATATCAAGCAATTTTATTATTATCTTTAATTCGTCCCATATTTCTTTGTGTGCATAATGATACCCGTGCTTAGACACCTATTTCAGTGCAGTTCTTAGTGGTAGAAAGTTGTTGTTGATACTAAAACCTGTCTCTTGGCTACACGAAAAATCTATGCCGTACGGGTTCAATGACCTGTACTCGGTGAAAAAATAACGTGAATTATTTCTAGGCTGAATGTGAATTTGTTGTGGAAAAAAAATGAAATTCAAAATAGACAAAGGGCTTCTGCCCATAAAGGCTCACTTCTTCTTTTTTTTCGCCGGTAAGTTATTTTTTAAATTAATTCTATTTTTAGTTAGCTGTTGCTAAGAAGTGTGAGGCCCGTGGATAAATAATAACAGCCGCACAGGTCGATCGATCAGGTTAAGCTACGCTTGCCGCGGTTGGTCTGTGGATGGGTGAGCATCTTTACACACCACGAGCCCTCCGTCCATGTAAAATACTGGTATTCAGCTGCATCTGGTTAGACTGGAAGTGGACCCCAACATAGTTGAGAAAGGGCTAGGCAGATGATGTTGCGAAGATGTGTTCTGGCAAAATTTTACATTTCATGAATATTTATAGAATTTATCAAAGGGAAATTGACTGTCTGATAATTGCAGAAGGTACTTATAAACCTTTATCAACATGAATTATTTATAAAGATAAGATTAGAGTATAATTTCGACCTCTTTTTTCATAGTATCTGAGCTAGGTAGGTAATACGGGCTGGTGTCCGCAACTCCACGTCTGAGCTATTATTAAAAGATACTTGTCTGGGCTGAAAAAAGTCTTATCAACAAGTTTACGCTGACATTTACTTATGAAATTGAAGATGTGGGTCATTGTTTTTTTTCTCAGTTAGTTTTAACGATGGTCTGGCAGTTTGAATACTTTATGCAGCCTACCGAAATGTCCTTTCTTTGGAATTGTTTGTCAAATCATTGAGCTCCTAGAGTAAGTTCTGAGTTGAACTTTAGGATTACTAACAGATTGCATGAACTGGACGGGTCCACTCATATCTTTGTAAGTAGTTATTTCCTGAAGAGCATATCAGACACCAATCTACATGTTCTTGACATGATCTGACCAAGATTGTCTGGACTTAAATTTTATTGTTGTATAATATAATAAAATTTTAGATGTTAGGAACATGTGTACAATATTTTATAATAGGCTTTAATACTATCAATTTAAGGTCAGAATGAGAATGTTACCCAGAGGTCACAGTCTCATTCTGACCTCAAACAAACTCAGAAGTTTGTTACAGCCTTTCTTCTCAGAGTATTTGGATAGGAAATGCCATCTGACCAATCTAGTTTTTGAAATAGATTGACTTGAAAAAGTGTTTGTACAAACCTACTTTAAATAAAATCGTGATCATTTATGTTTTATCATAATTAATGAGTATTTCTGTATGTAACTCATTACCATGCACGACTTCTGGGTGTCTAATTCATAATTTATTAACACAACACACACACACTTCATTTTGTCTATATGCATATGATATAAGTATTGTTTTTTTTTATAATAATGTTCATGGATATTTTCGTCAATTATGGACCAATTTTGAAAATTTTTATTTTCATCAAATATTTCTTACAATGTAAAATTCACATACTTAGTTATAAATGGCGGTAGCTACTTTTAAAGTTAGTCTAATAATATCAGGTATATCGGTAATATCAGACTGGTGTCTGCAACTACCATGATGATAAATATTATCCTAATGATATTGTAAATGTGATAGTTTAAGATGTTTGGATGTTTGTTACTCAATCACGCGTAAATCGTTAAATAGATTTAGATGAAAATTGGCACATACGACAAGATGGCGTGGGTTTATGTAAGTGTATCAGCTGTTGGAACGTCTATGAACCCCCTACAACAAAAAAAGATAACTGGAAATCTCTGTATCTATGGAAAATTTAAAATCGTTCTAATTTGGCTGTAACACTATTTTTCGAAAATGTTATGATTAAGTTTTTAGACCTTTGTATCCTGCTTATGCGTATGAAGTTTCATTAATTTCGAAAAACATGGACTTGAAAGTTTGTATGAAATTCCGTACGTCGTAAGCGCTCTGAACTCCTTACAACAATGTCAAGGAGGATTGAGAACCTCTTCACTGAATTGTCATATCCTACTAAAGTCTGCAATAGGATCGCATGACGTCAACGGCCTAGACACTAGATTTAGATTTACAAATAAGGTCGAGGGTCCTACATCCGAAAGACGTTGGCCGATTTGCAAATTCTCGAAAGAGTTAAGGCTCCATCAAACAGGCGCGACACGACACGCGACAGAAAGGCACCGCAAGTCGCGCAACGAGCGGTGCCTTTGTGTCGCGCGCAATTCACGTCGCGCGTCGCGCCTGTTTGCAGGAGTCTTTACTTAGGTGCCCACAGTTTTGTTCGCCACCTGCTTCGCACTGGGGGCTTACTTTCCAAACGAATTTTAATTCCAATGAGATGCCAATATGATTCCAATGTTAATTTTACAGTCACGTGATTCGGTACTCTTGAAAATAATATTGTCAACAATTACCCCACGCCAAGCCCGAACCCAATTCCACTTAGTTCTCCAAAATGGACACCCAATCTAAAAATCATTTGGCGCTAGCATCGAACTCAAAAGTACGAAACGTCACAGTGCAATTCCAATGTCGATCCATCGGATTTAAATTGAAGAGTAATCACCCTGATCGCCACATAACCGACCATACACATTCACAAAATTTCATTGAAATTGTTTCGGTGATTTCAGAGATTAGCGTGCACGAACACGCAACACGTGATTTTTATATTTTAAGACAAGCTCCAGCCCGCGACTACGTCCGCGTGAAAATTTCTGCTGCCCTGACCCATCCCCTCGCATCGTATCGCCTGCCCGCGCTGTTACTTCGTTTTTGCTCAGCGTTCTTTCTGACCTTTTTTGTTTTTGTTCGGCTCCTAAGGGTTCTAGCGTGGTGTTAAATAGCCCAAAGACTGTCTCAAAAATTGAGCTATCAAAAAATGCAAACAGGTTTTTTTTTAAATCCGACTGATAGCTCCAGAGAGTAAAGGCTTCTTCAAACAGGCGCGACACGCGATAAAATCGCGACTAGCGGTGCCTTTGTGTCGCGCGCGATTTTATCGCGTGTCGCGCCTGTTTGAAGAAGCCTTTACTCTCTGGAGCTATCAGTCGGATTATCCCCGTAATCTCCGTGTGTCATCATCTGCCTAGCCTTTTCCCAACTATGTTGGGGTCGGCTTCCAGTCTAACCGGATGCAGCTGAATACCAGTATTTTACATGGAGTGACTGCCTATCTGACCTCCACAACCCAGTTACTGGGTAATACGATACCCCTTAGTAAGAATCGTCAGACTTTCGGGCTTTTGACTACCCGTAACGACTGTCAAAGATCCGCGAATGACAGCCGTGACCAACGGCTTAACGCGTTATCCGAGCCACGGAGGGGTCTCGGTATGTAAAGATTGTCACCCATCCACAGATCAACCGCGTCAAGCGTAGCTTAACCTGATCGATCGACCTGTGCGGCTGGTATTATTTAGCCACGCCGTAATCTCCGTGTGTGTAAGTCTGAAAATAAAAAAAAAATACTTAAATAAAAAGTTTGTATTTTGTTTTTTCTATTTGTGTTTTTATTTTTATGCGTCATGTTTGCCGCAAACAAAGAAAAGAAAGAAAACACGTTTATAATTTTCTTTCTTTCCTTGTCATAATCATAAGGATACTTGTGATGGGGTTACCTCGCAACTTCCCATGGGTTACTTATCTACAATGTTGAGACATAATTAAAATAAAAAAAGAAAAAATAAAGTTTGATTTCTAGGATGTTACAAAATTTTTGTTTTTAATCACCTGACTTTTGTTGTTTTTACACGGCTCCTGTGGGTCTTAGCGTTATGTTAAGTACCCTATAGCCTTCAACATTCCTGAAGTATAATAGATTTTTAGGGTTCCGCACCAAACTGGTACAAAGGAACCCTTATGGTGCGACTCAGTCTGTCTGTCCGTCGCGATGGCACTAAATTAAAGGTGCGTAATCTACTTTTCTTTCAACTACCAATCTACCTACCATGATAAAATATACCTACTCAAAATAAAAACTCAAGTTAATGAAAACGAAGTTTTCCTAAGCTTTTAAATATTTTTCCCGCGACTTTTGCGGCAAAAGGTTATTAACAATTTCATTTGCAGCTGTTTTCATACTTTCTGGAGTTGCATTCATATCGCTATCGCTATTTCCATTTTTTAATCTTTTGCTAATATGAACTATCAAAGTTTTACAATGGTACACAATGTGCGCCATTTGTTTTTTTTTTTCACCAAGTCGGTTTTATTCAGCCGATTTTTATTTTCAGCCAGTATCTTTTGGTCTAATGCATACATTTTATATTAAACTTAATGGGAGATATTAAACCTCTGTGGTAAATTTATATCTAAACAAAAAATAAAAAACAGTGCATTAATGAAAAACTGTGCAACCATGAGATTTCATACAACATTTCTGCACTGTTTTGGTTCTAAGCAAAAAATATGTCCTTTGTGCTCGGTTTTGTAGTGATTAATGATAACATGTAGTTGAAAAAAAAACCCGGTACATAGTGTATTTTCTTTAGCTGATCATTTTTCTTGTAAGTATCCTATGGCATAGATACTTACAAGAAAAATGATCAGCTAAAGAAAATTATATAAGAAATTGTAAAAAAATATATATAAGAAAAACGCATAGATTCTATGCGTTTTTCTTATATATATTTTTTTACCATTGTCCTTATTTTGGTGGTTGAATGATTTCTAAAAGTTTGTCCATCTGTTTTAATGGGACCTTATACATATATTCGACCGGAGTCGATCCTGACCTCCAAGGCCCCTTTGACACTTATATCCTACCTAACAATAATTACATAATAACTGTCGTGGATATGAGTCGTAGCTAGCGTTCCCTGTGACTCATCGATCAACTAGGCTAGACGACTATCTGGCGCAGTGATGACAGACGAAGTAAGGCTGTGACAGAGTGGCGTCCAAAGACTGGAAGACGAGATGTCGGTCTTCCGGTTGCGAGATGGGCAGACGACATTGTTGCCATCGCGGGCAAAACCTGCGGGGTAATGAGGGTTTTCTCAAATGACGTTCGCTAGGTGGCAGCACTGACACGTCAGGTCCAGACATCTGTCAAAGAGCCTATATTTTCTTTAGTCATGACTGAATGATAAACGAATGTATGAATCGAATGATGAACGTCATCATATATTTTATATTGGAAGACCTCTAGTCACAGTGGTGCCAACTGGTGTCGTAAATTTTCACGAAAACCCTCATTGCGCACCACTAACGGCTTCATTATGACAATTCAACAACATTCATTGCGTTGTTGAGAAGACAAATTTTTCGAACTTATGAAGCAATGGATTTGCAATCCTCCAAATCCTTCAAAATTATTCAGATTGTGACTGATAGTGTGTTACGTAATGAGGGTAAAGTTCGTTTCACGAAAGAATTCCCTTCGCCGTAATGTTGGCACCATTGCTTTTTTTTTTCATTGAAGAATTGTTTTACCTTCAATGAAAAGCAATGGTACCACCAACATTACGACGAAGGAAATTCTTTCGTGAAACGCGCTTTACTGGTGGAAATCGTCAAGGAAGGAAAATGCGTTATACCCTCTTCATGCGATTTTCTCTCTCTCTCTCTGTCTCTTCCTTACATACCTAGTATAGAAAAAAGACGCCGAAATGTCAGCCGGTTGATTCTGTAAAAATCTCCCCGTGAAAACTTAGGTGATAGCACCGCTGTACACGCATAACTTCCGAACGATTACGCCAAATTGGAAATTTTTTTTTTGTTGTTTTCTTTGTTGCCAGTAGATACAAGGTTTGTATGATATATGATATGACTGATTTTTAAAGTAAGCAGACGTGCACAGGACTTTGACGACGTAAATAAACGCTATGCTTTTGGTCCATAATTGGTTTACTATAAATAATTTGGTAGGTATTAAATGAGAAAAAAACTAAATGCATTAGATTCGCTTTACCGAATGTTAGAAGTCGTGAATGTCATGTTGTATTGAATAAAGATAGGTATATACTTGAATTCGTCGAAAATACAGTTTTCCTGGGGATCACGCTTGACTCAAAGCTACAGTGGGGTCCGCACTTGCAGGGCGGCTAAGTTCAGCCGCTTACGCTGCACGCTGTTTGGAAAATTCTTACAGGACCTAAACAAAAACAAGTTTTAGAAACAATAAAAGTATATGATCGACTACAGTAAACAAAATCAGAAAAATATATGATATTCTTCAGGATTTATGCTAGGTAGATAGTGTATTGCTATTGAAAACATAATGCAACTAATTTGATATTATAGATAAAAATCATGAAGATACCTCTAAAAACATTATTTTTACAATAAAAACCATACTATACACATGCAATCATTACGGTTTTTTGTAAGATTATTCTACAAGCAACATTTTAATTTTTTAGTCCAAACAATAGATTTTTTGTAAATGATAATTGTTTCATAGTTTGCAATAAATAATATCAGCGTTGTGTCATCGCGCTTCTCTTTCTTTTCTATGCAGTCTGACAGTGACCGCGCTTTAGGTCATGTAAGCCCCTTAACAGACGTGGATACCGCGAGACTGGTCTATTTTAGTTACTTTCATAGCATCATGTCTAACGGTATTTTGTTGTGGGAACGGGCTGCAGATATTGATCGACACGTGCGGCTGTTATTACCCTCACAACATTTCATTTCATTATCATGTGAACGTTATCAAAGTAATAATAGATATGGTTTTAACAGGGTACCTAACGTCACGTAATTAACATTTTATCAGTCTGCTTTGTTACCAAACAATTGTCTAGATGTTATGGCATCTTATAAACGGCTAAAACTACAATTTGGATAGTGTATGTTGTTGTAAAGTTTAAAGTCGTTATTAGATTTTATTAGCCGTGTTTTCCGGTAAAGAAAGAGTTTTACGTATTTATTTTATGATTATTTTTATATGGCAACTTGTAAAAATGGTATGTACAGACGCCAGCACATCAAGTTAAGGTCAATGGAGGCTATTGCAACTATGGGGCTAAAGCAACTAACAGCGATATCTTCCATTCTAATGTTTTTTAAATACATTGCCATCTATGGGCCTGGAGAAAAGTCATAGTTTAACCTATAATAAACAGATGGCGTCAGAGGGATGAATACTGTTTGACCTACAGAGATTTTATGTTAGTCACCGTTTTGAACACGTGTTTGGTGACGAGCGTGTCATCAATTTTAAACAAAAAAATAACCTTCTCGTGCATTTTAAACACGGTTTTAAGCAGAAACGAAGAAAATGTAAAGTACTTAACCTTAAACACTTACGTTTTTAATATTATATCTTATATTTCCTAAGATAATGTAGTAGTTACATTAGCCTCCACTTATCTCTTTGCGGGGTTATTGCGACTAGTTTTTTTGGTTACAATAGCCCCTTCGTGTTTGTATAAAATAAAATAAAGCCAATGATGTCGAATATCGATAATTGTAAATCGATATATTTACAGCATACCTTAGAAAATTCTCAAACTAAATCCATTCGATGGATAAATTGCGTAAATAAATGTTACAATTTGTTTTATTACAACTAAGATTCAAATCTATTTTCCTTTCAAGATGGAAATACTGTTGTATGGTTAAATACTGTAGTTAAATAGGGGGTCCGACCTAATGCATTTAGTTCACGACTTCATGCGTAGGTACTATAACAACCCATAGGTACTACTCAAAATCTCTGAACTAATTTGATATTTGACTTGTTTTAGATGGTCCGAAATATTATATTAAAAAAAAGAGCTATTCAAAAGAAAAGCTTCTAGAGGCACTTCAGTTGGTTAAAAGCAGAACGTTAAATAGTTATGAGGCAGCAAAGACGTTTAATATTCCGAGATCTACTATAATTTCACATTTATAAGGCACACGTGGTCAAAAAAATGTTACCTTCAAGATTTTATATAATTTTAGATTATTTTTTGTTATGTTCTTAGAAATTTTTGTATTATGTTTTGAGAAGTATCTAAAACTTTTAATTTTTGATGTGATGATTACGAATAAAAAATATAAACGAAGCATGGTTTTATATTACTTATGTACCTATCAGTATCGATTGCCTACACATTTTACAATTTATCGATATTTTTTACGTCAACACAACACTAACTCTATAGAAAATAGTCGCATTAGCCCCAAACATTACGAAACAAACTTTTAGTTTGATCGGGACTCTACTGGTTCAACTCGGAGAACATACCTGCGTAAATTTCACACTGGGTGACATGTGCTTCGATTGTGTGCATATAAGCTACAAAAACCAATGAGTTAGTTTAAATAGTCACATTTACCCCAACATGGGGCTAATGTAACTTTTCCTACCCGCATGGATCTTTTAGTAAGATTTTAACCAAATCCTACGGCTTTTTGACATTATATTATATCGAAAGTAATCTCAGATATGTGCTTAATAATATAGATTTAATAGATTACCCCATAAAGTCAAATGGCCATCTTTGGTGAAGGTTCAAGTTTCAACATATTTTTTTTTAGTTACAATAGCCTCCATTGACCTTACTACAATCTGTCAAATTTCTTTAATAGATTTTCAACTTTATCGTTAAAGCATAAGGTTCAAGGTTGATTGGGAATATTTGACAGTTTCGGGTAGCTTGATGTGCTAGCGACTGTACAAAAGTCTTTGCATCGCGCTTAGAGCATTAAACTCGCGCCATCAAAGAATTGAACGTGAGCATAATTAAGAAACGGCTAAAATCCTTATTTGTGAACAAAGCATAATAAAGTACTTCGGAATTCAAAAAAGAAAAATCTAATGACAGAATGTTGACATGCTAATAAATTACATATGTATATCTATTTAATTGCTGTCCATGACATAAGTGTTGTATTATTGACATTAAGATTATATATTGACATCTGTATAATGACATCATTTGTATTGTGTTTTGACATCTGTATTGTATATTGACATCGTCCTCTAATAGTTTTCATTTTATTTTGTAAGTAAGTATTTAAATGTTTTCTGTATTTTGACATTGCTTTCTATTGATATTTATTATTACTTAATTAATTTGTCAAAATGTGTCTTTATAATTATTTTTTAATTGTCCAGGCATATTTTTATTTTATTTTATTATCGCGATTTGACTGGCTTGATTGCTAAATCACATAGCGAACCATTCTATATTTATATAACATCATTAGGTATTGTATCTATGTTCAACAAATTAATAAATGACTTAGGCTGAGGCTACAGTAGGCAGCGATTTGCGATGCGACTGGAAGAGCGAAACGAGAAAAACATGGTATGGCTACATTACAAGCGAAATTCCGGCGTATATTCGGCGATGACATGGCAAGAGCGATTCATGCGGCTACACTATAAAACAGCGATTTCGCTGAGAATTCGCTAGTTCATTTCGCGGCGACTCCGTGTCAAGATGGCTACATAGAGGGAGCACACACAGGCGATACATGCGACGCGCGCCGGGCGCGAGGGGAGGTTGTTTAGTTCGCGGCATTCACACAGTCGATAGGTTGCTGTAGCTTTGTGTAAACGTAATAACGTGTATTATTTTCAATGGCTTTGTCAAAACCAAACCTTGTATTTTTGCTTGAAAGCTCTTACCTCAAGTAGAAAGAAAGAAAAAGAAAAGAAATTCATCATTTGTATGAAAAACTACGTCAGTTTCCAGAAAGATTGTTAGCCATCCATATTGCTCCATGTTTAGCCATCCATATTGCAGGAAGTGCTTGAATATCGGATACAAACAACTCAACGTCCTTCGTAGATTCGTAGACAAACCTCTTTAGATGAGCGATCAAAACAATCTGGTTTGAACGTGTCGCACTGTCATGAGCGAGCGCCGAGTGCACTAGTATTGCCCCCGTCTCCCGCACCTCAGTCCGATGTCCGTAGCATGACTATGTAGCCACTTGACAGCGGACCCACTAAAACAGTAACTTTGAACTTCTCGCAAAATAAATCGCTCATTCATTTAAATTCGCTCAAATAATGTAGCCATTTAATATAACTGACGAGCATTTGTTTTTTACGTTCTAAAGTTCTACAGTTGTAATGTAGCCGCTATCATAACAATGACTCAATTTGAATCGGTCGTTTTCTTAGAATGCGATCAAATCATCCATCGCGGTTTACTATACGCATAATGTAGCCACACGCATATTTAGCAGCACTATTGAACTAGTCGTGCAAGTGAGAAATTTTCTAATAAATTCGCTTCAATTTCGCTCATTGTGTTGATGTAGCCGAAGCCGTGATTTCAGTAATGTTGTTCCTATCGCATAAAGAAATCAAAGATCGCTAGTAATATTTGATGTACGGTGTAGCCATATACGTGAGCATTCATTTACTTGTTTTAATCGCTCATGTGTCGCAGGTCGCGTCGCGGCCTAATGTAGCCTCAGCCTTACGTCTGGGCGCGTTTAGTGTTCCGCATTATTTAGGTTTCTAATCATAATTATTATGAGCACTTTGTTTTACGATGGCTCTCGTTAAATTCTGCTCGTCATCTACGCAAATTGTGTCTTGCAAACAGATTAATCCTAATAATATAAGCCTACCTTAATATTATAAATGCGAAAGTGTGTCTGTTACATTACCCGGCGATAAATATTGCACATCGACCTTTGGAAAGAGACAATCGGCTAATTTCGGCTTCGTAGAGCGTTATCTCTGTCGCACGAAATACAAACAGTCCGGTATCTATTCGGAGCTGTTAAAACAATTATGATTTGCTTCTTTTGATAATTATTTTTATTCTTTGTATAAAATGGTTTTGTCTAAAAAGATCGATGTGCAATATTTATCGCCGGGTACTTATACCTCCTGAATCGATTTGGATGTAGAGATAGTTTGAGTGCCGGGAAAGAACAGGATAGTTTTTATCCCGATATTCCTACGGGATCAATTATCATCATCTGCCGAGCCTTTTCCCAACTATGTTGGGGTCGGCTTTAGGCTGAGGCTACATTAGGCCGCGACGCGACATGCGACACATGAGCGATTAAAACAAGTAAATGAATGCTCACGTATATGGCTACACCGTACATCAAATATTACTAGCGATCTTTGATTTCTTCATGCGATAGGAACAACATTACTGAAATCACGGCATCGGCTACATCAACATGAGCGAAATTGAAGCGAATTTATTAGAAAATTGCTTTTTTTTCGCTTGTAATGTAGCCATACCATGTTTTTCTCGTTTCGCTCTTCCAGTCGCATCGCAAATCGCTGCCTACTGTAGCCTCAGCCTTAGTCTAACCGGACGCAGCTGAATACCAGTATTTTACATGGAGCGACTGCCTATCTGACCACAACACAGTTACTAACTTTCGGGCTTCTGACTACCCGTAACGACTGTCAAAGAATGTAATGTAATATTTTACAGTAAATTACCAGCGTTGTGTCATCGCGCTCCTCTTTCTTTTCTATGCAGTCCGACAGTGACCGCGCTTTAGTTCATGTAAACATATCTTGCGTAATGTGGATGTTCTATCTATAGTAACAGGTAAGACTGTTTGTCAGACTTTTGGACTTCTGACTGCCCGTAATTTACAGATGCTACCAACGGCTTTACGTACTTTCTAAGGCACGGGCGGGTCTTGAGTCTCAAAATGGCAAATGCCTCGGGCATTAAGAGCGTTTACGCCGTACGGCATTTCATACAAACTTTCAAGGCCTTATTTTTCAAAATTAATGAACCGATTTTAATGAAACTTTATACGCATAAGCAGGATACAAAGGTCTAAAAAGTTAGTTGAGAACATTTTCGAAATGTCTTATTTAAAAAAAAGATAACTGGAAATCTCTGTTTCTATGGAAAATTTAAAATCGGTCTACTTTGGCTGTAACAGTATTTTTCGAAAATGTTCTCTACTAACTTTTTAGACCTTTGTATCCTGCTTATGCGTATGAAGTTTCATTAAAATCGATTCATTCATTTCGCAAAATAAGGCCTTGAAAGTTTGTATGAAATGCCGTACGGCGTAAACGCTCTTAAGTCCGTCTCTGCAGTACCTACAGTATTTCTTTTACTTGTGCATAAAGATTTAGAGAGCCCGCAGACGTACAATTGTAAGTTGGCCGACTATAGAACAACTAAATTGCGTATTTCTATAATTTAGTCGACCAACTTTATTTTATTGGTTACAAGTCCCGCCGTGCGACTGCCCAACAAAGTTGGATAGTCCGCGAACTTGCATAGGGTACCGTGCTAACAAGCACTTGACCAATAGTTGGACAACTTTTTAATTGTGCGTAATCGGAAGGGAATCTCGTTTCTGATACGATCGGTGCCCAATTAGTTAGTTGGACGATTTAGTTGGACAAGATGTGCGGGCTAGCATATGTCATTATGCCTATTGGTATACTCTGCGATTTAGTCGGCCAACTTATAATTGTATATCTGCGGGCTCTCTTAATAAATACATAATGTAATGGGTGGTCACCCATTCACAAACTGACCGCTGCAAGCGTATCTTAACCTTCGAGCTACCCGTACGGCTGTTATTATAGCCATGAGCCACTCAGAACGCTATAAAATGACAATTTACAGACGCCAGCCAGCACATCAAGCTAGGTACTACAATCTGTCAAATTTCTTTAATAAATTTTCAACTTTATCGCTGAAGCATAAGGTTTAAAGTTGATTGAGAAAATATGACAGTTTCGGGTAGCTTGATGTGCTGGCGTCTGTACCTATTCTGTTTACCAAGCTAGATCTATTTTTATCAATGCAGCGGCGATTGCCCTTCGCATGCATTGCACGAATGCACAGTACGCAAGTCATTATGTTTTAATTAATCTATACTTACTTACTTACTAATATTATAAAGCTGAAGAGTTTGTTTGGTTGAACGCGCTAATCTCTGGAACTACCAGTCGGATTTGAAAAATTCTTTTTGCATTTGATAGCCCAATTCTTGGGGAAGGCTATAGGCTATGTAACATCACGCTATGACCTTTAGGAGCCGAGCAAAAAGAAAAAAGCCAGAAAGAACTCTAATTGATTAGTATATATTAGCACAGACAAAAAAATAATAACTGAACAATCCTTCATCAATGGGATTTGATTCGATTTACTTAACAATTTCTAATGTTATCCTTTTATGATTCTGCCCAAAGTGGCCTTTTTAGGCCAATTTTGAAAAAAAAATACAGAGAATATAGTTAGTTTTATGTTGATACTAATAATATTTATTTTCTCTCTTCCCCAGCCCTGGGCCCCATACTACCCCAAATCAATGTCTTCGGCCGTCAATTGGGGGTGTCCCCATCAGTGATGGGTATGGTGACGGCAGTCCTACCCTTGTTATGGGCAGCTGCCAAACCAATATTTGGGTACGTCGTCGACTTTTGGCCGGTAAGTCATCATCGCCTGCCTAGCCTTTTCACAACTACATATTTTAGGGTCGGCTTCCAGTCTAATACGATGCAGCTGAATACCAGTATTTTACATGGAGCGACTGCCTATCTGACCTCCACAGCCCAGTTACTGGGTAACGCGATACGTGGTTTATATTTAACACGTTCACTGCCACCATAATTTTTTTGAAGTTCACAGCGATGCCGCCCTATAAAGCCACGCGGACACGCCTGGCGGGTTCTCGGCATTACATAATCAATCACTTTTAAAAAAAAAATACAAATTAATAGATTTTTCCGGGGGCCACCTCAAAAATCCCCTTAGGTTATCGCTAGAGGATTATGTACTGAGAATTTCAAAAGGCAACTTTGCTTAATTTTCGAAATATCACTGAAACATTTAGGACAAGCCTGGCGTATTCGAGGCGTAGTCACAGTATAAAGACATACAGTATTGTGTCTGGGCCGTAACCTTGAATTAAATGCCTACAGCCGCGCGGTACGTAAACATGCGATAGGGCTGCCCGCCTCCAGCATTTTAATTACATTTGCCTACTTTGTGTTTCCATTTAGTTTTGTTATTGTATTTTACTGTGTGTACATAAATAATAAAATAATTCGTCATTTCGAATTAACCATTTATTTAACATTAATCTGATTACAGTTTATTTCTAAGAAAACTTGTTCATGTGTATTTTTAAACAAATTATGTTAAATTATTATTATTATTATATTTAAATCAAACGTTCAAGAACTACAAATAAAATTCAAAATTTGTATATTAATGTTTCTTTAATGTTTCCTATCATCGTCCTATCCTTAACAGAATAACACAGATTGGAAGAAGTTAAATAGCAAACATGTATAATATAAAAATTATAATTAAAATAATCTGTTCATTGAAGTAATAAACATATTTAAATTAATGGGTGCAAATAAAAGCAAATTTATCAATTAAATTGTTGATTTCATTTCACTCCTTCCTCCTTTCTTTCCTCCTTCTTTCCTCCGTCTCCTTCATTCATACAAAATATTAATAATTCAATAAAAATAATTAAATTTTATTCATAAAAGTATGCAAAATGATTGCATACTTTTATGAATAAAATTTAATTATTTTTATTGAATTATTAATGTTTTGTTATGATGTTGTCACGTTAAACTATCGTTCGTAAATCGACTTTACAGACAACCAATTTTTTTCTAGTATTATTCATACACACAGTACAATAAACAACTATTATTAATAATAAAAACCACGTCTTTACTTGGAATTATACAAACTAACAAAACACACATGCCCCGAGGTTTTAACACCAGCGTACCTACCGTTTAATGATTCATGAACCGCCTATAACTACCTACCTCACTCGTGTTTATCACTTTCCTTTACTGTATTCACTTCATTTATTAATCCAGACATCTTTTTTTCGGGAGATAAAATCAAATACACATTATGTACCTACCTACAAGTAAAATTATTTTATAGTCTTACCTTTCAGAGTTTCCAGGTAATCTAAAAAAAGTTATCTCTGGATGCGTTATTGACGAATTCATGCAACCAAAAACAGCACAATATAGCCTACTCGTCATATTAAATATGTACTTGAACTTATTTTTAGTGAAAAAATCGCGCGGTTATTGTTAAAAAAAACAACACACCGTCCGTTCGTCACTGCAGCACAGTCGCGACTGTCATCATGCTGAGCGCATGCCGTGGTCGAGGCGCGTAGGTATAGCTCGCGTTTCGTCCGTTTGTATGAAGACGACGTACTGTATGTCTTTATTTATACTGTGGCGTAGTTATAGAAATTCGCAAGAACACGCTAGGCGTGTCGGCGGCATTGAACGTGTTAATAGGTACTTTCAATTATTTATCCTCTAAGGGTTGATTTTACCAAAGTTAGATATCATTTAATCACACTAATATTATAAAGGCGAAAGTTTGTGAGTGTGTGTTTGTTACTTCTTCACGCACAAACGGCCGAACGGATTTGGATGAAACTTGCCACACAGATGGTTTATAAACAGGATTAACACATAGGCTACTTTTTATCCCGATATTCCCACGGGATTGACACTTACGCGGGAAAAACCGCGGGGCCCTGCTAGTCGTGGAATAAAACTGACGTCTGACAGTTCTACTATGGAAAAACGGTCAAAAATTCAAAATTTATTCTCCGGATAAGACTTATTCTGGATATTTGTCTGTGTCATCTCTGACCTAGATTAGAGTCAAGAGCAAACCCATTTCGAATTTTAAAAAAATATATAAAAGTTTGGTGGAATGCGCCCTTAGTGAAGGAATATTTTTCAGAGACCATTTTAACCATCATAGACCTCATCCATAAATTTCTAACACGCGAAATCGATGTCAAAAGCTGGCCTAATTCGGAATAAAAAATCCCATTTTAGGTTAAGTTTATCTATATTTGACAAATCTGAAGAAAAGCAAAAATGTTGGCCAACTTACTAACAGTAGTTTTTCAATTAAACTTTCCCGGATTACAAACATTCTTTGTTAAAAAACTTCCGTTTTCATGAAGTAAAATTGTTAAAACATATTTCTAAAGAAGTTGATAGTAAATTTTGTCCATACAGTCCTATACAAAAGCTTGTAATACTAACACGCTATGGGCCTGCGATGCCTACCAATAAAAGTTTTTTTTAGGTTTTCGTACCCAAAGGGTAAAAACGGGACCCTATTACTAAGACTCCACTGTCCGTCTGTCATCAGGCTGTATCTCATGAACCGTGATAGCTAGACAGTTGAAATTTTCACAGATGATGTATTTCTGTTGCCGCTATAACGACAAATACTAAAAACAGAATAAATATTTAAGGGGGGCTCCCATACAACAAACGTGTTTTTTTCGCCGTTTTTGCCTTGCGGTACGGAACCCTTCGTGTGCGTGTCTGACTCGCACTTGGCCAGTTTTTTTATTATTATTATTTATTTCGTTTTAACTCTTTCTTCTTTCCACTCCTCTCTATCTTGAGCTAGTATGGACCAATCCTGTCTGAAGGCGTCACGCTCATATGTTATATTATTAATTTTTTTATTTGTTTTCAGACGCATAGGAAACTAGTCTTCATGTTACTAATAACAATAATGACAACGTCATATTGTTGTCTCTGGTTTCTACCGATGCCCGCCCCCCGAGAAATAAACAGCACAACACTACTGGAGTCAGTCTATCGACTGAACGACACGATCTATTTAAAACCATACACGAACAGCACTGTCCTAGAAAAATACAAATGTCATTGGAACTGCAGCGTGGCGGGAAATTTTGACGTCTACCTGACAGACGCTCCGTTCATAAACACTGTTTACATAGACAATGAAGTGTCAAATTCGTCCTGTTCGACATTGTCTATGGGGTTTGACGATTTTCAAGATGGCGAAATTACATGTATTCCTAAAGAGAATTGTAATTTACTTTGTTATGAAAATGAGGATGATATACAGGGTAATAAAAGTAGAAGAAGCATAGACAATTCAATAAATGATAATTCTTTAGTAGATTTAAGTGAGATTGCTAGTCGAGTTGCTGAGACAGTCGAGAAGAAAAGTGATAACTTTTATATGACTGGTCCGTTTTGGGTGTTCGTTTTGTTGACATGTGTTGGTACAGTCGCGTTCAATGTTGCAAACTGCATTGGTGATGCCGTATGCTTTGATGTACTTGGTAAGTTGTATTTTTATTATTTTTTATTCAAACTCAAACTCAAAACATTTATTTCAATTAAACCATTTACAGGCACTTTTGAATTGTCAAAAAGTCGGTCAGTCAGAAAATATGAAGCTAGTTGCCCATTCCAAAGCGTAGGTACCTATGGAGAAGAACGGGCAAGAAACTCCATGGACACTCTTTTAAATTATAGTTTTACAAAAATATTAGTTACATCAATAATGTGAATTTATAATTATATGTGAGAACGATGTAAAAAAGACGTACGCGTTAAAAGTGTCCAGAGTACAGCAAATGGTAAGAAAACAACAGTTCAATATTAAAATAATTAAAAATAAGCCGAGGCAGCTAAGTGATGACCAGCCCCAACTGACGGCGCCCGTTCACGAACATGACGCATAGATCGGCACCATTCAGCTCAACCATTTTGAAGGGAGCTAAATGATCCAACACACACGCCACCGTCAGCGAGACATTTGTGTGAGCATGACATACTATCAGCCGCCAGGGCACATTCAAGTCAATGAAAGACACATTACCCGATAAATGGTACATAGTGTATAGTATATACATAGAACTCACATCTGTGCTATGCAATTATACAATACAAGGAAATTGAGTTTATACAATGCAAAGATAGTCTTACAATCTTCAGCAGCTCCAACAGAATCTTCAAGTGTTAATCAATTAGTTGTGGTTGTGGAGCAGGACCAGCCTTGAGCCAGGCATTTTTATCAGCGATGTAATCCCCTAACTTATAATATGCCTGACTGCATAGTGTGCGTTTTATACAAGACTTGAATTTTGTCTCATTCATTTCAAGAATGTGGGGAGGTATTTTATTATAACATTTTAAACAGTACCCCATAAAAGATGAGTCTACTTTAGCCAGTCTGAAACCTGGTTGAACTAATAGGTCCCTATTTCTAGTACTATAATTATGTCTTTCACCTCTTTTACTAAAAAGATGTACTTAAGTTTTTTCTTACATACATGATATTTTCGTAGATATATTGACAAGGCACCGTCATGATGTTAATTTCCTTAAACAGTTCCCTTAGAGAATCGCGCCTGCGGAGAATATAAATGGCTCTGATAGCTCTTTTCTGCAGAATAAAAATAGAATCGATGTCTGCAGCCCGTCCCCAAAGTAAAATACCGTAAGACATGATACTATGAAAGTAACTAAAATAGACTAGTCTCGCGGTATCTACATCAGTAAATTGACGGATTTTTCTGACAGCATAAGCTGCTGAACTTAGCCGTCCTGCAAGAGATGTTAAATGAGGACCCCATTGTAGCCTTGAGTCGAGCGTGATCCCCAGGAAAACAGTTTCATCGACGAATTCTAGTTTCTCTTGATTCAATATTATCTCACAATCACTACTCTTGACATTTGGTAAAGAAAATCTTATGCACTTAGTTTTTTTTCCATTTAATACTAAATTATTAGCAGTGAACCAATTTTGGACCTGCAGTAGGGCGTTATTTACATCGTCAAAATTTGTAGCACGTCTATTTACCTTAAAAATTAAGGAAGTGTCATCAGCAAATAACACCATTTGTGGTTGATTTTTTAATAAATGGAGTAGATCATTAACATACACTAAAAAGAGGAAAGGACCCAATATCGAGCCTTGTGGCACACCCATTTTTACGGTTAAACCATTCGAATTGACACCATTTATTTGAACTTGCTGTTGTCTATCATTTAAATAAGAACTAACTAAACTGAGCGCAAGTTTTCCAAGTCCGTAATGCTCAAGTTTCAAAAGCAAGGTTTCGTGATCGACGCAATCAAATGCCTTGGAGAGGTCACAAAAGATTCCTATGGCGTCTTGGGCCTCTTCCCACGCGTTAAAAATGTGTTTTAATAAAGTTACACCAGCGTCGGTCGTACAACGTCCTTTGGTGAAACCATACTGTTGATCGTGTAAGATTTTATTCGTGTTAAAATGATTGAGCATTTGATTAAGCATTATCTTTTCAAACACCTTGCTGAAAACCGGCAAAACGGATACGGGTCTATAATTATTGGTGTCCTTACTGTCCCCGGATTTGTAAAGTGGTATTACCTTACTGTATTTCATTAAATCGGGAAAGACTCCTTGATCAACACACGAATTAAATACTAAGGCTAAGTAAGGTGAAATAGTCTCAATTATAGAGGTACAGACTTTAATGGACATTCCCCAAAGATCTTCGGTCAATTTGATTTTAATTTGCTTAAAAGCTTTTATTACTACTATGGGGTTAATATGTTTAAATTGAAATTCAACCGGGCAGGCTGGAAAGTTCACTCTTAATAAATCAATTGATACGTCTGATGAGGAATCTAAGGCTTCCGTCGTTTTTGATGGAATATTAGTGAAGAAATTTACAAATTCCTGAGCTATTTCTAAGTTAGAGCTTATGGCACCACGTGAAGTCTCCAATGAGTAATCAGTGTTTCTTTTTTTATTCCTACTAGTTTCGTTATTTATAATTTTCCAAACAGTTTTTATTTTATTTTCTGCTGATTTGATATTCTAATGCCAAAGCAAGTTCTAATATGTTTTATTAATGATAGCCTTAAGAGCGTTTACGCCGTACAGCATTTCATACAAACTTTCAAGTTCAGCAAAAATGCCAGACAACTGGTGCCTGAAAACTGGTTGTCTCCTGCTTATGCGTATGAAGTTTCATTAAAATCGGTTCATTCATTTCGAAAAGCAAGGGCTTGAAAGTTTGTATGAAATGCCGTACGGCGTAAATGCTCCCGAATTTTGGTTATGCTAAGTAAACATTGCAGTCTAGAGGTCGGTTCGATTCCTAGGACTCCGTGTTGCTGAGTTTGACCGCTGGTAGTTTTGTTACGTAAAGTTTAAGTTGGGAAAATCTGTTTTATCGTGTTGAGTTATCGAAACCTAGGACCCGTCTGGGAAAAATACAGAAAAAAAAACAGATTTTTTAAAGTTATATTTCAAGTAACTACAAAAACAGCGGTTGATGACCCCACAAAGAAACTGTTTTATTATTTTTGTTTTATCATGGATATATATACTTAGGTACAGACGGCAGCACATCAAGCTACTACAATCTGTCAAATTTCTTTAATAGATTTTCAACTTTATCGCTAAAGCATATAAAGGTTCAATGTTGATTGGGAAAATTTGACACTTTCGGGTAGCTTGATGTGCTGGCGTCTGTACATACCCATCGCGTTTGCGGAGTTTCACGAGCTAATTCAATTTGATCATGTACATATTAAAAAAAAAAAATGTTACAAAAAAAAAAAAATTACAGGACCAGATCGAGGATCAAAATATGGCGCCCAAAGAGCATGGGGCACAGCTGGATACGGTCTGACAGCCCTGCTAGGTGGTTACCTTATTGATAGCGTCTCCGGGGAGTACAAGGACTTCACGCCAGCGTTTGTAGTGGCGTTGGTAGCGACTGCAGTCGATTTGTACAGCTGTAGGGCGCTTACGGTGAGTTGTTTTTTTATTAACCGGCTCAAAAAAGGAGGTTCTGTATTCGATCCGTATGTATGTATGCTTGTATGTCCGCGATTTTTTCAAAAACGATTGAACCAATTTCGATTGAAATAATTCTTTCAGTACTTTCAGGAAGACTTTTAGTATATAACATATTAGGTAATTATTATTATGTACGAAGTTATATGCATAAATGTACTGCATCTCCGACATTTCTATGCGAATTTTTATGATTCTTCTAGTTGGTGTCTTCAATTCTTCAATGCATTAGTTTTAGTTGAATTTGTGTGGGGTATATATTATATACCTACAACTAAAAAGTGAAAAACAAAAACTTTATTACAAAAAAAAAACAACCGACTTCCAAAAAAACACTACAAAGTGAAAAATAACTTTAGTTTCGGAAGTCGGTGTCAAAAAAAGGAAAAAGCGGAACCAACGACACCGACTTTCGAAATTAAAGTTATCTATCACTTTGTAGGTTTTTTTTTATTATCTATTAATATCCCACTGCTGTGAAAAGGTCTCCCTACTCTCCACCTCTCTCTGTCCAGAGCTGCCAAGGACCAATCTTTATTAAAGGTCCAGCTCATGCCGCCATTTCCGTCTAGGCCTGCCGCGATGTTGTCTGACCCACTGGGTCGTAAGTTTGACCCATTGAGTTGGATCAAAGTAAAAATAATTTTGGTTATTGCATCTGGTATCGGCCGCGACCTTTTTTTTTTTTTTCAAAAGGCACCCGACCTCCGGGGAGAGAGGTCGGGGAGTGTGGGATTTTTACCTCACTAAAACCGCCCCGGTGATCACCTTCAGCACATAGGGGTGGTCCCGGTTCCTCTTAAAAGACCAATTCCGGAACCCCCCCGTGCAACGCCTGTAAGGCACATCCCTGGTGAGACTGTAGAGGGGCCTCCCCTGAGCCTCGCTATGCACGGCAGCACGTGATCACTGTGCCACCGTCTTCCCTGGGGTCACTTGGTGGGCGGATGGAGTCCCCACTCATGAGCTACATTTGATAGGCACTTTTTTTTGCAGCTGCCATCTTTATCAAGTCCTGAAGATTCGGGCAAGGCATTGCGCAATGTCCTCAGGATACCGAAGGTGATGGTGTTCATAACGTTCGCAGTGGTAGCCGGCACGTTCGATAGCTTCATCATCTATTACATGTTCTGGTAAGTTCTATATGATTTTTGGAGTTCCGCACCTCAAAAGGAAAAAAACGGAACCCTCATATGATCACTTTGTAGTCCGTCCGTCTGTCTGTCTGTCAAGATCCCTTATCTCGGAAACGCGTGGAGGTATCGACTTGAAATTAAAACCAGTATACTCAGGTCTACAGTCCCTTGAAGCTGTGAAAAAAATCAAACACCCAAGTTAACGTAAAAAAAAGATACTGCCGTTTGTGCCGCAAAAAACGTATATTTCGACACTCTCAATACAAGGGAATCAAAATGTACAAAGTAAAAAAAAAAAAACAGCTGTTCCCTACTTTTTGACGAGTTAGACGAACATAAATAAATGTAGCTAGTGAAATAGAAAGAAAAACACGCACTGAACTTAAATTTAGATTAGTTTGTGAATGTGGACAACAGAATCGGCACCCTTGTTTTTATAATGTATGTAGATAGATAGATAGATAAGATAAACCATTTATTTGGCGCACACAAGAAGACAGCACAACACACAAAAGTACAATATTAGATGATAACCAAATTACCCACATGATTATAAAACAAGGTGCCGATAAAAGAACAAAATGTAAACACATATCGAAATAAAAGTGACACTATGACGAATACTTAAAAATAAAATTAATAACGAAACATACACAGTGCGGTGCGTGTCTCATGGTTGCACCAAATGGGAGTCCAGCTCAGCATGTGTCAGGCAAATGTACCTGACGCTGATATTCTGCTGGATCCCTGCTGTGACACACGGATGTTGAGAAGACGAGATAAATGAGAGTTTTCGTGAAAATTAACGACACCAGTTGGCACCACTGTGACAAGAGGTCTTCCAATATAAAATATATGATGACGTTCATCATTCGATTCATTCATTCGTTCATCATTCAGTCATGACTAAAGAAAATATAGGCTCTTTGACAGATGCCTGGACCTGACGTGTCAGTGCTGCCACCTAGCGAACGTCATTTCAGAAAACCCTCATTGGTGTTGCGACAGGTGTTAAGTGCAGAGTGAATGTATTTTCTTTCAGGTTTTTAGAAGAACTAGCCGAACAGACAGGACACACAGCCAAGATCAAATTGATAGAAGGCATTGTGGTAGCCGCGCAGAGCTTTATTGGAGAGCTGCTTTTTTTCTTCTTCTCAGGTAAATTACTCCAACTTTTTTAAAACTAGCTGCGCTCCGCGGTTTTACCCGCATAAGTGTCGATCCTGTGGGAATATCGGGATAAAAAGTATCCTGTGTGTTAATCCTGGTTATAAACTACCTGTGTGCCAAATTTCATCGAAATCCGTTCAGCCGTTTGTGCGTGAAGAAGTAACAAACATATAAACACACACACTCACAAACTTTCGCCTTTAGGTATAAATATTAGTGTGATTAAATTATGTCTAACTTTGTTAAAATCAGCCCTTAGAGGAAAAATAATTGAAAGTTTTAAATATAAACCACGTATCGCGTTACCCAGTAACTGGGCTGTGGAGGTCAGATAGGCAGCCGCTCCATGTAAAATACTAGTATTCAGCTGCATCGTATTATACTGGAAGCCGACCCTAAAATATTTGTGAAAAAGCTAGACAGATGATGATAAATTACCCGCCAAAAATCGACGACGTACAATGCGTGCCACGAAAGATGAGACTTGACACACCACGTGGTTTGATATGCGCAGTACACGATTTTAGGTATCTTTAGCGGTATGAGGTCTGAGTGCGGGACGGGACCGGACGTCATAGGGGCAGCGGAAAGAGCGGGGAAGGCAGGGTCAAGTCTTTTCAAGTCAAAATTTCGCTTTTTTAATATTAGTGTGACTAATAGCTTCTGCCCGTGATTTCGTCCGTCGTGAAATTTCAGCCTGCGACCCGCCGCTTCGCATCGCATCGCATCGCCCGCATTTATGCTTCGTTTTTGCATAGTGTTCTTTCTGATATTTTTTAAGAAAGAAAGAAAGAAAAATACGTTTATTTGCGGCAAACATGACGCATAAAAATAAAAGACACAAATAACAGAAAAACAAAAATAACAATTTGGGAGAAAGTATGTGTCACATCTACGCAAAACGGCCAACGCTCAGCATAATGCTAAGACCCTATACGAGACAGAGCCCCAGCGCTGGTTTTCAGCGACAGCCGGTGATTGACGTGATGACGTCAGCCAGTGCAGCATACGATTAGATATAAATAAAAACAACAATCAAAATAAGAAATAAAATATATATTATAAAAAGGTGGTCCGTCCGTACCTAAAAAGCGCACAGCAAAAGAGTGGAACTCTCTACCTGCGTTTGTGTTTCCGAGTGCATACAACTCGAATCTCTTCAAAGTAAGAGTGAACAGGCTTTTTCTGGGTAAGCTCACTCCATCGTAGACTTTGTCTCTGTCACATCTGACCTAGATTAGAGTCAAGATCAAACCCATTTCAATTTTAAAAAAAAAACGGTACCCTTATAAGATCACTCCGTTCAAATACTCAGGGCTGCAATCTCTTGAAGCAGTGAAAAAGTCAAACGTCCAAGTGAATGCAATTAAAAGATACGGGCGTTTATGCTCCGAAATCAAAACCTATAAGGTACTTCCCGTTGACCTAGAATCATGAAATTTGGCAAGAAGCAATGTCATGTAGCACAACTAAAGGGTAAAAAATCCAAAAAACGGTAAAATTGTAGACTAAAAAAAATCAACTATTTAAATACCTACTTCGACTCGCACTTGACCGGTTATTTATAACCTAAAAATGTTTTTTTTTTTTTGTTTGATTTCAGGTAAAATTATAAAGCGATTCGGTTACGGTACTACGCTGACGGTGTCACTATTCTGTTATGGAGTCAGGATGATCTGTATCTCGTTTATACAGAACCCTTGGCATCTTGTGTTTATCGAGGTAAGGACGCCATGCATTTATTTTTTACTAGCTGCGCTCCGCGGTTTCACACGCCTAAGTTTTGATTGCGTGAAAATGTTGGGATAAAAACTATCATATGTCCTTTCCCGGGACTCAAACTATCTCTGTACCAAATTTCATCTAAATCGGTTCAGCGGTTTAAGCGTGAAGAGGTAACAGACAGACAGACACACACATTCGAATTTATAATGTTAGTATGGATAGATGAATATCAACATTGAATTGAAAAAACTCCAAATTATTAAAATAAAAATATAATAACCTAATCTAACTAAAACTATTAACCTTTTGACCGCCACAGGTCAAAAAATCAAAAACGTGCCCTCGGCGTCAGTCTATCATGTAGTCGAACCGTGGCGTGCTGGGGACATTTTGGTTTGTCATCTATACATGACTATGGCGGTCAAAAGGTTAAAAAACTAAAATATTGCGTGGAAATATTCCTCCGCATCGCTGTCGACTGGTAATGTGGGCACATTACCAGAGACTGGCGGCATTACCACGTTGTATGGCGATGCTCAGCCTCTGGCCAAAGTAAAAGCCAGCCCTTGGGTCACGGGAAGTGTCAATCAGATTAGATGAATTAGTTAGTTTACAGATCAAGCTAGCACATAAAGCTACCCGAAACTGTCAAATTTTCCCAAACAACTTTGAACCTAATGCAGTAGCGATATAAAGTTGAGAATCTATTGTTGCGCGCCACAATTGATGCCTGGTACATGGTGACATTAGTTACCACTAGCGCCATCTAGTATCGGGTAGCAGAACTAGTAGGGTCAAGGTCCTAGAAATTCCGAGAACTATCGACATTGAGTCAGTCGGGACCGGTATGTACTCGAACGTTCTAGATGTTTATATAGTAGCTCTGCGGCACTATATAAGGCCGGTGTGAGCCGCGAGACATGTAGGTAGTTTTGAATAAGCGATACAAGCGAGTACATCGAAGCGATATTCAAGTGCGACTAAGAGTGATCAGTAGTGAAATTGTGTTTCATAATTAGTTGTAATTAGTGTTGTGATTAAAGTGTCAATTTTTGGTTATTAAATCGGAAGTTTTTATTGTCACGAACCCCAAGCTCGTAACACTATTAAAGAAATTTGACAGATTGTAGTAACTTGATGTGCTGGCGTCTGTACATCATTGTGCTGCTCCACAGGGCATAATGCAGGGTCCCACATACGCGCTGTGCTACTCTACCATCGTGGGCTACGCAGCGCACGTGGCGCCGGAGGGGTACTCCGCCACCGTGCAAGGCATCGTAGCTGGGATGGACGATGGAGTCGGTAAGTTTTTATTTATTTATTTATATATTATACTTTATTGTACACCAGAAAATACATAACAAAAAAATATTAAATAATAAATAAATAACAAATTAAAAAAATAATAATAAAAAAAAATTATAAAAAAAAATAATAATAAATTATTATTTTATTTTTTATTTGAAATGGGTTTGCTCTTGACTCTAGTCTAGGTCAGAGGTGACAGAGACAAAGTCTACGATGGAGTGAGCTTACCCAGAAGAAGCCTGTTCACTCTTACTTTGAAGAGATTCGGGTTGTATGCACAAACGCAGGTAGAGAGTGCTGATAAATAAGCCTTAAACAAGTATGTCTTCTTCTTTTGCTGGTCCCGGTTGTCATTCGTGGATCTTTGACAGTCGTTACGGGTCGTCAGAAGCCCGAAAGTCTGACAACCAGTCTTACCAAGGTGTATCGTATTACCCGGTAACTGGGTTGTGGAGGTCAGATAGGCAGTCGCTCCGTGTAAAATACTGGTATTCAGCTGCATTCGGTTAGACTGGAAGCCGACTGAATATCGTTGGGAAAAGGCTCTAAATAGCCTTTTATGTTATCATATCACAGCGGGGTAATGAGTCTCAATTTTTGTGATCTTTGATTTGTTCGATTTGTCTCCGCCCCGAATATCAGAATACCTAACTATTAAAACATGGGAAAAATTCACAAAAAAAGAAAAAATATAAGTATATTAATATGATTATTAACAAGAATCTTCGTTCCGAGAATAATCGTCTTCTTTGTTGTCCTTCTCATCGCTCTGGTTTTATAAAGTCTTCTTTCTTTGTCCAGGCAGTTTTCCTTTGGAATGCGCTCCCTCAGAATATCAGGACGGTTTCCAACCGGCTCACATTTAAAGTGAAAGCTCGAAAACACTTGCACAAGAAGTTGGCAGATTCGTCTCAGAATTAAGTTGTTGTAGGTTTCCTTGTTTATCTCTCATAACTTTTTCTTTTGTTTTGTTTGATATATATTTTTTATATGTATGTACAGTACCCGGCGTTAAATATTGCACATCGACCTATTCGATCCTATCGATATTATACAAAGAATAAAAATAATTATCAAAAGAAGCAAATCATAATTGTTTTAACAGCTCCTAATAGATACCGGACTGTTCGTATTTCGTGCGACAGAGATAACGCTCTACGAAGCCGAAATTAGCCGATTGTCTCTTTCCCAAGGTCGATGTGCAATATTTATCGCCGGGTACTGTATATAAGTATGTATTTATTCTTATATTTTACTTATAAATGTTTTCTATGTGTTTTTCTGCTATTGCACCTACTGAATGTTGTTTCTACATCACTCTAAGGTAGACTGGTAGAAAATGCCCAAGGCATTAAGTCCGCCTTTGTACAGTTGTTTTAGTTTTTTTTTTTTTTATATTTCCTCATACATTTTCATACAGATTCTGAGGCGTTACGAAAAAGTGTGGGCGGTCAGCTAGTTATTGTATATAATATATTTCTTTTTAGGTTTCGCCATAGGATCCCTGGTCGGTGGTCAGCTGTACAGCTGGCTAGGAGGCCGGGCATCCTTCAGAGTGTTAGCCGTGACGGCGATAATAGGCTCAGGACTGCATGCGATACTATTCACTGTAGTATCCAGGAGTGACGAGCGTAAAGGTTTGGCATTTTACACTATTTTTTTATTCCCATACCCCCAAAGTGTGCCAACGGGGGCTCATGGCTAAATAATAACAGCCACTCAGGGTCTATTGAAGGTTAAGCTACGCTTGCCGAGGTCGGCCCGTGGATGGGTGACCGTATCTCTTACCGAGACACTTCCGTGCCTCGGAAATCCGTAAGTCCCGTTCGACTGTTATTTATAGATCTTTGACAGTCGTTACGGGTAGTCGGAAGCCCGAAAGTCTGACAACCAGTCTTTTCAAGGGGTATCATGTTACCCAGTAACTGGGTCGTGAAGGTCAGATAGGCAGTTGCTCCATGTTAAATATTGTAACGGCTTGTTTGATAATAAATATATTTTTTATTCCTTCTTCCTCTTCTTACAGCTGAGAAGCAAGTAGCGATGCAAGAAGCGGCGTCAGAAGAAGGCCAGAAGATGCTACAGGAGCACAGTAGCGCCATCTACAAAGATACGACCGTACCACTAAACAGTGAAGAAAAGTTGGATAGGTAACGCTAATAGATGGCGCTAGTTTGTATCTAGATATTTTTTAAACTTATTTTTTATTTGAGAAGGACTTTCCATTAGAATAAATTAATATGCTCTGTTAATTTTATAATAGTTTGCGTGGCATATAGATATAACTTTCTATTTTCGATTATCGAATAAACATTGTTAACGTATTTAGTTAAGATGGCGCAGACCAAATGCCGACCGCGCAGTGGCGCCGTCATCGTTTGTTTGTTTATTTCTTTTATTTTAGAATGAAAATGCAGAAAATAAGCACGTTAATTTGTGCTCCACAAGATTATACGTTAATATTATTATAAACGGTAGTTTTACATTGATTAGTTTTATTATAATCACTAAAACGGAAAATAGTGGCCCCGCTATTATCCGTACGTATAATCTTGTGGAGCACAACTTACGTGCTTATTTTCTGCATTTTCATTCTAAAATAAAAGAAATAGCCAAACAAACGATGAGGGCGCCACTAGGCGGTCGGCGTAGCCTTAAGGGGAAGCGCTAAGGTAGCCCGCGAAATACAAATTTTCTTACGTTTTTTGCAATTTGCTGGTCGGTATTAAGTTGTACGACGATCAAAATATGATTCGCGGCCGTAACAAATATGTATTTACAGAATTATAATCATTAAAGTCATCAACACAACTCTCTAAGACCGCGTAATCCCAAAGAATGACGATTTCATGAAACAATAATTCTTTGGGGTTACGTGGCCTTAGAGACTTGTGTTGATGACTTTAATGATTATAATTCTGTAAATACATATTTCTTACGGCCGCGAATCATATATTAATCAACGTACAACTTAATACTGACCAACAAATTGCAAAAAAAACCTGAAAAAAATTAAATTTCGCGGGCTACCCTGGCGCTTTCGCCTTAAGAAAACTTGTCCTAGAACCAAAAATTCGAAGGCATGTGACATCCACCAATCTGCACTGGGCCCGCGTGGTGGATTACTGCGAGGAGAGAGGAGGTCTGTATCCCGACACAGGGGACGGATGACTAGCTGTGCTCCGCGGCTTCACCCGCATAAGAGTCGATTCCGTGGGAATATCAGGATAAAAACTATCCTATATGTTAATCCTGGTCATAAACTATCTGTGTGCCAAATTTCATCCAAATCTTTTCCGCCGTTTTGCGTGAAGAAGTGACAAACATACTCGCAAACTTTCGCCGTTATAATATTAGTGTAATTGTTTTTATGTGTCACGAAAGCCATTGTTTATAGAACAGATCATAATATAGTAAAACCGCGGGGCGCAGGTAGTGTTTAATATAATCAAGCATATATTATGCAACAAGATGTAAGCAGTTAATAAAAATATGAATGTCACGTGATCAACTTTGAAGGTTAATATCACGGGAACGTGATACTTTACGGGGTTTGGTACTAACATGTTTTCTGTTTGCATTAATGTCAGGTATCAATTTATATAGCTACCAAGCGCGGCCGCCATTTTGAAAAAAAAAAATGGCGGGCATGTAAATATGCCACGGGGTTTCAAAGCCCTTTCATAATTTTATAAATAAACTAGAAAAAATGTCTGACTACCCACTTATCGATATAGTCTAAGATTTGCAATAATTGTGCCATTTTTTTTTTCTAATTAAATAATTTTATTTATTTACAAAACTGATATACTGCTTTAATTATACGGTATTTATTACGAATTTAGTAATTTTTATAAAAAAATAATGCAGCCGTTAACTTGTATGTATATTTGTATAGTCATAGATATATTTTTTATGTTATATTTTTCAAGAAAGTTTTAATGGAGTGTGTGGAGATGAGAATACGACAATAAAAGATAACATCACAGATATATGTAGATAAACCTAGCTAACGCAAGTATCACGATCTGTATGAAAATCAAGCGTGCCATTTTTTGACTACCTACTATGACGCCACAAGCACTATTTAGTGATGGGAAAATCAAATCGATTCAAAGCCGCCGCCGCGTGCGGCACGTGAAGTTTTGTATGGGACGACTGATTTTTTTTTCACGATTACTGTGTTTGTCCCCGGGAAAAAGTTTTTCAGTTTGATGGCCTGTACCACACCCTCAAGTTTGGTCACACCCCTCTGAAACGCATTGTATATAAATAAATAAATAATATTTTTACGGAGACTGAGAACGTCAGAAGTTTTATTTACTGTCGTAGGTAGTTTTATTTACTGTCGCAGGTATTGTCATCTCCACCTCGTATATTTTCTTTGACTGATAGCTAGCAATGCAAGAAAGAGATAGACTTATTCGCCCTACACAGAGTTAAATTAAATTTAGTTAGCGAAACTCCGCAGACGTCCGTCAAACATCAAATCTATTTTATTTTTATTTTATCGTGTTCAGATATCGAAAACCCAACACGTCTGTAGTTTTGCTAGATAATTTAGTTGAACTCTGCATCCCTTTCTAGCAACAATTTCTCTCGTGGTGACCTCTGGTGGTGGTAATTAGAATTAAAAAATCGCAGTGAAGAGAAAAGTAAGTGACTGGCTTGGCAATGGGTCTCTTGACACCCCGTTGTGTCAGTGTGTTAAGTGCTGACGCTAATCGACTTCATGCACACCTTCACAGCGTGCTTGTGCACTTGGTTACCACAAGTAAAGCGCGCGTCGCTTCGTGAGATAAAAATACTGTAACTTTATATAGAGACTCGGGAATTAATCTGAATTTTGTAATTTATAATAACGGTGAATCAAATGGTTAGTCAGTAAAATTATTATAGTTTGTAGTTTTAGTATAGTTTGAGGGGCTCGTGGCAAAAATAATAACAGCCGCACGGGTCGATCGATCAGGTTAAGCTACGCTTGCCGCGGTTGGTCACTGGATGGGTGACCATCTTCACATACCGTGACCCCTCCGTGCCTCGGAAAGCACGTTAAGCCGTTGGTCCCGGCTGTCATTCGTGGATCTTTGACAGTCGTTACGGGTAGTCAGAAGCCCGAAAGTCTGACAACCAGTCTTATCAAGGGGTGTCGTATTACCCGGTAACTGGGTTGTGGAGGTCAGATAGACAGTCGCTCCATGTAAAATACTGGTAGTCAGCTGCATCCGGTCAGACTGGAAGCCGACCCCAACATAGTTGGGAAAAGGCTAGGCAGATGGTGATGAGTTATAAAAAAAGCTTTAAAAATATCATATCCTTTCCAAAAACTTCAAAAAGCTAGAATATATGAGCTTTTTTTCAATAATACTATGTCTAAGCTAGTCTAGATTATGTTAAAGATGCCGAAACTACGCAGACGTGATGAGTACGATATCTAAACACTATAAAATAAAAAAGTCTTGCTGGTTAGTTTAGTTAACGATCATTGTTACTGGAAGTATCAGTTGAGAAAATATGTTTTATCGTATTTCGTCGCCTTAGAGTGAACACCTTGGGAATGTAAGTAGAATTTTATGTATTTCGGAGAATCTTATAGTATCAAACAGTTATGGATATAAAAGCGGCTTAAATTTCCATATTAATTAATAAGAATACAGAACCTCCTTTTTTAATGTCAGTAAAAAAAACAGAAGGCACCGTACAAAAATTTTACACCACGCAGTTCATTCTTCCTTCTGAAAAGTTACTTCTTTTACACTTACGAGGTTTTCACTCTTAAGGCGTCGATTTAAATATCGATACTACGTCTGCGGAGTTTCGTTAGCTAATTTAATCTGACCCCGTGTTACAAAATGCAGACTAAATCTACCTAGTAAATAAAACCAACACGTTTATTAATTGATAAATTCAATATATTAATTTTATTAAATGTTTAGTAAAATATTATTGTTACTCAAGGGATCAATAAAGGTTCTTTCAAACAGGCGCGACACGATACGCGACATAAAGGCACCGCAAGTCGCGCAACGAGCGGTGCCTTTGTGTCGCGCGCGATTATATCGCGTGTCGCGCCTGTTTGTAGGAGCCTTAATGGTCAGCGGGATTGTCCGAAAGGGTTACCGCTGGCTCGGAACATAAAGGGCTAAGGAAGGAACACGAGTGGGTTTTAGTCAGTAAGAGTCTGACACTCCTTTCCGCTCCACCCAGAGCGGGAGGGGTCATTTTGATGATTTCCCATCCTGAAAAAAAGGGATCCATAATACATACTCTCAAACTCTTAAATCGAACCACCCCGCACGTTTTGTAAATACAACATGTCCCGGAGTTAACGCACACCACCAAACACTCCAATTATAATCATAATACATACACTGAATTTTTACTATTATGTATAAAACATTATAACTAATTTATTTATTAAATTAGTTATACTGCTTGTATTGTAATAGAATATTGTTGTGGTCACATAACAAATCTACACACGCACACTGTCGCACCCGTATAAGGGTCAAGTCTACTCAAGGTTCGATTTAGGATTCCGGGAGGCGGCTATAAGAAAATTATATAAAATATGTACAGACACCAGCACATCAAGGCACCTGTTAAATTTCTTTTGTAGCGGTATCTACAATGCCACATGTGGACAACGCGTCATACTGACGTCACGCAAAATCCTGCATCGCGCAAGCAGAGTTTACCGCGCAACTAGCATAGATACAACGGCCCGACATGAACCATTGGGCAGTTGCCCGCCAGACACAACACCCGTCTGGTCGGAGGATCCTCCCTTTTCTATAGAGTATGAGTGAACTTTACACTCTGTTCCGCATTCCTCTATACTTTAATAGATTTTCGACTTTATCGCTAAAGAAAATTCAATGTTCATTGGGAAAATTTTACAGTTTCGAGTAGCGTGATGTGCTGGCGTCTACAATGCGTGCCACGAAAGATGAGACTTGACCCCGCCTCCCCCGCTCTTTCCGCCGCCCCTATGACGTCCGACCCGTCCCGCACTCAGACCTCATACCGCTAAAGATACAGTGCGTGACACGTAAGAAGAGACTTGACCCCGCCTCTTTCCGCCGCCCCTATGACGTCCGGTCCCGTCCCGCACTCAGACCTCATACCGCTAAAGATACCTAAAATCGTGTTCTGCGCATGTCAAACCACGTGGTGTGTCAAGTCTCATCGTTCGTGGCACGCATTGTACATATAAAGTGGCTAAACTTGGAATCATGCGATCAAAAAAAAGGTGTTCCCTTTTTAATTGTATATTTGTTTAAAGAAATTTGCAATAAAAAAAATCCTGTGACCCAAAGGCCTTGGCCAGAGGCTAAGCATTGCCATACAACGTGGCAATGCCGCCAGTCTCTTGGGTACATTATCAGTCGACAGCGATGCGGATGAATTTTTTGACAAGTTAAGGGGGAAACGCCCGCGTATGCCCGCGAAATTTTTTTTTTTTGCAATTTTCAGATCAATGTCAGGTTGTAAGTTGAGCAAAATATAAGTCGCGATATGTATTTACATAATTTTAATTGTAGTTCATTTATCCGAATGATTATTTCGATGAAATATCAATTAATAGGGTTATGTGTACTGAAAATTTTTACTTCGCCGGCTTGGTAGCCGGCACAACTTAAGGGGAAAGCGGCAGGGTTGCCGCTTTCCCCTTAAATTGGGATATTTTATATTGTTATTTTTGATGTGTATAAATTGTTATATAAATGTATATTTCATTTAATTATGAAAAAAAAATTGGTAAGTAATATATTTTTATTTTATATTTATAATGTACAAAAAGTACAACGCATAAGAATTTATTGTATTTTGTACATATATACCTACCATGTTTTTTATTCAAATAAATAAAAAGATAATTATTATAGTTTGTAATTGTTTTATTTTACACTTCTAACATAGTTACATTACGATACGTGCGACTTAAGTTGTCCATTATTGCACGGTGTAGACCTTAAGTCACACGTATCGTATACTATTTTATAGCTCGTGTGACCTAAACCCGCACTATCATGCTTTTCTGTGTAAAATGGGCTCTTAAGTCACAGAAAAGCGTGATTTAGGTCACACGGTGCTATAAATAAGACTTAAAAGCTAACATAATCTTATTTTGTACTATTATTACTGGCCACAATATTATTATTATTAGGTATAATTGAGTACAGTCAACATCAAAATTGGTTACTGAATATTTTGATTTAGGCGCAGTAACTCACTTCTCAAAATGGCAACTGAGTCTCTAATGGACTAATTCTCAAAATGCCTAATTCTATAAATGACTAATTCGCAATACGGCCACTTCTATAAATACCTAATTCTCAAAAGGACAAATATGCGCTTAATATTTTAAAAACATCTCTAAGTTACCTACCTAGATTTTTGACATTATTTGTCGCTGAGATGAGATTGCATCTGGATTTGGCCTTCTAATTTGCGACACATCTATACTAATATTATGTCCGTGACTACCGCAGGACCACCAACGCCAATCGCTTCCATATTTGGTAAATAATTAGTGCTCAATTGGTACTAATTAGTACTCGAACAACAAAATTGGTACCTTAGTAGTTTTCGAGAAAATCGACTTTGAAGGTGGTCCTGCGGTAGTCACGCTCCTTTCAGCAGGACCACCATGAGCGCCGAAAAAGGGCCCACGCTACAGCTATTCTAAGTATACAAATAATTAGTACCCATAAATGTGATTTATTTCGTAAAAAAAATAGAACTGTAGTATTTGTATTTACCGAGAAATCAACGATGATAACTTTCTCACAATTGTTCAGCAGGACCACGATTTTGAATGTTGATTCCAAGTTAGAGAAGCTTGTCGCTTTCCTCAAACCTACATAGAAAATTAGTACCCTGCAAGATAAAATTAGTACCCAAAATTCAAAATTAATACTCCAATAGTTTACGAGATATACGATGCCATTGGTGGGGTGGCGGTAGTCACGGTGCCAAATTTTCATTTCAAGATTTCCCTATTAAAAACTCTGTGATTTCTTCCCAAATTTATACAAAAATTAGTACTCCTAAAGAAGTTAAAGCGACTAAAAATCCAGATTCCTAAGTGTTGTATTTTAAGAGAAATTGGCTTTCTTTACTTTTCCATACTAAATCTCCGCGTATAACCCGACCAAATTAAGTTGTCAACGGTGCCCTTGTTCACAAACTAAACTAAATTTGAGTTCAGTGCATCTTAGTGCATCATCTTGTATTTCATTATGAAAAGGACAGACAATACATTTTATTTTAGTCCTGTCAAAGTATTCAGCGCCTGACACTACTCAATACAAGTTTAGACGTGATTAAAAACATGCCTACTAATGTTACGTCAATTTACGTCAGAGGCTGATTAATTTGATAGGACTAAACTAAAACTTATCTTTTGTCCTTTAATGAAAAGAAAGAAAAAGATGCACTGAACTCAAATTTAGTTTAGTTTGTGAACAAGGGAATAGGCACCAATGGTGGTATTGAGCTGTTTAAGAGATGTACACTCGTGCACATAAATATGGATGTCGAAATAGTATTAACATTCAATATCTAAATTTTTATACAAACTGAACTTTTATACTTATTAAGAAAAAAAAACTTATCGCTACCCATCGCCTGTGATACCTTTGTTATTGACGTGGGCAGGTAGGTAAAGTACTCGAATAATTATTTTTCTGTAGGTATTGTAAGTAGGTATCTACCTTCTGTGTTGTTTTAAAAGAATATCATTAAAGAGCGATAGGTATTTTTTATTTATTTCCTTCCTAATTAACCGTTGCTGCAAGCAGTAATACCTACATAAGACCTTGTCCAGAAGGAGCGAATTCGCCGCGAAACGTTTCGCGAGATTCGCGCGTTAATGAGATACTAGGCGCCAATACATCGTGTCCACAAGCGTAAATCGCGTGCAGTTCGCCAGTCTCTCGACTCGCGCGTATTGCGCCCGAGTCGAGATACTGGAGACTCCTTGTTGCGTCCAGTTGACGCGCGAACTTCAGAGCGTTCAACTCCATGTTTTCTACAGACAAATGAAATTCGAACCCAAATGCTCGTGCGTTGGTACGCCCCTTCTGGACACAACGGTCGCGTGTAATACGCACGAGAGAATCGCGGCGAATTCGCCCTTTCTGGACAAGCTCTTAGTATTAAAAACCTAATTTACTATGTTGCTAATAACGTAAGTATAAAAGGATTACAAAACAAAAAGGAAATAATAGGTACCATTTATATTTGAATAATATGCGTTGCAAAGGGCACATCACGCATATTTTAGTGTTTTCATATCAATGTGTACTAATTATGTACCTATTATGTTCGACAAACATATATTTAAAATATCTGCTAAATCAACTTTTAATATCGTTAACATCGAAATATTTCTGTAAATTTCGATTGCTAATTGGCCCTAAAATGAAGCTTTTTTTTTTAATAAATATTTAGTTCCTCAGGAAATCATTATTAATTATATCATTTTCTGAAAACTTTAAATATTGAGACGCGTGCGACGCTATTCCGACATCCATAAATTTATGTGCACGAGTGTACATCTCTAAAACATCTCAATACCACCAATGGTGCCTATTCTGCCGTGCTAAACGCAAAAGCGGTATCTCAGGAAAAGCTAGTTTCGAGAAAATTGGAGTTTTGTGTTTTATTCTCTCAGTGATTTGAGGTAAAGCTGAGATAGGGAACACTTTTCTAAGGACTTTTTTATTAAGATACTGTTATTTGGCTGAGCTCATTGGATGCATATTTCTTTAAGCTATCCGATGCCACAAAAATCAACGTTACAAATTTTTTTGAGATACCGCTTTTGAGCTTAGCACGGCAGTATTCCCTTGTTCACAAACTAAACTAAATTTGAGTTCAGTGCATCTTTTTCTTTCTATTTCATTAAGAAAAGGACACAAGATAAGTTTTAGTTTAGTCCTATCAAATTAATCAGCCTCTGACGTAAATTGACGTAACATTAGTAGGCATGTTTTTAATCACGTCTAAACTTGTATTGAGTAGTGTCAGGCGCTGATTACTTTGACAGTACTAAAATAAAATGTATTGTCTGTCCTTTTCATAATGAAATACAAGATGATGCACTAAGATGCACTGAACTCAAATTTAGTTTAGTTTGTGAACAAGGGCACCGTTGACAACTTAATTTGGTCGGGTTATACGCGGAGATTTAGTATGGAAAAGTAATGAAAGCCAATTTCTCTTAAAATACAATACTTAGGAATCTGGATTTTTAGTCGCTTTAACTTCTTTAGGAGTACTAATTTTTGTATAAATTTGGGAAGAAATCACAGAGTTTTTAATAGGGAAATCTTGAAATGAAAATTTGACACCGTGACTACCGCCACCCCACCAATGGCATCGTATATCTCGTAAACTATTGGAGTATTAATTTTGAATTTTGGGTACTAATTTTATCTTGCAGGGTACTAATTTTCTATGTAGGTTTGAGGAAAGCGACAAGCTTCTCTAACTTGGAATCAACATTCAAAATCGTGGTCCTGCTGAACAATTGTGAGAAAGTTATCATCGTTGATTTCTCGGTAAATACAAATACTACAGTTCTATTTTTTTTACGAAATAAATCACATTTATGGGTACTAATTATTTGTATACTTAGAATAGCTGTAGCGTGGGCCCTTTTTCGGCGCTCATGGTGGTCCTGCTGAAAGGAGCGTGACTACCGCAGGACCACCTTCAAAGTCGATTTTCTCGAAAATTACTAAGGTACCAATTCTGTTGTTCGAGTACTAATTAGTACCAATTGAGCACTAATTATTTACCAAATATGGAAGCGATTGGCGTTGGTGGTCCTGCGGTAGTCACGGACATACTAATATTATAAAGCTGAAGAGTTTGTTTGTTTGGTTGAACGCGCTAATCTCTGAAACTACCAGTCGGATTTGAAAAATTCCTTTTGAATTTGATAGCCCAATTCTTGACGAAGGCTATAGGCTATTTAACCTCACGCTATGACCTTTAGGAGCCGAGCAAAAAGAAAAAAGGCAGAAAGAACGCTAAGCAAAACGAAGTAATAGGCCGGGCAGGCGATGCGACGCGACGGGGTGGGTCGGAGTAACAAGAAATTTCACGCGGACGAAGTCGCGGGCAGAAGCTAGTGATATATAAATTGAATAATGCAAACTAAACATTTTTTTGTTTTTCAGAAATGACTTCTTTTTTTTATTGAATTTGCAGTATCATGAAAAATATTCACCAAAATTATGTCAACTGTCTCAAAGTGTATTTTTCTTTACTTGAGCGGCAGTCGCGATTATGAAACGTGTGAGCATTTTCTCGCTCCCTCGTTTCATGACCGCAACTGCCACTAACGCTGTTTTTTTTCCAATTTTGTTAGTTGTTTTAGGTTAGTAGTCAGTAGATGGCGCCTTGGTAGCGAGATAGTCGAGGGCACGTTGTATTGCTGGCGGAATGGGCGGCGGCGTCGGTATGTGATCACCTCGAGCCTCGAAACCGTTCTCACCGGCTGTGTAGAGGACGTTTATCACCTGGAATATAGAAATAAACATTTCGTTTAATTCAATCTTGACAGTGTTTTAATTACCTACTTTTAAATATTATCATCGCTTTTTCATGTGCCTCTCGATTGTAAGAATCCATCAGTATTACAAATGTAATGCGCATTTTCACTCTATGGTAATACACATGGACTCCACGGCTGGACCGATTTTGATGGAACTTTCACTGGCAAATAGCTGATGTTATAAAGGGTAACTTAGACTACTTTCATTTTAGAAACAAAAATTAGGATTCTACGTAAAAAAAAACCATGAAATCCAATTTGTTTTCCGACATACACACGAATAAAAAATATGCATCGAGTAAAGCTGTGACCGAATGGTGGCCAAGGTTATGCCAAAGAAACTAGGACCGTCCAAAAGCGAGTCGGTTTCCGACACCGTCAAAGTCGCGATAAAAATCTGCATGAGTGTTTGGCCAGACTGGCAGAACTGGTGCGGGAGCGCGCGCGATATGCCTGTCCGCAGTCGAGCGCGGCTTCGTTCTGTCTGAGTGTTGTCGTGTCTAGTGTTTGTCAAAATATAATATGGGTGAAGAAGACTTATTTTTACTAGAAAAAAGCTCGAATTAGTTTGAGAATCCCGGTCCCCGCACGGGCCGCCCGCGCACTCACTGGCCTGCGGCCACTTGTATGAACGAGCTACCTATGGCGTGAGTTGCCCGCACGCTCGCCGCGTCAAGCACCCCGCACCGCTCACCGCGTTCGCGTGCCCACTATGAACGCTCAAATTAAGTTCTTATATTTGAGTACGCCGCCCCGCGCCCGCGCTTGCAGTCTGGCCAAGCACTGAGAGACGCTCAGAACCGGGGAGTATGGCAGAAGAAATTGGAGGTCTATATCCAGCAGTGTATGATTCCGGGCTGAACTGATGATGATGATAAAGTGAACGAAATCGCGGGCACATCTAGTTATAACCTGCGAGGATTAGGTGCCTATATCCTTGCTTGCTTTGAGAGCATAAGGCCAGTTTACCTGTCCATCTGGAGCTGTATACTGGTACTGCCCCTGCACGAACAGGCTTGGTTCACCCGTACTGCCAGGCTCGAAGCTGCCTTTCTGTTCGTGGAAGATACCACCCGCTGTGGATCATAAATTACACAAGTTTTTTATATTCATACATTTGTTTAGGTAGGTAATTAAATAAAGGTAAATAAAAAAAACCACGTGTCGTGGTTAACCGACTAAACGTAATATCAGTCTATTCCAGTTGTCATGTTACGTCACTGTTGCACTCTTCAATTTAACAACGTCATAATTCGTTAATAACGCTGGGTTGAAATATTTCGTCGGTTCTAAAAATAAAATTGCTGTTCCATACATTTTGACCGCGTGTTGTATTTATCTATGAAACAGCGGCTTTTTTTATAGCCAGCGAATAATTTCTACGCTAGGGCCATCTAGAATCATTGTGTGGTTGAATTGATGGTTACAGTTTGTGCGTCTGTGGGGACCCTGTCAGCCTGTATAAATAATCAATTTTATAAAAAAAATATGTAAAACGTTACATGTTTCCAGGGCCCATTTGTAAGACCCGTCATCATGAGGCCCATCGAAATCCTGTCGAATGATCTGGTCGTCTTTCTGACACGAAGAGAAGGTGGCTGCAGCCAGCACCTGGAAAAAATACGAAGACATTTATAATAGTGTAGTTAGAGCCATTAGACATCGAGACCCCTCCGTGCCTCGGAAAGCACGTTAAGCCGTTGGTCCCGGCTGTGATTCGTGGATCTTTGACAGTCGTTACGGGTAGTTAGAAGCCCGAAATTCTGACAACCAATCTTACCAAGGGGTTTTGTGTTACTTAGTAACTGAGTTGTGGAGGTCAGAAAGGCAGTCGCTGCATCTGATTAGACCGTTAGACTGGAAGCCGACCCCAACATAGTTGGGAAAATGCTAGGCAGATGATGATGTTTTTTTCATTAATTGACGTTTCAATCATTAATCAAATAACCTCATCATATCAACCTATTCACATTTCAGTAACCCTGTCTTTTGTCAACTATCTCTCCGATTTCAACATCGCCTTTTGAAGACGCCAAAAACATTTCGCAAAACGTTTTATTTCATTATCACCCAATTATGACAGTTGTATACTTACTTATAAATAAGATTAGCGTGTATTATGTATGGCCCTATCTTGCAACTGAGAAAGTACATTCGTTATGCAAAGATTGCTAAACAGTTGTTTGAATTCAATGTTTTTGATGCTCCAAAGTGAACGGCTTGAAACGATAGCTTATGTCAAAGATGTCACCGATTTGTCAAGATGGTGTTTTACGAGAGGTACCTAGGTATAAAGTGATATTACGGAGGCCTTGCTATCTGAGGCGGCGGAGGCTAACTTATGCAGTAGTAGCTTTAAAGAAATTAAGATCAATTAAGGGGCTTACATGACCTAAAGCGCGGTCACTGTCGGACTGCATAGAAAAGAAAGAGAAACGCGATAACACAACGCTGGTAATTTATTGCAAAATATGAAGCAATTTAATTCCAAAAAATTTATTGTTTAGACTGAAAAATTAAAACCCTAGTATGTTGCTTGTAGAATAATTTGACAAAAAAACTGAATTATTGTATGTATACATATTAGTATGGTTTATAGTGTAAAATAAAATTTTTAGAAGTATCTTCATGATATTTTTCTATCGTATTAAATTAGTTGTACCTATTATGTTTTCAACACACTATCTACCTAGCATATATCCTGAAGAATATCATATATTTTTCTGATTTGGTTTTCTATAGTCGATCATATACTTTTATTGTTTCTAAAACTTGCGTTTTTTGAGTTTAGGTCCTGCGGTGCAATTCTGTAAAAATCTCACCGTGAAAACTTAGGTGAAGTGAGCGTGAAGTGAGCTGTCAATAGTGTCAATTCCTAGCAAAAACAAACTCACTTCACCTAAGTTTTCACGGTGAGATTTTTACAGAATCGACCGGCTGTAGGCCCTTTAAAAAAATACCTACCATTTGGTATCGTAACTATCGTAATTATCATCTATCGGGCGTAAAGAATAATGCCTGTATTTTTTTTCCAAAATTTTAGGCCTTGTGGTTTCGAGCGGGGAAATGGCCAATTTTCATATATATTTAACCCCCGACAAAACACGGATGTTATCTTAAATAACTTAATATTTTTTATTATACACAATAGTGTAGGTAGGCATTATGATACGTGTGACATTATTGCACGGCGGCGTGCGTAGCGAGGGTGCTAAACGTCATTAGACTTCATAGGTCACACGTATCGTATAGGTACTGTTTTATAGCTCGTGTGACCTAAACCCGCACTGAAGTCATTCTTTTCTGTGTAAAAATAGACAACTTAAGTCACAGAAAAGTGTAGTGTAGGTAAGTGCAGGGTTAGGTCACACAGTGCTATAACAAGTAAATCTTTGAGACTACCAACAAGCTCTTTCATTGATATATCACACGGTACAGTTTGCAAAAGTATTATTTTTAATTTTCTAGTTGGTGTCCGAAACTTCACGTCTAAGGAGACTTCGTGGTAATCAAAATTTTGAAGGAGCAAAATATATTTCACAGAATACAATTTTGCGGCGTTGCGCATTGTCACCTTCTCGGCAATTTCTTAGTTTCATAATCACACTAATATTATAAAGGCAAAAGTTTGTGAGCGTGTGTGTGTGTGTGATTATATGTTTGTTACTTCTTCACGCTCAAACGGCTGGACCAATTTTGATAAAATTTTGTACATCATCTGTGAAAATTTCAACTGTCTATCTACCACGGTTAGTGAGATAGATAGAGCCTGGTGACAGACAGACAGACGGACAGTGGAGTAATAGGGTCCCGTTTTTACCCTTTGGATACGGAACTGTAAAAGGAATATTTTCGAAAAAAATGTCTGCTCGACTACTTGAGTAACGCAATGAATGTTATTGAACTCTCAAAATGTAAGCCATTTGCTTACAGATAGTGTGTGACGCAATTATTCCGCTGGTTCCACTGCCCATATGGGCGCCCATGGCCACATTGATAAGGCCGCGTTTCCACTGACGCGGAGCTGGGCGGAGAGGAGCGGTGAAGAGCGGTGAAAAGTGGTCAGTGTTTTCACTGAAGCGGAGCGGAGTGGAGTGGAATGGAGCGGAGCGGAGCGGAGCATACTTATGGAATCGCGCATTTTACACTCGATCTCTCAGAAAGACCATACGACCGCCCCGCTCCGCACCGCCCCGCTGTCCTCCGCTCTGCACCCCAATGCTCGTTGTCCTCCGCACCGCAACGTTTCGCTGTATTTTTATTATGAATATCCGCTCTGCTCCACCCCGTTCGTGCTGTTTCCATTGAAGCGGAGCGGAGATTTCGAGCATAGTGATTGGTCAATTCGTGCACCGCTAAGCTCCTCCCCGCCCCGCTCCGCGTCAGTGGAAACCCGGCCTAAGCGAGGGTAATCCCTTTCAACCAAGTACTTACGTAAGCTTATAATCTTACTCAACATGAAACTTTAGAAATATTTTTGAAGTGAAAACTTCTTTAGCGGCGCTGTGTACTTTTTTTGGAATGGGTAAAAACTTCTAAATTCGCGTCAGGTCACGTGACCCTGATCGAAAATTCGTAAGACGTAAAACGTCAGACGTAAAACGTAAGACGCGCGTTGTTGAGGACAGCGCCATCTATGCACATCGGGAAGAACTACGAGGGCCTCGCGTACTAACGTCAGACGTAAAACTTAAGACGCGCGTTGTTGAGGACAGCGCCATCTATGCACATCGGGAAGAACTACGAGGGCCTCGCGTACTAACTACGTAGTTCATCCAACAACGACGAGATGGCGCTGAACCACGGATATATAACTGACGACGAGCTCTGTGTGCTTATTTGTAAATCTGAATAAATTCCTTTCACGAGAAGAATAAACCAGTCACTTTGGTCATCATACCTGATTTGCAAAAAACCCTATAAAATAAGGAACACACCTTAACACGCGTGTTTTGTTTATAAGACGATTCACAAAATACACTCGTAATTGTTCAAGTTTTCACTTCTGTCGGCACTACCGGAGTGCCAGTGTTTTTTTTTTAATCGAACTAACTTCTGCTCGCGATTTCGTCCGCATGTTTCTTGTTCCTCCATCCGTCCCACCCCGTAGCATCGCATCGCCTGCTCGCGCTATCACTTAATTTTCGCTCAGCGTTGTTTCTGACTTTCCTTACCTTAGCTCCTAAGGGACCTACGTCATAGCTTGATGTTAAATAGCCTATATATAGCCTTTCTCAAGAAATGGGCTATCAAGTGCTAAAATAATTTTTAAAATCCGACCGGTAGTTCCAGAGATTAGCGCGTGCAAACAAACAAACATACTCTTCAGTTTTATATTATTAGTATAGGTAATATTAACATACCTACTTAATATTAATGCGAAAGTGTGTCTGTCTGTCTGTTACCTCTTCACGCTTAAACCGCTGAACCGATTTAGATGAAATTTGGTATAGGGATAGTTTGAGTCCCGGGAAAGAACATAGAATAGTTTTTATGCTAATATTCCCACGGGATCGACACGTATGCGGGTAAAACCGTGGAGCGCTGCTAGTATTATATATAAATAAATAAAGCGTATGCCTTTATTACTTAACATAAAACTTTAGAAATATTGTTTTATATCCATTTGACACACTATCGCAAAACGATCTCAAATAAATACTCAAACAACTTCGTAACCCACTTTTATGAACCGTGTGAAACTTGCAATCAAACGTTGCGACAACCGATCGCATAATACAATCATAAAGACTGAATAACTTTTGAATAGTTTTTATTAATAACTAATTTAAAATATTTATTTGCATAACAGCCGCACGGGTCGATCGCAATGGTAATACGATACCCCTCGGTAAGACTGGTTGTCAGACTTTCGGGCTACTGATGACCGTAACGACTGTCAAAGACCCACGAGTGACAGCCGGGACCAACGGCTTAACGTGCTTTCCGTGCGTCATAGGGGCGGCGGAAAGAGGCTGGGGAGGCGGGGTCAAGTCTCTTCTGACGTGGCACGCACTGCACTTCCGTATAGATTTCATCATTGCGCGTTCGTGTAATTTCGGAAAATAAACGATGTTTGCCCAAACGCATACATTTTCTGGGAGATCTAGGTACCTTCCTATTTTAGCTAGATATTGCCAAGTTTAAAGTCTAACCTTGACGATCATCAATCAATAGGATGATAATCAATTGATTAAAATGACCTTTAAATAATATTTAATTAAATTAAATAATAATCTATAGGTAATAAGAGTTTGTTTGTTTTTGAAGTGAAAACTTCTTTAGCGGCGTCGTACACTTTTTTTGTAATGGGTAAAAAATGTTAAACTCGCGTCAGGACACGTGACCCCGAAAATTCGTAAGACGGATGGCCGTAGCCGCGCGGTACCGCGCGTGTTTTGTTTATAAGACGATTCACAAAATACACACGTAATTGTTCAAGTTTTCACTTCTGTCGTCAGCACTCCCGGAGTGCCACTGTTTTTTTTTTGTTGTTTGTTTGATCGCGATAAATTCTGGAACTAGGTAATAAAGAGGTAAGTGAAACTGTGTAAAGTTCACTTATACTCTATAGAAAAGGGAGGATCCTCCAACCAGACGGGTGTTGTGACTGGTGGGCAATCGCCCGATGATTCATGTCGGGCCGGACTGTTAGCCGCGCGGGAAACTCTGCTTGCGCGATGCAGGATTTTGCGTGACATCAGTATGATGCGTTGTTCCCACATGGTAGTGTAGATGGCGCTACAATACTAGTAGAATTTTAAAAAAATACTTGCATTTGATAGCCCAATTCTTGAGGAAGGCTATACATCACGCTATGACCCTTAGGAGCCGAGCAAAAAGATAAAAATCAGAAATAACGCTAAGTAAAAACGAAGTAATAGCGCGGGCTAACGAATAACGATGTCATGCGACAGGGTGGGTCAAGAAGTCACGCGGACGAAGTCACGGGCACAAGCTAGCAGAACAGTGAATGTATTAAATTAATCAAACTCGAGATATTTGATTTTACTTTACATAAGTAGTTGCCGGTTTCATAGGTCACGACCTTACTTGAACTTTATTGTATACTAGCTTCCGCCTGCGGCTTCGCCCGCGAGGTATGTCTATAAAAACTATCCTATGTACTTCCCCGGGATGCCGGATGCATGATGATGGGGAATCTATCTCTCTGCCAAATTTTATCGAAATCCGTTCAGTAGGTAATTCATGTGTGACAAGGTAACAGACAGACAGACAGAGTTACTTTCGAACTTATAATATTAGTATGGATTTTACCAGTGAGAAATCAGAAACAGTTAATGACATGTCATCTTGACGAATAGACATGTTTACCCCACCAAAAAAAATTTCATGTAAAATATTGCCAAGGCGAGACCATATGGTTCGCACTGTCAAAAAGTTATCAGCTCCGCGATTCCGTAAAAATCTCATCGTGAAAACTTAGATAAAGTGACTTTGTTTTGCTAGGAATGAGGGTTTTCTCAAATGACGTTCGCCAGGTGGCAGCACTGACACGTCAGGTCCAGGCATCTGTCAAAGAGCCTATATTTTCTTTAGTCATGACTGAATGATGAACGAATGAATGAATCGAATGATGAACGTCATCATATATTTTATATTGGAAGACCTCTTGTCACAGTGGTGCCAACTGGTGTCGTAAATTTTCACGAAAACCCTCATTGACACTATTGACAGCTCACTCCACGCTCACTTCACCTAAGTTTTCACGGTGAGATTTTTACAGAGTAACACCGCAGATCTCGTGTAGATCCAAGCTTCTAACTCTACAAGCCCGCTGTAGGTCGTAGGTTCGAAACCAGACAGGCGCTTTACTTTGTGTAAATTATTTCATCACCGCTGCTCGCAAAACGGTGATGGCAAACATTGTGACGAAACCGGCATGTCCTAGAAACAAGAATTCGAAGACATGTGACATCTACCAACCCGCACTGGGCCCGCGTGGTGGATTACAATCTACAGCCCACTCTCTCTTACCGAGAGCAGGCCTGTGTCCCAGCAGTGAGAATACACAAAAAAAAAACAAACAAATAAAAAAAGTAATTACAATGCGTGCCACGAAAGATGAGACTTGACCCCGCCTCCCCCGCCTCTTTCCGCCGCCCCTATGACGTCCGGTCCCGTCCCGCACTCAGACCTCATACCGCTAAAGATACCTAAAATCGTGTACTGCGCATGTCAAACCACGTGGTGTGTCAAGTCTCTACTTTCGTGGCACGCATTGTACAGGACCGAAACGCAAAAAAACGCAGGTTTTAGAAACAATAATAGTACATTATGATATAAGTGCGGTAAGTTGAAAATTACAGCCGAGGCGGTATTGCTTGCCCGAGCCGTAGGCGAGGGCTAAAAGAAAGCAGAGGCTGTAATTTTCAAAGCGCACGTATGTCATACGACGTTTTATAACATATTTGCGAGGAAATAAATAAAACTCGGACTGAATTTGCCTATTTGCTTGTTTTCCATAATGATGAAATTTTGATACGCTTGTAAGTATCTATCGGTCGATTTTTCGGGCAAGAGGCTTAGAGTAGCCTTTTTCACTGTCTCTGAGACTTCTGGCGGTGTGGAATTAATAAATTCATCATTACTTGACGACATTTTCAAATAAAAAAAAGTACAGCGAAAAGAAAAAGCGCGCGGAATAGTTCGCGCTTTTTTTTTTCAAGCATAGGCACAAAACAGCCAGTATTATTAATAAAGTAAATTAATATTTTTGTTTTTGTTACAGATATTAATGGTTGTAATTTATTGTCAAAATTAATTAAATTAAAGAATTAAATGTTTATTTATTATGTTTTATCTCCCAAAGTTAATTTTATTCATAAAATGTTGACTATTTTTCTGAAATAAAAACTCTTTGCTAAGAATTAAAAAAGTACCGTTCGTTTTGACGGAGCATCTTGATAAACCGTGCGATTTACTTTACATTACCGCACTAGTGCGTAATGAGATACATTACGATATTGAAATTGGTGAAATAAGAGACCCTTTACGAGCAAATATGTTATAAAAGTATATATGATCGACTACAGTAAACTAAATCAGACAAATATATGATATTCTTCAAGATATATGCTAGGTAGATAGTGTGTTGAAAACATAATACAACTAATTTGATACGATAGAAAAAAATCTTGAAGATACCTCTAAAAACTTTCTTTTTACAATAAAAACCATACTAATATACATACAATCATTCTGATTTTTTGTCAGATTATTCTACAAGCAACATACTAAAATACTAGTGTCTTAATTTTTTTAGTCCAAACAATAGGTTTTCTGTAATTAAATAATTGCTTCATATTTTGCAATAACCACTAGCGTTGTGTCATCGCGCTTCTCTTTCTTTTCTATGCAGTCCGACAATGACCGCGCTTATGTCTTTATATTGTGCTTTAGGTCATGATTATACTGGGGCAACGAGGCAGCTGTCACACCGGCGGCGCCGACAAGGAAGTGACTAGATGATTAGCTATCACAATCACAATAGAATAAATTAATGCTCAGTGCACCATAAAAACCCACTTTTGTCAATTTCTTTTCTAATTGTTCTGGTTGCTAATTTAATTGTAAATGTATTCTTTTTTTATTTACATTGATTTACATTCTGTAACTACTTCAACTCACACCCTGACTTATTACTTGTATTTTTTTTATTACAAGAAAATCGTTTACTTTTACCATGTTTGTAAATATGTGAGCACCATGTATCTTTCAGATAATTAATTTCTATGTCATGGTTTCATTTTTAATTCTTTTACCTATTGTGTTCTAGTAATTTTATTTTAGGTGCATCGTCTTCACATATTATTGTTATATAATTAATGTATGCAAAATATTGTAAAACATTTTAAAAGAGTAACGGTGGAGTTTCTTGCCCATTCTTCTCCATACGAAAACTAGGTACCTTTTGGAATGGGCGACTAGAATCAATTCTATTTGTTGTAATTTCTGACGTTCAAAAGTGCCTTTTATGTGCCTATTTGAAATAAATGCTTAGACTTTGACTTTGAAACCATAAGTTTATTGAAACATCATTTAACTTTTAACTAAGCATTTGCCACACGTACTGCAATTAATGTTCCTAGCGATTAGCTCCTTTATTTCTTAAAATTCTATGTCTACTTGTGGACAGCGTTGTGGGTTACTTTATAACCAAATTGCTGTTTTGTTAAACTAGTTGTAAGTTCCTCAAAGGGGCCCGTCAGGGCCGAAGCCTGACGGGTCAGCGGGATTGTCCGAAAGGGTTACCGCTGGCTCGGAACATAAAGGGCTAAGGAAGGAACACGGGTGGGTTTTAGTCAGTCTGACACTCCCTTCCGCTCCACCCAGAGCGTTTTTGAGCCATTTGATTATTTCCCAACCTCAAAAAAAAAAGTTGTAAGTTCTTATAATGTAACTGTTTGCTGTTCCTCTCAATAAAAAATAAAAATTAAGTTTCTATAACTATAAGAGTCAAGAGGGGTAATTACGTAACACACTAACAGTAGGAATGACCTTAATTTTGACAGGTCAACAACATTCATTGCGTTATTTACGTTGTTGAGAAGACACACTTTTCGAAAAAATGAAGCAATGAATTAGCAATATCCTTCAAAATGATTCAGTTTGTGATTACACTGATTAGGGTGCAGTTTTCGTTGCGCTAAACCATTCGTGTCCGTGACAGCACCTGTTAATAGTTTCCAGGGGCGGATCTACTTAAAGGCTCTGGGCTGCAGCCCAGGGCCCCGTGGATACAGAGGGCCCCCAACCGAACTGAAAACAATAGACGATATTGTCAATAATAAAAATTATCTAGAATTAAAAAAAATCCGATCATAATAAAATGGCAATTGGCTGAGTAATTAGGTAGGGCCCCTAAGCAGTATTAGCCCAGGGCCCCACAAATTCAAGATCCGCCCCTGATAGTTTCATCGCTTTTGCGTTTTCGTAAATATAGGTAGGTAGTGGTGCTGCTGACAGGCAGCGGGGCAAGGGTGGACGAAGAGACGTAAGCTAGGGTCCGGAGAGACGTAAGCGCAGGGACGTCTAGCCGTAAGCGCCGGAACTGCAAGTTGACCACGCATCGCACCGCGGTTCGTAAGCTTGTCCCGAGGCGAGGCGATTACGTTACGATTCCGATTAATGTGCGTTGCAGAAGGTAGTTTCATACAAAGTATACTGAATGGCTTGAGTTGATACGGTGACGATCCGTTTCCGAGTTGATATGTGTGCTATGACCTTTATTCCTGACAATCACGGCTTGACAAAGCGATGAAACAATATGGTGGCCCCCAAATTATTTAGATACTTACTAACATTCAACGTTAAATGACAAATATATCAAAATGTCTTATAAAGGGCAACACTTGCCATTTACGATTCAACTGTTCATTGTTTTGTCAACGTATCCGAACTGACGGTGTTTTGGCGGGAATTTTGACATTTAACTGTCAGGCAATGTGTCAAACTATTTGCGCTTTTGAATTAAGGGTGAAGCATCAGGGTAGCCTGCGAAATTCAAATTTTCTTACGTTTTCTGCAATTTGTCAGGTAAGTACAGAAATATTATTTACATACATTAAAATCATCAATATAAGCCTCTAAGTTGTTAGAATCCCATTAAATGAGTAATTATGAAACATCAATCATTACTATTTTATACTAGGTACTAAACGACTAAATTTATACTATTTTATTAGAAATAGCACGAAATTTATTATTAATTAAAGGTAATAAAACAATATACTTACCTAAGTCAGTACTTTGACATTTACACCACATTCGCACAGAAATAAACATGCCTAAATAACTCAAATGGTTTGTTTCTATTGTCAAAAAGGGTAAATTCCTTAAGGTTCATAATAAATTCCAAATTATTAATAGGTACCTAATGCTTCTGATATCTTGACAGCTCTAAGCATTGTTTGGATAGGCATATAAAATACCAACTTAAAATTATTATACCATTGCAAGTGATAGAAATCTGGTTAAATCTTAAAAAATCTATACATCTTCTACATTCTAATAATATTGTAGTCTATAATACGTTGTGTTGTCCTCTGTTGTGCGGCTGAGACTTTTCAAAGTGGAGGAAGTAGTGGCGTTGCATTACATGTCGGTAAATTATTATTTAAACAATTGTACGAGTATCAGTTACTGGACGACACTGAAGTAATGTACGTGTAGCCACCCAAGCGAATATTGTCGCGACAAATCCCTTAGATGCGCGCCACTTTACCGAAAGTGCCCCGATAGTACAGACGCCCGCACATCAACCTACTACAATCTGTCAAATTTCTTTAACAGATTTTCAATTTTATCTCTAAAGCATAAGGTTCAAAGTTGATTGGAAAAGTTTCACAGTTTCGGGTAGCTTGATGTGCTTGGCGTCTGTACATCACCTTCGCCCGAATACTACGCGTTGCAACGGTCTACCCGGCCACACTCATCGCGCTAACACGAATATTCGCCGTAGCCCGCTAATGTAGCCCCAGCATTATAGCATTTCAACACGCACGATAAAATGTGTGAGAGGCTTTAAAAAGGGATTTTATAGTATGTTGATATTTGCTAGGTACAGACGTCAGCACATCAAGCTACCCGAAACTGTCAAATTTTTCCAATCAACTTTAAACCTTATGCTTTAGCGATAAAGTTGAAAATCTATTAAAGAACTTTGACAGAGTGTAGTAACTTGATGTGCTGGCGTCTGTACAACGATTTACGCTACAAAGTCTGGACGACACTGAAGTAACGTAGGTGTAGCCACCCAAGCGAATATTGTCGCGACAAATCCCTTAGATGCGCGCCACTTTACCGAAAGTGCCCCGATAGTATGTACATCATCTTCGCCCGAATACTACGCGTTGCAACGATTTACCCGGCCACACTCATGAATACACACACTCATCAACATGAATATTCGCCGTAGCCCGCTAATGTAGCCCCAGCATTATAGCGAAAGATGAGACTTGACACACCACGTGGTTTGACATGCGCAGAACACGATCTTAGGTACCTATCTTTAGCGGTATGAGGTCTAAGTGCGGGACGGGACCGGACGTCATAGGGGCAGCGGAAAGAGCGGGGGAAGCGGGGTCAAGTCTCATCTTTCGTGGCACGCATTCTATGTTGATATTCGCTAGGTACTTATCATTCTCCTGCTGCCGTCATCCCGATTTATTTAAGATCGGTGCAACACTCGTGCAACATGTCTTTTTTAACCCCCGAAGCAAAAACGAGGTGTTATAAGTTTGACGTGTCTGTGTGTGTGTGTGTGTGTGTGTCTGTCTGTGGCATCGTAGCTCCCGAACGGATGAACCGATTTTGTTTTTTGTTTGAAAGGTGAATTAGTCGGGTCGGAAGTGTTCTTACTAAGAACACTTCCGACCCGACTAATTCACCTTTTCATCAAACATAGCTAAGAACTTCTTAGCTATGTTTGATGAAAATCGGTCCAAGATGGCCGCCGCCACAAAATGGCGGATTACCTACATATTTTTTCACAACTCCTTCAAATATATGTAGGTATCAAATGAAAGAGCTTGACTAGTAGAATACTATGATAAATTTCAAATCCAAGATGGCCGCCACCACAATATGGCGAATTACATTTTTTTTTTTTCAAAACTCCGCTAATATGAGTATTAAATGAAAGGGCGAATTAAAAACTAAAAACATGAAAATATTTTTTTTGTCTGATCAATGCCCTATTGACGAGGAAAGTGGAGTGATGACTGGTACCTACGACCATTTTTGACCATTTTTACCTTATTATCTGTTCCGTGATTTTTACGAATGGAATTATCCTACTTAACAAACGTATTTCTGCATCAGATAGTGTCGCAGTCCCATTTTATAAACTAGATCTGAAATATCTAATAGCTATGAAATACTTGTACGAAAGTTGAATAACTAAAGGAAGAAGTAGAAAAAGGATAGAATAAAACAAAAAAAATTTGTTTAGTCTTAAAAATTATTCTTCAACTGTAAATTAATAATTATTTTCTGACGGATAAAAAACCATTAAACACCAAATTTACCTGAATCTTAAAACGCAAGAAAATAAAAGAAATGAAATAAAAAAATTAAGGAGTCCCTACAAAAAGCATGAATGTCTCCGCATATTCAAGTATCAGTGAATAATCCCAATGAATTATTGGGATTATTCGACTCCCCCCCCCCCTCCCCCCCTCCTCCCTCTCTCCTTCCTCCTTCTTATTCGATTTGTTCATGAGTTGACAAGTTCGTGAGCAACAAGACGGATTCACATTTTAAGTTCGAATAAGTGTATCTGCCTGAGAACGATGTAAACTAAAGATTTAACCTTTGTTTATATGGCCTTCACGAAGGTACGCAGTCAGCTCCACTACCAACTTTCTGAATGGCTAATATTCTTAGGTTTTACTATGTAACTACCTTCCACCCGCGGCAATGCCCGCGTGGTATGTCGATAAAAATTTTTCTTCTCCAGGATTCAATGTATCCCCTTACCTTTCATTAAAATCGGTCCAGCCGTTTCAGAGATTAGCCGGTAACAAACAGAAAGATAGACAGATAAAAATGTTTAAAAGGGGGGTTTTGTTTTATGTACAGACGCCAGCACATCAAGCTACTACAATCTGTCAAATTTCTTTAATAGATTTTCAACTTTATCACTAAAGCATAACATTCAAAGTTGATTGGGAAAATTTGACAGTTTCGGGTAGCTTGATGTGCTGGCGTCTGTACCATGTATTAGAAAAGTGCAATAACTACGCGGTCAAAATGCATGGAACAGCAATTTCTTTTTTAAATAACCATCGAATAATTTAGGAGAATAATTTAAGAGAGCCCATGGCTAAATAATAACAATCGCACAGGTCGATCGATCAGGTTAAGCTACGCTTGCCGCGGTTGGTCTATGGATGGGAATCTTTACATACCGAGACCCGTCCGTGCCTCGGAAAGCACGGGTCCCGGCTGTCATTCGTAGATCTTTGACAGTCGTTACGGGTAGTCAGAAGCCTGAAAGTCTGACAACCAGTCTTACCAAGTGGTATCGTATTACCCGGTAACTGGGTTATTGAGGTCAGATAGGCAGTCGCTCCATGTAAAATACTGGTATAATAATCCATACGAATATTATAAATGCGAAAGTGTGTCTGTCTGTTACCTCTTCGCGCTTAAACCGCTGAACCGATTTAGATTAAATTTGGTATAGAGATAGTTTGAATCACAGAGCGTGTAACCTTTTGTTTGAATCTCGGAAAAGGATATTTGCGTAACACACTATTAATCGGAATCTGAATCACTTTGAAGGATAATTGCTTCATAACAAAATATCAAACTGCCTTCCGTTTTCCCAATGTTGGGGACTGCTTTTTTTTTTTTGAGTATCGGAAATCTTCAAATGACCCCTCCCGCTCTAGGTGGAGCGGAAGGGAGTTCAGACTCTTACTGACTAAAACACACCCGTGTTCCTTCCTTAGCCTTTTATGTTCCAGGCCAGCGGTAACCCTTTCGGACAATCCCGCTGACCCGGCAGGCTTCGGTCCAGACGGGCCTCTTCACTTGATGCTGACATCTCTTTGAGGCGCGCGTGGAACACGTTCGCGCCGTCCGGCACGGGCCTGGTCCTGATCGGACGGTGAGCTACCCATTACTCTCCGCCCGCAGGCCCGCGCCTACGGTGGCCGGGAGTCGTCGCGCGGCTCCCGACGCCCGGAGCGTCTCGCGCGGCGGCTGGGACGGGAGACTCTCTCCCTAAGCCGTCCCGCCGCCTCCTTCGCTGGCATGACTGCTTCGCAGAAGGAGGCATGTTGGGGACTGCTTCCAGTCCGGTTGCAACTGAATATCAGTACATTACATAGATCGATTGCCTATCTGACCTCCACAACCCAATTTCTTGGTAACATGATACTCCTCGGCAAGCCAAGACTGGTTGTCATTCATTCGGATTTCTGACTACCCGTAACGACTGTCAACGATCCACGAATGACAGCCGGGACCAACGGCTTAACGCTCGCTTTCCGTGGTACTTGTACTAAATATTATGTACTTATACCTAATAATTCACAAAGTTTTAAGTACTCAACAAATACTTACTTTTAAAATGAGTTCTCCCATTGACCTTCATATTAAAGTAACGCTTAATTTTACATAATCACTCAGTCAACTGTGCTACACACTTGACATCGTAATAAACGCGAAGTTATTTGCGAAATAAATACATCGACCATTTGGAATAAAAGGGTTCCAACCTTTATAAAAAAAAAATGTTTGGCGACCTAAAGTGCGATCTTTGTCGGACTGCGTAGAAAAGAAATAGAAGCGCGATGACACAACGCTGATAATTTATTTGCAAACTATGAAGCAATTATCTATTTAAAAAAAATCTATTGTTTGGACTAAAAAATTAAAACAGTGTTATAATTTTTTAGTCAAAAAATTAAAACACTAGTGTTTTAATTTTTTAGTCATGGATAATGACTGGACCATGATTTTGAAGTTATATGGATGTCGTGGGCAGATCTTAGAATAATAATTGATCATTTCATCAAGTGTTCGACCATTTCATAAAATTGTTGTATTTCATCGACTACTACACAAATTATTATGTGGTCTGGCTAGATCATTGAATACTCAACGTTTGACGATATGAACAGTAGCTCATGATGTGGCTATGGCCAGGTCATGAAATGATCAGTTATAAATAAGATCTGGCCACGACATGGACACTTGGACATTCTGCGGCCCGCCCGCACTTAGGACAAACTTTCGTATGAGTTCGGAGTCGGACTCGCACACGAAGGATTCCGTGTCCCGTTTTTACCCTTTGGGTACGAAACCCTATAATTATTTTATGGATCTTAAAATTTAGGTAGGTAAATCACGACTTCTCTCTGTCGGTCTGTTGTCTGTGAATGCACTTTTAACTGGAGAACCTCTTGTCTAATTAACGTGATTTTTATTTTATTTCATTGTGTTAGGTTTTGATTTATAATTGAACTATTTAATGCTATTTAATGTGACCAAAGGTTTAATGCAAATTGCATTAAACCTTTGTATACGATTATTTGTAATCGACTAATTGTGCTGGCAACACCGAAACGATTCAACTGTGTGATTCTCTTTGAAAAAGCTGTCAGTAGTAGTTAATGGCGGGAAAGTGCTTTTCGGAAAACATTTCTGACAGTTGTCGCGTCGAGGTCGCACCCACAATAGTTGGTCTTTAACATGTCACAAATGACTTCGAATTTTAACACACACACATACACACTTTCGACTTCGCCAGTGTCTCGGATGGAGCCACGACAGTGTGTTTGTAAGTTTACGTTTCCAATTGATGTTATTTCAAGTTAAACAAATATCAACTTAGTTTCAGTAGTAATTAAGTTGATTTCAGAGTGACTAGCATTATTTAAAAAGTCTTAAAAATGTGTGAAGTTGTATCGTAAACTAAACTTTATTGTTTAGGAATTAAAGTTATTTTTACAATAACTGATATTTGTTTGCATGTTTGGTAAGTAAATCGCGAACGCAGATTAGGTACCTACACTTGGTATTTGGTAATCACCTAATTAAAACAGTTCTCAAGGTAAAAACAAAAAAATATTTAGTTATTATAATAAAATAATAATTATGCATTGTTTGAATAATGTTAAATGTCTTTCCTAAGCAGATTACGAAAGATTATCAGCGAAAATATTATTTTTAATTCGATTCCTATATCCAATATCATCTGCCTAGCCTTTTTCCAACTATGTTGGGGTCGGCTTCCAGTCTAACCAGATGCAGCTGAATATCAGTACATGGAGCGACTGCCTATCTGACCTCCATAACCCAGTTACTGGGTAACATGATACTCCTTGGTAGGACTGGTTGTCAGACTTTCGGGCTTCTGACGACTGTCAAAGATCTACTGATGACAGCCGGGTCCAGCGGCGCTTAACGTACATTCCGAGCCACGGAGGGGATGGATGGTCACCCATTCACGCACCAACCGCGGTAAGCGTAGCTTAACCTTCGATCGACCGCAGCGGTGTTCAGCTGCATCCGGTTAGACTGGAAGCTGACCCCAACATAGTTGAGATAAGGCTAGATAGATTGAATAAATAAGTCGAGGTTTTTCTGACAATGTTATCTACTTTTTAATGTCCATGATGTCAAAAATTATTATGAAAGTATATTATTATAATAAATAATATTAACAAAGAAATCACATTGAGCCATGACTTTTAAAATCGAAAGTATTTTAAAATAAAAAATATATACACCTACCTACAGTACCTACCTAGCTTTCCTTGGAGGATTTTTTTAATCAGTTATTTTTTTTTACTTAAGGTGGAAGCGCCAGGGTAGCCCGCGAAATTCAATTTTTTTTTTAGGTTTTTTGCAATTTGCAAAAAACGTAAGAAAATTTGAATTTCGCGGGCTACCTTAGCGCTTCCCCTTAAAAACGCATTTTCTTCCTTTTTTACTCTTGATTTTTATATTTTTATAATGACATAAACATAAACTCACGCCCTCTTCCAATGGCGGTAAGCAGAAACTACAGAACGCCACCTGCAACCATCTTTACATACTTCTTTTGCCTCGTTTACGTTCATACACCAGGGGGCCTAAAAAGGCCATTTTGGCAGAATCATAAAAGGATAACATTATGAATCACAATGGACAGTTAACTGTTAAGTTAATCGGATCAAATCCCATTGGTGAATGATTTTTCAGTTATTTTTTTTTGTCTGTGCTAAAATATACCAGTCAATCCAATCTAAATCCAATCCCTATACCTACGTAGTGCAGCGAAAAAAAGAAAAACACGGGCTGCCCAAGCAGCACATTAGCGATGAATTAGGTCATAAAGAAGCTACATTACAGTCTACAGCTTTTATGCAGATGTACTAAAGGATAGGACGAGTCTTTAGACTGTATTAAGGAAAGATTATACACTATTAAACAGCATAGCTGACTAATGACTTTATAATCGCGAAAAAATATACTAAAAGCATTTAAGTAGAATTTTAAAATGATCTAGTCCATCTTTTGGCTGCAAGTGATACTACTAGCTGGTTTAGATGTCCAAAGCTTGTTAACGACTGGTTAATACGAAAAGTTTACCTCTCTTGTAATGGTGCGGGCTGCATTGAAGTATCGAATAATGCCACTGGCTTTTAATTAGTGTACACTTGTCTTATTCTATTCTAATTCTACTTCAACGAGCTTGTTAATGGCTGATTAAAAGTGGGTATGTAATCTCTACAAATGCCGCTACATTTATAAGAGAATCATTAATTCACCTTGAGTTGTAAATTGGAATAGGTGTACTCTATTCTAATGCCAATGCATAAAGTGTAGCTGACAGCTATTTTTCAGCTTTCGGTGTTATTTAAGAGTAAATCTAGATTATTGGTGTTTTGGTGTTTAAATTACGACAGTATTGCAAAGGAGCAGTACTGATTGATATTTACAAGCCAGTGTCGTTTACGCATAGTGAGGGTTCCGCACAAATAGATTTTGATCATAATATTGATGCCTATAATAATGATGCAGTTGATATTTACAAGCCAGTGTCGTTTTCGTATAGTGAGGGTTCCGGACAAACAGGTTTTGATCAAAATATTGATGCTTATAATAATCAGGATTTTCATGAACCAAGCTGCAGTAAAGAGAAAGCGTCGCACAAACAGAATTCCATACGTTTAATGGATTCCGACAGAGACGAATTTGAATTAAGTACACATGAAGACAAGGAAGAATTTATTAAAAATATACAATTTAAAAATAGCATAGCTACTAGCTGCCTCGGAATTGTAATCAACTCTGCTGTGTATTATTACTCTTTCCTCATCATCTGGATAATCGGACGTATCACTACAGTTCAACATTGTTTCAAGGATTTCTTCAGCTTTATTGTAAGTAGGAATAGATGACCATGTGACTGTGCACTCCATTTTAGTCCAGTCTGGCAGAGGTGTCGATTTGTCACTTTTTATTAGCAATTTTAAAGAAACTTTTTTTCCTGGCCATCTCAAAATGCCATTATGCTCCCAACCACTTGGAACAATTGTTAATCTTTCCTTTCCTTTTTCAACGGTTTTGATTATTTTAAACGGCATTATTATTTCTGAAAACAAAACTAAAGTAATTATATTATAGTACGAAAACGGAAAATCAAAATAAAAACAAATCAAATGAAGTGAAGGTTTGTAGGTAAATTATGTACGATTGACTAAAGGTTTTCTGTCGAGATTTCTTTATCCCTGAAAAGCTATTTTATGCTCTCTCTTTGTACCAGTATGCAGTAAGAAAGATAATTAAAATCCTTTGTCCAGCCAGCATAATGCTATAAGCTGGTACATAGACTTGGTAACACCACAGTGTACAGTAAATAACTTTTGAAAAGAATTTAAGGAGAATTTGTGCTGAATAACAAATGGACACCATTTTAGGTTTACAGAAACGATTTGTTATTAAATATCCAAATGATTTCTTACAGATTTCAAGGATATTAGATAGCTTTTAATTCAAACAATATATTTTCCACTTATTTCCTAATAGAATACAATAAGTTAGAAAGCAATAATTTAATTGATAAATCTATTAAGTATTCGTACACCATTTATCTTGTGAAAAATTTTCGTTAAAGCGATATTATTCTGATGGCGCGTGTAATATTTGATGTAATTACCTATACACATTTACAGTAAAATGGTACTCGCAACTCAATTTACATACGAGGACATTCAAAACCAACGTGAAAACTATTAAAAATATCTTACCTTAAATATGTCCGCCCGCGCACTTTAACAAATAATAAAATGTCGTCTTCTGTCACAAATTCACAAAAGATTTTTTTTTTGTTATTTATACTTTAATAAAAGCTGTTGCCAAGCCTCTAAACATCTAAAGCTGTTGAAGAGAATTAAAATAGCTGAATATTAGGCTGCAATGACTGTTGTATAGCTGTATAAGCCATTGTACAGGCCTTGTACACCTGTTTCAATGATTATACTGCCGTTAACCAGCAACTGTAATGCTCAAGGCTGGTTAATTTGGGGCCCAAATTAGAATTACAAGGGCTGCGTAGCTAACTACACAGGCCCTAAGCAGGAAACTAAAACAGCCTTGAGTATTCACAAATTCTATAATCAAGTCACTGTGCGGCTGTCATGTGCTACTTGGGTGTCTTCGCCATATTATTTATTCATCATGTTATCCTTTTATGATTCTGTCAAAGTGGCCTTTTTAGGTACCCCTGGTCATACACGCACGCCAGTTGCGAGTACTACGCACCTGCAGTGCGATTCTGTAACCATCTCACCGTGAAAACTTAGGTGAAGTGAGCGTGGAGTGAGCTGTCAATAGTGTCAATTCCTAGCAAAAACAAACTCACTTCACCTAAGTTTTCACGGTGCGATTTTTACAGAATCGACCGGCTGACCCTTCTGAAGAATATCACCATTTTCTTTTGGAATGACATCGAGCAATTCCTCCTATGAGGTTGTCGTCTGCTTAACCGGACTTGCCTGTGATTGCCTAAATAAATTAAGGCCTTCTAACTAAGAATATCACCAATCAATCTAGCCAGCTTTTTTCCAACTGTTGGGGTCGGCTTCCAGTCTAACCGGATGCAGCTGAATACCAGTATGTTACAGGGAGCGACTGCCTATCTGACCTCCACAACCCAGTTACTGGGTAACACGATACTTGGTGAGACTAGTTGTCAGACTTTCGGGCTTCTGACGACGCGTAACGACTGTCAAAGATCTACTAATGACAGCCGGTACCAACGGCTTAACGTGCTTTCCGAGGCACGGAGGGTCTTGTTATGTAAAGATGGTCACCCATCCACGGACCAACCGCAGCTTAACCTGATCGATCGACCCGTGCGGCTGTTATTACTTAGCCCCCCAAACCCCTAAGAACATCACCAATAAGGTCACTATGTGTTCTTCTAAAGCGTCCCCTCCCGGCGATTTCACTCACATCTGCCTTGTTAAGGGGGAAGCGCTAAGGTAGCCCGCGAAATTAAAATTTTCTTAAATTTTTTGCAATTTGCTGGTCCAAAATATGATTCGCGGCCGTAACAAATATGTATTTACAGAATTATAATCATTAAAGTCATCAACACAACTCTCTAAGACCACGTAACCCCAAAGAATGACGATTTCATGAAACAGTTATTCTTTGGGGTTACGTGGTCTTAGAGAGTTGTGTTGATGACTTTAATGATTATAATTCTGTAAATACATATTTGTTACGGCCGCGAATCATATATTAATCAACGTACAACTTAATACTGACCAGCAAATTGTAAAAAACCTAAAAAAAAGATTGAATTTCGCGGGCTACCCTGGTGCTTTCGCCTTAATACCTTTTGTTAGTCGCCTTTCATTCATCCTCTCATCATGACCAAACCATATAAAGAAAAAATGCGCAATGCTGCACACCCCCCACCCCATTTCAACATAAACAAATATCAACATTGTTTCAATGACATTTACGTTAGAATAGAATAATAGAATAATTTTTATTCATAAGTTCACATATAAATTACGTAGAAGTTACATCATTACAATGTTATCTACATATTAATAAAATATTAAACTATGGCTAAAATAAATCTAGTGTGTAACTTCTATATACCACCAGTATATACCTAACTTTTAAAGGCCTACTGAATTCAATAGCGACTAGCCATATTATTATGTAGGTTTATTCAAACCTGTGTTTCAAGCCATGGACTATTATGTTACTGAACATAGAGCTAGCATTGAGACATAATAATTATATTTTTAAGGGGCTTACAGGACCTAAACGCAAAAAAAACGCAAGATTTAGAAACAATAAAAGTATGTGATCGACTACAGTAAACAAAATCATAAAAGAAATGAATATATTCTTCAGGACTTATGCTAGGTTGAAAGTGTGTTGAAAACATAATACAACTAATTTGATTCGATACAAAAAAATCAGATACCTTTAAAAACTTTCTTTTTACAATAAAAACCGTACTTATATACATACAATCATTCTGATTTTTTGTCAGATTATTCTACAAGCCACATACTAAAAAACTAGTGTTTTAATGTTTTAGTCCAAACAATAGACTTTTGTAATTAAATAATTGCTTCATATTTTGCAATAAATTACCAGGATTGTGTCATCGCGCTTCTCTTTCTTTTCTATGCAGTCCGACAGCCCAAGTAACATTTTAAACTGTATAAAACCTGTATTGTGGACTATTTGTTTACTGCAGGCTGTTAAACGTGCTGTATAAAGACTGTATAGCAAGCTATACAGCCCTTGTAACTCTGAAATGGGCCCCAAAATTATACAGCTTTAAGTGTAGATTTAGCTGTATAACAGCTGCATAATAGCTGTACTATTTGGCTGGCTAAGATACTATTTAGATACTTTTATACAGCTTCCATTCTCTAATTTTCTTTTTTATTCTTTTATACAGACTCAGGCTTGTGAAAATCTTAATAAAAGAATAAATATATTATAATTGTGTTCGTGGTTGAATTCATTCTCCATTTTATTTACTATGTGCCATATCTGAAGATAAGTGCAAAAATATTTAATAACCAAGTGGTAAGTAGGTACTCTTTCCTGTTTATCGTTGTTGTTATGCTTGCGACTGATATTTTTATGTGAGTATGTATACTAGTTTTAAGCTCAAAACTCACGCCCCTTCGAAATAAGGAATATACATACATTTTTTCTGTAACAACAAATATGTGATCAAATCTGAAAACAGTTTTAAGAGTAACCCGGACTGTTCTATTGATAGTAAACGTAATTGTGTGTACTATACAGTTAAAATCTTTTGTAATTTTGTACTGAAATTTCAAAAACAAACAAAAAAATATCTCGTAAAATTGCAATGCAATTTATAAATTATTATAAAATGGCGTCCTTAGTTTATACAGCTCTTGCTCTTCTAGTACCCCTTAATACAGCTTTTTGCATAACAGAGTCGTTATTTAAGAACGTATCTCAGCCTAAAGAGTAACATTGTCTGTACATTAGTATTTAAGTACTGTAGAAGCTGCCTTAAATTCTTATTCATATTCATTAATACAGTTAATTAGGGTTCAGTTGAAAATATAGAAAACCTCATTATGATCCAAGGCCCGTAAGGCGGTGAGCAAGGAATCGGATAATAATTTACCAAATAGTAGTTACTGATAGCGAAAAGAAACAATGTATTGTTTTTATTTATAGAGATGTATTGTATCTAATTTAAATACTGAAGCAAACACTACAGAGTGCAACAGTTTAATGTATTTTTATTTTATATATATTTGTATCTTAACTCTTGTTCACTTAACAAATTGGCAACTGATCAAAATTATGACTCCGTGTTGTTATTAGTTGTATCCAATAAATAGACTGATTTTAGGTTATATTAGTTTCAAAATAATCGATAAGCTGGATAATTGTGTATGCCAACACTATAATAATAACTTTAATCTTCTAAAACACGAAAAACTGTAAAAAGGGAAAAATGTACGCCAATCGCATAAGGCTTTAAAAAGGAGTAAATCTAAACTCTTCTACATGAGACAGAATTGAATTAAACTATTATAAAGGGAACTGCTTGCTAAGAGTATCCTAGATTTCCGTTGTACAGCTATTATCAAGCTTAACTTGAAGGCTGGACAATAGAGTAATTTTACACCAATATTCAGGCTATAACAATATTTAATGCTCTTGTGCAGAAGTAGGTTATATAAAAGTATAATTTGAGAGCAGTATACAGTTATTGTCTTATAAAGTTGCTGAACGCAGTTTTTTACGCCGCGGTCTGTATTTTAGCATTTTCCAATGCTATTTAAAAGCTAAAGGTAAAAATTTTGGCTCTATACAGCCGTTAATCAGCTATACTGTATACAGTTGTACAGTTATACTAAAGTACAGTCCTATACATATTTTTACACTCTTGTACATCATTTATTAAGCTTATAGCTGGTAATGCGCTGGTAAATATAATATTTTTCCGCTTAAATGTTACTTGGGAGTGACCGCGCTTTAGGTCATGTAAGCCCCTTAAATAAAAAATTACTTAACATTAACTTATTGCATTACTTCTAGCTAAAAATTTACTTAACATTAATAAACTTATTGCATTACTTCTAACAATTTTTCAGTGTCTGAGTAATTAAATGTCGCTAAGTATACACTTAACATTTTACTATGTAGCTATATTTTTTACAATTTACACTTTTAATACTTTAGGTACTTAGTAGCTGATTTTAGATTGACTAGCACTATTGAAAAAGTTATAAAAATGTTTGAAGTTGTAAACGTAATCTGAACTTTATTGTGTAAGAATTAAAGTTAGGTAAATTAATCGCGAACGCACTTTGCAATTTTTGTCACCACATCTTCTTTGTAACCGCACCGCATTTTTAATTATTATTATGAACACAGACGATTGAAAAAATACTAATTACTTAGGATGGATTTTTTTGTTTAAACCGAAATTTATGTAATAACGTGATCAAAATATTTAAATATTTATTAAAAAAACTTGAATAAGACAAGGTTAAATGTTAATGGAGATATTTTTTTAATAAGACTAGTACTTACGTGTGACTTTGCTGACTTTAACTATAGCCATGACTTTCGTTTTAGCTTATTAGTCGATCCGCCCAAATTTACTCGCCCGAAAAGTACGAATCGACACTTTTAAATAAACATATTATCATTTCTCTAGGCGACTCGCAAGTAGGTATCTGCACATTTTGAATTTCATGCAATGAAGTTAGGAAAAAGTACACGTATAAACGTAATATTTAAATCTTATCACTTCTGCGCGCTATGGTCCTTTTTCGTATTTTTAGGGCGAGTACAATGCGTGCCACGAAAGATGAGACTTGACCCCGCCTCCCCCGCTCTTTCCGCCGCCCCTATGACGTCCGGTCCCGTCCCGCACTCAGACCTCATACCGCTAAAGATACCTAAAATCGTATACCTACTGCGCATGTCAAACCACGTGGTGTGTCAAGTCTCATCTTTCGTGGCACGCATTGTACAGACGCCAGCACATCAACCTACCACAATCTGTCAGATTTTCCCAATCAACTTTGAACCTTATGCTTTAGCGATAAAGTTGAAAATCTATTAAAGAAATCTGACAGATTGTGGTAGGTTGATGTGCTGGCGTCCGTACATTCGTGCGGATCAGACATTACATTTACAGGCATTACAATTGCGATGAATCGACTAATAAGCATGAATTTTGATAGTTTGACAACATTCATTGCGTTCATTACGTTGGTGAGCTGATAAATTTTTCGAACATACTCGTATGAAGCAATGGATTAGGGATATCCTTCAAAACTTTTTAGATTGAGATTGATAGTTGCGCGGGTTAGACTATAAGTTTATTTAAGGGCATTACATTGCCCAATGACCTTGAGCATGCTGCCCCGTACTAACTTACGAGGAAACGACGAGAGAGAGAGGGACGAGTGCGGAAGTGACATAGTGCTTTTCGCGAAATTTCGGATTTTTATAAAATATTAAAAGAAATATAAGAGAAAAAAATCAATACACATTGTTAAATACGTCATTACGTATTTTTTGGTATAAAATACATGCCGAGTTATTGAGCCGTTATAGAGAAAATTTTCAATTTAGGTTGAAAAAGGACCTATTTGTTACAATTTTTTGATAAAATTTGAGTAAGCTTATTAAATTTTTAAACAATGCAAAGTATTTGTGATGACCTTTAGTTTTACATATATTTTTTATATTGAAAACGCACAAAAGGATTCATCTACAAACTTCTTTAAACACATGGTATTTTCAGGATTTGAGCGAAGTAATCCTTTCATTTTTTGCTAAACACAATACTTTTATTATGTTCATGCCTTGTGCGTCGTCGAAGGATATGACCACATGAGTAGACAAAAGCGCGCTCACGTAGTGTACAAACCGTGTTCGGTGCGTATGTATTAAGATTTCCTACTCATTTGTATTTACTCTGCCTTGTGCCCTCGAAGGATATGACGTGGACATGACAGAGGAATACCTACATATTTCACCAGTTATGTCTAAAAACTACGTAATAGGGGGCGCCCCTATCTCCATCAACCGAGCACAAATCCAGACTCCGGCACCCTAATTTCTGTCACAATATGATTCATTTGACGGATATTGCCAATCCATCGCTTTATATATGTTCGCAAAAGATGTCTGCTCAAAAACGTAAATATCGCAATACGTAATACGTAAATAACACAGACGATTTAATTTAAAATATTTCAGTAGATAATAAGATATCTAAGTAAGATCACGACGTGAATACAAAATTAATGCTAAGTTAATTAGATACACTTAAGGCGAAAGCATCAGGATAGCCCGCAAAATTCAATTATTTTTCTTACGTTTTTTTTTACAATTTGCTGGTCAGTCGACTATATCAGAAGGCCAATTCCCGTAATTGAAAACATTGAAAATCTATAGTCGGACTTTTAATTAGCTGCAGTAAAATGACAGCTTAGATATTATGTGTTATATAAATGACTGAAATGGGCGTCTTTTTGTTTTGTCGCGGCCATCAACCAAATCTTGTTTTTCTAGTACAGAATAGTGTAACAAACGAAACTTATTTGACATGCATATCTCTAAACTCGGTCCGAAATGAGTTATTAAGAAGTGTCATTTTACTGCAGCTAAGTAAAAGTCGGAATATAGTCGCAATCTCACATCAGCGACAACCAATGTCAAAAACTTGTCAAAAATGTATGAACATTAGAGAATTTTTTAACAGATTGAGATTTAGATTTGAATGATAATGTTCTTAAAATTACGAGAATTGTCCCTCGGTCTGTTTGTTTGTTGATCTAAATATGATTCGCGCTCGTTTCAAATACTTATTAGAATAATTATCATAAATATCATCAATACATCTCTCTAAGTTCGTATTACCCTATTGAACTATTTCATGACATTCGAGACCAATTCTAACTCAAAGAGTTCAATGAACTCAGCCCATCGCAGTCCACAGCTGGACATAGGCCTCCTCCAGACTGCGCCACAGCACCCTGTCCTCCGCCTTCCGCGTCCAGTCTACCCCAGCCACCCTCTTTAGGTCGTCCGTCCATCTAGCTCGGAGGCGTCGCACACTACGCTTTCCGATACGTGGTCTCCATTCCTGGACCCGTCTGCTCCACCGGCCATCGGTCCTTCGACAGACTCGAGGAGTTGTATTGCGGATACTAATGATTTATAATTCTGTAAAAAATCATATTTGTTACGGTCGCGAATCATATTTTAATTAACAACCTGACACTGAGCTGCACATTGCAATAAACGTATGGAAGGACTTTGAAGGTCCGTGGAATAGTAGTAGCTACTGTCGCGCCAATTAGGTAGATTTTTTTTCAAAATGGCGGCCTCGCATGAAACCTGTACCTACTTATAAATTTCGCGGGCTTCCACACCGCATCCCCCTTAAATAATGCAAATATTTCGCAATTAAGCGCTATCTTTAGCATTTAAATCTTTTTTATTAGGTATATGTTTATACTATTAAAATTATTTGAAAGGTCCTCCCGAATATAGTTGTAAAACGACATTATAGAATGTTATTATACTTTAAATCTTGGTTCTTGAATGACATTGACAGGAGGACATTTTAGGTAAACATTTCTTGAAATTATTTTGACAAGTTGCATTGAAAAATCAAGATGGCGGCGACGTTTGTTCCGATTTTGGTCACGCGATTAAGATTGATATCTTTGAATAGCTTTAAATGCAGTTTTTTGCAACCTTGTGATCAGTGCCCAGTGGAAACGGATGCCACTTTCGATTTGTAGGTTCTACGTTCGAACACAGGCAGACACTTTAAATGAATCAACTCAACCTACCTATCGCAGTTTTCTGCTGGATATACACAGATATAGATAGACCTAGATAACGCAAGTATCATAATCTGTATGAAAACCAAGCGCGCCATTTTTTGAGTGCCTACTATGACGTCACAAACACTATTTAGTGATGGGAAAGTCAAATCGATGCAAAAACGCCCGCGTCCTGCACCCGTCTCGCCCCACCCCCGGGGCCTAGCGCCAGCGCTCATGCACACCCAGCCAGCAGCGGTGCTATTCTCTAAAAATCTCACCGTGAAAACTTAGGCGAAGTGAGCGTAGAGTGAGCTGTCAATAGTGTCAATTCCTAGCAAAAATAAACTCACTTCACCTAAGTTTTCACGGTGAGATTTTTACAGAATCGACCAGCTGTACACAGGATTGACCGCGAAAGTGGTGGCTTACGATTTTTGCACGAAGCTGGTGCGATTATTGGTACGCGAAGTAGTCGTTCTTGAGTTATCTCGGTGTATCTATATCTATGTGGACATAGGTCTCTCGCAGACTGCGTCACAACACCCTGTCTTCCGCCTTCCGCATCCAGCCTGTTCCAGTCCCCTTCTAAGGCTGCCTTTCCACCAGAGATGAGCGAGGATGCGTAGCGAGGGATGTGTGCAAAACTAACCAATACCAACGCTAACTCAGTTAAAGCTATAAAAATGAAGCGATGTTATTGGTTAGTTTTACACACATCCCTCGCTACGCATCCTCGCTCATCTCTGGTGCAAACGCAGCCTTAATTTCGTCGGTCCATATTGCAGGCACTTCGTTGTAAATTATTTTATTACCACTTAATCTCAAAACGATAAAGGAAAACATCGTGAGGAAACCGGCATGTCCTAGTACCAAATATCGAAGTCGTGTGACATCCGCCAACCCGCACTGGGCCTGCGTGGTGGATTAAGGACTACAGCCCACTTCCACTCACATAGAGGAGGTCTGTGTTTCAACAGTGATAACAGTAAAAGCTGCTGGTCGATTCTGTAAAAATCTCACCGTGAAAACTTAGGTGAACTGAGTTTGTTTTTGCTAGGAATTGACACTATTGACAGCTCACTCCACGCTCACTTCACCTAAGTTTTCACGGTGATATTTTTACAGAATAGCACCGCTGATTACTTATACTAAGTCTTGTTGACTTGGCAAAGTCTTTAAAGGCTCCTTCGAAAAGGCGCGACACGCGATAAAATCGCGCGCGACACAAAGGCACCGCAAGTCGCGCAACGAGCGGTGCCTTTGTGTCGCGTGCGATTCGCGTTTGCGGGAGCCTTAAATCTGGCAACATTACTATTACTTTGCAGGCAAGAGGTCACAGGTCAATGAGTTCAGATTCAGAATATTAATAGTATTAGAATAATTTGTTAAGTTCCTACAAAAAACTCTATTTTAGTGTTTTTTTTTAATGAAAATTTGACACAGATAAAGTGGGATTACCAATGGATTTTTTTTTAAACTGGTTTGGCTTACGTAAATATGACCGGGTCAGACGTTTGTTATATTGTAATACATGGAATACACGAGAGAAGCTCGACCTAGTTTGGAATTCATAAGCAAAATGCTTCCTTTGCATCTTATTTTGTTTTTTATTGTTCCGTACTACCTCAAAAGGGAAAACGGAACCCTTGGGGCGGGCGCTTACTGCCGGCATGGCACGGCATGACACGGCACGGGCAGATTGTGCTGCGGCATCCCGCGGCGTTCCGTAGCATGCCGTGGCATGGCAGGTTGTGCTCCGGCATGCCGCGGCGTGCCGTGGCATGCCGTTGCATCCCGTGGTATCCCGTGGCATGCCGTGGCATTTCAAATGACCGCTGCACAAGTTACAACCTTATTTCAACTAGCTTAGCAATCATAATTCCTCGACACAAAGTGACCCATACGTCTCGCGAGATGCAATGGCGTGCCGCAGCAACCCGTGGTATGAAACGGCATGACTCGACATCCTGCGGCATGCCCGGGGCGCGTCGCGTGATGCCACAGCATCCCGCGGCACGTCGCGGCATCGTGGTATCGAAATAAAGTAACATGAACTCTAAACTCATTGAAATAAGATTCAAAATAACTTGGTTAGTAATAAAATCCTTTGCCATGCAATCCCGTGCCGTGCCGGCAGTGAGCGCTGGCCCTAATAAGATCTTTCTGTTGTCCGTCTGTATTTCCGTCTGTCAAGACCCTTTTTCACAGGAACGCGTGGAGTTAATCAAGTTGAAATTAATATCAAGTACTCAGGGCTGCAATCCCTTTAAGCAGTGAAAAAATCAAACTCGTAAGTCAACGCAATCAAAGATACGGGCGTTTATGTTCCGTTTATGTTCCATATTTTGACACTCGCAAGAGAATCAAAACCTAATGGGTACTTCCCGTTGACCTAGAATCATGAAATTTGGCAAGAAGCAATGTCATGTAGCACAAATAAGGGAAAAAATCCGAAAACCGTTTTGTAGTTACATTACAAAAAAAAAAAAAACTATACAGGGTTATTGGTAAAACATTAGCAACCTCTTAAGAGGTCATTGTACTCATCATTATGAACAACTTTTACTATGGGACCAAACCTGAAATTGCGAAAAAAAATCAGCTGTTCCCTACATTTATGTTCGTATAACTCGTCAAAATGTAGGGAACAGCTGATTTTTTTTTCGCGATTTCAGTTTTGGTCCCATAGTAAAAGTTGCGCGTGTCTTACTCGCACTTGACCTTTTTTTTAAAACCTATCTATTAATGTAGGTAAGACTATAAGGAAACGTAAATACAGTTTTTGGCAAATAAACATTACCATATCAACCTCGCACGTGGCTCCCTCTGCTGGTAGAATTGTGAGTGACTTTCGTGATTAAGTTTTTATGCATCTCATTTTTTTGTTAATATTAAGTAGGTATTCATTTGTTTTGTATTTCAATTGGTTTCCTTTCTCTGATTTTCGTGTTGCATGTTTTGATTTATTTTAATACTTTCGCTTTGTCAAACTTACTGCACCTCTAATTACCTATCTATCTAGATCATAAAGTCAAAGTCAAATCATTTATTTCAAATAGGCACATTAAAAGCACTTTTGAACGTCAAAAAAGAGAACGATGTAATAGTCTCCTGTAATTGGATGCGCACACTATAGTCCGCGTGGAACTATAGTCCAACTTTTAATTAGCTGCTGTAAAATGACACTTCTTATAACTCATTTCGGACCGAGTTTAGAGATTTATGCATGTCAAACAAGTCTCGTTTGTTACACTATTCTGTACTAGAAAAACAAGATTTAGTTGATAGCCGCGAAACGAAATAACAACAAGACGCCAATTTCAGTCATATAAGTAACACATAAGCTGCCATTTTACTGCACCTAATTAAAATTTCGACTATAGTTGGCCGCTGAGGTGGGGACCGGGGTGAGGAGGCGGGTTGCAACGCAAACCCCCTGTTCTATCCAGATGAAAAAATAACTCAAGATTCAATAATGTTTGATTTTCTCTCCTATCTTTGAGTGATCAAAAAAAAGAAAATATAACCTATCCGCAAGGATTTTCGAACTCGAGATTTTTGACAGTCGTGACGGGTAGTCAGAAGCCCAAAAGTCTGACAACCAGTGTTACCAAGGGGTATAATATCGTATTACCTTTTTTTTTTGTTGTCGGGGGGAAACCTTCAAAAGGCACCCGACCTCCGGGGAGGGAGGTCGGGGAGTGTGGGAGTTTTACCTCACTAAAACCGCCCCGGTGATCACCATCAGCACATAGGGGTGGTCCCGGTTCCTCTTAAAAGACCAATTCCGGAACCCCCCCGTGCATCGCCTGTAAGGCACATCCCTGGGGAAGGCACTGGATTGTGAAGGTCAGATAGGCAGTCGCTTCACGTAAAATACTGGTATTCAGCTGCATCCGCTTAGACTGGAAGCTGACCTCAACATATCTAATTGGGAAAAGGCTAGGCAGATGATGATATTTATATCACTGTTGTCAAGAACGACAATATTATGCATGAATATGATGTCCAAATATCTATCATAATATATTTATGAGTTTGCCGCGTCTTCAAGTTCGAGTGTTTCACTATGATTTAATTTATATTAATATTTGCCTAACATCTGTTAAGGGCATTACATTGCCCAATGACCTTGAGTACTAACTTACGACGATACGACGAGAGAGAGAGGGACGAGTGCGGGAGTGACATAGTGCTTTTCGCGAAATATAGGATTTTTATAAAATATTAAAAGAAATAAGAGAAAAAAAATCAATACACATTGTTAAATACGTCATTACGTATTTTTTAGTATAAAATTCATACCGAGTTATTGAGCCGTTATAGAGAAAATTTTAAATTTAGGTTGAAAAAAGATCTATTTGTTACGATTTTTTGATATTTGAGTAAGTTTATTAAAATTTTAAATAATACAATGTATTTGTGATGACCTTTAGTTTAACATATATTTTTTATATTGAAAACGCACAAAAGGATTCATCTACAAAGCGCCAGGGTAGCCCGCGAAATTCAATTTCTTTGAGGTTTTTTGGAATTTGCTGGTCAGTATTAAGTTGTACGTTGATTATCGCGGCCGTAAGAAATATGTTTTTACAGAATTATAATCATTAAAGTCATCAACACAACTCTCTAAGACCACGTAAGTCCAAAGAATAACTGTTTCATGAAATCATCATTCTTTGGACTTACGTGGTCTTAGAGAGTTGTGTTGATGACTTTAATGATTATAATTCTGTAAACACATATTTCTTACGGCCGCGATTCATATTTTTATCGACGTACAACTTAATACTGACCAGCAAATTGCAAAAAAAGTAAGAAAATTTGAATTTCGCGGGCTACCTTAGCGCTTCCACCTTAAACACACGGTATTTTCAGGATTTGAGCGAGGTAATCCCCTTAAGTGGTCGCAAACGTGACTAGCGGGGTAAAATGCGTAACACATTAACAGCTGTAGCAATGGCGTCCATTTTGTTAGTTCAACAATTTTCATTGGGTTATTTACGTTGTTACACATTTTTCGAACATATGAAGTAAGGGTTTCAAAATAAGCCCATTCCAAAGCGTTGTAGGTACAGACGCCAGCACATCAAGCTACTACAATCTGTCAAATTTCTTTAACAGATTTTCAACTTAATCTCTAACACATAAGGTTCAAAGTTGCTTGGGAAAATTTGACAGTTTCGGGTAGGGGAAGGGGGGCATGACGGGCACGCGAGGTAAGATGGGGTCACACACACATACAAGAAACTAGACTCTTGCGAATAGAAAGCAATAAGCCAATAAATAGGAAGCCATACTCGATCAACCGTCAGCGCGACAGAAACAAAGAGTGGGAATGCACGCGTTTTTTGTTTACAAACGAAAATCACTTTGTGTGTCTCGTCGATCTAATTTTACGCAGTTAAAAACGTCTTTACTGTAAGGTAATTATGACTAGGTACCCAATTTATGTCTTTTCTCGTATATGGTTGTTAGAGTTGTTTACTATGTTGTGGTAAAGTTGGACAAAAGTTCAGTTAATATTTCTTTTTTTACAAATTATTTTTTTCTAAATCAGCCTTTGGGGCAAGACGGGGTATTGGGTATGGGGTAAGATGGGGTATAGGGGCAACATGAGGAAGTGGGTCTTCGTTTAGGTATCTATGTTTATAAATCTCCCATCCGTGCAGTGTGCCGCGATCTTACATTTAGCTTTGAAAATGCATCCCCTGAAGAATAACGATGATGAAGATACAATTTGTCTCTATTGTAATGATGAAAATTATACTTTTCTGAAATCATCCGAAGGTTGGGTAGGCTGCCAGCTTTGTGGACGTTGGGCTCACAATGCTTGTGCTGGTGTGGATGATGAAAACACCGAAGAAATTCATATTTGTATTTATTGTGATAATAATTAGCTTACCCCATCTTGCCCCATGGTAAGGGGCAAGATGGTTTTTCGCAAGTTCCTATTAAATCATTTATTTTTTTTAAATGCTATAAGTTCATCTCCCAAAGACTATGCCAAATTGTAGTTAGATTAATAAGACATTGTGCCTTAAATAAATAAGAATAATAAACGTAATGATTATACTGTATTTTTGGTATTTTCCTTAGATACCCCATCATGCCCCCCCTTCCCCTAGCTTGATGTGCTGGCGTCTGTACCTATGGAAAAGGACGGGCAAGAAACTCACTATTTATTTAAATTATGTTTTTACAAAATATTGGTTACAATATCATTAATGAAACCGCTGTAGCGACTCAGTGGTAACGGCCTTGACTTACTTAGGTCGTAGACCAGGGTTCGAACCCCGACAGGCCCTTTACTTTGTGTAAATTATTTCATCACACCTGCTCTCAAAACGGCGAAGGAAACCATCGTGAGGAAACCGGCATTTCCTAGAACCAAAAAGTCGAAGACATGCGACAGCTTGCTACTAACCCGCATTGGGCTCGCGTGATGGATTACAGCTCACTTCCTCACACCCAGGGCAGGCCTGTGTCCCAGCAGTGGGAACATTATACCAAAAGCAACAACTACCGAAACGATTTCACACTTTCTAAACTGTTTCTTATGCAGATTCTCCGCCCACATCTCCGCACACAATGTCAAAGACGTCAGCACCGCGCGTTATATATTTATGAGTCGGACTACCCGCCTTTGAATTCAAATATTTGACGTTTACACAATATTCATATTTTTTTTTATTTATTAATGCTCGTTTTTAGGGTTCCGTACCAAAATCGTAAAATGGAACCCTTATGGGGAGACTCTGTCTGTCTGTCTGTCACAGCTCAATATCTCAAGAACCACTAATGCTATCAACTTGAAATTTGGAATAGTTTTAGATGACGTTTGCCCAACTATTTTGCAAATAAGAAATATTTTTTTTTGCAACTAGGTCTGTAAGGGGTTCTGAAAAATTCGAAGTGGGGCTGCTAGGGTATGTGGCGTATCATATGAAAGAGCGCACTTTGCACATTCTCAAAAAAAAATTTTAAGGCGCATATTTTTCGACTTTTGGTGAAAAATGTAAAAAAAAAGTAGGTACCGTTCTCCCTCCTTATCTCCGAAGTTTGCAAAAAGAAAAATCTGAAATAATCTATGTGATAGAAGTTTATAAATATTAAAAATAAAACGATGTCTCTAAATAGCACACTTTTTCAGAAATCATCAACAAAAGTTACATTACTTCCACTATCGGTCAAGAGATGGCGCTGACCTAAAACTGCAATATGCACCGCAGTGCGCAGTGTTAAAATTCTCTGACGAATATAGACCTCGCCGATGAAATTTTAAAAACATTATGACGATACGGAACCCTCGGTGCGCGAGTCTGACTTGCTCTAGACCGGTTTTTTGCTTATTAAGTTGTAATCAATTATGGATCAGTTAGCTGTGAGATGTTTTAGACACTAATTACTGTTGATTTGCTGGCATTTATTGAAGAGTTCCGTTGTCTGTCTTCGAAACTCATCATCAGATCTTCACTAAATTTAAATGGGACCATTTCAGAATAAAGATCTTTCGAACAAAAAAAATGTTGCAAATCCGTCTATATATGAGGGAGTTATGCCCGAACATACATAAAACAATATATATATATATATATATATAAACATCGGAATTGAGAACCTTCTCTTTAGTCTAATACATCCTTATTAGTCTAATACATCATTATAATGATGCTGTAGCAAATTACACCTATCAAATTAATAGTCGTAAGCTTGTAAGGAACTAAGAATTTGTAATTCAGAAACATGACTATAAAATCCTTGTCTAACATTTAATTATGGAATGCAATGCTGTCTGCTAATGAGGTTATAAACTCGAGAACGACTTTTTTGAACAACGGGTCTTTTTAAATAATTATTTTTGTAATTTTCTCATCTCAAAGTCAAAGTCAAATAATTTATTTCAAATAGGCACATTACCTAAAGGCACTTTTGAATGTCAAAACTTACAGTAAAATAATTGTATTGATTCTAGTCGCCCCTTCCAAAAGGTAGTTTTCGTATGGAGAAGAATGGGCAAGAAACTCCACCGTTACTCTTTTAAAATATTTTACAAGGTTTAGTATACATAATAAAATATGTGAAGACGATGCACCTAGAATAAAAAAATTGTCTACCACAAAAAAGTAAAAAGAATTAAAAATGAAGCAATTACAGGTAGCATCAATTATGTGACAGATACATGGTGCTCACATATTTACAAATACATATTGTAAAAGTAGATGATCTCATCCCTACAGAGGAGCTGATGATGATCAGCTTATAATGTTCCCAATGCTGGGAGACCGACCTCCTCTCTGTGAGAGGGAGCAGGCTGTCAGTCCAAAACGCGGGTCCAGTGCGGGTTGGTAGATGTCACATGTCTTCGAATTTTTGGTTCTAGGACATGCGGGTTTCCTCACGATGTTTTCCTTCACCGTTTCACAGGTCACACAGACAACACAAGTCTCTTCTCTGTGAGAGGGATCACAGAATTATAGGCTGAATATGTAAATGTAGGACCCTCAAAGAGATGTCAGCATCAAATGAAGGGGCCCGTCAGGGCCGAAGCCTGCCGGGTCAGCGGGATTGTCCGAAAGGGTTAATACCGCTGGCCCGGAACATAAAGGGCTAAGAAAGGAACACGGGTGGGTTTTAGTCAGTAAGAGTCTGACACTCCCTTCTGCTCCACCCAGAGCGGGAGGGGTCATTTGATGATTTCCTATCCTGAAAAAAAAGGGCTGATTTTTCCAACGCCAGATAATTTTATCGGAGGAATAATTTTGAATTTTTGACAGTTTTTCCATACAAAACTGTGAGACGTCAATTTTATTCCACGAATAAAAATTATCCCTAAATGTATTTGTAATCGGTTTTTTCCTAATATTTACATAAGAAAGAATAGTTTAACATTTGGGATGTCGCAGAGGCTTAAAGTTGAATTTATTAATGTTGTGAAAATAGGTACCTACCTACTTATCTACGAAATTGTCTATGGTGAAATCTCGAGTAACAGATTGAGACATGATGGATAAATTGTCATAAAAATGTCTTCTAAATAATGATGCAGGGTCGAATTAAATTATCTAGCGAAACTCCGCAGACGTGATGTGTATCGATACCTAAACATGATAAAACGAAAAAATAAAGGGGTCAACGACCTTAGGTAGTGTAGTCAAATATCAGTTTTAAAAATCTTTTTTTTTTGTGTAAGCTTCTCCGACGTGTGGGTGTGGATATCTTTAAGCACGTTAAAACAAAAAATAAAACTGATATTCTCAATCAACTCATACTTTGAGTAAGTAGGTACCCGGAAAAAGACCATGAAATCATATTTTTTTTGTATTATTAATTCATTAGTGACAGTTGAGCTAATATGATACCTCCCTTGCGGCCTTGGCCAGTCTGCAGGTGGTCGATGGACGTGGACGTCGGTGGACGATCCGAAAAACGAATGTTAAAGATCTACGAATGATAGCCGGGACCTAAATCTTCAGGTTGAATACATTTACATAAATATTACATAGTGATCTTTAGTAATTATATCGCGTATCCTTATAATTATGTATGCAAACAGCGCTTAGCTAGGTTCTTAGAGATGTCATAGTCTATCGAAATGGCTAAAAAAAGTTCATTTGAAAATCTATGCTCGTCCGAAGAGATTCTATATTCAAACTACATAGTAATCTCCTGATTTTATTATTCAAACATCGCTTACTTCGATAAACCCAGTTTTTGTAGTCTTTCCGAAGCAGGGAGGGGTCTCGGCACGTCAAGATGGTCACCCATCCACAGACCAACCGCGGCAAGCGTAGCTTAACCTGATCGATCGACCTGTGCGGCTGTTATCATTTAGCCACGGGCCCTCTATAATTATAATTTTATATGAAGTTAAATAGGATAGACTTATAGAATCTTATTCTTTGTAGGTATAGGACAGATCGCCACTTTTGTAGATGCGAGAAAAGGCGAAAGCGCCAGGGTAGCCCTCGAAAATATTTTTTTTTAGGTTATTTATAGAATAACTGTTTCATGAAATCATCATTCTTTGGAGTTACGTGGTCTTAGAGAGTTGTGTTGATGACTTTAATGATTATATTTCTGTAAATACATATTTGTTACGGCCGCGAATCATATATTAATCAACGTACAACTTAATACTGACCAGCAAATTGCAAAAAACGTAAGAAAATTTGAATTTCGCGGGCTACCTTAGCGCTTCCCCCTTAAGAAAGTCCGAGTTTTATTTATTTCCTCGCAAATATGTTATAAAACGTCGTATGACATACGTGCGCTTTGATAATTACAGCCTCTGCTTTCTTTTAGCCCTCGGTTACGGCTCGGGCAAGCAATATCGCCTCGGCTGTAATTTTCAACTTACCGCACTTATATCATAATGTATAACTATTACTGAGTAGAAACTTTTTTGGATTAGGTATAGTCTCGTGGTCGCAAGCGCAACTGCTGAGCGTAGGGTTCTAGATTCGGTTCCTCTTCCTAGGTCGAGCAGTGTTAATAGGTTTTTATATTAAGAATTTCTTAGTAACAGCTAACAGCCCAGAGTTTGGAAGTTGGCGGTGTGGTACCCCCGTGCCTCGGGAAACACGTTAAAAGCCGTTTACGTTTTTTGCAATTTGCTGGTCAGTATTAAGTTGTACGTTGATTAATATATGTATAATTTGCGGCCGTAACAAATATGTTTTTACAGAATTATAACCATTAAAGTCATCAACACAACTCTCTAAGACCAAGTAACCCCAATGAATGACTATTTCATGAAATCTTGACATTTCGGGATTATACTAACCTAACAAGTTGTATTACTGATTCTAATGATTATGATTCTGTAAATACATATTTGTTACGGCCGCGAATTATATTTTGATCGACGTACAACTTAATACTGACCAGCAAATTGTAAAAAACGTAAGAAAATTTGAATTTCGCGGGCTACCTTAGCCCTTCCCCCTTAGCCGTTAGCGCCTGCATATTCACAACCACTCGGTATGCGTCAGTACCTTATCGAACATCAATCAAATGTTATCGTAGGAGTCTTCTAAACGCTATTTACAATTCCAAAACCCAAAAATGTTGTCACTTTTAATCATATAGACAACCGCCCTCCATCCGACAGCTGTTTACTGTCTAGCAAGGCAAATAAGATTATGGAAATGTGTCATTTTTGACACGATAGACTGTCGGATGGTTGTGAATAGCAATGCTGATCTCTCTCCGGTCGTGTCGGATTATGTGCCGCTACATCGGACTATGAGAGTGAGGGAAGGTACAATTATTGATCGAAGGAGGGAAGTGACTTGCATCTGTGTCTGTGCACACACTTTTGCACTATAATATCTTCCGCGCCGAAGTCTAGTCTCCTTTGAGATTGGCCGAAATACTGTGTGGAGAGTTATTCTTTTACACTAATAAATCAGACACACGTCAAAACAACTACATTATTCTGCCGATGCTCTTTTATTTCACACGAACCAAAACATGCAAGTGTCGTGGTCGTGATGAGACGGTCAGAATGTTAAGGGGCTTACAGGACCTAAACACAAAAAACGCAAGTTTTAGAAACCATAAAGTATATGATCGACTACAGTAAACACAATTTAGAAAAAATATATGATATTCTTCAGGATATATGCTAGATAGATAGTGTGTTGAAAACATAATACAACTAATTTGATACGATAGAAAAAAATCATGAAGATACCTCTAAAAACTTTTTTTTTTACAATAAATAAATAAAATAAAATATCTTTTTCACTTCTCATGCTCTGAAAGTGCTTCTTTGTGCAGGGTATAGGCTGCACAAAATCGAATTTTGTGCACAAGGGCATTAACGTATCTACTCATAAATGTATTATATTAAGGCAAAGAAAATGAGCTATACAGCCAAATGCAATAAGAAGTTCATAGATAGAATTTGTTATTATATAATATTTACTTTAATTTATTTGCCTTATGTGTTTTTTAAGATATAATAGATATTAAAATTTTAATTCAAGTACGGTAGGTTAGTTGATTTAAGAAAATTATTATTACAAAATTAATTTAATAGTAGGCTGTATAGGTCTGCAGCCTAATATCAATGTCGTAAGTTTTAAAAAAAAATAATTTCCTTCAGTATTCAAAACTGTTCTAATTTTACTTTGAATTTTAATTAAAGAAATGTTATGTTATACTACTGTTTTATTTCCTCGCAAACGAAGTGAAAAGCAGAGTTTATAACTCGTCCACAAAACCATTTCTATCCTCGACATTACTATCAGCCCTCGCCTTCGGCTCGGGCTGCTAAAAGTCTCGGATAAAAATGGTTTGTTTTGTGCACTTGTTGTAAAATCTACTATATTTCAGACCTAAGCAGTCCATACGTAGTTAGTGGTTAGTAAAAAACTGTGCATACATACTATGTTATTGTTGTTAGTACTTAATTCTATTTAACATAAACCTATACCTAATTCTACCCAGTGCCTTTGAATGGGGCAGTCCACTCTGCTAACAATCATTTTCAGGATGCCGTTCCGAGTGCTACGCAAACGTTGCAGTAGGGAAGTCGCGATAAAAACCTTAAACTTTAACCTAATAGGTAATACGGGCTGGTGTCCGCAACTCCACGTCAATGCGCGTATTTTGCGTACGGGTGGGAAAATCGATTATTCGATCCACAAAAAAAAAAAAACTTTAACCTAATATACATACAATCATTCTGATTTTTTGTCAGATTATTTCACAATAAGCAACATACTAAAATACTAGTGTTTTAATTTTTCCGTCCAAACAATAGATTTTTTGTACTTAATTAAATAATTGCTTGATATTTTGCAATAAATTACCAGCGTTGTGTCATCGCGCTTCTCTTTCTTTTCTATGCAGTCCGATAGTGACCGCGCTTCAGGTCATGCCCTTAAACATTTTTTCGGTCCAGCTCTTATTCGCCAAATGTGCAGAGTAGGTATAACTTACGTGTCCTGCCCACCAAGTCATTTCAGGGAATACGGTAGCACTGTGAACACGTGCTGCCAATGCTGCCATGCATAGTGAGGCTCAGGGGAGACCACGGAACAGAAAAAACAGTGGAAGTGCAATGCAACAACATTACTATAGGAACCGTTGTCGCCAAACTCACACAAATAAAGCGACAATCATATAATGCACTACAAAATGAAAATCCGTTTGATTTGTCGATTTAATTTTAGTCAAAACTAGCATAAGTCACAGATCGTACATCTGGAAATAAACCTTCACATTCTATAGATAAGATTTGTTTTGCTTTAGTGCAGAAAGTATTTACGACGTTTTGTAATCTAAAGTCAAACTAGTTTCGATTGCCGAGTAAATTCCGCTAGTCGACCATAGATGGCGGTATTCTCATTGGTAGCAATTATAAATTTAATTGCCTAAGCCATAAGGTTGACATTCGCGTCATAGGTCGATATCTATTGCTACTCGACCAAGGCCACACCAGTGCAGAACACATTGAATTTAGAATTACATTATCGATATCGATGGTTACCCGATTTCTTGTTTAATTCGAAAATATGAAGACTTGCTGGGAGTTCAGTAAAACTGTAGGAAGAATGACGTAGTTTTATTTAAAATAAAATATATACTTAACTACATCAGTCACTGACCAGTCGGACTCAAAGACGGTAACTGTTAGGCACCGCTGGTACGAATATGAATCAGTAAAAAATACTCTTTTCCTAATACGAAAGAGTATTTTTTAGCTTGTTTGTTTTGGTACATATTCGCACCAGCGGTGCCTGATAGTATTGGTTTTGGGTGGTACTCATATTGTATGTAGCTAGTGTAGGTACCAGCTGGGCCTGACCGGTTTGTATATTAAACAACTTGCTTTATATAAATGTGTTTTACACTAACGATTTTCATAGATGGTATGGCTGTAGGTTTTGTGTATCTATATCCTTTATTTGATATTAAAAAATCGACTTCTAAAAAATGTTCAGAGCATAATTGTGCTTGATTTGGATGGCATCCAATTAACTCTACCCGTTGCATCTATCCATTTCTCTTTGACGCTACCGTCTTTGGGAAAGCTAAAAATATTTTAAATGAATCTTAGGCAACCTTATATTTGTATTGTAATGTTATATATTAAATTACTATTTTTCTTTAATCGATATCTATCGATAAAACCAACATCCGACCCGACCACATCACTAATTGAGTAGCGAAGAACTTTCGAGAACGAAATAGTGAATACCAGTGAATACAATCAATACAAAATAAACTTTATTTCAATCGTATAAGGTTGATTTTAACTAGACGTTCTATTAAATTATTAGTAAATTGAAATTAATTAAGATTTTATTAGAAAACAAATATAATAGTACCGACGATGGTACGAAACACCTCCATTTTTAAGATATTTTCTCCTACTATCATTTTTTCACTCCAAAATGGAACAATACGGCATAGCTACGGAAAAACAAATTTATCGCGAGACTAGTAACTCGACGCGAGGTTAGAACACGACTGGGACCAAGTAAGCGTAACAGCGCTTATTTGTGGCACGCGTGCCACGCCTACTTTGCACTTCCACTGTTTTTTCTGTTCCGTGGGGGAGACCCTTTATAGTCTCCCCAGAGACGTGCCCTAACAGGCGTTACCTACTCTGCGGGGGTTCCGGATTGGTCTATTAAGAGGTAACGGGCCCCCTCCATGTGCTAATGGTGATCACCGGGGTGGTTTTAGTGAGGTAAGAATCCCACACTAACTGGTCTTTTTCCCCAAAGTCCAGGTGCCTTTAAAGGTTTCCCCCCGAAAACAAAAAAAAAGTTATAACTTGCGTTATGGAACTTCTTTCCAAAAAATGTCTGAACTGGAGAACCATTTTGATTATAATAGGTACCGTACCGTAAGTATAGTCGGCTATAAGCAACATCAACTTTGTCTTGGTTTAACATATCATTTATTTATTTAATAAGGCTTACCAAGTACACAGCTTTAACCGAGAGTCGTTTTTCGTCGTTATTGATCTCGCATGTATTTAAATTACTTATAGGAAAACACGACACTAAAAATAACATTTGACATATCTTGTGATAAAAGCAGAAATAAATATCATTTAGGTAATGCTGAGTGTGAGCTTGAGCAGTAATCTATAATATTATTATATTATCCATACTAATATTATAAATTCGAAAGTAACTTTGTCTGTCTGTCTGTACCTACTTATGTTACCTTTTCACGCCTAAACCACTGAACGGATTTCGATAAAATTTGGCAGAGAGATAGATTGCATCCCGGAGAAAGACATAGGATAGTTTTTATCGACATACCTCGCGGGCGAAGCCGCGGGCGGAAGCTAGAAATATTATAAATATAACGGAAAGATTCAATTATAACCTTTTTACCGGACTAAAAGGAAGAATTATGACTTTAGCAGTCCATGTACGTATTTACTGAAATATTCAATTGATATGTTAAGAAAAAATATATACATATAAATATAATATAATATAAACATATATACCGTACGCAAAACACGCGCATTGACGTGAAATTGCATACACCAGCCCGTATTACCTATGAAGAAATAACTAAATTTAAAAATCTTTTAATATGTATATATTCAAAACTTACCAATAATATAATATCTCTGAAATGCATTTTCCCGTACTTAAAAATATTTATTCACTCAGTTGAAAACCTACTTTACACAATTAAAAAGTTAGAGGCCAATCGACAAAAAAAACAAAACTTTAAAAAAAAATTAACACTCGCAAAATTCCCGCCAATTTTTGACAGTTATTAATACTTTCGGTGATGATGGACACTCTTCCGTGGCGTTCGCAAAGCGACTGGGTAGAAAGAGGTTGTATACTTACTCTTAAAAGAGCTTTTGTGACCTATGACCTACTGGATACATCTGTTCAGTGTTTGTTTATTAGAAAGGGAAATATGTTTCATTATGTAAGGATTCGAAGGTGCGACATTTGTTGCTTTATTGGTTTTTGCAATTCGAACAGTGATTCGACATATTGATTAAGGGGTTTACAGGACCTAAACACTAAAAACGCAAGTTTTAGAAACAATAAAAGTATAATGATTGACTAGGTATATTGTAAACAAAATCAGAAAAATATATGATATTCAGGATATATGCTAGGTAGACAGTGTGTTGAAAACATAATATAACTAATTTGATACCATAGAAAAAATCATGAAGATACCTCTAAAAACTTTCTTTTTACAATAAAAACCAAACTAATATACATACAACCATTCTGATTTTTTGTCAGATTATTCTACAAGCAACATACTAAAACACTAGTGTTTTAATTTTTTAATCCAAACAATAATTTTATGTAGGTAATTTCTTCATATTTTGCAATAAATTACCAGCGTTGTGTCATCGCGCTTCTCTTTCTTTTCTATGCAGTCCGACAGTGACCGCGCTTTAGGTCATGTACCTAAGCCCCTTAAGCTCCCGGGTGTCACCATTGCCAGGATCGCCCAGAGGACACGGTAGAGCATACGGTGGAGGTCTGGTCCGCTTGGGCGGAGCACCGCCGTGTCCTCGTAGAGGCGATCGGCAGCGGCGGCGACCTCTCGCGTCCGGGCCTGGTTCAAGGCATGGTCCGGGGCGAGAGGGAGTGGGGGGCAGTCGCCTCCTTCTGCGAAGCAATTATGATTATGCTAGCGAAGGAGGCGGCGGGACGGCTGAGGGAGAGAGCCTCCCGTCCCAGCCGCCGCGGGAGACGCTCCGGGTGTCGGGAGCCGCGCGACGACTCCCGGCCACCATAGTTGACCATACGCGCGGGCCTGCGGGCGGAGAGTAATGGGTAGCTCACCGTCCGATCAGGACCAGGCCCGTGCCGGACCGTGCGCACGTGTTCCACGCGCGCCTCATAGAGATGTCTGCAGCAACCGAAGGGGCCCGTCAGGGCCGAAGCCTGCCGGGTCAGCGGGATTGTCCGAAAGGGTTAACGCTGGCCCGGAACATAAAGGGCTAAAGAAGGAACACGGGTGGATTTTAGTCAGTAAGAGTCTGACATTCCCTTACGCTCCCCACCCAGAGCGGGAGGGGTCATTTGATTTGAACATCACTAACCCGCACTGGGCCTGCGTGGTGGATTACGGCTTATTCCTTCTCACGAAGAGGTGGCCTGTGTCCCAGGAGTGAGAACGTTATACTTTTATTTTGTGCCCAAATTGCTTGAATAACATCTGTGTAAGCATCCAGAAATTATAGAGTCAACTATGTCCGTTTAAAGAGTCCAGTAAAGCTTTTACACAATGATTATTCGGCCAATCTGAGTTGTTTGTTTATTGTTCGTAGAGTTTCTTAAGTTTTGAGTTGAGCTGCACGATTTCTGACAAATGCGTGCACTGACTGGACAGGTCCTCTCAATCTGTGTGGTTCTTTCCTCAAAAGACCATCTCAGAGATCGATCTACGTGGTCTTCATAAAATCTGACCAAAATTTTGTCTGGACTTTAAAAGAGACTATTGACCTCTGAGTTTGTTTCGGCCTTTCTGCTCGGAGTAGTCAGATAGGAAACGCCGACCTCATCTAGTTTAAAAAAATATGATTAACGGGGTAAAAGTGTTTGTGCAAACCTACTTACAAAAATTATATTTTATATTTTCTCATTTATCATTTATAGCCTTTTCAACGAAGCATCGGGAAGGAAAAATAAAACAAATAATTTTGGCACGTCCGTACATTATATTTACATTTTTATTTACATTTAGTCATATACCGTAACAGTCTAATAATAAATAACAATACAATACGAAAACATTATAACTGCTTATAAAATAATCGACGGTAAAGCAGAATTATTGCTATATTAATTAATATTTACTAATATTAAAACCCCCAACCCCCCTCTCTATTACTCGAAAAGTTACGTATGGTTTCCTAAGAACGTTCCTGTAACTGTAACGCAGTTAATGCTTTATCTCAATATACAACCCACATAGAAAACAATAATTAAAAACACCTTTTAAATGGCAGTAAGCAAAAATAGTCTAAAAAAAATTATTTTGATACAATCCCTTAAAAACACATAAAAAATATAGGTAACAGAGTATAAAAAAGCTTAAAAAAAACGTTAAGGTGAAGTCGTACAGTTTCTTAGTTATTAACTTACTTTTAAACATTATGAATACAAATATTTTAGTTTACAATCACACAGGGTAAGATATATACCCTTTTAAATAAAAATTAATTATAATATTATATCACACTATAGTTTTCTAAATAAAAAAATATATATTTCCTTGTCTATGGTAGATTAAAATCTTTAGAATAAAATTACACTTAGTAACTTTCCTACAATAAGTTGACCAAGGGCGAATTTCACCAAACTTTTATACCTAGAATTTCTGACAGTTTTCCCATACTAGAACCGTCAGACGTTAACTTTATTCGATGGATAAAACATATCTGACTTTGGTAAAATCAGCCCTGATTAGGATAAACCAATACCTATTTATAAAAAATATTAAAGTCTGAAATCGCTAACCCTTCTTGAGCATGCGTAGACCTTGACCTTAGCTCATTCATTATGTTAGACGATTTGAGGGGAGAGGGGTTCCAAACAAATCTTGTTTTTTCATACATGGGGGTGGGAGGAGTCTAGACTGTTCTTAGTGTAAGATCACAAAAGTAAACAAAAATTATAAGTTTTTAATTTTTTGCTAGTTTTTCTTTGCAATTTTGGTAGATACTAATCTTACGTAAGATTGAAAGGGGCGGAGGGGGTTCATCCAAGTCTTGTTTTTGTTAGATTTTTCTAGAAGAAGTCAGAAAGTGGTCAAAATTGACTTCCGTAATAAATGAACAGCCTAGCCCAACAGAACAGCGTGCGCACGCGCCGGGTGCCCGCATCGCGTGCTTGTACTGAAAGATATTAATGAGCAGCCCCTGGCGCGGACGCGTGCGACGGGTTTTTACACGGGTTTGGCGCCCGCTCCGTGCACCCGCCGCGTGCGCACGCTTAACGTAGCGAACGCCCTTACAAGACCAACGTTGTATCATTGATCCTAAAAAGAAGTATTAAATGGGGTGCGTGAATTTCGCGGGCTACCCTTAACGGCTTTGAATGAAACTATTTATCCCCTTGGGATAATTTTTCGAAATGATGTCCTCTAGCCCACCCGGGTGAAGCTGTGGGCAAATGAAAATTTAAATCTCGGCGGTACGCTACCCTGGAATATTTTTTAGAAATTATGTCTTCTTGCCAACGCGGACGAAGCCGTTGACAAAAGGTTCGTGAAATAATGAAGTTACGTAAAAGGCAGTGTTGCAAGCTTGGCAGTGTGTAGAAAAGACTTCATTCTACTATAGACAAGGAAACGTGAAAGGCACTATGTTGAGTATACAATATAATTTTATGTCGACAAAGCTTAAGTATTTTTTATCCTAAAAATACATATTCATATACAACGTGTAACAGAATAAACGCAAGTCCTGAAAGGTTTGTTCATAATTGACTACAGAATCGATTTCAGTAACTTTTAATGTGGTTTTTTTTTTCTTCAAAATTACATATGTGTTGCCATACTGGCCGCCGATTGCGCCAAAGAAAATTCAATCTTATTTCAAGGCAATAACAATCAATTTTAAATGCATAAATCAATGCCAAGTGTCAACACCATTTTCTTAATAGGTAATAATTTAAATTAGATTTTGCCATCATTTTTTGCGATATTAACAAATAACAATTAATTACATAATAATATTATAATTACTTAATATATTTACTATCACTTTTTTTTTAAATTTTGAGTTTGACGAACTGTTGCCAAATAAATGTTATTATATTTCTCTTCAAATTACTTTGACAAAGGAGATTGACGATTTTTATATTGAGCCTAGCATACTTACTCTCGCGCCAATTTGATTTTTTTTAAACAAACAAAAAATATGGATGTCTCGTGATCAACTTGGAATATTAATATCTTGAAAAAATTACATTTTACGGGGTTTTGTCTTTTTATATTTTCTGTTTGCATTAATGTCAGCTATCGATTTATCTAAGTCTCATGCGGGGCCGCCATTTTGAAAAAAAAAATCAAAACGGCGGACAGGTAGGTATGCTACGAACTTTCAAATCCCTTTTATTCAATTTCATTTCATGGTAATTATACATAGAAAGTGTCGATTTTACTTAACATTCAAATAACAATAATTTAAAGGCACGCAACAGAAGTCCTTTTAATTCAATATTGCCTAGCAGCCAGATATTTTCAAAAGTCAAGAATTTCAATAGAAACGTCACATTAAAACTTTTTCAATTTTCTTTTTAGTTTTTTATTTCACACGGGCGATTATTAGCATAATTCAAAAATTATGCTATTTTTAAAGACGGATAAAGATCCGTCTTTAAAAATAGCATAACTAGTCTATAATAGTCCAGTAAAAATATGCATTTATTTATTCTTTTGGATTTTTTTCCCGAATTTGGTGATGTAGTCGAAAATAATGCAATATTACCTCGTAGAATTTTTTTTTTTAAACTGGCTGCGAGCTTATATATTATACAACCATATAAAATATGACAAAAAATATAAAAGTCACAACACATTATCAAGAATATTATTTTAAATAATACATAATTAGAGTGATAAGATGACAGCAATAATTTTCGGCCGGAAGGTATTTTTAGGCATATTTTTATTATATTTATAAGAAAAGTGCTACAAATTTGTAAATTAAAAAAAATCATAAATAATTTATAAAAAAAAAATGTAGAAGACAAATAATACTTCGGCCGTCAATTACCATCTTCACCCTATTTATAGCTATAAAGGCTTAATTTTTACATTACATTTTTTTTTTGGTATTTTTTTCCAAAAATTTTTGATATCCTATCTAAGTTCTGTTATAAAAAAATAAAGCCTAACTACCTACTTACTGTATATACAGTTTACCCAATACGTTTACATACGATCTCAGTCATCGCCGGCCTACCCTTATGCCAATTTATTAGTCGGCGTGTGGCGCCATCTACATCGCCACATACAAACTACGCGTCACACTGATGACATGCAAAATTCTGCATCGCGCAAGCAAAGTTCGACGCGCGACTAGCATGTATACAACTTCCCGATATCAATCGTCGCGTTAATCCAGATCCAGATTGTTCCTTGCTGCCCTCCCCTAGCGACGCCCTAAGCCACTTAAAACTAAGTGTGACTACTTAGAGCCCTATATCGCTAGGACACCAGTGGCGGCGCAACCGTGGTCGCACTGGCAAAAAATGTATGCTTAGATGCGCAACCAACCGATCGGACGCCTGATAAGATACCTAGCATAAATACAAATACAAAATGTTTATTTCTGTCCCAACGAGTTTACATTAGTTTGTGATTGGAGCCTCCTTTTAAGCATGATGACGCCTGTGTTAGGAGACTCCGCACTTCCATAACTTTGGCTGTTTGTACAACTTACAAAATTATTTTTATTTTTAGTTTCTTGATTTACTGTATTATACATTAATGTGGGTGTGTTGGGTGTGCGGAGTTTGTGATGTGTGAGGTGTGAGGGGTGTGTGGTTGGAGTGATGTGTGTATGAGGGAGGATGTACGTATTGGTGTGGCGGTGCCAGTTTAACTAATTTCCACTTATTGTAACAATAATTCAATATCTGCATAATTGCGTGATTTGAAACCCCAACCTGTTCCTCATAACTTTGTACCGGTGACCCCGACGTCATGTCAGTGTGATGCGTACTTCGCTTGTGGCGTTGTAGATGGCGCCACAGGCACAGCATGTCTTCCATACAAACATCTCTTTCACACTCCTTTTTTTTCAACCCCGATTTATTTCAAGTTTATATAATTATGGGACCAGCCATTTATCTAATATCACTATTTTATTATTTCTATATTTTTAAACGAAATATTTACAAGACTTAAAGCTATTTTATTTTTTGATTAAATTTTGCGGTTAAAACAAAACTTTTTTTTTTCAATTTTTATCATTATTTATTTATGAATTCATTATTCTAGAATGGCGGGTGTTTTTAACTATAGGATTTAGCAGATACCTATTAAAATAAAATTGTTCTACTGTTTCTTGCTCCGTATTATAATACGGCCGACGAATGCACATAGGCTCTCCGATCTTTCGCGCATGTCCTCTCTCTCACACTCGCTTTATATTGGTGACATAAGGCGAGTGTGAGTTCCTTAAAAAGAACCATCGAAGCATAAAGAAGCATTGTTTGCATTTTTCCAATTTTGTAAATATAAGAACCATGGACCTTTTTATTATGATACTAGCTTCTGCCCGCGACTTCGTCCGCGTGAAATTTCTTGTTACTCCGACCCACCCCGTCGCATCGCATCGCCTGCCCGCGCTATTACTTCGTTTTTGCTTAGCGTTCTTTCTGACTATTTTTTAATTTTTGCTCGGCTCCTAAGGCCACTATCCCACTGGCGTTTTACGAGCGTTGACGTCAACGTCACGTCTGCGCAGCGTCGACGCCGCGCAGACGCGACGTTGACGTTGCGTCGTCGCGTGGGAAGCATTAACGTCCACTGAACGCGACGTTAACGTCGCGCACATGTACCTGTTGCCAGCAAACGCGACGTTAACGTTGCGCAGACGCGACATCGACGTCGCGTTCAGCGGACGTTAATGCTTGTCACGCGACGACGCGACGTCAACGTCGCGTCTGCGCGGCGTCGACGCTGCGCAGACGTTCGAAAGACGCCGACGCTCGCAAAACGCCAGTGGGATAGCGGCCTAAAGGTCATAGCGTGATGTTAAATAGCCTATAGCCTTCCTCAAGAATTGGGCTATCAAATGCAAAAAGAATTTTTCAAATCCGACTGGTAGTTCCAGAGATTAGCGCGTTCAACCAAACAAACTCTTCAGCTTTATAATATTAGTATAGATATAGATTATGATTTTGGTAAATATAAGAACCATGGATCCGTTTATTATGATGTTGGCTTGAAAGAGCAGCAGTTGAGAGTATGTTATGCTCACTTAAATGTCTCATTGATAGTGGCGCGTATGTTGGATCATTCGGTTCCCTACAAAACAATGGTTGAGCTAGATGGTGTTGATCGACACGTCATGTTAGCGAACGGGCGCCATCGGTTGAGACTGGTCGTCTCTTAACTGCAATGGTTAATTTTTAATCTTATATTTTGAATTGTTTCTTCATTTTATTTTTTTTACATTGTTCTCACGTAATATAGAAGCAACAAGAATAATGTACCCAGATTTTTGTAAAAATCTTGATTTAAAAGAGTGTCCATGGAGTTTCTTGCCCATTCCTCTTCATAGAGATCTACGTTTTTGGAATGGGCAACTAGCTTCAACTTTCTGACTAACTGACCGACTATTTGACAATACAAAGGCGCTTGTAAATGATTTAATTGAAATAAATGCTTTGTAGCTTGAGTAATTTTAATGCGCATGCGCAGCCTTCTGCGCAAAGTTCGTACCGTCCAAGATTCGTCAGCCGTATTATACTTGCAGAACAGATGGCCGATGGGGCCGAATGGAGTGGCGACCGCGTACCGGAAGACGTAGCGTTGGACGGCCTCCCATAAGGTGGCCCGACGACCTTGTGAAGGCCGCAGTAACCCGTTGGATGCGAGAAGCACAGAACCGGTCGAAGTGGAGGTGCTTGGGGGAGGCCTATGTCCAGCAGTGGACGTCTTTCGGCTGAAATTATGATAATGATGATTATCCTCATACATGGGAGTTAAATGGTCGAAATATAGGTCACACCTCTGCCTCACCGTGCGGGGTATACAGGCCTGATGCTATGTTTATATTCACTGCCTTGTTTACGTACACAATACGCAGGTCATAGCACACGTATCAAACCGGAATGGGATCGGCACCGTATCAACTCGAGCCGTCCAGTATTCTTTGTATGAAACTCCCTACTGCAACGCACACTAATCGGAATCGTAACGTAATCGCATCGCCTCGGGACAAGCTCACGAACCGCGGTGCGGTGCGTGGTCAACTTGCAGTTCCCGCGCTTACGTCTCTCCGTACCCGAGCTTACGTCTCTTCATCCACCCTTGTCCCTCTCACCCCTCCCGCGGCCTGTTTACAGCACCATCAACCAGCGGTCGGCGAGCCGTAAGCGCGGCGTCGCCTAGCCGTAGCCGAGTCGACGTATCGGAGCTGGTGGTCCGCTTTGGTTACGTGCTTACGTTAGGTTGACGCCTGTTTGGCGAGGCGAAAGGCGATACGGTGCCGATCCCTTTCAGATTTGATACGTGTGCTATATACCTTTAGTCTGGTGGTTACAAGCGACTTCTGAGCATGAGATCCTAAGTTCAATTCCCAGCTCGGGAAAATTTATTTTTTGAGTTCTACGACAATTTAATCCCAAGCGTTAAGTGTTGTAATTTTGCTAAATATTCAGTCCGTTAATTAAAAAAAAATAATAGGAACGTGTTCGCGGTACGTGTTCACTACGCAACACCTAAGGACCCCGCACAAAACGTATGAAAAAGCCGTTCGGTGAATTTGGCTGAAATGTTGGTACAGACGCTAGCACATCAAGCTACTACAATCCGACAAATTTCTTTAATGGATTTTCAACTTTATCGACAAAGTATAAGGTTTAAAGTTGATTGGAAAAAATTGACAGATTCGGGTAGGTTGATGTGCTGGCGTCTGTACAATAACATACCTGTAGCATGCTGATTGAAAGTTATTATGGGCGAAAAAAAAATAAAGGCCAGTTTTAGAAGATATACCTAGCCATTTTTCCGTTCAAATCAGGAAGATGACATTGCTTTGCTGAATTTTGGGCCAAACAAATTTAACGATATTTTTGCCATTGACACGCTAAGAAGATGCGTTACTAAAACGGGCAATTGTTTTAGAAAAACCTCGGCTTTGAAGAGCGTCGTCTCTCTCCCTATAACGGTAGGACTGTCTTTCTAAAACTCTATGTGTTTGACATTTATGTCTGCGCACTGCACGGTTAGGGAATTAAATTGTTAAGCAAATTGACAGCCTACTTCAATTTGCCGCGTTATAGCCATTAATGTAAATGTCTATTAACTGCTCCCAAATTGCGATGTTTATTTTTTGCATACTTCTTTGACATAATCTTTTTATTGTTTAACATTATAAACAGACGATTCTAATTTCAATTATTTATTAATGGTTGTGATGGCAATCATATCATTTGCTTTTGGTAGGTTTTTATATTTTATTTATTCTTTTGATAGATTCTTTTAAATTCTGTAAATGTGAAGACTTTGTAGGCCTTGTAGACTTTAGATCTGTAGAACATTTTTTATTTTATCAAGTACCTGGTATTTGTTGACAGGCCTACGCTGTCCTCCCATACCTACTGTAATTTGAAAACATTGTAAAAGCCAATTATTTTTAAAAGAGTAACCATGGAGTTTCTTGCCGCCTCTTCTCCATAGGAAACGACCAATTGGAACCGTGCACCTAGCTTCTGACGTTACATAAGTGCGCATATAGGTTTATGTGAAATAAAATATTGTGTTTTTGATACAACTGTTCTAAAAATCACAGTTGTGATTTGAATATACGGACAATTTGAGTTGGCAGTGAATTTCCTTAACAATGAATGCTTTTCTTAATTGAATTGTATTCAGTAGTAATATCAGTATTTTTTTTTACAAAAATGCTACGTCTAAACTACAATAAGCATAGTTTTTTTTTAATATTTCCTATCAAGTTTAGGCATTTTCTGTATTTAAAAGATAACTCCCGATTTCTGAAAGCTTAAAGAGTAGAAATTTGAGGACTTAGAGTGGGTTGTTTCACATCCACTTGACACACGGGTATACGTCAAAAATGGCGCTAACTATCGTCAAACCAAAATAATATATTTGAGATCCTCACAGTAAGCCTTTATCATTTGATATGTCACACAGTACAGATTGCGAATCTTCTTTTTTAAATTTTCTATTTGCCCCTCAAAAATGACCAACATATTCAAAATTCATTAATTTTTTGTCAGATTATTCTACAAGCAACATACTAAAACACTAGTGTTTTAATTTTTTAGTCCAAACAATAGATTTTTTGTAATTAAATAATTGCTTCATATTTTGCAATAAATTACCAGCGTTGTGTCATCGCACTTCTCTTTCTTTTCTATGCAGTCCGACAGTGACCGCGCTTTAGGTCATGTAAGCCCTTTAAACAAGAGTCATTTGAAAATTCGTCTAAACAGAATCAACTTTCAGAAATCGGTGAGTAGTCAAAATTATTTTATTTCTCTTTGAAGCTGCAACGCGATCCTACGTGCATTTAATCTAGAAAAATAGCCTAAAATTCCATAATATTCATTATTATTTTACAGATATATTAACCTAAAATGTGGTATTTTTATATGGCCTTAAAATTAACATAAAAGATCTTTGTCAAAAACCGTTTTCAAAAGATTATTAGACCCTTTTCCCAACTATATTGGGGTCGGCTTCCAATCTAACCTAACTCTCTCTATATGACCTCCACGACCCAGTTACTGGATAACACGATACCCCTTGGTAAGACTGGTTGTCAGACTTTCGGGCTTCTGACTACCCGTAACGACTGTCAAAGATCTACGAATGACAGCCGGGGCCAACGGCTTAAACAGCTTTCCGATACACGGAGAGGTACGTAAAGATCACCCATCCATGATTTTTGGACTATTAAGTTACTGTTTACACTTCGATTTCTCTGGGTGCTTACTCTTCAATTTAATTCCGATAGATCGACATTGGAATTGTGACGTTTCGTACTCTCGAGTTCGATGCTAGCGCCAAATGATTTTTAGATTGAGTGTCCATTTTGGAGAACTAAGTGGAATTGGGTTCGGGCTAAGCGTGGGGTAATTGTTGACAATGTTGTTTTCAAGAGTACCGAATCACGTGACTGTAAAATTAACATTGGAATCAGATTGGCATCTCATTGGAATTAAAATTAGTTTGGAGAGTAAGCCCCCTGAACCGTGGGGGTTCTAGGTTAGATACCAATGTCCGAGCAAGTGTTACTTATTGGGTTTTCCCATCATGAATTTCTCAGTAGCTGGAGGCTAGATATGTGCTCAATTCATAACAACGGGCTCGCCCCACAGATACACTTAGATAACGCAAGAGCAATGAGGGTTTTCTGAAATGACGTTCGCCAGGTGGCAGCACTGACACGTCAGGTCCAGACATCTGTCAAAAAGCCTATATTTTCTTTAGTCATGACTGAATGATGAACGAATGAATGAATCGAATGATGAACGTCATCATATATTTTATATTGGAAGACCTCTTGTCACAGTGCTGCCAACTGGTGTCGTAAATTTTCACGAAAACCCTCATTATTTCGCGTGCCAAAAATCGCACCAGCTTACGTGCAAAAATCGTAAGCCGCCACTTTCACGCTCAGTCCTGTGTACTGCTGGCTGGGGAGCGTGAGCGCTGGCGCTAAGCCCCGGGGGTGGGGGGAGGGGGGGGGGGAGTGCCTCACGCGGCGGTCTTTGTATCGATTTAATTTTCCCATCACTAAATAGTGCTTGTGACGTCATAGTAGGTAGTCAAAAAACGGCACGCTTAGTGTTCATACAGATCGTGATACTTGCGTTATCTAGGTCTATCTATATCTGTGGCTCGCCACCTATAACATGGGACATAAACAAAACTGGCGCAGATTTAAACCAACATCTATCAACAATTTTTGCCACAGAACTTTTAAATTACCTTACTATAAATACATTTAATATTATAAGTTGAATCCTCTCAGGTTGTCCAGTCTTCTCTGCAGATCGTCTACGGTGTCCTTAGTAGGGGTAGGTTCCGTCGTCGACTTCCGTCTCTCACCCCCGGGGGCCATTTGGAAGCCGGTGAGGGCCGTCGACTTCCCAGGACTTTCGGTACTGGAACAATAATAGAAAATAAACTTTCTACAAGGTTAAACTAAATGACTGCCTCATCAGTGTAGTGGGCGCAAATGCTACTGCTTAGCATGACGTCTCAGGTTCAATTTCTAGGCCTGGCAAAATATTACTCGTATAACTGGTTCAGGGGGGCTTACTCTCCAAACTAATTTTAATTCCAATGAGATGCCAATCTGATTCTAATGTTAATTTTACAGTCACGTGATTCGGTACTCTTGAAGCCCCCCACGCCAAGCCCGAACCCAATTCCACTTAGTTCTCCAAAATGGACACCCAATCTAAAAATCATTTGGCGCTAGCATCGAACTCGAGAGTACGAAACGTCACAATTACAATGTCGATCTATCGGAATTAAATTGAAGAGTAAGCACCCAGGACGGAGAAAGCACGTTAAGCCGTTGGTCCCGGCTGTCATTCGTGGATCTTCAACAGTCGTTACGGGTAATCAGAAGCCCGAATGTCTGACAACCAGTCTTACCAAGGGGGTATTGTATTACCCAGTAACTGGGTTGTGGAGTTCACGATAGGCAGTCGCTCCATGTAAAATACTGGTAGTCAGCTGCATCCGGTTAGACTGGAAGCCGACCCCAACGTAGTTGGGAAAAGGCTAGACAGATGATGATGGTTGGGTAAAAAGTGACATTAAAATGCTAATAATTTTAACGATAACTATTATATGACAAGTCATATAATAGTTATCGTTAAAATTATTAGCATTTTACAGCCTATTACCCGATTCCGGCTTGACGTCGACATACGGGACACCCTAAATGTGGTTTCCTTACTGTATATCAGCGTACCCTGGTTTGTTGTGACCTGATGATAAATGATTGTTTTTGTAAGTAGGTTTACACAAAAACTTTTACACGTCAATCATATATTTTTTAAACTAGATGAGGTCGGCATTTCCTATCTGACAACTCGGAGAACAAAGGCCGAAACAAACTCAGAGGTCATAGTCTCTTTTAAAGTCCAGACATAATCTTGGTCAGGTTATATGAAGACCATGTAGGTCGATGTCCGAGATGGTCTTTTGAGGAAAGAACCACACAGATTGAGAGGACCTGTCCAGTCAGTGCACGCATTTGTCAGAAATCGTGCAGCTCAACTCAAGACTTAAGGAGCTCAACGATTCGACGAACAATACCAAAGAAAGGACATTTGGGTAGGCCACATAAATTACTCAAACTGCCAGACAATGGAGAGAATAATAAAAAAATATATAAAATGAATAAAATCAATGACCCACATCATCTTAACATAACTCACTTTACACTTTACGACATGCGTCAAGTTCAGGATCGGACGCCGTCAGTAGGGACTGGTCATCTCTGCTGCCATGGCTTATTTTAATTTAATATTAGAATTGTATTTTTTTTTCTCGTCTTTTCATTACGGGACGCTTTTAACGCCCTGCATAGTTCTCGCATGCATAATTTTTAACATGAATGATGTTGGTAAACAAGACTTTGTAACCATATTAGTTTGATTTAAAAGAGCGTCCATGGAGTTTCATACCCGTTCTTCTACATAGGTACCTACGCTTTGGAATGGGCAACCAGCTTCATCTTTCTGACTGACCGACCCCCTTTTTTTTGAGTATGGGAAAACATCGAATTACCCCTCCGGCTCTGGGTGGAGCGGAAGGGAGTGTCAGACTCTTACTGACTAAAACCCACCCGTGTTCCTTCCTTAGCCCTTTATGTTCCGGGCCAGCGGTAACCCTTTCGGACAATCCCGCTGACACTGACTGACCCCTTGACAATTCAAAAGTGCCTGTAATTGGGTTTAATTGAAATAACTCACCTAAAATACTCAGTGCTGGCTGCCAAGCCGCTGTCAACGTTACTGTTACCGTCTTTGTTATTGTATAGCCAGACACCACCGCTCATCTTGTGGTCCCTGACCTGGAAGTCTGTGTTGTAGAGCCGTGGAGGCGTTGTGAAGTCTACATTGAGCTGTTGACCTGTTAACAAGAATATTATAGATAAATAATAATAATCTCGATTTAGCACACGAGGTTGTTGACATGTGGAATGTGAGCTCGGCTATCATTGTGCCGATTGTCGTATCGGCCAATGGACTGATGACCGAAAGTCTCAATCAACATCTATCGAGGCTCTCGTTAGGCGGTTGGATCAAGGGCCTGATTCAGAAGGCAGTACTCCTCGATACGGCTCGCATTGTGAGGAGGTTCCTGTCTCTGGAGCCCTAACCACCGGTAGCTTGGACCCTGCTCCCGACACCGGCGGACAACTATTATTTAAATATTTTTTAATGTTTTTGATATTTATTTTTATATTTTAAGAAATATTTAAAAATGTAATAGAATAAGATAGCTGAATAAATAAACGACATAATATTTTGTTTATTTCCACTTCAAGACACAAAAATCAGTGTGGCCCTGGCTCTTGTACAGACGCCAGCACATCAAGCTACTACAATCTGCAAATTATTTTAATAGATTTTCAACTTTATCACTAAAGCATAAGGTTCAATGTTGGTTACGAAAATTTGACAGTTTCGGGTAGCTTGATGTGCTGGCGTCTGTACTAGGAGGTCCTGTATAACAAGAGCCAGACCTCTCAATGGGGGTTTTCGTGAAAATTTACGACACCAGTTGGCACCACTTTGACAAGAGGTCTTCCATTTCGACAATGAATATATAATATATGATGACGTTCATCATTCGATTCATTCATTCGTTCATCATTCAGTCATGACTAAAGAAAATATAGGCTCTTTGACAGATGCCTGGACCTGACGTGTCAGTGCTGCCACCTAGCGAACGTCATTTCAGAATACCCTCATTTACAGAGAATATGATATAGAAGCGCGATAGATAAAAAGAGATTCGATATAGTTATGCAAATTTTCGTGTACGTGGATTGTTCTACGTTTGAGAATTCATACACATTACAGTCTATTGGAAAATTTCAAAATGCAATTTCTCAGCGAAAAAAAAAAGATATTTGAGTAAACTCCACGTCATTTTAAAGAGGATGACTAGTCCTTTGAGATGCTATTAATAATTTTTGAAAGAAAATAGGATCGGCCGTGCTACATAACCTCAAAAATGAGAAAAAACGGTATTTTTTGGAGTTTTAGGTTAGGATATCTCGAAACCACGTCATAGAGCAATTTTGAGGCAGATTCGAATTCAGCGCATCAAAATCCTTCGGAAAAGTATAGTCTGGTTTCTGGGAAAGAGTGTTCGTCAAATTTTGTCGGCCTGTGTAATTATTTTTTTTTCTAACAAATAGCCATTCAGCATGAAAATTGAAAATATACAAGTTAGGGTTTCATTACAATTAGAAATCTTTTAAATAAATTCGAACAAATTGTGAAAAATAAAAATCAGTCATCAGTTCACCATTCTTGTTAAATCAAATTTCCTCTGACATAATATGTTTTTAAAACGGGACTATTTTGTGTCCCGTAGCTTTGTTTTGGGACAAAGGGACAGATGACTGAGGAAAGGGACAGTCCCGTTCAAAACGGGACGTATGGTCAGTTTATGTATAGACTAGCTTCTGCCCGCGACTTCGTCCGCGTGAAATTTCTTGTTACTCCGACCCACCCCGTCGCATCGCATCGCCTGCCCGCGCCATTACTTCGTTTTTGCTAAGCGTTCTTTCTGACTTTTTTCTTTTTGCTCGGCTCCTAAAGGTCATAGCGTGATGTTAAATAGCCTATAGCCTTCCTCAAGAATTGGGCTATCAAATGCAAAAAGAATTTTTCAAATCCGACTGGCAGTTCCAGAGATTAGCGCGTTCAACCAAACAAACAAACAAACTCTTCAGCTTTATAATATTAGTGTAGAAGACAAACCAAAATGTCCCCAGCACGCCACGGTTCGACTACATGACAGACTTTGACGCCGAGGGCATGTTTTTGACGTGTGGCTGTCAAAAGGTTAAAGATGATTTTAAGCATTACCTGGGTGCAGTCTGTCATCCTGCCGCAGCTCTCCAAAGCCGCCGGCGATGTCGGTGAGGGTACACTGCTTGGTGCTAGAGGACCACACTTGACCGCGAAGGCACTCTCCCGAAGGAGGGTACCAGGGCTTTGAGGGTTTCGGCTTCGATGTCTTGGGAGTGGTAGGCGGCTTGGCTGCGGCAGCTGTGGAAGAAAAAATATGAATAAACTAGCTTTTGCCCACGACTTCGTCCGCGTGAAAGTTCACCCTCCCCCCATTCACCCTCTTAGGTGTGGAACTTTGTAAAACCCTTTCTTAGTGGATACCTACTCTTCACAAAGAACACACCCTCCAAATTTCATGTCTCTAAGAGCAGCGGTTTAGGCTGTGCGTTGATATATCAGTCAGTCGGGACTTCGAATTTTATATATATAAGGTCCCATTAAAATAGATGGACAAACTTTTAGAAATTATATATATTTTTTTTAATTAAATAATAGATGGACGACATTCAGACCACCAAAATAAGGACGATGGTAAAAAAATATATAAGAAAAACGCATAGATACAGTGTAAACTCTTTATAACGTTATCCTTTATAACAATAAACTCCCTGTAACGTTGAAGTGAGCCCAACTTGGTTGGTTTGCGTTAAAACCCACATATTGAAACACTCTTTATAGCGATACGCCATTCTCTATTACGAAGAAATGTGTTCATATTTTTAGACAGTAAATATTTATTATCGGTATTATTGTTTATGTTATGTTATCATGTAACAAAAGACTTTGAAGCTCCGAAACATCCGAGGTCGGTCTAGCTTTTGTTATCCTTAATTGCCTTGAACACGTGCAGTATGACGTATTGTTTTCTCGGAAGTGATGGTCTTCGACCAAGCATACTGGGTACCTATCGTATTATCAGTCGTAAACCTACTTTGAAACTGTTAACATGGCCAGTAAACGAAAAGTTTTTTGTTCACTCTATATAACGATAACTCTCTATAACGACAAAAAATGCTCAGTCCCTTGAGTTTCGTTATAAAGAGTTTACACTGTACTTACAAGAAAAATAATCAGCTTACGAAAATACACTAACGTGCCGGCAGTTTATTATTTTAGGTCAAAATAAAATCACTTTAATCAGTGTATTTTTTTTGCTTGGATATCTTTGGTTAGACAAACTGAGCGCGGTGTTAAAATTAGTCCATCTATTTTAATGGGATTTATATTACAAATTCGAAAGTAACTCTTGTCTATCTGTATGTTACCTTTTCACACCTAAACCACTGAACGGATTTCGATAAAATATGGCAGAGAGATAGATTGCATCCCGGGGAAGGACATAGGATAGTTTTTACCGACATACCTAGCGGGCGATGCCGCGGGCAGAAGCTAGTTTATTATATTAGTATGGATCCACTCACCGATCTCCGCTTCAGCTACAGCTATCTTCTCTGCCCTCTCTCTCACTCTGGGGTTCGCGTCGTCAATGCCCAGTTCGTTCAGCTCCGCCAACATTCGTTCTTCTCCGTCAAACACGAAGTCGCGTTCGGAGATCTTTCGGCGAGGCAGCGATGATGGTGGCGACGGGAATTTTGTGGCTGTAATGACAAATATAATGTTTAGACGGTTTTCTTGAAAAAAGCTATGCTTGTGGTTAAGTAATACCAGCCGCACGGATCGATCGATCAGGTTAAGCTACACTTGCCGCGGTTGTTCCGTGGATGGGTGACCATCTTTGGTTGCGCGCCACAAATAATGCCTGATACATGGTGACATTAGTTACCACTAGCGCCATCTAGTATCGGGTAGCAGAACTAGTACAGGTCAAGATCCTAGAAATTCCGAGAACTATCGACATTGGGTCAGTCGGGACCGGTATGTACTCGAACATTCTAGGTGTTTATATAGTAGCTCTGTGGCACTATATAAGGCCGGTGTGGGCCGCGAGGCACATAGTTTTGAATAAGCGATACAAGCGAGTACATCGAAGCGATATTCAAGTGCGACTAAGAGTGATTAGTAGTGAAATTGTGTTTCATAATTAGTGTGTTTGAGTTGTAATTAGTGTTGTGATTAAAGTGTCAATTTTTGGTTATTAAATCGGCAGTTTTTAATTGTCACGAACCCCAAGCTCGTAACAATACCAAGATCTTCCGTGCCTCGGAAAGCACGTTAAGCCGTTGGTCCCGGCTGTCATTCGTGGATTTTTGACAGTCGTTACGGGTAGCAAGAAGCCCGAAAGTCTGACGACCAGACTTACAAAAGGGTATCGTATTACCCAGTGACTGGGTTGTGGAGGTCAGATAGGCAGTCGCTCCATGTAAAATACTGGTATTCAGCTGCATCCGGTTAGACTGGAAGCCGACCCTAACATAGTTGGGAGAAGGCGACGATGTTTTCCATCACCGTTTTGCGAGCAGCAGTGATGAAATTATTTAAATACAAAGAATGGCGCCTATCTGGGTTCGAACCTGCGACCAACAACTCGTAAGTCGCGGCAGTTACCACTGAGCCACCACTGCTCCCAAATGCTCTGTGTTGCTCATTGCACAGAGCAAAGTTGTGAATAACATACCAGGACCAAAAAAGGAACAAAATTATTTAACCTAAAACATTCAGTACCTAAACAAAAAATAAACATAAAGTAACATTAAACAAAAAAGCATTCCATTCACAAAGCAGCATTACCTACTAACATTATTAAAACTACTCTTATTAAGACTTACAAATATGAATTAATGTCAATAACTTACAGTACCCGGCGATAAATATTGCACATCGACCTTTGGAAAGAGACAATCGGCTAATTTCGGCTTCGTAGAGCGTTATCTCTGTCGCACGAAATACAAACAGTCCGGTATCTATTAGGAGCTGTTAAAACAATTATGATTTGATTCTTTTGATAATTATTTTTATTCTTTGTATAAAATACAAAAAAGGTAAAGGTCGATGTGCAATATTTATCGCCGGGTACTGTAAACTCCAAATGAAATGTCAATAAATTGAATTAAAAATAAAACAAAAAGAGAAACGAGAGGCTTATGGCCAGCAGTGGACGTCTTTGACTGACCTTCTCTCCGCTCCTCCTTCCCCGGCGTGCCGCCGCCCGGCGCGTCGGGTCCCGCCAGCAACTCCTGCAGCTCCTCCTCCAGCTCTGCGGCGTCCAGGTCATCGATGTTCGTGCCGAGCGCCTTCTCCACTTCGCTGTACTGGTCCATTACCTGCGGAAGAAATGAAGGTTATTTAACATTGGAATCTGTTGACAAATTACATGAAAAAAAAAAACGGTCAAGTGTGAATCGGACTAGAATCAATTCAATTTTACTGTAAGTTTTGACGTTCAAAAGTGCCTTTAATGTGCCTATTTGAAATAAATGATTTGACTTTGATTTTGACTCGAGCACCGAGGGCTCCGTACAAATTTGTAGGTATGTAAATAGTTTTAAAATAATTTTGTTTTTGTAATATAACAACAAATTTATGGTTTCCGGATATTTTACTTTACTTGTGCTACATTCGTGGATCTTTGACAGTCGTAGTCAGAAGCCCGTAGTCGGTAGTCAGAAGCCCGAAAGTGTGACAACCAGTCTTACCAAAGGGTATCGTATTACCCAGTTACTGGGTTGTGGAGGTCAGATAGGCAGTCGCTCCATGTGAAATACTGGTATTCACCTGCATCCGGTTAGACTGGAAGCCGACCCCAACATAGTTGGGAAAAGCCTAGGCAAATGATGACTTGTGCTACATGACATTGCTTCTTGCCAAATTTCATGATTCTAGGTCAACGGGAAGTACCCTATAGGTTTTGATTTCGGAACATAAACGCCCGTATCTTTTGATTGCGTTGACTTAGAAGTTTGATTTTTTTCGCTGGTTCAAAGGATTGCAGCCCTGAGTATTTGATATTAATTCCAACTTGATAACTCCACGCGTTCCCGAGAAAAAGGGTCTTGACAGACGGACAGACAGACGGACAACGAAGTGATCTTATAAGGGTTCCGTTCAGTGGTTTAGGAGTGAAATGGTAACATACATACAGACAGACAGTTACTTTCGAATTTATAATATTAGTATGGATTCAAAGTCCTGACTGACTGATATATCAACGCACCGCCTAAACCGCTGGTCCTAGAGACATGAAATTTCAAAGGACACACCCTCCGGTGTGTCCTTTGTGAATAGTAGGTATCCACAAAGAAAGGGTTTTTCGAAATACCACCCCTAAGACGGTGAATGGGGGGAGGGTGAAATGTATCGCGGACGAAGTCGGAGGCAGAAGCTAGTAAATAATAAAGCGGGAAAATGTATTTTTGTTTTTGTTATTTTTCCTCACAGGCAATTTATAATGTTTTTCTCTCTGCAACCGGTCTTCCTGACGATGCCTTACTAAATGGTACGCTATCGTGGTACTAACCTCTTTCAGATCATCCATGGTATCGTGAACCGCGTCATCTTCTAGACCATTATCTTTGAGGTTGCGTTTCATTGCGTCAGAGCTCGATCTGAAAACAAAAAAAATTTTAGCGCGCGCCCGATACGCCATTCATCGCAAAGTTCAGAACATGAACTAGCTTCAACTTTCTGGCTAACTGACAGACTATTTTTGAAGTGAAAACTTCTTTAGCATCGTTGTGACTTGAAATTTTATGAAACGAAAAAGCGACAGTAAAAAGATACATATATTATAAGATTTAACGTGGGAGAAAATGAGATAGGAAGCATTATACAGTGTTTTTGTTTTTTATTATTACAAATGACATCACATTTAATCCTATGCTACTAATTTGTGATGATGATGATGGTGATGGTGATGGTAATGGTGATTGTGATGGTGTTGGTGATTGTGATTGTGATGGCGATGGTGATTGTGATGGTGATGGTGATGGATGGATGGATGGATGGATGTTCTTTAGCATCGTTGTGATTATAAAGTTTATGAAACGAAAAAGCGACAGTAAAAAGAGACATGTAAATTCATAAGATTTAAGAGGGAAGCGCTAAGGTAGCAAGCGAAATTCAAATTTTATTACGTTTTTTGCAATTTGCTGGTCGGTATTAAGTTGTACGTCGATCAAAATATGATTCGCGGCCGTAACAAATATGTATTTACAGAATTATAAACATTAAAGTCATCAACACAACTCTCTAAGACCACGTAAGTCCAAAGAGTGATGATTTCATGAAACAGTTATTCTTTGGACTTACGTGGTCTTAGAGAGTTGTGTTGATGACTTTAATGATTATAATTCTGTAAATACATATTTGTTACGGCCGCTAATCATATATTAATCAACGTACAACTTAATACTGACCAGCAAATTGCAAAAAAAGTAAAAAAAAAATTGAATTTCTCGGTCTAGCCTGGCGCTTTTGCCTTAATGACAAGCTCTTAAATTTTCTTCATAACACTTCGAATTAGATTTAATTTGGTGCATCAATTCAATTTCATCCCGTATAAAATCACATATAAAATTACCTGTAAGTATCAACGATCGCCGCATTGACGTGAACATCCCTCATTTGCTGCAGCAAGTGTCGCACGTTCTCGAGCGCGTTGCCGCAACGTTCCAGACGTTGCGAGGTTTTGTGTTTGCGACGTAAATGGTTCTTAGCCTGGAAGAAATGTTAAAGAGTTACTCCACAATTAATTAGTGCGTTTCTGACACGTGCCAGTTAGTTATACAAGCCAGGGTGCTTACTCTCCAAACTAATTTTAATTTCAATGAGATGCCAATATGATTCCAATGTTAATTTTACAGTCACGTGATTCGGTACTCTTGTGTAGCGGTATCTACAACGCCACATACAAACAACGCGTCATACTGACGTCACGCAAATCCTGCATCGCGCAAGCAGAGTTTACCGCGCAACTAGCATAGATAGGTACACAACGGCCCGAAATGAATCATGGGGCAGTTGCCCGCCAGACACAACACCCGTCTGGTCGGAGGATCCTACCTTTTCTATAGAGTATGAGTGAACTTTACACCCTGTTCCTCATACCTCTATACTTGAAAACAATATTGTCAACAATTACCCCACGCCAAGCCCGAACCCAATTCCACTTAGTTCTCCAAAATGGACACCCATTCTAAAAAATCATTTGGCGCTAGCATCGAACTCAAGAGTACGAAACGTCGCAATTCCAATGTCGATCTATCGGAATTAAATTGAAGAGTAAGCACCCTGAAGGTCGATTCCCGTAATTAAAAAGGTTCAAAAAAAATCTAGTCGCATTCTGATCTCAGCTATCATCAATGTCAAAAACGTTATTTTGAGTAACGTTTCAAGTCCCTACTTGTAAGGTTTTGTCTTGCGAGGTAAAAGAAGTCATTAGTGGGTCCGCTCTGCTCGCGGTGGAAACTGGACTTCAAAAACCCGACATTATCTAGTTATCAAAGAGTTCGTTAACGCGTTACATCACATTCGAGAGTACAGTACCCGGCGATAAATATTGCACATCGACCTATTCGATCCTATCGATTTTATATAAAGAATAAAAATAATTATCAAAAGTAGCAAATCATAATTGTTTTAACAGCTCCTAATAGATACCGGACTGTTTGTATTTCGTGCGACAGAGATAACGCTCCACGAAGCCGAAATTAGCCGATTGTCTCTTTCCAAAGGTCGATGTGCAATATTTATCGCCCGGTACTGTACGTATGCCGCGTTGCCATGGGAACCGGGCGTAACGTAGAAAGTACATAAATGAATTTTGAAAAAAGTCACTTTGGTACTTGCCAGGTTTGAACCCGCAACCGCAAGATCCCATCCCATAATGGATTAGACCTGAAAGAATTTTATCTAAAGAAGAATAGATAAAATTACTTTCTACTGCCAAGAAAATAACAAAACATCACGCCTCGATAAATGAGGAGTAGTAACTAATCAGTAACTGGATAGGTTCGCTCAATCTGTGTGGTGATGATTTCCTCAAAAGACCATTTCAGACAACAATCTGCATGGTCTTCACATGATCTGACCAAGAACTCAAACTCAAAGCATTTATTTAAATTAAACCATTTACAGGCACTTTCTGGGGGCACGGTAGTGCCCCCGCCAAGACGAGCCAAGCGAAGCGCAAGGGCACTACCTACCTTTTCTCGAAGTGTTTCGTCGTTTTTTTGAACCCTCATAGAGTTGGTTTCGGATGTACCAGATAGTTCATATTCTCAGAATATGATGTCAATAATAGACTAATTAAACATACAAAGTCTCAATTGAATAGCTCTAATACTTTAGATTTTATTGATATCTAAAATACACCGATTTTGTCACTGACACACTGATGATCATCAAAATGTTTGGCTACTTCCTGAAGTGCTAGAAAGCTGAAATTTGGTATGTAATCTAAGTTTAGTGTACAACCAACAAAAAAATTCATAAACTTATAACTTTCGCCCCCCATCCCCTAAAATGGGGGGGTGGATGTTTGCATGAGACTTCAAAATGTTAGGGTACTTCCTGAAGTGCTAGAAAGCCGAAATTTGGTATGTAAACAAAGTTCAGTATACAAAAAAAACACTACCGTGCCCCCAGATAAACATATAACTTTCGCCCCCATCCCCTAAAATGGGGGGGGGGGGGGTGGAAGTTTGAACGAGAGTTTCACCAATTTTATGAATTAGGACATGAAAGTTTAGACGGTACTGTAGACAGTAACTAAAAAACCTATTAATAAGTACTTACAAGAACCTGAGCGAAATATCGCCCTGATTTATCGCTTATGGTAATCAGTAAACCATCAAAGAAAAAAGGCAAAGACAGAGAATGGGCTATGAAAACCGGCACTGCTGATGTGCAAGAAATACATGCCAAAAAAAAAGAAGAAAAAAATAAACACTAAAAAGACTGCCTAGCAACTTACAAAAAGAACTGAAATCCTACCAAAAACATTTCATGTAAAATGTTGCCAAGACGACCACATAAGGTTTGCCCTGTGAAAAAAATATCAGATCTCATGTAGAGCCAAGCTTCTGAATCTAACTCTACCGACCCTAACTTCACAAATTCTACATATCAGTAAAAATGTATGGCTTGGCTGTTTCGTTATTTACTTCAGAAACTAAATATTCGCATCACCTCCACGACGACGGTAGCGAAATGGCGAAGCAATACATTTTTACTGATATGTAGAATTTGTGAAGTTGTGTTCATAAAAATTATAGTTACTTTAATAAAAATAAGTTTTTGTCATTGTATTATGCTTTTAACTCAATTCCAATCGGGGTGTGTGAGGTCTTGCGTCAGTTATGTTACAAGTTTTATAAAATACTCACTGCTAATTTATTGCCAACATTGAGCGCTGCTTTAGCATCAGCATGTGATGTGGCGACGTCCCTCGCCAGCCGTATCGCTTCGCCCTCGAGCCGGGTCTCCGCACACATCAGCTTCACTAGGGCTTCGTCTGTTTCTGTCACTGGAGACGCTTTCTTGTCTGGTTCCGCTGTGAATGATATAAATGAGTTTTCAAGACATAGATTCACTGAGTGCAATGCGTGCCACGAAAGATGAGACTTGACACACCACGTGGTTTGACTTGCGCAGTACACGATTTTAGGTATCTTTAGCGGTATGAGGCCTGAGTGCGGGACGGGACCGGACGTCATAGGGGCGGCGGAAAGAGCGGGGGAGGCGGGGTCAAGTCTCATCTTTCGTGGCGCGCATTGTAAATCGTCACTAAGAAGTCGGGTCTTTTTCAACCCGCACACCATCAAATACAATCTGAATGATTTTGAAAGATATTGCTTTAAGTCCATTGCATATTTTCGAATAATGTGTCTGCCCACCATCGTACAGTACCCGGCGATAAATATTGCACATCGACCTTTGGAAAGAGACAATCGGCTAATTTCGGCTTCGTAGAGCGTTATCTCTGTCGCACGAAATACAAACAGTCCGGTATCTATTAGGAGCTGTTAAAACAATTATGATTTGCTTCTTTTGATAATTTATTTTTATTTTTTGTATAAAATGGTTTTGTGTAAAAAGGTCGATGTGCAATATTTATCGCCGGGTACTGTACTGGGTAATACGATGCCCCTTGGTAAGACTGGTATTCAGTACCAGTATTTTACACGGAGAGACTGCCTGTCTAAACTCCAGAACCCAGTTACTGGGTAACACAATGCCCCTTGGTAAGACTGGTATTCAGTACCAGTATTTTACACAGAGAGACTGCCTGTCTAAACTCCACAACCCAGTTACTGGGTAACACGATGCCACTTGGACTGGTTGGACTGGATCTTTGGGTAACTTACCTAATTTAACGACGTCACCTTTCTTCACAGCCTGGCCGACAGACACGAGGTAACCGAGTAACAACTCGAACGTCTCGCGTCCGTGCGCCCACTCGCAGATGCGTAGGAGTTCCTCGATGGTGCCCATACGTTCTACAGATGGGAAGTTTTGGAGGAGATCTGTGGCTTGTTCCTGAAAAATATATTATAATGGTGTTACTTGAAGTTTAGTCGTAAAGTTTTGACGGCACGGTTGGCGCAGTGGTGAAGTGATTGACTGCTGCGCTGCGTGTCGCGGGTTCAATTCCCGCACGGAATAAATATTTGTATGACCTACAAGTAGTTGTTCCGGGTCTGGCTGTTTGTGTATGTGAGTTTTAAATGTTTGGAAACGCACCCAAATACAGGAGAAATTCCTAGTGTGGGGCAACATTTTTTAAAAGACAAAAAAAAAACAAACAAAAAAAAAGATTTAGCTGTCAGATCGATTTAGGTGATTCAAAATTAACCCAACAAACTTTAAGGGGCTTACATGACCTAAAGCGCGGTCACTGTCGGACTGCATAGAATAGAAAGAGAAGCGCGATGACACAAGCCTGGTAATTTATTGCAAAATATGAAGAAATTATTTAATTAAAAAAATCTATTGTTTGGACTATAAGAATAATCTGACAAAAATCAGAATGATTGTATGTATATTAGTATGGTTTTTATTGTAAAAAGAAAGTTTTTAGAGGTATTTTCATGATTTTTTCTATCATATCAAATTAGTTGTATTATGTTTTCAACACACGTCACTATCTACCTAGCATATATCCTGAAGAATATCATATATTCTTCTGATTTTGTTTACTGTAGTCGATCATATACATTTATTATTTTTCAAACTTGCGTTTTTTGCGTTTAGATCCTGTAAGCCCCTTAAAAGCATAATACGACCAAAATTTTCTTTTTGCGTGCGTTTCTAGTGAAGCGGAGACGTATAGTGCAGAAATTTACCAATTACAGACAAGAAACGCGATGTGGATTCCATTCAATGTGGTTGCTCGATTCTTGCACGTGTCCGCCGTTAAATGGGGGTTTTCGTGAAAATTTACGACACCAGAAGGACAATTCTACTAATTTTAACAACGTTCACAGTCTGATCTCAGTCGCAATCTGTCAAAAAATACTTCAAATTTCCCTACATTTTGACAAGTTTTTGACATTTCTTTGTCGCTGAGATGAGACTGCGACTAGATTTTGAACGTTTTAAATTACGAGAATTGGCCTTCAGTTGGCATCACTTTGACAAGAGGTCTTCCATTTCGACAATGAATATAAAATATATGATGACGTTCATCATTCGATTCATTCATTCGTTCATCATTCAGTCATGACTAAAGAAAATATAGGCTCTTTGACAGATGCCTGGACCTGACGTGTCAGTGCTGCCACCTAGCGAACGTCATTTCAGAAAACCCTCATTGCGAACACTGCCACACTGGTGGCGGTCTATGTGCCACTACTGGGACACAAGCCCCCTTTTCGTCCGAGGATATGGGCCTTAATCCACCACGCGAACATAGTAAGAGTTGGTTGGTAGTAACATCGTTGTCACACGTCTTCGATTTTTTTAGTTCTAGGACATGAAGTTTCCTTCACCATTTTCAAAGCAGCGGAGATGAAATCCTAACTAATATTATAAATGCGAAAGTTTGTTTGTTTGTTACCTTTTCATGCGTAAACCACTGAACCGATCATCCTGAAATTTTGCATATACGTTGTCAGGTGTACAAAAACGAAGATACCTTTCATCGCGAAAAAAAGTGCTGTTCCCGAGGAAAACAACAATAACGTTATTATGATAATAGATGGCGCTACGTGTCTTTCGAATCTAAAACAGGACAACGTCTGCCGTGTCAGCTAGTAACTTATATAAAGGAAAGTGCCTGCTTGTTCTTTGTTCGAAACCACGACATACGACACGAAAGTCGGAACCGTTACCACTCGGCCACCACTAATGTCATAAATTCACATCATCTGCCTGCTTTTTCCCAACTATGTTGGGGTCAGCTTCCAGTCTAACCAGATGCAGCTGGGTACTAGTATTTTACATGGAGCGACTGCCTATCTGACCTCCACAGCCCAGTTACTGGGGTAATACAAAACCGTTTGGTAAGACTGGTTGTCAGATTTTCGGGCTTCTGACGACCCGTAACGACTGTCAAAGACCCACGAATGACAGCCGGGACCAACGGCTTAACGTGCTTTCCGAGGCACGGAGGGGTCTTGATATGTAAAGATGGTCACCAAGCCACGAACTAACCTCGACAAGCGTAGCTTAACCTGATCGATCAACTCGTGCGGCTAATTTTTCTTAGCCACAAGCTCCTGCTCTCTAATAAATTCCAAAATTATTAGATTACTAGCTTCAGCCCGCGACTTCGTCCGCGTGAAATTTCTTGTTACTCCGACCCACCCCGTCCCTGCCTGTCGATGCCCTGAGGAGACTGGGAAGTCTTATCTGCTTCTGGAGGGAGGTGGGCTGGTTGGAGTAATCGGCCACCATGGCTCACGCACAATGGTCCACTTCAAGGACTAAGTGCGGAAACCTAAACCCCATGATAGATAGATAGATAGATAGACCCACCCCGTCGCATCGCATCGCCTGCCCGCGCTATTACTTCGTTTTTGCTTAGCGTTCTTTCTGACTTTTTTTCTTTTTGCGCGGCTGCTAAAGGTCATAGCGTGATGTTAAATAGCCTATAGCCTTCCTCAAGAATTGGGCTATCAAATGCAAAAAGAATTTTTCAAATCCGACTGGTAGTTCCAGAGATTAGCGCGTTCAACCAAACAAACAAACAAACTCTTCAGCTTTATAATATTAGTACCTATAGATAGTATAGATGAAACTTACTTTAACAGCGCTCTCCAGCACAAATCGCTGTGTGGAATCAATGCTAGCTTTCGGCATTCCATCATTATCCAGCGCTTGTCTCGTTGGCATAAACGAAGCCACCGCTGTGAGCGCAAAGGCGGCGGGTCTGAACGCCAGCCGGGCTCCCCACTTGACCCAGCCTTCGGGTCCATTGTGGAGGATCTGCTGGTATTTGGAGAGAGGGCTTAGGTCGCCGTTGCTGTGGGCAAGAAATAATTTATTGAGTTGGGAAATAGTGTATTCATTTTTAGGGTTCCATACCAAAATGTTAAAACGGAACCCCTATGGTGAGACTCAGTCTGTCTGTCTGTCACAGCTTGATATCTCAAGAACTACTAATGCAATCAACTTGAAATTTGGAATAGTTTTAGATGACGTTTGCCCAACTAATTTGCAAATAAGAAAGAAATAAAAATATTATGTATATTTTTTGCAACCGGGACTGACAGGCAGTCTGAAAAATTTGAAGTGGGGCTACTGGGCATGTGAGGTATCATATGAAAGAGCGCAGTTTGCACATTCTCAAACATTTTTTCTTTAGGCCGCATAGTTTTCGACTTTTGAAGAAAAATGTAAAAAAAAACCGTTCCTCCCCTTATCTCCGAATTTGCAAAGAGCAAAATCTGAAATTATTCTATGTGATAGAAGTTTACGTAAAGAGTCTCTAAATAGCACACTTTTTCAGAAATCATCAACAAAAGTTACATTAGTTCCACTATCGGTCAAGAGATGGCGCTGACATAAAACTGCAATATTCTACACCGCAGTGCACAGTGTTAAAATTCTCTGACGAATATAGGACTCACAGATGAAAATTTAAACACATGGTGGTACGGAACCCTCGGTGCGCAAGTCTGGCTCGCTCTTGACCGGTTTATGATGTCAGGTATTAAATGGTGAGAATGGTGTGTTCTTTTTGGAGCAGCTGTGAGGCACACTCTCCTGCAAATTTCTTACATCAGACTTTACACTTTCTATTTGATTTTTAATGGTTGCTATCTAATGTATGTATCTGGTGTATTGTTTGTCTTTTCAGTATTTTCTTTCTGAATCAATCATCAACTGCTTAGCCTTTTTCCCAACTATGTTAAGATTGGCTTCCAGTCTAACAGGGTGCAGCTGAATACCAGTATTTTACATGGAGCAACTGCCTATCTGACCTCCACATCCCAGTTACTAGGTAATACGATACCCCTTGGTAAGACTGGTTGTCAGACTTTCGGGCTTCTGACTACCCGTAACAACTGTCAAAGATCCACGAATGACAGCCGGACCAACGGCTTAACATGCTTTCTGAGGCACGGAGGGGTCTCGGTATGTAAAAATGGTCACCCATCCACAGACCAACCGCGGCAAGCGTAGCTTAACCTGATCAATCGACCTGCAGGGCTGTTATTATTTATCCACAGGCCCCTCCTCTTTCTTTCTAAATCAATATGGGTACAAAATGGATGTTTGTATACACGCTGTCTTGTAATTTGACATATTCCTTCCAGGATGTGATAGTGTGACCCATTTACAACAGCTAATCACCCCATAAAGCCTAGACAAAAGAAGTATGAAATTGAGAAAATTCAATTTTCCTGTATTTCAGAAAATTTCCTAGAATTCATCAGTAAAAATCACTGTTTTAGAAACTCTCATATAATGAACAGCCTTCGCCTTCATTGCTATTCCATTGAGCACCTAATACTTTTCTCAACTTGCCCACAAACATGTTTCACATTTCCCGTACCGTAAAACTTGTGAGTACCAAGCAGTCAACACTGCAGAAGACTGCATAACTTGGAGACTTGTTACATGAAACTGTGATGCTCAGCATTGAGGGAAAATGTAAGTAAATGAAAAGGGTTATCAAACCCAAAAGTGTAATGCTTGATGTAGCTGAAACTAGCGGCGGCCGAGCACAGTGTGCAGGGCCGGAGCGCCCCAAGAACAAAAATGTTAATATTCTGCAATAGAAAAAATATTGATTTTTCATGGTTTTTTGTTTATAACTATTGTTTGCACTTTTTTTACAGTTATTTATCGATTGATTATCATACCCTACATATAAATGAACATGATAAAAGATATGTCGTTGCGGAACACGACTTTGTTCCAAGTTTTTTTCGCAATTAAAGAGCGCAAACTCGATTTTTATGTTTTTTGTTTATAACAATTGTTTGCACTTTTTTTTTAAATAATCAATGATTGATTATCATACCCTACATATAAATGAACATGATAAAAGATATGTCGTTGCGGAACACGACTTTGTTCCAAGTTTTTTTCGCAATTAAAGAGCGCAAACTCGATTTTTATGTTTTTTGTTTATAACAATTGTTTGCACTTTTTTTTTAAATAATCAATGATTGATTATCATACCCTACATATAAATGAACATGATAAAAGATATGTCGTTGCGGAACACGACTTTGTTCCAAGTTTTTTTTCGCTATTAAATAGCGCAAACTCGATTTTTCATGGTTTTTTGTTTATAACAATTGTTTGCACTTTTTTTACAGTTATTTATCGATTGATTATCACACTCTACATATAATTAAACATGAAAAAAAATATGCCGTTGCGGAACACTACTTTGTTCCAAGTTTTTTTTGCTATTAAATAGCGCAAACTCGATTTTTCATAGTTTTTGTTTATAACAATTGTTTGCACTTTTTTTTTAATTAATCAACGATTGATTATCATACCCTACATACAAATGAACATGATAAAAGATATGTCGTTGCGGAACACGACTTTGTTCCAAGTTTTTTTCGCAATTAAAGAGCGCAAACTCGATTGCCATGGTTTTTTGTTTATAACAATTGCTTGCACTTTTTTTTTCATTTTTTAACGATTGATTATCATACCCTACATATAAATGAACATGATAGAAGATATGTCGTTGCGGAACACGACTTTGTTCCAAGTTTTTTTCGCAATTAAAGAGCGCAAACTCGATTTTTATGGTTTTTTGTTTATAACAATTGTTTGCACTTTTTTTTAAATTTTTTAACGATTGATTATCATACCCTACATATAAATGAACATGATAAAAGATATGTCGTTGCGGAACACGACTTTGTTCCAAGTTTTTTTCGCAATTAAAGAGCGCAAACTCGATTTTTCATGGTTTTTTGTTTATAACAATTGTTTGCACTTTTTTTTTCATTTTTTAATAATTAATTATAATACCCTACATATAATTGAACATGAAAAAAGATATGCCGTTGCGGAACACGACTTTGTTCCAAGTTTTTTTCGCTATTAAAGAGCGCAAACTCGATTTTTCATGGTTTTTTGTTTATAACAATTGTTTGCACTTTTTTTTTCATTTTTTAACGATTGATTATCATACCCTACATATAATTGAACATGAAAAAAGATATGCCGTTGCGGAACACGACTTTGTTCCAAGTTTTTTTCGCTATTAAAGAGCGCAAACTCGATTTTTCATGGTTTTTTGTTTATAACGATTGTTTGCACTTTTTTTTTCATTTTTTAACGATTGATTACCATACCCTACATATAATTGAACATGAAAAAAGATATGCCGTTGCGGAACACGACTTTGTTCCAAGTTTTTTTTCGCTATTAAATAGCGCAAACTCGATTTTTCATGGTTTTTTGTTTATAACAATTGTTTGCACTTTTTTTACAGTTATTTATCGATTGATTATCACACTCTACATATAATTAAACATGAAAAAAAATATGCCGTTGCGGAACACTACTTTGTTCCAAGTTTTTTTTGCTATTAAATAGCGCAAACTCGATTTTTCATAGTTTTTGTTTATAACAATTGTTTGCACTTTTTTTTTAATTAATCAACGATTGATTATCATACCCTACATACAAATGAACATGATAAAAGATATGTCGTTGCGGAACACGACTTTGTTCCAAGTTTTTTTCGCAATTAAAGAGCGCAAACTCGATTGCCATGGTTTTTTGTTTATAACAATTGCTTGCACTTTTTTTTTCATTTTTTAACGATTGATTATCATACCCTACATATAAATGAACATGATAGAAGATATGTCGTTGCGGAACACGACTTTGTTCCAAGTTTTTTTCGCAATTAAAGAGCGCAAACTCGATTTTTATGGTTTTTTGTTTATAACAATTGTTTGCACTTTTTTTTAAATTTTTTAACGATTGATTATCATACCCTACATATAAATGAACATGATAAAAGATATGTCGTTGCGGAACACGACTTTGTTCCAAGTTTTTTTCGCAATTAAAGAGCGCAAACTCGATTTTTCATGGTTTTTTGTTTATAACAATTGTTTGCACTTTTTTTTTAGTTAATCAACGATTGATTATCATACCCTACATATAAATTAACATGATAAAAGATATGTCGTTGCGGAACACGACTTTGTTCCAAGTTTTTTTCGCTATTAAAGAGCGCAAACTCGATTTTTCATGGTTTTTTGTTTATAAAAAAGTAAAAACTTCTTTTATGGGTTACTGTATAAAATGTTATAATAAAATACCACTCGATATTCTTCAACTAAATGAGAAGAAATTTAAAACATGTATTAAACGCACACTATGTAGACAAGCATATTATAAGTTGGATGATTATATCGATGATAAAAATGCTTGGCTTAATGCTGGTCCTGCTCCACAGGCACTTGAGCTCACTAGTTAAAATTTCAATAATTGGAAGAGGTGCTTCCCTTTTTCTTTTTTCTTTGTGTTTCTGACATTAAGAACATAATTCTTTTTTTTTTTTTGTTTTATTCAATAGTCTTTTAATTGTTGAATACTTCGTTATTAAATAATATCTCTTCCTATTTGGTAGTAAAATTCTATTAATCTCTTAAATAAATTACAAACTATAGTGTTGTATAATTTAGAAGCATTTTTAAATTTTGTAAATGTAAGAACCATGTTTTCGTTTACTATGATTTTTTTCATGTTGACTTGAAAGAGCATGGCGGTTGAGAACATGTCATGCTCACTTAAATGTCTCATCGATGGTGGCGCGTGTGTTGGATCATTCGGTTCCCTACAAAATGGTTGAGCTAGATGGTGCTGATCCACGCGTGATGTTCGTGAACGGGCGCCGTCGGTTGAGACTGGTCATTTCTTAACTGCCAAGGCTTATTTTTAATCTCATATTTTGAAATGTTTCTTCATTTGTTTTTTTTTTTTTACATTGTTCTCGCATATAGAAGCAACAATAATTATGTACCCACGATTTGTAATATCTTGATTTAAAAGAGTGTCCATGGAGTTTCTTGCCCGTTCTTCTCCATAGAGATCTACGTTTTGGAATGGGCATCTAGCTTCAACTTTCTGACTGACTGACGGACTATTTTAATTTTAATTTTGACAATTCAAAAGTGCCTGTACAAGGTTTAATTGAAATAAATGCTTTGAGTTTGAGTTTTGAGTTTGAGTATAACAATTGTTTGCACTTTTTTTTTCATTTTTTAATAATTAATTATAATACCCTACATATAATTGAACATGAAAAAAGATATGCCGTTGCGGAACACGACTTTGTTCCAAGTTTTTTTCGCTATTAAAGAGCGCAAACTCGATTTTTCATGGTTTTTTGTTTATAACAATTGTTTGCACTTTTTTTTTCATTTTTTAACGATTGATTATCATACCCTACATATAATTGAACATGAAAAAAGATATGCCGTTGCGGAACACGACTTTGTTCCAAGTTTTTTTCGCTATTAAAGAGCGCAAACTCGATTTTTCATGGTTTTTTGTTTATAACGATTGTTTGCACTTTTTTTTTCATTTTTTAACGATTGATTACCATACCCTACATATAATTGAACATGAAAAAAGATATGCCGTTGCGGAACACGACTTTGTTCCAAGTTTTTTTTCGCTATTAAATAGCGCAAACTCGATTTTTCATGGTTTTTTGTTTATAACAATTGTTTGCACTTTTTTTACAGTTATTTATCGATTGATTATCACACTCTACATATAATTAAACATGAAAAAAAATATGCCGTTGCGGAACACTACTTTGTTCCAAGTTTTTTTTGCTATTAAATAGCGCAAACTCGATTTTTCATAGTTTTTGTTTATAACAATTGTTTGCACTTTTTTTTTAATTAATCAACGATTGATTATCATACCCTACATACAAATGAACATGATAAAAGATATGTCGTTGCGGAACACGACTTTGTTCCAAGTTTTTTTCGCAATTAAAGAGCGCAAACTCGATTGCCATGGTTTTTTGTTTATAACAATTGCTTGCACTTTTTTTTTCATTTTTTAACGATTGATTATCATACCCTACATATAAATGAACATGATAGAAGATATGTCGTTGCGGAACACGACTTTGTTCCAAGTTTTTTTCGCAATTAAAGAGCGCAAACTCGATTTTTATGGTTTTTTGTTTATAACAATTGTTTGCACTTTTTTTTAAATTTTTTAACGATTGATTATCATACCCTACATATAAATGAACATGATAAAAGATATGTCGTTGCGGAACACGACTTTGTTCCAAGTTTTTTTCGCAATTAAAGAGCGCAAACTCGATTTTTCATGGTTTTTTGTTTATAACAATTGTTTGCACTTTTTTTTTAGTTAATCAACGATTGATTATCATACCCTACATATAAATTAACATGATAAAAGATATGTCGTTGCGGAACACGACTTTGTTCCAAGTTTTTTTCGCAATTAAAGAGCGCAAACTCGATTTTTCATGGTTTTTTGTTTATAACAATTGTTGGCACTTTTTTTTTCATTTTTTAACGATTGATTATCATACCCTACATATAAATTAACATGATAAAAGATATGTCGTTGCGGAACACGACTTTGTTCCAAGTTTTTTTCGCAATTAAAGAGCGCAAACTCGATTTTTCATGGTTTTTTGTTTATAACAATTGTTTGCACTTTTTTTTTAGTTAATCAACGATTGATTATCATACCCTACATATAAATTAACATGATAAAAGATATGTCGTTGCGGAACACGACTTTGTTCCAAGTTTTTTTCGCAATTAAAGAGCGCAAACTCGATTTTTCATGGTTTTTTGTTTATAACAATTGTTGGCACTTTTTTTTCATTTTTTAACGATTGATTATCATACCCTACATATAATTGAACATGAAAAAAGATATGCCGTTGCGGAACACGACTTTGTTCCAAGTTTTTTTCGCTATTAAAGAGCGCAAACTCGATTTTTCATGGTTTTTTGTTTATAACAATTGGTTGCACTTTTTTTTTCATTTTTTAACGATTGATTATCATACCCTACATATAATTGAACATGAAAAAAGATATGCCGTTGCGGAACACGACTTTGTTCCAAGTTTTTTTCGCTATTAAAGAGCGCAAACTCGATTTTTCATGGTTTTTTGTTTATAACAATTGTTTGCACTTTTTTTTTCATTTTTTAATAATTAATTATAATACCCTACATATAATTGAACATGAAAAAAGATATGCCGTTGCGGAACACGACTTTGTTCCAAGTTTTTTTCGCTATTAAAGAGCGCAAACTCGATTTTTCATGGTTTTTTGTTTATAACAATTGTTTGCACTTTTTTTTTCATTTTTTAATAATTAATTATAATACCCTACATATAATTGAACATGAAAAAAGATATGCCGTTGCGGAACACGATTTTGTTCCAAGTTTTTTTCGCTATTAAAGAGCGCAAACTCGATTTTTCATGGTTTTTAGTTTATAACAATTGTTTGCACTTTTTTTTAAATTAATCAACGATTGATTATCATACCCTACATATAAATGAACATGATAAAAGATATGTCGTTGCGGAACACGACTTTGTTCCAAGTTTTTTACGCTATTAAAGAGCAAACTCGATTTTTCATGGGTTTTGTTTATAACAATTGTTTGCACTTTTTTTTTCATTTTTTAACGATTGATTATCATACTCTACATATAATTGAACATGAAAAAAGATATGCCGTTGCGGAACACGACTTTGATCCAAGTTTTTTTCGCTATTAAAGAGCGCAAACTCGATTTTTCATGGTTTTTTGTTTATAACTATTGTTTGCACTTTTTTTACAATTATTTATCGATTGATTATATAATTAAACATGAAAACAGATATGCCGTTGCGGAACACGACTTTGTTCCAAGATTTTTTCGCTATTAAATAGCGCGATTTTCGATTTCTCATGGTTTTTTGTTTATAACAATTGTTCACACTTTTTTAGAAATTATCCATCGATGAAATTTCAATTTGTTTATACAATACATTTGAAAAAACAATATTTCGTTGCGGAGCACATCTATCTTCCAATTTTTTGACTTTATTAAATAGCGCGTTTTTTTATTTTTATGGTTTCATGCTTACAATGGTAAATGGGCGGTTCAGTCACCTCCAAAAGAATTCGCTAAGCCCTTATTTCTAATTTACGTGCATGAAATCTCTATGCAATCGTATTTTTATTTGTAATATGTAAACAACTCTTCATATACACTGAGATACAAAATTTAGCTATTTCTTAGACGTCTGACTCAAATCAATGAAATTTTATTTGAATAGTGGCAAAGAAAGATTTTCTGTTTATAAATTAAATATGACATAAAAGGAACAGTATCAAAATTATGTCAATAATATACATTCATTGAATTCATTTGATATTTGTCCAAAAAAACCTATTGTATTATATGTATTCACCATTTAAATGAATTTATACTTTTGACATTCATTTAATCAAATGATTTATTTGTGGAAGTAAAACGATTTTTTTCGTTCCGAAAAAGTGATTCAAATAAATAAATCAGTACATTTCAAACTATCAAATAATATTTTGTTTCCTAAAAATTCAAATATTTTTAACATTAGCTTCCTAGAAGATTATGAACTTATATTCAAGGCTGAAATGTATCAATATTAAACAGGAAAATTATGATTAAGATTTCTTAAAAAAAAAAAAAAAACCATTATTATTCATATTGAGCGTAGTGTTGGTATACCACGTGAGTATACCACCTATGAAATACTGAAAAGCCATATTCAAAAAAAGTTGAAAAAACGAACTGAAAGTTTCTCGATGGCTTTATGTAAACGATTTGTTTGTTTCCATTCTGAGCGGCTCGTTGTTTAGTGGTAACGCTCTAAGTCGGTCCAATCATTAAATACCATCTTAGGACAGTAATATTGAATTTATGAAATATTATAATACTTCGAGGAAATATTGCGACTATTCAAAATAATAATTTAATTCATCGGAAGAACATTTACTTCATGAAACAATTTTTTTTCTCATTGTAGTTATTTACAGTGGAGCCTCTCTAATTGTTCTGACTCGGGAGCGTGAGTTCTAGGACATTCGACTTTCTTTTGGATTGTTCGGTTTTCGAGATATTCCTAAGCGTTGTTTGAATTTTATTCTAATTTTTCCATGTAAACTTTGATCGTGCCTCTTATGTTATAATTGTGACATCTGTGTTATTCTTTTTGGATTACTTTTTTCGCTGCATCATTCAGATACCAGATTGGTGTGATTTTTTCACCTTCAACTTTATTATTCAATTAACGTGATTTTCTGTAGTTATTTTTGTTGGATGTTTTTTTTTTTTTGGCATTTTTCGTTGATTTGTCTATTGAGATTTCCTGTCTTCATTAGCTTACTTGCTCATATATTTTTTCCGTTTTTATCATTCTTACTTTGCTGAAAATAATTCACTTTAATTATTGTTTATTTGCTTTTCTTATTTTACCGATAGCTTCGTGTCGTATTCGGAGACTTTTTTTTGATTATATACGAAATTCATTTGGAGTTAATATGAAAATTACTATTAAAGAGTTATCTGAAGCTCTGTTAAAAGTAGGTGGTGAGCGTTCCATAGATGAAATTAAAAATTCTAATGACGTAAATTTTTACAAACTTCAAAATTGTTTTTTTCAACGGGTAAGTAAGTATATTTTGCATCAACGCGGTTCCGCTAATATCCATCGAATCACTATTAAAAAATATTCAGGCGCTTGTTATCGTTTATTCCATCGGAAATTCAATGAAATTCGGGTAATTTGTCAAAATATCGTTTTTACGCGAAATAATTTACCGAGAGTAATAGAATATAACGTTCACAATACATATAGGAACAATGAACAATCTCAACAATCTCCAGAAAGCACTGTTTCTGTTGAAGATGCTCCAAATATTATGTGTACTACCAATGAAACTGACGAAAATTTAATAATTACAAAAGAAGTTAATAACATAGATCTCGATTTCAATGATGATAGTGATAATTGCAATCATCATTCTGAGGTAAATAATTCTCCTAGCAATAGTAGTACTAATAACTCTTTTTATAATAATTCTTTTGACAATTTTGATATTCCCAACAATAGTACAGTAAATGATAATGATAAAGATAATAATAAAAATGATAACAGAAATAACTTTAATATCAAATATAATAGTAATTTGATTGATAAAATCATCGTTCCGCGAACCTTTTGGGAAAAATATTGGTGTGGAAAACTCCGTTTAAAAAAAGGGTGGACAGATGCATTTTATGAAATTTTTCGTCAAAAATATCCCCATTGTATACTTTCATTTAAATACCACAAATGCTATACCGAAAAACAAAATAATAAAACATATTTCTCAGCAACTGCTGAGTGCAAAAATAGTTCATGCGCAACATTTACATTTTCATGCAATGAATCGATTATAAATCCACTTTCAGATAAAGAAATAAAAATTAAAATCAGTAAAAATATAAATCATAACATTATTGAAAATCATAGAAGATTTATTAAAGACGAAAATCGAGAAAAACTAAAAATACAACTTAGAATGAAAACGCCGAATTCAGTAAAATTAGAAAATTTTGCTGCAGCAGATGAAAAATTTTTTTCAAAAGGTAATCTGTGTGATGTTCCCAGTTTGCATTTATTACAAAAAATATCGAGTGAAAACAATTGTATAGACGATTTAGATAAGGATTTTGTACAGTTTTTACAAAAACAAAAAAAATTGTATTCAAAAAAATGGCCCCACAATTCATTTCCCGGTTACATTCAAAATATATCTCTCTACCCTTTTTATGTTATTTTATTCACGGCCCGGCAGTTAGATCATTTACTATCGAAAAAAGGGTTAATTTTTTTGCATTTAGATGCTACTGGTAGTGTTATAGCCGATATTCCCTTTATTTCTAAAAAACCCTTATATTATGCTCTAACTTTATCCGGAAAAATGAAATCGTACGGTCCACTTCCAATAGCAGAATTCATCTCCACATCCCACAGTTCTTTAGACATTTCTTTTTTCCTCAGCACCGTAAACAATGCAATTAGAAAACTTTCAAATCGCACATTGGTAGTACACAAAATAGAAACCGACTTTAGCCTTGCCCTTATTCAAGGGATTCTCAATGGATTTAATCTAATGTCGATGCCAGAATATTTGGAAATAGCTTATCGAGTTGTTAATGATGATATAGCTATTTCATTCACAATAATACATATTTGTTCGAGCCATATGATATCAATGGTAAAAAGAAAAGCAAAGAAATGTATGAATAAAGAAAACAATATAAAAATTTTGTTACATTTTATTTCTAAAATGATACATTGTTCCACTATGAAAGATGCAGAAAATATATTTAAAAAAGGTAGCATAATTTTCGGAACTAAATTTTGGAATAGCGATGAATTAAATCGGTGTATCACAGATATTTCAAAAAGTTCAATAGAAGATCGCGAAACAGTCATAGAATCGAAAAACAGCATTATTGACGAAGAATTTTTTAATGATGATCCATGTATTGTCAAAAGCACTGAACAAATATTCATAAATCAAGACCATAAAAATCATTATAAATATCGTTTTGCATCACCATTTCAAATTTTTTTTCAGAAAATTTATCAGAAAATACAGGAAATTGAGCACAACAGTGAAACTACAGAAAATACATTTTATGATATTCAAATTATGGATTATTTGTTAAAATACCTGATGCCATTTTTTCCTTTGTGGTCCGCTATTTTGTTGCATCGCGTAAATGATGGGGAAAAAAAATATTATAGATATTCTAATGCCACAGCTGAAACGTGGTTTAATATTGTAAAAAATAATGTATGTGAGGGGAAAAAAAATATACCTGTACCGCGTTTCATTAGTATAATTGAGAAAGACATATTGGGCCGAATCAGAGAGCGAGAAACCTCATTAGAGACAGAAAGACAAAAACGTAGGCGTAAAAATATTCCGATAAAATGGACTGACGACGAAGAATCGTGGAACAGAAAAAAACGACGATGCACATATTTTACAAATGAAAAAATAAAAGCTATAGACAAAACTATCCCAAATTACAATGCAATAAGTTCTAATGAAATCAAAAAAATTAGCAATAATGAAGACGAACATGACATATTGAAATCACATGAAGCTAACGACGAAACTATAAGCCTAATGATAAATAAAGAGACTGAAACTTATAAAAAACTGCTAAAACCAACATTAGAATATCCGGGAGAACTGTCAAATTTAAATAAATTTATGTATGGTCTTTCTGTTAATAACAGAAGTTTTGAGACTCTAGGTATTGGGCGCCAATTAGATGATAATATTATAAATGCTACATTATTATTATATCAGAATATCGCGCGGTTAAACAATATGAAAGTAATTTGCTTCGAAACGTTTATAGCTTCAGATATTATACAAAACAAAATAATCCGCAGAGGATTTTTAAAATGGTTGAAGGCAACAAATATTGGAGAATATGATATATGGCTGATTCCGGTGCACAATGCAAGTCACTGGACACTTCTAATTATTATCCCTGATCATAAAATATTTTTATACATAGATTCACTAAATTTCGAAATACCAGAAAACTTAATAGAGGGATTCCAAAATATAATTTCTTTTCATATATATAATTCAAATTCCATTGACTGGGGCCTTTGGACAATCGCAAAACCGTATGATATACCACAACAATCAGCATCAGGAAATAATTGTGGTGTCCATGTACTTACGTGGGCACATTTATTAGTATCCAGTTCTTTTTGTCCATTCACAGAAAAAGATATGAATTTTGCAAGGAAAGGAATAGCGCGAATGTTGATGGACAAAAAAAAATTGGAAAGGAAGAAAACAGCCACATCACATCTCCGCCATATATATTTTTCCGATTTAGAAATTTCAGACGTAGAAGCCAACAACAATAAAATTCCCATTGATTACAAGCCACCATTAGGATCACAAAGCACATTCGAATACGTAGCATCGGTAAAATTTTTGTTATCAGTAGATGAACGCGATTATGGAACCAGATCAAAAAAAAAAAATTAGTTCTTAATAAATGCGGGTGTCCAAAGAATATAGAAAAATAATATAGCAAAGTATAAATAATCGATAAATTATTTTCCAGGAAGTGCAGACAATTTTTTTAAACAAAAAATCGTGCTAAAAATGTGAGATTTAACGTGTATCACCCTTTTACGTGCCTTATCCACGCTTCCTTTCATCTTTCCTTTTTCTCAATCTCACTTTTTCACTACATTTTCACATTTCACTACACTCACCGTATACATTTTTTCCCATACGCGGGTAAATAGGCACATAGGTTTTTCAGAAAAAAACCCAGTGGTACCGCCTGGACTCGTGCCCTCGATCCACGTTGCCGTGAGCCGAGTGCCTTACCGCTAACGCCATCGGCCGCTCTTAAAAAGTCGTGCTATTTGATAGGGTACAAACTTGGAACAAAGTCGTGTTCCGCGACAGCATACATTGTTTCATGTTTGAAACATGAAAAAAAAAATTAAAAAAAAATAAAAAAATAATAATAAAAAAAGAAAGAAAAAACAAACAAAAAAAGAAAAAACAAACAAAAAAAAAGTGCGCAAACAATTGTTATAATAATTCATGTTTAATTATATGTAGAGTGTGATAATCAACCGATAAATAACTGTAAAAAAAGTGCAAACAATTGTTATAAACAAAAAACCATGAAAAATCGAGTTTGCTCTTTAATAGCGTAAAAAACTTGGAACAAAGTCGTGTTCCGCAACGACATATCTTTTATCATGTTCATTTCTATGTAGGGTATGATAATCAATCGTTGATTAATTTAAAAAAAAGTGCAAACAATTGTTATAAACAAAAAACCATGAAAAATCGAGTTTGCGCTCTTTAATAGCGAAAAAAACTTGGAACAAAGTCGTGTTCCGCAACGGCATATCTTTTTTCATGTTCAATTATATGTAGGGTATTATAATTAATTATTAAAAAATGAAAAAAAAAGTGCAAACAATTGTTATAAACAAAAAACCATGAAAAATCGAGTTTGCGCTCTTTAATAGCGAAAAAAACTTGGAACAAAGTCGTGTTCCGCAACGGCATATCTTTTTTCATGTTCAGCTATATGTAGGGTATGATAATCAATCGTTAAAAAATGAAAAAAAAAGTGCAAACAATTGTTATAAACAAAAAACCATGGCAATCGAGTTTGCGCTCTTTAATAGCGAAAAAAACTTGGATCAAAGTCGTGTTCCGCAACGGCATATCTTTTTTCATGTTCAGCTATATGTAGGGTATGATAATCAATCGTTAAAAAATGAAAAAAAAAGTGCAAACAATTGTTATAAACAAAAAACCATGGCAATCGAGTTTGCGCTCTTTAATAGCGAAAAAAACTTGGAACAAAGTCGTGTTCCGCAACGACATATCTTTTATCATGTTCATTTATATGTAGGGTATGATAATCAATCGTTGATTAATTAAAAAAAAAGTGCAAACAATTGTTATAAACAAAAAACCATGGCAATCGAGTTTGCGCTCTTTAATAGCGAAAAAAACTTGGAACAAAGTCGTGTTCCGCAACGGCATATTTTTTTTCATGTTTAATTATATGTAGAGTGTGATAATCAATCGATAAATAACTGTAAAAAAAGTGCAAACAATTGTTATAAACAAAAAACCATGAAAAATCGAGTTTGCGCTCTTTAATAGCGAAAAAAACTTGGAACAAAGTCGTGTTCCGCAACGACATATCTTTTATCATGTTCAGCTATATGTAGGGTATGATAATCAATCGTTAAAAAATGAAAAAAAAAGTGCAAACAATTGTTATAAACAAAAAACCATGGCAATCGAGTTTGCGCTCTTTAATAGCGAAAAAAACTTGGAACAAAGTCGTGTTCCGCAACGACATATCTTTTATCATGTTCATTTATATGTAGGGTATGATAATCAATCGTTGATTAATTAAAAAAAAAGTGCAAACAATTGTTATAAACAAAAAACCATGGCAATCGAGTTTGCGCTCTTTAATAGCGAAAAAAACTTGGAACAAAGTCGTGTTCCGCAACGGCATATTTTTTTTCATGTTTAATTATATGTAGAGTGTGATAATCAATCGATAAATAACTGTAAAAAAAGTGCAAACAATTGTTATAAACAAAAAACCATGAAAAATCGAGTTTGCGCTCTTTAATAGCGAAAAAAACTTGGAACAAAGTCGTGTTCCGCAACGACATATCTTTTATCATGTTCAGCTATATGTAGGGTATGATAATCAATCGTTAAAAAATGAAAAAAAAAGTGCAAACAATTGTTATAAACAAAAAACCATGGCAATCGAGTTTGCGCTCTTTAATAGCGAAAAAAACTTGGAACAAAGTCGTGTTCCGCAACGACATATCTTTTATCATGTTCATTTATATGTAGGGTATGATAATCAATCGTTGATTAATTAAAAAAAAAGTGCAAACAATTGTTATAAACAAAAAACCATGGCAATCGAGTTTGCGCTCTTTAATAGTGAAAAAAACTTGGAACAAAGTCGTGTTCCGCAACGGCATATTTTTTTTTCATGTTTAATTATATGTAGAGTGTGATAATCAATCGATAAATAACTGTAAAAAAGTGCAAACAATTGTTATAAACAAAAAACCATGAAAAATCGAGTTTGCGCTATTTAATAGCGAAAAAAATTGGAACAAAGTCGTGTTCCGCAACGGCATATCTTTTTTCATATTCAATTATATGTAGGGTATGATAATCAATCGTTAAAAAATGAAAAAAAAAGTGCAAACAATTGTTATAAACAAAAAACCATGGCAATCGAGTTTGCGCTCTTTAATAGCGAAAAAAACTTGGAACAAAGTCGTGTTCCGCAACGACATATCTTTTATCATGTTCATTTATATGTAGGGTATGATAATCAATCGTTGATTAATTAAAAAAAAAGTGCAAACAATTGTTATAAACAAAAAACCATGGCAATCGAGTTTGCGCTCTTTAATAGCGAAAAAAACTTGGAACAAAGTCGTGTTCCGCAACGGCATATTTTTTTTCATGTTTAATTATATGTAGAGTGTGATAATCAATCGATAAATAACTGTAAAAAAAGTGCAAACAATTGTTATAAACAAAAAACCATGAAAAATCGAGTTTGCGCTATTTAATAGCGAAAAAAACTTGGAACAAAGTTGTGTTCCGCAACGGCATATCTTTTTTCATGTTCAATTATATGTAGGGTATGATAATCAATCGTTAAAAAATGAAAAAAAAAGTGCCAACAATTGTTATAAACAAAAAACCATGAAAAATCGAGTTTGCGCTCTTTAATTGCGAAAAAAACTTGGAACAAAGTCGTGTTCCGCAACGACATATCTTTTATCATGTTAATTTATATGTAGGGTATGATAATCAATCGTTGATTAACTAAAAAAAAAGTGCAAACAATTGTTATAAACAAAAAACCATGAAAAATCGAGTTTGCGCTCTTTAATAGCGAAAAAAACTTGCGAACAAAGTCCCGTTCCGCAACGGCATATCTTTTTTCATGTTCAGTTATATGTAGGGTATGATAATCAATCGTTAAAAAATGAAAAAAAAAGTGCAAACAATCGTTATAAACAAAAAACCATGAAAAATCGAGTTTGCGCTCTTTAATTGCGAAAAAAACTTGGAACAAAGTCGTGTTCCGCAACGACATATCTTTTATCATGTTCATTTATATGTAGGGTATGATAATCAATCATTGATTATTTAAAAAAAAAGTGCAAACAATTGTTATAAACAAAAAACATAAAAATCGAGTTTGCGCTCTTTAATTGCGAAAAAAACTTGGAACAAAGTCGTGTTCCGCAACGACATATCTTTTATCATGTTCATTTATATGTAGGGTATGATAATCAATCGTTAAAAAATTAAAAAAAAAGTGCAAACAATTGTTATAAACAAAAAAACCATGAAAAATCGAGTTTGCGCTCTTTAATTGCGAAAAAAACTTGGAACAAAGTCGTGTTCCGCAACGACATATCTTTTATCATGTTCATTTATATGTAGGGTATGATAATCAATCGTTAAAAAATTAAAAAAAAAGTGCAAACAATTGTTATAAACAAAAAACCATGAAAAATCGAGTTTGCGCTCTTTAATTGCGAAAAAAACTTGGAACAAAGTCGTGTTCCGCAACGACATATCTTTTATCATGTTCATTTATATGTAGGGTATGATAATCAATCATTGATTATTTAAAAAAAAAGTGCAAACAATTGTTATAAACAAAAAACATAAAAATCGAGTTTGCGCTCTTTAATTGCGAAAAAAACTTGGAACAAAGTCGTGTTCCGCAACGACATATCTTTTATCATGTTCATTTATATGTAGGGTATGATAATCAATCATTGATTATTTAAAAAAAAAGTGCAAACAATTGTTATAAACAAAAAACATAAAAATCGAGTTTGCGCTCTTTAATTGCGAAAAAAACTTGGAACAAAGTCGTGTTCCGCAACGACATATCTTTTATCATGTTCATTTATATGTAGGGTATGATAATCAATCATTGATTATTTAAAAAAAAAGTGCAAACAATTGTTATAAACAAAAAACATAAAAATCGAGTTTGCGCTCTTTAATTGCGAAAAAAACTTGGAACAAAGTCGTGTTCCGCAACGACATATCTTTTATCATGTTCATTTATATGTAGGGTATGATAATCAATCATTGATTATTTAAAAAAAAAGTGCAAACAATTGTTATAAACAAAAAACATAAAAATCGAGTTTGCGCTCTTTAATTGCGAAAAAAACTTGGAACAAAGTCGTGTTCCGCAACGACATATCTTTTATCATGTTCATTTATATGTAGGGTATGATAATCAATCGATAAATAACTGTAAAAAAAGTGCAAACAATAGTTATAAACAAAAAACCATGAAAAATCAATATTTTTTCTATTGCAGAATATTAACATTTTTGTTCTTGGGGCGCTCCGGCCCTGCACACTGTGCTCGGCCGCCGCTAGTTTCAGCTACATTAATGCTTGCCATCACTAGAGCTGTTATATGAAGGCAGTTGCATTAAGTTTGTTTATGAAAATATGACTATATTTTGTGAAAACTGGAAAGCATTTTGTAATACTTTGAAAAGGATGATGCAAAGTAGGTAATTTAGTCATAGTCACGTTTAATTGCGACTAAATGAATACAATTAAAGAATAAGCTTTGAATTTTTACAACAGGCATAACAATTTTATAGAAATAATTACCATAAATTATTAATTTAGTGTCTTTGTTTACATTTAACGAGGTGCATTAAAATGCCACGAAAACGCGGGGAAAAGGGCTCAAATCGCGCATAGAGGATTAACACAGGCTGAAAAAGCATATAGATAAAAAAAAACACGGACTTACCGAAACATTTCTTCTACCACGATGTCCAGGCATGCAGGAGTTCGTCCTCTTCGATTGAACGCAGTTTTCGCATCCGCAGCAGACACTATAGGGTCCTTCCTGCTCCTACACCACTGCCGCAGCATATCAGACCAGAATTTCATCTTCATATCCCAGGATTCTGGATTCGCTGCCTTTAATCGAAAAGGTGCAAATAACGCGTTCATACGAACGTCGTCAGACCAGCACTGAGGAAGGTCACCCTCCGGTATTCCGCAACCTGGTAGACCCATTTTTTATTAACAAATCTATTTTGACGGATAACTTTAGATTTTTGTTGTTCTAAACTGTAATTTTTGTGATTTAAAAAATGGGTGACTTCCGAACACAATGGCGTGCGAAAATTTTTGACGTTTAGGGATACCATACCAGATTATTAAAGTGAAAACCATAGCAAAAAAAAAATGCTATAATTGCATAAAAAAAAGAATAAATTCTCATCTTTTCACGATAAAAAGAAGATTCTAACTATCTTATTCTAATGTGCAAGATCCTAAGATAAACTGTCTAAGGCAAGATTCTCATAAAAGAGCCATCAAAGTGATCAAAACTTTAACAATTTTGCAGGCAGGTTCTTTATTAGAATTCGTGTCACTCATATATCATTGATTTGTATTTAAGAAAATTGGGTTGCAGAGCATTCATTACTTGCTTAAGAATTTTAGCTACGATTAAAAAAAAATGGCATTGTTCAAGAAGGATTTTGTAGCGTGTGTCAATGTGCGCTTGTTTTGTTTGATTCTCAATCTCATATGATGCAACACTAAGAGAAATGTCATCAAATTCTTTTCGGACATTCCGCAATTTTGGGCCATTTTTAATCTGTGTGTCTACGTTCGTGCAGCGTTGCTATTAACTATTAAATTGTGAAACGGTATTTTCCCAATATTTCACGCTGTTTTACCAATAAATCGTTACTAGTGAACCAAGGACACATCTATTATTCTCTGCCGGTAAGTTTTTGAACCAAACATCAACAAAGTTTTCGATGAGAATCTATCTGATTTGGTTGGTCACGACTCACGACACAAAAAATCTCGATGTATCAACATTTTTATGAAAATTTCGCTGATAAAATGATGTTTCAGGTCTTAAATATTTCATTCGCCGGTTTATATGAGCATCATCATAACGTAGAGTTAAAACATTATTTATCATTATTATTTATTGAGTAAATTGTACTTGAAGTTGCAAAACTGGTTTTGTCCAGAGTACTTATAGTAATTACTTTAAACTTCGAGCTCTGTCCTGTCCTGTGTGTCTGTTATTTACTAAGCTATTTCGGTGCGCAATATACAAGACGTTGTTAGGATGAATGAGTGTTACCTTGGCCTGTTGTTAATAATTCCTGAAATGTTTAGTTTTATAAAATAAGTTGTTTAAATGTTGATATGAACTTTTTTTATTTGACCTGCATGCTCAAGCCATTTTTAGTAAGTGGTATCAGCAGAATAAAATAGATAAGCAATTGTTCCATGTAAAATACTGGTATTCAACTGCATCTGATTAGACTAGAAGCCAACCCCAAAACATTTAAGAAATGCTAAGCAAATGATAGTATAAAAAGAATTACTTTATTCTTAACTATTTTTGGACATATTAATAATTAAGCACATTTTTCTTGTTTTTTCATGTGGCATTGACTTCTTTTCTTTCTAAATAAATGTTAATTTATGTCCTGGGATTTGTTGTATATCATGAAATACAGTTCCTTGTTCTAAAAAGCACTTCCAGTTCCAGACATGGCCATACATTACTCGACTCACACATCTTAGGAATATAATGTATGGACTTTAAAAGAAACCATGCATGACCTCTGAATTTGTTTCAGCAATTATTTTCAGGGATCAGGCAGCAAGGCATCTAGATTTAAAATATTCACCAAAATCTACTTACATAAATAAACATTTTATTTCAATTATAACGAATTTTAAGCCATTATTCCAGGCTGTCATTCTTGGATCTTTGACAGTTGTTACAGGTCCTCAGAAGCCCGAAAGTCTGACAACCAGTCTTACCAAGGAATATCATGTTATCCAGTCACTGGGTTGTGGAGGTCAGATAGGCAGTTGCTCCATGTAAAATACTGGTATTCAGCTGCATCTGGTTAGACTGGAAGCCAATCCCATTATAGTTGGAAAAAGGTTAGGCAGATTTTATTAGACAGAATATGTCTAAATAAATCGGAATATCTTATATTAAGTTAAAAAAAATGTTCAAATTATGATCCATCTAACATATGTATTTATAACACGGATCATAATTTAAACATCATTGAATTATTATTTGCTAACAAAAATTCACACCTGACTGTGAATTTAACAATGGCTTCTTACAAAATATTGACATGGTTTGCACGCGGTAAGATGACGCGGGAAATATAATTACAGAATTGATACAGTGCGTGCCACATAAGAAGAGACTTGACCCCGCCTCCCCGCCTCCCCGCCTCTTTCCGCCGCGCCTATGACGTCCGGACCCGCCCCGCACTCATACCGCTAAAGATACCTTAAATCGTGTTCTGCGCATGTCGGACCACGTGGTGTGTCAAGTCTCTTCTTACGTGGCACGCACTGTACCTTCTATGTTCTGGGTTTCGTTTCTGCACTTAGTCCTTCAATGGAGTATTGTGCGTGGGCCATGGCGGCCGTCAGTGGTTATTCCAACCAGCCCACCTCCCTCCAGAAGCTGATTAAGTCTCCTGGTCTGTCGAGAACTTCTGTGTACGATTTGGGTGTCCCGAGGGTTTCTGACCTAATCTGGGTGACGCCTGTGCACTCAAAGAGCACATACGCAATGGTTTCATCAGCCTCCATGCAAGCCCTGCACAGGGGACTGTCCATTATGCCTAATGTGTGAAAGTGTTTGTTTAGCGAGCAGTGTCCTGTGATGGTTCCCGTCACCAGGCGCAGGCCTTTCCTTTCCAGTCGTAGTAAGCGCCTGATTAGCCTGCCATCCAATGACGGCATAGCTTCTTTGGAATGCCTGCAGCCTGGTGACGACGTCCATCAGCTTTCTGCTTGCGTGTGGGTGTGCTCCTGTAGCCACCTGCGTAGTTGGTTGAAGAGGATGGACATGACAGGTTCCGGTCCACAAACTGACATACTGGATGCCCTTATGGCCAGCTCGTCAGCTGCGTCGCTGCCTAGCGAATTGATACCTTTATTTGTCATGTTCTTCAGAACGGTCAGCTGCGTACTCGCAACCGGGCGTGCGTGTGCAACCGGCGTGCGTGTGCAACCGGCGTGCGTGTGCAACCGGCGTGCGTGTGCAACCGGCACGCTCATTGCGTAACACAATATCAATCACAATCTGAATCATGTTGAAGCATATTGCTAATCCATCCTACTAATATTATAAACGCGAAAGTGAGGATGGATGGATGGATGGATACTGGATGTTTGTTACTCTTTCACGTAAAAACTACTGAACGGATTTGGATGAAATAGTAGCCTATATGTTAATCCAGGGTGTCAGCTACCTCCATACAAATTTTTTTCAAAATCTGTCCAGCCGTTTGAGCGTGAAGAAGTAACAAAGATATAAACACACACTCACAAACCTTCGCCTTTATAATATTAGTGTGATGTAAGTAAAACCTAGCCAGAGAGCTCGGAATCCATTAAAACAAGAATCACGTAAATTGGATAAGTGGTTCTCGAGTTGTGGACTAATTGACAGACAGACAAAGTGATATTGCGTTTCATAATAATTATGTGATGTTACGAAGGTTGAACTATGACGTTATTATGTCTAAATATTTATATTTCTTATCAAATAGTTAGATAATAATTATAAGAGACATTGTCCGCAACTTCGTCCGCGTGAAACTTGGGTCTCCCGACCCATCGCATCGCATCGCCTGCCCGCGCTTCGTTCTGACTTGTTTTATTTTTGCTCGGGTAGCTTCTAAGGGGACTAGAATCAATTCTATTTGTTGTAATTTCTGACGTTCAAAAGTGCCTTTTATGTGCCTATTTGAAATAAATGCTTTGACTTTGCTATCGTGAAGTTAATATCCTAAAGCATACATCCAAAAAGATTTTTTCAAATCCGACTCCAGAGTCCGGTTCCAGAGTCGCAGTCAAACAAACAAACTCTTCAGGTATTTTTTCCAGGATGGGAAATCATCAAATGACCCCTCCCGTTCTGGGTGGAGCGGAAGGGAGTGTTAGGCTCTTACAGACTAAAACCCACCCGTGTACCTTCCTTAGCCCTTTATGTTTCGGGCCAGCGGTAACCCTTTCGGACAATCCCGCTGACCCGGCAGGCTTCGGCTCTATCGGGCCCCTTCACATGATGCTGACATCTCTTTGAGGCGAGCGTGGAACACGTACACGCCGTCCGGCACGGGCCGGGTCCTGATCGGACGATGAGCTACCCATTACTCTCCGTCCGCAGGCCCGCGCCTACGGTGGCCGGGAGTCGTCGCGCGGCTCCCGACGCCCGCAGCGTCTCCCGACGCGACGCCCGGAGCGTCTCCCGACGCCCGGAGTGTCTCCCGCGGCGGCTGGGACGGGAGGCTCTCTCCCTCAGCCATCCCGCCACCGCCTTCGCTAGCAGGACTGCTTCGCAGAAGGAGGTGACTGCCTCCCACTAAACTCTTCAGCTTTGTTATTATTAGTATAGCTATGTATTTATTAAAGCTGTTGTTAGTTCATTTTTAACAAGGGTACAGATAAGATTACTAAATCATAATTGATAATCTGACCCTAAATAAAAATAGGTTTAGCACTATCATGGTTATAAGGCGAACCATGATTTCAATTTAATCGTAAAATAAATAAAAAAGAGGGTGTATGCTTATCAGCACACGATGGAAGTAAAAATTCACGACTCGAGCAGACTATGCGCGATTCAGCGCCGAGTATACCCGATTCAGCGCCGAGTATACCTAAATCAGCGCCGAGTATAACCGATTCGGCGGCGCCGGGAATACCTAAATCAGCGCTGAGTATAACCAATTCGGCGCCGAGAATACCTAAATCAGCGCTGATTATAACCGATTCACGCCGAGAATACCTAAATCAGCGCTGAGTATAACCGATTCGGCGCCGAGTATAACCGTATCAACGCCGAGTATACCTAAATCTTTCTTTTCTTCCTTTCAGTTACCGCGCTGAATTGAGATTTTGTTTTTGTATTTCATAGCCAAGTTCTTGAGGAAGTTCTATAGTTTATGTAACACACTCGCACATCGCGCTAGGATCCTTAGGTGCCGAGCAAAAAGTCAAAAAGTACGCTAAGCGAAAACGGAGTACTAGCGCGCTCTTAAAAATGTTCAAAATCTAGTCTCAATCTCATCCCAGCGCAGCGATAATCAATGTCAAAAATGTATGTAAATTGATCGTAATTTTAACAAATTGAGACTGATATTAGAATGGGAACCAATCAATCAATAAAACGTTCGGAACGTACGTTCTTAAACATACGGGAATTGCAGGATTGTCCGAAAGGGTTACCGCTGGCCCGGAACATAAAGGGCTAAGGAAGGAACACGGGTGGGTTTTAGTCAGTAAGAGTCTGACACTCCCTTCCGCTCCACCCAGAGCGAGACATTTGATGATTTCCCATCCTGAAAAAAAAAAGGTCATACACGCACGCCCGCCGGTTGCGAGCAGGAACTTGAAACGTTACTCAAAGTAACGTTACGCGTAGTTCCAGTACCGATAATTTGTACCGTTCCACCAGGATCGTAACAAAATTAATTCCTTGGCTCTAACGATACTGAGAAACGGAACGAAATCTTAAACTGTTCAATAACAATATTATCAATGTATCGTTATTAGTATAACGATATAATAACGTTATTCATTTCGATACTGCCGGTAGATTCTGTAAAAATCTCACCGTGAAAACCTAAGTGAAGTGAGTTTGTTTTTGCTAGGAATTGACACTATGGACAGCTCACTCCACGCTCACTGCACCTAAGTTTTCACGGTGAGATTTTTACAGAATAGCTCCGAAGAACTTTGCCAACTTCATGACATAAAAGATGACGAAAAAGTATGAAGAATAACGTTACAAATGAATCTGTAACGTTTCACCTGTAACGTTATTACAAGCGGATAAGCTCAATGTTACAGATACCTATAACGTTACTATAATATTGTTCTACGCAAATGATATTCTATAACGTTTTCTTCTGTAACGTTATGGATATTTTTAGGTTTTAGTATCGTTACAAATTTTGGAACGTTATACGATAACATTAGTGGTAACGGAACGAAATTCATTTCGTTCTCAAGCCCCTGGTTGCGAGAAAAGAAAGAAAGAAAGAAAAAGTATTTATTCGAGTATGCTACGCATCCGACCTTACTGAAGTACGGACGCCAGCACCTACCACAACCTACCACAATCTGTCAGATTTCTTTAATAGATTTTCAACTTTATCGCTAAAGCATAAGGTTCAAAGTTGATTGGGAAAATCTGACAGATTGTGGTAGGTTGATGTGCTGGCGTCTGTACATGAATATTTTTTAATCTTTGCCCCAAATAGATAACATCAAGACCACATGCAGACAATCAGCTCAAATCGGATGTATTTATCAGTTTTGTATTGTCCTTCAATCAGTGAACATATTTTACTTCAACGGAAGTTATTACAATTTTTAATTCTAAACTCTAAATATAAATTTTAAATTGTATTTTTTGACACTAAAGGTTTTTATGTTTGCTATTTTTTTCTTCTATCATTCGTGTCTTGATAATCAGGCTGAAAAGTAGAGTGTGATAAGTGTTATAAAAATTATAATCCATACTAAAATTATAAATTCGAAAGTAAATCTCTCTGTCTGTATGTTACCTTTTCACACCTAAACCACTGAACGGATTTCGATAAAATTTGGCAGAGAGATAGACTGCGTCCCGGGGAAGGACATAGAATAGTTTTTATCGACATACCTCGCGGGCGGAAGCTAGTAAGTATAGAAAAGTTTTTTACGTCAGTAATAGTTTAATTAAGCCTTTCAGTTAACTGCCTCAAACACACACACACAACACATAGAAACAATACACACATCACAAAACAAACACACCACACACACACAACACATCAAAACACAAACAACACATCTAATGATCTATTTATAAAACAAAGTCGGATTACAATACACCTTTTATAACTCAAGAACGGCTGGACCGATCTTTTATGATCTTTGATTTGTTGGATTTGTCTCCGCCCCGAATAGCAGAATAACTATTAAAACATGGGAAAAATTCAAGAAAAAAATTATAATGAAGATAATCCATATTTGTCATGTAGGTATTCGTTCTTTTTATTGATTCTGAGGCGGTGTGACATTCGCCGGGTCAGCTAGTCACACTAATATTATAAAGGCGAACGTTTGTGAGCGTGTATGTGTGTATGTTTTTATGTTTGTTACTTCTTCACGCTCAAATAGCTGGACCAATTTTGATAAACTTTTTTATGGAGGTAGCTGACACCCTGGATTATCATATAGCGACGCCATAAGAGTGAAAACCTCGTAAGCGTAAAAGAAGTAACTTTTTAGGAGGAAGAAAGAACAGCGTGCCGTAAACTTTTTTGTTTTTTTTTCCCGACTTCCAAAAAGGAGGTTCTGTATTCTTATTAATTATTATGGAAATTTAACCCGCTTTTATATCCAGAACAGCGTTGCTATTCTGTAAAAATCTCACCGTGAAAACTTAGGCGAAGTGAGCGTGGAGTAAGCTGTCAATAGTGTCAATTCCTAGCAAAAACAAACTCACTTCACCTAAGTTTTCACGGTGAGATTTTTACGGAATCGACCGGCTGTTCGATACTATAAGATTGTCCGAAATGCATAAAATGCTACTTACAAGGTATTGCATTCCCGAGATTTTCACTCGTAAGGCGACGATAGGCTACTTGTTATCCCGATATTACCACGAGATCGACATTTACGCGGGTGAATCCGCGGGGCGCAGCTAGTTTATAATAATACTAGCTTCTGCCCGCGACTTCGTCCGCGTAAAATTTCTTGTTACTCCGACCCACCCCGTCGTATCCATCGCCTGCCCGCGCTATTACTTCGTTTTTGCTTAGCGTTCTTTCTGACTTTTTTCTTTTTGCTCGTCTCCTAAAGGTCATAGCGTGACGTTAAATAGCCTATAGCCTTACTCAAGAATTGGGCTATCAAATGCAAAAAGAATTTTTCAAATGCGACTGGTAGTTCCAGAGATTAGCGCGTTCAACCAAACAAACAAACTCTTCAGCTTTATAATATTAAGTATAGATTGAATTGCTACTTAGCCCTCTTTCTCTCTCCTAATTTTGCTGTGCCCGACAGGGTCCATATTGAACTTTTACATCTTTTACTTTGTAATACCATCTATGTTCAGCGGGATTGTCCGAAAGGGTTACCGCTGGCCCGGAACATAAAGGGCTAAGGAAGGAACACGGGTAGGTTTTAGTCAGTAAGAGTCTGACACTCCCTTCCGCTCCACCCAGAGCGGGAGGGGTCATTTGATGATTACCACCATCCTCAAACAAAAAAAAATACCATCTATGTTATACATCATCTGCCTACCCTTTTCCCAACTACGTTAGGTTCAGCTTCCAGTCTAACCGGATGAAGCTGAATACCAGTATTTTACACGGAGCGACTGCCTGTCTGACCTCCACAGCACAGCCCAGTCACTGGGTAATACGATACCCCTTGGAAAGACTGGTTGTTAGACTTTCGGGCTTCTGACGACCCGTAACGACAGTCAAAGATCCACGAATGACAGCCGGGACCAACGGCTTAACGTGCTTTCCGAGGCACGGAGGGGTCTTGGTATATGAAGATGGTCACCAACCGCAGCAAGCGTAGCTTAACCTGATCGATCGAACCGTGCCGTTGTTTTTACTTAGCCACTAGCCAAACGCCATTCCGAAGTCTCGAAATACTTTTGGACGGGTCAGTATCTTCATTGGCGGTCCTAGAGAGTAGGTGTCGTGTTTCTGAGAGCTAAGAGTATATGACAAAAGTCCATACATGTAGGGCTAAAACTTAAAGCAGTTATTGGAATCAACCATTTACAGTACCCGGCGATAAATATTGCACATCGGCCTTTGGAAAGAGACAATCGGCTAATTTCGGCTTCGTAGAGCGTTATCTCCGTCGCACGAAATACAAACAGTCGGGTATCTATTAGGAGCTGTTAAAACAATTATGATTTGCTTCTTTTGATAATTATTTTTATTCTTTGTATAAAATACAATAAAGATACAAATCGATGTGCAATATTTATCGCCGGGTACTGTACAGGCACTTTCGAATTGTCAAGGAGTCGGTCAGTTAGTAAAAAGTTGAAGCTGCAGGTGCCCATTTCAAAATGTAGATCTTTATGGAGAAAAACGGGCAGGAAACTCTCAAGGACACTCTTTAAAAACAAGTTATTAAAAAAAAAAAACTCAAAGCATTTATTTCAATTAAACCATTTACAGACACTTTTTAATTGTCTAATTTAATTACCCCCTTCATACAAACAAATTTTTACCTCTTTATAATTTTAGTATTGACGTTTTAATTTGGTGGCTCCGACCAAATTGAAAGGCGAAACTGGCCCGTGTAATTCCGTCGCTGTGCGCACGATCTGATGGCAGTTTCCTCTTCATCCTCAGGTTCTACACAGCATGGAAGCGACTCGGTGACATTGACACTTCGGGTTTTTAAATGAACATTACTTTCGTGGCTGTCTGCACTGGTGAACTACACCCGGTATGGTGTTAGGTGAGTGAACTTTGATTATATACAATATGTCACGCAATTACCGCAAATCAACAAACACCCCAATTAGAATATTATGTTATAATCATAATACATACACTTAATTCTTACTGTTATGTATAAAACATTGTTTATTTATTAAATTAGATAAACTGATTATGGGAGAAAATTGTGGTCACATTACAAATCTACGCATCCACACTGTCGCACACGTATAAGGGTCTTTTTGGTCCATTTTGGTTTGTTTTGACTGTACAGCGAAAGTGTGGACTGTTATTAACGAAGCTCTAAATATTTTTGGGATAAAAAAATATCTATATTAAAAACTACGGTGCTCAGACCTGGTCGAACACTGAGTCACAAAAGTTCCGCCTCGGGTTTTGCCAAAGACCAATGGAGCGCAGCATTTTAGGCGTTAAACAATCTGATAGAATACGAAACACCACGCTGCGCTCCAAAACGGGGATCCTAGACGTAGACAAAAGGCTACCAAGCTGAAATGGGATTGGACGGGTCACGTCAGCCACATGCACGTCTCCACACGGTAGTTGCCTGAGGATGGACGGCGCCGCCGAGAACGGCCCAGGAAGAGGTTAAGAGACGAACTTAACGCGTACCGTAAGGGTTGGATCAAGGTGGCGCTAGAAAAGGATGATGGAAGGATTTGGGGGAGGCCTTTGCTCAGAAATGGGGAAAAATAAAATTACAGAAATAGATTCACTTTTCGATTCTGAATCAACGATTTTCATAACGCGCATTAATTCAGTTACACGTTGTAGAATGCTTTGTGCGGATGAAGACAAATATCTTAGACACAAATTTTCCACTGAATAAGTAATATTTTAATGCGCTTAGGATTACTTAAAACAATATGTTTCAAATACATCGCTCATGTAGCATCGTTTCATTTAGTCGCGAAGCATACTAGGTATAACAAAGACCCATCACGCAGCCGTCAACAACGGATTCTGTACATCAAACTAAGTAAAGGCTCCTGCAAACAGGCGCGACAAGCGATATAATCGCGCGCGACACAAAGGCACCGCTCTTTGCGCGACTTTTGTGTCGCGCGCGATTTAACCGCGTGTCGTGCCTGTTTGAAGGAGCCTTTATGCTCTTAGTGTCTTAACACACATCGCTCATGTAGCATCGTTTCATGTACTCGCGAAGCATGCTAGGCGTAACAAAGACCCATCACACAGCCATCAACTACGCATTCTGTACTTCAAACTAAGTAACATTGCACAAAAATTATTGCCGAGAAACGACTTTTATTTTTGGTGTGAAAATTTACTGTTTGCGGTAGTGCGCAATGTGAGTGTAACACACACAAAACATTGTGCTTATGGGTGCATGCAACAGCTGTAGAGGGGTGGGTCGTCGAGATATTTAAAATTGTGTTCTATCATTAAAAAATAAGTTTAAAAACTAAAACCCGACTACTGAAAAGGATGAAACAAGAAAGCACCTTCCCGTGATCGCATGCCGCTGTACTAACATACTTATAAGCTATGGTAGCATGCGACCGGTCAAGACGCTTCTAACGATACCTCATTTGTCAAATTATTATAAGTACTTTTGAAGTTATAAGTGTACAATGAACTTTATTTTGCAATTGATTCATGCAGTGGTTTTTCATAAAACTCGATTTTCCGAAGCACTTCAAATTTTTTTACTCTCCTATCAGTTTGGAACGGTGTTTCTGTGCGTGAGAACTAGGCGTTGTTCGTGTAGACTAGCGTATAACTGCCCATCACTGATACTATCTCTGTCGGACACGAAGCCAGGTGAGACAGCGTGCTTGTTGGCCATGATCACCAGCGAGTTCGATCTCGCGACGACTCTTAAATCCGCGCTCAAATAATTACCCCCCGTGTTGGTGAGACATTGCTTTATTACGTGAACCATTCGTTCCTGCTGAAGGACTCCCACCTGGACATGAGTTACCTTGGGTAACCTGGAAGTATTTAAGCAGACTCCGGACCCAGGTTAGCCGAAGCAAGGAAAACCTGTTCAGGTGGAGATTCATAGACGATTCCGCCTTGAAGTGTAATGTGGAGCTGTTCCACAAACGATGGGACACTTAATATCGTGTCCTGCGTGACCTGGCAGCTGCACGTTAAAGGAACTGATGGACGCTGGTGAGGACGCAAAAGAAGTAGCTGAATTCTGGTCCGAGTCCATTTAGGTTGCCATTGACACGCTATGAAGAAACGGTGGGTGATTCCGGGCTGAAAGTCATGCTGATGACTAATGTAGTTCATTCAAAATTGTCATCTGTTCCAAAGCTATGTAGTGCCAAAGTCTATGGCGCCCGTTGCCCGAGATATTCTGCCAAATATCTTTGGCACTTAAAAATTTGTACAACTTCTACACTAAACTCCTAGATGGCGTTGTACGTAAGTCAACTCTTGCAAATAATGCGTACTTACTGATCAATAATCGTTTGACGTTGATAGCAAACTAAGGTCAAGTTTATCAGCCGTTAGTTCACAAACGATTGCATAGATGGCGTTAGTAATACTATTCGATTGAAGTTAAAGTATGTAAAATAGTATGGACAGTACTGTCATAAAATTCATAATGCTGTAACAGATACCTACTACATGCGCTAAGATAGTCCGCGAAAGACAAATATTCGTACTTTTTTTTTGCAATTGTTAGGTCAGTGTCGGGTTGTATGTTGATAAAAATATGATATGATGCTTGGGCGAGGCCTATCAAATCAAATCAATTTATTTGCGATAAGTGTTGATACAAAATCGGTCTTAACATATAAGTATTATAATATTATTAATAAGGATCCTTAACGCTTAATCATATTACTGTGATATGCAAATATTTATGTTCATAATTAATAATAATTATAATAAATCGATAAAAATTAATAATTTATGATTCTATTGAAGTTGTAGCGGTATCTACAACGCCACATGCAAACAACGCGTCATACTGACGTCACGCAAATCCTGCATCGCGCAAGCAGAGTTTACCGCGCAACTAGCATAAATACAACGGCCCGACATGAATCAACGGGCAGTTGCCCGCCAGACAAAACACCCATCTGGTCGGAGGATCCTCCCTTTTCTATAGAGTATGAGTGAACTTTACACCCTGTTCCTCATACCTCTATAAAGTTATTAAAATTACAATTGGATAGCAATATGTATTATTATTAGAAATATGGTAATCTACGGCCCACTCCCTCTCACATTGAGTAGGCCTGTGTCCCAGCAGTGGGAAACATTATAGAAGGATTACGCATGTTTTATACTATAAATATCCTGTATCCTTGTCCGCAGTTTACAACCCAAGACAGCTGAAGTGTGTAACAATCGCTTCCTTACGTTTTCTGTCGCACCGTGTGAGCTTTACCCTCTCTTTTTTACCCTACATACAATGCGTGCCACGAAAGAAGAGACTTGACCCCGCCTCCCCCGCTCTTTCCGCCGCCCCTATGACGTCCGGTCCCGTCCCGCACTCAGACCTCATACCGCTAAAGATACCTAAAATCGTGTACTGCGCATGTCAAACCACGTGGTGTGTCAAGTCTCTTCTTTCGTGGCACGCATTGTACGTAGTTTACCCATCGTAGCTTTTGATCGTAATTTGTTTTTAGTCGAACTAAAGTATACAGGGTCAATTTAAATTAGCTAGCGAAACTCCGCAGACAACGACTGTAGTTACTTGAAATTTCAGTTTCAAAATCAGTTTTATTATCTGTGTAAACTTCACAGACGTGTTGGTTATCGATATAACAAAAAAAAAAAACACTGGCACTCCGGTAGTGCCGACAGAAGTGAAAACTTGAACAATTACGAGTGTATTTTGTGAATCGTCTTATAAACAAAACACGCGTGTTAAGGTGTGTTCCTTATTTTATAGGGTTTTTTGCAAATCAGGTATGATGACCAAAGTGACTGGTTTATTCTTCTCGTGAAAGGAATTTATTCAGATTTACAAATAAGCACACAGGATAGACTTCAGTTCGTGGTGTTGGTCGCGGCAGTGGTAAGAGAAGCAAGCCGCTCGCATGGAGCTCGTCGTCAGTTATATATCCGTGGTTCAGCGCCATCTCGTCGTTGTTGGATGAACTACGTAGTTAGTACGCGAGGCCCTCGTAGTTCTTCCCGATGTGCATAGATGGCGCTGTCCTCAACAACGCGCGTCTTACGTTTTACGTCTTACGTCTTACGAATTTTCGATCAGGGTCACGTGACCTGACGCGAGTTTAGAAGTTTTTACCCATTCCAAAAAAAGTACACAGCGCCGCTAAAGAAGTTTTCACTTCAAAAAACAGACTCTCTCAACTACTTCTATTAACTACACTACCAGCGGTTATTAAGGCGAAAGTGCCAGGGTAGCCCTCGAAATTCAATTTTTTTTTTACGTTTTTTGCAATTTGCTTGTCAGTATTAAGTTGTACGTTGATTAAAATATGATTCGCGGCCGTAACAAATATGTATTTACAGAAGTATAATCATTAAAGTCTTCAACACAACTCTCTGAATGACTATTTCATGAAATCTTGACATTTTTTAGGATTATACTAACTTAACAAGTTGTATTACTGAATACTGATTCGAATAATTATAATTCTGTAAATACATATTTGTTACGGTAGCGAATCATATTATGTTAATCAACGTACAACTTCATACTGACCAGCAAATTGCAAAAAACGTAAAAAAAAATTGAATTTCGCGGGCTACCTTAGCGTTTTCCTCTTAGCCCCAGGAAAAAACATCTTTTATTTCTTTGTTTTATCGTGTTTAGATATCAATACTAATTACGTGTCCGGAGTCTCGCTAGCTAATCATATTTGACCCTGTAATATGTCACATGGATTTTATTTAGATCATCATTTGTATTTTACTCTTGTACTACATAGTTAATTTACCCGCACTGCACTTCACCCTCTTATCATTTGGTACGTTACGTATAGGTAAGTAAACCATACTTAACATTTCGTAGAATAAAAAGGTTTTGCTGTAGATGAAGTACAGACGCCAGCACATCAAGTTAACCCGAAACTGTCAAATCCCAATCAACTTTGAACCTTATACTCTAGCGATAAAGTTTAAAGTCTATTAAAGAAATTTGACAGATTGTAGTAGATTGATGTGCTGGCGTCTGTACAATTCGTCCTCAACACAGTTAAGACTAGGCAGATGATGATATACAAATCCGGCAAGCGAAAGAAGCTGGTTTTTATATGACACTTTCTTAATGCACACGACTACACATCAAGCTCATTTCCAGTTTAAGCTGACCTAGCAATGAGAATTCAGCTTGATATCTCGTCGTGCGAACAAGTACATTTACCTTATTATACAGCTAAATAATAATAACTACGCTTCCGGTTGGTCTGTGGATGGGTGACCATCTTTACATACCGAGACCTCTCCGTGCCTCAGAAAGCACGTTAAGCCGTTGGTCCCGGCTGTCATTCGTGGCTCTTTGACAGTCGTAACGGGTAGTCGGAAGCCCGAAAGTCTGATAACCAGTCTTACCAAGGGGTTTCGTATTACCCACTAACTGGGTTGTGGAGGTCAGACAGGCAGTCGCTCCATGTAAAATACTAGTATTCAGCTGCATCCGGTTAGACTGGAAGCCGACTCCAACATAGTTGGGAAAAGGCTAGACAGATGATACTTAACTGGGGTGGGTGTTAACCCAAAAAATAATTGCGTGTATAACCCACTGACGAATAATTACGGCAATAGTCCTTATGGGTTTAAGTTTTATAATTTATGCCAAAATAATATTAAATTACTATTGTTAAGATGGCGCCGACCAAATGCCGACCGCGCAGTGGCGCCCTCTACGATTGTTTGGTTATTTCTTTTATTTTAGAATGAAAATGCAGAAAATAAGCACGTTAAGTTGTTCTCCACAAGATTATACGTTAATATTATTATAAACGGTAGTATTACATTGATTATAATAACGTATAATTGGGTTAGGGGGCAACTGGCCTCTGGTCCGCGGCCCACATTACACGGAGTAGGAACAGTAGTGGAAAGTCGGCCGAATGCTGGGCCAGAATACCATCGGAAAAAGTATCGTAGTTAAATCGACCCATTGGGATTTCATTACGTATAATCTTGTGCAGCACAACAACGTGCTTATTTTCTGCATTTTCATTCTAAAATAAAAGAAATAACCAAACGAACGATGAGGGCGCCACTGTGCGGTCGGCGTAGCCTTAATAGATAGCGGTGTCTTGAACATTCATCATCAGCTGTAGCTTGCTGGGAGATAGAATGATAATAATACGTATATGTAGATAAAGAGGTCGAAAGTCAGACAGACACGCATGTGTCACGCACGTGCTTTAAAACGAGATTGAACTGAATATTTTCCTGTGGAAAGCACGTTTTTAGAGTGTGGACATCATAGATACAGTGCGTGCCACGTAAGAAGAGACTTGACCCCGCCTCCCCCTCTCTTTCCGCCGCCTCTATGACGTCCGGTCCCGTCCCGCACTCAGAACTCATACCGCTAAAGATACCTAAAATCGTGTACCTACTGCGCAAGTCAAACCACGTGGTGTGTCAAGTCTCATCTTTCGTGGCACGCATTGTAATAACAGTCGCAAGGGTGGATCGATCAGGTTAAGCTACGTTTACCGCGGTTGGTCCGTGGATGGGTGATTATCTTTACATACCAAGACTCCTCCGTGTCTCGGAAAGCACGTTAAACCGTCAGTCCCGGCTTTGATTCGTGGATTTTTGACAGTCGTTACGGGTCGTCAGAAGCCCGAAAGTCTGACAACCAGTCTTACCAAGGGGTTTCGTACTACCCAGTAACTGGGTTTTGGAGGTCAGACAGGCAGTCGCTCCATGTAAAATACCTTAAATTTGCCAAATTGCGGTCTCCACTCAAGAACACGTCTACCCCAAGGGTCATCGGTTCTACGGCTAATATGACCGGCTCATTGCCATTTTGTATGTCGACAGCTTTGGTTCTCTGCCGGATCACCTCAATCCGGATTCTATCCTTCAGAGAGACTCCAAGTATAGTTCGTTTCATAGCTCGCGGAGTGACCTTGAATTTATGGACCAGCCGCACCGTGAGCGTCCACGTTTCGGCTCCGTAAGTAAACTGGCAGGACGCACAGATTGAAGACCTTGGTCTAGGCTCTGTGGAATACACGACGAGGAGGTTCGACGAAGCTGCCCCAGCCCTGCTGAATTGTTCTGATAGCCTAATCTAATCTGTAATCTGGTTACAAGGATCTTAATATGTTTTGACGTTTTTTAGTGTAATGTTTCGAAAAAACACGCGCAGGACACGGCTACACGCAAAGGCGCTCGTCGATATCCCATATAATAAAATTTGTAACGCGCTAGTATAAACTACTGCATCAATAAATTGCATTATGTACGTCTCTATGTAGTAACAGTTAGCCAATGAATACCTGGCAGTTAATGCTAATTACTATTTTCCGTAATGGCGTTCTTTATCAAACTTTAAAATCAAGAATTTATAGAGGCCCTTGTAAAAGTGCTCGTCAGGTATCACTGGTCCACTGTGTACCTAATTCTGACGCCATTATAATAATACTACCGCGACTTCGTCCCCGTGAAATTTCTTGTTACTCCGACCCACCCCGTCGTATCCATCGCCTGCCCGCGCTATTACTTCGTTTTTGCTTAGCGTTCTTTCTGACTTTTTTTCTTTTTGCTCGGCTCCTAACGGTCATAGCGTGATGTTAAATACCCTATAGCCTTCCTCAACAATTGTGCTATCGAATGCAAAAAGAATTTTTCAAATCCGACTGGTAGTTCCAGAGATTAGCGCGTTCAACCAAACAAACTTCAGCTTTATAATATTAGTATAGATTTAAATTTACTCTCCAAAGGTGTTAATAAAATTGTTGCCATATGGAAGCAAACATTAGATCATGACAATAATTATTTGTTTAACTAATTGTTGACAAAACAATGTCTTCTTGCTGAGGTCATAGAGCCATATCAGCTTACAAGGATATACAGAATGGATTTTTGAGACGAGGCAGTAACGTCTAAGGTCAGATAATATGGGAAAATTAGTTTGCAATTTGGGGCTTTTATACAAACTCTTCAGCTTTATAATATTAGTATAGATAGTATAGATTAGCCTTCCGACCGATTTCGATCACAGTGGTCAATCTCAATGGAGATTAGGCAGGTACGCAGGAGATATTATAGTGCACAAGTGTGTGCGCAAACACAGATGCACCCTGTTCCGTTAGCTACTCTCATAGTCCGATGGGACGGCAATCCGACGCGACCAGAGAGAGATCAGGCGTAGCACCAACGGCTTTACGTGCTTTCCGAGGCACTTCCAAACTCGGGGGCTGTTTAACTAAGAAACTCCTAATGGATAGACCAGTAACACTGTCCGAAGATGATCGAACCCAGTACCCTACATTTAGCAGGTCGCGCTTGCGACCATGATGCAGTCATTATTATCGATGCAACCAGGCACAGACTCCGGGCTGCCGCCGACAAATTCCAGATGGAAAAACTTAATAACACTTTTGCTCGAACTAGGAATCGGACCTGATTTTCAGCAGTAGCGATTGCTACCACTAGATAACCAGACCAATGAGGGAGTTGAGTCCTGTAAAAGTAATTCTGTCGCTGCAATACATCTTAAAGGCTCCTACAAACGGCGCGACACGCGATATAATCACGCGCGACACAAAGGCACCGTTCGTTGCGCGACTTGCGGTGTCGCGTGTCGTGTCGCGCCTGTTTGTAGGAGCCTTAAATTGATAGAGATATCATGACATACATCCTAATTCCTGCCGCCAGTCCTCTGGCCTCTCTCTTTATAATTTCAATTGATATATTCTCTTTATAATTTCAATTGATATATTGTATGACTTTCGGATGACATGATGACACACACAAATATGTTATCGTCAGCAACAAGTAGGTGTGTCTCCATACACCGTCATGTCGTGTCTTTATGGTTAACACTGCTCATATTATTGTTATCAAGAAATTAGTCAAAATATTTGCACAGTAGGTAATGTCTACAGCGCTAATATGCATGTGAATTGATCTTCTCAATGACATGGTTGAGAATACTTCATGAGAGTGTCATCAATATATCTACGTAGCTAGATTAATATCGATTTTCGCGATTGCTATCTAGATAGATAGATTGTCGCTCCATGCAAAATACTGGTTTTCCGCTGCATCCGATTGAATGCAGTTTGTGTTTCCGAGTGCATACAACCCGAATCTCTTCAAAGTAAGAGTGAACAGGCTTCTTCTGGGTGAGCTCACTCCATCGTAGACTTTGTCTCTGTCATCTCGGACCTAGACTAGAGTCAAGAGCAAACCCATTTCAAATAATAAAACACTGGCACTCCGGTAGTGCCGACAGAAGTGAAAACTTGAACAATTACGAGTGTATTTTGTGAATCGTCTTATAAACAAAACACGCGTGTTAAGGTGTGTTCCTTATTTTATAGGGTTTTTTGCAAATCAGGTATGATGACCAAAGTGACTGGTTTATTCTTCTCGTGAAAGGAATTTATTCAGATTTACAAATAAGCACACAGGATAGACTTCAGTTCGTGGTGTTGGTCGCGGCAGTGGTAAGAGAAGCAAGCCGCTCGCATGGAGCTCGTCGTCAGTTATATATCCGTGGTTCAGCGCCATCTCGTCGTTGTTGGATGAACTACGTAGTTAGTACGCGAGGCCCTCGTAGTTCTTCCCGATGTGCATAGATGGCGCTGTCCTCAACAACGCGCGTCTTACGTTTTACGTCTTACGAATTTTCGATCAGGGTCACGTGACCTGACGCGAGTTTAGAAGTTTTTACCCATTCCAAAAAAAGTACACAGCGCCGCTAAAGAAGTTTTCACTTCAAAAAAAAAAGAATGCAGCGGAATACCAGTACTTTACACGGAGTGACTGCCTGTGTGACCTCCACAATCCAGTTACTGGGTATCACAATACCCCATAGTGAGACTGTTTGTCAGACTGTCGGGCTTCTTACGACCCTTAACGACTGTCAAAGAACTACAAATGACAGCTGAGACCAACGGCTTAAGAAGAAATGCGGTCGGAGAGAATTTTGAAAAAGCCTAAGTGAAAAGTCGTAATTCGAGGTTTAGCTCTCGCCTATTTCCTCTTCCAATATTGGACCAATTTAAAAGATATTTCATAAACTGAATAAGAAGGATATATACTGTGTCCCTATGTTTTTCTTTTTTCATTAATAGTTGTCAAATTTGTACACTAGGCCTCTAGACAGCGGTTTAAATCGGCATTTTTTGAGGGTTCTATTGCTTTTAAAAAAATCGGTTGTCTGTAAAGTCGGTTTACTGACTATACGCGTGTGGTCGTTTCTCCATAAAACGCTCTCGCCTGTTTTCTCTCTGGTTTATAACCATAAAGCAATGATTTATTACAGACTAATAAATATTAACTACTTGTATGTCCCTATGTTTTCCTGTTTGTTGATACATTATTGACGTGACAACGTCTAATAAATCGATGAAGCTGGCTGTACTCACGAAAAAACATGACTCATGTAGCGTTACCTCGCGGCCTCGCTCTGTAGCGTGGAGGCGTTCCATGGCGGCTTGAAGTGCAAGCGAATATTAACAAATGCAATGCAACTATTCCATCATTATTTTCTTATGACGTTGTCACGTTCAACTATCCTCCGTGCACTCTGAGGCACGGAGGAGTCTAGATATGCAATTGATGGTCACCCGTCTACGGACCGATCTCCGACTGACTCGACTCGTGCAGTTTTGATTGTTAAATTACGAGCCTCTCCTTAGATTCACTAGGTATAGGTAATAGATAATAATATCCATGCGATAAAATCATACGTAATTACTAGCTTCTGCCCGCGACTTCGTCCGCATGAAATTTCTTGTTACTCCGACCCACCCCGTCGCATCGCATCGCCTGCTCGCGCTATTACTTCGTTTTTGATTAGCGTTCTTTCTGACTTTTTTTTCTTTTTGCTCGGCTCCTAAAGGTCATAGCGTGAAGTTAAATAGCGCGCCTAAGCGCGTGGTTAAGTAGCGTGCCTTCCTCAAGAATTGGGCTATCAAATGAAAAAATAATTTTTCAAATCCGACTGTTAGTTCCAGAGATTAGCGCGTTCAACCAAACAAACTCTTCAGCTTTATGATATTAGTATAGATTTAAATTTACTCTCCAAAGGTGTTAATAAAATTTTTGCCATATGGAAGCAAACATTAGATCATGACAATAATTGTTTGTTTAATTAATTGTTGACAAAACAATGTCTTCTTGCTGAGGTCATAGAGCCATATCAGCTTAGTAACAAGTATATACAGAATGGATTTTTGAGACGAGGCAGTAACGTCTTTTTTTTTTCTGGATAGGACATCATCAAATGACCCCTCCCGCTCTGGGTGGAGCAGAGGGGAGTGTCAGACTCTTACTGACTAAAACCCACCCGTGTTCCTTCCTTAGCCCTTTATGTTCCGAGCCAGCGGTAACCCTTTTGGACAATCCCGCTGACTGGCAGTAACGTCTAAGGTCAGATAATATGGGAAAACTAGTTTGCAATTTGGGGCTTTTCTTGTACTCAAGAGTCAGTTTGGTTCAGCAAACCTATACAATCAAGTATTTTCTAACTGAACAGACGGCTGTGCTGCTGGGGAGTTTGTTGCGCCACTTCTTCTCCCCAGCGAAAGCACTAGGAAGTGGTGAAGGGCGGGCGTTTTGGGGGACTGTCTTTTGTAATTTTGACGTTCGAAAAGTGCTGATTCTCAGCCTAGTTTGAATAAATGACTTTTGATTTTGATTTTTGAAAAGACTTTTAAACTTTATAACGGGTGTTTTTTTTAGACGTTTGGTTTTTAAATTGGCAACACTGTTTCTAGTGATGGTCAATTTGACAGTTGTCGGTATATTTGTGGCCAGTACGTTTTGCCATTTCACAATGGATAGACTTACTTCAGAACAACGCTTGCAGATTGTGCAAATTTATTTTAAAAACCATGGTTCAGCTCGCCAAACTTACCGTGGCTTACGTCAAAAAGTTTATATTCATATTCATATCTTTGGAGGCTTGTGGCTAGGTAATAACAGCCGCACGGGTCGATGGATCAGGTTAAGCTACACTTGCCGCGGTTGGTCCGCGGATGGGTGACCATCTTTACATATCAAAACCTCTCCGTGCCTCGGAAAGCACGTTAAGCCGTTGGTCCCGGCTGTCATTCGTGAATCTTTGACAGTCGTTACGGGTCGTCAGAAGTCCGAAAGTCTGACAACCAATATCAAGGGGTATCGTATAACCTAGTAATTGGGTTGTGGAGGTCAGATAGGCAGTCGCTCCATGTAAAATAGTGGTATTCAGCTGCATCCGGTTAGACTGGAAACCGACCCCAACATAGTTTGGAAAAGGCTAGGATAAGGTTCAAAGTTGATTGGGAAAATCTGACAGATTGTGGTAGGTTGATGTGCTGGCGTCTGTACAATTACGTTGATCAAACTCAAACTCAAAGCATTTATTTCAATAAAACCATTTACAGGCACTTTTCAATTGTCAAGAAGTCGGTCAGTTAGAAAATATGAAGCTAGTTGCCCATTCCAAAGCGTAGGTACCTATGGAGAAGAACGGGCAAGAAACTCCATGGACACTCTTTTTAAATTATATTTTACAAAAATATTACGAGTAGTTACATCATTACTTTTGATTTTAAAATTATATAATGTGAGAACAATGTAAAAAATTAAGAAAGACGTACGCGTTAAAAGCGTCCAGAGTACAACAAATAGTACTTATAGTATAGCTTAATTGGTATCACTACCATCAGCTGGGCTGCCCGCTTGTTGGCCATTGCAATTGTGACGGCTTCTATCACGCGATATACGAACGACGCATTACAACTGACGTCACGCAAATCAAACGTGCGATTAAAATTATGCAATGAAACCCGACAACAAATGTCGGACAGTAACCAAACAAACACAACAACCGTCTGGTTGGAGGATTCTTTGTAGGGTTCCGTACCAAAATGGTAAAGAGGAACCCTTATGGTGCGACTCGAGTCTGTCTGTCCGTCTGACACAGCTGGATATCTCAAGAACTACTAATGCTATCAACTTGAAATTTAGAACAGTTTTAGATGATGTTTGTTTGACCAACTATTTTGCAAATAGGAAAGAAGTTTATTTTTTGCGACAGGGACTGGAAGGGCGTCTGAAAAATTCGAAGTGGGACTACTAGAGCGTGTGGGGTATCATATGAAAGAGCGCAGTTTGCACAAACACTTTTTCTTGTTTTTGTTTATTTTTTTATTCAAATTTGTTTAGACAGCATAGTCCATTTCTTGACCGATAGTGGAATTAATGTTACTTTTTGTTGATGATTTCTGAAAAAGTGTGCTATTTAGAGATATCGTTTTATTATTCCTGTAATCTTTACATAAACTTCTATCACATAGAATAATTTCAGATTTTCTCAATGCAAACTTCGGAGGGGGAGCGTTATTTTTTTTTCGATCATATTTATTGTTTTTAAAACTTGCGTTTTTTTGTGTTCAGGTCCTGTAAGCCCCTTAAACATAACGCAGAGAAAGTACACAAACCCAGAAACAACAAATTGGGGAAAATATGCGTCCCATTCACGCAAAACGGCCACCGCTCAGCATAATGCTAAGGACCCTGAGCGAGACAGAGCCCCAACGCTGGTTTTCAGCTGGTGTGCGAAAAAGCACTCCCACCTCTCCTAGACAAACCCAAAGATCCAAAGACCGGTCCCTAAGTTTGATGATTGGAAGACTGAAACCACGGGCGAGGGGCTAAAATCCTAAGTCACGCGTTTCTCCACCCTATTCTTCTATACCTCTAAAGCATAGGTTCCCAAACTTCACAAGTTGTAGCCGAGAGTGGAGAGCTCAGTCGGTGTCTAAGAGTCCTCCTAGCTGGATGAAATTACAAATCGCCCCCCGAAGCCTCTACACAACGCCCCCATTTTTTTCTGGGTCTCTTACCACCCCCCTTTAGGCTTGCAGCGCCCACAAGGGGGCGTTATCGCACACTTTGGGAATGGCTGTTCTAAAGAGTAAAATACCTAAGAACCTACGTGGTCAATTAAAGGAGACCATTACATAAAACTTTGCTCAATCGACGTAGTAGTGTGACATTGAATTCATAATGAATGCAAATAAGATAATTAGCGTGGACATTTTATTATAATGTACTTACCGTGTCTATGAAGTGCGCGAATGTTGAGGTTTGTTACTTGTTTGTTTACAATGGGGTGCGTGGTAAAATAATACAAAGATTTTTGATGTGAAATCTTCTTTAGAAGCACTTGGCGCTCTTTCTGAACAGTGGACGAAACTGAACCGTCACGCTCGGGTCGGTGACGCTGAATTGGGGATACTCTGCTTCTGTCGGTAGGTGAAGCTGAATCCCGTATACTCGGCTCCAATCGTAAGTTCTCAATTTCTGTCGTGTGCTCTCTGTATACAAACCTCTTTTTTAACCGACTTCTAATAAGGAGGAGGTTCTTAATTCGGATGTTCTATATTTTTGAAGAGAAAATTTCTTTAGGCGCGTTGGGTATTTTTTGGGATGGGGAAAAAACCATTGAACTCGCGCCACTGTTACCGTAAGCGACACCGCGCGTGTTTTGTTTATAAGGGAGCATTATAGGCTGATCAGGCTTATGCTGGCTAGATGTAGCTGTATCCTACGCTTCTGCCTGCCTTCTGGTGAGCACAAGTATGTTGATTACATGGTCAGCGGGATTGTCCGAAAGGGTTACCGCTGGCCCGGAACATAAAGGGCTAAGGAAGGAACACGGGTGAGTTTTAGTCAGTAAGTGTCTGACACTCCCTTCCGCTCCACCCAGAGCGGGAGGGGTCATTTGATGACTTCTCATCATAAAAAAAAAGATGGCTGGATGAGCTCCTTTGAAAAAGATTGGTCCTTGGCACCTCTCTGGGTGAAAATAGAGTGGCCCAACGGACACATTAGCGGCTATAAATAAATAAAATAATATTATAAGTTACTGAAATCTGCGTGATCGAATCAGGAATCAGGAGATCCGCAGGAGAACCAAAGTAACCGACATAGCCCGAAGAATTGCCAAACTTAAGTGGCAGTGGGCAGGGCACATTGCTCGCAGAACAGATGGCCGATGGGGCCGAAAGGTTCTGGAGTGGCGACCGCGTTCCGGAAGAGTAGCGTTGGAAGGCCTCCCACAAGGTGGTCCGACGACCTTGTGAAGGCCGCAGGAACCCGTTGGACGCGGGAAGCACAGAACCGGTCGAAGTGGAGGTGCATGGGGGAGGCCTATGTTCAGCAGTGGACGTCTTTCTGCTGAAATAATGATGACTGAAATCTATTCAGTAGTCAATATAAACAAACACTTTCAGGGCTTGCGTTTAATCTGTTACATACATACGTATAGTAAAGTCAAATCAAGTGAATGATAAAGATTACACCCAGATCACGTGGCCAAAGTCATTTTGCCTCGTCTAAGCGTGATTTGGATCGTTCTGCACGTGTTCTTTCCTATCAATGTGATACTTTTTTTTTTTTTTGTACTAGTATCTGCAATCAGCCTTTCGGCTATAAACAAATGTGTTGTTTGTTAATGGCGTGGCTATGCAGAGCTCCAGTGAGCCCCGCACATATGGTGCTTGATTACTTATTCAGCTCGAGGATGTGGTGGTCAATGTGAAACTATCTTAACTTTTAATCAGTAGCTTTAATTAAGAGTTCATTTTTAAAACCTCCGCGATTGTCGATGCTTAAGAAGAAATGCGGTCGGAGTGACTTTTGAAAAAGCATAAGTAAACAGTTATAATTCGAGGATTGGCTCTCGCCTATTTCCTCCTTCAATATTGGACCAATTTAAAAGACATTTCATTAACTGAATAAGAAGGACATATACTGTGTCGCTATGTTTTTCTTTTTTCATTAATAGTTGTCAAATTTGTACACTAGGCCTCTGTTGACAGCTGTTTAAATCGGCATTTTTTGAGGGTTCTAGTGCTTATAAAAATAATGTATCATCAGAAAGGAAAACATAGGGAGATACAAGTAGTTAATATTTATTATTCTGTGAAAAAACTATTGCTTTATGGTCATTAACCAGAAAGAAAACAGGCGAGAGCGTTTCTATAGAGAAAGACCATCCGCGTTTCCTCTTAAGTAAGTCCGCACTCCCGGACTTGACTTTTAACTCCCTTTGGTCTCGTGGTCGCAAGCGCGACTGCTGAGCGTGGGGTCCTGGGTTCGATTCGAGCCGATCGTACAGTGCGTGCCACGTAAGAAGAGACTTGACACACCACGTGGTCTGACATGCGCAGAACACGATTTTAGGTATCTTTAGCGGTATGAGGTCTGAGTGCGGGACGGGACCGGACGTCATAGGGGCGGCGGAAAGAGGCGGGGGAGGCGGGGTTAAGCCTCTTCTTACGTGGCACGCACTGTATGCGTCGAAATGCTGCCGGACGCGATCGGCTGTCGCCGCATCCGTTCGTTTCGTATCCTTTCCGATCCGATGCGTTGCGAGCCGTTTGGTGGGAATCATTAAAGGATGAATCTGAACCGCCAATATTTAACATGGAGCGACTGCCTATCTGACCTCCACGACCCAGTCACTAGGTACAGACGCCAGCACATCAAGCTACTACAATCGGTCAAATTTCTTTAATAGAATTTCAACTTTATCGCTAAAGCATAAGGTTCAAATTTTATTGGGAAAATTTGACAGTTTCGGGTGCTGGCGTCTGTACCACGATGGAAGACGGACAATTTTTGAAGTGAAAACTTCTTTAGGCGCGTTGGGCAATTCTTGAGATGGGAAACAACCATTGAACTCGCGCCACTGTTACCGATAAGACGATTTAAAAAAATACCCTCTTCGGGTGTGTTCGGCTGTCCTCGGGATGTACTCGGTTTTAATGTATATCCGATATGTCAGTGTGTGATGGCAAAGTATTCTATTTGTGTTTTGTTTTCACTTCTGTCGGCGCTCACGGAGTGCCACTGTTTTTTTTTTGAAGTGAAAACTTCTTTAGCATCGTTGTGATTTGAAATTTTCTGAAACGAAAAATCAACAGTAAAAAGAGACATATAAGATTTAACGTGGGAGAAAATGAGATAGGAAGCATCAGTGTTTTTGAAGTGAAAACTTCTTTAGCATCATTGTGATTTTTGAGTGTTTTTATGTGTTTTTGAGTGTTTTAAGTGTTTTCGAGTGTTTCAGGTTTCTGAGTGTTTTTGAGTGTTTGGATGGATGGATGTTCTTTAGCATCGTTGTGATTTGAAAGTTTATGAAACGAAAAAGCAACAGTAATAAGAGACATGTAAATTCATAAGATTTAACGTGGGAGAAAATGGGACAGGAAGCATTATACAGTGTTTTTTAAGGTTTCACTTCTACCACGTGTGTATTGCACACATGCTGGTTTTTTTTCATTGAGGATGTTTATCCAACGTCTTCGTTCTCTTCTGCCCTTATCCTGATTTATTTGGGGTTGGCGCCACAAGTCTTCTTCCATACTTCTTTATAACTCGTCATCACCGTCGTCACACTAGTCACCCCCTTTTTAGCAATAATCATCTTTCTTAATAATCCAACGTAACAACATCAAAAATATAGGTTCATTCATACAAGCAAGCATTTCCAAGTTGAAAAACACTTGCAGGCAATGTGTGAACAGTTTGAATACATCAAGAATTGAACTTACGACCCTTGCTGTGACGTCTTACTTAGTTACCAATAGCTGGGTGGCACTACCGGTTAACGAAGTGTGTTAAATATACTTAGTGTTAAAATAAAAACTTTTATACAAAAAAAAACCGACTTCCAAATAAGACACTACAATGTCAAAAAGAACTTTAATTTCGGAAGTCGGTGTCGTTGGATTCGTATTTCTGTTGTTTGCCACCGACTTCCGAAATTAAAGTTATTTGTTCACTTTATGTAGTGTCTTATTTGCAATACGGTTGCTTTTTTTTTCGTATCAAAAAGTTTTTATTTTTCACTTTTAAGCTGTACTTACCCCACACACAAATTCGTATAACTCTACTTTCTATGTAAATATTAGTGACACGAAGTTATTATAACATCATCAATATAAATTAAATGACAAAAATACGTATTATTGAAGCTAACTCAAAAACTACCCAAGCAAAGTTAATAATTTTTTTTTATTTTTTTTTTTTATTAAAGAAACCTTGCCCCACACTAGGAATTACTCCTGTATCGTGGGTGCGTTTACAAACATTTAAATTCACATACACAAACAGCCAAAAATTTATATGGGACCACCCCTGAGGCATAGCCATTCCATTAAAAAAAGAATTTTTGAAATCGATTTACAATTTGTTGGAGATATCGCGTACCTAACAAACATTTAAAAAAACAGTCGAAATGAGAACCTCCTCCTTTTTTGAAGTCGGTTACAATGAAAAGGGGCTCGTGGCTACATAATATATACATATTTTTCCTGTGTTTAGTTTAGTGTCTTCCTGTACGAGTCGCAATAAATACTTTTGACGTGACAACGTCTAATAAATCGATGAAGCTGGCTGCACTCACGAAAAAACATGACTCATGTAGCGTTACCTCGCGGCCTCGCTCTGTAGCGTGGAGGCGTTCCATGGCGGCTTGAAGTGCAAGCGAATATTAACAAATGCAATGCAACTATTCCATCAGTATTTTCTTATGACGTTTTTCTTTCTTTCTTTCTAATAACAGCCACACAGTTCAATAGATGGTTAAGCTACGCTTGCCAAGGTTCGTCCTTTAATGGGTGACCATCCATTATACATCGAGACTCCTCTGGAAAGCACGCTAAACCGTTGGTCCCGGCGGGTATCCAGCTGCATCCGGTTGGACACCGAACACAATCATCTGCTTAACGTTTTCCCAACTATGTTGGAGTCAGCTTCCAGTCTAACCGGATGCAGCTGAATACCAGTATTTTACATGGAACCAGGGCCGTCTTAACCATATTGCGCGCCGGGGTGCGAAAATCACCCTGCGCCCCAATTTTTGTATTTTATTTTTTTATTTAATAGTTACTCTACAATAAAATTAGGTATGTACATTTTCAAACATCAAATTTAATTTTTCCGGCTTTAAAATCGACAATCTTTTTTTATGATATCGTCTGTTTTGTAATCAACTTTCAATTCGATAGGTATAGGTACTATTATAGCCTTTGTCAATCTATCTTAAGTAATTAGATACGTAAGTAGATTTTTATTCATTTCAATTTCGAGAAGGTTTACGCATGGTACGTGTAGGTTTAAGGATCGGCTTGCGCCCCCTAAGACCCTGCGCCCGGGTGCCACGCACCCCTTGCACCCCCGGGTAAAGACGGCCCTGCATAGAGCGACTGCCTATCTGCCCTCCACAACCCAGCTACTGGGTAATACGATACTCCTGGTTGTCAGACTTTCAGGCTTCTGACGACCCGTAACGACTGTCAAAGATCCACGAATGACAGCCGGGACCAAAGGCTTTCCGACCCCAATATAGTTGGGAAAAGGCTCTGCAAATGATGTTTAAACTTATAGAATGAAGGGAGAGAATCATCGTCTTTATGCCCTTAACACGTTTTTGGGGTTGGCACAGCGTGCCTTCTTCTAAACATCTCTCTATCATCATCTGCCTAGTCTTTTACCATGTTGGGGTCGGCTTCCAGTCTAACCAGATGCAACTGAATACCAGCCGGTCGATACTGTAAAAATCTCACCGTGAAAACTTAGGTGAAGTTAGTTTGTTTTTGCTAGGAATTGACACTATTGACAGCTCACTCCACGCTCACTTCACTTAAGTTTTCACGGTGAGAATTTTACAGAATAGCACCGCAGTATCGTACACGGAGCGATTACCTATCTGGCCTCCGCAGCCCAGTTACTAGGCAAAACCATTCCTCGTAGTTAGACTTGTTGTCAGATTTTCTATTCATAGGCACATCTTTCTCATAGATGTTTATAGTAAAACGTACTGAGTTTTAATATTAGCCTGCAGCATCAAAAACATATATACCTTTCATAAAGAATACTGTAATGGCAATTTTTCGTAAACTAAGACCATTCTAGCCGATAAATGCATTTAACCTATAACAAAATACTGCATGAACCATCACCCTGCTGGCTGACCCAATGCACAACCCATTAACTATTCATGATCGTCACTACGTCATTGCGTTTTGATAACCGCTATCGGCGCCCGCGCAGATTCCAAATACGAATTCCTGACAGCAAATACCACATTCAGTGCATGACCGCCGCGCGGTGAGCACGTGCTGTGTAGATGTCCGCGACAGACTTGCATATTGTTATCGAATGTTGGTGGATAATATTTTATTACTGCATATTTTTAAATACGATCGTTGATTCTGTTATAAGGCGACTACTGAGTGGGATAGCGAATCTATGGGATTTGGACATAGAGGATGACTAAGTGATAATGCTGTGATAAACTAGAGAAAACTAAATTATTTATTTATTTATTCAATCTGTGATATCTAGTGTTTTAGTTGTGTTGTTAAATAATTTTAATTTAAAATGACGGAACAAACCGGAGTTATTACTATTAACCAAGTAAGTGTGTTTTAAAATGTGTTTATTTTGTTTGCACTGTACCTATATTACGATGTGATTTCTCAGACAGCAGTCTTTACTGCATTCGTGCTTAAGTGCGACGGCTAAGCGTGGAGTTCTAGATTTGATTCCCATACATACTTATCATATAGTTTAATATTCGTATTTCCCATTAGGAAATTTTAACTTTATTTGGGAGTCTAGATTTTTGCCAATTTAAGGGCTTGCCTTCTATAACATTCAGGACCTAAACGCAAAAAACCAGTATTTTTACATGGAGCGACTGCCTATCTGACCTCCACAACCCAGTGACTGGGTAATACGATACCCCTTGGTAAGGCTGGTTGTCTGACTACCCGTAACGACTGTCAAAGATCCACGAATGACACCCGGGACCAACGGCGTAACGCGCTTTCAGAGGCACGGAGGGGTCACGGTATGTAAAGATGGTCACCCATCCACAGACCTACCGCGGCAAGCGTTGCTTAACCTGATCGATCGATCTCTGCGGCTGTTAATATTTAGCCACGGGCCCCTGCTCTTTCTTTCTTACTATTCCTAGATTAAAAAATTTGCCTCTTGTAACCAGGAGTTTTCTAACGAGTCGTATGTCTTTGCTGGTAACACCATCAACGGTGACATATATGTCATTAGTTTATTATTTACATGGACAATGTTTGACTTCTATCGCCAATACAAAGTGTAAACAAATAATTTCATGAGTGGGTTTTGTTTTCCGGGTTCGGTCGCTTTGATATCTATACTAAGTATATGTATATTATACAACGTGTTTTTTTTTGATATCCCATAACTCTAGGGGGTCATTGTACTCATCATAATAAAAAACTTTTACTATAGGATCAAACCTGAAACCACGAAAAAAACACTGGCACTCCGGTAGTGCCGACAGAAGTGAAAACTTGAACAATTACGAGTGTATTTTGTGAATCGTCTTATAAACAAAACACGCGTGTTAAGGTGTGTTCCTTATTTTATAGGGTTTTTTGCAAATCAGGTATGATGACCAAAGTGACTGGTTTATTCTTCTCGTGAAAGGAATTTATTCAGATTTACAAATAAGCACACAGGATAGACTTCAGTTCGTGGTGTTGGTCGCGGCAGTGGTAAGAGAAGCAAGCCGCTCGCATGGAGCTCGTGGTCAGTTATATATCCGTGGTTCAGCGCCATCTCGTCGTTGTTGGATGAACTACGTAGTTAGTACGCGAGGCCCTCGTAGTTCTTCCCGATGTGCATAGATGGCGCTGTCCTCAACAACGCGCGTCTTACGTTTTACGTCTTACGAATTTTCGATCAGGGTCACGTGACCTGACGCGAGTTTAGAAGTTTTTACCCATTCCAAAAAAAGTACACAGCGCCGCTAAAGAAGTTTTCACTTCAAAAATCAGCTGTTCCCTACATTTATGTTCGCGTAACTCGTCAAAATGTAGGGAATGGTTGATTTTTTTTTCGCGATTTCAGATTTGGTCCCTTAGTAAAAGTTGTTCATAATGATTAGTACAATGACCCCATAGAGTTATGGGATATCAAAAAAAACACGTTGTATATTATATTTTATATTATCTATTATCTATATGTGGTCGTCCAAATCAAAAGGGACCTTATGGCGGCAACTAGTTTCCGAGATATTAATAAATTTGTAAAATACCTCAAAAAAATCGTTTTTTTATTAACTGTATTTTTAAAAAGATGATTGTATTTACTAAGTACATGTAGATGTGTTCAACTTTTCGAAAAGTCAATTTAAAAAAGTTTCGTATTCATCTAAAGTTTAGTAAAAAAGGAACCTTATCGCGGCAAGACCTAACAAATCGTTTTTCTTGTAATTCAAACCATATAAATTATATCAACATTTTAATATTGCAAGGTAGGTATAAACTAAACTATTCATTCAGGATGGGAAATCATCAAATGACTCCTCCCGCTCTGGGTGGAGCGGAATAGGGAGTGTCAGACTCTTACTGACTAAAACCCACCCGTGTTCCTTCCTTCGCCCTTTGTTCCGGGCCAGCGGTAACCCTTTCGGACAATCCCGCTGACCCGGCAGGCTTCGGCCAATACGGGCCCCTTCGTTTAGTGCTGACATCTCTTTGAGGCGCGCGTGGAACACGTACGCGCCGTCCGGCACGGGCCTGGTCCTGATCGGACGGTGAGCTACCCATTGCTCTCCGCCCGCGCCTAAGGTGGCCGGGAGTAGTCGCGCGGCTCCCGACGCCCGGAGCGTCTCCCGCGGCGGCTGGGACGGGAGGCTCTCTCTCTCAGCCGTCCCGCCGCCTCCTTCGCTAGCATGACTGCTTCGCAGAAGGAGGCGACTGCTCCCCACTCCCTCTCGCCCCGGACCATGGCTTGAACCAGGCCCGGACGCGAGAGGTCGCCGCCATGAGATCGCGCCGGAGGTCTGTCCGCTCCGCCGCAATTTGCTGCGGAAGCGGAGTTTCCCCCCGGCGTAGTGCCTCCGCGCGCCACTCATACAGGCGCGCGAGGACTATCGCCTCCAGATCCCATGGCGGCAGTCCGGCAAGGAGGCTTGCCGCCTCGCCCGAGATCGTGCGGTACCCCCGGATCAGCCTAACGGCTACCACCTTCTGGGGCGCGTTCAAATAATGGGCGGCTCGCCGCCGCAGTGAACGCGCCCACACCGGGGCCCCGTTATAGGGCCATGGACCGCCCGACCCCCGCGTAAAGCCTCCGGCAGGAGGCGTTTAGCCCCCTCAGGTTGGGCAGGAGCCGCTTGAAGGCGGCCCCGGCCCGTTCCAGTTTGGGAGCCAAACGTCGGAAATGCTCGACTAAGTTCCACCGGCTGTCGAGGATGAGACCCAGGTATTTCATCGTCGTCTCGACGCCGATGTGAACCCCTCCTACCGTTAGTTGGGATCCCGATGGTGGCGTATTCCGGAACCCATGAAACGACATGGCCTCGGACTTGTGCAATGCCACCTCGAGACCCAACTGCCGGATCCTCTCCACGACTATCGCAACCCCGCGTGTCATCGCGTCGGCCGCCGCCTGATGCGACCTCCCCTGCGCCAGGACTAGCGTGTCGTCAGCGTAGCGTATAGCTGCCATTAGATAGTGTCGCACGCCGCCGCATGCGGCATTCTTTGTATATGCGTCTTAGGTCTAAGGTCCCACTATTGTAGTCCATATTTTGTTTAGGTACTTTTAATAGAGGTAAACAATCTTGTTAGGTATGTTTTTTATCATAAAATATATTTTTAAAATAGGCTAAGGCTAATAGCAAAAGTAATTCATTATAACATCTGTTATTTCATTTTGTTTTATCTTGTAATGGCTATAAATTATTTCATAAATATATTTTTCGACAAAAACGTATCAAGATTGTTTACCTTTATTAAAATACTTAAATTAATTAACTATACTAAGAGATAAGTGTCAGCAGACTGCAACGGACCGCCTTAAGGGCCCTTTTTTACGTATATACTTGTTACGAATTTTCATACCTTGTGATAATATAAAAAAATTTGTTAAATAAGTAACATTTTCATACCTTGTGATAATAAAAAAAGAAAATTTAAGTTATCTTGAATGTTGCACTAAAATATTGATTATGCATGCTAAAAATAAAAAATATTGTTTACTGCCCACCATTAGGGCCCTTTTTTAATTTGTTTGAAGAAATTGTTCAGTTCTCTATGTAACTTTACAAGATCATAACTAACAGTTATCATTGATCTCTTAGCTTTATTAGCATCTAAACCAATTATGTATAACCTATTTAGTGATTAAGTGTTGATTTTGTTACTGTCAGATCTCAAAGTTTATAAAAAATAAGAATTCTTGCTAGTAAATAAAAACTATTTTTTTTAAATTATGTGTTGTTTTTATTTACATCTAAGGCCTTTCGCAAATCTATGTAATTAGTAGCAATATAGAAACGATAAAAGTTTAGTGAGAAACAGGCGGTTTACTTATTTTTAATACTATTATCGATACTTTGCATCTCATTGATAATGCATTATGTTGGCGGGTCTAGTTCCCACAACAAACAAGTTTATGCAAGGATTGTAAGAATTTCCATTAGTAATAATCATAGTCAATCAAAGTATACCATCAGTTACATAACATCACACTAAAACATAACTTTTTTGTACGGCATACTTAAATTGCGATTTTCTCGAAACTTATAATTTCGATCAGTGAATTTCAAAAATTCGTAAAAAAATAACGGTAGTGGTTAGAAGGTTGGTTCTTGGTTCTATAGTTCGGTACATTTATGTAGTTTTCAGCTCTGTAGATAACTCATTTCCGCCATAAGGTCCCTTTTGATTTGGACGACCACATATATCTATAATATTATAAAGCTGAAGAGTTTGTTTGGTTGAACGCGCTAATCTCTGGAACTACCAGTCGGATTTGAAAAATTCTTTTTGCATTTGATAGCCCAATTCTTGACGAAGGCTATAAGCTATTTAACATCACGCTATGACCTTTAGGAGCCGAGCAAAAAAAATAGAAAGAACGCTAAGCAAAAACGAAGTAATAGCGCGGGCAGGCGATGCGATGCGACGGGGTGGGTCGGCGGAACAAGAAATTTCACGCGGACGAAGTCGCGGGCAGAAGCTAGCAGTGCGTGCCACGTAAGAAGAGACTTGACCCCGCCTCCCCCGCCTCTTTCCGCCGCCCCTATGACGTCCGGTCTCGTCCCGCACTCAGACCTCATACCGCTAAAGATACCTAAAATCGTGTTCTGCGCATGTCAGACGACCACGCACAACGCGGCCGAAGGCCGCTTTCTGCGGCCAAAACTCCAAAATTAAAGTTTTTAGTTAGGGTTTTTTTGTCATCAAGTTGGCTTAAGGAGTCCCCTAAGAGACGAAAAATGTTCGGAGTGAGGTCCCTTGCCTCGAATCCCTTCCATAATCTTAGTCTGAATGTGGCCGTTACGGCACGTGTAGCCACGCGTAGGGAAAATCGATTAATAAACGCTTGCATTGAACACGTGTGAAAGTTTTTACAGCCAAGAAAACCTTAAGAGCGTTACTCCAGAGCGGCGCGCCTCGTGTTTAGGTAAATTTACTCACACAGCTATACAGTTAAACGCACACACAGATGTCTGTGTTGGAGCGCGTATCATACACCGCTTAGAATCATCTTGATACTTAGCCAGTTTTTAGTTAGTAGGGAATGTTTTCGTTTTCCGTAAGCGGGGATTCAGTTTTTTGTTTATTGTAATAAATGAGCAATTAAATTATTATTAGTTAGGTTAAAGTAAATAAAAACAATTTCGTGTAAAATAAAATCTTAATATTTGTTGTCTCTAAGTTTCATGGACCTAGCTTTTCGGGGATCAACAATTTCGGGTAACAGGCATTTATTGTAAAAGCTGACTAGCCGATGTTCCATATTTTCGCTCCAAAATTTATCGTCCCTGATTATGTTTTCAGTCTTCAATTTAAAATCTTTGCCTGTCCACACAGCAAACAGACAGTAATTTCTGTTAGTTATATGCAGCTGCCCCTGTATCTGATAAAACCAGTCATGGCGTCGATTCACAGATCCATCTATTTTCCAGAATTTAATATTTTTTTGGCTAATAGCAAAATCTGCCTCTAATCCAAATGCCGAACTAGGACATTTAATTTCGGTGATGCCATCATCGTCGATTAGTCCATCCGGCGAAGCACCTGTAATCATAATAATTTGAAACTCAATACTCTAATTACTTCTTTTTAATAGAATTTAAGAATATAAAAATAAATTGTTTGTTAGAAAAATCTAAACTTGTACCTACAACTGTTCTATGGCCACTTTTTCGTTTACTTTCCCATGTTGAATACTAGGGATATGGTCCAAGGAATATGAGTAAAGAAATTGTTTAACCAAAGGGGCTGGGCTAATAGTCGATCGCCGTTTGCACACTTTACAGAATGAAGAGGCTGTCAATAAACAACGTCGTAGCTCTAGCCAAAGTGCACTCTCTGTCTGAAGTACAGTATCCCTTTCAACTTCTTGTCTACTATTTACCTATAACATAAAATTTGGAAATATATTTTTAAGTCTAATATTATCAGAAACAATGTACAACATGTATCTGAACTTATGAAAGTATACTGTAAATACGCACTTGTTCTTGAAGGTTCTTGTTTTATTTGTCCTAAAATATGTTTATAAAGACCAAGTCATTCTTACAAGATTCCCTGCGTCAGGATCTTGAATTGAAGCCGTTTCTAATGCCTGCAAGTTTTCCTGAATTTCCAGTGTTTTATCACTGTCTTTTTCATTTTCTTGAGTCTGAAAATAATATGTAGAGTATAATATAGTGACACAAACCGTATGCACCATGACAGGCGATCGATTGTCGGCTTAAGATAGCACATAACTAACAATGTTTTTTTTGTGCTAAAATATGTATACAAATGACCAAGTAATTCTTACAAGATTCCCTGCGTCAGGATCTTGAATTGGAGCCGTTTCTAATGCCTGCAAGTTTTCCAGAATTTCCAGTGTTTTTTCACTGTCTTTTTCATTTTCTTGATTCTGAAAATAATATGTAGGGTATAATATAGTGACACAAAAAGTAAGCACCATGACAGGCGATCGATTGTCGGCTTGAGATAAATAAATAATGAAGAAAGGTCTTATTTAGTTTTGGTTTAACAACTGCTCAATCAAAACCAAGGAAACACGTGTCTGCCGCAGCTAGTAAAATATAAAGTAAAAAAATAAAACTTACAACAGCATTTTTATTTAAGTCCTGGTTTTGAAGTATTTGAACTTCTCTTTTCTGCCTATAACAACGAATTGGATATTAACTTTATCTTATTACTACTGTGTTTCATTAAAATATCCAAACAAAAAGTAATAAAAAAAAATTACTTCAAAAAGTAGTAAGTATATTGTTTCTTAATTACACCTAATAAAAATATATTTTTTATAAGTAGAGAACCTCGGTAACATACCTTTTAGCTTCATTAGCCTTGGCCAAATTTTCGTTTTTTTTTTGTTCCCATATAGCGCCTTTTGTTAGCCATATCTGAAAAAAAATTAAAATGAAAACATACATAAAGAAGTCTAATTTAATCTTTCTTAAGTTAATAGAACACCATTACATTAAAATATGTACTCACCAAAGTTTTGTAATATAATAAAAATATATTATAATAAAACGTATCAACATGTCCTAGTCGCGCTAAAAACTCGCGAAAGTACGATAATATTTTACGCGACTCGCGGCTACGGGAGCGACACACGTCCTACCTCTGAAAGGCCTCGGCCGGCACTGAGCGCTGGCGTGATTCCGCGCCGATTATATAGCTGCACTAAATAATTCATAGTAAAATAAAAAAATAAGTTATTAAAAAAATATTTGTACCATGTTTTAGAACGTAAATGTCTTCGTTTACTAGGCCTAAAATAACATATAAATATTTCAGATTTCATCCTAAACTAACGCGTTTAAAATATCGAAAAGTGGCTAAAATTGACACTTTTGAATATACTTTTCTTGAATGAAAACTTACAGTAATCGTTTTTTTTTTTCAGCCATGCACTAATAAATGCTATTATTATTTATAAAGCAACGTTGTTATAAGTTTGTCGTATATGGTTTTACTAATACCTTGCATTTGCGTAGACCGTCGATCGCTAGTTTAAAAAAAGGCTTGCATAAAAACTGTTATAATGAGAAAACTGTACGAATAAATGAAAATGTTTTTCAGCCATGCACTATATTATGAAATTCCCATTAATATGACGTCAATATCTTATCTATAAATTAAACAGATTATGGTTTTATTGTCCGTCGGAAATCATCAATTTTGACTCCAGCGTGGCTCTAACGGATCAACCCTCTTAAACAAAAAAATGGATTCTAAATCTGAAGGTAAGTGCAATACTTAAAAAAAATTCTGCTTATAAAATACTAAATAGTATATTGTTAAAAAGAGATATGCTATAGTATTTATGCTTACTTACACTTTACTTTCATCACGCATAATACTATTTATCATTACTTACACTTTAATACTATTTATCATCCTTTTTATTTGTTTATATGTTTACATTATACTTTTACTCAATTTTCATGTTGTGACACGTCAATTGTCAAAACTGTCAATTACTTTTAAAATGTCTTTCTGGCTTAGTCTATGGTAATTACTCTTTGGTCTAAATAACTTAAATTATTTTTATCAATATGTTTAGCTTTTGTATTATTAAGATTATTACGATTGTTTAGTCTAAATAACTTAATTTTAAATTAGATTTATAATATTCTTTACGCACTCGTGGATATGTCTTGGCCGGATACACTTGTCAGATTAGATGATGGCCACATAGAAGAAAACTGATATTTGAAAAAGGAAGACTACTTAGAAACGAGCTCATGAACAGCTGGAGGCTGCTGGCATTCGAGTCTTGGGACTGAGACATTAAGCATCAGAAAACTGCTTGGTTTTGCTGAGACATCTTGAACTGCTTGGTTCTGCTGCGACATCTTTGACTAACCCAGGGGATCCAGCTAAAGATTCCACCTGGGACCTTCTACTTCTAATCTTCGCGAGCTAACCTCGTATAACTTGCTACCCTGAAGCCTGATACCCGTTCCTACAGTGCTGAGCTGATTCCATAACGTGAACTATAAAACTCCAGTGAGTGCGCGCGTGTGTGAACTATAAACTTCCGAGAGTGCGTGCTATTTAGTATTTTTATAACTAGCTGTTTTTTATAACTTGCTGTATTTTATCTTCCCTAATAAAAATTATTGGACGGTCTGCTTACCCTCTATTTTAAATATGGTAGAGATCGTTACAGTTTGGCGCCACAACGTTAAAATAACTCGAACTCACCCCCTTTTTCTAAATTCTAAAAAAAACTAGCACTAGGTATCTATTTTTGAACTCCTTATTTGGCTTAGTCTTTTGAATACTAACTAACTTATTTTTCTTCTTCAGCTCTCTTCTTGAAGACTCCTATATTCGATTCAACACTTCTTCATACTGAACATCATCTTATACTTCATTCTCATACATCCCACTACCGAAAGGTAGTTGGCATCCATTCTTCGCTTGTCAGTGTTTTTAAAACCATTCGTGGTCACTTACAAGTTGGGGTTTGGCTTACTCTACGACGTACTATTGGACAATATCCCGTAGTCGTTTTCTCCTACACTTAACTCTTTACCAATACATCACTACACTGCACCCCACATACTTGCACACTACAGCGTTTACCCATTGGTAATCGTACTCAGTCTTCGCTTGGCGTGTTTTTAAAAACCACCTCGTGGTCACTACCAAGTTAGGGGATTGAGACACTTCACGACTGAAACAGGACAATATCCTGTGGATGTTTATTCAAACCTATACATCTACACAACTCCTATAACAAATACTCCACTATTCTCCTAAACACTTATATAATAATATATTTATACTTATATCTGGGAATCATACCGAAATAAGTATATCGTGGGCTCTCAAAATATTTTTCTAATTGTTATTGTTTGACATTGGTTGCTAGGTAACTAGCCATAGTGCATTTGCATTGAGTATTAGTCTTTTTGCGCGGTGGCAAAAGTTGGTACTAAACTTTATGCATTAGTTCCGAATTTCACCACCAACACAAAAAAGTTTTCATTGGTTTTCGATTTTTATTTTCTGTAGACTGTGTCTTACTCTTAAATTTATATACACTTTTGGACCGTATCCAACACTCAGACTCTTTTGACGTTTTACTCGGAGCTTACCGACTACTGTATTGCGGGAGCTGCCCTGACGTTTACTCGGAGCTAACTTACTGCTGCCCTTGACGTTTTACTCGGAGCTTTCCGTCTTCTGTATTACGGGAGCTGCCCTAGCGTTTTTTTCTAACTGCGATGTTGCGGTTCAGACCTAACCCCTTTATCCTTCCTTGCCTCTTAACTTAACACTCTTGAGACGACACTTGAGTCCTTTCTAACATTCGAGTTTTCTTTAACTCTGACCCCTCTCTTAACTCATGACACTCTTGAGATGACACTTGAGTCCTCGAGTTTTCTCTAACTCTGACCCCTCTCTTAACTCATGACACTCTTGAGATGACACTTGAGTCCTCGAGTTTTCTTTGACTCAGATCCCTCTATCCCTCCTTCCCTCTTAACTCGTAACACTCTTGAGACCTTTCTAACATTCGAGTTTTCTTTAACTCAGATCCTATATAGACTCGCATATTTTTATTCTTTTACACTCGTTTGCTATCCCTATATTTGTACTTTTTTTTTCGTATTATACTATATTCATAACTCATCCCTTTCTTCTTTCCTTCCTCTATAATAGAGTTCCTTTTGATTTATTAAAACTCTATTTGTTTTTTAATTCATTCATCGGTTCTTAAACCATTAAAAGATTAATTTTAATCTTTCGTATATATCTATTCTTTCCTACAAGTTAATATGATAACTTGTCTATTTCTATCAACTCTAAAAGTTGATTGGAGCGGTTGACAACTCCATATAAATAAGCCCTTGTTATCTATCGACTCTAAAAGTTGATTGGAGCGGATGACAACTCCATATAAATAAGCCTTTGTTAACTATCAACTCTAAAAGTTGATTGGAGCGGATGACAACTCCATAAAAATATGCCTTTGTTAACTATCGACTCTAAAAGTTGATTTTCTGTCTATCGACTCTAAAAGTTGATTGGAGCGGATGACAACTCCATAAAAATATGCCTTTGTTAACTATCGACTCTAAAAGTTGATTTTCTGTCTATCGACTCTAAAAGTTGATTGGAGCGGATGACAACTCCATAAAAATAAGCCCTTGTTGACTATCGACTCTAAAAGTTGATTTTCTGTCTATCGACTCTAAAAGTTGATTAGGAGCGGATGACAACTCCTTTAAAAATAAGCCTTTGTTAAACCTTTATATTTTCATCTCATTAGTGGTTTTAGACGCGAGCGGATTACAACTCCTTAAATAAGCCTTAAAGTTATGACTTATCAGGTTGAGTAGTGATCATTGAATGTGAATCCTACCTTTTTTTTTTTTTTTTCACGTGGAGAAATGCTCATGCATACTACACTACCACGGGGAGATAGTGCAGTTATGTGGGACTCTAACCCACTAAAACTCCACGGTGTCCTCCTCTGCCGCTTACGGCGGGAACACGGGCACGCGTTAGCACTCATCCGTGAACCCGCCGCGGCCGTCCGTTACCGGACCCTCCTCTGGGGAGTACTCCCCATCACCGGCGCACCAGAACACATAGCACGCCGTGACCACCCCAGGGACCAAACCAGCACGTGGGCGCCAGACGACCCCGTGTCTGGGCACCCTTGGTCCCCCCTGCGACGGGTCAGGACATTGGCCCCGCCGCCTGCCAATTTTCGGCTGCAGAGGATAGGGAGAGCGGCCAACGTAATACCGACACTCCTCTTCCCCTGCAGCCCCACCGCGTCCGCCATCTAACGGTGGCGACCCCGTCAAGGCCGCGGAAGGTAGGGAGAGCGGCGCACCGTAATACCGGCACTCCTCTCCCGCCGCGGTCTCCAACCCTCAACCGCGATGTCTCCGGTACGTACGACATCGCGGCCCGCCTCAGTTGCGATGTCGCCCAAGCGACACCGCAACCTACCTTTGGCCGCTACGTCGTCGGCTTGTCAGCAGAAGCCCTGACGAGCGGCCCCTCCTCGGGTTCCTCTTAGCTTCACCGTGGGTGTCCAAGCCACGGCTACTGAGCCCCCCCGCCTCGACAATGCGGAAACCCACCGGGGGGGATGTGAATCCTACCTGACCTAACTTCGTAAGATGTCGGTGTGTTTGAATGAGTTATGTAAGTTTTGTGAATGTTGTAATATTTTAACCTTAGCAAAATTTTTGTTCTAGGCCAAAAATTTTCTCGGGGTCGTTGGGGAAATATAGTATTTATGCTTACTTACACTTTACTTTCATCACGCATAATACTATTTATCATTACTTACACTTTAATACTATTTATCATCCTTTTTATTTGTTTATATGTTTACATTATACTTTTACTCAATTTTCATGTTGTGACACGTCAATTGTCAAAACTGTCAATTACTTTTAAAATGTCTTTCTGGCTTAGTCTATGGTAATTACTCTTTGGTCTAAATAACTTAAATTATTTTTATCAATATGTTTAGCTTTTGTATTATTAAGATTATTACGATTGTTTAGTCTAAATAACTTAATTTTAAATTAGATTTATAATATTCTTTACGCACTCGTGGATATGTCTTGGCCGGATACACTTGTCAGATTAGATGATGGCCACATAGAAGAAAACTGATATTTGAAAAAGGAAGACTACTTAGAAACGAGCTCATGAACAGCTGGAGGCTGCTGGCATTCGAGTCTTGGGACTGAGACATTAAGCATCAGAAAACTGCTTGGTTTTGCTGAGACATCTTGAACTGCTTGGTTCTGCTGCGACATCTTTGACTAACCCAGGGGATCCAGCTAAAGATTCCACCTGGGACCTTCTACTTCTAATCTTCGCGAGCTAACCTCGTATAACTTGCTACCCTGAAGCCTGATACCCGTTCCTACAGTGCTGAGCTGATTCCATAACGTGAACTATAAAACTCCAGTGAGTGCGCGCGTGTGTGAACTATAAACTTCCGAGAGTGCGTGCTATTTAGTATTTTTATAACTAGCTGTTTTTTATAACTTGCTGTATTTTATCTTCCCTAATAAAAATTATTGGACGGTCTGCTTACCCTCTATTTTAAATATGGTAGAGATCGTTACAATGCCCAGGCTGTGTTTTATTAATATTATTTTTTTTTGTTATCTATATAGTCGAGTGAAAACTTTTTTATCTTGATAGATCCTGCTCTTTAAGTTATTGAAAGTTGTTAATAATATTATTATGTACCAGAAAAAAGAAAAATTAGCTGCCCGTAGCTGCCCGTTGAGTTTTTGAAGTGAAAACTTCTTTAGCATCGTTGTGATTCGAAATTTTATGAAACGAAAAAGCAACAGTAAAAGAGACATACAAGATGTAACGTGGGAGAAAATGAGATAGGAAGCATTATACAGTGTTTTTGTTTTTTATTAGTACAAATGACATCACATTTAATGGATGTGTGGGCGTGGGCGTGGGTGTGGGTGTGGGTGTGGATGGATGGATGGATGGACGGATGGATGGATGGATGGATGGATGGATGGATGGATGGATGGATGGATGGATGGATGGATGTTCTTTAGCATCGTTGTGATTTGAAAGTTTATGAAACGAAAAAGCGACAGTAAAAAGAGACATGTAAATTCATAAGATTTAACGTGGGAGAAAATGAGATAGGAAGCATTATACAGTGTTTTTGAAGGTTTCATTTCTACCACGTGTGAATTGCACACATGCTGTTTTGTACATTTATTTACAAGAATGAGCAAGTGAGACGGCCAATTGGAATTCACTATTTCTGATAACAGATTCATGATAAACGACCCTAAAAACCCATATATACCAATTTATAGATCATAATAAGTTATAGATCATCATCAAATTCGTAATCAGCGACTACGAAAACCTATAAATTGTCATTCAGCTAGATTATGTTGAATAATATACGCCATTTCACGCGAGGGGGTAGTCAATAGAGGAGGAAGGGGGTGGCTTTTAAAATTTTTAATATCAAATTCGTAATCAGCGACTACGAAAACATATGAATTGACATGCATCTTGATTATGTTGAATAATATACGCTATTTCACGCGAGGGGGTAGTCAATAGGGGAGGAAGGGGGTGGCTTTTAAAATTTTTAATATCAAATTCGTAATCAGCGACTACGAAAACATATGAATTGACATGCATCTTGATAATGTTGAATAATATACGCTATTTCACGCGAGGGGGTAGTCAATAGGGGAGGAAGGGGGTGGCTTTTAAAATTTTTAATATCAAATTCGTAATCAGCGACTACGAAAACATATGAATTGACATGCATCTTGATTATGTTGAATAATATACGCTATTTCACGCGAGGGGGTAGTCAATAGGGGAGGAAGGGGGTGGCTTTTAAAAATTTTAATATCAAATTCGTAATCAGCGACCCCGAAAACCCCCGAGTAAGAAATTTTAAATCAATTACTTGATTTTTCGAGTTTTGGCCAGCTTTTTGGGAATCGGCCGCTCTGTGCCACGTGGTGTATCAAGTCTCTTCTTACGTGGCACGCACTGTAAGAGGATGTCAGACAAGGGGGTGGTGAAGGGCGGGCGTTTTGGAGGACTGTCATATGTCATTTTGACGTTGGAAAAGTGCTGATTCTCAAACTAATGTGTGAATAAATGACTTGATTTGAGACAAATATTAAAAAAAAAATGCTTTTAGAAAATTAGGAGAAAATGCTTTTATTATCGTCAACATCCTCCAGACATATCCCAAAAATAAAAACAATTGGCATCAAAATAGCGTTGCCAGTCTGGAATCCAGTCAATCCATCCTGTCTGGAAATCTACACGTTTTTTAAACGTCAAACGTTACGAAAGATAGCACACAAACCACCCTTTAAATGTAATAGAGGAAATGCGGGTGGTCGTTTCTCCATAGAAACGCTCTCGCCTGTTTTCTTTCTGGTTAATGACCATAAAGCAATATTTTTTTCACAGAATAACAAATATTAACTACTTACTTGTATGTCCCTATGTTTTCCTTTTTGTTGATACATTATTTTTATAAGCACTAGAACCCTCAAAATATGCCGATTTAAACCGCTGTCAACAGAGGCCTAGTGTACAAATTTGACAACTATTAATGAAAAAAGAAAAACATAGGGACACAGTACATATCCTTCTTATTCAGTTTATGAAATATTTTTTATATTGGTCCAATATTGGAGGAGGAAATAGGCGAGAGTCAGACCTTGAATTACGACTAGATTTTTCAAAAGTCTCTCCGACCGAATTTTCTCCCCAGACTGGTGGACTGCCCACTGCAGGCCAAAGGCTTTTTCTCATGTACAGAAGGCACGAGCATTGATCACCACGCTAGCCAGCAGCGGTGGCTCATTTGATAACGGCCGCGAATTACGAGTTGTAGGGCGTAGGTTACAATTTGGGAGAAAACATGCGTCATATCTACGCAAAACGGCCATCGCTCAGCAAAATGCGAAGACCCTATACGAGACAGCCCCAGCGCTGGTTTTCAGCGAAAACCGGCGTTGATGTGATGACGTCAACCAGTGCAGCATGCGGGCCTGCGGGCGGAGAGTAATGGGTAGCTAACCGTCCGATCTGCAGTGCGATTCTGTAACCGTCTCACAGTGAAAGCTTAGGTGAAGTGATCGTGGAGTGAGCTGTCAATAGTGTCAATTCCTAGATAAAACAAACTCACTTCACCTAAGTTTTCACGGTGAGATTTTTACAGAATCGATCGGCAGGACTAGGCCCGTGCCGGATGGCGCGTAAGTGTTCCACGCGCGCCTCAAAGAGATATCATTCGAAGGGGCCAGTCAGGGCCGAAGCCTGCCGGGTCAGCGGGATTGTCCGAAAGGGTTACCGCTGGCTCGGAACATAAAGGGCTAAGGAAGGAACACGGGTGGGTTTTAGTCAGTAAGAGTCTGACACTCCCTTCCGCTTCACCCAGAGCGGGAGGGGGTCATTTGATGATTTCCCATCCTGAAAAAAAAAACCACTGCAGCATACGATTAGATATAACACTACTGCTCTCAACACGGTGGAGGAAAACATCGTGAGGAAACCGGCGTGTCCTAGAACCAAAAATTCGAAGACATGTGACTACCAAGCCGCACTGCGCCAGCGTGGTGGACTACAGCTCACTCTCTAAGAGAGGAGGCCTGTTTCCCAGCAGTGGGCATTATGGGCTGATTTATGGTTGCTCAAAGCGGCAGGGGAAAGAATTGTTGCAATGCAACATTGTCTTGGCCATTTATTAATAAGTAGGTACTTAAAAATGCGACATTGTACATGAATAAATATGTTCGATATGCGGACGTAACGAGTTAAAATTGGCAATCTAACAAAATGATTGACAGGTCAGTACTTTAAAGGCTCCTACAAACAGGCGCGACACGCGATATCGCGCCACACAAAGGCACCGCTCGTTGCGCGACTTGCGGTGCCTTTTTATCGCGTGTCGCGCCTGTTTGAAGGAGCCTTTAATAATTGGTTTTAAACGTGCAAATAATTACCTCTTTATTCCAATATGTGCGTAAGCAAGAACGTGTTCCGATTACCAGGTGATACGGTATTTCCCCTTGTCAGGTTTTACTTACCACTTTGGAAAAACCCAAAGGGCAGTAAAATATAAAAATAGGTTCAATAAAAAGAGCTTTTTCTTTAAAAAAGAAACAAGCGACTTCCAAAAGAAAACACTACAAAACTTGAAAAATAATTTTAATTTCGGAAGTCGATTTCGTTGGTTCCGCATTTTCGTTTTTTGGTACCGATTTCCGAAATTAAAGTTATTTCTCACTTTGTAGCGTTTTTTTTTTGGAAGTCGGTTTTTTTTTTTTGTGAAAAGTTTTTATTTTTCTCGTTTTAGTTGTACCTACCTACCCCCAAAAAAATTCATATAACACTACTTGCTATATGAATATCAGTGACAGGAAGCTATTGAACACGCCTGTGATCAATAGCTTCCTATCACTAATGCCTACCCCTTTAAAAGGTACAGGCGTGATGTTATGTTGTGTGATTGCGTAAACAATGCATACATATGCTATAGCAGCAATCACGGTTGATTTGCTGGCATTTATTGAAAAGTTCCGTTGTCTGTCTTCGAAACTCATCATCCGATCTTTACGAAATTTAAATGGGACCATTTCCGAATGAACCTCTTTCGAACAAAAAAAAAAAGTTTTGCAAATCCGTCTATATGAAGGAGTTATGCCCGTATACATAAAAAAGTAAAAAATATATGAACATCCGAATTGAGACCCTCCTCCTTTTTTGAAGTCGGTTAAAAAGTAATGAACAATGAATAAATGTTTCATTATTATGCCCATGTGATGGCAGTGAAACGGCCAAACCACATATTTTGGCTAAGGTGAATCTAATTCTGTCTGAAAGAAACATCGCTGATCTTCGGTTCATTTGGCTGGGTGTTGTCACACAATACTTAGAAAGATTGACATCATTGATTCCCTTAGTAATACCAACTTGCAGTTACGATTGCAGGGAGAATGCGTTCCTTCACTGTAAGTTCCTTCCAAGAAAAAACCGAATTTTTATCGACTAGAATTTTTTTAATGATTCATGTCCGCTTTACGATAATTTATTTTAGTTGATTGTCTCGTGTCTGGCATGCATGACTATATGAAGTAATTAGAATTTATATTTAATCTTCAATGGAATTTATATCAAATCATTAGAATTTTATGATCATATTTTAATTAGGTATATTATTTAATAGTTTGTATTTGCCCAAATGGCTGATCATGGAATGAACATTATTAAATTATAATAGGGAATATGCATGATTTTTTTTTATTTAAAAAAATAATCCTCATTCATGTAATAAACAGTTTAGTAAAACTGTTTTTCGGATAACTATGAAATTAAAAAAGATATGAGCCATCAAAGATTTGTTTCTATCTCTTTCTCGCAAAACGAAATTTAACACGGAGTTTATATGGCCGTAGTGACATGTGACGTCACAGTCTATGTCGGATCTCTCTGTCTAATTGGTGTGTAATCAATAGTTTTAAATGCTCATATCGGCCGTGTTTCTTGGCTGATTTTAATTTTAATTTCACTTTTTGTCATCTCTACTACGGTATTTTCATATTTTGTTAATAAATGCCATGAAAAAAATTCATGCATATTCCCTATTATATAATGAACACCTGTATGTAACCCATGTATCACAAATAAACGATCTTGCTAGATCCATCATCATCCAACGCCTGACTTAAACCCACTAAAGGGTTTTTGTTGCTTATACAGACGCCAGCACATCAAGTTAAGTACTACAATCTGTCAAATTTCTTTAATATGTAGGAGTTTTGAGCTGACGACAACGAAAAACCAAGACAAAGAGGTATCTCAAATTGCGAGCGTACGACCAGAGCCACGGACCAAGTCAAAGTGCCTCTCTACAACGCGCGCCGGCTGCTTTATAAAGGCACCGGCCACTACCCCCCACTTTGCTACAACAAGCGATACTACTTCCGGCGCTGACGTCACTCGCAAGCCCACACGGACTAAGTAGTCCCCTCTTTTGTTGAGCGACTTATTTACAATAAAATCTAAATCAGTGTTTACGATACAAATAATTTGATCAACCAAATTCACTACACAAATTAAATAAAAGAACGCAGAATAATAATATTCGCGCGTTCATATTATGACCGCGCCGTCAAATAGATTTTCAACTTTATCGCTAGAGCTAAAGGTTCAAAGGTTCAAAGTTGATTGGGAAAATGTGACAGTTTTGGGTAGCTTCATGTGCTCGCGTCTGTACTAATCCTTGTTAGGTCTTAAAAGACGCAAAACTTAACCCTCAAACTGTCACATCTACGTCAGTTGGGGCTGGTCATCACTTAGCTGCCTCGGCTTATTGTTAATTATTTTATTTTTGGATTGTTGTTTTGTTACTATTTCCTGTACTCTGGACGCTTTTAACGCGTACTTCTTTTTTTTTACATCGTTCTCACAAATAATTATAAATTCAACATTAATGATGTAACTAATATTTTTGTAAAAATATAATTTAAAAGAGTGTCCATGGAGTTTCCTGCCCGTCCTTCTCCATAGGTACCTACGCTTTGGAATGGGCAACTAGCTTCATATTTTCTGACTGACCGACTTTTTGACGATTCAAAAGTGCCTGTAAATGGTTTTAATTGAAATAATAAATGCTTTGAGTTTTCGAGTTTGTCGGATTCGGATTTTCTCATGAATGCTTACATGTTTTACCGTTTTACGGTAAATAATGTGACTTCCGACAATCATGGCCACTTCTCGACATTCACCTTGAATATTACAACAATTATTTATTTAAACATGTCGCTATTTTATTCTTAAAGCCATTTTATTTTAATAACTCAATGAATTAAAATTAAAGATCTCATTGACTCCTAGATCCTGTAAGCCCCCTAAGAAAAGGACAGAACATAAATTTTAGTTTAGTCCTGTCAAATTACTCCATACAAGTTTAGATGTGATTAAAAACTTGCCCACTAATATTACGTTAATTTACGTCAGGCGCTGATTAATTTGACAGGACTAAACTAAAATTTATCTTCTGTCCTTTTCCTAATGAAATAGAAAGAAAGAGATGCACTGAACTTATAATTTAGTTTAGTTTGTGAACAAGGGATTCGACACCATTGTATGTCTATTAACATAATCAGGCTATAATGTTCCCACTGCTGGGACACAGGCCTCCTCTATTCGAGAGGGAGTGGTCTGTATTCCACCACGAGGGCCCAATGCGGGTTGGCAGATGTCACATGTCTTCGAATTTTTGGCGAGAGTGCCGTGAGCTCTCAAAACGGTGGAGGACAATTGAAAACATCGTGATGCATTTATTTACATAAAGGTTATCGCCTGCCTGGGTTCAAACCACAGATATAGATACACCTAGATAACGTAAGAGCAACTACTTCGCGTGCCAAAAATCGCAAAAGCTTACGTTCAAAAATCGTAAGCGCCTCTTTCGCGCTGTACTGCTGGCCGGGTAAGCGTGAGCGAGAGCGCGAGCTTGTGACGTCATAGTAGGTAGTCAAAAAATGCCACGCTTGGTTTTCATACAGTTACACTTGCGTTATATTTGGATCAAACCCACTGTTAGATCGACTGCATATTACTGATGAAATTTTCTTGCGCCTTGCAACGCTTAATGTTCGTTCCGACCCTTTATTTGAAGAGACCTTTGACCTTCAGTGGCAACTTCAGGTTGATTGTGTATTATTATCTTTATAAGGAAACCTGGTTGACCTAGCGCTACAGTACCTTGATAATATATCTGTGTCACAGGTTTATCGATAAACTGGCGCCCCGTCCCGGCTTCGCACGGGTAGATATTGGGTTTTTTGGCGTTACTATTGCATATTTTAACATGGAAAAGTAATTATTGTGACATAACTGTAATAGTTAGACATATGGTATCGCGGACTTTTTTGTAGATATAGATGTCCTCTATAAAACTGTAGTACATCACTTTGCTCTATTGTCAATAGTTTCCGCAGCGTATGCGATATAAGGATTGTTTTTGGTATTTTTTTCACACATTGGATTACATTATCTAAGTTTTCATACGGATCCCTAACTTTTTTGAAGATATTCTATCCCCTACGTTCATCAGGGATAATGTAGGATTCTAATGGTGAAAGAATATTTCAAATCGGTTCAGTAGTTTCGGAGCCTATTCAATTTAAACAAACAAACAAATCATTCCTCTTTATAATGTTAGTGTAGATACACAAAAGATATAACAGGTCACGAACACGAGTAACGAGACGTGGACATGACATGTTATGGATCATATCGGCCATGTCTTGTTGCTGATTGTGATTTATCTACAGGAATTTAAGAAAAAGTAACTTAATGTAGACGTTAAGATGTTGACAGAAACATCCCACCGCTGATTTGCCAGATTCGTTTTCTCCTGTAGCTGTACCGAGATTCGATTGGGGTCATTATCATCAGCTACAGCAGTCTTGTCTGTGTGGTGCCGGACTTAAAGAATATCACCATCCCATACTTCCCGTGGGTGGCGTAAAAGGCGACTAAGGGTCGTACCAGGTCAGCGGGATTGTCCGAAAGGGTTACCGCTGGCCCGGAACATAAAGAGCTAAGGAAGGAACACGGGTGGTTTTAGTCAGAAAGAGTCTGACACTCCCTTCCGCTCCACCCAAAGCGGGAGGGGTCATTTGATAATTTCCCATCCTAAAAAAAAATGTAGGTAATAGCGCGGGCAGGCGATGCGACGCGACGAGGTAGGTCGGGGGAACAAGACATTTCACGCGGACAAAGTCTAGCATCATCATAATCCGCCGAGCCTTTTCCCAACTATGTTGGTGTCGGCTTCCAGTCTAACCAGATGCAGCTGAATACCAGTATTTTACATGGAGCGACTGCCTATCTGACCTCCACAACCCAGTTACTGGGTAATACGATACCCCTTGGTAAGACTGGTTGTCAGACTTTCGGGCTTCTGACTACCCGTAACGACTGTCAAAGATCCACGAATGACAGCCGGGACCAACGGCTTAACGTGCTTTCCGAGGCAAGGAGGGGTCTCGGTATGTAAAGATGGTCACCCATCCACAGACCAACCGCGGCAAGCGTAGCTTAACCTGATCGATCGACCTGTGCGGCTGTTATTATTTAGCCACGGACCTCGGACAAAGTCTAGCAATATCTAATAAATAAATATAAAAAATATCGTTTACTTTAATAGTTATATTTCGTAAACAATACAATAACATTCTGTGATGCTATAAAAAATATCTTGGACTTTGGATGCTTATTTTTCATCGAATACATTGTTTTTTATCTGTACAATTAAGAATAGTCTCGAATTGTGTAAAATGGCCATTAAAAAAACACAGTTTTTGGTGTATGACAATGTTTTGTTGTTGTTAGTCAAACACTTGGACTTGACGTAGAGAAGAGATGTATCTGTAAACGTCTTCACGTGGTCAGCGGGATTGTCCGAAAGGGTTACCGCTGGCCCGGAACATAAAGGGCTAAGGAAAAAAAAAACGTCTCCACGTCATTGTGGGTGCAGAAGCCCGGAAGTCTCACAAGCAGATAGATAGATAGCATAATTTCATGAAACCAAAGAATGATGATTTCATGAAACAGTTATTCTTGGGACATACGTGGTCTTAGAGAGTTGTGTTGATGACTTTAATGATTATAATTCTGTAAACAATTATTTCTTACGGCCGCGATTCATATAACAATCAACGTACAACTTAATACTGACCAGCAAATTCCAAAAAACCTAAAAACAATTTAATTTCGCGGGCTACCCTGGCGCTTTCGCCTTAAATCATTTCGTCACCACTTCTCTAGAAACGATGAAGAAAAACATCGTGAAGAAACCGGCATGTCCTAGAACTAAAAAATTGAAGACGTGACATCTACCAACCCGCCCTGGGCTCTCGTGGTAGATTACAGTCCACCCTCACAGGGAGGAGGCCTGAGTCCCAGCATTGACGACATTATGATTTTGCTATACATCAGTGCATACACGCGGTAGCGGATACGATATATTCTCGACATGCCATAACTGAAACACCGGTACGATTCCACTTGCGCTTTCGACGTACATATGTAGGTACGTTTCAGTACCTAATACGTAATCACACCTCATATGTCTAGCGTACCCGTGTTGCTATGCCATGCGAAAACGTGTTCCCTACATGGCTCAGTCGGACATTCTTGAATATTTTGTCTGACGAAATTGGCAGATGCCTGTTACACTTCATAGTTTTCATCCACGTAGAACGTGCATTGTATACAATGTGTAACTGTTTTAATGCACATTATGAAAGTAGTTTGTTTAGAATCGATTTCTGTTGATTTAATATCGGTAGTTTTTATACCAAACATAATTAAAACTACGTAAATACAGTCATAATAAACCAAAAATGACGCAGTACCTACTACACTAGATCTAAATACGTGTGCGACTGTGTGTATTTGTAGATTTGTAACGTGACCATAATTTTCTCCCACAATCAGTATAATTACATAATTTTAAAAATCATTGTATTTATTATGAATCATCATCTGCATAGCCTTTTCCCAACTATGTTGGGGTCGGCTTCCAGTCTAACCGGATGCAGCTGAATACCAGTATTTTACATGAAGTCGCCTGTCGAACCTCCACAATCCACAAGTCACAACCCAGTTACTGGGTAATACGATGCCCCTTGGTAAGACTGGTTGTCAGACTTTCGGGGTTCTGACGACCTGTAACGACTGTGGTGCAAACACTTTTTACACGTCAATCATATTTTAAATGAGGTCGGCGTTTCCTACCTGACTCCTCTGAGAAGAAAGGCCGAAACAAACTCAGAGGTCACAGACTTTTGAAGTCCAGCCATAATCTTGTTCAGATCATTTGACGACCATGTAGATTGGTGTCTGAAATGGTCCTTTGAGAAAGGAACCACAAATTCAAAAGTCAAAGTCAAAGCATTCATTTCAAATAGGCACATAAAAGGCACTTTTGAACGTCAAAAATTACAACAAAATAGAATTGATTCTAATAGCCCCTTCCAAAAGGTAGTTTTCGTATGGAGAAGAATGGGCAAGAAACTCTACCGTTACTCTTTTAAAATGTTTTACAATATTTTGCATACTTACATTAATTATATAATAATAAAATGTGAAGACGATGCACCTAAAATAAAATTACTAAACCACAATAGGTAAAAGAATTAAAAATGAACAATGACATATAAATTAATTATCTAATAGATCCGTGGTGCTCACATATTTATAAACATGGTAAAAGTAAACGATTTTCATTTAAATAATAAAATTAACAAGTAATAAGTCAGGGTGTGAGTTAAAGTAGTCACAGAATGTAAATAAAGATAAATTTTAGTCAAAGTCAAAGCATTTATTTCAAATAGGCACTTAAAAGGCACTTTTGAACGTCAGAAATTACAACAAATAGAATTGATTGAGTAGAATTGATTGAGTAGTTTAGTTTAGTCCTGTCAAATTATTCAGCGCCTGACGTAAATTGAAGTAATTTTAGTTGGCATGTTTTTAATCACGTCTAAACTTGTATGGAGTAGTGTCAGGCGCTGATTAATTTGACAGGACTAAACTAAAATTTATCATCTATCCTTTTCTTAATGAAATAGAAAGAAAAAGATGCACTGAACTTAAATTTAATTTAGTTTGTAAACAAGGGAATCGCCGCCATTGTCAAAAAAAAAATAAAGAATAAATTTACAATTAAATTAGCAACTAGTTTGATTTTATCACATAGATTGAGTGGACTTATGCAGTCAGTGCACACATTTGTCAGTAATCTTGCAGCTCAACTCAGAACTTAACGAGCTGTAATCTTTTATCTTTTTTTTATAAATAGGGTAACTCAGATTATCTTCGGGTGCGGTTGCTTATCGTCAGATAATCAGGGAACATTAGATAAACCTGGAATTCTAGTAATCTTTACTGTGTTATCTTTTACGGCTAAAGGCTCCTTCAAACAGGCGCGACATGACACGCGACACAAAGGCACCGCAAGTGCACATTGCGGGGAAAATAATAAGTAGGTATAGGTAGGAATTCCGTTGGTCCTGCGCCTGATCTCACTGCGGACATGTCAGATTGCGTTACTAATATATTCATGATGATACAGATACGTGTAACGACTCGAGACCCATCACATAGCTGTTATTCACGTATGCTCAACATGACCATTCGTCCCGCTTTGGGCGGTAAAGTCTCGCTTTCAGGCTGTCTGTCCCGTTGTCCCCAACCAGAGCAAAAATGTCCCGCTTTTATAAAGGGAGCAAACTATATTCAATTCAATTTATTTATGAAGAATTTACATAGTGACATGCGAGAGCGAGACGGATGCGCGAGTCTTAAGGCTCCTACAAACAGGAAAATATGAAGCAATTATCTACATATTTACAAAAAATCTATTGTTTGGACTCAAAAATTTAAACACTAGTGCTTTAGTATGTTGCTTGTAGTAACAAAAAATCAGAATGATTGTATGGTTTTTATTGTAAAAAGGAAGTTTTTATAGGTATCTTCATGATTTTTTTCTATCGTATCAAATTAGTTGTATTATGTTTTCAACACACTGTCTACCTAGCATTTATATCCTGAAGAACATCATATATTTTTCTGATTTTGTTTACTGTAGTCGATCATATACTTTTATTGTTTCTAAAACTTGCGTTTTTTTGCGTTTAGGTTCCTGTAAGCCCGTTAAGCCTTGCTGTGGGACAATATAAGTTTAAATAAAATCTCTAGTGGAATCAACTCTTCAATCGAGATTGTATGTTAGCTATTGAGCATAGACAATCAAAATCACAAAAAACAATGTTTAGGTACAGTTTACCTATTCTCCATTTGAAATGAGATTAGATATATTTAAATAAACGTTTTTTACAGTCCGTTCAACCGATTTTGAATTCTATTGCGTTGGTGCCATGACAAATGGCAGCTGCAGTAAACAGTTGGTATTGTAACCACTTTTTTGCTTTTAATGACATCATTATGCCTACGGTATAGAAGTTAAAAAAGGTTTTTTTAAATGTCTAATCTTATTTCAAATGGAGTATAGTGTAGGTAAAGATTTGAATTTTATTCATTTGTTACTCATTGTTATTATTCATGAACCAACTAGGAGGGTCAAGACCTGTACCCTAATTCCGAAACACACATATTCAATCAAAATCTGAATCATTTTGAAGAATCCATTGCGTCATATGTTCGAAAAAATTTGTCTGCTCAACTAGGTAAACAACGCAATGTATGTAGTTGGACTGTCAAAATTAAAACTATTGCTACTGTTAAGGGTGATTTCCACCAAACGGCTCGCACCGCATCGGATCGGAACGGATTTTACAATCTTTAAACGATATTAAATCGTGAGTCTATATTACAAATGCGCACGAGCAGCTTGACCGCGGGCGTCTTCTGCGATACGCAATCGTACAGTGCGTGCCACGTAAGAAGAGACTTGACACACCACGTGGTCTGACATGCGCAGAACACGATTTTAGGTATCTTTAGCGGTATGAGGTCTGAGTGCGGGACGGGACCGGACGTCATAGGGGCGGCGGAAAGAGGCGGGGGAGGCGGGGTCAAGTCTCTTCTTACGTGGCACGCACTGTAGCTGAAAGTGCGCTGCGACGCGTTATCGGCTCCTCGTATCCGATCGAATCCTTTCGGCTGTCGTATAAATTTTTCTTTTCCTCTCATGTGTTTTATGATTATTTTCTTCTTCTAATGCATTAGCCAAGAATACTACGTCAACTTCAACCATTAAAAAAAAATTAGAACACGTCAACACCGTAGGAATGAAACTACATATTTCACTAGGCTCAGAAACGTATACGTTTGCGAGCGACGCATGGAGCCGATCGTATGCGTCGACATTCTGCCGGTCGCGATCGGCTGTCGCCACATCCGTTCGTATCCATTCCGATGCGATACGATCCGTTTGGTGGAAATCATCCTTTAGCGTGTTACGCAGTTACTCCGTTAGTCTCTTTGTTTTTATCGAAGCAAGCTATACTCTGAAATTGCTCATTCTTTCTGGTTAAGGGGCTTATAGGACCCAAACGCAAAAAACGCAAGTTTTAGAAACAAAAAAGTATATGATCGACTACAGTAAACAAATATATGATATTCTTCAGGATATATTATGATTGGTTGATACTGTGTTGAAAACATAATACAACAAATTTTAGACGATAGATAAAAATCATGGAAATACCTCTAAAAACTATATTTTTACAATAAAAACGACACTAATATACATATAATCATTCTGATTTTTTGTCAGATTATTCTACAAGCAACATATAGTGTTTTAATTTTTTAGTCCAAACAATAGATTTTTTGTAATTACATAAGTGCTTCATATTTTTCAATAAATTACCAGCGTTGTGTCATCGCGCTTCTCTTTTTTTTCTATGCAGTCCGACAGTGACGGCGCTTTAAGTCATGTAAGCCCCTTAAGGCATGGAATTAATAAACAACATTTTTTGTTCGTTTTATTCGTTCATTTGTTAAAAGTTTGAGTAATATGAACTTAGAGAGTTGTATTGATATTCTAATCATTAATAGTTCTGCAAAGTCATTTTGTTACGGTCGCGCATCATATTATAATCAACACTAGCTGTACCCCGCGGTTTCAAACGCATTAGTTTCGATACCGTGGGAATATCGGAATAAAAACTGTCCTATGTCCTTTCCCGGGACTCAAACTATCTCTATACCAAATTTCAACTAAATCGGTTCAGCGGTTTAAGCGTGAAGAGGCAACAGACAGACAGACACACTTACGCATTTATAATATTAGTATGAATACGTGACACAATTGCAAAAAGCGTGAGAAAAATTGAATTTCGCAGGCTACCTTAGCGCGTCCGCTGGTGTCTAGTTTTCGAGATACCGGTGCCGATTCCCTTGTTCACAAACTAAACTAAATTCAAGTTCAGTGCATCTTTTTCTTTCTATTTCATTGTGAAAAGGACAGAAGATAAATTTTAGTTTAGTCCTGTCAAATTAATCCATACAAGTTTATAATTATGTTATGATATATATATATATATATTGTATATATATATATATATAATGATTAAAAACTTGCCTTCTAAAATTACGACAATTTACGTCAGTCGCTGATTAATTTGACAGGACTAAACTAACATTTATCTTCTGTCCTTTTCTTAGGCAACTAGCTTTATATTTTCTGACTGGCCGACTGATTGACAATTTAAAAGTGCCTGTAAATGGTTTAATTGAAATAAATTCTTCTGTCTCCGTAAAAATCTTCAAACTCCTTTACGATGACAATACAGAATAGTCACAAGTTAAGGCTTCTTCAAACAGGCCCGACACGCGATGAAATCGCGTCGCGCTTCGCGCCTGTTTGCAGGAGTCTTTACGCCGATGGCGTGTGTCAAGCGAGCAGCCCACTCCCCGGCGAAGAAAGGCATGCAAGCGGTAGGCATGCGAAGGGGCCCGTCAGGGCCGAAGCCTGCCGGGTCAGCGGGATTTTCCGAAAGGGTTACCGCTGGCCCGGAACATAAAGGGCTAACGAAGGAACACGGGTGGGTTTAAGTCAGTAAGAGTCTGACACTCCCTTCCACTCCACCCAGAGCGGTAGGGGTCATTTGATGATTTCCCATCCTGAAAAAAAAAAAGCGATAGGCATGACGCCTCGCACTGCGCCCTTCACGCCCGCGCGCGTTCCTCGCGCCTTTTATCATGTTATGCACCCAATATCTCTATTCTTTAAAAATGATTCTTTTCTTTGTCGAGTGTAATAGCTGTGATTGCCAGTTCGCGTAAAGTATACTTGAGACGTAACCACAGACTTGTCTGTGGACGTAACGTAGAAACGGCTGGATTTTTTCGAGGCGCTAGGGTCTCTTTAAAGGCTCCTTCAAACAGTTGCGACACGACACGCGACACAAAGGCACCACAAGTCGCGTAACGAGCGGTGCTTTTGTGTCGCGCGCGATTATATCGGGTGTCGCGCCTGTTTGTAGGAGCCTTAAAACGTCAGACGCTACCGACAGCGTGCGTTGAGGTCACCACGGACGACCAACACGCCGGTCGCCGGTTTCCAAAAAGGTCGTTGCACAATTGTCCGTCGCGGGTGGCGTGCGAGCGAGACCGCACACATGTGTTTACGAACATAGCATCGACCGTCATCGGTGACGGACGGCTATTTTAATTACTCAGTTCAACACCCCTTTTTCAATGCACAAACATATCACGCAAATTAATTGTTAAAGTAAGGTTGTGAACTTGTGACCTTACACACCTTTCTTGACTGCTGGGACTCGGGCGTCCTGTCTGTGAGAAGGAGTGAGCCGTAATCCACCACGCAGGCACGGTGCGGGTTGGTAGATGTCTCATGATGCTTTCCGTTAGCATTTTGCGCTCGAGTAATATAAGAGCAGTGGTAACGGCACTACGAGTTGTAGGTTCGAATTCGCACCCTGACAGACGCTTTACTTTGTGTAAATTATTTCATCGCCACTGCTCTCAAAACGGTGAAGGAAAACATCGTGAGGAAACCGGCATGTCCTAGAACAAAAAATTCGAAGACATGTGACATCTACCAACCCGCACTGGGTTCTTGTGGTTGATTATAGCCCACTCCTTGTTGAAGAGAGGAGGCTTGTGTCCCAGAGGTGGGAACTTTAAAGGCTCCTTCAAACAGGCCCGACACGCGATAAAAACGCTCGCGACACAAAGTCACCACAAGTCGCGCAACTAGGCGGAGACCTCTCGCGTCTGGCCCTGGTTCAAGCCATGGTCCGGAGCGAGAGGGAGTGGGGGGCAGTCGCCTCCTTCTGCGAAGCAGTCATGCTAGCGAAGGAGGCGGCGAGACGGTTGAGGGAGAGAGCCTCCCGTCCCAGCCGCCGCGGGAGACGCTCCGGGCGTCGGGAGCCGCGCGACGACTCCCGGAGTCCCGGCCACCGTAGGCGCGGGCCTGCGGGCGGAGAGTAATGGGTAGCTCACCGTCCGATCAGGACCAGGCCCGGTGCCATTGTGCCGCGCCTGTTTGTAGGAGCCTTAAAGGCTGATTATGACCGAGTAACGTACCTACCATTTGTACCTACTGCCGTATATTTTTATCGCGTTATAACAGCACATAATTAATATGGCCTAGACCTCTTCGCATAAAATTATTATTACTTCTATCTTGTCCTCAGTTATAATAATTTTAGAGCCACAAGATACAAGCGATGCTTAGTTTGTGGCTCACCGAATCCGTCACATTGTATGTACCCGGCGATAAATATTGCACATCGACCTTTGGAAAGAGACAATCGGCTAATTTCGGCTTCGTAGAGCGTTATCTCTGTCGCACGAAATACAAACAGTCCCGTATCTATTAGGAGCTGTTAAAACAATTATGATTTGCTTCTTTTGATAATTATTTTTATTCTTTGTATAAAATACAAAAAAGGTAAAGGTCGATGTGCAATATTTATCGCCGGGTACTGTACTTTTTGATGAATAAAACTTATTATTATATTATTATAATAAAACGCTTGATGAGCGTAATTTGCGTCGCTCAAAATGGTTGAGGAGCTTTTTGTTACCTCTACCTATAATAATCTGTTCCTAAAGTAGCTGATAAAAGTGTAAACAAACCCTTTTCAGCGGGGTAAAGACTCTCCCCCAATATCGGATGCGTTATTGCCACAGATATAGATACACCTAGGTACAATGCGTGCCATGAAAGATGAGACTTGACCCCGCCTCCCCCGCTCTTTCCGCCGCCCCTATGACGTCCGGTCCCGTCCCGCACTCAGACCTCACACCGCTAGATACCTAAAATCGTGTACTGCTCATGTCAAACCACGTGGTGTGTCAAGTCTCATCTTTCGTGGCACGCATTGTAACGAAAAAGCAACTACTTCGCGTGTCAAAAATCGCGCCAGCTTACGTACAAAAATCGTAAGCCGCCACTTTCACGCTCAGTCCTGTGTACTGCTGGCTGGGGAGCGTGAGCGCTGGCGCTAGGCCCCGGGGGTGGGACGAGACGGGTCCCGCACGCGGCAGTAGTAGGTAGTCAAAAAATGTCACGTTTGGATTTCATACAGATCGTGATACTTGCGTTATCTAATATATCTGCGATTATCCATTATATTTATAAGTAAAAAAGTGCGCAGCGCTGCACACCTGGGGGTGTGCTATTTCAAGTTAAAAAAATATCAACTTTATTACAAAAACAATTAAGTTGATTTCAGAGTGACTAGCACTATTGAAAAAGTTATAAAAATGTTTGAAGTTGTAGCGTAAACTGAACTTTATTGTGTAGGAATTAAAGTTATTTTTCCATTAATTCATATTTTTCAATAAATCGCGAACGCAGATTAATTATCGGCTCGATTGACATTATCACACAATAATATATATAGGTATTTTAGATATTTTTTGAGATTATGTAATCTTTCTTAATATCCTCTGTAGGAACAACATTTAATCACTTCTAGCAGATCGATTAGAGGGCTTAATGACATAAGTGTACTAGAAGTGTTTAAAATAATACGCAAAATATTTTTTATAAGTTGGTGTAAAAGTGTGTCGGAGTTGTGTGACGTGTTTTTGAGTGGCTCGTGTCTAATAAGGATACCTAACCATCAGAACGATGGCTGATAAGGTGAAAATTAGTACATTATTAAGGCGAAAGCGCCAGGGTAGCCCGCGAAATTCAATTTTTTTATGTTTTTTGCAATTTGATGGTCAGTATTAAGTTGTACGTTGATTAATATATGATTCGCGGCCGTAACAAATATGTATTTACAGAATTATAATCATTAAAGTCATCAACACAACTCTCTAAGACCACTTAACCCCAAAGAATAACTTTTTCATGAAATCGTCATTCTTTTCAATACAGCAAATTGCAAAAAACCTAAAAAAAATGAATTTCGCGGGCTACCCTGGCGCCTTCGCCTTAAGTGGAACGAATGGCTCTTATGAGCTGAGTCTAAGACTGCTCTTTTCTGTGTAAATCCTACTCCCGAATATTGACGTTTATGTCATAGTATAAACAGGGGAAGTAGGCTATCTCCGGCCCAATCCGCGATATAATTGCCTACTGTCTCAGGGTTGTCACTAAATTTTAATTCAGTGCCTATAAATTGGCAAGGGTCGGGAAGTTGTATTTTTTACTTGTATTGTCTGGGTAAGTACAGGGTTTGTGAGGTCGGTTTTCCCTAAACGATCATCAAAACTTTCACTATGAAAGAAAGAACGACGGGCCAGCAGACGGGCGGCGCGGAGCGGTGGTGAGCACGAGAAAACGGTGGGTTTACTGATAGTACTGCCTTCGAACTTTGCTCTATTTATCTGATTCACAATTAGTCAATTACTTTTTTAATTACGATTTTATAACTGTAAGTAGCTACTTAGTTACTATACCTACAATACTGAGAAATCAGCATGACTATACGTAAACAAAGCAATAGTGGCAAATCAATTGACAGATCAAAAGTACCTAATGCATTCTAGTGGAAAAGTAGGTCTACCTACTTTCTTTGTCTGATATAAAACTAGTACTTACAACAAACACTAAGTAAGTAGGTATCTCATCATCAAGTAAAAATTATATGCTAGAATAAGTGACTTACTTACCTTTCCTGTTCAATAGGTAATCTGAACAGAGACAATTCTGGAATCGATGCATTATTAAGACATCCAAACACACAGCAATATGTTCTCCTGCGATTATCAAACATTTTTCATTCATTTAGCGGTGTCGAAAAGCCGTGACGCGCGAATTTCATGCTGTGTTAGCCCCGACTGGCGCACTGAGAAACGGGTCGAGATTTTGTTAAGTGTGCGTGCGGCGACGCATAGATACGATGACGCACACATACAAGCCGCGCGCGGTGCGTTTGTATGAAGATAACTTACTTCCCCTCTTTATACTATGTTTATGTTCTCTTATCTACAGATGCGCTTGCACCGGTGTGAGGGGTGTCTTGCGGCGTGCGGCCGGCAGCGCCGCGCCACGCCGCTAAATACCTTACCAAGATCTATAGCCAGGTATGTATCTACTGCTGGTACTGCTCATTATCATCTGCCTGCCTTTTTCCCAACTATGTGGGGGTCGGCTACCAGTCTAAAAAAAGATTTTACAAAAAAAAATAACCGACTTCCAAAAAAAAAACACTACAAAGTGAAAAATAACTTTAATTTCGGAAGTTGGTGTCAAAAAACGAAAATGCGGAACCAACGACACCGAGTTCCGAAACTAAAGTTATTTTTCAGTTTGTGTTGTTTTTTTTATTTTTGAAGTCAGTTTTTTTTTTTACAGAAAAGCAACTATTTTACAAAAAAAAAAAGACAACCGACTTCCAAAAAAAAAACACTACAAAGTGAAAATAACTTTAATTTCGGAAGTTGGTGTCAAGAAACGAAAATGCGGAACCAACGACACCGACTTCCGAAACTAAAGTTATTTTTCACTTTGTAGTGGTTTTTTTTTTTGAAGTCGGTTCTTTTTTTATCGGGTTGCTACAATACAGCGAGTGTCGTACTCGCGTTGAAGTGCGATTCGATAAAATTTAAAACAAACATGAGTTTATGGACAAGTAACTTTAATTCCTACACAATAAAGTGCAGTTTACGCTACAACTTCAAACAATTTTATTACTTTTTCAATAGTGCTAGTCACTCTGAAATCAACTTAATTACCATTACAATAAAGTTGATATTTGTTTAACTTGAAATAACATCAATTTGAAGCATAAATTTGAATAAACTTTAGTCTATTACTCACCTTTATGGAGAAAAGAAAAAGTATTTATTGCGAATCGCAAACTAAAAACAGAAACTAAAATAAATTTTGCTCCCTTCAAAATGGTTGAGCTGAATGGTGCTGATTTATGCGTCATGTTCGTGAACGGGCGCCGTCAGTGGGGCTGGTCATCACTTAGCTGCGTCGGCTTATTTTTAATTAATTTATTTTTGGATTGTAGTTTATTAACTACTATTTGTTGTACTCTGGACGCTTTTAACACGTACGTCTTTCTTAATTTTTTACATCGTTCTCACATTATATAATTTTAAAATCAAAAGTAATGATGTAACTAATATTTTTGTAAAATATCATTTAAAAAAAGTATCCATGGAGTTTCTTGCCAGTTCTTCTCCATAGGTACCTACGCATTGGAATGGGCAACTAGCTTCATATTTTCTGACTGACCGACTTCTTGACAATTCAAAAGTGCCTGTAAATGGTTTAATTGAAATAAATGCTTTGAGTTTGAGTTTGAAATACAGTCAAAAATAAAAAAAAACCAAATTATATATTAAATAGCTTATATATTATAGCCTTCAAGAATTGGGCTATCAAATGCAAAAAGATTTTTTCAAATCTAACTGGCCGTTCCGGAGATTAGCGCGTTCAAACGAACAAACTCTTCACCTTTATTAATAGTATAGATTTGTGATGATGATGTTGTATGTCTGTTTTCAGCACCAGGCTATTAAATAAAGCAAGAGTCGCCCCGTACGCGCACAAGATGAGCCAAGAGAACTGCGCCAAGATGTGCGAGGACGCTCCTCCCACTCCGCCAGATAACGACGCGCCTCGTAAGTAGACCTTTCTTTAGCAAATTCAACTGTCTAGCTATCACGATTCATGAGATACAGCCTGGTGACAGACAGACAGACGGACCGATAGTGGAGTCTTAGTAATAGGGTCCCGTTTTTACCAGTTTATTTATTTATTTATTTATATATACTTTATTGTACACCAAAAAACACATAACAAAAAAATACGATTTGGAATACAAAACATACAATGGATCCTTTTCAGTAGTCTGGTTTTAGTTTTGAAACTTTTTTTATCAGTGACAATTTCTGCTTTTAATTCTTTCCTTTTTCTCACGCCATTTTCATCCTCATTGCAGCGATGCCCTGGTTCGGTATGGATATCGGCGGTACCCTAACGAAGTTGGTGTACTTCGAGCCCCGGGAGACGAACCGCCGCGAACTGGACAAGGAGAACGAGGTGCTGAAGAACATCCGACGGTATCTCACCAGGAACTCGGCGTACGGGAAGACGGGCCGGCGGGATGTTCATCTGCAGGTAGGTTTTTGACACCTAGAACCTAACTGGGCCCCAATTCTGTAAATGAGAAATGATTTTATTTTTGTAAGTAGGTTTGCACACACACTTACACGTCAATCATATTTTTTAAACTAGATGAGGTCGGCGTTTCCTATCTGACTACTCTGAGAAGAAAGGCCGAAACAAACTCAGAGGTCATAGTCTCTTTTAAAGTCCAGACATAATCTTGGTCAGGTTATATGAAGACCATGTAGGTCGATGTCTGAGATGGTCTTTTGAGGAAAGAACCACACAGATTGAGAGGACCTGTCCAGTCAGTGCACGCATTTGTCAGAATTCGTGCAGCTCAACTCAAGTCTTAAGGAGCTCAACGATTCGACGAACAATACCAAAGAAAGGACATTTAAATGTATGATGATGATGATTAGGGGACTCCCTTTTCCACACTTAAGACTCCCATTCAGTCCGTTGTGCGTGGGGATTCTGGTTAACAGAGAAAGAAAGAAAGAAGAAGAAAGAAAAGTATTTATCATAACAGAGCCAGCCTAGCCCCGCCCAAAATCACAGAAGCTTCCTGGGAGCTTCACAGGCTTCGCGGAGCGACCTCATTGTTCCGAGGATTTCTGCACGTTGAGCAGCCACGGCCTCGCAATCCAGGATGACGTGGGCGGCTGATTCCTCGGCATCAAGGCAGCCCTTGCAAAGGGGGCTGTCCGTGGCGCCTATGTTGAAAAGATGTTTGTTAAGGAGGTTGTGGCCCCAATTCTGTATTATTTCCCGCGAAATCTTATCACGTGCAGACTACGTCAATATCATGTCTTGTTAACGGCAAGGAATCGAAATGTCAACCGTACGGACAACATGTATTATGACCAGAGATCGGAATTAGGTGTGTGAAAATACCTAAAGTTTGCAGCGAGACATAACATAGAGCTGTTACAACCACTAAAGTTAACCGGTTTAGAATTTTACCGATTTAGTTTCGGTTTTTTGTTTTACATGTTCTTTACCTTTGACAAACCGAACTATAAACATTAGCAAGCTGCTAATACAGTTTTAAATTAATTTTTGTTTTGAACTTTTCCGGTTCGAATTCGGTTTTTTAGTTCTACTTGTTCTGTACGTCTGAAACACCGAATTTTACACATCTGCAAGCTGTAATACAGTTTTAATTTAAAAAAAAAACAAATTTTAACCGGAAAAGTACAAAACAAAAATTATTTTAGAACTGTATTAGCAGCTTGTAAATGTTTATAGTTCGGTATTTCAAAGGTAAGGAACATGTACAACAAAAAACCGGTTTAACTTAAGTGGTTGTAACAACTCCATATTATGTCCCGCTGCAAACTTTAGGTATTTTCACACACCTAATTCCCATCTCTGATTATGACAGTTCAAACCACGCCATTGTGTCATAGAGAATACGTTATAATAGCAAATGTCGTGATTAACTAAGGTATGGAGGTATGAGGAACAGAGTGTAAAGTTTACTTACCTCCATAGAAAAGGGAGGATCCTCCGACCTCACCATCTGCCTAGCCTTTTCCCAACTATGTTGGGGTCGGCTTCCAGTCTAACCGGATGCAGCTGAATACGAGTATTTCACATGGAGCGATTGCCTATCTGACCTCCACAACTACTGACTAACACTATGCCCCTTGGTAAGATTGATTGTCAGACTTTCGGGCTTCTGACGACCCGTAATGACAGTCAAAGGTCCACGAATGACAGCCGGGACCAACGGTTTAACGTGCTTACCGAGGCACGGCGCGTCTTGGTATGTAAAGATGGTCACCCATCCACGGACCAACCGTGGCAAGCGTAGCTTAACCCGATCGATCGACCTGTGCGGCTGTTATAACTTATTATTTATTTAAACCCCCCAACAACTAACTACTACCACTTATTAACCACCACCACCACCACCTTATTACCACTTATTTAACTTGGCGACAAACCCCCCAATAAAGACTGTGTATTATTTACCCCCCTTTTATTTTACTTTCAGATGGACAACGTCACAATCCGCGGTCGTCGCGGCACTCTCCACTTCATCCGCTTCCCCACGTCCGAAGTGGGCGCGTTCCTGCAGCTCGCACGCTCCAAGGGCATGGCTGATCTCGTCAACACCATATACGCGACCGGCGGCGGGGCCTACAAGTTTGAGGAGGATTTTATTAAGGTACGACCTTGGGACAACCCCCAAAATGAAAAGGGGAAAAAAGGGGAAAGGAAAGGGGAAGGGGGGAAAAGGAAGGGGCAAAGAAAAAAGAAAGGGGAAAGGGGTTTGAAGATTTTTATATGGAGCCTGTCATGCCACTTTGAAAATGGCGGCCACGCATGAGACCTACCAGAGCCATCCTGCGAAGATCGTCGCTCCACCTAGCCTGAGGGCGTCCCACCTTACGTTTACCGATTCGCTGTCTCCACTCAAGAACACGTCTACCCCAACGGTTATCGGTTCTACGGCTAATATGGCCGGCCCATTGCCACTTCAGCGTGCTTATTCTGTGAGCTATGTCGACAACTTTGATTCTCTGCCGGATCACTTCAATCTGGATTCTATCCTTCAGTGAAACTCCCAGCATAGTTCGTTCCATAGCTCCCTGAGTTATCTTGAATTTATAGATCAGCCGTACCGAGAGTGTCCACGTATCGGCTCCGTAAGTCATATGTACAATCGTACTTATGCCAATTTGTAAAAAAATTACAAGAAATATGTGTTAATTTTGATAATTTATTCACTAAAATACTTTCTATTTTTCAATTACAGGAAGTGAACATGCGCTTATCAAAAATGGACGAGCTGGACGCGCTGATAGCCGGCGTGCTGTACGTGGACGGGATGAATGCGCAGGAGTGCTACTACTGGGCACCGCCCGACGAGTGTGCCGTGCATACGCATGTGAGTGACGAGGTCAGTGATATATAGGCTTGCATGCAAGAAATCGCTAATGTTGCGGAAAACAAACAAAAAAATTGGGTGTGGCTGTATCATGGACACGGCCGTGTGTTGCACGTGAATACGTTTACGTAACGGGGTTGATCCGCTCGGCCGCATTCATTCTTTTACGTTCCCGGCACTGCTTGACTCGGTCATATGGTGTTTTATTAGTACCATTCGATTGCTCATGAAAAGCCCTTTCCAACCGTATACGATCTCTGTTTTTGGCGTTTTGACGCGTATAGGCTGATATTATTTTTCTTTTTATTTTAACACATTAAATTCACTGTCACTATTTTACACTAATGTTTTGTATACAATCGATAGATTTTGACGAGAGCCGACTATTGAAACATAAACGAACGTCGTAGCTTTTCCGAGTCTAAAGTTATACTAAGTTGCAATCTCGATACGCAGCAAAATGACCTCAAAATGGCGATGCTTCCCCCTCCAACCAAACTCAAAGCATTTATTTCAATTAAACCATTTACAGGCACTTTTAAATTGTCAAGCAGTCGGCCAGTCAGAAAATATAAAGCTAGTTGCCTAAGAAAAGGACAGAAGATAAATGTTAGTTTAGTCCTGTCCAATTAATCAGCGCTTATCGTAAATTGTCGTAATTTTAGAAGGCAAGTTTTTAATCACGTCTAAACTTGTATGGAGCAGTGTCAGGCGCTGATTAATTTGACAGGACTAAACTAAAATTTATCTTCTGTCCTTTTCTCAATGAAATAGAAAGAAAAAGATGCAGTAAACTTCAATTTAGTTTAGTTTGTGAACAAGGAAATCGGCACCATTATCCAATCTGCTCCATAGGACAATCTAGAGTCTAGACAAAATCAAACGGGTTGCTAATTTAATTGTAAATTTATTCTTTTTTTATTTACATTGATTTACATTCTGTAACTACTTCAACTCACACCCTGACTTATTACTTGTAATTTGTTTTAATTAAAAGAAAATCGTTTACTTTTACCATGTTTGTAAATTTGTGAGCACCATGTATCTGTCAGATAATTATTTATTTATTTATTTATTTGGCTAATTAATTTATATGTCATGGTTTCATTTTGAATTCTTTTACCTATTGTGGTATAGTAATTTTATTTTAGGTGCATCGTCTTCACATATTTATTATTATATAATTAATGTATGCAAAATATTGTAAAACATTTTAAAAGAGTAACGGTGGAGTTTCTTGTCCATTCTTCTCCATACGAACACTACCTTTTGGAATGGGCGACTAGAATCAATTCTATTTGTTGTAATTTCTGACGTTCAAAAGTGCCTTTTATGTGCCTATTTGAAATAAATGCTTTGACTTTGACATTATCTTATAACCATGACACTTTACGGGGGGGTGTGTGCCAGGCTCCATAAAAAAAATCTTCAAACAATCTTTGTATTTTTCGGGGTAACAGCTGGTATTTCTCTCGCGCAGCCCCCCTACTCGGAAGCCGCCCTCAGCCTCTACGTGCGCAAGCCCTTCGACTTCTCGTCGCCCTACCCCTTCTTGTTGGTGAACATCGGGAGCGGAGTCTCCGTGCTGGTCGTCAACGCGCCCGACGACTACTACAGAGTCAGCGGCACCAGGTAATATGGAGATGTCTCAGCAGGAATGTCCGTAAAGGTTACCGCTGGCCCGGAACATAAAGGGCTAAGGAAGGAACACGGGTGGGTTTTAGTCAGTAAGAGTCTGACACTCTCTTGGGTGACCATCTTTACATACCGAGACCCCTCCGTGCCTCGGAACGCACGTTAAGCCGTTGGTCCCGGCTGTTATTCGTGGATTTTTGACAGTCGTTACGGGTCGTCAGAAGCCCGAAAGTATGACGAGCAGTCTTGCCAAGGAGTATCGTATTATAAATAAATAAATAAAGTCCTCGAGAACGTATTTCGGCGGCCAATAAAATCGGGTTTGGCCGGTAACATATTTCACACTTTAACGGTTTGTACCCGGTAATTTGCAGATTACCTAGTTAATGCGCATATTAACGTATTCCGCATTCTAACGGTGTTATAGTAAACTAAACGATGTTATAGTATTTCTTTGTGTATAAGTTATACACAAAGAAATACTATAACATCGTTTTGACATTGAGTGAGCACTGCGAGCGCGTTCACGAGCGTGTCGAATTGTTGGCAACTCTCAGCTGTCATAATCGTAATATCTAAATCGGAACGCATGTGAGACGATGCGAGTGCTGTGAGCGATTATAGCTAATTCGGAATGTACCCTATTTCAAAATATGTATACAGGAATTTTTCTTTGTGTTAATTATTTCATCGCCACTGCTCTCAAAACGGTGAAGGAAAACATCGTGAGGAAACCGGCATGTCCTAGAACCAAAAATTCGAAGACATGTGACATCTACCAACCCGCACTGGGCCCGCGTGGTGGATTACAGTCCACACCCTCTCGGAGAGGAGGCGCATGCTCCAGCACAGGGGACTTCGCAGGCATTTTTTTTTTTTGAGGATGGTAAATCATCAAATGACCCCTCCCGCTCTGGGTGGATCGGAAGGGAGTGTCAGACTCTTACTGACTAAAACCCACCCGTGTTCCTTCCTTAGCCCTTTATGTTCCGGGCCAGCGGTAACCCTTTCGGAACTTTCTAGGCTTGTGTATGCTATACAAATAAACTTATATACGTATTCTATTCTATTCTATTCTATTCTTATAAAGATGGCAATCAAAATCCAACCTTATTGTCACTTTCTGAAAGTTATCTTTCCTCTGCAGTCTCGGCGGCGGTACATTCCTCGGCCTCTGCTGTCTTCTAACCGGCTGTAGTAGCTTCGAAGAGGCGATAGCTTTAGCAGCTTCTGGAGACAACACTACCGTCGACAAACTGGTGAGGGACATCTACGGAGGAGACTACGCGAGGTTCGGTCTACCTGGAGACCTGGTGGCTAGCAGGTGAGACATTACTGTTTTTAAACGCAATCTCAAAGCATTTATTTGATATACAGTGAAACCTGGTTAAGTGAGACTTCAAGGGACCTGCAAATTTGTCTCACTTATAGAGGTATTCCACTTACCCAGTGTCTCAGATATCCAGGTATAAATAAATATCTGTCTCATTTAACAGAGGGTTCCATTAATAGAGGTTAGGAAATAGAGGTTATTTCAGTTACAGAGGTGCGACTATTAAATAAAATAACGTATTATGTAAACATTATACGTGAGTTTTAATCTCTATTGGGAATAAAAAAAAGATAAAGGTACCTAATAAATGTAATAAACAAAAATATTCAAGCAAGTTTTTTTTTTATAAATAGTAAAAAAATGTAAATAGAATATCAATTATAAAAATCTGTAATTTTAGTTTGTCTTTTGGAAGTATCAGTCATCAGATGTTTTTCGATGTTATAAATTTTATCAAATATGCTTTGGTTACCAATTGATTTCATTTCAAAATAACTGTGCAAAGTTTCTAGTGCTTTTACTGCATCGCGTTTTCAAATTTTTACTAAATTTACTTCCGAGCCTATACAAATAAACATTCGTACGATAGAAAAGCAAAACTAAAACTGAAGGTCATTGAGGCTCAAAATTAGTTAAGTGCGGAAAAAAAGAACGAATCCCAGATATAGAGGTTTGCTTCGTTCCACTAATAGAGGTAATTCAGTGCCAAAGTGTTGGGACCTCAGCATGAGTTCCAGTTATGGAGGTTTCTCACTTATCCAGGTCCCACTTAACCAAGTTTCACTGTATTTGTCATATTAAGAAATTTTTAGCCGGGAATATAGAATTGAGTCGCATTTTTTTAATCCGCGAATAGTGAAAACGCGAATGAAGGAAGCGCGAATAAGGAGATTTTACTGTATCTGACTTTGGTGGAACCTAGTTCTTAAAATTAAAAAGTTAGAAAATTGTCTACTGAAGGATTTCAGGGTCCCTAAAAAAAATCTTTATTGAAAATACCATCCATTCTGCCGGATTTGTCCTATAGTCGAACTTTTAATTAGCTGCAGTAAAATGACAGCTTATGTGTTACTTAAATGACTGAAAGTGGCGTCTTTTTGTTTTCTCGCGGCCATCAACCAAATCTTGTTTTTCTAGTACAGTATAGTGTAACAAACAAAACTTATTTGACATACATATCTCTAAACTCAGTCCGAAATGAGTTATTAAGAAGTGTCATTTTACTGCAGCTAATTAACAAGTCGGATTATAGTTGGCCTCGCCTTAGGTATGTGAGCGGTGGGACGGAGGGGCAGTGGGGGGGTCATTGTCATTACTCAGTACAGTACCCGGCGATAAATATTGCATATCGACCTTTGGAAAGAAGACCCCTCCATGCCTGGAAAGAAGCTTTTCCTTTTATACCTAGTACTAACTTCTGCACGCAACTTCATCTACGTGAAATTTATGGTCCCCCGACCCACCCCATCGCATTACCAGCCCACAAGCCGAAATTAGCCGGTTGTCTGTTTCCAAAGGTCGATGTGCAATATTTATCGCCGGGTACTGTACGCGCGCTGCGAACACTACGCACCCCCGTCGCCCTCCCCCCCGGCCCCACACAAGGCGCGGCCAATTAGTTCCTCGCGGACTACAGTCACTGCTCCACATTTAGTATCTACATTGTACCCACGCGAAGCCGGGACAATACAATTTTTTTTATTTTTTTCCCTCAGCTTCGGCCAGATGTGTTCGGCAGAGCGGCGCGCGAAGGTGTCCCGCGCAGACCTCGCGCGCGCTACCGTCGTCACCATCACCAACAACATCGGCTCCATTGCGAGATTGTGTGCGAGCAACGAGAATATTGAGAGGGTGAGCAGAATATATACAAAATACGAGCAGAAATCGCACAGCCGAGCATTACCAGGGAATGAGGGTATTCTGAAATGACGTTCGCTAGGTGGCAGCACTGACACGTCAGGTCCACGCATCTGTCAAAGAGCCTATATTTTCTTTAGTCATAACTGAATGATGAACGAATGAATGAATCGAATAATGAACGTCATCATTATATTTTATATTCATTGTCGAAATGGAAGACCTCTTGTCAAAGTGGTGCCAACTGGTGTCGTAAATTTTCACGAAATTACGGATAGTCCGGATTGCATACCCTACTTACTATGCCATTTAATAACACAATATTTTAATTTTTTTTTTTTAATTACAGGTAGTATTCTGCGGCAACTTCTTGCGGGTGAATCCGTTATCAATGAAGCTTTTATCGTACGCGATGTCGTATTGGTCGCGAGGGGCTCTCAAGGCGCTCTTCTTGGAGCACGAGGGGTAAGCAGACATTTGACACAATTATTCATGTGAAGATTCTGAAGTTTGTTTCAAAGCTAAGAGCGATGTGTGCTGTTACACGAATGGACAGAATAAAAAATGAAGTACATAAGAGGAAGTCTGAAAGTGGCACAGTGGTACTATTCTGTAAAAATCTCACCGTGAAAACTTAGGTGAAGTGAGCGTGGAGTGAGCTGTCAATAGTGTCAATTCTTTCACAGTGAGATTTTTACAGAATCGACCGGCTGGTAACTGAAAAGTTGTGTGGAAATCAGTTGTCATGGCACGGGCATGTGATGCGGAGTAATGAAGAAGTCGTGAGGAGAGTTTTGAGTTATGAATGTCGATGGCTATAAGAGTAGGGGAAGACCAAAGACTTCCCCTACTCAGAAAACATTAAATATTACGACATTTTATAAGCTTTATAAACTTAACAGTGACAGAAAAAGTGCTCACAGAGTCTTATTTATTTTTTTTCTCTTTTTCTCAGCTACTTCGGCGCCGTAGGCTGTCTCCTACACCTCGATAGCAAGAACCATCGGCGCAAACAGAACCCGGACGCAGGCACCGCCGACAGATGAGCGACAGTCCACCCTACCCGCCTTGTTATACGGCTCAAATTGCGTTGCCGCCTCGTCGACACTTGTTACCTTTATGTGTGTTTTCACTTCCATTCAGTTTTTAGTCTAAAAATACCAGTTTATTACTATTAGCTGGGCAAAGCGTCTGCATACAGAGAAAGCACGAACATTGATCACCACGCTTGCTCAAGATGGGTTGGCGATTTTAGACTTATATATACAGGGTGGAAACTTCCAGCGGGGCAATAAGGGGAAGTACCTTATCCGTTGCAGCTACGCGAAAATGGTCTTAGGAGACTATCCAATAATTTTTTATGGAATTTTGATCCCCATTCACAGATTTAAAAAAAAAATTACATTTAGCAAGAAAATAGCCATTTTACACAAAAACATTTTTTGATGCCAATCGATCCTGTTTCTAATACTGATCAAAAACTTCTATGGGACCAATCATCGTTGGAGTACTCAAAAAGCCACAAATTGCAGATTTTTTTTTTTTAATCTGTGAATGGGGATAAAAATTCCATAAAAATGATGGATAGTCTCCTAAGACCATTTTCGCGTAGCTGCAACGGATAAGGTACTTCCCCTTACTGCCCCGCTGAAAGTTTCCACCCTGTATAAATACAGGTTTCCTAACGATTTTTCCTTCACCAAGTGTTATGTCCAAGATAAACTCAAGGTACAGTCAACAAAAGAGATAAGTATCCAGGATCGTCGGATATAGTTAAAGTTAAGTAAGAAACCGCTGGAAGTTCTCGAATGAAATTTTATTTTATTAATAGAAAACAAACAGGTCATTTATCAAATTTAATTTCTGCGATCCTGCATACTTATCTCTTTTGACAGACAGTGTTAGATTAGATTTTATTTTTATTTATTTAAAAATAAACAGTGGCACTCCGGGAGCGCCGACAGAAGTGAAAACAAAACACAAACGGAATACTTTGCCATCACTCACTGACATATCGGATATACATTGAAACCGAGTACATCCCGAGGACAGCCGAACACATCCGAAGCGGATGTTTTTTTAATCGTCTTACAAAACGCGCGCGGTGTCGCTTACGGTAACATTGGCGCGAGTTCAATGGTTTATTCCCATCTCAAAAAATGCCCAGCGCGCCTAAAGAACTTTTTACTTCAACAGTCGAGAGACGTCCTGTTGATACAAAGTTCCTTTCTCTCTCTATACAGGGTTATTGATAAATCATTAACAACCTCTTAAGAGGTCATTGTACTCATCATTATGATCAACTTTGACTATGGGACCAAACCTGAAATCGCGAAATAAAAATCAGCTGTTTTCCTACATTTTGACGAGTTATACGAACATAAATGTAGGGAACTGCTGATTTTTATTTGCCTTGCAATAAATTACCAGCGTTGTGTCATCGCGCTTCTCTTTCTTTCCTATGCAGTCCGACAGTGACCGCGCTTTAGGTCATGTAGTCCCCATGAGACGGTAGAAATCTTTCTACAATCTGTCATTTTGTATGTTCTTCCGTCGACAAAACACGCTTCTACGGTGGTCTTGCTACGCGTGCAGCTTCGCAAAGTGTGCAGAATATAAGACCGCTTTCACATTTAGGCGGTTTTAGCAGCGCGACAAACGCGCGACGGTCGCCCAGTCAGAATTTCATAATAATAATCAGAAGTGCGGCCGCTACGTGCGCTCAGTCGACAATGAGCTCCAAAAGCAAGAGCAACAATGTTTCCCCGTCGGAATCCACTTTTTTTTTAATAAAGGTCGCGACACTGATCTATACTGCGGCGCGGTAGCCGCTTCTGTTCTTATAATGTGAAGGCGTCCGATTCTGCCGCGCTACTATCTCGCTGCTAACGTCCTAATGTGAAAGCGGCCTTACTTGCCATAAAGTTTTGGCAAATCGTCTTGTCTGATCGTATGCTGCACTGGTTGACGTCATCACGTCAACGCCGGCTGTCACTGAAAACCAGCGCTGGGGTCTTAGCATTATGCTGAGTGATGGCCATTTTACGTACATGTGACGCATGTTTTCTCCCAAATTGTTGTTTTTTTTTTTGTTGCGTCATGTTTGCCGCAAGTAAACATATTTTTTATTTCATTTTAGAGAACTTCGTTTCTCTGCAAAATAATTATCGTGGTTCGCGGCCCTTTTACCTTCCTTTTAGCATTTAATAGTTACGTGATCCTATGCAAGACATTCCAAAACGTTTTGCAGACCAAAATAGTATTTATAATAATCCTGTAATGGCGAAAATTGAATCAGGGCCGTCTTTACCCGGGGGTGCAAGGGGTGCGCGGCACCCAGGCGCAAGGTCTTAGGGGGCGCAAGCCGATCAGGTCATTACTAATCACTCATTATAACCGCAACGCTCCAGCGCTGTAACCGCACGTCACCGCCTCGAAAAAAATCCTTGGGAAAAATTGGTGGAAATCATTTTAAAAATGAAACACAAAAATTTAGTTTACTTTCTTTTTGTTGGCAAAGGGGGCGCAATCTGACTATCGCACCCCGGCGCCCAATATTTTTAAGACGGCCCTGAATTGAATGAACCAAAATACACAATTATCAGACAAAGGAGAAGTCGCATCTCCCATAGAAAATTACCCCACATCTGACAGCAAAAACAATGTGTAGTAATTTATATAAAAATGATAACCCTAAAAATTGCCCAGATGATTATAAAGGCAGTGTAAAAAACAACATTAAATTGCGAAATGTGGGTGTTTTACATGGTCTAATTACATTCGCTAGCGCAACTCCACAGACGAGATAGGTATCCTTATCTAAACATGATAAAACGAAAAATATTATTAATTTGACGGGTTTTTTTTGTAGGGTCATCGACCGCATTTAGTGTAGTCACTTCAAATATCAGTTTTTTTTTTTGTGTAAACTTCACAAAAGTGTTGGATACCGATATCCAAACACGATAAAACAAAAGAAAACAGATTTTCTCAACTCAAACTTCGATTGTGTGTGAACGTGTATTTTGTGTCTCTTAGTCTGTGCTAAATAAATGTATTTTCTTTCTTTTTCTTTAACAAAACTACCAGCGGTCGTTGACCTCCAAAAAAACACATATTTTATCGTGTCTAATACCCACCACATCTGCAGTTTTGCTAGCTAATTTAATAGACCCTGTATACAGATCTGCCTACCCCTGCGGGAATGCAGGCGTGTTGTTATGTTATAAATAAAACTATATAATGATTCCTTTTGCACAAAACTTTTATTTGTTAGTTTTTAGTATATTTTTATTTGTATGCAAGTATTTTTTGTTGACATTTTGCGTTAAACGCTTGGGTTGCTAGTTTTAAAAATTAAGGTTAGTCTTACCACAGTCTAAAATTATCCAGATTACCAATGCTAAGTATTTTCGAGCTGCCAATGCGTTGATCTACTGTGTGTAGTAGATATTGATTACTCTCTGGAGTGATATCAACATATATATTTTTTTTATTTTAAGAGCGTTTACGACGTATCAGCAGGATACAAAGGTCTAAAAAGTTACTTAAGAACATTTTAGAAAAATAGTTTTACAGCCACATTAGACAGATTTAAAATTTTCCAAAGACAGAGATTTCCAGTTATCTTTTTTTAAATAAGATATTTCGAAAATGTTCTCTACTTTTAAGACCTTTGTATCCTGCTTATGCGTATGAAGTTTCATTAAAATCGGTTCATTCATTTCGAAAAACAAGGGCTTGGAAGTTTGTATGAGATGCCGTACGTCGTTACCGCTCTTAAGTGATAAAATTTTGACAGTTTCGCCTAAAAATTAAAGTAAAATTTGTTACTCTATAACAAAGGGTGATAAATAACTCGCTTTGGTTAAAACGACAACCGGCACTATTGATAATAATTAAAAAAAAATATTTTATTTAATTCATGTAAATATCCAGTATGGTGGACAGATATTTATTTGTTTGTTTTCAATGTTAAAATGAATATTATTTCGTGTTTAGTTAAATAGGGGTGGGTTATATGATTTTGCTATTATAAGGGTACAGACATATTATTTTAAAGTCACAAATTTGAATAAATCCTTTTTCAAGAATGTAATTCTGGTTTATAATAATATGTCTGCACTCTAATACCTATTTTGTGATAAACTATAGATTATTCATTAATAAATAAAGCCCTGAATATAATAGGGATAGTTTCCTACTTATTTTATGCGATAATTTCATTTTTCTTTGTGAAAATATCTTAATTTTGACCAATGACAAAATATAGTAATTTTCCTTTGACTCTGTGAATGTCATACATATTTGCAGACGACGTTACTGTATATTTAAAATATCGGTATGAGGAAAATAATTTCTGATATGTATTCATTTAAATTTGTCATTGACAAAAGTAAAGTTACTCGACTTTGTCATGACTGACAAATGTAAATTCGCTTCAGCTTCATCGTGATGGATGAGTGAATTACCATACAGTTTTAGCATATCTAAAACGCTGTTTATTATAGACGAATTTCTTGTAAATTATAGACCAGAGAATCAGGGTTTTTTTTTATTGCGGTCTCATGATGAAACCATTACGAAAAAAATTTTAAGTAAGTATATATTTTCACTTTTCAGAAATTTCGCTGATCGCAGTATTTTATTATTAATTTTGAGTAATGTTTTAAACGCGTGCGTGGAGTAGAAAATATATAAGGGCTGATAAATATTTTATATGACTAGAAATAAATATATGATATTATAGTTCTGTGTTTTATTTTTTAAATAGCCTCTGCGACTGGCAACACTTAAATGTAAAAATAATTAATAAATAATAATATTTTTTTATTTACAAAAAAACACATTTAAAAAATTGAGAAAGTATTTATTGTGACTCGTACAGGAAAATCACGAACTTAACAAAACACTGACCTCTATCATACAAGAATGTGTATAATACAGGTCAGTGTACACACAGACAATCATAAATAATAATCAAAATTGTAAAAGAAAGCAGTATAATGCGCGCCACGAAAGAAGAAACTTGACCCCGCCTCCCCCGCTTTTTTACGCCGCCCCCATGACGTCCGGTCCCGGCCCGCACTCAGACCTCATACCGCTAAAGATACCTAAAATCGTGTACTGCCCAAGTCAAACCACATAGTGTGTCAAGTCTCATCTTTCAAATCAAATCATTTATTTTTGCAAACATGGGTAATTGGTACATAGATGTTCTCTTAAGATAATATAGTCCTCCATATTCTACCATCTCATGGGCATGCAAATAATATTAGGTTCTAAAATTTAACAGAAATTCTATTGATAGCGAATAAATAATTATAAATGTCAGATCATTAGAATTACAAAAAATTACAGAATTAAATTACAAAAATGTTAAAAATAATAAAGTAGGTATGTCAAAATGTCAATTAGAATAAAAAATGTCAGAATAGGAACCTGTTTGTCAATCAGTGCATAGATTTATCATTAAGGAATTCGTCAATTTTGTAATAACTTTTTTCAATTAATATTTGGTTTAGTGCCCTTTCGTGGCACGCATTGTAATTCCATATATGATTCTAAGGAAAGAGTACTGCTTGTACAGACGCGAGACGCCAGCACATCAAGCTACTACAATCTGTTAAATTTCTTTAATAGATTTTCAACTTTATCGCGAAACCATAAGGTTCAAAATAGATTGGAAAAAAATTGCAGTTTCGGGTAGCTTGATGTGCTGGCGTCTGTACCTTTTTTTAAACAAAAAAGGAATTAAGTAACATCATTTGCAGGATGTGAATGCCAATTTTTTTTATACCATCTCATGGATTTGTGCTCACTTGGAAATAGGCTAACATTTGGTTGTGTCGATCAACACCTTTCATATATTTATTATATTGTATTACTATATTATTTGGTTTGTTGACCACACGACCACGCCTATTTTCCACTGGCATCAAGTCGGGTGAATGCTCAGTGGAAATAGTGAGCACATCTCTCTTGTCTTTCCATTTACTGACACAAACACCTTTTCCGTTATACCTACAGATATTTCCACCATTTAAAAGTTTTTTAACCACAACAGCTTTTGGGTTATTTTTTCTTTTGGCAGCCAAAGTTCCAGTACAGTATGTTTTTTTTGCTAACAAGGTTTCTGCTAACTTGACACTGTTATAAAAATTGTCCATATAAATGGAATGGCCGCTTATTCTTTTAAAAGTGTCATAACTACTTTGTCGACGTGACCTTTACCGCCAACTTCATTATCGGAGCTACCTTTATACATATGTATTTTATGGTCTAGTCCTCAGTCCACTCTCCATCCGGAGACAAGTCAACGGAGGAAATGCTTGAGCTATAAAGTAGAAAAAATATCTATTTAAAAAAATTTTTCAATGCTTGAAACAAACACTACAATAAAAATAATATGGTTATATAATTAGGTATAAATTCTTGTCAAAGGGCGATGGAGCGTAACGTATTGGGTATTAAGATCAGCAACCGAGTACGGAATACCAAATTACGCTCCAAAACAGTAATCGCCGATGTGGGCAAGGCTGAAGTGGGATTGGGTGGGTCATTTATGCTGTATGCAGAACGCACTATGACAGATGGGCCAGAGTCGTCACGCAGTGGGTGCCGGAAGACGGGCGTCGTCGCCAAGGGAGGCCCAGGAAAAGCTGGCGTGACGACACGTTCATGGGAGATTGATCAGAGAGTTCAACACGTAAGGAGTGGAAGACTATTGGGGAGAGCTTTGCCCAGTAGTGCAATACAGGTTGAAAAAAAAAACTTGCGTTCCTTACCTGTCTGACGCGTTGGAGGCGTTATTATGGTTGGAGGAGATGCTTTCGCTGTCAGATATGTGACGCTTGCTTTGCAGATTTGTACATACGTACTTATCACTCGAATATATTGTTATAATCATAATTATACGTCAGTAACGAACGAACGTCAATTGTATTATATTTTTCTTTTGTTTTCAGATTGACTAGTGCCATTGTATTGTCATTGCATTAGCAAATAGCAATAGCAACCATATATTACTTTCCTCTATGATAGCAACTGAAGATATGGTTGATCACAGAGTACTTTTATAAAAGTTGAGTCCAGTATAATGTACTCTGTGGTTGAGTCTGGCAAACGAAAGTAGACACTCGAATTATTAGACTTTTTATATGGCAATGTTAAACAAAATGTAAAATTCAATTTGTCAAAACAAGATGTGTTGTTGGTGATTTGTTGTGATCTTGTTGAGCATTTTTCTAACTCAAAAATGAATAAAACTTGAAAAAGATGAGGATGTGGACTGTAAACCGAAAGTGAAATAAATATGTGTAAACGAATATATTTTGTTATTTTAATTAATATGAAGAAAAATCACACCTTTTGACAGCACAGAACCGCAACAACAGATTCATAAGTAGAAAAACAATTTAATTTTTTTTTTTTTTAAATAAGAAAAAATAAATAAAATACCAAAGAGTACGTAACAAAACTTGTTATTTATAATGTAACAATACCTATACTTACCATTTTTCGTGTAAAATGTACCTACATCATTGCATATAAATAATAAGGTAATTTGATGTTTTCCGAGAGGTTTAAATTGTACTGGATTTAAAAAAGTGAAAAGAAACTCAATAAAATAATTCGTATAAGAAAACATAACCTAATGTAAATGCTTCGTAACAATTTTGTTACCGTCAGCTTTGTTACTGTCCCCCAAAACTTTAGTAAACTATTCTAGCTAGAGGATATCGTCAATGGTACGAATATTTACGCGTGCCAACACTTACTTTTAGTTATGGCAGGAAAGTTGAGAAATGTCAATGAACGTCAGAATTTTTCAAATGGTGTGGTGGACGGTAAATAAAAGTTGTAGTGTAGGTCATTGACTTATATATTACTAGCGTAAGGACCGGGCTAACCGCGCGACTAAATGGCACCAGCGCGCTGGCCCTAAAATGACGGTTTTAGGGCCAAAGCGACTCAGTTGACAGTGGTCCGCGCGAGAGAGAGAACGTATATTTGCCTGTCATAAAAATGCCTAGTTGCGTGGTAAAAGGCTGCAAAAATTACGATACAAAGATTAAAAAGAAACCTGGGATATCGTATCATCGGAATGTAACCTTACATTATTTTTGTTGCAATTAAATTATTAAATAAACACATTTTTATATAAAGCGATAATTATTTTACAATGGCGGCCATTGTGTGGCCAATGGCTCCTCGAAGTGAACAAAGTAACCTTGTACAGACGTCATTTTTTTATTTCTGTTTTATTTTTGTCTTAAGATGATAAGAGAATGTAAATAATTTTGAATTTTGGTACCAAATTAGGAGAAGACATATAAACGATGTTTAAGTATACATTATGCGATAACGCATTACGATACAAATAATTTTTAAATTACAGATTTCCAAATGATTCAACGTGTATAGATTTGGAGTCGCATTATTAGGGAACAACGAAAGAGCCTTATTTCAAACCTCATAAAAATACAAGAGTATGCTCAACTCATTTTTGCGACGTTGATATCGACATTGTTTTTACATTATTTATTTAGAAGCTTTATTATATTCATTAGCTAAAAGAATTGACAAATATGGGAGGATACGATGTTGGTTTTTCTACAACAGTTTGGGAATTTTCGCGGTGGCCAGACCTGTGTTGTAAAATTCCAGCAGCCACTACACAGCTACAAGCCCCAGGTGTTTGATTTTGAAATGATGAAAGTGAAATGAAACCTGCGTGCAGTAACTCTAGTTTGCCTTTCTGATTTATCATATCATTTGATTGTTTAATAAAGAAATAAATAAAATGTAGAAAACTAAGGAGAAGGCTTTTCAACGTCATGACAATTTCAATGAAACAAAATAGGTAATTATGTATAAGAAAACCAAACAGTATTTTATTGCAAAATGTGCAATATGCAATCTATCTGCTGCAAAAACTAGCTAGGTTTTTCTTATAATATTATTATATTTTTATTTCGACTGCCTGAAATCTGATATATTGAGAATCTGATATTTTAACAAGATGGGATTTTGAGAGTCTGGTATTCTGAGTTGAACGGATATCGGCATGCAACTGACTTACCTATACTGACTCACAATAAAATGTAATAAAAAACATGTAGGTGAGTAGGTACGCACGTACAAGGTTACGTCGTCGACCTATGCAACGCTGCACTCACCTAGTTCGTCTGAGTTATAACAGATGGCGTTACTTTTGCTTGTATGAAGAACGTCTATGTAAAATGTTCAGATGGGCGTATCCTTACTTTTGAAATCATTGGTGTAGGTACTCTGTGACGGTGAATTTTTGGCAGCACTTTTGTGTGAGCAGGTACCTATTTTAAGTTATTTTTACGGGTTTTATGAACCAAATTAAATGAAAAATATTCCTTTGTCTTTTTTGTATGTTTTGCACTTGTAAAGCGAGTTTTAATGGGTAAAATCAAGAATAACAATCGAGTATCAATATTTGAATGAATATTTCATGTAAGGAATATTGTATTCATATTGTACCATTTTAAAGTTTCGTTCCGATTCACCCCTGCATCCCTATTCACCCCGTTTTACCCGGTATTTATTATTATTTTAAATGTTTTTTTCATTTAAGACCAGTTTATGAAACTGGGGCACCAGGCCCACGACGCGGCCAGCGCGCTGCAGGTGTTGGGGGAGTGGGTGGACGAGATATGTACCGACATGGAGGTATGTACCTGTACGCCACATTTTAAGGTCACTCGAAACGCTACGCGTACAATGCGTGCCACGAAAGATGAGACTTGACACACCACGTGGTTTGACATGCGCAGTACACGATTTTAGGTTTCTTTAGCGGTCGGTATGAGGTCTGAGTGCGGGACGGGATCACGGGACCGGACGTCATAGGGGCGGCGGAAAGAGCGAGGGAGACGGGGTCAAGTCTCATCTTTCGTGGCACGCATTGTAGGTACCTATAAAGAAGAAATATGATTTCATTATTTGTTTTATTTGACAGATTTGGGGGCTGTTGGCTCCAATCGCCGACGTGCCGGAGCGCATGAGGCGGTTGGAGCTCAGCTTGCACCCATTGCTGGTGTACAGGCCAGAAGACGGGGAGCATATGGACATGATGCGAGTACTTGCTCAACTGCACGTTCCCTTTTTATTACCCACACATCTCTGCCGTAAGTACTTACAATAAGTGCAATAACTCGGATTTTGGGCTTTAAAAAGTTACATACATAATCCGTAATCAGCAAATTTTGCTGATTACGGATATGTATGTAACTTTTTTTCTTTTAATCTGTTAAGTATATAAATCCTGCAATATGTTGAATGTGCGCTAGCTTTTCATTATGCACCATGTTTTGTTTGTGTGTTTTAAAACAGCACACTATACTTACCTACAATGTAGGTTCATATTCAGGTTTGGTTTAATTTCTTTCGGGTTTGATTTGATTTCTTTTTTTGCATCTACAATTTTTTTGCAGGAATGGATTCCGGCCTGCAACAGCAGCACCACCCCCTGACTCACCAGCTCGCAGCATGTAGCTGGCCTGGCTCCAGGAGCGTATTGATTATGGGGAGCCCTGGTGATTGTTCTTGTCAAAACGACTCATCAGGGCTCCCCCAATAAACTATGAACTTTTCCTCAAGTTTTTTTTTTATTATCATTACCCTTTTTTATTTCCTTCACACAAACAAACATGAAGTGAAGACTCAACAGCCGGTCGATTCTGTAAAAATCTCACTGTGAAAACTTAGGTGATGTGAGTTTGTTTTTGTTAGGAATTGACACTTGACAGCTCACTCCACGCTCACTTCACCTAAGTTTTCACAGTGAGATGGTTACAGAATCGCACTGCTAGTAAGGCTGACAATAGGTGATAGGTGAGTAAGAACTAGATAGGTACTAGTCTTCACTGTACAGACTAGACGCCAGCACATCAAGCTAACTACAATCTGTCAAATTTCTTTAATAGATTTTCAACTATTGCTAAAGTATAAGGTTCAAAGTTGATTGGGAAAGGACATTGTTCAAAACCAGTCTAGGAAAGTTGCACGTATGAAAACCAAATTAATATACAAATTATTTGCTTATTTTTTACAAGCTTTTCACTTCAGGAATTTTGTTTTCGTATCCGGAATTATGATTTTAAGATAAACAGTAAATTAACGATTGCTAGTATGATGACATTTCCGTATAGTGATGATGGACGTTTCGTTCTCTTCATTTGTACGAGTTACGTAAGTATGAACCTTTACATAAAAACATCACAAAAATGATATTAAACTCATAAATAGCTAAATAATTAGTAATATCATTATTATAACGTAGGTACTGTATATGTATTTCATAGTTCCGTTGTGAAAATATTTATTTTTGTGTTTCGTCTCACGCAGATGCAACTGTCAAGGCAGATGGCAGACGTACCGGTAGGGATGACGATTATTCTTAAACAAGATCGATTTTTAAATCTATCCGAATCGCAGGAAAGAATCGATTCGGCAATAAATTGAGTTCTGATAGATCTGTTCCCGCTATTATTCTACATCGACAGCTTTACCAGCATAATTAGTCAAATGTAATGAATAATCGAATACTTACAAAATAAATTAAATAATATTGTTGGTTACAAAAAACAGAACAAAGAAACTGCGTATCAAAACTTAAAAGTTGCAATCCGCAGGAAAAACATTGGAACTCGTTTTCAAGTTTCTAAAATCGATTAAAAAATCGATCGCCATCCCTAAGCACCGGCGCCTGCGGAAGCCGCCATTACTGTTTATTAGTGTTTGAGTATTTGTCGATTGAGAATAGTCACCGCGATTAATCTCTCCACTTAAATAGTAATACTTACGGAAATTCGTTGGTGTGTTTGTTTTAAACAACTTAGCGCGTTTCATGTAACTAACGATAGGACGTTTTCATATTTAATTGTGTTTTATTACGCCAGGACGTTTTTAGGTTATCTCCGAATTTGTTTAATTACTTTAAAACTCGGATACTTGTGTGAAAATAAACACTTTTATTTAATAGTATATAAACCGTAGTCTATAATAAATAAAGATTTATTGTGTTTCAACTTAAGACGGATTTCCATACATCAACGGTCATGATCCTTTGACAGTTTCGGGTAGCTTGATGTGCTAGCGTCTGTACTACAATAAAGAAGGATCTTACTTATGTTGGTGGAGTTGAGTGAGAAGTAGTTGGTAAAAGAGTGGGTTGGTGGTGTGTTCCTAGCATTTTGGACTGTTTTTATATATTTTTGGCATGGCTACAGAGGCCTTGTGATATTTTTTTCGTACTAGTTTAAATACATTGTAGTCTTTGCTTACACAGATTAGATCCATACCACAGAATTGTTGGTTGGACGTTTTACATCGCTATTTAATATTTTACAAAATGTTAAATTACGTCGTAAACGCATTAACTGCTGAATTATTAGCGAACTTTTTGCAAAAGCTAATTGTATAGCTCACTAACCCTGTGCGGCAAACGCTCATGCGCGTTTAAATAATATTTCGTGTGGTGCTATGATATGATCGCGCATGCGCGGTTGAAGAAAGTCAACCCACATCACGGATTTTCATCGTGGTATCGGCCGTTTTTTTGTTTTTTCTTTTTTTTTGACTTGGGCATCTCGTAGTTGACCTTGAGAGGTCGTGACTACTTAACCGGACTATCCTGCGGCTGCCTTGAGAGATCTCAAAGCCTCCAGCCAGGGGCTTGAAACTAACTAAATAAACTAAGCGACTACATGCTAAGGGCACCCCCTGTGGGGTACGAGCCTCGGCTTAGGGCGTCGCTGGGGGGAGGGCAGCAAGTTGGGACAGGCTGGATCGAATTTTGATTATTTAACGAACGGTGGGGCCGGCATTTCCTACTACCGACTACTCTGAGAAGAAATGCCGAAACAAACTCAAAGGTCAGAGTCGGGAATTCAAAACGTAACATAAAAGAAAGACATAGTCCAACATCACAATCCGGGCAAATGATTTTTGTGTCTTTCCTTATTTTTTTTCTTTTAACCGGCACCTGACACATTTGCGCCTTTTAAACAGGCAAAATATTTGATGATTTCAGTACACTGCCAATAAGCGTAATAACTCTACGTATTGATTGTCCCAGTCGGATTTATAAAACAAATGTTCTCGTGCCCGGTTTTTTTTTTAGAATGTCGCTGCCTGTGGATGCTGCAATAAATTAAGGCCTCCAGCCAGGGCTTAAGAAATTAAAAACTAAGCGACTACACGCTAAGAGCACCCCCTGTGGGGTACGGACCTCGGCTTAGGGCGTCGCTGGGAGAGGGCAGCAAGGTACAGGCCGGGTCGGAATTATTTGGGGAGGAATTTAAAACTGCAGGCTTAGCGGCGCGGGCTGGCTCGAGCAAGGGTCTCGGGGCGGACATGGCCCGCCGTGCCGTGCCGTGCCGTGCCGTGCATGGCCGCGCCGTCTTAGTGGTATTTATGCAACTTAGAACCTATGTTCGTTTTTTCCTTATGCCATTGCAGGACCCTATTCGTCGTAGGTATTTATGAGCTGGACGCTGGGGGCACGGCCATTGAAATATAACCAACACTCGTGCTAAGAACTACGGGACGCAACGAGTCCTTTGACTCGGGCGCAAAAACCGACAACGGTCAGAAGTCGCCTGAAACGAGCCGAGGTTGCACGAAGCGAACCGAAGTGCTCTTCGAACCGAACTGCAGTGCGATTCTGTAACCATCTCACCGTGAAAACTTAGGTGAAGTAAGCTGTCAATAGTGTCAATGTCCAGCAAAAACAAACCCACTTCACCTAAGTTTTCACGGTGAGATTTTTACAGAATTGACCGGCTGCTCTTCTACACTTTTGTGTTCGCTTAACTACGATCAACTTCTCGAGTAATATAGCGCATGCTTAAAAGTAGTTGCGAGTTAACTGTCTGTATTATCTCTTGGTTTGTATACGTGGGCGCATCCTGGACAGTCGGCCATGCTACCATCTTGCTGACTGGCTAATGTTAACCACGTCATGAGTTATTCACCCCTGCTCCCCACTGTTATTCTGCCACTGCTCTCAAAACGGTGAAGAAAACCATCGTGAGGAAACCGGCATATCCTAGAGCCGAAAATACGAAGAGATGTGACGTCTACCAAGCCCGCATTGTAGTTTACAGCCCACTCCCTCTTGATAAGAGGAAGCTTTTGTCCCAGCAGTGGGAACATTATAATTATGCTTGTTATGCTATGAGTTATTCTCATTTAGTTATTATTGATACAGCCGGTCCATTCTGTAAAAATCTCACTGTTCGCGACGATGCGTCACCACACAATATATAGTGCGTTTTACATAAACACAAGTACATAAGTGATAACAAGTGAAAGTGAAACGGGTAAATAGTGCTAGTAAATAGTGATAGAATAAAACCGTAAGTACGACACATATTTACCTCAGTTAAGTGGGCTATATAGCTTCAATGTTTGAAATTTTAGTACATCCAGGTAGCCTAGGTCAAGACCTAGCCCTGGACATAACTTTTGTGTATCTAGTCGTTCGATAAACCTACTTAATTGAGATTTAAGTGTCGTACTGCGATAGGCTAATGTTTTTTAATATTTGTTTTTATTATTCATCGTTTCAGGGCGCGTCACGCCCTGAAAAATATAGTTTTACAGTTTAAAATATTACATTGTTTTAGGTCATTGGACCAGCCTGAAGTACCTGAAAACAGTTTTGAAATCGGTTCAGTAGTTTTTGAGAAAACTTACAAGAAAAAATATTTTTATTGAAAATTTAATATTTTTTCTGTTTCCGCTGAAATAACTTTTCAGCGGAAACAGATATAGATGAAAACGGTACTTCAGGAGATAGGAAATTTAATAAGGAATCCAACGACATATCACAATATACGAGTATGTTCGTATATAAGTGGTATATAGTGTAAAACAACATGTAAACATAGTAAAAAATAGATCAATAAAATGGTTTAAAATGGAAGTAATTGACGGCTCTCGTTACGGTAAAGTTTCGAGTAATGTAAGCAAACCAGTAAATAGAACAAATTTGTAGTCATCGGCAAGGAATATTTTTATTTTTTATATACTTAGAGTCCCGTCAATTACTTCCTGAACAGTCATGAAGACTTGTGTATCATTTCGAAGGTAAGGTTCCTCATCACCATGGTCATCTGATCATCGAGTTCTTCAGCAGACATTGTCAAAGACGTATACAGAAATCGTCAAAAACGTATTCAGAACATTGTCAAAAACTGGTATCCCTAAATCAAGCCTTGAAGCTATCCTGAACCGTCGGTGTAGGACGTCAGCGCCGCTTGGACAGGGAGAGACCTATCCTCACACCGGGATAAACCTGGATGGGTTTACGACCTCCCTACACACCATAGCGTCCAGCGATCACGCCCGTCCGGCACATTCAATGGTCCTGTCGAGCCGGATCGTTTCAAGAAGCTTGGAAGATTTATTAATCACTGGATACGTATCCCTGAAGAGTTACGTCTGAGGACTTAAACCGGGAACATTTTTCTGGAATGCTGAAGATTCCTGGAAGATCCGTTTGAAGATTCGGTTTTGAAGATCCGTAACGGAGTTCCAGTTTGAAGTTACGTAACGAAGTCCCGTTTTGAAGATCCGTTTGGAGATCCGTCCTGGAAGATCCGTATTTGAAGATCCGGTATTGAAGATCCGTAACGGAGTTCCAGTTTGAAGTGACGTAACGAAGTCCCGCTTTGAAGATTCCGTTTTGAAGATCCGTCGAGGGGATCCGTATTGGAAGATCCGTATTTGAAGATCCGTATTTGAAGATCCGGTTTTGAAAATCCGTAACGGAATTCCAGTTTGAAGTTACGTAACGAAGTCCCGTTTTGAAGATTCCGTTTTGAAGATCCGTCTTTGAAGATCCGTATTGGAAGATCCGTATTTGAAGATCCGGTATTGAAGATCCGTAACGGAGTTCCAGTTTGAAGTGACGTAACGAAGTCCCGTTTTGAAGATTCCGTATTGAAGATCCGTCGAGGGGATCCGTATTGGAAGATCCGTATTTGAAGATCCGTATTTGAAGATTCGGTTTTGAAGATCCGTAACGGAATTCCAGTTTGAAGTTACGTAACGAAGTCCCGTTTTGAAGATTCCGTTTTGAAGATCCGTCTTTGAAGATCCGTATTTGAAGATCCGGTATTGAAAATCCGTAACGGAGTTCCAGTTTGAAGTTACGTAACGAAGTCCCGTTTTGAAGATTCCGTTTTGAAGATCCGTCTTTGAAGATCCGTATTGGAAGATCCGTATTTGAAGATCCGGTATTGAAGATCCGTAACGGAGTTCCAGTTTGAAGTTACGTAACGAAGTCCCGTTTTGAAGATTCCGTTTTGAAGATCCGTCTTTGAAGATCCGTTTGAAGATCCGTCTTGGAAGATCCGGATTTGGATTGAGGATCTGCCTTGAAGATACGGGGTTCAATTTGAAGATTGAACGTTGGCCTTTGAAGGTGGGACTCAACTTGAAGACTGAAGACGCGATCAACTGAAAATCAATATGCCGGTTACAAGATCACAAGGCAAGGCCCCCGCAGCATGGACAGTGGAGGCGAATAGAGCACGTAGTGTATCAGCTATCCGTCACGACCAACCACCGCGTTCACCGTCCACCATCGAAGGAGCCGAGCAGCTACAACAACCACAGCGCCCTTCCGCTTCAAGGGAGGATGAAGAACTTGTACGAGTACAGCCTGAAGAAACGGAACGACCATCTACGTCCAGGAAAGAGACCAACTTGGAAGGAACTTCAGATAGAACATTGAAACCAGATACAATAGAGAAGAAATTAGATCAAACTTACAGCCGAACCATGCCGATGACTACCCGGGGTGACGCCCGTACCGAACATAGCAAGCCGCCGTCGACTACAGATAGAACGACGCGGACTAATAGAAAAATTTCAAGAGCACGCGAAGACTTATTGAAGATTAAGTTGGAGCTTGCTCAATTAGCACTTCAGAGAGCCGAGGAAGAAGATTCCGATGGCGAATATATGGATGATAGAAACTCAAACGATGAGTACGTGCGATCATGGCTTGAAGAGGCACCAGAGCCTGAGCCAGAGAAGGAGGACAATGCCACTGAGGGGGAAAATAGAAATAGAAGCCGAGAGCAACAACCCCCCCCTGTGGACGTCGACGTTATAGCGGACCTCCAGACGCGAGTACCTTTGTCGCATCCTACAGTGAATGAAGTGAAGAACAGTGTAGTCCCAGTGAAGGAGATAGAAGACACCAAGGGAAAAGAATCACTCCGTCCTTTCATAACGGAGCTGACTGCCGCTATAGCGTCGCTCGCCGACAAGAAAACAGAACAGTGGACATCGAACCATCCCTCGGCGTCAAAGGTCATAATGACCTTACCGAACTTCAGTGGGGCACATACAGAATGGCTTTCATTTCGTGCCATCTATGAAACAACAAGAAGATACTTCAACGACGTTGAGAATACAGCAAGACTTAGAAGAAGCCTACGTGGACGCGCTTTGGAAACAGTGAGCTCGGAGCTCATTGGACATGCCAGACCAGATGACATCATGAGGGAACTCGAGCTGCAGTTCGGCCGTCCGGACTCAATAGCTCAGGCTGAGACAGACAGACTCCGTGGACTGCCGCGCTGCAGTGAATCGCCTAAGGACATCTGCAACTTCGCGAGTCGAGTCAGGAGCGGCATAGTCACTCTGCGTGCATTAAAGAAAGAACACTACTTGATCAATGCTGAGCTGATGCGGCTGTTGACAGAGAAGCTGCCGAACTCCCTGCGTGTACAGTGGTACAGGACATATACAGAAAAGTACCAGTCGCTGCCAGACCTCTCACTCTTCAGCGAGTTTATCACCGAGCAAGCCCGTTTCTGCAGCGCCTTCGCTCCGCCTGAGAACATCAATTCGGAAGCCACAACAAACAAGCGTGTCACACAGAGAACTCACACAGCTACCGACAAGACGGCTACGAAATGCCGTGTCTGTGAGAAGGAAGGACACCACGCTTCTGAGTGTTCAAAGTTTAAAGAGGCATCTAGTGACAAGAAATGGGAACTCGCGAAGAAACTCAACCTATGTTTCCGTTGTCTGCGAAGCCGTCGTATGGGTCACACGTGCAAACGTAAGAAGTGTGATAAAAAGGGGTGTACAGCCACACACCATCGACTTCTTCACCATAGCAAGAAGCCTGCTGCAGTGGGTATCGAGAAGCCCAATGCCCAGGAAACGAAGGAGTCTCAGGAAACGGTGGCCAGTTCGCGAGCAACTTCAAGTCACGCCTACCTCAAGATGATACCGGTCCGAGTGATCGGACCGGCGGGAGAAGCATCAACATTCGCACTTCTCGATGACGGGTCCACCGTTTCCCTGATCGACGAAGACGTAGCAAAGCAAGTCGGGGCAGAGGGCCGCATCGACCCACTGAAGATAGGTGCGATCGGTGACAACATGATCGACACTCCTTGTTCGCGAAGAATCACAGTCACTCTTGCGAGCCCGCTGAAGAATAAGGTGCCGTTCAGAGCGCGCACCATACCGAAGCTCAATCTCGCACCACAGACAGTCAGTGAAGAAGATGTCGCACATTGCAAGCACCTAGACGACCTGAGGGATCAGCTGATATATCACACAGGCGCACCGAAGATTCTCATTGGCCAGGATAACTGGCACCTATTACTGGCCAGTGAGACCCGCAGAGGCCCGAAGCACCAGCCTATTGCATCACTCACTACGATGGGCTGGACTCTTCACGGCGCGCACACCAGAATATTGGGTCAGCAGGTGCATTACGTCAACCGACTCACAGATAGCGATGAAGACCTCGACGAGCGACTTCGTGAATTCTTTGCTATAGAATCACTGGTCATCAATCCAAGACGACCAGACTCCGATCCCGAGAAGAAAGCAGAGGATATTTTGAATCGTCACACTCAACAGTTAGAAGATGGACACATAGAAACAGCCATGTTATGGAAAAATGAAAGCCTAGAAATGCCAGATAGCTACGGGACAGCTCTCAAGAGGCTCGTCTCGATAGAAAAGAAACTCGATAGCAACCCCGCTCTTCGAGATAGATATACAGAACAGATGGACTCTCTCATACAAAAGAGGTATGCAGAGAAAGCGCCCAAGACGAGCACACCGGGTAGAACGTGGTATCTGCCTCACTTCGACGTGTTCAATCCGATGAAGCCTGAGAAGCTTCGCATAGTTCATGACGCTGCCGCCAAGTCAAGAGGGCTGTCACTAAACGATTTCCTTCTTACTGGACCAGACCTGCTACAGTCACTGCCCGGCGTCATGATGAGGTTCCGCCGACATCACATAGCCATTTCCGGGGACATAGCGGAGATGTTTATGCAGGTGAAAGTGCGAGCTCAAGATAGAGACGCTCTCCGATACTTGTGGAGAGGGAATAGAAGAGAAGGCGCGCCTGAAGAATATCGCATGACGTCCATAATATTCGGCGCGGCAAGTTCGCCGTGCACAGCCATCTTCGCGAAGAACTGGAACGCGAGAAGGCATATAGAAGAGCATCCAGAAGCAGTGGAAGCCATCATACGTAATCATTACATGGATGATTACCTCGATAGTTACAAAACAGTTGAAGAAACGACGCGCATCGCTACAACAGTAAAGAATATACATCAGAAGGCGAAGTTTGAACTAAGAAAATGGGTATCAAACAGTGCGCAAGTTATAGAAAATATAGATCCAACACAGATCCGAACTGAAGTGGTCAGAATCTGAGATACAGATGACACAGAGAAGATACTCGGGCTGATATGGAGACCGAGTGAAGACACGTTGGGTTTCAACCTGACGCTCGCACGCCTACCTAGTGGCGTTTTAGAGAAAGAGTCGCCGACAAAGAGAGAAGCTTTGAAGATCGTCATGTCACTATACGACCCACTCGGACTCGCCTCACCAGTAACCATTCGAGCCAAGCAAATCTTACAAGAGGCATGGAGGCGAGCCGTCGACTGGGATCAGTCGCTAGACACAGACCTAGCGACTCAATGGAGAAGTTGGATACAGCACCTACGACAGCTCAAGAATGTCAGCATACCAAGATGCTATCCAGGGTACAGCGAAGCCACAGAAATACAAGTACACGTATTCACCGACGCAAGCGAGATGGCATACGCGACAGCAGTATACTGGCGAGCCACAACAACAGATGGCAAGCCTCAAGTCAGCCTCGTCATGGCAAAGGCGAAGGTGGCACCATTGAAGCTGCAATCGATACCGCGCCTCGAGCTGCAGGCCGCGGTGATGGGAACCCGCGTGGCTGCAGCTGTGATACGCGAGCACGACATCAAGCCCGTATCGGTGACGTACTGGTCGGACAGTAAAACCGTCCTAACGTGGATAAGAAGAGGATCGCGAACGTACAAACCTTTCGTCGCCCATCGCATAGCCGCCATAGAGGAAAATAGCAAAGTCGAAGACTGGCGATGGGTGCCTACAAAAATCAATATCGCTGACATCGCTACGCGTGACGTACCACACCACTTTAACTCACAACACGAGTGGTTTTGTGGCCCCAGCTTCCTGTATGAAGAACCGTCGTCATGGCCATCAGAGAAACCTCCAATCAAAGAGGAAACAGGGGAAGAAAGGATCCTCATGGCCGTCGAAGAGACAGACAATAAAAAACTAACAGAAGCCATACCGGATCCAACAAGATTCTCGAAGTGGGAGCGACTACTCCGAGCAACAGCGAGCGTTCTACGATTTATATCTCTCTGTAAAGTAAAGAGAGAGAAAACGTTCTACAAGAGAACAAGAAAGAACACAGAAAAGGACCCTGACTGGCGACAACAGAAAAAAGCGACGCCTCTTCCTTCAAAACAAACAATAAGGGCGTCAGACACCCACGTCAAGAAACAAACAATAGAAGCAGAATTTCTTCAACAAGCGGAGAAATTATTAATACAAGTCATACAGCAACAGTCTTTTGCCCAAGAAATAACTCAACTACGGGCACAGAAGACATTAGACAAAGATAGTAGACTGCGGCCGCTACAAATAGAAGTCATAGATGACGTCATACGGCTAAGGAGCCGTATAGCCGCGACCGATGAAATAACCGATGACGTCAGACGTCCGCCGATATTACACGGCGCTCACCACATCACCCAGTTATATATAGACTGGACACATCGCAGTCTACAACACAGTGGGACAGAACTCACAATCAACGAGGTTCGGCAGCACTACTGGGTCGTTAAATTGCGACCAACAACGAAGAAGGTGCTCGGACGATGTCTGCAGTGCCGCATTCGCAAGGCACAGCCACCCGTGCCTGCGACCGGCGACCACCCGAAGACGCGCCTCGCGCATCACCAGAGGCCGTTCACCTACACCGGGCTCGACTATTTCGGCCCGCTATCCGTCACCGTCGGTCGTCAGCACCAGAAGAGGTACGTGGCCCTCTTCACGTGTCTCACCACAAGAGCGGTCCACCTCGAGATCGCCGCCAGCCTCAGCGCAGACTCCGCCATACTGGCGCTGCGCCGGTTCGCCGCCCGTCGGGGCTGCCCCACTGAAATTCACTCCGACAATGGCACCAACATGCACGGTGCCGACAAGGAGCTCCGAGACGCCTTCCGAGAGGAGGCCAGTCGCCGAGGCATCGTGTGGCGCTTTATAACGCCATCGGCGCCATTTATGGGAGGCGCCTGGGAGCGTCTCGTTCGCTGCGTGAAGTCCGCGCTGTACACTGTACTCACCGAAAAGCACCCGCACGAAGAAGTGCTGTCCACACTGCTGTGTGAGGCGGAGTACACTGTAAACAGCCGGCCATTGACACATGTTTCCGTAGACAGCGACGACAACGAGTCGATCACACCGAATCATTTCCTACTCGGTGGGTCGGCGAGACTACCATCACCCGGCGTGTTCACCGAGCGAGACATCGACAGCAAGCGACTGTGGCGACGGTCACAGATACTCGCCGACATGTTCTGGCGTCGCTGGGTCCGCGAGTACTTGCCGGAACTGCAAAACCGGCGGGAGCCGCACAGCAGCGGGCCCGGCCTACAGGTCGGCGACCCCATCCTTGTCGCCGACGGTCAGCTGCCTCGCAACACGTGGCCGCGAGGCCGCATAGTCGCCGTGTTCCCCGGGGCCGACGGAGAAGTCCGGACCGCTGAGGTGCGCACTGCCGGCGGCACCTTGAAGCGTCCGGTGAAAAAACTCGTCCCACTACCAAAGTAACAGGCGGCGTACGTCGCCGCGGCAAGCGCCGCGGCGGCGAGCGCCGAACAGCGAGCGTCCAGGCAGCGAGCGCGCCGGGGCGGCGGGCGCCCAGGCGCTGAGCGTCGTCGTGGCGAGCGTCACGGCGGCGAACACCGAAGCAGCAGGCGCCCAGGCGCTGAGCGTCGTCGTGGCGAGCGCCGCGGCGGCGAGCGCCGAGGCGATGGGCGCCCAGGCGTCGCGGCGGCAGGCGTCGCGGCGGCAGGCGTCGGGACGCTGAGCGTCGCGGCGGCAGGCGTCGCGGCGGCAGGCGTCGAGACGGCGAGCGTCGGGGCGGCGAGCGTCGCGGCGGCAGGCGTCGGGACGCTGAGCGTCGCGGCGGCAGGCGTCGCGGCGGCTGGCGTCGAGACGGCGAGCGTCGGGGCGGCGAGCGTCGCAGCGGCGGGCGTCGAGGCGCTGGGCGCCGCGACCACAGCCGTCGCTCACCGGTGCGATGCAGCGCCGCGCCGACTGCGCTACGAGTCGTCACTGCACTGCACGGCGGGAGAGATGTTCGCGACGATGCGTCACCACACAATATATAGTGCGTTTTACATAAACACAAGTACATAAGTGATAACAAGTGAAAGTGAAACGGGTAAATAGTGCTAGTAAATAGTGATAGAATAAAACCGTAAGTACGACACATATTTACCTCAGTTAAGTGGGCTATATAGCTTCAATGTTTGAAATTTTAGTACATCCAGGTAGCCTAGGTCAAGACCTAGCCCTGGACATAACTTTTGTGTATCTAGTCGTTCGATAAACCTACTTAATTGAGATTTAAGTGTCGTACTGCGATAGGCTAATGTTTTTTAATATTTGTTTTTATTATTCATCGTTTCAGGGCGCGTCACGCCCTGAAAAATATAGTTTTACAGTTTAAAATATTACATTGTTTTAGGTCATTGGACCAGCCTGAAGTACCTGAAAACAGTTTTGAAATCGGTTCAGTAGTTTTTGAGAAAACTTACAAGAAAAAATATTTTTATTGAAAATTTAATATTTTTTCTGTTTCCGCTGAAATAACTTTTCAGCGGAAACAGATATAGATGAAAACGGTACTTCAGGAGATAGGAAATTTAATAAGGAATCCAACGACATATCACAATATACGAGTATGTTCGTATATAAGTGGTATATAGTGTAAAACAACATGTAAACATAGTAAAAAATAGATCAATAAAATGGTTTAAAATGGAAGTAATTGACGGCTCTCGTTACGGTAAAGTTTCGAGTAATGTAAGCAAACCAGTAAATAGAACAAATTTGTAGTCATCGGCAAGGAATATTTTTATTTTTTATATACTTAGAGTCCCGTCAATTACTTCCTGAACAGTCATGAAGACTTGTGTATCATTTCGAAGGTAAGGTTCCTCATCACCATGGTCATCTGATCATCGAGTTCTTCAGCAGACATTGTCAAAGACGTATACAGAAATCGTCAAAAACGTATTCAGAACATTGTCAAAAACTGGTATCCCTAAATCAAGCCTTGAAGCTATCCTGAACCGTCGGTGTAGGACGTCAGCGCCGCTTGGACAGGGAGAGACCTATCCTCACACCGGGATAAACCTGGATGGGTTTACGACCTCCCTACACACCATAGCGTCCAGCGATCACGCCCGTCCGGCACACTCACCGTGAAAACTTAGGTGAAGTGAGTTTGTTTTTGTTAGGAATTGACACTATTGACAGCTCACTCCACGCTCACTTCACCTTAGTTCTCACGGTGAGATGGTTACAGAATTGACTGCAGGAGTAGCATTTTTCATTATAGGTAGGTACGTCATGTTTGACAATTATTTTATTTAATTTCGCGGCATGATTTCAACCAATTTTATGTTTAGGTAATCTAATGTAGTTATTACAGTAACATTTTAATCAAGTGGTTTGTGTATGGTTTACTAAAGTTACATTAACGTACGATGAAGATAAATTTTATTTTGGTTGCATTCATAATTTTTGTAACAGGTAACATAGTTTTGAACTTTTAGCTTGTCAGCTTTCAAAGCAAGAGTGAGCTGGTATCTTCAAGGCTCGCTCGTTCTATCATAGATCTCATCCACCAGGCGAGATTGAGATCAAAAGCCGGCTTATTTAACAATAAAAATAAATGCTGAAATTTCCCATAAGCCTGTAATTACATTTTCACCCATTAAAACCCGAACACAGTAACGTACAAACGACTAGAACATCATTGCCTGCATTTTCCCAACTATGTTGGGGTCGGCCTTCAGTCTAGCAAATGCAGCTGAATAAATACTGGATTTTCATGGAGCGACTGCCTATCTGAGCTCCACAACCCAGTTACTGGGTAATACGAAACCCCTTGGTAAGGACTGGCTGTCAGACTTTCGGTCTTCTGACGACCCGTAACGACTGTCAAAGATCCACGAATGACAGCCGGGAAAACGGCTTATCGGCAAATCTTTTATTAAGGCGAAAGCGCCAGGGTAGCCCGCGAAATTCAATTTTTTTTAGGTTTTTTGGAATTTGCTGGTCAGTATTAAGTTGTACGTTGATTAATATATGAATCGCGGCCGTAAGAAATATGTGTTTACAGAATTATAATCATTAAAGTCATCAACACAACTCTCTAAGACCACGTAAGTCTCAAGAATAACTGTTTCATGAAATCATCATTCTTTGGACTTACGTGGTCTTAGAGAGTTGTGTTGATGACTTTAATGATTATAATTCTGTAAACACATATTTCTTACGGCCGCGATTCATATATTAATCAACGTACAACTTAATGCTAACCAGCAAATTGCAAAAAACGGAAGAAAATTTGAATTTCGCGGGCTACCTTAGCGCTTCCCCCTTAACTATAAGATTTGCCGATAAGCCGTTTTATTGTTCATTTTTATTTTCAGTTCCAACAATCAATGCAGTGACAAATAAAAGCAGAAAAACAAAAGCACTAGAAGACTATTTAAACTCATCGCCAGAAGTAAGGCAAATGTATCAAAAGGAAAGCCTAGTTGACCAGCTAAAAACATTGAACACACAATATAAGATACCCATTTACATAATCACGTCAAATAATAAAAATAACAAAAAAATAATAAAAAACAAAGGAAGTAAAAAAAGTTTGACAAATAAAAGAAATAAATTTCTCAGTAGGAAAGCGTCAAGTTACATTGACCATATTGAGCATATGTATCAAAAGCAAAAAGCTAGAGCATTCGTTCAAAATGTGAATACCGACTTAAGAGGGTTGATCCGTTAGAGCCACGCTGGAGTCAAAATTGATGATTTCCGACGGACAATAAAACCATAATCTGTTTAATTTATAGATAAGATATTGACGTCATATTAATGGGAATTTCATAATCTAGTGCATGGCTGAAAAACATTTTCATTTATTCGTACAGTTTTCTCATTAGAACAGTTTTTATGCAAGCCTTTTTTTAAACTAGCGATCGACGGTCTACGCAAATGCAAGGTATTAGTAAAACCATATACGACAAACTTATAACAACGTTGCTTTATAAATAATAATAGCATTTATTAGTGCATGGCTGAAAAAAAAAAACGATTACTGTAAGTTTTCATTCAAGAAAAGTATATTCAAAAGTGTCAATTTTAGCCACTTTTCGATATTTTAAACGCGTTAGTTTAGGATGAAATCTGAAATATTTATATGTTATTTTAGGCCTAGTAAACGAAGACATTTACGTTCTAAAACATGGTACAAATATTTTTTTAATAACTTATTTTTTTATTTTACTATGAATTATTTAGTGCAGCTATATAATCGGCGCGGAATCACGCCAGCGCTCAGTGCCGGCCGAGGCCTTTCAGAGGTAGGACGTGTGTCGCTCCCGTAGCCGCGAGTCGCGTAAAATATTATCGTACTTTCGCGAGTTTTTAGCGCGACTAGGACATGTTGATACGTTTTATTATAATATATTTTTATTATATTACAAAACTTTGGTGAGTACATATTTTAATGTAATGGTGTTCTATTAACTTAAGAAAGATTAAATTAGACTTCTTTATGTAAGTTTTCATTTTACTTTTTTTTCAGATATGGCTAACAAAAGGCGCTATATGGGAACAAAAAAAAAACGAAAATTTGGCCAAGGCTAATGAAGCTAAAAGGTGTGTTACCGAGGTTCTCTACTTATAAAAAATATATTTTTATTAGGTGTAATTAAGAAACAATATACTTACTACTTTTTGAAGTAATTTTTTTTTTATTACTTTTTGTTTGGATATTTTTATGAAACACAGTAGTAATAAGATAAAGTTAATATCCAATTCGTTGTTATAGGCAGAAAAGAGAAGTTCAAATACTTCAAAACCAGGACTTAAATAAAAATGCTGTTGTAAGTTTTATTTTTTTACTTTATATTTTACTAGCTGCGGCAGACACGTGTTTCCTTGGTTTTGATTGAGCAGTTGTTAAACCAAAACTAAATAAGACCTTTCTTCATTATTTATTTATCTCCAGCCGACAATCGATCGCCTGTCATGGTGCTTACTTTTTGTGTCACTATATTATACCCTACATATTATTTTCAGAATCAAGAAAATGAAAAAGACAGTGAAAAAACACTGGAAATTCTGGAAAACTTGCAGGCATTAGAAACGGCTCCAATTCAAGATCCTGACGCAGGGAATCTTGTAAGAATTACTTGGTCATTTGTATACATATTTTAGCACAAAAAAACATTGTTAGTTATGTGCTATCTTAAGCCGACAATCGATCGCCTGTCATGGTGCATACGGTTTGTGTCACTATATTATACTCTACATATTATTTTCAGACTCAAGAAAATGAAAAAGACAGTGATAAAACACTGGAAATTCAGGAAAACTTGCAGGCATTAGAAACGGCTTCAATTCAAGATCCTGACGCAGGGAATCTTGTAAGAATGACTTGGTCTTTATAAACATATTTTAGGACAAATAAAACAAGAACCTTCAAGAACAAGTGCGTATTTACAGTATACTTTCATAAGTTCAGATACATGTTGTACATTGTTTCTGATAATATTAGACTTAAAAATATATTTCCAAATTTTATGTTATAGGTAAATAGTAGACAAGAAGTTGAAAGGGATACTGTACTTCAGACAGAGAGTGCACTTTGGCTAGAGCTACGACGTTGTTTATTGACAGCCTCTTCATTCTGTAAAGTGTGCAAACGGCGATCGACTATTAGCCCAGCCCCTTTGGTTAAACAATTTCTTTACTCATATTCCTTGGACCATATCCCTAGTATTCAACATGGGAAAGTAAACGAAAAAGTGGCCATAGAACAGTTGCAGGTACAAGTTTAGATTTTTCTAACAAACAATTTATTTTTATATTCTTAAATTCTATTAAAAAGAAGTAATTAGAGTATTGAGTTTCAAATTATTATGATTACAGGTGCTTCGCCGGATGGACTAATCGACGATGATGGCATCACCGAAATTAAATGTCCTAGTTCGGCATTTGGATTAGAGGCAGATTTTGCTATTAGCCAAAAAAATATTAAATTCTGGAAAATAGATGGATCTGTGAATCGACGCCATGACTGGTTTTATCAGATACAGGGGCAGCTGCATATAACTAACAGAAATTACTGTCTGTTTGCTGTGTGGACAGGCAAAGATTTTAAATTGAAGACTGAAAACATAATCAGGGACGATAAATTTTGGAGCGAAAATATGGAACATCGGCTAGTCAGCTTTTACAATAAATGCCTGTTACCCGAAATTGTTGATCCCCGAAAAGCTAGGTCCATGAAACTTAGAGACAACAAATATTAAGATTTTATTTTACACGAAATTGTTTTTATTTACTTTAACCTAACTAATAATAATTTAATTGCTCATTTATTACAATAAACAAAAAACTGAATCCCCGCTTACGGAAAACGAAAACATTCCCTACTAACTAAAAACTGGCTAAGTATCAAGATGATTCTAAGCGGTGTATGATACGCGCTCCAACACAGACGGCTGTGTGTGCGTTTAACTGTATAGCTGTGTGAGTAAATTTACCTAAACACGAGACGCGCCGCTCTGGAGTAACGCTCTTAAACAGTAAGATTTTTAAAATCAGTAAAGGAAAGGCTTACGTTCCTTTTGATCATGATAATAAATAAAAATAAGGCAAAATAAGTATTTTTATTGAACTCTATGTAAAGTTCAGAAGTAAGGAGGCGAAATAAAGTACAGTAGATTTCTATTTCTTCGTTGTATATTTCTCAATAAGATAACATAGAAATGGCAACGGCTGGAGAAAGAATGCTCCGCGCTCAGTTCAGAACGGCTGCCACCTAAACTATTCCCGCCATTGCTTTACCGCCAATTTAATTTAATTTATTTAAAAGCGTAACTTCCGGAATCAGACAATTTTATGAACACTTTTAAATCAATTGATCAACTGATATGAAATTGCCACAGATAAAAATAAAACACTTTTAATCGATTGAGCAACTGATACTAAATGTAAAATATAACATCTAATGTCCAACAAATCACACTAATAAGTAATAAATAAAGACGAAAGTTTGTGAGTGTGTTTGTATGTTTGTTACTTCTTCACGCAAAAACTATTGAACGGCTTTGTATGAAATTTGGCACTCATATAGCTTATAACCCAAAGGCTATTAGAGTGTCTATGTTATAACCAGATTAACACATAAGATATTTTTTATCCCGATATTCCCACGTGAAATTCGTGATCGGAATTTACTGCTTGATTTCGAATGTCAATGTGTGTGTGTGTCTTGTGTGTGAGTGTGTGTGTGTGTGTGTTTCAGGTGAAAGATTGGGGAGCTGCTAAAGAAAATAAGGGTGAAGACAGATGAGCGTACTAGCAAAATTGACGTCGGAAAATGTGGTTTATAAGACTCTTGAACTTGTATGAGGCTGAATGCAACTTTGTCTTATCAACGACTGAAAGTCTTTACACCGAGTTCAAGTACAGACGCCAGCACATCAAGCTACCCGAAACTGTCAAATTTTCCCAATCAACTTTGAACCTTCTGCTTTAGCGATAAAGTTGAAAATCTATTAAAGAAATTTGACAGATTGTAGTAGCTTGATGTGCTGGCGTCTGTACAGTTTGGGAGCAGTGATGGCCCAGTTGTGGGTCGTGAGTTCGAACCCAAGCAGGCATTTCTATCACATAACATCACATACTTGATATATCTATCACATAATGGGGATTGTCCAAAATTTCTAACCATTAGATTTTATTTTATTTTTTGAAAATTTAGAGCATTTTGAGAAACTAATTTGAATATTTTGATGATTGGCTCAATTGTTATTTAAAAAAATATATTTAATTATTTTAAGTTTTAAGGTAGGTGACGTCATCAGTGGCATAAAAGATTAAGTGCCGTTGCCTTACTAGTACATAATTAAAAATTCAAATCTGTCAACACAACGACGACATCAATCTCACATCTGTCAAAGTGTCAATAGGCCGAATAGACGTCTTAAATAATCGAATCCTATCTTAGCGTATTTATTTACAAATGGTTTTTTTCTGAGTAAGTGTTCTCCAAGGAATATAATACCGTCTGTCGTCACTAGAACAATCGACGCGGTGATTTAGAAATAGAATAATAACGCACGCGGCGACATTATTACTATTATTGCTGCAAGTTGGAACAAAGCACTTCCTGTATTCCATAACCCTTCCAATATATTAAATATTGTCGAGTGTTGAAATAATGTATGTAATGTAACGATATTCTTAGAAACCAGAAGTGAGGACAGTTTTTTAAAAAGAAAACACGACACAGCCTACACAACTATTTATTTAAATTACAAAAATCCGTTACAAGAAAATAATTCAACACGATCACTAGTACGCGTCCGTCCCGTCCGAGCTCCGCAGCAAGAGTCCCAGAGGCGAGTGAGCACACGGCTTATATAGTGTGTCAACCCCTCCACTGACAGCGTCATCGCAGCGACGTTATGTCCCCGCCCTTTCTGCTGTCAGAAAACTCTAACACGGCCTCTCCTGACAGCTGAACGTCCTCGTCAGCTTGGCTTCCTGGATTCGGCTCCTCGCCCGTCTGGTCACCACTGGATGGATTCTCCAATGGTAGGCTTCCTTGCGCCTGGTCATCATCATTTGACTCGTCATCTGGAACATACCAAAAAAAAAAAACAACAGCAGTTTGAAACAGTGATGGGCAAAAAGTATTTAGATTAATAATTACAAATTACAGTTACAATGTAATTAGTAATTGAAATACTTTGTAACAGATTACTTAAGTAACTAATTGCAATGAGTACATACTGTAATTAAATACAAAGTAATTGAATTGCAAGTTAATCTAATTACATTATAATATATTACATAAGTAATCTGATAAAATGTAATTACACATTTATATAAGTTTGGGACACCTCTTACAAAAATGCCCTATTTAATACAGTTTTGACAAATATGAAAATAAAATCAAGTATAGTGGGTTGCACTGAAGAAATATTGCTTGGTGACGGTAATGTCGATTGACCTGCAGACACAGATTCGTCCACTGAACTGTCATCTTCTAAAAGTAGTCTTGCACTTTCATTCATTGTACGTAACACAAAAGTTTTTACATTAATCACCAAAATACATACGACTTGTAATCTTAAGAAAATGTTACGTGCTTACAATACAAAAAATTAGAAGTAACTGAAGGGGGCAGGTGAAGCGGGCTAGGAGCGGCGACGCACGAGCACAATACATAGCTCCCCCGCACATTATTCTTACTACTTCCCGATGCAACTGTGCGATGCAAGCATGCGAAATTTCATATTCAAAGCAATTATAATTATAATATAATTAAATACTATGTAATTAGGTTACATTGTAATTAAATTATTTCGTAATTAAATACATTGTAATTAATTTCATAGCACAACCAAAGTAATCTAATTGCAATGTAATTGAATAATATGTAATTAAATTTCATTTTAATCAAATTATTATGTAATTCAATTATTAATTAGATTACATAAATAACTAGTTACGCCCATCACTGGTTTGAAAGCTTAACTTGGAGCTATCCATTGTAATGAAACTACAAGCGTTTTACTACAACTTCCAGCAATAGCATCAAAATAGGTAGCAGATAGGTTATTGTTACACCAATGAAAGAGTTCCGGACCTCAATCACTACTGAAACAACAACAAATTCACCTGGAAATCACTATCGGGGTTCCAGTAATTAACATCAGCTGACAACTACTTGACGTGCTAGCCCCAGCTATGTCTTGATTACAATTTGTTATGTCATCTCCTGCAATGTGAAAAGCATAACACGTTAAAAAAAAAAGTGAGACCAGCAAGGTTTAATTTTGACCTTAGTTATACATGAAAGCTAAATTTAAAGCAATTAAGTTATTGAAGGTCACAGTTATGGTAAACTCTAAGAGTATTACTTGAACTGATCTCTCATTGCAGGCGCAAGCGTGTACTCAAGCGCCCACAAGTAAAGTGTGTAAAGTAAAAGTGCTTATGATCATAAGCAACTTCACAAAACTAAAAGCGAGTAAATTCGAATGATGGGCTTCCGGACTTCCGTCAGTCGAACACCCGTAAAAAGTTAAATACACATGAAAATCATAACGCCCCACACACTCCATAGTCTTATATGACAGAGGCCCCAAGTTTGCGTGTCACCCACATGAACACATACCTAGGCCCCAAGTTCGCATAATATGGGTTCATGAACTAGTAAATTCATATGAGGAGTAATAAGCTGTTATGGATTTCATGGCAGGGTATGACAGAGGCCCCAAGTTCGCATGTCATAGGTGTAGTCGCGACAGAGGCCCAAAGTTCGCATGTCTTATATGTAGTCACGACAGAGGCCCAAAGTTCGCATGTCATAGATGTAGTCACGACAGAGGCCCAAAGTTCGCATGTTATACAGGTAACCTCGACAGAGGCCCAAAGTTCGCATGTCATACATGTAACCAGGACAGAGGCCCAAAGTTCGCTTGTCATACATATAACCACGACAGAGGCCCAAAGTTCGCATGTCATACATGTAACCACGACAGAGGCCCAAAGTTCGCATGTCATACATGTAATCACGACAGAGGCCCAAAGTTCGCATGTCATACATGTAATCACGACAGAGGCCCAAAGTTTGCATGTCATACATGTAACCACGACAGAGGCCCAAAGTTCGCATGTCATACATGTAACCACGACAGAGGCCCAAAGTTCGCATGTCATACATGTAATCACGACAGAGGCCCAAAGTTCGCATGTCGTCGTCGTCACTCACCACCCTCATAGAAGGCTGAGCAAGTGTCCACTCGCCTCGCCACAGCCCCATGTATACTGCAGCTGACTGGGTCTTTTTGCCATATGACCCGGCAAGCAGTTCCAGCTCGTAACGGTGATGAGGCAGTGCACGCACCACCTTGTGCGCACCACTTTGTACGCACCACTTTGTACGCACCACCTTGTACGCACCACCTTGTACGCACCACCTTGTACGCACCACCTTGTACGCACCACCTTGTACGCACCACCTTGTACGCACCACTTTGTACGCACCACCTTGTACGCACCACCTTGTACGCACCACCTTGTACGCACCACCTTGTACGCACCACATTGTACGCACCACCTTGTACGCACCACCTTGTACGCACCACCTTGTACGCAGCACTTTGTGCGCACCACTTTGTACGCATCCTGCCGCTGCTGATTTTCGGCAAGCAACTTGCGTCTTTTTGCCGTACGAGCCAGCCAACAGTTCGAGCTCGTAGCGCTGATGAGGCAGTGCACGCACGATCATATATGGACCGCGCATGCCAGAGTCCACTCACCACGCCACTGAACCATATGTTCTGCGGCGGCCCGGGCTTTCCCGTCGCATGAGCCAGCAGGCAGCTCGAGCTCGTACCGGTGGTGTGGTAGCGCTCGTACCACCACTGTCATTCTGCTTGCACACGTCCTTGTGTGTTAACATGTAACCCAAAAAAAAAATCAACAGCAGTGCATGTTCCACTCGGCCAATTCTGACCACATTTAATAAAAACAATAACAATCATTGATAACAAAAGGTTCCTCTAAGCCTTGGTAATAATTGTTCAGGAACTGCATAAACTTAAGAGTAGATCACATACAACAGTCATGGCCCGGCTGCCGCAGCAGCTAGTGACACTCGTGCCACCCATATAGTCATCACTTTAAGTGATACGACCAACACACATCACTTCCCATTGAGTCTACGACTCTCAGGTCATTAGAAAACCAACACAACAATAGTCTCCTTTGAGACTCTGGTCCCCGCTGCACCACCCGCTGCCCATCGCTCCCTGAACAACTCACAAGTGAGTTGCAGTTACGACTACAGACAAGTACGTACAGTGCGACCTAGCCATGGTATGTGCTCTACTACTCGGTGGAGGAACTATCCTCACAGTCTTTTACGTTTAACTCGTTGGTATCTTGTCTATACAGGGATCTTGTGGTATCTTGTACAACAGACAGTACTTAGTAAAAGCATCTACCACAAGAAGTATGTATCGGAAACCGTTTGACTCCGTTAGTGGACCAAGGACGTCAGTGTGAACCACCGAAAAGGGTACCTCAGGCTTCGTCCAAGATTCTATGGTCTTAGGAGACTTCACTAAAGCTTCAGTTTGACTAGAGCTCGGCCGTACCTGACCGTGACCAATAAGCCTACCTAGGTATTCTAACTCTGTGTCTGAGAACGCGCATTTTTTTGATTTACTGAAAATCCCGCCTCAGTGAGTGTTTTTTAATACCTCTCGCAAAGTTTTCAGACTGTCACCGACAGATTTCGACATTATTAACACATCGTCGATATATTATCAGGGTTTTGGAGATGATTCTTTGATAGACAACAGGTGCATCAGCGAGCCCATAAGGCATTTTCAAATATTATTAATGCCCTTCAGGCGTTACGAATGCAGTTTTACTAATAGAGTCATCATCCTTCATCAGCACCCGATGAAAGCCTGTTGCCATATCAAGACTTGTAAAGAATTTAAAACTGCCCAGTCTGTCAATGTGATCGTCGATTAACGGTAGCGGAAATCGCTCTTTAATAGTGATGGCATTTAGAGCTCTGTAGTCGACGCACATCCTATCAGACCCATCCTTTTTCTTAACGAGGATGATAGGACTCGCGTAATTAGACTGCGACTCGCGAATGATTCCCTTACTAATCAAATCATTATCTCGTGAACGCGACGCTTTTCGTCTACGGAGAGTTTATAAGGTCGATAGTAAATTGGGATGTCACTATTAACTTTTATTTCCATACAACCAGTGTTTACTGTAGAGGTCGCTGTACCGGTAGTAAACGTATCAGAATACTCGTTTAACAGAGCTTACAGTCAACACGTTATTAACGTGCGAAACCCTGACTAACCGTTGAGAGTTATTTGTTCTAGTAGGTATACGTAACTCCGCTACGATTTAAAACATCAGTGCCAATCAAAACCGGAGCCTGAATACGATCCGGGGGAATAACAAACAGATCTACTTCTAAAGATAATTCACGGAAATTAAATAAGGGTGCATCCATACAAAGTGGACATTCCCGATCGTCCCGCTCACATATCTCGCGCCCACGATCGACTTCCGCACACCACATGTCAAAGTCACATTGGGGTCAAAATTAGAAATGTAGTAATGCTTAGATCTTACTTGAATTAGGGAAGAAAGTGCCCCCACAATCCTGTCCGCAGCATCAGCCTCTCGCGATGTCTCAGCGGTCACGGCTCCATCCGCAGCACACGCCTCCGCACCAGCGGCAACAGGTGCCCCGGCAACCACCGAAGCCGTCAGCGGCGGAGCGCCGCCCGGATGCGACCACATGGGAGTAGACGCACGTATATCGTCTGAAGGCAAATGCTCCTCTAAAGCGCTCGATCGAACCAGCACTTCATCCAAAGGGTCGCGTCGAAGGCTATCCCGACGCCCATATGAACTATCCCGGCGCCTACGTGAACTTTGAGAGTACTCTGATCTATCACGACGACGCCTAGGAGATCTACTACGCGATTGACGATAACGGTCACGACGCCTTTTATAAACATCACGACAGCTATGTGAATCGTTTTCCCGAGAATTACGCCTAGGTGTATTCTCACGCGGCGTGCATCCACGACTCGACATGATTATGACTATAGGCAACACTAACCGCGAAATAAAGAAATAACACGTGGCGAATCACGTTAAAATCACAGAAACTAATCACGGACAAAATCAACAACACGTGGTGAAAAATTTTAAATAGCCCCAAAAACACTATTTTCGGTTCAAAAGATGGCGAACGATCTAAGTCGCGTGTAGTTGAAACGAATCCCACTTCTGATCTTAGAAACCAGAAGTGAGGACAGTTTTTTAAAAAGAAAACACGACACAGCCTACACAACTATTTATTTAAATTACAAAAATCCGTTACAAGAAAATAATTCAACACGATCACTAGTACGCGTCCGTCCCGTCCGAGCTCCGCAGCAAGAGTCCCAGAGGCGAGTGAGCACACGGCTTATATAGTGTGTCAACCCCTCCACTGACAGCGTCATCGCAGCGACGTTATGTCCCCGCCCTTTCTGCTGTCAGAAAACTCTAACAATATATAAACAAGAATGTTTATATTTTTGACATTTATAATAATTTGACATTTGACAGATTGTAGACAATACTTACCTCTTAATTTTTTTTTCTGAGGTAACGATACAAAACTGTACGTCCAAAGCCGACGTAATTTGAAGGGCAAAGAAGGTCAACCGTATTTTATCAAAAATATCAATAAAATATGAATATTTTTCATAATTAATTAGTCCGTAATGATCAGTAACGCTATTCCTCGAAATGGTTTTTCAATTACAACATTTAAAAAAATATGAACAATGCCCATTGATTTACCTGTCATAATGTCATTGCTTCATTTTTAATTCTTTTTACCTTTTGTGGCAGACTAATTTTATTCTAGGTGCAATCGTCTTCACATAATATATAATAATATTATGTATACAAAACCTTGTAAAACATTTTAAAAGAGTAACGGTGGAGTTTCTTGCCTCTTGTTCTCCATACGAACACTGCCTTTTGGAAGGGGCGACTAGAATCAATTCAATTTTACTGTAAGTTTTGACGTTCAAAAGTGCCTTTAATGTGCCTATTTGAAATAAATTATTTGACTTTGACACTTTGTATTTCTCTACTTCGTATTTCTGCTCTCAAAACGGTGAAGGAAAACATCGTGAGGAAACCGGCATGTCCTAGAACCAAACATTCGACGACATATGACATGTGTGAGTTAATGCTCCGTTTCCTCTCAGAGAGAAGTCCCAGCATTACAACTGATGTAAAGACGCCAGCACATCAAGCTACTACAATCTGTCAAAATTTTCTTTAATAGATTTTCAACTTTAAAAATACTGTATAAGGTTCAAAGTTGATTGAGAAAATTTGACAGTTTCGGATAGCTTGATGTCCTGGCGTCTGTACCTATAACGACAGTGCCGAGTCCAGCAGGGTAATGAGGGATTTTCTTTTTATTTTATTTTAAACTCTTCCCTAGTGGCTGGATAGATGGCGCTGAACTTGGTAAGTTACTGCAAGGAACGGAACGTCACATCATTGTTTGATTATTTCACTTGGATGTAATTTTGAGATCGTAAAACGAAGCGTACATAAAAAGTAATTAAGTAATTAACTACGAAGTAATTAGTTGAACTTCGTTTTGGCTTTCGCACCTAATAACGTAGTCAGTTCAACGCCATCTACAGAGTTCTTGGAAACTATGTTTTTTTTTTAGTAAGTAGGTACTCAAAAAAAACCTCTCAATGCGTAATTGCGTAATACACTAATTTTGACATTCATTGCGTTACGTTTTTGAGCTGACAAATTTTTCGAACACATGAAGCAATGGATTAACAATATCTTTCAAAATGATTCAGATTGAAATTGATTGTGTGTTACGCTGTATTATTAGGACTATGTTCTCACTGAACATATTGATTGGACGCTGGTTGATTGGTTGATCAATTTCGCGGCTTGACTTTGCCTTAATTATTTTTTAATAACTTTTGCATTTATACCAAACTTAAGTTTAGGCTTATACTATTTTTTTAAAATGCAAAATTGAAACTTGTAAATATGAAGAAACCAAATGTATTTGTTGTTTTTATGATTTTTGTATCAGGTAAGATTTGACCTACCTAAATAGTATTTATTATGTAGGTATGTTAATGGTCAAACGTGAGAATAATTTTCTCCAAGTTAGTACAGACGCCAGCATATCAAGCTACCCGAAATTGTCAAATTTTCCCAATCAACTTTGAACCTATGCTTATGCTTTAGCGATAAAGTTGAAAATCTGTTAAATAAATTTAACAGATTGTAGTAGTTGGATGTGCTGGCGTCTGTACATAATATGTATATTAAATACTGGCTTCTACCCGCGACTACGTCTGCGTGAAATTTCTTGTTTCCTCCGACTCACTAAAGAAAAGAAGAAGAGTAAAGGAAATCGATGTTTTCCTTCACCGTTTTGAAGGCAGTGATGATGAAATTACATATTTACAAAAAGTGACAAAGCAAAGCACCAAAACCTTACACACGTAAGTCGGGGCCGTCACCACCGCGCGGTGGTGACGGCCTCGACTGCTCTCCCTGTTGATTTCTATAATGGCCAGAGGCCAGTGAAATAGCTTTTTCTTCTTTTATATAGATTTAATAAGGCATCACGCCGTCACAAATTGGAGGTAAAACCGAACAGACAAAATTTGACGTTGCTACATCTGTCATTATTAAAAACTAGTTAAATGGCACATTGTCCTTTTAGCTTATACAATTTCAACACCCCCCCTCGAATGAAAATCTAACTTGATTGAAATTTGTTACAAATTAGTACCTAAGAAATATAGTTATAAGCTAACTTAGAAAACGTTCATATCCTACTATAAAATTCAGTATACACTACAGTTTTAACAAATGATACTTAATTTACTTTTAATATTAGACAAATTTTCGGCAGTCAAAGGTTTAGTACAAACATCAGCAATATTATGGTCAGTAGGAACATATTCTATGTGACAAAGTTTCTTATTAACAAAATCTTTAAGGAAATGGTACTTTATGTCAATGTGCTTAGCACGCTTGCTATTTTCAAATGATTTGGCCATCTGGATGGCTCCTTTATTGTCCATATATAGTATGCACAAAATTTCACGGTCACTTCCATTAAAGTCAAAGTAAAGTCCTTTTATATACAAAAGATCACAAGCACTAGTTGCACCGGCCACATACTCTGCTTCTACAGTCGAAAGTGCTACACAAGCTTGCTTTCTTGAAAACCAGGCAACAGGGCATCCATTATATAGTGTCACAGAACCTGACACACTCTTGCGGTCTGTGTGACATCCTGCCCAGTCTGCATCTGAGTAAGTCTCTATAGCTAATGCTTCCGATTTCTTGTAGGTCAAACCAGCACCTTGTGTACCTTTCAGGTACCGTAGTACTCTTTTTCCTTGGGTCCATAAGCTCTTTGTTGGTCTGTCTAGGTATTGACTTAGGTAGGAAGTCGCAAATGATATGTCTGGGCGTGAAACCGTAGCAACATACATGAGACTGCCGACAAGCTGACGATAAGGTACGTCATAACTCAGCTCCTCAGTTTCTTCTGGTTGGTATCCTTTTGTCAGTGGGGTAGCTGATGGATTGCAATCTGACATATTGAATTTAATAAGCATGTTGTTTATTTGTCTTTTCTGTGTAATTTTTAGTCCATCCATTTGCTTATCTATTTCCATTCCAAGAAATAGTTTAGGAAATCCAAAGTCCTTAACTTGAAATTCTGTTTTTAGATTCTCAACAATATATTCTATGTGTTTGTCTCGTCCAGTTAATATGATGTCATCAACATATATAAGCATCCATACATCTATCTTTTCTCCTATGTAAAGGCAAAAATCATGCTGGGATCTAATAAACCCCTTCTCTTCAGCAAAGCTGTTGAATCTCTCGTTCCAGACTTTTGGACTTTCTCTTAGTCCATATAGGCCTCTGTTTAATTTAAGTACTTTACCATTTTCAACTTTTACACCATCTGGAGGTTTGATGTACACATTCGACTCAAGCATTCCATTTAAGAAAGCTGTTGGTACGTCAAGCTGTCTGATATTCCAGGCCTTCTGTACTGCATGGGCTAGAAGAGTGCGTACAGTAGACGTTCTTGCAACTGGTGCATAATTTTTACCGAAGTCGAAGTCTTCTTTAAGTTGAAACCCTTTTACTACTAGTCGGGCCTTTTTCAGTCCATTTTCTTTTGTTTTAAACACCCATTTTGTGTCTATTGTCTGTGTATTTTCTGGGTAGTTTGTTTCAGTCCATGTATTCATTTTCTTCAACGCATCTAGTTCTGATTTTATTGCTTCTTCCCATCCACTTTTCATAGCTTCTTTATACTCTGTAGGATCATTTTCATTAGTAATAAGACAGTAGGTTTCATGTAGTTCATATTCACTCAAATGCTTAGGTTTAGTTACTTGTCTTCCACTTTTTGTTGTAGTTATGGTGGTGCTGGTGCTGTCTTGTGGCTGACTTATTTCATTTTCAGTTGGTAAGTTGTTTTCTTCATTATTCTTCACTTCTGTTTTCTTTGTAGTTTCTAATTCTTCCTCTTTCTTTTCAGATCCTGTTTCCTGTTCTTCTCCTGTGTTTTCATAGTTGTACTGTTCTTGTTGAGTATTTTTAACTTTTGGTATGTATTTGTAGTCTCTTTCATCAAATCTTATATCTCTTGTAATATTAACATTTTCTGTTTCAGGATCCCATACCTTATATCCAGTCCGTGCATACCCAATCATTCTGACCTCTCTAGCTCTAGGATCTAATTTATCCTTCCTTGGCAGTATCACCATCCATCCTCTGCTTCCGAATGGCTTCAATTTGTCAAGCATCAGGTCTCTGTTGAATATCAATGCAGGTATTTGATAGTTAATTGCCCTTGAGGGACAGCGATTAATTAAAAATGTTGCGGTGAGTATAGCATGGCCCCATAAATATCTTGGTAGGTTCGATTCGTCTAATATCGCTCTTGCTTTAGTATATATTGTGCGATTAAGTCTCTCTGCTTTTCCGTTCATTTGTGGACTATATGGTAGGCTGTATTCAATTTTAATGCCTTTTTCTTTGCAGAATTCTTTAAAAATGTTCGATGAATATTCACCTCCATTGTCACACCTGATCCTTTTAATTTTAATGCCTTTTTCTGTCTCTGTCTCTCTTATGTATTTTATCAGGTTATCTGCTGCTTCTGACTTATTAATGAGTAGGTAAGTCTGGGTGAAATGAGAGTGGTCATCTAATATAGTTTGGAAGTACCTGTATCCTTCTTTAGTTTCCACCTTCATGGGACCTGCAACATCTGAGTGGATAAGGTCACCAATTTCAGTTGATTGAGACTTGGTAATAGGTTTAAAGGGTAACCTAGTACTTTTACTTTTCATACATGTATCACACAACTTGTCACTTGTAGGTAGATTCATTATATTCATGCATTTTCTGTTCATGTGTCCCAATCTTATATGCCATAGTTCTTCATTAATGTCTTTCTTTGTATAATTGCAGGCATAGTCCTTATTTTTCAAGTTAAACTTCATTGTATAGAGCTTTCCATGGTTTTCACCATAGTACACTGCTTTTTCTGATTTTATTATCAGTTTCCCATCTTTGAATAGTACTATTTTTCCCTTGCTCATGAGCTCACTCACAGAAAGTAAATTGTGGGCGATTCCACTAACAATTAAGCCTTCAATTGTAATTGGTTTATCTTCAGAATATACATGTAATAGCCCCTTCTTCTTGGCTAGTAAAACTTCTCCATTTGCTATTTTAATTTTGATATCTTGCTCAAGTGTCACTATGTTTGACATATATTTCTCATATTTTTCTTGCACGAAGTTATGTGTGGCCCCCGAGTCCACAACAAATAGGACTTCCTCAGGCTGTTCCTCCATCATCTGCTCAGTGCCTAAGGCAACGAACATCTCTTCGCCACCCGAGCTCTCGTCTTCTGCGGCATGTATCTGTCCTCTTCTTCTAGAATAGCCCCGTCCTCTGCTTCGATGATGTTGACCTCTTCCAGGTGCATGTTTCTTTTTGTCACATCGGTATGCCATGTGGCCCTCTTTCCCACATTTGTAGCAAGTTATAAAACTACTTTCTACTGTATTGTTACAGTTCTGTTTTAATTTTAATTCGGCATCCAATAATCTCGATTTCACAAATGGTAGTGTAATTTCCTTTTCAGCACACATTGTTTCTAAAGTTGTGATGACCGTGCTGTATTCATCGGGCAAAGTGATAAACAAGTGAGTTAGTTTATCACTCTCTTCCAATGGAGTAGACCCGCCGGCTGCTTCGAGCTCCCCAATTATGGTTTCAAACTTTAAAAAATGATCTTGCAGACTTTGATTGCTTTCTAATCTCATGGATAACAACTTTTTACGTAAGTATAATTTGCTGAACACGCTTTTCCTCTCAAACACAGCTTCCAAGGCTTGAAGCATTCCTGATGCCGTCGTACATTTTTTAACGAGATCTAAATATCTGTCACTTAGGCATTGCACAATTAAAGACTTTGCCTGTGCTTCTTTTGATAGATTTTCCTTGTCTGCTTCTTTGTTGTTCTCCAGGACTCCTGCCAGTCCCTTCTCTTCGAGTAGCACAAGGACTCGAAACTTCCAGTTCGAGAATGCGACATTTTCGCTTAGTTTTGGTAGATTACACGTGCTGGACATGATCAACCACGCTCTGCTGTTGATTTCTATAATGGCCAGAGGCCAGTGAAATAGCTTTTTCTTCTTTTATATAGATTTAATAAGGCATCACGCCGTCACAAATTGGAGGTAAAACCGAACAGACAAAATTTGACGTTGCTACATCTGTCATTATTAAAAACTAGTTAAATGGCACATTGTCCTTTTAGCTTATACAATTTCAACACTCCCCACCTTAACTCTTACTAAACAAATTATCGTTTTTTTTAGTGTTGCCATCAAATTCAGAAGCCAAAGCGTTACCGCGAGCATCTAGAAACCACAGATCGATACAAGACTTCATACACTCGCCGTTACAAATGAGAGAACGAAACTTAAAGAAAGAAAAATACGAAAATACAAATGTGCGAAAATCTAACGGACATACGATACCAATTTATTTAATAATGGGTCCCAAAGCGAGTCAGAGGACTTTCGATCATAGTCCGACGAAATTGGAGAACTTATTTGATGATAAAGGAATGATTTACATTACAAATCCTAAGCCGGAAAGATATCAACAGCCTGGTGTATCGATCCCGGATATTATCGGTCGCAGAAGTCAGTCACGCCACGTTATATCAAAAAAGAACGAGAGAGCTCTGAGATCGTACATAAACCAGGAGCTGAACAAGCAGATACTCGCCAAGAGCGCACAGAGGCGATTTATTGAAAAGTACGATAAGGAATACAATTTCAATGATTTGGTGATGTAAAATAAATTAGTTTACCTACGTTTTTAATTTTTTATTTAACACTAGGCTTCTGCTGGTGGTTGGAAATTATCCTCGCTCTTTAAACATTTTTTTTTCTTTTTTTTTTAAATTCGAGACACAAGGACTTGAAAGTTTGTATGACATGCCTTACGTTGTAAACGCTTGTAAAAAAACTCTCTTTATAAAACCTATGAAATAAACCAACGCTGTCGTCGGGTGACGAACCATCTCGGTACTACTTAGGTGGTTCGTCACGGCCCCGATGACGGCGTCGATTTCGATACTTAGACCCAGTAGACCGAGCTGGCCGATTGGTCCGCGGAATAGATACTGGTTCACGAGCTACACCCTCATCATTTGAGAAAAATTCTTTTCGCTTTTTATGCACTAAATCATAAAATTTCATTCGTTTTATTCTTGGTGTCCTGCTTGTCGGATCATGTAAGTAGTCCTCCGTTAATTTCTCCTTTAAATTGTATAATAAAGGCATAAAGTTTATTAATTTATCATGCATAGCTTCATTCAGTGACGTTCTGATTTTTAAAAACAGGTATTTGCTGAAATCGTCATAGTAATAAGTAAAAACTCCTCTGCCCTGCTCTAATAGCAAGTCAAAAATTATTTCTTTATGATCGTTCACGATGACTCGTAAATCCTCATCAGTTCTAATCTTATAACCTAGAACAGTGCGAACGTTTTCTCGGCATTTAAACACTATATTCAAAATGAAATTCCAAATAGATTTTTGTTTATCCTCTCTAGTTTCTGTCCTCAATAAATCGCATATGTATTGCACGGCGAAGTATTCCGTGAATGTCATGTGTAAGAATTGCGGTATGCCATTTGCTACACTATGTATAAGACCCGTTTTCTCCGTACCCTCCTTAATCTTGTTTATAGTATCTTTTATTTCGATCAGTTCTTTCTCGCTAAAAATCTTGTCAGCATCTTGATAGAAAACAGCGTAAGCACCCAATTTGTGATGTTTAGCATAAAATACAGCTCGCACGTTTTCATAAATTATCATATTGTCAGGATTGTACAAATCAATTTTGTTTTTCTCTTGAAAGCGTATCTTTTTCAGTTTTGTTTCTATGAATGTGTCATAAGCAGTAAAGGCATTAATGTCTAAATTCCATCGATTCGGTATAATGCTTTCTTCTTTTATTTTATTTTGGAAGTACTCAGCAATCAGGTAAAGATGAAGTGGCGTATCAAAGTCATCCATAAAAACAACCTTGCGATTAAAGTTGCTAAAAAGTGTGTTAAAGGTTTTAACAACTGACTCTGGACAGACGTTAATTTTTTCCCGTAAGTAGCTTAAAAAATTTAGACAAACGTTCATGAATAGTACTTGATGTGTTTCTCTTTTAACGCTGTCCTTCTGGCTTTTAATAACATAAGTATCATCATGGACGGTCATAAATTCCATAAAACTGCATACATTATTATACTGCTTATCGCTCAGGTCTTTCAATATAATTTTAGATTTCCAAAACTTCAATAAATATTCATTTTGTTGATAATTAGAAAAATCTGGTATCTCAAACGAGTTTCCATATTCTTGCTCTAGCGTAGATATTATTTTGTCATAAGATCTACTCGTGATGCACATTTTATGTGTGCGAGGATAGTTTCTGACTGTTTTAAGTAAAGTTAACACTTCGTCAGTGTACATCGGACAAATTTCATCAAAGCCATCGAATAATAGTATAAGTTCTTTCCTATTATAATAGTCCAAGAACATTTTAAGTTCGAAAACAGTCCACTGATCGCCTTTACAAGATTTTAGAGTAACATCACCGTTTTCCTCTTCCAGTTCAATCGATAAATCATTTGTTTTGCTCTGGTTCTCAGTCAAAACTTCACAAAAAAACTTCAAAGTCTCCAAATAATCGATGTTTATTTTCTTTTCTTGCCACTTGCTAAATGTTTCTGAGTGAATTAGCAAATCGATTCTCACTATCCATACTTTGTGGTTGAGTTCTTTGGTTTTAAGTGATAAGTGAGTAAGTAGAGTTGACTTGCCCATACCGGGTTTAGCTGTTATTAATGCCACTTTTTCTATATCGCTTAGTGTTATTAAAATATTACATCTGTCGATCATTTTACAACCTTTATATTGACGTTTCACTTGCGGACTGGGGCGGATGGCACGTCTTTCGATGTAAACAAGCTTAAGTTTTTCATAATTTGAATTACTGTTTGATTTGCCTAGAACAATAGGTTCGTTGTTCATGATTTCATAAAGCACTTCTCCTTCAACGAGTGCCATTGATGTTTCGTCGATAATTGAGCTTAGACTAACTTCAACGTCTTGGAAAATAACTTTGGCATTTTCTAAAATAATCTTTTGTGATTCTTCACTCAACTGAATCAGGTTGCATTTTTCATCCGTCACTATGTTACTTGCTTTAAAATTAGTCTTTATTGTTTCCACCAAAGTCTCTTTTAAAACAAAGATTGTTCGTTTACTTTCGAGAAGTTTAGCAATACTTTCCAATTTTTTTATCCAGAGTCTGTTTATATTATTGCAAACAATAATGATTAGATTTGGTTTGATTCGTTGATTTTTATTTGTTTCTGTTAATTCTGTGCAGACTGTACTATAGTCTTTTGCTGGTAGTTCTAAAACGTATTCTAAATCAAAGACATAATGGTCAGTTTTTTTTAAAGATTGTACCATTTTTGCAACTGTTAGCGCGCTGCTCTCTGTAACGAAAATTGTGGCTGAAGGCTGATCCGTCAATTTGTAGAAATTTTGGGCTTTTTCGTTGAACGTGTAATCTGCATTGTTTTTTATTTTTATCATACACATTTTACTTATGATCGTCAATAAAGGTTTGTCTACTATCGCTGCTAAAGCTTCTTCGTAGTGTTTGCTTTTTTTTGTAAGATACGATGCTTCTTTTAGCATCCACCATCTTTGTATAAAGTCGTGATATTGTAGGAAGATTGCGTCGGCTGTAACTCGAACATTATTCACGTTAACACACTGGTGATCTTCTATCTCGTCTTTCAAAAAATTCTCTACACCTTTCTCGTCAGCCTGATTCGTGAAAAATAAAAGTTTCTTCAGGAAATCTTTTGCTAAATCCTCGTCGTCTTCATCTTTTCTAAATGAAAGTTTTGGAAACTTTTTAACTTTCACATCGAACTTGTATTCATGTAAATTCTCGATACCATTTTGCAATTTCATGAACAGCCTTTTAGAGAGTTCTCCTAGTGACTCCCAGTTATCTGTGAACTTCATCAGTTTTGTGTTTTCTTCGGAAACTAATATGTTACCAACAATGCCAGCGATTCCTCCGTTAAGTTTCAGGAGTCCATCTCCCAGAGACTCATCTAAAGTGACGACTTTATCGGCGTTTGATTTTGTGATTAATTCCGAGATTTTCATTTTCAGATGATCCAATCTTCTTTCGGTTTTGCTCTTCTTAATTTGTATTGTTAAATCTTTATTGCTGAACGCAGCTGGTACTTTAAATGAACGTGAAGTTAATATTTCTTTCGCAGCCAGATTCATTTCGTTTTCATCTAACTTTCTTATTTTGTGTATCTCGTTGCAAAGCGCATTTTTGAATAAAATATCAAATTCTCCATCGCTTTCAAAGAAATCTTGGCGGAAGCTTGCAAGTCGATGTTCGTCATCTTCGTTCAGAGATAGAATCTCAGAAACTTCGACAGCTTTTTGTGCGACGAGTACATGGAAGCGTAAAAGTACAATATCTTTCATTGGCATTATAGAATTATCTTCTTTACAAATAAAGTTTCCAATAAGTTGGGCTAGCTTAGTGACTTGATCCTGTAACATTTTGAAATCCTCGTCATCATCACATTCAAATTTTAGTTTTGGAAACGTTTTAACTTTAATATGAAACTTATAATCGTGCAAATTAGGGATTGCAGACTGCACTTCAGCATACATTCTTTTAGCAAAATTTTCTAAGTCTCCGTTATCTGAGAATTTCATGTATTTAGAGTTTTCATCGGACACTAGAATATTACCAATAGTACTAGCTAAGCCTGCGTTAAGCTGCAGGAAATCTTTACCTAACGATTCATCTATAGCGATGATGTTTCCCGCTGGTGACGCGTTGATCAAATCCACTATTTTATTTTTTAATTTGTCTATCACGGACGCAATATACACTGAAGGTTCAACGTTGTCTTCTTTGCCTCTTATTGTTAAATCTTTATTTCCAAAGGCAGCTGGTACTTTAAAATCTCGCTTCATTAACATATGCTTCGCTGCTAATGTAATAGCTTCATTAACAGTTGATTGTAGAACGTCAACCTTTTCTAGTTGTCGTCTTAAATCATCAGACATCGATTTACTGACGAACTCCAATTTCAACTTTTTATCATTAAACGTCACAACATTTCCAATCAGACTGCCGAGTACCGAGATTTCTAACGGTTTGATAAATAGTTTCAACAATAAACTGTTCAGTTCCTGGTCTTTTAATTTACGCTTTCTTAGCATTTCAATAAACAGCGTATCTTTGAATAATATTATGAAATCGTCATCGTTGTCGAAGAAGCCTGTTTGGAAGGTTGCGACTCTGTGTTCTTGCTCTTCATTTTTACATTTGATGTCCGAAACGTTTAAAACTTTTTGCACTAAAATTAAATGGTAAAGTAACACAAGATCGTCATTCATTGACATAATGGGGCCATCATTGTGATCATTATATTTGTTTTGACATTTGTCACCATCTTTGTCATCATCTTTGGCATTATCAGAGAGAAACTTTGCCAACTGTACAGCAAGCTTAGCGAATTGTTCTTTCATGATGATTTCGCACAAAAACTCAATATCTTCATCCTTATGAGATGGCTGTAAGCCTTTATCACCCGTACCTATCAAACTATTCAATTTTTCTGCAAAATCGCTTTTAAACTCCTGAGTATTAGGATCGGCTTTAGCAGTAGTGTACATAATGAAAAGACATTCAATTTCTTGAAAGTTTCCCTTAAAAAGGACATCTTTGTTACTTGGTTTGAACAAGCTTCTTATACTTAGGTAGCTAGAAAACCATTTAGCTAAGTCATTTCTACTGTTAAGCGTTAGCTGCACTTTGTCTCCCTCTCTATGCTTCGCTTGTATGAACACTGCTACTGGTTTGTGCCCTCCTTTAATCTTAACTTTGGCTCTAATACAGATATCGTCAAAAGTGCCTATGTCAGCGACATTGGTAGCCAAATTATAGTCTTTGATGTTATCATCGTATTGAGTTCTGAAATGTATTAGACTGATCAATTTTGTCTCGTACAGTTGTCCGCGAATGCCGGACGTTCCGTCACGTTTTTTATACATTTTGTTTTGAAATATGATTTAGCTGAAATAAGTGGCTGGCTGCTGCAACTCCGAGAAACATCAACGGTACATTAAACTAGTCTTCACATCAATGTATTTCAATACAATTTTATATAACACTAGCTGACCCAGCGAATTTCATACCGCATCAGAATCAATAAGCCGTTCCACACGAGAAAAAAAATCCGTATGAGAAAATGAATTATCCTCATTATTACTTATTTCGTACATATTTATCATGTTTTAATAGTTATTCTGTTATTCGGGGCGGGGACATATCCAACAAATCAAAAGATCATAAAAATTGGTCCAGCCGTTCTTGAGTTTATAAATGGTGTAACTAGCCCGACTTTGTTTTTTTAAATAGATATTATACATGGGCCGAACCCTGGACATTCAGTCCCGCTACGACCTTGGTGACTAGCTAATATTGTTTCCACAGCATGAGCTATTCCTATAGTTTACATGAGAAGGAAATTGTAAGATACCCGCGTTCTCTGCATATCATTGGCTGTTTTTCTTTGTCTTTCTAATATCTTCAGATAAATGAGTTTGTAGTGTTTCTCTGCTTCTTCTCGTACAATTTTGATGATCTGCAAATAAAAAAAAATATTGTCTGTAGATAATGAAAGCGGATTCGGATCGGGGCAAAATTCACAGCCACGTTTTGACTTTACTATAATGCTTAGTAAGGTAGGTAAGGGGCTGTCCATTAATCACGTGAGGCTCGAAAGGGGGGGGAGGGGGTCCATAAAAAATCACGAAATATCACAAGGGGGGAGGGGGGGGGTGTAGTAATATATCACGTGTATTTATTTTTTTAAAAACATCCTGCAAACTTTCTAATAAAATTAGATGATTATACCTGTATTTTATAAACATAAAAAAAGGTCCGATTCTTTGTAGGTACTAAAGATACACGTAATATGAGGGGGGGGGGGGGTAGGTCTTAAACCTCACTGTGCGCGACGCACCTTTTTCTTAGTTACTTTTTAATGTATTTTGTACAGTGTTTTTTTATATTTCGAATACTGTTTATTTTTGATACTTTTTTTGACGAATAAAATCAGTCTACCACCGGCGATCACGGCGTTTACTTTAAAATATAGAGAATAGTCCGATTGTAGGAAAAAGTAACCAGCAGTGGTGATCAGCTACAGTCCCCTACATCGTGGTCCTTCGACAGCCAATAGTAGTGATAGTAGATAGTAGTGATGGTGCGTACTCGTGCGGGTACCAAGATGGGTGCTGAAGGGAACACTGTGGAAAAGGAGCTGGAGCAACCAGAGCCCAGCCACCCACCCGCCAATGTGGCGGCCGCAGTCCAGACCCCTTCGAGGCCCGTCTCCGGCAATCAGACCCCGCCGAGGCCCGTCACTACCACCCAGACTCCGTCGAGCGACTTACCCGGGCCGCGATGGGGTGATCCGAGTGGCGGACGTCAGGACTGCAGTGGGCACACTGAGGAGGCCCTTGAAAAAGCTGCTCAAGCTGAGGGCTTAACTTTGGGGGGAGGAATGTGCGCGACGCACCTTTTTCTTAGTTACTTTTTAATGTATTTTGTACAGTGTTTTTTTATATTTCGAATACTGTTTATTTTTGATACTTTTTTTGACGAATAAAATCAGTCTACCACCGGCGATCACGGCGTTTACTTTAAAATATAGCGAATAGTCCGATTGTAGGAAAAAGTAACCAGCAGTGGTGATCAGCTACAGTCCCCTACATCGTGGTCCTTCGACAGACCCCTAGATCGTGGTCCTTCGACAGCCAATCTAGTAGATAGTAGTGATGGTGCGTACTCGTGCGGGTGCCAAGATGGGAGCTGAAGGGAACGCTGTGGAAAAGGAGCTGGAGCAACCAGAGCCCAGCCACCCACCCGCCAATGTGGCGGCCGCAGTCCAGACCCCTTCGAGGCCCGTCTCCGGCAATCAGACCCCGCCGAGGCCCGTCACTACCACCCAGACTCCGTTGAGACCAGTAAGTAGAACTTCATCTCGTTCTTCTGCTACAATGGTGGCTAGAAAGTTAGCCGCAGAGGCTTTACATGCTCGCCGTATGGCTGAATTAGGGCAGGCAGAGAGGGTCGCCGCGGAAAAGGTCGCCGCGAGAGAGCGCGAAGCAGCGGAGTTGGAACTCCGAGCGGAATTGGCGGCTATAGATGCCGATGCCAGTCGTCGTAGTTCGAGAAGCAGCCGTTCGGTTAGTGACTGGCTACAGAATTCAAAAGCTGCTCTGAAAGCTGAGCCAGTTGGCCTAGCTGACCCTGTTGAATTTAATTCTATTATCTCGGTCGACCCCTCTCGCCTGGCTCTAGTTACCCCAACCCCAGTATCGCCTACAAAACCGGCTGACCTAGCCCCCACAGCTACAAATGTTAACATGCATCTTTGTTCCAGCAATTCAGACCGCCTTGTGAAGTCGTTAGGCATTCTCATAGATAATGTTAATAAAGGCGCTTGCCACCGTAGGGGTGACAGGGACTTTCCATTGCCATTTTTCGACGGTAAATCGCATCTAGAATGGCTTTCTTTTAAAAGAGCCTTTCTAGATACGATGAACTCGCATTCTGCAGTGGAAAATCTAGCTAGGTTGAACAAAGCATTGAAGGGATGCGCGCGTGAAGCGGTCATGATGCTGCTGGCAACGGCGCGCGAGCCTAATGTAGTGCTGCGCGCGCTCGATACACGCTTCGGCCGCCCCGAGCTTATAGTGGCTCAGGAGGCAGCTGCAATGCGCGCTTTACCGCGCGTCTCGGGTGAAGGTAAAGACCTTGCTAGATTTTCCACTGCAGAATGCGAGTTCATCGTATCTAGAAAGGCTCTTTTAAAAGAAAGCCATTCTAGATGCGATTTACCGTCGAAAAATGGCAATGGAAAGTCTCTATCACCCCTACGGTGGCAAGCGCCTTTATTAACACTCACCATATATCACCAAGGGGGAGGGGGGGGGGGGTTAAAAATACCAAAAAAAAAAACATCACGTGATTAATGGACGGCCCCTAAGCGTTTTATACAAATATGAATCTTTTACTTATAATGTTCATATTCATATGAAACGCTTGCTCACTTTTGCTAATAAAAATATGATTATTATCTACTAGCAGCGCCCCGCAGATTCGCTCGCATAAGTTTCGATCCCGAGGGAATATCGGGATAAAAAGCCTATGTGTTAATCCAGAGTGTCAGCTATCTCCATACAAAATTTTATCAAAATTGGTCCAATTTACTGGTCAGTATTAACTTGAACGTTGATTAATATATGATTCGCGGCCGCAACAAATATGTATTTACAGAATTATTATCATTAAAGTCATCAACACAACTCTCTAAGACCAAGTAATCCCACAAAATGACTGTTGAGACCACGGAACAGATCTTATTATCTGTTCCGTGGTTGAGACCGCTCGCGCTCCTCTCAACATCGCCGCGCGCTGGCGGCAGTGAACGAGGGTTGCGGGGACAGCGGGGAGTCAGCCGGCCGACGCGGCGAAGGCCGAGCGCGGGCCCCCGCGCCACAACGCCACGCACGACAGCGACAGTCACCTTTAGTATATTGTTCTGTGGTCAGCTGTTGCGCTCCTTTGTGCACGGCTGCGCTCACGCGTCTTAATCATTTTCTTATCCATTATTCATTTAACCTACCGTTGTTATTTTATTTCTTTTATTCATAATCATTAAACTTGTTATACAGTCCGCTATCATTCATTTTGCTCCACCACGACCTATCGTCGTGTACAATGACTATTTCATGAAATCTTGACATTTTGGGATTATACTAACTTAACAAGTTGTATTACTGATTCTAATGATTATGATTCTGTAAATACCTACATATTTGTTATGGCCGGGAATCATATTTTGATTGACGTAGGTACAACTTAATACTGACCAGCAAATTGCAAAATCGTAAGAAAATTTGAATTTCGCAGGCTACCTTAGGGCTTCCCCCTTCCCCCCCCCCCCGGTGGATTCCCGCACCCCCCCGGTGGGTTCCCGCATTGTCGAGGCGGGGGGGCTCAGTAGCCGTGGCTTGGACACCCACGGTGAAGCTAAAAGGAACCCGAGGAGGGGCCGCTCGTCAGGGCTTTTGCTGACAAGCCGACGACGTAGCGGCCAAAGGTAGGTTGCGGTGTCCCTTGGGCGACATCGCAACTGAGGCGGGCCGCGATGTCGTACGTACCGAAGGCATCGCAAATTGTAGCACCAACTGACGAATTATCCTTATTACACTATGAAAGTGTACACTCCCCGGTTGGTGCAAGACTATATTGCAAGATACGGTAACAAAGATATTCGCCATAGGAACTCCTCAGTTAAACAAGAAAACCCCATCGTGTTGGGTATCATTGTATTTGTCTTCAAAAGGAACGTTATAGCGCTGGGTGGCTTCCAGAATCTGTTTGTGGGATCGGAAGGGGCTATAGAAACTCCTCAACTAAACGAGTTAGCCCTGTAGCCGTCAATTCCGCTTTATTTCCACAGTGTTGACTGCACGCATAAGTAGGTAGAGGAAAGTTTCCAGGGTAGGCATCGCCAACCCTTGCCAACCCCCCCCCCCCCCTTAGCTACGCCTATGCTTATAGACTTGAAAGATAAAAATAAAATCGTAATAAACAACAATGAAAAAGTGTACGTATAAAATAGTCTAAAACACCTTTTTATTCTTCGTCTTACTACTGATAAGATAAGTTACTTCCACAGTAGGCACCTACTAGTAACAACTGATATAGGTAGGTACTTGTTGTAATAAGGATCGTTGACCTCGTACTTGGTTTACCTCCCTACTACTTTTGACAACAATTCCCAGAAAAATTTGAAGAAAAAAAAATAGAAAAAGAAAGAAGAAAAGAAAAAAGAAGAAAGAAGAAATTTGAAGATTCAGACTATCGAACTGTCCCGTCCCATGTTCCTGTCACATAAGAGTCTATGGGCTGCCACACACATGCCTGTATTTTGCACAAAAGTATGCAAGTAGCTGGCATACCAGTATGGTATTCACAATTTTTTTTTCCAGGATAGAACATCATCAAATGACCCTTCCCGCTCTGGGTGGAGCGGAAGGGAGTGGCAGACTCTTACTGACTAAAAGCCACCAGTGTACCTTCCTTAGCCCTTTATGTTCCGGGCCAGCGGTATTCACCAATCAGAAGTTGTTAGACACACGGGCACAACGGCACACGGGATGCAAGCTGATTGGTGAATACCATAATGACATGCAAGCTACTTGCATACTTTTATGCCAGCTACTGGTATGTGTATCCTGAGCATAAGTGACAGGACACGTCAGGTCCTGACGGTCAGGACAGGACAGTTAGATAATCACTAACCCAGCATGATATTGTAGTCTGTGATCATCACAATTAGACTCGTCACAAAACGACAAGGATTATTTGTCTATGACATAGACAAAAATAGTCCTTGTCGTTTTGTGACGAGTTATAAGTGACATTCAACCTTAGGTAAATCAATTGCGATTTCCTATCTTTATATAACAATACAGAAATAGAAAAACACTTACCAACACTTTTGCCTTTCAAAAGTCCTTCCGAAAAGCCGCCATATTTATTTTACTTAAAAAACAACTTTTTGATGACACATATTTAGGACAATTGTTTGATTAAATGTTAAAACAGAACATAGGTGATCAATAACAACCTCAAATATTTTTTAATAGTGGTGCTATGAGTCAGGCACTCAGGCAGTTTGTTTATCCCCGTTTATCAGAACTTATTTTTACCTTGAATTCTTGAACATACTTGCCAGACGAAAAAATAAATCATGAGGTATGTATACTACTTGCTATTTAAAAAAATCTAGATTATTTCTTCTCGCGAATTTAATAATAAGTATTTTAATTAAACTTCTCGCACAAAAAGGTACAAAGGCGCACTTAATGCCTTAGGCATTCTCTACCAGTCAACCAAGGGTGGTGAAGAGATTGGATGGCAGGTGCTTTGAATGAGAGGAACAATGATAAAAAAAATCTATTAAAACTAGGAACACAAATACATAAATAAGTTATATACACATACATACTATTAAGTATTATTCATTTATTGTCCATGGTACCGTACGCCCGAATGAAATAAATAGCTATGCAGATCTCTTGAGATCTGGAGATTACTGTCTAGGCTCAAGAAATAAAACAACATTCCCGGTATTAACTTTATTAAGAAAATTCTATCCATTGTATCGTCTACGATTTTAGTACTAACACACATTAATATCACATTTAAAAATAGTTCTGGCAACACAGAAAAAAAATTTTTTTTTTTCCTTGAAACAACAATTCAAATAGGAAACATGTCGTGAACTCGTGAAGAACGAAGTGAGTATGAATGTGGACGGCTATGCAGGGTCAAATTAAATTATCTAGCGAAACCCCGCAGACGATATCTAAACAAAAATAAAAAGGTTTGTTTTTTTTGGGGTCAATGCGTGATGTTAAATAGCCTTCCTCAAGCATTGACCTATTAAATACTTAAATAAATTTTCAAATAAATACATCATCTGTGAAAATTTCAACTGTCTAACTAACACGGTTCATGAGATACAGCCTGGTGACAGACTGACAGACAGACGGACCGTGGAGTCTTAGTAATAGGGTCCCGTTTTTACCCTTTGGGTACGGAACCCGAACAAGAAAGAAATCTAATCGAAAACGGAGTAACAGCGCGGGCAGGCGATGCGATGCGATGCGACGGGTTGGGACGGGGTATGAAATTTCACGGAAACGAAGTCGCGGGCAGAAGCTAGTGTTTTATATAGAAGGCCTATTTATTATTATCATTGTATTTTACCTGTGATGCCAGTATTTGCAAATAAAAACGCGGCTCTGCCAGCGTTTTGTTTATTGCTTATTTGATCACATTCTAAAAAATATTACAAACGCATTATAACAACCAGTAAGTATCATTATCATTATACAATGTCTATCAGAAAGGCGTGGGTGATATATTGCACAAATTGTGGTTTTTCTTTTTCGTGTAACTTGTTAAGTATTTGGAATAGGGATTTAACATTTTGGTATATGTTTTTTGACTCTTTGGTCTAGTATCATGTAAAAGGAATACACGATTCTGATTTTTTCTAGATACAAAAAAAAATTGCAAAGTTGTATCTATTTTTTTACTTTTTTCGACAATACGGCGTAACGCTTAAGAGTTATTCAATGGAATTTACTTTAAAACATAGAGAATTATCATATCAAAGTTTACACAAAGTAGTTTTAAGTTTTGTTTATTTTTCAAAATGGCGGCCACACACAAGTCTTATAAATTATATAAATTGACATTTCTGTTCATTGATGTCAGCTATCAATTTATAACGGTTTAACGCTGCCATTTTGAAAAATAACGCGGACAGGTAGGTATGCTACGGACCTTCACACCTTTCTGATACACGCTGTACTTGCAAATACATAATTTATCAATCAATAAGAATTATAAATTAAAATAATAGTTAGAAATGTCATCTATACATTACATGCTTGTGGCAAGTAGTAACAGCCGCGCGGGTTATCAAGACCCTCCGTGCCTTGGAAAGCACGTAAAGCCGTTGGTCCCGGCTGTCATTCATGGATCTTTGACAGTCGTTACGGAACGTCGGTCGTCTGAAGCCCGAAAATCTGACAACCAGTCTTACCACGGGGTATCGTATTACCCAGTAACTGGGTTGTGGAGGTCAGATAGGCAGTCGCTCCATGTAAATATTCAGCTGCATCCGGTTAGACTGGAAGCTGACCCCAATATAGTTGGGGAAAAGCTAGGCAGATGATGACATTTCAAACTATTTTAATATTACAAACAATTTTCTAAGAATACAAACAATTATTTTTTTAAATATTATTTTTATGACATTGGTTACAACTTACTTCATAGTTTTTTAAATAATTCAACGCTATTACAAGAAATACAGAAAAAATCAATCAAATAAGGTGAGTGTGATGACTTCATTGTTATTCGGTATACGTTTTTTTTAGGTTAAATTAATATGCTTATTTAATTTTAAATATATAAATTCTTATAAAAAAACATTAACTTCTTAAACACATTTTGATATCCAATTTTTAAAGTCAAATCATTTCTACAAAACCCTTTTTTTTTTGACTAGTAGTTTAAGAGCACAGACAAAAAGCATTACCCTCCCTTCGGGCCTCGCCGCGGTCAGGTAAAAAGCCTTATAATTCTCTTGTACGAGACTTAGAGCGAATTTCAGGAATGAAACTGAACGCGATCAGCACAAACCGAGTTTAAGAGCTGTCAGTGTCATCATTGTATGGGAATAGCATTGAGCCATCTGAGAGCCTTCCTTGACACACGTTACTGTGGCCCATTTGGAAATCTCTAAACAGTCGGAGCTAGGCATGGGTCCGATATATCAAAACAAATTCAAAATCCGACTTCATACAAAAATCGATTCGTATCGATTTCTCAAACTTGAAGATTGGATTTCAAAAATCTACCTAGCCGAACCAAACGCTAACGAATCTACCACCAAACGAATCGAAAATAAAATCACTGGATATCTCATCACCAAACGAAATCCAAACGCAAATCCAAACTGGCTAGTTTGCGTTTGGATTTTGTTAGAAATTCGCTTTCTCTCTTTCTAACTAAACGTAACTTAGCGGAGTAAAAAAGATAGCGCGAATTTTGTGATTTAGATTTCGGTTCTCGGAAATCTAACGGACATTATAATGCGATCAATATCATCTTTACTGCTAAGTATTTAAAGATTACATTTTCGAGATTATACGTTGATGTATTTTGATTTATGGTTCAATGTTTTTTGGAACTAGAAAGAATGTATGTAGGTACCTAATGATGTTTGGCTTGGCGCTATGGAAATCAGATTTCAAAAACGGATTTTGAAATCGATTTGAAATCTGAAATCGGATAAATATGCTAAAAACGCCCATGTCTAATCGGAGCAAAGACAATACCCACAGATGAGGGTTCACGGACGGCTCTGATCTCAAATGCGTATGCGGCACCTCCCCACAGACAATGGCTCGCCGTCCATCCTGCGCCGCGTGCCTTGATGATCTTATGACTGCGTCAGTGAGCGAAGTACAATGCGCGCCACTAAAGATGAGACTTGACCTCGCCTCCCTCGCTCTTTCCGCCGCCCCTATGACGTCCGGTCCCGTCCCGCACTCAGACCTCATACCGCTAAAGATACCTAAAATCGTGTACTGTGCATGTCAAACCACGTGGTGTGTCAAGTCTCATCTTTCGTGGCACGCATTGTACGCGCAGTTGAATTTTGGGCCAAAATATTTAAGCTTTTTGTTATCGATAGGTTAAGAAAAGAAGGGGAATAGGTATTGATACTGACAGCTCTTTAAGGCGGTATAGTATACATACACACGCACGACACGCGTCTTGCTTAAGGGGCTTACATGACCTAAAGCGCGGTCACTGTCGGACTGCATGGAAAAGAAAGAGAAGCGCGATGACACAACGCTGGTAATTTATTGCAAAATATGAAGCAATTATTTAATTACAAATTTAATTACATGCTTGCAGAATAATCTGACAAAAAATCAGAATGATTGTATGTATATTATTATGGTTTTTATTGTAAAAAGATAGTTTTTATAGGTATTTTCATGATTTTTTTCTATCGTATCAAATCAGTTGTATTATGTTATCAACACACTATCTACCTAACATATATCATAAATTTTTCTGATTTTGTTTACTCCAGTCGATCATATACTTTTATTGTTTCTAAAACTTGCGTGTTTTGTATTTAGGTCCTGTAAGCCCATTAAACACGTTGACTCGTGGACTAAATGAATGATTAAAAAAGAAAACCATTTTTTTGACGTGACGACGTCTAATAAATCGATGAAGCTGGCTGCACTCACGAAAAAACATGACTCATGTAGCGTTACCTCGCGGCCTCGCTCTGTAGCGTGGAGGCGTTCCATGGCGGCTTGAAGTGCAAGCGAATATTAACAAATGCAATGCAACTATTCCATCAGTATTTTCTTATGACGTTGTCACGTTCAACTATCGTCAGAAAACCGACTTTTTGTGAAAAGGTCGTAGTCAATGTCACTACCGATTAAACTCCGAGCTAACATAGCATTTTTACAATTTATAGCCAGCTTAAAATCTATTCCTATGTTAATATTATTGTTAGGATGCCGAAGTTATTCGGTACAAATTACAAATTGTCACATAATAAGTCATCAAAAAGAAAAAGATAAATCCGTGCAATTTTTCCTACATATGTCGTCAATCGCCTAATCTAAATTAAAATGTAACTTTTATTATAAATCGACACACTAAACGTCAGATATGATTAATATTCTTCAGATATATGTATGTGAAATGTTGGGCCCAATTTTGGACAAATCGCTGTTGGCTTAGATGATTTTATCACTCCAAATACCAGCAAATTATCTGCAACAAATTAAAATGGAATCTTAGACATTTTCAAAATACTTGTGCGACGCCAAAAAAGCTCCTGTCACAGTAATATTTATTTATTCTTTCTAACTGAACATACAGCAGTGCTGCTGGGGAGTTTGTTGCGCCACTTCTTCTCCCCAGCAGCCCCGGATCTACGATTTTTTCGAACCGGGGCAAAACCTTGATAGTGGCGCCCCCTCCCTTCAGTGTTTGAGAAAAACTTGCAAATTGTTGATTTCCACTATGATAATATAATATGATTTCACTAATAAATTACTTATTTTATTAACGCTGATTACTGGCAAAAGCAATCAACCACATAAACAAACAGTGTTGTCACTTGACGTTCAACTGTTTGAATTTGTTCGGCTCGGCTCGTATAGATATGTGACGGGGATTCCCCTTGGCAGAAAGATCACGGACACTACGCACGCGTTCAAAAATTTACTTGATCTGTTAAGATGCGTTCATAAATCACTTAGTATGTGTTCAAAATCTAACTGGGCGTATGGAAATAGAAAAAATTGTTTTTCAAACATAGTATATTATGATTCGATTACTTGATAAAAACCTATGAGATTGTAGGAAAAGAGGCTTCATTTGTTCGATATTTCGAATTCTTGTCTCAAGGATTTGGCGCCCCCCATGAAACTGCCGCCCGGGGCAAGTGCCCCGGTTTGCCCCCCCTTAGATCCGCGGCTGCTCCCCAGCGAAAGCACTAGGAAGTGGTGAAGGGTGGGCGTTTTGGAGGACTGTCTTTTGTAATTTTGACGTTCGAAAAGTGCAGATTCTCGGCCTAATTTAAATGAACTACTCTATTTTTTTATTTGATGATAAACTTACGTGAGGAAAGCGATCATTCGGCAACTTTTCGGCAGTTGGGGCACGTCTGCTTCTCCTGCAGCCACGGCATGATACAGTCCGTGTGGAAATTGTGCGCACACGGCAGTGACGTCACGTCCTGGTTACGCAGCATTATGTCGAAGCAGATGGAACACTCCTCGAGGGTCCATGAGCGTTCGCGGCTGAAAATTAAAAAGAAAAAGTACTTATTGTGACTCGTAGAGGAAGATCTAAACACAGTGTGTGACGTTCCCACTTATAGGACAAAAGCCTCCTCTCTGTAAGAGGAAGTAGGCCATAATTCACCACGCGGGCCCGGTGCGGGTTGGTGGATGTCACACGTCTTCGCTGTAATCTACCACGCGGGCCCCGTGCGATTTGGTAGATGTCACATGTTGATTCACTACATATAGCTATAAATCTGTAAAGGCTCCTTCAAACAGGCGCGGCACGACACGCGACACAAAGGTACCGCAAGTCGCGCAACGAGCGGTGCCTTTGTGTCGCGCGCGATTCGCGTCGCGCGTCGCGCCTGTTTGCAGGAGCCTTAAAGCATTTCACAAATACATTTGAATTTTCTCGCATTTATTTTATACATTCAATGTTTTCTCGATAACAAACTTCCAAGCATTAGCATGAATTTTTTCAAATGTTTATAAATGGTTAGGTTTGAATTAATTTTTGGTTCTAGGACATGTCGGTTTCCTCACGATGTTTTCCTTCACCGTTTTGAGAGCAGTGGCGATGAAATAATTTACACAAAGTGCATGCTTGGGTTCGTCACACGACCTTACAATTCGTAACTCGCGGCCATTACCACTGGGTCACCACTGCTCGTGTACTGTTAAAGACTCCTTCAAACAGGCGCGACAAGCGATAAAATCGCGCGCGACACTAAGGGTCAATTCATACTAGCGCAGAGTCGAAGCGCATCGAAGCGTTAATCTGAAACATAACATAGCAAATTCACCCTCATCTCCACAACGTAATGCACATATATTATTTCCTCTGAGATAAAAAGACGACGCGCGAAGTCGCGCGCATTCGACGGAATTCGCGCGTCTGAGCGCGAGCAACGCTGATTGGTGCGCGTTTATTACTTTGTGGAGATAAGGGTGAATTTTCTATGTTAAGTTTCAGATTAACGCTTCGATGCGCTTGCGACTCTACGCTAGTATAAATTGACCCTTTGGGTGCACCGCAACGAGCGGTGCCTTTGTGTCGCGCGCGATTCGCGTAGCGCGTCGCGCCTGTCTGCAGGAGCCTTAACTGTACCAAAGTATGTTACATGCATGACATGCATCCATGCTTTACGGACTACTTTTAAAGAATTCAGTCAGGCATAAATTAACTAAAATTAGTTAATTAATTCGTCACATAACAAACCTACACACGTCGGCACGATAGCGAAGTGGGTAGGATACGTACCGGATCGGATAACAAGAAAAAAACAACCGACTTCCAAAACAGACACTACAAAATGAAAAATAACTTTAATTTCGGAAGGCGGTGGCAAACAACGAAAATGCGAAACCAACAAAACCGACTTCCTCCGAATTTGAAGTTATTTTTCACTTTTGTAGTGTCTTTTTGGAAGTCGGTTGTTTTTTTTTTGTACAAAATGTTTTCATTTTTCACTTTTAAGTTGTACTCTTTCCCCACACAAATGCGACCCATAGAAAAGAAAGAGAAGACGCTGGTAATTTATTGCAAAATTTGAAGCAATTATCCATTTCCAAAAAATCTATTACTTGGACTAAAAAATTAAAACACTAGTATTTTAGTATGTTGCTTGTAGAATAATCTGACAAAAATCAGAATGATTGTATTTATATTACATAGTATGGTTTTTGTAAAAAGGAAGTTTTTAGAGGTATCTTCAAGATTTTTTTCTATCGTATCAAATTAGTTGTATTATGTTTTCCAACACACTATCTGTCTAGCATATATCCTGAAGAATATCATATATTTTTCTGATTTTGTTTACTGTAGTTGATCAAATACTTTTATTGTTTCTAAAACTTGCATATTTTTGTGGACAGGTCCTGTAAGCCCCTTAAATAAATTGAATAAGGGCGAGAATAAAAATAATTAGACAAAAACAATCATTCGTCGGATACGTTTAGTACAAAAATGGTTAGTATTTTATAGTTGGGGTCAGCTTCCAGTCCAACCGAATGCAGCTGAGTATTTTACATAGAGCGACCGCCTATGTGACCTCCACAACCCTCTTACTGGGTAACACGAACCGAAACAACCACAATTCGCATGCATTCAAAAATTAGTATCAAACCAGAAAAAAAATGTTGCTTTTTGTTAATTTAGTTTCTTAGAAATAATATTCTTACAACGCTTGTTGCCTTAAAATAGCCGTTTGCCCGTCTTCAGCTCTGAAATTCATAAAATAATATCCCTTTACAAGCTTACACAATACTGTAGCCGCGAGAGTCGAAAATACAAGAGTTTTTTTGAAGCGCTGCGTTGCGTTCATCTCTCGTAGCTTGAAACGGGTTCTGTCGATCGTAGAATAGACGAGAACCTCCTCCTTTTAAGAAGTCGGTTAACAAAATGACAGATTGTAGAAAGATGTCTTCCGTCCTACGCATGGCGATGAAAAGAAATGTTTCTATGCTTCAGTCGAAAGTCTACAAATGTCAAGCATGACGACCAATTTTTCTCTACTTTTGATACATTGGGGGTAGAAACATTTCTTCTCAACAAGTATCAATAATCTATATCACGTTGAATTCAAGGATGATTTCCACCAAACGGCTGGTATCGCATCGGATCGGAAACTCAAACTCAACTCAAACTCAAACTTTATTTGCATTCCACAATGTGTACTTAGGTGGTAAGTTGAAAACTGTGATCATTATGGACCCTGTCGGGCACAGCAACAAGAAGATATAGTAGTTATAGTAGGAGAGAGGAAGCTTCAATATACGGAAAGGATACGAACATTGCGATGCGATGCGGTTTTGTAGGCAAATATTAATTGTAGTAGCAGTTTGCTCCTAGTAGTATGTAATGTACAGACGCCAGCACATCAAGCTACTAAAATCTGTTAAATTTCTTTAATAGATTTTCAAATTTATCGCTAAAAAATAAGATTCAAAGTTAATTGGGAAAATTTGATAGTTTCGGGTAGCTTGATGTGCTGGCGGCTGGATGATCAACGTGGGAACGATTATTTGGATAAGCTGACGCCTATAAACACGTAATAAGTCTATTTTGAGGGTTCCGAACCTAAAGGGTAAAAACGGGACCCTATTACTAAGACTCCTCTGTCCGTTTGTCTGTCTGTCACCAGGCTGTATCTCATGAACCGTGATAGCTAGACAGTTGATGTATTTCTATTGCCGCTACAACAACAAATACTAAAAACAGAATACAATAAATATTTGAGGGGGCTCCCATACATCAAACGTGTTTTTTTTTGGCGTTTTTGCCTTGTGGTACGGAACTAACGGAACCATTCGTGTGCGAGTCCGTTTCGCACTTTGCTAGTTTTTTTAAATTATTGTCGTTATACTTATATATCGATGTTTACCTTCAAATATGTCGGTAACGTGACACTTTGGGGTAACGTGACACCTTGGGGTAACGTGACACTGGCGTAACGTGACACTTTTGTGTACCGTGTTACTTGACATTTTTTGTCCGTCTATGTGTCCTCTACCCATACATACTACATTCATCGTGCGCCGCGATTTCGAAAAGAAATCAAAATGGCGGCGGGTCGATCTGCCAGATCGGTTCTATTCCCTTTAGCATACATAAAACAGCAACGCGCATGCGCGGCTAGCGAAAAGTCTAGCTACAGAGCGGCAAAGTTATTTGACGCGAACTGTATGCAGGTGACACTGTGGGGCGCAGCTAGTATGTTCATATAAGTTAAATAATTAATGTCGCCACTAAAGCGGCACGCTGTATGGAATGTCTATAACACGGCAAGGGTCAAGTTGCTTAACAAATAATTTTCCCAGCTGTACATTAAGAACTTACATTTTTTTCCTAGGACTGACGAGACTTCCTATTCTATCAATTAACAAAGAAATGGAAGACCTGGAAGTTTCTTCAGGCACTCCGAGGGACGAGGTGGTGATGTCCCATTCATTTTCTGAATCGGACACAATATGAGCTGCCTCTTGTGTTGCCAAAATATTCTGCACTTGCGTATGTCCAGTTTCAAGTAAACGGTGGACAGCTATGTTCACAACATCAGACGTTAAATTAAAATCACCACCGGGATCACCTAAATAATATATATCATGCATGTCTGATGCCATTCCGGATATAGAGATTTCAGAATCAACAAGAGAAGTTGAAATGTCAGAATCATCAGGAGAGGACTCTGAATTACTTTCAGAAGATGAATCACTCTCGTCCATATTTAATTCTTCTTCAGAGTTGGATTCTACGGAGATCACAGAGTTTTCTTCGTTGAAACTTATGTTTGAATATGGCGAGCTGTTCATACTGGTGTCTGAGGTTTCGTGTTCCGAAATTGTCGTGAATGACGTATCCGATTCAGATATATGGCTGATGCAGTGGAATAGAAATACACTATGTTATGAAAAACAAATATTAAAGAAAAAAAAACCTAGTCTCTGTGTTTTGACAGCGGTTGTATTGACATCAAAAAACAAACCTAAAGTTAGTTTAGTAAGTATATACTAGAGCATTTACTTGTAACAGACCATAGAGTATTTGCTGTTTTATAATTTTATCAAACCACACTTAGAACACAACACTCTATATGAGCAATCAAGAACGCACAATCATCAACAATGAACGCAAGGTAGAAAGAAATTTTACAGGTAAATGCTCACAAACAGTGAGCATTACGTCAAACGCAGTGTCAAGCATTCGCAGGAATGTTACATTATATGGAAATTCTTTTGGAAACAGTGCTTTTGCCTGTATTGTAAGAAGGTTATATCAGATGGAAATGATCAAGAAAATGCTCTAGTGTATATTCACCTTAATATAGTACATAACGATAAGTGTGACTTGAGTAAACTCTAATTGCATGGCGTGAAAGTAGCGCCCAAATGTAGCAAGGGTGCTAAACAGCGTGAATTAATAGATTACTTAAGTCGCACGTATCATATACTATTTTATAGCTCCTGTGACCTACACCCACTCTTAATTCACACTTTTCCATGTAAAATTAAGTCGCAGAAGAAAGTGACTTAAGTGCAGGTTTAGGTACAAAAATTATTCTATAACATATTTAATTTACCAATGATTTAAATAAGATATTACTGAAACTACTTTTTTCAGGCAAGCCAGGAACAGGTAGACTTTTCAAAGACCAGTCATAGTATCTGTGTTATGTAAGATTTTATCAATAGGTAATTCTTACTTATACAAAGTTTTCGACAACTACCTACTTACTAACAAAATATATACAAAATTTCTGAATAATAATTTAAATTGGCTTTTAAAAAATTGAATTAAGCAAGAACAATAATTAAGCACATACTTAGGTCTGTAAATCATGTTTTAAAAGAAAAAAAATTTTTCTTATATCAGAGACAAGACGACCCACTGACCCAAAATGTGACATTTACAGGCCAGTTCCAAAGGAGACTCGCTGCGCTCTTTGCAATAATGCTTAAATTTTTAGTAAATAAAATATTGATGCCTCAAAAATAAATAAATACCCACTGATTCCAGTTTAAATCTACTATTATAACGAGTACATACCTGCTTCTAAATAATCCAAAGAAATCCATTTTGATATCGTTATTTAAAAAAAACAATAAAAAAAAATATCTGCCATCAAAAAGTCACAGACGGGGATGACGTAAAAAAATGGAGTAGAAACTTAGAAAAGCTTAGAAATAATTATTTATCGGAGGTAACGAAACAAAAATGTGACTTCCTACCCACAGTACAATGCGAAATCGTGCCAAGCAAAAGCGCCCAACCCAAAATAAGTCTTAAAGAAATACTTACAAGGTTTGTTGTCGTTCATAGCTCCAATCGCTGGATGAACCTTCAGAACTTGGGTTTTCTTGTCTCTTGTTGAAGAAGTAGTACAGAGCCGCGCCAACCCCGACGCCTATCGCCGCAGCTGCGATCCCGAGACCACGGCTTGAGCAGCTGTTTTTATTACGATCTTCCTCGCGAACACTCATTTTTAAATTAATTTGAACTGCGTATTTTTTGTTGTGAAAATAAATAAAATAGTTTCGTTTTGGACTGCTTGTCAATGTCAAAGTTGTCGTTGTTAAGATCTGTCAAAACGTCACGTTCCGATCTATGAATTGGAACGCGTGCACATTAAATTTTAACCGTTCATTTATATTTTATTTTATTATGTTTTTATTTAGCTGGAATATAAAATAAATTCTGGCAAAATAATTATTCGATTATACCACTTGCCAATGGCTAAGGTTTGGGCTTTACGTCCCATTATAATTTATATGAATTAGCAACCAATTTTTAATATGTCAAAATTATTATTATGATAATTCTGAGCGGGGGTTGTGATTTTTTTCAATCGTATTTTCAATTGTTTCATCTTAACTTTTCTAATGTTTTATTTTTATTATAGATTTATACATAACAATTCATCATTTCGATACGTCTATTTATGCTAAAGTGAAATGGATCTCACTTCATTGTAGTAACTTTTTTTGTCAACAAAACTCGAAAATTATTCTTGATTTCTTGCTTTCTTGTTCGGGGAATTACGTCGACTATAGGAAATAAAAATAGGAGGGGGAGGAAAAACGATTCTTATTTGTTTTTATTATCTGTCTGGGCGAACAAAGTTATTCTCGAAGCTAACTTTATGACGTAAAAAACTAAAAGTTACTCTAGCTAGTGTGGAATCTCCTTGGTAACAAAATAATATTTTATTTCTTTGAGAAAGTGTTCTGTGTTCATCGATCATACATTTTTATTTAGCTATTTCACGTAAGTACATTATGTTTATTTGCTTATATTTATAATATTCAGCGCATCCAAAATTAAATTCATGTTAAAGATAGAAGTACCTATTGATATATTTCTAGTCTGACATTTTTCTACATCATCGCAGTTGTTTTGATGAAGACTGCCAATTTTAACCTACGTAGATACACAGATAACTAAGTAATGAGTTCACATAATTACATATAAAAATACCTACATAAGAATGATCATTATTTTGATCGCGTCACGTAATATAATCAAGTAAGTATTTTAGCAATATGTATAGTACGGAAAGCCATCACATCAAGTTACCCGAAACTGTCTTTCCCAATCAACTTTGAACCTTATCCTTTGGCTATAAAGTTGAAAATCTATTAAAGAAAATTGACGTAGATTACATAGATTAGATAGAATTGATTGTAGTAGTTTGATGTGCTGGCGACTGTACAATGCAATTGACTTATCTAATACATACAATGATAATACGGGAGGTACAATGACTGACACAATGTTTTTTTTTTTATTTATGTACTGTAAAGTGTACGTACGCACCATGCATCGCGTTGTTTGGCATGATGCCTCGTCAAGTTAGGTAACGTACTTAGACTGTACAACAGAATTCCATTATTATTATAAAGCTTAGCATGCACTGACGTGCGTTTTTTTATCGACTCTTAACTCAGACCAAATAAAAAAGCAAAACAGAGGGCTGTCAACAGTAAAAGCTCCTACAAATAAGCGCGACACGCGATATAATCGCGCGCGACCAAATTAGATCGCCACGAACATTTTTGACGAACAGTCTATTTAATTTTTTTTTATCAGTTTTGTCATGTGATCAGTCTTCCAGACTATAAGCAGATGAGATGGCTTCGTCGATGTGTGGGGCACCACTCCCATTGGAGTTTGCCCTGTCTTTTCAAGTGGCTCTTCGGACTGACTGTTCTGGTCGAATATGTCCCGCCGCTTTTTTTAATCGGCGGATGCTTTCTGGGATAGTAAGCTGCCCTGCAAGCTTATCCGGATGCTTAAGCAGTCGGCATTTGTAGTTGTCTCCATATGTATTTATCTCCTCGTTGACCACCTGAATATTGACAATTGCATGGATCTCTGTTGTCTTGACAAACCATGGTTTCTTTTCTTTTTTTTCATCTTTGTTTAAGGTTGAAATTTTGTGCCCTTTGCACTTTCATTTTGTTGGAGGCACTGGCTGATCCCCAAAGTTGGATGCCATAGCTTGGCTTTAGTATGGTTTAAAAAAACAAAAAATGTATATGAGGAGTTTGTTGTCTATACCCAGTTTTAAATTTCTTCTAGGCATGGGCGTTTTTGGTTTTGAACGCAAACTGATATTTATCTGATTTCAGATTTCAAAATCGATTTCAAAATCCGTTTTTAGAAATCTGATTTCTATAGCGCCAAGCCAAACATTAGGTACACACATTCTTTCTAGTTCCAAGAAACATTGAACCATAAACCAAAATACATCAACGTATAATCTCGAAAATGTAGTCTTTAAATGCTTAGCAGTAAAGATGATATTGATCGCATTATAATGTCTGTTAGATTTCCGAGAACCGAAATCTAAATCACAAAATTCACTTTTACTCACTCTTACTCCGCTAAGTTACGTTTAGTTAGAAAGAGAGAAAGCGAATTTCTAATAAAATCCAAACGCAATCTGTTAGTTTGCGTTTCGATTGGATTTCGTTAGTTTTCGTTTGGTTGTTGCGTATCGTGGTTTGGTTCGGCTAGGTAGATTTTTGAAATCCAATCTTCTAATTTGAGAAATCGATACGAATCGATTTTTGTATGAAATCGGATTTTGAATTCGTTTTGATATATCGGACTCATGCCTAATTTCTTCCCAGTAGCCAGAATAGACCTCTGCATTTCAGATTCATTTCTTTTCTATTTGTTTCGACGTTTCCTCCATGTGAGCGTTCGGTCAAGATGCATGCCCAGATACTTCACTGATTCGTGGTGTGGGAGTTGACTACCGTTTAGGGAACACATTATTTAATGTTCGTTAGTGATACGTGCGAGAAAAGTGTTCGATGTTCGAGTTCACCATGTTTTTGTTCGTTCGTGCGTACTCGGCTATAGAAGTGCGCGCATTGCCCCGCTGAAAATCTGGTATGGTAGTCCATTACGACTACGACGCCGATGTGTCGATGTGTCACAGAGCATGTAACACTTTACATTGTGTCATAGAGAATACTTTAATAGTAAATGTCGTGATTGTAGTTTCGAAGTAAGTGTCATACAGAATTAGGGCTCAGACGGTCGAAATATGTGTCAAACTCAAACTCAATGCATTTATATCACTTTTGATTATTGTCAAGGGGTCGGTCAGTCAGAAAGATGAAGCTAGTTGCCCAATGCCCATGCCCTATGGAGAAAAACAGGCAAGAAACTCCATGGACATTCTTTTAAATCAAAATAATATGGTTACGAAGTCTTGTTTACATCATTCATGTTAAAAATGATGCATGTGAGAACGATGCAGAATGTTAAAAGCGTCCGTAATGAAAAGACAAAAGAAAAAAAAATCAAATATTAAATTAAAATAAGCCATGGCAGCAAAGAGATGACCAGCCTACTGATGGCGTCCGTTCCCGAACATGACGCATGTATATTAGCACCATTGACCTCAACCATTTTAAAGGGAACCAAATGATCCGACAGACGCGCCACCAGAGTACATTCAAGTCAATGAAAGACGTACCCAGTAAATGGAAGCTTTATCAAATCAAATCATTTATAATATGTACAGACGCCAGCACATCAAGCTACACCTAACTGTCAGATTTTCCCAATCAATTTTGAACCTTAAGCTTTAGCGATAAAGTTGAAAATCTATTAAAGAAATCTGACAGATTGTGGTAGGTTGATGTGCTGGCGTCCGTACATAGTACTCACACATGTGCTATGCCATTATACAATACTAGGAGATTGAATTTATATAATGCAAAAATAGTACATATGTTAAAATCTTCAGCAGCTCCAACAGTATTTTCCAATGCTAATAATTTTTTTTGTGCGTCCTTATGGAGCACCAGCGTTTAGCCAAGCATTTTTATCAGCGGTGTAATTTTCCAGGTGACTAAGGATGGAGAAAGTAATTATAATCGGAGTGGCAGCATTGGTAGCAGCTGTCACCATAGCTGTCGAATGGTGGCAATACCGTCAGGTGCCAAAAGCATACACGGCGTATGGGCAACGGACACCAAAAAACGACTGATCACGTAAGTATGACAGCATAATAATGTATACCGTGTTCGCGATTTACTTTCCAATCATGTAAACAAACATGTGGTTTTGGAAAAGCAACTTTAATTCTATGGCAACGCGTGTCGGCGGCAGCCGCTCATGTACTTGAGCACCGTAATCAAATATACGAGCGACGCGTTGACGTCTGTCGCCGACACGCATCGGCGGTTGCAGATGCCTTTGCCGTCGACCATCGCCGCTTGTCGCTCGTGAGTATGCACACTAAGAAGTTTCATTTGAAAAATTCCAATGGCACATCCTGAAAATGGGATTCGATGAACCCAGAAAACCCCATGCTCAGCTCCCGCCCTTGTGACCACAAATATAACCAACGTGGTAGTTTTGACACTAGATCATTGCCCTTTTTTTTTTTTTTTTCAGGATGGGAAATCATCAAATGACTCCTCCCGCTCTGGGTGGAGCGGAAGGGAGTGTCAGACTCTTACTGACTAAAACCCACCCGTGTTCCTTCCTTCGCCCTTTATGTTCCGGGCCAGCGGTAACCCTTTCGGACAATCCCGCTGACCCGGACAATCCCGCTGACCAAGAGATCATTGCCCTTACATTTGACAGGAGCATAATGTCAACAAAAATAGCCAAGTGCCAGTCATACCACCGCACAAATTACATAAATAGTTTTTAAATAGATACACGTTTCTTGTATGTGTAATATTTGTGCGACCACAGACACTCTAGGATCCCCTGGCACCCTTTGGCCTCGGAATAAAAAAAAATACATTTCTAATAGCCAGGTGAAAGTATTAACAAACAAAAAAAAATCGCTCCAAATTGATTGTTTTTATTTTGTTACAGGTGCAGTGCCTAAAATCTCTAGAGTAAAGTAATCCATCACATAATTACTTATAAATATTATCACAATTATTTTATGACAATAAGGTGCATTTTTTTCCCTGCTGGTCCAGCCGATCGATTCTGTAAAAATCTCACCGTGAAAAAAACAAACAAACTCACTTCACCTAAGTTAGGTGAAGTGAGTTTGTTTTTGCTAGAAATTGACACTTATGACAGTTCACTCCACGCTCACTTCACCTAAGTTTTCACGGTGAGATTTTTACAGAATAGCACCGCTGTTACCCCGTGGCCACGAGCTGCACGCTCAAGCGACACGCGTCTTGCGACGGCGCCTGAAGTTACGAGAATTGCGCCTCAGTTAACCGATGACCAGTCTCAACCGACGGCGCCCGATCACGGACATGACGCGTGGATCAGGCACCGAAAGCGCCAGGGTAGCCCGCGAAATTCAAATTTTCTTACGTTTTTTGTAATTTGCTGGATAAGTGGATAGTAAGCTGTACGTTGATTAAAATATGATTCGCGAATGGAACAGGAAGTGCTTAAGGCGAAAGCGCCAGGGTAGCCCGCGAAATTCATTTTTTTTTTAGGATTTATTGCAATTTGCAGGTCAGTATTTAGTTGTACGTAGATTAATATATGATTTGCGGCCGTAACAAATATGTATTTACAGAATTAAAATCATTAAAGTCATCAACACAACTCTAAGACCAAGTAATCCTATTGAATGACTAGTTTCGTTAAATCTTGACATTTAGGATTATACTAACTTAACGAGTTGTATTACTGATTCTAATGATTATAATTCTGTAAATACATATTTGATACAGTCGCGAATTATATTTTAATCAACGTACACCCAGACACTGAGCTGCAAATTGCAAAAATCGTAAGAAAGTTTGAATATCGCGGGCTAAATTAGTCATTTTATAGGGAACAGAATGATCCAAATATCTGAGATAAACTAACTATGGAAGGACTGTAAGTGTTAGGTTTATGACCAGACTATGCTCGAGCTTATAGATAAGTACTAATAAACCCAATGTTTAAAAATAATTCATATTAAAACAATTTAAATCATTTTTTTGTTAAATATAATATAAATGATAATTGTACCTACTTCCTAATGTCAAAATTGTCCTGTACTAATTGTACTAGGTATTACCACAAATGTTACTAGGTAATATTGTAATAAGGTCTTGACATGAAATAAGATTGATTTATAGTTTATACTATGTTAAAATTAAATCTTATTAAAATGATGTCAAAATTGGCTTATATTAAATTAATGTCATAATTGGCTCATTAAACTGATGTCACAATTGGCTCATACTAAGTTGAAGTCAAAATTGGGCCCTTATTTAATACCTACACTGATATCAAAAGTGGCTCATAATAAACTGATGTCAAAATTGGCTCATTTTATTTTTGTAGTCAAACTGGCTCTTAGCAAACTAAACCGGTTATTAGTTACTAATGGCATTTCCCCATACTATTCAGTTTTCTTTATGCTAAATGAATCTCAAAATTGTTGCTCAAAAGTATTTACATACCAATATACTCATTAAAAGTTGGCATAGCTTATACTAATGTTAAAATAAGCCAATGATATTATTATAACCTATGAATATTGCTATGTTATGTATGAACTGTACCTATTATATACGCCTAATTTGCGTTTTTTTTAGTATAGAAGTTTGACATTACACCTGTCAGATTAGTCTGGGATTAAAAAACGAACTATACAAGCGACCACTAGGCAGTATTGTTAACTAGAAATTATACTTTATAATCTTATAGATATTATAATTTAGCTTCTAAGTATAAAAGGAATTAAAAATTACCTGAAGCAATATTATTAATAGCTTTAAAAGCACGGTTCAGTTTGAATATAAGTTTTTGTTTGTATTTAATAAATTATGTTTATTAACTTATTGTCGTTTTTTTTACGTCAAACGGATGTGTCTCGTTAACTGAAGGAACCCAAGTGCGATGTCCGTCTTGCACTTATTCGATGTTTATACTGCATAAAAATCGGCTATTTCTATTTGATTTTTGTACAGCATTGTGTCAGAAAGGTAAAAATGTCCCGTAATTTAGGTCGAGTGAAGTTTTGTATGGTACTTATAGATTTTTTCGGGATTACGATGTTAGTCCCATGGAGAAGGCTGTCCAGCTTGATGTCTGTACCACACTTGAATTTGACCATAACTTTCTGATACACGTTGTATCTTGGCCTTGACACGGCACGTTTTTGTTCTTCAACTAGGTGACCCGACAGTATACAAAAAAGGACGTTCAGTTTTTCCCGAATTTGAACATTTTCCGGGAAACTATTCCAAGTTTTCTTTAGTTTTTTTTTTGCGATTTGCAGGTCAGTGTCAGATCGTACTATATTGATTAAAATATAACCCGCGGCCTTAAATATTTATTTTTTTTTCTCAGAAAGAAATTCATTTCACTAAAGTAGATTCTATAACTGTGGTCGTCCAAATCAAAAGGGACCTTATGGCGGTAACTAGTTTCCGAGATATTAATAAATTTGTAAAATACCTCAAAAAAATCGTTTTTTTATTAACTGTATTTTTAAAAAGATGATTGTATTTACTACATGTAGATGTGTTCAACTTTTCGAAAAGTCAATTTAAAAAAGTTTCGTATTCATCTAAAGTTTAGTAAAAAAGGAACCTTATCGCGGCAAGACCTAACAAATCGTTTTTCTTGTAATTCAAACCATATATTATATCAACATTTTAATATTGCAAGGTAGGTATAAACTAAACTATTTATTCAGGATGGGAAATCATCAAATGACTCCTCCCCCTCTGGGTGGAGCGGAATAGGGAGTGTCAAACTCTTACTGACTAAAACCCACCCGTGTTCCTTCCTTCGCCCTTTGTTCCGGGCCAGCGGTAACCCTTTCGGACAATCCCGCTGACCCGGCAGGCTTCGGCCAATACGGGCCCCTTCGTTTAGTGCTGACATCTCTTTGAGGCGCGCGTGGAACACGTACGCGCCGTCCGGCACGGGCCTGGTCCTGATCGGACGGTGAGCTACCCATTGCTCTCCGCCCGCGCCTAAGGTGGCCGGGAGTAGTCGCGCGGCTCCCGACGCCCGGAGCGTCTCCCGCGGCGGCTGGGACGGGAGGCTCTCTCTCTCAGCCGTCCCGCCGCCTCCTTCGCTAGCATGACTGCTTCGCAGAAGGAGGCGACTGCTCCCCACTCCCTCTCGCCCCGGACCATGGCTTGAACCAGGCCCGGACGCGAGAGGTCGCCGCCATGAGATCGCGCCGGAGGTCTGTCCGCTCCGCCGCAATTTGCTGCGGAAGCGGAGTTTCCCCCCGGCGTAGTGCCTCCGCGCGCCACTCATACAGGCGCGCGAGGACTATCGCCTCCAGATCCCATGGCGGCAGTCCGGCAAGGAGGCTTGCCGCCTCGCCCGAGATCGTGCGGTACCCCCGGATCAGCCTAACGGCTACCACCTTCTGGGGCGCGTTCAAATAATGGGCGGCTCGCCGCCGCAGTGAACGCGCCCACACCGGGGCCCCGTTATAGGGCCATGGACCGCACGACCCCCGCGTAAAGCCTCCGGCAGGAGGCGTTTAGCCCCCTCAGGTTGGGCAGGAGCCGCTTGAAGGCGGCCCCGGCCCGTTCCAGTTTGGGAGCCAAACGTCGGAAATGCTCGACTAAGTTCCACCGGCTGTCGAGGATGAGACCCAGGTATTTCATCGTCGTCTCGACGCCGATGTGAACCCCTCCTACCGTTAGTTGGGATCCCGATGGTGGCGTATTCCGGAACCCATGAAACGACATGGCCTCGGACTTGTGCAATGCCACCTCGAGACCCAACTGCCGGATCCTCTCCACGACTATCGCAACCCCGCGTGTCATCGCGTCGGCCGCCGCCTGATGCGACCTCCCCTGCGCCAGGACTAGCGTGTCGTCAGCGTAGCGTATAGCTGCCATTAGATAGTGTCGCACGCCGCCGCATGCGGCATTCTTTGTATATGCGTCTTAGGTCTAAGGTCCCACTATTGTAGTCCATATTTTGTTTAGGTACTTTTAATAGAGGTAAACAATCTTGTTAGGTATGTTTTTTATCATAAAATATATTTTTAAAATAGGCTAAGGCTAATAGCAAAAGTAATTCATTATAACATCTGTTATTTCATTTTGTTTTATCTTGTAATGGCTATAAATTATTTCATTAATATATTTTTCGACAAAAACGTATCAAGATTGTTTACCTTTATTAAAATACTTAAATTAATTAACTATACTAAGAGATAAGTGTCAGCAGACTGCAACGGACCGCCTTAAGGGCCCTTTTTTACGTATATACTTGTTACGAATTTTCATACCTTGTGATAATAAAAAAAAATTTGTTAAATAAGTAACATTTTCATACCTTGTGATAATAAAAAAAGAAAATTTAAGTTATCTTGAATGTTGCACTAAAATATTGATTATGCATGCTAAAAATAAAAAATATTGTTTAGTGCCCACCATTAGGGCCCTTTTTTAATTTGTTTGAAGAAATTGTTCAGTTCTCTATGTAACTTTACAAGATCATAACTAACAGTTATCATTGATCTCTTAGCTTTATTAGCATCTAAACCAATTATGTATAACCTATTTAGTGATTAAGTGTTGATTTTGTTACTGTCAGATCTCAAAGTTTATAAAAAATAAGAATTCTTGCTAGTAAATAAAAACTATTTTTTTTAAATTATGTGTTGTTTTTATTTACATCTAAGGCCTTTCGCAAATCTATGTAATTAGTAGCAATATAGAAACGATAAAAGTTTAGTGAGAAACAGGCGGTTTACTTATTTTTAATACTATTATCGATACTTTGCATCTCATTGATAATGCATTATGTTGGCGGGTCTAGTTCCCACAACAAACAAGTTTATGCAAGGATTGTAAGAATTTCCATTAGTAATAATCATAGTCAATCAAAGTATACCATCAGTTACATAACTTCACACTAAAACATAACTTTTTTGTACGGCATACTTAAATTGCGATTTTCTCGAAACTTATAATTTCGATCAGTGAATTTCAAAAATTCGTAAAAAAATAACGGTAGTGGTTAGAAGGTTGGTTCTTGGTTCTATAGTTCGGTACATTTATGTAGTTTTCAGCTCTGTAGATAACTCATTTCCGCCATAAGGTCCCTTTTGATTTGGACGACCACAACTGATTAAGTGGTTAAGTGGTAACGTAAGTCCAAAGAACTATGATTTCATGAAACAGTTATTCTTTGGACTTACGTGGTCTGAGTTGTGTTGATGACTTTAATGATTATAATTCTGTAAATATATATTTGTTACGGCCGCGAATCATATATTAATCAAAGTACAACTTAATACTGACCAGCAAATTGCAAAATACATAAAAAAAATTGAATTTCGCGGGCTACCCTGGCGCTTTCGCCTTAATTGTTTTGTTTTATCATGATTAGTTAGATATCGATACCCATTTGTAGAAGTACCCATTGCGATTCGCGACTGCAAGGTTTCGCCAGCGAAGCTATCTCTCGAAAGCGGGAAATCCAATCTCGTCAAACCACCTCGGAAAGCATCATCCAGAGATGAAGAAAAACATTAAGATGAGCCCAAACATAAAAACAAACGGCAAAATGGCAAATATGATGATGATTGGTGATGGGCCCGGGTCGATCTGTCTGATCGGTCGCGAGCGATCTGAGTAAAGTCTTTTAATCTTTTTGTACCTTACACGGTAATTTTTTCATTTGATAATGGCAATAATTTTCTTTATTGGAGATGATTTGGAATAGAGTAACATTGAAACACTGATGTCATTCCTGATGTCATTCCTCAAAGTTTCGGTGTCGAATTTTTTTGTCTTTAATTGCATGAGAGCAGGACCACATGCAAATTACACATTCGTGTGACAAGCACAGCTATATTTGCTTCCGCTCAATATTGAAACCTAACCTGGAACATCTCTAGTGAAAAAACGTACCCGAATGTGGAATCCACAATAGTAAAATTAATAGAAAACTAAGTTGAAATAAACAATTGTTTCGTTATTCAGCCAACCATGGAGCTAAACGACGTGATAGTCAACCAACCCGTCGTGATCGACAATGTAAATACCATTTATTTATCATTACGATAAATATTTTCATTGAGTCGACGAAGCAACTTTTATGCAATATATCTAGTTAAAATCGATCGTAGAACCATTTTAAATTGGTTTTGGGCCGATATTCGATTGATTTTTAAGGTTCTAACTAGTTTAAACATACGCTTTCATACAATAGTTGGCAAAAATGAGTCATCTTGTGCTTACTTCCCGTTTAACTGTCGTGTACCAATTCTAGTGCTGTTGATTTTTAATGCTGCCGGTTTTTGCCAGGGCTCTGGAGTCATCAAAGCTGGCTTCGCTGGCGATCAGATACCGAAATGCAGATTTCCAAACTAGTAAGTATCACTTTATGTTCGTGTTCTCATTTAGTATTCAAATCATTCCCACATTTGAATTTCTTGTTGGAACTCAAAGACTTTTCTAAGGCTGGATTTCGTGTTACGCTGACATCGGTCGCGTACCTAGACGCTGACAATATATGGACGTGCATACACCTCTTATCCATTGGGCACTCTGGAAGTCTCACTTTTGAAAGAGACTATAATCAAATTGGCTTGTCCTACAGTATTGGCCGACCGAAGCATATCCGTGTCATGGCTGGAGCGTTGGAAGGGGAACTCTTTGTGGGTCCGCGTGCTGAAGAGCATCGGGGTCTCCTCAGCATCAAGTACCCAATGGAACATGGCATCGTAACAGACTGGAATGATATGGAGCGCGTCTGGAATTACATCTACAGTAAGGTCAGTAGAATTTATCATCACGCCTGAAACTCCCAAAAGGGTTTTGCAGAGGTAGGTACACCTACAGTACATCCGCATTTCGACGAGTGGACCATTGGTTGTTTGTTTTCCGCAACCTGTCCCGCCATTTTCTACGGGGTCTGCGGCGAACCCTTCTGGCTGTGTCACGGCTCCAAGTAGTGGTAATTTTGGCCCACAGCTCATTAAGCATTTGGCAGACATGGCCAGCCCGGTCCCAGTTCAGCTTAGCGGCTTTTTGAGCAACGTCAGTAATGCAGATTGTAGTTTGTCTGTTAATTTGATGCCTAGAGTACTGCCCTCCGTTGAACGTTGACAAACGTTGGTAAACGTTGATTCTGGACTTTGAATGTTTGTCAAAGACCAGCTAATGAGGGTTTTCGTGAAAATTTACGACACCAGTTGGCACCACTGTGACAAGAGGTCTTCCAATATAAAATATATGATGACGTTCATCATTCGATTCATTCATTCGTTCATCATTCAGTCATGACTAAAGAAAATATAGGGTCTTTGACAGATGCCTGGACCTGACGTCTCAGTGCTGCCACCTAGCGAACGTCATTTCAGAAAACCCTCATTGCTTAACCCTATCAATCTCAATCTGAATCATTTTAAAGGATATTACTAACTCATTGCTTCATATGTTCTTTTAAGGCGAAAGAGCCAGGGTAGCCCGCGAAATTCTTTTTTTTTTACGTTTTTTTGCAATTTGCTGGTCAGTATTAAGTTGTACGTTAATTAAAATATGATTCGCGGCCGTAACAAATATGTATTTACAGAATTATAATCATTAAAGTCATCAACACAACTCTCTAAGACCAAGTAATTCCACAGAATGACTATTTCATGAAATCTTTACATTTTGGGATTATACCAACTTAACAAGTTGTATTACTGATTCTAATGATTATGATTCTGTAAATACATATTTGTTATGGCCGCGAATCATATTTTGATCGACGTACAACTTAATACTGACCAGCAAGTTGCAAAAAACGTGAGAAAATTTGAATTTTGCGGGCTACCTTAGCACTTCCCCGATTATATGTCTGCTCAACAACGTAAATAATGCAATGAATGTTATTGAACTATCAAAATCAAAACCATTGCTATTGATAGTGTGTGACATAATTACCCTGCAACTCTGGAATCCATAAATAAAAATGGAAAATGAATGAATGATAAATGATTTTATTTTTGTAAGTAGGTTTGCACAAACACTTTTACACGTCAATCATATATTTTTTAAACTAGATGAGGTCGGCGTTTCCTATCTGACTACTCTGAGAAGAAAGGCCGAAACACAGAGGTCATAGTCTCTTTTAAAGTCCAGACATAATCTTGGTCAGGTTATATGAAGACCATGTAGGTCGATATCTGAAATAGTCTTTTGAGGAAAGAACCACACAGATTGAGAGGACCTGTCCAGTCAGTGCACGCATTTGTCAGAAATCGTGTAGCTCAACTCAGGCGACTTAAGGAGCTCAACGATTCGACGAACAATACCAAAGACAGGACATTTGGGTAGGCCACATAAATTACTCAAACTGCCAGACCATGGAGAGAATTATAAAAAAATATAAAATGAATAAAATAAATGACCCACATCGTCAATAAATGTATTTTATCTCTTTCTTTGTAGGACCAACTGTCGACGTTCTCGGAGGAGCACCCTGTGCTTCTGACGGAGGCTCCCCTCAATCCTCGCCGGAACAGGGAGAAGGCGGCTGAAGTGTTCTTTGAGACCTTCAATGTACCAGCTCTGTTTCTATCCATGCAAGCCGTGCTGAGTCTGTGAGTATTATCTTTACATAAAGTAGCTGCTACCCGCGACTTTGTTCGCGTGGATATCGGAAATTATCCCACGGGAACATACTACTGGGACAAAAACATTAGCTATCTACCAGTGAAAGCCCTGCCAAAATTGGTTCAGCCGTTTCGGAGATCAGCCGGAACAAACAGACAGACAATTTTATTTATTCGTATTAAGGAGTATAGATTACATACAGACGCTTCAGTTTTATTTATTTGTATAGACTAGCTTCTGACCGCTACTTTGTCCGCGTGAAACCAGCGCATCTCATCGCCCGCCCGCGCTGGTACTTCGCTTTCACTTAGCAGGCTTGAGGAAGATAAAAGGCTATGAAACATTACCTAAGACCCTTAGGAGACAAGCAAAAAAAAAAAAGTCAGAATGAACGCCAACCGAAGTCAGGCTAGAAGCTAGTAAAACATGTGGACCTTACTCTCCACAGATACGCCACAGGTCGCACCACGGGCGTGGTGTTGGACTCTGGTGACGGCGTCACACACTCTGTACCCATTTACGAAGGGTTTGCGATGCCACACAGCATCATGAGGGTAGACGTCGCTGGCAGGGACGTCACGCGGTATTTAAGGTAAGCTAGAGCCACTAACCTTGGTTAACCAGTCCTAACCACGTTCTTAAGGTACCACTAGTCGAGATTTTTTCCATACAAATTACTTAATTATTACTAATAACAACAATAAAACCATGGTCAGAATGACAACCAGTTACCACAAGCAGCACCCGTTCACGAGCATAACGCAAAGATCAGCCATTACCTAACCACAGTAAGCCAGCAGTGGTGACAAATTCAAAGTCAAAGCATTTATTTCAAATAGGCACATAAAAGGCACTTTTGAACGAACAAAATAGATTTTAGTCGCCCATTCCAAAAGGTAGTTTTCGTATGGAGAAGAATGGGCAAGAAACTCTACCGTTACTCTTTTAAATTGTTTTATAATATTTGCATACATTAACTATATAATAAATATTGATGGCTCAGTGGCAACGGCCCCGACTTACGAATTGTGGGACGTGGGTTCGAACCCAGGCCAAGCGCTTTACTTTGTGTAAATTATTTCATCGCCACTGTTCTCAAAACGGCGAAGGAACACATCGTGAGGAAACCGGCATGTCCTAGAACTAAAAAATTGGAAGACATGTGACATCTACCAACCCGCACTGGGCCCGCGTGGTGGATTACGGACCACTTCCTCTCACAGAGTGGAGGCCTCTGTCCCAGCAAGGGGCATGGCGGTCTGGTACCAGTCGGGGCTGCGGCGAATTTACAAGTATCTCCCGGACTCCCATATCATAGTTCTAGAAGGAGCAGTGGCGTTATAGTCAGTAGGAGTCCTACATAACCCTCCCTTCTTTACAGACGGAGGGTATCTATGAGGATGGGGACAAATAAAGAATCTGATCTGATGTATCCAAAGAAAAATAAAAGTTTGGTCAGGGGCTCGTCGTTAAATAATAATAGCAGATCAATCAATCAGGTTTAGCAATGCTGCCGTGGTTGGTCTGTGGATGGGTGACCATCTTTACTTACCGAGACCCCTCCGTGCCTCGGAAAGCACGTTAAGCCGTTGGTCCCGGCTGTCATTCGTAGATCTTTGACAGTCGTTACGGGTCCTCAGAAGCCCGAAAGTCTGACAACCAGTCTTAACCAAGGAGTATCGCATTACCGAGTAACTTGGTTGTGGAGGTCAGATAGGCAGTCGCTCCATGTAAAATACTGGTATTCAGCTGCATCCGGTTAGACTGGAAGCCGACCCTAACATAGTTAGGAAAAGGCTAGGGAGATGATGATGGTCAAGTACAGACACCAGCACATCAGGCTACCCGAAACTGTCAAATTTTCCCAATCAACTTTGAACCTTATGCTTTAGCGATAAAGTTGAAAATCTATTAAAGAAATTTGGTAGATTGTAAGTAGCTTGATGTGCTGGTTTGTACAAAAAAAATTAACACAATAACCTTTTGTTCACAGACTCCTCTTACGTAAAGAGGGCGTTAACCTCCGAACTTCGGCTGAACTAGAAATAGTCAAGGCTATTAAAGAGAGGGCGTGCTACCTCTCTCCTAACCCTCTGAAGGAGGAGACTTTGGAGACGGAGAGGGCTCAGTACACACTGCCAGATGGGACGGGATTAGAGGTAAGGAATATAACAACACTAGTTTAGAGTTAGACTACTAGTTAGAGTTTCGCTAGTTAATTTCATTTGACCCAAATTGAATTAACTAGCGAAACTCCCAAGACGCGATGGGTATAGATTTTTAAACATGATAAAACTAAAATAAATTATTACATTAATGTTTTTTTTTGGGTGATGACCACTGCAGTTAGAACAGTTTAAAAAATCGGTCAAGTGCCAGTCGGAATCACCGAGGGTCCCGTAACTTGCAAGTATGCAAATAGTTTATCACGGGATTTTTTTTTTTTTGTAATGTAACTACAAATTTTCGGTTTTCGGATGTTTTCCTTTGCTTGTGCTACATGACATTGCTTCTTGCCAAATTTCATGATTCTAGGTCAACGGAAGGTACCCTATATAGTCCGAGAGCCGGCTGTATAAAAGTCCTATGGATCAGATACATGAATCATTTTTGGGGTATGAACAATAAAACCATAGGTCTAGAGGTCGACACCCCTGAAGTTGCTTGATTTTGCCCGCATGCAAAATTATGACGTCACTTCCGGTTTTTATTTTAGGTGTAATTGTAATTTATGAAATACATCAAGAAAATTTATGTCAAACGAAAGTTTTTGATGAGTAGAATAGAAATGTCAAGGGTCGACAAGCTCTATTTATTCGCTACCCTGAGTCGACCTCCGTTAAAAATTATTTTTTTTAAATTTATCTTAAGCCATCGAATACATGGATTTGCTTACAATTTTCTGAAACTAGAACCTCTTAAATGACTGAAAAAAATTGGTCGACACCTTTTATTTGCCCGGATCTGACTGTCGACTTAGTTTGAAGAATTAAAGAGCCTATGCTTATACATTTCATCTCTATGTATGTTTAATTATTTAATTATCTACATATCTTTTCCAAATACATAATTTTTTTTTCATTAGATGTTTGTAACATAACTACAATTTTCTTGAAATACTTACTGTACATTTTTCTATTTTTTATTAACATTAATTAAGTCCTTAAGAATTTATTTTGTATTTCTACCTTAAGTCCAGGTAGCCGTTAACGTTTTTTCTTTTGTACCTGTAACGTAAGGTAGGTTCGGAGTTACTCCGGAGTTTCGGAGGTTCGGAATTTCTACTTAAGAGGCGTTTATGCATGAAGTAAGGAATTATGATTCCAGCCTAATGCCACCTTGTTGGGAATCGTTAAAACAAAAAATTCTTAAAAAAATTTATGTTAATGCGATGTGGCAAAATTCTTTGGATAAACAATGTATTGTAATAAATTACGAAGATTGTGGTTGGATATATGATCATGATAATATTACCATAACGCCGAATATGTTTAATGGTAGCTGTAGGGGATGTTGATTAAAACTCCGCTTGATTTTCACTTGATGTATTTCTTGAGGAAGTCAGCCGCGTACTGCCATTCAAGGTTTTTTTTTTTTTTTATAATTGGCATCTCGTAGTTGACCTTGAGAGGTCGTGACTACTTAACCGGACAATCCTGCGGCTGCCTTGAGAAAACTCAAAGTCTCCAGCCAGGGGCTTAAAACTAACTAAATAAACTAAGCGACTACACGCTAAGGGCACCCCCTGTGGGGTACGAGCCTCGGCTTAGGGCGTCGCTGGGGGGAGGGCAGCAAGTTGGGACAGGCTGGATCTCAAGGCTTTTTTTTTTTTTTTTTTATAAATGGCAACTCGTAGTTGACCTTGAGAGGTCGTGACTACTTAACCGGACAATCCTGCGGCTGCCTTGAGAAAACTCAAAGCCTCCAGCCAGGGGCTTAAAACTAACTAAATAAACTAAGCGACTACACGCTAAGGGCACCCCCTGTGGGGTACGAGCCTCGGCTTAGGGCGTCGCTGGGGGGAGGACAGCAAGTTGGGACAGGCTGGATCGAATTATGATTATTTAACGAACGATGGGGCCGGCATTTCCTAATTGACTACTCTGAGAAGAAATGCCGAAACAAACTCAGAGGTCAGAGTCGGGAATTTAAATCTACAGGCTCAGCTGCGGCGCGGGCTGGCACTACATCGAGCAAGGGTCGGTGGGGGGGATCTCAAGGCGTTTTGGCACCATTTATATTACAACTTTGCGGGGTACAAGTAGTGGGTGGTCTTAGAGAAATCTAATGGTTCTAGCGAATGGCCTCGGAGTGAGGTGTGGTTGTTTCGGTCAAGTCGAAACCTGCTCTCGACAGGTCGTAACCTGTTCCTGAGCGCCATGCATTTACGACGCTGTGTGTATGTGTGTGTGAGCGATCGTAAGCATGCTTTTACTTATGTACGTGGGTTGTTTACTTTATTATTTTTTAGTTGTCCCACTAAATGTATTACATTATAGGTGCTTATAATTAGACTACTGGGTATATATATTATTATCTTAATTCTAAATGGTAATAAAACAAACCCTATGCTTAGAGTACAAAACTTATATACTAGGTTATCTATTAAAAACTTTGGCTTTATTCAATCAATAATCAATTACCTAATTAATTCTAATCAGTTCTCGTCGCCAACAGTAGCCCTACACCACTTCAAATAGAAGAAATCATTTTAACTGATAGTAGCAATGAATTCTGTAATAACGATAATACTGACGACTTCAATAATGATGGAAAAAGCATTGCAGACAACAATGACGATAATGTTAATATTCCGAATTATAGCGATGATGTAAATAATGATGTAGATTTTAATGATGATAGTTATATGTAAAATTAATCTTTGTACTTATATCATTTTTGTAAGTATGTAATGTGTATGTGGATGTGAGTAAATAAAAGGTGTCGACCAATTTTTTTTAGTAATGTTAGTGTTACAGAATTAATAAAAAAAATATCAATGTATTTGGAAAAGATATGCAGATAATTAAATAATTAAACATACATAGAGATGAAATGTATAAGCATAGGCTCTTTAACTCTTCAAACTAAGTCGACAGTCAGATCCGGGCAAATAAAAGGTGTCGACCAATTTTTTTCAGTCATTTAAGAGGTTCTAGTTTCAGAAAATCGTAAGCAAATCCATGTATTCGATGGCTTAAGATAAATTAAAAAAAAATAATTTTTAACGGAGGTCGACTCAGGGTAGCGAATAAATAGAACTTGTCGACCCTTGACATTTCTATTCTACTCACCAAAAACTTTCGTTTGACATAAATTTTCTTGATGTATTTCATAAATTACAATTACACCTAAAATAAAAACCGGAAGTGACGTCATAATTTTGCATGCGGGCAAAATCAAGCAACTTCAGGGGTGTCGACCTCTAGACCTATGGTTTTATTGTTCATACCCCAAAAATGATTCATGTATCTGATCCATAGGACTTTTATACAGCCGGCTCTCCGACCAATAGGTTTTGATTCCCTTGCGAGTGTCAAAATATGCGGCATAAACGGAACATAAACGCTCGTATCTTTTGATTGCGTTGACTTAGAAGTTTGATATTTTCACTGCTTCAGGGGATTGCATTGAGTGTTTGTTATTACTTTCAAATTGATAACTCTACGCGTTCCTGAGAAAAAGGGTCTTGACAGACTGACAACAAAGTGATCTTATAAGGGCTCCGTTTTTCCTTTTGAGATATGGAACCCATAAATGAAAAAGAAGACTTCCACGACCAGGAATATATATATATATATATCTAATTATGTCGCATCCGGTCATTTATTTGACTATTCGGAACGCTAGCGCCATCTGGTGGCGCTTGACAGAGTCTAGCCTGAGTTCGTGGGGGTTAGAAAACAGCGCGACAGAACGATGTGGAGGTCTCTTGGCCACTTGCTCTTGGACATTGGACATCGTACGGACAACATGTGCTCAGAAACTGTCCAGCGTTCCGTATCTGGTTGTGTCGTGTACCTACAGTGTGTAATTTGCTAGTGTGATTAAATTGTTCGTGAAATTATAATCTGAATTGAACTGCAAACGGTTTTTCTATTGCGCCATAACCAACATATACCCACGTACGCCCACAATAGTTAAATATGGCTGATAATAACGAGACACGCTATACCTTCTCCGTTATTTATATATGTCGTAGGTTTTTCATAAAATTAGGTTTTTGATCAAAAACCTAGGCTATTGATCAAGAACCGGAAGAAGACAAAATTATTACTTTATGTTATCATAAACCTGAGAAAATCCAGTTTTTTTATCAAAAACCTAGACTGTATTAGTTTTATGATAAAAACAATGTTGGTTGCTATTTCTTTAAATAAATAAAACAATTAAGAAACAATAAACAATGATTTATTTGTTATGAAATTACATACCTACATTTAAAAAATAATATGTGTGATGTGTGTGTGAAACGGCGAAAAACGAAACGGTTAAAAACGTGATTTTGTCTATTTTTGTGCTTTTGAACCAGAAGAAGACGGTCGACGTCAGGGGCACCCCGAGGTTCGGTTTGGTTAGGTTCCTTTAAACCCTGAAGACAGAAATAGGAGCCCCGCGCAGCGGGGCTCCGTCGACCTGACGTCGTTAGAAATAATACTGCGCGCTCGTTTTATCATAAAGCCAAACTAGTTCAGGTTTTTGATCAAAAATCTGGATTGTTAGAGGTTTATGATGAAATTGAGTTTAAAATGTGTCATCTTCCGGTTTTTCATCAAAAACCTAATTTTATGAAAAACCTACGACATATTTTTTGGTGGCCGGCAATTTTGGTTTTTCGGCCCAATGTGGCTGATCTCCTTTTGCCGCTTTATAATATGTATTAGTATAAATGAAAACCTTTCTCCTGCCTCCACAGATTGGTCCAGCCAGATTTCGAGCACCAGAAGTTTTGTTCAGACCCGATCTTATTGGCGAAGAGTGCGAGGGTATGTTGAAACTACTGGTTTTTACTTACAAACAAAATTAGTTCTATGAGAAAAAGAAAAAAAAAAACAGCATGTATGCAATTCACACGTGGTAGAAGTGAAACCTTCAAAAACACTGTATAATGCTTCCTATCTCATTTTCTCCCACATTAAATCTTATGAATTTACATGTCTCTTTTTACTGTCGCTTTTTCGTTTCATAAACTTTCAAATCACAACGATGCTAAAGAACATACATACATCCATCCATCCATCCACATCCACATTCACATTCACTTTTTAATGTTGCTTTTTCGTTTCATAAAATTTCAAATCACAACGATGCTAAAGAAGTTTTCACTTCAAAAAATCGAGTGGGGTCGGTATATAATAGAAAGAGACAGATAGAGAGAAATAGTTTACATGGTTTTGCGAGAGTGCCGAACCTAATTGTGAAGTCAAAATGAAAATCCAACACGAGGGCTGCGAAAATGAAAAAAATTACGAAAAATTTGAAATTTTTCTCATCCGCCATCTTGGATTTTCATTTGGACTTCACTATTGGCTAGAGCACCCCCGAAAACCATGAAAACGACATCTATGACCAAAAGTTTCTATCGACCGGCGGTTATCATTAGCTCTACACACTACTTTTTCACACATAATCATCTGCCTAGCCTTTTCCCAACTATGTTGGGGTCGGCTTCCAGTCTAACCGGATGCAGCTGAATACCAGTATTTTACATGGAGCGACTGCCTATCGGACCTCCACAACCCAGTAACTTGGTAATACGATACCCCTTGGTAAGACTGATTGTCAGACTTTCGGGCTTCTGACTACCCGTAACGACTGTCAAAGATCCACGAATGACAGCCGGGACCAACGGCTTAACGTGCTTTCCGAGGCAAGGAGGGGTCTTGGTATGTGAAGATGGTCACCCAACCACGGACCAACCGCTGCAAGCGTAGCTTAACCTGATCGATCGACTTGTGCGGCTGTTATTACTTCAAGCTCCTCGCTACTCTTTCACACAATAACTTAGAAAATATCTGTTTTATTTTTGCAGGTCTTCACGAAGTCCTAATGTTCGCTATACAGAAGTCCGACATGGACCTTCGAAAGGTTCTGTACCAGAACATCGTGTTGAGCGGAGGCAGCACCCTGTTCCGCGGCTTTGGTGACCGACTCCTGGCCGAAATTAGGAGATTAGCGCCTAAAGATATGAAGATTAGGGTATGGAACAAGTTTTATTTCGTCATGTACAGACGCCAGCACAACAAGCTACCTGAAACTGTCAAATTATCCCAATCAACTTTGAACCTTATGCTTTTGCAAATAAAGTTGAAAATCTATTAAAGGGATTTGACAGATTGTAGTAGCTTGATGTGCTGGCGACTGTACAATGCAAAGAGTATAATTATATTACATTGACTTATATATTACATAGAATAATAATACGGGAGGTACAACAATGACTGACACAATAGATGATGATGTGCTGGCGTCTGTACTAGCTTCTGCCCGCGTGAAATTTCACCCCCCCCCCCCATTCACTCTCTTAGGGGTGGAATTTCGAAAAACCCTTTCTTAGTGGATACCTACTCTTCACAAAGAACACACCCTCCAAATTTCATGTCTCTAGGAGCAGCGGTTTAGGCGGTGCGTTGATATATCAGTCAGTCAGGACTTTGAATTTAGATATGGATTAATTTTACAAAGAAAGACATTTTATTTTTTTCGCGCACTGGACTTACAACGCTCTGCCGTTGCGTTATTTTGAAGCCCGCGTTGATGTGGGCTCACTGCCTTTAATAGTCTAGTGGTCGCAAGCGTTACAGCTGAGCGTGAGGTCCTGGGTTCAATTCCCAGACCAGGAATGTGTTATAGGGGTTTTTTCATCTGAAATTTCTCAGTAGCAGCTCACTCCCATTCATCCGTCAGCTATCGAGCTATCGTCGTTGCGCGTGCAAAAGCCGCTATGTGTTATTTAGTTATTTTCGGTTCTTTATGCAGTTTTAATCGTTATTTTAATACACACATACTGTATAAACAGCTATGTGATAAGTGCAATATTCAAAGAGTTAAGGAATGTAGCTATGTGATATTCATACATCGAAAGTTCCGTATAAACAAGCTGTTATAATTCATATAACTCAAATAAGTTCACTAAAAACACATAGCGTTAACTTTTGCATGCGCAACGACGCTATATGGATTGTAAGCGTGGCAGCCATTTTGAAAAAAAAACATATGGTGGACAGTTAGGTATGCCAGGCGCCATATGAAAATCTTCAATCCCCTTTTGAATTTTTCGATGAATATTTTTTCTAATCAAAATCACCTTCTTTACAGATCTCAGCGCCCCAGGAGCGCCTCTACTCCACATGGATCGGGGGTTCGATTCTCGCGTCGCTCGATACATTCCGTAAGATGTGGGTCTCCAAACGCGAATACGACGAGGAAGGGCACAGGGCAGTCCATCGCAAGACTTTCTAGAAGATGCTAGAACATTAAGGCTCTTTTCCATTCTAATTTGATTCAGAATCTTAGAAAATACTTCGTTCGCAAATTCGTTTCCAAACATGTAAACAGATATACATATGTTTTTGGAAAAAAACAACGTTAATACCCACATAATTATGTATAAATTCCAGTTTGCGCTACTGCAAACATTTTCATTACTTTTTCAATAGTACTTGAAGATTAGCTGAGGTTCTGAATTGAAATTTAGAAGTTTCTCGACCGTTGAGTGGCGAGAATTCGGCTTTATACGGTTGAGAATCTTCTAGGTTACGTACGCACTGACATGTGCCTTACTTAGCGCCTAGACCTTAGGCGCTAAGTCTAAGTCGCTAGGCTCAGGCGCTTAGTCTAAGTCGCTAGGCTCTAGACCCTAGAGCCTAGTGACTTAAGACGAAAGCGCCAGGGTAGCCCGCGAAATTCAATTTCTTTTTACGTTTTTTTGCAATTTGCTGGTCAGTATTAAGTTGTACGTTGATTAAAATATGATTCGGGGCCGTAACAAATATGTATTTACACAATTATAATAATTAAAGTCATCAACACAACTCTCTAAGACCACGTAATCCCATAGAATGACTATTTCATGAAATCTTGACATTTTGGGATTATACTAACCTAACAAGTTGTATTACTGATTCTAATGATTATGATTCTGTAAATACATATTTGTTACGGCCGCGAATCATATTCTGATCGACGCACAACTTAATACTGAACAGCAAATTGCAAAAAACGTAAGAATATTTGAATTTCGCGGGCTACCTTAGCGCTTCCCACACGCTAGGCGTCTAGCGAAGGCGCCAAGAATGCAGTGCGGCCGATTGTGAAGATTCTAGAGCGTTCGTTTCACTTCGCTACTCACAAGGTGACTCACTAGGCTCCAAACCAAGCCACCAGTCAGTGCGTACGTAGCCTAAAACTATTAAAATTACTGTATAATACTTTATTTAGGGCCTCAACAGATCACATTCATGAATAAATACACTAATAATGACAAATGCTTAAAATGTTAACAAGTCTAATACTCATTTTATGACGATTAATATCACATACACAGCGTGTCTCACCCGTGGCTAAATAATAACAGCCGCAAAGATCGATGAGGTTAAGCTACGCTTGCCGCGGTTGGTCTGTGGATGGGTGACCATCTTTACGTACCGATACCCCTCCGTGCCTCGGAAAGCACGTTAAGCCGTTGGTCCCGGCTGTCGTTCGTGGATCTTTGACAGTCGTTGCGGGTGGTCAGGAGACTGAAAGTCTGACAACCAGTCTTACCAAGGGGTATCGTATTACCCAGTAACTGGGTTGTGGAGGTCAGGTAAAATTTCACACCGTGCAATAATGGACTACCCTAGTCACACGTATCGTAATAAAATATACTATTTTGTACGTGTCATATTAATCATCATTTAATGAACAAAGTATAAATGCATAGAACTCTTTATTAATTAGAAGACATCGTTAATTTATTGGATGATATAGTTACCCGTATACAGGTTCAACGAAATTAGCTAGCGAAACTCCGCAAGCGTTATGGTTATCGATATTCAAAAACAATAAATTAAAAAAGGTCTGATAATTTTTATTTCGGCTCAACGACCGCTGGTAACTGAAGTATGTGGTTCAAAGGTCTGATGATTTTTTGTTTTGGGGTCAACGACCGCTGGTACTTGAGTTCAGAAAGTAAGTTTCTTTTGTTCTGTCGTGTTACCCTTCACGTGTGTGAAAATACACAACAGAAAAGACGGACGTTTAAACGGATATTTCAAGTCGCTACACTTCCGCCACGGTAATAATATCATACAGTATTTCGACTTCATACAAACGGACGAAACACGAGCTATACCTACGCGCCTCGACCTCGGAATGCGCTCGCGGCATGCAGACAGTCGCGACTGTGCCGCAGTGACGAACGGACGGACGGTGTGTTGTTTTTTTTTAACAACAATCGCGCGATTTTTTCACTAAAAATAAGTTCAAGTACATATTTAATATGACGAGTAGGCTATATTGTGCTGTTTTTTTTGGTTGCATGAATTCGTCAATAACGCATCCAGAGATAACTTTTTTTAGATTACCTGGAATCTCTGAAAGGTAAGACTATCGAGTTAGTTATTCAAACATAAACATGGTTTTTTAATTAAATCTACCAATCAAAAAACAACACGCATTTTTATTAAACACTTCCTATTCAGTTCACAAAGTATTTTATTTGTTTATATAAAAAAAGTATATTTATTTATTTATTTTATTATGTATGTACACACAGTAAAATAAAATAAAACTAAATAGAAACACAAAGTAGGCAAATGTAATTAAAATGCTGGAGGCGGGCAGCCCTATCGCATGTTTACGTACCGCGCGGCTGTAGGCATTTATTTCAAAGTTACGGCCGAGTTACAATACTGTATGATGTTTATACTGTGCTTCCGCTGTCGTTCATCACGAAGATTAAATTAACCAATTTGAATTTCTATTTTATCGTGTTTAGATATCAAAACCACCACATCTGCGAAGTTTACTTGCTAATTTAACGTGCCCCTGTATTATGTACAGCTTACAATGTTCCCACGGCTGGGACACAGGCCTCGTCTCTGTGAGAGGGAGTGGCTCGTAGTCCACCACGAGGGCCCAGTGCGGGTTGGTTACCCATATCTGTTAAAAATGGTTATAACATGAACTAAAAGTACAATGTGTGCCACGAAAGAAGAGACTTGACACACCACGTGGTTTGACATGCGCAGTACACGATTTTAGGTATCTTTAGCGGTATGAGGTCTGAGTGCGGGACGGGACCGGACGTCATAGGGGCGGCGGAAAGAGCGGGGGAGGCGGGGTCAAGTCTCATCTTTCGTGGCACGCATTGTATAATTATTATGAGACTAACTTTGTCTTCAAGAACAGCAATATTCTCAGTGCTTCTACACCGTGTTGTTGAACTAACGCAAAACCTCTTTAAGGTGAATGGGTACTTGAGACCGCGAAATTCAAATTTTCTTACGTTTTTTGCAATTTGCAGGTCAGTGTCAGATTGTATCTTGATCAAAATATGATTCGCGACAATAACAGGTACATATTTAGAGAATTATAATCATTAGAATCATTTCAAATCACACTTTTCCATAAGAGATTGGTGCCAATCTCTTATGGAAAAGTGTTAGTGGTAGAAATCTAACTTAGAAAGATGTATTATTGATTCTAATGATTATACTTCTCTAAATATGTACCTGCTATTGTCGCGAATCGTATTTTGATCAAGATACAACCTGACACTGACCTGCAAATTGCAAAAAACGTAAGAAAATTGAATTTTGCGGTCTACCACTATCCATTCACCTTAAGGGGTCATTGTACTCATCATTATGAACAACTTTTACTATGGGACCAAATCTGAAATCGCGAAAACAAAAAGAGCTGTTCCCTACATTTATGTCCGTATAACTCGTCAAAATGTAGGGAACAGCTGATTCTTTTTTATAAGGTCCAGCCCAACTTTGTGTTAACTGCAACCAGTCCATCCTTCAGATGAACTACAGATCCTGTCAACAAATACCCTAAAAAGTCTGCACCAATTAAAAGTCCTATCTCAATGATATCTACACTTTTGTCTGTCAAAGCAATTTTGTTGATACTTAATAAATTATTTAGTTGTACATCATTTAAATTCAACTTAGGTATACCACAAATATTATTTTGACAAATGGCTGATACTTCCAATTTATAAGAATTAGTTAGTGAACACACATTAAATTTGTACATGTTGTACTCTTTGGACTTGGTTTCGACTCCACCAAATAATACATGGGTAAGGACTTCTTTTCCTGCAGGTGGTATATTCATTTTCTCAACTATTTCCTTCTTTACATATGTACGTTGTGATCCGGAGTCAAGAAGCGCTCTTATTTTCTGTTTCTTTCCTCCAAACTCCACTTCTACGATTATTGTCTGAAGCAACGTTTCCCCTTTTTGAGCAGTAGATGCCATTGATGCCGTAGCAGTAGATGCTTGAGCGTCTTTAAGAGGTTGTTGGTGTTTTTCCAATAACCCTGTATAAGCTTTTTCCATGTTTTTTTTTACCGTTCTGAAAATAACATATTTTGCATTTAAACGGTGTCTTTGATAAAAGTATTGTATTAAAATAATAATGTAAAAAATACATAATTATAACAATGAATTTGTAGCTATCGCACCTCACATTTTTGAAGTGTAAACTTCTTTAGGTGCACTTTCTGAATAGTGAACGAAACTGAATCGTCACGCTCGGGTCGGTGACTCTGAATCGGGTATCTTCGGCTCCAGTCGTAAGTTTTCACTTCAATGTGGTCATAAGCAAACACCATATTTTTTGTAGCTAGGCAGAGTATTAATTAGACATTTAAGCTTTGTCTATGGAATAGCAACGCTTTGTTGTCTCTGGTATTGCAGATGTCCATGGATAGTGGTGACCACTTAACATGATGGACACTTGCTTGATAGCCATCCAACAAAATAAAACAAGTGTTTATGAAGTATTTAAGAGAGATCCCGCGAAATTCAAATTTTCTTAGGTTTTTTGTAATTTCATGTTGTTTATGATGTTTTTGTGAGTTCAATAATAAATAGGAATAATCCTATCGATTGATATTTCATGAAATAGTCGTTGAATAAGGTTATATGAATTTAGAGGGTTGTATTGATGATTTTAATGATTATAATTCTGCAGTCATATTTTTTATCAACGTTCAACCTGATACTGCCCTGCATTTTACAAAAACGTAAGAAAATTTGAATTTCGCGGGATACCCTGGCGCTTTCCTAGTATTAAGCAAAATATACAAGGTCAAGTTAAATTAGCTAACGAAACTTCGCAGACGTGGGGTGTATCGATACCTTCTCCATCTCGGTTACCTTGGTTCTCCTACGGATTTCTTCATTTCTGACACTGGTGATCAGTTTGACATAATCATCAGCTAAAAATGCAGTCATAAGTAGCGCTGCTTATCATAGGAAACGTCAAAAATATGTCAAATTCCATACATTGTCATTTAGTTCCAATTTTCGCCGTCTGCAGACATATTATATTATGTATTGGCAAAAATAGAACTCTGCTTTAGTACCTTTGAGTGACAAAAAGCTTTGTTATTTTTATAAAAAAAATGGCGAAAATAAACTTAATGTCGGTTGCTATAATATTACGTTAGGCGAGATTTTAATATTTAAGACAATCTTTTTTTTATTTAAATAAATTATTTTTTTCGATGTGACTGTTTTTTTTTTTTAAACCTTTCAACCTATTCTTTATTTAGAACCGTATCTCCGACTGATAAAGTTGAAAATTGGTAAAAAATTGTCAACTTAGCCTCTGCGGGATAATTGTGTAACACACTAACAGTAGTAATTGGTTTCATTTTGACAGACAACATTCATTGCGTTATTTACGTTGTTGAGCAGACAAAATTGGACGTAGTTAAGCAGAAAGGACTCGATCCACACTTTGGCCAAAATTGAGTTAAGTATGCCATCGTACTCCTGAGGGTCGAATCTATCATATAGTGAAGACCCTATTTTGAAAATGAACACGAAAACTAGTTTTTCTCACTACCCGACTCAACCCACAGTATGAAGAGCATACAAAATGTATTTGCTGAACGAACTCAGTCCGCTTGAATTGTTTCTGAGTAATGACATTTCTATGAGTATGTTCTTAAGGTCGATAAACCAGAATAAACTCAAACAGTTTGGATATTTTCTAAGAATTAGTTTTGATTGGAAATATCATATTATCAAATAACTGAATCGACTCAAACAGGTTGTGTCGTTTCTGTGATATAGGTTTACTGAGATAAAATATTTCGTTTTGTTTATCAGAAACGACTCAAAACACTTGAGATATTTCAGAAAAACAGCTTTTGGTGAACACACTCACTTTTGAGTTATGGGCGTTTGAAGTTTTAGCTGTAATTTCTCTAACAAAAAGTTACATATTTTTAAATGTTTGCCCTATATTATGAAGATGATAGTTTATATTTTATTTTTCCATCAAAATAATTAAATATTTTGCAATAGATTTCGAGATATTAAGTGAAATGTGGGTTGAGTCCTTACAATTAAACTTAAGTTTGTAAAGACAGGTATTTTTTATTACTTTCTCAGAATGGACTCAAAACTATCCATCGACTAGAAAATATGTTATTAAAAAAAAAGCAAGTATTATTATAAAAAACGTTAATAATAAATTGACCTTGATCATAAAGTTAACAAAATCACGTAAAAACGCCATAATTCAAATTTAAAGAATAGAAAAACAGCGCAAAGATGTGCTCATATCAATTTCCCGCATCTTCCAAATCAAAGTCAAGAGTTGGCCCGTATCCATCTACATCCTCGTTGATACAGCTGTTCCCTTTAAGGTTATTTTAAAATGTGTGACAGTCTTCGGGTATTAAAGTAAACATAGATCTAAGATCTTCGAGCTTTGCTCGAGGAATGGCTTTTCCCTGGGGCCAAAGAACTTCAAAATCTTCTTCTGAAAATTGGATTCTGAATCAATCTTTTCAATATCTCCATTCTCTGACGTCATAGTAATTAAGAAAGGATCTTCTTTTTTCAACAAAATTTGTTTAGTTTTTAGCCAGTTTACTTTATTTGTACATATTTTGCGGTTAACTATATTTTTTTTTGATTTTTTTTTTTGTATTTAATATATCTTATACTTTAAAAAAAACGGCCATTCATTTTTGCCTAACGACACTGATTTCAGCAAGATTGAATGTGAGCTTAAGCATCACGAGCGTATTTACACCGTAGAAGAATACATGAATATCATGAAAATCTGTAAAAAGAAAAACCCCCTTAAACTTATTAGAATGACGAAGACTTTTTAAGTACAAAAAAAATAGTTAACCGCAAAACATGTACAAATAAAGAAAAAGTAAACTGGCTAACAACTAATCAAATGTTGAAAAAAGATGATCCATAATTAATTACTATGACGTCAGTGGAGTGGTAGTATGAGTGGAGATATTCAAAAGTTAGATTTGTCAAAAAAAACCCAAGGGTTTTTTTTTTCAAAAAGGCTATTTTACTCCCTTGCTTGTAGCTCCATTGGCCATTAAAACTGGCAACTTACAAAATAAAACAATTGGTATAAATGGACGTAGTTAAGCAAAAAAAACCCAAGGGGTTTTTTTTTCAGGATGGACGGGATCCCGCTCTGGGTGGAGCTGAAGGGAGTGTCAGACTCTTACTGACTGAAACCCACCCGTGTTCCTTCCTTAGCCCTTTATGTTCCAGGCCAGCGGTAACCTTTTCGGACAATCCCGCTGACCAAAACCAAGGGGTTACAATCCAATTTTCAGAAGAAGATTTTGAAGTCCTTTGGCCCCATGGAAAAGCCATTCCTCAAGCAAAGCTCGAAGATCTTAGATCTATGTTTACTTTAATACCCGAAGATTGTCACGCATTTTATAATTGTTTAATAATCAACAGCTGTATCAACGAGGATGTTGATGGATACGGGCCAACTCTTGACTTTGATTTGGAAGATGAGGGAAATTGATATGAGCACTTATTTTTGCCCTGTTTTTTTCTATTATTTAAATTTGAATTATGGCGTTTTTACGTGATTTTGTTAACTTTATGATTAAGGTCAATAATTATATAACGTTTTTTCATAATAATACTTGTTTTATTTTTTTTAATAACACATTTTCTAGTCGATGGGTAGTTTTGAGTCCATTCTGTGAAAGTAATAAAAAATACCTGTCTTTACAAACGAATTTAATTGTAAGGACTCAACCCACATTTCACTTAATATCTCGAAATCTATTGCAAAATATATCATTATTTTGATGGAAAAATAAAATATAAACTATCTTCTTAATAATATAGGGCAAACATTTAAAAAAATGTAACTTTTTGTTAGAGAAATTACAGCTAAAACTTCAAACGCCCATAACTCAAAAGTGACATATTGTGGATTGAGTCCTTTCTGCTTAACTACGTCCAATTATCGTACGGACGCCAGCACATCAACCTTCCCGACACTGTCAAATTTTCGCAATCAACTTTAAACCTTATGCTTTAGTGATAAAGTTGAAAATCTATTAAAGAAATCTGACAGATTGTAGTAACTTGATGTGCTGGCGTCTGTACATTTATAATGCAAGGGATTAGCAATAACCTTCAAAATGATTTCAGATTGAGATTTATAGTGTGTTACTGTTACTCCTCGCCGAGATTTTAACGATGTGCACACGGAAGTGACAGCAACGCTACCTTTTTGTTCAGATTTCGGTTGAGCGGCAATGAGAGTTTTCGTGAAAATTTACGACACCAGTTGGCACCACTGTAACAAGAGGTCTTCCAATATAAAATATAATATGATGACGTTCATCATTCGATTCATTCATTCGTTCATCATTCAGTCATTGATATAAAAAAATATAGGCTCTGACAGATGCCTGGACCTGACGTGTCAGTGCTGCCACCTAGCGATCGTCATTTTTAGAAAACCTTCATTGGTTAGCCGGCAACTTTTTGTCGCCGTGCGCGCACTTGCATTGCAAACAAAAGGCTGACAGTTGCGTCCAAACCCGCGGAAAAAATGTCCCCCAGCTGTGGCGTCGCTACATGCGGGCACTTTCATACAAACCAGTAGACTCAAATTAGTTGTGGAGACAAAAGTTGCTCGTGGGCGTCCATCCTAAGGGTCCCCGCACACGGGCCACAATAAGTAAGACCTTTAGCAAGGTCACGCGTAGCATGACCACCACAGAAACGGGTTTTGTCGACGTAATTCGACGCGAATCTCTAGCACGTACGTTGCGTCCAGAGGGAGAGTACCAATGTGCGAGCATTTAGGACACACGGGCCACCGGCCACAGCCACAAACGCCGCCACGAGAAGCTAGAACGACGATTTGTAACGTGTGGCGGCCACCGGCGTCAACCGCGTGCGCCAAGTCCATATAAAATGTATGAAAACTACAGGAAACATGCCGGTGGCGTCGTTTTGTGGTTGCGGCCGGTGGCCCGTGTGCCTTGAATGCTCGTATATTGGTACTTCTGGACGCAACGTACGTGCGAGAGATTCACATCGAATTACGTCGACAAAACCCGTTTCTGTGGTGTTGATGCTACGCGTGACCTTGCCAAAGGTCTTACTAGTACAGTCAACCACATATTCATGGTAACAATTTTACAGATTTGACAGCGCCTTTAGTTCTTAGCAGTAAGAGCGGTTTTCGCACTTTAATAGTGGGTGTAGCTCTGTCTAACCCTTGGGTTTATAAGCGTAATATTATGAATGAACGTAGTTATTACTGACGTGCTGTTGACCTTACGATTGCTAATTTTGCGAAATATAATAAAACAAAAAATTACGAATAAAATATTTTATTTAGGTATTATTAAACGTGTAACATCATATTTGTGCTTAAAATCTTCATGTTTAGAACTCGTCATTTTCAAACGGATGGTCCTTGTGACCCAGGGAACTGAAATATAAACAAAATAGCTTAGTTACTGATACTCTAACAATGGGGGTTTTCGGGAAAATTTACGACACCAGCCGGTCGATTCTGTAAATATCTCACCGTGAAAACTTAGGTGATGTGAGTTTGTTTTTGCTAGGAATAGACACTATTGACAGCTCACTCCACGCTCACTTCACCTAAGTTTTCACGGTGAGATGGTTACAAAATCGTACTGCAGTTGGCACCACTTTAACAAGAGGTCTTCCATTTCGATAATGATTAAAAATATATAATGACGTTCATCATTCGATTCATTCATTCGTTCATCATTCAGTCATGACTAAAGAAAATATAGGCTCTTTGACAGATGCCTGGACCTGACGTGTCAGTGCTGCCACCTAGCGAACGTCATTTCAGAAAACCCTCATTATACAGGGTCAATTTATAAGGGGAAATAAAAGAAGCGAAAAGCGTGTCTTGTTTTAAAAATCAACTCAAATCGTATGTAATGAATGAAAAAAAAATATAAATTAATTTGATGAGTTATTTTTAGGTTCAACGATCGCTTGTAGTGATGTTACTTGAGAAAATCTGTTTTTTTTTGTTTATCGTGTTTAGTTATCGAAATCCTTCACGTCTGTAAAGTTTAAAATTTTTTTAAAAAGTTATTTTTCAAGTAGAACACAACAACAAGACACAAGGGGAAATTTGTTCTGCTAGGGCCGTGGGTTTGTTCGAAAGAGTTACCGTGGCCCTGGTAACTAAAGAAACACTGGTTGATTTTAGTCGGTAAACGTCTGACACGCCCTCTCGCAGCGCCCAGAGCGGGAGAAGTTATTTGATAATTTCCCACCCAAAAAAAGGGGGCAATTTGTTGACGGGAAACATTTTGTAATGTGACCTATATATATATTATTTGCATGCTATGATATAAGCAAAACATATATGTCTTTAATGTATTTCTACACTAGCTGCGCCCCGCGGTGTCACCCGCAGAAGTGTCATTCCCGTGGGAATATTGGGATAAAAAGTAGCCTATATGTTAATCCAGGGTGTCATACAAAATGTTATCAAAATTGGTCCAGCCGTTTAAGCGTGAAGAAGTAACAAACATATAAACACACACACACAAACTCTCGCCTTTATAATATTATCGTGATGTTTGATGCAAATAAATATAATTTCTATATGACATCACGCTACTGCTTTTAGGAGTTCAGCAAAGGGAAAAGGGCAGGGAGAACACTAAACGAAACGGGTGATACGACGGGGTCGTCGACAAGGTAACATAATTATAATAATAGTACTCACGTAGACATAGGGACCACTCTGCCGTTACAATCGAACGAGTCGATCAGTCCCATATCCTCTTGAGAGAGCTTGAAGTCGAAAACATCGAAGTTACTTGCGATACGCGACTTCGTTACCGACTTCGGTATCACGATCACGCCGCGGTCAACTTGGTATCTGTCAATAATATAATAAAAATGTTAAAATACATACAATGTAACGCGCCTGTCAAGGGTAAGTCAGAGGTGAACAGACGCCAGCACATCAAGCTACTACAATCTGTCAAATTTCTTTAATAGATTTTCAACTTTATCGCCAAAGCATAAGGTTCAAAGTTGATTGCGAAAATTTTACAGTTTCGGGTAGCTTGATGTGCTGGCGTCTGTACCTCTAAAGGGGATTTAAGATTTTTATATGGAGCCTGGCATATGCCGCGTCAATTTGTTTTTTTTTCAATATGCCAAATATAAATCTTATGCAAAAATTTTGAAGTCGCTCAAGTGTATCTAGTTGAGCCTCAGTAAGACCAAGATAACTGGCATCATGATATATAATGCTGTATAATAGATATATAAATAAATGCATACTAAATATACATATTATAAACAACGAAAATAAATGATGACTATAGATTGTTTGAGCAGAATTAAAAAAAAATCTTACTTTTTCCACTCTTTGACTTACCTAATAAGTACTTGTGCGACAGTCTTCCCCAGTCTGTCAGCGATGGCCTTAAGTTTGGGGTCATCCAGCAGGCTGGGGTCATCAGGCTTGGCCCAAGGCCTGTCAGGTGACCCCAGGGGGGAGTATGCCGTGATCTTTATGTTGCGAGCCTCGCAGAAGTCTATAAGGCGACGCTGGTTCAAGTAAGGGTGGCTTTCCACCTGGAAAAGACGAAGATTTTAATTAAGTGGAAAACTTCGGGTCGCCCATGACCCACCCGCCCGGTCCCGAGATGGGAGTAAAGGCAGTCAACGTGAGGAGGGGCGACCTTGTCGACCTTATGTGGGAAGTAATAAGAGCTATATTTGATTAGGGATGAAACATCCGTTTTGGTTAAGAAATGCTAGAGCAACGAATTAATACGAAACCAGGAGATACAATACCAGAATTTAAACCAAAATACCGCTTTTTATAGCCAAGCACTAGATTTTTGTATTTATAAGTTTTTATGTTTTTTTTTTTACAGTTATTTTGGTATTTACCACAGATATAGATAACGCAAGTATCACGATCTGTATGAAAACCAAGTGTGTCATTTTTTGACTACCTACTATGACGTCACAAGCTCGCGCTCTCGCTCACGCTTACCCAGCTGAAAGTGGCGGCTTACGATTTTTGAACGTAAGCTGGTGCTTTTTTTGGCACGCGAAGTAGTCGCTCTTGCGTTATCTAGGTGTATCTATATCTGTGGTGTTTATTCATAAAAGTTGACAAATTGTCAATTATTTTCTATTTGCAGTACTTATTACGATTAAATATTTATTTTAAGAGTAGTAGTAACGATCTAGTGTTTGGCTGTAGAAAAAATAGTACTTGGGTTTTAATTTAATAAAATAATCTTGAAAAAAAAACACTAGAAATGCGACGTTGCCAGCCCGCGCGGACCGACGCTCTTAAACATTATTTTATGCGTAGAATTGTCTTACCTGATTTGTGACCGGCACAATTTTAGCGCTCTTCAAGAGCCTCTCGATCTGCTTCGAGTTGAAGTTGGAGATTCCGATGCTCTTGACCAGGCCCTCGCCGACCAGCGGCTCCATAGCCTTCCACGTGTCTACGTAGTCCACGTCGGAGTAAAGGACGTTATCCGATTCGTCCTTGGGGAACAGGTCGTCACCTTCCTGTGAAAGATATTGTGCAGATGTTAATGTTGCGCGCCACAAATAATGCCTGGTACATGGCGACATTAGTTACCACTAGCGCCATCTAGTATTGGGTAGCAGAATTAGTAGAGTCAAGATCGTTCTAGAAAGTTCGACACTAGAACTTTCGAGAACTATCGACATCGGGTCAGTCGGGACCGGTATGTACTCGAACGTTCTAGATGTTTATATAGTAGCTCTGTGGCACTATATAAATCCGGTGTGGGCCGCGAGATACACATAGTGTTGAATAAGCGATACAAGCGAATACATCGAAGCGATATTCAAGTGCGACTTAGAGCGATCAGTAGTGCAATTGTGTTTCATAATTAGTGTGTTTGAGTTGTTATTAGTGTTATTGAATAAAGTGCCAATATTTGGTTATTAAATCGGCAGTTTTTATTGTCACGAATCCCAAGCTCGTAACATTAATATGAACCAGCAGTGGTGGCACAGTGGGAACGGCCCCGATTTACGAATTGTGGGACGTGGGTTCGAACCCATACAGACGCTTTACTTTGTGTAAATTATTTCATCACCACTGCTCTCAAAATGGTGAAGGAAAACGTCGTGAGGAAACCGACATGTCCTAGAACCAAAAATTTGTAGACATGTGACATCTACCAACCCGCACTGGGCCCGCGTGGTAGTTTATAATCCACTCTCTCTTGAAGAGAGGACGCCAGTGCGACTTGTCCCAGCAGTTGGAATATTTTAGGCTAATTATCCATACTAATCCATACTTCATGGGAAAAATCTAATATAAGATATAAATGATAAATTATTTTATTTTTGTAAGTAGGTTTGCACAAACACTTTTACAAGTCAATCATATATTTTTAAACTAGATGAGGTCGGCGTTTCCTATCTGACTACTCTGAGAAGAAAGGCCGAAACAAACTCAGAGGTCAGTCTCTTTTAAAGTCCAGACATAATCTTAGTCAAGTTATATGAAGACCATGTAGGTCGATGTCTGAGATGGTCTTTTGAGGAAAGAACCACACAGATTGAGAGGACCTGTCCAGTCAGTGCACGCATTTGTTGTCAGAAATCGTGCAGCTCAACTCAAGACTTAAGGAGCTCAACGATTCGACGAACAATAACAAAGAAAGGACATTTGGGTAGGCCACATAAATTACTCAAACTGCCAGACCTTGGAGAGAATTATAAAAAAATACAAAAAGAATAAAATAAATGACCCATAAATGGTGTATGGTATGGGTGTATGGTTCCATAGTTCCAAAGATTAGCTCGCTCAAACACACTTTTCAACCTTATTATTAGTAGAGATAGCTTGGAAAAAAATCACAATTCAGACATACCTTATAAGCCATGGGCCAGTGAATTAGGTACAGGTCCAAATACTTCAGGTTCAGGTTCTGAAGAGACGCCTGGAGAGCGCCCTTCACCAGGTCCGGGCGGTGGAAGGTGTTCCATAACTTCGAAGTTATGAACAGGTCTTCCCTGTAAAGACGGTTATTGAATTATGGCATCCTAGTAACATTATAAATACGTCTTTTTCGATGGCCGAGTCCATTTAGATTGGACTCGGCCCAAAATTCGGCTACGTGTTTGCCGCCATCACCAGCGTCCACCAGTTCCTGTGTCGTGCAGCTGACAGGACACGCAGGATACGTTATTACGTGTCCCATCGTTTGTGGAACAGCATCACATTTACACTCCGAGGCGAAGTCGTCTATAAATCTCCACCTGAACAGATTTTCCTTGCTTTGGCCGACCTGGGTCTGGAGTCTGGTTAAAGACTGCTAGGTTATGTAAAAAGGGGCGAGCCTTTTGCCATGAACCGGGCACAAATTCAGACTCCAGGCTGCCCCTGGTGCTGCTTTTTCTTTCTTTCTTTTCTTTCTAATGGCAAATTCTAGATTGAACCCAATGACACTGCCTGACCTCAACTCAAACTCAAAGCATTTATTTCAATGAAACCATTTACAGGCACTTTTGAATTGTTGAAAAAAAAAAAAATTGTCAAGAAGTCGGTCAGTCAGAAAATATGAAGCTAGTTGCCCATTCCATAGCGTATACGACGGGATCAAACCCAGGACGTCTAAATGAACGTTTAAAAAATACTGACCTCTTAACTGTTCCGTCAGCAATCTTAGCCGAGATAGCGGCGCCGACCTCCTTTTCGTTACCATAAACGTATGCGCAGTCGATGTGTCTATAGCCAATGTCTATGGCATTTTTCACTGCTTCTGTAACTTCGCCTGGTTTAGACTGTGAAAAAAAAAAACGAAGAAATTTTAATAATGACTAGCTGTGCCCGCGACTTTGTTCAAGTGCGTGTCGCAAAACAAATTGGCTTTCATCGTCTCATCTGCCTAGCCTTTTCCCAACTATGTTGGGGTCGGCTTCCAGTCTAACCGGATGCAGCTGAGTACCAGTATTTTACATGGAGCGACTGCCTATATGTCCTCCATAACCCAGTTACGGAGTAATACTGGGTAATAAGACTGGTTGTCATATTTTCGGGCATCTGACGACTCGTAACAACAGTCAAAGATCCACGAATGACAGCCGGGACCAACGGCTTAACGTGCTTTCCGAGGCACGGAAGGGTCTTGGTATGTGAAGATGGTCACCCATCCACGGACCAACCGCAGCAAGCGCAGCTTAACCTGATCGATCGACCCGTGCGGCTGTTATTACTTATGCGGCCGTTACCACCGTGCCACCACTGCTCTCCATTTAAAAATCCATCTCCATTAAAGTCGGTTAAAAATGATATTATCTAAAAAATGATATAAAGAAAGAAAGAAAGAAAGAAAATACATTTATTTAGCACAGACTAAGAGACACACAATACACCAGATAGTTAGATAATTATGGTCGTACATCAGGAAAAAAAAAAGTAAGATAAAAAATAAAAAGTGCAAAGTCCGATGTAAGAAATTAGCAGGAAAGTGTGCCTCACGGCTGCGCCAAAAAGGCCCAGTTCAGCAAAAATGCCAGACAACTGGTGCCTGACGCTGGTTTTCAACTGGACCTGGTGTGTGAGGTGACGGATGTAAATCAGTTTATTTTGTAAATCAGTTTATATATACTTTTATTTTGGAAAAAAATAAGGATCACATGAAAAAAAAATTAAAACCAATGAAATTATTATGTCCATTAAAACACGAGATTTTGGTAAATCAGTTTATTGCACTGGGTAGCATCGGACAGTACCTATCAATGTGTTAAAAAACAACCTACCCTCGACTTAGCGAATATTTTTAATAAAAGAATATTTCACAAGTACTGAAGGTACCTACATTACTCCATATGACAGAAATGAAATCTATACATCTTTTTATTTATTTATTCATACATGTTATCTAACTAGGCTGAAGGCGGAGGCGGGTGATTATAAAATATAGACTTATGATTCTAAACGATACTTTAATTAATCTCAGGACAACCTCTCACAACCAATATCAAGCAGTTAATGCCGCCCGTGTTCCGAGTTTTTCGTTCGCGGCAGTTACTCGTGATCTTTCAAAAAATGTTGACACCGTCGTCCGGTAGAGCGTGCTGTCTCGCTCCCACCGGTCGTTGTGTTGCCAACACGGCCATGCTGCATCGTGCCTGCCCCAGGCACGCCCCCTCACGCCTGGAAAACCAATTCTATGGTACACAGGCAGGTGACCGCCGCGCTCCTGTGATAATGTACTGGAAACATAAATAATTTATATGAATAGTATTTTGTTACATTGTCTCTCCAAACCGACTCGGTCATCATGATGTCCAACAGTACAGAACACTTAGTTATTTAACTTAACCTTAATGCGAAGAACTCCCTTTAGACTTAGGTCGATCAACACATCAAGGACCAGTTAACTCTTTTATCTACATGATCCTCGGTCTCTCTCTTGGCGTTCCTTTAGGCTTAGGATACGTCCGTCTACCTCTACTAGGTGCTCCTTTAGACTTAGAATACACCTAGTTAGGTTTAAATTGATCCGAGAATCAAGTGATTTCCAATCCTTGTTGCCATCATGATGCCAAAAAGGTTCACATTGATGTTTTCAATATTATGACATGTGTAAACAATAATTATTGAAGTAATCAAGTTAGGGGTAGCAGAAAAATAAATTATAATGTGTGCAGGTTTCTTTAAATATTTCGGACACAAATAAAATAAATTGAAAAGAAAGAAATATCATGAGACAATTTTATTTCGTGATGCCCGCCTTTATGATGAATGATAAAATTCCTTGCCAACACTGCTGGCTAAGCGTCAGAATCAAAATCGTTGATATTTATTTAGGACTTCATGTTTTCAGCCGCTGTACTACCGACGTATAATTTTATACTTCTTTCACTGCCTCTTAAGTCGCATACTTGATATTTGTCGTTGCCTAGCACCTTTTTGACTTGAAAGGGACCCTACCGTCTCTTTATATCTATGAGATATGTATATTTGTCAGAAAGCATCAAAATTTATTTGTGAAAGCAGATGATATTAATGTCCGAAACCGACGAGACCCCAACAGGCTCGTACTAAGTGAGATTCCAAGGCTAACTAAATATAATAAAAGCTGCCTTGCAATGTGCGTACGTTTATATAATAAGTTACCAAATGATCTCAAAAATTTAAATACTAAGCTATTTAAAAATAAAATATACGAATGGTTATCTGTTAATAGTTTTTATAGTGTTAACGATTTTATTGAGAAACAATGTTAATGTCAGTTACATACTAAAAATTTGCATGCTTATATTGGCAAAACATGTTTTGTTCTACACTGTACTTTTACCATCTTTTTATACCGTGTTTTTATGCAAATAAATATATTATTATTAATTATTATTATTAAATACTGGGAGTAGTTTTTTGCTTTGTCCGTTATTGGTTTGACTAGAGATTTTTACCAGAACTAGATCTCCCTCTTGGTACGTTTTCGCTTTCGCACGGCTACTATCAAACCTTTTCTTTTGTGTTTCAGCATTGGCTTTTATGTTTTTGTCAATCCTCTTACGCAATTCAGTAACGTCCGTAGTACACTCCGTATCAGTCTCATTTGACGCAAACTTGTCACTGTCAGTACGTAGCCTATACCCTAACAATGCCTAACTAGGTACCGCCTTAGTAGTTTTATGGATAGAACTATTTAGAGCCTGCTGCAAAGGCTTAACGCATTGATCCCATTTATCGTCGTCTTTGTCCGCACCCATAGTCTTCAACGCGTCTAAAATTGTTCAATTAAATCGTTCAACCTGACCGTTAGACCTAGGCATTCCTGTAGCAACTATGTGTAAACGAATATTTTTATCCGTACAATATTCTTTAAAAGTATGAGACGTAAAGGCGGATCCGGCGTCCGCTATTATTCGCCGTGGATTACCGAAAATTTTACAAATATTATCCATTTTCCGAATAACGCTGTCACTTAACCAACCAAACACACACACGTTAGATACAACATACGTCATGTTTATCAATAATTTATGCTTAGATGGGGTAAGATGTCACTATGCGCTTTTATACTTTTCAACACGTCGTTATGTTTCATGTAGTACATAAATGAGCGATGCCACACAAGGCCTTATTCGCCGCGTAGGATACTACTTCAATCTCTCACAAGGTTTTTATATGAGATGAATACGACATAGTCTCGATGCCACACAAGGACTTACACGAAAACCACACAGTATCGATGCCACACAAGGACTTACACGAAAACCACACAGTATCGATGCCACACAAGGACTTACACGAAAACAACACAGTATCGATGCCACACAAGGACTTACACGAAAACAACACAGTGCAATGTCTTATGCCGAAGCCATCCAGGTCTTACATGTACAGTATTTCGCACTGCACAAACAAAGACAAATTTTGTAAATGAATCAACCATCACTAATAAATACTTATTTTTCTTTGTGCTTTTCACGAATGGACCTAGATGGTCCAAATGTAGTGTGTGAAAAGATTGTGCATGCTTGGGCAGTGGGTACAATTCTCTCTCACTGCGACCCCCCTTGTTTTTATAGTATACGCAGTTTAAATAATTTTTTTATAATAATATACTTTTTACCGTACGGCGCATTTTAGGAAACCAGTACTGGTGCGCTATCCTTTCTAATGTCAATACTAAAATGGCCTAGGTCATCGTGATTACACCTAATAACATACCAGATACATTGTTTGAGTACAGCCCACCGTCGGCCTTGATTAGTACGCCTATAAACTTTGTTCCCTAACAAATCATAGTCATTGAAAATGTCCCTATGATCATCAATATTTCCGGAATCTAGTATATTTTTGATATTAACCAAATTTGGGTCTAATTTTTTTAAAATATTTACACCCCTGAAGCCTATCTATAAGGTCCTCGATGCGCGGCATCGGGTATTTATCTTTGATCGTCACTTTGTTAAGAGCCCAGTAATCTATACACAACCTCTTTTCCCCATTTTTCTTAGTGACCAGAAGGGCAGGGCTAGAATAGGGGAATGACTCTCGCGGACAATTCCATTTACCAAAAGCTCATCCACCATTTCTCGTATAATTTTCCTATCAGTCGGTGATGCTCTGTAGGGACGATATTGAATCGGTTTGGCATCGCTTAGAGAAATTTCCATTTCATGACAATTAACCTTTCCTAGCTCTTGAATACTAGATGCAAAGCAACTATTATATTTCCTACACAATGTCGCTAACTCACTAACATTAGAATCTGTATCGATTTCAATATTAACCATTTTGCAAAAATTTTCGAAACCGACGGCATAGTCAAACTTTAATTTATTACCTACCCGTGAATACATTATATCGTTTCGTTCAGTAATATTTCTGCCTATCAATATGTCACAACCGGATAGTTCGTTCAAAACATAGAACTCAATATTCTCTAGACAGACCAAATCTAATTTAATGTTCACTTGAATCATTGCATTAACAGTTTTATACTATCGTTAGAAAACCCTTGCAAGATCACCGGGGTTGTTAGAGTTATTAGGGGTATCAAAAACTCTTTAGCTAAGTTCTCTGTTATAATAGAACAGCTACTACCCGTATCAATGAATGCGCTATGTATATACCCATTAATGTGGATATTTTTACAGAATTTGTCTCTATAATCGGGTATGGAAACACATTTTATTTCTTGCTTATTTGATTTTTCGAGTACAGAAGAAGTGTTCTTTTTGTAAAAACAATTAGATTCGGAGTGACTCCGTTTTTTACAAAACTCACACTTAATACTACAATGTATTCGTTTGTGATTTCCGCCACAAGTAAAACATTCGAGAGGTTTTCGGTTCGTACCCCCATTTTTTTGTTTTTCATTGTTGGCGATGGACATTTGATTCGTAGATGTATTAGGTGTATGCGAGTTCGAAGTATTGCTTTGAGTGGATAACTGTGTGTGGGTAGATGGTTTAGCTATATTGTCGCGGCCTAAATTCGATGGCATAGTTTGTTTCGTTCCGGATTTTGATTTGTATATTCGGTTATACAAAAACCCCGCCAGACTTTCACTGATTTAAAATTGCTAGCTTCCACTGAGGCACTGAGATTACCGTCACCTATATTCCCTAAAATAATCGAAATAATATCACATTCCGAGAAGCTTAAACAAAGATTATCTATTTTTGATTTTTGTTCGAAATAAAAAGTATACAAGGACTGATTTTCTGTCGGTTTACAGTGTTTAATATCCTTAAGCAACTCAAACATATTACGCTTCACTTGGAACGTTGACTTAATTTTGTCACTCCAATCCTTCCACCGCCACGTAGTCCACGAATGGCGTAACAATGAATCGTACCATATTTTTGCAGAGCCTGACAATTTATTAAGAGCCTGATATCGGATCATACCATCGGCCCACGAGAATGTCTTTGCGTAGGATTCTATTACTTTCAGCCATGCGGTAATATTATCTTTTAACGGGTCAAAGGTCGGAATCATATTGTGAAAAGTAATTGTGCTTGTACTCACAGTTAGTTGCTCATTTGTGCGATATACCTTACGTCCCTTCCTTCGTCTACTGGAGGGTGGTGGTGATGGAGTCCTTCCACTGCTACTCCCGTTGGAGCTGATACTGCTGCTGCTGGAGCTGGAAGTTCGTACACATTTCCTACCCTTTCTTTTACCCATTTTTAGGACGTGGACGTTCACTTCTGATGTTATCTAACTAGGCTGAAGGCGGAGGCGGGTGATTATAAAATATAGACTTATGATTCTAAACGATACTTTAATTAATCTCAGGACAACCTCTCACAACCAATATCAAGCAGTTAATGCCGCCCGTGTTCCGAGTTTTTCGTTCGCGGCAGTTACTCGTGATCTTTCAAAAAATGTTGACACCGTCGTCCGGTAGAGCGTGCTGTCTCGCTCCCACCGGTCGTTGTGTTGCCAACATACATAACAATTTTTACATTGTGTCGAATATTTAACATTATTTTATAACTTAAAAAATACAATAAAATAAAACGACAACAAAAAAAAAAACATGCCTCTTAATTACTATGAGGAAGAGTCATAATAATAAATAAATGTAATTTAAATAACTAGAATAATACTGCTACAAATAATTAAATATAGTCAATGTCAGATGTCCAATGTCAATTAGGTACTTATAAGTGTCATGAATGTAAAAGAACAATAGAAGATTTTAGAGTAATTAAATAGCACCTAACAAGATTAACAATCATGATAAATTTCTAGTATAATATGTATGTCTACAATTTAAATATCATTAATAGAATAATAGCAGCCTTCCAGTAGGTAACGCTTCAATTTAGCCTTGAAGTCCTTTTTGTAAAGTAATAATTTTATATCAAGTTCTGTACAAATAAATAAAATTGGAGTGTCTGTTTGTAATGAGAGCACATTCAGCCGATTCAGAATTTAGCAAAATTCTTCTTGATGTTGGAGAGGGAAAGTCATGTCCAGAAGTGAATAGTACTCATGATATAGAACTACCTGCCAGTCTTTGTCAGGTTATGATGGACACTGAAATTTTAATATAGTATTTATGATGATATTCACAATCTCAATGTCAAAGAAGATTCGTGGAAGATCAATTTTAGCACCTATGAACAACCAGGTTACTGTGCTTAATCAGCGCATTTTAGATAAGCTATCTGGATAATCACAAACATACCTTTCACAATACAGTTTGCAATTCGGATAAAGTGGTTAATTATTATCCAACAGAATTATTAAACAGTACAATTGTGCCTGGTCTACCCCCTCACAAACTTTTTTTTTTTTTTTTTCTTATGTTTTCTGCAATCAGTCCCTGGACTATGAGCAGATTTGTTGTTGGATTTGATGGTGCAGAGTGGTCTCTCCAGCGAGATTTCCCTCATAATACTTCATGGCAGCATGTCCTAGTTGCCTAGTTGGCATTGGCTAGGTCCACCACAGCTAACCTTTTCAGCCGCCTTTTATGATCCGGCTTAGTGAGCGCTTTCGCCAAAGGATTTGGATGATTCTGAAGGCGTGCTCTGTAGCGTTCTGCCCAGTTTTTCACTTCCTGATGCACTGTGTTTTGATTAAGATATTCATGCACCTCACAGTTTCTTGTAAACCATGGTGCATTTGTGATGTTTTTGAGGATGACATTTTGGAATCTTTGGAGCATGTTAATATTAGAGACACTAGCAGTTCCCCATAGTTGGATGCCATATGTCCAAATTGGCTTTAAGACCTCACAAACTAGAACTTAATATTGGTGTGCCCATTATATTACTCCGTAATTTAAACCCACCGAAACTTTGCAAAGGTACTAGGTTGCGAGTAGTGTTGTTGCAAAGAAACATTATAGAAGGTTGTATAATATCCGGATGCGGAAAAGGTGAGATAGTATTTATACCACGGATTTCTATAATACCGTTTAATTTTCCATTTGAATTCATAAGATTGCAATTCCCTATCAACATCAGTTTTTCTATGACAATCAACAAGTCACTAGGGCAAACGTTAAGCGAAGCTGGCATAGATTTAAGTAAGGGTTGCTTTACCCATGGGCAACTATACGTGGCATGTTCACCTGCGAGGAATGCACATAATAATGTTTTTTTAGCCCAAGAAAATCGTACACCAAATATTGTATAAAGAAATTTTTCAATAAAGCTAATACGAAAAACTAAAAATAAATAATAATTAAACTAAAAATGCAAAAACGAAAAATAAGAACTAAATGAAGAAATATGTACAAAAACAAAATATAGATTCATAAAATAGAAGAATTTCATTAAAATTAAAGTTATCGTAAACTCTGCGAACTGAACAATAACTTTTTTGTTAACTACCCACGAGGACGAAGTCGCGGGTAACAGCTAGTACCCTATAAATTTACTGCAGCTTGGCTAGCTCAGTAGGTAGAGCAAACGCTCTTAATCTTGTAACAGGCCGGGTTACAGCCGGGGTGCCCTGACTTAGTTACTGCTACCATGAAAATGTACGTGTTATTAGCGTGGGAAAATATTATTGCTTGCTATGAATAAATTAAGATAGGAATTTACCTTCCAAGTACCAATTCCAAGGATAGGGATCTCGAGACCATTATGAAACTTCACTTTGGGCACTTTTAAAGCCATTTTGCAGTAGAATAAAGTTTTAAAATTATTGAGATGAACTTAACCAGAATTCCAGATGATTCTAATTTTAGTAGTATGCCGGCCGGCTCTGTCAAAGTCAAAATTATTTTGACGACATGACAATTCATGATTGTGACATTTGACATAACAACATTAGGGTTACCACCTCTTGATTCAAAATTACCGATTTACATACTAGAAGAACCGTAGTTTTTTTTTACTACTATATATTTTTTATTATAACGTTAGACAAAGCTTTCTGCCTTGTTTGTCTAGTGGTCAGAATTCACTAATTCACACAATTTACTACTAGTAATTCCCGATGGAAAAATCCAAAAACAGTTTCCCCGACCTGGGAATTAAACCCAGAACCCCACTTTCAGCAGTCGCGCTTGTGACAACGAGAACAACGGGGCAGTTACGTAGGTACCGTCCTCATAAATCACTCCGTCCATTAATTTAATGTCTTTGGTGAAAACTGTGTAATTTTTTTTTACAAAAAAAAAAAACAACCGACAATCAAAAATACACTACAAAGTGAAAAATAATTTTAATATCGAAAGTCGGTGTCAAAAAACGAAAATACAGAACCAACGACACCGGCTTCCGAAATTAAAGTTATTTTTCACTTTGTAGTGTTTTTTCAGACAGATGCAGCGGGGAGACTCTGTTTTATAATACGATTAAGATCGACACTAATTCTACGGCTAATATTACCACTTCTTCAGCAGTGGTGGCCCAGACGCCCAGCGGTAATGGCGCGACTTAAAGAGTTGTAGGTCAAACTTAGACAGGCACTTTACTTTTCATGTAAATTACCAGCAGTGCCCCGTGGTATCACCCGCGTAATTTTCGATCCCGTGGGAATATTGGGATAAAAACTATCGCGACGTGTCCTTTCCCGGGGCTCAAACTGTCTCTATATCACATTTCATTTAAATCAGTTCAGAGTGGTAACAGACAGACACACTTTTGCAAATGTTAGTATGGATTTCATCACCACTGTTCTAAAACGATGAAGGAAAACATCGTGAGGAAACAAGCATGTCTTAGAACCAAAAAATCGAAGACCTGTTACATCCACCAACCCGCACTGCCGCAATGGCCCACTCCCTCTCACCTTGAGAGCATTCTGTGGGGAAAAAAGTTCTATTGTGTTGCGTGCAGTGTCCTTCAACCGATTAATAAACAGAAAACCTAAAAGTTCCAAGAAAATATTGAAGTAAACGTTAGATTGTCGGTAACTAAGTGATTTTATTGATTTCCAAACAAACGCGGAAAATAGTTCAAGGCCTTGTGGCCTTGGTTTGGCTTCTTTTATTATTCATTTCATGGTTTTAATACTTTATGAATCGTCGAACTTCTTCGAAGCAACATCGTTTAGTGTGAACTAGTGACCCGCCCCTGCTTTGCACAGTTATTACCTACGGTTTGACAAAATATCGAAATTTCTTCATTATGTGTAAGTTTAATATCAATTAAGTTTGAAGTTATCCGGAATATAACCGGAATTACCGACCGAGTTTGCAGAGTAAGCAAGCTGCGGACCGATGGCGGGTGGAGCAGACGAGTCCAGCTGTGCTATTCTGTGAAGATCTCACCGTGAAACCTTAGGTGAAGTGAGGGTGCAGTGAGCTGTCAATAGTGTCAATTCCTAGCAAAATCAAACTCACTTCACCTAAGTTTCCACGGTGAGATTTTTACAGAACTTGTGTTGTGTTTTACAGAACTTTCCACTGAACCTGTTTTATGCAAATAAATGATTTGATTTGATTTGATTGATTCCAATGTTAATTTTACAGTCACGTGATCGGTACTCTTGAAAACAATATTGGCAACAATTACCCCACATCATCATCATCATCATCAGCCTATAATGTTCCCACTGCTGGGACACAGGCCTCCTCTCAGTGAGAGGGCGTGGGCCGTAATCCACCACGCGGGCCCAGTGCGGGTTGGTAGATGTCACATGTCTTCGAATTTTTGGTTCTAGGACATGCCGGTTTCCTCACGATGTTTTCCTTCACCGTTTTGTGAGCAGTGGTGATGAAATAATTTACACAAAGTAAAGCGCCTGTATGGGTTCGAACCTACGACCTACAACTCGTAAGTCGCGGCCGTTACCACTTGGCCACCACTGCTCTCACAATTACCCCACGCCCAGCCCGAACTCAATTCCACTTAGTTCTTCAAAATGGACACCCAATCTAAAAATCATTTGGCGCTAGCATCGAACTCAAGAGTACGAAATGTCACAATTCCAATGTCGATCTATCGGAATTAAATTGAACTGTAAGCACCCTGATTATGTGTTATGTTTATGTACGAGGTCAGATAAAACTGGAAATGTATTTTGATGTGTAGCTATGTAAATAATAACAGCCGCACAGGTCGATCGATCAGGTTAAGCTACGCTTGCCGCGATTGATCTGTGGATGAGTGACCATCTTTACGTACCGAGACCCCTCCGTGCCTCGGAAAGCACGTTAAGCCGTTGGTCCCGGCTGTCATTCGTGGATCTTTGACAGTCGTTACGGGTAGTCAGAAGCCCGAAAGTCTGACAACCAGTCTTACCAAAGGGTATCGTTACTCATCAGTAACTGAGTTGTGGAGGTCAAATAGGCAGTCGCTCCGTGTACCGGTTAGACTGGAAGCCGACCCCAACATAGTTGGGAAAAGGCTAGGCAGATGAGCCGTGTGAACGATACTAATCCCCGTCCAAAGTGTACGCGGTCGCACAGACGAGTACGAAAAGCGATTTTAATTTAATATTATGCAATATACACAGAGCTATAGATTATAACGAACTCATGGTTGTTTCTTTTGTTTTTTCGTTATCTACAAAACTTTATAGATAAGTAGGTACATACTTTAATAACATAACACTTCAACTTCTTCATAGAGAAATCACCTCGATTGCTATGGGTAGCCCGCAAAACTCAATTTTTTTAGGTTTTTTGGAATTTGCTGGTCAGTATTAAGTTGTACGTTGATTAAAATATGATTCGCGGCCGTAACAAATATGTATTTACAGAATTATAATCATTAAAGTCATCAATACAACTCTCTAAGACCATGTAAGTCCAAAGAATAACTGTTTCATGAAATAATCATTCTTTGGACTTAACGTGGTCTTAGAGAGTTGTGTTGATGACTTTAATTATTATAATTCTGTAAATACATATTTGTGGTCGTCCAAATCAAAAGGGACCTTATGGCGGTAACTAGTTTCCGAGATATTAATAAATTTGTAAAGTACCTCAAAAAAATCGTTTTTTTATTAACTGTATTTTTAAAAAGATGATTGTATTTACTACATGTAGATGTGTTCAACTTTTCGAAAAGTCAATTTAATAAAGTTTCGTATTCATCTAAAGTTTAGTAAAAAAGGAACCTTATCGCGGCAAGACCTAACAAATCGTTTTTCTTGTAATTCAAACCATATATTATATCAACATTTTAATATTGCAAGGTAGGTATAAACTAAACTATTCATTCAGGATGGGAAATCATCAAATGACTCCTCCCGCTCTGGGTGGAGCGGAATAGGGAGTGTCAGACTCTTACTGACTAAAACCCACCCGTGTTCCTTCCTTCGCCCTTTGTTCCGGGCCAGCGGTAACCCTTTCGGACAATCCCGCTGACCCGGCAGGCTTCGGCCAATACGGGCCCCTTCGTTTAGTGCTGACATCTCTTTGAGGCGCGCGTGGAACACGTACGCGCCGTCCGGCACGGGCCTGGTCCTGATCGGACGGTGAGCTACCCATTGCTCTCTGCCCGCGCCTAAGGTGGCCGGGAGTAATCGCGCGGCTCCCGACGCCCGGAGCGTCTCCCGCGGCGGCTGGGACGGGAGGCTCTCTCTCTCAGCCGTCCCGCCGCCTCCTTCGCTAGCATGACTGCTTCGCAGAAGGAGGCGACTGCTCCCCACTCCCTCTAGCCCCGGACCATAGCTTGAACCAGGCCCGGACGCGAGAGGTCGCCGCCGCAGTGAACGCGCCCACACCGGGGCCCCGTTATAGGGCCATGGACCGCACGACCCCCGCGTAAAGCCTCCGGCAGGAGGCGTTTAGCCCCCTCAGGTTGGGCAGGAGCCGCTTGAAGGCGGCCCCGGCCCGTTCCAGTTTGGGAGCCAAACGTCGGAAATGCTCGACTAAGTTCCACCGGCTGTCGAGGATGAGACCCAGGTATTTCATCGTCGTCTCGACGCCGATGTGAACCCCTCCTACCGTTAGTTGGGATCCCGATGGTGGCGTATTCCGGAACCCATGAAACGACATGGCCTCGGACTTGTGCAATGCCACCTCGAGACCCAACTGCCGGATCCTCTCCACGACTATCGCAACCCCGCGTGTCATCGCGTCGGCCGCCGCCTGATGCGACCTCCCCTGCGCCAGGACTAGCGTGTCGTCAGCGTAGCGTATAGCTGCCATTAGATAGTGTCGCACGCCGCCGCATGCGGCATTCTTTGTATATGCGTCTTAGGTCTAAGGTCCCACTATTGTAGTCCATATTTTGTTTAGGTACTTTTAATAGAGGTAAACAATCTTGTTAGGTATGTTTTTTATCATAAAATATATTTTTAAAATAGGCTAAGGCTAATAGCAAAAGTAATTCATTATAACATCTGTTATTTCATTTTGTTTTATCTTGTAATGGCTATAAATTATTTCATAAATATATTTTTCGACAAAAACGTATCAAGATTGTTTACCTTTATTAAAATACTTAAATTAATTAACTATACTAAGAGATAAGTGTCAGCAGACTGCAACGGACCGCCTTAAGGGCCCTTTTTTACGTATATACTTGTTACGAATTTTCATACCTTGTGATAATAAAAAAAAAATTGTTAAATAAGTAACATTTTCATACCTTGTGATAATAAAAAAAGAAAATTTAAGTTATCTTGAATGTTGCACTAAAATATTGATTATGCATGCTAAAAATAAAAAATATTGTTTAGTGCCCACCATTAGGGCCCTTTTTTAATTTGTTTGAAGAAATTGTTCAGTTCTCTATGTAACTTTACAAGATCATAACTAACAGTTATCATTGATCTCTTAGCTTTATTAGCATCTAAACCAATTATGTATAACCTATTTAGTGATTAAGTGTTGATTTTGTTACTGTCAGATCTCAAAGTTTATAAAAAATAAGAATTCTTGCTAGTAAATAAAAACTATTTTTTTTAAATTATGTGTTGTTTTTATTTACATCTAAGGCCTTTCGCAAATCTATGTAATTAGTAGCAATATAGAAACGATAAAAGTTTAGTGAGAAACAGGCGGTTTACTTATTTTTAATACTATTATCGATACTTTGCATCTCATTGATAATGCATTATGTTGGCGGGTCTAGTTCCCACAACAAACAAGTTTATGCAAGGATTGTAAGAATTTCCATTAGTAATAATCATAGTCAATCAAAGTATACCATCAGTTACATAACTTCACACTAAAACATAACTTTTGTGTACGGCATACTTAAATTGCGATTTTCTCGAAACTTATAATTTCGATCAGTGAACTTCAAAAATTCGTAAAAAAATAACGGCAGTGGTTAGAAGGTTGGTTCTTGGGTCTATAGTTCGGTACATTTATGTAGTTTTCAGCTCTGTAGATAACTCATTTCCGCCATAAGGTCCCTTTTGATTTGGACGACCACATTTGTTACGGCCGCGAATCATATTTTGATCGACGTACAACTTAATACTGACCAGCAAATTGCAAAAAACGTAAGAAAATTTGAATTTCGCGGGCTACCTTAGCGCTTCCCCCTTAAGGGTAGGCAGAAGAGAAAACGTACCTTTTAAGTTATACGGGTATTTATATTTATACCAATACTAGCTGACTCGGCAAACTTCATACCGCCTCAGACTCGATAAGAACGAATGAATCATTTTTTATTTCGTGAATTTTAACAATTAAGAGATCATAAAAACCGGTCCAGCCGTTCTTGAGTTATAAATGGTGTAACTATGTCACCTTGAAAACTTAGGTGAAGTGAACTGTCATTCTCCCTGATGGATGATCGACAATATTGACAGTTCACTTCACCTAAGTTTTCACGGTGGCATTTTTGCAGAATTTTATTACATTTTAACTTCTTCTTACCAAAGAATAATAATGAGAATTATCGACATACGGTAATGATTCATTATTAACCGTAAATACCATATACCTAACTCAAAAACAATGCTCCCCAGACGAAAAGCGGCTCACAACAATCCAAAGTATAAAATAATTATGTAATAATAAGCCGAGGCAGCTAAGTGATGACCAGCCCCAACTGACGGCGCCCGTTCACGAACATGACGCCTCCGACATCTGCGGTGGCACTCGCAGATGTCGAAGGTCATTACATTGTTTGATTAGCAATTATAATCTCGGATGGGAAAACACGGTTTTTTTAAATGTTTGTACTAATTATAACCGAATTAGGTTTTGAGGGAAAAAAAAAATTCTATGGGATTATTGAAATTTGGACAGGACGATATCTATCGAGTCAGCTAGTATTAAAATAGAAAAAAAATTACTCACCTTCCACGTCCCAAGCCCGATCAAAGGACATGTCCGTCCATTATTGAATTTAATAGTCGGTACGCGCGCCATTTTGCCACACGACTGCACAGCGAGGCAAAGGAATCAAGAATGATGGCCTTACACACACACTCTTAGCGGAGGCCTTCCGCCCGAAGTTGGGTTATCTGTAATTCTGTACTATCAATTTATTATTTGTTGTTCAAGTAGATAAGCGTTGTTATATAATCAGCGGCTTGTTCATAACCGTTTTATTATTATTTTCTTTGATATCTGTTTTATGGCGTTATCATGGCAAATATTCCATTGATCAACACGCTTTGACTATTACTAGGTATCCCACTTACGTAGATAACGAAATGAGGTGTTTTTTCAACTTCAGAAATTTTATTTTATTTTCAGTAGCCTGAATTAAATGTTTTTTAAAAATCTAATCTATAACAGCCGCACAGGTCGATCGATCAGGTAAAGCTACGCTTGCCGCGGCTAGTCTGTGGATGGGTGACCATCTTTACATACCGAGACTCCTCCGTGTCTCGGAAAGCACGTTAGGCCGTTGGTCCCGGCTGACATACGTGGATCTTTGACAGTCGTTACGGGTAGTCAGAAGCCCGGAAGTCTGATAACCAGTCTTACCAAGGGGTATCGTATTACCCATAACTGGGTTGTGGAGGTCAGATAGGCAGTCGCTCCATGTAAAATACTGGTATTCAGCTGCATCTGGTTAGACTGGAAGCAGCGACCCCAACAAAGTTGTTAAAAGGCTAAACAGATAATGATTGGCAATCCATTGCTTTGTTCGAAAAATGTCTGCTCAACAACGTAAATAATTCACGCAATCAATGTTATAGAACTGTCAAAATCAAACCCACTTGATAATGTGTTACGTACGGACGCCAGCACATCAACCTACCACAATCTGTCAGATTTCTTCAATAGATTTTCAACTTTATCGCTAAAGCATAAGGTTCAAAGTTGATTGGAAGAATCTGACAGATTGTGGTAGGTTGATGTGCCGGCGTCTGTACAATGCGTGCCACGAAAGATGAGACTTGACACACCACGTGGTTTGACATGCGCAGTACACGATTTTAGGTATCTTTAGCGGTATGAGGTCTGAGTGCGGGACGGGACCAGACGTCATAGGGGCGGCGGAAAGAGCGGGGGAGGCGGGGTCAAGTCTCATCTTTCGTGGCACGCATTGTAATTAGCCCCTGATATTATAGCCCAACGCTTAGCTACTGCGATAATCGACGACCAATACTTTTAATAGGTATCTAAGTACCTACTACGTTATTATAACGTGTGCTTCACTCCCAAGGACTTGGCTATCAAAGTTTTGTATTATTAAATACTATCTTCTGCCCGCGACTTCGTCCAAGTGATATTTCTTGTTCCTCCGAGTCCCGACCCACCCCGTCGCGGCACTTCGTTCTCGCGTTGCGTTCTTCCGATAATTTTTTCAAAGTACCCCTAGAAGGGCGGTGCTCGCAATGATGAACCTCCTTGACCGCAGCCTTGCTTCCGTTCCTCTCGTCGGGGGTGTCGTACCAAAATGGTAAAACGGAACCCTCATGGTGAGACTCAGTCTGTCCGTCTGTCACAGCTGGATATCTCAAGAACTACTAATCGTCGTTGTCACACCAAAACCTGCTATGTGCAAAAAGTATACTTTTCAGATATTGATAAAAGAAGTTTTCCTGAAAAATTTTACATGAGAGTTAATTTTATTCTGAGGCCATAGTTCCACAACTAGTGGTCGTAAGCACATAGCAGTTCTTTTATATGAGAAATAAGGCAGTGACCTATAAGCTGTGGTCAAAATCTTAAAATCTCATAAAATCTCAAAAAACGGCACATAGCAAATTTTGGTTTGACAACGACGTAATGCTATCAAATTGAAATTTGGAATAGTTTTCGATGACGTTTGCCCAACTATTTTGCAAATAAGTAAGTAGTAATTTTTTTTGCTGTAGTGACTGAAAGGGGGTCTGAAAGATTCGTAGTGTGGCTGCTAGGGTATGTGGGGTATCTCATGAAAGAGCGCAGTTTGAACATTCTCAAACATTTTTTCTTTTTTTTGGGACGCATAGTTTTGTCCTTTGTATTATGGGCGTTCGAGCCTACAAGATTCTCTTATAGCTTCACTCGTAATCCTCCAAGAGATGGTGGAGTTGTATAGTACAGGGTCAAATTAAACAAGCTAGCGAAACCCCGCGTCGTGATGGGAATCGAAAAAAAATCACGTAAAATCTTATAAACGAAAAAGCGACAGTAAAAAAAGACATGTAAATGTCTCTTTTTACTGTCGCTTTTTCGTTTCATAAAATTTCAAATCACAAGAAGTTTTCACTTCAAAAAATTGATGATTATTTTGAGGTCAACGACCGTATGTAATGTAGTGTATTTGCTTGAAATGTCAGTTCGGTGATCGGTCAGGGCCTCTGGGGGCCTAAAAAGGCCACTTTGCAGAATCATAAAAGGATGACATTATGAATGATAATATGGCGAAGACAGTCCGTGTTTTTCTTTTTTTCGCTGCACTACGTAGGTATATCAAGGAGATTGGAACGGAAAATAGTAGCCACTATTATCCGTTTTAGTGATTATAATAAAACTAAAAAAACTACCGTTTATAATAATATTAACGTGTAATCTTATGGAGCACAACTTAACGTGCTTATTTTCTGTATTTTCATTCTGAAATAAAAGAAATAACCAAACAAACGATGAGGGCACCACTAGGCGGTCGGCGTAGCCTTAACATTTTGGTAATGTTTTTTGACTCTGGTCTAGTATCATGTAAAAGGAATACACCGATTAATGAATTTTTTTTCGATACAAAAAACTTGCAGTTATATTTATTTTATTACTTTTTTCGCCATCACGGCGTAATGCTTAAGAGTTATTCAATGGAATTTACTTTAAAACAGAGAATTATCATATCAAAGTTTACTCAAAATAGTTTTTTAAATTAATTTATTTTGTTAAAAAAAGGAGTAAATTTGTTTTGGCACATACGTCGTTTTATTCCGAGCGCACGTACATTATAGCCATCTCTCTTCTTTTGCGTTTCAAAAGTAATTGCATCACTTTTCGCTCGTTTAGTAGATCAGACGCTAAGATATATTTTCGAGGTAGTGCTTTAAGTTTAGCGGCTTTCTAGGTAACGTCTGTTTATCTTGGTTTTGGCGCGTAGTATTGTTTCCTATAGGGTTAGAAATTCGAACTCCCAGGATACTGTGCAAAAAAAAAAATGAAAACATCAAAAAGAATATATTACAACATTTATTTCATATGCGATTACACGTTCCTTCAACACTTTTGAGCAATCAAAAAATATATTGCTTAAATCACACTAGACAATCCTTTTAAAAAAATATACCGAATTTGATAACACACCTCGACTGTGCAACTTCAGAACCTAGCAACTGACATTAAAAAATAAAATCGTTGTTTACCGATTTTTTGAGAAATGTCGGTTGCTAGGTTTTGAAATTGCACAGCTGACCTGTTTTGGTGCTAATACCACTACAAATTTACAATTTTAAACCTTATTCACTATACACAAGGATCAGTTTCGTTTGCAACAAAACTGTTACATAAGACCTTTAAAAAAATTTTGCTTGATTTTTCTTTCGTAGTAGTTTTTGTCTTTTTTATACCTAATCTACTTTATTTTTGTATGGTTAAAGTTGACATTTTGTTTGTTGCTATTATATCCATTTCTTTGGATAGTGGCATAGAAAAAGAAATAATACTAAGATTGGGAGTATCATACGCCTCAAAAGTTCAAAACGTAGGGTAAGGCTCCTGAGAAGTAGCTTTGAGGAACTAGCCGACCCTATAGACGTTGTCCTGTTGCCTACAATGTTCCCATTGCTAAGACACAGGCCTAGAGGGAGTGGGCTCAATCCACCACGCGGGCCCAGTGCGGGTTGGTAGATGTCACATGTCTTCGAATTTTTGGTTCTAAGACATGCCGGGTTTCCTCACGATGTTTTTCTTCACCGTTTTGAGAGTAGTAGTGAAATAATTTCCACAAAGTAAAGCGCCTGTCTGCGTTAGAACTTACGATCAAGGCTGCATTCCGAATTAGCTATAATCGCTCACAGCACTCACATCGTCTCACATGCGTTCCGATTTAAATATTACGATTATGACAGCTGACAGCTGTCAACAATTCGGAACGCTCGTGAACGCGCTCGCAGTGCTTACTCAATGTCAAAACGATATTATTACAGTATTTCTTTGTATGAACACCACATTTCTTCTTCTTTGATTAGATGGCGACTGTCAGCCAGAAGCAAAATTTCGAAAATGCCACGTTAGTTTAATTTGACGTGGACGTGTCAGTGTGTGTTTTGTTTTGAGTTTTCACACACACACACTGTCATTTTTGACAGCGCTCACGGTGATATTATTAAAGGCATGGTCGGCGTTATAGCAAGATGCCGCATGTCATGACGTCATCTATGACGATTCACGGGACATCGTTATCGCGCTCTCGATAATTCGGTACGGGTTTAAGCACGCTCACATCGATTATTTGCCAACTCGGAATGCAGGGCTAGACTCATAAGTCGCAGAGGCGTTACTACTAGGTCACCACAGCCGGTCGATTCTGTAAAAATCTCAACTTAGGTGAAGTGAGTTTGTTTTTGTTAGGAATTGACACTATTGACAACTCACTCCATGCTCACTTCACCTAAGTCCTCACGGTGAGATTTTTACAGATTAGCACCGCTGCTCTTGTTCTGTCCTTTCAATAATTCACACAAACAACCGATAGAAAAAAGGAGGTCCAGTTTTTTCCGAATTTGAATATGTTCCGGGCAACTTTTCCAATTTTCTTTCCATTAAAACCTAAGTCGGAGTATTACGCGTAAAATCGCGGCGGGATTTTATCGCGCACTGGATTTTCGACGAGCATTGACAATCCAACGCGCATCTCAGTGCGTCGAAAAAACACACTGTTCGATTTTCAACTCTCGGCGTTTACCAGAGCGTTGAAAATTCAGTGCGCGAAAAAATCACCCGTGCGATCATCTGGGCTTACGAACAATTTAAAACAAAAAAAAAACAGCCAATTCGGTCCAGCCGTTCTCATGTGTTGCGCTTACCAACGCACAGCATTTAATTTTTATTTCTACATGATTATTTCTGTTTCTACGATATTAACTATTTAATAATAAAAAAACATTATAAACAAATCATCTAGGGCAATATAGGCCTTTCTTTTTATTTTTAGTATTTTTATCTCATGAAGCGTCGCGTGCTTTACTTGTGTTTACCAAGTATACAAAAACGCTGTGAATGTGTGCGTGTAAGCGCAGAAGCTCTAGGTACCGTCCGAGAAAATGGCGAAGTCGAAAGCGTGTGTTTGTTACGTGCTGACGCTACTCATCTGCATGCAGACATTCACTGCGCGTTTGACACACAAACACGCTGTGCATGTGTAGAGTAAAGCGCGCGCTGCTTCGTAAGATAAAAAAATACTGTACTTAATATGTAATTTTAAAATGTGACGATGTCTACATGATACCTATACAAATTCCGTAACGTGAAGGTCTGGTTATAAAAATGCTAGAAAGAAGTTTTTAATCAGTCGAGATAAATGCTTAACTTTAGTTCACTCAAAGCTCACAGATGGCGCTAGTGTCTCAGCGTACTCAGAGACGTCACTTTAACAGTAATCAATCATTAAGGGGGACGGACCCTAGTAAGTTCATATAACACTTGTAGAGGTATGAGGAAGAGGGTGTAAAGTTCACTCATACTCTAATAGAAAAGGGAGGATCCTCCGACCAGACGGGTGTTGTGTCTGGCGGGCAACTGCCCGATGATGCTAGTTGCGCGGTAAACTCTGCTTGCGCGATGCAGGAATTTGCGTGACGTCAGTATGACTCGTTTTTCGCATGTGGCGTTGTACATACCGCTACACACTATTGATTGATAGGTTATACAGAGTTGATATGACAGAGGGGCATTAAATTACACTACGTATACTATACGTGTATAGTATTAATTCGATACAGTACAAAAATAGAAAGCGCCAAAAATGAGATTTTTTTTTTTTCAAACAAACTAAATAGCTTAAAGTCAGAGTGAAACGCAACCACCCTTTATAAATAAATTTGACTGACCTTAGTTAGATGCCTAGGTAACAAAGTCGCGCAGGAGCGCGTGTGCGTGTGTGTTATCTCTCTTGGCGGGGGCGCGGGGGGCGGGCGGTTTAGACCGCTCGCGCCGTCCGCGCCCGGCTGGTTGTTAAGTACGCGCACACACAAAAACACAAAATTTTTAAATTCTCGATGTGTCCTCGATTCATATTAATGCACAAATTATACCGACGGAGAATATTGTTATTTATTAAATCACTGTCCGTCGCTAAGCACTTTAATTCCCGTAATCTTTGTACTGCCAATTGTATGGTGCCGGCGCGCGGCGTTCCTAGGGCTATTGCGCCGGTCACCATACCTTTCTCGGTATGTTCGCAGAGCTAAATCTGCGTTTCCACGGCATTCACCGTAAATTAAAATCATGTAAGTGTATTCTGACGCCGTGTAAGTTACACGAGGCATTGCTGAACACTTTAATGATTACACACACACACAACCAACGTTTAATTACGTATCCTATCACAATAAAAACAGTCAAACACAAAAAAACACTAACACTAAATAATAATATTCCCAAGTTAAACTTATTTAGTGTCTATCACAATAACAAAACAAAATCACAATTATTGTCAGCGAGTTCGACAAAACATAAAGGCGCGGCGGCGGGGGGCTCCCGTATTACGTAACGTACGTCCCGAATGGATGGATGACGCTTGCGCACTGTCCACTGAAAGAAAGTTTTTTAGCAAATTCCCAAGGATCTAGAATGCAATAGCAACATACTGACCTATTTCTATTCCTTTTACGCGCGGGAAAAAGGCGCGGGGGTTTTGCTATGATTGTCACTCTCATAGTGAAAGTGCAAGTGTGTGTGTATTTATTGCTTCGTGAAATATTTGGTTGTACTTGTGCGGCAACAATGTATCTTATACTCAGATTATCGTTTTAAGGTGCATGACCTATGCGTATGAGATAATCAGCTGTTAGGAAATATACATCGTGTTCAAACGTAGCAAAAACTTCAAAAATCATTTGTGACTAAACTACTGCTCCTATTTAATTGATTTTTGGTACAGAGCTTGAAAATGGTATCTAGTATAGGCAGTTTAAAGAAAAGCCCCTCTGTCGTATCAACTTTGTATGAAATCGAGAGGGTTGTACTGATGATTTTAATGATTATAATTCTGTAAATACATATTTGTTACGGTTGCGAATCGTATTTTGTTCAATATGCAAAGAAAACGTAAGAAAATTGTGAGATAGGTGACATAGGAAAGTCGTGTTCGCGCACACACTTGTACACTATAGTATCTCCTGCATACCTAGCTAATCTTGATATTGACCACCGTGACCAAAATCGGTCGGGAGGTTATTTAATATTGAATGTTTTCAATTTGCCATATTATTTACTGACAGCGTTCCAATATGCCAATGAAAGATAACTATTATTAATTCATTTGTGACGACTCTGAGTACCAAGATCGTGGTTAAAATTCAGAATTTTGACATTTCAAAGTAGATAACATGATATAAATAATAAATTAAAAGATCGACCATTGAAATGTCAAAATTTTAAATTAATTGGTAACCTGAAAGCAATGTCTTAGATTGTCATATACGTTAAGGAGTCGACAATCTATATGGCGCAGATGGATTGTAGAATCAGCTGTTTTACAAAACAGCTCCGTTATGTAAAACAGCTGAACAACGTTCAGCGGTTTTCCATAATTACTGAACTTGAGCACGCAGAATTGCATAAACGTTTTGCATTTATCAATGAAACGGGTCAACGGTTAGCAGTTTTGTAAAACAGCTTGAAATGAAACTTCAAATTGTAGATTTTAATTATAAATTTTGTTACTCGTGGGCTTTGTGTGTCATAGCAACAATAATGGTATCCGCAAAAGAAATAAATAATTTGGGATGTCAGACGCTGGGCTGACTGCCCCGAATCCGTACCACGTATATTTTTAACGCCATTGTTAGAGGCTATCTTAATTTACAAATTCCATGACAACTTAAGACATTTTATACAGAGTAAATTTAAATTAGCTAGCTGAACTCCGCAGACTGGATATCTATATGTAAACATGATAAAATAAAAATACATATTTGATGTTCTTTTTTTGGAGTCAACGACCACTCTTGTAGTGCGTGCTGTTACTTGAAGCACGAGTTGAGGAAAAACTGTTTTATTTTTAAATCATGTTTGCGAAGTTTTGCTAGGTAATTCAATTTGACCGTTCATACAATACGAAAGACACTTGCATCACCACAATTTAAATAAAAAAAGTGCCTAAACTATAGAAAAATGAATAAAACTTCATATAAAAGCGAAAACACGTAACATACACCCCGAGACATAGCCGGTCTCGCAAGGATTTTATCGCGCACTGGATTTTCAGTTCTCGGTGTTGAGCCGAGAGCGTTGAGAATTCATCAGAGCGCAAACCAGCGCGTCAAAAAAAAATACACTGTTGGATTTTAAACTCTCAGCGCTCAGCAATGCGTTGAAAATCCAGTGCGCGACAAAAAAAAAATCGCTGCAGGAAAAACGTGCCTGTGCGTACCTGGGGCAGTATTATGAACTATTAATGCCATCATGATTTCAGTGCGAAAAAGAGATGGTACTATCGCTCCTGCTCCATAGGACAATCTAGAGTCTAGACAAAATCAAACGGGTTGCTAATTTAATTGTATTTTTTTTTTAACTTAAATTGATTTACATTCTGTAATTACTTAACTCTTTGTAATTTTTATTTAAATGAAAATCGTTTACTTTTACCATGTTTGTAAATATGTGAGCACCATGTATCTATCAGATAATTTATGTCATGGTTTGATTTTTTATTCTTTTACCTATTGTGGTATATTAATTTTATTTTAGGTGCATCGTCTTCACATATTATGATTATATAAAATGTATTCAAAATATTGAAAGAATTTTAAAAGAGTAACGGTGGAGTTTCTTGCCCGTTCTTCTTCATACGAAAACTACCTTTTGGAATGGGCGACTAGAATCAATTCTATTTGTTGTAATTTTTGACGTTCAAAAGTGCCTTTTATGTGCCTATTTGAAATAAATGCTTTGACTTTGGTCATGTATAGATCCGTCATTTTCTTACACTGGAATCTAATATCTCCTACTGGGAGAGGGCACTGGCTCTTGTAACACAGGTCTATCACCTAGCACAGGAGTCAGGGACTTCACACTTTCTTGTGTAATAAAGATTATTATTATTATCATGATGGCAGTAAACAGTCATAATACGGCACCTGGGCATTTGCTGAAACGCGGTCACGAGGTCGTTGGCGTCCATTCCATGCTAACTTATTCCTCTGATTTTATCCTGCTTAAAAATAATACTTCAATGAACATTTCTTTTACGATATAATGCAATCTATCAGCGCCAATTTTGGAAAACAAAAATATGCAGGGTCAAATTAAATTAGCGAAACTCCGCGTACGTGATGGCTATCGATACCTAAACTTGATAAAACAAAAAATTTATCAGCTTGATGTTTTTTTTTTTTTTGGGGTGTTCGACCGCATGTAGTGTAGTCATTTGAAATATCTGAAGGCCAATTCTCGTAATTTAAAACGTTTAAAATCTAGTCGCAGTCTCATCTCAGCGACAAAGAAATGTCGAAAACTTGTCAAAATGTAGGGAAATTTGAAGTATTTTTTGACAGACTGAGACTGAGATCAGACTGTGAACGTTGTTAAAATTAGTAGAATTGCCCCTCAGTTTAAAAAAAAAAAACCTTTTTTTGTGTGTGTATACTTTACAGACGTGGTGGGTGTAGCTATCCGTGTCAAAACACGATAAAACAAAAGAAAATAGATTTCTCAACTCGATAGTTCAAGTAACAACACTAAAAACGGTTATGGACCCAAAAAAAAACAATAAATTATTTTTTAAATTTTATTTTATCGTGTTTCGATAAAGAGATAAGTCATCAAGTCTGCAGAGTTCCGCTAGATAATTTAACTAGACCGTGTATTTGTAATTACGCCAAGGACCACGTAACCGCGTTATCACTTAAACCCCGCTCCTAAACGAAGTATCACACCCAATTCATCCTAAAAATAATATAAATAACTTGCAAAAATGGCTAACAATTACAACTAGAATTTTTAAAATGAATATCAAATTCGGTACGTCCTCATCACAAACCGGCCGGGGGTCAGTGACCCCGGCGCGGGAACTATTATGTCCATTTCACTCCTATCAAATTTAACTATTCCCCTTTTAATCTTTTACTGATTTCTTCCTGTTGTAATTCTCTCCACTCTTTCTTCGGCTTCATTCGTTTTAATTGTCCGTCCCTGTGAAGAAAAACAATATTAATTATTGTTACGTTGCATATAAGGCACAATTTACATTACCGCGGAATGGGATAGGAGGATATTTTTGTTATGAATTTATACGTCGTAGTTTTTCCAAGTCAAAAGTTATACAAAGTGGAAATCTCGATACGCAGCAAAATAACCTCAAAATGGCGGCACTTCCCCCTCCACCGCGCGCGATGAGTCACAGACTCACAGTCCTCACTTGGCGTAATGAATTCTTTGATCCTTTAGCTATCCAATGGAGTAATTGAATTTAGGATGGAGATGATAGATATGAAGCTGCAACACCAAACTGTATCCCCCGATTTTGTTATCATTGGTTTTTTTGACTTGCCTCCTACTATGGAAGCAATTTTAAAGACATTGACGTCTAAAATCAAAATCGCGGACAGTAGGTATGCCACGGACCTCCAAAGCGCTTTGGCTCACAGGTAGACCATGAAATATGTACAGACGCCAGCACATCAAGCTACCCGAAACTGTCAAATTTTCCCAATCAACTTTGAGCCTTATGATGTAGCGATAAAGTTGAAAATATATTAAAGAAATTTGACAGATTGTAGTAGCTTGATGTGCTGGCGTCTGTACTTACATGGGATATTATCTCGGTAGTAGGTTCCCGTGAGCTTTTTAAATGACAAATGTATTATTATTCCTATTATTTATTTAAGTTGACATTGAACTATTTTTTTTGTTACAATTTTTAAATGATTTCTATTTCTAATCTTAAATTCTTAATGAGTTGACATTGAAAATTTTATTGTAGGTATTTTTTTTTATGATGTTAATTTTGATGATGATGTGAGTTTGTGAGTTACGTTGTTAATTTTTAAATGATTTCTATTTCTAATCTTAAATACTTAATGAGTTGACATTGAAAATTTTATTGTAAGTAATTTTTTTTTATCATGAGGTTAATTTTGATGATGATGTTGTGAGTTTGTGAGTTATGTTGTAAAAATTTTTAAATGTGTTAGGGTACTTGTATCATGGGTGTTAATTTTTTATCCTATGGAACGATTTCAAACACAATGTAAATTGTTTGTGAATAAATTGAATTGATAATTTCCGACGTACACACGAAAAGCTACGAGCGAAAGCCGTTAAACAAATACAGCTTTTATTACTCACCACATAAGGTCGACGAGGCCGCCCCTCCTCGCGATGACGGCCTTCACTCTGTTCGCGAAGTCTACGGCCGTCTCGTCCGCCGCGCGGGTCATGGCAGGCAGGTACCATACGTCACACACGATGGCCCATGACGTCATCATGTTCAGGAGGTAGTGCAGCATGCCATAACGAGAGCTGTTCCAGAATGCGTCGCCGAAGCGGGGGTCGTATCTGTGAGAGAAAAAAAAACGTGTTTTTGACAATGATTTTATTTCTATATGTATGTAGGATGTTAATTCGGAACGCATCATAATTTTAAGAAAACAAATTGAATATGAACGCAGCGATGAGTGAATGAGAGAGTATGTGTGGGAAGGAGAAAGGAGGTGGAAGATGGCGAGAGCTAAAGGGTTAAGGGGGAAGCGCTAAGGTAGCCCGCGAAATTCAATTTTTTTTAGGTTTTTTGCAATTTGCTGGTCAGCATTAAGTTGTACGTTGATCAAAATATGATTCGCGGCCGTAACAAATATGTATTTACAGAATTATAATCATTAAAGTCATCAACACAACTCTCTAAGACCACGTAACCCCAAAGAATGACGATTTCATGAAACAGTTATTTTCTTTGGGGTTACGTGGTCTTAGAGAGTTGTGTGCCGCTCGACCCAGAGCGGGAGGGGTCATTTGATGATTTCCCATCCTGGAGAGATAGAGAAAAAAAAAGGTATACCTCCTGACGCTGATTTTCAGCTGCAACACATGAGTGTGTGTGTGTGTGTGTGTGTGTGGGTCATGTGTGTGTGTGTGTGTGTGTGAGTGTGTGTGTGTGTGTGTGTGTCGAATGTGTTAAAAATAGTTTAATAGATTGGTCGATCTATGAAAGGTTAAGCTTCGCTTGCCGAGGTCCATCCGTGGTTGGGTGATCAGTTCATAACGAGACCCTTCCTCGAAAAGCACGTTAAACAGGTCCGGCCGTCAGTCGTAGATATTTGACAAGCCCAAAAATCTGACAACCAGTCTTACCAAGTAAATGGGTGATCTGTGGATGGGTGACCATCTTTACATACCGAGACCCCTCCGTGCCTCGAAAAGCACGTTAAACTGTTGGTCCCGGCTGTCATTCGTGTATCTTTAACAGTCGTTATGGGTAGTCACAAGCCCGGAAGTCTGATAACCAGTCTTACCAAGGGGTATCGTATTACCCATAACTGGGTTGTGGAGGTCAGATAGGCAGTCGCTCCATGTAAAATACTGGTATTCAGCTGCATTCTGTTGCGGGCTGTCATTCGTAGATCTTTGACAGTTGTTAGGGGGCGTGAGAAGCCCGCAAGTCTGACAACCAATCTTACCAAGGCACAATCTTGTTACCAAGTAACTGGAATGTGGAGGTCAGATAGGCAGTCGCTATGTAAAATACTGGTGTTCAGCTGCATCCGGTTAGACTGGAAGCCGACCCCAACATAGTTGGGAGAAGGCTAGGTAGATGATGGACTTACTTGATGGCGACGGGGTAGATGGTACCACCGACTTCGAAGCTACCCTTCTTGAACTGCATGACTGAGGTATTATTGATGCACGTGCCTTCAGGGAAGATCAGGATCGGTGGGTTGTCTGGTACTGATATGTGTTCTTTTAACCTGGGGGGGTTAGAAAATATTTAAAAACTAGAATTCAGCCGGTCAATTCCGTAAAAATCTCGACGTGAAAACTTAGGTGAAGTGAGTTTGGTTTTGCTAGGAATTGACACTATTGACAGCTCACTCCACGCTCACTTCACCTAAGTTTTCACGGTGAGATTTTTACAGAATAGCACCGCTGATTCTGATGATTATTTCGAACCACACACAGAGGAAGCCTGTATCCCAAGAGTGGGAACATTATACAACCAACCGGGAAGAGATTCGGGTTGTATGCACTCGTGCATACAACCTGAATCTCTTCAAAGAGTGAACAGGCTTCTTCTGGGTAAGCTCACTCCATCGTAGACTTTGTCTCTGTCACCTCTGACCTAGACCAGAGTCAAGAGCAAACCCATTAAAAAAATAAATTATAGGCCATGAGTTCTAACATGACTATAGCATACAGTACCCGGCGATAAATATTGCACATCGACATTTGGAAAGCGACAATCGGCTAATTTCGGCTTCGTAGAGGGTTATCTCTGTCGCACGAAATACAAACAGTCCGGTATCTATTAGGAGCTGTTAAAACAATTATGATATGCCCGGTTATATAGTACCCGTCGTTAAATATCGACCTTTACCTTTTTTTTGTATTTTATACAAAGAATAAAAATAATTATCAAAAGAAGCAAATCATAATTGTTTTAAAAGCTCCTAATAGATACCGGACTGTTTGTATTTCGTGCGACAGAGATAACGCTCTACGAAGCCGAAATTAGCCGATTGTCTCTTTCCAAAGGTCGATGTGCAATATTTATCGCCGGGTACTGTACAAGAATTTTAAACTTGGTAGTACAACCCACTGTTTCCCTAAGCTATGTACTGTGTTGTTATTTTTATGTACTAATAAACTGATTATTATTTGTTGTAAACGCTCTTAAGAAACACATAAGACACAAGATGCGCATCCCTGGTGCGTAGAGCGCGTAGCAGCGCTAACAGCATCCTTAACATGATAGCTCGTCGGCTAGACTGTAGCTACATAAGCTACATCAATCATTGCTGCGCCATTTGTCATAGAATGGCGCAGTAGTGATTGTTTGAGTTTATATCTTTCATGTTTTGTTGTGGGTAGTTTTAAGTATTACTAACACTAGTCTATAAGAACATTGATTGTTACTAACAAAATGGACACCATGGTCTGAAAATAAAGTATTAGGTATTATATTATTATTATTTTATTATAACAAGATATTTACCTCCTAGCCACAGCGTGTCTGTCTTTAACTTCAGACCTCTCAAACCAAATATGTGGCGACGCCCTAGCCAGCGCCCTCTGTAGGATCCCTAGGAAACCATTGTGTCTTTGACCAATCTGAAAATATTAGTCAAGTTATTAATACATTATTACATACATAATATAAAAATATAGGTATTATTTAGTCGTGATGGCCCAGAGGAAAACATCCCGGCTGTCACTCGTGGATCTTTCGAGTCGTTACGGGGCGTCAGAAGCCCGAAAGTCTGACAACCCGTCTTACAAAGGGGTATCGTATTACCCAGTAACTGGGTTGTGGAGGTTAGATAGGCGGTCGCTCCACGTAAAATACTGGTACAGATATTCTATTTCACGAAGTCCGTTCGGCTTTGATTGTAGTAGTGACGTATCCCGACAAGCGCGCTCCCACAGCGACTGCCCCTTGCTGCCGTCGCATGAGGCTATTTCCGCGAATGTGTACCGTTTTACTTCACCCATTGTTGAGTCTCTGTTGATCACAATGTAGTCCAGTCAAAATAGACATTTGACTTAGCCAAAATTCGCATAGAGCTGAAAATTGGCAGAGACGTTATATACATCATTATAAATGAAATGTCAAAAATCCCCTTCGATCCCACTTCTGCAAAAAAAAATATTCAAGGTCAAAAGTACAAAATTAAGGTTTTTTCCATTTTTCTCGAAAACAGTAAGTATTATCGTGAAAATAGATCAGACAAAAGTTGTAGATCATACAATTCTCTACAAAAATGGTCCAGTCACTTTTTCTCTTAAGACTCACCATTCGTGAGATATCGCGATTTTAATCATTAGAAAATTCATATTTTACATAATATGCACACATTTCCGCACCACCTATGAGGTAATAATGTACTTGGCGCATTTTTTTAACGTGGTTTCCCCAGTAGGTATACTCCACGATCTATTGTTATAAAGAAAGTTTGATCAGATCGTATCCTATTAATTGCAAGAATAGTAATATTGCTAATGATCAAAGTGGAATAGGTTGTTTTTCTACATGTTATATTGAAAGAAATACAACAGATGAAGATATTTATGATATTAATGAGGAGACAATTGATGCATCCCTTTTCTTAGAACAGCGAACTTCTGCAAGAAGAAGAAAATAAAGACGAAGAAATAATTGTCGAAGTAGAATTAGACAATTATCTTATATAATGACATGTGTAAAAAAACAATCTATTCCACTTTACTCATTAGCAATATTACTACGAGGATTCTTTCAATTAAAAGGATACGATCTGATCAAACTTTCTTTATTACAATAGATCGTAGAGTATACCTACTGGGGAATGATGATGATGATGGGACTCCCTTTCCCGCATTCAGGCCGTTGTGCGTGGGGATTCTGGCTAACAGAGCCAGCCTAGCTCCGCCCAGAAGCACAGAAGCTTCCTGGGAGCTTCACAGGCTTCGCGGAGCGACCTCATTGTTCCGAGGATTTCTGCACGTTGAGAAGCCACGGCCTCGCAATCCAGGATGACGTGGACGGCTGATTCCTCGGCATCAAGGCAGCCCCTGCAAAGGGGGCTGTCCGTGGCGCCTATGTTGAAAAGATGTTTGTTAAGGAGGTTGTGGCCCGTAATTGTACCTATTATTACTCTAAGGTTATTCCTACTCAGGCTGAGAAGTTTTTTGGTTAATCGCGGGTGTATCATTGGTAAAGCCAATTTTGACTGTCTACAGTCTGTTGCCCGTGATCATCTGTTGTTATGAAGTTCGGTTGATCTTTGGCGAATCCACGCACGAAATTGTGAGAAAGGCAAAGGGAGAAGTGGGTACGGGCCTAGCACCCTCATATCAGAGCCTCTCTTCGCAAGTTCATCTGCAGCATCATTGCCCAGAGATTCACTGTGCCCTTTGATCCACTGGAGAGTAATACGATTAGACGTCGATAAACTCTCCAGAGCTAGATGGCACTCAAAAATTAGCTTATTGTTAGTTTGTTTGCTTCCTAAAGCTTTGAGCACAGATAGGCTGTCGGATAGGAATTTAATGACATAGTTCCGGATGCCTAAGCGCTTTACTGCTGTTGCAGCTTGTGTTAAGGCAACACATTCGCATTGAAAGATCGAACTATGTGTGCCTAGTGGTATGTGAAAGTTAATATTTAGGTCAAGGAGTGCACGCCAGCACCGTTTTGTGTTTTAGAGCCGTCTGTATAAATGCGCACTTCATTGACTCCTGACTGATCTCTTTCTTCCTGAACTGTTTGTATAATGTAGTTCTTGTTGAACATCGGTTGGTTTGGTGTTCTGTCACACGGGGCAGCGATGAGAGGCTGGTACTCAATCGCCCGGTCCAGGATTTTAGCGTGTGGACTGGTAATGTTTTTGCCCCATATGCCCAGATGCATTAGCCTGATGGCGGCTAGCGCCGCTTCCTGCTGTATGTACAGGTCAAGGGGAGTTAATTGAAGGGCTATCTCCATCACCTACTGGGGAAACCACGTTAGAAAAAATGTACTAAGTACATTACCTCATAGGTGGTGCGGAAATGTGTGCATATTATGTAAAATATGAAATTTCTAATGATTAAAACCGCGATATCTCACGAATGGTGAGTCGTAAGAGAAAAAGTGACTGGATCATTTTTGTAGAGAATTGTATGATCTACAACTTTTGTCTGATCTATTTTTACGATAATACTTACTGTTTTCGAGAAAAATGGAATAAACCTTAATTTTGAACTTTTGACCTTGAATAATTTTTTTTGCAGAAGTAGGATCGAAGGGGATTTTTGACATTTCATTTATAATGTTGTATTTAACATCTCTGCCAATTTTCAGCTCTATGCGAATTTTGTCTAAGTTATGACTTATTTTTGTCTATTTTGACTGGATTAATGTGCATGTGCACGCTTGACGACATTCATAGCCAAACAGACTTCGTGACATAGAACATCTGTACGCAGATGCATCTGGTTAGACTGGAAGGCGACCCCAGAAATAGATGGGAAAAGACTAATCAGATGATGGCCTAGAGGAAAAATGTTAAAGACCATTAGGCTCAAATCACACCGAGATGGCAGCGAAGCGGCGAGCAGTTTCAGTGTCATATAATTTTAAACTTTATCTGCATTACTATAATACATAGTATCGCTTGAGAAACTTAAAGAGCTCGCGCAGCCGCCCACGGCGCCGCGTGCACTCCGACGACTCAAGTTTCTCAAGCGATAAGTAATACAGATAACGTTTAAAATTGTATGACACTGAAACTGCTCGCCGCTTCGTTGCCATCTCGGTGTGATTTGAGCCTTATAATCTCAACGGAAAAAGGTTCGCTGTTGACAATAGCAGAATCAGTCTACAATGTGCCCACTGCTGGGACACAGGTCTCCTCTCGGTGAGAGGGAGTGGGCCGTAGTCCACCACGCGGGCCCAGTGCGGGTTGGTAGATGTCACATGTCTTCGAATGTTTGGTTCTAGGCCATGCCGGTTTCCTCGCGATGTTTTCCTTCGCCGTTTTGAGAGCAGTGGTGATGATATAATTTACACAAAGTAAAGTGAGCTGCCTAAGTGCGAACCCACGATCTACAGCTTATTTGGTCATCACTCAGAAATTTTATGATCCCATCAGTAATTTGAGGATTTTTTTTTCTTTGTTATTGAAAAAGTTTAAGGTACGAGGGGAAAATGGTGGAATGAGAGTTCCGAGGCTCGAACTCGCAGCCTCATCCTTGATAAGCATACCTTGTAACCTCTGGGCAACCACGACTCAAAAACATTATTTTTTTCAGCCATAGCCAACCCAAAACGGCAAACCATTTTGCCAAAACGTCACATACAAATCCTGGGGTTCGACCCAACCCCTTAACATTGACAAACAGTGCATGCAACCACTCAACCGCAGAGTATACATTCGCATTTCACCCCAAACGTAAAACATAGAAGACGTCACAAAAACATTTATGCATACACATATTTCTATAACAATTATTATGATATTACCCGTTATAATAAAAAAAATGGTATAAAATTTGAGTATGGCACTCGTCTTAACGAAACATGCAGTTTTTGCTCATATTAAAATAGGATGATAAATTAAATCTCGCAGTTTTTATCAACTACCTTAAGATTTGGCAAAAAACTATATCAATTTTCTAACGTAGCCAATTTTCTTCAGTTAAATTCCCTGACTTTACTTACATATTTCAGCAGGGTACCGCCGCATTATGTCATTAGAAGACATTAAATCAGCATTCAGGAGTGGCTTTATCTAAAGCAACTCGGTTGTGTTCAGATAGGCATGTCGCTCCATGTAAAATACTGGTATTCAGCTGCATCCATCCGGTTAGACTGGAAGCCGACCCCAACATATTTGGGAAAAGGCTAGGCAGATATAGGTGGGCAATCCACCCGGGTGTTTAAACCCGGTGCTTTGATAAACACCCGTAAACACCAAATTTTTCTAGGTGTTTATCAAAGTGACCCCAGGGAAGACGGTGGCACAGTGATCACGTGCTGCCGTGCATAGCGAGGCTCAGGGGAGACCCCTTTACAGTCTCCCCAGGGATGTGCCTCACAGGCGTTGCACGGGGGGGTTCCGGAATTGGTCTTTTAAGAGGAACCGAGACCACTCCTATGTGCTGATGGTGATCACCGGGGCGGTTTTAGTGAGGTAAAAATCCCACACTCCCCGACCTCCCTCCCCGGAGGTCGGGTGCCTTTTGAAGGTTTCCCGCAGACAACAAAAAAAAAGTGTTTATCTTAAGCACCGGGTTTAAACCCTATGGATTGCCCATCTATATAGGCAGATAATGATGAGAAAAAGATGCTTAAGCTTTTCATTCCGCAACTGTACATGGAACGCCATCTCTCGGTAGCTGGCAAAATTAAAATAAAAAAATCTCAGAAAACCTAATTGGTAGTCGTCGTCGCGCACTCGCTGCTCGCCAACTCATTTGTAGTTGCTAGCTCTGCTCGCTACTCGCTAATCGCCGGGTTGGACAGGTGTCTTAGGGACCATTCAAGTATTACGTAAGCACTACAGGGGGGCGGGGGACTTTGCTTTACTTATTTTTGATGACATGGGGGATGGGGTGTCTGGATGGTGATTACGTCAGCAGTAAGTATTTATTCTGTTACTTTTTCGGATTTTCTACAAAATTTTGTCGATTTTGGTTTGAACGCATATGGCAACCCTACTTGTCTATGTTTGAAAACGAAACGCTTAGAACAGAGTTTAGTAAAAGAAATAAATTAATGTATGTACCAATGTTTACGTAAGCATGGCAGGGGGGGGGGGTGTAAGAGCTTTGTTTACTTTTGCTGACCCCCCGTCCCCCTCGTCATAATTGCAAAAAAAATCTGCTTACGTAATACTTGAACGGCCCCTTACAAAGAAAATTCGTTTAAAACTTACAAGTGAATAGCAGTTATCGCACATGAGCACAAGCGCGTCGATGGGGCTCGTGTGGTTGGCGACACAGATCCCGTTCCGCGGCTTGTAGTGCGTGTCGTGGTACGTGATCACCGCGGAGATGCAGCGGGACAGGAAGTTGAAACACATGACAGAAACTGCGTAGTTAACGCGCTGTTTCGTTTTCCCGTCCGGGAGGGTACCGACGCAAGCTGTGCACGCTACGAGCCACCAGACCTAATGGAAGCGAGGGGGTGATGTATGACCCGAATGGGTTAGGTTTTAAGTCAGTTTTTGGTAGTGTTGAGAGACGAGACTATGAAATATACATATATATATGATATGTTAGCCTACCATAGGTGTAAAAAAAGGCGAATAGGTAGGTACAATGCGTGCCATGAAAGATGAGACTTGACACACCACGTGGTTTGACTTGCGCAGTACACGATTTTAGGTATCTTTAGCGGTATGAGGTCTGAGTGCGGGACGGGACCGGACGTCATAGGGGCGGCGGAAAGAGCGGGGGAGGCGGGGTTAAGTCTCATCTTTCGTGGCGCGCATTGTAAGGTGTTAAGGGCAATTCCCGTATTTCAAATCGTTCAAAATCTAGTCACAATGTCGTGTAAACTCATCTCAGCGACAATCAGTGTCAAAAATTTAGGGAAATTTAAGGCATTTTTGACAGATCGAGACTGAACGTTCTTAAAATGACAAGAATTGCCTCTCTGGTATTTGTTTTTTTTTAATCATTGGCGAAAAGACACAGACACAGACACAGATTGATATCGGCATCAAATAACAACAATAAAAAAAAACAAAATATTAAAGTCATAAATGATTTCGTGCAACACCAAGGTGACAAGGACCAAGGACACCGTGGTCAGCACTTTATTGTAATTAAATCGTTTTGTTTTCATTCCTACTAGATACCGATATTCATGAGGTCTGTAAAGTTACTACTAACTTTTTTTTTTAATAAATCTAACTCTTGCAAAAACTGACTTGGACAAGACACAGATGAATTTATTAGACAAGTCATAGCATACCTCAATTTTATTTATTAGCCTAAGGACTGATTTTTCCAACGCAAGATAATGTTATCCGAGGAAAAATTTTGAATTTTTGACAGTTCTTCCATACAAAATCTGTCAGACGTCAATTTTATTCCACGAATAAAAAAATATCTGTTGATTGAAATATCAGCATTCCATTAACCTGGAGTTCAGTTAACACTGGAATATAAACAGTTTTTGGAAGCTGAGTGCGAAGCTTTAAGAGAGTGATAGTTAACACCATTTATAGCATTTTGAGCCATACTTGTCTTAGACGAAGTATGTTTTTTATTTATTTTTAACTACAAGCTTTTTGTCAAAAATAACATAAGTACCAACGTTAACTGGAAAAAAAAATAAAATACCATACTTCGTCTAAAACATGTATGGTTCAAAATGCTCTAAATGCTGTCAACTATAACCCTCTTAAGGCGACTACATGACCTAAAGCGCCGTCACTGTCGGACTGCATAGAAAAGAAAGAGAAGCGCGATGATACAACCCTGGTAATTTATTGCAAAATATGAAGCAATTGTCTATTCACAAAAAATCTATTGTTTGGACGAAAAAATTAAAACACTAGTGCTTTAGTACGTTGCTTGTAGAATAATTTGACAATAAATCATAATAATTGTATGTATATTAGTATGTTTCTTATTGTAAAAAGAAAGTTTTGATTTTTTTCTATCGTATCAAATTAGTTGCATTATGTTTTCAACACACTATCTTATCCTGAAGAATATCATATATTTTTCTGATTTTGTTTACTGTAGTCGATCATATACTTTTATTGTTTCTAAAACTTGCGTTTTTTGCGTTTAGGTCCTGTAAGCCCCTTAATTAAGGCTTTGCATCCAGCTTTCAAACACCCTATATAAATAAACATAACGTCACTCCTGTATTCAGAGGTGTAGCAATACCCACATTTCCCCCGTTATGATGAAGTCCTATGTAATAATAGTGGCGAGACTATTGCAATTTTTTATTAGGTATACTATAACTCGTCTATACTCGAAAATAAATAAACAATGTACAGACGCCAGCACATCAAGCTACTACAAATCTGTCAAATTTCTTTAATAGATTTGCAACTTTATCGCTAAAGCATAAGGTTCAAAGTTGATTGGGAAAATTTGACAGTTTCGTGTAGCTTGATGCGCTGGCTTCTGTGCTTATATTAAAGGACAAAACACAGGTGGATACAGAGAAAGCCTTAGAGTAAAAAACATCACAGAGTAAATACATATATGTATGTATATAGGACAACACAAGAAACATAAAAAGCAAAAGAAAGAACGGCCATCTTTAAACCTAACATCAAATTGTTAAAACGACTTCTAATTTTAGGCCGCACTTAACATTGTGGCGACATCAAAAACGCCACATGTGAACACTGACGTCACGCAAAATCCTGCATCGCGCAAGTAAAGTTTTAAAACATCACAGAGTAAATATATAGGACAACACAAGAAACATAAAAAGCAAAAGAAAGAACGGCCATGTTTAAACCTAACATCAAATTGTTAAAACGACTCCGAATTTTAACCCGCACATAACATTGTGGCGACATCTACAACGCCACATACGAACTAAGCATCACACTGACGTCACGCAAAATCCTGCATCGCGCAAGTAAAGTTTTCCGCCCGACTATCATATAAACATAGTCCCAACATCAATCGTTGAACATTTACAGTTGCCCGCCAGACACAACACCCGTCTGGTCGAAAGATCCTCCCGTTTCTATGGAGGATGAGTGAACTTTATACCATGTTCCTCATACCTCTATAACATCACGCCTCCAGTTATCAGTAGCTCCATGTAAATTACTGGTATTCTTATTACCTTTGACAGTCGTTAAGGGTAGTCAGAAGCCCGAAAGTCTGACAAGGGGCCATTCAAGTATTACGTAAGCACTACAGCGGGGTGGAGGGGTCTTTCCTTTGCTTATTTTTGATGACATGGAGGGGGGGGGGTTACGTCAACAGTATTTTTTTTTTACTTTTTCGGATTTTCTACAAAATTTAGTCGATTTCAAAATTTAGGGTAAGAGATTTGCTTACTTTTGCTGACGAGGGGGAGGGGGGCTAATAATTGCAAAAAATCTGCTTACGTAATACTTGAACGGTCCCCAACCAGTCTTATCAAGGAGTATCGTATTACCCAGTAACTGGGTTGTGGAGGTCAGATAGACAGTCGCTCCATGTAAAGTACTGGCATTCAGCTGCATCCGGTTAGACTGGAAGCCGACCCCAACATAGTTGGGAGAAGGCTACGCAGATGATTATGATGACATACCAACCAGGCCTGTACTCCACGAAGAGGTGTAATGGTTCTCATACGTTTCAACAATTCCGTTTGAAGTCCCATGTATAGTACCCGGCGATAAATATTGCACATCGACCTTTGGAAAGAGACAATCGGCTAATTTCGGCTTCGTAGAGCGTTATCTCTGTCGCACGAAATACAAACAGTCCGGTATCTATTAGGAGCTGTTAAAACAATTATGATTTGCTTCTTTTGATAATTATTTTTATTCTTTGTATAAAATGGTTTTGTGTAAAAAGGTCGATGTGCAATATTTATCGCCGGGTACTGTAACAGGGTGGTGCCTATTTCTACTTACCAGGCATATCTAGACTCTGTTCTGCTAGTCTGCTACTAAACAATTCCTAAATAAAAATCCCTATACTATCTCTTAGAATACCTGGGAATTGAACCCAAGATCCCACACTCTGAAGTCACGCTTTACACATATGTACACTTGTACAGACGCCAGCACATCGAGCTACCCGAAACTGACAAATTTTCCCAATCAACTTTGAACCTTATGCTTTAGCGATAAAGTTGAAAATCTATTGAAGAAATTTGACAGATTGTAGTAGCTTGATGTGATGGCGTCTGTACGTCAGCTTTCACACGTAGTTTGCCCGGCAAGTGTTACCGGATAGTCGGCAGCAAACACAAGGCTGTTAAAAAATAGCTCATTTTTAAAGAAGAAAAAAAAAGGTCAGTAAACTTATAAAATATGACTTTTTAAGGGGGAAGCGCTAAGGTAGCCCTCGAAATTCAAATTTTCTTACGTTTTTTGCAATTTGCTGGTCAGTATTAAGTTGTACGTCGATCAAAATATGATTCGCAGTAGTGTTGCCCAAAATCGGTCTTGGTCTTGCAGTCTTGGTCTTGTTCTTGCATTTTTGCAAGACCAAGACCAAGACTAAGACCGACTTATTGTAGCAAGACCAAGACCAAGACTGAACCCTGCAAGACTTGAGCAAGAACAAGACTAAGCCTGCAAGACTCTTGCGTCTCGCAGTTAAGTCAAAGTGAGATTTGGGCGTTATAGTAGGTATTTGGTTTCAATCCCGATTTTGATAGACGTTCCCCAGTATCAAAACCGTATCGTCATAACACTAAAAGGTATTGATATATTTCGACTATTTATTAAGTAGGTAGGTAGCGTGTTACTTACAAATTTGTTCCCATATGTGATAAAAATGTACCAAGCATAACTATCTAGCAAAGTTCATTTCATACCTTGTAGGTATATCTACTTAGAGTATTAGATTATACTTGTATAAGTCTAATGTGCAGATCTAACGTTAGTAGGTTGATAAAAGTTATGTAGGTATTTATGTTTCAAAGTTTATATTATTCTTCTATTCAGCAAAATTTAAAACTAACAGCGAGTCGAGTAGTTCTAGTACTAGTAGCAGTTTTTAAGCCAGCCGATGTTATGGTACAGACGCCAGCACATCAAACTACTACAATCTGCCATATTTCTTTAACAGATTTGCAACTTTATCGCTAAAGCGTTAAGGTTCATGGTTGATTGGCAAAATATGACGTTCCGCGAATAAACTGTTGGTCGGTCAGTGTATTACGTACCTACTTATTTGATAATTTACGGACAAAGACGCCGCCGCCGCGCGGGGATTTCCGCAATCTTCCGCATTTTATGTCAGGTTCAAGCATTTATGCACTTTATTGTAATAATTTAAAGTTTATTTTCAAGTGCATTAATAATACGAGGAGACCGCTTGGCGCTGCGGTCCCTTTGTCGCGGCATTTGAAAGCGAATAGCGTAGGTACGAACTACGAAGATAGTGTTGACCTCGTAAATGAACTTTAGCAATACAGCTGATCAGGTAGCCCTTTCGAGTTTTATTTACATTGCTGTTTTAAGTAAAACAAGTGAATTTATTATTTTTTAATTGAAAATCTCATTAAGTCAGATAGAAATAATGATTTTATACAGTTTACAGTAAAAAAAAAATGCAGAAAAAAACGTAAAAATTAAGAAAAAGCCGACGAAAAGTTTCAACGCATGGGGGTCCAGAATCATGTACTGAATCCATGGTAAGCGCGTCGATGTCCCTGCCACCCAGCAATAGGCTAATAGGTATTTGAATGTAGTCTAGTCTAAGTAGTAGAGTCTCGCAAGACTTGCGAGACTCTTGCTGCAAGACCAAGACCAAGACTGAGAGCGCAATACCAAGACCAAGACCAGGTGTATTGACGCAAGACCAAGACCAAGACTGGCTAAGGTCTTGTCTTGGTCTTGCGTTTGGGCAACACTAATTCGCAGCCGTATCAAATATGTATTTACAGAATCATAATCATTAGAATCAGTAATACAACTTGTTAGGTTAGTATAATCTCAAAATGTCAAGATTTCATGAAATAGTCATTCTGTGGGATTACTTGGTCTAGTTGTGTTGATGACTTGAATGATTATAATTCTGTAAATACATATTTGTTACGGCCGCGAATCATATATTAATCAACGTACAACTTAATACTGACCAGCAAATTGCAAAAAACGTAAAAAAAAATGAATTTCGCGGGCTACCCTGGCGCTTTCGCCTTAAACCTATTATTTTTGACATGATATTGTTTTAGAAGACTGTTAATGATTATTAATTAGTGACCGACCGAAAGTTCGGTTTCGGTTTCAGCCAGTTTCGGCCAAATAATCTAGTTTCGGCCTTAGTTTCGGTTTCGGCCAGGAAATGGCCGAAACTTTCGGCCGCGCCGAAACTCGAGTGTTCATGAATTATCGTTCATCGTTCGGCGAACTTCGCGGCTAGCTCGTGCTCGCTCGTCGCGTCGCCGCGCGCCGGCCCAGTTCGCCGCCGTCCATCGTTAATCGCATGGAGTTGAGGTTGTGTTTTGCACATACGAGGGCGGTCCCATAATGAATTGACCTAACTATGAACTAATGAAGGAAATGAAACAAAACCAATTTTATTTTTCAATATAGTCAAAATGAATACTACTAACACACTTCTGAAATCTGTGAATCAACATCTCTAAACCTTTATAAAAATAATCACAATTTTTAGCCTCAAAATGACCGAAGACGGCCGCCTGCAACTCTTCATCGCTTGAAAATTTTCTTCCTCTTAAATCTCGCTTTAAATTTGGAAATAAATAATAGTCGGACGGGGCCATGTCTGGACTGTGAGGTGGATGTTCAACTTCTGTGAACCCGCATTGACGAACTGCATCCTTCGAAACACCAGCGGTATGAACAGGGGCGTTGTCATGGAGCAACAGGACACCTTTAGACAGCTTGCCTCTTCGTTTTTCCTTTATCTTGTCTCGTAATTTATATATTAAAGAAGCATAATATTAGCCGTTCACGACTGTATTACGTTCATTAAAATCCACCATCAAAATGCCTTGAATATCCCAAAAATTGGTGCACATCAGTTTTTTAGCCGATTGTTGCCCCTTTGCCTTTCTAGGGGCTTTTCACCCTTATAACGCCATCCCATTGATTCGCGCTTGCTTTGTGGGTAATAATCATAATACAAGATCATAGTTTCATCAGCAGTCACTAGCCGCTCGATCACAGTCTTTGAATTTTCGCCACAAAGATCCAAAAACTCCGAAGCTCAGCGCACTCTTTCCTGTCTCTGTACCGCTGAAAGAAGTTTCGGTACCCATCTTGCACTCACTTTTTTCATGTGAAGATGTTCATGGATCGCACGATGACGTACTTTTAGAGAGCCCAAGCCTAGCTGCAATTTCTCTAATCTTCAAACGGCGGTCACTCAGAACCTCCTCTTCGATAAGAGCAATCGTTTCGGGAGTGAGCACTTCCACAGGTCGACCGTCGTGGCAAATGTCTTCGACGGTTTCTCTCCCGAGGCGAAACTCTTTCACCCAATTTTCGACATTTTGAAAAAATACGCGACTCTCGTTATGCTAATGCCTGCTACACTAAGACTAAGCATTTCATGTCGATGCGTGTTTCTTATATTAAGTGCACGATAAACGTACTATTTAATGCAACACAACATGTAGCGACATGTCGCGTAGAACTATATCAGGCCAGTTCATTATGGGACCGACCTCGTTAATGATTAGGTAAGTATTCAACTGTCTGTATATATAATATACATTGTATATTCAAATAAATGTGTAAAAAAAACACCAGATTTCTATATGCGATAGAAATTTTAAATATGTTTAAGTAAGTTTCGGTTTCGGCCGAAACTAAGAGCAAGGCCGAAAGTTCGGTTTCGGTTTCGGTTTCGGCTGAAAAACCTGTTTCGGTCGGTCACTATTATTAATTATCCCAATATATGATTGGACATATTAAAATCAGAAGAATGCAGTGTATAGCCCAATTATATCGTAACCACGCATTACATAACAAAACAATGACATTCATTATATAACATGTCCCAGAATTAATGCACATCAACAAACACCCCAATTAGAATATTATGTTTTAATCATAATAAATACACTGAATCATTTACTATCCATACTAATATTATAAATGTGAAAGTGTGTCTGTCTGTCTGTTACCTCCACGCTTAAACCGCTGAACCGATTTAGATGAAATTTGGTATGAAGATAGTTTGTCCCGGGAAAGGACATAAGATAGTTTTTATCCTGATATTCCCACGAGATCGACACTTATGACTTACGCGACTGACAGCGCGCGCTGCCTAACAAAAACATTTGCCGTCCAACCCTACAGTTTGAAATATAAACCCTTTATTTTTGCTATATACGCGTTTTTTCACCTAGATCCAACAGTAACAAAACGATTCTGAACAAACTGCTTTTATAGTGTGCATTAATTCAGTTACACATTGTATAACCAGAAGAATTTTACAACCTAAAATATATCTTAATCATGCATAACATGACAAGACCAAATTCACACAAGCAACGTATCACCCAATTTCTATCAGGCACAATATGCTACCCAGACAACATTTTTCCCAATTTGGACGTAACATAATATTACCCAGTCTGTACAAAACATATACGCCGATTCGGACCCAACGGATAATCTAACTTCACCCAGAAAACGTTTTACGCAACCAGGACAAAACATATCACCCAATATCAATAATGTCCCACCCAATTCCAGTCAAACGTACTACCCAAACAACGGATTACCCAATTTGGACATAACACATTAGCCATTCTGGACACAACGTACCACCCAATTCTAACCAGGACAGCGTATTAACCAATTTGGACATAACGTATCACCCAATTTAGACCAAATGTATCCTTGTAACAGAACATTCTACCCAGACAAAACGTCGCACCCAACTTAACCCAAAAAAAAACGACCTACCAAAGAGAAACAGGTTTTAATGCTGAGCACTCCCACATCTATGGGGCTGGTATGGTTTGCAACGCAGAAGCCGTTGGCTTTTGGCATGTACTGCAGATTATGGAACCTCCCGTGGATGGAGAGGCCCCTGATGAGGATCCTAATGCTCATCTTGTACGAAATCCTTCCTAGTTTGTTGCGTAAGCCGACGAACGGCACAGAACTGACGACCCAGGTTGAGAAGACCATTACTATAACCTGGTGGGGTAGATGGGATTTCATCACGGTGTTTTTCCAAACAGGGGGGTGCCAGAGATGTGTAGTGTGTACGTCTTCACATATAATTATGTAATGAATGTATACAAAACCTTGTAAAACATTTTGAAAGTGTAAACGGTGGAGTTTCTTGCCCATTCTTCTCCATACGAACACATTTTCAGTCTCCGGACTTCTATTGAGAAATTCGTCGTGAAATATACAATAATACTTCTGAATTGGGAATCGAACCCCCAGAAGAGTTCGATGTGCGTGTGTGTGTTACAGAATAGCATTTTAGAAAAAACTACAGGATTCTGTGTAGTTTCTATTTGCAGTGCAGTGAAGCTTTGAAACAAGAATATTAGTGACAACGAAACAGGAAAAATTACAACAAATACGTTAAACATAGTAAAAGAATATTAGTTGCGAAAAAACAATTATTAGTAACAAAAATTAACAAGGTGTGAAAAATACATAATAAATACATACATACATATTAATTAATTTGAATCTTTGCAAACTAATAAGAGTGGAGAAAAAAGTGGAATCAGAATAGAAAGGAAAAATATTTAATAAGAATGAATCTCGATTTAAAACTAGATATCATTAAAGTTGACAATACTTAAATGTATACTGCATTCGCGATTTATTTGCCAAGAATGTAAACAAATACGGGTTTATGGAAAAATAACTTTAAATCCTACACCATAAAGTTCAGTTTACGCTACAACTTCAAACATTTTTACAACTTTTTCAATAGTGCCAGCCACTCTGAAATCAACTTAATTCCCATTGAAATAAAATTGATATTTGTTTAACTTGAAATAATATTAATTTGAAACACATTTGAATAGACTTTAGGTGAGGCGCTCCCGGGACCGTCAGCGCTTCTAACACCTTGCCAACTGGCTTATAAAAGGTCAAATAAAATTGGCTAGCGAGACTGCAGATGTGATTGGTATCTATGTCTAAACACGATAAAATAAAGTGACTTTTTGTTGAAGTGAAAACTTCTTTAGCGGCGCTGTGTACTTTTTTTGGAATGGGTAAAAACTTCTAAACTGGCGTCAAATCACGTGACCCTGATCGAAAATTCGTAAGACGTAAAACGTAAGACAGCGCCATCTATGCACATCGGGAAGAACTACGAGGGCCTCGCGTACTAACTACGTAGTTCATCCAACAACGACGAGATGGCGCTGAACCACGGATATACAAAGTTGATACGACAGAGGGGCTTTCCTTTAAACTGCCTATACTAGATACCATTTTCAAGCTCTGTACCAAAAATCAATTAAATAGGAGCAGTAGTTTAGTCACAAATGATTTTTTAAGTTTTTGTTACGTTTGAACACGATGTATATTCCTAACAGCTGATTATCTCATACGCATAGGTCATGCACCTTAAAACGATAATCCGAGTATAAAATACATTGTTGCCGCACAAGTACAACCAAATATTTCACGAAGCAATAAATACACACACACTTGCACTTTCACTATGAGAGTGACAATCATAGCAAAACCCCCGCGCCTTTTTGCCGCGCGTAAAAGGAATAGAAATAGGTCAGTGTGTTGCTATTGCATCCTAGATCCTTGCGAATTTGCTAAAAAACTTGTTCTTTCAGTGCGCACGCGTCATCCATCCGGGATGTACGTTACGTAACACGGGAGCCCCGCCGCCGTTATGTTTTGTCGAACTCGCTGACAATAATTGTGATTTTGTTTTGTTATTGTGATAGACACTAAATAAGTTTAAGACAGTATTTCTTTTTTATTGTGACAGGATACGTAACTTGGGATTATTATTATTTAGTGTTAGTGTTTTTTTTTATTGACTGTTTTTATTGTGATAGGATACGTAATTAAACGTTGGTTGTGTGTGTGTGTAATAATTAAAGTGTTCAGCAATGCCTCGTGTAACTTACACGGCGTCAGAATACACTTACATGATTTTAATTTACGGTGAATGCCGTGGAAACGCAGCTTTAGCTCTGCGAACATACCGAGAAAGGTATGGTGACCGGCGCAATTGCCCTAGGAACACCGGCACCATACAATTGGCAGTACAAAGATTACGGGAATTAAAGTGCTTAGCGACGGACAGTGATTTAATTAGAAAAATAAATAACAATATTCTCCGTCGGTATAATTTGTGCATTAATAAGAATGGAGGACACATCGAGAATTTAAAAATTTTGTGTTTTTGTGTGTGCGCGTACTTTACAACCTTACCTAACATAAAATCCAGCGCGAGCGGTCAAAAACGGCCCGCACCCCGCGCCACCCACCCGCCCGCCACGAGATCACACACACGCACACGCGCTCCTTTGTTACCTAGGCATCTAAGGTCAGTCAAATTTATTTATAAAGGGTGGTGCGTTTCACTCTGACTTTTAAGCTATTTAGTTTGTTTGAAAAAAAAAAAAACTCATTTTTGGCGCTTTCTATTTTTGTACTGTATCGAATTAATACTATGCACGTATAGTATACGTAGTGTAATTTAATGCCCCTCTGTCATATCAACTCTGTATAACATTTTGTTTATAAGACGATTCACAAAATACACTCGTAATTGTTCAAGTTTTCACTTCTGTCGGCACTACCGGAGTGCCAGTGTTTTTTTTTTTGGCTTGTAGTGTTGTTACTTGAAGTTTGAGTTGAGAAAATCTGTTTTGTTTTGTTTTATCGTGTTTAAAGATCGAAGCCTATGACGTCTGTGAAATAACACTAACATTTTTTTTTAAACTGACGTTTCTTGTGACTACAATGTAAAAAAAAAAACAACATCAATTTAATTTATTTCTGTTTTATCATGATTTGGATATTTGGATATTGATAACCATGACGTCTGCGGAGTTTCGTTAGTTAATTTACTTTGACTCTGTATGATCGATAAGTTTGGAATCGAGATTCATGCTCGAGCTACGTTCTACAATGAGAGGTTTAAAAGCTTGCTCAGATAAAGCAATTGGAGCTCTATTACTTAAAAAATATAGTTTATTTTTCACTAACAGCGGCTCGTACATCGCGTAATCTGAGCAGACTAAAATAACACGCCTCTTGTAACAGCTTTCACAAAATAATTAACAGAAAATAATCGTCATTATAATTTCACAGATTTGACAGCTTTTATTTTTCTATTTGTAGTTTAAATCGAGAAAACCTGCAGTAATTTCAGTTATTTTACCTCGGATTTTGATCTTTATTTTCGTTACAATAAGGTTGATGTTGGCTTGCTACTGTCAGAGGTAAAATAACTTTGAAAGGACTGTAGGCACAGTACGCGGCCACAAATATAGCACATCGAGCTTAGAAAGAAAAGAAGGTGTATATTTAATAGCGTTTACGCCGTACGGCATTTCATACAAACTTTCAAGTCCTTGTTTTTCGAAAATGATGAACCGATTTTAATGAAACTTCATACGCATAAGCAGAATACAAAGGTCTAAAAAGTTAGTAAAGAACATTTTCGAAATGTCTTATTAAAAAAAAATGTAACTGGAAAACTCGGTTTCTATAGAAAATTCAAAATCGGTCTAATTTGGCTGTAACACTATTTTGCGAAAATGTTCTCAAGTAACTTTTTAGACCTTTGTATCCTGCTTATGCGAATGAAGTTTCAATAAAATCGGTTCATACATTTCGAAAAACAAGGACTTGAAAGTTTGTATGAAATGCCGTATGTCGTAAACGCTCTTAAGGCCACACGAAAACTTGACTGGAGCCGAGTACACCTGATTCAGCGTCACCGACCGACTGGAGCCGAATATACCCGATTCAGCGTCACAGGCCGACTGGAGCCGAGTATACACGATTTAGCGCCACCGACCCGAACGTGACGGTTGTTTCGTTCACTTTTCAAAACAGCTCAAAGAAACAAAAGTATATCTTTTTACACCCTAGTCGTCTCTTTCACTCATACTTGTGTGACCGTCTCTTTCTAACGCTCGATGTGTCATATTAAATTAAGGCTGGGGTACTGTTAGAGTGCTACAAGGATCTCTTGGCGCTCGAATGACGTTGACAGAGGGCGCTGTTGGTAAGAATTTGTGCATTGTTTTGTGAAATGTATGGAGAAACAAAATGGCGTCGTTAGTTCCGATTTTGGCCACGCGACAAGAGATCCTCATACTTTTTTTAAAAAATTCTTTTTTGTTAGATTTTGAATGTTTGTAAGTGCGTTTAACTCACCCCAATGACGAAGATCATTATTCTGAGAGGCAAGAGGAACATGTATCGTACAACAAACCCCATTGCCCAAATGATGGTCAGCCGCCATGTTAGGAATTCGTACTGTCTGAAACAGAAAGAATTAAAAAATAATAATAGATTTTTTTTTATTGTTTATAAATTAAGGAACTAAACAAAATACAAACATTAAACATCACAAAAACCTCAATAGGTTTGTCCGGATGTTGAAACACTTTAAGCAATCTTAAAAACTAACTTAAAACTTAGTTATTATACTCGTAACACATTGTTTATAAAAAATTGTGAGGTAGTTAGTAAATAACAACCATAATGAACAAAAAGCAACGAAGACGCTAATCACTTATTGAATGAAAGGCGTGTACACAGTATGATGCATTTTCAAAGAGAATCAAAGAATTTTTTGTATTTATTTTTATAGTTATTGTTTGTTATTTCCGATTGGAATTTTGTTGGAACATCATTAATTAGAGTTGGTATTAAATAAGCGTTCGTTCGTTTCCCGTAATAATTCTTGTATCTCGGTACTACCAGTTTTGACTGGGCTGCCATTCTTGTTGCAATGCTATGATTAGATATTTATCGTTACGGGTAATCACAAGCCCGAAAGTCTGACAACCAGTCTTACCAAGGGGAATCGTATTTTTTTTTTTTCATGATGGGAAATCATCAAATGACTCCGAGTGCGGAAGGGAGCGGAAGGGAGTGTCAGACTCTTACTGACTAAAACCCACCCGTGTTCCTTCCTTAGCCCTTTATGTTCCGGGCCAGCGGTAACCCTTTCGGACAATCCCGCTCCAGTAACTGAGTTGTGGAGATGGGCAGTCGCTCCATGTAAAATATATTCAACTGCATCCGGTTAGACTGGAAGGCGACCTCAACATAGTTGGGAAAAGGCTAGGCAGATGATGGTTCAGTCGCTTATAAGAAATTTTTTTATAATAGTTTATAGCCACATTGTCGAATTAGGTCTTAGATCTGTAAAGATTGTAAGAGATGTAGCGGTATCTACAACGCCACAAGCAAACAACGCGTCACACTGACGTCACGCAAAATCCTGCATCGCGCAAGCAGAGTTTACCGCGCAACTAGCATAGATACAACGGCCCGACATGAACCATCGGGCAGTTGCCCGCCAGATACAACACCCGTCTGGTCGGAGGATCCTCCCTTTTCTATAGAGTATGAGTGAACTTTACACCCTGTTCTTCATACCTGTATAGAGGTAAAAAAAAAAAAAATATAAAAAAAATCTGGGTGAGTTTTGACACGGGACCTCAGGTGGCTAACTCCTGGTAACGTATTCTCTATGACACACACATTGAACGAAACCGCGCGAAATGAACGCGAAGTTGGCGTGATTAGCTAAGGAATTAAGGGGCTTACAGAACCTAAACACAAAAAACGCAAGTTTTATAAACAATAAAAGTAGGTATATGATCGACTACAGTAAACAAAATCAGAAAAATATATGATATTTTTCAGGATATATGCTAGGTAGATAGTGTGTTGAAAACATAACTAATTTGATACGGAAGACAAAAATCATGAAGATATCTCTAAAAACTTTCTTTTTACAATAAAAACCATACTAATATACATACTATCAGTCTGATTTTTTGTCAGATTATTCTACAAGCAATATTATTATATATTTTTTTAGTCCAAACAATAGATTTTTTGCAATTAAATTATTAAATTAAATAATTGCTTCATACTTTGCAGTAAGTTACCAGCGTTGTGTCATCGCGCTTCTCTTTCTTTTCTATGAAGTCCGACAGTGACCGCGCTTTAGGTCATGCAGTCGCCTTAACGTGGCTTCGAAGTAAGGAATCATTGAGGAGTTAGAAGCCGCATAATGACTTGCTTACTTGGTTGCAGAGATGATTGAAATAATCACTCTGAACGTTTATAGTGATCAAACATCTATGCAAAAGACGTACGCAAGTTAAATAAAATGTATATATGGATGTCACGTGATCAAATTTGAACGTTAATCTCTCGGAAACATGACACTTTGCTGGGTTTGGTCTTATATGTTCCATGCGCGGCAGCCATTTTGAAAAAAAAAACAAAATGGCGCGACAGTAGGGTCTGCCAGGCTCCGTATAAAAATCCTTAATCCCCTTTATTGCTAAAAATAAAGACACGCCCTGATACCAAGTGACAATTTCACCGATAAGAACAAAACCCCGCACAGCAATACTGCCGCCTTAAGTAAAAGGGGCGCATCTGAGGAAAGGGAATGGAGAAAAATGAGCCCTAATGGATACGCCTTTTTTGTTTAGTAAGGTTTATTTTTCTATACATTTTTGGCCGATATTCGTCATTTTCGCTTGCTGCGGCAGAATATTATGTAGCCAATCATTTTCATTCAGCCAAAGGGGGCCAAAGGGGTCGAATGCCTTTTACAATCAAATTCACGATTATAATTTTTAGCTATTGTTAATCTTTATGATAAGTCGACCACCCGCCGATATCTAAACAAAAAGGTATTACAGCATTTGTAATCCTGTAATCTAAGATAATGTTTGTAAAGTTCTAGACCTTTCTTTTTTATATTTAAAAGAATCTATACTTAATTAATAGTATGCAGGGTGTAAAAAAACACTATAAAGTGAAAAATAACTTTCAATTTCGGAAGTCGGTGTCTTTGGGTTTGTATTTTAGTTTTTTGCCACCGACTTCCGAAATTAAAGTTATTTTTCACTTAATAGTGTTTTTGGAAGTCGGTTGTTTTTTTATTGTAAAAAAGTTTTTATTTTTCACTTTTTAGTGGGTCAGTTTGTAATTTATCTAAGTTACAATAGCCTACTGTCAACTGCTCATCACCTTTTACAAATTGCTTTTCCCAATGCAGGGGCGTTAATTGTTGAGGAGTTCTCCCAGTAAGAACCAGGAGAACTGGCGCTGATTGAGAAGTCACCATCAACTCCACTCCACCATACGCATTGTAAAGTAATCGAATCGCAACCCGTGAAATATTTGTCATTGAGTAGTTCCGATGGCCATTTGTGGTCTTCATCATCAGCTCCACTTTACCAAATTATGATTTCCGAGAGCAAATGCTTAAGTTACTTTAAAAAAATACCCAAATCGATAGCGAAACTAAACCTATAGAGGTTTGCCTAGAGGGTTTCCCTCGATTTCCATGGGATCCTCTCATCAAATTCCGACTTGATGATAATGGGACCACCTCGGAGAGTATACCCTTTCAAACAAAAGAAGAATTTTTGGAATCGGTCCAGGCGTCTTCGGGTAATCGGTGAACATACATAAAAAACAGCATGTGTGCAATTCACACGTGGTAGAAGTGAAACCTTCAAAAACACTATAATGCTTCCTATCTCATTTTCTCCCACGTTAAATCTTACATGTCTCTTTTTACTGTTGCTTTTTCGTTTCATAAAATTTCAAATCACAACGATGCAAAAGAAGATTTCACTTAAAAAAAAAATCGAACATTACTTTTAAACTCGCATAAATTTTCTACCAGTCAATCTTTGGGTGATGCAGAGACAAACAGTGGTAGGTGCAATCATAAAAATTGAGGAACAAATACATATTTTAAATACGGATAAACCTATTAAAACTATAAAATACGCAAAATTTCAAAGCAGGTTCAGAATTAAATACTGAAGCCATGGTAACTTGTTGCGGACCATGCGAAACATACCTATTAGTCCTAGTGAGGAGGTTCCAACTCCTCAACTCCTCAGCCTCGAAGACGGAGGTGACCTGGTCCTCAATGATGGACTCCATGCCAGCCTTGACTAAGTCCAGGCAATTGGCTAGATGGAACTCGATGTTGTTCTGGAAAAGTTAAAGAAATACATACTTGTTAAAATCTGGTTAGGTTAAGGTTACTTCGTAGTAGGTAGTCAAAAATGGCACGGTTGATTTTCATACAGATCGTGATACATGCGTTATCTAGGTCTATCTATATATGTGGTAGGTACTTAAGTGATAAGAGAGAGAGATAGAGAGAGAGCGAGAGAGAGAATGTCGCATGGAGGGGGCGTAACGCTTTTTCTCCATGTGATGATTTCTACCAGTGTACTCCTAGCGCAAGCCGCGTTAAAAAACTTCGTTGCAAAAACCTTGCTTTTTAACACGTTTTTATTAGCTTAACTTGGTAACTAACAAATCATGTAATAAAATCTTAGAAGTCAATTTTAACCTACTTGCAACTGTCGTATCGAAATGAAACTTTGTATGTATATGTAGTTCGGATGACAAAACTATAATTTGGTATCTTGGAGCTGATCTGATGATGGAGTCAGGATGTGAATGGTGGAAATCTTTAATGGCTACTAGGAGAACCCTCGAGATTGGGCTCATATGATTTGTTTTGACGAGACCAATAGACTGGAAATGCGCGTTTTTTTGACCCGATATTCCCACGAGATCAACACTTATGCGAGTAAAACCGCGGGACGCTGCTAGTACTCTATAAAAAAGGGAGGATCCTCCGACCAGAAGTGTTGTGTCTGGCGGGCAACTGCCCGATGATTCATGTCGGGCCTTTGTATCTATGCTAGTTGCGCGGTAAACTCTGCTTGCGAGATGCAGGATTTTGCGTGACGTCAGTATGACGCGTTGTTCGCATGTGGCGTTGTAGATACCGCTACAATTCACGTGCATTAAACTTGACTTTTCCTTTCTATATTAGTACAGTTATCTAAGATAACGGAAGGTTGAATACCATTTGCTCGATAACAATACTGTAGGTACTTAAGTGATAAGAAAGTGAAATAAATCTCGTTAAAAGTAAAATAAACATAATTAAGGTCATAGTAAACATATCAACTCGGAAAGGGATCGTCACCGTATCGCCTTTCGCCTCGCCATCAAACAGGCGCAAACCTAACGTAAGCACGTAACCAAAGCGGATCAGAAGCTCCGATACGTCGACTCTGCTACGGCTAGGCGACGCCGCTATTACGGCTCGCCGACCGCTGGTTGATGGTGCAGCAGGTAGGCCGCGGGAGGGGTGAGAGGGGTAAGGGCCTGGCCACAGTCTCTGGCGGTGCGGGGCGCGGTGCGGCCGGAGACGCGGCGGGCGGCGCGATTTGCGATCGTATGCCACAGCTAGAGTAGTTGCGACCGCGGTGGCGTCAGCGGTGGACGTATTTAGAGAATGGGTGAACTATTAAAATGCCTACCACAAAAAAGGAAAATGGAAAAAATAAGGAAAAGGAAAAAAAAAGGAAAAGGGAAATTGGAAGGAAAAAAAAGGAAAGGACAAAAGGAGGAAATTGTTGTTTTATTTCGGCCCACAATTTTTTTATAACATGCCTATATTTATGATGTGGATGTTTTGACATCCATATTGCTGGTCTACTCAATATTTCACTAATAAATTGTTCCATATCCATTATTTTTATGATACAACGCGCGACAAAAACAAAATGATTTGTTTCGGTCGCGCGATGTCTGAATGCGTCCACCGATGCCGCCGCGCGCGCCGCTCTGAGCTGTGGCCACCTCGATACTCGCTAGTACATTTGTTTCACTCGCACCCCGCGCAGCCCGTCGCCGCCGCGTACCGCGCGACTCTCACCGCGCCGCAAGTCGCGCCGCTGTGAGCGTCGCCGGTAGCTGTGGCATACTTCATAGTTTGTCTACCATTTGTTTTCGCCGCTCACCGCTTGCCGCGCCTCCCGCCGCAGCGCAATCCGCGCCGCTCTTGGCTGTGGCCAGGGGGTCAGGGTGGACGAGAGGCGTAAAGCTCGGATACGGAGAGACGTAAGCGCAGGGATGACGAGCCGTAAGCACGGGAACTGCAAGGTGAACACGCACCGCACCGCGGTTCGTGAGCTTGTCCCGAGGCGAGGCGATTACGTTACGATTCCGATTAGTGTGCGTTGCAGTAGGGAGTTTCATACGAAGAATACCGAACTGCTCGAGTTGATACGGTGACGATCCCTTTCCGAGTTGATGTGTGCTATGACCTATCTTCTAGTTACCTCTCCATTCCCCTGACTAGGCTTATGTCCGTTCTGCACCCTCTCTTGACTAGAACTTCTCTTGTAGTTCAGTTCTGGCGAAGGACCCAGGATCTCTTGGCGTTCTATCACCGTATTCAGCGTACCTGGGGAAGAGAGTGGAGGAGGTTAGCGTGAGAAAGACGGCGGAGTGAAAGAGCCAGGAGTCTGGATTTGTAAACGTCTGGTGGAAATAGGCTCGCCCCGTATATGAGACTTAAAAACAAAACGTTTTTATAAAAATAAAAAAAAAACAAAAATATATTTTTTTAATATTTTTTGTAAAAAAGTTTTTATTTTTCACTTTTTAGTTGTACCTACCTACCCCAAACAAATTCATATATCACTACTTGCTATGTGAATATCAGTGACAGAAAGCTATTGAACACATCTGCCTACCCCTTTAAAGGCTACAGGCGTGATGTGATGGTGTGTGATTGCGTAAACAATGCGTACATACGCTATAGCAGCAATCGCGGTTGATTTGCTGGCATTTATTGAAGAGTTCCGTTGTCTGTCTCCGAAACTCATCATCAGATCTTTACGAAATTTAAATGGGACCATTTCGGAATAAAGCTCTTTCGAACAAAATTTTGCAAATCCGTCTATTTACGATGAGGTTATGCCCAAGCATACATTAAAAAAAAATAGAAACATCCGAATTGAGAACCTCCTCCTTTTTAGAAGTCTGTTAAAAAACATAGCTGGCGAAATCTGGGTGTGCTGTTGGTTCACCAGCTCTGCTTAACCCCTCTGGAAATATACGTCTATTTTAATGCTACCTACGAATACTGCTCATACCACAATAACTTTCAAATAACACCACACTTTAAAACGTAAACTTACATACGTTTTATGTAAAGAATGGCACAAGATCACTTACAAAGCAATTTTCTGTCATTGTGCAGTAAATTACTCTCACATGCTGTAAGTATCATCAACTACGTAATATGCTTGGCTTGAGTATTACAAGATACGGATGGATTTTTTACCGACTTTAAAAAAAGAGGAGGTTCTCAATTCGGATGTTTATATATTTTTTTTTATGATGTTCGGGCATAACTCCCTCATATATAGACGGATTTGCAAAATTTTTCGAAAGAGGTTTATTCCGAAATGGTCCCATTGAAATTTCGTAAAGGTCTGATGATGAGTTTCGGAGACAGACAACGGAACTCTTCAATAAATGTCAGCAAATCAACCGCGATTGCTGCTATAGCATATGTATGCATTGTTTACGCAATCACACAATATAGCATCACGCCTGTACCCTTTAAAGGGGTAGGCAGATGTGTTCAATAGCTTCCTGCCACTGATATTCACATAGCAAGTAGTGTTATATGAATTTGTTTGGGGTAGGTAGGTGCAACTAAAAAGTGAAACAACGTAGCAACATTACACTTATCCCCTTACTAATAAACGTATTGCAATCAGATGAATAGATACACACCGATTTCTCCCTTTCAATCGTCAGTAATTTGACTTTCGAAAGAAGAAGACAAAGCGTTGTGTAACTAGACAACCGCTATACAACGTTTATTAGTAACGGGGTAAGATTGGAAATAATACTTAGTTGCAAGCGATTTTTATTTTTCTAGTAAGTTGTCGACATCCTAAGCTTACATAACAGGTTTTCTTTCAACGTTCCGCACGTTCTTTTAATGTAGGTTACGTACGTTCAGACGCCAGCACATGAAGATACTACAATCTATCAAATTATTTTAATAGATTTTCAACTTTATCTCGAAAACGTAAGGTTCAAAGGTGATTCGGAAAATTTGACATTTTCGGGTAGTTTGATGTGCTGGCTGGCGTCTGTCTGTACATTAAAGGTAATTATTTTAATAGATTTTCAACTTTATCTCGAAAACGTAAGGTTCAAAGTTGATTGGGAAAATTTGACATTTTCAGGTAGTTTGATGTGCTGGCTGGCGTCTGTCTGTACATTAAAGGTCTATCCACTCATATCTGGGGGCCTAAAAAGGCCAATTTGGCAGAATCATAAAAGGATAACATTATGAATCATAATGGACAGTTAACTGTTAAGTTAATCGTATCAAATCCCATTGTTGAGTATATGATATTAATTTTAATTTGATAACTCCACGCGTTCCTGAGAACTGGCGGACAGACAGACAGACAGACAACGAAGTGATCTTATAAGGGTTCCGTTTTTCCTTTTGAGATACGGAACACTAAACATCGTAAAAGGTACTGTCGTAGGTATGTATAAAGACAGAAAGCTCTCCACTTACCATTCATCCCCCCATTCTCCTTAATGATAGCTGAAGGTGGCTTGTCGTCATCAGGCACAGGAGGCAAGTCTTCCTCATCAGAGCTGTCTGTTTTTTGTATCTTGATCTTCGCCACCTCAATGTGTTGCCTGCCATACTGGAAACAAGAAAAAGGGGGATTATTCGTAGATACAGCGCTACAAGAAACGATCTGTTTGGGAACGATGATTTTATGTCCGAAGTACTGTGACAGGATTTATGAAAGTGTTGTTAACTTTTTACCAGTCTCTTGGGTACATTACCAGTCGACAGCGATGCGGATGAATTTTTCGACGCAATTATTTAGTTTCTGTATAGTTTTAGTTAAGTTAGAATTTAATTTTGTTATTTTTGGTTTTTATGTCTGTGTATAATGTCACCTGGTTCAAATTAAATAATTTCTTGTACTTACCACAAAAAAAAAAAAACTTTTTACCTGAACTTAATGATTTTTTTATCTTCTCTTTTTAAATGTGCACGTGTATACCAACTTGTCCCAAAATACAACGATAAGCGGGCACCAGAGGGTGGACACCTGCTCATGACCACTCGAGTAAAAATAATGAATAAAAAAAAAATTTTTTTTTGGAAATTGTCGATTCATGTCGGGACATTGTACAATGCTAGCCGCGCGGTAAACTTTGCTTGCGCGATGCAGGATTTTGCGTGACGTCAGTGTGAAGCGTAGTTCGCATGTGGCAAAGTAGATGCCGCCACAGATGCTAGTAGCGTAGTCATAGGACATAAATATAACAAAAAAAACTGTGGGTTTACAATACAATACAGCACTGCCAACCGCTTAGGGCAATATCTAATAGAGGTGGTGGTGGTTATCTACAAATTGCAAAACTGGAACCAAATGGTTCAATTTTTGCCATTTGGCTACGGAACCCTAAAAACAGCAATTTCTCTAGTTTTAGTATTACTACAGAAGTACACATGCGGTTGATCGTACGCGCAGTTCACCTTGCTCAGGCGCCGGCAAGGTCAAATAAGTAATCATACATAATCATAAAGCACGATGCGTGTGTTGTTGGTTCGATTACCGGATACTTTACAATTATGTATCTTGTTACATCGAAAGTTTTTTTTGTTACGTAATGTGGTAATTGCTGTACGGATTTGGATGCAATTTAGTGAATATTCTAGAGATAATTAATATTATTCAGGATATTAGATACTTTTATATTAAGAGTAGGGAACCAGCAAAAAAAACGATGGATGGACTGTGTGAGTGATATATGTAATATAAATTCGAAAGTGACTCGTCTGTCTGTATGTTACCTTTTCACGCCTAAACCATTGGACGGATTTCGATAAAATTTGGCAGAGAGATAGATTGCATCCTGGGGACGGACACAGGATAGTTTTTATCGACATACCTCGCGGGCGAAGCCGCGGGCGGAAGCTAGTATTATTATAAATTTGCTCACCGTTGGAGGATTCAGTTCTAGGCTATCGGCTGAGGAGAGCTGGTCAGGTTATATCGCACCTCCTCTACATGGATGACCTAAAACTCTTTGCCCCCAACAATTTGCAACTAATGGAGCTATTGAAAGTAACTGAAACATTCAGTAGCGCCATTGTTTTGAATGGTGTGTGTGGGTTTTAAGGCTCCTGCAAATAGGCGCGACGCGCGACGCGAATCGCGCACGACACAAAGGCACCGCTCGTTGCGCGACTTGCGGTGCCTTTGTGTCGCGTGTCGTGTCGCGCCTGTTTAAAGGAGCCTTTAGTCAGTAAGAGTCTGACACTCCCTTCCGCTCCACCCAGAGCGGGAGGGGGACATTTGATGATTTCCCAACCTGAAAAAAAAAAGCCTTAATTTTGAACAAAATTGTCCTTGACATCATTTTTTCCTCAATTAACGGGGGTGAAACCGCGGGGCACAGTTAGTAATTGATAAGCCGCTAGACATTTTATGTATTCCGAGGTTTACCTCAGAGACAAGCTAATTAATCAAGGAAAAATTACCTTAATAGGCTTCGTAATACAACTACACAGAATAAATCGTTATACGCATGTCTGTTTTACCTGTTTCTATAAATAAGGATATCTTCTTGAATTATTAATTAGAATGACGATTTCACGAAACAGTTATTCTTTGGAGTTACGTGGTCTTAGAGAGTTGTGTTGGTGACTTTAATGATTATAATTCTGTAAAGACATATTTGTTACGGCCGCGAATCATATATTAATCAACGTACAACTTAATACTGACCAGCAAATTGCAAAAAACATAAAAAAAAAATTGAATTTCGCGGGCTACCCTGGCGCTTTTCATTTCACCCGGACCGATCGGTACCGACCCGCACAGACTCGCCTGCACCGGAAACCTGTTTCATTATATAAGCACTCTATGTTGGGGTCAGCTTCTAGTCTAACCGGATGCATCTGAATGCCAGTATTTTACAAGGAGCGACTGCATATCTGACCTCCAGAAAACCCAGTTACTAGATAATACTATGCCCCTTGGTAAGACTGGTTGTCAGATTTCGGGCTTCTGACTATCCGCAACGACTGTCAAAGATCCACGAATGACCGCCGTTTTTTTTTTTTTTGTTTCCGGGGTAGAAAATCCTCATGGATGTCCGCCGCCCTGGGGCGGGCGGCGGGGTCTGTCAGACTCTTACTGACTAAAAACCACCAGCGTATGCCACGCAGTGTCCTCCCGGCAGTCGACGCAGTGGTGACACCGGGCGTCCGGCTCCCTGTTTATGCGACACAGGTACTTCCCGAAGCAACCATGCCCCGAGAGCACCTGCGTCACCCGAAACGACAGGGAGACGAATGACCGCCTAGACCAACGGCTTAACGTGCTTTCCGAGGCACGGAGGGGGGTCTTGGTATGTAAAGAGAGTCACCCATCCACGGACCAACCGCATCATGTGTAGCTTAACCTGATCGATCGACCTGTGCGGATGTTTTACTTAGACACATGAAGGTTTTGCTATAAATAAACAACAACAACAAAAACCTGTATAGTACTTTGTATTTTGACCTACTCAGTATATAATCGTCGGCTTCCTACAAAAAGTGACGCATCAAAACAATGATTCGTACAAAAGAATAATGTTCAAGACCAAAGTACAACTGTGGTTCAACAGAGTTCCATTAGTTATCTAATAATTAATTGCCTTAAAAATACATAAGATATTATTTATTTTAAGGGCTGATTTTTCCATCGCCAGATAACTTTTATTCGAGGAATAAAATTGACGTTTGGCAGTTTTTGTATAGAAACGACCGTCAAAATTTCAAAATTATTCCTCGAATAAAGTTATCAGATGATTGAAAAATCAGCCCTTCAAGTGAAAACTTCTTTTATAGGCGCGTTGAGCATTTTTTGAGATGGGAAAAAGCTATTTGGGAACCTAGATATTCTGTAATCCAATCGGAATAAATACACACTAACCTAAGAATATGTTTGATTTACAAATTATTATGGTATTACGTTTGTATGAACTACGCATGCTACGCCGGCCTCCTTGCTTCTTCAATACTTGCGTCTCTGTGAGCCGTCATCTTAGTATCACAACAAACACACAAACAAATTAAGAACCCTGTTCTGTCATTAACAGAAGTATTAATTACATAATCCAATTACCTAGTTGTTAGGGTTCCGTACGAACAAATGTAAAAACGGAACCCTAAAGGCTCCTTCAAACAGGCGCGACGCGCGACCCAAACGCACCGCAAGTCGCGCAACGAGCGGTGCCTTTGTGTCGCGCGTGATTCGCGTCGCGCGTCGCGCCTGTTTGCAGGAGCCTTTATAGGATCACTCGTGTGTCTGCCTGTACTCTGTCCGTCTGTCACAGCCAATTTGCTCTGAATCTAATGGACCAAATAAATTGAAATTTGGTACACATACGAATTTCTGTGACCCAAACACGAACGTGCAACGTAACTACAAGAATTTTCAGTAAGGGGGGTTCAGTTTTGGGAGGTGAATAAGAACATACAAAAAAAAGTTTTGCAAACTGTACCGTGTGCGGCATATCAAATGCAGGGCATCCTGTAAGGGTCTCAAATATTATTATGTTTATATTTTTTAAATAAATAATCCTGAAGTAATTTAAGAAAATAGTGAAAAAATTTCAATTTTCCCGCCTTATTTTCGAAATTAAAACCCTAAAAGTAAAAATTAAAAACACAAAGCAATTTCTATACTTATAGATTACAGAAAACCTATCGGAAGTCTAATGTCTTAAAATAACATGGTAAACCTCAAGGACTGACTTTACCAGTCAGATATCTTTTAATCGTGGAATAAAATTGACTTCTGACAGTTCTAGTTTGGAAAAACTGTCAAAATTTCTAAATTTATTCTCAGGATAAGACGTATTCTAAATATAAAAGTTTCATGGAATGCGCCCTAAATCGCACAGTTATGTTGGCATGTTTATGGAAACATGTTTTTCAACCACAATGTCAGGTTTATTTTTGGGATAAATTCGACCATTCTTTCCAACTACGGAACCCTCCACTGTGCGTGGTTTGACACGCACTTGGCCGATTTTTACAATGACGTAAGGTTTTTATTATCATTATGAACTTCGATCGTCAGTAGTTCGTGTTAGTGATAAATGTTATAATTAATTGTTCATTCATTGACGGACATCAACATAGGTACATCATAAGTCTTAGGACAAAGGTCAAACATGCGCATGAGTTGATTACCTAGATAAGATTCCTGCAGTTTACGAATACACTGAGAGTAGCACTACTGGTTCCCGCTATATTTCCCTCTCCTTTGCTCTTTCCTTTATTCGTATCTATCCCTCTCTTTCGCACATCCCGATTCCTCACCAGGTGGCGCTGCCAAATGTGGGCTTAGGCCATGGCAGTGAATCGCTGATCCATGAGTTAATATGACACATCGAGCTTAAAAGACTATCACATATGACATAGGCATGAGTGACAGAGACAACGCTCTAAAAAGCTGAACTTCTAAAAATAGAAAACTTAAATTGCGTAACACACTGCCGCGGCTAAATAATAACAGCCGCACAGGTCGATCGATCAGGTTAAGCTACGCTTGCCGCGGTTGGTCTGTGGATGGGTGACCATCTTTACATACCGAGACCCCTCCGTGTCTCGGAACACGTTAAGCCGTTGGTCCCGGCTGTCATTCGTGGATCGATCTTTGACAGGCGTTACGGGTAGTCAGAAGCCCGAAAGTCTGACAACCAGTCTTACCAAGGGGTATCGTATTACCCAGTAAGTGGGTTGTGGAGGTCAGATAGGCAGTCGCCTCATGTAAAATACTGGTATTCAGCTGCATCCGGTTAGACTGGAAGCTGACCCCAACATAGTTGGGAGAAGGCTAGAGAGATTGATTTATTGATTTTATAGTTTGACTAGCAACGTCCCGCAGATTCACCCGCATAAGTATCAATCCCGTGGGAATACCGGGATAAAAACTATCCTATGTCCTTTCCCGGGACTCAAACTATCTCTATACCAAATTTCAACTAAATCGGTTCAGCGGTTTAAGCGTGAAGAAGTAACTGACACAGACACTTTCGCATTTATAAATACATATTAGTATCCGATTAACGCACTACCGATTTAAGGCTCGTACACACAGGCGCGACGCGACATGCGACACAAAGGCACCGCTCGTTGCGCGACTTGCGGTGCCTTTGTGTCGCGTCGCGCCTGTGTTCACGAGCCTTTATCCTTAAACTATTAATTACCTTTTGATGTTACTTTTAAGATTACCTTTTGATGTCATACTTATAAACGCTAATTTCTGCAATGTCGATATAACCAATTAGCATACTTTACTTTGTGTATTTACATTTAGTACATTTCAACGTTTGTCATTCAATGATGAAACGGCTAGTCGGATTTGGATAAGATTATGATCATGAGATTGTGTGCCTAGAAATAGCCCGTGAGGGTACCCTTCATCCAGAATTTTTTTGCGAGGACGTCTAATTATTATTTTAGAATAACATTAAAAAACTAAAATAACACGCTTAACAGATTGGACTCGTCAAAACAAAACATATGAGTCCAAACTCGAGGGGTTTATTAGTAGGTTGTAGCCACTGAAGAGTTCCACTGCCTGGCTCCATCATCATCAGCTCCAAGATACCAAATTATAGTTTTGTCATCCGAACTACATACACATACAGAGTTTCATTTCGATACAACAATTAGAAGTAGGTTAAAATTGATTTCTCAGATTTTATTGGATTGTTTATTAGTTACAAGTGAAGCTAATAAAAGCGTATTAAAAAAAGGATCCTCAAAGGAAGGCAGAATGTTTAGTACACCTATATTTCGTCGTTAAAATCCGGTTAGACTGGAAGCTGACCCCAACGTACGTTGTGCAAAGGCTAAGCAGATATTCACCATCTTCCTACTCGGGGTCGGCGCAAGACATTTTCTTCTTCCAATCTCCCCTGTCAATCGTCACGCTACCATTCACTCCCTCCTCTTACATATTCATCCTCTCACAATCCATCTACCCATTTTGTTTTCGGAGGGAAACCCTCAAAAGGCACCCGACATCCGGGCAGGAGGTCAGGGAGCATGTGATTTATACCTCACTAAAACCACCCCGGTGATCACAATCAGCACATAGGGGTGGTCCCGATTCCTCTTAAAAGACCAATTCTGGAACCCCTCCCCCCCCGGTGCAACGCCTGTAAAATCCATTTAACTGGAGGCATGATAGAATGAATTGCAGAAGTGCGGACGAAAAAGGTCATGGGACAAAATGTCTGACGATGCCATATGTCTACTTTGCGTCATGTCCTTGGAGACACGTGTCGCGGCATTTTTCCTCTAGGGTATTAAGACGAGGACACTCAAGCACGCAACGACTGCGACTGGTCCTCATATTCAATGTCAGCAATCGGTGAAAAGGAGTACACTTGGAGTATCTCTGAGGAATTGAATTCGGAATGTGAAAAAAAGATGATGATGGTGGTTCCGGGCTGAAATGATGGTGAACATCACGCTACGATTCTTAGAAGACGAGCAAGAAGAAAAAAGTCAGAAAGAACGCTAAGTGAACGGAGTAGCACGGGCGGGCGATGCGATGCGACGCAGTGGATCGGCGGAAACAAGAAATTTCACGCCGACGAAGTTGCGCGTAGAAGCTAGTGAAATGAAATTGTTTATTCTATAAAGATCGGAATAACTTTTTCACGTCTTATCTTTTTTTAATAAGCTAGATGAGGTCGGCGTTTCCTATCTGACTACTCTGAGAAGAAAGGCTGAAACAAACTCTGAGGTCACAGTTTGTTTTAAATTCCAGACATAATCTTAGTCAGATCAGGGGGCTTACTCTCCAAACTAATTTTAACTCCAATGAGATGCCAATATGATTCCAATGTTAATTTTACAGTCACGTGATTCGGTATTCTTGAAAACAATGTTGTCAAAAATTACCCCATGCCAAGCCCGAACCCAATTCCACTTAGTTCTCCAAAATGGACACCCAATCTAAAAATCATTTGGCGCTAGCATCGAACTCAAGAGTACGAAACGTCACAATTCCAATGTCGATCTATCGGAATTAAATTGAAGAGTAAGCACCCAGATCATGTGAAGACCATCTGGATTAGTGTCTCAAATGGTCTTTTGAGAAAATTACCACACAGATTTGAGTGGTTCAGTCCAGTCAGTGTAAGTATTTTCAGTACAGATAGCGCCATCCACGAAGACGCGCCCCACACTTCTTCCTAATTGCTTCAAGTGTGCAACATTCCGCTAGTGTTTTAGTTTTGTCATCATTTCAGCTGAAAGACGTCCACAGCTGGACATAGACCTCCCCCAAGCACCTCCACTTCGACCGGCACTGTGCTTCTCGCATCCAACGGGTTCTTTCACAAGGTCGTCGGACCACCTTGTGGGAGGCCTTCCAACGCTACGTCTTCCTGTACGCGGTCGCCACTCCAGAACCTTTCGGCCCCATCGGCCATCTGTTCTGCGAGCAATGAGCCCTGCCCACTGCCACTTAAGTTTGGCAATTCTTCGGGCCATGTCAGTTACCTTGGTTCTCCTGCGGATCTCCTCATTCCTGATTCGATCACGCAGGGAAACTCCAAGCATAGCCCTCTCCATTGCCCTTTGGGTGACTTTTAGCCATCTTATAAGACCCATTGGTTCATCCATTAGTTTTGTTGATACACAGTAATTACTTGTCAGTGGATAATTAGTGTGTATCAAAAAACTAAAACACCAGCGGAATTAACTAGCGATTAGTAAGAAGAGTGGGGCGCGTTTTCGTGGATGGCACTATCTACATATAATCGTGTAGCTCAACTCAAAACTTGAAGAAGTGAACTACATAAACGCCTCTCTATTACCAACCAATACAGTACAGTTTGAAGAAACTGAAATTCAGTGTGAAGGCCCCGGTTCATGGACGTGTTAACAAACAACATTCTATTTTCAGAAGTTTTATCATTCACTAACCGACGAATGAAATGTATACAAATACTTTTAACGAGTGATGCATGCATACAAAAAATGTCTAGAGCATTATCTGCCTTATAATGCCCCCACTGCTGGGGCACAGCCCTCGTCTCAGTAAGAGGGAGTGGCCTGTGCTGTAATCTACCACGCAGGCCTAGTGCGGGTTGGTAGATGTCACATGTCTTCGAATTTTTTGTTCTAGGACATGCCGGTTTCCTCACGATGTTTTCCTTCACCGTTTGGAGAGCAATAGTGATGAAATAATTGACATACACTAAAGTGCCCTAATTCACTATGAGCACTTAAAGATTCCCTTTTCGAAACGATGTCAATTCCTTATTTACATTTGAAGGGCACAGCGGAAAAACATGCCATGTCACAGAGACAATGAACTGAGTAATTGCTAAATTAGTCTTTTGATCCTCATAAAAAGGTACAAAAAGCTTGAAATAAAAGATAATTATAAAGAAAATATATTTGTTTTAGTAGTGTATTACAACAAACCTTTTTTTTTCTTATATTTATTAAGTTATCAAAAAAATAAAGAAGTAGGTCAGAAAAAATTCAGGCAAAAAACGTCCATGAAAAAGTTATTATTTAATAGTAGTTTATAAAACTGTTGCATAATGAGGGGTATTAAACACGAGTGTGTGTTTACAAACCGAGCGGAGCGAGGTTTGTAATAGTATCACACGAGTGTTTGCTTATTATTGCACTGTATCGATATTTTCAAATAAAGATTATTCCGTAAAGGCTCGTACACACTGGCGCGACGCGACACGCGACACAAAGGCACCGCAAGTCGCGCGACGAGCGGTGCCTTTGTGTCGCGCGCGATTCGCGTCGCGCGTCGCGCCTTTGTGTAGGAGCCGTAATGCTGCATGTTACTGCAGTGTGTGTTTTGGCATTTTGTTCTACCACTTTTGTACTATACAATGGCATTGCCAGTTCAAAAAATGTAAAAATGTGACATTGCATATTTTTCCCCTGTGCCCTTCATTTGCTATTAATGTATTCGCTATGACACAATGGTGTGGTTTGAACTGTCAAAATACATGTTGTCCGTACGGTTGACATTTCGATTCCCTGCCGTTAACAAGACACGATATGACGTGGTAAGATCTCGCGGGGAATAAATAGTACAGAATTGGGGCCCTGCTTTAGTTCGAACCCACGACGTACAACTCGTAAGTTGCGGCTGTCACCCCTGGGCCTCCAATGTTTGGAGAGTCTGGACGATTTGGCCAGTAACTGGGGGGGTCTATTTCCTAAACACGGTCGTATCCTTCTCGGTATCACTTACGGACACTTGATTAGTTCGGGGCCCGAAATAACAATGAATGACAACATGATTTGACAGATGTCCCTATAGCCGATAATCCGATATGTAATTGCCCGTCCGAAAAATTGAATTCGAAACATGATTTGATGGCTCATCTAGTTTCAAATGGGGCATCTTTGTTAATGGACTTGAGGGAGTAGATGGTCTTCTTGGAGTTCATTAAAATAGTTACGAGTCTATATGTCGAGCATCGATCCTCTGCTGCGCAGTCTTTCCTCTCTCTTTTCCAAATGCTATTGTGGACTTTCGGTACGAGTCAAGTGCGTACATCCATCTTCGCTTTTGACTCTACGGGTTTTGATACTTGAAAGGAACCCGCACAAAATGTTAGGAAAAAGCCGTTCGGTCAATTTAGCTGAAATTTTGATACAATATAGCGTATATCCACAGATATAGATAGACCTAGATAACGCAAGTATCACGAACTGTATGAAAACCAAGCTTGCCATTTTTTGAGTACCTACTATGACGTCACAAGCTCGCGCTCTCGCTCACGCTTACCCAGCCAGCAGTACACAGGACTGAGCTCGAAAGTGGCGGCTTACGATTTTTGAACGTAAGCTGATGCGATTTTTTGGCACGCGAAGTAGTTGCACTTGCATTATCTAGGTGTATCTATATCTGTGCCTAGAACATGATTGAAAGTCAATATGGGCGCAAAAATAAATAATGGCCAGTTTGAGAAACAGCCATTTTTATGTTGAAGTTAGGAAGATGATTTTATGTTAGTAATCACATCAATCACAACAAGTTCCAATTCATATTAACTCCTTGTGAACCCTACAAACAATTTGCAAATACTTTCACTTGCATTACGTAAAAATCTGTTAATTGGACATTACAGACAGACACTTCTATTTTATTCATTCGTATTGTACAAACTTATACATACTTAGATTTTTTGATAAGCATAAATTGCATGTATTTACATTATTCTCATAATTATACAGGGTTATTGTAAAAACACCAACACAACCAATCTTAAGAGGTCATTGTACTCGTCATAATAGTCAGCTGTTCCCTACATTTATGTTCGTACTCGTCAAAATGTAGGGAACATTTATGTTCGTACTCGTCGAAATGTAGGGAACAGTTGTTTTTTTTTTCGCGATTTCAGGGTTGGTCCCATAGTAAAAGTTGTTCATAATGATGAGTACAATGACGTCTTAAGAGGTTGTTGGTGTTTTTCCAATAACCCTGTGTAGAAAGAAGCAACAAGAATAATGTACTTTCTGACTAACTGACCGTTTAAAGGCTCGCACACACAGGCGCGACGCGACACGCGACACAAAGGCACCGCAAGTCGCGCAACGAGCGCGCGAGCGGTGCCTTTGTGTCGCGTGTCGCGTCGCGCCAGTGTGTACGAGCCTTAATGGTATAAATGCTTTGAGTATTTTTACTTCCTACACACATTCTTTATAGTTTTATCATGATAATAAAACATTCGTAGAAACCCGTTTGAGCCGTGACAAGCACGATCTGATGCTATGCCGTGAGGTTATCAATCATTGTGTAAAAAAAATTATGTTGGATTTATTACATTGACTACAGCGCCCCGCGGTTTTACCCGCATAAGTGTCGATTCCGTTGGAATATCGGGATAAAAACTATCCTATGTCCTTTCCCGGGACTCAAACTATCTCTATACCAAATTTCATCTAAATCGGTTCAGCGGTTTAGAAAGAAAAAAAAATTTATCTACGTGCGTACCAGTTCGTCAGTGTTGTATGGCTCACTATGAAAGCTTTTAAGGCTCCTGCAAACAGGCGCGACACGCGACACAAAGGTACCGCTCGCGATTCGCGTCGCGTGTCGCGCCTGTTTGAAGGAGCCTTTACACGGACAGGCTAGTACAAGCGTCCTTAGTGATCCATACATAAAACACTGACAACCGTGCCTACAGCTACATGGCAAATAAAACGTAGTTTTTCACGGTAAGACAAACGTGTGTGTAAAAAGGGCCAAAGGCTTTCTGTCGCGGTTGAACTTGAACCACGCGTTTCTGTTCACCGAAGTGACAAATGAACGCGACGATTACATATTCGCGCGATATTTTTATTAGGTCGCGGCCTTACGCGATACAGTATTGTTATCTCACAAAGCGACACGCGATTTACTTGTGGTAGCTAAGTGTACAAAACTACAAACACGCTGTAAATGTGTGCACGAAGACGAGTAGCGTTCGCACACAACACACACACGCACACACACTTCCAACTTTGCCGTGGTCTCGGATGGTACCGACTACCGAGAGCTCCTGCACACACATTCACAGCGTGTTTGTACGCTTGGTAAACACAAGTAAAGGCTCCTTCAGACACGCGTGACAAGACACGCGACACAAAGGCACCGCAAGTCGCACAACGAGCGGTGCCTTTGTGTCGCGCGCGATTATATCGCGTGTCGCGCCTGTTTGTAGGAACCTTAAAGCGCGTGTCGCTTCGTGACATAAAAATACTGTACTTAGGGCGAAGCCACGACACAGCGTTGCGGCGTCGCATCGTAAAAATCATCATCGCATTGTATGATGATTTTTACGATGCGACGCCGCAAGGCAGTGTTGTGGCCTCGCCCTTACCCTAGCTTGGTAAGACTGGTTGTCAGACATTTAAAATCCAAAGGCATTCATTTATGTTGAGTGAATACTTAGCGACATTCAATAACTCAGACACTGAAAAATTGCGAGAAATAATGCAATAAGTTTATTAATGTTAAGTCAATTTTTATTCAAAAATATAATTATTATGTATAAATGCTAGCTCTATGTTCAGTAACATAATAGTCCACTAAAGGACTCAGCGTTGTTAAGTGATGACCTGAAACACAGGTTTGAATATACCTACATCAGGCAGGTCGCTATTAGGCCTTTAAAAGTTATATACTGGTGGTATATAGAAGTTATACACTGGATTTATTTTAGGCATAGTTAAATATTTTCTTCATAATATTAATTTGTAACTTTGTAATGATGTAACTTCTGTGTAATTTATATTAGAACTTATGAATAAAAATTATTATTATTATTCAAATTAAGCTGAGAAATAGCACTTTTTAAACGTCAAAATTACATACAGTACCCGGCGATAAATATTGCACATCGACCTTTTTACACAAAACCATTTAATACAAAGAATAAAAATAATTATCAAAAGAAGCAAATCATAATTGTTTTAACAGCTCCTAATAGATACCGGACTGTTTGTATTTCGTGCGACAGAGATAACGCTCTACGAAGCCGAAATTAGCCGAACTGTCTCTTTCCAAAGGTCGATGTGTAATATTTATCGCCGGGTACTGTAAGATTGTCTCCCGACACGCCCGCCCTTCACCACTTCCTCTGGTGCTTTTGTAATTCGTAATTCTGATTCCCGTAACGACAGAACTACAACCAACCACATTTTTTCAACACCTCAGAAGAAATATCAACCATAATCGGTCGTTTCTTGCATTCTCAACTCAACAGCACCCAACGGACGCGTTATCAACAACGATATCACACACTTATTTATTGCTAATCAAACTAGAATTTATATAATACCATTTATAACACACTATAAAGATAAGCCGAGCAGATAATCGTCTGATAAGTTGTGGAAATACTTTATCAAACTCCGAATACATATTTGTCTGAGGAGGTAAACAAATCTGCTGCGGGGTAATTGTGTACCACACTGACAGTAGGAATGGTTTTCATTTTGACAGTTCTACAACATTCATTGCGTCATTTGCGTTATTGTAACATAATTAAAGCAATGGATTAGCAATATCCTTCAAAATGAATCAGATTGAGATTAAGGTGAATGGGTAGTAGTAGACCGCGAAATTCAAATTTTCTTACGTTTTTTGCAATTTTTAGGTCAGTGTCAGATTGTATCTTGATCAAAATATGATTCGCGACAATAACAGGTACATATTTAAGGAATTATAATCATTAGAATCATTAATATATCTTTCTAAGTTAGATTTCTACCACCAACCACCAATCTCTTATGGAAAAGTGTTAGTGGTAGAAATCTAACTTAGAAAGATGTATTATTGATTCTAATGATTATACTTCTCTAAATATGTACCTGCTATTGTCGCGAATCATATTTTGATCAAGATGCAACCTGACACTGACCTGCAAATTGCAAAAAACGTAAGAAAATTTGAATTTCGCGGTCTCAACTACCCATTCACCTTAAGAGCGTGTATACAGAAAGTGGGCAACGTCGCAAATAGCTGTCAAATATTTCGCTGTTGAGATTAATTTGTCCATATTACTGTATGAAAATAAGAAATATGGCTAACTAATGAACTAGAATATTGATTATGAAATGCAATAATTAATATCGTAACACCGAATATTTAGTTTTAGATGTAAAAAAGTATTTGGAAACTTTACAAATGCCTTTTTTACACCTAGAACGGTTACAACATCAAATTCAGTGTTTCAATTGCAATTCATTATTAATATTCTAGTTGATTAGTTAGCCATATTTCTTATTTTCATAGAGTAATATTGACAAATTAATCAAAACAGGGAAATATTTGACAGCTGTTTGCGACGTTGCCCACTTTCTGTATACGCGCTCTTAACCTTTTGACCGCCACAGATGACTATGACAGATGACTGTGTATAGATGACAAACCAAACTGTGCTCAGCACGCCACGGTTCGACTACATGACAGATTGATGCCGAGGGCACGTTTTTGATTTTTGGCGTGTGGCGTCATTCTTTTCTGCCGGCCATTCCTTAAGCAATCGTCCAGCTGCATTAAGGGTCTTTGAAAGTAAACAATTTTGTGCATTCAATCAATCTGCGCACTCGCAGCCTTCTATCATCTATCTATCATGGGGTTTAGGTTTCCGCACTTAGTCCTTGAAGTGGACCATTGTGCGTGAGCCATGGTGGCCGATTACTCCAACCAGCCCACCTCCCTCCAGAAGCAGATTAGACTTCCCGGTCTCCTCAGGGCATCCGCAAGGGATGTTGGTGATCCCAGGGTCTCCTCGCGAATCTTGGTAACGCCTGTGCACTCAAGAATCACATGCGCCACCGTTTCCTCCGCCTCCATGCATGCTATGCACAGGGGACTGTCAGTGATTCCCAGGGTATGGAAGTGTTTATTTAGTGAACAGTGTCCAGTGATGGTCCCCGCCACCAGGCGCAGGCTGTCTCTGTCCAGGCGCAGAAGGCGCCTGGTCAGCTTTGTATCCAGGGATGGCATAGCTTCCTTGGATTGCCTACATCCTGGTGTCGAGGTCCACCATTTTCTTCTGCGCAGCCTTTTCCAGACTATTTTCGTTTTGGGGTCTATCCGGATGCAGCTGTACGCCAGTACTTTACACGAAGCGACTGCCTATCTGACCTCCACAACCCAGTTACTCGGTAACACGACACGCATTGGTAAGACTAGTTGTCAGACTTTCGAGCTTCTGAAAAACCGTAAAGACTGTCAAAGATCTACAAATACCACTGGGACCAGCGGATTAAGGGGGAAGCGCTAAGGTAGCCCGCGAAATTCAAATTTTTTTACGTTTTTTGCAATTTGCTGGTCAGTATTAAGTTGTACGTTGATTAATATATGAATCGCGGCCGTAAGAAATATGTGTTTACAGAATTATAATCATTAAAGTCATCAACAGAACTCTCTAAGACCACGTAAGTCCAAAGAATAACTGTTTCATGAAATCATCATTCTTTGGACTTACATGGTCTTAGAGAGTTGTGTTGATGACTTTAATGATTATAATTCTGTGAACACATATTTCTTACGGCCGCGATTCATATATTAATCAACGTACAACTTAATACTGACCAGCAAATTGCAAAAAACGTAAGAAAATTTGAATTTCGCGGGCTACCTTAGCGCTTCCCCCTTAACAACGTGCTTTTCGAGGCACGCAGGGGTCTCGGTATGTAAAGATGGTCTACCAACCACGGACCGACTTCGGTAACCGTTGCTTTAAGGCTCCTACAAACAGGCGCGACACGTGATATTATCGCGCGCGACACAAAGGCACCGCTCGTTGCGCGACTTGCGGTGCCGTTGTGTCGCGTGTCGTGTCGCGCCTGTTTGAAGGGGCCTTTAACCTTGAAGATCGACCCGTGCGGCTGTTAATAATTAGCCACGAGTTCCTCAAGATCAATATCAACGCATTTAAAGCAGTGCAATTTATCGCAAATAATCAGAACTCTGGAAAACACGTCCTACTAACAAACGGGCTATCTCGATAGCAAAGGTTATGTAATCAGGCGCACATGCACACTCGTGATGGAAACATACAAGAGGTCAAACTGTGTGCAGTAAATAGGAAGAAAACTGCGCTTGATTAGTTAAGGTTCCTACAAACAGGCGCGACACGCGATATAATCTCGCGCGACACAAAGGCACCGGGCGTTGCGCGATTTGCGGTGCCTTTCTGTCGCGTGTCGTGTCACACCTGTCTGAAGGAACCTTTAAATTATTTCAAGCAATCAAGGTTTGGGACATATTTATTCTTCAAAAATATATAAAATTCACTTATCATGAGAAATACAAGTTACAATTGCTTAGCTAATTCCGCTAATATCGCGTTGATTTCTCGCGGTTTCGTTCAATGTGTCATAGAGAATTATGGTTCCGAGGAGGCAATTACTGACTTACAGACATAATATAGATCTACCATCACGTGTACCCACAATTTACCATATTATAGATAACAATTTTATGTTGATTAGTAAAAGCTGTTGATAAACTAATGCAAAGGTCATCCTCCTACTAATAATCACACTAATATTATAAAGGCAAAAGTATAGTGTGTTTGTTTGTTATTTCATCACGCTCAAACGGCTGGACCAATTTTGATAAAATTTGGTATGGAGGTAGCTGACACCCTGGATTAACATATAGGCTACTTTTCATCCCGATATTCCCACGGGATTGAAACTTATGCGGATAAACCGCGAGGCGCAGCTTGTAATATTATAAACGCGAAAGTTTTTGAGGATGGATGAATGGATAGATGTTTGTTATGAACTCTCGGCGCTAAGGCTCCTACAAACAGGCGCGACACGCGATATAATCACGCGCGACACAAAGGCACCGCTCGTTGCGCGATTGCGGTGCCTTTATGTCGCGCGCGATTCGTGTCGCGCATCGCGGTTGTCGGCATGTCAGAAGTACTGTGAGAGGGATGTATGAAAGTGTTGTTTACTTTTTATTTGATTTTATGTTTAATGTTTTATGTGTACCTATGTGTAAACTGTCTTTAACTTCTGTAATTGGTTGTAAACCGTTTTAGTTAAAGAAAAAATAAATAAATTTATATGATCGACTACAGTAAACTAAATCAGAAAAATATATGATATTCTTCAGGATATATGCTAGGTAGATAGTGTGTTGAAAACATAATCCATAAGAATACTAATCATGAAGATACCTCTAAAAACTTTCTTTTTTTACAATAAAAACCATACTAATATACATACAATCATTCTGTTTTTTGTCAGATTTTTCTACAAGCAACATACTAAAATATTTGCGTTTTAATTTTTTTGTCCAAACAATAGATTTTTTGTAATTAAATAATTGCTTCATATTTTGCAATACATAAATTACCAGCGTTGTGTCATCGCGCTTCTCTTTATTTTCTATGCATTCCGACAGTGACCGCATTTTGGTCATGTAAGCCGCCCCTTAAGGCGCTAGACAAGTAGCTTTAAGAGGCGTCTATACGTAACCGCGACTGTATCTTCGGACTTTCAAGCAAAAGGAACAGCTTCAAGAATCGGTTTGTAGGGCATGCCGCAATAAAAACAAAAATAACAACCAGCAACACTGCACACACAGCTGTAGACTCAGTGTGTGGTTACCAAGGCAACCGACACATACACAACTCACATACACAGACAATCAGACTCCGATGATATATCTGTAATGATTAAAACCTCAATTAAAACATACATTTTTAGATATCTCATATTATGACGACGCGACGTGGCCGAGGCGAGGTGATAACAACCGCATGGTCCACGGCACCCCTCCGTGCCGTGGAAACCACGTTAAGCTGTTGGGTCCCGGCTGTCATTCGTAGATTTTTGACAGTGTTTACGAGTAGCTAGAAAACCGAAAGTCTTATGGGCCGTCTCCACGAGCGAGAGAATCGCGGCGATATTATCGTCGTGACACGTAATTTCTATACACAATCTTAGAACGTGTCTCCACACGGCGATATCACCGCGGCGAAAATATGATGGCACGGCGAGACATCGCCGCGATTCTCTCGCTCGTGGAGACGGCCCCTTAATAAGGGTTATCGTGTTAAAGCGGCTATACACGGCCCTAAAATCAGCGGCGATATCGAGACAGTGCTAGTGGGTGTGAAATCGGCTACTTCTCTACACACGTCGCTGGCAGTCAGTACGTAACCGACCGTGCAACAGACTGCTCGTTAATCCGAGATGCCGCCGACACTCTCAAAGCAGCAAAAAATAGGCATTGTCTTGGCACTTACTATGTCAATCAGTCCCGATTCCACTACACACGTGCCGACCATGCGCCCTAGACGATAATCGTCCCTAAATCGTGAGTTCACCCGAAGTGATTTTTGAATTAGGGTAAACAATAAAATTTCGATTACGATTTGTCTATACACGTGCCGATTTAAAGTACGATTTAGGGACCTCCCCACCACTTCCCCGATATCGCCACTGATTTAGGGTCGTGTGTAGCCGCTTTTACCCAATAACGTCCCTGGTTTCTTTGGCCTAACCTTGACCACCGTTCGGTCACAGCTTCACTCCACCGGCCATATCCTCGTCAGCTAGATGACCTGTGCAACTCCACTTGAGGCGCATCGCATCATTTTGTCGAACTTGACGATATAAATAAAAACTAAAGAAAGCGTAAAAACCTACCTATTTTTCGCCGGAATATACACCAAAAATTTTATATAATTTACACTAATCGCGTTACGAAGATATGCCAGTGATAATGTATCGGGTGTTATATTGCAGGGATCAAGATTTGATAGTAGGTACATTAATGTAAGCGATTACATAAATAAAATTCTTAATCCGCTAAGTTTTCCGACCGTTCGGTGGTTTATCAATCAATATATCTTTCACATACTGAAGCTCCTCATATCACACACAACACATTTAGTGTTGTGTAATTAATTAACACACGTTTCCCAGTCATACACCACACTCACACAAAACACACGATTGCCAGTTACACCAAACTCAACACAAACAAAACACACGATTCCCAGTTACACCATACAGAATCAACCACACGGTCATTTTAATTTAATTTTACTTCTATTTTGTTTTCGCATTTATTACCTTTCTTCTTGAGGAACGTTACAGGCTATTAACATAACGCTATGATTCTTAGGAGCCGAGCAAAATGAAAAAAAGTCAGAAAGAACGCTTAGCGCGAATACGAAGTGAAAGCATATAATTATATTTTATTTGAACGCGCTATATTTAATGTAAAGGACAACGCTCATGGTTGTATGGAATCCCGTACCATGCTGCATAAAAATCAAACTTGTTGTCTATAGATTACACTTATCATATTAACTCCTAAAAAAGTTCTTTTTGTACAAAAAAAAACCCGGATTTCGGAGATTTTCAAGATAATCTATATAATAATCTAAAAACTAGGTACTTTATTTTATTTGACATGTCTAAACTGACCATACGTCCCGTTTTGAACGGGACTGTCCCTTTCTTCAGTCATAAATGTCCCTTTGTCCCCAAACAAAGCTTCGGGTCGCAAAATAGTCCCGTTTTAAAAACATAAGTCGGAGGAAATTTGATTTAATAAGAATGGTAAACTGCTGATAGATTTTTATTTTTCAGTTTGTTCGAATTTATTTAAAAGATTTCTAATTGTAATGAAACCTTAAGTGTATATTTTCAATTTTCACGCTGAATGGCTATTTTTTAGAATAAAAATAATTATAATTAATCTGAATGAGGGCTCCTTCAAACAGACGCGACACGACACGCGACACAAAGGCACCGCAAGTCGCGCAACGAGCGGTGCCTTTGTGTCGCGCGCGATTATATCGCGTGTCGCGCCTGTTTGTAGGAACCTTTATAGTTTAGTGAAGAACACTAATTGTATTAAGTTACACTTTTTCTAAATAAAGAAAATTAAAATGTTGTGTTTATTTTCTTTCATATAACTTGCTAACTGTCGTTTATAATTATAAATCCATGTCCCGTTTTGAGTTAAAATATAAATGGTCAGTTTAGTCATGTCATACACGAACGACCATTATTACTTTTAATTTTTAATTAATGTAGAATCGGCTTAAGTATATTTTTTTACATGTGTTTTGAAAGACGTGATCATGACACTTTCAATTTGAAACGGTAGGTACGTCATGTAAAGGGAATAAAACAGTATCAACACTTTTTTACTTTAAATTCCTTGTTCAAAAATTAAATCCCCGACGCGTAATTTCGTAAAAAATTATGAAAATTATTACTATTAATATTTTGATCTTGATGCATGAGACTTTGGTACGACTTTTGGTCATTCTCTTTTCATTTGGACGAAGTCGCGAGCAGGAGCCAGTTAGCTATAAGAGAATTTCTTTGTTTTTCTCCTAACAGGGTGACAGAGTAAATATTTACTTCTATATATAGTTTGCTACATTGTGTGAGACAAAGACATGATTTGATGTTGTGCCAAAATGTTTTAATCATACGAAGTTTATACGTACAAAAACCGGTTAAGGCCAGGTATTCCCGTTTTTGCCTGTTTTAGAATTCATTTTTGATAGGCAAATTATAACATCTAAAATCTGAAATAAATATATATTTTAGATACATTCTTTCTCCTTACCATGTACCCGTTCAATACTCGATACAATAAAATTTTCTCGATAGAAAAAAATTCCGAACTAACTTCGATTTGCAGTTTTTTTACAAGCAAATTTCATTTTAAACAAGTACTAATACTCCTTTTTTTCTATAAAAAATATCAATTTGTAAGTAATTCATTTTGGAATCGATTCTACCCAATCGTTTTTTTTTCATTACATTTATAAATTTTTTATCGATTATTCAAGTGATTTTCGATCCGCGCGTCGCTTGCCAGTGTCCCGCGGGACGTTACCGAGGTGAGACGTGTGCCAAATTTTTGCGCTCGCGCTTCTCTTCTGCTCCGTACGTAAATAAAATAAATTGTAAATAATTATTGTACTAAATAGACATAGTTAAGATTTTGTTTATGTGTTTATTTCTCATTGTGTAAATATTTTGTATATAACTTTTAAGACAATAATTTTGTGATTGATTTGTGAAAATGGCAAATAAAGGAAATAAAATAAGGGCTAAATCACGGTTGAAGGCAAAAAAAATTGCGAAAGAAATATGGTAAGTTATATTTTTTATTCATTCATTCCTATTGACAACACTCACAGTACCCTATTACAAATTTATTATTTCCCTACAGTAGTGAAACACCTTTGATGTCGGGCGACACCGTGCACCACCCGCGCCGCCCGTGTAGGTAGGTACCCGGGCAAGGTAGTTCCCAATCTTTTTTAATACCATAACTTATTTTATTGTTTCAGTTCAAAAATGAATCGAAATAAAAAAGGCTTATTTGTTCGAAAAAACAGCAAAGAAGTACTTTCTTTGTTTTCTTGATAATCGGAATCCTCGCCACAGAATACGGAGCATATTTACCAACCGCATCAAGTGTGTAAAACAGTTGAATTTGAACCCTATTCAGAGTGAATAAAGCCGCCGCGCGCGCAAATGGTATTGGTTGGTTTACTGTTTTCAAATGTCTAATAGGTAAGAAGTAGTTCAACCCGCTGCGTTGGTCCGGATGGTTTTTATAATTTTTATTAGCCTAAGTGCTACCTAGGTACTAGATGTGCAGTCGACCATACCACAATAAATATAGGTACCTATATAATATATAAGTATATACATATATATATATACATATCGTCTGTGTACGTAGTATTATATTATCTGTGTCTGTGGTAAGTGATAACACTATGGTCTTGAGCTGGCCCGCGTATTGAAACTACTGAAAAAATAACCGTATTCTATTGAGACGTGCGGCCTACTGTACGAGAGTACGTATTTACTACTATTATGGTGTCTGCAACGAATGTTGTGTAGTCTATGCCATCTACTACGCGCAGCAAACTCGTGCCATAGTGTAGAAATATGGCAGTATGACCATTTCCTACGAATATTATTTTTATTATTTTCGGTAATGTTTAGGCACAAGCTCGTTTATGCTCAGTACAGTAGCCAATCCCCTTACTAAAATACTGTTCAAGTTATAACAAGCATAGAAATACATAAAAAAAAAATCAATGGCTAGTTTGGCTATAAAGAAGTTCTCCAATGCATAATTTTATTCAGTATTTATTTGCAAGAGGAAAAGTGTGTAGAATTCACTCGAAATTTTTGTTATTGCATGTTTATTATTAATTATGCCACTCCAAATGGAATAATAAAAGGAACTTGGCTTGAAATGTTTACGTGGGTTTTTAATGTTTTAGAGCAATGCAGTTGCAGACCAAGCGCAGTGCGCATGTATCAACTAATGATTCGGCGAATATCGAGTAAGTTTTTTATATTATTTATTTTATTTTAAAGACATTCTCTATTTTTTACTATTTGAATTAAATAGTTACATCTCACTCGTTATTGTAACACCATAAAAATTACATAAAGAAATTAAATACATATACTTAAATTAAGTAGGTACGTATGTATGTGGGGGTAACATACATATCTACTTTATTGTTAAAATTAAAGTACCTATTTATTCATTATTATTACTGTTTGCGTATCTTTGTTTCTGTATAACTGTCTGTATGTCAGTGTGCGTGTGTATCTGTCTTTGGAATTGTAGCTCCTAAACGGAAAACGGATGAATCGATTTCAATGCGGTTGTCTTTATTAAACAGACTGGTTTAATAATAAGAAAGTTTTACTTGTTAATTACCAAGAAGTCAAAAACAACTTTTGTGTTACAGATCAATAGAGCATGCGGAAGGGCATAACGTGTCTCCATTGATGACTTTAGAGCATGGTTTACTTGAATAATCTTAGGATTGAGGATAAGTAATATTGTTTTAACCGATTCAATTAAAATCAGACTAAAACATGCTACGGCATGCCATAGGCATAAGTAAATAGCCCATAAGATTCGTAAGTTTATATATCCGATAACTATCGTATTTACTAACAACTATGAATATTGAAACAAAAAAATATATTTTATTGTTACAGAACGACTATTCATGCTGCCAATGCCCATGTCACACATGCTGAAATGCCTTTAGATGAACATAATAATGTATCACCTAATAATAATATCAATGAGTAAGTTGCTACTTTTTGTTTTACATAATAATTATATTACCATGTGGAATTCAATAGGTTATATTAAAATAATCTGTTTTTAGAACAATGGAGGAAATTGAAAACTACACTCTAAGCGTTAAAAACGAAATCGAACACGACTATCAACCCATCAGTGGACGACGAATTGTTGACATGAATTACCTGATGACACAGCTCCAAGAAAAAACGCATCATATCGATTTATTTGACAGCAGAGTTGGATATTTTAGAGATATAAAAGTGTTTACTTTTAATTTGATAAAAAAATAAAAATAATTTATTTTTATTTTATTGACGACTCACGCTTCACATTATGTGTTACACGAGAAGACCATTTATACCTCTAAGCTTTGTTGAATTACAATATACATTGATCTTGTAATTCAAGAATTGTAACACAATTCTCCTAAAGTAAGTGTGCCTACTGCTTGATTTTTTATACTGTAGCACGAATATTTGATTTTAGTCAGTCAGATTTTAAATCCTTTTTATAAAAAAAAGTATACAAATTATTTTTAATAATTAGTATCAAGTTTATACAATACGTATCTAATCTATCTATAACCTTAAAAATAACTACTACTAGAAAAATAAAACAAAATAAACTTATACTAATCAATTCAAGTTGATCTACTGCATTGCTCTACTCTGTGACGCAACTTAGTACCTACTCGAGGTCGTGAACTCATGAGCGGTGAGTTTAGCGCGCGCGTCTCCCGCGCATCGTAACTTATTACGTATCGCTAGTCCTTGCGGGGGCTGGGGTATGCGTTAAATGCCTACGGCGCTCGGAATACCTGGCCTTAAGAGCGAGTCGGGACTCGCGCACCGAGGGTTCCGTACTACCATCATAATAATATATTTTAAAAATTTCATCGGCGAGGCCTATATTCGTCAGAGAATTTTAAGACTGTGCACTGCGGTGTAGAATATTGCAGTTTTAGGTCAGCGCCATCTCTTGACCGATAGTGGAACTAATATGACTTTTGTTGATTATTTCTGAAAAAGTGTGCTATTTAGAGACATCGTTGTATTTTTCCTGAAATCTTTACTTTTCTCTTTGCAAACTTCGGAGATAAGGAGGAGGGGACGGTATTTTAACATTTTTCATCAAATTCGAAAACTATGCGGCCAAAAAAAAAGAAAAATGTTTGAGAATGTGCAAACTGCGCTCTTTCATATGATACTCCACATGCCCTAGTAGCCCCACATCGAATTTTTCTTACAAAAACAAAAAATTCTTTCTTACTTGCATAATAGTTGGGCAAACGTCATCTAAAACTATTCCAAATTTCAAGCTGATAGCATTAGTAGTTCTTGAGATATCCAGCTGTGACAGACGGACAGACAGACTGAGTCCCATAAGGGTTTCGTTTTACCATTTTGGTACGGAACCCTAAAAACTAAGAACCCAGTTACCTGTTAACACAATACCCTTTGGTAAAACTGGTTGTCAGACTTTTGGGCTTCTGACTACCCCGTAACAACTGTCAAAAGAGCTATAAATTACAACCGGGGCCAATGGCTTGACTTGCTTTCCGAGGCACGGAGAGGACACTATAGAGGTATGAGGAACAGGGTGTAAAGTTCACTCAACCTCCATAGAAAAGGGAGGATCCTCCGACCAGACGGGTGTCGTGTCTGGCGGGCAACTGCCCGTTGATTCATGTCGGGCCGTTGTATCTATGCTAGTTGCGCGGTAAACTCTGCTTGCGCGATGCAGGATATGTGGCGTTGTAGATACCGCTACAACACCATATTTTATGGTCACCCATTCACGAAAAGGCCGCGGCAAGCGTAGCATAACCTTCGATCGATCGCTGCGGCATTAGATAGTATTAATTATATTACAATATCAATAATAATATTCTAATAATGTGTTTATCAGTGTTTAGGTACATAAAGATAATGTTCTAATTGGAACTAAATTAACCTAATTAGGTCTTTAATTGATGTTTGGACTTTGAACTGGACGTTCAAAACATAACATCACACCTGTTTTCATTTAAGGGTTAGGTAGAGCTGAATATAAAATTTTGCCAGTCTTGTTAAGTACCATCTATACTTCTACATATCTATACTAATATTATAAAGCTGAAGAGTTTGTTTGTTTGGTTGAACGCGCTAATCTCTGGAACTACCAGTCGGATTTGAAAAATTATGTAGGTATAATCAAAGAGATATGGATTGGACTGAGTACAATGCGTGCCACGAAAGATGAGACTTGACACACCACGTGGTTTGACATGCGCAGAACACGATTTTAGGTATCTTTAGCGGTATGAGGTCTGAGTGCGGGACGGGACCGGATGTCATAGGGGCGGCGGAAAGAGCGGGGGAGGCGGGGTCAAGTCTCTTCTTTCGTGGCACGCATTGTACTGCAGAGCCATCGTCGACCTAGCCTTTTCCCAACTGTTGGTGTCGGCTTCCAGTCTAACAGGATGCAGCTGACTACCAGTATTTTACATGGAGCGACATGGCTATCTCACCTCCACGACTCGTTACTGACTTGCACAATACCCCTTGGTAAGACTGGTTGACTTTCGGGCTTCTGACGACCCGTAACGACTGTCAAAGACCCACGAATGACAACCGCTACCAACGGCTTATATGTGCTTTCCGAGGCACGGAGGGGTCTTGGTATGTAAGGATGCTCACCCATCCGTGGGCCAACTGCGGCAAGCGTAGCTTAACCTGATCGATGACTGAGCCACAAGCCCCTTAAAGTATTCCCGAGTGTCATAGGACATTATTATTTTTTACTAGCTGTGCTCCACGGTTTCACACGCATAATTTCGATCCCGAGAGAATATCGAGATAAAATGTATTAGGGTACATTACATACAAGGAAAGGACATAGGTGTCCTTTCGGGGGACTCAAACTATCTCTATACCAAATTTCATCTAAATCGTTTCAGCGGTTTAAGCGTGAAGAGGTAAAAGACAGACACACTTTTGCATCCATACTAATATTATAAACTAGCTTCTGCCCGCGACTTCGTCCGCGTGAAATTTCTTGTTACTCCGACCCACCCCGTCGCATCGCATCGCCTGCCCGCGCTATTATTTCGTTTTTGCTTAGCGTTCTTTCTGACTTTTTTCTTTTTGCTCGGCTCCTAAAGGTCATAGCGTGATGTTAAATAGCCTATAGAGCCTTCCTCAAGAATAGGGCTATCAAATGCAAAAAGAATTTTTCAAATCAGACTGGTAGTTCCAGAGATTAGCGCGTTCAACCAAACAAACAAACAAACTCTTCAGCTTTATAATATTAGTATAGAAGTATAGATTCGAAAGCAACTGTCTGTCTGTATGTTACCTTTTCACGCCTAAACCACTGAACGGATTTCGATAAAATTTGACAGAGAGATAGATAACATCCCGGGGAAGGACATAGGATAGTTTTTATCGACATACCTCGCGGGCGAAGCCACGGAATTAGTTTAAAATATTACTAGCAGCGACGAAGATTTCACAAGCATAAGTGTTGATCCCGTTCGAAAGACACGTGGCGCCATCTAATATCATAATAACGTTATTGTTGTTTTCCTCGGGAATAGCACTTTTTTTGGAATGAAAACTCCCGCGAAAAAAAAAGTCCCGCGAAAGGACATAGGGTACTTCTATGTCCTTTCGCGGGACTTTTTTTTTCGTAACTATCAAGTAGATTAATGGCCGATTCCTATAACATACGGACTGTTAAAGGTTAAAATTAAAACTCTTTTATCTTAACCAATAATGAAGCAAAGACCTCAGAGCTTTGCATAGTAGACCCATAACTATGGAAGCAGCTATCACAGCTCACAGGTATAATTAGCTTACGGATCTATTTATATTCCCAGTTTGGCAACAAGAAAATGCTACTATTGGTAAGCAAAACCATCGTTTTTGTTTATAGGAACCGAGCATAAGTGAACTTTATTACTTTGAAACAGGACCGTTCAGGCATACCAATTTTGTATCCACAAATTAAAGTACCGACTAGAAAATTACATTATTAATGATAATAATGTAATCTTCTAGTCAGCATTTGATAAATTAACTGTTTGTTTTCTATTAATTAAATTAATTTTATTTGAAAACATCCATCGGCTTCTTACAAAACTTCAACCATATCCAACGAATCTGGTTACTTATCGCTTTTGGTGACCGCATATTAATCACAGGCCTACACTGTCCTTCCCTAACTATTAACGCTGTAATTAAAAAAAATTGTCATGCAATTTTTAAAGCAAAACTTTGGAGTTTCTTGCCGACTCTTCTCTATAAGAAAAAAACCAATTGAAACCATGCACCTAGCTTCTGACGTTTCATATTATAAGTGCCCAAGCCCATATAAGTTTATGTGAAATTAAATATTATGATTTTTAATTTAAGACATTTTGAAAGAAAACCATTTAAAGTTAAACTCCAGATAATAAAAAAAGTCATTAGTGAGCAACAGAATTAAATTAAATTTTTATCACTGCGGGAGATTAATCACTCTCAGACGTAGGTAATAGGTAATACGGGCTTGATGTCCGCAACTCCACGTCCAATGCGCGTATTTTGCGTACTGGCGGGCTCTCAGGCGTAATAATTAGGGGGCGGTACCTTCATAGAAGCCGAAAAGCCCGGCTTGCCCTAATAAAATCATAATTCACAAACCTATCAATAAATAAATATATTAAAAAAATACCAATCAATGAACTCGAACACAAACATTAATAAATGAAAATCAGCCAATCCCTCAGTTGGGCGTTTTTTTTATACGTTGAAAATCTGTGGGCTTGCCCTAATTTTGACCCCTAGGCACGCCACTGGTAATAATAATAAAACTTATTGTGTCGTGTTCAATGTCCTTCAAACAATTAATTAAATGGGTCTGATCTAGCTTGATGAAAACAATGGGATTCACTGCAGGCAGTGTTTTAAAACTAAAATAAACATGAATTAAACTAATCTACTTTTCATATCAATGGTACTCTCACTCATAGTTTATTATTTTTTAATATAGTTTGCAATGTCAATTTTGACAATTTAACACTATTGTGTTGGTGTTATTGCATTATTTACATTGTTGAGAAAAGAAATTTTTGGAACATAATATGAAGAAGCTTTTGACTTTTTTTTTTTAAATTTTTGTTTTACAATTTCCTTCAAAATCGAAGAGCAGGCCTTCTGGGGCTGTCTTTGGTAACTTTTTACTTTAAAAAAAGAGCTGAATCTTAGCCCAATATGATAAAAATATGTTCTGATGAAGATTTATTGTTTGTTTCTCTATAATGGGGCTTAGATAAATATGACTTAAGACTTTTTATTTCCAGTTAAAGTGGTCAAGACCACAGCCATAAAGACATACCCGAAAATAAATAATATTCATGTGATATTGAAGAATTTGGTGATGCTGTCATCATTCTAACCTTTTAAATTATAAATAACGTTTTAATTGGACCATAATCTTGTAATACGCAGTTGTTTACGAGAAAAAATAAGATGGAAGTTTTCAGACATTTTGCTAGTGGCTTTTCAGGCCAAAATTCGAGGATAGTCTGCCAGCCAGCAATATTATACCTGGCGAAGGTCTCGCCAACTGTTTAACACCTGGTAGACGTAATGTAAAGAGTTCCGTTTACAATCGGACTTCGGATATCGAAAAAAAAACAGATTACGGAGATGCAATTATCGAAATAATCTTTTATAAAATTAAAGATAATACGGTAAACCACGAACCAAGATGAGTCATACTTATACGAAATATAGAACGCAAAGGACAATAACCTAACAAAAAATCAATTCTGTAAGTAATTAATGAGAAAAAGTAAATAAAGAATTTATGCTCTAATGACCTCACATGTTGTTGTCTTCGACGTAGAAAAAAAAAACGTTTATTATTTATTTTTATAAGAAAAATATTTACATACCTCGAAAAGTTTCAGCAGTATGTTCACGTATAACCTTCTAACGCCCAAAGATTTTCCAATTGAAGCAAGAAATATTATGCACAGTATTAAAAGTAATAACGGCGTGTACATTAAAGATATAGCGACGGACACAAACGGCATGATTAACGCCATTTTGAAGACTGATTGATTTAATTGAGTGATTTGATAGCGAATGAGAAATCGCCGGGTGTTCATTCATTCGTGGGCTGTCAAAATGTCAAAATTACGTTTCGTTTGCTATGATAAGAAATTATTAACTTCTAGGAATGCAAATACAGCGCATACTCATGATAAAAAACCAAATTTATTCCATAAAATTGTATTTTTTAACCTAAATAAAAGCTAAATTTAACTTATTATACTACAGAAAGTAATTCATAGTTTTACTCATTCCTTTCGTTGCAAAATAATTACAGCTGATTACTGTCAAAGAACGTTTGGATACCACTACAATCGTTAATATCGTTATAGTGCAAAATAAAATTAGTTTTAGTGTATTATTATTATTTAAACACTTAAATTATAATTTTATATTTGAAACCATTTAGAAAATCTAAATATTTCACAATCTTATTGACAGAAATTTTTTTAAAGAAAAATTTTGTGTTTGACAACCCCACCTAGTTCTAACCTCTACGGCAAATCGAATCTTGGGATTTTTAAATAAATCCTATTTGGATTTTCCGGGTCCCAGTTATATAAAAATCAATATGTCTGAGCTTCCCTATGGACCCCCAGTGCGAGTTTCGCCACTCATCAGGGTAACTACATTAATTTTATAAAACATTTTCATATTAAAACTACCATTATGTAACACAGTGTTTTCGAACTAGAATTCTTAATTTAAAGCGATTCTTCTTTTTAAATTTGCTTTTTTATGAAAAGAGATTTAATAGGTACCTTTATTTTTAATGTGTCGTGGACAGTGTTGTTTTTAATTTTTTATAGGATATAAACCAATGTAACCTTGCATTTAGAGGGCTTAAGATTGGACAGTTCTTAAACACTGTAAATTCATGTCTTTGCAATAAACAAAGCTGCAATAATTATAATTCTAAATCATCAACTTCATGTGGGTGAAGTCATCTCTTTGGCTTGATAGTTGGCACCAGTATGTGGACCCTGGTGCTATCAAGCCAAAAAGTTGAGGTCTGGAAAAACAGCCTGTGGTACTTCATTCAATAACGATTTCGTTTTACTGCATACTAACTTAAAAAACCATTACTTAAAAAAGTATAAATGGTCACAATATTGAAGGTATTTTTATGATTGAAAAATATTCCTGTCAAGAAGCAATAATCTTTTTATCTATTTGGAGATAAAAGACAACTAAAACAAAACTGCAACAAAAAAAATGGTGACTTACATCTAAACTCAAAAAAATAGTAAGTTTTCTCAAAAAAATAGTAAATTTTTATTCATTTTGTTTTTACCTTAGGTTATCACTGTATTTAAGAATGTTGGTTCACCTGTTATTGGCAACTGTATAAAGCACATAACTGTTACCTACTGTTATTTGATATTTTGTATACAGAAGCTGTTGGTGTACCTTTATAAATAAATAAATAAAATAAAAAAAACTTACATTAAAATCCGAGCACATTATTTTCGTATGGAAATAATTTACTTACTCATTCAAATTCCAGACCCATCCCAGGGTTTGCTTAATCCATTAAAAGGTTCTATGTTACTTATGGGTTTGGTTTGTGCACTTAGTCTTTCAAGTGAATCATTGTGTTATTCCAACCAGCCCACCTCCCTTCAGAAGTTGATTAAATCTCCTGGCCTGTTGAGAACATCTGTGTAAGGTCTGGGTGTCGCAAAGATTTCTGACCTAATCTGGGTGAAGCCTGTGCACTCAAAAGGTTTAACAATAGGACTGCCCACTGCCACCCATATATCACATTTACATCTGTAATTTTAACACATTGAAGGACACTGAACGAGACACAATAGAAGTTTTATTGTTATTACATTGAGAGGAGTTAAGTGTCCCAGGGTACATAATAAAGAGTATTCCATTCCAGTTTGGCCGCTGGTCGTTCCTCGCTACCGGCATCCTCTATGGTGCCTTCCATCAGTCCCGGCTCTCCAAGAGAGAGGCCAAGCTCCGAGAGATCGAGGCTAAGGAGAAACCCATCAGGGAAGAGAAGCTGAGGAAGGAAAAGGCTATTGCTGCAGCTGGTATGTTATTTAACTGTGTTACACAAACTCAAACTCGAAGCATTTGTTTCAATTAAATTTGTACAGGCACTTTTGAACTGTCAAAATTAAATAGTCAGTCAGTTAGTCAGAAAGTTGAAGCTGCCCATTCCAAAACGTAGATCTCTGTGGAGAAGAACGGGATGGAAACTCCAAGGACACTCTTTTAAAACAAATACAGTTAACAATAACGGTACGGTACGGTATAATATGGTTTTTATTACAAAAACCAGACCCACATTATTCTTGTTGCTTCTATATGTGAGAACAATGTAAAAAAAAAAACATATGAACATCATGATGAAACGGCATGTCCTAGAAACAAAATTTTAAAGACTTGTGACATCTAGCGACCTGCACTGGGCCCGCTTGGCGGATTATGGTCCACTCCCTCTCACCTAGAGAAGGCCTGGGTCCCAGTAGTGGAAACTTTATGGGCTGATTATGCATCCATCTGCTAATTTTTGAAGTGAAAACATCTTTAGGCGCGGTGGGTATTTTTTAAAATGTGGAAAAAACCATTGAACTCGCGCCACTGTTACCGTAAGCGACACCGCACGTGTTTTGTTTATAAGACGATTAAAAATATAGCCGCTTCGGATGTGTTCAGTTCAGCAGTCCTCGATATGTACTCGGTTTTAATGTATATCCGATATGTCAGTGAGTGATGGCAAAGTATTCTGTTTGTGTTTTGTCTTCACTTCTGTCGGCAGAATGTTTTCTGATGATATTGTAAAATAAACTTTATCACAAGCCTCATAAAGTACAAAGTTGTAAGAATGTCAAAATGTTGGTAAAGTGCAAAGTTGATGGAATATAGCTCAGAGTGCGCTCGCGTAGGCTGTTTTGGCCTTTAATACACTGAGGATAAGGTTTCTTAAGCTCCTCTGGTCGGTCATCAGTGAGTTGAAATTTCTTGTGAGTTTTTTGACGCACTGGGATGCGCTCTGTTGGATTCTCAACGCTCGGCTCAACAGCGAGAGTTGATAATCCAGTGCGCGATAAAATCCCTCCGCGATATTTTTTAGGCTCGTGCGAATGTGAGCTTGATAGACATTTTAGTTTTTGGATAAATAAATGATCATACTTTATCTTAGTTTTTTATCTTATTGGATTTAATTCTTCATCACAAATATAAATAAAATTAATATAAATGACCTAAAAATTAAAATGTACTGTATCCACAAACTTTTAAAGTCAAATTTTCAATGCTCCAAAATGCTTGGTTTTATCACTATTACACATCACCCAAAAATCCTTGAAAATCATGAAAACAATTTACCAATATTAATGTTTAATTCTTTTTCTTTTTAATTTCAGCCGAAATCAAAGCCTTGGAAGAAATGGTTTCCCCCGCAAAGTGAACATCCTGGGACTAAATACTAGATATAAGTGAATAGTGTTCGTCGCCATCTTGAAGTGTTGCCGTTTAAAAAATTCTTATTTTTTTGAATTGGCCATATTATTCCATCAATAAATTATGTATTTAACGCAATATAGGTGATTATTATAGAGTTATCTTTTATTTTTCACTAGTGACACGCCCCTGCTTCGCACGGATAAAATTACAGACGCCAGCACATCAAGCTACCCGAAACTGTGAAATTTTCCCAATTAACTTTGAACCTTACGCTTTGGCGATAAAGTTGAAAATATATTAAAAAATTTGACAGATTGTAGTAGCTTGATGTGCTGGCGTCTGTCTGGTGTGACGACATAGTAAAACGTATGTCATCATCCGTCTACCCTTTTCCCAACTATGTTGGGGTCGGCTTCCAGTCTAACCGGATGCAGCTGAATACTAGTATTTTACATGGAGCGACTGCCTATCTGACCTCCACAACCCGGTTACAGGGTAATACGATACCTTTGGTGAGACTGGTTGTACTAGGGCTTCTGACTACCCGCAACGACTGTCAAAGATCCCATGAATGACAGCCGGGACCAACGGCTTAACGTGCTTTCCGAGGCACGGAGGGGTGACGGTATGTAAAGATGGTCACCCATCCACAGACCAACTGCGGCAAGAGTAGCTTAACCTGATCGACCGACGGGCCCCTCTGGTATCGGTACACACGGCTTCACATCAAGCTATACAGTTCCAATTTTATCTGACTTCGCATTGTATTGATTCTTCGTACAATTAAAAGACATGCGACAAACCGAAATGGGAGATTGTAGGTACTCATCATTATGAACAACTTTTACCAAAGGACCAAAGCTGCAATCGCAATTAAAAAAATCAGCTGTTCCCTACATTTTGACGAGTTATACGAACATTAGGATTTTGATGGAAAGCTTGAAATTTTTTTTTGCTGATTTTGTTTTCGCGATTCCAGTTTTGGTCCCATAGTAAAAGTTGTTCATAATGATGAGTGATTTCCCATTTCGGTTTGTCGCACGTTTTCAATTTCACTCTGTATAGTTTGATATGTAGTTGTGTGTACCAGACGTGGTACTTGATACTACTCGTATTGGTATTTCTAATCGATACGCACAGTGCCGTATTATCCATAAGGCACTTTAGGCCAGAGCCTAGGGGCCCACTATGACCAGGGGCCCAGAAATCCCCATTAAAAAAAGAAAAAAAAAGGGGATTGTGTGGTTTTATGAAACCACGGTAAAAATGAAACTTTTTTCACATTATAAGGTAAAAGCCAAATTGCGTTGTTGTGGTATTAAAAAGGGGGGCCCGAAACGAGCTGTGCCTAGGGGCCCCGAGATGGTTAATCCGGCCCTGGATACGCGTTAGTGTATCGGTAGTAAACAAATATTGCCGTAGGTAAGTGTGAGAAAGCAGATATTGTAAGACTGCCACTTAGAGCAGTGGTGGCCAAGTGGTATCGGCCGCGACTTATGAGTTGGACGCCGTAGGTTCGAACCCAGACAGGCGCTTTACTTTGTGTAAATTATTTCATCACCACTGCTCTCAAAACGGTGAAGGAAAACATTGTGAGGAAACCGGCATTTCCTAGAACCAAAAATTCGAACACATGCGACATCTGCCAACCCGCACTGGGCCCGCGTGGTGGATAACGGTCTACTCTCTCTCACCTTATGATGAAGTCTACTAATTTGGTACCGGTACCACACTAAGGCCAATGGTACCGGTTCCCAAAATTATCGGTATTTCAAGCCCTATTAGTACCCGAGAGTCTAAGCACAGGATTTGTCCGCCGGGCTTCCCCCAGGCAGCTGGGGATCTCACTTGGCGGGGACAGACCGCCAAGTGTCACGACAAAAAAGCGGCACTGTGAATCAACGTCGCGGGGCGCCTGCAGAAACACAACATGCAACAACTCGCATGGGCGCGCGTAACTCACGCGCGCCTAATAGTCAATTAACTACTGCAGTAAACAGAAAGAGGGACCTTTATTCACAGGCCACCGTATAGCTTTCCGTGGCGCGCCATGTCCCCGACGGTGTCGTGATCTCTACGAGTGTAGGAACTGTCTACCCACTATTATTATGTGCGTTGGGAACTAGAAAAATGGAGGTGTACTGTGCTACGATATTCCATGCCAAGAAACGTACTTACCTACCTCCTTACTAATAAACATTGTTTTGTATAGCATCTGTATAGTTACACAAGGCTTTGTCTTCTTCTTTCGAAATAACTATCTATCGGTGCATATTGTAGTAACCGTTTTGAATAGTTGTTGGTATACACTACTAGATGGCGCTGTGTGTCTTATAATTGCATTTTCTAACTCGTCAACTTTTTTAAAGAGTAAAACCATTCTAATAAAAATCTGATTAGCTTTTGTGGTGCTACAAAAATTGTGGTATAACCATGTAGATTACAAGAAAACTCGACTGCCGACGCAGCTTTCTAGCTGACTTTACCTGTTATTTTTCTTCTGGATTCTCAAGAGAATCATCAAATATTTCCATTGCTGGGACACAAGCCTCCTCTTTGAGAGGCATTGCGCTGTAATCTCCCGTACGGCCCCCAGTGCGAGTAAGTAGGATGTCACATGTCTTGGAATTTAAGGTTCTAGGACATGCTGGTTTTCTCACGATATTTTCCTTCACCGTTTTGAGAGCGTAGTGTTTTTTTTTATAGGTACTCAAAACTAAGCGCCTGTCTGGGTTCCAACTCTCGACATATAACTCGTAAGTCAGGGCCGATACCATTGGCCCACCACTCTGACGTACTTACTATAAGTGCAATAACTCGGATTTTGGGCTTTAAAAAGTTACATACATAATTATCCGTAATAAGCAAAATTTTCTGATTACGGATATGTATGTAACTTTTTTATTGTAAGTACGGCAGCACTGCTCTCAGCATAGCATGCCCTTTGAACTTTTACATGATCTATGGAGCTCGACCGGAGATCTATCTACCATAATACCTAGATTTCTACCGCTATGCATTACCTGTGTATCAGTTTGAGGAGCATGGATGGACGTAATTACATTTCACAACCACAATCTGAACCATTTTGACGGATATTGCAAATCCATTGCTCCTTAAGTTCGAAAGATGTGTCTGCTCAACGCAACGTAACTAAATAACGCAATGTATGTTGTTGAACTGTCAAAATGACTTGACACACCACGTGGTTTGACATGCGCAGTACACGATTAATATAATAGGTATCTTTAGCTGTTGTACGGTGTTCAGTTTCTTCGATGGCTTGAACGTCGTAATGTAAACCAACTTATTGTTAATTTAGTTAAGTTTCTCTTTAAGTGAACTGTAATTTGTTCTTTGAGAAAATAAATATCTTTAAACCGAAAGAAGAGACTTGACACACCACGTGGTTTGACATGCGCAGTACAAGATTTTAGGTATCTTTAGCGGTATGAGGTCTGAGTGCGGGACGAAACCGGACGTCATAGGGGCGGCGGAAAGAGCGGGGGAGGCGGGGTCAAGTCTCATCTTTCGTGGCACGCATTGTACCCAGATGGTGCTAACAGACACATGAAACATTCAAGCTTCATGTTCGTGATGACAACACACTTGCGATGGTTTTGGTATTGCATGTCCGGAGGCGCCGGTGAACACTTACCAGTTAGGTGCCACAATATTGCCCGGCTTGCAGGGCCTATTTAAAATCTATTCGAGGCCTTAGGCACTTTAGGATGTGCACGAGCGAAGTAAGCTCGAAAATTGTAGCACACTGCCTCTGGTAGCCCCTCTCATTAAACCCCTTGATTTATGGGGAGGGCCCCATGAATCGAGAGTGTCTATTCCAAAGTGGCCAATGAAAAAAAAAGCCCAGTCAGGCAGGCAAGCTACCTGAGGGGCAATACTCGTAACTTTAATAAGAACGTTCACAGTATGCTCAATGTGACTAAAATATCTGTAATTTCCCTACATTTTTGACAAGTTTTTGACATTGATTGTCGCTGAGATGAGATTGCGACTAAAGTGCGTTTCACGAAAGAATTCCCTTCGCCGTAATGTTGGCACTATTGCTTTTCATTGAGAATGAGGGTTTTCTGAAATGACGTTCGCTAGGTGGCAGCACTGATACGTTAGGTCCAGGCATCTGTCAAAGAGCCTATATTTTCTTTAGTCATGACGGAATGACGAACGAATGAATGAATCGAATGATGAACGTCATCATATATTTTATATTGGAAGACCTCTTGTCACAGTGGTGCCAACTGGTGTCGTAAATTTTCACGAAAACCCAATGAGGGTTTTACTTTCAATGAAAAGCAATGGTGCCAACATTACGGCGAAGGGAATTCTTACGTGGTCGTGAAACGCACTTTAGATTTTGAACGTTTTAAATTATGAGAATGTGCCTTCAGGTCGGGGTACCTTATAGGCTTACTGGCCCCCTGGGCCGGGGCTTTGTAGGCTTGGCATTAATCCGGGGCTGCCAGCTTGTTTGCCAAACAATGCGTAGCCGTGAAATTGGTTACCCTAGTGACCTTGGACGCGAAATAGAGCGCAATGGTAAGGACGTTTCCCGCCCACGCGCGTTGACAACGGCGTTTGACGTCAGCCAGAGAGTAATAACCGAACTATTTGTTTTGTTAGTCTAATAATTGTCTAGCTAAATGGCTTGTGGCTCAGAAAATAGGATGCGTTTTTATTCAGGGCCATCATAAACCTATTAGAGGCCATAACAAAGAACCACGGGGACCTTGTGTAGGTACATAGATTACACTACATTATAAAGGCGAAAGTTTGTATGTTTGTTACTTCTTCAAGCTCAAACGGCTGGACCAATTTTGATAAAATTTGGTATGCAGATAGCTGACACCCTGGATTAACACATAGGATAATTTTTATCCCGATATTACCACGGAATAGAAACTTATGCGGGTGAATCCGCATAGCGTAGCTAGTGTGTGATACGTGTGTGTCTGTGTAGGGTATGCGTAATTAATATGCCTAAGAACATTAGAACTAGATTTTAATTGCCTACCTAAATCTAGCAGATAAATTCCATGCGGTAATCCGTTACCTACAGTTCTGCCGCCTTAAGTAAAAAGGGCGCATCTGAGGAAAGGGAATAGAGGAAAATGAGCCTTAATGGATGGTGCCTTTTTGTTCCATTAAGGCTCATTTTCCTCTATTCCCTTTCCTCAGATGCGCCCTTTTTACTTAAGGCGGCAGAGTTATTAGCTAAATAATCTATTTTTGAATAATTATTTACAAACCGTTTCGAGAATAACAAGTGTTTTGGCAATTCGACACAAGTACGCGTTGTTTTGTTTGGCGTTAAATACTTATGATAATTGGATGCATTTTCATGTATTTATTTTCGCCCAATGTGGCACCCACACTCCAGAAATACACATCACCGTAGGGTAAGCAGGGGGAATGGTGTTCCAGTAAATACACTAGATAAAAAAAACGCTGTATTTTTTAACTGACTTCAAAAAAGGAGGAGTTGTATTTTTTAATAAACTTATTGGTTTAAAATAAAAAAAAAATCCGGTGAAGTGCTAGTGGGAATCGCGAGCCGAGGGTTTGTAGGTATATAAATAGTTTATCACGGGTTTTATTTTATGTATACCTACTAAGTTACGGTTTTTTGATTTTTTTCTTTACCTGAGCTACATCATGATCTTGCTTCTTGCCAAATTTCATGATTTTAGGTCAACGGGAAGTACCCTATACATTTTGATTCCCTTGAGGGTGTCGAAATATGCGTTTTTTGGGGCATAACTCATTTTTAACCGAATTCAAAAAATGGAGTATGTTTTTAATGTTTGTTACCTCAGTATGCCGTCATTTATAAACCGATTTGGAAAATTCTTATTTTATTTAAAAGGATATACTTCCAGATTGGTCCCATTTTTATCAAAATTCAATTCTGATGATGGGATCCATGAGTAATTGAGTGAACTCCTCAGATATTATAGGCACACCTATAGCGATTTGGGTATTTTTTATAGTAACTCGTGCATTTGCTCTCGAAAACCACAACTTGGTGAAGTGGAACTGATGAAGAAGACCACAGATGGCCACCGGAACTACTTGATAATAAGTATTTCACGGGTTGCGATTCGATTACTTTAATATGGTTGCTAAGCAATTTATGCTCGTCACAATGCGAATGGTGAAATAGAGCTGATGGTGGAATACCAGAAAAACTCCTCAACAATTAACGTCCCTGCATCGGGAAAAGCAATATTTTGTAAAAGGCGATGGGCAAGCTGACATTAGGGTATTGTAACTTAGATACATTAAAAACAGACCCACTAAAAAGCGAAAAATAAAAACTTTTTAAGAAAAAATAAAAACCCACTTCAAAAAAAAAACACTACAAAGTGAAAAATGAAAAAGTTTTTTAGTCGAGAGATCTACTAAAACACTTTTTAAAAAACGCAGTGCATGGGGTGAAATGTGTTTTTCCGCTTGCCTTTTGGGCATTCCCCTTTCAATCGCAGTTTCAGTGTGCAGTAGATCTTCTTAGCTCCGAGCCGCTTCAACGGTGGTCTTTCAACGATTCCTGTCCATTTCTGCAAAAAAATACAAATGTCACCTAGTAGTGACAAATGAGCGGAAGTATAACGATCGTTTTGTGTTCAAGTTGTTAAAAACATTCAAATACAATAAAATTGCATGAGATCTAATATACAAAGTCAAATTAAATTATTAGTAGTAGGCCAGCATTAAAATACCCTCATGTTATTTTTCTTCAAAGCTCTAAAAACTCTCATAATTCTTCGCATAGAAATTGATAACCTACATAAATACCTAATGAGTGAATGCAACGAAATCGCCTACTTTCAAACGATAATTCAGATAATAATGTATCATGCGCGGGAGACTCAATACATGATTCATACCATAGTAGCTATATAAGAAAGAAGTTTGTGTTTTTTACATTTCTATGATTAATACATTCAAATCGTCATGGAAGCTAAAAAAATATAAATCACATTATTTTATTCACCTCGTAAATCTTTAAAATGTTCAAGAATTATTAATAAAAAAAGCGTATGTCATGTCTATGGCGTATAAAAAAGTTATGCAACTTTTTAAAGTGTTTAGCGAATGGCGGCAAAAACGAGACATTCGGACTGCTGGCATTCAGCCAATGGCTCTGTGAATCTCAACGTAATTTATTTACATTGCTCAATTAGATATGTTTAAATACTCTTTATTGCTACAAGTTGCATTAGAAAATAATAATAAACAAAATGGAAGTTAAAACATTATTCTTGGATGTAAGTATACCTAGGTATTAGCGCCATCCGCGCCATCTATTTGTTGAAAATATAAATTTTAAAAACTGTGGCACTCCAGGAGTACCGACAGAAGTGAAAACTTGAAAAAGCATAGTAACTTTATAAATATGTTTGAAGGTCATTCTTTCCAAAGAAAATGTACCGCGCGTTGATGTTTTGATAAAGGCCAAAACTTGAAACAGAGGTTTCGGTTACGGTAACAGTTTCGCGAGTTCAATGGTTTTTTCCCATCTCAAAAAATGGTCAACGCGCCTAAAGATGTTTTCACTTCAAAAAGTATCGGTGACAGTTGCAGAGGGACTTGTGTGTTCCTAAGTAATAACAGCCGCACGGGTCGATCAATCAGGTTAAGCTACGCTTGCCGCGGTTGGTCTGTGGATGGGGGACCATCTTTACATACCAAGACCCCTCCGTGCCTCGGAAAGCACGTTAAGCCGTTGGTCCCGGCTGCCATTCGTAGATCTATGACAGTCGTTACGGGCCGTCAGAAGCCGGAGAGTCTGACAATCAGCCTTACCAGGAAAGAAAGAAAATACATTTATTTAGCACAGACTAAGAGACACACAATGCACCAGATAGTTAGATAATAGTCGTACATCAGATAAAAACTAAGATAAAAATAAAAAGTGCAAAGTCCAATGTAAGAAATTAACAGGAAAGTGTGCCTCACGGCTGCGCCAAAATGGCCCAGTTCAGCAAAAATGCCAGACAACTGAGGGGCAATTCTACTAATTTTAACAACGTTCACAGTCTGATCTCAGTCTCAATCTGTCAAAAAATACGTCTAATTTCCCTACATTTTGACAAGTTTTTGACATTTGATTGTCGCCGAGATGAGACTGCAACTAGATTTTGAACGTTTTAAATTAGTAGAATTGGCCCTCTGGTGCCTGACGCTGGTTTTCAACTGGACCAAGAAGTTTCGGACTACCCAGTAACTGGGATGTGGAGGTCAGATAGGCAGTCGCTCCATGTAAAATATTGGTACTCAGCTGCATCCGGTTAGACTGGAAGCCGACCCCAACATAGTTGGGAAAAGGCTATGGAGCTGATGATCAGCGACAGTTTTTTATTCGTAAGCAACCTTTTGGCATTTCATACAAACTTTCAAGCCCTTATTTTTCGAAATGAATGAATTGATTTTAATGAAACTTCACACGCATAAACAGGATACAAATGTCTAAAAAGTTAGTAGAGAACATTCTCATTAAGTTTTAGAAACAATAAAAGTATGTATATATGATCGACTACAATAAACAAAATCAGAAAAATATATGATATTCTTCAGGATATATGCTAGGTAGATAGTGTGTTGAAAACATAATACAACTAATTTGATACGATAGAAAAAAATCATGAAGATACCTCTAAAAACATTCTTTTTACAATAAAAACCATACTAATATACATACAATCATTCTGTTTTTTTATCAGATTATTCTACAAGCAACATACTAAAATACTAGTGTTTTAATTTTTTAGTCCAAACAATAGATTTCTTGTGATTAAATAATTGCTTCATATCTTGCAATAAATTACCAGCGTAGCGTTGTGTCATCGCGCTTCTCTTTCTTTTCTATGCAGTCCGACAGTGACCGCGCTTTAGGTCATGTAAGCTCCATAACCTAGTAATTGATATCGATGTTCATCACATTTGCAGTTTCGCTAGCTAATTTAATTAGACCTTGTATAGTGGTCCTGAAAAGTTTGGGAACCTAGACGCTCTAGATACAGTTTTAGGTGAATTGATACATCGATCAACAGCGTACTCGAGAAACTATCACAATAGTTTACATCCAGGCTGAATGCAAACACGCCTGCGCCTCGTCAAGCCCGATCGTATTATGCCACATTAAAAACCTAATACATTACCTCTATGGTTGACTTTAATTACGACCACGTGTTTTAGGCATAAAACGCGTTTGGTTTAACAACAATCTTTTTTGGGAAGCTTAGAATAGTAGGCATTGATTTTTCTGTGCTAAAAAATGTCCGGTTTTCGTGAAAATCCGCTGTTTTTTTTTTTTGGAACGAATTTCCTTATCGCTCGTTATACTCTTGCAATAAAACTGCCTCATTTCAGTCTAAATATTTCTTGTTTTGATTCTACAATATGACAACTATGGTAACTTATATGCAGATGGAGACCAGCAATGTAAAAAAAAAGTTTAAAATCTAAAACCCGACTACTGAAAAAGATAAAACAAGATAGTACCGTCGCGTCCCATAGTCGCATGCCGCTGTACTAACATACATGGGTGAGGCTCACAAAAAATGTACTTTAGCCATATTTTTCATGAGCCGAATTTTGAGTAAAGATAAAATATTTCGGAAGTTCTGAATAAATAAATTGATTTGTTTCCTGTGTTGGATATTATTCACTTGTTCATATCGGGTCATTTAAATTGTTAATTTATTTGAATTTAACCAAAAATAAACCGGTACAACAAACTGCTTACATCTTGTTTCATAGAAAATTAAAACGTGCCCACGCCTAATAGAATAATATTATTTTTTATTTCATCGTGTATATACTGTATACAGTAACATCTTAGTAATATATGAAATATATGGGAATAAAACTACTATCCCAATAGTAGATTTAATTGATTATGCAAAAAATTATAAAAATATGACTTAAAAAAGAAAATGTGCCTATAATATTTCACGTGTGTTACAAACAATGTGTTACGTAATAGTTTTTTTGTAATAGGCAGTAGCAACACTTGTGACGTTTTTTTTGTGATGGCAACATTACTACTTTCAATATGAAATGTCAGTGTCCTGTCAGACATCTTGGTTTTTATGGAAAAGGCAGTACTCGCGTGTGTGTTATTTTCGTACTTAGATTTTAGCGACTTTTCGGAAGCAATTTTGCATGGTAAGTAATAAAATAGTATTTTTTAAGGGCAAGGACAATTAAGAGGGATATGTATATTATTGAATAATGTAGTTTTTCACTACTTTGCATTGCATTTAGATATGCTACATGACTTTTAGGTTATATTACTCACGTGTGTTTGTTCACGTGTGTTGCGTGTGTTACGAATTTGTGTTATGTAACACACGTGAAAAGTGTAAAGCTTAGTGCACATTGCAATTTTTTCATCAACAGCGTGAGATACTGTACACTACTGGATAAAGGCCTCCCAAGTTTTTTTCCCATAACACGCAGTCCTGAGCCAGCTGCATGCAACGCCTACCCGCAACTTCCATTTCGCACTGATAGTACAATACTGCTGTAATTAACTCAGAATATGTCGAGATAACAATATTTTACCTGTGATTTTTAGAATAATTGGTAAATGACAATTGCGTTAATTATATTAATAAACCTAAACCCTCACCTAATAAAATATTTTTTATAATGTTTATCAAGTAAATAATACATTTTTCGTCGATTCCGAAAAAGGCGCATTTTGAGTATCAACAGTATTGTATTATCAGAGCGGTATCCAATATGGTGGTCGGTTCACGTAGCGGAATGCCAACCCACACTACGCTTAAATAGCATGTTTTCTTCCAGCAATAACTTTTTTTGCAGATGCCGCTAACACCTGCTGAAAGACAGAAGCTCTATCGAGAAAGGCTGAAAGAAAAAAATCCTGAAAAGTTCATAACACAGAAAAGAAAAAATGCTTAGAGGACAAAACGAAATAGAAAGAAAATAGCAGAATATTCTTCTTCTATGCAGGAAAATATTAGAAAACAGTTGAGAGAGAGAAAGAAGAAAAGTAAACAAGAGCCGAAACCTGAAGAAGTGCCTTCGGTAGACAGTGCACAGATTTTAAAGCAGAAGAGGAATCAAAGTAGAAGAGCGATTTATAAACTGAAGACTGAAAACATAAAATTAAAAGACCTATTAAGAAAATTTAAACAATCTTTAAAAAATATGAGGCAAAAATTAAACAGATGTGTACGCAAAAATAATGAGCAACTAGAAATTATAAAAAAGAAACACGAATTAATTTGTAGTTTTGAAGAAAAGCTACACTCGTGTGCTAATATTACAAAAGACGAAGATTTTGAGCGAATGACCCCCTCTTCGAAAACGAATGCTTACATTAATCAAAATTTACCTAATATACATCCTGAAGAAAAGGAAAGAGTCAAAAAAACACTGCTTGAACATCACGTCATTGTAGAAAGTTTAAAGGAGAGTTACAAAAGTAACAACACTCAAGAAAAACGCATAATAAAAAACGTTTTCAACAAAAATGATACCATAAATAGATACTGTATGAAAACCAAAATAGCTACTTATTTAGGCTTAAAAGGGAAAATTCGTCATACGCTACAAAAAAATAAAAGTTATTTCATACAGACCCAGTTGAGAGATTTTTATGAGAGAGACGATGTAAGCAGAATGACGGCAGACAAAAATGAAATAAAAACAAAGAAGAAACAGAAAAAACAGAGAAGGTATTTGCTCGGAACTCTACAGAAACTATATAAAAAATACAGACAAGAAGGCGGGAAGTTGTCATTTGCTACATTCAAAAGATACAGGCGCTTTTATGTATTACCACCAAAAGCCGAAAAACGAGATACTTGCGCTTGCAAAAGACATGAAAATTTGCAAATGAAAGCCATGGTACTGCAGTCGATTGGATTAATAGCAACAAAAAATCTTGACGAATTATTGTGTATGGTTGTTTGCGATTTAAAATTTAAAAAATGTTCTTATGGAGAATTTGAGTTATGCAAAAATAAATATATTGACTTTACAATGGGTAACAAAAATCTAAATGATAACATTTCATGGGATGAATGGGTTTTGAAGTCTCATGAATACAAACCGAAAAGAAATAGTGATGTGACGAAGACTACGAAGAAAATCGATAAAGAAAAAAAGACTGGTTCGTTGAGAATGCTCCTAGAGGCGTTTCAAGAAGAATTGCAAAATTTCAAGACCCATTCTTACAATATCATCCATCAATACAAAGAATATCGACGATGCACGAACAATTTGGATGACCGCACTGTAGCATTACACATAGATTTTTCGGAAAATTATGCCTGTAAATTAAGCACTGAAATACAAGCGATGCATTTTGATGGATCAAGGCAACAGATTAGTCTTCATACTGGTATTTTGTATACCGCTAAAGGTAATCAATCCTTTGCATCTATGTCTCCAAGCAAAGAACATGGTCCAGATGCCATTTGGGCTCATCTCTTACCAATACTAGAATTGATCAAACAGAAATTACCTAAGGTAAATGGGATTCATTTTTATTCAGATGGTCCTACTGTTCAGTACCGCCAAAAGAAAAACTTTTACTATTTCTCAAAACTAACGACAGAACTCGGTTTTCCATTTTCAACATGGAACTTTTTCGAAGCCTCTCACGGCAAAGGAGCCGCTGATGGCGTTGGGGGAGCTATAAAGCGTAAACTAGATTCATTTGTCGCTTATGGATCGGATGTTCCTGACGCTAAAACAGCTTACGAACTTCTCCAGGCATCTGAAACCAAGTTACAACTTTTTTATATCCCTGAAGATGCCATATTGAATGAATCAGTAGATCTTGTACCAGTCCCAAACACCATGAAAATACATCAAATTGTTAACAACGCTGACTCAGCTTACTCTATTTTCTACCGTTGTCTAAGTTGTTTCTGCCAAAAGAGTAGACCAGGTTTTTGCGATTATATTAATTTGAAATCTGCGGACTTACTAAAACAAACAGCAGTGAAAAGTGAAAAAATAATTGCGCCCAAAAAGATGATTAGAATATTATCAGACATAAAGAATACTGAGCAAAATAAGTCTTACTTTGATTTGACTCAATATGGCCCATTTAGTTTGAAAGAAGTTGACCCGAAAACAATAATAGTTGCCACAACTTCAAAAGAAAATGTTTCGCCATCTGTTGACAATATCAATACAAAAAAGAACAATCCGAAAAAGAGAAAACTTATTGACAAGAACCTTAGAACAATTACTAAGAAAATTAGGAAAGAATATTCAGAGAGCAGTACAGACGAAGACTTGTATTCTTTGCATGATTCTTCCGATGAAGATTGTCACATTGCAGATAACAAAGACTATTTTGATGGTAAAAATTGTCAAATAAAAGAGCAGAAGAAGAAATCAGATTTAAGAAAAGAAACAGACCCTAATAAGATGGAAATAAAAAGAACTGAACAGTCAAGTTATGAAGATCAAAAAAATATTTACATTTCTAAGAAAGTGACAGAAATAAGTCTTATATCTAATGAAAATGAGGGAATAATAAAAACAAATGGAGGATCGGTGTTGGCTACGACTCAGCAGAATGATTTAAAAGACTGACAGTTTAATTAACGACTCGGAAGTGACATCAGAAAATCAATCGGATATATGGAGGCTATGTTTCAAAGACACAGTACTAGTAAGATACTACCAAAGAGGCTCATGGAAATACTACATCGGTTTTATCGAAGATATTCGCATTGAAGAAGGGAAAAGTTATTTTACCATACGGTTTTTAAAAACCGTAAAAAAACCAGTACTAAAGTTTGTTGATCAAAAAATAAAAGATCAAGACACAATCACTGATGATTTTATCGTAAAACAGATTAAGATTACACAAAACATTGAACGGCCAAAAGAATACTTTTTAGCTGCTACTAGCGACGAGGTTTATTTTGAGTAGGATATGTATGTGCATGTATAGGTATAAAGAAACAAAAAAAATTGTTTGATTGTATAAAATTAGTTTTTTTCTAAGCATTTTTAAGTACAAATCTTGATCTCAATATTTGAATGATTAAGTCTTTAAGAAATAATAAGTAATGCTATGCAACTTTGTTAGCGAAGTTTTTGAGTTTAATATTAATACATTTGTCTATATAGTGTTTTATTTTAAATTATATTATAATAAATAATCTTGTCTCGTGTGAACTAATCTTAACAATATTTCCAGTGTGCTACCTATTTCCAGTGTGTTATCGTGCGTTACACGTTCACGTGTGTGATGGTACATTTTCTGTGAGCCTTCACCACATATAAGGCTATGGTAGCATGCGACCACGGGAAGGTACTTTCTTGTTTCATCCTTTTCAGTAGTCAGTGGCGGCGCGTAGTGTTCCACGCGCGCCCCTCTTAGACGTCGCGGGGGGAGTCAAACACCTCACTCCCCCCCTGACCCAACGATGCCCGCAGAGGCGGGCCGGCACCAGTCGGGGGTTGCGGAAGGATCGTACGTTCCCGCGACCCCCGGCGTAGGTGTGAAATGGAACACCGGGGTGGTTTTCAGTCAGTAAGAGTCTGACAGACCCCGCCGCCCACCCCAGGGCGGCGGACACCCCTGACTATATTCCACCCCGGAATAAAAAAAAAAAGTTCTCTACTCTTCTACCTCGGGGAATAATCTGCTGGGTTATTTATTTCCGAAGACATCAGCAGCTTAATTATTGCGTAACACATTATTAATCTGAATAATTTTGAAAGATATTGCTAATTCATTGCTTTGTATGTACGAAAAATGTGTCTGCTCAACAACGTAAATAACGCAATGAATGTTGTTGAACTGTCAATATGAAAGCTATTCGTTCGGCTGCCCCATTTCAAAACCTAGTAAGTACTTAAAATGAAATTTTACAGGAGAGCGCATGAACGTAATATTGGTCAGCCTATGGAATGTATTTTTTTTGAATTGGTTAAAGTGACTTTTTTAGGTTTTAAATGGTCACTAGGGAGTGAAAGGTGCACTTACTAGGTATCGATGTTTAAATAATATATCTCCTTTTATGTAAGTTTAAAACGCTGGTGTTTTTGTATTTGGTAGAGACCTAGAAGGTTAGCAAGATTATGCAATAAAACGATTTGTGTAAAAAGTGTCCCTTACTAGGTTTTGAAATGGGATAGCCGTGTTAGTGTATCACGCAATTTTCCCGCAGTTGATTTCTCATTATTTATGTCAGGCAACGGATTAGCTGAGAAATATATATCAAATTAATTAATAACACAGCAAGCGGTTGACAGTAACATATTTAGACGCAACGCGCACGTAATACATAGAATTCTAACTCAATGCGACAGTTAGCTAAATGATTGTTTCCTTTAGCTTTTCAATGTTTGAAAGTTATGATGATTTATTGATATTTTTTTCGTTTAATGTTTCGCTTTACTTCGTGTAAATTATTTCATCACCACTGCTCACAAAACGGTGAAGGAAAACATCGTGAGGAAACCGGCATGTCCTAGAACAAAAAATTTGAAGAAATGTGACATCTACCAACCCGCACTGGGCCCGCGTAGTGGATTACGGCCCACTCCCTCTCACTGAGAGGAGGCCTGTGTCCCAGCAGTGGGAACATTATAGGCTGATGATGATGATGATGAATGTTTCATCAGAGAGCAGTTTCATTCGTGCATGTGTCCCACATTTTGGTACTGCGATTCTGCAAGCAAACGTACCCATACAGGGTCAACAGTAGTTTATTATTATACTCTGTGGTCCGCAGGCATGAATCTCTGACACATTTCGAGCTTTAGGAGACAGTCAGTATGTAATATGTTGGGGTCGTCTTCCATTCTAACCGGAGTACCAATATTTTGAACCGTCTCCGGACACAAGTGGGAAGATGTAACCCCAACCTGGTAAAATGTGCGGTTGTGGAGCTATGACGCAATCACAAACCATGCTCCACCTCATATCCTGCCCTCTATATCCCAAAACATGCAGTCAGAGTGACCTGCGCACTGCCACCGTCGACGCCGTGGCAGTGGCGAAATTCTGGGCCAACAAAATTTAAAATACAGTCGTGCTAGCGACACGAAGAAGATGAACCAGTATTTTAAAAGGAGTGACTGCCTGACAATACGCCTTATAAGAAGGCTAAAAGTCACCCAAAGGGCAATAGAGAAGGCTATGCTTGGAGTTTCCCTGCGTGATCGAATCAGGGATGAGGAGACCCGCAGGAGAACCAAGGTAACCGACATAGCCCGAAGAATCGCCAAACTTAAGTGGCAGGGCACATTGCTCGCAGAACAGATGGCCGATGAGCCGAAAGGTTCTGGAGTGGCAACCGCGCACCGGAAGACGTAGCGTTGGAAGGCCTCCAACAAGGTGGTCCGACGACCTTGTGAAGGCCGCAGGAACCCGTTGGATGCGAGAAGCACAGAACCGGTCGATGTGGAGGTGCTTGGGGGAGCACATCAAGCCAGCACATCAAGCTACTAAAATCAAAATTTTCAACTTTATCACTAAAGCATAAGGGTCAAAGTTGATTGGCAAAATTTGGCAGTTTCGGGTAGCTTGATGTGCTGGCGGCTGTACCAGCGGTCGTTGACCATAACCACAAACAAAAAATCATCAGACCTTTTTTATTTTATTGTTTTTTTATAATAGGTATATGGATAACCATAACGTCTGCGGAGTTTCGCTTCGTAATTTAAATTGACCAATACGGGTAACTATATCATCCAATAAATTAACCATGTCTTCTAATATGTTTAAAAAGTTCTATGCATTTATACTTTGTTCATTAAATTGGGTTTATACCTTGGCCAGGAGCTAAGCATTGCCATACATACTACGTGGCAAATTGGCAATGCCGCCAGTCTCTTGGGTACTTACAATACAATTCGACAGCAATGTGGAGGAATTTTTCGTCGCCATATTTTAGTTTGTTAGGTAATTAAGTAAGAAGTTTATTTACATAACTATTGATGCTGAATTCTTAGGGGAACATTTACCTGCCTAGCGTTTAAAGTAATGTTACGAGCTTGGGGTTCGTGACAATAAAAACTGCCGATTTAATAACCAAAAAAATGACACTTTACTCACCAACACTAATTACAAGTCAAACACACTAATTAAGAAATACAATTGCACTTACTGATCACTCTTAAGTCGCTCTTAAGTCGCACTCGAATATCGCCTCCGATGTTATCGCTCGTATCGCTTAATCGAAACTATGTGTGTCTCGCGGCCCACCCGGCCTTATATAGTGCCGCAGAGCTAGTACATAAACATCTAGAACGTTCGAGTACATACAGGTCCCGACTGACTCGACGTCGATAGTTCTCGGAATTACTAGTACTTACAAAAAGGTCAAGTAGGGTCAAGGTCCTAGTACCGAGGTACTAGTTCTGCTACCCGATACTAGATGGCGCTAGTGGTAACTAATGTCGCCATGTATCAAGCATTATTTGCGGCGCGCAACACTGCCCCCTCCTTAGACATGCTCGTCCCGAGCATTATTGGCCCCATAATAACGCGCCAGTCGATCCACATGGACGATCTTAGGAGTACCTCTTGCACCTTTCTGTATCCGGTAGGTTACATCATTGATCTTTGTCACAATCCGGTACGGTCCGTCCCATTTAGCTTGAAGCTTAGGAGATTTCCCTTTGCTGCGGACTGGATTGTGCAACCACACCAGTGAACCTTCGTCGAACCCTTTATTGTTCATTTTGCGGTCATAACGGGTTTTCATCTTTTCAGACATTTGCTGGCCCGATTGTCTGACGTGCTCATAAATGTCATTCATTTTGTTCCGCAAATCATTCGCATAATCAGTTACACTGCGTGGGGCATCAGGTGGTATTCCGGTGATCAGGTCTGCAGGTAGCCGTAGTTCTCTTCCGAAGTTTGCGAAAGCAGGCGTCACCGATGTACTTTCGTGGACAGCGCTTCGATATGACAACAAAAACGGTTGTATGTGCTTGTCCCAATCTCGTTGCCGATTTTCCACAACTTTTGCTAGGTACCTCTCCAGTGTCTGGTTAAATCGTTCCACCATTCCATCCGATTGTGGGTGGTAAGAAGTCGTTCTTGTTTTATGAGTACCCATAACTCGACAAGTTTCCTGGAATATATTTTGTGACTCAAAATTCCTTCCTTGATCACTGTGAATCTCCAAAGGTACTCCAAAACGACAGAAGACTTCATGAACTAATTTATCTGCAACTGTCGAAGCTTCTTGATTTGGAATGGCGAAGACTTCCGGCCACTTCGTGAAGTAATCCATCACAACCATGAAATACTTGTTACCACTTTCACTTTCCGGAAACGGCCCCGCAACGTCAAGGGCTATCCTCTCCCATGGTGCACCAACATTGTACAATTTTAATGCACCTCTACTTCGAGTCTGAGGTCCCTTTACAGCTGCACAACTTGTACATTTGCGACACCAATCCTCGACATCGTCCCGACAGTGGACCCAGTAAAACCGTTCTCGTATCTTCAGTAGAGTCCGTTTTACTCCCAGATGACCTCCTGAACAACCATTATGGTACAGCTGTAGAACATCCGGTACTTGAGCTTTAGGGACAACCATTTGCAAATGACAGCTGTCTCCCCGAGCATTTTCCCATTTACGGCACAGGACTCCATCCTGAACCACCAAGCTGTCCCATTGGGCCCAATAGCTTTTTGTGACCGAACTCATCGCTGAGACGTCACTCCACCTGGGCTTAGGAGCTCTGGCCTTCATCCACTCCAGAATTGGCTTGATGTCCGAATCTTCCTGCTGTGCACGTTGTAGGCTTTCCTTCCACTCGTTGTTGAGGTCTGTCTTAAGCATCCTCACAGGTACCACTTCCTTACTTTCCTGCCTAGTACAGTGCTTGCAGTCTTCAGGACAAGGTCTTCTTGACGATGCATCTGTGTTGCCAAGAGACTTCCCGCTGCGGTGTTTAACCACAAAGCCGTCCTGCTGCTGCTGGGCGGTGCTGTTAGTCGCACTACCCTCTCGAGTCCAGCCACTTTCCCTTTCTGCAGTCCGCTTAGGGCAACTGGATCGAAGGTGGCCCCTTTCCCCACAGCCGTAGCACCTAGGGCTGTATCCTTTCTTGCGGTTGCGAACTGTAGCCGCTGCAACCTCCCTGACGCGATGGGAACGATGATCCTGCCGCACCGCTTCCACCTCCAGTGCATGGGCCAAGGCATCCTTCAGCGTCCCGTGGTGACCGAGCCTCACAGCAGCTCTAACTTCAAGGTCGCGGATGCCGTCGATGAATGCCTGCAACAGGTTCCCGTCAATAAGCGCAGGTACGGACTGGTAAGCTTTACGAACCAGCTTCTCCACTTCAAGGGCCTCTGCTGCAGGTTTTCGTTACTGCGTTGCACGCGATCCTTCAGCTGCGCACGGAACACGTGTTCCAGGTGAGCGTCGCCATACCGAACCTCCAATGCCTCCAGGAGCTGCTCGTAAGTCACTTCCTTACCGAGAGCTTCTAGAACAGTTAAGGCCTGGTCGCGCAGGCCTAGAGTGAGGGCAGTCATGGCCTGACTTTTATTCCACCCGTTCGCCTTCATGACAGTCTCGAATTGGATTTTGTAGGCCGACCAGGAAGAAGTTCCGTCGAACGGTGGCACTTTGAATCCCCGTAGCGAAGGTGTTGTAGCTACGGGAGCTGCGATTCCATCACCCAGTTTCAGGTAATCCAGCGTTTTCTTCACATCAGCCATCACGGTTTCCTTCACGTCAGCCATCACGTTGTCAACCCGATTAATCACTTGGTCGATTCGGATTTCAGCTTCCGACAGGCGGGTGTCATGTTGAGCAACCTTATCCTTCACCTCCTTCATGTCTTTCCCGAAGGTAGCGTGAAGGTCCTTTATGAGGAGCATCTGCTCTTCCTGGCGGCGCGCCTGCTCCTCCTGTTGGCGGGCCTGTTCCTCCTTGTCCCGCTGGAGCTGTTCCTCCAACCGACGAGCCTGTTCCTCCTGTCGGCGAGCCTGTTCCTCCTGTCAGCGAGCCTGTTCCTCCTGTCGGCGAGCCTGTTCCTCCTGTCGGTGAGCCTGCTCCTGCAGCATCATCATCAGAGCAGCAAAATCTGGTGCTGATGATGCTGGAGCAGCTGTGGACGGGCCGGCCTCCGTGGTCGGTAGCTGGCCTTCCGACCCCTGTGGCATTGCTCCACCAAATCGCCTCTGGTCCGTCTCTTGCTGGCGTTGACTCCGGGTACGGATACCCTCCATGTCGTCTTTGGGTAAAATCGGCATGATTTTATCCCTCGCTTCTGACACCAATTGTTACGAGCTTGGGGTTCGTGACAATAAAAACTGCCGATTTAATAACCAAAAAATGACACTTTACTCACCAACACTAATTACAGCTCAAACACACTAATTAAGGAACACAATTGCACTTACTGATCACTCTTAAGTCGCTCTTAAGTCGCACTCGAATATCGCCTCCGATGTTATCGCTCGTATCGCTTAATCGAAACTATGTGTGTCTCGCGGCCCACCCGGCCTTATATAGTGCCGCAGAGCTAGTACATAAACATCTAGAACGTTCGAGTACATACCGGTCCCGACTGACTCGACGTCGATAGTTCTCGGAATTACTAGTACTTACAAAAAGGTCAAGTAGGGTCAAGGTCCTAGTACCGAGGTACTAGTTCTGCTACCCGATACTAGATGGCGCTAGTAGTAACTAATGTCGCCATGTATCAAGCATTATTTGCGGCGCGCAACAGTAATTTCCTTCTAAATTTATTTATAGCACATAAATGTACAGAGGCGGACTTAATGCCATACACATTTTCTGCTTTCTAACAGTCAACCTTTGGGTGATGCAGAGACAAACAGTGGTAGGTCTGTGCAATTATGACCATTGAAAAGAAAAAAAAATGCATCACGGAAAATTCTATTGATAAAATGTTACGTTACGGTATCTACAATGAGGGTTTTCGTGAAAATTTACGACACCAGTTGGCACCACTGTGACAAGAGGTCTTCCAATATAAAATATATGATGACGTTCATCATTCGATTCATTCATTCGTTCATCAATCCGTCATGACTAAAGAAAATATAGGCTCTTTGACAGATGCCTGGACCTGACGTGCCAGTGCTGCCACCTAGCGAACGTCATTTCAGAAAACCCCCATTTTAATTAATATGCCATGTGATGATGTGATTTATCTACAGAGGGCAATTCTCGAAATTTTAAAAACTTGCACAGTTTCAGTCTCAATTTATCAAAAATACCTCCAATTTACTTACAATCTTTATTGTTGTGAATTAAAATAATAAATAGGCAAATAATAGCTAATAATAATGATAATTACGCCAGTCTCTTGGGTATATTATTAGTCGACAGCGATGCGGATGAAATTTTCGACGTTATAATTAGTTAGTGTAAGTATAGTTTTAGTTAAGTTAGGATTTAATTTTGTTAATTTTATTAATTACTCAGGTATTAGTTCTAATTTACTTACTTCCTAAATTTTTAACAAGTTTTTTACATTGATTGTCGCTGAAAGCTGAGGTGAGATTGCGACCGTTTTTAAATACGGGAATTGTGGCCTTTGACCTGCCCGTACAGTCAGCAAGAAAATTGACAATTGACACGTTTTATTTTTACAGCACTTGACGTGGTCAAACAATGTCTGTAACGAATTCAATTCATTTAGGTAACTAAAAGCCTAGACCTTTTTTTTTCAGATAAAAATATTATTACTTAGCTATGGTAGTGAACTAGTGGTGACAAAAGCATACATTACAAAAATACAAACCTACCAAAAATATGAAACCCTAGCGTGCATTACTGATTTCTAGTGGCGTAAAATAATCATATTCACAAAGTCTAACGCCCCATCGATACTCTATTTATATAGAAGCGTCTTGCAGTCTGTGTAATAGCCTCCAGTCGCCTGGAGTCGGCCATACCGATTTGACATTTGGCATTCCCGATTCCCGCCTTTTCTTAAACGTCAAAATTTTTATTTCGACTAAACGCCCGAAAAAAAAGTGTGACTATGGATTTATAAAAATTGTGTTGAATTATTATTTATTTATTTTTGGACAATAATATTAAAAGAATAATGGAGTCGCTTAGAACAGCAAGAATATCAGTGATAATATTTTTAATTTGTCTGTGTGTTGAAAGTAAAGCGAAATTAAATGAAAGTAAGGACAACGATCATTCAGCCGAAGTGAGAACTCTGAAGAAGGTAATTTTTTTTTCTGTTTTTTTCTTCTCTAATTTTATTTTAAAGCTACTAAAATTAATATATGTTCTTGTTTGGTAATCCTCCTATTAATCAATATTATCTATTATTTCTTCTTTAATTTCAATATTTGTACAACAAAAAAAAAAATATATAAATATATTTTTTGTCAAAGTTTTTTGTTGAGTTAGGTTGGTATCTATTCAGTCGGGGGTTGCGGAATAAGGATCCTCCGTTCCCGCGACCCCCGGCGTAGGTGTGAGATGGAACACCGGGGTGGTTTTTAATCAGTAAGGGCCTGAAAGACCCCGCCGCCCGCGGCGACGGACATCCATGAGGATTTTCCACCAAGAAAAAAAAAAGGAAAAACTGTAGCCAGATGATATCGGAATATAATTTTAATTATTTGCACGATTGTGTAGAACAATTCTAAACGAACATAATAACTATGTTACAGGCTTACAGATTTATGCAATACTTACAACAATATTCCATGTAGCTTTTAATAATAAAAACTCCACAACTCTAAAATATTCCACCAAAACTTTTATAATCGTCATTGACAAAAAAAAAAAAAAACAAATTTATGACCGATATACTCTCGCCAACATACGACAAAAACATTTAGGTATATTTTTACATTTTTCTCCGCTGTAACAAAAATACAATTCTTCTACATTTTAATATCACTAGTAATAACTAAAATATAGATACTGCTGAGCAAGAGGTCCTGGGTTTAATACCGGTCGAGTCGGGCAAAGAATTGTTGGTGTTTTTCATCCGTAATCTCTCAGTCCGGACTTCCGGAGTATGGATTTGTGCCGGGTTGACGGCAATTGGCTCGCCCCCTATCTATTACATGGGACTTAGACATGACATGGCAACAAAATGAGGGTATACAGACGCCAGCACATCAAGCTACTACAATCTGTCAAATTTATTTTAATAGATTTTCAACTTTATCGCTAATGTATAAGGTTCAAGGTCGGTTGGGAAAATTTGACAGTTTCGGATAGCTTGATGTGCTGACGTCTGTACAAGGGTACCTACAGTACCCGGCGATAAATATTGCACATCGACCTTTGGAAAGAGACAATCGGCTAATTTCGGCTTCGTAGAGCGTTTATCTCTGTCGCACGAAATACAAACAGTCCGGTATCTATTAGGAGCTGTTAAAACAATTATGATTTGCTTCTTTTGATTATTATTTTTATTCTTTGTATAAAATGGTTTTGTGTAAAAAGGTCGATGTGCAATATTTATCGCCAGGTACTGTACACGTCTGTCTAGCTAGCCCCTCGAGAAAACAGGCGAGATGTAATGTAATCCTACTATCCTTTCTACTATAATAATAAACGCGAAAGTTTGTGAGGATGGACGGATGTTTGTTACTCTTTCACGCAAAAACTACTGAACGGTTTTGGATGAATTTTGGCACAAAGATAGTTTCTAACCAGGATTAACTTACAGGATAGTTTCTATCCCGAAATTCTTTCGGGACCAATACTTATGCGGGTGAAACCTCGGAGCGCTGCAGTGCTATTATAATATTTTATAACATATTTGCTCGTAAAGGGTCTCTTATTTCACCAATTTCAATATCGTAATGTATCTCATTACGCACTTGTGCGGTAATGTCAAGTAAATCGCACGGTTTATCAAGATGCTCCGTCAAAACGAACGGTACTTTTTTAAATCTTAGCAAAGAGTTTTTATTTCAGAAAATATGTCAACATTTTATGAATAAAATTAACTTTGGGAGATAAAATATAATAAATAAACATTTAATTCTTTAATTTAATTAATTTTGACAATAAATTACAACCATTAATATCTGTAACAAAAAAAATTATATTAATTTACTTTATTAATAATACTGGCTGTTTTGTGCCTATGCCTAAAAAAAAAGCGCGAACGCGCGCGCATCGCTTATCTGTTAAGAAGTAAAAATTTTTTTTATTTGAAAATGTCGTCAAGTAATGATGAATTTATTAATTCCACACCGCCAGAAGTCTCAGAGGCAGCGAAAAAGGCTACTCTAAGCCTCGCCCGAAAAATCGACCGATAGATACTTACAAGCGTATCAAAATTTCATCATATGGAAAACAAGCAAATATGCAAGTTCAGTCCGATTTTTATTTATTTCCTCGCAAATATGTTATAAAACGTCGTATGACATACGTGTGCTTTGATAATTACAGCCTCTGCTTTCTTTTAGCCCTCGCCTACGGCTCGGGCAAGCAATATCGCCTCGGCTGTAATTTTCAACTTACCGCACTTATATCATAATGTACTATTAACGTTTAAGTAAACACTTCAGTATCCATACCCGCTTTGTTTAGAAAACGTTGATCAAACTAGTGGCTACTTTAATCAACTTACGTTAAAAAAGTATGCACGGCAAAATTTAAAATGTCGATAAAAATAGTGTAAAACTTTTTGAAAAACTGGCTTTGCATCGCGATTTCTCCCGCATATGTCTCAAGCCCACGGGAACATCGGAATAAAAAGTATCCTCAGTCCTAATAATAATTCAAGTGACGATAGTTGAGTCTTGAGTCATCATCAAAGTTCAAATCAACCCGTGTGCCGAAATCTCATCCAAATCCATTCAACCGTTAGCGTGAAAGCATAACAAACGAACATACAAAAATTCAAATCTTTTCTCTTTAAAATTATAGTTTAGATAAACCTTTTTTTTTGTTATTATTTATTAGTAAGCACTGCTTTTTAATGTCATCATCATCTGCCTAGCCTTTTCTTTTGGGGTCGGCTTCCAGTCTAACCGGATGCAGCTGAGTACCAGTATTCTACATGGAGCGACTGCCTATCTGACCTCCACAACCCAATTACTAGGTAATACGATACCCCTTGGTAAGACTGATTGTCAGACTTTCGGGCTCCTAACTACCCGTAACGACTGTCAAAGATCCACGAATGACAGCCGGGAGAAATATGTGTTTACATAATTATAATGATTAAAGTCATCAACACAACTCTCTAAGACCACGTAAGTCCAAAGAATAACTGTTTCATGAAATCATCATTCTTTGGACTTACGTGGTCTTAGAGAGTTGTGTTAATGACTTTAATGATTATAATTCTGTAAACACATATTTCTTACGGCCGCGATTCATATATTAATCAACATACAACTTAATACTGACCAGCAAATTGCAAAAAACGTAAGAAAATTTGAATTTCGCGGGCTACCTTAGCGCTTCCCCCTTAATTGCGTAAATTTTAATCATTTTGACGGATATTTCTTATCCATTGCTTTATATGCCCGAAAATTGTCTGCAAGAACGTAAAAACGCAATGAATGTTGTTGAACTGTCATAATGAAGCCGTTAGTGGTGTGCAATGAGGGTTTTCGTGAAAATTTACGACACCAGTTGGCACCACTGTGACAAGAGGTCTTCCAATATAAAATATATGATGACGTTCATCATTCGATTCATACATTCGTTCATCATTCAGTCATGACTAAAGAAAATATAGGCTCTTTGACAGATGCCTGGACCTGACGTGTCAGTGCTGCCACCTAGCGAACGTCATTTCAGAAAACCCTCATTACCTCGCAGGTTTAAACGAATAAAACGGTTACTAAATAATATGATAATAATTCCTTCAACAACTTCGTATTTTGTTTTAACGACTGTCGTTTGCCTATAGCATAAATAACAACTAGCTAATTTTCGCAGACTATCAAGAAATAAAAACTTCAACACGTACGGACAATAATAAAACGCAAAGTAATTCGCAAATAGGTAAATATTATCAACTTCAAAAGATAAAAAAACAAACTGGACGGTAACACTTTAATAAATACTAGTTTTTCCCGCGCGCGACTTCTTTTTTTAAATTTTTATTTGAAATGGGTTTGCTCTTGGCTCTAGTCTAGGTCATAGGTGACAGAGACAAAGTCTACGATGGAGTGAGCTTACCCAGAAGAAGCCTGTTCACTCTTACTTTGAAGAGATTCGGGTGGCATTGACATCGACGCGCAAACTGAAACCAAGATTTCATGACATGATTCTAGACCCTCTGGCGTAGACATTTATGGTTAGTTATTTAAAAAAAAAAACAGCTGTTTCCTACAAAAGTGCAATAATTATCTACCCGCGGCGTAATTGCGTAACCCACTGCTGGAGCCAAAAATAAAGTCAAAATGGAAATCCAAGATGGCGACTGCGTAAATTTTTAAACTTTTCATCATGGGTGTCGTTTTCATGGTTTTTGAGGGTGCTGAAGCCAAAAGTAAGGTGAAAATGAAAATCCAAGATGGCAGCTGTAAAACTGTCTGTTAAGTGACCGCGTCTACCTAGACTAGACCCGGCCTAGTGCCTGCCTACCTGTTCTGAAAACTAATGCACGCCACTGTCCATACTAACATTATAGATTCGAAAGTAACTCTGTCTGTATGTTACCTTTTAACGCCTAAACCACTGGACGGATTTCGATAAAATTTGGCAGTGCTATAGATTGCATCCCGGGGAAGGACATAGGATAGTTTTTATCCCGATATTCCCATGGGATCGACATTTATGCGGATGAATCCGCGGGACGCTGCTAGTTGCTTTATATGTTCCTAAAATTTGTCCGCTCAACAATATAAATAACGCAATGAATGTTGTTGGACTGTCAAAATGAAAGGCATTGTTACTGTAAGTGTTAGTTACAATGCGTGCCACGAAAGATGAGACTTGACACACCAACCAACCAGATTTTCCCAATCAACTTTGAACCTTATGCTTTAGCGATAAAGTTGAAAATCTATTAAAGAAATCTGACAGATTGTGGTAGGTTGATGTGCTGGTGTCCGTACAATGCGTGCCACGAAAGATGAGACTTGACACACCACGTGGTTTGACATGCGCAGTACACGATTTTAGGTATCTTTAGCGGTATGAGGTCTGAGTGCGGGACGGGACCGAACGTCATAGGGGCAGCGGAAAGAGCGGGGGAGGCGGGGTCAGGTCTCATCTTTCGTGGCGCGCATTGTACCTATTGCGCAAGACACAGGCCGTGCCTAGTTCGGGAGCAACGATACCTCCATTATTGTAATTTTGAATTAAGAAATAAATGATTTATTATTAGGGAGCGCTAATAGATTGTCTTATACATATAACTTATTTTATTACAAACTATTTACACTAGATACTAAATTAAATGACTAACTAACTTACTATACTTACAAATAAAAACAAAAATAAAGGACAAATCAGGCGTCGAAGTACTCGTCCTCATCGCTGTCATCCGGAAACGGGCCCAGAAGACTGGCAGGATTGCCACGTTGAACGGCAATGCTAATTCTTTAGCCAAAGAACGACCCAGCTCTCTGGTCATGTGAAGCGTCGACCAGTCGGCGAGAAATTTCCTTAAAAAGTAGAAGCGCACTCGGGCCCCATGACCCGAGCGTTTCGACCCCAAACGGCTCAAAGCTGTAATTGCCCAAAAGGTTACAGTATTTGCGCCGCTTGAGGATCTCAGCAGCCGCAGCAGCGGCGCTGCTGAGACATGAGATGGCGCAAGGGTATTGACACACGTTGCGTCCCACACCAGAGGGCAATTTTTCAATCATCTAATAACTTTATTCGGGGAATGATTGTGAAATTTTGACAGTTATTTTTCATACAAAAACTGTGAAACGTCAATTTTATTCCTCGAATAAAAGTTATCTGGCGATGGAAAAATCAGCCTTTAGTGTTTTACGTAGTTATCCCGCTGTAACTGTTACCTTAAGATGCTTTCCTTTATCCATATCCGCAATTTTCGTTGTACTTAAACAATTTTGTTTTCACTAGTCTAACATCCGGGCCAAAAGCGTCTAAATGTAAATCACATAAGCGCTATCCAGAGCGAATTGTCACTATCAACTAGCTCAGGAATTTAGACACATCGAGCATGTGCTCACCTTGATTATGTATATCTGTGTTTTAAGCCATTTATAGGAATTTGTCACAGTCTACAGCCGTTCTCTTAAGTATTGCAATCGTTTTATGTGGAAAACTTTATGACAATACCAGTAGATTAAAAAAAAAAGTTAATCGGATAAGATACCTACTATTAATAAACTATACTAAAAAAAATCTGCTGTTCCCGACATTTTGACGAGATAAACGAACATTTAAAATGTAGGGAACAGTTGTTTTTTTTTTCGCGATTTCTGGGTTGGTCCCATAGTAAAAGTTGTTCATAATGATGAGTACAATGACCTCTTAAGAGATTGTTAATGTTTTACCAATAACCCTGTATAGTATAGACTATAGTTGTAAATTCTCCTTCGCTCACGTCCAGAGAAAAAACCTAAAATAGAAAAACACTCCATAGGTAGGCACTGCTCCCACAACTAGGAATCAAACGGTTCAACCTCCTCTCTCTGAGATGGAGTGGGCCATAATCTTTGACAGTCGTTACGGGTTACGCTGTCCTAAAGTCTGATAACCAGTCTTACAAAGGGGTTTCGTATTATCCTGTTACTGGGTTGTGGAGATCAGATAGACAGTCGCTCCATGTAAAACACTGGTGTTCAGCTGCATCCAATGATAATAAACTATATTTATATTACGTCATTGGCTGCATCCAGTTAGACTGGAAGCCGACCGACCCCAATATAGTTAAGAAAATGTTAGGCAGATGATAATGCTACGCGACTTCGTCATAATTTCAACAACAAGATACGAAATATATAAACAAAACATTAATCCAAACTTCGATGTACACTGTACAAGATCATAAAATCTAATTTTGTAAAGGAACAGGAATACTAAAGAGCCGTTACATAACGTTAAGGGGAAGCGTTTCTTACGTTTTTTGCAATTTGCTGGTCAGTATTAAGTTGTACGTCGATCAAAATATGATTCGCGGCCGTAACAAATATTACAGAATCATAATCATTAGAATCAGTAATACAACTTGTTAGGTTATTATAATCCCAAAATGTCAAGATTTCATGAAATAGTCATTCTTTGGGATTACTTGGTCTTAGAGAGTTGTGTTGATGACTTTAATGGTTATAATTCTGTAAATACATATTTGTTACGGCCGCGAATCATATATTAATCAACGTACGGACGCCAGCACATCAACCTACCACAATCTGTCAGATTTCTTTAATAGATTTTCAACCTTATCGCTAAAGCTTAAGGTTCAAAGTTGATTGGGAAAATCTGACAGTTAGGTGTAGCTTGATGTGCTGGCGTCTGTACAACTTAACAACATTAAGTTGTATGTTACCAGCAAATTGCAAAAAACGTAAAAAAATTGAATTTCGCGGACTACCCTGGCGCTTTCGCCTTAAAACATAAAATACTAAGTTAGTAGTTTTGACACTACATTCATATGATTGTGAGAACATTGGCACTGTTCGGAATCACGTGCATTAAATGCCGAATCAGATTTTACTAAAGGTAATTTAACGCAATGTGGAAATGTGTGTAATGATAAATTCACAAACGACAGGTGAAGTCGACCTTGTTGGATTACATAGGTAGCCTTCGAAATTCAATTTTTCTCACGTCTTTAGGGTTCCGTACCCAAAGGGTAAAAAAGGGACCCTGTTACTAAGACTCCACTGTCCGTCTGTCCGTCTGTCACCAGGCTGTATCTCATGAACCGTGATAGCTAGACAGTTGAATTTTTCACAGATGATGTATTTCTGTTGCCGCTATAACAACAAATACTAAAAACAGAATAAAATATAAATATTTAAGGGGGGCTCCCATACAACAAACGTGTTTTTTTTTCGGCGTTTTTGCCTTGTGGTTCGGAACCCTTCGTGTGCGAGTCCGACTCGCACTTGGTTAGTTTTTTGCAATTTGCAGGTCAGTACAATGCGTGCCACGAAAGATGAGACTTGACACACCACGTGGTTTGACATGCGCAGTACACGATTTTAGGTATCTTTAGCGGTATGAGGTCTGAGTGCGGGACGGGACCGGACGTCATAGGGGCGGCAGAAAGAGCGGGGGAGGCGGGGTCAAGTCTCATCTTTCGTGGCACGCATTGTATCCGGTTGTATGTTGATTATTATATGTTTCGCAAACGTAAAAAATAAGACTGCAGAATAAAAGATACCTTGGAAGTTATCTTAGCTTGCTTTTTCACAGTTACTCCCTTTGAAAAATTGTTCCTATTAATTATCCTACATACATATAAGGCAGATTTTTCCAACGCCAGATAATTTAATCGGAGGAATAAATTTTGAATTTTTGACAGTTCTTCCATACAAAATCTGTCAGACGTCAATTTTATTCCACGAATAAAAATTTATCTGTCGATTGAAAAATCAGCGTGAAAGTTTGTGAGGATGGATGGATGGATGTTTGTTACTGTTTGACGCAAAAACTACTCAACAGATTTTGATGCAATTCGGCACACAGATACTTTATAACCACGATTAACACAATACTTAGAATACTTTTTATCCTGATATTCCCACGGAATCGAAACTTATGCGGGTGTAAACGCGAGCGTAGCTAATTTACATATATTTTCACATGGTACAGACGCCAGCACATCAAGTTATTACAATCTGTTAAATTTATTAAATAGATTTTCAACTTTATCGCTAAAGCATAAGGTTCAAAGTTGATTGGGAAAATTTGACAGATTGTGGTAGGTTGATGTGCTGGCGTCTGTACATAACCCTATAGTTAAATATTTTTTCTCACCTCGTTTTTTGGGTACCTACGCCTTGAATAGTTTACAATGTTTCCAATTTTTACACGAGTACGTGAAAGTAAATATGAATCATCTCTTTATCAAAAAGAATCGTAACCAAACTAACTAAAATAAATATTCTGAAAACTGCGACAACAAAACGCGATAGTTATAAATCATAGGACATTTATAGAAAAAAATATCTACCTAGTATTTGAATCTTTTGTGAAAGAAACCATCTTCTCTATCTAAAAGACACGGATTAAATACTTGTGTGTACTATTTATTTATTCGTTTAATTTACTTAAAATCTAAGAAATCTTCAGTACAGTCACGAGCATAAGTATTTATACACTTGACTTGACTTTATTCAAAGGCATTTGCTTCTTTATTCTTTAATGAAATTTTATGTTATTACGAACATAGTATTTTCCAAAACATAAATTGCATTTGTCATTTCATGAAAAAATCGCAATTGAAAGTTGCCAAGTGTTGACATATTAGTGCTCGTGACTGTACATAAACTTATTTTAGTTTGCCGCCAAAAAAAACGAAACGTGCTTTGCCGCTTGTCTATGGTTATTGTTAAATTTCTTTAATTCGAATAAAGGCAGGCGAAGGTATTAAAACCATACTGCCAGCAACTTTTTTGACAGTAGATTTGAAGCTAATGTAACACCCAATTCAGCCTACTAATCCTTTTAACAACGACCAACAGATATCGTAAGGACTAAGGAGCCTAGGCACAGAATTAATAATAGTACTGCCTAAGGTCTTATTATTGCTCGGTTTAATTATCCGAAACATGATATCGCTAGAAAGGGGGTGACTATCGACATGACGACTAATGCAGAAGTCCATACTTCTGCAATAGTCGTCATGTCGATAGTCACCCACGACGTTGACGACGACGTCGACGACGTTGGTTTGGGGTCAGCGCAGAATGTCTTCTTCTTCCATAAGAAGAAGACATTCTGCGCTGACCCCAAATCAAATTGGGATAAGGGCTAGAGAATAAGGATGGCTCCGTTAAATAGGTCGTGAAAACCATCCTTGATAGTTAGAGTTTCGACCTTATCAACAAGAAAGTTTTTGAGGACAAAGCGTAGGTAATTTGATTGTTATTTTTGGATTATCAGAGTATATTCTTAGATTTTGGCTTTCCGTTGTGCTGACGCACTCGCCTACATTATTGTGTCTTTAAAATTCAGTTTTAGCTGCAAGAATCATTACATGATGACGCTTTCCCCCAAAAAATATTAATCAACACTATCGAATCGGTAATAAATTCTCCCATAAAATAATCCCGCGACTTTAACGAGAGAATTTATAATCTGTGGTGTAACGTCGTTTCATAGGTAATAAAATAGACAAAAATAACCATAACGACCGCCTTTGGTTTAGTCGTCGGAATCGCTAGTGCTGAGCATGGGGTCCGGGGGTTTGCTCCCACTATTACTTACATGGGACAATGTGAGTATAGGTACAAATACACCTATACACACTCAAAGGTTGGGTAACCCAACCTTTCGGGGTAACGACGCATGTTGTCATTTTATGTAACCACAACATTCTCGCCATTTTTAATTTTTGAAATGTAAACTTCTTTATCATCGTTGTGATTTGAAATTTTATGAAACGAAAAAGCAACAGTAAAAAGAGACATATAAGATATAACGTGGGAGAAAATGAGATCTTCCTATCTCATTTTCTCCATTATACAGTGTTTTTGTTTTTTATTGGTACAAATGACATCACATTTAATGGATGTGTGGATGTGGACGTGGGCTGGACGTGGACATGGACGTGGATGTGAACGTGGACGTGGATGTGTACGTGGATGAATGGATGGATGGATGGATGGATGTATGTTCTTTAGCATCGTTGTGATTTGAAAGTTTATGAAACGAAAAAGCGACAGTATAAAGAGACATGTAAATTCATAAGATTTAACGTGGGAGAAAATAAGATAGGAAGCATTTGAAGGTTTTTGAAGGTTTCACTTCTACCATGTGTGAATTGCACACATGCTGTTTTTTTTCTGTTCTAGAATGTTCTTTTTGTTGAAAGCCAGTTAATTAGATACCTACATGTTTTAAGAAGCTAATTGTGCTCAAATCCAAATACAGTCTCTGGGTTACCTGCCACTTAAAATCTGTGGGGTAATTGCGTAAGGTTGACTGGTAGAAAATGCCTATGGCATTAAGTCCGCCTCTGTACATTTATGTGCTTGAAGTATTAAATAAATAAATAAATAAAACACTATCAGTAGAGTAGCAATGCCGGTTTTCATTTTGACAGTTCAACAATATTCATTGAGTTATTCACAAAGCGTGCCACGTAAGAAGAGACTTGACACACCACGTGGTTTGACTTGCGCAGAACACGATTTTAGGTATCTTTAGCGGTATGAGGTCTGAGTGCGGGACGGGACCGGACGTCATAGGGGCGGCGGAAAGAGCGGGGGAGGCGGGGTCAAGTCTCTTCTTACGTGGCACGCATTGTACATGCCATGGTAGACTTTAATACAGGGTGTTTGGAAGCTGGTTACAAAGCCTTCAGGGGTGATATTATTTTCACTTGCATGTAATTTGGATAATTTTAATGATTTAATTATGAATTGCATGCATGATGTTCTTATATATTTAGTTATACTAGACATTCAAACACAATGTAAAAATTGTTAGTGAATAAATGAATTGAATTGAATTGATAGTTTACAACATTTAGAGCATTTTGATCCATACATGTCTTAGACGAAGTGTGATTTTTTATTTTTTGAAGTGAAAACTTCTTTAGCGGCGTTGTACGCTTTATTTGTAATTCGTCAGGACACGTGACCTGAACGAAAATTCGTAAGACGGATGGCCGTAGCCGGTATCGCGCGTGTTTTGTTTATAAGACGATTCACAAAATACACACGTAATTGTTCAAGTTTTCACTTCTGTCAGCACTCCCGGAGTGCCACTGTTTTTTTCCCAGTTAAAGTTGGTATGTTATTTTTGACTAAATATTTGTAGTTAAAAATTAAAAAAAAAAACAAACATTGTATCTCGCTGAGCAGACCAATTTTTCTAACGAAGCAATGTATTAGCAATATTCTCTCAAATGATTCAAATTGAGATTGATAACAGCAATTAGGGTGATGACCTTTCATTATCTAAATATAACTACTGCAAGTTATATTTGAACGATTGGCAAAGCTTTTAATGTATCGAAGCCGAAGACTGTTTTATCTCCTCAGCATTGAATGAAATCATTTCAGTGCGCTGCCAAAACGCTTGAGTTTCAGCGAATGTTAACTATTTCTTATCAATAGTGACGCCAGGCAGCGTGCCTTGACCGCAGACTCTACGTTTAAGTAACATGAAACTTTTTTTTTTTTTGTATATAACCTATTTATGTATTTGTGTACCTAGTTTTAATAGATTTTTTTTATCATTGTTCCTCTCACACAAAGCACCTGCCATCCAATCTCTTCACCACCCTTGGTTGACTGGTAGAGAATGCCTAAGGCATTAAGTCCGCCTTTGTACCTTTTTGTGCGAAAAGTTTAAGTAAATAAATAAATAAATAAACTTTTTTTTTAATACAGTTGCTCAAAAAGTGGCATATTGCAGGGACGTATAGCGTTCGGGATGTGGGCTATTACATACTCGTGCTTTTTTTACCTTTCCCGAACTCGTGCGTTCTCTTTCTCAACTGTCAAAATAATGTCTATTAAAAAGAAAAACCAACCATGAAGTTTTTACTAAAAAAAATCATAGGAGTTTTTATGATTCATGCAAATACGTATATTTCTAAAAAGAAGCTACTAATTTGTTTCAATATCAGATTTAATGATTTTATTGAATGAGTTAGGTTAGGTTTCATTTCATTTCATCTCATTAAATTTCATTTTCATTTCATATCCATAAAAAAATTCTACTGAAGACTTGGCTGTATGGGCATAGTTCCCTTTGCCTACCAGAATGGGTTTAGAAAAAAATCTCTGCTTATATTCTACGGTTGGCGCCATTAGTTAGTTGAGTTTATTGTGTTTTTATTATTTTATTAAATTGCTTAATTTTTTCGCAACTGTATTAAAAATAATTGTTCAGTACACGTGCGAAACCGTCATTGCAACTTGTTCCGACTGTCAACCCTCGCCTTCGGCTGCGCCTCGGCTCGGGTAGACATTTGTCGGAACTCTTTGCAATGACAACCTTTCCGCACTTGTAATGAAATATACTATTGTTTTTTGCTGCTTAGGAAGGAAAAAGGGGAAACTTTTTCCTTCCAAACCCCTGTATTGTGCGATCCCTGATCATGTTGGCTTTTCAAACGTTATCAGTCATCGTCACAACACATTCGCCGTAGTCGATCTCGACGGTTATGTCTTTCCTCACGCGTTCAGTGAGTGACGATTTTTGCCCATTTCTCAGGGTGCTTTCACGCGAGGTGTCCGGGCCACTCCCATTTCAAGAAACTTGTTACCTTAGGAAATAATATTTGTGAAACTAATGAGGGAACATGTTTGATTTTTTCATGGCTTGCCTAGTAATAAAAAAAAACAGGGGGACTGGTGATAAATGACATCAATCTTTTTAATGCGATGCGGACGAGTACTTCGACGCCTAAGTATTCTTTGTTTTTGTATTTATTTGTATAGTAAGTTAGTTAGTCATTTAATTTAGTATCTAGTGTAAATAGTTTGTTTTACTTTTGATTAATCTTAAATGTGAATAATACTTAAATGAAAAAAAATATCTAATTAATTGTAGTTGTATCAAAGATTATTATTGTAGTTCATAATTTGTAAATTAAAATGATTAACATTAGTCTGATTTTCACTTATTATATCGGTACTGTCAGTACTCATAGCATCGGTCTGAAGAGCTTGCAATTACATCGGCACTAAGACTGTTCTCATTTTGTAACAGCTAACAGCTGTAATCTGTAGACTTATGATATGCCAAAAACATAAATATTTTCACAAATAACGCGCTCTCTATGAAAAAAAAAAGACATTGGAAGCAATGTATTCATAACATACGTACTGAAACACTCGGAAGACATTACTTCTTAGTGATTTTTTACGAAACCTAGTATCTATTTTACGCCAATATTTATTTAAAAGAATGCGTGTGACAACTTTTTTTAGAATAGAAAATTGTTTCTGTACATTATCTTGTTGTGAAATGATTGTGATACATAGCCGCAATATAGATGTAAATGTGAAAGATTTGTGAAATTAACACAGAACTATTACTCCTAGCGGAGGGAATTACGCATTGAATAGCCTTCTGGAAGCCTTTCGGGCCTGCGCCCTCTGACGGAGCGCCCCGGAAAGGAATACAACCTAATATGTAGTATGACAATACAATTGAAATTTCAATGACAGTCGTTGTAGGTACAAAACCAATTTGCGGTGTGCTTACCGTTTCGGCAGCCTTCAAAATGCAGAGACAAGGCGTGACCCAATGTAGCGTTAAGGCTCCTTCAAACAGTCGCGACACGCGATAAAATCGCGAGCGACACAAAGGCACCGCAAGTCGCGCAACGAGCGGAGCCTTTGTGTCGCGCGCGATTCGCGTCGCGCGTCGCGCATGTTTGGAGGATCCTTTACGGCTGTTCTGATGTGGAGCTACCGTTTTGAAAATAATGCACGAGCACGATGTCGCGACGGTATGCTTCGGCATGTCTCATCCAGGACGCCGTGTATGCCTAAAGATTCTCCCCAACAGGTGTGTTATTATCAATCGATAATATCGGCTCCATCCTGCAATATTCCGATATGAGTTCTTAGAACATTTTGCTTTATCAAACTCAAACTCAAAGCATTTATTTCAATTAAATCATTTACAGGCACTTTTGAATTGTCAAAAAGTCGGTCAGTCAGAAAATATGAAGCTAATTGCCCATTCCAAAGCGTAGGTACCTATGGAGAAGAACGGGCAAGAAACTCCATGGACACTCTTTTAAATCATATTTTTACAAAAATATTAGTTACATCATTAGCGAATTTATAATTACATGTGAGAAAGATGTAAAAAAGACGTAGATACGCGTTAAAAGCGTCCAGAGTACAGCAAATAGTAAGAAAACAACAATTCAAAATTAATTAAAAATAAGCCGAGGCAGCTAAGTGATGACCAGCCCCAACTGACGGCGCCCGTTCACGAACATGACGCATAGATCAGCACCATTCAGCTCAACCATTTTGAAGGGAGCTAAATAATCCAACACACACGCCACCGCCAGCGAGACATTTGTGTGAGCATGACATACTATCAGCCGCCAGGGCACATTCAAGTCAAAGAAAGACACGTTACCGTTGCGTTAATAACGTGTAGTAACGTGTAGTGAGTGGCCTCCCAAGTAACACACAATTGCTGCTTAAGTGCTTAATAAATGCTGCCATTGAATCTCTAGTCTGTATTACGGTATACCAATTTGGCTGAATTAAAGCTGCTTAAGCGCTTATTCAGCAAAAAAGGGCCCCAAATTATACAGCTTTTGGTATTATAATGGCTGGAGAGAAGCTGCAGTTAGGCTTATCAAAGGCTTTATTAGAGCTGTCATAAAGCATCGTAAAAAGTTAAATTCTGTACAAGAGTTTCCTATCCAGCTCTTGTACAGCTTCTAACCTTTTGCTACTCCCTATTCAATCTTTTTTAACGTTTATTTTGAAATTTGTTTAAAGTGTTATTTATATTGTGTGATTGCAAAGTTTGCCAGCTCCACCATATTTAATATTGAAATATTTTTTTGTTCGAACTAGGTAAGTAATGATTCAAGTCATTATAATTGCGTTTAGGATGCGAGTGCAACTTTATCGTGATGTCTATACCAATTAACAACAAAATTTTCATGCGCCCTTCAAATAATTAGATTTAAACCTAAGAAATATGTGGATAAATCACGGGTGCATGAATTTCTAATTTATTATAATGGAAGACAAAGTGAGATTCATAGATAAAATGTGTTCTTTAAATTGCCTATCAAGTTAAAAGCTTAAATTATGGTGTACTCTTACAGTTAAAACTGATTTTATAAAATAGTAAAGCTATTTTTTTAGGTTAGTTATGGCGTCCATAAGTTTCTCAGGTTAAATCGTTAAAATATTATCTTGTGACACTATTTGCTGAACAGAATACCATTAATCAGCCATAGACTGCTCATGTTCTGTATAAGAGACATTCATTTACACTTTTAGTTTTTATATGGGTTCGGGAAATGCAGTTCTCCTGACTTAAGAGTTATATTGTATTCCGACAAATACTTTTTGCAGCAAATTGGGGTTCCTCTAGTAAAAACAAAAATAGTACTTTCCAATCAAAACCAAATTTATCTTATAGTCTTAAAAGCAGCTCTTTATTATTTTCTTGTAAAGTCGATTAGAAAAATAAGTATGTACTAACTAGGTAAGTTCTTTTGAAATTCGTGCCAGTCGGTGTCGTGTTTAACAATAATATCTGCCTCCTTACAGCGCTCTTTGGGGTATGCTACACGCTCAGTATTTGTCGTGATATTTGGAGGATCACGATATATATCGAGAGTGTAGTATAGCGTTATCGAGGATTTCACCATACATATTTGGATCGTGATCCAGATCACGATCTAAATATCGTTAATAAATGTAAGCGAGTAGCTTACCCCTTTCACTTGCTCTTCTCTCTCACTCGCACATTGCCGGTTTTCCAAAGATTTCTAATTTAATCTGAGAATATTTTTGAGAATTATAATCTATAATAGTACAACAAAAGAAAATTACCATAATTTTGAAATATAATGTATTTGCGTAATTTTCACAAAAATTATGAAGCTCATTTCAAAGTTTAGAAACATTTAGCTGAGCTCCTAAAAAGCTTAGCAGCAGAGGTAATTTAAAACATGTTCAAAATATCCCTGGTATCGTTTTTGTTGTAGGTACTGTTACTGTGCTATTCAGAGACGTTTCCTTTGACATGAACTTAAACCAGGCTTATCGCGTAATTTTAGAAATTTGGAACCTTAGTTTTGATGTCTAAATTAGTTTTTATAAAAGCTTTTTTGTCTTTCAGATATTTAATCGAAAACACGACGAAGGTACTAAAAGTTCGGTAAATGCTTCAGTTGTACCATTACCTGTGGAATACGAGTTTGTGACTCCAACAGTCAACACTGCACCAGCTGTGATAGCATCAGATGTGCAGCAACAGAAAGATAATGCCCAAATTTTATCACTTTTACAAACAAATCAAAACCTACTACTCAGTCTGCTTCAAGTTTGCAACACATCTTTAGAAAATCAGGCTTTACTTGCGCAAAAAGTGGATGCGTTATCAGATAATCATAAAAGAACTACTCACAAAATAATCTCACTTTCTTTGCAAATCGATGACAGCTTTGCCAAAATTCAGAAAACAATGCGTGATTCAGCATCAGTCATTCCGTTAGGAATATCTGACCCAGATGAAAGAAGATCTTTCAAGCTGAAACCTGTGGATTCTGTAGAAGAAATGGAAAATCTTGAGTTGATTTTGTCCGACGAAAGAGAGAAAACTAAATTGACCAAAATGTATTCAATTCTATGTACCAAGTCAGTTGGAAACGGCGGCACCTGTGCATACAAATTGTTAGATGTCATGTTCTCCAGAGAATTCATATGCAAATGTTCCTGGTCTGGCGGCAGCCGTGGCAAAGATATCAAAGTGGCTTTGAAAGGATATCAAAACGTTCTTAACTTTTTTTTTGGTATGGTGCACTCATGGGATCCAACCTTTACGCTTGAAGATACCGAACGTTTCTTTAAAATAGTTTTAAAAAATTCTTTGAAGCGAAAAGAACATAAAAATGTTCGAGCATCTACTAAAAGAATTGCAAAAAGTGCCGAAAAATCTAAGATCACAAAAACCGTAGACACCGTAGAAAAGTCAGTGGAAAAAAACATAAATAAAGACAAAGAAAATGTTGATAATAACAAAACAGATTCATCTGACGATATAAAAGAAATTAAAGACAAAGACAATGAGACTACTGAATGCCAAATGGGTAGCGAACTTCAAGAATTTTTACAAGCAAGGAGGAATATGACTGTGGTCGAGGTAATAACTGAGAAAAGGGGGAATGAGGGAGGAAAAAATGCAAGAAAGCCGAAAAATTTAGAAGATGCTGAAAACCATGAAATCTTTAGACGCAAACAGGAAAACGCAGTACCTGGAACGAGCAAAGAAATCGTAAGAAAATCTTTTGAAAAAAGAAGTGTCCATCGACTCGAAAGCAGTGAAGAAAGTTTAAATGAATCAGAAGAAGAAGAAACTGAAGAACAAACAAGCGAAAACATGAGAATGCGAAAAAATTTTGTTAATTGCAAAGTGCAGAAAAAACAATTTCAAGAAGATGAAAGATCTTACAACGAAAGCTCCAATGAATCCAAAGAAGAAGAAAAGGAAGAACGAACAAGCGAAAACAGGAGAAAGCGGAGGAAGGTTATTACATACAAAGTGCAGAAAAAACCATTTCATGAAGATGGAAGAGGGTACGAAGACAACAGGAACAAAAAAGGAACAATTGAAAATGAAAAAAGTCTTATAGTAAGAGAAAACGAGAGTGATGAAGAAGACAAAAACAAACATGAAGAACGTGAACAAACAAGAAGAAATATAACTGTACGTAAAGTCAATGATGAAAATATAGAAGGAAAAAACAGTACATCGGAAGGAGATGAAACAGCAAGAATTCGGAAAAACGATACTGAAAATCAAGATATAAGTCATATATATTGGGAAAAAAACACTGACGCTGGTGCAATCGGAGATGACTTAAAAAAACTAACTTAACTTAATCGTAACTTAAACTTAATAATATAGGATTATGCGAGCGACAAAGACGCGAATCTTATTATAAGGCCTCTTAAGGTCGCCTCATTATTCTGATTTAACGAAATCTCGTGACTGATTTTCAAAGCAATTCAGATAGTGTTTAAGAATTCTCAACACTTATCTAATGTTAAGTTCTGCTTATTTTCTGATTTTACGAATTCACGTGAGTGATTGTTGAATCATGTTAAATTATACCTCTTGTGTGAACTATTGAAGTCTCCTATAATTTTAAATAATATTGAGTTAATTTTGCTGCTTTAATTTTTTTTTCGTGTTTGATTATTCTAATTATTGTTCAGGGTCCTTAATCGATTCGCGTTTCTCTAGCTCGCACGATCTAATATTTTTAAATACATAAAATAAGTGGATTTGATATAAAAAAATGTGATTTGTTCACTCGTTATTACTTATAACAATACATTAACGATATTTTAGGCGTATTGTACTTTTAATATATCAGATAAACACGGAATAACAGAAAAAAAATCATAAATTTTAAAAGTATCGCGTTTCTGTCCATGTAACTTTGTTATATCAGTTTTGAAATATCTTTATAATATCATTAATATGTTATTGTATGGAATAAACGAATAAGATATTTATATATCAAATCCATTATTTTCTGTCTTCGATCAATAATGTACTAGATGCCCGATAAGCGCTTCAAAAACGGCCCGAAAAATAAGAGCACAAATACTTTTGTGCTCTTATTTCAAATTAGTATGGTCCAATCATAGCCAACGTTAAGACGTCAAAATGCCTCAGTGCGCGTTCAAAAATTGTGTAAATAACCACCGTAACACCAAGATTTTAGAAGGAATATCTTTTTTTCGGTAAGTTTCTATCATTTAATGTTTTTCATAAAATAATAACACAATTAAATAGTAAATATAAATAAATTAGCAAATATTATGATTTTTGGCCAATGTTTGCGACAACGCGCCAACAATTTTAGCAAACATCGACTATTGTGGAACAGGGGCATGGAGTGGTATTGTTATTTTGAATGTTATTTTTGTTTGTAGATTTCCTAGCGACCCATTTTGATGTGCAGAATGGGTATCTATTGTCGCGAAAGAAAGAGGAGAAGAAATATACAAACCTTTTAAAAATTCGACAACATGTTCGATTCATTTTAATTATTTTTAATAGATTGGACATAACAGGAAACACGCAAAGGCGTAGATTACATTATATTTGTAAAAACGAAACCGCTCAAATAAAAATTGATTCCAAAAAACAACTTTATAGTAAGCTGAATCTGTTTAAAGGAAATTAAACATACATTACGTTTAAATACACCGATTAACATAATGATACTATTTTAGTCCTCCTACTTTTTTAAATCGGTTAAAAATATTTGCCACCATACAAAACGAACCTTCGCCTAAAAATATTATATTCTGCAACTCCAATACTTACTGTGTTCTAAGCATTGAAATGCAATACCAAGAACTACGTCTAGTTCCAAAATACAGTAAGCACGAAATTGTCAACAAAATGTTTTTAACCTTATTGCTTAGAAATTAAGTTTCATTTTAGAATAAATATTTTTGTAGTTATTATAAAAATGACTTTTTATTTTCAAGTGACATTTTAAATTTATTGCTTTTAACCTATCTCCGATGACAGAAGGACTTAAATATTTATCATTTGCATTCGTAATACAACTTTATGTTAGAGTGTTAAGGTTTATAATAATTTGAAGTTGTTAATATTATTAAACGTTTTTCTACAGTTCGTAGTAAGAAATATAAATGTTTATGTGTGTGCAAACGTGGCCACTTTAGCGACTTACTTTTGTTCCTGATCATTCATCTAGTACTATTATTGATCGAAGTTTTCTGTATTAAAAAATGTATGATCGTGGGATCGAGAAAGACGCGAATTGTTATAAGGTTGTCTCATTGTTCTGATTATACGAATTGTTCTCATACTTACCTATTGTACTAACTAGAACTTCAATGCAGGTGCGCTACGTTTGAAAAAAGTGAGCTGAGAGCGAATTTTCACGGATGCGCTTGCGAAGCAAGCAAAATTCGAAAAATTTAATTTTCCAAAACTCCGATTTTGAAAATCGGATTTTTTAAACCTTCCTTAGACTATACTGCATCAACATACCAAGTTTGGTCAAGATCGGTTGAACCATGCCATCATTTGCCTCTCCCAAAGAAGTGGCCATGCCGGGTATAGGAGCTATTGTAATATAACTATCTATATCTAATATAACTATTGTAATATCCAAAAATTTAAACAAATGTTGAGTTAATTGTATTGTTAATTTTACGAAATCTCGTGACTGTGATCTTTTTTAATATCTATATTCTATTTTCTACGACTTCTAAATAGTATTAAGGTTTGTGCTAATTGCAACAATAAAAGTCTTCGTTAAAAGTATTTTATTGTTTTATTATATAATCACTTATACGGAATAGGTATGGAGAAGAGGTATAAAAAAAATTTCATGTTTATGTTGAATTGCTACACATTTAAACTGCACGTCTTGAGGGGTTATCATCTTCTCGACACATCTGTTCTTGGGCAACTTAGCTTTGTACATGTTTAAATATGATGATTTTATTGGGACATCAAAAATGTCAGTTAAGTCTGGTATTTTTAACGCACGTATATTGACTGACTTGCGATCAGTATCTTCCAATATTTCTTTCGTCTCCATAACTTCACCTGTTGTTGTCATAAAGTATTTGTCTTTTGATTTCGATGATATTTTAAAATTTTCGAAATTAATTATATTTGTGGTACCAACTTTTGTTAAATAAGGCACAGAACTTTTCTTTTCTTTGCATCTAAAAGGTAATGGCCCATTTAGTGTGAAAAATATACCCACGGCGTACAGAAATAAAATATGGCGGGAATCAAAGACAAATGATTATACTTTTCAATGATAAGTGGCGCATTGCTGTGGCTCATGGGGATCATGAAAGAATAATAATAAAAAAATGTAATCTACCTAGTATGAAAACTTAACTTATAACTTGTGGTTTTAGGGAGGAGAAAATAAAATACATTTTTTTTTAATGTTTATTCAGCCCCATCAATGTCTAAAACATTGTCCAAGAAAGCCGCAGGTGTTTCAATATTTTCTTGATGTCTGGCCCAGGATAAAAAGTGCACTATGCTCACAACTTCCTATAGTGCGGCGGCCGTGAATGCATGAGCAGTAGTAGGTATCCCTCGATCCCTCGACCATGTCGTGTTGCATTCACCAAAACATAAGTACCTATAATATTGTTTACTCCTGACATGTCGAGACTGTATTCTCCCTCTAATTAATATTTTGTTGTCAACCAACGTGCGGTGTCTGTATACTTCTCATGTGTACAGACCATTTGGTCGCATGTGCTCGTGGCAGTAAGATCTGGCTAATCTCAGACAGGCGAAACCGCTAATTATTATCCAATTTTTATTGGTCTGCTGCAAGATTTCTCCAACGAATAATTTTTTTTTTTTTACATATAATGAAAAGTGGGTTATGCTTGCATTATTTACCACCATTTTCGTTTTTGTACAAAAACATTTTTGAACCGGGTCGGATTATGGGCCATGACCTTTACATTTTCACTTAATCTCTTGGCTACTTGAGCCAGTGGTCTCTGTCCGGTCCTCAAAAGGCGTTTAATCATATAAAGCTTATTTTCAAATGCGTAAGCGTTAAATGTTTGTAAAGATCCGAATCTTCGTACCTCTTTAACGACGTGAAGCAGATTATGGACATTACTCGTCACATAACCTTCCCCATAAAAATCTTTATAATGCTCAACGAAATCTCGAAGAAGTTCATTTGCAAGTGGTAGTACGTGGTTGTAAGTGTCATTTGTGCAAATGGTTATACCACAAAACAATTTCAAAAAATGTTTGAATGCACAGTCGGGTAACACGTCTGGAAGAATTATAATGCTTATATAAAAGAGAAATGACCTGAACTCTGAAGCCTTCCAATGAGCGATACAATCCAAGCCTCTTAAAGATCTGTGTATCTCTGACGGTAATTTGCATTTTAATAGGAAATTTGATACAGTTTCAATGTCTTTGGCACACCATTTTGTTGTTTTTTTACCAAAATTTCCGTCACGCCATCCCATCAAAAGCCTTTTCATGACTCCTAAATCGATTAAGTGCAAAGAATCCGCGACAGGAAAGTCCTCAATCATATCGATTGGGAGCTGTAAAAGAGGCGAATCGGCCTTATGATGCTGCCCGTATTGTTTAGCACGAAATCCCTCATCTGTTCTTTCTGGGCATCCTATTTCTGGAAATACTACTGTATGAGAATTGTGTGAGTATTCTCCTACTGTAGTACATTTTAAACATCCATGTTTACCGTTGAAATTGCACACTCCTGAAAAGTAAATAGTAAGTGGTAAAAATACGACCGACAGAAGCAGTTTAAAGAGTAGTTTTTAAATGACATAATTTAATACAATAATAACAGCCAACGCTAAAAGCGTTGAAAATAACCGACTTTCATCGCAAAAGAATTGCGACGTTAAACCGTTGAGGTGTTTACGCTTAATAATCTATATCTTGAAAACTACCGAACCAATTTTGATAAAAACTTGCACTGTTCCCTAAACTGAAAGATACTTAATCCATCAAAAATGAATCACTGCATTTATATTTCTAGTTTAAGAGAAATATGTGGAAAAACACACATACATACACTGAAATTTGGCACCACCACATAGAGTAACATAAGCGAATATTGTGCAATTCCAACAATATTACATACATACGGGTCAAATTGAACCTCATTTTTTGAAGTCTGTCAAAACGTATTGAACAACATAAATAATCCATAGTAATTATTGTAATAATACGTGGAAACATGATATTTTAAAAATAGCTAATTAAAATAATGAAATCAATAAATAGTAACTGAAAAAAAAAAGATTTAAACCTTTGATGTATGCTCGAGCAGGAGAATCACATATGAAACATCTTATTTTGACATTAACTTTAATATTTTTGCTTGTTAAAATACCATTTTCAAGCAGCTCTTTCGCTTCCTTAACAAAGTCTTCCAAATACTCTGAGAGATTTCTTGGCTTTCCAGTTCCAAAGTATATTCCGATTATAAAAGGTTCATTGAATTCACTCTCATGGATGTTACACAAGATAGGCCAAAATTCTTTTTTAGAGCTTTTGAATATCGGCAGGCCATCCATATTTATGTTTAAACTGACCGTACACGGCGTTACAGTCAAGTTATCCAATATTATTTTGAGGCAGTGTATGAGACCTTGGTGCCAATACTCGCCTTCTCCGACTGCTTTTAAATTAACGTTTCTAACTGTTTTCAATATGGTCCTCGGATCACTGGGTAAAGCATTGGGAATAAATTCATTAAAAATTCTTGCTAAATCTTTTAAAGCGACTTGAGTTATATTGTTTTCGAACGCCCACTTTCTTATTTGTTCTTTTAAATATATATTTTTTTCAAACCTGTTCAATTCTTCCTCTTTTTCTTCTTCTGTACTACTAGACATAGATTCGTTTAATGCAAAAGACTCTATTTCTGTATTTAATGAACGAGAAGTACTTGGAATGTCAGGATTTACATGTACGGAACCCTCGTCATTATGTACGGATAACGCTTGGCCAGATTCGTTGACATCACTATTACGTTCCTGAAATTGTTGATATTCTCGTGCTAACTTTCTTTTAATTGCGCCATTTCGTTTTCTTTTGGACCAGGTCTTATCCATTATTAATATTTATCAAACAAATTAGAAGTAATAAGTTAAAAATTAGCAACTGAAAGAATTATATATCAACAGACAGTAAGAAGCTGTTAAATGAACTTAACAAGAGCAACGAGCTCTAATATGGTGTATATAGATGTCAAAAACTGTTTAATAGTATGTACCAATTACATTCTAACTCTTTGAGAATTACAAAACACTTGAAAAAGGGTATATAACAGCTTCTTAAAGAAAGCTGTTTAAATATATCATTTCGTACACTTATTCAGCTTTGAGAGTTATTATTTTATACTTACGCGTAATTTAAGCAGCATTAGGCTGTTATAAGTGCTTCCTTTACACTCTTTACCAGACAACCTTACAGTGGTATTAAATTACACCACAATGCAGCACAAAAGCGTCATAAAAGATGCCTTCAAGGTCAATTCACAGCTTTAAACGTTTAAATATATTTCATTCGTACTCTTAACCAGCTGGTGTTAGTAAAGATTCGTTTTAGACCATTCAACAGCAAAAAACATTATAGAAGTATTTCGTTACGCCGCTTTTCAGCAGTAAACATAATAAAACATTTATTATGAACTCGTAAACAGCCTGTAGTGTAATTACATATTTTTGGAGTGCCTTTTACAGATTATTGAATAAGTAACTTTTTTAAATGCAACATATCAGCATGAAGAAGCCACCAAAACCTTTAAACATCTTTAATAACACTTTTAAACTTATGAAGGTTTATAGTTCGACACTAAATCAGCCAGTGTGCTACTTGGGCTATCTATAGTGTAGGTTCCACACACACGCTATAGACATATCGGACGATAAAAACTCAGCTGTGTGGCCAGGAATCGGAACACATTATCGCAATAATGCATCCGATATTATCGACCGGTAATTGCGCGCCTGTGGGGGAGAACCTTTAGGATAACACGGAAAAGTTGCCATAGTTAAATGTAATTTTTCTGTTTTTGAAAGTCACAGAATTTTTAATACCTATTGATATCCAAAAGTGACCTACCCGTAACATATCGCTCTCTCCCAACTTTACATACCTAATACCACAAAAATCAGCATCAAAGAGCTCACTACACTACATGCATCACAGCCCACGTGTCCGTATATTTCAACTTCAACGACACACGCAATCGCTCCAGAGCAAATTATAGCAACTATTTTGGATTATTTCCGAAGGTGACAAAATTATATACGTTTGTAGTGGGAATTTGGCACAGATAGGAGATACAAAACGGTTTTCTAGGCAGGTAGAAAATTTTAATAAAATTACAATGTGCTGTGGACTAAAATAATCACCACATAGAGCCCTGACACAGCTGGAAGGCGTCGCAGCAGACGTAGATGTCAGGACGAGCTGGGGAAAACAAACGACTACCACTTTAGCCCTGGATTGAAAGAGCTGAAAGTCATGGGGAGAGGCCTTTCTCCAGCAGTGGAATGATGCAAGCTAAGTGTCTAAACACACTATGCCGAAGGTACGCGACCGAAGTTCGGCATAATTACGCCTGCAATGCTATTTAACGCAACGTAATTTCGGCATAATGTGTCGTCAGTAATTGAAATAGCATTGCAGGAGTAATCATGCCGAACCTCGGTCGCGTACCTTCGGCATAGTGTGTTTGGAGTTTTGGACACTAACAGTAACCAGCATAAACGTTTCTCACGATCGTTACAAGTAGTCAGAAACCTGAAATTCTGACAACCAGTTGAACGGGTGTAATGTTGCTTAGTTACTGGGATGTGGAGGTCAGATAGACAGTCGCTCCATGTAAAATACTAGTATTCACCTGCATCCGGCTAGGCAGATGCCGATGAAAGGTTTTCCACCGTTTGCCTCGTCAGTCTAGATGTTGCAAGCGCCATTGCTGAACGTGGGGTCCTGGTGCATTCAAACCCTAAGTCAGGAAGTTTTTAAGATAAGATAAGATAAGATTTATTTATTTGTTAAACATTGTATACATACAAGAGCATGCAAGATATTATAATATCGTTTGAGTCCAATCATGTACATTCATAATTCCTCAGTAGGATTTACTCATCATTATGGGGTCGCAGTCGATCAGAGTGGAGACTCCATTGGCCCACTGAGTGACCTCAGGGAAGACGGCGCACAATGGCCATGTGCTGCCTTGCACACTTGACCAGTTAGGTTTCGGAGAGACCCCTTTATAGTCTCCTGAGAGATGTGCCCTAACAGGCGTTACACAGAGGGGCTCCGGATTGGTATTTTGAAAGGTAGGTAACTGTGCCTCTTCCATGTGCAGACGGTGACCACCGGGGAGGTTTTAGTGAGGTAAAAATCCCAGACTCCCCGGTTTTATCCTCAAAGACCAGGCGCCTTTTGAAGGGATCCCTCCGAAATAAAAAAGGAAAAGATGATGTACAGTACCCGGCGATAAATATGTATTGCACATCGACCTTTGGAAAGAGACAATCGGCTAATTTCGGCTTCGTAGAGCGTTATCTCCGTCGCACGAAATACAAACAGTCCGGTATTTATTAGGAGCTGTTAAAACAATTATGATTTGCTTCTTTTGATAATTATTTATATTCTTTGTATAAAATGGTTTTGTGTAAAAAGGTCGATGTGCAATATTTATCGCCGGGTACTGTACTCATCATATCATCACGCCTGTTTCCTCAAAGGGTTCGGCAGGGGTTTACACAAAGTACACCCATATTTATATTACACCAGTTATGTTTGCCCATATTAATAGGGACCGAGCCTGTAACCATCAACCAGGCACAAATGAGGGTTTTCTGAAATGACGTTCGCTAGGTGGCAGCACTGACACGTCAGGTCCAGGCATCTGACAAAGAGCCTATATTTTCTTTAGTCATGACTGAATGATGAACGAATGAATGAATCGAATGATGAACGTCATCATAAATTTTATATTGGAAGACCTCTTGTCACAGTGGTGCCAACTGGTGTCGTAAATTTTCACGAAAACCCTCTTTTCCCAACTATGTTGGAGTCTGCTTCCAGTCTAACCAGATGAAGCTGAATACTATTATTTTATATGGAGCGACTGCCTATCCGACCTCCACAACCCAGTTACTGGTAATACGATACCCTTTGGTAACACTGTTTGTCAGACTTTCAGGCTTCTGACTACCCGTAACGACTGTCAAAGATCCACGAATGACAGCCGGGACCAACGGCTTTAACGTGCTTTCCGAGGCACGGAGAGGTCTTGGTATGTAAAGATGGTCACCCATCCACGGACTAACCGCGGCAAGCATAGCTTAACCTGATCGATCGACCTGTGCGGCTGTGCCACATGCCCTAACCAGAGACAAATGCCTATAACACTTCACCTGACCTAAAAATCTAATCTAAATCTAATCTCCGCAGTAGTACAGTGCGTGCCACGAAAGATGAGACTTGACCCCGCCTCCCCCGCTCTTTCCGCCGCCCCTATGACGTCCGGTCCCGTCCCGCACTCAGACCTCATACCGCTAAAGATACCTAAAATCATGTACTGCGCATGTCAAACCACGTGGTGTGTCAAGTCTCTTCTTACGTGGCACGCACTGTACAATGCGTGCCACGAAAGATGAGACTTGACCCTGCCTCCCCCGCTCTTTCCGCCGCCCCTATGACGTCCGGTCCCGTCCCGCACTCACACCTCATACCGCTAAAGATACCTAAAATCGTGTACTGCCGGTCGATTCTGTAAAAATCTCACCGTGAAAACTTAGGTGATGTGAGTTTGTTTTTCCTAGGAATTGACACTATTGACAGCTCACTCCACGCTCACTTGACCTAAGTTTTAACGGTGAGATGGTTATAGAATCGCACTGCTGCGCATGTCAAACCACGTGGTGTGTCAAGTCTCATCTTTCGTGGCACGCATTGTACTTACGACCATTAGACCGAAGAGGTAGCCTGCGGGATAATTGCGACATTCAATCATAATCTGCATCCTAATTGCGTACCACACTATAGTCTTATAGTACGGGAGGTGGCGCTATATTTGAGCAAGTCATTTTATACCGGCTGAAAATTATAACAATAATAGTTTTAGAAAATTTGAAAAAAAAAAAATAATTTTATACCTTATGAAATTTATAGTATAAATTTCATAAGGTATAAAATTATTTTTTTTCAGATTTTCAATGAGGTTCATGCACGTGACTGACATATAATCCCCCCTCGTCAATACAGCTGATGACTATTTTTTGAAAAAATGTGATTAAAACAATAATATTATTCATTTTTGCTCGGTATAAAAATCATCGGAGCTGATTTTTTTCCAATGACTTTTACATGCTGTCTCCTTTGGCTCCACCGTTAGTGCGACAACTGACGCTCACTTTAACGATTTCTGACCATTAAACAACTGTTTGAAATAAAATTTATTCGGTATAAAATTCTTAGAAAAACTGCAGCGCCACCTCCCGTACTATTATAATTACTTCTATACTAATATTAGATGTTTGTTTGTTTGTTTGGTTGAACGCGCTAATCTCTGGAACTACCAGTCGGATATGAAAAATTCTTTTTGCATTTGATAGCCCAATTCTTGAGGAAGGCTATAGGCTATTTAACATCACGCCACAACCTTTGGGAGCCGAGCAAAAAGAAAAAAAGTCGGGAAGAACGCTAAGCAAAAACGAAGTAATAGCGCGGGCAGGCGATGCGATGCGACGGGGTGGGTCGGAGTAACAAGAAATTTCACGCGGACGAAGTCGCGGGCAGAAGCTAGTCAAACATAATCTGAATCATTTTGAAGGATATTCCTAATCCTTTGCTTCATATGTTCGACAACTTTGTCTGCGCAACAATACAAATAACGCAATGAATGTTGTAGAACTATCGAAATGAAAGCCATCCCATACTTAATGCGGTGCTATTCTGTAAAAATCTCACCGTGAAAACTTAGGTGAAGTGAGCGTGGACTGAGCTGTCAATAGTGTCAATTCTTAGCAAAAACAAACTCACTTCACCTAAGTTTTCACTGTGAGATTTTTACAGAATCGACCGGCTGTTAGTGTGTTACTCAATTACCCCGCTGTATCATTTTGAAGGATATTTGTAATAAGATGTTGTTGCATTCTTGTATTCACAGGCTACTTCAAAGCCAGCTGAGCTGACTTTACCAAAAAAAAAAACCAACAAGAATTTATGTTGCTTATTTTTTTTTTAAATGAATCCGATGCAAAAACGCCTTTCAACCAAATGCCAAGATCAAAGACAGATTGAAATGTTCGAGGCTACCGATTGATCTATATCTAAAGATCTTTTAAACTTAACGAGACTTTTTTACCAGTGAGAGGAATCAATCATTGGGAAATGTAAACAAAACATGCACTCGTGACCGCAAACGAAAAGTAAAAAAAAAACGGTCAAGAGCGAGTGGGACTCGCGCACCGAGGGTTCCGTACCATCATGTTTTTAATTTTTCATCGGCGAAGCCTATATTCGACAGAGAATTTTAAAACTGGACTGCGGTGTAGAATATTGCAGTTTTATGTCAGCGCCATCTCTTGACCAATAGTGGAACTAATGTAACTTTTGTTGATGATTTCTGAAAAAGTGTGCTATTTAGAGACTTAGTTTTTTTTTCCTGTAATCTTTACATAAACTTCTCACATAGAATAAGTTTAGAATAGAATAGAATACTCTTTATTATGTACACCATATAAACCCCACATGCTCTAGTAGTCCCACTTCGTATTTTTTCAGACCCCCCCTTTCAGTCCCTGTTGCAAAAAATATACATATATTTTTATTTCTTTCTTATTTGCAAAATAGTTGGGCAAATGTCATCTAAAACTATTTACCAAATTTCAAGTTGATAGCATTAGTAGTTCTTGAGATATCCAGCTGTGACAGACTGATTCTCACCATAAGGGTTCCGTTTTACCATTTTGCTACGAAACCCTAAAAATGAGGTCGTAGACAAAGTCTGTTTGGATACATGCAGCCAGTACTTAATTATAGTATGATCAAAGATTTTTGAAAGACGATACTTGGTTTTAGACCCGACGCCATTCATTTATTTAATTTTTCTAAAAGTCATCAAGACGGAGAAGGCCCAGAACAAAAAACCGGCCAAGAGCGTGTCGGGCCACGCTCAGTGTAGGGTTCCGTAGTTTCCCGTCCGTCACAATAAGTGTTCCCACTTATAAGTTTAAAAGTGGGTATCCATTATGTTCGCGCTCCAGCAGCGCTCCGCGCTCCTGCAACTGCTCCCGGTAGTGGGTACGTGCGCGAACACGGAGCGTGCATCATTGCACGCTCCGCGGCAGGCACTCCAACTCGTGACGGTTTTTAGCGCGAACACAAAGGGATACGTTCAGGATAATAAAATATGTAAACGAAGTTAAAAAAATGCTTGCATATACGATTATACTACAAACAGTCCAGAAATTATTTTGTACAATTTTTTGTCTTTTTTGTACAAAAACTGTTGTTTCCATCAAGTTCAAAATAATTTTCCTAGAAAGTCCTTATAAAGTTCTACTTTGCAGATTTTTTTCATATTTTTTAAACTTATGGTTCAAAAGTTAGAGGGGGGGACACACATTGTTTTTTTTACTTTTGGAGCGATTATTTCCGAAATTATTGACATTATCAAAAAATGATTTTAGTAAACCCCTATTCATTTTTAAATACCTTTCCAACAATATATCACACGTTAGGGTTGAAATTAAAAAAAAAATCACTTCCCACTTTACATATAGGGGGGCTACCTTAATAAAACATTTTTTTCCAGTTTTTATTTTACCACTTTGTCGGCGTGATTGATATACATATTGGTACCAAATTTCAGCTTTCTAGTGCTAACGGTCACAGAGATTAAGCGAGGACGGACAGACGGACAGACAGACATGGCGAAACTATAAGGGTTCCTAGTTGATTACGGAACCCTAAAAAATGGGAAAATATGGGGGAGACCTTTGCTCAGCAGTGGGACAATGGGTTGTCGGTAAAAAAAGGCAGCCTTTTCCCAACAAGTTGGGGTCGGTTCCAGTCTAACCGGCTGCAGATGAATATCAGTATTTTACTTGGAGCGACTGCCTATCTGACCTCCACTACACAGTTACTGAGTAACACGATTCCTCTTGGCAAGACTGGTCGTTAGACTTTCGGGCTTCTGACGACCCGTGACGGCTGTCAAAGATCCAATAATGACAGCCTCCTAAAAGTATTATAAAAAGTCACTCATTTCCTTCGTATTTCATAAAATCACGTGTTACTAAGCCTATTCATGAAAATCTAGGAATACATACATAGAAAAATAAGAATTTCGAAAGTTTTATAAATCGTTGAAACACTGTAGTGCTGTGAAGTGAGCTGTCATTCCACCTGAATGCTTATTAATCGTTTGCTTTTGAGACAAAATAAAAATCTATTTTCTAGATTCTCCGTCTAAAAATCCATTAATCCAGCCTTTTTATTGACGAGACCTCGAAATCGTCAATTTCTAGCCGCATTATCAAAAATATACACACTATTATAACAACGTACGGACAAACAGCCATTACAAATTTCAAATAACGAACGTATATTACCGCGTCATATTGGCATAGAGCCAAGACAAACTTTCATACAAACATTATCGAGTGGTAGGTTATCGTTTATTGGCTGTGTGAATTATACCTGTGCGTAATATTTATAAAAGTTAATATAGAGCGCTGTCAAGGTTATGGTTTGTAAAAACGGCGGGTAAATAATTATATTCTGGAATATGAAATGAATCAGTTGTTATTTTGAGCTGATTTTTCATCGTGAATCTTGTAGTATATATTGAGGCACCACGTGTCTGCCATGGCTGAGATTCTCGCGAACGAAGGATACATCGTAGAAAACGTTCAGTTTTCCGACTTCCGATTCCGTGGCAAAATTGGCATAGATACAACCAATGATACAACCACATTTTTTTTTAAATCAAAATATATTATGGCGAAAGCACCAGGGTAGCCCGCGAAATTAATTTTTTTTTAGGTTTTTGGAATTTGCGGGTCAGTATTAAGTTGTACGTCGATCAAAATATGATTCACGGCCACGACCACGTAACTCCAAAGAATGATGATTTCATGAAACAGTTATAAAAATAATACGTAATACTGTTGAGCGTGCCCGTCTGCTGGCTGTGGGAGAATGGGAGTCAGACTTATGGCTTCAGGCGCTCCCATCATCCACCATAGGCACAATGATGGATGACTCATCGTTTCGGCTCGCTACGTGTCTCCGCTTGGGCCAACCTTGTGTTGCTCCGCATCGATGTCACTACGGTGAAGCTGTCGACAGTCTCGGACACCATGGCCTGTCCTGCTGCAGGAGCGCCGGTCGCATAGCACGGCACGCCAGCATCAACGATATTATTCGTCGAGCCCTTGTCTCCGCCGGCGTACCAGCGGTGTTAGAACCAAACGGCTTGGTACGTGACGATGGGAAGAGACCAGATGGCATGACGTTGTTGCCTTGGAAGGTGCGTAGGCCTCTGGTGTGGGACGCAACGTGTGTCGATACCCTTGCGCCATCTCATGTTCCTTGCACGGCGGGCTGTGCTGGCGCCGCTGCTGCGGCTGCTGAGACCCTCAAGCGGCGCAAATACCTTTGGGCAATTACAGCTTTGAGCCGTTTGGGGTCGAAACGCTAGGGTCATGGGGCCCGAGTGCGCGTCTTCTTTTTAAGGAAATTTCTCGCCGACTTGTCGACGCTTCACGTGACCAGAGGGCTGGATCGTTTTGTGGCCAAAGAATTAGCATTGCCATGCCATTCAACGTGACAATGCTGCCAGTCTTCTGGGCACGTTTCCGGATGACAGCGATGCGGACGAGTACTTCGACGCCTGATTTGGCCTTTATTTTTGTTTTTATTTGTATAGTAAGTTAGTTAGTCATTTAATTTAGTATCTAGTGTAAATAGTTTGTAATAAGATATTATTTAGTTTTATAAAAACTATTATTTGGTAGTACTACCAAAATTAAATTTCTTTTGTTTATATCCTAATAATGTTATAAAAAACGTAAGAAAATTTGATTTTCGCGGGCTACCTTAGCGCTTCCCCCTTATGTTGTTAATGTTAGATATATGAGATGCATTCATGCATCTGAATGGAGTGACTACCGAAATGAATGAATGAAAGACTTGCACTAGCCCCTGAAGCCTCACGTTTCATGGTGCTACGACACAATTATCAAAAAGTAGACTTGACTAACATTATTAAACATCATCTCAGTTCGGCACCACATGATACATATTTACCTACCTAAATTGATTCAACTGTCGGTGAAAATCTATGACTACCTAAAAAATAGGAAGATATTTCTGGATGTTTACTTTACAATGCTGGGAAGGAAGTGCCAATTTAATGAAGGATTTTAGTCGCTGCCACTCGTAAGCGATTTCTAAGTGCTACGTCCACACACTGACATCGCTAGTGACAAATCGGCTGTCAAAATCTGTGTATATATATGATGTAGACCGTACACTTTTGTTCAGTCTAAGTCAAATAATGTATTTCAAATAGATTCATAAAAAGCACTTTTCAACGTCAAAATTTAGAAAAAAAAATAGTATTATATCAATAGATAGGTATAGTAGTTTCGTATGAAGAAGAATGGGCAATAAACTCCACCGTTAGCGTGCGTCCAGACTGGAGCGCGGGGCGGGCGCGGGTGCGAGAACGCGCGCGGGCTGCGTGTCCCCATTGGAGCGTGGCTGCATTCTGCGTGTTGTCGTGTCCAATGCAGTGTTGAGTGTGACCAGATTAAATTTTACGAAAAAACCGAAGCATCTCAAAAAATACTGAATATCTTATCCGAATGAAATATAATACACTAAATCCGGGTGATTCCCTGAACATCAATGTTCGCGGGGACGATGCCACTGGCTTTTTATCCAAAATATACTTACTTCCGCCAATATACCTACAAAAATACTAAATTACTAATGCTCGGAAAAGTCGATAAAATATAACCGAAAAAGTATTAAAATACTGAATCTGGTCACACTGTTCCAGTGTTTGCCCGCGCACTGCCTGCGCCGAGCAGCCCACGCCGCTCACCGCGCCCGCCCGCGTGCCAACTATGGACACTTCAATAGAATTCCATAATTATGTTAGACGCCGCGCCGCGCCCACCTCGTGGCTCGCGTCCCTATGTGGCCAAGCGCTTACTCTTTTAAATTAAGTTTTAAATTAATGAATCTCTAAATACTTTTTTTGGTCTTGATGAACATTATTTATAATAAATGGGCTTCATTTTAAATTTCTGTCCTTTACTCACAGTTGGTCGGAATAACTATGCTGGGGTACCCCGACCAAACAGGTTTAGGTTCGAATTGTGACCAAACTTCATCCAAGGTGGTTGCATTACTTGGCTATTAATTATATTTAGGACTCCAAAATAGGATTTATTGGAGGTTCATAAAAAGAGGCCCATTCAATAACAATAATAACATCAACAATCTGTCATTTTGTCTATTCTTCCGTCGACAAAACCATTTCTATAGTAGTCATGCTACTCCTACTGGAGATTAAAAACTAAAAAGAAAGCTGCGTGTGACCGCGTATCTCGCATAACGGCGTGTCACGACTTCACGAGGCTCGGCCGCGCGGCTTGGCCTCACGGAGCCGCACGGCCGCCGGTCTGTGTGCTTGCGCGAGAATTATGAGTTCACTGGAGCTTTTTTTTTTCTGGCTTGGCTTTTACTTGTCCCTGTTGACTTCTTGAGTAGGTAAAAATTACTACGCAGCAGATAGTCTTTTCAGTCTTGGAGTCATCATTATGAGCCTACTGCAGTCCACTGCTGGGCATAGGTCCCTCCAATCGCACGCCATTCAGCTCAATTCTCAGCAACTCTCATCCAGCTGCTACCAGCCACCCTGCGAAGATCGTCGCTCCACCTCGCCTGAGGGCGTCCTACCTTACGTTTGCCGATTCGCGGTCTCCACTCAAGAACACGTCTACCCCAACGGTTATCGGTTCTACGGCTAATATGACCGGCCCATTGCCACTTCATCCATCATTAATCCTTTTCAAAAAGAGATGGTGCTATCAGCCTTCTATAGCTCCGTCTCTCTCTCACACGGGAAAAATGGTGACATTAATACGTCATAATACGGGGCACCTGGGCAGTCAGCCCCGCCACGATTTTGCTGACTAGCTTATATTGGTTTGACTACAAATTGTCTATCTACAAAAATTTTACTACAAATTGTCAACCGCGTGTCAAATGCTGTGGTTGGTTGACTGAAATGTTAATGGCGAATCGGTATGACCTAGCTGCGTTTAATTTTGAAATGTCGTTATTTATCGTTTCTGAAACCGGGTATAATACGGCAGGTACACACGCAGCGACTTTGATCGCTGGGAACTCGCTGGCGAATCCAAAAGTTCACGCCCACAGACTATTTTGACAGCCCATTTGATACAAGGGATGTCAAAATCTGTATATGGACGTCAGAATTTGGAATCTTCTGGAAGTCTCCGGTACTCTGACATAAGCCACTGCGTCTACCTACATATACCTACCATAAGTATCTTTATTTGAATAGCATGTAAAAGGAGAAAACATCTCCAAACAAATCTCTGCTTGTTAACCATATATTTGATGAATAGAAATTCGCTAATGATCACACCTTCAGCACCTTTCAACCAAACGAATCATGGCAATGAGCCGAGAACAGAGAAGTACTAGAAATGATGATAGATGGCGCTCTCTACCTACACAGTATTTATCTAGAACACTAACACTTACTTTGAAAATACAACTTCCTCAATTTACTCTTTGAAGACAATGATGAATAGCAAGCATGCTGTTGAAAAGTAATGCAACGACTCTCAAACACTCAGCGCTTGGCCAGACTGGGGCGCGGGCGCGGGGCGGGCGCGGCGCGGCGATCTCATACATATGAACTTCCATTGAAGTGTCCATAGTGGGCACACGGGCGCGGTGAGCGATGCGGGCTGCTAGGCGCGGGCAGCGCGCGGGTAAACACTGGACCAATGTGACCAGATTCAGTATTTTAATACTTTTTCGGTATATTTTATCGACTTTTCCGAGCATCAGTAATTTAATATTTTTGAAGGTATATTGGCGGAACTAAGTATATTTTGGATAAAAGCTATGGTAACACCGTAGCGATCATCCCCGCGAACATTGATGTTTATGGAATACCCGGATTTAGTCTTATATTGCAATCAGATAAGATATTCAGTATTTTTTGAGGTGCTTCGGTTTTTTCGTTAAATTTAATCTCGTCACACTGCACTGGACACCGGCACGCAGCCGCGCTTGTGCGGACAGGCAGCCCACGCGCGTTCCTGCACCCGTGCCCACACCGCGCCCGCGCCTCAGTCTAGACGCACGCTTAGTTTAAAATCTAGAAATCAGAAGCAATACTCGTAGTCACAACAAATAAAACCTATTTTTAAAAATATTGTCTATGGTTTGTTGTACGTATGTATGAATGCTTTGGCTCAACTCTAGCTCGTTATAAAAAAATCGCATTTGTATTGCCACCTGTCTGTAATAATTTTCTATTAATGTTGCATTCTCCCAGAAATATATGTTCTTTTTTTTTAAATTTACTTTCCGATTGTAATAATTATTTTAAAGTGACTTGAACATCGCCGTTGTCGACACATTCGATGTAAATATCGTTGGTTTATTTGAGGAATTATGTTTTGTTTTGTCATAAAACAAGATTATAATAATAATAATAAATATATTTTTATTATTATTCACTCTAAGTTCAAACCCATGCAGTACTTAGGAAAAACGTCTAATCTGCGTTCGCGATTTAATTGCCAAAAATGTAAACAAATATTAATTAATGACAAAATAACTTTAATTCCTACACAATAGAGTTCAGTTTACGCTACAACTTCATTTTTAAAACCTTTTCAATAATGCTAGTCACTCTGAAATCAACTTAATTGCCATTGGAATAAAGTTGATATTTGCTTTTACCTTGAAATTTTGATTAGACCCTAGATTAAAACGTATTATAAATTCAAGTCGCTGTCGTGTTTCTCTCTCTGTGACCGCGCTGTTCTTCTAAATTTATAATGCAACGGATTTTCTTGAAGCACCATCATTTAGAGAATTTATTCCGGAAAATTTAGTGAATAATACACGACTCCGCCTTGAGTGTAAATGTGGTGCTGTTCCACAAACGTCCTGCGTGTTCTGTCAGCTGCACGTTACAGGAACTGATGGACGCTGGTGATGGCGCCAAACAAGTAGCCAAATTCTGGGCCGAGTCCGTTTAGATTGCTATGGACACGCTAAGAAAACATATTCTGTACAGACTCCAGCACATTAAGCTACTAGAATCTCTCAAATTTCTTAAATAGATTTTCAACTTTATCGCTACAGCATAAGGTTCAAGGTTGATTGGGAAAATTTGACAGTTTCGGGTAGCTTTGATGTGCTGGCGTCTGTACCTACTTATAGTATTAGAAATCTCGATGTCTTGTCAAATCGTAAAACCGTGAGAACCAGGGGCGAGTCGCTAAATACTTACCTACGATGTAAATATTAATGTTTCATAAATTCATACACATTTCGAAGGTCAATAAGATTTTAGAAGATAATATATTTTTATTCGTGGAAACATAATTTTAAAAGCTAACAGTATTAAAATAATAGTAATAATATGTACTTACACATTTCTACAAAAAAGCGTGAAAATTATAATTAGACACTTACCTACCTACTTATTCAAAATTTTAAACACGCAAACGTGAATCATGTTAACGTCTAAACACAGACCATAATTATACAAAGACCAACGCAAAGAACAAGCGCGCTAAAAATAAACAATAACATACAAAAATAGCAAGCATGTTTATTAGATTAGTAAAAAACAAAAGAATCCACACATTTTCACACTGTTTTAACACTTTTGAAGTAATCGTTACTCTTTCAACTGTACGTTGGTAATAACGTCGTTTACAATTTACATTTTACAGAGCTGTTTACGTTTACCTACAATTCAAGGCTTAACTACGGGATACATTTATAGTATGTTTGGTTTTGCACAGATGAATGAAATTTATACCTACTAAACATCCTTGCTAACGTGGTAATGAGACATGAGAGTGTTTAGTACACAGAGTACCTACACTATAAGTTTAGTAGTCACACGTGCATGTAAGAACGTATAACAAAAAAAACAACTCTCACTAATGAGAGTTTTTTTTTTGTTATTAAATTTAATTTTTAGAATTGTTAGATGGTTTAAGGCAACAAAAAAGTAGGTAGGTGTGAGCGTATGACCACACGATAAAAGCGAAAACTTCCGAGTAAACCCGATTCAGCTTCCGAACGTGACTTCAGTTTTGTTCACAGTTCAAAAAGATTACAAAGCGCGCCAAAAGAAGTTTTGGCTTCAAGAAGTGTTACGTCTCATTTCTTTATTTATTCTAGTTGACATTATATACAGACATAAAAACCAAAAATAAACAAAATTAAATTCTAACTTAACTAAAACTTAGAATCTAATGATATAATTATAATCTAATCTAATCTTTTCTAATCCAACATTTTGGCGAGATATAGGAACATACAATGCGTGCCACGAAAGATGAGATTTGACACACCACGTGGTTTGACATGCGCAGTAAACGATTTTAGGTATCTTTAGCGGTATGAGGTCTGAGTGCGGGACGGAACCGGACGTCATAGGGGCGGCGGAAAGAGCGGGGGAGGCGGGGTCAAGTCTCATCTTTCGTGGCACGCATTGTAAATGTAGGGAACAGCAGATATTTTTTTTCGCGATTTCAGGTTTGTTCCCATAGTAAAAGTTGTTCATAATGATGAGTACAATGATCTCTTAAGAGTTTGTTAATGTTTTACCAATAACCCTGTATAGTACAATCGTTCCATGTAAAATACTGGTATTCAGCTGCATCTGGTAACATGTGGAAACCGATCCCAACCTAGTTGGGAAAATTCTAGGTGGAGGAAGAGAAATGTACATAAACTACAGACAAGCACATCAAGCTACTACAATCTGTCAAATTTCTTTAATAGATTTTCAACTTTATCGCTAAAGTATAAGGTACAAACTTGTTTGGGAAAATTTGTCAGTTTCGGGTAGCTTGATGTGCTGGCGTCTTTACAAAACCTACTGTACTATTATCGTCGTAATAAGTACCATTGCAATTAGTGCTAAAACACGTAAATCATAAATATAAAGGTTACCTATGGGTGAGCAATCAATAAAATTCGTAGCGGCAATAAAGTTGTTACAACGATCGATAAACTTCGATCGTATCGTAAGAAGTAGCAATTCCTTCATGAGTTTCCTTTGAACAATAAAACCTACGATAAACGGCGTAAAATTCCTTAAGAGCTTAAGGCTGCAGTCTTGCAAAATGCACTCGCGGCGAATTATTTGCGCAACTTTGTATTTTTTTTTTTAAACAAAGCAATGAAATAACATGAAATTTTATTATTGCACATAAGTAACCACAATATAAGTAATAGCTAGTTATTTTTAGGATAGTAATACCAAAAAACAAGTTACGACCGATGAAGATTTTCAGATGACAAAAAAATAACTCCTTAAATAAACGGAACCTTCTGACCAAAAAAGAGATGAACTACAGAAACAGACGATAGACCAAAGTTTCGATCACATATTATTATGGTAGAGATAATGGACAAAAAGCATTATCTCTGCAGGAAAACGTCACAATTGCCTGCTGCGGTCTTTATATTAAACAAACAGTCCAATATTTAGGAGCCAGTCCCGATGGTATTAATTATAAACACAAAGATGGAAAAACCGGCCAAGAGCGTGTCGGGCCACGCTCAGTGTAGGGTTCCGTAGTTTCCCGTCCGTCACAATAAGTGTTCCCACATATAAGTTTAAAAGTGGGTATCCATTATGTTCGCGCTCCTGCAACTGCTTCCGGTAGTGGGTACGTGCGCGAACACGGAGCGTGCATCATTGCACGCTCCGCGGCAGGCGCTCCGACTCGTGACGGTTTTCAGCGCGAACACAAAGGGATACGTTCAGGATAATAAAATATGTAAACGAAGTTAAAAAAATGCTTGCATATACGATTATACTACAAACTTAGTCCAGAAATTATTTTGTACAACTTTTTGTCTTTTTTGTACAAAAACTGTTGTTTCCATCAAGTTCAAAATAATTTTCCTAGAAAGTCCTTATAAAGTTCTACTTTGCAGATTTTTTTCATATTTTTAAACTTATGGTTCAAAAGTTAGAGGGGGGGGACATATTGTTTTTTACTTTTGGAGCGATTATTTCCGAAATTATTGACATTATCAAAAAATGATTGTAGTAAACCCTTATTCATTTTTAAATACCTTTCCAACAATATATCACACGTTAGGGTTGAAATTAAAAAAAAAATCACTTCCCACTTTACATATAGGGGGGCTACCCTAATAAAACATTTTTTTCCAATTTTTATTTTACCACTTTGTCGGCGTGATTGATATACATATTGGTACCAAATTTCAGCTTTCTAGTGCTAACGGTCACAGAGATTAAGCGAGGACGGACAGACGGACAGACAGACATGGCGAAACTATAAGGGTTCCTAGTTTACTACGGAACCCTAAAAACAGGACTGGTAGAAGTAAAATGCCCACTTTCTGCAATCAATATGCAATCTGAAGAAACGATAAAAGAAAAAAAAATGGAAATGTAACATTAGGAGAAATACGTTTGCGATTGACAAAAAGCACGTCTATTATTTCCATACTCAGAGCCAATTAAACATTACGGAGATGGATATGTGCTTATATGCCGTATGGGCTGGAGTGGACTACTCAATGAAAGTCGAATAATATAAAAAGAGACCCTACGTTCTGGCACTACAAAATGGTAGGCCCATTGACAAAATTTTATTTGCATTGTCTGCTCCCTGAGCTAATTGATTCCCGCCTTAAAAGACCCGCCATAAATATAATTCAACCTATTGAGAAAAAAGAAATAAGAACCACGTCTTTTACCGCAGACTTTGTGAAATGACAACACCCACAAGACCACGAGAATTATCAGAAATCTACCCCAATATAACCGTCGAGAGATGGTTGTATTCAAAATTGAAAAATTCCCTCAACGGAAGAAAAAAAAATGCGCTAGTCCCAAAGAACGCCATGAAATCGCTCACACAGACACTACACATCACATCAGACACAACACAACACAGACACCAACACATGCTCATCGCAGACTTATATTTTATCGCCTTCAAAGTATGCTCCTTCAGAAACGATACACTTACGCCAACGAATAATCCAATCATCAAAACATTTTTTTTAAATTTGGAATTGGTTTGCTTTTGACTCTAGTCTAGCTCAGAGGTGACAGAGACAAAGTCGACGATGGAGTGAGCTTACCCAGAAGAAGCCTATTCACTCTCTCTTTGAAGAGATTCAGGTTGTATGCGCTCGGTAACACATTTTTAAACGCTTTTTCCGGAATTGAGTTTAGTTCTCGCCGCGAATATTCCTTTGTCTTACCGAATGAAAACGGTGCCACGAAGTGGTAATTTGAGGTTAGGAAAAAGAAAGAAGTCGGCTGGAGCCATATCTCGTGAATAAGGTGGTTGCTCGATAATCACGAATCATGTATTTGTTGAGCTTTTGGTCAAAAATTTGTTTACAAAGATGGCCTTGTGCGAAGGCGCATAATTGTGGTGCAAAATCCAACAATTTTCTTTCCACAAATCTGGCCTTTTTCTTCGAATTTGCTCTCTTAAATGCCGCATAACGCTCAAATAATATACTTTATTTTTTTCGATTTACTTTATTTATTTCGAGCTTCTGACAAGTTGGTAACATCTGAAAAAGGTTGCCGAAAGCCAGCAGTGAACCTGTGAAAATAAAAAAGTCATAAATTATTAACAGAGTTTTCAGAAGTACCTATTAGTAAAAAATCATCGTACTAAAAGATATCCGACTTTGGTCTAAATAGCCCTAAAGTATAGTAGACTAGCGATCTAATACATACATAAACACCAAAAACACAACCCACCCCATACATTCCCTTCACACACTCACCCCCCATACACACACCCCCACACACTCACTCCCACACACTCACTCCCCATACCTCATACAGATACATCTATCAACACATAATCACGCCCTCCCCACATACACTCACGCCCCCCACACACGTGTAGATATCGATACCCAACACTTTTGCGGAGTTTCGCTATCTAATTTAATTTGACCCTGTATACGATATTATCTAAACACGACGAAATACAAAAAATAAAGATTTGATGATTTTTTTGGGGTCAATGACCGCTGGTAGTATTGTTACTTGAAGTGTGAGTTGATAAAATCTGTTTCATCGTGTTGAGATATCAATATCCATCACGTTTGTGGAGTCTCGCTAGCTAATTTAATTTGACCTTGTAGTTAGGCCCTAAACATGAATACTGTAAACAGTTCTACTTACCTTTGGATTCTATTTCTCTTCATCAATTCTACGTTTGAGGCCAATTTTCTTTTTCTTGTACAGGCATATATTTTTTTACGTTTACGATCCATTTTGAAGTCAAATATTTACAAAACTATTACTGATACACAAATATTTACAAAACTATTACTGATATACAAATATTTACAAAAAACTCGAAAAATTATATACAAAAAATAATAAAGTAGAGCAACTTTAGATACACAACAATGCGCATCCTATGTTAGAGCAGGAGCAAAGTTAGAGCGAGAGGGAACAGTTAAAATTCGTCGTGGACCACACGTCTGAACGCTCCGACCGTGCAGTGGCCACTAAGAAATTTCTCTCTCAATTCTTGTTTATAAACCCCTTTTTTGTAGGTCTTTTGAAAATATTACTATTGTTAGGGTAAGGTGATTTAGGTGCTATTTTTTTTGTATTTGCTTATTGAACTCTTGGCATTAAAATAATCTAATTAATACATACATACGATGCATAGTTATTATGAAAAAAACCGTTTATTAAGAGATAAAAACAGAGAATTTTGATGAAATTGTGGCGTCTAAATTAAGAAAATGGAATATAATTAGAAAAAACTAATCAGCACATTTTGAAGACGAGAATGTTGAGATAAATATGTGCTGAACAGATTTCCAAATTAATTCTTCATTGCCCTAAACTAAGCGCCCAAACAGAACTCGAAATGATGTTGGGCGCGAAAGAGCTGTATTTAACGCTTCATTTACCTAACTTATCCCATCTAAATGAACTTAAAAAAAATAACTAGCTATTACTTATATTGTGGTTATTTATGTGCAATAATAAAATTTCATGTTATTTCATTGCTTTGTTTAAAAAAAAAAATACAAAGTTGCGCAAATAATTCGCCGCGAGTGAATTTTGCAAGACTGCAGCCTTAAGAGGATAATAGTGGCATTTTCCGTTTTAGTGATTATAATAAAACTAAACAATGTAAAACTACCGTTTATAATAATATTAACGTATAATCTTGTAGAGCACAACTTAACGTGCTTATTTTCTGCATTTTCATTCTAAAATAAAAGAAATAACCAAACAAACTATGAGGGCGCCACTAGGCGGTCAGCGTAGCCTTAAACAGAGAAGAAACGAGCGAAGACATTCATTGCGAAACACACTATCAAAGTTAATCTGAATCATTTTTGCTTCGAATTTCAGACGAATTTTTCATATACATTACCATATCATACATTTTTCATATAGGTAATTTGAAAAATTCGTCTGCTCAACCACGTAAATTACGCAGTAAATGTTGTTTTTGAACTATCAAAATGTTTAACGCTACCTCGCTGGTTGAAAATTGAGCCGTTAGCCCAGAATTGTCAATCGGTAATAAACTTTGAGAAGGTTTCTCTGACGCTTCTATACACCTTCTTAGTAGCAAAGACTCCAACATAATGAGCCTATTATAATGTCCCCACTGCGGTGCTGGGACGCAGACCTTCTCTCAGTAAGAGAGTGGTTTCTAATCTACCACGCGGGCCCAGTGCGGGTTGGTAGATGTCACATGTCTTCCAATTTTTGGTTCTAAGACATGCCGGTTTCCTCACGGTTGTTTTCCGTCACCGTTTTGAGAGGAGTGATGAAATTAACAAACTAAAGCGTCAGCTTGGGTTCAAAACCACGCCCTATATCTTGTAGGTCGGTGCCGTTACCCCTGGTCAGGCTCCTCTGCTCTCCATAAGCCCTAAAAATTTAGCCAAATTACTCAGTCACAGATAGTCGGGCTCCTCTGCTCTCCATAAGCCCTTAAAATTTTGCCAAATTACTCAGTCACAGATCAACAGTAAATTCACACGCAATTTTCACTCTACAATAAACCTCCCAAATGACGTACAGCCGGTCGATTCTGTAAAAATCTCACCGTGAAAACTTAGGTGAAGTGAGTTTGTTTTTGCTAGGAATGGACACTATTGACAGCTCACTCCACGCTCACTTCACCTAAGTTTTCACGGTGAGATTTTTACAGAATAGCGCTGCAGTACCCGGTGATAAATATCATCGACTTTTGGAAAGAGACAATCGGCTAATTTCGGCTTCGTAGCGCGTTATCTCTGTCGCAAGAAATACAAACAGTCCGGTATCTATTAGGAGCTGTTAAAACAATTATGTTTTGCTTCTTTTTATTCTTTGTATAAAATGGTTTTGTGTAAAAAGGTCGATGTGTAATATTTATCGCCGGGTATCTACTGTAAACGCATAGTAATCAATGTATTGTTTATCCGCAGTTCAACGAGGGAGCGGCTCTCGTTTTCGCAGATGAACTCAAACAGACTATTGACAGATATCTGTTCGGGATTTGCCCGCAGAGCTTTAAGGTAAGTCTTCTTTGTTTATAAAGGTGCCATTTCGTGTTAGTCTTTGACGAGGGAAGGTTAAAATGGGTGATTGATTGAGGATTTGATTATATATCGTTTTGCATGTCTAGAGCTAATTCATTGGCAAGGAAAAGATATTAGGATTGGGTTTGAAGATCAGAAAACGAAGTGATAGCGCGGGCAGGTGATGCAAGACCACGGGGTGGATCGGAGAACAAGACATTTCAGTCTAAATTTTAGTGTCATATAGTTAAAAAACGATGCGTTAATCACTACAATACGCTTCTTCAGTGCTGGCTGGTTAACTACTTCAGATCATGCTAAGTTCGAGCTATTCTGCTGTGTACCTATAGTGGCATCACAATGCTCACTTCATCTAAAATTCCACGCAGAGATTTTTTACAGAATAGTTCGCGAGATTTTCTTACGACAATTTAATTTACCGTCAGTCAGAGTTAACTTGAAACGAACAAAATTAAATTTAAAAAATAATCTAAGATTCCACGGAGAGATTTTTACAGAATAGGTATATCGCGAGAGATTTCCTTACGACAATTTAATTTTCACTTCAGTAGCTCAAACAAGTAGGTTTTGCTGCGTGAAATCAGTGAGCAAAATGCGATTTTGCTCACTGAGTGAGACAAAGTAACTTTTTAATTTTTTTTTTATTCTACTTTGGGTTAATCATACAATTCGAAACATTCACACTCTATCTCTTTCCCGCCATTAGAAAGAGAGAGAGACAAAGACCAGCCCTTTCGAAGTTCGGATTTTGAATTCGACCTCAAAGACAAACACGTTCGGAATTTCGTACTAACTAAAGAAATTTTGCAAAAAGAAAATTATGTCTTTTAATGTAATTTATTGAATTTTTAACTTATTGTTTTATTTAAACGAAAATAATTATTTACTGCAAATAAAACTGATATTTAAATTGTAAATATTTACTGCTAGTTTCAATAAATGTTAGGTACTTACGTAATATATTTTGAATAATAAAATATCATGGGTGCTATTTCCGAACACGCCTTAATTTAAATAAAAGAGCGGGAATAAAATTTCGTGACTGGCGTACAGAATTGAATAAGTTAAAAAATATTAAAATAATCGTAAAATATGAGTGAAACTAGCGACGAGAACAGTAATTTAACACCGGAAGAGTTAAAACAACAAGTTATTAATGCAGAATTAAGTTTCCTACCTGAGAAGTCTCGCGAGAAATATCTGAAAGCATACCATGTCTTCAATGAATGGAGACTTACAAAGGGCGCAAGCAGTTTTTCGGAGAAGGTGTTGCTATCTTATTTTTTAGATTTTATAGAATTGGTATCTACCTACAATGTTAATTATTTTGATTCACAATAAATAGTTATTTCAATCTATTCCTGTTTATTATTTTATCTCCTAAAGTGTTCTCGCTGCTGAAGTGAAAAGTTATGTGTGTTACACGAGAGCAAAGTTTTTTTGCATCTCGTGCCTTTGAATCCCTCGCCACACTCAGGATTCAACTTTAGAATCACTCGCTACGCTCGTGATTCAATCGTTGAATCCTTCGCTTGCTCGGGATTCAAAATCAGCACTCGCAGCAAAAAACTACTTTGCTCTCTTGTTGCACAAATAACTATTACCGTCAGTCAGAGTTAACTTGAAAAGAACAAAATTAAATTTAAAAAATAAACTCTATGATTGTGTCATGTGTTATTAAAAACAGGCCAATGCCACTAATTTCAAATCCCCTTCTGATGTTGTTTATTAGTTAGCTACGACACAGTCACGACCTAATAAATTAATAACTAATAGGTCAAAGCGAGCCCAGAATAAAATCATAAACACCGCGTTAGTATGTTTAACTAATAAAATATAGGTTATACATACATAACACAGTTTTACAACTGTCACGTTGGATTAATGGTTCAGCTACTCTTACCGCAGTCGTTTCATGGATGGGATGATGATGATGATGATGGATGGGACTCCCTTTTCCGCACTTAGGACTCCCATTCGGTCCATTGTGCGTGGGGATTCTGGCTAACAGAGCCAACCTAGCTCCGCCCAAAAGCACAGAAGCTTCCTGGGAGCTTCACAGGCTTCGCGGAGTGACCTCATTGTTCCGAGGATTTCTGCACGTTGAGCTTGAGAAGCCACGGCCTCGCAATCCAGGATGACGTGGGCTGCTGATTCCTCGGCATCAAGGCAGCCCCTGCAAAGAGGGCTGTCCGTGGCGCCTATGTTGAAAAGATGTTTGTTAAGGTGGTTGTGACCCGTAATTATACCTATTATTATTCTAAGGTTGTTCCTACTCAGGCTGAGAAGTTTTTCGGTTAATCGCGGGTGTATCATTGGTAAAGCCAATTTTGACTGTCTACAGTCTGTTGCCCGTGACCATCTGTTGTTATGGAGTTCGGTCGATCTTTGGCGAATCCACGCACGAAATTGTGAGAAAGGCAAAGGGAGAAGTGGGAACGGGCCTAGCATCCTCATATCAGAGCCTCTCTTCGCAAGTTCATCTGCAGCATCATTGCCCAGAGATTCACTGTGCCATTTGATGCACTCCAGAGCTAGATGGCACTCAAAAATTAGCTTATTGTTAGTTTGTTTGCTTCCTAAAGCTTTGAGCACAGACATTCATGGATGGGTGGTCCATTCATTACATATCAAGACACCTCGGTGCCTCGGAAAGCACGTTAAGCCGGTGGTCTCGGCTGTCATTAGTAGATCTTTAACAGTCGTTACGAGTAGTCAGAAGCCCGAAAGTCTCACAACCAGTCATTCTAAGGTGTATCGTGTTACCCAATAATTGGGTTGTGGAGGTCAGATAGGTAGTCGCTCCATGTAAAATACTGGTGTTCAGCTGCATCCGGTTAGAATGGAAGCCGACCCAAAAATAATTGGGAAAAATCTAGGTATGGTAGTCAGTCTAAAAAATAAATAAGTAATAGGGTCAAAGTGAACCCTGAATGAAATCATAAACGTCAGCGCTTATGATTTCATTCACCCATTTTTTTTTTAAACGTTGCCCCACACTATGAATTACTCCTGTATCGTGGGAGCGTTTACAAACATTTAAATTCACATACATAAACAGCCAGACCCGGAACAACTACCTGTAGGCAATACAAAGATTTGTTCCGTGGGGGAATCGAACCCACGACACGCAGCGCAGCAGTCGATCGCTCAGCCACTGCGCCAACCGTATCGTCAAATTGCGCAATACGCTATCAATCTGAATAATTTTGCACATTTACTAACTAGCTTCATCTTTCTCACGGACCGACCCCTTGACAATGAGGGTTTTCTGAAATGACGTTCCCTAGGTGGCAGCACTGAGACGTCAGGTCCAGGCATCTGTCAAAGAGCCTATATTTTCTTTAGTCATGGCGGAATGATGAACGAATGAATGAATCGAATGATGAACGTCATCATATATTTTATATTGGAAGACCTGTCACAGTGGTGCCAACTGGTGTCGTACATTTTCACGAAAACCCTCATTAGTGTGCTGTATCTAACCGTTCCGGGCTGATAAGCATAATCCATTTGTTTATTTATTTTATTTACACAAAAACTGGCAAGGCAAACCCCAATTACACCCACACTTGGATAATACGTTACACAACAAAACACAATGATATTTACTCGAATTCTAAATATAACTTACGAAAATTGTTTTCACTTCGCAGTTAGTGAAACTGAAATACCTACTGAATTTATAAATGGGGAGTACCGAGTGCGTCAAGCCGTCAAATATCCGTAAATATGTTTGCATTTGAAATTTAAACAGGTTGAGTAATTGTTTATGCACACTCGGTGCTAAATTCAGTCAACCTTAGCTGTTGTGTTTCAGCAAAGGTTTCTTAATTGCACGTGTGTTTTCTTATAAAACTGTGCTAAGTCCACGTTGTCAGCTACCTCCACACAAAATTTTATCAAAATTGGTCCAGCCGTTTGAGCGTGAAGTAATAATAATAAGTGATTATAATGAGTGATCAATGATGACCCGATCGGCTTGCGCCCCCTAAGACCCTGCGCCTGGGTGCCACGCACCCATTACACCCCCGGGTAAAGACGGCCCTGATCGTGTCGTGGAATAGGATCTTCTTGCCTTCCTATTAGTTTTAATGTCCACTCTACAAAGCAGATAGAAGTGTGAGAAATCACAATATTATCGCAAAGTCTCGTTGGTTTCAGTTGCCGCTGAAGAGCAAGAACACCACCACGGTCCCCTGCGATCTGGACACTGATCAGCAGGAATTGGCTGGCAGGTGAGTGACTTATTTTTTTGCCGATCGTCGACGCACGTTTGTAGCGATACAGACGCGATACGCACGCGAGTCAGACGCAGCCTGTAGACCTTCTGTAGGATAAAAGCGCGCCGTCGACGCACGTTTCTAAAACGCGCCGTCGATGCGCGTTTGTACCGATACAGACGGGATACGCACGCGAGTCAGACGCAGCCTGTAGACCTTCTGTAGGATAAAAGCGCTCCGTCGACGCACGTTTCTAAAACGCGCGTCAACGGCGCGTTTAAAAAACGTGGTGTGCACAGGCCCTTAGGCTTAACTGTTTTTTTTTCATAGATTGGATTTTTGAGATGGGGGCATCACACCATAACCCGTTGTAGCTATCAGTAAAATGGTCTAAGGAAATTGTCCTCAACTATTTGAGATATTTTGAACTGCTTTCACGGATTGTTTAGAAATGTTTACAGTCACCACGAAAATGGGCAATTTTTACAAAAAACTTTTTGTTGATGCCAATCGTTCCTGATTCTTATAAGAATGAAAAAACTTTATTTGACCAACTGGGGTTTGAGTTATAGAAAAGTCGGAAATCGCAAAAAACTTTTTGTTTCAATCAGGCACACGTCGCAAAGAAAACCTACAGTTTTTCCAAAGGATTAGGAAAGTCTGATAGCTTCCACACTTACAGGCAGATTTTACTCGGGTTACGGGTTACGGGACGGTTACTCGGTTTGTGGGAAATCATAATGTATCAACATTCACTGCCACCCGCCTGGCGTCGGCTAGCCGGCTCCCCTAAAGTAAATATGTTCCTTGCTAGCCGGCACCCTGGTCTTGTCGTCCAAATGAAAATATAGCCTGTTTCAGCAATTCGTTTTAGTAGCTTTTTACTTTTACAGACTGGCCACCCTAGCACTCCGCGCGCATTCAGCCGCGCGGTCTGACTGCGGCCGCCTTGGCGCCGCTCTCGCCAACACGCTCGGCGATCTTGCGCGCACTGCTGCAAACAGACAGCTTTTAGCTACAGGTAAAGCTATGGTTTCCTAGAGTCCGTCTCACAAATCATATACTTAGTTAGCAACATTCCTGCAACAACCTTCCTACCTCAGACACTTTTCTCTATTAAAGATTGTGCCTGTAATTTGATGTTGAGATAATAAAATAAAATGAAAAAGCCTTTATTCTACCATAAATACATACAATTTAAGCATAGTAAATTATTATTTTATCATAACACATTGTTCATTTCATTAGGTATCATTAATATTATTGTTTATTATTTGAATTGAATTCATAATTATTATTATTATTGTATAATTCATATATTTGTAAGCAAAATATAATTTATATATATAATATAAGAGATCAAAATATTATTACCTACCTATTAATGTTAGCATGAACATGAAATTATTTATTTATGGAAGTCGCCTCTGCGGCTAGGCCTCCCCAACTTTATCCATTTTTCCCTATCTCTAGCTTGTCTCCTCCAGTATGGTCAACATCTTTCTTTCCTTCCATATCTTCTTTCTTTCCTTAAATATATCTTCTCATCGCGGCCTACCTCGTTTTCTTTGTCCATCTCTAGGTACCCATTCTATGATTTTCTTTGTCCATCGAACGAGGAATTAGGAGCAAAACTAAAATAACTGACATAGTAAAGTATCAAGTCTGAAATGGAAATGGGCAGGGCACATCTGCAGAATGGAAAACAATGTTTAGATAAATAAAGATTTATGTCTCCGTCGCAAGCATGTGGCGCCGCGTTTACGAGACTTCTTTCGTGAAACGGACTTTAGAAGAGTGGTATGTACCGCCGTATTAAAACGGCCTTCATGAAAATCCGTAATTTTCACCAGTATTTGACATTAAGGTGTCAAAAAAACCCTCTGTATCCGGACAGACGTAATTGTGTGACCGTTCGTCGCTCTTATAAAACAAAGCTAAACTTAACTAGTCAATCAATAATTTCAAGTCCATTACTTGGAATAATAATATACAGAAATAAATTCTTTTGTGGCACCATGCACAAGCCTCAAAAGTTAGTCATCATCTGCCTAGCATTTTACCAACTATGTTAGGGTCGGCTTCCAGTCTAACCGGATGCAGCTGAATACCAGTATTTTACATGGAGCGACTGCCTATCTGACCTCCACAACCCAGTTACAGGTAAGACTGGTTGTCAGACTTTCAACCTTTTGACGACCCATAACAACTGTCAAAGATCCACGAATGACAGCCGGAACTAACGGCTTAACGTGCTTTCCGAGGTACGGATGGGACTTGGTATGTAAAGATCATCCATCCTCGGACCAAATGCGCCAAGCCTCAAAATTTAGTGTTCTAGCAAAAAAGATAAGACAGTTAGCAACAGGTCGATAACATAACTGACTGCCCAGGAAGGACCTAATATTACCAAAAAAAAAAAGACATGCAAATAGTTTCTCTTGCAAATTTTGTCAATTTCATTGGAAGCACAACAAAATGTAACAACGAGGTGAAACGAATGACTTTAACATTCCGATCCGACGGTGAATTAGCAATCATTCACAGTGAGCTGGAACGTTAACATGAACACGATTCGTTTCCCTCGATATTTCAGAAAACTTGTTAGAACGATCGTAAACTGTTACAAATATGTACAGTACCCGGCGATGCACATCGATCTTTGGAAAGAGACAATCGGCTAATTTCGGCTTCGTAGAGCGTTATCTCTGTCGCACAAAATACAAACAGTCCGGTATCTATTAGGAGCTGTTAAAACAATTATGATTTGCTTCTTTTGATAATTATTTTTATTCTTTATATAAAATCGATAGGATCGAATAGGTCGATGTGCAATATTTATCGCCGGGTACTGTACTTAAGTTATTATGAACTAGATTTCGCTAGCAGTGGACGTCTTTCAGCTGATGATGATGATGAGATTTCGCTATGTTTGCTCTCTTTCAACATCATCATCTCACTGCTGGACATAGGCCTCTCCTATTACACGCCATTCAACTCAATTTTCGGTAACTCTCATACAGCTGCTACCCACCATTGCTCTCTTTGCAGTTCTCGAATCCAGCCGTAAAGACTAGCAATACATGTACAGACGCCAGCACATCAAGCTACTACAATCTGTAAAATTTCTTTAATAAATTCTAAACTTTATCGCTAAAGCATAAGGTTCAAAGTTGATTGGGAAAATTTGACAGTTTCGGGTAGGTTGATGTGCTGGCGTCTGTACATGTGCCTACCTACTGAAAAACCAGTAGCAAATTGCATTTCAGCAAATAAACATTATCAAAAACAAAAGTCATTTATTCAAACTAGGCTGAGAATTAGCACATTTCTAACGTCAAAATTACAAGACAGTCCCCCAAAACGCCCGCCGTTAACCAGCTCCTAGTGCTTCTGCTGGTGAGAAGTAGCGCAACAAACTCCCCAGCAGTACAGCTGTCTGTTCAGTTTAAAAACTTGCTTCTATACAATAATAGGTATGCAAAGTAATTAACATTACGAGATACAGAACATTCGATACATAACATATATATCGCATGCTTAATGGAATACTGACTTAATTCAAAAAAGATGATTTTTGGGAAATCGCTAAAGATCTTGCTCATAGGTTGTTTTTTTCAGGATTTGAAATCATCAAATGACCCCTCCCGCTCTGGGTGGAGCGGAAGGGAGTGTCAGACTCTTACTGACTAAAACCCACCCGTGTTCCTTCCTTAGCCCTTTATGTTCCGGGCCAGCGGTAACCCTTTCGGACAATCCCGCTGTTGCTATGAGGATTTATCCTACTTGTTGACGCATAAAATTAAAACTGATTCAATTTGATTATTAATTAATCATGATGCTTGTATTTTGAACGTACGATTGTTTATTGATGATATCTGAGTAAAAAAAAATTAAGTTCTGACCTATCTACTAATGGGTCAATGTTTCATTAAGCATGCGCTATGTTATGTATCGAATGTTCTGTATCTCGTAATTTTAATGGCTACAGGCGTATGTACCTATATACATACGCCTGTAATCCTCAAAAAGCTAAGCAGATGTGTATCCATATCTATAGTACACCCACAAATCAACCGCGCACAAATCCAGACACTCTACTGAGAAATTCCTGATGGGAAGACTCAATAACTCTTATTCCGATCTGGGAATGGAACCCAGGGCCTCATGCTCACTAGTATCACTTCCGATTAATAAACCAAGGAGGCAGTTCAGTAAATAATTCTTATTTATTATTCCCACAGCTGCAAGCAACGAGCAAAAGAAACGGAAACTATCGAAAAGCCAGAAAATGAAAATCCAAGCGAAGCAGAGGACAGCCCTCGCTGTCAAGAAGAAGGCTGCGGCTGTCGCAGCCGCGGCCGCCGCTAAGATGACCACTTAATTTGATTTAAATTATGTACGTCATTCCCATTATCGTCGCTGTTCAGTGAAAACTTCGTGATTGCAACTAATGTTGTTTTACAGGGGAAGATTAAATTACTTGTCTGAAAAATGGCCGCCATTGAGATCCTCCGAGGCTTTCTTATCATCAGTACAAGGCTAAAATACAGTGTTTGTTCTAAATGCAGTGCTACTAGCTTCATATTTTCTGACTGATCGACTTTTTGACAATTCAAAAGTGCCTGTAAATGGTTTAATTGAAATAAATGCTTTGAGTTTCAGTGTGTAGAAAATTTTTGGCGGTTAACAAAAAAAAAACAGCTGTTCCATACATTTTGACAGCAGTTTTTTTTTTTTTTGTAACCGTCCAAAAATTTCTACTCTGTTACAGTTTCTACACAACGAATAATCAGCCAACGTTCCCACTGATGGGACACAGGCCTCCTCTCTGTGACAGGCCCAGTGCGGGTTGATAAAAGTCACATGTCTTCCGAATTTTTCATTCTAGGACATACCGGTTTCCTCACAATGTTTTCCTTCATCATTTTGACAGTAACGGTGATGATATAAATTATACAAAGGAAAGTGCCTAGCTGGGTTCGAACCCACGACCTACAACTCGTAAGTCGGAGCCATTACCACTGAGCCACCACTGCTCTACACAAAATATAAATAGAAAGAAAAAAAAATTTGTTTCGTTATGAGGTTTTCACTGCACGGCGACATTATACTGTGTATTTTATGTCGAGCTTCTACTGTCGAAAGTTATTTTTAATCCCTATGGTTAATCCTTAATAATTATTATAATGTTTAGCCACTTTAATAAAAGTCATAGCTGTATGAGAGGAGGATGAGAAATTAATTATATTTTTTATAGCACTGTGATCTAAACCAGCACATTAATTGCGTAACAAATTATAGATCTCAATCTGAATCATTTTGAAGGATATTGCTAAAAATGCTAATCTATTGCTTCATATGTTCTAAAAATGTGTCTGCTCAACAACGTAAATAACGCAATGAATCTTGTTGAACTGTCAAAATAATGAAACCCATTGCTACTGATAGTGAGTTACGCAATTACCCCGCCGCACTTAGTCCCGCTTTTCTGTGACTTAAGTAGTCCATTCTTTTTTTTTTTGAGTGACTTACGTGCGGGTTTAGGTCACACGAGCGATACTAGACGATACGTGTGACTTAAGTAGACACGGTGTTAAGCAAACTCGCTACACACGGGCGATAATTTCACACCGTGCAATAATGGTCTATTTAAGTCACACTTATGGTAATGTACTATTATAAGACTTTGCACTTCTACAAATAAAATTGGTTATATTCTATTCTTAATATTACTAGTCCTTGGTGCTAGATTAAACTTTATTTAGGTAATTATTAATTAAAACTATGCACTGTAAATGTAAGAAAATTTTGCACAAATTAACTATATAAGGATGGAATTTTATGTACTAAGTATTATAATGTTAAGTTCTATTTAAAGATTAGTTAAGTAATTTGTAATTATTTGGAAATAAAAATATTTTCATAATCGGTGTCTTTTATTCACCATTTCTCCTTTAATGGGCTAATAAACCAATTTTTCTTTCTTTTTTTTTCTATTTAAATGAAAAAAAACTTAGAACTAAGTAAAAAAAATCCTTAATATTTTGCTAAGGCCATTTCTAGCAAAAACTAAAGATTTTTAAATGATTGTCTACAATGTTAGGCATAGAACCACACTAATTCTCCTAAGCCCGCCATTTTACCTATCACAGCACTAGACGTCAACAAGATACCATCAGTATTTCCAGTACCGATTTTAGTATTACAGGCGCCTGGCGAGATTTCCTCGGCAACCCTCTCCACCCACTCTTGGAGATTAGAGACGGGCGAAAAATTTTAGCACTTCTCGTAGGTTTTCGTTTGTGCATTTATACAGAAATAAGTGATACTTTGTCAACTTATGCAGAAGAGGAAGGATGCAAGAGCGAGCGCACCGAGCTCTAAAATATTTGCAGCTCATTTCGGAATTTTGTTTAGAACATTCAGACAAATACAGGAGTTACTTTGTCGACCTATGCAGAGAGCTCAAACATTTTTAAGACGGCGCCTCGGCTAGTTTAGGTTTTCTAACTTAAAAAACTGCCATTTACTTACTGAACATATTTTGTATTAAATTTACTAGAATAATAATACTACCATTTTAGTAGAAAATAAATATACTGGCCACACTGGACTGTCATTTTCTGTTACACGACTGAAAGACATGTATCCAAGGTCATGAATAAATAAAAAAAAATCTGTTACGTCAAAATTGACAACTTCACCAAGTTCGCCAAAATAATTTTCTGCAAACTGCAACCTGCAAAAATTGCATTCTTGCTATGTCAACAGAGTTACAAAAATAAAGTGTGTGTTACTCGTGATATGGTCTGATATTAACTGCTAACGACACCCAACATAACGCAGGTAAGTTTAAGCTCCTAAATACCCCAAAAAACCCTGTGTTTACATTATTTATTTGATAATTGTTTGCACTTTTGTATGACGGTGTTAAAATGAAAAAAAACCTTTTCCCTTGGGTGACCTAATGATAGTATGAGTGCCTTAACATCATCAACAATAAATATTCTGCTTTACAAGCTGTCTACAAAGGCATTGTAGCCCATTTTACCAAACAATGTAAGCAATACTAAAACGCGATGCACTTGAGTTTTTTACGTAAAGTAAATTGGTCGATGTGGCCGTTTTCTTATCAAACCATAGTCACATAATACCGAATCGAATTACATGCAAGCATTACCTTATTTTAACGATTTAAGGTTAGAACAAGTACATGTGCATCATTATTTTGTTATTATTTATTACCTACCTACTGGAGTCAAGAGCAAACCCATTTCAAATAAAAAAACCCGACCTCTTCTTCGCTAGATTAGTTGGATTTTTAGCCAGATGTTTTAGTTTTGCTAATGAAAACTTGCATTCCTATAGTACAAAATGTACAAAAGATAATAATAAGCTGTCAATATAAAACATGTACCTATTTATAATATTTCTTGAAGTTGCATGCTTCATACTGGCAGCAATAATAAAACAGATACTATTTATGTTATCAAATCTTTTATTTCAATTTCAGGTTTTTCTGTGAGATTTGGAGAAATATACCATAGACAATAAAACATGGATAAAGACAGAGAAGAGGTGATAACTAAAAGTAATAAAAATAATGCTGTGGAAGATATTATAAGAGAACATTGTTACTTTGAAATTAAATCAAAAACAGTTCTCTTCTACCATTTAAGTGATCATAATTATTTGTAAGTATTTAATTAATAATCAGCCATAATGTTGCCATAATGTTACACAGGTTCTCCTCTCTTTGAGAGTGAATGGGCTAATAATCTACCACGCGGGCCCAGTACGGGTTGGTAGATGTCACATATCTTCGAATTTTTGGTTCTAGGACCACGCACATTCACAAAATTTCATTGAAATCAATTGGGTGGTTTCAGAGATTAGCATGACACTTGACACACGACAGTGACACTTGATTTTTACCTAAATTAATCATTCTAATCCGCCATCTTTAATTCCAGTGAGACTGAAACCCATAAGCCACAGAAGAAACCAGCAAAGCAAACAAAAAAACGCCAACGCACCATCAAAATAACAGAACTAAGAGCCGTCTACAACTGTACGTCGTGCGGCTACCGCACAATGGACCGGATCCTTTCGTCAAAACACAACTGTGATAGAAAACCAGCTAGATATGTACCCTGCACGAAATGTGATAGGAATAAAGCTCCGGAGGGTTATCAGCAATGTACAAAATGTTCCTATTTTACCAAAAACAAGGCCAGTTTGAAAGTTCATATGCGGATACACTCTCAAGGTACACCATACAAGTGCACGGAATGTGAATATTCTGGAAGGGATTTAAAGGATTTGATATCTCATTATAATAAGGTGAAGGATTTGCAGTGTGAGTGCGGGTATACCACTCATGTCAAGCAGCAGATGGTGGGGCATAAACGGTCTCATACGGGTGAGAAACCATTCTCTTGCGGTGTTTGTGGTTTTTCTACTGCTGATAGAGCCGGACTTTATAGGCATTTGAAACAGCATGAAGCATAGTCATCATTTCAGCCGAAAGCCGTCCACTGCTGGACGTAAGCCTCCCCCAAGCACCTCCACTTTAATCCGGTCTGTGCTTCCCGCATACAGCGGGTTCCTGCGGCCTTCACGAGGTCATCGGTCCACATTGTGGGAGGCTTATGGGATTTGAAGCATAGTATGGTAGCTTTATACAGGGCTATTTTAAATTGGCTAGCTAAACTCCAGAGACGCGATCGGCATCGATTTCTCATCATCTGCCTAGCCTTTTCCCAACTATGTTGGGGTCGGTATCCAGTCTAATAGGATGCAGGTGAATATCAGTTTTTATATGGAGCGACTGCCTATCTGACCTCCTCAACCCAGTTACTGGTTAATACAATACCCCTTGGTAAGACTGGTTGTCAGACTTTCGGGCTACTGACGACCCGTAACGACTGTCAAAGATCCACGAATGACAGCGGGGACCAACGGCTTAACGTGCTTTCCGAGGCACAGGGGTCTTGGTATGTGAAATTGGTCACCCATCCACGGACCAACCGCGGCAAGTGTACCTTAACCTGATCGATCGACCCGTGCGGCTGTTATTACTTAGCAACAGTAGGTATAACAGTTTTAAAATGATTTTTTTTGTAATGTAACTGTTTTCGGATTTTTCCCTTTACTTTTACTACATGACATACCGTCGCCTTACGAGTGAAAACCTCGGGAATGCAATTCCTCGTAAGTAGCATTTTAGGCATTTCGGACAATCTTATAGTATCGAACAGCTCTGGATAAAAAAGCGGGTTAAATTTCCATCTCGTCATCTCTTTCAAAAAGAGTTCCTGGAAGGATTTGGGGGAGGCCTTTGCCCAGCAGTGGGACAGCATAGGCTATTAAAAAAAAAAAACCATATTAATTAATAAGAATACGTTACAGAACCACCTTTTATGTTTATTTAACCGACTTCAAAAAAGGAGGTTCTGTATTCTTATTAATTTTATTTAATCCGCTTTTATACCCAGAGCTGTTCGATACTATAAGATTGTCCGAAATGCATAAAATGCTACTTACGAGGTATTGCATTCCCGAGGTTTTCACTCTAAGGCGACGATACATACATTGCTTCTTGCCAAATTTCATGATTCTAGGTCATCGGGAAGTACCCTATAGGTTTTGATTCCGGAACATAAACGCCCGTATCTTTTAATTGCGTTGACTTAGAAGTATGATATTTTCACTGCTTCAAGGGATAAGACTAAAAAAGTATAATTTAACTTGATCATGACCCCGGTGTTGACGAACGTGCAGCCCTGAGTATTTCATATTTATTTCAACTTGATAACTCCACGCGTTCCTGAGAAAAATGGTCTTGACAGACGGACAACGAAGAGTGATCTTATTTGGCTTACATTTTTCCTTTTGAGGTGCGGAACCCAAAAAACATCAAATCTTTTTAGTTTTATCGTGTTTAGATTTTTTTTAAATATTGGCGAATGGGCCCACTCTTGACCTCAATCACGCCTGATGGAAAGCGATGGATGAGGTCTATGATGGAACGAGCGTGCCTAGAAGATGCCTGCCTTGCTCATTCTGTGAGCTATGTCGACAGCTTAGGTTCTATGCCGGATTACCTCATTCCGGATTCTATCCCTCGAGAGTCTCCAAGCTACGCTCTTTTCAAAGCTCGCTGAGCGACCTTGAATTTATGAACCAGCCGTACCGTGTTCCCGTCTGTGGAGTTTATCTAGCCAATTTAAAATAACCCTGTATTTGAGTCTGAATTATAATATAAGAGTTTTTAGGTTAAAAACTGTAGAGCTTAGTTATATTTAAATTTTTACTCGCAAAACTACGGATTTTCTGATGGCATAGAATAATACACTTTATTCTGAGTGCCATAAAGTGCAAAATTGGACGAATCAAATATCTTTACGAGTTTGTACATTCTTGCACCTTAACACACTGAAAATAAGGTTTATTATTCAGATAAGGGACTTATCATCAAAGCAATAAAAATGTGGCTTATACATTGTGAGTTTGTGATTTATTATTTTAAGGTATTTTTGATGTTTTTGCTCAGTAAGTTAAAAAATTATGTTGTAAAGATTTTAGCTAGCTGTTAAAAGTGTGATTTATAAATATATGTTATGTATATATGTTAAGTTAATGTATATGCTGTCTATTTATTTTTGGGAATCTTTATCACCTTCATCTCGGTCGAAAGACCCCCACGCACAACGGACCGAATGGGAGTCTTAAGTGCGGAAAAGGGAGTCCCCTAATCATCATCTCGGTCGAAAGACGTCCACTGTTGGACATAGATCTTCCCCAAGTAGGCTTACCATTTCGAAAAAGCTTTGCACATACATTTGCAATAAAGTCCAGACATTTAACTTTTTAATACTTGACGGAGAAGGTATAGTGTGTCTCGTTATTATCAGCCATATTCAACTATTGTGGGCGTACAGTGGGTATGTGTTGGTTATTGCGCAATAGAAAAACCGTTTGCAGTTCAAATAAGATTATAATTTCACGAACAATTTAGTCACACTAGCAAATTACACACTGTAGGTACACGACACAACCAGATACGGAACGCTGGACAGTTTCTAAGCACATGTTGTCCGTACGATGTCCAATGTCCAAGTCCAAAGTCCAAAGTGAGCTCCACATCGTCCTCTCGAGCTGTTTTCTAACCCCCACGGACTCAGGCTAGACTCTGTCAAGCGCCGCCGGGTGGCGCTAGCGTTCCGAATAGTCAAATGCATGACCGGATGCGACATACTTATTTCTTTTTTTTTTTCATAAATCATGTAACTTTTTTGTCAATTTTTTTTTTAATTGTATGCCTTTAGTCGAATAGTCAGAAAAATTACAAAACCGGACAAAGTCCAAACTGGGTCCAGAGCGCCGGACATGTCGGTACCACATTGACCTGCTAACCCTGCTGGTTGCATCCAGCGGATCCCCGCAATCTTTACTAGTTCTCCAGTCAGACTTATGGGGCGGGCCTGCACGCTTGATAACCTTGCTACCATGGTAAATATAATATTACAACCAGACGGCCACGCGAGTCGACGGCGGCCGCCGACACGCGTTGACGGCTGAGGTTTAGGTGTGATGTTATGAGGATGTTTAGTAAATTAAAAACACCAATACTTTATATAAAAAATGCAATTTATTTACAGAAAATCACTTGTACAAAATTCATTTTCATTTCGTATATTTTTACAAATTAAAATAATTCTTATTTAATAATCGGAGTATTTTAACACCCGTACTGTTAAAAAGTCTAACATAGTTTTTTTTTATGTCAAAAATACTATTTTCTCAGTGGGATTATTATAATATATAGATATTTATATCATATTTTCTAAAAGATTACGCAGTTTCTAGTTAATACAGGTTTTTTTTACGGAGATCGAAGTTATTGTGTGATGTTTTCAAGCCGGCCAAAATCAAACAACTGCCGGTCGATTCTGTAAAAATCTCACAGTGAAAACTTAGGTGAAGTGAGTTTGTTTTTGCTAGGAATCGACACTATTGACAGCTCACTCCACGCTTACTTCACCTAAGTTTTCACGGTGAGATTTTTACAGAATAGCACCGCTGCGCTGGTTAGGATGCGACCTCAAGGGGATTATTATTATACCTAAATTCTTACACCGTGTCCTATTTAAGGTGAAAGCCTAGAGTAGCCTACAAAATTAAAATTTTCTAACGTCTTTAGCAATTTGCAAGTCAGTATCAGGTTGTGTGCAATATTATTTGCGACCGTATCAAATATAGCTTTACAGAATTGATAATCATTAGAATCGGCAAAACAACTCCTATGTTAAAATTGGCATCAAATATCATGATTTCATGAAATAGTCATTCAATTTTAAGCAAAGAAAATACATTTATTTATTTAATAATTATGAACTTAGAGTTGTCATCATCTGTCTAGCCTTTTCTCAACTATGTTGGGGACGGCTTCCAGTCTAACCGGATGCAGGTGAATACCAGTATTTTACATGGAGCGACTGGCTGTCTGACCTCCACAACCCAGTCACTGGGTAATACGATACCCCTTGGTAAGACTGGTTGTCCGACTTTCGGGTTTCTGACTACCCGTAACGACTGTCAAAGATGACACGAATGACAGCCAGGACTAATGGCTTAACGTGCTTTCCGAGACACGGAGAGGTCTCGGTATGTAAAGATGGTCACCCATCCACAGACCAACCGCGATAAGCGTAGCTTAACCTGATCGATCGACCTGTGCGGCTGTTTTTATTTAGCCACGGGCCATTGATGATTTTTATGATTATATTTCTATAAAGAAATTTTTGTTACGGCCGCGAATCATATTTAGATCAACATACACCCACCCAGACGCAACTCCCTAATTTTAAGATCTGTCAAAAATACCTCCTATTTTCCTACAATTGTCGCTGAGATTAGATTGCGACTGAATTTTGACCTGCAAATTGCAAAAAAACTTATGAAATTTTGAACTTCGCGGGCTACCCTGAGGCTTCGCCTGAAACATACATAGCCAATCAGCTTATTTTGATCATAACACAGTATTTTTACACATATCTAATATTTCTTAGCCTGCAGAAGCACTAATCTAAGTCAGTTCATAAGTATGTTGTGAATCAAGGCATGAAAGGCTACTTTAAAGGCATTGTCTTAAATACTAAGAGGCACATGCACGAACTACTGAGTTTACAAGACCTAAGACACCTAGGAGAATACTAGGAACACTTTAGACCGCGTCCTGACCAAAGCGATCGTCGCGCGAACATTCGAATTTCGCGTTTATTTTGTTCGGCGAACCAACATAGCTATTGGATAGGCTTCCGTATCAAAATAACACATTTTCGATTAAATGATTCGCCTTATTCCGACAGCAATTAGCTGTCTGACGTCCGCGACCGTAGTGGCCGTCTATTTGATTAAAAATGTCAAAATTTTTGGGTTTTGAGATTTTTGAATGTTTCGAGTACTTACCGACTACTTCGATAAAATTGATTGGTGTTCCATTCGGCACGGAAGCCCTATCAAATGGTTGTGAATAGCTATGCAGAACGCGTGGTTGCGCCGACAGAGAGCGCCTTCCGGTTTCCCTAACAAATTAATGACATATGAGCGCGCCGATGGTGCATTCGCGCGACAGATCGCTTTAGTTAGGACACAGGGTTTTAGAGTTAAGTTTGTTCCGAAATAGTAGGTAGCAAATGGAGTTTAGACGTGACGGCAATTTTTATTTTATCTTGCTTTTCCTGACAATAGAATCTTGGGAAGACTTAATACTAATATTACTCCTCCATGGCACACAATCTCAAACGAGCCTTGGGCGCGGGAGATATTATAGTGCAAAAATGTGTGCGCAAACCTACGTGCACTCTCTCTTCCGTCACTCTCATAATCCGATGGGACGGCAATCCGACATAGACGGAGAGAAATCGGGCGCAGGACCAGCGGCGACACGTGCTTTTGAATTTAATATGACGTTAGTAAGGTAACAATGTCTGATTTTATATAGAAGAAGAAAAAAAACGTACATACATGATTAAAAACTTTTTTCGTGTCATGAGAAGCGGCGAGTTTTCATTCTTTCATATCTACTCCAATTTGCTAACTACTAACATAAATTAATTTGCACAATTTTCAGTAATACAACCACATCATTTTTTATTCCAAACTTTGGGCTTGATCCAGAAAACGTCACAGGAAACAATGGAGGAATCTAAGACTTCATTAATATTCTGATGAAAACCATTATTCTGTTGAAAACCATTAGTATTCTGTTAAAAACCATTAGTATTGTGTTAAAAGCCATTAGTATTCTGTTAAAAACCATTGGTATTCTGTTAAAAATTATAATTATTCTGCTAAAAACCATTAGTATTGTTAAAACAATTCGTTTTAAGTTAAAAACAATTAGTATTCTGTTACAAACCTGTAGTACTATTTTTGAAACCATTGGCATTTCGTTAAAAAATCATTAGTATTCTGTTAAAACTGCTTCAAAATGGCCTCAGCGAGTGGCAGTAGTACTTGTTAGCTAATATTTTTTACGATGGCATGAGTTAATTCTTCTAAATTCGTGTCAATATAAGAAAAGAAGTGCTTTTTCATATTGTAATTACTGAATACTGTGCAAACTTTCAATGACGTTTCTTCTGATATAATATCGCTCACATTCATATTGTAAAATAACTTATTTACACAAAATAGTCTTAATTCTACCCGCTTTTTGTTGAAACCACATTTGGCAGTCACTTAAGGGGGAAGCGCTAAGGTAGCCCGCGGAATTCAAATTTTCTTACGTTTTTTGCAATTTGCTGGTCAGTATTAAGTTGAACGTCGATCAAAATATGATTCGCGGCCGTAACAAATGTGTATTTACAGAATCATAACCATTAGAATCAGTAATACAACTTGTTAGGTTAGTATAATCCCAAAATTTCAAGATTTCATGAAATAGTCATTCTTTGGGTTTACTTGGTCTTAGAGAGTTGTGTTGATGACTTGAATGATTATAATTCTGTAAATACATATTTGTTACGGCCGCGAATCATATATTAATCAACGTACAACTTAATAATGACCAGCAAATTGCAAAAAACGTAAAAAAAATTGAATTTCGCGAGTTACCCTGGCGCTTTCGCCTTAATTGTATGGAGTTTGGATTTGTGCCCCGTTGATAGAAATAGGCTCCTTACATGGGACTTAAACTTAACTGGGAAACTTTTCTAACCAATTATTTTTTTGGACTTTACATAGATTAACCACCAAATGTGGGTTTATAGGGATACTTGCATCATGTATTTAATTTTATTAAAAGACAATTCAAAGGGGTTTGAACCTTTGTGGCATATCCGTCCCGTCGCCATTTTAGAAGTGAAAACTTTAGGCGTGTTGGGCATTTTTTGAGTTGGGTAAATACCATTGAACTCGCGCCACAGTAAGCGACACCGCCCGTGTTTTGTTTATAAGACGATTAAAAAAATACCCGCTTCGAATGTGTTCGGCTGTCCTCAGGATGTAATCGGTTTTAATGTATATCCGATATGTCAGTGAGTGATGGCAAAGTATTCTGTTTGTGTTTTGTTTGCACTTCTGTCGGCACTCCCGGAGTGCCGCTGTTTTCTTTTTCTCCGCACGATTAATTGCAACAAAACACGTAATAATTGTTATATTAGGTTTAATGATTTTCATAGTTCTCATATGGCGACCTTTACCTCCGAAGACGTGACACTTTAGGGTACCACATTACTTATAATTTTTTGTTTGTATAAGTGTCCCCTACACATACATATACATCTACTTGCATCATGCGCGAAAACTTTGGAAAATATAAAAATGGCGGTGGGTGGATATGCCATGCCAGCTTCCATAGAAAAATACTCGAACTCCTTAGGCATTTCTGTTATCATTATTCTTGCTTCTCAAAGAACAAAATGCTTCAAAATGTTGGCAATACCCGGAGAAATAATAAGATGTAAGTAAAAAATAACCTTAACGGGCTGAACATATTCATTCATTGTCTGTAGTTACTTCAAAATCATAGCCCATTTTGAAATGTACAGACGCCAGCACATCAACCTACCACAATCTGTCAGATTTTCCCAATCAACTTTGAACCTTGTGCTTTAGCGATAAAGTTGTAAAATCTATTAAAGAAAACTGACAGATTGTGGTAGGTTGATGTGCTGGCGTCCGTACAAACAAAAACCCAAACCCATTTCCATTCTAAAACCTTCAAAGCATTCACAATCCATTATAAAACCTACTTACGGTCACCCAACCTTTTCTATACTTTGCTTAACTTTGACACGCAGTTACAGTTGAATGTACAGTTATATCTAGAGTCTAACTTAAAATTCTAATACTGATATATTTTGGTCTGTATTGTGATACGGGTTTTATTCGGGAAGCCTAAAGCTGTGGTCACACTGAGGCAAATCCCGCGCGGGATGCGGGACGAAATTCGAGCGGATAGAGAAAACCGATAATGACTTTAGTCCACTCCTTAAAAATTACGCTTGTCAAACACCGCACTAAGGACCTTGTCAAAATCATAAGATGCTTCAACTGGAAGCTCTTCGTCACCCTAGTCGTCAGACCAAGCTCCAACTAACTCCCATTTTTTTGAAAAACTGGACGATTAAAAAAGAGAAAATTGTTAGGCAACGTGTCTGTAAAAAAAAACCTTTCGTGAGTCCATCTATCCCCGATCCCAGGATTTCATTAGCGCACCCTAGGCATTACCTTTAAATATCTTTCATTAAAATGGTAAAGGTGCATATTTTCTTAAAACAAGTCATTTGTTTCTGCGGCCCTCCAATGTATTTAGAAATTTACATTGTCCAGAGATCGTATCTATTTTCGACAGCCCTGCTCGAAACAACTTGTTTCAATTGTTTGCCCCGCAGTCGCTGTCGCAAGACGCATGTCGCTTAAGCGTTTAGCTCGTGACCGCGGGATAATCATTAAAAATAAAAACAATGAGGGTTTTCTGAAATGACGTTCGCTAGGTGGCAGCACTGGCACGTCAGGTCCAGGCATCTGTCAGAGCCTATATTTTCTTTAGTCATGACGGAATGATGAATGAATGAATCGAATGATGAACGTTATCATATATTTTATATTGGAAGACCTCTTGTCACAGTGGTGCCAACTGGTGTCGTAAATTTTCACGAAAACCCTCATTGACGCGTGCAGTCGCGTCCCGATTTCGGCTACGGAGTAATCATTACAACAATCTACCCGCAATCAAGTCCCGCATCCCGCGTGGGATTCGTCTCAGTGTGGCCACAGCTTAAATTTATGTGATAAGAATATTTCAAGATTTTGGAAGCAGATTTATTCTAGAAATAGTCTTTATTATACGATTTTAGGCTTTTATATGGCGTGGGTTGATGATGTTTCTGATGATATTGAATAATTAACTTTATTTTCAGTGACTTAAGGTCCAAACTGATAGCAAAGTGCACCTTAAATATACAGGGTATTTTTTTGTTTAAAAATAGATATAATTGATAATGTAACATCCTGTTAATATTACATGGTGATTTTTTTTCAACTTTCTACATTGACGTTTAACTGGATAATTCGTCACCCTGTACAACGTGTATGTTCGTCTCCCCCACGCCACCTCCCGAACTCAACTAAACATGATTACATTGCCTACACTAATAAATGCGTTTAGTCTGTTACCGTCGTGTGGACATTTTTTATATGGTTCGAAGATTACGCTCATAAGTGAAACCACGAAATTAATTAAAGCAAAAATCTGTTTGAGGTCATTTTGAAGTGAAAACTTTTTTGTAATGGGTAAAAAATGTTAAACTCGCGTCAGGACACGTGACCTGATCGAAAATTCGTAAGACGGATGGCCGTAGCCGGTACCGCGCGTGTTTTGTTTATAAGACGATTCACAAAATACACACGTAATTGTTCAAGTTTTCACTTCTGTCGGCACTCCCGGAGTGCCACTGTTTTTTCTTCTCACTCTCTCTTCAGAGTCGCAAGCGGTCTTGACTTCGTTGCCATGGTGGGGCATTATTCAAATTAATTTATTTGTATAACACAGCGCGGCAATAGCGTAACAGACTTACAGTAGGAATTGCTTTCATTTCGACAGTTGAACAACATCAATTGCGTTATTTACGTTGATGAGCAGACAAATTTTTCGAACTTACGAGCGTTTACGCCGTACAGCATTTCATACAAACTTTCAAGCTCTTGTTTTTCGAAATGAATGAACCGATTTTAATGAAACTTCATACGCATAAGCAGGATACAAAGATCTAAAATGTTAATTGAGAACATTTCCTAAAAATAGTGTTACAGCCAAATTTTGCAGAATAATAAAAAGATAACGTGTTTTTCTTTTTTTCGCTGCAGTACGTAAGTATAATCAAAGAGATAGGGATTGGATTTATTGGTATTTTAGCACAGACAAAAGAAAATAACTGAAAAATCCTTCACCAATGGGATTTGATACGATTAACTTAACAGTTAACTGTCCATTAGGATTCATAATGTTATCCTTTTATGATTCTGCCATTGTGGCCTTTTTAGGCCCCCAGGAATAAATTCTGTTTCTCAAATATAGATGTATTAAATATTTCTGCTTTATACCACTTCGACGAATAAAGTCGTGATATTTATTTCTAAATTGTTATTATTTTCTCTTTTTTTTAAATTAGAACTAAATGTCCGCACGATGGCAACATACCGTTTAGCTAGAAAAATACTAATATTTTGTACAAATTGTTTTTTTTTTTATAAAAATACAGTGGTGTGCTATCACACTTACTCTAAAAGGGGTGGACAGGCGGACAGGGTGTAAGACCCTGTTGTCAAATGTCTACCTAACAATGTGATGTTGGATTTTTTGGACCACCCTAATATTGTTAGTGAACACTTAAAGATTTTGTTCCGTTTGACAGTATCGTTATAGCCAAGAAATTAGTTTTGTTACGATCCTGGTGGAACGGTACAAATTATCGGTACCGGAACTAAGCGTTAACGTTATTTTGAGTAACGTTTCAAGTGATAAATTATTTTATTTTTGTAAGTAGGTTTGCACAAACACTTTTACACGTCAATCATAAATTTTTTAAACTAGATGACGTCGGCGTTTCCTATCTGACCACTCTGAGAAGAAAGGCCGAAACAAACTCAGAGGTCATAGTCTCTTTTAAAGTCCAGACTTAATCTTGGTCAAGTTATATGAAGACCATGTAAGTCGATGTCTGAGATGGTCTTTTGAGGAAAGAACCACACAGATTGAGAGGACCTGTCCAGTCAGTGCACGCATTTGTCAGAAATCAGAAGGGACTTCTGATTTCTGACAGGGATGCTTAGTATATTTTATAGGAATAATTATAGAACACACGAGATAAACCGTGGTTTGATTTGTTCCACCCAGTACCGTGAAGATCGTAGAGAGCTTCACAATACACCTCTATCTTACCCTTGGAGAATACAAGCGTGATGTTGTGAAAGACTTTTTATCTTTAGTTAGGTAGACTTTTGACAATTTAAAACTAAAATGTATTTGTTAGCCATTCTTAGAAGGCATCAAATATTGATAGGGTGGGAACACCAATTGCTGACTTAGCTATATTTTTATTGAAAAATATTTGTCTCTGATAGTTTACTAAGGCTATATCTATGTCTAGATAAAGCGCTAGAACTGTTGTAGAAAATAATTTAAATAGTTAAATATTTTCTACAAATATTTATGTGACGCTATAATCTTCAAGTAATATTGTAAAAAATAGAGACAACAATTGGTACATCTACCCGACTATTTTTTTTTTTACACTTTCAGCTGCTTATAATTACAATAAATGCATTATTTATGAGTTCAGTAGTTTACAGCGAGTATAATACGGGTAAAATACGTCTTAGACAAAATAATACTAGATATTTATTATGCTCATTAAAATTACTGGCCTTATGTTGGCAACATTTATTAAAAAAATATATTGTAAAAAGTTGCCAATATAAAAAATGAACACGTAGTGTTACTAGTTAATTCCTAAAGATTTACTTTTAAAAGCTGCAAAATAGGATTAATTAAAATCCAATTTTTAATAAATAAGTAATTGTCTAAGTGAATTATTATTTAATATTAATAACTAAATCTTTTGCATGCATTAAAATTATCGCTTTTTGAACTTTATTTGTCCAAAAAATCGGACTTTTAATAGTTGTCCGAAATAAATCGATTAAAATCTTACAAAACTACATTAAAAATGTTGCCAACATCTTCAATTCATTATCACTTAATTTTGGAATATTACTTTTCGATCAATCACAAAATCCTACCAAACTAAAAGTATTGCCACACTAATGTCTAAATCAATTATCGATTCAAATTAACTTTAAAAAAGTTACAAACTAAACAATCACAAAATATCTAACCTAAAGCTGCCATAAAAAAAATCACAATAAAAAAAATTCTAAACTAAAAAAAAATACTGTGGGTTGCCAGCGTCAACGTCAAAAATACTACTAAATACCTTACCTTATTCTATTAGCTATTAGGGGTGGAATCTAGCCAAGTACTGAACCAGCTGACATTGAACATGCCGGAATAGGGGTGTTTCCGCTTCTTATGTAGGCGTAGGGACTCTTCGGAGGCGTACCAGAATTGGGGAAACCTATCGTAGGGGTATTTCACCGGTTCCTTCACGAATGGCTCTGAAGGATCGTCTGGAATGGAAAGAAAAGTATATATTTATTGCTTCCGGAAGACGTAGCGTTGGATGGCCTCCCACAAGGTGGACCGATGACCTGGTGAAGGCCGCAGGAATCCGCTGGATGCGGGAAGCACAGAACCGGTCGAAGTGGCGGTGCTTGGAGGAGACCTGTGTCCAGCAGTGGACGTTCATTGCTGACCGACGCCAACACCAAGCCGACCCCAACATAGTTGGGAAAACGCTACTGAGTAACACAATACGCCTTGGTGACACTGATTGTCAGACTTTCAGGCTTCTGACTACCCGTAACGACTCTTAATTACAGGCTGATGATGGTATGTGAAGAAAAAGCAGTCAATTTAATATGACACTCACATGGAGGCAAGCAGTATACGCAGAATATCCGATGCTTTCTGCTCTCGTGGCTCTCCAGGTGCTTCTTGTGATGTTTTCTGCGCGTCGACACGTGCGGGCAGCACGGACAGGGGATGGCGAAGTCTTTGGGCACGCAGCCGTGACGCTCGGCCGCGTGGGTTATTAGCGTGGACGCGACGCGGTAGCCCTGGAAAGAGAAGTTTGGTTATAGAACGTTCAAAATTATACAAGGTATTCTGATCATCTGCCTGCCTTTCCCCAACTATGTTGGGGTTTCCAGTTTAACGGATGCAGCTGTATACCAGTATTTTATATGGAGCGACTGCCTATCGGTGACCTCCACAACTCAGTTACTGGGTAATACGATACCCCTTGGTAAGACTGGTTGTCAGACTTTCGAGCTTCTGATGACCCGTAACGACTGTCAAAGATCCACGAATGACAGCTGGGACCAACGGCTTAACCGTAACGTAAACGTAAATAAATAAATTTTGAATATGGGGGTCATTTTTGAGGGGAAAATAGACAATTAAAAAAAAAAGTTTCGTAATCTGTACCGTGCGACATATCAAATGAAAGGGCTTACTGTGAAGAACTCAAATATATTTTTTTTAATAATAGTAAAGCAAATTTTATTAAAGTTATTTAAGAAAATAGACGAATATTTACCATTCGTGGCCCTTATCTCCGAAAAACAGGGCCTAAAATTTTGAAAAAAAAATACAGAAAATAGTTCTATACCTATAGATTACAGGAAAACCTATAAGAAGTCTGTGGTCTTAAAACAACATGGTAAATCTCTCAATATTGTGCGTACAAGCTTACATTTTCAGTTGGAATGTATGGGAGAACATGTTTCTCAACTACAATGTTAAGTTTGTTCTTGGGATAAATTCATTCCAACTACGAAACTCTTCATTGTGCGTGGTCCGACACACACTTGGCCGGTTTTTGTAGACTGGGAATGACATTAGATATAAGCGGTTTAATTTACTGTCATATTACCGTCTCGAAGTTGTATACTTCAACAAGGTAAATACGAGCCACATCAGCGTTTTGCCAGATGAACGTCCTATAAAAACGGATACAAAGGCTTACAGCTGAAAAGAATTTCTGTCCTTTATTTTTTTTATTTATTGCTTAATGGGCTTGTAGCGGTATCTACGACGCCACATGCGAACAACGCGTCATACTGACGTCACGCAAAATCCTGCATCTCGCAAGCAGAGTTTACCGCGCAACTAGCATAGATACAACGGCCCGACATGAATCATCGAGCAGTTGCTCGCCAGACACAACATCCGTCTGGTCGGAGGATCCCTTTATTATGGATGATGAGTGAATTTTACATACTGTTCCTCGATCCTCCGACCTCAATCACGCCTGATGGAAAGCGATAGATGAGGTCTATGACGGAACGAGCGTGCCCAGAAGATGCCTAAAGCACTGGAACTCCGTCCGACGCATCGACGGAACACAGCAGGCTGCTTGACGCCGGACTCCGGTGGGAGGGTGGTCGCAAACCAGGCGGGCGCTAGCCCTACCACCGCAAGGGAAGAATTGGCCAGTCAAATAAGGTGGTTGGGTGTGACCGTCCAGGATGCGCAGAGCGCGAGCGTTCAGTTGAGTAACTGGCGGAACAAACTGCGCTACACGAGGAGGCTTCTTCATGCATCCCAAGAACTACTACACCAAACTCAAAGCATTTATTTCAATTAAACCTGGTACAGGCACTTTTGAATTGTCAAAATTAAATAGTCTGTCAGTTAGTCATAAAGTTGAAGCTAGTTAGTTGCAAACAAAACATAACTACAGTACCCAGCGATAAATATTGCACATCGACCTATTCGATCCTATCGATTTTACACAAAGAATAAAAATAATTATCAAAAGAAGCAAATCATAATTGTTTTAACAGCTCCTAATAGATACCGGACTGTTTGTATTTCGTGCGACAGAGATAACGCTCTACGAAGCCGAAATTAGCCGATTGTCTCTTTCCAAAAGTCGATGTGCAATATATATCGCCGGGTACTGTAAAATATATTATTTTGGTTCTAGTACGAACCTTAAAGCAGTGTTCACACTGGTAGGGGAAGTCCTTCCATTTCGGGTTCTTTTTTCGACTGAACACCATCTTATAGGGCTCCGTCGGAAACCAGTCCTCAGGGTCAAGCAGCAACTCTACCAGCTCCGTTCCTGTAAAGAACACGATTATTTTGTTAGTCGGTTGGCAACACAGATATAGATAGATCTAGATAACGCAAGTATCACGATCTGTATGAAAACCAAGCGTGCCGTTTTTTGACTACCTACTGTGACGTCACAAGCACTATTTAGTGATGGGAAAATTAAATCGATACAAAGACTGCCGCGTGCGGCACTCGTCTCGCCCCACCCCCGGGGCCTAGCACCAGTGCGAGCGCTCCCCAGCCAGCAGTACACAGGACTGAGCGCGAAAGTGGTGGCTTGCGATTTTTATACGTAAGCTGGTGCGATTTTTGGCACGTGAACACAATCGTGAAACATAATAGTTTGTACTAAATGCACATGAAAGTATAGTCTATAATGTCGCAGCCAACTGCTTCAATTAGCCGTTTAGTTAACCGCCTGGCCTTTGAAAGTAGTGCTCGCCTCGCTTCGCTCTCTCGGCTCACGCGGTTGGTCACCGTTCTAACCTAACCCATTTGGTCGGGGTGCCGTGGCTTAGTTACTGCGACCAATTCGGCTCGCGCATGATTGGTTACAGTTCCAACCTAAACTATAATTGAAATATCATTCAGGCCGTTAGTTAAACGGCCACCGTTTAGTTAAAAGACAAAGCGGTTAACTAAACGGCTAATTAAACCAGTGGGCTGCGACATACATATATACGATACATATATAAAAAAAAATATTAATGTTTGTTTGTTTGTTCCGGTTAATATCCGAAACGGCTGGACCGATTTTGATGAGATTTGGTATGGGGATACTTTGAACCCTGGGAAAGACCATAGGCTTCTGGTGGAAACTAGTGAAATAAAAAAACATACCTTCAGGTACTTTGATCTCTGGCACGGGCTCCAGGGCGGGTAAGATCGCCGGTTGGATTGAAACGCCGGTGATCGTCGTGTTGTTCGCGGCCAGGAGACTTGACAGTATCGTGTTCTGGGTCTGTAACGAAGACTGGTCATTTTAATTATAGATAGAACTTATGTTTAAGACAGACATTATTATTATTATTATTTGGTTAGAAACTAGCAGCTAATTAGCTAATGCGTGCGTTTTCATATGTAAAAAAAAAAATAAAAATATTTTGGTGATTTAAAATAAAAAATGAGCAGCGATAAACAATATGTGGAGTATGACAAAAAATCATAAATAATTAGTACTATAACCACCTGTAAGGATATTACGGTTTTCCTTGGCGTTTAAGAGATAATTAGATTTTTAATACTAGCTTCATACAAATTTTTGGTAAAAAAAATTATAATTCCTTCGTTTTTGTGCAGAATTAACTCAGGTGTCATTTTAGTATGCAGTAATAACTAATAGAAGTGATATCCGGCAAGAAATCCGGCACTTGCAAATTGAAATCTCTGAGTCTATGAAAGCCGATTTTCAGCTCACCGTGCGACGGTTCTGACTACCCGTAACAACTGTCAAAGATATACAAATAACAGTCAGGACTTAAGGCTTAACGTGCTGTCCAAGGCATGGGGGTTCTCAATGGCCTCTTATGTGGTCATCCATTCAAAGTCAAATCATTTACCTATTCCAAATAGGCACATTAAAGGCACTTTTGGACGTCAAAACTTACAATAAAATTGAATTGATTCTAGTCGCCCCTTCCAAAAGGTAGTTTTCGTACGGAGAAGAATGGGCAAGAAACTCCACCGTTACTCTTTTAAAATGTTTTACAAGGTTTTGTATACATAATATAATTATATGTGAAGACGATGCACCTAGAATAAAAGAAGTCTACCCCAAAAAACATAAAAAGAATTAAAATGAAGCAATTACAGGTAAATCAATTATGTGATAGATACATGGTGCTCACATATTTACAAATATTGGAAAAATAGATGATTTTTCTAGAATTTTAACAAGTTTGTGAGTTACTGTAGTCATAGATTGTAAAAATCAATGTCATAAAAATTTTACACTTTACATTCACAAACCGACCTCGGCATGCATAGCTTAACTTTCGATCAACCCGTGCGGCTGTTATTTAGCTAATGATATATAATTACCATAATGATATTATAATTACCTGCAAAGCCCCATTAAAGCTCTGTGACAGCTCCAACTTCTCCGGCTTAGGTTTCCTCTTGTAACCCTTCGGAGGCCCACGTTTCTTTGCCACCTCCCCATTCTTCTTATACCTCACAACTTCCCCATTCACAACCGGAGTTATCGTTAACTTAGCGGGCAACGAATACCGATTATGCAGATTCTTGACCAAACTCTCACCGTTTGGCGGTTTTGTTGTGAACGCTAACGGGTTAGCCAAGTTTAAGGGGTTGTTCACAAAGTTGGGAAGCGTGTTTGTTGGGTATATTGATAATGATTTCGGTGTGTTGAACGCTGGTATCTGGTATACTTGGAGGTTTAAAGGAGAGTACTTGATACGTTTTGCTTCTGGCTCGTCATCCTCGGAGTCTGTTTGTGTGATGCTGAGAGGATCTTTGTCTGATGAGAATGTGGCGGCTCGTTCTTTCTCTTGGACACAGAACATCTGGAATGTTTATGAATATGTAAGTGAAATGTGTTTAGGATTCTCTTATTTTGTGATGGTATTTCATTCATAGATGTATCAATTAATCAACAAGGCAACTAGGTAAGCTTTTCTATCTGGAATTTCTCCTGCTGAGAAATTTAATATGGAAAAGCCTAATATCAGTGTGCAACTCGGGAATCGCACCCAGGGCATCTCAGCAGTCCTGCTTGCAGGGGCGGATCTACTTAAAGGCTTTTTGGGCTGCAGCCCAGGGCCCCGTGGACACAGAGGGCCCCCAACTGAACTGAAAACAATAGACGATATTGTCAATAGTAAAAATTATCTAGAATTAAAAAAAATCGGATCTTATAAAAATGGCAATTGGTTGAGTAATTAGGTAGGGCCCCTAAGCAGTATTAGCCCAGGGCCCCACAAATTCAAGATCCGCCCCTGCCTGATTGAGACAACTAGACCAATGCGCCGTTTGTTTTTTTTTATGCGTCATGTTTGCCAAACATAAATCTATTGTTTTTTCATTCTTCTTTTAAATTATTTTGTTCAGTGTTAAAATGTGTCAATGCCAGTGAAACAAAAAGGCCGGAAATTTACACATGTTAGCCATCTACATTTTAATGCTACAATGAGTTTTTAGACCAAATCTAATCTTTAAGATTTAAGACAATGTTTTGGTATTTTAAATGAACTCTGCTGATCCCCTAAGAAATAATGGTGTGGTGTAAAGCACAAATAGTCTGAACCTCCAAAATTAAATCAAAGCTCAAGTCAGTTTTGATTTTGGCAAACGAAATAATGTTCTTTTGAATATGAATGCTTCAAAGAATATTTGTTATTTTTTTGCGCGAAAATCGTTAAATATGACAAGCAGTGTTTTATTAGGTACTGTGATGTGAGTGAATGTATAAAACTAAGGCATTGAAAGTAGTTTCCTGCTTTTGTTTTAAAAATACGGTTATACAAATAATTAAGTACGCCGAATAGCGGTTCACTCCAAAAATGTTGCGAAATTATGATTCATTCGTCTAGGACTCTAGTTCCGTGTCAATTTAATTTGATAATATTGAGAAAATATTATCCGAAGTTATCAAAACAGAATGCGGATTGAATTTAGTAAACCGTAAGTAACGTAATACAAACTTTTTTCTAGATTCCCAAACATAAGAAATCGACGCTATGTAAAAAAATCAACATTCGATTTTCAAAACACTTTATCACGACACTTTGATGTAGCTAAGATGAAACTTTGCGAAAATAGCACATAAATAACTTCTAAAGCTCACAAAATGGCGTTGTAATTCATAAATGCGAGAAACAATAAGACTTCTCATGAAATAACTGCACACGGGTATACATCGGGTTGATATAATTATATTATAAGGTACTTATTTTGAATGAAACACTGACCTTTTACAAGTTTTTCTCAGAGTTTGAGCCAATTTAACGTTATTTGGATCACATGAATGGCGTTTCCCTTTGATTTTTATTGTTTCTTAGTTAAAATTATAGCGAAACATGAAAATAAAAGGTTAAGTACACCCGTATAATAATAACAAGTTCTGTATTGTGTAGTGATGGGGCACGCCGAGTAAACGAGTCAATAGACTGTGTTGACATCGTAAAAATCGATTTTGCCAAATTAAATTGTGTAATAAATTAAAAAAAAAATACAACAGAATCTTTAAAACTGTAGAAAATTAAATAAGATAAATTAAACCTTGTGGGTTTGCAAACTGTTTGACTTTATTCACAATTTACATGGATAGCATTTTAAGAAACGAAATTCCTAACGCTGATTTGATTTGCTACGCTGACGACACAGTTATCATTTTCCAGGGTGTCGATTGGAAAGAAGTGCACGAGAAAATCGAGTCTGGAATGAGTAAGTTAGCTAACTGGTTGGACTTAAATTTACTCACGCTCAACGTTAATAAAACTAAATATATAGCATTCAGGAAAACAAAAGCTACCAAACTGCCTGGATGGAGGGTAAAAATCCACAGATGTAAGTATCACGAGCTTGCCAGTAGCTCTGTCTCCACGTGTTCGTGTAACGAGATCGAAAGGGTTGATCACCTAAAATACCTTGGAGTGACACTAGATCAGCATCTCTCCTTCAAACAACACATTACGGTAATGGCTAAAAGAGTTCGGAGGTTGATTTATGTCATGAAACTTCTACGTGAATGTGCTTCTACCGACATTCGCAAATTAGTTTACCTTGCCCTCTGCCAGTCTCTACTCCAGTACTGTGTAACAGTATGGGGTGGGGCAGCCAAAACCTATATGCTAGAGCTAGAGAGGGCTCAACGCGCCATTTTAAAAGTCATGCTTTGTAAACCTTACCGCTATCCAACTGACAGACTATATAAAGAGGCAGCACTTCTTGGGGTGCGGAAACTGTATATTTCAATAACAGTTTCGAAAAGTCACTTGAAATGTTTAAAGAGAACTGATTTAAAAACCTTGCAAAGTAAAAGAAAATTCAGAACCCCGAACCCTAGAGTAAACTCTGCGTTCGCCCAAAGACTTCCATCATTCCTACATACTCACATCTACAATAAGGTAAACTCTGTCCTTAAGATCCATAGCTCCTCCTACACCCGAATGAAACACACAGTTAAAATTTGGCTCTTGGAACAATCATACACTTCTACTGAAAAGATCCTAAGTATAACCAAATAAACTTAACTCACACTGCATCAACACAAAGACGCGTATACACCGTTACACTTACACACATACACACACCCCCACCCCCACACACACACACACACATACACTCAAACACAGACGCACACTACAGAAAAGCAGCACAAACGGAAATTAAACCAAGTTTTACTTTTATTTTATTTTATTTACTTTTAAATTTCATTATAATTTTAATTACCTATAAGAATTGTATTGTTTTTAGTTTTCACTTAATTAGTTATTTTGTTAATAAACTTAGTTTCGTTGTCTAGATAAGGCTAACTAGCTCAATTGTACCAATTTCAACTTCTATGTTATTTTATTCCAAAAATTATCATAACTATTCAATGGTGCACAAACGGAAATCATACCAACTGTTATTATTTTTATCTTCTAAATCTCAATTTTTATTTTATTAATTGATCTCAGCTTCCCTTAATTAGTTAGTCTATTTGTTTGTACATTTAGTCTTGTAGTCCCGATGCTGAGGCTAACTAGCTTAACTTTAGCCAATCTCAACTTTACTATACTTATTTTGTATGAAAAAAAATTATCAAGATGCTGTAACTATGTATTGGTGCCCAAGACACAGGCCGTGCCTAGTTTGGGACCAACAATACCTCCATATTGTAATTTTGAATTAAGAAATAAACGTTTTATTATTATTATTATTAAAAGTTGTAAGTCAGGCCGGAATGCCGGACACAGCTTACCTTCGAACATTTTATAAATCTGTAACAATTTATAAATCTTGAGTAGATTATTTTAGCCACGCATTTAAACTACTATTCGTTTACAAAACTGATACTTAAATTATCACAATAATCACCTTAATTAAAAATGAAGTAAAATTCAATCGATCATCTGCAAAACTTTATTTAAAAAAAGAAAAATGCAATTTTGGTCATCACTATACGAAGCCTCACGTCCGCGCATTCAAAGTTGCATTATAAATTGTTATAAATGAAAATTAAGCGTTATTGCTCAGTGTTAAAGTTTAAATTAACAAATTCGACTAGTTACTGTTTAACGTTCTGTGATTGAATCAATTTCAATCTGGCTGGAGCGTCATATTTAGTTTTTGTTCAGAAACTTATAAGCTGTTGCAATAATTTCGCTTTAAAATTCATTGCATAAAACAATCATAATTTTATTGACAAGTTTTAATTTATTATTTAGATAAATTTAAAGTTAATTTAGATTTTTATTAGAAATAAAACAAAATAAACTATTAAATTATTAGTTCCAGTTATAACTACTAGATGTCACCACACTACTCTAAAAGAAACTGTGTAGCCAGCAGAATTACGAAAATACTACTATGTCATAATAAAACTCCCAAAAAATACATGACGGAGAAGGTAAAGTGTGTGTGACGTTATTATCAGCCATATTTTAACTACTGTGGGCGTATTGTGGGTATGTGTTGGTTATTGCGCAATAGAAAAGCCGTTTGCAGTTCAAATCAGATTATAATTTCACGAAAATTTTAATCATACTAACAAATTACACACTGCAGGTATACGACACAACCAGATACGGAACGCGGGACAGTTTCTAAGTACATGTTGTCCGTACGATGTCCAATGTCCAAGAGACTCCACAAAGTGTGGAGATCGCGACGCCCCCGTCAGGGGGCGTGGCAAGCGATTCCGAGGCTGAGCCCCCCGGCCGCGGAGGCCTTACGGTGGCCTGATAAAACAGGCCCCTCACTGCGTTCGGCTTGCAGTGGCCTGATAGAATCGTGGGTGATGACGCGCACCCCTGTGAGTGATTGCATGTTGTTTTTCTGTAGGCGCGCCGCGACGCTGATTCAGAGCGCCGCTTTCTTTACGACACCTCGGCGGCCTGTCCCCGCCAGGTGAGACCAGATGCCTGGGGGAGGCCCGGCGGAGTTTCATTATAGTATAATGTACTCTGTGGGACAAACTCCACATCGTTCTGTCGCGCTGTTTTATAACCCACACGAACTCAGGGTAGACTCTGTCAAGCGTCACCAGATGGCGCTAGCGTTACGAATAGTCAAATGAATGACCGGATGCGACATACTTATTTGGCGATCATCGCGTTTTGCCTAATATTATAATAACAATATAATGTAAATAGGTAGTGTAGGTTTGATGTTGATTAATCTCTGATCATTTCCTGATTATGATCGGATTGGCGTTTAGTATTAGTCTGACACGGTAATAGTCCTCCAGGCTGTATTTCGGTCATGGCCGCTAAACTCAACGGAAACTAGCATCCGGCGCGGGAGATATTAAAATTTAAGAGACGCTCGCCAACAAACACCTGATTAAAATGGCAACTAACAAAAAAGCTCTGTAATTCAAACAGTTTTGACTCTTGTGGCACCATCTGTATAACATAAGCTAAACTATGATTTTTCTCCTGCTCAATAGACAGCATTGTATTTAAAAAACAATAGAATAGAAGATATCGCTGTTAGTTGCTTTATCCCCGTAGTTGCAATAGACTCCGTTGACCTTAGTATATTATTTTAGTCCAGCGTACTTCTTTATTAGAGGTCAGTGACTTTGACTTTGAGTGGCCGCAATACACCACGCGGGCCCAGTGCGGGTCTTATTTCACGTAAAGGGGTAAAAATACACAAAAATGTTCGATAACCATTTTTATTTCAAACTTAATCTAATTTCCAACGTCATTACAGAGTGCTAGATTTTCACAAAATAATAAAAAAAAAGAAAAATAAATTACTAAAGACTAGATGACAATGCTGTACATGACCAAGTTCTGAAAAATATTTAAAAAAAAAACACGATATCACATACCACTTGGTCTTTCCTATTAGTGTATGACTGAGATTTGGATAATGCAAAAATATCGTAGTTTATTTAATTTGCCGAACTGGCAATAATCCAGGAAAAAAAAAGACAAAATGTCATTTATTCTTTTTTTTTTTTGGATTTTTGCCGGGTTGATGGTAATAGTCTCGCGCCTTATCACATGGGACTTAAACATATCTGGCGAAATGTGGGTGTACGTGCGACATTTTAAGCTACACATTTCCAGTTTAACCTGACTTCTCGTTGCACAGACGCCAACACATCAAGCTACTATAATCTGTCAAATTTCTTTAATAGATTTTCAACTGTATCGCTAAAGCATAAGGCTCAAAGTTGATTGGGTCAATTTTACTGTTTCGGGTAGCTTGATGAGCTGGGTCTGTACGAAAAACCTGTACAATGCGAGTTCAGCTCAAACTGGAAATGTATAGCTGTGTGTGTGTGTGTGTCGTCAAGTGTACACTGCCTAACCCTTCTAAGAAACAAGGCGTGATTTTGATTTTCCAAGAGCATATTGATCATAAGCTTAATATTTTTGATTGGAATATCACCCTTGCGAGTGACACTTCCATGAAAATTAAGGACAGGATTACAAACAACAGACCCCACCATTTTTTTTAATAGTTGACAGTAGTTGTTTTGCGTTATTCAGCTTTTCTGAAGGGCAATTCCCGTATTTTTAATAATACAGTTACGGTTTTTTTTAAGAACGTTCGCGTTCAAAATTTGTGTCAAAAATATAATCAATTTACTTTTTACATTGATTGTCGCCGAGATGAGATTGTGACTTGAATTGGACGTTTTTTTAAATATTCGAATTCCTAGTAAGCCTTCATTAAGAACTTAAAGTTAGAGACATTATTCATTATAATAAGAACAGCTACGCAACACTGGCATTGCTTCATAAGGGTTGTAAGTGCGAGCGAGAGGTCCGATAAAAATGATTCATGACTAACTTTGCGTCTGTAATGGTCCAATTATAGTCACAGTTTCAAATTACCCTTCTCAGTCTTACACTAACATTTCCATTCATACAATTATATACATTTTTCCACTAAATACTATAAGATTTGGCTTTAATAGTCTGTTTACTTTTTTGTCAAACTGGTCACCTCGTTTTGGTATTACATTATTTTAAAAAAATGTCTTATAAATAAATAAATAAAGTCTAATTTGCGTTGCGTTTGTTGTTACATTCTAAAAACAAAATTATTTATAAAAATGTTCACTATGAAGCACAAAAGTACAGTCAGAAGCACAAAAGTCAACCTGTAACTGTGTTGTGGAGGTCAGACAGGTAGTCGCTCCATGTGAAATGCTGGTATTCAGCTGCATCCGGTTAGACTGGAAGCCAACCCCGACATAGTTGGGAAAAGGCTAGGCAGATTGGTACGCAAATAATGTCTCAACAAACTCAACGCGATACATTTTACAAAAAAAAGTCAGATTACAAAATTATTAAAGTTTACTTCATAAATTAAAGTTACAATGAATGAAACTGGCTTCACGTTTGGTTTCTGTATTGGTAATCAAGGAATGGTCATATTATTTACAACAAAAATATTCAAGCTGATCTCGCGTTTAAACGTTCGTTAACTAGAGGTGTAAAAATCATACCGCGAAATCTTAGTTGAACTGAGTTTGAAGTGTCAATAGTATCAATCCCTAACATATCGCACTGGGCACGTGTGGTGGATTACGGCCCACGCCCTCTCACAGAGAGGAGGCCTGTGTCCCAGCGGTGGGAACATTATAGTCTGATTATGCCAGCATATGGTGTACACAGCTCACTTCACCTAAGTTTTCTCGTAGCACTACTGGACTTGATAGTTAACTGTCGATTACGACTTACTGATAATTATCAGTTTTACAAAACCTGAATCTTGGTTTAAAGATCAACAGTAAATGTAAACGTTTAACACGGCAAATAAAGAAAACTCGAATTAAAAGTAAAAGTAATATTCAGTCTAAATGAACTGAATTTAAAGATATGTTTTATTACAAATAAATGCATTAATTATTACAGGGGTAGCTCAGTCATAATATTTTTCAATAGCGAGATAGTAAACTCGTCACAAAGTACCAGGGAAACATGTTTAACCAAGAGGTTGTTAAAAGTCAAAAGAGTTAACGAAATAAAAGTACAATTGCATATAAAAATGATATGTTAACAATTGCTTTATGAAAGTTGAGCATTCAAGGAATGATAGATAAAGAATACAAAGAGATGGTGTCATTATCATCTACTTATTATAAGTCAAAAATGTTTAAATTGTCAATCGAACGACATCATTATTTTTTTTTCAATCATGATCGACAAATGGTTAAAAAAAACAATTACTTTTTTCAATTACAGTATACATTATTAAAAGTTTTCGACTGTAATGTCATCAACAAACTACAGTCACTAGCTAGGCGGGACTATTTCCAAACCTGTAACTACTAAAGAAAAAAAAAATAAGATAAACCTTTTTACTTAAAGCTCAGCAATGCCTATTGTCGTTATGCGGTAAAAAAAATGCGTCCCCACAACTTTCTACCATCGATCAGAGAAATTTAACACTGGCAACACAGCGTGGTAGCTTTGGTAGATCTACCGGCTTTATTAAAGCTAAATTTTCGATCGATGCACTTTGCTTTTTAAGACGACTATTCCTTTTATTAGCTGGTAATATTCGAGATTTTAACGCGTTGTGTTAAGAAAATTGTTCAGAGGCATTTTTAGGAACTCCCATTGTTTAGAAATATCAAATAATGCTATGGTATCCAATATGATAAATTAGTTACTTTCGAAGTCCAAAGTTATATTTAACTATTTTCTGATACAGGTAGAAAAGAGTTTGAATAAATTACTTTTTTCGATAGTCAGCTGTCTTTGGAGTTTTATAGTTCAAGAGACAGTGATGAAAATTGTTTAATTTTACAATCTATTGTATTTTCTTGCGTGTATAAGTGGTACGATATGAAGTAATTAAAAATTATAAATGTCAGTTTTTGTCTAAATATATTATATTGGTTAGTGTGACATTTTAAAATAAATTTTTAATCATCACTGTCTCCTAGACTGTTCGCGTAATAATTAAAGATTATGATATGATTATTATAATTATTAAATGCTTATAATAGTGTCATGGACGTAATAACAATCGTTTTCTTATTAATTTACTAAAAGTTTTGTGTCCTAAACTAAAATTTCGAATAGCGCCATCTATCAATGATTTCGAGAACTATAGTTTCAACATGATTTTCTCCAAATAAAAAGCGTGTTTTTTAGAAAATTATAAAATGAGATAATATTGTCAAAATCCTTTAAAAAAATCGATGAAAATTTTAAGGACACAAACTTTAAAGGCAGTGCTACACCAAAACGAATGCTATAATATAGCTTTTAATGTGGTTTATTATCTAGGAACCTATCGCTTACTCTAGCATAACTACATTATATACACCGCATAGCCTCGCTTTTTAATTGGGGCTATTTTCAACAACTAGCAGTTGAAAACACAAAAGGGGGTGTAACTCTAGATAAAGTGCTACGTTTCACCCCCTTTTTATTTAGAGGCGAATTTTGATGTCATTGACTATTATTTTTTTTTGTATATATCGTCCTAAAGTCGTAGTTATTTTTTATGATTTCCATAAGGAGTTGAAATCGGGAAAATATAACTTTCCACCAACTGTTCTTCTGCCATTTTGTGTTAACCGCACCGCAGTTAACAACTATTTCACCCTGTTACAACCCCTTGAGAAAAATGACTTAAAATCGATTTTAAATGTCATAAAAACCATTTCTATTCATGATTTAGATTATTATTCATCGTATAAAACTTTCAACCCACTTCAACCCCTTCTAATAATTTAGCTAATACCCCTAAGAGAAGACAGTACAAATGTGTAACTTCAAAGAAAAAAAACTTATGAAAGGGGGGTGAAACTCCCCTTTTATGTAGAAAATAGGTATACCAGATAGTCAGATACAATAAGAGACAGCACAGAAATATAATAGGTTTTTGTGTGTGAAGATTAAGTCATTTTAAAATTACACATTCACCTGTCAAATATAAACGAAAAAAAAAAACAACTGAATAAAGTAATTATTTTTTGTTACAAAATGTCACCGTTCTATCCATATTTGGCAATATTTATTAAAAAAATTCAATTTACAGTTAGTTTAATTACCAGGATAATATTTTCCATGATTGACCGCCAAAGTGACAGAAACTGTCAAATATTTTCTGCGCAAATGTTGCCAATCCAATAATTTAATATTTAACCAATCATAGCCATCCTACGTCACTTCCGCCGCCATTTTGTATTACGTCATTCGAATAAATAACCGACCTACAAGCGAACCTTCTTTTATATATTATTATTATTGATATATTATTAATTTCAAGTTGATATTTTTTTGTACTGAAAAAAGAGTCTAACAGACCAAGTTTCATTTCAATCAATTAAGAAAAATGTCTGTACAAATTCGCATAACACTCCAGCCTTTTTTACCCGAGACTGTCTAAAAGAAGGTTATGTACTTATTTATAATTTCACCCCCCTACAACCCCTTTTCCAGTACAAAAAAAACATCTCTAACCTAACTACCATATACATATACACAGATTTTTTGGGATTACAAAACGAATTTGGCATCTAAACACATCAGGACTTATACGTACGGATCACATCTTTGATTTGTGCCCTACACAGGGGGCATTGGCCACCCCCTTTACCCCTCCACTGCTGCACAGCACAGCGGTAGCACATGCACATATGACCACACATATATAGCACAGAATCTATGGGGTTCTCGTAGCAAATGGTGCATTCCGTTCCTGTAAGATTACCAGTTGTGGCACCTTCACCGATGACGGAGTAGATAGGTTGGTGACGACTCGTTGACGGTCCGTTTTGGAGTCTGTCAGCCAGTCTCAAGGGTTCTGTGTGACCGTTTGGTAACTGAGCTTGCTCGTTGATATTGTTTTGGCTGGTTGATGAGCATTGGTTGTCGGTTCGCGGTCTGGGTGGCTGGTAGTTGCAGGTCGCTGGCTGGTTGATTGGCAGCCCGGTCAGGCAGAGCTGGGAGGTAGTCTGGATCGGCTAGAAGGAGAGATGAATTCATAAGTACATTGACAATTGAAAGCTAAGGAATTAGCGTTGTTGAATGATTATGATACATGATTCTGAATCCCCCTGCATTGACACTTTCGTTGGTTATAAAAAAATATTTGTTGTTCCATATTTTGACCGTGTACAATGCGTGCCACGAAAGATGAGACTTGACACACCACGTGGTTTGACATGCGCAGAACACGATTTTAGGTATCTTTAGCGGCATGAGGTCTGAGTGCGGGACGGGACCGGACGTCATAGGGGCGGCGGAAAGAGCGGGGGAGGCGGGGTCAAGTCTCATCTGTCGTGGCACGCATTGTACTTTTCTATGAAACAACTCATTTTTTTTTAATACCCAACTAAACTTTCTACCATCTAGAATCATGTGTTGAATTCATGGTTACGGTTCGTTAAAAGCTACCGTGTCTAAATAATAACAGCCGCACAGGTCGATCGATGAGGTTAAGCTACGCTTGCCACGGTTGGTCTGTGGATGGGTGACCATCTTCACATCAGAGACCCCTCCGTGCCTCGGAAAGCACGTTAAGCCGTTGGTGCCGGCTGCCATTCCTGGATCTTTAACAGTCGTTACGGGTAGTCAGAAGCCCGAAAGTCTGACAACCAGTCTTACGAAGGGGTATTGTATTACCCAGTAACTGGGTTGTGGAGGTCAGATAGGCGATCGCTCCGTATACAATACTGGTAGGTATTCAGCTGCATCGGGTTAGACTGGAAGCCGACCCCAACATAGTTGGGAAAAGGTTAGGTAGATGATGACTTTAGATACCCAACAGTGAGCATTTATTTTATATGAAGCACTAGCAGCGTCCCGCGATTTCACCCGCGTAAGTTTTAATCCCGGGGGAATATCGCGATAAAAAGTATCCTATGTGAAAATCCAGGAAATGGTCTATCTATGTGCCAATTTTCATCCAAACCTGTTCAACGGTTTACGCGTGATTGAGTAACAAACATCCAAACATCTTCACAAACTTTCACAATTATAATATTAGTAGGATTACTGCTGTGTATAAAAAAAAAACTCTAATAAAAAATCTGGTCATTATTTTTGAGGAAAAAGGAGGCTGAAGGCCTAAAAATAAAAAAAGATTTTTAACTCACCTCAATGTAATGCGCGCTGGCAAGCGTCAGGCTCTGCTGATTAGCAGAATTCTGTCCATTTTGGGGAGGCAAGCTCACCACCAGAACTGTACCACCAGCACCAGCAGTAATCGGCCCTGCCGACCCAGTGAGCACCCTCAATTGCTGAGGAGGAGTTTGGGCTTGCTGCACAACTTGAGTACTGAGCATTCGAACTTTTTGCGTAGCCCCATATATGTCTACAAACGCCCAAAGTCTTAGCGTGTGGTCTACATGCATGACAGTGACAGGAGTGGAGCCGTTTCTGCTGACTCTGACTTCGCCGTCTAATGTCAAAGTGACAGCTAGTTCGTCACCTCTTCGCAGACCGTTAGCAGCGTCCCGTCTCACAACCCAGTACTCAGGACGGTCCAAGAGCAGTTCTGCATCATCGGGGAGATCGCATGGTCTTAATGTAGCAGGATCACAAGATGTCAGACCGATCGCTAAGCTGCCAGCGTAAGCTGCCTCTGTTGCCAAAATCTGTACTACTATAGTCTGTCCGGGACGCATTGGACGCGCTGTAAAAACATATCCTTGACAGAATTCTGCATCAGCTCTTGCAGCGACTCCTCTGTCATTCACACACTGTACATTTCTTCCTTTAGTTCTGTGCAGAGTAAGTGGTACTAAAGGGTTTTGGTATCTCGGCGGAGGTAACGATTCTTCGACGGTTAACGACCTCATGCTGCCAACAAGTCTATCTTCATCTAACGGACTGTGTCTCCTCTGGCTTGGGGCTCTAGGATCGGCGAATTGGACGGCTGTGCAGTTGCCGTAAACATCTACCAAGGCCCAGAGAGGGTTTCTGGTGTCTACACCAGAGAAGAACAGGCCTTTATCTTCACCATTCACTCCGAAATGGACGTCGCCTGAAGTGTTGACGTAGTAGTATAAGATGTTGTCCTTCTCGCAGAATCTTTCGCCGAGGGCTTTGGCCCAGTTGCCCGGTTTGTTCGTGAGGTCTGGACAGGCGTATTTCGGGAGCGCATGCGCGAGGGTGGCAGGGTCATGGTTCGTGAATCCGAAGCGAATGACGCCGCTCCAGCTGTTTGAGATTTCGACGAAGCGAAGGCACACCTGGAAGGATAAATGGAGAGGTAAAAAATGTGTAAGATCATACTAGTTGGTACTTCTGAATTACTGTTTTAAGGTAACGTATTCTAAATGGAACTGGTCATTATCACAGCCAAACACAACGCAACATGAACACGACGTGTCAGCGAAACACGACGCAGACACTTCGTGTGCGTTAGTTTTTAGTTGTTAGTTTTTAGTGTAAATATTATAATGTTGTATGGATTTATAGTATTTTTAAGTTGTATTAATATCCTGCCGGGTCAGCGGGATTGTCCGAAAGGGTTACCGCTGGCCCGGAACATAAAGGGCTAAGGAACACGGGTGAGGGTTAGTCAGTAAGAGTCTGACACTCCCTTCCGCTCCACCCAGAGCGGGAGAGGTCATTTGATGATTTCCCATCCTCAAAAAAATATGTTATATTAATTATGTTCATATGGGCCTTGATGCCTGAAATAAATTCATAAATAACTAAAATTATTCTACTCCAATTGGAATAAAAAGGGTTTTTCAAATAAGTTTGAATGAAGGCAAACCACATACTTTGCGTACAGATGTTCTATGTCACGAAGTCCGTTCGGCTATGAATGTTGTCAAGCGTGCACATGCACATTGTGATCAACAGAGACTCAACAATGGGTGAAGTAAAACGGTACACATTCGCGGAAATAGCCTCATGCGACGGCAGCAAGGGGCAGCCGCTGTGGGAGCGCGCTTGTCGGGATACGTCACTACTACAATCAAAGCCGAACGGACTTCGTGAAATAGAATATCTGTATCTCGAATAAATCCTCCTCTTGAAACCTGTAAGGATACCCACCTTCTCATTAACCCTGACAGGCCTGGCACTGAAGGCGACACCCTTGCAGAATGACTCCACACGGCGAGCCATGGATCCATCGCGGGAGACCCTGACGTTCTCCCCGTGGATGGAGTGGAACCCCAGTGGGGGCAGGTTGTTCGGAGTACCACCGGTGCAAGATGTGCGGGGGGCTGTAACAAGAGAGATAAGCGTTTAGTAAAAAGGTTTTATTCAGAAACGGTGGGTCTGCAGTTGGTCACAAATTGTTTTTGTCCAGCATCAGAAGGCCAATTCTCGTAATTAAAACGGTTCAAAATCCAGCCGCCATCTCATCCCAGCGACAATCGATGTCAAAAAATTGTCAAATGTGCACGTAATTATAGGTATTTTTGTGATTTAAAGTATTTATCACCCCGAACGCCACAGCAGCCGGTCGATTCTGTCTGAAATCTCACCGTGAAAACTTAGGTGAAGTGAGTTTGTTTTTGCTAGGAATTGACACTATTGACAGCTCACTCCACGCTCACTTCACCTAAGTTTTCACGGTGAGATGGTTACAGAATCACACTACAGTGGGGCGTGTGACGAAAGCGTTAGAAACATCGCGAATTTTTTAAGACATGAACATTCAGTACAAAATTCGCTTCTTAACAACAACAATTATTTCTTAAAACCTAATACCCTGTACCATGACAATACAGAAATTCTCGTTCCCCTAAGAACGCCTTTGTAGCTCCCCCTCGGCAATGTTAATTCCCAATATGGCGGCGCGTCACCTGCGCGGCAGATGTGCGCAGTACGCAGCTTGCCTATGCGCAGCCGATGTGTCCAACCCAACAAGGATATCGACTGTTTCTTTCAATTAAGAATAAAGATATATACAGTTCTCGGCAGTAAATTGGCACATCGAGTTTCGAAAATAGTTCGGCTTTTAAGAACAGACGAGGGTCGTCGCCGATCAAACTCAAACTCAAAGCATTTATTTCAATTAAACCTTGTACAGGCACTTTTGAATTGTCAAAATTAAATAGTCCGCTAACTATTATTACGTCAGTATGATGGAATCGAGGAGGGGGGAGGGGGATTCAGTGGATCAGACCGGAATAAATCGAAATAATAGGTTCATCAAATCATCACAAGGAGAAATGGCAGCCCAGGTAACAACCCCGACTTACGGAGTTGTCGGCCGTGAGATCGAATCCAGGCATACGCTTTACTTTGTGTGAATAATTTCATCACAACTGCTTTCAAAACCATTGAGTTATAATGTACTACGTACCCCCCGCCCTACGTACAGCCCGATTCTCGTGAGCATTGTTAAACACGAAAAATATTCAATCAAAGTGTTTTAAACATTTTAATGTCTACTTACCGATGGAATGTTAAACCATCACTTTTTTTTGATTTTCTGGAGTGTTTACAGCAGTCTTTAAGAACACAACCAGGCATTTTGATGTTGTTATTTACGTGAGCACAACAAGACTTGCCTCTACGAGCGTTAGACACTCACTGGGATAGTTGCGGTACAGTGTACCGCAAAGCGTGGAGCAAAATCATGCAACGCGTTGTCTTCTCTATACGTAGTAGTATAACTCAGTGTTCAAAACCGTAAGAAAAATTCTGAGATATGTGAACATCTACCCACACTGCGCCCGCTTGGTGGATCATGGCCCACTCCCTCCCAGAGACCTGTGTACAGACGCCAGCACATCAACCTACTACAATTTGTCAAATTTCTTTCATAGATTTTCATATTGCTAAAGAATAAGGTTCAAAATTGATTGGGAAAATTTTACAGTTTCGGGTACTTAGCTTGATTGATGTGCTGGCGTCTGTACCTCTATAACCCTGAAATTTGAAGTGAGCTGTCATTCCATCTGATGGTAGGGAATGACATAATAATTTAATTTGACATCTGCATAATTTTATTTTAATTTGGACTAATATTTTAATTTAATTTATTTATAGGATTGTTAAGTCTACGACACGATTGTATTATAATTCATGATAATTTTTATTTCTAAACCTTCGACATTAGTACTTTGTAGTATTCTGATTTTTTGTTATTATAATAATTTAAAATAATTATTTAATAAGATTAATAACAATATAAATAATTGCACACCTTATTAGGTAATGATACAGTGTACTTTATATTTTTTTGTAACATCTGTTTTACCTATATTATTAAGCAAATAAATAATTTGGTTAGAGTTGACAGCTCACGTCACGTCTCCTAAATTTTCAAGGTGACATTTCTACAGGATAAAGGCTCCTTCAAACAGGCGCGACACGCGATAAAATCGCGCGCGACACAAAGGCATCGCAAGTCGCGCAACGAGCGGTGGCTTTGTGTCGCGCGCGATTCGCGTCGTGCGTCGCGCCTGTTTGCAGGAGCCTTAAGACGGCAGTTGCGCTTGCGACCATTATATACCAACGAAACATGTCCAAAGTATCTTATAACACTACTAAAATCAAGATCCTCCGTACTAACGCAAATACCACACACAAGTCCCCAGCCCCTATCAAATAATGCTTTCACCCTCTACTGGGTAAGGGGGCCCGCCATTGTGCAAGCACGTGTCACTTCCTCCTAAATAGGAAGTGACGTAACGAGACACGCGCCGAGCTCAATTTAGCGAATAATTATTATGGTGCTGTTGTCATTTGTTTTACGAGTTGGTAATGACAGTCTAAAGGAAAATAAGTAGTGGCTTTATTAATTACTAGCTACGTCCCGCGGTGTCACTCGCATTAGTGTCAATCCTGTGGGAATATCGGGATAAGAAGTAGCCTATATGTTAATCCAGGGTGTCAGCTACCTCCATAGAAAATTTTATCAAAATTGGTCCAGCCGTTTGAGCGTGAAGAAGTAACAAACATATAAACACACACACAGATATTCATACACTCACAAACTTTCGCCTTTATAATATTAGTGTGATTTTACCAGCGTATTGAGCTTTTAATATTTTAAGAAGACTTTAGAAGAGGTGACAAAAATTTAAAAGAGTGCTTAGATGGTTTGGTCATGATGAGAGGAAGACTAAAAGGCGACTAACAAAAGGTATTTACAAGGCAGATGCTCTTTTTTGGTTTTGGTCAGCGGGATTGTCCGAAAGGGTTACCGCTGGCCCGGAACATAAAGGGTTAAGGAAGGAACACGGGTGGGTTTTAGTCAGTAAGAGTCTGACACTCCTTTCCGCCGCACCCAAAGCGGGAGGGGTCATTTGATGATTTCCCATCTCGAAAAGAAAAAAAGAAAAAAAAAGGCAGATGCTCTTATACTAATTCATACTCAAAACTTTCCTCACGACATTTTCCTCGAGGCTCCTACAAACAGACGCGACACGCGATACAATCGCGCGCGACACAAAGGCACTGCTCGTTACGCGACTTGCGGTGCCTTTGTGTCGCGTGTCGTTTCGCGCCTGTTTGAAGGAGCCTTCATTCGTCCGTCTCACATGCTCATACCGATTTTGCACACAACTTTTCAGTTACCTCCGAGCCACTTTCAGACTCCCTCTTATGTACTCATTAAAAAAAGTGCTCATGAATAAGAACAAGATTACCCCACAACACTCGGCCAAGTGTTCCAATTCACCCCTAAGATATTACGTCCCATCAATCGAACAATAGGCAATTTCATTACACCCCCATGAGAATATTTGATAATAAACACAGATGTATAGCAATGAGGGTAGTCGACGATGTAGGTATTTGGGTCATCCTATTAATAAAATAGGGATACATAGGCTCAGTGCGTTATGGTAATGCCTCTTAGGAGCGTAAGGGTCGTTGTATAAATAATAAATTAAATGCAAGTTTCAACGGAGTTAAAATTACATTAGTACAAAACTTCACCCCCTTATAACAAAACGAGGATTAACTATGGTCACGGTTTAAATCTATTGTTAGTAGACCAGGATTATCGTTAAACCTCATTGTCTTTTCATTAGGGGTCGTAGCAGAACGGGTACTTTTCAGCATCGCTGACCCGGCGGTTAAGACGCTTTTCGCAAACTTGTAAAGACTCGTACACACAGGCGCGACGCGACACGCGACACAAAGGCACCGCTCGTTGCGCGACTTGCGGTGCCTTTGTGTCGCGTCGCGCCTGTGTGTACGAGCCTTAACAGTGACGATCAAAAGGCGGTCGGTAAACAACGTGCAACTTTGATACAGCGCTGAAAGCGACCAAACGCAGAGTCGCCAAACTGCGATAACATTGATGCAGTTGAAAGAATGAGAAATAGGTTTATTTGTAACAGAAAGTCATAGACAAGTGCACGGCTGTTGAAAAATCCAAAATTTGATTTATACCAATAGAAATTCAATTGTGTCTCATTAAGGCTCCTTCAAACAGGCGCGACACGCGATAAATTCGCGCGCGACACTAAGGCACCGCAAGTCGCGCAACGAGCGGTGCCTTTGTGTCGCGCGCGGTTATATCGCGTGTCGCGCCTGTTTGTAGGAGGCTTTAGCCACAGTTGAGCTACTACAGAAGGATAATTAACTCAAATAGTAAAAACGAAATAGATCTACATATAATCACGAGTACAAAGCAGCCAGTCACCGTGACAACTTAGCTGAAGTGAGCTGTCATTTCGCCCATATGCTTGGGACTTGTCAGCTCAATTCACCTAAGTTGTCACGGTGAAGTTTTTACAGAATATATTCGGATAAATAGTCGGCAGCTGGACGTCGTGACTGTGATAAGAAAGGCTGCAAAATCATCAATCGACGATGATAAAAAACTTTTTAACACAAAAAAACAGACTTCCAAAAAAAAAACTACACTTCACTACAAAGTGAAAAATAACTTTAATTTCGGAAGTCGGTGTCTTTGGATCTGTATTTTAGTTTTTTGCCACAGACTTCCGAAATTTTAAGTTATTATTCACTTTGTAATGTTGTTTTTGGAATTCGGTTTTTTTTTTGTTCAAAATTTTCTATTTCTCAGTTTTTAGTGGTTCGGTTTCTAATGTATCTAAGTCACAATAGCCCAATGTCAACTTACTCATCGCCTTTTACAAAATATTGCTTTTCCCGATGCAGTATAAAAAATACCCAAATCGCTCTATAGGTGTGCCTATAATATTTGAAGAGTTCCTTCGATATCTCCAAGGTCCCATTATCGGATCCTGACCTGATGATTTTTGAAATCGGTCTAGCCGTTTTCGAGTAATCGGGGAACATACAGAAAAAAAAAAGATTCCGACGTACTGAGAACCTCCTCCTTTTTTTGAAGTCGGTTAAATATAGCATATCTATCTACCAAGGACCCTAAGATAAATTTAGACACTTGAAACCACATGTAACAAAGAACCAACGAGTTAGCATTACCCAGACACTCGACATCCGATTCCTAAAGTATCCGATTTCCTATCGACTCCCCCAAAATCGGAGATCAAATCGGAAACATCCGGCGGAAGTGATCCCCTTAAATCCATCCACCCCTCAGTAGTTTTTTCTACTTCCGAATCAAAAGCACCTGGATTTTCAGAGAGCTTTGTTTCCCTCATTTTGACGTAACATCTGTTTTCATACTAATCTCATTAAAATACATTCGTTTAACACAAAAGCCTGTTTGGTTAGGTTTCTCAGTAACAATATTTATTCTTTTATTAATATACAATGTCATTAATTATTAATATACAATGTCATTAATTATTAATATACAATGTCATTAATTATTAATATACAATGTCATTAATTATTAATATACAATGTCATTAATTATTAATATAATAATAATAACAGTCACAACAAGCCAACCTAGTCAAATAACCCGCCCCTAACTGTTCCCGGTGCAAAGGTGCCCAAAACGCTTGCTGCATTGCCATATTGGATGGCAATGGCTAACCTTTGCACCAAGAACGAGCCGGAGCGGGAGTCACCCGTTTTGTCACGGAGCTTGTGCCCTATCTCACTAATGAGCTTCCTGGCCTCAGTGCCCCAAGCACCCATGGTCTCCACGGCAATGAGCACAAAATGATAACGGTCCAAAATTTTGAATAGATTGGTCACAATATTGAATAGATTAATATTTTTAGAGTTCCACTAATCTTCCAAGATAAACTCTAGCATAGTAAAATGAGCCTATAATGTTCTCACTGCTGGGTCCCAGGCCTCTTCTCTGTGAGAGGGAGCGGCTTGTAATCTATCACGCTGGCCCAGTGCTGGTTGTAGAATGTCACATATCTTCGAATTTTTGGTTCTAGGACATGCCGGTTTCCTCACTACATTTTCCTTCACCGTTTTAAGAGCAGTGCGCGGTTACGAAATAGATTACACAAAGTGCTTGTTTATATTCGAACCCATGACCTATAAAGGCTCCTACAAATAGACGCGACACGCGATATAAGGCTCGTTCACACAGGCGCGACGCGACACGCGACACAAAGGTACCGAAAGTCGCGCAACGTGCGGTGCCTTTGTGTCGCGTCGCGCTCGTGTGTACGAGCCTATAATCGCGCGCGACACAAAGGCACCGCTCGTTGCGCGACTTGCGGTGCCTTTGTAAATGGTACCTTAAATAATCTGACTTTTTTTTCGCCTTTACCGTCGGATAAAACCAAAAAAAGTGAGACTAAGTTCTATTCTAGATCTAGACCAGGATTGACGTCAAACGGGCCTATAGTTAGTTAGAGATTGCACCAGGAAGATTTGATGACGCAGGCTGTGACATTTGCGTTAGCGCATAGAGCGTTGCGTTGAATTTATTGGCTTTGGTTTTTTTTTCTGTAGCTTTCTGTGCCTGTGATAGCTTTGCACCTGGTTTTATTAGATATAAAAATGGAATGCTAAATAGTATACTTTAAAATACATCTTTATTTTTTTACGTTTGTTTGCAGAAATTCTCATTTATCATTTACAAAGTTTGTAGAGAAAAAAAAAACAATGTCATTTTTTTGGATTTCCCTCGCTAAACTGAATACCTTTTCTTATTTAACCAACCTATCCTTTATAACAACAACTTGCTTCATATACATGACAAGTATTTACATATAAAATAATTAACCAGTGTTGTCCCAGATTAAAATTTCACCTAGTCCATTGTATTAGTATTTATTCATCTTCGAGTTATCTATTCCTAATATTACACCTTCCATGTTTTGTCTCTGCATTGCCCTAAGGTTGACTGACAGAAAATGCCTCAGTCATTAAGTCTGCTTTTGTAGCTACAGTATTTTTTTTATTGTGCAGAATTTTAATAAATAAATATTACATCTACTTGTCTCTCCCTCTTTCTATCGCCATCCCATTCTCGTCAAGGTCCACTACCCATTCTAACATGTCCTAAAAAGGGAAATCTAACACCGTGACACCCCTGAACACGTAACAGCCCTAAGAGCGGAGATCCACGCCACTGCGCCTACGCATCCGGTAGTAGAGGAAATCTAATGTAATTACTAGTGGATAGTTATTTTGTAAGATCCTTAGGTTATTACGATTGCAATATCCGTGGTTTTTGAGTAGAATAGAATACTCTTTAATATATACTACATATAAATTACAGATTGACCAAACCAACCGAGGTGCGGGACTGGGAGAAGTGGCAGTAAGAAAAGAGCTGGAGCTATGCAGGACAGGTATCACTGAGCGAGCAAGTAGAGAAAATCCCTGTCACATGTGTACTTGATGATCTTATGATTGCGTCAGTGAGCGGAGTTTGCGCACCTGAATTTTGGGCTAAAGTTGTTTGAACTTTGACATCGATACGAGAAGAAGATTTACTTATTCTCAAACTCAACTAAACTCAAAGCATTTATTTCAATTAAACCATTTACAGGCACTTTTGAATTGTCAAGAAGTCGGTCAGTCAGAAAATATGAAGCTAGTTGCCCATTCCAAAGCGTAGGTTCCTATGGAGAAGAACGGGCAAGAAACTCCATGGACACTCTTTTTAAATTATATTTTACAAAAATATTAGTTACATCATTACTTTTGATTGTAAAATTATATAATGTGAGAACGATGTAAAAATTAAGAAAGATGTACGCGTTAAAAGCGTTGATTATATATTAATTCCGTTGCAGGTGTTTAAGTGTCCGAGAACAGTTAAATTATTTCTCCCGGACTCATCAAGTTTCATTGTCTCGGTTTTCTGTTGTTCCCGACTTACACTCCAATAAAGTGCTTTTCCCAAAAAACCCTATGCCCCGGTGAGTTGCCCGAGGCTCAACAATCAACTGTTTTTGTTTCCTCTCATCATTGTACGTCATCCATCATGAGAGTTCATGACGAATGTCGAACGGTCAACAATTAACACAATGAAGGTGCAGTGACGTCCATTTAGATTGTCAACTGATAAAAGGAATGTGCGGGCCCGGCCATAAACAATGCATTCTGTGACGTATTTGACGTCATTTTCGACACTGGCATGTAAATCGGAAATATGTAGTATTGTTTATAGACGCACGAACTTTAGCATGTGTACAGACGCCAGCACATCAAGCTGCTACAATCTGTTGACAGACACAAATCTGTTCTGTTGGGAGAGACAAATTAATTGATTTTCATCTTTATAGCTAAAGCACAAGGTTCAAAGATGATTGGGAAAATTTGACAATTTCGGGTAGCTTGACGTGCTGGCGTCTGTACCTACCATCACCCTAATTGCGTAACATATGAATCACAATCTGAATCATTTTGAAGGATATTGCTAATCCATTGCTTCATATGTTCGAAAAATTTGTCTGCTCAACAACGTAAATAACGCAATGAATATTGTTGAACTGTCAAAATGAAAACCATTCCTACCGTTAGTGTGTTACGCAATTTCCCCGCAGGATGGGCGGTATTTCTTAACGATTAGGGGGCGTCCATAAATTACGTGATATGTTTAAGGGGGGAGGGGGGTCGAGTCAAATCTCACCTTATCTTACGTTGGAAGAGGGGGGTCTCGGCAAATATCACGCAATTTTTTTTCTGATTGAAACAAAAAAATATTATATTACTATTTTGGTCCATTTAATCCAGATTGTACATGCTTAAGATTTAATCTTAAGCGTATATCGTAATACGATTAAGATCATTCACTAATTCGTTCGAAAGAAAATAATTTCATTTATACTTCGACGTTATACATCTACTGACTGTCAAACCACCATATTTGTTTTATACCAAATAACACAATCCAACGCGTTTACGTAAGAAACCCATATTTTGCAAAATCTCACGTGAGATTGGGGGATGGGGGAGGGGGTTGAATAAAATCTCACGACACCTCACCAGGGGGGGAGGGAGGGACAGAAACCTCACGTGATTTATGGACGCCCCATTACAATTTCGTATAGTTATTTTATTATCCAGTAACTGGGTTGTGGATATCGGATAGGCAGTCGCCCCATGTGAAATACCTACTGGTATTCAGGTGCGCATTTGGTTGGACTGGAAGCCGACCTGAACCTGATTGGCAAAAGGCGTCGCAGATGATGACTTCTCTATTAGAGCGGTTCTGCACTACATCCGATCTGAATCCGAATTAAAGTTCCGACTTCAATCCGAATTGAGAATGTTCTAAATTCGAATTGAGAATGTTCTAAATTCGAACGGATAGAGTTCGGATCTAGTGCGCAACCCCTCCCCTCCCCCGAGAAATGCTGATCTGAAGTGACCACAGACAGTTCCATTTGTAAATGGAACTGTCTGTGGTCACTTCAGATCAGCATTTCTCGGATTCGGATCGGATGTACCGCAGAACCGCTCTTAGCCGTCGTGTAAAAATCATCTTGAATCTGCCCCGGAAAAAATGGATTCCCACTCACTCAAGAGGTTTATTTATAGATTTGTTGTTAAAACAAAATGATGTAACGTAGATATTAAAAGATTCGATGCATAGGTTCTTTGAACTGGCATCATAGACAGTCGGTTTTTTGGATGTGCAGAGCAATTAGTTAGGCTCCCATTAAGTTCCCATTAAAACTACTGAAGCTTTGAATTCCTCACCCGCGCTTTCTGCTGACTTACTTAGAAAGAATGTTGAGGCATGCCCTTCGGAGTTTGGGTTTCAACATACAAACCCCCAGGCTGTTATAAAAGCTTTTAAAGATCTTAAAATTAAATCAACAGAAGATCTCTGGGGAATGTCTGTAAAAGTTTGTAGATCTATCATCGAAACGATTGCGCCCTATTTAGCTTTCATATTTAACATCAGTGTAGACCAAGGAGTCTTTCCGGATCTCATGAAACACAGTAAAGTAGTTCCTTTGTTCAAATCCGGTGATAGTAAAGAACCCAACAATTATAGGCCTGTCTCAATTCTGCCGGTTCTCAGTAAGGTGTTTGAAAAGTTGATGCTCAATCAAATGTTACGCCACTTTAACAAAAATTCCATCTTTCATGAACAACAGTACGGTTTCACCAAAGGGCGTTGTACCACTGACGCCGGTGTAAACCTAATAAAGAACATTTTTAACGCCTGGGAGGAAGCACAAGATGCCATTGGAATCTTTTGCGACCTCTCTAAGGCGTTCGATTGCGTAAGCCATGAGACACTTCTGCTGAAACTTGAGCACTATGGGATTAGGAATTTAGCTCTTGATTTACTAAAGTCATACCTAAAAGATAGAAAGCTTAAAGTTCAAGTAAACGGCGTAAACTCATTAGGGTCTGAAATAGCAATGGGCGTTCCTCAAGGTTCTATATTGGGTCCATTCCTCTTTTTAGTTTACATTAATGATTTACCCCAATTACTTCAAAATCAACCGAAGATGGTGTTATTTGCAGATGACACCTCATTGATCTTTAAGATAGACAGACGAGCACAAAATCTTGACGACGTGAATAACTCTATTCTTCAGGTCCAAGATTGGTTTACGGTAAATAATTTGGTACTAAATGAAAAGAAAACCAAATGCATTAGATTTAAATTACCTAATGTTAGAAGTAGTGAATGTGACATCATACTGAATGGAGAAAAACTGGAATTTGTTGATCAAACTGTTTTTCTGGGAATCACGCTAGACGACAAATTACAATGGGGACCTCACATAACATCTCTTGCGGGGCGGCTTAGCTCGGCCGCTTATGCTGTTAGAAAGATAAGACAATTAACTGATATAGAAACCGCGCGTTTAGTCTATTTTAGCTACTTTCACAGCATTATGTCGTACGGCATTTTACTATGGGGTCGAGCTGCTGACATTGAATCCATCTTTATTTTGCAAAAAAGAGCTGTCAGAGCCATTTATAATCTACGTCGCCGCGAATCTCTCAGGGAACTTTTTAAAAAGATTAATATTATGACGGTACCTTGCCAATTCATTTATGAAAATATTATGTATGTAAGAAAAAATCTACATCTTTTTAATAAAATAAGCGATAGACATAATTTTAATACTAGAAATAAAGATAAAATACATCAACCATTTTTCAGATTAGCCAAGGTACATACATCTTTTATGGGGTACTGTGTTAAATGTTACAATAAAATACCTTGCGATGTATTGCAATTAAATGAAAGAAAATTTAAAACTCACATTAAACGTACACTTTGTAAACAAGCATACTATAAATTAGAAGATTATATCCAAGATAAGAACGCTTGGAAACATGCTGGTCCTGCTCCATAGGACAATCTGGAGCCTAGACAAAATCAAACTGGTTGCTAATTTAATTGTAAATTTATACTTTTTTTTTTGACATTGATTTACATTCTGTAACTACTTTACTACTCACACCCTGACTTATTACTTGTATTTTTTTTTTTTTTTAAATGAAAATCGTTTACTTTTACCATGTTTGTAAATATGTGAGCACCATGTATCTATCAGATAATTAATTTATATGTCATGGTTTCATTTTTAAGTCTTTTACCTCTTGTGGTATAGTAATTTTATTTTAGGTGCATCGTGTTCACATATTATTATATAATTAATGTATGCAAAATTTTGTAAAATATTTTAAAAGAGTAACGGTGGAGTTTCTTGCCCGTTCTTCTCCATACGAAAACTACCTTTTGGAATGGGCGACTAGAATCAATTCTATTTGTTGTAATTTCTGACGTTCAAAAGTGCCTTTAATGTGCCTATTTGAAATAAATGCTTTGACTTTGACTTTGACTTTGCTCCAAATATTAAGGGGCTTACATGACCTAAACCGCGGTCACTGTCGGAATGCATTTGCGTTGCGTTTTTTGTGTTTAGGACATTTTTAAAGTACATTAACACCCTTTCTGTTAGCACAACACGAAAAGAAATATTCCTCCAATCGACCGTAATTTAGGGGATTACAGGACCTAAATACAAAAAACGCAAGTTTTAGAAACAATAAAAGTATACATATGATCGACTACAGTAAACAAAATAAGAAAAAATATTCTTCAGGATATACGCTAGGTAGATAGTGTGTTGAAAACATAATACATACAACTAATTTGATACGATAGAAAAAAATCATGAAGATACCTCTAAAAACTTTTTTTTACAATAAAAACCATACTAATATACATACAATCTTATCAAAATTATTACAAGCAACATACTAAAATACTAGTACTTATTTTAATTTTTTAGTCTAAACAACAGATTTTTTTGTAATTAAATAATTGCTTTACAATTTGCAATAAATTACCAGCGTTGTGTCATCGCGCTTCTCTTTCTTTTCTATGCAGTCCGACAGTGACGGCGCTTTAGGTCATGTAAGCCCCTTAACAGAATGCAGCTGAATACCAGTATTTTACATGGAGCAACTAATAGAGAAAAGTATCGAAGAAAAGTAAATGTCGCGCCGACCCCAAATGAATTCGGACAGGAGCAAAAACTTGACACGACAGGATCTTTCAAAATCTATTGGCTATAATGTCAAAATCCATCGCAAAATTTTATTATCTTTCAAAAGGTTAAGGCCATAATTTCGTAATATCGAGACAAAATTGGATCAAAGATGGCCGCCCTCCCCAGGGGCCGTATTCGATTTATTTTTAATAAGGGTGCAGATGCTGTGTTACTCCCCCGCTGTTTACGAAAATCCTATTATCTATGTATTATCTTCAGTTGAGGTGTTTGAAGACCTAAATAGTACGTTTTTGCTATAGCTGTGTATTTGTGGTTTAAATCTAGTCAGTGCTAAGCAAAGAGAATATATTCTTAGCACCAAAGAATATATTCTTTGATGCTAAGGCTTCCTAATCCGATTTCCGACACTTTTTTGTGCTCTAATACCGTTTCTGCCAAAAAAAACAATGTGAAGTATAGAATCAGAGCGATTTGCTTAATATATTAATATAGGTAGTACATACTGATTCTATGGATGGAAAAAAATTAACCATAGAGCCTTAACCTGCTGGCTGGCTGTCCAAAATAATTGAACTGCAAAATGGCGGCAATAATAAAAACAAATTCGAACATTAAAACTCAATAAACATTCCACAATTTAAAACATAACATTCGAAATACGAAATCAATTAAAGCCCAATAAAATCGGGACCGTTTCCGATTCTGAGTGGAACTAACTGGGTAATTGAATTAAGAAAAAAAAAACCGGAGCATGGAAATCGACGCTCGGCCTGTCCGTCATGCTCTGTGGTCATGCTGGATAAGTCTGTAGGTCTATGACCTGGCTGAGTTCCTTAATGCCGTTGCTTATTGCGATGTTTAGAAAAAAGAACATGACTTAGATTGTATGAAATTCCTTTGTGGGAAGAGATTACCTATGGTAGATTCGCGCATTTTTTTTTTACCTCAACGACTTTTTTATATTTATGGTAGTTTTGACTGCTCGTTGATTGGCTAGCTATGTAATAGTGATTGTTTCAATGATTGAAAGCAATTTTTATGTTTATTGCATTGATATTTTTTCTTTATCTTCTTGAAATGAAATGTGATTAAAATTTTTTTTTACAAAAAAAAACAACCGACTTCAAAAAAAAAAACACTACAAAGTGATAAATAACTTTCATTTCGAATTTTCGAATTAATGAAAGAATGATCAAAATTGCTTCATTAGTTTCTGAGAAAATCGCGAACATACAAAAATACATACATACGGGTCGAATACAAAACCTCCTTTTTTGAAGTCGGTTAAAAATGACTGCAGTCCTTTTATTTTGTCTGCTGTTAAGATAAAGATTAATTTTCCTAATAAAAAAAAAAACAAGAACCTCAAAATTTGTGTTTGCAGGGTCAATATGGTCAGAGATCGCACAAGACAGGGACGTTTGAAAGGAAAAAGGGGAGGCCTTCACAATGGGACAATATGGCGCTCACAAAAAAAAAAACAAACCACGGATTAGTTAGTCCAAAAGTCAGCCATTACATCTTCAAAACAACTAAAAACCAGACAAACCTTGTCATAATATTCCATAATAATGCTCTGAAAAACTTTCGTTACGATCTACCATCCCTTTCACACACTACATCCATCCCTCTCTCCCGTCACGCTACACTGCAGAGCATGCGTTCACTTCGACACGCTCCGTGATCACAGCCGACACACGCATAAGAAATCTATGGCAATATACCACACTGTAAGTTAGCAGTTGGTTACTCACTCACTTATTATGTTGGTGAACATGAATGACCATAAACATGGCACATTGAGGGGACTCGTGGCTAAGTAAAAACAGCCACACGGGTCGATCGATCAGGTTAAGCTACGCTTGCTGCGGTTGGTCCGTGGATGGGTGACCATCTTTACATACCAAGACCCCTCCGCGCCTCGGAGAGCACGTTAAGCCGTTGCTCCCGGCTGTCATTCGTAGATCTTTGACAGTCGTTACAGGTCGTCAGAAGCCCGAAAATCTGACAACCAGTCTTACCAAGTAACTGGTGGAGGTCAGATAGGCAGTCGCTCAATGTAAAATACTGGTATACAGCTGCATCCGGTTAGACTGGAAGCCGACCCCAACGTAGTTGGGAAAAGGTTAGGCAGATGGTGATTGAATTCGAGCAAAATTCCCCTATCCATGCTCGAGCCAGCCCGCGCCAGTGAGCCTGTAGCTTCAAATTCGTCCCTAAATAATTCAGATCCAGGTCCCCTGCTGCCCTCTACCGGCGACGCCCTAAGCCGAGGTCCGTACCCCACAGAGGGTGCTTGACGTGTATCCGCTTAGTTTTAGGTGTTTTAAGCTCTGGCTGGAGGCCTTCAATTATTGAAGCAACCACAGGCAAGTCCGGTTCAGCAGACAACCTCCTAGACTGAATTGCGAGATACCAATCCAACAAAAAAAAAATCGTGTAAAGTTTCGGCTATGTAGAACGTCGAGCTGTCACTCAAAATGACACGTCTCTTTCTGATGCTCAATGAGTCATAGACACCCGCACCTTGATTGCGTAACACTTTAAATCATAATCTGAATAATTTTGAAGTATATTGGCACAGTACCCGGCGATAAATATTGCACATCGACCTTTACCTTTTTTGTATTTTATACAAATAATAAAAATAATTATCAAAAGAATCAAATCATAATTGTTTTAACAGCTCCTAATAGATACCGGACTGTTTGTATTTCGTGCGACAGAGATAACGCTCTACGAAGCAGAAATTAGCCGATTGTCTCTTTCCAAAGGTCGATGTGCAATATTTATCGCCGGGTACTGTATAACACTGTTTCATATGTTCGTAAAATTTGTCAGCTCAACAACGCAAATAACGCAATGAATATTGTTGAACTGTCAAGATGATTTCCTTTAAATGCCATCTTGCTGAATGGCTATTAACCTCGGAATAAGTAATTATATTCGTGCCGATATACATACATAATTATTACACGAGATCCTGCTGAATGTATGGCTACTAGTAAACCATTCCAGCCAGCAATCAGTCATGGAGTCATGCCCTTATAATGACGTAATGATCATGTTTTTTTTTTAAGGTTGGGAAATCATCAAATGACCCCTCCCGCTCTGGGTGGAGCGGAAGGAAGTGTCAGACTCTTACTGAACTAAAACGCACCCGTGTCCCTTCCTTAGCCCTTTATGTTCCGGGCCAGCGGTAACACTTTCGGACAATCCCGCTGACTTCGGTAATGATCATGCTTTGCAAATGGATTGATCATCGCAGACTCGCAGTACATATTTATTAATCTGCAAATACATCTAATAGAAGGCGTAACGGTCGTCATATGAATATAGACGAAGATCACACGGCAAAATTCATAGACACTTTTGACAGCTTTAGCGAAAATTTGTAAACACCATAAGCAATTATATCTCCAAATATACCACCAACTCGCTCTGGGTCCGCGTGGTAGATTAAGATCTACTCCCTCTCACAGACAGGAGGCCTGTGTCCCGGCAATGTCAATGTTGTACGTTGACTATTGTTTGAAATTGAAAAGACCATCATAACGAAAACAAAGTAAAGTTTCAACTGAGGTGACCAAAAGGAATATGACAAAAATTAACTTGCATCTTCTTAAAAAACTTATAAGTGAAACTAAATAGACGCTCATATTTAAAACATTACCACTACATATTAATACAAAAACACTATCCCTCCAATTTTAAACGACGCGGGGGCGGCCATCTTTGAAAATAAACAATGTCTACGTGGGGCATACCATAGACTAGAGTGCAGACGAAGTACAAATGTGGGTACAGATGGCCGAGTTCCACGGGGATTTCTTGCGGTCCCTTTATTTTGTGTTGAATTTATGTGGTTATATGTGTCAGCATTCCCCCATAGAGAGAGTAAAGTGCAATTTAAGTGTGTTTTAAAGATACACTACGCAGTGACACATGATGGTTTTTGTTTCGATCTATTTTTGAACTTCGAAAGAGATTATTATTGGTAGAAATTGTTCTAGTTTGGTTATCCGAAATTGACCAAGGGCGAATTTCACCTAACTTTTGTACGGACGCCAGCACATCAACCTACCACAATCTGTCAGATTTCTTTAATAGATTTTCAACTTTATCGCTAAAGCATAAGGTTCAAAGTTGATTGGGAAAATCTGACAGATTGTGGTAGGTTGATGTGCTGGCGTCTGTACCTAGAACAAATCTTATCCTGAGAATAAATTTTGAATTTTTGACTGACATATCAACGCACAGCTAAAACCGCTGGTCCTAGGGACATGAAATTTGGACACACACATACAGGTCAAACACATAACCCTCCTTTTGGGCTTCGCCGCAGTCGGGAAAAAAGACAAGTCGCCAGTTCCAAACAAATTGGGATACGGGCAGGTTGGAGTGATGATACTCCGACTATATAATAATAAGTTTATTGATCCAAAGATATACAACACAGGTTATATAGGAGTTACATGCCAAGTCCCGCGGTTTTACCTGCATAAGTGTAGATCCCGTAGGAATATCGGGATAAAAACTATCCTATTTCCTTCCCCGGGATCCAATCTATCTCTCTGCCAAATTTTATCGAAATCCGTTCAGTGGTTTAGGTGTGAAAAGGTAACATACAGACAGACAGAGTTACTTTCGAATTTATAATATTAAGTATGGATTGCCATATAAGCCGGGAATTGGATTCGTACGGTATTATATGAGCAACGATCTTACCCCAAAAAACAAAAACAAGAAACGCCACAGCTTAACAAGAACAGTTACCTAACATGTCACTTCCGATTTAACGAAAGGATAAACAAGACCACAGCTTAAAAAAAACAGCTTTCCCAACCGTATCGAGTAACGGATGAGGTGTGGTTGGTTATGGTAGACAGGATGACCATCGACAACACCGGATGGTCACGGGTGGAAATAGAACCAGCAGTGCGATTCTGTAACCATCTCACCGTGAAAACTTAGGTGAAGTGAGCGTGGAGTGAACTGTCAGTGTCATCTTACCAGATACTAGGGATTGACCAAGCATACATTTACAAACATAATCGAGATTTTAATAATATTTTTTTAGCCTAATCCTATTGATATTTTTATATAAAAACATTAATATGTTGTGGGGTTTTACTTACAATAAAATAGCAAAACAGAAGCGCAGTCAGAATCTTAATCCTGTTTTTTTTTATTTTTTCCTTAGTCTAGTAAGTCCTTATATAGACTGAGGCGCGAGCGCGTCACGCACGAACAGTAAATAAAATTAAAACATTCACGTTTATGACAGCTAGACTGATGAAAATACGCATCGACATTGTTTGGTTATTATGAGCAATTGTAGATCGAGTCTAGTAAAGACTGCGACGATGTTCAGCGTTGTTATTAACCCAAATCTATTGAATTAGAAGAGATAACCGAGTGTGTCAAGTCATCGAGTGCTAACGGATGCCTAGCTGACGGACCATAGAATGTAATCCCACGTAGTTTGTGTGGCGTGATCACTTCACCCGATTCACGACACTAAATGTCGTAAATCGGGTGAAGTGAAGGTGAATTGATAAGATCACGCCGCGCTTGCGCGTTAATCACTGTCATTATCACATTGCAGATTGCGTGATCACTTCACCTTCACTTCACCCGATTCACGACATTTAATGTCGTGAATCGGGTGGAGTGAAGGTGAAGTGATAAGATCACGCCGCGCTTGCGCGTTAGTCACTCATTATCACATTAGAGATTTGTTTTTACATATTTAACTTGTAAGGCGTCATGTATAAGAACATTAGGAAAATGCAATACCAACGTCAAATAAGTGCAAATATTTTATCGCTCATCGCGCGCCCGTGTTTGCACTGCACCTCTAGTAACCCTTAAATGAAGAAGTGGTTGGTGTCAACCCTGAAGTGTATGTATGGTCCCTAATAGTGCATAACGTAGTAAGTACACTCCTTTAGAATATAAGCAGTTTACATCAATGCGCATTGTAACATAAATTCACTAGATATTCATTAAAGTACATTCTATCAAGCTGGTTGTCTAATTCTAACGACCCTTGAACCCCCAACATTTCATGGCGACCCTGCCTTAGAGTCTGCCAAGGGGCAGATTAAGCAAAGTTTTCGTTGAGCGATTTTCAAAATGTGTAACTCTAAAGTAGAAAAAGACGAGGTATTCGCCAATCAAAACGCGGCTGGTGGAGGTGTTGACGCCGAGGTGGGTTGCCATGGTTACGAGATTCGAGTGGAGTGATATAAGGTACATTCCGAATTGCACTGTAATCGACTACAGCGTGCTTACACCTTGACCCCAATTCTGCTGTATGGTATTTATCTATTATTCCCCGCATAATCTTACCACGCCGTACGGTTGTCAAGCGTGGTATTTTGACAGTTCAAACCGGTTTCGGTCATTGTGTCATAGAGAATACGTTAATAGCAGATGTAGTGATTTGGTTGTTAAGGAATTGACGTGGTTTCGAAGTAATGAATCATAGTCAATTAGGGCCCTTTTCTGAATTAACGTGAACGCGATAACGATGTCCCGTGAATCGACATATATGAAGTCATGGCATGTGCCATCTTGCGATAACGCCGACTACCGACCAGGCCCTAAATTAATAATTATCACCGATCTTTAAACTAACGTGGCATTTTCGAAATTGTGCTTCTGGCTACAGTCGCCACCTTACCAAAGAAGAGGAAATTCGTGGTGTATATGTCGTAGGTTTTTCATAAAATTAGGTTTTTGATGAAAAACCTAGGTTTTTGATGAAAAACCGGAAGATGACACATTTTAAACTCAATTTCATCATAAACCTCTAACAATCCAGATTTTTGATCAAAAACCTGAACTAGTTTGGCTTTATGATAAAACGAGCGCGCAGTATTATTTCTAACGACGTCAGGTCGACGGAGCCCCGCTGCGCGGGGCTCCTATTTCTGTCTTCAGGGTTTAAAGGAACCTAACCAAACCGAACCTCGGGGTGCCCCTGACGTCGACCGTCTTCTTCTGGTTCAAAAGCACAAAAATAGACAAAATCACGTTTTTAACCGTTTCGTTTTTCGCCGTTTCACACACACATCACACATATTATTTTTTAAATGTAGGTATGTAATTTCATAACAAATAAATCATTGTTTATTGTTTCTTAATTGTTTTATTTATTTAAAGAAATAGCAACCAACATTGTTTTTATCATAAAACTAATACAGTCTAGGTTTTTGATAAAAAAAACTGGATTTTCTCAGGTTTATGATAACATAAAGTAATAATTTTGTCTTCTTCCGGTTCTTGATCAATAGCCTAGGTTTTTGATCAAAAACCTAATTTTATGAAAAACCTACGACATATACACAAATAAATACTATAATCCAACCATGAGTAACTATTCAAGTGAATAGGTATATTACTGACTCTCAGCTGCCATAGTGGTCATTTATCTAAATCGGAAAGCAAATTATTCATGTGAGCGATGATGACTTAATTCGGAATGAGCCATATTTCACGCCGCGCAAGCGCGTTAGGCGCTGGCGAATGTTTTGACCACTAAAATACTAGCTTTGAATTATATAAAAATATCAATAGGATTAGCATTAAAAATATTATTAAAATCTCTTTTATGATTGTAAATGTTTGCATGGTCAATCCCTAGCATCAGTGGGATGACACTGACAGCTCACTCCACGCAAGTATTCACGGTGAGATTTTTACAGAATCTACATGCTGATACAAGATGCTGAATTGGTAAAATAATGGTCCCTGATTGTTGAAACTGTTATTATATTTAAGGCTACGACGACCGCGCAGTGGCGCCCTCATCGTTTGTTTGGTTATTTCTTTTATTTTAGAATGAAAATGCAGAAAATAAGCACGTTAAGTTAAAATAGTGGCCACTATTATCCGTTTTAGTGATTATAATAAAACTAAACCGTGTAAAACTACCGTTTATAATAATATTAACGTATAATCTTGTGGAGAACAACTTAACGTGCTTATTTTCTGCAATTTTATTCTAAAATAAAAGAAATAACCAAACAAACGATGAGGGCGCCACTGCGCGGTCGGCGCCCTCTTAATTCTTGGTTATAATAATGTAAAATCGAAAGTTGGGAAGTATTTCCCACAGGTGCTAACCAGTGAGATGAATGAAACTAAACTTGTAATTTCATTTAATTTATTCAATAACAATTTACATTGTGTCTGAATGTGTTACAGAAAAAAAATTAAATCTGCATTCGCGATTTATTTTCCAAAAATGTAAACATAATGTAACAAAAATAGCTTTAAATCCTACAAAATAAAGTTCGGTTTACGCTACAACTTCAAATAGAACTATGTCATTGTTAATCAAATAAGAACTCATCTTAGATAATTAGACAATCTGACAAACATAATTCTTAATCTCTTTCAGATTCTCATAGAACATACCGACTTTCCAACCTTTAACACTAATCATAATAAATTATAATTAATAGTATAGTAAATCATAGATCAATTGGGTAACTCACAATGCGCACGCACAACGCTTTCCCACGGTTAATGATCTATAGATCATTTTTATCATCACGCTTTTAGTACTTATGAAGTATGAGTAAATGATAGTACTTATAAGGAGTCTGCAGGATATTAAGACAGACCATAGACCAACAATGACTGACAGATGACATAAAATGGCGTCTTTCAAGTTTTATAGGACACAATGGCCCAAGCATTGACCATCATGTACAGCACAGTGGCAGCCAGCAAGAACTGGACTGCGTGTGAATCATCAAAAAAGTCACATCAGTTACCGAGAATAACACCACACAAACGAGTTTTTAACAATTCCATTGAGAACTTGAAGTGATCTTACTGAATAGAATTTCTTACATCGAAAATCGAACTCTATTCTTGTGACATAAGACTGGCTTTTCGTTACATGATCAGTTTCTCATGGAACTACTATCGAGTGGTTTTTTTAAATTGTAATTGTAACCCAGTGTGTAAGAAGCTGTGTTGATGTCAAGCGCGAATCGATTCATTCGCGAGGTTCTTAAGATAAACAACAATTCAAAGAGAATTAAAGTAAATTAGGAAATACAGAGCGATACAGTTGTTTCTGCAAAAGATTTAACGGACAGCGAGTCAACAAAGGCAGTGCAAATATTATTTTTAAGGCATTCACAATTATTGAAAACAATGAATGCGTCTGCTGAAATGCAGATGTTAATTCACTAGTAAAAAAAAAATATAACACAATGCTTAAAAACAGTAAAAATGACTAAAGCATTACAAGACAACAGTGAAATAAAATTTTATGAGGAAACCCAGCATGTCGTAGAACCAAAAAATCAAAGACATGTATCATCCAACCAACCCGCTTTGGGTCCGCGTGGTGGACTACGACCAACTTCCTCTCAGAGTGGAGGCCGGAGTCCCAGCAGTGGCAAACATTATACATATAGAAAAATCTAAAGTCATTTATTCAATAGTTTGAATAAATGACTTTAGATTAGAGGCTGAGAATCAGCACTTTTCGAACGTCAAAATGACATAAGACAGTCCCCCAAAACGCCCGCCCTTCACCACTTTCTTTCGCTGGGAAGAAAAATTGGCGCACCAAACTCCCAGGGCCTGATTTAGAGTTCTGACAGCCCTCGGCTAACTATGAATATGCGCCCCCCTCCCCCGGGCCTGTCCTGCCTAGCCTATGAATATACTTACAAAATTTTTATATTTTACTAGATTTACGAACCACGGTTCTTCTACTAGTATTTAGACGCATATTTTAAATAAAGCACCAAATTTTAATCTGTAAATAAGTGGTGCTTGTAAGAGCAAGCTCAGCGCCTTCTAGGTTCTTGCGCCCTAGGCTTGAGCGTAGTTAGCCTGTGGGTAAATCAGGCCCTGCAAACTCCTCAGCAGACAGATGAGGCCCGAGTCCCAGAAGTGAGAACATTGTAGGCCATGTTTATGCTGCAGTCAGGTGAAGGGGTTCTCACAAAAGCTTTTATAATCTTACAAGGATCTCTAAAACAGGCCAGGGCGATGTCTATTATAACGGTGAAGCATCCTTATTCCCACGCCCGTGACTCTTGTTTTCAAGAGCCATCTTCTTTTTTTTTTTCTTTTTTCTCAATTTTATTACTTTTAATTTTGCTTTCAATGGCAGTAATGATATGCTGTGGGAATTTAATTGAAGCTGGATTAATTTTAGTGTCATAATTGGATTAGTTTTTGTTGTTTTATGTTTTATTAATGACGGTCTCGTCTGCGGCTTGTGGCACGTAATAACAGTCGCGCGGGTAGATCGATAAGGTTAAGCTACGCTGTCCGCGGTTAGACCGTGGATGGGTGACCGTCGTTACATACCAAGACTCTTCCGTGCCTCGGAAAGCACGTGAAGCCGTTACCACCCAGTTACTGGATAATACGATACCCCTTGGTAAGACTGGTTGTCAGACTTTCGGGCTTCTGACGATCCGTAACGACTGCCAAAGATCCACGAATGACAGCCGGGACCAACGGCTTCACGTGGTTTCCGACGCACGGAGGGGGAACAGATAAAACATTATAAAAGCAAAAAAAAAACTGCAGTCTTGAGGAAAACCTCTTCACTTCCAAATCTTGTTAAAATTCTCCAAAGTCTATTTAAAAACCATAACTTTTTCCTGTTACCCATTTAGATGACCATAGAAACGGTTATTCCAATTTTAACAACGAGCCAGCTTTTCCCATTGTATACAGCTATTACAACTAACTAGGAGCAACTGCATCTTGTCCCGTGTGACAGGATATATTCTTTTTTTCACAATGCGTGGGAAGCTCACTTGTGATGTCTTTTTTAACTTTACCGCTAAGCCAAGCTTAATTATTAAGCCTGGGTGTACTGTTTATGGTGCTTTCCTTTTTTTTTGTCGCTGGTTTTGCTATCTATACAATTTTAATGTGGCCTGTTTCATAGGGTGTCATTATCTGTACAAGGGACACTGTTTTATGCTTAAAGACAATATCTATATTGTTTCTTGTCGGTTTATAGCTAACTGTAATATTATAGAGACTGGATTAGGTAATTTTTAGTCTTACTGAAGAAGAGAATTTCTGTACTTCTGGTTTGAAGCAATGGACAAAATTGTCAGTGTTTTTCTTTTTAACCGACTTCTTTTTTTGTTATGTACGTTTTGATTGTACAGTATAAACATTTTTTTTTTGATCGAAGCTCAGCAATCCAAATGTTCCAAATACAATGCATTTGTTCTCGTACTGTCCAACATGAATGTCTCAGCAATACAGGTCATAGATTAAAAACTAATCTAATACCTCCAAAATCAAACAAGGGATATGATATGACGTAGAAAACTGGGCAGTCCCTAATCCACTTTCACCGAAAACAATATCAATATATCGATACAGATGACAGATCGATACGAACGAAAGGTGAGGTTCCCACGGATCGTGTGACTGTGCGAGCGAGAGGCGCCAATTGAGCGAGACGGCAGATGTTGCGCTTGCGACACACACAGGTAGTAATGCCGTGAATTCTGTAAGATGCGTAAAGTTAGGCAACCTTGTTACAGCCGTTTTGGTTAGGGCTGTAAGAATCCAGGAAGGAAAAGAAACGGACTGTGTGAATGATGAAATGGCTATAAAGGAGGCGACGGTAGTCACCTCCTTTATAGCCATATGCTTTATATATATATAGATGAGATCTGACAGAGATGAGAGAAGCAGTCATACAACACCGACCACTATTAAATGTACCCAGGATTTTGTAATATCTTGATTTAACAGAGTGTCCTTGGAGTTTTTTGCTCGTTTTTCTCCATATAGATCTACGATTTGGTATAGGCAACTAGCTTCAACTTTCTGACTAACTAACCGACTCTGACAGTTCAAAAGTGCCTGTAAATGGTTTAATTGAAATAAATAAATGCTTTGAGTTTCGAGTTTGATTTGGGTTAACATCAAATCATGATGATTTTGTAAATGAAATCTTACTTTTGCAATCAGCACACCAATAGAGGACGAAAACATAGTACTAGACAAAGTAGGCTACATATAATTATAAATAATAAACAACAACAAAATGATACCGTGTGAGAAAATTTCCACATCCATTGATTATTAGCAAGGAAGTCAAACGGACATCTATAACGAGAATGCGACAATGGATACTAAACGGCTTAAAATGAGTCATTGTTGTTACTCATCGGACAACAGAATAAAAAGCGTGTAAGTATTGCTTTGTTAACTTAGGTAGCCATAAGCGTGTGAACTTGCTGATAATTATCAAGAGGCTGAAAACATTTAAACACGGATAACAACAAGGCAGGTAAATGATAAAGATGATGAGACAGAGAAATAATTAAATGATTTTGGTTAACAGATAGATGAACACGAAAAATTGTATGAGGCGGAGAAAGAATTACGTGATTTTGGAAGTTAAAATGTTGTTTCTGTGCTAAAGACTGAAGAAGGATTCGTTTCTGCAGGCAAAGAAGATGAGAATGATCAAAGATGTAGCATAAGCCTTCTTATGATGTACACAATAAAGAGTATTCAATCTATCCAGCTTTGTAATGGAATGGAAAGTTCTTACTGGATACATGCAGACTAGCAAGATTTGAATTAAAGTGTTTTTTTGTTACTAGTACCTAGTTCGTACGAGGGAGGGTAGATTTTATGTAGAAATACACAGTTCGACTGTACAATGGAATATTGTTAAACATATTACCTTATTTCATCATGTGAATATAATAACAACATACATAATATTTCGCCATAATACAACCAACTCTTTCTCAAGTACCAAAAGGTTTTTTTCTCAAATCATCTCACGTATAGATCTCTGCTATAGATCACTGCGTGCCGTAGATCATTAGCTGCGGCCGCGCCGCTCGTGATCCGAATTTAACACGAAGATGAACGAACGATGCGCTTGCGCCGAAATTTTAATGTTTCTTAGTACTAAACGTTTTGTGGTGTGACTTTTTTGGCAGATTCGTTGTCTAACTGACCAATGCTTTTCAAATTGAATAAAAAAAGTATTTTTCCTCTACAAAGAATTGGTTTAAAAGCCCCCGGGAATTAGGTAAGTAAAGTTTTCCTAATCAGGAAATCTCATAGAAACCATTTATTCTAAAGTAAAAGCAGTAATGTTGTAGGTACTCCATTAATTTAAACCCTTAAAACATTAAAACCACAATATCAAGTCGTTAGCTAAGAATAGACTCTAAATTGAACCCAGACCATTACTTCAAAGTCCTTTTGTCTCTTAGTCTGTGCTAAATAAATGTATTTTCTTTCTTTCTTTCTTGTACAAAGCTACGATGATAAACTTAATGCCAACTTAACCGCTACACAATTATACATAATCACCTGTCGTGTCTAAAGATCACTACAATAATCCAGTGAAAGGTGGCCATCACACACCTGAAGAACTTGTTTCCTTGACTTACACCTTGCGTGGGCTAGCAAGCAGCTGATACAAAATAGGCTGTACGGAACAACCACCCTTTGCCGATATAAAAAAAGTAAAATGACGTATTGCATGTGCATACTCTGTGGCAAAATTTTCTGAAAGCAGGAATAACCCTTTTGCACCAAAAAAAAAACAAACAAAAATTTCAAATTTCGATCTTTTCGACCGTGGGAATGGAAGCGTCAAATGAAAATACATCTTCATTTCTGCTTTCGTGGAAAACGTGTTCGAACAGATATGGGCTTTATTTTTATGAGAACAAAGTTCGTGTTTTGTTTTTGTAACTGCATTTCTTTTGTGGTAGCATTACCGAATTCTATTTGCGTTATGTAAAGGCGAATGTTACCTTAGGTGGACATAATTACAGTACATTTTTGAATATCGTAAATGAATTCACGCTTTTGTCGAATCACTACAGAGTATTTCACACACATTCTAATTACGTTTGTGAATATCGAATTTGAACTGTAACTTAGACGAATAAGGTGCATAATTGAATATTATGTAAGCATTCACAAGTTTGTTCAATGACTACAGAGTATGAATAGTAATAATTGTTAACGATTGTTCCCGCGTTTCTAAGATGGCGTCGTCGCTTCCGGGATATTAGAACTATATAATAGAATATTTTATTACTTATTTGTTCTATAAATGGTATTGCAACTGTAAAATAATTAGCATATAAAAAATATACACGTCGACTTGAGAACCTCCTCCGTTTTTCGTCGTTTAAAAATACCTATTTCTGCCAACCAAACCATTGTTAAAACAGAATAAAAAAGTTAATAACTCTCAATGAAAAAAAAAAGGCGAATGGCCAAAATTGACTAAAGTACCCCAATTACCCGACACAGCAAAAAAAATAAGTAATGAGTTTAACACGCATGTAAGTATGTATGTGTGTGGTCTATCTACAAAACTGTAGTAACAGTATTAAAGGTAAGAGCGAGGTCACAGGTCGTGGGAGATGCTTGAGCTGTGTTCACAACTGGTCATGTATCTACCTGATGTACTTGCCTACCATAGAAACAAGTTTATGGTAGAGCCCATCTGTTACTCGACAACGGGAAAGTATAAAGAGGGTATTGGTTTTAACACTACGTGATAATTGAGAGGTAAACTTATGGTCATCTTGAGCTTGAAGACCATTTAAAGCCAAGGTCAAAGATTTTGAACCTGCATACTAATTGCGTAACATATTAGTGTTAGTGTGTTACGCAATTACGCCGCTGCTGTCAAATATCTCTGATAGATTTTCAACTTTATCGCTAAAGCATAAGGTACAATGTTCATTGGGAAAATTTGACAGTTTCGGGTAGCTTGATGTGCTGGCGTCTGTACCATCTCTGCCGTCCTCTTCGAGGAGCAATACAGGCGTGATGGAGAAGAAAGTATGAAGTTTTTACGGTGTATTACAGTTTAAGAGTACGTAGAAAGGATATGGATAATTAAATCTAGGAACTTTCACTACTACACCACCATCACATTGGTTCCGACAACTTGATTTTTGTTAGATGCAGCTAAAATTGCAAATTCTGATAAATATTAGAATGAGAAACCATGAAGATAATGAGAAATAGGTATAGAAACTAGCAAGGACCAGGAAAATATGAAACGGAGAAGGTTCGATAAAATTAAAATCTTGAACTATGCAACTTCCGAAGAATGCTTACAAGGTTTTTAGTACAAAAATCAATGACGATAAGAATCTTTCAGTATAGAAAGTACTAGGACTATATAAAACGAAGGAGGTATAATCACAATAGCTAGCCAATAGAACCTTGAACTACATTAGTACATTACATAGACAACAAAACCAAGGTTCCTAGAACAAAAATCAATGAATTTATGGATCTTCGATTATGGAAAGTACTAGGGCTACGGTAAACGAAGGAGGTAAAGTCTCAATAGCTTACCAACTAAGCCAACGGACGTTCGCACGAACGAAAAAATATCGCACCGGGAGTTTTCGCGCACTGGATTTTAAACGCATTGCTTAGCGCTGACACTTCAAAATCTAACAGTGTGGCTTTTTGACGCGCTAGGATTCGCTCTGTTGGAATCTCACGCACGGCTTAACACCGAGACTTGAAAATCCACGATAAAATCCCGCCGCGATATTTTTACGTCCTTGCGATGGTCGGCTAATAGGTCGTCAGGATCATGAACTACTTTAGATAGATGATACTAAACGAGGGTTACTAGAACAAAAGACAATAGGTCCTCACGAATAAAAAGTACCAGGGCTACATAAATCAAAAGGAGGTTTAATGTACGAAATCACATTAAAACCCAGTAGGTCGACAGTCACGGTACAAGATGGTACAGCAATATTGCTTGCAAGAAGGCCATCACTGATTTGTTGCACTTGTTAAAATCCGTTACTTAACTGTTTCAAGTTTTTAACGAGATTCATTTCTTATTTTTATTAGAAATTCATTGAGGATGAGGAAGCCATTTTGAAAGCGGCGATTATATGAATGAGAAGTTTTGTGTGCGAATGTTAGAAGGGGATAACATTTGGAGCGAACAAGTCCTTGAACGGAGGATGCCAATAGGCGAGTGTAGCTCGGGACCTAAACTAGATGAAATAGAAAGGAATCGGCTGGAACCAATGTTTGGGGGAGGTCTTTGTTCAGCAGTGGCGTCTTCGACTGTGGTCAAGATAATTGCTTAAATTAGAAGCTCATTTAAAGTGCCTGTGGGAATAATGTACTCAGAGTCACTCTCTACTCAGAATACACGGGTCAAAATTATCATTTACATCTTTGAGAAATGAAAATTGGGAAACTATTTGACAGGTCTACAGTAGCGCCATTCTCACAAACATAAATTACCTTTTATAAACAAATTCAAATTTCAAATATTCCGAGCGCTATTCGGAGCGGTTCGGCCGGGTAAACATTCCCGATGTTTTCTCACGATCATTAGTGAACGATTTCGGTTGTATTCGGCCGCGTTCGGGCTTCGGTCGGACACCTTCGTAAGTTTTATGTTTAAAATACCGCATAGTAAATGAGGTTTTAATAGTATGTCATCATTTTTGAATTTGGAATTCGGTCGGGATCGATGTATATTGATTTTTGTAGATTATCATTTTTAAGTAGAGAACATTTCCAGCATAAGCCGACTTCTCATTATACGACAAACCTATACAACGCGTTAGCTAAAACTGAAAATGTACAGCTTGATATTACACCGTGTACCAACTATATATAAGAATCAAATTCTTTCTCACCTGATATTAAATACGGTGGCATTTTCAATCAAACAATCCAAACATTTCTTTCTTTTTATACGAAGTCATTTTTTCAGTGATTTCACCTTCCAAGATGTCATCAATTTCCTCAATAATGTACACTTTTATACGGGCAGCAGCTGATACGATTTCTTTATTTGCCAAAACATCACCTCTACCCCAAAAACTGGCATGAGCCCGAGACCGTCCCATAAAAACCCCGTATAATTGCGTCCACCTTTAGTACTACAAAAACCCGCATCTAATATCAGGACTCACCTGGATATCATCTGTTGTATCGTTGTCCTTATGTTTCTCACAAAGAAATGCATCTCGCATCTCGTTCTTGAATTCAACGGTTTAAACCAGCTGTTTATGAGTTTTATTCGCTGTAATTTATTGTGTATCGATGATATTTGGAGTTATTGGTGTATGTAGACATTTTGTATGGAGCCCAATAAAAAGAATATGACGAAAAAAAGTACCTAGGCTTTATAATGAGGAAATCCTCAAATAAACGACTTTAATCATGTCCTGGTGAGGTCTTGAGGACCAATCTTTACTTTCATTACATAAATAACTAAAGTCCATGTAAAATACTGGTATTCAGATGCATCCAGTTACACTGGAAGCCGACCTCAACATAGAAAAAGGCTAGGCAGATGATTGTAAACGATGTCATAAAAAAGGGACCATAACCCCCTTTATATTCGCTTGCATGCTTGGTTTTAACAGATTTTATTTATCTGTATCTTGCGGCGACTACCATCAGGACTTTAGCTTACTTTTAAGGCCAGAATTTTAGGCCTTCCGAAAAATTATAAATTAGGCCTCCAGGCAGGGTATTATATTTTTTCACGAAGGTATGCTGCAAATTGCAGCTCTATACTTTTTTTTTCGTTCTAACCTTTGGGTTACGTGCAAAATTGCAATGTGTCCTTTTTTTAAATGCACACAAAGGCCTTCGGAAGGTCGGCGTTGAAAAAAAAGATATAAAAGCGACCAGCTGGTCTTAAATGTTGTATGAAACGGAGTAAGCAGCTGACTACTAGCAATAGCAGGGTTGGCAACAAATGAATATTAAATAAAAATGGGAAAAATGGTCCAAGTCGATTTTTTTTTCTAGAAACGGCAAAATAATTTCTTTGCAGTCCGTTCTAGAAATAAGCGGACATTTTCATCATAGTTTTGTATTATAATAAGAGAACTGCAAGATACGACGACTAATAGAGAATTAATTAATTAGAGAGAGAGAGAGAGAGAGGGAGAGGGAGAGAGGGGGAGAGAGAGACCAAATTAATTAGGATAAGGGGAGGAAAAGGGAACGATGACAAGCTGCAAGAGACGATGATTTCTACTAGGATTGCAAACGCTAAATAACAAAGAAAAACCGTGTAGCATTGCCTTGTGGTGGAAGAACACAATGCTACAAATAATATTCAAAACTTGCAGCGCCCCGCGGTTCTACCCACATAAGTATCGATTCCATAAGAATATCGAGATTAAAACTATCCTATGTCCTTTCCCGGGACTCAAACTATCTCTATACCAAATTTCATCTAAATCGGTTCAGCGGTTTAAGCGTTCAGAGGTAACAGACAGACAAGGCACACTTTCGCATTTATAATATTAGTATGGATTGAATAAAAAAAAAACAAACAATAACAACTGATAAAACCCATTGCCAAAACCAATATGATTATCTATAAGCTTATTCTAATTAAGAGATATCCATAGATACGTGGTATTCCTCGAAACGCACCAAAAGCATTCATCGGAAAAAAAAAATATATAATTTTATTCCTCGAAATTCATCAACGATGAAACAGAGAAGAGCATGAATGCTTCGTTAAATAAATGATATCAATAGAAGTTTCATTCGGTGCGTGTCGAGGAATACCTCAAAGATACTACTATGAGAACTGACTTCTGACCTCGACAATTAAGATATTATTTGGCGATACCTTTAATATTTTTGGACTCTCGCAACAAGGCACACTAAGATGGTAATAACAGCGCGCGCTACAATACCCAAATCATTTACCCTCAAAACTTCGTCGGACTCTCCTATCTAATTTTATCATTGCTTCTGGCTTCTTGTCCCAAAAATAACTAAAACTATTTTCCTTCAAACTCCGAAAAAAAAAACCATCCAAAAATAATCCACTGCCACCCCTAAGCATTTGCGCCGGCGCACGCCACTAAGATCCCGTTGCGAAACAGCTGTTGAAGTTTGTAAATAAGAGTGAGAGAAACGCCAGATACAAATTCTGTGCGCTAGAGCGAGATGGATACAGGACATATGCTTTGGGCGATAACGAGAGCTTCCGAATGCTAGGTAGGTACATAAAAATTTACCCAACTGGGTAAACTTAAAGTGATAGTGTGTTTTTCGGGAAATATTTGTCATACTAAGTGGGTGTAATCATTGAGTACATGCAGCTTTTTAGGATCTTAAAAAAAATTGACACGAGTATCGAAGCCAGGTGGGCTTCGATACTCGTGTCAATTTTTTTTAATGGTTTAAAACAGCTTTATTTTTTTTTATTGCTGATTGGGCCCGCTTTTGACTTCGATCACGCCTGATGGAAAACGATGGATGAGGTCTATGATGGAACGAGCGTGCCCAGAAGATACCTAAGGCACTGGAACTCCCACGCATCGACGAAACACAGCAAGGCTGCTTGACGCCGGACTCCGGTGGGAGGGTGGTCGCAAACCAGGCGGGCGTTAACCCTACCACCGCAAGGGAAGTATTGAAAAGTCAAATAAGGTGTTGGGTGTGACTGTCCAGGATGCGCCGAGCGCTCGGTTCAGCTGAGTAACTGTCGGAACAAATTGCGCCACACGAGGAGGCTTCATCATCCATCTTTCTCTATCCATTCTTCTTCAGCTACACGATTACTGACAAATGCTTTGACAAGTCCACTCAAATCTGTGTTTTTATTTCCTCAAAAGATCATTTCAGACTACATGGTCCTCAGCCAAAATTATGTTTGGACTTTAAAAGAAACTGACTTTTGGAGTTTGATTCGGCCTTTGTTCTCAGAGTAATCGGATAAGAAACGCCGACCTAGAGCCTTTAAAATATGATTGACTTGTAAAAGTGTTTGTACAAAATTACTTACAGAAATAAAATAACTTATCAATTGCCCAGGCTGTACTTAAATGTACAGACGTCAGCACATCAAGCTACCCGAAACTGTCAAATTTTCCCAATCAACTTTGAACCTTATACTTTAGCGATAAAGATGAAAATCTATTAAAGAAATCTGACAGATTGTAGTAGCTTGATGTGCTGGCGTCTGTACAAGGGGCACATCCTGGACATTCAACCCCATAAACAGCTTGCTAAATGGCTTATATTGATACCACGGCATGAGTTGTTCTCATATAGTTCAGAGTCTATGGGAAGGAAGAATAATAAAAATTAGGAAAATCTTGATGCTTGCCAATAATGATAGGCTATCAGGCCACATGACATATAATAAACAGATAATAAAATAAAGTGCTGTGGGAATATTTATAACACGGACGGCATATGATAAGCTCTTTCCGTTTAAAAATTATTATGAACAAAAATTTTTTATTCGGATCTAATATTAGAAGTTTAATAGACTTATAGAGGTATGAGGAATAGGGTGTAAAGTTCACTCATACTCTATAGAAAAGGGAGGATCCTCCGATCAGACGGGTGTTGTGTCTGGCGGGCAACTGCCCATTGATTCGTGTCGGGCCATTGTATCTATGCTAGTTGCGCGGTAAACTCTGCTTGCGAGATGCAGAATTATACGTGACGTCAGTATGACGCGTTGTTCGCATGTGGCGTTGTAGATACCGCTACAGACTATTGCTCGTGTGAAGCTTCTGGGTCCATTTTTGTCGAGAAACAGTGAAGGACCAAATTCCGGAAACCAAAGAGGTGTTAACGAATCACGTAACTTCAACTTTCAAATCAATATTTATTCTTCATCTTTACTTCCTTTTACTTCGTGGCTACAGAACGCAAGGGTCGATGGAGCTGTGCTTACTGCAGTTGATTCATGGACAGGTGACCTGCATTCATTACTTATCGACCCCTCCGTGCCTTGGAAAGCACGTCAATCCGTTGGTCCCGGCTGTCATTCGTAGATCTTTGACAGTCGTTACGGGTAGTCAGAAGCCTGAAAGTCTGACAACCAGTCTTGCCACGAGGTGCCATGTTACCCAGTAACAGAGTTGGTGGAGGTCGGATGCAGTCGCTCCATGTAAAATACTGATATTCAGCTCCATCCAGTTAGACTGGAGGCCGACCCCAACATAGTTGGGAAAAGGCTAGATCGATTGAGACTCCCTTACAATTCATCGGCTTCCAGTTATTATTTTGACGATGGCTTCATCGTCAAAATAATCATACTTTTCAAACCAGCGTTACAAGTAAAGGTAATTTCGTTAGAAAAAAAAGTCACGATCTCTTCAGTAAGGTGTAATTTTGACCACACGTAGTAATCACGACTCCGAAAACTCATGCACGAAGCAATGAGGGCGGGCAGAACAAAGGACTAGGAAAAAAATGGCGGCCAGTGTCAAAAACAGTTTGTTTAAAGTGTTAGGTTGTTATTGTCACGATTTGTGAAGTAAAAGGGGTCTTTACAATTGTGTCAAAATAAGTTATGACTTATGATGTATAAAGTTATCTATCTACGTATAAAAAAGCTGAAGTTTTTTTTTTTTGTTTTAACGCGCTAAGCTCTGGAACTAACTCGTTTTAACTTCAAAGATCTTACAAGCCGTATAATGAGGTCCTACACTAAGACGATCCTTTCCAAAAGAGGTATTGTCTTTGGGAAATCCCCTCAAAATTAACAGACACATGTTCAAAGTTAAACAAAAACAATTTGGCGAACAATGGTATAATGACATCGCACCAGATGTTACAGAGTTCTACACACGGTGTTCCGTCTTTAGTTCCTAAACCTGGCGATGGCCCTTATTTCCGGAAAGGACCAATTTATTTAACAAAAAGACCAGATGTGTTAGTCCAAAGTCGGAGGGTAGGTACTTCTCAACTTTGCGCTACGCCAGATGTCGTTAATTTCTTGCCTTTGGGAGCTTTGGGACGTGTTTCGTAATTTTATGCTAAGCTTTATTTGAAACAATTGGGATAGGTTACCAGATGTTATTTTTTTTTTATTTGAGTGTTAATTTTTTCCTATTGTAGTTGTTTTCTCGGTAAATCGTCTTCACATACAATTATACAAAATATTGTAGAACATTTTAAAAGAGTAACGGTGGAGTTACTTAGCCCTTCTCCATACGAAACTACATTTTGGGAGGGGCGTCTAGAATCAATTCTATTTTCATGTAAACATTCATTGCGTTATTTGCGTTGGTGAGCAGACAATTTTTTTCGAAAATATGAGGCATTGGATGCATGGAATGGAGCATTATCCTTTAAAATGATTCAGATTGTGATCGTTAGTGTTACGCAATTAAGGTGCTATATCTTAAAAAACTCAGTTTTTTCCTCAATTCGACCAAGAATCTGTCCCACAACAATCAAAAACTGCTCTCAAATGTACATTTTCAAAACATTATGAAATTCATTACGAAAGAGTTACCATTCTATATTTTTATAGAGGTCACATGAACACTCATTACATTTACTCTCGTTATACTTGATGTTGCTCAATAGTGTTCGCCATCTTTAAAGATCCAGTCTATTATTGTCATATTGCAGGGAAAAAACCTCATCACATACAGAGAAGGTACGAGCAGTGATCACCACACTTGCACAAGACGAGTTGGTGATTTCACACTTTTAGGGGCTTACATGACCTAAAGCGTGGTCACTGGCGGACTGCATAGAAAAGAAAGAGAAGCGCGATGACACAACGCTGGTAATTTATTGCAAAATATGAAGCAATTATTTAATTACAAAAAATCTATTGTTTGGACAAAAAATTAAAACGTTAGTATGTTGCTTGTAGAATAATCTGACAAAAAATCAGAATAATTGTATGTATATTATTATGGTTTTTATTGTAAAAAGAAAGTTTTTAGAGGTATCTTCATGATTTTCTTCTATTGTATCAAATTAGTTGTACATATTATGTTTTCAACACACTATTTATCTAGCATATATCCTGAGGAATATCATATATTTTTCTGATTTTGTTTACTGTAGTCGATCATATATACTTTTATTGCTTCTAAAACTTGCGTTTTTTGCGTTTAGGTCCAGTAATCCCCTTAACTACAAATTTTATAAAGAGATAAAATTTGTTTTTTTGTAATTTTATAAAAAAATATCTTTGGAACTACCAGTCGGATTTGGAAAAATCCTTTTGCATTTGATAGCCCAATAATGACGTTAGTCATTTTTAATATTGCAACATAATTTGCGTTTTGAAATTTCCTGTGAGCAACCACTTCATCATTTATAGACGTCATGTTATAATATTTCTATTGAGGAAAATAAAGATAGGTTTTGTAACGCGAATTGACGTCCGATACTAATAATATTTTCAAATTAATAGCAGTTAGTCATTATCGTTGCTATGGTCAAGGAAGGAAAACCACAATTAAATATCTAAAACAATTGCAAAATTAAATAATTAAAAAAAAAATTAATATAATACCCAAGTACATATATGTACATACAAGTACATATACATACATATTTTAATTTTTATTTATTTTTGAATTTGTTACTTCTTCACGGTCAAACGGCTGGACCAATTTTGATAAAATTTGGTATGGAGGTAGCTGACACCCTGGATTAACATATAGGCTACTTTTTATCCCGATATTCCCACCGGATCGAAAATTATGCGGGCGAAACCGCGGGGCGCAGCTAGTCTTTAAATAAAAAAGTGTGTATTGGAGCAGAACTTTTGATATGTTATTTATAAACATTTTTTTCTTTCTTTCCTTGTTAATATCTAGACCTAATTAGCCAAGGTGCAAAAGCAGGTGGCCAATAACAAAAACAAAAAAAAAAAACTCGATCATCGCCTCAATAACACGTAAGGCAGATGGCACGCGCTATAGAAGTTTTTTTTAGTAAAGACAAAGATATTTTTGTTGGTGTGCAATTTTTATTTGGTTTTTGATCGTTTTGGAAACTACTCATCAAATGACAGATGTTAAGCGATTTCGCTTGTTATTATTGGAAATAAAAAAAAATATTTTTATAAACAATTAGGTACCTACATATACCTACTGTTGACATATACAACAATAAATAAAAAAAAATACTATGACGGATGCGGAAAGAAAAAAAAATGAAAGAAAGAAAGAAAAGAAAGAAATAAATACTTTTTCTTTTTTTCTTTACTTTCTTTCTCTCTTCGAGAGGGAGTGGCTGTAATGCTATAATCTACTGCGAGGTTGGTGGATATCACATGTCTTTGAAATTTTGGTTCTAGGACATGCCGGTTTCCTCACGATGTTTTCCTTCAGCGTTTTGAGAGCAGTGGTAATGAAATTACACAAAGTAAAGCGCCTGAGAAAGAAAGATGTAAGGAGTGGCCTTTGCCAAGGAAAGGGACGACGCAGACTAGAAAAAAAAAATTAAAAAAAGCGCCTGTTTGTGTTCGAGCTCGAACCTACGACCTACAAATCGGTAAGACGCGGCTATTTCCACTGGGTTACCACCTACCACTGCTCATAACAATGAGCAAAACATTTTTTTTGCCCATTCTGTCCGGCCGTTTTTTGCTAATCTAAGCCGAGATTAGAAATGATAAGACGTTATATGGGTCTAGACTTTTATTGCTTTATCAAAGACTAGCAGCGCCCCGCGGTTTGACCCGCATAAAGGCTCCTGCAAACAGGCGCGACGCGCGACGCGAATCGGCGAATCGCACGCGACACGAAGGCACCGCTCGTTGCGCGACTTGCGGTGCCTTTGTGTCGCGTGTCGCGTCGCGCCTTTGTGTACGAGCCTTTAAGGCTGAGGCTACAGTAAGCAGCGATTTGCGATGCGACTGGCAGAGCGAAACGAGAAAAACATGGTATGGCTACATTACAAGCGGAAAAAAAAGCAATTTTCTAATAAATTCGCTTTAATTTCGCTCATTGATGTAGCCGATGCCGTGATTTCAGTAATGTTGTTCCTATCGCATAAAGAAATCAAAGATCGCTAGTAATATTTGATGTACGGTGTAGCCATATACGTGAGCATTCATTTACTTGTTTTAATCGCTCATGTGTCGCAGGTCGCGTCGCGGCCTAATGTAGCCTCAGCCTAAGGCGCGACGCGCGACGCGAATCTTACGCGACACAAAGGCACCGCTCTTTGCGCGACTTGCGGTGCCTTTGTGGATGGACATTATATGGATGCTAAATCTGAAATAAAATATTTGAATTTGAATTTGTGTCGCATGTCGCGTCGCGCCTGTGTGTACGAGCCTTAAGTGTCGCTGTCGATCCCGTTCGAAAGACACGTGGCGCCATCTATTATCATAATAACGTTATTGTTGATTTCCTCGGGAACAGCACTTTTTTTCGGGATGAAAGCTACCCTATGTCCGTTTCTGTACACCTGACAACGTATATGCGAAATTTCAGGATGCATCGGTTCAGTGGTTTAGGCGTGTAAAAGGTACCAAACAAACATACTTTTGCATTTATAATATTAGCTAGGATGTTGGCAAATAAGTTTTTTATAGGTCAAGTACAGACGCCAGCACATCAAGCTACTACAATCTGTCAAATTTCTTTAATAGTTTTTCAACTTTATCGCTAAAGCATAAAGGCTTCTGCAAACAGGCGCGACACGCGACGCGAATCGCGCGCGACCCAAAGTCACCGCTCCTTGCGCAACTTGCGGTGCCTTTGTGTCGCGCGCGATTTTATCGCGTGTCGCGCCTGTTTGAAGGAGCCTTAAGGTTCAAAAATGATTGGGAAAATTTGACAGTTTCGTACCTTTACGTACGTTTCGCATGTCATGAGCCGAGTTATCTAAGACAAACTAGCGACTCTGTTTCGCATGGTTTTTACGAATTGACAAAACATCGATATTTCTTTCTATGTAAAGACGCCAGCACATCAAACTACCCGAAACTGTCAAAATTTTCCCAATCAACTTTGAACCTTATGCTTTAGCGATAAAGTTGAAAATCTATTAAAGAAATTTGACAGATTGTAGTAGCTTGATGTGCTGGCGTCTGTACATGACCTACTTATATAAGTTTAACATTATTAATTAAACACATAAACCTGCCGCAATAAATTCTCTATCTGATAGTGAAAAATCACATAAAAATTCGTTTAGAAAAACAAAGCGGTCAGAAAAAAAGCTAGGTACAGTCAACAAAAGAGATAAGTATGCAGGATCGTCGGATATACATAGTTGAAGTTTAGCAAGAAATCGATGGAAGTTCTCGAATAAAATTTAATTATATTAAGTAATAGAAAACAAACAGCTCATTTATGAAATTTCAGTTGACAACATCCATCGGTTTCTTACTTTTCAACTATATCCGACGATCCTGCATAATGGGCATAAAACCCGAATCTCTTCAAAGTGAGGGTGAACAGGCTTCTTCTGGGTAAGCTCACTCCATCGTCGACTTTGTCACGAAAACCATTTCAAGTAAAAACTTATCTCTTTTTCAATTAGACTAAATTAAGTAATGTATCTATATGACAATAAGCAGTAGATGTATCAAAAAAAAATGGCCGTTAAAGGTTTCTAAATCCGCCCCTAAGACGACCCACTGACCAGGCTTTTAAGTAAGTACATATATTAAACACTTAACAAAAAAAAAAAACTATCATTTATTATTTAACTTACCTGTCCGTAACCGATACATAGCTGGATTCATTAATTCATTAGTTCTATAATATTTCGTCGAATAAACCACAAAAACGTCCGATTTGACAGATTAATACGATCACCAGTTCACCACATTGAACCAAGTCGGTGAAAATACTGAAGACATTTTTTTCTAATGACTGCACTTTGTAATTGCTACCTTCAAGTTTTTGAGCAACAGTTTGCTACTAATGTGGGTAGGTATGTACTTAGATAAAAATCTTATAGCATATAAAAATAAACGTTAAACGGACAAGAGTCTAGTTTAGGACTGACTAGGGGAGCTTACTGTTTAGTTAATGAAAAAAAAAAAACATTGTCAAACACAACCGTTAAAAACTCACCTAATCCAATTTTCTTCTTAATTTTCTTCAGGACCTTCATTTTGGATCCTTTCTTATCCTTAACGGGGGTGGTTTCGGGCTCGAGAGCCATCGGGGGGAGCACGAGCGTCTGCGGAGGCATCTGCACCCCATGGCCTGAAGCCCTAGGGCACGCGGGGCAGTGGCACGAACCCCTCGCCTGCCTCACGCTCATACAACCACTTACGCCCATCATTGAAACGGTTACAATCCCAAAAAGCGGTTACAAAAAAAAAATAAACTTCTATAACATATCTGTCACACCGAAATTTAAAAGAACACGACTTATAAATTTTTCAAATTAAAAACCACGATACGTAGCGAATTAATTTTTACGAACTCACGATATCCATAACGCACTTATGATGACGCGCTTTAGTTTTAATTAACGCGAGACGTCCGCACGCGACGCTGTCCGGCGGCGGAGTGAAGTGAACAACGTAGTCACCGTCACCGACTCGCCGACCGCCCGTAGCAAGTAGCCAAGGGCTTTGGGAAAGCTGCGTGCGCATCCAAACTATTCCAAACCCAAAGCCCTCAATCCCTTTCTTTCTTTCTACCCACATTAGAGCGAGATGGTCATAAAAGTGGAGGGAGAATGTCAACACTTATAGGTATTTTCAGCTTGGCAGATGTGGAATACAAAGGGTTGGTGTTTGAAAAGTTTATTTGGTGTGACATTTAGAAGTCTTTGTTCAGGAGTTAGTGTAAAGGTGGTAATTTGGAATTGAGAGGCGAATAATAGGTTGAAGGGTTCGATCTTATGGAGCGCGTGCTTAAATTTTAAAGATCGTCTACAAGAGCAAAGGCGTGTAGCTCGCTTTGTAGAAAATAATTGGAAAAAAATTAAAATGGATTGGATTGTGTTTGGATTTGGTTGGAAGTCGAATTCGGTGATAAGAGTTGGAAACACTGCGTTTTTAAACAGGAAAGGAACTTGAGAACGAATGGTTTAAAATTTTCCAGAGAATAGAAGGAAATAAAATTACACACGGTGATACCAAAGCTCAGGTTCGAAAGAAAACAAATAAGTAAAGATATTAAGGCAAATTCCACCAACCTTACCAAGAATAAGTGTTATCCTGAGAATAAATTTTAAATTTTTAGCTGTTTTTCCATACTAGAACTGTCAGACGTCAATTTTATTCCACGGATAAAAGATATATCTGACTTTGGTGGGACCAGTCCTTAAAGTAAAAAAAATAGAAAATTGTCTACTGACTGATTTCAGGGTCCCTAAAAACATCTTTATTGAAAATGCCATCCGTCCGGGTTTCCCCGGATTTGTCCTATAGTCGAACTTTTAATTAGCTGTAGTAAAATGACAGCTTATGTGTTACTTAAATGACTGAAATTGGCGTCTTTTTGTTTCAACCCATATCGGCCATCAACCAAATCTTGTTTGTCTAGTACAGAATAGTGTATGTAACAAAAGAAACTTATTTGACATGCATATCTCTGAACTCAGTCCGAAATGAGTTATTAAGAAGTGTCATTTTACTGCAGCTAATTAAAAGGCGGACTATAGTTTGGAGGGGGCCCGGGGAGCGTCCGGATGAAACCCGGACACTTTCTTTCTGTGTTAGGAGAAATCCGACTTTGAATGATTTGCAATAAATTAAAACTCAAACAAAAGTTTGAGCGAGTTTCTTTTTTATTGCACCATATTTTAAATGCACCGTGCAGGATAAAGGCTCGTACACACAGGCGCGACGCGACACGCGACACAAAGGCACCGCTCGTTGCGCGACTTGCGGTGCCTTTGTGTCGCGTCGCGCCTGTGTGCACGAGCCTTAAGTATTGCGCAAGTCTTGCTCATCCGAGAACATTTAACTCATGGGCCTCAACGTTTAAGCGTGAAAAATTATCTAAAAAATAAAAAAAAACCGACTTCGGAAAAATACAAGAAAAGGTTGTTTGAACGCGCTAACCTCTAAAGGCTCCTACAAACAGGCGCGACACGCGATATAATCCCGCGCGACACAAAGGCACCGCTCGTTGCGCGACTTGCGGTGCCTTCGTGTCGCGTGTCGTGTCGCGCCTGTTTGAAGGAGCCTTAAAACTACCGGTTGGATTTGAAAAATTGTTTTTGCATTTGATAGCCCAATTCTTGCGGAATGCTTTATGTGGGCTACGTTACGATTTTCGGATTTTTTCCTTTACTTGTGCTACATGACCTTGCTTTTTGCCGAATTTCATGATTTTAGGTCAACGGGAAGTACCCTATACACTTTGATTATATGAAATATACGTTTTTGCGGCACAAACGGCCGTATCTTTTTTTTTACGTTTACTTAGAAGTTTGACTTTTTCACAGCTTCAAGGGACCGCAGACTTGATTATATGGTTTTAATTTCAACTCGATACCTCCACGCGTTCCCGAGAAAAAGGGTCTTGACAGACAGACAGACGGACAACGAAGTGATCTTAGAAGGATCCGTTTTTCCTTTTGAGGTACGGAATCCTAAAAACATTTAAAAATATAAAAAAAACTAGCTTCTGCCCACGACTTCGTCCGCGTGAAATTTCTTGTTACTCTGACCCACCCCGTCGCATCGCATCGCCTGCCCGCGCTATTACTTCGTTTTTGCTTAGCGTTCTTTCAGACTTTTTTCTTTTTGCTCGGCTCCTAAAGGTCATAGCGTGACGTTAAATAGCCTATAGCCTTACTCAAGAATTGGGCTATCAAATGCAAAAAGAATTTTTCAAATGCGACTGGTAGTTCCAGAGATTAGCGCGTTCAACCAAACAAACTCTTCAGCTTTATAATATTAAGTATAGATAGTAGCCCACCGGTATCGGGAACAGGGTCCATGCTACCGGCGGCGGTCCGGGCTTCAGAGAGAGGAACCTCCTAACAATGCAGGCCGTGCCCAGAAGTACCGCTTACTGAATCAAGCCCTAGATCCAGCTGCCCAACGAGAGCCTCCTCAGGTGTTGGTCGAGGCTCTTGGCTATTAATCCATTGGCTGTCACGACTATCGGCACAATGATCGCTGAGTCCACATCCCACATGTCAACAACCTCGCGAGCCAAGTCAAGATACTTGATTTGTTTATCTTTCTTGGCTTTCACGAGGTCCAGCTGCCCAACGAGAGCCTCCTCAGGTGTTGGTGTTGATCGGCACAATGATCGCTGAGTCCACATCCCACGTGTCGACTAATTATGGCACAAACGGGAAGCAGGATCGTCGACATTATAGCCTTAAGAAGTTATGACAATTAAAAAAAAACCGCTAGACAAAACCCTTTACATCTTAAACTCCTAACAGTACACAACAAAGGCTGACTAACCTCAATACCGCACGATCCTAATCTACATTCTTAAAAAAATAACTTTGACAGATGCTAACTAAAGAGAGAATTAGAGGGAGGGCTCGACGCATGCGCACGACGCAAGGTGGCACGGCGCATCTGGCATTTGGCAATGTGGCTCGCGACAACATATTTGTGCGCGATTAATAATAAGTAAGTGCACTTTCTACAAACTAGTCTAGAGTTTATAGGGAGCCATTTTGGATTCCCTTTGTCTAGGGTCAGGGAAGACTTAAAAAAAAAATGGAGCTGGCTATTTGGAGCGGAGCGTTGAACGCGACGAACACGCATGGGAAGCCCCGTCACCTGTTTCTGCGAAGCAGTAATGCTCGCAAAGGAGGAGGCGGAGCGCGTGAGGGCGAGGCAATCTTTGCGCCCTCACGCCCCTATTCGCCGCAGGAGACGCCCTGGGCGTCGGGAATCGACAGCCGACTCCCGGCCACCATAGGCGCGGGCTTGCGGACGGCGAGCAATGGGCAGCTCGCCGTCCGGTAAGGACCAGGCCCGGGTCGACGGCGCGTAGTGTTCCACGCGCGCCTTAAAGCGATGTCAGCACTAACTGACGGGGTCCGCTGGGGCCGATGCCTGCCAGGGTCGCGGGTTGTTCGAAAGAGATACCGTGGCCCCTGGCACAGACAACTGAAGGAACACGGGTGGGTTTTAGTCAGTAAAAGTCTGACACACACTCCCGCTCCGCCCAGAGCGGGAGAAGTTATTTGATAATTTACCACAAAGCAGAACTTTTTTATTTTCAAATAAATCCATACTAATATTATAAGTGCGAAAGTGTCTGTCTGTCTGTTACCTCTTCACGCTGAACCGATTTAGACGGAATCTATACATACTACTATTATAAATCCATACTAATACTGCTAATAATACTAAAAACTATCCTACTCGTATGTCCTTCCCCGGGATGCAATCTCTGCCAAATTTTATCGAAATCCGTTCAGTGTTTTAGGCGTGAAAAGGTAACATACAGAGAGACCGAGTTACTTTCGAATTTATATTATAAAAAAAATATAAAAATTATAAATTCGAAAGTAACTGTCTGTCTCTCTGTATGTTTATAAATTAATTCATTTTTGTTTTATTTAATTAAAGTAATGTGTAAGCAATCTAGCAAAACATGTTTTAGGTATCTGTGTCATTTATTAGACAAGAAAAACATAAAAAATAGGTTAAAAAAAATTGGTAAGACTTCGTCTAAGACAACCATGGCTTTCAATGGTTATAAATTGTCTGTACTATATTCGCCTTATAGCTTTGCACCCATCTTCCAATCACCCAATAACTAGCGTAATATGTGTAGGTATGATACACCTCTGCAGACCACTCCGTAGAACACAAAACCGATGTGGGCTTCCCCATCCATAAAGTAAAGGTCAAAACCCACCTGCCTCAAAATGTCATATCAACAGTGATGACAATGATGTCAGTTCATTTAGAGAATTAATCGACCCACCAAGTGCTGTTAATTTATCCAATTAAACAGTTAGCGATGTCGTGGGATTAACTACTTCCTTTGCTGCAGCGGGTCTTGTAGAGAGTAGGGATTAAGGCCTTTATTTGCGAAAAGTGCGTGTACAATGCGTGCCACGAAAGATGAGACTTGACACACCACGTGGTTTGACATACGCAGTACACGATTTTAGGTATCTTTAGCGGTATGAGGTCTGAGTGCGGGACGGGACCGGACGTCATAAGGGCGGCGGAAAGAGCGGGGGAGGCGGGGTCAAGTCTCATCTTTCGTGGCACGCATTGTATGTCTATCACCAGCGGGGTAATTGCGTCACACAATATCTGTTGCGATGGTTTTCATTTTGAAAGTTCAGCAACATTCATTGCGTGATTTACGATGTTGAGCGGACAAATTTTTCGAAAATATCTTTCTTTTTTTTTTAAAAAAAAAACCTTGCCCCACACTAGGAATTACTCCTGTATCGTGGGGGCGTGGGTGGTTCGAAAATATGAAGTAATGGATTAGTTATATTCGTTACAAGTCAAATCATTTATTTCAAATAGGCACATTAAAGGCACTTTTGAACGTCAAAACTTATAGTACGGGAGGTGGCGCTATATTTGAGCAAGTCATTTTATACCGGTTGAAAATCATAACAATAATAGTTTTCCTCTAACACATAATAGCTCCGAACGTCAGCTGCTTCGATAGCGGTGGAGCTGAAGGAGACAGCATGAAAAAGTCATTGGAAAAAAATCCGCTCCAATGATTTTTATACCGAGCAAAAATGTATAATATTATTGTTTAAATCACATTTTTTCAAAAAATAGTCGTCAGCTGTATTGACGAGGGGGGATTATATGTCAGTCACGTGCATGAACCTCATTGAAAATTTGAAAAAAAAGTAATTTTATACCTTATGAAATTTATACATCTCAATTTTTATACTTTTAAAATAATAAAGAAAATCGTCAGCCGTATTTTTGATGGGGGTAACACCGTCAGTCAGCCTGATAAACATTTTACGCGCTCAATGCATTTGAGCGTTGCATAGGCTTTTTGGAAAATAAACTGACAATCTTCACGCCCATAAACAATTAGCTGACGATGAGTTTTTATTTTTTAACATTTAAATCATCTTATACTTCGAATTCAATAAGTATAACATCAATTTAATATAAAAACACCACATTTTATTTATTTATTTTGTGCCGGTTTCTAATCATATTAATATGTACTGTAGCATCAAGGAATTTCAAGCAGTTAAAGTCTCACGACTCTTAACATACCTTTTCTAAAAATTATTTTTCTAGCCCTCAGGTAGACTGAAGTAAGTATACCCTACCGGAGTGAGACAAACTTATATGAATAAGAGAGAAATACTACCATCTGCTACAGAGATTTCGAATGTTGCCAACTTAGTGCTTTCGGCACTAGATCTAGTGCATTTCTTGATGTTTTAGCGCTCAAAATTCCATAATAGTGCCTAGTCCCCTAACTAGCGCATTTTTAATAGTCGACAATTTACCACGCACGTTGGTAAAAACAAAACCAATCAATGGCACGCTCTAAAAAAACAGTTAAATTTCAGAACGCACCTCTAATCAATTAATTATCTATGGAAATGCGTGTCGTGTATCCGAATTCTATAAACACTGAATTGCATATGACAAGGATAGCATAGCTGTTTCCGTGGAAAGTGGAACAAGGACGCCCGATCTGAGTTTTGTTCTCTAGGGGAATTCCTGAATTGTTTCTTTAGCTGATCTTTTATTCTATATTTCTCTTATTCACTAACAAAGACCCGTCTTTGTGTAATAATAGTGTCCGTTCATTGTGTGCGTTGTGGAAAATAAACAATAACTTTTTATACATATACAACATGGAATTGGTGCTGAATCGGACGACGATCTAATTTTGTAATAACAACTTAAGGGGGAAGCGCTAAGGTAGCCCGCGAAATTCAAATTTTCTTACGTTTTTTGCAATTTGCTGGTCAGCATTAAGTTGTACGTTGATTTATATATGAATCGCGGCCGTAAGAAATATGTGTTTACAGAATTATATCCATTAAAGTCATCAACACAACTCTCTAAGACCACGTAAGTCCAAAGAATGATGATTTCATGAAACAGTTATTCTTTGGACTTACGTGGTCTTAGAGAGTTGTGTTGATGACTTTAATGATTATAATTCTGTAAACACATATTTCTTACGGCCGCGATTCATATATTAATCAACGTACAACGTAATACTGACCAGCAAATTGCAAAAAACGTAAGAAAATTTGAATTTCGCGGGCTACCTTAGCGCTTCCCCCTTAAGATACAATATCGCTCGCCATACAATTCAATGGACTATCACACACGACGAAGATAATAAATAATATTTCATATTTTCGTATCTTAAGATGAATTTGTAAATACTAATAATAAAGCAGAAGAGTTTGTTTGTCTGAACGCGCAAATCGGTCGGATTTTTCTCGGAGTCGATTTAAAAAAATATTTTTACATTTGCTAGCCTAATTCTTGAGGAAGGCTATGTAACATCACGCTATAACCCTTAGGAGACGAGCAAAAAGAATAAAAGTCAGAAAGATCGCTAAGCGAAAACGAAGTGACAGCGCGGGCAGGCGATGCGATGCGATGCGACGGCGTGGGTCGGAAACAAGAAATTTCACGCGGACGAAGTCACGGGCAGAAGCTAGTAAATATATATTTCTGTATATAATTTGAAACTGACACAAAATAAATAAATAAAATGTGGTGTTTTTTATATTAAATTGATGTTATACTTATTGAATTCGAAGTATAAGATGATTTAAATATTAAAAAATAAAAACTCATCGTCAGCTAATTGTTTATGGGCGTAAAGATTGTCAGTTTATTTTCCAAAAAGCCTATGCAACGCTCAAATGCATTGAGCGCGCAAAATGTTTATCAGGCTGACTGACGGTTTTACCACCGTCAAAAATACGGCTGACGATTTTCTTTATTATTTTAAAAGTGTAAAAATTGAGATGTATAAATTTCATAAGGTATAAAATTAATTTTTTTTTTCAAATTTTCAATGAGGTTCATGCACGTGACTGACATATAATCCCCCCTCGTCAATACAGCTGACGACTATTTTTTGATAAAATGTGACTAAAACAATAATATTATACATTTTTTGCTCGGTATAAAAATCATCGGAGCTGATTTTTTTCCAATGACTTTTTCATGCTGTCTCCTTTAGCTCCACCGTTAGTGCGACAACTGACGCTCACTTTACCGATTTCTGACCATTAAACAACTGTTTGAAATAAAATTTATTCGGTATAAAATTACTAGAAAAAATGCAGCGCCACCTCCCGTACTATTACAGTAAAATTGAATTGATTCTAGTCGCCTCTTCCAAAAGGTAGTGTTCGTATGGAGAAGAATGGGTAAGAAACTCCACCGTTACTCTTTTAAAATGTTTTACAAGGTTTTGTGTATGTAAGACGATGCACCTAGAATAAAATTAGTTAAATTAGTATACCACAAAAAGTAAAAATAATTAAAAATGAAGCAATGACAGGTAAATCAATTATAATATATGATAGATACATGATGCTCACATACTTACAAAATATGTATTTACAAATATTTTAAAAGTAGATGATTTTCCTAGAATTTTAACAAGGAAGAATTTCAACAACGTTAAAATGATTCACATTGTGATTAATAGTGTGTTAGGCAATTCGGGTGCATGCGCCAGGGAGAGGGGGTCAGGGGGTCAGGTTGCCTGTCTTAGGGAGCGTAGCAAGTAGGTATCCCATGCTCAAGACCACAGATATAGATATACCTAGATAACGCAAGTATCACAGATCTGTATGAAAATCAAGCGTGCCGTTTTTGAGTACCTACTATGACGTCACAAGCACTATTTAGTGATGGGAAAATCAAATCGATTTAAGGCTCCTACAAACAGGCGCGACACGCGATATAATCGCGCGCGACACAAAGGCACCGCTCGTTGCGCGACTTGCGGTGCCTTTGTGTCGCGTGTCGTGTCGCGCCTGTTTGAAGGAGCCGTTAGATATTGATACCTATCACGTCTGCGGAGTTTCGCTAGCTTATTTAATTTGACCCTGTATGTATATATTTATTGTAAGTAAATATATTTAGCAAAAAAACTGATTCCACAAAACTAAAACATACTTAAAAAAAAAAAACATTCGAGCTTTGCGTATAAAATCGAAAACTTCATTCCACCATAGACAAAAACTTTGCAAATGTCAAAAATCATGAAAAAAAAAAAAACCTACTCAAACTCGCAATATGGCGCGCTATTCAAGAACAGCCTGCAGCTTTCCTATTGGCTAGTGCCACGCGCCGGCGCGTGCCTATATGACAGCTGGCGGAGTTTTTTTTTTATTTAAACTTTTTTTGTACAAGTCGCGTCCTTGCTCGGCCTTTTCGTAAGGAGTATGGTAGATATGTGTGCCTGGGGCAGGTTTTGGGCCACGTGAAGTCAATGTCTTGAAGACCGGCTGTCAAGTATGACAGTTGGGATGAAGACTGAAAACTGGTTTTAAGTTTAAGATATTGATATTAGCTACTACGTAAAGATTATAACATCACGCCTTGTATCCCCAAGAAGGTTTGGGCAGAGGTGGACAAACGCCAGCATATCAAGTTACCCGAAACTGTAAAATTTTCCCGATCAACCTTGAACGTAATGCTAATACCGAGAAAGTTGAAAATCTATTCTTTGGGAATTGAATCAAGGACCTTATGCTCTGAAGTAGCGCTTGTCACCCATAAAGACCAAGGAGGCAGTCGTATGAAAAGGTCTTAAGATACACCTTCAAAAGCTAAGAAAAAGGTTAGATTTTTGGGGCCTAACACGACTGGGCCTTTTTTTGGGTGGGAAATTATAAATAACTTCTCCCGCACTGGGGGGAGCGTGTCAGACTAAAAACCACCCGTGTTCCTTTAGTTGCCTGTGTCTGGGGCCACAGTATATCTTTCGAACAACCCGCGAGCCTGGCAGGCATCGGCCCTAGCGGACCCCGTCAGTTAGTGCTGTGGAACACAACGCGCCGTCGACCCGGGCCTGGCCTGGTCCTTACCGGACGGCGAGGTGTCCATTGCTCGCCGACCGCAAGCCCACGCCTACAGTGGCCGGGAGTCGGCTGTCGATTCCCGACGCCCAGGGCGTCTCCTGCGGCGACTAGTGGCGTGAGGGCGCAAAGATTGCCTCTCCCTCACGCGCTCCGCCTCCTCCTTCGCGAGCATTACTGCTTCGCAGAATATAATTTGAGAAGCATTAGAACTCTGTTGGTCATCAGGCCAGGCTCCATACAAAAATGCCTTTGTAAACCTACCAAGTTCATATTGTGGAATAAAAAAAAATATATTGAGTATTTTTAGGGTTCCATACCTAAAAAGGAAAAAACGGAACCCTTATACTTATAGGATCACTTTGTTGTCCGTCTGTCTGTCTGTCAAGACCCTTTATCTCGGGAACGCGTGGAGGTATCGAGTTGAAATTAAAACCATATACTGAGGCCTACAGTCCCTTGAAGCTGTGAAAAAATCAAACTTCTATGTTAGCGTAAAAAAAACATACGGCCGTTTATGCCGCAAAAAACGTATACTTCGACACTCTCAAGGGAATCAAAATTTATAGGGTACTTCCCGTTGACCTAGAATCATGAAATTTAGCAAGAAGCAAGGTCATGTAGCACAAGTGAAGGAAAAAATCCGAAAACCGTAAATTTGTAGTTATATTTAAAAAAACCGTGATAAACTATATTTACATACTACAAATTTGTACGGAACCCTCGGTGCTCGAGTCTGACTCGCACTTCACCGGTTTTTTTATTTGGCAAAGGGTTATGTCCAGCAGTTAACTGTTACCAATATACAATAGGCAAATTAATAGATACCATAATCACTTGAACTCCTGTCTACGGTACAAAAGTACTCATTTACCCAAGGTGGTATCTACGAAAAGGTGACAACATCAATTCAAACATCGAACGCACATCAATAGCAATGACAGATGCGTGCGCGCATATGTGCCGGAAGTTCAAGAGATGTTCGAAATTCGAATTACGGCTTCTGTTTATAATCATCTGGTGGATCAGCTGTTTATAAGTTTTAAGGGGGGCAGAATGAGTCTTTCACCTCAGATTGCCTTTGTAGCCCTAGTTTTAGAAAGCCTGGAGCCGTACAGCCCGATTCAAACTTAAAGGCTCCTACAAACAGGCGCGACACGCGATATAATCGCGCGCGACACAAAGGCACCGCTCGTTGCGAGACTTGCGGTGCCTTTGTGTCGCGACTCGCGCGCAGTTTTATCACGTGTCGCGCCTGTTTGATGGAGCCTTTATGGCGCCTCGGAACATGAGGTGAGTCGCTGCGCAGTGATAAATTCACCTGTCAGCTGTGGTAAGGGGTGAGGTTCTACGCCTCGTGTAGCGCACTTCAGCGAGGTACAATGCGCGCCACGAAAGATGAGACTTGACCCCGCCTCCCCCGCTCTTTCCGCCGCCCCTATGACGTCCGGTTCCGTCCCGCACTCAGACCTCATACCGCTAAAGATACCTAAAATTGTGTACTGCGCATGTCAAACCACGTGGTGTGTCAAGTGTCATCTTTCGTGGCACGCATTGTAATTGCATAACACACTCAGAATGGGTCCCATTTTGACAGTTCAACAACATTCATTGCGTTATTTGCGTTGTTGAGCAAACGCATTTTTCGAGCATATGAAGCAATGGATTGGGAATATCCTTCAAAATGATTCAGATTGTGATTGATAGTCATCATCTCATCATCTGCCTGCCTTTTCCCAACTACACAAAAAGGTTAAAGATCCTAATTATTTAAATCTATCTAATAGGTAATACGGGCTGGTGTATGTTGGGGTCGGCTTCCAGTCTATAAAGAAAAAGGCGTCCATAAATTACGAGGGATGTTTAACGGGGGGAGGGGGTCGAGTCAAATCTCATCTAATCTTACGTTGGAGAGAGGGGGGGGTCTCGGCAAATATCATGCAATTTTTTTTCTGAATAAACCCACATTTTGAAAAATCTCACGTGAGATTGGGGGGTTGATGAAAATCTCACGACATCTCACCAGGGGGGGAGGGAGGGACAGAAAATTTAAAAAAACACCTCACGTAATTTATGGACGCCCCCTAACCGGACGCAGCTGAATACCAGTATTTTACATGGAACGACTGCCTATCTGACCTTCACAACCCAGTTACTGGGTAATACGATACCCCTTGGTAAGACTGGTTGTCGGACTTTAGGGCTTCTACCGGTAACGACTGTCAAAGATCCACGAATTATAGCCGGGACCAACGGCTTAACGTTCTTTCCGAGGCACGGAGGGATCTCGGTATATGTATAAAGATGGTCACCCATCCACAGACCTAACACGGCAAGCGTACCCGGCAGAAGTGTATGATAAGTTTGACAGCGGTCCCAGTTATCTGACCACTCTTATGTCAGGTCTTCTCATCCCAAGATTAGCCCCTATTGTGTACATACAACTTTAAAACTCATTACTCATCCTTTACCTAAGAGTCGGGTTCTCCACGTGTCTAACGGCACTGTAACGACCTTTTTAGACCGTGGGAGCGGCAAAGGGATTACATTCATACGGACGTTGAATAGGCTGCTTTATCTGGTAACTTATAACGCGTGGGACGCTTTATTAAGAGTTTTTATTTGAATTTGGAATCTGTGTTAGATTTGCTAATGGCTATGGGAGATGTGGTAGGTTAGCTTGCGAAATTCAAATTTTCTTTTTTTTTTTTTCAAAAAGAACCTTTGAATCGATTTCGAGTTTTTTTTTTCAAATCGCAGTGAGTTTCGTGTCCGGTTGTATGTTAATTAAAATATGATTCGCGACCGTAACAAATATGACTTTACAGAATTATAATCATTTGAATCAGCAATACAACTCCGTGTTTAGTTAGAATGTTGGCTTCAAATGTCATAATTTAATGAATAGTAAAGGCTCTTACAAATAGGCGCGACGCGCGACGCGAATCGCGCGCGACACAAAGGCACCGCTCGTTGCGCGATTTGCGGTGCCTTTGTGTCGCGTATCGTGTCGCGCCTGTTTGAAGGAGCTTTAAAGGCTCCTGCAAACAGGCGCGACGCACGACGCGAATCGCGCGCGACACAAAGGCACCGCTCGTTGCGCGACTTGCGGTGCCTTTGTGTCGCGTGTCGCGTCGCGCCTGTGTGTACGAGCCTTAATTCAACAGGGTAATATGAACTTAGAGATGTATTGATGATTTTTATAATTATAACTGGGGCGGCCCGCCCCAGCATCGCACGGGTGCAATTTTTTTTCGAATTTCCGTAATATTTTTTCATAAAAACTTTGTCCTGGCAATACCGAACGTAACAAAAAACTATTATCCAATTAGGTGCAGTTATTCGGAAGTTATGCGCGTACAGATATTTCGGCGACTTTGTTTTACACTATGTAAGGATTTTATAAAGAAATATTTGTTACGGTCCACAGTGTATTTTTCGGACCTAAAAATGGACACCTCTTTTTTATTTAACTAATCGTTTGTGTTCGTCATTTAGAACATCAGAGTAAAACTCCCGCGAGTCAGTTCTTCTTAGTTTCGGAGAAAATAAATATTAAAGTTAGTTTTTTTTTATGTGATTTTTTATAAAACCGTTAATTTCTCAATAACAGTTAGACTATATCGATTGAAACTTTAGTATGTTATGTAGCAATAAACAACACACTTAATTGCGAAGAAAATATTTCCTAATTCAACAGGAACAACGTGAATTATTTTTTTTCTGTTTTTAGGTTTTTATTTTTTTTTGCGAGGATGTATTGGTATTCGGATTTATTTTAAATAGGAAATAATTATTTATACTAATGTGCATCATACTGTTTTTTTTCACAACCGAATTCTAATATATCTAAGAGTTACTGGAGTTCAAATTTTTTTCAGATTTTTCTGTTAATTTGGTGTCTAGGGTTGTCAACTTTTTACAACACAAAAATATAATTAAAATTCAAAATACAAGAAAGGGTAATTAATATGTTATTTATATGTTATATTTTAAAATTATAATTCTTCTGTGACAACCCTATCAAAATAATTTAAATTTCTTTTTTTTCAGAGATATATCAAGATTCGGATTTGAAATTATTAGGGATAATGCCTAACAATAAAAGGCACATTTTTGGTCAAAAAACTAATCCGAATAATGGTACATTTCGGAGGAAAAAAATAAAGTATGAAATTAAAAATAAAAGCTGTAACTTTACTTTCGTACAACCTTTTAGGGTGAATCTTTTTTTAAATTATACCTTATGTACATAGGAATAATATCCCCAAGAATCATTAAAATCACATACCTTTTTCATTGTAAAAGTAGATTTCTATGGTTTTTTTGAAGTTTCAGAGTTTGATTTTTAAAAATTTATCTCTCTGAAACTAAGAAGAACTGACTCGCGGGAGTTTTACTCTGATGTTCTAAATGACGAACACAAACGATTAGTTAAATAAAAAAGAGGTGTCCATTTTTAGGTCCGAAAAATACACTGTGCGCGGTCGCGAATTTTATTAAGATCGACATACAACCTGATACTAACCTGCAAATTGCAGAAAAAACGTAAGAAAATTTGAATTTTAATAATCGATTAATTAATTTTAACGCAGAGCTAAGAGGCTCATTGGCGACGTAAAACTGGTGGATGCCAAGCTTCACAGCTTGGCTCATCGCCGCAAGGTTGCCTGCTTGTCGGTCTTCTACAGATTGTACTTCGGTGAGTGTGCCCAAGAACTCCACGACCTCATTCCACCGGCCCCCTTCTACCTTCGGACATCCAGACGCACTGCAAGTTACCATCCCTGCCTAGTTGCTATTCCACCAATTCGCACGAAGCGTTTTCAAATGTCCTTTATAATGCGCACAGCAAAAGAGTGGAACTCTCTACCTGCGTTTGTGTTTCCGAGTGCATACAACCCGAATCTCTTCAAAGTAAGAGTGAACAGGCTTCTTCTGGGTGAGCTCACTCCATCGTAGACTTTGTCTCTGTCACCTCTGACCTAGACTAGAGTCAAGAGCAACCCATTTCAAATAAAAAAGTCGCGGGCTACCCTGGTAGGCAGGAACCCCACAACAAAGACACGTCACAGGACTCACAGGTAAAGGATAGCCTATATTTTGCTTGGTAACAGGGCAAGTTCACAAAGAAATACTTTCCTACAATCAATATTTAACCTTATTTCACATTAAAATAAAGTATAAATTCCCATCATTTTGTTTAGAATTCCAAAGACATTGCAGTTTGGACTTTGAGCAGAGGTATTAAGGTTCAATTTCGACTGTTTCTAGCTAATGTAGACATTCTTCCGAACCAGCTGGTATTCAGCCGTTGTCCAATACTTTAAATGGCTTTTAAGTTTTCGTCTTAAGGGGCTTACAGGAACCTAAACGCAAAAAACGCAAGTTTTAGAAACAATAAAAGTATATGATCGACTACACTAAACTTAATCAGAAAAATATATGATATTCTTCAGGATCTATGCTAGGTACGAGTAGATAGTGTATTGAAAACATAATAAGTACAACTAATTTGATACGATAGGGAAAAATCATGAAGATACCTCTAAAAACTTTATTTTTACAGTAAAAACCATACTAATATACATACAATCATTCTGATTTTTTGTCAGATTTATTCTACAAGCAACATACTAAAACACCAGTGTTTTAATTTTTTAGTCCTAACAATAGATTTTTTGTAATTAATTCATTGCTTCATATTTTGCAATAAATTATCAGCGTTGTGTCATCGCGCTTCTCTTTCTTTTCTATGCAGTCCGACAGTGACCGCGCTTTAGGTCATGTAAGCCCCTTAAGTTTTCGTTTTAATTATCAAATACTCTGACCTTACCCCGTTTGCACCTGAGCTTCGGGAACGAACGTGTATTAATGATAACATCACGCCTGTATTCTCCAAAGGGGTAGGCACAAGAGTGTAACACACCTACATTTGCAACATAGGAAGCATTGGATTAGCAATACCCTTCAAAATCATTCAGATTGTGATTGGATAAGGGTGCAGGCCGTGCATGCGCCAGGAACAGGGGGACAGGGGGACAGGGGGTCAGGGGGGTCAGGGGGGTCAGGGGGACAGGGGGTCAGGAGGGTCAGGGAGTCAGGTTGCCTGCCTTAGGGAGCGAAGCAAGTATATCATGCTCAAGACACTGCAAGAACTCCTCGAAGTCTAAAATGACAATCGAAACGCTATTAAAAATCCATTAGCAATTTTTTCTTAAACTTTTTTATCCGAATCCTCGATTGGGCGGGACAAATGTCTGTGGTCAATTTACAATGACATTTTTAAAATTTTTTTTTACAAGTCCTTAAGAGCGCTATTACAAAACCGAAGTGCTCAGTTTTAGGTAAATTCGACGGCGCGCGGCAGCAGATGCGCACGTGTGCGTCTAGGGAAGAACGCTATGCACACATACAAACCGCTATGCGTCGGACGCCAGGATCAAACCAACAAGAGCCTTTGTTTTCGAAATAAATTAAATTACTGTTATTATAGTTCATGAAATATTATTTGTACCGATGAGTGTTACCTACAACGGTTTGAGTTACAATAGGGTCATACAAATTTACTTCACTTTTAATTTTTATTTTATACCACTAAAGTGACAAACTAGCATACGGCCCGCTTGATGGTGTGTAGTTACCGCAGCCTAAAGACGCTTGCATTGCCAGAAGCTGCATTACTTGCGCGTTGCCAGCCTCTAACATTACTTACAAATATGTACTTTTTTGCTACTTTTATAAATACTTTTTGTACCTACTTTTTTTACGAAGTTTAATATATAATGTAATTTATTCAGCAGGTAGGAAGACATTTTAGTACTTATTTATAGAAATAAATGCAATGTGATGTTGTGTCTACAGTTTGGATAAAAAAGTCAAAAGAAAATAAAAAAGACAAATCAAAAGTCGTTTTATTAAAATTAAAAATTACAACTGTGAACTTGTAACGGTTCATGAGACACTAGCAGACAGACGGACGGTCGGACATCGGAGCCTTAGTAATAGGGTCCCGTTGGCACCCTTAAGGTACGGAACCATAAAAATTGAGATTGAGGCTGATGTGTTGTTGAATTAAATATACTTTCATTATCCTGTAAGAAATATAAAGTCCATTCATTATGCGGTAGCTCATAGATTATTTAAATCTGCAGATATGTACATAACTATCAAAAATAATTAAATAATATTACATGATATTAAAACGTAAATTATCATGTTATTTGTATTTCTGTCAGAATGCACTGTAAAAACTGTCGTTGTGTCAAATGTGCTTTCATTCTCCTGTAAAAGTAAAATACTGCGATAAATGTACCTATACATATAATGTGTGGTAACAGAAATATGCATAGAAATAAAATGAAAAAAAACAATGGAAAATGGAAATGGTGTAGATATAGTTGGGCAAATTTAACCTTTCCTAAATGAGAACCAATGTTTTGATTTGGCGAGTTTACTTGCCCCTGCTGCATTTCAGTTTTTTTTTTGCCTGTAAATAGGAAACATGTTTTTTGGATGGAATGGAATAAAAAAACGTACGTACAAATATAAATGCTTACAAGTATACACAGTGCACCTATTCCTACCGCGAAATGAAGTTTGGCGTGAGTGACGCGGCGATTAGTTGCTATATTCTTCTATGCAATTGTTGCTTGATTGAAAAGAAAGTAAACAAAAAATATAAAACAAAATTCTTACCGCTGAGCTTCTCTTGCGCGTTTCAAATTATCGGCCAAAACCTTTTTTTTTATTTTGACAGCACCAAAAGTTCTATTTTTTTCTATTTTGCCCATTATTGTGAACTATTGTCTGAAAATAATTAATTAAATTAAAGTTGGAGATGACAATAAATAAAAAAGTCAGAAAAATTAAAAACAACAACTATATTTACGTATGTTTTTTTTCTATAATTATATTCGCGTTGGAACATCATAGGAAAATACTTATATTATACATTACAATCAGAACATAACTAATTAAAAAAAAAACTCACTTGTATCAAGAAGTGTTGGTCGCTTTTTATTCGTGGCGAATTGTCGAACGAGATCACGTGACGGCAGCAGCGAGTGAGCGTTACGTCCTCCCTCTGAAAGCGCTCGGCACGGACTAAAGCTAAGACCGTGCATCCCGAGATTTATATTGATAAAAAAGCATTGCATAAAACAATTGCTTAAAAATATTATTTTACTTCAAAATAGAGTATTTTTTTTTTTCAAGCAAGGTGACAAAGTAACCTTAGTTATTAAACACTTTTTGTTTGAAATTCTATTAAATATTCAGAGATAAAAAATATCATTTCGGCTGAAAAAATATCATTAACTCTCTGTTTTACGGAATTATTTTTGGTTTATTACTGTATTAAACATAATAAATTGATGTATGCATACTAAAGTAGAAGATACAGTTGTACCGTGGGCATTTTTATAAATTATTAAACTATTATATCTTCGATGTAACAGAGCATCGCGAGATGCCCGAAAGTAAATTTTTATGAAACAGCCTTTGCAGGAACAAGTTTTTTACTGATTTATGTAAACAAACTGAAATATTTATTGAATGCGCTCCCAAAAGAAGGAATTAAACTTTCTCGGGCATGTATTTTTTTTACTATTGTGACTTTAGTTAAACCATAATCACAAATCAAAACTCGAGTCAAACGCTCTAAACAAGAAAAAATTGTGATAGCCCTCTTAAATGGACAAAATTATTTGTGGTCAATCGTCATAGACAATTTTTTTCCCATCTTTTTTCTCTCCTTGTGCAACTACACTACCTGTTCTTCTAACAATCAGCTGATGCATTGCGTCTTTTAAAATCAGCTGTGATTTGTCACCCATTTCTTACAATGGTTGCTTTCTATTCAAATCAGGATGGGTAACAGTACCTACCTATAGACTTATTTGTTCCTCTTTACCTTGTTGGAGCAGTGGTTTAGGCGTTAAAATTTAACATACAGACAGAGTTTATTTTTTTCAGGATGGGAAATCATCAAATGACCCCTCCCGCTTTGGGTGGAGCGAAAGGGAGTGTCAGACTCTTACTGACTAAAACCTACCCGTGTTCCATCCTTAGCCCTTTATGTTCCGGGCCAGCGGTAACACTTTCGGACAATCCCACTGACCCGACAGGCTTCGGCCCTGGCGAGCCCCTTCAAATGATGCTGATATCTCTTTGAGGCGCGCGTGGAACACGTACGCGCGGTCCGGCACGGGCCTGGTTGCTTACTCTTCAATTTAATTCCGATAGATCGACATTGGAATTGTGACGTTTCGTACTCTTGAGTTCGATGTAGGGAATGCAAACCGGTTTCACCGAAAACCGAAAACCCGGTTTTTCGGAGTATTTGAAATTATTTAAAAAACCGGTTTTTTTTTCACGTTTCCGGTTTTTCGAGTTTTTTTATTATTTTCAAATGGCAACACCCAACACCACGTGTCAGTCAAAACGATGAATTTAGTGTCAGCCATTTTGTTTTACCAAACGTTGCCAACGGTTGCTAGTGAAAAGATTCGAGATTCAAAATTCTTTATTTGTGGAAAAAGACGTGTTGTTTATTGTAGCATTGTAATTTGGTAACATTTAACTGTTTTTAATAGTTGAGTGAAGGTGTTTAGCACCGTGTCGTGCAGTTCAGTTATTTTTGTAAGTATTTGATATTTATAGTATGTACTTAGATTAGGTATAAATTGCTATTTTTAAATGTTAAAATATTCACACAGTGTGCCACACAATGCTTTATATTATAATTGTGAAAGTTTGATTGTTAGCATGTTTTTTACTTTTTCACGCAGAAACAGCTAGAATCTAGATAGATTTGGATGAAATTTGGAATAGAGATAGCTAAGCTATAAGGATACCTACATAGCCTACTTTTAATCCCGAAAAATCATGTTCCACTTATTCTACGCTGCCGAAGTCTCGGGCAGAAGGTAGTAGTTAATTTATAAAACAACGGTTTTGTAATGATAGGCATAGGCCGTCTGCCCATCGCCTACGAAACTGATTTGCCTTTGTTTCCTTACCTAACTTTTACAGTATGTCCAGGAAGTACCTGGATCAGCCTGGAACATTATATTTTCCTTCCTCTCCCAGTCAAGTATAATTCTTGATAATTTCATAATTAAACAGATCAAGTTATTGTTCTTGCTTGTCGCTTTCAGATTACTATGGATGAGTTTGTAGAAAACATCAGAAAAACTGAGGTTAAAAACAGCGTGTGGGGTCATTTTTTAAAATCGAAAACGAAATCGGAAGCAAAATGCAAGTATTGCAATAAAATACTTTTGTGTTCTGGAGGTTCAACTTCAACACTGAGGAATCATCTAAAAAATAAACACTTAGTATCATTCAGTTCAGCAAAGGCAGCTTATCAGCAGCCAGAAAATGAAGCGGCAGGACCATCGACATCTAAAAGACCCAAAAAAATTACAGAATACCTTAAAACTACTGATTCTATGGAACTGACAGTCTCAAGAATGGTCACTCTTGATGGTATTGCATTTAGGGTGTTTGCTAACTCTATAGATTTAAGAAGATTATTCAAAAAAAGTAACTTTGCGCTTCCAGCTTCAGCCAATACAATAAAAAACATTGTTATGCAATACAGCCAAAACGCCAAACAAGAAGTGAAATGTGTATTAGGTACATTAAAAAAGAATGGCCAAAAATGTTCGTTGACTGCCGATGAATGGACATCTAATCGCAATCGCCGCTACATGAACATAAATTTGCATTCACCTGACTTAAATAATAAGCATCACATTAGCTTGGGACTTGCTCGACTGGAGGGATCAGCCACAGCTATGAAGTGCGCTAATATTTTAAAGAAGCGATTGCACGAGTTCGATTTGTCTCTCGAAGATGATATTGCTGGCCTTACTACTGACGGAGCTGCCGTAATGGTGAAAATGGGGAAATGTTTACCCGTATATCATCAACTGTGTTATGCGCATGGTATACAACTAGCAGTATTGGATGTACTCTACAAAAAACAACCAGTAGATAGTGCGACAACGTACGATGATGTACCAGAAAATGATGATCTTAATCTATCTGACTCTGACAGTGATGATGAAGAAGACGGCGTATCAGTTGAGACAGAAAATAGACAAAGATCCAATGCTTTTAATCTTTCTAATCAGCAATACAAAAACTTGATTCAAAAACTTAAACGGGTTGTGAGAATTTTTAGAAAATCTACTACTAAAAATGATGACATGCTTCAAAAGTACGTAAAAGAGAAGTTTGGTCATGACATGTGTGTGATCCTGGACTGCAAAACGAGATGGAGTTCGTTATGCGATATGGTTGACAGATTTTTAGTACTCTATGAGTGTATACAGAAAGCATTGCTTGACTTAAAATCGGATATCCATTTCACAGACGACGAAATTACTTCCCTAAAACAATTAAAAGAAACACTTGAAATAGTAAAAGGAGTTGTTGAAGTGTTGTGTTTAGAAGATGCAACTCTTCTCACAGCCGATACAGCGTTGAAATGCATGTTCAGAAAATTATCAAGCATTCACGGCATTCTGAGTTTTGAACTGCAAACAGCTTTACGAAAAAGAATAGATGAAAGATACCTTTTAATACAAGGTGTTCTGAAATATTTAGACAATGCTCAAGAATTTTTCGATGACAGTGATTCTGTATTTCAAAAACCATCCGCAGATTTTATAAAATCTATCGTATCGAAAATCGTCACTGACGATGATGTCAGTGACAGCAGCATCCCTTTGGCAGCACTTCAGAATTCTCCAACTACTACTTTCAAAAGTTTCAAAGAGGAGCTTTTGCATGCGTTGAAACCACCAAAGAGTTTTCCTACACCTTCGTTATCTGCGTCAAATATAGAAATTGAAAAAATGGTGTTATGTGAAATGGCATTACACGAGAATGGCGGTGGACGCGGCAATTTTTTAACAAAGGCATACAAAACCCTCGTCACTATCAAGCCAACAAGCGTCGAATCAGAACGAGCATTTTCGACGGCTGGTTATTTCTCCAGCAAAATACGGTCTCGTCTTAACGATTCAACTCTAGATGCCTTGCTTTTCTTAAGATCTCACTTTCTTGCCAAAAACGATTAAGTTGATTGTTTATACAGAATATCTGTTGATTTATTAATCTATGTTTTCTTAAACATAGATTAATAAATCAACAGATGAACAGATATTATCTCTTGATGACTTTTTAGATTTTAATTTTTAAAATAATTATTTCTAGTGATTAATTAGAATTAAGTAGTACCTGATTGCAATTATTATTGATCTCTTTAAAAGTGTTATTTCTACGTTATATTATGTGTTAATTAAAGGTTTCGTCGGACGCTATTGAGACTGTTATAACTTATAATGGTTTCATTTTAAAAGTTAGAGTTTATGATTAAAGAATTTATAATATGGTTATACGAGTATGTTGGTTTTGTATTTTGTAATACTTTCTATTCATGCGTGATAGTTAGAATTACCTACTTAATTATGTTTCGTTGATCTTTTTAATACTGTTGATTAATATTGTACCTACTAGAGTTAAGCACAAAAAGCAAATAAACCTTTTACTTAAACAAATTTCTGCATTTTCAATGAAATTTTGAATACTTATGTATTTATTTTTAATAGATACGTTTCTATTTAATTATTGAAAATATGCAAGATGTAGGCGGCCTGAATTTCACAAGTAGTTTAAAAAAAACTTAGATATAGAAAAAAAAACCGGGTTCACCGAAAACCGGCTTTTTTAATACGAAACCCGAAAAAAAAACCGGGTTTTCATTTTGGCCGGTTTTGCATTCCCTAGTTCGATGCCAGCTCCAAATGATTTTTAGATTGGGTGTCCATTTTGGAGAACTAAGTGGAATTGGGTTCGGGCTTGGCGTGGGGTAATTGTTGACAATATTGTTTTCAAGAGTACCGAATCACGTGACTGTAAAATTTACATTGGAATCATATTGGCACCTCATTGGTATAAAAATTAGCTTGGAGAGTAAGCCCCCTGGTCCTGATCGGACGGTGAGCTACCCATTACTCTCCGCCCGCAGGACCGCGCCTGCGCCAAACGCGTATATAATAGAAAGAATAATTAGTATGGATCGCTTTATGATTATGCTAAATCGCTTGTCTGGGTTCAAACCTACCTGCAACTTGTAAATTGCGATTACTAGGCCACCACTGCTCCCCAATACAACTCAATGGCAAACAATTCGTAACAATAACATAGCTCAGCTGATTTGAATAGAAAGCCGAAAGATACAGTACCCGTCAGCTGACTGCATAGCGACGCAATGTCGCATCAGCTGATTCTAAAGATTGTGATATAAGAAACGATTAGAAAAAATCTCTTTGTACAAATTGTGCAATGACAATGCCATTCTGGAGCGGAGTTTCTTACGTTGTTTTTTGTCTGCATGGGTTGGAATCATGGAGACAACATTCCTGAGCCTGTGCCTCTCGATAGATACATATAACCTGGGAGTCTTCATTCAAGTGAAGGAAAACATCGTGAGGAAACCGGCATGTCCTAGAACCAAAAATTCGAAGACATGTGACATCTACCAATCTGCACTGGCCCGCGTGGTGGATTCATGGACCCATTCTCTTTCAAAAAGAGGGGAGGACTTTGTCCCAGCAGTGGGAATAACTATACAGAACCCATAACTGAACAGTCTCTAACATCTAAAAGAAAATAATTCAAGAAAAACGTTGCAAAAGAGATTTTTTTTTTCAAAACCGTTGTATTGCCGTGGCCTTAATTAATCCCATCGAGAACGCATGAGACATTAAAAAAAAATCTTTATTTAATTTTGTAAATCATGAAACTTTTATTTTCCCTCGACTGTACTTACCTGTCAAAAAGAGTAAGTCTAGATAAAGGCTCCTTCAAACAGGCGCGACACGCGATAAAACCGCGCGCGACACAAAGGCACCGCTCGTTGCGCGACTTGCGGTGCCTTTGTGTCGCGCGCGAATTTATCGCGTGTCGCGCCTGTTTGTGCCTTAAAGTGGATAAGACAGAGATTAAAACAGAAGACGAACTAGCAGGGGATCGAGGAGGGGGGTGGGGGGGGGGTCAGACCGGAATAAATTGCAACCTATGCACGCTACAGTGCGTGCCACGTAAGAAGAGACTTGATACACCACGTGGTCTGACATGCGCAGAACACGATTTTAGGTATCTTTAGCGGTATGAGGTCTGAGTGCGGGACGGGACCGGACGTCATAGGGGCGGCGGAAAGAGGCGGGGGAGGCGGGGTCAAGTCTCTTCTTACGTGGCACGCACTGTACACGTAAGCACAATCTGCTGATGGGAAAAGATCTCTCTTGAATCAGCTGAGCGTATTTACAGACCACTGTTGGCCTGGCATAGACATGGTAGGCCGCATTCGTTCCTGATCTTGTCATGATTGGTCGTCAGACTGTGGGCTTCTGACTATCCGTAACGACTGTCAAAGATCTACGAATAACAGCAGGACAGGAACGAACGCCTTTCCGAGACACGGAGAGATCTCGATATGTAATGGATGGTCACCCACCCACGAACCAGCCGCGGCAAGTGTAGCTTAACCTTCGAACGGCGTTGATATTCGTCTATACAACGTGTAACAGAATAAACGCAATTCCTGAAAGTAGTTTGTTCAGAATCGGCTTCTGAATCCATTTCCGTCATCAAAAATAGGTGTTAAATTTTGACGGAAAAATCTATTAAATTACTTAAATTAGAAACACAGTATCATGACAAATTAATACAATCCTTAACTCAAGGAAAATGAAACCTTAACTCAGAGCAATAAAGGTTACTTAAACGCACGACATTATTTGTATTTCGCTCACAGGTCGTAATACACACACGTAAATAATATCAATGCATTTTACAATAAAAGTAGTGTGCGTCAAATTAAATAGGTAATTTAAAGGAATTTCAACTTTATCTCCAATATGTAAGGCTTGTTTGAATGCACGACCAAACTTAGTGCGGTCATCAGAGTAGCCCTACACACACACACAAACAAATTTTAGGCATTAATACAAAATAAAATTATTGAATTTGAAGAAATTTGAACCTTATTGCAAAGAAATAAAGCATTTGTCGGCAACCTCTTTGACGTTTTATACGAAATGCCGACAAACACGCCGCCGCTACCGCCGAATAACATGAGTACCTAACATTAAAATTATTAAAAGCTAGTCATCCGCCGGTAGCGACCTAGTGTAGTTGTTCTGCAGTTTACTTCCGTGACATTTTTGATTCCGTGCTTGATGGCTTTCCGGTACACCAACATACAATACACGGAGATGGTGAGAACCCTGGCTCGCTGTCTTGATAATGTCGCGTTAGCTTGTCGGGAGTTCAATGACCGTTTTGGCTGCAGTGTGAGCGCCAGGACGATGCTGGCTGCAACTCAGCGACTGAGGGACTCTGGGACGTTCCTTCCTAATACGGCTTTGGACAGAGGGACGAATGTGCGGACTACTCGTCTGCAAGAGCGTTCTCAACCATTTCGATGAACATCCAGAGGACAGCTCGAGAGAAACAGCACCCCAGTTCGACTGCAGCCACATGTACGTGTGGCGAACGTTGCGTGCTGATGGTGAACACCCATATCATCTTCGACGGTGTCAAGACCTAACGCCGAAGACGGTGCTCCCGCACATTTCACGTGGACCGTTCGATGGCATCTGGATGCGGAGTATGGCAGTCGCTGGATAGGTCGCGGAGGACCTGTGCCGTGGCCTCCCAGATCGCCAGACTTACACCGCTAGACTTTTTTTTGTGGGGTCGCCTAAAATCGCTCGTGTATGTCAGTCAATCTACAAGTGTCGAGGAGCTAAAAACAAAAATTCAACAAGCATTTGTGACGGTGAAAAGTGATACTGAAGTGCTTACAAAATTGATAATAAGTGCATAGTTCAAGACGGCGGTCATTTTGAAACTTTAATGAAAGTGGATCGCAGAAATAGTGCAAATTAATAACCTAAGTGTTAAGTGTAAATAGTCCAGTTCTGTAAGTACCTACTTCTTCCTATCAATACGATTGTATTCTAATCACTGTAAAAATTGTTATTATAATCTTTTAAACACGCCGTCTTTGCATATTTTTGTAGTACAAACAATAAACTGGACCTACCTAAGCACAACGAACAGAGGGATCGCGGGATTCGCGGGGGTGCAATCTCGAAAGATAGGTAGGTAGATAAAAACTGCAAGCAGCGGCGCGCGGCGCGGTGCGTAGAGACTAAATTCAAAGCCTGTGAAAGTTCGATAGAAAAAAAATAATTTTACACTGTGATATCGCTTATCAATATCACATCTAGCTAATGTTCGATAATTTAATGATCGTTCATACGGCCATAGGTAGGTATTTAATGCCTACATTAGGCAAAAACTAATTTTTAGGTCCATGATACACACGTGCACATGAATAATATCAAAGCATTTTACATTTGGATTCGAGCGCGTTTAATAAAACAGTTGATGTAAGAGAATTTAATCCTTCCGTGCAAATAATAAGGCTTATTGAAATGCGCGACCGATTTGTATTCCGCATGTCTCACTAATTGATTTGTTGAGAAATGTCGAAATAGGTAGTAGACAATTTTCTGGTTCCTATGAGCGTAAGAATAATGTGAAAGAGCGAGATGCACAAAACCGGCGACCCTTTGAGACCGCGCGCGCGCGCTTCCTCCGGGCTGCCGGCCGGCCATCTTCAAAGTAGGTATTTTTTACTGTTTGTGATTAAAATCTTGTAAGCAATGATTTTTGTTTCACGTAGGTAATTAGCAGAAAACACGCTTATCAGAGGTAGCTAATAATATCGCGAAAGTTACGCATCTGAGATAAATATTTTTTACCCGCGTGTGCCGCACGGAGTCCGGGCGCTTCGCCCTTCATTAGTTTCGAATTTCGGGTAAAAAGTCGCAGTTTTAAATGCATCCCCGTTACTAAGCGTAAAGTCTTAGATTCATGTTGATAATTTCACTTGCTAGAAAATTATCAATAATTACACTGTAAACTCAATTAAGTAAGTATCAAAAGTTATTAATTCATAATATCAGTCTGTGACATTTTAGGTTTTTTTTTACTATTGATAGGCGCGCGTTTGACCACTATCTCACCTGATGTAAGTAAAATTCGTTCATTGAACTAACGCACATCTATGCCTATAACTATGGTCAGCTGGCGGGCGCTCGAATGTGCGTGTCGCGTCGGCTGCTAATATTGCATGAGTGTGTGTGTAGGCATGTTGCTGCACATACGTTTTGCGTTTAGTAAGGATAACTATTTTATAAAAAACGACCCGGTTTGGTTTAAATTTATTTAATTACGGGTGTTGTTTTAGACTTATAATTTTATATTCTAATTGGGGTGTCTGAGGTATTGCGCTTAATCCGTTACACGTTGTATTTGTAACATTGGTATTCATCAATAATTTTAGCGAAACTTTATGCGGATAATTATTTTGTTGGTTTTTTTTTTGCGTAGGTAATCTATGCTAACAAGTTGAAGAGTTTGAACGCGCTTTTTTTTTTTTTTTTTTTTTTTTTCAGGATGGGAAATCATCAAATGACTCCTCCCGCTCTGGGTGGAGCGGAAGGGAGTGTCAGACTCTTACTGACTAAAACCCACCCGTGTTCCTTCCTTCGCCCTTTATGTTCCGGGCCAGCGGTAACCCTTTCGGACAATCCCGCTAACCCGGCAGGCTTCGGCCCTGACGGGCCCCTTCACTTGATGCTGACATCTCTTTGAGGCGCGCGTGGAACACGTACGCGCCGTCCGGCACGGGCCTGGTCCTGATCGGACGGTGAGCTACCCATTACTCTCCGCCCGCAGGCCCGCGCCTACGGTGGCCGGGAGTCGTCGCGCGGCTCCCGACGCCCGGAGCGTCTCCCGCGGCGGCTGGGACGGGAGGCTCTCTCCCTCAGCCGTCCCGCCGCCTCCTTCGCTAGCATGACTGCTTCGCAGAAGGAGGCGACTGCCCCCCACTCCCTCTCGCCCCGGACCATGGCTTGAACCAGGCCCGGACGCGAGAGGTCGCCGCCGCTGCCGATCGCCTCTACGAGGACACGGCGGTGCTCCGCCCAAGCGGGGCAGACCTCCACCGTGTGCTCCACCGTGTCCTCTGGGCGATCCTGGCAATGGTGACACCCGGGCGTTTCCTCCCGCCTGATTATGTGCAGGAACCTCCCGAAACTTCCGTGTCCGGTGAGGACCTGCGTCAGGCGGTAGGTGAGGGCGCCATGACGCCTCTCTAGCCACTCCTCAAAGAGGGGTCTTACCGCCGCTATCGTGGCGTGCCCTGCGCTGGGTTGCGACAGTCGCTCTTTCCATGCCGGTTTGAACGCGCTAATCTATGAAACTACCCGTCGGATTTGAAAAAATCTTTTTGCATCTCATAGCCCAATTCTTGAGGAAGGCTTTAGCCGATTTATAATTACGTTAGGTCCCTTAGGAGCCGACCAAACGCTGAGCAAAAACGAAGCAACAGCGCGGGCATGCGATGCGATGCGACCTTGGAACAAGAAATTTCACGCGGACGAGGTCGCAGGAAGAAGCTAGTTAGATTTGACTTTGAGCTTTACTAACCAGAGATTCAAGGTTTTAAAAGTTGAATGAAATGTCAATTACACTGAACACATGTTCTTGTTAGTGTCCGACCGAAACAGGTTTTTCAGCCGAAACCGAAACCGAACTTTCGGCCTTGCTCTTAGTTTCGGCCGAAACCGAAACCGAAACTTACTTAAACATATTTAAAATTTCTATCGTATACAGAAATCTGGTGTGTTTTTTACACATTTATTTGAATATACAATGTATATTATACATACAGACAGTTGAATACTTACCTAATCATATACGAGGTCGGTCCCATAATGAACTGACCTGATATACCTAGTTCAACGCGACATGTCGCTACATGTTGTGTTGCATTAAATAGTACGTTTATCGTGCACTTAATATAAGAAACACGCATCGACATGAAATGATTAGTCTTAGTTTAGCAGGCATTAGCATAAAGAGAGTCGCGTATTTTCTCAAAATGTCGAAAACTGTGTATCGAAGTGTCATAAAGTTTTTGTTTAAAGAAGGTTTATAACCTGCCCAAATAAAAGAACGATTGTATGACGTGTATAAGGAGTCTGCCCCCTCCTATAGCACAAGTGAAAAATTGGGTGAAAGAGTTTCGCCTCGGGAGAGAAACCGTCGAAGACATTTGCCACGACGGTCGACCTGTGGAAGTGCTCACTCCCGAAACGATTGCTCTTATCGAAGAGGAGGTTCTGAGTGAGCGCCGTTTGAAGATTAGAGAAATTGCAGCTAGGCTTGGGCTCTCTATGAGGCTGAAACTAGCAGCTACGCGCCGCGGCAATCAAAGCCAGGGACGAACCGCAGCGTGGGGCCCGGGCCCAAAACAGCTCTTTCAATAATAAATGACTGGATTAGTATTAGCATCAAACATTTTATACAAAACATACTCATAAACGTATTTTCTTTCTTTGTTTCTTTCTTTCGTTCATCTCCCAATGTATAAAACGTTTTTTATCGGGAGAGATATGGTATTCAGTGTTAAAAATTCATAACTCTGGTTCTTGCCACCAGAATCTTATAAAACCTGACTAAAGAAGTTCTAGGGCAAATTTCAGCAAGTTCGTATGTGTAGAAGAAAAGATATAGCTTTTTAAATAAACAAAAATCATTTTACTGAGACAAAATAGTTTTTTACAATTAAACTATTAGAGTATCTTGGCTGGTATTACACTCACAACTTTTTCACACTAAAAAGAAGTTCTAGGGCAAATTTTAGCAAGTTCGTATGTGTAGAAGAAAAGATATAGCTTTTTAAATAATCAAAAATCATTCTACTGAGACAAAATATTTTTTTACAATTAAACTATTAGAGTATCTTGGCTGGTATTACACCCACTAATTTTTCACACTAAAAAGAAGTTCTAGGGCAAATTTCAGCAGGTTCGTATGTGTAGAAGAAAAGATATAGCTTTTTAAATAAACAAAAATCATTATACTGAGACAAAATATTTTTTTACAATTAAACTATTAGAGTATCTTGGCTGGTATTACACCCACTACTTTTGCACACTAAAAATAAGTTCTAGGGCAAATTTCAGCAGGTTCGTATGTGTAGAAGAAAAGATATAGCTTTTTAAATAAACAAAAATCATTCTACTGAGACAAAATATTTTTTTACAATTAAACTATTAGAGTATCTTGGCTGGTATTACACCCACTACTTTTTCACACTAAAAAGAAGTTCTAGGGCAAATTTCAGCAGGTTCGTATGTGTAGAAGAAAAGATATAGCTTTTTAAATAAACAAAAATCATTCTACTGAGACAAAATATTTTTTTACAATTAAACTATTAGAGTATCTTGGCTGGTATTACACCCACTACTTTTTCACACTAAAAAGAAGTTCTATGGCAAATTTCAGCAGGTTCGTATGTGTAGAACGAAAGATATAGCTTTTTAAATAAACAAAAATCATTCTACTGAGACAAAATAGTTTTTTACAATTAAACTATTAGAGTATCTTGGCTGGTATTACACCCACTACTTTTTCACACTAAAAAGAAGTTCGAGGGCAAATTTCAGCAGGTTCGTATGTGTAGAAGAAAAGATATAGCTTTTTAAATAAACAAAAATCATTCTACTGAGACAAAATAGTTTTTTACAATTAAACTATTAGAGTATCTTGGCTGGTATTACACTCACTACTTTTTCACACTAAAAAGAAGTTCTAGGGCAAATTTTAGCAAGTTCGTATGTGTAGAAGAAAAGATATAGCTTCTTAAACAATTAAAAATCATTCTACTGAGACAAAATATTTTTTTACAATTAAACTATTAGAGTATCTTGGCTGGTATTACACCCACTACTTTTGCACACTAAAAAGAAGTTCTAGGGCAAATTTCAGCAGGTTCGTATGTGTAGAAGAAAAGATATAGCTTTTTAAATAAACAAAAATCATTCTACTGAGACAAAATAGTTTTTTACAATTAAACTATTAGAGTATCTTGGCTGGTATTACACTCACTACTTTTTCACACTAAAAATAAGTTCTAGGGCAAATTTTAGCAAGTTCGTATGTGTAGAAGAAAAGATATAGCTTCTTAAACAATTAAAAATCATTCTACTGAGACAAAATATTTTTTTACAATTAAACTATTAGAGTATCTTGGCTGGTATTACACCCACTACTTTTGCACACTAAAAAGAAGTTCTAGGGCAAATTTCAGCAGGTTCGTATGTATAGAAGAAAAGATATAGCTTTTTAAATAAACAAAAATCATTATACTGAGACAAAATATTTTTTTACAATTAAACTATTAGAGTATCTTGGCTGGTATTACACCCACTACTTTTGCACACTAAAAATAAGTTCTAGGGCAAATTTCAGCAGGTTCGTATGTGTAGAAGAAAAGATATAGCTTTTTAAATAAACAAAAATCATTATACTGAGACAAAATATTTTTTTACAATTAAACTATTAGAGTATCTTGGCTGGTATTACACCCACTACTTTTTCACACTAAAAAGAAGTTCTAGGGCAAATTTCAGCAGGTTCGTATGTGTAGAAGAAAAGATATAGCTTTTTAAATAAACAAAAATCATTCTACTGAGACAAAATATTTTTTTACAATTAAACTATTAGAGTATCTTGGCTGGTATTACACCCACTACTTTTTCACACTAAAAAGAAGTTCTAGGGCAAATTTCAGCAGGTTCGTATGTGTAGAAGAAAAGATATAGCTTTTTAAATAAACAAAAATCATTCTACTGAGACAAAATATTTTTTTACAATTAAACTATTAGAGTATCTTGGCTGGTATTACACCCACTACTTTTTCACACTAAAAAGAAGTTCTAGGGCAAATTTCAGCAGGTTCGTATGTGTAGAAGAAAAGATATAGCTTTTTAAATAAACAAAAATCATTCTACTGAGACAAAATATTTTTTTACAATTAAACTATTAGAGTATCTTGGCTGGTATTACACCCACTACTTTTTCACACTAAAAAGAAGTTCTATGGCAAATTTCAGCAGGTTCGTATGTGTAGAACGAAAGATATAGCTTTTTAAATAAACAAAAATCATTCTACTGAGACAAAATAGTTTTTTACAATTAAACTATTAGAGTATCTTGGCTGGTATTACACCCACTACTTTTTCACACTAAAAAGAAGTTCGAGGGCAAATTTCAGCAGGTTCGTATGTGTAGAAGAAAAGATATAGCTTTTTAAATAAACAAAAATCATTCTACTGAGACAAAATAGTTTTTTACAATTAAACTATTAGAGTATCTTGGCTGGTATTACACTCACTACTTTTTCACACTAAAAAGAAGTTCTAGGGCAAATTTTAGCAAGTTCGTATGTGTAGAAGAAAAGATATAGCTTCTTAAACAATTAAAAATCATTCTACTGAGACAAAATATTTTTTTACAATTAAACTATTAGAGTATCTTGGCTGGTATTACACCCACTACTTTTGCACACTAAAAAGAAGTTCTAGGGCAAATTTCAGCAGGTTCGTATGTGTAGAAGAAAAGATATAGCTTTTTAAATAAACAAAAATCATTCTACTGAGACAAAATAGTTTTTTACAATTAAACTATTAGAGTATCTTGGCTGGTATTACACTCACTACTTTTTCACACTAAAAATAAGTTCTAGGGCAAATTTTAGCAAGTTCGTATGTGTAGAAGAAAAGATATAGCTTCTTAAACAATTAAAAATCATTCTACTGAGACAAAATATTTTTTTACAATTAAACTATTAGAGTATCTTGGCTGGTATTACACCCACTACTTTTGCACACTAAAAAGAAGTTCTAGGGCAAATTTCAGCAGGTTCGTATGTATAGAAGAAAAGATATAGCTTTTTAAATAAACAAAAATCATTATACTGAGACAAAATATTTTTTTACAATTAAACTATTAGAGTATCTTGGCTGGTATTACACCCACTACTTTTGCACACTAAAAATAAGTTCTAGGGCAAATTTCAGCAGGTTCGTATGTGTAGAAGAAAAGATATAGCTTTTTAAATAAACAAAAATCATTATACTGAGACAAAATATTTTTTTACAATTAAACTATTAGAGTATCTTGGCTGGTATTACACCCACTACTTTTTCACACTAAAAAGAAGTTCTAGGGCAAATTTCAGCAGGTTCGTATGTGTAGAAGAAAAGATATAGCTTTTTAAATAAACAAAAATCATTCTACTGAGACAAAATATTTTTTTACAATTAAACTATTAGAGTATCTTGGCTGGTATTACACCCACTACTTTTTCACACTAAAAAGAAGTTCTAGGGCAAATTTCAGCAGGTTCGTATGTGTAGAAGAAAAGATATAGCTTTTTAAATAAACAAAAATCATTCTACTGAGACAAAATATTTTTTTACAATTAAACTATTAGAGTATCTTGGCTGGTATTACACCCACCACTTTTTCACACTAAAAAGAAGTTCTAGGGCAAATTTCAGCAGGTTCGTATGTGTAGAAGAAAAGATATAGCTTTTTAAATAAACAAAAATCATTCTACTGAGACAAAATAGTTTTTTACAATTAAACTATTAAAGTATCTTGGCTGGTATTACACCCACTACTTTTTCACACTAAAAAGAAGTTCTAGGGCAAATTTTAGCAAGTTCGTATGTGTAGGAGAAAAGATATAGCTTTTTAAATAAACAAAAATCATTCTACTGAGACAAAATAGTTTTTTACAATTAAACTATTAGAGTATCTTGGCTGGTATTACACTCACTACTTTTTCACACTAAAAATAAGTTCTAGGGCAAATTTTAGCAAGTTCGTATGTTTAGAAGAAAAGATATAGCTTCTTAAACAATTAAAAATCATTCTACTGAGACAAAATATTTTTTTACAATTAAACTATTAGAGTATCTTGGCTGGTATTACACCCACTACTTTTGCACACTAAAAAGAAGTTCTAGGGCAAATTTCAGCAGGTTCGTATGTGTAGAAGAAAAGATATAGCTTTTTAAATAAACAAAAATCATTATACTGAGACAAAATATTTTTTTACAATTAAACTATTAGAGTATCTTGGCTGGTATTACACCCACTACTTTTGCACACTAAAAATAAGTTCTAGGGCAAATTTCAGCAGGTTCGTATGTGTAGAAGAAAAGATATAGCTTTTTAAATAAACAAAAATCATTATACTGAGACAAAATATTTTTTTACAATTAAACTATTAGAGTATCTTGGCTGGTATTACACTCACTACTTTTTCATACTAAAAAGAAGTTCTAGGGCAAATTTCAGCAGGTTCGTATGTGTAGAAGAAAAGATATAGCTTTTTAAATAAACAAAAATCATTCTACTGAGACAAAATATTTTTTTACAATTAAACTATTAGAGTATCTTGGCTGGTATTACACCCACTACTTTTTCACACTAAAAAGAAGTTCTATGGCAAATTTCAGCAGGTTCGTATGTGTAGAACAAAAGATATAGCTTTTTAAATAAACAAAAATCATTCTACTGAGACAAAATATTTTTTTACAATTAAACTATTAGAGTATCTTGGCTGGTATTACTCTCACTACTTTTTCACACTAAAAAGAAGTTCTAGGGCAAATTTTAGCAAGTTCGTATGTGTAGAAGAAAAGATATAGCTTTTTAAATAAACAAAAATCATTCTACTGAGACAAAATAGTTTTTTACAATTAAACTATTAGAGTATCTTGGCTGGTATTACACTCACTACTTTTTCATACTAAAAAGAAGTTCTAGGGCAAATTTCAGCAGGTTCGTATGTGTAGGAGAAAAGATATAGCTTTTTAAATAATCAAAAATCATTCTACTGAGACAAAATATTTTTTTACAATTAAACTATTAGAGTATCTTGGCTGGTATTACACCCACTAATTTTTCACACTAAAAAGAAGTTCTAGGGCAAATTTCAGCAGGTTCGTATGTGTAGAAGAAAAGATATAGCTTTTTAAATAAACAAAAATCATTCTACTGAGACAAAATATTTTTTTACAATTAAACTATTAGAGTATCTTGGCTGGTATTACACCCACTACTTTTTCACACTAAAAAGAAGTTCTATGGCAAATTTCAGCAGGTTTGTATGTGTAGAACAAAAGATATAGCTTTTTAAATAAACAAAAATCATTCTACTGAGACAAAATAGTTTTTTACAATTAAACTATTAGAGTATCTTGGCTGGTATTACACCCACTACTTTTTCACACTAAAAAGAAGTTCGAGGGCAAATTTCAGCAGGTTCGTATGTGTAGAAGAAAAGATATAGCTTTTTAAATAAACAAAAATCATTATACTGAGACAAAATATTTTTTTACAATTAAACTATTAGAGTATCTTGGCTGGTATTACACCCACTACTTTTTCACACTAAAAAGAAGTTCTAGGGCAAATTTCAGCAGGTTCGTATGTGTAGAAGAAAAGATATAGCTTTTTAAATAAACAAAAATCATTCTACTGAGACAAAATATTTTTTTACAATTAAACTATTAGAGTATCTTGGCTGGTATTACACCCACTACTTTTTCACACTAAAAAGAAGTTCTAGGGCAAATTTCAGCAGGTTCGTATGTGTAGAAGAAAAGATATAGCTTTTTAAATAAACAAAAATCATTCTACTGAGACAAAATATTTTTTTACAATTAAACTATTAGAGTATCTTGGCTGGTATTACACCCACTACTTTTTCACACTAAAAAGAAGTTCTATGGCAAATTTCAGCAGGTTCGTATGTGTAGAACGAAAGATATAGCTTTTTAAATAAACAAAAATCATTCTACTGAGACAAAATAGTTTTTTACAATTAAACTATTAGAGTATCTTGGCTGGTATTACACCCACTACTTTTTCACACTAAAAAGAAGTTCGAGGGCAAATTTCAGCAGGTTCGTATGTGTAGAAGAAAAGATATAGCTTTTTAAATAAACAAAAATCATTCTACTGAGACAAAATAGTTTTTTACAATTAAACTATTAGAGTATCTTGGCTGGTATTACACTCACTACTTTTTCACACTAAAAAGAAGTTCTAGGGCAAATTTTAGCAAGTTCGTATGTGTAGAAGAAAAGATATAGCTTCTTAAACAATTAAAAATCATTCTACTGAGACAAAATATTTTTTTACAATTAAACTATTAGAGTATCTTGGCTGGTATTACACCCACTACTTTTGCACACTAAAAAGAAGTTCTAGGGCAAATTTCAGCAGGTTCGTATGTGTAGAAGAAAAGATATAGCTTTTTAAATAAACAAAAATCATTATACTGAGACAAAATATTTTTTTACAATTAAACTATTAGAGTATCTTGGCTGGTATTACACCCACTACTTTTGCACACTAAAAATAAGTTCTAGGGCAAATTTTAGCAAGTTCGTATGTGTAGAAGAAAAGATATAGCTTCTTAAACAATTAAAAATCATTCTACTGAGACAAAATATTTTTTTACAATTAAACTATTAGAGTATCTTGGCTGGTATTACACCCACTACTTTTGCACACTAAAAAGAAGTTCTAGGGCAAATTTCAGCAGGTTCGTATGTGTAGAAGAAAAGATATAGCTTTTTAAATAAACAAAAATCATTATACTGAGACAAAATATTTTTTTACAATTAAACTATTAGAGTATCTTGGCTGGTATTACACCCACTACTTTTGCACACTAAAAATAAGTTCTAGGGCAAATTTCAGCAGGTTCGTATGTGTAGAAGAAAAGATATAGCTTTTTAAATAAACAAAAATCATTATACTGAGACAAAATATTTTTTTACAATTAAACTATTAGAGTATCTTGGCTGGTATTACACCCACTACTTTTTCACACTAAAAAGAAGTTCTAGGGCAAATTTCAGCAGGTTCGTATGTGTAGAAGAAAAGATATAGCTTTTTAAATAAACAAAAATCATTCTACTGAGACAAAATATTTTTTTACAATTAAACTATTAGAGTATCTTGGCTGGTATTACACCCACTACTTTTTCACACTAAAAAGAAGTTCTAGGGCAAATTTCAGCAGGTTCGTATGTGTAGAAGAAAAGATATAGCTTCTTAAACAATTAAAAATCATTCTACTGAGACAAAATATTTTTTTACAATTAAACTATTAGAGTATCTTGGCTGGTATTACACCCACTACTTTTGCACACTAAAAAGAAGTTCTAGGGCAAATTTCAGCAGGTTCGTATGTGTAGAAGAAAAGATATAGCTTTTTAAATAAACAAAAATCATTATACTGAGACAAAATATTTTTTTACAATTAAACTATTAGAGTATCTTGGCTGGTATTACACCCACTACTTTTTCACACTAAAAAGAAGTTCTAGGGCAAATTTCAGCAGGTTCGTATGTGTAGAAGAAAAGATATAGCTTTTTAAATAAACAAAAATCATTCTACTGAGACAAAATATTTTTTTACAATTAAACTATTAGAGTATCTTGGCTGGTATTACACCCACTACTTTTTCACACTAAAAAGAAGTTCTAGGGCAAATTTCAGCAGGTTCGTATGTGTAGAAGAAAAGATATAGCTTCTTAAACAATTAAAAATCATTCTACTGAGACAAAATATTTTTTTACAATTAAACTATTAGAGTATCTTGGCTGGTATTACACCCACTACTTTTGCACACTAAAAAGAAGTTCTAGGGCAAATTTCAGCAGGTTCGTATGTGTAGAAGAAAAGATATAGCTTTTTAAATAAACAAAAATCATTATACTGAGACAAAATATTTTTTTACAATTAAACTATTAGAGTATCTTGGCTGGTATTACACCCACTACTTTTGCACACTAAAAATAAGTTCTAGGGCAAATTTCAGCAGGTTCGTATGTGTAGAAGAAAAGATATAGCTTTTTAAATAAACAAAAATCATTATACTGAGACAAAATATTTTTTTACAATTGAACTATTGGAGTATCTTGGCTGGTATTACACCCACTACTTTTGCACACTAAAAATAAGTTCTAGGGCAAATTTCAGCAGGTTCGTATGTGTAGAAGAAAAGATATAGCTTTTTAAATAAACAAAAATCATTATACTGAGACAAAATATTTTTTTACAATTAAACTATTAGAGTATCTTGGCTGGTATTACACCCACTATTTTTTCACACTAAAAAGAAGTTCTAGGGCAAATTTCAGCAGGTTCGTATGTGTAGAAGAAAAGATATAGCTTTTTAAATAAACAAAAATCATTCTACTGAGACAAAATATTTTTTTACAATTAAACTATTAGAGTATCTTGGCTGGTATTACACCCACTACTTTTTCACACTAAAAAGAAGTTCTAGGGCAAATTTCAGCAGGTTCGTATGTGTAGAAGAAAAGATATAGCTTTTTAAATAAACAAAAATCATTCTACTGAGACAAAATATTTTTTTACAATTAAACTATTAGAGTATCTTGGCTGGTATTACACCCACTACTTTTTCACACTAAAAAGAAGTTCTATGGCAAATTTCAGCAGGTTCGTATGTGTAGAACAAAAGATATAGCTTTTTAAATAAACAAAAATCATTCTACTGAGACAAAATATTTTTTTACAATTAAACTATTAGAGTATCTTGGCTGGTATTACTCTCACTACTTTTTCACACTAAAAAGAAGTTCTAGGGCAAATTTTAGCAAGTTCGTATGTGTAGAAGAAAAGATATAGCTTTTTAAATAAACAAAAATCATTCTACTGAGACAAAATAGTTTTTTACAATTAAACTATTAGAGTATCTTGGCTGGTATTACACTCACTACTTTTTCATACTAAAAAGAAGTTCTAGGGCAAATTTCAGCAGGTTCGTATGTGTAGAAGAAAAGATATAGCTTTTTAAATAAACAAAAATCATTCTACTGAGACAAAATATTTTTTTACAATTAAACTATTAGAGTATCTTGGCTGGTATTACACTCACTACTTTTTCACACTAAAAAGAAGTTCTAGGGCAAATTTTAGCAAGTTCGTATGTGTAGAAGAAAAGATATAGCTTTTTAAGTAAATAAACAAAAATCATCCTACTAAGACAAAATATTTTTTTATAATTCAACAATTATTGTTAATAAGCAGATGTCATGTTAGTTTTTAATATTATTTGTAATTTTGCAATGAAGGATCCTAATTTTTCAAAAATATTTAGGGGCCCGGGCCCCTATCTGTTATGTTTCGTCTCTGTCGGCTGCTAGCTGGTAGCTGCTAGTTTCAGTTTCATGCAAATTTTAGCAAGTTCGTATGTGTAGAAGAAAAGATATAGCTTCTTAAACAATTAAAAATCATTATACTGAGACAAAATAATTTTTTACAATTAAACTATTAGAGTATCTTGGCTGGTATTACACCCACTACTTTTTCACACTAAAAAGAAGTTCTAGGGCAAATTTCAGCAGGTTCGTATGTGTAGAAGAAAAGATATAGCTTTTTAAATAAACAAAAATCATTCTACTGAGAAAATATTTTTTTACAATTAAACTATTAGAGTATCTTGGCTGGTATTACACTCACTACTTTTTCACACTAAAAAGAAGTTCTAGGGCAAATTTTAGCAAGTTCGTATGTGTAGAAGAAAAGATATAGCTTCTTAAACAATTAAAAATCATTCTACTGAGACAAAATATTTTTTTACAATTAAACTATTAGAGTATCTTGGCTGGTATTACACCCACTACTTTTTCACACTAAAAAGAAGTTCTAGGGCAAATTTCAGCAGGTTCGTATGTGTAGAAAAGAAAAGATATAGCTTTTTAAATAAACAAAAATCATTCTACTGAGACAAAATATTTTTTTACAATTAAACTATTAGAGTATCTTGGCTGGTTTTACACCCACTACTTTTTCACACTAAAAAGAAGTTCTATTGCAAATTTCAGCAGGTTCGTATGTGTAGAAGAAAAGATATAGCTTTTTAAATAAACAAAAATCATTCTACTGAGACAAAATAGTTTTTTACAATTAAACTATTAGAGTATCTTGGCTGGTATTACACTCACTACTTTTTCACACTAAAAAGAAGTTCTAGGGCAAATTTTAGCAAGTTCGTATGTGTAGAAGAAAAGATATAGCTTCTTAAACAATTAAAAATCATTCTACTGAGACAAAATATTTTTTTACAATTAAACTATTAGAGTATCTTGGCTGGTATTACACCCACTACTTTTGCACACTAAAAAGAAGTTCTAGTGAAAATTTCAGCAAGTTCGTATGTGTAGAAGAAAAGATATAGCTTTTTAAATAAACAAAAATCATTATACTGAGACAAAATATTTTTTTACAATTAAACTATTAGAGTATCTTGGCTGGTATTACACCCACTACTTTTTCACACTAAAAATAAGTTCTAGGGCAAATTTCAGCAGGTTCGTATGTGTAGAAGAAAAGATATAGCTTTTTAAATAAACAAAAATCATTCTACTGAGACAAAATATTTTTTTACAATTAAACTATTAGAGTATCTTGGCTGGTATTACACTCACTACTTTTTCACTCTAAAAAGAAGTTCTAGGGCAAATTTCAGCAGGTTCGTATGTGTAGAAGAAAAGATATAGCTTTTTAAATAAACAAAAATCATTCTACTGAGACAAAATAGTTTTTTACAATTAAACTATTAGAGTATCTTGGCTGGTATTACACTCACTACTTTTTCACACTAAAAAGAAGTTCTAGGGCAAATTTTAGCAAGTTCGTATGTGTAGAAGAAAAGATATAGCTTCTTAAACAATTAAAAATCATTCTACTGAGACAAAATATTTTTTTACAATTAAACTATTAGAGTATCTTGGCTGGTATTACACCCACTACTTTTTCACACTAAAAAGAAGTTCTAGGGCAAATTTCAGCAGGTTCGTATGTGTAGAAGAAAAGATATAGCTTTTTAAATAAACAAAAATCATTATACTGAGACAAAATATTTTTTACAATTAAACTATTAGAGTATCTTGGCTGGTATTACACCCACTACTTTTTCACACTAAAAAAAAGTTCTAGGGCAAATTTCAGCAGGTTTGTATGTGTAGAAGAAAAGATATAGCTTTTTAAATAAACAAAAATCATTCTACTGAGACAAAATATTTTTTTACAATTAAACTATTAGAGTATCTTGGCTGGTATTACACCCACTACTTTTTCACACTAAAAAGAAGTTCTAGGGCAAATTTCAGCAGGTTCGTATGTGTAAAAGAAAAGATATAGCTTTTTAAATAAACAAAAATCATTATACTGAGACAAAATATTTTTTTACAATTAAACTATTAGAGTATCTTGGCTGGTATTACACCCACCACTTTTTCACACTAAAAATAAGTTCTAGGGCAAATTTCAGCAGGTTCGTATGTGTAGAAGAAAAGATATAGCTTTTTAAATAAACAAAAATCATTCTACTGAGACAAAATAGTTTTTTACAATTAAACTATTAGAGTATCTTGGCTGGTATTACTCTCACTACTTTTTCACACTAAAAAGAAGTTCTAGGGCAAATTTTAGCAAGTTCGTATGTGTAGAAGAAAAGATATAGCTTTTTAAATAAACAAAAATCATTCTACTGAGACAAAATAGTTTTTTACAATTAAACTATTAGAGTATCTTGGCTGGTATTACACTCACTACTTTTTAACACTAAAGAGAAGTTCTAGGGCAAATTTCAGCAGGTTCGTATGTGTAGAAGAAAAGATATAGCTTTTTAAATAAACAAAAATCATTCTACTGAGACAAAATATTTTTTTACAATTAAACTATTAGAGTATCTTGGCTGGTATTACACTCACTACTTTTTCACACTAAAAAGAAGTTCTAGGGCAAATTTTAGCAAGTTCGTATGTGTAGAAGAAAAGATATAGCTTCTTAAACAACTAAAAATCATTCTACTGAGACAAAATATTTTTTTACAATTAAACTATTAGAGTATCTTGGCTGGTATTACACCCACTACTTTTGCACACTAAAAAGAAGTTCTAGGGCCAATTTCAGCAGGTTCGTATGTGTAGAAAAGAAAAGATATAGCTTTTTAAATAAACAAAAATCATTCCACTGAGACAAAATATTTTTTTACAATTAAACTATTAGAGATCTTGGCTGGTTTTACACCCACTACTTTTTCACACTAAAAAGAAGTTCTATTGCAAATTTCAGCAGGTTCGTATGTGTAGAAGAAAAGATACAGCTTTTTAAATAAACAAAAATCATTCTACTGAGACAAAATAGTTTTTTACAATTAAACTATTAGAGTATCTTGGCTGGTATTACACTCACTACTTTTTCACACTAAAAAGAAGTTCTAGGGCAAATTTTAGCAAGTTCGTATGTGTAGAAGAAAAGATATAGCTTCTTAAACAATTAAAAATCATTCTACTGAGACAAAATATTTTTTTACAATTAAACTATTAGAGTATCTTGGCTGGTATTACACCCACCACTTTTTCACACTAAAAAGAAGTTCTAGGGCAAATTTCAGCAGGTTCGTATGTGTAGAAGAAAAGATATAGCTTTTTAAATAAACAAAAATCATTCTACTGAGACAAAATAGTTTTTTACAATTAAACTATTAGAGTATCTTGGCTGGTATTACACTCACTACTTTTTCATACTAAAAAGAAGTTCTAGGGCAAATTTTAGCAAGTTCGTATGTGTAGAAGAAAAGATATAGCTTCTTAAACAATTTAAAATCATTCTACTGAGACAAAATATTTTTTTACAATTAAACTATTAGAGTATCTTGGCTGGTATTACACCCACTACTTTTTCACACTAAAAAGAAGTTCTAGGGCAAATTTTAGCAGGTTCGTATGTGTAGAAGAAAAGATATAGCTTTTTAAATAAACAAAAATCATTCTACTGAGACAAAATATTTTTTTACAATTCAACTATTAGAGTATCTTCGGCGGGTATTACACCCACTACTTTTTCACACTAAAAAGAAGTTCTAGGGCAAATTTCAGCAGGTTCGTATGTGTAGAAGAAAAGATATAGCTTTTTAAATAAACAAAAATCATTATACTGAGACAAAATATTTTTTACAATTAAACTATTAGAGTATCTTGGCTGGTATTACACCCACTACTTTTTCACACTAAAAAAAAGTTCTAGGGCAAATTTCAGCAGGTTTGTATGTGTAGAAGAAAAGATATAGCTTTTTAAATAAACAAAAATCATTCTACTGAGACAAAATATTTTTTTACAATTAAACTATTAGAGTATCTTGGCTGGTATTACACCCACTACTTTTTCACACTAAAAAGAAGTTCTAGGGCAAATTTCAGCAGGTTCGTATGTGTAGAAGAAAAGATATAGCTTTTTAAATAAACAAAAATCATTCTACTGAGACAAAATATTTTTTTACAATTAAACTATTAGAGTATCTTGGCTGGTATTACACCCACCACTTTTTCACACTAAAAATAAGTTCTAGGGCAAATTTCAGCAGGTTCGTATGTGTAGAAGAAAAGATATAGCTTTTTAAATAAACAAAAATAATTCTACTGAGACAAAATAGTTTTTTACAATTAAACTATTAGAGTATTTTGGCTGGTATTACTCTCACTACTTTTTCACACTAAAAAGAAGTTCTAGGGCAAATTTTAGCAAGTTCGTATGTGTAGAAGAAAAGATATAGCTTTTTAAATAAACAAAAATCATTCTACTGAGACAAAATAGTTTTTTACAATTAAACTATTAGAGTATCTTGGCTGGTATTACACTCACTACTTTTTAACACTAAAGAGAAGTTCTAGGGCAAATTTCAGCAGGTTCGTATGTGTAGAAGAAAAGATATAGCTTTTTAAATAAACAAAAATCATTCTACTGACACAAAATATTTTTTTACAATTAAACTATTAGAGTATCTTGGCTGGTATTACACTCACTACTTTTTCACACTAAAAAGAAGTTCTAGGGCAAATTTTAGCAAGTTCGTATGTGTAGAAGAAAAGATATAGCTTTTTAAGTAAATAAACAAAAATCATCCTACTAAGACAAAATAATTTTTTACAATTCAACAATTATTGTTAATAAGCAGATGTCATGTTAGTTTTTAATATTATTTGTAATTTTGCAATGAAGGATCCTAATTTTTCAAAAATATTTAGGGGCCCGGGCCCCTATCTGTTATGTTTCGTCTCTGTCGGCTGCTAGCTGGTAGCTGCTAGTTTCAGTTTCATCTAAAGATGAAACTGCTGGCTGGTAGCTGCTAGCTGGTAGCTGCTAGTTTCAGTTTCATAAAATTTGCCCTAGAACTTCTTTTTAGTGTGAAAAAGTAGTGAGTGTAATACCAGCCAAGATACTCTAATAGTTTAATTGTAAAAACTATTTTGTCTCAGTAGAATGATTTTTGTTTATTTTGAATTTTTTTAATTTTTTACAATTCAACAATTATTGTTAATAAGCAGATGTCATGTTAGTTTTTAATATTATTTGTAATTTTGCAATGAAGGATCCTAATTTTTCAAAAATATTTAGGGGCCCGGGCCCCTATCTGTTATGTTTCGTCTCTGTCGGCTGCTAGCTGGTAGCTGCTAGTTTCAGTTTCATGGGCTCTCTAAAAGTACGTCATCGTGCGATCATGAACATCTTCACGTCATGAAAAAAGTGAGTGCAAGATGGGTACCGAAACTTCTTTCAGCGTTACAGAGACAGGAAAGAGTGCGCTGCGCTTCGGAGTTTTTGGATCTTTGTGGCGAAAATTCAAAGACTGTGATCGAGCGGCTAGTGACTGGTGATGAAACTATGATCTTGTATTATGACCCACAAAGCAAGCGCAAATCAATGGGATGGCGTTACAAGAGTGAAAAGCCCCCTAGAAAGGCAAAGGTGCAACAATCGGCTAAAAAACTGATGTGCACAATCTTTTGGGATTTTCAAGGCATTTTGATGGTGAATTTTAAAGAACGTAAAACAGTCGTGAACGGCTAATATTATGCTTCTTTAATTTATAAATAACGAGACAAGATAAAGGAAAAACGAAGAGGCAAGCTGTCTAAAGGTGTCCTGTTGCTCCATGACAACGCCCCTGTTCATACCGCTGGTGTTTACGGTTTAAGACATTTATTTCTCAAAAAGAATACAATTCACTTATCATGAGAAATACAAGATAATCATACATATTACTCGATACACAAACTTAACTTAACGTTTCGAAGGGTGCAGTTCGTCAATGCGGGTTCACAGAAGTTGAACATCCACCTCACAGTCCAGACGTGGCCCCGTCCGACTATTATTTATTTACAAATTTAAAGCGAGACTTAAGAGGAAGAAAATTTTCTAGCGATGAAGAGTTACAGGCGCCGTCTTCGATCATTTTGAGGCTAAACATTGTGATTCTTTTTGTAAAGGTTTAGAGATGTTGATTCACAGATGTCAGAAGTGTGTTAGTAGTATTCATGGTGATTATATTGAAAAATAAAATTGGTTTCGTTTCATTTCCTTCATTACTTCATAGTTAGGCCAATTCATTATGGGACCGCCCCGTATCTGCAAAACACAACCTCAACTGATGGACGGCGGCGAACTGGGCCGGCGTCGCGACGAGCGAGCACGACCTAGCCGCGAAGTTCGCCGAACGATGGACGATAATTCATGAACACTCGAGTTTCGGCGCGGCCGAAAGTTTCGGCCATTTCTTGGCCGAAACCGAAACTAAGGCCGAAACTAGATTATTTGGCCGAAACTGGCCGAAACCGAAACCGAAACCGAACTTTCGGTCGGTCACTAGTTCTTGTATGCATATGTCTACCATTTTCATTGTTTTGCCTGATATTTGCCAATATACGACTGCCACCTTTCGATTCTTTTTGTATCTTACTGAACCCCAATTTAATTTATCAAATAACCACACCACACCATTCAAAAAATGACTCTCATCACCTTCCTTCAAGGTTCAAAATCGTTTATCATAATTTCTGTGAGACGACAACAGACGAAAATCCGTCTTAGATTAACAGGAATAGAGCCTATTTTTCAAAATTCTTTTGGTTCGTCCATTTTGCAATATCGACAATGGCAAATATGCACGTGTGCTTACATGGAGCGGAATGAAAAAAAAAACTTACAGGTATACAATTTTACAGCTGACAGTCAGCTGTTTTGCGTTGAAAGTGGGATATTGGGTCTTATTGCGTGCTATTAAGGTTGATTTTCGTGTGGTTCAGAAGGTAGGTAATTTATTATTATTTTAAAGTATCGAGTGCCTTCGGTAGGTAAGCAATAATAAAATTATGTATGTTCATTGAAAGTACTAGAGGTCTTTATTTGGGATATAGTTTTCTTTGTTTCCACTTGGTCATTTTGAGTTTTTTAGAAGTAAATGCAAGTACATAATATTCGGTAGCTCTCTCGTACACACTAAGATCTCTCCTACAATATGCTTTTTCTTGATAATTTGTTATTTCCAAACAAAAATATTACTTAATTATTTTTTTTATATTCCTTTATAAAATATTGTGTACTAGCTTCCGCCCGCGAGGTATGTCGATAAAAACTATCCTATGTCCTTCCCCGGGATGCAATCTATGTCTCTGCCAAATTTTATCGAAATCTATTCAGTGGTTTAGGCGTGAAAAGGTAACATACAGACAGACAGAGCTACTTTCGAATTTATAATATTAGTATGGATTGTGTATTACAGGTCGATCGATCCAGTTAATGGAATGTCTGTGGATCACCACCACCCATACCATCTGTATACCAAGACCCCTCCGTGCCTCGGAAAGCAAGTTAAGTTGGTCCCGGCTGTCATTCGTGGATCTTTGACAGTCGTTACGGGTCGTCAGAAGCCCGAAAGTCCGACTATCAGTGTTACCAAGGGGTATGGTATTACCCAGTAACTGGGTTGTGGAGGTCAGATAGGCAGTCGCTCCATGTAAAATACTGGTATTCAGCTGCATCCGGTTAGACTGGAAACCGACCCCAACGCAGTTGGGAAAAGGCTAGGCAGGTGACGACTTATCTAAAAGGGTAAAACCATCATATTATGTAGCTTATTTATATTAATAATAACTCTTGGACTGCTCACTAATGAAATCGTAATCTATACCGTGTTATTAGTTATTACTTATCACTTTATTAGTAATTAACTGTTTATTTATTTTACTGCGATGATCCTATTTTGTCATAGGTGTATGGACAGTTACAACTAGACATACCCTAGCTCAGATACTTCAACTAACGCTAGGACCCTTAGGAGCCGAGAAAAAACCAAAAAAGTCAGAAAAAAGGTAAACGAATTAAAAGCGCAGGCAGGCGATGCGACGGGGTGGGTCGGGGGAACAAGAAATTTCACGCGGACGAAGTCGCGAGCAGAAGCTAGTCTATACTAATATTATAAAGCTGAAGAGTTTGTTTGTTTGGTTGATCGCGCTAATCTCTGGAACTACCAGTCGGATTTGAAAAATTATTCTTGCATTTGATAGCCCAATTCTTGAGGAAGGCTATAGGCTATTTAACATCACGCTATTACCTTTAGGAGCCGAGCAAAAAGAAAAAAAAGTCAGAAAGAACGCTAAGCAAAAACGAAGCAATAGCGCGGCCAGGCGATGCGATGCGACGGGGTGGGTCGGGGTAACAAGAAATTTCACGCGGACGAAGTCGCGGGCAGAAGCTAGTGTATTATAAAATGATATTTAAGATAAAATGCCGCTCAGTATAAATAAATCATTTGCCAAATATTGAAAAAAAAAATGCAGGACGTAACGTTGACACTCAAACAAATATTAGATCGCTTAAATATTATGAAGCTTCTTATTTTTTATTTTAAGTAACTCAAATTAATGTTTGTGAGTTGCTGTTCTGTTGATGTCTCGTCACTCACTTAGTAATACTATAACGTAAATTCATAATTCGTAATTTCGTTCATTCGTAATTTTTGTCACTTAAAACTTCAATTTACAGTCTCTCGTTTAAGGCGAAAGCGCCAGGGTAGCCCGCGAAATTCAATATTTTTGAGGTTTTTTGGAATTTGCTGGTCAATATTAAGTTGTACCTTGATTAATATATGAATCGCGGCCGTAAGAAATATGTGTTTACAGAATTATAATCATTAAAGTCATCAACACAACTCTCTAAGACCACGTAAGTCCAAAGAATAACTGTTTCATGAAATCATCATTCTTTGGACTTACATGGTCTTAGAGAGTTGTGTTGATGACTTTAATGATTATAATTCTGTAAGCACATATTTCTTACGGCCGCGATTCATATATTAATCAAGGTACAACTTAATACTGACCAGCAAATTGCAAAAAACGTAAGAAAATTTGAATTTCGCGGGCTACCCTGGCGCTTTCGCCTTAAACGAGAGACTGTAAATTGAAGTTTTGAGTTTTGAGGTAGCATCGTGGTGAGGAAGGGGTGTGTTGAACACCCCTTCCTCACCACGATGCTACCTCAGGCAGCATTTCAGTTAACCGGTTGGTCTATAGAAGCCACGCGAAAATGGAATTTGGTCGGCCACATCTGCCGCTTATCAGATGATCAATGGGCCAAACTTACGACCCAACTTTACGGTTAGCTTGCATCCTCCCACTGTTGGCCAAAGGCCACTCCCCATGACTTCCACCTCTTTTGATCTAGGGCTAAAGTGGACTACTGTTTGTTTGTTTGACCATGACCCAAAGGGTTCCTTTTAATGGCAAGCAATACTCAACATGCAGAAATCCTCAGAACAATGAGGTCGCTCCGCAAAGCCTGTGAAGCTCCCAGGAAGCTTCTGTGCTTTTGGGCGGAGCTAGGCTGGCTCTGTTAGCCAGAATCCCCACGCACAACGGACCGAATGGGAATCTAAGTGCAGAAAAGGGAGTCCCCTAATCATGGAAAGCGATATTGTGGCAGGCCCAGACTGAGATGGTAGGATAAGCTGGACTCGTTCAACGAGAACTGGTCCTTTGCAGCTTTGAACAGAGAGACGTGGAAAGAGAGTAGGGAAGCCTCTGCGCTGCAGTGGAACATCACAGGCTTTTAATAATAAATGTCCATTTTAGATAAGACAACAGAGATCCATGCAATTCTCAATATTCTGATGGTCAACAAGGAAAAAATAAATACACATGGAGAAAACTATAAATGCCGACTACTTGTACTTTTATTGTTTCTAATGACTTGCGTTTTTTTTGTGTTTGGGTCCTGTAATAATAATATATAATTGTAGTCCAATGTTAAGTTAGTATAACTACACTATTGTATTAGGTAAGCCTGTGATGATAGTTGTATGTGTTTTAAAATAAAATAAATAAAAATACTTAAGCATCCGAATAAGCTTGCGGGGCAGGGCTTACTATTCCAGAAAAAAAAAATTAGATTAGAAAAAAAAAAAGAAATTATACTCTCTAATCTTTAAGACAAGTGTGCTGATTAAATAGCCATGTTTATGTTATGATGCTGTGCCTCTGAAAGCGTGTTAAGCCACCGCTGTCATTTATACATCTTTAGCAGTTGTTTTGTGTAGTCAGAAGACCAAAAGTCTGACAATCAATCTTACTCAGAGGAATTATGTTACCTTGTAAATGGGCTGTGGAGGTCAGCTAGGCAGTCACTCAAGTTCTGGATATAAGTAAAATAGCTCTGGAAGCCGACCACAACAGATTGGGAAGAGACTTGGCAGATAGTTCTTTTTGTTTATGTATATGGTAATAAGGATCCATGTTCAGGCATAGCTGATGATCAGCTATTATTACTTGGCATAGTACATTAGAGTTGTTCATTAGATGAGTAAATTCAGTTCCTATTAAAATTATTTTGTGTTAAATTGTAGTGATAAAAAGATTGTTTTAAATGTCATTAGGTATACAATTAAAAACTTTTTGATTAACATTCTGGTTGTAACATTGACATTTTGAACAAAGTTGTTGAAGTTAGAATGATAAATTACGATGGCATATGTTTTATATTAAGCTGAGTGTTGCAATCAACAAACAATTTATCATGTAGAGGTTATAATAAGGAAACCCTATTTATTCCAGTTAGATACCAATTAGAACATTCTGGCGCATGTTTAGAGTACAATTAACAATACTTACCGGGTACGGTACTGCCTGTTTGACCCATTTTTCAAACTTCACCGAGATTTTCCACACTTCAAATTTTATTATCACAGATAATTCTCTATTTATACAACGTCTATGTCCTTTTAACACATTTAGGGACTCTAAATGTTTCACAACACACACAAACTTGACCTATGAACCGCACGCGCGCATGTTTACTATATTTATTTAATTAAAACACGATTATTGAATTACAGTTCGCAACTAAACCAATTTTATTGGGATTCGCATATCGTATGTCCTATATTCGCTTAGGATTAACTTATATTGTGATACCATTAATATTGCACTTGTTAACGTACTATTATTGCGAATTATAATAATTTTTATTATAAATTAAACATTACGGGCACTACGTCCACTTTGACAACTATTGCGATACGATAAAAATCGCAGTTCGGATACAATTACCTATGTCATTTGCAAACGATTTTTTGTGAAAAGGAATGACATGCAAATGTAGATCAATTTTTTTTTGGATTTATTTGGGAATCTGTTAGTAAAGTATTTCTTATGACGAAGTAACTAAACTAAATATGTTTTAAGAATATATTTAACTAATCATCTCCTTTGTAAATACGTTTTAGAATATGTATCCAAATATAATATATGTCATTTTATTAGGAGGTTTACACAATTAAATGTAAGTACGGCTGGCTTTATTTTATGTTTCCCAATCGAAACTTACAGATGATTATGATTACAGACTGTGCATAATACAGTCATGCTTACGGAGATCATGTACGATGTCTACGATTTTTGTACTTTTGTGTTATTTTTTAATAGTTTTCTATGATAACTCGAAAATAAGGAAACAAAAAATAAAAACGGGAATTGGTAGAAATCATTAAAATCATTTGGTAGAAAGTTTCTTGGGTATCTGGTAACATTCAATAAAAAAAAAACGGATTATTTTGAAAAACTTCGTTGATTGCTTGTTGATTGTTTTGAATTGCTTTTTAAGCAAAATGTCTATTAATAATGTGATAAACGAAAAGAAAAAGGCTTTGTTAGCTTACAAGGAAAAGATTCTAGATGATATCAAGCTTACCGAGAAGAGTATTGACGACTTTCGCGCTAATCATAAAAATAAGTGTGTTTTCGATGATCATGCTGACAGGTAAATGAAAATAAATACAAAGATAAGTTTTTAGTAATGCTCCGCTATTGTATAAATAAGCCAAACTTCATTAACATTGTGAAAATTGCAACCACAACACCACAACCAGTGTGCAACTCTCTTCTGTCTGTTTTCTTTACTACATTTAACATCTGTATAGTAAAAGGGGTGAAAGTACTAGAAATAGGGACTGGCTAAAGTAGACTCGTCTTTTATGGGGTACTGTTTAAAATTTTATAATAAAATACCGCCCCACATTCTTCAACTGAATGAGACAAAATTCAAGTCTTGTATAAAACGCACACTATGCAGTCAGGCATATTATAAGTTAGGGGATTACATCGCTGATAAAAATGCCTGGCTCAATGCTGGTCCTGCTCCACAACCATAATTAATTGATTAACACTTGAAAAATATTGTTGGAGCTGCTGAAGATTGTAAGACTATCTTTGCATTGTATAATTGCATAGCGCAAGTGTGAGTTCTATGTACATAGAACTCACACTTGTGCTATGCTAGCTACCATTTACCGGGTAATATCTCTTTCATTGACTTGAATGTGCCCTGGTGGTTGATAGTATGTCATACTCACACAAATGTCTCGCTAATGGTGTTGTGTGTGTTCATTCATTTAGCTCCCTTCAAAATGGTTGAGCTGAATGGTGCTGATCTAAGTGTCATGTTCGTGAACGGGCACCGTCAGTTGGGGCTGGTCATCACTTAGCTACCTCGGCCTATCTTTATTTTAGGATTGTTGTTTTCTTACTTTTTGCTGTACTCTGGACGCTTTTAACGCATACTCATTGTTTTTTACTTCGTTCTCACATATCATTATAAATTCAACATTAATGATGTAACTAATATTTTTGCAAAAATATTGTAGGGGCCAATGGTTGTAGGCACCGTACACTATCACTTTGTTGATGTTGGTTTAGTTGCGGAGCACACAGAAAGAACCACAAGTAGAGTTTTAAGGTTATATTAAAGGTTGTAGTTAACAAGGTAGAGTGGTAGCGATTCTTGATCTTGACAAGTGGTTAGTTCCACAGTTGTTGTCTGACTTGCTCTGCTTAGCGTGAAAAGTTATAATTATAGCGTAATATTTTGTGACGCACGCCACCAAAGTAGGTTGCTGCGTTTGCAAAGTAAATGTACAGTTGATGAGACCGTACAAATATACATCATTTAAAAGAGTGTCCATGGAGTTTCTTGCCCGTTCTTCTCCATAGGTACCTACTGCGCTTTGGAATGGGCAACTAGCTTCATATTTTCTGACAGACCAATTTCTTGACAATTCAAAATTTCCTGTAAATGGTTCAATTGAAATAAGTGCTTTGAGTTTATCCCGTACCCAAAGCAAGAGTAATTAGAGTGAAGTATTTTCTGGGCACACTCATTCCATTCCATCGTAGACCTCATCCATCGCTTTTTACCAGGACAGATTGTGGTCAAGTGCGATTTCTTGAATCCTACTAATCAGTCAGGCGGTACGATGCAACGTAGTGGGTCAGACAACAGACAACAAGAAATTTAACATGAAATCGCGCGCAGAAGCTAATATAAACATAAAATATATGGTCTGTGTCTGTAATAAATGCATAAAATTAAAATAAAACTTTTCCAACACTACAGTTCAGACTCGGAAGATGACTTCGCCACTGCAATCGACATGGGCCCTTCAATCACCCAGTTAAAACTCCAACAAGCTATGATGAAGGACTGTCTGCTCGCCACCCAGGAGTTAACCTGCTTGATGGTACTACAGTCTGAAGTAGACGTGCTGGTTAAGGAGCCTAAATATGAAAGGTGACCTGTTTAATATCTTGTCTTCTATATTATCTGTACAGACACCAGCACATCAAGCTACTACAATCTGTCTTTCTTTAATAGATTTTCAACTTTATCGCTGAAGCTAAAAATTTGACAGTTTCGGGTAGCTTGATGTGCTGGCGTCTGTACTTACCCATACTAATATTATAAATTCGAAAGTACCTCTGTCTGTCTGTATGTTACTTTTTCACGCCTAAACCACTGAACAGATTTCGATAAAATTTGGCAGAGAGATATATTGCATCCCGGGCAAGGACATAGGATAGTTTTTATCGACATACCTCGCGGGCGAAGCCGCGGGCGGAAGCTAGTACATACTATTATTACGAATTCGAAAGTATCTCTGTCTATCTGTCTGTATGTTACCTTTTCACGTCTAAACCACTGAACAGATTTCGATAAAATTTGGCAGAGAGATATATTGCATCCCGGGCAAGGACATAGGATAGTTTTTATCAACATACCTCGCGGGCGAAGCTGCGGGCGGAAGCTAGTTCATACTAATATTATAAATTCGAAAGTAGCTCTGTCTGTCTGTCTGTATGTTACCTTTTCACGCCTAAACCACTGAACGGATTTCGATAAAATTTGGCAGAGAGATATATTGCATCCCGGGCAAGGACATAGTATAGTTTTTATCGACATACCTCGCGGGCGAAGCCGCGGGCGGAAGCTAGTCCATACTAATATTATAAATTCGAAAGTAGCTCTGTCTGTCTGTCTGTATGTTATCTTTTCACGCCTAAACCACTGAACGGATTTCGATAAAATTTGGCAGAGAGATAGATTGCATCCCGGGGTAGGACATAGGATAGTTTTTATCGACATACCTCGCGGGCGAAGCCGCGGGCGGAAGCTAGTCCATACTAATATTATAAATTCGAAAGTAGCTCTGTCTGTCTGTCTGTATGTTACCTTTTCACGCCTAAACCACTGAAAGGATTTCGATTCGATAAAATTTGGCAGAGCGATAGATTGCATCCCGGGGTAGGGCATAGGATAGTTTTTATCGACATACCTCGCGGGCGAAGCCGCGGGCGGAAGCTAGTACATACTATTATTACGAATTCGAAAGTATCTCTGTCTATCTGTCTGTCTGTATGTCGGTCGGTTTAATTTTATTTAATTACTTTTTTATTATGATACCATAATGTTTAAGTGAGATTATTTTCGCATTTTCAGAGAGCGTCCAGTAACAGAGGCAGGTACGTGGAGGGAAGTCACAGCTGAGTGCAGAATAGATCTAGTGCCCTTCACTATGACATTCTTCATGCATACTCCTGTAAGTGCCATGGCTAAATAATAACATTAGCACAGGTCGATCGGTCAGGTTAAGCTACGCTTGCCGCGGTCGGCCTGTGGATGGGTGACCAACTTTACATACCGAGACCCCTCCGTGCCTCGGCACGTGAGAGCCGTGGTGATGAAATTGTAGAGGTAAACAGGGTGTAAAGTTCACTCATACTCTATAGAAAAGGGAGGATCCTCCGACCAGACGGGTGTTGTGTCTGGCGGGCAACTGCCCGTTGATTCATGTCGGGCCGTTGTATCTATGCTAGTTGCGCGGTAAACTCTGTTTGCGCGATGCAGGATTTGCGTGACGTCAGTATGCCGCGTTGTTTGCATGTGGCGTTGTAGATACCGCTACAAAATAATTAACACAAAATAAAGCACCGGTCTGGGTTCGAACCTACGACCTACACCCGTAAGTCGCGGCCGTTACCACTGGCTCACCAGGGCACACGGCTTGTATAAAGTAAATGTCTGTACTTGTAAGCAAAATATGCGCATTGACGTGGAGTTGCGGACACCAGCCCGTATTACCTATTACCTATGTCTGTACTTTCAGGATCGCAGGTTTGCTCCACCATCGTACCGAGGTCTTCGCGTGGTCCCCGTAAAGAGTGCACATGAGTTGGAGCTCTCCGAGTCAGTGCTGCACAGTTTGAAGGTCCCCAGCGATGCTGTAGAGGTAAGGTTTCAAAGCGTAGCGTGTGACCCAGTATCTGGGTTGTGGAGGTCACATAGGCAGTCGCTCCATGTAAAATACTGGTTGGGAGAAGGCGCCAGTAAAGCTTCCAGCCAGCATGATCTTCAACAATCATCGTCATGACCGGCATGATCTTCAACAATCATCGTATTTCAGCCAATTTAGACAAAACAGTACCCGGCGATAAATATTGCACATCGACGTATTCGATCCTATCGATTTTGTACAAAGAATAAAAATAATTATCAAAAGAAAAAAATCATAATTGTTTTAACAGCTCCTAATAGATACCGGACTGTTTGTATTTCGTGCGACAGAGATAACGCTCTACGAAGCCGAAATTAGCCGATTGTGTCTTTTCAAAGGTCGATGAGCAATATTTATCGCCGGGTACTGTAGGTACACCTAAACCTTCCTCATGAATCACTCCGACCATTGGTGAAAACGGTATGAAAATCCGTTTGAGAGTTTTTGAGTTTATCGCGTTCAGACAGACAGACACACGCGGCGGGGAAACCTTGTTGTATTATACACTAGCAGCGCCTCGCGTTTTGACCCGCATAATTTCGATCCCGTGGGAATATCGGAATAAAAAGTATCCTATGTGATAATCCAGGAAATGGTCTATCTATGTGCCAATTTTCATCCAAATCTGTTCAATGGTTTACGCGTGATTGAGTAACAAACATCCAAACATCTTCACAAACTTTCACAATTATGATATTAGTAGGATACGTAGGGATAAATATAGGTTTCATTACGATGTTTTGCCTTCACTAAGACCTAATTTATCAGTATTTATTTATTTATTGTTTAGTTTTGCAATGTTACTCAATATCACGCTTTTTATACATAGGTACCTATTCGTTACTGTTTTTATGTGACACAAATTTATTTATATTTGTTTATTTAATTATGCATACACATTACACACATCACGATGCAGTATAAAACTGATTTACATCCGTCACCTCACACACCAGGTCCAGTTGAAAACCAGCGTCAGGCACTAGTTGTCTGGCATTTTTGCTGTACTGGGCCTTTTTGGCGCAGCCGTGAGGCACACTTTCCTGCTAATTTGTTACATCGGACGCACTTTTTATTTTTATCTTATTTTTTATCTGATGTACGACTAATATCTAACTATCTGGTGTATTGTGTGTCTCTTAGTCTGTGCTAAATAAATGTATTTTCTTTCTTTCTTTCTTTCTAGACCATTCAATGATTCCTTGAAGAAAGGGACCATTGAATTCCTTAGCTAAACACGCCAAACTCGCGTTTATTTCGCACGGTTTGGTTCATTGTGTCATAGAGAATGTCAGAAAATATTTTGTTCAACTTCTATAAATAGGTATTTATTAAGATATATACAACTTTAATTCAGTCAAATCTAAAAATAACAAAATTGAATCCTATTTTATCAAAAACTATACAGCAGTGCGATTCTGTAACCATCTCACCGTGAAAATAGGTGAAGTGAGCGTGGAGTGAGCTGTCAATAGTGTCAATTCCTAGCAAAAACAAACTCGCTACCTACACCTAAATTTTCACCGTGAGATTTTTACAGAATCTACCGGCTGAAACTAAAAAATAGCGTCGAAAAATTCATCCGCATCGCTGTCGACTGGTAAAATAAATAAAACAAATAAATAAAATTGAAGTGTCTGTTTATAATATCAAAATAACAGCTCTTTACTAAATGCATATTATTGTTACGAGCTTGGGGTTCGTGACAATAAAAACTGCCGATTTAATCACCAAAAATTGACACTTTAATCACAACACTAATTACAACTCAAATACACTAATTAAGAAACACAATGTCACTTACTGATCACTCTTAGTCGCACTCGAATATCGCCTTCGATGTTATCGCATGTATAGCTTATTCAAAACTATGTGTGTCTCGCGGCCCACCCGGCCTTATATAGTGCCGCAGAGCTAGTACATAAACATCTAGAACGTTCGAGTACATACCGGTCCCGACTGACTCGACGTCGATAGTTCTCGGAATTACTAGTACTTAGAAAAAGGACAAGTAGGGTCAAGGTCCTAGTACCAAGGTACTAGTTCCGCTACCCGATACTAGATGGCGCTAGTGGTAACTAATGTCGCCATGTATCAAGCATTATTTGCGGCGCGCAACATTATGAAAATGTTACTAAAAAAAAATGGTGGTAAAAAGTCATTTTTTTTAAATGTTTGTCTGTCTTGATTGTTCCGTCTAATCTCCGAATCGGCTGGACCGGTTCTGACGGGACTTTCACTGGAAGATATTGAGTACCTTAATCTTTATTTAGAAAAAGAATAAGGGTTCCGCGCAAAAAAGATCTAAATCCTGAAATCAATTTATTTTCCGACATGCACAGGCGACAGCTAGATAATAATATTCTTTTTCAGGTGTTAAGGAGTTATGCGGCAGGCTACCGTTCTCGGCGAACGACCCTCGCTCGCTTGGCTAATAAATATTCGACCGCATTGTTTATGGAGCTCCACGTAAGTTAAAACATAGTTTTGTTACGTCGTTATATTCAATAGTAAAGGTCAAGGTTAATCTATGTTTGCCGCGGTCAGTCCTTGGATGGGAGACTATACGTTTTATACCTAGACCCCTTCGTGCCTCGGAAAGCACGTTAAGTTGTTACGGGTAGTCAGAAACACGGACGTCTCAATCAGTCTTACTGTGTGGTTTCGAGTGACCCAGTAACTGGCAGCTGCATCCGGCAGTACTTCAGCTGCATCCGGTAAGACTGGAAGCCGACCACAACATAATTGGGAAAAAGATTATAGAGGTATGAGGAACAGAGTGTAAAGGTCACTGAACCTCTATAGAAAAGAAAGGACCCTCCGACCAGACGGGTGTCGTGTTGGATGGGCTACTGCCCAATGATTGTTCTCCGGACGTTGTATATAATATTCTAGTTGCGCGGTAAACTCTGCTTGCGAGATGCAGGATTTTGCGTGTCGTCAGTGTGATCGTAGTTCCCATGTAGCGGTGTAGATGCCGCTACAGGATCTTTTTTTCTGTATCCTGCTTAACGCAACAATCTGTCCTTAGACATTTAGATGCTCTACTGTTCGAATCTATTCCGTAATTGGTCTTTTTTAGCATTGAGGAATTGTCAATTGACCACTCTCACTTATTTTATTGAGAATCGATTTAGAAGAGTTGGAACACTGTTCCTCCTCAGTCTTGTGTATACAGTACTTCCAGACCCCACTAATGCTCGGTTCCTATAAACAGAAACGATGGTTTTGCTTACCAATAGTAGCATTTTCTTGTTGCCAAACTGGGAATATAAATACATCCGTAAGCTAATTGTACCTGTGATGCTCTGCTTCCATAGTTATGGGTCTACTATGCAAAGCTCTGAGGTCTTTGCTTCATTATTGGTAAAGATAAAAGAGTCTTTAATTTTAACCTTTAACAGTCCGTATGTTATAGGAATCGGCCATAAGTCAGCAGCCAGGGAGTTGACATGTTTGGTCAGTTTTTTCTGGTAGTTTTGACTACGGGTAGTGATTTCTTGTTTCACCGTTTTGAGCTTCAAATCTTGTAGGATGTATTTCTTGGGTATGCATTTGGGAATGTTAAGCATGGATCTAATGGCTTTGGTCTCAAACCTTCCCAAGATATCAATATTGCTGTTACTGGCTGTTCCCCAGAGTTCAATGCCATGTCCAAACCGGTTTCAATATGGTTTTGTATATTGCCATTTTGCCTTCGTTGGTTAACTGAGATCTTTTACCAATCAGCCAGTACATATTTCTCAGCTTTGTATCTAGGGTTTTGCGTTTCATCCAGATGTGCTTACGCCAAGTGAGCCTTCTATCTAGGTGCATGCCGAGGTATTTCGCAGTGTCATCGTGTGGAATTTGTTCGCCATTTAAAGTGATTGGAGGACAGTTACCCTTTCTTAAAGTGAAAGTGACTTTACAGGAGGTGACCGCTACAGGATTGACAAATTATTGTCAGTCTATTTATCTGTCTGTTTTCAGACTGAAGGAGGCTTCGTGCTAAAATGCGCAGATCTGCTAGAAGTATCTTGGAGACTGGAGAACAAATGGTCGCCAGTCGCGCCGTTCCATCATAGAATGAAGTTTGATTTGGAATTTATGGGTAAGGCAACTTCTACTTGCGTATTGACACGACCCATAACGATGCCTTAGATGACACGACCCATAACGATGCCTTAGATGACACGACCCATAACGATGCCTTCGATGACACGACCCATAACGATGCCTTCGATGACACGACCCATAACGATGCCTTCGATGACACGACCCATAACGATGCCTTCGATGACACGACCTATAACGATGCCTTAGAGTGAAAACCTCGTAAGTGTAAAAGAAGTAACTTGTCGGGAGGAAGAAAGAACTGCGTGCTGTAAAATTTTTGTACGGCGTCTTTTATGTTTTTTTTACCGACTTCAAAAAAGGAGGTTCTGTATTCTTATTAATTAATATGGAAATTTAACCCGCTTTAATATCCAGAACTGTTCGATACTATAAGATTATCCGAAATGCATAAAATGCTACTTACATTCCCGAGGTTTTCACTCTAAGGCGACGATAAGCATAGCTAATGTGCCGTGGTGAAAACATTAGCGACATCTGAAACTATGAAATGAAGAAAATGGTCGAAAATAGATACATCTAGTTTCGAATGGACAAAACTCCATTTAGTGATTTTGATGCAGTGGTGCCGATTCGTTTAGTTTGAGTTCTGTACATCTTTTTCTTTCTATTTCATTAAGAAATGATAAATTTTAGTTTAGTCCTGTCAAATTAATCAATAAATACCTGTATGTATTGTTATTGCAGAGGAATCCTACATCAAAATAATAACGCAAACCCACAAGCAACTTCTAGACCCTGCTATAAAGACAGATGAACGTACCTTACTCCTGGCGAAAATTATAGCCACCTGCTTCGAAGCGCGAGGTACAATAGACCCTGAATCAGACCTAGAGTCGAAAACGACAGAAAGAGACAACGATATAGATAAAATAGACAGTGAATCGGAAAAGCGAGATAGCGAAGTTATGGCTCCTCCTAAAAGTCTTCCCAAGAAAGGCAAGCAGAAAAATAAAGTTAGTTTACCGAATACTGCTCAGAAAAGAAGTATTGATGAAGACAATGATGATGCTGGTGCTAAAAAGATGAAAAATGACATCCCTGAAGCTAAGAAAAGTGTAGTTGATGCTAATAACGCTAGGAAGAGTAAAATGAGTAATGTGGTCAATGAAGGTGGTAAGAAAAGAAAGATTAATGACGATAATAAAGTTGCCAACAGTAAAAATGTTAAAGAAGTTGGTAATATTGAGGATGGTAACGCTAAAACTGACAATGTTAAAGAAACTGACGATAACACTAAGCCTAAAAACCTTAAAGAATCTGAGAATAACGCTAAATCTAAGAATTTCGAAGATAAAACCGCCAATAGTAACTCGAAACCTAAAAATATGAAAGAATCTGCACCTACTAAAAATAAAACCACTAAAATTAAGAATAAAGTTTCTAAGGAAGCAGGCGATAATGCAACAAAAGATATCAATTCTAAACCTAAAACCAAAGTTTTAAAGAAACCAGCGAACGTAGAGACTGCAAAGGGAAACATTAAAGATGTCCAAAACAAAGGTATACATAAGGATCCTATTAAAGCAAAAAACGTTAAAAATGTCAATAATAAAGCTAAAAATATAACAACGAAGGAGACTGGTGATCTTGAAGAAAATAATCCAAATGAAAATAATGTGAAACCTAAAAATATTGAGAAAAAGAAACTCAAAAGTGTTGCTAATGCAAAAAGTGAAGAAGTTGCAAAAGAGACTGGGAACCCTAAAGAGAATATTGAAAATAATGCTAACACTAACAATATTGAGAAGAAGCAACTCAAAAAGGTTGCCAATACAAAAATGAAGGAAAATACAGATGCGAACAAAGACGCTGGGCACCCCAAAAGCAAGATTGCTGAAAAAAATACGAATTCTGTTAAAAATATTGCAAGTAATATTAATAAAAATGACAATAAACCTAAAAATACTGACTCTGCTAAAGCAAAAAATGTTGCTAATACAAAAAATTACGAACTAACTTCTAAAAAAGATGCTCAAAAAAACGATGATCAACCTAAAATAGCTACTGAAAATAGTATCAAAAATAAAGAAAAACTACCAGAAATCGCTAATAAAGGTTCAGAGAAAACAGTTAAAGACAGAACAGTAAAAAATGACGCCCAAACTGTTATAAAAGTTACAGAGAAAAATACAAACATAAGAAACAAAGAAAAAATATCTCAAGTAACTAAAGTTGCAGAGAAAACCGCTACAGACAAACCTATACCTTTAAAAGACGTACCTGAAAAAGTGTTAAGCAGCAATTTAATTATTAAGAGTACTAAAAACATAGTTAAAAAACCTGTAACTCACAAAATAGCATCACACAGATATTCATTAAAACCACAAAATCCTCCAAAAATATTAAAAGCTGGTAACACTAAAACTGTCACCACTGGCAACACCGAAAAAGAAAATGGCGGCAAGGGCTCGAAAATCCCGCAGAAAACATTATCAATTATAAGTGAGGGTTCTTCAAAGAAAAATCTTTCAAGGATCAGTACTAGTAAGTATTAAATATTAAATCTTTACATAGCTTTCCCGAGACTTAGAATAATAAAAAGAAATATTATTAAATTTTTATCATTATAGAATAATAAAAAAATATTATTAATTTTTTATTATTATAGAATAATAAAAATTCGACGACGACAGCGGAAAACGACGCGGCTCTGATAGCTGAGCCCTTTCTGTTTGCACAGCTCTTAAGATTCGACATGTGATGTATAATAATAATAATAATAATACTTTATTTGCCAAAATGTAGGTGTACAAAATAGTATGATGTTATTATAAATGTGGCCCAATTACATTCTACCATTACGTGTGGTGTGCAAATATTTAATTTCATAATACATTAAATTATTGAAAATGTCATAATATTCCTTCATTATTTCTATAAGTTACAAAATGTCTAATTAAATAAATTAATTGCAAATATTAAATTTCACAATGCATTACATACTTTATAAAGTCATCATAACATTACATCAGTCACCAGTATTGATATGATAGATATGAATGTCAGATTTTATGTATTAATTGAAATGTCAATGTCCAAGAATATCGTTATAATGTCAAAATAATAATAGTCAGTAAATGTCAAATTAAAAATATCTCAATCATAAATCAAATCAAATCAAAATTTAAAATAAAAACATCTAAAAACCAAATTTATTGACATTACTTTTTTTTCGACATGTGACATAAATTCCGTAACATTATAATGGCCGGGCCACACTACTGTGATATGCCAATCATTATTGCCATAACTTCAATAACGCCTAGGTGTAACCACGATTTATGGTCATAATTTTACAATGCCAATCAATATGGCAAATGACGGTAGACAATAGCTCGGTAGACATATCTAGGTAAACTCTAGTGTAACCATACCACTTCACGCAGTAATTTAAACGGTAATTTAATGCCATAATTATTGCGGTAACAACCCGGTAGACGGTAAGGTAGTGTAGCCGTAACATAAAAACATTTTTCTTTAAGCCACTGAATCAGCTTTTTCTTAAACATAGGCAAAGGTAGTTCTTTAAAGGCAGCCAAGGTATGTCGCAGCCAACTAATTTAATTAGCCGTTTAGTTAACCGCTTAGCCTTTAAACTAAACGGCGGCCGTAATAACTAACGGCCTGAATGATATCAATTATAGTTTAGGTTGGAACTGTAACCAATCACGCGCGAGCCGAATTGGTCGCAGTAACTAAGCCAGGGCACCCCGACCAAATGGGTTAGGTTAGAACTGTGATCAACTAGCGATGTTCAAATCCGCTATAAACTGTAAACGTGTTATAGACTATAAAATATATTCATATAGTCTGTTATTTTATACGCTATAATTATAGCGCGCTATTTCAAAACTCGGGCGCAGTCTGAACGCGGAGACGCTATAATTTAGCAACACGCTATCACGCTAAACGGACTTGATGAATTGATGATGCGCGGTAGATATTATTTCGCAACGCGCTATACATTATAGTCGCTAACGCTATCTTGCTATCTCGTTCTGGCCCCGCTGTGCGAACGCTATCTTGCTATCTCGTTCTGGCCCCGCTGTGCGCGTTTAAACTTTTATTCATTGAGTAGGTTGAGGCGCTATAATATAGCGCGAAGTCAGAGCCGCTATAGCACACGCTATACGCTATTTACAAATAGTCTGTTATATTTTGGCGCTATACGCTTTATTAACCACCACTATGATCAACTGCGTGCGAACCGAGAGAGCGAAGCGAGGCGAGCACTACTGCCAAAGGCCAGGCGGTTAATTAAACGGCTAATTTAACCAGTTGGCTGCGACACCTTTGCCACTTTCAAGAATTGGGCTGTCAAATGCTAGTTTCACAGATTATACGAAAAAGTACTACTCAAAAGTATACATAGGAGCTGCAAAAAAAAAATTAAACGAACCTTGATTTTTACTGACTAGTTAACACGTGATCCTTAGACACTTTTGATGTTAAACTCACATAATAAAGAAATCCAAATGTTTTGTCAAGTCATAAAAATCCTGCGAAGCAGAGCGTGTCAATAATCCATATTAATATAAAGGCGATTTAGATGAAATTTGATGTAGAGATAGCCGAGTCCCGAGAAAGGACATAGGATAGTTTTTACCTGACTGCGCCAGAAGGAGGGTTATGTTTTTCGAGTGTATGTATGTCTCTTTGGCACGCTCTGTAGCCTAAACGGCTTGATCGAATTCAGTTTGAGAGGTGCCGTTAGATTCGTTTTAATTGTGAGAGAGTACGTTACAAAAAAAAATAAAACGTTATAGAATATAATTTTCGTAGAACAATATTATTATAAGTAATGTTATAGGTATCAGTAATATATTAAGCTTATCCGCTTGTAATAACGTTACAGATTAATTTGTAACGTTCATAAGTTTTCGTCTTTTTCGTCATATTTTATGTCATGAAGCTGGAAATGTTGAAAAAGTTACTTGAGAACATTTTCGAATAATAGTGTTACATCCAAATTAGACCGATTTTAAATTTTCCATAGAAACAGAGATGTCCAGTTCTTTTTTAAATAAGATATTTCGTAAATGTTTTTAAGTTACTTTTGTATGCTGCTTATGCGTATGAAGTTTCATTAAAATCGGTTCATTCATTTCGAAAAACAAGACTTGAAAGTTTGTATGAAATGCCGTAAGCGTTAACACTCTTAAGCATTTTAAAAATCCGTGTATTCTTTAATTGAACTTTTCTAAACATTGAGTCTTGAACTAAGCAATTTTACGATCGGGAAAATAAAAGTTTCGTTCGTCAACACTGTGGACGAACGGAATTTTTGACGTGACAACGTCTAATAAATCGATGAAGCTGGCTGCACACACGAAAAAACATGACTCATGTAGCGTTACCTCGCGGCCTTGCTCTGTAGCGTTTAGCGTTCCATGGCGGCTTGAAGTGCAAGCGAGAGCGCGGAACGAGCGATGAGAGACAGATGATGTCGAACGATGCCGAATCGGCCTCCGCGTTCGGCAATTTTATTAATGTTTTGTTATGATGTTGTCACGTTAAACTATCGTCCATAAACCGACTTTACAGACAACCGATTTTTTCCTCGATTGATTGATTGATTTTTGACGTGACAACGTCTAATAAATCGATGAAGCTGGCTGCACTCACGAAAAAACATGACTCATGTAGCGTTACCTCGCGGCCTCGCTCTGTAGCGTTCCATGGCGGCTTGAAGTGCAAGCGAATATTAACAAATGCAATGACGTTGTCACGTTCAACTATCGTCACTAAACCGACTTTACAGACAACCGATTTTTTTTTTAATGATGTGGGTATTACAGATCGGAGATAATCGAAAGGCATTCCCGTTCATCAACACTGTGAACGAATGAAACTTTTTTTCCCGATCATCAGATACCAACGCACCTGTCAGAATTATTAACATTTTCATTATTTTCAGGAAAAATCCCTTCGAAGTTAAAGACGATTGCTCAAGAGACGTTTAAGCAGAAAATGGTCAAATCTACTAATATACCTCGTAAGTATTTCTTTTTAATTGATGTTATTTCCACAACGAATATCAACTTTATTCTAGTGTAAATTAAGTCGATTTCATAATGACTACTGCTAAAATTGGCTTACATCGGCAAGCGTGGTATGGGACGCCCCCTAGCTAGATGGTCAGATGACCTTAAAAAGTTGGCTGGGACAGACTGGATGCGGAAGGCGGAGGACAGAGTATTATGGCGCAGTCTGGAGAGGCTTATGTCCAGCGGTGGACTGCGATGGGATGAGCTGATTAATTAATTGAGTATTTCCATTGAGAAAGTGAATATGGGTGACCATCTTTACATACCAAGGCCTCGCCGTGCCTCGGAAAGCACGTTAAGCCGTTGGTCCCGGCTGTCATTCGTGGATCTTTGACAGTCGTTACGGGTAGTCAGAAGCTCGAAAGTCTGACAACCAGTCTTACCAAGGGGTATCATATTACCCAGTAACTGGGTTGTGAAGGTCAGATAGGCAGTCGCTCCGTGTAAAATACTGGTATTCAGATGCATCCGGTCAGACTGGAAGCCGACCCCAACATAGTTGGGAAAAGGCAAGGCAGATGATGATTTCCATGGAGAAAGTCGGAAAAAATCATGGAGTTGTACTGTTTTAAAGTTCCTTTAAAAAAAAACAACATTTTTCGTAATTAAATTGTGAACGCAGTATTATGCGTTTTGAAACATTTCGTCCGAATCTAACACTATAGCTATTTCTTCCGCCAAGGGTTGCCGTGACCCGGTTTGAAGGGTACGTTAACAATATTTTAACAAAATAAATTTTATAATAAAGAATCGTTTGCCACCTCATTAATCAAAATCGTATGAGGAGTTTAGGTTCTACGGTAGCACATACGTAACGACAAACGTAACATAGACTGCTAAAAAAATATCCCTTCTTTTTTCTGAAGTATGCTGCTCGCTGCACAGTTCCCCACCCCTCACCTCCGTGGTCACATGAGTTTTTGCTGGCTGTGTAGTAAGCACAACCACTAGCTTCGTGGACAGAGCCGCCATAAAGTTTTCATCAGCCTGTAAAAACTATGAACGGTCTTTAAAAATCTAATAACGTTACGTGTATAATCGTGTGTGATCTCAATTATTCTACACCATTCATTTGTTAAAAAAGCAACCCCTTTAACCTAGACATAAATATAAAAAAATCATCAACATATCTGTGATTCGTCAATTTTATTATCTAAAGCTTTGGTTTCTTAAGAAAGCAGTGAACGGTCACGCAATAACGGCTGTCCAAATACAGAGTGTTTTCTGACACCTTAATGTCAAATACTGGTGAAAATGACAGATTTTCAGGAGGGCCGATATAATATGAGCGATAATAGGCAGGCCTTTGATTGCGTGCACCATAACACGCTTTTACGTAAACTACGTCATTACGGTGTCCAAAACGAAGCTCGCAATGTAATAAATTCTTATTTACATAATAGGCACCAATGTGTAGAAGTTGATGGTGTGAAATCTTCTGGGTTACCAGTTCAGTTAGGTGTACCTCAAGGCTCAATGCTGGGTCCATTCCTTTTCTTAGTGTATATCAATGATTTGCCATTCTATTTTGCGAACAGCTTTCCCAGAAAACCCAAGCTATGTTCGTCATTGGAAAAATGGCGTAAATATCGTGTTAAGGAATTTCCTATTTTTAAAATCTGTTTACAATTTTTTTCTTTTTTCAGGGTTGTTAAAGAAGCCTGCTCCGAAGACGACATAGTTGATAGTTTTTAATGATAATTGTGTGCCTTAATTATAAATTAATTATGTTATTAAATAAAATCATTATTAAATAAAAATACGTGTTTTTATACTAAAATGTCTTTTATTTATTCAAATAAATGGTAGAAATGATTACCTTATAAATCATGAAATAATTATTAAAAAAATACAATTAGAAAATTGATTGAAATTAAATCAATTATGATGTCACTAAATTGATAAAAAATATCCTTAAATTCATTTTAATGTCAAACTTATAGCTAGAAAAATTCAAATTATATAAAATGAAGAGTCACAAAAATGTTTATAAAATAAAAATTATTTCTAATCTAATATCCCGCTGAAAACGGAAAGTTCTTGTGAGTATCGCCCATTCTGAAAAGCAAAATTTTGTTTAATAACAAAACTGAAGCTTTGTCAAATACTAAATAGGATTTTAAAGAAACAATTATTGATATAAGACTCGGATATTATGACTTTTATAGTTTTTTTTTGTACTACACTGGGATCCATGGTCGTACTGCCAAAAATGTAAACAAATATAGTTTATGGAAAAATAACTTGTAATTCCTACACAATAAAGTGCAGTTTACGCTACAACTTCAAACATTTTCATAACTTTTGCAATAGTGCTACTCACTCTGAAATACCATTAAAAGAAAGTTTATATTTGCTTAACTTGAAATAATCAATTTGAATAGAAAAAACATATATTTGAATAGACTTTTGCTGGCAGCGCGACCATGTTGGCGCTACAACGGTATCCTAGTGTAATGCAGGGTGTCAGAGACAACGCCACGCAAGTTGTTCCTATGAATTCAGTACATCATCATTCTGAAACCGCTGCGTTGAAATATTTCGACAGTTATTAAAAAAAAAATCTGTTCACTACATTTTGACCGCGTTTGTACTTTTGTATGAGACAGCCGATTTATTTTTGATAACATACTAAAAATTTCTTCACTAGGGGGTCTAGAAACATTTGATGAATTCAAGGTTACAATAATTTGCGGTCGATGCGGCTGTATAGCTTTTAATACCGTTTTCCTGTAGATGCAATAGCTAAGGTAAACCATTATAAACTCGATACCCATTAAGGCCGCTATCCCACTGGCGTTTTACGAGCGTTGACGTCAACGTCACGTCTGCGCAGCGTCGACGCCGCGCAGACGCGACGTTGACGTTGCGTCGTCGCGTGGGAAGCATTAACGTCCACTGAACGCGACGTTAATGTCGCGCACATGCACCTGTTGCCAACAAACGCGACGTTAACGTTGCGCAGACGCGACGTCGACGTCGCGTTCAGCGGACGTTAATGCTTGTCACGCGACGACGCGACGTCAACGTCGCGTCTGCGCAACGTTGGCGCTGCGCAGACGTTCGAGAGACGTCAGTTTTATTCCACGAATAAAAAGTTATCTGTCGATTGAAAAATCAGCCCTAATTCAAATAGAGGACCGCAACTCTCCCGACAGCTGTCTGCTGTCGGGAGCAAAGCAAATCAAATAATCGAAATGTGTCATTTTCGATACGATAGCCTGTGTCGGATGGTTGTGGATAGCTATGCAGAATCGGTGCTAAACTTACCCCTTAAAAACAAAGGTCCGTTTATTCCTATTGAGCGAGTTCAGTGCGTCAATATGCGGCCCATCCAGCGTGAAGGTCAGAGCTTGCAGGTTGTCCCATAGGTGGGCTGCTGTCGAGGCCTTCACAACCACACTGCGGCCTGACTGGATCTGGTACCTGTGGGTATGTATTAGAATTTACATTTTCAGGTTATTTTAAGTTGGCTAGCTAAACTCCGCAAATGAGATGGGTATAAATATCTAAACACAATAAGAAAATAGTTTTTCTCAATTAATACTCTGGTCCTTCGAGCCGAATTAAAAAGAAATCTGAAGCATTTCAAGAAACAGTCTGTAGTTCAAGTAACAACGCTAAAAGCGGACCACTGAGCATTGGAAAAATATAATTTAAAAGAGTGTCCGTGGAGTTTCTTGCACGTTCTTCTCTATAGGTGCCCACTACGCTTTGGAATGGGCAACTAGCTTCATCTTTCCGACTGACAGACTCCTTGACAATTCAAGAGTGCCTGCAAATGGTTTTATTTTTTTGGGATGCATGAAGAAGCCTCGTGTAGCGCAGTTTGTTCCGCCAGTTACTCAACTGAACGCTCGCGCTCGGCGCATCTTGGACAGTCACACCCAACACCTTATTTGACTGGCCAATTCTTCCCTTGCGTTGGTAGGGCTAACGCCCGCCTGGTTTGCGACCACCCTCCCACCGGAGTCCGGCGTCTAGTAGCGTGCTGTGTTTCGTCGATGCGTGGGAGTTCCAGTGCCTTGGGCATCTTCTGGGCACGCTCGTGCCGTCATAGACCTCATCCATCGCTATCCATCAGGCGTGGTCGGGGTCAAGAGCGGGCCAATTCAGCAATAAAAAAAAAAGAAATGGTCAGAAACGGGTACACGAATTCTTAAATTCCTAATGGAAAAACCCTACAATATTTCGCCCAAGCTGGGAATCGAAGGACTTACAACGGCCAGAAGGCCGACGAAGCTGTTACATAGTTCGTTTAGTTTACCTTATCAGCACCTGTGCAGGCGACACATTTAGTCCGGCAGCGATCACTCGGACAAACTCGTCATCAATCACAGGGGCTGTGAAGTTCTTATATTCATCAGGGGTTCCCTGTGAACAGAGATATATTTGTGTTGACTGAAGAATATTTGTTGAGGGGTCTCCTGGTGCCAATAGCTTGTATATAAGACTTATTTTAGGTGTAAACGATATATCCGCTCCGATGTCGCGAAATCTCCAAAAGATTTCGGTCAAAAACGCAGGAACTGTCGTGAAATCTCCTGGAGACTTCGCTGCCCGTTAGTGGCGACCGTTTTTGTATTCATATCCACTCAAACGTCCGAGTCTGACAGCTGCCAACGCTTAGTACGTCCGCGCGCGCGCGGACTTACGAAGCGGTCGAGCGCCCAATGCCGTCACCGATTTAAAGCCTATTTTCTAACAAACTACAACTATTATGGCAAATTAAAAAATACCTGTATAGAGCTGACATTATAAGGAATCAAAATATGTGAAAACTAAATTATAACTCTTATCTTAAACAGTACAAAAAAAAGTTGAACTTTACAATAGTGGTGAAATTTGAGTAAAATATTTATTAATTACAAGTTTTTACGAAATATTTTGTAATATACTTCTACGCTATTTATTTATTAATAAACTAGATTAAATAATCTTTATTTTGATACCAATATATTATTACTTATAACAAACAGTGTAGCACAACAAATCAAAACAAACTGCCCATTCCTGTATGAATTTGATATCGCCTATCGCATCGATATTGAATAAAAACGTGTAATCCTAACATTTTTTGCCATATTCCTTTCATTTAAGTCTACACAGATATTAATAATTACCTATTTTTCCAATTACAAGAAGTATTTTACTACAATATATAACATATCATACAAAAACTTAACGAAAAACCGGCACACAACAGCAAAGGTTTTGCTTGTCGATTTTAACTCATTTAAAAACATCCTATCAGACTGTGGATGCTTAGAATTTGTAGATATTCCGAAAGAATGAATCTTCAGGAGTATTTCAATATATAAAACCTAATAGAATTGAATAATAAACTCATTTTTACTTACATTTTAAAGTCGGCACTCACAGACACTTTAAAACAATTCAATGCACTTGACATAAAGTTCGTAAACAATTTTTTTTTCGATGCTTGCTGTGACCCAACTTTCTGCTTTATCGACCCTTAGACCCGTTATTTAATATAGAGTCATCTAGTGGCACACTCATGAAGCTCTTTGAAACGTTTCACAGATAAAAACTCGTTTAAAGTGTACAAGTCAGTGAGGCTGCCATAGTCGCCCTAACGCTCAACGCCAAAAAACTTTGGGCGACTATAGTCGCCCGGACGTTTGAGTGGATAAACTGTATCTGTACTGCTCTAACTTGCACTAAGTATAGCGGAAAGAACAAGGATGGCATACAGTCACTTGTCAAGTTTCTCAAACACAAGTTGAAGTAAAAACTTGTCCTATTTTACGTCCGTGCGCTCGGGTCGCCTAAATGAGGTGTTTTTGTAAAGCTTGTGGGGTGAAACAAATGTATAGGGGAGGTATGTATGTTCTTTTTATATGTCCGTGACTACCACCGGACCACCAACGCCAATTGCTTCGATATTTGGTAAATAATTAGTACTCAATTGGTATGTACTAATTAGTGCTCGAACAACAAAAGTGGTACCTTAGTAGTTTTCAAGAAAATCGACTTTGAAGGTGGTCCGGCGGTAGTCACGCTTCCTTCAGCAGGACCACCATGAGCGCCAAAAAGGGGGCACGCTACAGCTATTCTAAGTATACAAATAATTAGTACCCATAAATGTGATATATTTCGTAAAAAAAAAACAGAACTGTAACATTTGTATTTACCGAGAACTCGACGATGATAACTTTCTCGCAATTGCTCAGCAGGACCACGAATTTGAATGTTGATTCCAAGTTAGAGAAGCTTGTCGCTTTCCTCAAACCCACATTGAAAATCAGTACCATGCGAGATAAAATTAGTACCCGAAATTCAAAATGGGCTTGTAGAGGTACTATCTTTCGCCCTCGAGCTACGTCGATAAAACTACCCTATGTCATTGTACGGGATGCAATCTATCTCTCTGCCAAATTTATCGAAATCCGTTCAGTGGTTTAGGCGTGAAAAGGTAACATACAGACTAGATATGAGCGCCGCGCCGGCGCGGCGGCGCGCCGCCGTCGCCGTGAGTTCATGTCGACGCGTCGTCGCCGAGTGAAGCACGCGGCGCGCCGTCGCGACGAGTCGCAACTTGCTCTCCCGCTCGCACGCGCGGCCCGGCCGTATTACTTCGCCTAGTCGCCTCGCGACGCTACGCTCGCTCGTCGCTCACACTCAGTCGAGTCGAATATTTCACCGAGTGAACGTGTATTAACTTAAAATGGCTCAGTTTCTCATAAAAGAAAATAAGTATTGAAATGATTATTATTCAGTAAGTAAACGTGATCTCCAATTTTATTTAAAAGACTGTAAACTTATATTAACAATTATTAAAAAATATCATCATCATCAGCCTATAGCAGTCCACTGCTGGACATGAGCCTCCCCTAAGGAGCGCCTTAGCGCCCTGTCGTCAGCTTGACGCATCCAGCATCTGCCTGCAGTCTTTCGCAGATCGTCATCCCACCTGGCCGGAGGGCGTCCTACACTACGAGTCGCGGTCTCCACTCAAGAACTCGTTTACCCCAGCGGTTGTCGGTTCTTCGCGAGATATGACCGGCCCACTGCCACTTCAGCTTGCTAATTCTTTGAGCTATGTCGATAACTTTCGTTCTCTGTCGGATGCATTCGTTACGGACCCTATCCTTCAGAGAGATTCCGAGCATAGCTCTTTCCATAGCTCGCTGAGCGACTTTGAACTGGTGGACCAGCCCTATCGTGAGTGTTGTCCACGTTTCAGCCCCGTAAGTCATGACGGGTAGGACGCACTGATTGAAAACTTTAGTTTTCAAGCACTGCGGTATAGATGACGAGAAGACTCGACGTAGTTTCCCAAACGCTGCCCTGCCTAGCTGGATCCTTCTCTTGGCCCCCCTCTCAAAATTGTTTTTACCTAACTGCAGAATTTTCCCGAGGTAAGTGTATTCGGAAACAATTTCGAGAGGGTGGCCGTGCACGACGACCGGTCCTGGGTCAATGAGGCCATTGATCATGACTTTGGTTTTATCCAAATTCATGCCGAGACCGATGTGTCGCGAGGCTGAAGCTAGGCCGTCCAGCATCTGGGTTAGCTCCTCCAGCGACTCCGCCATCAAGACTATGTCATCAGCGAATCGCAGGTGTGAGATGTAATCGCCGTTTATGTTAATGCGCTTACCTTTCCAGTCCAGCGTCTTAAACATATCTTCCAATGCGCTCGTGAACAGTTTCGGGGATATGACATCCCCCTGTCTCAATCCTCTGCGCAGTTGGATGGGTTTGGACTGCTGATCCTGTACTTGGACACACATGGTGGCGGCGTCGTAGAGACATCTCAGCACCTCGATATAACGACAGTAATATAGCTTTACCTATAAAAAATATAGGTAAAGCTTTTTAATATGGTTTTCTTTAAGTTTTTTTTAAGAAATCTTTCCCTGATAAAACAAATTCTAAGGCCCACGGCCGGCCACGTCGCGCCGCCGCGACGCCGCCGCCGCCGTGGAAATTTTAAGGCCACGCCGCCGCCGTGGCATTGGCCATCGGCGCTCATATCTAATACAGACAGACAGAGTCACTTTCGAATTTATAATATTAGCATGGATGAGAAACAGGGCGTAAAGTTCACTAAATGATAATAATAAATAAATGATAATAAATGATTTTATTTTGTAAGTAGGTTTACACAAAACAATTTTACACGTCAATCACATTTTTTAAACTAGATGAGGTCGGCGTTTCCTATCTGACTACTCTGAGAAGAAAGGCCGAAACAAACTCAGAGGTCATAGTCTCTTTTAGACAGACATAATCTTGGTCAGGTTATGTGAAGACCATGTAGATCGATGTCTGAGATGGTCTTTTGAGGAAAGAACCACACAGATTGAGAGGACCTGTCCAGTCAGTGCACGCATTTGTCAGAAATCATGCAGCTCAACTCAAGACTTAAGGAGCTCAACGTTTCGACGAACAATACCAAAGAAAGGACATTTGGGTAGGCCAAATAAATTACTCAAACTGTCAGACCATGGAGAGAAAAATAAAAAAATATAAAATGAATAAAACAAATGACCCACATCGTCTTCACATTCACAATAATTAAAATAATCTAATACTTTCTACACTCATCCTCCATAGAAAGGGATGGATTCTCCGACCAGACGGGTGTAGTATCCTGTGGGCTGCGTGGGCACCTGCTCGATGATTGATGTCGGGATCCATACTAATATTATAAATGCGTCAGTGTGTCTGTCACTCTTCACGCTTAAAGCCGCTGAACCGCTTTAGATGAAATTTTGTCTCAGGAAAGGATATACATAGCGTCGTTGAAGTTCTAACACCACGTAAGTCATTTTTGGCGGTTTTGACATTTTGATGCCATTCGCTAGAGAATTTGGGTTAAATAACTATTTTTTGTAAATAGTTACTGTTTCTACATTAAATAGAACTATAATTAAGTATACACAAATAGTTAATTTGTATTATTATAGTATCTATAAAACATTATGCAGTTTTTTCTCTCTCTCCTGAAAAGTTGCTATTTTTGACTTCCGTGGTGAACTTGAACTTCAACGACGATAGGATAGTTTTTATTCCGATATTCCCACGGAATCGAAATTTACGCGGGTGACAACCGCGGAGCGCTGCTAGTATTGTATGTATGCTAGTCGCGTGCTAAACTTGCTTGCGCGATGCAGGATTTTTTTGCGTGATGCGTAGTTTGTATGTGGCAATGTAGATGCCGCCACAGGCTCATTGTGTATTGTAGTCTGCAGAGCTTTTAGAGAGAGAGAGCTAAGTAGAACTTACCTTAGAGCCGAGCACTCCGAAACAGCTGAGTGTGATGTTGCGTTGATCGCAGAAGGTGTGCAAGCGGTGCTGCGACAAGTAAGGATGGCATTCCACCTGCAAGAAGGTTTATAAGTTATAATTGTCAGAAACTTATTTTACGAAGTATTGCAGTTGTAGGGTAACAGGCATTGCTTAGCATGACCAGCATATAATATTCCCACTGCTGGGACATCGTCCTCGTCTCTGTGAGAGGGAGTGGGTTGTAATCCACCATGCTGACCCACGGCAGGTTGGTAGATGTTACATGTCTTCGAATGTTTGGTTCTAGAACGGTATTCTCACGATGTTTTCCTTTACCGTTTTGAGAGGAGTGGTGATGAAATAATTTACACAAGGTAATAAAGTACTTGCTTGGGTTCGAATCCACGACCTATGTTCACACACACACGTGAACACGTACATCACACACACATGGACCGGGCAACGCAAGACCATCGCGCCGACCGCACGACACTGCATCGACCGCCACGACAGCGATCGCACCATAATTTTAGAACTTAGTTTTGCTACTTTGTGTACCTACCGAATAAACCTTTTATACAGTCCACTCGTCTTTCCATCATCTGGGCCTATCTAACCTATATCTCGTAAGTCGCATTGCAGCCGTTTCCACTGGGCTACCACTGCTACACAACAGTCAGATGCTTAACATAAATGGATCAACTGCCATTCCACCCAAACGTTATGCTACGATTTGTTACGTTGTTTTACAATATATTGTTGCGCGCCACAATTGACGCCTGGTACATGGTGACATTAGTTACCACTAGCGCCATCTAGTATCGGGTAGCAGAACGGTCAAGGTCCTAGAAATTCCGAGAACTATCGACATCGGGTCATTCGGGATCGGTATGTACTCGAACGTTCTAGATGTTTATATAGTAGCTCTGTGGCACTATAATAAGGCCGATGTGAGCCGCGAGACACATAGTTTTGAATAAGCGATATAAGCGAGTACATCGAAGCGATATTCAAGTGCGACGAAGAGTGATCAGTAAGTGAAATTGTGTTTCATAATTAGTGTGTTTGAGTTGTAATTAGTGTTGTTGATTAAAGTGTCAATTTTTGGTTATTAAATCGGCAGTTTTTACTGTCACGAACCCCAAGCTCGTAACAATATTATGAGACACTAGCTTCTGCCCGCGACTTCGTCCGCGTGAAATTTCTTGTTACTCCGACCCATCCCGTTGCATCGCATCGCCTGCCCGCGCTATTACTTCGTTTTTGCTTAGCGTTCTTTCTGACTGTTTTCCTTTTTTCTCGGCTCCTAAAGGTCATAGCGTGATGTTAAATAGCCTATAGCCTTCCTCAAGAATTGGGCTATCAACGCAAAAATAATTTTTCAAATCCGACTGGTACCTAGTTCCAGAGATTAGCGCGTTCAACCAACCAAACAAACAAACAAACTCTTCAGCTTTATAATATTAGTAAGTATAGATTTCAGCGGGGTAATTGCATAACAGTTAAGATAAACCTGCACCCTAATTACGTAACACACTTCTGACACACACAATCTGAACAATTTTGAAGGATAATGCTAATCCAATGCTTCATTTGTTCGAAAAATTTGTCTGCTCAACAACGTAAATAACGCAATGAATGATGTTTAAGTGGCCTTTTACAGTCCACTAGCGCCGCCAATCGAAAAAATGTCATAACTCGTAAATAGAATCAAAAATACAAAATGTGGTCTATTATTACTGTAGAAAAGGCAATAACGTAATTTTATAACACATTGTCAACACTTGAAATATAGCTGTTTAGCTAAATCGTGCATTTGTAACAAAAACGGCTGTTTATGACCCCGCCTCCCCCGCTCTTTCCGCTGCCCCTATGACGTCCGGTCCCGTCCCGCACTCAGACCTCATACCGCTAAAGATACATAAAATCGTGTACTGCGCATGTCAAACCACGTGGTGTGCCAAGTCTCATCTTTCGTGGCACGCATTGTACCTACCCCGCAGGTGAGTAAGCAATATAAGCAAAAGTACTGTTAGTTTTTTCTGTCACTATCTATCTGTAGGTACCTTGTTACCCAGTAACTGGGTTGTGGAGGTCAGATTGGCAGTCGCTCCATGAAAAATACTGGTATTTATAGCAGCACCCGGTTAGACTGGAAGCCGACCCCAACAGTTGAGGCAAGGCAGATGGTGTGTTCCATCCGGTTAGAATGGAAGCCGACCCTAACAGTTGAGTTTATTTATCAGGGACAAAAAACAGTTACATGATACAAAATACAGAAAAATACTAAAATAAGATTAACAAACATGTAACCCACGCCATTGTCCACGTTGTAACTAAAGGTTAGAAGTGCTAAAGACATAAAAAGAAAGAGAAAAGTAAAACAATAGTCGCTGCCACAATAATAATGCTGTGTTACTTAGCTTAGATTAGTCTAACTTAAAATACTCGCTAGACAAAATATCTACAGCCATTTTCTTAAATGATTCCTTCACTATTTAAAATCTTACCTGGTTTATCACTGGTTTTCGTCTTCCCTTATCTAAAATCCTCTGTATCTGTTGGGAGTTGAAGTTGCTGACTCCAATGGACTTGGCGAGGCCCTTAGTCACCAGTTCTTCCATCCCAGTCCAGGCGTCGAAGTAGTCATACTGAGAGTATTGTAAGACTGTGGCGATTTTTGGTATGGGGTCGGGACCTTCCTGTTGGAGCAATGAAGTTGGTATATATGTCATGGACCAAGTGATTATTAGGACATTATAAAAAATGCCCGGGCAGTTTGAAAAATGCCCAATATGAGAGGGCAGTGTGATAACAACTATTGAAATAATCAAATCGACCAGGCATTTTTTATAATGCTAGTCACCTATGGGGCAGAACAATTGAAACCAGGTTTAATTACTGTAATTTTTATTTCAAACGTAGAATCAATATAAAATCAAACAACATCTTTCCATTCATAGACACTCTGCTGGCGATAGGCGACTAAGGATGCAAGAGCGAGCGAAGGGCACCCCGAGGTTAGGTTTGATTAGGTTACTTTAAACCTTTTACACAGAAATAAGAGTCCCGCTAAGCGGGGCTCCGTTGACATAGGATGCAAGAGCGAGCGAATGAGAATACAAATACCTTTAGTTACGATTACATACAATGTACCTGTGATTATCAGATTGCCCAAAGACCACACGGCAATATGTATAATGTCGAGGCAATGTGATAAATAAGGAAGCTCAAATTATAATTATTTATTTCGCCCTAAGTAGCTTGTCATTATTCATAAAATTTATGAATGCGCGGGCATTATGAAAAATGCCCGTATTTATTACTTGGTCCATAACATATACAACGTGTAACGTTAAATGCGCAAAATCTCATAAGAGGTCATTGTACTCATCATTATGAACAACTTTTACTATGAGACCAAACTTGAAATCGCAAATAAAATCTGCTGTTTATTTATTTATTTAATACTTCAAGCACATAAATGAATGTACAGAGGCGGACTTAATGCCATAGGCATTTTCTACCAGTCAACCTTTGGGTGATGCAGAGACAAACAGTGGTAGGTGCAATCATGAACATTGAGGAGGCTGTATACGAGTAGTATATTTTGACGAGTTATGCGAGCATAAATTTAAGGAACAACTGATTTTTTTTCGCGTTTTCAATTTGCTCTAACGAAATGTCAAAAGTCACTTGGAGACCGCTAACGGGCTATGGAACGAATATATTAGGTGTGCAACGCGCAGACCATATTAGGAACTCTATGTAATATGTATACTTCGTTCCGAAACAAAAATAACAGACGCATTAGCCAGTCATATTACCGACGTGCAGTCTTCCCATCCTCATCTACGAAGCGCAAATTAGATCTCTAACGAAACGTCAAAAGTCACTTGGAGACCGCCAACGGACTATGGAACGAATATATTAGGTGTGCAACTCGCAGACCATATTAGGAACTTGTAATATGTAGGTATACTTCGTTCCGAAACAAAAATAGCAGACGCGTAACTGCTGGACGAAAGTGGAACTGGGCTGACGCATGTCGTAGCAGCAATAAAACCAGCACCGAAATGGCAAGAAACGACAGCGCGGAAGGCCCAGAAAAAGATGGCTGGATGAACGATTCCTTCTTAAAAGCCCACAGTCGCAGTAGACCGGTAAAAGTGGAAAGAGGGAAGGGATACCTTTGTCCTAAAGTGAAACAACTAAAAGCTTATGATAATTAAATTAGCAACGTGGTAGCTAGGAGTTATTACGTGTTAGTACTACTTGGCTTACCTTAAAAGACATGGGGTTATGTATCAAGTAAAGGTCAAAGTAATTGAGACCCATGTTCTTTAGCGAAGCCTTGCAGGCCTGCTCCACGAGGTCAGACCGGTGGTACGTGCTCCAGAGTTTGGAGATGATGAACAGGTCCTCTCTATGGGCATAGAATTAAGAAAATATCTATTAAGTTATTTAATAAGAAGATACACACGTGAAAAACTTATGTTATTCTGTCCTGTCGTCCTGTCTTTGCTTTCGCGCAGTCTGATAAAAGTAGATACTAGCAGTTGCTCACGACTTCGTTTGCATACAATACAAACTGTATTGTTGCAACCACTGAACCACTGTTTGAGGTGTTCGTTAAATATTGAGAAATTTTAAACTAAAATTCCCCTTTTTGCAAAGGATTTTTTTTTAATTTCGCGGGAGAAGAGTTGACAAGTTCACTACACCAAATTCTCAATTTAAAAACCGGATGATAAGCCGTTTCAAAAACTTTGCTTTATCGAAAACTTAAGCTGTTTGCCACTTACCGTTTCACAGTGCCATCGTCAATTTTAGCTTTAATAGCTAGTCCTATTTCCTTCTCATTGCCGTAGATGTAAGCTGTGTCGATGGCTCGATAACCCATGTCGATAGCTGCGCCAATCTGGTGCGGTATTAAGCGGGGGTCCATCTGCCAATGTAGCGTGGTATTAGTTTGCGAAACACAGATTTGATAGATATATACGTATGCAGGATGTTAATTCAGAACGCATCATAACTTTAATATATGTGTAAATAGAAGTATGAATGTTCTAGAACCAAAAACTTGAAGACGTGTGACATGTGACATCTACCAACCCGCACTGGGCCCGCGTGATGGATTACGGCCCTTCTTTCTTATAGAGAGGTGGACCTGTGCCTGGCTGAATATGCCAGAAGATCTATGTACAGCTATATACTTACCAAAGCGGTGCCCAATGCCAGCACAGGTATTTCAGAGCCATCAGCCAGCGGTAAGTAAAGCATATTTTCTAGCCTTCCAAACTTCGTCTTCCCCGTGGTTAGTTCTTCGATTTTCTTCAAGTAGTCTTCCTCAGAAATTAATGGGGTGGTCTTTTCTGTGACGGTCGTTTGTGTAGTGGTTGATTCGTATCTGGAACTGGCTGTTTTGCCCTGTAAAGAGGTTTTAGTTTTTTTTTTTTAGAAATAAGTTGATTTTGGAATTCTTTAGTATTGTTTTTGGGTAGGTTTACGAGTAATTTATAGTTAGTAGTTTTTGTATTCATAAACTATATCTGTACTGCTCTAACTTGCACAAAGTGTAGCGGAAAGAACAAGGATAGCAATAGCATACAGTCACTTGTCAAGTCTCTCAAACACAAACTGCAGTATAAACTTGCCCAATGTTTTAATCGACTTCAAAAAAGGAGGAGGTTCTCAATTCGGATGTTTATATATTTTTTTATGTATGTTCGGGCATAACTCCCTCATATATAGACGGATTTGCAAACTTTTTTTTTGTTCGAAAGAAAAGATATATATTCGAAAGAGAGATTCCGAAATGGTCCCATTTAAATTTCGTAAAGATCTGATGATGAGTTTCGGAGACAGACAACGGAACTCTTCAATAAATGCCAGCAAATCAACCGCGATTGCTGCTATAGCATAATATGTATGCATTGTTTACGCAATCACACAACATAACATCACGCCTGTACCCTTTAAAGGGGTAGGCAGATGTGTTCAATAGTTTCCTGTCACTGATATTCACATAGCAAGTAGTGTTATATGAATTTGTTTGGGGTAGGTAGGCACAACTAAAAAGTGAAAAATAAAAACTATTTTACAAAAAAAACTGACTTCCAAAAAACACTATACTTAAAGTGAAAAATAACTTTAAATGACTCAAAAACGACGGGTTGTTATAACACCCCGTCGTTTTGGAGTCGGGGGTTAAAAATAATGATGTAGATAATGTACTAATAGCTTAAAAATAATTCGGTAAGTCCTAGGTACCAGTCATAACACCACTTTCCTAATCAATCTGGGGCATTGATCAGACAAAAAAATAAAATTGTGGGGTGGAATTTCTATCAACAGTCAACCGCTTACCTAGATGCTATTTATATAGAAGGGGGTAAAATTTCAAGTACTAAATTAGACCCAAATAAATAAATAAATAACAAACCGGGTAAGCTAAATAAAACCGTTTAAAAAAAAAAAGCAGTTTTGAATTTTCCAATGTTCCGGGCACATTTTTCCAATTTTTCTTTGCCCAGAAACCTAATTCGGAGTATTACTAACGAAACATGCCAATTCTGTTGAATCAAATCCGCCTCTAAGACGCCCAACTGACCCAATTTTACGTGAAATAAAAAATACCAATTGGCACTTCATATTTTTAAACAAAATGGCGGTTTAAAGATTCAAATTCATCATAAATCAATCCAAAGAATTTACTTACGATCACAAAGTAACACATTGACAACAATAATAATATTGTTAAACACTTTATTTTAACAATTTTATTAAACTTATCTACTTATTAAATAACTGTTATTTCTATTTAAAACCAAAACTGACGACCGCTCGTTTGCAAATGATGTTAAAGATTGCGTTACTTGATTTTGAAAATTGACAAGCTTTTGCTAATCAAAGAGAAATACCTCCATTTTTTTGATAAATCAGACGCCGTTGGCACACTCTTGAAGGTAAATGTAAAAAAAAACAAGTAAGGTACAGTCACGAGCATAAATACCTCACAGTTACGCAAGATTCAAAATCGATTTTCACCAGAAGGTCAATTCTCGTAATTTAAAACATTCAAAATCTAGTCGCAGTCCCATCTCGGCGACAAACAAGCAGGCACTTTACTTTGTGTTACAGTCGCCGGCACGTAACTTGGCAAGGTTTTCACATAGTGGGAGTAAGTTAGCGCATGTTCACTTAGTGCAACAAGAAAATGGTCACTTTTATTGTTTGTCATTATACTATGGTTATTGCCATAGATTATTTTTAAACATGTCTGTTTACAAGAAAGTCAAAGAAAGGAAAAACACATCTAACGATTCTTGCCAAGTTACGTGCCGGGAACTGTAATTATTTCATCACCACTGCTCTCAAAACGCTTTCCGAGACACGGAGGGGTCTTGGTATGTAAAGATGGTCACCCATCCACGGAACAACCGCGGCAAGCGTAGATTATCCGTTATTACAATAGCCACAAGCCCCTACATCCTCCTCCTACTCGATTTTCTCCAAACGTAGTATTGATAGATATTTTATGGCGTTACGAACAAAGAACTATTGAAGCAATAAAATCTATACTAATATTATAAAGCTGAAGAGTTTGTTTGGTTGAACGCGCTAATCTCTGGAACTACCAGTCGCATTTGAAAAATTCTTTTTGCATTTGATAGCCCAATTCTTGAGGAAGGCTATAGGCTTATTTAACATCACGCTATGACCTTTAGGAGCCGAGCAAAAAGAAAAAAAGCCAGAAAGAACGCTAAGCAAAAACGAAGTAATAGCGCGGGCAGGCGATGCGATGCGACGGGGTGGGTCGGAGTAACAAGAAATTTCACGCGGACGAAGTCGCGGGCAGAAGCTAGTTCTATTATGAAATAGGTATGAATTTTCTCACAGTCGTAATTTTTATTTCACGAGAAATATGCTTTTGGATTTTGCGTAACTACAAGATATTTATGCTTGTGACTGTACCTGTTGTGTGTGTAGGAAACAGATGCCCATATTATAAAGGCAAATGTTTGTGAGTGTGTGTGTTACTTCTTCACTTCAACTAGCTTCATATTTTCTGACTGACCAACTTCTTGACAATTCAAAAAACAACCGAATTTAAAAAAAAATAACTCTAATTTCGGAAGTCGGTGTCGTTGGTTCTGTATTTTCATATTTTGACACCGACTTTCGAAATTAAAGTTATTTTTCACTTCGTAGTGTTTTTTTTGGAAGTCGGTTGTTTTTTTTTTTTTGCAAAAAAGTTTTTATTTTTCACTTTATAGTTGTACAGACGCCAGCACATCAAGCTACCACAATCTGTCAAATTTCTTTAATAGATTTTCAACTTTATCGCTAAAGCATAAGGTTCAAAGTAGATTGAGAAAATTTGCCAGTATCGGGTACCTTGATGTGCTGGCGTCTGTACCTACCTACCCCAAACAAATTCATATAACACTACTTGCTATGTGAATATTAGTGACAGGAAGCTATTGAACACATCTGGCGGCCCCTTTAAAGGGTACAGGCGTGATGTTATGTTGTGTGATTGCGTAAACAATGCATACATATACCTACTATAGCAGCAATCGCGGTTGATTTGCTGGCATTTATTGAAGAGTTCCGTTGTCTGTCTCCGAAACTTATCATCAGATCTTCACGAAATTTAAATGGGATAAACCTCTCTTTCGGAATAAACCTCTTACGAACACAACAAAAAAATTTGCAAATCCGTCTATATATGCCCGAACATACATAAAAAAAATATATATATTATTATTTAGATTGAGATTAATGCATGTGTGTATATTTTTCCGCGCTTTAACTGATGTGCTATTACAGTATTTTTATCTCACGAAGCGACGCGCGCTTTGCTTGTGGTTACCACTTACCACGTGTACAAACGTGCTGTGAATGTGTGCGTATGCGCAGCTCCGTATAGATAGTGCCATCCAAGAAGACACGCCCCACTCTTCTCCCTAATCGCTTACAGCACAAGTGTGCAACATTCCGATAGTGTTTTAGTTTTAGATACATACTAATTACATATTAGTGGGTAATTAGTATACGTATCGAAAAAACATAATAATTAAAAGGTATTTAGTAATTTAGTATACGTATCGAAAAAAACGGTAATTATAAAAAGGTAATTAGTATACGTATCGAAAAAAACGGTAATTATAAAAAGGTAATTAGTATACGTATCGAAAAAACATTAGCGGAATTAACGGGCGACCACTAACGTTTAGGGAGAAGAGTGGGGCGCGTCTTCGTGGATGACACTATTTGTACCTACCGTCCGAGACAATGGTGAAGTCGGAAGTGTGTGTGCGTGTGAGTGTTATGAGCTAAAGCTACTCGCCTTCACCACACATTCACATTGTGTTTGTACACTTGGTTATCACAAGTAAAGCGCGTGATCGAAAAAACTAAAACATTAGCGGAATTAACGGGCGACCACTAACGTTTAGGGAGGAGAGTGGGGCGCGTCTTCGGGATGGCACTATTTGTACCTACCGTCCGAGACAATGGTGAATTCGGAAGTGTGTGTGCGTGTGAGTGTTATGAACTGACGTTATTCGTCTTCACCACACAATCACATCGTGTTTGTACACTTGGTTACCACAAGTAAAGCGCGTGTCTTGTCGCTTCGTGAGATAAAAATACTATAGGAACATAAGATCAGAAATTCTTACATCTGAAACCCTGACGGAAAATATAAGAACATTTGCGCGTTGAGACGGTTTTGTATGAAATGCGTGCATTCAGGGTCTCCGAATCTGAATTCCTGGGGGCCTAAAAAGACCACTTTGGCGAATCATAAAAGTATAACATTATGAATCAAAATATGGCGAAGACAGTCCGTGTTTTTTTTTTCGCTGTTCTACGTAGGTATAATCAAATAGATTGGGATTGGATTTGGATTGGACTGATTAGTATTCTAGCACACACAAAAAAAAAATAACTGAAAAATCCTCCATCAATGGGATTTGATTCGATTAACTTAACAGTTAACTGTCCATTACGATTCATAATGTTATCCTTTTATGATTCGCCAAGGTGGCCTTTTTAGGCCCCCTGATCAGGAAACCGGACGGTTTAAGTGTCCGTTTGTTTATGTATTAATATTTGTATAGTTAATCATTTGGAAGTTTATTTATGTATAAACTACTTTAGTTTAAATTTAAGGACGTTTTAACGTCAAAAATGTTAAACAGTCGCTAATCACTACTTAACTATGCAACGTTTATTAATAAAGGGATTAATTTAGTACCTAGTGTAAATAATTAGATACAATAAAGTTAAATTGTCTTTTAATTTTATAGTTAGCAATCTTACCTCAAAAAGTGCAATCTTCTCCCACACAGACAGTTTCTTCGGCATTTCCTTGATGCTAATCTCTGTTTTGACACTCTCTCTCCTTCCAAAGTCTACTGACTTAATTCTACTTAGCATCCGTTTTACTTGACCATGCACTGCATCTCCTAAATCTAATTCTGCTAGAGATTTAGCTTTTTTCAATTGATCTTTAGAAGTTTTGAAGTCATCAGCACCATATGCGCTTCTTGTTAGTTCATTTTCAACTTTAGGTACATTGAAATTGAACGCGTTTTCGTTTGTTACATTTCTATTGTCTTCGTCTTTTGAGGCGTCTGCGTCTTTTGTTAATTTATTTTGAACTGTATGAGTATCACTGCTAAGTTCATATTCAGTTGCAGAATTACCCATAGTATTATCTGTTGCATTGTAGGAGTAACTTTCTTCAATTGTTTGAGCACTTATTTCATAAGAATTACCTATAGCTATATTAGTCATAGAAGAAACACTCTTAGCTTCATTAGTTTTTTGACCAATATTGCTTATTGAATAAGTCTTTGTCTGTAATTCATCTACTCTGTTTTCATAATAATTGTCATCGTCAGTTTCTACTGAAACAGGTGTGTTCATGGGTGTGTTTGTAGAATCTTGAACGCTACTCATGTTAGAAATAAAGTACAATTTCCTTTTTAAACTTCCGATTATCGAATTATTATTTGATTTAGTTTCCATTGCAGGATCTTCATCGACAAGTTCTGGGTCACTGAGTGTCTCTCCAGGATTTGATTCAATAGGAATTCCAACTTTATAAACACTATCTTTAAGGTCGTTACCCCCTTGACCTGTTTCTTTACCGAGAACCTTATTTTCTTGTGAATTAAGACGAACAAGCATAGGAAGAGGATTAAACCGAGGTGTATGCTTAAAAGGGTTAAATTCGATTGTCCCTGGTAAGATTTTAGGAGCTTCATCCTTATTTTCAACAGCTTCTCTATCAACTTCTATTTCAGTAATTTCAACTTTATCTACTTCTGTATTTAAGTTGATTGGCGCTTGAAAAGTTTTCGCTTCACCTACGTGACTTTCATAAGTTATAAAGTCTATTTTTCCAGGTAACGTTTTAGCGATATCCTCTAAATGTTCGCCTTTTACGATATCTAGTTTATCAACAAGGGTTTTATTCACTTCAACTTGATGTTCCCAAGCTTTTAAGTCAAGTTTTCCTACTTGTTCAATACTGCTCTGCTGTAAAAGGGTTATACTTTCTGTTTTATTATCAGTCAGGCCAAAGTAAATATTATCCTGTAATGTTTCACTTATTTCAGCTTTGGATTCATTGCTCACAAATTCCGTATCAAATTCAATCTTCCCTGTTAATATTTTGGGATTTTCTATTTGATTTTCTGTATTACTGAAGTCAATTGTCCCTGGTAGTATTGTAGCCACTTCTGTCTGGCTACTGGCTATATTAAAATTTACTGTTTCTGGTAAAGTTCTGATAGTTGCTTCTTGAGTTTCATTGCTACTAAAACCTACGATTTCCAGTAATGGTTTTGCTATATCACCTCCTTTGCTTCTATCGGTAGAATCGAATTTATTAGCTCCTCCGACCTGACCTCTAGTGGGATTTATATCAATTTGAGCAGTTGTAGTTTTAGCGATTTCAGCTTTATACTCTCTTCTATTAAGTACGTTATTCCCTTGGACAGTCTCAGTTACTGTTACTGGTTTATTATTGAAGTTAGGTCTTCTAGAAAGCGCCTTTGCCAGTTCAGCTTCTTTACTCTTCTTGATGATGCCAGTATTACCTATGAGAGTTTTGTTGGTTTCAACTTGATTTTGCCATAAATTAAGGTTTATCTTTCCTGGTTTGGGTTTAGCACTAACTTCTTTTTGACTTGTTTGGGAGTTAACTTTCGGCTGCTTCTCAACTGAAGTGTCGCCGAAAGCCGTCAAAGTTTTGGTGAATTCAGTTCGATTACTGTTAGCTTCTGTTTTACCTGGTAACGTTGTTGCGATTTCAGTTTGTATTTCATATGATTTAAAGTCTATTTTCTCTGGTAGGGTAGTGACATCATCAACCAGACAGCCATGAGTTATACCTGGTAAATTGTCACTTTCTCCATTTTGACTACCATTCGTTTTACTATCAATTCTCCCTACTAAAGTTTGTATGACTTCTTTGCTTTCAAAGTTTATTTTTGCAGGTAAAATGGTGACACTTTCAATTTGATTTTCTTCTTGTTTGAAGTCAACAATTCCTGGTAAGTCTCTGCTTACTAGGACTTGACTATCAGAAGTTTTAAAGTCAACCTTGCCTGGCAATGTCTGCGCAATATCGTGCAGACTTTCGTCCCTTAAAGAGTCAATTTTATCTACAGTACTTTTGTTAATTTCAACCTGAGTAGACCAACTATTAAGATTAATTTTCCCAGGTTTAGTTTTACCAATATCAGCTTCGTAATTAATTTTTCCCGGGAAGATTGTTGGCATCTCACTCACACTAAGTTCTCTTTGGATTTGTGATTTATCGTCTCTAGTTTTAGCAATTTCTATTTGGCTTTCATGAGTCTTAAAATCAATTGTGCCTGGTAAAATTGTGGCCGTTTTGAAATCCTTCGTTTCTTCTTGTTGTAAATGAACATTAGTAACTTCCTTTCTTTCAACGTTTACTTGTTTTATTTCTGAAAGATTTTGTTCGCACCCTTCTTCAGTTCTCGAATATTCTTTAACAACTACTGGTTCACTTGTATATGTAACTTCATCGTAGTATACACCAATTTCAACCTTACCAGTATCTCTTAAAGGTTCAGATTGTATGTTTTCTTTCAGTACTTCATCGACAATTTTTGGTCTGTCTGCACTGTTGGTCCGGTTTAGGTTCGGTGGTACATATTTACATTTTATTCTGTGTGTTGGTTCCTCTATTACTGGGTGTGGTTCCTTTGGTTCTAGGCGCTGAAATAAAAAAAATATAATTGGCAAGAATTGAGAGTGAAATTTCAAGTATGCGTCACTTTTAGGCATATTTCGTTACACGAGAGAAAAGAAGGACATAACTTTCTTTGTCTCCCACATTAAATCTCTCTTATTCTTTTAGTTTCGCTTTTGTTACGTGTAAGGTGCTGCTCTTGGATTTTTTCCCTTACATTGTAGGTACAGACGCCAGCACATCAACCTACTCGAAACTGTCAAATTTTCCCAATCAACTTTGAACCTTATGCGTTAACGATAAAGTTGCAAATCTATTAAAGAAATTTGACAGATTGTAGTAGCTTGATGTGCTGGCGTCTGTACTTATATATTTGTTTTCCAAAATTTAATTTTGTAATTTTGCGGAATATTTTATATAAAAACCGGTTTCCCAGATCAACCACGAAACTGCTAGTTTAAGGGACAGTGGTACAATATTATTAGTTTTAGTACCAGCGCAAACTGTGCGTCTTGTCGCTGCGACTTGTTGCCGTAACAAGACGCAGAGTTGTAATCTGCGTCTTGTCACTGCGACTAGTTGCGTAACAAGACGCAGAGTTGTATATCTGCGTCTTGTTACGCAACTAGTACGCAAGATGCGCGCATTGACGTGGAGTAGCGGACACCAGCCCGTATTACCTATTACATATATACTTGCCTCAAAAATTGCAATTTTAGACAAAACGGACTTCTTTTTAGGAAGTTCCTCATCTGGTTCTTTCTTAGAAACGACAACAGCTTCTTTTGCTATTTTATCTTTGATCCTACTTATATTTCCTTTGAGAACCGTGGTTTCTGCGATGTCCCTGTCCTTGTCTAGCGTTGACAATATACTATGTTCTTTCTCACTCTTTTCGGTTATGATAGAGTCTTTATTTATTTCTGTAACATTTGCGCTACTGACTTTATCGAAATCATTTTCATGTATCTGTTTGTTACCTTCCAAACTCATTTGAGTTCCAATTTCTTTGGATATCTTTACATCTCTATTAACAATTTTACCGACTACACTCATTTGCGTACCGAATTCTCTAGATGCCTTTGGATTTCCGTCAATAGACGAAGTTATAGTTTTTTCAATCGTACTCATCTGAGTACCAAACTCTTTAGATGTCTTTACATCATCCTCTACAGTTGCACCAGCAATTTCAATTAAATTATTCATTTTACCTTCTAAATTCCTCTCTTTGGCCAGTTTAAAATCTCTATCAAATGGCGAGTCTAAAGGTTTACCTTCAAAACTCATTTGTGTACCAAACTCTTTAACAAACTTAAAATTTCTATCAACTGGTCTCCCGTCAATACTCATCTGCGTTCCAATTTCTCTAGATGCCTTAAAATCTCTGTCTGCAGTCAAATCAATGTCACTACTAAGAGTATACGTAGTTTTCTCTACATTGGTAACTTGTTCCTCAGATTTATATTCTGTCACTTTTTTAGTTGTCATTTTATTTGCAATGTTCTTGACAGTATCCTTTATTATGCTCTCTAATATTGGGTCTTTCGGTGTTTTATTTTGTGTGGTAGTAAAATTACTTTGCTCAGTGGATTTATCATTTACATCCGTAACTTCACTATTACCAATTGGTGCTTCATTTTTCCATTTTCGAGCATTTTTAAGCTCTTTCTTAGTAACTTTCTCACTGACACTTCGCGAAAAGTTTTTCGTTTTGACTTCAACAGCAGGTTTCCATTCAATACTCCTACTCATTTCCACATTCTGTATCTTACCTTTAGAGAAACTTCGAGTGACTTTCGTATAAACTGGTATACCTTTGACATCTTCTTTTTCTATTTGCTCAGTCGTCTTGGTTTCTTTCTTAAGTGCTTGTGTCCCAGGGCTTAAATTTTCAACAGCTGTAACGATTTCCGTACTACTACTTCTCTGTTTTATATTACCCATCTCTTTGCTTATGCCTCTAGTAAATCTTTCATTTTTAACAGGAATTCCTTTATTTTCTCTAGCGTAAGTTTCTTTAGTGTCTTTTTTACTACCTTCATCAGTACTCTCTTCTTTAGTCGTAACTCCTTTGATTGTATTATTTTGACCCTCAGTACTTATATTGCGGCTGATATTTCGAATGACTTTTTTGGTTACGACTGGTGTTCCTATTACCAGAGTTTCAGTTGTTTTTGTAGTGATTGTGCGAGCACCTCCTTCTTCAAGCTCTTCGACGGTTACAGTTTCTGTACTGTTAATATTTTGACCATCTTCGGTGATTTCTTTAGATAAACCACGAACAATTTTCTCTGTTTTAATTGGTGTAATAGTCTCTGTATTAATAACGTGATTATCAAGATCGATAAATTCATCATCTATCCTTGAATCCTCAATCTTGTTTCTGAACTCTCTTCTGACATTTTCCAAATTCTTATTTAATTCTCTGTTTAGATTTCTCTCTCTAGTCTCTTTACTCACAGTGCGATTAAATCTTTTAGTTTTATTTAGTGTACCATCTTTTTTATCCAAGCTTTCTGTTACAGTTGTTTGTTTGCCACCGTCTTCAATATTTTCTCCAGCTTTATTGTCAGCAACTATACGTTTAGTAACATTGCGAAAATTCCTCTCTGGTTTAGCTGGTGCAGTTTTTTTGATAACAGTTTCTTTGAACACATCGTTATCTCCACTTTCCCTAATATCAATCGTTTCTGTAACTTCAATATGCTGTTCACTGCTTAAATCTCTACTGTTCCCTCTCGAAAATCTTCTAGTTTTAATAGTAGATGCGGTTACTTTGAATCCACCATCTTTGAGTTTGGATTCTGTTATAGTACTCTTTTCTTTGGCCCTTTCAATTAGAGCTCCTAGTCTACTTGGTCCCTCATCGTCTTTACGTTTTAGAGAAGGTATTTTAGATACTCTAGACACAGGTTGCTTTGCCTGTTCGTCTTCATCGTAAGCGTGGATAATTTCTTCGAATTTAGTCTCAATTTTCTCGGGGTCTTCCATTGTAACGGACGGTAGTTTCTCTTCGATATTTTTCTGATTATTATCGACAATTTCATCGTATAACTTGTCAAATTCATCGTCGACTTGCGGTGTGAAATTGAGGGAGGCGTCTCTTTTGATAACTTTTTTAGCATCTTTCAGTATTGGGATGGATGATCTGCGAGGCTGGAAAAATATAAAAAATACATTAATTTTCTTTTTAAAAGGTTTTTCGGTCAAGAAGTATTGCTAATTACCCGACTGCGCGGCAGCAAAGATAGGGTTTTAGATCAAACAGTCTGATGCAGTTGGAGGTGTTAGATCAGAGATTGAACTAAACAACTGTCACCAACTGCATCAGACTGTTTGAAAAGTGATCTAGTTTGGAACTTTTTAGTTGCCGGATTATTTGATTATTTTCAAATTTTTGTAAACATTTCAACCCCATTGCACCGCTTAAATAAATAGTACTGGTGTGACATTATATTATAGGACTATAGTAGTAAAAAACTCACTTGCTCTCTCGCTTTTTGTGCTTGTCTCTCTTTCCTCACCCTTTCCGCTGCCTGCCTCAATCTCAACTTCGGGATTTTCGATTTTTTCTCATCTTGATTCTTTTCTGTAAATATAAAAAATTGTCTCATTCTCCTCGCTTTAAATCCCAACTGCCTAATAAATTATAAACAAACAATGCGTCATTTAGAGATGGAAATTCACTTTGTAACCCAAAATATCGAAGATTGTGACGTACTGTAGACCGTACCTTTGTGGAAATACTTTTCAAATTCAAATTCAAATTCATTTATTGTTTGTCACAGGTGAAATATTTGTTCTTATTATATTAAGTATAAAAGATCGCTGTAACATACCTATAGGGTGTACAATATTTTTTGTTTTGGTAACTTAAATTTAACATTATAATCAGTCAACATCTATAGTCAGTTGTTAATTCACAAGTTAGTTTTTTAAAAAAGTCAGTAAATAGGAACTTTGATATTTTCATACTAATTAAATTGAATTGTTTACATTAAAATTAAATAACTCATTGATTTCATAAAATAAAATTATTCATAGATTTCATTAAAATTAAATTACTTATTGGTTTCTTACAAATTAAATTATTCAGCGGTTTCGTTACGAGTTATTAAATTAGTCATTGATTTCATACAAATGAAATGACTCATGACTCGAAACATTACAGATAGCATTAACTTTAACATTAGCATAGCTTCTATCTCTGTGTGTAGTTACCAGTGTTTTTTTCACTAAAAAAGTCATTGATCGAATAGTAGGCTTTACCAATCAAGAATTCCTTCAGTGTCTTTTTAAAACTATGTAAGGTTACACTGCTTTTTACGTCATTTGGTAGTTTGTTATAAATTTTTACTCCTATCCCAAACACACTCTTTTTAAATTTAACTGTCCTACACTTAATTCCGCTTAATACATTTCTATACCGTGCACTTCTCAATGTGTCATAGTTACTTAAATCACGTTTTATCATTACTGCTGCTTCATAAATATACAGTGAAGGTAATGTCAAAATGTGTAATCTTGTGAACTCTGTTCTACATGAATCGGTCTGTTTAAGCCCACACATACTTCTAACGCACTTTTTTTGTGCTTTAAAAGCATACTCTTTGTTAGTTGAGTTACCCCAGAAAAGAATACCATATTTTACTGTTGAACCTACGTACGCATGGTAAGCGGTCAGTAGTGTTCTTTCGTTAACAATTTTCCTCAGCATGTAGAGGGCATATGAAAACTGGTTTAATTTTTTACAGACCTGATCAACCTGCATTTTAAAGTTAAGTTCAGAGTCAATATGAATACCAAGAAACTTAGTGTTGTTCACTTCTTTTATTTGTTCTCCTTTATAATGTATATGTAGCTCTTTTTTTGAAGTAGTATTTTTATTTGTGAAAGTCATATAATTTGTTTTTTCAATATTTATCTTTAGATTGTTTACATTTAACCAATTTATAATATCTTCAAGTACTTTGTTAATGTTGGTTTCATAATTATCTCTGTCACGGTTCGTAAAAATAGCAGTACTATCATCTGCAAATAGTACCATTTCCTGTTTTATAATTTTCGGTAGATCGTTTATGTAGATGATAAACAAAAGAGGTCCAAGAATACTTCCTTGGGGCACTCCATACATAGTAGTTCTAGGCTCTGACGAATATGTCTGTTCCAACTTATTATTATATGCTATTTTAGTTATTTGTGTTACTTGAAATCTATTTGATAAATACGATTTTATAAGTTTTAGTGCATTTCCCCTTACCCCATATTTTTCTAATTTACTCAAGAGTATCTGATGATCCACGTGATCAAAGGCCTTTGACATGTCCATAAAAATGGCTGTTATATGTTGCTTGTTATCCAGTCCTGTCATTACATTCCTTAAAAAGTTAAAAAGAGCGCCGCTAGTGGATCTGTCTTTGCGAAACCCGAATTGTTCATCTGCAAATATGTCTGCAGCTTCAAAGTAGTTGTATAAGTTATTGTAAATTACTCTTTCAAATATTTATATTGAGCTGGCTTAGCGCAGTAAGGAGTATCAATAGAATGCGAGGCTAGCTTGTACAGCTTTTGTTGCCACTTACGTTAGGGGATTACATCGTTGATACAAATGCTCAACGTTGGTCGTGTTCCACAAGGACGCACTTGAAAATACTGTTGGAGCTGCTGAAGATTTCAAAAACTATCCTTGTATTGTATGTATAAATTTAATCACTTAGTTTTGTATAATTGCATAGCACACGTGTGAGTACTATCATAATTATTACAAAAATACCATTCACTGAGTACGTATTTCATTGGCTTGAATGTCTCTCATTCTAATGTAGATCTTGCTGATGGTGGCGCATGTGTTGGATCATTTAGCTCCCTTCAAAATGGTTGAACTGAATAGTGTTAATTAAGCCATGCGTCATGTTCGTGAAAGGGCGCCGTCAGTAGCGTATGGTCATCTCTTTGCTGCCACGAAATTTTTAATATAAAAATTAATAATTTGAGTTGCCTACTGTACATCACCATGCACTGTAACCTCGAGAACAGTACAGCTGACAGGGCTTTTTTTTTTGTTTCCGGGGTGGAAAATCCTTATGAATGTCCGCCGCCCGCCCGTCAGCGGGGTCTGTCAGACTCTTACTGACTAAAAACCACCCCGGTGTTCCATCTCACACCTACGCCGGGGGTCGCGGGAACGTACGATCCTTCCACAACCCCCGACTGGTGCCGGCCCGCCACTGCGGGCCTCGTCTGGTCAGGGGGGGAGTGAGGTGTTTGACTCCCCCCGCGACGTCTAAGAGGGGCGCGTGAAACACTACGCGCCGCCACCTCGGGTCCTGATGTGTGGGGGCGACGGATGTCCCCGAGTCCGTCGCCCTTGGACCCATTTAGGGGGGCTGGAAGAGGGCGTTGACAGCTGACAGGTCTGACTCAGCATTGGGAATATTATGTGCTGGTTATGTGCTCAATGACTCACCTTCCCCCTCCATTTTCTCTGTAACAATTTCTTCTCTTCTTCTCTCTACAGTTATGCTGGCTGGCTGTCTGTCTGTCTGCTTCAAGGTTTCAACTTCGCGTGATATTCTGTAGCCACCATTCTTTAATTCTTCTTCCTGAAATTAATTTAAAGACTTATGTATGTGGTGATTTCTGATTATTACTAAGAAGAAGTGAAGAAGAAACAGACAAAGAACTTCTTCGTCATCATCAGCCTAATATAAGTTAACTGCTGGATATAGGTATTTTCAATTGTATGCTATTTAGCACGATCTTAAACTACTCTTATCAGTCTTATTCGGCAATAATAATAATATTAATATTTATTTAACCAAGTAACATGACTCATTCGTGTTAGTAACAATATTCCTTACCGCTATGTTAGTATTCCTATTCTAATTATCTAGTCTAAAATCATGAATATACTTGAATCACTGCCACATGCCTATCACCGAGGTGGAGAGCTTGCAGCAGCGACTCACGTATAGACAATCGAGTCTGCTCGCCACACAGCGCAGGATAAGGTTGGGGCTGGCCCGCACGCGGTGCACCAGGGAAGCGCATCGTTTTCTCATCGTTGTATAAAAGCAGTCGACTCGAGGTTCCGCAAACATCCCTGACGCACTACAATAGCGGGGCAATCCCACCATCATCGGGCCAATACAGTGCTGAAATAAGCCAGCGCGGGGCCTGTAGCAAATTCTACTAAGAGTTAGAACTTGGCTTGTTCCTTAGATGATGCATGAGCAAGTTATGGAACCTCGACAATTTTAGCACCTCGGATGTGTTAGGTTTTCCTTTGACTATATACAGAAATAGGAGTAACTTTGTCGACTCATGCAGAAAAGTTTAAGAGTTATTATGATGCAGGAACGCTTAGCAAGCTAGAAATTTTTTCAATTTGTCTCACTGATTCTAATGATTATGATTCTGTAAATACATCTTTGTTACGGCCGCGAATCATATTTTGACCAGCAAATTGCAAAAAACGTAAGAAAATTTGAATTTCGGGCACGGGGGTATCACACCGCCATGCGCCAACATCCAAACTCTGTTACTATGAAATTCGTAATGGAATAACCCAATAACACTTTGGAAACAAACCCACGACCCCACGTTCTGAAGACGTGCTACCCTCCGTTTGACCGGTCCATCGCCTTGCTTATTTATTGTGTGGGCTATGGCAACCACTTTCTTTATCTCCTCATTCCGGATTCGATTCCTCACAGTTCGTTCATAGTGAAAAAGTGAACTCACAGAACAGCTTTCAGAATCAGCTTACAAAGTTCCCAATGCTGGTCCACAGGCCTCCTCTCGGTGAGCGGGTGTGGGCCATAATCCACCACGCGAACCCCGGTGGATGTATGTATGTCTTCGAATTTTTTGTTCCTAGGACATTCCGGTTTTCTCACGATGTTTTCCTTCACCGTTTTGAGAGTAGAGGTGATGAAATTAAATACATAAAGTTAAAGTTCCTGCTAGGATTCGAACTCACGACCTACAAGTAAGTCGGGGCCTATACCACTGCGCCACCACTATTTTAGTGCTCTTAGAATGCCTATGTAGGATTAACTACACTCTATCCCCTTTATTCATAAACATTTCTTAAAGTTAAGTAGTGATTTGCGACTGCTTGAAGGTCATAGCACACCTATCAAATCGGAAAGGGATCGGCACCGTATCGCCTTTCGCCTCGCCGTCAAACAGGCGTCAACCTAACGTAAGCACGTAACCAAAGCGGATCCGATACGTCGACTCGGCTACGGCTAGGCGACGATGCCGCGCTTACGGCTCGCCGACTGCTGGTTGATTGTGCAGCAGGCAGGCCGGAGGGGTGAGAGGGGCAAGGGTGGACGAAGAGACGTAAGCTTGGGTACGGAGAGACCTAAGCGCGGGGACGACGAGCCGTAACGCACCGCACCGCGGTTCGTGAGCTTGTCCCGAGGCGAGGCGATTACGTTACGATTCCGATTAGTATGCGTTGTAGTAGGGAGTTTCATACAAAGAATACTGAACGGCTCGAGTTGACACGGAGCCGATCCCTTTCCGGTTTGATATGTGTGCTATGACCTTGACCATAATATTTTTGACGTTTGAACGTCACTTAACTTTAATAATCCTTTTTATATTAAACACCATTGTCTCGTATTGCCTTTTTAGGGTTCGGTATCAAAAAGGTAAAAAGGAACCCTTATGGTGCGTCTCAGTCTGTCTGTCTGTCCGTCTGTCACAGCTGGATATCTCAAGAACTATTAATGCTATCAACTTGAAATTTGGTATAGTTTTAAATGACGTCCAACTATTTTGCCCTGCCTTTGACGATGCCCAACTATTTTGCAAATAAGAAAGAAATTGCAAGAGGGACTGAAAGGGGGTCTTAAAACTTTGAAGTGGGGCTACTAGGGCATGTGGGGTACCTATCATATGAAAGAGCGCTGTATGCACATTCTCAAAGATTTATTCATTTTGTTTTTGGCCGCATAGTTATAGTTTTCGACTTTTGAATGAAAAATGTAAAAAAATACCGTTCCCTCTTTATCTCCGAAGTTTGCATAGCGGAAAATCTAAAATTATTCTGTGATAGAAGTTTATATAAAGATTACAGGAAAAATAATACTGTCTCTAAATAGCACACTTTTTCAGAAATCAACAAAAAATAAATTAGTACCACTATCGGTCAAGAGATGGCGCTGACCTAAAACGGCAAAATTCTACACCGCAGTATTAAAATTCTCTGACGAATATAGGCCTCGCCGATGAAAATTTAAAAACATTTAAAGTTTCACAATACGGAACCCTCGGTCGAGTCTGACTCGTTCTTGACCGGGTTTTTTTTAATGACTGTTGTTTTTAATTTTCTGTACTATGTTTGTGTTTTTGTCTTCGTTTGTGACTCCCAATAAATCCTTTCTCTTTATCTCTTCCCTTGTTCATCAAAAGAACACACACACACTCACTTTTCCCTAACTACTCGAAATTCTACGATTCATTATGCGTTGTTATCTTCAAAAGATCTTCACAGATAGTGTACAATCTTGATGACTAAGTCGGTCACTTATTTGATGCTTACAATGCTCACGAGTGGACATGCCGGTTTCCTCACGATCTATACAATGCGTGCCCCGGAAGATGAGACTTGACACACCACGTGGTTTGACATGCGCAGAACACGATTTTAGGTATCTTTAGCGGTATGAGGTCTGAGTGCGGGACGGTACTGGACGTCATAGGGGCAGTGGAAAGAGCGGGGGAGGCGGGGTCAAGTCTCATCTTTCGTGGCACGCATTGTACCTACACCGTTTTGAGAGCACTACACTGGTGGCCTAATGGTAGCGGCCTCGACTTACGAATTGAAGGTCAATAGGTTCGGACCCAGACAGACGCTTTAATATGTATAAATTATTTCACCACCACTGCCCTCAAAACGGTGAAGGCAAACATCTGAAGGAAACCGGCATCTCCTGAAACCAAAAATTCGAAATCATGTGACATCTACCAACCCGCACTGGGCCCGCGTGGTATATTACACAGGCCGACAAAATTTGACGAACACTCTTACCCAGAAACCAGACTATACTTTTCCGAAGGATTTTGATTTTGACGCGCTGAATTCGAAATTATTAATAGCATCTCAAAGGACTAGTCTTCCTCTTTAAAATGACGTCGAGTTTACTCAAATAGCTTATTTATTCGCTGAGAAATTGCATTTTGAAATTTTCCAATAGACTGTAAATGTGTATGAATTCTCAAACGCAGAACAATCCACGTACCGACACGAAAATTTCAAAATGCGATATCTCAGCGAAAAAAAAAGGTATTTGCGGTTTAAGACATTTATTTCTCAAAAAGAATACAATTCACTTATCATGAGAAATACAAGATAATCATACATATTACTCGATACACAAACTTATGAAGAACGGCAGGTATTTGAGTAAACTCAACGTCATTTATTAATATTTCAATCATGCTATTAATAATTTTTGAAAGAAAATAGGATCAGCCGTGCTACATAACCTCAAAAATGAGAAAAAGCGGTATTTTTTGCACTTTTAGGTTAGGATATCTCAAAACCTTGACGTGATAGAGCAATTTTGAGGCCAGATTTGAATTCAGTGCGTCAAAATCCTTCGGAAAAGGATAGTCTGGTTTCTGGGTAAAAATTTTGTCGGCCTGTGTTATTAGCCCACTCTTTCTCGAAGAAAGTGGGCCTGTTTCTCAACAGTGGGAACGTTTTAGACTGAATATGGTAATGTTCACGAGTACATGTATTTTCAATCGACAACACAGCCACTGCAGGACATAGGACTCTCCCAAGTTCTGCCACACGGCGTCCTATTTTCCGCCTTCCGCATCCAGTATGTCCAATATTCTACTAGCTTGTGACCGCATGGAAGTCAACTATATTGCCATAAAACATAATTCTATGGCACTAAAGAAGCAGTAGTGAAGCTTTCTATCGGTGAAATTTTTTTTTGTGTTCGGATTGGTACGGACGCCAGCACATCAACCTACCACAATCTGTCAGATTTCTTTAATAGATTTTCAACTTTATCGCTAAAGCATAAGGTTCAAAGTTGATTGAGAAAATCTGACAGATTGTGGTAGGTTGATGTGCTGGCGTCTGTACTTCCAGAGAATAGTGAGGTATTCTCGGCCGGATACTGGAAGTGTAAACCAGCCGTTAATAAGAGGTTATAATACTCATATATTATTATAACCTCTGGTTTACACTTCCCGTGAACTAAGGGCTGGCTTTTAATAATTGCTAGGCATCGAGGTAAGCCCCAAGCAGTTACTTCTCGCGTCCGGGCCTGGTTCGAGCCATGGTCCGGGGCAAGAGGGAGTGGGAGGCAGTCGCCTCCTTCTGCGAAGCAGTCATGCTAGCGAAGGAGGCGGCGGGATGGCTGAGACAGAGAGCCTCCCGTCCCAGCCGCCGCGGGAGACGCTCCGGGCGTCGGGAGCCGCTCGACGACTCCCGGCCACCGTAGGCGCGGGCCTGCGGGCGGAGAGTAATGGGTAGCTCACCGTCCGATCAGGACCAGGCCCGTGCCGGACGGCGCGTACGTGTTCCACGCGCGCCTCAAAGAGATATCAGCATCAACCGAAGGGGCCCGTTAGGGCCGAAGCCTGCCGGGTCAGCGGGATTGTCCGAAAGGGTTACCGCTGGCCCGGAACATAAAGGGCGAAGGAAGGAACACGGGTGGGTTTTAGTCAGTAAGAGTCTGACACTCCCTTCCACTCCACCCAGAGCGGGAGGAGTCATTTGATGATTTCCCATCCTGAAAAAAAAAAAAAAGCAAGCCCCAAGCAGTTCGCGACGTAGGTGTCGCAGTGAGGTATCCTTCGAGATGTGCGTGCGTGTCTATTAGCATTACTGACCTATACAAGAGGTCAGTGATTAGTATGCATATTTTGTTTATTATGGAGGTGTGATATCGAGGTAGCGAACTAAATCGCGACCGCAGTGAGGCATCTTCGGCATAATCATGATTACCTACCCATAGTAGAATATTCATAATCATAAAAGCGAATGTGAGTAAGCGTTTCATCCGAAAGAAACGTTTAGATCCGTTTGAAAAGCTAACTTTGCATAGCAAAGTAACATCAAAACAAAATGACGTCGTGAATCATGCCCTAAGTAGGTACCGTATTGGTCAGCTGGTATATTATGAAAGTAAAGGTAAAATAAAACACAACAACACACTCAATACTTATATTCAAGTTTCTGAACACTGGTAACGACAGTTTTACCAGGCGTAACGTCTTTCTTAAACAAATGCCTGTAACTCACCGCGATATCCTCAGTAACAGTTACTTTCTGTAACTTCATGTCCCCTTTAGTTAGCGTAGATTCATTTTTAGTAACAGTTACGACGGGTGACAGCGTAAAATCCGCACCTGTCATTTTGATTTCGGAACTGTTATTTTTATCGTCCACTGCACGCGGTATTTCGGAACTGTTCTTTTCATCGTCCACATCTCTGATTTCATGCGTTCCTGGTACCTCTGCTTCTATGTTTGGTGGATTCTGATATTCTTTTTGGATTTTTATTACTGGTATCACTGGTGCTTCCGCCATTTTGGGTCTGAAATGTCATTTACTGGTTACAAAAGACAGTTTATTTAAAATTGTAGTCTAAATTATCTTAGCTTGGGACTTCTTTTCGCTATCATCAGCCCATATTAGTAGTGGACTGCTGGATATAGGCCAACACGGGCAATTAACTAGTTAATCGTATCCTGCACCCTAACCTAATTGCATATCATACTTTTAATCTTCTATCTCAATGATTTTTTAAGCCAGAAATCCATTGCTACTGACCGTGTGTTACGCAGAAGTGGTCACCGACGCCTATATCTGCAATACCAGGGCTGTTCCATACATTTTGATCGAGGTATTACACCTTTCTATGAAATATCTTTTTGTGTATGCGCCACAACAAGAGTGTGCACACATACAGGCGCACTCTCTTCTCTCACTCTCATAGTCCGATGAGACGGCAATCCGACACGACCGGAGAGAAATCAGGGGGCTTACTCTTCAAACTAATTTTAATTCCAATGAGATGCCAATATGATTCCAATGTTAATTTTACAGTCACGTGATTCGGTACTCTTGAAAACAATATTGTCAACAGTTACCCCACGCCAAGCCCGAACCCAATTCCACTTAGTTCTCCGAAATGGACACCCAATCTAAAAATCATTTGGCGCTAACATCGAACTCAAGAGTACGAAACGTCACAATTTCAATGTCGATCTATCGGAGTTAAATTGAAGAGTACAGTGCGTGCCACGTAAGAAGAGACTTGACCCCGCCACCCCCGCCTCTTTCCGCCGCCCCGATGACGCCCGGTCCCCGTCCCGCACCGGGCGTCATCGGGGCGGCGGAAAGAGGCGGGGGTGGCGGGGTCAAGTCTCTTCTTACGTGGCACGCACTGTAAGCACCCTGGCGCAGGACCAACGGCGACACATGCGCACTGAGACACGGGGGTATCACACCGCCAACTAACAAACTCCGATCTATTACTAAGAAATTCCTAATAGAAAAACCCAAAAAAAACTTTGTCCGAACTGTGGGGTAAGTGCGTGACATGACAGCAAAGTTTTTCAAAGGAAAAAAGGAATTTTGACAGTTGTACAACTTTCATTGCGTTATTTACGTTGTTGAGCAGACAAATTTTACGAACATATGAACCAATGGATTAGCAATATCCTTCAAAATGATTCAGATTGAGATTTATAGTGTGTTACGCAGTTAGAATGTTGGATCTCGTAAGTACTAGTACAGTGAAAAACCTCTTTAGACTATTAAAAAATAGCGTCGAAAAATTCATCCGCATCGCTGTCGACTGGTAATGTACCCAAGAGACTGGCGGCATTACCACGTTGTATCGCGATGCTTAGCCTCTGGCCAAGGTAAAAGCCAGCTCTTGGGTCACGGGAAGTGTCAACCAGCCGTTTAGATATTTCTTTAAAAAGACTACGAGTACTCGGACCCCACGGCCCGATAGTTTCAACCCCAAACGGCTCGAAAATATAATTTCCAATAAGGTTATCATATTTTCGCCGCTTGAGGTTTTCCGCAGCCGCAGCAGCAGCGCCAGCACAGCATGCCGATCCAGGAAGATGGGATGGCGCAAGAGTCTACCCACCTTCCATGGAAATAAAGACATACCGTCCGGTCTCTTGCCATCGTTGCGTGCCAAGCCATTGGGTTCTAATACAGCTGGAACGCCGACGGTGACAAGAGCCTGTCGGATGATGAAAAGCTCTTTCTAATTTTTAATAAAAATAAAAATATAAACTTACTCGTGTTGACGGGTTTTCTTGAAAAACTTTAACAACCTACTATGTTCCACTTCCATGATTAATGATATCAGTTGTTTATCTCAAAGATAATTTATAGGTAAAGATATCATGTTTATTAATTTATCAGCTATTAATTGTTATCTAGAAATTGAGAATGTCATGTTAAAATTATGTATAACTATATTATTAAGGTAAGCTTTAATACTTGAAAACCTGTAGGACTGAATGAGTTAGGTAGTCGTCAAATATTACATACAGTGGCCAATGTCACATTGGAATTTAAAGTAAAATAATCAGGTGCTCTGAGTACAAAATACACAGAGGTATTTTGTGTCCTATGGGGTCTTGATTATTTTTTTATGATAAGTCGAAAGGTAGTTGAATTTGTCAATAAAAACTAGTGTCCGACCGAAACAGGTTTTTCAGCCGAAACCGAAACCGAAACCGAACTTTCGGCCTTGCTCTTAGTTTCGGCCGAAATCGAAACCGAAACCTAAACTTACTTAAATATATTTAAAATTTCTATCGTATACAGAAATCTGGTGTGTTTTTTACACATTTATTTGAATATACAATGTATATTATACATACAGACAGTTGAATTTACCTAATCATTTATGAGGTCGGTCCCATAATGAACTGCCCTGGTATAGTTCTACGCGACATGTCGCTACATGTCGTGTTGCATTAAATAGTACGTTTATCGTGCACTTAATATAAGAAACACGCATCGACATGAAATGCTTAGTCTTAGTTTAGCAGACATTAGCATAACGAGAGTCGCGTATTTTTTCAAAATGTCGAAAACTGAGTATCGAAGTGTCATAAAGTTTTTGTTTAAAGAAGGTTTATACCCTGCCCAAATAAAAGAACGATTGGATGACGTGTATAAGGAGTCTGCCCCCTCCTATAGCACAGTGAAAAATTGGGTGAAAGAGTTTCGCCTCGGGAGAGAAACCGTCGAAGACATTTGCCACGACGGTCGACCTGTGGAAGTGCTCACTCCCGAAACGATTGCTCTTATCGAAGAGGAGGTTCTGAGTGACCGCCGTTTGAAGATTAGAGAAATTGCAGCTAGGCTTGGGCTCTCTTAAAGTACGTCATCGTGCGATCCATGAACATCTTCACATGAAAAAAGTGAGTGCAAGATGGGTAGCGAAACTTCTTTCAGCGGTACAGAGACAGGAAAGAGTGCGCTGCGTTTCGGAGTTTTTGGATCTTTGTGGCGAAAATTCAAAGACTGATCGAGCGGCTAATGACTGGTGATGAAACTATGATCTTGTATTATGACCCACAAAGCAAGCGCGAATCAATAGGATAGCGTTATAAGGGTGAAAAGCCCCCTAGAAAGGCAAAGGTGCAACAATCGGCTAAAAAACTGATGTGCACAATCTTTTGGGATTTTCAAGGCATTTTGATGGTGGATTTTAAAGAACGTAATACAGTCGTGAACGGCTAATATTATGCTTCTTTAATATATAAATTTAAGATAAAGGAAAAACGAAGAGGCAAGCTGTCTAAAGGTGTCCTGTTGCTCCATGACAATGCCCCTGTTCATAACGTTGGTGTTTCGAAGGATGCAGTTCGTCAATGCGGGTTCACAGAAGTTGAACATCCACCTCACAGTCCAGACATGGCTCCGTCCGACTATTATTTATTTCCAAATTTAAAGCGAGACTTAAGAGGAAGAAAATTTTCAAGCGATGAAGAGTTGCAGGTGGCCGTCTTCGGTCATTTTGAGGCTAAAAATTGTGATTATTTTTATAAAGCTTTATATATTGATTCACAGATGTCAGAAGTGTATTAGTAGTAGGTATTCATGGTGATTATATTGAAAAATAAAATTGGTTTCGTTTCATTTCCTTCATTAGTTCATAGTTAGGCCAATTCATTATGGGACCGCCCTCGTATGTGCAAAACACAACCTCAACTCCATGCGATTAAGAGAGAGAGAGAGTGTTAAATGACCAATGCGTGTGTGTGTGTGTGTTCACACACACACACACACACACGCATTGGTCATTTATAGATCTGCTTCCGGTTAGACTGGAAGCTGACCCCAACATAGTTGGGAAAAGTTCAGTTGTTTAGTATGAGTGAAGTTTCTTGCCCATTCTTCTCCATTCCATAAGAAAACTACCTTTTGGAAGGGCGACTTCAATTCAATTTTTTTTTATTTCTGAATGGGCCCGCTTGACCCCGATCACGGCTGATGGAATGCGATGGATGAGGTCTATGATGGAACGAGCGTGCCCAGAAGATGCCTAAGGCACTGGAACTCCCATGCATCGACGAAACACAGCAGGCTGCTTGACGCCGGACTCCGGTGGGAGGGTGGTCGCAAACCAGGCGGGCGTTAGCCCTACCATCGCAAGGGAAGAATTGGCCAGTCAAATAAGGTGTTGGGTGTGACTGTCCAGGATGCGCCGAGCGCGAGCGTTCAGTTGAGTTTATTGTAATTTTCGACGGTCAAAAGGGCCTTTTATGTGCCTGCTCTATTTTCAGATTGTTGTTAATAGTGTGTTACGCATTTACGATGCTCAATCTGTCAAAAATACCTCTTTTTTTGTTTAAATGGCTTTGGCAAGAATACCTCTAGTTACCTACGTTTTTTTACCTACCGACTAGATTTTGAACGTCTTTATAAATGAGTGAACAAAACTGGCGTTTATTTATGTGATAAGTACGTAATGGAGGACGAGAGGAATTTCATCCAGGCATAAATCCAGATTTCTGGCTGCTATTGAGGACTTCCTAATGAAAAAACTCACGGGGTAACTGGAGGCCTATTCCTTAATCACGAAGTCCGTAGTTTTTTCCGAAGCTACGGGCAATTACTACTCTGAGTCACATACAAACATAAGATTAGTTTTTGGGCCCAAACTAACAATCTAGAAAACACGATTTGACAGTCGCCCCTACTTCCAAAGTGTTTTGACGGACCCGTATCTTCGTTGACGGATATTTAAAGAGTAGGTCAGCTGAAGCGGGGTCGAACCCGAGACTCCCGCTCAGCGAGCGCACTTGCAACCACTAAATCAACGAGGTAGCCTGCTGCTAAATAGATAGAATAGGTACTTACAATATTACAAAACCATGCTTTCCCAAAAAAAATCCTAATCACACACTTTTAAATCTTTATGCACTTCGTTAATCTTCGCAGAACAATAATCCTCCGATAATCACTTTATTGATAAAAATATTTACTTACGTAACTTTTGGCACTATAAATAAAAACCTCATCACCAACGAACTATACGAAAAAAAAAACTCACTAACACTATGACCTAAATATAACTCAAACTGAATTAAAACTTTAAACAAAAAGTATCTTTAAACATGAACAATAATGTAAATAATAAAAAAAAAAAACCTAAATGTATCTATGTATTGCTTAGCAGGTGAACACTAAATATTTTCGAAGTTATTTCCTATCTTTGTTATCGGTAATTTTGAAATGATAAAATAATGATAAATGTATGTAGTCATTGATAGCTTGTGTGAATGTGTAGCTGTGACTTCGTTCGCCTACAAACTCCTTTTTGAAGTGAAATTTTTTAGGCGCGTTGGGAATTTTAGGGTTCCGTACCAAAATGGTAAAACGGAACCCTTATGGTGAGACTCAGTCTGTCTGTCTATCACAGCTGGATATCTCAAGAACTTCTCTAATGCTATCACCTTGAAATTTGGAATAGTTTTAGATGACGTTTATCCAACTATTTTGCAAATAAGAAAGAAATATTTTTTTTTGCAACATGGACTGAAAGGGTGTCTGAATAATTCGAAGTGGAGCTACTAGGGCATGTGGGGTATCATATGAAAGATCGCAGTTTGCCTATTCTCAAACATTGTTTCTTTTTTTTAGGCCCATAGTTTTCGACTGTTGTTGAAAAATGTAAAAAAAATACCGTCCCCCCCCCTTATCTCCGAAGTTTGCAAAGAGAAAAATCTTAAATAATTCTATGTGATAGAAGTTTATGTAAAGATTACAGGAAAAATAAAACGATGTTAGCGTAACAGGAATTCAGGCCTAGGTAAGGGTTCCTTGTTTGCCGGGTCAGCGGGATTGTCCGAAAGGGTTACCGCTGGCCCGGAAGCCAGAACATAAAGGGCTAAGGAAGGAACACGGGTGGGTTTTAGTCAGTAAGTCTGACACTCCCTTCCGCTCCACCCAGAGCGGGAGGGTCATATGATGATTTCCCATCCTGAAAAAAAAAAGGGTTCCTTGTTGACTAACGGAACTATAAAAAACACGACAGCAAACCATAGGGTTTACTCATTTACTGTCGTGTGATAATAGGTACCTATGTGTTATCTTTGCAAGGGTGCGGACTTAACGATCGGCTGATTCAGGAAGTTGGATAAGATAATATAAAAGAATTACTTTGTTTTACAATCCACTTATCATTTAAATTGAATGTAATAACGCACGGCCGCACGGTCGAAGTAAGAGGTTTAGGTTAAAGAAAAGAAAGAAAGTAAAAGTATTTATTGCTACTCGTACAGGAAGATCACATTTCTTTGGGTTAGGTAAGTACATACAACTAAAAAGTGAAAAATAAAAACTTTTTACAAAAAAGAAAACAACCGACTTCCAAAAAAACACTGCGAAGTGAAAAATATCTAACTAATTTCGAAAGTCGGTGTCAAAAAACGAAAATACAGAACCAACAACAGCGACTTCCGAAATTAATGTTATTTTTCACTTTGTAGTGTTTTCTTGAAGTCGGTTGGTTTTTGTTCCATAAACTATGTGTTTACATTTTTGGCAAAAAAGTCGCGAATGCAGATTAGGTAGGTATACATACATACAGTGAGGTGCAAAACTGAGTCAGTGTACTGATATTCTTTATTGTATTAAATATTATCATTTTTTTTAAAGCTTTTTGAATGATATATGTTATTATTTAAAACTATACCTCACTCAGTATTTAACGCGTATAATTATTGTCTAGTATTTACACTTTAAAATATTGTGATATTCAATTTTGATTGACTCTTTTTTGCACCGTATTTAAAAACTTCTTTGCGCTCGAGTATAAACATGTTCATACTTGTCGAGAATAGTGTAGAAAAACAACTTCGCTTTGTTTATTACTTAGTCTCATTTGATCCAGCACAGTGAACGAATTTACTTGATATATTTCTTTTCGATACAATTATGAAACCGATTGCAAAGAATATTATAAAATCTGTTCAAGAGTTACTAAAAAATGGGAAATCGACGAGATATATTGCTCGAGAATTAAACGTGAGTCAATCAACAATACAAAGAATTAGAACCAAATGTAAATTTCCCATATCAATTAACGTTGGTGGTCGCCCTAAAAAAATATCTGATAGAGACGTAAGGAAAGTTATTCACTATTTAAGATCTAGTGAGGCGTCTTCAGCTTCTGAAGCGGCGGTAATTTTAAAGCAAGACACTGGCACGTCAGTGAGTAAGTGGACTGTTCGTCGGGCGTTACACAAAGCAAATATGCGAGCTGTTGAGAAGAAAAAAAAACCTCTTCTTACTAAAAAAAATATTAAAGATAGAGTAAATTTTGCAAAACAATATATTAACTGGACTGAAGACGATTGGATGAGGGTTATTTGGTCGGATGAGACAAAAATTAATAGATACAGCACAGACGGTCGAAAATGGCTTTGGAAGAAAGAAGGTGAATCACTACAAACTAAAGATTTTATACAAACAGTGAAACATGGTGGTGGCAATATTAAACTTTGGGGTTGTCTGACAGCTAATGGCGTTGGACCAATTTGCAAAATTGAAGGAAATATGGATGCTAAAATGTACCTTAATATTCTTAAGACACCTCTGTTGGAAGCTGTTGGAAATATGCCGTACCCTGTAAATGAAGTAATATTCCAGCATGATAATGACCCGAAGCATACGTCAAAAATCGTAAAGAATTGGCTGAATAAGCAGGAGTTTCACGTCCTACCCTAGCCATCTCAGAGTCCGGATATCAATCCGATAGAAAATTTATGGGCATACTTGAAAAGCATGCTTTTAAATGAATATAAAGCACCACCATCGAACTTAAACATTCTATGGGAACGTGTACAAGAACAGTGGTACCAAATTCCACCTAACTACTGTGAAAAACTTGTTAAAAGTGTGGAAAACAGGTTGTATGCTGTTAAAAAAGCAAAAGGTCTTTGGACCAAATATTAAAATTCTGAAATCAGTATTTTTTGTACTTGGTGCAAAAGTGAACCAATTGTATTTGCAGTAATTGAAAATCAAAAATGAGTTTAAGCTCACAAGACTTTCTTAATTAAAGTAATAAATGAATGTAGTTTTTAATGACATAATTTGTTTATTATTCAAAAGTTCATCCTATTTAAACGTACGAAAATGTAAGATACTGACTCAGTTTTGCACCTCACTGTACATACAATGCGTGCCACGAAAAATGAGACTTGACCCCGCCTCCCCCGCTCTTTCCGCCGCCCCTATGACGTCCGTTCCCGTCCCGCACTCAGACCTCATACCGCTAAAGATACCTAAAATCGTGTACTGCGCATGTCAAACTACGTGGTGTGTCAAGTCTCATCTTTCGTGGCACGCATTGTACATAAACTCACGCCGTGTTTCCATGGGGTAGGAAACTCCAGAACGCCTGCTACGATCTTGACATATTCTTTTGCTTCCTTTACGTTCATATCTACACATTAATCGCATAACACACTATCAAACTCAATCTGAATCATTTTGAAGGATATTGATAATCCATATCACACTAATATTATAAAGGCGAAAGTTTGTGTGTGTTTATATGTTTGTTACTTCTTACCGCTCAAACGGCTGGACCAATTTTGATAAAATTTGGTAAGGAGGTAGCCGACACCCTGGATTAACATATAGGCTACTTTTTAACCCGATATTCCCACGGAATTGATACTTATGCGGGTGATAGTGCGGGGCGCAGCTAGTTGCTTCATAATTATGTTCGAAAAATTTGTCTGCTCAACAAACGTACCTAGATAACGCAATTAAGGCGCCACTGCAATCCACGGACAAAAAACTGACTGAAAACTGCGCTGCGATAAGCGAGCTGTACATAGTCGTGGGTCATAGTACTCTAGTAGAAACGTAGACCCACGTGCGTCGCCAGCGTTGAGCTATTAAGGCGCGGGCCCACCGCGGCGCATGCTGTGCACGGGCACGCGGCGCATTTTAGCTGCGTGTATTAGTTTGGACAACGTGGGTCTACGTTTCCACTGGAGTACACGAATATGTATAGCGTGGCACGGCGCACGGAGAAGCTACGCACGTGCCACTGCAATTGACTGAAAACTGCGCTGCGATAAGCGAGCTGTACATAGTCGTGGGTCATATTCGTGTATTCTAGTAGAAAGTGTAGAAACGTAGACCCACGTCGCCAGCGTTGAGCTATTAACCGCCTATTCGAGCAAGCCACGCGTGTATCAATGACGTCAATTCATGCGCAGCCTCTCCATGGATTGCAGTGGATATAATCACATACATTTTCTTCCAAAGCGAAGCTTAATACACGTGCGTAGCCTCTCCGTGCACCGCGGTGGGCCCGCGCCTTTACCCCGCTGGCCATACACGCACATAGGTAGGTATACTATAATGTAATAAATAAAACACAGCATTACTGAAGAGTTTTAATATTTTCCATAAAATATAAAAAATAAGTACCAAAGTCAGGGCCAATTTCACCATCTCCAGATAAGTCCTGGTTTAATTATCTGGCGGATAGTATGTGCCTATGCAGGGCTGGTGAAACAAGACTAAATTCAGTGTTAAAAGTCAATGTTTAGGTATTTGAAGATTAATTATTTTGACCATGGACAATCTTATTTCTACGCAAGGGGGTCTAGAATAATTTGTGCTGAAATTTATGGTTGTCTTATGTATACAGTAAGTACAGACGCCAGCACATCAACCTACCACAATCTGTCAGATTTCTTTAATAGATTTTCAACTTTATCTCTAAAGCATAAGGTTCAAAGTTGGTTGGGAAAATATGACAGATTCGGGTAGCTTGATGTGCTGGCGTCTGTATATTCACCAAAAGAGACATCAAGCTCTACATTAAATTACAATTTGACCTCTCGTTGTACGAAAAGCTCTTATACGGTGTAAAAAGACTATCAGATTCATTCAGTCTTCACGTTAGGGGTAGGTACTCAAAGGGTGCAACGGGACCCTCCCCTGTCCGACCGCCCGTCCGTCTGACAGCGTGCTGTATCTCATGAACCGTAAGTGTCTCTAAACACACTATGCCAAAGTTACGCGACCGAAGTTCGGCATGATTACACCTGCAATGCTATTTGAATTACTGACAACACATGCCGAAATTACGTTGCGTTTAATAGCATTGCAGGCGTAATCATACCGAACTTCGGTCGCGTAACTTCGGCATAGTGTGTTTAGACACTAACAGTTTAAATTTTCAGTGTGTATTTCTATTGCCGCTATAACAACAAATTAATAATGAAATTAAAAATTAAAGCTCTCCATACAAGAAACGTGTTGTTTTTTGCGTCTTTTTCCTTGTGGTATGGAACCCTATGTGTGCGACTTGGCCACCTTTTGTCTATGTATTAATACATACATAGATTCACGCCTTTATTCCATGGGGGATAAGCACGAACTACAGATCATCATTAGCTAAATTCTTACATACTGAGTTAGCTAACATATGTATTTTAAATCATAAAATATAAGAATGGTAATGATATTAATGTCACAACGAAAATAATCATTCAATATTCTTAGGACTTTAATTACTAAACTTAAATAAAATATTTTTTACGTAAAAATTTTTTTACTTAAAATAAAATAAAAACATTAAACTTAAAAACTACCTAAACTTAAGAGAATTATTTCGAATAGGTCACATTTTCCAGCTAAATTCATAAATGGCAGTCTGAATGAGATTTTTATAAACTACATACAACCCAAAAGAGTTAACTTGAGGCTCAATTTGTTTTTTTTTTAATTGTTTTTATATTTTTATTACGGACGCTTTTAATGTACACGTCTTTCTAGATCGTTCTCACATGTATAATTTCAACATGAATGATGTAACCAATATTTTGTAACAATTTTATGATTTAAACGAGTGTCCGTGGAGTTTCTTGCCCGTTCTTCTCCATAGATACCTACTACGCTTTGGAAAGGGCAACTAGCTTCATCTTTCATACTAGCTCCATCCTTCAATAATTTAAATTGCGTGTAATTTGTTTATCCATACTTCCATACTAAATTATTGTAAATTCGAAAGTAACTTTGTCTGTCTGTCTGTTATCTTTTCACGCCTAAACCACTGAACGGATTTCGATAAAATTTGGCAGAGAGTTAGATAGCATCACGGGGGAGGAAATAGGATAGTTTTTATTCCGATATTCCCTTGGGATCGACACATACGCGGGAGAAACCGCAGAGCGCAGCTAGTTTGAAATAAATGCTTTGAGTTTCGCTCGGATGACGTAAGCGCGCGGTACTAAGGCGTCGATGGCGAGAGCGGTAACAGCGAGAGGGTTGGGAGGGGCCGCTCAGGTCTCAAGTTAACTCTAGCGGGTTGTAGAGACTTAATCCATAAGTGGAGAGAGCACCATAGGACACTATTCCTACCGGCAATAGATTAGCGCCCCAGCATAGCGAGGGTGCTAAACGCCGTGCCTGAATATACTAACGTCACACTTATCTACTATACTATTTTGTAGCTCCTGTGACCTAAACCCGCACTTCAAGTCACAAGCTTTTCTGTGTAAAAATGGACTAATTAAGTCACAGAAAAGCGTGACTTAAATGTGGGTTTAGGTCACACTGTGCTATATAGTTATTTATACTAGGTACTTACAGGTATTTATCAACATTTTTATACTCAGTTTCACTGACCAATCATACGCTTCTTCAAACACCAAATCCATAAAAAAACCCATCTTTTACAAAATAGAAATAAAAACTACCGTTGTACGATACGGCTGAATCATGGCCGGCCTGAACATAGGCTCCCCGAGGGTTTGCGCATGTTCTCTCACTTACTCTCGACTCAGGTTACCAATTGGTTCTAAAAAAAATTATTAAAAATAAAAATTTTCCCAGACACAGATGGCAGAATGAGCAGGACTCGTTTAATACAGATTGGTCCTTGGTAGCTCTGGACAGAGAGAGATGAAAAGAGAGTATGGCGGTCTTTACCTTCTGCGCAAATTTCGGACCGGTCATGATTCTATTCTATATTATTAAAATGGAAATCAAATCATTAAATACTCAAATTAATCCCAATAATCATTCTCAGGATCATTTTCTGGCAAATAGTCTTTTTGCAGTAACGGTTTGGGTGCGGTTATCGCCCCAATAGTGTCAGTTTGTGCCTCCTTAGCCAAATATTTGGGTACATCTAGCGGTTTACTAGGACACGTATTGTAATGTTGGTGTTTTAAATAATCCGGGTAACGATGTGTGGCATTGAAGGGGCATATCCAGAGCTCTGGGTTGACCTTCTGGCATTTGATCAAGTGGTGTTGCAACCGGGAACGAGGGACACGATGTGTGGGGTTGTACGGACATGACGCATATTCTTCGTTGTCCATTTTGATACTGGAAAAAGAAAATGACAATTAGGTAATTGAGTTGTCAGGATTTTTACAAGTCTGTAATTGCTTACTCTTGAATGTGAAAATAAAAAACCATATATTAAAAAAAAAAACAATAATCTCAGAACTCAACATAATTTTTAAGTGAAGAACTAAGTAAGTACGGTCAAGACAGTCAACAAAAGATAAGTATGCAGGTTCGTCGGATATAGTTGAAGTTTAGTAAGAAACCGATGGATGTTGTCGACTGAAATGTAATTTAATAAATGAGCTATTTGCTTTCAAATCCGCCCCTAAGACGACCCATTGACCTTGTTTTCTATTAATAAAATTAGATTTTATTCTTGGTTTTTTTTTATTTTATATAGGCGCTAGTCGGGAATCTACTATTTAAAAATATGTAGATGCTTAACGTTGGTAATAGTCTAAAATCTATCCCTTTTAAATTGAAATTCCAAACTGTCAGCATCGTTCCTTCGAGAACACGGGCCTTGAGATAAAAAAAGGCCGTAAAAATATCTTAGTCTAAACATTAGATCATGTTACAAGTTACAAGGAAAATGTAATCCTATAGGGTGAATATTGTACTTTGTTCAAAATGTCGAGAAAACTTACTTGTGATTGAATTATTTTCTGTATGACAAATACGGGAAAACTTCAGTAGATAAGTTATAAAATCTTTAAGGAGCGGTACCGGCCGGTTTCTTGTTTAGAATTTTAAAAAATCAAAAAGTATCGCCAGTATCGCCACTCAATATCTCTTTCTGTCAAGTAGTGTCAAGTCAACTTTTTGACTGCAAGTGTCAGGGTTTCCAAGCTTTGAAATGAATTCTACCAAAACGTTACTTTTGTTAACTTAAACTTCGGTTCTGTTTCACACTAAATTTTATGTTTGTCACTAGTTACTGGCAAGTTATTTAATTATGTACTTTTCTAAAATAGACTTTTAGTTTTGAACGCAAGTTCAGGTTTATAATTACACCAATAAGAGCAAAATAAGATATCATTCTGAAAAATATTTTAGATTTGGTCACATTTTCATTTACAGCAGTTTCGTTCGTAAACGTAATACTTGCATCTGTCGCACACAAGCTTCAAAACGTAATTTTTATTATTCATTGAACGAAGTCCAAAGAAAATATTACTCTTCTCTCATGTAAACAATAATGTTATTATTGTTTATTTATGAGGGAAGAGTTTTCTTTATATTTTTTTTATAGGTTTCGAAATACAATAATTTCAGAACGTGAACAGAAATTTCAACTTCAAAGTTTAATCATCACAGTCAATTTTGAATTTGATAGCTGCCAAGCTAAAAATACCTACCTGTAAAACATTTTTGAAACTTTAAAAGAAATTCAAATTGTTACCAAATACCCGATATGAGTACTCCAATTAAACGAAAAGACGTCATAGAAGGTAACAGATAATATCCTACCTACAAAAAATTCGTTATTTCTCATAAAAATCACATTCAATTCAACTAGTTATCAATATTTTCTTTTCAGATAACAAAACTACCAAACGACCTAAAATGGAGTGTCCTTACGGAGATAAATGCTTTAGACTAAATCCTATACACTTCAAAGAGTACAGCCATGAACATTGTAAGTACATATATACTTAAATACATTTTTTTAAGTTACATTTAAGATGGCATATGGGAGACCATTAGAACACCTAATTGTATGTCAGTAATTAGTACAAGATTATAAATGGTGTTGGAACTGTTTCCCTTATTTGTCTTTATTCAATTAGATATTGTATTGTATTGGAAGCAGTGGTGCACTCGTAAGGCGCGGGGAAGTGGAAACCGCCGCGACTTACGAGCCGTAGTTTCGAGCCTTATCAGGCGCTTTACTTCGCAACACCCTGTCCTCCGCCTTGTGTATCCAGTCTGTCATAACCACTTTATTAAGGTTGTCGTAAAACACTGGTATCCAGCTGCATCAGGTTAGACTGGAAGCTGACTTCAACACAGGCTAGGCAGATGATGTCAATTGTTGATGAATGATTTTTGTTGTAATTTCCAGTGGAATCAATCCTAGACTCGTACACAGGAAGTGGAGACTTCCCAATACCCGTGAAGCTGTTCAGTCAGAAGCAGATGTATGTGGACCAGCTGAAGATGATCATACACAAGCAGTTGTACACTCCCGGTAAAAACTTTGGGAATGATCAGGGTTGTAGGTGAGACTAAAAACAGCTTTTATTTTCTTCTCCCAGCTGGGGTAATTACATGCCTAAGATGCCTTGCTTAGTTTGATGTACAATGCATAGTTGACGGCTATGTGATATGTTTTTTTACACCTGTATGTGAACAATGTAAAAAAAGGAAGAAACAATTAATAAAAAAAATAAGATTAAAAATAAGCCCTGGCAGGTAAGAGATGACCAGTCTCAACCAACGGTGACTGCGGTTTATTTTAGAAAATTTTAGTTTTCATCGCTGTTTTGAGAGCCCCTTGTAAGTTGTAACAAGAACTCAACTGACACACACGTTTTTCTTCTTACAGCACATCTTCTGCCGGTCAAGAAGATTCAAGTTCCAAGCTAGAACAGAAGAGCACAGAAGATAAAAATAAAGAAGATAAGTTAAGAATACAAGTCAAGCAGAGCGATAAGAGCAAATCACCCATGAGAAGTGGGGAGACTAGTAAAAAATCAGACAGTAGAAGTGGGGAGAGCAGTACTGTGCAAGGAATTAGGAGTGGTGGGAGCAGTACAGCGTCATCTAGCGGGAGTTCGAGTAAGAAAGGTAACATTTTGTATTTCTTAATTTTCTAAACAACCTTTTTTTCGACAGACTTAAAAAAAGGTTCTTAATTTTGTGCTGAAATCTGTGAATAGTAGTAAAATAAAGTTGCTTTCCATGTTTGTCGTCTCATTGTTCTCTATAACTATGTTAAAATAAAAAACGTATGTGTACGTAAAATACGCGCATTGATGTGGAGTTGCGGACACCCATATTACCTGTTACCTTACCTATGTTTTTTTTTTGCTATCCTATGCTGTTCCACTGCTGAGCAAAGGCATCTCCCAAGTCCTTCCAGGAACTCTTTTCCTGCGCCACCTCGAACCAGCCCTCCCGATATGCGTCCAGGTCATCTCGCCATCTCTTTCTTGGCCGGTCTCGGCGGCGGCGCCGTCCATCTTCAGGCACCCATTGTGTGGATATTTTTGCACAGCGGTCATCGTGCATACGGCTGACCCGCCCAATCAAGTAATATCATAGTATTTTCAATTTAAAATATATTTTCTCTTCCAGATAGCGACTACCGTCCCATAGTGAATCCGACACGCCGCGCGGAAGACTTCTTGTCTGTGGTCCGTCCTAAAGGCAAGATGGCCGCCAAACACGCCGCCAGCGCCCCCTACCATATCTTCTACACAACTATCACGGATTGTAAGGAGACGCATGCACAACCTTACTCTATTACTTTTCAAGGTAAATAATGTGTAAGGTCAAATTTTATTAGCTAGGGAAACTTCACAGACTAGATATATCGCTACCCACCTCATATCGATATTTAATAACGATAAAACAAGAAAAAAAAATGTTTGAGTTTGGGGAGCCTCGTGAGGGACGAAAGTCTTTACGCGATTCTCACACTCACACACACAACTTAATGAGACACGGAGAGGAATAATGAATGGTCACCCATCATAATCAAAATCAAAAGACATTTATTCAAATTAGGCCGGGAATCAGGACTTTTCGAACGTTAACATTACAAAAGACCCTCAAAATGTCCACCCTGCACATCCACTGACCGACCTCAAGCGTAAATTAACCTTTGATGGACTCGTGGGGCTGGTATTACTTAGCCATGAGACCCTCTTTTTTTGTGTAGTAACTAAGTTTTGACTACCCAAAGGAGGATATACACAATGCTTAAATATTTTTTGTAGTATCTATCCATACTAATATAATTAATGCGAAAGTCAAAGTCAAAGTCAAAGCATTTATTTCAAATAGGCACATTAAAGGCACTTTTGAACGTCAGAAATTACAACAAATAGAATTGATTCTAGTCGCCCATTCCAAAAGGTAGTTTTCGTATGGAGAAGAACGGGCAAGAAACTCCACCGTTACTCTTTTAAAATATTTTACAAAATTTTGCATACATTAATTATATAATAATAATATGTGAACACGATGCACCTAAAATAAAATTACTATACCACAATAGGTAAAAGACTTAAAAATGAAACCATGACATATAAATTAATTATCTGATAGATACATGGTGCTCACATATTTACAAACATGGTAAAAGTAAACGATTTCATTAAAAAAAAAAAAAAATTACAAGTAATAAGTCAGGGTGTGAGTAGTAAAGTAGTTACAGAATGTAAATCAATGTCAAAAAAAGTATAAATTTACAATTAAATTAGCAACCAGTTTGATTTTGTCTAGGCTCCAGATTGTCCTATGGAGCAGGACCAGCATGTTTCCAAGCGTTCTTATCTTGGATATAATCTTCTAATTTAAAGCGAAAGTGTGTCTATCTGTTTGTTACCTCTTCACGCTTAAACCGCTGAATCGATTTAGATGAAATTTGGTATAGAGATAGTTTGAGTCCCGGAAAAGGCCATAGGATAGTACAGTAATATAGCATAAACATCAGAATAACACATACGATACTTTTTATTCCGATATTCCCACGGGATTGACACATATGCGGGTAAAACCGCGGGGCGCTGCTAGTAAGTAAATAAATAAATATCTTATATGAAACTTAATAAAGAAAGGGCTTTTTTTTCAGAAATACTCGACCGAAGTTTGGGCGAATTAAAATGTTCCTTACAAATCAACTTTATGGTGGAAATCGGATGGCTTCTGGCACAATACTACTTCGCTGGATATAGGTATGCACTAGAATAGATTAAGGATTAGTGTTCGCGCCAACACTACGCGACCACAATGCGCTTGCGCCGCGGTTTCCATCACTATAGCGCAGCCAGCGCCTGCCCTCGCGCCCCGCGCCTGCCCTCACGCCCCGCGCCTGCCCTCATGCCCTGCGCTTTTTTGTGGTTTTGGAGAGGCGACCGCGTACCGGAAGACGTAGCGTTGGAAAAACCTTCCACAAGGTGGACCGACGACCTTGTGAAGGCCGCTGGAACCCGTTGGATGCGAGAAGCACAGAACCGGTTGAAGTGGAGGCGCTTGGGGGAGGCCTATGTCCAGCAGTGGACGTTTTTCGACTGAAATGATGATGGTCATGAACTCATGAACGTTAACACCAAACAAACAAGGTTGAATTTCTTTCAGCGAGAAGAAACTAACGATTTTGTACGGTGAAGATTGCTCCGATCTCAAGAGTATAAATAAGAAAAAGCCACAAGTTGATGCGCATTACGTCACCATGTCGACGCCCTTCGGCAAACATCACACGTAAGTTTTATTTCATTACTAGCTTCCGCCCGCGGCTTCGCCCGCGAGGTATGTCGATAAAAAAACTATCCCATGTCCTTCGTGAAAAGGTAACATAGAGATAGACAGACAGAGTTACTTTCGAATTTATAATGTTAGTATGGATAACTAGTTTTTTCCATCTTTTACATACCGAGCAGTGGTATCCCAGTGGTAACGGCTGCGACTTACGGGTTGTAAGTCGTGGGTTTGAACCCAGACAAGCGCTTTACTTTGTGTAAATTATTTCATCACGCTGCTCTCAAAACGATGAAGGAAAACATCGTGAGGAATTTCGGCATGTCCTAGAACCAAAAATTCGAAGACATGTGACATCTACCAACCCGCACTGGGCCCGCGTGGTGGATTACGGCCCATTCCCCTCATGAGAGGAGGCCTGTGTCCCAGCGGTGGGAAAATTAAAGGTTTATTATGCTTTTTAGGTTTCCGTACCCATAGGGTAAAAACGGGACCCTATTACGGGACTCCACTGTCCGTCTGTCTGTCTGTCACCAGGCTGTATCTCATGAACCGTGATAGCTAGACATTTGAAATTTTCACAGATGATGTATTTCTGTTGCCGCTATAACAACTAATACTAAAAACAGAATAGAATAAATATTTAAGGGGGGCTCCCATACAACAAACTGTGTTTTTTTTTCCGGCGTTTTTCGCCTTGTGGTACGGAACCCTTCTTGTGCGAGTTCGTCTCGCACTTGGCCAGTTTTTATTCTTATGCTTACATACCGAGACATCTCCGTGCCTCGAATAGTTCGTTAGGCCGTTTAAAAACAAAAAATATTACGTGTAAAAGTGATTTCAATATCCTATAGAATAAGTAGTTTCATTTCAATGTTATTTTAGAAATAAACGCTATATTTTATTCGTTATTTCTCGCCTCTGTGACAGAAAGACGTTATGTCTGCACTATCTGCCTGGCATATGGGCGTTTTTCAAATTTTTTTGACCATTGCCATAACATAATGTCCACTGACTTATCAATTATCTTATTTAATAATTATTAGTCAAAATATCATGTTTAAAATGGCAATCGATAGCGCATTTCTTAAACATGGTGTATGGGAAAAGTTTTTTGCAATTTGTGACTTTTTGAGTACTCCAACGATGGTTGGTCCCATAGAAGTTTTTGAACAGTATTAGAAACAGGATCGATTGGCATCAAAAAATGTTTTTGTGTAAAATGGCTATTTTCTTGCTAAATGTAATTTTTTTTGAAAATCTGTGAATGTGGATAAAAATTTCATAAAAAATGATGGATAGTCTCCTAAGACCATTTTCGCGTAGCTGCAACGGATAAGGTACTTCCCCTTACTGCCCCGCTGAAAGTTTCCACCCTGTATAATTGTAGTCCAATGTTAAGATAATATAACTACACTATTGTATTAGGTAAGCTTGTGATGATAGTTGCATGTGTAAAAAAAAAAAAACCGGCCAAGTGCGAGTCGGACTCGCGCACCGAGGGTTCCGTACAAACCTGCAAGGTTTACAAAGTTCGTTCATTACGACAATCGAGTCATAACTATGGTATTTTTATTGCAAATTTTTTGGTGGTATAACTACTTAAAATTTTAAGCTTTTCTGAATTTTTCTGTTACCTGTGCTGTAAGCTATTGCTTCTTACCAAATTTCGAGATTCTATGTCAACGGGAAGTGGTCTTTAGGTTTTAATTCCCTTGCGTGTAGTTGCGAGTTTCAAGCGGTATCAATGGTTGTACTTTTGCGTTTTGCGTTTTTGCGTTGACTTAGAATTTTTTTTTTTTTCACGGGTTAAAGGCAATTAGATCTAAGTATTTGATATGAATTTCAACTTGATAGCTCTACGCGTTCATGAGGAAAAAAGTAATAAGTTTATATTTATTAAAAAATAAATATATATTTTGTAATGTAACTAAAAATTTAAGGTTTTCGGAATTTTTCCTTTATGTGTGCTATAAAACGTTGCTTCATGCCAAATTTCAAGATTCTAGGTCGACTGGAAGTACCCTTTAGGTGGCGAGGCGTGTAAATAGCCTGCACCTTGTGAAGGTTTTAAAATAAGAACCTATGTATTATGAATTTATGATGTGTAATGGCGGACCTCAAAATAAATTAATTTCCCTATCGATGAATCCTCGACAAACCACTACCAGAGAATTATTAGCAGCAAACATGCCCACGTACCTTGACAATCCAGAGATCCCACTCAGACCCAGGGAGATGGGAAGATACCTCGTTCATGCGAGCTTGCAGGTATGTATGGGCTGCCGGCCGGCGAGCAAAATCGTCTTGAATCCACCGGTGGAATGGTTAACTACTCCAAAAATCAACACTGCACTATAAGTTCACAATGAAGCACAGATGCAGGTCCAATTATTTTACGAGTATCGTCAAGATTTCACCAAAAAAGGAATTTTTAAAGCGGAGCGCTGTGGCGCGTAAACCGTCTTCTTCGAACGGTCAAAGGAAGTTGTCCGCACTCGCTAATGCCATCTATCGGCCCTTGCGAGAAGACTCAAGAAAGTCTCGATACATGGGCGCTGCGTCAACAAATATGGTGCGAGGATTCATCAATTGAGAAGTTAAAATATTTAATTTGAAATACTAACATTCTAATATATGGAGAAATCCTAAATTATTATTATTTTATTTTTTATATTGAAAAGTTGACGCTTCACCATTAGGTTTTGATTCCCTTGCGAGTACTTGCGAGTTTCAAAATATGCAGCTTAAATTGCTGTTTCTTTTGATTGCGTTGACATAGAAGTTTGATTTTGTTACAGCTTAAAGGTATTATAGACCTGAGTATTTGGTATGAATTTCAATTTAATACCTCTACGCGTTTATGAGGAAATGGGTAGTAAGTTTAAAATTATTAAAAAAAAATATATTATGTGATGTAACTTAAAATTTATGGTTTTCGTAATTTTTCCTTTATCTATGCTATAAGACGTTGCTTCGTACCAAATTTCAAGATTCTGAGTTCACGGGAAGCACCCTGTAGGTTTTGATTCCCTTGCAAGTGTCGAAAATTTGCGGCATAAACGGCTGTATCTTTTGATTGCGTTGGCTTAGAAGTTTGATTTTTTCACAGCTTTAAGGGACAGTAGACCTGAGTAATTGATATAAATTTCAGCTTCATACCTCCACGCGTTCCTGAGAAAAAGGGTCTTGACAGACGGACGGACAGACGGACAACAAAGTGATCCTATAAGGGTTCCGTTTTTTCCTTTTGAGGTACGGAACCCTAAAAAACAAAAAATGTTAATAATACTAATTAATAAATGTTGTTTCAGTAAAATGATGATCCTGTGTTACGAAGATGGGTCTCTTCGAGTGGTCATATCTACAGCTAACTTGTATCTCGACGACTGGGAGAACAGGACACAGGGGTAAGGACTATTTAATACTTAAATATCATTTGTTCTCCCACAAAATTAGTTAGTTATCTATCTATACTAATAATAAGATAGATAGATAGATAAACTATTTAACCACCAACCAACCTACCACCACCACCAACCACCATACCCCATTAACCATTAAACCATAACCACCACCATTAACCACCACCACCACCATCACCAACCATCCACCACCACCATCACCAAACAACCACCACCAACCACCACCACCACCAACCACCACCAAATACCACCAACCACCACCACCACCACCAACCATCACCACCAGCAACCACCACCACTACATCACCACCGCACCACCACCACCACCACCGTCTGCCGTCCATCGTGCCGTCCGTTCCACCATTTAACCATTTTTAATAACGCTGAAGAGTTTGTTTATTTGAACGCGTTAATCTCTGGAATTATACTGTCATATTAGCGAAAGTAAGTTTGTTTGTTACCTTTTCACGCCTAAACGACTGAACTAATGTATCCTGAAATTTTGCATATACGTTGTCAGGTGTACAGAAACGGACATAGGGGCTCCTTTCATCACGAAAAACAGTGCTGTTCCCGAGGAAAACAACAATAACGTTATTATGATAATAGATGGCGCCACGTGTCTTTCGAATCAAAAACAGAACAACGTCTGTCGGGTCAGCTAGTAAAAAATAAATCCAATTTTTTTCTTTTTCAAATCCGGCCCATTAGTTTCAGAGATTAGCGTATTCAAACAAACAAACTCACCAGCTTTATTATTAGTATGATACATAGCAACAAATCACGTTCGTGAAGTTTTGCTAACTAATTAAAAATGACGAACACGGTTTTTTTTAAAATAGTGTATTTATGTTTTTCGTGTTTCCAGGCTCTGGTTCAGCCCCTCCTGCCCCGAGCTGCCTCCAGACGCGATGCCACACGACGGCGAATCCCCCACCATGTTCAAGAAGTGTCTGCTGAGATATCTGAACCACTACCATCTGCCTCAGCTGGCGTTTTACGTGGAGAGGGTCAAGAGATGCGATTTTAGTCATATTAAGTAAGTTTTAAGATCATTTTTAACAAGCTTCGAAGACATGTGACATCTACCAACCCGCACTGGGCCCGCGTGGTGTATTACGGCCCACTTCATCTCACAGAGGAGGCCTGTGTTCCAGGAGTGGTAACATTATATTCTGATTTGCTATATGTAAGATGTTAAGAAAGTGTAAATGATAAATGATTTTATTTTTGTAAGTAGGTTTGCACAAACACTTTCACACGTCAATCATATTTTTTAAACTAGATGAGGTCGGCGTTTCCTATCTGACTACTCTGAGAAGAAAGGCCGAAACAAACTCAGAGGTCATAGTCTCTTTTAAAGTCCAGACATAATCTTGGTCAGGTTATATGAACACCATGTAGGTCGATGGTCTTTTGAGGAAAGAACCACACAGATTGAGAGGACCTGTCCAGTCAGTGCACGCACGACTTAAGGAGCTCAACGATTCGACGAACAATACCAAAGAAAGGACATTTGGGTAGGCCACATAAATTACTCAAACTGCCAGACCATGGAGAGAATAATAAAAAAATATAAAATGAATAAAATAAATGACCCACATCGGTCAGTGCAGACACCGGTATAATGCTCAAGCATGTTCTTTGCTGTCAAATTTCGAGATAAACAAGATTTAGCATGCTCAAACAAAATTAAATGACACCGCAAATTATGTCTTGCTAATTAAGAACTCCATTGTAGTTGTGAGTTAGAGCGTTTACGACGGTAAGGCATTTCAAACAAACTTTCAAACTCATGTTTTTCGAAATGAATGAACCGATTTTAATGAAACTTCATACGCTTAAGCAGGATACAAAGGTCTAAAAAGTTAGTAGAGAACATTTTCGGAAATGTTTTATTTAAAAAAAGATAACTAGAAATTTCTGTTTCTATGGTAAATTTAAAATCGGTCTAATTTGGCTATTTTTAGTTTCTAATTTGGCTATAGTTAAACACTATTTTTCAGTAACTTTTTAGACGTTTGTTTGGACACCAAACAATAGATTTTTTGTAATTAAATAATTGCTTCATAATTTGCAATAAATTACCAGCGTTGTGTCATCGCGCTTCTCTTTCTTTTCTATGCAGTCCGACAGTGACCGCGCTTTAGGTCATGTAAGCCAAACACACAAAACAAACTACAAAACTACTACACACTAACTAACACACACACACACAACACATACACACACACAACACATACACACACACACTACACACACACAACACATACACACACACACTACACACACACACACACCCCCACACACACACACACACACACACACACACACTACACACAAACACCCCCCCACACACACACACACACTACTAACTACTACTTTACTTACAAAATCTATACATTTCAGCGTATTCCTTGTAGCATCAGTCCCCGGCTCCCACTTTGACCAAGACTGGGGCATGACGCGGGTTGGCGCGTTGCTGAGGCAGCACTGCTGTGTGCCGGCTGACGGCTCCCGGCTGTGGCCGCTCGTGGCGCAGGCGAGCAGCATCGGCAGCTATGGGAAGGAACCCAAGGTTGGTGCCTACTGTCGCCAGGAGGCGCTCCGGGTGGCGGGAGTGGACTCAAACTCAAACTCCAAACTCAACTCAACTCAAACTCAAAGTCCTCAAACTCAAACTCAACTCAAACTCAAAGTCCTCAAACTCAAACTCAACTCAAACTCAAAGTCCTCAAACTCAAACTCCAAACTCAACTCAACTCAAACTCAACCTCAACTCAAACTCCAAACTCAACTCAAACTCAAAGTCCTCAAACTCAAACTCAACTCAAACTCAAAGTCCTCAAACTCAAACTCAACTCAAACTCAAAGTCCTCAAACTCCAAACTCAACCTCAACTCAAACTCCAAACTCAACTCAACTCAAACTCCAAACTCAACTCAAACTCAAAGTCCTCAAACTCAAACTCAACTCAAACTCAAAGCATTTATTTCAATTAAACCATTTACAGGCACTTTTGAATTGTCAAAAAGTCGGTCAGTCAGAAAATATGAAGCTAGTTGCCCATTCCAAAGTGTAGGTACCTATGGAGAAAAACGGGCAAGAAACTCCATGGACACTCTTTTAAATTATATTTTTACAAAATCGACTCCCGTCCGCCATAGGCGCGAGCTTGCGGACGGCGAGCAATGGGCAGCTCGCCGTCCGGTAAGGACCAGCAGTGCGATTCTGTAACCATCTCACCGTGAAAACTTAGGTGAAGTGAGCATGGAGTGAGCTGTCAATAGTGTCGATTCCTAGCAAAAACAAACTCCCATCACCTAAGTTTTCACGGTGAGATTTTTACAGAATCGACCGGCAGGCCCGGATCGGCGGCGCGTTGTGTTCCACACGCGCCTCAAAGAGATGTCAGCACTAACTGACGAGGTCCTCTAGGGCCGATGCCTGCCAGGGTCGCGGGTTGTTCGAAAGAGATACCGTGGCCCCTGGCACAGGCAACTGAAGGAACACGGGTGGGTTTTAGTCAGTAAAAGTCTGACACGCCCGCCCAGAGCGGGAGAAGTTAAAAAGAATAGAAAAGTTGGTACCTACTTATGATGAAAGAAAAAAAAAAGCGTTTTACGAACACCGGTTTTTAGAAAACCGGTTTCGCCTTCACTGGCTCCCGTAAAAACCGGTTTTAGGCTTGAGCATGACGCGGGTAGTTTCATATTTGAGACAGCATTGTAGTGTGTCTGCTGACGACACCAGACATGCTTGGCAGGATTTTTGAATGCATGAAGAAGCCTCCTCAGCCCTCAGCCCCAGTTATTCAACTGAACGCTCGCGCTCGGCGCATCCTGGACAGTCATACCCAACACCTTATTTGACTGGCCAATTCTTCCCTTGCGGTGGTAGGGCTAACGCCCGCCTGGTTTGCAACCACCCTCCCGCCGGAGTCTGGCGTCAAGCAGCCTGCTGTGTTTCGTCGATGCGTTGCAGTTCCAGTGCCTTAGACATCTTCTGGGCATGCTCGTTCCATCATAGACCTCATCCATCGCTTTCCATCAGGCGTGATCGGGGTCAAAAGCGGGCCCATTCAGCAAAAACAAAAAAGGCCTCTCGTAGCGCAGGCGAGCAGCATCGGCAGCTATAAAATCCTTCCCATAGCTGCTGATGCTTCTTAAAACCGGCTTTTGGTGAAACACGTTTTCGCGAAAACCGGTTTTAGGGCGTGGTATGTAAATCAAATCAATTTATTCGTAATAAAGCATTGGTAAAATTTCGGTCTTAACATAAATCATAATCTAGATCCATAACACTTTGTCATAATAATGTGACATGCAAACATTTGGGTTTATAATTATTTTTAAAGTCCTAATTCATTAAAATTCAAAATTTAATAGTACGTAGTGTCATTAGATAAATTTTCAAAATATTAGTAGTGTCAGAGGGTAAATGATAATGGTAACATTAATTTTCCAACTTCTTCTTAAATAAGTCGGTCACTGAGTAGAAATTCTTTTCCCTTAACCATACTTTAAGACACTTGGCAATGCCGGACGGCGCGTACGTGTTCTACGCGCGCCTCAAAGAGATGTCAGCATCAAGGGAAGGGGCCCGCAAGGGCCGAAGCCTGCCGGATCAGCGGGACTGTCCGAAAGGGTTACCGCTGGCCCGGAACATAAAGGGCGAAGGAAGGAACACGGGTGGGTTTTAGTCAGTAAGAGTCTGACACTCCCTTCCGCTCCACCCAGAGCGGGAGGAGTCATTTGATGATTTCCCATCCAGAAAAAAAAAAGACACTTGGCAAATTATATGTGGGCAAGATTAAAGCTCACATTCCAACGCTGGACAAGTCAAATTGTATCGGTGTGCAATGTCCTAACACTGCTTTTTGTTCCACAGTTATGGTTGACCGGTGACTTCCTTCACAACTTCACTAAAATTAAGAATCAATCGCAACTGTTATCCAGTCCGCCTGAATTGAAGATTGTGTACCCTTCATTAGGTAAGACTTTCTGATTAATTTCATCTACCTAGCTTTGGTAAAATCCTAACTAATATTATAAATGCGAAAGTAAGTTTGTTTGTTACCTTATCACGCCTAAACCACTGAACCGATGCATCCTGAAATGTTGCATATACGTTGTCAGGTGTATAGAAACGGACATGGAGTACCTTTCATCCCGAAAAAAATTGCTGTTCCCGAGGAAAACAACAATAACGTTATTATGATAATAGATGGCGCCACGTGTCTTTCGAATCAAAAAACAGGACAACGTCTGTCGGGTCAGACGGGTCGGATGGTGTACATAATAAAGAGTATGCTATTCTATTCTAGTATAATATATAGTAGAAAAAAACATGTTTATCTAATATATTGGACTCGTCAAAACACTTCATATGAGTCCAAACTCGAGGGGTTTACTAGTAGCCACTGAAGAGTTCCACTGTCCACCTCCTGGCTCCATCATCAGATCAGCTCCAAGATACCAAATTATAGTTTTGTCATCCGAACTGCATACACACACAAAGTTTCATTTCATTGACAATATAATATATTATTTATTTTGTTATATTTTAATTCTATTATCAACAGAAAACGTGCGACAATCTCACGACAATCTTTTGGGAGGTGGATGTCTGCCATACGCTGCGGACGCGCATGCGAAGCAGCCGTGGCTCAACGATTTCTTATAGTAAGTATACAATTCTTTTACTAGTAGTAAAATTGATGCCGATGAAGTGGGTACGTATGTGATAAAAATGATAGATGAATTTTGTTCGATAACACAGACCGACAAAATTTTTATCCAGAAACCAGACTGTACTTTTCCGAAGGATTTTGACGCGCTGAATTCGAATCTGGCCTCAAAATTGCTCTATCACGTCAGGGTTTCGAGATATCCTAACCAAAAAGTACAAAAATATACCGTTTTTTCTCATTTTTGAGGTTATGTAGCACGGCCGATCCTATTTTCTTTCAAAAATTATTGATAGCATCTCAAAGGACTAGTCTTCCTCTTTAAAATGACGTTGAGTTTACTGAAATACTTTTTTTTTTCGCTGAGATATCGCTTTTTAAAATTTTCGTGTACGTGGATTGTTCTACGTTTGAGAATTTCATACACATACAGTCTATTGGATAATTTCAAAATGCGATATCTCAGCGAAAAAAAAAAAGATTCAGCGCGTCAAAATCCTTCGGAAAAGTATAGTCTGGTTTCTGGGAAAGAGTGTTCGTCAAATTTTGTCGGCCTGTGTAATTAGTTATAATGACCAAGTCCACATACATAAAAACACTTATAAAATTAATAACGGAAGGTGAAAGTCTGTACAAGGAATATTCATGTGATATAATTATGTAAGGAAAAATATATTTTGCATTGACATAAAACAAACCAACTGACATGACAGGTGACCACAGAGCATCAACCATAGAGTAATAGTAACTAAAAAGTTACCAACGCTACACCGATATGTGAGCTTTACGGATATACAGTGTGTATAGTATTATATCATAAAGCGACGCGTGCTTTACTTGTGGTCATCAAGTGAGAAAACACTCTGTGAATGTGTGTGGTTTCATTTAATCCTTTTTTTTCCAGCCAATGGCAAGCAAAATCCTCTAACCGGAATAAAGCCATGCCTCACATAAAGTCATACACACGGTATTCAAACAACAAAGCTGCATACTACCTGTTGACGTCTGCGAATGTCAGCAAGGCTGCGTGGGGCCAGCTCAATAAGGGCAACGGGGCTCTCAGGATCATGAGCTACGAAGCCGGAGTGATGTTCTTGCCTCAGTTTGTGGTAAGTTCCCTAAATTTTGTCTTCTTAGGCTATCGCTGAATCGCGGGAGACGCTCCGGGCGTCGGGAGCCGCGCGACGACTCCCGGCCACCGTAGGCGCGGGCCTGCGGGCGGAGAGTAATGGGTAGCTCACCGTCCGATCAGGACCAGGCCCGTGCCGGACAAGCGTACGTGTTCCACGCGCGCCTCAAAGAGATGTCAGCATTAAATGAAGGGGCCCGTAAGGGCCGAAGCCTGCCGGGTCAGCGGGATTGTCCGAAAGGGTTACCGCTGGCCTGGAACATAAAGGGCGAAGGAAGGAACACGGGTGGGTTTTAGTCAGTAAGAGTCTGATACTCCCTTCCGCTCCACCCAGAGCGGGAGGAGTCATTTGATGATTTCCCATCCTGAAAAAAAAGGCTATCGCTGAAAACCAGCACTCCTCCTCCTCCTTTATAATGCGCACAGCAAAAGAGTAGAACTCTCAACCTGCGTTTTTGTTTCCGAGTGCATACAACCCGAAACTCTTCAAAGTAAGAGTGAACAGGCTTCTTCTGGGTAAGCTCACTCCATCGTAGACTTTGTCTCTGTCACCTCTGACCTAGACTAGAGTCAAGAGTAAACCCATTTCAAATAAAAAACAAAAAATTACTAACTTGATATTTCAATTTTATTAAATACTAGCGACCCGCCCCGGCTTCGCACGGCTGCAATGCTGATACTAAATACACTACAGAAAAACTGTGAACGTTGTAATATATAAAAACATAGCGGCCCGCTCCGGCTTCGCACCGCCGCAAACGCTACGTTCCGCAATTTTTAAATCTGTAATATCTTCGAAAATATTCACTTAAATCATACGGTGTAAAGGGCCATATAGATCTATATTAAATGAACAATGTATTCAAGGTATTTAATTGGTTAAGGATTAATGCTGTATTGGTTAAAATCGCTTCGAAAATTAGCCATTATTTGTCGTAAAAAGTAAATGACAAAAAAAAGTTATTGTGGGTTATTCATAAGAGATAGACATATACCATCACGGACTTTTCTGTAGACCTTTTCAATGTGTACAATACTTAGTACATTATTTTGATAAAACTCGTAGGGTTCAGCCTGCGTTTGCAATGTAAGCGGAAAAAATGTAATTATTTACGACATCACATTAGAAACCTCAAAAATAACAGTACTTCTCCACTATTTAATGGATGTTATTATACATATAAACCTTCCTCTTGAATCACTCTATCTATTAAAAAAAACCGCATCAAAATCCGTTGCGTAGTTTCAAAGATTTAAGCATACAAAGGGACATAGGGACATAGGGACAGAGAAAGCGACTTTGTTTTATACTATGTAGTGATTATTGTTACAGATCAAAGAAGACTTCTTCCCGCTGCAGCAAAATGCTAAAAACCGTCTAATAATCCCTTATGACTTACCACCGATCAAATATACGCCAGAAATGTCAGTCTGGGTGCAGGACTACCTCAGGTAGCCTCAAACAAGTAACCTGCATAACATCTCGCCTGCATTCCCGTGTATCGGTGACGCTGAATCGGGTATACTCGGCTCCAGTCGGTCGGTGACGCTGAATCGGGTATGTTCGGTGACGGTGAATCGGGTATACTCGGCTCCAGTCGGTCGGCGACGCTGACTCGGGTATACTTGACTCCATTCGGTCGGTGACGCTGAATCGGGTATGGTCGGTGACGCTGAATCGGGTATACTCGGCTCAAATCGGTCGGTGACGCTGAATCAGGTATACTCGGCCCCAGTCGGTCTGTGACGCTGAATCGAGTATACTCGGCTCCAGTCGGTCGGTGACGCTGAATCGGGTATACTCAGCTCTAGTCTGTCGGTGACGCTGAATCGAGTATACTCAGCTCTAGTCTATCGTTGACGCTGAATCGGGCATATGTACTCGGCTCCAGTGGGTCGGTGACGCTGAATTGGGTATACTCAGCTCTAGTCTGTCGGTGACGCTGAATCGGGTATACTCGGCTCCAGTGGGTCGGTGACGCTGAATCGGGTATACTCGGCTCCAGTGGCTCGGTGACGCTGAATCGGGTATACTCGGCTCCAGTGGGTCGGTGACGCTGAATCGGGTATACTCGGCTCCAGTTGGTCGGTGACGCTGAATCGGGTATACTCGGCTCCAGTCGGTCGGTGACGCTGAATCCGGTATGGTCGGTGACGCTGAATCGGGTATGGTCGGTTAGCGACGCTGAATCGGCTATGGTCGGTGACACTGAATCGGGTATGGTCGGTGACGCTGAATCTGGTATGGTCGGTGACGCTGAATCGGGTATGGTCGGTGACGCTGAATCGGGTATGGTCGGTGACACTGAATCGGGTATGGTCGGTGACGCTGAATCGGGTATGGTCGGTGACGCTGAATCGGGTATGGTCGGTGACGCTGAATCGGGTATGGTCGGTGACGCTGAATCGGGTATGGTCGGTGACGCTGAATCGGGTATGGTCGGTGACGCTGAATCGGGTATGGTCGGTGACGCTGAATCGGGTATGGTCGGTAATGGTGAATCGGGTATACTCGGCTCCAGCCGGTCGGTGACGCAAGCGCAACGCCTTGATGTTACTGACCGTCTCACGTAGGGTACCTGGGTTACCACTGTACGTGGCGACCACCGAACAGTTTAGAAGCACGTACAGTACCCGGCGATAAATATTGCACATCGACCTATTCGATCCTATTGATTTTATACAAAGAATAAAAATAATTATCAAAAGAAGCAAATCATAATTGTTTTAACAGGTCCTAATAGATACTGGACTGTTTGTATTTCGTGCGACAGAGATAACGCTCTACGAAGCCGAAATTAGCCGATTGTTTCTTTCCAAAGGTCGATGTGCAATATTTATCGCCGGGTACTGTATTATGCCGCTGTCTCGTCCTGCATGCAGGCCCTGCACAGCGGACTGTCTGTCACTTTTATGACAAAGACGTGTTTATTAAATGACCCGTGGCCATTTGCAGCTGCTGTAATTGAACGCAGCTGTTGTGTTAGTCGGAGGACCTGTTTCGTGAGGCGGCTATCAATTGTACTGGGGGGTTTTCCTTAGTCTGCCTGCACTCACCTTGGTACACCCAAGGACTATGATGTTTTTGCGATTCCTATGTGAGGGAGGGGGGGGGGGGGGGCGAGCTTATTGCTGTTAAGCGGTCAGAACAATTTCCTAAAGGAAACTGGTCGAACCGGGGATTGTAAGACGGTCACCCATCCAGTGAATTGCTGCGGGAATGTAGCTTATTTTTGTGATTTCACGGTTAAAATTGTTATTATGTAAGATTGTAAGTTGTAACTGTTCATATTTTTGTATTAAATTAATGATGATTATTAAATTGTATTAAATCATTTGTTTTTTGTATGTTTTGTAGTTTTATTTTTGTTTAATAATACCTACTTAATCTTACGAAGGGGTTTAAAGGCGAAAGTTTGTGTTTGTATGTTTGTTACTTCTTAACGCACAAACGACTGGACCAATTGTGATAAAATTTCGTATGGAGGTAGCTGACACTCTGGATTAACACATAGGCTACTGTTTATCCCGATATTTCCACGAGATACAACCTTATGCGGGTGAAACCGCGGAGCGCTGCTAGTATAATATTATAAATGCGAAAGTTTGTGATGGATGGGATGTTTGTTATCTACTCTTTAACGCAAAAACGAGTGAATGGATTTTGATGAAATTTGGCACACAGACCATAGGATACTTTTTATCCCGGTAGTATGTTCCCGTAGGATAATTCCTCCAAGCGGATGAAGCCGCTGGCAAAAGCTAGTTTGATTATTAAAAAAAACCGGTCAAGTGCGAGTCAGACTAGCGCACCGAGGGTTCCGTAGTTTGTAGGTATGTAAATAGTTTATTACAGGCTTTTTTTAAGGCTAGTACGTCGACCGCCTAGTGGCGCCCTCATCGTTTGTTTGGTTATTTCTTTTATTTTAGGATAAAAATAAAATAAGCACGTTAAGTTGTGCTAGTTGTGCACAAGATTATACGTTAAACATAATATATACCTACAGTAAAACGGGGTGAATAGGGATGCAGGGGTGAATCGGGTCGAAACTTTAAAACAGATTTGAACGTTAAAAATAATAAAGTTTGTTGCTAACAAGAGCACTTCATCTTTAATTATAAAACAGTAAACACATTCTGGCAACAAACTATATTATTTCAACGTTAAAATCCATTTTAAAGATTCGTCCCGATCCACCCCTGCATCACGATTCACCCCGTTTTACGGTACCTAATATACCTATTAAACAATGAGCTCCACCTTATGTTAAATTGATAACTTATATCACCTGAATAAGTAACATCGGAAATAATATAGATACAGGATGTGAATTATTTATTAGCTGTATTATACGAATCGGTTATAACTACGTAATCGATAATTGGAGGTTGATCGGTAAGTAATCACTTTCACGCGATTTGATGTAGTTCTTTATTTGTCTACGAAAATAACAAAAATGGAAGCGCTAAGGTAGCCCGCGAAATTCAAATTTTCTTACTTTTTTTTTGCAATTTGCTGGTCAGTATTAAGTTGTACGTCGATCAAAATATGATTCGCGGCCGTAACAAATATGTATTTACAGAATCATAATCATTAGAATCAGTAATACAACTTGTTAGGTTAGTATAATCCCAAAATGTCAAGATTTCATGAAATGGTCATTCTGTGGGATTACTTGGTCTTAGAGAGTTGTGTTGATGACTTTTATGATTATAATTCTGTGAATACATATTTGTTACGGCCGCGAATCATAATCAAAATTGCTCTATCACGTCAGGGTTTCGCGATATCCTAACCTAAAAGTGAAAAAAATACCGTTTTTTCTCATTTTTGAGGTTATGTAGCACAGCCGATCCTATTTTCTTTTAAAAAATATTAATAGCATCTCAAAGGACTAGTCTTCCTCTTTAAAATGACGTTGAGTTTACTCAAATATCTTTTTTTTTTGCTGAGAAATAGCATTTTGAAATTTTCGTGTATGAATTTTCAAACGTAGAACAATCCACGTACACGAAAATTTCAAAATGCGAATTCAAAATGCGATATGCCAGATTCGAATTCAGAGCGTCAAAATCCTTCGGAAAAGTATAGTCTGGTTTCTGGGTAAAATTTTTGTCGGCCTGTGTTACTATACTACAATCGAACTACTATGTAGGTACCTAAACCTACTTACCCCGCATAATTAGAAGTATGAACATATTATGTAACGCGCTAATTAGTGCAGTCACCTGACCGCGTTGCTTTAACCTGGTTAAGTGTAACTCGAAACACGCGACGAGCGAAACATTGTGACTTTACCTTATTTCTTCAGAGATTTTACGGTACACAGTTTGTGGTAGTTACGCTGAAAAGCATTTAAGGCAATTCCGATATTTCTCAGAAGTTTTCATTTGTTAAATGTTTGGTTGTGTACCAATTTCTTCTTTGCATTCATTTTATTTTACCTCTTATTTTTTCGTGAGGTAGCCCATTGGTAGGTACTATTACTAACTACCATCCAAATCAGCGTATCGCAGTCTACTCCTGGACCTAGGTCTCTCCCAGGCTGTACCATAGCACCCCGTCCTCCGGCTTCCGCATCCAATCTGTCCCAGCCACCCTAGGTCGTCCGTCCATCTAGCTGGGGGGCGTCCCACACTGCGCTTGCCGATACGCGGTCCCCACTCCAGGACTCGTCGGCACCATCGGTCCTTCGACAGACATGGCCAGCCCACTGCAACTTCAGTTTGCTTACTCTGCAAGCTCTGTCGGTAACTCCGGTTCTATTCCGGATAATTTCATTCCTCATTTTATCCTTCAAAGAAACTCCGAGCATAGCTCGCTAACGCACTGAGCGACCTTGAATTTATGGATCAGTCCGACCGTCTGTGTCCACGCTTCGGCTCCTTATGTCATGACGGGCAAGACTACCATATTTGGGAAATATGGTGAATTATTTTGAACTAAAAATATCATCTGTTAATGTGGAGGGGCTCTTAAGAGCGTTTACGCCGTACGGCATTTCATACAAACTTTCAAGCCCTTATTTTTCGAAATGAATGAACCGATTTTAATGAAACTTCATACGCATAAGCAGGATACAAAGGTCTAAAAATTTAATAGAGAACATTAGCAAAACAACAACTATGCTGGGGTCGGCTTCCAGTCTAACTGGATGCAGCTGAATACCAGTATTTTACATGGAGTGACTGCTTTTGACCTTCACAACCCAGTTACTGGGGAACACGAAACTCTTCGGGTTTCTTCAGGTAGGTAATAATTAGTAAAAAATATAATTAGTCGTTAAACAATCAAATAGCGAACTGGTTAGCACACAAGATGCGTTCGCGATTAATTTGCCAAAAACTATAAACAAATATGAGTTTATGGAAAAACAACTTTAATACCTACTCAATAAAGTTCAATTTTACGCTACAACTTCAAACATTTTTGTAACATTTCCAATAGTGCTAGTCACTCTAAAATCAACTTAATCGGCATTCAAATAAAGTTGATATTTGTTTAACTTGAAATAAAATCAAATGGAAGCATAAATTTGAGTAGACTAATTTACCTAGATAGGTTTTTACCTAAATTTATCAATTAAAATGTTATATTTTTGCATCATACATTTCTTCAGTTTACAGGGTGTAAGGTCCTAGATAGCCATGTTGGTAGGTACCTGACTTAATTATTATTTAAAAATAGCTTTAGCCCGCGACATCGCCCGCTTGGAGTTTTATTTTTTTTTGCGCTAAACCCTAATTTTTTTTCTGAAATTTAAGTAGCCTAAGTTACTCTCGGTATCTGCCAGTGAAAGTCCCGTCAAAATCAGTCCAGCCGTTTCGGAGATTAGCCGGAACAAACAGACAGAGACACAAAAAAAATATATTTTATTATTGTCTGTGTTACCTCTTCACACTTAAACAGCTGAACCGATTTAGATGAAATTTAGTATAGAGATAGTTTGAGTCAAGGGAAAAGGACATGATATAATTTTATCCCGATATTCCCTCAGGATCGAAACAGCTGGTACTTTCATATGCGTTTAGTAAAAAGCTATTATTTTGATATTACAAAACAGTATTTGACACTTCAATTTCCAACGCCAGGTAATTTTATTCGAGGAATAATTTTGAATTTTTGACAGTTCTTCTATACAAAATCTGTCAGACGTCAATATTATTCCACGAATAAAAATTGTTGCATCCCAGACCCATTCCTATGTCCCAGCTGCCTTTTTAAGGGCTTCCGACAGTCCAGATAAAAGAGGGTTAGATTAAATCAGCGAAACTCTGCAAACTTAATGCGTATCGATGATCTACAAAATTAAACACGACAAAATCTATATATGTATGTACCTACTATATAATATTATAAAGCTGAAGAGTTTGTTTGTTTGGTTGAACGCGCTAATCTCTGGAACTACCAGTCGGATTTGAAAAATTCTTTTTGCATTTGATAGCCCAATTCTTGAGGAAGGCTATAGGCTATTTAATATCACGCTATGACCTTTAGGAGCCGAGCAAAAAGAAAAAAAGTCAGAAAGAACGCTAAGCAAAAACGAAGTAATAGCGCGGGCAGGCGATGCAATGCGAAGGGGTGGGTCGGAGTAACAAGAAATTTCACGCGGACGAAGTCGCGGGCAGAAGCTAGTAAAAAATAAAACATATGATGATTTTTTTTGGGTCAATGCCCGCTGGTATTGTTGTTACTTGAAGTGTGAGTTGATAAAATCTGTTTTATATCGTGTTGAGACATCGGTATCCATAACGTCTGTAAAGTTGACACAAAAAAAAACTGTTTTTTTAACTGATATTTTAAGTGACTCTACACACTATCAGCGGTTAAAGATCCCATCAATAAGTCTGCGGAGTTTCCTTAGCAAATTTATTACGACCATGTACAGACACCAGCACATCAAGTTACTACAATCTGTAAAATTTCTTTAATAGATTTTCAACTTTATCGCTAAAGCATAAGGTTCAAAGTTGATTGGGAAAATTTGACAGTTTCGGGTAGCTTGATATGCTGGCGTCTGTACAATAAAAAGAAAATGAAAATTTGATAAGATGGTAGGAAATCTCAATACGCCGTGGAGTTTGTTGCGCTACTTCTTCTTCCCAGCGAAAGCACTAGGAAAAGTGGTGAAGGTTAGGCTTTTTGTGGAACTGTCTCATGTAATTTTGACGTTCGAAAAGTGCTGGCTCTCAGTCAAATTTGAGTACCTACTTCGGCGCCACCATCGAGTACAAAGCCCAAACTACGGCCAAGAAGCTGGGCATCCTTAATAGGGTGAAGCGATACTTTACGCCTGGACAGCTTTTAACACTTTACAAAGCACAAGTCCGATCCTGCATGGAGTATTGCAGCCACCTTTGGGATGGCTCAGCGAAATACCAACTTGCCGCGCTTGACTCGGTGGAACGCAGAGCTAAGAGGCTCATTGGCGACGTAAAACTGGTGGATGCCAAGCTTCACAGCTTGGCTCATCGCCGCAAGGTTGCCTGCTTGTCGGTCTTCTACAGATTGTACTTCGGTGAGTGAGCCCAAGAACTCCACGACCTCATTCCACCGGCCCCCTTCTACCTTCGGACATCCAGACGCACTGCAAGTTACCATCCCTGCCTAGTTGCTATTCCACCAATTCGCACTAAGCGTTTTCAAATGTCCTTTATAATGCGCACAGCAAAAGAGTGGAACTCTCTACCTGCGTTTGTGTTTCCGAGTGCATACAACCCGAATCTCTTCAAAGTAAGAGTGAACAGGCTTCTTCTGGGTGAGCTCACTCCATCGTAGACTTTGTCTCTGTCATCACTGACCTAGACTAGAGTCAAGAGCAAAACCATTTCAAATAAAAAAAAAACCTAAATGACTTTTGATGCTGAGCCACCCTGTATAAACGATTAATTAAGAATAAAGTAAATTATACCTACCTAATATACGACCATGATTTTAGCCCAAGAAATTGTAACAGGTTAATAGAAAAGTAAATACAAGAAGTTCAAGTTAAAGTGAGCACTTTTACAAAGGTAAATTTACATTCGGCAACCGGAGTAACAAACTGAATGGCAGTGGGCTAGCCATGACGATATTTTTAGTCCAAAATAATCTACTATATTGCCCAAATGGATGGTCCTGCCTGTATATTGACCAAATGGATGGTCCTGCCTGACATTTCAAGAGTGCCTGTACATGGTTTAATTGAAACTAATGCTTTGAGTTTGAGTTTTGAAATAATAAAGACTTTTCGTGATTTTTGCATATTTTGCTGGATTTTTCACCTTAATCATGACATTAAAATGTGAAAAAAAAGGTAAAAATAAAAGTTTTAAAAGGTTTTTGTTGCGTAAAATAAACAGAGTCTGCATTTCCACGGGAACACAATTGCAGAAGGCAATTTTTTTAACAAAACACCGGTATTTTTTTTTTTTTATAAAAAAATTAGCCTTCTGCAATTTTCCTGTATACTACAATTTGGCTGCGATCTTCGCCCATCCATCAACTCGTTACGTCGCGGTCTATTGGGCCTCTTACTGCATAAGTGTATATGTATGTGCTCGTTTCATAATTGTAACGCATTTTCTGTCTGTCTGTCAAACAGTGAGGGTGCATTTGCTGTTTCAAAAATGAGGGTGAGTTTCTATGTGTAGTATATGTAAATAATTAAGAAGGTTTTGTGTTATAGCAGTTTTGCGTGTTTATTTTGTTACGAAGTGACTTTTTGTTAACTGATTCTTCTTTTTTAATAGTAATCATAATTTTGTTACCTATTCAAATAGTATTTTATTTTAAATTTATGCTTAATCAGAAGCACGTTAAGCCGTTGATCCCGGCTGTCATTCCTGCTTTTTTGACAGTCGTTACGGGTCGTCAAAAGCCTTTACAGTTTTTATTTTTTTTACTTTTTTATACAATATGTAACATAATTAACGCAAGATCTCATACACCACAATAATTAGAGTGTTGAGTTAAAAGCAAAATACGATAACCAAAACTAATTTTTTTCGTGTTAACCCATGTCTATGCATTTAAAAATTGAATCTTATTGCTTTGTAAAAAGATTAAATTTTTCTTTGGCTCAATCGGAAGTCAGTACGGTTTACCATAGGTATACTAAAAAAAACAAACTAAAAAAAAATTATAGATATAAATATTTTTCTCTACGACGCATCCCCCCCACTCCGACTCACCTCCTAGATTCGGGGACTTTTTGTATGTTTACTTCCTGAGCACCTTAAACAACTTTCTGAAGAAATCGCTCAGGGCCCAGCTCACGCACTCTACATCTGCTTTATTAAGTGGACTAAAGATTATTATTATTATCATTAGCCAGAAGTACCAGTCGGGGGTTGCGGAAAGATCGTATGTTCCCGCGACCCCCGGCGTAGGTGTAAGATGGAACACCAGGGTGGTTTTAGTCAGTAAGAGTCTGACAGACCCCGCCGCCTACCCCAGGGCGGCGGACATCCATGAGGATTTTCCACCCCGGAAACAAAAAAAAAGGGAGCCAGAGGTAGCCATGGCTAACCGAAGTCGTCATGGCGTCCCAGTGTGTTAGCGCTCTGAAGCCTTTTATCATGATCTGCCTAGCCTTTTCCCAACTATGTTGGGGTCAGCTTCCAGGCTAACCGGATGCTGCTGAATACCAGTATTTTACATGGAGCGACTGCCCATCTGACCTCCAAGTTTAAGCTTAAGATCTTAAGAGTAAACTAGTCGCGAGCGCGAACTCACGGGTGGCCATGGCCAAAAAGCACGCTGTCACACCTGGCTTTGTGTCCGACAGAGCTAGTATCAGTGATGAGCAGTTAGACGCTAGTCTACACGCACAACGTCTAGTTCTCACGCACAGAAACACCGTTCCGATCTATAGGCGCGTAAAAAAATTCGAAAAGTGCTTCGGAAAATCGAGGTTTATGAAAAAACTACTGTATAAAATTTTACAAATAAAGTTTATTGAACTCTTCATCGGTACGGATTTGGTTTTGAAGATTTTACAGTTCTTTTATCACTTATTTACAACCTAAGTTGCGTTAAAATTAACAAGAAAAACGAATCTTTGTTGGTTCATAAATTTTTAATGGCTTTTTATTTTACTATTCTGTTTCCGTACAGACAAAATTAATTATAAGTCAAAATGATATCATGTTTCACTTTGGATGCACAATGTCAAACAGTCGAGTAATACTCTCCCGAAATTTGTATGGAAAAAGTATCGACTAGTGGCACCTTAAGTCTTTCAGTCTGTGCTAAATAGATGTCTTCTTTCTTTCTAACACGATACCCCATGGTAAGACAGGTGTTCCTCTATTTAAAGGTGTTATTTTGTTCCAGTTGATATGTTTTTGGTGTTTTCTCCTGGCGACCGCTGTCCGTGCACAAATTAATGGTTACTACGCACCACAGACGTTTAGACAAGTAAGTTTTTTATTTATACTAGGTTCTGTCCACGACTTCGTCTGCGTACAAGTCCCTATCTTACTTTCTACTAATTTCTTATTTCTTACTAATATTATAAACGCGAAAGTTGGTACGGATGGATGGATGTTTGTTGCAGACTCTTTCACGCAAAAACTAATGAATGGATTTAAACCTGGCACACATAGTTTATAACCCGGAATTAACACACAGAATACTTTTTAACCCGATATTCCCACGAGATTGAGACTTATGCGGGTAAAACCGCAGGGCGCTGTTAGTTTATGATAAAACATCTATCAGTGAAAGAATTTTTGTAATCGGACTTCTAGAGATTACCATTAGGTAAGGTAGGTAGATAGGTTTGTAATAACAAAATAGTTATTTATGATACTAGTGCGATAAGTTGGTTTTTACAAACAAGTAGACGAATGTAAGCCCGAGACGAAGTCGAGGGCTTACCATAGTCACGAGTTTGTAAATACCAATTTCTGCACGTGTGTCATACAATGTTTTTCAACACATTTGCGAGAAAACAGTAGGTACAGTATGTAATTAAACAAACTTTATTTAACAGTGGGAAAGTCGCAACAATTTTTGAAGTTTCTAATATGAAAATGGCGTGAATTTGCAAATGGCGCCACATGCACGTGGTGAAAATTAGAACTACATCTTTCGTCTCATTTACTCTTTAGTATTAAAGTGAGACAACGTATTGAGCAAAAGCGCTTCCAAGTAGGTTCGATCAGTCAGGTTGTTTATTCTCATAATGTAAAACTCTTTGGTCGAATTCTTATATTTTTTTATGGAAATAAAAAAAAAACCGTAAAGAAAACGCATGGTGCTATACAACGGGACATGCCGTAAAATAGGTACTTACTTAGGTGAGAGTACCTATTTTACCGCACGTTCCGTTGTATGGTGCGTAATTTTTAACTTTCGAACAATGTATGGGACTAAATTTCAAGAGTGGAATAATTAAGGAATGCTTTCGGCACGCACTTTTTGGACGATTTTTTCGCTAAATCCTAACTTGGGGAACTCTTTTGGGTTGCTTTATTAGGATTTGAAGCCGGCCAGCCGATTTGATAAGAAATAACAAAAATAAAGGAATTTGAAAAAAAACAGGAATACTGACTTTCGGAAAACTTGTTATTGTGTGACAAATTATCTGAAACAGTACAGTAGCACTTTGTTGACCACAGTGTGAAGAGACAGTTGAGTACGTGATCCCCCAAGTGGAATGACTGAATTTCTTCATCATACTTTGTACAATAGTTTTCACTAAAGTCACTGCATCCTTTTCAGTCATGTTTTCTTTCAGTGCCTTCAGTGTCTGGTACTGGTGTATGATGTTGGTTTCGTGGTTCATATACTTTGGTAACTCTTACATGAAGCGATAAATTCAGTATTCCACCAGCCGTCATCAGTATTCCGTAAGCCGTCAGTATTCCGCCAGTCGGAATAATGGAATACTGACGTGAAATACTGATGATCGAGGAGTTTTTGGCTAAAAACCGATCTTTAAAATATATTTTTTAAATCTCAACCTTATAAACCAATAAATTAAGCAAATATTTCATCGTTCTACATTAAAATAAAACAAATTATCTAAAAACTTATGATCGAAATCATTTACCGAAGTTTTTACAAATCGGCTGGCAACGGCACTCTCCTCGTCGATTGATGCGACCGTACTAAAGAACCGAGGGACTTTAGTCCTTCAAAGGGTGTGCGGGGTGCGGGGCGGGGTGCATTTCTCTATCTTACTAAGCGGCAACGGTGTGAGGTTTTGATAATGTGTGTTTTTACTAGGAAATACATCTCGCCGGAATTTTATCTCAAAACCGAGTGGCAAAATGCAAAACGATTGTAAGCCTATCTATTATGTGAAATATGTTTACAATATGTCTTAAACAGTCAGAAAACTATTCTAGTTTATAGTTTTAGTGAAAATTATCACTTTATTCTACAAGTATATTATTTTAAAGGGCTTTGAGTAAAAAAAGATAGGCCAGTTACAACCGGAAAACTGACGAGTTTTGGTGTTTAGAGCCAATTTTCACGTATTCATTGTAATTAGATTTTAACAAAATCGGGTGCAGACCTATAACTTAGTCTAAATATTACTCTAGAACCTATAAATATTTATATTTTTTGTAAATACTAGTGCTGCATGCCAGTACGCGCAAAATTCCACTTTTAAAATTTAGTCCCGTATACAGGCTTTGTAAATGCATTTTTCGAGCAAATGTGTTGAAAAACAATTTACCTCGTTATAATCGACAGCACCTCTACGACCAACATCACCATTGCTCTCAAAACGATGAAGGAAAACATCGCGAGGAAACCGGCTTGTCCTAGAACCAAAAACTCGAAGACATGTGAGATATAGCAACTCTCAACTGGGCTCACGTGGTATATTACGGCCCACTCCCTCTCACTGGGAGGAGGCCTGTGTACCAGCAGTGGGTAATTTCTAGGCCGATTATCTTCTTCTTTACATAGTATAAAACAAAGTCGCTCCCGCTCCCTGTTAACTTAGATCTTTTAAGGAGGGTCATATGATCTGCTCTTGGCCATTTTCCCGCTAGATGGCGCTCCGTACGCAAAATACGCGCATTGACGTGGAGTTGCGGACACCAGCTCGTATTACCTATTATCTATTTAGATGGCGCTGAAGTCAACATTTTTAGTTTATTTTGTTTTATGTGTAATTGGCACATTAGTACCTAAGTCGTAGAAGTAATAGACGCGGTTATTGGACATTACACTTTAATAGGGAATATGCATGATTTTTTTTTATTTAAATAATTAATCCTCATTCATGTAATAAACAGTTTAGTAAAACTGTTTTTCGGATAACTATGAAATTAAAAAAGATATGAGCCATCGAAGATTTGTTTCTATCTCTTTCTCGCAAAACGAAATTTAACACGGAGTTTATATGGCCGTAGTGACATGTGACGTCACAGTCTATGTCGGATCTCTCTGTCTAATTGGTGTGTAATCAATAGTTTTAAATGCTCATATCGGCCGTGTTTCTTGGCCGATTTTAATTTTAATTTCACTTTTTGTCATCTCTACTACGGTATTTTCATATTTTGTTAATAAATGCCATGAAAAAAATTCATGCATATTCCCTATTTTAATTGCAGTTGCAACTGCAGTTTCATCAACGGATTTTAATTGCAGTTTTCAGCAATAGATAGAGTCATTCAAGAGGAAGGTTTATATGTATAATACATGCATATTATAGTAAAGAAAAGCCGAGAAATTTATAGATTTGTAATGTGATGTCGTAACAAACATTTTTGTGTGCGCTTACATTTCAAACGCTGGCTAAACCTTACGAGATAGTTCAAATTAATGTACAGATGCCAGCACATCAAGCTACTACAATCTGACAAATTTATTTAATAGATTTTCAATTTTGTCGCTAAAGCATAAGGTTCACGGTTGATTGAGAAAATTTGACAGTTTCGGGTAACTTGATGTGCTGGCGTCTGTACTACGGAATTGTACCTATATCTTAAAAATATCGATAAAAAAGTCCAAAACCATTTATTATCTTTTACATTTTACTAAAAAAATATGGGTTATTTACCAAGCTATTTTAAATAATACAGTATTATTCCTTATACAATTAAACAATTAAATACGTTGTGCATTTCATGGAGATCAAAATTGCCCTTTACAGCATATCATTAAAATGAATATCTTAGAAGATATCAGAGATTCAAAAAGCGGGGTTGGGGGGAGGGAGGGTGTTGCCGGGTCAGCTAGTTTATAATATATCTACTTTATTATAGGGCATGCCCTCAAAGCGCAGTCACTATAATCTAATTATGAATCGATAATTACTCAAGCCAAATTAGATACTCGATGCACGCGACTGCTCGCAAACTATGTGGTTACAGTTCAACAACTATTTGGTGAACAGCGCAACGCTTGTAAGTGCTCCAATTAAGGGTTAAGCAACCGTTGCTTAGGTTAAAAAACTGATGGGTAACCGATATGAATAAGATAGTGATCGGAAGTGGTTTAGTTGTGCTTAAAAAATGCATTGGTGTAAACATGGTAGATTGTAATATACCCTAACTACTAATTAGGGTTCCGTAATAAAATGGTAAAACGGAACCCTTATGGTGAGACTCAGTCTGTATGTCTGTCGAGCTGTGTGTTTGTCTGTCTGTCTGTCCGTCTGTCACAGCTGGATATCTCAAGAACTACTAATGTTACCAACTTGGAATTTGGAATACTTAGTTTTAGATGACGTTTACCCAACTATTTTGCAAATAAGAAAGAAATAAAAATATATATAGGTATTCACACTTTTTCTGAAATCATCAACAAAAGTGACATTAGTTCCTCTATCGGTCAAGAGATGGCGCTGACCTAAAACTGCAATATTCTACCCTGCAGTGCGCAGTGTTAAAATTCTCTGACGAATATAATAGGCCTCGCTGATGAAAAAAACATATTGTACGGAACCCTCGGTGCGCGAATCCGACTCGCTCTAGACCGGTTTTGTATTTAATTTCACATCTTACTTATCTTTTAACTGGTTATTAATTATGCACCACCTTGTATGTTCAGGTCGAGCCAGTTCTCTTCAAACCCTTGGACAGACCTTGGAACCAAAAGATTCCTGTAAGCATACGTTATATTCGCGTCTTATGATCTATGGATAGTGATATGACCTGTCCTAGCAATAATATAATATACAATTGTGCCGATTCCCTTGTTCACAAACTTAAGGAGGAAGCGCTAAGGTAGCCCGCGAAATTCAAATTTTCTTACGTTTTTTGCAATTTGCTGGTCAGTATTAAGTTGTACGTCGATCAAAATATGATTCACGTAACTCCAAAGAATGATGATTTCATGAAACAGTTATTTTTTGGACTTACGTGGTCTTAGAGAGTTGTGTTGATGACTTTAATGATTATAATTCTGTAAATACATAGTGGTTACGGCCGCGAATCATATATTAATCGACGTACAACTTAATACTGACCAGCAAATTGCAAAAAACCTAAAAAAAATTGAATTTCGCGGGCTACCCTGGCGCTTTCGCCTTAACTAAATTTAACTTCAGTGCATCTTTTTCTTTCCGTTTCACTAAGAAAAGGACAGAAGATAAGTTTTAGTTCAGTCCTGTCAAATTAATCAGCGCCTGACACTACTCCATACAAGTTTAGACGTGATTAAAAACTTGCCGACTAATATTACGTCAATTTACGTTAGGCGCTGATTAATTTGACAGAACTAAACTAAAATTTATCTTCTGTCCTTTTCTTAATGAAATAGAAAGAAAAAGATGCACTGAACTTAAATTAATTAGTTTGTGAACAACAGAATTGGCAACATTGCCTAACACTCTTTGCTTGTATCGGAACTAATTATTAAAAAAAAATGCTCATACATAGCATAATCAGGGTCGCTTTCCGAATTAGCTGTAATCGCTCACAGCGCTCACATCATCTCACATGCGTTACGATTTAGATATTACGATTATGACAGCTGAGAGCTGTCAACAATTCGGAACACTCGTGAACGCGCTCACAGTGCTTACCTACTCAATGTAAAAAAAATATTATTACTATTTATATAGACACCACATTTCTTCTTCAGTTCTTCTTCTTTGGTTAGGTGGCCACTGTCAGCCAGAAGCACAATTTCGAAAATACCACGTTAGTTTAATTTAAAGATATGATGCAACTCAAAACAAAACACACTGACACATCCACACACACACACACTGTCATTTTTGACAGCGCTCACGGTGATATTATTAGAAGGCATGGTCGGCATTATCGCAAGATGGCGCATGTCATGACGTCATCTATGACGATTCACGGGACATCGTTATCGCGCTCACGCTAATTCGGTACGGGTTTAAGCACGCTCACATCGATTATTTCCCAACTCGGAACGCAGGGCAGATTATAATGTTCCCACTGCTGGGACCCAGGCGTCCTCTTTGTGAAAGGGAATGGGCCGTACTCCACCACTTCCTTTTTGGTTCTAGGACGTGCCGGTTTCATTTCTATGTTTTCCTTCAATACATTATTCCGTGATAAAACTACTAGCCAGTTATATACCTTATAACCACGTTGAAGCTAGAAAAACATTGTCACATTTGTAACAATTTTAATTATCGACATCTTAGCCCTTGCCGAACAATGTTGGTGTTGACTCCCAGTCTAACTGGATGCATCTGAATACCAGTATTTTACATGGACCGACTGCCTATCTGACCTCCACAACACAGTCACTGCGTAACACGGTTGTCAAGACTGGTTGTCAGACTTTCGGGCTTCTGACTACCCGTACTAACGTCTGTAAACGAGATTGATGTTTTTGATGTGAAACATCTATAGCCGCACGTAAAACAAATTTCTGGCGTGGCGACGCATGCCGTGGCGACGCGTCGCCACGCTATATGATGGTGTATATATACAGTCACAGTCTTGTGTACTGTGTGGCGACGCGTCGCCATGCGCAATGTTTCACATCTGCCAGGCGTCCCGTGACGGCTCACTTTTTTTTTATATGGAAGCTGGCATACCTAATGCCGCGCCTATTACGTTTTCGACACATTAACGTTCAAAGTTGATATGGATGTCACGGGATCAAGTTTTGAACTTTAATATCTCGGAAACGAGACGCTTTACGGGATTTGGTCCCAATATGTTTTCTGTTTGAATTAATGTGAGCTATCGATTTATATAAGTTGCATGTGTGACCGCCATTTTGAAAAAAATACAAAATGCCGCTAGTGTAGGTATGCCACGAATTTTCAAAGCTCTTTGTAGTGTATTTTTCCTTAATAGTTTGTTTGTTTCGCAGAATGATCCGTACCAAAAAAAAAGGTATGCCAAGGATCTTCAAAGCCCTTTGTAGTGTATTTTTCGTTAATATTTTGTTTGTTTCGCAGAATGATCCGTACCAGAGGGTGCTATTTTCGCCGGCACCAAATGACGTCAATGCACAAAGCACTACAGTAGTGGATCCTTGGAGACCAGCCCCGGCTAACGACCAGTGGAAAGGAAACCAGGGTAAGAAATAGAAATGGCGTTGGTTCTGAATGTTTCACTCGTTGATTGTAGATGGCGTCACTTGTCTATCAGCCTTGATGTCAGCTATGTTATTGATCTGCTCATCATAGTACTTTGGTTAAGTGATACTAGATGGCACTGTATGTTTGTTACACACATATTTTTTTTATTTTGGTATAGCTATAGTAGGTTGCCAGATTTGCTTTAAGTTAGTAAAGCCGGTGCGCATGGCGCACAAAAAACATGATCGCGCGGGTGGCCGGTCAAGGCGTGGCAGCTTGTCAAACTCGGACGGTTGAGTGTACAGGCTGATTACGCTACTCCGGAGCCTGATTTGTACCCAGATAATGGCTCTTTAAAGGATAAAATCAGGAATGAAATTATCAGGCAAAAGAGCCGGAGTTACTGACATAGCTTGCAGAGTAAGTAAGCTGAAAAGGCAGTGGGCTGGCCGTGTTTATCGAAAGACCGACGGCCGGTGGAGCAGATGAGACCTGGAGTGGAGACCGCGTATCGACAAGCACAGGACAAGGCGTTGTTTTGGCGCAGCCTGGGAGCCTATGTCCAGTAGTGGACTGCGATAGTAGCTCAACTGTCACCAATGATGAGACACAGTTACTTTTTCTACCCCTACCCCGTTTTTCTGGCCCTATCAGAATACCAGCGCTGCAACATTTATTTTTTAAATGTCGTAGCATCATGCTGAGATAGGAGCCTTTTGGCCTCGTATAGGACTTTCTGTTTCATTTTCCTTTTGTTACTTTTTTTTTACATATAACTTGGTTTTTTACTGTATTTAGTTAAGTTTGTGATCTTGCTGTACGAGTCGCAATAAATTCTTTTTCTTTCTTTCTTTCTTTCTATTGTTACCGATCTTTTGGAGATTTCGCGACATCGGAGCGGATGTGCTGACATGATAATGGCAAATGAAACCGTGTTGTTTTGTTTTCAGATCGCAACATTGCTTCTGGAGTCGGTCCACTCCCAAAGGCTGAGCCATGGCGTCTACCGTACGGCGGACTGTCGAAGGAGCAGCAAGCATCTATACTACATCACAAGCAGTCTTTGACTTCAGGTAAACAATTCTACTTTAATGCTCAAACTTGGGTGCGACCTTCTCTCTTAGAGTAGATCAGTGAATGTCCCCCCCGGTGGGTTCCCGCATTGTCGAGGCGAGGGGGCTCAGTAGCCGTGGCTTGGACACCCACGGTGAAGCGAAGAGGAACCCGAGGAGGGGCCGGTTGTCAGGGCTTTTGCTGATAGGCCAACGACGTAGCGGCCAAAAGAAGGTTGCGGTACCGCTTGGGCGACATCGCAACTGAGGCGGGCCGCGATGTCGTATGAGAGGCATCGCGGCTGGGGGTTGGAGGCCGCGGCGCGGCGGGAGAGGAGTGCCGGTATTTGCACCGCTCTCCCTACCTTCCGCGGCCTTGACGGGGTCGCCACCGTAAGATGGCGGACGCGGTGGGGCTGCAGGGGAGAGGAGGGTCCGGTAACGGATAGCCGCGGCGGGTTCACGGATGAGTGCTAACGCGTGCCCGTGTTCCCGCCATAAGCGGCAGAGGACTCCGTGGAGTTTTAGTGTGTTAGAGTCCCACATAACTGCACTATCTCCCCGTGGTAGTGCAGTATGCATGAGCATTTCTCCACGTTAAAAAAAAGGTCAGTGAATGTCAGGTTTTTTTTTAACATACAGAGTGCTAGGGACATTGAAGCTCAACCTGTTATCACGGATTCCGTACTGATAATGGACACGCCAGCGCTGAAATCTGTCGTCGGTTTAAAAAAAAAGCTGTTCAATAGAAAAATGCAATACCTACGCAGGAGAGGGTTTTTAAGGGTAGGATACCCGTTGAAGCCGTGAGTGCTGGCTGGTTCGGTAACACGCCGTTAAAGCTTGCGGGAGTGATGATGATGACGTCACGCTGAAGAAGGTGCACGTAGGCTGCGCTGACGTTAATACTCGGGGTCACCAGTATAGAAGTATGAGAAACAGGGTGTAAGGTTAACTCAACCTCCATAGAAAAGGGAGGATCCTCAGACGGGTGTCGTGTCTGGCGAGCAACTGCCCAATGATTCATGTCGGGCCGTTGTATATATGCTAGTTGCGCGGTAAACTCTGCTTGCGTGATGCAGGATTTTGCATGACATGACGTCAGTATGACGCGTAGTTTGCATGTGGCGTTGTAGATACCGCTACACATCGATGTATGCTACCCTGTATAGTTTATAACCTGGATTAACACACAGGATACTTTTTATCTCAGTATTACGCTCCATACATTTTGACCGTGTAGGTATTGCACTTGTAATGTCAGTTATCGATTTACATAGGTTGCATGCGAGGCCGCAATTTTGAAAAAAAAAATACAAAATGGCGGACAGTTCGGGTTTGCCAGGCTCCATATAAAAATCTTCAAACCCCTTTGTCTCCTTTCTAGATGGTGCTTTCCGCTTCGAGTACGCCTCAGATAATGGCTTAGCAGCTGGGGAGCAGATAGAACCGGACGGCTCCAGGGTCGGCGCCTACCAGTACAAAGACCCCAGTGGACAGCTGGTGAAGCTCAAGTACAGAGCTGGCAAGGATGGCTTCCAGGTAAATAATAATAATGTTGTGTAGTGTAGTGTGTAATCTGTAATGTAGTATGTATGTGTATATAACCTGTTTACGTATTTATGTACCTAGTTTTAATAGATTTCTTTTATCATTGTTCCTCTCAATTAGTGTTGCCCAAATGCAAGACCAAGACAAGACCTTAGCCAGTCTTGGTCTTGGTCTTGCGTCAATACACCTGGTCTTGGTCTTGGTCTTGGTATTGCGCTCTCAGTCTTGGTCTTGGTCTTGGTCTTGCAGCAAGAGTCTCGCAAGTCTTGCGAGACTCTACTACTTAGATTAGACTACATTCAAATACCTATTAGCCTATTGCTCAGGGTGGCAGGGACATCGACGCGCAACCGCTTACCATGGATTCAGTAGGTACAGACGCCAGCACATCAACCTACTACAATCTGTCAAATTTCTTTAATAGATTTTCAACTTTATCGCTAAAGCATAAGGTTCAAAATTGATTGGGAAAATTTGACAGTTTCGGGTAGCTTGATGTGCTGGCGTCTGTACATGATTCTGGACCCCCCCTGCGTTGAAATTTTTCGTCGGCTTTTTCTTAATTTTTACGTTTTTTTCTGCAATTTTTTTACTCTAAACTGTATAAAATCATTATTTCTATCTGACCCAATGAGATTTTTAATTAAAAAATTGTAAATTCACTTGTTTCACTTAAAACAGCAATGTAAATAAAACTCGAAAGGGCTACCTGATCAGCTGTATCGCTAAAGTTCATTTGCGAGGTCAACACTGTCTTCGTACCTACGCTATTCACTTTCAAATGCCGCCACAAAGGGACCGCAGCGCCAAGCGGTCTCCTCGTATTATTAACGCACTTGAAAATAAACTTTAAAATTATTACAATAAAGTGCATAAATGCTTGAACCTGACAAAAAATGCGGAAGATTGCGGGAATCCCCGCGCGGTGTCGAGTCGGCCATGAATCCCAATGAATCTAACAGACGCGTCACATGAGGCATTTTAATCATCTATATAATTGAATGACCCATTTACTACTTTTATTTTAGACAACGAATCTAAAATAAAAGTAGTAAATGGGTCATTCAATTCATCAAAAATAATTATCCCCTCATAATGATGAGGGGATAACTATTTTTCTAAAACTTCATCGATTTAAGGGGGAAGCGCTAAGGTAGCCCGCGAAATTAAAATTTTCTTACGTTTTTTGCAATTTGCTGGTCAGTGAATTTCGCGGGCTACCATACCGCTTTCGCCTTAAGTAAAGAAGATTAAAAAAACGTGCAGAAGTGTATTGATAGTCACGTAATTTTTCGATATTTTTTTATTATCAACAATAATTTTAGTTTTGAATGCAATTCAACAATGTAATTTACTGTTTCATTAAAAAAAATACATCCATTTTCGCATAATCGGGATTGAAACCAAATACCTAGGTACTATAACGCCCAAATCTCAGTTTGACTTAACTGCGAGACGCAAGAGTCTTGCAGGCTTAGTCTTGTCTTGCTCAAGTCTTGCAGGGTTCAGTCTTGGTCTTGGTCTTGCTAAAATAAGTCGGTCTTGGTCTTGGTCTTGGTCTTGCAAAAATGCAAGAACAAGACCAAGACTGCAAGACCAAGACCGATTTTGGGCAACACTACTCTCAATCAAAGCACCTGCTATCCAATCTCTTCACTACCCTTGGTTGACTGGTAGAGAATGCCTAAGGCATTAAGTCCGGTCAGCGGGATTGTCCGAAAGGGTTACCGTTGGCCCGGAACATAAAGGGCTCAGGAAGGAACACGGGTGGGTTTTAATCAGTAAGAGTCTGACACTCCCTTCCGCTCCACCCAGAGCGGGAGGGGGTCATTTGATGATTTCCCATCCTGAAAAAAAAAGACGTTAAGTCCGCCTTTGCACCTTTTTGTGCGAAAAGTATAAATAAATAAATAAATTTATTTCGCTCTCAAAGTACAGAAAAAACTTCCAGTACTGTCCAGTACAAATTAATAAGGTGTTTGATGGTTGTACAGTAGCACGCAATTGATGATCTACCAACACCCAAACTACATAAGTCGAGCTAGTATTTTGGGAGTTCTTAAGGCGAAAGCCCAGGGTAGCCCGCGAAATTCAATTTTTTAAAAGTTTTTTGCAATTTGCTGGTCAGTATTAAATTGTACGTTGATTAATATATCACACACACACAGCGCACACATTCACAGCGTGTTTTTACACTTGATTAACACAAGTAAAGTGCGCGTCGCTGTGTGAGATAAAATACTTTACTATGCTTGAGCTGTAGTAGATATCTACTATTCTATAAAGACTATTATATACAAACAGGCGCGACACGCGATATAATCGCGCGCGACACAAAGGTACCGCTCGTTGCGCGACTTGCGGTGCCTTTGTGTCGCGTGTCGTGTCGCGCCTGTTTGTAGGAGCCTTAAATCATTGTGCTTGATTTTTCAAATGTTCCCAGATTCTGGAAGGCAGCCACTTACCTAAGAGTCCGGAGCCGGTGCCTCCTAGCAACGCTGGTGAGTATCGTTACCAAAAAACGTAAGAAATATTGAATGTCTCGGGTTAACCAGTAACTGGGTTGTAGGGGTCAGATAGGCAGTCGCTCCATGTAATACCTACTGTAGTGGTATCTACAACGCCACAAGCAAGCAACGCGTCATACTGACATCACGCAAAATCCTGCATCGCGCAAGCAGAGTTTACCGCACAACTAGCATAGATACAACGGTCCGATATGAATCATCGGGCAGTTGCCCGCCAGACACAACACCCGTCTGGTCGGAGGATCCTCCCTTTTCTATAGAGTATGAGTGAACTTTACACCCTGATCCTCATACCTCTATAATACTGGTATTCAGCACTCGGTTAGGCTGTTGATGCTGTTTTAAAGTGTAAGGGTACCTTAGTTACTCGTATAGTGCGTGCCACGTAAGAAGAGACTTGACACACCACGTGGTCTGACATGCGCAGAACACGATTTTAGGTATCTTTAGCGGTATGAGGTCTGAGTGCGGGACTGGACCCGACGTCATAGGGGCGGCGGAAAGAGGCGGGGGAGGTGGGGGTCAAGTCTCTTCTTACGTGGCACGCATTGTACATGCTGAAGATGCCTCACTGCTATACCTCGCAGTCGCGGCTCGATGTTACCTCCATGTAAAACAATTGCATGTTATTAGACACGCACGCACATGCCAGGCATTGATGTAAACCCCCAAGCTGCCCACGATGTATCGCAGTGATGTATCCTTCGTCAGGTGCGTGCGTGTCTATTAGCATGCATTTCTTTTGCATGAAGGTGACATCAAGTGGATAAGATAGAGATTAAAACAGAAGACGAACTAGCAGGGGATATCGAAGAGGGGGGGGGGGGATGGAGGGGGTTCAGGGGGTTCAGACTGGAATAAATCAAGCTGTCGCAGTAAGGAATCTTTGGCATGTAACTAAGGTAGCCTGTGAAAACTTAAGTTTTTTGCTACCATAGAGCAGACCTCGTAAGGTGGAACTAGTCGCGAGCTCGAACTCAATGGTGAGCATGGCCAAAAAGCACGCTGTCTCACCTGGCACGTATTGACAGAGATAATATCAGTGATGAGCAGTTTGACGCTGTTCGCACGCACACAAAAACCGTCCCGAACTAAAACGCTAGTAAAAAAATACGAAAAGTCCTTTGGATAATCGAGTTTTATGAAAAACCACAGCATAAATTAATGAGGGTTTTCGTGAAAATTTACGACACCAGTTGGCACCACTGTGACAAGAGGTCTTCCAATATAAAATATATGATGACGTTCATCATTCGATTCGTCATTCGTTCATCATTCAGTCATGACTAAAGAAAATATAGGCTCTTTGACAGATGCCTGGACCTGACGTGTCAGTGCTGCCACCTAGCGAACGTCATTACAGAAAACCCTCATTAAAATTAAAGTTTATTGATCTCTTCGACAATTGAGCTTTGTCGGTAACAACTTTGTTTTGAAGATTTTACACTTCTTTAATTACTTATTTACACCCAAAGTTACTTTAAAATTTGCAAGAAAAACGAATCTTTTTTGGCTCATAACTTTTTAATGGTTTTTTATTTTACTATTCTGTTTCCGTACAGACACAATTAATTATAATATGAAAAAACGATATCATGTTACAATGGTAAACAGTGGAGTAGTACCCTTCCAAGTATGGGAAAATATCGACTCACTAGTCGATATTTTCCCATACTTGGAAGGGTACTTAAGGTGGCACTCCACCTTAAGTCAAAATCCACTTCTAAACACCTCTTCTATTTCAGACAACTATTACCAACATGCGTATGCGCAACAAAGACAGCAATACAACCTTCAACAACAGTACAACCAACAGAAACCTGATGCACAGCAGAATTGGGGACAGAACCAGGTGAGATATCACGCTTTTATCACAGAAAAGACTAGGCAGGAGTATTTCATCATTGATTTTAGCAGTCCACTGTTAGTTATGGAGCTCTAATCACACGCAATTTAGCTCAATCCTCAGGTATTCTAGGAGGCGAGTGTATAGCCAGAATCTTTCATCTTATAATAACGTCCGCCGCCCCCCCATCTAGCAGGGACACAAGGCGGCGGCGCGTAGTGATCCACGCGCGCCCGTATAGGACGTCGCGGGGGGAGTCTTACACCTCACTCCCCCCGCGGGCTTGAGGTGGTCCGCGAAGGCAGGCTGGCACCAGCCGGCGATCGTGGAAGGCGTAAAAGTTCCCATGATCCCCGGTCCAAGTGTAGGAAGGGAATACCGGGGTGGTTTTTAGCCAGTAAGAGTCAGACACACCCCTCCGCCCCTCCCAGGGCGGATGACATCCAAGAGGATTTTAAACCAAGGAACAAAGAAAAAAAGGGCGCCAGTGTATAGCCAGGATCTTATAATACGAGGTGACAGGGACGTCGACCCGGCAGGATGTGTCGTGGACGTGTGACGTCCTGCCGGGTCGTCGCACGGGGAGGTGGGAGTTGGGACCCGCTGAGGAATAACGGGTCGAGGCCTGTCGGGGGGCGGTGATTGCTTATGCGAATTCCACACCTCCAGCCACAGACAGAGGCGGAACACCGCGGTGGTTTTAGCCGGTAAGAGTCCAGCATGCCCCCCTCTGTCACCCCCACGATGGAGGAAGTCCATGAAGACTTCCACCGCGCACCAAAAAAAAAGAAAAAGTGACATCGACCCGTAACCTGTTACCATAGATTCAGTAAACGATTCTGAAAACGAAGTAACAGCGTGGGCAGGCGATGCGATGCGACGCGACGGGGTGGACGAAGTCGCGGACAGAAGCTAGTGTGAAATAAAATATTTTGTATTTGTTTCAGGGTCCCGCAGGTGAACAAAGACCGGCTGGCAATCAGTACTTCGTGGCGAATTGGAGACCTCAAGCGGGGGGCGAGGATGATGGACAGGTAAAGACTTCTCGTGCTAGCTCCTATTTCTCGCTCGCGTGTGATTGTCCGAAAGGGTTACCGCTGGCCCGGAATATAAAGGGCTAAGGAAGGAACACGGGTGGGTTTTAGTCAGTAAGAGTCTGACACTCCCTTCCGCTCCACCCAGAGCGGGAGGGGTCATTTGATGAAATCCCATCCTGAAAAAAAAGCACCTTAATATTTATTATCCGCAAACATCCCTGATACACTACAATGCCGCGGCAGCCGCAGCAGTATTCTCAATGCATATTGAACGCGTAGGTCGCTGTATGCCCGCTGAGTGAAATTGACCCCCATATGTCACTCGCGGTGTATGTTAAACAATAAATTTAAAAAATTAAATCGACTTCAAAATAGATGTTTGAAAGAATCACTCTGAATGTTTCATTAAGGCGAAAGCGCCAGGAGAGCCCGCGAAATTCAATTTTTTTTAGGTTTTTTGCAATTTGCTGGTCAGTATTAAGTTGTACGTTGATTAATATATGATTCGCGGCCGTAACAAATATGTATTTACAGAATTATAATCATTAAAGTCATCAAAACAACTCTCTAAGGCCACGTAACCCCAAAGAATAATTGTTTCCGTCACTCTTTGGGGTTACGTGGTCTTAGAGAGTGGTGTTGATGACTTTAATGATTATATTTCTGTAAATACATATTTGTTACGGCCGCGAATCATATATTAATCAACGTACAACTTAATACTGACCAGCAAATTGCAAAAAACGTAAGAAAATTTGAATTTCGTGGGCTACCTTAGCGCTTCCCCCTTAAGGAGAGAGGAAGTGCTTTTTTACCATAATTTTAAAGTCATCAAAACAACTCTCTAAGGCCACGTAACCCCAAAGAATAATTGTTTCATGAAATCGTCATTCTTTGGGGTTACGTGGTCTAAAGTAAAATAGAATGTATAATTTGAAAAAGTATACGATTATTAACTTGGGTACTATTTTTGTTTCAGTATCGTGAAAATGAAGTGGAGAATCAAAACAAGCAACCTCACAGTTTCGGCGACGGGTTTGCTTTCGCGTTTCAAGGATAAACACAAGATGGAGATTAATAAATTATTATATTATAATTAACGATATCTATATATTCATAAAGAATTGTAGTGCCACAAACATATTTGCACCCTTAGTGCTTGGCCAGACTGGCAGCGCGGGGCGGGGAGTGGCGCGAGTTCGGGAACGCGCGCAGTATGCCTGTCCGCAGTCGAGCGTGGCTTCGTTTCTGATTGTTGTCGTGTCCAGTGTTTGTCAAAATATAATATGGATGAAGAAGACTTATTTTTACTAGAAAAAAGTGCGAACTAGTTTAAGAACCCCAGTCCCCGCGCGGGCCGCCCGCGCACTCACTGCGGCCACTTGTATGAACGAGCTATGGCATGAGTTGCCCGCGCGCTCCCCGTGCCAAGCAGCCCACGCCGCTCACCGCGCCCGCGTGCCCGCTATGGACGCTCAAATGATGTTCTTATGTTTGAGTACGCCGCCCCGCGCCCGTGTTTGCAGTCTGGCCAAGCACTAATTGTGTAAAACACTATCATCTCAATCTGAATCATTTTGAAGGATATTCCTAATCCATTGCTTTATATGTTCGAAAAATTTGTCTGCTCAATAACGTAAATAAAGCAATCAAATCGAAAGATTTAAATCGCTAGATTTGCTCTCACCTTTCTTAGTCTCACGAAAGTGTCCACAATGAGAAGAGTGAGCTCACACATGATTAAATAGCGTTTCCATGACAATCAAGTCACTGCGTCATTGTTTGTCAGAGGTATCAAAACTACATAAACAGAAACGCGACTATATTTTGACGCTGTAGGGCGAATCTAATGATTTAAATCTTTGTCGCTGTTCATGACAGTTTTCTAAGAAACTTCAGCTTTACAAAACAATGTATTATGTGACAAAGTCAAAGTCTGACATTTTCTGTTTTAAAAGTATTGATTTGTAGAGTGCCGTCTCTCTCACTCATAGCTGTTTCTCTTTCTAAAGCTTCAAGCTTTAGAAAGAGAAACAGCTGCAACAAAAAAATCTGAAAGAATTTTCTGAGTTCATCATGAACTCAGAAAATTCTTTCAGATTTTTTTGTTAAGTACTTAAAAATCAACTTAGATCACTTAGCAATAAAGTTGATAGTTGAGCAGTTTGAATACAATGGGGGTTTTCGTGAAAATTCACGACACCAGTTGGCACCACTTTGACAAGAGGTCTTCCATTTCGACAATGAATATAAAATATATGATGACGTTCATCATTCGATTCATTCATTCGTTCATCATTCAGTCATGACTAAAGAAAATATAGGCTCTTTGACAGATGCCTGGACCTGACGTGTCAGTGCTGCCACCTGGCGAACGTCATTTCAGAATACCCTCATTATTTAATATTTTGAATTCAAGTTGAATCGTGTTATAACTAGATGTCGTTAGTTATAACTTTAGTTTAATGTACCTACTCTTTTACATAAGCTGTACTTATAATAATTAAGTAAATTATATACTGAATACATTTTTAATTGTTTTTTTTTATTTGACTTCCTCTACGCTGTCTGATTGCTTCGTCGATCACTAATTAGTGGTCGCAAGCGCAGATACTGAGCAAGCCATGGGGACCAGGGTTCTATTCCAGTGGTCGTAGCTATTCCTAAAAGGCTTCTAGTACCTTTGCCTCTCTCAGTAACTCTGTCTCACTCAGTAACTCTGTCTGCCTGTCTGTATGTTACCTTTTCACGCCTAAACCACTGAACGGATTTCGATAAAATTTGGCAGGGAGATAGATTGTATCCCGGGAAAGGACATAGAATAGTTTTTATTCCGATATTCCCACAGGATCGACACATATGCAGGAGAAACCAAGGGGCGCTGCCAGTTTTATATAAATAAAACAAATGTCGGATCAGGGGCGGATCTACTTAAAGGCTTTTTGGGCTGCAGCCCAGGGCCCCGTGGATACAGAGGGCCCCCAACCGAACTGAAAACAATGGACGATATTGTCAATAATAAAAATTATCTAGAATTAAAAAAATCGGATCATAAAAAAATGGCAATTGGTTGAGTAATTAGGTAGGCCCCTAAGCAGTATTAGCCCAGGGCCCCACAAATTCAAGATCCGCCCCTGTGTCGGATTAGTTACACCATTTATAACTCGAGAACAGAACGGCTGGACCGATTTTATGATCTTTGATTTGTTGGATTTGTCTCCGCCCCGGATAGCAGAATAACTATTAAAACATGAGAAAAAATAAATTAAGATAATTCATTTTCTCATAGATATTGTATTTATTGATTCTAAGGCGGTACGAAGTACGCTCGTTAATGATAAAGTCATCTTTAATTAATCCCTATGAATACCAGTTAATCACAGTTTAACCTAAAAATTTTTTTTTTAAATGGCGTCTCGTAGTTGACCTTGAGAGGTCGTGACTACTTAACCGGACTATCCTGTGGTTGCCTTGAGTAAACTCAAAGCCTCCAGCCAGGGGTAATTAACTAATATACTAAGCGACTACACGCTAAGGGCACCCCCTGTGAGGTACGAACCTCGGCTTAGGGCGTCGCTGGGGAGAGGGCAGCAAGTTGAGACAGGCTGGATCAGATTATTATTATTTAAAGAATGATGGGATCGGCTTTTCCTATCTGACTACTCTGAGAAGGAAGGCCGAAACAAACTCAGAGGTCACAGTCGGGAATTTAAATTTACAGGCTCAACTGCGGCGCTGGCACTACATCGAGCAAGGGTCAAGGCGGCTGTCCCATTTCAAAACCTAGTAAGGGACACTTTTTACAAAAATCGTTTTAATGCATAATCTTGCTAACCTAGAAGGTCTCTACTAAATACAAAAACACCAGCGTTTTAAACTTACATAAAAGGAGATATATTTAAGCATCGATACCTAGTAAGTGCACATTTCACTCCCTAGTGACCCTTTTAAAACCTAGTAAGTCACTTTAACCAATTCACAAAATACATTCCATAGGCTGACCAATATTTCGTTTATGCGCTCTCCTGTAAAATTTCATTTTAAGTCCTTACTAGGTTTTGAAATGGGGCAGCCGAGGGGGCTTAACCTAAAACATTATAGTCGAGTCTATTTATAAAAGAATTCCTACTTATCGAAATAAAATAAATTAATAGGTAAATTTCCATTTATTCCCGCTCTATCCACGTCGCCACCGTCGCCTGTTGAACGTTTTAGATGTGGTTTACATGCAGGGCCCCAATAGAATAGAATAGAATATAATAGAATAGAATACTCTTTATTATGTACACCATATAAATTACAGACATACTCGTAAATATAGAAACTCTGTATTATTCCTCGCGAAATCTTACCAAGTGCAAACCACGTCAATATCGTGTCTTGTTAACGGCAAGGAATCAGAAAAAGGTTAAGTCTTGAGTTGAGCTGGACGATTTCTGACAAATGCGTGCACTGTCCGGACAGGTCCTCTCAATCTGTGAATCTGTGTGGTTCTTTCCTCAAAAGATCATCTCAGACATCGACCTACATGGTCTTCATATAACCTGACCAAGATTATGTCTGGACTTTAAAAGAGACTATGACCTCTGAGTTTGTTTCGGCCTTTCTTCTCATAGTAGTCAGATAGGAAAAGCCGATCCCAGCATTTTTTAAATAATAATAGGGTCTCAACTTGCTGTTCTCTCCGTTCAATTTTATACCCTGTTTTTGTCCAGATGGTAAAGAAGTCAGCCGATAGATGGTGGTAGTACTTCCTCGAACAAACTCCATAACAAAGAGCAATGAATTGTATTTCAGTTATCGGCATGTAAACCTCGGTGAACTCAAGTGCTTGGAATTATCCTTAGTATTTGACCTCCCCTCCTGCCACACAGACCATGATACAGATGCGATTCTTCTTTGGAAGATACTGAACGGATTTCGATATAATTTGGCAGAGAGATAGATTGCATCCCGGGGAAGGACATAGGATATTTTTTATCGACATACCTCGCAGGCGAAGCCGCGGGCGGAAGCTAGTTTACAATAATTAAAATAAGGCTTTTTGGTCATAAAGTCTACTGCATCTATGTATACGTATTATAAACTAGCTGTACCCGCGACTTCGTTCATGTGCATGTCGGAATGAGTTTTAAAATTTTTGAGCGGAACTATAATAATTTTTCTAAAATAAAAAAATCGTTCGATTTTATGTTACGTTTCCTCTGCGCATGCGTGTTAGGCCTACCCTATGATAAGACAATTTAGGTACTTACCAATGCCATCTATATTACTTAAAATTATACAAAACTGTTGGTATACCTTAATAAATAAATAAATAATACCTTTGTTTTAAATTTTGGATTAGGATCGGACGCAGCGCAGAACTACACCCTTGACGCTTTGTTTTTTTATTTGTTTTCGGGGGAACCCTTCAAAATGCACCTGGACTTTGGGGAAAAAGAATAGGTAGCGTGGAATTCTTACCTCACTAAAACCACCCCGGTGGTCACCATCAGCACATGGAGGGGGGCTTGTTACCTCTTAATAGACCAATCCGTAACCCCCTCAGTGCAACGCCTGTTAGGGCACGTCTCTGGGGAGACTACAAAGGGGTCTCCCCTGAGCCTCACTACTATGCACGGCAGCACGTGATCACAGTTCCACCGTATTCCCTGAAATCACTTGGTGGGCAATCAAAGTCCCCACTCTTAGCGCCCACGATTCCAAAGTCCCGCCTGCATTCAATGATGACCCTACTACCCAACCACTACCCCCACTTTTTTTTTTCAAGATTGGAATTCATCAAATGACCCCTCCCGCTCTGCGTGGAGCGGAAGGGAGTGTCAGACCCTTACTGACTAAAACCCACCCGTGTTCCTTCCTTAGCCCTTTATGTTCCGAGCCAGCGGTAACCCTTTCGGACAATCCCGCTGACCCGGCAGGCTTCGGCCCTTACGGGCCCCTTCTGATGATGCTGACATCTCTATGAGGCGCGCGTGGAATACGTACGCGCCGTCCGGCACGGGCCTGGTCCTGATCGGACGGTGAGTTATCCTCTACGCCCCCTGACCCTAACCCCCCCTCCCCTGACCCTACTACTCGCGTAACACACTAACAATCACAATCTGAATCATTTTGAAGGATATTGCCAATCCATTGCGTCATTTGTTCGAAAAATTTATCAGCTCAACAACATAGATAACGCAATGAATGTTGTTAAATGATAAATGATTTTATTTTTGTAAGTAGGTTTTCACAAACACTTTTACACGTCAATCATATATTTTTTAAACTAGATGAGGTCGGCGTTTCCTATCTGACTACTCTGAGAAGAAAGGCCGAAACAAACTCAGAGGTCACAGTCTCTTTTAAAGTCTAGACATAATCTTGGTCAGGTTATATGAAGACCATCTAGGTCGATGTCTGAGATGGTCTTTTGAGGAAGAACCTTTAAATCGAAGACTTTGTCTCTGTCTTCTCTGACCTAGATTAGAGTCAAGAGCAAACCCAGTTAAAAAAAAAAAAAAACCACACAGATTGAGAGGACCTGTCCAGTCAGTGCACGCATTTGTCAGAAATCGTGCAGCTCAACACAAGACTTAAGGAGCTCAACGATTCGACGAACAATACCAAAGAAATGACATTTGGGTAGGCTACATAAATTACTCAAACTGCCAGACCATGGAGAGAATAATTGAACGAAATTTTCAAAACGAAAGACTTTACTAATTTAGTGTTTTACTCAACCATGCCGCTTACAATAATGCCGCGTATTTGTGCGAGAACCTCTGTACCTTTTCTGCCTAGCTCCCTCTCTATATAAAACGCTCTATCCCCCCAGGGGGTTCAATTATCATCCCCTTTTATTAACAGAGGCTGCGGCAGACACGTTCAATTTTATCCTCGATAGTACCCGTTGTGGTAGCCGGGGAATATATTAGGAATGCTTCGTATTCCCTCCGCCACGCCGCGAGACTGGGGCGAATTTTTATTTGAATGATCATAGTAAAAATGAGAGTTTTGGCGTGCGTAGGTGGGGAAAAGAATGTTACCTCTTTCTTTCTTTTCAGTGAGTGGTAAACAAGTACTAAACGCCGTGCATTAATATTCTACTCAGAGGAAATGCGAGTGGTCTTTTCTCAATAGGAACGCTCTCATTATTATAGGCTCTCAGGGTTACGAGCCCAAAAGTCTGACAACCAGCCTTACTAAGGGGTATCGTATTACCCAGTAACTGGGTTGTGAAGGTTACAGAGCCAGTCGCTTCACGAAAGATACTGGTATTCAGCTGCATCCTGTTAGACTGGAATCCGACCACAATATAGTTGGGAAAAGGCTAGACAGATGATTAAAAACTTCTGAAACTAAAATTATTTTGTGTCTGAGTTTTTTAAGGGGGAAGCGCTAAGGTAGCCCGCGAAATTCAAATTTTCTTACGTTTTTTGCAATTTGCTCGTCAGTATTAAGTCGTACGTCGATCAAAATATGATTCGCGGCCGTAACAAATATGTATTTACAGAATCATAATCATTAGAATCAGTAATACAACTTGTTAGGTTAGTATAATCCCAAAATGTCAAGATTTCATGAAATAGTCATTCTGTGGGATTACTTGGTCTTAGAGAGTTGAGTTGATGACTTTAATAATTATAATTCTGTAAATACATATTAGTTACGGCCGCGAATAATATATTAATCAACGTACAGCTTAATACTGACAAGCAAATTGCAAAAAACGTAAAACTAATTGAATTTCGCGGGCTACCCTGGCGCTTTCGCCTTAAAGTCGCATGTTTCAGACATGTTTTATACATTCAACACATATACAGGATGTCACATTACGAAAATACTTATTCACATACACAGGTGTAGTATTTAGCACATGCCTACTTATTCACATATCTGCAGGGTGTTATATTCACCCGTATGATGTGCGTCCGGATATTGATCTAGCATTCCTTGCGAGCACATTGCCGCGTGCCGCGTAGGACGATGGCTTTATTAAATAACTGACGCCCTCTGAATTCCATTGAGCACGGACCTGTATGGGGGACACGATAAGGAAAGTTGGGGGACATTTTTATATTCGACTAGCGTCTGCTCGCGACTTCGTCCGGGTGAAATGTCTTGCTCCCTCGACCTACTCCGTGGCCTCGTATCACCTGCCCGCCTTCGACATTTACAAACCCGCACTGGGCCTGCGGGATAAATTACGGCTTTCTCTCTCTCGCAGAGAGCAGGCCTGTCTTCCAGCGGTGGGAAAATTATAGATTATTGGGAGATCAATCTAAAATCAGGGTAAATAATTGTTTATCAAATTAACTAATAATAACTTAAGAGCGTTTACGCCGTACGGCATTTCATACGAACTTTCAAGCCCTTGTTTTTCGAAATGAATGAACCGATTTTAATGAAACTTCATACGCATAAGCAGGATACAAAGGTCTAAAAAGTTAGTTGAGAACATTTTCGAAAAATAGTGTTACAGCCAAATTAGACAGATTTTAAATTTTCCATAGTAACAGAGATTTCCAGTTATCTTTTTTTAAAAAAGATAACTGGAAATCTCTGTTACTCTGTTAAGACATTTCGAAAATGTTCTCAACTAACTTTTTAGACCTTTGCATCCTGCATATGCGTATAAACTTTCATTAAAATCATTCATTTCGAAAAATAAGGCCTTGAAAGTTTGTATGAAATGCCGTACGGCGTAAACGCTATTGAAAGAATCACGCAGTAAATAAAAATGAAGTAACATTGATCTGAACTGCTTTAGACAGTTCCATATGAATACAACGTTGAAAACAGTATTTTTAACTGATCCGAAAACAGTTAAAGCGTCAGGCGAAATGTTATCGTCATGACAGTAAACTTTAACGTTTTAACTTTTAATTTTAACGTGTTGTTTTTCAGTAAATGGTATGTTCAATCATTAATCGTTACTGTTTTGTCTTTTACTGTTTTACAAACAGTTCTTCTTACTGTGTAAAGTCAGTTAGTCTTAATGAAATCGCTTTAATGTGGAAAATATGTATGTGTGTGTGTGAGTGTGTGTGGGAGGGTGTGTGTGTGTGTATAGGTGTGTGTGTGTATAAATACATGTGGTTGTGTAGTATGTGTGTGTGTGTGCAAGAAATTAATTTTTTCAGTGTATACTCAAAACGCAACTGTCACTCTTTGAACTTTGTATGAAATGGCTATAATGTGGCCTATTAACGTAGCGTGTCAATTTGATCATCATTTGCCTAGCCTTTTTCCAACTATGTTGGGTTCGGCTTCCAGTCTAACCGGATGCAGCTGAATACCAGTATTTTACATGGAGCCACTTTCTATCTGACCTCCACAACCCAATTACTGGGTGATACGATACGCCTTGATAAGACTGGTTGTCAGACTTTCGGGCTTCTGACGACCCGTAACGACTGTCAAAGATCCACGAATGACAGCCGGGACCAACGGCTTAACGTGCTTTCCGAGGCACGGAGGGGTCTCGGTATGTAAAGATGGTCACCCATCCACAGACCAACCGCGGCAAGCGTAGCTTAACCTGATCGATCGACCTGTGCGGCTGTTATTATTTAGCCACGGACCCCTCATTGATTTCCCTGATAACGCCCTGATAGGAGAATTTATTCCGGAAGAATCTTATGTATAGTACATTAATACTAAATAAACTATTAAAATTAAAATATAATGTCCTAACCTAACTAAAACTATTAACAAACTAAAATATGGCGTCGAAGTATTCATCCGCATTGCTGTCGACTGGTAATGTACCCAAGAGACTGGCGGCAGTGTCACGTTTTATGTCAATATTAATATTTCCCCGATTGTAACTAAAAAGCACCATTAGACAAATAAAGCTGCCCAATTAAGGTAATGTTTTATCATAAAAATGTCATACTAAATAACGTAGCGTCGCAGCTTGTACCATTTCCGCTACGTCGTAGCAGGCGTAGCAATAAGCTCTACGCGTCCGCTACGGCGTAGCAATAAGCTATACGCGTCCGCTACGGTGTAGCAATGAGCACTACGTGTCCGCTACAGCGTAGCAATAAGCTCTACGCGACCGCTACGGCGTAGCCACCTTTTTTTTTTTTTTTTTTTTTTTTCAGGATGGGAAATCATCAAATGACTCCTCCCGCTCTGGGTGGAGCGGAAGGGAGTGTCAGACTCTTACTGACTAAAACCCACCCGTGTTCCTTCCTTCGCCCTTTATGTTCCGGGCCAGCGGTAACCCTTTCGGACAATCCCGCTGACCCGGCAGGCTTCGGCCCTGACGGGCCCCTTCCATTGTTGCTGACATCTCTTTGAGGCGCGCGTGGAACACGTACGCGCCGTCCGGCACGGGCCTGGTCCTGATCGGACGGTGAGCTACCCATTACTCTCCGCCCGCAGGCCCGCGCCTACGGTGGCCGGGAGTCGTCGCGCGGCTCCCGACGCCCGGAGCGTCTCCCGCGGCGGCTGGGACGGGAGGCTCTCTCCCTCAGCCGTCCCGCCGCCTCCTTCGCTAGCATGACTGCTTCGCAGAAGGAGGCGACTGCCCCCCACTCCCTCTCGCCCCGGACCATGGCTCGAACCAGGCCCGGACGCGAGAGGTCGCCGCCGCTGCCGATCGCCTCAACGAGGACACGGCGGTGCTCCGCACAAGCGGGGCAGACCTCCACCGTGTGCTCCACCGTGTCCTCTGGGCGATCCTGGCAATGGTGACACCCGGGCGTTTCCTCCCGCCTGATTATGTGCAGGAACCTCCCGAAACTTCCGTGTCCGGTGAGGACCTGCGTCAGGCGGTAGGTGAGTCTTTTCGGTTGAACAAGCTGCAAAAAAGTTATTAGTTTTTGAGTTACAGGTCGGTACGGTCTGTAGATAGTTTTTGAGGGTCTAGCTGGGTGTTTGTGTGTATATGAGGTTTATGTTTATAAGTATACCAACGTGTGGGGCAACAAAATTGGGGTTCGATAATCAGTGGGGTGATTGCGTAACACACTATCTTTCCTTTTTTTATATTTTCGGGCATAACTCCCTCATATATATTTATGTATAGACGTCTTTACAATTTTTTTTTGTATGAAAGAGGTTTATTCCGAAATGGTCCCAATTTCGGAATAAACCTCACTTAAATATCGTAAAGATCTGATGATGAGTTTCGGACACAGACAACGGAACTCTTAAATAAATGCCAGCAAATCAACCGCGATTGCTGCTATAGTACGCATTCTTTACGCAATCACACAACATAGCATCACGCCTGTGCCCTTTAAAGGGGTAGGCAGATGTGTTCAATAGCTTCCTGTCACTGATATTTACATAGTAAGTAGTGTTATATGAATTTGTTTGGGGTAGGTAGGTACAACTAAAAAAATAAAAATGTTTTTACAAAAAAAAAAAAAACAACCGACTTCCAAAAAAAACTTTAATTTCGAAAATCGTTGTCGTTGGTCGTCGTTATTTTTGTTTTTTGACACCGACTTTCGAAATTAAAGTTATTTTTCACTTTGTAGTGTTCTTTTGGAAGTTGGTTGTTTTTTTTTTAATTACGAGAATTGGTCTTCTGATTTTGTGTCACAGTGCTAAGTGCTTAATGCGTTATGCTATGATTCATGGTTCCATTTATTTCACAAAGATGACTCGGCATCTCTATTGATAACAATTACGCCAATATCCTACTCAAAGCTCAAACCGTACCCACCATAACTCAAGATAATGAATTGACTGCCATCTCCAAACAATTTTCGACTTTTATCCCCAAAACTAAAGTCTCTTTTCCTTTGCCAGCATTTTCATTTCACTCAGTTTGAAGAATTTTGTGAATACACAACGTGTTTTGGACTCTATTTTTCGTGGTTAAAGTTCAGGTTCGTTCGTATGGTTTCCGTTATGAATTTTAGGGTCGAATTTTAGATAGATAAAGTATTTCGATGTATAATCAAATTGATGCTGAAATAAATTCAATACTAAATTTATAAAGACCCGGGAAATGTACAGACGCCAGCACATCAAGCTACTACAATCTGACAAATTTCTTTAATACATTTTCAACTTTATCGTCAAAGCATAAGGTTCAAAGTTGATTGGGAAAATCTGACAGATTGTGGTAGGTTGATGTGCTGGCGTCTGTACATGCGTGGCACGAGAATAGTTCATCATCTTCTGTCCAGCCTTTTTCCAACTATGTTTGGGTCGGCTTGTCAATGTCACCGTGGAAAAAGCTGTTCAGATTCGCGACAGATGATATGAAAAAAAAAATTTGGGAGGCTCTCGAAAAAATATTCTCAAAATAAGGTTGAGAACCTATAATATAAATCTATGATAGACAAAAGTACAGGCAAATTTACACGCACACCTTAACAGTTGCCTGGCAACGCGCGTGTCATATCCTAGATTGAACCAATCTCTTCAACAGAATCAGGTAAGGAGTGAATTTTCTAGTAATTTCGATGAAGCACAGAATATGAGAATAAACTCCCCTTTCTAAGTATGTAGATAGATAGATAAACCATTTATTTGGCGCACACAAGAAGACAGCACAACACACAAAAGTACAATATTAGATGATAACCAAATTACCCACATGATTATAAAACAAGGTGCCGATAAAAAAACAAAATGTATACACATATCGAAATAAAAGTGACACTATGACGAATACTTAAAATGAAATTAATAATAATAATATGTAGTACTTTATTTTATATTTAATTTAATTTTATATATTTAATTTATTCATATATGTCAGATTACAAATGATCCATAGTGGTTAGTACAACAGGAGCTTAAAATCTATGTTAGTAGGTACACATATTAACTCAAAATAACAATTACATTACATTATAGAATTAGAATCAATTACAAAAAAATAAAATAAAAATAAAATACGAATAATAATTACATTACGATTAGAATCATTCACAACTAAACATATTTTTTTTACTTTACCACCCCAACTACGATGCATACCCAAAGCGAGTGCACTGAAATTTATCAGAAATTATCCTCCTTTATGAATTTATCTTGGACGTTACTGAAATCGTTAAAGGAAAGGCGTCCTGTTTGGTGCTGGCTGGCTGTATGTCTCACCACTCGAAACCTTGCGGATGTGATTATGCCGATGTCACGCTAAAGTTGCACGTTGCACTCGGGGTCACCAGTATAGAGGTACAATGCGTGCCATGTAAGAAGAAACTTGACCCCGCCTCTCCCGCCTCTTTCCGCCGCCCCTATGACGTCCGGTCCCGTCCCGCACTCAGACCTCATACCGCTAAAGATACCTAAAATCGTGTACTGCGCATGTCAAACCACGTGGTGTGTCAAGTCTCATCTTACGTGGCACGCATTGTATGAGGAACAGGGTGAAAAGTTCACTCATACTCCATAGAAATGGGAGGATCCTCCGACTAGGGTGTCGGGATGTTGTTTACAGGGTCAAATAAAATTTGCTAGCGAAACTCTGCAGTCGGCAGTCGTGATGGGCTTTTTTTTTTTTTTTTTTTTATTTTTTTTTTTTTTCGGGATGGGAAATCATCAAATGACCCCTCCCGCTCTGGGTGGAGCGGAAGGGAGTGTCAGACTCTTACCGACTAAAACCCACCCGTGTTCCTTCCTTCGCCCTTTATGTTCCGGGCCAGCGGTAACCCTTTCGGACAATCCCGCTGACCCGGCAGGATCATGTGAAGCTTACACCCAAAAAACTCATTTTTCAAACTGACATTTCATATGTCTATACTATCTGCGGTCCCTCACAAAAAAGCATCATGTTAATTTCTTTTTTGTTTTATCATGTTTAGATATTTCGATATCTAAACATAAAAGAAATATTAATAATTGATGTTTTTTTTTTAATTAGCTAGCGAAACTCCACCAAAAAGAAATTCAACGCCAAAAAGCAATTAAAACTACTTTAAGAAAAGTTAAAAATAGCCAACTGACACGGGCAACTTAACGCCCTCCATTTTGGCACGCTTGGCGTGACGTCATAGTTCATAAACATTGACATTGGACTGAATCACAAACACTCCTATAAAATAAATTGACATTAGGGGCTTACAGGACCTAAACGCAAAAAACGCAAGTTTTAGAAACAATAAAAGTATACAGTAAACAAAATCAGAAAAATATATGATATTCTTCAGAATATATGCTAGGTAGATAGTGTGTTGAAAACATAATACAACTAATTTGAGACGATAGAAAATAATCATGAAGATATCTCTAAAAACTTACTTATTACAATAAAAACCATACTAATATACCTACATACAATCATTCTGATTTTTTGTCAGATTATTCTACTAGCAACATACTAAAACACTAGTGTTTTAATTTTTTAGTCCAAACAATAGATTTTTTGTAATTTAATAATTGCTTCATATTTTGCAATAAATTACCAGCGTTGTGTCATCGCGCTTCTCTTTCTTTTCTATGCAGTTTGACAGTGACCGCGCTTTAGGTCATGTAAGCCCCGCCGCGTAATATTGATGTCATAGATTTACATCACATTCGCTTTGACTAATAGCGACGCTTTGCAAATACATATTTGAATTCCTTACAGATTTAACGCTTATTAAAAAAAATCTTGCTCAAAAAGAAATCATAATCAACAAAAATATTGACGGAGGCATAATTCTGAAGAAATACAGTTTATTAAAAAAATATTGTACGGGTTGTAGCAGATATCTCCATACACCGATTTGTCGTGATGGTTAGTAAGTTCAGATAGTATAGAGAATTGGATAAACACGTTCCACTGAGACTAAGTAGTAGTTTATTTATGTTAAGAGCGTTTACGCCGTACGGCATTTCATGCAAACTTTCAAGCCCTTGTTTTTCGAAATGAATGAACCGATTTCAATGAAACTTCATACACATAAGCAGAATACAAAGGTCTAAAAAGTTTCTTAAGAATATATTCGAAAAATAGTGTTACAGCCAAATTAGACCGATTTTAAATTTTCCATAGAAACAGATTACCAGTTATCTTTTTTTGAATAAGACTTTTCGAAAAGGTTCTTTACTAATTTTTTACATCTTAGTGTCCTGCTTATGCGTATGAAGTTTCATTAGAATCGGTTCATTCATTTCGAAAAACAAGGGCTTGAAAGTTTGTATGAAATGCTGTATGTCGTAAACGCTCTTAAGAGTAACAATACTTTTTAGAGAGGAAGGCGATTATTTCTCTCAGTTGTTTATAGCAACCAACTTATAACTTCACTACATTTTAATTCGTTAGTCATGTCATTTCATTATGCTAAATTATGACGCGTATCGTTAGTAAAGTAGGTTACAGAGTAAGCAGAAAGATGTATGGCGATGAGACTGTACAAATATTTGTCCCATATTTGGATCACATGCATGTTTCCTATTGTTAATTTAGGGTACGGTGATGAGTGATGACAATGAGGGTTTTCTGAAATGACGTTCGCTAGGTGGCAGCACTGACACGTCAGGTCCAGGCATCTGTCAAAGAGCCTATATTTTCTTTAGTCATGACTGAATGATGAACGAATGAATGAATCGAATGATGAACGTCATCATATTTTATATTGGAAGACTTCTTGTCAAAGTGGTGCCAACTGGTGTCGTAAATTTTCACGAAAACCCTCATTGGCTCTACCCCAATTACAATGGGACTTGAATATAACTGTCGAAATGTGGGTGCAATACACACCTGTGCCTACCCTTTAAGAAATACAGCGTGATATTATGTTCAATCTTTATGTAATATAGTTATAGACAGAGGCGATGATTAGTCGCAAGTGCAGATCTGTGTAGCGCCCTGTCGTGGTGTCGCAAGAAAACTGTGGAGTCGAAAAAGATATTAAGTATTTTTACAATCTTTTCAAGCCCTTGTTTTTCGAAACGAATGAACCGATTCTAATGAAACTTCATACGCATAAGCAGGATACAAAGGTTTAAAAAGTAAGTAAAGAACATTTTCGAAATGCCTTATTTAATAAAAGATAACTGGAAATCTCTGTTTCTATGGAAAATTTAAAATCGGTCTAATTTTGTATTCAGTTTTGAGAGCAGTTCATCATTTTTTAATTTTAATAATATTGTTAATCTACTCCACACTATTCATGTCCGTCCATCTATCCCTAAAGGACTTTAAGTGTTAGAGAGAGAAAGGTACAATTAGAGCGAAAGGGAAACAGATCTCTCGGCTTAGGAGTAGGGTGACTATCTATCAAGATTTTATGAAACCTAACCAAGTCTTCTCCATTGCCCTTTGGGTGACTTTTAGCTTTCTTTTAAGGCCCATTGTGAGCGACCACGTTTCAGCGCCATAAATCATCACTGGCAACACGCACTGGTCAAAGACTTTCTTGAGACACTGCGGTATGTGGGAAGAGAAGATATTGCGTAGCTTCCCGAACGCTGCCCAGCCGAGTCGGATTCGACGATTGACTTCTTTCTCGAAGTTAGACCTACCTAACTGGACAGTTTGTCCTAGGTAAACATACTCGTCCACGACTGTGGGTGTAGTGTACACTCGCAGTCGTGGATCTGTATGAGAGTGGGTGTTATATGGGTATTTGACATGACCTTCGTTTTATCCATATTCATTTTATGACCCACTCTTTCGGAGGCTCACCTTGAGGTCATCGAGCATTGTACAGAGGTCCTCCATAGTCTCGGCCATGACAACGATATCATCGGCAAACCGAAGGTGAGTTATGTACTCGCCAGCCCCTTTCCAGTCTAGAACCTTGAAGACGTCCTCCAGTGCAGCGGTGAACAGTTTCGGAGAGATAACGTCTCCCTGTCTAACACCTCGCTGCAGAAGGACAGGTTTGGAGGTCTGATCCTAGAGTCGGACTGACATAGTGGCGTTTTTGTACAGACACTTCAGCACCTCGATGTGCCGATAGTCGATCTGGCACCGTTGAAGAGACTGCAGTACAGCCCATATCTCGGTCGAATCAAAGGCTTTCTCGTAGTCCACAAACGCTAAGCAGAGGCAGGTTGTACTCTTCGGTCTTCTGTATAACCTGTGGCAGCATATGTATGTGGTCTACGGTGCAAAAACCTGTGAAAAAATTAATGAAAAATATTTTATTTAGGACTCACACAGGAAATACAAATCTTTAAAAAGGAGCATTTAAGACTAACAAAGTTACATTAAAAACAAACTTAAAAAAAAAAACAGTGGCACTCCAGGAGTGCCGACAGAAGTGAAAACTTGAAAAAGCATAGTCAGTTTATAAATATGTTTATCAGTCATTGTTCCCAAAGAAAATGTACCGCGCGTTGGTCTTTATAATGCCCAAAACTTAAAACAGAGGTGCCGGTTACTGTAACAGTGTCGCGAGTTCAATGGTTTTTTCTCATCTCACAGCATTGAGATTGATAGTGTTTTGTTACGCAATAATGGTACTGATAGGGCCCGAAGCACTAACATAGCATTAACTTTGTCTTATAAAGACAAAATGTATGGTCAATCTACATTATGCCGTCAGAATAGATATCTAGTTACTCGCTATCTTTTGCGTCGACTTTCTATTTACAGATTACAGACAATTCATCCAATTTCAAATTAAATCGGATTATGAGAATAAATGATCCATTAATCATCTATATCATCATCTATATATAGCCTTTTCATCCGAATCCGTTCAGCCGTTTTTGTGCCAATTCGGAACATACCAACATCTCAAAAAAAAAAAAACAGTGGCACTCCGCAAGTGCCGACAGAAGTGAAAACAAAACACAAATAGAATACTTTGTCATCACTCGTTGACATATCGGATATACATTAAAACCGAGTACATCCCGAGGACAGCCGAACACATCCGAAGCGGGTATTTTTTTAATCGTCTTATAAACGAAACACGCGCGGTGTCGCTTACGGTAACAGTGGCGCGAGTTCAATTGTTGTTTCCCATCTCAAAAAACGCTCAACGCGCCTAAAGAGGTTTCCACTTCAAAAATTCTGAAATCTATATTTTTGGCAACAGACTCGTTCACACCTCGTAGCAATAGGGAATATGCATGAATTTTTTTCATGGCATTTATTAACAAAATATGAAAATACCGTAGTAGAGATGACAAAAAGTGAAATTAAAATTAAAATCGGCCAAGAAACACGGCCGATATGAGCATTTAAAACTATTGATTACACACCAATTAGACAGAGAGATCCGACATAGACTGTGACGTCACATGTCACTACGGCCATATAAACTCCGTGTTAAATTTCGTTTTGCGAGAAAGAGATAGAAACAAATCTTCGATGGCTCATATCTTTTTTAATTTCATAGTTATCCGAAAAACAGTTTTACTAAACTGTTTATTACATGAATGAGGATTAATTTTTTAAATAAAAAAAAATCATGCATATTCCTTATTACTTTTTTGGGGTTCAGGGTAAAGGTAAAACTACCAAATGACTATACTATAATGTAATAAAAACTTTTTTACATAAAAAAACAACCGACTTCAAAAAAGAAATACCACAAAGTGATAAATAACTTTAATTTCTGAAGTCGGTGTCTTGGTCCGCATTTTCGTTTTTTGACACCGACTTCCGAAATTAAAGTTATATCACTTTGCAGTATTTCTTTTTTAAAGACGGTTGTTTTTTTTTTGTAAAAAAGTTTTTAATTTTCACATTTTTTTTGTGCCTTCCCCACACAAATTCAATTAACACTATTGCATTGAAGAATTGAAGACCCCGACTAGAAGAATCATCAAAATTCGCATAGAAATTCCGGAGATGCAGTACATTTATGCATATAACTTCGTACATAAGTATAATTACCTAATGTGTTATATACTAAAACCTTTCTGAAAGCATGTAGATCACGTTAGTGAAAGAATGTCTAAAATTGGTTTATTAGTTTTTTGAGAAAATCGCGGACATACAAAGATACATAATTACATAAAGAACCTCCTGTTTAGAACTCGATTAAAAAACAATTTTATACTAAATATATTATTTTTCCTTTTATGGTCGTATCTCCTTTTTAACGGGATACATTTTTTTGGTTCCGTTATAAAAGTTACTATCGATGATAAGACCTAACAAATAACAATGATTTCAACTATAATAAATAATAACATTTTTATTAAAAAAAGTAAAGTAAAAAATTACAATCGAGGAAAAATTAAATTCTAACTCTAATGTAGACCTGCCTGATCTAGGTTTATGGAAAACCTGTGTTTCAGGCCTGTGTTTCAACTGTAGGCAACATGTTTGAAAATTTGGGCCAATCAGTTGCATTGTCCTTTCACGCGGACGAAGCCGCGGGCAGAAGCTAGATTATGACCTTGACCTTGAGAAATGGATAGGTGACATTGACTTCGCGCGTTGGCGGAAAATAAGTGTTCATTAGTCAATGTTATGCGAAGCAGGAACACCTCGTTACCAAATTATCTAGTTCTGGCAATAGTGTGGCCGCCAAATTCACGAAATTGCGGCAGAAGTATTTTGCGAAGGAGAATGGATACCGAACTATGGATTTCATATCATCTGTCCAGCCTTTTCCCAACTAAACCTTTATAATATACCTACTAATTACACCTTTATAATATACGCGCCACCGCACTATGTAGGTACCATTTTGTTGAAACTCAGATGTGTCTTCTCGATATCCGTGTGTCACTAACGGGATGCAGCATAATACCAGCGTCAGGTATTGTACCTGGCATGTGCTGAGCTGGGGCCCAATTCTGTAACTTTAAGTTAACCAACACGCCATTGACACTCTATCGACACACTACCGACATTATGATGCCACTGTTGCAAATTTGGCATTCTGCAAAAACTTCAATGGCGTTTCAGTGGTGTCTCAGTAGTGTGTCGATGGTATGTCGATAGTGTGGCAGTACAATAGTTTTCAGTGTTGCTAACAAAAATCTACAGAGGTACACCAAACCTACCACTTTTTGAAATCCTATTTTTATCAATTAAAACTTTATAATAAGGGTTTTTTTAATAATCTAAAAACGTTTTATTATAGAAAACATCAAATTTCACTAAAAAGATGCGTATATTGTTAAAAAAATAAGATTTTTATCACGATAATTTTTAGTCTCTGAAAAAAAAAACAGCATGTAATTCAATTCACACTTGGTAGAAGTGAAACCTTCAAAAACACTACAATGCTTCCTATCTCATTTTCTCCCACGTTAAATCTTATGAATTTACATGTCTCTTTTTATTGTCGCTTTTTCGTTTCATAAACTTTCAAATCACAACGATGCTATATAAAGAACATCCATCCATCCATCCATCCAACCAACTTCACACTTGCGTATGACAGTCAACTGTGGGTACTTACCACCTTTATAATTACGCGCCGCACTATGTAGGTACCATTTTGTTGAAACTCAGATGTGTCTTCTCGACATCCGTGTGTCACTAACGGGATGCAGCAGAATACCAGCGTCAGGTATTGTACCTGGCATATGCTGAGCTGGACTCCCATTTGGTGCAACCATGAGACACACCCCGCCAAGTAGTGATCAACCGTTATAGATGTGTATCTATCTATCTGTCTGTCTGTCTATCTGTCTGTCCGTCCGTCCGTGCGTCTATCCGTCCGTCGGTCCGTCCGTCCGCCCGGCCGTCCGCCCGTCCGTCCATCCGTCTGTCCGCCCGTGCGTCCGTCTGGCCGCGGTCCGTCCGTCTGTCTGTTCGTCCGCCCGTCCGTCAGTCCGTCCATACGTCCGTCTGTCCACACGTCCGTCCGTCTGTCCGCGGCCCGTCCGTCACCCGTCCGTCCATCTGTCCGTCCATCCGTCTGTCCGTCCGTCTGTCCGCGCTCCGTCCGTCTGTCCGTTCGTCCGCCCGTCCGTCCGTCCGTCAGTCCGTCCATACGTCCGTCTGTCCGCCCGTCTGTCCGCGGCCCGTCCGTCCATCCGTCCGTCCGTCTGTCCGTCCGCCCGTCGGCCATCCTTCCAGCCATCTGTCCGTCTGTCCGTCCGTCCGTCCGTCCGCCCGTCAGTCCGTCCGTCCGGCCTCCGTGCGTCCGTCCGTCCATCCATCCATCCATCCATCCATCCATCCATCCATCCATTCATCCATCCATCCATCCATGTCATTTGTAATAATAAAAAACAAAAACACTGTATAATGCTTCCTATCTCATTTGCGGCGCTGCCGCAAGAGCAAACGTCGGCGTCGGCACTATAAGCCAATGCCAAAATACGCCACCGCAAAGTATATAGAGAAGGCCTCATTGTGGCGAAATACGTCCACTTTATTAATTGACTACGTAAGACGCACACACGCACGCACACAATTATTTTAAATAAAAAAAAAAAAAACAAATTGAAACAAAACAATAGCGAAAAGAGGTGTCGTTGTTCAATGGCTTCATAATGGCGATTCGATGGCCAAAACACTATTCAAACACGATAGACACAACTGTCAAATACACTTAAAAATATTACAGACTACCGTAACTTTGGTCATCACGAAGCCATTGACACATTATAGTGGACCAGACTACCAATTATTACAATAGTCTTACTATGGCGTTTCAATGGCACTACAGTGGCAAGTCAATGACCATAAATATTTTGTAGAATACCGAATGTCAATGACTATTCTATTGAGACACCACTGACACACTACCGACACACTATTGAGAAGTTGGTTATTTTACAGAATTGGGCCCCTGGACTCCCATTTGGTGCAACCATGAGACACACACCGCCCAGTAGTGATCGACCGTTATAGATGTTTATGAGCTAGGTGTCTATGGTTCAATTTAATCTTTGTTTTTTTTTTTTTCACCTTTTTAGGGTTCCGTAGTCAACTAGGAACCCTTATAGTTTCGCCATGTCTGTCTGTCCGTCTGTCCGTCCTCGCTTAATCTCTGTGACCGTTAGCACTAGAAAGCTGAAATTTGGTACCAATATGTATATCAATCCCGCCGACAAAGTGGTAAAATAAAAATTGGAAAAAAATGTTTTATTAGGGTAGCCCCCCTATATGTAAAGTGGGAAGTGATTTTTTTTTTAATTTCAACCCTAACGTGTGATATATTGTTGGAAAGGTATTTAAAAATGAATAGGGGTTTACTAAAATCATTTTTTGATAATGTCAATAATTTCGGAAATAATCGCTCCAAAAGTAAAAAACAATGTGTCCCCCCCCCCCTCTAACTTTTGAACCATAAGTTTAAAAAATATGAAAAAATTCTGAAAAGTAGAACTCTATAAGAACTTTCTAGGAAAATTATTTTGAACTTGATGGAAATAACAGTTTTTGTACAAAAAATGACAAAAAATTGTACAAAATAATTTCTGGACTAAGTTTGTAGTATAATCGTATATGCAAGCATTTTTTTAAATTTCGTTTATATATTTTATTATCCTGAACGTATCCTTTTGTGTTCGCGCTAAAAACCGTCACGAGTCGGAGCGCCTGCCGCGGAGCGTGCAATGTTGCACGCTCCGTGTTCGCACACGTACCCACTACCGGGAGCAGTTGCAGGAGCGCGGAGCGCTGCTGGAGCGCGAACATAATGGATACCACTCATAAGTGGGAACACTTATTGTGACGGACGGGAAACTACGGAACCCTACACTGAGCGTGGCCCGACACGCTCTTGGCCGGTTTTTTGATGTTTTTAATACCTGTATTGTCTTTTACTGCACTGAATAAACGTTTTATCTATCTATCTAACTATGTTGGGGTATTTTTTTTTTGCAGATTGGAAATCATCATATGACCCCTCCCGCTCTGGGTGGAGCGGAAGGGAATGTCAGACTGTTACTGACTAAAAAAAAAAAACCATGTTGGGGTCGGCTTCCAGTGTAGCCGGATGCAGCTGAATACCAGTATTTCACATGGAGCGACTGCCTATCTGACCTCCACATCCCAGTTACTGGGTAATATATACCCTTGGTAATGCTGGTTGCAGACCAAGAGCTTAGCTAAGTTAGTATAGCTTAACTCGCATAGCTGACGCAGTTTTTCATACTTGTGTATAGCGGTGCTATTCTGTAAAATCTCACCGTGAAAACTTAGGTGAAGTGAACGTGGAGTGAGCTGTCAATAGTGTCAATTCCTAGCAAAAACAAACTCACTTCACCTAAGTTTTCACGGTGAGGTTTTTACAGAATCGACCGGCTGACCTTAAACTATGCCACATGCATGAAAAACTAGCTCAACTATGTGAGCTAAACTAAACTAACTCAACTTAGCTCTTGCTATGCAACCCGCATAAGACTGGTTGTCAGACTTTCGGGCTTCTGACTACCCGTAACGACTGTCAAAGATCCACGAATGACAGCCGGGACCAACGGTTTAACGTGCTTTCCGAGGCACGGAGGGTTCTCTTTTACATTTTTCATCAAAAGTAGAAAACTATGCGGCCCAAAAAAGAAAGAAAAAAGAAAAATGTTTGAGAATGTGCAAACTGCGCTCTTTCATATGATACGATACCCCACATGCTCTAGTAACCCTACTTCGAATTTTTCAGACCCCCTTTCAGTCCTTATTGCAAAAAATATACATAAATTTTTATTTCTTTCTTATTTGCAATACAGTTGGACAAACGTCATCTAAAACTATTCTAAATTTCAAGTTGATAGCATTAGTAGTTCTTGAGATATCCAGCTGTGACAGACAGACAGACACACAGACTGAGTCTCGCCATAAAGGGTTCCGTTTTACCATTTTGGTACGGAACCCTAAAAACAGTCGAAAGATGTCGAGGGACACCCGGTTAGACCGAAATTCCTTTCGCTTTTGCACACTTGACAAATGAGAGCTAGACCGAAAAATGTGTAACATTTTGACCGTTGCGACCACAGATATAGATACACCTAGATAACGCGAGAGCAACTACTTCGCGTGCCTAAAATTGGTCCCGCTTACGTACAAAAATCGTAAGCCGCCACTTTCGCGCTCAGTCCTGTGTACTGTCGGTCGATTCTGTAAAAATCTCACCGTGAAAACTTAGGTGAAGTGAGTTTGTTTTTGTTAGGAATTAACACTATTGACAGCTCACTCCACGCTCACTTCACCTAAGTTTTCACGGTGAAATTTTTACAGAATAGCACCGCTGCTGGCTGGGTGAGCGTGAGCACTGGCGCTAGGCCCCGGGCGTGGGGCGAGACGGGTGCCACGCAGCGGCGTCTTTGAATTTGATTTTCCCATCACTAAATAATGCTTGTGACGTCATAGTAGGTAGTCAAAAAATGGCACGCTTGGTTTTCATACAGATCGTGATACTTGCGTTATCTAGGTCTATCTATATCTGTGGTTGCCAGTGGCGAAGGTACAGACGTCAGCACATCAAGTTACTACAATCTGTCAGATGTCTTTAATAGATTTACAACTTTATCACTAAAGCATAAGGTTCAAATTTGATTGCGAAAATTTGACAGTTTCGGGTAGCTTGATGTGCTGACGTCCGTACCATATAACTCGATTCCTACCGGCTTCCCTTTGAAAAATGGCACAGTCAGTATTCTATAGACAAATAATAATTATAATCATTGTAAAGATAATCTTCTCCGGCTTACCTCTTACAAAAATTGACCCTTCGATACTGGTGGTTGCGATACTTTTTCGGTTGGCATAGCTATCCACAACCATTCGACAGGCTATCGTATCAAAATGACACATTTCGATAACCTGGGGGCTTACTCTCCAACTAATTTTAATTCCAATGTGACGCCAATATGATTCCAATGTTAATTTTACAGTCACGTGATTCGGTACTCTCGAAAACAATATTGTCAACAATTACCCCACGCCAAGCCCGAACCCAATTCCACTTAGTTCTCCAAAATGGACACCGAATCTAAAAATCATTTGGCGCTAGCATCGAACTCAAGAGTACGAAACGTCATAATTTCAATGTCGATCTATCGGAATTAAATTGAAGAGTAAGCACCCTGATTTGCCTTGCCCCCGACAGCAGACAGATATCGTTACAGCGGTCGTCTATTTGATTTAAACTGACAAAATTTTCGTGTTTTGGACTTGTGAACAGCGTTTAGAGGACTCCTACGATGACATTGATGGATGTTCGATACGGTACGGAAGCGTGTCGAGTGATTGTGAATAGCTATGCAGCAGTGCGACTCTGTAACCATCTCACCGTGAAAACTTAGGTGAAGTGAGCGTGGAGTGCGCGTACGTGTTCCACGCGCGCCTCAAAGAGATGTCAGCATCAATTGAAGGGGCCCGTCACGGCCGAAGCCTGCCGGGTCAGCGGGATTGTCCGAAAGGGTTACCGCTGGCCCGGAACATAAAGGGCTAAGGAAGGAACACGGGTGGGTTTTAGTCAGTAAGAGTCTGACACTCCCTTCCGCTCCACCCGGGAGGGGTCATTTGATGATTTCCCATACTGAAAAAAAAAAGTGAGCGTGGAGTGAGTTGTCAATAGTGTCAATTCCTAGAAAAAACAAACTCACTTCACCTACTTAGGTGAAGTGAGTTTGTTTTTTCACGGTGAGATTTTCACAGAATTGACCGGCTGTTCTTATTTGTCGTGACGACTTTTAATAATTATGTAACAAAAGTGGTATGACGGTCAAAATGTTACACTTTTTTCTCATACGGAAAGTGTGTAGAGTGTCACGCAATAAGAAACTTCGTTACAAAAAGTTGAATAAGTCTTCAAACCTCTTTAGACCTACTTAAAATAGTAAAAAAATACTTACTATTAGAACCGAACTGAAACAAAAGAGTTTAGCGGCTTTAAAAGAATAGAATGGACTTACAAAGCCACAGAAAATAAAATGAAGCCGCTTATAGAGACCGACTTCGTGTTGGAGAGAGACAGGGCTATATTAATCTATACTATATATAATATTATAAAGCTGAAGAGTTTGTTTGTTTGTTTGTTTGGTTGAACGCGCTAATCTCTGGAACTACCAGTCGGATTTGAAAAATTCTTTTTGCATTTGATAGCCCAATTCTTGAGGAAGGCTATAGGCTATATAACATCACGCTATGACCTTTAGGAGCCGAGCAAAACGAAAAAAAGTCAGAAAGAACGCTAAGCAAAAACGAAGTAATAGCGCGGGCAGGCGATGCGATGCGACGGGGTGGGTCGGGGAACAAGAAATTTCACGCGGACGAAGTCGCGGGCAGAAGCTAGTGTTGAATAAAGTCAATCTGTCTGTTAGGACATTTACACTAAGGTATAAAACATGTACCTATATGGGCTGATTTTTTAATCATCTGATAACCTTATTTGGGGAATAATTTTGAAATTTTGACAGTTGTTTCATATAAAAACTGTCAAACGTCAATTTTATTTGACGACACGGTTGGCGCAGTTGCTGAGCAATCGACTGCTGCGCTGCGTGTCGCGGGTTCGATTCCCGCACGGAGCAAATATTTGTATTGCCTACAGGTAATTGTTCCGGGCCTAGCTGTTTGTGTATGTGAATTTATTTATTTATTTATATATAAAAAAAAAAAAACAAAAAATAATGAAAAAAATGTTTGTAAACGCACCCACGATACAGGAGTAATTCCTAGTGCGGGCCAACGTTTATTTTTTTTTTTAAATCCTTGAACAAAAGTTATCTGGCGATGGAAAAATCAGCCCTAAGTCAAATAAATTATTTCAAAGTGATTTTTTTTCCCCCGACCCACCCCGTCGCATCGCTTATTTTAATAACAAAATAATTTTGTAAATCGGTTTATAAAATAACGGAGTTCTTAGGTAACAAACATAAAAAAAAATATTAAACCGAATTGATAACCTCCTTTTTGTTTTGAAGTCGGTTAAAAATTACAGCTATATAAGGATTTTTGTAAATTACCTAGAAAATTAATTAATTAAAAGATGGAAAAAAAACACTAGTTTATTTGTGTTTTTTTTCCATCTTTTAATTAATTAATTTTCTAGACACAAAACTAAATTAAAAATTGATTTACATGAATAAAATTGGTAGGTATTGAATTTTTTAAATCAATGAGGGATTTTATTTTTATTTTATTTTTTAAACTCCCTATTCGCTGGATAGATGGCGCTGAACTTGGTAAGTTATTGTAAGGAACGGAACGTCATATAATTTTTTGATTATTTCACTTGGATGTAATTTTGAGATCGTAAAACGAAACGTACAGACGTCAGCCCATCAAGTACTACAATCTGTCAAATTTCTTTAATAGATTTTCAACATTATTGCTAAAGCATAAGGTTCAAAGTTGATTGGTAAAATTTGACAGTTTCGGGTAGCTTGATGTGCTGGCGTCTGTACATAAAAAAGTAATTAATTAATTAACTACGAAGTAATTAGTTAACTTCGTTTTGGCTTTCGCACCTAATAACGTAGTCAGTTCAACGCCATCTACAGAGTTCTTGGAAACTATGTTTTTTTTAATACTCAAAAAAAATACCTCTCATTGTCACGATATGTAGATGGTCGTAAACGCGAAGTTATAATATTTTCCATAATTTATTGATTTTATTCTCAGTAAGTGAACGGATTTCGACAAAATTTGGCAAGTTCTATGCCATCTTGTGGAAAGACAGGACATACTTTTTGTCTCAAAAATAATCTTATAGAGGGTGATATAGGGGATGAAAATTTATATGGGAAACCCAGCATTTCTTAAGTTAGGTTAACTTCCTACATCGTCTTTGGTCCTAACGCGTCGTCAGAAGCCTAAAAGTCTGACAACCAGTCTTATCAAGGGGTATCGTATTACCCAGTAACTGGGTTGTGGAGGTCAGTAGGCAGTCGCTCCATGCAAAATACTGGTATTCAGCTCCATTTGGTTAGACTGGAAGCTGACCTCAACATAGTTGGGACAAGCTAGGCAGATTATGACTGTAGGAAATTAATGTTCCAAGTGAAGTCACGTGTAAACGCAAGCTATATTACGTCAAATGCATGGAATCGGACTTGTAAGTGATGAACGAGATAGCTGTATATTCTGCAATGTGACAGACAAGGACGGAGCGAGAAATTAAGTACCGGGCGTCGCTTTACAGGGAAAAGTGAGGAACTGCACTTCTGTATATTTTATTTAAGCAATTAAGCACATCTAATAATCACACTAATATTATAAAGGTGAAAGTTTGTGAGTGTGTGTGTGTGTATGAGTGTGTGTGTGTGTGTTTATATGTTTGTTAGTTCTTCACGCTCAAACGGCTGGACCAATTTTGGTGAAATTTTGTATAGAGGTAGCTGACACCCTGGATTAACAAAAAAGCTACTTTTTATCCCGATATTCCTACGGGATCGATTCTTATGCAAGTGAAACCGCGTAACTTGTAATAATGTTTCATTGTGTACAGACGCCAGCACATCAAGCTACCCGAAACTGTCAAATTTTCCCAATCAACATTGAACGTTATGCTTTAGCGATAAAGTTGAAAATCTATTAAAGAATATTGACAGATTGTAGTAGCTTGATGATGGCGTCTGTACAACCTGTATGTTATTTAATACAGTCATTGGTCAATTAGTGAAAGAAAGAAAACAAAGAAAGAAAATACGTTTATTTGCGGCAAACATGACGCTTATAAATAAAAAACACAAACAAGAGAATAACAAAATAACAATAAACAACAAAATAAACAACATTTTTTATTTATTTTTTTTATTTTAGTGAGTGTCCGATGGAGGGCAAGCCTGGTGATCTGTAATACAGGTTTTACCTACAACAGACACCAATCTCTTTTAAGTTTCACCTTGGCTTTGTACTGTATTTGTGATAATGAGAGAACAAAAAAAATATTATTATTATTATTGCCGGAGATAAAGCAATAAATCAAACCGTAACAGAAAGTGCACTTACTCCATTTTCCTTGATAACGCTGCGCGCATTTTCAGCGGAAACTTATCGAGAACCTGTAGCTTTTGTATTTACTCCACATGAAAATCAACCTTATTTGTAAGAAAACACATCTGAAAATCCCTCGCAGTTTTCAGTTGTGTTGGAAAATTCGTTGAGACAACGAAAATTGAGACGTATAACACGAGAAATAAAGTTGAAATTCAAAGCAAGCGGTGTTCACAAGCTGATAAGACGTTACCAGAAGTCTAAGACCCCCTTCCCCCCTGTGACGTCAACTATTGACTTATATAAGAGGGGATACCATTGTGTAAGTCAGAGTTCAAAGTAATTTGGTCAACGGTATTCGGGCATCCGATATCTGTGGGTTCCCTCAGTCGCTCCGCGGACTACGCGCGGCGCGGACGTCTAACACTAGTTAGTATTAATTTTACAAATTATTTTTATTAAATATATTGAAAAATATATATTATATTTTTAGTTTTCTAAGGCAAAATGTCGGTTGGTGTCTTCAAGAGTTACATTTAGAGTGAGTATTGCCGATTTCTTATTTATTTAGTACGTTGATATTTTATTGGAAACGATTTTCGTTTTTAAAAAGCGGAAAATATTGTTAAGTTATTTCTAGATAAGTCCTCTCAAATCTGTGTGATTCTTTCCTCAAAAGACCATCTCAGACACTTATCTGCATGGTCCTAATATGGCCTGACCAAGACTGTTTCTGGACTTTAAAAGAGACTATGACCTCCGAGTTTCCTGCGGCCTTTCTTCTCAGAGTTCTCAGAGTAGTTGGCTCAGAAACGCCAATCTCATCTAGTTTTAAAACATAATTTAACATTGACGTGTAAAAGTGTTCTTTTGAAGCAATTTACGAAAATTAAAGTCGTTTATCACGTACTGTTTGTTTCTAGGCGTGTCGACATCTTCCTATTATAAACGCGAAAGTTTGTGAGGACGAATGAATGGATGTTTGTTACTCTTTCACGCAAAAACTACTGAACGGATTTTGATGAAACTTTACAGTAATGTAGCTTATACATCAGACTAACACATAGAATACTTTTTATCCCGATGATCCCACGGAATCGACACTTATGCGGGTAAAACCACGAGGCGCTCCTAGTCATATACATATATGCTCGTAAATAAAATGAAATTCTGTTCATTGGTAAGCGCGTCTCTTGAGATCGGCTGGACCAATTTGGCTATATTTTGTTTTACGATGTTCGTAATAGTTCGAATTAGATTTTAATGGAAAGATAAATTGAAAAAGTTTCCCCATTTTGTTTTTAAATTTGGGAGGCGCTGAACGTCTCTTTTTCTATGCGATTCTTGTCTGGACAGGACAGCGTTTGTCGGGTCAGTTCATGTAAAATAACACATAATCATCCAGTAATTTTCCCACTACTGGGGCACAGACATTCTCTCAGTGAGAGGGAGTGGGCTAATAAATCTACCACGCGGGCACATTACGGGTTGGTAGATGTCACATGTCTTCGAATTATTGGTTCTAGGACATGCCGGTTTCCTCACGATGTTTTCCTTCACCGTTTTGAGAGCAGTGGTGATGAAATAATTTACGAAACGTAAAGCGTCTGTCAGGATTTGAACCTACGACCTACAACTTTAAAGCCGCGGACCACTGACCTCGACAGACCTGAATACTGAAATTAAATACCTAATTGAAAAACAAAAAGATCCCAAATTAGATCCCTCATTCACTGAATAAAACCTCCATTGACTATTTCCTTTTAAGATATTTTCTTTTTCTTTTTAATTTCTTTTCTCTCGTAACGATGCCTCTAGGGTAAGTTTTCCCCATTTTAAAAGACTATTAAATACATGACGGATGTAAAAATGTCGTTATGACGGATCTCTTTATTCAATTGTGGGACCCCATAATAAGGAAATACATGTATTTTACTTACCGCTTTGTGTGTGACGATATTGTAAAGAATCTGTACTTAAGAGGAAATGCGAGTGGTCTTTTTTCCATAGAAACGCTCTCGCCTGATTTCCTTCAGGTTATTAACCATAAAGCAATGATTTTTTTACAGAATAATAAATATGAACTACTCGTATGTCCGTATGTTTTCCTTTTTGATGATACATTATTTTTATAAGCACTAGAACCCTCAAAAAAGTCGATTTAAACCGCTGTCAACAGAGGTCTAGTGTACAAATTTGACAAGAATTTATGAAAAAAGAAAAACATAGGGACACAGTATATATCCTTTTTATTCAGTTTATGAAATGTCTTTTAAATTGATCCAATATTGGAGGAGGAAATGGGCGAGAGACAAACCTCGAATTATGACTTTTTACTTAGGCTTTTTCAAAAGTCTCTCCGACCGCATTTCCTCTTAAGGGGGAAGCGCTAGAGCACGCGAAATTCACTTTTCTCAATCTCTCTCTCTCTTTTTTTTTCAATTTGCAATTTACCTTTTTTTTTGTCAGTATCATGTTGTATGTTGAACAAAATATGCGACCGCGACCGTAACAAGTATGTGTTTACATAATTATGATCATTGATCCGTTGAGATTGGCCGCCGAGGCCAAAATACGGTCTGGGTGACTTTATTTACTTGTCGCAAATTATACCCCCACGGGGATGTGCTACCGGGAAAATGTATGCCTTTGTTTCCCTTTATAACATCAGCTATCTGCCAGTGAAAGTCCTGTCAATTACCTGCAGATTACCCGGAACAAATAGACAGACAAACATTTCAAAAATAGTTTTTTACTGACTTAAAAAAAGGAGTTTTATTTTTGACACGTATGCATTTAATTTTATTGGAACTGCATTATATTCACATATGACAATATATTAGGGCTTCCAAACAAATATACAAAATTTTATAGATTTATGTATGTATGTATGTTTATCCACGCATTTCTCCGCAACTATTAATCGGATCGTGATCATTTTTTTATTGGCTTACATTTACTTCAACTTAGGGAACAGTGCAAGTTTCATCAAAATAGATTCAGTAATTTTCAAAATATGTACTAATACGTGTAAGTGTGACGGCCTGACTTATTGATACGAGCTACGGGTGTAGTGTCAAAGGGAAAACATCTCAAAACCTTGGACAAATTCTAGTGCAATATTTACAACAAAACTAGTAACTAAACAAACAAATATTCCAGATTTTACTTAAAATAAAAAATTACGTAAACAAAAAAAAATATTTAAATTAATTAAATCGACTTTTTTTTGACGTTACAAACAGACACTTTAATTTTATATTTATTTGTAATCCTAATATTATATCTATAGGTACTAATATTATAAAGCTGAAGAGTTTGTTTGTTTGTTTGGTTGAACGCGCTAATCTCTGGAACTACCAGTCGGATTTGAAAAATTCTTTTTGCATTTGATAGCCCAATTCTTGAGGAAGGCTATTTAATATCACGCTATGACCTTTGAGAGCCGAGCAAAAAGAAAAAAAGTCCGAAAGAACGCTAAGCAAAAACGAAGTAATATCGCGGGCAGGCGATGCGATGCAACGCACCCCGTTGGAGTAACAAGAAATTTCACGCGGACGAAGTCGCGGGCAGAAGCTATAGTATATATATATAATTCTTCTGTACGTGTGTTTGTCACCTAACTCCTCCTAAACGGCTGAACCGATTTGGATGAAATTTTGTGTGTATATTTCAATGGGTTCCTGGATGGTTCCGAAATATAATTAGACCTAATAGGTGGCGCTGTTCGGGCAGGACGACGTCTGCCAGGTCCGCTAGTGCATATATATATATACATATTTGTTTTTGTATATACAAAGTTGATACGACAGAGGGGCTTTTCTTTAAACTGCCTATACTAGATACCATTTTCAAGCTCTGTACCAAAAATCAATTAAATAGGAGCAGTAGTTTAGTCACAAATGATTTTTGAAGTTTTTGCTACGTTTGAACACGATGTATATTTCCTAACAGCTGATTATCTCATACGCATAGGTCATGCACCTTAAAACGATAATCTGAGTATAAGATACATTGTTGCCGCACAAGTACAACCAAATATTTCACGAAGCAATAAATACACACACACTTGCACTTTCACTATGAGAGTGACAATCATAGCAAAACCCCCGCGCCTTTTTCCCGCGCGTAAAAGGAATAGAAATAGGTCAGTATGTTGCTATTGCATTCTAGATCCTTGGGAATTTGCTAAAAAACTTTCTTTCAGTGGACAGTGCGCAAGCGTCATCCATTCGGGACGTACGTTACGTAATACGGGAGCCCCCCGCCGCCGCGCCTTTATGTTTTGTCGAACTCGCTGACAATAATTGTGATTTTGTTTTGTTATTGTGATAGACACTAAATAAGTTTAACTTGGGAATATTATTATTTAGTGTTAGTGTTTTTTTGTGTTTGACTGTTTTTATTGTGATAGGATACGTAATTAAACGTTGGTTGTGTGTGTGTGTAATCATTAAAGTGTTCAGCAATGCCTCGTGTAACTTACACGGCGTCAGAATACACTTACATGATTTTAATTTACGGTGAATGCCGTGGAAACGCAGATTTAGCTCTGCGAACATACCGAGAAAGGTATGGTGACCGGCGCAATAGCCCTAGGAACGCCGCGCGCCGGCACCATACAATTGGCAGTACAAAGATTACGGGAATTAAAGTGCTTAGCGACGGACAGTGATTTAATAAATAACAATATTCTCCGTCGGTATAATTTGTGCATTAATATGAATCGAGGACACATCGAGAATTTAAAAATTTTGTGTTTTTGTGTGTGCGCGTACTTAACAACCAGCCGGGCGCGGACGGCGCGAGCGGTCTAAACCGCCCGCCCCCCGCGCCCCCGCCAAGAGAGATAACACACACGCACACGCGCTCCTGCGCGACTTTGTTACCTAGGCATCTAACTAAGGTCAGTCAAATTTATTTATAAAGGGTGGTTGCGTTTCACTCTGACTTTAAGCTATTTAGTTTGTTTGAAAAAAAAAAAATCTCATTTTTGGCGCTTTCTATTTTTGTACTGTATCGAATTAATACTATACACGTATAGTATACGTAGTGTAATTTAATGCCCCTCTGTCATATCAACTCTGTATAACAACTAGCAACTCCCTGTGGTTTTTTCCCGCATACGTCTCGATGCCGTGGGAATATCGAAATAATAAGTATCCTGTGTGTTAATCCTGGTTATAAACTATCTGTGTGCAAATTTTATCCAAATCCATGCAGTAGTTTTTGCGTGAAAGAGTAACAAACATTCATCCATCCATCCACCGATCCTCACAAACTTTCGCATTTATAATATTATTAGGAGGATATTATAAACGCGAAAGTTATCTTTTTATCCTTCTGTAGTAGGATAATTAAATTGAAATGGTCAGGACAATTTTTGTAACCCAGTTTCTTTTTGTAGCCCAGTTTCTTTTTGTAACCCAGTTTCTTTTTGTAACCCAGTTTCTTTTTGTAACCCAGTTTCTTTTTGTAACCCAGTTTCTTTTTGTAACCCAGTTTCTTTTTGTAACCCAGTTTCTTTTTGTAACCCAGTTTATTTTTGTTACCCAGTTTCTTTTTGTAACCCAGTTTCTTTTTGTAACCCAGTTTCTATGCTATCCATCCATCCATTCTCACAAACTTTCGCGTTTATAATAATATTAGTAGGATAATTAAATTAAAACGGTCAGCACAATATGTATAACCCAGTTTCGATGCGGATCCGTAAAAAAGATTAATATACTCTGTGGTTCGCAGGATTGATTCCTCAAGAGATAAAACTCTTGACTGAGATAGAAAGCGGCCATTAAAAGATTAGAAATAGCTGGACATAATGATAACTGAAATTGGTCCTAGGTTTTTGAAACGAAGTCCTTTTACGGAGCTTTGAGTAGGATAAACCTGAGGAAATCGTCACGTAACAAAAAAGCGTTATGTTACGCCCCTTTCATGACTTTTTATTAAATATAATAGAGAGTCAGAGTGAGAGAGAGATAGTTTTCATGGTTTTCGAGGGTGCTGAAGCCGATAGTAAGTTCAAATTGAAAATCCAAGATGGCGGCTGCAAAATGTTTTGCCGGGACCAACGGCTTAACGTGCTTTCCGAGGCACGGAGGGGGTATTGGTATATAAAGATGGTCACCCGTCCACAGACCAACCGTGGCAAGTGTAACTTAACCTAGGGTCCTAAAAAGGCCACTTTGGTAGAATCATAAAAGGATAACATTATGAACGTTATGTTTAATATATTTTAAATGTATTTATTTAATCTCGCCGTAAGGTCGGCGCCTGCGGCCATTTATTTGTCACAGCAGTGCCACAGACACACCAGAGTGCCTCTGACACTTAAGGCATAGACAAGTAATGAGGTTACTCTGGCGCAGATTGAAAAAATATTTAATTTTTTTATTTTATTATTTGCTATTATTTTACATTTTATTTAATTATTTCTGTAACTGCCCGTGACATCACGGCGTGCCCTATCAGAATACCAGCACTGCGACATTTATTTTTTAAATGTCGCAGCATCATGCTGAGATAGGAGCCTTTTGGCTTCGTATAGGACTTTCTGTTTCATTTTCCTTTTGTTACTTTTTTTTTATATAACTTCGATTTTTATTTTGCTGTGTTTAGTTTAGTTTGTGATCTTCCTGTACGAGTCTTCTTTCTTTCATGAATCATAATATGGCGAAGACAGTCCGTGTTTTTCTTTTTTTCGCTGCACTACGTAGGTATCATCAAAGAGATTGGGATTGGATTGATTGGTATTTTAGCACAGACAAAAAATAAATAACTGAAAAATCTTTCACCAATGGGATTTGATACGATTAACTTAACAGTTAACTGTCCATTATGATTCATAATGTTATTCTTTTAAGATTCTGCCAAGTGGCCTTTTTAGGCCCCCTGATCGAGTTTTGAACCTGATAATTGATAAAATTAACCAATCATAATATTCAGCGACATCTAGCCAGACTGGACGCATTATAAATTGAAGGTAAAAGGCTAGGGGTTGACCTAACTCAAACCTTTGCCGACCCTTTCATCTTGATCAAAGCTCCGCCGGGTCGTGGCCCTAATGTTTGATGGATCAGCAGAGGAATTATATTCGGATGGAATATTTATTTATTTTCTGTGTGATTACTATTTGCTGTAGAATATATCACAGGGCGACAAAATTTGACGAACACTCTTTCCCAGAAACCAGACTATTTCCGAAAGATTTTGACGCGCTGAATTCAAATGTGGCCTCAAAATTGCTCTATCACGTCAGGGTTTCGAGATATCCTAACCTAAAAGTGCAAAAAATACCGCTTTTTCTCATTTTTGAGGTTATGTAGCACGGCCGATCCTATTTTCTTTCAAAAATTATTAATAGCATCTCAAAGGACTAGTCTTCCTCTTTAAAGCGATGTTGAGTTTACTCAAATATCTTTTTTTTCGCTGAGAAATTGCATTTTGAAATTTTCCAATAGACTGTATATGTGTATGAATTCTCAAACGTAGAACAATCCACGTACACGAAAATTTCGAAATGCGATATCTCAGCGAAAAAAATACCTATATTTGAGTAAACTCAACGTCATTTTAAAGAGGAAGACATGTCCTTTGAGATGCTATTAATAATTTTTGAAAAAAAATAGGATCGGCCGTGCTACATAACCTCAAAAATGAGAAAAACGGTATTTTTTGCACATTTAGGTTAGGATGTCTCGAAACCCTGACGTGATAGAGCAATTTTGAGGCCACATTTGAATTCAGCGCGTCAAAATCCTTCGGTATCGTCTGGTTTCTGGGTAAAAATTTTGTTGACCTTAATTTTACACGTTCGACCAGCGCCGCTCTCGTGACGTGCACACATTATGACACAATATTTTCTTATACAAAATCACACAGGTCGTTCGATCAGGTTAAGCTACGCTTGCCGCGGTTGGTCTGTGGATGGGTGACTATTACGCACGGAGACCCCTCCGTGCCTCAGAAAGCGCGTTAAGCCGTTGGTCCCGGCTGTCATTCGTGGATCTTTGACAGTCGTTACGGGTAGTCAGAAGCTCAAAAGTCTGACAACCAGCCTTACTAAGGGGTATCGTAATACCCAGTAACTGGGTTGTGGAGGTCAGATAGGCAGTCGCTCCATGTAAAATACTGGTATTCAGTTGCATCCGGTTAGACTGGAAGCTGACCCCAACATAGTTGGGAAAAGGTTAGACAGGTGATGATTACTTTAATTTCATTAAACATTATTATTGATTTACATATTAAAAGTACACTATGTAAACAAGGATATTACAAATTAGAGGATTATATTCAAGATAAGAATGCTTGGAAACATGCTGGTCCTGCTCCATAGGACAATCTAGAGTCTAAACAAAATCAAACTGGTTCCTAATTTAAGTAATTTATATTTTTTTAAATTTTATGACATTGATTTTTACATTCTGTGACTACAGTAACTCATACACTTTTTAAAAGTCTAGGAAAATCATTTACTTTTACAATATTTGTAAATAATTTGTGAATATGTGAGCACCATGTATAGCTATCACATAATTGATTTACCTGTCATGCTTCATTTTTAATTCTTTTTACTTTTTGTGGTAGACTAATTTTATTCTAGATGCATCGTCTTCACATATAATTATATTATGTATACAAAACCTTGTAAAACATTTTAAAAGAGTAACGGTGGAGTTTCTTGCCCATTCTTCTCCATACGATCACTACCTTTTGGACGGGGCGACTAGAATCAATTCAATTTTACTGTAAATTTTGACGTTCAAAAGTGCCTTTAATGTGCCTATTTGAAATAAATGATTACTCTTTGACAATTTTCTAAAACAGCATGCTGGAGCAACCTGTACTTAAAAATCTGGAACGCATGGGTGATTTGCCGGGGTCACGGGTCATAACATCGCATCAATGATATTAAAACGTATAACATGCAAAGAGTAGGCGAATTGAAGGAAAGAGAGAGAGAGAGCATTATTTCGGCGAGCGGCGCTGGCGGTAGTTTTCAAATTACGAATGATTTTAGATTGTTATAATTTTTATGATTACTGGCTACTAGCTTTACTAGTGTGTTAAATTAATGTTGCCATTGTAGTGGCACAATGTACGAGATAAAACGATTTTTGATAAACTTTGACGAAGCAGCAGTGCGATTCTGTAACCATCTCACCGTGAAAACTTAGGTGAAGTGAGCGTGGAGTGAACAGTCAGTGTCATCTATACTAGGGATTGACCAAGCATACATTTACAATCATAATCGAGATTTTAATAATATTTTTTTAGCCTAATCCTATTGATATTTTTATATAATTCAAAGCTAGTATTTTAGTGGTCAAAACATTAATATTTTGTGGGGTTTTACTTACAATAAAATAGCAAAACAGAAGCGCAATCAGAATCTCAATCCTGTTTTTTTTTTCTTTTTTCCCTAGTCTAGTAAGTCCTTATATAGACTGAGGCGCGAGCGCGTCACGTACGAACAGTAAATAAAATTAAAACATTCACGTTTATGACAGCTTTTTTTTTTTTTTTTTTTCAGGATGGGAAATCATCAAATGACTCCTCCCGCTCTGGGTGGAGCGGAAGGGAGTGTCAGACTCTTACTGACTAAAACCCACCCGTGTTCCTTCCTTCGCCCTTTATGTTCCGGGCCAGCGGTAACCCTTTCGGACAATCCCGCTGACCCGGCAGGCTTCGGCCCTGACGGGCCCCTTCCATTGTTGCTGACATCCCTTTGAGGCGCGCGTGGAACACGTACGCGCCGTCCGGCACGGGCCTGGTCCTGATCGGACGGTGAGCTACCCATTACTCTCCGCCCGCAGGCCCGCGCCTACGGTGGCCGGGAGTCGTCGCGCGGCTCCCGACGCCCGGAGCGTCTCCCGCGGCGGCTGGGACGGGAGGCTCTCTCCCTCAGCCGTCCCGCCGCCTCCTTCGCTAGCATGACTGCTTCGCAGAAGGAGGCGACTGCCCCCCACTCCCTCTCGCCCCGGACCATGGCTTGAACCAGGCCCGGACGCGAGAGGTCGCCGCCGCTGCCGATCGCCTCTACGAGGACACGGCGGTGCTCCGCCCAAGCGGGGCAGACCTCCACCGTGTGCTCCACCGTGTCCTCTGGGCGATCCTGGCAATGGTGACACCCGGGCGTTTCCTCCCGCCTGATTATGTGCAGGAACCTCCCGAAACTTCCGTGTCCGGTGAGGACCTGCGTCAGGCGGTAGGTGAGGGCGCCGTGACGCCTCTCTAACCACTCCTCAAAGAGGGGTCTTACCGCCGCTATCGTGGCGTGCCCTGCGCTGGGTTGCGACAGTCGCTCTTTCCATGCCGCCATGAGATCGCGCCGGAGGTCCGTCCGCTCCGCCGCGATTTGCTGCGGAAGCGGAGTTTCCCCCCGGCGTAGTGCCTCCGCGCGCCACTCATACAGGCGCGCGAGGACTATCGCCTCCAGATCCCATGGCGGCAGTCCGGCAAGGAGGCTTGCCGCCTCGCCCGAGATCGTGCGGTAGCCCCGGATCAGCCTTGTGGCTATCACCTTCTGGGGCGCGTTCAAATAATGGGCGGCTCGCCGCCGCAGTGAACGCGCCCACACCGGGGCACCGTATAGGGACGTTTATGACAGCTAGACTGATGAAAATACGTATCGACATTGTTTGGTTATTATGAGCAATTGTAGATCAAGTCTAGTAAAGACTGCGACGATGTTCAGCGTTGTTATTAACCCAAATCTATTGAATTAGAAGAGATAACCGAGTGTGTCAAGTCATCGAGTGCTAACGGATGCCTAGCTGACGGACCATAGAATGTAATCCTACGTAGTTTGTGTGGCGTGATCACTTCACCCGATTCACGACACTAAATGTCGTAAATCGGGTGGAGTGAAGGTGAAGTGATAAGATCACGCCGCGCTTGCGCGTTAATCACTGTCATTATCACATTGCAGATTGCGTGATCACTTCACCTTCACTTCACCCGATTCACGACATTTAATGTCGTGAATCGGGTGGAGTGAAGGTGAAGTGATAAGATCACGCCGCGCTTGCGCGTTAGTCACTCATTATCTCATTAGAGATTTGTTTTTACATATTTAACTTGTAAGGCGTCATGTATAAGAAACATTAGGAAAATGCAATACCAACGTCAAATAAGTGCAAATATTTTATCGCTCATCGCGCGCCAGTGTTTGCACTGCACCTCTAGTAACCCTTAAATGAAGAAGTGGTTGGTGTCAACCCTGAAGTGTATGTATGGTCCCTAATAGTGCATAACGTAGTAAGTACACTCCTTTAGAATATAAGTTGTGACGAAAGGGGTTTGCGTGGCGCAGGTTATAAAAATAAGACCACGCAACCTTGTCAACATAAAAATATATATTTAGAAAAAGAAAAGGTGTGGGTAGGTCTACGGGTCACAATTTTCCCAGAGTCAACCCTGTGGGTAGCGCTGTACTGCCCTGATAGCTGGCGTGGCGATGACCGCAGCGAGGTGCCACGCTGGATGCGCAGGGGTGCCGGTCGACAGGTGTTTGCGCCGACCTTCGTAAGTCAGCTCGGCCCACTTGGCAAGACGGCCAACAAATGGGACGTCCGATGCCTGGACGTTACAGCACGCACGAGTCACGACGGAACCAGCCGCGTAGCTCCAGATGTGCGGCCGTGAGCTTGAGGTGTTCCCTAACCGGAACTTTGGACCCTGGAACATGACGTCCAGCGTGTCACGAGATGACCATTGGTCAACTCCGCTGATTGCGACACCAAGCTAAGCAGAGCGAGTAGCAATAGCAGTGCGCTAATGAAGGTGTTGGTGGATTGTCACAATCAGACGGAGTTTACAAAATGGAAGAGTGAAAAAAGGCATGATGCAATACATTTTGAGTGTGAAGCACGAAAAGTCAAAATGCATTAAGCTGAAGGCCTTAGATTAAAATGAATTACATTATTTAGCGTATATTAAATTCAGATAAAATAAGCATACATGCCAAGTTAACCTGCAAGAAAAAAACACAAAATATACGCATGAAAATGCTATCCAACACTTACCCAGTATGGGGGTTTCAAAGACACCGAATTTAAATGCTCGATGGCGGAGAATTATGTAGATTAGGTAGTTGTTTTTAAGCCCGGATAATGGCGAGTTAAGACACGTGTGAAATCACTGATATCAATTATCTGGTGAGACGTGTGACCGCTTCGGGAAAAACCAAAATTCCTAATGACCAACGAAAGACGCGTTGGATAGAGATGGGACATGCGCGGGCGCATAGATAAATTCTCACTCGCGCGCCGATAGCAGAACATTTTGTGCTTTTAGTAATCACTATTTACTACCGCACTAGGTACTTGCAATATTCTGTGGTTGTCATATTTTGACGTCTGCGTTTGTTTGACAGTTGATGTATGTAAACATTGGAATGTTGCTGTGATTTTGTTGTTAAATTAGTTAAAATGTGTTTAATTATGCAAAATGTAACGTACGACGTTACAAAGTAAGCAGTTTACATCAATGCGCATTGTAACATAAATTCACTAGATATTCATTAAAGTATCAAGCTGGTTGTCTAATTCTAACGACCCTTGAACCCCCAACATTTCATGGCGACCCTGGCTTAGAGTCTGCCAAGGGGCAGATTAAGTAAAGTTTTCGTTGAGCGATTTTCAAAATGTGTAACTAAAGTAGAAAAAGACGAGGTATTCGCCAATCAAAACGCGGCTGGTGGAGGTGTTGACGCCGAGGTGGTGTTGCCATGGTTACGAGATTCGAGTGGAGTGATATATGGTACATTCCGAATTGCACTGTAATCGACTACAGCGTGCTTACACCTTGACCCCAATTCTGCTGTATGGTATTTATCTATTATTCCCCGCATAATCTTACCACGCCGTACGGTTGTCAAGCGTGGTATTTTGACAGTTCAAACCGGTTTCGGTCATTGTGTCATAGAGAATACGTTAATAGCAGATGTAGTGATTAGGTTATTAAGGAATTGACGTGGTTTCGAAGTAATGAATCATTAAGTGGTCAAAGTGAATTAGGGCCCTTTTCTGAATTAACGTGAACGCGATAACGATGTCCCGTGAATCGACATATATGAAGTCATGGCATGTGCCATCTTGCGATAACGCCGACTACCGACCATGCCCTAAATTAATAATTATCACCGATCTTTAAACTAACGTGGCATTTTCGAAATTGTGCTTCTGGCTACAGTCGCCACCTTACCAAAGAAGAAGAAATTCGTGGTGTATACACAAATAAATACTATAATCCAACCATGAGTAACTATTCAAGTGAATAGGTATATTACTGACTCTCAGCTGCCATAGTGGTGATTTATCTAAATCGGAAAGCAAATTATTCATGTGAGCGATGATGACTTAATTCGGAATGAGCCATATTTCACGCCGCGCAAGCGCGTTAGGCGCTGGCGCTGTCTGGCTATATAAGGACTTACTAGTCTAGGGAAAAAAGAAAAAAAAACAAGGTTGAGATTCTGTTTAGCTATTTTATTGTAAGTAAAACCCCACAAAATATTAATATTTTGACCACTAAAATACTAGCTTTGAATTATATAAAAATATCAATAGGATTAGCATTAAAAAATAATATTAAAATCTCTTTTATGATTGTAAATGTTTGCTTGGTCAATCCCTAGGATCAGTAGGATGACACTGACAGCTCACTCCACGCAAGTATTCACGGTGAGATTTTTACAGAATCGACATGCAGTTTCCAAAAGACCATTCCCTTTTGCGACGCTACGCGCTACGGCGTAGCGATAATTGCTACGGCGTAGCGACATTGATACGGCCATGATGAAATATTTCAAGAAGCTTTACAAAATAATAATTATTATTATTATAAAGAGAAAAGATTTGTTTTTTTTATGTTTGTTTGCTTTCACGCTAAACGGCTGAGTGGATTTAGATGAAATTTGGTACATGGGTGGACCAGGCCTTGATTAGGATGTAGTGTGTTAGGGTAGGTTAAGGTAAACCTATTAATTAAACACTACTTCGTAATAAATATAAATGTTTATTAACATAAATGACACTTACTAAACTAAAACAATTAATGCGCGGCGCGAGTTAAGAAAAGGCATGCATTCGCCTTAGAGGTTTGTAGCGGACTCCTGAGGGCGTCCGAGGGCGCGGCTGTGGTGCGGGAGACGTAGCGGCGCAGGCAGCGGCAATCAGATCCTATCGTGTTCCACGAATTCGCCTCACGGTCGCGTCGTAGGTATCGTCGTAGAACCAACACAGCGCGGGCGCAGGGCTCCGCTAGCCGTGGCGCGCGGTCGAGCGGCAGGTAGGCAGTAAAGCGGTGTACAGACATGTGAAATTGTTAGGTCGTCGTGTACAAACGATTATGGGTATTTAAATAATGCAATACTTTTACTGTTGTGTGTATATGTATGTGTGTGTTGTGTGTATAAGTATGTATGTGTTTGGTATTATGTGTGTTTGTATGTATAGCGGATAGCCCACAAGGACATAAATACTTTTTCTCTCTCTCTCTCTCTCTCTTTTCTTTTTTTCTTTTTCTTTTTATCTTTTTATACTTTTTCTTTTTTTTCTTTTTACTCTTTTTTACTTGGTTTTTTATTTTGCTGTATTTAGTTTAGTTTGTGATCTTCCTGTACGAGTCGCAATAAATACTTTTTCTTTCTTTCTTTATCCCGATATGCCCACGGGATGACTTATGCGGGTGTAACCGCCGGCGCAGCTAGTAACTCATAAATCTATTGCACTTATCCAGTTATCCATTGTATAATTAAGATGCATCATCACGACAACGCGACACCACGGCTGCCCCATTTCAAAACCTAGTAAGGACTTAAAATGTAATTTTACAGGAGAGCGCATAAACGTAATATTGGTCAGCCTATGGAATGTATTTTTTTGAATTGGTTAAAGTGACTTACTAGGTTTTAAATGGTCACTAGGGAGTGAAAGGTGCACTTACTAGGTATCGATGCTTAAATAATTATATCTCCTTTTATGTAAGTTTAAAACGTTGGTGTTTTTGTATTTGGTAGAGACCTTCTAGGTTAGCAAGATTATGCAATAAAACGATTTTTGTAAAAAGTGTCCCTTACTATGGTTTTGAAATGAGACAGCCGACCAGCTATCGCTGAAAACCATCGCTGGGGCTCTGTTTGGCATAGGAACGTAGCATTATGCTGAGCGATGGCCGTTTTGCGTGCATGTGACGCATGTTTCCCCGCAACTTGTTCTTTTTGGGGTCTTGTACCCAAAGGGTAAAAACGGGACCCTTCCGTACCCAAACGGGACGCCTGCCGGGTCAGCGGGATTGTCCGAAAGGGTTACCGCTGGCCCGGAACATAAAGGGCTAAGGAAGGAACACGGGTGGGTTTTAGTCAGTAAGAGTCTGACACTCCCTTCCGCTCCACTCAGAGCGGGAGGGGTCATTTGATGATTTCCCATCCTCAAAGGGCCCTATTACTAAGACTCCACTGTCCATCTGTCTGTCTGTCACCAGGCTGTATCTCATGAACCGTGATAGCTAGACAGTTGAAATTTTCACAGATGACGCATTTCTGTTGCCGCTATAACAACTAATACTAAAAACAGAATAGAATAAATATTTAAGGTGGGCTCTCATACAACAAACGTGTTTTTTTTTGGATTTAGTCTTGTGGTACGGAACCCTTCGTGTGCGAGTCTGAATAGCACTTTGCCAGTTTTTTGAGCTTTTGTTCTTCCTCTGCGTCATGTTTACTCCGAATAAACGTATTTCCTTTTTCTTATTTTCAGTCACCAAAAGAGATAAGTAACAGATAGAGATACGGGTACAGATGTTTAGTAAGAAAGAAAATACATTTATTTAGCACCGACTAAGAGACACACAATACACCAGATAGTTAGATAATAGTCTTACATCAGATAAAAACTAAGATAAAAATAAAAAGTGCAAAGTCCGATGTAAGAAATTAGCAGGAAAGTGTGCCTCACGGCTGCGCCAAAGTAAGAAACCGATGGATGTTTATGAATGAAATTTTACTTGATAAATGAACTGTTTGTTTCCTATTAATTAATTTACATAACCAGGGTCGTCGCACCCTGGTTACTTGTCACCTTTGATGACCGTAAATCTGTTGCTTTTTTACCTTAGCTTAACTCGTAAAAAATAAAGCAACTGAAATGAAATATTATTAAACTTCGTGCTAACTGTAGCCGCATTTTCGTTTCATATTCCAAAAATGTTTCAAAAGGCTTGCTCCACCAACATTTTGACGGTACTAAAAGAAAAAAATATAGAGTTTTTACAAAGGTTAAATTGTTGGTTCCCGACAAAACTATGTCTTGTTTTTCTGAGGTTATTTACTACTAGCAGCGTCCCGCGGTTCCACTCGCAGAAGTTTCGATCCCGTGGGAATATCTCGGAATAAAAACTATCCTATGTCCTTTCCCGGGACTAAAACTATCTATATACTAAATTTCATTTAAATCAGCAGTGCGATTCTGTAACCATCTCACCGTGAAAACATAGGTGAAGTGAGCGTGGAGTGAGCTGTCAATAGTGTCAATTCCTAGCAAAAACAAACTCACATCACCTAAGTTTTCACGGTGAGATTTTTACAGAATCGACCGGCTGATCAGCGGTTTAAGCGTGAAGAGGTAACAGACAGACAGACACACTATCGCATTTATAATATTATTAGTATGGATTTCAAACTCAAACTCTTTATTTCAAATAAACCATTTACAGGCACTTTAGAATTGTCAAGGGGTCTGTCAGTCATAAACATGAAGCTAGTTGCCCATTCCAAAGCGTAGTTACCTACTACGTTCTTGCTAGTTCTTCTCCATAGGTACCTCCTATGGAGAAGAACTAGCAAGAAACTCCACGGACACTCTTTTAAATTATAAAATTGCTACAAAATATTGATTACATCATTCATGTTGAAATTATACATGTGAAAACGATGTAGAAAGGCGTGCGTGTTAAAAGCGTCCGTAATATAAAAGATAAAAACATAAAAAAAACAATTCGGAAATTAAAATTAAAATAAAATTTGAAAAGTGCTTTTCAAATTCCTTCTCTACTATGGGTAACATACCTCTAATGATTTGCTATGTGCTTTTCAATCGATTCTGTTCAGATGTTAAATCGACCTAAACCCAAAAAACGCAAGTTTTAGAAGCAATAAAAGTATATGACCAGTAAACAAAATCAGAAAAATATATGATATTCTTCAGGATATATGCTAGGTAGATAGTGTGTTGAAAACATAATACAACTAATTTGATACGATAGAAAAAAGTCATGAAGATACCTCTAAAAACTTTCTTTTTACAATAAAAACCATACTAATATACATACAATCATTCTGATTTTTTGTCAGATTATTCCACAAGCAACATACTAAAGCACTAGTGTTTTAATTTTTTAGTTCAAACAATAGATTTTTAGGAAATAGATAATTGCTTCATACTTTGCAATAAATTACCAGTGTTGTGTCATCGCGCTTCTCTTTCTTTTCTATGCAGTCCGACAGTGACCGCGCTTTAGGTCATGTAGTCCCCTTTAGTAAACTATGACATCCAAAGTATTGACTTGTAGGTAGTGAGGGGCTAGCAGCTAAGTAATAACTGCCGCATAGGACGATCGATCAGGTTAAGCTACGCTTGCCGCGGTTGGTCCATGGATGGGTGACCATCTTTACATACCAAGACCCCTACGTGCTTCGGAAAGCATGTTAAGCCGTTGTTCCCGGCTGTCATTCGTGGATCTTTGACAGTCGTTACGGGTGGTCAGTAGCCCGAAAATCTGACAACCAGTCTTACCACGGGGTATCGTATTACACAGTCACTGGGTAGTGGAGGTCAGATAGGCAGCTCCATGTAAAATATTGGTATTCAGCTGCATCCGGTTAGACTGGAAGCCGACCCCAACATAGTTGGGAAAAGGTTAGGCAGATGATGATTATTAAGTAAGACACAAGTTAGGTAAGATTATCATAGTCATCTACAAGTCCTCCGAAAATGACCTCCTTCGAAAATCATTCAAAGATACAAAATTAATTATTCAGACAAAAGCGCAGACGAGCCGGAAACGGCGCCATACTGGTGGAAACGGCTCGTTATCGCCGTCGACTTACTTCCGGCCGCCATCTTGAATACACCAGCGTCATTGTTGCCGCCATTTGTAATTGCTAATTGGAGAGGTATTTTTTGTTAAATTAAGACTTAATTTTAAGTTAAAGTTAATTTTAAGACTTGCGACTTAAATTGTTTTATTTTTTTTATTAAATGGACAAACTTCTAATCCTATATAAACTAACAAACTTCTAAAATAAAATATTATAATATCCTAACCTAACAAACTAAAATATGGCGTCCAAATATTCTCCGCATCGCTGGAATGGTTAACTTAACCTTAATGGTTGATTAACTGGTAATGTACTCAAGTGACTGGCGGCATTGCCACGTGTGGCAATACTTATGCCCTGGCCAAGATAAAACCAAGAAGGTATTCCACTCAAAGCACCTGATTTGAACCGCGCTTGGACAAACCGCACCTGAGCACTTCCACTAACCGCACTGAAACAAAATTTTGTAACGTGCAGTTTGGTGGAACAATTTATCGATATTATTTTCAATCCCCGAACGGCACTTGAATACAGTTTGTAGTGATGGGACGTATGTATTCTTTGTTCAAGACATTACCAACGTATCGATACGGCAAGTGCGTGTAGAACCACGCACAGTAAAGGTCCCCAGATCCAGTAAAGGTTATGAATGCAGTTAAATGTTTACGAATGTAATTTGATTAATATTGGATTCAAATCGCATAAAATTAGACAAATTAGTTGCTGAGACAAAATTCAGGGGAATGTGACGATTTAAATTGTTTTTTTTTTAATAAAGATTCATAATAACACGCCTGCATTACACAAAAAAAAAACAAAGCAAAGACCCCCGCCCCCTGTAGTGCTTACGTAATACTTGAATGGCCCCTGTGAAGGAAAACATAAAAATTAAGATAGGCGACGATTCCCTTGGATAATAAACTAAAATAAAGTTATTATACAAATCACATCACACTAATATTATAAAGGCGAAAGTTTGTAAGTGTGTTTGTATGTTTGTTACTTCTTCACGCAAAAACTATTGAACGTGTTTGGATGAAAGTTAGCACACAGATGGTTTATAACCAGGATTAATACATAGGATAATTTTTATCCCGATATTCACACGAAATCGAAACTTATGCGGGCGAAACCGCGGGCGCAGCTAGTAAAAAAATAAAAAAATAAAAAGAAGAGAAAGAAAAAGAGAAAGAAAAAGAGAAAAAAAAGAGAAAGAAGAAGAGAAGAGTAGAGACTTACAATTAAAACACTATTCTGAATATGGTGCTTTAATAGCCTTTTAAAAGTTGGAAGTGATTTTGATTCGTTACCTACTTAATTAAAACAAAATCTTGTTGCAGAAACCTAAAAACATCAAAATGGGCGTCGCATCAGATGGCTTCACCAGCAGATGGAGGGCGAAGATAGCAGCTCTGAGGGAGTCCAGAAAGCTGGTCCTCGTCATCGTAGCCATCGCACTGCTACTGGACAATATGCTACTAACTACTGTCGGTAAGTTTATCTTATCAATCACTTTTTGTAACGGGTAAGCTATCCGTAACCATGGGCCTGGATAGGGGGGCAACGGTGGGCAATGCCTACCCTAGGAACTTCTCTGCCCACCCTAGAAAAATCGACAGAATTGAAGAATTACCTACTGTTTAACCACTTTTGACCAAGACGTCGGGTTTGTAAAGTTAGGGGCATTTTATTTTTTCATGATGGAAAGTCATCAAATGACCCTTCCCGCTCTGGGTGGAGCGGAAGGGAGTGTCAGACTCTTACTGACTAAAAACCACCCGTGTTCTTTCCTTAGCCCTTTATGTTCCGGGCCAGCGGTAATCCTTTCGGACAATCCCGCTGAGCCGGCAGAGTTAGGGGCTTTGCTCCACATCAGCAGTGTGATTCTGTAAGACCTCATTCTAAGCTTCGAATCTGAATCCGCTGTGAGTTTCTTGATTGGCATTCTAAAAACTCGGTTCATAGTTCGAATTTACACTAGCGCTAACCTTGTGAGCGTGTCAGCGGGTTGAACTAAATTGACCGTGAGATTTTGACAGGTAAAGTATGAAATAACATAAGAAGTGGCATTCAGCGATGCTATTCTGTAAAAATCTCACCGTGAAAACTCAGGTGAAGTGAGCGTGGAGTGAGCTGTCAATAGTGTCAATTCCTAGCAAAAACACACTCACTTCACCTAAGTTATCACGGTGAGATTTTTACAGAATCGACCGGCTGTAAGGTGATTCCCCCGTCACTTCGACGCTCACTTCGCACTCGAACCGTCGATTCCGATTCCCGGTCGATTCTGTAAAAATCTCACAGTGAAAACTTAGGTGAAGTGAGTTTGTTTTTGCTAGGACTTGACACTATTGACAGCTCACTCCACGCTCACTCACCTAAGTTTTCATGGGGAGATAGTTACAGAATCGCACTGCCGATTCGAAATGTCAAATAATAAGCATCTACTTTACGAGTGAAAATAGAAAAAATCCTATTTAAATAGTGTTAAAATAATATTTTTATGTCACAGTGTTAAAAATTAGTACAGACGCCAGCACATCAACCTACTACAATCTGTCAAATTTCTTTAATAGAATTTCAACTTTATAATTAAAGCATAAGGTTCAAAGTTGATTGGGAAAATTTTACAGTTTCGGGTAGCTTGATGTACTGGCGTCTGTACAAAAACTATATAATTTGTGGTTAAAAACTACTTTTTGGGCGTTGTTTTAGTCAATACAGCGATAACGGTGTCAAGAATGTTTTTTTTAAGCTTTATTAGAAGAGGCTCATGCTTCAGATAAACTAGAAACGCGTCGACAATCTAACCGAATTCGAAGTATATAATTAAAGAAATCATAAAAAATTGCCGTTATACCTAATACACATGTATTTTTCAAACTATATTAAAAAATACTCCATTTTCTCATTAAGAATAGTCATTGATTGGGTAAAATTAACAAATGTTAAATTTATGAAGCCAAGGAACACACTTTAAACCAAGATTCGGTCAGTGGTTCGTCTTAGGATACGAACGAAATTTGTCAAATTATTAAAAGGTAACTATTATTATTTATAAATAACAAAATTAAAATTAACTAAAACTATACAGAAACTAAAAAATTGCGTCGAAAAATTCATCCGCATCGCTGTCGACTGGTAATGTACCCAAGAGACTGGCGGCATTACCACGTTGTATCGCGATGCTCAGCCTCTGGCCAAGGTAAAAGCCAGCCCTTGGGTCACGGGAAGTGTCAACCAGCCGTTTAGATATTTCTTTAAAAAGACCATGAGCACTCGGACCCCACGGCCCGAGAGTTTCAACCCCAAACGGCTCGAAAATATAATTTCCGATAAGGTTATCATATTTTCGCCGCTTGAGGTTTTCCGCAGCCGCAGCAGCAGCGCCAGCACAGCACGCCGAGCCAGGAAGATGGGATGGCGCAAGAGTATCGACACACGTTGCGTCCCAAACTAAAGGCCTACCCACCTTCCATGGAAATAAGGACATACCGTCCGGTCTCTTGCCATCGTCGCGTGCCAAGCCATTGGGTTCTAATACAGCTGGAACGCCGACGGTAACAAGAGCTCGTCGGATGATGTCATTAATCTTTGCGTGCCGTGCTAAGCGACCCGCACTTCGGCTGCAAGACAGGCCGTGGTGTCCGAGGCTGTTGACATCTTCGCCACAGTGACAGCGATGGGGAGAGCAGCAAAGAGTGCCTAGTCGTAAGGAAGCAGCGAGGCGAAAAGTAGTGTCGTCGAACAAAGTGCCTATGTTCGACGAAGGTAGTGCATGGAGCCAAAGACCCGACTCCCACCTACCCACAGCCAGCAGGCGCGCACGTTCCGCAGTAGTAGCAGACGAGTCAAGTAAATTGTTCTGTACTACTCTGCAGAGCGGCTCATCCCACCGTCTCTGGGAAGATGGATTTTCGGGTGGATCTGTATTCGGGCAAACGACTCTCCAGGCATCCATAGCCTCGGTGAAACACGGCACATCAGAATTAATCAGTGTGGAGGCTAGGATTTTCCTGATTAATTTATCAGTGCCGTGGACCGAAGATATGAAAGCCGGTAAACTAATACTAGAAATTTTGCGGACGCCGAGGCCCCCCATACGAATGGGAAGAGTAGCTTGTGCCCAAGCTCGGTCGTCCATGGCCACATTTAAAATGGAAGTTAATGTATGCCTGATAATTTGGTCCATTTTGTCTAACAGGTGAGTATGCTTCCAAAAATGGGAAGCGCGAAGGAAATAAGTTAATTTAGGGCCGAAACAGCAGAAGCGGATTAAGGTTATGGCCGAATGCATATTAATTTGGAACAATCTTTCCGAAACGTCATTGAAATTTTGGATTTTTTCCTCAATAAAAACTGGAAAGGAATTGTCAAAAATCGGAGACCCAAGGAGACGAAGAGAGCTTTTCTCAATAATTTTGATTTCTGGAGCTATTGCGTTAAATTTGGGAAGTGTCAGATGTCTGTCAGTACTGTCCGCTAAATATAGTTCACATTTTGAAAGATTGAGATCAAGGCCAATGGAATGAAGTTCATTTTTTAAAAATTGAAGGTCATGTAATACAGTTTCTGCATCGCCTCCCAAGGTTCCATCATCGAGATACCAAACGTTAAATTTGGAATTTAGCTGTCTAATAATTGGGTGAATGGCTAAACTAAAAATCACTGGCCCGAGGGGGTCACCTTGTTGACAGCCAACAGCAGATTCCAAAAGGTTGTCCCGATACAGTAATTTAGAAGGATGTCGGTAACATTGCCAAATGAAACTATAAATTTGGGGAAAAAGAATATTATTTTGAATATTATTAAAAGTAATTTTGAAGTAATGAGGGAACAGATGAACATACATACATACGTACCGGTCAAAAATCATTACCCTTCTTTTTGCCTCGCTGTAGTCGGGTAAGAACAAATAAAAAAGTGTAAAGTCCTTTGTGTAAATGTGCGATAACTCTTTCCTTCACCGATTGTTATACCCTAAACACCTGTTCCCTCCGCAACCATTCAAATAATCTTTTATTCCCTCGGCGAATTCGTTAAACATTTTCCAGGAATCTTTTCTAAGGAACGATGGGCCATTACGCCATCTAATGAATTGCAGATGAAGTAAACCACTCTTCTGATTGTTCGCCGCCATCTTGGATTGTGCCTGGCTGGATAGGAAGCGGTTGGAAACGGTTCCAATTTTGAATTGAAAAGAGGTAGAATAAGTACTTAAAGTGTTCTTCTTTATTTGTCCTATTTTGTAAAATGTTCTTATTTTTTAATCCCATTTAGTGTTCAATGAGGCGCTAGTGGCTAAGAAATAACAACCGCACGGGTCGATAAATCAGGTTAAGCTACGCTTACCGCGGTTGGTCCATAGATGGGTGACCATTAGACCCCTCCGTGGCTCGGAAAGTACGTTTTTTTTTCTTCCTTTGGCTTCGCACGGTTTGTGCATTCAGCCAATGTCACGTTTAGTTTTTTATTAGATACGAAGCAAACAAAAAAAATATTATTCAAATTAATTATAACGGGATATAGGGATAAGAACTGTAAGATCAGTATTTATAACGGATAGAATAATGTGCTAAATTCAATGACGAAACATTATAACTTAAGGCGAAAGCGCCAGGGTAGCCCGCGAAATTGAATTTTTTTTAAGTTTTTTGCAATTTGCTGGTCAAATTGGCTGTAACAAATATGTATTTACAGAATTATAATCATTAAAGTCATCAACACAACTCTATAAGACCAAGTAATCCAAAGAATGACTACTTATTTCATGAAATCTTGACATTTTGGGATTATACTAACCTAACAAGTTGTATTACTAATTCTAATGATTATGATTCTGTAAATACATATTAAAACTGACCAGCAAATTGCAAAAAAAACGTAAGAAAATTTGAATTTCGCGGGCTACCTTAGCGCTTCCCCCTTAATATTATATTTTAAAGTAATGAATGAGACTATACATTTATATACAGAAAAGCTATTTGTACAAAGTAAAGAAATTATTGAGGTGGGAAAAGGAGTACTGGGAGACAAGAAAGACAATAAAAAAGGATGACCGGTCATATCAGTTTCCATATTTATGTCTGTAATTTATATCGTGTACGTATATTAAAGAGTATTCTATTCTATTCTATTCTATCAGGGACAGGAGAAAAAAAATGTGATTTAAGTCGTCTATATCTGTGGCACACAGGCACATGGAGTCATCGGTGATATGAAGTTTGGCAAGATGGGCTGGAGAGAAAGAAAGAAAGAAAAAAAGAAAATACATTTATTTAGCACAGACTAAGAGACACACAATACACCAGATAGATAATAGTCGTAAATCAGATAAAAACTAAGATAAAAATAAAAAGTGCAAAGTCCGATGTAAGAAATTAGCAGGAAAGTGTGCCTCACGGCCAAGGAGCCAAGTGAGGCCTGTGTCCCAGCAGTGGGAATATTATAAGGTGATTGACGTCGCAGGCAGAAGCTAGTTCATCATAGAACCTTCAAGAGTAGTAGTAATCAAATACGAGTGAGTACCACGTCAAAAACACACGACTCACTTCTACTGTAGTCGGTTCAGTACGGAAGCTGAGGCAATTTCCCCGTCGGCGAGATCAAAGTGAAATTCACTTAGCTGCCTCATCAAAAGAGGCCGCTGGTAGTGTTGGGGCTGCGCTACAAGATTGTCGATAAAATTGTTGGATAACTGGCATTTAAGAGCGCTTACGCCGTACGGCATTTCATACAAACTTTCAAAGCCTTATTTTCCGAAATGAATGAACCGATTTTAATGAAACTTCACACACATAAGCAGGATACAAAGGTCTAAAAAGTTAGTTTCAAAGAACATTTTCGAAAAATAGTGTTACAGCCAAATTAGACCGATTTTAAATTTTCCATAGAAACAGAAATTTCCAGTTATATTTTTTTAAATAAGATATTTCTAAAATGTTCTTAACTAACTTTTTAGACCTTTATATCTGGCTTATGCGTATGAAGTTTCATTAAAATCGGTTCATTCATTTCGAAAAATAAGAGCTTGAAAGTTTGTATGCAATGCCGTACTGAGTAAACGCTCTTAAAGGGGATTGAACTTGCGTACATCTTGCTGTTTAGATGTTTGACAAGTGGTTTTTTCAAACTTTTATGCAAGAAAATGTCACGGATGTCACGTGATCAACTTTGAACGTTAATATCTCGGAAACGTGACGCTTTACGGGGTTAGGTCTCAGAATGTTTTCTGTTTGCATTGATTTATATAGGTTTCACGCGTGAAAAATATCAAAATGGCGCGACAGTAGGTATGGTATGGATCTTCAAAGCCCTTTACTGCGTTAATGAAGTAAAAAAGGACAAGCTTGTTAGTCTGTTTTCTGTTTACCTATGAACATCATCTGCCTAGCCATTTCTCAACTATGTTGGGGTCGGCTTCTAGTCTGACCAGATGCAGCTGAATACCAGTATATTATACATGGAGCGACCTGACGATCTGACCTCCACAACCTAGTTACTAAGTAACACGGTACCCCTTGGATAGACTGGATGTTTTCTTTTTATCTACAACATACGCAATAGGTATACATCAGTAGGTAATAGATGACGATAACGATATTTTTATTTCTGCTGTATTGTGAGTGCATGAGCACACAAATCTGATATGCACAATCGTCACGAAGCGTCACAACTTTCTATAGACCTAACAAACTTTATTTCTATTCGAAGTCTCATAGAAGATGAAACACTTTTTATTATTTTTATTTTGCCAGCCTTATTCCACTTGCACAAAATTTAAGATCTCCACTTTCCCTTTCAAATTTATCATCGATTTAAAAAAATATCGACATTCTCCACTTTTTATCGATATCAAAATTTTTCGACAGTGTCCCCTCACTAGTCAAGACAAGGTCCTCGTAGTCGCATTTCAAATCATATTCCGTCGAGTTTTCACCCTTTTGCTTCGGGGTAGCATTTAACTTAGTTAAATAGTTTGAAATTGCCTTTTGGGTAAGTATATTAGTCATAGACTTTATTATAGCGTGATACACACTTGTTCGGGCTATTTGAGGCTCATGGTTAAATAATACCAGCCGCACGAGTCGATCGGAAGTTAAGCTACCCTTGCTGCGGTCAGTTCGTGAATGGGTGACCATCCATTCAAAGTCAAATCATTTATTTCAAATATTCAAACTAGCTTCTGCCCGCGACTTCGTCTTCGTGAAATTTCTTGTTACTCCGACCCACCCCGTCGCATCTCATCGCCTGCCCGCGCTATTACTTCGTTTTTGCTTAGCGTTCTTTCTTTTTTCTTTTTGCTCGGCTTCTAAAGGTCATAGCGTGATGTTAAATAACCTATAGCCTTCCTCAAGAATTGGGCTATCAAATGCATGAAGAATTTTTCAAATCGGACTGGTAGTTCCAGAGATTAGCGCGTTCAACCAAACAAACAAACTCTTCAGCTTTATAATATTAAAACACATACATAAAGCAGTGGTGGCCCAGTGGTAAAAGCCCCGATTTGCGAGCTGTAGGTCGTATGTTGGAACCCAGCCAGACGTTTTACTTTGTGCAAATTATTTCATCACCACTGCTCTTAAAACGGTGAAGGAAAACATCGTGAGGAAACCGGCAAACTCAAACTCAAAGCATTTATTTCAATTTAACCTTGTACAGGCATTTTTGCATTGTCAAAATTTAAATAGTCTGTCAGTTAGTCAGAAAGTTGAAGCTAGTTGCTCATTCCAAACGTAGATCTCTATGGAGAAGAACGGGCAAGAAACTCCATGGACACTCTTTTAAATCAAGATATTACAAAATCCTGGGTACATTATTCTTGTTGCTTCTATATGTGAGAACAATGTAAAAAAAAGACACAAATGAAGAAACATTTCAAAATATAAGATTAAAAATAAGCCTTGGCAGTTAAGAGATGACCAGTCTCAATCGACGGCGCCCGTTCACAAACATGACGCGTGGATCAGCACCATCTAGCTCAACCATTTTGTAGGGAACCGAATGATCCAACACACGCGCCACCATCGATGAGACACGGCATGTCCTAGAACCAAAAAATCGAAGACGTGACATCTACCACCAACCCGCACTGGGCCCGCGTGGTGGATTACGGCCCATTCCCTCACAGAGCGCTAGGAGGCCTGTGTCCCAGCAGACGGAATGTTATAACTATATAAGTGAATTATGTAGGCACATATGCAGATAATTACACAGGGTTATTTAAACACTGCAAAGTATTGCCTGTTCTAGCGCGCACTGATTATATGTTCCTCATAGAACATTTTGATAACAGTGATATTCAAATTCCAGTTAAATATGACGTGAATACACGACAAGCCAAATCAAAATCATTTCAAGTGCCACGCAAAAATAACTTTTATGGTAGGCGTACCGCTTCCTTCACAATACCCAATTTGCTAAACCAAATACCTGTACATATTAGAGACTCAATGAACAGTAAAAACATAAAGCTTAAGTTAAAAGTCTCAGGCCATTGCATGCTAGGACAGACCCCAGAGGTCTAATGCGGGTTTTCTGAAATGACGTTCGCCAGGTGGCAGCACTGACACGTCAGGTCCAGACATCTGTCAAAGAGCCTATAATTTCCTTTAGTCATGACTGAATGATGAACGATTGAATGAATCGAATGATGAACGTCATCATATATTTTTCAACACATTTGCTCGAAAAATGCATTTACAAAGCCTGTATACATTGTTCGAAAGTTAAAAATTACGCACCATACAACGGAACGTGCGGTAAAATAGGTACTCTCACCTAAGTACCTATTTTACCGCACGTTCCGTTGTATAGCACCGTGCGTTTTCTTTACGGTTTTTTTTTTAATTTCCATAAAAAAAATATAAGAATTCCACCAAAGAGTTTTACATTATGAGAATAAACAACCTGACTGATCGAACCTCCTTGGAAGCGCTTTTGCTCAATACGTTGTCTCACTTTAATACTTAAGAGTAAATGAGACGAAAGATGTAGTTCTAATTTTCACCACGTGCATGTGGCGCCATTTGCAAATTCGCGCCATTTTCATATTAGAAATTTCAAAAATTGTTGCGACTTTCCCACTGTTAAATAAACAAAATAATAATATGAGTTCAACATACTAAGTGTGAAATTAATAATGTCAGTCAGTCAGTTAAGCTTCCAAAGCAGCAAATTTCACTGAATTTCAATAATTGTTCAAATTTTACTATTAATTTCCAAGAGTCTAAGAGTCTAAGAGTTTCCAAGAGACCTATCTGTTTATTTTCTTATTTGCTTATAAAAAATAGTCAAATGAAAAAGTTTGTTTAATTATATACTGTACTATTTTCTCGCAAATATGTTGAAAAACATTGTATGACACACGTGCAGAAATTGGTATTTACAAACTCGTGACTATGGTAAGCCCTCGACTTCGTCTCGGGCTTACATTCGTCTACTCGTTTGTAAAAACCAACTTACCGCACTAGTATCATAAATAACTATTATATTGGAAGACCTCTTGTCACAGTGGTGCCAACTGGTGTCGTAAATTTGCACGAAAAGCCTCGCTTTGTTTAAGTATAAGAAATTGTAATTTATAAAATAAAAATAAAAAACATAAAAGTCAATTTTGAACGTCAACATTAACAAAAAAATTGAATTGATTCTAGTTGCCCTCATTATATCGAGACCCCTCCGTGCCTCGGAAAGCACGTAAAGCCGTTGGTCCTGCGGCTGATCTCTCCCCGGTCGTGTCGGATTGCCGTCCCATCGGATTATGAGAGTAAAGGAACAGAGAGGGCACCTGTGCTTACTCACACACTTCCGCACTATAATATCTCCTGCGTACCTGGCTAGTCTCCGTTGAGATTGGCCACCGTGACCGAAATCCGTCGGGAGTCTATTAACATATAGATACAATGCGTGCCATGAAAGATGAGACTTGACACACCACGTGGTTTGACATGCGCAGTACACGATTTTAGGTATCTTTAGCGGTATGAGGTCTGAGTGCGGGACGGGACCGGACGTCATAGGGGCAGCGGAAAGAGCGGGGGAGGCAGGGTCAAATCTCATCTTTCGTGGCACGCATTGTACTACTAGCTGACCCGGCGAACTTCGTACCGCCCAGCTCAGAATCAAAAAATGTAGAAGTCTTAATTTTTTTTTCGTGAAATCTTTCCTGTTTTTTTTTTGCCAAAACATTTGAATAAAAAAATTTTGAAATCATCATAATTTTCTTTTCGTGAAATTTTCCCATGTTTTTAATGTTTTTTTTTTTTGCGTACACATAGATACAAGAATAAAAATAAAAAACTTGCATGCAGGATAACATAAAATCAACAAACAGTTTAGTTAGAGACATGTTTGCCACATACTAGGCGTGCAAATATTATGTTTATTAAAAAATTAATAACACATGAACATAAAACATGATACTTAGTTACAAAACGTTACGTTACGTGTATTGTCATAGTTTTAAGGTTTTTTTTAATATGTATTAGTTTATTATTGTATAAGATTATTTTGTGTATTTTATCTATGGGCCTTAGTTGCCTAATAATAAAATGATTATTATTAAAACAGTTTTTTTTTTTTTAAGAAACGTGGATTCTGTAAAAATCTCACCGTGAAAACTTAGGTGAAGTGAGTTCGTTTTTGCTAGGAATTGACACTATTGACAGCTCACTCCACGCTCACTTCACCTAAGTTTTCACGGTAGGATTTTTACAGAATAGCACCGCTGTATCGTGGGTGCGTTTACAAATATTTAAATTCACATACACAGTCAGACCCGGAACAACTACCTGTAGGCAATACAAATATTTGTTCCGTGCGGGAATTGAACCCGCGACACGCAGCGCAGCAAGCGATCGCTCAGCCACTGCGCCAACCGTGTCGTCAGTTATTCTGCCATTCGGGGCGGAGACAAATCCAACAAATCAAAGATCATAAAAATCGGTCCAGCTGTTCTTGAGTTATAAATGGTGCAGTGCAGCTAACCCGACTTTGTTTTATTTATAGAGATGTGGAAAAAATACGTATTTGTTGGAGCTAACTCAGAAACTACCCAAGCAAAGGTAATAAAATTTATATGGGACCATTATATGTGCTTCCCCTACCTAATGAAAAACGATCGGATCACGTAAACCTGGCGCAGTAATAACGGCGAAATCGATGTACATACATAAAAACAGTGGCACTCCGGGAGTGCCGACAGAAGTGAAAACAATTACATGTGTATTTTGTGAATCGTCTTATAAACAAAACACGCGCGGTACCGGCTACGGCCATCCGTCTTACGAATTTTCGATCAGGTCACGTGTCCTGACGCGAGTTTAACATTTTTTACCCATTACAAAAAAAGTGTACCTACAACGCCGCTAAAGAAGTTTTCACTTTAAAAAAAAAACAAAGGATAACCATATTAAAATACAAAAAAAAAAACAACCGACTTCCCAAAAAAATACTACAAAGTGAAAAATAACTTTGATTTCGGAAGTCGGTGGAAAACAACGAAAATGCTGAACCAACGACATCTACTTCCGAAATTAAAGTAGTTTTTCACTTTGTAGTGTTTTTTTTGGAAGTCGGTAATTGTTTTCTCATATAGAAAAGTTTTTATTTGTCACTTTTTAGGTCACCCCATACAAATTCGTACAACACTATTTGGTATGTAACCAGTGACAGGATGTTATTATAACATCATCAATATAAAATAAGTGGAAAAAATACGTATTATTGGAAGCTATCTCAAAAACTACTCAAGCAAAGTTGATAACATTTATACGGGACCACACCTGAGGCATACTCTATCCATTAAATGATAATTTTTCACATCGATTCACAATTGCCGAAGATATCGCGCAACATACGTCGTTCTTTTTGAAGTCGTTTAAAAAGTAGTGTACAGACGCCAACAAATCAAGCTACCCGAAACTGTTAAATTTTTCCAATCAACTTTGAACCTTATACTTTAGCGATAAAGTTGAAAATCTATTAAAGAAATTTGACAGATTGTAGAAGCTTGATGTGCTGGCGTCTGTACATGGAAGGTCTTACCGCACAAGACGATCTTTTCTAGACCACCCATTTTAACTTTGTTCCCAAAATATATCAATTCAAAATCTATTAATAAAATCCTCATTAAATATGTAACCCTGGTACTTCAGTCCGACCCATTAACCCCACAAGTGCTTCGGCAAAGTTCGGCAGTTTCCGACGAGAGCCGACCGCGTCATATTCGGAATTAACTGTCGTTTCAGGCACTCTTGACGGAGCGAAGGGCTTTTCAAATTTGGAATGTCGATCGAATGGTATTCCGTAGTATGCTTTCATAAGTTTGATAACTAGAGATCTATGGATTTTTAATGACTTTTTATTGTTTAAGATGAATGTTTTAATTACTAGATGTCGCGTAATAATAGATTTTAAGGTCAAAGACAAAACATTTATTTCAAAAAGCACATAAAAGGCACTTTTGAACGTCAACAATTACAATAAAAAAAGTAATTCAATAAAAATAAACCAACTTCAAAAAGAAATTAACTCAAAATTATGAAATAACTTTAATTTCGGAAGTCGGTGTCGGCATCTGAATTTTTGTTTTAGTTTTTTGACACCGACTTCCGATATTAGAATTTTTGATCAGGTCACGTGTCCTGACGCGAGTTTAACATTTTTTACCCATTAGGTACAAAAAAGTGTACAACGCCGCTAAATAAGTTTTCACTTTATAAAAAGTCTTTTTACAAACGCAATAGGTACCTAAAACATTGTTATATCTTGCAGTACCAATCATCCCAGAGTTCCTCTACGACATTCGCCACCCCGACGCCCCGCTGTCGATGTCTCTTGAGGACATCACCCTGCCGCCACCGTCACCGACACCGTACTGCCCCTGCCTGCAAGCCAACAACACCAATATCATACAGAATGAGACGCAGCCTCGTAAGTATTGCCATCTTTTTCTTAAGGGGGAAGCGCTGAGGTAGCCCGCGAAATTCAAATTTTCTTACGTTTTTTGCAATTTGCTTGTCAGTATTAGAAAGAAAGAAAGAAAGAAAATGTATTTATTGCGACTCGTACAGGAAGATCACAAACTAAACTAAATACAGCAAAATAAAAACCAAGTTATATAAAAAAAAAGTAACAAAAGGAAAATAAAACAAAGTCCTATACGAGGCCAAAAGGCTAGGCTATTAAGTTGGATGTTGATTAAAATATGATTCCCGGCCGTAACAAATATGTATTTACTCTAATTTTGTTATTGTTGCAGTGAATCTGACCGTGCAGCGCGAAGAAAGACATCAGGAACTAATCCATGAGACGGTGGCAGTTGGCGTCATGTTCGCCAGCAAGGCTTTAGTCCAGCTTCTCGCCAACCCCTTCGTTGGCCCTCTAACACACAAGTAAGTTAGTCCTGAACAAACTTGTCCAGAGAAGTACCTGCTACCACCACATCTTTTCCTACCTTCAAGCAGTGTTGCTGTGTTCCGGTTTGCAGGGTAAGCACGGCTACACATCAAACTATAAATAAACAGTATAACCTATACCCATTTAAATCGGTACAGCGGTTTAAGCGTGAAGAGGTAACAGACAGACACTCTTTCGCATTTATAATATTAGTATGGAAGTGTGGATTAGTAGGAAATATAAAATAAAAAGGATAAAGTGTTTCCATGATAATCAAGTCAAGTCACTGCATCATTGTGTTTCAGAGGCGTCAAAACGAAAAAAAAACGCTAATATTTTTTGACACGGTAGAGCGAATCTAGCGATTTAAATCTTGCCGCTGTCATAATTTTTATGAAAGCCGTCACAGCTACCGCTATGTGTGGCCACCGCTTTTCTAGAAAACAGCAGTGCGATTCTGTAACCATCTCACCGTGAAAACTTAGGTGAAGTGAGCGTGGAGTGAGCTGTCAATAGTGTCAATTCCTAGCAAAAACAAACTCCCATCACCTAAGTTTTCACGGTGAGATTTTTACAGAATCGACCCGCAGTAGCTTTACGTGTCCCTCTCTTCTGTGTAAGAACGACAGAGATGACGCTTTAGAAATTAGAAGTATGTTTTAAAATAACGTAATAATATCAAACTGAGGGGTAATTCTCGTAACTTTAAGAATATTCATCGAAGATCTGTCTCAATCTGTCAAAAATACCTCTAATTTCCCTACATTTTTGACAAGTTTTTGACATTGACTGTGGCTTAGTAATAATAGCCGCACCGGTCGATCGATCAGGTTAAGCTACGCTTGCCGCGGCCGGTCCGAGGATGGGATGAGTATCTTTAGAAACTGAGATCCCTCCGTGTCTCGGAAAGCACGTTAAGCTGTTGGTCCCGGCTGTCATTCGTGGAACTTTGACAGTCGTTACGGGTAATCAGAAGACCGAAAGTCTGACAACTAGTCTTACCAAGAAGTATCGTATAATAACTATTGCACATCGTCCTTTTTACACAAAACCATTTTATACAAAGAATAAAAATAATTATCAAAAGATAAAAAATTATTGTTTTAACAGCTCCTAATAGATACCGGACTGTTTGTATTTCGTGCGACAGAGATAACGCTCTACGAAGCCGAAATTAGCCGATTGTCTCTTTCCAAAGGTCGATGTGCAATATTTATCGCCGGGTACTGTACCTAGTAACTGGGTTGTGGAGGTCAGATAGGCAGTAGCTCCATGTAAAACACTGGTATTCAGCTGCATCCGGTTAGACTGGAAAAGTTAGGCAGATGAAGTCACTGAGATGAGATTTAAAAAAAATGTAAAAAAAAAAATTTTTTTTTATTAATAAATGTTTTTTCTTTCTTTCTTTTCTTTAGATTGCGACTAGATTGTGAACGTATTTTGTTTTGGGTGTCAATTAAATGGTTAGCATAGTATTGTTATTTCTGTGAGCAGAAAAATATAATCGGTGAGCAGAAATAGCTAATTGGTCAGCAACTCATGGTCAGCAAACATTTCAAAATCAATCAGCAATTTATGTCATTCTGGATGGCTGTAATTATTTTTGTACAGCATAAGGTGGTCGATAATAATAACGACAAACGCACATATAAACTTTTATTAGTGGAGAACGTGCTGATATTAGAACAAAAATGAGTGACTACGAAAAGAAAGAACTTCACTCGCTCTTGCATCCAATGTCGACTATTTCTGTGAAAAGGGTTTAAAGTAACCTAACAAAACCGAACCTCGGGGTGGGAACATCATATGAACATTATACATTTTGATCAACAGCGCAAATGTTGTTATCGCAAATAAATATTCGATGAAATGAAAATTATGTTACCTTTTCACGCCTAATCCACAAAATCTTGCCGCTCAAGTAGTTATTTTGCGGACTGAATGTTTATTATGCAGACTCATGTTATTGTTGGCTGCCTATGTATGATTTAATTTTTGACCATTATCAAAATTAGTTGCGGAACAAGAATTGCTGCCTGATTTTTTTTATTGCAAACAAAATCTTTGTATGCTGACCAAATTATTTAAATGCTGCTTTTGGGTGGCTCGCCAAATTTTATAATTGCTGACCCATTTAATTACATTTCTTTTTTTTTGTTTCAGGATCGGCTACAGCGTCCCCATGTTCACTGGTTTCATTCTCATGTTCCTGTCCACCTTGAGTAAGTAAATACTCTTATTTTAGCTCTTGACTAGGCAATTTTTTTTTCTGAATTTTCCCGCTCTGAACCTCGATCACGCCTGATGGAAAGCGATGGATGAGGTCTATGATGGAACGAGCATGCTCTGCTCTGGAACTCCCACGCATCAACCTCCTTTAAACGCTCCTCATAAATTCGAAACCCGAACCCTTCGTGTGCCAGTCCGACTTGGCCGCTTTTTCGCACTACATATAAATAACTAGCTGCGCCTCGCGGTTTTACCCGCGTAAGTCTCGATTCTCGAGATAAAAAGTAGCTTATATGTTAATCCAGGATGTCAGCTACCTTCATACAAAATTTTATCAAAATTGGTCAAGCCGTTTGAGCGTGAAGAAGTAACAAACATACAAACACACACTCAAAAACTTTCGCCTTTATAATATTAGTGTGATTGTTTTTGGAACGTCAAGTCGAAAATCAAGCAACGCTCTCTAACCAACACTTTTGTCCGCAGTATTCGCCTTCGGACGCTCCTACTCCGTACTGTTCATTGCGCGTGCGCTGCAAGGAATCGGATCTTCTTGCTCGTCCGTCTCAGGCATGGGCATGTTAGCAGAACGGTATCCTGATGATAAGGTAAGGGGCTCGCATTGGATGATTACCCATCCTGAAGAAAAAAAAAAAAACTCGCATGTTAATTATTATTGAGCCCTGCGGGATAATAAAATCTATCAAAGATATTTGACAGCAGCGTAGTTACGCTGCTGTCAAATATCTTTGATAGATTTTACGCAATTGCGTAACGCACTAACAGTAGCCATGTTTTTCATTTTGACAGTTCAATAACATTCATTGCGTTATTACGTTGTTGAGCAGACAAATTATTCAAACAAATGAAGCAATGCATTAGCAATATCTTTCAAAATGGTTCAGATTCACACTCTCGATGCGGCTGGCTATGGTCCTGCGAATGTTTGGAGGCGCAATGCCAGGCAGTGGATAAAGTATTCGTACTGCTCATTCGTAAAGAAAGAAAGAAAAATTGTTTATTCTGCACAAAAAAAAACGCACATTGCAAATAAAATTAAAAAAGAGATAAAATATACACACACAACGTAGTCAAAAGTTTATCATTTGTACCTAAGTCAAGGCCATAATTTTGTGAAACAACGCTTTTTTTAATTTAGCGATAGTTAGCGCCATTTTTGACGTATACGCGTTCGTAAAGTGGACGTGAAACAACCCGTTCTCAGTAAAAAGCCGTTATTTTGACATTACAAACAGACACTTTTATTTATTTGAATATAGTAGATAGATATATTTTGTTTTAAGTATAGGGTTCCGTAACTCAAAAAGAAAAACGGAATCCTTATAAGATCACTTCATTGCCCGTATGTCTGTCGGTAAGTCAATTCCCTTTTTCTAAGGAACGCGCGAACGTGCGGAGTTATCAAGTTGAAATTAACATCAAATACTCAAAGCTAAAACCCTTGAAGCAGTGAAAAATCAAACTTCTAGTCAACGCAATCAAAAGATACGGGCGTTTATGTTCCGAAATCAAAACCTATAGGGTACTTCCCGTTGACCTAGAATCATGAAATTTGGCATGAAGCAATGTCATGTAGCACAAGTAAAGGGAAAAATCCGAAAACTGTAAATTTGTCTGTTACATTACAAAAAAAAAAAAAATAATTTACAAACTGTTTACATACCTACAAATCAAACTCAAAGCATTTATTTCAATTAAACCATTTACAGGCACTTTTGAATTGTCAAGAAGTCGGTCAGTCAGAAAATATGAAGCTAGTTGCCCATTCCAAAACGTAGGTACCTATGGAGATAAGTACGGGCAAAGAACTCCATGAACACTCTTTTTAAATTATATTTTACAAAAATATTAGTAAGGAACTTCACCGGTTTTTTTTTCTACAGGAGCGTGGCAACGCTATGGGCATAGCTCTGGGAGGGTTGGCTCTGGGCGTGCTGATCGGTCCACCGTTCGGAGGCCTCATGTACGAGTTCGTTGGAAAGACTGCCCCGTTCTTGATGCTGTCGGCCTTGGCACTTGGAGATGGATGTGAGTTTCATTAGCATTTCTACTTCCTATTTTTTTTACTTTTTTTTCCAGGATGGGATATCATCAAATGACCCCTCCCGCTCTGGGTGGAGCGGAAGGGAGTGTCAGACTCTTACTGACTAAAACCTACCCGTGTTCCTTCCTTAGCCCTTTATGTTCCGGACCAGCGGTAACCCTTTCGGACAATCCCGCTGACCCGGCAGCTTCTACTTCCTCTTAGACTCAAACTTCATGAGAATAGCTCGAGCCAGCATCATCTGCCTAGCCTTTTCCCAACTATGTTGGGGTCGGGTTCCAGTCTATCCAGATGCAGCTGATTACCAGTATTTTACATGGAGCGACTACATACATGGCCATCACAACCCAGCTACTAGGTAACACGATATCTTTTGGAAACACCGGGTAGTCAGAAGCCCGAAAGTAACGACTGTCAAAGATCTACAAATGACAGCTGGGACCAATGGCTAAACTTCCTTTTCGAGGTGTGGAAGGTTTTGACTTGTAATGAATGGCTACCACAGAAATAGATAGACATAGATAAAACAAGTACCTATCATGATCTGTATGAAAACCAAGCGTGCCGTTTTTTGACTACCTACTATGACGTGACGTCCCAAGCACTAATATTTAGTGATCGGAAAATCAAATCGATTCAAAGACGCCGCCGCGTGCGGCACACGTCTCGCCTCACCTAGCGCCAGCGCTTACGCTCACCCAGCCAGCAGTACACAGGACTGAGCGCGAAAGTGGCGGCTTACGATTTTTGTACGTAAGCTGGGCACGCGAAGTACAGTACCCGGCGATAAATATTGCACATCGACCTTTACCTTTTTTTTGTATTTTATACAAAGAATAAAAATGATTATCAAAAGAAGCAAATCATAATTGTTTTAACAGCTCCTAATAGATACCGGACTGTTTGTATTTCGTGCGACAGAGATAACGCTCTACGAAGCCGAAATTAGCCGATTGTCTCTTTCCAAAGGTCGATGTGCAATATTTATCGCCGGGTACTGTAGTTGCTCTTACGTTATCTAGGTGTATCTATATCTGTGATGGCAACAAATCCACAGACTGGCCTCGGCGATCGTTGCTTAACTTTGAAGATCGACCCCTGCGGCTGTTATTTCCTACTTAGCCACATATCCCTTTCATCCTGAGAAGGTTACTAAACCCATCAAATCATACAATCTGCCATTAACTCCGGTCATATATACGTTTACCTTCTAATAGGGTAGTTGACTAAGAAAATATATTTAGTCCATCAGTTAGATTACTAAAAAATATTGTATACGTATTTTTTCTTTTGTCTGGCAAACAAAAAATTACGAAGATACAGCGCTTGGAAATTTCGTATGACGTCACGCCGTGCTACAAATTTTAGCACGTTATTACGTCAAAGCCCCCCACTCCTGAACTTTGATGTGATATATCTTTGTAATTTTTTATCTAATTGATAAAACAAAAAATACGTGTTCAATATTTTTTAATAATCTTACTGAGGGACTAAATCGAATCGATTTATTTTTACCCAGGCAACATCCCTATTCTTAGCACATTGCCAGCAATGCGCACATTATCCGCCCACAACAAGTCAAAAGTAGGAAATGCATTATTGTGGTTATTATTTATAATGACCGAGAATCTTGTTACTCGTGTTGTATTACGGAAAATAGAATCTAGGTACTTTACGTGTTTATGTTATTTTTATAAGGTGATCAGACTGAGAACAAAATTATTCTAAATAGCGCTAACACACTGGGACGCCATGGTGACGTCGCTGGCTACATAAGCATGGCTACCTCTTGCTGCCTACCTTGGCCAAATGAGGTTGCCAAATAAGTAGCCAGTGGCTACTGACTCTCAATCCTGGCGATCAGTTGGCTACTGAGTGAAGGAGGCGTAACTTACTTAATATACAAAATACTGGCGACTTGGCTACGCGTCGCCAGGTCGCCAGAGTACCCGATCAGTCGTGGCTACGCTTCCATATTGGCGACGACACCAGACCGTAGTCAAGTGAGTTAACTGTCATAAATTTCAATATGAATTGATTGGCTATGTAGCCGGCGACGTCGTGGCGTCCCAGTGTGGTTTATCTATTTTAGTTTCTATAATTCGAACTCATGGTAATGATTATTTTCAAAGATTTAATTTATTATAAAAATTATAATTATATTATTATTTAAGTATTTAATAAAATAAAAAAATATATAAAAATAGATAAAATTTTTAATTATGTTAATTTGTAGTTAGCGCTCTAATTGGACCTCAGCATAAGGGTCGCATAACCTCAGCATAACATGCCGAAGACGCCTCACTGCGATACCTCGCGGTCGTGGTTTGGCTCACTACCTCGATGTCACCTCCATGTAAACAAATGCTTGCTAATTAATAGACACGCACGCACATAATAGACATGACGCCTTTGCACAGTTCGAAGAAGGATCAGCAGTGCGATTCTGTAACCATCTCACCGTGAAAACTTGGGTGAAGTGAGCGTGGAGTGAGCTGTCAATAGTGTCAATTCCTAGCATAAACAAGCTCACATCACCTAAGTTTTCACGGTGAGATTTTTACAGAATCGACCGGCTGGTCGTTAGTAGCTATATTAAAATTTGAATTAAGAATTTCAGTTAATTTTCAAGTTATGGAACAACAAACTGAATTTCATACTTAACAAAGATCAAATTCTATTGCGACCAAAAACTTTTAAAGGACCTTTTTGTTACAAATGGTCACTCAAAAAAAACAACTTAGAATACATTTCAGTAGATAACTGAGTAAGTGGCGATCGAATGTAAAATATCTGAGATTATGTTAACTGATACTATAAAGAAATTCAATAAATTCACACTTGTTCGTTCCCATGGCAGTGCTGCAGCTGATGATCCTGCAACCCGGGGTAGTCCGCCAGGAATCGGAGCCACCTTCTCTGAAGGCTCTCGTCTGCGACCCCTACATCCTTATCGCGGCAGGTTTGTACCCATTAACTCTTTTGTTTTCGTTATTTCCTTTTGAGGTGTGGAACTTTAAACATATGTAAGCTAGAAGGAATCCACATTTGCCATGTGAATGCCGAACGAGAAGAAATGGCGAAACAAACTCAGGAGTCCCAGTCTCTTTCAAAGTCCAGACAAAATCATGGTCAGATCATGTGAGGACCATGCAGATAAGTGTCTGAAATGGTCTTTTGAGGAAAGAACCACACAGATTTGAGTGGACCTGTCTAGTCGGTGCAAGCATTTATAAGAAATCGTGCAGCTCAACTCAGAACTTGAAGAGCTCAACGACTCGACGAACAATACCAAACAAAGGACATTTGCGTAGGCCGCATAAAGTATTCAAAACTGCTGGCAGTTTGAGTACTTTATATTTTTCAGTCATATTCGACCAACATTAAAAATAACAGAGAAAGAAAACAAATATGACCCACATAGTCCTCACATTCACAATAATTAAAGTAAAATAATATTTTACAACGTAAATATTCATGTCATTTTGTATATTATAATATTCATCAATGTCAATCTGTATATAATATAAAGTGGTACATAACGATGGGTTTGTATGATAATTAAAATGTCAATTTTTATGGACCGATGACATAGTTTTATGTCAACATAGCTCACAGAATGAGCAAGCTGAAGTGACAATGAGCCGGCCATATTAGCCGTAGAACCGATGACCGTTGGGGTAGACATGTTCTTGTGTGGAGACCGCGAATTGGTAAACGTAAGGTGGGACGCCCTCAGGCTAGGTGGAGCGACGATCTTCGCAGGATGGCTGGTAGCAGCTGGATGGGAGTTGGCGAAAATCGAGTTGAATGGCGTGAAATAGGAGAGGCTTATGTCCTGCAGTGGACTGCTGTAGGCTGATGATGAATGGGCCGACGACCGTTGGAGTACAGACGCCAGCACATCAAGCTGCTACAATCTGTCGATTTTCTTTAAGGGATTTTCAAGTTTATCACAAAAAACATAAGGTTCAAAGTTGACTGGGAAAATTTGACAGTTTCGGGTAGCTTGATGTGCTGGCGTCTGTACAATGTGGTGACCCGACAATGGTGTGCCGGCTGCAAGTTAGATGAATCTAACTTTCTTTTATTTTTCAGGAGCCATCACCTTCGCTAACGTGGGCATTGCAATGCTGGAACCAAGTCTACCGATCTGGATGGCCGATACAATGGAAGCCCGACGCTGGCAGCAGGGCGTCGCCTTTCTGCCGGCCAGCATATGTTATCTTATTGGTAAGCCAATGAGGGTTTTCTGAAATGACGTTCGCTAGGTGGCAGCACTGGCACGTCAGGTCCAGGCATCTGTCAAAGAGCCTATATTTTCTTTAGTCATGACGGAATGATGAACGAATGAATGAATTGAATGATGAACGTCATCATATATTTTATATTGGAAGACCTCTTGTCACAGTGGTGCCAACTGGTGTCGTAAATTTTCACGAAAACCCTCATTAAGCGACTACGAAAAAACTGGCTCAGTTAAAAGTTGGTTAGAATAGAATCATTTACACAATGTAAAGCGCCTGTCTGGGTTCGAACCTGCGACCTACAATTCGTAAGTCGGGGCCGTTGACACTGGTCCATCACATGCTCATAATAATCTGTAGTTATTTTAATTTTTTTACAATTACAGGTACCAATCTGTTCGGACCTCTAGGCCACAAGATGGGTCGCTGGCTGGCAGCCTGCTCTGGTCTGATCATCATTGGGTTATGTCTGATTCTGGTAAGAGCAACATCATTTGATCAACGTCGACTGCTGAACATTTAAATTTTGGACCACTCCAATAACGGCTCCTAGGGTAATTTAATTACGTGCCGAAGATGCCTCACTGCGATGCCTCGCGATCGCAGTTTAGTTTGCTACCTCGATGTCACCTCCATTAAAACAAATGCATGCTAATAGACACGCACGCATATGCGACTGAGAACCTATGTAATTTATTTATTTATTATTTATGGGGATTGAGGCTTTTTGAAGTGAAAACTTCTTTGGCGGTGTTGTACACTTTTTTGTAATGGGTAAAAAAATTTAAACTCGCCTCAGGACACGTGACCTGATCGAAAATTCGTAAGACGGATGGCCGTAGCCGTTTTTAGGACGATTCACAAAATACACATGTTAAAGTTTTCATTTCTGTCGGCACTCCCGGAGTGCCAAGACTATTTTTTTTTTTTAGTGGAGCCAGGCTTTTTTTTTTGTTTGTAATTATCACTCTGTATGTTTAAACTAATCAAACATCTTGGAACAAGTTACGCAAGTTCAAAGAAATATGGATATCTCGTGAACAACTTTTGGGGTTTTGTTCTATTATGTTTTCTGATTGCATTCATGTCAGCAATCGATTTATATAAGTTTCATGAGTGGCCGCCATTTTGAAAGAAAATCAAAATGGCGTACAGGTAGGTAGGCTTCAAAGCTCTTTATTATTTATGTACACACAGTAGAATACATAGTAACATAGGGATTCATAGGGTTTCTTTTTTTGTTTTTTATTTCATTACCCTATTCGTCGTGGATATTTATTTGTCGATCATCAGCTGTGGGCAGGCACGGCAATTGATATTAAACCAAGCGGTCAAAAGGTTACACTGCACGACCTAAACCCGCACTGTGTGACCTAAACCAGCACTTAAGTCACGCTATTCTGTGACTTAAGTAGTCCATTTTTGCACACAAAGCGTGACTTAAGTGTGGGTTTAGGTCACACGAGCTACAAAATAGTGTGAATTATGTATTCCATTATTGCACTGCACACTTACGTCACGCTTTTTTGTAAATATGGACTTCTTAAGTCACAGATAAGCGTGACTAACGTGCAGGTTTAGGTCATAAAGTGCTATAATGAATGAAATGGTTAATATATAATTATATAAATAGCATTTATATATAAAAATATTTAACTATTATTATTATATATTATATTATAAATAGCATTTTAAGTTGGGTATGTGTTAATTTTTTTGTTAACATGCTTTGTTTTGTCCTTGACGTTTACTTTTATTAAGGGGGCTGTTGTTATTTAAATAAAAGTAGGTTTGCCTCTTAATAGACAATGTAGTGTATTTTTTTAAGAAAAAAAACTGTCACTTCTCTTTGGTAATAATGTAGGTACGTCTCTGTACTAATATAAAATTATATTCTAATTTTACTACAGCTTTTCATTCCATCTTCCACAAATTACAACTATTTTTAACTTCAACACAATTTAATCCAACAGATTCCAATGGCCCGCAAACTGGAGCACCTGATCATTCCCAACGCTGGTCTCGGCTTCGCTATCGGCATGGTGGACTCTTCCATGATGCCTGAACTCGGCTTCCTAGTGGACATCCGACATGCGGCCGTCTACGGTTCCGTGTACGCTATTGGAGATACTGCCTTCTGTCTTGGGTATGCTGTTGGTAAGTTCTGCATACCTGGTACTTTTCGTTTTAAGCATATGCATGCATAAACATAGCATCATCAGCCGATATTATTCCCACTGCTGGGACACAGGCCTCCTCTCAGTGAGAGGGACTAATGATATACTTGTACCATTTCAGGACCGGCTCTTTCAGGCGCCCTGATGAACAGCATCGGCTTCGAGTGGATGCTGGTCATCATCGCAGTCCTCAACTTCGCCTACGCACCCTGTCTGCTGTTCCTGAGGTCGCCACCAGCTACCAATGAGAAACAGGTAGGCACTGTTCAGGTACCCTCCATGATTAATAACCAGACAAGTAGACGTGTCTGTCTGTGACACAGCGTTGTTTCTCCAAACTACTTAACGAATTAGGATGCAGGATTCTTCACAATATTTTGGTTCACAGTTTTTCAGTATCTAAGAAAAATTACATAAGAAAAGTATGTAAGAAAAATGATCCAGCCAAAGTGTAGAACTCTCTGCCAGTATCTGTGTTCCCTTCCACATTTAACGCGTCTGCCTTCAAAGCGAGAGTGAACAGGCAGCTTCTGGGCACGCTCGTTCCGTCATAGACCTCATCCAACACTTCCTATCTGGCGTACTTAAGATTAAGAGCAGACCCATTCAGCAATAATAATAATAAAAAATAAACTCATTCAATAGTTATCTTCTGTGCGTTGACATTTTGATAACTGTTATTTTCAGAGCCTCATAGCAAGCGACAAATCATCTGTCCGCTACGTGAGTTATCAAAACGAAGAAGAAGAATAACTCCACCACTTTCCGCCATCTTGTTCCGCCAATGACAACCGCCATTTTGAATTTTAAAATTCGGGTTTTTTTTTTATGGGGTTTGCTTAGTACCTCCTAGGAGTCGGTTTAAGACGAATTAGGAATATAATTTTTATATGTATACTGTAGATTATTGCCCAAAAAATGTATATTTAAATCATATCTAATATACATATTATATTAGATTATATTTTATGTCTACCCATATACAATGTTGTACATGTAATTTAGATACTTCTCTGTATTCTTCTGACCAATTTTGCTCTGTGACCTGTTGATAAATGTGTGTATATTTTGTGTATACTTAAATGGCTTGTATGTATATGTATAACTTATACATGAATAGGTACCTACGAGGTTGTTAGAAGAACTAGCTAACTACGAAGATTATCTACTGTCGACGACGCGATGTAATTTAAATCAAAATATTCAACTACAATAGGTACATTAAATGAGATGAAAATGATAGTTACCCGTTTCTAATATCGTTAAATACTCTAGGTATATGGCTTAATGACAGCTAAGTAACAAAATTTAAGTACAGATGATAAATCAATAAAAATGAAAAATTTTGTCAGCCTCCTTTTTAAAACTGTTGTAGTAAAAATATGTATGTGCCAATAAACTTAGATCAGGGTGTACAAGTTTAGCTAAGTGAGTATAATATATATATATATATATTTTAAACGTATTTATAAATTTTATGTATAGGTACTCGGCAAAATATGTATATTTACATGTAATGGTTAAATAAAACGTGCTGTCGAAGACCCTTAAAATTTTAAAATTACAAAAACTAAGTTCTTGGTGCACTTATATATTTTTAATCAAAATCTGACAAATTCAGACTCCTTGTTATCGCTAAGCATGTATACAGTAGTTTATTCTAAAATTCATTTTAAATACATTACACTTTTGTCATTTTTAAAATAACTAAAATCTGTAATTGCAAATAACTGAATTTGCCTAATTTTACTTAGCTGAGTGAGTTCTTATTTATTAAATGGACGTCACACTTAGGCAATTAACATAACAAAAAAGTCATCCCAACTGCTCCAGCAGACCTTTAAAAATAAACAAATTTCATCTCAGCTTTTAAATGATTATATAATTATAATAATTATCATATAAATGTTATAACTATGTGACTTTTAAACTATACCTACTTATATAATATGACACATATGTACGTAAGTATAATCATATACATTTATTTCGCAAAGGTGACTTTGACAATATTTTTCATTGTACATTTTGAAACTAAAATATGTATACAATATGTTTAGACAATAATGACAATATTTTGCATTGAAACTTTTAAGTAAAAAAAACGTTTAATTTGTCCCAAAAGTTAACTGAAGATAACTTATAAAAAAAGAACGCTGTTTTGTAAGCTTCTACGTAAACATTTTTCAGTTTGACAGCAAATTAACGTACAAGAATAGAATCTCAAACTCAACTCAAAAACAGCTTGAGTTTGAGTTGAATATGTCAGACATTTATTTAAAACTTATTTTTATTAGGTACCTAATGGACCAATGAAATCATTTTTAATACGAGCTTAAAAATGTCTTGTAAATAATGCAATAATGGTTTTAACGACAATATCTATCACAATAATATGCTTAAATATAATATATTATAATGTACATAAATTGTTCTAGTTTTGAGAATTACTGGTAATGTCCGCGACTTACTATAGTAATGGCTGATTTCTCAATCGACAGATAATTTTTATTCGTGGAATAAAATTTACTCCTGACAGATTTTATATGGAAGAGCTGTCAAAAATTCAAAATTATTCCTTAAGGATAAAATTATCTGGCGATGAAAAAATCAGCTCTAATGGATTCGAACCGAAGCAGGCACTTTGCTTTGAGCTAATTATTTCATCATCACAAGGAAATCATCGACACGAAACCTCCTATGTCCTAGAACTAAAAATCAAAGACATAGGTATGTGACATCCGCCAAACCGCTCTGGGCTGGCAGGCTGGATTTATGGCCCACTCTCTATCACAGGGCGGAGGCCTGTGTCCCACCAATGGGAACAATACAGGCTGATTATTAAAGAACACGTATTTTAAAATTTTCCTTTTGAAATTTTGTGGAGCTTGTGGCAAAGCATTAAAAGCGGTACGGATCGATCGATCTAATCTGAGCTACACTTGCCGTAGTTGGTCCGTGAATGGGTGACCATTTTCACATACCAAAACCCCTCCGTGTCTCGGATAGCACATTAAGCCGTTGCTCGCGGCTGTCATTCGTGTCCCATTGACAGTCGTTACGGGTCATGAGAAGCCCTGTAAGTCTGACAACCAGTCTTAGCAAGGGGCATCGTATTACCCAGTAACTGGGTTGTGGAGATCAGACAGGCAGTCGCTTTATGTAAAGTACTAGTATTCAATTTAAAAGTAGAAAATTAATACTGTGTCTAAATCATAACCTTTAAATTCGATGGACATATTTCTTCATTTATGTCTTCAGTTAAAATAATATACCTAATATCTAACTATATTTTATTATGAAGGACCTGTTAGTTATTATTATTATTTAATCAATCTTAAACCTACGGAGTTATTATCTTCAAATCTGACGGTATATCCTTAATTTCAGTGCGAATATTTATTATAACTTGATTTCTTCTTTTTTCTCGACTTCCTTTTTAACAATTAATAAAAAAAATTCAGCTGCAGCCAGTTAAAATGGAAGCCGACCCAAACATAGTTGGGAAAAGGCTAGGCAGAATATTACGTATTTGAAACTTCAGCTTTTTGTTATCATTATCATCATCTTCATTGGCATCCTTGTTATATCCACTGTTGGGAATAGGCTTCCTTTTTATGGTACCATGTTTCCCTGGTCTGTGCCAATCTCAACCAGGTCATACTCGCGATCTTCTGAATGTCATCCACCCATCTGGCTTTTGGTCTGCCGACACTCTGCGTACGTCTTTTTTTTACATCGTTCTCACATATAATTATAAATTCTACATTAATGATGTATCTAACTAATATTTTGTAAAAATTTAATTAAAAGAGTGTCCATGAAGTTTCTTGCCCGTTCTTCTCCATAGGTACCTACGCTTTGGAATGGGCAACTAGCTTCATATTTTCTGACTGACCGACTTCTTGAGTTCAAAAGTGCCTGTAAATGGTTTAATTGAAATATGTATATGCTTTGAATTTGACTCCTTCTACGGTCTCTTGGCAACCATTCCGTAAGCGTAAAGGCTCTTCTTGCTCTCCTTTGTGATACTGACCGGTAATTCTAAAAATCTTGAATATACTTACAATGTTTTAGTAGATATATAAATGTATTGCTTCGATTTTATAAACTTTACTGTAACGAAGTAATGTATGAAAAAAATATAATAATTTAAGACTTTGTGTATCAATAATTTAGTTTTCATGTAAACATTGCGAATATGAATGGTTGTAAATATATTTCGGTAAGGAGGTATATGAATATTACAATCAAAATAAAATTTTACGTCAAAGATTTCATTCTGCTGTATCTCTCGTGTAGACTATTTTATTGAATAAATTATTCTGTAGCCAAATCATAATTATGATTTAAATATATTTAAGCATTATTTTGATGTAACTTAAGTTTTTTTAAGAATTTTTATTCCTGGTAAAGTTGTAAGTCATTAGTAAAATTGGCATTAATAGCAATAACTCATTATAATGTCATAAGTAGTAAAATAATAACACTCATTCTACAACAATTTTAATAAAGATATATATTTCAATAGTCATATGTATTCGAAATTCATACATTGGTGCCGATTGTCTTGTTCACAAACTAAATATAAGTTCAATGCATGTTTTTCTCTCTATTTCATTAAGAAAAGGACAGAAGATAAATATTAGTTTTGTACTGTCAAATTAGCCAGCACCTGACTTAATTTTAGTAGGCAAGTTTTTAATCACGTGTAAACTTGTATGGAGTAGTGTCAGGCGCTGATTGATTTGACAGGACTGAACTAAAATTTATCTTCTGTCCTTTTCTTAATGAAATAGAAAGAAAAACATGCACTGAACATATATTTAGTTTAATTTGTGAACAAGGAAATCGGCACCAATATTGCTTATTAGGAACTTAAATAAATTTATAATCAATTTAAAAGTAGAAATATAAAGTTAATACTGTGTCTAAATCATAATCTTGAATTCGATGGACATATTTTCTTCATTTATGTCTTCGTTTAAAATAATATAATATCTAACTGTATTTTATTTATTATTATTAATATTTAATAAATCTTATACCTACGGGGGTATTATCTTCAAATCTGTCGGTATATCCTTAATTTCAATGCGAATACTTGTCTTATATTCTAACTTGATTTCTTCTTTTTTCTTGATTTCTTTTTTGCTGTTCCACAAACGATGGGACCCTTAATATCATGTCCTGCGTGTCCTGTCAGTTGCACGTTACAGGAACTAATGACCACTAGTGATGCCGCCAAACACGTAGCCGAATTATTCCATTTAGATTACCATCGACACGAGCGCCTTGATCTCTTTTAAACAGGGTTTTCTCCCCTTTGCGTTTAAACAAGTTACAATTTAACAATTTATAGGTTCAACCCTCCTAAGGGTTTATTTATGAACGTTGCTAAAAGTTAAGAGAACTAACTTTTTTTTTCTTTTTTTTTGGTTAACTTTTTTCCAACAAAAGTTCATCAGTATTTAACTTAAAGCCAAAATTTTGTCTTTTATTTTCTCGGGGACACGTTAAAGCAAACTATGTATGGCTGCGTAGTTTGTTTGTGTAAAGTGATGAAAAATGTCCATTTAATTATTTTTTCTTAATAAAATTATAGATACAATCTTTAAATTATTACAACTTTTGATGCCATAAAATTTACAGTAGATGAAGCTTATCTTATATCATAATACATCATTCAACGTGCAGACGCCAGCACATCAAGCTACTACAATCTGTCAAATTTCTTTAATAGATTTTCAACTTTATCGCTAAAGCTTTAAGGTTCAAAGTTGATTGGAAATATTTGACAGTTTCGGGTAGCTTGATGTGCTGGCGTCTGTACATCAATCAAACTGAAATATGTAGGTAATCACATAATCTTCCAATGTTAGATGGTAAAATATGTATACAGAAAATATACATAAGTATGTATTATATATATATTCCTATCTTGAAGGATTTGGGGGAGGCCTTTGTTCAGCAATACTGCCCGTATTATAAGCTAAAAAAAAAACATATATATATATATATATATATATCTTCACATAATATTTATGTACAGACGCCAGCACATCAAGCTGCTACAATCTGTCAAATTTCTGTAATAGATTTTCAGCTTTATTGCTAAAGCATAAAGGTTCTAAGGTGATTGGGAAAATTTGACAGTTTCGGGTAGCTTGATGTGCTGGCGTCTGTACGATGGAATGCTTGTAGCCTTTGCATCGTCCTAAATATCTATTAATCTATGCTTAAAGTTGGATATTAAAATATAAAAAAACAATGTAGTAAATGTATAGAATATTCAACAAATATATATTATATCCCACTTTCATATAAATTACTCGTATATTTGTAGGAATAATAGAAAAAAAAACTGTTATCCGTAGGGAATTATGGAATTAATCTTTTGTAGTATTGTAGGAATATTTATTAACTTAATGTAGTCTATGTATTACAATCATTCATATTTGATGATGTTTTAATAGCTTTTGCAATAGCTGGGTTTGGGTCCTGTAACTGAATTGTGTATTTTTAATCATTGGTCGTATAAAATGAACTGACAAATAATTTACATTATTTTAAATGTTAAAAATAAATAGTTTTATCTGTTTTTTAAATGTTTAATTAGAATTGTAGTGTTACTGAGTAATATTGTTATTTTTTAAAGTTATTTTTGTTAAAAAACGCGTGAATATCAACCAAGTAAATATAATAAAAAATCGATTAGAATTTTAGAAATATATATATATATAGATATTTACAGTCATAATAAATATTTAATTCTTACATTTACTAAATCGTTAGAATTTACAATAATAACTTTGAAAAATACCATTTTAATGTAATAAATAAAAACTAAATGTTAGTACTGTACCTACAAGAGCCTCGAGCTGAAAGTGTATCCTAGTAATAATTCGAAAACTTTGTAAAATAACAAACAATATATTTATATAACATTTAATTATACATTAATATCATAATGATATACATTTTACCGGGTAATGTGCGAAGTGCTATGTTACACGAACTAGCCAAATAAAATGAAACTAATGAGAATTTAGGATAGGAATGTATTTAGAATAGGTATTAAGCGAATTTATAGGATGCCAAAATGTTAATAATTTGATGCTTATTAATGGTAAGTAGGTATTTCTAGTAATAATTTACATTATATTATTGAATGTTAACAGCATTAAAAAAACATATTTTGTATGCTTCAGGAAGTTGGCAACGTCGCAAATAGCTGTCAAATATTTCGTTGTTTTGATTATTTTGTTATTATTACTGAACGACGTTATGACATATCTCCCCGTGATGTACAAACATATTGATTACTGGGGTACCGCCAGGGTAACCCGCGAAATTCAAATTTTCTTACGTTTTTTGCAATTTGCATGCAGGTTAGTGCCAATTTAAATGTTGATTAAAATATTATTACAAGCCTCTAAGTTCATATAATCGTATGAATTCATATTTCATGAAAAATAGACATTCAGTGGGATAGAATGAACTTTGTAAGGGTTGTATTGATGATTTTAATGATTTTAATTCTGTAACGTCATATTTATTACGCTAGCGAATCATATTTCAACATTCAACCTGACACTAACTTGTCAATTGCAAACTACGTAAGAAAATTTGAATTACGCGGGCTACCTAGCGCATCTTAATCAAAACAGCTAAATATTTGACAGTTATTATGACGTTGCCAACTCATGTTTCTTTTTTATTATTAAAGGCACTTCGTGCATTAGCCGGGAATTTTGGTAAGCGAAATCCTGTCGCCATTTCGCTAATATTATATAATCCATAAATGTGATAGATTAGTGATATTTTCTGCTTTTTAATTTTTAATATAACTAAGTAGGTAACTTATATTTATTTCAAATATTATATTTGTTAGATGAATGTTAAGCTATAGAATATTGATAAAAAAAATGCAAGTTGATGTCCGTTATTCATATATCTAATTAATTATGGAGTTCTGAATCTTTTTACATTTTCGATATCGAATAATTTGTCATCATTTTGAATCTTTTTTGACTGCTGTGATATATTTATTATTAAGCACAATTATTTAATATTATTTAATTTTTAAACTAATTCAAAGAATGTCATTTGAGACTGTTTTAATTTATTTTACTATTATCAAGATATCCTAAAATAAAATCATTGAAATATTTTTTTAATCATTTAAGTAATATCTTGCACTCTGAAAAGGTTGAGAATTCCAATATAAATGTAAGTAATGTTGTAATTTTTGTTGTAAAATGTTAATTTCATTAATGTTATTTTTAAATGTGTTATTTAGGTATAACATATCTAGTCCTGCCCTGAATGTCTAAATCTTTAACTTAGATATACATAAGTTTATATTATAAAAATCTTACTGCGCTTGTTCTGATTTAACTTGGCCGAACTTGGCTCTAATTTTCGCGCAGTTTTCATCAAACTTTCAACAAAAAAAAACTTGGCTAAATGTCAAAAATCTTGACAACATATCAAAATAAGCCAAAGTATCAACCACTTGGCCAACATTTTATCATCATCATTGTACTTGATCAGATTTTCACGTCATTAAATTAAGTAATGTTTCTAAGTAGGTATCTTGGCCTATTTGATGACAATATAAGAACTTGGCCAGTCGGCCAAGTGCGACGTCCAAGCTATGGAGACAATAATAAGCGCAGTATTGAACGTGGTGGACTATAATTTATTAAAAATGTGGGTATATGAACTAATGTATGGCGTTTTATTACTCAATTCCTTAAGAGGGCGCCGACCGCGCATTGGCGCCCTCTTCGTTTGTTTGGTTATTTCTTTTATTTTAGAATGAAAATGCAGAAAATAAGCACGTTAAGTTGTGCTCCACAAGATTATACGTTAATATTACTGTAAACGGTAGTTTTACATTGTTTAGTTTTTATTATAATCACTACAACGGATAATCCACTATTTTCCGTTTTAGTGATTATAATAAAACTTATCAATGTAAAACTACCGTTTATAATAATATTATACAAATTATAAATTCGAAAGTAACTGTCTGTCTGTATATTACCAATTGAATATTTTTTTATGGACTCTGGCTTACCTAATTTCGCGCCATTTTGAAAATGGCGGCCACGCATGAGACCTATGATAAAGTTGATCACGTGACTCTATCAACTCTGAAAGTTAATATCTCGGAAACGACACTACGGGGTTTGGTCTTAGTATGTTTTCTGTTTGCATTGATGTCAGCTATAAAGTATAGGTCTCATGCGTGGCCGCCATTTTCAAAATGGCGAGACAGTTGGTATGCAACAGATCTTCAAACCCCTTTAATTTGCAAGATTTGATTAGACACCAGGACAGGTGAAAAAACTAACCAAAGGCTTGTAATAGTTACATTTTATTAATACTACCGTATCTCAAAAATTTGAATGGCTTGATTTTTACTGATTTTATTCATAATCTGGATTTTCTTGATAGGTACTGTAATATAATTCTTTGTGAATTTTTTCAAGTAAAAAAAAATATATAATTTTAAATATTTTGTTTATTAATTAATTCTTATTTAAATAACATTTCAATATTGTGGGTTTAATTATAATTTTACATAATACTAAATGCACAAAATTGCCCCAGCTAATCACTTCAAAATAGTGTTTCATGTGCTTATTAGCGTTTACGCCGTACGGCGAAATGTCTTATTTAAATAAGATAATTGGAAATCTCTGTTTCTATGGAAAATTTAAAATCAGTCTAATTTGGCTGTAACACTATTTTTCGAAAATGTTCTCAACTATCTTTTTAGACCTTTGTATCCTGCTTATGCGTATGAAGTTTCATTAAAATCGATTCCTTCATTTCGAAAAATAAGGGCTTGAAAGTTTGTATGAAATGCCGTACGGCGTAAACGCTCTTAAAAAATACCACAGTATACAGAACTTTACTGGTTTTAACGTTTACATAACGAACGCGATAACCCCTGGGTCTGGCGACCAACTGGTTATCTTACTAACGGGTATCGTCTTACCCACCAACTGGGTTATAGAGGCAGTCGCTCCACGGAAAATACTGGTATTCAGCTGCATCCAGTTAGACTGGAAGCTGACCACAAATTGGGGTCAGCTTCCAGTCTACGTCGAGTATGTTCGGGTCCGCAACATATTCGCAGTTGAGAGAAGGCGAGCAGATGATAACTGCCCCATTATTCGCTGGACTGGCTCGGTGTGGCAGCTCGGAGGGATTTCTCTAAACTCCTCAAGGAAGGCGTGATACTGCTTCCTAAGTCTTCTACAACACTTGATAGGTATACTGTAAATAGAAAATTAATCATTAAGTACTGGAAAGGAACGCCAAGGAAACGTTGGCGTGATGACTTAGATACGTTAGTGGCGCCATCTACTTCGCCACAAGCGAACTATGCATGACACTGACGTCACACAAAAAAGGATATCGATACTAATTACGTTTGCAGTTTCGCTAGCTAATTTAATTCAGGGTCAAATTAAATTAGTTAAGATTCTGAAATCTCTCTCTGATGACTATCATGATTCTGAACCGCGTTGAAATTTATAAAAGGTTATTTAAAAAAAATTAGCTCTGCCATACATTTTGACCGCGAAGGTATTGCACTTTTGACTATAAAACAGCAGATTTTTTATTTACTGATAATAGACGAAAATATTCTACGCTAGAGAAGGTTCTAGAATCATGTGCTGAATTAATACTATCTAATTTTTATCTAATGTTGACCAATTTTGTTACATTCAATTTAATTTCATCTTTTGTCCAGTTTTTATTATGTGATTTAACCTAATTTTATGATTGTATGACATGTGTAATTATAAATATTGACTAATAACTTGTATTAATGTGTGGTGCAAACTGTTAATATTTTTTTTTAACGCACTGGTTAAAATTGTTTCCTGTATAAAGAAAGCCTTGAAATAAGATAATAAACAAGAAAAAAATCATACCGATATCATTGAGACATCGCTTCGTCCCCAAAGCGTCCATGTTTCTTATATTCAGGATTTTCTCAGCATACACTTCACAAGTATGTGTGCATACCTGTAAATAACCATAACCATGTATATGGCATTAATCAGTCTATAATATTCCCATTGGTGGGTCTCAGGCCTCCTCTCTGTGTGAGGGAGTGATAGATAGATAGATAGATAGATAAACCATTTATTTGGCACATACAAGAAGACGTGAGCTCACTCCATCGTAGACTTTGTCTCTGTCATCTTTGACCTAGACTAGAGTCAAGAGCAAACCCATTTCAAATAAAAAAAAGACAGCACAACACACAAAAGTACAATAATAGATGATAACCAAATTACCCACATGATTATAAAACAAGGTGCCGATAAAGAAACAAAAATTAAACACATCGAAATAAAAGTGACACTATGACGAATACTTAAAATAAAATTAATAACAAAACAAACACAGTGCACACCGCACTGTGTTTGTTTTGTTATTAACTTTAATATTATTGTGTCTCAAGGTTGCACCAAATGGGAGTCCAGCTCAGCATGTGTCAGGTAAATGTACTTGACGCTGATATTCTGCTGGATCCCTGCTGTGACACACGGACGTTGAGAAGACGAGATAAATTGGTGTTGTGACAGGTGTTAAGTGCAGAGTGAAGTTTTGTAAGTACAACCGACACTTTAATTATGTGTTCTACAATAAGTTTTGCATTGGGAAACGTTCTTGTTCGTAAGCGTGTTAGTATTGTGTTTTGATTACTTGATTCTTATATTATTTTATAAAGTTATAATCCACCACACAGGCCCAGTGCGGGTCGGTAGATGTCACATGACTTCGAATTTTTTTGGTTCTAGGACATGCCGGTTTCCTCACGATGTTTTCCTTCACCGTTTTGATGAAATTAAATACGCAAAGTGCCTGCCTGGGTTCGAATTCACGACCTATATATAACTCGTAAGTCGGGGATTGATACCACTACCCCCTAATAAAATATAATAAAAACGTTATTTAATTAAATGAAATCAAAATAAAAAATTCAACTATTTTCATTCTTTCTTTTCTTTCTTCTCTTTCTTTCTTTTCTTTCTTCTCTTTCTTTCTTTCTTTCTTTAAAAAGGTGCGATTGTGACTTACCTCAGATAAGAACTGTAGTGGCGCCTGTTTTTCTGACAAATGCATCTCCAGGTGCTGAGGCAATGTCATCAGGTACTGCCCAATCTGTAGGAAGAAAAGTCAGTGAGTCGTCTTAGGAAATAATAATCTATCATCATCATCAGCCTACAGCAGTCCACTGCTGGACATAGGACTCTCCTATTGCACGCCATTCAACTCGATTTTCGCCAACTCTCGTCCAGCTGCTACCATGGCAGCCATCCTGCGAAGATCGTCGCTCCACCTAGCCTGAAGGCGTCCCACCTTTGCGGCGGCGTTTGTTGATTCGCGGTCTCCACGCAAGAACACGTCGGTGCAACTCCCCACGACATCCCACAAACGTGTCCCCCGCCGCCCCCAGGACCTGTGGTATGTCGGCTGGAACAAAGCGTTGTCCGCCCTCCGCCGACGCCCGGCACGTCTGCAGCGGGCCGGGAGAGTACAGCTCACATCAAATAACGTGAAAAGTTATATAACGCGAACTGTACCTACCTCCCCATAGCACCATGTATCTATGTACCAGCGCTGCAACATTTATTTTTAAATGTCGTAGCATCATGCTGAGATAGGAGCCTTTTGGCCTCGTATAGGACTTTCTGTTTCATTTTCCTTTTGTTACTTTTTTTATATATAACTTGGTTTTTTATTTTGCTGTGTTTAGTTTAGTTTGTGATCTTTCTGTACGAGTCGCAATAAATACTTTTTCTTTCTTTCTTTCTCATCTATCACATAATTGATTTACCTGTAATTGCTTCATTTTTAATTCTTTTTATTTTTTTGGAATTTGAAATAAATACTTTGACTTTGACCCACACTTACCTCAGTAATATATTCTTGTGGGGACAAGGCGAAATCGGGCAGATCCGTCGATAACGCGTCATTGTTGTTCCAAACTGACAACTGTGGTATTTTCTCTGTAACAAAAATATGTGTGTGTTAACCAAAAAATCATCATCTGCTTAGACTTTTTCCAACTAAGTTGGGGTCGGCTTCCAGTCTAACCGGATGCAGCTAAATACCAGTATTTTACATGGAGCGACTGCCTATCTGACTTCCACAACCCGGTTACTGGGTAATAGGATACCCCTTGGTAAGACTGTCGACTGGTTTTCAGACTTTCGGGCTTCTAACTACCCGTAACGACTGTCAAAGATCCACGAATGACAGCCGGGACCAACGGCTTAACGTGCTTTCCGAAGCACGGAGAGGTCTCGGTATATAAAGATGGTCACCCATCCACAGACCAACCGCGGCAAGCGTAGCTTAACCTGATCGATCGAACCGTGCAGCTGTTATTTGTTAGCTCAACTAATTACTAACATATTGACGTGTATTTCTGACTTTTTTTCATAACCTTACCTAGTTGAACATCAATAGGATTTCTCAGTATAGCTCTGGCCAAGCTCCTAAGCTGGTCCTTAGTGCGTCTGAGGACGGCAGCGGAGGCCGGGGGCTCCGCCCTAAAGGCAGAGAGGCGCTGGCGCACGTCCGCTTCCAGCAGGAGGGTAGGCAGGTCGTGTAGGGGATCCGGGTCTTTAGTTTCTAGAACAAAATTCGAGACATTAATTAAACCTACTAATATTATAAACTAGCTTCTGCCCGCGACTTCGTCCGCGTGAAATTTCTTGTTACTCCGACCCACCCCGTCGCATCGCATCGCCTGCCCGCGCTATTACTTCGTTTTTGCTTAGCGTTCTTTCTGACTTTTTTCTTTTTGCTCGGCTCCTAAACGTCATAGCGTGATGTTAAAATTAAATAGCCTATAGCCTTCCTCAAGAATTGGGCTATCAAATGCAAAAAGAATTTTTCAAATCCGACTGGTAGTTCCAGAGATTAGCGCGTTCAACCAAACAAACAAACTCTTCAGCTTTATAGATGTGAAAGTTTGTGAAGATGTTTGGATGTTTGTTACTCAATCACGCGTAAACCGTTGAACAGATTTAGGTGAAATTTGGTATACAGATAGTTTAGGGTCGTATGTAAAGATGGTTACCCATCCGCGGGCCAACCACGGCAAGCGTAGCTTAACCTGACCGATCGAATCATGCCGCTGTTATGACTTAACCACGAGACACACCAAGACTGTTATAATTTTTTCAATTCAGCAGATTTCGTCCTAAAAATGTGCATTTTAAAGAGATGGCCTTCAGAAATGTATTTAAAAATAGGCTTCTGGACTGACCTTCCACATCCTTCAGCTCAGCCAAGGTCTTCAAGATGTTAGCAGCAGCCGTCTGCAGCATCAGCGACGCGGGGAAGCTGGTGGACAGGACGCCGGTGATCTGACCGGCCGATGCCGAAGATAGGAATGTGGACTCTATGCGGCGACTGTGTGCTGATATTAGGTTCGATAGGGAAGACGTGAAGTTCTAGAAAAGAGTGCGTACAATGTGCTGTGAAATATGGTTATGAGCTAGGATTAAAGTTGACTAACCATCGGCCAACAGTCTGTCAACTAACGCGCAACTATCTGGCAACTATTACCAAGCTTTGGGACAACTGTCGCCCAACGATTGGTCAACTATTGGCTAAGGGTATATGCGTCAACAACAGAGGCAACTGCAATCATCGACGAGTGTTGACGCCCACCGTCGACGCGTCGCCAGCGGCCGCCGACACTCGTCGACGTATCACTCGTGTGTATGACCAGTATAGTTTAACCGCCGCACAGCTATAGGTCAACTATCGCTGGAACGAAGGATCAACTCACAAACTCAAAGCGTTTATTTCAATTAAACCATTACTTAAAGAGTGTCCATGGAGTTTCTTACCCGTTCTTCTCCATAGGTACCTACGCTTTGGAATGGGCGACTAGCTTCATATTTTCTGACTGACCGACTTCTTGACGATTCAAAAGCGCCTGTAAATGGTTTAATTGAAATATATGCTTTGAGTTTGACTTTTTAATTGTCAAAGAGACAGTCAGAAAGTTGAAGCTAGTTGCCCATTTCACAACGTAGATCTCTATGGAGAAGAACGGGCAAGAAACTCCAAGGACGCTTTTTTACCAATCTATGGGCCAATTGTGGTCAACAGTCGGTCAACTATCGCGCAACTTTTACACTCACCTCGACGGCCGGCATATAGAAGACGTACAGCGCATCGCCCGCGATCTTCTTAGCCCTGCTGTGCGCGGCTGATAGCCAATCCTCACAGCGTTCCGAGACAGTCAGGATAGCTCTTGATAGTTCTAGAAGATCTTCCTGTAACAATTGGGAAAGTAACTTTAAGGGCCTGGCCACAGTCTCTGGCGGTGCGGGGCGCGGTGCGGCCGGAGACGCGGCGGGCGGCGCGATTTGCGATCGTATGCCACAGCTAGAGTAGTTGCGACCGCGGTGGCGTCAGCGGTGGACGTATTTAGAGAATGGCTAAACTATTAAAATGCCTACCACAAAAAAGGAAAATGGAAAAAATAAGGAAAAGAAAAAAAAAAGGAAAAGGGAAATTGGAAGGAAAAAAAAAGGAAAGGAAAAAAGGAGGAAATTGTTGTTTTATTTCGGCCCACAATTTTTTTATAACATGCCTATATATGTTTTGACATCCATATTGCTGGTCTACTCAATATTTCACTAATAAATTGTTCCATATCCATTATTTTTATAATACAACGCGCGACAAAAACAAAATGATTTGTTTCGGTCGTGCGATGTCTGAATGCGTCCACCGATGCCGCCGCGCGCGCCGCTCTGAGCTGTGGCCGCCTCGATACTCGCTAGTACATTTGTTTCACTCGCACCCCGCGCAGCCCGTCGCCGCCGCGTACCGCGCGACTCTCACCGCGCCGCAAGTCGCGCCGCTGTGAGCGTCGCCGGTAGCTGTGGCATACTTCATAGTTTGTCTACCATTTGTTTTCGCCGCTCACCGCTTGCCGCGCCTCCCGCCGCACCGCAATCCGCGCCGCTCTTGGCTGTGGCCAGGGGGTAACGGGGATGCGCCGGCGAAATTCAAAGGGGGTTTGAATGTCCCTGGCATACACCTACGGTCGGGCCATTTTGTTTTTCTTTTTTTTTCAACATGGCGGCCACGGTTGAAACCTATATAGTTTCCGAGATATTAACGTTCAAAGTTGATCACGTAACATCCATATTTTTTACACGACTTTGAAGTTCCGTGGCATCTGAAGTTTCGTGGTACCTGTCCGCCATTTTGGTTATTTTTCAAAATAGCTGCCACGCATGATACTTATATAAATCGATGGCTGACATCAATGCAAACAGAAAACATGATAAGATCACACCCCATAATGTGTCACGTTTCTGAGATATTAACGTTCAAAGTTGATCATGTGACATCCATGTTTCTTGGAACTTGAGTACATCTTGTTGCATAGATGGTTGATTACTTTAAACATTCAGAGTGATTATTTCTAGCATGTGTTTTTAAGAAGACATTAAAAACATAAAAAATAAATATAAGAAATATACATATTCATAAAAAAAAACACTGGCACTCCGGTAGTGCCGACAGAAGTGAAAACTTGAACAATTACGAGTGTATTTTGTGAATCGTCTTATAAACAAAACACGCGTGTTAAGGTGTGTTCCTTATTTTATAGGGTTTTTTGCAAATCAGGTATGATGACCAAAGTGACTGGTTTATTCTTCTCGTGAAAGGAATTTATTCAGATTTGCTCGTCGTCAGTTATATATCCGTGGTTCAGCGCCATCTCGTCGTTGTTGGATGAACTACGTAGTTAGTACGCGAGGCCTACGTAGTTAGTACGCGAGGCCCTCGTAGTTCTTCCCGATGTGCATAGATGGCGCTGTCCTCAACAACGCGCGTCACGTCTTACGAATTTTCGATCAGGGTCACGTGACCTGACGCGAATTTAGAAGTTTTTACCCATTCCAAAAAAAGTACACAGCGCCGCTAAAGAAGTTTTCACTTCAAAAAAAAGTCTGCAAAAGTTGGAATTTTGAGAGTCAATATCTCCGTAACCAGTAGATTCCCAGATATGGTCCAGTACAAAAAAAAATGATTAAACTTCGTTAAAAGTGTGGGACTTGAAAACGAAATGAATTTCGTTCCATTATTATAATATTGTTAGTGAACAGTTTAAGATTTCGTTCCGTTTGTCAGTATCGTTATAGCCAAGGAATTAATTTTGTTACGATCCTGGTGGAACGGTACAAATTATCGGTACCGGAACTACGCGTAACTTTATATTGAGTAACATTTCAAGTCCCTGTTAAAAGCATTTTTAGTTTTAGTTATGACATACCTCGCTTAGTTCTGGATCATTTAGATTATCAAGTAGCAGTTGTGTTTGTAACTCGGTGTATTTCGGTAACAGCTCTCTAAGCGGCGCGTACGCAGCCCGACCAAACTCTCTTATAGTCGCCGGCAGTACAGTTTCTGTAATAGATACAAAGATCATAACATAACGCCTGTATTACCCCCAAGGGTAGGCAGACGTGTTTTATGTCGCTACGAATTTATTGATAACTAGCTGCTGCCCGCGACTTCGTCTGCAATCCAGGATGAAAAGTAGCCTATGTCCTTACCCAGGTCGAGGTCTATCTTTGTGCCAAATTTCATCTACATCGGTTCAGCGGTTTAAGCGTGAAGAGGTGACAGACACACTTTTTTTCTTCTTTCTTTTTCTTCTTCTTTTCGTTTTCTTTCTTTGTTCTTTTTGTTTTTTTTTTTCTTTTCTTTTTTTTTTGGCCTCGAATAGGACTTTGTTTCATTTTCCTTTTGTTACTTTTTTATGTAACTTGGATTCTTATTTTGCTGTGTTTAGTTTAGTTTGTGATCTTCCTGTACGAGTCGCAATAAATATTTTTTCTTTCTTTCTTTTCTTTCTTTTTTTCTTTCTTTCTTTTCTTTCTTTCTTTTCTTTCTTTCGCATTTATAATATTAGTATAGTATGGATTTCCGCATTTCATTTTTTTTCATTTTTATCGTGAGGAAACCGGCATGTCCTAGAACCAAAAATTCGAAGACATGTGACATCTACCAACCCGCACTGGGCCCGCGTGGTGGATTACGGCCCACTCCCTCTCGCTGAGAGGAGGCCTGTGTCCCAGCAGTGGGAACATATAGGCTGATGATGATGATGGATTTCCGCGCATACAGAAACCCTTCGGTATGCGCGGAAATTGGCTTAAAGTTGAATATTTATATTATTTGTCGATACTGTCTACGACACATTCCTTCAGTTCACTCAATCGTCATTCAATGTTATTTCTAATCTATGCTCGCATTCCATTCATTCATTCATCAACTAGAAAACTGCTCCGTCGTAACGAAATCTATGTTCAAAATTATAATAATTGTAAAGGTTTTATTAAACCTGTAAACGAAAATATCTTTGTTTGATTTATCGCAAACAATACATTCGTTTTTTTTTTGTCTCTGTTCACCTTTTAGACCGCTTCCACACTTAGGGCAAATTTCACCAAACCTTTATACCTAGAATAAGGTCTTATCCTGAAAATAAATTTTGAAATTTTGACAGTTTTTCCATACTAGAGCTGTCAGACGTCAATTTTACTCCACAGATAAAATATATCTTACTTTGGTAAAATCAGCCCTCAGGCGGCTTTAGCAACGCGACAGTCGCGCGTCAGGCGCGCGGCTATCTCCCCCCATTCACCCTTTTAGGGTGGAAAACCCTTTCTTAGTGGATACCTACTCTTCACAAAGAACACACCCTTCAAATGGTCATGTCGCTAGGACCAGCGGTTTAGGCTGTGCGTTGATATATCAGTCAGTCAGGACTTAAAATTTTATATAAATAGATACAGTTAACAGGAAAGTTAATGCTCTTTTAATCGACATTTAAATCCTACCCTATCCTTTCCTACTAATAATATTATAAACGCAAAAGTTTGTGAGAATGAATGGATGTTTGTTACTCTTTCACGCAAAAACTACTGAACGGATTTGGATGAAATTTATATAGATAGTTTATTACCAGGTTTAACACATAGGCTACTTATTATCGAAACTTATGCGGGTGAAACCGCAGAGCGCTGATAGTAGAGAAATAGTTTTAGAATATTTTTTTTTTTTAACATTACCCCACACTAGGAATTACTCTTGTGTCGTAGGTGCGTTTACAAACATTTAAATTCACATACACAAAACAGCCAGACCCGGAACAACTACCTGAAGGCAATACAAATATTTGGTTCCGTGCGGGAATCGAACCCGCGACACGCAGCGTAGCAGTCGATCGCTCAGCCACTGCGCCAACCGTGTCGTCAAATAATATATTAGAATGACTGACCTTTGTTCTGCCTTGGCGCATCGATGACACCTTGAATGCAAGTGATAAAGTCATCTATGTCACTTCTCAAATCCGTGAGCAACAATATGCCTTCTTCTGGCGACGAACACAGTTTCAGATTCGCTGAAACTACCTGAAAGGGGGATTGTAGATTTTTATATGGAAGCTGGCATACTGTCGCGCCATTTTGTTTTTGTTTTTCAAAATGGCGGCCACGCGTGTAACCTATATAAATTGATAGCTGACGTTAATGCAAACAGAAATCATAATCTCAAACTCAAAGCATTTATTTCAATTAAACCATTTACAGGCACTTTTGAATTGTCAAGAAGTCGGTCAGTCAGAAAATATGAAGCTAGTTGCTCATTCCAAAGCGTAGGTACCTATGGAGAAGACCGGGCAAGAAACTCCATGGACACTCTTTTTAAATTATATTTTACAAAAATATTAGTAACTTACATCATTACTTTTGATTTTAAAATTATATAATGTGAGAACGATGTAAAAAATTAAGAAAGACGTACGCGTTAAAAGCGTCCAGAGTACAACAAATAGTACTTAACAAACAACAATCCAAAAATAAAATAATTAAAAATAAGCCGAAGCAGCTAAGTGATGACCAGCCCCAACTGACGGCGCCCGTTCACGAACATGACGCATAATAGGACCAAACCCCGTAAAGCGTCACGTTTCCGAGATATTAAATATTCAAAGTTAATCACGCGACATCCATATCAACTTGTGAAGTCAATATCTCGGAAACAAGATTTTGTTAGTTTGTTACATAGATGTTTGATTACTTTAATTAGATTTTATTTTATTTAGTTTAAATTTTATCTTTTATCTGAAATACTAATAAATATAATCCAAATAAGTTTGTTACCGAAACGTATACTAACGGCTTTGTGCTTTCAGTGCTCGAGTGACGTCAGTTTTACTAACATAGTTTTATGTTTATACACTAACACATTGTACTATTATAATATATATGTTAGTCTGTAAATCTATGGGCCAAAGTAGCCTGAAAATAAAGGTTTCATTATTATTAAACTCTCAGAGTGATTATTACAAATGCAAACATCTATGCAACAAGATGTAAACAAGTTAAAAAAATATAGATGTCACGTGATCAACTTTGAACGTCAATATCTGGAAAACGTGACACTTTACGGGTTTCGGTCTTATTATATTTTCTGTTTGCATTAATATCAGCTATCGATTTATATAGGCTTCAAACATGGCCGCCATTTTGAAAAAAAAAAAACAAAATGTCGAACATGTAGTTATGTCACGGACCTTCAAAGCGCTTTTTCTGGGAGATCTGTAGTCTTCATTATATTACCTTAGTCGGGGCAGGTTCCAGAGAGAGAAGCAAGTCTGTGTATAGTCTTATCAATTCTGCTAGCGGTGTTTCCGATTTCAATACATTTGTCAACCAATCAACCTGCAACAGAAACTCATCTTTATTTATTTAAGGTGCAGTGACCTGAAAAAAAGGTTATAGAAACTTGGAATATGGCATTGGCAATCTATTCTATATATATTCTATTCTCTTCTCTTTTCAACACACATCTGTATTATAGCCATTCACAACCATCCGACAGGCTTTCGACTGTTAGTTAAAGAAAATTTGTCTAGTCCCCGACCGCAAATATTCGTCGGAAGAACAGTGCTCGTTTATTTGGTTTAAACTGTAAAAAAAATCGGGTTTCGAATTCGTTTACAGCGTTTAGAGGACTCCTTCGCTGACATGGTATAATCAACCACTGCTGGGACAAAGGGCTTCTCTCTGTGAGAGGGATTGGGTCGTGATCTGGGAAACAGGCCTCCTCTCTGTGAGAGGGAGTGGGTCGTGATCTGGGAAACAAGCCTCCTCTCTGTGGGAGGGAGTGGGTCGTGATCTGGGAAACAAGCCTCCTCTCTGTGAGAGGGATTGGGTCGTGATCTGGGAAACAAGCCTCCTCTCTGTGACAGGGAGTGGGTCGCGATCTGGGAAACAAGCCTCCTCTCTGTGACAGGGAGTGGGTCGTGATCTGGGACACAGGCCTCCTCTCTGTGAAAGGGAGTGGGTCGTGATCTGGGACACAGGTCTCCTCTCTGTGAAAGGGAGTGGGTCGTGATCTGGGACACAGGCCTCCTCTCTGTGAGAGGGAGTGGGTCGTGATCTGGGACACAGGCCTCCTCTCTGTGAGAGGGAGTGGGTCGTGATCTGGGACACAGACGTCCTCTTTGTGAGAGGGAGTGGGTCGTGATCTGGGACACAGGCCTCCTCTCTGTGAGAGGGAGTGGGTCGTGATCTGGGACACAGGCCTCCTCTCTGTGAGAGGGAGTGGGTCGTGATCTGGGACACAGACGTCCTCTTTGTGAAAGGGAGTGGGTCGTGATCTGGGACACAGGCCTCCTCTTTGTGAAAGGGAGTGAGTCGTGATCTGGGAAACAAGACTCGTCTCTGTGAGAGGGAGTGGGTCGCGAGGCTTGTTTCCCAAAAAAAGCCTCGTCTCTGTGAGAGGGAGTGGCTCGCGATCTGGGACACAGGTCTCCTCTTTGGTGGGTCGTGATCTGGGACACAGGTCTCCTCTTTGGTGAGACGTGATCTGGGACACAGGCCTCCTCTCTGTAACAGGGAGTGGGTGGTAGATTACTTACCACGCGAGCCCAGTGCGGGTTGGTAGATGTCACATGTCTTCGAATTTTTGTTTCTAGGACATGCCGGTTTCCACACAATGTTCCTTCATCGTTTTAAGATCAGTGGTGATGAAACTCTTTGGACAAAGCGAAGCGCCTGTTAGGGTTCCAACCCACAAACACAACGGTTTCGTGATGGAACTATCACCATCAAATATCGGGTTTCCGTCATCATCTAGGTCATACTATTTATCACCAGAGATCGGAAAAAAAATTAATTAATTTTTGTTTTGTACTTTTCCGGTTAAAATTCGTTTAAAAAAAAAACTAAAACTCTATTACAGCTTGCAAATTCGGTGTTTCAGACGTACAGAACAAGTAGAACTAAAACCTAATTTGAACAACCGGAAAAGTTCAAAACAAAAATTGATTTAAAACTGTATTAGCAGCTTGCTAATGTTTTATAGTTCGGTTTTTCAAAGGTAAAGAACATGTAAAACAAAAAACCGAAACTAAACCGATAAAATTCAAAACCGGTTATTTTAAGTGGTTGTAACAGCTCTATGTTATGTCTCGCTGCAAACTAGGTATTTTCACACACCCAATTCCGATCTCTGTTTATCACAATAATCACACTAATATTATAAAGGCGAAAGTTTGTGAGTGTGTTTCTATGTTTCTTACTTCGTCACGCATAAACGGCTGGACCAATTTTGATAAAATTTGGTATGGAGGTAGCTGACACCCTGGATTAAGACATACGATACTTTATCCCGATATTCCCATGGGATCGACACTAATGCGAGCGAAACCGCGGGACGCAGCTAGTATAATATAAAGAAATTACATTTTATACGACACTACAATGAGGGTTTTCGTGAAAATTTACGACACCAGTTGGCACCACTTTGACAAGAGGTCTTCCAATATAAACTATATGATGACGTTCATCATTCGATTCATTCATTCGTTCATCATTCAGTCATGACTAAAGAAAATATAGGCTCTTTGACAGATGCCTGGACCTGACGTGTCAGTGCTGCCACCTAGCGAACGTCATTTCAGAAGACCCTCATTATTGCTGTTGGAGTTACCAAAACGCCCATTATTCTTTGGACGATTTTTAGCAGTATTGTACCGACCTGTCTCCCAGCTTCGCTCGCCAACAGCCTGGTAAGGGCAGACAGCGTGTGCGCATCAAGTCGTCTCCACGCCGTCGCGAGCCGAGCGGCCGCCGCGCGTCGCCAGCAACGGCACACCGACATCGTCCGGCCCATACCACTGAACACTGCCACGTATGTCGCGGTCCGCTCTACAGAGAAACATTTAATACAACCTCTAAAAACCTACTGACTTTTTTAAATTAATGAACCGTTAAAAGCTTTTTGACATTCTAATGCTGAAGAGTATGTTCGTTTGTTTGTTTGGTTGAACGCGCTAATCTCTGGAACCACCAGTCGGATTTGAAAAATTCTTTTTGCATTTGATAGCCCAATTCTTGAGGAAGGCTATAGGCTATTTAACATCACGCTATGACCTTTAGGAGCCGAGCAAGATAAAGATAAAGATAAAGATAATTTTATTTGTCAAACATGCGTTTACATAAACTGAATAATCAGACATGCAAGATATTGAATTAATTGATGTTGTGTGCGTCCATGTTTTGCCATTAAAGGCGTACAAATTTTGTAGGTATATAAAAAAAAATATTATTACATTTAATTGAATTTTACATGTCATTCTAGATTTCATTACAAAATACAAAAACAAATAAATAATAATTGATGTCCAGATATTATAGTATAAGTACATTATAGTCAAAATAGATTAAATTATGTCCAGAACATGCAGTCAAATAGAATCATTCAGAAGTCAACTGATTTAAGAATCACATTATTCAATTTTTATTCTTAACTAGGTATATTAGAAGTCGAATCAGAAAAGTCCCTTTCATTTAAAAAATCTATAACATTGTAATACACTTTACTAACTAAAAAATTTCTCAGCTTATTTTTGAAAAGTGACAAGGGCAGTTCTCTCCAACTTTTAGGTAATTTATTAAATATATTAGGAGCCATACAGAAGACACTTTTGCGCATGAGGGTTGTTCTCGTAGTATGAGAGCATATCCTGCTGTTGTCGCGCCTATTACGTGGGACTACTTCATCCAATCGTTTAAATCGTTGTGGATTTGTTTTGACAAAAACAGCTACTTCTAAAATGTACAGACATGGCAAAGTAAGTATTTTAGATTTTTTAAAGTAAGGCACGCAACTATCAGTAGGTTTAATTTTATATATTGCACGTACGCATCTCTTTTGAGCCTTGAAAACCGTGTCTTTTTCTGTTGAGTTGCCCCAAAAAATGACCCCATAGCGTAGATTAGATTCAGCTAAACCATAGTAGGCTGTAAGTAATGCCTCTACACTTATTATAGATGACAATGTGTGCAGGGCATAGGCAGATTTACTAATTTTCTTGCACAAGATTTCGATATGGGTTTTCCAATTCAGTTTTTTGTCAATGTGAAGCCCTAAAAATTTTATTGTTTCTACCTCTTCTATAGGCTGGTCATCGTAGTGTATATTTAAATTACTCTTACTGTTGATCCTTTGACTAAAATGTATTAATTTAGTTTTTGTTAGGTTAATTTTTAAGTTATTATCATCCAGCCACTTTACCATTAGATTTATGGAATCATTTATATCACTCTCATAGGTATCAACATTTTTGCAAGGTATTGTTATGGTACTATCATCGGCAAATAGTGTTAGAGGTTGAGAGATGCCTTTCGGTAGATCATTAATATATAGTATAAATAAAGGAGGCCCTAGAACACTCCCCTGTGGCACACCAAACGAAACTATACGTTCTGAGGATTGATATACAATTTCATGTTTACTTTTCATATCAATGTGGTTTATATTTGTTATTTGAATTCTGTTAAGTAAGTAGGATTTAATTAGATTGTTGACATTTCCTCTAATTCCATATGCTTCAAGTTTATTTAAGAGTGTACCATAATGCACATAGTCAAAGGCTTGCGTCATGTCACAAAATAAGCCACAGACCGGTTTCCTCTTATCCACATTAAATGTAACATTATATAAAAAATCATAAATGGCCATATTAATAGTTTTACCTATTCTAAATCCTTTCTGTTCCTCGCATATAATATTATGTTTTTCTATAAATGAATTTAGTTCCTTGTAAATGTATTTCTCAAATATTTTAGAAATTACAGGAATTAGTGATATAGGCCGATAGTTCTCCATTAACTCCCTATCCGCTTTCTTAAATAGTGGCTTGACGATAGAAACTTTTAGAGCATCAGGGTAAACTCCTGCGCTAATGCTGAGGTTGATGACATGACTCAAGTGACCGCAGATTTCATCCGCAACATGTTTTAGTATGTAAGTAGCAATCCCGTCATATCCTACACTGCTTGTATTATTCAGGGACATTATTATCTTTTTAATATCGTCTGGTATACTAGGGGCCATAAACATAGTTTTGGTATTGACATCTAATGTACACGCCCCAGGTCTGCAGTCGACATCCAGTTTTGGCTGTATTTTATCAACAAAAAAATTATTAAATGCTTCTGCAATAGTCTTGTGATGAGATATGACGTGGCCACCCATTTTAATTTTATTTATGTTAGATTTAGGTACGTTATACTTTGCACGATTGATAATTTTCCACGCAGTTTTCGATTTGTTTTTAGATGTTCTTATATTGTAATTGTTTTGTGCTTTTTGTGTTAAGTGGATAATTTTTTTGTACACTTTAGAATAATTATATAATATGGTTTTATTAATATTACTACGATTAAGTCTATACTGCCATAGGAGCTTCCTTTTCTTTTTACTGCATAGTTTGATCCCTGCAAAAAGAAATGCAAAAAGAAACATAGTCAGAAAGAACGCTAAGCAAAAACGAAGTAATAGCGCGGGCAGGCGATGCGATGCGACGAGGTGGGTCGGAGTAACGAGAGATTTCACGCGGACGAAGTCGCGGGCAGAAGCTAGTGATGCATACTTTTTTATTAAACAGGGTCAAATCAAATTGGCTAGCGAAACTTCGCGAACGGGAATGGGATTCGACATCTAAACATGATAAAACAAAAAAGAAACTAATCTAATGATTTTTTTGTGGGGTCATCGACCGCTTTTAGTGTTATAGAGGTATAAGGAACAGAGTGTAAAGTTCACTTATACTCCATAGAAACGGACGATCCTCCGACCAGAAGTTTTTGCGCGGTAAACTTCGCTTGCGCGATGCAGGATTTTGCGTGACGTCAGTGAGATGCGTAGTTCGGATGTGGCGTTGTAGATGCCGCCACAGACACGCTAAAAAGAAGAGGAGGACGGTAGGATTCCTTACCGGGATCCATTTGTGTAAGAGCCTCGATCAGAGGTGGGCTTATGGCTGCCTCAAGTCTGTTGTATAATGTCTCAAGTTGCAAACGCTTATTTTCGTAGTCAGGCGCGTCACTCAGTACCTGCAGAACATAAAATTTAACTCCTATTTCATTTTCATTTCAGCTGAAAGACATCCACTACTGGACATAAGCCTCCCCCAAGCACCTCCACTTCGACCGGTTCTGTGCTTCTCGCATCCAACGGGTTCCTGCGGCCTTCACAAGGTCGTCGGACCACCTTGTGGGAGGCCTTCCAACTCCACAACTTCCTTTATTTTATTTCATCTGCCTCCCTTTTCCCAACTATGTTGGGGTCAGCTTCCAGTCTAACCGGATGCAGCTGAATACCAGTATTTTACATGGAGCGACTGCCTATCAGACCTCCACAACCCAGTTACTGGGTAATACGATATCACTTGGCGAGACTGGTTGTAAGACTTGAGCTTTTGATGCTTTTTTGTAAACACTATCAAAGATGTACGAATGACAGCCGGGAACTTCTTTCTTTTTTCTATGTTCTCACCTCAAGACTAGCAGTCATAGCGGAGACTTGTTCTGCCAGTTCAGCTAACTTGTCTCCTTGTGTGGGTACCCCTGACTCCAGGATGTCTTCTAAGGAAGAGGCTAGAGCCGCCCATTTGTCAGCCTCGCGAAGTGCTGATGCTGCGTTCTGTGGAAGGTGCTCTTTAGCTTTTATGGGCGCCTAGTATGTACAGACGCCAGCACATCAAGCTACTACAATCTGTCAAACTTCTTTACAGTACCCGGCGATAAATATTGCACATCGACCTTTACCTTTTTTTGTATTTTATACAAAGAATAAAAATAATTATCAAAAGAAGCAAATCATAATTGTTTTAACAGCTCCTAATAGATACCGGACTGTTTGTATTCCTCTATATTATGCTAGCAATACATTCCTTACCTCCAACCGACTCTTCAGCTGATCGATCTTCTGCAAGCTCTCTATAGAGTGTCCGGTCTGCTCCTCAACGCTCTGCACCTTCTGTTCTAAAGACAATAGCTTCTGCTGAAGCATGGCTCCTTCTAGTTGAAGAGATGACGCATCTTGCAGGATTCTAGGGACGGAACTCACTATCTGAAAAGGGGAATATATTTTACACAGATGTTCTCAACAGGCTAGGAGACGTATTCAACTTCTGGAGGGAGGTGGGCTCTTTGGAATAACCACTGCATCATGCTGAGATAGGAGCCTTTTGGCCTCATATAGGACTTTGTTTTATTTTTTTTTGTTTCTGGCTTTTATATAATTTTTATGATTGTGTTTAGTTTATGATATTTCTGTATGAGACACAATAAATACTTTTGACGTAACAACGTCTAATAAATCGATGAAGCTGGCTGCACTCACGACTTTTTCTTTGTAGGAAGGAGAATCAGAATCATGGAATTAAAAAAAAAAAAAACAAAAAACTGAGTGAAAAATGAAATAAAATGCTGAAAGAAAAAAAAATTAAGAAAAACAGTGTTGGTAACCACAACGTCACTTGAGAATGGTTACACAAACTTATTTTTTTTTTAATTGTCTGAGTAAAGTAAAAAGTTTCTTTACCTTATAAAAACAATTAAAAAAAACCAAACCGGTTGGTGTGTAGGGAGACAAATTTTTTAAAAGTTACTTGGAAAATTAAAATTGCTTTTTACGCGACTGCGCCGGAAGGAGGGTGTATGTAAGTATATTTCTATTTTCTATGCAATTTTTGTTTATTCAAATTTTGACAGGACAATGTCGGGTAAACTAGTAATAAAAAAATTATACAAACCTGTGTAGTGGTCTCATCTAAAGAGTTAGTCAGCTGTTTCATGTACAGTTGCAATCTTGACACCGTGTTGGCCACAAATATCTGTAAAAAGGCATCTCTTGAAACATATAGTTGATGGTCATCGTCTGCCTAGCATTTTCCCAACTATGTTGAGATCGGCTTCTCGTCTAACCAGATGCAGCTGCAGACGAATATGTTACCCCTTGGTAAGACTGGTTGTCAGACTTTTGGGCTTCTGATGTAAAATAACAACTGTTAAAGGTACAAAAATGACAGCCAGAACAACAGCTTAACGTGCTTTCCGAGGCACGAAGGTCTCAGTATGTAAAGATGGTGACCCATCCACAAACCGACCGCGCGGCAAGCGCAGCTGAACCTGGTCAATTAACTATTTTTTTTTTTTAATACTTTACCCCACTGGTAAAGTATTTAAAAAAAAAAAAATATTAACCCGTGCGGCTGTTATTATTTAACGTTGGGCCCCTTGAGCAGACTGCAGACAATAAGATAAAGAACATGGGAATTTCATGTTTCAAAGAGACTTATTTTTATTAGTTTACCTCTTTTTCTTGATGGCCACTAGAGCTCCATGCTTTGTTTATCCATTGCTTAGGATCGAAATTATCCTCCCCGAATGTTTTCAAATCCTAAAAACATTACATAAATGATAAAAAAAATACATAAAAACAAAACTTTTGTCGCCGATAATATTTCGAGAAAGCATCATGTTATGTATATAAAACAATTACAAGCTGTAGTAAATAGATTATTATGCCAATAAAGTACCATGGTTCTTTATTATATTTTCACAAAATAGCTTAGATATTTGGAAATTTAATTTAAAAAATATCCCAATTTCATCAATTGTGATTGTGACGTGCCATTTGGCTGTCAATCAATTTCAAGTGACACGTGACACTGACATAATTATGTTTTGTTTTTATAACAAATCTGCGTTTAATTACACCATTTGACCATTTACATTAGTTTCATTCAATATCTTGTTTCACTAAAATTCTTCTGTGAGAGAGTAGGCAGGCCCTCTCTCATCATCATTAGTCTCCCATTTGTACTCCCACTGTCAAGTATCTACTTTACCACCACCGCCACCGCCTCTGTCTGATTTTATTTTATTTTAATTATTTAAAATAGGTACGCCAACAGCATTCAATTAATAATTTATTGTAATACGTAAGAACATTCAGTTAACAGGAATGGGTTCCTTTAAATTAACTAAAAAGTTTCGGTATAACCGAGAAATCGGTACACTCTAATATGCTCTTTTAAAACCTTAAAATAGTAAAAATAGCAATACTTTAAAATATTATGAACAAAGGTTGCATCCTATGCATCAAAATTAAGCATATTGTCTAAATCATTATTCTAATAACAATATACTGTCTGTTAATTACGCATTGTCAGGAGGTTCCTCTCTCTGGAGCCCTGATCACCGGTAGCTTGGACCCTGGTCCCGATACCGGTGGGCTACTACTTTTCATATTTTTAAATGTTTTATATTCTATTATTTAAAAATATAATTTCTATGTATGTATTATTGAAATAAAGGAGATAATAAATACTGTCTTAATAGATTTACAATTTACCGACTGGCAAAATGGCAAATATGTACTGGCAATTCAATGACGAACTGTCATTAGTTTTAGTGTCAATTAATGAAAGAAAAAAATGAAGTGAGAAAGTGAGAACAAATGAAGCTACGATGCAAAAATAGAATATAACCGATTTTATCAATGCTAGTACATATTTATTCTTACTACTAATAATTTATTGTTATGTGTAGCCGCAGAGAATTTTTGATAATTCGTTATTTGAGGTTACGATTTCAAAAAAGGTAAATAACTTTACGGTTGCACCTTTTTCTTATTATTTTTATATTTTAACCGATTATTATCTGCGTTTGGGCGCTCCTTGCGGGGCTCCGCATTGCTGTCAGTGCGGTGAAGCTGTCGACTGCTTCTGACACCATGGCCTATCCTGCAATAGAAGCGCAGGCAGGATTGCACGGCACACCAGCGTTAATGACATCATCCGTCATACTCTTGTCACTGCCGGAGTGCCAGCTGTTAAAATCCAACGGCCTGCCACGCGACGATGGGAAGAGACCAAACGGAATGACCACAATGCCCTGGACGTTAGACAGACCTTTGGTGTGGGATGCAACATGTGTCGACACACTTGCATCATCCCATCTAACTAGCAGGGTGGGCTGTGCTGGGGCGGCTGCTGCAGGTGCAGAAGTCCTCAAACGGTGAAAATATTCCAACCTGATTAGGAGTTATATTGTAGCGGTATCTACAACGCCACATGCAAAACAACGCGTCATACTGAGTTACTGACGTCACGCAAATCCTGCATCGCGCAAGCAGAGTTTACTGCGCAACTAGCATAGATACAAACGGCCCGACACGAATCAATGGGCAGTTGCCCGCCAGACACAACACCCATCTGGTCGGAGGATCCTCCCTTTTCTATAGAGTATGAGTGAACTTTACACCCTGTTCCTCATACCTCTATAATATGTTTGTTTGGTGTTGAAACACTAGGGCCATGGGATCCGAGTGCCCACTTAGTATTTCAAGATATCACCAAGTTGTTGGTCAACTCTTCATGTGACCAGAGGGCTGGTCTATTTTTTGGCCAAAGAATCAGCATTGTCATACAATATGGCAATTTTTTGATGCCCTTTGTATATTTCTCCTCCTTTTTATAATATTATATACTATTATTTTAAAACTGTTAGTTTTTCAAATTATGTAAATATAATGTAGTTTACTATCTATTATTTGGATAATTTAATTATAAGGGTTGATTTTTTAATCGAACAATAATTTTTATTCATGTAATAAAATTGACATCTGACAGTTTTTCTATGGAATAACTGTCAAAAATTAAAAATTATTCCTCCAATAAAGTTATCTGGAGTTAGAAAAATCAGCCCTAGTACAAACTATTTACATTAGATAAATAAATTAAATGACAAACTATAATAATAAACAAATAAAGAAAAAAACAAAGGACACTTAGGCATCGAAGAAGGTTATTAATTTGTTGCGTATGTATATATTTTTTTCCTTCCATACTTCTCTATTTATTAATAAAAACGGAGCATGCATAGTTCATACAAAAGTAATACCAAAATAATTTAGTAAATCAAACATATTCTTCATGTAGTGTGTATTTATTCCAATTGGATTACAGAATATCTATGTAGGTTCCCAAACAAATATGTAGTTTGAATGAACACTTATTTAAAGACGAGTTATGAGAAAAATAAGTGTTCTATAGAAATTTAAAATTCCTCATTGTCTTACATCGAGAGTCCTTTCAAAATATATATTTAGGAACCTAGATATTCCGTAATCCAATCGGAATAAATACACACTACCTTAAAAATATGTTTGATTTACTAATTATTTTGGTATTACGGTTGTATGAACTACGCATCCTTCACCGTCCACTTAAATATTATTGCATACATTGATGGACAATTATCATGATCATTCTCTTGCCTCCATCTCAATTTATTTGGGGCGGACACACTGTCTTTTTAACCAATTTAGGAGGTTATCAATACGTCGCGTATATATTTATTTTTCCTTCCATACTTCTCTATTAGTCGTCATCTCTGTCACTCCCTTTCTAGCCATAGCATCTCTCGGTTATTCCGTTTATCCGCCCTAAGGTGGATACGCGGAAACGCATGTCCGAAAATCCATCCTAAGCCTTTAAATTCCGTTTATCCAACTAGAGCTAGGGTGGATTTTCGGACATGCGTTTCCGCGTATCCACCTTAGGGTGGATTTTTGGGGTGGACAAACGGAATAACCCGCATTTCTCACAGGTGGTCAATTATCATAGTGAGTGTGAAAGATTCGAATAAGGTTTATGTGATTAATTGTATCGGGTATCGTATTGCCATTTTGTACAGTATTTTTTTTCTCACAAAATCTTCAATCTCCCTTCTCATTTATATTTTCAGGAAAAATGAGGATAAGGGCAATCAGTATAAGTAGTGATAGTGGTAATGAAGACAATGTTCCATTGAAGACATTAAAAAAGAATGGATGTTTGGAAGACACGAACCATTACGACAGCCTCTGCAAGCACAGTCTTCAACCATGTGAATTCTGCGATAGAATCTCCAGTAATAGGTGAGATGTTACATTATATTATATTTTTACAATTTGACAAATTTATATTTGACGTTTTATTTATTTATTATATTCGATTCTGACATTTTTATAATTTTATTTTGTTTTTCTTTTTGACAAATTTAATTGCTTATTATTTTTAATTGATCACAATTTTATTCTGGGTTTTTAACTGTTTTTTATTTAATATTATATTTTATAAGTAATTTTAATGTATGTTTGAATCTATGGACTAGAATTATGTCTGAAATAAATAAATTATTGTTTTTATTAATTTTACTAGCTTTCTGCTCGCGACTTCGTCCGCGTGAAATTTCTTGTTCCCCGACCCACCCCGTCGCATGACATCACCTGCCCGCGCTATTACTTCGTTTTCACTTAGCGTTCTTTCCGATTGTTTTTCTTTTTGCTCGTCTCCTTAGGGTCCTAGCGTGATGTTTAATAGCCTATAGCTAGCCTCATGAATTGGGCTATCAAATGCATAAAGAATTTTTCAAATCCGACGGGTAGTTCCAGAGATTAGCGCGTTCAACCAAACAAACAAACAAACTCTTCAGCTTTATAATATTACTAGCTTCTGCCCGCGACTTCGTCCGCGTGAAATTTCAGCCTCCCTCCCCTCATTCACCCTATTAGGGGTGGAATTTCTAAAAACCTTGTCTTAGTGGATATCTAATAATTTTTCAAATCCGACGTGTAGATCCAGAGGTAAGCGCGTTCAAATGTTCGCGCCCTAATTGAGCAAAAAGAAAATAAGTCGGAACGAACGCAAAAACGAAGTAGGTAATAGCGCGGGCAGGCGATGCGAAGGGGTCGGTCTGGGGAACAAACAGGGAAAGTTTCTCACGGACGAAGTCGTGTGCTGAACCTAGTCACGAACTAATGAAAAACTGGACTCACACACGAAGGGTTCCGTCCACAAGCCAAAAACGCCGAAAAAAGACACGTTTATTGTATGGGAGCCCCCCTTAAATATTCATTTTATTCTGTTTTTAGTATTTGTTGTTATAGCGGCAACAGAAATACATCATCTGTGAAAATTTCAACTGTCTAGCTATCACGGTTCATGAGATACAGCCTGGTGACAAACAGACAGACAGACGGACAGTGGATTCTTAGTAATAGGGTCCCGTTTTTACCTTTTGGGTATGAAACCCGAAAAATCACACGGACGAAGTCATGGGCTGAACCTAGTTATGAACTAATGAAAAATCTTCTGTTTTCCAGATACTCCAGCTTAATCCATAATGTTAGTCATATTATAATACCCTTACTAAACCAGACAATCTACCAATGTCCCATCTGTCTGCATAGCTTCACGAGCGAGAAAGAGTTAAGAACGCATAGTGGGAGGAAGCATCCGGAGGTAACGCTAGATTGGAAACCCCTAGCCAACGATTTTCACAGTACACCGCGCAAATCACACAGCTCAAGCCTTAATCGAAGTAATACGAATGTAAGTTGTTTCTATCAGACACGCATCATCTGCAGTAGCAGAGCAGAGGTGGCTAGAAAACAAGCAAGTGGCAACGACCGCGACTTACTGAGTTGTAGGTTGTAGGTTCGAATCTTGACAGGCGCTTTACTTTGTGCAAATTATTTCATCACCACTGCTCTCAAAACGGTGGAAGAAAAGAAAACACAATGAGGAAACCGGCATGTCCTAGAACTAAAAATTCGAAAACATGTGACATCTACCAACTGGGCCGGCGTGGTAGATCCGACCCACTCCGACTCAGAGAAGTCCTGTATTCCAACTGTGGGAATATTATAGCGTGATTATTCTTATACACATCATATGCCCAGCCTTTTCCCACTTGTGTTGGGGTCTAATCGGATGCACAGCTGAATACCAGTGTTTTACATGGAGAGTGACTGCCTGTCTCACCTCCACAACGTAGTTACTGGGTAATACGATACCCCTTAGTACTGGTTTTCAGACTTTCGGGCTTCTGACTACCCGTAACGACTGTCAAAGATATGGTTGGTGTGATCATAAGAAGTGGTTGGTGTCAACTCTACACAACACTGACGTCCGTGCATACACGGCGAATAAACCGTACTTTTTTTACGGCAAGAAAAACGAGTGTGTGTAAAGGGCATTAGCCTTTTTTTTTCAGGATGGGAAATCATCAAATGACCCCCCTCCCGCTCTGGGTGGAGCGGAAGGGAGTGTCAGACTCTTACTGACTAAAACCCACCTGTGTTCCTTCCATAGCCCTTTATGTTCCGGGCCAGCGGTAACCCTTTCGGACAATCCCGCTGACCAAGGGCATTAGCCTGGCTTGCACGTTTTCAAATATCTTAATTTCCTTTCAGGAATCACAAACAAAAAAGAATGTACCAAATGTAATATCTATTGGAACAAAAAAGAATGAAATTAAAACGGAATGTATAAAAAGTCGTCTGGTTTTCGAAGATGATGACCTGATCTATGTGGACTGCACGAGTGACCAGTTATTAAGTGATTTGACTACAGACTGCAAAGTTAACATAGAAGTGTTTGACACACCCTGGGTGAACGGCAAAGCTGATGAGTTTACCGGTAAAAGTGTGCATTATGATGAGCTAAAAAAGCCTGGAGTTTATCGATGCAAGAAGTGTGGCAAAGGATTTCCTATGAGGTGAGGTTTTTTATTATTATCTTTGCATAGTATTAGCTTTGTCCTTCATCCGCGTGAAAGGGGTTTAAGATCTGTTGGATTCCGTTGGTTTTTAATTTTTCACCTTTTTTGATGTTTTTAATACCTGTATTGTGTCTTTTTGTTGCACTGAATAAACGATTTATCTATCTATACCTACCTGCCCGCCATTTTTTTTTTTTAATGGCGGTACGCATAGCTCTTATAGAAATCAATAACCGACATCAATGCAGACGGAAAATATAATAGGATCATACCCCGTAAAGCGTGACGTTTCCGAGATATTGACGTTCAAAGTTAATCACGTGATATCCATATTTTTTTTAAATTTCTTACCTACATCTTGTTGCACAAATGTTTGAAATAATCACTCTAAAATTTTAAAGTAATCAATTTGGGTTGTATGTATGCTAGTTGCGCGGTAAACTTCGATTGCGCGATGCAGGATTTTTGCTAGACGTCAGTATGATGCGTAGTTCGTATGTGGCCCTGTAGATGCCGCCACACACCCATCCCAACTCACCGCGGCAAGCTTAGCTTAACAATCGATTGACTCTTGTGGCTCTTGTGGATCGATTGACTCATCATTTAACAACCAGCCATACTAAAACAATTAAGGGGCTATCAGGACCTAAATGCATAAAACGCAAGTTTTAGAAACAATCCATACTTCCATACAAATATTATAAATTCGAAAGTAACTAAAAATAAAATAGCTTTATTGACACAAAAATATTTTACAAGTTGATTTTGGCAAATAGTAGGTAGGTACACAGGTGCACAATTTGAATGACCACTAACACCTAAACTAGGCCGAGCCTGTACCTTAGGCGTTAGATCTTTCCCGGGTAACTATCTACAGACGTGTACATTAGGATCCAATTGTATATTGTAAACAACTTTTGCACATTAAACCAATACAATAAATAATACTAACTAATATAATAAAATACAGATTAAACTGCGGGTACTCTTCTTACTGCGGGGATAATGTAATAGAAATATTAAGAGCGCGTATACAGAAAGTGGGCAACGTCGCAAACAGTTGTCAAATATTTCCCTGTTTTGATTAATTTGTCAATATTACTGTATGAAAATAAGAAATATGGCTAACTAATGAACTAGAATATTAATAATGAATTGCAATTAAAACACTGAATTTGATGTTGTAACCGTTTTAGGTGTAAAAAAGGCATTTGTAAAGTTTCCAAATACTTTTTTTACATCTAAAACTAAATATTCGGTGTTACGATATTAATTATTGCATTTCCTAATCAATATTCTAGTTCATTAGTTAGCCATATATCTTATTTTCATACAGTAATATTGACAAATTAATCTAAACAGCGAAATATTTGACAGCTATTTGCGACGTTGCCCACTTTCTGTATAAACGCTCTTAAAGGTAACTAGTTTGTTGACATATTCATTGTACAATTTTTCTAAATACCGTCAACTTAAAAAAACAAATATTTTGACCACTGAATGTATGAACTTGCGACTTTTTACATTTAACTCTGTCTGTCTGTCTGTATGTTACCTTTTCACGCCTAAACCACTGAACGGATTTCGATAAAATTTGGCAGAGAGATAGATTCCATCCCGGGGAAGGACATGGGATAGTTTTTATCTCGATATTCCCAAGAGATCGACACTTATGCGGGTAAAGCCGCGGGGCGCTGCTAGTAGAAGTATATAATCGACTACAGTAAACAAAATCAGAAAAATATATGATATTCTTCGGGATATATGCTAGGTAGATAGTGTGTTTAAAACATAATACAACTAATTTGATACAATAGAAAAAAATCATGAAGATACCTCTTAAAACTTTCTTTTTACAATAAAAACCATACTATAGTGTATTCACGGAGACAAGTTAATAGAGCGCTATCTCACTCACAATTTTTTAACTGCGATGGGTCAGTGATAAACGCTAAGGCGGTGTACACAGTACGAGTACTTTTTAGTCTACTCATACTTCCCGTACTGTGCAGACGTGCTCTTACTTGTGACTGTGACTGTGAAAAGAAAACGGCGGGCTTTTTTGTCTACCGAGAAGACTATGATTTTAAATATGTATCACGCAATGAGAAATGCAGACTCTTCGGCCTCCAAGGGTGACATTCTGAAAGCTGTTGCATCTTCTTTAGGTGTTCACTGGGCTTCTGTTCATAGAATTGTAAAAGAGAAGAATGATAGTGGTGAGCTAAAATCTCCGGATGCCATGGACAGAAATGTGGAAGCAATGACTGAAAGATTCATAATAAATGTAGGAAACGATGACAGTAGTGATAGTACGGAAGTGATGATGATGATATGATATGTTATAAACTTGTATAGGTACATATTATAATATAATAAAGAAAATTTAATCATTAACTCTCGATTTTCTTTCTTTCCTTCATATCCATCAGATATATAAAAAAGTAGGTACCCATAAAAAAATCTATCTAATAAATGTTTCTCAATTTATACGACAGACGAAGCCGCAGGAATAAATTAAGCGAACTTTTAAGAAGCGCAGTGTGAACGCACATTTTCATCTCTAAGGTATTGTTAACGCCCACTGACCCTAAAAAAGTTTTATTTTTGTCTTTGTCATTTGTATGATAATGTGCGATAAAGAAAGCGCTATACTAACTCGTTTCCGTGAATACACTATAATATACATACAATCATTCCGATTTTTTTGTCAGATTATTCTACAAGCAACATACTAAAGCACTAGTGTTTTAATTTTTTCGTCCAAACAATAGATTTTTTGTAAACAGATAATTGCTTCATATTTTGCAATAAATTACCAGCGTTGTGTCATCGCGCTTGTCTTTCTATTCTATGTAGTCCGACAGTGACCGCGCTTTAGGTCATGTAGTCCCCTGAAACATATTTTATAACAAAATCTTTATTTTTACAGATACGACGCCATTGTCCACGAGTCGTCACACATTAAATTTAAAAATAGTCAAATCAGTTTATGTGTTATATGCAAGAAATATCTAATCGGCGGAAGAAATGACTTACGACATCACTATTTAACGTTCCACAGAGATAACATAGACAAGAACCATCAAACGGAAACGGAGTACTTCCATAAACTATTATTCGAAGAAAACGTGGAAGAGAGGAAAACTTTCGACTCAAAAATTCTGATTTTGTGCGACCTATGTTTTTCGTTTTGCAAAAATACGTCTTCTATGAATTACGAATGTGTAAAAACTGTTTCTGAAATAGGAAAAAGGTATCAATGTGAAAAATGCGGGCAGCTCTTTTTCGAAATTAATCTTGTCAAACGCTCATTGCAACGGAGAGCGTTTTATGGAAGTCAAACGCAAAAAAAAAGGAAAAAAACCAACGAGGAACGTTTGAAAACTATAGCTAATCGATTTAAAATGATGAAACACTGAGTTTTTGTTTTATTTAATGAAATATCCCTAGGAGCGTTTACGACATACGGCATTTCATACAAACTTTCAAGCCCTTGTTTTTCGAAACGAATGAACCGATTTTAATGAAACTGCATACGCATAAGCAGGATAACAAACAACAACAAGGGGGAAGGGGGGGGGGGGTTGGTGAAGAACATTTTCTATATGTCTTATTTAAAAAAAGATAACTGGAAATCTCTATTTATATGGAAAATTTAGAATCGGTGTAATTTGGCTGTAACACTATTTTTTTGAGAATGTTTTCAACTAACTTTTTAGACCTTTGTATCCTGCATATGCGTATAAGTTTCATTAAAAATTGGTTCATTCATTTCGAAAAACAAGGGCTTGAAAGTTTGTATGAAATGCCGTATGTCGTAAAACATACAGCTCCCGCCATAGATTACATCGTGCTGTGGAGGCGTTACTATTGGCTGGACCTAGGAAAACTTTTTGGCTCTTCAGCCTCTGTGGCACTGAGTCGTAGCTGTGCATTGGGTGATGTGAGTCAGCTTAGCTTCGCCCTCGCGATGCAGCTGGCTATGGTCCTGCAAATGTTTGGAGGCGCAATGCCAGCCATTGGATACAGCATTCGTACTGGTGTCGAGGGGCTGTACCACTGCTAAGACCTTGTCCAGAAGGGGCAAATTCGCCGCGAAACGATTCGCGCGAATTCATTCACGCGTTAACGAGATACTGCGCGCGAGTCGAGATACTGCGAGACTGTTGCGTCCAGTTGACGCGCGAACTTTAGACCGTTCAACTCCATGTTTTCTACTGACAAATGAAATTCGAACCCAAATGCTCGCACGTTGGTACGCTCCTTCTGGACGCAACGGTCGCGCGTAATACGCACGAGAGAATCGCGCCAAATTCGCCCTTTCTGAACAAGCTCAAAGTGTAGGCAAGCGCTGCCGTTGCAGACTGACTAAGAGTCCCAAACACTATGCAGAAGGTACGCGACCGAAGTTCATACCATAAGTACCAAACTTACGCAGCAGAAATTCAGTTGCGCATACGCAGGGCGCGGGCATGCCTGCCTCCTGTTCTGCTCCCCGCCTCGGATCTTTGGCAATCGAACCGAACTTCGGTCGCGTATAATGTGTGCTCTACAGAATACGTTGCCGCTGAATTTACGCCCGACCGAAGTTCGGCTGTAAGCTATAACGCAACGTAATTTCGGCATAATGGCAGGCCTAATCATGCCGGAACTTCGCGTACCTTCGGCATAGTGTGTTTAGAAACTAAGTGTGCATACACTAGCAACACGCGTCGACTACAGGCAACTGCATCCGCCGACGCGTGTCGGCAGATATGCTCAAATACAATGTGTTTCAGAGGGGTGTGACCAAACTTGGGGGTGTGGTACAGGCCATCAAACTGAACAACTTTCTCCCGGGGACAAACACAGTAATCGTGAAAAAAAAATCAGTCGTCCCATACACAAAACTTCAATACCTTCTTGACCAAATGTATGGGACGACTGATTTTTTTTTCACGATTACTGTGTTTGTCCCCGGGAAAAAGTTGTTCAGTTTGATGGCCTGTACCACACCCCCAAGTTTGGTTACACCCCTCTGAAACACATTGTATACACGCGGCATGTTGTCAACGGCAGCCGCCGACGCCGCGACGCGTCGACGGTTACAGTTGCTCCTGTCGTCGAGGCGTGTCGCTCGTGTGCATGCACAGTCACACTTACAAAGTTCTACAGTTTCAGTTTGCTTTTTGTTTGGTATCGAACCCCAACACACCTTGCGCGCGGTCTACTTGAGCAGGTGGCGTGATCGACGCGTCATCGGCATGTTGACACGTGGCGTAGCGGCGACACGGCTCGGCCCGATGACGATCGCTTCAACGGACTCCACCGCGACGGACAATAGGTACTCTTTATTATTAATCGTTTGGCCGGGACAGTATATAATAGATACTGTACGGTATTTTGTAACATCGTTCGCGTGCACGTTAGCATTCATGGGTTAAAACACATGATCATGGGTTTTAACCCATGAATGCTACAACATTTATATTTCTTGCACATCAGCATTCGAATGCTGACGTGCAAGAAATACCTATCTATAAATGTTTCTTGCGTGGAACCCTAATTCTATTTCTAAAACATAAGTATCTACCAGTGAAAGTCCCGTCAAAATCGGTCCAGTCCTTTCGGAGATTAGCCGGAACAAACAGACAGTCAAAACGACCAGGGGGCCTAAAAAGGCCACTTTGACAGAATCATAAAAGGATAACATCATGAGTCCTAATGGACAGTTAACTGTTAAGTTAATCGAATCAAATCCCATTGATGAAGGATTTTTCAGTTATTTTTTTTTGTCTGTGCTAAAATACTAATCAATCCAATCCAAATCCAATTCCTATCTCTTTGATTTATAGGTACCTACATAGAGCAGCCAAAAAAAAAACGCACACTGTCTTCGCCATATTTTGATTCATAACGTTATCCTTTTACGATTCTGCTAAAGTGGCCTTTTCAGGCCAGGACGTCTGTCTCAATCTGTCCAAAATACCTTTAATTTTTCTATAGTTTTTAAATTGATTGTCGCTGATGAGATTGCAACTAGATTTTAAACGTTTTTAATTACGAGAATGAGGGTTTTCTGAAATGACGTTCGCTAGGTGGCAGCACACTGACATGTTAGGTCCAGGCATCTGTCAAAGAGCCTATATTTTCTTTAGTCATGACCAAGGAAGTATATTATAAGTTCCTTGGTCATGACAGAATGATGAACGAATGAATGAATCGAATGATGAACGTCATCATATATTTTATATTCATTGTCGAAATGAAAGACCTCTTGTCAAAGTGGTGCCAACTGGTGTCGTAAATCACGAAAACCGAAAACCCCCATTGGCCTTCAGACTGTGAACATTCTTAAAAATGACCAGAATTGCCCCCCTGCTGTTTAATCTAAGTATTTATTAAAATTGCTATTTGCTCCTCTGACTGAACAGCTTGGAATCGGCTGATGGAGGCTTTTACCACTATCGACAGAAACAAAATAAAAATTTTGTTAAAATATTTTTTATTTAAATCGCTGAAGCTACCGATAGGTCCGATAATAAAGTAAATCTTCTTTGAATTCTTCTGCTAATTTTCTGAGATGCCGTGGTGGTTGCGCCAACATTCAAAAACTGATTGACATTCGCTACTTCCTATACCCATCTCCCTTCCGCACATACCTCGCGAGTGAATAAGAAGATTTCGCTCGTCATTTTGTCGCGAAAACACTTCCGAATCGAACCGCATCGCGCGCGCAATGGCGTTTGCCCGTACCGCTTGAAAATATTGATAACTTTGGAATCACCGCATTTCCGCATATAATAAGACTTTTACTCAACCGCCTGTGTTATAGTTTAACGTGTGAGACAGTAATTAGAAGCCCAACTGCCCCTGAACCTGGAAAGTGAACCGGTGCACCGGCGACGACGAGCACGTGGCTCCCGTAAAAGGTTTGTGCTTCCTTCCTTATTATTTCGGGTTGTTTTCTATTGTCCCACACCCACCGCAACTCGAAATCACCCATCACCAAGCGTTTGTCATTCTTATTGTTCCGCATCGCAAAATACAGTCCACTAATTTGGCCCTTGGCGCCACCATTTTCTTTGGTCCCTCTCACCGGATAGTATAGGTATTTGAATTAGGTACATACCTATTTGTTGTAGTTGTCGCATTAGTTTTTATTCCATAGGGAATAAACGCACCGCATCGCAGTCTTATACCTAACGCAATTCGTTTCGCAAATAGTTCATCTATTACCTACGTAATAGTACGTTCGTAATACCTACATACGTAGCTATAGATCGCCAGTATTCTGTTAATTCATTCGGAAGTCAAAAAGTATTTGTATATCAGAAACAGAGACACAACCTAATGGGTAAATTAGAATTGATTTAAAAGTACCTACAGTTCGTTTAGTATACTCGCAGTACGTTTATAACGGTCTACCCACTTTAGGTAATTAGATATTGTCCGCGTCACTGTTCTTAACCGCTTATTAGTTAAAGTTAACTTTATTTTGTTTGTTTACTGCATTGATAGTGTGTCATAATACCTATTGTTCACGATGCCTCCAAAGGATAGCAAAGTTCAATTGAAACTTTTATATGCTAAAAGAGACATGCTATTTTCCCGCGTGCAATCTATTTGTGATAATGCACTTAAAACAGCTGATCTAGCCATTAGAGATTCGTTCTTATGTTCTGTAGAAAATTTGGATAGTTTGCGCACGGAATTTGAATCCGTAATTCATGATATTAACGTTTTAGAGTTAGAATTAAATCCAGAATACGCTGTGAGTTATCAAGCTTTGGCGTCATTTGATGATTTATTCTGTCGCATCAAACGCGTCGCGAGAAGTTTGGAGATGCCGTCTGTCCATCAGATCCATGCAAATCACACTCGCGATCGACCTAGATTACCGCCCATTCAGATACCTGAATTCAATGGTGATATTCGCAATTGGAATCAGTTTATAGATAGTTTTGAAAACACTATAGATAAGAACGTCTCTTTGACAGATCATGAAAAATTACACTATCTGGTTGAAAAGTTAACTGGTAAAGCTAAAACTATTTGTGCCGGCATTACTTTTAGTGCCGAAAATTATTCATTAATTTTAAAAACTTTAAAGTCGAAATACGAAGACAAAAGATTGGTAGCTACCGCATATTTAGATCAGTTATTCGAATTGAAAAACATTACAGTTTCTAATGAACATAACTTAGAGAAGTTTTTAGATATTTTTGCATCATCTGTTCGCGCAGTAAAGAACCTGAAGGTCGATGACCTCTGCGACTTTTTGTTTTTGTATTTGGGTTTAAGGAAATTAGATAATGAAACTGTTCGTTTATTTGAAATGAACCATCGCAGTAGTAAACTGCCAAAATTCAATGATTTAGAATGTTTTGTTCGCGATCATATTAAAATATTACAACGCACTTCGTCAAACCATGAAGTTACGAAGAAAGTAGTTACTAAATCCGACCGTCGAACAGATGCGCCTTCAAAGTCACAAAAGTCGACACATACGTATGTGAATACCGCACCTGCACCTGTACAATCCATTTGCTCTTTGTGCAATAGTCAACATTCGCAATTGTACAAGTGTTCTGGGTTTTTAAAATTTACGCCTTATGAACGTTATAAGTTTGTTCGCGAAAACAATTTGTGTTTTAACTGCTTAAGTGACAAGCATCGGGTTACGTCATGTAATAGTAGTCAAAGTTGTCGTAAGTGCCCTTCAAAGCACCACACTTTACTTCACATGGAGAAAGGTTCTAATAATGCCGCATCCAATGTGAGCACAGTTAGTTTATCAAGCGGTGACACGTCATCGCAGACAGTCAGTGCGAACTCGGCGACCGCTTCGCAGCCGCAGCCGCAGCCGCAGCCGCAGCCAGCGCGCGACGTTGGCCGCTCGCAGACCGCCGTGAGTGACGTCACGTTGTGTTCGATGTCCGCAAGCAGTGCGTGTACTACCGTGGTGCTCGCGACCGCTCACGTTGTTGTTAATGACGCTGTAGGTAATCCGTGTCTTGTTCGAGCGTTGTTAGATTGCGCTTCGCAGAGTAATTTTTTAACTCAAAATTGTTGTCAACGCCTTGGATTTAATATTAATAATCGGCCAGCCCGCTCAGTAGTTAAGGGGTTCGGTGGTTTAAAATCAACCATTCATGGTTCGATTAAAATTAAATTTGCCTCGCGTTTTAATCCCGATATTTGTTTTGATATGGATTCGCTTGTCGTAGATAAAATTACGGAACAATTGCCTACTGTCCCGGTTGATACGTCTTTATTGACCAAATTTAAAGACCTACCGTTGGCAGATGAATCTTATTGTGTCCCTGGAGACGTCGATATGTTGATCGGCGCATCGATTCTCCCGCACCTCCAGTTATCGCGTAAGGTTCAAGGTCATTCGTCGTATCCCGCACCGCACGCCCTAGAAACAGTTCTAGGTTTTGTTATTGTTGGTTCCGCACCCGCACATTTAGATAGTTACTCGACTGTGTCACACTGCTGCACTGTTGAGCCGCCGCTGGAGTCTACCATCCGCAAGTTCTGGGAAATTGAAGAGGTCAATGTCCCGCCTATCCTAAGCCCTGATGATAAGGTGGCTGAGGAGATTTATTGTCGCACGACTATTCGAAACAATGATGGTCGTTATGTTGTCGCGCTCCCATTCAAGGGGGATATTTTTTCGCTCGGTGACTCCTACGCTTCCGCTGGAAAACGCTTTTCTTGTTTAGAACGTAAGATGCAAGCATCTCCGAAGTTGAAGCAAGCCTATGATGAGGTTGTTATCGAATACCTAGATAAAGGATACATCTCACCTGCGCCTACCGCCGAGACTGACGAGACTCGCGGTCATCCATCTTACATCATCCCGCACCACGGAGTTGTTAGAGAAGATAAGCTTACTACTAAGCTCCGCGTGGTTTTAGACGGCAGTGCTAAGACTAGCACTTCTGTATCGCTCAATGATATTTTGTATTGTGGTCAAAACCTTCAAGGTAACTTATTTGACATTATTGTAAATTTCCGCTTGTTTGCCGTCGCGCTTTCCGCCGACATAAGGCAAATGTTTCTTTCTATTGGTATTCGCGAATGCGACCGCCGATTTCAACGTTTTTTGTATAGATTTTCGCCTCAAGAACCTTTGAAAGTTTACGAGTTTAATCGTGTTTGTTTTGGACTTAAGTCGAGTCCTTTCCATGCGCTTCGCACTATCAAGCAATTAGCCGCTGATGAGGGTGAAAGATTCCCGAAAGCGAAAGATACTATTGAAACTGGGCTATACATGGATGACTTTGTTTATAGTGTAGCCAGCGAAGCAGAGGCCGTTGAGACCGCCGCTCAAGTAATAAATCTTATGAAAGCCGGTCAGTTTGACCTTGTGAAGTGGACAAGTAACTCGCAAACCGTTCTAGATTCGATTCCACTATCACATCAATTATCTTCAGTAAAGGAATTTGATGGTGATGATACGCACAAGGTTCTAGGCTTAAGTTGGTCACCCGCGTCTGACATGTTCAGTCTTAAGGTTAGTTCGACTCCGCAAATTTGTACTAAGCGCATTATCCTGTCGTGTGTAGCACGTATATGGGATGTTATGGGATTTGTAGCTCCCGTCGTTTTATACGCCAAGTTACTTATAAAAGAACTTTGGCTTTCCAATAGTGATTGGGACGACCCCGCGCCCGACAATATTGTTAAGTTGTGGGCTCGCTTTCGCAAAGAGCTTCCATTGCTCAATCAAATAAGAATTCCACGCCATGTTGGTATATTGTCCGACAGTATAGTTACTGTCGTAGGCTTCGCAGACGCCAGTGAAAAGGCTTACGGGGGGGTAGTTTACTTTCACGTTTTGAATGCTGATAAGGTCTCGGTTAGTCTTATAAGCGCTAAATCGAAAGTCTCCCCTCGCAAGGTCATTTCTCTAGCGCGCCTGGAGCTGTGCGCTATACTTTTGTTAGTGCAATTAATCAGCTCTATTGTCAATGCCTGTAGGCACCGCATTATTATCGATAGAATTATGGCTTTTTCTGACTCTACTGTCGCTTTGTGTTGGGCACATTCTTCGCCCCATCGCTGGGACACATTTGTTGCCAATAGGGTGGCTAAAATTCAGTCCGAATTACCACCACAAAATCTCTTTCACGTTGCTGGTATAGAAAATCCCGCCGATTGTCTCTCCCGCGGATTGCTCCCTTCGCAAATTTTAGATCACCCGCTATGGTTCTGCGCTCCGCCTTGGATTCACAGTATGTTTGAGGAATGGCCGGTTAAGCCTTTTAATCCAGCTGCCGTTTCAGAACTACCCGAGGAGAAGAAACATTCGCTTGTAGTTTCGGTTCCACGTGAAGAGTCGGTTATTTTATCGTTGTCTAATCGAGTCTCGTCTTGGTCGAGACTTTTGCGTTGTGTGGTCTATGTCTGTCGTTTTCTAAAACTACTGTCCACACGCGGTAATATAACCGCCGCTGATCTGGATAAAGCTGAGTCAGTCGTGCTTCGTGAGTTGCAGAGATTTTATTTCGCATCAGAATTTAGTAGTTTAGAGTCCAACAAAACTTGTAGTCGCGCTTTTCAACATTTGAAACCCTTTTTGCAGAGTGGTCTCATTCGAGTAGGTGGTCGTTTGAGAAATTCTGATTTAGGATTTGAACAAAAGCATCCAGTAGTTTTACCCCGCAAGGACCATGTTTTAGATTTGATAGTAGATTATCATCATAAGGTGAATTGTCACGCAGGTCCAGACTTGTTGATGTCTATCCTTAGACAGAAGTATTGGATACTTTCCGCTCGCAATTTGATTCGTGCTAGAGTGCACAAATGTGTGCCCTGTTTTAAGCTTCGCCCGCGATTTATCGCGCCTGAAATGGCCGATCATCGCTCTTGTCGTGTTGTTCAATCCGCTAAACCTTTCGTACACACCGGTACGGACTTCGCTGGCCCGTTTAGAGTAACTATTACCCGTGGTCGTGGTATACGCTCTACAAAGGCTTACGTTTGTCTATTTATTTGTATGACAACTCGCGCTGTTCACATAGAATTGACTGGTGATTTAAGTACGCAAAGTTTCATGTCCGCGTTTAAGCGTTTTCTGTCGCGACGTGGTCCCGTCAAACGTTTATATTCGGACAACGGTACTAATTATATTGGAGCTCGCCGTAGTATCTCGGAGCTACACGCATTCTTGCGATCAAAGTATTATCAGAGTGAATTCGCTCATGTTTTGGCCGAAAACCGTATTGAATGGCATTTTAATACGCCCGCTGCTAGTCACTTTGGTGGTAATTGGGAGACTAACATTAAGAGCCTCAAGTCGCATCTGTTCCGCGTTGTAGGCGTACAGATTCTCTCGTATGAGGAGCTGAGCACTGTACTCGCTCAGATAGAGGCAGTGATGAATACTCGTCCACTGTGTCGAACTCTATCTAGTGACCCGTCAGAGTCTTTAGCTTTAACGCCGGCTCACTTCCTAACCACGACTCCTCTTAAGTATTTGCCCGCTATGGATGTCGATGAAGACAGACTGCATCTCCTAAAGCGTCACGCTCTTTTGGATAGATTAGTTCAATCATTTTGGAGGCGTTGGAGAACAGATTATTTGCACACGCTGCAGTCGCGTCAAAAATGGAATACTCCATCGAATCCAGTTACCGTTGGTACTGTGGTAGTTTTAATGACTGAGAATGCGCCCCCTCTACACTGGCCTCTAGGTGTAGTGGAGGAAGTTTTCCCTGATTCAAAGGGAGTTACGCGTATCGTAAGAATTAAAACCGCAACCGGTTCGTATTTACGTCCGGTTATTCGCCTCTGTCCTCTGCCTAATCAGCAGCAGGTTTCAACTTAGTTTAGTAGTTATTGCAACGCTTTAGATATAGTTTAGGAATAGTTTAGCAGTTATAGGTTGCATAAGAATTTAGTTATTTGATTAGTTTCGCTTATTGTTTTTGAAGGTGATCCTTCAAACCCGGGGGGAATGGTTGCGCCAACATTCAAAAACTGATTGACATTCGCTACTTCCTATACCCATCTCCCTTCCGCACATACCTCGCGAGTGAATAAGAAGATTTCGCTCGTCATTTTGTCGCGAAAACACTTCCGAATCGAACCGCATCGCGCGCGCAATGGCGTTTGCCCGTACCGCTTGAAAATATTGATAACTTTGGAATCACCGCATTTCCGCATATAATAAGACTTTTACTCAACCGCCTGTGTTATAGTTTAACGTGTGAGACAGTAATTAGAAGCCCAACTGCCCCTGAACCTGGAAAGTGAACCGGTGCACCGGCGACGACGAGCACGTGGCTCCCGTAAAAGGTTTGTGCTTCCTTCCTTATTATTTCGGGTTGTTTTCTATTGTCCCACACCCACCGCAACTCGAAATCACCCATCACCAAGCGTTTGTCATTCTTATTGTTCCGCATCGCAAAATACAGTCCACTAATTTGGCCCTTGGCGCCACCACGTGGCGTCATTTCGTCTGGAAAACATGAAATTATGTTACAATGGCTAAAGCTCTTCATAAGTGTGTTATAATATTTATCATACGTAAAATCAAGGCCTGCAGCCGCTGACTGCGTTTTTAAGAAATCCAAAAGCATCAGGTATCCTCTTATGCATACATTTTGTCTGTTGTCATATTCAAAATTTCTTCGCACAACATTTATATAATAATCAATATCCAGGGTTTCTTTGTAGCAAAGATTTTTAAGTTGTATGTTGGACTTCCATAATGTGTTCAAGTATGTGTCCCGTTCCAGGTGAGAAAAGTTTTCTAGTTTGTACGACGCGACGGTCCGAACTCTTGTTCAATGACTTTCATGTATCTGCTTGTGATCCACATTTTATGCTTACGAGGATAACTCCTGACCGTCTTCAGTAATGATAACAATGCTGGTTCATACTGCCAAAAGAATTCATCAAAGTCATCAAAGAGAAATATCAGTTTTTCTCTGTTGTAAAAATGAAGAAACATTTTCAAATGAAATACCTTTGAATTGAAACCTGAACATTTCTTAAGACTAACACTTCCATTTGGTGATTCTTCCAAATCAATTAGTACTTCACCTCTTGAATGCCACTTTACCAAGTTTCTCCATAATATAGAAATATTTCGTCCTTCGTATTCCTCTTCGAGTGCAACTTCACTCAAAAATTTTAAACTTTCCAAAGTATTGATGACTGTATTTTCGCCCTGCCAATTAATATATTTTCCAAACATCAACACGTGCGCCGGTAAGATCCCTACAATCCAAACTTTAGGCTCGAGTTCTTTTGTGTTAAGTGACAAGTGTCTAAGTAGAGTTGACTTACCCATTCCTTCCTCTCCTGTTATATGTACAACGTCGTCTTCTAAATCGTAAAACGTTTTTAAAACTTTGTCTTTCACATCATCAAACTTATCATGTTCCTGTATTTTGGTGCGACTGACCCGTCTGTCAATATAATGCTTATTATTGTTTTTATAAAAATTCGTATTACCAATTTGGATAGTTTCGTTATTGATAAGTTTACTAAAAACATCTTCGTCAATAAGTTGCACAGACTCATCGTCTCCGATTATATCTAAGCTAACGTCTTCTCCTTGAACTTTTATTGCAGAAGTCGCTAAGAACTTCTTCTGCGATTCAACACTCAAGTCGGTGAAAACACTTTTATCGTTCAATACATTACTTACTTGTGAGAAATATTCAGTCATAATGTCAACTGAAATTTTGTTCGTAATGATTATTATTGGCTTGCCATCAACAGCTTTCGCGATATTTTCAAGCCTTTTACAAGAATTTTTAGAATCTTTAAAATTATGGCAAACAATAATAAATATTTTCTCCTTAGTTGTGTTCGTCAATTCTTTACATAAAGTGTTGTGGTTCTTCAAGGGTAATTTGACGATGAACTCCAAGTCTAACACAACACGGTCTTTATTTCCCAGATATTGTGCCACCTTAGCAATTGTTAACTCACAGCTCCCCGTAGCAATAACAGTTCCTAAAATCTGGCCATGCAACTCGAATGGTTTCAAAGCGTTTTCATTAAATGTATAGTCTTTATACTTAATCTTATGCATTATGTTTAAAACACTCATTAATGGCTCACTCATGGCATTCGATACTGCATTCTCATATATTTTGCTTTTCTTTGTAAGATATGATCCCACTTTAGGCGTCATCCACAGTTTTTGTATTTCATCATGATATTTTAGAAATATCACGTCAGATCGAACTCTAAAGTTGTTAACGTCACGGCACGGGTGATCCTCTATTTCCCCTCTCAAAATTTCCTCTACGCCAGTCTGATCAGCTTGGTTAGTGTAAAACAGTAATTTGTCATAGAAATCTCTCACCAAACTCACGTCGTATTCTCCTCGCTCGAATGATAGTTTTGGAAAGTTCTTAACTTTTACATCCAATTTATATTCGTGCAAATTTTTGATTTTACTCTTCAACGATTCATACCATCTTCTGGCAAGATTGCCCAGTGATTCACAGTTGTCTGTAAACTTTAAAAGTTTGGAACTTTCATCGAAAACTAGTATGTTGCCGACAGCAGAAGCTATGCCTCCATTTAATTGAAGAAATCCATTACCCAGAGACTCATCTATAGCGACGATGTTATTGGGATTCGATTTTTCGAATATTTCTATGATTTTTAATGTTAGGTGGTTTAGCCTCTTTTCGACTTTCTCAGGTTTCCCTCTTATTGCTAAATCTTTGTTGCCAAAGACAGCTGAGACTTTAAGCTCCAAATTTAATAAATCCTCTTTAGCAGCCATTTCTGCTGCTTCATAGACAGTTGATTGTGAGACATTTGCTTTGTCCAGCTGTCGCTTTAGATCATCGTCTGTCATCGATTTGCCTACAAATTCAAGCTTGCTGTTTTTATAAGTAAGGACACGTCCTATCAGTTTACTTAGTGTCGTTACTTCAGAGGGTTCGCTAAGGAACTTCAACAATAAACTCTGTACATCGGTCTCTTCCGACTTTCGCTTTTTGAGAACCTCTAAGCACAATATGTTTTTAAACAGCACAAGGAATTCTTCGTTGGTTGAAAAGAAGTGTTGTCTGAAGCTGGCAATCCGATGTCCTTCAGGTTGGATTTCAGAAACGTGTAGAACGTTGTGTGCTAGAATAACATGATAGCGTAACATCAGATCATTATTCATCGACATAACGCTATCACAGTCATCACAAATGAACTTCGCTAACTGTTCAACTAATGTTGTGATTTGTTCTTTCATTACTATTTTACATAAAAAGTCCAAGCCTTCCTCTGTGTGTGAGGGCTGTGTGCAACGACCTCCTGTTCCTATGAGTTCGTTCAAATAGTCAGCAAAACAACCTTTATATATAGCGTTATTGGGATTGTCCTTTGCTGTAGTATACATAACGAAAAAGCTTTCAGTTTCATCAAACTTTCCACCAAAAATCCTGTCTTTACTGCCCGGTTCAAAAGTGCGTCTAATGTCTAAGTAACTATAAAAATATTTGGCCAAATCAGTTTTACTAGTAAACGTTAGAAGTTTGTCGTTCTCCCTGTGTTTAGCTTGAATGAAAACACTCAACGGTTTCTCAAACCCCTTTATTTTTGCTTTAAAACAAATGTCATCGAATGCACCTACGTCATCTCTATTGGTGGCCAAACTGAACTGATCAATACTGTCGTCATGTATCATTCTGAAATATATTAGACTAATTAATTTAGTCTCATACAGTTGCCCCTGAATGCCCGACGTGCCTGCACGCTTTTTATACGTTTCACTGTCCATGGTTTGATGGTAATTGTTTCTGTTTCGTCACTAGGACTCAACACACGATATCAGAACAATTCAAGAATTAAAGTCACCATTTTCTTTTTCATAGTAGTCGTTTAGCAAGTGTATCCCATCGCGCGTCACATCTCGCCTTTGAGCCTCCTTGTGAGAACAAACTGGTTCAAATTCCGTGTCTTCTGTTGATGGTTAGTGATCTGCAATTATAAAATGATATTGTATCTTTGTAACGTGTTTTATAGGGTTAAGGGGAATGCGTTAAGTAAGCTCGCGAAAGTAAAGATTCGCTGTGCGGCTGTCGCGTACCAAATCGCCTCACTAACCGAATCACCACCCCATTTACACAGGTCGATAAAATCGCAGGTGACTAGTTCATTTTGCATCATAATGTCGACTTGTATGCGACGGGCGATCGCCTGCGACTGAGTATTTTCAGGGGTGATTTCAATCACCCGCCGCGTGCGACCTGTCGCCGCAAGACAAAAATCAAAAACATACCATACTCTACTTTGGGACTTGCGATTTTACTCATCTGCGGCCTAGCCGAATTGCCATTTAGACAGTCGATAATCACCTGTGTGCGTTGTCGTCCTGTGTCGTCGTGTGTTAATTTTGTCGCAGGAATGCAACGTATGAGTTAGTACGGTAATGCACGCACATTCGAGTAATAGATTATCGCGAAAGTAAACTGCAGCATATGGAATTGTACGGTCCCGCGCGCACTGCGACAGAAAAATCGCGCACTCGGGCGGGTCGGCGCCCATTCCTATTCCGTTCTTTCGAGAATAATCATGTTCACTGGAGTCTCAATACGAAACGATGCTAGACGTGGAACATACCCAGTAATCTGTCAAAAGTTTGAATTTTCATTCTATAATAGCCATAGAATTTTTTGGAATATAGCCGAAGACCATTGTATTTCTGATAAAAGAAAGCCTTAATAAATCTCTCCGCTATAAAAGGATGAGGCCAGTATTGAGAATTTGTTTTCTTTTTTCTTCTTTCCCTCCGAAGTAGTAAATAGAGACAAGCAACTTGTACCGAATCCATCGTGAGACTGAGCAATGACCAACGATTTTTTTATCGCAGTGCGTGCACTGAACTTTCTGCGATATTTTACAGCGCGATTCTAAAATCGTGTCGCAAAAAGTAAAATCGTGGTGCGCGCTTGACCTAAAACCTGCTGATTTTACTTATTATTATTATTAGAACTGTGACGTAACCGTTTGGGCAAAAGAGCCGTGAAGTTATTGTTGCAAACTCCTTGGTTGTGTGGTTAACTTTTTAGAAGATTTTTAGGTATAGTTTTTATTTGAATCATATATTTTCTTTTTATTTTTGCTTCTTCTTGTATAACTGTCAAAAAGTTTAGTTTTGTGTTTTTGTTTTATTATTCACTAGCAGCGCCCCGCGATTTCACCCGCGTAAGTTTCAATCCCGTAGGAATATCGGCATAAAAAGTATCCGAGGTGTTAATCCAATAAAAGGTCTATCTATGTGCCAATTTTCATCCAAATGTGTTCAACGGTTTACGCGTGATTGAATAACAAACATACAAACGTCTTCACAAACTTTCACATTTATAACATTAGTAGGATTTTTAATTTTTTCCACTAAAATCACACACACACTGAGGTTTAGTTTTATTTTATTTCAGCAACCAATAATACATACAGTCCATTTCCATCGCCTTTAATTATATTATCTTTACACTAATGATAATAAGAATTTATCGCTTATGACGAACACATCAGTATTTTTTTGATGAAACTTATTACTTATCCATTCTCTATGTGCAATTGTGCAATTGTGAACGCACCTTAGAATACGTGGCGTCGCCAGTCAGTCATCCAATATCCTCCAAGATTAGAAGAGAGCACTCAATAACTCACGAATTCTTTGTTAAAAATACAGAATCCTTTGTGCGTGGCACAAGTATTGTTATCAATGTGTACCTATTAGATTAGATATCGACGGCAGCAAGGTATGATGAGTCAACTGCACTTTTTACGAAATTCACTATTTTACATATTTCGACTCAGAGTTGTTTGTTTCATCATAGAAATCTCAATTTTTACTTTAATATAAGAAATAAAAAAAGAAAACACGATTATTTGCGGTAAACATGACGTAGAAAAAGAACACAACACGCAAAAAATTAGCAAGTTAGGGGAAAATATGCGTCACATCTACGCAAAACGGCCATTGCTCAGCATAATGCTACAACCCTATGCGAAACAGAGCCCCAGCTCTGGTTTTCAGTGACAGCCGGCAACCACGTGATGAGGTCAACCGGTGCAGCATACGAAAAGACAAAATGGGGTGGGGCTGTGTCATGGACACGGCAGTGTGTTGAAAGTGAATACTTTTGTACGTTACGGGGTTGATCCGCTCGGACGCATTCATTCTTTTACGTTCCCGGCACTGCATGATTCGGTCATATGGTGTTTTATTGGTGCCATTCAATTGCTCTTGAGAAGCCCTTTCTAACCGTATACGATCACTGTATTTGGATTTGGTTTTTTAACGCGAATAGGCCAACATTATACATTATTAGTTTTCTTTTTTTTTATTTTAACACAGTATATTTAGGTAGGTGAAGTGAGCGTGGAGTGAGCTGTCAATAGTGTCAATTCCTAGCAAAAGCAAACTCACTTCACCTAATTTTTCACGGTGAGATTTTTACAGAATCGACCGGCTGTTTTCCATTTTGGCGCGGAGTTTGAGTTGCATCTGTCATTTAGATTAAATACAGTGCTATTTTTAGTTAGATCATAATCTAATGTGTACCTATAGCGAATTTCATAATGGACAAAAACATTGAACAAATAGTTTGTCTTAAATTTTGCATTGCCAATGAAATTTCGTATTCGAAGTCACTGAAAATGCTTCTGTAACATTTTCAGTGAAACGACTTTATCAAAAACACGTGCTTAGGAGTGCCGGTGATGGCCAGTGGAGGAGGGCAGACCGCGTATCGGAAAGCGTAGCGTGAGACTTCCCCATCGAAGATTTTCTTACCCTGTTAGTTAGTCGATTAGTTACAAGTGAAGCTAATATATAAAAAAGCACAGGTTAGGTTAGTGCTCTCTTCTAATATTGGAGAATATTGGACACAGAACACTATTACCTACTCCTAGCGGAGATATTGGACGACTGACTGGCGACGCCACGTATTCTGAGGTGCGTTCGCATGCAAGCATAGAGAATGGGTAAGTAATAAGTTTCATCAAAAAAATACAGATGTGGATAAATTCAGATATAATACAGATAAGCGATAAATTCTTATTATCATTAGTGTAAAAATAACTAAAGGCGATGGAAATGGATTGTATGTATTAGTGGTTGGTGGAATGAAATAAAACTAAAGCACAGCGTGTGTATGATTTTAGTGGAAAAAATTAAAAATCCTACTAGGTAATATTATAAAGATGTTTGTGAAGATGTTTTTATGTTTGTTACTCAATCACGCGTAAACCGTTGAACAGATTTAGATGAAAATTGGCACATAGATAGACCATTTCCTGGATTTACACCTAGGATACATTTTATCCCAATATTCTCACGGGATTGAAATTTACGCGTGTGAAACCGCGGGGCGCTGCTAGTGAATAATAAAACAAAATTGGATACACAAAACCAAACTTTTTGACAGCTATACAAGAAGAAGCAAAATTAAAAAGAAAAAATATGATTCAAATAAAAACTATACCTAAAAATCTTCTAAAAAGTTAACCACACAACCAAGGAGTTTGCAACAATAACTTCACGGCTCTTTTGTCCAAACACTTACGTCACAGTTCTAATAATAATAAGTAAAACCCGTAGGTTTTAGGTCAAGCGCGCACCACGATTTTACTTTATGCGACACGATTTTAGAATCACGCTGTAAAATATTTATTTATATGTCAGATTACAAAATGATCCATAGTACAACAGGAGCTTAAAATCTATGTTAGTAGGTACACAAATTAAGTATAAATAACAATTACATTATACAATTAGAATCAATTAATATATGTATATATATATATGTATATATATATATGTATATATATATATATATATGTGTATAAATAATAATTAAATTACGATTAGAATCATTCACAATAAAAAATTTACTTTACCACCCCAACTACGTTGCGTACCCAAAGCGAGTGCATTGGACACTGAAATTTATCAGAAATTATCCTCAGAATATTGTTGCTGCTGCCGCGTAATCTACCCAACAGGGACGACACCCGCTTGCGTCTTATTGCGTAAAAGTCGTCTGTACGCGCTTCGGCAAACATCGCGGACGCACTGCAGAACCGCGGTAACCGCAACAACATCCTGGGTTCGACGACGAGCACAACCACGTTAGTGAATACGGTTTGAATCAGCGCTGCACGCTCGGTCGATCTCAAGGCTGTCTCATCGACGAGCTCGTCGCAGCTTACAGCCATGAAATTGTCTTTTAGAGAATAGCACTGCTGAAGACTTTATTGAATAATTGTACTCGCAGAGCGCTGTACCTCCTTTGAGTATAGTTAACCCACAGGCTGCTCGTGTAGAATGATGTGCAATATGCTTTGAATAGCGCTACCTTGACTGCAGCTGAGCAACGAGCAAACCTGCGAGCCAACATATTACCCCGGACCGCCAGCGCCCTGCGTTCACGTTCAATGTCCTCGTTGTCCTTTAGATCATCGGTGACAATATGCCCTAGATACTTCACCTTCTTCACTCTTGTGAGAGGAGACCTGTTTAATAATACTGATGGAGCATCATGAGGGGTCTTATCACCTAGACCAAAAATCATGCACTCGCTCTTGACAACATTATATTTGAGACCATGACTCTCAGCGTACCGCTCACAGACTCTCAGTAGCTGACGAAGGGCCCCAATTGACGGGCTCAGCAGCACCATGTCATCGGCATAACTTATATTATTGACAGCGACTCCGTCAATATGACAAACTACCTGCGTACCACTGAGCTCGCCAATCAGACCGTCCACATAAATATTGAAAAGAGTGGGTGGGGAAATTCCCCCCTGCCTCACACCACACTCTAGCTTGTACTCCTCAGACAAGCAATCAGCCCACTTAACGACATTCAATTGATTCATACCAAAATTTGAAAATGTCCACTAGTTCTGCAGATACATTTTGACTACGCAGTTTATCCCACAGGAGCTCATAACAATCCAGATCGAAAGCTTTGGATAAATCTAAATAACAAGCACACACAGGTGTCCCACGATCCAAGTAATACCTAACCGTGTGCTTCATACAGAGAATAGCAGTCTCGGTGGAAAGACCAGGTTGGAAGCCAAATTGCGCGTGATTCAGGTTAAGGTTCTTTCTTAAATGCCTGTTAAGTAGACTCTCCATTACTTTAGCCAAAATTGTCGCCAGGGAGATAGGACGATAGTTACATTTATCACAAAAGTCTGCAGTTTTACGTTTAACAATTGGTACCTACGCCTATTGTTCTCATAAGGTCCTGAGACAGATACTTATGACTTATACACAAGGAGAAAAGCATGGCCAATAGTCTAGGTAGGTAAATGACAGCCTGCATGTTTTAAACGTTCAACACTCAAGCTGTCATGTCTCGGTGACTTACCACGTCAAAAATATTGCAGAAAGTTCAGTGCACGCACTGCGATAAAAAAAAAACACTGGCACTCCGGTAGTGCCGACAGAAGTGAAAACTTGAACAATTACGAGTGTATTTTGTGAATCGTCTTATAAACAAAACACGCGTGTTAAGGTGTGTTCCTTATTTTATAGGGTTTTTTGCAAATCAGGTATGATGACCAAAGTGACTGGTTTATTCTTCTCGTGAAAGGAATTTATTCAGATTTGCTCGTCGTCAGTTATGTTCGCGACGATGCGTCACCACACAATATATAGTGCGTTTTACATAAACACAAGTACATAAGTGATAACAAGTGAAAGTGAAACGGGTAAATAGTGCTAGTAAATAGTGATAGAATAAAACCGTAAGTACAACACCTATTTACCTCAGTTAAGTGGGCTATATAGCTTCAATGTTTGAAATTTTAGTACATCCAGGTAGCCTAGGTCAAGACCTAGCCCTGGACATAACTTTTGTGTATCTAGTCGTTCGATAAACCTACTTGATTGAGATTTAAGTGTCGTACTGCGATAGGCTAATGTTTTTTAATATTTGTTTTTATTATTCATCGTTTCAGGGCGCGTCACGCCCTGAAAAATATAGTTTTACAGTTTAAAATATTACATTGTTTTAGGTCATTGGACCAGCCTGAAGTACCTGAAAACAGTTTTGAAATCGGTTCAGTAGTTTTTGAGAAAACTTACAAGAAAAAATATTTTTATTGAAAATTTAATATTTTTTCTGTTTCCGCTGAAATAACTTTTCAGCGGAAACAGATATAGATGAAAACGGTACTTCAGGAGATAGGAAATTTAATAAGGAATCCAACGACATGTCACAATATACGAGTATGTTCGTATATAAGTGGTATATAATGTAAAACAACATGTAAACATAGTGAAAAATAGATCAATAAAATGGTTTAAAATGGAAGTAATTGACGGCTCTCGTTACGGTAAAGTTTCGAGTAATGTAAGCAAACCAGTAAATAGAACAAATTTGTAGTCATCGGCAAGGAATATTTTTATTTTTTATATACTTAGAGTCCCGTCAATTACTTCCTGAACAGTCATGAAGACTTGTGTATCATTTCGAAGGTAAGGTTCCTCATCACCATGGTCATCTGATCATCGAGTTCTTCAGCAGACATTGTCAAAGACGTATACAGAAATTGTCAAAAACGTATTCAGAACATTGTCAAAAACTGGTATCCCTAAATCAAGCCTTGAAGCTATCCTGAACCGTCGGTGTAGGACGTCAGCGCCGCTTGGACAGGGAGAGACCTATCCTCACACCGGGATAAACCTGGATGGGTTTACGACCTCCCTACACACCATAGCGTCCAGCGATCACGCCCGTCCGGAACATTCAATGGTCCTGTCGAGCCGGATCGTTTCAAGAAGCTTGAAGATTTATTAATCACTGGATACGTATCCCTGAAGAGTTACGTCTGAGGACTTAAACCGGGAACATTTTTCTGGAATACTGAAGATTCCTGGAAGATCCGTTTGAAGATTCGGTTTTGAAGATCCGTAACGGAGTTCCAGTTTGAAGTTACGTAACGAAGTCCCGTTTTGAAGATTCCGTTTTGAAGATCCGTCTTTGAAGATCCGTATTGGAAGATCCGTATTTGAAGATCCGGTATTGAAGATCCGTAACGGAATTCCAGTTTGAAGTTACGTAACGAAGTCCCGTTTTGAAGATCCGTTTGGAGATCCGTCCTGGAAGATCCGTATTTGAAGATCCGTATTTGAAGATCCGGTTTTGAAGATCCGTAACGGAATTCCAGTTTGAAGTTACGTAACGAAGTCCCGTTTTGAAGATTCCGTTTTGAAGATCCGTCTTTGAAGATCCGTATTGGAAGATCCGTATTTGAAGATCCGGTATTGAAGATCCGTAACGGAATTCCAGTTTGAAGTTACGTAACGAAGTCCCGTTTTGAAGATTCCGTTTAGAAGATCCGTCTTTGAAGATCCGTATTGGAAGATCCGTATTGAAGATCCGTTTTGAAGATCCGTCTTGGAAGATCCGTTTGAAGATCCGGTTTTTGGATTGAGGATTTGCCTTGAAGATACGGGGTTCAATTTGAAGATTGAACGTTGGCCTTTGAAGGTGGGACTCAACTTGAAGACTGAAGACGCGATCAACTGAAAGTCAATATGCCGGTTACAAGATCACAAGGCAAGGCCCCAGCAGCATGGACAGTGGAGGCGAACACAGCGCGTAGTGTATCAGCCATCCGTCACGAGCAACCACCGCGTTCACCGTCCACCATCGAAGGGGCCGAGCAGCTACAGCAACCACAGCACCCTTCCGCTTCGGGGGAGGACGAGGAGCTTGTACGAGTACAGCCTGAAGAAACGGAACGACCGTCTACGTCCAGGAAAGAGACCAATTTGGAAGGAACTTCAGATAGAACATTGAGACCAGATACAATAGAGAAGAAATTAGATCAAGCTTACAGCCGAACCATGCCGATGACTACCCGGGGTGACGCCCGTACCGAACATAGCAAACCGCCGTCGACTACAGATAGAACGACGCGGACTAATAGAAAAATTTCAAGAGCACGCGAAGACTTACTGAAGATTAAGTTGGAGCTTGCTCAATTAGCACTTCAGAGAGCCGAGGAAGAAGATTCCGATGGCGAATATATGGATGATAGAAACTCAAACAATGAGTACGTGCGATCATGGCTTGAAGAGGCACCAGAGCCTGAGCCAGAGAAGGAGGACAATGCCACTGAGGGGGACAATAGAAATAGAAGCCGAGTGCAACAGCCCCCCCCTGTGGACGTCGACGTTATAGCGGACCTCCAGACGCGAGTACCTTTGTCGCATCCTACAGTAAATGAAGTGAAGAACAGCATAGTCCCAGTGAAGGAGATAGAAGACACCAAGGGAACAGAGTCACTCCGTCCTTTCATAACGGAGCTGACGGCCGCTATAGCGTCGCTCGCCGACAAGAAAACAGAACAGTGGACATCGAACCATCCCTCGGCGTCAAAGGTCATAATGACCTTACCGAACTTCAGTGGGGCACATACAGAATGGCTTTCATTTCGTGCCATCTACGAAACAACAAGAAGATACTTCAACGACGTTGAGAATACAGCAAGACTTAGAAGAAGCCTACGTGGACGCGCTTTGGAAACGGTGAGCTCGGAGCTCATTGGACATGCCAGACCAGATGACATCATGAGGGAACTCGAGCTGCAGTTCGGCCGTCCGGACTCAATAGCTCAGGCTGAGACAGACAGACTCCGTGGGCTGCCGCGCTGCAGTGAATCGCCTAAGGACATCTGCAACTTCGCGAGTCGAGTCAGGAGCGGCATAGTCACTCTACGAGCATTGAAGAAAGAACACTACTTGATCAATGCTGAGCTGATGCGGCTGCTGACAGAGAAGCTGCCGAACTCCCTGCGTGTACAGTGGTACAGGACATATACAGAAAAGTACCAGTCGCTGCCAGACCTCTCACTCTTCAGCGAGTTTATCACCGAGCAAGCCCGTTTCTGCAGCGCCTTCGCTCCGCCTGAGAACATCAATTCGGAAGCCACAACAAGCAAGCGTGTCACACAGAGAACTCACACAGCTACCGACAAGACGGCTACAAAATGCCGTGTCTGTGAGAAGGAAGGACACCACGCTTCTGAGTGTTCAAAGTTTAAAGAGGCATCTAGTGACAAGAAATGGGAACTCGCGAAGAAACTCAACCTATGTTTCCGTTGTCTGCGAAGCCGTCGTTTGGGTCACACGTGCAAACGTAAGGAGTGTGACGTCAAGGGGTGTACAGCCACACACCATCGACTTCTTCACCACAGCAAGAAGCCTGCTGCAGTGGGTATCGAGAAGCCCAATGCCCAGGAAACGAAGAAGGAGTCTCAGGAAACGGTGGCCAGTTCGCGAGCAACTTCAAGTCACGCCTACCTCAAGATGATACCGGTCCGAGTGATCGGACCGGCGGGAGAAGCATCAACATTCGCGCTTCTCGATGACGGGTCCACCGTTTCCCTGATCGACGAAGACGTAGCAAAGCAAGTCGGGGCAGAGGGCCGCATCGACCCACTGAAGATAGGTGCGATCGGTGATAACATGATCGACACTCCTTGTTCGCGAAGAATCACCGTCACTCTTGCGAGCCCGCTGAAGAATAAGGTGCCGTTCAGAGCGCGCACCATACCGAAGCTCAATCTCGCACCACAGACAGTCAGTGAAGAAGATGTCGCACATTGCAAGCACCTAGACGACCTGAGGGATCAGCTGATATATCACACAGGCGCACCGAAGATTCTCATTGGCCAGGATAACTGGCACCTATTACTGGCCAGTGAGACCCGCAGAGGCCCGAAGCACCAGCCTATTGCATCACTCACTACGATGGGCTGGACTCTTCACGGCGCGCACACCAGAATATTGGGTCAGCAGGTGCATTACGTCAACCGACTCACAGATAGCGATGAAGACCTCGACGAGCGACTTCGTGAATTCTTTGCTATAGAATCACTGGTCATCAATCCAAGACGACCAGACTCCGATCCCGAGAAGAAAGCAGAGGATATTTTGAATCGTCACACTCAACAGTTAGAAGATGGACACATAGAAACAGCCATGTTATGGAAAAATGAAAGCCTAGAAATGCCAGATAGCTACGGGACAGCTCTCAAGAGGCTCGTCTCGATAGAAAAGAAACTCGATAGCAACCCCGCTCTTCGAGATAGATATACAGAACAGATGGACTCTCTCATACAAAAGAGGTATGCAGAGAAAGCGCCCAAGACGAGCACACCGGGTAGAACGTGGTATCTGCCTCACTTCGACGTGTTCAATCCGATGAAGCCTGAGAAGCTTCGCATAGTTCATGACGCTGCCGCCAAGTCAAGAGGGCTGTCACTAAACGATTTCCTTCTTACTGGACCAGACCTGCTACAGTCACTGCCCGGCGTCATGATGAGGTTCCGCCGACATCACATAGCCATTTCCGGGGACATAGCGGAGATGTTTATGCAGGTGAAAGTGCGAGCTCAAGATAGAGACGCTCTCCGATACTTATGGAGAGGGAATAGAAGAGAAGGCGCGCCTGAAGAATATCGCATGACGTCCATAATATTCGGCGCGGCAAGTTCGCCGTGCACAGCCATCTTCGCGAAGAACTGGAACGCGAGAAGGCATATAGAAGAGCATCCAGAAGCAGTGGAAGCCATCATACGTAATCATTACATGGATGATTACCTCGATAGTTACAGAACAGTTGAAGAAACGACGCGCATCGCTACAACAGTAAAGAATATACACCAGAAGGCGAAGTTTGAACTAAGAAAATGGGTATCAAACAGTGCGCAAGTTATAGAAAATATAGATCCAACACAGATCCGAACTGAAGTGGTCAGAATCGGAGATACAGATGACACAGAGAAGATACTCGGCCTGATATGGAGACCGAGTGAAGACACGTTGGGTTTCAACCTGACGCTCGCACGCCTACCTAGTGGCGTTTTAGAAAAAGAGTCGCCGACAAAGAGAGAAGCTTTGAAGATCGTCATGTCATTATACGACCCACTCGGACTCGCCTCACCAGTAACCATTCGAGCCAAGCAAATCTTACAAGAGGCATGGAGGCGAGCCGTCGACTGGGATCAGTCGCTAGACACAGACCTAGCGACTCAATGGAGAAGTTGGATACAGCACCTACGACAGCTCAAGAATGTCAGCATACCAAGATGCTATCCAGGGTACAGCGAAGCCACAGAAATACAAGTACACGTATTCACCGACGCAAGCGAGATGGCATACGCGACAGCAGTATACTGGCGAGCCACAACAACAGATGGCAAGCCTCAAGTCAGCCTCGTCATGGCAAAGGCGAAGGTGGCACCATTGAAGCTGCAATCGATACCGCGCCTCGAGCTGCAGGCCGCGGTGATGGGAACCCGCGTGGCTGCAGCTGTGATACGCGAGCACGACATCAAGCCCGTATCGGTGACGTACTGGTCGGACAGTAAAACCGTCCTAACGTGGATAAGAAGAGGATCGCGAACGTACAAACCTTTCGTCGCCCATCGCATAGCCGCCATAGAGGAAAATAGCAAAGTCGAAGACTGGCGATGGGTGCCTACAAAAATCAATATCGCTGACATCGCTACGCGTGACGTACCACACCACTTTAACTCACAACACGAGTGGTTTTGTGGCCCCAGTTTCCTGTATGAAGAACCGTCGTCATGGCCATCAGAGAAACCTCCAATCAAAGAGGAAACAGGGGAAGAAAGGATCCTCATGGCCGTCGAAGAGACAGACAGTAAAAAACTAACAGAAGCCATACCGGATCCAACAAGATTCTCGAAGTGGGAGCGACTACTCCGAGCAACAGCGAGCGTTCTACGATTTATATCTCTCTGTAAAGTAAAGAGAGAGAAAACGTTCTACAAGAGAACAAGAAAGAACACAGAAAAGGACCCTGACTGGCGACAACAGAAAAAAGCGACGCCTCTTCCTTCAAAACAAACAATAAGGGCGTCAGACACCCACGTCAAGAAACAAACAATAGAAGCAGAATTTCTTCAACAAGCGGAGAAATTATTAATACAAGTCATACAGCAACAGTCTTTTGCCCAAGAAATAACTCAACTACGGGCACAGAAGACATTAGACAAAGATAGTAGACTGCGGCCGCTACAAATAGAAGTCATAGATGACGTCATACGGCTAAGGAGCCGTATAGCCGCGACCGATGAAATAACCGATGACGTCAGACGTCCGCCGATATTACACGGCGATCACCACATCACCCAGTTATATATAGACTGGACACATCGCAGTCTACAACACAGTGGGACAGAACTCACCATCAACGAGGTTCGGCAGCACTACTGGGTCGTTAAATTGCGACCAACAACGAAGAAGGTGCTCGGACGATGTCTGCAGTGCCGCATTCGCAAGGCACAGCCACCCGTGCCTGCGACCGGCGACCACCCGAAGACGCGCCTCGCGCATCACCAGAGGCCGTTCACCTACACCGGGCTCGACTATTTCGGCCCGCTATCCGTCACCGTCGGTCGTCAGCACCAGAAGAGATACGTGGCCCTCTTCACGTGTCTCACCACAAGAGCGGTCCACCTCGAGATCGCCGCCAGCCTCAGCGCAGACTCCGCCATACTGGCGCTGCGCCGGTTCGCCGCCCGTCGGGGCTGCCCCACTGAAATTCACTCCGACAATGGCACCAACATGCACGGTGCCGACAAGGAGCTCCGAGACGCCTTCCGAGAGGAGGCCAGTCGCCGAGGCATCGTGTGGCGCTTTATAACGCCGTCGGCGCCATTTATGGGAGGCGCCTGGGAGCGTCTCGTTCGCTGCGTGAAGTCCGCGCTGTACACTGTACTCACCGAAAAGCACCCGCACGAAGAAGTGCTGTCCACACTGCTGTGTGAGGCGGAGTACACTAAACAGCCGGCCATTGACACATGTTTCCGTAGACAGCGACGACGACGAGTCGATCACACCGAATCATTTCCTACTCGGTGGATCGGCGAGACTACCATCACCCGGCGTGTTCACCGAGCGAGACATCGACAGCAAGCGACTGTGGCGACGGTCACAGATACTCGCCGACATGTTCTGGCGTCGCTGGGTCCGCGAGTACCTGCCGGAACTCCAAAACCGGCGGGAGCCGCACAGCAGCGGGCCCGGCCTACAGGTCGGCGACCCCATCCTTGTCGCCGACGGTCAGCTGCCTCGCAACACGTGGCCGCGAGGCCGCATAGTCGCCGTGTTCCCCGGGGCCGACGGAGAAGTCCGGACCGCTGAGGTGCGCACTGCCGGCGGCACCTTGAAGCGTCCGGTGAAGAAACTCGTCCCACTACCAAAGTAACAGGCGGCGTACGTCGCCGCGGCAAGCGCCGCGGCGGCGAGCGCCGAACAGCGAGCGAGCGCCGGGGCGGCAGGCGCCCAGGCGCTGAGCGTCGTCGTGGCGAGCGTCACGGCGGCGAACACCGAAGCAGCAGGCGCCCAGGCGCTGAGCGTCGTCGTGGCGAGCGTCACGGCGGCGAACACCGAAGCAGCAGGCGCCCAGGCGCTGAGCGTCGTCGTGGCGAGCGTCACGGCGGCGAACACCGAAGCAGCAGGCGCCCAGGCGCTGAGCGTCGTCGTGGCGAGCGCCGCGGCGGCGAGCGCCGAGGCGATGGGCGCCCAGGCGTCGCGGCGGCAGGCGTCGCGGCGGCAGGCGTCGAGGCGCTGAGCGTCGCGGCGGCAGGCGTCGCGGCGGCAGGCGTCGGGACGCTGAGCGTCGCGGCGGCAGGCGTCGCGGCGGCTGGCGTCGAGACGGCGAGCGTCGCAGCGGCGGGCGTCGAGGCGCTGGGCGCCGCGACCACAGCCGTCGCTCACCGGTGCGATGCAGCGCCGCGCCGACTGCGCTACGAGTCGTCACTGCACTGCACGGCGGGAGAGATGTTCGCGACGATGCGTCACCACACAATATATAGTGCGTTTTACATAAACACAAGTACATAAGTGATAACAAGTGAAAGTGAAACGGGTAAATAGTGCTAGTAAATAGTGATAGAATAAAACCGTAAGTACGACACCTATTTACCTCAGTTAAGTGGGCTATATAGCTTCAATGTTTGAAATTTTAGTACATCCAGGTAGCCTAGGTCAAGACCTAGCCCTGGACATAACTTTTGTGTATCTAGTCGTTCGATAAACCTACTTGATTGAGATTTAAGTGTCGTACTGCGATAGGCTAATGTTTTTTAATATTTGTTTTTATTATTCATCGTTTCAGGGCGCGTCACGCCCTGAAAAATATAGTTTTACAGTTTAAAATATTACATTGTTTTAGGTCATTGGACCAGCCTGAAGTACCTGAAAACAGTTTTGAAATCGGTTCAGTAGTTTTTGAGAAAACTTACAAGAAAAAATATTTTTATTGAAAATTTAATATTTTTTCTGTTTCCGCTGAAATAACTTTTCAGCGGAAACAGATATAGATGAAAACGGTACTTCAGGAGATAGGAAATTTAATAAGGAATCCAACGACATGTCACAATATACGAGTATGTTCGTATATAAGTGGTATATAATGTAAAACAACATGTAAACATAGTGAAAAATAGATCAATAAAATGGTTTAAAATGGAAGTAATTGACGGCTCTCGTTACGGTAAAGTTTCGAGTAATGTAAGCAAACCAGTAAATAGAACAAATTTGTAGTCATCGGCAAGGAATATTTTTATTTTTTATATACTTAGAGTCCCGTCAATTACTTCCTGAACAGTCATGAAGACTTGTGTATCATTTCGAAGGTAAGGTTCCTCATCACCATGGTCATCTGATCATCGAGTTCTTCAGCAGACATTGTCAAAGACGTATACAGAAATTGTCAAAAACGTATTCAGAACATTGTCAAAAACTGGTATCCCTAAATCAAGCCTTGAAGCTATCCTGAACCGTCGGTGTAGGACGTCAGCGCCGCTTGGACAGGGAGAGACCTATCCTCACACCGGGATAAACCTGGATGGGTTTACGACCTCCCTACACACCATAGCGTCCAGCGATCACGCCCGTCCGGCACAAGTTATATATCCGTGGTTCAGCGCCATCTCGTCGTTGTTGGATGAACTACGTAGTTAGTACGCGAGGCCTACGTAGTTAGTACGCGAGGCCCTCGTAGTTCTTCCCGATGTGCATAGATGGCGCTGTCCTCAACAACGCGCGTCTTAAGTTTTACGTCTGACGTTAGTACGCGAGGCCCTCGTAGTTCTTCCCGATGTGCATAGATGGCGCTGTCCTCAACAACGCGCGTCTTACGTTTTACGTCTGACGTTTTACGTCTTACGAATTTTCGATCAGGGTCACGTGACCTGACGCGAATTTAGAAGTTTTTACCCATTCCAAAAAAAGTACACAGCGCCGCTAAAGAAGTTTTCACTTCAAAAATCGTTGGTAATTTCTCAGTCTCACGATGGATTCGGTACAAGTTGCTTGTCTCTATTTACTACTTCGGAGGGAAAGAAGAAAAAAGAAAAAAGTCGTCAATACTGGACTAATCCTTTTACAGCGGATAGATTTATTAAGGCTTTCTTTTATCAGAAATACAATGATCTTCGGCTATATCCCAGAAAATTCTATGGCTATTATAGAATGAAAATTCAAAGACTTGACAGATTACTGGGAATGTTCCACGTCTAGCCTCGTTTCGTATTGAGACTCCAGTCGACATGATTATTCTCGAAAGAATGGAATACGATGGGCGCCGCCGGCCGGCCCGAGTGCGCGATTTTTTTGTCGCAGACACGCGGGACCGTACAATTCCATACGCTGCAGTTTACTTTCGCGATAATCGCGTTGCTAGCAAACGCTGCAAATTGTGACAAATCACAATTTTAAAATCGCTGCAATCTATTACTCGAATGTGCGTGCATAATTATTATTGGAAAGGAAAAAATGCTAAAGCGCCAACAAACAACAACACACAACAACAAAATCTGAGCCAATTAAAATTCCCTCAGGTTATCTTGAAACCTAAATAGATCGACGCAGAAATAAAAACTAATCCAACGACATACGAGTATTATACAGTCTGTCTATAAAGTCATGAAAATAATGTTTGAGGAACCAACAATATTCAAAAGTAGGGCAACACTAAATCATACATAGTACATCCAATGTCATCGGCTGTCATCGACTTGTTTTGTAACTCGTTATCTATCGCATTTTTTATTGTTTTTCAAATCTACGTGGATAAAACTTCGAAGAAACGTGTTAAATATGAAAAACAAATAGGAGTGGAGCTCGGAAAATCACTTTTAAAGTGTATCAGCGATGTTTGTTAGAACACCAAGCTGGACAAATTTTATCAAATTTGGATGATATTTATGCTCGAACAGCAGCTATGACAGGTATGTAATCGTGTTACTGTTTGTTTTTTATCTACCAGAAGTTACAAATTTAATAAATATACGATTTTAAGACTAAAATAAGGATTGTTTACATTGCGTATTAATAGGTTAGATTGCAAATATAAGTAGGCCATATTGTAGTGCGACCAGAACTTTTGATACTTTTGGATGATCAAATTTACCGCTGATTTGAAATATGTATAAGTTATATCTGTTTGAAATTAAAAATAGTGCTATCTGTTTTCTGTCAGATATTACATTTTTTTAAATCCTTTCAGGAAAATCTGAGAGTACAGTGAGGCGTATTGTAGATGAAGGCTATAAAAATGATGGCAAATTTGGAACCCCTGGCAAACACAGATCAGGCCGTCCTAAAAAAGAAATGGATGACTTCAACATACGAAGAGAACACAATGTTGGGTCACGTGATGTGAAGCAACTAGCTGAAGAGGTCTTCAACAGCATTACGCCTGAAAAATGGAAAAACTGTTGTCATGTTGCAAACATTGAAAAAGAATATTATGAACGAGGAAGAACCCTATATCAAGATATAGCTGAGTTAGTCATTTGCCTAAGCGAAGATAGCAGCAGCAATGACAGCAATAGTGAAGACGTTAGTGACGCAGCTGACAATGAAAATACTTTTTTTAACGTAGAATATTTGGAATCAGATGATGAATGTAATTAATTATTATGTTATGGGATATTTTTCATTAATAAAAAAAGTTAAAACATATAAAAAATATGTATGAACATTTTTCTTTTATTTAATCATTTGAACGGAAGAGACCATAGATTTGTGCTATCTGTTCGCTTATGAAAACTAATGAAGGTTGGAAGAAAAACATCGTGAGGAAACCTAGACTTATAATTAATATAAGTCTGAAATCACCAACCTGTCTTGAGCAAGCGTTGTGATCAATGCTCGTGCCTTCTCTGTTTAGAAGAGACCTTTGCCCAGCAGTGGGACAGTAATAGGCTGGTATTATTATTTATAATAAAGGTCGCATCTTTATCTATGGTTTCTGTAGATTTTTTTAATAAGATCTACAGATTTTACGACTACCTTTTCTATCCAGTTGAAAAAAAAAGCGTCTTATCGTTTTTATTAAAACCAGGTTTGCTTCTAGTACAAAACAATGTGCTAGTATCAAAATAAATTTAGTCACACTATACAGGGTTGCTACGTGTACGAACGCAGCGCCCTCATTTTTTTTTCATGACTTTATAGACAGACTGTAAATAACTTATTTTGGCCCAAATAGCGCTTTAGCATTTTCTCCTTTCCAGTGACGAATTATAATAATTCCGATCCGAGTTATTGGCATGGCAATACCACATTTTAACATACACTGTAGGACAATGAATCATAATCTTTGTATACACATTGGTTGAATACGCTATTAAAACTTGTGTCACACAAAGGATTCTGTATCCTTTTAATAACAATTTCTTGAATTATTGAGTGCTCTCTTCATAGCTTAGAAGACATTAGACGACAGGTAAGTAGGTAATAATAAAATTTATATCTACGAAATAATTATGTGGTCGCCCTAAGCGATAAATTCACAGTATCAGTATTAAACATACACCACGCCTGTATTCCCCGTTAAATTCGGTTACGTCAGAGTTCTATTATTAGGCTTCTGAATAAACAAGTATGTACAATGTAACATGAACCTACATGATGATTGTAAAAAACCGGGCAAGAGCGAGTCGGACTCACGCACCGAGGGTTCCGTACCATCATATGTTTTTAAATTTTTATTGGCGAGGCCTGTTTTCGTCAGAGAATGTTTTCAGCGCCATCTCTTGGCTGATAATAGAACTAAGTAAATTTTCTTGATGATTTCTGAAAAAGTGTGCTATTTAGAGACTTCGTTTTATTTTTCCTGCAATCTTTACTTGAACTTCTATCACATACGGAGAGAAGGGGGGGAACGGTATTTTTTTTACATTTGTCATCAACGGTCGAAAACCATGCGTCCTAAAAAAAAAAGAGAAATGTATGAGAATGTGCAAACTGTGCTCTTTCATATGATACCCCACATACTCTAGTAACCCCAGTTTGAATTTTTCAGACCCCCTTTCAGTCCCTGTTGCAAAAAATATACATATATTTTTATTTCTTTCTTAATTGGAAAATAGTTGGGCCAACGTCATCTAAAAGTATTCCAAATTTCAAGTTGATAGCATTAGTAGTTCTTAAGATATCCAGCTGTGACATACAGACAGACCGAGTCTCACCATAAGGGTTCCGTTTTACCATTTTGGTACGGAACCCTAAAAGGTTCAAAAACGGTTCAAATCCAGCTATTTTCATGCTAAGTCTCTATTTCACGACGCCCAATGGCTTTACGTACTGCCCGCGTACCTATTTTCAGTTAGGCAGAAGATCGCAGCTATCTAGTTTTGAATATGCACGGAATATGCTTTAGCATGTGAAAAGCCCTTTCAAGAGACCAACTCCCGAAGTCTTTTTTCATCAAATGACCCCTCCCGCTCTGGGTGGAGCGGAAGGGAGTGTCAGACTCTTACTGACTAAAACCCACCCGTGTTCATTCCTTAGCCCTTTATGTTCCGAGCCAGCGGTAACTCTTTCGGATAATCCCGCTGACCCGGCAGGTTTCGGCCCTGACGGGCCCCTCCAAATGATGCTGACATCTCTTTGAGGCGCGCGTGGAACACGTACGCGCCTTCCGGAACGGGCTTGGTCCTGATCGGACAGTGAGCTACCCATTACTCACCGCCCGCAGGCCCGCGCCTACGGTGGCCGGGAGTCGTCGCGCGGCTCCCGACGCCCGGAGCGTCTCCCGCGGCGGCTGGGACGGGAGGCTCTCTCCCTCAGTCGTCCCGCCGCCTCCTTCGCTAGCATGACTGCTTCGCAGAAGGAGGCGACTGCCCCCCACTCCCTCTCGCCCCGGACCATGGCTTGAACCAGGCCCGGATGCGAGAGGTCGCTGCCGCTGCCGATCGCCTCTACGATGACACGGCGGTGCTCCACCCAAGCGGGGCAGACCTCCACCGTATGCTCCACCGTGTCCTCTGGGCGATCCTGGCAATGGTGACACCCGGGCGTTTCCTCCCGCCTGATGATGTGCAGGAACCTCCAAGCAAGCAAGCAGTATTTAATTCGCACCAGGGTAGCCCGCGGTACCTATTCTTTAAAAGTTATTCAATAACAAACAGTACCTGTTACTGACATAAAAATTGCAAAAAAACTTAATTTGAATTTTGCGAGCACGTAACCAAAACTACAATTTAAACTTATTTGCAGATCATTAATCATCAGCAGAATTCACGCAACTTGAACCAGTTCAATCTCACAAGGAGGCTCGAAGGCGAGTTGTGCGAAACGACCAATAGGAGGAAAAAACGGTGACTTTAATTTTTTAATTACTTTGATATCGTGTGTTGCGTCCTAGCGACTAAACAGAAATAATTACCATCAAAACATGGACAGTAGAACGTATAAAAAGCGTGCAGGCACGTCGGGCATTCAGGGGCAACTGTATGAGACTAAATTAATTAGTCTAATATATTTCAGAATGATACATGACGACAGTGTTGATCAGTTCAGTTTGGCCACCAACAGAGATGACGTAGGTGCCTTCGATGACATTTGTTTTAAAGCAAAAATAAAGGGATTTAAGAAACCAGTCACTGTTTTTATTCAAGCCAAGCACAGGGAAAACGACAAACTTCTAACGTTTACTAGTGAAACTGATTTAGCCAAATATTTTCATAGTTACTTAGAAATTAGACGGTCTTTTGAACCGAGCAGTAAAGACATGATTTTTGGCGGAAAGTTTGATGAAACTGAAAGCTTTTTCGTTATGTATACTACAGCAAAGGACGATCCCAATAACGCTATATATAAAGGTTGTTTTGCTGACTATTTGAACGAACTCATAGGAACAGGAGGTTGTTGCACACAGCCCTCACACACAGAGGAAGGCTTGGACTTTTTATGTAAAATAGTAATGAAAGAACAAATCACAACACTAGCTGAACAGTTAGCAAAGTTCATTTGTGAAGACTCTGATAGCGTTATGTCGATGAATAATGATCTGATGTTGCGCTATCATGTCACTCTAGCACACAACGTTCTACACGTTTCTGAAATCCAACCTGAAGGACATCGGATTGCCAGCTTCAGACAACACTTCTTTTCAACCAACGAAGAATTCCTTGTGTTGTTCAAAAACATATTGTGCTTAGAGGTTCTCAAAAAGCGAAAGTCGGAAGAGACCGATGTACAGAGTTTATTGTTGAAGTTCCTTAGCGAACCCTCTGAAGTAACGACACTAAGTAAACTGATAGGACGTGTCCTTACTTATAAAAACAGCAAGCTTGAATTTGTAGGCAAATCGATGACAGACGATCTAAAGCGACAGCTGGACAAAGCAAATGTCTCACAATCAACTGTCTATGAAGCAGCAGAAATGGCTGCTAAAGAGGATTTATTATCTCTGGAGCTTAAAGTCCCAGCTGTCTTTGGCAACAAAGATTTAGCAATAAGAGGGAAACCTGAGAAAGTCGAAAAGAGGCTAAACCACCTAACATTAAAAATCATAGAAATATTAAAAAAATCGAATCCCAACAACATCGTCACAATGGATGAATCTCTGGGAGATGGATTTCTTCAGTTAAATGGAGGCATAGCTTCTGCTGTCGGCAACATACTCGTTTTCGATGAAAGTTCTAAACTTTTAAAGTTTACAGACAAATGTGAATCACTAGGCAATCTTGCCAGAAGATGGTATGAATCGTTGAAGAGTAAAATCGAAAATTTGCACGAATATAAATTGGATGTGAAAGTCAAAAACTTTCCAAAACTGTCATTCGAACGAGGAGAATACGACGTGAGTTTGGTGAGAGATTTCTATGACAAATTACTGTTTTACACAAACCAAGCTGATCAAAAGGGTGTAGAGGAAATTTTAAGAGGAGAAATAGAGGATCACCCGTGCAATGACGTAAACAACTTCAGAGTTCGATCTGACGTGATATTTCTAAAATATCATGATGAAATACAAAAACTGTGGATGACGCCTAAAGTGGGATCATATCTTACAAAGAAAAGCAAAATATATGAGAATGCAGTATCGAATGCCATGAGTGAGCCATTAATGGGTGTTTTAAATATAATGCATAAGATTAAGTATAAAGATTATGCATTTAATGAAAACGCTTTAAAACCATTCGAGTTGCATGGCCAGATTTTAGGAACTGTTATTGTTACGGAATGCTGTGAGTTAGCAATTGCTAAGGTGGCACAATATCTAGGAAATAAAGATTGTGTTGTGTTAGACATGGAGTTCATTTTCAAACTGCCACTGAAGAACCACAACACTTTATGTAAAGAATTGACGAACACAACTAAGGAAAAGATACTCATTATTGTTTACAATAATTTTAAAAATTCTAAGGATTCTAGTAAAAGGCTCGAAAATATCGCAAAAGCTGTTGAAAGCAAGCAAATAATAATCGTTACGAACAAGATTTCAGTTGATATTATGACTGAATATTTCTCACAAGCACGTACTGTATTGTATGATGAAAAAAGTGTTTTCACCGACTTGAGTGTTCAATCGCAGAAGCACTTCTTAGCAACTTCTAAAATAAAAGTTCAAGGTGAAGACGTTAGCTTAGATATAATCGATTATGATGAGTCTGTGCGACTTATTGACGAAGATGTTTTTAGTAAAATTATCAATAACGAAACTATCGAAATTGGTGATATGGCTATTTATAATATCCACTTAACACAGTTTTACATTGACAGACGGGTCAGTCGTACCAAAACACAGGAACACGATAAGTTTGATGATGTCAAAGATAAGGTTTTAAAAACGCTTTACGATTTACAAGATAACGTTGTGCTTGTAACAGGAGAAGAGGGAATGGGCAAGTCAAGTCTTCTAACTCATTTGTCACTTAAGACAAAACAACTCGATCCTACCGTTTGGATTGTAAGAATAAACCTACCGGAGCACGAGAGAATGGTCAGGATATACATTGGAAAGTCAAAGTCAGTCATTGCCAATGATATGGATAATTTAAAGTTTTTGTGCCTAGTTGCACTTGGCGAGGAATATTATAAACGACAGAAAGAAGAAAAAGGGAGAAAAGAAGAAGAGGATGAACTATTAATTAGGTGGACAGATTCACAAAATTTTATGAGCAGTATAAAATGTGGTAAATCAGATTTTTTTAAGTTGCAAATGTTCCTATATTACTTTTACAACACAGGAAAACTGATATTTATTTTCGATGGCTTGGATGAAATAACCTTTTCACCAATGCAGTCGGAAATAGCATGGATGTCATTAGTGATGTTAGTCAGGAGCATTCCTAGCAAACATAAAGTATGGATCACATTCAGATCCTTGAATATCATTGAGCAAGAGCTGGGACCATCGTACAAACTAGAAGGCTTTTCTCGCTCTGAACAGGAAAAATACTTAAACACATTCTGGAAGAATCACTTCCAAGTTAAGAATTATTCTTTTATGGAAACTGATGATTTTGCATTTTTTAAGAAATATTACTTGGCACCACACCACAGAGAAAACTTAAGAGGATACGCGTTGTATTTGGAATTTTTAAAAATGGAGTATGCGGCTGTTGGCATTGATTTTCCGTATGATAAATATTATAATGATTTTATGAGTAGCTTTGGCGTTTCTGATAGCACATTCTCAACGCCGCGGCATCTGAACAGAGTAGCTAAAGATTTCTTACAGCTCCACTTATCTAAAACCCTATGGTTGTAAATCGTGAGGTTTAAGGCTCTCCCTTCTCCCCCCTCCCCGCCTCACATGTATTTTTTTAAACATACTGATAATTTATTGCATACTATAGTTGACCCGGCGAATTTTGTACCGCCTCATAATTAAATAATGTGCAAAGTTCAATATCTAAAAATTTGCAGAAACCCGAAAATACATTAAAATTTTCATAATATTGTCATTAGATACAACTCAATCAATTTAAAACTTTCAGAAATTACATATTGTTTCTTGTCAAATATTTATAGTGCGTTCAGAAATTTATTTTGTGACTAAACTTAGAAAGATATATGAAGCTAAATAAAAAAAAATCTGTCTTGTTATTAATAATAATAATAATGTCGCAAGTGTCACAACCAACCAGAAACAATTCAGCACATAACAGGAGCATGCACAACTCTCACGCAGACAGACTACACACACAGGCACAATTGTGGCGAATGTAATTCACCAAAAACTAGCACTCAAATACACACTCATACAAAACACAAACACTCCTTACTATAATTACACACCACAAAAATATTAGAAAACGACACACATAAACTTTACTACGACCGCGCCATTCTTACCGATGGGACAATTCACTACAATAGACTGGATATAACCCTACATGATAAAATAAATAAACTAACTTACCTAATAGATATTGCCGTTCCCAACACACACAACATTCAAAAGATTATATCTGAAAAAAATAGTAAATACACAGAACTCAAAGATTAAGTAACTAGAATATGGCGCCAACAAAAAGTTTATGTAGTCCCTATAGTCCTCTCCACAACAGGCGCCATCCCAAATTACCTTCTCCATAGCCTTAAATTACTAAACCTAAAAGAAATCCTGTATATCACACTACAAAAAGCTGCAATTTTAAATACATGTCGCATTGTCAGAAAGTTCATGCAAATATATAAGTAGATGGAAACGAAATAGGTCCTCAACACAACACATCTTTAACGTAACACACCACAAGCTGCATTTACTTGGCTTCGGTCCGTAAATGTTGCAAAAACCAGCCAAAGAGCTGAGAAGAGAAAACACTCTAAAAATAATAATAATAATAATTCATTTATTTCAGGTAAAGAACACCCATTATTACCACACGACATAAATTAATAGAAAACATAATAAATATAAATAAATTAAATTAAATCAGATAGAAAAATATAAAACTAAAATATATACCTAAATATTAAACTATAATAGAAATAAAATAAAAGAGTAAAGGACAGACCAAATAATAATTGAATAAATCAAACTAAACAATCTAAGTATTACTTCCGTATTATTTAATTTCTGAACGCACCCTGTTTGACAGATATGAACAGTTTGTATGGGATAATAAAATTGTTGCTTTTACCTTTGCTTTTATTATTTTCCTTACACCTTCTTCATATTTTCTCACCCTTTAAACCTTCCTTGGACTTCTACAAATATTTCTAACCTCAAATATCCAAGTATCCTCACAAACTTTCGCGTTTATAATATTAGTAGGAAGTTGGATAAGATAGGGTTATTAGAGTTTCATAAAAGGAAGCGCATTCAATATATTGTGTTCAATAATATTTTTAGGAAAGCAAAATAGCAGTTTAGAGGTTCGATTAAATACAAGCTGCGCCAAGGTACCCTACGATATCCTTTAACAGTAATTTCAATATGATAATTTAAACTTAGAGTTGTATTGGTGATTTCAATACCTTTATTTCAGTATATATTGTTACGGACGCGTATCGTATTTTGACCAACATACAAACTGATACTGAAACGTTTTTTTATTATTGAAATGAAAACTTTTTTAGGCGCCTTGGGCATTTTTTGAGATGCGAAAAATTATTGAACTCGCGCCACTGTTACCGTAACCGACACCGCTTCGGATGTGTTCGGCTGTCCTCGGGATGTACTCAGTTTTAATGTATATCGATATGTCAGTAAGTGATGGCAAAGTATTCTGTTTGTGTTTTGCTTTCACTTCTGGCGGCACTCCCGGAGTGCCACTGTTTTTTTTTAGCCACTAATGTTGCATTGCTGGAACACAAAAACGTAAGAAAATTTGAATTTCGCGAGCTTACTTAACGCATTCCCCTTGACCCTATAAAGCACGTTACAAAACTACAATATCATCTTATATTTACAGGACACTAATCATCAGCAGAAGACACGGAATTTGAACCAGTTCATTCTCACAGAAAGCGAGATGTGAAGCGCGATGGGATGCACTACCTAAACGACAACTAGAAGAAAGAAAACGGTGACTTTCATTCTTGAATTATTCTGATATTATTTTCCTGATATGATATCTGTTGCGTCCTAGTGACGAAACAGAAACAATTACAATCAAACCATGGACAATGAAACGTATAAAAAGCGAGCAGGCACGTCGGGCATTCACGGGCAGCTGTATGAGACTAAATTAATTAGTCTACTATATTTCAGAATGATACATGACGACAGTGTTGATCAGTTCAGTTTGGCCACCAATAGAGATGACGTAGGTGCCTTCGATGACATTTGTTTTAAAGCAAAAATAAAGGGATTTAAGAAACCAGTCACTGTTTTTATTCAAGCCAAGCACAGGGAAAACGACAAACTTCTAACGTTTACTAGTGAAACTGATTTGGCCAAATACTTTCATAGTTACTTAGAAATTAGACGGTCTTTTGAACCGAGCAGTAAAGACATGATTTTTGGTGGAAAGTTTGATGAAACTGAATGCTTTTTCGTTTTGTATACTACAGCAAAGGACGATCCCAGTAACGCTATATATAAAGGTTGTTTTGCTGACTATTTGAACGAACTCATAGGAACAGGAGGTTGTTGCACACAGCCCTCACATACAGAGGAAGGCTTGGACTTTTTATGTAAAATAGTAATGAAAGAACAAATCGCAACACTAGCTGAACAGTTAGCGAAGTTCATTTGTGATGACTCTGATAGCGTTATGTCGATGAATAATGATCTGATGTTACGCTATCATGTTATTTTAGCACACAACGTCCTACACGTTTCTGAAATCCAACCTGAAGGACATCAGATTGCCAGCTTCAGACAACACTTCTTTTCAACCAACGAAGAATTTCTTGTGTTGTTCAAAAACATATTGTGCTTAGAGATTCTCAAAAAGCGAAAGTCGGGAGAGACCGATGTACAGAGTTTATTGTTGAAGTTCCTTAGCGAACCCTCCGAGGTAACGACACTAAGTAAACTGTTAGGAAGTGTCCTCACTTATAAAAACAGCAAGCTTGAATTTGTAGGCAAATCAATGACAGACGATCTAAAGCGACAGCTGGATAAAGCAAATGTCTCACAATCAACTGTCTATCAAGCAGCAGAACTGGCTGTTAAATACTATTTATTATCTCTGAAGCTGAAAGTTCCAGCTGTCTTTGGCAACAAAGATTTAGCAATAAGAGGGAAACCTGAGAAAGTCGAAAAGAGGCTAAACCACCTAACATTAAAAATCATAGAAATATTTAAAAAGTCGAATCCCAACAACATCGTCACTATGGATGAATCTCTGGGAGATGGATTTCTTCAGTTAAATGGAGGCATAGCTTCTGCTGTCGGCAACATACTCGTTTTCGATGAAAATTCTAAACTTTTAAAGTTTACAGACAACTGTGAATCACTAGGCAATCTTGCCAGAAGATGGTATGAATCGTTGAAGAGTAAAATCGAAAATTTGCACGAATATAAATTGGATGTGAAAGTCAAAAACTTTCCAAAACTGTCATTCGAACGAGGAGAATACGACGTGAGTTTGGTGAGAGATTTCTATGACAAATTACTGTTTTACACAAACCAAGCTGATCAAAAGGGTGTAGAGGAAATTTTAAGAGGAGAAATAGAGGATCACCCGTGCAATGACGTAAACAACTTCAGAGTTCGATCTGACGTGATATTTCTAAAATATCATGATGAAATACAAAAACTGTGGATGACGCCTAAAGTGGGATCATATCTTACAAAGAAAAGCAAAATATATGAGAATGCAGTATCGAATGCCATGAGTGAGCCATTAATGGGTGTTTTAAATATAATGCATAAGATTAAGTATAAAGATTATGCATTTAATGAAAACGCTTTAAAACCATTCGAGTTGCATGGCCAGATTTTAGGAACTGTTATTGTTACGGAATGCTGTGAGTTAGCAATTGCTAAGGTGGCACAATATCTAGGAAATAAAGATTGTGTTGTGTTAGACATGGAGTTCATTTTCAAACTGCCACTGAAGAACCACAACACTTTATGTAAAGAATTGACGAACACAACTAAGGAAAAGATACTCATTATTGTTTACAATAATTTTAAAAATTCTAAGGATTCTAGTAAAAGGCTCGAAAATATCGCAAAAGCTGTTGAAAGCAAGCAAATAATAATCGTTACGAACAAGATTTCAGTTGATATTATGACTGAATATTTCTCACAAGCACGTACTGTATTGTATGATGAAAAAAGTGTTTTCACCGACTTGAGTGTTCAATCGCAGAAGCACTTCTTAGCAACTTCTAAAATAAAAGTTCAAGGTGAAGACGTTAGCTTAGATATAATCGATTATGATGAGTCTGTGCGACTTATTGACGAAGATGTTTTTAGTAAAATTATCAATAACGAAACTATCGAAATTGGTGATATGGCTATTTATAATATCCACTTAACACAGTTTTACATTGACAGACGGGTCAGTCGTACCAAAACACAGGAACACGATAAGTTTGATGATGTCAAAGATAAGGTTTTAAAAACGCTTTACGATTTACAAGATAACGTTGTGCTTGTAACAGGAGAAGAGGGAATGGGCAAGTCAAGTCTTCTAACTCATTTGTCACTTAAGACAAAACAACTCGATCCTACCGTTTGGATTGTAAGAATAAACCTACCGGAGCACGAGAGAATGGTCAGGATATACATTGGAAAGTCAAAGTCAGTCATTGCCAATGATATGGATAATTTAAAGTTTTTGTGCCTAGTTGCACTTGGCGAGGAATATTATAAACGACAGAAAGAAGAAAAAGGGAGAAAAGAAGAAGAGGATGAACTATTAATTAGGTGGACAGATTCACAAAATTTTATGAGCAGTATAAAATGTGGTAAATCAGATTTTTTTAAGTTGCAAATGTTCCTATATTACTTTTACAACACAGGAAAACTGATATTTATTTTCGATGGCTTGGATGAAATAACCTTTTCACCAATGCAGTCGGAAATAGCATGGATGTCATTAGTGATGTTAGTCAGGAGCATTCCTAGCAAACATAAAGTATGGATCACATTCAGATCCTTGAATATCATTGAGCAAGAGCTGGGACCATCGTACAAACTAGAAGGCTTTTCTCGCTCTGAACAGGAAAAATACTTAAACACATTCTGGAAGAATCACTTCCAAGTTAAGAATTATTCTTTTATGGAAACTGATGATTTTGCATTTTTTAAGAAATATTACTTGGCACCACACCACAGAGAAAACTTAAGAGGATACGCGTTGTATTTGGAATTTTTAAAAATGGAGTATGCGGCTGTTGGCATTGATTTTCCGTATGATAAATATTATAATGATTTTATGAGTAGCTTTGGCGTTTCTGATAGCACATTCTCAACGCCGCGGCATCTGAACAGAGTAGCTAAAGATTTCTTACAGCTCCACTTATCTAAAACCCTATGGTTGTAAATCGTGAGGTTTAAGGCTCTCCCTTCTCCCCCCTCCCCGCCTCACATGTATTTTTTTAAACATACTGATAATTTATTGCATACTATAGTTGACCCGGCGAATTTTGTACCGCCTCATAATTAAATAATGTGCAAAGTTCAATATCTAAAAATTTGCAGAAACCCGAAAATACATTAAAATTTTCATAATATTGTCATTAGATACAACTCAATCAATTTAAAACTTTCAGAAATTACATATTGTTTCTTGTCAAATATTTATAGTGCGTTCAGAAATTTATTTTGTGACTAAACTTAGAAAGATATATGAAGCTAAATAAAAAAAAATCTGTCTTGTTATTAATAATAATAATAATGTCGCAAGTGTCACAACCAACCAGAAACAATTCAGCACATAACAGGAGCATGCACAACTCTCACGCAGACAGACTACACACACAGGCACAATTGTGGCGAATGTAATTCACCAAAAACTAGCACTCAAATACACACTCATACAAAACACAAACACTCCTTACTATAATTACACACCACAAAAATATTAGAAAACGACACACATAAACTTTACTACGACCGCGCCATTCTTACCGATGGGACAATTCACTACAATAGACTGGATATAACCCTACATGATAAAATAAATAAACTAACTTACCTAATAGATATTGCCGTTCCCAACACACACAACATTCAAAAGATTATATCTGAAAAAAATAGTAAATACACAGAACTCAAAGATTAAGTAACTAGAATATGGCGCCAACAAAAAGTTTATGTAGTCCCTATAGTCCTCTCCACAACAGGCGCCATCCCAAATTACCTTCTCCATAGCCTTAAATTACTAAACCTAAAAGAAATCCTGTATATCACACTACAAAAAGCTGCAATTTTAAATACATGTCGCATTGTCAGAAAGTTCATGCAAATATATAAGTAGATGGAAACGAAATAGGTCCTCAACACAACACATCTTTAACGTAACACACCACAAGCTGCATTTACTTGGCTTCGGTCCGTAAATGTTGCAAAAACCAGCCAAAGAGCTGAGAAGAGAAAACACTCTAAAAATAATAATAATAATAATTCATTTATTTCAGGTAAAGAACACCCATTATTACCACACGACATAAATTAATAGAAAACATAATAAATATAAATAAATTAAATTAAATCAGATAGAAAAATATAAAACTAAAATATATACCTAAATATTAAACTATAATAGAAATAAAATAAAAGAGTAAAGGACAGACCAAATAATAATTGAATAAATCAAACTAAACAATCTAAGTATTACTTCCGTATTATTTAATTTCTGAACGCACCCTGTTTGACAGATATGAACAGTTTGTATGGGATAATAAAATTGTTGCTTTTACCTTTGCTTTTATTATTTTCCTTACACCTTCTTCATATTTTCTCACCCTTTAAACCTTCCTTGGACTTCTACAAATATTTCTAACCTCAAATATCCAAGTATCCTCACAAACTTTCGCGTTTATAATATTAGTAGGAAGTTGGATAAGATAGGGTTATTAGAGTTTCATAAAAGGAAGCGCATTCAATATATTGTGTTCAATAATATTTTTAGGAAAGCAAAATAGCAGTTTAGAGGTTCGATTAAATACAAGCTGCGCCAAGGTACCCTACGATATCCTTTAACAGTAATTTCAATATGATAATTTAAACTTAGAGTTGTATTGGTGATTTCAATACCTTTATTTCAGTATATATTGTTACGGACGCGTATCGTATTTTGACCAACATACAAACTGATACTGAAACGTTTTTTTATTATTGAAATGAAAACTTTTTTAGGCGCCTTGGGCATTTTTTGAGATGCGAAAAATTATTGAACTCGCGCCACTGTTACCGTAACCGACACCGCTTCGGATGTGTTCGGCTGTCCTCGGGATGTACTCAGTTTTAATGTATATCGATATGTCAGTAAGTGATGGCAAAGTATTCTGTTTGTGTTTTGCTTTCACTTCTGGCGGCACTCCCGGAGTGCCACTGTTTTTTTTTAGCCACTAATGTTGCATTGCTGGAACACAAAAACGTAAGAAAATTTGAATTTCGCGAGCTTACTTAACGCATTCCCCTTGACCCTATAAAGCACGTTACAAAACTACAATATCATCTTATATTTACAGGACACTAATCATCAGCAGAAGACACGGAATTTGAACCAGTTCATTCTCACAGAAAGCGAGATGTGAAGCGCGATGGGATGCACTACCTAAACGACAACTAGAAGAAAGAAAACGGTGACTTTCATTCTTGAATTATTCTGATATTATTTTCCTGATATGATATCTGTTGCGTCCTAGTGACGAAACAGAAACAATTACAATCAAACCATGGACAATGAAACGTATAAAAAGCGAGCAGGCACGTCGGGCATTCACGGGCAGCTGTATGAGACTAAATTAATTAGTCTACTATATTTCAGAATGATACATGACGACAGTGTTGATCAGTTCAGTTTGGCCACCAATAGAGATGACGTAGGTGCCTTCGATGACATTTGTTTTAAAGCAAAAATAAAGGGATTTAAGAAACCAGTCACTGTTTTTATTCAAGCCAAGCACAGGGAAAACGACAAACTTCTAACGTTTACTAGTGAAACTGATTTGGCCAAATACTTTCATAGTTACTTAGAAATTAGACGGTCTTTTGAACCGAGCAGTAAAGACATGATTTTTGGTGGAAAGTTTGATGAAACTGAATGCTTTTTCGTTTTGTATACTACAGCAAAGGACGATCCCAGTAACGCTATATATAAAGGTTGTTTTGCTGACTATTTGAACGAACTCATAGGAACAGGAGGTTGTTGCACACAGCCCTCACATACAGAGGAAGGCTTGGACTTTTTATGTAAAATAGTAATGAAAGAACAAATCGCAACACTAGCTGAACAGTTAGCGAAGTTCATTTGTGATGACTCTGATAGCGTTATGTCGATGAATAATGATCTGATGTTACGCTATCATGTTATTTTAGCACACAACGTCCTACACGTTTCTGAAATCCAACCTGAAGGACATCAGATTGCCAGCTTCAGACAACACTTCTTTTCAACCAACGAAGAATTTCTTGTGTTGTTCAAAAACATATTGTGCTTAGAGATTCTCAAAAAGCGAAAGTCGGGAGAGACCGATGTACAGAGTTTATTGTTGAAGTTCCTTAGCGAACCCTCCGAGGTAACGACACTAAGTAAACTGTTAGGAAGTGTCCTCACTTATAAAAACAGCAAGCTTGAATTTGTAGGCAAATCAATGACAGACGATCTAAAGCGACAGCTGGATAAAGCAAATGTCTCACAATCAACTGTCTATCAAGCAGCAGAACTGGCTGTTAAATACTATTTATTATCTCTGAAGCTGAAAGTTCCAGCTGTCTTTGGCAACAAAGATTTAGCAATAAGAGGGAAACCTGAGAAAGTCGAAAAGAGGCTAAACCACCTAACATTAAAAATCATAGAAATATTTAAAAAGTCGAATCCCAACAACATCGTCACTATGGATGAATCTCTGGGAGATGGATTTCTTCAGTTAAATGGAGGCATAGCTTCTGCTGTCGGCAACATACTCGTTTTCGATGAAAATTCTAAACTTTTAAAGTTTACAGACAACTGTGAATCACTAGGCAATCTTGCCAGAAGATGGTATGAATCGTTGAAGAGTAAAATCGAAAATTTGCACGAATATAAATTGGATGTGAAAGTCAAAAACTTTCCAAAACTGTCATTCGAACGAGGAGAATACGACGTGAGTTTGGTGAGAGATTTCTATGACAAATTACTGTTTTACACAAACCAAGCTGATCAAAAGGGTGTAGAGGAAATTCTGAGAAGAGAAATAGAGGATCACCCGTGCAGTGACGTAAACAACTTCAGAGTTCGATCTGACGTGATATTTCTAAAATATCATGATGAAATACAAAAACTGTGGATGACGCCTAAAGTGGGATCATATCTTACAAAGAAAAGCAAAATATATGAGAATGCTGTATCGAATGCCATGAGTGAGCCATTAATGGGTGTTTTAAATATAATGCATAAGATTAAGTATAAAGATTATACATTTAATGAAAACGCTTTAAAACTATTCGAGTTGCATGGCCAGATTTTAGGAACTGTTATTGCTACGGAAAGCTGTGAGTTAACAGTTGCTAAGGTGGCACAATATCTAGGAAATAAAGATTGTGTTGTGTTAGACATGGAGTTCATTTTCAAACTGCCACTGAAGAACCACAACACTTTATGTAAAGAATTGACGAACACAACTAAGGAAAAGATACTCATTATTGTTTACAATAATTTTAAAAATTCTAAGGATTCTAGTAAAAGGCTCGAAAATATCGCAAAAGCTGTTGAAAGCAAGAAAAGAATAATCGTTACGAACAAGATTTCAGTTGACATTATGACTGAATATTTCTCACAAGCATGTACCGTATTGTATGATAAAAGAAATGTTTTCACCGACTTGAGTGTTCAATCGCAGAAGCATTTCTTAACGACTTCTAAAATAAAAGTTCAAGGTGAAGACGTTAGCTTAGATATAATCGGACATGATCAGTCTGTGCGACTTATTGACGAAGATGTTTTTAGTAAAATTATCAATAACGAAACTATCGAAATTGGTGATATGGCTATTTATAATATCCATTTAACACAGTTTTACATTGACAGACGGGTCAGTCGTACCAAAACACAGGAACACGATAAGTTTGATAATGTCAAAGACAAGGTTTTAAAAACGCTTTACGATTTACAAGATAACGTTGTGCTTGTAACAGGAGAAAAGGGAATGGGCAAGTCCTGTCTTCTAACTCATTTGTCACTTAAGACAAAACAACTCGATCCTACCGTTTGGATTGTAAGAATAAACCTACCAGAGCATGAGAGAATGGTCAGGATATTCAATGGAGAGTTAGTCATTGCCAATGATTCGGATCATTTAAAGTTTTTATGTCAAGTTGCACTTGGCGAGGAATATTATAAACGACAGAAAGAAGAAAAACGGGGAAAAGAAGAGGGTGAATTAGTATCAATTGGGTTGACAGATTCACAACATTTTATGTCCATTATAACATGTGGTAAATCAGAATTATTTAAGTTGCGAATGTTTCTACATTACTTTTACAACACAGGAAAACTGATATTTATTTTCGATGGCTTGGATGAAATAACCGTTTCATCAATGGAGTCGGATATAGCATGGATGTCAATACTGAGGTTAGTCAGGAGCATTCCTAGCAAACATAAAGTATGGATAACATTCAGATCCTTGAATATCATTGAACGAGTGTTCGGACCATCGTACAAACTAGAAAACTTTTCTCGCTCTGAACAGGACAAATACTTAAACACATTCTGGAAGAATCACATACAAGTTAAGAATTATTCTTTTATGGAAACTGATGAATTTGCATTTTTTAAGGAATATTACTTGGCATCACACCACAGAGAAAACAAACACTTAAGAGGATACGCGTTGTATTTGGAATTTTTAAAAATGGAGTTAGCGGCTGTTGGCATTGATTTTCCGTATGATAAATATTATAATGATTTTATGAGTAGCTTTGGCGTTTCTGATAGCACAATCTCATGTTTTCCTAGCGACACAACGCCGTGGCATCTGAACAGAGTAGCTAAAGATTTCTTAGAGCTCCACTTATGTAGTACCCCATGGTGATAAATCGTGAGGCTTAAGGCTCTCCCTTCTCCCCCCTCCCCGTCTCGTGTCTAATTTTTTTAAACAGAATGATAATTTATTGCATACTAGCTGACCCGGCGAATTTTGTACCGCCTCAGAATTAAATAATGTGCAAAGACGACACGGTTGGCGCAGTGGCTGAGCGATCGACTGTTGCGCTGCGTGTCGGGGGTTCGATTCCCGCACGGAAAAAATATTTGTATTGCCTACAGGTAGTTGTTCCGGGTCTGGCTGTTTGTGTATGTGAATTTAAATGTTTGTAAACGCACCCACGATACATGAGAAATTCCTAGTATGGGGCAACGTATTAAAAAAAAAATAAAAAAAACAAAGTTCAATATCTAAAAATTTGCAGAAAACCAAAAATACATTAAAATTTTCTTAATATTGTCATAAGATACAACTCAATCAATTTAAAACTTTCAGAAATGACATATGTATGTATTTGTTTGTTGTCAAATATTTATAGTGCGTTCAGAAATTTATTTTGTGACTAAACTTGGAAAGATATATGAAGCTAAATAAAAATAAATCTGTCTTGTCATTAAACTAAAATAGAAATAAAATAAAAGAGTAAAGGACAGACCAAATAATTGAATAAATCAAACTAAACAATCTTATCATCTCCGTATTATTTAATTTCTGAACGAACCCTGTTTGACAGGTACAAACAGTTTGTATAGGATAGGTAATAAAATTGTTGCTTTTACCAGTGCTTTTATTATTTTCCTTACATCTTCTTCATATTTTCTCACCCTTTAAACCTTCCTTGGACTTCTACAAATATTTCTAACCTCAAACATCCAAGTATCCTCACAAAGGACAATGCCAATTTTCGGCTCGAATCGTGGTAGCTTCCGACAGACATTCTATAACAATGATAATTCATGCTATAAAACAGTAAGAATTATGCAATATAAATAAAATCTGTAGAAGTACACCGTTAAAAAGTAATTTTAAATAGTTATTCAATTTATCAACACATTTCATAGCTACAATTTCAATTAGAAATGTTGCCAATGCCTAAATAGAATAATATCGATACGAAAATACACTTGCAAATCGATTACAGTAATATCAATATGAAGCTACGTAAGTGAATTTATTATTTACATAAGTCGTACCTCGTAATTCTTATAATAATAAATAGCGTTTAATTTTTGAATATATATTTTATAGTAATGTAACTAATGTAATAATTAAAAATAATGCAATTCGATTATCGATACCGTTTAGAATAGTTTATTCCTAATAATGTTATTATAGTACTGGCAACACTTAACGGAAAACTTTAACTTGTATTTGTCATTGTCAAAAAGTTTGACTTCTCACTTCTCCCGCAAAGTGTTACAGTGTTTTTTCGAGTTTTATTTATTGCTGTTTTTTTATACTCCGATTTTTCTACCACTTACGACTACCTTGGCTGTTGGAACTGAACCTAAACCTGTATTACTCGCTGACCCAGCTCGCCTAACCGAACATCTGAACCTTCCTAATTGTTGACCTGGCTTTTCTCACACGGATATCTGAACCTAACCGTCTAAACCAATAAATAGTCAAAGATGCGACATACATATATATAATATACATATATATATATATATACTTTTAGCAAATTATCCTCTCATCATATATTATATGATGAGAGGATAATGTGCTAAAAGTCATTAATTTAATTAATCATCAGTTTATTTCATGTTATTGTTCAAATCAGAAGTATTAAGAGGTCAACTTTAAAGAGCCATAACTTTTTTTAGTGTACTTCTTATAGAAAACTAATTATACTATCAAATTCTATAATAATTTTCCTTTTTTATTAGTATTGCCCAAAATCGGTCTTGGTCTTGCAGTCTTGGTCTTGTTCTTGCATTTTTGCAAGACCAAGACCAAGACCAAGACCGACTTATTTTAGCAAGACCAAGACCAAGACTGAACCCTGCAAGACTTGAGCAAGACAAGACTAAGCCTGCAAGACTCTTGCGTCTCGCAGTTAAGTCAAACTGAGATTTGGGCGTTATAGTAGGTATTTGGTTTCAATCCAGATTATGCGAAAATGGGTGTATTTTTTTTATGAAACAGTAAATTACATTGTTGAATTGCATTCAAAACTAAAATTATTGTTGATAATAAAAAAATATCGAAAAATTACGTGACTATCAATACACTTCTGCACGTTTTTTTAATCTAAGTAGTTTGTTCAGAATCGGCTTCTGAATCCATTTCCGTCATCAAAAATAGGTGTTAAATTTTGACGGAAAAATCTTTTAAATTACTTAAATTAGAAACACAGTATCATGACAAATTAATACAATCCTTAACTCAAGGAAAATGAAACCTTAACTCAGAGCAATAAAGGTTACTTAAACGCACGACATTATTTGTATTTCGCTCACAGGTCGTAATACACACACGTAAATAATATCAATGCATTTTACAATAAAAGTAGTGTGCGTCAAATTAAATAGGTAATTTAAAGGAATTTCAACTTTATCTCCAATATGTAAGGCTTGTTTGAATGCACGACCAAACTTAGTGCGGTCATCAGAGTAGCCCTACACACACACACAAACAAATTTTAGGCATTAATACAAAATAAAATTATTGAATTTGAAGAAATTTGAACCTTATTGCAAAGAAATAAAGCATTTGTCGGCAACCTCTTTGACGTTTTATACGAAATGCCGACAAACACGCCGCCGCTACCGCCGAATAACATGAGTACCTAACATTAAAATTATTAAAAGCTAGTCATCCGCCGGTAGCGACCTAGTGTAGTTGTTCTGCAGTTTACTTCCGTGACATTTTTGATTCCGTGCTTGATGGCTTTCCGGTACACCAACATACAATACACGGAGATGGTGAGAACCCTGGCTCGCTGTCTTGATAATGTCGCGTTAGCTTGTCGGGAGTTCAATGACCGTTTTGGCTGCAGTGTGAGCGCCAGGACGATGCTGGCTGCAACTCAGCGACTGAGGGACTCTGGGACGTTCCTTCCTAATACGGCTTTGGACAGAGGGACGAATGTGCGGACTACTCGTCTGCAAGAGCGTTCTCAACCATTTCGATGAACATCCAGAGGACAGCTCGAGAGAAACAGCACCCCAGTTCGACTGCAGCCACATGTACGTGTGGCGAACGTTGCGTGCTGATGGTGAACACCCATATCATCTTCGACGGTGTCAAGACCTAACGCCGAAGACGGTGCTCCCGCGCATTTCACGTGGACCGTTCGATGGCATCTGGATGCGGAGTATGGCAGTCGCTGGATAGGTCGCGGAGGACCTGTGCCGTGGCCTCCCAGATCGCCAGACTTACACCGCTAGACTTTTTTTTGTGGGGTCGCCTAAAATCGCTCGTGTATGTCAGTCAATCTACAAGTGTCGAGGAGCTAAAAACAAAAATTCAACAAGCATTTGTGACGGTGAAAAGTGATACTGAAGTGCTTACAAAATTGATAATAAGTGCATAGTTCAAGACGGCGGTCATTTTGAAACTTTAATGAAAGTGGATCGCAGAAATAGTGCAAATTAATAACCTAAGTGTTAAGTGTAAATAGTCCAGTTCTGTAAGTACCTACTTCTTCCTATCAATACGATTGTATTCTAATCACTGTAAAAATTGTTATTATAATCTTTTAAACACGCCGTCTTTGCATATTTTTGTAGTACAAACAATAAACTGGACCTACCTAAACACAACGAACAGAGGGATCGCGGGATTCGCGGGGGTGCAATCTCGAAAGATAGGTAGGTAGATAAAAACTGCAAGCAGCGGCGCGCGGCGCGGTGCGTAGAGACTAAATTCAAAGCCTGTGAAAGTTCGATAGAAAAAAAATAATTTTACACGGTGATATCGCTTATCAATATCACATCTAGCTAATGTTCGATAATTTAATGATCGTTCATACGGCCATAGGTAGGTATTTAATGCCTACATTAGGCAAAACCTAATTTTTAGGTCCATGATACACACGTGCACATGAATAATATCAAAGCATTTTACATTTGGATTCGAGCGCGTTTAATAAAACAGTTGATGTAAGAGAATTTAATCCTTCCGTGCAAATAATAAGGCTTATTGAAATGCGCGACCGATTTGTATTCCGCATGTCTCACTAATTGATTTGTTGAGAAATGTCGAAATAGGTAGTAGACAATTTTCTGGTTCCTATGAGCTATGTCCTTTGCAAATGTACCGTAAGAATAATGTGAAAGAGCGAGATGCACAAAACCGGCGACCCTTTGAGACCGCGCGCGCGCGCTTCCTCCGGGCTGCCGGCCGGCCATCTTCAAAGTAGGTATTTTTTACTGTTTGTGATTAAAATCTTGTAAGCAATGATTTTTGTTTCACGTAGGTAATTAGCAGAAAACACGCTTATCAGAGGTAGCTAATAATATCGCGAAAGTTACGCATCTGAGATAAATATTTTTTACCCGCGTGTGCCGCACGGAGTCCGGGCGCTTCGCCCTTCATTAGTTTCGAATTTCGGGTAAAAAGTCGCAGTTTTAAATGCATCCCCGTTACTAAGCGTAAAGTCATTCATGTTGATAATTTCACTTGCTAGAAAATTATCAATCATTACACTGTAAACTCAATTAAGTAAGTATCAAAAGTTATTAATTCATAATATCAGTCTGTGACATTTTAGGTTTTTTTTTACTATTGATAGGCGCGCGTTTGACCACTATCTCACCTGATGTAAGTAAAATTCGTTCATTGAACTAACGCACATCTATGCCTATAACTATGGTCAGCTGGCGGGCGCTCGAATGTGCGTGTCGCGTCGGCTGCTAATATTGCATGAGTGTGTGTGTAGGCATGTTGCTGCACATACGTTTTGCGTTTAGTAAGGATAACTATTTTATAAAAAACGACCCGGTTTGGCTTAAATTTATTTAATTACGGGTGTTGTTTTAGACTTATAATTTTATATTCTAATTGGGGTGTCTGAGGTATTGCGCTTAATCCGTTACACGTTGTAGATGATTAAAATGCCTCATGTGACGCGTCTGTTAGATTCATTGGGATTCATGGCCGACTCGACACCGCGCGGGGATTCCCGCAATCTTCCGCATTTTTTGTCAGGTTCAAGCATTTATGCACTTTATTGTAATAATTTTAAAGTTTATTTTCAAGTGCGTTAATAATACGAGGAGACCGCTTGGCGCTGCGGTCCCTTTGTGGCGGCATTTGAAAGTGAATAGCGTAGGTACGAAGACAGTGTTGACCTCGCAAATGAACTTTAGCGATATAGCTGATCAGGTAGCCCTTTCGAGTTTTATTTACATTGCTGTTTTAAGTGAAACAAGTGAATTTACAATTTTTTAATTAAAAATCTCATTGGGTCAGATAGAAATAATGATTTTATACAGTTTAGAGTAAAAAAATTGCAGAAAAAAACGTAAAAATTAAGAAAAAGCCGACGAAAAATTTCAACGCAGGGGGGGTCCAGAATCATGTACAGACGCCAAGCACATCAAGCTACCCGAAACTGTCAAATTTTCCCAATCAATTTTGAACCTTATGCTTTAGCGATAAAGTTGAAAATCTATTAAAGAAATTTGACAGATTGTAGTAGGTTGATGTGCTGGCGTCTGTACCTACTGAATCCATGGTAAGCGGTTGCGCGTCGATGTCCCTGCCACAATAATGCAATATGCAATAGGCTAATAGGTATTTGAATGTAGTCTAGTCTAAGTAGTAGAGTCTCGCAAGACTTGCGAGACTCTTGCTGCAAGACCAAGACCAAGACCAAGACTGAGAGCGCAATACCAAGACCAAGACCAAGACCAGGTGTATTGACGCAAGACCAAGACCAAGACTGGCTAAGGTCTTGTCTTGGTCTTGCATTTGGGCAACACTATTTTTTATGAAATACCTATAGATCATCTTGGTCGGTTCTGGCCGAGTCTTGTAGAAAACCTTGGCATTGTCCTTTCGCGTTTATAACATTAGTAGGAAGTTGGATAAGATAGGATTTACAAAAGGAAGCGCATTTAATATACTGTGTTCAATAATATTTTTAGGAAAGCAAAATAGCAGTTTAGAGGTTCGATTAAATACAAGCTGCGCCAAGGTATCCTGCGATATTCTTTGTGATTTAAATATGATAATTTAAACTTAGAGTTGTAATAATTGGTGATTTCAATATCTTTATTTCAGTATATTTTGTTACGGACGCGTATCATATTTTGACCAACATACAAACTGATACTAAATAGTTTTTTATTATTGAAGTGAAAATTTCTCTAGGCGCGTTAGGCATTTTTTGAGATGGGAAAAAACTATTGAACTCGCGCCAGTGTTAACGTAACCGACACCGCTTCGGATGTGTTCGGCTGTCCTCGGGATGTACTCGGTTTTAATGTATATCCGATATGTCAGTGAGTGATGGCAAAGTGAATACTTTGTGTTTTGCTTTCACTTCTGTCGGCACTCCCGGAGTGCCACTGTTTTTTTTAGTTTTTTAATGTTGCACTGGTGGGTAACCTAACAAAAAAACGTAAGAAAATTCTTATTTCGCGAGCTTCCTTAACGCATTCCCCTTAACCCTATAAAGCACGTTACAAAACTACAACATCATCTTATATTTTCAGGACACTAATCATCAGCAGAAGACACGGAATTTGAACCAGTTCATTCTCACAAGCAGGCTCGAAGGCGAGATGTGAAGCGCGATGGGATGTACTAGCTAAATGACAACTAGAAGAAAGAAAACGGTGACTTCAATTCTTGAATTGCTCTGATATCGTGTGTTGCGTCCTAGTGACGAAACAGAAACAATTACCAACAAACCATGGACAGTGAAACGTATAAAAAGCGAGCAGGCACGTCAGGCATTCAGGGGCAGCTGTATGAGACTAAATTAATTAGTCTAATATATTTCAGAATGATACATGACGACAGTGTTGATCAGTTCAGTTTGGCCACCAATAGAGATGACGTAGGTGCCTTCGATGACATTTGTTTTAGAGCAAAAATAAAGGGGTTTGAGAAACCATTGAGTGTTTTCATTCAAGCTAAACACAGGGAGAACGATAGACCTCTAACCTTTACTAGAAAAACTGATTTGGCCAAATATTTTGATAGTTACTTGGAAATTAGACGGTCCTTTGAACCGAGCAGTAAAGACATGATTTTTGGAGGAAAATTTGATGAAACTGAATGCTTTTTCGTTATGTATACTACAGCGAAGGGCGATCCGAATAACAAAAAATATGAAGGTAGTTTTGCTCACTTTTTTAATGAACTCGTAAGAACAGGAGGTTGTTGTACACAGACATCATACACAAATGAAGGCTTGGACTTTTTATGTAAAATAGTTATGAGAGAACAAATCACATCACTAGCTGAACAGTTAGCGAAGTTCATTTGTGATGACTCTGATAGCGTAATGTCGATGAATAATGATCTGATGTTGCGCTATCATGTCATCCTAGCGCTTAAGGTTTTACACGTTTCGGAAACCGAACCTGAAGGACACCGGGTTGTTAATTTCAGACAAGACTTCTTTACATCCAACGAAGAATTTCTTGTGCTATTCAGAAACATATTGTGCTTAGAGGTTCTCAAAAAGCGAAAGTCGGAAGAGTCCGATGTACAGAGTTTATTGTTGAAGTTCCTTAGCGAACCCTCTGAAGTAACGACATTAAGTAAACTGATAGGAAGTGTCCTTACTTATAAAAACAGCAAGCTTGAATTTGTAAGCAAATCGATGGCAGACGATCTAAAGCAAGAACAGCTCGACAAAGCCAATGTCTCTCAATCGACTATCTATGAAGCAACCGAACTGGCTGTTAAAGAATATTTACTATCTCTGAAGCTGAAAGTCCCAGCTTCCTTTGGCAACAAAGACTTAACAATAAGAGGCAAACATGAGAAAATTGAAAAGAGATTACACTACTTATCATCAAAATTTGTAGAAATATTAGAACAATCGAAACCCAATAACATCGTCATTATGGATGAGTCTCTGGGAGATGGATTTCTTCAGTTAAATGGAGGCATAGCTTCTGCAGTCGGCAACATACTCGTTTTCGATGAAAGTTCTAAACTTTTAAAGTTTACAGACAATTGTGAATCACTAGGCAATCTTGCCAGAAGATGGTATGAATCGTTGAAGAGTAAAATCAAAAATTTGCACGAATATAAATTGGATGTGAAAGTCAAAAACTTTCCAAAACTGTCATTCGAACGAGGAGAATACGACGTGAGTTTGGTGAGAGATTTCTATGACAAATTACTGTTTTACACAAACCAGGCTGATCAGAATGGTGTAGAGGAAATTTTGAGAGGAGAAATAGAGGATCATCCGTGCAGTGACGTAAACAACTTTAGAGTTCGATCTGACGTGATATTTCTAAAATATCATGATGAAATACAAAAACGGTGGCTGACGCCTAAAGTGGGATCATATCTTACAAAGAAAAGCAAAATATATGAGAATGCTGTATCTAATGCGATGAGTGAGCCATTAATGGGTGTTTTAAACATAATGCATAAGATTAAGAACAAAAACTATACATTTAATGAAAACGCTATAAAACCATTCGAGTTGCATGGCCAAATTATAGGAACTGTTATTGCTACGGAGAGTTGTGAGTTAACAGTTGCTAAGGTGGAACAATATCTAGAAAATAAAGACCATATTGTGTTAGACTTGGAGTACATATTCAAACTGCCCTTGGAAAACCACAACACTTTATGCAAAGAATTGACGGTCACTAATAAGGAGAAGTTACTTATGATTTTTTGCAATACTTTTCAAGATTCGAGAAATTCTTGTAAAAGGCTTGAAAGTATCGCGAAAGCTGTTGATGGCAAGCCGATAATAATAGTTACGAAGAAGACTTCGGTCGACATTATGACTGAATGTTTCTCACAAATAAATAATGTTTTGAACGATGAAAGCACTGTTTACACCGACTTGAGCTTTGAATCGCAGAAGAAGTTCTTAGCGTCTTCCAAAATAAAAGTTCAAGGTGAAGACGTTAGCTTAGCTGATTTAATCGGAGAGGATGAGTCTGTGGGACTTATTGACGAAAATGTTTTTAATAAACTTACCAATAACGAAACTATCAAACTTGGTGATACAGCTACTTATAATAATTACAGAAAGCAGTTCTACATTGACAGACGGGTCAGTCGCCCCAAAAATCAGAAACTTGGTGTGTTTTATGATGTCAAAGACAAGGTTTTAAAAACTTTTTACGATTTAGAAGACGACGTTGTACTTATAACAGGAGAACTGGGAATGGGTAAGTCAACTCTACTTACTCATTTGTCACTTAAGACAAAGGAACTCTATCCTAAAGTTTGGATTGTGAGAATAAACTTACCGGAGCACGAAATAATAGTCAAATTATTAAACGAAAATTCAGACAATACTTCGGAATTTTTTAAGTTTTTGTGTCAAGTTGCACTCGGCGAGGAATACGATAAAAGACAGAAAGAAGAATGGAGACAGGAAGAAGGTGAATTAACAATAGAGGTCGAAGATAAAATTAATAGAAAAGTTTTCCCATTGAAATGTTTAGGTGGTAAATCAAAAGTATTTCAGTTGAAAATGTTTCTACATTATTACAACACAGGAAATCTGATATTCCTTTTCGATGGCTTGGACGAAATAAAGATTTCATCAAAGTGGCAGTTTGAAACAGCAGTCTTATCATTACAGACGTTAGTCAGGAGTATTTCTCATCATCAGCATAAAGTATGGATTACAAGCAGATCTGTGAACATCATTGAGCAAGAGCTGGGACCATCGTACAAACTAGAAAACTTTTCTCGTCTTGAACAAGATACACACTTACATTCATTGTGGAAGTTCAACATACAACTTAAGAATGTTTACTTCAAACAAATCCTGGAACATGATTGTTTTGTAAATGAAATGCACATGTTTTTACAAATAAACCTCCACAAAATAGGGTACTTAAGAGGGTACGTGCTGTTTTTGGAATTTTTAAAAATGCAGTCAACGTCTGTTTGCATTGATTTTCCGTACGATAAATTTTATCATAAATTTATGATCAACTTTGGCCTTTGCGATAGCACAATCTCATGTTTTCCAGACGACATAATGCCGTGGGATCTGAGCGCATTAGCTCTAAGATTCCAAATTCAATTAGAAAACATGCGGGAAATTCTTTTTCCTCTGTGGCAATGGAAAACAAACATTTAGTTAGTATAGATTGATACCTTCCTGCTGTCTTGTATGGATCAGAATGTTGGGCCACAAAAGGGATGAATGAATTTGCGTGCAGCTGAGTTGAGAATGCTAAGATGGATATGTGGTGTTACACGAATGGATAGAATAAGAAATGAGTATATAAGAGGAACTCTGAAAGTGGCACCGGTAACTGAAAAGTTGTGTGGAAATCGGTTGTCATGCTATGGGGAATGAGGAAAACGCCGTGAGAAGAGTTTTGGGTATGAATGTCAATGACTATAAGAGAAGGGGAAGACCAAAGAAACGATGGATGGACTGTGTGAGTGATGATATGGTTAAAAAGGACCCGTGCCTACTGAAGTGACGACTGATAGAGAAGTATGGAAGAAAAACACGTTTTTCATGTTTTGTCGACAAATAAATTGGGATAAGGGCAAGAGGTTGGTGACAATGAGATTGATACCTACAACACTACCTGCTCGGTCTTTATGAATTAATTATTATTAACTAACCCTACATACAATCAAGTAGACTCTTAAGCCATGGTTATTGTCGCTGAACTATGACGAAACAGAGAAAGTTATCATATCCATTTCGTAACACTAAAACCCCTCCTAACCAATCATTGACATACACACATATACACTCACCCAAACACACACACACATAAACTCAATACAGGCTTCTTGTAACCGCTTTAAGTTTATCTTACTTTTTTATTGTTCCCATATTCTTTTTATTATTGTTTATTTTTTTGCATAAGATTCCAATGATGTATAAAACTATAGATACGTTGTCCGCACTCTAAAATGGCAACATGAAATGAAGCCAATTGGCCACATTGCGCTCAGTCACGCACCAACCTGTCGCGCGAGCGCGACGCTATCATATTTGTTTTTAATTTATATCGTATGTGAAAACCTGTGCAAGACATAAAGAAAATATGCCGTCGTGTGTTTTCAGAGGATGTAAAAATTATACCCCAAAAGTTAAAGACAAAAATGTGTCATTTCACGCGTAAGTTTACAAAACTAGATTATTTTATTTTATTTTGTACGACGCTGCGTCTAATGGCGGCCGGCGCATGAAGTGACTCTGATAGCTACGTCACTCATGCGCTCGACCAATGAGCATGTAATTTGACTATTACTTATCCTGTGACGTAACTGAAGATGTTTATTTATCTCCCTCTAGCAACAGACATCCCGCCGTACGGTGTCATATTTTCTTTCCCTTTCTTTACGCGTATAAGTAGTTATCTAGTATTTTCGCCGTTTTTAAGCGCCGAGATGTTGGTTGATAACGTGTCTATATATAATACGTCATTGTAAGATTCTGTAATATTTCCTACTGGGAGAGGGCACTGGCTCTTGTAACACAGGTCTATCACCTAGCACAGGAGTCAGGGACTTCACACTATTTTGTAACCACTTTCTTGTCTAATAAAGATTATTATTATTAACTGATAAGAGACTGTAATTAATTTAACTGAGATAGAGACTGCCCGTTTAGTTATTTTCATAGTGTAATGTCGTACGGTATTCTATTGTGGGGAAATGCCGCCGATATTCAGACTATCTTTGTTTTGCAGAAGCGTGCTGTTCGATCAATTTATAAATTAAGTCCGAGACTCTCTCTCAGAGACAAATTTAAAGAGATTAATGTGTAGCGGTATCTACAACGCTACATGCAAACAACGCGTCATACTGACGTCACGCAAATCCTGCATCGCGCAAGCAGAGTTTACCGCGCAACTAGCATAGATACAACGGCCCGACACGAATCAACGGGCAGTTGCCCACCAGACACAACACCCGTCTGGTCTGAGGATCCTCCCTTTTCTATAGAGTATGAGTGAACTTTACACCCTGTTCCTCATACCTCTATACTGGTGACCCCGAACATGAATGTCAGCGCAGCCTTCGTGCAAATACTTCAGCGTGACGTCATCATCATCACTCCCGCAAGCGTTAGCGGCGAGTCACCCAGCCAGCCAGCTCCCACGGCTTCAACGGGTATCCTGACCACCAGCATGCAGCGACCGCGCATACCTGGTCATCACCCTCAGCAACCTCGGCACAGCACACTGCACTTTCGGCCGGTCAACAAGAAGAGCTCAATTCCTCTCCTGGTCGACGCAGCAGCCAGCCTCAACTCGGCGCTGTACTACATCCGACGCACTGGAGCATAACGCAGCGCCACCCCGACTCACTGGGGACATATTCGCAGACAGTTCCGACTCACCGTGAACTATGCGGCAACCGGTTCCGACTCACTGGAACCTCAGCTGGCCTGGCAAGCATCGCAAGATACAAGACTCAGCCCACTATCGACCTCCGGTCTCCGGGGGGGAGTGATGTAGCGGTATCTACAACGCCACATGCAAACAACGCGTCATACTGACGTCACGCAAATCCTGCATCGCGCAAGCAGAGTTTACCGCGCAACTAGCATAGATACAACGGCCCGACACGAATCAACGGGCAGTTGCCCGCCAGACACAACACCCGTCTGGTCTGAGGATTCTCCCTTTTCTATACAGTATGAGTGAACTTTACACCCTGTTCCTCATACCTCTATAAATGTAATGACTGTGCCTTCTCAGTATATTTATGAAAATCTTTTATATGCCCATAAAAATATAAAATTGTTCAAAAAATACAGTGATATCCATAATATAAATTCTAGAAACAAACACAAATTTGTTGTACCTACAACAAGGCTCAAGAAAAATAGGTGGCTCGTTCAGATGCCAATGTATACGCTTTTATAATAAACTACCAAGCCACGTTCAAGATCTAAGTCTTAATAAATTTAAATCATTAATTAAACGGAAGTTGTGCAAGAAAGCCTTTTATACTGTTAAAGATTATATTGAGGACAAAAAGGCTTGGGATTGAGCTGCTTCCAATTTCTGCATCAAAATAAAAAACAAAAACACTCAAAAGTGTTTTTGTTTTTTGTATTTTTTGTAATATACACATTGACATTAATTTGTAAACTTTATTTTTTTTTTTCATATGGGTGATTTTACCTGAAATAAATGAATTTTATTTAATACTAACATTAGTTTTAAGTACCATTGTTATTAACAAAATATGGACCTGGTCTGAATTAAATGTTTTATTATTATTGTTATCTATTAATGATTTAAAAAAAAACAATGACATTTGCTATACACTTTGTAAAGTATTACATTATTTTAATTATTGTGAATGCGAAGACGATGTGGGTCATTTATTTTATTCATTTTATATTTTTTTATTATTCTCTCCATATGCTGGCAGTTTGAGTAATTTATGTGGCCTACCCAAATGTCCTTTCTTTGGTATTGTTCGTCGAATCGTTGAGCTCCTTAAGTCTTGAGTTGAGCTGCACGATTTCTGACAAATGCGTGCACTGACTAGACAGGTCCTCTCAATGTGTGTGGTTCTTTCCTCAAAAGACCATCTCAGACATCGACCTACATGGTCTTCATATAACCTGACCAAGATTATGTCTGGACTTTAAAAGAGACTATGACTTCTGAGTTTGTTTCGGCCTTTCTTCTCAGAGTAGTCAGATAGGAAACGCCGACCTCATCTAGTTTAAAAAATACATGATTGACGTGTAAAAGTGTTTGTGAAAACCTACTTACAAAAATAAAATCATTTATCATTAATTAGGTATTACACGAATTTAATTTTGTTATTTTTTTCTATGTGATAGAAATGTATGGTAGTACTAAATTAGGTATTACATTGTACGCGTAGATTCGGCCTGATGGCGTGTTTTTTAAACCCTGTATTATGTTATATATGTACTAAGTATTGATCAAAAGTAATCTTATGTACTTATTCTTTTAAATAAAGTGTATTCAATTAACGGTTTATAAGTTTTACTCCGATGATCCTAGTTTATCTTTTGTGACTTCGAGTTACAGCCCAAGTAGCACAGATAGCTGTATAACTACTCACTTTTAGACCTATTTGAAACTCTATGCGTATTAAGACTCTTTTAAGAGTACACTGGTGATCCTACAGCTGCATAATAGCTGTCAGTGATATTTAAACAGCTTAGGCTGATTAAGAGTTGCATTATGGCTGATTAAGATTGACAAAACTACCATTAATACGCTTAGAGTGCTATAAAGGTATATTTTCAACGACGCTATTCAGCTTTTAACCTTTTCTAATGCCTTAGCAGTAGTAAGGGCTGTTTAGTGGATGAAAATACGCCAAATGCTGTATAAGAAGGTATTTGTGAACTCCTATTACACTGACTTACTAAAGGGGCACGTGTGAACTATTATGACGTTAATAGCTGTATAATGGATGATTTGTGGGATGATTACAGCTTATTGCTGAATATGTCTAAGGCTAATCAGCCTTTATACTGCCATTGATAGTGTCTGCATAGCGGCTGTTTAAACATTCACTAGATGCGTCGCAGCTGCTTAGAGACTCACTAGTGTATCGAATTAACGGCTTTAACTTTATAGTGGTACACATAAGTACCTTTAATCAGACTTTATCTAAATAAAAGTAACATGTGGTACTGTAATCAGTCAGTGTAACTTGTAACGTTGATGGCGAATATATTCGCTATCAACGTTACATTTTTTCAACTTTTATGATGTTTTGTGTATGAATTAGAAATTTATTGCATTAGTTTTTATTTCCTGATAACATAAAATAACTTTTTATGTTATAATTCTTTTCAAAGCACTAAAAATTGTTTATTCAAGTTTTCATCACGGCTTATTTATATCATAAAACTAATTAAAAACAGAATATTTTCGAGGCGCACTAAAATTTTCTTAGACAATATATATGTATAATGTCAGTGAAATTACATTCCCAATCATTTTTCTTTTATTAATGTGTAAAACATAGCAACTTTAATAATATATGAATATTATCCACGTACAATTCACTCCACGAAATAAGTGTTCAATTGGCAGCTATTGGGTATTTGCTTCTATATGTTTGCTACATCAAATATGTTCACTTTTACACTGGCCGCAAGCAGCCTTTCCCGGTTTAAAACATCTATCAAGAGCGTAGATGTGACATATTTACTGAATAAAGAGTAACTTGTGATCTCTTAGTCAGTCGATATTCAGCGCATAGTACTGTCGTTACCCTTTATAACACTGTTAAATTGCTGCTACACAGCTCCTAAGCAGTTACGTGAACTTAAGGCTGAATAATTTGTGCCCATTTAAGAGTTATAAGAGCTGTATAAGGCCCTATACAACCCTTATTCAGCTTTTTTATTCAGCTTTAAGCATGATGGGAATCCGTTATTCGGCTGATAAGCAGCCTTGTGTGCTACTTGGGAGCTCTATGAACTTTAATGGGCGTGCTCGATTAAATGTGCAATACTGGATTTGCACATTTAAGCGGGTGCGCCCTATATTCAAATTCAAATATTTTATTTCGGAATTACATCCGTATTATGTTAGTAGTATAACTTAGCCTAATATTAGTATACAATTAAATTTACAATTAAACAACTTGAATAACAATGAACTGTTCGTTCAATGGCACACCAGTTTATTTGGATAAGTGTGTCTGAACACTTACCCACCTTCGTAGGAGAGGAGAGTCCCACCGGTCTGAAAAGACATTCAGAATGCCATTGAAGGAGGAGCGCAAGCATGTCATCATGGAAGCGCATCGCTTCCGCATGATTGCGGTGAACCCGTCGACGGTCGCTTCCGCGAACATCCCTGATGCGCTACATCGCCACGGCAACCCCAAAAGCACCCTGAATGCGTTATTGTACTGTACGCGCAGGTCGCTGTATGCCCGCTGGGTATACTTGGTCCACAGGCTGCACGTGTAAAACGACTGGCAGTAGGCCTTAAAAAGCGTTATCTTTATCGAATCAGTACAGCGTGCAAACCTGCGGGCCAGCATGTTACAACGGACAGCCAGCGACCTGCGCTCCCTATGTCTACATTGTCTTTTAAGTCATCAGTGACCCAGTGGCCCAAATTCTTAAATCTCGAAACCCGACCTAAGGGAGACCCAGAGAGTGAAAGTTCAGGTAGCTGTTCGTAGGTCAAAGTACCCGATTTAAAAACCAACCATTAACTCTTATCGGTATTGTATTTGAGCCCATGAGCCACTGCATAACTTTCACAAATTTTAAGTAGCCTTCTCATTGCACCGATAGATGGACTCGGCAACACCATATCATCAGCGTAACTGATGTTGTTCACGCAAAAACCGTCTACGTGACAACCGATTTTAGTGCTACTGAGCCTATCAGTTTTGTTTATGTATAGGTTAAAAAGACGAGGGGAGCTCAGCCCCCCCTGCTTCACCCCACAATCCAACCCATACATATCAGAATATGAGCCTGCCCACTTAACTGTATTCTTTATATTCCTGGAGGATTTTATTTACTGTTTGGGAGCAGTCTGTGGTGGCCGAGTAGTAACGGCCCCGATTTACAAGTTGTAGGCTCCAACCCAGTCAGGCGCTTTACTTTGTGTAAAATAATCTCATCACCACTGCTCTCAAAACGATGAAGGAAAACATCGTGAGGAAACCGGCATGTCCTAGAACAAAAAATACTGGGGTCAGTGGGGAACTATATCATCAATATAATATTGATGAACAGTGCCCTGATGTTAAAGTTCAGAACTCAAATTCAGACTTCACTTTTGATATCGAAACAAAGCTTAAGGAACCATCAGTTCCAAAAACTCCTACAAATTTTTAAAAAATGCTGCTAGATGTCCAGCGCTTAGGTAGCACAACTTGGTCTGAGGTAAGGTATTCTGATACTCAAAAGCTTTACTACAATCACAACCCAGGTTTCATAGTCTTAGACACAAACGAAGAGATAAAAATGTATGATACCTTACGTCATTTGGCACATCCTGATAAATCAATTATGCAGCGATTACTTTTTGCATCTTTTAAAAAAAAAAAGAATCAATACAAGAAGCAACTCGTAATCTCATTTTGTGGGCTAAAAATACAGAAGTTAATTTTGATAATTTAAGCGGGAAGGTTGAAGAATTATTTCAAAAAAGTGATTTGCATAAAACCTCTTCAGACACGTTACAATTAGTGTGTGGCCATCGAGCCGAAAGTATAGAAATGCGTAGAGAGACAATTACTACTCAAATTCGAAATCCACTAGTTAAAGCAGCTGTAAACAGAATTCCCCCATCATCTACTTATTTGTTTAATCCCGAATCATTCACGACAGCATTAGAAAAGGCGGGTGGTGTACGTAAAGCTTTTTGGCCCCCAAAAACTGATTCACAAATTAGATCCAATCAATCTAACCGCCGCCCCTCGCGGGGGCAAGGCTTACATAAACCAATAGCTCCACCGCGTGAAGCTCAACATTTTTGTAATGAACCAAGCATACCCATGCACACACATGCCTATGACAACTCACCCTCGCGGGGTGGATATTTTCGTACCAATTACAAAAACAAAGGTCAGGGTCAACCATCCTTTCAATCCGAGCCATATACTAATAGTAGAGGTTTATTTCACAACCGAGGTTCGCGGCCCGATCGTGGAAGTAACCGAAGTCGAGTACGTCCAAACCCTCCAAAAAGCTCTCGAGCAAACCAAAAACGATACAAGCAATGACTCGAATCGTTTTCGAGCAGGTCCGTTAGCACACTACCACTCGAAATAGAAGGAAATGGGGGCACCAGGAATTGTTTTAAAATCAATTCAAGGGTATCGCATACCATTTATCCACAAACCTCCTCTGGCATACCCAAATGTAATCAATGGTCCCTATCAAATACCTGTCTCAAAAGAAATGTCTGCAATAATAAACAAAATGAAAGCTCAGGGCATCCTAAAAGTTGTTCAACCCTCACCGAGTTTCATTTCCCCTCTATTTTTGATACCAAAACCCGACGGATCAACCCGTCCCATATTCAACTTAAAAGCGTTAAACGAATTTGTAAAGGCCCAACCGTTTCACTTAATAAATATGTATCGCATCCCGGACTTTCTTCAAACACAAGACTGGATGTGCAAAGTGGACCTATCACAGGCATATTTCCACGTAAAAATTTCAAAGTCACACAGGCGCTTCCTTCGCCTTGTCTACAACCAAGACCTGTTAGAAATGACCTGCCTTCCGTTCGGGTTGAGCACTACACCCAAAACCTTTTCAATACTAACGAATTGGGTTGCCCAAATATTACGAGAACGCTGGAACATCCGAATCATTGTCTATCTAGACGACTATTTAATAGTAAATCAAAATGCACACGTTCTTCGAGATCATGTCAAGCTCACAAAAGATACATTACAAAATCTTGGTTGGCAAGTAAATTTTGAAAAATCTGTTATTTGTCCTCAAAAGACTATAACTTATTTAGGAATAATTTGGAGTCCCTGGGACAATTTTAAAATCCCTGCCAAAAGAAAAAACTTCTTCATTAATCAAAAAAGTGAGTCAGGTTCTCGATCGAGAAATAGTACTAGTCACTGTAAAGGAAATACAGAGAATAATAGGACTCCTGAACTGGCAAAGTTATGTTGTTCCTCGAGGCCGGCTCAAGCACCGGCAATTATTAATGTTCATGAACTCTCTACCAGACCATTTATCGAAATCCTACCCACTACCACAAAATGTTCGAAAGGAACTGGAATGGTGGACTCGGAATTGTCAGTCGTCAAAACCTCTACATTACCCTCCGCCAATAAACTTCCTGACAACAGATGCATCAAACCAGGGTTGGGGAGTGCAACTAAACAATCTGCCTGTATCAGGCAGTTGGTCGCAAGAGGAACAAGCACTGCACTGCAATCAAAAAGAAATGTTAGCCATACTGCACGCCCTTCGAGACAACGCTCACCTACTTCGCAACAGCTCGATCCTGATACAATGCGACAGCAGGACTGCTGTCGGCTATTTAAGGAACGAAGGAGGTACGAAATCATTACCCTTAATAAAACTAACATATCAAATTCTGAATTTACTGGACCAATTTCAGATACACTTCAGCATACACCATCTCCCAGGCAAGTACAACAATCATGCCGACCACTTGTCACGCTTTCGCCAACCTCCGGAATGGCACCTAATACCAGCCTGTACGGAAAAAGTGTTTGCAAAGTGGGGAACCCCAATTATAGTTTGTTTGCCTCGGACACAGCTCACGTGGTTTACAATTATGTATCCCGAGACCTGAAGGACCGACAAGCTCTATTTCACGATGCATTCAGTGTCCCATGGAACTATCCACTCGCATGGATATTCCCGCCGCCGTTCTATCCCAAAAGTCCTAACACATCTGAATCAATCAACAGGAATATTTTTAATAGTAGTACCTCGATGGGAGAAGGTATTTTGGCGTGCAGACCTCAAAGCCCGAGCGCTAGCACCACCTCTAAGTCTAAAAAACTTACAGACACACCTGGTCGACACATCGACGGGGCTTCCACCTCCACAAGTGGACCAAATCATCCTCGAAGTCTGGAAATGTGGGGGTGGTCCGAGGCGATAGAAACATGGACCGCTGAACAAAAGTTATTGCTCAAAAATTCCTGGCGGAAATCTACCTTGAACACATATGAGGTCGCTTGGAAACGTTGGACTACCTGGTCTATGTCTAAGAACATTGACACGAATAATCCTACAGGTACGCAATTAGCCCAATTTTTATCTGACTTGCATTTAATTCATAAATTTTCATATAATACAATTATTTTACATAAATCTGTCGTTTTCACTTTGTGTAATGTTGAAAAGTCAAGTCAATTAAGTTCACATGTTCTTGTAAAACATATTTTAAAATCAATTCTTCACGTGACCAGAGGGCGGGCCTATTTTTTGGCCAAAGAATCAGCATTGCTATCCAACGTGGCAATGCTGCCAGCCTTCTGGGCACTTTTCCTGTTGACAGCGATGTGGACGAATTTTTCGACGCCCTGTAACTCTTTTTGATACTTGTAAATATTTTTATTTCTATTATAGAGTTAGTGTGTAAATTCTTTTAGCTTTAAATAAATGTCTTTTTGGTATTAGTTAAATAACCTGCAGTGCCAGGCTATATATTAAACTTCCATTGCTTTGGAAAATCCAAAGTGATCAATCCAAATGACAAAAACCACCAATTTGGGATGTTAGTAAATTAATTACCTTTCTAAGTAATTACACTGTAGACATAGACAATCCCTTTCAAATATCACGCCATACTGCAACTATATTACTGCTTTGCTCAGGTAGACGCATACAATATGACTTAACGCTGCTTAGAGTTGATCCGGACCATTACGTTAGATTAGTTGATGGTGTTGTATTATGCCCTCAATTTGCTTCGAAAACAGATTGTAGTAATCGTAGACAGTCCGGTTGGAAACTTCTTGTAAATCGCATCGACTGCTTCTATGCGACGATGCGGAAACGGTGCACATCCTTGGTGCGCAGGGTCCGCGCCAGCTCCAACACCATCTTGAGGATGTTGGCTGAGAGGTTCGACTGTCACTACATTAACCATTGTTGTATGCTTAATGTAGTGACAATAGCAAGAAAATCTGTTTTATTACTAACATAGTTTGTAAGTATAATATTGTTACTAACACTATGAGTCTTGTTGCTCGAAATAAATGATTATTATTATTATTATTAAATCCCAACAATTATAACCTTAATCCTAAATTCCGGATAGGAAAAACGATAGAGTTATTAAATGAAAGACGTAATGCTGCAAAATCATTTAATTTGTTTATTACAGTCAGAGGTGTGCCGAAGCCCGCTTCACGCACCGTCATCGCAAGCTGGGTAAAAACCCTTTTCAAAGAAGCTGGCATCGCAGCAACTCCAGGAAGTACAAGATCTGCAGTAGCCTCTAAAAGTTGGTTAGAAAATCATCCCCTTGACGATATCCTATCTCGAGGAAATTGGCAATCGGCTAAGACATTCCAGAATTATTACACAAGAGAAGTTATAAGTGTTGATTGAAATCTAAATGGTACACAATTGTTTAATCCGATTAATTAGCTCTGAATATTATTAAACTTGATTTCATGATTTGTTATTTACTTATTTCTTATTTTTCTTTGTGTCAAATGGTGAATCAATGGGATTTGAGAATTATTGTGATTAAATCAGCAAGAGACAAATTAATTCATTAATATTGTACTTAAGTATCTTTAGATTTTATATTAAATATACTTTCTGATGACATAATTGTGTTTACATAACACTAAAATTTCCTATCACATTGGCGTTATCGTATTAGTGGCTCCACCAGGCGATAACAAACAAGTTTCAATATAAAGCTTCCAGTGACGGTCAAGTAGTTTAATAGAAGCGTTTTACATGAAACAAAACGCATATTAAAATACTTACCTCTGCACTGGAAGCTTTAAGTTTACTTCTGCCTGGTTATATTGAGCCAATGAACAAAAAATTTTGACTTGACCCCGCCTCCCCCGCTCTTTCCGCCGCCCCTATGACGTCCGGTCCCGTCCCGCACTCAAACCTCGTACCGCTAAAGGTACCTAAAATCGTGTACTGCGCATGTCAAACCACGTGGTGTGTCAAGTCTCATCTTTCGTGGCACGCATTGTACGAAACTAAAATGGCAAGCAGTAGCGCCATTGAGTAAGTTTGACAAAGTACTAAAACAGATATGAAATAGACGGAAACGGATATGCTCTCTCAATATAAAGCTTCCAGTGAGGTAAGTATTTTTATAACATATTTGCTCGTAAAGGGTCTCTTATTTCACCAATTTCAGTATCGTAATGTATCTTATTACGCACTCGTGCGGTAATGTAAAGTAAATCGCACGGTTTATCAAGATGCTCCGTCAAAACGAACGGTACTTTTTAAATCTTAGCAAAGAGTTTTTATATCAGAAAAGATGTCAACATTTTATGAATAAAATTAACTTTGGGAGATAAAATATAATAAATAAACATTTTATTCATTAATTTAATTAATTTTGACAATAAATTACAGCCATTAATATCTGTAACAAAAACAAAAATATTAATTTACTTTATTAATAATACTGGCTGTATTGTGCCTATGCCTGAAATAAAAAAGCGCGAACGCGCGCGCATCGCTTATCTGTTAAGAAGAAAAAAATTATTCCGCGCGCTTTTTCTTTTCGCTGTACTTTTTTTTATTTGAAAATGTCGTCAAGTAATGATGAATTTATTAATTCCACACCGCCAGAAGTCTCAGAGGCAGCGAAAAAGGCTACTCTAACCCTCACCCGAAAAATCGACCGATAGATACTTACAAGCGTATCAAAATTTCATCATATGGAAAACAAGCAAATATGCAAGTTCAGTCCGAGTTTTATTTATTTCCTCGCAAATATGTTATAAAACGTCGTATGACATACGTGCGCTTTGAAAATTACAGCCTCTGCTTTCTTTTAGCCCTCGCCTATATCATATCATAATGCCTCACGCCTCACTTATATCATAATGTACTATTATTCATTTTATATTTTTTTATTATTCTCTCCATGGTCTGGCAGTTTGAGTAATTTATGTGGCCTACCCAAATGTCCTTTCTTTGGTATTGTTCGTCGAATCGTTGAGCTCCTTAAGTCTTGAGTTGAGCTGCACGATTTCTGACAAATGCGTGCACTGACTAGACAGGTCCTCTCAATCTGTGTGGTTCTTTCCTCAAAAGACCATCTCAGACATCGACCTACATGGTCTTCATAAAACCTGACCAAGATTATACAGTCTGGACTTTAAAAGAGACTATGACCTCTGAGTTTGTTTCAGCCTTTCTTCTCAGAGTAGTCAGATAGGAAGCGCCGACCTCATCTAGTTTAAAAAATATGATTGACGTGTAAGGGTGAATTTCAACAAATGCCATTTTTTTATCATATCGCTGAACTTTTTTATTTATATTTTTTTTTGTATATTATTCAGGATTTTTGTAATCTTTATGGTATTAAATATCCCCAAATTTAATATCATCAACGTATCATTTAAGACTAAGGAGAAAATTCAATTTGAATTCTGGTTTCCACCGATATGACAAACCGGCACCGATTATTTTTTCTGTACACCGATATGATAAGTTTATCCACCGAAATTATGTACATATCCAGCGATATGATAAACTATCCACCTTTGAACATCAAAAAGGAAATAGTTAGTAGGTATCTAAATCTATATCTATCTCTATCTTTTCTTAAATGCTCCTCTCTTAACACAGGATCGCTTTTGATTTTAGCTTTTCTTATACTTTTCCAGCAACTTTTTTCTCTTTTTTCTCCTCCTCATTTAGTTTTGGCCTCGACATTCTTAAACAAAATTAAGCTATTATGATGTTTTCTTTTTATCTATTTATTATGTACTTACTATTTTTATAACTAAAAAATATTTTCTAGAGAAACCTTTAATGCGTTCAGTTGCTCCACCTCACTATCATCATCTCAGCCTATAGACGTACATTACCGAATACAGACCTCTCCTAATGATACATTTATACACCTACTACACAGTGGTATCGTGGTAATGATTTTGGCAGTCTATGTAGGTAAATATGTATGTATGTATGTATGAATGTTTGTATATAGGTATATATGTATGTATATAATGTATGTGTTTGTATGTATGTTTGTATGTTCCATTGTTTCTTTGTATAATTAACGAAATGACACGGGATCTACCGATATGATAAAACGACTCACCGAGATGATAAAATGATCTACCGATATGATAAAGCAATCCACCGATGTGACAAAACTGTGCGTTGATCATGAATCAAAACACCGATGTTAGATATAAGACACCGATTGATTTTTTCTTATCATTTCGGTGTAAATTATCACATCGATGGCAATAAAGACCACCGATTACAGCGATATGAGAACAGCGACGTGAGAAATAACACACTTTTTAGAAAATTACAAAAAATGCATAATATCTAGGATAAATTCAATAACAGTCAATGAAGCTAATTCACTTACTACCTCTGTTAGAACCAAACAACAATAATAAAACTACTCATTACACTAGAAAAATGCAACCACCGATAATATAAAATAATTGTCCGGGAGCTACTGAAATGGCGTACTTACGTTATTGGCGGGAATATGCAGCGATTTGACACACTTCCATCCTGACTGCGTACTAGTACACACTAACGAGGGAAATAAAATAGGGGTGGGGACCCTGTCAGACTGGTCGATGTAAAGTTAGGTTTAAATTACTTTTATACAGCGATGTGAGAACATTTTGCAGGACAAGTACGTTTATGCCTCTCAGTAATAATAATCGTTAATTATGTAATAAAATATGCTGTATATTAATAACAAAACTAATATTCTATGAAATAGAATAAGTTATATACTTAAGTTACTTATTTTTATTAGTGTATAAGCTTTTTTGTTTGTAAAAAAAGTAGAGGGACAGCACCGATTTGAAAAAAATAGAGGTTTATGTATTTATTTTTTACCATTGTAATAGTCCTAGGCAAATTATATTTTTGCCACAACCCAATAACTAACTATTGAATATTAAAAAAAATAATTCAGAACAATATTCCTTTTTTCAAATACTAATTTCACCGAAGACAAAAAAATAAGTCATTTGGGAAATTCACCCGTAAAAGTGTTTGTGCAAACTTACTTACAAAAATAAAATCCTTTATCATTAATGTGTGTTACGCGATTAGGATGCTGAGTTTTAACACTTTCACCACGGTAATAATCTTTATATTGTGCTTTCACTGTCCACAAAGTAGACACAATAATTAATTCCGATCTGAGCATGGCAATACCACAGCTTAACATACCTACACTGTAGGACAATGACTCATAATCTTATCTGTATACATTGGTTAAATACGCTATTAAAACTTGTGTCATACACAAAGGATGCTGTGTCCTTTTAATAACAATTTCTTGTATTATTGTGTGCTCTCTTCATAGCTTAGAAGACATTAGACGATAGGTAAGTAATTACAAAAATTTACATCAACGAAATAATTATGTGGTCGGCCTAAGAGATAAATTCACAGTATCAAACTCAAACTCAAAGCATTTATTTCAATTAAACCATTTACAGGCAATTATCAAAAAGTCGGTCAGTCAGAAAATATGAAGCTAGTTGCCCATTCCTAAGCGTAGGTACCTATGGAGAAGAACGGGCAAGAAACTCCATGGACACTCTTTTAAATTATATTTTTACAAAAATATTAGTTACATCATTAATGTGAATTTATAATTATATGTGAGAATGATGTAAAAAAGACGTACGCGTTAAAAGCGTCCAGAGTACAGCAAATAGTAACAAAACAACAATTCAAAATTAAAATAATTAAAAATAAGCCGAGGCAGCTAAGAGATGACCAGCCCCAACTGACGGCGGCGCCCGTTCACGAACATGACGCATAGATCAGCACCATTCAGCTCGACCTTTTTGAAGGGAGCTAAATGATCCAACACACATGCCACCGTCAGCGAGACATTTGTGTGAGCATGACATACTATCAGCCGCCAGGGCACATTCAGGTCAATGAAAGATACATTACCCGGTAAATGGTACATAGGGTATACTACACATAGAACTCACATCTGTGCTATGCAATTATACAATATAAAGGAAATTAAAATTAAAAAAATAAAAAATTAAAATAGTTTATTTCTGTAACTTTCTTTTACAATCTTATTCTGTGGCTAGAACTTCCCAGGAAGCATGTAGTATGCTTGTGTTGGGTGGTTCTGCTCCTCCCTCGGGTCAACATATTTTTAGGTAACTAGATAATAACTAAACTATTTTGAGTTTTGAAACGGAAATTGAGTTTATACAATGCAAAGATAGTCTTATAATCTTCAGCAGCTCCAACAGAATTTTCAAATGTTAATCAATTAGTTGTGGTTGTGGAGCAGGACCAGCATTGAGCCAGGCATTTTTATCAGCGATGTAATCCCCTAACTTATAATATGCCTGACTGCATAGTGTGCGTTTTATACAAGACTTGAATTTTGTCTCATTCAGTTGAAGAATGTGGGGAGGTATTTTATTATAACATTTTAAACAGTACCCCATAAAAGATGAGTCTACTTTAGCCAGTCTGAAACCTGGTTGAACTAATAGGTCCCTATGTCTAGTACTATAATCATGTCTTTCACCTCTTTTACTGAAAAGATGTAAGTTTTTTCGTACATACATGATGTTTTCGTAGATATATTGACGATTGATGTTAATTTCCTTAAACAATTCCCTTAGAGAATCGCGCCTGCGGAGAATATAAATGGCTCTGATGGCTCTTTTCTGCAGAATAAAAATAGAATCGATGTCTGCAGCCCGTCCCCAAAGTAAATTACCGTAAGACATGATACTATGAAATTAACTAAAATAGACTAGTCTCGCGGTATCTACATCAGTAAATTGACGGATTTTTCTGACAGCATATGCTGCTGAAATTAGCCGTCCTGCAAGAGATGTTAAATGAGGACCCCATTGTAGCCTTGAATCAAGCGTGATCCCTAGGAAAATAGTTTCATTGACGAATTCTAGTTTCTCTTGATTCAATATTACCTCACAATCACTACTCTTGACTTTTGGTAAAGAAAATCTTATGCACTTAGTTTTTTTTCCATTTAATACTAAATTATTAGCAGTGAACCAATTTTGGACCTGCAGTAGGGCGTTATTTATGTCGTCAAAATTTGTAGCACTTCTATTTGCCTTAAAAATTAAGGAAGTGTCATCAGCAAATAACACCATTTGTGGTTGATTTTTTAATAAATGGAGTAGATCATTAACATACACTAAAAAGAGGAAAGAACCCAATATCGAGCCTTGTGGCACACCCATTTTTACTGTTAAACCATGTAAATTGACACCATTTATTTGAACTTACTGTTGTCTATCATTTAATTAAGAACTAACTAAACTGAGCGCAAGTTTTCCAAGTCCGTAATGCTCAAGTTTCAAAAGCAAGGTTTCGTGATCGACGCAAACAGTATCAGTAGTAAACATAATAAACACGCCTGTATTCCCCGTTAAATTCGGTTAGTCAGAGTTCTATTATTAGGCTTCTGAATAAACAAGTATGTACAATGTAACATGAACCTACATGACGATTGTAAAAAACTGGGCAAAAGTGGGTCGGACACGCGCACCGAGGGTTCCGTACCATCATAATGTTTTTAAATTTTCATCGGCGAGGCCTGTATTCATCAGAGATTTTTTTCAGGGCCATCTCTTGGCTGATAATGGAACTAATTTAACTTTTATTAATGATTTCTGAAAGAGTGTGCTATTTAGAGACTTCGTTTTATTTTTCCTGCAATTTTTACATAAACTTCTATCACATACGGAGATAAGGGGGGAAAGGTATTTTTTTTTTAATTTTCATCAACGGTTGAAAACTATGTGTCCTAAAAATAAAAGAAAAAATGTATGAGAATGTGAAAACTGCGCTCTTTCAGCTCTTTCTTTTCTTACATGCTCTATATAGCCCCACTTCAAATTATTCAGACCAGGGGGTCTCAGTCCCTGTTGTAAAAAATATACATATAATTTTATTTCTTTCTTATTTGCAAAATAGTTGGGCCAACGTCATCTAAAACTATTCCAAATTTCAAGTTGATAGCATTAGTAAGTTCTTGAGATATCCAGCTGTGACAGACAGACAGACAGACTGAGTCTCACCATAAGGGTTCTGTTTTACCATTTTGTTACGGAACCCCAATAAGGTGCAAAAATGGTTCAAATCCAGCTCTTTTAGCCAGCTTTTTATTGGCCTTACGTACTACCCGCGGACCTCATTTTCACTTAGGCAGTTAGATCGCAGCTATCTAGAGTTTTGAATATGCACGGAATATACTTTAGCATATGAAAAGCCCTTTCAAGAGACCAACTCCCGAAGTCTTCCATATAAAAAAGTCAATACATACTTTTCTCGAATCCGAAATCTTGGCAAGCAGTATTTAATTCACGCCAGGGTAGCCCGCGGTACCTATTCTATAAAAAATATTCAATAACAAACAGTATAACCTACACAATTTGTTACTAACATAAAAATTGCAAAAAAAACTTAATTTGAATTTTGCGAGCTTCTTAGCGTTTCCCCCTTGATGAATTAAGGCACGTAAACAAAAATACAATGTAAACTTATTTGCAGATCACAAATCATCAGCAGAATTCACGCAACTTGAACCAGTTCATTCTCACAAGGAGGCTCGAAGGCGAGTTGTGCTAAACGACCAATAGGAGGAAAAAACGGTGACTTTAATTGCCTTTATATCGTGTGTTGCGTCCTAGCAACGAAACAGAAACAATTACCATCAAAACATGGACAGTAGAACGTATAAAAAGCGTGCAGGCACGTCGGGCATTCAGGGGCAGCTGTATGAGACTAAATTAATTAGTCTAATATATTTCAGAATGATACATGACGACAGTGTTGATCAGTTCAGTTTGGCCACCAATAGAGATACCATACGCTCTCCGAGAAATCAAGAAAACAACAGACCTCAAAACAGCACTAGTAACATATTACGCGTACGCATTTGCATGGCTCAAGTATGGAGTTATCCTATGGGGAAATAGTACAGATGCGCCTATATTATTCACTTTACAGAAAAAAATGGTTAGAATTTTAATAAACATCAAAGACACAGACTGTAAACCCCACTTTAAAGACCTAAAAATACTAACCCTGCCCTGCCTCTACATACTTGAAATTTGCAAGTTTGTACGAAAATATCCTCAATTCTATACCAAAAGAGGGGATATCCAAACACAAATTGCACTTAGACATGAAAGCAGATTGAACATACCCACTTCACGATTGAAAATGCACTCTTCTAGTGCATTTGTTATGTCCATTAAAATATATAATAAGTTACCGGAATACATTAAAAACATAAATAAAAATAATATCTTTATCAATAAATTAAAACAATTTCTGATAATCAAAAGCTACTACACTATTGACGAATATTTTAGCGATAAATTTCAACAACAATAAAAACTATATTTTTACATTTCATTTTAAATTTCACTTTGAATATAAATTTATTTTAAAACACTAAAATACTGTCAGTTTTAAAAATTAATATATGCTAAACAGCGCACAATTAATAGTAATAACATTCTACAAGACTCAATAAAATTGTAAATATTTAGTTTATTATAATTTATCATGCTAATAATGTAAATCGTGCAATATATAAATAAAACTTAAAACCAAATACTTACTTAAATAAAATATAAATGCCATAACAGCAAATGATACTATTTATTGATACATTTTTAATTTTAATTTATTTTAATTTCATTTTAATTTAATATTATTATTATTTTATAGTGCCATTTATAGTGCCAAGTGCCTTCATCCTCTCTCCTATTAAAAATTAAGTTTGCTGTGCCCGACAGGGTCCATAATTGATCCGATGTTTTAAAATACCAACCATTTATTATGTACACATTATGGAATGCAATAAAGTATTGAGTATTGAGTATTGAGAGATGACGTAGGTGCCTTCGATGACATTTGCTTTAAAGCAAAAATAAAGGGATTTAAGAAACCAATCACTGTTTTTATTCAAGCCAAGCACAGGGAAAACGACAAACTTCTAACGTTTACTAGTGAAACTGATTTGGCCAAATATTTTCATAGTTACTTAGAAATTAGACGGTCTTTTGAACCGAGCAGTAAAGACATGATTTTTGGTGGAAAGTTTGATGAAACTGAATGCTTTTTCGTTATGTATACTACAGCAAAGGACGATCCCAGTAACGCTATATATAAAGGTTGTTTTGCTGACTATTTGAACAAACTTATAGGAACAGGAGGTTGTTGCACACAGCCCTCACACACAGAGGAAGGCTTGGACTTTTTATGTAAAATAGTAATGAAAGAACAAATCACAACACTAGCTGAACAGTTAGCGAAGTTCATTTGTGATGACTCTGATAGCGTTATGTCGATGAATAATGATCTGATGTTACGCTATCATGTTATTCTAGCACACAACGTTCTACACGTTTCTGAAATCCAACCTGAAGGACATCGGACGGCCAGCTTCAGACAACACTTCTTTTCAACCAACGAAGAATTCCTTGTGCTGTTCAAAAACATATTGTGTTTAGAGGTTCTCAAAAAGCGAAAGTCGGAAGAGTCCAATGTACAGAGTTTATTGTTGAAGTTCCTTAGCGAACCCTCCGAAGTAACGACACTAAGTAAACTGATAGGAAGTGTCCTTACTTATAAAAACAGCAAGCTTGAATTTGTAGGCAAATCGATGACAGACGATCTAAAGCGACAGCTGGATAAAGCAAATGTCTCACAATCAACTGTCTATGAAGCAGCAGAAATGACTGCTAAAGAGCATTTATTATCTCTGGAGCTTAAAGTCCCAGCTGTCTTTGGCAACAAAGATTTAGCAATAAGAGGCAAACCTGAGAAAGTCGAAAAGAGGCTAAACCACCTAACATTATTTGTTGGCCCACCACTATTTGTTATAAGGATGGACGGCCGGATTGGTCACCTATGTGCACTGGTTAGCTTTTAGCTAATATTTCGCTGATACCCGTTGTAATTTTATTTTTTTGTTGTTACTTTTTGTCTAAGTACGTACTTGAATGGTTATAATCTTTAAATTATGTAGTCGATGATTTTGGTGCACGGTAAAAATCTAATAAGTTTATGTTGGCACCAACTTAAATGTATAAAATGTATGTGTACTACTGAATAAATAAAATAAATAAATAAAAAATAAAATTAAAAATCATAGAAATATTTAAAAAGTCGAATCTCAACAACATCGTCACTATGGATGAATCTCTGGGAGATGGATTTCTTCAGTTAAATGGCGGCATAGCTTCTGCTGTCGGCAACATACTCGTTTTCGATGAAAATTCTAAACTTTTAAAGTTTACAGACAATTGTGAATCACTAGGCAATCTTGCCAGAAGATGGTATGAATCGTTGAAGAGTAAAATCAAAAATTTGCACGAATATAAATTGGATGTGAAAGTCAAAAACTTTCCAAAACTGTCATTCGAACGAGGAGAATACGACGTGAGTTTGGTGAGAGATTTCTATGACAAATTACTGTTTTACACAAATCAAGCTGATCAGAATGGTGTAGAGGAAATTTTGAGAGGAGAAATAGAGGATCATCCGTGCAGTGACGTAAACAACTTTAGAGTTCGATCTGACGTGATATTTCTAAAATATCATGATGAAATACAAAAACGGTGGCTGACGCCTAAAGTGGGATCATATCTTACAAAGAAAAGCAAAATATATGAGAATGCTGTATCTAATGCGATGAGTGAGCCATTAATGGGTGTTTTAAACATAATGCATAAGATTAAGAACAAAAACTATACATTTAATGAAAACGCTATAAAACCATTCGAGTTGCATGGCCAAATTATAGGAACTGTTATTGCTACGGAGAGTTGTGAGTTAACAGTTGCTAAGGTGGAACAATATCTAGAAAATAAAGACCATATTGTGTTAGACTTGGAGTACATATTCAAACTGCCCTTGGAAAACCACAACACTTTATGCAAAGAATTGACGGTCACTAATAAGGAGAAGTTACTTATGATTTTTTGCAATACTTTTCAAGATTCGAGAAATTCTTGTAAAAGGCTTGAAAGTATCGCGAAAGCTGTTGATGGCAAGCCGATAATAATAGTTACGAAGAAGACTTCGGTCGACATTATGACTGAATGTTTCTCACAAATAAATAATGTTTTGAACGATGAAAGCACTGTTTACACCGACTTGAGCTTTGAATCGCAGAAGAAGTTCTTAGCGTCTTCCAAAATAAAAGTTCAAGGTGAAGACGTTAGCTTAGCTGATTTAATCGGAGAGGATGAGTCTGTGGGACTTATTGACGAAAATGTTTTTAATAAACTTACCAATAACGAAACTATCAAACTTGGTGATACAGCTACTTATAATAATTACAGAAAGCAGTTCTACATTGACAGACGGGTCAGTCGCCCCAAAAATCAGAAACTTGGTGTGTTTTATGATGTCAAAGACAAGGTTTTAAAAACTTTTTACGATTTAGAAGACGACGTTGTACTTATAACAGGAGAACTGGGAATGGGTAAGTCAACTCTACTTACTCATTTGTCACTTAAGACAAAGGAACTCTATCCTAAAGTTTGGATTGTGAGAATAAACTTACCGGAGCACGAAATAATAGTCAAATTATTAAACGAAAATTCAGACAATACTTCGGAATTTTTTAAGTTTTTGTGTCAAGTTGCACTCGGCGAGGAATACGATAAAAGACAGAAAGAAGAATGGAGACAGGAAGAAGGTGAATTAACAATAGAGGTCGAAGATAAAATTAATAGAAAAGTTTTCCCATTGAAATGTTTAGGTGGTAAATCAAAAGTATTTCAGTTGAAAATGTTTCTACATTATTACAACACAGGAAATCTGATATTCCTTTTCGATGGCTTGGACGAAATAAAGATTTCATCAAAGTGGCAGTTTGAAACAGCAGTCTTATCATTACAGACGTTAGTCAGGAGTATTTCTCATCATCAGCATAAAGTATGGATTACAAGCAGATCTGTGAACATCATTGAGCAAGAGCTGGGACCATCGTACAAACTAGAAAACTTTTCTCGTCTTGAACAAGATACACACTTACATTCATTGTGGAAGTTCAACATACAACTTAAGAATGTTTACTTCAAACAAATCCTGGAACATGATTGTTTTGTAAATGAAATGCACATGTTTTTACAAATAAACTTCCACAAAATAGGGTACTTAAGAGGGTACGTGCTGTTTTTGGAATTTTTAAAAATGCAGTCAACGTCTGTTTGCATTGATTTTCCGTACGATAAATTTTATCATAAATTTATGATCAACTTTGGCCTTTGCGATAGCACAATCTCATGTTTTCCAGACGACATAATGCCGTGGGATCTGAGCGCATTAGCTCTAAGATTCCAAATTCAATTAGAAAACATGCGGGAAATTCTTTTTCCTCTGTGGCAATGGAAAACAAACATTTAGTTAGTATAGATTGATACCTTCCTGCTGTCTTGTATGGATCAGAATGTTGGGCCACAAAAGGGATGAATGAATTTGCGTGCAGCTGAGTTGAGAATGCTAAGATGGATATGTGGTGTTACACGAATGGATAGAATAAGAAATGAGTATATAAGAGGAACTCTGAAAGTGGCACCGGTAACTGAAAAGTTGTGTGGAAATCGGTTGTCATGCTATGGGGAATGAGGAAAACGCCGTGAGAAGAGTTTTGGGTATGAATGTCAATGACTATAAGAGAAGGGGAAGACCAAAGAAACGATGGATGGACTGTGTGAGTGATGATATGGTTAAAAAGGACCCGTGCCTACTGAAGTGACGACTGATAGAGAAGTATGGAAGAAAAACACGTTTTTCATGTTTTGTCGACAAATAAATTGGGATAAGGGCAAGAGGTTGGTGACAATGAGATTGATACCTACAACACTACCTGCTCGGTCTTTATGAATTAATTATTATTAACTAACCCTACATACAATCAAGTAGACTCTTAAGCCATGGTTATTGTCGCTGAACTATGACGAAACAGAGAAAGTTATCATATCCATTTCGTAACACTAAAACCCCTCCTAACCAATCATTGACATACACACATATACACTCACCCAAACACACACACACATAAACTCAATACAGGCTTCTTGTAACCGCTTTAAGTTTATCTTACTTTTTTATTGTTCCCATATTCTTTTTATTATTGTTTATTTTTTTGCATAAGATTCCAATGATGTATAAAACTATAGATACGTTGTCCGCACTCTAAAATGGCAACATGAAATGAAGCCAATTGGCCACATTGCGCTCAGTCACGCACCAACCTGTCGCGCGAGCGCGACGCTATCATATTTGTTTTTAATTTATATCGTATGTGAAAACCTGTGCAAGACATAAAGAAAATATGCCGTCGTGTGTTTTCAGAGGATGTAAAAATTATACCCCAAAAGTTAAAGACAAAAATGTGTCATTTCACGCGTAAGTTTACAAAACTAGATTATTTTATTTTATTTTGTACGACGCTGCGTCTAATGGCGGCCGGCGCATGAAGTGACTCTGATAGCTACGTCACTCATGCGCTCGACCAATGAGCATGTAATTTGACTATTACTTATCCTGTGACGTAACTGAAGATGTTTATTTATCTCCCTCTAGCAACAGACATCCCGCCGTACGGTGTCATATTTTCTTTCCCTTTCTTTACGCGTATAAGTAGTTATCTAGTATTTTCGCCGTTTTTAAGCGCCGAGATGTTGGTTGATAACGTGTCTATATATAATACGTCATTGTAAGATTCTGTAATATTTCCTACTGGGAGAGGGCACTGGCTCTTGTAACACAGGTCTATCACCTAGCACAGGAGTCAGGGACTTCACACTATTTTGTAACCACTTTCTTGTCTAATAAAGATTATTATTATTAACTGATAAGAGACTGTAATTAATTTAACTGAGATAGAGACTGCCCGTTTAGTTATTTTCATAGTGTAATGTCGTACGGTATTCTATTGTGGGGAAATGCCGCCGATATTCAGACTATCTTTGTTTTGCAGAAGCGTGCTGTTCGATCAATTTATAAATTAAGTCCGAGACTCTCTCTCAGAGACAAATTTAAAGAGATTAATGTGTAGCGGTATCTACAACGCTACATGCAAACAACGCGTCATACTGACGTCACGCAAATCCTGCATCGCGCAAGCAGAGTTTACCGCGCAACTAGCATAGATACAACGGCCCGACACGAATCAACGGGCAGTTGCCCACCAGACACAACACCCGTCTGGTCTGAGGATCCTCCCTTTTCTATAGAGTATGAGTGAACTTTACACCCTGTTCCTCATACCTCTATACTGGTGACCCCGAACATGAATGTCAGCGCAGCCTTCGTGCAAATACTTCAGCGTGACGTCATCATCATCACTCCCGCAAGCGTTAGCGGCGAGTCACCCAGCCAGCCAGCTCCCACGGCTTCAACGGGTATCCTGACCACCAGCATGCAGCGACCGCGCATACCTGGTCATCACCCTCAGCAACCTCGGCACAGCACACTGCACTTTCGGCCGGTCAACAAGAAGAGCTCAATTCCTCTCCTGGTCGACGCAGCAGCCAGCCTCAACTCGGCGCTGTACTACATCCGACGCACTGGAGCATAACGCAGCGCCACCCCGACTCACTGGGGACATATTCGCAGACAGTTCCGACTCACCGTGAACTATGCGGCAACCGGTTCCGACTCACTGGAACCTCAGCTGGCCTGGCAAGCATCGCAAGATACAAGACTCAGCCCACTATCGACCTCCGGTCTCCGGGGGGGAGTGATGTAGCGGTATCTACAACGCCACATGCAAACAACGCGTCATACTGACGTCACGCAAATCCTGCATCGCGCAAGCAGAGTTTACCGCGCAACTAGCATAGATACAACGGCCCGACACGAATCAACGGGCAGTTGCCCGCCAGACACAACACCCGTCTGGTCTGAGGATTCTCCCTTTTCTATACAGTATGAGTGAACTTTACACCCTGTTCCTCATACCTCTATAAATGTAATGACTGTGCCTTCTCAGTATATTTATGAAAATCTTTTATATGCCCATAAAAATATAAAATTGTTCAAAAAATACAGTGATATCCATAATATAAATTCTAGAAACAAACACAAATTTGTTGTACCTACAACAAGGCTCAAGAAAAATAGGTGGCTCGTTCAGATGCCAATGTATACGCTTTTATAATAAACTACCAAGCCACGTTCAAGATCTAAGTCTTAATAAATTTAAATCATTAATTAAACGGAAGTTGTGCAAGAAAGCCTTTTATACTGTTAAAGATTATATTGAGGACAAAAAGGCTTGGGATTGAGCTGCTTCCAATTTCTGCATCAAAATAAAAAACAAAAACACTCAAAAGTGTTTTTGTTTTTTGTATTTTTTGTAATATACACATTGACATTAATTTGTAAACTTTATTTTTTTTTTTCATATGGGTGATTTTACCTGAAATAAATGAATTTTATTTAATACTAACATTAGTTTTAAGTACCATTGTTATTAACAAAATATGGACCTGGTCTGAATTAAATGTTTTATTATTATTGTTATCTATTAATGATTTAAAAAAAAACAATGACATTTGCTATACACTTTGTAAAGTATTACATTATTTTAATTATTGTGAATGCGAAGACGATGTGGGTCATTTATTTTATTCATTTTATATTTTTTTATTATTCTCTCCATATGCTGGCAGTTTGAGTAATTTATGTGGCCTACCCAAATGTCCTTTCTTTGGTATTGTTCGTCGAATCGTTGAGCTCCTTAAGTCTTGAGTTGAGCTGCACGATTTCTGACAAATGCGTGCACTGACTAGACAGGTCCTCTCAATGTGTGTGGTTCTTTCCTCAAAAGACCATCTCAGACATCGACCTACATGGTCTTCATATAACCTGACCAAGATTATGTCTGGACTTTAAAAGAGACTATGACTTCTGAGTTTGTTTCGGCCTTTCTTCTCAGAGTAGTCAGATAGGAAACGCCGACCTCATCTAGTTTAAAAAATACATGATTGACGTGTAAAAGTGTTTGTGAAAACCTACTTACAAAAATAAAATCATTTATCATTAATTAGGTATTACACGAATTTAATTTTGTTATTTTTTTCTATGTGATAGAAATGTATGGTAGTACTAAATTAGGTATTACATTGTACGCGTAGATTCGGCCTGATGGCGTGTTTTTTAAACCCTGTATTATGTTATATATGTACTAAGTATTGATCAAAAGTAATCTTATGTACTTATTCTTTTAAATAAAGTGTATTCAATTAACGGTTTATAAGTTTTACTCCGATGATCCTAGTTTATCTTTTGTGACTTCGAGTTACAGCCCAAGTAGCACAGATAGCTGTATAACTACTCACTTTTAGACCTATTTGAAACTCTATGCGTATTAAGACTCTTTTAAGAGTACACTGGTGATCCTACAGCTGCATAATAGCTGTCAGTGATATTTAAACAGCTTAGGCTGATTAAGAGTTGCATTATGGCTGATTAAGATTGACAAAACTACCATTAATACGCTTAGAGTGCTATAAAGGTATATTTTCAACGACGCTATTCAGCTTTTAACCTTTTCTAATGCCTTAGCAGTAGTAAGGGCTGTTTAGTGGATGAAAATACGCCAAATGCTGTATAAGAAGGTATTTGTGAACTCCTATTACACTGACTTACTAAAGGGGCACGTGTGAACTATTATGACGTTAATAGCTGTATAATGGATGATTTGTGGGATGATTACAGCTTATTGCTGAATATGTCTAAGGCTAATCAGCCTTTATACTGCCATTGATAGTGTCTGCATAGCGGCTGTTTAAACATTCACTAGATGCGTCGCAGCTGCTTAGAGACTCACTAGTGTATCGAATTAACGGCTTTAACTTTATAGTGGTACACATAAGTACCTTTAATCAGACTTTATCTAAATAAAAGTAACATGTGGTACTGTAATCAGTCAGTGTAACTTGTAACGTTGATGGCGAATATATTCGCTATCAACGTTACATTTTTTCAACTTTTATGATGTTTTGTGTATGAATTAGAAATTTATTGCATTAGTTTTTATTTCCTGATAACATAAAATAACTTTTTATGTTATAATTCTTTTCAAAGCACTAAAAATTGTTTATTCAAGTTTTCATCACGGCTTATTTATATCATAAAACTAATTAAAAACAGAATATTTTCGAGGCGCACTAAAATTTTCTTAGACAATATATATGTATAATGTCAGTGAAATTACATTCCCAATCATTTTTCTTTTATTAATGTGTAAAACATAGCAACTTTAATAATATATGAATATTATCCACGTACAATTCACTCCACGAAATAAGTGTTCAATTGGCAGCTATTGGGTATTTGCTTCTATATGTTTGCTACATCAAATATGTTCACTTTTACACTGGCCGCAAGCAGCCTTTCCCGGTTTAAAACATCTATCAAGAGCGTAGATGTGACATATTTACTGAATAAAGAGTAACTTGTGATCTCTTAGTCAGTCGATATTCAGCGCATAGTACTGTCGTTACCCTTTATAACACTGTTAAATTGCTGCTACACAGCTCCTAAGCAGTTACGTGAACTTAAGGCTGAATAATTTGTGCCCATTTAAGAGTTATAAGAGCTGTATAAGGCCCTATACAACCCTTATTCAGCTTTTTTATTCAGCTTTAAGCATGATGGGAATCCGTTATTCGGCTGATAAGCAGCCTTGTGTGCTACTTGGGAGCTCTATGAACTTTAATGGGCGTGCTCGATTAAATGTGCAATACTGGATTTGCACATTTAAGCGGGTGCGCCCTATATTCAAATTCAAATATTTTATTTCGGAATTACATCCGTATTATGTTAGTAGTATAACTTAGCCTAATATTAGTATACAATTAAATTTACAATTAAACAACTTGAATAACAATGAACTGTTCGTTCAATGGCACACCAGTTTATTTGGATAAGTGTGTCTGAACACTTACCCACCTTCGTAGGAGAGGAGAGTCCCACCGGTCTGAAAAGACATTCAGAATGCCATTGAAGGAGGAGCGCAAGCATGTCATCATGGAAGCGCATCGCTTCCGCATGATTGCGGTGAACCCGTCGACGGTCGCTTCCGCGAACATCCCTGATGCGCTACATCGCCACGGCAACCCCAAAAGCACCCTGAATGCGTTATTGTACTGTACGCGCAGGTCGCTGTATGCCCGCTGGGTATACTTGGTCCACAGGCTGCACGTGTAAAACGACTGGCAGTAGGCCTTAAAAAGCGTTATCTTTATCGAATCAGTACAGCGTGCAAACCTGCGGGCCAGCATGTTACAACGGACAGCCAGCGACCTGCGCTCCCTATGTCTACATTGTCTTTTAAGTCATCAGTGACCCAGTGGCCCAAATTCTTAAATCTCGAAACCCGACCTAAGGGAGACCCAGAGAGTGAAAGTTCAGGTAGCTGTTCGTAGGTCAAAGTACCCGATTTAAAAACCAACCATTAACTCTTATCGGTATTGTATTTGAGCCCATGAGCCACTGCATAACTTTCACAAATTTTAAGTAGCCTTCTCATTGCACCGATAGATGGACTCGGCAACACCATATCATCAGCGTAACTGATGTTGTTCACGCAAAAACCGTCTACGTGACAACCGATTTTAGTGCTACTGAGCCTATCAGTTTTGTTTATGTATAGGTTAAAAAGACGAGGGGAGCTCAGCCCCCCCTGCTTCACCCCACAATCCAACCCATACATATCAGAATATGAGCCTGCCCACTTAACTGTATTCTTTATATTCCTGGAGGATTTTATTTACTGTTTGGGAGCAGTCTGTGGTGGCCGAGTAGTAACGGCCCCGATTTACAAGTTGTAGGCTCCAACCCAGTCAGGCGCTTTACTTTGTGTAAAATAATCTCATCACCACTGCTCTCAAAACGATGAAGGAAAACATCGTGAGGAAACCGGCATGTCCTAGAACAAAAAATACTGGGGTCAGTGGGGAACTATATCATCAATATAATATTGATGAACAGTGCCCTGATGTTAAAGTTCAGAACTCAAATTCAGACTTCACTTTTGATATCGAAACAAAGCTTAAGGAACCATCAGTTCCAAAAACTCCTACAAATTTTTAAAAAATGCTGCTAGATGTCCAGCGCTTAGGTAGCACAACTTGGTCTGAGGTAAGGTATTCTGATACTCAAAAGCTTTACTACAATCACAACCCAGGTTTCATAGTCTTAGACACAAACGAAGAGATAAAAATGTATGATACCTTACGTCATTTGGCACATCCTGATAAATCAATTATGCAGCGATTACTTTTTGCATCTTTTAAAAAAAAAAAGAATCAATACAAGAAGCAACTCGTAATCTCATTTTGTGGGCTAAAAATACAGAAGTTAATTTTGATAATTTAAGCGGGAAGGTTGAAGAATTATTTCAAAAAAGTGATTTGCATAAAACCTCTTCAGACACGTTACAATTAGTGTGTGGCCATCGAGCCGAAAGTATAGAAATGCGTAGAGAGACAATTACTACTCAAATTCGAAATCCACTAGTTAAAGCAGCTGTAAACAGAATTCCCCCATCATCTACTTATTTGTTTAATCCCGAATCATTCACGACAGCATTAGAAAAGGCGGGTGGTGTACGTAAAGCTTTTTGGCCCCCAAAAACTGATTCACAAATTAGATCCAATCAATCTAACCGCCGCCCCTCGCGGGGGCAAGGCTTACATAAACCAATAGCTCCACCGCGTGAAGCTCAACATTTTTGTAATGAACCAAGCATACCCATGCACACACATGCCTATGACAACTCACCCTCGCGGGGTGGATATTTTCGTACCAATTACAAAAACAAAGGTCAGGGTCAACCATCCTTTCAATCCGAGCCATATACTAATAGTAGAGGTTTATTTCACAACCGAGGTTCGCGGCCCGATCGTGGAAGTAACCGAAGTCGAGTACGTCCAAACCCTCCAAAAAGCTCTCGAGCAAACCAAAAACGATACAAGCAATGACTCGAATCGTTTTCGAGCAGGTCCGTTAGCACACTACCACTCGAAATAGAAGGAAATGGGGGCACCAGGAATTGTTTTAAAATCAATTCAAGGGTATCGCATACCATTTATCCACAAACCTCCTCTGGCATACCCAAATGTAATCAATGGTCCCTATCAAATACCTGTCTCAAAAGAAATGTCTGCAATAATAAACAAAATGAAAGCTCAGGGCATCCTAAAAGTTGTTCAACCCTCACCGAGTTTCATTTCCCCTCTATTTTTGATACCAAAACCCGACGGATCAACCCGTCCCATATTCAACTTAAAAGCGTTAAACGAATTTGTAAAGGCCCAACCGTTTCACTTAATAAATATGTATCGCATCCCGGACTTTCTTCAAACACAAGACTGGATGTGCAAAGTGGACCTATCACAGGCATATTTCCACGTAAAAATTTCAAAGTCACACAGGCGCTTCCTTCGCCTTGTCTACAACCAAGACCTGTTAGAAATGACCTGCCTTCCGTTCGGGTTGAGCACTACACCCAAAACCTTTTCAATACTAACGAATTGGGTTGCCCAAATATTACGAGAACGCTGGAACATCCGAATCATTGTCTATCTAGACGACTATTTAATAGTAAATCAAAATGCACACGTTCTTCGAGATCATGTCAAGCTCACAAAAGATACATTACAAAATCTTGGTTGGCAAGTAAATTTTGAAAAATCTGTTATTTGTCCTCAAAAGACTATAACTTATTTAGGAATAATTTGGAGTCCCTGGGACAATTTTAAAATCCCTGCCAAAAGAAAAAACTTCTTCATTAATCAAAAAAGTGAGTCAGGTTCTCGATCGAGAAATAGTACTAGTCACTGTAAAGGAAATACAGAGAATAATAGGACTCCTGAACTGGCAAAGTTATGTTGTTCCTCGAGGCCGGCTCAAGCACCGGCAATTATTAATGTTCATGAACTCTCTACCAGACCATTTATCGAAATCCTACCCACTACCACAAAATGTTCGAAAGGAACTGGAATGGTGGACTCGGAATTGTCAGTCGTCAAAACCTCTACATTACCCTCCGCCAATAAACTTCCTGACAACAGATGCATCAAACCAGGGTTGGGGAGTGCAACTAAACAATCTGCCTGTATCAGGCAGTTGGTCGCAAGAGGAACAAGCACTGCACTGCAATCAAAAAGAAATGTTAGCCATACTGCACGCCCTTCGAGACAACGCTCACCTACTTCGCAACAGCTCGATCCTGATACAATGCGACAGCAGGACTGCTGTCGGCTATTTAAGGAACGAAGGAGGTACGAAATCATTACCCTTAATAAAACTAACATATCAAATTCTGAATTTACTGGACCAATTTCAGATACACTTCAGCATACACCATCTCCCAGGCAAGTACAACAATCATGCCGACCACTTGTCACGCTTTCGCCAACCTCCGGAATGGCACCTAATACCAGCCTGTACGGAAAAAGTGTTTGCAAAGTGGGGAACCCCAATTATAGTTTGTTTGCCTCGGACACAGCTCACGTGGTTTACAATTATGTATCCCGAGACCTGAAGGACCGACAAGCTCTATTTCACGATGCATTCAGTGTCCCATGGAACTATCCACTCGCATGGATATTCCCGCCGCCGTTCTATCCCAAAAGTCCTAACACATCTGAATCAATCAACAGGAATATTTTTAATAGTAGTACCTCGATGGGAGAAGGTATTTTGGCGTGCAGACCTCAAAGCCCGAGCGCTAGCACCACCTCTAAGTCTAAAAAACTTACAGACACACCTGGTCGACACATCGACGGGGCTTCCACCTCCACAAGTGGACCAAATCATCCTCGAAGTCTGGAAATGTGGGGGTGGTCCGAGGCGATAGAAACATGGACCGCTGAACAAAAGTTATTGCTCAAAAATTCCTGGCGGAAATCTACCTTGAACACATATGAGGTCGCTTGGAAACGTTGGACTACCTGGTCTATGTCTAAGAACATTGACACGAATAATCCTACAGGTACGCAATTAGCCCAATTTTTATCTGACTTGCATTTAATTCATAAATTTTCATATAATACAATTATTTTACATAAATCTGTCGTTTTCACTTTGTGTAATGTTGAAAAGTCAAGTCAATTAAGTTCACATGTTCTTGTAAAACATATTTTAAAATCAATTCTTCACGTGACCAGAGGGCGGGCCTATTTTTTGGCCAAAGAATCAGCATTGCTATCCAACGTGGCAATGCTGCCAGCCTTCTGGGCACTTTTCCTGTTGACAGCGATGTGGACGAATTTTTCGACGCCCTGTAACTCTTTTTGATACTTGTAAATATTTTTATTTCTATTATAGAGTTAGTGTGTAAATTCTTTTAGCTTTAAATAAATGTCTTTTTGGTATTAGTTAAATAACCTGCAGTGCCAGGCTATATATTAAACTTCCATTGCTTTGGAAAATCCAAAGTGATCAATCCAAATGACAAAAACCACCAATTTGGGATGTTAGTAAATTAATTACCTTTCTAAGTAATTACACTGTAGACATAGACAATCCCTTTCAAATATCACGCCATACTGCAACTATATTACTGCTTTGCTCAGGTAGACGCATACAATATGACTTAACGCTGCTTAGAGTTGATCCGGACCATTACGTTAGATTAGTTGATGGTGTTGTATTATGCCCTCAATTTGCTTCGAAAACAGATTGTAGTAATCGTAGACAGTCCGGTTGGAAACTTCTTGTAAATCGCATCGACTGCTTCTATGCGACGATGCGGAAACGGTGCACATCCTTGGTGCGCAGGGTCCGCGCCAGCTCCAACACCATCTTGAGGATGTTGGCTGAGAGGTTCGACTGTCACTACATTAACCATTGTTGTATGCTTAATGTAGTGACAATAGCAAGAAAATCTGTTTTATTACTAACATAGTTTGTAAGTATAATATTGTTACTAACACTATGAGTCTTGTTGCTCGAAATAAATGATTATTATTATTATTATTAAATCCCAACAATTATAACCTTAATCCTAAATTCCGGATAGGAAAAACGATAGAGTTATTAAATGAAAGACGTAATGCTGCAAAATCATTTAATTTGTTTATTACAGTCAGAGGTGTGCCGAAGCCCGCTTCACGCACCGTCATCGCAAGCTGGGTAAAAACCCTTTTCAAAGAAGCTGGCATCGCAGCAACTCCAGGAAGTACAAGATCTGCAGTAGCCTCTAAAAGTTGGTTAGAAAATCATCCCCTTGACGATATCCTATCTCGAGGAAATTGGCAATCGGCTAAGACATTCCAGAATTATTACACAAGAGAAGTTATAAGTGTTGATTGAAATCTAAATGGTACACAATTGTTTAATCCGATTAATTAGCTCTGAATATTATTAAACTTGATTTCATGATTTGTTATTTACTTATTTCTTATTTTTCTTTGTGTCAAATGGTGAATCAATGTGATTTGAGAATTATTGTGATTAAATCAGCAAGAGACAAATTAATTCATTAATATTGTACTTAAGTATCTTTAGATTTTATATTAAATATACTTTCTGATGACATAATTGTGTTTACATAACACTAAAATTTCCTATCACATTGGCGTTATCGTATTAGTGGCTCCACCAGGCGATAACAAACAAGTTTCAATATAAAGCTTCCAGTGACGGTCAAGTAGTTTAATAGAAGCGTTTTACATGAAACAAAACGCATATTAAAATACTTACCTCTGCACTGGAAGCTTTAAGTTTACTTCTGCCTGGTTATATTGAGCCAATGAACAAAAAATTTTGACTTGACCCCGCCTCCCCCGCTCTTTCCGCCGCCCCTATGACGTCCGGTCCCGTCCCGCACTCAAACCTCGTACCGCTAAAGGTACCTAAAATCGTGTACTGCGCATGTCAAACCACGTGGTGTGTCAAGTCTCATCTTTCGTGGCACGCATTGTACGAAACTAAAATGGCAAGCAGTAGCGCCATTGAGTAAGTTTGACAAAGTACTAAAACAGATATGAAATAGACGGAAACGGATATGCTCTCTCAATATAAAGCTTCCAGTGAGGTAAGTATTTTTATAACATATTTGCTCGTAAAGGGTCTCTTATTTCACCAATTTCAGTATCGTAATGTATCTTATTACGCACTCGTGCGGTAATGTAAAGTAAATCGCACGGTTTATCAAGATGCTCCGTCAAAACGAACGGTACTTTTTAAATCTTAGCAAAGAGTTTTTATATCAGAAAAGATGTCAACATTTTATGAATAAAATTAACTTTGGGAGATAAAATATAATAAATAAACATTTTATTCATTAATTTAATTAATTTTGACAATAAATTACAGCCATTAATATCTGTAACAAAAACAAAAATATTAATTTACTTTATTAATAATACTGGCTGTATTGTGCCTATGCCTGAAATAAAAAAGCGCGAACGCGCGCGCATCGCTTATCTGTTAAGAAGAAAAAAATTATTCCGCGCGCTTTTTCTTTTCGCTGTACTTTTTTTTATTTGAAAATGTCGTCAAGTAATGATGAATTTATTAATTCCACACCGCCAGAAGTCTCAGAGGCAGCGAAAAAGGCTACTCTAACCCTCACCCGAAAAATCGACCGATAGATACTTACAAGCGTATCAAAATTTCATCATATGGAAAACAAGCAAATATGCAAGTTCAGTCCGAGTTTTATTTATTTCCTCGCAAATATGTTATAAAACGTCGTATGACATACGTGCGCTTTGAAAATTACAGCCTCTGCTTTCTTTTAGCCCTCGCCTATATCATATCATAATGCCTCACGCCTCACTTATATCATAATGTACTATTATTCATTTTATATTTTTTTATTATTCTCTCCATGGTCTGGCAGTTTGAGTAATTTATGTGGCCTACCCAAATGTCCTTTCTTTGGTATTGTTCGTCGAATCGTTGAGCTCCTTAAGTCTTGAGTTGAGCTGCACGATTTCTGACAAATGCGTGCACTGACTAGACAGGTCCTCTCAATCTGTGTGGTTCTTTCCTCAAAAGACCATCTCAGACATCGACCTACATGGTCTTCATAAAACCTGACCAAGATTATACAGTCTGGACTTTAAAAGAGACTATGACCTCTGAGTTTGTTTCAGCCTTTCTTCTCAGAGTAGTCAGATAGGAAGCGCCGACCTCATCTAGTTTAAAAAATATGATTGACGTGTAAGGGTGAATTTCAACAAATGCCATTTTTTTATCATATCGCTGAACTTTTTTATTTATATTTTTTTTTGTATATTATTCAGGATTTTTGTAATCTTTATGGTATTAAATATCCCCAAATTTAATATCATCAACGTATCATTTAAGACTAAGGAGAAAATTCAATTTGAATTCTGGTTTCCACCGATATGACAAACCGGCACCGATTATTTTTTCTGTACACCGATATGATAAGTTTATCCACCGAAATTATGTACATATCCAGCGATATGATAAACTATCCACCTTTGAACATCAAAAAGGAAATAGTTAGTAGGTATCTAAATCTATATCTATCTCTATCTTTTCTTAAATGCTCCTCTCTTAACACAGGATCGCTTTTGATTTTAGCTTTTCTTATACTTTTCCAGCAACTTTTTTCTCTTTTTTCTCCTCCTCATTTAGTTTTGGCCTCGACATTCTTAAACAAAATTAAGCTATTATGATGTTTTCTTTTTATCTATTTATTATGTACTTACTATTTTTATAACTAAAAAATATTTTCTAGAGAAACCTTTAATGCGTTCAGTTGCTCCACCTCACTATCATCATCTCAGCCTATAGACGTACATTACCGAATACAGACCTCTCCTAATGATACATTTATACACCTACTACACAGTGGTATCGTGGTAATGATTTTGGCAGTCTATGTAGGTAAATATGTATGTATGTATGTATGAATGTTTGTATATAGGTATATATGTATGTATATAATGTATGTGTTTGTATGTATGTTTGTATGTTCCATTGTTTCTTTGTATAATTAACGAAATGACACGGGATCTACCGATATGATAAAACGACTCACCGAGATGATAAAATGATCTACCGATATGATAAAGCAATCCACCGATGTGACAAAACTGTGCGTTGATCATGAATCAAAACACCGATGTTAGATATAAGACACCGATTGATTTTTTCTTATCATTTCGGTGTAAATTATCACATCGATGGCAATAAAGACCACCGATTACAGCGATATGAGAACAGCGACGTGAGAAATAACACACTTTTTAGAAAATTACAAAAAATGCATAATATCTAGGATAAATTCAATAACAGTCAATGAAGCTAATTCACTTACTACCTCTGTTAGAACCAAACAACAATAATAAAACTACTCATTACACTAGAAAAATGCAACCACCGATAATATAAAATAATTGTCCGGGAGCTACTGAAATGGCGTACTTACGTTATTGGCGGGAATATGCAGCGATTTGACACACTTCCATCCTGACTGCGTACTAGTACACACTAACGAGGGAAATAAAATAGGGGTGGGGACCCTGTCAGACTGGTCGATGTAAAGTTAGGTTTAAATTACTTTTATACAGCGATGTGAGAACATTTTGCAGGACAAGTACGTTTATGCCTCTCAGTAATAATAATCGTTAATTATGTAATAAAATATGCTGTATATTAATAACAAAACTAATATTCTATGAAATAGAATAAGTTATATACTTAAGTTACTTATTTTTATTAGTGTATAAGCTTTTTTGTTTGTAAAAAAAGTAGAGGGACAGCACCGATTTGAAAAAAATAGAGGTTTATGTATTTATTTTTTACCATTGTAATAGTCCTAGGCAAATTATATTTTTGCCACAACCCAATAACTAACTATTGAATATTAAAAAAAATAATTCAGAACAATATTCCTTTTTTCAAATACTAATTTCACCGAAGACAAAAAAATAAGTCATTTGGGAAATTCACCCGTAAAAGTGTTTGTGCAAACTTACTTACAAAAATAAAATCCTTTATCATTAATGTGTGTTACGCGATTAGGATGCTGAGTTTTAACACTTTCACCACGGTAATAATCTTTATATTGTGCTTTCACTGTCCACAAAGTAGACACAATAATTAATTCCGATCTGAGCATGGCAATACCACAGCTTAACATACCTACACTGTAGGACAATGACTCATAATCTTATCTGTATACATTGGTTAAATACGCTATTAAAACTTGTGTCATACACAAAGGATGCTGTGTCCTTTTAATAACAATTTCTTGTATTATTGTGTGCTCTCTTCATAGCTTAGAAGACATTAGACGATAGGTAAGTAATTACAAAAATTTACATCAACGAAATAATTATGTGGTCGGCCTAAGAGATAAATTCACAGTATCAAACTCAAACTCAAAGCATTTATTTCAATTAAACCATTTACAGGCAATTATCAAAAAGTCGGTCAGTCAGAAAATATGAAGCTAGTTGCCCATTCCTAAGCGTAGGTACCTATGGAGAAGAACGGGCAAGAAACTCCATGGACACTCTTTTAAATTATATTTTTACAAAAATATTAGTTACATCATTAATGTGAATTTATAATTATATGTGAGAATGATGTAAAAAAGACGTACGCGTTAAAAGCGTCCAGAGTACAGCAAATAGTAACAAAACAACAATTCAAAATTAAAATAATTAAAAATAAGCCGAGGCAGCTAAGAGATGACCAGCCCCAACTGACGGCGGCGCCCGTTCACGAACATGACGCATAGATCAGCACCATTCAGCTCGACCTTTTTGAAGGGAGCTAAATGATCCAACACACATGCCACCGTCAGCGAGACATTTGTGTGAGCATGACATACTATCAGCCGCCAGGGCACATTCAGGTCAATGAAAGATACATTACCCGGTAAATGGTACATAGGGTATACTACACATAGAACTCACATCTGTGCTATGCAATTATACAATATAAAGGAAATTAAAATTAAAAAAATAAAAAATTAAAATAGTTTATTTCTGTAACTTTCTTTTACAATCTTATTCTGTGGCTAGAACTTCCCAGGAAGCATGTAGTATGCTTGTGTTGGGTGGTTCTGCTCCTCCCTCGGGTCAACATATTTTTAGGTAACTAGATAATAACTAAACTATTTTGAGTTTTGAAACGGAAATTGAGTTTATACAATGCAAAGATAGTCTTATAATCTTCAGCAGCTCCAACAGAATTTTCAAATGTTAATCAATTAGTTGTGGTTGTGGAGCAGGACCAGCATTGAGCCAGGCATTTTTATCAGCGATGTAATCCCCTAACTTATAATATGCCTGACTGCATAGTGTGCGTTTTATACAAGACTTGAATTTTGTCTCATTCAGTTGAAGAATGTGGGGAGGTATTTTATTATAACATTTTAAACAGTACCCCATAAAAGATGAGTCTACTTTAGCCAGTCTGAAACCTGGTTGAACTAATAGGTCCCTATGTCTAGTACTATAATCATGTCTTTCACCTCTTTTACTGAAAAGATGTAAGTTTTTTCGTACATACATGATGTTTTCGTAGATATATTGACGATTGATGTTAATTTCCTTAAACAATTCCCTTAGAGAATCGCGCCTGCGGAGAATATAAATGGCTCTGATGGCTCTTTTCTGCAGAATAAAAATAGAATCGATGTCTGCAGCCCGTCCCCAAAGTAAATTACCGTAAGACATGATACTATGAAATTAACTAAAATAGACTAGTCTCGCGGTATCTACATCAGTAAATTGACGGATTTTTCTGACAGCATATGCTGCTGAAATTAGCCGTCCTGCAAGAGATGTTAAATGAGGACCCCATTGTAGCCTTGAATCAAGCGTGATCCCTAGGAAAATAGTTTCATTGACGAATTCTAGTTTCTCTTGATTCAATATTACCTCACAATCACTACTCTTGACTTTTGGTAAAGAAAATCTTATGCACTTAGTTTTTTTTCCATTTAATACTAAATTATTAGCAGTGAACCAATTTTGGACCTGCAGTAGGGCGTTATTTATGTCGTCAAAATTTGTAGCACTTCTATTTGCCTTAAAAATTAAGGAAGTGTCATCAGCAAATAACACCATTTGTGGTTGATTTTTTAATAAATGGAGTAGATCATTAACATACACTAAAAAGAGGAAAGAACCCAATATCGAGCCTTGTGGCACACCCATTTTTACTGTTAAACCATGTAAATTGACACCATTTATTTGAACTTACTGTTGTCTATCATTTAATTAAGAACTAACTAAACTGAGCGCAAGTTTTCCAAGTCCGTAATGCTCAAGTTTCAAAAGCAAGGTTTCGTGATCGACGCAAACAGTATCAGTAGTAAACATAATAAACACGCCTGTATTCCCCGTTAAATTCGGTTAGTCAGAGTTCTATTATTAGGCTTCTGAATAAACAAGTATGTACAATGTAACATGAACCTACATGACGATTGTAAAAAACTGGGCAAAAGTGGGTCGGACACGCGCACCGAGGGTTCCGTACCATCATAATGTTTTTAAATTTTCATCGGCGAGGCCTGTATTCATCAGAGATTTTTTTCAGGGCCATCTCTTGGCTGATAATGGAACTAATTTAACTTTTATTAATGATTTCTGAAAGAGTGTGCTATTTAGAGACTTCGTTTTATTTTTCCTGCAATTTTTACATAAACTTCTATCACATACGGAGATAAGGGGGGAAAGGTATTTTTTTTTTAATTTTCATCAACGGTTGAAAACTATGTGTCCTAAAAATAAAAGAAAAAATGTATGAGAATGTGAAAACTGCGCTCTTTCAGCTCTTTCTTTTCTTACATGCTCTATATAGCCCCACTTCAAATTATTCAGACCAGGGGGTCTCAGTCCCTGTTGTAAAAAATATACATATAATTTTATTTCTTTCTTATTTGCAAAATAGTTGGGCCAACGTCATCTAAAACTATTCCAAATTTCAAGTTGATAGCATTAGTAAGTTCTTGAGATATCCAGCTGTGACAGACAGACAGACAGACTGAGTCTCACCATAAGGGTTCTGTTTTACCATTTTGTTACGGAACCCCAATAAGGTGCAAAAATGGTTCAAATCCAGCTCTTTTAGCCAGCTTTTTATTGGCCTTACGTACTACCCGCGGACCTCATTTTCACTTAGGCAGTTAGATCGCAGCTATCTAGAGTTTTGAATATGCACGGAATATACTTTAGCATATGAAAAGCCCTTTCAAGAGACCAACTCCCGAAGTCTTCCATATAAAAAAGTCAATACATACTTTTCTCGAATCCGAAATCTTGGCAAGCAGTATTTAATTCACGCCAGGGTAGCCCGCGGTACCTATTCTATAAAAAATATTCAATAACAAACAGTATAACCTACACAATTTGTTACTAACATAAAAATTGCAAAAAAAACTTAATTTGAATTTTGCGAGCTTCTTAGCGTTTCCCCCTTGATGAATTAAGGCACGTAAACAAAAATACAATGTAAACTTATTTGCAGATCACAAATCATCAGCAGAATTCACGCAACTTGAACCAGTTCATTCTCACAAGGAGGCTCGAAGGCGAGTTGTGCTAAACGACCAATAGGAGGAAAAAACGGTGACTTTAATTGCCTTTATATCGTGTGTTGCGTCCTAGCAACGAAACAGAAACAATTACCATCAAAACATGGACAGTAGAACGTATAAAAAGCGTGCAGGCACGTCGGGCATTCAGGGGCAGCTGTATGAGACTAAATTAATTAGTCTAATATATTTCAGAATGATACATGACGACAGTGTTGATCAGTTCAGTTTGGCCACCAATAGAGATACCATACGCTCTCCGAGAAATCAAGAAAACAACAGACCTCAAAACAGCACTAGTAACATATTACGCGTACGCATTTGCATGGCTCAAGTATGGAGTTATCCTATGGGGAAATAGTACAGATGCGCCTATATTATTCACTTTACAGAAAAAAATGGTTAGAATTTTAATAAACATCAAAGACACAGACTGTAAACCCCACTTTAAAGACCTAAAAATACTAACCCTGCCCTGCCTCTACATACTTGAAATTTGCAAGTTTGTACGAAAATATCCTCAATTCTATACCAAAAGAGGGGATATCCAAACACAAATTGCACTTAGACATGAAAGCAGATTGAACATACCCACTTCACGATTGAAAATGCACTCTTCTAGTGCATTTGTTATGTCCATTAAAATATATAATAAGTTACCGGAATACATTAAAAACATAAATAAAAATAATATCTTTATCAATAAATTAAAACAATTTCTGATAATCAAAAGCTACTACACTATTGACGAATATTTTAGCGATAAATTTCAACAACAATAAAAACTATATTTTTACATTTCATTTTAAATTTCACTTTGAATATAAATTTATTTTAAAACACTAAAATACTGTCAGTTTTAAAAATTAATATATGCTAAACAGCGCACAATTAATAGTAATAACATTCTACAAGACTCAATAAAATTGTAAATATTTAGTTTATTATAATTTATCATGCTAATAATGTAAATCGTGCAATATATAAATAAAACTTAAAACCAAATACTTACTTAAATAAAATATAAATGCCATAACAGCAAATGATACTATTTATTGATACATTTTTAATTTTAATTTATTTTAATTTCATTTTAATTTAATATTATTATTATTTTATAGTGCCATTTATAGTGCCAAGTGCCTTCATCCTCTCTCCTATTAAAAATTAAGTTTGCTGTGCCCGACAGGGTCCATAATTGATCCGATGTTTTAAAATACCAACCATTTATTATGTACACATTATGGAATGCAATAAAGTATTGAGTATTGAGTATTGAGAGATGACGTAGGTGCCTTCGATGACATTTGCTTTAAAGCAAAAATAAAGGGATTTAAGAAACCAATCACTGTTTTTATTCAAGCCAAGCACAGGGAAAACGACAAACTTCTAACGTTTACTAGTGAAACTGATTTGGCCAAATATTTTCATAGTTACTTAGAAATTAGACGGTCTTTTGAACCGAGCAGTAAAGACATGATTTTTGGTGGAAAGTTTGATGAAACTGAATGCTTTTTCGTTATGTATACTACAGCAAAGGACGATCCCAGTAACGCTATATATAAAGGTTGTTTTGCTGACTATTTGAACAAACTTATAGGAACAGGAGGTTGTTGCACACAGCCCTCACACACAGAGGAAGGCTTGGACTTTTTATGTAAAATAGTAATGAAAGAACAAATCACAACACTAGCTGAACAGTTAGCGAAGTTCATTTGTGATGACTCTGATAGCGTTATGTCGATGAATAATGATCTGATGTTACGCTATCATGTTATTCTAGCACACAACGTTCTACACGTTTCTGAAATCCAACCTGAAGGACATCGGACGGCCAGCTTCAGACAACACTTCTTTTCAACCAACGAAGAATTCCTTGTGCTGTTCAAAAACATATTGTGTTTAGAGGTTCTCAAAAAGCGAAAGTCGGAAGAGTCCAATGTACAGAGTTTATTGTTGAAGTTCCTTAGCGAACCCTCCGAAGTAACGACACTAAGTAAACTGATAGGAAGTGTCCTTACTTATAAAAACAGCAAGCTTGAATTTGTAGGCAAATCGATGACAGACGATCTAAAGCGACAGCTGGATAAAGCAAATGTCTCACAATCAACTGTCTATGAAGCAGCAGAAATGACTGCTAAAGAGCATTTATTATCTCTGGAGCTTAAAGTCCCAGCTGTCTTTGGCAACAAAGATTTAGCAATAAGAGGCAAACCTGAGAAAGTCGAAAAGAGGCTAAACCACCTAACATTATTTGTTGGCCCACCACTATTTGTTATAAGGATGGACGGCCGGATTGGTCACCTATGTGCACTGGTTAGCTTTTAGCTAATATTTCGCTGATACCCGTTGTAATTTTATTTTTTTGTTGTTACTTTTTGTCTAAGTACGTACTTGAATGGTTATAATCTTTAAATTATGTAGTCGATGATTTTGGTGCACGGTAAAAATCTAATAAGTTTATGTTGGCACCAACTTAAATGTATAAAATGTATGTGTACTACTGAATAAATAAAATAAATAAATAAAAAATAAAATTAAAAATCATAGAAATATTTAAAAAGTCGAATCTCAACAACATCGTCACTATGGATGAATCTCTGGGAGATGGATTTCTTCAGTTAAATGGCGGCATAGCTTCTGCTGTCGGCAACATACTCGTTTTCGATGAAAATTCTAAACTTTTAAAGTTTACAGACAATTGTGAATCACTAGGCAATCTTGCCAGAAGATGGTATGAATCGTTGAAGAGTAAAATCAAAAATTTGCACGAATATAAATTGGATGTGAAAGTCAAAAACTTTCCAAAACTGTCATTCGAACGAGGAGAATACGACGTGAGTTTGGTGAGAGATTTCTATGACAAATTACTGTTTTACACAAATCAAGCTGATCAGAATGGTGTAGAGGAAATTTTGAGAGGAGAAATAGAGGATCATCCGTGCAGTGACGTAAACAACTTTAGAGTTCGATCTGACGTGATATTTCTAAAATATCATGATGAAATACAAAAACGGTGGATGACACCTAAAGTGGGATCATATCTTACAAAGAAAATCAAAATATATGAGAATGCTGTATCTAATGCCATGAGTGAGCCATTAATGTGTGTTTTAAACATAATGCATAAGATTAAGAACAAAAACTATACATTTAAGGAAAACGCTATAAAACCATTTGAGTTGCATGGCCAAATTACAGGAACTGTTATTGCTACGGAGAGATGTGAGTTAACAGTTGCTAAGGTGGAACAATATCTAGAAAATAAAGACCGTATTGTGTTAGACTTGGAGTACATATTCAAACTGCCCTTGGAAAACCACAACACTTTATGTAAAGAATTGACGGTCACAATCAAGGAGAAGTTACTTATTATTGTTTGCAATATTTTTCAAGATTCGAGAAATTCTTTTAAAAGGCTTGAAAATATCGCGAAAGCTGTTGATGGCAAGCAAATAATAATAGTTACGAACAAGACTTTGGTCGACATTATGACTGAATGTTTCTCACAAATAAGTAATGTATTGAACGATGAAAACACTGTTTACACCGACTTGAGCGTTGAATCGCAAAAGAAGTTCTTAGCGTCTTCCAAAATAAAAGTTCAAGGTGAAGACGTTAGCTTAGCTGATTTAATCGGAGAGGATGAGTCTGTGGGACTTATTGACGAAAATGTTTTTAGTAAAATTATCAATAACGAAACTATCAAACTTGGAGATACAGCTACTTACAATATTTGCAGTAGGCCGTTTTACATTGACAGACGTGTCAGTCGCCCCAAAAATCAGAAACTTGGTGTGTTTTATGATGTCAAAGACAAGGTTTTAAAAACATTATACGATTTAGAAGACGACGTTGTACTTATAACAGGAGAACTGGGAATGGGTAAGTCAACTCTACTTACTCAATTAGCATTTCAGACAAAGGAACTCTATCCTAAAGTTTGGATTATGGGAATATACTTGCCGGAACACGAAATAATAGTCAAATTATTAAACGAAAATTCAAACAATACTTCGGGATATTTTAAGTTTTTGTGTGAAGTTGCACTCGGCGAGGAATACGATAAAAGACAGAAAGAAGAATGGAGACAGGAAAAAGCTGAATTTACAGTATCGGTCGAAGATAAAATTAATAGAAAAGTTTTCCCATTGAAATGTTTAGGTGGTGAATCAAAAGTATTTCAGTTGAAAATGTTCCTACATTATTACAACACAGGAAATCTGATATTCCTTTTTGATGGCTTGGACGAAATAAAGATTTCATCAAAGTGGCAGTTTGAAACAGCAGTCTTATCATTACAGACGTTAGTCAGGAGTATTTCTCGTCATCAGCATAAAGTATGGATCACAAGCAGATCTGTGAACATCATTGAGCAAGAGCTGGGACCATCGTACAAACTAGAAAACTTTTCTCGTCTTGAACAAGATACACACATACATTCATTGTGGGAGACCGACATACAACTTAAAAATGTTTTCATCAAACAAATCCTGGAAAATGATTGTTTTGTGAATGAAATGCACATGTTTTTACAAATAAACCTCCACAAAATCGGGTACTTGAGAGGGTACGTGTTATTTTTGGAATTTTTAAAAATGCAGTCAACGACTGCTTGCATTGATTTTCCGTATGATAAATTTTATCATAAATTTATGATCAACTTTGGCCTTTGCGATAGCACAATCCCATGTTTTCCAGACGACATAATGCCGTGGGATCTGAGCGCATTAGCTCTAAGATTCCAATTTCAATTATATAACATGCAGGAAATTCTTTTTCCTGTGGCAATGGAAATCTAACATTTAGTTTACAAATAAATTGGGATAAGGGCAAGAGGATCATGGCGATGAGATTGATACCTACACCACTACCGGCTCGGTCCATCGGAATTAATTATTATTAACTAATATAGAGACTGTAATTAATTTAACTGATATAGAGACTGCCCATTTAGTGTACTTTAGTTACTTTCATAGTGCAATGTTGTACGGTATTCTATTGTGGGGAAATGCCGCCGATATTCAGACTATCTTTGTTTTGCAGAAGCGTGCTGTTCGATCAATAAATAAATTAAGTCCGAGACACTCTCTCAGAGACAAGTTTAAAAAGATTAATGTGATGACTGTGCCTTCTCAGTATATTTATGAAAATCTTTTATATGCCCATAAAAATATAAAATTGTTAAAAAAATACAGTGATATCCATAATATAAATACTAGAAACAAACACAAATTTGTTGTATACCTACAACAAGGCTCAAGAAAATAGGTGGCTCGTTCAGATGCCAATGTATACGCTTTTATAATAAACTACCAAGCCACGTTCAAGATCTAAGCCTTAATAAATTTAAATCATTAATTAAACGGATGCTGTGCAAGAAAGCCTTTTATACTGTTAAAGATTATATTGAGGACAAAAAGGCTTGGGATTGAGCTGCTTCCAATTTCTGCATTTTGAGTGTTTTTGTTATTTTTTGTTTTTTATAATATACACATTAATTAAACATCAATAATCATCATCATCATTCATTAATTTGTAAACTTTTTTTTTCATATGGGTGATTTTACCTGAAATAAATGAATTTTATTTAATACTAACCTTAGTTTTAAGTAAGTACCATTGTTACTAATAAAATATGGACCTGGTCTGAATTAAATGTTTTATTATTATTTCCTTTATTTAACTAGTTACACATAAATTATATTTTTAAATATTAGTATAAAAAAAATATAAAAACATTTAAAAATATAAAAAATAGTAGCCCACCGGTATCGGGAACAGGGTCCAAGCTACCGGCGGTCAGGGCTCCAGAGAGAGGAACCTCCTAACAATGCGGGCCGTGTCCAAAAGTACCGCTTTCTGAATCAAGCCCTTGATCCAGCTGCCCAACGAGAGCCTCCTTAGGTGTTGGTCGAGGCTCTTGGTTATTAAGCCATTGGCTGTCACGACTATCGGCACAATGATCGCTGAGTCCACATCCCACATGTCGACAACCTCGCGAGCCAAGTCAAGATACTTGATTTGCTTATCTTTCTCGGCTTTCACGAGGTTCCCGTCATGCGGGACGGTTATGTCAACAATCATTGCGCGCCGCTCTGATCGATCCACCACCACTATATCAGGCTTATTAGCAATAATAGTCCTGTCAGTGATGATGGATTGATCCCAGTACAGTGTGATATGGCCATTTTCGAGAACTGGGTCGGGCGCATACCTGTAGTACGGCACCTCCGATTCCACAAGGTTGTACCGCAGAGCAAGTTGCTGATGGATAATCCTGGCTACAAGGTTGTGTCTATGCAAATATTCTCCGTTAGCAAGACGAGAACACCCGGAAATAATGTGACGGATTGATTCGCCCGGACGGTGGCATGCCCGACATATGTCAACCGTACCATCCTTCACAATAAATCTCCGGTAGTTATTCGTCATCATAACTTCGTCCATAATTGCACAGACAAACCCTTCGGTTTCTCCGAAGAGTTCCCCGGAACGTAACCAGGCTACGGACGCTAGGAAGTCTACATCGGGTCCATGTAGGGCCCGGAAAAAGCGTCCGTGAAGCTCCTTACTCTGCCATACCTCCATGCGGTCGTTAGTGTCAAGCACTACAGGTTTGCACCAGTTCTCTTTAGCCAAGGAGAGCGCGGTAAGGCCCTTGTCCACTGCCACAACATCTCGATGCATCCCCACGTCGGCTTCTAGGAAATATTCCCTGAGACTGCATATCTCACGATTGTGAAGAGTCTTAGCATTTAAGAAGCCTCGACCTCCACACTTCCGTGGGATATACAGTCTCATAACCGAAGAACGTGGGTGATGCATTCGATATGCTGTCAACAATGTACGGACCCGCCTATCCAGGGCGTCTAGCTCTGTTTGAGTCCATTTGAGTATGCCGAAAGAGTACATCAAAACCGGCATGACCCAACCGTTGAAGGCACGCACTTTATTTCCGCCTGATAAAAGACTATTAAATACTTTTCTCAGGCGGCCAAAGAAGCGCTCCTTCAACGATTGTTTCATGTCGATAACATTGATGCCCAGTGCTTCCGACATACCCAAATACTTGTAGGTTTCGGTTGCTGAGAGGGATCTAAGATTTATGGAATCTGTGAGCTGGGTTCCCACAGATTCCACAATCCTCCCTCGTTTTACATGCATGACCGCACATTTGTCCACACCGAATTCCATCCTGATGGCGCTACTGAAAGTTTCAGTGACCTTCAATAGCTCCATCAGTTGCAAATCGTTGGGGGCAAAGAGTTTCAGGTCATCCATGTAAAGGAGGTGAGATATAACCTGACCACCTCTCTTCTACCGATAGCCTAGACCTGAATCCTCCAGCAGCGTGCTAAGAGGATTCAAGGCTAAGCAGAACCAAAGTGGACTCAAACTGTCGCCCTGAAATATACCCCGCTCTATCCTTATCGGCTCACTATTCCTCTGGATTTGCCGACATCCTGGATAGCGAAGGACTGTCCTCCATTGCCCCATACACGACATCAGGAAGGTGCGCAGGGTTGCATCAATTTTATACAACTCTAGCACCCTCATGAGCCATGTATGTGGCACCGAGTCATAGGCCTTCTTATAGTCTATCCAACATGTCGACAGATCCTTTCGGGAACGGCGAACCTGTTGGCTAATGGCCATATCAATGAGGAGTAGCTCCTTAGTACCACGGGACCCGTTCCTACATCCATTTTGAGAAGCACACATAACAGAATTCTCGTTAATATGTTTATTTATTTTAGCTCTCAAAATGGAGGTAAGAACTTTATAGACCGTTGGAAGACACGTAATCGGTCTATAATTTTTGGGTTCCGCAGTACTACCCGATTTATGGAGCAGGTGAGTTATTCCAGTCGTCAGGAACTCTGGTAGCGACCCTGACTCTAAGGCTGACTGGAATAGGGCTGCCAAGCAAGCATGCGATCTTGTGAGCCATTTAATCCAGAAGTTGTGCAGTCCGTCCGGCCCTGGTGATTTCCAATTTGGCAACGGACGAACTGCGCAACTTACATCTTGGGGGCTGATCGTTATTGCCCCCATTTCTGTTATTGCATCGCATGCTTGCTCGACGTCCCGAGTCCACTCACCCTCGGTATGACTGACAGGTACCGACCAGATGTTACGCCAAAATGAACACATGGCGTTATCATCCGGCAGGCACATGTCAGTCACACCTTGGTCCGGTCGCTCCCATGCTCTGTAGACCCACCTTTCATCGCTTTGGAAGGTGCGATTTAGAGTGTACCGTTCCACCCGACGCTTATACCTACGAATACGGTTTGCCCATGCATACACTTTCTGCTTCCAGAAGTCGATGCGCTCTGTGACACGGGACATGTAGTCTTGAGGACTGATATCAGTCCCCGCAAACGCCCGCCTCACAAAGCGCATCACTCGAGGGCGATTGTTGCCCTCCCGGAAGCAGATTAGTTTGCCGATGAACGCTCTGGCCCCAGCAATGCGTCGTTCAATCCTATACTGCCATGCCGGTACGGCAGGTTTCGGTCGTGTAGCTCTGTCATTCGGAAATTTGACATGAGCTACACGACATGCCGTTACAGCCGCGCAATACAGGATTGAATGAGCATCGGTGAGGTTTTCGCAGTTATCAAAATAGCTTGACAACTGCGAATCCAGAACAGCCACCAGCGCCCTATTTCTGTTATGCATGGGCAAACGAGGTAAGCGTGGTCTGAGTTCGGGTGTCATGAACCGATATTCTCTGATCGCACCCTCCAAAGTACTCCTCATCTCCTCACTGCACTGGATACTTACGTTAGTAGCCATGTCATTACTTACGTCGTTTTCGCAAATTAATGGTGTGGTAGACTGTGGAGGTGCCACAGCCTGCGACGGCGTAGCAATGACATGGCTACTCTGCATTTCAGTCCGCAAGCGATCAAGCACGGTGTCATCCAACATACGATTACGCTGGATGACTCGTACCTGATCCGACAGTCGTTGTGCCGATACGTTGACAGCCGGCTCAAGCACCTGAAACAGAGAGAGCATCCGAACACGGTACGCGGTCAGGTTGTTTCCTCCCTCTGTAGCCCCATAGTATGAGCGCATGACGTTCTCGTTGATGGATTGCGTCCATCGCATGCGCTGCACACTTCCGCCGGGAACTGGGACCCTATCAGAGGCCGGTGGGCCTCGAGGTCCTAAGCCGTCCGGCGGCCGGCGTCCTCCCCGTCGACGAGCAGGTGGTGGCGTCGTGGGCGGAGAGAAATACTCGTCGCTCGAGCTCGACGCAACTGCCGCGGCCGGTGTCGTCACAGCGCTCACAATGGGGCTGGGTACCGGCGGCGACGAGGCGGAGCTGAGCGAAGAGTCCGGAGGTGGTAGGCGTGCTCGTCGTAAGGCGGATCTTGTCAACATGTTTTCATATTCGTTTTATTTGTTCAGTTTTATTGGAGGCGACATGACATATGTCACCTCCGGTTCGGTAGTTTTTGATGAAGATTCGAAATATTATGGTTCATTATACTTTTTCTATTGATTTTAATTTAAACTGCGTATTTGGGTTTTGGTTGTAGACTTTCACAATTAAACTGGTTCTAAAATGTAATAAATCTATTTAAATAAAACTATTAGAACGAATTGGCTTGTTGACGTTGTCACGCTTTTTTTTTTTTTTTTTTTTTTTTATTATTATTATTATTAATGATTTTAAAAAAAAACAATGAAATTTGCTTAATTTGTAAATTATTACATTATTTTAATTATTGTGAATGCAAAGACGATGTGGGTCATTTATTTTATTCATTTTATATTTTTTTATTATGCTCGCCATGGTCTGGCAGTTTGAGTAATTTATGTGGCCTACCCAAATGTCCTTTCTTTGGTATTGTTCGTCGAATCGTTGAGCTCCTTAAGTCTTGAGTTGAGCTGCACGATTTCTGACAAATGCGTGCACTGACTAGACAGGTCCTCTCAATCTGTGTGGTTCTTTCCTCAAAAGACCATCTCAGACATCGACCTACATGGCCTTCATACAACCTGACCAAGATTATGTCTGGACTTTAAAAGCGACTATGACCTCTGAGTTTGTTTCGGCCTTTCTTCTCAGAGTAGTCAGATAGGAAACGCCGACCTCATCTAGTTTAAAAAATACATGATTGACGTGTAAAAGTGTTTGTGAAAAACTACTTACAAAAATAAAACCATTTATCATTAATTAGGTAGGTATTACATTGTACTCGTAGATTCGGCCTGTTGGCGGGTTCTACACCCTGATATATTTTATATGTAGTAAGTATTGATCGAAAGTAATCTTATGTACTTATCCTTTTAAATAAAGTATATGCAATTAACGGTTTATAAATTTTACTACGATGGTCCTAGTTTATCATTTGTAACTTCGAGTTACAGCTCTATGAACTTTTATGGGCCGCGTGCCCGCTTAAATGAGCAATGCTGGATTTGCAAATTTAAGGGGGTCCGCCCTTTATTCCTGGAGGATTTTATTTACTGTTTGGGAGCAGTCTGTGGTGGCTGAGTAGTAATGGCCCCGAATTAAGTGTTGTAGGCTCCAACCCAGTCAGGCGCTTTACTTTGTGTAAAATAATTTCATCACCACTGCTCTCAAAACGATGAAGGAAAACATCGTGAGGAAACCGGCGTGTCCTAGAACCAAAAATTCGAAGATAAATGACATTTACCAACCCGCACTGGGCCCGCGTGATAGATTGAGTGAGGGATTGACGTCCCTCGGCCCTCTTCTACGGCTTGAGGGATTGACGTCCCTCGGCCCTCCTCTACGGCTTGAGGGTTGACGTCCTTCGGCCCTGCTCTACGACCTGAAGACTGAGGTCCTCCTTCGGCCCTCTACAGCCTGTAGCTGATGTCCCTCGGCCACTACCAGACCAGAGGCCCGCTTTTCTCCAGTTCTATTTTGTTCTCGTTTTCATTCACCGGTTCCTCTAGTTGTAATTTAGTTATCTAGCTCCAAATAGGTAGGCCCTAGCTTATTCAATAATAAATTCTTATAACTTGTCCTCTTTATTTTCTTTAACAGTGCTCGCCTCCAAACTGAAAGTTAGGTAGGTGAGTGCTCAATGTGACCTTACAATTTCTTGGACTCTACCCAGGAAAATGTAACGTTACAAGACTACGGCCCGCTCCCTCACACAAAGAGGAGGTCTGTGTCCCAGCTGTGGGTACATTATAAGCTGATTATGTTTATGCAGTAACCAGGTTGGTTCCGGCTGTCATTCGTGGATCTTTGACAGTCGTTACGGGTCGTCAGTAACCCGAAAGTCTGACAAACAGTCTCGCCAAAGGGTATTTATTTATTTATTTAAACTTCTCGCACAAAAAAGGTACAAAGGCGGACTTAATGCCTTAGGCTTTCTCTACCAGTCAACCAAGGGTGGTGAAGAGATTGGATGGCAGGTGCTTTGATTGAGAGGAACAATGATAAAAAAATCTATTATAACTAGGTACACAAATATATAAATAGGTTATATACACATACATACTATTTACTATAATATATACTTATAATATATATATACAAATTCAAGGGAGAGAGGGTATCTATCGTGTTACTCGATCGATACATCAAGTTGTATAGTCATCGGCAAGGAATATTTTTATTTTTTATATACTTAGAGTCCCGTCAATTACTTCCTGAACAGTCATGAAGACTTGTGTATCATTTCGAAGGTAAGGTTCCTCATCACCATGGTCATCTGATCATCGAGTTCTTCAGCAGACATTGTCAAAGACGTATACAGAAATTGTCAAAAACGTATTCAGAACGTTGTCAAAAACTGGTATCCCTAAATCAAGCCTTTTGCACCATTGAATGTGCCGGACGGGCGTGATCGCTGGACGCTATGGTGTGTAGGGAGGTCGTAAACCCATCCAGGTTTATCCCGGTGTGAGGATAGGTCTCTCCCTGTCCAAGCGGCGCTGACGTCCTACACCGACGGTTCAGGATAGCTTCAAGGCTTGATTTAGGGATACCAGTTTTTGACAACGTTCTGAATACGTTTTGACAATTTCTGTATACGTCTTTGACAATGTCTGCTGAAGAACTCGATGATCAGATGACCATGGTGATGAGGAACCTTACCTTCGAAATGATACACAAGTCTTCATGACTGTTCAGGAAGCAATTGACGGGACTCTAAGTATATAAAAATATAAAAATATTCCTTGCCGATGACTACAAATTTGGTCTATGTACTGGTTAGCTTACATTACTCGAAACTTTACCGTAACGAGAGCCATCGGCAAGATGAACTTACTTACCTGACCTCCACAACCCGGACAGGGTTGTGGAGGTCAGGTAAGCATTCGTTCATGTAAAATCCTGGAATTCAGCTGCATCCGACCCCAACATAGATGATGATGATAACATACATGATGTGCGTCACATTATTCACGTGAAAGTGGTCTGACATTAATGTACGACTAACTTGGTGAAACGCGTAATAGTATGTAGGTAAGTACCTGCAAGTAATAATACGCGGGCGGACCGCCAAGACAACAGTTGTGCTAATTATTTGTCACATTTAATTATATCACTCAAAACATGGCTATTAAAATGAAGATCATCGTCTGCCTAGCCTTTTCCCAACTATGTTGGGGTCGGCTTCCAGTCTCACCTGATGCAGCTGAATACCAGTATTTTACATGTTGTAGCGACTGCCTAGTTGACCTCCACATCCACAACCCAGTTACATTAACCTGATGGGTTTAAAAGTCAAAATGGGAGTACCGCAGGGCTCAATATTGGGGCCATTCCTATTTTTAGTATATTAAAATGATTTACCTCATTTACTGAAAAACCGACCACAAATGGTATTATTTGCTGATGACACATCACTGATTTTTAAAGTAAGCAGACGTGCACAGGAGCTTGATGACGTAAATAACGTTATGCTTATGGTCCATAATTGGTTTGCTGTAAATAATTTGGCATTAAATGAGAAAAAAACTAAACGCATTAGATTCGCTTTACTGAATGTTAAAAGTAGGTAGTGAATGTCGTGCTGTATTGAATAAGGAGATACTTGAATTCGTTGAAAATACGGTTTTCCTGGGGATCACGCTTGACTTAAATCTACAGTGAGGTCCGCACTTAACATCACTTGCAGGGCGGCTAAGTTCAGCCGCTTACGCTGTTTGGAAAATTCGCCTTCCTTTAGTTATTCAACTTTCGTACAAGTATTTCATAGCTATAAGATATCTTAGGTATTTCAGATTCAGCGGGATTGTCCGAAAGGGTTACCGCTGGCCCGGAACATAAAGGGCTAAGGAAGGAACACGGGTGGGTTTTAGTCAGTAAGAGTCTGACACTCCCTTCCGCTCCACCCAGAGCGGGAGGGTCCCATGCTGAAATAAAAAAAGGTCCGCACTTAATATCACTTGCAGGGCGGCTAAGTTCAGCCGCTTACGCTGTTTGGAAAATTCGCCAATTAACAGACGTGGATACCTCGTCGAGGTTGGTCTATTTTAGTTACTTTCATAGCATCATGTCTTACGGTATTTTGTTGTGGGATATTGATTTTATCTTAATTCTGCAAAAGAGGGCTGTCAGAGCCATCTACAAGCTCGGCAGACGCGAATCTCTACGGGAACTGTTTAGAAAAATTAACATCATGACGGTTCCTTGTCAATGTATGAAAACATTATGTACGTTCGAAAAAATCTACATCTTTTTAGTAAGATAAGTGACAGGCATAATTTTAACACTAGAAATAGGGACAAATTAGATCAACCGCATTTCAGATTGTCTAAATTAAAAACTTCTTTTATGGGTTACTGTGTAAAATGTTATAATAAATGCCACTTGATATTCTTCAACTAGGTAAATGAAAAGAAATTTAAAACATACATTTAACGCACACTATGTAGACAAGCATATTACAAGTTGGATGATTATATCGTAGATAAAAATGCTTGGCTTAATGCTGGTCCTGCTCCATGAGCTCACTAGTTAAAATTACAATATTTGGAGGAGGTGCTTCCGTTTTTCTTTTTTATTGTTTCTGATATTACGAACATAATTTTCTTGGGAATGCTATAAGTTTATATTTCCTTGGATTTGCAAGAGCTAAATAATAACAGCCGCACAGGTCGATCAATCAAACTCAAACTCAAAGCATTTATTTCAATTAAACCTTGTACAGGCACTTTGGAATTGTCAAAATTAAATAGTCCGTCAGTTAGTCAGAAAGTTGAAGCTAGTTGAGATTGAATGGGTGCTGAGTTTTAATATAAATGTCCTAAAAAGCAGTGCAGTCGCATACGGGCGATAATAAAGAAAATAGATTACTGCTGAGTGCACCGAACTGGGCGGCGATTTTAATAATAGAAACGTTGGCGGTGACAAGAATAGAGAGAGCGTAGAGTGGATGTTGCAACAAAATAATTTAAAGACGGACGCGATATTTTAACGTACCATTCATTACCCCAATTCTATATGGTAATTATATTATTCCCCGCGTAATCTTACCACGTGCGAACCACGTACGCGTTGTATTTTTTTACGCGCGTTGAATTTTGACAGTTTAAACACTAAATGCACGCCAAATTCGCGTTCATTTCGCGCGGTTTTGTTCATTGTGTCATAAAGAATGCGTTATTAGCAGATGTCGTAATTAGCTAAGGAATTGACGCGGTTTCGAAGCCATGTGACATCCACCAACCCGCACTAGGCTCGCGTGGTGGATTACGGGCCACTCCCTTTCACAAAGAGGAGGCCCGTGTCACAGCAGTGGGAATTATCTAACTAGCATACTTATATCCTGAAGAATATCATATTTTTCTGATTTTGTTTACTATAGTCGATCATATACTTTTAGGCATTATAAAACTTGCGTTTAGGTGCTGTAGCCCCCTTAACCTAACTTGATGGATCGTCCCGTGCGCTTAATTTCTTAGCCACGAGCTCCTCCAACATACTTTCCAATAACAAAAATAATATACACAACGCCTTGTTTCCACAAAGGGTTGCAGCACACATTTCACAAATTGTGTTTTAAGTACCATGTAATAGAGAGAGAGTCTAAAAAAAAAATTACATTAAAAACAGCTCCATGCCTTCCTACGTCGCGTGGTCAATGTAAAACGAAGAACATGAGCCAGTTTGAGACTGCACGTTAACAAAACTAGCGCGTAATACGAAATAATAAAAATAATACACAGGAATACTATTAATAATAACAAACGGCTATTTAGGAACTAACGAGCCATTCGAAGTTACACACTTAAAAGTTTTTATCAATATTTTGTTGTTACATCCGTAATGTGGTGATTTTTTTTTATTCTTGTAACTGAGTAGGTATGAATATTTTCATTTAAATCACAAAACTTTTTTTTTATAATTTAGCTGTCAAAATTTCCCGCGTTCCTAAATGTCACGTTTTGGTGTCATAGAATAAAATAAACTTTATGGTGAATTAAAATAGTGAAGTGCTTCGTAAGGTCAGTGTGTGAACAGATTGACGGTTTTACGGTTTTTTTTTTGTGTTTGCTTAAATAGACCGAAAATTTTGCGTGGAATTCGATTTACCTATGTGAAGCGTTGTGTCAGTTACTATCTTCACTCTTATAATTCTACGAGGAAGGTTCCTCATATCCGATTTGAAAACTTTTTTATAGGGTTGACAAATTTTGTATTAAAGAGGTTAAATTAAATTAGCTAACGAAACTCCGAAGACGTGATAAACATGATGAAACATAAAATAAATTAATTTGATGAGATTTTTCCGGGTCACCAATCGCCTGTAGTGTAGTCACTTACAATAATCAGTTTAGTAAATCTGTTTTTATGTGTAAACTTCACAAATGTGATGGCTATCGATATGTAAACACACGTAAACAAAAAAAAAACAGTTTTCAAGGCATACTTGAAATACCTCTCTCATGATCTCTAATCGATGACCCAAAAAAAAAACAAAATATTTTTTTATATTTATTCACCATGTTCGTGAAGTTTTGCTAGCTAATTTAAATTGACCCTGTAGTAACGTAGTATTTCATATTGTGGTGCATACATTTACGTAGACATGACATAACATCACGACAATTTTCCCTGAAAGGGCCGGGCAGAGGTGTACTTACCATGATATTTTTGTTTAGTAAACAAGATACCCTGTATTCTAACCTTTCTTTTTAAAAAAAAGTGCTTAAGCCCAAATGGAGATGATTTTGAAAAAAAAAATCGTATATGTAGAGTTACGAAATTTGTAAACGCATTTCTTTGGAACATGTAAGACCTATGACGTCATGTATTTAATGTGCACTAGCTGTCTCGATATCACGCGTCGTTTAATTTTTCTTTTTGCGTTTTCTACTTTTTGCTCGGCTTCTAATGGTCGTAGCGTGATTTTAAATAACCTATTACCTGCCCCAAGAATTGGGCTATCAAATGCAATAAGAATTTCTCAAATCCATCTGATTGTCATTGAGATTGGCGCGTTAAAACAAACACACTCTTCAATTTTACTATATTATGTATAGTACTTACTGATTATAAAATACAGGGTAACTGTTAAGCTGTTGTAGCTACAGAAAAACGCTCTTAGAAGACTGTCCATAACTTTGAGGTATTTTAATCTGCATTTCTATGTTCTATGTTATGGGCAGAGATCGGAATTGGGTGTATGATAACACCTAAAGTTTGCAGCGGGACATAATATGGAGCTGTTACAACCACTTAAGTTAAACCGGTTTTGGATTTTACCGGTTTAGTTTCGGTTTTTTTGTTGTACATGTTATTTACCTTTGAAAAACCGAACTAACTATTAACATTAGCAAGCTGCTAATACAGTTTCAAATTCAAATTCAAAACCGGTTAATTTAACAGCAGCCGGTTAACAGCTCCATATTATGTCCCGCTGCAAACTAGGTATTTTCAAACACCCAATTCCGATCTCTGGTTATGGGTTTTGTTTCCGCACTTAGCCATTGGGCCATGGCGGCCGTCGGTGGTTATTCCAACCAGCCCACCTCCCTCCAGAAGCTGGTTAAGTCTCCTGGTCTGTTGAGAACATCTGTGTACGATCTGGGTGTCCCGAGGGTTTCTGACCTAATCTGGGTGACGCCTGTGCACTCAAAGAGCACATGCGCAACGGTTTCATCAGCCTCCATGCAAGCCTGCTCAGGAGACTGTCCGTTATGCCTATTGTGTGGAAGTGTTTGTTTAGCGAGCAGTGTCCCGTGACGGTCCCCGGCACCAGGCGCAGGCCTTTTCTGTTCAGTCGTAATAAGCGTCTGGTTAGTCTGCCATCTAATGACGGCATATCTAATCTGCATTTTCAAAGGTTGATGGTGAGTAAGGCTTGAGATTAAGTAATAACAGCCGCAAGGTTCGATCGATCAGGTTAAGCTATGCTTGCCGCGGTTGGTCCGTGGATGGGTGACCATCTTTACATGCCAAGAAAGCACGTTAAGCCGTTGGTCCCGGCTGTCATTTGTGGATCTTTGACAGTCGTTACGGGTCGTCAGAAGCCCGAAAGTCTGACAACCAGTCTTACCAACAGTGACAATGTTTACAACATATTATGAGAGGGCGTAAAAAAATAATAGGTATGTTTTTTTCTATAAGCCTTTATTAACAGGTTTTTTACACTAGTATTATTACTAGATTAATACTGCCCATTGATTTCACCATTTTGTATTGAAATGAAAATATAGTAATTACACTGTTTTTTTTTTTTAAATATTGAATTTCGACCTCTCATATAGCAGGATACAATACCTATGTATGTAAAATAAAATATTTCATCTAAAATACTGGAATTCAGCTGCATCCGGTAAGACTGGAAGCTGACCAAAACATAGTTGGGAAAATGGTAGGCAGATGCTTAGGTATGATGACTAATAGTACTAGTAGCGCCCCGCGGTTTTACCCGCAAAAGTGTAGATCCCGTGGGCTAATCGGGATAAAAACGATCCTATGTCCTTTCCCGGGACTCAAACTATACCAAATTTCATCTTAATCGGTTCAGCGTTTTAAGCGTGAAGAGGTAACAGACAGATAGACACGCTTTCGCATTTATAATATTAAGTATGGATGGAATGGATGGTTAGCAACCCTATCCTTTAGTCACAATGAAAATTAGGGTCTTAGCATTATGCTGAGCGAAGGCCGTTTTGCGTGGGTGTGACGCATGTTTTCCCCCAACTTCTTATTTTTTTCTGCGTCATGTTTACCGCAAATAAAAGTATTTTCTTTATTTCTTTCATTCTTCTAATTGAAAAAGAAAACGAAAAAATGTCTAAAAACCAACGAAAAACAAATCCAAAAGTACCAGGCGCTCATGAAATCGAGAAAGTTATCGATCGAAGCTCAATCAGCGATTAATCAACCAGGAAGCTTAACATTCTCTATGAACAATCGATTGAGGTCATTATAAATAAGTACTGTCCCGGGTCGGATGGCTACTCTTGGCGGGCGACGCTCGGTTTAAATGTCAAAGTATGGTTGCCAGCTAGAAATAAATATTGAATTTTGAGGGCGCGGCGAAGAGAGACGGCTTGGCTTTGTGATGTTTGAAACTTATATTAAGATGTAAATTGGACTTGTCATAACGTAAGCATAATCTATACCTATAATGTTCCTATTGGTGGGACACAGGCCTCCCATATGTGAGATCCGAGCGCGGGTTGGTAGATGTCACATGTCTTTGAATTTAGGGTTCTACTTAGGACATGCCGGTTTCCTCACGATGTTTTCCTTACCGTTTTGAGAGCAGTGGTGATGAAATAATTTGCACAAAGTAAAGACCTTCTCTGGGTTCGTACCTTTGGCCCAGTGATAACGCCCCAGATTACAAGTTGTAGGACGTGGGTTTAAACCCAGACAGATGCTTACTTTGTGTAAATTATTTCATCACCACTGCACTCAAAACGGTGAAGGAAAACATTGTGAGGAAACCGGCGCGTCCTAGAACCGAACATTCGAAGACATGTGACATCTACCAACCCGCATTGGGCCCGCGTGGGAGATTACAGTCCTCTCCTAGGGAGTGGTACTCTGACTCTGCTGATACTTGAGCTCCCTCACGACGAGAGGAGGCCTGTGTACCACTAGTGGAAATATAATAGGCTGATTATTCCAACCCAGATGCGTAAAACCACGACGTACATCTGTCGTATACAAATGATTTCACCTGTGGATCGATGACACATATTCAATTGGCTGGTGTCCTAATTTTCCATCGTTGGCTGTCACAGCAATATGTTACGCAATTAAAATGAAATTAAATAATTATGCATACTTACCTGCATAGCTATTCACACCATCCGATTCGCTATCGTATTGGAAATCTTCTTAGCGTATCGACGGCAAAAACTTTAAGGCAAAAGCGCCAGGGTTGCCCGCGAAATTCAATTTTTTTTAGGTTTTTTGCAATTTGCTGGTCAGTATTAAGTTGTGCGTTGATTAATATATGATTCGCGGCCGTAACAAATATGTATTTACAGAATTATAATCATTAAAGTCATCAACACAACTCTCTAAGACCACGTAAGTCCAAAGAATAACTGTTTCATAAAATCATCATTCTTTGGACTTACGTGGTCTTAGAGAGTTGTGTTGATGACTTTAATGATTATAATTCTGTAAATACATATTTGTTACGGCCGCGAATCATATTTTGATCGACGTACAACTTAATACTGACCAGCAAATTGCAAAAAACGTAAGAAAATTTGAATTTCGCGGGCTACCTTGTAACGTTACATTTTCCTGGGTAGAGTCCAAGAAATTGTAAGGTCACATTGAGCACTCACCTACCTAACTTTCAGTTTGGAGGCGAGCACTGTTAAAGAAAATAAAGAGGACTTAAGTTATAAGAATTTATTGTTGAATAACCTAGGCCTACCTACATGGAGCTAGAGGAACGAAATTAAGCTAGGTGAATGAAAATGAGACACTGGAGAAAGGCGAGCGTCTTCTGGTGTGATAGTGGCCGAGGGACATCAGCTTCAGGCTGTAGAGGGCCGAAGGAGGACCTCAGTCTTCAGGTCGTAGAGCAGGGCCGAGGGAACGTCAACCTTCAAGCCGTAGAGGAGGGCCGAGGGAACGTCAACCCTCAAGCCGTAGAGGAGGGCCGAGGGAACGTCAATCCCTCAAGCCGTAAAGGAGGGCCAAGGGACGTCAACCCTCAAGCCGTAGAAGAGGGCCGAGGGACGTCAACCCTCAAGCCGTAGAGGAGGGCCGAGGGACGTCGAACCTCAGGCCGTGCAGCCCGAAGAGCCCGGTGCGGAGTCGCCTTGCTACAGCGTCTTCATAGTCGCTCCGGCCGTAGAGGAGGGAAACTGCCCTCCAAGAACACTCCTAATTTTCCCGAACTTGTAGCCGAGCTGAGCTCCCAACGTAGACTGCCCAAATTCACCACCAGGCTCCTGACATCGACTTTTTAACATTTGAAAAGAAATTCTAGAACATAATAAAAAGTAAAAAATAATGAGGTCGATGTGATTTACCTATACGACCTACAACTAGCTCCAGCAATAAATTAAAAATAAAACTAGGCTTGTCACTAACTGACATTACAAAGGTAAACAAAGATTCAAGAGAATAAAAATCTACAGAAAAACTTAAATAACATGAATTACAGGTAAAAGATATGATAAGCCTCCAGGAAATGAGCATTCCAGTCTGTAACGTTACATTTTCCTGGGTAGAGTCCAAGAAATTGTAAGGTCACATTGTGAGCACTCACCTACCTAACTTTCAGTCTGGAGGGGAGCACTGTTAAAGAAAATAAAGAGGACAAGTTATAAGAGTTTATTGTTGAATAACCTAGGCCTACCTACATGGAGCTAGAGGAACGAAATTAAGCTAGGTGATTGAAAATGAGACACTGGAGAAAGGCGAGCGTCTTCTGGTGTGATAGTGGCCGAGGGACATCAGCTTCAGGCTGTAGAGCAGGGCCGAGGGAACGTCAACCCTCAAGCCGTAGAGCAAGCCGAGGGAACGTCAACCCTCAAGCCGTAGAAGAGGGCCGAGGGACGTCAACCCTCAAGCCGTAGAGGAGGGCCGAGGGACGTCGAACCTCAGGCCGTGCAGCCCGAAGAGCCCGGTGCGGAGTCGCCTTGCTACAGCGTCTTCATAGTCGCTCCGGCCGTAGAGGAGGGAAACTGCCCTCCAAGAACACTCCTAATTTTCCCGAACTTGTGGCCGAGCTGAGCTCCCAACGTAGACTGACCAAATTCACCACCAGGCTCCTGACATCGACTTTTTAACATTTGAAAAGAAATTCTAGAACATAATAAAAAGTAAAAAATAATGAGGTCGATGTGATTTACCTATACGACCTACAACTAGCTCCAGCAATAAATTAAAAATAAAACTAGGCCTGTCACTAACTGACATTACAAAGGTAAACAAAGATTCAAGGGATAAAATTCTACAGAAAAACTTAAATAACATGAATCACAGGTAAAAGATATGATATGCCTCCAGGAAATGAGCATGAAGCTACCTAGGGAGGACGAATGCTTAAAATTTTCAGGTTAATATTTCCAAAAATGTAAGTAAAAAAATACATGTAAAGACATACATTACATTACCCCAAAAACCCCGGAAAATTTTTGAATACAATGAAAAAATTTTCTTATTTAGCATAAGAGAGTATTAACCAGCAAAAAATTAAGCTAAATGAGTATTTACAGTGATACAGTAAGTTATAAAAAATTAAAACGTAAGATTCCCCATAACCCCAGAAAATTATTAACTAGAAAAATTTCGAGGTTGAAAATAAGACCTTGCTCTTTCATACACCTTTCATCAACTTAACCTACACCCTTCCTCAATCATACATCACCGCATACTTAGGGGATATGGTTCACATTCAATGACGCATACTCCACAAGGAATTATTTTTAAGGTTTACGAAGGCTTATTTATTTAATTTAGGTGTCGTAATCCGCACCTGTTCTAAAACCCGTTAAAATTAAAAGAAATTATTTACAAGTTTTCAAGTTTTTCTGCTTAGAAGAAGCAGCCAAGGTTTAAGAGCATAAAGCGCTTAAGAGAAACTTTCAAGCTTTCAAGTCATTTCTGCTTACACGAAGCAGCCAAGGTTGAAGAGGGAAGGAGGGAAAGAGGGGTTAAGTCTGAACCGCAACACCGCAGTCAGAAAACGCCAGGGCAGCTCCCGTAAAACAGTAGACGGTAAGCTCCGAGTAAAACGTTAAGGGCAGCAGTAAGTAAGCTCCGAGTAAACGTTAAGGGCAGCAGTAAGTAAGCTCCGAGTAAACGTTAAGGGCAGCAGTAAGTAAGCTCCGAGTAAACGTTAAGGGCAGCAGTAAGTAAGCTCCGAGTAAACGTTAAGGGCAGCAGTAAGTAAGCTCCGAGTAAACGTCGGCTGGAGGGTTGACGTCCCTCGGCCCTCTTCTACGGCTTGAGGGTTGACGTTCCCTCGGCTTGCTCTACGGCTTGAGGGTTGACGTTCCCTCGGCCCTGCTCTACGACCTGAAGACTGAGGTCCTCCTTCGGCCCTCTACAGCCTGAAGCTGATGTCCCTCGGCCACTATCACACCAGAAGACGCTCGCCTTTCTCCAGTGTCTCATTTTCAATCACCTAGCTTAATTTCGTTCCTCTAGCTCCATGTAGGTAGGCCTAGGTTATTCAACAATAAACTCTTATAACTTGTCCTCTTTATTTTCTTTAACAGTGCTCCCCTCCAGACTGAAAGTTAGGTAGGTGAGTGCTCACAATGTGACCTTACAATTTCTTGGACTCTACCCAGGAAAATGTAACGTTACAGACTGGCGCCCAAAGTCTGTAACGTTACATTTTCCTGGGTAGAGCAAGAAATTGTAAGGTCACATTGTGAGCACTCACCTACCTAACTTTCAGTCTGGAGGGGAGCACTGTTAAAGAAAATAAAGAGGACAAGTTATAAGAGTTTATTGTTGAATAACCTAGGCCTACCTACATGGAGCTAGAGGAACGAAATTAAGCTAGGTGAATGAAAATGAGACACTGGAGAAAGGCGAGCGTCTTCTGGTGTGATAGTGGCCGAGGGACATCAGCTTCAGGCTGTAGAGGGCCGAAGGAGGACCTCAGTCTTCAGGTCGTAGAGCAGGGCCGAGGGAACGTCAACCTTCAAGCCGTAGAGGAGGGCCGAGGGACGTCAACCCTCAAGCCGTAGAAGAGGGCCGAGGGACGTCAACCCTCCAGCCGTAGAAGAGGGCCGAGGGACGTCAACCCTCAAGCCGTAAAGGAGGGCCGAGGGACGTCAACCCTCAAGCCGTAGAGGAGGGCCGAGGGACGTCGAACCTCAGGCCGTGCAGCCCGAAGAGCCCGGTGCGGAGTCGCCTTGCTACGGCGTCTTCATAGTCGCTCCGGCCGTAGAGGAGGGAAACTGCCCTCCAAGAACACTCCTAATTTTCCCGAACTTGTGGCCGAGCTGGCGCCCAACTTTATACTAATCCACCCCTCTTAATTTATTTCTAGGCATTCTGCTGTTCCCAAAATTCAAAATTACACTTCCTCAAGTGAGTATAATTATTTGGTAAGCATTTTATTATTTTCATCTTTCACCCGTCTCATCTCTTACTCGACTCTTCTACAACTAAACATCATCTAGGTATTCTTCACCTCACACACATTACGTTACATTTTCCTGAGTAGAGCAAGAAATTGTAAGGTCACATTGTGAGCACTCACCTACCTAACTTTCAGTCTGGAGGGGAGCACTGTTAAAGAAAATAAAGAGGACAAGTTATAAGAGTTTATTGTTGAATAACCTAGGCCTACCTACATGGAGCTAGAGGAACGAAATTAAGCTAGGTGATTGAAAATGAGACACTGGAGAAAGGCGAGCGTCTTCTGGTGTGATAGTGGCCGAGGGACATTAGCTTCAGGCTGTAGAGGGCCGAAGGAGGACCTCAGTCTTCAGGTCGTAGAGCAGGGCCGAGGGAACGTCAACCCTCAAGCCGTAGAGCAAGCCGAGGGAACGTCAACCCTCAAGCCGTAGAAGAGGGCCGAGGGACGTCAACCCTCCAGCCGTAGAAGAGGGCCGAGGGACGCCAACCCTCAAGCCGTAGAGGAGGGCCGAGGGACGTCGAACCTCAGGCCGTGCAGCCCGAAGAGCCCGGTGCGGAGTCGCCTTGCTACGGCGTCTTCATAGTCGCTCCGGCCGTAGAGGAGGGAAACTGCCCTCCAAGAACACTCCAAATTTTCCCGAACTTGTGGCCGAGCTGAGCTCCCAACGTAGACTGACCAAATTCACCACCAGGCTCCTGACATCGACTTTTTAACATTTGAAAAGAAATTCTAGAACATAATAAAAAGTAAAAAATAATGAGGTCGATGTGATTTACCTATACGACCTACAACTAGCTCCAGCAATAAATTAAAAATAAAATTAGGCCTGTCACTAACTGACATTACAAAGGTAAACAAAGATTCAAGAGATAAAAATCTACAGAAAAATTTAAATAACATGAATTACAGGTAAAAGATATGATAAGCCTCCAGGAAATGAGCATGAAGCTACCTAGGGAGGACGAATGCTTAAAATTTTCAGGTTAATATTTCCAAAAATGTAAGTAAAAAAATACATGTAAAGACATACATTACATTACCCCAAAAACCCCGGAAAATTTTTGAATACAATGAAAAAATTTTCTTATTTAGCATAAGAGAGTATTAACCAGCAAAAAATTAAGCTAAATGAGTATTTACAGTGATACAGTAAGTTATAAAAAATTAAAACTAAGATTCCCCATAACCCCAGAAAATTATTAACTAGAAAAATTTCGAGGTTGAAATAAAACCTTGCTCTTTCATACACCTTTCAACAACTTAACCTACACACTTCCTCAATCATACATCACCAGCATACTTAGGGGATATGGTTCACATTCAATGACGCATACTCCACAAGGAATTATTTTTAAGGTTTACGAAGGCTTATTTATTTAATTTAGGTGTCGTAATCCGCACCTGTTCTAAAACCCGTTAAAATTAAAAGAAATTATTTACAAGTTTTCAAGTTTTTCTGCTTAGAAGAAGCAGCCAAGGTTTAAGAGCATAAAGCGCTTAAGAGAAACCTTCAAGCTTCAAGTCAAGGTTCAAGTAGGGTCAAGGATAAAAAATATCTAAGTTAAAAAAGTACACTAAGGCTTATTTTACGAGTTGCGAGACCGCTCGACACAACGGCTTATTTAAAGAGTTGTGCACCGCTCTACACAATGGCTTATTTAAAGAGTTGTGCACCGCTCTACACAATGGCTTATTTAAAGAGTTGTGCACCGCTCTACAAAATAAATAAAGGGATTAACTAGCCAAAAGTTTTAGGGGAAGGTAAACCTTGTGGAGTATTTACAAAACTTAATCGTAAATGGTTTTTACAAGGAATAAGGTGAATTATTAAGTAATAAGTTCTAAGAACATGGAGCTAGAGGAACGAAATTAAGCTAGGTGATTGAAAATGAGACACTGGAGAAAGGCGAGCGTCTTCTGGTGTGATAGTGGCCGAGGGACATCAGCTTCAGGCTGTAGAGGGCCGAAGGAGGACCTCAGTCTTCAGGTCGTAGAGCAGGGCCGAGGGAACGTCAACCCTCAAGCCGTAGAGGAGGGCCGTAGAGGAGGGCCGAGGGACGTCGAACCTCAGGCCGTGCAGCCCGAAGAGCCCGGTGCGGAGTCGCCTTGCTACGGCGTCTTCATAGTCGCTCCGGCCGTAGAGGAGGGAAACTGCCCTCCAAGAACACTCCTAATTTTCCCGAACTTGTGGCCGAGCTGAGCTCCCAACGTAGACTGACCAAATTCACCACCAGGCTCCTGACATCGACTTTTTAACATTTGAAAAGAAATTCTAGAACATAATAAAAAGTAAAAAATAATGAGGTCGATGTGATTTACCTATACGACCTACAACTAGCTCCAGCAATAAATTAAAAATAAAACTAGGCTTGTCACTAACTGACATTACAAAGGTAAACAAAGATTCAAGAGAATAAAAATCTACAGAAAAACTTAAATAACATGAATTACAGGTAAAAGATATGATAAGCCTCCAGGAAATGAGCATGAAGCTACCTAGGGAGGACGAATGCTTAAAATTTTCAGGTTAATATTTCCAAAAGTGTAAGTAAAAAAATACATGTAAAAACATACATTACATTACCCCAAAAACCCCGGAAAATTTTTGAATGCAATGAAAAAATTTTCTTATTTAGCATAAGAGAGTATTAACGAGCAAAAAATTAAGCTAAATGAGTATTTACAGTGATACAGTATGTTATAAAAAATTTAAACTAAGATTCCCCATAACCCCAGAAAATTATAACTAGAAAAATTTCGAGGTTGAAATAAAACCTTGCTCTTTCACACACCTTTCAACTTACCCTACACACTTCCTCAATCATACATCACCAGCATACTTAGGGGATATGGTTCACATTCAATGACGCATACTCCACAAGGAATTATTTTTAAGGTTTACGAAGGCTTATTTATTTAATTTAGGTGTCGTAATCCGCACCTGTTCTAAAACCCGTTAAAATTAAAAGAAATTATTTACAAGTTTTCAAGTTTTTCTGCTTAGAAGAAGCAGCCAGGCTTTAATGTAATGTATGTTTTTACATGTATTTTTTTACTTACACTTTTGGAAATATTAACCTGAAAATTTTAAGCATTCGTCCTCCCTAGGTAGCTTCATGCTCATTTCCTGGAGGCTTATCATATCTTTTACCTGTAATTCATGTTATTTAAGTTTTTCTGTAGATTTTTATTCTCTTGAATCTTTGTTTACCTTTGTAATGTCAGTTAGTGACAAGCCTAGTTTTATTTTTAATTTATTGCTGGAGCTAGTTGTAGGTCGTATAGGTAAATCACATCGACCTCATTATTTTTTACTTTTTATTATGTTCTAGAATTTCTTTTCAAATGTTAAAAAGTCGATGTCAGGAGCCTGGTGGTGAATTTGGGCAGTCTACGTTGGGAGCTCAGCTCGGCCACAAGTTCGGGAAAATTAGGAGTGTTCTTGGAGGGCAGTTTCCCTCCTCTACGGCCGGAGCGACTATGAAGACGCCGTAGCAAGGCGACTCCGCACCGGGCTCTTCGGGCTGCACGGCCTGAGGTTCGACGTCCCTCGGCCCTCCTCTACGGCTTGAGGGTTGACGTCCCTCGGCCCTCCTCTACGGCTTGAGGGTTGGCGTCCCTCGGCCCTCCTCTACGGCTTGAGGGTTGACGTCTCTCGGCCCTCCTCTACGGCGAGCTCAGCTCGGCCACAAGTTCGGGAAAATTAGGAGTGTTCTTGGAGGGCAGTTTCCCTCCTCTACGGCCGGAGCGACTATGAAGACGCCGTAGCAAGGCGACTCCGCACCGGGCTCTTCGGGCTGCACGGCCTGAGGTTGACGTCCCTCGGCCCTCTTCTACGGCTTGAGGGTTGACGTCCCTTGGCCCTCCTTTACGGCTTGAGGGATTGACGTTCCCTCGGCCCTCCTCTACGGCTTGAGGGTTGACGTTCCCTCGGCCCTCCTCTACGGCTTGAAGGTTGACGTTCCCTCGGCCCTGCTCTACGACCTGAAGACTGAGGTCCTCCTTCGGCCCTCTACAGCCTGAAGCTGATGTCCCTCGGCCACTATCACACCAGAAGACGCTCGCCTTTCTCCAGTGTCTCATTTTCATTCACCTAGCTTAATTTCGTTCCTCTAGCTCCATGTAGGTAGGCCTAGGTTATTCAACAATAAATTCTTATAACTTGTCCTCTTTATTTCTTTTAACAGTGCTCCCCTCCAGACTGAAAGTTAGGTAGGTGAGTGCTCACAATGTGACCTTACAATTTCTTGGACTCTACCCAGGAAAATGTAACGTTACAGACTCCGCGCCGTTTTTTAGACCGCCCATTGTGATTGTGACCAACCTTTGTAAAGTTTCTATATTTATGTCTGTAATTTATATGGTGTACATAATAAAGAGTATTCTATTATATTCTATATCCAAGTTAATAGATAGGACTGATAAATATAACTATGAGTTATAATTCAATTTTTCATCAACTAATAATTATTATCTTCACAAAACGCCTACCAAAAAAACAATAGCAACATGTCTTTACTGTGGTATTGATACTTACTGTTAAATGTTCAGGCGCTAACATACTGATCTACGTGATTTTCTTTACATGTAATTTTTTTATAATAAGGATATTTTTATTCAATATTACATTCCTTTTTTTTCAAAAGTACCTATTAAGTAAAACCGTTTTCAAATTCAAAATATTTTATCTGTATTAATATTATAAGGAGGTAAAGTTTGTATGTAGGGGGTAATCTCTGGAACTACCAGTCGGATTAGATTTTTTTTTTTGTATTTGATAGCCCAACTCTTGAGGAAGGCTATAGGCTATTTAACATCACGCTATGACCCTTAGGAGCCGAGCAAAAAGAAAAAAGTTAGAAAGAACGTTAAGCAAAAACGAAGTAATAGCACGGGCAGGCGATGAGATGCGACGGGCTGTGTCGAGGAGCAAGAAACACGCCAGAAGCTTGTGTTAAAGTAAAACTGTAACATTATGGATTAAATAAACATAAAAAAAAACTTTTTCCAGTAGGTATATAAACATTTCTGAAATCATATTCTTGCACACAAACAAACTTGGTATACAGGGTCAAATAGAATTAGCTGGCGAAACTCCGCAGACGTGATCTCTGTATCAATATCTAAACATGATAAAACGAAAAATAAATAAAGGAGATGATAATGGTCCCATACACATTTGGCCCAGAAATGGACACAAATGAAACAAAATTTATTTATCATCAGTAGCAGTCCAATGAAAGGTCTCTGCTATACATTAAACTTGATTTTCGGCAATTCTCATCCAACAAAATGCATTATGAAGCATTAATAGTGTTCCATTTCCAAATCTGATGACTCCAAACTTGTCAAAAAAAAAAACACTGGCACTCCGGTAGTGCCGACAGAAGTGAAAACTTGAACAATTACGAGTGTATTTTGTGAATCGTCGTATAAACAAAACACGCGTGTTAAGGTGTGTTCCTTATTTTATAGGGTTTTTTGCAAATCAGGTATGATGACCAAAGTGACTGGTTTATTCTTCTCGTGAAAGGAATTTATTCAGATTTACAAATAAGCACACAGGATAGACTTCAGCCGGTCGATTCTGTAAAAATCTCACCGTGAAAACTTAGATGAAGTGAGTTTGTTTTTGCTATGAATTGACACTATTGACAGCTCACTCAACGCTCACTTCACCTAAGTTTTCACGGTGAGATGGTTACAGAATCGCACTGCAGTTCGTGGTGTTGGTCGCGGCAGTGGTAAGAGAAGCAAGCCGCTCGCATGGAGCTCGTCGTCAGTTATATATCCGTGGTTCAGCGCCATCTCGTCGTTGTTGGATGAACTACGTAGTTAGTACGCGAGGCCCTCGTAGTTCTTCCCGATGTGCATAGATGGCGCTGTCCTCAACAACGCGCGTCTTACGTTTTACGTCTTACGAATTTTCGATCAGGGTCACGTGACCTGACGCGAGTTTAGAAGTTTTTACCCATTCCAAAAAAAGTACACAGCGCCGCTAAAGAAGTTTTCACTTCAAAAAAAACAAACTTGTCGATCGTGGAATGATCCACTGTCTTCCAACAGATTGAATTGCACTTAAATCTAATGAATGAAACCCAAATGATTCATTTGCAATGCACCGGTATACAATGTTGGATCTCCGTTATAGAGTAGTCCGAGATGCGAGTTACAGATATTTTATTGTAGCCGAGAGGCTCGGGAGTCGGGGCCCTAAAAGGCCGCGCGGCCCTAGTGGGGACGCGCATTACCAATCACAAAGCGAACTTTATTATGCACTTACCAATAACCGAAGAACTCCGAAAGATCCATGCAATCGACCTCCTTTCTTGTCTCTGGTGTAACTTCGTCAGCTATTCCGGAATCAACGTCTTCTTCCGAACTTGACGCACTATCGCTTTCAGTGTCCGAGCGCGCGTTATTCATCGCATGGACAGTGTCACTTTTTCAAAAATGGCGGTCACACTCTTAGTGATGTGGTGTGGTTTACGGTTTTTGTTGATTTTCCGGTTTTTTTGGTTTGTGATGTTTTTTACGCATTAAATTATTGTTATACTTTACGTGTAGTGAAAAACGATATGTCAAATACTAAGTTCCCTTTTACGGTTGATCTTTTAGGGACATACCTACTACAGAGGTCAGTTCAGTAAAGGGATACTACAATTCCTACTTATAATTAAACTGGTAATTACGAACAAAATACAAACTTATTGTTAAAACGACCTCAACTTTTACGCCTAAAAGAACTAAATTCAGGAATAAAGTATACGAACAAGCGTATAAACAGGAGGGGAAATAATCAAAGGGCATCAAAAATTCGTCCGCATCGCTGTCAATAGAAAAAGTGCTTAAAATGCTGGCAGCATTGCCACCTTGTATGGCAATGCTGGTTCTTTGACCAAAAAATAGGCCAGGCCTCTGGTCATGTCGACCAACCGTTTGGCGAAGTCTCGAAAAATTAGGTCGGCAACTCGGCACTAGAGAAACTTAAGAAGTAACCAAACAGTTGTCGGAAGAATGGGTTCGACCACAGCCAGACGCTTTACTTGTGTAAATAATTTCATCACAACTGCTCTCAAAACGGTGAAGGAAAACATCGTGCGGAAAACGGCATCTCCTAGAACTATAAAGACATGTGACATCGACCAACCCGCACTGGGCCCGCGTGGTGGATTACGGCCAATTCCCTCTCACAGAGAGGAGGCTTGTGTCCCAGCATTGGGAACATTATAGTCTGAAGTGTTTGGAGACATTACCAGACAGTTTTTCGTCTCTTCACGTGACCAGAGAACTCGCCTATTATTGGCCAACGAATCAGCATTGCCATGCAATCTGCTACCGTCAACCTGACACAAATCCAGACTCAGAGCTGCTACTGAGAAATTCCTTGTCAATCCAGTTACTGGGTAGCTTCAACGTTGCTATCAAAATACGCGCATTGACGTGGAGTTGCGGACACCAGCCCGTATTACCTATTACCTAAGGTGTATAACTGGCTAGTAGTTTGATCACGGAATAATGTATTCGCATGGAGGATTACAAACCCACCCCCTCTCAAAGGGAGCAGGCCTGTGTCCCAGCCGCGGGAATATTTTATGCTGATTATGCTATTTATCCAAGGCAAGGCAAATCAGGTTATCGAAATGCGTGATTTTAGATATAACCAATTTTTGATCCCAAATCAGCCTGAGCAAAGACAATCTCCACAGATGGGGGTTCACGGACGGCTCAGATCTCAATGAGGGTTTTCGTGAAAAATGTAATGTATGTTTTTACATGTATTTTTTTACTTACACTTTTGGAAATATTAACCTGAAAATTTTAAGCATTCGTCCTCCCTAGGTAGCTTCATGCTCATTTCCTGGAGGCTTATCATATCTTTTACCTGTAATTCATGTTATTTAAGTTTTTCTGTAGATTTTTATTCTCTTGAATCTTTGTTTACCTTTGTAATGTCAGTTAGTGACAAGCCTAGTTTTATTTTTAATTTATTGCTGGAGCTAGTTGTAGGTCGTATAGGTAAATCACATCGACCTCATTATTTTTTACTTTTTATTATGTTCTAGAATTTCTTTTCAAATGTTAAAAAGTCGATGTCAGGAGCCTGGTGGTGAATTTGGTCAGTCTACGTTGGGAGCTCAGCTCGGCCACAAGCTCGGGAAAATTAGGAGTGTTCTTGGAGGGCAGTTTCCCTCTTCTACGGCCGGAGCGACTATGAAGACGCCGTAGCAAGGCGACTCCGCACCGGGCTCTTCGGGCTGCACGGCCTGAGGTTCGACGTCCCTCGGCCCTCCTCTACGGCTTGAGGGTTGGCGTCCCTCGGCCCTCCTCTACGGCTTGAGGGTTGACGTCTCTCGGCCCTCCTCTACGGCTTGAGGGTTGACGTCTCTCGGCCCTCCTCTACGGCTTGAGGGTTGACGTCCCTCGGCCCTCCTCTACGGCTTGAGGGTTGACGTCCCTCGGCCCTCCTTTACGGCTTGAGGGTTGACGTCCCTCGGCCCTCTTCTACGGCTGGAGGGTTGACGTTCCCTCGGCCCTGCTCTACGACCTGAAGACTGAGGTCCTCCTTCGGCCCTCTACAGCCTGAAGCTGATGTCCCTCGGCCACTATCACACCAGAAGACGCTCGCCTTTCTCCAGTGTCTCATTTTCAATCACCTAGCTTAATTTCGTTCCTCTAGCTCCATGTAGGTAGGCCTAGGTTATTTAACAATAAACTCTTATAACTTGTCCTCTTTATTTTCTTTAACAGTGCTCCCCTCCAGACTGAAAGTTAGGTAGGTGAGTGCTCACAATGTGACCTTACAATTTCTTGCTCTACCCAGGAAAATGTAACGTTACAGACTGGCGCCCAACTTTATACTAATCCACCCCTCTTAATTTATTTCTAGGCATTCTGCTGTTCCCAAAATTCAAAATTACACTTCCTCAAGTGAGTATAATTATTTGGTAAGTATTTTATTATTTTCATCTTTCACCCGTCTCATCTCTCACTCAACTCTTCTACAACTAAACATCATCTAGGTATTCTTCACCTCACACACATACCGTTATCGAAAGATAATTGGCACCCTTTCGGCCTCTTGGATGTGTTAACCCACTTGTGGGCACTACCAAGGTTGGAGATTGGTTACTCTACAGCGGCTATTGGACAATATCCCGTAGTCGTTTATCTCATATTATACTTGAACTCTCTACCAAAACATCGCTATACTGCACCCCACAGACTTGCACACCACTACGTTTACCCTCTGGTATTCGCACCCAATGGCCGCTTGATGTGCTAATCCATTCGTGGACACTCCCAAGTTGGTTGTTGGGACACTTCACGACAGAAACAGGACAATATCCTGTGGACGTTTATACAAACCTATACATCTACGTAACTCCTATTACAAATACTTCAGTCCTCCTAAACACTTATATAATTTATACTTACGAGTATATCATGTGGGAATCATACCCAAAATTTCTTTAAGACTCTGTGTCTTACTCTTAAATTTTTCTGGACCGTGTCCGACACTCTCTCTTGACGTTTTACTCGGAGCTTACCGACTACTGTATTGCGGGAGCTGCCCTGACGTTTACTCGGAGCTTACTTACTGCTGCCCTTGACGTTTTACTCGGAGCTTACTTACTGCTGCCCTTGACGTTTACTCGGAGCTTACTTACTGCTGCCCTTGACGTTTTACTCGGAGCGTACCGTCTACTGTTTTACGGGAGCTGCCCTGGCGTTTTCTGATGCGGTGTTGCGGTTCAGACCTAACCCCTCTTTCCCTCATACCCTCTTCAACTCATCGAGTAATTCAAGTAACTTTAGAATCCTTCTTCAGAACTGAGATCCTGTAGACTCTTATGTTTATACTCTTTTACACTCTTTTGTTATTCTTATATTTTTACTTTTGCTATTTTCGTATTACAATATTATATATTTTTTTTTTATAAGTCTTAGAACTTATAAGTTTATAATTCACCTTATTCCTTGTAAAAACCATTTAGATTTTAAGTTTTGTAAATACCCCACAAGGTTTTCCTTCCCCTAAAACTTTTGGCTTAGTTAAATCCCTTTATTTATTTTGTAGAGCGGTGCACAACTCTTTAAATAAGCCATTGTGTAGAGCGGTGCACAACTCTTTAAATAAGCCGTTGTGTCGAGCGGTCTCACAACTCGTAAAATAAGCCTTAGTGTACTTTTTTTTAACTTAGATATTTTTTATCCTTGACCCTACTTGAACCTTGACTTGAAGCTTGAATGCTTCTCTTAAGCGCTTTATGCTCTTAAACCTTGGCTGCTTCGTGTAAGCAGAAATGACTTGAAAGCTTGAAAGTTTCTCTTAAGCGCTTTATGCTCTTAAACCTTGGCTGCTTCTTCTAAGCAGAAAAACTTGAAAACTTGTAAATAATTTCTTTTAATTTTAACGGGTTTTAGAACAGGTGCGGATTACGACACCTAAATTAAATAAATAAGCCTTCGTAAACCTTAAAAATAATTCCTTGTGGAGTATGCGTCATTGAATGTGAACCATATCCCCTAAGTATGCTGGTGATGTATGATTGAGGAAGTGTGTAGGGTAAGTTGAAAGGTGTATGAAAGAGCAAGGTTTTATTTCAACCTCGAAATTTTTCTAGTTATAATTTTCTGGGGTTATGGGGAATCTTAGTTTAAATTTTTTATAACATACTGTATCACTGTAAATACTCATTTAGCTTAATTTTTTGCTCGTTAATACTCTCTTATGCTAAATAAGAAAATTTTTTCATTGCATTCAAAAATTTTCCGGGGTTTTTGGGGTAATGTAATGTATGTTTTTACATGTATTTTTTTACTTACACTTTTGGAAATATTAACCTGAAAATTTTAAGCATTCGTCCTCCCTAGGTAGCTTCATGCTCATTTCCTGGAGGCTTATCATATCTTTTACCTGTAATTCATGTTATTTAAGTTTTTCTGTAGATTTTTATTCTCTTGAATCTTTGTTTACCTTTGTAATGTCAGTTAGTGACAAGCCTAGTTTTATTTTTAATTTATTGCTGGAGCTAGTTGTAGGTCGTATAGGTAAATCACATCGACCTCATTATTTTTTACTTTTTATTATGTTCTAGAATTTCTTTTCAAATGTTAAAAAGTCGATGTCAGGAGCCTGGTGGTGAATTTGGTCAGTCTACGTTGGGAGCTCAGCTCGGCCACAAGCTCGGGAAAATTAGGAGTGTTCTTGGAGGGCAGTTTCCCTCTTCTACGGCCGGAGCGACTATGAAGACGCCGTAGCAAGGCGACTCCGCACCGGGCTCTTCGGGCTGCACGGCCTGAGGTTCGACGTCCCTCGGCCCTCCTCTACGGCTTGAGGGTTGGCGTCCCTCGGCCCTCCTCTACGGCTTGAAGCTTGAATGCTTCTCTTAAGCGCTTTACGCTCTTAAACCTTGGCTGCTTCTTCTAAGCAGAAAAACTTGAAAACTTGTAAATAATTTCTTTTAATTTTAACGGGTTTTAGAACAGGTGCGGATTACGACACCTAAATTAAATAAATAAGCCTTCGTAAACCTTAAAAATAATTCCTTGTGGAGTATGCGTCATTGAATGTGAACCATATCCCCTAAGTATGCTGGTGATGTATGATTGAGGAAGTGTGTAGGGTAAGTTGAAAGGTGTGTGAAAGAGCAAGGTTTTATTTCAACCTCGAAATTTTTCTAGTTATAATTTTCTGGGGTTATGGGGAATCTTAGTTTAAATTTTTTATAACATACTGTATCACTGTAAATACTCATTTAGCTTAATTTTTTGCTCGTTAATACTCTCTTATGCTAAATAAGAAAATTTTTTCATTGCATTCAAAAATTTTCCGGGGTTTTTGGGGTAATGTAATGTATGTTTTTACATGTATTTTTTTACTTACACTTTTGGAAATATTAACCTGAAAATTTTAAGCATTCGTCCTCCCTAGGTAGCTTCATGCTCATTTCCTGGAGGCTTATCATATCTTTTACCTGTAATTCATGTTATTTAAGTTTTTCTGTAGATTTTTATTCTCTTGAATCTTTGTTTACCTTTGTAATGTCAGTTAGTGACAAGCCTAGTTTTATTTTTAATTTATTGCTGGAGCTAGTTGTAGGTCGTATAGGTAAATCACATCGACCTCATTATTTTTTACTTTTTATTATGTTCTAGAATTTCTTTTCAAATGTTAAAAAGTCGATGTCAGGAGCCTGGTGGTGAATTTGGGCAGTCTACGTTGGGAGCTCAGCTCGGCCACAAGTTCGGGAAAATTAGGAGTGTTCTTGGAGGGCAGTTTCCCTCCTCTACGGCCGGAGCGACTATGAAGACGCCGTAGCAAGGCGACTCCGCACCGGGCTCTTCGGGCTGCACGGCCTGAGGTTCGACGTCCCTCGGCCCTCCTCTACGGCTTGAGGGTTGACGTCCCTCGGCCCTCTTCTACGGCTTGAGGGTTGACGTCCCTTGGCCCTCCTTTACGGCTTGAGGGATTGACGTTCCCTCGGCCCTCCTCTACGGCTTGAGGGTTGACGTTCCCTCGGCCCTCCTCTACGGCTTGAAGGTTGACGTTCCCTCGGCCCTGCTCTACGACCTGAAGACTGAGGTCCTCCTTCGGCCCTCTACAGCCTGAAGCTGATGTCCCTCGGCCACTATCACACCAGAAGACGCTCGCTTTTCTCCAGTTCTATTTTTTTCTCATTTTCATTCACCGGTTTCTCGTAGTTTAATTTTGTTATCTAGCTCCAAATAGGTAGGCCCTAGCTTATTCAACAATAAATTCTTATAACTTGTCCTCTTTATTTCTTTTAACAGTGCTCCCCTCCAGACTGAAAGTTAGGTAGGTGAGTGCTCAATGTGACCTTACAATTTCTTGGACTCTACCCAGGAAAATGTAACGTTACAAGCTTTGTATATTCTGACTGACCGACTTCTTGACAATTAAAGTGCCTGTAAATTGTTTAATTAAAATAAATGCTTTGAGTTTGAGTCAAAGTATTGACTTTTACTTGACCTTTACTGACACTACGGCGAATGTGTTTCTCTATTCAAATAACAACTAAAATAGTGAAGAAATTTTGACCGTTACTTTGACTTTATGACATTGATTTTAACCTGTGACTACAGTAACTCACACACTTGTTAAAATTCTAGGAAAATCATCTACTTTTACAATATTTGTAAATATGTGAGCACCATGTACCTATCTATCACATAATTGATTTACCTGTCATTGCTTCATTTTTAATTCTTTTTACTTTTTGTGATAGACTAATTTTATTCTAGGTGCATCATCTTCACATATAATTACATTATGTATACAAAACCTTGTAAAACATTTTAAAAGAGTAACGGTGGAGTTTCTTGCCCATTCTTCTCCATACGAACACTACCTTTTGGAAGGGGCGACTAGAATCAAATCAATTTTACTGTTTGTTTTGATGTTCATAAGTGCGTTTAATGTGCCCATTTGAAAAAAAATATTCGACTTTGACTTTGACTTTTGTGACGTTACTTTGGCTGTTACTATTGATGAAGGAACTGGCCGTATGTCATGGGGGCGAACCTATGACCATTCTACCGGGCACAAATTGAGACTCCGGACTGCTACCGAGAAATTCCAGTTGGAAAACCGTAATAACACTTTGCCTGACCCCGGGAATCGAATCCATCACCTCATGAACAGCAGTAGTGCTTACGACCGACGAAGCAGTCGGATAAAAAAAATAAGATTTGATAAATTAACAAAAATTTATTTATACTTAATTAATTATTTTTAGGTTAGATTCCGATTCAACCACACAATGACACAACGTTGACCTGCATAATTTCTGTTTTCATTCTCTGTAACAAAAGAAAAATTATTAGATAAAAAAATACTTATTAAAGAAAAAACAGTGGCACTCTGGGAGTGCCGACAGAAGTGAAAACAAAACACAAACAGAATACTTTGCCATCACTCACTGACATATCGGATTTAAAACCAAGTACATCCCGAGGACAGCCGAATACATCCGAATGTAACGCGATGTCGGTAACAGTGGCGCGAGCTCAATGATTTTTTCCTGTCTCAATGCCCAACACGCCTATATAAGTTTTCACTTTAAGGGGGAAGCGCTAAGGTAGCCCGCGAAATTCAAATTTTCTTACATTTTTTTGCAATTTGCTGGTCAGTATTATGTTGTACTTCGATCAAAATATGATTCGCGGCCGTAACAAATATGGCATATTAATCAACGTACAACTTGATACTGACCAGCAAATTACAAAAACGTAAAAAAAATTGAATTTCGCGGGCTACCCTGGCGCTATCGCCGGGGAAGCGCTAAGGTAGCCCGCGAAATCTACAGGAGTCAGCCGCGACGCCTTCTGGCTGTGTCAGGGCTTAAAATCGTGGTTATTTTGGCCATAAAAGCTTTTATTAGTTAAAAACAATTATATAGATCGACTTACCTTAACTCAATCAACAATGTGTACGCCACCGCCATAATCAGTGCCACCGACGACGTGAACTCCCCCACCGTAATCAGCGCCATCTACGACGTTCACGCCCCCACCGTAATCAGCGCCATCTACGACGTTCACGCCCCCACCGTAATCAGCGCCATCTACGACGCTCACGCCCCCACCGTAATCAGCGCCATCTACGACATTCACGCCCCCGCCGTAATCAGCGCCATCAACAACGTGGACTCCGCCACCATAGTCAGCGCCATCTACGACGTTCACGCCCCCACCGTAATCAGCGCCATCTACGACGTTCACGCCCCCACCGAAGTCAGGGCCGTCTACTACATGTACTCCTCCGCCGTAACTTCCGTCAACGACGTGAACGCCCCCACCGCAGTCCCCGCCAACGACGTGAACGCCCCCGCCGTAGCCCCCGTCGACAACATGGACTCCCCCACCGTAGTCCCCACCGTCTACGACGTGGACCTGAAATGGAAAATATTTAAAGATTAATTTCGATTCAGTAAAATTATCAATTGCCAAACTTAAGTGGCAGTGGGCAGGGCACATTGCTCGCAGAATAGATGGCCGATGGGGCCGAAAGGTTCTGGAGTGGCGACCGCGTACCGGAAGACGTAGCGTTGGAAGGCCTCCCACAAGGTGATCCGACGACCTTGTGAAGGCAGCAGGAACCCGTTGGATGCGAGAAGCACAGAACCGGTCGAAGTGGAGGTGCTTGGGGGAGGCCTATGTCCAGCAGTGGACGTCTTTCCACTGAAATGATGATGATGATACATACGAGTGAAGCCACACAGGCCCGGTTGTAACTGTTGTAAGCTGACCCTAACTAAATTGGGAAAAAGGCTAGACAGATGATGATGACATACGAGTGAAGGCAGCACGCACGGGTCGAACGAGTTTACCCGTAAAGGTATCTGCAAACAGGTACGACGCGCGACTCGAACCGCGCGCGACACAAAGGCACCGCTCGTTGAGCGACTTGCGGTGCCTTTGTGTCGCGCGATTTTATCGCGTGTCGCGCCTGTTTGAAAGAGCCTTAACGCAGGTATTTTATGCCTTTGTCGGGCACCAATCTCTCACATTAATGTTAGTCCTATTATATTATTTAGATTAAGAGGGAAGCTCTAAGGTAGCCCGCGAAATTCAAATTTTCTTAAGTTTTTTGCAATTTGCTGGTCAGTATTAAGTTGCACGCCGATCAAAATATGATTCGCGGCCGTAACAAATATGTATTTACAGAATTATAAACATTAAAGTCATCAACACAACTCTCTAAGACCACGTAACCCCAAAGAATGACGATTTCATGAAACAGTTATTCTTTGGGGTTACGTGATCTTAGAGAGTTGTGTTGATGACTTTAATGATTAAAATTCTGTAAATACATATTTGTTACGGCCGCAAATCATATATTAATCTACGTACAACTTAATACTGACCTGCAAATTGCAATAAATCCTAAAAAAAAAATGAATTTCGCGGGCTACCCTGGCGCTTTCGCCTTAAGCACTTCCTGTACACAACAACATTTGTGAAGAGAAATAAAAATATAAATTATAAACTACTAAGATGACGACTCATAGAGAAATATGGAACAGGAAAACAATGCGTCATTCACAAATAAATGGGAAAAATATGACGATCTTGCATCTGCCTAGCCTTTTCCCAAACATGTTGAGGTCGACTTCCAGTGTAGCCTGATGCAGCTGAATACCAGTACTTTACATGGACCGACTGCCTATCTGACCTCCACAACCCAGTATACGATACTCCTTAATAAGACTGGTTGTCAGACTTTCGGGCTTCTGACGACCCGTAACGACTTCCAAAACTCCATGAAAGACAGCCGTAACCAACGGCTTAACGTGCTTTTAACGGAGGGGTCTTGGTATGTAAAGATTGTCCACCCATCCACGACCGACCGCCGCAAGCATAGCTTAACCTGATCGATCAACCCGTACGGCTGTTAGAACTCCACAAGCCCTTTCCGTGCCCTACTTTTTTAATAATGACTAATAAATTTTAAAAAAAACGTACGTGTCCTCCATCGACGAATGTGACTCTCTCGTCGCCCATTTTAAATTACTTTATATCACTAACTACAATCAAAGTGTTTTCTTCAACGCAACGTTTTGAACACAATAAAACTTATCGTACTGACCAAGTACCTGCTGATTGTGTTATCAATGCTATCTACACTTAATCATTGATGTTTGAACAAAGATAATGCAAGTATTTTGACAGATAACTAACTAATCACACTAGGTACTAAATTTAAAGACTAATAAATACAAAAACAAACGGACATTTAGACGTCGAAATACTCTTCCTCATCGCTGTCATCTGGAAACGTGACCAGAAGACTGGCAGCATTGCTACGTTGGATGGCAATGCTAATTCTTTGGCCAAAGAACGACCCAGCTATGTTCACGGGAAGTGTTGACCAGCCGCCGCCGCCGGCGAGAAATTTCCTTAAATAGGAGAAGCGCACTCGGGTCCCGTGACCCGAGCGTTTCAACCCCAAACGGATCAAAACTGTAGTTACCCATAAGGTTTCAGCGGGCTTGTCCGAAAGGGTTACCGCTGGCTCGGAACATAAAGGGCTAAGGAAGGAACACGGGTGGGTTTTAGTTAGTAAGAGTCTGACACTCCCTTCCGCTCCACCCAGAGCAGGAGGGGTCATTTGATGATTTCCCATCCTGAAAAAAAAATCCATGAGGTTACAGTATTTGCGGTGCTTGAGGGTCTCAGCAGCCGCAGCAGTGGCGCCAGCACCACTGTGCTAGGAACATGAGATGGCGCAAGGGTATCAACACAGGTTGCGTCCCACACCAGAGGCCTGCCCCTTCCAAGGCAACAACGCCATACCGTGTTGCCATTTGAAGGTGTTTATAACAATCTAAACATGTGCAGTCGATCTCATAACTACTTTATCGCCCTAATAGCGTTTTCGAGAAGCGAGTTGAGCTAGCAACTGAAAACTAGTCTGTTAGCGAGCAATAAGCACAGTGAGGGTCGCTGAGCGAGTGTTCTCATTGTTAGCTCTTGTCGCTGCGACAAACGAGTCGTCACCGGCGGTTTGAACAGTAAGCGAACAACTATTAATATATTTATCTCTTTTATTTACACGAGACCTACTAATTGCGATCCAGCCTGTCCCTTGCTGCTCTCTCCCAGCGACGCCCTAAGCCGAGGTCCGTACCCCACAGGGGGTGCCCTTAGCGTGTAGTCGCTTAGTTTTTAAGTTTCTTAAGCCCCTGGCTGGAGGCCTTAATTTTTTGAGGCATCCACAGGCAAGCCCGGATAAGCAGACGACCACTTCATAAGTTGAACTGCCAGATGCCATTTTAAAAAAACACGAGACCCACAATCCTTTGTAAGTTTCTTGTGCGAGAAAATCGTTGATAGCTAGTCGCTTCCTTCGGCGGTCAGACGCTGCTGGGGAGTTTGTTGCGCCACTTCTTCTCCCCAGCGAAAGCACTAGGAAGTGGTGAAGGGCGGGCGTTTTGGGGGACTGTCTTTTGTAATTTTGACGTTCGAAAAGTGCTGATTCTCAGCCTAATTTGAATAAATGACTTTTGATTTGATTTTGCTGGGAAGAAGTGGCGATTTATATTGTAATTGATAGCGTGTTACACAATGAGTGTATTCTGAAATGACGTTCGCTAGGTGGCAGCACTGAGACGTCAGGTCCAGGCATCTGTCAAAGAGCCTATATTTTCTTTAGTCATGACGGAATGATGAACGAATGAATCAATCGAATGATGAACGTCATCATATATTTTATATTCATTGTCGAAATGGAAGACCTCTTGTCAAAGTGGTGCCAACTGTTGTCGTAAATTTTCACCAAAAACCCCCATTATGGTGCTGGTATATCTTACCTGCGTTCTCGAACGCCTGACAACTTCGCAGAAGTGTGAGACTATAATTTGACAGTTCCGAATAACCAATTCTTGAAGGGTAAAACAAATACGGACGACAAAACTTAGAAACAACCACAGTGAATTCTTGGTGCTTCCATTTTCAGGAACCGAACGGAACATGCCTACTGCCATAGAAAACACACACAGGGTCAAATTAAATTAGCTAGCGAAACTCCGCAGACGTGATAAGTATCGATATAAATATAAACACGATATAACAAGAAATAAATGATTTGGTGTTTACGCACATAATGAGGGTTTTCGTGAAAATTTACGACACCAGTTGGCACCACTGTGACAAGAGGTCTTCCAATATAAAATATATGATGACGTTCATCATTCGATTCATTCATTCGTTCATCATTCAGTCATGACTAAAGAAAATATAGGCTCTTTGACAGATGACTGGACCTGACGCGTCAGTGCTGCCACCTAGCGAACATCATTTCAGAAAACCCTCATTGCAATGTGTTTGGGCACACTTATTGAAAAATTCTTTCGATTTTAACAGCAATTTAATCTTCGTTAATTACAAAGGCGGGAAGACGCCGGTCCCGACATGACAGTTCCGAGAGACAAAAAAAAAGTAAATCTATAGTGTTGCCACTAATGGAGCACAGATTATGCAGAGAGAAGTAGGCTCGTACATTTGGTGTTTTGGGTTGCAGACCGTGGTCACTTGAAGTATAAGTTTTTTTAACTGTTTTTAGTCATCATACCAATCACGTTTGTGAAGTTTACACAACAAAGAACAGATTTTTTAAGTAACACTACGTGCGGACATTGACACCGAAGGAAATCATGAAACGTCGTTTCGATAATATAATCGGACGAGAATTGAGAGTTAAATATCACGGGCAGGGCGCGTCACGTTTACGCACATTTCGTTACAAACGAGAGAAGAAAGATATAACTCTCTCTGTCTCTCCCACTATATCTCTTTTATTAGGGTTCCGTAGTCAACTAGGAACCCTTATAATTTCGCCATGTCCGTCTGTCCGTCCTCGCTTAATCTCTGTGACCGTTAGCACTAGAAAGCTGAAATTTGGTACCAATATATGTATATCAATCACGCCGACAAAGTGGTAAAATAAAAATTAGAAAAAAATGTTTTATTAGGGTAGACGCCTATATGTAAAGTGGAAAGTGATATTTTTTAATTTCAACCCTAACGTGTGATAGGTATATTGTTGGAAAGGTATTTAAAAATGAATAGGGGTTTACTGAAATCATTTTTTGATAATGTCAATAATTTCGGAAATAATCGCTCCAAAAGTAAAAAACAATGTGTCCCCCCCTCTAACTTTAGAACCATACGTTTAGAAAATATGAAAAAAATCTAAAAAGGAGAACTTTATAAGGACTTTCTAGGAAAATTATTTTGAACTTGATGGAAACAACAGTTTTTGTACAAAAAAAGACAAAAAGTTGTACAAAATAATTGCAGGAGCGCGAACATAATGGATACCCACTTTTAAACTCATAAGTGGGAACACTTATTGTGACGGATGGGAAACTACGGAACCCTACACTGAGCGTGGCCCGACACGCTCTTGGCCGGTTTTCTTTATAGCTTCTGCCCGCGACTTCGTCCGCGTGATATTTCGTGTTCCCCCGACCTACCGCGTTGCATCGCATCGCCCGTCCGCGCTATCACTCCATTTTCGCTTAGTGTTTTTTTGACTTTTTCCTTTTGCTCGTCTCCTAAGGGTCATAGCGTGGTGATAGATCCATACTTATATTATAAATGCGAAAGTCTGTCTGTCTGTCTGTCTGTTACCTCTTCACGCTTAAACCGCTGGAATCAGAATCAGAATCAGAATGGATGGATGGATGTTCTTTAGCATCGTTGTGATTTGAAAGTTTAAGAAACGAAAAAGCGACAGTTTCAAGACACATGCTGTTTTTTTTTTAAATAACTTGGTTTTTATTTTACGTGTTTAGTTTAGTTATCTTCCTCTACGAGTCGCAATAAATACTTTTTCTTTGTTTCTTTCTTTCTTTCAAACCCTTCAGCTTTGTTATTACTATAGTTTATAGATTTTTAGGAAGTTTCACTTATATTATGAGTACGGTGCTGCGCGCGTAATTTTTATTTGGTTTTTCACGTTTGTTTCACTACCGAATCTAATTTGACCTTGTGTACCAAATTTTTGGGAGCTTAGGTCATCCCGCCAGAGACCAGCTCGATCGGTAACGGTTCTATGAAAACTACATGCATTTTCAAGCTGTATAAAAACTTAGCGAGACTGTTAACAAACAGCATACAATATCTTTGTCGTATTGTTTTCACAACATTCGCAGTTGAATACTTACCACCGCAGTCACAGACGTCTTTTGAGCAAGAGTGAGTCAAGTGCACAGGTCACAGGGCATGCGGCGCAGGATGAAAGGTGGACTATTGTCTGTGGGGAGGTGCCACATACACACTTTAGATCTGAGCTGTCCGTGAAACCTTGAAACCCCATCGATGGAGATTGTCTTTGCACCGGCCGACTTGGCTTCGAAGTCTTCTTTCTGCCTAGCCTTTTCTCAAGTATGTTGGGGTCGGCTTCCAGTCTAACCAGATGCAGCTGAATACCAGTATTTTACATGGACCGACTGCCTAATCTGACCTCCACAATCCAGTTACTGGGTAACACGATACCTGGTTCGAAGTCTGTTTTAGGTAATATTTCCAAGTCGGCCACGGTAACTCGCGGCTCAGATGGTTAGATAAAGTTGTCAGGGGGTTTCATGTTGATTCATATAGAGTGAGGCCACACGGGCGTTGCCGGTGCGTTGCATCGTCGAGCCGCTAAGATTTCAACACACAGAATGCCACACGGGCAATGCGGTGTCGCAACTAATAATATGTAGAAATTTGAAAGGTCCTGACAAAAAGCATGACATTTCAAGAAAAGTCCGGACATTTTAGTCACAAAATCCAAACATTACCCACTTAGTTATAGTGGTATGGTAAGCATTGTAGCAGGCGCTCGCGAGGGGAGGGAGGATCAAAAAAAATGTGCGCTGAATAAATATATAATTTTACGTAAAGGCTCCTTCGACGAACGTTTCTAAAACGCGCGTCAACGGCGCGTTTAAAAAACGTGGTGTGCACAGGCCCTTAGACGTCGCAGCGTCTCGGTGTTGGGTGTCAGTTTTTAACGATGACGACTAATAGAAAAGTATGGAAGATTATTTGGGCTCTTTTCTGTCTTGCCCTTAAGGGCAAGAGAATGACGATATTGAAGGTTTAAATAAAAACTAAAATTCGTTCTAAATTAAAATTTATTAGGTAAATAGTTCTGCAGATCGTAGCAAATTAATCACATGAGTGAATGAATGACTCTTCAGTTCAGTCCGATTCAAACTTCATTCGGCTCGGAACGTGAGGCGAGTCGCTGCACAGTAACAAATTCACGTGTCATCGGGGGGTGAGGGATGAAGGGTGAGGTACTGTGCAGCGAGTTGCGCACTTCAGAGCAGTTTGCACCGGACTGTACCAAATAATCTACGTAATAAAAATGCCTAATATAAAAATACATTAATCGTAAAAATTGATTTCTCGTTTCCAATATCTGTAACAAAGATAAACGAGTGATTAGCAAACGTTATCTATTCATTCAAAATGGCGTTTCACTTGAAATTATCGTACACTCCTTTCATAGTTATTTTAAGTAAATCTGACAGCAGCAACTCAATAGTTACCAGTGTGTGTGTGTGTGTGTGTGTGTGTGTGTGTGTTGTTACCAGTGTGTGTTACCATATAACTCGATTCCTACCGGCTTCCCTTTTGAAAAATGGCACAGTTAGTATTCTATAGACAAATAATATAGATATCTACTCCGGCTTACCTCTTACAAAAATTGACCCTTCGCTACTGATAGCTACCTTATTATAACGGGAATAAAGATCATTGTGAGTTTGACAGACTTGTCAGTAGCAGCAATCCGATAGCGACTTTAATATGACGAGCATAAAGATCATTATGAGTTTATTTTTGTTTGTAGTCAGAAATGACTTATTTTGTTTTTGCTTAGCTACTACGGGTCATAGCGTGATATTAAGTAGCGTTTAGCGTTCCTTAAGAATTGGGTTAACAATTGCAAAAATCTTTTTTTTTAATCCGACTGGTATTTCCAGAGACTGAGTTATTCCGGTCTGAACTCCCCCTCCACCCCTACGCGATCCCCTGCCAGTTCTTCTTCTGTTTTAATATCTGTCTTATCCACTATAAACTTTCTCATTCCGGTTTGATCCGCTTTTTCTTTTGTTTTATTAGCGCGTTCCAACAAACAAAAAAACTCATAAGCTTTATTATTAATTTCCCTAAATAGATTTCGGAACGTCCCGGTGCGGCGATCGGATTCAGTGTATGAACGTCCAAAAGTTAATTATCGTTTGAGAATACGGGTGTAAGTCAAGCGTGGAATGACAATGTGGCATCACCATTCATCAATGTTCAGTTGTAGTTATAGTCAACCTCGTATTTGCGTTACCACTTTTGACATTTGTAAAAAGTAACCGTGAAGTTTCTTGCCGGCTCTTCTCCATAGGAAACGACCAATGAGGGTTTTCGTGAAAATTTACGACACCAGTTTGCACCACTGTGACAAGAGGTCTTCCAATATAAAATATATGATGACGTTCATCATTCGATTCATTCATTCGTTCATCATTCAGTCATGACTAAAGAAAATATAGGCTCTTTGACAGATGTCTGGACCTGACGTGTCAGTGCTGCCACCTGGCGAACGTCATTTCAGAAAACCCTCATTGAAACCGTCCATAAGTGCCCATTATCTTAAAAAATAAATAAAATTGAAGTACTTATCTGTTAGTTATGTCAAAATAACAGCTTTTACTAAATTTATATGAAAGTATACGATATTGAATAAAAAAATTGTCTCTGTGATTGTCTGTTTGTTTGTTCCGGGTTATCTCCGAAACGGCTGGACCTATTTCGACAGGGCTTTCACCAGGGCCTGATTTACCCACAGGCTAACTAGACTCAAGCCTGGCGCAAGGACCGACAGGGCGCTGAGCTTGCCCTTGCAAGCACCTCTTATTTACAGAAAAAATTTGGGTACTTTATTTAAAATATGCGCCTAAATACTAGTAGAAGAACCGCGGTTAATCTAGCAAAAATAAAATTTTTTTAAGTATATTCATGGGCTAGGCAGGACAGGCCCGGGGGAGGGGGGCGCATATTCATAGTTAGCCTAGGGCTGTCAGAACTCTAAGTCTGGCACTGGCTTTCACTAGCGCAAACTGAAGTGGCAGTGGGCTAGCTATGTTTGTCGAAGGAACGATAGCCGGTGAAGCAGACGAGTTCTGGAGTGGAGACCGCGTAAGCGCAAGCGTAGTGTGGGGACCCCACCTAGATGGAAGAAGGTGGCTGGGATAGACTGGATGCGGAAGGCAGAGGACAGGGTGTTGTGGCGCAGCCTGGGAGAGACCTATGTTCATCAGTGGACTGCCATAAGCTGTGTAGAAGTGAGACTCAACCTTTGGGTGATAAACCAATTACGAGGTCGACTATACACTTCCCAGTCGTGAGAAAATAATGGGAGTCACGTGCCATGGTAGACTTTAATACAGGGTGTTTGGAACCTGGATACAAAGCCTTCATGGGTGATAGTTGACACCATTTAAAGCATTTTGATCCATACATCATATCTTAGACGAAGTATGATTTTTGATTTTTTTAAGTGAAAATTTCTTTAGCGGCGTTGTACACTTTTTTTGTAATGAGTAAAAAATGTTAAACTCGCGTCAGGACACGTGACCTGATCGAAAATTCGTAAGACGGATGGCCGTAGCCGGTACCGCACGTGTTTTGTTTATAAGACGATTCACAAAATACACACGTAATTGCTCAAGTTTTCACTTCTGTCGGCACTCCCGGAGTGCCACTGTTTTTTTTTTCAGTTAAAGTTGGTATGTTATTTTGTTATGTTGTTTATGTTGACTAAATATCTGTAGTTAAAAAAAAACACGTCGTCTATGACATTGTATGGCTCAAAATGCTGTATATGGTGTCAACTACCACTCAGCTTCCAAACACCCTGTATAAAAGTTTACCAATATCATGTTGCTCACATTATTTTCTCACGACTGGGAAGTATTCCCACTGCTGGGACACAGGCCTCTCACAGGACTCTCTATGAGAGTGGTAGGTACCTACCACGCGGGTCAAGTGCGGGTTGGTTAGATGTCACATGTCTTCAGATTTTTGGTTCTAGGACATGCTGGTTTCCTCACGATGTTTTCCTTCACCGTTTTGAGAGCAGTGGTGATGAAATAAATTACAAAAAGTAAAGCGCCTGTCAGGGTTCGAACCTACGACGTACAACTTGTAAGTCGCGGCCGTTTCTACCGAGCCACCACTGCTCCACAAATTATAACGCAGTCTCTAGTAATTATCCAACTTACCGGAGAATATCTTCACCCTACCACATTGACCCCACCGTCTCCATCAGAAACCTGAACACCACCGCCGTTATCGGCGAAGTCGACTCCCCCGCCGTTATCGGCGATGTTGACTCCCCCGCCGTTATCGGCGATGTTGACTCCCCCGCCGTTATCGGCGATGTTGACTCCACCGCCGTTATCGGCGATGTTGATTCCCCCGCCGTTATCGGTGACCTGGACTCCACTACCGCCGTCATCGAACTGTAACAGTTATTTTTTACTGCCTTCTTGAAATGAAAACTTCTAGCGCGTTGGACATTTTTCGAGATGGGGAAAAAACCATTGAACTCGCGCCACTGTTACCGTAATCGACACCGCGCGTGTTTTGTTTATAAGACGATTAAAAAATACCCGCTTCGGATGTGTTCGGCTTGATCGCAGAATACCAGATTCGCAATATAACAGATTATCTGAATACCAGATTCGCAATATACCAGAAGTACAGTGTACATCCGATATGTCAGTGAGTGGTGGCAAAGTATTCTGTTTGTGTTTTGTTTTCACTTCTGTCGGCACTCCCAGAGTGCCGCTGTTTTTTTTTTCTGCCTATTTAGTGTCCCACTGCTGGGAAAAGGCCTCTCCTATTTTATTATTATTATTTATTTATTTATTCCAAACCAAAACCAAACCTCTCACTGTCTTGTGCGATCTCTGGCCATGTTGGCCCTGCGAACGTCCAGTGAGTGACGATCTTTGCCCATCACCCCGGGTGCATTCGTGAGACGTGTCACTTCCAAATTCAAACTCAAAGCATTTACTCGTATTTCAATTAAACCTTGTACAGGCACTTTTGAATTGTCAAAATTTAAATAGTCTGTCAGTCAGGGGCGGATCTTGAATTTGTGGGGCCCTGGGCTAATACTGCTTAGGGGCCCTACCTAATTACTCAACCAATTGCCATTTTTTTATGATCCGATATTTTTAATAATACTAGATAATTTTTATTATTGACAATAATTATCGTGTATTGTTTTCAGTTCGGTTGGGGGCCCTCTGTATCCATGGGGCCCTGGGCTGCAGCCCAAAAAGCCTTTAAGTAGATCCGCCCCTGCTGTCAGTTAGTCAGAAAGTTGAAGTTAGTTCCACTTCAGCCCGGCCATTTTTTGTCCAACATCCGCTACTTGTGTTATGGAGCGCAGCGTGGCGTTTTCTTATACAGGGGTCAAATTAAATTAGCTAACGAATCTCACGTGATGACTATCGATATCTAACGATACGGTTGGCGCAGTGGCTGAGCGATCGACTGCTGCGCTGGGTGTAGCGGGTTCGATTCTCGCACGGAACAAATATTTGTATTCCCTACAGGCAGTTGTTCCGGGTCTGGCTGTTTGTGTATGTGAATTTAAATGTTTGTAAACGCACCCACGATACAGGAGTAATTCCTAGTGTGGGGCAACGTTTTTATTTAAAAAAAAGATGCCTACCTGACGTAGGCATCCGCTAAGAACAGATTTTTGGAAACTCGACCTTTAAGGGGGTGAAAAGGGTGGATTTTGTTTGTATGAAAAAATAAATAATAATTAAAGTAGTACTTACGTGTACGCCGCTCATGTTGTGGTTTTTTTAACAGGAAAATATATAAAAAAATATTCAGCAAAGCGTCTAATTTTCACAAGGACAGATATGGAACTGAATTGCACTGATTGCGGTATCCATTATCTTATACATAGAATATGTGTCCAATGTGTCCATGTAGGTTTAATGGTAGATACAGTCATACTTTATCGAAAAATATAATATATTTTGGAAGTAAGCTTAGACTGATAACGAAAACCGCGAAGTTAAGATTACAAAAATAATCCTCATCGTTTACACGTGTTTTTTTATGTCTAAAGCAGTGTTTTGCAAACTGTGGATCGCGACCTCTAGCGGGGTCGCGAGGTACTCATGGGGTTGCGGATAAAAGAAAAAACAAGTGTTTGTAGGTCCTACAGTACAATAAAAATAAAAAAGAAGAAAACAAGACGGCAGGGCTTGTGTTTTTTTTTTCAGTTTGTCAAAACGTGGTTTCAATTTTTGAGACGCTAATAACTAAATCATTTTCTAATATTGAAGCCTATTCTTATTTTCTAACGACGAGGTTCTTACTATTTATTTATCGTGTTTAGATATGGATCCCTTACGTATGTGGAGTTTTGCAAGCTAATTTAATTTCAACATCAATATCTAAAAAAAAAAATAATAATAATAAATAAACATGATCAAAAGAGATCTTATTTGATCCTTTTTCCTGTAGGGTCATCGACTGCACTTTTTTTTGTGTAAGGTTTACAGACGTGATTGTTATTAATATCGTAACACACGTTAAAACAATTTCTCCGCTCATACTTCAAATAACAACACTACCAGCGGTCGTTGACCCCTAAAAGTAAACATTATATCTTTTTTATTTTGTCATAGCTTCTGCCCGCGACTTCGTCCGCGTGAAATTTCTTGTTACTCCGACCCACCCCGTCGCATCGCATCGCCTGCCCGCGCTATTACCTCGTTTTTGCTTAGCGTTCTTTCTGACTTTTTTTCTTTTTGCTCGGCTCCTAAAGGTCATAGGGTGATGTTAAATAGCCTGTAGCCTTCCTCAAGAATTGGGCTATCAAATGCAAAAAGAATTTTTCAAATCCGACTGCTAGTTCCAGAGATTAGCGTTCAATCAAACAAACTCTTCAGCTTTATAATATTAGTATAGATACGTGGATGGGTCATCTGCCTAGCCTTTTCCCAACTATGTTGAGTTCAGCTTCTAGTCTAACCGGATGCAGCTGAATACCAGTATTTTACATGGAGCGACTGCATATCTGACCTCCGCAACCCAGTTAAGTACTATAGGTAATACGATACCCCTTGGCAAGACTGGTTGTCAGACTTTCGGGCTTCTGACTACCCATGACGACTATCTGTGGATGACAGCCGTGACCGGGAGGCACGGAGGGGTCTTGGTATGTAAAGGATGGTCACCCATCCTTGGACCGAACTCGGCAAGCGTTGCTTAACGTTAAAGATCGAACAGTGCCGAGAGAAAGAGGGAAAATAAGAAAAACAACGGCTCATTTTTAAATATAAATGTATTTAAAAGTTCTGCAGGTCTTGAGGGTCCCGCAGCAGTATTCTCTAATGTCGTTAGATAAGTTTGCAGAGTTACAAACTAATTAAAACATTGGGTCGTTCATGGGGTCTGGGTGCTCGTCTTCTTTTCCTATACTTCACAAGTGACTCTTCACGACCACATTACATACATGTAATTGAGTACCGAAGTTTACCCCCAATAACAAACTGTTTAATACAAGTGTTTTGGAATTAACATTGACATTTTTAATGATTTACGTGACATATCTTATGATATTTTTGATGACATTTAAAGAGAAAAATAACTGTGGATATGTGTACCATGCAGGCTAGATTTCAATTGAATACATGACTTTGTAACTGTTTTGCGGTTTTGAGTATTTTGTATATGGCCTACGCAAATGTCCTACAGATCTGGTAGCGTCGTGTGACGGGTCGTTGAGCTCCCTAAAATAGGGTTGAGCTACGCGATGTTTGATTTTATTTCTTCTAATGGTCCTTCCAGACATGACCCTGCATTGTTAAGACTCACAAAAATCCTAATAATATAATGTTTGGACTTTAAAAGAGACCATGACCTCGGAATTTGTTTCGGCATTTCTTCTCATGGTCAGTCAGCAAGGAAATGCCGGCGCCATCTAATTTTAAAATATTGACCAACAAAACATTGACGTGTAATATTAAAAGATCTGCTTACAAGAATAAATATTTAATTTCATTTTCGGCCGTTTGTATGGAGTCGTTCCTTGGTCTTTTAACCAACTTAAAAAAAAAATGAGGTTACACATTCGGCTTTTCTTCTTTTTTCTTCAGGAAAAGAATCAGCATCGTCGTCCAACGTGGCAATGATGCCAGCTTTCCAGGCGTTTTTCGTTGGCAACTATGCGGGTGACTATTTTGATATCTTAGCTAAGATAGATTGTTTCATAGACACATTAACACAGTTTTTTATTATGTTTTTTTTTGTAGTTTTCAAATTATCGTTTGTTGAAATTATTATAAGAAATAAATAAGTGGAAATCGAATTGTAGACGGTACTTCTAAATGAATACTTATTTATAAAACTTACAAAAATTTAAATGTAACTTATAAATACTGTATTCGACAATATCAACGTAGCTTGCATCATTTTAGTTTCCATCACCTGAAACAATAAAAAAATATCAGGGTTACACAGGTTAACATATAAACACACATGCAAATAAGCCAATCAGCTGCGCTAACGTAAAGCGTTATATTCCGGCAAGCGCCGTGATTGGTTCTGGTGCGCGGTGGCCTTTTCGGCAACGCCCACCGCGGTAAACATTTGCGTGGTGCCATTTTTGAGCTTGAGTTACATTTCTTGACTTTTATTATTCGTAGGACAAGCCATTGTTGGTCGCTGGAATTAGATTGCGACTAGATTTTTAATGGGGGTTTTCGTGAAAATTTACGACACCAGTTGGCACCACTTTGACAAGAGGTCTTCCATTTCGACATTGAATATAAAATATATGATGACGTTCATCATTCGATTCATTCATTCGTTCATCATTCCGTCATGACTAAAGAAAATATAGGCTCTTTGACAGATGCCTGGACCTGACGTGTCAGTGCTGCCACCTAGCGAACGACATTTCAGAATACCCTAATTACGGGAATTGGCCTCCGGTTCAGCCTACATCAATACATTAAAAAAGATTTTAATTATTGGTAACAACAGTTAAATAAAATAACTTACATGATATTAATATCTACCACCAACTACATTTACTCCGCCCCCATAATCGACGCCGTCTGAGACGTGAACGCCGCCGCCGCCACCGTAGTCTATGCCGTCACTGACGTGGACCCCGCCACCGCCACCGTAGTCTATGCCGTCACTGACGTGGACCCCGCCGCCCCCACCCCAGCCACCGCCACCACCGCCGTAGTCTATGCCGTCACTGACGTGGACCCCGCCACCCCCGTAGTCAACCCCGTCCACCACGTTGACTGTACCCCCCTGAAAAAGAAAATATAATAATTTATTATTGTGTATATTTATAAGTACCCTCTATAAATAAGTACCCTCCTGATCAGAAGATCTAATATTATTAATATATATATAAATAATGTTTCTAAAGTCCATAGTTGACGCAGTGGCAGAATTCGTCACCTAGCCTTTATCAGCAGATGTAAAACTTATCAAAACAACAATTTTGTAATCTGATACTTGGATAACACAATCTATGTAACTAACGGAAATTTGGAATAAGCCTCAATTAGGCGATATGATCCATAGGTATCTATTTTATTTGTATTTTTCCTGCTCTAGTATTTTCTTCATTCAACAATTATCCTGCTCGCGTAGCCTGACTATCTTTATCTCTATTCTGCCAAGAATAGATAAAGTTCTCTCTAGCCAACTCGAAATTTTTTTTGCCCGAGCACGGGACGACCAGTAGACTCACGTTTCTATGAATACAAAGACATTTATTTATTATTTCCATAACAACGGCGAGCAAATTTTTAAATCAATATACATAGATTCTTGTCCAAGTCTGTCCAAGACCAATGTGATGTAGACTATTTGACACTTCTTGAGAAGAAATGTTTCTACCCCCAAGTGTCAAGAGTAGAGAGAAATTGGTCTTCACGTCACATTTTTATGTTTAAGTCCTGTAAGCCCCTTAATATCCTCCCGGTGTTTCTACACTGCCTTCGAACACATAATGCTACTGTGAAATATGACCGCAGCTATATTTGAACTCATTTGGTGTCAAGAGTAGAGAGAAATTTGGTCTTCATGCTTGACATTGTAGACTTTTGTCGATTGAAGAATAGGAATAACATTTCTTCTCTTCATCGTCATGCAGCACGGGTAGAAATATTTCAAAAATCTGTCATTTTGTTATGTCTATTCTTCCGTCGACAAAACACTATTTAAAGGCGGTCATACTACGCTATGCGTCATGCTATGCACGGATGTTTTAGGAGGAAACGCCCGGATGTCACCATGGTAGAGCATAGATGGTAGAGCATTCGGTGGAGGTCTGCCCCGCTTGGGCGGCGCACCGCCGTGTCCTCGTAGAGGCGATCCTCGCAATTATGACACTCGGGCGTTTGCCTGGTTCAAGCCATGGTCCGGGGCGAGAGAGAGTGGGTGGCAGTCACCTCCTTCTGCAAAGCAGTCATGCTAGCGAAGGAGGTGGCGCGATGGTTGAGGGACAGAGCTTCATGTCCCAGCCGCCGCGGGAGACGCTTCGGGCGTCGGGAGACGCGTAACGACTCCCGGTCACCGTAGGCGCGGGCCTGCGGACGGAGAGTAATGGATAGCTCACCGTCAGGCCCGTACCGGACGGCGCGTAGGTGTTCCACGAGCGCTTCAAAGAGATGTCAGCAACAGAGAAGGGGCCCGCTAGGGCTGAAGCCTGCCGGGACAAAGGGCTAAGGAAGGAACACGGGTGGGTTTTAGTCAGTAAGAGTCTGACACTCCCTTCCGCTCCACCCAGAGCAGGAGGGGTTATTTGATGATTTCCCAACAACAAAAAAAAAAAGGCAGTCATCAACTGCTACTGCCACTGGCTGTCATAAACTTATTTTCTTTCTTTTTTCTTTTCTTTCTTTCATCCCAACTATGTTAGGGTCGGCTTCCAGTCTAGCCGGATGCAGCTGAAAACCAGTATTTCACATGGAGCGACTGCCTATCTGACCTCCACAACACAACCCAGTTACTCGGGAATACGATACCCCTTGGTAAGACTGGTTGTCAGACTTTCGGGCTTCTGACCACCCGTAACCTGTCAAAGATCCGCGAATGACAGCCGGGACCAACGGCTAAACGTGTTTACCGAGGCGCGGAGGGGTCTCGTTTTGTAAAGATGGTCACCCATCCACAGACTAACCGCGGCAAGCGTAGCTTAACCTGATCGATGGACCTGTGCGGCTGTTATTTATTTAGCCACGGGCCCCTATATGACGACTAGTAGAGAAGTATGGAATAGAAAGATATATTGCACCGAACCCAAATCAATTGGGAGAAAGGCTAGAGAATGATGACGATATAGAAGAACCGCGGTTTTACCCGCATAAGTGTTTATCCCGTGGGAATATCGAGATAAAACTATCCTATGTCCTTCCCCGGGATGCAATCTATCTCTCTGCCAAATTTTATTGAAATCCGTTCAGTGGTTTAAGCGTGAAAAGGTAACATACAGACAGACAGGCAGAGTTACTTTCGAATTTATAATATTAGTATAAGGCACTTACATCAGAACAATCACAGAGAGGAATGCAGCAACACGATACAGTCTGTATACAGCCCATGACGGATACGACTGACTCTGCCATCATTTTCATAACACATATGTATCTGTATCCATATCAATACTTATCTCCTTATCTAGTTTATGTCCCACTACAGATTGTGAATATCTGGTAACACAAAGCATAACAGGATAAAGTAATTAGAAATATAGTCGCGGGTTTTTCTATGCCCATAACTTTCTCAGACGTCGGTGCAGGAAAACATCGTGAGGAGACCATTAAGCAGAAAAAATGAAGAAAAAGAAAAAGTATTTATTGGGACTCTTACAGGAAGATTACAAACTAAACTGAACACAGTAAAATAAAAATCCAAGTTATAAAAACAAAAAAATAGTAACAAAAGGAAAATGAAACAGAAAGTCCTACACGAGGCCAAAAGGCCCCTATCAAGAAGACCATATTCCCGGAATTAAAAACGTTGAAAAGCTAGTCCCATCTCAGTGAGGCTGAGGCTACAGTAGGCAGCGATTTGCGATGCGACTGGAAGAGCGAAACGAGAAAAACATGGTATGGCTACATTACAAGCGAAAAAAAAAGCAATTTTCTAATAAATTCGCTTCAATTTCGCTCATGTATGTAGCCGATGTAGCCGATGTAGCCGATGCCGTGATTTCAGTAATGTTGTTCCTATCGCATAAAGAAATCAAAGATCGCTAGTAATATTTGATGTACGGTGTAGCCATATACGTGAGCATTCATTTACTTGTTGTGTCGCAGGTCGCGTCGCGGCCTAATGTAGCCTCAGCCTGACAGTCAACGTCAAAAACTTGTCAAAAATTTAGGAAATTTAGAGGTATTTTTGACAGATTGAGACTAAGATCGTTCTTAAAGTTGCAAGAATTGCCGCTCTGGACGTTTGTTAATCTTCATCTGTCTAGCCTTTTTCCAACTATGTTGAGGTCGGCATCTAGTCTAACCGAGTGCAGCTGAATACCAGTATTTTACATGGAGCGATTTAGCTACGCAATATGTTCTCCCACATACCGCAGTCTCAAGACGAAAGTCTTTGACCAGTGTGTGTTGCCAGTGGTGACATATGGCACTGAAACGTGGTCGCTCACAATGGGCCTTATGAGAAGGCTAAAAGTTACCCAAAGAGCAATGGAGAGGTCTATGCTAGTTGTTTCCCTACGTGATCGAATCAGAAATGAAGAGATCCGCAGGAGAACCAAGGCAACCGACATAGCCCGAAGAATTGCCAAACTTAAGTGGCAGGGGCAGGCACATTGCTCGCAGAACAGATGGCCGATGGGGCCGAAAGGTTCTGGAGTGACGACCGCGTACCAGAAGACGTGTGTTGAAACGCCTACCACAAGGTGGACCGATGACCTTGTGAAGGCCGCAGGAATCCGCTGAAAGCGGGAATCACAAAACCGGTCGAAGTTATGATGACAAGGAGCGACTGCCTATCCGACTTCCATAACCCAGTTACTGGGTAACACGATACTTCTTGACAAGACTGGACTCATAATACATAATAATCAGCCCTTAACGTTCCCAATGGTGGGACACAGGCCTCCCCTCAGTGAGAGGGAGTGGGCTGTTGTCCACCACGCCGGCCCAGTCCGGGTTGGTAGATGTCACATATCTTTGAATTTTTGGTTCAAGGGCATGCCGGTTTCCTCACGATGTTTTCCTTCACCGTTTTGAGAGCAGTGGTGATGTAATAATTTTCACAAAGTATAGCGTCTGTCTGGGTTCGAATCTACGACCTACAACTCGTAAATCGCGGCCGTTACCACTGGACCACCACTGCTCTCCATTATTAAATAAATACTTTTGTTGTTTTATATTCAAAGAAAAACAAATAAGAAAATCCAACATGGCGGTCGCTTTTGGCGCCAAAACAGTCAGAGCAAAGGAATCGAAATTATTCAGCCCGGTCGTGTACCTTTGCGTGACTCAGATGTAGGGTTACCATTTAGTATAAAACATTTATTGTGTCTTTTAATTATTTTTTGTCTTATTTTTATAATAGTATCCTTTAAAAAGGGGTTAAATATTTTCTTTAGCGATACCATAAAATACAGAGAGTACTTATTAATTTAAATAATAATTAATGATAATTTATACTATTAGAGTAAAACGGAAGTTTGTTTGAATGCGCTAATCTCTGGCACTACCGGGCAGATATATATATATATTTTTTTGCATTTGATAGCCCAATACTTGGGGAAGGCTACAGGCTATATATCATCTCGCTAGGACCCTTAGGAGTCGAGCAAAAAGAAAAAGTTAGGAAGCAAGCTAAGACATACACATTACACACAGACACATACATTTTCGAAAAATAGTGCTACAGCCAAACTAGACCGATTTTAAATTTTCCATAGAAACAGAGATTTCCAACTATCTTTATAATATAAGACATTTCGAAAATGTTTTTAAGTAACTTTTTAGACCTTTGTATCCTGCTTATGCGTATGAAGTTTCATTTAAAATCGGTTCATTAATTTCGAAAAACAAGAGCTTGAAAGTTTGCATGAAATGCCGTTCGGCGTAAACACGCTTAAACCTGTCAAACTCTTTGTTTTTTTTTCCCAGAAATAAGAAACGATCTAGTATTTTTAGAACGAGCTTTTTCAAATATAGGTCATTTTCAAAGTCAACCACTGACAAATGCGTGCAACGACTGGACAAATCCACTGAAATCTGTGTGGTTCTTACCTCGAAAGACCATTTCAGACACCAATCTACATGGTCTTCATATGATCTAACTAAGATTATCTCTGGACTTTAGAAGAGACTATGCTCGCTGAGTTTGTTTCGGCGAAGTAGTCGGATACGAAACGTCAACCTCATCTAGTTTTAAAAATATGATTGACGTGTAAGTGTTTGTATGTACAGACGCCAGCACATCAAGGTACCCGAAACTGTTAAATTTTCCCAATCAACTTTGAACCTTATGCTTTAGCGATAAAGTTGAAAAACTATTAAAGAAATTTGACAGATTGTAGTAACTTGATGTGCTGGCGTCTATACAATACAAAGTTACTTACAGAAATAAAAACAGTGCTCAATCATTGTTAGCTAACTAACAATCTAACAAAATCTTAGAAGTCAATTATAACCTAATTCTAATTGTCGTATCGAAATGAAACTTTGTATTTGCATGAAGTTCAGATGACAAAACTATAATTGTATCTTGGAGCTGAGCTGGATCGTCTGGTGAAGGAGCCAGGAGGTGTATAGTCGAACTCTTCAGTGGCTATTAGTAAGCGCTTCGATTTTTTTTTATTATATATAAAAACACTATCTCTCCTAAAACGCCATTTTTAGGGTTTTTTACACTTTGAGCGTATACAAAGTGTAAAAATAGGACCCTATTACTAAAACTCGACTGTCCGTCTGTCTGTCTGTCTGTCACCAGGCTGTATCTCATGAACCGTGATAGCTAGACAGTTGAAATTTTCACAGATGATGTGTTTCTGTTGCCGCTATAACAACAAATACTAAAAACAGAATAAAATAAATATTTAAGGGGGGCTCCCATGCAACAAATGTGTTTTTTTCGGCGTCTTTGCCTTGTGGTACGGAACCCTTCGTGTGCAAGTCCAACTCGCACTTGGCCAGTTTTTCTTGTTCTTTGCACCTGTTTCGTGATTATTTTTGTATATATGGTACAGACGCCAGCACATCAACCTACCACAATCTGTCAGATTTTCCCAATCAAACTTTAACCTTATGCTTTAGCAATAAAGTTGAAAATATATTAAAGAAATCTGACAGATTGTAGGATTGAGGATTGTAGGTTGATGTGCTGGCGTCCGTACACCACAAACTACCTTCAGTACTGTCTCTCCTTCTGCCTTAATCCATTCAAAGATTGTCTTGAAAAGATCATGTAAGAAAGTGCAAAGTATATCTATTAATATTGTGTAATTTCTAATGAGTATTAAGAATAAAATTCGGCAATGTACTGTAGATATTATAGCGTATTTAATTTTGCTGGTTGCAACCTTTATGAATAGGTATTTTAAAAATAGGTGAACGGTTAGAATGAGATTTTGCTGACAAGCCAAGTGACAAGGATAAAGAGTTTGTACATATACCTGTCAATAACATTGGTGTAAAGTCATTAATTTAAAAAAAAAACCTTATTTTTTGCCCAACACAGTAAGTACTGTTAAAAGATAAAATTTTGCTTTTGCTTTTTTGCCACTTAGCTCCATTGTAAATTAAATACCACGCCTCAATGATTGAAGTAATATGACAAACTGTGGTCACCTCTTGTAAAATGTCTTCATTTATCTGTAATTTCTATGGTGTACATAATAATGAATATTATCCACCTATCTTTGTTTCAGCAGAGTAGTTGGATTCAAAACGCAGACCTCATCTTGTTTATAAAATATGATTGACATACAAAAGTGTTTGTACAGACCTACATTAAGAAATAAAATCATTTATTGACACTCATTTCTTGCAAGCAACCCCTGATGAGTCAGCCACGCGTCTTTTGCCCCCATTATAACCGAAGTGCAAAATTCAACCAATACACACAGTAGAAAATAAGTATTTCTATTTCCGAGTGCCGTAACGTGAAACGGTAGGAACCAGTCTGTCGAAAGCCAAGTGACGCGCGGACGCGACCACCGGCATTATAAATAGCCTCCCTTTTTAATCTGTGCATTGTCAATAACCTATTATTTTTTCCGTAATGATCTGTCAGATTCTAATTTTCCCGTGAGTTATTTTCCCGAACGCGGGTTGCAGTTGTTTTTTGTTTGTAAACAAATAATAGTAAAGTGTGACCTTGTTTTTAAAGTTTTAATTTGTTGTTTTCTAATAATTGGATACGCAGTGAGAAATCGGACAGCTAAAGTGAGATACGTTCGTGAATATTGGTGTTACTGTGTTTTTTTTTACTTTAGTGCGGTAAAGTAGCGTTTGTTTTTTTTATGTTTGAATTTCGAAGGTTGGTTAGTGCAGTGCGGTTTAACGGTTTTTAACAAGAGGATTATTAGAGAGGTGCTGATAGAGCTTTACGAGCTCTCAATACCGAGACGAGTAAATAAAACCACGGCTTATAATTTTACTTCAATAATTTGTCCTAGAAGATTGTTCTACATTTTTAAATCTTTGTCCTTGTTATTTGGCTCGTTAACCAAGTCTCATCTCGACCGTTGTTTTTTTAATATTTTTTTTTATTCAATGATTTTTTCTTATTTCTGCCAACTATTTTTCAAAGTATTCATAAAGGTTGCATTTAAGCACCAAATCGGCTATAATCTCTACAGTATATAGCCGAATTTTATTCTTAATATTCATTAGAAATTACACAATATCAATACACTTTACGCTTTCCTACATATACATTTGCGAGAATCGAACCCACCTAACCTATCAGACGGCAGCTTTTGGCTACTGCGCTGTTCGGGACATTTGGCAACATGGTTGTTTGTTTTTTTAGAATTCAAACACAATGAAACAAGATTACATGTGTTTAGACACTTTTTGAAAATTATCAATTTTGTTAATATTGATCTAATAATACTACCGAGGTTCTGAATTCCTTTGTCACATAATAGGAAGTTGAAATCAACTTCGAAAATATTATATATACAGGGTGGTCAAAAAGTCGGGGATCAACCGAAGTAGACAGATAAAGTTGGTCATTTCCAAGGCTTTTAAACTGACAATAAGACCAAGTACACACAGAATGACTATTTCATGAAATCTCGACATTTTGGGATTATACTAACCTAACAAGTTGTGTTACTGATTCTAATGATTATGATTCTGTATTTGTTACGGTCGCGAATCATATTTTGATCGACGTACAACCTAATACTAACCAGCTAATTGCAAAAAACCTAAAAAAATTGAATTTCGCGGGCTACCCTGGCGCTTTCCCCTTAAGTAATTTATGTTTTTTTTTGTTTATAATATTGCATAATGTAGCTGTTTGTTGCTCTTATTTCTTTAATAAAGTAAAGGAAAAAACCCGAAAACTGTAAATTTGTAGTTACATACCTACAACGTTGTACTTTACTCCCGGTGCGCGATTCTGACTCGCACATGACCGGCTTTTTTCACTCCATACAGGTCGGGAAGTCGTGGCCTCGCCTATTCTTTTCTTTGCCAGAAAAGTACGTTTCTAAGTGATGATATAATGGCACACCTGACAAATATTGTTGCCAATACTTAATATTTACTATTCACTTATACAGCATGATTGTATTAAGGCTCCTGCAAACAGGCGCGACACGCGATATAATCGCGCGCGACACAAAGGCACCGTTCGTTGCGCGACTTGCGGTGCCTTTGTGTCGCGTGCGATTTTATCGCGTGTCGCGTCTGTTTGAAGGAGCCTTTAGAAAGGTGTGGTCAAAGGGCTTTGAAGTTCCGTGACATGTACCTACTGTCACGCCATTTTGTTTTTTGAAGTGGATACTTCTTTAGGCGCGTTGGCCATTTTTTGAGATGGGGAAAAAACCGCATTGAACTCGCGCCACTATTACCGTAAGCGACACCACACGTGTTTTGTTTAAAAGACGATTAAAAAATACCCGCTTCAGATGTGTTCGGCTGTCCTCGGAATGTACTCGGTTTTAATTTATATCCGATATGTCAGTGAGTGATGGCAAAGTATCCTGTTTGTTTTGTTTTTAACTTCTGTTGGCACTCCCGGAGTGCCACTGTTTTTTTTTTTTCAAATGGCGCCCAAACGTGTCTAATTAGCCTGTATTGTTCTACTGCAGAGCAATGGCCTCCCTCTCCCTTTTCCACACAATTGCGAATCGTTTTTTGCGAGTGCCGTCCAGTCCTTTCGGTAGGAGTCAAGCTCATCCCGCCATCTTTGTCTCGGTCTGTCGCGATGGCGTCGTGCGTTTAATGGGACCCAATCGGAGGTTCTCTCAGCCCAATTATTGTTATCAACCACGCATGTAACGTATATAAATAAACAGCTGCCATCAATGCAAACAGAAAACACAATCCCACCAAAAACATTTTCATGTAAAAATGTTGCCAAGAAAAGACCATTTATTATATGGCTCGCACTGTCAAAAAGTCTTAGTTAAAACATGAGGCTTGGCCATTTCGCTACCGTCACATGGGCGCAAGATGAAAAATTTCATTTTGATCTTTCAGAGTGATTATTACTACCAACATTTATGCAAAAAATGTACGCAAGTTCAAAAAAAAATATGGTAGTCACGTGATCTACTTTGAACATTAATATATCTCGGAAACGTGACGCTTCACGGGGTTTGGTCCTATTATGTTTTCTGTCTGCATTGATGTCAGCTATGAGCTATTGACTTATATAGGTTTCATACAGTGTGACCGCCATTTTGAAAAAATAACAAAATGGCGGACAGTGGGTATGTTCTGCTGCATATAAGAATCTTCAATCCCGTTTGAGCACACCTCTCTGATACACGCTGTACATGCTGGCAACTGCAACGTAGCGATAGAAAAAAGGACAACTTTCAACAACCGGCGACTATGCCAAATACGGTTTCTGTTATGTCTGTATCTATCACATAATTGATTTACCTGCAATTGCTTCATTTCTAATTCTTTTTATTTTTTGTGGTAGACTAATTTTATTCTAGGTGCATCGTCTTCACATATTATGTATAATTATATTATGTATACAAAACCTTGTAAAACATTTTAAAAGAGTAACGGTGGAGTTTCTTGCCCATTCTTCTCCATACGAATACTACCTTTTGGAAGGGGCGACTAGAATCAATTCAATTTTACTGTAAGTTTTGACGTTCAAAATTGCCTTTAATGTGCCTATTTGAAATAAATTATTTGACTTTGACTTTATTTTAGGGTAATTATAGTGTTTTATTTGTAGCTCTGATTACATATGAAGCCTGTTTCGTAAACATGTGTGCACATAGTGAGGTGTTGTTTGATTGTAAATGGTTGTAAATGTGTGCGTGTGAGCGTGTATGCACAGAGCGGAGGTGTAGTTTTTGCGTGCTTCACTGTATTGTTCGCAGCGCTATGTCTTGATTTTTATTTGGTTTGAGTACAGAACCTTCTTTTTTTCGGAGTCGCTAATCGAGCAGGCCGAATTTAACACATTTGGCTTTATTATCTTAGTAGCATATTGATAGGTGATAGATAGATATATATCTATACTATAATATTATAAAGCTGAAGAGTTTGTTTGTTTGTTTGTTTGGTTGAACGCGCTAATCTCTGGAACTACCAGTCGGATTTGAAAAATTCTTTTTGCATTTGATAGCCCAATTCTTGAGGAAGGCTTAACATCACGCTATGGTCTTTAGGAGCCGAGCGAAAAGAAAAAAAGTCAGAAAGAACGCTAAGCAAAAACGAAGTAATAGCGCGGGCAGGCGATGCGATGCGACGGGATGGGTCGGAGTAACAAGAAATTTCACGCGGACGAAGTCGCGGGCAGAAGCTAGTAATATTATATATAGTATAGATAATATTATGTTAGATTACGCTTGCCGAAGTCGCGTCCGTGGATCCATTTCGAAGCGAAACGCCTTACGTAGGTACTCGTATCTCGGAAAGCACATAAAGCCGTTGGTCTCGGCTGTCACTCATAGATCTTTGACTGTCGTTACGGGTTTTCAGAAGCCCGAAAGTCTGACAACCAGTCTTGCCAAGGAGTATCGTGTGACCCAGTAACTGGGTTGTGGAGGTCAGACAAGCAGTCGCTCCATGTAAAATACTGGTATTCAGCTGCATCCGGTTAGACTGGAAGCCGACCCCAACATAGTTGGGAAAAGGCTAGGCAGATGAGGACATTATTATACAGTTAATATTTTTACTAGACGAATAACAGATTCTTGCATATTCGCATAGATATAATACCTAACTGTTTAAACAGGCCCAACCGGGTCGCGAGTCTTGTATTGGAGTCGAGATATAGAATAGAATAGAATACTCTTTATTATGTACACCATATAAACCACCATAGATATATCGATTACAATTAAAATGGTTTTTATATACAAATCTTGTAATTGGATTTTATAAAGACATTAAAAGTGGCCATGATTTGCCTGTATTTTAATATACAGGTTCAAATTAAATTAATTAGCGAAACTCCGCAGACGTGGTGGTTATTGTTGTGTAAACACGATAAAACAAAAAAAACACTGGCACTCCGGTAGTGCCGACAGAAGTGAAAACTTGAACAATTACGAGTGTATTTTGTGAATCGTCTTATAAACAAAACACGCGTGTTAAGGTGTGTTCCTTATTTTATAGGGTTTTTTGCAAATCAGGTATGATGACCAAAGTGACTGGTTTATTCTTCTCGTGAAAGGAATTTATTCAGATTTACAAATAAGCACACAGGATAGACTTCAGTTCGTGGTGTTGGTCGCGGCAGTGGTAAGAGAAGCAAGCCGCTCGCATGGAGCTCGTCGTCAGTTATACAGAGTTGATATGACAGAGGGGCATTAAATTACACTACGTATACTATACGTGTATAGTATTAATTCGATACAGTACAAAAATAGAAAGCGCCAAAAATGAGATTTTTTTTTTTTCAAACAAACTAAATAGCTTAAAGTCAGAGTGAAACGCAACCACCCTTTATAAATAAATTTGACTGACCTTAGACGCCTAGCTAGGTAACAAAGTCGCGCAGGAGCGCGTGTGTGTGCGTGTTATCTCTCTTGGCGGGGGCGCGGGGGGCGGGCGGTTTAGACCGCTCGCGCCGCCCGCGCCCGGCTGGTTGTTAAGTACGCGCACACACAAAAACACAAAATTTTTAAATTCTCGATGTGTCCTCGATTCATATTAATGCACAAATTATACCGACGGAGAATATTGTTATTTATTAAATCACTGTCCGTCGCTAAGCACTTTAATTCCCGTAATCTTTGTACTGCCAATTGTATGGTGCCGGCGCGCGGCGTTCCTAGGGCTATTGCGCCGGTCACCATACCTTTCTCGGTATGTTCGCAGAGCTAAATCTGCGTTTCCACGGCATTCACCGTAAATTAAAATCATGTAAGTGTATTCTGACGCCGTGTAAGTTACACGAGGCATTGCTGAACACTTTAATGATTACACACACACACAACCAACGTTTAATTACGTATCCTATCACAATAAAAACAGTCAAACACAAAAAAACACTAACACTAAATAATAATATTCCCAAGTTAAACTTATTTAGTGTCTATCACAATAACAAAACAAAATCACAATTATTGTCAGCGAGTTCGACAAAACATAAAGGCGCGGCAGCGGGGGGCTCCCGTATTACGTAACGTACGTCCCGAATGGATGAGTGCGCACTGTCCACTGAAAGAAAGTTTTTTAGCAAATTCGCAAGGATCTAGAATGCAATAGCAATACACTGACCTATTTCTATTCCTTTTACGCGCGGGAAAAAGGCGCGGGGGTTTTGCTATGATTGTCACTCTCATAGTGAAAGTGCAAGTGTGTGTGTATTTATTGCTTCGTGAAATATTTGGTTGTACTTGTGCGGCAACAATGTATCTTATACTCAGATTATCGTTTTAAGGTGCATGACCTATGCGTATGAGATAATCAGCTGTTAGGAAATATACATCGTGTTCAAACGTAGCAAAAACTTCAAAAATCATTTGTGACTAAACTACTGCTCCTATTTAATTGATTTTTGGTACAGAGCTTGAAAATGGTATCTAGTATAGGCAGTTTAAAGAAAAGCCCCTCTGTCGTATCAACTTTGTATATCCGTGGTTCAGCGCCATCTCGTCGTTGTTGGATGAACTACGTAGTTAGTACGCGAGGCCCTCGTAGTTCTTCCCGATGTGCATAGATGGCGCTGTCCTCAACAACGCGCGTCTTACGTTTTACGTCTTACGAATTTTCGATCAGGGTCACGTGACCTGACGCGAGTTTAGAAGTTTTTACCCATTCCAAAAAAAGTACACAGCGCCGCTAAAGAAGTTTTCACTTCAAAATAAATTAATTTGACGATTTTTTTTTTATGTGTACCTCATGCTCAGCAGGTTCCCAATTTATTCTGTATGGTAACTATTATTCCCCGCGTAATCTTATCTTACCAAGTGCACTGTTTGACAAAGCCAGTGCCAAAATTTTGACAGTTCAAATCACGCCAACGTCGCGTTCATTTCGCGCGGTTTCGTTCATTGTGTCATAGAGAATACAGTGCGTGCCACGTAAGAAGAGACTTGACACACCACGTGGTCTGACATGCGCAGAACACGATTTTAGGTATCTTTAGCGGTATGAGGTCTGAGTGCGGGACGGGACCGGACGTCATAGGGGCGGCGGAAAGAGCGGTGGAGGCGGGGTCAAGTCTCTTCTTACGTGGCACGCACCACGCACTGTAACTATTATTCCCCGCGTAATCTTATCTTACCAAGTGCAAACCACATACGGTTGTCAAGCGTGGTATTTTGACAGATCAAATCACGCCAAACGTCGCGTTCATTTCGCGCGGTTTCGTTCATTGTGTCATAGAGAAATACGTTATTAGCAGATGTCGTGGTTAGCTAAGGAATTGACGTAATTTAAAAAGTAAGGAATCATTAGGTGGTGAATTAGAGTCCCGTAGCACTTGCGACCACTAGACCCGCACCGAGGGTTCCGTACAAATTTGTAGGTATGTAAATTGTTTATCACGGGAATCGTGTCTCGAATATTTTTGTCGTGTTTTCGTATTTTTTCCTTTACTTGTGATACATGACGTTGGTTCTTGCCAAATTTCATGATTCTACGTCAACGGGAAGTACCGTAAAGCTTCTGATTCCTTTGCGAGTGGCAAAATATGCGGCATAAACAATTGCAGCCCTGAGTATTTGATATTAATTTCAACTTGACAACTCCATGCGTTCCTGAGAAAAAGGGTCTTGACAGACGGACAGACGGACGGACAATGAAGTGATCTTATAAGGGTTCCGATTTTTTTAAAGAGGTACGGATCCCTAAAAATAATAATTACATTTTACTGCTAATCGTTCACTACCAGGTAATCTGCAACGTCTATAAATTAATCTATGACTCATTATTTGATTTAACCAGTTATCAAAATTGAGGTAAATGATATGTTAATTAATGAACAGTTAAAACTGGTCGAGTGCGAACGCATTGGTATAAAGAGTTAGCACAGGCACGAGAGTAATTTTTTACCAGAGACTAAGGCGATTCGAACACTGCACCGCATCACGCAGCGGGACGCAGATAACGTACCCCCGCGCGCGTAATGTTTTACATACAAATTCAATAAAAACGCGCTTCCGTGCGGGAAATTTGGCTCCATTTCACGCACCAGCACCACGCTGCGTAATGCGGTGCAGTGGGCCAATCGCCTTACACTCGATTGGGGCTTGTGGTTGTGGCTAATGACAGCCGCACTGGTCGATAGATCAGGTCGCTACGGTTTCTGTGGTTGGTCTGTGTATGGGTGACCATTTTTACATGCCTCCGTGCCTCGGAAAGCACGTTAAACCGTTGGTCCCGGCGGTCATTCGTGGAACTTTAACATTCGTTACGGGTCGTCAAAAGCCCGACATTTATCTTCTAATTTTCTGGTTCTAGGACATGCCGGTTACCTCACGATATTTTCCTTCACCGTTTTGAGAGCAGTGGTGATGAAATAATTTAGCACTTCCAAGGACACTATACGCCTATAGCAGTCTTAACAATAAAACTTATATTGTGTCTCGTTTACCGCGCCGGAACTTATTACACAGAGAAAGCGCCTGTCTGGCTTCGAACCTACGGCCTACATTCGAAAGTCGCAGCTGTTACCGCCACCACAGCTCTGGGCCCTAATTCCCTATAACCACTTAAGGGCATTACATTGGCCAATGACGTTGAGCATGCTGCCCCGCACTAACTTACGATGAAACGACGAGAGAGAGAGGGACGAGTGCGAGAGTGACATAGTGCTTTTCGCGAAATTTCGGATTCTTATACAATATTAAAAGAATAAATAGAAAAAAAATCAATACACATTGTTAAATACGTCATTACGTATTTTTTGGTATAAAATTCATGCCGAGTTATTGAGCCGTTATAGAGAAAATTTTCAATTTAGGTTGAAAAAGGACCTATTTGTTACGATTTTTTGATAAAATTTGAGTAATTTTATTAAAATTTTAAATAATACAATGTATTTGTGATGACCTTTAGTTTAACATATATTTTTTATATTGAAAACATACAAAAGGATCCATCTACAAACTTCTTTAAACACACGGTATTTTCAGGATTTGAGCGAGGTAATCCCCGTAATGATTCCTCACTTCGAAACCACGTCAATTCCTTAATCACGACATCTGCTAATAACGTATACTTTAAGATACAATGAACGAAACCGCGCGAGAAAACGCGAAGTTAGCGTGGTTTGAACTGTAAAAATACATGTTGTCCGTACGGTTGACATTTTGATTCCTTGCCGTTACAGGGGTTGCTACAAGACACGATATTAACGTGTTAAGATTACGCGGGGAACAATAATTACCATATAGCCATTTGCCACTACATAACTTTAAAAAGACTACCGCATCGCTTGTTTGAAGCTAGCCCTCTGTTGTAGTATCTACTCTTGCGCCATCCACTCGTACGCATATCGAACCCATTTTTTTGCTATTATTACAATTGAAACGTGTTAGTCTAGCAAAATGTTCGAGAATGTAGTCCGACCTCATTTTACTGACTTGACATAGATCTATTAATATTTACATCTTTTTTTATATATCACTATCTTTTTTATTACTAAGAGGCTTGTGGCTGTCAGCGGGATTGTCCGAAAGGGTTACCGCTGGCCCGGAACATAAAGGGCTAAGGAAGGAACACGGGTGGGTTTTAGTCAGTAAGCGTCTGACACTCCCTTCCGCTCCACCCAGAGCGGGAGGGGTCATTTGATGATTTCCCATCCTGAAAAAAAAAGGGGGCTATCCTTGTGTCTAAGTAATTAACAGCCGCACGGGTCGATCGATGAGGTTAAGCTGCGCTTGCTGCGGTTGGTCCATGGATGCGTGACCATCTCTACATATCAAGACCCTCCATGGCTCGGAAAGCACGTTAAGCCGTTGGTCCCGGCTATCATTCGTGGATCTTTGGCAGTCGTTACGGGTCGTCAGAAGCCCGAAAGTCTGACAACCAGTCTTACCAATGGGTATCTAGCGTCTTACCCAGCAACTGGGTTGTGTAGGTCAGATAGTCAATCTCATCATGTAACGTACTGGTATAGCTGAATACCAGTACGTTACGCAGCTGGTTAGACCACAGATATAGATAGAAAATGTTCTTAAGTAACTTTTTAGACCTTTGTATCCTGCCGGTCGATTTTGTAAAAATCTCACCGTGAAAACGCAGGTGAAGTGAGTTTGTTTTAGCTAGGACTTGACACTATTGACAGCTCACTCCACGCTCACTTCACCTAAGTTTTCACGGTGAGATTTTTACATGAAGCTTCATTAAAATCGGTTCATTCATTTCGAAAATCAAGGGCTTGAAAGTTTGTATGAAATGCCGTACGGCGTAAACGCTCTTAAAATGCTTGTGTAGTTACTGCGTCATCATCAAAGCAGACAGTTCAATAGAAATCCGTTACTATTAATAAATACCGTATTGCGATGCTCCAATCCAGTAGAATTTCAAGTGGAGTCCAAATATAATATAACTGCCGTCATATTTCACAGTAACATTATTAGTTCGAAGGCAGATGTCTGTAGAAACACCGGGAGGGTATTAAGGGGCTTACAGGACTTAAACACAAAAAACGCAAGCATGACGACCAATTTCTCTCTACTCTTGACACTTGGGGGTAGAAACATTTCTTCTCAACAACTGTCAAATAGTCTGCAACACATTGGATTTGGACAAAAATCTATGTATATTGACCCAACTAGCAAAATACCCTTATATACAAAAGATGGTAAGAACTATAGTGTCATATAAAGCTTATATGTGTTCTGATTAAGCCAGACACCCTAGATACTCTTACAAACAAAAACTTGTAAGAGCTATGGCTTCATATAAGATTTATATGTGTTCTGATAAAACTAGAACCCTTAACAGTGTAATGTTGTAGAACTATATAAGCTTTCAGAGTATTCATACCTGTAACATATTCTTACAGACGTATATAAGAAAACGTTATATAATATTAATAAGAGCAGTAGCATTATAAGCGTCTTTTCCAAGTCTAATTGCCTTTGATACTTAATTAATACTTATAAATACATTTTGTGAGTATATTCGATCTTAGAAGTGACTATACTAAGTGTTTTAATAGATTTATATAATATTAATAGGAGCAGTGCCATTATAAGCGTCTTTTCCAAGTGTAATTGCCTTTGATACTTAATTAATACTTATAAATACATTTTGTAAGTATATTCGATCTTAGAAGTGACTATACTAAGTGTTATAATAGACTTCTGTAAAACGTGTGATTTTTCTCGCCTAAGACATAATATAGAGTAGAAGCAATTTAAAACTCCTACAAGTGTCTTAAACAATTCGCTATTAAGCGTTGTTTATTTTCCTTGTTGTATTTTTGATGGTTCCGTACAAAATAATGACAACTTTTTTGTTGACATTATTGAACGAAGTAGTTATAGTGATTGCAATTACTGAAGTACCTACTGAAATTGAAATTTCGGATTATGAAAAAAATGTACAGTTGCGGGAAGATATTAAAAAATGGGCCATTAATAATAATATATCACACTTAGCTTATAATGAACTTGCTGTGATTCTGAATAAAAGAATCCAACACATATTACCCAAGTACCTAAATGTACGCCAGTGGCGCGTGTCTATTAGGGGGAATACCCAAAAAGCATTATAGCCACGAATGTTGCTAGCGTGTTCGAACTGTACTATTTTTCCTGTAATATTCGTTATATTTACGCATAAGTACGAATGCTTAATAATGTTGTACATCATCTAGGTATAGATAAATACTTAATACTAATAATGCCTAAACTACAAGTAGGTACGTAAGTAGTAAAAAGTGTACCTACCCAAAATTTTTCTATAAGTAGCTTGGAAGTGAGCTATAATTGCATATCACTATATATTTATAATTTTATTTACGTATAGGTATAATCAGTAGAAGTTTTTTGTTTTAATTAGTTAACACACTTCACATTCATCATTTGAGTAGTGGTCGTAAATTGCAAATTTACGGCAGCCTGTGCACCAGAATATCATTTTGGGTGATTGTGAATTGTTGGGGCAGGAACTTTGAAGTGGGATATCCACAGGCGATACAGTTTTCATACAATACAAAGTGCGTTATGTCCCATGACCATTTTTCATTATTAAGCATTCGGATCTTTTTTTTTACTTAAGAAACAGTCGACATTCATAATTGCAACCATATTTGTCCTAAAACAATATAAGCGTGAATTAATTGATACCTATAATGAATTCGTCGGTTGGCTTTCTTTTACATTTCAAGGAACCCTAAAATTTTTATCAGTAATAATGGCCGTGTAGAATATATGTTTTAAGTATAATGTGACTTTTTGAGTGCGATATAAACCTTACATAAGAATAGTGGACTTATATTGTTCTGATAAAGCACTTATAAGTCATGGTTGGTCGTAATGGCGATAATTTGATATTAATTCACAAATTAATTGAAATAATTTATAATATAAGTTACATTTTTGAAAAGGCCCGTGAAAATATTGTTATTCAAATTTCAAAATAATCGACAAAAGCTACTTCGCAACCTAATATTCACATAGAGTTCATGACAAATACATGATTAAGAAACTAGAAATTTTGTAGAAAAGTGAAATAAAACGTTTTTGATGCGTGTTTTTATTTTTTAAAGTTTTAAATTCACTTCGCGACTTCACGGCAGTTTGTAAAATTATACTCTTACTGGAACATCGCAAAGAGGACTACTAGCGATATTACACTTAAAACAGCATTAGTAAGAGGAATTTAAGGTTGTTTGCCCTTAAAGCATGCCATTGCAAGTCACTTGTAGGTGTGTTTGTCATTATAAAAGTATCAGGCAAGAGTTTTGTAAGATTGAAATTACTCTTCGCGAGACCCTTACAAGTCAATTGCAAGGGTGAATATACTTATAAAGTGCGCCCAAATCCACACTTATAACAGTCTATAAGTGTGAATTAAGAGTGAAAAAAATATGGTCTTAGGATATTTGTAAGATTATTTTTTGCTAGTTGGGGATTTTAAAATTTGCTCGCTGTTGTTATGGAAATAATAAATGTCTTTATATTCATAGAAACGTGAGTCTACGGGTCGCCCTGTGCTCGGGCAGAAAAAATATTGAGTTGGATAGAGAGAACTTTATCTGTTCTTGGCAGAATAGAGATAAAGTTGGCCAAACTACGCGAGCAGGAAAATTGTTGAATGAAAAAATACTTGAACAGGAAAAATACAAATAAAATAGATGCCTATATTTATCAATGAATGACGTATCGCCTAATTGAGGCTTATTCTAAATTTCCGTTGATAGATTGTGTTTTCCTTATCAGATTACAAAATTGTTGTTTTGATAAGTTTTACTTCTGCTGATAAAGGCATGGTGACGAATTCTGACTCTCCGTCAACTATGGACTTTAGAAAAATTATTTATATATATAATAATCTACAGGGTTAAGGGGCTTACAGGACCTAAACACAAAAAACGCAAGTTTTAGAAACAATAAACTATATGATCGACTACAGTAAACAAAATCAGAAAAATATATGATATTCTTTAGGATATATACTAGGTAGATAGTGTGTTGAAAACAAAATACAACTAATTTGATACGATAGAAAAAAATCATGAAGATACCTCTAAAAACTTTATTTTTACAATAAAAACCATACTAACATACAAACAACCATTCTGATTTTGTCAGTTTATTCTACAAGCAACATACTAAAATACTAGTGTTTATTTTTTAGTCCAAACAATAGATTTTTTTAAATTAAATAATTGCTTCATATTTTTTCATATTGTTGTGTCGTCGCGCTTCTCTTTCTTTTCGATGCAGTCCGACAGTGACCGCGCTTTAGGTCATGTAAGCCCCTTAAACAAGATGTAATTGAAAACTTGCGCCAAATCGGAATAGCAGGTGCAGTAACTGTTACATCCTTATCCCTACATAGTACCTACTAGCAGTGCCCCGCGGTTTTACCCGCATAAGTGTCGATTTCGTGGGAATATCAGGATAAAAACTATCCTATGTCCTTCCCCGGGATGCAATCTATCTCTCTGCTAAATTTCATCGAAATCCGTTTATGCTCGGTTCCTATAAACAAAAACGATGGTTTTGCTTACCAATAGTAGCATTTTCTTGTTGCCAAACTGGGAATATAAATAGATCCGTAAGCTAAATGTACCTGTGATAGCTGCGTCCCTAGTTATGGGTCTACTATGCAAAGCTCTGAGGTCTTTGCTTCATTATTGGTAAAGATAAAAGGGTCTTATTTTTAACCTTTAACAGTCCGTATGTTATAGGAATCGGCCATTAGTGGTTTAAGCGTGAAAAGGTAACATACATACAGACAGACAGAGTTACTTTCGAATTTATAATAAGTATTAATAATTAATATGGATAAAACAAAGTCGCCGAAATGTCTGTATGAGCATAACTTCCGAATAACTGCACCAAATTGGATTTTTTTTTGTTGTGTTCGGTATTGCCATGACAAGGTTACAGGACATGGTAAGACTGGTTGTCAGACTTTCGGGCTTCTGACTACCCGTAACGACTGTCAAAGATCTACGAATGACAGCCGGGACCAACGGCTCAACGGTTTTTCCGAGGCACGGAGGGGTCACGGGGAAAGATGGTCACCCATCCACAGACGAACCGCAGCAAGCGTAGCTTAACCTGATCCATCGACCTGTGCGGCTGTTATTATTTATTCCCGTCCCCTAAATACATGTATTAATATAATAATAGCATTAGTAGCGGTTCCAGATGTTTCTTTAACTCGTAAACTATATACTACTTTATTATTATTATAGTAAAAATTAAGAAGGGCAGGATGCGACACCTCCCGGAATCCATCAAGAAACAAGAAAAGAGCGGTTTCTAAATATATTCCCATTTCCTGTCTGACTTATTACGAAATGTCCTAAAACGGCTTGACGAGATAATTATGTCGGCTCTGGCTGCTTCTGAACTTAAAAGCTCCTTCAAACAGGCGCGACATGCGATAAAATCGCGCGCGACACAAAGACACCGCAAGTCGCGCAACGAGCGGTGCCTTTGTGTCGCGCGCGATTCGCGTCGCGCGTCGCGCCTGTTTGTAGGAGCCTTAACTCTTATTTTACGTACCGATTAAGATAATATTTACATAATATATAAGCTAAGAGGCTGTCCATTAATCACGTGAGGCTCGAAAGGGGGGGAGGGGTTCATAAAATATCACGAAATATCACACGGGGGGAGGGGGGTGTAGTAATATATCACGTGTATTTATTTTTTCAAAAACAACCTGCTACATTTCTGTCTACCTCTAAACGTTATTATTGCAGTCTTTAATTTTCGATATAAAATTAGATGATACTTATTACCTGTATTTTATAAATATTAAAAAAAAAAATTAAGATTATTTCTAGGTACTAAAAAATACACGTGATATAGGGAAGGGGGGGTAGTCTTAAACCTCACCAAGTATCACCAAGGGGGGGGGGGTTAAAAAAATTCCCAAAAAAAGTGACGACCCGTAACCCCTTACTAATAAACGTTGTATAGCGTCTGTATAGTTAGTTACACAGCGATTTGTCTTCTTCTTTCGAAAATCAAATTACTGACGACTAAAAGAGACAAATCGGTATGTAGGTAACTATTCATCTGATATAATACAATGCGTGCCACGAAAGATGAGACTTGACACACCACGTGGTTTGATTTGCGCAGAACACGATCTTAGGTATCTTTAGCGGTATGAGGTCTGAGTGCGGGACGGGACCGGACGACATACATAGCGGCGGCAGAAAGAGCGGGGGAGGCGGGTTTCAAGTCTCATCTTTCGTGGCGCGCATTGTACGTTTATTAGTATGGGGTAATGAGAGGTAGAGGTAACTAAGTAATAACAGCTGCACGGGGCGATTGATCAGGTTAAGCAACACTTGCCGCGATTAGTTCTTGGATGGGTGACCACCTTTAGATACCGACACTCCTCCGTGCCTCGGAAAGACGTTGGTCCCGGCTGTCATTCGTGGGTCTTTGACAATCGTTACCTACGGGTAGTCTGAAACCCGAAAATGGGACAATCAGTCTTACCAAGGGATGTCGTGACTGGGTTGTGGAGGTCAGATAGGCAGTCGCTCCATGTAAAATACTGGTACTCAGCTGCATCCGGTTAGACTGGAAGCTGACCTCAACATAGTTGGGCAAAGGCTAGGCCACCAGAACTTTTTTATTTTACTGGGCCTTTTTGGCGCATCCGTGAGGCACACTTTCCTGCTAATTTCTTACATCGGACTTTGCACTTTTTATTTTTATCTGTTGTACGACTATTATCTAACTATCTGGTGTATTGTGTGTATTTTAGTCTGTGCTAAATAAATGTATTTTCTTTCTATTTTATGTTTAGACATCAATACCCATCAGGCTGTCCTCGGTTTTAAATCCGATATGTCAGTGAGTGATGGCAAAGTATTATATTTGTGTTTCGTTTTCACTTCTGTCGGCACTCCCGGAGTACCACTGTTTTTTTTTGCTTGATTATAGTTTTCATTGTATTTATTGGTATATTTGCGTGGCTAGCTGACATATGGCATATTATTTAATTTAATGTTCTGTGTCTCGTAATGTTATTTACTTTGCATATCTACTTTTGTATACAAGCAAGTTTTTCTAACTGATCAGACAGCAGTGCTGCTGGGGAGTTTGTTGCGCCACTTCTTCTCCCCAGCGAAAGCACTAGGAAGTGGTGAAGGGCAGGCGTTTTGGGGGACTGTCTTATGTATTTTTGACGTTCAAAAAGTGCTGATTCTCAGCCTCATTTGAATAAATGACTTTAGATTTTGATTTTTGATACTATACAACTTTGCCTACCCGTCGTGAAATACAGGCATCATGTTAAGTTACACAGGCCGATTAAATTTTTACCCAGAAACCAGACTTTTCCAAAGGATTTTGACGCGCTGAATTCGAATCTGGCCTCAAAATTACTCTATCACGTCAGGGTTTCGAGATATTCTAACCTAAAAGTGCAAAAAATACCGTTTTTTCTCATTTTTGAGGTTATGTAGCACGGCCGATCCTATTTTCCATTTGTGCCGGACGGGCGTGATCGCTGGACGCTATGGTGTGTAGGGAGGTCGTAAACCCATCCAGGTTTATCCCGGTGTGAGGATAGGTCTCTCCCTGTCCAAGCGGCGCTGACGTCCTACACCGACGGTTCAGGATAGCTTCAAGGCTTGATTTAGGGATACCAGTTTTTGACAATGTTCTGAATACGTTTTTGACAATTTCTGTATACGTCTTTGACAATGTCTGCTGAAGAACTCGATGATCAGATGACCATGGTGATGAGGAACCTTACCTTCGAAATGATACACAAGTCTTCATGACTGTTCAGGAAGTAATTGACGGGACTCTAAGTATATAAAAAATAAAAATATTCCTTGCCGATGACTACAAATTTGTTCTATTTACTGGTTTGCTTACATTACTCGAAACTTTACCGTAACGAGAGCCGTCAATTACTTCCATTTTAAACCATTTTATTGATCTATTTTTTACTATGTTTACATGTTGTTTTACACTATATACCACTTATATACGAACATACTCGTATATTGTGATATGTCGTTGGATTCCTTATTAAATTTCCTATCTCCTGAAGTACCGTTTTCATCTATATCTGTTTCCGCTGAAAAGTTATTTCAGCGGAAACAGAAAAAATATTAAATTTTCAATAAAAATATTTTTTCTTGTAAGTTTTCTCAAAAACTACTGAACCGATTTCAAAACTGTTTTCAGGTACTTCAGGCTGGTCCAATGACCTAAAACAATGTAATATTTTAAACTGTAAAACTATATTTTTCAGGGCGTGACGCGCCCTGAAACGATGAATAATAAAAACAAATATTAAAAAACATTAGCCTATCGCAGTACGACACTTAAATCTCAATTAAGTAGGTTTATCGAACGACTAGATACACAAAAGTTATGTCCAGGGCTAGGTCTTGACCTAGGCTACCTGGATGTACTAAAAATTTAAACATTGAAGCTATATAGCCCACTTAATCGAGGTAAATAGGTGTCGTACTTACGGTTTTATTCTATCACTGTTTACTAGCACTATTTACTCGTTTCACTTTCACTTGTTATCACTTATGTACTTGTGTTTATGTAAAACGCACTATATATTGTGTGGTGACGCATCGTCGCGAACATCTCTCCCGCCGTGCAGTGCAGTGACGACTCGTAGCGCAGTCGGCGCGGCGCTGCATCGCACCGGTGAGCGACGGCTGTGGTCGCGGCGCCCAGCGCCTCGACGCCCGCCGCTGCGACGCTCGCCGTCTCGACGCCAGCCGCCGCGACGCCTGCCGCCGCGACGCTCAGCGTCCCGACGCCTGCCGCCGCGACGCCTGCCGCCGCGACGCTCAGCGCCTCGACGCCTGCCGCCGCGACGCCTGCCGCCGCGACGCCTGGGCGCCCATCGCCTCGGCGCTCGCCGCCGCGGCGCTCGCCACGACGACGCTCAGCGCCTGGGCGCCTGCTGCTTCGGTGTTCGCCGCCGTGACGCTCGCCACGACGACGCTCAGCGCCTGGGCGCCTGCCGCCCCGGCGCTCGCTCGCTGTTCGGCGCTCGCCGCCGCGGCGCTTGCCGCGGCGACGTACGCCGCCTGTTACTTTGGTAGTGGGACGAGTTTCTTCACCGGACGCTTCAAGGTGCCGCCGGCAGTGCGCACCTCAGCGGTCCGGACTTCTCCGTCGGCCCCCGGGGAACACGGCGACTATGCGGCCTCGCGGCCACGTGTTGCGAGGCAGCTGACCGTCGGCGACAAGGATGGGGTCGCCGACCTGTAGGCCGGGCCCGCTGCTGTGCGGCTCCCGCCGGTTTTGCAGTTCCGGCAAGTACTCGCGGACCCAGCGACGCCAGAACATGTCGGCGAGTATCTGTGACCGTCGCCACAGTCGCTTGCTGTCGATGTCTCGCTCGGTGAACACGCCGGGTGATGGTAGTCTCGCCGATCCACCGAGTAGGAAATGATTCGGTGTGATCGACTCGTCGTCGTCGCTGTCTACGGAAACATGTGTCAATGGCCGGCTGTTTACAGTGTACTCCGCCTCACACAGCAGTGTGGACAGCACTTCTTCGTGCGGGTGCTTTTCGGTGAGTACAGTGTACAGCGCGGACTTCACGCAGCGAACGAGACGCTCCCAGGCGCCTCCCATAAATGGCGCCGATGGCGTTATAAAGCGCCACACGATGCCTCGGCGACTGGCCTCCTCTCGGAAGGCGTCTCGGAGCTCCTTGTCGGCACCGTGCATGTTGGTGCCATTGTCGGAGTGAATTTCAGTGGGGCAGCCCCGACGGGCGGCGAACCGGCGCAGCGCCAGTATGGCGGAGTCTGCGCTGAGGCTGGCGGCGATCTCGAGGTGGACCGCTCTTGTGGTGAGACACGTGAAGAGGGCCACGTATCTCTTCTGGTGCTGACGACCGACGGTGACGGATAGCGGGCCGAAATAGTCGAGCCCGGTGTAGGTGAACGGCCTCTGGTGATGCGCGAGGCGCGTCTTCGGGTGGTCGCCGGTCGCAGGCACGGGTGGCTGTGCCTTGCGAATGCGGCACTGCAGACATCGTCCGAGCACCTTCTTCGTTGTTGGTCGCAATTTAACGACCCAGTAGTGCTGCCGAACCTCGTTGATTGTGAGTTCTGTCCCACTGTGTTGTAGACTGCGATGTGTCCAGTCTATATATAACTGGGTGATGTGGTGATCGCCGTGTAATATCGGCGGACGTCTTACGTCATCGGTTATTTCATCGGTCGCGGCTATACGGCTCCTTAGCCGTATGACGTCATCTATGACTTCTATTTGTAGCGGCCGCAGTCTACTATCTTTGTCTAATGTCTTCTGTGCCCGTAGTTGAGTTATTTCTTGGGCAAAAGACTGTTGCTGTATGACTTGTATTAATAATTTCTCCGCTTGTTGAAGAAATTCTGCTTCTATTGTTTGTTTCTTGACGTGGGTGTCTGACGCCCTTATTGTTTGTTTTGAAGGAAGAGGCGTCGCTTTTTTCTGTTGTCGCCAGTCAGGGTCCTTTTCTGTGTTCTTTCTTGTTCTCTTGTAGAACGTTTTCTCTCTCTTTACTTTACAGAGAGATATAAATCGTAGAACGCTCGCTGTTGCTCGGAGTAGTCGCTCCCACTTCGAGAATCTTGTTGGATCCGGTATGGCTTCTGTTAGTTTTTTATTGTCTGTCTCTTCGACGGCCATGAGGATCCTTTCTTCCCCTGTTTCCTCTTTGATTGGAGGTTTCTCTGATGGCCATGACGACGGTTCTTCATACAGGAAGCTGGGGCCACAAAACCACTCGTGTTGTGAGTTAAAGTGGTGTGGTACGTCACGCGTAGCGATGTCAGCGATATTGATTTTTGTAGGCACCCATCGCCAGTCTTCGACTTTGCTATTTTCCTCTATGGCGGCTATGCGATGGGCGACGAAAGGTTTGTACGTTCGCGATCCTCTTCTTATCCACGTTAGGACGGTTTTACTGTCCGACCAGTACGTCACCGATACGGGCTTGATGTCGTGCTCGCGTATCACAGCTGCAGCCACGCGGGTTCCCATCACCGCGGCCTGCAGCTCGAGGCGCGGTATCGATTGCAGCTTCAATGGTGCCACCTTCGCCTTTGCCATGACGAGGCTGACTTGAGGCTTGCCATCTGTTGTTGTGGCTCGCCAGTATACTGCTGTCGCGTATGCCATCTCGCTTGCGTCGGTGAATACGTGTACTTGTATTTCTGTGGCTTCGCTGTACCCTGGATAGCATCTTGGTATGCTGACATTCTTGAGCTGTCGTAGGTGCTGTATCCAACTTCTCCATTGAGTCGCTAGGTCTGTGTCTAGCGACTGATCCCAGTCGACGGCTCGCCTCCATGCCTCTTGTAAGATTTGCTTGGCTCGAATGGTTACTGGTGAGGCGAGTCCGAGTGGGTCGTATAGTGACATGACGATCTTCAAAGCTTCTCTCTTTGTCGGCGACTCTTTCTCTAAAACGCCACTAGGTAGGCGTGCGAGCGTCAGGTTGAAACCCAACGTGTCTTCACTCGGTCTCCATATCAGCCCGAGTATCTTCTCTGTGTCATCTGTATCTCCGATTCTGACCACTTCAGTTCGGATCTGTGTTGGATCTATATTTTCTATAACTTGCGCACTGTTTGATACCCATTTTCTTAGTTCAAACTTCGCCTTCTGATGTATATTCTTTACTGTTGTAGCGATGCGCGTCGTTTCTTCAACTGTTCTGTAACTATCGAGGTAATCATCCATGTAATGATTACGTATGATGGCTTCCACTGCTTCTGGATGCTCTTCTATATGCCTTCTCGCGTTCCAGTTCTTCGCGAAGATGGCTGTGCACGGCGAACTTGCCGCGCCGAATATTATGGACGTCATGCGATATTCTTCAGGCGCGCCTTCTCTTCTATTTCCTCTCCATAAGTATCGGAGAGCGTCTCTATCTTGAGCTCGCACTTTCACCTGCATAAACATCTCCGCTATGTCCCCGGAAATGGCTATGTAATGTCGGCGGAACCTCATCATGACGCCGGGCAGTGACTGTAGTAGGTCTGGTCCAGTAAGAAGGAAATCGTTTAGTGACAGCCCTCTTGACTTGGCGGCAGCGTCATGAACTATGCGAAGCTTCTCAGGCTTCATCGGATTGAACACGTCGAAGTGAGGCAGATACCACGTTCTACCCGGTGTGCTCGTCTTGGGCGCTTTCTCTGCATACTTCTTTTGTATGAGAGAGTCCATCTGTTCTGTATATCTATCTCGAAGAGCGGGGTTGCTATCGAGTTTCTTTTCTATCGAGACGAGCCTCTTGAGAGCTGTCCCGTAGCTATCTGGCATTTCTAGGCTTTCATTTTTCCATAACATGGCTGTTTCTATGTGACCATCTTCTAACTGTTGAGTGTGACGATTCAAAATATCTTCTGCTTTCTTCTCGGGATCGGAGTCTGGTCGTCTTGGATTGATGACCAGTGATTCTATAGCAAAGAATTCACGAAGTCGCTCGTCGAGGTCTTCATCGCTATCTGTGAGTCGGTTGACGTAATGCACCTGCTGACCCAATATTCTGGTGTGCGCGCCGTGAAGAGTCCAGCCCATCGTAGTGAGTGATGCAATAGGCTGGTGCTTCGGGCCTCTGCGGGTCTCACTGGCCAGTAATAGGTGCCAGTTATCCTGGCCAATGAGAATCTTCGGTGCGCCTGTGTGATATATCAGCTGATCCCTCAGGTCGTCTAGGTGCTTGCAATGTGCGACATCTTCTTCACTGACTGTCTGTGGTGCGAGATTGAGCTTCGGTATGGTGCGCGCTCTGAACGGCACCTTATTCTTCAGCGGGCTCGCAAGAGTGACGGTGATTCTTCGCGAACAAGGAGTGTCGATCATGTTATCACCGATCGCACCTATCTTCAGTGGGTCGATGCGGCCCTCTGCCCCGACTTGCTTTGCTACGTCTTCGTCGATCAGGGAAACGGTGGACCCGTCATCGAGAAGCGCGAATGTTGATGCTTCTCCCGCCGGTCCGATCACTCGGACCGGTATCATCTTGAGGTAGGCGTGACTTGAGGTTGCTCGCGAACTGGCCACCGTTTCCTGAGACTCCTTCTTCGTTTCCTGGGCATTGGGCTTCTCGATACCCACTGCAGCAGGCTTCTTGCTGTGGTGAAGAAGTCGATGGTGTGTGGCTGTACACCCCTTGACGTCACACTCCTTACGTTTGCACGTGTGACCCAAACGACGGCTTCGCAGACAACGGAAACATAGGTTGAGTTTCTTCGCGAGTTCCCATTTCTTTTCACTAGATGCCTCTTTAAACTTTGAACAATCAGAAGCGTGGTGTCCTTCCTTCTCACAGACACGGCATTTCGTAGCCGTCTTGTCGGTAGCTGTGTGAGTTCTCTGTGTGACACGCTTGTTTGTTGTGGCTTCCGAATTGATGTTCTCAGGCGGAGCGAAGGCGCTGCAGAAACGGGCTTGCTCGGTGATAAACTCGCTGAAGAGTGAGAGGTCTGGCAGCGACTGGTACTTTTCTGTATATGTCCTGTACCACTGTACACGCAGGGAGTTCGGCAGCTTCTCTGTCAGCAGCCGCATCAGCTCAGCATTGATCAAGTAGTGTTCTTTCTTCAATGCACGCAGAGTGACTATGCCGCTCCTGACTCGACTCGCGAAGTTGCAGATGTCCTTAGGTGATTCACTGCAGCGCGGCAGTCCACGGAGTCTGTCTGTCTCAGCCTGAGCTATTGAGTCCGGACGGCCGAACTGCAGCTCGAGTTCCCTCATGATGTCATCTGGTCTGGCATGTCCAATGAGCTCCGAGCTCACTGTTTCCAAAGCGCGTCCACGTAGGCTTCTTCTAAGTCTTGCTGTATTCTCAACGTCGTTGAAGTATCTTCTTGTTGTTTCATAGATGGCACGAAATGAAAGCCATTCTGTATGTGCCCCACTGAAGTTCGGTAAGGTCATTATGACCTTTGACGCCGAGGGATGGTTCGATGTCCACTGTTCTGTTTTCTTGTCGGCGAGCGACGCTATAGCGGCCGTCAGCTCCGTTATGAAAGGACGGAGTGATTCTTTTCCCTTGGTGTCTTCTATCTCCTTCACTGGGACTACACTGTTCTTCACTTCATTCACTGTAGGATGCGACAAAGGTACTCGCGTCTGGAGGTCCGCTATAACGTCGACGTCCACAGGGGGGGGTTGTTGCTCTCGGCTTCTATTTCTATTTTCCCCCTCAGTGGCATTGTCCTCCTTCTCTGGCTCAGGCTCTGGTGCCTCTTCAAGCCATGATCGCACGTACTCATCGTTTGAGTTTCTATCATCCATATATTCGCCATCGGAATCTTCTTCCTCGGCTCTCTGAAGTGCTAACTGAGCAAGCTCCAACTTAATCTTCAGTAAGTCTTCGCGTGCTCTTGAAATTTTTCTATTGGTCCGCGTCGTTCTATCTGTAGTCGACGGCGGCTTGCTATGTTCGGTACGGGCGTCACCCCGGGTAGTCATCGGCATGGTTCGGCTGTAAGCTTGATCTAATTTCTTCTCTATTGTGTCTGGTTTCAATGTTCTATCTGAAGTTCCTTCCAAGTTGGTCTCTTTCCTGGACGTAGACGGTCGTTCCGTTTCTTCAGGCTGTACTCGTACAAGTTCTTCATCCTCCCTTGAAGCGGAAGGGCGCTGTGGTTGTTGTAGCTGCTCGGCCCCTTCGATGGTGGACGGTGAACGCGGTGGTTGGTTGTGACGGATAGCTGATACACTACGTGCTCTATTCGCCTCCACTGTCCATGCTGCGGGGGCCTTGCCTTGTGATCTTGTAACCGGCATATTGATTTTCAGTTGATCGCGTCTTCAGTCTTCAAGTTGAGTCCCACCTTCAAAGGCCAACGTTCAATCTTCAAATTGAACCCCGTATCTTCAAGGCAAATCCTCAATCCAAAAACCGGATCTTCAAACGGATCTTCAAAACGGATCTTCAACACGGATCTTCAAAACGGAATCTTCAAAACGGGACTTCGTTACGTAACTTCAAACTGGAACTCCGTTACGAATCTTCAATACCGGATCTTCAAATACGGATCTTCCAATACGGATCTTCAAAGACGGATCTTCAAAACGGAATCTTCAAAACGGGACTTCGTTACGTAACTTCAAACTGGAATTCCGTTACGGATCTTCAAAACCGGATCTTCAAATACGGATCTTCAAATACGGATCTTCCAATACGGATCCCCTCGACGGATCTTCAAAACGGAATCTTCAAAGCGGGACTTCGTTACGTCACTTCAAACTGGAACTCCGTTACGGATCTTCAATACCGGATCTTCAAATACGGATCTTCCAGGACGGATCTCCAAACGGATCTTCAAAACGGGACTTCGTTACGTAACTTCAAACTGGAACTCCGTTACGGATCTTCAAACCGAATCTTCAAACGGGTCTTCCAGGAATCTTCAGCATTCCAGAAAAATGTTCCCGGTTTAAGTCCTCAGACGTAACTCTTCAGGGATACGTATCCAGTGATTAATAAATCTTCAAGCTTCTTGAAACGATCCGGCTCGACAGGACCATTGAATGTGCCGGACGGGCGTGATCGCTGGACGCTATGGTGTGTAGGGAGGTCGTAAACCCATCCAGGTTTATCCCGGTGTGAGGATAGGTCTCTCCCTGTCCAAGCGGCGCTGACGTCCTACACCGACGGTTCAGGATAGCTTCAAGGCTTGATTTAGGGATACCAGTTTTTGACAATGTTCTGAATACGTTTTTGACAATTTCTGTATACGTCTTTGACAATGTCTGCTGAAGAACTCGATGATCAGATGACCATGGTGATGAGGAACCTTACCTTCGAAATGATACACAAGTCTTCATGACTGTTCAGGAAGTAATTGACGGGACTCTAAGTATATAAAAAATAAAAATATTCCTTGCCGATGACTACAAATTTGTTCTATTTACTGGTTTGCTTACATTACTCGAAACTTTACCGTAACGAGAGCCGTCAATTACTTCCATTTTAAACCATTTTATTGATCTATTTTTTACTATGTTTACATGTTGTTTTACACTATATACCACTTATATACGAACATACTCGTATATTGTGATATGTCGTTGGATTCCTTATTAAATTTCCTATCTCCTGAAGTACCGTTTTCATCTATATCTGTTTCCGCTGAAAAGTTATTTCAGCGGAAACAGAAAAAATATTAAATTTTCAATAAAAATATTTTTTCTTGTAAGTTTTCTCAAAAACTACTGAACCGATTTCAAAACTGTTTTCAGGTACTTCAGGCTGGTCCAATGACCTAAAACAATGTAATATTTTAAACTGTAAAACTATATTTTTCAGGGCGTGACGCGCCCTGAAACGATGAATAATAAAAACAAATATTAAAAAACATTAGCCTATCGCAGTACGACACTTAAATCTCAATTAAGTAGGTTTATCGAACGACTAGATACACAAAAGTTATGTCCAGGGCTAGGTCTTGACCTAGGCTACCTGGATGTACTAAAAATTTAAACATTGAAGCTATATAGCCCACTTAATCGAGGTAAATAGGTGTCGTACTTACGGTTTTATTCTATCACTGTTTACTAGCACTATTTACTCGTTTCACTTTCACTTGTTATCACTTATGTACTTGTGTTTATGTAAAACGCACTATATATTGTGTGGTGACGCATCGTCGCGAACACCATTCATCCTATCATCCATTTGCCAGATTCGAATTCAGCGCGTCAAAATCCTTCGGAAAAGTATAGTCTGGTTTCTGGGAAAGAGTGTTCGTCAAATTTTGTCGGCCTGTGTTGTGACTCTTATGCTTGAACACCGTTTTATAAAACGGGACTTCATTAGCTTCGACTAAACTATGCTAATACTAATAAAGACCCACGATTAAATCAATAAAAATGAATGCATTTATTTAACCGACATAACACCAATCCAATCATAAATCGAATGTTATTTCGAATTTGGAATATCAAAAGCCGTTGGAGTGTTGCCAGCATATAAAATGACCGCAATCATAGATTTAGGATAGTGTTATTAAAGTTATGATTGCTTAAAAATTTTTTATGACTGGTTTTTATAGCATGGGTAGTTTGCGTGTCTGATGCTTTGAATTTAACAGCCTTATTGGTCACCAAGCCGTCTGCCAAGCTTTACGACTTACAGTTTCGTATAATCAGGCAAAGGCCTCCTCTCTATGAGAGAAAGTGAGCAGTACACTGTAGCGCCATCTACATCGCCACATACGAACTACGTATGATACTGACGTCATCACGGAAAAATCCTACATCGCGCAAGCAGAGTTTACTGCGCAACTAGCATATTATATACAACGTTCCGACATCTATCGTCGGCCCACGAGATATGACACCCGTCTGGTCGGAGGATCCAAAGATAAAATACTAAAAAGTAAGATAACGATAGCTATCACGTCTGCAGAGTTTCGCTAATTTAATTTGACACTGTATAATAATAATTTTTATGAGGAAAACTTCTGAACGCATGTGAATCCTTCACTCTCTAAATAAACAACTTAATGACTGCGCAAACATGATATTCTTGTTTACACTCCCACCATTCATCGCTGCTTGATTCAAACTTCTTTTAATTTTCTCTCAATGTCAACCATCTTGTTTTTTACCCAATGACGTCAGAAGCACTTCCTCTTGATAATCACATGTTGAGTGGTTTGCGTTGGATTAAATTAAATTTATGTTTACATTTTTGCGAGATAATAAATTGGTACTTATGTTTTTCATTATTGGATAGTCTACTAACTCATATTTTTATCTCTCATTGGCGAATGAGAGTTAGACCGAAAAAAGTGTAATATTTTGACCTACACGGCACTTTTGCACTTTTGCTTTTTTTTTTGTTTTTTTTTCACCTTTTTTTTAGAATGCGTGTTGGCAAGCGTTTGTCTATACAATGTGAAACTGAAATAATGCTCATTATGAAAGTATGTAGTTTGTTCAGAATCGTTTACTGAATCGATTTCTATGATTTTTAATCATCATCTTCTCCCTAGCCTTTTCCCAACTATGCTGGGGTCGGCTTCCAGTCTAACCGGATGCAGCTGAATACCAGTATTTTACATGGAGCGACTACCTATCTGATCTCTACAACCAAGTTACTAGATTATATTACGATACCCTTGGTAAGACTCGTTGTCAGATTTTCGAGCTACGTATGACTGCAAAAGATCTACGAATGACAGCAGAGACCAACGGCTTAACGTGATTTCCAGGGCAAGGACGGATCTTGAATAGTCCTGATCTGTAAAGATGGTCATCAATCCTCGTACCAACCGCGTCAAGCGTAGCATAATCTGGGCCGTAATTCTCTATGACACAATGAACGAAACTGCGCGAAATCAACACGAGATTGGCGGGATTAGCTAAGAAATCGTTAGGTGGTCATAGTGAATCGATCCACCCGTGCGGCTGTTATTATTTTGCCACAGGCCCCACTATAATAAAACCTAGATAAAAAACATATTGTAACAAACAAAAAAACTCCATTGAAAGTACCAGGAGCGCATATCCCGCCAAGAGTTTCAATTCGATAACCGAACCGCCAGACGAAGTTTTTAAAAAAAGAGCAATATCATAAGCATGTGTGCGTGAAACAGTATTTAAAACCGGACGCCGGACGCGCCGTCTTTCCGTTGGATCAGCTGTTATTAGTAGCCTAGTGATGTGCGTAATTTATCGATACTTTTCGGTTTTATTTTAGGGAAATAGTTGTTTCCGATTTGTATCTATAATTTGAACATTATAATGTGTTACGAAATTATAAGTACCTCAATAGCAAATATATGTTCTGAAACCTAAAACTTACCTATTACGATGGAGTTGTAGGTAAAACTTTCTTCATATTGAGCAGTTTATCAATATTATCGACTGAGCGGCCAGGAATAGCACAGTTTTTTTCATGAAAATTTGCTGTGATACAAATTGATGGCGAATTCTCAGTAAATTATAGCTAGTTGTATTGCCCAACGCCATTGACATCTCCATTTTATTTTGTAAGTATTAAATTCTACTTACCATGAATACAGAAGTGTCAAAATAAAGATCGGAGGCGCCTTTATAGTGAAACTAACTTTTTCTAGCGGTCGGACAGGCTGGATCGGATCATACAAACTACTTTCTAGAGTTACAAACTTATGAAGATGTTCCTACACACCTTCAAAAGTTTATATCATCATTGCCAGTGTGTCTGTCAGTAAGCTACGGAACTGCTGTATTTAGATTGATGCGATACTCCGCGTGATGCAGCCACGCGTTTAGGAGTGCGTAGTAAATGATGGCTGGTATAAATAGATACCAAACGTATAACATAAATAAAAAATACAAGAGTATGACATGTCTCGCGTGTGTTCGCTGAATTTATGACATGTGTTCATGAAACCTTTGCTAATAAAAAGCAGCATTATTTGAACGGTGATGCTAAAAGATAGAGCAGCGGCAGCGCAAACTTAAGAGTGATAGGTCGCAAGTTTGAACCCATTCAGGCGCGCTTTACTTTGTGAAATTTATTTCATCACCACTTCTCGGAAAATGGTGAAGGAAAACATCGTGTGGAAACCGGGCATGTCCTAGAACCAAAAAAATCGAAGACATGTGACATCTACCAACCCGCACTGGGCCCGCGTGGTGGATTACGGCCAGCTCCCTCTCACTGAGAGGAGGCCTGTGTCCCAGCAGTGGGAACATTGGGGTACAGACGCCAACACATCAAGCTACTACAATCTGTCAGATTTCTTTAATAGATTTTCAACTTTATCGCCTAAAGTATAAGGTTCAAAGTTGATTGGGAAAATTTGACAGTTTCGGGTAGCTTGACGTGCTGGCGTCTGTACATGAGGGTGACATAATATGTATTGATCAAAGCCCTCTTTAAATTTAACTAACTATTTACACTAGATACTAAATTAAATGACTAACTAACTTAGTAGGTATACAAATAAATACAAAAACAAAGGACACTTAAAATTAATAAAAAAAAATAATGAATTAATTATGAAACAAAAAAACAAACGGGCCTAAGTGTGCATACACATGAGCGACAAGTGTCGACGACAGAGGCCGCCAGTGACAACGTGTAGCTCGTGTATTTGAGTACCGTGCTTAAGGTGATTGGATACTGACACTTTTTCATACATTCTATCGGGGTACAAATCTCGATACTTAAACGATTTTTGCAAAATAAAAGCACGTACATTAAATGATTATGATCTATTATTGACGCATATCGTAAAAAACTTATAAAAAAAACACTATTTGTAGGATATTTAGGCCTGACAAAAAACGATAAATCTTTGTATGTGTGCGCGGGCGGAGGCACGCCCTCTACAGGATATTTCAAGAACCATCAAGAAACAGAACAACATTTTTGCTAAAGTTATCAGTTATCATCTAACGATCAAGATCTACTGTAATCTTGATCGTTAGATGGCGTTGTTTGTCAACGGATGGCCAATTTTATAACATGCGTGATATTGTTGACAAGTTTCGAATCGTAGGTACTTATGCTGTGTGTGTGTGAGTGGGTGTGTGAGTTATATTTTATCAATTTAATCATGAAGTGAGAAAAAATGCATTACTTACTTAGTGATAGGATTATCTGCGATCTACCCTGGGTTCGATATTACTGTAATGAATGTCTAAGTTCAAGTAAGTACCTACATGCATTTAGTAAGTAGGTACTAACTTACACATGAACTCTTCGAGAAATTTTCTGATATAAAAATCATTCTGCATTATGTAGGTAGGTAGGTACCTATTGAGAGAGCCCTTTCTTTTAGTAGGAGTGGGCGATACAAATCGTATATAGATAATATCTATGTATCGGTACAATATCCAATACCTACCTATATATCGGACGGCACTGAATCTATATTATATCAGAAGGCCAATTCTCGTAATTTAAAACGTTCAAAATCTAGTCGCAGTCTCATCTCAGCGACAAAGAAATGTCAAAAACTTGTCAAAATGTAGGGAAATTTGAAGTATTTTTTGACAGATTGAGACTGAGATCAGACTGTGAACGTTGTTAAAATTAGTAGAATTGCCCCTCAGGTATCCGCGTACCTAGAACGAGACACTATACCGATAGGTATCGTATCACATGATCTATGATATTCGGTTCAAACTGATTCAGGTACAATGCGTGCCACGAAAGATGAGACTTGACCCCGCCTCCCCCGCTCTTTCCGCCGCCCCTATGACGTCCGGTCCCGTCCCGCACTCAGACCTCATACCGCTAAAGATACCTAAAATCGTGTACTGCTCATGTCAAACCACGTGGTGTGTCAAGTCTCATCATTCGTGGCACGCATTATACAGTAGTAGTTACACGATTTTAGGTACCGTATCCTTGATGCGCGCGGGCGGGAGTGATGTACTAGCTAGAGATGAACGAGCGAGAAAGCGCGCTAAGCTAACGTCTAAAACTAATTTTAAACATTATTTACAGGAGCATAGAGTTTAATACCGAATACATTATTTTGTAAACAGGTAACCATCAATAAAAGTCAAAGGATTTTAAATCGTATGGCATTCTCAACAAAAATAGGTAGGTACTCGTAGTTTTAAAATCATTTTACGTTGACCTTGATTGCACTTTGCTGTTTTCGTAGGTACTTTTCGTGTTCTATTTTTAGTTACTTACGCGTCGCGTTAGCTGCAGTTGGCCGAATTTCTCTGCTTGATTTCTTTACTTTATAAAGTAGACAAAAAAAAAAACCGGCCAAGAGCGGGTCGGGCCACGCTCAGTGTAGGGTTCCGTAGTTTCCCGTCCGTCACAATAAGTGTTCCCACTTATGAGTTTAAAAGTGGGTATCAATTATGTTCGCGCTCCAGCAGCACTCTGCGCTCCTGCAACTGCTCCCGGTAGTGGGTAGGTACGTGCGCGAACACGGAGCGTGCAACATTGCACGCTCCGCGGCAGGCACTCCGACTCGTGACGGTTTTTAGCGCGAACACAAAGGGGTACGTTCAGGATAATAAAATATGTAAACGAAGTTAAAAAAATGCTTGCATATACGATTATACTACAAACAGTCCAGAAATTATTTTGTACAACTTTTTGTCTTTTTTGTACAAAAACTGTTGTTTCCATCAAGTTCAAAATAATTTTCCTAGAAAGTCCTTACCTATAGATATAATATAAGTCCTTATAGTTCTACTTTGCAGATTTTTTTCATAGTTTCTAAACTTATGGTTCAAAAGTTAGAGGGGGGACACACTGTTTTTTACTTTTGGAGCGATTATCAACAATACCAAACGATACATTCACTGATTTCGAGTACTTATACAGTTACAAAAAAAATACAATGATGTACAGACGCCAGCACATCGAGCTACTACCATTTGTCAAATTTCTTTAATAGATTTTCAACTTTATCGCTAAAGCATAAGGTTCAAAGTAGATTGGAAAAATTTGACAGTTTCGGGTAGGTTGATGTGCTAGCGTCTGTACATGAATCGAACAAAACCGAAACCTAAATATCACAGTAGGTACTACTTTCGATTCCGAGTTCCACACTGATTCAGTCAATACTTATACAAGATGTTGCTTTGCATCCTCGTCAAAATTCAGGAGGTTGTCATAAAAGACGTAAATAATCAATTTAAATTACGGTATTTACCTGGCCAATAATTATAAACGCTCCTTTTTTTTGTTGTTTACATTTGACACTAATTCAGAATGAAGCTCTTCATAAAAGAGGAGAATCACCGTCGCCATTCCACGCGCGAGGCACCGCCCACTTAGGTACTACGACACACATACACGCGCTTGCGCACGTGTGCGCTTTATACCTAGAGTGACCGAATAAATGGCCATAATTTATCCTAGTTCGAATTCGAAAATCACCTTCATTATTGTCATAAATTACGCTAGATAATTAACTCATTTTTAAGTACCTATCATAAGAATGCGGAAATCTTACTAATGAAAGTAGTAGTGCCCCAAAGAAAAGTTCATTGACCTACTGTAAGTAGTAACTACGGTAGTTATCAATCAGTTGATTAACAAAATGTTAGTTTTGCTTTATTGCGTTTTATTGCAATCCTGCTGAAAGAACAATCCTAAAATTGGTATTCTTAGATCTTAGGGCTCTTTCAATTTAGAGGTTTCGTGTCGGACCGCTGCCGCACGTTTACCGTGCCGCATGCCGCCGGGCCGCTACAGTACGGTAGCAGTCCGATACCAAACGCCTAAATCGAAAGCGTATCCGACTGCCGTGCGTTTGTATGCTAGTGTTAGTGTTAGTGTAGTGTTTGTTGTGTGTTATTCTTGTTTGCGACGTTGCCGTCCTGTTGTCGAGCGTTCGCGGTACCGATGGCGCACTGTTGCCGCACCGCGCGCTTTGTATAAAAACAAACGACCGTGCGTGCGCAATACCGCTTCGGCACCGCAGCGGTCCGAGAGATTGAGATTGATAATGTTTTACGCAATTAGGGTGCTGGGTTAGGACAGGACATAATTATGTAGGATACTTTTTTAAACGGTTTTATTTAGCTTAACCTGTTTGTTATTTATTTGGTTCAAATTTAGTACTTGAAATTTTACCCCCTTCCTGTTGGCAAATTGATCTGATATTTGGTACACACTTTAGTTTTGATGACAATACATCAGTATCACTGTAAATCCAAGATGGCCGCCGCTACGAAATAGCGGATTACATATTTTCTCACAACCCCCTCAATGTGGGTATCAAATGAAAGGGCTTCTTGACTAGTAGAATATTGCCGTGCGTTTTTGCAACCCTCTCACCGTGAAAACTTAGGTGAAGTGAGCGTGGAGTGAGCTATCAATAGTGTCAATCCCTAACAATCAGGTGGGATGACAGCTTACATCACTTAGGTTTTCACGGTGATATTTGTACAGAATAGGCCGGCTGTACACTATAAAAATCGAGCCGAGCGGGCGCGCCAGCGGCGCTCGTCAATCAAGTTCCCCATTTCACCTCGCCCCGACCACAGTATAAAGACATACAGTATTGTGTCTGGGCCGTAACCTTGAATTAAATGCCTACAGCCGCGCGGTACGTAAACATGCGATAGGGCTGCCCGCCTCCAGCATTTTAATTACATTTGCCTACTTTGTGTTTCCATTTAGTTTTGTTATTGTATTTTACTGTGTGTACATAAATAATAAAATAATTCGTCATTTCGAATTAACCATTTATTTAACATTAATCTGATTAAGTACAGTTTATTTCTATGAAAACTTGTTCATGTGTATTTTTAAACAAATTATGTTAAATTATTATTATTATTATAGTTAAATCAAACGTTCAAAAACTACAAATAAAATTCAAAATTTGTATATTAATGTTTTTTTAATCTTTCCTATCATCGTCCTATCCTTAACAGAATAACACAGATTGGAAGAAGTTAAATAGCAAACATGTATAATATAAAAATTATAATTAAAATAATCTGTTCATTGAAGTAATAAACATATTTAAATTAATGAGTGCAAATAAAAGCAAATTTATCAATTAAATTGTAGATTTCATTTCACTCCTTCCTCCTTTCTTTCCTCCTCCTTCATTCATACAAAATATTAATAATTCAATAAAAATAATTAAATTTTATTCATAAAAGTATGCAATCATTTCATTAATGTTTTGTTATGATGTTGTCACGTTAAACTATCGTCCGTAAATCGACTTTACAGACAACCAATTTTTTTCTAGTATTATTCATACACACAGTACAATAAACAACTATTATTAATAATAAAAACCACGACTTTACTTGGAATTATACAAACTAACAAAACACACATGCCCCGAGGTTTTAACACCAGCGTACCTACCGTTTAATGATTCATGAACCGCCTATAACTACCTACCTCACTCGTGTTTATCACTTTCCTTTACTCTATTCACTTCATTTATTAATCCAGACATCTTTTTTTCGGGAGATAAAATCAAATACACATTATGTACCTACCTACAAGTAAGTAAAATTATTTTATAGTCTTACCTTTCAGAGTTTCCAGGTAATCTAAAAAAAGTTATCTCTGGATGCGTTATTGACGAATTCATGCAACCAAAAACAGCACAATATAGCCTACTCGTCATATTAAATATGTACTTGAACTTATTTTTAGTGAAAAAATCGCGCGGTTATTGTTAAAAAAAACAACACACCGTCCGTTCGTCACTGCAGCACAGTCGCGACTGTCATCATGCTGAGGGCATGCCGTGGTCGAGGCGCGTAGGTATAGCTCGCGTTTCGTCCGTTTGTATGAAGACGACGTACTGTATGTTTTTATTTATACTGTGCCCCGACCCCGCACGACTCGACTCCCGCGCACCTCTACGCGCCTGTCGACTAACAAGCAAGTGAGAACGCGATAAAATTGAACGAAAAATAGTGTGCGGAAATATGAAACTTGTTCCGGGAATTCCGGGAAATACGTGTTTTTGAGCAAGTTTCAAGTTTGGCTGCTCCACATTTTCTGACACGATTACCCTAATCCATGGTCTGGGGTTGAAGAATCCATAAACTTGGTATTTACTAGCTAGAAGTTCATGCACGGCGCGGCGGAGGAGGTCCAAGGTAGGTATAAGTACAAACTATTTACCTATTTTTCCCTAAGCTACGATTCACCGTTGCGTAGGTAGTACCAAATCGAATAATTGAATTATATATAATTCTTGTGAAACCAGCATTCAAATTGAAAAGGTAGATACAGGAAAGCGAATACACAAACAAACGATTTGTTTTTTCATAGTATTTGCGCTTTTCAGTGTTATTAGCACACAGTGCGTCAAGGTCAACGTCATTCTCTCAACTAGCTAGGCGTCTCGCCTACTGAAAACCATTCGTTCAGAAACTGAACTGCAAACTAATTCAAATAAGAATAATTTTATAATTTATTAATTAGGTACATACAAGCAATACGAAAACGTTATTTCAATCAATATAAATAAATGTTTAGCGAACAGTGAAGCAAGAGTGAGGCAAGTAGGTACGACGTATTTTTAATTTTTGAACGTATTACTTATATTGTGCCTTGTGAACTACATTTCAATACGTGAAACGAGCATATATTTCACCTAATTATTTATAGGTATAGTAATGTTTATTAGGGTAAGAAATGTTTTATTATAACAAGTTATAATAACATTCGTATGATGTCGACGATGATGTACGACGTATTTTAAAACTGACGTATTTTATTAGTATCAAAAATAAATATTCACAATAAAATTGAACGACTACGGACCTTGATATTTTAAAGATTGTGACAAGGAGTTGGTCGTACACATTTGTAACATCACACTAAAGAACAAACTTCCAGTTAACTATTTAAAATCACCGACCATAAGTTTATTGTGTTGAAAATTCTGTTTGCGCGATGTAGAATTTTTGATTATAACTTCGTTGTTTTTGAGAAATTGTTAAGTAATTTTATGTCATTAATTGTGTAACTACTCTATAAACATATACTATACTTGTTTTCTTAAAATTGTGATACAGTGTAACTGTTTTCCCGATTTTTTGAGATCATATAAATTACTTTTACAAAAGCGCCATCTAGTAAACGACGATTTTTAATTATTTGTAACTATTGTGGTATAGTAATTGTATTCTAGGTGCATCGTCTTCATATATACCTACTTATATAATTAATGTATACAAATATTGTAAAACATTTCAATCAAGTCAGTTTTTGTTATAAATATTGATGTTAAAAAATGCCTTTTAGGTGCCTATTTGAAATAAATTATTTGACTTGACTTTGAGTCTATTATTTATTTAGGGCTGACTTTTCAATCATCTGATAACTTTATTAGTGGAATAATTTTGCAATTTTTACAGTTCATACAAAAACTGTCAAACGTCAATTTTATTCCTTGAATAAAAGTTATCTGGCGATGGAAAAATTTGCCCTTAGTTGTAATAACACGACAAACCCATTTAAATAATTGGATAATTTGTGGTGTTGAAAAGGTGGTCAATCATGATAATATATGAGCCTTTATGAAACAAAATAAAAATATATAAGTATTCTTTTTTTCAGTTTTTACTTTATTGAATGAAGGATGGTTATCATAAAAATCTTTTATTTCAATTAACGCCATCTCGACATACTTATTTCAAACCAAGCTTATGAATTCAACGCCATCTAGTGGTATCGAAAGTAAAACTATTTTACTGTACATGTGTGTGTAATCAAATAAAGTGAAACGGCTAAACGTTTAGGGGTACAAATCTTTGTACGAGACGAGTTATCAAGCAAAGTGAATATCTCAAAAAATTAAGTTAATACTCTAGTTGACGCATATAATGAAGTTGTCCCTCAAAGATTTCTGAGTTAGGCGTAAAAATTGAAAATGTTCGAATTTGCGAATGTGCTGCCATCTCGCGAAAAAGTAGCTGGGAGATCAACTATTCAATAGCCTTAAATCGAGCGCCATGTTGTCGCGACAGCGTTGACGGATGTCGCCGACATGCGTCGCCGGTTACAGTTAATTGTCTTTGTCGTCGCTCGTGTGTATAAGCACTTACATTCTCTCGTCCTTCTGCATTTAAAACGATTACAACATGATTGTGGCACGCCAACATGATTGTGGCACGTTGACGTGACCGCCACGTGGTTTTAATGCGTATAACTCTAATTTATACTACGCTACGATGTCTAGAGATAAAAATAAGTCACATTTGGCAGAGTGCTGATTTAATGTTAAGGTGAGATGGGTAATTACTGGAAAAGGTGTTGAAGTATTGATGGGTGAATAACAGCTCGACCTTAAAGGTCGAATCAATCAATTTGCCAAACCTTTTCCCAACTATATTGGGGTCGGTTTCCAGTCTAACCGGATGCAGCTGAATACCAGTATTTTACATAGAACGACTGCCTATCTGACCTACACAACCCAGTTACTGGGTAATACGATACCCCTTAGTAAGACTGGTTGTCAGACTCAGTCCGTTAGGGCCGAAGCCTGCCGGGCCAGCGGGATTGTCCGAAAGGGTTACCGCTGGCCCGGAACATAAAGGGCTAAGGAAGGAACAGGAACACGGGTGGGTTTTAGTCAGTAAGAGTCTGACACTCCCTTCCACTCCACCCAGAGCGGGAGGGGTCATTTGATGATTACCCATCCTGAAAGAGAGAAAAAAAAAGCATATGTTTTTTGCAATTTATTGTGTTATTTTTAACGTAAAAGCACTCTGATTCTAAACACTTTATAAATACTCATTTAGAATCAAAATAAATGTGATCTTATATCTGTCAATCCCTACACACTTCGAACCGTAAATATCGAAACTTTACTACAACACTACCTCGACCCAACATCGAGATTAATTCACCGTAACAACTATCGATAAAAGTCGGTAAATTATCATAAATCACCGCTTCACGTCTCTACGGTGGACTTTCTCTAAATATATTCGTCTGGCTTTGTATAAACACGTGGATCTTGTGAATATTTATACATTTAATTGAGGCACTGACCTTTACTTTGGCAGCAGTTGACTTGAAACGTAAACATGGATGGATAAAACAACGAATTTCGTAGTAAAAAGATTTTTTTTTGCAACACCTGTATTTTAGTTTTAGTTAAAAAAGGTTACACTCCAATTTATATAATGAATTTTTTATCATTAAATTATCTGCTGTGTAAATGACGAATTCACAATACCTAAAAATTTTAAACTAATCAACAAAACTATTTTTTTTTTGTCTCTTTTTATGCATGTGTTTCTGTGACAAGTAAACCTATATTTCTTTCTTTCTAAAACAGCCGGTCGATTCTGTAAAAATCTCACCTTGAAAACTTAGGTGAAGTGAGTTTGTTTTTGCTAGGAATTGACACTATTGACAGCTCAATCCACGTTCACTTCACCGTTCAGTTTTCCCGGTGAGATTATTACAGAATAGCACCGCTGTTGTCATTTTTGTATATGTAGGTATGTAAACCGTTAAAATGCCATATCAATAAATAAAGAAGGTATTCAATAAATTAAAACAAAATATTATTTGGAAAAAATTACTTACAATTTTTCTTTGTTATGGAAAACCGTAAAAACCCGTAAAAACCGTCATTCAAAAGCAACGCTACCCTCTAGATATCGATATGCCTCTAACAATAAATTACTATCACATCTCTCTACACAGACTACTTTCCTTGCGCCCGCGCATACATTGTGGTTATATTTAGCCAAGACAATGACCTTTGCTTTTATGGATGCAAGCGTCTGTTTTTGTTCTAAATGTACTGCTTTTATTAGGGGCTCGTGGGTAAGCAATAACTGCCGTTACAGTTAAGCAACGCGTGCCGAGGTCGGTCCGTGGATGGGTAACCATCGATGACATACCAAGACCCCTCCGTACTACATTCATAGGTCCCAGCTATCAACATTTGTAGATCTTTAACAGTCGTTGCGGGTAACACAGACCGGCAAAATTTTTACCCAGAAACCAGGCTATAGGTACTTTTCCGAAGGATTTTGACGCGCTGAATTCAAATCTGGCCTTTTCGCTGAGATATCGCATTTTGAAATTTTCGTGTACATGGATTGTTCTACGTTTGAGAATTCATACACACAGTCTATGGGAAAATTTCAAAATGCAATTTCTCAGCGAAAAAAAAAGATATTTGAGTAAACTCAACGTCATTTTAAAGAGGAAAACTAGTCCTTTGAGATGCTATTAATAATTTTTAAAAGAAAATAGGATCGGCCGTGCTACATAACCTCAGAAATGAGAAAAAACGGTATTTTTTGCACTTTTAGGTTAGGATATCTCGAAACCCTGACGTGATAGAGCAATTTTGAGGTTTTACCAGATTCGAATTCAGCGCGTCAAAATCCTTCGGAAAAGTATAGTCTGGTTTCTGGGAAAGAGTGTTCGTCAAATTTTGTCCACCAGAAGCACGAAAGTCTAACAACCAGACCAGAAGGGGTATCATGTTACCCAGTAACTGGGTTGTAGAGGTCAGACAGGCAGTCGCTCCATGTAAAATACTGGTATTCAGCTTAGATTGGAAGCCGACCCCAACATAGTTAGGAAAAGGTTAGGCAGATTATTCTGTTCTGATTTTATTAACGCCTGCCAAACAAAAATAAAGTACACCTACACAACATACAAAAGGGTATTTATAATTAATTACTCATTTAATCTTTAAAAACACACTTTTCGTTATATTACTTTCCGCAACATTCAACAAACATTTGTATTTCTTGAAGATAGTTATAGCCTCTTTGCAATCAAACTTTAAATATTTGAAATAATAATATTTAAATACTTGAAATATTTGATCAGCTCATTTTTAATTAAGTTTAGCGAAAGCCGAAAGCTGTGTTCCTTTCGTCTCTTCACTTTTATCATATTGGTAATGAAGTCAGTAACAGTCAGAGTTACGTAAATTGAGTATTTTAGCATACTTTTAACATGGCATGCATGAAAAAGTCTCCTCGTGTAGCGCAGTGTGTTCCGCCAGTTACTCAACTGAACGCTCGCGCTCGGCGCATCCTGGACAGTCACACCCGACACCTTATTTGACTGGCCAATTCTTCCCTTGCGGTGGTAGGGCTAACGCCCGCCTGGTTTGCGACCACCCTCCCACCGGAGTCAAGCAGCCTGCTGTATTTCGTCGATGCGTTGCAGTTCCAGTGCCTTAGGCATCTTCTGGGCACGCTCGTTCCATCATAGACCTCATCCATCGCTTTCCATCAGGCGTGGTCGAGGTCAAGAGCGGCCCTTTCAGCAATAAAAAAAAATACTTTATTGATGTCATCCTAACTATTAATATTATAAATGCGAAACTAAGTTTGTTTTGCTTTCACGCTGAAACGGCTGAACTGATTTGAATGAAATTTTGCACACAGATCGACCATAACCTAGGTAAGGACATAGGCTACTTTTCATCCTGGTACAGTTAGCAACAAAAGTCGATTAACACTTCAGTTTTTTAAATCTCAGTTATTGAGCAAAATATGAACACTTCAGTTTTCTTAATCTCAGTTATTGAGCAAAATATTTGTTCAAAATTGCATTGTACTAAAAAAAGTGAGCCGTCACGGGACGCCTGGCAGATGTGAAACATCGACATTATTTTGTAAAAGTAATATGATTGAAAAGAACAGATTGCGATATAAACTAAATATGGCATAATGATAAAATAAATTTAAATTTCGATTTTTCCAGAAAATGATGACTGTTTAATTTAATAAACATTTATTTTCATTAAATATAAAAACAAATTTGTTTTCAAGTAAAACACAGGTTATGTGTACCGCAGTAAACAACACTATAGGTATCCGAGCTGTGTGGCGAGAGAGAGATAGCTTAACGCCGGATCGAGTGGGAAGAGAATCGCAGTCGATTGCGCATGGCGACGCGCGACGCGTCGCCACACAGTACACAAGACTGTGACTGTATATATACACCATCATATAGCGTGGCGACGCGTCGCCACGGCATGCGTCGCCACGCCAGAAATTTGTTTTACGTGCGGCTATAGATGTTTCACATCAAAAAAACTTGTAATAAAAAAACTGAAATGTTAATCGACTTATGTTGCTAACCGTACGCAGACGAAGTCTCGGGCAGCAAGAGCAGCTAGTACATTATAAAGTACACCTACACGAAAAAAGGACAATACTCTATATTACAGTACGGGTGGTGGTAACCCTAATACGCCTTACTGTGCGACAAAAAACTGAGCGTTTCACAGTTTGGGCAGCGCCTTAATTTACACTAGCATAAAGTGGATGTTCATTTAAATGGTACCGACAAACGTCAATTGGAAACAAGGTTTCGAACAGACTTTAATATCCAGTTATAGGTTACTGAACGGTTGCCAATACCAATCGACCTTGCTGAGTTTTGTTTACTCCATTCTTCCGTTCGAATCTTCTGAAGATAGAATTAAAACGTAACATCACGCCTGTATATTCAATCAATAGTGAAGCTGAAGAGTTGATTGGTTTGTTTTAACGCACTCATCTCCGGAACTTTCAGTCGGATTTGGAAAAATCTTTTTGCATTTGATAGCCTAAGTCTTGAGGAAGGTTATAGGCTGTTTAACATCACGCTAAGACTCTTAGGAGCCGAACAAAAAGAAAAAAGTCAGAAAGAACGCTAAGCGTAAAAACGGTAATAGCGCGGGCAGGCGATGTGTTGACGGAATAGGTCGAGGAATAAGAAATTTCACGTAGAGATATTCTATTTCACGAAGTCCGTTCGGCTTTGATTGTAGTAGTGACGTATCCCGACAAGCGCGCTCCCACAGCGGCTGCCCCTTGCTGCCGTCGCATGAGGCTATTTCCGCGAATGTGTAGGTACCGTTTTACTTCACCCATTGTTGAGTCTCTGTTGATCACAATGTGCATGTGCACGCTTGACAACATTAATAGCCAAACGGACTTCGTGACATAGAACATCTGTAGACGACGTCACGGGCAGAAGCTAGTCGCCATTTATGTTTAAGGCGCTACCTCGAAAATAAATCATAGCGACTGGTCCACTAAGCGAACGAAAGTGATGCAATTAGGTACTATTGAAACGCAAAAAAAGAGAGAAGGCTATAATGTGCATGCGCTCGGATTAAAACGACGTATGTGCCAAAACGAGTTTACTCCTTTTTTTAACAAAATAATTGAATTAAATTTAAAACTACTTTGGATAAACTTTGATGTGATAATTCTCTATGTTTTAAAGTATGTTCCATCGAATAACTCTTAAGTATTACGCAGTGGTGTCAAAAAAAGTAAAAAAATAGTTATAACTTTGCAATTTTTTTGTATCATGTAAAATTCATCGAATCGTGTATTCCTTTTACATGATACTAGACCAAAGAGTCATAAAACATGTACCAAAATGTTAAATCCCTATTCCACATACTTAACAAGTTACACGAAATAGAAAAACCACATTTTTTTTTTCAATATATCACCTTAATGTTATGTGGCGTGTGTGTTGGATAATTTGTTCCCTTCAAAACGGTTGAGCTGAATGGTTCTGATCCATGCGTCATGTTCGTGAACGGGCGCCGTCAGTAGGGAATGTTCATCTCTTAAGCTGCCACCGCTTATTTTAATTTCTGAACAGTTTTTTTCTGTTTTTATCTTTTTTAACGGACCCTTTTAAGTGCACGTTTTTCTACATCGTTCTCACATGTATTTCAACATGAATGATGTAACCAATATTTTGTAAAAATCTTATGATTTAAAAGTGTCCGTGGAGTTTCTTGTCCGTTCTTCTCCATAGGTACCTACTACGTTTTGAAATGGGCAACTAGCTTCATCTTTCTGACTGACGACCAACTCCTTGACAACTGAAAAGTGCCTGTAATAGGTCTTCACGCTTCTTTTGATAATTATTTTTATTCTTTGTATAAAATACAAAAAAAGGTAAAGGTCGATGTGCAATATTTATCGCCGGGTACTGTAAATGCTTTGTGTTTGATCGACTCGTGCGGCTGTAACCATTTAACCACGAGCCCCTCCTCGCGAAGTCATCATCGTTCACCTTAACCCAATTTGTTTGGGCTCGGCGCAACATATCTATAATGATGATGATGATGATGGGACTCCCTTTTCCGCACTTAGACTCCCATTCGGTCCGTTGTGCGTGGGGATTCTGGCTAACAGAGCCAGCCTAGCTCCGCCCAAAAGCACAGAAGCTTCCTGGGAGCTTCACAGGCTTCGCGGAGCGACCTCTTTGTTCCGAGGATTTCTGCTCGTTGAGAAGCCACGGCCTCGCAATCCAGGATGACGTGGGCGACTGATTCTTCGGCATCAAGGCAGCCCCTGCAAAGGGGGCTGTCCGTGGCGCCTATGTTGAAAAGATGTTTGTTAAGGAGGTTGTGGCCCGTAATTATATACCTTTATTCTAAAGTTGTTCCTACTCAGGCTGAGAGGTTTTTTGGTTAATCGCGGATGTATCATTGGTAAAGACAATTTTGACTGTCTATAGTAGGGGTGGCCAACTTGGTTAGACCCAAGATCTACTGTTCACTGACGACACCCTGGGCGATCTACCCATTACATACTTCTTGAAATCATAAATGAAACAGCATAGTTCAGTACACAATTATGTAGTATTTTTTATTTTATTAAGAAGGAAAATATAACTCGTAACTCGCTTATTGTTATCGCGCACCGAAAACAAAAGAGAACTAAACTGCATAGAAGAGAGGATAAATAACGTGACGGAACGACGATTGAAAAATGACACAAGATGATGCATGCTTGTAGTGATTAGGTACAATGCGTGCCACGTAAGAAGAGACTTGACACACCACGTGGTTAGACATGCGCAGTACACGATTTTAGGTATCTTTAGCGGTATGAGGTCTGAGTGCGGGACGGGACCGGACGTCATAGGGGCGGCGGAAAGAGGCGGGGGAGGCGGGGTCAAGTCTCTTCTTACGTGGCACGCACCGTTGCGCAGTCTATTCTACGCATTCATATTTTGTTCCTTGCCACGATCGACTGAACTAATAGTCGCGATCGACCAGTGTATCGCGATCGACCGGTTGGCCACCCCTGGTCTACAGTCTGTTGCCCGTGACCATCTTCAGAAACATGTTTTTTTCTCCCATAGTTCTCCAGCAGTCGTCAGCTCAGTAGCCACCCCCTTTCTAACCATATCATCACTCACACATTCCATCCATCGTTTCTTTGGTCTTCCCCTACTCTTAGGGCCCTATCTCACTAGGATACCAGTGGCGGCGTAACCATGGTCGCACTGCCAAAAAATGCATGATTATCTGCGCAACCGATCAGACGCCTGGTGAGATAACTACAATTTTGTGTATATTTCACTGGCAGCGCGACCATGGTTACGCCACCATGGTGTCCTAGTGAGATATAAGTCTTATAGCCATCCGGGCCTGGTTCAAGCGAAGGTCCGGGGCGAGAGGGAGTGGGGGGCAGTCGCCTCCTTCTGCGAAGCAGGCATGCTAGCGAAGGAGGCGGCGGGACGGCTGAGGCAGAGAGCCTCCCGTCCCAGCCGCCGCGGGAGACTAGAGTAATGGGTAGCTCACCGTCCGATCAGGAATAGGCCCATGCCGGACAGCGCGTACGTGTTCCACGCGCGCCTCAAAGAGATGTCAGCATCAACCGAAGGGGCCCGTCAGGGCCGAAGCCTGCCGGGTCAGCGGGATTGTCCGAAAGAGTTACCGCTGGCCCGGAACATAAAGGGCGAAGGAAGGAACACGGGTGGGTTTTAGTCAGTAAGAGTCTGACACTCCCTTCCGCTCCACCCAGAGCGGGAGGGGTCATTTGATGATTTCGCATCCTGAAAAAAAAAAGCCTTATAGCCACATTTCAAACATTCATACCCAAAACTTTCCTCACGATATTTTCCCCTCGACTTGTTGCACATAGTTACTAAAGCTATCATCAATTATCACAGAAATGTTTACATTACGAGACGGTTACAAAACACTGATATTTTAGTTACATGACATACATTGGCTATGCCAAGTTTTTTACGTAAAATACCTTTGTGATAATATTAGATGACAATTAGTTCTGTGTGACTCAAAACTGTTTCACTGTTCTATTGGTGTTCAACCGAATAGCCGTAGGCCAATGGCCGCTGGGGTAACTGATTTTGTTAACCGACTTCTAAAAAGGAGGAGGTTCTCAATTCGGATGTTTCTATTTTTTTTTATGTATGTTCGGGCATAACTCCATCGTAAATAGACGGATTTGCATTTTTTTTTTCATATAAATGGTCATCGCGGGGAGTTAAGGAGCCTATGTAACGGAGTATTCTGGGTATTATAAGGGGCTTACATGACATAAAGCGCGGTCACTGTCTGACTGCATAGAAAAGAAAGAGAAGCGCGATAACACAACGCTGGTAATTTATCGCAAAATATAAAGCAATTATCTATTCATTATTATATCTAAGCAATTATTATATCATTCCGACAGTGACCGCGCTTTAGGTCATGTAGTTCCCTTAATATAATGATAAATGATAATATACATCGAACCTCACTCCAAGTGACAGTAATTGTATTAAGAGGGTGCATTATGAAAGTTGGCAACGTCGCAAATAGCTGTCAGATATTTCGCTTTTTTGATTAATTTATATTACTAATTATGAAATATCACTCTGTAGTGAGCAAAAATATTAGTACGCATTTGCCATACGAGAGAGCAATATTGGCTCAGTGGTAATGGCCGCGATTTATCCGTTGTGTAGGTCGTACAGACGCCAGCACACCAAGCTACTACAATCTGTCAAATTTCTTTAATAGATTTTCAACTTTATCGCTAAAACATAAGGTTCAAAGTTGATTGGGAAAGTTTGACAGTTTCGAGTAGCTTGATGTGCTGGCGTCTGTACATTTGTACTTTAGATATATAGATAGACTAGCTTCTGCCCGCGACTTCGTCCGCGTGAAATTTCTTGTTACTCCGACCCACCCCGTCGCATCGCATCGCCTGCCCGCGCTATTACTTCGTTTTCGCTTAGCGTTCTTTCTGACTTTTTTTCTTTTTGCTCGGCTCCTAAAGGTCATGGCGTGATGTTAAATAGCCTATAGCCTTCCTCAAGAATTGGGCTATCAAATGCAAAAAGAATTTTTCCAATCCGACTGGTAGTTCCAGAGATTAGCGCGTTCAACCAAACAAACAAACAAACTCTTCAGCTTTATAATATTAGTATAGATAATAGATTGGATTATAGAATACTCTTTATTATGTACACCATATAAATTACAGACATAAATATAGAAACTGTACAAAGGGTGACACAATGGGCGGTCGCTTACTCTGTAGTGAGCAAAAATATTAATACGCATTTGTCATACGATAGACCAATATTGGCTCAGTGGTAATGGCGGCGACTTACTTATGCGTTGCAGTACATTCGTACCCAGACGGTTGCTTTACTTTACATATACCTATAGATAGATAGATAAACCATTTATATGACGCACACAAGAAGACAGCACAACACACAAAAGTACAATATTAGATGATAACCAAATCACCCACATGATTATAAAACAAGGTGCTTTGTGTAAATTATTTCATCACCACTGCTCTCAAAAACGGTGAAAGAAAATATCGTGAGGCAATCGCATTTTTATTATATCGTGGTTAGAAATCGACACTCATCATGTCTGCCGAGTTTCGCTAGTTTAAGCTAATTTCAATTTTTTTTTTGACGCCTACTGCTTAAATACAATTCGATCTGATCGAATTGTATTTAAGCAGTAGGCGTCAAAAAAATTGAAATTAAATAAATAATAACAATGAAATTTTAATAACAAAATCAACTCTACTAATTAATTCGAAAATTTTAATGATAGATAATGCATGTTAAATAATTAACCAATTAATAACAATTCTCAAAATGGAAAATTGTAAACAATGTAAATGCATGGAATTAAAGGCTTTTTTATTTTTATTTTATTTATTTTATAAGCTAATTTCATTTGACACTGCATAAGTAACTAAATTAAAAGGCTAACTAAACATATAAATACAAAAACAAAAGGATATTTAGTCGAAGTACTCGTCCGCATCGCTGTCATCCGGAAACGTGCCCAGAAGACTGGCGGCATTGCCACGTTGAATGGCAATGCTAACTCTTTGACTCTTTATAAGGTATATTTTCTTGTACATATCTTAAGGCTGTGAAATATGCAGTAAATAATAATAATATAAAAGTCTGCACGCACACTACATACATTAATCAATCTATTCGTTAATTATTAAACTTTCATCTACAATTTATATCGTTTCTGCAGTTAGTAAGTTTTTTGCCAAAACATCTCAGAGCAATGTTAAAAAATTTTGTTAGAAGTACCAGGAGCCAATAAATTAGGAAGACTGTTTATAAGATTTTTACAGAATAGCACCGCAGTGCTTTTCTGTAAAAATCTCACCGTGAAAACTTAGGTGATGTGAGCGTGGAGTGAGCTGTCAATAATGTCAATTCGTAGCAAAAACAAACTCACTTCACCTAAGTTTTCACGGTGAAATTTTTAAATAATCGACCAGATCAGTAAAGAAAATAAAGTAGCAGGCAATGTACAGACGGCAGCACATCAAGCTGAATCTGTCAAATTTCTTTAATAGATTTTCAACTTTATCGCTAAAGCATAAGGTTCAAAGTTGATTGGGAAAGTTTGACAGTTACGGGTAGCTTGATGTGCTGGCGTCTGATAAAATTGAACAGGTGCGTCTAATCGAAATATCGATTTCAACGTGTTATAAAGAAAATTTTGAGCATATTCGTCAACGTCGTCGCGCGCCCTTTTTTCCGTGGGAACGGTGAAAATTATGTAAAAAATATTTTTACAAAAAAAAAAAAACAACCGACATACAAAAAAAACACTACAAAATGAAACTGGTGTCCGCAACTCCACGTCAATGCGCGTATTTTGCGTACGGAATCAACTTTAATTTCGGAAGTCATGCAGTGTCGTTGGTTCTGTATTTTTGTTTTTTGACACCGACTTTCGAAATTAAAGATATTTTTCACTTTGTAGTGTTTTTTTTTGGAAGTCTGTTGTTTTTTTTTTTGTAAAAAAGTTTTTTATTTTTCACTTTTTAGTTGTACTTAACTACCTACCCCAAACAAATGCATATAATACTACTCGCTATGTAAATATCAGTGACAGGAAGCTATTGAACACATCTGCCTACTAGATATGAGCGCCGCGCCGCCGCGCCGGCGCGCCGCCGTCGCCGTGAGTTCATGTCGACGCGTCGTCGCCGAGTGAAACACGCGGCGCGCCGTCGCGACGAGTCGCAACTTGCTCTCCCGCTCGCACGCGCGGCCCGGCCGTATTTGTTCGCCTAGTCTCCTCGCGACGCTACGCTAGCTCGTCGCTCACACTCATAATCCAGTCAAAATAGACAAAAATAAGTCGTAACTTAGACAAAATTCGCCTAGAGCTGAAAATTGGCAGAGATGTTAAATACATCATTATAAATGAAATGTCAAAAATCCCCTTCGATCCTACTTCTGCAAAAAAAATTATTCAAGGTCAAAAGTACAAAATTAAGGTTTTTTCCATTTTTCTCGAAAACAGTAAGTATTATCGTGAAAATAGATCAGACAAAAGTTGTAGATCATACAATTCTCTACAAAAATGGTCCAGTCACTTTTTCTCTTACGACTCACCATTCGTGAGATATCGCGGTTTTAATCATTAGAAATTTCATATTTTACATAATATGCACACATTTCCGCACCACCTATGAGGTAATGTACTTAGTACATTTTTTCTAACGTGGTTTCCCCAGTAGGTTATGGAGATAGCCCTTCAATTAACTCCCCTTGACTTGTACATACAGCAGGAAGCGGCGCTAGCCGCCATCAGGCTAATGCATCTGGGCATATGGGGCAAAAACATTACCAGTCCACACGCTAAAATCCTGGACCGGGCGATTGAGTACCAGCCTCTCATCGCTGCCCCGTGTGACAGAACACCAAATCAACCGATGTTTAACAAGAACTACATTATACAAACAGTTCAGGAAGAAAGGGATCAGTCAGGAGTTAATGAAGTGCGCATTTATACAGACGGCTCTAAAACACAAAACGGTTCAGGTGCTGGCGTACACTCCCTTGACCTAAATATTAACTTTCACATACCACTAGGCACACATAGTTCGATCTTTCAATGCGAATGTGTTGCCTTAACACAAGCTGCAACAGCAGTAAAGCGCTTAGGCATCCGGAACTATGGCATTAAATTCCTATCCGACAGCCTATCTGTGCTCAAAGCTTTAGGAAGGAAACAAACTAACAATAAGCTAATTTTTGAGTGCCATCTAGCTCTGGAGAGTTTATCGACGTCTAATCGTATTACTCTCCAGTGGATCAAAGGGCACAGTGAATCTCTGGGCAATGATGCTGCAGATGAACTTGCGAAGAGAGGCTCTGATATGAGGGTGCTAGGCCCGTACCCACTTCTCCCTTTGCCTTTCTCACAATTTCGTTCGTGGATTCGCCAAAGATCGACCGAACTTCATAACAACAGATGGTCACGGGCAACAGACTGTAGGTAGATAGTCAAAATTGGCTTTACCAATGATACACCCGCGATTAACCAAAAAACTTCTCAGCCTGAGTAGGAATAACCTTAGAATAATAATAGGTACAATTACGGGCCACAACCTCCTTAACAAACATCTTTTCAACATAGGCGCCACGGACAGCCCCCTTTGCAGGGGCTGCCTTGATGCTGAGGAATCAGCTGCCCACGTCATCCTGGATTGCGAGGCCGTGGCTTCTCAACGTGCAGAAATCTTCGGAACAATGAGGTCGCTCCGCGAAGCCTGTGAAGCTCCCAGGAAGCTTCTGTGCTTCTGGGCGGAGCTAGGCTGGCTCTGTTAGCCAGAATCCCCACGCACAACGCGAATGCGGGAAAGGGAGTCCCATCATCATCATCATTCCCCAGTAGGTATACTCTACGATCTATTGTAATAAAGAAAGTTTGATCAGATCGTATCCTTTTAATTGAAAGAATCCTCGTAGTAATATTGCTAATGAGTAAAGTGGAATAGATTGTTTTTTTTGCACATGTCATTATATAAGATAATTGTCTAATTCTACTTCGACAATTATTTCTTCGTCTTTATTTTCTTCTTCTTGCAGAAGTTCGCTGTTCTAAGAAAAGGGATGCATCAATTGTCTCCTCATTAATATCATAAATATCTTCATCTGTTGTATTTCTTTCAATATAACATGTAGAAAAACAACCTGGACCACTTTGATCATTATCAATATTACTATTCCTGCAATTAATAGGATACAATCTGATCAAACTTTCTTTATAACAATAGATCGTGGAGTATACCTACTGGGAAAACCACGTTAAAAAAATGCGCCAAGTACATTATTACCTCATAGGTGGTGCGGAAATGTGTGCATATTATGTAAAATATGAATTTTCTAATGATTAAAACCGCGATATCTCACGAATGGTGAGTCGTAAGAGAAAAAGTGACTGGACCATTTTTGTAGAGAATTGTATGATCTACAACTTTTGTCTGATCTATTTTCACGATAATACTTACTGTTTTCGAGAAAAATGGAAAAAACCTTAATTTTGTACTTTTGACCTTAAATAATTTTTTTTGCAGAAGTAGGATCGAAGGGGATTTTTGACATTTCATTTATAATGATGTATATAACGTCTCTGCCAATTTTCAGCTCCATGCGAATTTTGGCTAAGTCAAATGTCTATTTTGACTGGACTATCAGTCGAGTCGAATATTTCACCGAGTGAACGTGTATTAACTTAAAATGGCTCAGTTTCTCATAAAAGAAAATATTGAAATGATTATTATTCAGTAAGTAAACGTGATCTCCAATTTTATTTAAAAGACTGTAAAATTATATTAACAATTATTAAAAAATATAGGTGAAGCTTTTTAATATGGTTTTCTTTAAGTTTTTTTAAAGAAATCTTTCCCTGATAAAAAAAATTCTAAGGCCCACGGCCGGCCACGCCGCGCCGCCGCGACGCCGCCGCCGCTGTGGAAATTTTAAGGCCACGCCGCCGCCGTGGCATTGGCCATCGGCGCTCATATCTACTGCCTACTCCTTTAAAGGGTACAGGCGTGTAAACAATACATACATACATACCTATGCTATAGCAGCAATCGCAGTTGATTTACTGGCATTTATTGAAGAGTTCCGTTGTCTGTTGCCGACACTCATCATCATATCTTTACGAAATTGAAATGGGACCATTTCAGAAATTCAGAATAAACCACTTCGAACAAAAAAAAAAATTTGCAAATCCGTCTATAAATATGAACCGTGATAGCTAGACAGTTGAAATTTTCACAGATGATGTGTATCTATTGCCGCTATAACAACAAATACTAAAAACAGAATAAAATAAATATTTAGGGGGGGCTCCTATACAACAAACGTGTTTTTATCGGCTTTTTTGCCTTGTGGTACATACAGAACCCTTCGTGTGCGACTCCGACTCGCACTTGGCCAGTTTTTTTTTTTACTTGAACGCCGATAATTCGTGTCAACTTGTAGGCAATAACTTAGTTTGCACTATCTAAAAACATAATCACACGTTTTCTCAAAGAATTTAGATTAGGGAAATGACAATTTATAATGATTATCTGACAGTTACTGAACCTCCTATTTCGATTTGGCGCAAGTTTTCAATTTAATCCTATATACATATTTATAAACCTACAGTCTCACTACTTTCAAATAGGAATGTGTAAGCGTAATTATAACATTTAACACAGTTACCAACAAAACCTTACGCAACCATTTAAACATACACTATAATCTTTACTGAATAAACCGTCAATCAAATAAAAAAAAATCAAAACAGACGCCGCACTGCACTAAACCAACCACAAAAAATATACATATGGTATCAATAGACTCTTCTTTACAGTAATTCACCGAACAGTCGGTGGAACATCGCCGCGGCAGGCGGTCATGACAACACACGACCGCCATGTTTAATTTCTTCAAGAGGAAAGCCGGGAAGCCCGAAGCCGCGCCGGCAACAGCCGACGTCGCCCGAAAATTCTCGAACCCCGACCAAACAAAATTAACATCAGTTACCGCGCGCGCGCAACGAAACGACACAGAGCACGAAAAATTAAATACACTACGGAAAGATGTAGTTAATTTATTGTTACCTGAAACTGATTACAACAACCAGAAAACTGGCGTCGGTGCCATACTGCAGATTATGGCGGGGAAAAGGAAGAAGGGCAAACGAAGGAACGTGCGAACAGAGTCTTGCAGAATAAGCCCTCTGAAAGAGACAAATGTATTGCAAAGGAGCAACTCTGATCGGAAGGCGAATGACGTAGTTGTTCCCACACAAGCCAGAAATACATCAGACGACGCAGACTTCGTTAAAGCTTTGGTGCTGCAGAAATATTCTAAGAGCAACGAAAACAAGGAACACGTGTCCCTAGTGTACGTAAACGAACCGGATTTGGAAGAAAAAAAACATGCAGAGGCATTACTACGGGAGATCGCGCGCACGATAGACTGTACCGTCGACAGATTAAATGAAAGCAAACAAATGGGTGGTACTGACAGCAAGGTCGATAGGGGTGAGCCTCTATACGAAAGTATCGACGAACGAAATCTAAATTATAGAAATGATTTAAAAGGCGAATTAGATAAATTAATAAACACAGATGGGGATACAAACAGTTTGGAACCTGATGGTGACTCACCCGGTATATCAAAGAAATCCAACCTGAAACCACCGAAATCGGACACTGAAGGATGTTCTGACGACGACCGGTCTGACTGCGGGAAGAAACGAGTTACGTTCAGAAAGCACATAGTCTTCGATGATGGAGAGCAACAAACCGACGAAGAAATGTGCTCCTCATTCGAATCTATTTCCTCAGAAGATGAGGAGTTTCTCGAAGATGCTGACGACATTATCTTCGCTGATAACACAACAGTTATCAACGTAAATGATTGTAACAATGACAATGAAGCGGTGACAATAAAAGTTGAAAGTCCAGAAACTTTGAAAAGAATCTCTAGCGATAATAGTGACAGTGGTTTTATTGAAATAGGAGATAGGAGTGAAGTGACTGACAAATCAGAGGACTGTGAGGAGAGTGAGAGTGAGAGTGAGAGTGGCGCAGAAGTGAGCGGGAGTGAGACGGAGGAAGAGATCATAGAGGAGATTGTAGAAGAAATCACTGTCAGTGAGCCGTTCGTCCTTGCAAGCGAGGACAAACCTTTGGATGAGCAGTAAGTAGTTTTAATTTTTATTTTTAGTTTCTGAAAATAAATATCCAATCTTTTTTCGCCTATGAGAATTGTAAAAAGTGACAAAAAGATAGACAGTAGGAAGTGTCTTCCCGTCTCACAGATCTGAGGGGCAAACATTCACAGTCTGTTGTCAGTGTCAATCTGTCAAAAATACCTCTAATTTTTGACATTGATTTCGCTGATGTAAGCTGGCGACTAGCTAGATTTGGTACATTTTTAATTACGGAAATTGACCTTCTGGGGCATAAAAAGGGATCTTTGGCATAATCATAAAAGGATAACATTATACACACAAAGCGTTTTCAAATGTCCTTTATAATGCGCACAGCAAAAGAGTGGAACTCTCTACCTGCTTTTGTGTTTCCGAGTGCATACAACCCGAATCTCTTCAAAGTAAGAGTGAACATGCTTCTTCTGGGTAAGCTCACTCCATCGTAGATTTTGTCTGTGTCATCTCTGACCTAGATTAGAGTCAAGAGCAAACCCATTTCAAATAAAAAAATAAAAAATATAGTGAAGACAGTCCGTGTTTTTCTTTTTTTCGCTGCACTACGTTGGTATAATCAAAGAGATTGGGATTGGATTTGGATTGGATTGATTGGTATTTTAGCACAGACAAAAAAATACCGAAAAATCCTTCACCAATGGGATTTGATACGATTAACATAACAGTTAACTGTCTATTATGATTCATAATGTTATCCTTTTATGATTCTGCCAAAGTGGCTTTTAGTATGTGTATTTCCGTCTGCTATTCACACAAACAGTAGTGTTATATTCTATAGATTTCAATTGGAACCTTACTCAAACGAGAGCACACAATTCGAAAGCGAACTTATTTGTTTTTAAGGGGGCTTACAAAATCAGAAAAATATATGACATTCTTCAGGATATATGCTAGGTAGACAGTGTGTTGAAAATATAATACAACTAATTTGATACTATAGAAAAAAATCATGACGACACCTCTAAAAAACTTTCCTTTTACAATAAAAATCATACTAATATACATACAATCATTATGATTTTTGTCAGATTATTCTACAAGCAACATACTAAAGCATTAGTTTTATTTTTTTAGTCCAAACATATTTTGCAATAAATTACCAGCGTTGTGTCATCGCGCTTCTCTTTCTTTTCTATGCAGTCCGACAGTGACCGCGCTTTAGGTCATGTAAGCCCCTCATTACTCAATCTCGGAATCGAACCCTACGCTCAACAGTCAATTTTGTGACCAATAAACCAAAGAGTCAGTCAAGTTTTCTTACTCCTTTTGACTAATAATTATACAAATATCGTAATTGTCTAATTAATTAGTCAATGAGAAACAAGGAAATGAAATCTTGCAATAAACGTACAAAACTTAAACGCAATTTATAATCTGCGATGACAAATCTTGGCTGAACATCACATGCTCGTAACTTTGTACGCACTTAATTTAAAAAAATAAACTAAAACGCATATCAAAAAGCATGTTTGGATGTGTGTCAATATTGATTTATTAGACTCGTGTGCACTCGATTACTATTTAATTAATCAATCTGTCTATGCAGGAGGAAATGCAGGATGTCACTATTGGCAGCTCACTTCACGAAGTGAGCCTGAAAAAAAACATCATTTTTTGAAGTGAAATTTCTTTAACGGCGTTGTACACTTTTTTTGTAATGGGTAAAAAATGTTAAACTCGCGTCAGGACACGTGACCTGATCGAAAATTCGTAAGACGGATGGCCGTAGCCGGTACCGCGCGTGTTTTGTTTATAAGACGATTCACAAAATACACACGTAATTGTTCAAGTTTTCACTTCTGTCGGCACTACCGGAGTGCCACTGTTTTTTTTCACACCTGTAGGTAGAGTTTCGCTAGCTGATTTTATTTGACCCTGTATACAAAAGACGGGACAACGCAAACATTAAAGTCTACTTGGTATTACCTAAAGGTCGCACCTCACTTGGTTAGTTTTTCTCGTATCATACGACCCACAAGACATCGTCATTCTTCTGTCCTACATCATCTGCCTAGCCTTTTCCCAACTATGTTGGGGTCGGCTTCCAGTCTAACCGGATGCAGCTGAGTACCGGTATTTTACATGGAGCGACTGCCTACCTGACCTCCACAACCCAGTCACGGGGTAATACGAAAACCTTTGGTGAGACTGGTTGTCAGACTTTCGGGCGTCTGACGACACGTATACTACTGTCAAAGATCCACGAATGACAGCCGGGAGCAACGGCTTTACGTGCTTTCCGCGTCACGGAGGGTTCTCGGTATGTAAAGATGGCCACCCATCCACAGACCAACCGCGGCAAGCGTAGCTTAACCTGATCGATCGACCTGTGCGGCTGTTATTATTTAGCCAGCAGAGGCCCCATTCGAAATGGTTGAAAAAAAAATTACGAAGAAAATATTCCGAATTTTACAATGTGGTATTGCAAGTAAAAAAAAAAGAAACATTCGAATTGAGAACCTTTTTATAAGTCGGTTAAAAATTGAATTCCATGAGAATCAACGTCAAACATATGTCTAAACATGAGTTCTAACATACATTGCGACGCCTTAAAGTGAAAATCTCGTAAGTGTAAAAGAAGTAACTTTTCAGGAGGAAGAAAGAACTGCGTGCTGTAAAACTTTTGTACAGCGTCTTCTATGTTTTTTTTACCGACTTCAAAAATGGAGGTTCTGTATTCTTATTAATTAATATGGAAATTTGACCCGCTTTTATATCCAGAACTGTTCGATACTATAAGATTCTCCGAAATGCATAAAATGCTACTTACGTTCCCGAGGTTTTCACTCTAAGGCGACGATTGTCTTCTATCTTGTTCACAGACTAAAAAATAACAATTTGTGTAGCAACAATTCTTTGAACAAACTGTCCAGAGAACGCCAATTATCGTAATTAAAAACGTTGAAAATCTGGTTGCAATCTGATCTCAGCTACAATTAATGTCAAAAACTTGTCAAAAATATAGGGTAATTAGAGGTATTTTTGACAGATTGAGACGCCTGAGCTCAGACAGTGAACGTTCTTAAAATCACTCAATGAGGGTTTTCGTGAAAATTTAGGACACCAGTTGGCACCACTGTGACAAGAGGTCTTCCAATATAAAATATATGATGACGTTCATCATTCGTATCATTCATTCGTTCATCATTCAGTCATGACTTAAGAAAATATAGGCTCTTTGACAGATGCCTGGACCTGACGTGTCAGTGCTGCCACCTAGCGAACGTCATTTCAGAATACCCTCATTGCCCTGCAGTTGCCTACTGTTACTAGGCGGGTGCCAAATTGATAAGTGTAGAAATTTTTAATTAATTTAAATTTGTATTTTTTACTAATATTATAAAGTGGTAAAAGTTTGCTTGTTTGTAAGTAGGGGGTAATCTCTGGATCAACCTGTCAGATTAGAAAAAATATTTTTCCATTTTATAGCCTAGTTCTTGCCGGCGACTACGGCCGCGTGAAATTTCTTGTTCCGCGACCTACCCCGGCGCATTGTATCGCCTACCCGCGCTATTACCTCGTTTGCGCTTATTTATTTATATTATTTATATTTACATATACTTTATTGTACACCAAAAAACACATAACAAAAATATACGATTATGAATACAAAACATACAATGCGGTAATATTTTCTCATCGTATGTCTTATTTCTTTTTATTAAGTTTATTTATGTATATTTATTTGTACTTATATTTATATGTAATTAGGTATATATTATATTCAGTTTTAATAGGTTTATGCGTATCTTTATATTTAAAATATTTATTCCTCAATATTCATGATTGCACCTACTACTTTTTGTCTCTACATCACCCAAAGGTTGACTGGTAGAAAATTCCTATGGCATTAAGTCCGCCTCTGTACATTTATGTGCTTGAAGTATTAAATAAATAAATACATAATACAATGGGCGGCCTTATTGCTTTCTGCGATCTCTTACAGGCAACCTTGGCTTAACGGCTTAACGATATTTCTGACTTTTTTTCTATTTGCTCGGCTCTTAAGAGTCCTAGCGTGATGTTATGTAACTTATAACCCTCCTCAAGAATTGGGCTATCAAATTCAAAAAGAATAATTCAAATCCGATCGATAGTTTCTAAGATTAGCGCGTTCAAACAAACAAACTGTTCAGCTATTACTAGCTATCCCGGCGAACTTCGTCCCGCCCCGCCACCCGCTCTGCCCCCGCTTTTTAAATCTCTGATATCTTCTAAGATAATCATTTTAATGATATGCTGTAAAGGGCAATTTTGATCTCCATGAAATGCACAGTGTATTTAATGTATTTAATTGGATAAGGAATAATATTGTATTGTTTAAAATAGCTTGGTAAATATCCCATATTTTTTTTGTAATACGTAAATGATTTAAAATGGTTACTGTGGGCACGGTAATAATATATACAGTAGGTCGTCTTCATACAAACGGACGAAACGCGGGCTATACCTACGCGCTTCGATCACCGTGTGCGCTCAGGCGGCTCGGAGTCGCGACTGTGCAACAGTGACTAACGGACGGTGTGTTGTTTTTTATAACAATAACCGCGCGATTTTTTCACTAAAAATAAGTTCAAGTACATATTTAATATGACGAGTAGGCGATATTGTGCTGTTTTTGGTTGCATGAATTCGTCAATAACGCATCCAGAGATAGCTTTTTTTACATTACCTGGAAACTCGGAAAGGTAAGACTTACTAGTGGGTAGGTACATAATGTGTGTCTTTTTAATGGATAAGTATTTCATTTTATCTCCCGAAAAAAAGATGTCTGGATTAATAAATGAAGTGAATAGAGTAAAGGAAAGTGATAAACACGAGTGAGGTAGGTAGTTATAGGCGGTTCATGAATCATTAAACGGTAGGTACGCTGGTGTTAAAACCTCGGGGCATGTGTGTTTTGTTAGTTTGTATAATTCAAAGTAAAGACGTGGTTTTTATTATTAATAATAGTTGTTTATTGTACTGTGTATGAATAATACTAGAAAAAAATTGGTTGTCTGTAAAGTCGATTTACGGACGATAGTTTCACGTGACAACATCATAACAAAACATTAATGAAATGATTGCATACTTTTATGAATAAAATTAATTATTTTTATTGAATAACTGTTACTGTAATAAGAATAACTGTTTCATGAAATCATCATTCTTTGGACTTACATGGTCTTAGAGAGTTGTGTTGATGACTTTAATGATTATAATTCTGTAATAGTACATTACGTTATTAGTGCGTTAAGATGGTTATAACATGCGAGGCGGAATTTCAGCCCGAGCCGAAGGTGAGGGCGTAATTGAGCCGAGCATGTTATAACCAATACGCACGTATATCGTACGACGTTTTTTAACACATTTGCGAGGAAACAGAAAAAAAAAACATTTCACAATACAAGTACAAAGAAAAGAAAATTTGAGAAAAATAGCGCGAGGATTATTTTCTGCCGTGGCTGCGTGAAAATGTTGGCAAAGCCATGCAGCCAAGTTTTTAAATTACCGAATAAACAGTTTTTTTATTTTAAATAAAATCAATCTGTGAATGCACACTGTATTCAATTCACAAAGTATTTTATTTGTTTATATAAAAAGAAGTATATTTATTTATTTATTTTATTATTTATGTACACACAGTAAAATACAATAACAAAACTAAATGGAAACACAAAGTAGGCAAATGTAATTAAAATACTGGAGGCGGGCAGCCCTATCGCATGTTTACGTACCGCGCGGCTGTAGGCATTTACATCAAGGTTACGGCCGAGATACAATACTGTATGTCTTTATACTGTGCTGTGGGTTATCCTTAGGAGGTAAACATATACCATCGCGGACTTTATTATCGATATTTTTAAGATAATTATACAATTCCGTAATACATTAATTTGATATATCTCGTAAGATTTAGCCAGCGCTTGCAATGTAAGCGCACAAAAATATGTTTGTTACGACATCACATTACAAATCTTTAAATTTCTCGGCTTTTCTCTACTATAATATACATGTATTACATATATAAACCTTCCTCTTAAATCACTCTATCTATTGCTGAAATCTGCATTAAAATCCGTTGCGGAGAAAAAACGCAAGTTTTAGAAACAATAAAAGTATATGATCGACTACAGTAAACAAAATCAGAAAAATATATGATATTCTACAGGATATATGCTAGGTAGACAGTGTATTGAAAATATAATACAACTGATTTGATACAATAGAAAAAATCATGAAAATACCTCTAAAAACTTTCTTTTTACAATAAAAACCATATTAATATACATACAATCATTCTGATTTTTTGTCAGATTATTCTACAAGCAACATACTAAAATACTAGTGTTTTAATTTTTTTCGTCCAAACAATAGATTGTTTGTAATTAAATAATTGCTTCATATTTTGCAATAAATTACCAGCGTTGTGTCATCGCGCTTCTCTATGCAGTCCGACAGTGACCGCGCTTTAGGTCATGTAAGTCCCTTAATAGAGAGCGGGAGAGACTTTGTTTTATAATATGTATAAAGAAGTATATATTAGTATGATAGATAATTTCGCATAAACCTACATGGGCGCTTATGAAACGTCAGAAACTACGCACGGTTCTAATTGGCAGTTTTCTATGGAGAAGAGCCAGACATTCTTATACATCATTCTTATTAGTGTGCTTGTTACGCGCAGCTTAAAAAGTTATTACTCACTCAATATAAATGACTGCCCAGAAGTCTAGTGTAACACACTATCAATCACAATCTGAATCATTTTGACGGATATTGCTAATACATTGCTCCATTTGTTCAAAAAATTTGTCTGCTCAACAACGTAAAACACGCAATTAATGTTGTCGAATTATCAAAATGAAAGCAATACTGTGTAAGGCAATAGGGAATATGCATGAATTTTTTTATTTAAAAAATTAATCCTCATTCATGTAATAAACAGTTTAGTAAAACTGTTTTTCGGATAACTATGAAATTAAAAAAGATATGAGCCATCGAAGATTTGTTTCTATCTCTTTCTCGCAAAACGAAATTTAACACGGAGTTTATATGGCCGTAGTGACATGTGACGTCACAGTCTATGTCGGATCTCTCTGTCTAATTGGTGTGTAATCAATAGTTTTAAATGCTCATATCGGCCGTGTTTCTTGGCAGATTTTAATTTTAATTTCACTTTTTGTCATCTCTACTACGGTATTTTCATATTTTGTTAATAAATGCCATGAAAAAAATTCATGCATATTCCCTATTACCCCGTTGGAAGAGGTGGTAGTCGTAGACATTTCGTAGCGGGCGTAGAGGGCCTACACAATGCCTGCTGCTACGAAAGATCTACGGCTTCTTTAAATGAGGGTTTTCTGAAATGACGTTCGCTAGGTGGCAGCACTGACACGTCAGGTCCAGGCTTCTGTCATAGAGCCTATATTTTCTTTAGTCATGACTGAATGATGAACGAATGAATGAATCGAATGATGAACGTCATCATATATTTTGTATTCATTGTCGAAATGGAAGACCTCTTGTCAAAGTGGTGCCAACTGGTGTCGTAAATTTTCACGAAAACCCTCATTCTATAGTCACTCGGCTTGTATATCATTTCATACCTCAAGAAATCTGCCTAATATAATAAGTCTATAATGTTACCACTGCTGAGACACAGGCATCCCCTCTGTGAGAGAGAGAGGGCCGTAATCCACCACGCGGCCCCAGTGCGGGTTGGTAGATGTCACATGACTTCGAATTTTTGATTTTAGAACATGCCGGTTTCCTCACGACGTTTTCCTTCACCGTTTTGAGAGCAGTGGTGATGAAATTATTTGCACATAGGAGGCGCCTACCAAAAATTCGAAGACATGTGACATCTACCAAGCCGCACTGGGCCCGCGTGGTGGATCATGGCCCACTCCCTCTCGCAGAGAGAAGGCTTGTGTGCCAGCAGTGGGAACATTTTAAACTAAGTATGTCGTTTGTATAAACGCTATCCTGGATTCGAAACTACGACCAACAACTCGTAATTAAAGTATCTATAGAGGTATGAGGAACAGAGTGTGAAGTTCACTCCATAGAAAAGGGAGGATCCTCCGACCAGGGTGTTGTGTCTGGCGGGCAACTGCCCGATGATTCATGTCGGGCCGTTGTATCTATGCTAGTTGCGCGGTAAACTCTGCTTGCGCGATGCAGGATTTTGCGTGACGTCAGTATGACGCGTTGTTTGCATGTGGCGTTGTAGATACCGCTACATATCAATAAATGTAAATAAATTTTTGAATCTAAAAGCTGAAACTGACCGGGTAACCTTGCCGCAGACGCCACGCAGAGTTTTGCAATCATCATTGTCTGGAACTGTTTTCTTGTTATTGGCTAGTTTTTGTATTCTTATTACTATTAGCATTTTCCTCGAGTTATTCCGGTCTGATCCCTAGGTCATATATCTGCGTAACCTTTTCCCAACTGTGTTGGGGTCGGCTTCCAGTCTAAACGGATGCAGCTGAGTAACAGTATTTTCCATGCAGCTACTGCCTATCTGACCTACACAACCCAGTTACTGAGTAACACGACGCCCCTTGGTAAGACTGGTTATCAGACTTTCAGGCTACTGACAACCCGTAAAGACGATGCTAGAGTACCTATCTAGTATCTACATACAAGGTCAAATTAAATAAGCTATCGACACACCGGAGACGAACAAATAAAACAAATAATTAATTAATTTGGTAATGTTTCTTGGGGTTATCAACCGCCGATAGTGTGTAGTCACACCACAGCCCTAGACTTTTTTTTAACAAATGACCGTCTAGAGTTCATAAATATGATCCTACATTATTTACAGTATCAAATAACCAGATATTATGAACAAATTACAAACTTACACAATATAATTATTTTCGCGCGCATTTTTGACGTTTCAAGGGCGCCATATTGGCGTTTGACGCACGGAGTGAGTCATGCGCGTTCTAAATTTGAAACAAAGAAAGTTTGCGGAGTTCATTTTACGAAAATACTTTTTTTTTAATAATTATAGGTTAGAGAGTGAAATAGTCGGTAGGTGACCTTATGAACATAATTATACTGTTCATTGTTCATGGGTCTCGATATCTAAACACAACAAAATTTAAAAAAAAATTTGGGGGTCAACGACCGCTGGTAGTCTTGTTACTTGAAGTATGTCTTGAGAAAATCCGTGTTCTTTTGTTTTATCGTCTTTAGAATATACATATATAGATATCCAACACGTCTGTGAAGTTTACACAAAAACAAACTTATATTTAAGTGACACAAACGTGCAACGTGTGTGTGTGACACAAACTGCAGACCATGCCCCAAAAAAAAAAAACATTAAATTAATTTATTTTAACCTTCCTATTACGTCTGCGGAGTTTCACTAGCTAATTTAATCTGACCCTGTAAATATTCTGGAGTTTTCGTTGGTCATTAGCAAATACTAGGGCATTTCCTGAAGATTATTGCATAAACAATAGTACATTCAACAATAATTTTCCATTGACATAGGACCTTAATTCCGTAGCAGTAAGGTCGGTTTTCGTCATACAAGTATTGCGAATACTGATGTGCGTTTGTCCGTGCAAAACCGGATAAGTAGGTATATACTCAAACTCAAACACAAAGCATTTATTTCAACTAAACCATTTACAGGCCTTTTTGAATGGTCAAAGAGACAGTCAGTTAGTCAGAAAGTTGAAGCTAGTTGCCCATTCCAAAACGTAGATCTCTATAGAGAAGAACCTCTTTCTTATAAAACCGGCTACCAAGTTTATGAAAGCAAAAAAAAAATCGATTTGCACTGCTAAGTACATTAAACAAAAACCATTAAGTAAAAATAAGAAAAGGGCATTCAAGATTTTTATACGGAGGCTGGCATTCGTACTGTCACGCCATTTTGTTTTTCGTTTTCAAAATGGCAGCCACGCATGAAGCCTATAATGTAAATCAATAGATATAGATAATGATGTCAGTTATCGATTTTTATAGGCAGCATGAGTGGCTGCCATTGAAAAAAAAAACAAAATCTACGTCATGCATGCAAATTCGCCATCAGTCATCACCTATTGCCTTATTACAAAACCAGCGGGGTAATTACGTAACACACTAACTGCAGTAGAATGGATTGCATTTTGACAGTCCAACAACATTCATTGGGTTATTAGCATTGTTGAGCAGACATGTTTTTTGAACTTATGAAGCAACAGATTATCGATAACTTTCAAAATGATTCAGATTTAGATTTATAGTCTGTTTCGCAATTAGGGTGCTTGTTTATGTTTAATCTATAGAGCCAGGTTTAAACCGTCGAACCATTTCTGAATTTCGAACTCTATCCGACAAAATGAATGTTCTAATTACAAAAACTGTTGTCTACACCGAGTCGTTGTAATTTTTTTTTTTATTGTGACCGGAATAAAGTGACATACAACAACTGGCTCGATTGTTTCAGCTAAGACCAAAATTAGAACTCAGACGGCCTTATTACAAAACAAGGTTTATCTTTAGACTCTAATTTCGTAACGCATTATCAATCTCCATCTGAATCATTTGGAAGAATATTGCGAATCCATTGCTTCATAAGTTCGAAAAATGTGTCTGCTCAACAAACGTAAATAACGCAATTAATGTTGTTGCACTGTCAAAATGAACCCTATTGCTACTGATAAGAGTATGTTTCGCAATTACCCCACTGGTTTAAACTTTTCTATGGGTTTAAACCATCACGCCATTGTGAACTATAATCCGACAAATTTAAAGTTCACCAAACCAGAGTCTAAGACGTCAATTTTGAATTAAGAACTTTACGTTCATAGGAATAAAATTTAAAATACAGTAACTGTCTCGCAGGTTTAGGCTAGATCTAAGCTGAGAACTCGGTTTGTAATAAGACGGATTCTATAATAAGACTGCTGTCTACACCTAGGTTTAACAATATGACGGAGAAGGTATAGTGTGTCTCGTTATTATCAGCCATATTTAACTATTGTGGGCGTACAGTGGGTATGTGTTGGTTATTGCGCAATAGAAAAACCGTTTGCAGTTCAAATCAGATTATAATTTCACGAACAATTTAATCACACTACCAAATTACACACTGTAGGTACACGACACAACCAGATACGGAACGCTGGACAGTTTCTGCGCACATGTTGTCCGTACGATGTCCAATGTCCAAGTCCAAGTCCAAAGTGAGCTCCACATCGTTCTGTCGAGCTGTTTTCTAACCCCCACGGACTCAGGCTAGACTCTGTCAAGCGCCGCCGAGTGGCGCTAGCTTTCCGAATAGTCAAATGCATGACCGGATGCGTCAAATACATGAACAACCGTGAAATGTTGCTAAAACCTCGTCAATCTTCCAATGCTCCAATTCTGCCCAGAATATTTCATAAACAAACTCAAGAAGCAAAGAAATTACGAAACCAACTCTCTTGATTTGTTACTCGTAAAAATGTCAGTTGTTAGGATTGATATTTTTGACATACTTCTTAATCCAATAACATAATCTTTGTACTATTTGACATTATACACATTTGCTTAAAGATTCTAATATAATTTTTATTGTGGTTTTTTTTTTACGTCTATACAAAATAAAAAATACAAAAATACAAAAATATTTATTTCAACTTAAACATTGTGTCATACATAAATTGAGACAGCCCCAGTAAGTTACAAAAGTACTTGTGAAAACTACGTCGTACTGTGTAGTACTTGTGTCTAGGAATTTGATATTCGTTTTTTTTTTTTTAATGCTTTTGGATTTTTGTAAAACTTTACATTATTTGTTGAAGAAGAGATTTTACACGAATATTATTGAACCGTCCAACGTTGCCGAGTATACTATTTTTACATTTTTCATTTTCACCGTCCAAATTTCTTTTCACTGAACAAGTGAACAATCTCCTTCGTTTGATGGTCTTTCATTCTAAGTACGTGAAATTGACAAAATTGTGGTGTTTATTCCACAGAAGCCATTAATCAAGAGTTGAAGTTGAAGTTGACATTATACACAGACAATTCTAATTTCAACTCTTTTTGGCTAAGTAATAACAACCGCATGGATCGATCGATTAGGTTAAGCTACGCTTGCTGCGGTTAGTTCGTGGATGGGTAACCATCTTTGTATATCGTGACCCCTCTGTAGTCCCCTTAATATAATGATAAATGATAATTTTACGTATCCATTACTGTAATAGGAGAATAAATGTCAGTTTTGTAGAGGAGCCATAACTCGGCTCTCCGTGCCTCGGAAAGCACGTTAAGCCGTTACTCCCGGCTGTCATTCGTGGATCTTTGACAGTCGTTACGGGTAGTCAGAAGCCACAAAGTCTGACGACCAGTCTTACCAGGTGGTATCGTATTACCCAGTAATTGGTTTGTGGTGGTTAGATAGGCAGTCGCTCCATGTGAAATTCTGGTATTCAGCTGCATCCGGTTAGATTGAAGCCGACCCCAACATAGTTGCTAGGCAGATGATGAATCGTAATAAGCCTATAAGGCCACCCACTGCTGGGGCACAGGCCTCCTCTCTGTGAGTGGGAGTGGACCGTAATCCACCACGCGGGACCAGTGCGGGTTGGTAGATGTCACATATCTCCGAATTTTTGGCTCTAGGACATGCCGGTTTCATCAGAATGTTTTGAGAGCAAAGTGACCTTTTTAGGCCCCCAGGTCAACTGTCCGGACTAAAAAATAACATAGACAAGCATTCTAGAACACAGATTATAATTTATGCAACAGTATACATTATATAGACTTTAGTAAATAATATTATAACTACAGTTTCCTGCAAAGTACGTGACTCGTTATATTTATAAGTAAAATGTTTTAGGAAACCAGTGCGCGTTGCGAAAATAACAGTGATATAATATCTAAGTTAATTTTAGAGTTTCAGCGTATAATATCATGGTTATAATAATATTGTTGCAATACAGTGGGATCAATAATTAACAATGCTCCAACCGAAAAAAATGCCGAACGAAACCGAAAAAAGGGCTATAAATACGTCGCAAAAAAATTTTAGAAGTGAAAGTTCTTTCGGCGCGTTGGGAATTCTTTGTGTTGGAAAAAAACCATTGAACTCGCGTCACTGTTACCGTAAGGGACACCGCGCGTGTTTTGTTTATAAGACGATTCAAAAAATACCCGCTTCGGATGTGTTCGGCTGTCCTCGGGATGTACTCGGTTTTAATATAATTATATCCGATATATCAGTGAGTGTCTTTTTATAAGTTATTCTTGGTATACGGTTCGGCCAGAAGGAAGCCGATAAAATACCATATACAATTATTAAAAACTTGCTAATAGATAGTATTTGAGGCGGATCGGTGGATGCACTCGGGCAGAGATGGGTGCGGCGGCGGGGGAGGGAGCTGCTCAAGGCTCACGTGACACACGCGGGCCCAAGAGTGCTCGAGCGATAATCTTTAAGTCTTGGGGGGTACCTTTTCTATAAAGCTGACAGTAAGTATTCAGTTTTAATGTATATCCGATATGTCAGTGAGTGATGTCAAAGTATCCTGTTTGTGTTTTGTTTTCATGTCGGCACTCCCGGAGTGCCACTGTTTTTTTTACTTCGTCTTTCAATTCTTTAAGCTTCCAGTTACAATAAATGTTATTGATAACGATGTTGGACCGGTTTCAACACAAAAATTGCCACTAGATTTTGAACGTTTTAAATTACAGGTTGTCAAAAATACATCTAATTTCCCTATACATTTTTGACAAGTTTTTGACATTGATTTTCGCTGCGCTATGTAAAGAAAGAAAGAACAGTATTTATTGCGACTCGTACAGGAAGATCACAAACTAAACTAAATACAGCAAAATAAAAGACCAAGTTATATACGTGTAAAAAAAAAGTAACAAAAGGAAAATGAAACAAAGTTCTATACGAGGCCAAAAGGCTCCTATCTCAGCATGATGCTACGGCATTTAAAAAATAAATGTTGTAGCGCTGGTATTCTGATAGGGCCCGCTGTGATGTCACGGGCTCGGCGGAGTCACTATATGACTGCGTACTTTTCATCTCTCTAGACCCCTTGGGGAAACTTAAGTTTTTAAGCACATCTGGCACGGAATATCGGTAGCCCGCATAATAATTCCATCCTAAAAATAACAAAATAATAACCGCAAAGATATCCAGATGCACTCGAGGCATACATAAATTAATCCAGGCTGAAATTCAGGCGTAAACAGGGCTAGGCCAGGCCGCCGGGATGTTTCAAGTGGAAGTGTTAAATGGTCTAATTTTAGGTCCGTGCGGATGATGGCTTTGAAATATTTTGTTTGATAGTTTTCGAAGTGTAACAGTGAGTAATACTCTGAAGTATTAAAAGTTTTAATACTTTTAATTTAATATTTAAAACCAAATGGAAAACTACCCTCTATAATATTGAATTGTATTTTTTAATTATTGCGCTTTTTTGCAATTCTGTTTTTAAATTTTGGTGCGCGTCCCCCCGGGGAGTCATTCAGCAATTGATATAATTTGTGTCTCATTTGTCATTTGGCACAACAGACTGTACTGATGACCAGTAGAGAATATCTTTCAGTTGGGATGATGACCTTTTACAGCTTATTACAGCTACATTGAACCGCAGCGCAGCGCATGCCCATTATTTAAATGTCATGTATTGTGTAATATACAAATTTAGTTGGAATAAAAAAATATATACGCTACACTACATAGAACAATTTTATTGATTTTTTACAGAACAAAATCTAGTCCTTCGACGGTGGTTATCACTCCTAGTAAAGCGCCCTCGATCTGACCAAAATTAGGTACATGCCGCTAAGCTAACTACCATAAATTCGAAGACATGACATTTACCAACCCTCACTAAGACCGTCTGGTAGATTACGGCCCATTATCTCTGACCGAGAAGGGGCCTGTGTCTCAGCAGTGCGAACATTATAGGCTCATTAAATTATATGTAAACTAACTACAACATTTACTAATTCCTTACAGGAAGACTCTCGTCACCCAGGAGTCGAAGTTCCAGACGCAAGTGGCATCACTGACCGAGCTAGCTGACACCAGATGTGATGAGGCAGAGACGGCGAGGGAACTCATCTCCGCGTACCGAAAGGAGATTGAAGAAAAGGACCAAGAAATCGAACGTGAGTTTAAAATTATAAGAAAAATTGTTGTTAAGGCGAAAGCGCCAGGGTAGCCCGCGAAATTCAATTTCTTTTAGGTTTTTTGGAATTTGCTGGTCAGTATTAAGTTGTACGTCGATCAAAATATGATTCGCGGCCGTAACAAATATGTATTTACAGAATTATAATCATTAAAGTCATCAACACAACTCTCTAAGACCACGTAACTCCAAAGAATGATGATTTCATGAAACAGTTATTGCAGACATTGCAGAAAAACCTAAAAAAAATTGAATTTTGCGGGCTACCCTGGCGCTTTCGCCTTAAGGTAACAAAAAGCGGCCAAGTGCGAGTCGGACTTGCACCGAAGGAATCCATTCGTGCTATTTATTGCCATTATAGCTAATATTAAGATCGAACAAACAACGCCGAAAAACATTGTGATAAAAGGGGGCAATTTTTAAAACTACTAATCCACTCCCAAAAATTCTTTCACAAACTATATTTTATAGTAAAACAAGAAAGTTTACGCTGACAAAGTCGTGGGCAGAAATTAGTCTATGACAAAATAAATCCATCGGAAAATACATTTATAAAAACACAGAATGAACTATATAGTCTAACAATTTCGCAACACCAACAGCCGTATGCGCGAACTTTGTTTCGTCGAGACCTGGCGTTTCGCCAGATGTCCCCCGCTTTCTCCTGCGTGGATCAGTACAGTACATTGCATCGTGTGTCATCCTGACTCATTTCTCAATACAATTATGAGTTTTATTCTTTGTTTACGCACATACAGTATGTGATCTGCTGACGATATTCCTAGAATGAGTATTGGCAGAATTTTTTGAGAAAGATACAAATTTTTATAAACAATTTTCTTTGTTTTCATTTGAAATACTTATGAAATCACTAAGTCTGTTATTGTGTTCCTGAAAGTTCAACAATCTTTAGCCTTTTGACGAATTGTGCTTGTCATAGAAATTTAAGCGCATAGATATGAATAAACTCTTAAAACTAAGTAATGCAGGCTTTACACAGTTCTTGCCCATTCTTCTCAATACGAAAACTACCTTTTGGAATGGGCGACTAGAATCAATTCTATTTCGTTTTAATTTTTGACGTTCAAAAGTGCCTTTTATGTGCCTATTTGAAATATTTGCTTTGACTTTGCGGCAGGTGACTAAAATTAACAGTGAAAATGCTCATTCGCAGGCGATCCCCTTCGCATGAAGGTAGACATTTTTTTCATACTAAATGAACTGGTCACCTGCGATTTTTATCGACCTGTGTAAATGGGGTGGCGATTTGGTAAGCGACCAACCGCACGGCGAAAATCGACTCAGTGTGAATCCCATAATTGTAATACAAAACGAGTATATTCAATTTTAAAATCGTTCAAAACCAAAAGTCATTTATTCAAATTAGGCTGAGAATCAGAAATTCCTAACGTCAAAATCACAAAAGACAGTCCCCCGGCACGCCCGCCCTTCACCACTTCCTAGTGCTTTCGCTGGGGAGAAGGTGTGGAGCAACAAACTCCCCAGCATCACAGCTGTCTGTTCAGTTAGAAAAACTTGATTCTATAAAATAGTAAGTAGATACAGTACCTGGCGATAAATATTGCACATCGATCTATTCGATCCTATCGATTTTATACAAAGAATAAAAATAATTATCAAAAGAAGCTAATCATATTTGTTTTAACAGCTCCTAATAGATACCGGACTGTTTGTATTTCGTGCGACAGAGATAACGCTCTACAAAGCCGAAATTAGCCGATTGTCTCTTTCCAAAGGTCGATGTGCAATATTTATCACCGGGTACTGTACAAATTATTTACATTACGAGACAAAGAACATTAAATTAAATTATTTGCCATATGTCAGCTAGCCACGCCAATATACCAATACTGCCGCGGCAGAAAGCACAGACTGTTTGCTGTGCCTCCATGTCGCACAGTTTCGCGTGCTAAGTCCCCAGTACCACGTACTCTGGCCGCACTTAATGATCTCTTGGACTCCAATCCAACAAACGATCTCTTTGCGGATGAATGGACGAAGATTTTGTCGGCATGTCAGAAGTACTGTGAGAGGGATGTATGAAAGTGTTGTTAACTTTTTACTTGATTTAATATTTAATGTTTTACGTGTACGTGTAAACTGTCTTTAATTTCTGTAATTGGTTGTAAACCGTTTTAATTAAAGAATAAATAAATGAAATCTATACCCAAGCAAAAGAAATAATAACTAAAAATATTAATGTAAACAAAACTTAATACCTAAATACAGTACCCGACGATAAATATTGCACATTGACCTTTGCATTTTTTTTTTATACAAGGAATAAAAATAATTATCAAAAGAAGCAAATCATAATTGTTTTAACAGCTCCTAATATATACCGGACTGTTTGTATTTCGTGCGACAGAGATAACGCTCTACGAAGCCGAAATTAGCCGATTGTCTCTTTCCAAAGGTCGATGTGCAATATTTATCGCCGGGTACTGTAAAAGCCTCCAGGCATAAAGGGCGTAACAGCTTACAAAAAATTTCGTCGCTCGCATGACTAAAAGTCCCATCTCATTTTTCACATTTTTTAGCTGCTCTGAGTCAGGACATCTACACTCTTCTCTTTGTGATTCTTTACATTTTTTACTAACTCTCGTACCTCTATGTTGTTTGGATCTCAAAATATAACCATTTTGAAAGGCAACAAAATGTAAAGAATCACGAATAGAAAAATGTAGCCGTCCCAACCCAAATCAGCTAAAAAATGAGATAGGACTATTAGTCATGCGAGCGACGATTTATGCAATGCTGGAATTTACGTTACGACGTTTACTCCGCGCGTTCGTGCTAAACCCACAGATAACAATTTACTAATCACAGTCTTTATTAACCCCCATTGGACCAATCACCACAAAATGAGAAGCGATTTCTTTTACTACCATTTTTATCTTTCACTGGGGCTATCAATCTTTCACAATGGCGTCGTCCCGAGCCGAAACTGTCAAACAAATTGTTGGTAACGTTCGGAATTCGAAATAGCCGCCATCTTTCTTGTTTGCTCATCGGATGTCAAATTACAATTATTTAAAATTGGAGCCATTGGATTTGTTAGCACTTAATAGATTTGTAGATTTTTTAAGCTTAGAATTCATTTATATAATCTAATCGATATGTGTTCTTAGGACCTTTTCTGTATAATAGACTCAACAAGTTACTAACCTTCTATGTATAGTGTATAAGCTATAAAATATGTACTAATGTTATCAGAATACCTAGCGATACTCAATTAAACAGACACAGAAAAACTTCAAGAAATTTTGTCATGATCATATTTTATTCCCTTGTAAGTGTTTACTTTTGTATGTCATAGACTTAGTATTAGGCAGGTATCATTCTTGCCTGTTCTTCTCCACAGAGATCTACGTTTTGGAATGGGCAACTAGCTTCAACTTTCTGACTAACTGACAGACTATTTAATTTGGACGATTCAAAAGTGCCTGTACAGGGTTTAATTGAAATAAATGCTTTGAGTTTGAGTTTGAATTCATTCATTCAAGAACAAACGCTGCTTTTTAAATGTTTGATAAAGGTAAATCACTTTTCTTCTGAAAACTACACATGTTGTTATAACATGGGATTCAATAGATATAGCAAATGAGACCCATCGTTAATACCTAAAAAATGGGATTCAAAAGTGGAGTCCAACGAAAATAAATCCAAATCAACTCGGAAAGGGATCGTCACCGTATCAACTCGAGCCGTTCAGTATTCTTTGTATGAAACTCCCTACTGCAACGCACACTAATCGGAATCGTAACGTAATCGCCTCGGCTCGGGACAAGCTCACGAACCGCGGTGCGGTGCGTGGTCAACTTGCAATTCCCGCGCTTAGGGCTCATCGTCTACGCGCTTATGTCTCTCCATAACCGAAGCTTACGTCTCTTCATCCACCCTTGCCCCTCTCACCCCACCCGCGGCCTGCCTGCAGCACCATCAACCAGCGGTCGACGAGCCGTAAGCGCAGCGTCGCCTAGCCGTAGCCGAAACAACGTATCGGAGCTTCTGATCCGCTTTGTATACATGCTTGCGTTAGGTTGACGCCTGTTTGACGGCGAGGTGAAAGACGATACCTGCGGTAACGATCACTTTCTGAGTTGATTTGAATTTAATTACCAAGAGTGAGTGAGAGAGAGAGAGAGAGTGAGAGAGAGTGAGCGAGTGCGCGCGTGTGCGTGCGTGTGTGTGTGTGCGCGTGTGTGAGTGAGTGAGAAAGCGTGTGTGAGTGTGTGTGTGTGTGTGTGTGTGAGGGGGTGTGTGTGTGTGTGAGGGTGTGTGTGTGTGTGAGAGAGTGTGTGTGTGAGAGTGTGTGTGTGAGTGTGTTGTCCAGTTTGGTTTTAGCTTTAATTACCTAATACCTACGCGGTAACGGCAACTGATTCAGCAACATTTTTCACAATAAGTTTGAGCTTTGATAACAAACTCATTCAACGGAAAGGCAGGTCAATATCATTGGGACATTAATTTTAACGACAAAAAAGTGACAACCTGTTTAGATGTCATTGCTTTCAAGTGAAAGTTGGTAAATATTTATGAATATTTACGATAGTCATATCGAATTTCCACTTTTTCCCAGTGCTGTACTACTAAGATTCCACTGTCTATCTGTCTGTCTGTCTGTCTGTCACCAGGCTGTATCTCATGAACCGTGATAGCTAGATAGTTGAAATTTTCACAGATTATGTATTTCTGTTGCCGCTATATCAAAAAATAATAAAAATAAAATAAAGTTGAAATTTAAAGGGGTATAAATGAACGTTTTTTTCGGTGTTTTATGCCTTGTGGTACGGAACCCTTCTTGTACGAGTCCGGCTCGCACTTGTCCGGTTTTTCTTTTTGCTATTTTTATGATCACATCATCAGCCTTCCTTAAGAATTAGGCTATCAAATGCAAACAGATTTTTTTCAAATCAGTAGTTCCAGTGATTAGCATATTTAAACAAACCTATTTTATTTTCAATACCAGTAACTCAGTTCAAACTGAATATCAAAATCTGAGGCTGTTAACCCAAAAAAAATCATCAAATCAATTTATTTTTGTTTTATCATGCTAATATACCTATCACGTCTGCGGAATTTCGCCAGATAATTTAATTTGACCCGCTTGACACAAAATGTTTTTAAAAAATCGACGGCACGGTTGGCGTACCTAGTGGTTATGCGATTGACTGCTGCGCTGCGTGTTGCGGGTTCGATTCCCGCACGGAACATAATATTTGTATGACCTACACAAGTAGTTGTTCTAGGTCTGGGAGTTTATGTTTGTAAACGCACCCACAATACAGGAGAAATTACTAGCGTGGGGCAACGTTTTTAAAAAAATATATTTATATGAAACTAAAAAACTTTGATAGATGATACAAGGATGTTTTTGACGCCGAAAACTTCTCGATCGCTTCCCGTAATTAAACTCTATTTACGAAGCTTCCATCAGAGCTAAATATAAACTGATGCAACCGGATTCTACCCACGCTGTCAAATAACTTCACGGATTATATTCTGATGAAAGTTTTAAGGGGGAAGCGCTATGGTAGCTCGCGAAATTCAAATTTTCTTACGTTTTTTGCAATTTGCTAGTCAGTATTAAGGCTCGTACACAAAGGCGCGACGCGACACGCGACACAAAGGCACCGCTCGTTGCGCGACTTGCGCTGCCTTTGTGTCGCGTGTCGCGTCGCGCCTGTGTGTACGAGCCTTTAAGTTGTACGTCGATCAAAATATGATTCCCGACCGTAACAAATATGTATTTACAGAATCATAAACATTAGAATCAGTAGTACAACTTGTTAGGTTAGTATAATCCCAAAATGTCAAGATTTCATGAAATAGTCATTCTTTGGGATTACTCGGTCTTAGAGAGTTGTGTTGATGACTTTAATGATTATAATTCTGTAAATATATTGGTTACGGCCTCGAATGATATATTAATCACCGTACAACTTAATACTGACCAGCAAATTGCAAAAAACGTAAAAAAATGGATTTCGCGGGCTACCCTGGCGCTTTCGCCTTAAGGGATTCCTGGGATCAGTTTCATATAACAAGTAAACATACGTATAATAATCAGCCTATAATGTAGTGATTCAGGCCTCCTCTCTGTGAGAGAGTTTAGCCGTAGGTCCACCCCGCGGGCCCATTCTAAGTAGATCACATTTCCTTACGACGTTTTCCTTCACCGTTTTAAGAGCAGTGGTGATGAAATAAATTGCACAATGTACAATGCGTGCCACGAAAGATGAGACTTGACACACCACGTGGTTTGACTTGCGAAGTACACGATTTTAGGTATCTTTAGCGGTATGAGGTCTGAGTGCGGGACGGGACCGGACGTCATAGGGGCGGCGGAAAGAGCGGGGGAGGCGGGGTCAAGTCTCATCTTTCGTGGCGCGCTTTGTAAAGTGCATGAGACACACTTAAAGTGCGTGAGTATACAGTGTGGGGATTAGGTTCGCAATCTGCCAATAAAGTTCCCACTACTGAGCCCCAGGCCTCCCTCTCAGGCGATTAGGTTATCACATTATGGCCTGATTTTTCCATCCACAGATAACTTTTATTCGTGGAATATGATTGACGTTTGACAGTCTTTGTGTGAAATAACTGTCAAAATTAAATATTTGTATAGAATAGATTATCTAACTCTTTCCCTCTCCCTCGTTTCAGAGTTAAAATGCAAGCTCGCGTCAGCATACAAGGAGTCGGAGCTGATTCGTCAGAGAAGCCGGTCACTGGAAGAGGAGCTGTCTGCGGCCAAGACCTGTTCCTCCAACCTAGCTGATCAGCTGCACAGGCGGAACGGTAAGACAAATTGATCTTCCCCTACTATTTAGAAAACGTCACATCAGAGGGGCAATTCTCGTACTTAATTTTATAAACTGGCAAAGGTCTGACGTCAGTCTCAATCTGTCAAAAATACGTCTAATTTCCCTACATTTTTAACAAGTTTTTGACATTGATTGCCGCTGAGATGAGAATTGCTATTAAGATTGAACGTTTTTTATTACGGGAATGAGGGTTTTCTGAAATGACGTTCGCCAGGTGGCAGCACTGACACGTCAGGTCCAGGCATCTGTCAAAGAGCCTATATTTTCTTTAGTCATGACTGAATGATGAACGAATGAATGAATCGAATGATGAACGTCATCATATATTTTATATTGGAAGACCTCTTGTCATAGTGGTGCCAACTGGTGTCGTAAATTTTCACGAAAACCCTCATTGCGTAACACACTATCTCAATCTGAATCATTTTGAAGGATATTAGTAATCCATTGCTTAATAAATGTTCGATAAACGTAAATCAACAACGTAAACAACGCAATGAATATTGTTGAACTGTCAAAATGAAACCGATTGCTACTGATAGTGTGTAACGCAATTACCCCTCTGGTCTCACAACTATTCGTTTCTTTCCAGATGAGTCACTACGTCAGCTTCGAGCAGAGCTGGAGGATACTCTCGGGCAGAGAGCAGAGCTCGAGTCGCGAGTGCTCGCACTAGAGCGAGACAGGGATAGACTCGAGCAGGAGAAAGTCTTACAGGAGCAGAGAGCACAAGAGGTAAGATATTTATTGAAAGTTCATAATCGTACTACAGATCACTATAAACGGTGTAAGGGGCTCGTGACTAACAGCCGCACGACTGGATCGATGGTGAAGCTACGCTTGTCGCGGCCGTAGCGTGGATGGGTGACCTTCCATTAAAGTATGTTGGGCTTACATCGGCACTGGTATAAGACCGTATGAATCAAATTCCCACTGTAGCAATGTTTTTAATGCAGTAATAAACATTGGTGTTCTCCATCATCATTTTTATTCTGCTACGACGAAGATCAGAGCAAAATTTAATTTTGCAGGCAAAGAATTTGATTCCTACGGGCTTACCCCAGCAACGATCTTACCCCAACATACCTGACATATCAAGACCCCTGTGCGAAGCCAAAATCCCATTCAACGAGATACAAAAAAATAATATTTAACCATTTTCTGAGTATCCTGCTCATAATTAGGGCAATATTCATAGTCAATAGTATAAATGACCGGTTGATCGAAATCAACCCCACCAAAATTGTAATAAGTACACCTGTCTATTAATGTCCAACTGCAGAGCAAAGACCTTTCCTAATACAGACGGCACTAGTCTTGATCACAGGCCTCCTCTCTGTACCTCCCAGGGTAAAAGTCTGACATACCCTCCCGCTCCCCCCAGAGCGGGAAAAGTTATTTTGGGGATGCACGAAGAAGCCTCCTCGTGTAGCGTAGTTTGTTCCGCCAGTTACTCAACTGAACTGAGCGCTCACCGCATCCTGGACAGTCACATCCAACACCTTATTTGACTGGCCAATTCTTCCCTTGCTGTGGTAGGGCTAACGCCCGCCCGGTTTGCGACCACCCTCCCACCGGAGTCTGCCTCCCACCGGAATCCGCCTCCCACTGGAGTCCGGTGTTTCGTCGATGCGTAGTTCTAGTGCCTTAGGCACCTTCTGGGCACGCTCATTCCTTCATAGACCTCATCCTCATCCATCGCTTTCCATCAGGCGTGATCAAGGTCAAGAACGGGCCCATTCAGGAATATTTTTTTTTTAATAAATTCGTAGGTATCCCAACCAAAAATTAAAAAAAAGGCCTCCTATTTGTGAGAGGGAGTGGGCCATTATCCACCACGCGGGCCCAGTGCGGGTTAGGGAATGTCACATGTCTTCGAATTTTTGTTTCTAGGACATACCGGTTTCCTCGCGATGTTTTCCTTCACCATTTTGAGAGTAGTGGTGCAAAATAATTTACACAAATTTAAAACACCTGTTTGGATTCGAGCCTACGAACTGCAACTTGTTAGCCGCGGCTGTTGCCACTAGGTCACCACTGCTCACTGCTGGAGATGTACTCTCTAAGTCCGAAACGCGTAGTTCCAACCAAAGTTACGGTATTGCCCACTCCTTATCACCTACGGACATAAGATTCGTTTGGGGCCCGAAGCCCCGAACTAAGAATGAATGCGTTTTTGCTCGTCCGAAAAAGTTAATTAATCGGGAGTTATAGGATTCAGTCAGAGGTATAAAATTACTTTCTGATGGGCCAGGATCTTCGTTGATGGACTTAGAGAGTAGGTGAGCTACCACTGCTCACTGGTGACTTGTCCACCACGACGATATAAGTCTGAAATCGCCAACCCGTCTTGTAACAATTTGCTTACGGTGTTTCTGCTCCAGGCGTTAGCAGCAGCAGAAGCCTGCACATCAAAATGGCGCGCAGCACACGAGGCCGCGCGGTCACAAGCCGCCGCGAGGGCAGAGCACATGCTGGCGGACTGCGAGTGGAAGATGAGGGAACTGGAGAAACGGGCCAGGGAGGCTGAAAAACAAAACAAAGAGGTAAGTTGTGTGTTTCTGTGATCCTGGTACTGCATAGCTATTAGTTTACAAGGATCAATTAGATGAGGTCGGCGTTTCCTATCCGATTACTCTGAGAAGAAATGCCGGAGCAAACTCCGAGGTCACAGCCTCTTTTTAAAGTCAAGACATAATCTTGGGCAGATCATGTGAAGACCATGTAGATTGATATCTGAAATAGTTTTCAAGGAAAGAACCACACAGATTGAGAGGACCTGTCCAGTCAGTGCACGCTTTTGCCAGTAATCGTGCAGCTCAACTCAAAACTTAAGAAACTCAACGATTCGACGAACAATACCAAAGAAAAAACAATTGGGTTAGCCGCATAAATTATTCAAACTGCCAGACCATGATAAAAACTAACAGAGAAATAAAAAACAACAAAAAATATTACCCTCATAACAATAATTAACGAACGATTTATCAGCATTGTATCATCTGCTAACTTCAATATAATAATTTCCACAGCTCACAGCAACAGTAGACCAACTCAAATCCAATCCGAAGCCCTCAGCAGCCCAGGTAGCGGAACTCCAACAGCTGCGAGGCCTGATCACGGAGCAGCAGCGGTCGGTACAGTCCCTGACTCTTCAGCTGCAGAAGGTGGAAACTAGGGAAGAGGCTTTGAAGCTTGAGGTGCATCGGCTGAAGGAGCTGTTGGAGAGGGAGACTGCCAGCGGGAAGGAGAAAGAGGAGAGGTACCGTAAGGTTGGTAATCCTTTGTCTATGGTTCTTTTTCTTTTCGTGTTTATGGTACTCTTACTTGTTTTTTTTTTACATAATTTTAGTCCAATAGGTGGCCACATTGTTTGCGGCATCAGTGGCATTCTTTAGGTCATCCGAGGTGCACGTGAATGGGCACTTAGGACACTGCAGCAAGTGGGGCATGATCTGATCAGAAGCACCGCACTCTTTTATTCTATATGGCTCTTGAAACATAGAGAATAACAGAGCTAAGATTTGGTGTCTTGGGTTCTGTATTTGCGTTTTTAGCCACCGACTTCCGAAATTAAAGTGATTCTTCACTTTGTAGTGTTCTGTTTGGAAGTCGGTTATTTTTTCTTTGTAAAAACTTTTTATTTGTTATAGTTGCGTACCCCACATCAAGTGTTCCATTGTTAACCAACTCCATTTGCATACCATTCCAGGAAATACAGCACTTAGAACAGCAACACTCGAGAACAGTTGAATCCCTTCGCTCCGAGCACGCAGCGGCCGCAGCATCCACCCGTGCGCTGCTCGAGAGGAACCACGCCGAGAGGACGAGGAACGCACTCGCACAGCTCAGGGCTGAGGCTGACCAGGATGCCAGAAACGCAGACAGGAAGCTCAGAGAGGTCACTACAAGGGTAAGTGTAACTTAGGAGCAGTAGCTTAGATTTGAATATGGGTTTCGTCTGTGGCTTGATAATAACAGCCGCACAGATCACGAAATATCACAGGGTAGTAATATATCACGTGTATTATTGTAGTCTTTAATTTTCTATAATAATATTAGATGATACTTATACTTGTATTTTATAAATATTAAAAAAAAATTAAGATTCTTTGCATTTGCACGCCAGGTTATGGCAAGATATGCTGAAACAAATTCACTCTAACACCCTATGTACCATATATACTAGCAAATAAATATTTTGATTTGATTTGATCAAAAATCTGTCCATCTGCAAGAAGTCAACAATCAGACTAGCGAGGCAATCGCCCCCTGAGTTATCTTGTTACAAATGTTCCCCAATGCAGCTAATTTTGCAAAGAATAACATAAACTGTATTACAGAACTTTTTTTTCTCTTTCTCTTTCAGTACGAGAATCTGAAAGAAGTACTAGCGAGCAAAGAGATTCAGTTCGAACGCGCCATCTCAGACGCTCACAGCAAAGCAGACTGGGACGTCATGCAGCTCAGACATATGCTAGACAAGGCCGACATCACATACGCCGACAAGACCGAGGAGATGACCGAACGATTTGAGGCGGAGAAAGGTAACTTTAAGGGGGAAGCGCTAAGGTAGCCCGCGAAATTCACTTACGTTTTTTGCAATTTGCTGGTCAGTATTAAGTTGTACGTCGATCGAAATATGATTCATAAGCGCCAGGGTGGCCCGCGAAATTCAAAATTTTTTTTTTTTTTTTGCAATTTACTGGTCAGTATTAAGTTGTACGTTGATTAATATATGATTCGCGGCCGTAACAAATATGTATTTACAGAATTATAATTATTAAAGTCATCAACACCACTCTCTAAGACCACGTAACCCCAAAGAATGACGATTTCATGAAACAGTTATTCTTTGGGGTTACGTGGTCTTAGAAATTTGTGTTGATGACTTTAATTATTATAATTCTGTAAATACATATTTGTTACGGCCGCGAATCATATATTAATCAACATACAACTCGCTCCCCCCACCGAATAATATGGTAATCGATAAATCAAAATTTTACAGGAAAAATAAAAAACTGTTTTATGCGTATATCTCGGCACGGGTAGATCGTAAGGTAGACATTTAAACGTCAAAACAAAGCTAATTTTTTTACAATCTAATTTATATTATGATTTTTTTGTAATACTTTAATAAAATTAAGTTATTCACAAAAATAATGTTACTGAAATTAAATGGCAAAAGTATAGTATGCAACGCATCATTACCATATTATTCGCGTGTAAACGCAACAATATCGTAGTCAATACTAATGCATTATAGTATTATTCGTTGTAATACAGTGTCAAAAAACCTAACGGCAATATGATATTACGATATTATTCGTGTGAAATCCAAGCGATAGTGTATAATGTAATATTACATTACAGTAATATTCGTCGATGTGTGGTGTCAAAAGATTAACAGTAATATAATGTTGCAAATACATGTTTTATTAAATAATCCAGTACTTATTATTTGATTTGGCAGAAAAATAACAATAATAGAGGAAGTTGATATTAATACTGGATAATTTATAATAGCGTTTTATTAAAATTTATGAAATAAAACAAAGGTTTTATTATTTATCATAATCAGTCCTTTTATTTATTAACTAGCTGTGCCCGCGACTTCGTCAGCGTGGAATAGTGACTTTTCGGGCAGCATATTTTGAATTACATATACCGTCGTTTGGGTAGCTAAAAATTTACTTTACAGTAATGTTTCTCTGTATACGATATTTGACGTATGGCCATCGGGGATGAAAGCATACAGGCTCCTAGGATTGCTAACCCGTGACAGAGCCACATACAACTGAGCGTGCGAGAAACAGCTGATACTTAGATCTACACCTACAACTTTCAGTGTCTGACCTTGGGCTTTATTAATTGTCATCGCAAAACATAGGCTGACTGGAAACTGGACTCGTTTAAAACTAAATGGAAAATTGTTTGGAATGAGAGGAATCCGAGGAATGAAAACACTTTTACCTTTTCCACACATTGTTAAAATCTCTGCTTCTATCAGATTTCTTTGTAAATTGGTCACTTTTAACCAGGTGCCATTGCTAAGTTTTGGGGGGCTTAAATTTCTAAGAAGCATTATCGGTACGCCTACTTTTAATTTTATTTTATGTGCTGGTAGTCCAGGAGCATTGAGGGATTCTAAAAATTCTACTGGGTAGCTTGTAGATTTTCCTTCTTCCATGACTCTGTTAATGAAGATATACTCAACATAATCCCCCGGAACATAGCTCGAAATTTCAGCGTTTATTGTTGCTGCTTGGTCGTTTCGTGGCGTTAAAATAGCTCTTTCGCAAAGCCAGAAATTTTCGCAAGTTGGTATTTGCGTTGCGTTTCCATACACAGATGATATGAGGTCTCGCATTGATGAAACTATGTTGCATAAGTTTTCATTAAGAAAAACTTTTCCTTGTTCCTGCGGTAACACACCGTTACCAATCTCAAGTAGCAAATCTGAAAATTCTTGAGCATTTTCGTTGCCTCTAATTTGCGCACGCATATTTAATGTCAAATACAAAGGTATAATGTAATGCCACAGTCGAGAACTCTTTAGGCAGGCTCTAACTTCAACAGCCCTTGTTCCACAGGGAGAGTCTGACGAAAATCGCCACAAAAAAGCATAGTAATGCCATCCATGGGTTGATCACTTTGCTTGACATCACGTAACGTTCTGTCTACTGCTTCTACTGCTTTTCGATTGGCCATTGTGGACTCATCCCATATAATAAGGCTACAATCACGAAGAACCTTAGCTTTATAGCTGTTTCTTGAAATATTACAAACAGGGCTTTCTGTGCGGTCTAAATCGATCGGAATTTTGAACATTGTATGAGCAGTTTTCCCACTTTGGCAACAATGTGGCTGCTATGCCTGATGAAGCGACAGCAAGCGCGATTTTACCTTGGCTTCGTACCTTCGCCAAAATAACTTTCGTAAGTAATGTTTTAACCGTTCCACCGGGTGCATCTACAAATAGCATTTCTTCCAAAGTACTATCAACGCTCACCAGATCAAATATCAAACGCTATTCATCAGTTAGCCTCAAGAGTGCGCGTCCATGTACGTACTCTGATAGTATACCTTAAAAATATCCGCCGTGATTCTTTAAATTGATATAACTTTTTTATTTATGAACCGATTGAAATGAAATAAACACTAAATGTTAAGTGAAGCTTACTACAATATATTAGTGAAAACCGCATCTAAATCGAATAAGCCGTTTCTATTATATTGTAAAAAAAATAATACACAAATATAATTGTTTTATACTTTACGTGGAAAAAGGCATGCATTTCTTACGCGAATATAATGGTAATCGTCGCTTACCGAAAAAGTTAACGATTGCATGATCAGTAATAACATGTTATGGTATTATTCGTGCAAAAAGTGTGTTTAGATTTTAAGGGAATAATGTTGTTATGTTCATTACGGTACCATTGAAATTATTGTACTTTTATAAATATACATAGAAAAAATACAAAAAAAATTACAAGAAGATAATTAATGCTTTAGACACCGAATATGCAATAAAACGAAAACTGTCGTAGTACCACATTACCATGTTATTCGGTGGGGGGAGCGAACTTACTACTGACCAGCAAATTGCAAAAAACCTAAAAAAATTGAATTTCGCGGGCTACCCTGGCGCTTTCGCTTTAGGGAAATAAAGGGCTTATAGGGATATGAGGAACAGTGTTCACTCTTCCTCCATAGTAAATGGAGGATCCTCCGTTCAGACCAGACGGGTGTCGTCTGTGGTGGGCAACTTCCCGATAATAGATGTCGGGACATTGTACTTGTATATGCTAGTTGCGCGGTAAACTTTGCTTGCGCGAAAGTGCTTGTGGTGCGTAGTTCCCATGTGCCGATGTAGGTGTCGCCACAAGCACTAACGAGTGCTTTAGCTGGAAATGAGTTTTTTTCATTATTAAATTTACGTTAAATATTATCTTACTAGGTGTGCCTTTGTTCGCGTGCATGTCCATGGGTTTTAATTTTTTTGCACGGAACCATAATTCTTTCTTTTTCTAAAATAAAAGTAGCCTAGTTACTCCTTATAACATCAGCTATTTGCCAGTGAAAGTCTCGTCAATATTTAAGAGGTATTTTTTATATATTTTCTCTTAAGATGTTGTTAATGTTGTACCAATAACCCTGTATATCTATTCTATTCGGGTTTTGCAGAAAGTCTAATAGAAGAATGGTCAGAAAAGGTAAGAGATATAGAAGAACAAGCAGCCACGGCAGCACACGAAGCTAAGAACCTTCTAGACACCACCAGAATGAAGCTCATCGCGGAAAGAATGGAACAAGTCAACAAACTTAAAGAACAGCATCGACAGGAAATGGGTGAGTCAAATCTTATCTTCTATATACATAAAACAAAGTCGGGTTAATTACACCATTTATAACTCAAGAACGGCTAAACCGATTTTTGTGATCTTTCATTTGTTGGATTTGTCTCCGTCCCGAATAGCAGAATAGCTATTAAAACCTTGAAAAAATTCACGATATAAAAATAATGAAGATTCATTTTCTAATACATTTTGTGAAAGGCTTACTGTTTACACGGTACAAAGTTCACCGGGTCAGCATGTTATGATATATAGCTGCTTTGCACGGTTTTTACGACTTCCCAAAACATCGTGGTTTCTTTATTGTCAGTAAAATATTTATGTATGATACACATAGTTTCCGGAATAAATTATAATAACGATTGTGAAAACCGCATCAAAATACGTTGCGTAGTTTAGAAGAACAACGCGTTCATAGAGACAGACACGAAAAGTGGCTTTAATATAAAATATGTAAGATGTCTCATCACTGGGTTGGCTGAGATGCGAAACATTGGGTCTGTTTCACGATCCGACTTCGTTTAGATAGGTGTGGGCACTGCAATGGGTACTCCAACGAAAAGATAATTTGAATTTAAAGTAACTTTAATAAACTTAACAACCGAAACACACACGTGTGTCGGAAACAAACACTGCGTTGGCACTAGCGTTGCCAAGACTGTCCGAGCTCGACTGTCGTCTGTAGACTGTCGCAACACTCGGTCTCTCCACCAGTCCTCGCTGCATCCCCTCCACCGGCGATCGTGTCCAAGCGGTAGGGCCCGCTTGCGTTTCCGATCACAAGATTATTCGTTTACTAATCAAATTGTTAGATGGCGCTGTCAGCTGTACTGTGGCACCAGCCATCCACGACATATAGATCTTCAAACTAGTCCCGGAAACAATTTTCCATACTTATTTCTGCGCCAAGCAGCTCAGTTTGATCGACCAAAATTTTTATTCGTTTAACATTAATGTTACAGATGAGCAATGGGAACAATTTATGGAAGATAAAGAGAATTGTCTTGCAAGAATGAAGACAGAATGTCGGCAGGAGGGAGAAGAAGATAGAGTTAAAAGGGAGAAGGAATTGATAGAAGAAATTGCTGGTAAGAGATTTTATTTATTTATTTATTGACACACCAACGACTTATTCACTAAATTTTTACATTAATATATCTAGTCTATTTAACATTTGTGCGGTGAATTCGTCACTTATAGGTGTGCACAGCACATGTATAATCAATAATAAAATTACTGAACCGGAAATATAATTATGTTAATTACAACATTAAAATTTACATTGAATTTAAAATGTCAAGTAGTTAAATTAAAATACAGTAAATTTTAAAAAAAATTAAAAAATGATTAAAAAAAATTATCACCCTGATGTGGCCTACTTCTGGGTTAAGGGGGCGGCCTTTACCATTTTTTGCAAATCTCTCTATTGTGCAAGTGTTTATTTGTTTAAAACATGTCTTAGATTTCTTATAGGACCAAAGCGAATCAATTATTCATTCTATGCTCTTATACCTCATATTATTTATAGCACTGTGTGACCTAAAGCCGCACTTAAGTCATGCTTTTCTGTGTAAAAATAGACGGGTTTTGTTTTATGTCACACGAGCTATAAAACAGTATATGATACGTGTGACTGAAGTATTCAGTCAGTAAGTATTAATTATTCTATTAATGCCCTGCGCTTATTTTACACCGTGCAATAATGGGCTACTTAAGTCACACGTATCGTAATGTAGTATTTTCACATCGTGCAAAAGACTTGACCACCGGTTACCACCAAATGCCTATTTCAGAATTAGTATTTTCACATCGTGCAAAAGACTTGGCCACCGGTTATCACCAAATGCCTATTTCAGAATTAAAATCACAGTTGCAGTCGCAGTCAAGCGAATACGACCATTTAGCTATAAAAGCAGCAGCTTGTGGAAGAACATTAGCTGTCACTGAGCAGGAGTTAAGGTCAGTGAACATTTGAGACTAATATCATTAGACCCATAATTTTTGTTTATATAGATATGCATGTTTGCAAACCTTAACTTTTGGTAAGACCCGTATTCAAAGATGTATCCTATTGTTTTTCAAGAAACGTCTAATTTTGAAGAAGATAAAAATACTTGGACATTGAATATCTAACTGATTAAAAATAATCATTTAAGTTAACCTAAAGCTTTATATAACTTTACCTTAAAATATATCCTAATCACCAATCTTTGAATACGGGTAGAAATAGTCCCTCATATTAAAAATAATCATTAATTCAACCAAACACAATTGGTAGCGAAATTTGTTCCTTAAAACCTTTTTTTTTTTTATTAAAACTAATAATTTTAACACTAATTTTATTGAAATATAGTCTTTTGGACAAATTTGGCTACCATGATCGCATGTTGAAATTCACCCATGGAGTGTTAACTACCATTTTATTTAAATTTCATGGTCATTAACATTATTTTATTTAAAATACATTATTTTAGATCATTTATTTTGAAAGATGCCTGTATTTTAAAGGTTCTTGTCTCAGCACCTACTTCTATGAACACAAACAATGATTCACAATTGAGATATTTAGTCAAAGTTAAAGCTACGCGGTTATCATTTAATTTTACTAAAATATATCTCTTTGATTCATGTTCGTTCTTGAGAATCACTAAAAGATCGGTTTTGAAAATATACCAGTCTCAGTGCTCTCTCGGCTTCAAAAACTTTCTAAATAATTAATTGAAATAAAAATTTTGTAAAAAAAAAACCGACTCCACGTGATGGACCCGTGTTGCCCTCACGTGCGATAATTATTCGAAGAAATGTCTATTTATTCCTTTCAAAATATCCTGTGACCACTACAATCTTGAGCACATACTGAGTGCGGTAAAACCATTTGAATCAATGGTAGACACTAAACTAGAAAGTGCTCCTATCAAACCATTTGGTAGTATCGTTTGATCTCCTTGTCCCAATTTTTATTCAAATGGATAAAGATTTATTATAAATCCTAGATCACTAGGCATTCTCAAGTGTCTTTGTATCTTTTAGTAACATCTTGACTTGACCCAATTATTAAAAGGCATCTTTCAAATTCTTCACACAACTTCACCCATAGATAAGTATATATCACAAAAACATCATTTACATTTTACATTATAGTATCATTAAAAAAAAACGATGTCCAAAAGGCAATATTTCAATAAAATTATATAGAAGAAAACACTAAATAGCAAATGCTTTATAAGGTACAAATTTCGTCATTAACTTTAAGAGTTAGAAGTCGTATTTCCCCAAAACCAATCTGTCTAGCCTTTTCCCAACTATGTCGGGGTTGTCTTTTAGTCTTATGGAAGCTGAATACTAGTATTTTACAAGGAGCGACTGCCTATGCAAGGAGTCATCCCGTTTCACGGATGAGTGCTAACGCGTGCCCGTGTTCCCGCCGTAAGCGGCAGAGGAGGACACCGTGGAGTTTTAGTGGGTTAGAGTCCCACATAACTGCACTATCTCCCCGTGGTAGTGCAGAATGCATGAGCATTTCTCCACGTAAAAAAAAAAGGGTCATCCCGTAATTTTAAGAACATGCACAATCTGATGTCAGTCTCAATCTGTCAAAAATACCTCTAATTTTCCTAAATTTTTAACAAGTTTTGACATTGATTTTCGCTGAGATGAAATTGTGACTAGTTTTAGAACTTTTTTAATTACGGGAAATTGGTCTTCTGTCCTGCAGTGCGATTCTGTAACCATCACACCGTGAAAACTTAGGTGAAGTGAGCGTGGAGTGAGCTGTCAATAGTGTCAATTCCTAGCAAAAACAAACTCACTTCACCTAAGTTTTCACGGTGAGATTTTTACAGAAGCGACCGGCTGCATACCCCAGTTACACAATACCCCGTGGTTGTCAGACTTCCCCTTATAGCTTTAATACCACTTGTTCTGTAACGGATTATAAAATGGCTCATAAACAAAACGTTCTGGCCATCCATCCATTTCTAAACCTAGGTTCATACTCTATTCTGCCGAAAAACATTACTGGTTCCGACTCGAAGGAATATTTCCGTTGTGAGTACAGGCACATGAGACATTTCAGCACTTTCCCTGAAAGTTTTGAACTCTCTGCCAGCGTCTGTATTCCCTTCCACATTCAAGCCGTCTGCCTTTAAAGCAAGAGTGAACAAGCATCTTCTGGGAACGCTTGTTCCATCATAGATCTCATCCATCAGCTTCCGTCAGGCGTAATCGAGGTCAGGAGCAGGCCCATTCGACATTTTTTTAATGGCATTGCACCAACTTCTTTCGTTATAGGTCAAATGTCCATAGGCGGCGGCGGCGACGGTGATAACTTGCCGCCAAGTTTGCCGCCACCGTGTTCGTTATCAATGTTAGAATCAGCCTCATTGTTACACAGTGTCGGCATCATCGTGGTATTGCTGTGTGCGTGGGGAGGCTGTTCTCTACGGGTGACACTCATCGCCTCTCTGCTAGCTGTCACCGTGGCTTTAGCAGCCAGGCTGTTGCGTCGAGCTAAACGACATTACTAATCAATATTAGATTTTAATTTGAAACTTGCTCCACATTTGTTGAAAAGTCCACCGAAGTATTTTTTTTTAATTAATTATTGTTCTGTGGTTGTCACACAGCAAAACTATTCATTGGGTTAAGAGAAATTTAAGATCCTTGGCAAACAATGAAAGATACAACATTAATCACGACGCTTGCTACAGCATCTAATTCAACTTGTAATAAAGAAAATTTAAAGCATATATCATTAAGGAAAGGGATGCACATACGTGTGCGTATGCAAACGATTTGGCAACGTCCGCGTCGTCGCCCGCCCTTTTTTTCGCATAAAAAGTCAAAATTAGGATACCGCTAGTTCAACGCGTAGCCAACTTGCTTCATGTGGTGAACTCTGCGATGAATGGATTGCTTATCGGGCGCGCGCTAAAATGTATACTTTAATTTTCTAAATTGTTTTGATAATTTAGAAAAAAAAATTAAACTCGAACGATTATAATTCTTTTTTATTTTTTTAGTTTGCATTAATTATTATTTATTTATAAGCTAACAGTCTTGAAATAATAATAATAATATGTACAAGTATATAAAAAGGAGTGGAAATAATCAAAGGGCAATAAAAAAATCGTCCGCATCGCTGTCAACAAGAAACGTGCCCAAAAAACTGGCAGCATTGCCACGTTGTATGGCAATGCTGATTCTTTGGCCAAAAAATGTAATGTAATGTATTCTTGTCTACTAGAAGGCAATAAATAACTTAGTTTTAGTTTTTTTTTGTGTTTGTTGTCATAAAAGAAACAAACAAAAAATGAACGCACGAATCGCTTTTTCAATGGAAAACTTGCAAATGTGGAGCAGGTTTCGGCTGCGTAGCCAAGATCCTCAAAATGAGACGTAAAGTCCATCTCACGAAGGAAGTCCCGCGGCAATAAATGCAACTAAATAATAAATAAGTGAAACGTGTCACATGACACGTGTCAAACGTCAAGGAAGACTCGTGAGACGGACTCTAGATATACCTACTTGAAGCATGACGTTGCATAGTTCATGTGGGATGCTAGCAATATTTTTTTGACGTGTGTCAACGATTATTACGAAAGATGGATTCTGACAAATACGTTATAGTAACTATAGAGTTTTAGACCCATATGTTTGGGGCCCAGGACGGATCTATGTAAAGTAATGTTAGCTTTCTCCGTAACAGAAGCCGTAATTATCAAAATTTTCGGATTCCAAACGGTTAGAAAACTCAGGTAGATATCATTTAGTGAAAGAATATTGACTAAGCTTATTTAAATACCAAATATTATACCAATAACATTGAAACAGTGCAAATAAAACATAAAGCTGAGCTAAAATGCCAAAAAACAGCGTAACAGCAGCGCCTCTGGCGGCTAAATATGGAACTAGCGATGTGATCTTTGCGTTTTAATTTTTTCCGACTTCAGTTTTTTTTGTATTTAATTCATTTTTAACCGATTTTCTGATCATGATGTATCTCAATAATTTAGGTTAACAGGCTACTCTTTTCAGATATTATCTTGTTTGAGAATTAAAAAAATACTGTCATATTAAAAAATTAAAATAATAGGTTTTGCCACTTCTTTGTGATACTGCACAGTGCTAGTTCCATAATCATCCTACAGAGGCGCTGTTGTCCTAAATACCACAGATAACATAACATTGAAATTGTAGCTAACATTTAAACTTTTTCTTTGTATAATTTTATTATTGAAATACTGTCAATTGGACTGAAATCATGTAATTTACACATAACAGAACGTCTCGCCTGCATTCCCTGAAGGGGTGGGCGGATATGTAGAATATGTACAGCATACCCACATTTCACGAGTTATTTTATCATCATGTTCATATTTTCATTATCTTGTATCAGATCATGATAATTATCTAGTCAATATTTAGAATATTTGTTTGTTAGAAGCAGCAGTGTGGTAAAGGGTATTTGACAGAATACTATTTTAGTCTTATCTTTTTAATCTGTTTCGTGACTGACTGACGTTTAAGGGGGAAGCGCTAAGGTAGCCCGCAAAATTCAAATTTTCTTACGTTTTTTGCAATTTGCTGGTCAGCATTAAGTTGTACGTTGATTAATATATGATTCGCGGCCGTAACAAATATGTATTTACAGAATTATAATAATTAAAGTAAAGAATATTCTTTGGGGTTACGTGGTCTTAGAGAGTTGTGTTGATGACTTTAATGATTATAATTCTGTAAATACATATTTGTTACCGTAGCGAATCATATATTAATCAACGTACAACTTAATACTGACCAGAAAATTGCAAAAAACGTAAAAAAAAATTGAATTTCGCGGGCTACCCTGTCGCTTTCGCCGTAAACAAATAACAACGCCTTTGGACTACTAGAATTACTTAAGACTATAGAGAATATCTTCAGGATATTTTTCTTCTGATGTCATATTCCTTAGGGTAATTACATACCGAAGTTCGATGTTATATCCATGTTAAAAAAATGCTTGCTAATAGACAGACACGCACGCACAGATTAAAAATTCGAAGACATGTGACATCTACCAACCTGCACTGGGCCCGCGTGGTGGATTATAGCCCACTCCCTCTCACCGAGAGGAGGCATGTTTCCCAGCAGTGGGAACAATATAGTCTAATTATGCATTGTTAAAAGTGCATAAGAAAATAAATTATTTGAATTTGAAGATTTTATAAGTCACTATATATAAAGTCAGCTATGCATTGCAATGCCTTTTTTTTTGTTAGAAAAGATCTCTGACGCGCACATAACAACTTGCCAAAGTTTCATCACATTAGGACGAGCCATTTTGGGTCAATCTCCAAAACGGGCGTATTCGTGTGATCGCTCTGGTGCTTTTCTTAAATATTTCCATAACTGTTTGTGTAAATTGAAGGCCAATAGTAAAAATGTACTATTTGAATATCATTCTTTTTAATGAGATACATAATTACCATTAAATATCAATATCAGAAAAGCACCAGAGCGATCACACGAATACGCCCGTTTTGGAGATTGACCCTTAGTGTTTTTGCGAGACTAACTTTCCGTGATCTTTCTTGTAATTGCGTGTTGTATCAATAAAAGAAACTTCTCTGCGCGCACACAACAACTTGCCTAGGTCGAACCATTTTAGTGTTTTTGCGAAACTATCCGTGATCTTTCTTGTAATTGCGTGTTGTATAAATAAAATAAACTTTAATTATTTTCTGTTATATATCCTTCCTCATTGCTGTTATCGTCGTTTTTAATATACATCATTAGTCTAGCTCATCATTGCTCAAATTGTTATCATTCATTCAATAAGTGTTCACTCGTTTTTCTATTTTTATACGATTTTGAAAATTATTTTGTGTGAAATATAAAAAATTACAAAAAAAAAATTGTTTTGGTTATTGCCGCCAAAATTAATTTACACATACACAGTTATCCTTATCCTGTTTTGTGTTGCCATTTTTAAAATATTTGTTAAGCAGGAATATTGTTTAATTCTTTGCATAATATTAATTTTACTAAGTTACTAAACATTTACAAAGATTTTTTCTTAACTACTTAAAAAAAAAACACTTTTGAGTTACCCTTTTTTCTTACCTATTAATTTCCTTTACAAAAACTGGCAACATCAATATCACAACATAGGGTGAAACCCCCAGTTGTCGGCAATCCAACACAAAACGTAGGGTAAAAACCCTAACTATCGGCATTGCATATAAATTAATTTCACACACAATTTAACTGTCTTTCCTTAACCGACTAACGATAGAGAGGCATTGGCGAGGGAGAAAGAGTTACGAGAGAAGAGATCAGAAGATGCCTCGAAGATCAAGCAAGTGGAGAATGCTTCGAAGGACCAGATTGAGCATCTCACCAGAAAGTGTGCATGTTTGAGGAAGCTGTAAGTACATATCCTTGAAGTATCTGCCATTGATTTTTATACTATCCAGTTCTCAAATATACATAGATAAACCTAGATTACGCAAGTATCACAATCTGTATGAAAACCGAGCGTGCCATTTGTTGACTACCTACTATGATGTCACAAGAACTATTTAGTGATGGAAAAATCCAATCGATTCAAAGCCGCCACCGCGTGCGTCACCCATCTTGCCCCACCCCCGGGGCGCTCACGCTCCCCAGCCAGCAGTACACAGGACTGAGCGCGAAAGTGGCGGCTTACGATTTTTGTACGTAAGCTGGTGCGATTTTTGGCACGCAAAGTAGTTGCTCTTGCATTATCTATATCTATATCTGTGATCCAGCCGGTCAATTCTATAAAAATCTCATCGTGAAAACCTATGTGAAGTGACGTTGAAGTCAGCTGTCATTATTGACAGCTCACTCCACTTAAGGTTTCATGGTGAGATTTTGACAGAATAGTACTGCAGATTCTCAGAACGATTCTCACGTATGGTGCAGACTGCAGATAATATCGTAAAGTAGTATTCTCCACTCAACCACATACTCAACTATTGACTTTATGCTTGGTATTGTTCTCGCATAAACTGCCCCCATTTTTTTTTAAAGAATTGTATTCTAAGGTGAATGGGTAGTTGATACCGCGAAATTCAAATTTTCTTACGTTTTTTGCAATTTGCAGGTCAGTGTCAGGTTGTATCTTGATCAAAATATGATTCGTAACAATAGCAGGTACATATTTAGAGAAGTATAATCATTAGAATCAATAATACATCTTTCTAAGTTCGATTTCTACCACTAACACTTTTCCATAAGAGATTGGTGGTTGGTGGTAAAAATCTAACTTAGAAAGATATATTAATGATTCTAATGATTATACTTCTCTAAATATGTACCTGTTATTGTCGCGAATCATATTTTGATCAAGATATAATCTGACACTGACCTGCAAATTGCAAAAAACGTAAGAAAATTTGAATTTCGCGGTCTACCACTATCCATTCACCTTAAGTCGTTTTTTGCAGTAACCGTAGTAGCGTTGCTGAGCAGACATATTTTTCGTACATATGAGCAATGGAGTAGCCATATCCTTCAAAATCATCCAGTTTATGATTGATAATGTGTTCCACAATTAGAGTGCTCTGTATGAGAAGAGCCTTTAATAATTATAATTATTTATTTAGTTGATAGACAACAAAAGGTGCACACTGACAAAAACAAAAAAATACATAAAAGATGTTACTACAGATGTTCTATGTCACGAAGTCCGTTTGGCTATGAATGTTGTCAAGCGTGCACATGCACATTGTGATCAACAGAGACTCAACAATGGGTGAAGTAAAACGGTACACATTCGCGGAAATAGCCTCATGCGACGGCAGCAAGGGGCAGCCGCTGTGGGAGCGCGCTTGTCGGGATACGTCACTACTGCAATCAAAGCCGAACGGACTTCGTGAAATAGAATATCTGTAACAATATATCCTATGTTAGTTCTTTTATCCTAGTATGTTAGTAACAATGTGGCTTATGATCTATGTTAATACTTATACACTACGACGGTCAGTGTTGTTTTGATGAGACGTCCCATTATGGGGCTCTCATCAAGCCTGTCAGCTATCACCTTCAGGAGGCTGTTGCCATTGCCACGCAATCTGGCGATCAGAGACGCACTTTTCTTCCGTACGATAGCTGAGAAGCTGTCGACTCGGGCTTTTGCGAACATCTCTGATGGACTGCAGTAACGTGGCAGCCGCATCAGCGCCCTGAAGGCGTTATTGCATTGGATGCGCAGCGCATTGACGGCACTTTTGGTACAGCTGATCCATAGGGCGCTCGAGTACAGAGATGTGCAGTATGCTTTAAATAGCGTATGTTTGACCGCTTCTGTACATCGAGCGAACCTACGTGCCAACATGTTGCCCGTACCGCCAATGCCCTGCGTTTGCCCCCCCTTTGCCCTGGAGTGGGACAATATAATAATAGACTGGTTATTAATATTCTAATCAATAATTCCCCACAGTTTCGATGACATCCGAGCGCGCCTCACCGCGAGGGAGAGGGAAGCTGAACAGGAGTCCAAAGCAAAGGACAAGGAGCTCCATCATCTTAGGGGCGAAGTCGTCAGACTCACCAAGATACTCTTCGAACAGAAGTTAGTATCAGACATCGACAATACAGGGTGCTTCAGGGCTCTTCAATTTAATTCTGATAGATCGACATTGGAATTGTGACGTTTCGTACTCTTGAGTTCGATGCTAACGCCAAATGATTTTTAGATTGGGTGTCCATTTTGGAGAACTAAGTGGAATTGGGTACGGGCTTGGCGTGGGGTAATTGTTGACAATATTGTTTTCAAGAGTACCGAATCACGTGACTGTAAAATTAACATTGGAATCATATTGGCATCTCATTGGAATTAAAATTATTTTGGAGAGTGAGCCCCCAGGGTTGCAGGGACATACGCGCAATCGGCTATCATGGATTTGGTTTATGATTTTAGACCCAGGGGGTTTAGAAGTCGTTGAAAGACTGTCTTGACCGTAATGTCGAGCCATTTTGTTTTTTTTTTTTTTTTAATAGCCGCCACGCATAAAACTTTTGTAAATCGTTAGCTGGCATCAATGCAATCAAAAAACAATACATACAAGAACAAACCCCGTAAAGTGTCACGTGTCCGAGATAGTTGATCACGTGACATCCATTTTTTTTTTTGTATTTGAACGTTAATATCACGGAAACATGACACTTTACAGGGTTTGATGTTATAATGTTTTGTTTGGATTGATGTCAGCTATTTACATAGGTTATAAGCGTGGCCTGATTGTACGAAAACCCTACACAGTACGAGGTCAGCTTAAACTGGAAATGTATACCTTGATGTGTTAGCTACCTAAATTAGAAATCTTATTAATGCATGAGCTGGTAACACTGCACAAAAAACTCACGCGCCATTTTTATCTCAGCACTCCAAAATTAGGTGCACGCACGAGGGCTGACGGCTGTGAGACTCTGCCCCCCGAGGAGACGCCAGCGGAGCCCCGGCGTAAGGGTATGTCACCCTGTATATAGGTGAGCACTCTTGTCGCTATTGTGTGTGGAATGTGCGCCGGTGAACACCCTGGTTTATGGTTGGAACTGGGCATGTTTTGATGGGTTCAATTACCTACATTTTTGTTGAGAATCATTTTTTTTGTGAATAAGTAATATCAGCCGCACTAGTCGATCGATCAGGTTTCTCTAACTTCCTAAAATCCTATTGAATGCGACTATTTCATATTAAATATTGAATCAATGGGATTATATGCACTAAGAGGGTTGTATTGATGATTTTTATGATTATAATTCTGTAAATACATACTTGTTACGGTCGCAAATCATAATTTGTTCAACATACAACCTGAAACTGAACTGCAAATTGCAAAAAACTCCGCGCGGACTATAGCATAATATTCTATTGCTACTATAATAGATTGTCACAGAAATTGAACTAAGGGGGATAATTATGCCCCCTTAGTTCAATTTCTGTGACAATCTCACAAATGTTTACCAGCAACGTCGCTGTCAGTTTCATTCAGGCGCAAAAAGATCTTAGCCCAGACACCTGTGTCATTGTTATTAACAAGTTATGAATCTTATAGTTGTCCTAAATAAAATGATCATTATTTCATATTTATATTTTTAAATACATATTAGTATAAAAAATATAAAAAACATTTTAAAATATAAAAATAGTAGCCCACCGGTATCGGGAACAGGGTCCAAGCTACCGGCGGTCAGGGCTCCAGAGAGAGGAACCTCCTAACAATGCGGGCCGTGTCCAGAAGTACCGCTCTCTGTATCAAGCCCTTGATCCAGCTGCCCAACGAGAGCCTCCTCAGGTGCTGGTCGAGGCTCTTGGCTATTAACCCATTGGCTGTCACGAATATCGGCACAATGATCGCTGAGTCCACATCCCACATGTCGACAACCTCGCGAGCCAAGTCAAGATACTTGATCTGTTTATCTTTCTCGGCTTTCACGAGGTTTTCATCATGCGGGACGGTTATGTCAACAATCATTGCGCGCCGCTCTGATCGATCCACCGCCGCTATATCAGGCTTATTGGCAATTTATTATTATTATTATTATTGTAGCACAGATCATAGTTTTAAATCATAGACATTCAAATCAAAACATGCCCACTCTGGCCATATTCACAGGGGTCGTGTTAACAAAGGTGCTGGACCTAATGTGGTAATGTTACATTGAACTTATGTGTTTTAAATAGTTTGGAATGCTCTTACTACTACTCCACCAAGACAACTGCCCCTGATAGGCCTTTCCACACCGTCTCGTGCGAACACGTAAAAAAAAAAAATCATGAAACAGTTATTCTTTGGGGTTACGTGGTCTTAGAGAGTTGTGTTGATGACTTTAATGATTATAATTCTGTAAACACATATTTCTTACGGCCGCGAATCAAATATTATTCAACGTACAGACGCCAGCACATCAAGTTACTACAATCTGTCAAATTTCTTTAATAGATTTACAACTTTATCACTAAAGCATAAGGTTCAAAGTTGATTGGGGAAATCTGACAGTTTCGGGTAGGTTGATGTGCTGGCGTCTGTACAACTTAATACTGACCAGCAAATTCCATAAAACCTAAAAAAAATTGAATTTCGCGGGCTACCCTGGCGCTTTCGCCTTAAGTAATGAATCAGTAGTCGTGCTGAGATAGGAGCCTTTTGGCCCCGTATAGGACTTTCTGTTTCATTTTTCTTTTTGTTAATTTTTTATATAAATACTAGCTGCGCCCCGCGGTTTAACCCTTGTCAATGTCGACCCCGTGAGAATATCGGGATAAAAAGTAGCCTACATGTTAATCCAGGGTGTCAGCTCCCTACATACAAAATTTTATCAAAATTGGTCCAACTGTTTGAGCGTGAAGAAGTAACAAACATATAAACACACACGCATACACACACACACACAAATTTTCTTTATAATATGTTCAGTTATGCCTGTGAATCTAGTTTTCATAGTGGAGTAGTAAGAAGGACAAAAAAGTGGTTTGCTAGATTTCCTCGAGTCCACTGAACTTAAACAATGTTATTTTTAGTATGGTGCAAACCTGAAAGACATTCAAATTAAACCATTGACAAATAGTACAGACGCCAGCGCATCAAGCTACTACAATCTGTCTTCCTTTAATAGATTTTAAACTTTATCGCTAAAGCATAAGGTTCAAAGTTGATTGGGAACATTTGACAGTTTCGGGTAGCTTGATGTGCTGGTGTACATTACGAGACGTGTGACTTAAGTAGTCCATTATTGCAAGGCGTAAAATTAGCCAGCCCGAGCGTAGCAAGGGTGATAAACGCCGCGCATTAAGACTACATCCATACTACATCACAAGTATAGTATACTATTTTATCGCAAATGTGACTTAAAACTGTACTTAAGTCACACTTTTCTGTGTAAAATGTACTACTTAAGTCATAGCAAAGCGTGACTTAAGTGCGGGTGTAGGTCACACAGTGCTACAAATATTTTGGAGCAAAAATTCGATTTTGCTGTACCAAAAATAACGTTGTATAAAAATAAAAGATGGATTTGTTTTTATAGCTATTCGTGTGTATTGTATGTTGTGTATCTTCAAGCTCAGTTCCCTGCTAGGTATGCAGGGAATCTTTCAATATTAAGTGTGTAGAATGTTATGAAATAGTATTTTGTTGTAAATAAAAACATAATTTGAAAATAACGAGTATTTGTAAATATTTTCTGTTTTTTGTTTTTTTTTTCTTCTTCTTCTTATAAGTAAATAAATATGAATAGTTAGATATTAGCGGAATGAAAATTAGTAATTGAATATTTTCTAAATTAATTTAAACATCCTTTTCCGGCCTAAATCTTTGCTTTTCTCTCTTTTTTTAATCTCTAAAAGAAAACACCTAAATACATTTGTAAATAGATGAATAAATGATTTTTCATAATAAATAAACCTATACACCATCAGACCCAGGCGGTTCGGAAGCGGTCTCAATTAAAATTTCATATATACACAGTCAGATTTACCTATACCTACATGTTTCCTTGCTAAATATGTTATAGGTACAGTTTTTAGTTAATAAAAATGCGAATGGAATGGTTAACTTCAATAAATTCTTATAACATACTATTCAGATAAAATGCAACCAAGAATGTGAGTTAAAAGGATTGCCAGTAACGTCTTTCTTTTGCTATATACAACATAGGCATTGCAATTACCAATTTTATAACTTTATCCAATAATTGTAACTTAAATTATATTTTTCGTAATGAATTCCATAAAAAACACCCCTCCGAACCGCTACCTACCTGAAAAAATAAACAAGAAATAATTTCTATCAAACCTTTGCAGGTTCCCTTCGCACGCCCGAACTAGTTCGGAAACATTCGTTAATCCCCGAACTCCCACCAGCAGCGCGTCTAACGCCCGTAGAAATACAAAATGGCCGGCGACGAGCCAAAAGCGTGGACCTACCGGCGGTACAAGTGCCAGTTAGAATTAAACAATTGGAGGACAGGAATAAATATTAAATCTACTTATAGTTTTCAATACATGTTGACTGAACGAAATATGTATAGATTTATGTGAAGCGGCACTGTAATACTAGTAAGTACTAGACGTGCTTTTGATAACAGTACTTTCTAATCAGTATCAGTATAGCACCGGTACCAACCGTAAGTTAAGAGACTGATACAGTGGCAACGTCGCTCTAATTCGGTACATAGGAGAGTGATATTGCCTCTTCACACACGGCGGGTATTTACCTGAATTTGGTACCGATACCCTTCTGGAACCGGTACCCAGGTACCGTAATACCAAGAACCGCAAAGTACTGATACAGATAATATCGTTCGGTCAATATGTACTTTAGCTATTAGTTTTAGTAAATGACTTTCAGATTAGTCATTTAGTCGTTAGTCGATTTGAAGTCGTTGTGATGGTAAATTAGTGTCAATTTTAGTACTTACCTGAATTTAAACTTTTATTCTGAGATCATTTGCTATCGGACGACCAGCTGTAAGACTTAATGCTTGATGTCATGATGCTTACAAAATGTCAGCTGTCGACTGTCAACGGACTGGTTACAAAAGCTCATAATTTAAGGTACTATTTTATCAGTGAGTGTGATTTTTTAAATCCAAATCATCTTTTCAAGCCATTCTTTAAAAAAAAATAATTTCAAACAAATCAATGATGCAAACAAAATCTTTTAGCTCTTTCTTTGTTAGCTAGACTAGCCTCTTCCAAATGAATAATTTTAGCCCGTAACTTGCCTACTGTAGATCAAATGCCTCTTTTCATATAGAGACCAAACGAGCATTGACCACCACGCTTGCTAACTGCGTGCTGGCGATCAGACCATAAGATTTCCTCATGTAGTTTGTATTTATCAGCATGCTAGGTTTGAAACCTACAACCGGGAAACTCACAAATGGAATAAAAGTGATTTGTTTAGTCACAATGACTCTCCCGACTATTCCGACTGACTAAATGGGTTAAACCGTAAAATACTTTATACTCTTTTGCTAATTCGCATCTAATACCGAAGAGAAAGGGTATCAAACGTATACTAATATATTAAGTGCAATAATTAGTAAGTATTTATGTTTCTCATTATTATTTTTAAGTTTAATGTAACATATTGGCAAAATGTTTAAGAATTGATGTCTTACTAAAAATATTCGATGAAACGTTTGAAGTCGCCCATTGTCCTTTTCCAAGACTTCGGTTAAAAAAATATCCTCTAAATAATTAGCAGAATAAAACGTAAATTTAAAATCGCCTCTGAGAATATTACGCAATCATTTAAAAATGTCAGTATCATATTGGAGAAGTCCATTTTACAAAAAAAAAGAAGTGATATATGTACTTAATACTCTAGCGCAGTCCACTGCTGGACTGGCTGCAATCATAATATGAATCATTTTGAAGTTTATTGCAAGTCCATTGCTTCTTAAGTAGTACCTACAAAAAATTTGTCTGCTCAACAATGTATAAATCGAAATGCAAGCCATTGCAACTATTTGCAACTGACCGTGTAATACGCAATTACCCCGCAGGTACCTAATCACTATACTGGGTTATGCTATGATTTCAATAAATGTATGAAATTATCATTTTTATAAATAACGCCTAGCGCCTCTCTAACCAACTCCTTAATCTAAAAACATGAAATAAAAGCAAAATGTGTTATTAAAAACCTATTTTTAAATAAAATTAGGGCCAGCGTACATAATTATTATTTAAGCAGTAACTGTGTGTACAGGTCCTAACAATTAAAATGAAGCAAAGTATGAATGAAATGCAAGGCTAAAATGGTTGATCGAAACTAAAAAGTTACTATTGTGTTGCATTAATAAAATGTTTCATCATTCTCCTGCCCAAATTTATTTGGGGTAGGCGCCACGTGTCTTTTTCTTAGTTCTCTAATGTATATTCCTTCTCATTAAGTCTGTTACTGTGCCTTCAGCACGCGTACCATGACCACCATTAAAACGGGTTGACAGATAGAATCAAGGAACATATTTTATCGAGGATAGAATAGACAATATGTCTACAATCTGTCATTTTGTCTATTCTTCCGTCCACAAAACCGAGTAATAGTGTTCTGTGACAAAACCCGTTTCTTTGGTGGTCATGCATGCTACGCATGCTGACTATATAGTATAAATAGTTATCTGTGTGCGCATGTGCTACGTGTGCAGAAAAGATATATATTATAAAATAAATGTCGTATTATGAATAGGATGCTTTATTAAAATTTTCATTAAAATCCTTTTATAAATGGTGATTGAATAAATGTGCAATTGCATTAAAATGCATTCTCTTAACGTTTACATTAAAGTTGTATTTAATCATTGACTGTGTATGTAAATATTATGATTTTTTGTAATAAATATTTTGAAAGTATTTCATACAGTGCGTTTTATTTATTTTTGTCAAGTTATGGATTTAATTAGAGGTATTCCTGGGCTTTGAAGGTAATTAACATAGGAATCATCAGAATATCCAATCATGGTTGCTCAGCGCGCTATGTAGCGGGCTATACTCGGAGTTTCTTTGATAAGTAGATAAAATAAGAAATAAAGTTTGTACTGAAAAAACCGGAGTAATCAAAATAGCTTGCAGAGTAAGCAGACTGAAGTGGTGGCAGTGGGCTTCGACAAACATGGTCAATATTTGTCGAAGGACTAATAGCCGGTGGAGCAGACGATTCCTAGAGTGGAGACCGCGTATCGGCAAACGGAGTGTGCAACGAGCTCATTAGGAGTAGTTCTCCTAATGAGCTCGTCACACACTACGCTTGCCGTAAATCTATACTTATATAATATATAATTATTATACTATATAAAGCTCGATTACCACTCACTCACTGACTCACTCACTGACATAATTGTTCTCCCAGATGGTGAAGGGGGAGGTGGGTATATTTTTACAGATTCGTAGAGAAGTAACTCTCACGAGTATGGGAAAAATCCCAAACCTCCCCTTTTCCACCCCACTCTCCCCCCTCCCTATCGTATCTCGGAAACTAAGAGTCCCGTGTTTTGTTGTTTTACGGATTCGTATAGAGGAGGCTCGGAAAAGTAAAATCCATTTTTCAAAGTTGCCCCCCTTGCCCCCCTTCTCCCCCCCTCTCTAGGTAGATCTCGGAAGTTGAGAGACTTGGAACATTTTTTTTTTCAGATTCATATCAAGGGGCCCAGAGTTGGTCAAAATCATTTTTCAAAACTCCCCCCTCTCCCCCCCTTCACCCCTCCCCCCATCGTATCTCGGAAATTAAGGAATCTGGGTTTTGTTTTTTTACGGATTCGTATAGAGGAGGCTCGGAAAAGTAAAAACCATTTTTCAAAGTTGGCCCCCTTGCCCCCCTTCTCCCCCCCTCTAGAGGTAGATCTCGGAAGTTAAGAGACTTGGAACATTTTTTTTTTCAGATTCATATCAAGGGGCCCAGAGTTGGTCAAAATCATTTTTCAAAACTCCCCCTCTCCCCCCCTTCACCCCTCCCCCCATCGTATCTCGGAAATTAAGAAACCTGGGTTTTGATTTTTTACGGATTCGTATAGAGGAGGCTCGGAAAAGTAAAAACCATTTTTCAAAATTCAAACCTCCCCTTTTCCATTCCACCCCACTCTCCCCCATCCCTATCGTATCTCGGAAACTAAGAGTCCCGTGTTTTGTTTTTTTACGGATTCGTATAGAGGAGGCTCGGAAAAGTAAAATCCATTTTTCAAAGTTGCCCCCCTTGCCCCCCTTCTCCCCCCCTCTAGAGGTAGATCTCGGAAGTTAAGAGACTAGGAACATTTTTTTTTTCAGATTCATATCAAGGGGCCCAGAGTTGGTCAAAATCATTTTTCAAAACTCCCCCCTCTCCCCCCTTCACCCCTCCTCCCATCGTATTTCGGAAATTAAGAAACCTGGGTTATGTTTTTTTACGGATTCGTATAGAGGAGGCTCGGAAAAATAAAAAACATTTTTCAAAATTCAAACCTCCCTTTTTCCATTCCACCCCACTCTCCCCAATCCCTATCGTATCTCGGAAACTAAGAGTCCCGAGTTTTGTTGTTTTACGGATTCGTATAGAGGAGGCTCGGAAAAGTAAAATCCATTTTTCAAAGTTGCCCCCTTGTCCCCCTTCTCCCCCCCCCCCTCTAGGTAGATCTCGAAAGTTAAGAGACTTGGAACATTTTATTTTTCAGATTCATATCAAGAGGCCCAGAGTTGGTCAAAATCATTTTTCAAAACTCCCCCCTCTCCCCCCCTTCACCCCTCCCCCCATCGTATCTCGGAAATTAAGGAATCTGGGTTTTGTTTTTTTACGGATTCGTATAGAGGAGGCTCGGAAAAGTAAAAACCATTTTTCAAAGTTGCCCCTTTGCCCCCCTTCTCCCCCCCTTCACCCCTCCCCCATCGTATCTCGGAAATTAAGAAACCTGGGTTTTGTTTTTTTACGGATTCGTATAGAGGAGACTCGGAAAAGTAAAAACCATTTTTCAAAGTTGCCCCTTTGCCCCCCTTCTCCCCCCCCTCTAGGTAGATCTCTGAAGTTAAGAGACTTGGATCATTGTTTTTTTCAGATTCATATCAAGGGGCCCAGAGTTGGTCAAAATCATTTTTCAAAACTCCCCCTCTCCCCCCCTTCGCCCCTCCCCCCATCGTATCTCGGAAATTAAGAAACCTGGGTTTTGTTTTTTTACGGATTCGTATAGAGGAGGCTCGGAAAAGTAAAAACCATTTTTCAAAATTCCCCCAATTCTCTCCCCCTTCTCCCCCCTTTAGGCGGACCTCGGAAGTTAAGACTTGGAACATTATTATTATTATTATACTATATAAAGCTCGATTATACTATATAAAGCTCGATTACCACTCACTGACATAATTGTTCTCCCAGATGGTGAAGGGGGAGGTGGGTATATTTTTACAGATTCGTATAGAAGTAACTCTCACGAGTATGGGAAAAATCCCAAACCTCCCCTTTTTACCCCACTCTCCCCCCTCCCTATCGTATCTCGGAAACTGAGAGTCCCGTGTTTTGTTGTTTTACGGATGCGTATAGAGGAGGCTCGGAAAAGTAAAATCCATTTTTCAAAGCTGCCCCCTTGCCCCCCTTCTCCCCCCCCCCCCCCCCTCTAGGTAGATCTCGGAAGTTAAGAGACTTGGAACATTTTTTTTTCAGATTCATATCAAGGGGCCCAGAGTTGGTCAAAATCATTTTTCAAAACTCCCCCCTCTCCCCCCCTTCACCCCTCCCCCCATCGTATCTCGGAAATTAAGAAACCTGGGTTTTGTTTTTTTACGGATTCGTATAGAGGAGGCTCGGAAAAGTAAAAACCATTTTTCAAAGTTGCCCCTCCTGCCCCCCTTCTCCCCCCTTCACCCCTCCCCCATCGTATCTCGGAAATTAAGAAACCTGGGTTTTGTTTTTTTACGGATTCGTATAGAGGCGGCTCGGAAAAGTAAAAACCATTTTTCAAAATTCAAACCTCCCCTTTTCCATTCCACCCCACTCTCCCCCATCTCTATCGTATCTCGGAAACTAAGAGTCCCGAGTTTTGTTGTTTTACGGATTCGTATAGAGGAGGCTCGGAAAAGTAAAATCCAATTTTCAAAGTTGCCCCTTTGCCCCCTTCTCCCCCCCCTCTAGGTAGATCTCTGAAGTTAAGAGACTTGGATCATTGTTTTTTTCAGATTCATATCAAGGGGCCCAGAGTTGGTCAAAATCATTTTTCAAAACTCCCCCCTCTCCCCCCCTTCGCCCCTCCCCCCATCGTATCTCGGAAATTAAGAAACCTGGGTTTTGTTTTTTTACGGATTCGTATAGAGGAGGCTCGGAAAAGTAAAAACCATTTATCAAAATTCCCCCAATTCTCTCCCCCTTCTCCCCCCTTTAGGCGGACCTCGGAAGTTAAGACTTGGAACATTATTATTATACTATATAAAGCTCGATTACCACTGACTGACTCACTGACATATTGTTCTCCCAGATGGTGAAGGGGGAGGTGGGTATATTTTTACAGATTCGTATACAAGTAACTCTGACGAGTATGGGAAAAATCCCAAACCTCCCCTTTTCCACCCCACTCTCCCCCCTCCCTATCGTATCTCGGAAACTAAGAGTCCCGTGTTTTGTTGTTTTACGGATTCGTATAGAGGAGGCTCGGAAAATTAAAATCCATTTTTCAAAGGTGCCCCCTTGCCCCCCTTCTCCCCCCCCTCTAGGTAGATCTCGGAAGTTAAGCGACTTGGAACATTTTTTTTTTCAGATTCATATCAAGGGGCCCAGAGTTGGTCAAAATGATTTTTCAAAACTCCCCCCTCTCCCCCCCTCCCCCCATCGTATCTCGGAAATTAAGAAACCTGGGTTTAGTTTTTTTACGGATTCGTATAGAGGAGGCTCGGAAAAGTAAAATCCATTTTTCAAAGTTGCCCCCCTTGCCCCCCTTCTCCCCCCCCTCTAGGTAGATCTCTGAAGTTAAGAGACTTGGAACATTTTTTTTTCAGATTCATATCAAGGGGCCCAGAGTTGGTCAAAATCATTTTTCAAAACTCCCCCCTCTCCCCCCCTTCACCCCTCCCCCCATCGTATCTCGGAAATTAAGAAACCTGGGTTTTGTTTTTTTACGGATTCGTATAGAGGAGGCTCGGAAAAGTAAAAACCATTTTTCAAAATTCCCCCCATTCTCTCCCCCTTCTCCCCCCTTTAGGCGGATCTCGGAAGTTTAGCCTTGGAACATTTTCTTTTTCAGATTCATGTCCGTGGGCCCAGAGTAGGTCAAAATTAGCTGCTCACCACGAATATTTTAACCGTGATTATTAAATCGGGCAATCAGCATTCGCTCAGAGTGAATGAACGAATGCTATAAGTGTACTCATTTGCGAAGTCACGTCGTTAGATTTAGTCAACACGAGTTTTGGTGACATCTATATTTAGTAGCATAAAATAAAATGCTTTCAACTTGAGAAGTTCGAAAACGCATTGGGATCATTATGCTAGCCTGTAGTGTCTAATTTGGATGGGTAATAACTTCACAGCGCTGTCACTGTCAATGTAATAGACATAAGATTTAACGTGGGAGCAAATGAGACAGAAAGCATTATACAGTGGTTTTGTGTTTTTGAGGGTTGTTGAGGGTTGTTGAGGGTTGTTGAGTGTTATTGTATGTTGTTGAGGGTTGTTGAGTGTTGTTGAGTGTTTTGAGTGTGGTTGAGTGTTGTTGAGTGTTGTTGAGTGATGTTGAGTGTGGTTGAGTGTTGTTGAGTGTGGTTGAGTGTTGTTCAGTGTTGTTCAGTGTTGTTGAGTGTTGTTGAGTGTTGTTGAGTGTTGTTGAGTGTTTTGAGTGTTGTTGAGTGTTGATGAGTGTTGTTGAGTGTTGTTGAGTGTTTTGAGTGTTGTTGAGTGTTGTTGAGTGTGGCTGAGTGTTGTTGAGTGTTGTTGAGTGTTGATGAGTGTTGTTGAGTGTTGTTGAGGGTTGTTGAGTGTTGTTGAGTGTTGTTGAGTGTTGTTGAGTGTTTTGAGTGTGGTTGAGTGTTGTTGAGTGTTGTTATGTGTTGATGAGTGTTGTTAAGTGTTGTTGAGTGTTGTTGAGGGTTGTTGAGTGTTGTTGAGTGTTGTTCAGTGTGGTTGAGTGTTGTTGAGTGTTGTTGAGTGTTATTGAGTGTTATTGAGTGTTGTTGAGTGTTGTTGAGTGTTGTGAGTGTGGTTGAGTGTTGTTGAGTGTTGTTGAGTGCGGTTGAGTGTTGTTCAGTGTTGTTGAGTGTTGTTGAGTGTTGTTGAGTGTGGTTGAGTGTTGTTGAGTGTTGTTGAGTGTTATTGAGTGTTGTTGAGTGTTGTTGAGTGTTGATGAGTGTTGTTAAGTGTTGTTGAGTGTTGTTGAGTGTTGTTGAGTGTTGTTGAGGGTTGTTGAGTGTTGTTGCGTGTTTTGAGTGTGGTTGAGTGTTGTTGAGTGTTGTTAAGTGTTGATGAGTGTTGTTGAGTGTTGTTGAGTGTTGTTGAGTGTTGTTGAGTGTTGTTGAGTGTTGTTGAGTGTTGTTGAGTGTGGTTGAGTGTTGTTGAGTGTTGTTGAGTGTACTTGAGTTTTATTGAGTGTTGTTGAGTGTTGTTGAGTGTTTTGAGTGTTTTGGGTGTTGTTGTGTTGTTGAGTGTTGATGAGTGTTGTTGAGTGTTGTTGAGTGTTATTGAGGGTTGTTGAGTGTTGTTCAGTGTTGTTGAGTGTTGTCGAGTGTGAGTGAGTGTTGTTGAGTGTTGTTGAGTGTTGATGAGTGTTGTTGAGTGTTGTTGAATGTTGTTGAGTGTTATTGAGTGTTGTCGAGTGTTGTCGAGTGTTGTTGAGTGTTGTTGAGTGTTGTTGAATGTTGTTGAGTGTTTTGGGTGTTGTTGAGTATTGTTGAGTGTTGTTGAGTGTTGTTGATCACAACAAATCACAAAAGACGTTAAGCCGCGTCCCCACTAGAGCCATGCGGCTTAACGTCTTTTGACGCGAAAACTGTTTGACGCGCTAAAATAAGAAAAAAAAAAGACTTATTTTGTTGGCTGACGTATTTTGTAGAAACAATTTTCTTGGTAAAGTTTAAAGTTTGGCGGTGTAAATCACAAGTTAAAATAAGTGATTCCAGTGACAATTATAGCAATTTATTAACAACAACTCCACAACTTGTGTAGTATAAAGTAGTATATATCACTCGAGGGTAAGTACAGATTACTCCCCTTGGTGAATAAATAGCTATTATTACAAAATCCTATAAGTGCTAAGGATTACTGTCCAATTCTCAAAATTTTACAAGGGTAAGAAATACTCCTCAAAAACACGACCCCGCGAGCTGCTTGCAGCTCGCGCAACGCCCAAAATCTAGTAATATTATAAAGCTGAAGAGTTTTTTTGTTTGTTTGTTTGGTTGAACGCGCTAATCTCTGGAACTACCAGTCGGATTTGAAAAATTCTTTTTACGTTAGATAGCCCAATTCTTGAGGAAGGCTATATAACATCACGCTATGACCTTTAAGAGCCGAGCAAAAAGAAAAAAGTCAGAAATAACGCTAAGCAAAAACGAATTAATAGCACGGGCAGGCGATGCGATGCGACGGGGTGGGTCGGAATAACAAGAAATTTCACGCGGACGAAGTCGCGGGCAGAAGCTAGTATGAACTAATAAATTAGCATTCTAAAAAATATTGTTGGAACTGCTGAAGACTGTAAATAAAAACTATCTTTGCATTATATAAATTCAATCTCATAGCACATGTCGTCCCTCGCATAGTCCTACCGACCTATCTCATTTTTTGACTGATTTGGGTTGGGACAACTACATTTTTCTATTCGTGATTCTTTACACTTTTTACTAACGTACCTCATGTTATTGGATCTCAAAATATAACCATTTTGAAATGCAACAAAATGTAAAGAATCACGAATGGAAGAGTGTAGTTGTCCTGACTCAAATCGGCTAAAAAATGAGATAGGACTTTTAATGCGAGCGATGATGTGTGAGCACTATGTTTGTACATACCTGTTATGTATAAAGCTACGATTTACTGGGTACGTCTTTCATTGACTTAAATGTGCTCTGGCGGCTGAGAGTATGTCATGCTCACTCAAATGACTCGCTGGTGATGGCGTGTGTGATCATTAATTTCCCTTCAAAATGGTTGAGCAGAAAGGTGCTGATCCATACGTCCTGGCTGGTCCTGGTCGTGAACACATTAATGATGTAACCAATATTTTGTAGTAACAATATTTAAAGAGTGTCCGTAGAGTTTCTTGCTCGTTCTTCTCCATAAGTCATCATCTGCCTAGCCTTTTCTCAACTATGTTAGGGTCGGCTTGCAGTCTAACCGGTTGCAGCTGAATACCAGTATTTTACATGGAGCGACTGCCTAAGTTATCTGACCTCCACAACCCAGTCACTGGGTAGGTAATACGTTTCCCCTTGGTAAGATTGGTTGTCAGACTTTCAGGTTTCTGAGGACCCGCAACGACTGTCAAAGATCCATGAATGACCGCCCGGACCAACCAACTTCTCCATAAGTAATGAAATAAATACTTTGAGTTTGATGTAGAAGTATTCCTTGACGCCTAGGACAAAACTCTTGAACAAACGAGAGATTAATTATCATTACTTTTATTTTGGTAACAAACCATTGCAGAAAATGGAACGTCATTCTGACTGACAGTGACAGTACTAACTGTCAAGGTTTTTTTTGGCGGGATTTCTTCGAGTGAAGTCTAGTTGGCTGTTTTAATTATTCGCAAATTGATTCCTAGTGGATATTGTGATGTAAAATTGGTGTAGTTTTGTATCTCAAGTGTCTGCGCAACTGGACAATATGTGGAATCATTGAAACAGACGCGATCCCGGTAAAATGGAGCTGAGAATTTTTTTGTAGTTTTGGCTACCTCAGCGAAGTTTACCGGGAAACTTGATTCGATACATTTGCTGCCAAATACTCCTAATACATTAGAATGTGTACACCCATATTCTAATGCCACGTTAGACTCAAACAAAAATTGTAACTGATGACTAGGCAGCATGGTCTCAGACCTTGGCCTTTAAAAAAAAAAAAAAAGTACTAACTGTCAATGTCAAATGTCACAACACTAGCTTAACCTAACCTGAAAATCTAATAAATAGAAGCGAAGAATTTATAGAATATTCTATTAAAATGTCGGGTAGGAGCATGTTCTTGAAGCCCGGATTCGTCCGGGCGCCGTTGCAAAACGGCGTTGGCCGTTATGTGTGTCAGTTACAACGAGTTGTGCTCAAATTCTGTAAAAGCAATGGATCTAGTCGTGGAATGAGGTAACTTATACAGCGGTGTCTGTGCTGTGTGCATAGACACAGCTGCACTCTTGAGCATTGTGCACTACAATCATCTCCCGTACCGAAGGCTGGTCCGCTAAAATTGGTGGCCAACATTCAGTCAGGAGGACTTTATTTATTATAACGAGATATCCTATCACACCTGACCTATTTTGTTTCAGAGATTTCATTGAACAAGACCTAGTGGAATTTGCGAAGGTGAATCCAGGTGTTGTTGTATATTTAAAGCCCCGCAGACATAGAGGACCTGTGGTTGTTGCTGAATATTGTAAGTTGTCTTTACCTACATAACCAACCCACAGTCCCTAGTGGTGTGTGGTGTACTACGTCCCACTCCCTCTCACAGAGAGGAGGCCTGGACCGCAATGTTCAGTAGCGCGATGCTACGGGCTGATGATGATGATTACCCAACTTAGCAAAATGTTTACTCAAACAACGACAGACTTACATGTATACATACATTTTTTATTTCATACATTAAAAAATGTTCTCCGTTTAAAAGTAGAAAGAAAAAATTACATGAAAACTTTTTTTTTATTTTATTGAGTTTAGGTTTCGATAGCCATCACATCAGTTTTTTTTTTCAATCATATTTTAATCAACAGCTGTCATTAACCAAAACAACATCTTTTCCAGTAAATGGAGACCGGGTATGGATGAGCATGCACAACAAAACGCACTCAGAAATTACAAAATTTATCGACATCCTGCGCACACAACAAGGAGACAACTCCACGACACGTCTGCGCAAATACCAGTATACAGACTACCCGTCCATTCAAGGACCCTGGACTCCGTTCACTTACAAGATACCTGAGTTAAACACTGCAGAATTACCAGACCCAGCATTTGGTGCTAATAATAGGTTACCTAAAACGGCAACAGAGGAGTTACGCTTAATGTTTGAGGCCCAGAAGCTCAGTGGAAAGAGTGAGGACTTGAAAACGGCTGAGTGAATGTGATTGTGTTAGATGTATAGTGTTTGTATAGTTATAATAAAGTTGTTAGTACTTCATATTTTTGTTGATTTTTTTTTGTAATCCTTTGGGCTGGTTTAATGGCTGAAGATTACCGCTGCAACGGATCACAGCGCATCGCATTTTATTACAAAAAGCGCGGTGCGGCCCGCATGTGTAGGTACAACCCGCGAGAGTTCACTTGATTTGAATTTTAATGATAATTTTGCATGCCTGAATTGGTGCAACACAGTGGACTGCGCATTCATTTGACATCTAGAAATGTATTATTATGTACTGTGTTCAATAAACATTTGAATTTGAGACCTGAGCGGCCCCTCCCCGACCTCCGCGCGCTTACGTCATCTGAGCGAAGTCAAAAGTTAACTCTTGCGGAATATAATGTGCGATGTTTCATACATAAAAATACTTTTAGAAAAAAACAGACTCCCACAAAAATACTACTGTGAATAAAAATAAGTAACGATTTCGGAAGTCGGTTTTGTATTATAGTTTTTTTTTCCTTGGCAAAAATTGTAGTGTAGTTACAACAGCAGCTCGTCATGCCGCATGCCTTACCCATTGAAAGGTTTCAGAGTTGTAAATCCAATTTTTTGTTTTGGAAAAGGTTAATAAAAGATCATCCAGTAATCTTTAAACAAACAAAAACACACACATACAGCGTGTGTGGAGGCCAAAGGTGCCATAGGAATCTTTTGTGACCTCTCCAAGGCATTTGACTGCGTTAATCACGAAACCTTACTCTTGAAATTTGAGCATTACGGACTAGGTAAACTTTCTCTCAGTTTAGTAAAATCTTATTTTAATTATAGACAACAAATAGTTCATAAAAATGGTGTCAATTCACTTGGTTTAAAAGTAAAAATGGGTGTTCCACAAGGCTCGTCATTAGGTCCTTTCCTCTTTGTAGTATATAAACTAGCTGACCCGACGAACTTCGTACCGTCCCGCCAGCCGCTCTGCCCCCGCTTTTTAAATCTCTGATATCTTCTAAGATATTCATTTTAATGATATGCTGTAAGGGGCAATTTTGATCTCCAAGGGCCTCCCCTAAATCCCTCCAGGCATCCTTTTCTAAAGCCACCTTGATCTAACCCTTGCGGTACGCGTCTAGGTCGTCGCGCCACCTGTTCCTGGGCCGTCCATCCTTAGGCACCCACCGTGTGGAGACTGTTGCCTAGCGGTTACTGTGCATTCGGCCGATGTGACCCGCCCAATCCCGTCTTCCTATCATCATAGGAAAAGATGGATGGATTGTGTGATGATATCTATTTATCGTTATTTATTTATTTATTGTTTAGTTTTGCAATGTTACTCAATATCACGGTTTTTATACATAGGTACCTACTCGTTACTGTTTTTATGTGACACTAATTTATTTTTATTTATTTACTTAATTATGCATACACATTACACACATCACGATGCAGTATAAAACTGATTTACATCCGTCACCTCACACATCAGGTCTAGTTGAAAACCAGCGTCAGGCACCAGTTGTCTGGCATTTTTGCTGAACTGGGCCTTTTTGGGGCAGCCGTGAGGCACACTTTCCTCCTAATTTCTTACATCGGACTTTGCACTTTTTATTTTTATCTTATTTTTTATTCTGATGTACGACTAATATCTAACTACCTGGTGTATTGTGTGTCTCTTAGTCTGTGCTAAATAAATGTATTTTCTTTCTTTCTTTCTTTCTATATGATATGGAAGAGAAGGGAGTCAATGATAGCGTGACGGTTGACAGGGGAGAATGGATGAAGAAAACGTGTTGAGCCGACCCCAAGTAACATGGAGATGATGCAAGCAAACACGGACAAAAGCAAGTATGTATAAGATTAATAAATAAAAACCAGCCAGTGTTTTCCAAATCGTTTATTTAACAATAAAATCTATTTACAAAAATGTACAACGCTGAAATGAAAAATTTATAATTTAAATAATAAGATATTCATCACATACCATCGTCTTTATTTAAGAGATAATTCATATTATTACAATTTAATCATCAAATTCGATTGCACATCGGAGAACAATAATTGTGTTCATCTATAAGAAGCAGCTAACATGATTTGTATTCATACCTAATCAATGAAAACTACTTAGGCTACGATCTCTTTAAAATGTCACATATGCTAGAGACAGCGTGCGGTGACGTCACGTCGGACGACCGACACGCCGCCGCGCCGCGGCTGCCCCGGTTGCAAAACCGTTCGTTGCTGCCGTCGCACCTGGCGGTCACGGGCGGTGTACGAGCGAGACCGCACCCTGTGTATATACTATATTTTTATGATGCGACGCCGCAACGCAGTGTTGTGGCCTCGCCCGTAGCCATAAGAACAGATTACCCGCGTCAGAGGCAACACTGATGGTTGATATCGCATACTCGCATAGTTTTTACTCAGTCGGCGAATTTTTCAACAAAAAATCATGACGTCAGTCCTACCACTTTAGAAATGCATTGTAATGATTTTTTTATAACTACGTTATTAGTTTATGTTACTCAACTTACATAAATAGCTAGTTCATGTATTAAATATTTGCATGCAATCATTACATAGCGGAATGTGTCTGCGCTGAAATTTTGTATATCATCTTTCGTACCTATCACATTTTATGCAAATAAACAGTTTTGATTTGATTCGAGCTGCGACTTACCATAAGTCGAAATCTGCACGGACGTACTAAAAATATCAGCTCATAAATCGACAAATAAAATAAATACATTTTTTAGGAATGCATTTTGAAAATTTAGGTTTAATTAAACATATACAGAGTGGGCAAAAAATCGTGGAACAAACGAAACAGGGCGATAGTTAGGGTTATTTGCAGTAAAAAATTGGAGCAGAGATTATGTGATTCAGCGTCACCGACCCAAGCGTGACGGTTAAGTTTCGTTCACTGTTCAAAAAGACAAGCACAAAGTGCACCTAAAGAAGTTTTCACTTCAATAAAAAATAATAAAACAGGGTCAAATTAAATTAACTAGCGAAACTCCACGGACGTGGTGGGTGGAGATATAAATATATCTAAACACTATACCTAAACAAAAAGTTTTATTGTGGGGTCATAGACCGTAGATAGTGTTACTTGAAATATGGATTAAAAATCAGCTTTCTATTGTGTAAACTTCACAGATGTGATGATATCTCTACATGATAAAAGAAAACCGATTTTCTCAACTCACAGTTTAAGCAACAACACAACCAGCGATCGTTGAACCCCAAAAAAAAAAAACATCAAAAAAAACTGGTTTTTTTTATTTTATCGTGTTGAGATATCGCATCACGACTGCGGAGTTTCACTAGCTAACTTAATGTGACCCTGTATCAAAACTCAAATAGGAATAACACTTATTTCTAATTTACTCTAGCAACACTACTTCGATTCTATTAATTCTATTAGTTAGTCTCACGGACATTATGATCAGTACCCCGGAATGAAGACACATCGATCTATATAAAGACATGCCTCTCTGGGCTACTGGTCACAAACGCTACAGCTGAGCATAAGGTCCTGGGTGCGATTCCCCGCACGCGTAACATAACCACAATAGAAACTGGTTCCTCTAAATGGACTCGGTCCAGAATTCGCTTACTTGTTTGGCGCCATCACCAGCGTCCATCAGTTCCTGTAACATGCAGCTGACAGGACACGCAGGACACGATATAAAGTGTCCCATCGTTTGTGGAACAGCACCACATTTACACTCCAAGGCGGAGTCATTTATGATTCTATGAATCTCCACCTGAACAGCAGTGTGATTCTGTAACCATCTCACCGTGAAAAGTTAGGTGAAAGGAACGTGGAGTAAGGTGTCAACAGTGTCAATTCCCAGCAAAAACAAACTCACATCACCTAAGTATTCACGGTGAGATTTTTTACAGAATCGACCAGCTGGTTTTCCACGCTTCGGCCAACCTGGGTCCGGAGTCTGTATAAAGACTTCCAGGTTACCCAAGGTAACTAACTTATGTCCAGGTGGGAGGTCTTCAGCGGGTGGAACGAATGCGAATGGGATGCATAAAAGGAGCCACCCCGAGCGACGTTTCTACAGAGAAACGGGTTTTGTCAACAGAAGAATAAACAAAAAAAAAAACAGTGGCACTCCGGGAGCGCCGACAGAAGTGAAAACTTGAACAATTACGTGTGTATTTCGTGAATCGTCTTATAAACAAAACACGCGCGGTACCGGCTACGGCCATCCGTCTTACGAATTTTCAATCAGGTCACGTGTCCTGACGCGAGTTTAAAATTTTTTACCCATTACAAAAATAAGTGTACAACGCCGCTAAGTTTTCACTTCAAAAAAAAGTTTAAAAACTAAAACCCGACAACTGAAAAGGATGAAACAAGAAAGTACCTTCCCGTGGTCGCATGCCGCTGTACAACATACTTCTAAGCTATGCAATCGGGTTGCAGGTTTAAACCATCGAGTCATTTTTTTATTTCAAACCTTATTCCTACAACGTTAAGGTTCTAATTACAAAAATTTCACATCAGACCCGAGTTACGTTGTCAATTTTGTATTAAGAACTTTACTGACAACGGAATAAAGTTGAAAATACAATAACGGGTTCGAATTTTTGCGCTGCAGTGACGTTTAAGGCGAAAGCGCCAGGGTAGCCCGCGAAATTCAATTATTTTTAGGTTTTTTGGAATTTGCTGGTCAGTATTAAGTTGTACGTTGATTAATATATGAATCGCGGCCGCAAGAAATATGTTTTTACAGAATTATAATCATTAAAGTCATCAACACAACTCTCTAAGACCACGTAAGTCCCAAGAATAACTGTTTCATAAAATCATCATTCTTTGGACTTACGTGGTCTTAGAGAGTTGTGTTGATGACTTTAATGATTATAATTCTGTAAACACATATTTTTTACGGCCGCGATTCATATATTAATCAACGTACAACTTAATGCTGACCAGCAAATTGCAAAAAACGTAAGAAAATTTGAATTTCGCGGGCTACCTTAGCGCTTCCCCCTTAACTCGCTTTGTAATGTGACAATAAACAGTATTATTGTAACTTCGACTTTTTAAATTGTACTAAATGTATTAAGTACAGTTCTGTTTCAAGTATAGAGCTTAAAACTCACGAACGCGCGACTTGTGACTCTTATCATTAGAATCAGTAATACAACTTGTTAGGTTAGTATATTCCCAAAATGTCAAGAATATTGCACATCGACCTTTGGAAAGAGACAATCGGGTAATTTCGGCTTCGTAGAGCGTTATCTCTGTCGCACGAAATACAAACAGTCCTGTATCTATTAGGAGCTGTGAAAACAATTATGATTTGCTTCTTTTGATAATTATTTTTATTCTTTGTATAAAATACAAAAAAAGGTAAAGGTCGATGTGCAATATTTATCGCCGGGTACTGTACAAGCGTTTACTTTGTGTAAATTATTTCATCACCACTGCTCTCAAAATGGTGAAAGAAAACATCGTAAGGAAACCGGCATGTCCTAGAACCAAAAATTCGAAGACATGTGACATCTACCAACCCGCACTGGGCCCGCGTGGTGGATTACGACCCATTCCGACTCACAGAGAGAAGGCCTGTGTCCCAGCAGTTGGAACAGCCACCTGTGCTGCTGGGGTGTTTGTTGCGCCACTTCTTCTCCCCAGCGAAAGCACTAGGAAGTGGTGAAGGGCGGGCGTGCCGGGGGGACTGTCTTTTGTAATTTTGACGTTCGAAAAGTGCTGATTCTCAGACTAATTTGAATAAATGACATTTGATTTTTTTATTGCAGGGTCAAATCAAATTACCTAGCGAAACTTCGCAGCTGTGATAGGTATCGTATCTACTCTCGATAAAATAAAAAGATTTGGTGTTTTTATTTTAGGGGTCATCGACCCTGATAGTGTTACTTGAAGTATAACTTCTGAAAATATGTTTTATCATGTTTAGATAAGGATACAAACCAAGTCTGGAAAGTTTACACAAAAAAAAACAGATTTTTTTTAAGGTGAATGGGTAGTTGAGACCGCGAAATTCAAATTTTCTTATGTTTTTTGCAATTTGCAGGTCAGTGTCAGGTTGTATCTTGATCAAAATATGATTCGCGACAATAGCAGGTACATATTTAGAGAAGTATAATCATAAGAATCAATAATACACCTTTCTAAGTTAGATTTCTACCACTAACACTTTTCCATAAGAGATTGGTGGTTGGTGGTAGAAATCTAACTTATAAAGATATATTAAAGATTCTAATGATTATAATCCTCTAAATATGTACCTGTTATTGTCGCGAATCATATTTTGATCAAGATACAATCTGACACTGACCTGCAAATTGCAAAAAACGTAAGAAAATTTGAATTTCGCGGTCTGCCACTACCCATTCACCTTAAATTAAACACTTTGTAACTAAATATTTCAAGTAAACACACTAACAGCGGTCGATGATCCACAAAAAATATTCAATTTTTTTTTTATTTATCATGTTTAGACCCGTACGCATAATACGCGCATTGACGTGGAGTTGCGGACACCAGCCCGTATTACCTATTACCTATCACTGCAGTTTCGCGGAGTTTCGCTAGCTAATTTAATTAGACCCGATTTAAGCTGATTATGCTTTTGACCTCCTAGGCGTTCCCTCTCCGGCCTTTCATCTTGCATTTGTAAGTCGCCATTCATTCATACTCTCAACAAGACCAAAGCGGCCGTCCATTAATCACGTGATGTTTTTTCGGCATTTTTAACCCCCCCCCCCCTCCCCTTGGTGATACATTTTGAGGTTTAAGACTACCCCCTCCCCTACTATATCACGTGTACCTACAAAGAATCATTAATTTAAAGTATCATCTAATTTTATTAAGTACCTATAGAAAATTACGCGCGTTGCCGAAAAAATAAATACACGTGATATATTAGTACACCCCCCCCCCTCTCCCTTGTGATGCTTGGTGATTTTTTATGGACAACTCCCCCGACTTTCGAGCCTCACGTGATTAATGGACAGCCCCATACCATCGAAGCATACTCTTTTCAATGATTAATCTAATATTCATCAGCCATGATGAGAACTACTAAAGCAGTCCATCCGTTGAAGGGCTTGCATCCCGAACCCTTGCCGTCCTCGCTTGAATATTGCTCGAACAGGTACCCCGTCCGTTTGTATTCGTTTAGAATGTTACCTGTAAAAAGAAAGAAATTAAAGCCCCTTTCCCACTATCTCGAGACGACAGAATATCGTGTCGTTTAAAGCGTCGTGACTTTTTTATTATTTTTCAGGATGGGAAATCATCGAATGGGGGTCCCGCTCTGAGTGGAGCGGAAAGGAGTTTCAGACTCTTACTGACTAAAACCCACCCGTGTTCCTTCCTTAGCCCTTTATGTTCCGGGCCAGCGGTAACCCTTTCGGACAATCCCGCTGACCCGGCAGGCTTCGGCCCTGACGGACCCCTTTGGTTGATGCTGACATCTCTTTGAGGCGCGCGTGGAACACGTACAATGCGTGCCACGAAAGATGAGACTTGACACACCACGTGGTTTGTCTTGCGCAGAACACGATTTTAGGTATCTTTAGCGATATGAGGTCTGAGTGCGGGACGGGACCGGACGTCATAGGGGCGGCGGAAAGAGCGGGGGAGGCGGGGTCAAGTCTCATCTTTCGTGGCACGCATTTTACGCGCCATCCGGCACGGGCCTGGTCCTGATCGGACGGTGAGCTACCCATTACTCTCCGCCCGCAGGCCCGCGCCCACGGTGGCCGGGAGTCGTCGCACGGTTCGTGTATTTAAATGGAGGTGTTCACATATAGGGCTACACGATTAACTGTCGTCCACGACTTTTTTTTATTGCAGTGACGACAGATTGTCACGTCAATGGGAACGGCTAGCACGACAGTCGTAAAACGATAAAAAAAAACGTCACGACTTATGGCGACGACAAATCATGTGTCGTTATTGCGACTATCTAACGTAGCACGTGTCACACAAACGACAAGGCGACTGCTGTGAACAGTAAAAATGTCGTCACGATCCAATGGGAACTGTTAGCTACGACAGTCGTTCAACGATAAAATATTTCGACGACACAGTGACGATAAACAGTCGATATAATGAAAACAGTCGTCCAACGATAAATTAATCGTCACGACATAGTGGAAACGCGCTCGCCAGCCTCGCTCACAGTGGACAGGCAGCCTAAGCTGCCTGTCCACTGTGAGCGAGGCTGTGGAGCGGAGAAGCGGAGAAATATTAACCAATAGGATTGCACAAAATCTCCGCTCCTCTTCAGTGGAAACCAGACAAAACGAGCGATAAATTACAAGAAACCATGAAATTGTTTGAAGATAATGAAAAAAAAAAATAAGCTGGATGGTGTCGACAGTTTCTATATATATGTACCTCTGAGAAGAAATGGCAAAACAAACTCAGGTGTCAAAGTATAGAGGTAACGCGAGGTAGTTTATAGGAACCCAGCTCATAAGTACTAGGCTCACATAAAATCAAGAAGTCTTAGTAATACTCACGAACAACATTGTCCCGAAGTCTCGCGTTCAGCTCGGCCGCTCTCACCGCATGCGGGCTCTCCATGCTAGCGTAGTACTTCAGAATTGATAGCGCGAGGTAGTTTATAAGAACCCAGCTCATAAGTACTAGGCTCACATAAAATCAAGAAGTCTTAGTAATACTCACGAACAACATTGTCCCGAAGTCTCGCGTTCAGCTCGGCCGCTCTCACCGCATGCGGGCTCTCCATGCTAGCGTAGTACTCCAGACTTGACAGCGCGAGGTAGTTTATAGGAACACAGCTTATAAGTACTAGGCTCACATGAAATCAATAAGTCTTAGTAATACTCACGAACAACATTATCCCGCAGTCTCGCGTTCAGCTCGGCCGCTCTCACCGCATGCGGGCTCTCCATGCTAGCGTAGTACTACTCCAGACTTGACAACGCGAGGTAGTTTATAGGAACACAGCTTATAAGTACTAGGCTCACATAAAATCAAGAAGTCTTAGTAATACTCACGAACAACATTATCCCGCAGTCTCGCGTTCAGCTCGGCCGCTCTCACCGCATGCGGGCCCTCCATGCTGGCGTAGTACTTCAGACTTGACAGCGCGAGGTAGTTTATAGGGACCCAGATCTGGCCCCTCCAGTATGGCGGATCATGTTCTGTATTTCTTTTCATGTATAGTGGAGCTGATTTTGAAAGGGATCTGGAAAAATGACATGTAATGTTAAAAAAAAACTGGCTAAGTGCGAATCGGATTCGCGCACGAAGGGTTCCGTACCACAAAAACACTGTTGTATGGGAGCCCCCCTTAAATATTTGTTTTATTCTGTTTTTAGTATTTGTTGTTATAGCGGCAACTGAAATACATCATCTTTGAAAATTTCAACTGTCTAGCTATCACGGTTTATGAGATACAGCCTGGTGACACACAGACAGACAGACGGACAGTGGAGTCATAGTAATAGGGTTCGGTTTTTACCCTTTGGGTACGGAACCATAAAAACGTCTGGGGTCGGAGGACCCCCGGCAGGTGCGAAGTTCAAAATAAAAATCCAAGATGGCGGCTACGAAAATGAAAAAAATTACGAACATTTGTACATTTCTGCAGACATCATCTTGGATTTTCAATTTGGCCTCACTAACGGCTTCAGGACCCTCAAAAACCATGTAAACTATCTCTCTTTGCCGGGTCAGCGGGATTGTCCGAAAGGGTTACCGCTGGCCCGGAACATAAAGGGCCAAGGAAGGAACACGGGTGGGTCTTAGTCAGTAAGAGTCTGACACTCCCTTACGCTCCACCCATTTCCCATCCTGAAAAAAAAGAAGATGGCTGGGGTAGACTGGACGCGGAAGGCAGAGGACAGGGTTTTCTGGCGCAGCCTGGGAGAGACCTAAGTCCAGCAATGGACTGCGATAAGCTGAGTTTATTGAATAAGCTGTTTAAAAACTTGGGTGACAGAATGTGGAAAGCTGACAAATTTTCCCAAACAACTTTGAACGTTATGCTTTAGCGATAAAGTTGAAAATCTATTAAAGGAATTTGACAGATTGTAGTAGCTCGATGTGCTGGCGTCTGTACTATAGGTACCATTGAGGAAACTTATATCTGCCCAATTTGAAAACAAAATCCCGTGCATACGATGACCACATCTATTAGCAAACGTTACTATAGCGGCAAAGCGCTGCATGCAAGAATAGCCCTTACGGTATATAGATGTAATGTACACTTCTGCACGACTCTTCAGAGTATACAAATATGAAAAATAAAAACAATGGCACTCCGGGAGTGCCGACAGAAGTGAAAACAAAACACAAACTGAATACTTTGCCATCACTCACTGACATATCGGATATACATTAAAACCGAATACATCCCGAGGACATCCGAAGCGGGTATTTTTTAATCGTCTTTTATAAACAAAACACTTGCGGTGTCGATTACGGTAACAGTGGCGCGAGTTCAATGGTTTTGTTCCCCATCTCAAAAAACGCCCAACGCGCCTAAAGAAATTTTCTCTTCAAAAATCTTTCAAATATATTTTTTGTAAAAATATAAGTAATTTAAAAGAGTGTCCATGGAGTTTCTTGCCCGTTCTTCTCCATAGGTACCTACGCTTTGGAATGGGCAACTAGCTTCATATTTTCTGACTGACCGACTTCTTGACAATTCAAAAGTGCCTGTAAATGGTTTAATTGAAATAAATGCTTTGAGTTTGAATATTTGATTATAACGGTGGACTTACCTTAAACCGTAAGGTGACCACAACAATTCAGGTTTGTCTAAATCTTGCAATATTTTGCCTAACTTCTCGCTGTCTGGCTTCAGGACTTTCAGTAACATTGGGAACAGGCTCACGTATCCTGAAAAAAAATGTCGATTTTAGTTGTATTCTTTAAGGGGGAAGCGCTAAGGTAGCCCGCGAAATTCAAAATTTCTTACGTTTTTTGCAATTTACTGGGTCAGTATTAAGTTGTACGTCCATCAAAGTATGATTCGCGGCCGTAACAGATATGTATTTACAGAATCATTTTCATTAGAATCAGTAATACAACTTGTTAGGTTAGTATAATCCCAAAAAGTCAAGATTTCATGAAATAGTCTTTCTGTGGGATGACTTTAATGATTATAATTCTGTAAACACATATTTCTTACGGCCGCGATTCATATTTTAATCAACGTACAACTTAATACTGACCAGCAAATTGCAAAAAACGTAAAAAAAATTAATTTCACAGGCTACCCTGGCGCTTTCGCCTGGAAGGCGAATGTGAGTGGAAACGCATTGAGGAAACGCCCTGGAAGGACATACAGCGCTACTTTGTAGATATGTAAATTGTTTATCACGGGTTTTTTTTTAATGTACAGACGCCAGCACATCAAGCTACCCAAAACTTAAACATTAAATATTATGTGGGTCCATACTAAGACTTGCACATACAATGCGTGCCACGAAAGATGAGACTTGACCCCGCCTCCCCCGCTCTTTCCGCTGCCCCTATGACGTCCGGTCCCGTCCCGCACTCAGACCTCATACCGCTAAAGATACCTAAAATCGTGTACTGCGCATGTCAAACCACGTGGTGTGTCAAGTCTCATCTTTCGTGGCACGCATTGTACCTAGTAGTTAAACGATGCAATATTTGTCAATTCATGTCAATTCAAAATATGTAATTAAAAATATGTTTTAATGTTTGTAAAGGCGAAATATAGCCCATGTAACAAAAATTAATCACTATCTGTGTACAAATAGAATAAGATCATTTGTAAACACTGCTTGTAACAACCTTTGAAGTAATAAAGACCTAGAAAAATCAATCAAATCAGTCTTACCAAGGAGTATTGTATTACCCAGTAATTAGGTTGTGGAGGTCAGATAAGTAGTCGCTCCATGTAAAATACTGGTATTCAGCTGCATTCGGTTAGACTGGAAACCGACCCCAACATGGTTGGGAAAAGGCAAGGCAGATGATGATAATTCATCACGTCTGTGGAGTTGCGCTAGCTAATTTGACCCAGTATGTCTCTTTAGGGCGTTTCCACTCACATCTACTACCTTGTAAATACTTTTTGCACGTCGTATAACTTACCAAACGCAGAGGTGACCAGTTTCAGCTGAGGAGGCACGGTAACACTCCTGATAACCCTGGCACCCTCGGAGGGATTCTTAGGTTGCTGGCGAACCAACTTGACACCGTCAGTGTGGAGTCCTAGAAAGAACACATAATATTATAAAGGCGAAAGTTTGTGAGTGTGTTTGTATGTTTGTTACTTCTTCATTCACAAACGGCTGAATGGATTTGGATGAAATTTGCCACACAGGTAGTTTATAACCAAGATTAACACATAGTATACTTTTTATCCCGATATTTCCACAGGATTGACAAGTAAAACCACGGGTCGCTGCTAGTAAATTATATTTTTAAATATTAGAATATAAAAAATATAAAAACATTTAAAAATATATAAAAAAATAGTAGCCCACCGGTATCGGGAACAGGGTTCAAGCTACCGGCGGTCATGGCTCCAGAGAGAGGAACCTACTAACAATGCGGACCGTGTCCAGAAGTACCGCTTTCTGAATCAAGCCCTTGATCCAGCTGCCCAACGAGAGCCTCCTCAGGTGTTGGTCGAGACTCTTGGCTATTAATCCATTGGCTGTCACGACTATCGGCACAATGATCGCTGAGTCCACACCCCACATGTCGACAACCTCGCGAACCAAGTCAAGATACTCGATTTGTAAAATTATTAAGAAAATTGTGTTGACCGTAGTATTACTTTATGCATTTAAAATTGAGCCTTATTGGCTTGATATAATATTTAATTTTCTTTGACTCAATCGGCCGTCACTATGGCAAAATAAAGTTTTTTTTTTTTCTTAATACATTAAAAGTTACTGAAATCGATTCAATAGTCAATTATGAACAAACTACTTTCAGAACTTGCTTTTTTTTTAATGTTGCCCCACACTAGGAATTACTCCTGTATCGTGGGTGCGTTTACAAACATTTAAATTCACATACACAAACAGCCAGACCCGGAACAACTACCTGTAGGCAATACAAATATTTGTTCCGTGCGGGAATCGAACCCGCGACACGCAGCGCAGCAGTCGCTCAGCTCAGCCTCTGCGCCAACCGTGTCGTCAAGTTCAAGTTCCATGTAATATTGACCAGTTGCTATTGTTGCGCGCCACAAATAATGCTTGATACATGGCGACATTAGTTACCACTAGCGCCATCTAGTATCGGATAGCGGAACTAGTACTTTGGTACAAGGACCTTGACCCTACTTGACCTTTTTCTAAGTACTAGTAATTCCGAGAACTATCGACGTCGAGTCAGTCGGGACCGGTATGTACTCGAACGTTCTAGATGTTTATGTACTAGCTCTGCGGCACTATATAAGGCCGGGTGGGCCGCGAGACACACATAGTTTCGAATAAGCGATACGAGCGATAGCATCGAAGGCGATATTCGAGTGCGACTTAAGAGTGATCAGTAAGTGCAATTGTGTTTCTTATTAGTGTGTTTGAATTGTAATTAGTGTTGTGATTAAAGTGTCAAGTTTTGGTGATTGAATCGGCAGTTTTTATTGTCACGAACCCCAAGCTCGTAACAATTGGTGTCAGAAGCGAGATTTAAAAACCATGCCGATTTTACCCAAAGACGACATGGAGGGTATCCGTACCCGGAGTCAACGCCAGCAAGAGACGGACCAGAGGCGATTTGGTGGAGCAATGCCGCAGGGGTCGGAAGGCCAGCTACCGACCACGGAGGCCAGCCCTTCCACAGCTGCTCCAGCATCATCAGCACCAGATTTTGCTGCTCTGATGATGATGCTGCAGGAGCAGGCTCGTCGACAGGAGGAACAGGCCCGCCGACAGGAGGAACAGGCCCGCCGACAGGAGGAACAGGCTCGCCGACAGGAGGAACAGGCTCGTCGACTGGAAGAACAGCTCCAGCGGAACAAGGAGGAACAGGTTCGCCAACAGGAGGAGCAGGCGCGCCGCCAGGAAGAGCAGATGCTCCTTATAAAGGACCTTCACTCTACCTTCGGGAAAGACATGAAGGAAGTGAAGGATAAGGTTGCTCAACATGACAACCGCCTGTCGGAAGCTGAAATCCGAATCGACCAAGTTAAAAACCAGGTTGACAACGTGATGGCTGACGTGAAGGAAACCGTGATGGCTGACGTGAAGGAAACCGTGATGGCTGACGTGAAGAAAATGCTGGATTACCTGAAACTGGGTGATGGAATCGCAGCTCCCGTAGCTACAACACCTTCGCTACGTGGATTCAAAGTGCCACCGTTCGACGGAACTTCTTCCTGGTCGGCCTACAAAATCCAGTTTGAGGTTGTCATGAAGGCGAACGGGTGGAATAAAAGTCAGGCCATGACTGCCCTCACCCTGGGCCTGCGTGACCAGGCCTTAACTGTCCTGGAAGCTCTCGGTAAGGAAGTGACTTACGAGCAGCTCCTTGAGGCTTTGGAGGCTCGGTATGGCGACGCTCACCTGGAACACGTGTTCCGTGCGCAGCTCAAGGATCGCGTGCAACGCAGCAATGAAAACCTGCAGCAGTGGGCCCTGGAAGTGGAGAAGCTGGTTCGCAAAGCTTACCAGTCCGTACCTGCACTTATTGATGGGAACCTGGTGCAGGCATTCATCGACGGCATCCGCGACCCGGAAGTTAGAGTTGCTGTGAGGCTCGGTCACCACGAGACGCTGAAGGACGCCTTGGCCCATGCACTGGAGGTGGAAGCTGTGCGGCAAGATCATCGTTCCCATCGCGTCAGGGAGGTTGCAGCGGCTACAGTTCGCGAGCGCAGTAAAGGATACAGCCCTAGGTGCTATGGCTGTGGTGAAAGGGGCCACCTTCGATCCAGTTGCCCTAAGCGGACTGCAGAAAGGGAAGGTGGCTGGACTCGAGAGGGTAGTGCGGCTAACAGCACCGCCCAGCAGCAGCAGGACGGCTTTGTGGTTAAACACCGCAGCGGGAAGTCTCTTGGCAACACAGATGCATTGTCAAGAAGACCTTGTCCTGAAGACTGCAAGCACTGTACTAAGCAGGAAAGTAAGGAAGTGGTACCTGTAAGGATGCTCAGGACAGACCTCAGCAACGAGTGGAAGGAGAGCCTACAACGTGCACAGCAGGAAGATTCGGACATCAAGCCAATTCTGGAGTGGATAAAGGCCAGAGCTCCTAAGCCCCGGTGGAGTGACGTCTCAGCGATGAGTTCAGTCACAAAAAGCTATTGGGCCCAATGGGATAGCTTGGTGGTTCAGGATGGAGTCCTGTGCCGTAAATGGGAAAATGCTCGGGGAGATAGCTGTCATTTGCAAATGGTTGTCCCTAAAGCTCAAGTACCGGATGTTCTACAGCTGTACCATAATGGTTGTTCAGGAGGTCATCTGGGAGTAAAACGGACTCTACTGAAGATACGAGAACGGTTTTACTGGATCCACTGTCGGGACGATGTCGAGGATTGGTGTCGCAAATGTACAAGTTGTGCAGCTGTAAAGGGACCTCAGACTCGTAGTAGAGGTGCATTGAAATTGTACAACGTTGGTGCACCATGGGAGAGGATAGCCCTCGACGTTGCGGGACCATTTCCGGAAAGTGAAAGTGGTAACAAGTATTTCATGGTTGTGATGGATTACTTCACTAAGTGGCCGGAAGTCTTCGCCATTCCAAATCAAGAAGCTTCGACAATTGCAGATAGATTAGTTCATGAAGTCTTCTGTCGTTTTGGAGTACCTTTGGAGATTCACAGTGATCAAGGAAGGAATTTTGAGTCCCAAATATTCCAGGAAACTTGTCGAGTGATGGGTACTCATAAAACAAGAACGACTTCTTACCACCCACAATCGGACGGAATGGTGGAAAGATTTAATCAGACACTGGAGAGGTATCTAGCCAAAGTTGTAGAAAATCGGCAACGAGATTGGGACAAGCACATACAACCGTTTTTGTTGTCATATCGAAGCGCTGTCCACGAAAGTACATCGGTGACGCCAGCTTTCGCAAACTTCGGAAGAGAACTACGGCTGCCTGCAGACCTGATCACCGGAATACCACCTGATGCCCCACGCAGTGTAACTGATTATGCGAATGATTTGCGGAACAAGATGAATGACATTTATGACCACGTCCGACAATCGGGCCAGCAAATGTCTGACAAGATGAAAACCCGTTATGATCGCAAAATGAACAATAAAGAGTTCGACGAAGGTTCACTCGTGTGGTTGCACAATCCAGTCCGCAGCAAAGGGAAATCTCCTAAGCTTCAAGCTAAATGGGACGGACCGTACCGGGTTGTGACTAAGATCAATGACGTAACCTATCGGATACAGAAAGGTGCAAGAGGGACTCCTAAGATCGTCCATGTGGATCGACTGGCGCGTTATTATGGGGCCGATAATGCTCGGGACGAGCATGTCTTAGGAGGGGGCAGTGTTGCGCGCCACAAATAATGCTTGATACATGGCGACATTAGTTACCACTAGCGCCATCTAGTATCGGATAGCGGAACTAGTACTTTGGTACAAGGACCTTGACCCTACTTGACCTTTTTCTAAGTACTAGTAATTCCGAGAACTATCGACGTCGAGTCAGTCGGGACCGGTATGTACTCGAACGTTCTAGATGTTTATGTACTAGCTCTGCGGCACTATATAAGGCCGGGTGGGCCGCGAGACACACATAGTTTCGAATAAGCGATACGAGCGATAGCATCGAAGGCGATATTCGAGTGCGACTTAAGAGTGATCAGTAAGTGCAATTGTGTTTCTTATTAGTGTGTTTGAATTGTAATTAGTGTTGTGATTAAAGTGTCAAGTTTTGGTGATTGAATCGGCAGTTTTTATTGTCACGAACCCCAAGCTCGTAACACTATTAACCTAGCACAAATCAGACTTACCAAAGTCAGCATAAGTTTGCGTATGTGAGGACCAGTGTAGGTCGTTCAGCAAATCCTCGTCGCCGAGCTGGTCTCTGGTAGCCTCATACCTGGATAAGGAAAGTAAAAAAAAAACAAATTAAGCTGATTACACACACAGAAGAAATTCCTTGTGGGGAAACGTTTTTTAAAAATGAATGAATGAAATGAATGAATGAATGAAATGAATGAATGAAATGAATGAATGAATGAAATGAATGAATGAATGAAATGAATGAATGAATGAAATGAATGAATGAATGAAATGAATGAAATGAATGAAATGAATGAATGAATGAAATGAATTAATAAAATAAATGAATGAATTTAATGATAATGAGCGCTTTTTCGATGGCAAAAGTTATAAAAGACAGCCGCCCACCATTCACCAGTTTGGTGGAAGGTAAATGACGGTAAATATCACCTCTTCGTTAACAAAAGTACTAGGCTAGCATAAGTTACCAGCAGTATTCACGTCGACGACGTCTCATTTATTCCGGTATCTTCAATACTATGTAGAGAGGAGGAGGAAGTGTCAGACTGTACCGTTCAAAATAATGATAATAAATGATGCTTTCTCATTGAGAAAAGTACTAGGCCAGCATAAGTTCCTAGCAGTTCTCACGAACAATACATCTTCGAAGCTACTTACTTGCTAGAATCCATATGCAATACATCAGCTATGGTCATTATAGCGTCTGATAAATGACGCTTTCTCGTTGAGAAAAGTACTAGGCGAGCATAAGTTCCTAGCAGTTCTCACGAGCCATACATCTCCGAGTTTACTCACTTGCTAGAATCCATATGCAGTACATCATCTACGGTTATCATAGCGTCTGATAAATGACGCTTTCTCGTTGAGAAAAGTACTAGGCGAGCATAAATTCCTAGCAGTTATCACGAATAATACATCTCAGAGTTTACTCACTTGCTAGAATCCATATGGAGTACATATGGTCATCATAGCGCCTGATAAATAACGCTTCTTCGTTGAGAAAAGTACTAGGCGAGCATAAATCCCTAGCAGTTCTCGCGAACAATACATCTCCGAGTTTACTCACTTGCTAGAATCCATATGCAGTACATCAGCTATGGTAATCATAGCGTCTGATAAAAGACGCTTTCTCGTTGAGAAAAGTACTAGGCGAGCATAAATTCCTAGCAGTTCTCACGAGCCATACATCTCCGAGTTTACTCACTTGCTAGAATCCATATGCAGTACATCATCTACGGTTATCATAGCGTCTGATAAATGACGCTTTCTCATTGAGAAAAGTACTAGGCGAACATAAGTTCCTAGCAGTTATCACGAACAATACATCTTCGAAGCTACTTACTTGCTAGAATCCCTGTGCAGCACATCAGCTATGGTCATCATAGCGTCTGCGGCTGCGAACATCCAGCATCTCAGGTCTACATGTCGCTCAATGTCTGATGGGTGAGACGCTCTGCAATACAAACATTATTGCACACTTTAACATAATGAATGCGCTCTTTTTGTGAACATCTAAATAATTCCCAGTTTGGGGTTCTAAAATTACTAAGTAGACGCTGCTGCGGCACCGCTCGCTTCGCTCGCTCGGCTCGCGCTCGGTAGGTCACACTTCAAACCTATCTTATGGTATCCTAGATCATGAATGGTGATTCAACTGGCTTACCTGGGATAGTCATCAAGTCCTGAGGTCAAGGTCTTGGGGTTCAATTGTAGGCCATCATCATCTCGTCCCCTCCATCGGTAGGAAGTTGGTTCATCCCCTCTCTGAGATGTTTGGAACCATTGGTACCAGGCCTGCAGAAGTAACAGAAAGGTGAATAAGCTAGATTTTGTAGTAACAGCTGTTTGTGAAGGAGGTCGACCTATGTGGAGGCCTATTTGGGTCATTGAGGACTATGTTGGTCAATTATTTTTTTCTGTTTTCCTTCTTAGTCAGTTTTAATCATGACGTGGCAGTTTGAGTAATTTACGCGGCCTACCCAAATGTCCTTTCTTTGGTATTGTTCGTCGAATCGTTGAGCTCCTCAAGTTCTGAGTTGAGCTGCACAATTTTTGACAAATGCGTGCACTGATTGGACAGGTCCGCGCAATCTGTGTCGTTCTTTCCTCAAAAGACCATTTCAGACATCAATCTACATGATCTTCACATGATCTGTTCAAGATTATGTCTGGACTTTAAAAGAGACTGTGACCTCTGAGTTTGTTTCGGTCTTTCTTCTCATTATAGTCAGTCTAGTTTTAAAAAATATAATTGACGTGTAAACGTGTTTGTACAAACCTACTTACAGAAAATAAATCATTTATCATGGGAAGTACTCCCACCATTGTAACCCGGCTTCCGTAGTTTACCGTTAATTGCTTAGAAACAAGTTGATGATGGTTCCTATTTGAACTTTACTACTCACCACCGTGCTAAAGTAAATTTATAAGGTATAATCTGCTAGGAAGGATTAATTAAACAAGTACCTTCTTACACAATACAAAGTTTATTGGAATTATACAAAATTAAAGTACACATACAAACAATGTGGCAAGCCACCAAATTAATGTACCCTTCCCAGAGTCTATGGCATACACCCACACAACTAGTCTCCGTTCCTAGTGGTGCCAGTGCACGCCAGCCTTGAGACTAAATAGCAGTTTCTCAGAGTCGCTATAGCGAGTCCGTGGGATGATCGAATTAACAACTTCTAGCTCAATCGAACATGTATTGGCCTTTTCCGGACTGTGCTCATAGAGGGAAAATAAACACTATATGAAGCAAACCCGAGACACAAGATCCTTACAACAACTGGTCTTAAAACAACCTAGTTCCTACAAAAGGCCTAACTCTCTCATAGATTAAACCATAATGACACACTGATAACTCTCTATAAAACCCTCAGTATAACTCCTTCAGTTGACGGTTCAGGGTCCTTGGCGTCGTTCACAGGAGAAACCTGTGAACACACGCGAACGCGGCCTACGGACGAGATGGTGACGCTATCGTTACCTGGAGTGGCGAACTTCCCTCATCACCTGGATTCGGTTAGGTAAAGCCTTCCTAATGTCGGAGGACCACACCGCAAGGGATAGCCATAAATCCGCCTGCGCTCTGATGAATGTCAAATCACCACACGGCGCAACACCAAGGCAGCGAATCAATCGCGCATAACACCAAACTTAAAAGGCCAGCATAAACAGCCAGACGGAATTCTGCCAAAACAGCTCCTACTTATTAGAACCCCATCGGGTATTTTGGACACATCCCAATCCTCCTAGGATTAAGTCCCTCAAAATCGCCCTTTAGGCTCGAGTCCTTGATCGTAATCAACGGCCACCGTACCCCTATTTCTCCAGACCAATCTGACAGTTTCTCGAATCATCTTCCACAGACTATATAGATTCCTTATCGATTTGTATCTTCACTTTATCAAACATTATGTTTGACATAAAATGTGGTAAATTATGTAAGTTTGTTTATTTATTATTTGATTATCCAATAAACTTGCAATTAATTAACTAAACCAAAAAAAGCATCAACGCCATCTGTGTCACGCAGAACAGCGTTGACGACCCTGGCGTAGTCCGCCGTTAATTACAACAGGTGTCGCTACTAGACACAATCAATATGTAATTTTGCAACGTCACACCATACATATTTCTTCCGTCAAGTGTTGCTGTGTTCCAGTTTGACGGGTATGGGTGCCGATGCACAGACACACCATCTGCCTAGCCATTTCCCAACTATGTTGGGGTCGGCTTCCAGTCTAACCGGATGCAGCTGAATACCAGTATTTTACATGGAGCGACTGCCTATCTGACCACCACAACCCAGTTACTGGGTAATACGATACCACTTAGTAAGACTGGTTGTCAGACTTTCGGGCTTCTGACTACCCGGAACGACTGTCAAAGATCCGCGAATGACAGCCGGGACCAACGGCTTAACGTGCTTTCCGAGGCACGGGGGTCTCGGTATGTCACCGAGATGAAAGAAAGAGGGTCACCCATCCGCAGACCAACCGCGGCAAGCGTAGCTTCGTTCTAGCCGAAGGGTGTGTGTACCGCCGGTTTCGTGGTCGGATAGATGACACCAGTCAGCGAAACACGACGCGGTTACACCCACATAAGTTTCAATTCCGTGGGAATTTCGGGAAAAAAATTATCTATGTCCTTTCCCGGGACTCGAACTATCTCTATACCAAATTTCATCTAAATCGGTTCAGCGGTTTAAGCGTAAAGAGGTAACACAGACAGACAGGCGCACTTTCGCATTTATAATATTAGTATGGATACGGGCTGGTGTCCGCAACTCCGCGTACAGTACCCGGCGATAAATATTGCACATCGACCTTTGGAAAGAGACAATCGGCTAATTTCGGCATCGTAGAGCGTTATCTCTGTCGCACGAAATACAAACAGTCCGGTATCTATTAGGAGCTGTTAAAACAATATTATTAGTTGCTTCTTTTGATAATTATTTTTATTCTTTGTATAAAATACAAAAAAAAGGTAAAGGTCGATGTGCAATATTTATCGCCGGGTACTGTAAATGCGCGTATTTTAAGTGGAAACTATCATCCCATTTCAGGATAGGAACATTTCTACCAGAGGTCTTGCCTCGAAGTACCAGGCTCTCATATCTCTATAGAAGCTTACCTGCAGTCTGCTAAACATCCTATCCAGCGTGCTGCGATACTTGGAGCCGCTGACGAACAGCTCAGGCCGTATTTTCACCATGTGAGCTAGTTGTATTAACAGCATAGGAGGGTTGGCAGCAGCATTGCTTTGTACAACAAACTCCTTTGGAACTCTTGCTAACGCCTCCGACCCTGGTACATAGAAAACAAATGATAGAAATTAATTGAATGAAAAATGTTAGATTTTGGGACTTATCACACTGGCGATTTGCAAGCGAGTCCAAAGCGAGGCGAGTGCGCAACGAGCTCGCCGCGAATAACGCCTTCGACGACAGAGTGTACAAAATGGCGTCGACGGCGCTATTTGCGGTGAGGTCGCTGCGCACTCGCCTCGCTTTCGACTCGCTTGCAAATCGCCCGTGTGATACTGTACGGTTTTAATGTATATCCGATATGTCAGGGAGTGATGGCAAAGTATTCAGTTTGTGTTTTATTTTCACTTCTGTCGGCACTACCGGAGTGCCACTGTTTTATTAGTAAGTTGGCTCATCCCTCTGAGACATCTGGAGCCATTGGTACCAGGCCTACCAGGAGTACCATGTGAGTGACATAACAAACGATCCTGCAAACTTACCCAATATTTGCTCCCTTGGAATCCAACCCTCAACATTGATCAGGTCCATCCAATGAGCTGCTATGTCCATCTGAATGTCGGGAGACCAGCGGCCAATGAGTAGGCCGTGGAAACCCTCGTCCCAGAGGAAACCCCGAGGGAAGAATGATCTGGAAAGGAAAAAAAGCTTATAATAAAAGAAAACATCGATCATGCAAAAATAGTCCTGCAACATTGACGCTCAAATCCTCGGACACCGTAATAGATTGTCCGACTAACATGTCCACACGAAAATAATCCTTATTACCATCACCGAATCAAATGAGAGGACTGTTTTACACTCGAAACATTCTTCAAATTATGCCAATTTTGTCGGATATCTCACGTCAAAGTACCAGGCTGTCAGAGCTCAGTAAGAGTCTTCACCGTCGACAATCTGTCACGCAAAAATAATCCTGAACATTATAGACACAAGGGTCAAACTCACCTGTTAAGCACTCCAATGTATAAGGGCGCTCTCCAGTACGGCACTAGTTCCTTTAGTATTGGAAATGCACTCTGCTTGCCCTAATAAAATAGCCCACACCTTTGACCAAGTGACATGTTCACACGAAATGAGCCCTTAACAGTAATGCCATAGGAAAACAAATTCCCTGGCCATCACTAAAGAAATTAGGAACATTTTACTTGATCTTTTCCTACTAACGACCAGGCTGGCATATGTCAGCTGGAGTCCGTTTTTACCGCAAACATTCATAAAATTATGTAAATTTTGCCAAATATCTCGCATCAAAGTACCAGGCTGTCAGAACTCAGTAGGAGGCTATTCATCCGACAGTCGAGTCCACGCGACAATAACCCTTAACACCATGAACAAAATGCTCAAACTCCTGGTCAGCTGTAAAGAAGTAGTAGCGAACTCCTGACTGTCGAGCCCCCGCCACAAAAAAAACCCTTAACCCTAGAGACACAAGGGTCAAACTCACCTGCTAGGCACTCCAGTGTACAAGGGCGCTTTCCAGTACGGGACTGGTTCCTTTGTGTATTGAGACTGCACTCTGCTTGCCCCGAAGAAATAGCCCACACCGCCGACCATGTTGGAAAGCGCAGCACGGGCTACCGCCACGTCGTTGGGCGGGTAACTGAAATAAAATTATATTATAACAGATAGAATACTCATTAGATGATGGCGGAACGAGCTGGACAAAATAAACGACCAGTGGTCCGCTTTAGCCCTGGATAGAAAGAGCTGGAAGCCATGGGGAAAGGCCTTTCTCACCAGTGAGCTAACAGCAACATCATCATAAAAATCTATGAACTAATATTATAAAGAAACAAACATTTACCATGTTTGTTTGTTTATAATATGTAAAGTCCCCGTCATGAGGAGCAATACATTTTGTAAATAAAGAACTTTTACTAAGAGCTGATTTGTCCATCGACAGATAACTTTTATTCGAGGAATAAAATTGACGTTTGACAGTGTTTGTGTGAAACAGCTGTCAAAATTTCTAAATTATTCCTCGACTATAAACATCTGATAACCAGATAACTGAAAAGTCAGTCCTATGTTAGTAGCGACAAATTAACCAACAACAAATAATCCCAAATTCAATCAATTCAAAGTAACATACGTGTAATACGAAACTAACGAGCAACTTCTCTTGGTCGGGTTATATTTTAGCGATATAAAGCGCTGTCGTCTAATGCTTGGTGGTACTAGAACGCGTCTGACTCATGGAATGTAAACATTTGGGCCGCATTTTGAAGTAAGTTCACACTGACGCTGTCAATGCTGCAGAATACTTGGAATCGTCTGACGACAGAAATTAGATATGTGTTAAAGTTATATCCTTACATAAAAATAAAAAAATCATTACAAAACAGTTTTTTTTTTATTTGACCAAAGGTTGCGATCCCCTGAATGTGTGTTTACAAAAAAAAAAGCTTCTCGTGACGAGGACTTGGGGGTAATCTCCGGATCAAACAGTCGGATTTGCAAAAATCTTTTTACATTTGATCTAGAAGCATAACAATTTTGCACGAGAGTTGCTTACACAGGATATACCATGATCTGGCAGTTTGAGTAATTTTCGCGGCCTACCCAAATGTCCTGTCTTTGGTATTGTTCGTCGAATCGTTGAGCTCGTCAAGTTCTGAGTTGAGCTGCACGATTTTTGACAAATGAGTGCACTGATTGGACAGGTCCGCTCAATCTGTGTGATTCTTTCCTCAAAAGACCATTTCTGACCCCAATCTACATGGACTTCACACGATCTGACCAAGATTTTGTCTGGACATTATATAGTCTTAAACAAACTCACCCTTTCTCATCCAACTTAAATTTCTCCTCGAATTCAAGGTCAAACGCCATCTTCTTAGCTTCCAGAGCCTTAGTGTACTTATCCCCCTTTAAGGGAGGGGTGGCTAGATCCTCTGTGGTATACACTATATCTATACAAAATGGAGTTTCAACCAACATCTGTATTGGTACGAAATTTATGTCTTTTTCCTGTGGAAGAGAAATAATAATAATTAATAGACCGGAAATCACAGCACAGTAATATTGTAAAGGCGAAAGTGTGTGTGTTTGTGTGTCTGTGTGTGTGTTTATATGTTTGTTACTTCTTCACGCAGAAACGGCTGGACCAATTTTGATAAAATGTTGTATGGAGGTAGCTGACACCCTGGATTAGCATATAGGCTACTTTTTATCCCAATATTCCCACAGGATCGAAACGTATGCTGGTGAAACCGCGAGGCGCAGCTAGTTAATTAATAAAACTGGGTTCCTTATAGACATTGCCGTGCCAAATACGCATAACGTACAGACTAGAATAGCCGAATAACTGGGCCTTTTTGGCGCAGCCGTGAGGAACACTTTCCTGCTAATTTCTTACATCGGACTTTGCACTTTTTATTTTTATCTTAGTTTTTATCTGATGTACGACTATTATCTGACTATCTGGTGTAGTGTGTGTCTCTTAGTCTGTGCGAAATAAATGTATTTTGTTTTTTTTAACACACACCTTAATATGAAGCTCATCGTCTTGTCCTAGGACAGCTAGTTTCCCGAACATGGAGTGTCTTTCAATCTTCAGTAAAGAGTAGAACTTCTCCTTGAGTAGATGGAGCCCCGGTGCGTTGGCCTCTGAGTATGACGTGTGGAGGAGCTTCCCTGCAAAAAGTCGTCAGGTATACACATAACCCTTTTTTAAAGTAGGGTGATAAAAGTGAAGTCAACATGACGTTTTGGATGCGTTTTTAAAAAGAAAAAACTTTTGCGATGGGGGGATCCCATTTCTGTTTTTCTTTTCTTTTTTATAATCAGAGATTGGAATTGGGTGTATGAAAATACCTAAAGTTTGCAGCAGGACATAATATGGAGCTGTTACAACTACTTAAGTTAAACCGGTTTTGGATTTTACCGGTTTAGTTTCGGTATATTAACTGTATTACAGCTTGCAGATGTGTAAAATTCGGTATTTCAGACGTACAGAACAAGTAGAACTAAAAAACCGAATTTGAACCGGAAAAGTTCAAAACAAAAATTAATTTAAAACTGTATTAGCAGCTGGCTAATGTTTATAGTTCGGTTTTTCAAAGGTAAAGAACATATAAAACAAAAAACCGAAACTAAACCGGTAAAATTCAAAACCGGTTAACTTAAGTGGTTGTAACAGCTCTATGTTATGTCTCGCTGCAAACTTTAGGTATTTTCACACACCCAATTCCGATCTCTGTTTATAATACATAATATAATATGTAATTTAAAAAAAACCGCTTACGGAATACTTGAATAACCCCTTCATCATCATCATCATCATCAGCCTATAATGTTCCCACTGCTGGGACACAGGCCTCCTCTCAGTGAGAGGGAGTGGGCCGTAATCCACCACGCGGGCCCAGTGCGGGTTGGTAGATGTCACATGTCTTCGAATTTTTGGTTCTAGGACATGCCGGTTTCCTCACGATGTTTTCCTTGACCGTTTTGTGAGCAGTGGTGATGAAATAATTTACACAAAGTAAAGCGCCTGTCTGGGTTCGAACCTACGACCTACAACTCGGTAAGTCGCGGCCGTTACCACTTGGCCACCACTGCTCTAATAATCTGAATAACCCCTTATGCCAATTTATTTGCGTTCGGCGCAAAATTTCTTTTTCTTCCATACTTATCATCTCAGTAGCCACCCCCTTTCTAACCATATCATCATTCACACAGTCCATCCATCGTTTCTTTGGCCTTCCCCTACTCTTATAGGCATCGACATTCATTCTGTAAATTTTTTACTCTCATAATAATCATTTCAGCCGAAAAACGTCTATTGCTGTACATAGGCCTCCCCCAGGATTGTCCGAAAGGGTTACCGCTGGCCCGGAACATAAAGGGCTAAGGAAGGAACACGGGTGGGTTTTAGTCAGTAAGAGTCTGACACTCCCTTCCGCTCCACCCAGATCGGGAGGGGTCATTTGATGATTTACCATCCTGAAAACCAAAATAACCACCTCCACTTCATCCGGTTCTGTGCTTCCCGCATCTAGAGGATTCCTGCGACCTTCACAAGATCATCAAGGTCGGTTTTACTACGACTTCAATATTACTGCTTACCTTTATGTGGCACTAAGTTGACTCTAAAGTTATGAAGTTGTGGCGTGTGTCCCAGTATGGAAACATCTTCATACCACAACCTGGAATGTGGGGCTGCAGGACCAAGGGACTCGTCCAGCGCAGCATACCAGATCAGCATGAACGGTACTTTGGCGTGACCCTGTAATTACAATATTAAATAATCTCGGGAAAGCTGAGGAAAATAAAAAACTTCAAGTATCTTGGCTTATTAAATAATCTCGAGAATGCTGAGGAAGATAAAAAATTCGAGTATCTTGGCTTATTAAATAGTCTCGGGAATGCTGAGGAAGATAAAAAATTCAAGTATCTTGGCTTATTAAATAATCTCGAGAATGCTGAGGAAGATAAAAAAATCAAGTATCTTGGCTTATTAAATAATCTCGGGAAAGCTGAGGAAGATAAAAAATTCATGTATCTTGGCTCTCAGGAGGCTCTCATTGCGCGGCTGGGTCAAGAGCTTGATTCAGAAAGCGGTACTTCTGGATACGGCACGCATAGTGAGGAGGTTCCTCTCTCTCGACCGTTATAGATGTTTATGAGCTAGGTGTCTATGGTTCAATTTATCTTTTTAATCTTTGTTATTTTTTAATTTTTGTTCACCTTATTTGATGTTTTTAATACCTGTATTGTGTTGTTTGTTGCACTAAATAAATGTTTTATCTACCTATCTACCTCTAGAACCCCGACAGCTTGGACCCTGTTCCTGATGCCAACGGGCCACATTTTATTATACTTTTTACCTTTTTATTCTTTAAAAAAATGTAATCAATATGTTTGAAAAGCAATAAACGAAAATAATATACTTATAGAATATATTTTCAAAAAAAAAATTGGCAAAATACAGTATTCTTCTGTGATGTCACTGAGCTCGTCTTAAACGGCTTGACCAATTTTGATTTTGTGTGAGTTTGAGTTGGATGGTTTTGATTCACAATTGGACCCGGTAGGTGGCGCTGAGAAGCTAACTTTCGGGCAGGACTACGTCTGTTAGGTCCGTTTGTATAAGTAAATTATTAATTAATTAATAAAAAATTCTTAAACTTAAGTGGCAGTAGGCAGGGCACTTTACTCGCAGAACAGATGGCCGATGGGGCCGAAAGGTTCTGGAGTGGCGACCGGATACCGGAAGACGTAGCGTTGGAAGGCCTCCCTCAAGGTGGTCCGACGACCTTGTGAAGGCCGCAGGAACCCGCTGGATGCGGAAAGCACAGAATTGGTCGAATTGGAGGTGCTTGGGGGAGACCTATGTCCAGCAGTGGACGTATTTCGGCTAAAATGATAATGATGAAAAAATCCTTACCTTTGTAGTAATATTAATCCTAACTGTCCAATGACCCCCACGTTCACCTCCAGGGGTCTTAATAAACGAGGTAGTGATGTTGTGGGGTAGATCTGTGATCAGCTGCTCCCCGAATGTGACCCCGTCGTGTCTGAGCCAGCCGTATGTAGCTAGCATGTCGTTTTGATCACACCAATGTCTGTAAAAAAGGGTTTTTTTATGAATGTGTTTCTTTAATGCAATTTTCGGTAGGAGTAAACTGGGAGAAATCATCTGGGTTTCATCCTTGTGTGGACAGACTCCGTCACGGCTGCAGCCCAGTATTCCTGAATAAGATTCGTGTTTGTGACAGTTTCCTGAGCGAATGCAGTCTTGATGATGGTACTCCGGATCATATATTTTTTTCATATCCTTTAAATTGTCAATCTTTTGATTTGCTTTTACCATAAGCTTGATAATATTGATGACATAAAAATGTAGCTTGGTGTGTAAAAATAATTATAATTGTAAATATCTGTGTTTTTTATAGTAGAATAATAATTAGTACTATATGTATTAAAAAACTCATGTTAACTAACAAAACATGTATTGTTCTTCAGCTACTAACAACTACCACAAAGTGCAACGTTCAACGCTCATCTTGCTGTGGTGCTGTCACTACATAACGCTGGCAGAATAGTCGACATCGGCTGTTTTTCTTTTTTTTCCAGGGTGGGAAATCAACATATGACCCTCCCGCTCTGGGTGGAGCAGAAGGGAGTGTTAAACTCTTACTGACTAAAACCCACCCGTGTTCCTTCCTTAGCCCTTTATGTTCCGGGCCAGCAGTAACCCTTTCGGACCATCCCGCTGACCCGGCAGGCTTCGGCCCTGATGGGCCCCTTCACTTGATACAGGTATCTCTTTGAGGCGCGCGTGGAACACGTACGCGCCGTCCGGCACGGGCCTGGTCCTGATCGGACGGTGAGCTACCCATTATTCTCCGCCCGCAGGCCCGCACCTACGGTGACCGGGAGTCGTCGACATCGGCTCAGTTGCCAAAAAGGAAAAAAAAAAACAAAGCTGTAAAATAAGAAGAAGACCATGCTGACCTGTGAAAATAATAGAATTCTTACCGTATTCCCTTATGTGTTGATGCGGACAGCTCATACCACATCATACCAAACACCGGGGACCGCGGCTCTCGGCTCTTCATGCCCATGTATACACCAGGTCTGTACGTGCCCCAGTACCGCTGAGGGACTTGTAGACCGGTTTCTTTTACTACCTAGAAGATTGATGGGAAAGGTTTATAATTAATTACATCCTGCTTAGAGCGACAATTGGTCGTGGTGGAGCGAAATGAAATCAATCAATCAGTTTATTTGTAAAGTATAGTAGAGTATTACATGTATACAGGGTTAAATAAAATTAGCTAGCAAAACTCTGCAGTCTTGATTAGTATCGATATCTAAACACGATAAAATTAAGGCAAATCAAGGCCTAAATAAAATCAAGGCTATCAACATCACGCTAGGACCCTTAGGAGCCAACCAAAAAGAAATAAGTCAGAAAGAAAGAATGCTAAGCGGAAAAGAAGTACAGTACCTGGTGATAAATATTGTATATCGACCTTTGGAAAGAGACAATCGGCTAATTTCGGCTTCGTAGAGCGTTATCTCTGTCGCACGAAATACAAACAGTCCGGTATCTATTAGGAGCTGTTAAAACAATTATGATTTGCTTCTTTTGATAATTATTTTTATCCTTTGTATAAAAGGAAAAATAAGGTAAAGGTTGATGTGCAATATTTATTGCCGGGTACTGTAATAGTGCAGGCAGGCGATGTGATACGACTGGGTGTGTCGGGGGTCAAATTTCACGCGGACGAATTCGCGGGCAGAAGCTAGTTAATTATTACAATTATATGTGAAGATAATGCACCTAGAATAAAATTACTATACCACAATATGTAAAAAAAAACAAAAAAGGAATTCAAAATAAAGCAATGCCAGGTAAATTTATAATTATGTGATTTTTTTTTTAATATAATTATGTGACAGCTAGATGGTGTTAACAGTGTTGTTACCGGCTTAAAAAGGATCAAACAGGAGAAAACAATGTTTAAAAATAGTACCTAACTAGTAACACTTTTCTTACCTTATCATCGTCGAATGGTGTGTTAACTCGCGTTTCCAAATACCCCAAAGTGCTGATATATACAGCAATTAAGAAACAAACGAAGCCGACGCCGGTCTTCCAAACAGAAAGAAATTTAAACGTTCTACTACCGAAAGTCGAAGTTTCGCTGCTACATGAACTACTGCTTGTATCGACCTTATCCGTCTTAAGTGACACTACTTTTCTATGTCTAACCATGTTAAATTATTAACTAATAACTAATCTACAATATGTATGTGGAATTGACACGTTTTCGTGTATAATTTATCTGTAAATTCGTTTAATATTTTTATCGGCGAACGCGAATTGCAAGCGTCAATACGCGATCGCGTTTGACGTTTCTTTATGATAGTGATGCAATGCAATATGGATACTAAAGGCACTACAATTAAACTCGTCTTCTTTACTAAACACGAGGAAAATGCACTGAAAAATATATTATGACATGTTTAGTAACTTGACTGTATGACAAATAAGCTATATGAAAGATGGAAAAACAGTGCCTATTACAAAATATGGCTAGATTAAGCCACTTTTGTATTTATCTTAGTTTTTGAAGTGAAAACTTCTTTAGCATCGTTGTGACTTGAAATTTTATGAAACGAAAAAGCGACAGTAAAAAGAGACATATAATATTTAACGTGGGAGAAAATGAGACAGTGTTTTTGAGTGTTTTTGAGTGTTTTTGAGTGTTATTCAGTGTTTTTGAGTGTTTTTAAGTGTTATTGAGTGTTTTTGAGTGTTCTTGAGTGTTTTTGAGTGTTTTGAGTGTTTGGATAGATGGATGGATGGATGGATGGATGGATGGATGGATGGATGGGTAGATTGTATAATGATTTGAAGGTTTCACTTCTACCACGTGTGAATTGCACACATGCTGTTTTTTTTTTCAAAGACCTTTGGGACCATTAAAAATTCACCGTGCATCGTGCATTACTGTTTTTAAAGTGCCAGAGAGGAAAACGTCTACAGAGACTCTTCATTAGTCCCCTTTGTCTTCGGTTTTGATCCTGAGATTCGTGATTAATTTAACTCCATGGAGCTTGTGGCTAAGTAACTAGCCGCACTGGTCGATCGATCAGAATAAGCTACGCTTGCCACAGTTGGTACGGACGCCAGCACATCAACCTACCACAATCTGTCAGATATCTTTAATAGATTGTCAACTTTATCGCTAAAGCATAAGGTTCAAAGTTGATTGGGAAAGTCTGACAGATTGTGGTAGGTTGATGTGCTGGTGTCTGTACGTGGATGAGTGACCGTCTTTACATACCAAAACCCCTCCGTGTCTCGGAAAGCATATTAAGTCATTGGACCCGGCTGTCATTCGTGGATCTTTGATAGTCGTTACGGGTCGTCAGAAGCCCGAAAGTCTGATAACCAGTCTTACCAAGGGGTTTCGTATTAAACAGTTACTGGATTGTGGAGGTCAGATAGGCCGTGACTCCATGTAAAATACTAGTACTCAGCTGCATCTTTTTAGATTGGAAGCCGACCACTACATAGTTAAGAAAAGGCTAGGCAGACTATGATGATGACTTTCCAATCTTCTTCGTTATCGTGAAAAAGATTGGAAACTCACGGTGCATTCATGCATTGCTAGGTTTGTTAGAGACGAAAACCCTTTCATAATTCTTAGGAATTCTAATACCAGCGGCCTAATTCCGTAACACGCTCACACGCTCGCTCGCATTCATTTTCGCAAGTCAACAAGATCATTGCGTTTTTTACGCTGTCTAGCAATTAAATTTTTATTAAACACAGTACAAAAATTCATTAAATCGACCTAAAACAACGTCGGCTTTTAGTTGGTAATCAACTGATTTAGTCGATTATGATGATATACTAAATTCATAGCTTAGAGTAGTAATAAATGTTTCATCACTAACATCAATACGTGTGGCTTGTTGACATTTAATTTGATTTGTATCGTTTCGTTCGGAAATTATTTCAGTTAGGTTTCTATCATATACCACAAAATACACAACTCTCAGACCACGTAACTCCAAAGAATGACGATTTCATGAAACAGTTATTTTTTGGGGTTACGTCGTCATAGAGAGTTGTGTTGATGACTTTAATGATTATAATTATGTAAATACATATTTGTTACGGCCGCGAATCACATATTAATCAACGTACAACTTAATACTGACCCGCAAATTGCAAAAAAACCTAAAAATAATGAATTTCGCGGGCTACCCTGGCGCTTTCGTCTGGGGAAGCTCTAAGGTAGCCCGCGAAATTCAAATTTTCTTACGTTTTTGCAACTTGCTGGTCAGTATTAAGCTGTACCATAGCTGTACATTGATTAAAATATGATTCGCGACCGTAACAGCTAAGTATTTAAAAAATTATAATCATTAGAATGAACAATTTGTTAAGTTAGTATAATCCTAAAACGCCAAATTTCATGAAAAAATCATTCAGTAGGATTACTTGGTCTTAGAAAGTTGTGTTGATGACTTTTATGATTATGATTTATGATTATAATTCTATAAATACATATTTGTTACAGTCGCGAATTTTATTTTAATCAACGTACGACTTAATACTGACCAGCAAATTAAAAAACGTAAAAAGAAATTGAATTTCTCTGGCTACCCTGGCGCTTTCTCCCCCTTAATGAAAATTAAGGGGGAGAAAGCGCCAGTAGGCCATTCGGTACGGGTACCTACTAACGTATACGCAAATATATATTTTTTTATTTGATAAAGAAGCAAGATCTAAACCTTTTTGTTTATACAATAAAACCATGTAAGAATTTATTTACTTAAAAAATAATGGTTCTGTAATTTTTGAGAAAATACTGACTTGCTAACACTACATACGGGTTGAATATCGAATCTTCTTTTTTTTTAAGTCTTTTGAAAAGTACCTACACACAAGATACGGTATGAATTATGCATGAGCTATTTATTCTCTATAAACTTCTCATCGAGAGATCTTCTAACTGATGTTTTTCATAAACTAATTCCTCTTGTGATCTACTGCAAATAGACAAAAATAGAGGCGTCAATGGAATGCTTGCAACAATAAGCACGAAAGGCAAGCAAAGGAAACGGGTTGGTGACCGCTGAGTAGTGAACTAGTGAGCAGTGAGGCTCTGTTTGTCTGCCGCAGCCGCAAGTGCCGCAGAGAGAAACCGCGTCAGACCGCCGACCGATGACGATGTTTTCAAATGCTTGATTACTCCCTACTTACGACTTAGGCACTAATTTTCGCGTGAAAACCTCTTAAATTGTATTCTCGACATCGATTTGAGCAGACATGTCTCGAAAATGTCTTCCTGGACGAAAAAAAAAATCTTGGTTTTCGTCTAGCACTTCGAGCAAAGATACACGAATGTGCCACCTATCTTACTAGAACAGCAATCTTATTTTTCTTAATTCTATGTATTTTAACATTACATTTTAGAATTTCTACTTAAATCTACTGTAGATTTAAGTTTTGTTAAGGTTGTAAATAAGTAAAGTAAGGTGTTCTACAAAGCCTAAAAAAGTTATAATTTTTTATTTTTCTCTCCGTGACAAGCGCATCACTGACGTTCGAACATTCAGCTTACAAAGCCGCTTTATTTCAGCCGACTGTTTAAAATGGGAGGGTTATGTTATGAACAAAAGTAAGTAAGTGTAACGTCTACTGAACCGTTTTTTAACAGTAGGTACAATATTCATTTTACTTGCAACAGCACAAATTACGCTTTTGCAGTTTCCGTCGATTTAGAAATTCCGAATTAGTAGCTTACTGACGGGCACTAATTCACGCTTTCTCTTGGATTTTACTTTCTTATTGTATCAAAAGAACGGAAACATACCTATGTAGGTAGTGTAGGTAAGTACAGATGTGTCCATCCTGCACGCAGCGCATCAAAAATTACGATACTAATAAAATGATTGTAAATAATGGTTTTTGTTCAGTGTAGTATACTGACAATCGCTCCATGTATAATCTGGCACTCGGCTGCATCCAGTTAGACTGGATGCCGACCCCAACATAGGAAAAGGCTAGGCTGATGATGGATGACTGACAATGATTTATTTAGTACCAATAACAACTTCGCATTTTTCTATAAGATAACAACTTTTGCCTCTGGAATCTGTAGTCAGTTTACATATTATAAGCTAAATAAAACAATGAAACAAAAATCATTAATAAAAATCACACCGCTGTATGACAAAAAATAACATTCGCTTTAAGCGCTTTCTTGCTTCGAGCCACCAACCGCGCCACCTGTCCGTTCCAAAAGTAGATAAAACAGTTCAGAAATACCGTGCGTCGGTAAAACAGGCGTTCCCCCCGCGGCGGCGTACCCGACCCCCTCCGAGGGCGCACGAAACCAGTGCGATCGAGCGACACGTACCGCGCGTACCTGCTACAAACAGTAAACGCGCCACGCTACGCGATTATGATGAACCGAACACAACATTACACGCATTTATTCAGTGAAATAATGTAAATAATAACGTTAAACAACATTTAGTATAGTTTTAGTGTTGTGTAAAATCCGTGAGCATTGTTTACCGGCCGGCGAACGCACGCCACAACGCTCCCCGAAAAAAAAAACTCCAATGTCGGTGGAAGTGAGGATGCTTGTGTCAGTGTAGTGTATTAAAATAGGTAAATGTATAAACGGCGTGCTATGATCGTATGAGGAAGAAAAGCACAAGGAACATTGTAAGTGAGAGCGTGTGGCTCAGTGTTATTAAGTTGTGTTTGGCCAGAAATGCGGGGTAGCTCGCCCCAGACCACGGAGGTTTTATCCGAGTGGGGCGGCCGCTGATCAAAAACGGAGGTACGGAGGACTATCCCTCATGTCCTCAGTGTTTTTTTTAACCGAAACAGGTCCTACGTAACCCCTTTTTTGTGCGACGCGTTTTTTTTTGGAGGGAATGTTTACGAATCGATACTCTTGTAGGTTATAAGCGCCTAGTACTCGCGTCCGAGTTTCTACACGCGTTTTCGATAAATAAACACAAAAAATCAATCGTCGATCGGTCGATAGTTCTTTTTTTTTCGAAAACAAAGTTTGTTTTTTCTGTTTTCGGCTAACTTCGGGTTTTACCGTTCAAAAGTTTAGGATAACTCGCATTGGTACGTGTTTCTGTACGTTATTCGTCGTTTAGAGTATATTTTTTTTTATCTAAACGGGGACCCTATCTGTTACTAAAAACAAATACACATTGAAGGTTCTATTTACATAGACGTAATTTGTTTTTTTTTAGGGATTGGGAAGAATAGGAACTCATTAATGTATCCTACATTTACTTCGGAGGCATAAACAGAGCTCTATTCTCTCTAACGAGTCATTTTAATTTTGGAACCACAAACCATTTCAAAACACCTCCTGTTTGATCATGATAGCCTAGTACCTTGAGAAAGCCGTGAATTACAACTGAACTTAAAAATGGACCGTACAAGTACTTAAAGATATTTAATATGACAAAAGCAAAAGAAAAAAATCTCCTATTTTCTTATATCCACAACCACAAACTTTGATCGCCATTTCTTTCGGCAATCTTGGTGATTATGGTAACACCATAAAGTCATTTACCAGAATGTAATCATCATATGGATGAATGAAGAATGGTCGAGAAACTCCCTAAACACATAAACATTATCAGTCTATAATGTTCCCACGGCTGGGACACACAGCCGAAATCCACCACGAGGACCCAGTGCGGGTTTCCCTTCACCGTTTTTAGAGCAGTGGTGATAAAATAATTTACCCAAAGCTCCTGTCTGAGTTCGAACCTACGACCTACAACTCGTAAGTTGCGGCTGTTACCACTGAGCCTCCACTGCTCTCAGAAACTTCATAACTTTGATGATTATGATTGGAACTTACACCATGTTAGCAGTCCTCATATGGATAAGCAATGCAAGAAGAGTTACGTATAGTACATCCACACATACCAGCTATCTTGAAGCTCCAATAGGAACCAAGCATTTGCCACTGAAACGATCTGCCCAGCCTTTTTCCAACTGTTGGGGTCAGCTTCCCGTGTAACCGGATGCAGCTGAATACCAGTATTTTACATGGAGCGACTACCTATCTGACCTCTACAACCCAATTACTGGCTAACACGATACCGCTTATTAAGATTGGCTGTCAGACTTTGAGGCTTCTGAAGACCCGTAACGACTGTCAAAGATCTACGCATGACAGCCGGACCAACGGCTTAACGTGCTTTTCGAGGCACGGAGGGGTCTCGATTTGTAATGGATGGACATCCATCCACGTAGGTACCGACAGCTGCAAGCGTAGCTTAACCTTCGAATGACCCGTGCGACTGTTATTATTTAACCACGAGCCACGAGCCTTTGCCACTACCAGGCACAAATTCTAAATCCAGATTTTACTTAATAAACCTGGGATTGAAAAGGTTCCTAAAATACCGGTAAAGAACCGGTATTTAGTGGTTCCGGTTGCTAGAACCCGAACCGGAACCGGAATCTAAATTAGAACCTTTATTTTACCGGTTCTTTAGCGGTACGAGTATGAGTCCGAACGAGTTCATACGATGCCGCTCAGCGCAGGACAATAGCGGCAAGGTAGGAGATTTTGTAAGAGGGGAGAGGGGTACATTGCATTTGTAGATTGTCCTTTGTCCATTTTATATCAATTTATTAACAGTAACTGTAGATTATATAAACCAGTAATAATAATTACTGTCAATATTTGCTGACACTGTACAGTACAGACTTCTACCTGTGCTTCTACTCACCAATAATTCGAAGGCGAACTGAAAGAAAAGATACGCTAGCCACGCGTAAAACATTATCCCTTCTTTCTTAGAGAACCTTTAAATCGGATGATACGGAACCGGTATATTGGAACCTTTGTTTGGAACCGGTACTATGGAACCAGAACCAAACCGGAACCTGAACCGGAACCCTACCGAAAAGAAGAACCTTTTTAAGAACCGTAACCCAAATTCGTACCGGTTTTCAATCCCTGTAATAAACCAAAGCAAAATTTCTTACCCCCTTAGTACTAATAAACGTGTTATATCAGGTGATACACATCGATTTCTCTCTTTCAATCGTCAGTAATTTGACTTTCGAAAGAAGAAGACAAATCGTTGTGTAACTAAACAGACGCTATACATCGTTTAAAAGAAGGTTTAAAAGAAAAATCTGCACCCTAATCAATTTTAATCTGAATCATTTTGAAGGATATTTGCTTATCCATTGCTTTATAATGTTTGAAAAATGTATCTACTCAACATCGTACCAAAATAACGCTATGATTGTTGTTGAACTCTCAAAATGAAACCCATTGTAAATAGTGTTACGCAATTACCCCGCTGAACTCTTCTCGACCCAGGAGACCCAAAACCCGTCCACTCAGCAGTAGCGTCATTGTTGCATCATAGGATAATCTAGGCCTCCAAAAGTATAAACAAAGAGCCTCCAGGAATGATGACGTAAAATCAACCGCACTGATATTACTTGCCCAACGAAAATCACCCTTACCGCTACGAGAGAAAGGCGCTATCAGACTAGCAAATGTTCTAGATAGAGGGTCATGTAAGGCCTTCTTGTGGTTTGATTTTTCTCGAGCTATGCCACTATGATCTATAGTTAGTGCTGATAAGAAAGAAGGGCTCTCGACCAATCCGCTTCGTATAAAGGGGAATGCGCCAAGGTAGACCGCGAAACTCAAATTTTCTTCCTGAAACATAATCATTAAAATCATTAATACAACCTTCTAAGTTCATTATATTCCTATGAAATGACTATAATTTCATGAAATATCACTAAGATTTTTTTTGAGGTCGATTTCTGAGATTTTCGAGATATGTTCTTTAGCTATAGGTTTTAGTATTTGCTAAGTATTACGAGTCTATCCGATCCGTGACGAGACGGTTGACAGAAGAGAATGGGAGAAGAAAACGTGTTGCGCCGACCACAACTAACATGGCTCAAGGGCAAAGAGATGATGATATCACGACGAACATCTTTGTGCTGACAACGACCTACGTGAGTTTTAACTAGGATTGTGACTTACTCTTGACGAATGACCATTAAGGGCGCGTTGTTTCACGTCTACTTGACGCACGCGTATACGTCAAAAATGGCGCTATCGTCGACACACCAAAAAAAGCGTTGTTTCAAATTACAATTACAAAATTATGGCCTTGCCGTACTACGTCAAATAATAACGGATACGTAATCTTTATTATTTGACGTACGTTTGTTTGAAACAACCGATCCTTAGACACCGCTCCACAGCAGGCCAGGGTTAAGCTGCGCATTTGTTCATAGCTTCACTTTGTTTGAAAATGTAGGCGATATCGTCCTCTAAAGCGTTGCGTTGGTCTCCTAGAAATGCGGTTCCGTCATCATAAAACGGCCATCATGAAAATCTGTTCGTATATCCTACCAGCATAATTTTCACCAGTATTTGATATTTAGGTGTCTAAAAATGCTCTGTATTTGGACAGCCGTTATTGTGAGAAATACTGTCTAAATTATATACAAGTATATAAATTAAAAAGAAAAACATAACCCTCCTTCTGGCGCAGTCGGGTAAAAAGGCATGGAAGCTCATTGGGTATCTAAAAATTCGTTCGCATCGCTGTCAATGAGATAAGTGCCCCAAAGGTTGGCGCAATATACAATTTTTGAATAAGATTTTTCTTTGAAAATCCATACTAATATTATAAATTCGAAAGTAACTCTGTCTGTCTGTATGTTACCTTTTCACGTCTAAACCACTGAACGGATTTCGATAAAATTTGGCAGAGAGATAGGTTGCATCCCGGGGAAGGACATAGGATAGTTTTTATCGACATAACTCGCGGGCGGCCGCTAGTTTTACAATATTTCTGTCTTGTAATGTGTACTAACTAATACGTTTAACTGTGCGATAAATAACGATTGTCCAGCGCCTTAATTTGCTCACTGTAATGAATTAAGGCTCGTACACACAGGCGCGACGCGACACGCGACACAAAGGCACCGCTCGTTGCGCGACTTGCGGTGCCTTTGGGTCGCGCGCGATTCGCGTCGCGCATCGCGCCTGTTTGCAGGAGCCTTTATTGTTTTCTTTCATTCCACAATTGTTGGTCTTCCAAGACGCCTTGCCAGCCAATGTTTATAAACTCGAACACGATGGCTCTGCAATGGAACGCCGAAACAGACTGGTGTTGTCAAGATGTGTTTCTTAGTTATTTAACACCAGCAACCCGCCCCTCTTAACGGCTTAACAAAACATCTAGATTTCAGTTTATTGTTGATAGCCGCATAGGTCGATGGGTGGGTGACCATCTTTACATAGATACCGATGCCGCTCCGTGCCTCAGAAAGCACGTTAAGCTGTTGGTCCCCGGCTGGCATTCGTGGATCTTTGACAGTCGTTACGGGTAGTCATTGCAGAAGCCCGAAAGTCTGACAACCAGTCTTACCTAGTGGTATCGTGTTACCCGGTAAGTAGGTTGTGGAGGTGAGATAGGCAGTCGCTCTGTGCAAAATACTGGTATTCAGAATGCATCTGGTTAAACTGGAAGCCGACCAAATTGGAATCCAGGAAATCCATTTTGTTTTCCGACAGGCACGCGAACAAAGTCGCGTGCACAGCTAGTCCGTAATAATATAGGTACCAAACTGCTCAAACCACAAATAATATCAAGGATGTATCAGGCATACAGTATCGCGAATACATAAGAAATCAATAATTCGCTTAGCAAGTAAAAAAAACTGGAACGCGCCGCCGTCTGTTTAGGTAACCCAAAAACTTGTTTTTACTGAGTACCTACCTACCTACTTGGCACATTGCTATGACGAAATTATTTAGTCTTAGTATTACAACCGCTTGAGTTTATGGGGTACGCTGGGCTGCAAGAGCAGTGGTAGCTCAGTTGTAATGACCGCGACTTACCGATTTGTAGGTCGTAGGTTCGAAACCTGACAGGCGCTTTAATTTGTGTAAATTATTTCGCCTATAATGTTCCCACTGCTGGGACACAGGCCTCCTCTCTGTGAGAAGATTTGGGCCGTAATCCACCACGCGGGCCCAGTGCGGGTTGGTAGATGTATCTATATGTCTTCGAATTTTTTGGTTCTAGGACATGCTGGTTTCCTCACGATGTTTTCCTTCACCATTTTCAGAGCAGTGGTAATGAAATAATTTACACAACTAAAGGCTCCTTCAAACAGGCGCGACACGGGATATAATCGCGCGCGACACAAATGCACCGCTCGTTGCTCGACTTGCGGTGCCTATGTGTCGCGCGCGATTTTATCGCGTGTCGCACCTGTATATAGGAGCCTTAAAGCTTCTGTCTGGGATCGAACGAAACTACAACTTGTAAAGGCTCCTACGAACAGGCGCGACACGCGTATAATCGCGCGCGACACAAAGGCAGCGCTCGTTGCTTGCTCGACTTGCGGTGCCTTTGTGTCGCGCGGGGTTTTATCGCGTGTCGCGCCTGTTTGAAGGAGCCTTAAGTCGCGACTGCTGTCACTGAGCCACCACTGCTCCACTGATCACTCACCATCAGACAATTTGCTCCATCTAATGATATTAAAACCTCCCATTAAAAGATCACTCTAATCTCGCGACGAGTTTATCGCGTTCAGAGTTCAGACAGACCGCCGCGGTGGGGAGGAGACTTGTTTCAATATCTCTACAGATATGAAGTACACAGCTCCCGTAAACGTGCTCCAACATTACTTTGCAGGTTTAGTCTGCACCAGTTTCAGCTTAGAATCCTTTGTGTGAAAAAAGGACAGTTGAGAAAACTGGGGATACTTTAGTCGCTATAAACTCTCGTCTGTAACCCCTGAAGAATGTCAGTTATGTCATACTCGAGGTCACCAGTATAGAAGTATGAGTAACAAGGTGTAAAGTTCAAAGGGAGGATCCTCCGAACAGACGGGTGTCGGTAGTGGGCTACTGCCCGATGATTGATGTTGGGTTGTTGTATATTTATGCTAGTTGCGCGGTAAACTTTGCTTGCGCGATGCAGGATTTTTGCGTGACGTCAGTGTGATGCGTAGTGCGCATGTGGCAATTTAGATGCCGCCACATTACGCTAGGTATGTTTAAGGCACATGGAACATGGGGAAGTGAGCAATGTGATGTGTGTATACTGTAGGTTCACCTTAGCCTTCCCTTTCGAGGATTAGAAGAGCGATGTTACGTTGTTGTAACACGAGAAGAGCCTACTACCCTTATTATGGAATGGCCACGGGACATTCGCTTCAACGAAAATCCGCGCGGTGCGAACGGCGAAGCGTCTTGCCGCTTGCGACTAAAGGCTCCTACAAACAGGCGCGACACGCGATAAAATCGTGCGCGACTCAAAGGCACCGCGAGTCGCGCAACGAGCGGTGCCTTTGTGTCGCACTCGATTATATCGCGTGTCGCGCCTGTTTGTAGGAGCCTTAAAACAAATGTGTAGAAATGTACTAGCCATGCCACGCGTAGCGGCGACCGGCGAAGGTTGCCGAGCGAGTGGCGAAGGGGGCGCGGCGGCCGATAGAAACAAATGTATGAATCAGTACGGCGCATGCCACGGACTCGCGCGGTGGTCGTGGCGAATGGTGCAGGAAGCCAAACAAGTTTACTTATTTGTATCTGCCGCGAAATAATGAACACCGATACTTTTAGCCCGTGGCCGTGCAAGCTGCGCCGCGTAGTTTGCCGCGCCGTCGCCGCCCAGACGCACCGCCGGCGCCGGTCGCGACGCCCTGTCCCGTGGCCAGCGGATTAGTTGTGCATACACACTAGGGACACGGGTCAACTGCAGCGGTCGACAACGAGCCGCTTGTGTATTTTGAGTACGGTGCTCAAACGCAACGCTTGGCTTGTTGTCGACGGCAGTCGCCGACGCGTCTACGGCTGCAGGTGTCTCTGCTGTTGAAGCGTGTCGCTCGTGTGTTATTAGCACTAACAAGGCACAAAGTTACACTCCGGGCAGCTACTGAGAAACTGAGTACAGTACCCGGCGATAAATATTGCACATCGACCTTTTTACACAAAACCATTTTATACAAAGAATAAAAATAATTATCAAAAGAAGCAAATAATAATTGTTTTAACAGCTCCTAATAGATACCGGGCTGTTTGTATTTCGTGCGACAGAGATAACGCTCTACGAAGCCGAAATTAGCCGATTGTCTCTTTCCAAAGGTCGATGTACAATATTTATCGCCGGGTACTGTAATGGAAAGACGCAACAAGACTGACCAGACCCTCACACTCAGCGACCGCTAGAGCCCACACTCGTGACTTTACTGTGCCCGACAGGTTCTACACGCCACAATCATCATAAACTAGCTTCAGCCCGCGACTTCGTCCGCGTGAAGCTTTTTGCTCCTCCAACTCACCTCACCACGTCGCATTGCATCGCCAGCCCGCTCTGTTACTTCGCTTAGCGTGATGTTGAATAGCCTAATAACCTTGCTCTTGCCCTTGCTAGTCCGTTTGGCTATGAATGTTGTCAAGCGTGCACATGCACATTGTGATCAACAGAGACTCAACAATGGGTGAAGTAAAACGGTACACATTCGCGGAAATAGCCTCATGCGACGGCAGCAAGGGGCAGCCGCTGTGGGAGCGCGCTTGTCGGGATACGTCACTACTACAATCAAAGCTGAATGGACTTCGTGAAATATAATATCTGTATCAGATGCAAAAAAAATCAAATCCGACCAGAGGTTCCAGAGATTAGCACGTTCAAATTCTTCAGCTGTATTAGCGTAAGTTGCGATCCCGTAGGAATAGCGGGATAAAAAGTATCTTGTTCCCTAATCCAGGTCATGGTCTAACCACGTGCGAAATTTCATCCAAATCCGTTAAGCCGTTTTGAGCGTGAAAGCTCAATCAAAAGTCATTCATTCAAATTAGGCTGACAATCCAAATTTTTCGAACGTTTAAATTACAAAAGATAATGCCCCAAAACGCCCGCCCTTCACCACTTCCTAGTGCTTTCGCTGGGGAGAAGAAGTGGCGCAACAAACTCCCCAGCAGCACAGTTACCTGGCAAAGAAACAAACGTACAAACGCCAGCACATCAAGCTACCCGAAACTGTCAAATTTTCCAATCAACATTGAACCTTACGCTTTAGCGATAAAGTTGAAAATCTATTAAAGAAATTTGTCTGTACAAAAAAAACAAATCTGTTTTCTTTAAAATATTAGGGTGTTACCCACGGAACAGATAATAAGGTTGGAAAGGCCCTCGCTGCAATTTTGTACTAGGACCAGTGTCGCCGCTTGACTCCCACTATTTTAATTTCTACACATACGCAATACTATGTTTACAAATATTTCGCACACAACCAAATCACACACACATAAATCTCAGGGCAGATATTCGTTCGCCCACTAGCAAGAAGCTCTCGTAGGCATAGACACTCAACACGCATAAATGCAATAAAAATTTTCATACACGCTAGTGCTTGACAAAACCGATATTCTTTGTCGATAAATTATCTGATGAATTTATGGGGAAAAATGAAACATTAAATAAATATTAAGAAATAATTTTATTTTACTTTGATTAATTACAAATAATCACTGTCCTTGGAATAAAATATATTTATTAAGTAATTGGCGCTTGCTATTAATTGCGAACGAATTTTTCAAAACAAAGTGTAACTTCAAGTTAATATATTTTTCAATAATTGCTTTGGTGAGGTCTGTGACATGGTTTGCTGTAGGGTATTGGCCAATTTGATGATAAATTATGTTTTTGAAAATTTCACTCCCAACAAAGTGACGCATAATTTTTGTCACCAACATTTTTTTATTTATATTATGAAGAGTTTCTGTATAAATTTTGATAACAGATTCTGATATTTTACAGATCTGTATCAAATCTCTTGACGGATATAACAGACCACCCTTATCTTTAGCAACTATAAATTTATGTTCTTCATTTATGCTATTGGACAATAGCGCTCCAATGCATATATCGCAATCTATTTTTTTAATTAAAATATGAGCTATGTATCCTGCAACATGGCTAATGATTTGAATGCTAAAATCTGAGATGGTATTGACAAATGCGTTAATATCTTCTTCGTTATTATCATCATCATCATCATCATCATCTTCAACGGCAATCCTTCGTATGGATCTATTAATTCGTGCTACAGATGATGCACAATCAAGAATTGAACCTGATTTTTTAATGATAAAATCATTTTCACTAAAATGCTTAGAGCAAATAGTACTCGTCTTTGTCGGCATCCAGTTTCCTCTACCTGTCGCGTCAATCCATTGTTCCCTGGCGTTAGGTATTTTAGGAAACCTAAAATTTATAATTTATTGCATCATTTCAAATTCCTCAATTTTATTTTACTAAATGGTGTAAATAAAACTTTTAAGAATATAAACGTAAATATTGAAATATAAAAATATTAATACACATAATGCATAATTAAACTTAAATAAAAAATCAGAGATTAGTATACTAGTAGATGACAGGTCTATGTCCCTTTATAACATTCGGTAGGATTCATTCAATGATTAATATAATATTTAATGTATGTACCTACTCAAAATACGTCTAAATAAAAATATACTATCATTAATTATTAATTAAATATAAAATAATCTAAAAATTATCTTGGCAAACGTAAATATAGTCGAGAATTCTATCGATGATTTTATTTAACCACATGGTTACCTCACTAAACAATAATTGTAATAAACAAAGTTATTTTAAGTAAGATATTATTACTGATAATAATCATTTGTATCAAACACTCATACTGAATATCGACATTGTTTACAACTTGGTACAACACTATCGAAACGCATGAATTTCGTCGAATTTCAGCTTGGCTCGGCGCACGCGACTTTCGCAGTGAACGCAATACATTGCGCGATCACTCATCTAGTACAAGATGGTACCCATGAATTGCAAGCAATGTATAATTTTGCATCTGTTTGCGATTGTATCGTTTTTGTCTACAAACTACATAATACTAATGTAATAATTACAAATATCACTTGTATTTTAAGGTTTTTGGATTTACCGGTGAAAAGAAATCGCTTCCCGGGCTACACTACACACCTGGCTTCTTTTCCGACACGTTATAATAGCGCAAGACGGCATAATTATTTTTTTTTCGCGGAGTTTTGCACGTTGTCCCAACATGAGCGCGACTGTTGGCCGGTGAACCAAATTTCGGTTGACTTATGAACGTTTGCTCACAAGTGCGGCGCGCCTGCCCCGCCCACAAGGCCCTTCTAACCTCTTTTATCTGTTCTGTGGTGTTACCACACCAATCGATCAATAGTCGATCGATGCCATCGGTCGATAGTCGATCGATGCCATCGATCGGCATCGGTCGACGTTGATCGATGGGTGTGGTAGCTTTAATTGATCGACGGATACTGGTCGACTAACCAATCGATCGATTGCCGGTCGATGGCATCGGTCGACGGATACCGGTCGACTAACCAATCGATCGATTGCCGGTCGATGGCATCGGTCGACGTATATCGATTAACCCCGGCTATATTCCATCAGTTTCTTTCGAAATGTATTCACAAGAGGACGCGTTGTTGTTGGCCAGTCAAGCAGGCCACGTAGGAAGCACGCGGGGCGCGGGGTGTGGGGCGCGGGGTGTGGGGCGTGGGACGCGGGGCGCGTGCCGGCACCGGGTGACATGGGGAGATCAAGCAGCTCGATCGACGTCGACTTATCCATTCTACCATCGATCGATGGCATCTATCGGCTATCGATCGATTGGTGTGGTAGAAACACTAGAAACTATCGATCGACGTCGACTATACCATTCTACCATCGATCGACGATCGCTCGATTGGTGTGGTAACACCCTTAGTTTATAATCTTAGATACAATATATAAATGTCGCAGCCAACTGGTTTAATTAGCTGTTTAGGTAAACGCCTAGCCTTTTAACTAAACGGCAGCCGTTCAATTAACGGCCTGAATGATATTCAATTATAGTTTAGGTTGGAAGTTTGTAACCAATCACGCGCGAGCCGAATTGGCCGCAGTAACTAAGCCAGGGCACCGCGACCAAATGGGTTAGGTTAGAACTGATCAACTGCGTGCGAGCCGAGAGAGCGAAGCGAGGCGAGCACTACTTCCAAAGGCCAGGCGGTTAACTAAACGGCTAATTTAACCAGTTGGCTGCGACATCATGCCATTTGGCTGCGACATATATACTTACATGGATCGTATGGTTTGAGACCGACGAGGAAGAATTACTAGATTTTAGAGAACAACAAAAAACGGCGATTGTCTGCTGGCGTCTTGGCTCGTGGTATACAATATAATATCAGTAATTCGAAAATGCTAGGCTACATTTTTTGCCTTCAGAAAATTGGGCTTGCTTGCGGTCAACGTTCGAAAGAGTCTGCATTACAGTTACACTGGCTGAATGCCATAGAAACTTCGCCTCATTCACATTTTTTAAACTTATTATAACACCTGCGGGGTAACTGCGTAAAGGCTCTTACACACAGGCGCGACGCGACACGCGATGACGCGACACAAAGGCACCGCTCGTTGCGCGACTTGCGGTGCCTATGTGTCGCGCGCGATTATATCGCGCGTCGTGTCTGTTTGTAGGAGCCTTAACAATGGCAACGCCTTTAATTTTGGCTATTCGACAAAATTCTAACAACAGACCAAGGAGACATCAGAAGTCAGATTCAAAGAATTCAAATCCAATCTGCACTTAATATAAACTATACTAATAATATTATAAAGAGGTACTAAGTTTGTATGTAGGGGTTAATCTCTGGAACTACCAGTCGGATTTTAAAAAATCTTTTAAACAAATAACAAAATTAAATTCTAACTTAACTAAAACTATACAGACTATTAAAAAATAGCGTCGAAAAATTCATCTGCATCGCTGTCGACCGACTGGTGGTAATGTACCCAAGAGACTGGCGGCATTACCACGTTGTATCGCGATGCTTAGCCTCTGGCCAAGGTAAAAGCCAGCCCTTGGGTCACGGGAAGTGTCAACCAGCCGTTTAGATATTTCTTTAAAAAGACCATGAGCACTCGGACCCCACGGCCCGAGAGTTTAAAAATTAATATTAAAAAAGTTAAAATTCTTTTTTCATTTCATAGCCCAATTCTTGAAGATGGTTATAGGCTATTTCACATCAGGCTCCTAAGGTAGCCTAGCAAAAACAAACAAATGCTAGTCGGACTCGCACACGAAGGGTCCCGTATCACAAACGCCCCAAAAACGCCGAAAAATACACATTTGTTGTATGGGAGGAGCTCCCTGAAATATTTATTTTGATCTGTTTTTAGTATTTGTTGCTATAGCAGCAACAGAAATATCATCATCTGTGAAAATTTCAACTATCTAGCTATCACGGTTCTTGAGATACAGCCTGGTGACAGCCAGGCAGTTGGACAGTGGAGTCTTAGTAATAGGGTCCCGTTTTTACCCTTTGGTTACGGTACCCTAAAAAGAAACCAACTAACGGGGCACAGCTACACAATATATTTTTATTTTAAAATAATAAATTTCACGCGAACTCGCGGGCTAGGTAAAACATAAATCCTCCGATCTAATTCTAGAAATAGCGAATCAAATCAATATAAGAATAATAAATCTAGTTTCCAACGGAAAAACCTGTTAAAATTAGAAATTCTACCATTTCTTTCTTCTTTTATGTAGCCGCCTACAGATTACTAAAATTGTTTATTGAATTCGATAAAAAAATAAAATGATTGGCCAAAGTATTTAGTTTAGATATGGACTATCATTTTATGCGTTCAATCAAATCGACACATGAAAGCCAAAATTGATTTTATGATTTTTTTTTTCTGAAAAGTTAAACTTTCAACTCGGCTGCCCCATTTCAAAACCTAGTAAGAACTTAAAATGAAATTTTACAGGAGAGCGCATAAACGTAATTTTGGTCAGCCTACTGAAAGTATTTATGTTAAGTAAACAAAAATGCTAATGGTTGTAAAAGAGGTTTTGAATTGGTTAAAGTGACTTACTAGGTTTTAAAAAGGTCACTAGGGAGTGAATGGTGCACTTCCTAGTTATCGATGCTTAAATATATCTCCTTTTATGTAAGTTTAAAACGCTGGTGTTTTTGTATTTGGTAGAGACCTTCTAGGTTAGCAAGATTATGCAATAAAACGATTTTTGTAAAAAGTGTCCCTTACTAAGTTTTGGAAATGGGACAGCCGAACTGTTCTCCTGTAAAATTAGCCCCGTGTCCACGGTTAGTCAATTTTGCCTTTCAAGCGACGAGATCCAATGTTAGCACAAACGACCATAGTATCACTATCCATAGATATAAGGTCCCATTAAAATAGATGGAAAAATTACACGTCTCTTATATTGGGACCTCTTTTAATTACCTGTTGTCCCACTCCTGGGCAAAGGTTTCCCCCATATTTTTCAATTTTCTTTATCCTGTGCCTTCTCCGTCCAGTCGGTTAGAAACGACTCCAAATCGTCACACAGTGGGTGCCTGAAGAGGGGCGTCGTCATCGACGCAGGCCTGAGAAACCCGAAGAGCGAAAATATCCGTTTCATTGTTCAAGAGTAAAAGAATGACATGATTGCCACGTAAGGTAGCTCCTTTTCATATTGCAAGTCTAATAAGTCAAACTAATGAGGAAAATGATGGAAATACTGGACAGGGAAGTTGATAAAATTACTGGTACTGCGCAGTTCTATCAGCACGTGCCAAATAGCTGCAACACACCATAGTCAGTCTACAACGTTCCCACAGCTGGGACACAGGATCTTCGAGAGGGATTGGGCCGTAATCCACCACGCGGGCCCAGTGTGGGCCGGTAGATGTCCTAGAACCAAAAATATTCAAAGACATTTTCTTTGAATATTTTTGGTTCTAGGACATGCTGGTTTACTCACAATGTTTTTCCTTCACCGTGTTGAGTTGAGAGCAGTGGTGATGAAATTAAATGCACAAAGTGACCTGTCTGGGTTCGAACTCACGACTTTTACAACTCGGTAAAGACTTTTTCTCACTTTTCACTCGCGGGCTTCTGTATTTATTTTTACCGACTTCAAAAAAAGGAGGATATCAATTCGACACGTATGTATACAATATTATTGGAACTGCATTATATTCACATATGACAATCTATTAGGGCTTCCAAACAAATATGCAAAATTTGATAGATGTATGTATGTATGTTTGTTCACGCATTTCTCCGCAACTGTTAATCGGATCCTGACCATTTTTTTTAATTGGCTTACATTTACTTCAACTTGGGGAACAGTGCAAGTTTCATCAAAATCGTTTCAGTAATTTTCAAGATATGGACAATAACCCAGGCCGTCACACTTATACGTATTAACGTGTAAGTGTGACGGCCTGGCTTATTGATACGAGGTGTCGTGTCAAAACTTTCAGAGCATGAGAAGTGAAAAATACTTTTCACTTCTCATGCTCTGAAAGTGCTTCTTTGTGCAGGGTATAGGCTGCACAAAATCGAATTTTGTGCACAAGGGCATTAACGTATCTACTCATAAATGTATTATAATAAGGCAAAGAAAATGAGCCATACAGCCAAATGCAATAAGAAGTTCATAGACAGAATTTGTTATTATATAATATTTATTTTAATTTATTTGCCTTATGTGTTTTTTAAGATATAATAGATATTAAAATTTTAATTCAAGTACGGTAGGTTAGTTGATTTAAGAAAATTATTATTACAAAATTAATTTAATAGTAGGCTGTATAGGTCTGCAGCCTAATATCAATGTCGTAAGATTTAAAAAAAAATAATTTCCTTCAGTATTCAAAACTGTTCTAATTTTACTTTGAATTTTAATTAAAGAAATGTTATGTTATACTACTGTTTTATTTCCTCGCAATCGAAGTGAAAAGCAGAGTTTATAACTCGTCCACAAAACCATTTCTATCCTCGACATTACTATCAGCCCTCGCCTTCGGCTCGGGCTGCTAAAAGTCTCGGATAAAAATGGTTTGTTTTGTGCACTTGTTGTAAAATCTACTATTAACCGATGTTTTGTTGTTGCAAATGATATTAATCTGTTTTCACGGGACTAAAGTTTTTGCAATGCAGGTAGTAATTGAGTCATAGCGACCTTCGAAATGATACATTATTTCTTATTATTGTTTTATGTTATGCTGACCAAGAGGCATTTCTCGTAATTTTATTTATCTGCAAATGCACAAGTTGACACGATTATCTTGAGCAGTGGTGGCAGTGGTGGTGCTCACAAAACGGTGAAGGAAAACATCGTGAGGAAACCGGCATGTCCTAGAACCAAAAATTCGAAGACATGTGACATCTACCAACCCGCACTGGGCCCGCGTGGTGGATTACGGTCCACTCCCTCTCACTGAGAGGAGGCCTGTGTCCCAGCAGTGGGAACATTATAGGCTGATGATGATGATGTAATTTTATTTTATATTTTTACGTTCACAGTCTGCGGGGTACAATGCGTGCCACGAAAGATGAGACTTGACACACCACGTGGTTTGACATGCGCAGTACACGATTTTAGGTATCTTTAGCGGTATGAGGTCTGAGTGCGGGGCGGGACCGGACGTCATAGGGGCGGCGGAAAGAGGCGGGGGAGGCGGGGTCAAGTCTCATCTTTCGTGGCACGCATTGTAATTGTGTAACACACTGTCAGTAGCAATGGTTTTTGATTTTGACAGTTCAACAATATTTATTGCGTTATGTACGTTGTTGAGGAGACATTTTTCGAACATTATTTATGACTAGCTTCTGCCCGCGACTTCGTTCGCGTGAAATTTCTTGTTCCCCCTACCCACCGCGTCGCATCGCATCGCCTGCCCGCGCTATTACTTCGTGTTTGTTTAGCGTTCTTTTTGACTTTTTTTCTTTTTCCTCGGCTCCTAAAGGTCATAGCGTGATGTTAAATAGCCTATAGCCTTCCTCAAGAATTAGGCTATCAAATGCAAAAATAATTTTTCAAATCCGACTGGTAGTTCCAGAGATTAGCGCGTTCAACCAAACAAACAAACTCTTCAGCTTTAAAATATTAAAAAGTATAGATGAAGCAATGTATAGGCCGACCGATTAACTGTGACGTTGCCTGAGGTAGCTGCGCGGTGCGGGGGGGGGGGTGATAGTTGTCACAAGTTGACGAATAACTGAGCTCTCGCATCACGTCGCCACACCCCTCCCGCACCGCGCTGGTACCTCGGGCAACGTCGGTCTATAGTAGTATTCTTGAAACTGATTGTGATTGATAGTTTGTTAAGGCTCCTTCAAACAGGCGCGACACGCGAAAAAATCGCGCGCGGCACAAAGGCACCGATTCGCGTTGCGCGTTGCGCCTGTTTGTAGGAGCCTTTACACAATTAATAGGGTGCTGATCTTAGTCTCCATTTGTCAAAAATACCTCTAATTTTTTTTTCTACATTTTTGACAAGTTTTTGACATTTGCTTGTCGCTGAGATGGGATTGACGACTAGATTTTGAACGATTTAATTACAGGAATGGGCCCAATTAAAATTGGTTAGTAGTTTGGTTTATTTTCGATTCCTTTTTATCCCGTATAAGTACAGACGCCAGTAAATCAAGCTGCCCGAAACCGTAAAATTTTTCCCAACAAACTTTGAACCTTATGCTTTTGCGATAAAGATGAAAAGCTATTAAAGAAATTTGACAGATTGTAGTACAATACCCGGCGATAAATATTGCACATCGACCTTTTTACACAAAACCATTTTATACAAAGAATAAAAATAATTATCAAAAGAAGCAAATCATAATTGTTTTAACAGCTCCTAATAGATACCGGACTGTTTGTATTTCGTGCGACAGAGATAACGCTCTACGAAGCCGAAATTAGCCGATTGTCTCTTTCCAAAGGTCGATGTGCAATATTTATCGCCGGGTACTGTAGGTTGATGTGCTGACGTCTAAAAACCATAAAAATCAGCAGTTACATACTTACGCGGTCAAAATGTATGGAATAGTTTTTTTTGTTGGGTTCCGGACCTCAAAAGGAGATCAGGAACGCGTGGAGTTATCAAGTTGAAATTAATATCAAATACTCAGGGCTGCAATCCCTTGAAGCAGTGAAAAAATAAAAGTTCTAAGGGCCTGTGCACACCACGTTTTTTAAACGCGCCGTTGACGCGCGTTTGTAACGATACGCACGCGAGTCAGACGCAGCCTGTAGACCTTCTGTAGGATAAAAGCGCGCCGTCGACGCACGTTTCTAAAACGCGCGTCGACGGAGCGTTTATAAAACGTGGTAAGCACAGGCCCTAAGTCAACGCAATCAAAAGATACGGGCGTTTATGTTCCAGAATCAAAACCTATAGGGTATTTCCCGTTGACCTAGAATCTTGAAATTTGGCAAGAAGCAATGTCATGTAGCACAAGTAAAAGAAAAAATCCAAAAACCGTAAAGTAGTTAAAAAAAAAAAATTATATAAATCTCAATGCGTGATTCCGGCTCGCACTTGGCAGGTTTTTTTTTTCAATCAAAAACCCGCCCTATAATATGGGTGTTAGTCAATTTGTCGAACAACACTTACCACCTGCACGTCTGTTGAAAGTTCACGCCCTAAATTATTTAGCACGCGATAAGTTGGCACGCGAGAGATCCTCGATCGTTATGCGCTCCTGGTATTTTAATTGCTCTCTCCTGGTTGCGGAAGACGGTAACCTGGCAACTGATTGTTGCTAATCTATACTGATGTCTGCAGGGTCAGATTAAATTAGCTAGTGAAACTCCGCATACGTGATGGATATCGATATTTAAAATTAGCCTTTCGTCATCATTCTCCAGCCCTTATCCCAATTTAAGGCTCCTTCAAACAGGCGCGGCACGACACGCGAAACAAAGGCACCGCAAGTCGCGCACCGAGCGGTGCCTTTGTGTCGCGCGCGAATATATCGCGTGTCGCGCCTGTTTGTAGGAGCTTTTATTTTGGGTTGGCGCAACATGTCGTTTTCTTCCATAGTTCTCTATTAAGGCTCCTTCAAACAGGCGCGACACGACACGCGACACAAAGGCACCGCAAGTCGCGCACCGAGCGGTGCCTTTGTGTCGCGTGTCGTGTCGCGCCTTTTTGTAGGAGCCTTAAAACAAGAAAGTACCTTCCCGTGGTCGCAGCTACCATAGCTTTTTGTTAGTACATCGGCTTTTAGTTTTTAAACTTTATTTTATTTAATTATTTTGGGGCTTATTTCAGTAATAATTATATTTTTGAAATGTGATAATTAAGCCCGTTTATTTAATACCCCACAAAGCACCATCCCAAAAAAAATATTTTTAATTTCATTACTTTATGCCCTCTAGAGGGCGCCATATTGAATTTAGTGTGACGTCACATAGCCTATAACCAGCGGACGGTCAAGACGCTTCAGTTCTAACGATACCTCATTTGTCAAAATATGATAAGAACTTTTGAAGTTACGAGGGAACAGATGAACATACATCATCATCACCAGCCTATAGCAGTCCACTGCTGGACATAGGTCTCCCCTAATGAGCGCCATAGCGCCCTGTCTTCAGCTTGACGCATCCAGCATCTGCCTGCAGTCTTTCGCAGATCGTCATCCCACCTGGCCGGAGGGCGTCCTACACTACGTTTGCCGAGTCGCGGTCTCCACTCAAGAACTCGTTTACCCCAGCGGTTGTCGGTTCTTCGCGAGATATGGCCGGCCCACTGCCATGATGAACATACATACCGGTCAAAATCATAATCCTCCTTTTTGCTTCACTGTAGTCGGGTAAAAATTAGATTTCATCCGACCTTGAACACCAAAATGGCTTCCGTCGCCGCAAGCACAGTATAAAGATCATAACCGTGCCGCAAGGGCGTCATAGTACCAGGATAGCAGAAACCCAAGGAGCCATAGATCGGAAGATAAACGGCAACAAACAAGTAGCGACAGGTTGCTAGATCGTGGAAACCTGTTTCTCTCACAACACGGAAAGATAAGACCCTCTGCCTTGTATCTTGTACGTAAACGCTACGTATATGGATTGCTTCAGCTTAATAAATCTTAAAGGCTCCTTCAAACAGGCGCGACACAAAGGCACCACTCGTTGCGCGACTTGCGGTGCCTTTGTGTCGCGCGCGATTTTATCGCGTGTCGCGCCTCTTTGAAGGAGCCTTAATACTAGACTAGATTCTGCTTCACATAGATATTTTTTTTTACAAAAAAAACAACCGTCTTAAAAAGACTACAAAGTGAAAATAAGTTTAATTTCGGAAGTCGGTGTCGCTGGTTCCGCATTTTCGTTTTCGACACCGACTTCCGAAATAAAAGTTATTTATGGTTTGGGCTCCGCTCGCCCCTTGGATCTTGCCCCTAATTGTCTAAGTGTATCTACTCGCCCCTTGAATATTAGATACCCCAAATCGCCCCCGATTGTTAGTAAATTAAAAGTACTGTCAGCACTCGGTAAGTTTTTAAATTTATTGAAATAAACTTTTAACGTAACAAAATTTAATTGTTAAACGTTGAAATGATTATGTACGAGTTTAGATTCCAAATTACACTTTTTAACTCCATGTGCAGTTTTTTTTCAATTTTCGCCATTAAATCCCAAGAGGGACACTATTGAAGTTATAACAAAAAATATTTATTTCAATAAATTTAAAAACTTGAGTGCTGACAGTACTTTTAATATAAGTTTTTTTTATAGACCATTGTTCCACAAAATAATTGTTAAATTTTAACGTTTCTGCATCTGTTTGACTGTCCTCCATAACATATAGCCAACCATCATCTAACATTTCTGGCGGAATCGAACTTAATGCTTTGCACAAGTCTACGTGCCGTCTTGAGTCTTTTGAAGAGGTTCAACTCTTTGGCTTTCTTTTTGAGGGCTTGAGCGAAATGGAAATAACATCCCCTTATACAAAGTTGATACGACAGAGGGGCTTTTCTTTAAACTGCCTATACTAGATACCATTTTCAAGCTCTGTACCAAAAATCAATTAAATAGGAGCAGTAGTTTAGTCACAAATGATTTTTGAAGTTTTTGCTACGTTTGAACACGATGTATATTTCCTAACAGCTGATTATCTCATACGCATAGGTCATGCACCTTAAAACGATAATCTGAGTATAAGATACATTGTTGCCGCACAAGTACAACCAAATATTTCACGAAGCAATAAATACACACACACTTGCACTTTCACTATGAGAGTGACAATCATAGCAAAACCCCCGCGCCTTTTTCCCGCGCGTAAAAGGAATAGAAATAGGTCAGTATGTTGCTATTGCATTCTAGATCCTTGGGAATTTGCTAAAAAACTTTCTTTCAGTGGACAGTGCGCAAGCGTCATCCACTCGGGACGTACGTTACGTAATACGGGAGCCCCCCGCCGCACAGTGGTCCGGGTTTTCAAAAAGGCGGACATAGGATCGAAAATGCATATTTAACGTAACAAAAAATAGTTTCGTATAGGAAATTTAACGCTGATTAATACTTATTACTACAACTTTTCAAAAAAACAGCTCCTTCACGTCAAAAAAAAATATTGAAAATAAAAATGTATGGGAGAAAATCTATTTTATTTTTTTTCTCCGTTCAGTATCAAAGTGTAGCAAGCAAACCTTATATTCTGGTAAGTACCTATTGTTCTTAATACGACAACATATAAATTGCTTGCGTATCCCTGCGGCCTTGACGCCTACGATGCTTCAAAGTTTAAAATTTTAATGTTGAATTATCTTAATATTATTAACGAGTTTTTCAATTGAAATTAATCCAAAATATCATTTTTAATAAAAACAAGCCCCCCGCGCGCCTCATCCGTGTATTAAGCTCGCCCCCTATTACATGGGACTTAAATATAACTGGCGAAATGACAGTGTACTATAGTGTAGTATACACCTTTGCCGAACCCTTCGGGGAATATAAAGCGTGATGTTATGATAAAATAAGCATTTCTGCTTATTTTTTTTTTAATAATCATCTGTTGGTTATTCTTTCATCTGTTGATATTTCCTATTGATAAATCATGGTTGATATTGTTGGTTTTACTACTAACGTGACTCATCTTAAAAGAAACAATTAGAAATAGATGTAGCCCTTAAAAGGGCTTTTTCTGAAGTCCTGAAAAGGACTATTTTAAGTGGTCCTGAAAAGGACTACAACTCAACTACTACTACTACTAACAAACTCAATTCTAACAATAACAAAATCACTAAATCTGTCACGTTTACATTAATGGATCATCTTCAGGCTGCAACTCCTGTAGATCCATATTTTCAGTTTCTTCTGTTACTACCTCAGGCAACAACAAAAGCTCTTTAACATCTGGAAAAAAATCGAATTGCTTTGAGTTGCTGTATTTTGGTCGAATATGGGATAAATATGGGTCTGAACTAATTAAAAAATTATGGAGCAAGTCCTCGTTGGTCTTCATCCTGTTAAATTTTCTTGTGTGATATTCACGAACTCTTCGAAATTCTTTATTTCTTGCTTCTCCCGCTTCTTCGGAAAGAATGCCAATTGGTAGGAGGCCAAAGTGATGACAAATGTCTGCACCGTGTATGAGTAGCTTGTGCACACTTGCGGGCATATAAAACCATGGGTATAGATGAACAAAGATCTCAGCTGTTTCTCTGCAATAAGTCCTGAATTTTTCTATATCTATGGCACATCCCGATGAAATCGTTTGAAGAATAACCGTAAAATGCTTCAGTAGGCCTTTGTCAATATTGGTTATTTCGGCAGATTTCTCATAATCTCTAAAAAACCTTCTGGCTGTGTTTCCGTCGTTTGTGGTTCCAAAGCCTTGCTTCACAAAATCCACAAGTATTCCCATTTGCTGTTTGAATTCTTCTTGTGTAAAATGTTTCTTCGCAGCTTTTAGTTGCTTGTTAGCACCTCGTGCAGTCCACATCTCAAAGTCCATGTTGTAAGATATGTGTAGAATACACTCCATACAACGAATCCACATATGAAGAGTAGAAAGTCCATATTTATAAACATCTTCTCGAACAGGTCTTGAAAATACTTCTGACAGTTTGTTCATCTCAGTCGGCTTAGCAAGGCAAATATTGCAGGCAGATGCAGACGAAGTATCCGTTATAATAGTGGCCACTTTTCCGTCGATCATTGTCATATGAAGCTCGTGACTAATCTCTAGCCCGACCCATTTTGTAGAATTGATGTTCTTTATTTCTTCCTTCAATGCAGCTTCTTCTTGCTTGATGTATTCTGCTGTCTCTTTACAAAACTCGAACTTAATGGGCCTGCAATAATGTGTTGACGAAGGTGTTGGGTTTTCCCATATGGTGCTATTATTAGAAACTAATTTAAGAGGGACAAGACTTGACATGAAAACCGATGAATCACTGAAGTCTACATCTTCACTCCTTTGCTTGTAGGTGCTTTGTGAAGAAGCTCCATCGAAACCCCATTTACTAATTAACTTCAATCCTTCAGTTGACGAATCAATCTGGGTACCGGTAATTTGAAGAATCTTCTGGACTGTCAGATCCAATAGGGCTTGAAGCTTCACTCTGGCTCCTCTCTCGGTAATTTCTAAATCATGTGGATAGCATCTCTTTTTAGCTTCAAGGAGTTTGTGATACGATGGTAACACTGGAACTTCACAATCTAACAGCGCTTTCCTTAAACACAAGTATTTCCATTTTGACAGGTTCAATGATGTATAAAGACCAAGAGCATGATCTTCATCTAAAGATTTTTTCCTATTTTTCTTAAACAATGTGGCTTGAACAATAGTAACACTATCAGGGTTCTTCGTTATATGATCAATAACACAAGCTAAGTCATTCTTCTTGTCTATCCTAAGTCTTTCGACTAATGCAAAAGTAAGTTCTTCCGGCGAATAGTCCAAAAGAGACTCTGAACGTCTTTTCTTCTGTTTGTTGCTGAGGTCAACAAAAGGCTTCCTAATCTGAACTTCGGTAGATGTGCCCACAGTTGCTGTACTTGATGTCGACGGAATCACAGCTGCTGTAGTATCGATGTCAACTGAAGTATTGTCTGACGATATGTTTTCGATAACTTCATCTTGGGCTTGAAAAATCTCGGATAAATTAACAGTAGTGCAAATTGGCCAACTAATATTTGATTCTAACCACGCAGCATGTCTATTCATGAAAGTCTTCTGATTTCTAGAAGCACTTGCCCATCTGCGATTGATATTACTCATGTAGTTCTTCAAAAAGGTCTTGATTATTTCTAAATCTTCCGAACATGTTTCAACTGGGATATGTAGAATAATAGCTTCATAGAGTCGTGCCCAATTTTTCATGTCTCCTTCAACACGGAGGAACATAAAAATGTCCAAGTTTGTAACAAATGCAGCCATAACGAAACTCACTAAACTTTCACACAGCACGGATAATTGATGTTGCTTCCTCAAGGGTTGAGAAACAAGTGCCTTTAATTGTTTCATGCACAGATATTAATAACAAACACACGCTCGCAAGTAGTGACTGACGAAATTAGTACCACATCTTCAACAGCCAATCAGCGTCGTCGAAATCTCCGGTGGTGGGGGTAAATGATTCTTTTACCACAGGAGTCGTTTCAGTCAGTTACAAATAGGCTACGAATCAGCACGTGTCCTTTATTACATAACTAAAGTTGAAGACTTTTATTAGTACTTTTTATTAAAATAAAATAAACAAATACTTGCCAAATGCTTGAATGCGTATGTTTTAATTCTTATATAATTAAAAAATTATATTTTGAATTCAGCTTAATTGAAAACCTCGATAATAATTTTAAAAAATCCCAATTGAAATTTTAAACTTTGAAGCATCGTAGGCGTCAAGGCCGCAGGGATACGCAAGCAATTTATATGTTGTCGTATTAAGAACAATAGGTACTTACCAGAATATAAGGTTTGCTTGCTACACTTTGATACTGAACGGAGAAAAAAAATAAAATAGATTTTCTCCCATACATTTTTATTTTCAATATTTTTTTTTGACGTGAAGGAGCTGTTTTTTTGAAAAGTTGTAGTAATAAGTATTAATCAGCGTTAAATTTCCTATACGAAACTATTTTTTGTTACGTTAAATATGCATTTTCGATCCTATGTCCGCCTTTTTGAAAACCCGGACCACTGTGCGCCGCCGCGCCTTTATGTTTTGTCGAACTCGCTGACAATAATTGTGATTTTGTTTTGTTATTGTGATAGACACTAAATAAGTTTAACTTGGGAATATTATTATTTAGTGTTAGTGTTTTTTTGTGTTTGACTGTTTTTATTGTGATAGGATACGTAATTAAACGTTGGTTGTGTGTGTGTGTAATCATTAAAGTGTTCAGCAATGCCTCGTGTAAATTACACGGCGTCAGAATACACTTACATGATTTTAATTTACGGTGAATGCCGTGGAAACGCAGATTTAGCTCTGCGAACATACCGAGAAAGGTATGGTGACCGGCGCAATAGCCCTAGGAACGCCGCGCGCCGGCACCATACAATTGGCAGTACAAAGATTACGGGAATTAAAGTGCTTAGCGACGGACAGTGATTTAATAAATAACAATATTCTCCGTCGGTATAATTTGTGCATTAATATGAATCGAGGACACATCGAGAATTTAAAAATTTTGTGTTTTTGTGTGTGCGCGTACTTAACAACCAGCCGGGCGCGGACGGCGCGAGCGGTCTAAACCGCCCGCCCCCCGCGCCCCCGCCAAGAGAGATAACACACACGCACACGCGCTCCTGCGCGACTTTGTTACCTAGGCATCTAAGGTCAGTCAAATTTATTTATAAAGGGTGGTTGCGTTTCACTCTGACTTTAAGCTATTTAGTTTGTTTGAAAAAAAAAAAATCTCATTTTTGGCGCTTTCTATTTTTGTACTGTATCGAATTAATACTATACACGTATAGTATACGTAGTGTAATTTAATGCCCCTCTGTCATATCAACTCTGTATTTGACTTTGGATAAACCGCAGTAATAGCATTAATTATTGCTGTTTCAAAATCAAGATTAAATTGATCTGGACACCAATTAGAGAGGCGGCATTTTAGCATCTCAAACAGTCTTATGTAAGTTTTTTTGTTTTGGCAATAACGCATAAAAAAGGGGTAAAATATTGTTACTTGATACAGTGCTACCCAAGTCACCATGTATTGAAAACAGTTGAAAAAATTGTTTTACAACAAATGTACACAGTTTTGCACTGTGCAATAAGTTGCAGTATGCATTCTTCTGTGACAAATACAATTATGCGTTCAATGCCATCATTATAATCACAAAACAAGAAGTTTTCAAATTTCTTTGATATCTCTAATTGAGTTATATCATGATTATAAATTTTATTCATCCCAAAAGCCTTTTTCCTATAATTTGTCAGGCTACACCTAACATTTTTATATTCAGGACATTTCTTAACATGTTGGTATCCTTTTTCTATACATATGTATACGTTAATATTTCACTTTCGAAGATTTCTTGAGTCGAGGTCCTTGCATCTTCTACTATCTTATTTTTACAAGTATTTATAATTGTTTTGATTTCAGTTTGTTCAAAATTTGGGATACGCGAATGTCGTGTTTCTTTTAAAATTATTTCACCAGTAATGGTAAGGGTACCTTTACAAGTTGGCCTCTTAATATAATGCCATTTAGAAGCACCGCTCTTGTAATTTCTTTTTTTGTGGTAGCTATGTCCAGCTCTCAGCAATACGGTGCCTCCTCTTTGCCACTTAACAAAAGTAATATTTGAACCTTGATTACAGCTCGTACTACTTGTTTCTGCTGACATTGTTCTATAAAAAAAAGAAAAAAAGTAACTATGTCAGTCATGATGAACAAGTTATTGCTTTTAGCTATTTATACTCCATTTGGAATAAGATAAGACATTTAAATAAACTTTTTTTACATTCCATTCAACCGATTTTGACTTCTATACCGTAGGCATAAGGATGGTAATAAAAGCAAAAAAGTGGTTACAGTGCCAACTGTTTACTGCAGCTGCTATATGTCATGCCACCAACGCAATAGAACTCAAAATCGGTTAAAGAGACTGTAAAAAAGGTTTATTTAAATGTCTAATCTTATTTCAAATGGAGTCTTAAGTAAATATATACATCTAATTAGTTTTGTTTATGCCAAAGTTATAGTACCATTATAATCAATAGAAAGTGTTAGATAATACTAATTTATACAATCATTAGAAAGAGACAGATAGTGACGCTAATGTGTTGTAATGGGATTGATGCTAGACCGTTAGGCAATTATGTAAGTTTTTTTTTTATAAGATAATACTTAATTAAAAGAAAGAAATAAAATAACACATTCAAATAATAAAATCTTAAAAAATTAAGGAAATACCGTAAATAGTTCATCCTTAAATTTGAAACAGCTCTGCATGTCAGTCTGTAAAATTCACAAAATAATTTCAACAAATATAAAAACTTAAAAAGCATCAATTGTAAACAAAATGGCGTCGACATAAGCGTCACTAATTCTATGTATCTTTTCAAAGGTATCGTCGTAATCGATGCTACTTATAATTCTAGAGTCGGCAGACTATTGTTTAGTCTGCCGATTCCAGAATTTATTTTACGTAATCAGAATTAGTAGCCAAACACAAATAATAGAATATAAGGCGTTAGCTTAATACCTAATTCACAAATTTAATTTAACAAAAAATGAAAATTTCTTTTGTATTTAAAACTTACCTTAACTTCCATCAGGAATTCCACTAAGAATACACAGGAATAATTCACCTACTTAATTACACTTGGAGATAAGTACTAAACTAAGGTTTAGCAAATATCGCAAAACGCATCCCTTCCACATTATAATACGAACTTAGAAAGAGAAAGCTTTATACGACTCTCTCAAGGGGTAACATATTTTAACAAACCTTTTGTCTATTGCACCCATAAAAAAAGGTTTCTTTTGTTATAATAGGTAAGCTAGGTAGCAAAAACTATCACAAGTGTCACGAGTCGGTGAGATTACAGATACAGTTAAAAGTAATCAAACATGGCGTTATTCATAATGTGTGCATTTTTCTGTCTAACTGTACTTTTTTTGGTTAAATTTCAAAGGAAATGCCGTAAGGGGCGAGTCGATACACCAAAATAATTATTTAAATGTCAATTTTTCACTCGCCCCTTCGTAAGGGGCGAATCACTGCATCAAAATAATAAAAAACGGAGTGAGTGGAACATTTTAATCGAAAGGTGCAACAAGACCCAAGGGGCGAGCGGAGCCCAAACCATTTTAAATTAGCTAGCGGAACTCTGACGTGATATGTATCGATGTATAAACATGATAAAATAAATCAATTTGATGATGTTTTTTTTTTTGGGGTCATCAACCGCCAATTTTAATTTTGTCCTGTTTAGTTATCGATACAGGTAGTTGTTCCGGGTCTGGCTGTTTGTGTATGTGAATTTAAATGTTTGTAAACGCACCCACGATACAGGAGTAATTCCTAGTGTGGAATAGCTAATTTAAAAAGACCCTGTTTATAGTTTGTAAAGGTCGCTTTAGCTTGCGACTAAGCTAAATGAACGTATCCTTTTAACTACTACGATGCGCAAGAGTCTACGCAAAACAAGATTTATGCGGATTTAGGTTGAGATATTCACACGGGTCTCAGTGGTAAGTAATGTCAATTGCTTGTCATCATAATATCAATAGAAATACTGCTTGCTGCTGGCGAAAGCAGTGATGGCCCCAGTGGTAATGTGGCCGCGACTTAGTTAGGTCGTGAGTTCGAACCGACGCAGGCACTTTACTTTGTGTAGTTTATTTCGTCAGCACTGCTCTCAGAACGGTGAAGGAAAACATCGTGTGGAAACCGGCATGTCCTAGAAACGAAAATTCGAAGACATGTGTCATCTAGCAACCCGCACTGGGCCCGCGTGGTGGATCACAGCCCACTCCCTCTCACCGAGAGGGGGCCTGTGTCCCAGCAGTGGGAACATTATGGACTGACTAGCTTCTGCCCGCGACTTCGTCCGCGTGAAATTTCTTGTTACTCCGACCCACCCCGTCGCATCGCATCGCTTGCCCGCGCTATTACTTCGTTTTTGCTTAGCGTTCTTTCTGACTTTTTTTCTTTTTGCTCGGCTCCTAAACGTCATAGCGTGATGTTAAATAGCCTATAGCCTTCCTCAATAATTGGGCTATCAAATGCAAAAATAATTTTTCAAATCCGACTGGTAGTTCCAGAGATTAGCGCGTTCAACCAAACAAACTCTTCAGCTTTATAATATTAAGTATAGAAAGTATAGATTATGCTGCTGTCGTACTCTATCTACCTACTCTGCCTACTCTCTCGGGGTATACAAGCGTGATGTTATGCTAAATTCACCGAATTTATAATGTCAAGTGCGCGCAAACGCAGGAAGTGCATTAAACGTTACGCTTTTCAATTTCAGAATGCAGTTCTCTTACAAAGTAACTGCGTGCGTATAAGGGCTCCTACAAACAGGCGCGACACGCGATATAATCGCGCGCGACACAAAGGCACCGCTCGTTGCGCGACTTGCGGTGCCTTTGTGTCGCGTGTCGTGTCGCGCCTGTTTTAAAGAGCCTTTAAACGTTACGCTTCTCAATATTTCAGAATGCAGTTCTCTTACATAGCAACTGCATGCGTATAAAGGCTCCCACAAACAGCCGCGACACGCGATATAATCGTGCGCGACACAAAGGCACCGCTCGTTGCGCGACTTGCGGTGCCTTTGTTTCGCGTGTCGTGTCGCGCCTGTTTTAAAGGAGCCTTAAAGGCTCCTGCAAACAGGCGCGACGCGCGACGCGAATCGCGCGCGACACAAAAGCGGCACCGCTCGTTGCGCGACTTGCGGTGCCTTTGTGTCGCGTGTCGTGTCGCGCCTGTTTTAAAGGAGCCTTAAAACTGTTTCGCCCTGGATCTATCTATTTATACTAAGAACTGGCTTCTACCCGCGACTTCGTCCGTCTTTCTTGTACCCCGACACACCCCGTCGCATTGCATCGCCTGCCCGCGCTGTTACTCCGTTGTCGCTTAGTGGTCCTTCTTACTTTTTAGGGTTCCTTACCTCAAAATGAAAATACGGAACCCTTTTAGGATCACTTTGTTGTCCGTCTGTCTGTCAAGCACCTTTATCTCGGGAACGCGTGGCGGTATCGAGTTGAAATTAAAACCATACTCAGATCTACAGACCCTTGAAGCTGTGAAAAAATCAAGCTTCTAAGTTTTTATTTTTGCTCGGCCCTAAGATTGCCAACGTGCAATGGAGCGCAGTATTCTAGGCGTCAAATTGACAGACCATATTTTGCAACACCACACTGCGCTCAAAAACACAGACTACAGTACCCAGCGATAAATATTGCACATCGACCTTTGGAAAGAGACAATCGGCTAATTTCGGCTTCGTAGAGCGTTATCTCTGTCGCACGAAATACAAACAGTCCGGTATCTATTAGGAGCTGTTAAAACAATTATGATTTGCTTCTTTTGATAATTATTTTTATACTTTGTATAAAATACAAAAAAGGTAAAGGTCGATGTGCAATATTTATCGCCGGGTACTGTACTGGTGTTGCTCAAAAAGCCGTTAAACTGAAGTGGGACTGGGCTGGCCACGTCTGCCGTATGCCCAATGAGCTGTTCGCCTAAACAACCACCACGTGGAGCCCTGACACAGCTAGAAGGCGTCGCGACAGACCCCGTAGAAGATGGCGGTACGAGCTGGACAAAACAAACGACCAGTGGTCCACTTTAGTCCTGGATCGAAAGAGCTGGAAGTCATGATGAGAGACCTTTGCCCAGATGTGGGATGATGCAGGCTAACAGCAACCTAAGAGTGATAGCGTGACGTTAAATAATCTATAGCCCGTAACTACAGGTTTCGTGATTAGGGAGGAAACTCACTGCGCTTGTTACATTCAGCGGATTCCCATGCCCTACACTAGAGGAGCAATTCCCGTATCGTAAAACGCTTAGTTTTTTTTTTTCGCACAGTTACGCGTATTTGCACAGATAAAAAAATGTAGTGTATTTTCAAATGTTCAAAGAAAATATTTATTCAAAAATATTTCTTTAAAAAAAAATTGTATCATGACATGACATAAAATAGCTCAAAAAATTTGTTTCCTCGCATCATTCTCAAAATATTGAGAGTAAAACCTATTTTATGTAATGAATGATAATAAAAGGAATTCAATCGACTAAAGAAATAGTAAAAAATTAGTCCACAGAGCCGTGCATTTATAGTATAGTTGAGAGAATTTACAGCATCTACTTGAAAATTCCTGAAAAGGAGGGAATCAAAGATTGAAATCATACAAGTCTGCCACGAAGTCAATGCCACATTATTTCACACGCAAAAAAAAAATAAAAAATAAATAATACAATTTAATAGACCGTATACTTTCTATATTTAGCAATAATATACAATTTACTGAGCGTATGACGTAAGCTGCGCGTACGCCGCTGCACCAAAGTTGTGTAACAACTGTATAGAAATAGTTCAATAAACTCTAAACAACACGAGGCGTCGATTGTAACGCTGATTCGCTGTCAGTGATGCTCGAATTTCGAATTTTCGAACGACGATTACCGATTTCTCAGAAAGCACGTGAAGCCGTTGGTCCCTGCTGTCATTTGTGGAGCTTTGGCAGTCGTTACGGGTCGTCAGAAGCCCAAAAGTCTGACAACCAGACTTACCATGGGCTGTCGTATTACCCAGTAACTGGATTCAGCTGCATCCGGTTAGACTGGAAGCCGATCTGACCTTCACAACCCAGTTACTGTGTAACACCATACCCCTTGTTAAGACCGGTTATCAGACTTTCGGGCTCGTAACTACCCGTAATGACTGTCAAAGGACTATTAATGACAACCGTCTTTGTGAATCTCTAATCTAATACAAATATGAACAGACTAGCAGCGCCCTGCGGTTTCACGTGGGAATATCGGGATAAATAGTATCCTATGTGTTATTCTGATGTATAAGCTATATTACTGTAAAGTTTCATCAAAATCCGATCAGTAGTTTTTGCGTGAAAGAATAAAAATCATCCATCCAGCCTCACAAACTTTCGCGTTTATAATATTAGTAGGACGATGTAGGTTTGAGTACAGACGCCAGCACATCAACCTACTACAATCTGTCAAATTTCTTTAATAGATTTTCAACTTTATCGCTGGCAAGGTTCAATGTTGATTGGGAAAATTTGACAGTTTCGGGTAGCCTGATGTGCTGGCGTCTGTACTTTGAGTCTTATTAATAGAATGAATTGAAAAATCAGCCCTTGCGCAGCGGCCGCCAATAGCAACCACTGACAACCCCTATTTGATACCACGCGGTGGTATTCATTCGAAAGAGCATCAACCATGGAGTCTTTACTATAGTCCGCGCGGAACTGGTTGGCCGCGCCTTAGGTATGTGAGCGGTGGGACGGAGGGGCGGGGACGCTTTGTCATTACTCAGTACGTGTGTTGCGAACAATAGGCGACCTCGCCGCCCTCACCCCCGGCCCCACCCAAGGCGCGACCAACTAGTTCCGCGCGGACTATAAGCATTATCTTATCTTTTGCTATTATTACAGGCTTAATGGGAAACTTCCTGAGGTAGCCCGCGAAATTCAAATTTACTTACGTTTTTTGCAATTTGCAGCGGGGTAATCGCGTAAGGCCCGGCGCACATTGGCGGCACGGCACGGAAGGGGATCCTTCGGCATCCCTACATGTAAGCGCACACTGGCGGTAACTATGCCGTGGCATACTTAAGTATACTGCGTCGTCCTTAAGCACACCGAAGCGTCCTTAGACACCGTGCTCGCGTCTAACATTTTTCACAATAGTCGTATCTCTTCTTTAGAGCAGTCTTATCGCGCTATTTTTGCGCGTTCGACAAGGACACGTTTCGGCATGAACGACGCTAAGCTAATAAAGCTACGCGCGGGGCAGCGGAGTTCGGGCGGGCGCTATCTTGTCGCGGTATCCCGAAGACTGCCAAAGCGTTCCGAGGGATGCCGAAGCGTTCCGAAGGCTGCCGACACCGGCCATGCCTAAGCATACCGCGGTATTGTTTTTGTACTTACGACCATTATCATTGAAATTTCAACTTTATTTCCATAATTTTAAGTTATATTTTTATTCGTCGCCTAAAAATACCTTGCCATGCCGTGCCGCCAATGGGCGCCGGGCCTAAAGGCAATTTTAGACAGGGTCAGTGCACAAGTCAGTTATCGGCGCCAGTGCCCGCGCCTAGACTGGCTTCCACTGTTAGTGTTTACATGGTGTCAGTAGTCGCGGCTAGTTTTCACGGTGAGCACACGTTTGTGAAGTCAGTGAACAAAAATGAACTCGCGAAACGGACGAAAAAAACATTTTCTCTTACTAGCCAGATGCAACGTCACCCCACAAAGCGGCGCCAGTAACTGACCAGGCTGTTTACACGGGGTTTTTGTCACTGGCGCGGGTGGGCGCGGGTTGCGGGGGGCGCCGACTGGCTTCTAAATATTCGTGTGCGAATTTACAAGCCAGCGCTGACTTCCCGCCACTGGATTGACTTGAAATCAATTTACACGGGTTTTTTTTGGGTCAGCGCTGGCTTGTCTCGATTTCGGCGCCAGTCACTGGATCTGTCTAAATCTGCCTTAACACACTATAAATTAGCAATGGGTTTCATTTTGACAGTTCAACAATACATTGCGCTATTTACGTTATTGAGCAGACACATTTGTCGAACTTATGAAGCAATGGTTTAGCAATAACTTTCAAAATTATTCAGATTGAGATTGATAATGTGTTTCGCAATCGGGTCCAGCTCGATGTCAGGTTGTATGTTGATTAAAATATGATTCGCAACCGTAATAAGTGTGGTTTTACAGAATTAATGCTCCTTCAAACAGGCGCGACACGCGACACCGCCAGTCGCGCAACGAGCGGTGCCTTTGTGTCGCGCGTCGCGCTTGTTTGCAGGAGCCTTTAGAATCCGCAGTACAACTCTCTTGCGGGCAATCCCGGCGCGGTTTTCGCCTTTTAGAGATTTTGGGGACTCGTTCATGGAGTTACAATCTTCATCCATGCTGCTGCGCCGGTGAACTTCAGATTTCCTATAATCTGTTATGAATTGTCATACTCACAAGACTTGGCAGCTAGATTGAAGATTGCAAGAGACCACTGCTGCGTATTCGCAATTGCTTTAATTTTGACGATACAACGAACACTATCGCTTTATTTGTTTATAAAATTCGTCTGCTCGACAGCTAGATCAAGATCATTCATCATTTACATTGTTACATTGTCAAAATGAAAGCGAGTGTGTTAGCCCACGTTCGCATGGACGTAAAAGTATCGCGGAGGGATCTTATCGCGCACCGGATTTTCAACTCTCGGTGTAGAGCCGAGCGTTGATAATCGCAACATAGCGCATCCCAGCGCGTCAAAAAAAACACACTTGGATTTTCAACTCTTGTCGCTAAGCAGAGCGTTGAAAATCCAGTGCGCGAAAAAAAATCACCACGGGAAAGGCGCCCGTGCGTATCTGGGTTTATGTCAGAAGGCCCAATTTCCACTAAATGGGAGACGATACTATGATGTCTTTTAGAAAGCTAACTAGGTTACCAGTGAGTGAAGAGTTAGGGCCGGCGCTGATCGACGTCGCGGCACGGCACGGGACGGCAGGGCATGCTTCGGCAGCCCGAAGGACGCTGGCATGCTGCGTAACGTCGTGGCATCCTACGTAAAGCCCAGCCTGCCAAAACCTTATTTCAATTAGTTTAGCTGTCATAATCCTGTGACCTATGTGGCTCGCGGGACGCGGTGGCACGTCGCAGCATTCCGTGGAATGAAACGTCATGACACGACATGCCGCGGTATGATTGTATCGAAATAAAGTAATATGAATTCTAAACTCGTTGAAATAAGGATAAAAAGAACTTGCTGAGAAATAAAATCCTTTACCGTGCCGTACCATGCAGCGACGGCAGTCACCCGCCCATATTGTAATATCGAGACATCTCTCCTCTCTGCCTTGGTGGAAATCGGTGCAGGAACTTCCCCTAGTTATAGAATAGGTGTTATATAAAACTCTTAGGTAACCATGTCGTCCTGGTACCCAGATGTCGGTGGGGCTGCAGAGGCGCGTGCCGGCGCTGGACGAGACCGGCGGCGGCGTGCCGGCGGCGTGGAAGAGCGGCAACGCCGAGCCGCCGTTCGCGTCGTTCGCGCCGCCCGCCGGATCCCCGGCCGGGCCGGCGTTCGCCGCGTCCCCAGCCCCGTCGACCCCCGGCCCTGGCTTCGCGGGCCCGCCGTATGCGGCGCCGGGCCCGTTCGGCTCGCCGTCGGCGCGGCCGGGCTCCGGCGGCGGGTTCCCACCGGGCCCGCCGCAGCAGCCACACTTCACTGGGCCGGGCTTCGCGCCGCCGGGCTCCCCCTTCCACCCGCACCCTCCACATCCGCCTATGCCGCCTCACCCGCATATGATGGCGCCCTTGCCGCCGCCTGTTGACAGGTCAGTTTCTGTTTTTTCTTAGATCTAAGATTCATAGACACAGAACACAGAACCGCCGTATCTAGAGACGGCATTACTAATAAAATTCGCGACTAACTTCAGTCACGGACCGCCATCAAAGTCGTCAGTCCTATACGTCATTAGTGTCGTAGTGTGTGTAGACGGTGACACGCTTGGTTTGTATGGTCAGTGTTCACGATGCCGCCTCTAGACGTTGCTAGTGCGTCATCTCGTAGACCTTAGGCGGTTCTCGCACGGTGACGCAAGTCATACGCGTCAGAAATGCACTAGATTGTACGGAGCCGCAAGGCAACGCCCACGGTCGTCACATAGACGCACGCGTGCCTCTGCAGCATTTACGTAGCCACGACATGCGTCACCGGGAGTGAACCGCCTTAAGGCTGCCGCAGACAGATGCGTCGCGATTCTGGTAGAAAAATCTCCATGAAGTTTTCGAAGAAAATGTTTTAAGTACTTACTAGAGTCGCGTCGCGTCGCGTCTCTCTGCAGAAGCCTTTGTACTAGTTTGTACCACATATTCAGTCAACAAAACCGCTGATTGAAAAGGGATTCTTTTCCTAAAAAGATGAACCACCAACAGTCTATTCCAAAACCATGTTTCCAATTGATGTTATTAAGTACTACTTAAACGAATATCAACTTTATTAAAGTGTAAATTAAGTTGATTTTTTAAATGACTAACACCTGTATTCACAAACAATACTAATTGTCTAAGTAGCAATACTATGCCAAGTAAGGCATTTCTCAATGTATTCCATATCACAAGCCTTCAATTTCATAAACATACAACACAAGGGACGCATAGTGCCGAATCGCCACTCAAGTGTTGTCTATGAATAGATTTTTAAGACCCTATGCATCCGCGCGCTCTGTGAAACCTTTTACTAATGTTTGTGAATACGGGTGTAATACTGTTCTTAGAGGAATTAAAATGTTTGAAGTACTACAAATTCAAAAATTTTAAGTTTATTTTACGCTACCGAAAACTGAACTTTATGTGTGGCTTTTAAAGTTGTTTTTACAAACCATACATATATTATTTGTTTATATGTTTGAAATCTAAATCGTGAACACAGGATACAGAACCGAGCCCGACCTCTGTTGATGGTAGAATTGGCTACCTTTGATTTATGTAAAATTGGTTAACAACAAACTAAATTATCTTTAAATATACACACCATTTCTGCGACTTGACAAAACATCCAGAGTCCTGCATTATATTTAAATCTAATATTAATGTATTATGCACTTACACCTTCCGGAATAATGACTCTAAATTATGTTGAAGACCACATCACAATCCGTTCCGTAGTTTAGAAGACCAACGCGGTCACAAAAAACATTTTTACCATACTAAAACTGTCAGACAAATTTAATTACAAGAATAAAAGATCTCTGACTTTCGTAAAAAAAAAACGTTGGTAAAAGTTGGAATTTTGTGACCTTCAATATCTCCGTAACCTGAAGGGTCCCTGGTTTGGTCCAGCACAAAAAAATATTACAATGACGGGGACTACAAGTGACTCTCGGCTTCGCCAAGTGTCTTTTTACACCCGTTGTGTTTTATGTATTTGTATAGATAAAGAAAGAAAAATGCGTTTATTGGCATTGCAGCAAAATAAATACAACTTAAGGCTCCTACAAACAGGCAAACAGGCGCGACACGCGATATTATCACGCTACACAAAGGCACCGCTCATTGCGCGACTTGCGGTGCCTTTGTGTCGCGTGTCGTGTCGCGCCTGTTTGTAGGAGCCTTTAAAACTATAAAAAAAAACAGAAAAAAATTATTATAATGCCAAAAGGGCCTCAAGTTCAGCATAATGTCAAATGACAATACAAGGACACCACCATTCAGCGGGATTGTCCGAAAGGGTTACCGCTGGCCCGGAACATAAAGGGCTAAGGAAGGAACACGGTATGCATATTATTACCGTGGTTTTAGTCAGTAAGAGTCTGACACTCCCTTCCGCTCCACCCAGAGCGGGAGGGGTCATTTGATGATTTACCATCCTGAAAAAAAAAGGACACCACCATCCACCATGCACCACCTGACGTTGATTTTCAGCTGCAACCTGCTGATGGATGAAACTGCCATACGACATATTCATAGTCCGCTAGCTTACAGAAAGTCCAGAAGGCGAGAGCATTCTTTAATAATTGAAGAACATATCGATTGTGATAACAACGTTTAGAAATTAATGTTTTGTGTTGCACAGTCGGAATTAGGGCGTTTGTGCACTACAAGGAATTTTACCGTCCGGCAGTCCGATTTTTTACGGTCCCATATGGCACGACATAATAAAAAAATAAAATCGGACTACCGGACAGTAAAATTCCTTGTAGTGCACAAACGCCCTAAGGGTTGCCATGCGTCCGGATAAAGCCGGACACAGTCAGGCTTTCTGGTTGCGTGTCCGGCCAAACCAAACGGTGCACGGCCTGTCCGGTTTTTGTTAGGCTTTTTAAATTTGACCAATTCTCAAGTTACTGCTAAACTACTATTGCAATAATTATTGAAATTAATATTGTAATGTAATGAGTATTGAATGATTGCTTAATAAAAAGAAGACTGATTTTCAATTTTATTGTTATTTCATTAAAATTTAAGAATATTTTATGGTAAATGATAAAAAAGCCGGATCCTGCTTTTATACCCAAATGTCCGGCTAAACTGGATGCTTACTCTTTAATTTAATTCCGATAGATCGACGTTGGAATTGTGACGTTTCGTACTCTTGAGTTCGATGCTAGCGCCAAATGATTTTTAGATTGGGTATCCATTTTGGAGAACTAAGTGGAATTGAGTTCGGGCTTGGCGTGGGGTAATTGTTGACAATATTGTTTTCAAGAGTACCGAATCACGTGACTGTAAAATTAACATTGGAATCATATTGGCATCCCATTGGAATTAAAATTAGTTTGGAAAGTAAGCCCCCTGGTTGGTCTGTCGGCTTTTTGGTTTTAAGACTTGGCAACCCTAGTCGGAATGGTGTTTTGTCGAAAGAGGTGTGGTCATCATAACATAATAAGCCTATAATCTTCCCACTGCTGGGACACAGGCCTTCTCTCTGTGAGTGGGAGTGGGCTATAATCTACAGTACCCGGCGGTAAATATTGCACATCGACATTTACCTTTTTTGTATTTTATACAAAGAATAAAAATAATTATCAAAAGAAGCAAATCATGATTGTTTTAACAGCTCCTAATAGATACCGGACTGTTTGTATTTCGTGCGACAGAGATAACGCTCTACGAAGCCGTAATTAGCCGATTGCCTCTTTCCAAAGGTCGATGTGCAATATTTATCGCTGGGTACTGTAACACGCGGGCCCAGTGCGGGTCGGTAGATGTCACAGGTCTTCGAATTTTTGGTTCTAGGACATGCCGGTTTCCTCACGATGGTTTCCTTTGAGAGCAGTGGTGATGAAATAATTTAAACAAAGTAAAGCGCCTGACCTTATGTCCTCAAGTTAGTACTCGTTCGTTAATCGCAGCTGTTACCACTGAGCCACCACTGCTATCTAATAATGGGGCTCGTGGTTACTTAATGACGGCTTTACAATCACGAGCACTGATATGTCAACACTTCGCAACTTTCAATTGCGATTTTTTCGTGAAATAACGAATGCAACGTTGAAATACGACACTTAACACAAACCTGTGGGTTCGAAAATACTTTGTTCGTAATAATATAAAATTTCATTCAAAACTAAAGGAGAAAATCGCCTTTGAATAAAGCCAAGTGTGCACATACTATGCTCGTGACTATACAACCGTTTAGTGGTGGTGGTGGTCGGCCAACTTCCTCTCACAGAGAGGAGGCCTGATTCTCAGCAGTGGGCACGTTAGAGGCTAATTATGCTTATATCCACTATTAAGGGCTTACATGACCTAAAGCGCGGTCACTGTCGCACTGCATAGAAAAGAAAGAGAAGCGCGATGACACAACGCTGGTAATTTATTGCAAAATATGAAGCAATTATTTAATTACAAAATTTCTATTGTTTCGACAAAAAAATTAAAATATGTACTAGTATTTTAGTATGTTGCTTGTAGAATAATCTGCGAAAAAATCCGATTGATTGTATATATATTAATTAGTATTGTTTTTATTGTAAAAAGAAAGTTTTTCGAGGCATTTTCATGTTTTTTTTTTATCGTATCAAATTAGTTGTATTATGTTTTCAACACACTATCTACCTAGCATATATCCTGAAGAATATCATATATTTTTCTGATTTTGTGTACTGTAGTCGATCATATACTTTTATTGTTTCTAAAACTTGCATTTTTTGAGTTTAGGTCCTGTAAGCTCCTTAAGGGGCGATCGCATGAAAACACAATGTATCTCACAAGTAATAATACATATTATATAAAATTTGATTGTTTAGTGCGATTGCCAAGTCCAATCTATTTATTTAAAACATAAAAGATTTTTAATATTTATATGGTCACTATAATATGTTGTTAGGTTAGCTAATTACGTAATAACTTATGGGGGAAGCGCTAAGGTAGCTCGCGAAATTCAAATTTTCTTACATTTTTTGCAATTTGCTGGTCAGTATTAAGTTGTACGTCGATCAAAAATGTGATTCGTGGCCGTAATAAATAATTATGTATTTACAGAATCATAATCATTAGAATCAGTAATACAACTTGTTAGGTTAATATAATCCCAAAATGTCAAGATTTCATGAAATAGTCATTCTATGGGATTACTTGGTCTTGAGAGCTGTGTTGATGACTTTAATGATTATAATTCTGTAAATACATATTTGTTACGGTCGCGAATCATATATTAATCAACGTACAACTTTGCAACTTACTAACCAGCAAATTGCAAAAAACGTAAAAAAAAATTGAATTTCGCGGGTTACCCTGGCGGCGGTTTCGCCTTTAGACAGAAGGTCCCTTAAGTACGGACTGAATAAATTATACCGACTTGGTATTTACATGGATCTCACAACTTTTTACGGTAGAAGAACTGAGTTGCGAGACTTGGCGTTTTTTACAAGTTATGTTTTTGATGGCATCTCACTTCTTTTTGTAGATAGTCCTACTTTTTTTCCTTCTCCGGTACCTTTTTAACTTTTTTTTTAACATAATTCGTTGACCATTTTACAAGTTACCTTTGAACATAATTATATCTAGGTACTTATCTACACCTATTACAGGTACACTGATTGATTCTCTGCAAATGTAACTTTGTAATCATATATTTATATGGGATTACAAAGTTATTTATGCAGTTGGTGTATCTAGAAAAGTGGAACGAAATTGCAAAATATTTCAGGTTTTCCTTTATTTATACACCAAACACTATTTGTATTCTAAATTTGAAGCTTCTATGTCTGCTAGAAGTGCCTTAGAGTTTTGATGATCGGTCAGTCAGTCAATGAGTGAGTGAGTGACAAAATTAAGAAACTTTACTTGTTATAATTCTTAAACTACTGGTTAAAATTTAATGAAATTTGAAATATATCGTGTTTATACAATGCCTGCTTGGTTACTGAAAATTCAGGCTTCTAGTTTTATCCACAACGAAGTTATAGGGGGGTCAAAAATAGCCTGAACTGTTTCGAGAAAAGGATGGTACGGCCGTGTAGCTTTTTGCTCGACTTGGCGGGGGCACTACCGTGCCCCCAGATACAGCTAATTTGATACGATAGTAAATAATCATGCAGATACCTCTAAAAACTTTCTTTTTACAATAAAAACCATACTAATATACATACAATCATTCTGTTTTTTTGTCAGATTATTCTACAAGCAACATACTAAAGCACTAGTGTTTTAATTTTTTAGTCCAAACAATAGATTTTTTTTTTTGTAAATAGATAATTGCTTCATATTTTGCAATAAATTACCAGGGTTGCGTCATCGCGCTTCTCTTTCTTTTCTATGCATTCCGACAGTGACCGCGCTTTAGGTCATGTAGACAGTTAATGCCTACTGTTAAAGTTAAACGCAGATTTTTCTCAAACAATGGGCCACGGTCCATAAAGTCTGGTGGCCGTCTGTTCTCGTTATCAATTTCTTATCAGTAGCTCAAAGTTCATTATGTTTTGCTTAGGGTGCGTCTTGAGTGATAAGCTTTCGCGGACGCTGAGGCGAGCGCGTTTGTAACTTCTCAAGTTCTCACAAACATTGTGTAAGCCGACGTACGCAAAAATATCGCGGCGGGACTTTGTCGCGCACTGGATTTTCAACTCTTTGTTTTAAGCCGAGGATTGAGAATTTAAGAGAGTGCATGCTGCTTAGCGCGGCAAAAAAACCGCATTATTGGTTACTAGCAGCGTCCCGCGGTTTCACCCGTATAAATGTTGAACCCGTTCGAAAGACACGTGGCGCCATCTATTATCATAATAACGTTATTGTTGTTTTCCACGGGAACTTTTTTTTTGGGGATGAGAGGTAACCTATGTCCTTTTCTGTACATCTGACACACACAACGTATATGCAAAATTTCAGGATGATCGGTTCAGTTTTTTAGGCGTGAAAAGGTAACAAACAAACTTACTTTCGCATTTATATTAGTTAGGATTAGGATTCAACTCTCGGCGCTAAGCAGTGCGTCAAAAATCCGATGTGCGAAAAAATCCCGCCACGATATTTTTACGTCATTTTAAGATAATTGCAGTCTGTTTCAAAAGTGTCTGTTTAAAGTGTATACAAAACCTTGTTCAGGTTAAATTCTTATGCAATTACTTTCTAAGGGGAAGTAGTAGTAGTAGTGCATCGATTCTGCGTCGGTGTAGGGGCAGTTCGAACGGAGTCCTGAGCGTGTTGTCCGAGCGGTGTGATTCTCCTTTCTTACGGAGATGGCTGCAGTTGCATGCCAGCGCCTGTACGTATTATGATTTGTGACATTTGAATGTGATAATTTATGAAAATTTAATATTATAATTTGTGACATTCGAATGTGAAATCTTAATTACCCATTTATATTTTTCAATCCGTTTTCTGTTTTTGTTTTGTCTTGGTAGTGTTATTACTAACATAGTTTGTAAGTATAATATTGTTACTAACACTATGAGTCTTGTTGCTCGAAATAAATGATTATTATTGTATCACAACTGTATTTAGAAGATTTTAACATTATATCTCATCTTAATTGCATAACACATTAATCTCAATCTGAATCATTTTGAAGGATATTACTAATCCATTCCTTCATTATGTTTGAAAAATTTGTCTGCTCAACAACGCAAATAAAGCCGCTTTCACATTAGGACGGTAGCAGCGCGATAGTAGCGCGGCAGAAGCAGATTCCTTCACATTATGAGAACAGTCGCGCGATAGCAGCGCGGCTGCTGATGCCGCGCCGCAGTTTAGACCTAATTGTTCGGTGTCATACTCGCATTGTTTAGTCTATAATCACGTGCGCTTGCAACTGTCTTCATCACTGACTGGGCGCACGCGGAGGCCACGCCGGCTGCGCGCGGCTACCCCGCTTCTGTTTATAATATAAAATTCTGACTGGGCGACGGTAGCGCGTCTGCTGCGAGACTGTCGCGCTGCTAAAGTCGCCTAAGTGTGAAAGCGGTCTAACGCAATGAAAATGAAATGTAAGTAGGTTGCCAAGACTCGCATAAAGCTTTCACTGTTAAAAAGTTATCAGAACTAATGTAGAACAAAGCCTCTAACTCTACAAACCTTATATATTGGTGAAAATCTAACTACCTACCGATGTACAGACGCAAGCACATCAAGCTACTACAATCTGTCAAATTTCTTTAACAGATTTTCAACTTTATCGCTAAAGCATAAGGTTCAAAGTTGATTGGGAAAATTTGTCAGTTTCGGGTAGCTTGATGTGCTGGGCGTCTGTACACGCGACGACGTAATAGCAAGTTTGAGCTGACCTCGTATTATATAGGCTTTTCGTACAATGAGAAGTCAGCTTACTGGGAATGTCATCATCTGCCTAGCCTTTTCCCAACTATCTTGGGGTCGGCTTCCAGTCTAACCGGCTGAATACCAGTATTTTACATGGAGCGACTGCCTATCTGACTTCTAAAATCCAGTTACTGGGTAATACGATACCCTTGGTAAGACTGGTTGTCAATTTTTCGGGCTTCTGACGACTTGTAACGACTGTCAACGATACACGAATGACAGCCGGGACCTACGGCTTAACGTGCTTTCCGAGGCACGGAGGGGTCTTGGTTTGTAAAGATGTTCATCCATCCATGAACCAACCGCGTCAAGCGTAGTTTACCTGATCGATCGACCTGTGCGGCTGTATAGCTTGATTATGTCGTCGTGCATACCAAATCGCGTCCGCTACCGCCCATGTCACCGCGTGTTCACTCTGCCCGAGGCCTTAGTTCTGATCATTGGCGGGAGATAATGTTTCTGCGTACAGCCGGTCCATTCTGTTAAAAATCTCACCGTGAAAACTTAGGTGAAGTGAGTTTGTTTTTTCTAGGAATTGACACTATTAGACCCAAGTCGATCAATCGATTAGTCGATCAATTTCATTCCTCGTATAAAAGTTATCTGGCGATGGAAAAATCAGGCCTAAGTTGTGTAAGAATTTTAAAAATTATTACATTAAAAAAAAATCGAAAAATCTGCACCTTCTGACAGTCTTTTCACTCCTGTTGCTACAAATCTCACCTTTTTTTTTTGCTGTGAGATATTGAATAATGTTTCTGTAAACTCTTGCCTAAAATGTAAAGCCAATTGCTCCAGCTTGGAAGAAAATGTCACTTTTTTCAGTCAAATATTCAAAATTGATACTTCGACAATCTTTGACTGACTCCACTTGAAAAATAATCTAGGTACTTTGCGAGTTTGGAAAATAATGTAGTTTGAGTTTTTTTTTTTCCTGATAATTACTATTATGACTTCGCCTATTATCCGATTTCGGCTTGACGCCGACTTCTGGGATACCCTGTAAAGTTTTTCGGGACCACGACATACTCGTAAAAGTGATCTTTCCATACTCAGCATATTCTTGATGAAACGAAAAACTAGATTTTCGATTATAGTTAGTTAATTCAAAATCATCATCATCTGCCTCTGAAAAGGCTATTATCCCAACCATGTTCCAGTCTAACCAGATGCAGCTGAATACCAGTATTTTACATGGAGCGACTGCCTATCTGACCTCCACAACCCAGTTGCTGGGTAACACGATACCCCTGGGTAAGACTGGTAGTCAGACTTTCCGGCTTCTGACGCGACCCGTAACGACTGCCACTTGGTATGTAAAGATGGTCACCCATACAACGACCAACCGCGACTGTCAATAGTGTCAATTCCTAGCAAAAACAAACTCACTTCACCTAAGTTTTCACGGTGAGATTTTTACAGAATCGACCGGCTGATTAGACTGGAAGAAGCCGACCCCAACACTGTTGGGAAATCGCTCGACAGATGACGATGATGCCTTTTTTTCTACCAATACGTACAAAATAGGGTTTATAATGCCAAAAAAAAATCTCAAAAATTCACCGTCCTCGTAAGAATAAAATAAATGCCTTCCTATGTGTGGGTATCTCGCTCGAGTCGTGTCGGTGTGAGCTTGTGTGTGTGCGACTCGAGTCGAGTCATAAAATTGTCTCTGTGTGTGTGCTCGAATAAATGTAGGTGAATGTAGTATGTACTTATAGCTGGTACCGACAGAAAATTGGGTTTAATTAAATAATAATATTTTAGATTGTTTTTTTTTAACTGAAAACTTCTTTAGCGGCGTTGTACACTTTTTTTTTGTAATGTTAAATAAAAAATGTTAAACTCGCGTCAGGACACGTGACCTGATCGAAAATTCGTAAGACGGATGGCCGTAGCCGATACCGCGCGTGTTTTGTTTATAAGACGATTCACAAAATGCACACGTAATTGTTCAAGTTTTCACTTCTGTCGGCACTCCCGGAGTGCCACTGTTTTTTTTGTGATTTATTTCTAAAGAAAGTTGTTAAGTGTAAAATTTAGGTGATAGCGAGTCTTTGGAATTGCTTTTTTATGTTTTTTTTTTTTTTCAAAATTATTATGTTTATAATAATATCCCTGTTAAATTACTTACTATTGTATAAAATCAAGTTCTTCTTACTGTCCAGACAACTGCGCTGCTGGGGAGTTTGTTGCGCTACTTTTTTCCAGCTAAAGCCAAGGAAGTGGTGAAGGGCGGGCGTTTTGGGGGACTGTCTTATTGTAATTTTGACGTTCAAAAAGTGTTGTATCACAGCCTAGTTTGAATAAATGACTTTTGATTTTGATTAATAAATTGTTAGGAATTAAGACTTTAATTTACGTTAACGACAACGTCGTATCTTGGGCATAATGTATGGCTCAACTTTAATTCTTCACGACCTTATTTGTATACCTGCATTATAGCAAATAAATAATTTGACTTGACATGATAATAATACTTTGTTTATTTCCACTTCAAGACACAAAAATCAGTGTGGCCCTGGCTCTTGTACTAGGAGGTCCTGTATCACAAGAGCCAGACGTCCATAGGTACAGACGCCAGCACATCAAGCTACTACAATCTGTCAAATTTATTTAATAGATTTTCAACTTTATAGCTAAAGTATAAGGTTCAAATTTGATTGGGAAAATTTTACAGTTTCGGGTAGCTTGATGTGCTGGCGTCTGTACTTTTTAAATGAATCTTATAACTATTTACACTTTTTTTATTGTTTTTTTTTTGCAGTATTGTGTCTTGAAGTTTATTTGCTTCGTTTTTGCTCCCCTGATGATAATCATTCTCCAGTACTTATCCTAATTTATTTGCGCTCGGTGCAACATGTCTTTTTGAAGTGAAAACTTCTTTAGCATCGTTGTGATTTGAAAGTTTATGAAACGAAAAAGCGACAGTAAAAAGAGACATGTAAATTCATAAGATTTAACGTGGGAGAAAATGAGATAGGAAGCATTATACAGTGTTTTTGAAGGTTTCACTTCTACCACGTGTGAATTGCACACATGCTGTTTTCTTCAATACTTGTCTATTAATCGTCATGTCGGTAGCCACCCCCTTTCTAACCATATCATCATTCACATAGTCCATCCATCGTTTCTTTAGTCTTCCTTCCCCTACTTTTAGAACCAGCTTCTGTTCTTCGATTTTTTTTTAATAATTATTCGGCCTTAACAAATAGGCATTATTAATATCATTATATTCTCACATAGAAATAAATCCGAAAAACATGAATTTATTTAATTCAGAAAACCTCAAAAATAATTAAACACAAATGAACCATATTTTCTGTCGGTACCAACCCACCCCGTACCTACATACCTAAGTATAACATCGGTACCGCTTCGCCCAACCCATCTTGATCCTCGCTGTTACCACAACCGTTACCTCTGAGGGGTCACGCTAAACTGGTTGACGATACATAGCTAGATTGAAACTCCACTTCGCTGGAGTGTCGTCTGCCGCGCGCTCCACGATCAAAACGATTCGAAATTCGAATGAATATTTTTTTTTGTTATATTTTTTATATGAAATTATGGAGTTTGAATTTTATAATTAATATTTTTTAAGGTTTTTTTTTTTGTGAAATGAAATAGTAACTTAATATTATTGGTTTGGCTGTGGAAAATCTTTAGATTATATTATATATTTTTTTAATTCAAAATGGTCTTTGTTTTTTGTTTTCGTTTCTTTATGTTGATAAGTGGTGTTGACCACTTTGACAAATTGTAAAGTTCACCTGTGGTTTAAAACAATACGCTGCTCATTGTTTATAAAAGATATAAATACAATACAATACCAACTCGAAGGCACCTTCATAATAAAGGAAGATTCGTTTATAAATTACTACAGAAACATACGTTACTCCGCTTGATAACTCTAAATGGTTGAGCAGACCGGTGAAATTACGGGAACGTGACTCATTTTAAGTTTGTCTTTAGACTCGGCAACGCATCGGCTAATCCCTTGGCGTTGCAGGTGTCTGTAGGCGGTAACGGCCGTCAGGTGGGCAGTCACTGTTGAACAACCTATTAAAAAATATACCACATACTAAGATCTGCACCCTATAACACACTGACAGTAGGAATGACTTTCATTTTGACAATTCAACAACTTTGATTGCGTTATTTACGTTGCTGAGCAGACACATTTTACGAACATATGAAGCAATGGATTAGCAAATATCCTTTAAAATTTTTCATATTGTGATTGATAGTGCGTTACGCAATGAGGTTGCAGGTGGCTGTTATTTATCCCTTGATGACTGATGTGATCTTACTGGAATGAAGTTCCTTACGCACATTATACTCTGGACACTTGGTGAATGAGAGCTGGACCGAAAAAAGAGCATCATTTTGAGTGACCATCTCACTCACGAAACTTTTTTTCTTCATTTAGTTTCTCTTAAACGTTGCTAATTTATTTTATTGTATCTGTTATTTAATACATATACAACTAAAGAAACTACTTTCGCTGACTTTAATGGAGGAACGCTGACTCCCAAGTCACACAAATAAACCCTATTTGGGAGCCAGGGGACCTATGTTGAAGATACTACTTCTGTATGTTGTAAATGTGACGTTTGTAAAAATGTTCTCTTTTTTGGAAGTAAACTTTATTTAATGTTTCTAAGCCACATAGTTCAAGGACTCCTTGCGACCTTCAACATTGCGTTGTTTGACCATCAATCAAGACATGCACCGAGTTGAATTAAATCGTGACCTTCGACTGCTAACAGCTTAAACAGAGGCTGTAAATTAACCCTAGGGAGCAATACATAATGCATTATGGAATAATCAGAACTTTTTTTGAAATCTTCAGTACATTTAAAAAAATAAATTCAACAAGAACCAGATAACATGAGTGTGGAATGGATATTTTCTGTTTGGTAGGCTCTAGATTTGACTTTTCTCACGCTCTAGGTAACACGATACCCCTTGGTAGAACTGGTTGTCAGACTTTCTTGCTTCTGACGACCCGTAACGATTGCAAACTACAAATAAATGACAAGACCAAATTGTATACAAAGCTAAAGGAGTTGGTAACTATCGTAGCAAGAAACATTCTATAGTTTCTGCCTAACCCCATGGGGAAAATGCGTGAGTATATATACATACGTACTTAAGCAAGAGTTCTACCGACCCCGAAGTAGAACAACCGGTTATAGCTATAGTAAACTCAAAAACGTGGTTAGCAACTCCACACAGTGACAGACAAGCTAACCTATATTTAAGTATATAGTAGTACATAGCTGTAGGTATGTACGCGAGGGTGGCGAGCACGTGGCGAACGAAGGGTGGTTGCAACCCCCTCGGCTCGCTGCGGTCTTGGTACTTTGATAGAGCGAGATATGGTTTTTTTTTGAAGGCAACTTAATTTTTACAAGATATTTATAGACATTTTTTATTGTACAAGCACGTGCAGTGGTTCTAATTGTATTTACACAAGAAAATTCTGTATTCATTTATTTACTTATTGATAACATTTTAAACACTTACTTCTTAGATCGACCTTTACAAAATATAGTAAAAATCTAACGTCATCATCCGGTATAAGGAATGAGTCGATCTATTCTGTGAAATCTTACCGTGAAAACTTAGGTGAAGTGAGCTGTCATTCCACATTTAAATTATGCCATAATCTCTCACAGCACTCACATCAATAATTTACGATCCGATTTAGATATCACGAATATGACTGCTGAGATCTGTCAACAATCGGAACGCTCGTGAACACGCTCACAGTGTCCGCTCGACCTCAAAACTATATTCATTTGAATATAGTTGGTTGGATTAATGAATCTCAAGCTGGCAGCTCCGTAGGGCTGGCGCGCACGATCGGGCCAGGGCCGAATCGATGGCCCCGGGCGCTTTACTAGAAATAGAGATTTTAAGCAAGACCCAATATGTTCTACATAAAAACTCTAAATTTACTGAGAAGCAACAATTGGTAGATTTTTTATAAACAATAGAAAGCAAGAAAAGGCTTACTTTCCACAGTTCTCTGCCTCTAGACTACGGAAAAAAGACTCAGAAAATTATGAAAAAAATCACAGATGATCTCTCCAATATGTTCTACTCGAAAACTCTGAATTTACTGAGAAGCAACAATTGGAAGATTTTTTATAAACAAAAGAAAGCAAGAAAAGGCTCACTTTCCACAGTTCTGGACATCTACACTATGGAAAAAAGACTCGGAAAATTATGAAAAAAATCACAGATGATCTCTCCAATATGTTCTACATGAAAACTCTAAATTTACTGAGAAGCAACAATTACAAGATTTTTTATAAACAATAGAAAGCAAGAATAGGCTTACTTTCCACAGTTCTCTACCTCTAAACTATAGAAAAAAGACTCGGAAAATTATTAAAAAAATCACAGATGATCTTTCTAACATGTTCTACTCGAAAACCCTTGATTTACTGAGAAGCAAAAATTGGAAGATTTTTTATAAACAAAAGAAAGCAAGGAAAGGCTTACTTTCCGCAGTTCTCTGGCTCTAAGCTACGGAAAAAAGACTCAGAAAATTATGAAAAAAATCACAGGTGATCTTTTCAATATGTTTTACTCGAAAACTCTAAATTTACTGAGAAGCAACAATTGGAAGATTTTTTATAAACAAAAGAAAGCAAGAAAAGGCTTACTTTCCACTGTTCGGGACATCTAGATTATGGAAAAAAGACTCGGAAAATTATGAAAAAAAATCACAGATGATCTTTTCAATATGTTTTACTCGAAAACTCTAAATTTACTGAGAAGCAACAATTGGAAGATTTTTATAAACAAAAGAAAGCAAGAAAAGGCTTACTTTCCACTGTTCGGGACATCTAGATTATGGAAAAAAGACTCGGAAAATTATGAAAAAAAATCACAGATGTTCTATCCAATATGTCCTACTCCAAAACTCTGAATTTAGAGAGAAGCAACAATTGGATGATTTTTTATAAACAAAAGAAAGCAAGAAAAGGCTTACTTTCCACAGTTCTCGACATCTAGACTATGGAAAAAAGACTCGGAAAATTATGAAAAAAATCACAGATGATCTCTCCAATATGTTCTACGCGAAAACTCTAAGTTTACTGAGAAGCAACAATTGGAAGATTTTTTATAAACAAAAGAAAGCAAGAAAAGGCTCACTTTCCACAGTTCTGGACATCTACACTATGGAAAAAAGACTCGGAAAATTATGAAAAAAATCACAGATGATCTCTCCAATATGTTCTACATGAAAACTCTAAATTTACTGAGAAGCAACAATTACAAGATTTTTTATAAACAATAGAAAGCAAGAATAGGCTTACTTTCCACAGTTCTCTACCTCTAAACTATAGAAAAAAGACTCGGATAATTATGAAAAAAATCACAGATGATCTTTCTAACATGTTCTACTCGAAAACCCTTGATTTACTGAGAAGCAAAAATTGGAAGATTTTTTATAAACAAAAGAAAGCAAGGAAAGGCTTACTTTCCGCAGTTCTCTGGCTCTAAACTACGGAAAAAAGACTCAGAAAATTATGAAAAAAATCACAGATGATCTTTTCAATATGTTTTACTCGAAAACTCTAAATTTAGTGAGAAGCAACAATTGGAAGATTTTTTATAAACAAAAGAAAGCAAGAAAAGGCTTACTTTCCACTGTTCGGGACATCTAGATTATGGAAAAAAGACTCGGAAAATTATGAAAAAAAATCACAGATGATCTCTCCAATATGTCCTACTCGAAAACTTTGAATTTAGAGAGAAGCAACAATTGGAAGATTTTTTATAAACAAAAGAAAGCAAGAAAAGGCTTACTTTCCACAGTTCTCGACATCTAGACTATGGAAAAAAGACTCGGAAAATTATGAAAAAAATCACAGATGATCTCTCCAATATGTTCTACTCGAAAACTCTGAATTTACTGAGAAGCAACAATTGGAAGATTTTTATAAACAAAAGAAAGCAAGAAAAGGCTCACTTTCCACAGTTCTGGACATCTACACTATGGAAAAAAGACTCAGAAAATTATGAAAAAATCACAGATGATCTCTCCAATATGTTCTACTCGAAAACTCTGAATTTAGTGAGAAGCAACGATTGGAAGATTTTTTATAAACAAAAGAAAGCAAAAAAAGGCTTACTTTCCACAGTTCTCGACATCTAGACTATGGAAAAAAGACTCGAAAAATTATGAAAAAAATTACAGATGATCTCTTCAATATGTTCTACATGAAAACTCTAAATTTACTGAGAAGCAACAATTGGAAGATTTTTTATAAACAAAAGAAAGCAAGAAAAGGCTTACTTTCCACAGTTCGGGACATCTAGACTATGGAAAAAAGACTCAGAAAATTATGAAAAAAATCACTGATGATCTCTCCAATATGTCCTACTCGAAAACTCTGAATTTAGTGAGAAGCAACAATTGGAAGATTTTTCCCGATCGCGATCCCGATCGTGCGCGCCAGCCCTACGGAGCTGCCAGCTTGAGATTCATGTTGGATTACAGTATTTCTCTGTGTATACACCACTACTTTTTCTTCGGTAAGGTGGCTTTATATGTGCCGTTTGAAAACCCGTTAGTTTAAACATATAATGAGACTCAAAACAGCACTGCTGTCATTTTTGTCGGCGCTCATGGTGATATTATTTTAGGGCTTGGTCGGCGTTATCACAAGATGGCGCATTTCATCTACGACGATTCACGAGACATTGTTATCGCGCTCACGTTAATTCGGAACGGGAATAAGCACGCTCAAATCGGTTACAGCGCAACTCGGAACGCATCCATTGATTGATACTATAGAAAGCTCATTTCACCTAAGTTTTCACGGAATAGTTTGACTGGTCTGTGCCTGTGCCACTGTGCAGGTAGGGCTCGTGAAGAGGGGGCGGACGGACTCGGAGGCCCCTTGACCTTCTATTGATAGCGATTTTAAGGTAACCTATACTCCATTTACAATAAGATTAGACATTTAAACAAAACTTTTTACAGTCCGTTCAACCGATTTTTACTTCTATTCCGTAGGCATAAGGACGGCATTAAAAGCAAAAACGTGATTATAATACCAACTGTTTATTGCAGCTGCCATTTGTCATGCCACCAACGCAATAGAAGTCAAAATCGGTTGAACGGACTGTAAAAAAGATTTATTTCAATGTCTAATCTTATTGCGAATGGGGTATAATTATTTCCAAATCATCATCATCATCATTTCAGCCGAAAGACGTCCACTGCCTGACATAGGCCTCTCCCAAGCACCTCCAGTTCGACCGGTTCTGTGCTTCTCGCATCCAACGGGTTCCTGCGGCCTTCACAAGGCCAAAATATTAAAATAAAAATATTAAATATTTCCAAATATTTCTAACTAGCTTCTGCCCGCGACTTCGTCCGCGTGAAATTTCTTGTTACTCCGACCCACCACCCCGTCGCATCGCATCGCCTGCTCGCGCTATTACTTCGTTTTTGCTTAGCGTTCTTTCTGACTTTTTTTCTTTTTGCTCGGCTCCTAAAGGTCATAGCGTGATGTTAAATAGCCTATAGCCTTCCTCAAGAATTGGGCTATCAAATGCAAAAAGAATTTTTCAAATCCGACTGGTAGTTCCAGAGATTGGCGCGTTCAACCAAACAAACTCTTCAGCTTTATAATATTAGTATAGATAAAATATCCACTATATCGAATCTGCCTAGCCTTCCCCAACGTTGATAGCATCAATCAATCAATTCAGCCTTTTGCTGTCCACTGCCGAACATAGGCCTCTCCCAGGCTGCGCCATAACACCCTGTCCTCCGCCTTCCGCATCCAGTCCGTCCGTCCGTTGCTATCAACATCATGTGTAGAAAAAATATTCAATCTAATCTACAAATGTATGCGAAACCCCCACATCGTTATTACCGTTTTGACAACTACTAAGCATAAACTGTCACCATATAACGTTATAAAACGCGTTCGTAATAAATTCCTATTCAAATTTCCTGTCAAACTTTATTTAATTTTCATTAATTTTTAACAGTTTTATTATGTTTTTGACGGTTTTATTAGTCTGTTAAGTCGTTGCATAGTTTAGTTTAATGGGAGCTTTATTCTTTTAATCCAAACAAGGATATACTTACAAGATTAGGACAACAGAATTATAAAAGAAAAAATAAATAAATCGTGACTGCCGAAAGAAAAGCCGTTTTCGCGGATGATTTAATTACTCAAGGATCAAGATTACTTCGTCGCAGTATACGAGATCCCCTCGATCGCGTGCCCCCAGCGAGTACGGTTTGCAAAAATGCTGAGCTACACAAAAAATATTATCATCATTGGCCGAGTCAGCATCACCTGGGTATTACCTACTGTGTGGCTATGCGGTCCTAGTACTTTGAGTGCGAAAGAATGTTTTTTTTTTTCACCCTGACAAATTGTATGTATTGATTGGAGTTAATTAATTAGTGGGATTGATTCAGTCTTAAGCATACATGGTCCAGAATTGGAGAGGAAACATTTTTTTTTTGGCAGCAACTAATTCAACGGTAGATTGAGTCGTTAATTATGAAATCGTTTGTCGTGTAAAAAGTCTCGACCTTGTCTAGGTTACACAGAATTTTAAGTAGATTTTTTTTACTCAATAACGTTGTATAATTAGCTAAATCTATTTATATTCTAGTGTAATCTATTAAGATAGAGAATTCTGTGGGTGTATTCATTGCTAGTACACCTATTCAATATCACTCGGCCATCTGTCTCCTCCGTTCTCACAATTTCTTCGTCCAACTCGGCTCAATGTTTTGACATTTGACGTATCTATGCTACCCTAGTAGTTCACGGCCAACGTGACAGGTGGCGGCATGCAATGCCCACCGCCCGCCGTTCGCTGCCTTCTGTATCTTATGAGTGCCTGGTACCTGCCGGCGGTATCGATCGCTGTTACGGGGGTAGGCAGGGATCTAGGTTATTTTGTGACACGTGGTAAATAGATGTGTGTTTATTGGTCTATAGAAATTAGGCAGAACGGAAGCAGTGGTGGGCGTGGTGGCTCAGTGGTAACGGCCGCGACTTACGAGTTGAAGGTCGTAGGTTCGAAACCCGACAGGCGTTTTACTTTGCGTAAATTATTTCATCACGACTGCTCTCAAAAATGGTGAAGGAAAACATCGTGAGGGTTTCCTCACGATGTTCACACGATGTTCGATGTTGACTGGGTCACATGCAGGCCTCCTCATGCCGATTTCGGCATGAGGAGGCCTGCATGTGACCCAGTGGATACATGTGGATACATTTTTTTTTTACTATCCTGCGCTGTCCCACTCCTGGGCAAAAACCTCCCTCCATTTCTTCCATCTTCTTCTTCGCGGGGACGTTATAGGCTGATTGTTTTTTTTTTTCAATGTTTGTTTTGGCCTGAACATAACGATATTCGCGAAAATGAACGCTGTTTAACGAACGAACGAACATGTCGAACGTGACATCAAGAGACTTTTGATAATGAGTTTATTTCAGTATTTCCTTTTAGCTACAAAATTTTAAGTTACAGAAAATTATAATTATGTTCTGCCATCTGGGAGTGAAACCTAGCAGACGCGACTCGAGCGAGCTGTTATTTTTGTAAATAAATAATATTAAGTTAAAAAAGAACACGCTTGCTCAATCTATTAGTCTCGTCAAAACATATCATATGAGCCCAAACTCGGGGCGTTTACTAGTAGCCACTAAAGAGTTCCACTGTCCACCTCCTGGCTCCATCATCAGATCAGCTCCAAGATACCAAATTATAGTTTTGTCATCCGAACTACATATGCATACAAAGTTTCATTTCGATACGACAATTAGAAGTAGGCTAAAATTGACTTCAAAGATTTTATTACATTGCTAGTTACAAATGAAACTAATAAAAGCGTGTCAAAAAAGACCAACCGGTCGATTCTGTAAAAATCTCACGGTGAGAACTTAGGTGATGTAAGGTTGTTTTTGCTAGGAATTGACACTATTGACAGCTCACTCCACGCTCACTTCACCTAAGTTTTCACGGTGAGATGGTTACAGAATCGCACTGCAGTCTATGGTTTTTATTTGGGAAGTTTTTTTTTCTTTTACTCTAATTTGTCAACTCGAGGGGCTCGTGGCTAAATGATAAGATAACAGACACACGAGTCGATCAAAGGTAAGCTACGTTTGCCGCGGACAGTTCGAGGATGGGATTACATGTACATATATCGAGGCTTCTCAATGCCTCGGTGCTCGGAAAGCACTTTGTTACTATTTGCTGTACTCTGGACCCTTATAAAATTTCTCTATGCATCACATAAATCGATCAAGAAAAGGCTCCTTCAAACAGGCGCGACACGCGATGAAATCGCGCGCGTCACAAAGGCACCGCTCGTTGTGCGATTTTCGGTGTCGCGCGCGATTTTATCGCGATTGCGTGTCGCGCCTGTCTGAAGGAGCCTAAATGCATTTTAAACGCAAGAGTACAACACCCAGTGTGTATTTCAAATACTTTATTTTATAAAAAGTAATTTATATTTCGTGGCATTCATCTAGAAAAAAGATTAAATAAATTCTGTAAGTGTATCTGATCAAGATATTTTTTATTGATTAATACAGTTTGATAAAGGATCTTTAGGCGCATATTTTCCTGTTTTTATTTTTAGGGTATCACCTCTGGTTACCGTGTTATTATTAATTTAATTCAGTATTATGTTTTTCTTTTTGTTTTCTCCCAAAAAACTCAAGAAGTGCAACTTGTGACCGGCACTGAAAGATCATTGATAATAAATTCACTTTTCACTATAGCGGCTTTTACTAGTTATCGAATTTCAAAATATAGTGTAGGGTTGTCACTCGACGTGACCTTCCATTTTAAGGCTCCTTCAAACAGGCGCGACACGACACGCGACACAAAGACACCGCAAGTCGCGCAACAAGCGGTGCCACTGTGTCGCGCACTATTATATCGCGTGTCGCGCCTGTTTGTCGTATTGACGTATTTCCAAGGAATAAGCGTGACAATAGTTGTCTGTGTATCCCTAGTGCTAGAACAACTCTGATGCGCAGGAGTGTCTGCTGCATGGCACCGGTGATATTATATAATAAAATACCAAGTTGTTGGAAGGACTATAATTTGACATTATTCAAAAAAAAGCTAAGAATTTTTTTAGTAGGCAAAGCTTATTATAGGGTTGAAGAGTTTTTATTGGAGAAAGAAGTTGTTTGACTATTTTATATATTGTATTTAAATAACTATTAGAAATTGTGACATTAATTTTATTATTGACTGATTATTTTTATTAATGAATTAGAATATTATTATGTATTATTAGTAAATATTAATTATGAATTTTAATTGGACCTAAACATGATACTTTTGCATGCCTTGTAATTGGTAAAATATGGCTGTTTCTGTATTTAATATATTATGTAACACCTTATCTTGTACCCGTATTTGCAAAATAAAATATCTTTATCTTTGTAGGAGCCTTTAGTCAATCTTAATATTTATGGAATAATATAGAAATATTTAGGATTAAGTCTTCGTCCCGATATTCCTAAGAGATTGAAAGTTACGCGGGTAAAACCGCGGGGCGTTGCTAGTTTTAGATAATTTATATTCCATCGCCACATTATCAGTTATCTACTTTAGTGAAATGTATTCTAAGTTGATTTTTGAGTGAACATTTGTAACGAATAAGTCCGTAACACGTTTTTTGGTTGCAATGTAATTTGAACTTCATTGAGTATGACATTCAGTTTATTGTTGCATAACTTGAAAATTATCACAAATTCCTGCCGGTCGATTCTGTAAAAATCTCACCGTGAAAATGTAGGTGAAGTGAGTTTGTTTTTGCTAGGAATTGACACTATTGACGGCTCACTCCACGCTCACTTCACCTAAGTTTTCACGGTGAGATGGTTACAGAATCGCACTGCTCGCCCAAGTTTACTATAAAGTTATTCACCATTTATAATTCCGCTCCCAAAAACTTTAAAACATTATTGAAATCAATAAGTGTAAAATATTGATTTCAAAAATCGACATCAAGTTTCGGAGTGAAGGGTGCGTAAAGTCACCCCTATTAATATAATAAATACACTATCTTTGTCGCTCACGAAGCAGCGGTATATATCTGTCTCAATTGGCATGTAAATGAAAAATCGATGAATGCACCAAGTATGGGGATTATTTTTGAGAAGTTCTATTTATATTCAGAACATGGAATCGGCCACAACTTACTAGTTGAGATGTCAATGAGATGCCAATATGATTCCAATGTTAATTTTACAGTCACGTGATTCGGTACTCTTGAAAATAATACTGTCAACAATTACCCCACGCCAAGCCCGAACCCAATTCCACTTAGTTCTCCAAAATGGACACCCAATCTAAAAATCATTTGGCGCTAGCATCGCACTCAAGAGTACGAAACGTGACAATTCCAATGTCGATCTATCGGAATTAAATTGAAGAGTAAGCACCCTGGTCGTGAGTTCGAACCCAGGCTGGCACTTTGTGTATTTAATTTCATCTCCACCGCTCTCAAAACGGTGAAGGAAAACATCGTGAGGAAGCCGGCATGTCCTAGAACCAAAAATTCGAAGGCATGTGACATCTACCGACCCGCACTGGGCCCGCGTGGTGGATTATGGTCTGTGATTATGGACCACCCCCTCTCACAAATTAATAATGTTCCCACTGCTGGGCTTGCAAGCTTCTGCCCATGACCACAGCTCCAACTTCATCCTTGTGAAATTTCTTGCTCCCCCGCCCTTCGCATCGCATCGCATGCTATACCTTCGTTTCAGCTTAGCGTTTTTTTTTTGAGTTTTTCTTTTTGCTTGTTATGTCGGGTCAGCTTCCAGTCTAACCAGATGCAGCTGGATGCCATTATTTTACATGGAGCGACTGCCTATCTGACCTCCACAACCCAGTTCCTGGGTAACGTTAACATTAACAAGAGATTTTTTCATCAATGTACTTGTGAGGTTCGTTTGTGTGCTAAGGTCTCGGGCTGTCCCGCGACTATGCGAGAGGGTAAATTAAACCGCCAACTTCCAAACTCTGGGATTTATTTACTAAGAAATTCCAGATGGAAAACACAATAACACTATACGATCTGGGAATGGAACCCAGAACCTCGTGCTCAGCAGTAGCGCTTGCGACCACTACACCAACGAGGCAGACTATCTAAATTCTCAAATATTATTTCAGGTTATACAAATATCAACTCTATTTTAATGTTAATTAAGGGGCAAGCGCTAAGGTAGCCCGCGAAATTCAAATTTTCTTACGTTTTTTGCAATTTGCTGGTCAGTATTAAGTTGTACGTCGATCAAAATATAATTTGCGGCCGTAATAAATATGTATTTACAGAATTATAATCATTAAAGTCATCAACACAACTCTCTAAGGCCACGTAACCCCAAAGAATTCAGCGGGATTGTCCGAAAGGGTTACCGCTGGCCCGGAACATAAAGGGCTAAGGAAGGAACACGGGTGGGTTTTAGTCAGTAAGAGTCTGACACTCCCTTCAGCTCCACCCAGAGCGGGAGGAGTCATTTGATGATTTCGCATCCTCAAAAAAAAAACCCCAAGGAATTACGATTTCATGAAACAGTTATTCTTTGGGGTTACGTGGTGATTTCAAAGTGACTAGCACTATTGAAAAAGTTCTAAAAATGTTTGAAGTTGTAGCGTAAACTGAACTTTATTGTGTAGGATTTAAAGTTATTTATCCATAAACTCATACTTGTTTACATTTTTGGTAAATTATAAATCGCGAATGCAGATTAAATTAATATTATAGAGAGAAAAGATTGGATTGTCTGTATGTTTGTTTGGCTTTCACGCTAAAACAGCGGTTTTGGATGTAATTTACCACATGGGAAGACCATGACCTGGATTAGGACATTTTTGTTTAATAGCCTATGCTATCCCACCCCTGAACTAAGCCCTCCCACCACTCCTACATCTTTCGCAAGCCCGCGCGTCCTCCTTCCAGTTTTAACGGAACCCATGCATTTATGCAGCTCGTCGAATTAGGACATAGGATACTTTTTTAACCGACTTCAAAAAAGTAAGTTCTGTATTCGACCCGTACGTATGTTTGTATGTCCGCGATTTTCTCAAAAACTAATGAACCAATTTTGATAATTCGTTCATTAATGTGATCTACATACTTCCAGGAAGGTTTTAGTATATAATTATAATACATTAGGTAATTATTCTTATGTACGAAGTTATATGCATAAATTACTGCATCTCCGGTATTTCTATGTGAATTTTGATAATTCTTCTAGTCGGGGTCTTCAATTCTTCAATGCAATTTGTGTTAATTGAATTTGTGTGGGGTAGGTACAGACGCCAGCACATCAATATACCCGAAACTGTCAAATTTTCCCAATCAACTTTGAAGTTGAACCTTATACTTTAGCGATAAAGTTGAAAATCTATTAAAGAAATCTGACAGATTGTAGTAAGCTTGATGTGCTGGCGCGTCTGTACAAATAAAAATTGTAAAATAAAAACTTTTCTACAAAAAAAAAATCAACAGACTTCAAAAAAAAAACACTACAAAGTAATAAATAACTTTAATTTCTGAATTCGGTGTCAAAAAACGAAAATGCGGAACCAACGACACCGACTTCCGAAATTAAAGTTATTTTTCACGTTGTAGTGTTTTTTTTTTTTTTGTTAAGTAGTTTTTATACCGATATTTTCCACATGATGAAACCGCGAGGCGTAGTAGTTATAAGCAGTTACATAAATAATTTTGTCAAAAAGTGTCTCAAAAAGGTTACCTAGTCCTCAGCTAGCACCCCACCAGCAAAGTGTCATGAAGATTATGTTATACAAAATCTTCAAAGTTACTCTTAAACTAAGACTGCCACACATGCGCAGACGGGTTACAATATTGTTTGTATGTATGTATGTGTGTGTGTTTGTTTATATACCGAACACTAATTATGTATGTAGTTGTGTGAACACGACAGCAGCGTGGTGGTTTTGATTCTTTACGTTACTTTACGTTTTTACCGACTTAAAATAAAAATGAGGTTATTTTTTGGTATTTATTTACCTACTAGCAGCGCCATGCGGTTTTACCCGCATAAAGGCTCGTACACACAGGCGCGACGCGACACGCGACACAAAGGCACCGCTCCTTGCGCGACTTGCGGTGCCTTTGTGTCGCGTGTCGCGTCGCGCCTGTGTGCACGAGCCTTAAGTGTCCATCCCGTGGGAATATCCGGATAAAAACTATCCTATGTGTTATTCTGATTTAATCTTATGTTTTGAATTGTTTCTTCATTTGTTTATTTTTTTTTTTACATTGTTCTCACATATAGAAGCAACAAGAATAATGTACCCAGGATTTTGTAATATGTATCTTGATTCAAAAGAGTGTCCATGGAGTTTCTTGCCCGTTCTTCTCCATAGAGATCTACGTTTTGGAATGGGCAACTAGCTTCAACTTTCTGACTAACTGACAGACTATTTAATTTTGACAATTCAAAAGTGCCTGTACAGACGCCAGCACATCAACCTACCACAATCTGTCAGATTTTCCCAATCAACTTTGAACCTTATGCTTTAGCGATAAAGTTGAAAATCTATTAAAGAAATCTGACAGATTGTGGTAGGTTGATGTGCTGGCTTCCGTACAACAAGGTTTTATTGAAATAAATGGTTTGAGTTTGAGTTTTGATGTATAAGCTATATTATTGAAAAGTTTCATCAAAATCCGTTCAGTAGTTATTGCGTGACAGAGTAACAAACATCCATCCATCCTCACAAACTTTCACGTTTATAATACTAGCAACGCCTCGCGGATTCACCCGCATAAGTTTCGATCCCATGGGAATATCGGGATAAAAAGTATCCTATGTGTTAATCCTGGTTATAACATATCTGTATGCTAAATTTCATCAAAATCCGTTCAGCCGTTTGTGCGTGAAGAAGTAACAAACATATAAACACACAAACACACAAACTCTCGCCTTTATAACATTAGTGTGATTAGTAGGATATAGTAGAAGTAAGGCTCCTACAAACAGGCGCGACACGCGATATAATCGCGCGCGACACAAAGGCACCGCTCGTTGCGTGACTTGCGGTGCCTTTGTGTTGCGCGAGATTTTATCGCGCGTCGCGCCTGTTTGAAGGAAACTTTAGTTAAAATAAACTAGCTTCGCGCGGGTGCAATATTTTTTTTCGAATTTCCGACATTTTCTTTCATACAAGTCCTGGCAATACCGAACACAACCAAAAAAAAAATAAAAACAATTATCCAATTTGTTGCAGTCGTTCGGAAGTTATGCGCATTACGCATACAGACATTTCGGCGACTTTGTTTTAGGTATATGTATTATGTAAGGATAAGAATGTCGTGTGTAAGAGTTTGTTTAGATGTTTCAATGGCAACACACCAAGTAATAAATTATCTATTACAGTTGGCACAATGTCCTTCATTTAAAAATTACTTTACGTCATCATCTCATCTGTCTATCTAATCTCCACAACCCAGTTACTGGGTAAAGGCTCCTTCAAACAGGCGCGACACGCGATAAAATCTCGCGCGGCACAAAGGCACCGCAAGTCGCGCGACGAGCGGTGCCTTTGTGTCGCGCGCGATTATATCGCGTGTCGCGCCTGTTTGTAGAAGCCTTTATACGATACCCCTTGGTAAGACTGGTTGTCAGACTTTCGGGCTTCTGACGACTTGTAACGACTATCAAAGATCCACGAATGACAGCCGGGACCAACGGCTTAACGTGCTTTCCGGGGCGCGGAGGGGTCTTAGTATATAAGATGGTCACCCACCTCCAGAGCAACCGCAGCATGCGTAGCTTAACCTGATCCGATCGGCTCGTGCGGCTGTTAGTATTTATTTAGACACAAGCCTCTTAAAAATTACTTAACCTATCAGTTTATAATTTTCCCACAGCTGGAACACAGGTCTTCTCTCGGCGAGAGGGAATGGTCCCAGTGCGGGTAGATGACACGTCTTTGAATTTTCGGTTCTAGGACATGCCGGTTTCCTCACGATGTTTTCCTTCACCGTTTTGAGAGCAGTGGTGATGAAATAATTTACACAAAGTAAAGCGTCTGACTGGGTTCGAACCCACGACCTACAAACTCGTAAGTTGTGGTCGTTTGGGAGCAGTCAAACTAAATTTAAAAAAAAAAACAATTTGTGGCCTACATGGGCTATATGGTAACAATTTTTTTTTCTTTTGTCCACTGTACTTATACAGTTCTGCCCGCCTCTTAGGGCCTTACAGGCGTAATGTTTTATATTATTCCGCAGTGTTATTTTGCCCAAAAACTTTACCCCATTACTATTAAAATAATCCCGCCTGCAAGTATCATAACTGTGCGGTCGCGGTATACATCTAGACATCGCACTCACACATACGTATTTTATTGTCTTCACTCTTCACACACACGAGTCGTTTGCACCTGTGTGTGTGAGTTCAACGGCGCACGACGCATCGTGGTAAGGCTATAAGTGAATTTTCTGATTATTATTTTTTAGTTGTTTTTTTTTTTATTACGTGTACGTAAATGGCTGTCATTTGAAGATCTTTGACAGTCGTTACCAAAAGCCAAAATAGTTGAGGTTGCAGGTTGATTTCGTGTAGGTATGTAAATAAAACCTAAGTGTTTCGTAGTTTTTTTATGGACTTTGTGATAAAAGGCTTGACAGTTGCATGCGATTATGTAGAGTTATGTGGAGTAGATTCTCAACAGCTACATAGCTGTTGATAATCTACTCTTATTAATATGATTCAATAATTATTCAAATTAGGTTGAAGGTTAGCACTTCTTGAACATAAAAATTTAAAACACCCTGCCCTCAAAAACAGAACAAAATCTTAGGAAAAGAAGTGGTTCAGAACTCCCCAGGGATACGTGTTTTCTAAAAAAAAAATAACAATAAACTTCACAATAAAATTCCTGACATTACGTTTTCGTTTTAGAATAATAAAAAAGACTCGAAATTTCTCTACTTGCCAGTGTTATTGTTTGGTCTAGACCATGTTCTGGCAATATTATCGTATTTTTTTATCTATAATTTTTTTTTCTATGTTACAATTCATTTTCAATCCTCACATTAAAACATTCTCAGATTCGCAAGAAAACATTTTTCACTTACAGCATTATCTATCTGTCGTGTCCTGTAATAATAATAATACCTGTTTGTGTGCGTGCGACGTAACATTCCTATGTGTGCGTTCGGCTCGTGCCGCGTTTGCATCTTGTCATTGTCGGAGGCAAGTTGTTAGGCGAGCGGATGGGCGAGTGGAATGTGTAGAACGATTTCAAGTTTATCGCAGACAATCGTAGAATTAAGATACTGATCTTGATATTTCAAACCAGACTATGATTGATTGATAAATTTAGATTAGTTAGAATAGTTTTAAAGGATTTGTATTACTAACGAATCTAAACGGAAGCAACAATTAACAACGAATTAGCCTGGGATTGTTGATGTCCCCCAAAAATATGCATTCCTTAAACAATCGAGTATTTTCTAAATAATTTGAGTCAAATTTTAAATTACTTATAAACACAGAGTACGTCTGAATATTTCATCGTCTGCCTTGAGAAAAGTCCAACAACAATTCCTTAGAACTTGCATTCAACAAATCAAGCTTCCCAACATTTCCCATACACCTCGATTTCGTAACAATCTCACACTACTGACCACAACAGCGCACTTGCCACAAAAACCCGTCACAAAAGTATTCAAGTAAAAAAAACAGTTCGAATGCGCACGAAACTGCTGATAGCCCCTTATCTCATCTACTACTACGTCAACAGACTGTCGCTATCCCTGTCTAGCGCGGGGTAGTAATGTATGTCTGTCTCGCTCGCTCGCCGGTGCCTTTCACTCATTCAGTGTTAAGAAGGTTATACACTGTTGAGTTTTGACGTCAAGATTGACAATGCGTGGAATGGTTGAGCTGCTTTTTTTGTTTTTTGTAATGTTTTAACTTTTATGTTCCGATTGTTTCTGATCTGCGGCTATCACACTAATATTATAAAGGCTAAAGTTTGCGTGTGTGTGTTTATATGTTTGTTACTTCCTTCACGCTCAAACGGCTGGAGCAATTTTGATAAAATTTGGTATGGAGGTAGCTGACACCCTGGATTAACAATATAGGCTACTTTTTATCCCGATATTCCCACGGGATCGAAACTTACGCGGATGAGACCGCGGTGCGCAGCTAGTATCATAATATATGAAGGCATGCTGATGTTTATAACGTTTTACTTAAAGATGACAGCAGGGTAATTGCGTAATGTACGGACGCCAGCACATCAACCTACCACAATCTGTCAGATTTCTTTAATAGATTTTCAACTTTATCGCCAAAGAATAAGGTTCAAAGTTAATTGGGAAAATCTGACAGATTGTGGTAGGTTGATGTGCTGGCGTCTGTACATAAAATTATTATAGATCGCAATGTCTTTTATTTTGACAGTCCAGACACGTCCATTGCGTCATTTACGTTGTTGAACATACGAATTTATCAAACATGAAGAGCAATGGTTTACGAATTTTCCCCAAAACCCTCGGATTGTGATTGAAACTGCTGTGTTGTTGTTAGGATGATCGTAACACACCAACAATAACAATGCCTTTCCATTTTGACGAATCTAAATAGTTCATTGCGTGATTTACGCTGACGAGCAGATGAATTATTCAAACACTAGCTTCCGCCCGCGACTTCGTCCGCGTGAAATTTCTTGTTACTCGGACCCACCCCGTCGCATTGCATCGCCTGCCCGCGCTATTACTTCGTTTTTGCTTGGCGTTCTTTTTGACTTTTTTCTTTTTGCTCGGCTCCTAAAGGTAATAGCGTGATGTTAAATAGCCTATAGCCTTCCTCAAGAATTGGGATATCAAATGCAAAAAGGATTTTTCAAATCCGACTGGTAGTTCCAGAGATTAGCGCGTTCAACCAAACAAACAAACAAACTCTTCAGCTTTATAATATTAGTATAGATATAGATATGAAGCAGTGGATTAGCAATATCTTTCAAAATCCGTCGGATTGTGATTGAAAGTGTTAAGGCTCCTTCATACAGGCGCGACACGACACGCGACACAAAGGCACCGCTATTCGCTCAACGAGCGGTGCTTTGTGTCGCACGCGATTATATCGCGTGTCGCGCCTGTTTGTAGGAGCCTTCACGAAATTGAGGCTACTTTAATATAATTTCCATTGAGTAACAAGTGTAACAGTAATCCGGATGGCCCGCGATCACGAACGGGATGGCATGGCGAAGGATTCTTAGGTATCGAATAAACATACAAGGTCAATTTAAATTAGCTGGCGAAACTCTAATGGGTTTCTCTAGTCTAAAATCAAATATAATCCTAACCTTATATAAAAAATTTTAAAAACAGAATCTAATCTAATTTAATCTATGTTATTCATTGTAATCAATTGTGCTTTAACAGTTTTTTTGAACTGAGAAACTTCTTTAGCATCGTTGTGATTTGAAAGTTTATGAAACGAAAAAGCGACAGTAAAAAGAGACATGTAAATTCATAAGATTTAACGTGGGAGAAAATGAGATGGAAGCATTATACAGTGTTTTTGAAGGTTTCACTTCTACCACGTGTGAATTACACTCATGCTGTTTTTCAAACTTCATGCTATGTATTAATTGTTTTATTTAATTAATTGTGTTATTATCTGCGCATGATGTAGTGCATGCTGTGCTTTTCTGTAAGAGATAAGGCGCTTAGACTTAAGTTTGCAATGTTCAAATTATAAAGTAACAGTGTACTCATTGTTGAAAAGCCAAATAAATAAATAAAATAATGAAAATAAACTCTTCAGATGTGATGGGTAAAAAATAAATAAAATAAAATAAAGTAAATACTATTTGATGTTGGTTTGGATAGTGGTCAACGACCGCTGGGAGTGTTGTTACTTGAAGTATGAGTTGAGAAAATCTGTTTTATTTTGTAGCGGCCACAAAAAAGTCATCAAATGAACTTTTTTTTTTGTTTTGTCGTGTTTAAATATCGAAATACTCATCTCGTCTGCGGAGTTTCGCTAGCTAATTTAATTCGACCCTGTATTAAAACTCAAGTAAAAATAACACTCATTTCTAATTTAGTCTAGCAACACTACTTTGATTCTTTTATTCTATTAGTCTCACGGACATTATGATCAGTGCCCGGGAGTGAACTATTTTTGAAGTCCAAACTTCTTTAGTCGCAGTTTGCACTCTTTCTGAACGGTGAACGACGGGGTAATTGCGTAACATATGTAAAATGACAATCTATCGCAATGGGTTTCATTTCGACAGTTCACCTCCGTTCATTGCGTGATTTACGTTGTTGAACTGACGGAATTTTTCAAATCTATGAAGGCAAAACCTTCGGATTGTGATTGAAAGTGTGTTACGCAATTAGGGGGCGAACTGAACCGTCACGCTCTGGTTGGTGACGCTGAATCAGATCTACTCCAATCGGTGGGTGACGCTGAATTGCCTATACTCGGTTTCAGTCGGTCGGTGACGCTGAATCAGATCTACTCCAGTCGCTCGGTGACGCTGAATTGCCTATACTCGGTTCCAGTCGGTCGGTGACGCTGAATCAGATCTACTCCAGTCGCTCGGTGACGTTGAATTGCCTATACTCGGTTCCAGTCGGTCGGTGACGCTGAATCACATCTACTCCAGTCGGTCGGTGACGCCGAATCACGTATACTCGGGTCTAGTCGTGAGTTTTCACTTCTATTGTGTTGTTCTATAAACACATAAATTGTCTTTTTAGGGTTCCGTACCCAAAGGGTAAAAACGGGACCCTATTACTAAGACTCCACTGTCCGTCTGTCACCAGGCTGATCTCATGAACCGTGATAGCTAGACAGTTGAAATTTTCACAGATGATGTATTTCTGTTGCCGCTATAACAAATAATACTAAAAACAGAATAAAATAAATATTTAAGGGAAGCTCCTATACAACAAACGTATTTTTTTCGGCGTTTTTGCCTCGTGGTACGGAACCCGTCGTGTGCGAGTCGGGACTCGCACTTGGCCAGTTTTTTATTTAGTATGACTGTCATTTAAAATGCCTTTTGAAAGAATATAATGTTTAACACTACTGGGCCAGTGGACATTTTTAACTCTTTAGCATTAATACGCTACAGTTCCTTCACAGTTATTACCTCACAACAGCAAGCCAACAGCAACCTTCTTGTAACCATAATAAAGATCACTGTGATTTTGGCACTGACGGAAAATCAGAGGTAAAATAACTCTGAAAAGGACTGTAAATTTAATCCTGCGGGGTAATTGCGTAACACACTATCAAAGGGTTTAATTTTGACAGTTCAGCAAATTACATTGCCTTATTTACGTTGTTCAATAGACAAATTTTCCGAACAAATGAAGCAATGGATTAGCAATATCCTTCAAGATTATTCAGATTGTGATTGATAATGTGTTAGAGCTTGTCCACTCTGAAATGACGCACTTACCGTAGTGTACAATGCGTGCCACGAAAGATGAGACTTGACCCCGCCTCCCCCGCTCTTTTCGCCGCCCCTATGACGTCCGGTCCCGTCCCGCACTCAGACCTCATACCGCTAAAGACACCTAAAATCGTGTACTGCGCATGACAAACCACGTGGTGTGTCAAGTCTCTTCTTTCGTGGCACGCATTGTACGTATCTTAAGGCGAAAGCGCCAGGGTAGCCCACGAAATTCAATTTTTTTTTTTAACTTTTTTGCAATTTGCTAATCAGTATTAAGTAGTACGTTGATGAATATATGATTCGCGGCCGTAACAAATATGTATTTACTGAATTATAATCATTAAAGTCATCAACACAACTCTCTAAGACCAAGTAACCCCAAAGAATGACTGTTTCATGAAATCTTGACATTTTGGGATTATACTAACCTAAGAAGTTGTATTACTGGTTCTAATGATTATGATTCTGTAAATACAAATTTGTTACGGCCGCGAATCATATTTTGATCGACGTACAACTTAATACTGACCAGCAAATTGCAAAAAACGTAAGAAAATTTGAATTTCGCGGGCTACCTTAGCGCTTTCCCTTAAGTAGTGGGGCGCGACATTTCAGAGTGGACAAGCTATACGCAATAAGGGTGCTTTTGATATGAATATGCCGTATTCATATTCATACAAAAAACCGTCACCTGTGAAAATTCAACGACACAGCCGGACAGTGTACAAGCCGCTTAACACATCGTAATGTCGCTATCTCATTCGCACGCCGCTATTGCCGTCACTGTCCCGCTAATGAATTAAATCAACAACCTCGCTCGCTCCCTCTCGATAGATGATCGTTCCATATTTGAATTTATTTCAAAATAGGAATTCATCTTTTTTTTTTTGTATCCATACTTCGTTTTGTGTTAAATAATGGTTCCTTATGATTGTAAATATGTCGATTTTGTCTTTAAATAATTCACCAACGACTTAAGGATATTCTGCTTATAATGTGCCCACTGCTGGGACACAGGCCTTCTCTATGAGAGGGACTGGGCTGTACTGTAAACCACCACGCGTGGGCCCAGTGCGGGTTGGTAGATGTCACGTCTTCGAATTTTGATTCTAGCACATGACATGCCGGGTTACTCACGATGATTTCCCCCATTGTTTTGAGAGCACTGCAGTGCGATTCTGTAACCATCTCACCGTGAAAACTTAGGTGAAGTGAGCGTGGAGTGAGCTGTCAATAGTGTCAATTCCCAGCGAAAACAAACTCACTTCACCTAAGTTTTCACGGTGAGATTTTTACAGAATCGACCGGATGGTCTTGAAATTATTTACACAAATTAAAGCGCTAGCTTGGTTTCGAACCTACGACCTAACGATTCATGAATCGGGGCCGCCTCTGGCCACCAATGGTCCTTCCCATAGACAACACAACAACGCCGTTGTTGCATTACAATACAACATTTCAATGATAATTGTATCTTGTACTAACCTAATCGGAAATTATATTTTCGAGCCTTTTGGGGTTGGAACCCTCGGGCCGTGGGGTCCGAGTGCTCATGGTCTTCATAAGGAAATTTCGAAACGGCTGGATGACACTTCCCGTGACCCAAGGGCTGGCTTTTACCTTGGCCAGAGGCTAAGCATTGCCATACAACGTGGTAATGCCGCCAGTCTCTTGGTTACATTACCAGTCGACAGCGATGCGGATGACACGCGACACAAAGGCACTGCAAGTCGCGCAACGAGCGGTGCATTTGTGTCGCGCGCGATTATATCGCGTGTCGCGGCTGTTTGTAGGAGCCTTTACGACAGGCACGTAACTACGTTGACGGATTTGAGAGTAGGCTCCCTGTTCTGTCATTGAGCTCAATGGTTAGGTGTGAAAAGATAACTGACAGACTGGAAGATTTGTTTTTTTTTTTTTGGCGTTAATGTCCCACTGCTTCGTAAAAGCCTCCCTACTCTCTTTGCATGTCTCTGTCCAGAACTGCCAAGGACCAATCTTAATCGAAGGAGTCCGCCATCGCGCCATCTCCGTCTGGGCCTACCGCGATGTCGTTTGCCCACTGGGTTTTAAGTCTGGCCCAGTGATCGTCTGACATGCGGCAGATGTGTCCAGCGGTGATATTCTGTAAAAATCTCACCGTGAAAACTTGGTGAAGTGAGCGTGGAGTGAGCTGTCAATAGTGTCAATTCCTAGCAAAAATAAACTCACTTCACCTAAGTTTACACGGTGAGATTTTTACAGAATCGACCAGCAGTCCACACAGCTTTCTGAGTGACATCAGTTATTTTAGTGATGGAACGGATTGTCCTCAAGTTTAAGGGGCTTACAGGACATGTTTTAGAAACAATAAAAGTATATGATCGACTACAGTAAACAAAATCAGAAAAATATATGATATTCCTCAGGATATATGCTAGGTAGACAGTGTGTTGAAAACATAATACAAATAATTTGATACGATAGAAAAAAATCATGAAGATACCTTTAAAAACTATCTTTTTACATTAAAAAAAACTATACTAATATACATACAATCATTCTGATTTGTTGTCAGATTATTCTACAAGCAACATACTAAAATACGAGTGTTTTAATTATTCTGTCCAAACAATAGATTTTTTGTAATTAAATAATTGCTTCATATTTTGCAATAAATTACCAGCGCTGTGTCATCGCGCTTCTCTTTCTTTTCTATGCAGTCCGACAGTGACCGCGCTTTAGGTCATGTAAGCCCCTTATACCCAGAATACCCCCAGAAACCCCACCCCACCCCCCCCTACCAGAATACTCCGTTACATAAGCTCTCTGGCAAACCTCGAGCGTGGACCTCTGCTGAGTTGTCAAAGACCATGTCTGAGCACCATACGTGACGATGGGAAGAACACACATGTCGAAGAGTCTCCTCTTCTATTTGTAATAATCTATACTAATATTATAAAGCTGAAGAGTTTGTTTGTTTGTTTGGTTGAACGCGCTAATCTTTGGAACTACCAGTCGGATTTGAAAAATTCTTTTTGCATTTGATAGCCCAATTCTTGAGGAAGGCTATAGGCAATTTAACATCACGCTATGACCTTTAGGAGCCGAGCAAAAAGAAAAAAAGTCAGAAAGAACGCTAAGCAAAAACGAAGTAATAGCGCGGGCAGGCGATGCGATGCGACGGGGTGGGTCGGAGTAACAAGAAATTTCACGCGGACGAAGTCGCGGGCAGAAGCTAGTAAATTATAGATTTATGCCATATCAAAAAAAAATGCATGACAAATTGGATAATTGAGACAAGATTTTTCACTGTCGAGAGAATCTTATCTATAATAATAATAACGCTGAAGAGTTTGTTTGTTTGTTTGAACACGTTAATCTTTGAAACTACCAGTCGGGTTTGACTAGAGCAGCCGGTCGATTCTGTAAAAATCTCACCGTGAAAACTTGGGTGAAGTGAGTTTGTTTTTGCTAGGAATTGACACTATTGACAGCTCACTCCACGCTCACTTCACCTAAGTTTTCACGGTGAGGTTTTTACAGAATAACACCGCTGGGCTGTCGATCACTCAAATTTCATAACGATATGTTCCAAAGTTTGTGGTTAGGCGTGCAAAGGTAACAGACGGCCTTCCTCAAGATTTTTTTTTAATTTGTCAAATGCAAAAAGAATTTTTCAAGACCGGGAGTTCCGGAGATTACCCGCTACATAACATACAAACTTACAAACAAACGTATTGTCTCTTTATAATAGGAGTATACCATTGGGAACCGAGCAAAAAAAAAGTCAGAGCGACCGCGGACGAAGTCGCGGGCAAAAGCTAGTTAGTAGATAATAAATGTCGATAATTTACATTGTAGACATTTATCGTTTTCACCTTGCTTGACGCCGCTAATAGTGTTAAATGTCAGGCCATTTGTCTCTCGTTAAGTTGTAATCTCGGAAACTTGTTTTGTTGACAGCAGTGGTGGCCCAGTGGTAACGGCCGCGACATACGAGTTGTAGGTCGCAGGTTCGAATCCAGACAGGTGCTTTACTCTGTGCTCTGTAAAGAGTTCCTGGAAGGACTTGGGGAGGCCCAGAAGTGAGACAGTATAAGCTAAACAAAAAAAAAACGCCTGTCAGGTTTCGAACCTACGACCTATATCTTGTAAGTCGCGGTCGTTCTCACCACGACACTGCTCCGATATCCCTGCCAGCTTGTAAACATCGCTGCCCACTCCTTTGTGTAATACAGGCGTGATGCTTGTCGTATCCAGAGCACAAGTGATTTGCTCGACAATGGTGAGAAAGTTAGAAAGTTCGACGTCATTTTGATGCTTCACTGACGACTGGACACCGGCGCTGTCGCTCTGTTCATATTTGTTCTTGTTTTGAGCAAACATTTTGTTTCACTAGCTTCTGCCCAGGCATTAGAAGAGCTACTGGTTCATGAAAGAGCTTATGAAATGAATAAAAGCTCCTTCAAACAGGCGCGATTCGCGTCGCGCCTGTTTGTGAGAGCCTTAAAGCGAATAATTATGGACATGTGCATCCTTCCTATTCTGACAAACTACTTCCTACTCTGACAAATATTCAAAAGTCCAAACTCAAGGATTGCCAGCGTGCAATGGAGCGCAGTATTCTAGGCGTCAAATTGAGAGACCATATTTGCAACACCGCAATGCGCTCCAAATCACAGATTACTGACTTTGCTCAAAAAACCGCTAACCTGAAATGGGACTGAGCTGGTCACGTCTGCCGTATGCCCAGTGAGCTGTGACAAAATAACCACCACGTGGAGCCCTGACACAGCTAGAAGGCGTCGCGGCAGACCCCGTAGGTAGAAGATGGCGGTACGAGCTGGACAAAACAAACGACCAGTGGTCCATTTTAGTCCTGGATCGAAAGGGCTAAAAGTCACGGTCAGTCCTTTGCCCAGTTGTGGGATGATGCAGGCTAACACTAACACTAGCTTCTGCCCGCGACTTCGGCCACATGTTTGTTCCCCCCCCCCCCCACCCACATCGCGTCGCATCACCTGCCCGCGCTGTCACTTCGTTTTCGCGGAGCATTCTTTCGGACTTGTTTTGTTTTTGCTCTGATCCTAAGTGCCTTAGCGTGATGTTTAATAACCTGAAGCCTTCTTTGAGAATAGGGTAGTTGACTAAGAAAATATATTTAGTCCATCAGTTAGATTACTAAAAAATATTGTATACGTATTTTTTCTTTTGTCTGGCAAACAAAAAATTACGAAGATACAGCGCTTGGAAATTTCGTATGACGTCACGCCGTGCTACAAATTTTAGCACGTTATTACGTCAAAGCCCCCCACTCCTGAACTTTGATGTGATATATCTTTGTAATTTTTTATCTAATTGATAAAACAAAAAATACGTGTTCAATATTTTTTAATAATCTTACTGAGGGACTAAATCGAATCGATTTATTTTTACCCAGGCAACATCCCTATTGGCCTAGCCTTCTTTGAGAATTGGCCTATCAAATGCAAAAATAATTTTTCAAATCCGACTAGTAGTTTCAGAGTTTAGCTCGTTCAAGCACTCTTCAGCTTTCTTATTACTAGTTTCTGCCCGCGACTTCGTCCGCTTAAAATTTATTGTTCCCCCAACCCATCTCGTCGCATAGCATCGCCTGGGCTCGTTACGTAATGTTTAATAACCTATTATAGCCTTCCTGGAGAATTGGGCTATCATTAGCAAAAATATTTTTTCAAATCCGACTGGTAGTTTCAGAGATTAGCGCGTTCAACTTCAAACTTCTTTAGCTTTATTACAAGTACAGTACCCGGCGATAAATATTGCACATCGACCTTTGGAAAGAAGACCCCTCCATGCCTGGAAAGAAGCTTTTGCTTTTATACCTAGTACTAGCTTCTGCACGCAACTTCATCTACGTGAAATTTATGGTCCCCCGACCCACCCCATCGCATTGCCAGCCCACAAGCCGAAATTAGCCGATTGTCTCTTTCCAAAGGTCGATGTGCAATATTTATCGCCGGGTACTATAAAGATAAGTCAAGGTTTTCTCACGATATTTCGCACTTCTGCATGCTTATCCTGTATCCTGTTACATTTGGAAGCACTTCACAATCTGTCACAATCTTCCACATCCACACACCCTTTGTTTTCGTTAATCTTTATTTGCTTTAAGATAAGCCGACCTGAATACGACATACTCCAAATTATTCTTACGTTATCTTGTAACACTTGTATATTTCAAAGATAACAGAGCTGTGTGGTCCTAGGCTCCAATTCACTATGACCGCTTAAAGGTTCCTACAAACAGGCGCGACACGCGATATAATCGCGCGCGACACAAAGGCACCGCTCGTTGCGCGACTTGCGGTGCCTTTGTGTCGCGTGTCGTGTCGCGCCTGTTTGTAGGAGCCCTAAAGATTCCTTCCTTACTTCAATCCTTAGTCAATTCCTTGGTTAATCATGAAATCTGCTGATAACGTATTCTCTATGACACAATGAACGAAACACGAGGGGCCAGTGGCTAAATAATAACAGCCGCACAGGTCGATCGATCAGGTTAAGCTACGCTTGCCGCGGTTGGTCTGTGGATGGGTGACCATCTTTACATACCGAGACCCCTCCGTGCCTCGGAAAGCACGTTAAGCCGTTGGTCCCGGCTGTCATTCGTGGATCTTTGACAGTCGTTACGGGTAGTCAGAAGCCCGAAAGTCTGACAACCAGTCTTACCAAGGGGTATCGTATTACCCAGTAACTGCCTATCTGACCACAACACAGTTAGGACATTCCGGACGTACACCGTCCGGAATGTCCTAACTGGACCGGACATGCCGGTTTCCTCACGAAATTTTCCTTCACCGTTTTGAGAGCAGTGGTGATGAAATAATTTACACAAAATAAAGCACCTGTCAGGGTTCGAACCCACGACCTACAACTCGTAAGTCGCAGCCTTTAGCACTGGGCCACCATAGCTCTATCTCTATGTGCTCTGTTACTGAGTAATTACCAATATCTCTGACCAACCTGACAATTGAACCCAGTACAGTGCGTGCCACGTAAGAAGAGACTTGACCCCGCCTCCCCCGCCTCTTTCCGCCGCCCCTATGACGCCCGGTCCCGTCCCGCACTCAGACCTCATACCGCTAAAGATACCTAAAATCGTGTACCTACTGCGCATGCAGCGCCGGATCTACGATTTTTTCGAACCGGGGCAAAACCTTAATAGTGGCGCCCCCTCCCTTCAATGTTTGTGAAAAACTTGCAAATTGTTGATTTCCACTACGATAATATATGATTTCACTAATAAATTACTTATTTTATTAACGCTGATTACTCGCAAACGCAATCAACCACATAAACAAACAGTGTTGTCACTTGACGTTCAACTGTTTGAATTTGTTCGGCTCGGCTCGTATAGATATGTGACGGGGATTCCCCTTGGCAGAAAGATCACGGACACTACGCACGCGTTCAAAAATTTACTTGATCTGTTAAGATGCGTTCATAAATCACTTAGTATGTGTTCAAAAACTAACTGGGCGTATGGAAATAGAAAAGTTTGTTTTTCAAACATATTATATTAAGATTCGATTACTTGTTAAAAACCTATGAGATTGTAGGAAAAGAGGCTTCATTTGTTCGATATTTCGAATTCTTGTCTCAAGGATTTAGCGCCCCCATGAAACTGCCGCCCGGGGCAAGTGCCCCGGTTAGCCCCCCCTTAGATCCGGGGCTGTGCGCATGTCAGACCACGTGGTGTGTCAAGTCTCTTCTTACGTGGCACGCACTGTACCTCATACTCAACAGTAGCGCTCGTGACCGCTAGACCATAAGTCAGTGAAAAAAAAGTAGTTGAGACGAAAATAACTCGAAGTTATTTTAATACTAGCAACGCCCCGCGATTATACCCGCATAAATGTCGATCCCACGGCAATATCGGGATAAAAACTATCCTATGTCCTTTCCCGGGACACAAACTATCTCTAGGTAGGTATACCAAATTTCATCTAAATCGGTTCAGCGGTTTGAGCGCGAAGTGTTAACAGACAAAGACTCGCATTTATAAAAAAATATATTAGTATAGATTTCATAATTATTTCTACTATAACTACGATACAGTATAAGAAACAAGTTTTCCCACCAAACTGTGACGACACTGCATCGTTTAGTTGCAAACAGATTTATCACCCGCTATCGGACGACCTCAGATCGCGGAACCACTTGCCTACCGCCAAAACCAGCCAGCCATTGTAAATTTGTAACCAGTTGTAGTGATTGACCTAGGTATAACCGGTTTATATTAATCATTTTGACATAATCTAATCGTGTATCCGAACTCGCCGCCTGCCGACGCTACCCGACCGCGCCGCCGAGCTCTCACGGAAACGCCCGAGCGTTGACAGTCCGTCACCCGTCAGAGCGGCACACTTCTGCTATGTACTTTACATAGGTGCAGTACGCCGTCGCGCCGGTAACTAGCTAGTGTGCATTCAAATTTGGAATCGCTTTGTCTTACGTTTTTTTTTTCCATCGATTCGTTTGATAATGTTTACGTGTAATTATTAGTGTTGTAGCCGCTGGGTGCAACGCACGCGTGTCGCGATGTTCGATCGGGCTCGATTTCCACCCCGATTTTCTTTCCGCACGTGTATAACTTTACGTGTTACTCTGTACTAGAGTGAAGTCAATGACTCGTCATGACACACATTCTATCCGACAAAACTGCACGTCGCCGACTCCTCGCGGACGTTTTTTTTTGTCTAATTTTATTGTTTTATTAACGTTATAGTTTCTTGTGTACTGCGCCGCGTTGTTTGGTGTTGTTATCAGTGTATCTAGATAACGCTTCAAGGCAACATCCTTGGGTTCGCGATTCGACAATTGTGTGAATTGTTTTTTATGCTCGCGCTTACAATGAGGTTTTTTTGTAGTACCTACTTAATTGTTGAGACGTCCTTGCTAGTTTTGGACGATGTTTTAGCATTTTTTTCTCAATGTAAATAAATAATATAAATTGTTGTCTTCGTAGAATTTTAAAGTAAGTTTCCTATCAATTCAAATAAGTAACCTAGTTTCGCGATCATTAAATAGTAGAATACCTACCGGGAAAAAAAATGCCACTTTCATCGACCTAATTAAACGCATTTAGATTTTCAAATTCCAAAACTTTCCCATGCGCTCACTCGACTAAACAGTGTCTGTTTGCGAAAAAAAACTCCCCACGTCACTATGACGTTCCACCCGCCATTTTCGAATAAATTCGAATTTCATCATTTTCCTAAAACAATCGAAGATGCGCGCGTTTCATGGACACGTCTGCATTTTATTTATAGACGCGAATGTTTGATTTGTACAGCGACGTAGTTTACCTACATATCTACCGTCGCGGAATGTACATTATATACCATCTTGCACTATGTACTGCGGATACAACAATATAAACGCTGCCTGTCTGTGTGCGTGCCAGCGTAATGAGCGTTTCTATGTGCTAAGAAACAGTAAAAAGTATGGCGCGAACGGTAAGAGCGGCAACGTCGCGTGCGTTCCGAGGCCGCGGTGAAAACAATAGTCTTTTATTATTACATTTTTCTTGAATAAATTATTTTATATGATAATTTTTACATTGATGAATAATATATTTTGATGATTAGCCTTATTTTGCATTTGGGAACCGGTTTTTTGGCAATACAAACAACGCTACGGAAAAGACGCCATATGCAGTTTATTATGAAATTCAATACAGACATTCTTGTATGAAAATCGATACCTAAATACGTCAACAGGAACTCTTTAACCATGTTTTTACCGACTCGATGATTTCCAATCCACATTCCAACTCAAAAAAAATCAATATATCAATGATAAAAAAACAAACAAAGCCAACGAAAATAGCCGGTGGGATGAAAAAAAAATAGTAACCGATGTTGACCTTTTCGAACGCGTCTCGCTAGTAGCACGGCCAGCTGACGCGACGTTGCCGCACTTCCTGCCGTGCCCTGAACCGTTCACGCTTATCGCCTCTACTGCCACGCGATTAGGCCCACATTCGCGTAGCAACATTAAGTATATAAAGGATTTAGGACGTTTCACGGTACTGTGGGACTTCCCGCGCGAAAAATTTGAAAAGCTTTATCAGTCGAACTTCGTGATGCGCGGCGCGTAGTAAATTCTTGGAACGTTTTATTTACCTAATAATAAACAGTTTTTTCTTTCTTTTAGTCGCTTCTAGACGTGAGGAAGTGTTTTAGTAATAAATAAATGTGTTACAAAAACCAAAGTGCCCAAAGTTAGTGTGTTTAAACAAATTACCTATTTAATAGATAAGAAATAAAATCTATATTTATTCAAAGATACTTTTAAGTACTAATAAAATAAGAAAAAAGCTGTGACTAAAAAAAGTGTGCAATATTAATAAAAACCAAGTGAAAAATCTGAAGAAAATAATCTGTGAGCTACCAGGAGCGCATATCGTCTAAAGAGTTTTCAACGCCCAAAAAGGGACACGAAGATGGCTCGGTGACCACGGTGGCCTACATGCCGGTGGCACTGGGCTCGCTCGGCGGCGAGGGCGAGTACCGCGAGTACGGCCACCATGTCTCGCCGCACCACCCGGCGCACATACAGTACCACGAGTACGCGCCGCCGCCGCCGCCGCCGTTATACCATCCCATACCGGACCCCTATTTTAGGTAAACTGTTAAGAAACTGCTTCGGAATATGTGCGCCTAGTACTTTGTTAGAAATGTAGCTGATGCGTTTCAGCTTCGTACAGTCGGCCAAGAAAGTGGTGTACCACCCTAAGGTTGAATATCGCTTGCAGATTCATAGGTGATAAAGATTAGTTTCGCTTGCAGATCGATCTGACAACTTCTATTGCTGTCTTTATCTGATTATTGATAACGACTATTACTGTTTGTAACGTGACAGCTGTTCTTAGTTTGAACTTGATGGAACCAATGACGTCGTAAAATCAACGGCGGGGGTCTGTAGATTTTGATGACAAAATTGTATCTACAAATTCAGAATTGTAATCAACAAGTTACATAAAATTGTAAAGGCACAAGGCGAATCCACAAACCTACAATTTCTGTAAACTTGTAATTACAATATCAATAAAAAACAAGCTAAAAATAGATTTATCCTTTTATTAAATTTCTACAATCAATTTTAAAATACTTATAACAAACAAAAACATAGCATTATATAGTAATATTTAGAAGATATTGAAAATTTTTAAAAATTAGAAACGGGTGTAACCGCCGTTGGCCTCTATAACCTCTAAAAGACGAGACCTCATTGAACCAACAAGCCGTGAGCAAATATCGGTTCCCCGCATTTCCTCCCAAATATAATTACAGTGACTAATAAGAGCTTGTTTGGTTCTTTCATTTTGATGCGACCATCGTTGGACCATAAGGCCCCAAAGATTTTCTATCGGGTTGAGGTCCGGCGATCTTGAAGGCCACTGAATTACCCTTACGTCAGTGTGTGAACGAAACCAGGCTCTTACGATCCTCGCATTATGAATTGAACAATTATCTTGAACAAAATCAAATTGTGGCACTTCGTTCTCCGGGTAAACATTACGGACTGTCGGTAGCATTGCATTCTGAAGCACGTCGATATAATTTACAGCCGTCGCTCGAGGAGGTAGAGAACACAATTCTCCTACACCATCCGCACTCATCCAGCCCCAAATATTTACGGAAATTCGACCTGATTCTCTATTTGGGATTACATGATCATCTTTATACCGTGTTGAATTATATCGCCAAAGGTGAAGACGTCCATGCTGACTGGATTTAAACGTTTTTTCATCACAAAACACTGTATTAGACCAATCAAAGTCTAAGTGCTCTCTGGCGAAGTTCAGACGAGCAAGTCTGTGAGCATCCGTCAAATATATTTTCTTGGCGTAATGCCTGTGGTGCAACCCCATGTAATGTAGATGATTCCTTATTGTTTGGGCACTCACATCGAACATCTCCGCAAAATGTTTTGTGGGCTTAAAACCATTGATTTCATATTTCCGTCTCATGAATTCTCTATCGTTATTGGAGAGTGCAGGCCGGCGACCACTTCTTCTGTGATCCAACAAACTTCCCTCCTCTCCTTCACGACGAATCCAAAAGCGGACAGAACGCCTCGATATATTCAAATTCCGGGATATCGCACTGATACTGCTTCCCTCATTAAATTGGGCAATTATTTGTGCTCTTTCGGCAATGGTCAAGTTGGCAGGCATTGAGATGATTTTATATGCAGTTGATTGAAAAATAACACGGAAAATATATTGATTTTTTGCATATATTTGACAAAATGTCAATTGTCAGTTTTCTTTTTCAAATGGAATTCGGTTGTCTATTTAAATAGTTTTTATTACTTTTGTTTGGAAACATTTCAATGGGGAAGGCAACTCAAAGCTAATCGTAGATGGCGCTGCGATATTATGTCCCATATGTCAGATTACTGTATAACTTGTAAACAAACACGTATTTTGTTTTATTTTGTTTTGTTATGTGACATATGACGTATGAATACTAAATACATAGGTTTACGTCATGATAATGTTGTCTCTTTCAGTAATATCTTTTTATAACGAACCTTGTTGTAATTTTCGATGACCGGGAAACTAAATCAAAACTGGTACACCACTTTCTTGGCTGACCGTACGTTTGTTTTATGACCCCACTAGCTTTCTGTTTGCGACTGACTTCGTCTGCGTGGGTGGACTTCAGAAGATGAGAAATGCAGAAGCTGGTTTTTTTAGTTTTTTTTTTATTATTGTGTCACAAATCGGGCATTTTTATAATTGTAACCTATTTTGTCCCACTACTTGGCAAAGCTCTCACTCAAACTTCTCCAATTTTCCTTATCTTGTGCCTCTTTAAGGCTCCTACAAACAGGCGCGACACGCGATATAATCGCGCAGGCTCCTGCAAACAGGCGCGACGCGCTACGCGAATCGCGCGTGTCGCAAAGGCACCGCTCGTTGCGCGACTTGCGGTGCCTTTATGTCGCGTGTCGTGTCGCGCCTGTTTGAAGGGACCTTTATGTCGCGCGCGATTTTATCGCGTGTCGCGCCTGTTTGAAGGAGCCTTTAGGCCAATCGGTCAGGAACGAGACTAACTCGTCACGCCAGCGTTTCTCAGGCCTGCCGCGTGACGACGTCCGTCTTCAGGCATCCACTTTATGATCCTGGCCCATCTGTTTTGATGCATTTTATGTGGGTAATACAATAACTTAATATTAATTAGGTAAACTTTTTACATAATAAAAAAACAACCGGCTTTAAGGCGTAAGCACCAGGGTAGCCCGCGAAATTCAATTATTTTTAGGTTTTTTGGAATTTGCTGGTCAGTATTAAGGCCAGGTATTCCGAGCGCCGTAGGCATTTAACGCATACCCCAGCCCCCGCAAGGACTAGCGATACGTAATAAGTTACGATGCGCGGGAGACGCGCGCGCTAAACTCACCGCTCATGAGTTCACGACCTCGAGTAGGTACTAAGTTGCGTCACAGAGTAGAGAAATGCAGTAGATCAACTTGAATTGATTAGTATAAGTTTATTTTGTTTTATTTTTCTAGTAGTAGTTATTTTTAAGGTTATAGATAGATTAGATACGTATTGTATAAACTTGATACTAATTATTAAAAATAATTTGTATACTTTTTTTTATAAAAAGGATTTAAAATCTGACTGACTAAAATCAAATATTCGTGCTACAGTATAAAAAATCAAGCAGTAGGCACACTTACTTTAGGAGAATTGTGTTACAATTCTTGAATTACAAGATCAATGTATATTGTAATTCAACAAAGCTTAGAGGTATAAATGGTCTTCTCGTGTAACACATAATGTGAAGCGTGAGTCGTCAATAAAATAAAAATAAATTATTTTTATTTTTTATCAAATTAAAAGTAAACACTTTTATATCTCTAAAATATCCAACTCTACTGTCAAATAAATCGATATGATGCGTTTTTTCTTGGAGCTGTGTCATCAGGTAATTCATGTCAACAATTCGTCGTCCACTGATGGGTTGATAGTCGTGTTCGATTTCGTTTTTAACGCTTAGAGTGTAGTTTTCAATTTCCTCCATTGTTCTAAAAACAGATTATTTTAATATAACCTATTGAATTCCACATGGTAATATAATTATTATGTAAAACAAAAAGTAGCAACTTACTCATTGATATTATTATTAGGTGATACATTATTATGTTCATCTAAAGGCATTTCAGCATGTGTGACATGGGCATTGGCAGCATGAATAGTCGTTCTGTAACAATATATTTTTTAGTTTCAATATTCATAGTTGTTAGTAAATGCGATAGTTATCGGATATACAGGGTGTAAGTTTAATCACCGTTATCCTCTTAAGGGGTCATTGTACTCATCATTATGAACAACTTATACTATGGGACCTAACCTGGAATCGCGAAAAAAAAATCAGCTGTTCCCTACATTTTGACGAGTTAAGCGAACATAAATGTAGGGAACAGCTGATTTTTTTTTCACGATTTTAGTGTTGGCTCCATAGTAAAAGTTGTTCATAATGATGAGTACAATGACCCATTAAGAGGATAACGGTGATTAAACTTACACCCTGTATAAACTTACGAATCTTATGGGCTATTTACTTATGCCTATGGCATGCCGTAGCATGTTTTAGTCTGATTTTAATTGAATCGGTTAAAACAATATTACTTACTCCTCAATCCTAAGATTATTCAAGTAAACCATGCTCTAAAGTCATCAATGGAGACACGTTATGCCCTTCCGCATGCTCTATTGATCTGTAACACAAAAGTTGTTTTTGACTTGTTGGTAATTAACAAGTAAAATTTTAAAAAAACTTTCTTATTATTAAACCAGTCTGTTTAATAAAGACAACCGCATTGAAATCGATTCATCCGTTTTCCGTTTAGGAGCTACAATTCCAAAGACAGATACACACGCACACTGACATACAGACAGTTATACAGAAACAAAGATACGCAAACAGTAATAATAATGAATAAATAGGTACTTTAATTTTAACAATAAAGTAGATATGTATGTTACCCCCACATACATACGTACCTACTTAATTTAAGTATATGTATTTAATTTCTTTATGTAATTTTTATGGTGTTACAATAACGAGTGAGATACTATTTAATTCAAATAGTAAAAAATAGAGAATGTCTTTAAAATAAAATAAATAATATAAAAAACTTACTCGATATTCGCCGAATCATTAGTTGATACATGCGCACTGCGCTTGGTCTGCAACTGCATTGCTCTAAAACATTAAAAACCCACGTAAACATTTCAACCCAAGTTCCTTTTATTATTCCATTTGGAGTGGCATAATTAATAATAAACATGCAATAACAAAAATCTCGAGTGAATTCTACACACTTTTCCTCTTGCAAATAAATACTGAATAAAATTATGCATTGGAGAACTTCTTAGCCAAACTAGCCATTGATTTTTTTTTTATGTATTTCTATGCTTGTTATAACTTGAACAGTATTTTAGTAAGGGGATTGGCTACTGTACTGAGCATAAACGAGCTTGTGCCTAAACATTACCGAAAATAATAAAAATAATATTCGTAGGAAATGGTCATACTGCCATATTTCTACACTATGGCACGAGTTTGCTGCGCGTAGTAGATGGCATAGACTACACAACATTCGTTGCAGACACCATAATAGTAGTAAATACGTACTCTCGTACAGTAGGCCGCACGTCTCAATAGAATACGGTTATTTTTTCAGTAGTTTCAATACGCGGGCCAGCTCAAGACCATAGTGTTATCACTTACCACAGACACAGATAATATAATACTACGTACACAGACGATATGTATATATATATATATATATATGTATATACTTATATATTATATACCTATATTTATTGTGGTATGGTCGACTGCACATCTAGTACCTAGGTAGCACTTAGGCTAATAAAAATTATAAAAACCACCCGGACCAACGCAGCGGGTTGAACTACTTCTTACCTATTAGACATTTGAAAACAGTAAACCATTATACCATTTGCGCGCGCGGCGGCTTTATTCACTCTGAATAGGGTTCAAATTCAACTGTTTTACACACTTGATGCGGTTGGTAAATATGCTCCGTATTCTGTGGCGAGGATTCCGATTATCAAGAAAACAAAGAAAGTACTTCTTTGCTGTTTTTTCGAACAAATAAGCCTTTTTTATTTCGATTCATTTTTGAACTGAAACAATAAAATAAGTTATGGTATTAAAAAAGGTTGGGAACTACCTTGCCCGGGTACCTACCTACACGGGCGGCGCGGGTGGTGCACGGTGTCGCCCGACATCAAAGGTGTTTCACTACTGTAGGGAAATAATAAATTTGTAATAGGGTACTGTGAGTGTTGCCAATAGGAATGAATGAATAAAAAATATAACTTACCATATTTCTTTCGCAATTTTTTTTTGCCTTCAACCGTGATTTAGCCCTTATTTTATTTCCTTTATTTGCCATTTTCACAAATCAATCACAAAATTATTGTCTTAAAAGTTATATACAAAATATTTACACAATGAGAAATAAACACATAAACAAAATCTTAACTATGTCTATTTAGTACAATAATTATTTACAATTTATTTTATTTACGTACGGAGCAGAAGAGAAGCGCGAGCGCAAAAATTTGGCACACGTCTCACCTCGGTAACGTCCCGCGGGACACTGGCAAGCGACGCGCGGATCGAAAATCACTTGAATAATCGATAAAAAATTTATAAATGTAATGAAAAAAAAACGATTGGGTAGAATCGATTCCAAAATGAATTACTTACAAATTGATATTTTTTATAGAAAAAAAGGAGTATTAGTACTTGTTTAAAATGAAATTTGCTTGTAAAAAAACTGCAAATCGAAGTTAGTTCGGAATTTTTTTCTATCGAGAAAATTTTATTGTATCGAGTATTGAACGGGTACATGGTAAGGAGAAAGAATGTATCTAAAATATATATTTATTTCAGATTCTAGATGTTATAATTTGCCTATCAAAAATGAATTCTAAAACAGGCAAAAACGGGAATACCTGGCCTTAAGTTGTACGTTGATTAATATATGAATCGCGGCCCTAAGAAATATGTGTTTACAGAATTATAATCATTAAAGTCATCAACTCTCTCTCTCTCTCTCTCTCTAGTCTCTCTAAGACCACGTAAGTCCCAAGAATAACTGTTTCATGAAATCATCATTCTTTGGACTTACGTGGTCTTAGAGAGTTGTGTTGATGACTTTAATGATTATAATTCTGTAAACACATATTTCTTACGGTCGCGATGCATATATTAATCAACGTACAACTTAATGCTGACCAGCAAATTGCAAAAAACGTAAGAAAAATTGAATTTCGCGGGCTACCTTAGTGCTTCCCCCTTAATAAAAACATTACAAAGTGAAAAATAACTATAATTTCGGAACTCGGGGTCAAAAAACGAAAATGTGGAACTAACGACGACACCTTTCGAGGATTTCTTTTTTCGAAAATATATTTTTATTTTTCACTTTTTAGATGTGCCTATGTACCTACCCCTCACAAATTCATATAACAATACTTGCTATGTAAATATCAGTGACAGGTAGGTAGTTATTAAAACATAATCAATATAAACTAAGTGGAAAAAATGCGTAGTATTAAAGCTAACTCCAAAACTACCCTAGCAAAGTTAATAAAAATTTTATGGGACCACCCCTGAGGCATACCTCATCCATTAAAAAAATAATTATGCAAATCTGCTTATAAACAACGGAGTTTTGAGATAAATTACATAAAAAAATCGAAAACCGAATTGAGAACCTCGTCCTTTTTTTGAAGTCTGTTAAAAATAGTTTTAGCATAAAGGCTCCTACAAACAGGCGCGACACGCGATAAAATCGCGCGCGACACAAAGGCACCGCAAGTCGTGCAACGAGCGGTGCCTTTGTGTCGCGTGCGATTCGCGTCGCGCGTCGCGCCTGTTTGCAGGAACTTTAAATTGATAATTTATAGCAGTCGTAAAGCCATGTCATCTACCGAGATAAAATTGAACCTATGTGTTAATCCAGGTTATAAACTTATAACCTGTTTGTGTGGCAATCGATTCGCTAGTTCGTAAAACAGCGTAACAAAGATTTTACCATCCATCCATTTTTTCCAAGGTACTTTCGGCCTTATTACAAGACAAGGTTTATCTTTAGACCAAGGTTCAAACCATCGAGCCATTTTTAAATTTCGAACTATAATCTGACAAAGTTAAAGTTCTACAAAAACTGACGTTAAACCGGAGTCTAAGTTGTCAATTTTGCATTAAGAACTTGCTCAAAATACAATAACTGGCTTGGCTCGAAGGTTTGAGCTAGGTATAAAGTTAGAACTCTTTTTGTAAAGGCTCCTTCAAACAAGCGCGACACGCGATAAGGCTCCGACAAACAAGCGCGACATGCGACTCGAATCACGCGCGACACTAAGGCACCGCTCGTTGCGCGACTTGCGGTGCCTTTGTGTCGCGCGCGATTTTATCGCGTGTCGCGCCTGTTTGTAGGAGGCTTAATAAGACAGTTTAAGTTTTAATAAGATGGTTTAAGTTTTAATAAGACGGTTTAAGTTTTAATAAGACGGTTTAAGTTTTCTCGTATTCTCATTACTTTTTGTCCATTTTACCTGTTGCTTGGTCTGCACCGCAACTGTTGTTTTTTTTTTTATAACATTAGATTTTTAACATTTTAAATTTATTTATGGATGCAATTTTTAGTAACAAATTATACGTGTTGAAGTAATGAAGTTCATTTTTTTTTCTTACTACAAAATTGGCGCCCGAATCGAAAATTTCATCAAAAATACAAACTTTCACATTTATCATGTAAAGGCTCCTTCAAACAGGCGCGACACGCGATAAAATCGCGCGCGACACAAAGGCACCGCAAGTCTTACAACGAGCGGTGCCTTTGTGTCCCGCGCGATTCGCGTCGCGCGTCGCGCCTGTTTGCAGGAGCCTTAAAGGATATTTTTTGAGGGGGCCTGTGGCTAAGAAGTAACAGCCGCACGGGTCGCTTGCCGCGGTTGGTCCACGGATGGGTGACAATCTTTATATAATCCAGACCCTCCGTGTCTTGGGAAGCACGTTAAGCTGTTGGTCCTGGCTGACATTCGTGGATCTTTGGCAGTCGTTACGGGTCGTCAGAAGCCCGAAAGTCCGACAACCTGTCTTACTAAGTATTAGCCAGTAACTGGGTTTGTGGAGGTCAGGTAGGCAGTCGCTCCGTGTAAAATATTAGTATTCAACTGTATCCAGTTAGACTGGAAGCCGACCCCAACATAGCTGGGAAAAGGTTAAGCAGACGATGGAGATCGTCAGATCGTTGTAGCACTCTGTAGGTGGACGGTCGACTTGTACTAACCAATTAGCAAACTTATAGGTTTTACTCTCATAATTACACAAACTCGTACAAATGGTATTGTTTTTCTCAATTGGGGACGGGCGTAAGGCTTCGACGGGGTGACGTCATTGTGTGATGACGTAATAGACGCGTTGAACTGTGTGGATGGAATAATTGTGTATTTCTGGAACGTTTTATTCAGCTTATGTAAAGAGGAAAAAAAGATGGTGTGATATATTTTTATAGAAGTGATTCCTTAGGTCAGGGGTAAGGATGTTCGAAGAAAAAATGAGGGTCTGTTCTCATAACAACACGATAGAAGTGCAAACTTACGACTGGAGCCGAGTATACACGATTCAGCGCCGAGTATTCACGATTCTGCGCCGAGTATACGCGATTCAACGCCGAGTATACGCGATTCAGCGCCGAGTATACGCGATTCAGCGCCGAGTATACACGATTTTGCGCCGAGTATACGCGATTCAGCGCCGAGTATACACGATTCAACGCCGAGTATACACGATTTTGCGCCGAGTATACACGATTTTGCGCCGAGTATACACGATTTTGCGCCGAGTATACACGATTTTGCGCCGAGTATACACGATTTTGCGCCGAGTATACGCGATTCAACGCCAAGTATACTCATTTCAGCGCCGAGTATACGCGATTTTGCGTCACCGACCGACTGGGGCCGAGTAAACCCGATTCCGCGTAAAGATACATCCTGGAAGAACGTTATCGTCATATTTAGAACGGACGTCATTAAAAACTGTAATTTCCATCAGTATTTAACATCAAGGTGTCAAAGAACGCTCTGTATTTGGACATTACGGCCGCATGTGGCAGTCACCGCTCTTTTAGGACATCGTAGCTTAAGGGGCTTACATGACCTAAAGCGCGGTCACTGTCTGACTGCATAGAAAAGAAAGAGAAGCGCGATGACACAACGCTGATAATTTATTGCAAAATATGAAGCAATTATTTAATTACAAAAAATCTATTGTTTGGACTTAAAAATTAGAACACTAGTGTTTTAGTATGTTGCTTATAGAATAATCTGACAAAAATCAGAATGATTGTATGTATGTTAATATGGTTTTTATAGTAAAAAGAAAGTTTTTAGAGGTATCTTCATGATTTTTTTCTATCGTATCAAATTAGTTGTATTATGTTTTCAACACACTCTACCTAGCATATGTATATCCTGAAGAATATCATATATTTTTTTCTGATTTTGTTGATTGTAGTCGATCATTTATACTTTTATTGTATCAAAAACTTGCGTTTTTTGCGTTTAGGTCCTGTAAGCCCCTTAGCCGACCTGAGGGGCAAGTTCCGTAATTTTCGTAACGTCAGAGGGGCAATTCTACTAATTTTAACAACGTTCACAGTCTGATCTCAGTCTCAATCTGTCAAAAAATACTTAAAATTTCCCTACATTTTGACAAGTTTTTGACATTTCTTTGTCGCTGAGATGAGACTGCGACTAGATTTTGAACGTTTTAAATTACGAGAATTGGCCTTCTGATCTCGAGTCTCAATCTGTCAAAAATACCCCCCCTACATTTTTGACATAGATTGTCGCTGAGATGGTATTGCGAGTAGATTTTTAACGTTTCTAACATTATTTTTTAATTACTGTATTTGGCCTTCTAAGCGTGACGTTTCAGTTTCGTTCACTGCCGGTCGATTCTGTAAAAATCTCACCGTGAAAACTTAGGTGATGTGAGTTTGTTTATACTAGGAATTGACACTATTGGAGCTCACTCCACGCTCACTTCACCCAAGTTTTCACGGTGAGATGGTTACAGAATCGCACTGCTGTTCACAAAGGGTAAAGAAGTATTCATTTCAAAATAAACATGGAGACTGCCGACAGATGTGACAATTTAACACAATGTAACAGTAGACTCGCCGCTGGCCAAGCGCAACACTTCATATCCATACGTACATGTATACCTGTCAAGTGTTACATGTACTGCTATGTATACCTGTTAGCGTTGCGTGTCGGTGACGCGAACCCATAAGATTTTCCCCAGCCAAAAATCGCTCAATGCGAGATGTTTTCGCTTCAAAAAAAATTTTACGTCAACTAAAAATCTGTACATCTAATAGTACATACTAAAAATAAATAAAATTTAAGCAAAAAAAATGCAAAAAATATTTAAATTTTGCTTTATCAAAATGACAGCTTTTACAGACTTAAAAAAAAAGAAGATTATCAATTCGACACGTATGTGTGTAATATTATTGGAACTGCATTATATTCACATATGACAATCTATTAGGGCTTCCAAACAAATCACAAAATTTTATAGATGTATGTATGTATGTTTGTCCACGCATTTCTCCGCAACTATTTAATCGGATCCTGACCATTTTTTTATTGGCTTACATTTACTTCAACTTAGGGAACAGTGCAAGTTTCATCAAAATCGATTCAGTAATTTTCAAGATATAGACTAATACGTGTATCCTGGCTTATTGATACGAGCTTCGGGTGTAATGTCAAAGGCAAAAAACATCTCAAAACCTTGGTCAAATTCTAGTGATTTACAAAAAAGCTATTACCTACTTAGTACAAATAAATATTCCAGTTTTAACTTTAAAAATTACGAAATATAAAAATTAAACCGACTTACCGAAATTAACTCAAAATAATGAAATAACTTTAATTTCGGAATACGGTCTCTTGGGATCTGTATTTTAGTTTTAGTTTTTTGTCACCGACTTCCGAAATTAAAGTTATTTCATAATTTTAAGTAATTTTTTTTTTGAAGTCGGTTTAATTTTTTTTTAATTACTTATTTTACTTAACATATAAAAGTACAGGGTGGCGCAAAATTTGTCACCATGCATTCTTGTATTATCGTGTTACCGTGGCGTAGACCTGCCGGTCGATTCTGTAAAAATCTCACCGTGAAAACTTAGGTGAAGTGACTTTGTTTTGCTAGGAATTGACACTATTGACAGCTCACTCCACGCTCACTTCACCTAAGTTTTCACGGTGAGATTTTTACAGAATAGCACCGCTGCACTAATTGCGTAACAAACTATCGATCACAATCAGGAATCATTCTAAGGAAATTTCTAATACATTGCTTGAAAAATTTGTTTGCTCAACAACGTAAGTAACGCAATGAATGTTGTTCAACCGTCAATATGAAAGCTATTACATTTGCCACTGTTAGTGTATTAGGCAATTACAATGCGTGCCACGTAAGAAGAGACTTGACCCCGCCTCCCCCGCTCTGTCCGCCGCCCCTATGACGTCCGGTCCCGTCCCGCACTCAGACCTCATACCGCTAAAGATACCTAAAATCGTGTACTGCGCATGTTAAACCACGTGGTGTGTCAGGTCTCTTCTTACGTGGCACGCATTGTACCTCGCTAGACCTCCACGATTATACCTTCACGTTAGAAATTTTAAAAGCGCACAATGGCGTTTCAGAATCATGATTATTATTACACTGCTGCAAGGATATTTTGGTGTTGGACTGACGTTGGCAGGGGGGCTGTTCGTAAACATTGAGGGTTTTCGTGAAAATTTACGACACCAGTTGTCACCACTGTGACAAGAGGTCTTCCATTATAAAATATATGATGACGTTCATCATTCGATTCATTCATTCGTTCATCATTCAGTCATGACTAAAGAAAATATAGGCTCTTTGACAGATGCCTGGACCTGACGTGTCAGTGCTGCCACCTGGCGAACGTCATTTCAGAAAACCCTCATTGTTTTGTGAAATGTATTGAAAAAACAAGATGGCGACATTGGTTCCGATTTTGACCACGCGCCAAAAGATTCTTATATGGCTATTATACAGGGTGTCCGGTAATTAATGGATAACTTCTTCAGGGGTCATTGTACTTATCATTATGAACAACTTTTACTATGGGACCAAACCTGAAATCGCGAAAAAAGAATCGGCAGTTTCCTACATTTTGACGAGTTACGCGAACATAAATGGAGGGAACAGCTGATTTTTTGTCGCGATTTCATGTTTGGTCCCGTAGTAAAAGTTGTTCATAATAACAAGCACCTACAATGAACCCTTTGACCCCTCCCGCTCTGGGTGGAGCGGAAGGGACTGTCAAAACTCTTACTGACTAAAACCCACCGGTGTTCCTTCCTTAGCCCTTTATGTTCCGGGCCAGCGGTAACCCTTTCGGACAATCCCGCTGACCCCGGCATACAATGACCCCTTAAGAGGTTAACCTGTATACAGACGGCAGCACATCACAAGGTACCCGAAACTGCCAAATTTTCCCAATCAATCTTGAACCTAATGCTTTAGCGACGAAGTTGAAAATCAATTAGAGAAATTTGACAAATTGTAGTAGCTTGATGTGCTGGCGTCTGTACGTGATTTTTGTATACTCTCTCCCATGCCTATAAATTATCTTCTCTGTAACTTTGCCCAAGACTTTTTTACCCCATAATCTGTCTATAATGTTCCCACTTCTGGGACACGGGGCCTCCTCTCTTCGGGAGATAGTGGGCTGTAATCTACCACGCGGGACCAGTGCGTGTTGGTAGATGCAGGGCCATCTTTACCCGAGGGTGCAAGGGGTGCGTAGCACCCGGGCGCACGGTCTTAGGAGGCGCCAGGGTAGCCCGTGAAATTCAAAATTACTATTTCATGAAATATCAATCAATAGTGATATAAGAACTTAGAGGGTTCATCAATACAACCCTCTAAGTCAATTGCAAAACAAAATATACAACCTGACATTGACCTGCAAATTGCAAAAACCTTAAGAAATAACACGTAAAATTGAATTTCACGGGCTACCTTGTTGCTTCTTCCTAAAATTGGAGTCCAAAATCAAGTTTTTTTTTTTGCCAATAAAAAGCAGCCTACGCCTCCCAGACTGTTTTTCGCACCCCGGCGCCCAATATGTTTAAGGGGGAAGCGCTAAGGTAGCCCTCGAAATTCAAATTTTCTTACGTTTTTTGCAATTTGCTGGTCAGCATTAGAGAGTTGTGTTGATGACTTTAATGATTATAATTCTGTAAACACATATTTCTTACGGCCGCGATTCATATATTAATCAACGTACAACTTAATACTGACCAGCAAATTCCAAAAAAACCTAAAAAAAATTGAATTTCGCGGGCTACCCTGGCGCTTTCGCCTTAAGACGGCCCTGAGTAGATGTCAAATGTCTTTGAAATTTTGATTCTAGGACATACCGGTTTCTTCACGATGTTTTGCTTCACCGCTTCGGTTTGTGTATATTTGTCGTCTTTTGCCCAAGACTCTTTTTATCCGGCTGCATCCAGACTAGAAAGAGGGTGTGTACTGATTTTTTTCTTATATTATTTTAACAGTTTCTTTTTTCTATTATTTCAGGCGGCATGCCCCCTACTTTGGTCAGCCAGACTACAGAGTTTACGAGCTCAACAAACGGTTACAACAGAGGACAGAGGTTGGTACCATTTCACTTTATTTTTAACTAACTGTTGCCCGCGACTTCGTCTGCGATCCAGGTTTAAAAGTGTCCTGTGTCCTTATCCAGGTCATTGTCTACCAATGTACCAAATTTCATCCAAATTCGTTTAGCCGTTTTAGGGTTGAAGCGAAACAAACTAACTTTCGCATCCATACTAATATTATAAATGCGAAAATGTGTTTGTCTGTCTGTTGCCTCTTCACGCTTAAACCGCTGAACCGACTTAGATAAAATTTGGTGCATTTTTGTAACTTGCAGTTTGTATGTTGATTAAAATATGATTCGCGGCCGTAACAAATATGACTTTACAGAATTGTAAACATTAAAATCATCAATACAACCCGTTACGTTCATATAATCCTATTGAATTACTATTTCATGAGATATCAATCAACATACAACCTGACACGGATCTGCAAATTGCAAAGACATAAGAGAATTTCGCGGGCTACCCTGTGATTTTGTATGTTACTTTTCGCTCATCAGTGTGTAATGTTTTGAGGTAACCAGGATACCATGAACTCAAAGTGTAACTTATACATTTCAGGACTCAGATAACCTGTGGTGGGACGCGTTCGCAACAGAATTCTTTGAAGATGATGCGACGCTGACCCTCACATTCTGTTTAGAAGATGGACCTAAGAGATACAGTGAGTACGCTTCAAACATATGCTCGCCTGGTACACCCGGGTGTTAATATGACACACTAGCTTCTGCCCGCGTCTTCTTTTGCGTGGAAGTATAATAACGTTACTCATTTCGATACTCAACTTTGCCAGCTTCATGACATAAAAGATGACTAAAAAGTATGAAGAATAACGTTACAAATGAATCTTTAACGTTTCACCTGTAACGTTATTACAAGCGGATAAGCTTAATGTTACTGACACCTTATAACGTTACTTATAATATTGTTCTACGAAAATTATAGTCTATAACGTTTTTTTTTTGTAACGTTATTGATATTTTTAGGTGTAACATTAATGGTAACTAGGGATGCCTCGATACGCCTTTTTGCCGATACGATACCGATACCGATACTCTAATAAAAATATCGGCGATACCGATACCGATACGCTTACTGAATTCAAAAAGGAAGGTAGATTAAATAAAACACAATTAATTAATAGTTTTAGTAATCAAAATTAACATTTATAAGAATAGAATAGAATACTCTTTATTATGAAGATCTCTTTATTAAGATTTTTATGGAATTATCAATTGTCGAAATTTCAAAGTGATTCCATATAGCACTTTTGTGTTTTGAAGTTGATATGACTACTATTTATTTTATTTGACTCAAACGACTAGTTATAAATGACATACAATACAAAAACAATTACGATATGTAATTCTTAATCTTATTTTCATGGAAAAATACTACGCGCAACAACATTCAACCTTACGAAATGGGATAGATGTGCGAGTGCGAGGCCAAAGCGGGCGGGCGAATCAAAACACTGAATAAAGCGCGGGGTTTCCCCAAGCATAGTTAGTTCGTGCCTCGTTTGCAACGAAATAGACGGAACAACACGCGCATTTACATTACATTTTTAAAGCGCGAAATTTGAAAAGTATCGTTGAATCGGCCATAAAAATATCGCCGATACCGATATATCGGCAAACCTGAAGTATCGCCGATATATCGGTATCGGTATCGGATGCATCCCTACTTATAACGTTACTTATAATATTGTTCTACGAAAATTATAGTCTATAACGTTTTTTTTTTTTGTAACGTTTTGATATTTTTAGGTGTAACATTAATGGTAACGGAACGAAATTAATCTCGTTATCAAGTCCCTGTTTTCTTTGCGTTTATTATAATCAGGTACGTTATTTCGATTTCTTTGTTAACGTTACCCACTTTTACACACACATGCGCGCTTGTCGGGATACGTCACTGCTACAATCAAAGCCGAACGGACTTCGTGAAATAGAATATCTGTACCTGTTTTCTTTGCGTTTATCAAAACATGCGCATGTCCTGTTTTCAGCGATAGGCAGGACGCTGATACCGCGGTACTTCCGCAGCATCTACGAGGGTGGCGTCTCCGAACTGTACTATACGATGCGGCAGCCGAAGGAGTCTTTCCACAATACAAGCATTACGCTGGACTGCGACCACTGTACCATGGTCACGCACCATGGGAAACCAATGTTCACTAAAGTAAGTGCTCATTTATATTAGAAAAGGGCTTTGAGGTGAGGATCCGTGGCATACCTACCCTGTCCGACATTTTGTTTTTTTTTTTAAGGGTTCCGTATCCAAAGGGTAAAAAAGGGACCCTATTACTAAGACTCCACTGTCCGTCTGGCTGTCTGTCGCCAGGCATCTCATGAACGGTGATAGCTAGACAGTTGAAATTTTCACAGATGTTGTATAAATAGTTGTATTACAGTTGCCGCTATAATAAAAATAATATAAAGTTAAAATTTAAAGGGGTTAGTATAAAAGAAACGTTTTTGTCGGCGTTTTATGTCTTGTAGTACGCACTATTTTAACAAATATGTACTAAAAACAGAATAAAATAAATATCTAAGGGGGGCATACAACAATCATGTTTTTTCGGCGTTTTATGTCTTGTGGTACGGAACCCTTCGTGTGCGTGGTACGGAACCCTTCGTGTGCGAGTCCGGCTCGCAATTGGCCGGTTTTTCAAAATGGCGACCACCTGCCCGCGCTATTACTTACTACGTTTTCGCCCAGGGATCTTTCTGACTTGTTTTCCTTTTTGCTTGGTATTTTATCAAGTACCTGGTACTTGTTGACAGGCCTACGCTGTCCTCCCATACCTACTGTAATTTGAAAACATTGTAAAAGCCAAATATTTTTAGAAAGAGTAACCGTGTACTGTACACGGTTACACTTTCTAAAAATATTTGGCTCCCCGACCCGGCGATAAATATTGCACATCGACCCTTTTACACAAAACCAAAGAATAAAAATAATTATCAAAAGAAGCAAATTTAATCATAATTGTTTTAACAGCTCCTAATAGATACCGGATTGTTTGTATTTCGTGCGACAGAGATAACGCTCTACGAAGCCGAAATTAGCCGATTGTCTCTTTCCAAAGGTCGATGTGCAATATTTATCGCCGGGTACTGTACACGGTACACTGTAATTTCTTGCCGGTTCTTCTCCAGAGGAAACGACCAATTGGAACCGTGCACCTAGCTTCTGACGTTTCATAAGTGCCCATGTAGGTGTTATGTGAAATAAAATATTTTGATGTTGATGTTAAATAGCCTTCCTCAAGAATTGGGATATCAGATCCAAAAATAATATTTCAAATCCGACCAATAGTTCCAGAGATTAGCGCGTTTAAACAAACAAACAGACACTATAGCTTTATTGTTAGTATTAGTATAGATTTCTCAAGGATAAGTGGGATAGGAAATGTTAACTAACTCTAATCTCTCTCGCTCGCTCCTTAAGTCTTGAGCTGAGCTGCACGATTTCTGACAAATGCGTGCACTGACTGAACAGGTCCTCTTAATCTGTGTGGTTCTCTCCTCAAAAGACCATCTCAGACATGGTCTTCATATAACCTGACCAAGATTATGTCTGGACTTTAAAAGAGACTGACCTCTGAGTTTGTTTCGGCCTTTCTTTTCAGAGTAGTCAGAAAGGAAACGCCGACCTCATCTAGTTAAAAAAAATATATGATTGACGTGTAAAAGTGTTTGTGCAAACCTACTTACAAAAATAAAATCATTTATCATTTATGTAGCGCCATATGGCGTGTAAAAGTGATTCTGATGTCCTATTTACAGAATAAACAATTTCCTACACAAGAACTGTCACCCACAGGTATGCACAGAAGGCCGTCTGATCCTGGAGTTCACGTTCGACGACCTCATGCGCATCAAGACGTGGCACCTCGCCGTGCGCGCGCACCGCGAGCTCATCCCGCGCGCCGCCGTGCACCCGCCCGACCACGCCGCGCTCGACGCGCTCGCCAAGAACATCACGCGCCAGGGCATCACCAACTCCACGCTCAACTATCTCAGGGTGAGTGCGCCCAGGCCACTTTGCCAGAATCGTAAGGGGCCGTCCATTAATCACGTGATGTATTTTTTGGTATTTTTAACCCCCCCCCCCCCTTGGTGATATATGGTGAGGTTTAAGACTTTACCCCCCCCCCTCATATCACGTGTATCTTTAGTACCTACAAAGAATCGGACCTTTTTTTTATGTTTATAAAATACAGGTATAATCATCTAATTTTATTAGAAAGTTTGCAGGATGTTTTTAAAAAAATAAATACACGTGATATATTACTACACCCCCCCTCCCCCCTTGTGATATTTCGTGATTTTTTATGGACCCCCTCCCCCCCTTTCGAGCCTCACGTGATTAATGGACAGCCCCTAAAAGGATAACATTATGAATCCTATTATGGCGGAGACAGTCCGTGTTTTTCTTTTTTCGCTGCACTACGTAGGTATAATCAAAGAGATTGGGATTGGATTGATTGGTATTTTAGCATAGACAAAAAAAAATAACTGAAAAATCCTTCACCAATGGCATCTGATACGATTAACTTAAAAGTTGAATATAATTTTTATTGTGGTTTTTTTTTTACGTCTATGAATTTGATATTCATTTTTTTTTTTGAAAATGCTTTTGGATTTTTGTAAAACTTTACATTGTTGAAGAAGAGATTTTACACGAATATTATTGAACCGTCCAACGTTGCCTAGTATACTATTTTTCCATTTTCACCGTCCAAATTTCTTTTCACTGAACAATCTCCTTCGTTTGATGGTCTATCATTCTAAGTACGTGAAATTGGCAAAATTGTGATGTTTATTCCACAGAAGCCATTAATCAAGAGTTGAAGTTGAACTTAACAGTTAACTATCCATTATGATTCATAATGTTATCATCGAGCATTTGTAAACGGACGACGCCGTTTGTAAAACGCGGAATCATACAAATTGCCTGCGACATATACATACAAAATTAAAATAATACATGCATGCAAGATCTTAAAATAAGGGTGGCTCACGACATGTCTGCCATTTTTCATGGCGTGCAAATATCATAGGTACAATATAATATTATTATTGAATCAATGATTTTTAACTTTTACACTTATACATTGAATATCAGTCACAGTTCAACAATTTTCTTAGATTCAATCATTTATGTTATCCAATTATTTATTTTCATTGTCCAATATTACAGAATACTATTATCACAATGACGATTTACATCACTTTTGATAGGCATTCAATTACTCGGGAAAGGAGAGTGCACCTGTATCATCCGGTCGATTCTGTAAAAATCTCACCGTGAAAACTTAGGTGATGTGAGTTTGTTTTTGCTGGGAATTGACACTATTGACAGCTCACTCCACGCTCTCTTCAACTAAGTTTTTACAGTGAGATGGTTACAGAATCGCACTGCAGTGTAGACTGCATCTGTGTAGATACAGGTCTCAGACCACACACACCTGCACTATAATATCTCCCGCGTGGATGGCTGGGCTCCGTTGAGATTGGTCGCAATGGCCGAAATTTGGTCTGGAAGACTTTTTTTTATATGAAACGTGGCCCCCACACTAGGAATTACTCCTGTATCGTGGGTGCGTTTACAAACATTTAAATTCACATACACAAACAGCCAGACCCGGAACAACTACCTGTAGGCAATACAAATATTTGTTCCGTGCGGGAATCGAACCCACGACACGCAGCGTAGCAGTCGATCGCTCAGCCACTGCGCCAACCGTGTCGTCAGACTTTGATTATGTAAAGTGAGTAACATTATTAAACTACTTTTTCCCCTATGTTCCAGTTATGCGTGATCCTGGAGCCGATGCAGGAGTTAATGTCTCGACACAAGGCGTACGCGCTGTCGCCGCGGGACTGCCTCAAGACCACGCTGTTCCAGAAGTGGCAGCGGATGGTGGCGCCTCCTGGTGAGTCAAACATAGAAATAAAGAAAGAAAGTAAGGATATACGTTTATTTGTGGTAAACATCACGCAGAAAAGAACACAAAGATGGGCGTAGCCAAGGGAAGTCAATTGCCCACTCTAGAATCTTCTTTGCCCATTCTAGAAAAATCGACGATGGTGCCGATTCCCTTGTTGACTAACTAAATCCAAGCTATTTTAAACAATACAGTATTATTAAATTAAAATTAGTAAATACATTAAATATGTTGTACAGACTGGCAGGACATCAAGCTACTACAATCTGTCAAATTTTTTTAATAGACATTCAACTTTCTCACTAAAACATAAGGTTCAAAGTTGATTGGGAAAATTTAACAGTTTCGGGTAGCTTGATGTGCTGGCGTCTGTACATTTCATGAATATCAAAATTGCCCTTTACAGCATATCATTAAAATGATCTTAGAAGATGGAAGAAGAATGGATGGATGGATGGATGAAGTTTGAGTTTGAGATATCACAGATTTAAAAAGCGGGGACAGAGCGGCCGGCGGGGCGGGACGAAGTTCGCCGGGTCAGCTAGTGATATATATAGTTTGCTCGGCTCCTATAGGTCATAGCGTGATGTTAAATAGCCTATAGCCTTCCTCAAGAATTGGGCTATCAAATGCAAAAAGAATTTTTCAAATCCGACTGGTAGTTCCAGAGATTAGCGCGTTCAACCAAACAAACAAACTCTTCAGCTTTATAATAATAGTATAGATATAAAATTATTCAGATTGTGGTTTATAATGTGTCACTCAATTAGCGTGCTGTTTCTGCCTCTTCTCAGTATGAGAAGATGCCAGCAGTGCGCTGGTATGCTAACGTGATGTCCTGTCCCCACAGAGTCGCAGCGGCCCGCCAGCAAGCGTCGCAAGCGCAAGGGCTCGGCGGGACCCAACGCCGCGCCGCCCGCGCCCGCCAAGAAACGATCTCCCGGACCCAACTTCAGTCTAGCGTCGCAGGTACAGGAACTAATATTGTCACGAGCTTGGGGTTCGTGACAATAAAAACTGCCGATTTAATAATAAAAAAACAGCATGTGTGCAACTCACACGTGGTAGAAGTGAAACCTTCAAAAACACTGTATAATGCTTCCTATCTCATTTTCTCCCACGTTAAATGTTATACATATGTCTCTTTTTACTGTTGCTTTTTCGTTTCATAAAATTTCAAATCACAATGATGCTAAATAAGTTTTCACTTCAAAAATTGACACTTTAATTACAACACTAATTACAACTCAAACACACTAATTACGAAACAAGATTTCACTACTGATCACTCTTAGTCGCACTTGAATATCGCTTCGATGTACTCGCTCGTATCGCTTATTCAAAACTATGTGTCTCGCGGCTTACACCGGCCTTATTTATATAGTGCCGCAGAGCTACTATATAAACATTTTGAACGTTCGAGTACATACCGGTCCCGACTGACTTGATGTCTCCTAATAGATACCGGACTGTTTGTATTTCGTGCGAAAGAGATAACGCTCTACGAAGCCGAAATTAGCCGATTGTCTCTTTCCAACGGTCGATGTGCAATATTTATCGCCGGGTACTGTACATCTGTTACCTAATCATCATTATCAGTCTACAGCAGTCCACCGCTGGACATAGGCCTCTCCTATTGCACGCCATTCAACTCGATTTTCGGCAACTCTCATCCAGCCGCTACCAGCCATCCTGCGAAGATCGTCGCTCCATCTAGCCTGAGGGCATCCCACCTCCATCTGTTACCTACAACAACAATATCTTATTGATCATGTGAACTGTCCCCAGGACGTGATGGTAGTCGGCGAGCCGTCGCTAATGGGCGGCGAGTTCGGCGACGAGGATGAGCGTCTCATCACCCGCCTGGAGAACACGCAGTACGAGGGCAACGACGACTGGAGCGCGCCCCCGCCCGCCTCGCCCGCCAAGACGCCGCCCGGACACTGACCCGCCGCGCCCCCCGCGCCCCCCGCGCCCCCCGCGCCCCCGCGCCCGAGCGGGACGGAGCCGGCCGTCACCGGTAGCGCCGTCCCTCTTTCGCACTGGAATCACGAAGGCATTCATACTACGTAATACGGCCCCTGAGCGAACTCCATGCCCAATTATTTTACCTCTGATCATGCATCGCTGCCAAAAGTATAGTGATAATGTTCAGCGAAGGTCGCTGTCGGGTCCAGTGATCTTTATGATCATTGAAATAAGGTCGATGTTGGGTAGCATGCCTCTGAGAAGGGCTGGCAAAATCACAGTGATCTTTATGATCATTGAAATAAGGTTGATGTTGGCTTGCTGCTGTTAGAGGTGAAATAATCGTGAATGGAGTGTATCTCATAGACTAGCCAACGCAGAACATGTTATAGTGCACAATATTGTGTGCGCAAACACAGGTGTATAATTTTTCTACAACTTCCACCTAACAGTTTCCCAACTATGTTGGGGTCGGCTTCCAGTCTAACCGGATGCAGCTGAATACCAGTATTTTACATGGAGCGACTGCCTATCTGACCTCCAGAACACAGTTACGGGGCAACACAAAACCAAACGGTGAGACTGGCAACCGTCTTAATAAATTCATAATAATGTTTGAGTGAATTTCTGCTAATCTCAATGGAGACTAGACAAGTATAGTGTGGCAAGAATCTTTTGACGTTTGAATGACATTGACGGAGCGTTGTTGGTAGACATTTGTAGAGACTGTCATTGGCAAGACGTTAGTTCCGATTTTGGCCACGTCCCTAAGTGGCGTTGTACGCAAGAAATGTTATACGTGCACAAGTGTGTGCGCAAACTAATACATATGTATAAATTATACAGATATAACACAATTTACTTTATTGTACATAAAATCAATTGTTATAAAACATAAATGTTAAGCGGGAGTCGCCTCAGTTTGAACAGGGACTGTTATGGGGTTTATTTATAAATTGCTGCTGAAAGTTAGAGACGTGTAAACGTCAAAAATGTATGCTTGAACAGTCTCTAATCATTACTTAACTTTATGGGGGAAGCGCTAAGGTAGCCCGCGAAATTCAAATTTTCTACGTTTTTTGCAATTTGCTGGTCAGTATTAAGTTGTACGTCGATCAAAATATGATTCGCGGCCGTAACAAATATGTATTTACAGAATCATAATCATTAGAATCAGTAATAGTATATATATTATTATATATTTTACCTGATGTACGACTATTATCTAACTATCTGGTGTATTGTGTGTCTCTTAGTCTGTGCTAAATAAATGTATTTTCTTTCTTTCTTAATACAACTTGTTTGGTTAGTATAATCCCAAAAGTCAAGATTTCATGAAATAGTCATTCTGTGGGATTACCTGGTCTTAGAGAGTTGTGTTGATGACTTTAATGATTATAATTCTGTAAATACATATTTGTTACGGCCGCGAATCATATATTTATCAACGTCAAACTTAATACTGACCAACAAATTGCAAAAAACGTTAAAAAAATAATAATTTCGCGGACTACCCTGGCGCTTTCGCCTTATGCAAGTTTATAAATATACCCCTTATAGTGTATGGCGAATTTTGTTAAACAAAAGAAAAGACGGTGCGTAAAGTCACGCGCACTAATATGTCAACACTTCGCAACTTTCAATTGAGATTTTTTTCGTGAAATAGCGAATGCAACGTTGAAATACGACACTTTACACAAACCTATGGGTTCGAAAATACTTTGTTCGTAATAACATAAAATTTAATTCAAAACTAATGTATAAAATCGTATTTGAATAAACCCAAGTGTATATGCGTATGCTCGTGACTCTGCACCAGAGTCAAAATAGTTTTGTCTGTCAACACAAAACGGGTTTGGTTCCAGCACGCGTGGCATGACCAGCATAGAAACTGGTTTTGACGACAAAATGACAGATTCCTACAATCTGTAATTTTGTTTATTCCTCCGTCGACAAACTCCGTTGCTATTGTGGTCATGCTACGCGTACTGTGCACGCCGTCATCGTATTCATAGATTCTTGACTCCGGTCTGTGCACAGACTAAAAAGTCCATTCTAGAATAGTCTAGGTTTTTACCTGACTGCAGCGAACCCAATAAAGAGGGTAATGTTTTTAACTTATATGTTTTGTATGTATACTTTCAGAGATTTCGAAGGAATCATATCCGGTACTCTCCAAATCACCGGTTAGTTGAATATCGATTGTATTGTATTGCACTGACTCTGCTGAATAGAAATTTGTTTTTGTATTCCATTACACAAGATTTAGGCCCGGACTCCACTGAAGCGGAGCTGGGCGGAGCGGAGCGGAGACGTGCAGGAATCAACCAATCACAATAGTTGAAATCCTTATCGCGTCACTCGTCTCGTCTGTGACTGCACGTCTCCGCTCCGCTCCGCCCAGCTCCGCTTCAGTGGAGTCCGGGCCTAAGACTGCCTTTCCACCAGAGATGAGCGAGGATGCGTAGCGAGAGATGTGTGTGAAACTAACCAATACCAACGCTAACTTAGTTCAAGCTATAAAAATGAAGCGATGTTATTGGCTGGTTTCACACACATTCCTCGCTAAAAATAAAATAAAAAAATACAAAAATAAAAAAATATCGCTGAGGGATTTTACCGTGTACTGGATTTTCAACTCTGGGTGTTGAGCCTAGCGTTGAGAATTCAACAGAGCGTAGCACAGCGCGTCAAAAAAACACTGTTGGATTTAAACTCTCGGCGCTAAACAGTGCGTTGATAACCCAGTGTAACAAAAAAAAAAAAATACAGCCTCAGACACAAACAGTAACATAGTTTTTCCTTCATTTGGTAGGTGTTACCGACATGTCATATTGACCACAATTGGCAAGAACTGCTCAATTATTTTAGAATGTCTTTTCTTTTGGCGTGTGGCCAAAATCGGAACTAACGTCGCCATCTTGCACAAACCATCGCCTGACCACGTACGTGTTGTCGTTGAGCTGAAGGCCAATTCTCGTAATTTAAAACGTTCAAAATCTAGTCGCAGTCTCATCTCAGCGACAAAGAAATGTCAAAAACTTGTCAAAATGTAGGGAAATTTGAAGTATTTTTTGACAGATTGAGACTGAGATCAGACTGTGAACGTTGTTAAAATTAGTAGAATTGCCCTGTGCTCGTGGTACGAGTGAACGGGCTCAATACTGCTCTGAAAGCCACAAAGTACCTTTAAAACTGACAAGGACAGTATGAGAATGAATGGCGACTCAAACGAGCTGTCAATTTTTCACTGTAGCTCTTCGGTCAACAATAGTAATAGATTTCCGATGAGCGCATCAAAAACGGCCAGAACAATAAGACCACAGATAATGTTGTGGTCTTATTTTGCAACATAGTTTTTTCAACCTTATTACTTAGAAACTATGTTTTATTACTCCATAAATATTTTTGTTTTTATTGTAAAAATACGTTTACTTTTTTAATCAAATTAGTAAATTTATTGCAAACGATAATGGACTATGCTTGAGTGTAATTAAGATTTTTACTCAATCAAGTTATATGCAATCGCGGCCACTTGAGCGATGTTTTCATTCCTAATCCTAGTTCTATTGTTGATCGAAGAAAGATTCTTGATCAAATGTACTAGGACACCATAAACACAAAGAGATATTAGATATATTGTTTGTAAATGTGAATATTGTGAAGTTTGGACTTGTGAAGCGGTTGGTATGAAGTCAGCGGCTCTCGGATTATTGAACGGGCACACATGGATTATGTCAACAAAATATAAATAAATCAATAAATATAGGCCTTTACGGATAAATTATCATTACGACTTTAATTTTTGTTTTCCTCTCCCACATAAGCACCCATCCATTAACATTTTTATTGCCTCTTCTATTTTTATAAAGTCCTTCAAGGGTACCGCCGGTAATGGCCTTAGGGGGTGGCGAGCAGGGCATCACGCAACAACCCGAGTAGAAAAGTTGACATTTATAAACTTAATTTTATCCATAGGTATTTAAGGTGGAACTAGTCGCGAGATCGAACTCACTGGTGGTCATGGCCAAAAAGCACGCTGTCACACCACAACTCCCCTGGCTTCGTGTCCGACAGAGATGGTATCAGTGATGAGCAGTTAGATGCTTAGTCTACATACACAACGTCTAGTTTTCACGCACGGAAACACAAGATCGGCTTTCAGCTCTTGTAATTCTCTCAATTGAATATGACTATCTAAATACGATCTAAAATAATCCCTGCGAATATTTAAGAAGTTACACCAACGTGACACTGACCTATAAATTGCAAAAACGTAAGAAAATTTGGATTTCACCGGCTACCCTAACGCTTTTGTCTTGGGGGATGCGCTAAGCTAGCTAAATTCAATTATTATCAATGATTTTAATTCTATAAAATATACTTACGTATTTGTTAGAGCGGTCTGCACTACATCCGATCCGAATCCGACAAATTCATATCCGTCTGAATTTAGAACATTCAATTCGGATTGAAGTCGGATCTTTAATACGCGTCGGAAATTATGTAGTGCAGAACCGCTCTAACGGTCACGAATCATATTAATGATCATCTTAGGTACTTATATAGATAAAATAATGGTGATATAATGGGCGGTCTTATCGCAAAAAGACAACTTTAACCTGATTCTGACCTGCAAATGGCAAAAAACTTAAGAAAATTGAATTTTGCTGACTACCCAGGCGCTTTCGCCTATAAGCTCTTCTATTAAAAAGTAGCCTGTGAGGCGCTGCCAGAATGTAGGACACGGTATACTCTATCACATTCTATTTTATGAGAATATGTGTGCGTGCGAGTATCGCGTAAGGAACTTTTTGGAATGCATAAAGAAGCCTCCTCGTGTAGCGCAGTTTGTTCCGCCAGTTACTAAACTGAACCGAGCGCTCGGTGCATCTTGGATAGTCACACCTAACACCTTATTTGAATGGCCAATTATTCCCTTGCGGTGGTAGGGCTAACGCCCGCCTGGCTTGCAACCACCCTCCCACCGGAGTCCGGCGTTAAGCAGACTGCTGTGTTTCGTCGATACGTGGGAGTTCCAATGCCATAGGCATCTTCTGGGCACGCTCGGTTCATCATAGACCTCATCTATCGCTTTCCACCAGACGTGATCGAGGTCAAGAGCGGGCCCATTCAGCAATAAAAAAAAATCCTTCCTGACCGCATATTTTGTTATTTTATGTCACACGTCACACCGATTTTGCGTGTACAATTGAATTATAATTGAAGCGTGAATTGCTATCAAAACATGCTTTTTACCAAGCACAAAATAAATATACAACCGCCAAATAAAATAATGAACATGAAACTATTGTAAAAAGGATTCTTTTAAACGAACGCGTTAATTATTTTAATTATGAACGCAACTGAAAGGCAAAAACATAAACTTGGCATTTGAAAAAAGCGCGGGAATCGTCGAATTTGGCGGACGTGATTTTTCTTTTGGATTTTTAAATAACACAAAACTTTTGAGATTGGAGATAAGTTGTGTAGATTTTTGTAGATATTGATTAGGCTAGTTATATTTATTGTCTGTGTATATAATTTTCTACATTTAGGGTAAGTTTTTTCATATTTTATTTTATTCTGTCCGATGGACAAAGAACCACCCGATCCGGGGGGTAAAGTCCCCTCGGTTGGGCTTAATATAACTATTGATGAATCTAGTATGGATACTGATGCGTCCACAGCCAGATCGGAGCGGAAAAGGACTAGAGCTCCACGTAAAATGTGCAAACACTGCAATAAAAGAAGGAGACATGGTCACTCTTCAGGAACTAATAAAGAGGCAGATTGCCATTGTGATTATGAATCGGTAGTAGTTCCTCTGGAAGCCACTCCACGTTCTGTGGATGGTCCCCAGACTGAGATTCGTCCCACCTCAGAACTTCCCCAGAAGGCGCCACAGGTTGCTAGGGCTTTGTACGAAGCCACAGACCTGTCGCCATATGTTGTACATATTCAAAAAAATAGTGATATAGGAAACTCTGCTCAATCATTACACCCAATTTCTCTAGGACATTTTCTTAAAAAACGTCGTTATAATAATATTGTAAATGGTTCTTTAAAACGCATCGGTCGTAATAGGATTTCATTAAGCTTCTCTCATTACCTAGATGCAAACTTTTTTATAAATGACCCTTGTTTGGCGAAAGAGAAATTGAAGGCATTTGTTCCATCTATTAATGTGTGTCGTATGGGTATTATTAAAGGTGTACCTACCGAATGGTCTCCCGATGAAATAATGGAAAATGTGACTGTTCCCACTGGATGCGGTAAAGTTATTAAGGCAAGGCGTCTTAATTATAAAGTGCACGAACCGACCCCTGTCTGGAAACCATCTCAAACAGTCGTGCTCACCTTTGACGGTCAAATTTTACCAAAACGTGTGTTTTGTTGTTACAATTCTATGCCAGTAGAATTATACACATTCCCAACAATTCAATGTTTTAATTGTTGTCATTTTGGTCATACAAAGGTACAATGTAGGTCGAACCCTCAGTGCTTCAAGTGTGGGGAGAAGCATTCTGCTGACACTTGTAGTATTGAAGACGAAAGTGACGGTAAATGCTGTAATTGTAGTGGCATTCATTACGCCATTAACAAAAAATGCCCAGAGTTTGAGAGACAAAAATCAATTAAGCACTATATGGCCCATAGCTGCGTGTCATATGCTGAAGCGTCGCAGCTGCATCCCCCAATCTCCAAACTATATGCAGATGTGGTAACATCTGCTCCTTTACATACAAATAATAAATTTTCTTCTTCACGACCTTCGCCAAATTCACCAAACACATCAAATTTCACATCACACAGAAAAACAGTATTCCTAAAACCTCGAGATCCCCCACAAAAAGTCAAGGGGTATGACCGGGCAGCTCATCAAGAACTTATTAATAATGAAGTTTCAATGTCAGGTAATGGCGTTGCTTTGCAAAATAAAACAACAACTAATAATAATGAAAGTCAAATTTTAAACTTAATTATCATGCTAATTAATACTTTATCTAAAAATAATATTATTGAACCGTCCAACGTTGCCATTATAATTGATACGCTGTCAAACTTATTTAATATTAACCATAATGGATCCAAACCAAACCAAGATTGTTCAGTGGAACAGTCGCAGCATTGTGAATAAAAAATCTGATCTGTACTATATATTAAATAAATACAATCCCTTTGCAGTCGCTCTCTGTGAGACATGGCTTAAACCGGGGTTCTCTTTTAGAATTCCTGGCTATGCTTGTCTAAGAACGGATAGAAGCGATGGGTATGGCGGTGTCGCCATGCTTATTAAAAATAACTTGTCTTTTCAGTCTTTTCCTCTTCCAAGTCTCAGTGACGATATATCTGCCGTTGCTGCTATTGTAAATAAAATCTGTATAGTATGTATTTATTATTCCCGCCCTACTCTAAATATTCTTTCTGAAATTAATAACCTATTTACAGTTTTACCTAAACCATTTTTGGTAATGGGCGATTTTAATACACAGCATCAGTCTTGGGGAAGTTCTAGTTCCAATTACTATGGGGAAAAGTTATTAGAAATACTAGACTCAAACAATTTGTGCATTTTAAATACATGTCTCCCAACACGCCAAACAAATCCAGATGAGGGAATAAGTGCTCCTGATCTCTCAATCTGCACACCTGATTTAGCATCAACATTATCCTGGTCTCTTTTACCGTCTTCTCATGGTAGTGATCATTTTCCTATAATCATTTCTTTTCCAAATAAAAAACCAGATGCTTGCATTCCAATACCACAACCGCGCTTAAAGTACAGACTTCATAATGCAGACTGGGATAAATACAAAAATTGTGTGGAAGAAAGAATTTCTGCTTTATCTAATTCCTTACTACAAGATCCTCAGTTACTATCTAATGAAATTACAAGAATTTTAATAGAGATAGCAGATAATACTTTCCCTATTAAGAATGGTGCGACAGGCAAAATTCCTTCACCACCTTGGTGGGATGCTGAGTGCACTCAGGCCATTAAAAAAAGAAAAGAAGCTGAAAAAAATTATTGCCACACTATGACTCGTCACAATTTTGAGATTTATCAAGAATCTGCTCGTACAACTCGTAAGCTCCTTAGGAAAAAGAAATATGAAGGTTGGCAAAGATTTTGTGCATCTATCTCTCCAGAAGTTAACGCATCTGTAGTATGGCGAAATATCAGGCGATTCAGGTCAGCATTCAGGGACACAACAGCCTCAAAACTGCCATTAGAGTTGGCCAATGAGTTCATGGATCATTTAGCTCCTCCTTCAGTCCCAGAACAGAGATCTTTAATGCATTTTCACTATGTTCCTATTTTGGATTCCGAATTGAACTCTCTCTTCACACTAAGTGAGTTGAAAGGAGTCCTTTCACATGTTAAGGATTCAGCTCCTGGTGAAGATGGTATACCATATTCATTTATAGTCAATCTGTCTGACTCTGTACTTTTAATATATTTAGATCTCATCAATACAGCTTTTATATCTGGCAACATCCCATCAAGTTGGAAGTCTCAAACAATTATTCCTATTCTGAAACCAAACAAACCTTCTTCTAAAGTTACATCTTATAGACCAATCGCACTTTCAACAGTTCTTGTTAAAATTGTTGAACATCTCATTAAGAATCGTTTGGAGTGGTTTTTGGAAAGCAAAAACATGCTAGCAACATCACAGTTTGGTTTTAGGAAGGGTAAGAGTACGATTGACAGTCTTAGTGTGTTCACAACTGATATTCGCTTAGCCTTTTCCTCAAATAACTCTGTAATTGCTGCCTTCCTGGATATAAGCTCAGCTTATGATAATGTCCTAGTATCAGTCCTGGAACAAAAGCTGAATTTATTACAAATTCCAAAAATGCTGTCTAATTTCATAATTAATATGCTTTCAGAGAGATCTTTAAATCTAGATATTGAAGGGTGTACATTTACCCGTTTAGTATGGAAAGGTCTCCCTCAGGGTTCTGTACTTAGTCCACTTCTCTACAATATTTACACTTACGATTTAGAATCCTCTCTAAATGAGTCAGTACAAGTCCTTCAATATGCAGATGATTTACTTCTTTATTTATCTGGTCATTCTATTGTGAATATTTGTACTTCCTTAACCTCTTCATTATGTTTACTGAAGACATGGTTGGAAACCAATGGTCTATGCCTGTCAATTGATAAAAGCAATATAGTCTTATTTACTAGAATGCATAAGCCTCCAGCAACTACAGTAACTTATGATAATATCTCTATGCCGGTTAAAAATCAAGTAAAATTTTTAGGCCTTATTTTGGATACACGTCTTACAGGTTTACCACATTGTGATTATATAGCTGCTAAATGTGAACGAAATATCAACATAATTAGATGTCTTGCTGGTGTGTGGTGGGGAGCACATCCCTTTTCATTAAAACTACTGTACAACACCTTGATTAGAAGTGTACTGGACTATGGGACCTTTTTGCTGGAACCTGCTAATGTTGCTGGCCTTAAGAAATTGGAAAGAATTCAGTCCAAGGCACTTAGAGTAGTTTCAGGTGCAATGAAAAGCAGTCCTATTAATTGTCTTCAGGTGGAATGTGGAGACCCTCCGCTTCATTTGCGACGTCAATTTTTGGCTGATAGATTTATGGCTCGGTGTCTGCAATTTACTTATCATCCTTTGCGAAATAGACTTTCTATTCTCTCCAAAGAAGTTACTTCATCCACTTACTGGAGGCACAAAGATACTCCGTGTTTAGTTAAAAGCTTTAGAAAATACAATTTAATCGAAGCTCCTTGCCACCAATCTCAATTTCTTCCTATATATCATTGTAATTACAGTTCATTAATTATATCACCAAACATCCACTATAACCTTAACATTTACCGAGATGACGTATGTCATAACATTAACTTCAACTTCACTATGGATAGAGACTGGAAGGGTTGTCAGCTCCTGTTTACAGATGCTTCGAAGCATGGAAGAGACTCATGTGTGGGAGTAGGTGTATACCACTCCCAATATGATGTCGTTCAAAAAATAAAGCTCCCGCCCGAATCATCTGTATTTACGGGAGAATTTTACGGGCTATTCAAAGCTGTCGAATATATACTTCTTATGGGCTTACGGAATTCACTTATTTTAACTGATGCAAGGAGTGCCTTACAATCTTTGGCCAGATTTCCTTTCTATTCTCATAATTCTTTTATTATATTTGAAATACGTGAACTCCTCCACAGGTGTTCTATTAAGGGATATTCAGTGCATTTTGCGTGGATACCCTCGCATTGTGGCATTTTAGGTAATGAGAGAGCAGACCAGTTAGCTAATGATGCCATATTAAGTGGAGACGTTTTTCCATACAAAAACAACTCCCAAGATCTGGCTGCTCTGCCCAGGGTTTATCTACAGGAATCCTGGGGTCAGCTTTGGTCGGGGCAATCAGTGAAAGGGAGATTTTATCGTAATATTCAGCCATCCATTCCTGTCAAACCTTGGTTTAGCAAGTACAAGCTAAGCAAAAAGATTTCAACAATATTAATACGTATGCGATTGGGTCATGTGTGCACTCCAGCTCATCTTGCCAGACTTGGCATTGTGCAGAGCCCTGAGTGTGAATGTGGCGCTGAGGTGGGAGATCTGAACCACTTTATTTTTGCCTGCCCCCTTTATGACCACTCCTCACTTTTCCAAAGCCTTGTTTCCCTCCGAGTCCCTTTTCCCACTTCTATCTCATGTATTTTATTTAATTTTAATGTAGATATTTATAAAACCATAGCACTATTCCTTGTAAATAATGATATATCTATTTAAACGTAAATTTTAATATGTATGTATATAATTTATTATTTAGTTTTTGATTTAGTATAATTTATTATTTAATAACAACTTTTCTCCTTTCCGTTTCCAAATTTCCCTTTGTAATTCCTTTTATTATTTCGCGAGTTATCGATTCTTACGTTTTGCTATATTCAGATTAAATATTGTCAGTGGCAATAAGCACGAATAGTGCAACGCCATAAAAAAAAAAAAAAAAAAAAAAAAAAAAAAAAAACTTGGCATTTTCGTCACACGTCATCGCTGACGTTTGGAAAGTGCGTTCGGAACAAAAATCCGGATAAATTCAACCTCACATTGCATAAAACTTATTTTAGTGCCATTTAGATTTAACGACAATAAAATATCAAAGAACTTAAATCAACATAAAAGAACCAGATTTTATATAAATTTCGTAAATAGTTGCTTTATTTTTTTTTTAATCGAACTTAACTTTAATCAATTGAGGTTCCTTTCACTAATATGAAATCCGATCCGACAAACTTTTCGAACGCCACATTAAGAACGAAGTAAGTACGTGGAGCCGGAACGAGTGCTGTAACTTTATTTAAAAATATTAAATTAGCTTCAACGAGTCACAATTTGTTAGTAATTGAGCAAAATGGTCACAAAATACGCAATCTGTTTGTTGGCCATTGCGTCCGTCGCATTTGCGCAGGGCTGCACAAACCCACAAGTTGAGGCTTCATCTTTCACGAGCTTAGACGCGACAGTAGTGACACATATAGCGTATATTACTGAATTTACGCTGAAATGCGACAACCCTCTGCCTGAAAACTACGCATTGTACGCCGAGGTTGAAGGAAAGCCGCTAACAGCTGCCCGCGTCGGCGATAATAGATATCAGGTAAGCATAACCTTTTTGGTGTATTTTTCACTTTCTAAGCCCAGTTTCCAGTGCTGGTGACGCTGGCAAGTTTTTCGTATGCCTTTTGAATTTATCTGTTATGTTCGGGGCGCTTAATTTTGTTTAGAAAATTACGAAATTGTGAGTAAGTGTCCATCTGTACTCACTGAAAGGTTTTATAGCATGTTTTTATGTAATGTAACTCATTGAAGGAAACCGAATGAGATACAAAAGTTCTTTTTTTATTATGTCTGGGAGCGTTTAATGCCCCACAAAGTGATTATAAGCCATACTGAAAGTAATAAAGTTTGACTAACACAGACGCTGTCTATGACCGCTTGTCCAAATTGAAACAAAATGCAACATAATTTTTTTTTTTTAATTTATAACAGTGCGCACTTACTTTTCCAATTCACTTTATAAATTGGCACAATGATCAACATCGGCTTTGTTTGCTATAATAAAAAATAGAATAGAACTAACATACATTTTCTATCATTTATGAAACGCATAAAGTCTTCCAGACTGAATTCCGGCCATGGTAACCAATTTTAGCAGATACTAGCCATTAGCATGGAAGATTTATAGTGCAGTTTAGTGAATGTCACATCTTCGAATTTTCAGTTCTAGGACATGCCGGTTTCCTTACAATGTTTGCCCTCACCGTTTTGAGAGTGGTGGTGATGAAATCATTTACACAAAGTAAAGCACCTGTCTGGGTTCAAACCTGCCACGTACAACTCTGTACTCTCTTCCCTTACTCTCATTGTCCGATGGGACAGCCCAGACCAACTCTGTCAAAATAAAAAACAAAACACATGAAGTCAAACATATAACCTCCTCCTTTTTGGAAGACGGTTAAAAAGTCAGAAAGAACGCTAAGCGAAAACTAAGTAATATTACGGGCAGGAGATGCAATGCAATGGGATGGGGCGGGGAATAAGAAATTTCACAGAGACGAAGTCGCGGGCAGAAGCTAGTATAATATAATCAGCCTGTATTGTCCCGTTGCAGGTCAAAGGCATCCCTTTCCTTTTTCCACTCAATTCGATCCTGAGCCAATCCCTCCTCTTACATGAGGTAATTTTCATCCCACCGTCTACGCTTGGGTCTTTCGCGATGCCGTTGCACGTTATCAGGAACCTATATTGTGCTTGTCTTAGTCCACAATGCATCCTACATGCGGCAAACGTGACCGACCCAGTCCAGACATGGTAGTTTCGCATAAAAAAACATTCTCTGTATACTAAGGGTTCTTTCATGCCCACTTGACGCACACGTATACGTCAAATAATAACGTATGTTAGCCAACTGTTTGAAACAACCGGCCCTCTCTCTATAATTTGTTAGTAGCAAAATTGGTACATTTCTCATCTATTAATTTTGTCGTTTTCAGGTATCTTGGACCGAGGAGCCAGCGAAGGCCCGCTCTGGTACGCACGAGGTACTGGTTTTGGACGAGGAAGGCTGGGCTTCTCTGCGTCGCGCCCGCCGCGCTGACCCGAAAGCTGCCGTCGCTCCATTGATTGCCATTCAATTACATCATCCTGGCAGTAAGTTTTTTAAACGGTTTTTAGAGTTCGATACCCAAAGGGTAAAACGTGACCCTATTACTAAGACTCCGCTGTCCGTCTGTCACCAGCCTGTATCTCATGAACCGTTATAGTTAGACAGTTGAAATTTTCACAGATGATGTATTTCTGTTACCGCTACAACAAGAAAAAACAGAATAAAATAAATATTTAAGGGGGGCTCCCATACAACAAACGTGTTTTTTCGGCGTTTTTGCCCTGTGGTACGGAACCCTTCGTGTGCGAGTCCGACTCGCACTTTGCCAGTTTTTTTTTTTACTATAATGTATATCTACCACTGCTGCCATGTCCATATGTATTGTTTTTTTTGTGTAGTTTATTAATTAAAAAAAATACTCGCTGTGTCTACATTATTTGTGGCGGTAATGGCGGCATAGTCTGTTTCAAGCAAGGTTTCAAGAAAGAAGTCCCGCGGGAATAAGTAGAGCTACAATGCGTGCCACGAAAGATGAGACTTGACACACCACGTGGTTTGACAAGCGCAGTACACGATTTTAGGTATCTTTAGCGGTATGAGGTCTGAGTGCGGGACGGGACCGGACGTCATAGGGGCGGCGGAAAGAGGCGGGGGAGGCGGGGTCAAGTCTCATCTTTCGTGGCACGCATTGTAATTGTTATTATAGGTATAGCCCGGAATACGAATGCCTTTAACTTACACAAAAGTACCTATGCAAGTTGCTTGAACCCTTTAATCCCTGATTCAATATAGCACCCGTGATATAAGACACAACATTATTAGTGAATAATCTATTACATATATTTATTACATAACATTTTACTAACCTATTTCTATTCTACAGGTTACTCCGGCCCCTGGGTGAACTCAGAAGTGTTGGCAACTGCACTGTCGATCCTGGTCGCATACACAGCTCTTCGTAACAAAAGCAAGATCTTAGCGTAATAGTAAATAATCATAGTGGTTAACTGTTTATTTTTATAATTAAATAAATGAGAAGTTAAGTTATTTACTACTCTGTTTTATTTTACACACCTGTAAGATATACTTAGCTTGTTTTATTTAATTTTTGGGATTCTCATTTTGTCCCACTTGAGAAAATAATCGAAAGGACGTCAAAGATCCGCGGCATACCGCATACCTACCGGTCCGCCATTTTGATTTTTTTTTTCAAAATGGCGGCCTCGCATGGATCCTATATTAATCAATAGCTGACTGCGCTGTTAGAAATAATCACTCTAAAAGTTTAAAGTAATCAAACATCTATGCAACAAGATGTAAGAAAGTTAAAAAAAATATGTAAGTATGTCACGTGATCAACTTTGAACGAATACTTCCTTCCCCCGAGCACGTTAGCTCTTAGCGAATCTCTACTCAGGCCGGCCAATAAAGGTAAGAAAGAGGTGGGAGCCCTGTTCCTCGTCAGTGTTCACTCCAGCCGGTCAATAAAGGCAGCCCAGAGGTGAGGAACAATACTACTCCCGGGAGATAGGGGTCGCTACTGCCCAACAGCTCGCCACATGCTACTCTGCGGGATTATGTATCTCTCTCTTGGTCTGAATCCTCACTCTAAACTTGTTTCGGCAAAATAAACTTTACTTGCACAGACCTAGAGTTCGGAGCGCGCAAGCCCTACCGCGACATCAACGTAGAGTTAAGACGGTGGGGATTATTATTAGAATAACAGGCACAATGGAATAAATTCACGTTTGAGAGTACCTAAATAATAAAAAAACTTGTATGTGTGGTACAGACTGTAAATTCATGTTGGTTATTAAATAAATAAGTAGATGACAATTTACTTTTCACTAGACGAGACAATTTATATACTAGGCACACTGTAGTTCCCTTTAGCTAAAAACGAGAAACCAAACGTTGCTATAACCCGGTTAAATTAAAATACACTAAAAACAAGTAGTTGCCGTTGCCGCACTGAGCTACAAGAGGTCAGTGAGTTGCCTTTTAAGAGCTTATCATTGGGGGCGCCGCCCGCGCCCGCCAGATCGTCTAACGTTAAAATAGGTTGGGTTGGTTGGGTTGTTGCGGCTGCTAACTGACAAGCGTAGACTGAGAATTCTCTGTCTACGCTGACAAGGGTAAGACTACATACTTTTTTATTTAGTAGCTTAATACGTCACCTTTTCTGCTCAGCTGATAATTTTAGAGGTTAAGTTGTTTTTAGAGAATTGATCTGTGTTGATTATTATAAAGAACAATGACTGTGAAGCCTCGTGAGAAACCAGTGGATTCCGATGACGACCCAGTGGAGAGTATGTTGAAGAAGTCAGGCTGTTTGGAATTACATTATAAAGTTCAGGTACTTACCTAATTTTCCTACTTACGACAATAATACAACAGTCTCTATAATGTTTATTTGAATAATTTATAGACTTTTTAAAACGAATACTTAACAGTAGACGAATATACGGTTTGTTTTTATCTAAGTTATCAAATCAAAACATAGATCTCGATCGAATAGTGCTTAATAACTTTTTCAAACACTTGTAGCGCTTAGGTGGTGTAGAGACAATAATACTCCAGATGTACGACGAATGTATATTTAAAATAAACGAGGAATATTGAACAGTGGAAGAGCGTGCGTGTGCCTCTTACAATTTTTTTTTTTTTTTTTAGAATATGGCATCTCGTAGTTGACCTTGAGAGGTCGTGACTACTTAACCGGACAATGTGCCTCTTACAAAATGTGTACATGTCTTAAAAATCTAAACTTAGGGGCACAAGTAGTGACTTACTTACTAACATTATCTACCAATAGGAATACGGTTTCGATATACATTATAGTTCCTAAATAAATCGTTCGGTGGCGCGCTGGTCGCCGTCGTGTTATTGTTCGGCGCGGCGCGGCGGCGAGCGTGGCGCGCGGGCGAAGCCCTAGGATCCCGCGCACAGCGGCGGCGGCCGGATGTATGTTTATGTATTGCAGCGTATTGCAGCTACAGTACTCCCCCCTTAGCGAAGCGTACAGGCGTCTTGACGATCCTGCCTGATCTTGTGCGGTGTTCCGTCGTTTTCGATGCTGGAAGTAGGTCGGATTGATCTTCAGTGGTAGCTTCAGGTGATTGGCGTGTCTCACTATCCGTGTGTTCTTGATCTTCTGCGATGTTGATAGTGTACGCCGGTTTGAGACGATCGATTGATATATTGCTAGATCTTCCTGGTAGTTGAATCGTGAAGTATTTTTCGTTACGTTCGATAACCTTGTATGGACCTTTGTATGGATGCTGCAGAGGTTTGCGGACTGTGTCATCGCGTACAAACACGTGGCTGCATGTCAGTAGGTCGTTGTGTACGAACATACATCGCTTGTTTGAATGTGGTTTGTATGTAGGTGTGAGCTTCGTGATAACGTCGTGCAGGTGATCGACGTAGTCGTAGTCTATTTTCGTTGCGGCGGGTGTAGGTGATATAAAATCACCGGGTAAGCGTATCGCTTGGCCGTAGGTAAGTTGCGCGGCACTTGTGTTGGTGTCGGTGCGCGTGGCGGCTCGGAGACCCATTAAAACAGTAGGCAATTCGGAGATCCACTTGTTGCTGTTTTTTAGTCGAGCCATAAGTGCGGCTTTGAGTGTTCGGTGCCAGCGTTCGACTATACCGTTACTCTGCGGGTGGTAGGCAGTAGTACGGGTTTTTTCTGCTCCAAGTAATTGTACGAGGTTTTGGAATAGTCGACTTTCGAACTGTCGTCCTTGATCAGTTGTTATTCTTGTGGGACAACCGAAACGAGATATCCAGGCTTCGTACAGTTTTCTTGCGACGATTTCAGCGGTTATCTCTTGAAGGGGCATGGCTTCAGGCCATCGTGTACAACGATCAATCATAGTGAGTAGGTATCGATGTCCACATGAAGATGTAGGTAGCGGTCCAACAATATCAACGTGAATGTGTTGAAATCGTTCGCTCGATGGGAATGTTGTGATGTCACTGTGATTATGTCGTTGTACACGTTGACAGTTGACACGAACATGTTTTCGTCCACTCGCCAATGTCGGTATTCATTGCTGGCCAAAAGTACCGTTCTTGCATTAATTTTCGGGTAGTTCGTATTCCAGGATGACTAGGATTGTGCACGGCGTTGAATGCGATGCGACGAAAGTCGGCTGGTAGGTATGGACGAACATGTGACGTAGAAGTTTCGCAGAATATTGGCTTGTTGGTACCGGGTATGACGATTTTCTTCATTTGGATATTTGTTTGTCGTGATGATAATGGAATATAGCTGTCATTTTCTTGAGCTTGCGATAATTCGTCATAGTTGATTGGTGATGGCAATTCGATTGTTTCGATACGTGAGAGAGCGTCGGCGACGACGTTGTTTACTCCACTTATGTGCCGGATGTCAGTCGTAAACTCACTGATAAACAAAAGTTGACGCGTGCGCCGTTGAGTATCGTTATCGGACGGCGGCTTACGAATTGCGTAGGTCAGCGGCTTGTGGTCGGTGTAAACAATAAGCTCTCTACCTTCGAATATTTTTCTGAAGTGTTTGATTGCCATGAAGATTGAAAGTAATTCTCTGTCGAATGTACTGTATCGTTGTTGAGTGTCGGAGAATTTCTTTGAGAAATAGCCAAGTGGTATCCATTTCTTGTTTATGAATTGTTGAAGTACGGCGCCTGCGCAGTTATTCGATGCGTCGCACATGAGCGATATGGCGTCGGTTGTTGATGGAGATGGGTGAGCGAGTAAAGCTGCGTTCTGTATGCTAACTTTACATAACTCGAATGCTTGTGACGCTTCTTTGTTCCATTCGACTTTTGTTTTGTCGCGTTTCTTAGAGTTGTGTAGGAACGCGTTGAGAGGTGCTTGTAAGTGGGCTGCGTTTGGTATGCTATCACGGTAAAAGTTTACCATTCCAATAAATCGACGTAGGTCGTGAATTGTTTCGGGTTTGGGGTAAGCAGTGATAGCAGTTATTTTGTCTTGTGGTGGCTTGATTCCGTTGCTCGACACTTCATAGCCCAGGAACTTAACATTTTCTCTGCCGAAGACACACTTTGATGGATTTATGGTGATGCCATACTTGTCTAATCGGCGTAACACCTCCTGCAAATCTTCGATGTGGCTTGCTTCATCTTCCGATGCGACGATAACATCATCGATGAATGGGAATGCGTAGTCTAACCCGATGAGTACTTCATGTATGAATCGTTGGAATGTCTGTCCAGCATTTTTAAGTCCTGGACACATACGTGGAAACTCAAATAAGCCGAAGGGTGTTGTGATAGCAGTTTTCTCGATGTCCGGATCGTGTACAGGTAGTTGTTGGTAAGCACGATTTAGGTCGAGAGTAGTGAAGATTTTCTTGCCGTGGAGTAAGTATGTAAAATCTTTGAGTCGTGGAACTGGATAGCGGTCGGGTTTGGTGACGTCATTGAGTCTACGGTAGTCACCACAGATGCGAATGTCGCCGTTTTTCTTAGGAACGACATGTAGTGGGCTGGACCAAGGACTTTTGCTTGGTCGGCAAATTCCTTGCTGCATCATTGACTCGAATTCCTTCTTCACGGACAGGTACCGATGTGGTGGAAGTGGTCTGCTCTTGCTGTATACTGGTGGACCAGTGGTTTAAATGTAGTGTTCTACCCGGTGTTTTGGAGTATCCTTCATGCATGACGGTCGCAGAATGTCAGGAAACTTGCTGATTAGTTGGTGATATGGCTGATCAACGTCAATACTTCGGACTGTAGGTTCTGCGGAATAGGTAACTGGTGCCTTGACGGTCAGGTTGGTAACTTTGTCGACGAGACATCGGCCGGCTATGTCGACAAGAAGTTGATGACGTTTCAGGAAATCTGCACCGATGATAGGTTTGTTGACTGCAGCGATGATAAATTTCCAGGTGTATGGTCTTCGTAGGTTGAGATTCAGTTGTAATGTTTTCTCTCCGTACGTTGGAATTACCGTGTTGTTTGCTGCATACAAGCAAAAATCCGTTGGTTTTGCTGTCGATCCTTTTCTTTTCGGTATCACGGAAACGTTGGCGCCAGTATCAATCAAAAACGATAGACGCAAGTTTTTGTCTGTTATAAATAGGCGGTAAGAAATATTGCTTGCGTCGGTTGCCGCCTCAGCCAACGCAGGCGTTAGTTTCCCGAAGTGATGCTGCTGTCATCAAAACTACACGGACGCGTACATTTTCGTGCGTCTTTGCCGAACTTGCGATGATAAAAGCAGATCGCTGATTGGTCGTTATGTGCGCGGCTGCGATTGTTCTTGCTCGATGAACGCGATCTTGAACGTTGTCTGTCGAAAGGTCTGCGTCGATGCTGATGATAATGTGATTGATGTTTTTTCAGTTCTGCAATTTCTCTCGTGAGCGCGTCGATTTTCTCCTCAATTGATGTAGATGCATGTGGGATTGCAGGAACGGAGGTAACTGCAGCGACTGCGCCGAGTGGTTGTGTTTGCTCGAGGATCTTATCTGCCATTAATGCCAGCTCATGAATATCGGAGTGTTTCGCGATGTTGTCGCTGACTGCGAGTACTGCTCGGATGGATTGTGGAAGATGGTTTGTCCACATAATCCGTAGCGTTGAGTCGGAGATATTATCGGCGGCGAGGTTTTTCATGCGACGTAGCAGCTGTGAAGGCTTCATGTCACCGAGTTCCATTTCTGATAGCAATCTTTGTACTTGCCTTTGCTCGGATTCCTCGTAGACTTGGAACAATCGATTTTTCAGTGCTTCATAACGGTGGGTTTCGGGCGGATGAAGAATGATGTCGGAGATTTCGTCGAGATCTTGCCGCTCAAGTTGTCCGATAACGAGTTCGAACATAACTTGATCGCCTTTCTTCTGTACGGACATGATGGCTTCGAATTGCGCGAACCACAGACGAATCTTGTCGCGCCAAATGGGTGGAATGCGCAGCGACGTCGACACACCGGAGAGTTCCTGTTCACTGTTGTTGGCCATGATGACAACTTGATCTGGAGGTATCTTCTTAATATCACGTCGGTATTTCTTTTAATATCACGTCGGTATTTCTTTTAATATCACGTCGGGGTCACCAATGTAGCGCTTAGGTGGTGTAGAGACAATAATACTCCAGATGTACGACGAATGTATATTTAAAATAAACGAGGAATATTGAACAGTGGAAGAGCGTGCGTGTGCCTCTTACAAAATGTGTACATGTCTTAAAAATCTAAACTTAGGGGCACAAGTAGTGACTTACTTACTAACATTATCTACCAATAGGAATACGGTTTCGATATACATTATAGTTCCTAAATAAATCGTTCGGTGGCGCGCTGGTCGCCGTCGTGTTATTGTTCGGCGCGGCGCGGCGGCGAGCGTGGCGCGCGGGCGAAGCCCTAGGATCCCGCGCACAGCGGCGGCGGCCGGATGTATGTTTATGTATTGCAGCGTATTGCAGCTACACACTAATCAAGTATTTCTGTTTGCTTTCGTCCTACGTTTCTTGAGCCATATTTATTAACAATTTATTATTGCAATGCTATCATTCATTTTAATTAGGTATAGTCAAATAGAATAGGTATTGTTTAAAGTTGTACGTATCAGCCGACGCAATACGCCATCTAGTGCGGAAATATGTAAGCGATAAGCATTGATATAATGCCAGGGTAGCCCGCGAAATTCAATTCTTTTTAGGTTTTTTGGAATTTGCTGGTCAGTATTAAGTTGTAGATTGATTAATATATGAATCGCGGCCGTAAGAAATATGTGTTTACAGAATTATAATCATTAAAGTCATCAACACAACTCTCTAAGACCACGTAAGTCCAAAGAATGATGATTTCATGAAACAGTTATTCTTGGGACTTACGTGGTCTTAGAAAGTTGTGGTGATGACTTTAATGATTATAATTCTGTAAACACATATTTCTTACGGCCGCGATTCATATATTAATCAATCTACAACTTAATACTGACCAGCAAATTCCAAAAACCCTAAAAAGAATTGAATTTCGCGGGCTACCCTGGCGCTTTCGCCCCGCGAAATTTAGTCAGTATTAAGTTGTAGATTGATTAATATATGAATCGCGGCCGTAAGAAATATGTGTTTACAGAATTATAAACTGTATTTTTTTCAGGAGTGCATAGCAACAACTAAGGATTGGAGAAAATGCCAAACAGAAGTAAATGATTTTCGAGATTGTATCAATAAACATAAGAAACCTGAATTAAAAAGTTAAGCGTTTGTTTTGTTTTACTAGCTTTTAACAGCCACATTTTTTATTTAAAATCCCTCGCCCCCAACCCACTGCGTGGCATCGCTCGCCCGGGCCCCATCTGCCTAGCCTTTTCTCCAACTATGTTGGGGTCGGTTTCCAGTACGAGTATAACCGGATGCAGCTGAATACTAGTATTTTACATAGAGCGACTGCCTATCTGACCTCCACAACTGTGACTGGGTAATACGATACCTCTTGGTAAGACTGGTTGTCAGACTTTCGGGCTTCTGACTACACGCTCAGCCCCTAAGGACACCCCCTGTGGGGTACAGACCTCGCGCCCACCAATGGCATGGTATATCTCGTAAACTACTGGAGTACCTATTAATTTTGAATTTTGGGTACTAATTTTATCTTGCAGGGCACTAATTTTCTATGTAGGTTTGAGGAAAGCGACAAGCTTCTCTAACTTAGAATCAACATTCAAAATCGTGGTCCTGCTGAACAATTGCGAGAAAGTTATCATCGTTGATTTCTTGGTAAATACAAATATTACAGTTGTCTTTTTTACGAAATAAATCACATTTATAGGTACTAATTATTTGTATACTTAGAATAGCTGTAGCGTGGGCCCTTTTTCGGCGCTCATGGTGGTCCTGCTGAAGGGAGCGTGACTACCGCAGGAACACCTTCAAAGTCGATTTTCTCGAAAACTACTAAGGTACCAATTTTGTTGCTCGAGTACTAATTAGTACCAATTGAGTACTAATTATTTACCAAATATGGAAGCGATTGGCGTCGCTGGGAAAGGGTAACAAGGGAAAGGCTGGATCGGATAATTAAAACACACAAAAAGAGAAACATTCTATATATTTGCCTCGTTTTATTTACAAAGGATTGCCGAAACAATTCTGGCTCTAACTTACGCAAATAAAAATACAACTTATCATTTATACTAGAGCAATTAAAAAAAAAAAATACGAAACTTTTTGAATCGGCCGAACTTACGACCTGGAGATTTTGTTCAAATTCTAAACTCGCATAGGATACAAAAATTTCGTACACTTTTTTTTTCAATGGGCTGACTTTTAACTTGCTTCATTTGTTTTTAATGCAGAATGTAGGAAACTCTTAACATGGCTACTGAGAATCATTTTTTTCTAAACTAGCAATGAACATCGGGCGTAAGCGCCAGGACAGCACACGAAATTAAAATTTTCTTACGTTTTTTGCAATTTGCAGGTCAGTGCGAGGTTGTATGCCCTGGCGCATCCCTCTTAACTGGATGTGCCATAGCATACAACTGATGGGTTCCGTAGTAGTCAAAAGACAGCCCACTGAACGGAGGCTCATAAAAAAAAATAATATTAAAATGCACTTTAAATTTGTAATGGCAAAATGGATCTTATAATAATTTTGTCATTTAATTTTTGACATTTCTGTCAAAATGGAATCGTTTAAAACGCTCAGGATATAATACTAGCGATTTTAGATTGCGCAATTTTAGTCTCTAGGCATTTTAAAGGGTGTACAAGCTGGCATGTTCATTATATTTGAATTTATAGATTTACAATAATTTTCAAGCCATGGAACAACAAACTGAATGTCATAACTAAACAAGTTCAAATTCCGTTGCAAGGAAAAACTTTTTAGGACCTTTTTGTTACAAATGGTCTAAGGCTCGTAAGTTTCTTAAAATGATTAAACACAATAATATTATGGGTAAAAAGATGTACAGACGCCAGCACATCAACCTACCCGAAACTGTAATTTTCCCAATCAATTTTGAACCTTATGCTTCAGCGATAAAGTTGAAAATCTATTGAAGAAATTTGACAGATTGTAGTAGCTTGATGTGCTGGCGTCTGTACCTACGTTATATGTGCTCCGTAAGTAGCATGTTAAAACTTGGCTCGTTAGCACACATTAACTCAGTGACTCGGTGTCAACGAAAGCAAGATATTATGCATGTCTCTTTTCCGCTCCCGATAATCAAGACATGCCGTCCTACTTCCACGTGTCATCTGTAGTATGACATTACAGTATGACGTTGTGTATGTGTGCGTATGTACGTTCGGACAGACGTAAAAATATCGCGCACTCGATTCTCAATTCTCGGTGTTAAGCCGAGCGTTCAGAATTCAACAGAGCACTTCCCAACGCGTCAAAAAAAAAAAAAACAAACTGTTAGATTTTCAATTGTTGGCTATAAGCAGTATGTTCTTCTTCTTCTCTTCGTTTAATGGCTTTTGCGGAAAAACCACCACAATTTAGCCAATGTCAAGTGTAAAAATGTAAAAATAGTATACTCGGCAACGTTGTACGGTTCAATCAATAAAAATCTTCCAAAATCATTCCAGGCAGTATGTTAATAATCTAGTACGCAATTAAAAAATCGCCGCGGGAAAAACGCGCCCGATTTAGTGTGCCGTTTTTGAAGATAGTTTGTTGCTTAGGCCGGCCATACACGCACAGATTGTTGCTACAATCTGTGCGTGTTGAAGTCGCAGCTTGAAGCAGTCGATACTGGCTGCTGCCAGTATCGACTGCTTCAAGCTGCGACTGCATAGCACTATAGTCTTCTACGTACACACATACACGGAACCGCTCGAGCAGTCGCGACTGCTTTGGGCGGTCGGCACCGCAGTTTCAATCGTAATTTCATCGTGCGGTCAAGCAGTCGGCAGCCATACACAGACTGCTCGAGCTGTCAATTGAGGACCTTGCAGCAAAACGGAGGCAAGTCCAAGTATAAGAAATGTCAGGTACTTATCAAGAAAAAAAGGTTTTTAAAAATGATTGGTTACTCTAATGTCTAAGAGTTATATGGTATAATATACCTAATATAAACATATTTAACTACATATTTTGCTAAAGTTTTTAAGAGAAATAAATAAATTTTTGACAACGATTATTTAACGGTTACGATGTCGTTAAAAATTTGGATCTGCCTCCCTTTTGCTGCAAGGTCTTTAATTGCTCTCGCAGTTACCTCCGCCCGCGCTCTTAATTCCACGACGACGCATGTGTTAAGGCTGGCAATAAAAACCGCAGAGCAGTTGATACAGACTGCTGCAGCAGCAAGCAGGCAGGTATCAATGGCAGCTTCAAGCGGTTGAATTTAACTGCACGAGCAGTCCGTGTATATTGATCACTGGCTTACTGCTGGTAAGTCCGTGTATGGCCAGCCTCAGGTAACTAAAAACTCTTTCTACATAATATACTATCATTGGTTAGTTAAAACGATCGATTTTGACAGAATGCAAAAATGTAGTCATCTCAGCCAATCGCCCAGACATACAGAACTATGACAAATAAAAAAAAAACTTCCGATGATTGCCGTAACTGTAGCGTCGAACATTGTTTTAAATGAAATACTAGCTTATACCCGCGTTTTCGCACGCGATTACATCGGAAATGATTCCTCGGAAACGTACTACCGGGATAAAATGTATCCCATGTCATGGTATATCGTAAACGCGATTCAACGCCGAGTATACGCGAATCAGCGAAGAGTATACGCGATTCAGCGCAAAATATACGCGATTTAGCGCAGAGTATCCGCGATCCAGATATTCATTCGATTTTCAGATATCAGCAATATCTATCAAAATTAAATGCTGCTCATTGGTACGCGCATCACTTGAAACCGGCTGGACAGATTTACAGATTTGGCTTTTATTTTTTGTTTTAAAAAAAGTTCGTAATTTGTCCGAAAAGTTTTAATGGAAAGACAATCTGGCAAGATTGGAAAGCTCGGGAAAAATTGAAAGTGCTTTTTTCTATGAATTTTTATTCTAAGAACTCAAGAACTTATAGAAAATTTTGCAAGATTTCTGTCGGGTCAGCTAGTTTTAAAATAAAAAAACAATGTCCGATGCTCACTGGCTCAAAATAAATGCCTCAATTGGAATCATTATTACTATTGGTGGTGAATATGAATCTTATTAAAATCGATTAAAACGGGAGTAGTTAGCATATGTAACTGATAGCCAATGTTACTAATCCTTAAGCAACTTAACGACCACCAAAACTTAAAATTTTGAACACACAAAAACATCTTGTACTATTTTATAATATTATTAATAACTAAGTTTACAAAAAAAAGAGAAAAAATATCGTACGAAGTGCGAGTATAGTTAACACAGTCATTTCGCACACTTGTTTTAAAATTCTGTATAGAAATACCATGAGAACGCCATGGCTGGACGTCCCGAAGGCGTACTGTTAACTGGGTGACACGGTACCCCTTGGTATGACTTTCGGGCATCTTACTACCCGTAACGACTGTCAAAGATCTACGAATCACAGCAAGAGCACGGATGGGTCTCAATACCTAATGTATGGTACTTTAGTACCCACGATCAACCCGTGCCGCTGTTATTATTTATCCACGGGACCTCTCAGGAAAAGGCAGACGATCATGATGATTATTTCTATACAAAATTGTACGAGGAAGATTATTAAAAAACAAAAAAAAAATAAAGTAAATTTAAAAACCTATGCTAAGACGTGAATACGCCGCGTATTAAAAATATCAACGTCCAATTATGAGGCGTAGTATGAATTTATTTATTTTATTCTAATTAATATGAACGCTTTACTGCGGCTATCAAATAATTATAACTTCTAATAATAATGGTATTCTTGTTAAAAGGGGGTTTGAAGATTTTCGGAGCTTGGCGGTTGGCGGGGTTTGGCGCCAATAGGTATTATTGTCGCGCCATTTTGAAAATGGCGGCAACGCATGAGACCTATATCGATATACAGGTCTCATGCATTGACGCCATTTTCAAACGTTCACGTTCAAAGTTGATGATTGAGCCGTGATCGTTGAAACGTTATTAAAGGCTCGTGCAAACAGGCGCGACGCGCGATGCGAATCGCGTGCGACACAAAGGCAACGCTCGTTGCGCGACTTGCGGTGCCTTTATGTCGCGTGTCGCGTCGCGCCTGTGTGTACGAGCCTTAACCCGGAAACGTGACGGGGTTTGGTCCTATTATGTTTTCTGTTTGCATTGATGTCAATTGTGAACTATCGATTTATAAAGGTCTCATGCGTGGCCGCCATTTGCGTATGCCCACGGATCTTCAAACACCTTTAGTCACACTTGAACTACGAAAACCGCACTTACTGCTACGACATAATGGCGCAGTAAAGCTCGTTGTACACACACGTTTTTATTACCGTGAAATACCACGGTTTCGTCGTGAAAATTACGGTTGATCCGCCGTGTGTAGGCACGGCCCCGGTCGTCAGTGTTGTCACGTGATTTCTCTACGGCGCGGATAACACGCCGTATCGTAAAAAAAAACCGTGTCGTGTACACATCCGTACGTTTTTTTTTTGCTGTGAAAGCTACAATTGTTTCGTCGTGTTGGCACTGTCGTCAGTGTGAACCTACATAGTTCTTCACAACCACTCGACACGTTTCCATACTGTATCGAACATCAATCAATCTTATCGTGGGAGTAAAACACGAAAATTTTGTCAGTTTAAATTAAATAGGTGACCGTTATTCTTCCGACAACTGTTTGTTGTCGGGGGCAAGGCAAATCAGGGTGCTTACTCTTTAATATAATTCCGTTAGATCGACATTGGTATTGTGACGTTTCGTACTCTTGAGTTCGATGCTAGCGCCAAATGATTTTTAGATTGGGTGTCCATTTTGGAGAACTAAGTGGAATTGGGTTCGGGCTTGGCGTGGGGTAATTGTTGACAATATTGTTTTCAAGAGTACCGAATCACGTGACTGTAAAATTAACATTGGAATCATATTGGCGTCTCATTGGAATTTAAATTAGTTTGGAGAGTAAGCCCCCAGGTTATCGAAATGTGTAATTTTCGATACGATAGCCAGTCGGATGGTTGTGAATTGCTATACTGGGCTGGCTACTGCACTCAAGAGTCGTTACTTATACGCAACTTATAATGAAATAGACAACTTAGTCGAATCAATAGCTATAGTTTATCTGAAGAGTTCACACATCGTCTCTTCGCATTAAAAGTGTACAATCTCAAAAAAAAAACGAAATTGAGTTAAGTATACAAAATTGTTTAGTATCACAAATAATTTTCTCAAATGAAAAAAGAACGTAGTGCGACAAATCCCCGCTAGATGGCGAATTGATTAGTTTTAAATTATTGGTGAAACTTCATTAGTCTTTAAACCTTTAAAACGTCCTCCTGTAAAATTAGCAAATTCTGAGATTATACACTTTTAATGCGAGAAGACGACATGTGTTCGGGTCGGCACATTTGATTCGGCAGTATTTGATGAACGACAAAAGTAATTTGGTTTTTATTCGGCTCGTGCCGATCGGCATCTACCCTCAGAAACATGTTTAGCGAGTTAGTGTAACACACATAAAATGCAAATTGATCTCAATGGGTTTCATTTTGATAGTTCACTTACGTTTATTGAGTGCGTTATTGACGATTTTTTCAAACCTATGAAGCAAAGTGTTACTACTACTCAACAAATGAGTTCTTAAATGAAAAATTTGATACAAAATTTAATTTAGACGACGACTCGCCTTTGTGCTACTAATTGAATGGAATTTAATTTCTATGACATTGTATTAAATATATATATTTTTTTCATTGTATTTAATAATTCTTGTAATTATAATTAATAACCCTTGACATTGTATGGTTTAATATTGACATTGTGTTAATACTATTTTATTTTAATTATATTGAAATATTTGTACGCTGGAAACAGCAGAATATTATGGACATCACATATTACGTGTAACACCTTTGTAACAACAATATTCTAACAAATAAATATTATTATTAAGGAAATATTATTAAATATTATAATTAAAGAATTAGCAATATTGAAAGTGTCTTATGCAATAAGGGTGTCAGTTGCCTAAGAACAATTCGAGCTAAGCCGAGCGGTATTTTCACGAAAGTATGTATATTCGAATTTGCCGCCGGTTGTGCCGACAAATGCCGACCCGAACAAATAAATAGACCCAAAAAACATAATATATGAAAAGAAAAAAAAAAAACGTTAATTTGTAAAGCGTTCATATCGATGACATTTGACTTGAAACATTTTTTTTAATTAAAAAAAAATGTCTTAAAAAGCTTAGATAAATCTAATATTTCTATAGTCTAAAGACGACACGAAGGGCGTGATTAAGTTTAAACGCCTTTTGTACGCACGCCGTGACCACGGAGCTCAGATACGAAGATGTCTCTATTAAAAAGGGTCCGTGCTTACCTTCGACTACGCGAATGAGGTGAAAACTCACGACTGGTGCCGAATATACGCGATTCTGCGTCACCGAACCGAGCGTGACGCTCTGCGATCAACAATAGTACTAGATTTCTGACGCAACTAAGTCTACAAACAACATACTCAGCTTATAATGTTTCCACTGTGGTAGGGTCTGGGCCGTAATCCACCACGCGGGCCCAGTGCGGGTTGGTAGATGTCACATGTCTTCGAATTTTCGGTTCTAGGACATGCCGGTTTCCTCACGATGTTTTCCTTCATCGTTTCGAGAGCAGTGGTGATGAAATAATTTACACAAAGTAAAGCGCCCGAGTTCGAACCTACGACCAACGGCTCGTAAGTCGCGGCCGTTACCACTGGGTCACCGCTGCTGTTTTCCGACGAACGCATCAAAAACGACCAGAAAATAAGACGACAAAATAATTTAATGTTGTGGTCTTATTTTACAAAACCTTATTTCTCAGAAATTAAGTCTTATTTTGTCATAAATATTCTTGTTGCTATTAAAAAAAATCGTTTACTTTTCAAAAGTAGTAAAATTGCAAATGATAATGAACTGTATGTTTGAGTGATAAGGTTTATAATCAAGTTAAGCAATTGCGGCCACATGAGCGATGTGTTTTTGTTCCTAATTCTTCATCTAGTTCTATTGTTGATAGAAGTTGAAGATTAATTTTCGTTCACTGTTCAGGAAAAGCGCAAATTGCGCCTAAATAATCACTGTTTCACTTAAAAAAAACGGGAAATCAACAAGGTACTGTATTAATAATTAATATTCTCAAAATTGAAAAGCTACTCAAAAAAAAAAAGTGCAATAATACCTACAACACGGTTAAAAAGTATAGAAGAGCTGTTTTTTTTCTTAAACCGACCAAAAAAGTGATTGAAGATTTTCATATTATGAAGCCTTGGCATACCTACCTGTCCGCCATTTTGATTTATTCAAACATCTATGCAACAAGATGGAAGCAAGTTCAAAAGATATGGATGTCACGTGATCAACTTTGAACGTTAATATCTCGGAAACGCGACACATTACGGGTTTGGTCTTACAATGTTTTCTGTTTGCATTAATGTCAGCTATCGATTTATATAGATTAGATGCGTTGCCGCCATTTTGAAAATAAAAGAGAACAAAATGGCGGACAGGTATGTATGCCACGGATCTTAAAAGCACTTTCAATGCTGGTGGATCTAGAATCATGTGCTGAATTTTTGGGTAACAGTATTGAATGACTTCTTTGTACCCATTGGACAAAAATTCTTTGTACCCGTATTGTCATTTATTGTCTTATTAAACAACCCTGCATATTATTGTTCTGAGAATTCAATTTTGAGAAAATTAATGTGTTTACAAGGTCAAATTAAAATATGTATCATCACCAGATATCGATATACCCAGTCTGTGAAGTTTTGCTAGTGAATATAATTTGACCTAGTTTATTAAAAAGAATTATTATAGTACTGTAGTTGGCGCCTTTTAGCGTGGTAACAGCAGTCATTGCCCTTATATCTTTCCATAGGAACCAAAATATATTTTATGTATGGTTTTTCGAGATCATGTTGAAGTTCCCGATAGATATTGATTGATTCTAGGACATTAACAGACTTTATTTCAGTTTTTTCAGTTAAATAATGCTAGAAAATGTAGGTGGGGTCAATGACAGCCATTGGAATGCTAAAACGCGACCACTTATTGAACAATAAGAGGGGAGGAGTATCCCCCCAGCAGTGAGTCTTTCGGTTAAATTTTGATGGTGAACAATTGTTTCCGACACTTAATCCTTTACGTCTAAGTCTTCGTTAGGGCTCCAGGGCTCCGTCGACACGTGCGTGTGACCGTTTACTCGCGCAGTTTCAGTGCGTGATCCTTGATGATACCGCCGTCGCCTTCAGAGACAAACCTTTTGCGGCCCCTGAGGAGAAAAGTACATTACAATGATTTCTTTAACTCATTGAAGGACACTGGACGAGAGACACAAGTACAGTACCCGGCGATAAATATTGCACATCGACCTTTACCTTTTTTTGTATTTTATACAAAGAATAAAAATAATTATCAAAAGAAGCAAATCATAATTGTTTTAACAGCTCCTAATAGATACCGGACTGTTTGTATTTCGTGCGACAGAGATAACGCTCTACGAAGCCGAAATTAGCCGATTGTCTCTTTCCAAAGGTCGATGTGCAATATTTATCGCCGAGTATTGTAATGTTTGATTTCATTTAGTTAGCTTGGAGGTTTTAAGTTTGATTGAAGCGGATATGATTCAAACTCAAACTCGAAAGTATTTATTAGTGCGATTTTTTGTGATTTATCAGGTCTTAAAGATATTTTATAGAAACTCAAACACCTACCCCATACCCTTACAGTATTAATTTAACAATATCAGAAATTAAATAAAACATTATATACGTGTACGATACAATTCTAATAAATGAAAAGTCTTTAGAAAGGAATATTGAATTATCCTATAATATCTATACTAATAATTATTATGAATTCGAAAGTAACTCTGTCTGTCTGTATGTTACCTTTTCACGCCTAAACCACTGAACGTATTTCGATAAAACTTGGCAAAGAGATATTGCATCCTGGGGAAGGACATATGATAGTTTTTATCGACATACCTCGCGGACGAAGCCACGGGCGGAAGCTAGTTTTTTATTGATGATTCTATTGATTTTAATATAATAAATACGCATTATATTATGATAATATGTAATGAGTTTCATTGAAGATTCTTTCGGGAAAAGGCTAGGCAGACAAAAGACTGACCTGGTAGGCATCCGCTTGAGCACGGCGTCTCCGAGACGGAACTTGTGCTGGCAGCGCTCCATAAAGCGATCCAGCATGATATAAGCGAGCGGAACGTCTAGCACGATGTCATTCATATCTTCCAGAACTCGGAGGAAACCCTGGCAGACAAGAACAAGCATATACCTTGCTGCCTTCCTTTACCATCTGGACAAAACCGGGTATAAAGGGTGAACGGAGTTGAAGCCACAGAAATTTGTTTTTTGTGTGGGCTGTATTCCACCATGCGGGCCCAGTGCGGGTTGGTAGATGTCACATGTCTTCGAATTTTTGGTTCTTGGACATGCCGGTTTCCTCACGATGATTTCCTTCACCGTTTTGAGAGCAGTGGTGATGAAATAATTTACACAAAGTAAAGCGTCTGTCTGGTTTCAAACCAAAGACCTGTTTTTTATTTTGTTTTCGGGGAGAAACCTTCAAAAGGCACCAGACCTCCGGGTAGGGAGGTCGGGGAGTGTGGGATTTTTACCTCACTAAATCCACCCCGGTGATCACCATCAGCACTTAGGGGTGGTCCCGGTTCCTCTTAAAAGACCAATTCCGAAACCACCCTGTGAAACACCTGTAACGCACATCTCTGGTTCAAATCCAAGACCTAGAATAAAATGCAGTTCATTGGTGTGGATAAGACCATTAATTAATCATTAAACCTCAGTGGTCTAGTGGTCGAAGGCTTGGCTGAGCATGAGGTCCTGCGTCCTGATTTCCATGTTGGGTTAGGAATTTTCACTTGGTTAGTCGGGTCCGTTACCATGACGCTACCACGAAACGTCCAAAAAAAATTTGAATTTCGCTGCTTTTCACCATTTTTAACATACCCTGTCCATCTGGTCAGGGGTGACGATGACACATCTCCGGAGCTCTGCGAGGAAGCCACACAGCTGCTCTTCAACGCTCGAGTTCACTGTCTCGACGGCAAGTAGAACAGTCTGTAAAGAAATAAAAAATTATAATAATAAAGAAAGAAAAATGAACCCGCACAGGAAATCTACATATATACAAGGTTATTGGAAAAACACCAACAACCTCTTAAGAGGTCATTGTAGTCATCATTATGAACAACTTTTACTATGGGACCAAACCTGAAATTGCGAAAAAATGAAGCCCTTTTTAACGCGGACGAAATCGCGGGCAAAAGTTAGTCATCATCTGCCTAGCCTTTTCCCAACTATGTTGCGGTCGGCTTCCAGTCTAACCGGATGCAGCTGAATACCAGTAATTTACATGGAGCGACTGCCTATCTGACCTCCACATACTTTACTGGTTAATACGATGCCCTTTGGTAAGACTGGTTGTCAGACTTTCGAGCTTCTGACTACCCGTAACGACTGTCAAAGATCCACGAATGACAGCCGGGACCAACGGCTTAACGTGCTTTCCGAGACACGCGAGGGGTCTCGGTATGTAAAGATGGTCACCCATCCACAGACCAACAGCGGTAAGCGTAGCTTAACCTGATTGATCGACCTGTGCGGCTGTTATTATTTATTAGCCACGGGCGGGCAGAAGTTAGTACAGTACCCGGCGATAAATATTGCACATCGACCTTTTTACACAAAACCATTTTATACAAAGAATAAAAATAATTATCAAAAGAAACAAATCATAATTGTTTTAACAGCTCCTAATAGATACCGGACTGTTTGTATTTCGTGCGACAGAGATAACGCTCTACGAAGCCGAAATTAGCCGATTGTCTCTTTCCAAAGGTCGATGTGCAATATTGATCGCCGGGTACTGTAATTAAATGTTTCAGAAGGCGGTAATTACCTCATACACGAGTTCGTGATGAAAGTGAGGCACTTCGAGGTCTCGGACGCAGCGCATGGCTTCCGTGAGGTCACTCGAGGTGAGGTACTCCTTGAGCAGCAGCTGTATCTGGCGGATGAGGGACTTAACAGGCCTGCAAACGTTATTTTTGATAAATAAAAATACAAAGTGTTACACAAAAATAATTACTGGAAAACGACTTCTATTTTTATTACAAGCTTTTATTTAGCTTGCACTGTTCGTATGTAAGTTGTCCGTCAAAATTTGTAAACCATTTTTCGACCATTTGTTGGTAGATACCAACAAATGGTCGCAAAATTTCAGCTCAATCAGATGATTGAGCTGAAATTTTGCATACACCTTTACTTCTGGTAACAATACAATGTGCAATACTCAATATTGTAATAATTTCAATATGGCCGCCGCTCCAAGATGGCGGATTACATTTTTTTTAGTGTGTAAATTTGCCGTTTGCGGTAGTGCGCAATGTAACTAACGCAAAACATTGTGCTTATGGGTACATGCACCACTACAGGGATCGTAGGGGTATTTAAAGATGTGGTATAACAATAAAAACTTGTTTTCATAAAAAAAAAATGCCAATAAAAGTTGGAATATCTCCGCAACCAAAAGGTTCCAAAGTATGGTGCAGTATAAAAAAAATCATTACAATGACGGGGATAGTACAAGTGACTTTCGGCTTAGATAAGTGTTTGGACACCCGTTATTTTAATTACCTGATGCCTCCTCCAACACCCCAGATGTTGTCAAGTCTCACCATTCCTTGTTTCAAGGAGAGCAACGTCTCCGCCCTGTGGATGGCTTGTCTGGAACAAAATCATTATTAATTGGAATAAAAGTAATTTATTTAAATTAGGCTAAGAATCAGCACTTTTCGAACGTGAAAATAACATAAGTCCCCCGGCACGCCCGCCCTTCACCAATTCCTAGTGCTTTCGCTTGGAAGAAGTAGCGCAACAAACTCCCCAGCAGACTGCTGTGGAGTAACAGTGCATAAAAATAATCGCTGTGAAACGACTTTTATTTGTGGTGTGAAAATTTGTTGTTTGCGGGTAGTGCGCAATGTAACGCACGCAAAACATTGTGCTTATCGGTGCACGCAACGGTACAGGGGTCGTGGGGGTATTTACAGCTGTGTTATAACATTAAAAACTTATTTTCGTAAAAACGTCAGTAAAAGTTGGATTTTTGACCTTCAATATCTCCGTAACCAGGAGGTTCCCAGGTATGGTCCGGTACAAAAAAAATATCTCAATGACGGGGAGAACAAGTGACTCTCAGCTTCGTTAAGTGTGTTTTTACAGCCGTTATGTACGTACAGTCAGCAACAAAAGTCGATTAACACTTCAGTTTTTTTAATCTCAGTTATTGAGCAACAATCTACAACATATTAACACTTCAGTTTTTTTTAATCTCAGTTATAGAGCAAAATCTTCGTTCAAAATTGCATTGTACAAAATTTTGGACAAACATTTTGCTCAATAACTGAGATTAAAAAATCTGAAGTGTTAACTAACTTTTGTTGCTAACCGTTCATACATAATTGGTTAAATAAACTCACTTGGCATGCGCATTAACATCGGTCTTCTTCGAAGCGTTCTGCACGAAGCGCGGTGGAAGACAATCGTCGGCGACACAGCGCGCTATGAAGTTCGACAGTAAGACGACCGCGTCTGGAGTGTCCAGCACCAGGTCTGGAAGCTTCTCCAGCAGGCGGTCGAAGGCTGGAATGGTACGGTGTTGTTAGAGTATCTAGAGACAATCGTCGTCGACACAGCGCGCTATGAAGTTCGACAGTAACATCGCCGCGTCTGGAGTGGTCCAACACCAGGTCTGGAAGCTTCTCCGTCTCGAATACTAGAATAGTACGATGCAATTAGAGAACCTATAGGGACCTTTGACCGTCTTCCGGGCTCCGGGATTATCCTGATAGCCGTGGAACACCTTTCCACAGCTCAAGCACCTCATGACAATATGATCACGTGACTCAATCATCAACTTAGAACGTTCAATATCTCGGAAACTTTATTATGTTTTCGATTTATAAAGGTCTCATGAGTGGCCGCCATTTTCAAAAATTCGACTCCGAAAAATCATCAAACCCGTTTGTCTAAGGGTCGTCCGTCTGCTTCGGCCTCTCGTACGCCTTCTAAAGGACCGGGACCCATGGCATGGTCCCGACATTTGAAAAACGTAAAAAAATATTAACAGCTAATCTGGATCATTTTGAAAGATGAGCAAACAAATTTTTCAAACATAACAAAGCAATGGTTTAGCAATATTCTTCGAAATGATTCAGATTGAGATTGATAATGTAACGTATAATTATATACGTAAGCGGTACTTATATTTTTCATTATGTTACACGTTAATTCAAATTTTATTCTTTGTATAGATTATAATTATTATTGGTTTTATTGAATTTAATGTGAGCTATAATAGAATTTAATTTTGGAAATTATTATCCTAAATCGATGCAACTTGTATGTCTAGTTTGGCTTAAACATTTTAGTAAAATCTATTAGGGGATGGCACTGTTTGCCGAGATACAGGATCCGTCCTAGTTCGGCAACAGAGGATTCCATATTAAAAACTTGTATACTAAGCCTGTCAAGTCATATAATTATGGATAATAATAAATATATTAATTCATATAATTTATTTTTTATATTTTAAGAATTTAATAAAATAAGTTAAGTAAATAAATAAACGAAATAATAATATTAATTTTATATAATTAATAAATTATTATTATGTATATACAATTCGGGTACGGGAGTAAATTTTCGCCCTAGCTAGTAAGGTTACAAACTCACCGACTCCTATATCCTTAGCGGAGAACACTCTTCCATAGAGATCGGATATGAGCACCGAGGCCATTTCGCAATGCGACGGCTTGTGGTCCAGGGCTATTTCCACAATCGTCTCGCAAACCTGTTGAAAAACATCACACTAATATTATAAAGGCGAAAGTTTGTGAGTTTGTGAGTGTGTGTGTGTGTGTGTTTATATGTTTGCTACTTCTTCACGCTCAAACGGCTGGACCAATTATGATAAAATTTTGTTCCGGATTAACATATAGGCTAGTTTTTATCCCGATATTCCCACGGAATCGAAGCTTATGCGGGTAAAACCGCGGGGCGCTGCTAGTATATAAATAAATTAACTTCGTAGCATTTGTGTTATCAATTCTCTAAAGCGCTGAGGTTATTACGAGTACGGTTTTCCCTAATCCATTGTCATTAGGGCTCAAAAAAGACGAAAGACGTCCACTGCTGGACATAGGCCTCCCCCAAGCACCTCCACTTCGACCAGTTCTGTACTTCTCGCATCCAACGGGTTCCTGCGGCCTTCACAAGGTTGTCGGACCAGCTTGTGGGAGGCCTTCCAACGCTACGTCTTCCGGTACGCGGTCGCCACTCCAGAACCTTTCGGCCCCATCGGCCATCTGTTCTGCGAGCAATGTGGCCTGCCCACTGCCACTTAAGTTTGGCAATTCTACGGGCTATGTTGATTACCTTGGTTCTCCTGCGGATCTCCTCATTTCTGATTCGATCACGCAGGAAAACTCCAAGCATAGCCACATATGGCACTGAAACGTGGTCGCTCACAATGGGCCTTATAAGAAGGCTAAAAGTCACCCAAAGGGTAATGGAGAGGGCTCAGTTATCTTAATAAAATGTCGCACCAGATGGCTCCTCTTCGCCGTGATGAACTCCAAGAGGTCTTCGGCAGCCGCGTTGGTGTCTCCATGCTCAAAATACTCCAGGATAACAGGCTCAGACTTGCGCTGAAAACAAGAGAAAATCAACTTAAAAATCTTAAATTCATAAAATGCTACACCATGGACTACCTACAGTATTTGTCTGTCCTTCCCCTTTTTAAATCCATCCTAAGGTTGTCTTTAAAAGATCGCTCTTAGCGATAAGACCGCCCATTGTGTCACCTTTTGTACAGTTTCTATATTTATGTCTGTAATTTATATGGTGTACGTACATAATAAAGAGTATTCTATTCTATTCATGCGTTCATTCACTGACAACCCACAATGAAACGAAATGTTTATTTCTGTAAGTAATCTTTTTTTTTTTAGTATTGCTAAACGGGCCCGGCTCTTGACCCTGATCACGCCTGATGGTAAGCGACAGATGAGGTTTATGATGGAACGAACGTGCAGACACTTTTACACGTCAATATTTTGTTAGTAAATATTTTAAAACTAGATGGCGCCAGCATTTTCTAGCTGACTGATCCCTGAGAAGAAATGCCGAAACAAACTCAGAGGTCACGATCTCTTTTAGAGTCCAAACATTATATTATAAGGATTTTATTTGAGTCCAACAGTGCAGGGCCATGTCTGGAAGGGCCCTTTGAAGAAAGAGGCATTTCAGCTTTGAGTTGATGACCTGTCCCAACACACGACATGCATGCATCAGTCATCGTGTTGCTCAACGCTATGGTTGGGTCTAGAAGCTTGAAAGGGGATTGAATAGTTTTCTATGGAGCCTGGCATACGTATCTAATGTCGCGCCATTTTTTTTTTCAAAATGGCACCCACGCTTGAAACCTATATAAATCTATAGCTGACATCAATGCAAACGAAAAATATACTACGTTGGTCTTACTATGTTTTTTGTTTGCATTAATTTCAGCCGCCATTTTGAAAAAAATCTAAATGGCGGACCGGTAGGTATGCCACGTATCTTCAAAGCCCTTTGCACAAAAGTTCTTTTGTACCGAAAATGAGCACTAATCAAGGATTTTGAAAATTCATCCCCTAAAGAGGTTAAATAAGGGATGAAAGACGTCATCATCTGCCTAGCTTTTTCCCACCTATTTTCGGGTCGGCTTCTAGTCTAACCAGATGCAGATGAGTATCAGAATTTCACACGAAGCGACTGCCCTCCACAACCCAATTACTGGGAAATATGATACTCCTTGGTAAGACTGGTTGTTAAACTTTCGGGCTTCTGACCATCCGTAACGACTGTTAAAACGAAGACAGCCGGGACCAACGGCTTAACGTGCTTTTCGAGGCACGGAGGGGTCTTGGTATGTAAAGATGGTCACCCATCCACGGACTAACCGCGGCAAGCGTAGCTTAACCTGATCGATCGACCTGTGCGGCTGATACTACTTCGCCACGGGCCCCTTTAAGTAAATAATGATAAGTTGATAACACTCTAATATTCTAAACGCTTATCGTCAAAAGATTACTATTGTGTAAATAATAAGAAGATTTATATATTTATTAATAATAGTTAGGACGGTGCAGGCTACGAGATAGCTTATCGTTTTTATCGTTATATTTAATAAATATACTAGCACTTTGCCAGCGACTACAATCCTTCAAATCAGCCTATTGCAGTCCACAGCTGGACATACCCTCTCCAGCACCCTTTTTTTTTTCAAGAATGGGAAATCATCAAATGACCCCTCCCGCTCTGGGTGGAGCGGAAGGGAGTGTCAGACTCTTACTGACTAAAACCCACCCGTGTTCCTTCTTTAGCCCTTTATGTTCCGGGCCAGCGGTAACCCTTTCGGACAATCCCGCTGACCCGGCAGGCTTCTGACGGGCCCCTTCGGTTGATGCTGACATCTCTTTGAGGCGCGCGTGGAACACGTACGCGCCGTCCGGCACGGGCCTGGGTGCTTACTCTTCAATTTAATTTCGATAGATCGACATTGGAATTGTGACGTTTCGTACTCTTCAGTTCGATGCTAGCGCCAAATGATTTTTATATTGGGTGTCCATTTTGGAGAACTAAGTGAGATTGAGTTCGGGCTTGGCGTGGGGTCGCGCCACGTACATACGGAATTGTTGACAATATTGTTTTCAAGAGCACCGAATCACGTGACTGTAAAATTAACATTGGAATCATATTGGCATCTCATTGGAATTAAAACTAGTTTGGAGAGTAAGCCCCCTGATCGGACGGTGAGCTACCCATTACTCTCCGCCCGCAGGCCTGCGCCTACGGTGGCCGGGAGTCGTCGCGCGGCTCCCGACGCCCGGAGCGTCTCCCGCGGCGGCTGGGACGGGAGGCTCTCTCCCTCAGCCGTCCCGTCTCCAGCACCCTTGCGTAACGCACAGACAGTATCAATCTGAATCATTTTGAAGGATATTTATTGCCAATCCATTAAATTCTTATTTTCGAAAAATGTGTCGTCTGCTGTAAATAACGCAACAAATATTGTTGAACTGTCATAATGAAACCTATTACTACTGATAATGTGTTACGCAAGCTGCGTCACACACAAGAGAGTAATTCCTTTTTTTGTGTTAAGGCGCGGGCCCACCGCGGTGCACGGAGAGGCTACGCACGTATATTAAGCTTCGTTTTGGAAGAAAATGTATGTGGTTGTATCCACTGCAACCCACGGAGAGGCTACGCATGAATTGACGTCATTGATACACGCGTGGCTTGCTCGAATAGGCGGTTACATAGCTCAACGCTGGCAACGTGGGTCTACGTTTCCACTAGAGTACACGAATATGACCCACGACTATATACAGCTAAAAAAAAAATGACAAAATGGCGCAGGCGTCGCTCGCTTTCCCGCCCGTCTCACCTCCCCACACCTCCCGCAGTGAAGCCCGTGTCCGTGGATTGCAGTGGCACGTGCGTAGCCTCTCCGTGCGCCGTGCCACGCTATACATAGTCGTGGGTCATATTCGTATACTCCAGTGGAAACGTAGACCCACGTTGTCAAGCAAATTAATACACGCAGCTAAAATGCGCCGCGTGCCCGTGCACAGCATGCGCCGCGGTGGGCCCGCTCGCCCTTGACTTCGATCACGCCTGATGGAAAGCGATAGATGAGGTCTGATGGAACGAGCGTGCCCAGAAGATGCCTAAGGCACTGGAACTCCCACGCATCTTTTGGGTGGGTTAACATGTGCAAATTGTTTTTTAATTCGACTGGTAGTTCCAAAGATTAGCGCTGACAGACGTCCACGTCTGACGGGTCAGTTAGGGTCAGCGCAGACAGAGAGGAATAATCCTCGCGCGGTCTCGGGCATTTTTTTTACGGATCGCGTATTATCGAGCTAATTCCCGCATATTTACGAGGACGCGCGAGTTTTTTTTGTCAGGTTCAAGCATATATGCACTTTATTGTAATAATTTTAAAGTTTATTTTCAAGTGCGTTAATAAAATCCTCTCCGTTGCGCTCCGTTCTGTCTGCGCTGAGCCTTAGTCTACATTTTAAACTAATATTATAAAGAGAAAAAATTTGTTGTTTGTGTTTGTTTATTACGCTTTAACGCTAAACGGCTGTACGGATTTCGATGAAATTTGGCACACGGGTAGACCGTGATCCGGAGAAGGACATAGGCTACTTTTCATCCTGGATCGCAGGCAAAGTCGCGGGCAAAAGCTACATCTAAATAAAAATAAAAAGAGCTATCCTGCTTATGAATATTATAAACGCGAAAGTTTGTGAGGATGGATGGATGTTTGTTACTCTTTCACGCAAAAACTACTGAACCGTTTTGGATGAAATTTGGCACACATTTAGTTTATAACCAGGATTAACGCAGGACACTTTTTTATCCTGATGTTCCCACAGTATCGAGACTCATGCGGGTGAAACCGCCGGGCACTGTTATAGTACATTGTAGTTGTAGTAGATTGTATAATGGTCACAGAGGTCGTTGACACCAAGATAAGGTCATACGCATTGGGTCGCTTGCCAAGTGACGACACTTTTCAAGGCATTTTAATGTTTAGCATGCCACAGATGGTGCAACTATATGAAAATACCAGCCATTTTAAGCCGGTAAAAAAACCACGCAATGCGCTGTAAATCTGTAAATTAGCTCACGTACGCTCGGATCAAAATTTTTTTTTTGCCGTTACAAACTTACTTTTTGCAATTGGAGAATTGACCGTGACGTAGATCGGCGACGTATGGGAGACCCATGTTTTTGAACTGCAATGCTATGTTTGTTTTTTTTTGGGATATAGACATCTAAACTAACTGTCCTTCATTGTGCGTGGTCCTACACGTATTTGGTCGGTTTTTTCCCGCGGCGATTTTTTATAGCGCACTGCATTTTGTTGTTTCTAAAACTTGCGTTTTTTGCGTTTAGGTCCTGTAATTGTTTTTGGTGGGTTTTCCCTTTGTTTTTGTCAGTTGACGAGAAGAGAAGAGAGAGAAGTTTTTTCGGGTTTAGTTACTAGATAATAATCCTGAAATATGTATTTTATTATTAATAACAAGGAGTCCCTATATTTATTTTCAGACCTCTAACATCAAAATTTGCGGAAGTCTCATACAAACTTGCATCCACAGTTTAAGGGGTTGGGGGGTAAAAGTTCCAAGTTTTTTAATTTTTTTGTTGTTTGTGTACTAATACTAGCTTACATACCAAATTTCATCTTTCTAGGACTTCAGGAAGTAGCCTAAGAATTTTGATGATCATCAGTGAGTCAGTAACGAAATCGGGGTTCTTTAGATATCAATAATAAAATATCTAAAGTATACGAGCTATGCAATTGAAACTATAAAGTTTCAATAGGGTAATAACCCCCTTAGTAATAAACGTATTATATCAGATGAATACACACTGATTTCTGTCTCTTTCAGTCGTCTGTAATTTGACTTTCGAAAGAAGAAGACAAAGCGTTGTGTAACTATACAGCCGCTACACAACGTTTATTAGTAAGGGGTAAATGTTTAACAAGTCCACTATTGACATCATATCTCGAGAATTAAGTCCACTATTGACATCATATCCCGAGAATTTTGTCTATCTGGTATAATTTATAATCCAAATCCAAGTTATGAGGGTTAAAAAAAAACGACGAAGCGCCTCGAGAAAAGGTAGGTGGTAGTGCCCTTGCGCTTCGCTTGGCTCGTCTTGGCGAGGGCACTACCGTGCCTCCAGATTTGTTACGGTCGCGAATCATATTTAAATCAATAGACACTGACCTGCAAAAAAATTAAGATTTGAATTTCGCAGGCTACAGGACTACACGACCTAAACGCAAGTTTTATAATGCCTAAAAGTATATGATCGACTACAGTAAACAAAATCAGATAAATATATGATATTCTTCAGGATATATGGCTAGGTAGATAGTGTGTTCAAAACATAATACAACTAATTTGATACGATAGAAAAAAATCATGATGATACCTCTAAAGTTTTTTTTTTTACAATAAAAACCACACTAATTAATATGTATACATACAATCATTCTGATTTTTTGTCAGATTATTCTACAAGCAACATACTAAAGCACTAGTGTTTTAATTTTTTAGTCCAAACAAAAGATTTTTTGTAAATAGACAATTGCTTCATATTTTGCAATAAATTACTAGCGTTGTTATCGCGCTTCTCTTTCTTTTCTATGCAGTCCGACAGTGACCGCGCTTTAGGTCATATAGTCCCCTTAATATAATTCATGCAAACGACAGCATGCCAAAGTAAGCGAAGATATACGTGAGAAGTTTATTAAAGGCATGTCGGGGGCCTGTGCCTACAAAATAACAGCCACACGAGTTGATCGAAGGTTAAGCTACACTTGCCGCGGTCTGTTCATGGATGGGTGACCATTTATTACATAAAACTTCCGTGCCTCGGAAAGCACGTTAGGCCGTTGGTCCCGGCTGTTATTCGTAGATCTTTGACAGTCGTTACGGGGAGTTAAAAGTCTGACAACCAGTCATAACAAGGGGTAACCGGTTTGTGAGGGTTTGATAGGCAGTCGCTCCACGTAACATACTGGTATTCAGCTGCATCCGGTTAGACTGCAAGCCAACCCCAACATAGTTGGGAAAAGGCTTGGCCGATGTGAACGCAGCCTTAGTCGCCCCGAACAAAGTATCAGGCAGCCTTTATAAACCGAGTAGCGTCTATGGTCAATACATTTTCTCGTTGATCAATTATAAGTCAACATATACAGGATCTCCCAGAAGTCGACGTCAATCCTGAATCGGATAAAAGCCTAACAGGTCAAGTCATAACAATAAGAAAAAAAAAATGAGAACTACTTGCCAAAGTCGTATAGTATTTTTTTTTTTCAGTACAGTCATTCAAAGTTTAGCGAAGTATTCATTTTGAATATTTGGCTGAACAAAAAGTGAAATTTTCTTCCAAGCTGGAGCAGTTGGCTTTACATTTTAAGCAAGAGTTGACAGAAACATTATTTAGGATCCCATAGGAACAGGAGTGAAAAGATAGTCACAGGGTGCAGATTTTCTTGATTTATTTTTATAGGCGAATAATTTTTAAAATACACAACTTACATTTTTTTAAATATTTTTCTGATAACTATTACAGGTCAGATAAGCAGTCACTCCATGTAAAATACTGGTATTCAGCTGAATCCGGTTAGACTGGAAGCGCCGACCCCAATATAGTCGGGAAAATGTTAATCAGATGATGACCCAAACGAAAAAAAAGAACATCAAATATCTTTTTTTTTTGTTTTATCATGCTTAGATACCGAATTACCGATGCGATAACCATGTCTGCAGTTTCTATACCAAATTTAATTTGACATTTATATGTATACTAGCTGCGCCTCGCGGTTTCGCCCGCATAAGTTTCCGTGGCAATATCGGGATAAAAACTATCCTATGTTCTTTCCCGGGACTCAAACTATCTCTATACCAAATTTCATGTAAATCGATTCAGCGGTTTTAAGCGTGAAGAGGTAACAGACAGAGAGACACGCTTTCGCATTTTTATAATACATACTAGCTTCTGCCCGCGACTTCGTCCGCGTGAAATTTCTTGTTACTCCGACCCACCCCGTCGCATCGCATCGCCCGCCCGCGCTATTACTTCGTTTTTGCTTAGCGTTCTTTCTGACTCTTTTTCTTTTTGCTCGGCTCCTAAAGGTCATAGCGTGATGTTAAATAGCCTATAGCCTTCCTCAAGAATTGGGCTATCAAATGCAAAAAGAATTTTTCAAATACGACTGGTAGTTCCAGAGATTAGCGCGTTCAACCAAACAAACTCTTCAGCTTTATAATATTAAATAAAATAAATAAAAAATAAATTAAATAATAATAATTAATAGTGTAGATTAGTATAAATTTATAAAATTCGAAGACATCTGTGACATCCAGTCAGCACTGGGCCCGCGTGGTGGATTACGTCCGTGAGGATTACGTACGTACGTGAGGAGGGCTGTGTCCCAGCAGTGGGCACATTATGGGCTGATAATGATATATTTATAATAAACCGAATAGCGTCTATAGACTATATTTTCTCGTCGGTCGACAAGAAGTCAATAATGTATATAGGATTATAGCTACATGATTCATGTAAACACATTATCTCAAGGTCGATTGTCAGAAATATACGAAAACAACTCGGCATGTCACGCCTCAAATTCACACGAATTTAAACTTTAATAACAGGACAATCGAGTCCAATGCCGCTTGTGTTGTCTAATAATGTGCGTGATAAATTATTTCTTATTGTTCTTTTATAAAGAGATAAAGATGTATTTTAGTGATTCCGAGGTTTTTGAAAATTTCTTCAATGACAATTGGGGCCCGTTTCTTAAGGGCACACTTGCCGAAATTTTTCGATACAAACTTCGGGAGAATATTACTCCACTGTTTGACATTGTACATCCAAAGTTAAACATTCTATCGTTTTGTCTTATATTAATTGTGTCTGTACGGAAACAGAATAGTAAAATAAAACGCCATTAAAAAGTTATGAGCCAACAAAGATTCGTTTTTCTTGCTAATTTCAACGAATCTTTGGGTGTAAATAACTAATAAAAGATGGATAAAATCTTCAAAACAAAAACCGTACCGACAAAGCTTAATTATCGAAAAGTTCAATATAAACTTTATTTGTAATTGATTTATGCAGTGGTTTTTTCATAAAACTCGATTTTCTAAAGGACGTTTCGTAATTTTTACGCGCTCGTTTTACCATGGAATCATCGTGCTTTTCACTCGATAATGTTTCCCCGGGGATGCCCTAGGTCAATTCAAATTTTCTTACGTTTTTACGACGGCCCATCTGACCTCCACAACCCAGCGCGTATGTCATCCATCATCTGTCTGCCATTTTCCAACTATGTTGGGTTCGGCTTCGAGTCTAATCGAATGCAGCTGAATACCTTTATTTTACATGGAGCGACTGCATATCTGACCACCACAACCCAGTTACGGGGTAATACGATAGTCCTTGGTAAGACTGGTTGTCAGACATTCGGGCTTCTGACTACCCGTAACGACTGTCAAAAATCCACGAATGACAGTCACCAACGGCTTAACGTGCTTTCCGAGACACGGAGGGGTCTCGGTATGTAAAGATGGTCACCCATCTGTAGACCAACCGCGGCAAGCGTAGCTTAACCTGATCGATCGACCTGTGCGGCTGTTATAATTTAGCCACCGCCGGCGCCTCGGGGTATAATGGGCTGGTATTATTACTATAAGGGCTAGAGTGACAGTAAAAGAGACTCACGACAATCTCCTCGGGTTCAGCCTCGACGATGATCTGTTTGAACTCGACATCGCCGTTGGTGATCGCCTCAGAGTCGTAGTTGGGGTCATTGGCGTCTTCCACGTATTCCTCCAGCAGCTCCGAGCCTGGCGCGCCCCACACGCCCTTGCCACCAGCGCCACCTGGGGGAATACTAATATTATAGGTTGACTCGTAAGATTATGGGAGAAGCGTCAGGGACTCGGGTATCTAATAACATTCAAATCTTACGTCTTTCGCAATTTGCAGGTCAGCGACATGGTGATTAAAATATGATTGGCGAGAGTAACAAACAAATATGATTTTACAGAATTGTATTCATCAATACAAGCCTCTAAGTTCATAAAATCGTATTGATTGATATTTCATGATCATGACATATGAATCAATAGGATTATTTGAACTTAGAAGGTTGTATTGTTGATTTAATTACCTATGTGAATAAATTCTTTTTAAGCTCGCGAATCATATTTTGTACAGACGCCAGCACATCAAGCTACACCTAACTGTCAGATTTTCGCAATCAACTTTGAACCTTAAGCTTTAGCGATAAAGTTGAAAATCTATTAAAGAAATCTGACATATTGTCGTAGGTTGATGTGCTGGCGTCCGTACAACACACAACCTGACATTGACAGACCTGCAAATTGCAAAAAACGTAAGAATATTTGAATTTCGCGCATCTCCTTAATAATGCATCCAGCCTCATCATCAAGAATTTATAACTGTATGTCTGCTGCATCGCTTCAATTTCACATGTGTAAACGAGATAGACAGAAGACCAGGCGGTTGTGCACGCGGTGAAGCGTGAAGACAGCGCGAACCGCGTGACCATTTTTTTTTTTTGGTGCGCGGTGGAAGTCCTCTTGGACTTCCTCCGTCGTGGGGGTGACAGAGGCCCCATGCCGGAATCATACCGGCTAAAACCACCGCGGTGTTCCACCTCTACTACCGGGTCTCTGCGGTTCTATGGCCGGGGGTGCGGGATTCGCATAAGCATTCACCGCTCCCCCGACAGGCGAATCGCGTGACCCTGCCGTTTTAAACAAAGCGTTGCCATGGAACCGCAGTATAGGACATTTTATTGTTTATTGAATAATTCGTGAGCGAGTGTTATAAATACGAACAGTATTAGTTTAGCGTGATGTTCACCCTAAATGAAATGATTAACTTTATATGTATATATATTTTTTTAAATTTATGTTCGGGCATAACTCCCTCATACAATAAACGGATATGCAAATCTTTTTTTGTTTCTATGAGGTTCATTCCGAAATGGTCCCATTTAAATTTCGTAAAGATCTGATGATGAGTTTTTTGGAGACAACAACGGAACTCTTCAATAAATGCCAGTAAATCAACCGCGATTGCTGCTTTAGCATATGTATGCATTGTTTACGCAATTACACAACATAACATCACGCCTGTACCCTTTAAAGGGGTAGGCAGATGTGTTCAATAACTTCCTGTCACTGATATTCACAGCAAGTAGTGTTATATGAATTGGTTTGGGGTGGGTAGGTACAACTAAAAAGTGAAAAATAACTTTAATTTCGAAAGTCGGTGTCGTAAAAAAGAAAATACAGAACCAACGACATCGACTTCCAAAATTCAAATTATTATTCACTTTGTAGTGTTTTTTTTGGAAGTCGGTTGTTTTGTTTTGTAAAAAAGTTTGTTTACACATGTTAGATTGGCACACCCAAATATTAAATTGTATTAATTAATAATACCTTGAGTTTTACATGGAACAATCTCAAATGGATAAGATAATATTGTTTTATCTCGTCTTGTTTTGAACACTTAAACCTCGGATTTCTGAAAGCAATCTTTATCAGATAAACTAGCTTCTGCCCCCGGCTTCGTCCGCGTGAAACTTCTTGTTCCCCCGACGTATCCCGTCGCATCGAATCGCCTACCCGCTATCACTTCGTTTGCCCTAAACCCTAAAGGCTCCTACAAATAGTTGCGACACGACACGCGACACAAAGGCAAGTCGCGCAACGAGCGGTGCCTTTGTGTCGTGCGCGATTATATCGCATGTCGCATCTGTTTGTAGGAGCCTTGACGGTAATATTTGGAACCGAGCTGCCCACTGCAACTGCCGACAGCACGTGCAGCGGCTCGTGCCTCGCTCGTTGCAGTGGCTCGTGTCGGCATGCAGTCGCTGCATCTGCTGCCGGCAGTTGCAGTTGGCAGCTCGGTTCCAAATAATACATTTGGCGTTCTTTCTAACTTTTATTATTTTTGCTTGGCACCTTAGGGTCCTAGCGTGATGATGATAATGATGATATGATGCCTATAGCCTTTCTAAGGAATTGAGCTATCAAATGCAAGAAGAAATTTTCAAATCTGACTTGTAAGTTCCAGAGGTTAGCGCGTTCAAACGAACAAACAGCTTTATTAGTAGTATATTGATAAAAAATTAAATGCTGTTCATTGGTACGCGCATCACGTGAGACCGGCTGGACCGATTCGGCAATTTTTTTTTTGTTTTAAAATGCTCATAATAGTCCAAAATTGGGTTTGATAAGGAAAATTGTAAATGTTGCCCAAACAAAACTGAAAGTCCTTTTATCTATGGAATTTTTGTATGAATTATTGTTCTGTTTGAATTGGTGTTGTTCATTGTTACTAGTTATCTACGAAGGAGTGCAAAGTTCGACGGCCGCGGCTCACCTTGCTGCGTTGCAGTCACCACATGACCCTGGCAGAATGGCCATTGAAGGAAAAAGAATAAAAAACTGTTTACTAACACAAATTGTCTTGTCCTTTCAGCTACTGACGCATAACTAGTTATCTACCACGGAGTGCAAAGTTCTAATGTTATGGGTTTGGTTTCCGATTCCGCACTTTAGTCCTTCAAATGGACCATTGTGCGTACGGCTGCGACTCAACTTGCTGCGTTGCCGTCACCACATGACCCTGGCAGAATAGTCGACATCGGCTCAGTTGCCATTGAAGGAAAAAATCAAATCACACTTGTATACCCCGAAGGGTTAGACAGATGTGCACTGTAGGGGGTGCCGATGGGAGCTACGCGATATAATTGAAAAATACTTACGACTTGAATAAAAATATATTCACGACTTTACATGGTCACGTTATTTCTAGCACTTTTCTAAAACAACTTCAACTAACTTCAACTCTTGATTAATGGCTTCTGTGGAACAAACACCACAATGTTGCCAATTTCACGTACTAAAATCCACTAAATGAAAAAATTAAATCTCTTTGACACGTGAGACAGCTCGCTACTGCGGCTGATGTGTCTCCAAAAAATATGATGATGTGATGATGAGATGCCCCTATCAATAATCTTCTAAAACAATACTACCATATTAGAATCTTTGAAATTTGCTTGAACGTTCGAATGGAACACACCGGCAATTATAACCAGCCTGTACTACTCAAGGTAAGAGCTACACAGATAGTCTCTACATGAGCTACGCCCATCTTTGAATAAAAGTATTGGCATAGCTCCATTACCAAACAAGACTTTTATTCACACCATTCGAACATCCAGGCCCTTCCTGCCTATCCTATAAGAAAAATTACCTAACGCCAGACTTTTAAGTTTACAAGGTGAGGTCCAACCCTTGCAAGAGAAAGCTGAAGTCAGGACGAACGAACGGTGTATCTGACAAAAGTGCCGGGTAAGTTTACATGGTCACGTTATTTCTAGCACTTTTCTAAAGCAATACTACCATATCATTTGCTTGAACGTTCGAATGGAACACACCGGCAATTATAACCAGCCTGTACTACTCAAGGTAGAGCTACACAGATAGTCTCTACAGTACTATAGTACACCCACATTCCGCCAGTTTCGTTTAAGTCCTATGTAATAGGAGGGGGGGGGGGGGAGCCAATTGCCATCAACAGGGGCACAAATCCATACACCCGGCTGGTACTGATAAATTCCAGATAGAAAGACCTAATAACACTTCGCATAAAGCGAATGCAGGCAGGCTAGGGAAGCACTTCCCACATCGGATGGCCGCCTCACGAAACAGGTTCTCCGTTAAGGCGAAAGCGCCAGGGTAGCCCGCGAAATTCAATTGTTTTTAGGTTTTTTGGAATTTGCTGGTCAGTATTAAGTTGTACGTTGATTAATATATGAATCGCGGCCGTAAGAAATATGTATTTACAGAATTATAATCAATTAAAGTCATCAACACAACTCTCTAAGACCACGTAAGTCCCAAGAATAACTGTTTCATGAAATCATCATTCTTTGGACTTACGTGGTCTTAGAGAGTTGTGTTGATGACTTTAATGATTATAATTCTATAAACACATATTTCTTACGGCCGCGATTCATATATTAATCAACGTACAACTTAACGCTGACCAGCAAATTGCAAAAAACGTAAGAAAATTTGAATTTCGCGGGCTACCTTAGCGCTTCCCCCTTAACTAAACAAAAGCTGCGTCTAATTACTGCAGCTTTAACTGGCCGCGGGTCATTCAATAAACACCTCTTTGTCATAGGAGTGACCACGGAACAGATATTTATTATCTGTTCCGTGGGAGTGACAGACAGTCCGCTGTGCAGGGCCTGCATGGAGGACGACGAGAGAGCGGCACATGTGCTTCTAAACTGTTCGGTGGTCGCCACGTACAGGGCGAAGTACTTCGGTAACCCAGGTACCCTACGTGAGACGGTCAGTAACATCAAAGCGTTGCTGGCCTTCCTTGAGGAGCTGGGGTGGATCGAATGATCGATTTTCCCACCCGTACGCAAAATACGCGCATTGACGTGGAGTTGCGGACACCAGCCCGTATTCTGGGAACTGGGTATCAAACCCAGGACCTCATGTTCAGCAGCAGCGCTTGCAACTACAAGACCAAGGAGGCCTTAGAATTTCCAATTTAAATTTTATAGTATGTAATGGCTCCATCATTTTATTGATGATTCTGCCAATGTCAGGGTTGAAGGAAACAAAGTGTATTCTCTGTGGTTGACTGGTTATACTGCCTTTAATATGGTTTAATTACAACTGGATCTGTTCGAGAATTTATTTCATTCATAATTTTATAACATAAAATATAATTCTTGCCTTATTTTCGATTGATTGGTTTACAAGAAACTGCGAGGTGCATGAATATCTTAACCAGTGCATCAGGAAGTGAAAAACTGGGCAGAACGCTACAGAACACGCCTTCAGAATCATCCAAATCCTTTGGCGAAAGCGCTCACTAAGCCGGATCATAAAAGGCGGCTGAAAAGGTTAGCTGTGGTGGACCTTGCCAATACTAACTAGGCAACTAGGAAATGCTGCCATAAAATATTATGAGGGAAATCTCGCTGGAGAAACCAATCTGCACCATCAAATCCAACAACAAATCTGATCATAGTCCTGGTACTGATTGCAGAAAAAGATAAGAAAAAAAAAATTCGATTGATGTTATTTTTATTTAAACAAACATCAACTTTGTCCATGTATAAATTAAGCTATTTTTAGAATGACTAAGTACTATAGAAAAAGACACGGTAAAGTAAGGAGCAAGATAAACAAAAATTGGGTTCTTTTTTTTGTAGGAATTAAAGTTATTTCTCCAAAAACACCTTGTTTACATTATTGGAAACTAAGGTGTTTATTTATAAAATGTTGCTTAAAGTTATCGTCGTTGCGCGTGCAAAAGCCGCTATGTGTTATTTAGTTATTTTCGGTTCTTTATGCAGTTTTAATTGTTATTTCAATACACACATACTGTAAAAACAGCTATGTGATAAGAGCAATATTTAAAGAGTTACGGAATGTAGCTATGTGATATTCATACATCGAAAGTTCTGTATAAACACGCTATAGTGTTATAATTCATATACCTCAAATAAGTTCACTAAAAACACATAGCGACTTTTGCACGCGCAACGACGTTATGAGACTTGTTGAAAAGTTAAAATGTATAGTTGACAGTTGCTAATTTAATTGCTTAACATTAAGCAACATTTATAAATAACGGGGTGGATTACCAATTCAGGCGCCATATTATGACAGTTTAATGCCATCATGATTCCAGTGTAAGACAGAGCTGGAACTACATGACCGATAGCACCATCTCTTTTTCAGACTGGACTCATGATGGCATTCATTCTTCGTAATACGGCCCCAGGATAGGTAAATGTACAGATGCCAGCGTATCCAGCTACCCGAAACTGTCAAATTTTCCCAATCAACTTTGAACCTTATGCTGTAGCGATAAGTTGAAAATCTATTAACGAAATCTGTACTGCTACTACAATTTGACAGTTTCGGGTAACTTGATATGCTGGCGTCTGTACCTATGCTATTCAAGATAGAAATATGTAGTGTGTTATTTATTACTAGCAACACTGTGGACTACCCTACTTTTTTTAAGTTCATCCAAAGGTTGGTAGAAATCATTATCTGCAATAAGATGCCATAGTACCCAAAAAATAAATATAGTAGGGTATGATGTAGGTACTAGAATTTTTTTGGGAATGAATTTTCTAAATTTGATCAGTAGTTTCGAACATTTAACCCCTACATTCAAACTCAAATTTTACCTCTTTATAATATTAGCAAATATAGATTTAGATATGACAAAACCACAAACAAGTTGGATTGAATACTAAATAATAATTAACTGTGACATTTTACTAATGTAGATAAAGCCAAAAATAAACTTTTGTATGAGTATATTTTGCTACCTAATGTCTCTACAAATAAAATAAAAGATAATAACAATGCTTCTATCCTAATTAAGTTCAGTGCTTTAAATAATATTATTCATTTATTTATTTTTTTAACTATCAACCTATGTTATCAGGTAGATAGATAACAAATAATAATAAAGTTTTAAACTATGAAAAGTGAAACTTGCCATTTATTTATATCAACTTATGCCTGCCTACTCCGATAGAAAAAAAAAAAAAACGCGTGGTGTATTACGAATTTATGATTCGCAGACTGATTTGACAGAAAAACAACAACAAACGAATTAATATTGGTAATGGTGTCGTTGCCGCGTTGTACACTCGGCCTGCCATAACCCCGTCATCTAATATGTTTATAATTAACCGCGTGGCAGCGACGACGCTACAAAAATAGCCTTGATATGCGAAAGTTGTTTATATTATGGTGTTGCGTAATAGTCTCGATCTCATACCATGCGCCCGGGGTTCAATAACAAAACTTGTAGGTAATAATAATAGTTAACTGCGCAAAAAGGTACTGCGTTTGCGTGACCTTCGGAACGTAGCCCGGATGCCCTTTAGAGGTAGGTACATCTACATTACGTGACTCGCTGTGTAGTAAACATTACGTAAAAAAAAAAATACCCCAAATGCACCTCTGTTCATGGTGTAGGAAGCGTTTTCTAGAACTTTCAAAACAGCCGGTCGGAGTTAGTTAAGATGGAAATAAAGTTAAATGCAAGGCGTGTCACCTACCTTTCTTTGGCAGCCCTCGTCCATGGCCGTTGCGCGGTCTGCGACTGTTCTTCCAGCTTCGGTATTTTGGTAACGGCGTCACAGCAGAGGCCGTCGCGTTCACCGGACCCTCCTTGCTATTAGAGCGCCAATACTTCTTATTCTTGCGACGCAGACGCTCCGAATGGGAGGTGGCCGCATCTCCGGCGCCTTCGTCCACAACCGGCTTTTCGCTATCGTCTACCGCCACGTTTTCAGAATCCGAAGCGAAACGCTCGACTTCCATGACGGCGGCGGAACGAAGGTTTATTACTACAAATCGACGTTAAAAATCTAATAAGAATTTGAAATAGAATATTTTTTGTGCGATTACCTCGCACAAAAAAAGTGGGTCACGTTTATTTTGTTTATAGGTACGATAAACAATGGCTCTCACGACGCACGTATTTGTTTTGGGGAGCACACCGACATGAAGTTCGTCAAATAACATGGCGGACGACACGGATTTTTTCTTTGAGTGTTCCTAAACTGGACTCTAGTCTTTTAGTCATACCATTACTTCCGTGGTCACGGTCACACCATATTTTTGGACATTTATATCTAAAAAAACATAACCTTCCTTCTGGCGCAGTCGGGTAAAAACCCAGGCATGCTGTAGGGGATACAATCCCAAATCAATAAGAAATTATAAGACTAGCGCCAGGGTACCCCGCGAAATACAATTTTTTTTCGTTTTTTTGTAATTTGCTGGTCAGTATTAAGTTGTACGTTGATCAAAATATGATTCGCGGCAGAATCATAATTATTAGAATCAGTAATACAACTTGTTAGGTTACTATAATCCCAAAATGTCAAGATTTCATGAAATAGTCATTCTTTGGAGTTACGTTTACGTGGTCTTAACGAGTTGTAACGAGTCTTTTAAGCCTGTTACATGATAGCGGATTCTTTGCTTATGATTAATATTTATGATTCGCGGCCGTAACAAATATGTATTTACAGAATTATATTCTTTAAAGTCATCAACACAACTATCTAAGACCAAGTAATCCCACATAATGAATGACTATCTCATGAAATTTTGACATTTTAGGATTATATTAACCTAACAAGTTGTATTACTAATTCTGATGATTATGATTCTGTAAATACTTGTTTTTTATGGCCGCGAATCATATTTTGATCGATGTACAACTTAATACTGACCAGCAAATTCCAAAAAACGTAAGAAAGTTTGAAATTCGCGGGCTACCTTAGCGCTTCCCCTTAATTTACAAGATTGACCCGAATAGGTAGTACCGGTACATATTAGTATTACATCACGGAGCCAGGTGGAGCCTAGCAGAGAGCGGTAGACGTTCTCGATAAGACGAAAGCGCCAGGCAACAACAATAAATTCAAGCAAGCAACAATAAGTCCGAGCAGGATGGACTGAACTCATTTCTGGAGAAAAAGCGGAAACAAATATGTATATCGACTTCGAAATCGATAAAAAAAATACGGTTACGAACTTTTCTGACCAAAAACAAATGAATGGTTTAGTAAATAACTACCTAGTATGTACATACTTCGATCAATAACAATAGTATTGATCGAAGACCTAGTACTTATAATCTCATATTACTTCGGTATTTTTTTTCAGTCACGATTTGACGTCTTTGTTTGTTTTGTTTGACTAATGACTATTGTTTTGTCAGTGTCAGTCAAGTGACTCAAGCGGTCGTGTCACAAGAACATGAAGTTAACATATTTCATTTAGGAAATAAAAATTGTGTTTACGTTTATCCTCCTGTGTTTGGTGGCTAACCCGAGTACACTTGACATTGGCTAAATTGTGGTGGTTTTTCCGCAAAAGCCATTAAACGAAGAGAAGAAGAACATATTTCATGTCATGAACCCATTTGATTGTTTACTTGTGTTCAATCAATTATTTTTGTATCATTCTGTTTGTTGAAAGATAATTTTGAAATACAAAAATGGATACTGAAGTAGTAGCAGCCGCTGCTCTTTATTTGTGTGCTACATATAAATACTATTTAGCTGTTTATCGGCACCACACAGCCGCTAAAAAGAGACTTCGTCGAAGGCGTTGCTGGATGCAGGCTATACATCATGAAAGAACTAGGTAAATTAAAACAGGGTATAAATAAATACAAAAAATACTCTAGGATCAGCCTCTGACCCATAATATCAATAAAAATATAGGTAGTACGAGAATGTTTGTGCATGATAAAACATGAACATGAAAAAAAAGCACAAGAACTTGGAGGAGCTCTATGACCAGAAGTGGAATAATAATGGAAAATATACGGTCAGTCAGTCAGTGGGTCGTCTTAGGTGCGGACTATGTTGTGAGGTAAAAAGTATTTGGTATGGTAGTGTTGGGCTCACTCAATCACAAAAATTTTGAATCAATTGGTTAGTCACTAAAAATGTAGTGATTAAATTAGCATTTACTAAATCAATCACGATTGCACATTTTAGTCGTCTTTGACACTTTGTAACCACAAGTAAAGCGCGCGTCGCTTCATGAAATCATGAGATTTTTATCTCACGATTTCACATTATCATTAATTTTGTTTTAATATTTCACATTTCTTTGTCTAATACTCAGACCAAATAAAATACCAAGACAGAGGGCTGTCAACAGTAAAATGAAGCCGGTTTCGTAAACATGTATGCAGATAGTGAGGTGTAATTTCCGCCCTTAGTCCTTTAACTGGACCATTGTGCGTGGGCATCGGCCATGACTTATCGAGCCATAGGTCTAGAGTTCAGATCCAGCCAGGTACTTTACTTGATGTACTTAAATAATTTAATTACCACTGCTCTTAAAATGGTGAAGGAAAACATTGTGAGGAAACCAACATGTCCTAAAACCAAAAAAATCAACACCATGTGACCTCCACCTACTCGCACTGGCCCTGCATGATGGATTACGGCCCTGCTTGTGTCCCAGCAGTGGGAACATTATAGGGTGATTATGTAAAGAACTATTACCATTGTTTCCAGGTCCAGCCTGAACAACCGTCTCGTTGAGCTTCTAACGGAGCTAACGGGTGAATACTTCGTTCACATGTCATCAAGTGACTTTGAGTACATACTGCAGAAAATATCCCCCATTATTAAAAAACAGGACACTCATTGGAGGGACTCGATACCAGCTAAGATCCGGCTTGCAGTCACTCTGAGGTTTCTGGCGACGGGAGACAGCTACACCACTTTACATCGGTTTTTCAAGATTTCCAGTTCGTTGGTGTCAAGGATCATACCAGAAGTCTGCAAAGCTTTTATTGTTATTTTCAAAGACTTGATTAAGGTAAGTTTTTTATGTTTTACAATAGCTTTCATACATTGAGATCTCAATCAAACCAGCATCAGTACCCTAATTGAGCAACACACTATTCCATTCCATTTAATTTTTCTTTTTTTTTTTCTTTCCATTTTTCCTTTTGTTACTTTTTTATATAAGTAAGTAACTTGGATTTTTATTTTGCTGTGTTTAGTTTAGTTTGTGATCTTCCTGTACGAGTCGCAATAAATATTTTTGCTTTCTTTCTTTCTTTCTTTCTTTCTTTCTAATCACAATCTGAATAATTTTGAAGGATATTGTTAATGCATTGCTTCGTAGGTTTGAAAAAGTTGTTTGCTCAACAATGTAAATAATGCAATGAATGTTTTTGAACTGTCAAATTGGAAGCCATTCCTACTGTTGGAGTGTTATGCAATTACCTTGCAGGACTGATGTTTACGTTAGTAACAGACATCACAGATTATATAAAATTGTACAGACGCCAGCACATCAACCTACTACAATCTGTCAGATTTCTTTAATAGATTTTCAACTTTATCGCTAAAGCATAAGGTTCAAAGTTGATTGGGAAAATTTTAGTTTCGGGTAGCTTGATGTGCTGGCGTCTGTACATTATACATTAAAATTGTAAAATCAACAAAAATTCAATTCATCTTTTCAGATACCAACATGTCCTGAAGAATGGCTGGAGAAAACCCAAGAATTTAGTTTCCCGCATTGCCTCGGGGCACTGGATGGGAAACATATCTCCATATGGGCTCCGTCACACACAGGTCCTGAAGATATGAACTACCAGGGAAGCTTCAGCATGGTTTTACTAACCTTAGTAGACAGCAATCACAATTTTATGTACGCTGACATTGTGCAGAGCCAAAATATGGACAACAAAGTATTTAATGAAAGCGATTTATGGCTAAATATTAACACCGACAATTTAAATTTACCTCCATACACACCATTGCCCGGAGACACTAACAATATGCCGTATATCTTTGTAACAGATGGATCGTTTCCCCTCGAAAGACACATCATGAATCCGTTCTCCGGCCACCATGATTCCAGCTCCCCTGAAAGTATATACAATCAATTGGTCGCTCAGTCTCACTCCGCAGTTGATAATGCCTTTGGTGTTCTTTCAGCCGTTTTTAAAGTTTTGAACAAACCTATTATATTGGAGCCAGCCAAATCTGCCATTATTATACGTAGCTGCCTGCTGCTGCATAACTTTTTGATGAAAAGCGACTCGTCTAAAGATATTTACTGTCCTCCGGGCTCGGTGGACACTTATATAGATGGTGGGATAGTGTCTCAAGGTTCTTGGAGATGTGAGAATCAGGACCATTTTTTGCCATTACAAACATTGCCTCACGAACCAGAGGAAGATGCCATTCAAATTAGGCTTAATTTCCTTGATTATATCAAGAGGAATGCGCTCATAATTAATTAATTTATCAGGGATCCCTATTGCACAGGAATTGGTACAGAGAGAAAAGAGATTCTTATCCTAGAGGTTTAATGAAACTGCCATAAATATGTAGGTATGTGGGTGTCTATGAGAAAAGAGACTGATAAGAGACGTCGGTTGGTTTGTGTGAAAGATTTTTCATGCGTTATGCGTCTTCCTCTTCAAGGTGCGGTTGTGGTTGAGAGTGATGATAACTTCTTGGTGAAAAATAAAGAAAATGATTTATTGCAATTTCGAGTTAGTGATTGGGACAATAGGGGCTCGTCAGAACTTTAAGTTTGAGAGTGTAGCTATACAGAGCAAGGTCGATTCAGATGTGTTAGTATTGAAGAAAAGGTCGAGCTATTTTAAAGTTCCGCGAAGGAGTACTCGGAAGTCTTCGTAAACTGCTCCTATTGGTGCTTCCTTGATGACTTCCTTGAGGACCTCTCATTGGCCGTCCGAAGATGACGTGATAATTTTGATTGTCGGTGCGTAGGTACCCCAAAGAAAAGAGCGCCTAAAGCTTGTGTGATAGCAACACGCAGATTGACAACATCATGCGTGAACAAGATTATATGGCTAAGGATGAAGTAAACGGATTAAGGCCTCACCGCGCCAACTGCTAATAAATTGGTGAGGGCAGGAGGTAATGATGATGACATCACATTATATAAAGTCTATGCAAAGCCGTGATTCAAACTTATGTATCAAATTAATAAAATATCAACTTTATTTTAATGGTAATAAGTTGATTTCAGAGTGACTAGGACTATTTCAAAAGTTATAAAAAATTTTGAAGTTGTATCGTAAACTGAGCTTTATTGTGTAGGATTTAGTTATTTTTCTATAAACTCATATTTGTTTACATTTGTGGCAAATAAATCGCGAATGCAGATTAGATAATATTGCAATACGCCGGCTAGTTCCGTTGTTCGGTTCCGTAATTTTTGTATATCAGTATTGTATAATTTGGGTTAAGTAAAATAGAATTAAAATAAACGATAATGTTATTAAAAATTCCTTTTTATTTATTTATACTTATTACTTTATTGTCACCAGAAAATACATAACAAAAAAATACATTTTATTTTTTTAAGCTAAGGCGCATCGCCGGATGCGCTAGGTCATCCATATTTTTTTTGGACTTACATTTGTTGCTTAGCAAATAATCAAACATCTATGACTATCTAAGAGTTATTTATTACTATAGATACGCATGTTCAAAAAAATATGTATTTCACGTGATTAGCTTTGAACGTTAATGTCTCGGAAACGTAACGCTTTACGGGGTTTGGCCCTATTATGTTTTCTGTTTGCATTTATGTCAGCTATCAATTTATATATAGGTTTCATGAGTAGCATTTGCAAGCCATTTTGGAAAAAATCTTCAATCCTCTTGCGTGATCACTTAGCTCGCTCTTGTATCCTGCATTCTCGCTTTTCTGCATATTAAGAAAAATCTGTCATTTCTTTCCCACGTCAGTTCTTAGTTGTCACTTATAGTTGTCATTCATTGTCTGTCAGTTCAGTTTTGCCGTGGTTTTGTCAATGTCTTAGTTGTCATCTGAATGGATTTGGTCATTGTTTACTAAGTTTTAAATCATGCAAAAACATAAAGATAACGTATTTCTGGAAAAATTCAGTTTGTTAAACTCACAAGATAACAGTGAAGATATCAAATGGTCATCGAGTTCACCTAGTGATTATGAAAATACATCGCATAATGACAAATTATGCAACAGTAGCAAAACTCTCAGCCGGAAACGAAAACGTAAGAAAAAAACGCTTAAGAACATATCTAACTTAGATATCACGATCATAGATGCGTCCAAAGACCATAAAAGGGTTAGCTCCAGAGAGAAATCGCCGATTTTGGTGACGAAATGCGTCGTCGACACTCCCACATCCCCAATACTTACTTCATCCAGATTCCCGCCAAGGAAACGCTCTTCTCCCATATTATCCATGTCTATGAAAAATTTACAACAAAAAAGTCCTATTTTGATGTCAAAAAATGTTTCACCTAAATATTCAAGCAAAGTGAAAAAAAAACTGGCTTACAATGAACAAAAAACATCAAGAGAAGAAGATAAAACTCCAGAAAGAGACAAGAATCATGCATCAAAAGTCGACAACTTAAACATTAGGAGAAATCAAACAGAATCAAACAATCTTAGCTCTGAAGTTTGTAATGCAGATGACAAATCAGATTTACTGAGCTCAATAAAATCAGACGAGAGTGGATCTTCAATAAATGCAAAACTAAAACTGATGAGCAATGTAAAGAATTTCTTTGACAGCCATTTCAGCTCAGAACATACATCACAGAATATCAGTGACACACCTACTCCTGAAGAATGCTTAAAAAATGAAACTATTGATATTTTAAGCTGTAGAACTCAACCAGCTTCAATTTCAATTGTACAGAACTTATCTAAACAAGAGACTACCTGCACTAGCAACTTTGACACCACAACCTACTTTGAAAAAAATAAGAAGATGAAGTACAAAAAAGGAGGGCTAGCATACAAGTTGAATGTGCTTTTAAAAAAACAAAACGCTCATATTTCTCTATGGCAACATGAAAGATTTTTAGCGGGAACTTCAAACTTTGTCATTCCAAAAGGAGAACATGTGGTTTTCTTTATAAAAAAAATAGATTTCAAATATGGATGCTACTTACTTGATGCGGTTGATGTGAAATATGAAAAGTATATAATTTTTATGAATAGTTTATATGTAAATAACAATGTTACTGCCGAATCTGTTTTGAAATTGTATGAGCCCTATAATACTTTAGAATTTGAAGACAAAGATTATAAAACTATTGTTAATGTTTGTAAGTTTGAATGTTTTGATTTAAATAATAGGTAGGTGCAAGAACACAGGCATTGTTGGAACACTTGATATGTTTTTCAATGATGCCAAAAGGGAGGAATTAATATAATTCAGAATGACAACTTGACTTCAATCAATGAAAAGCAGTGTTCATAATCTCAACCGCCATTTAATCAGTTATCTACTTTAATGAAATGTATTCTAAGTTGATTTTTGAGTAACAAAAAAGTTCAAATAAGTTTTTGGTTGCAACGGAATTTTAACTTTGTTAGTATGACATTCAGTTTGTTGTTCCATAACTTGAAAATTATCTCAAATTCCTGGCTCTATTATAAATTGTTCATAACGCGCCCGTATGGAGGTGTTCAAACTGGCGAATTCGAATAGTCGCGTGACTTCTTAGGCCGCTGTCACATTAGGACGTTAGCAGCGCGGCTGCCGCGCCGCAGTTTAAATCAGTGTGGCGCACTTCATTTCAAAAATGGAATCCGACGGGAAAACATTTTTGGTTCTGCTTTTGATAGTATTCCAGTTCATTGCCGATAGCGCGCACGCAGCGGCCGCCGCGCTTCTGTTTATAATATGAAATTCTGATAGGACGACGACGGTCGCGTTGCTAAAGTCGCGTAAATGTGTAACCGGTCTAAATCATTAAAATAATCGACACATGCAGTCGCGTCCCGCATCCCGCGCGGGACTTGCCTCAGTGTGTAGAGAGCTTTAACCCTTTCTATGCACTACAATCCATCACAATAGAACTGAAATTAGTATTGTATAACAGAATGTCGTAGGTATGTGATATTGTAAATAAAGTATAAGTAAAAAATTTTTATTTTTATAATATAATAAAAAATAAAATTAACATTGTTTTAAAAACATGTGTTTTTTTATAACTCCTAAAGCGCTAAGTAGGTAAGGTAGCCCGCAAAGTTCAATCTGGTACGGTCAGCATCAAAAGTCGATTAACACTTCAGTTTTTTTAATCTCAGTTATTGAGCAAAACATTTATTCAAAATTGCAGCAGAAGTACGATGCAATTTTCAACAAATATTTTGCTCAATAACTGAGATTAAAAAAAAACAAGTGTTAATATTTTGCTCAATAACTAAGATTAAAAAAACTGAAGTGTTAATCGACTTTTGATGCTGACCGTACCCTGAGTAAATTAAATTTGGTTTCATAAAAAAATGTGTTATAAAATACTCTTGTAAATTACACAGATAAAGCTCTCAGAAGGCTTGTAAAAATATTAGACAAAATATTAATATTATTATTACCAAAGAAATTTTATGAAACAGATTCGGACATTTCCGAAGGTGAAGGAGATACAATAATAATTCGTCGTCGTCGTGTCTTTTATCCAGAAACACTTCGAAATATTGATAAAACGTTTGAGGAACCCCCAAACAGAATGTATTTTGGTGTTAATTAACTGCTCAAAACCATATTTGTTACGGCCGCGAATCATATATGTATTAATCAACGTACAACTTAATACTGACCAGCAAATTGCAAAAAACCTAAAAAAAAATGAATTTCGCGGGCTACCCTGGCGCTTTTGCCTTAATATCTGTTGAGAGGAAACATCATATTTTCATGAAATAAACCTAGACATAGTATTATTATTTTACTACTCAGAGGAACGCGCTAAGGTATACCGAATTTCAATTCTAAAAATACATATAAATGGTAGGTCACAAATTATATTTTAATCAACCTACAACCTGACACTACCTGCAAATTGCAATAATCCTAAGAAAATTTGAATTTCGCGGGCTATATTATTACCCGCAACAATTTTACAAATGTTTACCGGCAACGTCAATGTCATAGAAACACCATAGGATCGTTGTAGCCACCTTTTTACACTTATAATATCACTAGCTTCCAGCAGTGCGATTCTGTAACCATCTCACCGTGAAAAGTTAGGTGAAGTGAGCGTGGAGTGTGCTGTCAATAGTGTCAATTCCTAGCAAAAACAAACTCACATCACCTACGTTTTCACGGTGAGATTTTTACAGAATCGACCGGCAGTATTATAGTGTACTCTGTGACTAGCTTCCTCCCGCGGCTTTGCCCGCGAGGTAGTCGATAAAAACTATCCTATGTCCTTCCCCGGGATGCAATCTATCTCTTTGCCAAATTTTATCGAAATCCGTTCAGTGGTTTAGGCGTGAAAAAGGTAACATACATTCAGACAGAGTTAGTTTCGAAATTATAATATTAGTATGGATTGGTTGTAGCACTGTATTTTTAATATTATGATGAAATAGGCTGAAGATATAAATATTCTCAAGGATGGAACGTTCTTTTAATTTTGACTTGACGTTAGCTATTGGTTACGAAGATTGCTATTTATTAAGAATTATTATATATTTCAACTCCAAGTGACAATTAAACAGGCTTTAATAATAACAGTAATAGTAATTATTTGGCTAACGTTTAAATATTTAATTACGATATTAAAGATTTCATGCAAAATACAAGTCAACAAAAGCTCTCTCAAGTAGTTTTTTTCTGACCTAGCAACTCTGATTTCAGTAGAGGTCCTGAATTCAGTCGATATTTATAGCACACATTTGATACGCGCGTCCCGGTCGTTCCAAAACAAAATCAACACAATAAATCAAACGAAAACAGTGTTATAAATCTGAAATAAAACTATAGTTTATGAAAAAGGTTAGATACTCTCAGATTAGGGCATTAATATAGAAAATAATGCGTTCAATTTTATAAAATCTATTTTGAAGTGTTCTAGAGTATTTATTGATTGATTCCTGTATTTTGATTCAAGGAATTTTGGTAAGTTCAGTTTATTAACAGCTCTAAATATAAATTGTAAGCATTATGAATAAACAATCTTGAGTTTTGTTTATTTAGAAAACGCTGCTCTCGAATTAGTTACTTCATAAATGTATAAGTAATAAAATTATATACCTAATAAATAGCAAAACCGATATTGTAAATGAATTATGAGTTTTTGTAATTAGGTATATTATATTATTATTAACTAAGTATAGGTAATAATAATTTATTGAGTGGGGATTCGCAAGAGCAAACGTGCTCGGAGGAAGGAAGTATTCCAGTAAGATGCTGGTAGGGATCTTGACCGTACTTCCGGGATTGTCCTGATAGCCGTGGAATACCTCTCCACTCCTCGATCTACACTTATGCGGGTGGAACCGCCGGGGCGCATCTAGTATCATAATCACCGCGCTTGGCAAAGAGACGGGTGATTTATATTGATATTCGGTGATTATTAGATATATATGCATAACATCACGCCTGCAATCCCTGAAGAGCTAAGCAGAGCCAAAAACCGGGCACAAGTTCACACTCCGGGCTGGAACTGAGAAATTTCAGAAGGCCAATCCTCGTAATTTAAAACGTTCAAAATCTAGTCGCAGTCTCATCTCAGCGACAAAGAAATGTCAAAAACTTGTCAAAATGTTGGGAAATTTGAAGTATTTTTTGACAGATTGAGACTGAGATCAGACTGTGAACGTTGTTAAAATTAGCAGAATTGCCCCTCTGATGCATAGACCCAATAAGTTTGCCTGACCTGGTAATTTGCGGGATTGCGTAACACATTATCAATCATAATCTGCGGGGTAATTGCGTAACACACTTTCAGTAGCAATGTCTGTCAACTGTCAACTGTCAATTTTGACAGTTCAACAACATACATTGCGTTATTTACGTTGTTGAGCAGACACATTTTTCGAACATATGAAGCAATGGATTAGCAATATCCTTCAAAATGATTCAGACTGAGATTGGTAGTGTGTTAAGCGATTTGGGTGCTGAATCATTTCATGATTCATGACACATCGAATAATTTGTCTGCATAACAACGTAATAACGCATGTGAATGTTGTTGGTCTGTCAAAATAAAGGCCATTTCTACTAATGCTACCCCCCACCTACCTATATCCTCCCGATCGACTTCGGTCACGGTGGCCAATCTCAACGGAGATTAGCCAGGTACAATGCGTGCCACGAAAGATGAGACTTGACCCCGCCTCCCCCGCTCTTTCCGCCGCCCCTATGACGTCCGGTCCCGTCCCGCACTCAGACCTCATACCGCTAAAGATACCTAAAATCGTGTACTGCGCATGTCAAACCACGTGGTGTGTCAAGTCTCTTCTTTCGTGGCATGCATTGTACACAGGAGATATAGTGCGCAAGTGTGTGCGTCAACACAGGTGCCCTCTCTGTTCCTTTAGTCTCATAGTCCGATGGGACGGCAATCCGACACGACCGGGGAGAGATCAGGCGCAGGACCAACGGCTTTACGCGCTATCCGAGACACGGGGGTGTCACACCGCCAACTTCCAAACTCCGATCTGTTACTGAGACATTCCTAATGGAAAAACTCAATAACACTTTGCCTGACCAGGGGGCTTACTCTCCAAACTAATTTTAATTCCAATGAGATGCCAATATGATTCTATAGAGGTATGAGGAACAGAGTGTAAAGTTCACTCATACTCTATAGAAAAGGGAGGATCGTCCGACCAGACGGGTGTTGTGTCTGGCGGGCAACTGCCCGTTGATTCATGTCGGGCCGTTGTATCTATGCTAGTTGCGCGGTAAACTCTGCTTGCGCGATGCAGGATTTGCGTGACGTCAGTATGACGCGTTGTTTTGCATGTGGCGTTGTAGATACCGCTACAATTCCAATGTTAATTTTACAGTCACGTGATTCGGTACTCTTGAAAACAATATTGTCAACAATTACTCCACGCCAAGTCCGAACCCAATTCCACTTAGTTCTCCAAAATGGACACCCCAATCTAAAAATCATTTGGCGCTAGCATCGAGCTCAAGAGTACGAAACGTCACAATTCCAATGTCGATCTATCGGAATTAAATTGAAGAGTAAGCACCCAAGGTTATCGAACCCAGGACCTCAGCAATTGCGCTTGCGACTACGAGACCAGCTGGGCAGTTACTAATGCTACTGTTTTTGTGTTACGCAATTACCTCGTATATAGACGATCTCATGCTCTGTAGCGCTTGCATCCACTACTAGACAGGATGGCAAACCAATGGCACGCGTGCCGTTGCACGCTGGTGGCACGCGACAAGGTAATTTAGGCACTCCATCAATTTTTCCATTTCGAATAACGTTGCCGCGTAAATGCAAGGTATAATGTGAACTTGGTATAAACCGTTTGGCATCATCAGAAGTCGCACTAATTTGTTCTTTCATTCAAATAAATATAAAATGGTAAATGTAGTTTATGTCTCTGTTTGCAACAATCTTGACTTCTTGACTACTAGAATAATAACGAAATAGTTACAGAATAATAAAGGAGTATTATTCTGAAACTATTGCGTTATATTTCCAGTAGTCAAGAAGACAAGATTGTTTGTTGGCACGTCATGGCCATATCAAATATTTATTTGAAAAAATTGCCACGGAGATCTATAGAGGTTCGCCATTCCTGCACTGGATCAACGATGCAGTCCTTTATCATTCAATATTTTTTCCGTGACGTCACGCCTGTATTCGCCATATGTGTGAGCAGATGTGTACCTACTAGGTACCTTCTTACACCCACGTCTGTAAATTTAACTCATAAAAAGTTCTCGTTAATCAGTGGGGCAGGTGCCTCAGGTCGTTCTACTTACTCGCTCTATAAACTATCGATTTACGCAGAAACTCGGGATAAATATACCATAAGTCAATATTCTTGTTTACATAACTGTCAATCGCCATTTAAAACTCTATACTGTCGATGCCGATGTGTCCATTAGCAGCTTTTATACATAATATGTATGTATTGGTATCTATTTCGTCAACGTTTTTCACGACATTCTTCATTATTCTTCTTACTTTGTTTTTAATTAGGTACAGTACAATGCGTGCCACGAAAGATGAGACTTGACCCCGCCTCCCCCGCCTCTTTCCGCCGCCCCTATGACGTCCGGTCCCGTCCCGCACTCAGACCTCATACCGCTAAAGATACCTAAAATCGTGTACTGCGCATGTCAAACCACGTGGTTTGTCAAGTCTCATCTTTCGTGGCACGCATTGTACAGCCGGTCGATTCTGTAAAAATCTCACCGTGAAAACGTAGGTGATGTGAGTTTGTTTTTGCTAGGAATTGACACTATTGACAGCCGGTCGATTCTGTAAAAATCTCACCGTGAAAACTTAGGTGAAGTGAGTTTATTTTTGCTAGGAATTGACGCTATTGACAGCTCACTCCACGCTCACTTCACCTAAGTTTTCACGGTGAGATGGTTACAGAATCGCACTGCAGCTCACTCCACGCTCACTTCACCTAAGTTTTCACGGTGAGATTTTTACAGAATAGCACCGCAGTACTCGCAAATAGGGCACCCAAATATCCAATGTTAAATGCTAACCTCTTTAAAAATAATCGGCCTATAATGTTCCGGTTTCCTCACGATATTTTCCTTCACCGTTTTGAGAGCAGTGGTGATGAAATTATTTACACAAAGTCAAGCAAACGGCTGCATGCGTTCGAACCCACTCGTAAGTCGGGGTTGGCCACCACTGCCACAGAACACTATTACTCCTAGCGGAGACCACTGCCCTATATAAATGAGCCTCTTTTTTCAGTGTCCTTCCCCGGGATGCAATCTATCTCTGCCAAATTTTATCGAAATCCGTTCAGTGGTTTAGGCGTGAAAAGGTAACATACAGACAGACAGAGTTACTTTCGAATTTATAATATTAATTAATAAGTATAGATTTCAACATGAATGATGTAACCAATATTTTAAATTACAATTTTGTGATTTAAAAGAGTGTCCGTGGAGTTTCTTGTCCATTCTTCTCCACAGTTACCTACAACGCTTTAGAATAGGCAACTAACTTTAACTTTCTGACTGACCGACACCTTGACAATTCAAAAGTGCCTGTAACGGGTATACTTGAAATAAATGCTTTGAATTTGACTCTTTGGGTGGATACGGAACCCTAAAAATAAGACGGCGGCCTTAGTTCCGGTTTAGAACACGCGTTAAAAGATCCTTGTACACTGCACACCTATAGTTTTACCTCTGTGGCTGGGTGATGATAAGATAAACATCATAAATCTGTAGCTAAATCAAAGTATTTTTGTTCCAGAGTCGGTGTTACTATGGAGAAGCTTCCAGATCGCGCTCGAAATAATATTTTCATAGCTGCTTTTATTGCATTGTGTTGGGCGACAACAGGTAAGAAACTTTATATGTATATATGTATATGTGGGTATTATAAAATTCAAAGTCCTCACTGACTATCAATATTTCGTCGAATAAAGTTATCAGATGATTAAAAAATCAGCCCCTAAGTCTTATACTGAGAATAAATTTTGAATTTTTGACAGTTTTTTTATACTAGAACTGTCAGATGTCAATTTTATTCTACGCATAAAAGTTATCTGACTTTGGTAAAATCAGCCTTTAGTAGGCGTAACAAGCTTCAGTGGCTAGGATAGGTATTATAGTGTCATAGATGACAAAATGGCAATATTTTTATTACTTTGGCGATAACTATCCATTTATTAACTCCTTTTTGGTTTATAGACCAATATCTATCACCATAACTTTTTTTATTGCTTTTTTATAGATGGCAAACATTCGCACGGCTATTTTCGTTTTAATACTGCAGGTGTTCCGGAAAGAATACCTACCCTAACTAATTTTAAAACTTCCAGACAGAAACGTCTTAAAACGAAATTGGTAAAAAAGTTTCGGGTAGCTTGATGTGCTGGCGTCTGTACATATTACAAGCCCGAGAAAATTTAGTATTGTCAAATGTTCAAAGAAAAGAATTTTTCAAAAATATTTGATATAAATAAAATAGTATCATCTAAATAATAACAGCCGCACAGGTTGATCGATCAGGTTAAGCTACGCTTGCCGCGGTTGGTCTGTGGATGGGTGACCATCTTTACATACCGATAAATTAACCCTCCGTGCCTCGGAAAGCACGTTAAACCGTTGGTCCCGGCTGTCATTCGTGGATCTTTGACAGTCGTCACAGGTAGTCAGAAGCCCGAAAGTCTGACAATCAGTCTTGCCAAGGGGTATCGTATTACCCAGTAACTGGGTTGTGGAGGTCAGATAGACAGTCAGCTGCATCTGGTTAGACTGGAAGCCGACCCCAACATAGTTGAGAAAAGGCTAGGCAGATGATAAATAATATAGTACTTACATATAAAAAAAAAATTACATCGCATAATTCTCAACATTTTGAGCATAAACTGTCATATTTTATATAATGATAATAATGAAGGGAATTTAATCAACTAAATAAGTACAGACGCCAGCACATCAAGCTACCCGAAACTGTCAAATTTTCCCAATCAACTTTTAACCTTATGCTTTAGCAATAAAGTTGAAATTCTATTAAAGAAATTTTACAGATTGTAGTAGCTGGATGTGCTGGCGTCTGTACATAAAAAATCTTTTTATTGAGCCGTGCATTTATTTTTTAATTTAATTAAAACTGCAGTTTTATTTTGGTGGTTTTTTTATAGCTCATGGGCCTTCTTTTCTTTAGTTGTTTTGTAGCGCCATACCAACATATCAACTGTTATTTTTTGAAGCGCTATAGCAACCTACCTATCGTTATTTTTCTAGCATCATATCTACTTACCAACCGTTTTTTCTTCAGTACACAGCATCGATTGCTTCAAGTGCGTGTCCATGAATGGTCGTTTCCCTGCGTGTGACGACCCATTCCACAACAACCACAGCCTGCAGATGCTGGAGTCGCCCTGCATGGGCGGCAGGAAAGGACGCGACGGGCTCTTCCCTGCTACTTCTTGTATCAAAATAGCTGGAGTTTTTGGTAAGAACTTTTTTTTGTGACTCACTGACCCTATCAATCTCAGTCTGAATCATTTTGAAGGATATTGCAAATCCATTGCTTCATATGTTCGGAAAATGTGTCTGCTCAACAACGTAAATAACGCAATGAATGTTATTGAACTGTCAAAATGAAATCCGTTGCTACCTCAGATTGCTACCGATAGGGTTTTCGTGAAAATTTACGACACCAGTTGGCACCACTGTGACAAGAGGTCTTCCAATATAAAATATATGATGACGTTCATCATTCGATTCATTCATTCGTTCATCATTCAGTCATGACTAGAGAAAATATAGGCTCTTTGACAGATGCCTGGACCTGACGTGCCAGTGCTGCCACCTAGCGATCGTCATTTCAGAAAACCCTCATTAAGGCGAAAGCGCCAGGGTAGCCCGCGAAATTCAATTTTTTTAAGGTTTTTTGGAATTTGCTGGTCAGTATTAAGTTGTACGTTGATTAATATATATGAATCAATCGTGGCCGTAAGAAATATGTGTTTACAGAATTATAATCATTAAAGTCATCGCAACACGACTCTCTAAGACCACGTAAGTCCCAAGAATAACTGTTTCATGAAATCATCATTCTTTGGACTTACGTGGTCTTAGAGAGTTGTGTTGATGACTTTAATGATTATAATTCTGTAAACACATATTTCTTACGGCCGCGATTCATATATTAATCAACGTACAACTTAATGGTGACCAGCAAATTGCAAAAAACGTAAGAAAATTTGAATTTCGCGGGCTACCTTAGCGCTTCCCCCTTAACCCGCAGGAAAGTCTTGTAAAACATCTTGCAACTGTTCCAGATGACACTGGAGAGACTATCACAGTCCGCGGCTGTGGTTTAGACTCTGGTACGGCGACGACTGACACGGAGATCATTAGGATGTCACACTGTGGCCGATTCTACTACGATGACAGGTAAGCGAGATAAATAATAGTCATTTATTTAAATTTGGCTGACAATCAAGCCCTTTTTGACCGTCAAAATTACAAAAGACTGTCCCCCAAAATGCGGTCTTTTCACCAATTCCTAGTGATTTAGCTGGGAAGAAGAAGTGGCGCAACAAACTCCCCAGGAAGCGAATCTGTCTGTTCAGTTAAAGAAATAATGGACATTACAAAACAAACACAAAACATTAAATTATTTGTCATTTCACGCCAATATAACGACCTTTTGACTACTGAATGAATTTTCAAGGGGGCGTTCTTGGTTCAACGTTTTGTATGGTTGCGCTAGTTCCGATTTTGTCTACACGCTTAAAAAATCTCTTAGCGTTATACCCACATTTGCATTTTAGTAGTAGGTCCACCCGTTGAAGATCTCCCACCTGGACATGAGTTGCCTTGGGTAACTTGAAAGTCTTTAAACAGACTCCGGATCCAGGTTGGCCGAAGCAAGGAAAACCTGTTCAGGTGGAGATATGCTGTTCCACAAACAATGGGACACTTAATATCGTGTCTTGCGTGTCCTGTCAGCTGCACGTTACAGGAACTGGTGGAAAATAGTGATGGTGCCAAACAAGTAGCCGAATTCTGGGCCGAATTCCATTTAGATCGCCATCAGGACGCTCAGAAGAGGTGCTAGGCATCTAGTAGAGCTCTTGTTTTATATTGTTTCTGTGCCTCGCGGCCTCAGAGCAAGGGCCTCGGCTGTCATTAGTGTATCTTTGACAGTCGTTACGGTTACAATAATAATATACCCCGGTACCGGTGGGCTACTATTTTTTATGTTTTTATATTTTTTTATCCTAATATTTAAAATATAATTTATATGTTTAAAAGGAAATAATAATAAACCATTTATTTTCAGGTAACAAAGACCCATAGATACATGCCTTAACCTAAGTATACATAATAATTAACAATTTTGTTAGTAAATAAAACAATAACTATGTTATAGTATCACTTACTATGCGACCCAAATAGGAATCAACCAAGACGCCATTTTGCTCCGCAATACTCGCGAACTTCATTATCAAAGTGTAAGGTGTGCGTGTTGCTGGCAGTACTAATTTGACAGCTATCGTGTGAAGTTGGCAGCAAGCGCGATCCTATTCATAGTTGGCTCACAATGCTCGCATAGTAGTTGCACTAAATCTTTGTGCGTTCCGGTGGCACATGTCTGCGAAAGCGGCGGAATACCACATCCTGGTTGTGAGTTATCATCCATAACCGGGTACTGGGTACAACTATACAAGGATCAAAGATGTGTAACATTGTTGCTCAACATTTTTCCAATCGTAATCATAGTTCCCATTACCATCACGTGGGCTTTTGCCTGTCAATAGCATAAAGATACTGAATTGAATTCATTTCTACCTTGGTCTCATTATTATAAGATTGGTTTCTCTTTCAGATACGTTCACGGTTGTCTGCAAAGCTGCAACGACGCGGACGCTTGCAACAAATCTGAACAACTCCGGTCTAGTTTCCCCTCCATACTTCTTATTTACCACGCATATCTTCTGTTAATAAGCTAACAAATATCCTAAGAAATATAACCAAATGTTTATAACGCTATGTAGTCATGTACCTAACTTTTAAGTTCAATTAAGTTATAAGATAAAATTAAACCCGACTACGACGGTAAAAAAATATTAGTTTTCTGATTTTTGTAACAACAAGCGTGCGCCATTTTGACTTTTGTATGACGTCATCTCAGATAGATTACGTCATGGATCTAAACGTGGATGGTAGCGCTGCTTGTCAAGGAAGATGTCAAAAATCTGTCATATCAATATCATGTTAGTTCCCTGTTTTGAAACGTTCATTCTGATACTTGTCGGTCTGTATCTACATACTCATCAAGGTAGATCTATTGACTTGTTGAATATGGTTCAGTGATTTGGGCTGTAACGGTAAGAAATACTGTCTGACATACAAATTGTAATTCATTACCCTTCCATGCTTTGAGGTAGTCGGATAAAATTTATGTTTTGCAATAATTTGACGACGGCAACATACGGGCGATAGTTGCCGTCAACTGGAGTCGCCAGAAATCTAAAGCCGAGTTTTTATTGTAAAAAACATAACATCACGCCCATATTTTCCGAAGGGGTAGGTGTTTTAACACCCTAACGGTACCCGGCCGTAAAAAAATATGGATACACTTAGCAAAATTCAAATGCGATATTAGGTATCCAAAAACGTTGACTAACTTTTCGATTGACATACTAGGGGCTCATGTGTAAGTAATAACAACCGCACGGGTCGATCAGGTTAAGCTACGCTTGCCGCGGTTGGTCCGTAGATGGGTGACCATCTTTACATATCGAGACCTTTCCGTGCCTCGGAAAGCACGTTAAGCCGTTGGTCCCGGCTGTCATTCTTAGATCTTTGATAGTCGACTCGTTACGGGTCGTCAGAAGCCCGAATGTCTGACAACCTGTCTTGCCTTAAAGGGGTATCATGTTACCCAGTAAGTTGTGGAGGTCAGATAGGCAGTCACTCCATATAAAATACTGTTATTCAACTGCATCCGGTTAGACTGGAAGCCGACCCCAACATAGTTGGAAAAAGGATAGGCTAGATCGATCCTAGGTAGCTGGTAGGTACATTATTGTAACGATTATTTTGGTATTGTGTTTAGTATCTCAGTTTCAATAGATAATTGAGCAGAAAAGAGCATTTGAAATTCGCTAAATGTGAACATATTTTTTCCCTTGATTGTGCAAGTTTCCGTGTAAATAATACCCTCAAGAATTGCAGCAAGTCTTGCACTTGCATTGCCTTGCTGCAAGCGACTTCCAAATCTGTTAGACCCACTTTGTCAGCACTATAAATTATGCTAGTAGAGATGCGCCGACTAGTTTTACCGAGTAACTGAGTGTACTCAGTTACTCGGCCGATAACGAGTACCTACTGCCAAAATGGCCGAGTTTGCCGAGTACCGAGTAATAAATGAGTACTCGGCGCATTTCTACTTACTTGGGAGAACATTGCCATATGCGAGTATCACATCACACAACAAAACACTACTTCGCTACTTCTATAAACACAAATCCTTGTTTCACTTTTTACATAAATCGGCCAACTGTTGTCCGCAACTACGTTCACAAACTTGGGACTAAATTACTCTCTTAGTGCACTTCTTCATCTCTATTTTTTGTAGAAGAAATATTTTTAAATGTTAGTTAATTATGTAAATAAAATTATAGTACATAACGATACGTGTAACTCAAATCCATTATTGCACGCAATGCAAGATTTGGTATCCATTATTGCACGGCGTGAAATTAGCTGCTAAACGCCGTGCATTAATACTATCACACGAGGTATCGTATACTATTTTATAGCACGTGTGACCTAAACACACACTTGAGTCACGCTTTTCTGTGTAAAAATGGACTAATTAAGTTACAGAAAAGCGTTACTTATTTTAAGTGCGGGTTTAGGTCACATAGTGCTATCAATATTATTTGGAACCATCATCGCGAGGCCCACATACATATCTGCATGTATTTGCAAATACATGCGGATTCAATTCAAAGTGATTTAATATGCTTGCTCCTAAAAATCTACCGACTAGGAAGCGAATAGCTATCAACGATTTTCTCGCTCAAGAAACTTACTATGGGAACAAACCTGAAAACGCGAAAAAAAAAATCAGCTGTTCCCTACATTTTGACCAGTTATACGAACATAAATGTATGGAACAGCTGATATTTTTTCGCGATTTGGTCCCATAGTAAAAGTTGTTCATAATGATGAGTACAATAACCTCTTAAGAGGTTGTTAATGTTTTACCAATAGCCCTGTATATAAACAGACAAATTTAAGGGAAATTAGTTGTATTATGTTTTCAACACACTATCTACCTAGCATATATCCTAAATAATATCATATTTTTTTCTGATTTTGTTTACTGTATTCGATCAGATACTTTTAGTTTCTAAAACTTGCGTTTTTTGTGTTTAGGTCTTGTAAGCCCCTTAATCGCCGGCAGTGGACCCGGTGAAGCGATCATGAGTGATAATTAAACTGCATTTTTGTTTGACAATTTTGTAGATATTTTACTTACTTTGCTATTTCTAAGGCTTTTTTAGTCAACTGCGGGGTATGATTATGCGTTAGCCAACCGTTGTCTTCCGCCAATATTTGACGGATTTGGAACAGTCTTACCAAAGGGTTACCCTAAACGCTGCCCAACCCAACTGGATCCTTCTGTCGGCTTCTTTCGTCTTCAGAGCTGGATGATTTGCCTTTTAAAGACAGTCACTCCGTGTAAACTCAAAACTCAAGCAGGTTTTTTGTAGTGCAAGTGGTACTGGTCGGTTGCTATATTTACGTAAGCATTTTGTGTTAATCATACGTGCCGAAGTTTTAAAGCCCGCAAGTGAGTATATTCTCGCATTTCTCGCTACTGACTATCTTTCCCTTTACGAGATCGTTAAGCCCGCAGGTGACAATTCGTATCTGTTCCCGCATGTGACTATGTTCTCGCATTTCTCGCTACTGACTATCTTTCCGTTTACGAGATCGTTAAGCCCGTAGGTGACAGTTCGCATCTGTTCCCGCATTTGACTATGTTCCCGCAGTTCTCCCTATTGACTATCTTCCCGTTTACGAGATCGTTAAGCCTGTAGGTGACAATTCGCATCTGTTCCCGCATGTGACTATATTCCCGCAGTTCTCGCTACTGACTATCTTCTGGCAACTTTGTTTCTTTCGCTTGGCTGTGATAATTTATCTGTTTCTATCATTATACACTTCTATTTAATACCTATTGTATAAAATATACAAAATACTTAGTATAAATTGTACCAAATTGTTTAATTAAACCATGAGTCCGTATTTGTAAGAATATTTTTATTTATAACTTCCAAGACAAGATTATTTTCCAACCTTTTTGTTAATAGACGCAATAAATGAAATATATATATTTATATATATATATATATATTTTTTTTTTTTGTAAAATGTGAGATTATAATATGGATTCAGTTTTAAAAATAAAGCTACTTAGTAAAAAATAAATGATTTTATAAACTGCTATGAGCACACATTTATGTATTGATAAATTAATAAAATATAATATGCTATAATTATCTTTTTTTATTCATTAGTTTAAACTTTCAGCGCCATTTCTTCAGTCGGCAGTTCGGCACATCGGCACTAGTCTGAACTTGTGCCGATGTGCCGAGTTTACGTTTTACCAGCAAAAGACTGATCTTTTGATGGAACTCTCGCATCGTCTTTTATCAGACGTTCATCGTTTTTAGGGTTCCGTACCAAAATGGTAAAACGGAACCCTTATGGTGAGACTCAGTCTGTCTGTATGTCTGCCACAGCTGGATATCTTAAGAACTACTAATGCTATCTACTTGTTTGGAATAGTTTTAGATGACGTTTGCCAACTATTTTGCGTACAAGAAAGAAATAAAAATATATACAGTATATTTTTTGCAACAGGGACTGAAAGGGGGTCTGAAAAATTCGAAGTGGAGGTATTAGAGAATGTGGGGTATCACATGAAAGAGCGCAGTTTGCACATTCTCAGAAATTTTTTATTTTTTTTAGGCCGCATAGTTTTCGAAATTTGATGAAAAATTAAAAAAAAATACCGCTCCCCCTCCATAATCTCCGAAGTTTACAAAGAAAAATAATCTGAAATTATTCTATGTGACAGAAGTTTATGTAAAGATTACAGGAAAAATAAAACAAAGTCTCTAAAAAGCATACTTTTTCAGAAATCATCAACAAAAGTTACATTAGTTCCACTATTGGTCAAGAGATGGCGCTGACCTAAAACTGCAATATTCTACACCGCAGCGTGCAGTGTTAAAATTCTTTGACGAATATAGGCCTCGCTGATCAAAATTTAAAAACATGATGCCACGGAACACTCGGTGCGGGAGTCCGACTCGACTTGCCCGGTGTTTTTTTAATGTTTTTTTTTTTACATTGTTCTTACATAAAGAAGCAACAAGAATAATGTACCCAAGATTTTGTAATATCTTGATTTAAAAGAGTGTCCTTGGAGTTTCTTGCCCGTTCTTCTCCATAGAGATCTACGTTTTGGAATGGGCAACTAGCTTCAACTTTCTGACTAACTGATCGACTTCTTGACAATTCAAAAGTGTCTGTAAATGGTTTAATTGAAATAAATGCTTTGAGTTTTGTGTTTATTCTTCCGTCGACAAAACCCGTTTCTATGGTGGTCATACTACGTGTGCTGAATGACTAGTACCGTTGAAAAATTCATAAAAATGACAGAAGTGTGTGTAGCGCAAACTGAACAATTATGTGAGGGTCAGCTCAGTCCTCCCCCTCGAACTCTCCGTCCGTCCGTCCCTCGCCTGTGACAGTTGACGTGTATTCCGTTGTGTCCGTATAATCCGTCAGTTCCTCAGAGATTGCAATTAGTTCTGGAACAGAATTAGATTAATAAATTTACTTAGCGTCAGCACAGACAGAGTCGCAAACTGCTCAAGCAGTTTTCTAAGGGTTTGAAGGGTTTTTTTTAAAGGAGACTGGCACACCGTACTGTTACGCCATTTTGAAAATGGCGGCCATGCTTGAAACTTATATATAAATCGATAGCTGACATAATTTTTATTATTTATATTTTAATAACAAGTAACAAAGGACTCAAATTTATGTCAGTAACAATATTTCTTAACAGTCAGTAAAAACCTACACACTTGACCTAACATACAACAACATATAATCTTATGATACCTACTGATCTATATTTTCCTTTTAATACAAACATTTATATTTTTAATAGCTGATGATTTAAGAATTGTATAATAGTAATTTATAAATTTCTCTAAAATCTAAATAAGTGTAATAATAGTGATATAAATAATTTTAAATGTTTGCATGCCTATTGGTAAAATGTGGCTGGGCTAAATAATTTTAAGAACTATTATGTATTACCCATATTTGCAAAATAAAATTCTATTCTATTCTAACACTGCAATATTGTTCATTTGAATCCCTGCTATAAACTCAACACCGATGTGGAAAGTTTGCAGCAGCGATACACCGCAATACAATGTTGGGGCTGGCCCGCACCCGGCGCTCCAGGGAGGCGCATCTTTTTCGCATCCTAGAAGAAAACATAGACCCCATAAAGTGTCAAAATTATGTTTCCGAGATATTAACGTTGTTCACGTGAATCACCAACTTTGAATTGAACGTTAATATCTCGGAAACCTGACACTTTACGGGGTTTGGTCTTGATGTCAGCTACGGATTTATATAGGACACATGCGTGGCCGCCATTTTGAAAAAAAAAACAAAATGGCGGACAATCCCCTTTCGGTTTCGGTCTTCGAGAATAACTGCACATAAATACATTTTATAAGACTGCTAGTACTACTCTACCGTGTACTGGATCATCCGGTTCAGCGTCACACTTGCATTTCTTCAACTCCTCAAGCACCCTCAGCTCTGAAGGCAGCAGCCTCTTTTCTTTTTCAGGCGGTGGGGCTGAAGAGAATACAATAGAGAAATTGGTTGAAGTTTCGTAGCGTGAAAACAGTCAACGAGATGTCGGTCATAGATTCGAACTCAGACAGGCATTTTCCTTTGTGTAAATTATTTCATGACTACTCCTCTCAAAACGGCGAAGAAAATGAACCAAAAACTCGAAGACATGTTATATCCACCAACCCGCACTGGGCCAGCATTGTGGATCAGATCCGACTCCTTTTCACAGACAGTGATTGGTAGTGTGTAGAGGCATGACGAAGAGGGTTTAAAGTTCACTCATCCTCCATAGAAAAGGGAGAATCATCCGACCAGGCGGGTGTCGGTGGTGGGCTACTGCCTGATGATTGATGTCGGGACCTTGTATATATGCTAGTTGTTAAAGTTTAATCTCGCCGTAAGGTCGGCGTCTGCGACCGTAACTTGTCACAGCAATGCCACAAACACACCAGAGTGCCTCTGACCTGACACTCAAGGCATAGACAAGTAATGAGGTTACGCCTGGCGCAGATTAAAAACAAAATATTATTTGCTATTATTTTTACATATTATTTATTTATTTCTGTAACTGCCCGTGACATCACAGCGGGCCCTAACAAAATACTAGCGCTGCAACATTTATTTTTTAAATGTTGCCGCATCATGCTGAGATAGGAGCCTTTTGGCCTCGTATAGGACTTTCTGTTTCATTTTCCTTATGTTACTTTTTTATATAACTAGATTTTTTATTTTGCTGTGTTTAGTTTAGTTAGTGATCTTCCTGTACGAGTCGCAATAAATACTTTTTCTTTCTTTATTTCTTTCTTTCTTGTTCGGTAAACTCTACTTGCGCGATGAAGGATTTTACGTGACGTCAGTGTGATGCGTAGTTCGCATGTGGCGGTACATGCCGCCACAGAGTGTTACGCAATCAGGGTGCAGGTGTGCGTTGGTCAAGACTTACCGAATCCTATTTTTATTTTCTTGGGAGTTTTGGGGGCGGGTTCTTCCCCCTCTTCCTTGCAGTAGCAGGGCCCCAAGGCCGCCAGGCGCGCCGCTTCCTCCTCCGCGCGACGTCTCAGTTCCGAAGGCAGCTCCTTAGGACCTGGGCAGTGTTGCAAGTTGTAGAATACTATTAGCCAAGGGGAAGGCCAAAGAAACGATTGATGGACTTTGCGAATGATATGGTTAGAAAGAGGGTGCCTACCGAAATGACGAATAAGAGTGAGTTTATACCGCGACGTGACGCGGCGCGCAGTTTTTAAGATAGCAATACAATAAGGGCCTAAAAAGGCCACTGGCAGTTTTTTTTTTATTTGAAATGGGTTTGCTCTTGACTCTAGTCTAGGTCAGAGATGACAGAGACGAAGTTTACGATGGAGTGAGCTCACCCAGAAGAAGCCTGTTCACTCTTACTTTGAAGAGATTCGGGTTGTATGCACTCGGAAACACAAACGCAGGTAGAGAGTTCCACTCTTTTGCTGTGCGCATTATAAAGGACATTTGAAAACGCTTAGTGCGAATCGGTGGTACAGCAACTAGGCAGGGATGATAACTTGCAGTGCGTCTGGATGTCCGAAGGTAGAAGGGGGCCGGTGGAATGAGGTCGTGGAGAATCATAAAAGGATAACATTATAAATCATATTGGACAGTTAACTGTTAAGTTAATCGTATCAAATCCCGTTGGTGAAGGATTTTACAGTTATTGTTTTTTTATCTGTGCTAAAATACCAATCAATCCAATCCAAGTCCAATCCCAATCTCTTTGATTATACCAACGTAGTGCAGCGAAAAAAAGAAAACACGGACTGTCTTCGCCATATTATGATTCATAATGTTATCCTTTTATGATTCTGCCAAAGTGACCTTTTTAGGTCCCCAATACGTAATTTACATTGTTGACCAGACAAATTTTACGAACATATGAAACAATGTATTAGTAATATCCTTCAAAATGATTCAGAGATAGTGATTTTCTTCAGATTATGCTTGATAGAATATTACGCAGTTAGTGTGCTATGTTGTGGAGGTCAGATAGACAGTCGCTCCATGTTACATACTGGTATTCAGTTGCATCCGGTTAGACTGGAAGCCAACCAATATAGTTGGGAAAAGGCTAGGCAGTTTAGATTAGATTAGATTTCTTTATTTGTTAAACATTGTATACATACTAGAGCATGCAAGATATTACATAGTTCGAGTCCAATCATGTTTAGCCGTAAGTATCGGCGTACAAATATTTCCATAACAATGAAAAGAATTAACAATACTAAAAATCGAAAAATGCAATTACAAAGTTTTAATTTAGAAACTTTACAAATTAGAAATTATTTTTTAATACAGTTGCTCAAAAAGTGGCGTATTGCAGGGACGTATAGCGTTCGGGATGTGGGCTATTACATACTCGTGCTTTTTTTTACCTTTCCCGAACTCGTGCGTTCTCTTTCCTAACTGTCAAAATAATGTCTATTAAAAAGAAAAACCAACCATGAAGTTTTTACTAAAAAAATTAATAGAAGTTTTTATGATTCATGTAAATACGTATATTTCTAAAAAGAAGCTACTAATTTGTTTCAATATCAGATTTAATGATTTGATTTCATGAGTTAGGTTAGGTTTCATTTCATTTCATCTCATTAAATTTCATTTTCATTTCATATTACTTAATAAAAAAATTCTACTGAAGACTTGGCTGTATGGGCATAGTTCCCTTTGCCTACCAGAATGGGTGAAGAAAAAAAATCTCTGCTTATATTCTACGGTTGGCGCCATTGCTTAGTTGAGTTTATTGTGTTTTTATTATTTCATTAAATTGCTTCATTTTTTCGCAACTGTATTAAAAATAGTCGTTCAGTACAGTACACGTGCGAAACCGTCATTACAACTTGTTCCGACTGTCATTTGTCGGAACTCTTTGCAATGACAACCTTTCCGCACTTGTAATGAAATATACTATTTTTATGTTATAATGTCAAAATTCAATTTAAGGCAAACAACTTTAATGTCATTCAAATACAAGAATAATGTCAAATTTAAGTTACTACATGTCTGTCATTAAAAGATTTATGTCAAATTTACAAGATAGATGTCAAAATTACAAGATTAATGTCAAAAATTACAGGAAGTATGTCAACTACTTCAACTTCAACTCTTGATTAATGGCTTTTGTGGAATAATAAACACCATAATTTTGCCAATTTCACGTACTAAAATCCACTAAATGAAAAAATTTAATCTCTCTGACACGTGTGACAGCTATCGGACTCTCGACCGAGGTCGACCACGACCACGTTAGATGTCCAAGCCACGATCAGGAAGTGGTATGTCAAATATTACAGCCGTGGGTCATGTAAATTTAATCTTAGTGTCAGGAAAAAGTCAAAACTATTCAAACAAAAACAGACTGATTGATATCAAATAACTTACATGTTCCTGGAGGTTCATATGGTATGGACCGCGGTAGTGCGTCGGTCCGACTGTGTCTCGAATAGTAGTGATATTTATTTTCTTTCACTGGTAAAATCTTTTCACCAGTCGCTACGTCAAATGCTGAAAAATAGCAAAAAAAAATGCAGTTTGTAAACAGACTCCGTGGTCATACAGTGGTCGTAGGCACAATTTAATTTAAAACTGTAAAAGGTAGACTGGTAGAAAATGCCCAAGGCATTAAGTCCGCCTTTGTACATTATGTGCATAAAGTTTTAATAAATGAATAAATAAATAAAAGGACTTGAGGACTTACCGACGTCCAAGTAGTGCTTCACATCCAGTGTTATTTCCACTTTTTCATCCACAATGTCTTTGGCTGTTCGCAGTTTTTCCAACGCCTCTGCGCGGTCGGCGCGTGATTTTTTCACAACTGTGTGAAATTTATTATATTAATAACTTATCGGGTCGGGCAAAAGGGTCCCTTGTATAGACGCCAGCACATCAAGCTACTACAATCTGTCAAATTTCTTTAATAGATTTTCAACTTTATCTCTGAAGCATAAGGTTCAAAGTTGATTGGGAAAATTTGACAGTTTCGGGTAGCTTGATGTGCTGGCGTCTTTATCTATTTATTAATACAATGTGAAACTTTTTAGCAACAGTTTCCTAGAAAAGTGGTGACTGAATCAGTAATACAACTTGATAGGTTCCTATAATCCCAAAATGTCAAGATTTCATGAAATAGTCACACTGTGGGATTACTTGGTCTTAGAGAGTTGTGCTGATGACTTTAATGATTATAATTCTGTAAATACATATTTGTTACGGCCGCGATTCATATATTAATCAACGTACAACTTAATACTGACCAGCAAATTCCAAAAAACCTAAAAAACATTGAATTTCGCGGGCTACCCTGGCGCTTTCGCCATAAGCTACTGTTTACTAGAAGTAGAAGTGCGGTGACCGCCACTTGCGGCCGTAATGTCAGTGTGTACCGTTTTTTGACACCTTAATGTCAGATACTGATGACAATGACAGATTTTCATGACGTTCGTTATAAATTTGTAGGAAACGCTCTTGTAGGAAAGCATAGCTTTAGGAAACACCGATCTCTTCTAGTTTTTAAAATATCATTGACGTGTAAAAGTGTTTGTAAACTAACAAACAAACAATGTAATCAAATCCTAGAAGTCAATTTTAACCTACTTCTAATTGTCGTATCGAAATGAAACTTTGTGTGTGCATGTAGTTCGGATGACAAAACTGTAATTTGGTATCTTGGAGCTGATCTGATGATGGAGCTAGGAGGTGGATGGTGGAACTCTTCAGTGGCTACTAGTAAACCCCTCGAGTTTGGGCTCTAATGATTTTTCAATAGATTGGGTTTGGTAACGAGGGTATGGTACAGACGCCAGCACATCAAGTTACTACAATCTGTCAAATTTCTTTAATAGATTTTCAATTTTGTCACTAAAGCATAAGGTTCAATATTGATTGAGAAAATTTGACAGTTTCTGGTAGATTGTTGTGCTGGCGTCCGTACTCTGGTGATGTAGCCAGGAGATGGATAGTGGAACTCTTTTGTGACTTTTGTAAAACGCTCGGGTTTGAGTTTGATTGGCTGGTTTTAAAGCGAACTTTTTAGTTTTTTTTTTAAACTACAATTATTTTTATACTGTGTTCTTACCGTCATCCAATAGATCACTCAGCATACATCTCATCTCGTGTGGCATCGGGAACCGTTCTGACAGCGTCTTCTCCGTTGACTTCGGGCGAGCTGAGAAATATTAGCCAATAAATTACATGACAATTCATTGTATAAAATAAAAGTAAGAAAAAAAAATTATTTGGCCAAAAAATATATATATTTGCAAATACTTAGTGCGAACAATAAAAACAGTTGACTCTGTCGCCGACGCGTATCGCTCGTGTGTATACACACTTACCTCCTTACTAATAAACGTATTATTCAGATGAACAGTTAAACACCGATTTCTCTCTTTCAGTCGTCAGTAATTTGACTTTCGAAAGAAGAAGACAAAGCGTTGTGTAAATATACAGACGCTCCAGGTTAATAAAAATGTGTATTTTTTTTAAATTTAATAAAATGAAGGAATAGTTTTATTAACCTGTATGTGAAAAAGTGTCATTATAAAAATATGTAATAAAATATGTTAATATTTAGAAGAAAAGGAGCTACGTCTGCCAACAAACTGCTTTGCAGTTAGGCGGAGGTAAATATATTTTGTAAAAAATAATTTCTGTAAATAAACACTTTTTCATTTCATTTTTCATTTAGTAACCGTAAGAGTAAATGCAAAATAGAAAGGGCTGTTATAGGTAAACGCTCACTCACCGTGAGAACTACTTCGAACTACGTCGACAACGTGTCGCTAGTGACATTTGAGTACGGTGCTCAAATATACGAGCGGCATGGTGCCGACCCCCCATCCGCATGTAAACATCCTCCGTTGATACATAGTTACATTTTGAAACTCACCTCCCGCGAGCTTCCACCTCCAATCATACCTCGACGGTCTCTCCGTTGGTTCCACCTTGATGGGACAGATTGGACATCGACACTTCCCATCTAAGGCTTCGCCGCAGTTAGTACACATGTCTGTAGCAAAACACATCATCATTTTCATCAAGCTTGTATTACCCGAAAGGAGTACTGAGTAGGCAGTGGTGTAATCCACCTAATTCGTGGTTCCCACTTCAATCCTCTCGTTGTGATAATATCCTAAGAAATGCCTAGTGGAAAAACCCAGTAGTCTCCAGAGTTTGGAAGTTGGCAGTGAGATACCGTCACGTCATGCCTCGAAAAGCATGAGCCGTTGGTTCCGGCTGTCATTCGTAGATCTTTGAAAGTCGCTTCGGGTCGTCAGAATCCCGAAAGTCTGCCAACCAGTCTTACGAAGGGGTATCGTATTACCCAGTGATTGGGTTGTGGAGGTCAGATAGACAGTCGCTCCATGAAAAATACGGGTATTCAGCTGTATCCACTATCAGAGTCGCACCCAACCAACATTTTGACGCTAATTTCCACCTCTGTTATCGTTTGTATTGGTTTAACGGGTGTATAAAAGCGCCCAGTAAAACTTTTGTTTATTCAATGATCATGACTATAACTAAATAACTCATCAAGATGAGTAACGGTAACAAGAAGACATAGTATGACTAAGGTAGGTATAAAAGATAAAAGCTGAACCACAGTAACACTAGGTGTAGTAACTTCAAGTAACAATAAGTACCTAAGGTAATAGTTGGATTTCTAATAAGTCTCACTATTTTCAAGTGTTCTTAAAGAGTGCTAAGTAAATGTTTTATACCACCTATCTTGCCTAGGAAACGTATTATTACTTAAGTATAAACGGTACAGTCGCAACCATCATAGCACCTTCTTTTATAAATTCAAGTAACAGAAATTACTAAAAGTAATATTATAGTTTGTTATAACTCTTTCTACCGACAAGAGCTCTTGAAAATAGTTAGCAAAATATTTTTACCACCTACGTTGCTATAAAAGTATTAATTGCAACTTATTTACAGCTACTTAATTCAGTAATCAAAAACCCCTATTTATGATAGCAATTGGTATTATGGAGTTATTTTTAGAGCCCTAATCGTTACAGTGGGGTTCAAATTTACTTTTATGTTATTCTAAGCCATAATAACACGGAATTTAAACATTTAAATCCCTATTCTGGTATAACAAGTGCTACAATAGTTCTAACTACAGCCCATCCAGTACTTCATGTTCATTAATAGTAATAATAGGAACCTAGGATAATAAGGAGTAGACACCATTTTAAATCAAACATAACCTAAAAATAAATCAGAAAAAAACTAGTTTAAAACTCATATTTTGTTTAATTTTCTCATTTTAAAACGCAAAATATTTACTACAATACACAATGAATGTAAAAGACAGAGCCAATATCCTGTTTTTATCTAAATTTAGATTGAGTGTATGCCCCGCATGATAAAATGCAATTTATTTTTACTTTAAATATCACTTATTTTTAAGGCCCTGCAAAATTGAGACGCAAAACATATATTATTTTCTCAATAAAGTAACCCTCGCAATAAATTTTAGCCATGTGATAAAGAAATCAAACTTCACTCATCGAGATATTGACAATCCGTAACTTGAAATTCACTTAATTTCAACTCCTTAGTTTGCCATCATTTTTGAGAAATAAAGTAACATTTTTGGAACTAATGTATATGCAAAACAATAGAAAAAGAAAACACGCTACAGCCCTGAGTTGCTAATCAACACTGATCAAGATACATAAAGCAAATCCAAGAAAAAAATGGACCTAAAAAGAACTAATATGTTACTATAAAATTTATACCAGTAGACTTCAGAACTTGTGTACCACCTATAGTTTTTATTATAACCATAATACAGACTTTAAAGTGCTTGAAGTAGCTAGATTTATATTATACCACCATTATAGATACAAGAAATTGTTTGCCACTAACGCCACCCTATAACTATTATGTAACTCTCAGTGTTAAAAGAGTGAGCATTAAAATTATTATATTACTTATAGCGCTATAAGACGTGGGCCCAATCGAGAGTTTGTAAGGGGTTAGAGCGTGCTCTAACACCAATTGTTAAAACCATTGTATCACTCTTGCTTGCCAAATTCACTTTTAAATAACTCTTTTATCACCAATTCTTATTACCAAAATGCTAGTTGGGCAGTCAGCTAGCAGAAAAAAATTACTAGAAGTAGGTAGTAGTAGGTGGTGGTGGTGGTGGTAGGTGGTGGTGGTGGCGGTGCTGGTGGTGGTGGTAGTAGGTGGTGGTGGTGGTGGTTGTGGTGGTGGTAGGTGGTGGTGGTGGTAGTAGTCGTAGTTGTGAAAAGGCTAGGCAGATGATGAATCTGTAAGGATCTCATCAGTGTTGTTATATGCGATGCGACGCAGTGGGACGTGGTCCGTTTTATAAAAAAGTGACTGTTATTTTAGCATATTGTGTATCATACGACTTTCAAGCGAACGAAGGCGCGGACAGAACCTATAAAAAAAAACTATTGCTATCTATAGAAACAAGAAAAGAAAGAAAATTTGTTTATTCTGCACAAACAAAAACGCACATTGCAAATAAAAATTTAAAAAATATTAAAAAAAGACATAAAATACACACATAACGTAGTCAAAAGCCTCGTACTCAATCTTAGAAAATGTTGACAATTTTGTCCATTGCTTGATGTCAGGGCCAGGCACCAAAGACAACAAACATTATTATTTTTGACATTGACAATACATATCAATCTGTGATGCACCCGCGACAGCAGTTTAAATATGACAACAAAACGTGAAAACAACAACAATCAAACAAAAACAAAAATACCAATTGCAGAGTGGAAAAATAACTACTTTTGTAACAAAGACAATGAAAGATCGATCATCGCGAGTCTGGTTCTTCTTACCTATCTTAGACTCTGCATTGTCGAGGAGACCGAAGATCGCCTTCCTCGCAGTCTCAATACTCTTATTCTGAAGCTTGGTGATGTGGTGTCTTGCGGCAATCTTCGTGGTGTGGGGCAGCAAGAATTGCTGTACCAATTCGGCCACCAATTCGTTTGTAGTAGCCGTATTTCTGAAAAATTCAAAAAATATATACAAGGTGAAATTAAATTACCTAGCGAAACTCCACAGATGATAAATGATTTTATTTTTGTAAGTAGGTTCGCACAAACACTTTTACACGTCATCATATATTTTTTTAACTAGATGAGGTCGGCGTTTTCGTTTGACTCTGAGAAGAAAGGCCGAAACAAACTCAGAGGTAAATGATAATGGGTGGTTTTGAAGGAAATAGTGAAGGAATTTGCCCAGCTGTGGGAACATTAAACCATAAAGTGCATGACAGCTTCAACAATGTAGAGGAAACCGGCATGTCCTTGAACCAAAAATTCGTAGACATGTGACATCTACCCGCACTGGGACCGCGCGGTGAATCACGCACGACCCCACTCTCTCTTGTAGCGGTATCTACAGCGCCACATGCTAACTACGCGTCATACTGACGTCACGCAAAATCCTGCATCTCGCAAGCAGAGTTTACCGTGCAACTAGCATAGATAAAACTCGGACAGCTGCCCACCAGCAACACCCGTCGGATCCTCCCTTTTCGATAGAGTACTAGCTTCCACCCGCGGCTTCGCCCGCGAGGTATGTCAATAAAAACTATCCTATGTTCTTTCCCCGGGATGCAACCTATCTCTCTGCCAAATTTTACTGAAATCCGTTCAGTGGTTTAGGCGTGAAACGGTAACATACAGACAGACAGACAGAGTTACTTTCGAATTTATAATATTAGTATGGATGAATGAACTTTACAAAGTACACTCTGTTCCTCATACCTCAAACAAAAAAAAACATTATAAGTGGAAAGATTATAAGCTGATTATGTATACCTTTTCTGTATTATCTGTAAGTATGTACTTACAAGTCAGGGTTCTCAATAAACATGTCCGTGTATTTGGCAGCTTGGGCCTCCGCCCTGGTTCTGGCATCGTCCTCAGCGGCCAACTCCACTCCTTCCTCTATGATTTCTTGCAAATAGGCCTCCACTGTTCCTTGTGTTACGCCGAGGACCTAATAATTTGGAATTTTGTGGATTTTAGAGGATAAACTGAACTGTGAGAAAAAAAAAGAACGCTGCAGTAGTTATTTGCGTTTCTTTCTTACTAAGGTACCAGCACAGAGAAGCGACTAGCTATCGACAATTTCTAGCTCAAGAAATGTACAGACGCCAGCACATCAAGCTACCCGAAACTGTTAAATTTTCCCAATCATCTTTGACCCTTAAGTTTTAGCGATAAAGTTGAAAATCTATTAAAGAAATTTGACGGATTGTGGTAGCTTGATGTGCTGGCGTCTGTACAACAGATGCCCCATGTCAGATACATACAGGGTGGCAGGGGGGCATCGACGACCATGGTTTGCAAGGGTGCTGAAGCGAATAGGGAGGCTAAAATTAAAATGCAAGATGGCAGCTGCGAAAATGTTTAAATTTTTCGTCATGGGTGTCGTTTACATGGTTTTTGAGGGTGCTGAGGCTGACGCTAATAGTGAGACTAAAATAAAAATGCAAGATAGCAGCAGCGAAAATTTTTAAATCTTTCGTCATGGGTGTCGTTTTCACGGTTTTTGAGGGTGCTGAAGCCAATAGTAAGACTAAAATGAAAATGCAAGATGGCGGCTGCGGAAACTATCAAGTTTTCGCCATGGGTATCGTTTTCATGGTTTTTGAGGGTGCTAAAGTTGATAGCGAGAAAATCAAAATGAACATCCAAGATACCATGGCGAAACCTCATGAGAGCTTCCAAAAACTTATACTAGATGGCTCTGTATTAAAAACGCGTATTAAATTCACTCTTTCTGTCTCTATCTATTATAATACGAGTGTGTGTGTGTGCGGGTATTGCATAAGGAACCTCGTTCATGAGGGGGTCTCCCAACCACACATGGTTTTTAGGGTTCCGTACCCAAAGCGTAAAAACGGGACCCTATTACTATGACTCCACTGTCCGTCTCTCTGTCTGTCTGTCACCAGGCTGTATCTCATGAACCGTGATAGCTAGACAGTTGAAATTTTCTCAGATGAAGTAATTCTGTTGCCGCTATAACAACAAATAATAAAAATAATACAAAGTTAAAATTTAAAGGGGTATAAACGAAACCTTTTTTTCGGCGTTTTATGCCTTGTGTTACGGAATCCTTCGCGTGTGTGTCCGACTCGGACTTGACCGATTTTTTAAATGTTACTGTCAGAATGTGTCAGTGTCACATTTTTAATTCGATCGGACATGTAAAGAAGATTGCTGAATGCTATTCTGCGGTAGTGAAATTACGAGGCAATTTGCAAGCTGAGTCGGTAAAACAGAAGGAGATTTCTGTGATGAACATATTTTGGCTCTGACTGTACCTGTTTGAACATCTCATCGTGCTCTCTCCGCCGATGTTCTTCCCTCTGCCTCCTGCCAGCCTCAGCGGCCTCTCGCATCGTCTTTTCACGCACTGATAACAAAACCAATTAGCTTCAGGGATCACGGTCTCAATCTGCCAAAGATACCTCAAATTTCCCTACATTTTTGATATTGATTGTCGCTGACTCGCTAAGATGAGATTAAGGTGAATGGGTAGTGGTAGACCGCGAAATTCAAATTTTCTTACGTTTTTTGCAATTTGCAGGTCAGTGTCAGATTGCATCTTGATCAAAATATGATTCGCGACAATAACAGGTACATATTTAAGGAATTATAATCATTAGAATCATTAATATATCTTTCTAAGTTAGATTTCTACCACCAACCACCAATCTCTTATGGAAAAGTGTTAGTGGTAGAAATCTAACTTAGAAAGATGTATTATTGATTCTAATGATTATACTTCTCTAAATATGTACCTGCTATTGTCGCGAATCATATTTTGATCAAGATACAACCTGACACTGACCTGCAAATTGCAAAAAACGTAAGAAAATTTGAATTTCGCGGTCTCAACTACCCATTCACCTTAAGACTAGATTTTAAACGAATTCCGGTAATGGGGATTTTCGTGAAAATTTACGACACCAGTTGGCACCACTTTGACAAGACGTCTTCCAATATAAAATATATGATGACGTTCATCATTCGATTCATTCATTCGTTCATCATTCAGTCATGAGTAAAGAAAACATAGGCTCTTTGACAGATGCCTGGACTTGACGTGTCAGTGCTGCCACCTAGCGAACGTCATTTCAGAAAACCCTCATTAAAACGTTCAACGTTTTTACTACCGGAATTGGTCTTCTGGTTAATGAATCACATGACCACGGTTTGTGGTGTTAGGACACTTACATGCTATTAAGAGGAAGGCGTGCTGTCTCCTCTCCTCCTTCAGTCTTCGGAGCTCTTTCTCCAGGAAGTCCAGTGCGGCCGCCACGGCGCCTCCACAAAGTTCGTCAACAAGAGCTGAGATAGTATCCTCCTGTAAAAATACTCCTTTGTGTGTTATGCCACCCTGGTACCCACCCTCAAAAAGATGTATACACGGACAAGAACAAATGGTATCGTTTTATTGTCAACAATCTTTGTTCTCATTGTATCCACGTCATTATCTGCATAGCCTTTTCCCAACTATGTTGGGGTCGGCTTCCAGTCTAACCCATCTCAGGGCCAGTTGAAAACCAGCGTCGGGCACTGGCTGCTCGGCAGTTTGCTGAACTGGTCCTATTTGGCGCAGCCGTGAGATGCACACTTTTTTTTCAGTTTAGATTTTTTAGTTTCTTTTACAATTTTTATTGTTTGTTGTGTGCACTTGTGGCTTTGTGCTAAATAAACATGTTTTCTTTCTTTCTTTTCTTTCTAACCGGATGCAGCTGAACACCAGTATTTTACATGGAGCGACTGCCTATCTGACCTCCACAACCCAGTTTCTGGGTTATTACCCAGAAACTGGGTTGTCCATATCCGATATGTGGGATACCCATTGGTATGACTGGTTGTCAGACTTTCGGGCTTCTGACTACCCGTAACGACTGTCAAAGAACCACGAATGACAGCCGGGCCCAACGGCTTAACGTGCTTTCCGAGGCACGGAGGGGTCACGGTATGTAAAGATGGTCACCCATCCACAGACCAACCGCGGCAAGGACAGCTTAACCTGATTTACGTATAGGTACAAAACATAGTAAACAATGTATTTTACCAAAACAAAGTAAACAGTTTTAGTCCAAAAAATCTGACCAAATTAAGGTGATAATTTTGTTTGAACTTAAATAAATATTGAGTGATTGTTATTTGTTGTTGTTGTTTGTTTGTTATTTTTCTCATCACCATCACTCTCCTGCCCGTATCCCAATGAAGGTATTCAGAAATGACGTTCGCTAGGTGGCAGCACCGACACATCAGGTCCAGGCATCTGTCAAAGAGCCTATATTTTCTTAAGTCATGACTGAATGATGAACGAATGAATGAATCGAATGATGAACGTCATCATATATTTTATATTGGAAGACCTCTTGTCAAAGTGGTGCCAACTGGTGTCGTAAATTTTCACGAAAACCCTCATTTATTTTCTTCCATACTTCTCTATCAGTCGTCATCTGGGTAGGCAACCCCTTTCTAACCATATCATCACTCACACAGTCCATCCATCGTTTCTTTGGTATTCCCCTACTCTTATAGCCAACGATATTCATACTCAGAACCATCCTCATGATATTTTCCTCAATGAGGGTTTTCTGAAATGACGTTCGCTAGGTGGCAGCACTGATACGTCAGGTCCAGGCATCTGTCAAAGAGCCTTTATTTTCTTTAGTCATGACTGAATGATGAACGAATGAATGAATCGAATGATGAACGTCATCATATATTTTATATTCATTGTCGAAATGGAAGACCTCTTGTCAAAGTGGTGCCAACTGGTGTCGTAAATTTTCACGAAAACCCCCATTAGTGGATTTTTTTTTGTTGCAAGACCTAACCAAATTGGGATTTTATTATCAACTAGCTGTAGCCCGCGACTTCGTCCGCGTGAAATTTCACCCTCCCCCCATTCGCTCTCTTAGGGGATTTCGAAAAACCCTTTCTTAGCCAGACACGAGCGAGGCATGAGCCGCTGCACGTGCTGTCGGCAGATGCAGTTGGCAGTTCGGTTCCAAATGGTACCTTTAGTTGATACCTACTCTTCATAAAGAACTGCACCCTCCGAATTACATGTCTCTAGGACCAACGGTATAGGCTGTGCGTTGATATATCAGTCAGTCACGCTAGATCTAGGTCCAGAACTACAAAAAATCGCTGAACAGACATGATGGTGTTGCAGATAGCACTAGAAGAGATGCTTCTATAAAATTTTAGACCACTGTAAAAAGGCCTCTATATTTTTTTAACAATTGACCAAAATGGCTTTGAAAAACTTGCCTAAAACTTATGTAAATCGATAGCTAACATCAATGCAAACAGAAAAAAAGTCTCTCCGACCGCATTTCCTCGACATCACTTGCGAATGCACTGTGCACTTCGGCTTAACCTTGAATACATGTGTGACTATATAGAAATCTGAATCACTTGGTGGTACCTTCAGTTCAGTTTCAGTCCTCCTCGCGTTAAATTCTCGAGCCTTCGACTCCTCATTAGCAATCCTGACTTTGTCCTCTCTTTGCAGACCATGCGTTGTCTTCAACTCCTCAGTCAATTCCGCAGCCCGGGTGCGTCCTTCATACATCTATATAATTTACGAAAGTTATTAGTAGAGTTTTTTCGAAGGTCCTCAAACTCAGACTAAAAACATTTATGTTAAACTAGTGTTTAGACACCGTTACCCATTACGTCTGCAGTTTCGCTAACTAATTTAATGTGACCCGGTATAGGTTTATTTCTTACCAGATTCTGCACGGCGCGGCCTCGAATGATTCTCTGCAGCACCAACGCCGCTTGGTGGGTTATTTCATCGGAATCGTCCAGCGATTCCACCTCAGGCGTGTCAGGGCGAGCAACGACCGGTTCTTGGCGGGCCTTGAGCACGTGGAGAGGACCTGCCGTCAGTTTCGCAGCACCTAGGCGGGCCTCTGAAAAGAAAGGAGGTTTGGTTTGGTTTGGTTTTTTCAACAACTTTTACTATGGGACCGACCCTGAAATCGTGAAAAAAAATCTGCTGTTCCCTGCATTTGTGTTCGTTTATCTCGTCAAAATGTAGGGAACAGTTGATTTTTTTTCGCGATTCCTGGTTTGGTCCCATAGTAAAAGTTGTTCATAATGATGAGAACGATTACCCTATAGAGGTAATGAGGAACAGGGTGTAAAGTTCATTCAACCTCCATAGAAAAGGGAGGATCCTCCGACCAGACGGGTGTTGTGTCTGGCGGGCAACTGCCCGTTGATTCATGTCGGGCCGTTGTATCTATGCTAGTTGCGCGGTAAACTCTGCTTGCGCGATGCAGGATTTGCGTGACGACAGTATGACGCGTTGTTTGCATGTGGCGTTGTAGATACCGCTACATCACTCCCCCCCGGAGACCGGAGGTCGATAGTGGGCTGAGTCTTGTATCTTGCGATGCTTGCCAGGCCAGCTGAGGTTCCAGTGAGTCGGAACCGGTTGCCGCATAGTTCACGGTGAGTCGGAACTGTCTGCGAAGATGTCCCCAGTGAGTCGGGGTGGCGCTGCGTTATGCTCCAGTGCGTCGGATGTGGTACAGCGCCGAGTTGAGGCTGGCTGCTGCGTCGACCAGGAGAGGGATTGAGCTCTTCTTGTTGACCGGCCGAAAGTGCAGTGTGCTTGCCGAGGTTGCTGATGAGGCTGAGGGTGATGACCAGGTATGCGCGGTCGCTGCATGCTGGTGGTCAGGATACCCGTTGAAGCCGTGGGAGCTGGCTGGCTGGGTGACTCGCCGCTAACGCTTGCGGGAGTGATGATGATGACGTCACGCTGAAGTAATTGCACGAAGGCTGCGCTGACGTTCATGTTCGGGGTCACCAGTATAGAGGTATGAGGAACAGAGTGTAAAGTTCACTCATACTCTATAGAAAAAGGAGGATCCTCCGACCAGACGGGTGTTGTGTCTGGCGGGCAACTGCCCGTTGATTCATGTCGGGCCGTTGTATCTATGCTAGTTGCGCGGTAAACTCTGCTTGCGCGATGCAGGATTTGCGTGACGACAGTATGACGCGTTGTTTGCATGTGGCGTTGTAGATACCGCTACAACCCCTTTTAAGGATTAAAACGATCAAAATGTAAGGGTGTCTAAATCTAAATGAACCTTCATTCCGATATTATAATTTGTTGAGTAGGTAGGTATACCTACTGTTAAAAAATAGGCCAGTATCATTATATTATATTTCTGTTAAGTATCAAAATGATTTATTCATAGTATACACTAGAGACACCACATGTCGAATTATTAAAGGAAGGTCTGTGGCATACCTAACTGTCCGCCATTTAGATCGTTTTTCAAAATGGCGTCCACACCTGTAACCTATACAAATGGATAACTGACATTAATGCAAACAGAAAACATAACAAGACCAAACCCCGTAAAGTGTCAAGTTTCCGAGACGTTAACATTCAAAGTTGATCACGTGACATGCATATTTTTTGCATAAATGTTTGAAATAATCACTTTGAAAGCTTAAAAATCTTCAATCCCCTTTGACGCGCTTTTTCATGATTAACTTTCATGTGCCAGACTCTAGAAAATAATTATTTGACCTTGTATGAACCTTTCTAAAAGCTAAAAATCTCCACTTACTTTTCAAATCATTATGAAGGTTCTCCAAGAACTGCTCGCTCCACTTAGTCTCCCGCTCACAAAGCTCGGTGGGGTCCCGAAGCAGGTGGCGTCCGGAGCAGGTCTTCGTGAGGTCCTTGCCACAGCTCTCCAGCCACGGGGGAGGCTCTGACAGCGCCTTGTGGTCTTCCAGAGCTAAGAATTGACATACTCAATATCAAAGCATTTCTTTGAATTAAATTAATTACAGGCCGAGTTTTGTACCCCACAGGGGGTGCTCTTAGCGTGTAGTCGCTTGGTATTAAAGTTTTTTAAGGCTTGGCTGGAGGCCTTAATTTATTGTGGCACCCGCCCACAGGCGAACCCGGTTAAGTAACCGATAACAAAAAAAAAGCATGCAGTTACAGAGCTACAGTCAAGTACTTACCGAACTGAAAGACGTCAAAATAAATGAGGGCAGCATGATTTTGTCAACCACAAAGGGCTTACCAGGCGATAAAAATAATGTAGGAGATTACACAACAGCGTCGGATCGTAAGTAATCTCTGCAAGTCTCCTGCGCGCCTGGTACCTGTGCCTGACGAGCAGCTGTCAAGTACTAGGAGATAAGAATACCACTGGAGCTCACATAACAGCGTCGGGTTGTAAGTAATCTCCGCATGCCTCCTGCGCGCCTGGTACCTGTGCCCGGCGAGTTGATAAGTACTAGAAGATAAGGATACCACAAAAGCTTATACAGCCGGTATGTAATCTCCGCGTGTCTCCTGCGCGCCTGGTACCCGTGCCTGGAGAGCTGATAAGTACTAGGAGATAAGATTACCACAGGAGCTCACACAACAGCGTCGGGTCGTAAGTAAATCTCCGCAAGTCTCCTGCGCGCCTGGTACCTGTGCCCGGCGAGTTGATAAGTACTAGAAGATAAGGATACCACAAGAGCTCATACAGCCGGTATGTAATCTCCGCGTGTCTCCTGCGCGCCTGGTACCCGTGCCTGGAGAGCTGATAAGTACTAAAAGATAAGGATACCACAAGAGCTCACACAGCAGCGTCGGGTCGTATGTAATCTCCGCATGCCTCCTGCGCGCCTGGTACCCGTGCCTGGCGAGCTGATAAGTACTAGAACATAAGGATACCACAAGAGCTCACACAGCAGCGTCGGGTCGTATGTAATCCCCGCATGCCTCCTGCGCGCCTGGTACCCATGCCTGACGAGCAGCTGTGAAGTACTAGGAGATAAGAATACCACAGGAGCTCACACAGCAGCGTCGGGTCGTATGTAATCTCCGCATGCCTCCTGCGCGCCTGGTACCCGTGCCTGGCGACCGGGGCGTGCAGATCTGACGTGGGGTCCTTGGCCGCATACGTCATAGGGCCGCAGCCGCGTGCCGCCTTCAGACGCGCCACTAAGCCCACGCGACCCCCGCCTTCGTGTATCGCTACTAGTTTTCGGAGCTCTAGAAATAAAGAACATACATGATCAGTCTAAAATCCACCACGCAGGTACAGTGCGAATTGGTGGACGTTATAATTATCATGTCTTCGAATTTTTGATTCTATAAGGACAAGCCCGTTTTCTCGCGATGTTTTCCTTCACCGTTTTGAGAGTACTTTAGTGGTCTTATTTTGCAACAGTTTTTTCAACAATTACCTACTTAGAAATTATGTATTATTTTTCAATCAAAGTAGTAAATATACTAAACGCAATGAATGAATGTATGAACTTTATGTTTGAGAATTAAGGTTTATAATCAAGATATTATGCAATCGCGGCCACCAGAGCGATGTATTTTGTTCCTAATCCTTATTCTAATGCTATTATAGAGGTATGAGGTATATAAATAATAATAAATAAATATGAGGAAAAGGGTGTAAAGTTCACTCATACTCTATAGAAAAGGGAGGATCCTCCGACCAGACGGGTGTTGTGTCTTCATGTCGGGCCGTTGTATATATGCTAGTTGTGCGGTAAACTCTGCTTGCGAGATGCAGGATTTTGCGTGACGTCAGTATGATGCGTTATTCGCATGTGGCGTTGTAGATACCGCTACACTATTGTTGATCGAAGTTAGGAATAACGTAATAGATTTCAGACTTCCACTCACCTCTGTCTCTCGTCTTTCTAATATTGTTGACTTTCCTATCCATTTCTTGCTTTTTCTCGCTCCAGAGCTTCGCCAGCTTCAAGCTAGTGCGGTTGGTCCTCTTCTTGCGCTGGTCCATCTGCAGACGGTGCAGTAGCTCCAGGCGGATGTCTTGGAGCTCGTCTATCTCCTGAAGAGTTGATGTAGGTTGTTACAACGACTTGGAATTGTTCATGAAGACTTCTTTTGTCTGCATTTGTTTTTGTTTTATAAAATTGAGTATATTTTATCAAATAATACTTATTATAAAGGCGAAAGTTTGTGAGTGTGTGTATGTGTGTTTATATGTTTGTTACTTCTTCACGCTCAAACGGCTGGACCAATTTTGATAAAATTTTGTAAGCATGTAGCAGTGACCCTGGATTAATATATAGGCTACTTTTTGTCCCGATATTCCAACGGGATCGGCACTTATGCGGGTAAAACCGCAGGGCGCTGCTAGTTGTTTATATTTCTTTGGCATCAGCCATGAGTATAGTAGTGACAAAAAAGTCCTTACCGCCTTTCTAAAAAGCCAGTCTTTGACGACCACATCATCGATGATGGCATCTCTCCGCTTCATCCATCGAGGGAACTGGCCTCCTTCCACCAGATTCATCCACGCGCGAGCATGACGCATCCTGGGAACCACGAAGTCAGGTAAAGTAGGAACCTAGACCTACATATCATCGCCTAGCCTTTTCCCAATTATGTCGGGGTCGGATCCAGTCTAACCGACTCAGGAAGGAGCTTCATATGTTTGAAAAATTCGTCTGCTCAACAACGTCAATAACGTAACGAATATCTTTGAACTGTCAAAACAAAATGAAAGGCAAGGATCTTTCGGCGCGTGGCCAAAATTGAACTAGCGCCGCCATCTTGTTTTTACAGTTCCGTAGAATAGAATAGGTACTCTTTATTATGTACACCATATAAATTACAAACATAAATATAGAAATTTTACAAAGGGTAACTAACACAATGGGCGTAATTTCTTTTTCTCGTTTTTTCTCTTTTTTTCTATTTTTTTTTCTTTTTTGTGGCTTTTTTTTTCTTTATTTTTCTTTCTTTCAAAAATTTTTTAATAGATTTTTTTCCGTAGCTCAAAAGGAAATACGGAACCCTTATAAGAACAATTCGTTGTCCGTCAGTAAAGACCCTTTTTCTTAGAAACGCGTGGAGTTATCAAGTTCAAATTAATATCAAATACTAAGGACTGCAATCCCTTGAAGCAGTGAAAAAATCAAACTTCTAAGTTAACGCAATCAAAAGATACGGGCCTTTATGTTCCGAAATCAAAACCTATAGGGTACTTCCCGTTGACCTAGAATCATGAAATTTGGCAAGACACAATGACATGTAGCACAAGTAAAGGAAAAAATACGAAAACCGAAAATTTGTAGTTACATTACAAAAAAAAAAGTAATTTTAAAACTATTTACATACCTACAAATTTGTACGAAGCCCTCGGTGCGCGATTCCGACCGCATTGTTATTCAGGCGCCAAAAGAACATTGTAGCATGATGTTAGGTACGCAATTATCCCGCTGTTCTGTTATATATATTGTAACGTTAGGTAACTAGGGGTAGAGAAAATAAAGAAAAGGAAAAGTAAATCTTACTTGTTAATGATGGCCGTGGTATGGAAATCAGCTGGCAGATCTCCAAGGCGGTAAGGAGAGCCTGGACCTAAACACAACAATTATAAATCATCATCTGCCTAGCCTTTTCCAATGCCGGATTAGCCCCTAAGCAAATTAAGCAATGCCTTTTCCAATGCCGGATTAGCGCCTAAGCAAATTAAGCCATGCCTTTTCCAATGCCGGATTAGCGCCTAAGCAAATTAGGCCATGCCTTTTCCAATAATGCCGGATTAGCGCCTAAGCAAATTAAGCAATGCCTTTTCCAGTGCCGGATTAGCCCCTAAGCAAATTAAGCAGTGCCTTTACCAGTGCCGGATTAAACCCCTAAGCAAATTAAGCAATGCCTTTTCCAGTGCCGGATTAAACCCCTAAGCAAATTAAGCAATTGCTTAGGGCATCACGTCTCTAGGGGCACCATAAGGCAGAAACAGCACCGAAACAGTATTTGCTAGCACATGAAAGACAAGGCTGTTTATCAGCAAGATATTACAAGACCCAAAAGGCACTCTAGAAATGTCCCCAATCTTTACAAATCGCTCGTCGATGTTTTGGAAAAATACGAGGCGTCTAGTGGATAGGAGAGCCTACAAGCGTACAGGCGTGGATTGCTTGGAGCATCAAGTAGTCTTAGTCCGGCACTGGCCTTTTCCCAACAATGTTGGGAATTTTGGGATCCGGTGTGGGCCGTGAGCCGGACACACAGTTGGATAAGCGGTACAAGCGAATACATCGAAGCGATATTCAAGTGCGACTTAAGAGTGATCAGGACCTTGCATCAAAAGGGAGGCAGCTCCAAATTTTTACTTTTTACCGTTACTGTTTTTTTCACCTACAATTTTCAAAAGCTTATTTATTTACCGTAAAAACTTTAGCAAAATATGTAGGTAAATATGTTTATATTATATTATACCATATAACTCGTATACATTAGAGTAACCAATAATTTTTAAAAACCTTTTTTCTTAATAGGTACCTGATATTTCTTATACTTGGACTTGCCTCCCTTTTGCTGCAAGGTCCTCAATTGTGTTTCATAATTACAGTACCCGGCGATAAATATTGCAAAAAGACCTTTGTAAAGAAGACCCCTCCATGCCTGGAAAGACGCTTTTCCTTTTATACCTAGTACTAGCTTCTGCACGCAACTTCATCTACGTGAAATTTATGGTCCCCCGACCCACCCCATCGCATTGGCAGCCCACAAGCTGAAATTAGCCGATTGTCTCTTTCCAAAGCTCAATGTGCTAATTATGTATTTATCGCCAGGTACTGTAGTGTGTTTGAGTTGTTATTAGTGTTGTTGATTAAAGTGTCATTTTTTGGTTATTAAATCGGCAGTTTTTATTGTACTTACTACATTGTTATTTACTTACTATATTGTTATTGTAAATAACAATATAACGCTTGTTTTCCCTAAAGGGTCATGCAGAGCCGTCGGTGCTAATACTCTAGGTACTACAGAATACGCACCCCATTCCAAATGATCTAGGTACAGCACTTCCGGTGTTTTTTCGCACTGTTCAGCTACCTTCCCATCAGGCTGCCAAGGTTTCGTCTGTGCTGAAGACTCCCTGAAACACACAATCTAGGTTGAAATTTTAATCATTCTTATCTCTTCATCTGAAAACGTAAAAAAAAACCGGTCAAGAGTGAGTCGGACTCGTGGCACTGAGGGTTCCGAACCGTCATGTTTTTAATTTTTCATCGGCGAGGCCTATATTCGTCAGAGAATTTTAACACTGCACGTGTAGTACTACAGTAGATATCTAGCTGTGACAGACGGACAGACTGAGTCTCACCATAAGGGTTCCGTTTTACCATTTTTGTACGGAACCCTAAAAATTAGCCGTTCACTACATTTTGACGATTTATGCGAACATAAATAAATGTAGGGAACAGCTGATCTTTTTTCACGGTTTCAATTTTGGTCTCATAATAAAAGTTGTTCATAATGATGAGTACAATGACCCCTTAACGATGCCTTTCCACCAGAGATGAGCGAGGATGCGTAGCGAGGGTTGTGTGTGAAACTAACCAATACCAACGCTAACTTAGTTCAAGCTATAAAAATGAAGAGATGTTATTGGTTGGTTTCACAGACATCCCTCGCAACGCATCCTCGCTCATCTCTGGTGAAAAGGCAGCCTTAGAGGATAACGGTGATTAAAATTTCACCCTGCATAACATTTTAATTTTGACAAAAATTATTTTTAGAAAAAAAAATCGTCTTTTATCAAAAAAAAATTGCCGTTTCATATAAAAGTGCAATACCGACGCGGTCAAAATGTATGGGAAATCTACTTTTGAAGTGAAACTTCTTTACGCACGTTTGACTTGGGGAGTAAGCCGGCGAACGCGTGACGTAAGCGTTACGAAAAGTGTGATCGGGCGAGACGAACGGGAGTTGAGTGGGGGATATAAGCAAGAGAAAGCAGTGCGCGCGCATTTTCTTTCTCTCTTCCTCTCATAGCCAAATACGGTCCGTATATCTAAGCACAGTGTAGGCCTATTGTCTGTATCACAGTGTACGAGCAAGAGAGAGCAGTGCGCGCGCACATTTTCTTTCTCTCTTTCTCTTATAGCTAGTAAATCAAATATGTATCTCAGTCAGTAGTTCGTTTGCGAGTTTACTAGCGTTACGCGAACGGTGATTCTTTGGTTATTTTTTTTCGTAATTCAAATAAATGAAAAAAAATTTACTCCAAAACGCGGAGGCGATAAAAATAAATATGCAGACCTATTATATAAATATACATACAGATGGAGCTAAAGAAGTTTCACTTCAGTCGTGTGGTCATACCACTGACGTATATTATTTATACGTCAGTGGGTCATAAGCACACTCGCTTTTTTTTTAAACGCTTGAAAAATTTCAACCCGTGGGTAGTTTAGCATCATGATTGAATTCATGGTTACCTACCATTTGCGCTTCTGTCCCTAGCTGTTACCCTGTATAGGACTGACTTAAGCATTATTGCAAGCAGGGCATCAGAATCTTGGTTGTCTTACCTGAAGAGGCTCTGGGTAGCCCGGTTCCTCGGTTTGCCGGGTGGGGGCGGCTCCAAGACCGGTGTGTTGGGCCGAAAGTCTGGGCTTGCAGACGGTATTGTCATTACTCTCTTCGGCCTGAAAGTAAAAATGTTTGACTAGAAGATTTTAAAGTATTAGCGGAGCTTGTGATGGTTGAATGTCACCTAAAGGGTAATGGAAAGGGCTATGCTTAAAGTTTCCCTACGCGATCAGAAATGAAGAGATCCGTAGGAGAACCAAGGTAACCGACACTGCCCGAAGAATTGCCAAAATTAAGGGGGAAGCGCTCAGCGGGATTGTCCGAAAGGGTTACCGCTGGCCCGGAACATAAAGGACTAAGGAAGGAACACGGGTGGGTTTTAGTCAGTAAGAGTCTGACACTCCCTTCCGCTCCACCCAGAGCGGGAGGGGTCAATTGATGATTTCCCATCCTGAAAAAAAAAGGGGCAAGCGCTAAGGTACCTCGCAAAATTCAAATTTTCTTACGTTTTTTGCTATTTGCTGGTCAGTATTAAGTTGTACGTTGATAAAAAATATGAATCGCGACCGAAACAAATATGTATTTGCAAAATTATAATTAGAATCAGTAATTCAACTTGTTAAATTAGTATAATCCTAAAATGTCAAGATTTCATGAAATAGTCATTCAGTAGGATTACTTGGTCTTAGAGAGTTGTGTTTATGACTTTAATGATTATAATTCTGTAAATACATAAATTTGTATTTACAGAATTATACCACCCTCCAAAATGAAATATTTGCCTCGCCTTGAGAAAAACCCTACATCCGCGCCTGGCTCGATGAGCCATACGGTACTATACTAATTAGGTACTTACATGGCGGTGAACTTATAGCAGTCCTTCCCGCTGAACTCAGGTGCTGGTAGACTTCTGGCTTCCTCCATACGATTAACATAGGCGGTGTAGGATCTGTCGATATGTTCGGGCAGTCGGCAGTTTGGGTAGTACACTGCAGGACAGGCAATGTTAGTATACTGACTCTTTTCAACCGACTTCAAAAAAATTGGTTCAATAGTTTAGGTGCTACGGTGGAACACGTAATTACAAACATACATACATGGACTGCTAAAATCATAACCCTTCCTTTTGACTTTGCTGTAGTCGGGCAAAAAAGGGGGAGGTTCTCAGTTCGTCGGAATATTTTTTTAATACGCTTTTATACTTGCAACTAACAAACAATGTAGTAAAATCTTAGAAGTCAATTTTAACCTACTTCTAATTACCGTATCGAAATGAAACTTTGTATGTATATGTAGTTCGGATGACAAAACTATAATTTGGTATGTTGGAGCTGATCTGATGATGGAGCCAGGAGGTGGATGGTGGAACTCTTCAGTGGCTACTAGTAAACCCCTCGAGTTTGGGCTCATATGATTTGTTTTGACGGATCCAATAGATTGGACGCTTGATTTTTTAGTATGTTTAAACTAGTACATATTTTTTAATATAGTAGGTTCCCTAATTACTCGAAAACGGCCGCACCGATTTGGAAAACTCTTTTTTTGTTTGAAAGGGGTAAGGGGGTAAAGGGAAGGTTTGTTTCTCAGGTGGTCCCATTGGTGATGGTCAGGATCTGATGATAGGATCCTGAAGAAATCGAGGGAACTCTTCAAATAGGCACACCTATAGCGATTTGGGTATTTTTTGGTTGTGGTAACAATAACTACAAAGTAAAAAATACCTAACTTTAATTTCGGAAGTTGTTGTCTTTGGTTTTGTATTTTCGGTTTTTGCCACCGACTTCCGAAATTATTTTTCACTTTGTTGGGTTTTTTTCAGTTTCTGATCACTCTGTTGACGTTTTCATCAGACACTCAATCTCAGCACAGACCATACCTAGTTAGTTTTGAACATAACTCACCAACTTTCATTCTGGGTCGGAGACTATGTTCTGAGAACATAGTATTGTATATTGGCTGTAACACCTGGAAATAGAGAACACAATATTTCAAAGTCCTATATCGGCAAATCCCCTGGATTTATAGATCGATAATATCGCATGCGTTATTGCGATAATGTGTCCCGTTCCTTGTCACACAGCTGCGTTTTTATCTTACGATATTTCTATCGTGTGTAATAGTACGATCCGCTTTGGCAACACTGTTTATCAGACTTTTGGGCTTCAGACTACCTGTAATGACTGTCAGAGATTAAGGCGCTCCACCCACTGCACCGCGCCCCGTCGCGTAGCGCGGTATGGCAGATTTTACCATTGTATGCAAGTATCTCAATGTATATAGAAAAAATCACGCCTAACACAACACACACTGCCGACGCGGAAGCGGAAATGCGCGGGAAGGCGCCCCGCGCGCAGTTTCTGCCAATCTGCGCGGGAGCGCGGGGCGTGCCGCGGGATATGACACACCGGCTCCGCAGTCCCGGGCGTGACTTGATACCTACTGTAAAGATGTTTGCACGATGGATCTCGACGTAGACAACTCGACGAGGCGGTCGTAATCTGCATCACCGCGCGGGGGAGCAGATTACACCGCTAAGTAAGGCAGATCTGCGCCTCCGTCGCCGCGCGCGTTATCCGTCGCTCCGCGCAACGCGGCGGGACGCATCTTCAGTGGGTGAACCGCCTTACGAATGACTGCCTACATGCTTTCCGAGGCATGTAGGTAATGGATGGTCACTAATCCACGGACCTTAGCAAGCGTTGTTTAACCTGTTTGCTACTCTATGGCATAAAAAGTTTGTAATGTTCCCACTGCTGGGACACAGGCCTCCTCTCGGCGAGAGGGAGTGGGCCGTGGGCCACGCGGGCCCAGTGCGGATTGGCAGATGTCACATGTCTTCGAATTTTTGGTTCTAGGACATGCCGGTTTCCTCACGATGTTTTCCTTCACCGTTTTGAGAGCAGTGGTGATGAAATAATTTACACAAAGTAAAGCGCCTGTCGGGGTTCGAACCTACGACCTACAACTCGTAAGTCGCGGCCGTTACCACTTGGCCACTACTGCCGGTCGATTCTGTAAAAAACTCACCGTGAAAACTTAGGTGAAGTGAGTTTGCTTTTGCTAGGAATTGACACTATTGACAGCTCACTCCACGCTCACCTCACCTAAGTTTTCACGGTGAGATTTTTACAGAATAGCACCGCTGCTCTCTGTAACAAGTATAGATGCTTACCAATTGTGAGGACGCCATAGCTGCTTTGAATGCGGTCCGCGCGTAGTCGCGGGCACCCGACACGATGAACGCCGAATCTGACAACAAGTACAGGAATAAAATCGGTGAAAGGTAGAAACTGAAAGCTTTCAAACGTGCTCCATTTACCCATTTTATATTCGCCCGCCGACTATCTACTAGCCGATGCCTGTGCTGTGTAAAAATCGTAGCATTATGCTGAGATAGAAGCCTTTTTGGCCTCGCACGGGTCTTTTTTTATCCATACCAAAATTTTGTTTTTTGGTAACTTAGTTATTTAAATGCTTCTTTTTTATTATTTGTATTTCCAACGCCCTAATGAGGGTATTTTGAAATGACGTTCGCTCAGGTCCAGGCATCTGTCAAAGAGCCTATATTTTCTTTAGACATGACTGAATGATGAACGAAGGAATGAATCGAATGATGAACGTCATCATATATTTTATATTCATTGTCGAAATGGAAGACCTCTTGTCAAAGTGGTGCCAACTGGTGTTGTAAATTTTCAAGAAAACCCCCATTACCCCGCTGTACAGTCACGAGAATAAGTATGTATACGCTTGGCTTTATTCAAAGACGATTTTCTCCTTTAGTTTTGAATGAAATTTTATGTTATTACGTACAAAGTGTTTTCGAACCCATAGGTTTGTGTAAAGTGTCGTATTTCAACGTTGCATTCGTTATTTCACGAAAAAATCTCATTTGAAAGTTGCCAAGTGTTGACACATTAGTGCTCGTGACTGTACGTGACTCTGATAAAAAGTTTACCTAATTTTTTTCTTTTCTTTTTCGATTCTGAGGCCAGCCCAAGTAGCACAGAACTGCATTATAAATTTTCACATAAGGCCCACAGCGTAAATCTAAGCATTTATACCGACTTATTAGAGTTCACCCAAGCAGCAATAGCTGTTTAGAAAAAAAGAGGCATAATATAACGCTTTCTTCTGTACTGTAAATCTATTAAACACCACAAACACGCCACAGATGTCTCTGTTATTCAGCGTTTAGTAGTGCAGTACCCTATCAGCTGCAAGAGCACATGTTTGTGAACACAAATAATGCAATTCACTGAATAAAAACCCAAGTGTGTACAATAAAACCGTTGCATTTTAAGAGAGAACATATGAACTACTATATGGTAAGCAATTACTTTGTGAAGTCATTTAACAAAGCTTTAATGCTTTATGCCGCACACTGATAAACTTTTACCCTATTAGTCAGGTGTTACTATACAGTCGAATAACGGCATTTATTTAGACCAAGACAGAACTTGTGAACTTTTATGCAGTTACATAGCAGCAAAGCTGTCAGCCATTCTGTCTTGGGCTGAATAATTTGACTTGTGTAGGCATTTATTCTGCTGATTGAATTATTATGTACCTAACCGTGAAATTAATATTTCTATACCAGGTCATTTTGTCAATTTCTTGACGTCTTTAGTTATTTTACAAAATGTGGAAAGCCAAAAAAAGAACTGGTGGAATACGCCTTAAAATTAATGCAGAATACTTAAAAATTATAAATGGAATTCCATCTAATGCGGGAAAAAAACAAACAACCTACAAATTTAATGAGCCTTAGTCAAAACATAAAATTCAGGCTCCGTATTCTGGAGTAATGTTATAGTATGGAAAGACATGGATTAAATTACAGCCACAGGTTAGCAAGAGCGCATCTAGATTTAGATGGAACAACGTGTTTTTCGTCCGAATGTAATATTAGTTATGGCCAAGAGTCAGCAAGCGCGCAACGAATATTGGACGAGACGGGTTCCGTATGTAATATTTATGATGACGAACGAGATTGTCCCAACGATTCAGACAGTTCAGACACGAGTGCATCTGATAAACATGATAAAAGACAGGAATTTCAATCAAAAATAAAAAAAATGGGGCATATCAAAAAATATCGCACAAACAGCCTTGAACGACTTAGCAAAAATAATAAATGATTTTGTCCCTAAAAAGTTTCCAGTTGAACAACAAAGAAGAAGTGTTTGCCTATCCAATAAAATCATCCCGATTTGGAATATATAAATCTAATAGCCTAAAACATTGCGATAATAGTGTGGTTGTGTTAAATCCTAAAGATATAAAATGTAAATTTGTATGTATTCCTCATAAAGAATACCACTACTTCATAAGTTCATACCACTAGAACATACTGTTTGAAAATAATACACAAAATTGCATAATGATTGTTTTAATTTTTATTTTCTTTCGTCATTAAAAATTATCTTGCACAAGGCAGTTTTACCATAATCATTACACAAACAAACTTGTATAATTATTATTAGGTACACGAATTTCCTACATCACACTAATTGAAAAAAATACCTCACCTTTTCAGTACAGTTGTACATAGTTATAAACATAACACGTTCTTCTATAAAATAATTTAGCAGAGAAGCTCCAATCAAAAATACATAATAAATAAGTAAATACGCAGTTTAACAAAATCAAGTCAACACAAAAATATTAAGAAAGAACTAAGAAGTCGATTAATAGTCTTAAACTCTAGGCTCTCCGTCGTTATCATCCCCAGCTCTTGGATCTGCGTCAGTATTATCTACATCTCTATGCTTTTCGGCATTATCGTCATCAGTTTTAGTCTTCTCCATATTTTTGCTATTATTTGCTTCAAGCTGGTTACTATAACCGTCTTTATTACCTTCAGGCACGATTGCTTCGTTGTCTACTTGTCCTCTTAAATTTTTGGATTTACGGACTCGTTTTGTTGATTCTCGCAAACCTTGCATAGACTGTTTGGTTGCGTTCTCATCTTTTAATAATTTCATGGGGTATTTCGTACTTATCGGTGGCCACCGTAGAAGTCCCTTAGTTTCCCACAGGGCAGGAACGACTGACAGAGTGGCCCCTCCCTCTATAGTCTGAATAATTTTGTAAGGCATGTTCTGTAAAAAAACAACAAAATCATATGTACTTAGGTATTATTCAAGAAACGAAAGGTATGGGCTCCTTTAAACAATCGCGACACGCGATAAAATCGCGTGCGACACAAAGGCAACGCAAGTCGCGCGACGAGCAGTGCCTTTGTGTCGCGCGATTTATCTATTTAATTAAATTATATTAATAGCTATTTAAATTACAATTTTAGATAAGTACTTGACGTCGAGTAATTACTAATTACTAAAAAGGGAATAAAAATGGTTTTAGCAGAACCACAGCGGGACCCTAAAAGCTTGGATCCATAATGGTGGTTATCTGATTATGTGAACCACTACTACTATTCACATCGATCCATGGCTGATTTGTTTCTCACAAGTGTTTAACTATTTTACTATTTGCTGAATGATAGGCCACATGAGAACACCCGTACAGACCTCAACAATAAATTAAGATTAAAACTGTTCACTTGCCATCCGCCATTTTCACTACGTGACTGTGAATTATTGTAAAATTTTATCTTTTTATTTTGGTTTATTTTAGAAGATATCGATTGGAATTGATTTGGTTTACAAATTATTTACACGTAACCAGCTTTTTATCAATTTTTTTGTAAAAAACCATAACATTTATTTCGTTTAATGTCCATTTAAATTAACTTTCTTTTAGTATCTAGTGGTATTATGACGGCGCGTGAAAATTTTGAACTAAACATGTATGATATTTCACAGTAAAGTTACCTCCCCAATAAGATTTCAAACATAATAGGAAGAAATCGAAGTTTTACTTACCTTAAATTTTATTGTATTCACAAATGACACTTGAGATCTTGCACACAACACTTATACACTTCATGTTTAACAAATTGACAGTTCATATTAAAGAAAAATAAATAATAAAGTTATTGCATTCCATAATTTCGCTCAGAGTGTACTTTCAACTGTGTAAAAGCATATAAAATGTACACATTCGTCTTTGTCGCTGTATTATAGGTAACACGTGACTTGTTAATCAGGCAATTTTCAGCTCTTGGGATGATTGTTACACACATAAATGCTAATATGATGTTGATATAATTCAATTATTTTATAATGGGAATTCTTATACAGCTATGTGCTGCATTATTTGTGCCCAAATTAGAATTATATCAGCAGAGGATGCGCTGCCTACGCTGTTATGCAGCAAGTTTATGCAGCCAATGCTTTCACGGTGCACTGTGAAAATGCTGTTATAAAGCACTTTTGTGCTACTTGGGAGTGAACGGGTTTCAAGACAGGACGACAGGGTTCCTATCACTCTAAATACCTAAGTGAAGACGTCTGTGGTCGGACACTCTCTTTCTAAATACGAAAGAACGAATCAGTGATGTGTTTTCTTTGTCATAGGTATGTATGTCGAGCCTTATTTCTCTATGACACAATGAACGAAACCGCGCGAAATGAACGCTTTAGGACGTGGTTTCGAAAAAGGAATCGTTAAGCGGTCATAGTGAATTAGGCCCCAGCAGGGCCCAGTAGGTGCTCTTTCGCATTACTACAATTAAAATAATGGACTTACCGTAAAGATAATCATGACAGCGTATTTGAGACACAGTGTGTTTCTTTCTAGGAGCTTCGTATAACGTGTCGCCGCTCATTTTGTCACTAAAATAATATTAATAACAAAATAATCTGTTATCCTATCTGTTGATGTCAATATTGAAGTAACAAATTAGGTTGCTATGGCAACGGATGGTTTGTGAAGGTCGCTTTTCATCTGTGACTATAATCTTTGTAGATTATAATATACCCGTTCACATTTATTTTACTACTAGCTGTTACCCGCGACTTCGTCCGCGTGGAATTTAACAAAAAAGCTCAGTCCGCAGAGTTTACGATAACTTATTAATTCTGTATTCCGCGTAAAAAAATCCTTATGCTAATTTTGAATTTCGGACATTGTGACCAATCTCAGTGCAGATCAGCATTCGGCGCGGGAGATATTATAGAGTACGCGTGTTTGCGCAAACACACAGGTGCACTCACTCTTCTCTCACTCTCAGTCCGATGGGACAGCAATCCGACAGGAAAGAGATCAGACACAGGACTAACGGCTTAACGTGCTTTCCGAGGCACCGCCAACTTCCTAACCTCCGGGCACAGAGTACTTTTATATCTATGGCCTCCGGGCTGTGACTAAGAAATTCCCCATTACAAATTACCTAATGAACAGTTGAAGTAATTCTTTGACAGATACGTATGAGAAACGTTATTTTAAATACCTGAATTGTCCCTCTATACTACGTAAAAGATAGCTTTATCTCTACGACATAAGTCAAACTGACATTCCTAGGGTTGTCATGATATAAAAAAATGTCGATAGAAATTATCGACGTTTCTTACTATTATCGATGCTAATGTAACATTTAATTGGGTTTAATTTAATTACAAACGTTACTAAATTAAACGAATATTTGAATATAAAATACATTTATTCTCTTAACGGAGTACAACCCAAATCCTTATCTGAATCAGTTTCTGAATCGCTAGAACAATATCTTGTAAAATTATAAACTCTTGTTCGCAAATATTATCAAATCGGACGTCCCAAATGAAAAAAAATATTATTTTTTAATAAATAAATAATTTTAAATTAAGTTTTATTTAATATATCGATAGTTTATAGTCTGTGGTCACGTTGATTCATCGCCCATCACTAAGTAGGTCGGCATGCCCATCAGGGGGGGTACACTTAGTCAAAAGGCAAAGTTGCGAAGAACGATACGCCATCTCCCAGCGTTGGATTCAAACTTTTTTAACATTGTGGATAAAACAGTACATTAATGTCTATTAAAACCACTAGATGGCAGTTGAAACTAGCTATTATTTTATACGTTCCATTCTAAGTAGAATACAATTTAGAATTTGCTTGTACTTTATTTCAAAAAGTTATTTCTGGGTTCGAAACACCATATTTCGATATATTTTTGTAGGTAATTATATTATTTTTGTACTTGTGTATTCCTGACTAAATTCCTGATTTTATTTTTGCTAAAAAAGAAGGATGTTTGAATTCAGTTTGACAGTTTGCGTAGTCATTTTTCCTCTATGGCGTAGTCTTATTCTATCAAAAAGTTCTCTGTGGTAGTCTTACAACGGACGGTTATTTTCGTTATTTTCGTAGTATAAAAACGTTCGAATTTACTAGCCCACGTTGAGTTCACTTTCAGATTCTGTTAGTATTTTTGTATCATCACATCATAATGATGAGAATACTAGCAGAATTTGAAAGTGAACTCAACTTAATTTTAAATCTATGAGCTGAAGTGTACCTACCTAGAAACCTATATCTATACATGTATACACAGATTAGTTAGATCCGCCATTGATAGATGGCGCTTTTGCTATGGGGGCATAATTTCCGCGCGAGAGGGCTCTCTTTTCCTGTATAGTTACTATACTCTTTGATGCCCATAAAGTATGACATTTACAGGTACTGTCTGTACTACTATGAAATTCAGAACTTCATAGGCGTGATTTTACTCACAGCTGTCGCAGAGATCAAGCTATCTTTTACGAAGTATAGTGAAGGTCGCGGCTATCCGTTGAATACGCAGAACTGTGGGGTGATTGTGTAACACTAACAGAGCAATGCTTTCAGTTTGACAGGTCTGCAGCATACATTGCGTTATTTGCGTTGTTGAGCGGACAAACTTTTCGAACATATGATGCAATGGATTATCTATATCCTTCAAAATCATTCAAATTGTGATTTATAGTGTGCCAAGTAATTAGGGTGTCGGTCGATGTGGTGATACTTGAGGGAGGCCCATGGCCAGCAGTGGACGTACCTAAATCAAATTCAAATGTTCAAATTCAAATTACTTTATTAGTCACAATTTGTACAGGAATAGAGTAGACTGTGACGCCCAAACTAGGCATTTGCCTGTATCTTGGGAGCAGTGTTGCGACATTTTCAAATTTAAGTGGTACAGACGCCAGCACATCAAGCTACCCGAAACTGTCAAATTTTCCCAATCAACTTTGAACCTTATGCTTTAGCGATAGTTGAAAATCTATTAAAGAAATTTGACAGATTGTAGTAGCTTGATGTGCTGGCGTCTGTACATAGTGCATAGTGATTATATATGGCAAGACAGGAAAAGAGAAACTAAAATTTAACTAATCTAAAATCATTTTAAAATAAAATACACTTAGAACAATCAGCTCTTTTTAAAATCAGATTCTTATATACTCTTTTTGCTTCATCCACGAAAACCTAGAAAATCGTCTCTTACACGCTATTTTCAACTTTGAACCTCAGTTCATTTTCAATTTATCAAGAACACAGCACAAATAAACATCACTTGCAGGCTATTTTGAACTAAATCTCTGTTGTAATTTAGTCCATTTTCAATTTATCAAGAACACAGCACAGAGAATCATGTTGCACGCTGTTTTAAATTCTATTGCAATTTAAATTTGGTTTATTTTCAAGTTATCAAGAACACAGCACAGACAATCATCTCTTGCTTGCTATTTTGATCTCTATTGCAGTTGAAATTTACTTAATTTTCAATTTATCAAGAACACAGCACAGACAATCATCTCTTGCACGCTATTTTGAACTCTATTTCAATTGCGATTTAGTTCATTATCAAAGAAAACAACATTTATTTCATTTCATAACTAATTTATTTTCCTTCAATTAATTGTAGTATGTATTTACAAAACTTACAACTACCTTACATTAACTAGAATTAAGTTTCAGTTTTAAATTGTATTGCTTTTGCTTTCCAGCGTGTATTAAAATAGCGTCCGTTTTTTTTCTGAATGGTCCTGCTCTGACATCAATTACGCCTGATGGAAAGCGATGGATGACGTCTATGATGGAACGAGCGTGCCAAGAAGATGCCTGTTCACTCTTGCTTTGAAGACAGACGGCTTGAATGTGGAAGGGGACACAGACACCGGCAGAGAGTTCCACATTTTGGCTGTGCGCATAATAAACGTGGAGAAGCGCTGATTACGACTGATCGGAAATCGACCAAGTGTGGATGGTACGCTGCAGTACAATGCGTGCCACGAAAGATGAGACTTGACACACCACGTGGTTTGACTTGCGCAGTACACGATTTTAGGTATCTTTAGCGGTATGAGTGCGGGACGGGACCGGACGTCATAGGGGCGGCGGAAAGAGCGGGGGAGGCGGGGTCAAGTCTCATCTTTCGTGTCACGCATTGTACGTCTGGCAGTCCGGTAGTAAAAGGGCGATGGTCGGATCAGCTCGTGGAACTCCTGCGCGCACTCTCCGAATTACAGTCTGTAGAAAACCGACAGGCGAGCAACATTACGCCGATGAGCCAGGCTGTGAAGCGTAGCCACCAACGTTTCGTCGCCAATGGCTCAATGCCTACGATAAGCTTAAAAAGCGAAGAGCCAAACATCGTAACATAACAAATTTTGAGCCACTCGAAATACGCCACCTAAAGGAGGTTGTATTCAGTTTCAAAAGTCGACGATAGTATCAAAGGAATTTCAACATTATTGCTAACATCATAAAGATCGAAATAGCAGGTCAAGTATCTCCAAACCGCGAACGCGCGCGGGAATTTGATTTTGACCTTTATGGTGTTAACAATAAAGTGTAAATTCGTTTGTAATGTAAAACAGTCCTAACGCTTCTTGGTCCTAGCTAACTAATGGCAGTAATAAAATTACAATTAACCTCTCACACGTTTGCCCGCCTACCTTTCGAAACATCCCACGTGTCGGAGTAGTTAAATGGGCGCAGTGAAGTCATTATTTTAACAATGACAATAGAACAATGACACTGTTGTGTACACTTGGTGTACCGTTGACGTTTCGAGCACTTTCTCTTATGTACACTTTGTGTACACTTGACGCTTGAGAGGTTAACAGTACCCGGGCGTTAATATAACACAACGAGTGTTAAAAAGAGACACAGGTATGAGTGACAGAGACGGCGCTCTACAAAAATATAATCAGCCTAAAATGTTCCCACTTATGGGACACAGGTCTTCTCTCCGTGAGAGGGAGTGGGCCGTAATCCACCACGCGGGCCCAGTGCGGGTTGGTAGATGTCACATGTCTTCGAATTTTTGGTTCTAGGACATGCCGGTTTCCTCACGATGTTTTCCATCACCGTTTTGAAAGTAGTCGTGATGAAATTATTTAACCGTCTGTCTGGGTTCGAAACCACGACGTACAGACGCCAGCACATCAAGCTACTACAATCTATCAAATTTCTTCAATAGATTTTCAACTTTATCGCTAAAGCATAAGGTTCAAAGTTGATTGGGTAAATTTTACAGTTTCGGGTAGCTTGATGTGCCGGCGTCTGTACAAACTGTAAGTCGGGGCAATCACGCTCTAGAAAGACGTACTTTTCTATAATTCACTGTGCCATTTTTAAGCGCACGATTTTTTTCCCGCGTGGTGGATTTTAGCCTACTCTCTCTCACAGACAGGAGGCATGTATCCGTTATATCTGCTGGCTGATTATGGCATTTTTACGGCCAGGTACTGTAAAGCTTTTACATTATTATTAAGGCGGTACAATAAAACAAACAATATTGTGACGATATCTACGAATGCCACATCGACGGCGAAGTGCCAATACCTCCTAACTGATTTTTTTTTGAGAAATTTACTTTTTTTTTTCATTTTGAATTTAAAGGCGTTATTCGCATGTTTTACTGAAATCGCCTAAGTGTATCTTTAGTTGCAACAGCATTAAATTAAAATGTGGAAATATGTACCTCCCAACTAAACCAACGTGTCTATTTTTGAACGTTTTTATCCAGTATGTGTAAATTTTTGACTTTGTTAGTTAGGAGTTATTGGCACTTCGCCGTCGACATGCGAACTACGCGTCATACTGACGTCACGCAAAATCCTGCATCTCGCAAACAGAGTTTACCGCGCAACTAGCATAGATACAACGGCCCGACATGAATCATCGGGCAGTCGCTCGCCAGACACAACACCCGTCTGGTCGGAGGATCCTCCCTTTTCTATAGAGTATGAGTGAACTTTACACCCAGTTTCTCATACCTCTATAATATTAAAAATTCATTGCTTATAACTTTAAATTCATATACAGGTTAAATTTTTCACGCGTGCATGACGGCCTAATCTTAAAACTATAAGAAACTGGCTAGAGGAGATTGAAGATTTTTTTTATGGAGCTTGCACATACCTACTGTCCGCCATTTTGTTTTTTCTTTCAAAATACCCAATTTAGCGTCACCGACCCGAGACGGTTCACTGTTCAGAGAGCGCAAAGTGCGCCTAAAGAAGTTTTCACTTTAAAAATGTGAGTAAAACCGCGGACAAGACTGCAAAAGTGTGTTCTAGTTATGGGTAGTCTCAAATCCGTCATTCTAAACTTAATATCTGTGGTACAGATATTCTATTTCACGAAGTCCGTTCGGCTTTGATTGTAGTAGTGACGTATCCCGACAAGCGCGCTCCCACAGCGGCTGCCCCTTGCTGCCGTCGCATGAGGCTATTTCCGCGAATGTGTACCGTTTTACTTCACCCATTGTTGAGTCTCTGTTGATCACAATGTGCATGTGCACGCTTGACAACATTCATAGCCAAACGGACTTCGTGACATAGAACATCTGTAGCTCGAGTCCTGGAGTGGAGACCGCTTATCAGCAAGCGTAGTGTGGGACGCCCCCCAGCTAGATGGACCGACGACCTTACAAAGGTGACTGGAACTGAACTGACTGGGTGGGGAAGGCAGAGAGGGAGAGGCAGGGTGTTGTGGTGCAGCCTGGGAGAGGCTTATACTGAGTTCATTGATTAATCAGTGATGTATAAGGTCATGCGGCTCTCAGAGTGTCGTCGATCTCTGCTAGAGCCATCGCGGCTGATCTCAGCTGGTCGGCTTGACGCCGCGCACTATCAGTCAACGCTGACAAACTTTGACGTAGTGTGTCCACTTTTGCACTGACGCGGCGACGTTCGGCGATGAGTAAGTCGCGAGCTTTTGCACCTATAACATGAATGGTAACGTTAGAGTTTGGACAGCGAGTCGTGGCATAAGGAATCGGCGGAAATTTAAAAATGAGGGTATTCTGAAATGACGTTCGCTAGGTGGCAGCACTGACACGTCAGGTCCAGGCATCTGTCAAAGAGCCTATATTTTCTTAAGTCATGACTGAATGATGAACGAATGAATGAATCGAATGATGAACGTCATCATATATTTTATATTGGAAGACCTCTTGTCAAATTGGTGCCAACTGGTGTCGTAAATTTTCACGAAAACCCTCATTCTTTAGCTTACAACATGAAATAATGGGTGTAAAAAGAGACTCTGAATTCTGCACAAATAATTAACTTACCTAATAATGGCAAGTAGTCACCGGCTCTTTCCGCTCGGATGTCCAGGGTGAACCAGTCATCCAAGTCTTCGGAATCCGAAGACGGCAACTCCTGAAAACAGTCCACAATAATATAAAAAACTTCTTTCGAACAAAAAAATATTTTGCAAATCCGTCTATATTTGAGGGAGTTATGCCCGAACATACATAAAAAAAAACTATATATAAATAACCATCCCAATTGAGAACCTCCTTCTTTTTTGAAGTCGGTTAAAAAGAGAGTCAGAGATGAAAACTCAACTAATAAAACCCAAAAAATTACCAATTAAGTCTTAATTTTTGAACTTGTAGCGAAAACTGAACTTTATGTGTAGATGAGCATGGTTGAATATCCTTTGTTACGTAAGGGCGGAGGAGTTGTACTTCCCGCAACGTCGGAGATGATGCAGAAGCAATTTTAAAATGTTTTGAGGTTAGGTTACAATCAACAACACAAAACATATTATTAGGAAAATAATTTTGCTTCCGAAAAACAAATTAACTTTCGGCGATCTGTGGTTGAACGTAATACTAACTAAGCTGTGTTAAAAAGAATTACCGAAAAATTAACACAAAAAAAACGAAAAAAAAAATGTTGAATTTAAGTAACAAAAATGATATTATTCAAATTAAAACTCTACGAAAAATAATCTGTACTTTCAAATAATAAATTAATTTGCAAAAAAAAAATACTAAACTTCCGAAAAAAAAATACTATGTTTCCGAAAAGATGTTTATGAACGAGCTCGACATGCTGGACAGGAGAATGATAATGTCTTGTGGGGCGGATGATACGAGAAAGAACTAACTAAGTGAGATGCGACCTTTAGGTAATACCAAGTAGACTGTTTGCTTTATCCCGTCTCTCGTATACAGGTTCAAATTAAATTAGCTAGCGAAACCCAGCAGATGTGATAAAACAAAAATAATAATAATAATAATAAGACATTTAATGAGGGTTTTCTGAAATGACGTTCGCCAGGTGGCAGCACTGACACGTCAGGTCCAGACATCTGTCAAAGAGCCTATATTTTCTTTAGTCATGACTGAATGATGAACGAATGAATGAACCGAATGATGAACGTCATCATATATTTTATATTGGAAGACCTCTTGTCACAGTGGTGCCAACTGGTGTCGTAAATTTTCACGAAAACCCTCATTCAGACGCAGTAGTCCATATACTGTTAGCAACACAAAAACCTTATAAAACTATTGTTAGTACATACAAAACAAAACCACAGAAAGAAATAAAAAGCACGAAGTGGCACCGCACAGGAATGCCAGTCTATGCCAGGCCCCGGACGCGACCACCCACAGTGTGTAGTCGCATCCAGTGCCGCCACATCGGCGAGTCCCATCGTCCCACGAACACGCTCAGAAGGCTGTTCGAGCTGGCCCGCATGCGCTTCATAAGGGACGCAGAACGCTTCCGCATGATGACATGAAAACCATCCACGCTTTTCACTGCAAACATTGCTGAAGCGCTGCAATGGCGCGGCAGCCCGAACAGCACCCTAAACGCGTTATTATATTGTACTCGCAGAGCACTGTATGTACGCTGCGTGTACTTAGTCCACAGGCTGCAGGTGTAGAAAGATTGACAGTAGGCCCTAAATAATGTCACTTTGACTTGCTCGGTACACCGTGCAAACCTGCGGGCCAGCATGTTACAGCGCACACACAGCGCCCTGCGCTCCCTTACCAAATCAATGTTGTCACTTAGATCTTCCGAGACCCAGTGACCCAGATACTTAAAGTTTGACACTCTGTTTAAGCTGGCACCGCAAAGATACAAAATAAAATAATTTGATGATTTTTGAAGTGAAAACTTTAGGCGCGTTGGGCGTTTTCTGAGATGGGAAAAAACCATTTAACTCGCGCCACTGTTACCGTAAGCGACACCGCTTGTGTTTTGTTTATAAGACGATCAAAAAAATACCCGCTTCGGATGTGTTCGGCTGTCCTCGGGATGTACTCGGTTTTAATGTATATCCGATATGTCAGTGAGTGATGGCAAAGTATTCTGTTTGTGTTTTGTTTTGCCTTCTGTCGGTACTCCCGGAGTGCCACTGTTTTTTTTTGGACTAGAATCATGTCTATGAAAAGTTACTTACGTCATAAAGACTTCCATCTTCAGATCGACTTTCCGCATCGCTCGGAACCTCCTCATCCATCATTTCAGGTCTCATGATGCGCTGCTTCTTAGAATCCCCGTCTTCAGATTCTTCGCCGAACTCCTGAGAGTAAACCAGAGAATTAGCAACATAATGTTGCGCGCCACAATTGATACCTGGTACATGGTGACATTAGTTAACACTAGCGCCATCTAGTATCGGGTAGCAGAACTAGTAGAGTCAAGGTCCTAGAAATTCCAAGAACTATCGACATCGGGTCAGTCGGGAACGGTATGTACTCGAACATTCTAGATGTTTATATAGTAGCTCTGTGGCACTATATAAGGCCGGTGTGGGCCGCGAGACACACAGTATTGAATAAGCGATACAAGCGAATACATCGAAAGCGATCTTCAAGTGCGACATAAGAGTGACCAGTAGTAAAATTGTGTTTCATAGTTAGTGCATTTGAGTTGTTATTAGTGTTGGTAATTAAAGTTTCATTTTTTGGTTATTAAATCGGCAGTTTTTATTGTCACGAACCCCAAGCTCGTAACAATACATTTCATTAAAGTAGATAACTGATTAAGTGGCGTGGAATGTAAATTAGGTATCTGAGATTATGAACACTGTTATAGTTATGTTGTCCCATGTATTATGGGCGACCTCAGGTCGCTAGGCTCAGTAAGTCCCATAATAAAAGTTATTTATATTTTTTTAATGAATATTTACCCCCACAAAATGAGCTAATGTAAAAAAAAAAACAATAAATTCAAAATCTAGGTCGCTATAGTGTTTTTATCTCACGAAGCGACGCGCGTTTTACTTGTGGTTACGAAGTGCGTAAACCCGCTTTGAATGTGAGTGTGTAAGCGCAGGAGCTGTCGGTACAGTCCGAGACACTGACGAAGTTGAAAGCGTGTGTTATGTGCTGACGCTACACTTCTTCACGCGCCCGTTGCTTCGTGAAATAAAAATACTGTAATACCAGCCGGTTGATTATGTAAAAATCTCACCGTGAAAACTTACGTGATGTGAGTTTGTTTTTGCTAGGAATTGACACTATTGACAGCTCACTTCACGCTCACTTCACCTAAGTTTTCACGGTGAGATTTTCACAGAATAGCACTGCAGGTACTTACCAGTAGATCAGTGGACGTTTACATTAAGACTACTATGGGAATGTACTGTATACACTATACTAGTTGCTCCGCGCGGTTTTACTCGCATAAGTTTCGATCGCGTGGAAATATCGGGATAAAAAGTATCCTACATGTTAATCCTGGTTATAAACTATCTGTGTGCCAATTTTCATCTAAATTCGTTCAGTAGTTTGTGCGTGAAGAAGTAACAGACATACAAACAGACTCGCAAACTTTTTTTTTTTCAGGATGGGAAATCATCAAATGACTCCTCCCGCTCTGGGTGGAGCGGAAGGGAGTGTCAGACTCTTACTGACTAAAACCCACCCGTGTTCCTTCCTTAGCCCTTTATGTTCCGGGCCAGCGGTTACCCTTTCGGACAATCCCGCTGACCACACACTCGCAAACTTTCGCCTTTATAATACCAGGTGTGATGAAATACGCACCTCCTCGTCCAAATCCGAAACGTCTTCTTCCAAGAATTCCTCTTCGTCGATAATTTCATCGAACTCCTCATTTCTGGTAGCGATTTTATTACTACCTTTGACTTCTGACTTTGAGCCTTTCTCTTTGGAAATCGATTTGTCTAGCGGCTTGAACGGTGTCGGGGTTTTGACTTCCACCGGCTTTGACGACTTCTGGTTAGAGGTGGGGGCGGCTGGCTTAGGAGTCGACTTTTGGCTGGTAGGCAGCTGCTTACTGCTGGATTTTTGGGCAGGTTTTTCTGTAAAACAAAAACATCTATACTAATATTATAAAGCTGAAAAGTTTGTTTGGTTGAACGCGCTAATCTCTGGAACTACCAGTCGGATTTGAAAAATTCTTTTTGCATTTGATAGCTCAATTCTTGAGGAAGGCTATAGGCTATTTAACATCACGCTATGACCTTTAGGAGCCGAGCAAAAAGAAAAAAGTCAGAAAGAACGCTAAGCAAAAACGGAGTAATAGCGCGGGCAGGCGATGCGATGCGAACAAGAAATTTCACGCGGACGAAGTCGCGGGCAGAAGCTAGTTTATTTATATTTTGTCACTAGCTGCGCCCCGCGGTTTCACTCGTGTAAATGTCGATCCCGTGGGAATGTAGAGATGAAAAGTAGCCTATATGTTAATCCAGGGTGTCAGCTACCTCCATACAAAATTTTATCAAAATTGGACCGGCCGTTCGAGCGTGAAGAAGTAACAAACATATACACACATCAACGCCGGAGGATGTCTTACATTTATTGACGGAATGTGTCCGATTTCGGTCTGAAAGAGAAGACTTAATTAATCTATTAGAGCTAAATAGATATGATGTGGGTATATTTCACCAAATATTGTCTACACCTAGTTCGGAGGCGGCCTTCAAAGTTTTTAAGTTTGCTAAGTTACGATTTAGTTAATTGAGATTTTGTATGAGTGTACGATGGGACTGGCATACAGAGTTGTGTAAAAGTCCCTAATTAAAAATAAAGAGAAAAAAAAAGAAAAAAATATATATACACACACACAAACTTTCGCCTTTATAATATTAGTGTGATATACTAGCACTTTGCCAGAGACTTCGTCCGCCTTATTTTCCCTATCCCGCGTTATTCCAAAAACACGCAAGTACATACACTACATTCGCGATTTATTTACCAAAAATGTAAACAAATATTAGTTTATGGAAAAATAACTTTAAATCCTACACAATAAAGTTCAGTTTACGCTACAACTTCAAACATTTTTATAACTGTTTCAATAGTGCTAGACACTCTGAAATTAACTTAATTGCCATTAAAATAAAGTTGATATTTGTTTAACTTGAGGTAATATTAATTTGAAACATAAGGGCGCGTTCCCACTATGTCGTGACGATTTATTTATCGTTGGACGACTGTCGTGTCTAGCTGTTCCCATTATATCAACTGTTTATCGTCACTGTGTCGTCGAAATATTGTATCGTTGAACGACTGTCGTATCTAGCAGTTCCCATTGGATCGTGACGACATTTTTACTGTTCACGGCAGTCGCCTTGTCATTTGTGTGATACGTGCTACGATTGAGTCGCAATAACGACACATGATTTATCTTCACCGTAAGTCGTGACGTTTTTTTATCGTTTTACGACTGTCGTGCTAGCCGTTCCCATTGACTTGACGATCTGTCGTCACTGCAATAAAGAAAGTCGTGGACGACAGTTAATCGTGGAGTCCTATACGTGAACACCTCCATTTAAATACACAAGCCACGACGCTTTAAACGACACGATAATCTGTCGTCACGACATAGTGCAAGAAGCACAGAACCGGTCGGAGAACCAAGATAACTGACATAGCCCGAGGAATTGCCAAACTTAAGTGGCAGTGGGCAGGGCACATTGCTCGCAGAACTGATGGCCGATGGGGCCGAAAGGTTCTGGAGTGGCGACCGCGTACCGGAACACGTAGCGTTGGAAGGCCTCTCACAAAGTGGTCCGACGACCTTGTGAAGGCCGCAGGAACCCGTTGGATGCGAAAAGCACAGAACCGGTCGAAGTGGACGTGCTTGGGGGAGGCCTATGTTCAGCAGTGGACGTCTTTCGGTTGATGATGATAAGGCAGAAACTGTAGAACATCACCCACAACAACCCTTACATATCCTTTGGCTTCGTTTACGTACATCTGGTCATACACGCACGCGTTATGATGATGACAATATTATTATGTTCACTTACGAGATCTATTAAGGTTGGTGTGGACCTGAACCACTTGCTTCACAATTCTCTTTGGTTCCGGTTTCCTGTTGCTAGAAGGCGGTTTCTTCACTTCGAATATCCTCTGCACTGTGGTACCCTCGTCTGAAGACTGTGGAAAAAAAAATAACACACATTTGCATTACATAGCTACCTTAAAAAAAATCGGTTGTCTGTAAAGTCGGTTTACGGACGATAGTTTAGCGTGACAACGTCATAACAAAACATTAATGAAATTGCCGAACGCGGAGGCCGATTCGGCAGCGTTCGACATCATCTGTCTCTCATCGCTCGTTCCGCGCTCTCGCTTGCACTTCAAGCCGCCATGGAACGCTACAACGCTACAGAGCAAGGCCGCAAGGTAACACTACATGAGTCATGTTTTTTCGTGTGTGCAGCCAGCTTCATCGATTTATTAGACGTTGTCACGTCAAAAAAACATGATGTTTATCTAGTGCATAGGTTCTCAGCCTTATCCAGCATACCGCATACCGTCCACTATGAGAATATTTTTTTCTAGAGCCCAAAATATTTTTTTATTGCCATCTGTTGCGAATCTGACAGCTATTGCCACGATTATATTTAAACGTGTAATATTATATAGTCGTCAGATAGGACACATAGATATAGATACACCTAGACAACTGAAAAGCAACTACTTCGGATCGCGTGCCAAAAATCGCACCAGCTTACGTTCAAAAATCGTAAGCCGCCATTTTCGCGCTCAGTCCTGTAGTACTGCTGGCTGGGTAAGCGTGAGCGAGAGTGCGAGCTTGTGACGTCATAGTAGGTAGTCAAAACATGGCACGCTTGGTTTTCATACAGATCGTGATACTTGCGTTATCTAGGTCTATCTATAGGGTTATTGGTAAAACGTTAACAACTTCTTAAAGAGGTCATTGTACTCGTCATTAAGAACAACTTTTACTATGGGACAAAACCTGAAATCGCGACAAAAAATCAGCTGTCCCTTATATTTATGTTCATGTAACTCGTCAAAATGTAGAGAACAGCTGATTTTTTTTTCGCCATTTCAGGTTTGGTCCCTAATTCTTTGGCCAAAGAACGACCCCAGCGGGATTGTCCGAAAGGGTTACCGCTGGCCCGGAACATAAAGGGCGAAGGAAGGAACACGGGTGGGTTTTAGTCAGTAAGAGTCTGACTTCCGCTCCACCCAGAGCGGGAGGAGTCATTTGATGATTTCCCATCCACAAAAAAAAAAGTCGTCAAAATGAAGGGAACAGCTGATATTTTTATTCGATTTCAGGTTTGGTCCCATAGTAAAAGTTGTTCATAATGATGAGTACAATGACCTCTTAAGAGGTTCTCAACTGGCCACATTGAGAACCTATGTTCTAGTGGTTGCAAGTGCTACTGTCAACAATGATGTGCTGGGTAACCCAGGACCTCATTATCAACCGGGAATCAAAACCTAGGCTGGGTTCTATTCCCGGCAAAGTGTAATATTTAGTTTCTAAAGCTACGAACATCAAAATGGCGACTGTGGGCTTCATAATTCTTATCCTTACATAGTATAAAACAAAGTCGCCGAAATGTCTGTACGTGCATAACTTCCGAACAATTGCAGTTAAATGGATATTTTTTTTTGTTGTTTTCGATATTGCCAGGACACTTTTTTTTTATTTGAAATGTGTTTGCTCTTGACCCTAGTCTAGGTCAGAGATGACAGAGACAAAGTCTACGATGGAGTGAGCTCACCCAGAAGAAGCCTGTTCACTCTTACTTTGAAGAGATTCGGGTTGTATGCACTCGGAAACACAAACGCAGGTAGAGAGTTCCACTCTTTTGCTGTGCGCATTATAAAGGACATTTGAAAACGCTTAGTGCGAATTGGTGGAATAGCAACTAGGCAGGGATGGTAACTTGCAGTGCGTCTGGATGTCCGAAGGTAGAAGGGGGCCGGTGGAATGAGGTCGTGGAGTTCTTAGGCACACTCACCGAAGTACAATCTGTAGAAGACCGACAAGCAGGCAACCTTGCGGCGATGAGCCAAGCTGTGAAGCTTGGCATCCACCAGTTTTACGTCGCCATTGAGCCTCTGCTGGGACACAGGCCTCTGGGTCACAGGCCTCCTTTCAGTGAGAGGGAGTGGGCCGTAATACACCACGCGGGCCCAGTGCGGGCTGGTAGATGTTGCATGCTATAATGCTTACCTGATCAGTTTCATCATCGCCGTCACTCATGTCTTCAGGTATCGCTTTCGTCGCCGTTCTCTTGATTAAGGCGTTCTTCGCTAGTTTCAGAGTTTTGACTTGACTGCGCTGTGAGTGAAATAAATCATGTTTTTTAAGAAAGCCGGTATTCTACGATGGGTTAGGGAGAACTCAAGAGAAGTATATACAGGGTGACAGGTACAGACGCCAGCACATCAAGCTAATCCAATCTGTCAAATTTCTTTAATAGATCTTCAACTTTATCGCTAAATCATAAGGTTCAAAGTTGATTGGGAAACTTCGACAGTTTCGGGTAGCTTGATGTGCTGGCGTCTGTACATCTGATTATCACTTCGATTGATAACACATCACCATCATCAGTTATATTTAAGGGGGAAGCGCTAAGGTAGCCCGTGAAATTCAAATTTTCTTACGTTTATTAGCAAATTGCTGGTCTGTATTTTATTTTATTTTATTTTACAGTTTTTGGAAAACTTACAGCTAAAAACTTTTGCACAATTGAGAATAACAAAAATAAGGCCAATTACAAGTTTTCACAGATAGAAGAGAGAATATAAACAAAAAAAACATTTGAGAAGGTTATAGACAGCGTTTTGAGTGAATACACTGTTATAAGTACAAATGCGTTTCAAACAGCGTAAATTGTTATTAATTAGGTTACGTGATCAAAAAAGAAATTACAAACAGTCTTTTTTAATTTTGAAATACTGGTATTGAAAACATTAAGTATAATAGTATTAAGTTGTACGTCGATCAAAATATGATTCGCGACCGTAACAAATATGTATTTACAGAATTATAATCATTAAAGTCATCAACACAACTCTCTAAGACCACGTAACCCCAAAGAATGACGATTTCATGAAACAGTTATTCTTTGGGGTTACGTGGTCTTTTTTTTGGAGAATAGTTTTTATTTTTCACTTTTTAGTTGTACCTGCCTACCCCAAACAAATTCATATAACACTACTTGGTATGTGAATATCAGTGGCAGGAAGCTATTGAACATATCTGCCTACCCTTTTAAACACGGGTACAGGCGTGATATTATGTAGTGTGATTGCGTAAACAATGCATACATATGCTATAGCAGCAATCGCGGTTGATTTGCTGGCATTTATTGAAGAGTTCCGTTGTCTGTCTCCGAAACTCATCATCAGATCTTTACGAATAAGTGGGACCATTTCGGAACAAACAACTTTCGAACAAAAAAATTTTTTTGCAAATCCGTCCATATATGAGGGAGTTAGTTATGCGGTATGCCAGAATTCGGATGTTTATAATTTTTTTTTATGTATGCATAAAAAAAATATATAAACACCCGAATTGAGAACCTCCTCCTTTTTTGAAGTCGGTTAATGAAACAATGACGACTTTGTTACCTACCTCGTAAATAAAGTCGTCATCCTCGCTAGAGCCGTGATCATCATTCTTATTAGTCTTCATCACTTTGAAAGTCTTTTTCTTCACTTTTTGATCATCTTCGCCCAACATGCGCTGTAAACAAACAAAATTGGATAGTGTAAAGAGATAATCGTAATCAGTTAAGGCGAAAGCGCCAGGGTAGCCCGCGAAATTCAATTTTTTTACGTTTTTTGCAATTTGCTGGTCAGTATTAAGTTGTACGTTGATGAATATATGATTGGCGGCCGTAACAAATATGTATTTACAGAATTATAATAATTAAAATCATCAACACAACTCTCTAAGACCAAGTAACCCCAAAGAATGACGATTTCATGAAATCTTGACATTTTGGGATTATACTAACCTAACAAGTTGTATTACTGATTCTAATGACTATAATTCTGTAAATACATATTTGTTACGGCCGCGCATCATATTTTGATCGACGCACAACTTAATACTGACCAGCAAATTGCAAAAAAACGCAAGAAAATTTGAATTTCGCGGGCTACCTTAGCGCTTTCCCTTAAAGATACATTGGTGAAGGGTAAGGTGATTTTAAGGGTAATTTAAATCAGCAATGGGTAACATTAATAAGTTGCGAGTGTTTTTATGTAACTAGGGTAAGGCTAGATAACAGCAGCCGCACGGGTCGATCTTCCAGGTTAAGCAACTTCTTTACATACAGATACCCTCCGTGGCTCGGGAAGCACGTTCAGGTGCTGTTCCCGACTGTCATTCGTCAATCTTTGACAAACGTTACGGGTAGTCAGAAGCGCAACAAGTCTGACCACTAGTCTTACCAAGGAGTATCGTGTTACCCAGTAACTGGGTTGTGGAGGTCAGATTGGCAGTCGCTCCATGTACAATACTGGTATTCAGTGCACGTAGCTTCTGAAGTTTCATAAGTGCCCATGTAAGTCTGACAACCAGTCTTACCAAGGAGTATTGTGTTACCCAGTAACTGGGTTATGGAGGTCAGATAGGCAGTCGCTCCATGTACAATACTGGTATTCAGTGCACGTAGCTTCTGAAGTTTCATAAGTGCCCATGTAAGTCTGACAACCAGTCTTACCAAGGAGTATTGTGTTACCCAGTAACTGGGTTATGGAGGTCAGATAGGCAGTCGCTCCATGTACAATACTGGTATTCAGTGCACGTAGCTTCTGACGTTTCATAAGTGCCCATGTAAGTCTGACAACCAGTCTTACCAAGGAGTATCGTGTTACCAGTAACTGGGTTGTGGAGGACAGATAGGCAGTCGCTCCATGTACAATACTGGTATTCAGTGCACGTAGCTTCTGACGTTTCATAAGTGCCCATGTAAGTCTGACAACCAGTCTTACCAAGGAGTATTGTGTTACCCAGTAACTAGGTTATGGAGGTCAGATAGGCAGTCGCTCCATGTACAATACTGGTATTCAGTGCACGTAGCTTCTGACATTTACTTTTTATCAGGGTTCCGTACCCCAAAGGTAAAAACGGGACCCTATTACTAAGACTCCACTGTCCGTCTGTCTGTCTGTCACCAGGACTGTATCTCATGAACCCTGATAGCTAGACAGTTGAAATTTTCAAAGATGATTTATTTCTGTTGCCGCTATAACAACAAATACTAAAAACTAGGGATGCCTCGATACGCCTTTTTGCCGATACGATACCGATACCGATATTCTTATAAAAATATCGGCGATACCGATACTGATACCGATACGCTTACTGAATTAAAAAAGGAAGGTAGATTAAATAAAACACAATTAATAGTTTTAGTACTTAATCAAAATTAACATTTATAAGATTTTTATGGACTTATCAACTGTCGAAATTTCAAAGTGATTCCATATAGCACTTTCGTGTTTTGAAGTTGATATAATAATAATATTTATTCACAAATTTGAGACAACCATACAGAGTAACTCAATAATAAACACAAATAGACAGATCGTTGGATGTGAAATGGTACAATGAAAAGATGGTTTAGTTGTCTATATTATGACTACTATTTATTTTATTTGACTCAAACGACTAGTTATAAATGACATACAATACACAAACAATTACGATATGTAATTCTTAATCTTATTTGCATGGACAAATACCTACTACGCGCAACAAAACAACATTCAACCTAACGAAATGGGATAGATGTGCGAGTGCGAGGCCAAAGCGGGCGGGCGAAATAAAACACTGAATAAAGCGTGGGGTTTCCCCGAGCATAGTTAGTTCGTGCCTCGTTTGCAACGAAATAGACGGGACAACACGCGCGTTTACATTACATTTTTAAAGCGCGAAATTTGAAAAGTATCGTTGAATCGGCCATAAAAATATCGCCGATACCGATATATCGGCAAACCTGAAGTATTGCCGATATATCGGTATCGGTATCGGTATCGGATGCATCCCTACTAAAAACAGAATAAAATAAATATTTTAGGGGGGCTCCCATACAACAAACATGTTTTAATGGTATGGAATCCATTGTGTGTGAGTCTGACTCACACTTGGACAGTATTTTTAGGATAATTTTGCTAAGTTAATGGTAAGTTTTTTTTAATAAAATAGTATCATACCAATAGATCATCAGTGTCGTTGCCATCATCTTCGTGTTGATTCGCTTTCATTGCTTCCGTTTCATCGGGCACTTTAGCCTCAACCACATGCCCGTCTGTCTTTCTGTGAATAAATGGTACATTTCAGGTTTCAGACCTACAACCAGCGGGGTGATTGCGTAACCCACGATCAGTAGCAATGAGTTTCATTTTGACAGTTCAACAACGTTTAACCGATTCAGTGCGATCGTAGTTTTTTTCAAACGATAGCGCCTGGCGGCGAACAAAATTTTTCGTGGCTCCTCTGATGCGCCAAGCGCCAGGGACTTTCATGGCTCCTCTCGTGCGCTACCCGCCATGAAGTGTAACTTATCGCTCTTTCGTCGGATTCCACTTGTTATTGTTGTAGTAGATATGGGCGCTGCGCCGGCGCGGCGCCGCCGCGCGCCCGCGGCACGCCGCCGCCGCCGCCGACATTCACCGCGCGGCGTGAGTGGCGTAAAGACGTGTATTTGTTTTCGTGATTGACTCATCCAAAATGACTGAATTATCAAAAACTACAGTGAATAATCTTTTCCATAGACGTTTTTTTGTCATTCCTTTCCTCGTACATCAGGGAAATTATAAATATTAATAACGAGCCAGAAGCTTTAGCCGAAAACGCAGGCAGTACAAGCACCAGATGTAATTGACACATCATTATTGCACAAACTGTCAAGGAAACAGTATGAGTTCATGCCAAGGCATTCAAGGTGATCCAATAGAGCAAGAATGTTGGCGTTACATTGCTGGTGCTGTTCCTACAGAGCCAAAAGATGGTGATTTATTATTCTATTGGAATAATATTAGGTCCTTACATATGAAATTAGCGTTTTGTCGTACTGACCACTTTGATCTGAAATATCTCCTCTTTGGTTAAGAATTCCCAAATTTATACATTCATTTAGCTGGTACATTTGAGTTTTGAAAACAGTCATTCATTTGTTTTTTCCTCATTATTTTTTTCTTTGGCGTCGCTTATTACCGCACAATGGAAAACATGAAATATTGGTATATTTACGAGTACGAGTTCTACCGTGGCACCAGTGCTGCAGAAACAGCTCGAAGGATTAATGATGTGTACGGCGCTGGTGTCGCAAAAGAAAGTACGGTACGTTTTTGGTTTAACGTTTTCGTAATCGGAAGCGCTCGTCGCAATGGCTGAACCATGGAGAACCAGCCAAATCCTGCCCTAAACGAAAATTGACTCAGAAAAAGTTACTTGTGAGTGTTTGGTGGACTAGCGCCGGTGTCGTTCACTACAGCTTTCTAAAATCTGGCCAAACGATTACGGCAGATATCTATTGTCTGCAACTGCAAACCATGAAAGAAGAACTAGCTGCTAAACAACCGAGATTGGTCAATCGCTCTAGGCCACTGCTGCTTCACGACAACGCAAGACCACACTGCACAACAAACAACCACTAAGTTAGATGAGCAACAATTGGAACGTCTGCGACATCCACCGTACTCCCCGGACCTTGCTCCAACAGATTACCATTTTTCCGGAATTTGGACAACTTCTTACAAGGAAAAAAATTCAACTCCGATGCGGCAGTCCAAACCGCCTTCAAAGTGTTCATTGATTCTCGCCCCCATGGTTTTCTTAGTAAAGGGATCAATGAACTACCTATGAGAAGGCAAAAGTGCATAGATAACAACGGTGCATACTTTGATTAATTAAATATATTTTACAAAAAAAAATGACTTTATATTCCTCCCGTACAAAACGCCAATTTCATATGTAAGGACCTAATAAAAAAGAACCTTTTCTTGCTGCTCTTGCTAGAGCTTTACTCTGTATACATGCCACTAACACTCCGAGTGAGAGGGTATTCTCGGTAGCTGGGCTAACAGTTATGGCCAAAAGATCTCGCTTGAGCTCGATTCGGGTTAATAAAATCGTATTTATTCATGATAATTATAAAATATGTAAGATTGATAATAATGACAAACTTTAATTAGTATTTATGCTTTGATATCTGTGTCTATGTTGAAAAAATTTTTACGAGGCTATTAAAGTGTCCCTTTGGAAAAAAGTTTTATTTTGTACCTGATGACCTGATCTGGAATTCTGGACAAGGTATTTACTGTACTGTATAGGACTGACATTTTCCTGTCGTCCGCCTGAAACGATATTAAGGAGCCGGCCGGCTTAAAGAAGATAGGGAGTAGATTGCGAGTTTTAGTTGTAGGTAGTAGAAAACCACGCCGCCGGCGCCACGCCGCCGCCGATTGAAATTGGTCAGCGCGCCGCCGCCGAGAATTTTTAAGGCGGCGCCCATGTCTATGTTGTAGTCGCAACCGAACAGCGAACGTGAGCGGTTTTAAAAGTTCGTTTCAAGTGTTTACATGTGACTACATACGTGTTTAAACCGAAATGGAAGGTACAGTGCGTGCCACGTAAGAAGAGACTTGACACACCACGTGGTCTGAAATGCGCAGAACACGATTTTAGGTATCTTTAGCGGTATGAGGTCTGAGTGCGGGACGGGACCGGACGTCATAGGGGCGGCGGAGAGGCGGGGGAGGCGGGGTCAAGTCTCTTCTTACGTGGCACGCACTGTAAGTGACTTATTTAATCAGGTGTCGTAAACCTTTAGGTATATGTTTAGCTCGATTGACTGATCCATTATTTGTGTTTATTAAAGTACGGGATATTACTGTAGCGGTATCTACAACGCCACATGCAAACAACGCGTCATACTGACGTCACGTAAATCCTGCATCGCGCAAGCAGAGTTTACCGCGCAACTAGCATAGATACAACGGCCCGACATGAATCAACGGGCAGTTGCCCGCCAGACACAACACCCGTCTGGTCGGAGGATCCTCCCTTTTCTATAGAGTATGAGTGAACTTTACACCCTGTTCCTCATACCTCTATACTGGTGACCCCGAACATAAACGTCAACGCAGCCTTCGTGCAAATACTTCAGCGTGACGTCATCATCATCACTCCCGCAAGCGTTAGCGGCGAGTCACCCAGCCAGCCAGCTCCCACGGCTTCAACGGGTATCCTGACCACCAGCATGCAGCGACCGCGCATACCTGGTCATCACCCTCAGCCTCATCAGCAACCTCGGCACAGCACACTGCACTTTCGGCCGGTCAACAAGAAGAGCTCAATTCCTCTCCTGGTCGACGCAGCAGCCAGCCTCAACTCGGCGCTGTACTACATCCGACGCACTGGAGCATAACGCAGCGCCACCCCGACTCACTGGGGACATCTTCGCAGACAGTTCCGACTCACCGTGAACTATGCGACAACCGGTTCCGACTCACTGGAACCTCAGTTGGCCTGGCAAGCATCGCAAGATACAAGACTCAGCCCACTATCGACCTCCGGTCTCCGGGGGGGAGTGATGTAGCGGTATCTACAACGCCACATGCAAACAACGCGTCATACTGACGTCACGTAAATCCTGCATCGCGCAAGCAGAGTTTACCGCGCAACTAGCATAGATACAACGGCCCGACATGAATCAACGGGCAGTTGCCCGCCAGACACAACACCCGTCTGGTCGGAGGATCCTCCCTTTTCTATGGAGGTTGAGTGAACTTTCCACCCTGTTCCTCATACCTCTATATTACCATGCTAGTCGTATAAAACGCAAATATTCCTATTTTATAGTATTTCATAAGCAAATAAACGTTGTATTAAACGTTAGTTAATTGTAAATATATTTTTTTACATAAAAAATAATTCGGTTTCCGTATCATAATGAATGATTTTTGTATTGAAAAGGTTTACAACTCCTGAAGTATGCGTTTTCATGCAATATCCCGAAGCTAACACTGGAATCGTAATCTGCGTGACAAATAAGGACACTTTCATTTACGGATAGCCATTGAAAAATGGTGTTTTATCCGAGTTTTAGAGATAAACATTTTGGCCCCACTCGGGCGCCACACGCCATTCACAGAAAATACCCATGGCGCCTATACGGCGCCATCCGCACGGCATCGGTTATTGCGTTTTTTATGTTGTTGAGCTGACACATTTTTCGAACATACAATGCGTGCCACGAAAGATGAGACTTGACCCCGCCTCCCCCGCTCTTTCCGCCGCCCCTATGACGTCCGGTTTCGTCCCGCACTCAGACTACATACCGCTAAAGATACCTAAAATCGTGTACTGCGCAAGTCAAACCACGTGGTGTGTCAAGTCTCATCTTTCGTGGCACGCATTGTACGAAGCAATGGAATAGCAATATGCTTCAAAATGATTCAGATTGATATCGATAGTGTTTCGCAATTAGAGTGTAGATCAGGTAGCAGTTTTTTAACCCACAAAAACATTTTAAATTCATACAATGTATTTTTTTTTTAGGTTTCCGTACCAAAATGGTAAAACGGAACCCTTATGGTGAGACTCAGTCTGTCTGTCTGTCTGTCACAGCTAGATATCTCAAGAACTACTAATGCTATCAACTTGAAATTTGGAATAATTTTAGATGACGACGTTAGTCCAACTATTTTGCAAACAAGAAAGAAATAAAATTCGTAAGCTAATGTTACCTGTGATAGCTACTTCCATATGGGAGGGTCTTCTATGCAAAGCTATAATGTATTTGCTTCATTAGTGGTAAAGATACAAGATTCTTCATTTAAACCAATAACGGTCCGTAAATAAAAAGAATCAGCCATGAGTCTCCTAAGGGTTATAGCGTGATATTAAATAGCCTATGGCCTTTTTTTTTGTGCATGGGAAATTATCAAATGACCCCTCCTGCTCTGGGTGGAGCGGAAGGGAGTGTCAGACTCTTACTGACCAAAACCCACCCGTGTTCCTTTGTTAGCCCTTTATGTTCCGGGCCAGCGGTAACCCTTTCGGACAATCCCGCTAACCCGGATAGCCTATAGCCTTCCACAAGAATTGAGCTATTGAATGCAAAAATAATTTTACAAATCTGATTGGAAGTTCCAGAGATTAGCGCATTCAAACAAACAAAGTATATACAAAGTTGATACGACAGAGGGGCTTTCCTTTAAACTGCCTATACTAGATACCATTTTCAAGCTCTGTACCAAAAATCAATTAAATAGGAGCAGTAGTTTAGTCACAAATGATTTTTTAAGTTTTTGTTACGTTTGAACACGATGTATATTCCTAACAGCTGATTATCTCATACGTATAGGTCATGCACCTTAAAACGATAATCCGAGTATAAAATACATTGTTGCCGCACAAGTACAACCAAATATTTCACGAAGCAATAAATACACACACACTTGCACTTTCACTATGAGAGTGACAATCATAGCAAAACCCCCGCGCCTTTTTCCCGCGCGTAAAAGGAATAGAAATAGGTCAGTGTGTTGCTATTGCATCCTAGATCCTTGCGAATTTGCTAAAAAACTTGTTCTTTCAGTGCGTACGCGTCATCCATCCGGGATGTACGTTACGTAACACGGGAGCCCCGCCGCCGTTATGTTTTGTCGAACTCGCTGACAATAATTGTGATTTTGTTTTGTTATTGTGATAGACACTAAATAAGTTTAAGACAGTATTTCTTTTTTTATTGTGACAGGATACGTAACTTGGGATTATTATTATTTAGTTTGTTTTTTTTTTATTGACTGTTTTTATTGTGATAGGATACGTAATTAAACGTTGGTTGTGTGTGTGTGTAATAATTAAAGTGTTCAGCAATGCCTCGTGTAACTTACACGGCGTCAGAATACACTTACATGATTTTAATTTACGGTGAATGCCGTGGAAACGCAGCTTTAGCTCTGCGAACATACCGAGAAAGGTATGGTGACCGGCGCAATTGCCCTAGGAACACCGGCACCATACAATTGGCAGTACAAAGATTACGGGAATTAAAGTGCTTAGCGACGGACAGTGATTTAATTAGAAAAATAAATAACAATATTCTCCGTCGGTATAATTTGTGCATTAATAAGAATGGAGGACACATCGAGAATTTAAAAAATTTGTGTTTTTGTGTGTGCGCGTACTTTACAACCTTACCTAACATAAAATCCAGCGCGAGCGGTCAAAAACGGCCCGCACCCCGCGCCACCCACCCGCCCGCCACGAGATCACACACACGCACACGCGCTCCTTTGTTACCTAGGCATCTAAGGTCAGTCAAATTTATTTATAAAGGGTGGTGCGTTTCACTCTGACTTTTAAGCTATTTAGTTTGTTTGAAAAAAAAAAAATCTCATTTTTGGCGCTTTCTATTTTTGTACTGTATCGAATTAATACTATGCACGTATAGTATACGTAGTGTAATTTAATGCCCCTCTGTCATATCAACTCTGTATATAACGAAGTATAGATAATATGTTTGGAAGGACTTTTTAAAGAAAGAGCCATTGCAGATAAGATAAATCCAAGCAAATACCTGATCAAGAACGCATCCAAATCATCAGTCATTTCAACCCCATTGTGCGTACTCTCCAAATTATTCAACTGCTCCTCAATATTCTGGGTAATGTTGCCAATGCCCTGGGTAACACTACCATGGTTAATATTGCTGTGTGCAATAGTTCCGTGGGTTATAGTGGCATGGGTAATGCTGCCATCATGTAATTCCACCTGTCCGATGACCGTGGTAGTTTGTATGGTGTCCATTTCGTGTAAAGTTTGGGTAGCTTCATTCTCTTCTGGGTTTGCGGGTAGGGTAATATCACTTTTGTCTTGTGATTGGTCTTGCTCAGTCTGGAATTGACAATGAGACCATCATTTCAGGGAAATTAATTGTTAAGCAAATCAACTACTAACTTGAATTATCTGTTTATTCAAATCACATCACACTACCATCCATCCATCCTATGGTCCATTCATCCTATTGGTTCCATCCGATTAGCTCCATTTCAGCGTTTATTAACTTAGCACTAAAGTCACGCTTTTCTGTTTAAAAATGGACAACTTAAGTCACAGAAAAGCATGACTTAAGTGCGGGTTTAGGTAACACAGTGCTATAAAACACATTTCTTAGAGCTATTATCTTGTTCTTGGTGTAAATACACTTACAGTCTGCACATAGTCATCATCCGTTAGCACTCCTTCGCTGAGCCATTCTTCCTGGCCCTCTTCCAAGCATTCCTCACCCTCTGGATCTAAATACTGAATAAAGAAAGAAAATAGTTAGTTTGCCTAAGACGACCCACTACCCGCTGACCGTCTAGGCAGAGGGTAACCTACTGTTAATTACGTAAGTAGGTACACAAGAAAAAAATAATCAATATTCTTCTTCTACTACTATGACAAATCAGCCACGCTCAAGGTTTGCCTAGAGGGCTATGGAATGGAGTATTCTGGGTATCAAACTAACAGACCGGGTTAGGAATATGACCATCCGTTCCAACACAAAGATAACTGATGTCACTTGGAAAGCTGCTACGCTTAAATGGAACTGGGCTGGACACATCTGCCGCATGTCAGATGATCAATGGGCCAAACTTACGACCTAATGGGTCCCGTTTCATGGCAAACGACATACTTAGTGGCAGGCCCAGACGGAGATGGCGGGATGAGCTGGTCTCCTTCAACATGAACTGGTCCTTGGCAGCTTTGAACAGAGAGACGTGGAAAGAGAGTAGGAAGGCCTTTGCCATGAAGACATCACAGTCTAATAATATTAAATAATACTACTATGACAAGATCATAATGGAATGGACGCACAGATACGTTACAGTAGTATAGAATGTGTTTACACGAAGAAACTGGCAGCCAACGCCTTTAAGCGGCTTTGGCAAACCAAAGAAATACAAAACATACCTCTTCGTATTTCGACATCTTCGACGGCGGTTCTTCGACGTCAGACATTTTGTAACTTAAATTTTAAAATAAAAGTGCTTTTCTAACTATTTTTGCCACTTAGAGTACGTAAATAACATATTTTCTCGCCAATTCAGGTAAGCTTTCACAGTTTTAAAATAACCTCAATCAATACAGCGCGTTCCATAGTATGCAAGATTACATTATTTTTTGTCTCAATTTTCTCGAAAATGAAAGACAGAGCCAGAACACAAACATGCTAATGCTTTTCAAAGATCGGCGATGGAACGCATTGCGACGCCAGCAGTGTTTTGACAGATTTAGGGATGTCCAACGTTTATTTAAATCGATTGATTATGCTTGGATTCTTTAAAATAAAATCTTTATGTCGTTATTGGCCATGGCTAGTTCCAATTCCACATTCATTGTTCATTAAACTTAACAGAATAAATAAATATTATTTTACTAAAAAATACATAAGTAACCTAGTATTTGGTTACTGACTTCTGTAAAGGGAACGTTAAAGTGAGTGTACGATTTCTTAGGATTAGCTAGGGAGTCTTTCACTTGTGTGCTGACGCAAGATCACTATCGCCATCATTTTTTGATATCTTACATTATTTTCTTACGACTCTGTATCAGTGTACCACTCCGCCCTTAAGACGACCCACTAACCACTTGTGGCCATGCATTATAATTAGAGCAGTGGAATGGGCAACAAACTCAAATGCTAAAACGAGCTTTACATCGATTCATATTGCTAATATGTAATTACTAAGTTGTTTCAAATGCGTGCCCGTAATGGTGAAGAAGGTTACAACCAAGAATAAAACTGCAGCTGTACAATAGACATTTATTTATTTATCAATAAAGAAATTTTCATTATTTACAATTCACAATATTTATTTATTTATAAAGTAGGTACAATATTACAAACTGAAAGCAGTCTATTATTATTTTATACTGATCTTACGCGACAAAACAGCGTCATGGAGATATGGTACCATGAAAGTTTGAAGGCGAAAATATATTTAGAGGGAGTTTTTTGTGCTAGTGATAAATCCAGTGTTTTTTTCTACTACATTACAGTATTTAGTGATCTAATCAAACCTGTAATGTGCGTCGTTGTACGTAGATAGAGAATAACTGGCAATGTGCTGTATTTTTCATTTTATAGTTTAAACTGGTCTAGCCAGCGGGTTCTAGACTAACATAAGACAACTGTCAGTCGGGACGTCATTTACAAATATTTGACCGATTTCAACGGTGTACTATACTGCGTTTGCGATTTATTTGCCAAACATGTAAACAAATATGAGTTATTGGAAAAATAACTTTAATACCTACACAATAAAGGCTAGTTTAGCTAAAACTTCAAACATTTTTCAATAGTACTAGTCACTCTGAAATCAATTTAATTTTCACTCCACTAAAGTTGATATTTAATTTGACATAACATCAATTGGAAAGATGAATTTGAATAACTGGCCCTGACGCATTGTCGCGACTGGTATGGAGATTTTTGTTCTACATGAATGGTGTTGCGTGATGTAACTTATGATAAATATTTGAGGCTACAATAGAAGAATTGTAAAGGAAGATATGTTTATTCCAGTGTTTTTCTTTGCTTCATTCTAAAAACTATGTATAATCGCGAATTGGAAGCTCTTTGTGTTATTATTTTGCCTTAATGGCCTATGCTTACGCGCAATTCAGCGGTGAACTACGATAGGCGATAAAATTATACGATCCATCTAACTAGATATAAAAAATATTAGCTATATAATTATTTCTCTCACTGTTATAAAGCTTAAGGCAAATTACTATAATAGCCATAAATCTAGGTAAAAATAATAATAATCTAAATACATTTCCGCCTTCTCGACTCAACAGCTATAATAATCGATATATTATCACACCCAGACACAAACGGCACTGCCCTTACAAACACCAGTAAAAAAAGATAAAATAAATCTATACAATACATTCACATTTTATACATTTCCCGCCTTTTTTTGCTTTAAACCTACATTTTTGCCTGAGAAACATCTCTGTACTATTCTTTTCGTCTGGACTGTGCCTCAGCCCACATAAAGGTAGCCTCGTTTCGTGAGGAGATTCTGTGTACGCTGTCCACGCTTCTACGGTGATCGAAGGGTTAAAAACAGCTTTCGAGGTAAGCCATAGTCTTTAAAATTCGATTACGAAGTAAAAATGTAAATATCGCGTTTGGCCTTTTCTTTCACTTCTTTACAATGGAGTCTTTATACAGTATGTTAACTAACAGAGGGCGTTCCCGTTAACCCGCAATAGTATAGCATCCATACATGCTAAAAAAAATATTACCATTCGAAAATAAAATGTTTTAATTTTTTTTTATATTAAAATATTCACTAAAAATCGTAAATTGATACTCTATTATTTTATTTAATTAATTCTAATTTATTTAATTAAATAAATTCCGACATTGCTGTCCTTCAAGTACGCGTGTACAGAGTGTTTCTTTAACGTAACAATTTACGATTTTTAGTGAATATTTTAATATAAAAAAAAATAAAAACATTTTATTTTCGAATGGTAATATTTTTTTTAGCATGTATGGATGCTATACTATTGCGGGTTAACGGGAACGCCCTCTGTTAGTTAACATACTGTATTTATTCAATCAACAAGGTATTATTTTTATTAGCTCAGTAGCCATCCGCCCAACTTGAGATTTCCAATGAAGAATTTATTAAGTACCTATACCTATACGTAAATCTTTCGGAATAAATTCTCTAAATTATAGTGAATACCGCAGTAGAGCCCATTGAACTAAGTGGTCTCACAGACAGACACGAAAGCTACAATTTATAAAAGACGCCTATTTTTTTTTAAATTTGTATGCATCTAGCGGCTACAGCAGGTTCTGAATCGATACACTGAAAACTAGGTTAGAAAAAAAAACATAAAACCAGTAAATAAATTAAATTAATTTAATTATAAACAAGCAATATATACAAAGAATGCGATAATTCGGGATAAAAAATATACATGATGCGTGTATGTTTGTGTATTGATATTATATTCCATATTAATATTCATCTATTGCAATAATAATATAAAATCAATACTATTATTATTAATTCGGGAATCAGCAAAAAAATATGCATTTTTTTAAACCAATATGTTGATTCGGTTTTTTTTTTAATTTTCAGCTTGATGAAACCACGAACATTAATATGGATTAAAATAAACCACAATTACTAATTTAACGGTAAACAAAAGAACTGAAATAAAACTTAATTACATACAATTTAAATTAAAATTAACATAAAAGCTGGGATACAAAATAAAAAAAAATTAAAAAGAAAAAAGGAACTATTTTAACATCGGACACACTTGAAACAGCCACATTTTCGTTTCGAAGGGAATTCCAATTTTGAAAAATTCAACGTTTTTTTTTTAATTACAAAATTCGGACATTTGAATTGCCCACTCTGCCAAACGTGAGGCCTTCTACAAAAAGATTATCTTAAAATTAAATAAGTATCGCTGCTTACATTTTTTATTTCTAATACAAAACTATTTTTTTTTATACAATGCCAATGAAAAAGTCTGTACAGAATCGATCATTGGTCTTACTAAAACAGCATAACATCAAAAATTACAAGTCATGGAGGAAAGAGCGAATGGAGTGCACGTATGCGCGTGGCCGCTCTTGCAAGAAATAAGCACAAGTAGAGTTGACCTCGTCATTGCGTTACCACTTTTGACAAAACACCCAGCAAATTCGAACTTCACTAAATCTTGGATTTACTAGGAAAGCGGTTCCGTCATGAGAATCTGACATTTTCACCGGTATTTGACATTAAGGTGTCAAAAACACTGTATTTGGACAGCTGGCACTGTGACCGTTCAACGCTTTCGTCGTAAACCAGAACTGAAACTATCTGATACATGGTCAAGGAAAAATAGGGCTTGACAATGACATGCAAGTGACATTCAACCTTATGGTGGTAACGACAAGGTCGACTACACATTACCTACAACTCGATTTTGGTTTCCTGACTTGATAAAAGGAGAAGTAATAGCTTGATATTTCTCCTGTTTACTGGCTACGATAGCCTAAATATTCCGCAAAAAAAGCCGCTCAGTCAGCCCAGGTACGGGCGATTTTTTAATGGCGCACTGGATTTTCAACACTCTAGTGTTGGGCAGAGAACTCAAAATCCAAGAGCGTGCACCGCGCGTCAAAAAATTGGACGGTTGGAATTTCAACTCTCGGCGCTAAGCATTGCGTTGAAAATCCAATGCGCGATATAAATCACCCGTGGATATGAGGGCTCGTAGGAGATCCACGACTAATTTTGAAACAAGAGATTCGAAATTTTTTGTAACACTGTCTTCCTTTATCAGATCAATACATGCTAGATAACTGGGCGACTGTCTTTTGTAGTCCCAAGATATTTGATTTATAGAGAAGTGAAGGAAAAGGCCACATTTTGACTGGGTTTAAGAAAGTTTAAAACATTACCCTCCTTTTGGGCTTAGCTGCAGTCAGTATCGTATCCGATCTTTAGAGGAAACTCGAATTATTTGTAGGTAGTCCATCGTTTCAAACCTACAAGCCACACAATATTGCCATCATATACTCGCAGGTAAAACTAGAAAGAGACGGAAGAAAGTTATGTTTCTAACGCGTTGTTGGATTTTCATCTCTTTGCTCATCGCCGAAAGTTGAAAATTCATCAGCACGCTTTTATTTATGCATTCATTAATATGCCGTGTTTAGGACGACATCTCCGAAAATGACGCCTAAAAAAACAAGACCGTTTGACAGCTATAAACCTCGTTTGTCTCTTCCTCAATCTACCTGATGGAAAGAGATAACAACACTTTCGGCCTTATTACAAAACCGAACCCCCACCTTCGAGCCAATTATTGTATTTTGAACTCTATTCGTAAAATTCTTAATGCAAAAACTGACTTTCGAACTATGGTTATGTTGTAATATTTTTGATTTTTCGGTTTTGTTTTAGGCTGCGTGTTAACAGAATCTGATACTTTTAATCACAAAACGAGACCGCCTCGATGCGAACTAAGCTTTACAAAATGCGTTTCAAACTTCCCATTTTTTACAATATGGTAAATCTAATGGTAATTATAATAATTTTTTTTACAAATCTTTTGAACGCCTTATTGGTGTTTTTTACATCACATTATTACGATTAATGGTACGCGATTTTTTAGAACGTTGTTCCTTATCGCACGTCGCTCTGTACACTTGGCGATTGAGAGCTATACCGAAAAACTAATATTGACCGTCATGACACTTTTGATACGTAACATAAGTGTAGTGACTTTACGGGGTACGCACGGTCAGCAACGAAAGTCGATTAACACTTCAGCAGCAACATATTTGTTCAAAATTGCATATAATGCAATTTCAGAAGCAGAAGTTATACTTCTGCTGCAATTTTGAACAAATATTTTGCTCAAAACAGATAAAAAAAAAACTTGTGTTAATATTTTCCTCAAAAACAGAGATTAAAAAAACTGAAGTGTTAATCGACTTTTGTTGCATGGTTTTGAAATATGTATTTTTGATGCAATGTTAGTAGGCTCGCGTATTTGCACTTTGATCGCGACCTACATTTGGGAGTGCATTGACATACGGCGGAGCCTAAATAATGCATTTTTTGTACAGACGCCAGCACATCAACCTACCACAATCTGTCAGATTTTCCCAATCAACTTTGAACCTTATGATTTAGCGATAAAGTTGAAAATCTATTAAAGAAATCTGACAGATTGTGGTAGGTTGATGTGCTGGCGTCCATACATCATTTAATTAGTGTTCGAAAAGACGTGGTTTGAGTCGGACAGCTTGCATTTTTATTCAAATTCATACCCGTTGAGCATTTATTGACATTCCTTGCATTTTCTTGACATTTGCATTGACAGACTTTAGTGTTGTGAAACTGTCGGGTCTAGCTCACACTCACCAAGTGTGCAGAAACGAAAGGACATTTGTTTCAACCGGTTGTCCCACGTCACCTCTCGACTGTTTTTTTTTTTTCATTTGAGAGACTTTCAGAGCAAAACTGCCTTTTGAGTTACGTTGTTATGTTCGACCAATAATTTTCCCCCTAACAGAGCTGTCTGTTAGAACGCCTGGTAGCTTTGGCCGGTCGACTGTATTCTCTATTACTTTAGGGTTAGATCGGAAATTAGTTTAAACTTAATTATTGACGCTAGATGGCCCGTCGATGGTAAGTGGTCACCTCTGTCTATGGACATCTGGAGGCCAATTCCCGTAATTAAAAACGTCAATGTCAAAACTCGTCAAAAATGTCGAGAGGTGTTTTTGACAGAATGAAACAGATCAGACTGAACGTTCTTAAAATTAAGAGGATTGCCCCTCAGCTACACTAGAGGCAGTTGCGTTGCCATCTAGGGTACCCAATTTAAATACTATGAAATAAAAAGGCAGTTTTGCTCTGACAGTTTCAAATATAATCTGTATTTACTTACTATAAATTAGCTATCTAGCGCCGAAATTATACAATCTGTTTATTTAATATTAGTCTAAAGCGTATATGTTTGGATTTTTAACTCTGAATTGAACATGGCGAGTTTGGGCTCTAGACAAATCTGAATGAAAAACGCGGCAAAAACGTCACAAAAGAGATACAGTCCGATTCTTTTTGGACGAACATGAGGCTATTCACTGCGCAGTAACAAATTCACCTGTCAGCGGCGGTGAGGAGTGCGGTACTGCGCAGAGAATAACGCACTTCAGAGCTGCCATACAGTTTAGATCGTACTGAACAGTTTGTACAGACTCCAGCACATCAAGCTACTACAATCTGTCAATTTTTTTTTAATATATTTTCAACTTTATTGCTAAAGCGTAAGGTTCAAAGTTGATTGGGAAAATTTTACAGTTTCGGGTAGCTTGATGTGCTGGCGTCTGTACCATACACCGATCGAAAACACATGCACACACAGCCACGCTTCACGTACAGCGAGTAAGCGCAATAGCAAACGTTTGAGAACGCCGTACGTACGTACGTGTGCGTTGCCTGTTTTCAATCGTTGCATGGAACCTATCTTTTGTACGTTTCTCTGTCACTGTAGCAAGTTCAAATGATCCGAAAGCGCCATGACAAGGTGAAAAATCGCTGCGTTTTTCCGCTCACATTTGCCCTAGCTTTTACAGGGTGACATTAATATGATTGCTCAATAGTTTTGACAATGCATAATATACAGGATGTTTTTTTTTTCTCTCTTAGAAACTCACATTGTGTATTCTCTTTTCAGAAATAAAATGTTGCTGAATCTACTAGCAAGTTGAATTTCTAACTGACTTGCAACATCTAAACATCAAGTCGACTTCGAAAGTTTTAGCGAGCTTGCTAGTAGATTTAGCGGAGACACTGTTCTTAATAATAATTGTGCATACAGCACAACTCAAATTAGGTTTCAGAATAATTTACGAAAATCATCTCATTCCACTACTTCGCGATTTAACTCAATAGCCTGTTTATGCAGACAATAAATTAAGAACTTATCACATTTGTCACTTTTTCATCTGACAAATGACGTAAATGTCAAAATAAGAGCTGTCAGTGTTCTTAAAAATCGTGATAAGTCCTTACTTAGTGGGTTACACAAGAGATTTAGGCACAATTTTATTGCTTTAACGCCAAACCTTGATAAAAATTAAAACTAAGAGCATTTAGCATGATGATGGCTTTCTTCAGACGTCAATATTAAGTTAAAACCTCTTTTGGTAATTTATTCGTCGCCTTGTTGAATGCTCTAAGTCCTAAGGCCTGCTTTTATGTATTACTTTATTAATTTCACTACAAAATGGACCATAATATAGATTATAAACCGGTTCTAAAATATGATTAAAACAACCGCATATTTTTCTGAATAACTAAGATGTTCTTGTCGCAATAAAGGCGAAATTATTGTCAGATTAAGGGCGAATTTCACCAAACTTTTACACCTAAAATAACTCTTATCCTGAGAATAAATTTGAATTTTATGACAGTTTCACTTCAATACTAGAACTGTCAGATGTCAATTTTATTCCACAGATAAAAGATATCCAAACTTTTGTAAAATCAGCCCTAAATGGCAAATCGAGTAGTTATCCTGAAATACGTAATTTCGAACTGTCATAATTATCAATTTATTCTGAAATAGTTATATTTGTGGTTTCAAGAAACAAAAAATGGTCCATTCCATAATCTATTAAAAAAATGATCTAAACTAAAATGCGTGGCGTTCAAAAGACATCCTGTTATCAGAAATATTATTCTTTATATATAAACTACTTTATTCAGAATTGTGTTACTAAATACTTTCGGGCAAGGCATTTTTATAAGTTAACGGGTAGATGCGTTTTTTATTCTTTTTATTGGCAGTAACTGTCAATGGAAGAAGGCTATCCACGTAAAGGTAAGTACTTAAAAAGCAGACAAAAGTTACTTATACAAAGTTTAATTAAAATAACTGAAAACCTGAAAATCCACCCTGAAACCTGAAATGTTATATAAATAACTTTGAAATTTAATTGAACGTCGCTTGCCAAAGGATACCGCGGCATCGTGACGGTCAGTGTGCGCTTGCATGTAGTGATGCCGTGCCGTGCCGCCAGAGGGCGCAAGCCCTAAGTCGACATAGGAATAGACGACACCCATTTTTTTTTAAATTTGTTTTTTTATTTCTAAGGAACTAAACTAAAACGATAGGCTCCTATGAATAAATAAAATAAAAAACAGTGAATAGCAAAACAGCGTGTTTATCATTAAGTTTAAAAAAAGAGCAAAAACGCTCTACCCTTTTTTTATTAAATTTACAATTATTATTAACATTAGGTATACCTACTACGCTAGTTCACTTTATTTTTTTTTACAAAATAATTATTTTAAAAAAATTCACTGAATATCGCACACATAACACTTTTAATTAAAACCTTCAATAATAATATAATCTAGCATTTACTTTATCGAAAAAAATATGAACAGAAAAAAATACTATATTTTTTTTCATCTACTCTAGTAATTACATTATGTCAGTACGGTCGAGGAAAAAAATGAGAATTAAAAAAAAACTGCTGTAATATAGTTCTAAAATCTACGAAGACGCACGAAGATTAAAAGTCGCCAATACATAAGCCTACAAACACACTCAGAGCCAGTGTATACTTAACTATACACCAGGTATCCCTTTTCTCAGGCCGGTGTATCTTTAAAGATACACCCAGGTTTATGTATACGGGCCGGTGTATAGTTGACTATACACCGTTTCATACATTTTATAAGGCGATTCGATAGGGCTGGCCTTGTAGAATACGCCAATATTTCGTGGTTGGACTTTTAGCGCTGAGTGTGGTAAAGTTATGGTTTCCTAGAAGAGAGGTGGCCGCAAATTACGGCCGCAGTGACGGGCGTCATGCAAATAATAGCAGCGGTAAAGATTTAAATAGTTAGATTCGCCCTACCGCTACAAAAAATAGTCGCGTTTCTGTTTCTTTTTTACACCTCTGACACAATGGCGCAGTGATTTGAGACTTGATTGTCATGGAAACGCTATTTAATCATGTGTGAGCTGACTCGTCTCAGTATGAACACTTTTTCAAAGTCGCTAGATTTGCTAGTCGATAGATTTGCCCTCATCGTGAGGGCAAATCTAGCGATGTAAATCATTGGGCAGCAGTTTAACTTGCACAAAATTATGCAATTAGCTTGCATGCCATTGTGACATTTATCAATGAGAAGTTTTTATGGTTCGATGACATGCAAGTAACTTGCATACTTTGATGCAAGTTCCAGGCCTCTTTAATTGCGACTTTAAGGGGAAAACGCTAAGGTAGCCCGCAAAATTCAAATTTTCTTACGTTTTTTCAAATTGCTGGTCAGTATTAAGTCGTACGTCGATCAAAATATGATTCGCGGCCGTAACAAATATGTATTTACAGAATTATAATCATTAGTCATCCACACAACTCTCTAAGACGACGTAACCCCAAAGAATGACGATTTCATGAAACAGTTATTCTTTGGGGTTACGTGGTCTTAGAGAGTTGTGTTGATGACTAATGATTATAATTCTGTAAATACATATTTGTTACGGCCGCGAATCATATTTTGATCGACGTACAACTTAATACTGACCAGCAAATTGCAAAAAACCTAAAAAAATTGAAATTCGCGGGCTACCCTAGCGCTTTCGCCTTAACATCCTAATGTTCGTGCGTGTGTGCATGTATATTAGGTGCGTAAGGCTCTCTTACACCACAAAGCACTAAGTGTCTAAACACACTATGCCGAAGGTACGCGACCGAAGTTCGGCATGATTACGCCGGCAATGCTATTTGAATTACTGACGACACATTTTGCCGAAATTACGTTGCGTTAAATAGCATTGCAGGCGTAATTATGCCGAACTTCGGTCGCGTACCTTCGGCATAGTGTTTCTAAGTGCCAATTTCACTAATAAAACTCAACGCGATCACCTCTAAACTGCTTTGCGTTCAAGAGCTTTCAGGGTCAATATTCCATAGCAATTATGACAATGACAGCTCTTGAACGCGATTTAGATGTCTTGACCGCGTTCAGGCCTAAATAATTTTAGCATTGGTTGTATTTAGTTATTTGTGATGCAAAACCATTTTTAAACGACCATGGCGAATCACTGAAACAAAAATTTAAATGGTGAAGAAAAACAACGTGAAGAAACATGTCTTAAAGTTAACTTTACATACAGTTAAATAATACTTCAGAAACAGTACTTTCAACTAAAATTGTAACTAGGCTAAAATGCTAAAGGAGACTCGTCGCATTACATCGCGCCGAGAACACTGACTGTGTCACGAGATAATGCTACGACAAAATTTTGTCGCGCCCAAATATTACTCTATTTAAACTACTTTTCTTAAAACATCTTGCTATTTTTCCCCGACCATACTTTTATTCAGACATTACTCATCAGTACAAATTAATATTTACAATATTTTGTCATAAGTTCTTGATAACATAGAGCTTATTCAGTAGCTTTAAAAACTTTCAGGCCAATATTACATTATTAAAAAAAAAAACATTACAATTTCTTGACACCACCTAGCACTTTTTTGACATCTGTAAGATAAGTTGACAGCAACTTATCTTACAGATGTCAAAGATGAAGTGACAGTTGTTATTTTAATACACGGGCAATATAAGTGAATAATAAATTTGTTAAACAATTATTTTCCCAGACATCATTTTTGATTATTTAGATGTTAAATTTTTATTATAACAGTTGTTTTAAAGTAAAAGTACTTCTTAATTCATATTATTTTCATGCCTGAACATTTTTCCGTCTAATAAAAACTGCTCCGTTTAATATTACGTCAGTGTGCACACGAAAACATATCAAGCTATTCAGCAGTTGCAGTATAAGCTGACTACTTCATCATTCTCTTATAACTTATACCAATTAATTTGGTGTCGGCGCAATATGTTATAGAGGTATGAGGACCAGAGTGTAAAGTTCACTCATACTCTATAGAAAAGGGAGGATCCTCCGACCAGACGGGTGTTGTGTCTGGCGGACAACTGCCCGATGATTCATGTCGGGCCGTAATATCTATGCTAGTTGCGCGGTAAACTCTGCTTGCGCGATGCAGGATTTGCGTGACGTCAGTATGACGCGTTGTTTGCATGTGGCGTTGTAGATACCGCTACAATGTCTTTTTCTTCCATACTTCTGTTTTACTGCTGATCTCTTGTACTACGGAGAGCCTATAAAATGCGTGGTTAGCTTATACCAGGAATGCTAGCCTTGATATGTCATCGTGTGTATTTTACTGTGTCTTTAATACCTAGTTTCTAGAAGCCTCTTCAATTTAATCTGTCGTCATATGTCACAATAGCCAGTCCTTTTCCGGTTATTTCCCCTCTGACAGCATTAACCCAGAGAATAAAAATCACTGTGCATTGACAAACTTGTCTAAGACGGCAACCCAATATCAACCTTATTGTAAAGAGAATAAAAATCACTGTGAATTTGACAGATTTGTCAAAGGCGGCAACCGAATAGAAACCTTATAGTAGGAACAATAAGGATCATGGTGATTTTGACAGCGATGCATAATCAGAGGTAAAATAACAGAAATAACTGTAACATTAGATCTGACAGCAGGATAACCGATTCAGGCTTAAGCTCCAGCCACAGGCGGTGAATTCCGCGCGGGATGCGGGACTGTGCGTGGATTGTTTTAATGATTAGGAAGTTACGAAGTATCTCCATACAAGTTAGTTGACACATCAGTGCGAGCGAAATTCGTCCCGTATCCTGAGCAGGATTCACCTCAGTTTGGTCAGTTTTATAGTCAAGGAAATGTAAATTCTATTAAATTGAATAGGTTTTTAAAAACCGATGTACATACAGTACCCGGTCGTAAAAATATGAAAGTAAAGTTTTAGAAAAAGTCCCGCTTTGTAGCGTGTTGTCTCTGTCACTCATACGTGTGTGACAGTCTCTGTCTAAAGCTCGACGTGTTACGGTGACTTACTACGGCGCGTGATTTTAGGGACAAGTATGCACATATCGATAGCAATATTAGACTGCATAGTTGTCATCATAAGAATCAAAATCGAAGTTCTATAAGTGGATGCAGTTTTGAGCCACACATCCTACTATTTTGATCTTTATGTTGTTTGAAATAAAGTATAAATTCAATTGATTAATGGGCGTGCGTATCCTTAAAATCACACACCGACGAAAACCTGCTTTATATGTCCGCCCGGGCACTGTAAAGTTGTTAATGAACGAATTTTAAGAATTCCACGATTGATAATTTTGATATTGTCCATATCGGTCGCGCGTTGACTAGTTTGTCGAGCGATAATAGATCTTATTGTAAAGAGAAATACTAAACAAACAGTAAAGAATCGGGCTGTTTTATAAAAATCGGACACATCACAACTCAATTCCAGCTGTAATGCTAGTACTTGGCTATTTGACAATATATCCGCATCATTTTGGTAGTACAAAATATACTCTATTTCTAATCAAATAAAGTTCATTTTGTAATAACGAGAATATTTCGAAAAATACTCGCAAGTATTAGAGTGTACATTTGACCAAAGAACAAGTCAAGCTAAAACAGAAATAACACTCATATAACTTCGCCAAAACGGTGAAAGAGAACATCGTGAAGAAACTAGCGTCTCCTAGAACCAAAGATTCGAAGACGTGACATCTACCAACCCACACTGTGCCCGCGTGGTGGATTACGGCTCACTCCTCACAGAAAAGAGGATAAGACTGGAAATGTAAAGCTTGATATGTCATCGTGCGCACAAGATCTTTTAAAGGACAAAAGAAATATTTCAAATATAGTGCGTTCATTTTATGTTGCTCGATGACACTAACCAAAACATACACTTTTTACATAGTTAAAGCGAGATCTACAATAATCAGTTCCTAAATAAAAAATTGAATAGTCTAAATTTAGTTTTGTTACGCTCGCTCTTTTAAAGAAGCATTTAGCATCTGTCATAACGATCATCATTAAATGAACAGAGTATAGTTGTACTAACACTTCATTGCCGAATAGTCAATATTTTAAAGCCATGAAAAGCAAGGATCAATTTTGGAGTTACATAATCAACTTATAAATGTTTCCACCGCTGAACTTCAGGCCTCCTCTCTGTGAGAAGGAGTGGGCCGCGACTTTTGATGGGCTGTGAAGGTCAGATAGGCAGTCGCTCCATGTAAAATACTGGTATTCAGCTGCGTTGGATTAGACTGGAAGCTGACCCTAACATAGTTGAGAAAAGGCTCGACAGATAATGATGATAATAAATAACCACGAAATTAACAAGCACTATTTAGCTTTGTATTTACTTCAACAGCTAGGAATCGAACTCACAACCTCGCATTCCTTACAAATAATGATTACAAAAACTTTCGTTTAATTCCTCATTCTCTAGAGAATGTATGTAAGTCCGAATCTTAGCGAACGTGTGATGTTTCCTTAACTCGTCGCCATGGTAATGGTGTGTATAGTCCTTGCTGTGACGTCAGTCACTCGGCTGCGCGCGCGCTGCCTCTTGGTAAAAGAAGTCTTATATTGTCCTTATTATAAATTACTGAAAACAAAATTAAATAAGCATTAGATATTTGGTAATGCTCAGTATTACCGAGAAGTACCGTGTCACAGTATTTTTATCTCACGAAGTGACGCGCGCTTTACTTGTGATAACCAAAAAAAGATCGCAATTCACCAAAAGTGATCCCAATCTACTAAAAAGGTCCCAAAATTCCATCAAAATTCACCTAGACGTACAGGTCATGCTCTCTGTCTTGCTCGTGGTCGGGAGTGCGCGGGCGCATCTAGTTGAAGAAGTAATGTCGCACTGTTCACTCACCTAGTCGTACAGGTCATGCTCTCTATCCCGCTCGTGGTCGGGCGTGCGCGGGCGCGGCTGCGGCGCGGGCGCAGGCGAGGCGCCGCCGTAGTTGAGGAAGTCCCACACGAGGATGGTGTCGTCGTGCGAAGACGACACTATTTGGAACTCGTCGAACTGCAGCCGGAATACGCGGCCCGTGTGCTCCTGTGGCAAGGTGGGCGGTCACATTGGGGAAGCTTGGTATAGGTTTCAATCTATAGGTACTAATATTATAAAGCTGAAGAGTTTGTTTGTTTGGTTGAACGCGCTGTGGTTGAAAAATTCTTTTTGCATTTGATAGCCCAATTCTTGAGGAAGGCTATAGGCTATTTAACATCACGCTATGACCTTTAGGAGCCGAGCAAAAAGAAAAAAAGTCAGAAAGAACGCTAAACAACAACGAAGTATAGCGCGGGCAGGCGATGCGATGCGACGAGGTGGGTCGGAGTAACAAGAAAATTCACGCGGACGAAGTCGCGGGCAGAAGCTAGTATTCAATAATTAGCCTATAATGTTCCCACTGTTCTCTTAGAGAGAGAGAGTGGGCTGTAATCTACCACGCAGGCCCAGTGCGGGTTGGTAGATATCACATCTCTTCGAATTTTCGGTTCTAGGACATGCATTGGTTTCCTCGCGATGTTTTACTTCACAGTTTTGAAGCAGTGGTGATTAAATAATTTACACAAAGTAAAGAGCATGTCTGGGTTCAAACTTACGACAACTCGGTAAGTCGTGGCGTGCTTGCAGCTGTTTTTGTATAGAGATTGTTAATTAATGAGCCAGAGAGTGACTACATTCTTTATTATTCGGGAAAAATGCACTGGTCCTGTAGGATAGACCACGCGAGCGAAGGCGCGGGTAAAAGCTAGTACAATTACACTATTTGCGCTGTAGCATGGTGCGGGTGACAGTTTCAGTAACATTTCGTTTCACTCTTGAAAGTTGCCGCGATTTACAATTTATGACTTAATATTTCAGTTGTAGGTACCACATTCGTAATATATTAAATAATTAATAACTGTAGTAAATTAAACCCAACCAGAATGTTCTAATCAAGAAATAAAATCAAATTGAATGAAAAATTAAGCAAAGTGTTATGCGTATAACGTAACGCCATAGACGTATTTAGTGATGGGATGTACTGCTACGATGGATAGTCGATATTTTTTATAATAAAAAACGTATATTGTGCGTAGGTCAATTTTTATTTTTAAAAGGTCTAATTATACAACAGAACATTTATAGGGTAAGGTTGCTTAAAAGGTTGCTAAAAAAAAATACATGTTATTCGTCTAAACTCATATCAGAGTCAGGAACATCTGAATTGTCACTCAATTCATCATCTGAATCTGTGACGGATATTATTAACGATGACTCAATTATGTTGTCAATATGTATGTCACGATCCCAATCAGACATAATGTCCCTTTTTGTTTTATTCACGACCTTCGACCAGTCTTCAGGTTGAACATTGTTGATGGCCTCTTGTAATAGGGCCAACATCTTATTTGCCGTAAATGGCGGCGAAGTATTATTTCTTGCGGCGTAACCTAAAAATAAACGAACTTATAAAAAAAAAGTATTCAAATAATCATCAATCAGCCTAATCTAGTATCTGGTAATGTTTTTAAACTAGGTACATGCTACGATCGGAAAGCTGATTTTTTTATAAAGCTTCAAAATGGGAATTGAAATTAAAAGCATACCTTTTATTTGGGCCCAAATCAGCTCAATAGCGTTATACTGGCAATGGTAGGGTGGTAGTCGAAGGACCTGGTGGCCTTTTTCTTTTGCCATCTCGTCCAGAGCATAGGTAGGAGTTGGTGGCTTATGGCGTCGGACTAAGGCAATAAGCTCCGTCTTTAACATTTTTATATCTGCTGTAACTCCGTTTTCACTCAGCCACTTCACCAACTCGCTTTTGCGGTTGGATTGGTTTGGGGGTTTATTAACTTGCACCGAATGGTAGGGTGCGTTGTCCATTATTATGGTCATAGGCTCTTTTAAATTGTTTAATAGACCTATGAACCAATCTTTAAATTTTTCGTAATTCATCTCCTCATGATACTCTGTAGTTTTTTTTGACTTAAAAGCCAGCAAACAATCAGGGACGAATCCACTTGCTGTACCTGCGTGACAAATAATAAGGCGTTCGCCTTTGCCTTCCGGCACTTTGGTACACGATTGTGCCGTATCGTCGGTCCAACTTTTACCCACTGTGTGGTTGGCGTTTAGCCACGTTTCATCCAAAAAGACAACTTTGCTCCAATCACTTATGTTTTTGGCCTTCCTTAAAAATCTACATCTTGCTAGGGCAATGTCAGTCCTATCCATAATAATCTTTCTTTTGTTAACTTTTTTGTAAACAAAGCCAATATCTTTTATAACTTGCCGTAGCGAAGTAATACCTCCTTTGAACAAGTCAGCTTCTTTTAATGATTTTAGAAGCTTGAGCAATGTGGGTAGCTCCATTCTTCTATAATAATCATAAATATGATTTCTAATAGCAACCTTAGCAAAATCATCCAAATCTGTGATTGGCTTCACCTTGGTCCGCTTTTTGTTGGGTGTCGATAATTTATTTTCAAACATCCCATCTTGGCCAATTTTCTCACGTGTTATACGCGAAACAGTATTGCGGCCAATATCAAGAGCTTCGGCTACTCGTTCTACAATATGATTCAATGGTAACAACGGTCCATTATTTTGTTGTTCTCTTTCAAAGTAGTCTCGGAGGCGAACAACAAGCTCCCTGGCCTGACTACCCAAAACAGTTTTTTTTGTATGCTTAGGCATGGTAATAACAACAAACTCAACAAACTTATAACAAATAACAATTTAACAAAAATGAAAACAAACAATGAAATCGTAATACGTGTCACATTAAGTCACAATATAACGCGCTTGCACTCGTACTCGCACTCACAGCATCGCACGGGTAAACAACATGGCCGCCGCGCCGATGCACCATAGAGCAAAAATGTTGTCACGAAAAAAAAAACATAAACCCGATTTTGATTATTTTATATAAGTACAAAGATAATTATGTAGCCATAAAACATTTATATTGACAAGTTTATACACGTAGCACACACGTAGTTACACTGCACAACTGAATAATACACTAATTTTCATAACAATATTAAAGAGAACTAGATTCACGCTGCGAGTATCGTTAGCGATAAAAATGAATTGCATAACCTCACATCCCTACGTGGTACTGACAAATGTCAACGTCATACGGGCAACTGTCACCCGCACCATGCTACAGCGCAAATAGTGTAAGGGCAGTATTTCTAAAGAACACCACTCACCACCAATGTTCTGAGACATAGTTCTTGATGGGGCGTGCGGACGTCTAATGCAGCGGGGAGGTCCCACACTTTAATTTTACCGTCGTACGCGCCGCTTACTATTCGTTTATTGTCGAATCTGTGGACAAAGCAGGTTTGGTTAACCAAATAATTATAATAAAACCAGCTTATTAATGTGCATTGATCGCCACGCTTGCTCAAGACGGGTTGGCAATTTCAGACTGATATTAACCAGTCTAGGTTTCCTCACGATGTTTTCCATCACCAATGTCAGTAATATCCAAGATAAACCCAGAAAGTACATTTTTTTTTTTAATAGCCTATGCCGCCCCACTGCTGGGCAAAGGCCTCCCCCAAATCCTTCCAGGAACTCTTAAAAACATACATATAACATAACATAACATATTATGAATTGAAAAAAAAAATGTATATTACAGGTATATTTTAGGCAAACATAACTAAGATATATGTAGCCTTGAATGCCCCCCAAGTTTTCGAACGGTGACAAGAAAAAACAGTGGCACTCCGGGAGTGCCGACTGAAGTGAAAACAAAACACAAACAGAATACTTTGCCATCACTCACTGACATATCGGATATACATTAAAACCGAATACATCCCGAGGACAGCCGAACACATCCGAAGCGGGTATTTTTTTAATCGTCTTATAAACAAAACACGCGCAGTGTCGCTTACGGTAACAGTGGCGCGAGTTCAATGGTTTTTTCCCATCTCAAAAAATGTCCAACGCGCTTAAAAAAGTTTTCACTTTAAAAAAGTGATCAAGTGACCCCTATTCGCCAAAAGAGATCCTAATTTCCCAAACAATCAACCTAAAAGTGTCTCCCGTTTCCAAAACTGGCACCCAATTTACCAAAAGTGACCCCCAATTTTCCAAAAATAGCCCCAAAACTATCTATATCATATAGGTACACCTGACGAGTTCTTCATGCCCCTTTAAGACACGTAAACACTGCTCGCATTCGATGCCCCACAGTCGGATCGTGTTATCGGATTCTACCATTCAGTTCCGGTGTGTCAAAAAGTGACCCCAATTCACCAAAATAGATCCCACTTCACCAAAATAGACCCCATTTCACCAAAAGTGACCCCACTTCACCAAAAGTGACCCCCATTTACCAAAAGCAACCCCTAACATTCATCTACTTTCCTAAAGTGGCCATTTCAACTCACCGTATACACCTGACGAGTTCTTCATGCCCTTCTAAGACACGTATACACTGTCCGCACTCGATGTCCCACAGTCGGATCGTGTTGTCCGACGAACCGGACACGACCAGTCGGTCCCGGTATTGTAGGCACGCGATACCGCGCTTGTGACCGTTTAGCGTGCGAACGAATTCGCACGATGATGTGTTCCATACCTTGGGAGAAAAAATAATACGTTTTCTAGTACAAAGATAAAATTGGTTATGGCGAAACCGATCGTAAGTTAACATTAAAAAAAAAACGCGCTCTTACTACTATGGATATTCCATGCAATTCTTTCTTTTAATGCTTATATTAATAGAAAGAAAAAGGAACGAAAATATATTGATTCAGCACAGTCTTGCTCGAAGAGACAATTTCTTATACCTCGAATGAAGCAACAAGGAAATAGCCCATGCATCATATCTGCCTAGCCTTTTCTCAACTATGTTGGGGTCGGCTTCCAGTCTAACCGGATGCAGCTGAGTACCAGTATTTTACATAGAGAGACTACCTACCTGACCTCCACAACCCAGTTACTGGGTAATACGAAACCCCTTGGTAAGACTGGTTGTCAGACTTTCGGGCTACTGACGACCCGTAATGACTGTCGAAGATCCACGAATGACAGCCGGGACCAACGGCTTAACGTGCTTTCCGAGGTACGGAGGGGTCTTGGTATGTAAAGGTGGTCTCCCATCCACGGACTAACCGCGGCAAGCGTAGCTTAACCTGATCGATCGACCCTTGCGGCTGTTATTACATAACCACCCCAGCCCCTATGCAAAAAATTGTGTTTAAAAATTTTCACAATGTAAAAGTTCAAAGGGCTTTGAAGGCCTGTGGCATAGCTACTGTCGCGCCATTTTGTTTTTTTTTTTTTAAAATGGCGGCCACGCATGAATCCTGTATAAATCGATAACTGACATCAATGTAAACAGAAAACATTATTAGACTAAACCCGAGATATTAACGTTCCAAGTTGATCACGTGACATCCATATTTTTTAAACATGCTTCGGTCTTGTTGGCGCGGCATTAGGTATACCATGGTATAGAAGCAACAAGAATAATGTACCCAGGATTTTGTAATATCTTGATTTAAAAGTGTCCATGGAGTTTCTTGCCCGTTCTTCTCCATAGAGATCTACGTTTTGGAATGCGCAACTAGCTTCAACTTTCTGACTAACTGACAGACTATTTAATTTTGACAATTCAAAAGTGCCTGTACAAGGTTTAATTGAAATAAATGGTTTTAGTTTGAGTTTGCCAGATATAAAAATCTTCAATCCCCTTTCATTTTTAATGAATGTTAACATTGTTTACCTTAATAGTACGATCTCCACTCGCACTAACAATATATTTTTCGTCAAAATCAACAACGTTAACGGCGGCGCGATGGCCGACTAACACTCTTCGAAGCATGATCTCTGTGGTAGAAGTCATGTCCCATACTGCTATCGAACGATCCTGGAACAATGGACATGATATTTAAATTAAAATAAGGGTAAAAACCGGTCAAATGCGAGTCGGACCAGTACACGAAGCACGGGTACCGTGCCACAAGGCATTAAACGCCGAAAAAAAAAAAAAGATTCTTTTTATACCTCTTTAAATTTTAACTTTATTTTATTTTTATTATTTGTTGTTATAGCGGCAACAGAAATTCATCATCTGTGAAAATTTCAACTGTCTAGCTGACACGGTTCATGAGATACAGCCTGGTGACAGACAGACAGACGGACAGTGGAGTCTTAGTAATAGGGTCCCGTTTTTACCCTTTGGATACGGAATAAATGGGTCAGACAAATTGATACCACTAGTTCTTGTTATACATATATTTTTTCCTTTCAGGTGGCAGGGAATGCAGCGCAAGATGGAAGGTGAGTCATTGTCTGAGAGGAGAGACACCGCATACACACCGGTGGTCTGAACCGTCCATGAACATCCAGTTGTTGAGGTTGTCCTAGCTACGACCTACACGGGTACGAAGTCTATTTAAGGTTTTCCAAGTAGGCAACGGTAACCTGTGCCCGGATGGGAGGCTCTCTGATGGTTTAATAAAGAACTCAGGAGGTTTAAGCAGTTCTTGCCAAAGATCATATTTTCCTGTAGAGGGGTTGCTAACGGCTGGACTCACACACCTAAAAAATATTTTGCGGGTTTTAAGCCTCTGTGGGACTAGATTAAAGTTGTGCATTGAGTGGCGTAGGTCATCCTATAGCTTCGCCCTCTCGATACGTCTGGTTAATAGCGAATTTCAAAGACTAATCCCAGATAACATCGAATAAATGCTCTACAGAGGGTGGGCCCAAGTGATCCAAAAATACCTCATTCTAGGCGACTCCAAAAAAAAAACCCAGTTATGGTTAAGATAACCTCACCATAATGACCTTATAGGGTGTGCCACCGTAAAAATGATCTCACCAATGCGTGCCCCCAAAACACCTCTCAGAAATTACTTTTTAAGGTGACCCCAAAAATTCCCTCGCACAAATGACTCTCTTAAGGTGACCCCAAAAATGCCCTCACACAATGACCCTTTTAGGATGACCCCAAAAATGCCTCCAATAATTTCTCTCACCTTACTGCACGTGACCATCATCCCGTTACAGAACCTGAGATGCAGCACAGCCTCGCAGTGGTGTATGAGCGTATTGAGCATAGCGCCCGTGTTCACATCCCACACTCGCACCGTGCTGTCCGAGGAGCCCGATATTATGGCTCGCTCGTCGTATTGTAAGCACAGGACGGAGCCCGTGTGGCCTTGCAGTTCCTGGGGAAAGAAATAGGAGGTTAACACACCGGATTACGAACGTCATAGAGGTCGAAATAGCCAAACAAGGTTTTAAAAACTGCAGACGCCGTCGGATATTTAAATGTGATCTTTATTTGGTAAGTAAATAAAGTGTAAAAACGCTTATATGCAACGCGGGAAGCCAAAATTGGATGTTGTGTGTGATGTGAACTACATCTTAAAGTGAAAGTCAGTGCCGTTACCACTGGGCTGCTAGCTCTCATAATATCGACATTATATGATTTGGAAATAATAGTTTAAACTCACCCTAACGCATTGCAACGTTTTCCTGTCCCAAATCTTAATAGTATTATCTCTTAAACCAGAAACGATCTTGTTGTCGTCGTATTGAAGGCAGTACACGCCTTTAGAGTTTTCTGATCTGCAGTTTATCCTCTGTGGAAGAAAAAGAAACATTATTCGCAGAATAAATAATTTGACAGACTAATGTCTGTTCAAAAACTATCTGTTGAAAGTGTAAATAAAACAAATCCTGTTCAGCATAGATATTCACAACCATCCGACAGGTTATCGTATCGTAACACATTTCGATAACCTGATTTGCCTTGTCCCGGACAGCAGACAGCTGTCGGAAGAATACCTAGACGTCTCTATTTGATTTAAACTGGCAAAATATTCGGGATTTGGACTTGTGTACAATGCTTGCCACGAAAGATGAGACTTGACACACCACGTGGTTTGACATGCGCATTACACGATTTTAGAGTATCTTTAGCGGTATGAGGTCTGAGTGCGGGACGGGACCGGACGTCATAGGGGCGGCGGAAAGAGCGGGGGAGGAGGGGTCAAGTCTCATCTTTCGTGGCACGCATTGTACAGCGTTTAGAGGACTCCTACGATAACATTGATTGATGTTCGATACGGTACGAAAGGGTATCGAGTGGTTGGAATAACAAAAAAAAAAAATTTACACATTCATCTGTTTTAAGGTTTGAACTTCGTACCGGGGCTCAGTAATAACAACCGCACGGATCGATCGATTAGGTTAAGCTACGCTTGCCATGATCGGTCCGTGGGCGGGTGACCATCTTTACATACCGACACCCACCGTTGGTAATTCTTGGATCTTTGACAGTCGTTACGGGTAGTCAGAAGACCGAAAGTGTGACAACCGGTCTTTCAATGGGGTATAGTGTGTTACCCAGTAACTGGGTTGTGGAGGTCCGATAGGCAGTCGCTCCATGTAAAATACTGGTATTCAGCTGCGTCCGGTTAGACTGGAAGTCAACCCCAACAAAGTTGGGAAAATGCAAGGTAGATTGCAAATTGCATCTCACCTTTTTTCCAACCAATTCAAATAATCAAAACAGATCCCTCAATTTTTGATACTCCAATTACGCACAGGTGCGTTTGCTGGTGGAGCAGACGAGTCCTGGAGTGCGATTCTGTAACCATCTCACTGTGAAAACTTAGGTGAAATGAGCGTGGAGTGAGCTGTCAATAGTGTCAATTCCTAGCAAAAGCAAACTCACTTCACCCAAGTTTTCACGGTGAGATTTTTACAGAATCGATCAGCTGGAGTGGAGTCCGCGTATCGGCAGGCGTAGCATGTGACGCCCCCCAGCTAGATGGACCGACGACCTCGTGAAAGCAGCTGGGACAGACTGGATGCAGAAAGCGAAGGACAGGGTATTGTGACGCAGCCAGGGAGAGATCTATGTCCAGCAGTGGACTGCGACAGGCTCAGTTGATTTAACGTTTTCTGACCCATTTTTGTTTACATTTTCAACACATAGTTTTGGAACAGGGTATACTACTACACGCCTGTCACAACACCAATTTATCTCGTCTACTCAACGCCCGTGTGTCACAGCAGAGATCCAGCAGAATATCAGCGTCAGGTACATTTGCCTGACACATGCTGAGCTGGACTCCCATTTGGTGCAACCTTGAGACACACACCGCACTGTGTATGTTTCGTTATTAAATTTATTTTAAAGTATTCGACATAGTGTCACTTTTATTTCGATGTGTTTACATTTTGTTTTTTTATCGGCACCTTGTTTTATAATCATGTGGGTAATTTGGTTGTCATCTAATATTGTTCTTTTGCGTGTTGTGCTTTCTTCTTGTATGCGCCAAATAAATGGTTTATCTATCTATCTACTATATTATCCTCTCACCTGTAGGTTATGCTTGCCCATTCTCCAGTTATCCTCAATTGACTGTATGTCTTTGATGATCTTGGGATACAGCTGTCTGTAGAACGAGTGGGACGGATGCTGGCTACCTGGCTTCGGTTTGAATAGGTATTGGATCCTGGAGTGAAAAAAGAAAAAGTCGTTACATTTACAGCACGCGTAGCATAACCACCATAGAAATGGGTTTTGTCGACGGAAGAATTGTAGACAAAATGAAAGATTGTACAGACGCCAGCACATCAACCCACTACAATGTGTCAAATTTCTTTAATAGATTTTCAACTTTATCGCTAAAGCATAAGGTTCAAAGTTGATTGGGAAAATTTGACAGTTTGGGTAGCTTGATGTGCTGGCGTCTGTACAAAGATTTCTACCCTCTGCGTTATGGCGACGAAGAGGAGAAATGTTTCTATTCTTCCGTTCACAAAAGTCTACATTGTCAATCATGACGATCAATTTTTCTCTATTTTTGACATACCCTCGAATCATATTTTGTTCAACATAAAACCTGACACTAACATGCAATTAGCAAAAAACTTAAGAAAATTTGAATTTCGCGGGCTACCTAGCGCATTCCCCTTAAGGGTGAAGCGCTAAGGTAGCCCGCGAAATTTAAATTTTCTTACGTTTTTTGCAATTTGCTGGTCAGTATTAAGCTATTAAGTTGTACGTTGATTAAAATATGATTCGCGGCCGTAACAAATATGTATTTACAGAATGATAATCATTAGAATCAGTAATACAACTTGTTAAGTTAGTATAATCCTAAAATGTCAAGATTTCATGAAATAGTCATTCTGTGGGATTACTTGGTCTTAGAGAGTTGTGTTGATGACTTTAATGATTATAATTCTGTAAATACATACTTGTTACAGTCGCGAATCATAGTTTAATCAACGTACAACGTAATACTGACCAGCACATTGCAAAAACGTAAAAAAAAAATTGAATTTCGCGAGTTACCCTGGCGCTTTCGCCTTATGACACGGATGCTTCAATACAACTATCATAAATAAAAATTTTATTCAAGTATAAAGTAAAAATATGATTTAGGTACATTTATTACAATCGGGGAAAGTTAAATTCTTACTGTGATGTAGACCTGCCAGGGGGCCTAAATAGGCTACATTGGCAGAATCATAAAAGGATAACACTATGAATCATAATATGGCGAAGACAGTCCGTGTTTTCTTTTTTTCGCTGCACTACGTTGGTATCATCAAAGAGATTGGATTTAGATTGGATTGATTGGTATTTTAGCACAGACAAAAAAAAAAACTGAAAAATCCATCACCAATAGGATTTGATACGATTAACTTAACAGTTAACTGTCCATTATGATTCATGATGTTATCCTTTTATGATTCTGCCAAAATGACCTTTTTAGGCCCCCTGATCTAGCTTTATGAAAAACCTGTTTCAGGCCATCGATTTACATCAAACATTTAAAAAGAAGTATAAGAATAAATGTATTAGAAGCTAGATTGGAAAGGTCATAGCGAGTACTTACCACCCCCTTCGCTCCGCAAGCCCCCGCCACAGCGAGTCGGTGCGCACTTTCCTCTCTATCAGCTTCTTCCACAGCATCCCTTCGGAGATGACCCTCAGCCACTCCCGGCAGACCAGCTCGGCCGCACAGAGGGAGCTGGCGTCCAGGTACGAGAGAATGTTCTCCGCTACGTGGTCTAGACCTTTTTCTGGGGAGAGAAAAAACAAATTGGTGTATTGTCCGTTCCAAAAGTATCTATTGAAGATATAAACATCCATTTGTTTAGATCAAAGGCTGGTTTAGATCTATACTCAGGGTTATTGGTAAAACATTAACAACCTCTTAAGAGGTCATTGTACTCATCATTATTATAGAGGTATGAGGAACAGGGTGTAAAGTTCACTCAACCTCCATAGAAAAGGGAGGATCCTCCGACCAGACGGGTGTTGTGTCTGGCGGGCAACTGCCCGTTGATTCATGTCGGGCCGTTGTATCTATGCTACTTGCGCGGTAAACTCTGCTTGCGCGATGCAGGATTTGCGTGACGTCAGTATGACGCGTTGTTTGTATGTGGCGTTGTAGATACAGCTACATTATGAACAACTTTTAATATGGGACCAAACCTGAAATCGCGAAATAACTTTGCCTACCCTATTGGAGAATACAGGCCTGTCGTTTACTTTAAGAAACAACCTCTATAACCTTGATTTTAGAACATGATTATCGTATTTCGATGTGTTTTATTTTCCATGATTGAATTACAGATTTCTTGCGAGACCATGATTTGAATTTCCAATATTATTTTTGCGACTTGTCTCCCTTTTATTATTCACTGCGAAATATACAGGATGAAATTGAGGCACTGCGAAATATACAGGATGAAATTGTAAACTTGCGCCAAATCGCAAATCGGAGGTGCAATAACTGCTACATTTTCATTATAAATACTTTTCCCAAATCTAAATTCTTTAAAAAAATCGTGTAATTATCGTCTAAGATAGCGCAAACTAAGTGATTGCCTTCAACGAATTGTCCGCATCGCACAATGATTGTCGATGTTACTATTCCACATGACGGGAACCACGAGAAAGAGAAACAAATAAAATATCTCGACTTAGCACACTAGGTTGTTGACATGTGGAATGTGAGCTCGGCTGTCAATGTGCCGATTGTCGTATCGGCCAATAGCCTGATGGCCGAAAGCCTCGATCAACTTTATCGAGGCTCTCGTTAGGCGGTTGGATCAAGGACCTAATTCAAAAGGCAGTACCCCTCGATACGGCTCGCATTGTGAGGAGGTTCTTGTCTCTGGAGCCCTAACCACCGGTAGCTTGGACCCTGCTCCCGACATCGGTGGATCACTATTTTTTATATTTTCTAAATGTTTTTTATACTTATTTCTTATATTTTAAGAAATATTTAAAAATGTAATTAGATAAGTAAATAGACAAATAAACGAAATAATAATAAATTAATCATAGACGACAACAAAAAATCTGTGCAAAAACAAAACTGAAATCAACCTACCTATTGTATTCAAACTCAAACTCAAACCATTTATTTCAATTAAACCATTTACAGGCACTTTTGAATTGTCAAGAAGTCGGTCAGTCAGAAAATATGAAGCTAGATGCCCATTCCAAAGCGTAGGTACCTATGGAGAAGAACGGGCAAGAAACTCCATGGACACTCTTTTTAAATGATATTTTACAAAAATATTAGTTACATCATTACTTTTGATTTTAAAATTATATAATGTGAGAACGATGTAAAAAAATTAAGAAAAACGTAAGTGTTAAAAGCGTCCAGAGTGCAACAAATAGTACTTAACAAACTACAATCCAAAAATAAATTAATTAAAAATAAGCCGAGGCAGCTAAGAGATGACCAGCCCCAACTGACGGCGCCCGTTCACGAACATGACGCATAAATCAGCACCATTTAGCTCAACCATTTTGAAGGGAGCTAAATGATCTAACACACACGCCACCGCAATATCGCAAAAAAACATCATGTCTCATGAAAACACAAATAACGAACACGACGCAGACTTCTCATGGGATAACACAAATAAAATGAGCACCATTTGGAACTCAAAATATCTTTGATATCTGCGATATCAATATTTTGAGTTAAGTTAGTTATATTATACCTGTTTAGGTATAATATAACTAACTTAAGGGGGAAGCGCTAAGGTAGCCCGCGAAATTCAAATTTTCTTACGTTTTTTGCAATTTGCTGGTCAGTATTAAGTTGTACGTTGATTAATATATAAATCGCGGTCGCAAGAAATATGTGTTTACAGAATTATAATCATTAAAGTCATCAACACAACTTTCTAAGACCACGTAAGTCCAAAGAATGATGATTTCATGAAACAGTTATTCTTGGGACTTACGTGGTCTTAGAGAGTTGTGTTGATGACTTTAATGATTATAATTCTGTAAATACATGTGTGTTACGGCCGCGATTCATATATTAATCAACGTACAACTTAATACTGACCAGCAAATTACAAAAAACCTAAAAAAAATTGAATTTCGCGGGCTACACTGGCGCTTTCGCCTTAACTCAAAATGTATACATGTTTATGCAAAGTATCAAGAGTAAACTGAAACGTATTAGAAACATTTCTCGATGAAAGCAAAGTACCATGCATTTTGCTTATCGGGAAGTGCATGGCACTTTTAACACTGGCAAAGCAGGTATTAATTAAGGGGGAAGCGCTAAGGTAGCCCGCGAAATTCAAATTTCCTTACGTTTTTTACAATTTGCAGGTCAGTATTAAGTTGTACGTCGATCAAAATTGGATTCGCGGCCGTAACAGATATGTATTTACAGAATCATAATCATTAGAATCAGTAATACAACTTGTTAGGTTAGTATAATCCCAAAATGTCAAGATTTCATGAAATAGTCTTTCTGTGGGATTACTTGGTCTTAGAGAGTTGTGTTGATTGATGACTTTGATTTCTATGCACACTATTTTATATGAATTGAATTTTGAATGATTACTAAGTATTTTCAATATTGTTTTTATAATAATTTTAATTTGTGATACAGCTTTTAATTTATACATTTAATGTATGTGTGATCTTATTTATTCTAATGAATTGATTCTTTTTAATGACTTCTAGAAATATAATTTGAAAAGACGCATATCACTTATTTAAATGTGATATTATTTATTGTAGTTTGTGTCCATAGTAAAAGTAGCAGCCAGCGACGTGTATCTAGCTCTTGCTACATACACGTCGCTGGCAGCGCAATTGTGGTTTTTCAGGGTTTTAGCTGACCTCGACTTGGATATAGGCTTTTCGTACAATGAGAAGTCAGCTTATAAATACAGCTCGAAGGAACACCATAGTTTCTAGGTAGAACGTCATACTTACTAGGTAACATGCTGATGAAATCTCTCTGTAGCATAGGTTTGAGGTAGGCATTGATGTGACCATGTTGATAATGACACATCCGTGCCAACAGCTGTTCCACAAACTCCACCTGCAAGACAAACAAACTTTCATAATAAACTTAAAACAAAATAGCCGAATCAAAATCAAAAGTCATTTATTCAAATTAGGCTGAGAACTAAAACTTTTTTAACGTCAAAATTACATAAGGAAATCCCTCGGCACGCCCGCATCAACACTTCCTAGTGGTTTAGTTGGGAAGAAGTGGCGCAAACATCTGTTTGAGCTTGTTTTGTGGCAATAGTATCGCCCACCACCACATGCTATTTGAATTATTGTCGACACATTATGCCGAAATTACGTTGCTTTATAGCGTACAGCCGAACTTCGGACGGGCGTGAGTTCAGCGGCATTTCAGCGGCGACGTATTCTGTAGAGCACACATAATACGCGATCGAAGTTCGGTTCGATTGCCGAAGAAGATCCGGGGCGGGTAGCAGCGGGAGGCAGGCATGCCCGCACCCCGCGTGTCCGCCCGAAATGAATAAATGACTGTGAAGATATAATATACCTATTATTTATCCCGAAAAATGTATGTTTAGGGCGATGCCACACGGGCGTTGGCAATGCGCTGCGACGACGCAACGCATTGGCAACGCCCCGTGTAGCATCGCTTTTACTGTAGACATCTTGCAGCTACATGCACGATTCCCTTCGGAATCTCCGCGGGGCGTAGTTTGTAGGACACATTCCATACCTGATCTGTTTCGTTCCATCTTGTGAAGTAGTTGAGGCAGGCGTCCCTCTCCGCTGTGTACGCGGCGCTGCTCGGCATTGGTCGCACGCCCGAGTCCACGCATGTGATTGACGTCACCTGTAATGTAACAATACAAATAAATACAGAGTGTAAAAAGACGCATGCTGAGCAAACATGCATGCTGGACCAGTCTTCAGGCACCCACTCACCGGGTGCCTGAGGACGGCGCCGCCGAGGCCGGCCCAGGAAGAGGTGGCGAAACGAACTAGACGCGTACCGCAAGGGTTTGATCGAGGTGGATCTTGAAAAGGATGCCTGGAAGGATTTGAGGTTGGCCTTTGCTAACAGTGGGACTGTTCACAAAAATAAATTAAATATAAACGACGAAACTAATGTTATTTTTGGTGTGATAGATCGCCGTTTACGGTAGAGCGCAATGTAACGCACTGAAAACATTGTGCTTATGGGTGCATGCAACGGGACAGGAGTTTTGGAGGTATAACATTTAAAACTTGTTTACGTGACAAAAGTTGGAACTTTGACCTGCAATATCTTCGTAGTTAGACAAAAAGAAAAATTAGGAATACAAGTAACTTAAGGTATCGTTAAGCGTCTTTTAACACCCGTTCTAAAGAAAAGTTCTGACTCACTAAGTCACTCACTACTGACTGACTCATCAATGGTCAGCTCAAACCTTGGAACGAACGCTGCAAGTTACTTTTACGATATGTATAAGTGAGCTACATGATTAATTGATTACTGACAAATGCACTGAATGGACTGGTCCACTCAAATCTGTGTGGTTCTTTCCTCAAAAGACCATTTCAAGCACTAATCTACATTGTCTTCACATGATCTGACCAAAATTATGAATGGGCTTAATTTATATATTCTATATACTTATTAATTTTTCTTTGACCCTTGAGTTTCGCCATTTTTCCTCAGGGGTAATCACATAGGAAATGTCGAATCCATCTAGCAATTTTTTTTTATGTTATGACGTGTAAAAGTATGAGGCTAAGGTGATTATCACACTGCCACGCATCACGCAGCGCGGCGCAGATAACGCACTCACGCGCGTGATTTTATACATACAAATTCAATAAAACGCACGCGCGTGGAATTTGGCTCCGTTTCCCCCACACCGCTACGTGATGCGTGGCAGTGTGATAATCGCCTAAGTTATAACAGCCGCACGGGTCGCACAACCAGGTTAAGCTGCGTTTGTCGCGGTTGGTCCGTGGATAGGGTTACCATCTTCACATAACAGGACCCCTCCGTGCCTCGAAAAGCACGTTAAGCCGTTGGTACCAGCTGTCATTCTTGGAGCATTGGCAGTCGTTACGGGTCGTTAGAAGCCCGAAAATCTGACAATCAGTCTTACCAAGGTGTATCTTATTACCCAGTACTTAACTGGATTGTGGAGGTCAGATAGGCAGTCGCTCCATGTGAAATACTGGTATTCAGCTGCATCCGGTTGACTGGAAACCGACCTCAACATAGTTGGGGAAAGGCTAGTCAGATGATGATGACAACATGTAACAGATTCAGTCGATTCTGTAAAAATCTCACTGTGAAAACTTAGGTGAAGTGAGTTTGTTTTTTCTAGGAATTGACACTATTGACAGCTCACTCCACGCTCACTTCACCTAAGTTTTCACAGTGAGATTTTTACAGAATAGCACCGCTGATATACTATTTATAGTGTTGTCTGCATGAGAAGCCAATGACCTACAGCAGGACAATTGCAGTTTATTATAATTATTTATAAACATAATTATAATTATCAGTACTCTCTTCACAATAATATGAGACAGCATTAAGTGTAGAAAATTATGAGACATAGTACTGTTGTTGCTCGAGCCGTCTCCTGTCCCTCGCACACTCTCTGCGCTCGACACTCTCCTGGACACTAATCCCGACTGTGATGTGTTTGCAGATGAATGGAAGAAGATCTTATCAGTATGTCTGGAGGATTGTGTAATGAGTGTATTACGCTCAAATAGTTGTAAACTTTTCATTATTGTACTTATGTATGTGTTTGTACTTCTAACTAATATACTGGACTTGGCCGTTTTATGTTAAATAAATAAATAGTAATATTACTTGCAGTATGCCAACTTTATGGTTTGGTCATGTTGAGAGGATTCATGAACGGTGACTAACAAAATATATTAATAAGGTAAATGTGAGAGGAAACGCGGGGAAGGGTCGCCCTAGGAGCACATAAGTGACCTTATTGGTGATGTTCTTCAGAAGGGTCAAGTGCATAGTATTTGCTACCGGTACGTATTTTCTTTATTTCTTTTCTTCTTTGTATGTGTGTATAATCGGATGTATGAACTTAAATGAAGCTAAAGGAGATGTAAGGATCATATCAGGTGGCATTCTGTAGTTTCTACCTACCTTCATGGTAACAGCTATTTCACACATGGTCTCCGTTTTACTTGTCCGTTTTATCGGTTACCTTTTTTTTTTTCATCATCGGCATATGGAGTCATATAAGTGACTCCACATATGACACAGTATTCAGTAAAGTATTATTAAGAATTTGTATCCGTTAAAACGGGTACCGTAAATACGGAGACTATGTGCAAATGAGCTATAAGAAGGTGTGAGTTTACCAACCATTATAGAACATTGTCTCTGCAACTCATGCCTGTGAAGCTATGTATGCCACGGATCTTCAAAGCCATTACTGGGAATTGTTTTCATATGTGATAGTAAGCAATTATGTGGTTGACTATACATACAAGTTATATGTTGAAGAAATTTATTTGGAGTTGATGCCGCACATCTTTTTTCTTCCATACATCTCTATTAGACATTCAAAAATGACTTGTTTTTAGCTATTATTTAAGAAAGGATGAAAGAAAAATGTGTTTTGGCATTACAGCAGAAAAAAAAACAGAAAACAATGATTATCAGCGTCAGCTCAGCATAATGTCAGAGGACAACATGAGGTGTACCTGATGCTGATTTTCATTGCAACCCACAACCGTTTTAACAAAAACCATAGGCTCAAATAAGCTTTCATAATTATAAAATCCTTACCACCTTAATAATAAACATATATCTGATGAATAGTTATACACCGATTTCTCTCTTTCAGTCTTAAGTAATTTGACTTTAGAAAGAAGAATACAAAGCGTTGTGTAACTATACAACTTTTATTAGTAAGGGGTTAGAAGGTATTATTTTTAAGTTTCCTCAAGGAAAAACATGACTTATTTATCATCTATCATTTTAAGTATCTAAAAAAATGTTGACAATTCAACATGAATAAATTGTTCATAGAAACATGAATATACCTAGTATGTTTGAATTATTCAGTGTTGTTATATTATGAGAATGATGTAGATATAGGTGCCTATGTGGGTGAAAAGTAGTTTTTTCCTGATCACTCTCTAATATTTTATGCCTACATTAAACCTCACCATTTCATAATCTTGTTGATGCTAATTAACTACTGGCAGGATAATGCTATAACACTATGCAAACTCTTTCTTCTGCAAAATGCATCACTATTACGAAATATTTAGGGAAAGTAGCACAAACATTATTTTTAATGAGTTACGCCTTTGTTCGCTTCTATTACGAAGTTTATGAAAGGAGGTTCGTTTGGGCGAGTTATAATGAAGGTTTGGATACATAAAATCGTTTTTTAAAGATCAAAAAGAAGTTCGTATTCCACGATTTCCTGTGAAACGTGACAGCTTTACTCGCGTACGAATTGTGTCGTGGATGTAAATAAACAGCTCAATACCGACACGAAGGTAATGTGAATGCATACAATGAAGTACTAAACGCAATAGACCCCGACAATGACTACAGGAAATATACAAAAAATTATATCTTTTTAAAGATCCGCATTGCAGGACGGCTTAAAAAATTAGTGAGGCGTTGTGCCAAATCTCTAACACGTAGCATAGTTTTTACGTCTCAACTGGCATTGTTTAGGTAATTGGGGAGGATAATAAACCTTCCAAAACTACTTTTGTTATCAGATTGGTCATAAAAACACAAAATAATTCAAGCGAATAATGGTTAAAGTAAATATGGCCGACGGACCATCATGACATTAAGGGTTGTTCCATTTACAGTTTCCTGCCGTACCTGGGGTGGCATGGTGTCTTCTATCATCCTTTCGGTCTCCATTTTTGCTATTTCACAAGAAACATCAATATCAAGTCCACTAAAACACCACCAAATAATGAAACCACTGTCGCTAAATACTCATCGCTCGCATGACGTCAAGCACAACTATTTTTTTTTTCGAGTTGGAATTACAACTGTTGGCACAGGTATTTTATAAACATGCAGCCAATATGTTACACTTAATTTAAAAAATTGTTATATTAATTATGTTAAAAGCATAATTTAGGTAGCAACCAAGTTTTCTTCAATGAATATTAGGTTTTCACGATATGAATAGTGAAAGTTAGGCAAATATGAAAAAGAAAATGCTTTTGCTCAATGTCTTATTTTTCGCACAAGTGTAAAGAAACGTAGAGAAACGTAGAGAAACGTCATTTCAAAAGTGAAAATAGTGATTGAGGTATAAGAAAATACTAATAGTCCGAGGTATTTCGAGTCGATTATACGTTTTGATTGAAACAATAACGTTTACTTTATTATTTATCTTTACCACAAAAGCCGTAAATAAATCCACCTATTGGAGTTGTTGACTATTAGTTCAAATTTCTCACAACGGTAATTAATGAAGCTCTGATAATGAAACACCACCACTGCTCTCAAATCATGAATGAGTAGCCAGAATATAATGAAACACAAGCATACATGCATGCTGATGGTAATCTAAAACCTTTTATGACAGCCAAGATTAACTACACAATTTCCTAAACTTTTAAGTGGTGTTTTGTGTGGCTTACAACCTCATCTAGAAATTCATTTATGTTACCATATTGCTGCATGCGGGAAGCACGAATACGTTGACCGTTGTATTGCACATTTATTTTATTTCTTACTGTATTTTTTTATTTTATCTGCTGCACCGGTTCACGTCATCAGGCCAACGCCGGCTGTCGCTAAAACCAGCGCTGTTGGCAGTGGCGGACTAACAGGGGGGCGGAAGGGGCGGCCCGCCCAGGGCCTCCGGTCTTGGGGGGCCCCCAAAACCTCCGCGTTCCCCTGATAAAATCCTAAACAAGACTTTAAAAATGTGCTTTAGTACCTACATAATGTCATCAAGATCAAAACACTACAGCCATCTAGACTTTTTACGTGGTACTAATATTCTTTTAACTTTGCTGAACGCGTCCAATATGCTGGGAGAATTCCCGTCTTTATAGCGGGTACTTCCCCAGGAATCCTTGAATGAATGAAGTGCAAATAATTCACTCTTGTACGCTTACATTTACATTCACTACATTCTATTTACGTCGAAAAATAAACATAGGCCTCATTTAACAAATATTGAATTTCATTACGTTGATATTTTAATAGTTTATTAGTGTGTACTGATATTTTCGCGAACAGATAAGACTTTTTTCAAATTGTAAAATAATAAACGCGATCTTATCCGTTCAAAGTAATTTCATTAAAAAGTGTAAGTAATAGTGTTTTTGATTTTTGTTGCGGTATAAAAGTAAATGAGTTCAGAGTTGAGTTAGTGCATTTTCGAGTATTTGAAAAAAGTAAGTAATTCTTCGTATAATTTAACCTAGCAATTATAATCCGTAGTTTCTAGTCAATATGCACCTACGAGTACATTGGTCCTTATTTTATTTGTAGTGCACGTTTATTAGGGATGTAGGTATGTACTTGTTCTCATAGTGAGACTCAACATGGCAAAGTCTCTGTACATTTGTATATCTATATCGTCAAATCAATAATGAGGCTCAGTTTACCTATCTTTTTTAAAAGTTTCTTATTTATCTCATTATTTTTATTGAAAAGGATTCAACCATCTGGCTCTCAGAAAAGGAAGCTAAAAAAACGAAGACTGAAGAGGCAAAATCGCTTGCTGAATCTTTATCCAATTACTTTTCGAATTCTGAAGAGAAGAAAAGTGGCGTTGCCAACGAAATTAACGAAATAAACATAAATACTTATTTATACATACAAATGTGAACTGAATAAAAAGCTTGTAAAACTACATTTTTTTTAAAGCTGGGGGCCTCATTCAGCTTTGCCGCCCCGGGCCTCTGACGGGCTTAGTCCGCCACTGGCTGTTGGTTTGCCTCGCATAGGTTCCTAGCATTATGCTGAGCGATGGCCGTTTTGCCTGGATGAGACGCATATTTACCTCCAACTTGTTCTTATTTTGGTATTTTTTCTCTGCGTCATGTTTACCGCAAATAAACGTATTTTCTTTCATTCCTTCTTTTTATGGTTCCGTACCTCAAAAGGAAAAACGGAACCCTTATTAGATCACTTCGTTGTCTGTCTGTTTGTCCATCAGTCAAGAGCCTTTTTTCTCGGCAAGGCGTGGAGTTATCAAGTTGAAATTAATATCAAATACTCAAGGCTGCAATGCCTGCAATCAAGGGATTGCAGGCATTGCAGCCTTGAGTATTTAAGCAGTGAAAAAATCAAACTTCTAAGTCAACGCAATCAAAAGGTACGGTCGTATATGTTCCGAAATCTAAACCTATAGGATGCTTCTTTTGCAAGAAGCAATGTCATGTATCACAAGATTAGATTTCTTTATATGTTAAACATTGTATACATACAAGAGCATGCAAGATATTACATAGTTTGAGTCCAATCATGTTTAGCCGTAAGTATCGGCGTACAAATATTTCCATAACAATGAAAAGAATTAACAATAGGTACTAAAAAATAAAATCGAAAAATGCAATTACAACGTTTTAATTTAGAAACGTTACAAATTAGAAATTATTTTTTGTTATAATGTCAAGCCAAGGAAAAAATCCTTAAACCGTTTTGTAGTTACATTACTTAAATTAAAATATGTACTTACATTCCTACAAATTTGTACGGAGCTCTCGGTGCGCAAGTCCGACTCGCACTTGACTAGTCTTTTATATATTTTTCCTCCCAGCTGTCGTTCTTGGACAGTCATCACGGGTCGTCAGAAGCCCGGGGTCGCAACATATTTGGCTTAATTTTTTATTAAAAATTGTCAACAACAGAAAATAATACAGTAAAACAGAATATTAAATCATCATCCCATTTTAAAGAGATGAAGTAATAAAATAGTAAGTGCTGCCATTACATTGACGAGTTTCTCAACATATTTAATCGATTTGATTTGATTGATAGAACTTTAAATGTATTTGGGCATCACTAGTAGTTGTCAAGACTGAATGTCAACAACTTCTGTCTGTTACCAAATTGTAATCTCATTTTCCCGTACAAACTTACATGAAAAGGAAACAAATTAGCATAATTCTATAAAATACTGTTGTCAAGTCAATAATGTAGATTTGTACTTTGAATAAAGTGCAAATAACCTATCCATAGTTTTAAATAACTCAATACATGAACAATTTTCAAGAAACCAATGTCTAATGAGATACGCACTTTGAATGCAAAGTGATTTTGTAAATAATTCAGATAATATTATTGTACAGGTCAGTATTTACGTTTATATTTATTATAATTTAAGTATTTGTATAAATTGCCACGATTATTGCGTTATTCTCTGAAAACTTTAGAACAGAACGACGATATTTTAAGTGAAACTTGGATTTTCTTTCGTATCTAGTACCGTAATTTATTTAACCGATAGTGTTTACCCATGAATTTTAAACAGGTGTTTACCGATGCATTTTAAACAGATAAAAAACAGACGTGATCCGAAATTCATTGTGAACTCCCGATTTATTTGTTCCTTGTATGTTAATATAGCTATTCTGCCGTGCTAAGCACAAAAGCGGTATCTCAAAAAAATTTGTAAAGTTGATTTTTGTGGCATCGGATAGCTTAAAAAAATATGCATCCAATGAGCTCAGCCAAATAACGGTATCTTAATAAAAAAAGTCCTTAGAAAAGTGTTCCCTATCTCAGCTTTACCTCAAATCACTGAGAGAATAAAAAACAAAACTTCAATTTTCTCGAAACTAGCTTTTCCTGAGATACCGCTTTTGCGTTTAGCACGGCAGTATTGTAGTGTTAAATATGTTTTTATTTGCATGGGTAATTAATTTTACTTGTAATTAATAACTGTGTTTAGAACTGTTTTCCGGGTAGCTCCTTGTTTGATTTATACCTATAAGATTAATTGTTTATTTTATGTCTTTGTGGTAATTAGTATTTTTTCTTTGGTTGTTGATACATACCAAGACCCTCCGTGACTCGGAAAGTATCTTAAGCGGTTGGTCTTGGCTGTTTTTTGTGGACCATTGACAGTTAGTATTGGTTGTCAGAAGCCCGAAAGTCTGACAACCAGTCTTACCAAGGGGTATTGTATCATCCAGTAACTGGGTTGTGAAGGTCAGATAGGCAGTCGCTCCATGTAAAATACTGGTATTCAGCTGCATCAGGTTAGACTGGAAGCCGAGCCCAACATAGTTGGAAAAATGCAGTTAAATGATGTTGATACTATTATTACTATTCACCAGCTGTTTCCGAGACTTCGTTCTCATGAGTGTTGGTAAAAAATGGATTTTGTAGGTTTAATTTTTTTTGCGCAGCACTCTAATTTTTTTTCCAAAATAGAAGTGACCTAAGTTAGACCTTATAACATGAGCTATCTACCATTGAAAGACCCATCAAAATCGGTCCAACCGTTTCAGAGATTACCCGGAACAAACAAACAGACAAAATTTTTATAAAATGTTTTTTTTTTGTATAAGTACCATAATACAGGGTAAATTTTCTAAGTGGGCGTTGATGGCCAAATCCGAAACTATAAGGAATAGCGAAAAGTACCCAAAGGAGTCTCGGGCTAGATTTTGATGAAAACTAAAATTGCATCATTGGATTTTTGAAATATATTTCTAGCCAGGAAGCGAACCTGTTGATTTTGAAAAAATAAAACACTTATTTACTCCATTCGATAGTGTCGCTAATAAGGATCGCATTCAAACGGCAAACTCTTTAGTTTGCCGTATAAAAAATAAAAAGGTATTTTGTCAAAAATGAGGTCTTATCTTTATAAGACCTCATTTTTAACAAAATACTTACCTTTTCATTTTTCTTATGGCACCTACCTATTAAGCCTTAACTGATTATACTGTATACTAGAATAGAATATTCTTTACTATGTACGGTCAGCATCAAAAGTCGATTAACACTTCAGTTTTTTTAATCTCAGTTATTGAGCAAAATATTTGTTCGAAATTGCAGCAGAAGTATAATGCGATTTTGAACAAATATTTTGCTCAATAACTGAGATTTAAAAAACTGCAGGGTTAATATTTTGCTCAATAACCGAGCTTAAAAAAACTTAAGTGTTAATCGACTTTTGATGCTGACTGTACACCATAAATATTATAGACTACTTAGCTTCTGCCCGCGACTTCGTCCGCGTGAAATTTCTTATTCCCCCGATAGATATAAGTGTAGAAATTTTACAAGGGTGACACAATGGGCGGTCTTTTCGCTAAAAGCCATATTTTAAAGATAACCTACTCTTTGGGACGCATGAAGAAGCCTCCTCGTGTAGCGCACTTTGTTCTGCCAGTTACTAAACTGAACCGACCGCTCGGCGCGTTCTGGACAGTCAAACCCAACACCATATTTGACTGGCCAATTCTTCCCTTGCGGTGATAGGGTTAACGCTCGCCTGGTTTGCAACCACTCTCTCACCGGAGTCCGGCGGCGTCAAGCAGCCTGCTGTGTTTCGTCGATGCGTGGGAACTCCAGTGCCTTAGGCATCTTCTGGGCACGCTCGTTCCATCATAGACCTCATCCATCGCTTTCCATCAGGCGTGATCGAAATCAAGAGCGGGCCCATTGAACAATAAAAAAACAAAAATTATTTTGTTTGCAGTCATAAGCCATGTTGTCAGAAGACGGTATAGAGAACAGGCGTGGTCCTCCTGGAGTGAACTCACGGTCTCTAAGCGTCGCGCACTCCGCTGCCGATCTAGAGGTAAGCACTACATCTATATAATAAAATATATAAACTATGCACCATTGCTCCCATGTGCCTTAATGAATGTAAGACCAAGGTCTCAAAGTGGCTATTGTCACTGAGTTACGATGGGACGATACTACATGTATCAATCGCTTAACCGAATGTAGTTAATAAAGTCATATATTTATAATGGATTACATAAACACAAGCTTTCACCATATTTATCTCTCTCTCAATACATACAATGGTACTTTAATGGGCCACATCTATGCATTTACTAGTAAGTAATTATCATAATAATAATATAACTGTGCTCGTCCTACAACTACTGATATACAGTGCGTGCCACGTAAGAAGAGACTTGACACACCACGTGGTCTGACATGCGCAGAACACGATTTTAGGTATCTTTAGCGGTATGAGGTCTGAGTGTGGGACGGGACCGGACGTCATAGGGGCGGCGGAAAGAGCGGGGGAGGCGGGGTCAAGTCATCAGCGGGATTGTCCGAAAGGGTTACCGCTGGCCCCGAACATAAAGGGCGAAGGAAGGAACACGGGTGGGTTTTAGTCAGTAAGAGTCTGACACTCCCTTCCGCTCCACCCAGAGCGGGAGGAGTCATTTGATGATTTCCCATCAACAAAAAAAAAAAAAAAAAAGGCGGGGTCAAGTCTCTTCTTACATGGCACGCGCTGTACCATGTTCAATTTATAAGCGAGGACGCTGGCACCCTAAACACAAGTTAAATCTTACTTTGGGTGCCAGAGTTCATCGAAATCACTCTATCCCTTAGTTGTAACGCTGCATAGTGTTTAGATAAGTGTTTTTGTACAACTAAAGTAAAAAAAAATATTTTTTTTTTTACATCTCGCTTGTATGCTCCTATACCTACTCCATTTGAAATAAGATTAGACATTGAAATAATCCTTTTTTACAGTCCGTTCAACAGATTTTCACTTCTATACCGTAGGCATAAGGATGGTATTGAAAGCAAAAAAGTGGTTACAATACCAACTGTTTACTGCAACTGCCATATGTCATGCCACCAACGCAATAGAATTCAAAATCGGTCGAACGGACTGTAAAAATGGTTTATTTAAATGTCTAATCTTATTGCAAATGGAGTATAGGAGGTAAACAGACGTGTAATAAACCCACATATCGCCATATTTAAGGGGGAAGCACGGAGTACCAGCGGGGTGATTGCGTAACACGCTAACAGTAGCAATGGGATTCATTTTGACAGTTCAAGAACATACTTTGCGTCAATTACAATGCGTGCCACGAAAGATGAGACTTGACCCCGCCTCCCCCGCTCTTTCCGCCGCCCCTATGACGTCTGGTCCCGTCCCGCACTCAGACCTCATATCGCTAAAGATACCTTAAATCGTGTACTGCGCATGTCAAACCACGTGGTGTGTCAAGTCTCATCTTTCGTGGCACGCATTGTACAACCTTGAGCAGACACATTTTTCGAACATATGCTTAATGCAATTGATTAGCAATACCCTTCAAAATGATTCAGATTGAAATTGATACTATTGTGTTACGCAAATCAGGTGCAGGGTAGCCCGCGAAAATCAAATTTTCTTACGGTTTTTGAATCATACCCTGGCGCTTCCCCCTTAAGGTGGAACTAGTCGCGAGCTCGAACTCACTGGTGGTCATGGCAAAAAAGCACGCTGTCTCACCTGGCTTCGTGTCCGACAGAGATAGCATCAGTGATGAGCAGTTAGACACTAGTCTACACGCACAACGTCTATATATAGTTCTTCGACTCGTTGAGATCTTTAGGTTCTCTTTAGGTTGAGCTGCAAGATTACTGACAATTGCGTGCACTGACTGGACAGGTCCGCTCAATCTGTGTGGTTCTTTCCTCAAAGACCTTTTCAGTCATCAATCTACATGGTCTTCACATGATCTGACCAAGATTATGTCTGGACTTTAAAAGAGACTGTGACCTCTGAGTTTGTTTCGGTCTTTCTTCTCAGAGGTCGGCGTTTCCTATCTGACCAGATAGGAAACGCCGACGTCATCTAGTTTTTAAAATATGATTGACGTGTCTGTAAAAATTTACTTACAGAAATAAAATCATTTAATATTTATAGTGCATGAAGTCCTAATTTACAACTTAACCTTCTAAGTTTTGTTTAGTTTTTTTTTTCTTTTTAGTCTAGCTTAAACCTTGGACTCAGTTTTTAGGGTTCCGTATCTCAAAAGGAAAAACGGAACCCTTGTAAGATCACTTCGTTCTCCGTCTGTCTGTCAAGACCCTTTTTCTCAGGAACGCGTGGAGTTATCAAGTTCAAATTAATATCAAATACTCAGGCAATTCCTTGAAGCAGTGAAAAAATCAAACTTCTAAGTCAACGCAATCAAAAGATACGGGCGTTTATGTTCCGTTTATGCCGCATATTTTGACACTCACAAGGGAATTAAAACCAATAGGGTACTTCCCGTTGACCTAGAATCATGAAACTTGGCAAGAAGCAATGTCATGTAGCACAAGTAAAGGAAACAATCTGAAAACCGTAAAGGTCATGGCCCATAATCCGACCCGGTTCAAAAATGTTTTTGTACAAAAACGAAAATGGTGGTAAATAATGCAAGCATAACCCACTTTTCATTATATGTAAAAAAAAAAAATAATAATTCGTTGGAGAAATCTTGCAGCAGACCAATAAACATTGGATAATTATTAGCGGTTTCGCCTGTCTGAGATTAGCCAGATCTTACTGCCACGAGCACATGCGACCAAATGGTCTGTACACATTAGAAGTATACAGACACCGCACGTTGGTTGACAACAAAATATTAATTAGAGGGAGAATACAGTCTCGACATGTCAGGAGTAAACAATATTATAGGTACTTATGTTTTGGTGAATGCAACACGACATGGTCGAGAGAGTATCGAGGGATACCTACTACTGCTCATGCATTCACGGCCGCCGCACTATAGGAAGTTGTGCCCATATTGTGAGCATAGTGTACTTTTTATCCTGGGCCAGACATCAAGAAAATATTGAAACACCTGCGGCTTTCTTGGACAATGTTTTAGACATTGATGGGGCTGAATAAACATTAAAAAAAATGTATTTTATTTTCTCCTCCCTAAAACCACAAGTTATAAGTTAAGTTTTCATACTAGGTAGATTACATTTTTTTATTAATATTCTTTCATGATCCCCATAAGCCACAGCAATGCGCCACTTATCATTGAAAAGTATAATCATTTGTCTTTGATTCCCGCCATATTTTATTTCTGTACGCCGTGGGTATATTTTTCACACTAAATGGGCCATTACCTTTGTAGGTTACATTACAAAAAAAAAATCTGTGATAAACTATATACCTACATACCTACTGTACGGAACCCTCGGTGAGCGCGTCCGACTCGCACTTTACTAGCTTTTTGTGTTTCGTACTTTATTCCGATTCGTTTTATAAAAAAAAAAATAAAAATCATTTAATTCAGACCAGGTCCATATTTTGTTAGTAACAATGGTACTTAAAACTAATGTTAGTATTAAACAAAATAAAACTAAATTCATTTATATGTATCAGGTAAAATCACACAATATATGAAAAAATAAATTAATTAATTAAAGTTTACAATTTTAAAAACATGAATTAAAAAAAATAATAATAATAAAAATACAAACAGAATTTTTAAAAATGACATAAATATAATAAATTAAAATTTCATAAATTAAGATTTCACATTCAAATGTCACAAATCATAATACGTACAGGCGCTAGCATGCAACTGCAGCCATCTCCGTAAGAAAGGAGAATCCCACCGCTCGGACAATACGCTCAGGATTCCGTTCGAACTGCCCCTACTCCGACGCAGAATCGATGCACTCCTTTTTCGAATTATTGCGTAGAAGTCATCGGTACTAGCCTCAGCGAACATCGCAGATGCGCTACAGAATCGGGGCCGCCCCAATAGAATCCTGAACGCGTTGTTGTACTGGATACGAAGCGCGTTGTATGCCCGCTGAGTGAAGTTGGTCCACAAGCCGCACGTGTAAAATGTCTGGCAGTACGCCTTGAACAAGGTTATTTTCACCTCTGAAGAACAACGCGCAAACCTGCGAGCCAACATATTGCATCGGACAGACAACGCTCTTCGTTCTCGCTCGATGTCCCCATTGTCAGACAGATCATTAGAGACCCAGTGACCCAGATATTTGAACCGTTCCACTCTATTCAAATGTGAGCCGCAAAGAGTGACAGGAGGTCCAGCTAGATAACTTTATAATGAGATGGTAAATATCTAAACCATTATTTGCAGGTCCTCCGCGAGATAGAGAATGTCTACTTCCACTCGCCGTCGGAGTTCGATGCCGGCCGCTATGTGTTAGAACACGCGCCCTCCGTCACCTCCTGTGACGATATAGAACGCATGTTTGCCAAACTGAAGAGGCAGCAACAGGTATACCTACTTATTACAGATTATATTTACAAGGGTTATATTAAACTAACAGAGCTCCGCGGTTTCTCCTGCACAAGTGTCGTTCCCATGGGAATATCGGTATAAAATTTATCCTATGTGTTAATCCTGGTTATAAGCTATCTGTTTGCCAAATTTCATCCAAATTCGTTCAGCCGTTTGTGCGTGAAGATGTAACAAACATACAAACACACTCGCAAACTTTCGCCTTTAAAATTTAGTGTGATTAAAACTAGTGAAACTTCTGGGACGTAATGGGTCAATTATTGAACGAACCCTGGTACCTTCTGACGTGGCTTTCTATGATAGAAAATAAAGGGCTTTGATGGTCCGTGGCATACCTACCTACTCCGCCATTTTGTTTTATTTTTCAAAATGGCGGCCACGCATGATACCTACATACATAAATCGATAGCTGACACTAATGTAAACAGAAAACATATTAAGGCCAAACCCCGTAAAGTGTCACGTCTCCGTGATATTAACGTTCAAAGTTGATCACGTGACATCCATATTTTTTTAACTTTCTTTGCTCGCATTCATGTCAGCTATCGATGTATATAGGTATCAAGTGTGGCCGCCATTTTGACAAAGAAATACAAAATGGCGCGACAGTAGTCTCGCCTGTCGAGGAGCAGTTAATGTTTATGCGAATCCCGCACCCCCGGCCACAGGCAGAGGTGGAACACCGCGGTGGTTTTAGCCGGTAAGAGTCCAACATGCCTCTCTGTCACCCCCACGATGGAGGAAGTCCGTGAGGACTTCCACCGCCCACCAAAAAAAAAGGTATGCCAGACTCCATATAAAAATCTTCAATTCCCTTTTGCACAAGAGTAGAGACTTCTTCCCATACAACTTCGCCACTTTTTTCAAAATACACATTCAAACCTTCAACTCACAACTCACATTCAACTCTTTTGTACCACAGGTAGTATCAGGCAAAGCTCTCCACCTAATTTCTCAGCAACGGGATACTTGCGACAGGGAATTCAAAGAAATTCAGAACATACGAAACCAGCTCTCAACAACTTTACAGACCTGTCAGAAGGCAAGAGTCCATCTCAGGGCAGCATCCAACCATCTGACCATATCCACGTTCGTAATCTTAGCAAACTTCAGAAAACGTCAAATCATTAGGTCCGTACTAAAATCCCTTGAATTACTCAGAAGTTTACGAAGCGTAGAAAAAGATGCAGCAGAGTTGTTACTAAAAAAAGAATATTTTGAAGCCATAGAGCTCATTTTAAAGAGTAAAAAAGCCGCGAGCAGTCATAAGGAGTATACTTGCATAGCAGATCTAGCGACGCGACTCCAAGACACCTTGGATATGACTGAGGAGAAATTAGACTCAGTGCTTGCAAGCATATGCTATAACTTCGACGAGAATACGTTTAGGAAGTTAAGAAAAGCTTACGCATTGTTGGGAAAAACTCAGGCAGCGATGGAACAATTGCACATGCATTATTCATCTGCTGTCAACGAGTCTTCCATAGAAGCAGTGAAGAACTACGTCGGGGATTGCACGGATATGAAGTTCCAAGAAATGTGTCAGTCTGTGCAAGCCAATAAAGCCCCTATTTGTTTGTTAAATCTATGCGAGAATCTGTTTTTAATCATGAGGAGCTACTACTTACTTGTTGATTGGCATTCGAAGCATGACGAGGAAGAGGCGATACCGATATCGAACAACGTTTTTGAAATAGAAAAAAATGTCAGCAGAGAATATATTCGCCAAAAGTTAAAAGCTGGTCTTGTCCGAATCTGGAACGATGTACAAGCGAAGGTCTCCACGTTTTTAAAAAGTTCTGGCTTAGAAGAGTATCCTTTCGAGAAATTTATTCAAATGCTTGGCGTACTAAGGAAGCTCACACAGGTTGCCGAAGTTTTCTGCGGCGACAAATCAGATTTGCTACAAGATTTTATTAAAACCCAAAGTGTTTTATACATCAAGAATTATCATCAGGGCAGGATGGAAGAATTAAAGCTTTTTCTAGAGAACGAAGGGTGGGAACAGTGTCCGGTGAAATCAACGTTCAATCTCTTGTACTTACAAGAGTTTAAACAGTTCAAAAAGTACCTCAATATCAGGTCTGACACATCATTGTTAAAAACTCAGTCCGATGGCGCGTCCTCCGTACATTCCCAAGACGACAGCGTCTATATTGCAAAGTATTTCAAACAAAATACAAGCCACACTCCCTTCGAAATATTCAGAAACGAAAATATAACGAACGATGACATTTTCGGCTTAGAACCAGAGCTGGTTAGCGATGATTCGGAAGACGACGAACCTGATGAGTTGAAACGAGATTTCGTTGACGAAAATGATAGGCCGGAGCCTAATGAGAGTCCCAGCAAAGTTAAAGACAGCGTTATAGTCACAAACACGACGTTATCCGTTTTAAGACACTGCGGCCAGTATTTACAGATCTGTCGGTATCTACCACAGATTTCTTTAGAAGTCGTGATGCTCATGAACCAACTTTTCGACTACTATTTCTTCACCGTCCATTTATTTTTCACCGCTGACTTAGACGTCGCTTCTTCAACTTTGTACAGCTCCAAGTTAAACTCTGTGTTAAAAAGGATTAAAAACAACATTGATACAGAAAATTCTGGGGTCGTTGATGGGAAGGTGCCTTCCCCAGATCCGCCACAGCACTTGAATTTAACTGCCGAAGAAAATTTACACGGTCTGTCGGAGAGGATAGTAGCGGTTGAAAGTGTAATTTTTCTGTCGAAGCAGTATGAGATCTTGGAACCTTACTTAGAGTCAATAGTCGCCCCTCATCAGAGGATGATTTTGGAGCATTTTAAAGATAATACTCTAGCTGTTGTTCAAGACTTGAGGATCCCAGTGTATATGTGTTCCGCGTCGAAAGCTGTAGATGCGCGAACAGCTCTAATAGCGATGTCTCAGGTGAAATGGGATGTCAAGAACGTTGCAGTTGAACACAGCGCTTACGTAGACATGATTATAAGAAAAATACAAGTGTTCGCGTTACGTTTGGAAAACGTTTCGAGCAAGGTGACCTTGAACTTGGAAGTCTTGAACGCAATTTGGAGTATGGTCTCGAAATTTATAGTGCATTTGCTTGTTGAAGGGTTCTCAAACGCGACGAAGTGCACGAACGGGGGCCGGGGTCTTATGCAGTTGGATTATAGACAATTGTTCTTGAAATTGGAGAAGATTTCGGGGTTGAAACCTGTTCCGTTTCAAGAGTATGTAGATAAGTATGTGAAGGCGTATTATTTGCCGCGAAAAGGTTTGGAAGATTTTGTTTTAGAACGGATTGAGTATTCCAATAAACATTTGATGGCTTTAGTCACTTGTGCCTGTGAGAATAAAAAGGATAGACAGGCGTTGTCTATGATCATTGAAGGCAGGGATGCAGCGGTGTGATAAAGAAGGGATACTCAAACTTTTTGGAGCAGTGGTGGCCCAGTGGTAAATGCCGCGACTTACGAGTTGTAGGTTTGATTCCAGACAGGCGCTTTACTTTGTGTAATTACATCACTACTGCTCTCAAAACGGTGAAGGAAAACATCGTGAGGAAACCGGCATGTCCTAGAACAAAAAATTCGAAGACATGTGACATCTACCAACCCGCACAGGGCCCGCGTGGTGGATTACGGCCCACTCTCTCTTACAGAGAGGAGGCCAGTGTTCCAACAGTGGGAACGTTATAGGCTGATGATGCTACTCAACAGTTTTAGCCATACGCACCTGTCCCATCGCCGGCGATTAACTAAAATCGACTTGGCTAAGCAACGAAAAGCGAATGCGCGATACCTTTCAGCCAATTTTTGCATTCCGAGACTTATTCCGACTACGATAAAGTTCTTAATACAGTACCCGGCGATAAATATCGCACATCGACCTATTCGATCCTATCGATTTTATACAAAGAATAAAAATAATTATCAAAAGAAGCAAATCATAATTGTTTTAACAGCTCCTAATAGATATAGAGTGTTATCTCTGTCGCACGACATACAAACAGTCCGGCTGTTTGTATTTCGTGCGACAGAGATAACGCTCTACGAAGCCGAAATTAGCCGATTGTCTCTTTCCAAAGGTCGATGTGCAATATTTATCGCCGGGTACTGTACAAAATATACTCTATTCGGCTCGGATTCAAAATCAGTTTTTGTATTTAGAACTGTAACGTTGTCGGAATAAAGTTCGAAATTCAATAATGGCTCGATGGTTTACACTTGATCTATGACCCACTTGCACCACAAGTCAGTTACGCAATTAGTTTGCTATACCTGTAACCTTACTTAAGCATCGTACAAAATGTGTTAATTAAAATCTTTTACTGTTTCTTGCTTGAATAAGTTGAAAAAAAAAGCCTTTTTAAACACACTTGCTTGAAAAGTGGCCTTTATTCTAGGTCCACACGGGCGCGTTTTCCCCGCGGCGGATTTTTTTCGCGCACTGGATTTTCAACGGACTGCTTAGCGCAGAGAGTTGGAAATCCAACAGTTTTTTTTTGACGCGACTTGAAAATCCAGTGGACGATAAAATCCCGTCGCGATATTTTTACGTCCATGCGAACTTGGGAGCACCGCTTTTAGGTTCACAATGTATTTAACACGCGTGCTTTTTACTTTGCATTCTCGCACTTGTAGCGGTATCTATAACGCCACATGCAAAACAACGCGTCATACTGACGTCACGCAAATCCTGCATCGCGCAAGCAGAGTTTACCGCGCAACTAGCATAGATACAAACGGCCCGACACGAATCAATAGGCAGTTGCCCGCCAGACACAACACCCGTCTGGTCGGAGGATCCTCCCTTTTCTATAGAGTATGAGTGAACTTTACACCCTGATCCTCATACCTCTATACACTAATGCGCGAAAGTATGCAAAATGTGCGACTTTTTTTTTATAAACGTTATCAAAGAGCCTTGAAGTCACGTTATGCCTAAAGATGTTGTGAAAACATAAACTGTGTAAATAATTAAATGAAATATGATAAAGATAGCGCCAAAACGCCGCGAGCCTCGGTTTTCAGTGTCACTTCCAAGTAAATATCAACATTGCGCTCCTGAAAATAAAGTGGAAAGTAAATTACTTGACCTCTGATGCGCTCTCGAGTTACTAGAGCTTTTTTATTTTGAGCAAGATCGATATTTAATTGTTAGGTGGTGACAGCCGAACCTCGCGCCTGGTCTGCGTGAGTGGCTCAGTGAATAAGGACATCGAGTTTTAGGAAACAAATCGGTTTAGTAGATCGTCGTCTCTCTTACACATTCCTGTGTCACAGTCTCTTCCTAAAGCTCGGTGTCTCATATATTTACGCCTAAGGGCGGATTTCACCAATGAAACATAACGCGATCAGCACATCTAAACCGCGTTCAAGAGCTGTCAGTGTCGTCATTGTTGAGAAATATTGAAATGAAATGTTTATTTCTGTAAGTAGATCTTTTTCGACATCGGCTCAGTTGCCAAAAAGGAAAATAAAAGTAGATCTTTTAAGACACTTTTACACGTCAATATTTTGTTGGTCAATATTTTAAAACTAAATGGCGCCGGCTTTTCCCAGCTGACTGATCCCTGAGAAGAAATGCCGAAACAAACTCGGAGGTCATGGTCTTTTTTAAAGTCCAAAAATTATAATTAGGATTTTATGTGAGTCTAACAACGCAGGGCCATGTATGGAAGGGCCTTTTGAAGAAAGAGCCATCGACAATACATCAGCCATCGTGTACCCTATATTAGGGAAATCAACGACCCGGCCACCAATGGCCTTATACAAAACCGCCAAACAGTTATAAAGTCGTGTATCCAAACGGTATCCAATGTGCATGGTACTTACATTCAAAGTCAATTTTCTCATTTCTTTACCTTTAGTTTGCAAATTGACATTAACAGCTCTTGATCGCAGTTTAGATGTGCTCATTTCGTTTAGTTTCATCGGTGAAATTGGCACTTAGAACTGGATCGTAGTCTTTTAAGTTATATTTTAATAGTAAAATCGTCTGATTCAATTTGTATCTTAGATATTTTATAATAACTATAAATGTATGTTTGTATGTATGTACACTTACAGGGCACAAGAAAAATCTCAAAAAAAAAAATACATTAGATTAGGTAATAAAACCATTTTATGTTTAAGAACTTTATTATTAATTAAAGAAATGGAAAGTGTTATTTTTGTTTTATTCTGAAAGGGATGATTCCGATCTCGGCAGCACGCAGCAGTGCTGCCGCGGCAGTGCGGTCGCAGCACTACAGGGGGCCTAAAAAGGCCACTTTGACAGAATCGTAAAAGGATAACATTAGCAATATCCTTCAAAATGATTTAGATTATATATAACTGATAGTGTGTCACACAATAGGGAATATGCATGATTTTTTTTTATTTAAAAAATTAATCCTCATTCATGTAATAAACAGTTTAGTAAAACTGTTTTTCGGATAACTATGAAATTAAAAAAGATATGAGCCATCGAAGATTTGTTTCTATCTCTTTCTCGCAAAACGAAATTTAACACGGAGTTTATATGGCCGTAGTGACATGTGACGTCACAGTCTATGTCGGATCTCTCTGTCTAATTGGTGTGTAATCAATAGTTTTAAATGCTCATATCGGCCGTGTTTCTTAGCCGATTTTAATTTTAATTTCACTTTTTATCATCTCTACTACGGTATTTTCATATTTTGTTAATAAATGCCATGAAAAAATTCATGCATATTCCCTATTAGGCTGGCAAACGAAAATGTGTCATTTTCGACTCGGACCCCTGGAATATTTTCGGGTTTCGAATTTGTGAACAACGTTTAGAGGACTTCTTCGAGTTATTGATTGATGTTTAAATTCGGCGCGGAAACGTATCCTATGGTTGTGAATAGCTATAGCTACAGTGGTGCTATTCTGTAAAAATCTCACTGTGAGAACTTAGGTGAAGTGAGCGTGGAGTGAGCTGTCAATAGTGTCAATTCCTAGCAAAAACAAACTCACTTCACCTAAGATTTCACGATGAGATTTTCACAGAATCGACCGGCTGTTTACAACCTTATGGTTGCAAACTAAGACCCTTAGTTACTACCTTTTTTTTTTTTTTTGAGGATGGGAAATCATCATAATTATGACCCCTCCCGCTCTGGGTGGAGTGGAAGGGAGTGTCAGACTCTTACTGACTAAAACCCACCCGTGTTCCTTCCTTAGCCCTTTATGTTCCGGGCCAGCGGTAACCCTTTCGGACAATCCCGCTGACCCGGCAGGCTTCGGCCCTGACGGGCCCCTCTGAATGATGCTCACATCTCTTTGAGGCGCGCGTGGAACACGTACACGCCGTCCGGCATGGGCCTGGTCCTGATCGGACGGTGAGCTACCCATTACTCTCCGCCCGCAGGCCCGCGCCTACGGTGGCCGGGAGTCGTTGCGCGGCTCCCGACGCCCGGAGCGTCTCCCGCGGCAGCTGGGACGGGAGGCTCTCTCTCTCAGCCGTCCCGCCGCCTTCTTCCCTAGCATGACTGCTTCGCAGAAGGAGGTGACTGCCCCCCACTCCCTCTCGCCCCGGATCATGGCTTGAAACAGGGCCGGACGCGAGAGGTCGCTGCCGCTTGCATGCACCACCGTGTCCTCTGGGCGATCCTGGCAATGGTGACACCCGGGCGTTTCCTCTCGCCTGATGATGTGCAGGAACCTCCCGAAGCATCCGTGTCCGGTGAGGACCTGCGTCAGGCGGTAGGTGAGGGCGCCGTGACGCCTCTCTAGCCACTCCTCAAAGAGGGGTCTTATCGCCGCTATCGTGGCGTGCCCCTGCGCTGGGTTGCGACAGTCGCTCTTTCCATGCCGCCATGAGATCGCGCCGGAGGTCCGTCCGCTCCGCCGCGATTTTCCGCGGAAGCGGAGTTTTCCCCCGGCGTAGTGCCTCCGCGCGCCACTCATACAGGCACGCGTGGACTATCGCCTCCAGATCCCATGGTGGCAGTCCGGCAAGGAGGCTTTCCGCCTCGCCCGAGATCGTGCGGTAGCCCCGGATTAGCTTTACGGCTACCACCTTCTGGGGTGCGTTCAAAAAATGGGCGGCTCGCCGCCGCAGTAAACGCGCCCACACCGGGGCCCCGTATAGGGCCATGGACCGCACGAACCCCGCGTAAAGCCTCCGGCAGGAGCCGTTTGGCCCCCTCAGGTTGGGCAAGAGCCGCTTTAAGTCGGCCTCGGCCCGTTCCAGTTTGGGGGCCATACGTCGAAAGTGCTCGACGAAGTTCCACCGGGTGTCGAGGACGAGCCCTAGGTATTTCATCGTCGTCTCGACGCCGATGTGAACCCCTCCTACCGTTAGTTGGGATCCCGATGGTGGCGTGTTCCGGGGCCCATGAAATGACATGGCCTCGGACTTGTGCAATGCCACCTCGAGACCCAACTGCCAGATCCTCTTCACGACTATCGCAACCCCGCGTGTACTATCGCAACCCCGCGTGTACTATCGCAACCCCTCGTGTTTACTATCGCAACCCCGCGTGTACTATCGCAACCCCTCGTGTTTACTATCGCAACCCCGCGTGTACTATCGCAACCCCTCGTGTTTACTATCGCAACCCCGCGTGTACTATCGCAACCCCTCGTGTTTACTATCGCAATAACCCCGCGTGTTTACTATCGCAACCCCGCGTGTTTAGTTACTACCTTAGCTTACCTTAGGTGCTACGTACCTAAGCTGACAGGTGGCTTGCTTTGCGCCTGGAGCCTAGCGAGTCACCTTGCGAATAACGAATTGAAACGAACGCTCTAGAATTTTCGCAACCAGCCACACTGCGCGCTTGGCGACTAGTCGCCTAGCGTGTGTCGAACAGATTTTAAGTCACTAAGCTCTAGGCCACCAAAGCACTAATATACTGCTCTACAGGCGCTAAGCAAGCCACCTGTCAGTGCGTACGTAGCCTTAATACGCGCGAATCAATCAATAAAATCTCCCCACCACATTCAACTTCGGTAAATAACTAACTTCTTTAACAAACTGGTCGTAATCACAGCAAAAACTAAACGTGCCATCGTTGGACCGCCACTTCAGCCACGAAAACTCAGAGTTACCGTCACAAATGTTGTCACAGAATATTAAGCTGTCGATTGTAGTGTCGTTGTAGAATGACGAATTGATTGAAATGAAGACCGCTGCTGTTTTTCGTTCTGGATAATAAACAAGCTGAAAAAACGTAAAAGGCATTAGGAAAATCGTAGTATAGCACTGTGACCTAAACCTGCATTTAAGTCACGCTTTTCTGTGGCTTAAGTAGTCTGTTAAATCATCTGCCTATCCTTTTCCCAACTATGTTGGGGTCGGCCTCCAGTCTAACCGGATGCAGCTGAATACCAGTATATTACATGGAGTGACTGCCTATCTGACCTCCACAACCCAGTTACTGGGTAATACGATACCCCTTGGTAAGACTGGTTGTCAGACTTTCGGGCTTCTGACTACCCGTAACGACTGTCAAAGATCCACGAATGACAGCCGTGACCAAAGGCTTAACGTGCTTTCCGAGGCACGGAGGGGTCTCGGTATGTAAAGACGGTCACCCATCCACATACCAACCGTGGCAAGCGTAGCTTAACCTGATCGATCGACCTGTGCGGCTGTTATTATTTAGCCACGGGCCCTCTGTTAAATGTGAGTTCAATTTCACTTTGAGCAAAAATGGATTACTTAAAGGTACACGTATCAAACCGGAAAGGGATCGCTACCGTATCGCTTTTCGCCTCGCCGCCGTCAAACAGGCGTCAACCTAACGTAAGTACGTAACTAAAGCGGATCACGTAACGCCGCGCTTACGGTTCGCCGACCGCTGGTTGATGGTGCAGCAGGCAGGCCGCGGGAGTGGTGGGGGGGTGAGAGGGGCAAGGGTGGACGAAGAGACGTAAGCTCGGGTACGGAGAGACGTAAGCGCGGGGACGACGAGCCGTAACGCACCGCACCGCAGTTCGTGAGCGTGTACCGAGGCGAGGCGATTACGTTACGATTCCGATTAGTGTGCGTTGCAGTAGGGAGTTTCATTACAAAGAATACTGAACGGCTCGAGTTGATACGGTGACGACCCCTTTCCGAGTTGATATGTGTGCCTTACCTTAAGTCAGACGAATCGTAATGTAGGTACAGATGCCAGCACATCAAGCTACTAAAATCTGTCAAATTTCTTTAATAGATTTTCAACTTTATCGCTAAAGCATTAGGTTCAAGGTTGATTGGGAAAATTTAACAGTTTCCGGTAGCTTAATGTGCTGGCGTCTGTACTATTAAGGCGAAAGCTCCAGGGTAGCCCGCGAAATTCAATTTTTTTTAGATTTTTTACAATTTGCAGGTCAGTATTAAGTTGTACGTTGATTAATATATGATTCGCGGCCGTAACAAATATGTATTTACAGAATTATAATCATTAAAGTCATCAACACAACTCTCTAAGACCGTAACCCCAAAGAATGACTATTTCATGAAATCTTGACATTTTGGGATTATACTAACCTAACCAGTTGTATTACATTCTAATGATTATGATTCTGTAAATACATATTTGTTACGGCCGCGAATCATATTTTGATCGACGTACAACTTAATACTGACCAGCAAATTGCAAAAAACGTAAGAAAATTTGAATTTTTCGGGCTACCTTAGCGCTTAACCCTCTTAATATAATGAATGCTTTAAAAACACTCACCTTATAGAAATACATAGGCACAGGTACATCCAGGTTATTATTGGCGTCTGCATGCAAGTACACCTCTTGCATATGACCTCTTCTGTCGGGTAGTGTCATGACACCGTGGGTTCCCGTAAAAACTGTGACTTTGGTGCCTAGGACTCGCACGCGGCGTCGCAGACCCTGGGGTTAAAAGATATAATTATCTTAAACAGCCTATTTTCGCACTGCTGGGACACAAGCCTCCTTTGACCTTCACAACTAAAGGATTCTACTGGGTAACACGCTACCCTATGGCAAGACTGGTTGTCAGACTAAAGGCTGGTTTTGCCAACGCCAGATACTTTTATCCGAGGAATAATTGGGAATTTTTGACAGTTCTTCTATACAAAATCTGTCAGACGTCAATCTTATTCCACGAATAAAAATTATCTGTCGATTGAAAAATCAGCCCTTAGACAATTTAATATTATATATCTAGCTTATGAAGTTAGCAAGACCATTATCCCCAGACAGACGCTATACTTTGTGCAAATTTATTTCATCATCACTGCTCTCAAAACGGTAAAGGAAAACATCGTGACGAAAACTGGTGGAGGAGATCGTGGAGTACGTGTGAAGACCAACTGAAGTTTGAGGGTCGAGAAGTTGGAGTCGCGTCACCGTCGCGGACCGATTTTCATGAAATTTTTTGTTTGTTGGAGTGGGTCCCTGAATGTTTGAGACTGACAGTTGGACCCGGTAGGTGGCGCTATGTTCGGGCCGATCAACGCGTGTTCGCTCGTCAAATATAAAGATAAGCTAAGTAGGCATTACGGGTAGAGTTAGTGAAGGCGCTTGATGAGACTTTGACTTATGGCTTTGGCAACCATCGCATCGCATCGTCTACCCACGCTATTACATCGTTATGGCTTAGCGTTCTTTCTGACGTTTTTTCTTTCTGCTCGGCTCCTAAAGGTCCTAGCGTGATGTTTAATAGCATAAAGCCTTCCCCAAAAATTGGGCTAGCAAATGCAAAAAGCATTTTTCAAATCCAACTGGTAGTTCCAGAGATTAAGGCGTTCAAACAAACGAACTCTTCAGCTTTGTTACTAGATTAGGATCATTATGGATCATGCAGTGCTATTCTGTAAAAATCTCACCGTGAAAACTTAGGTGAAGTGAGCGTGGAGTGAGCTGTCAATAGTGTCAATTCCTAGCAAAAACAAACTCACTTCATCTAAGTTTTCACGGTGAGATTTTTACAGAATAACACTGCAGCATAGCTCACGTCTTCTAGGGCTGCCCAATCACCGGCGTTCCCTCTAAACCATTGTGGAGCCGTGTTGACATAGTGAAAGGTAGCTCGAACTAGCGCACTCGTCGGGTAATCAGCGTTGGCAGCTAGATGTCCTCGAGACAGGAACTGGAATAACAGAATACATTTTTGAATTATTTTATTGACTGGCGTATTGTAATGTCCAACAAAATAAGAAAAAAAATATCTTTTAGCCGTTTTAGTGATTATCATAAAACTAAACAAGGTAAAACTACCGTTTATATTTATAATAATCTTAACGTAAAATCTTGTGGAGCACAACTTAACGTGCTTATTTTCTGCATTTTCATTCAAAAATAAAAGAAATAACCAAACAAACGATGAGGGCGCCACTAGGCGCTCGGCGTCGTCGCCTTAATTGATTTTGATTTTAATATTTATTTTAACTTTGATTTTAAGTTTAATTTTGATTCTAAAACTAAGATAGTTTGTAAGTTCTAATACTAACTAATAAGTACAGACGCCAGCACATCAAGCTACCCGAAACTGTCAAATCCCAATCAACTTTGGACCTAATACTTTAACGATAAAGTTGAAAATCTATTAAAGAAATTTGACAGATTGTAGTAGCTTGATGTGCTGGCGTCAATATGGATGATTTCCGAATTCATGAATGAATTTGATTCATGAATTGAATAACGTCCACTTATGTTTGAAACTTTGAACATCAGCGGTGCTATTCTGTAAAAATCTCACCGTGTAAACTTAGGTGAAGTGATCGTGGAGTGAGCTGTCAATAGTGTCAATTCTTAGCAAAAACAAACTCACTTCACCTAAGTTTTCACGGTGAGATTTTTACAGAATCGACCGTCTGCAGTAAAATCGTAGACATGGACGTCCACGATAAAGTGACGTGCCGAATTACAAAAAAGCACATTTCCTACCTGTTTTTTTGTCAAATAATTTCCCGCCATGTTCTTTCCTAAGACAGCATCTAGGGCCATCGTCTGAGCACCAAATTTATAGACTTCATTCATTCGAATTTTTCCAAACATGTTTCCTTCTGAAAACGATAAACACAATAGGGAATATGCATGATTTTTTTTTTATTTAAAAAATTAATCCTCATTCATGTAATAAACAGTTTAGTAAAACTGTTTTTCGGATAACTATGAAATTAAAAAAGATATGAGCCATCGAAGATTTGTTTCTATCTCTTTCTCGCAAAACGAAATTTAACACGGAGTTTATATGGCCGTAGTGACATGTGACGTCACAGTCGGATCTCTGTCTAATTGGTGTGTAATCAATAGTTTTAAATGCTCATATCGGCCGTGTTTCTTGGCCGATTTTAATTTTAATTTCACTTTTTGTCATCTCTACTACGGTATTTTCATATTTTGTTAATAAATGCCATGAAAAAAATTCATGCATATTCCCTATTATGTAATCAGCCTGAATGTTTTGCATGGAAAGGTATACATTTATAACTAGCTGCGCCACGCGGTTCCACCTGCATAAGTTTCGATCCCGTGGGAATATCGGGATAAAAAGTAGCCTCTATGTTAATCCAGGATGTCAGCTACCTCCATACAAAATTTTATCAAAATTGGTCGATCCGTTTGAGCGTGAAGAAGTAACAAACATATAAACACACACACTCACAAACTTTCGCCTATATAATACTAGTGTGATGAGTAACTTAAGTTCCATATTATGTAAGACCGACTTCCAAATTTTCGAGATCTGAAGACGTACGAAGGTTTTCATTATCTCAAAACGTGTTATGGAACTCAAATGGAGTTGAGCACGAGCGACACCTGACAAGGCGCAGTGATGACAGGTGGAGTAATAAGGCAACGGTACAGTGGTGACAATTTTTTTTTTTACACTATGTTAAGCGCCTGCCTGGCTTGGAACGCACGACCTGCAATTCATAGGTCGAGGCTGTTACCACTGATCGACCCATGCTCTCTACTCTACTAAGAGGACGTTTTTGGAAATTCAACCTTAAAGGGGGTGAAAAGGGGGATTTTGTTTGTATGAAAAAGCTTATTCCTTTGATCAAAAAACGATCAAAAAGCGACGACTCCCGGCCTCCGTAGGCGCGGGCCTGCGGGCGGAGAGTAATGGGTAGCTCACCGTCCGATCAGGACCAGGCCCGTGCCGGACGGCGCGTACGTGTTCCACGCGCGCCTCAAAGAGATGTTAGCAGCAACTGAAGGGGCCTGACAGGGCAGAAGCCTGCCGGGTCGGCGGGATTGTCCGAAAGGGTTATCGCTGGCCCGGAAGATAAAGGGCTAAGGAAGGAACACGGGTGGGTTTTAGTCAGTATGAGTCTGACACTCCCTTCCGCTCCACCCAGAGCAGGAAGGGTCATTTGATGATTGCCCATCCTCAAAAAAAAAACCATCACCAGGGTATATGATCACAATGTATTCTACATCATCATCTGCCTCGCCTTTTCCCAACTATGTTGGGGTCGGCATCCAGTCTAACCAGATGCAGCTGAATACCTGTATTTAGATAGAGCGACTGCCTACCTGACCTCCACAACCCAGTTACTGGGTAATACGATACCCCTTGGTAAAACTGAACACAATGTATTATGCCTCTTAAAAAGATGTATAAGTACCTACGTTTCCGTGGGATAATTTCCGACCTCCACACGGGTGGAGTTCTAGACAAAAGCTGGTATTAAATAAATTACCAGTAAACGGTGGTCGTTTCAATCCATTTTGTCGAAACACGCTCATTGGGGTAAGCCGATGTTTCACAAAGTGTGTGTGTACTAGATTCTTGTCGTGGCAGGCTTCATACAGGGAATGGAAGGTGCTCTTCACTTTATACCCGACACTGAAAATTAGAGATTATCCCCCTTAACGCATTAACTGCTGAATTATTAGCGAACGTTCGCTAATAATTCAGCAGTTAATGCGTTAAGGCGAAAGCGCCAGGGTAGCCCGCGAAATTCATTTCTTTTTAGGTTTTTTGCAATTGGCTGGTCAGTATTAAGTTGTGCGTTGGTTAATATATGATTTGCGGCCGTAACAAATATGTATTTACAGAATTATAATCATTAAAGTCATCAACACAACTCTCTAAGACCACGTAACCCCAAAGAATAACTGTTTCATGAAATCGTCATTCTTTGGGGTTACGTGGTCTTAGAGAGTTGTGTTGATGACTTTAATGATTATAATTCTGTAAGTACATATTTGTTACGGCCGCGAATCATATTTTGATCGACGTAGGTACAACTTAATACTGACCAGCAAATTGCAAAAAACGTAAGAAAATTTGAATTTCGCGGGCTACCTTAGCGCTTCCCCCTTAAAACGTATATTATATCAGATGAATAGTTTACCGATTTCTCCAATGATTTCAAAAGTAAGGATACGCCCATCTGAACATTTTACATAGACGTTCTTCATACAAGCAACAGTAACGCCATCTGTTATAACTCAGACGAACTACGTGAGTGCAGCGTTGCATAGGTCGACGACGTAACCTTGTACGTGCGTACTTACCTACATGTTTTTTTTTATCACATTTTATCCTGAGTCAGTATAAGTCAGTTGCATGCCGATATCCTTTCAACTCAGAATACCAGACTCTCAAAATCCCATCTCGTTAAAATATCAGATTTCAGGCAGTCGAAATAAACATAATAATAATATTATGAGAAAAACCTAGCTAGTTTTTGCAGCAAATAGATTGCATATTGCACATTTTGCAATAAATACTGTTTGGTTTTCTTATATTACCTATTTTGTTTCATTGAAATTGTCATGACGTTGAAAAGCCTTCTCCTTAGTTTTCTACATTTTATTTATTTCATTATTAAACAAAGTGATATGATAAGTCAGAAAGGCAAACTAGAGTTACTGCACGCAGGATTCATTTCACTGTCATCATTTCAAAATCAAACACCTGGGGCTTGTAGCTGTGTAGTGGTAGTGGCTGCTGGAATTTTACAACACAGGTCTGGCCATCGCGAAAATTCCCAAACTGTTTTAGAAAAACCAACATCGTATCCTCCCATATTTGTCAATTCTATTAGCTAATGAATATAATAAAGCTTCTAAATAAATAATATCAAAACAATGTCGATATCAACGTCGCAAAAATGAGCAGAGCATACTCTTGTATTTTTATGAGGTTTGAAATAAGGCTCTTTCGTTGTTCCCTAATAATGCGACTCCAAATCTATACACGTTGAATCATTTGGAAATCTGTAATTTAAAAATTATTTGTATCGTAATGCGCTATCGCATAATGTATATTATTTAAACATCGTTTATATGTCTTCTCCTAATTTGGTACCAAAATTCTAAATTATTTACACTACGTTCTTAAGACAAAAATAAAACAGAAATAAAAAAATGACGTCTGTACAAGGTTACTTTGTTCACTTCGAGGAGCCATTGGCCACACAATGGCCGCCATTGTAAAATAATGATCGAATTATATAAAAATGTGTTTATTTAATAATTTAATTGCAACAAAAATAATGTAAGGTTACATTCCGATGATACGATGTCCCATGTTTCTTTTTAATCTTTGTATCGTAATTTTTGTAGCCTTTTACGACGCAACTAGGCATTTTTATGACAGGCAAATACAAGTTCTCTCTCTCGCGCGGACCACTGTCAACTGAGTCGCGTTGGCCCTAGAACCGTCATTTTAGGGCCAGCGCGTTAGTGCCATTTAGTCGCGCGGTTAGCCCGGTCCTTACGCTAGTAATATATAAGTCAATGGATTTCTCTCTTTCAGTCGTCAGTAATTTGACATTCGAAAGAAGAAGACAAAGCGTTGTGTAACTATACAGACGCTATACAACGTTTATTAATGAGGGGGTAAATATATGTATGTATACAGTGGTAAATTAAAATTAGCTAGCAAGCACGATAAAATAAAAATATAAAATACTAGCTTCCGCCCGCGGCTTCGCCCGCGAGGTGACAAAAACTATCCTATGTCCTTCCCCGGGATGCAATCTATCTCTCTGCCAAATTTTATCGAAATCCGTTCAGTGGTTTAGGCGTGAAAAGATAACATACAGACAGACAGATAGAGTTACTTTCGAATTTATAATGTTAGTATGGATGGATTTGATGTTTTTTCTTTGGGGGTCAACGACCTCAAGGATTGTTGTTACTTGAGTAAAGTATGAGTTAAGAAAATATGTTCTTATTTTATCGTATTTAAAATTAAATATTATCATATTATTTATTAATAATTTTTTTTTGTACTCTATTCTATTCTATTTCTGTGAAGTACTTATACACAATAGAAACTGATTCTTTAACGTCTCACTAAATGCGGTCGATGACCACCAAAATAGTTATCGAATTATGTAATTTCATTTTAGTTATGGATACCCACCTCGTCTGCGGAGTTTCGCTAGATATCTAATTTGGCGCCTGACGTAAATTGACGTAACTTTAGGCGGCAAGTTTTTAATCACGTCTAAACGTGTATGGAGTAGTGTCAGGCGCTGATCAATTTGACAGGACTAAACTAAAAAGTAACTTGTCCTTTTCATAATGAAATAGAAATAAAAAGATGAACTCAATTTAAAAATTTAGTTTAGTTTGTGAACAAGGGAATCGGCACCAATAGGTGCACCGCAGACGACAGACTATCCGTGACGCACTTTTTAGTCTGTGAAAACAGAACCTATGCAATTATATGCAGTAACGCACACGACGCGCAAAAAGTCCGGCGCACAAAAAATAATCCGTGTAATTCGGGCAGACCGCACCGCGCCGCGCCGCGCCGCTCTGCACAAAAAGTGTGTGAAAAAAATTGAACGTTTGCTTCAACGCGCGCTAACGCAGACAGCGCACACTTTAGTCGGAAATCTGCATATGCTAGGGGTGGACGTAACGCAACATCTATTATAATGGCGCCAGAGGTCGATGTAACGATGTTAATTCAAGAAATACAAAACAGACCAGCACTTTATGATACTTCTAAGGCAGAATATCATGATAGATATTTAAAAAGAAAAATGTGGGATGAAGAAAGATGTGCGTCGTGTGCGTAGAGTCTGTGAAAAATCCACGACCGACTTTTTGCGCGCCATGCAGACTTTTTGTGCGCCGCAAACTCGATCGCACAAAAAGTGTGCCGTCTGCGCTGCACCATATCGTTATATTACATAATAAACAACTTTGTTTCATTTGCTCGGTTTATGGCAACATACCAACTCGCCCCCTATAACGCTATAGGTACACTCCTACCTATCCCATAAAAGAATACAAGCGTGATGGTTTGTTGACTTACTGATAAATGTGGTTCCGACCGAGGCAGGTCTCAGAGCTCTCCTCGGTAGTATAATAGGGCTGGGTGTTACAGCGAATGTCTTTAAAATTAACAATCTGGCGATCCACCCTGAACGTTGCGTTATAAATGCAATGCGCCTCCTGAAACACAGACATTTTATCGTTAAGACCAGTGACCAGCCCTTGCTTGGTACGGGTACAATCTACGAATGTAGCGACATGTCAAATCATCGAAAGGGGATTGGAAGAAAGACATACGTTTATCTGCGGCAAACATAAAAATAAAAGACACAAACAACAAATTCCGATATATCGACATTGGAATTGTGACGTTTCGTACTCTTGAGTTCGCTGCTAGCGCCAAATGATTTTTAGATTGGGTGACCATTTTGGAGAACTCAGTGGAATTGGGTTCGGGCTTGGCGTGGGGTAATTGTTGACAATATTGTTTTCAAGAGTACCGAATCACGTGACTGTAAAATTAACATTGGAATCATATTGGCATCTCATTGGAATTAAAATTAGTTTGGAGAGTAAGCCCCAGCATAATGCTAAGACCCTATACGAGACAGAGCCCCAGCGCTGGTTTTCAGCGACAGCCGAGAAGAGAGAGACAGATTGAAGTTTTTTTTAAGGAGGAGGAGAGAGAGAGGAGTGGGAGGAGGAGGATTGCGTACCACACTATCAATCAGAATCTGAATCATTTTGAAGGATATTACTGATTCATTGCTTCATAATATGTTCGAAAATTTTGCTCATCAACGTAATTTAAATAACGCAATGAATATTATTGAACTGTCAAAATGAAAGTCATTGCTACTTTTAGTGTGTAACGGTAAGACAGACTTCAAAGAAAAGAAAGAAATAAAGAAAAGAAAGAAAATTGTGTATATTTGGCAAAAAAAACCTTAAAAATAAACAAAACAAATTCAAAATGATTAAAAATAAAAATGCCAAAAGGGCCTCAGCTCAGCATAATGCCAGATGGCAACACAAATTGCACCACCTGACGCTGATTTTCAGCTGCTGCCCAAAAGCTCAATGTGTTACAATTATCAACCCCGAGTAATCAAATCCCACTAATATTATAAAGGCGAAACTTTGCAAGTGTGTGTGAGTATATGTTTGTTGCTTCTTCACGCTCAAACCGCTGGACCAATTTTGATAAAATTTTGTATGGAGGTAACTGACACCCTGGATTAACATATAGGCTACTTTTTATCCCGATATTTCCACGGGATCCACATTGACGCGGCTGAAACCGCAAGGCGCAGCTAGTTAATATTATAAAGGTGAAAGTTTGTGAGTGTGTTTATATGTTTGTTACTTCTTCACGCCCCCCCACCGACCCTTGCTCGATGTAGTGCCAGCCCGCGCCGCAGCTGAGCCAGTAGATTTAAATTCCCGACTCTGACCTCTGAGTTTGTTTCGGCATTTCTTCTCAGTGTAGTCAATTAGGAAATGCCGGCCCCATCGTTCGTTAAATAATCAAAATTAGATCCAGCCTGCTTAGTTTATTTATTTAGTTAGTTTTAAGCCCCTGGCTGGAGGCTTTGAGTTTTCTCAAGGCAGCCGCAGGATTGTCCGGTTAAGTAGTCACGACCTCTCAAGGTCAACTACGAGATGCCATTAAAAAAAAAAAAAAACTTCTTCACGCACAAAACGGCTGAACGGATTTGGACGTTTGCCACACAGATAGTTTATAACCAGGATTAACATTAACACATACTGGGGGCCGTCCATTAATCACGTGAGGCTCGAAAGGGGGGGGAGGGGGTCCATAAAAAATCACGAAATATCACAAGGGGGGAGGTTGGGGGTGTAGTAATATATCACGTGTATTTATTTTTTTAAAAACATCCTGCAAACTTTCTAATAAAATTAGACGATTATACCTGTATTTTATAAACATAAAAAAAAGGTCCGATTCTTTGTAGGTAGGGGAGAACTGTACAAAACCGTATACCGGGGTAAAACAGTATAGCACGTTTATTTCTGTCAATAATTCAAATTTCCCGCCTAACGGCCGCTCAGTAATACCAACCAATGATACCAATTTGTCAACAAAAACTTGTCGATGCAAGCACGCTCGATGGTAAAATATTTCATTTTATTGTTTTTTGGTGGTCTTGATCTTATTTTTGAGTAAAGTCAAGCAACAATTGTGAAATCTACGTGTGCTATAGGTAAGTCCCTTATTATCTATGTTATAGTGTGTTCATTTGCTCGTAATTAACAATGTTTTTACCGGCGAGACGATTTGCGTATGTAGTAAGTGAGTGATATTTTTACACAAACGAGTCTTGGGGCAAAACCGCTCGGGGTAAAACCGGACCATATACGATTTTAACCCACATGTATTAATATGAGATAACCTTGTAATTTATAATTGCAGATGCTACAAAGATGCCGCGTAATCATAAAAGAAAGACAAACAGACAAGTATGGGAGATGGAAAACATGTGAACAGCGGTTCAGCGGTGATCCGTTGTCGTCAACTGCTTTGTAAACCGTACCATTCTCTCTTTTGCGCGACTCGATGACCCGGTACCATCCACTTTTTCTACACCCTTCGCTGATCCGTTACTATACAACTTCTGCTGCTCGTTAACTCCTCCTGTTGTTAAACTAGTCTATGCAACTCTGTCTCCAGCCGATATAATGCCTGTTCCCAAGATAAGCATGGATCGAAAAAGAAAAACGAATTGTCGAAGAGGCAAAACAGCTGCCATCACATCCTCTCCCTACAAAAAAGAATTAAGAACCACCACTGATAACAAAAAAACAACTAAACTTAATTTGAACTAGTCAACTAAAGCGACAAAAGCAAAATCCACGAATGAAAACATTCGCCTGTCTTGTCTGGAGGAATAAGGAACAAGCCACCTGTGCATTGCACCCAACCTTCATCCATGCAGGTTGGGTGCAATGCACAGGTTGCAAAGGCTGGGCTCATGATGGCTGTACAGGCTATGACCCAGAGGAACTTGATGATTTCTTGTGTATGAATAATGGGCTGCGTTACCTCTCGGTAATTTCCGGGGCAGTATCGTACATAGTATACGATTTTGTCCAGGGGTCGGGGCAAAACCGGAATGAGCAGCGTTTCCTTTTTTTTGTTTTTTATTGATTAATATCGTAATTATCATAAGTATATCGATGTCATTATGTACCTAAAGAGACTGACTAATAATTAAAGTTAATTTGTTACATTTGTGTATTTAAATTAATGACCTACAATCCTAAATCCTTAGCTATACGACTTTACCCCACTCTCCCCTACTAAAGATACACGTGATATGAGGGGGGGGGGTAAGTCTTAAACCTCACCATATATCACCAAGGGGGAGGGGGGGTTAAAAAAATGCCAAAAACACATCACGTGATTAATGGACGGCCCCTAGGATACTTTTTATACCGATATTCCCACGGGATCGACACTTATGCGGACAAAACCGCGAGGCGCCGCTAGTCACTGTAATAAACTTACTATTGTATCATAGCTGGTAGTATAGTTTCCCAGAAGAATCTTCCGTTTGGGTCCGGGACATGAGACCTGCACAGTCTCCGACCTTCCGAAGGTAATGGTTCCGAGTGCAGTGTTAACTTCCATGAACGCCCCATTTCTGATGAACACTGGGCCGGGGCTGCCGAAGTCTCTGCTCAGAGAGAGAACGCAGTCTGAAATGAAAACAGGTTTTTTTTTTCATCATTGGTGCCGATTCCCTTGTGCACAAACTAAACTAAATTTTTAAATTGAATGCATCTTTTTATTTCTATTTCATTATGAAAAGGACAGAAGTTACATTTTAGTTTAGTCCTGTCAAATTAATAAGATGTCTGAATGCTGCTAAAGGGGCGTTCAAGTATTACGTAGGTAACGCAATTTTTGAAGATTTTTGACCCTCCCTCCCCCCCATGTAACGCGCCGTAACGTTTTTCTGTACCATCCCTCCCCCTTCCTAAAGATTACGTAACACCCAAGTGACCGTTTTTACCTAAAAGTCACGATTTAGTTGCGCAAAGTATCTACCGGAAAGTCGCTAAAATACCTTTATTATTGTTTTAATCGCGTTTACGGTAATAATAAATGAAATAAGAGATTTCTAAATCGGAATGCATGCGCATATTGTTTATTTTACTTGACTTTAATTCCCTAGTTTTTTATTTAAATAAATAAAACAATGTTACATAACGCGTTGTTCGAAACCCCCTCCCACCCTTGTAACGCACCGTAACGTTTTACAAGACCCCCCCTCTCCCCAAATTGCGTTACGTAATACTTGGACTCCCCTTTAAATATTAGAAATGGGGTGACCCTTTCTAACCCTGACATCATTCACACAGTCCATCCATCGTTTCTTTGGTCTTCCCCTACTCTTATAGCCATCGACATTCATACTCAAAACTTTCCTTACGACATTTTCCTCATTCCTCAGCATCACATGCCCATACCATGACAACCGATTTTCACACAACTTTTCAGTAACCGGTGCCACTTTCAGGCTTCCTCTTATGTACTCATTTCTTGCTCTACTACTAATGCACTCTGTCACTATCGGGTGGTATCATTAACCTACTCTAATTTAAGTTGTAACACAAAGCCCTAATTATACTAATTATAAAGTACTTTTAGTTCCCGTTTCGTTAATTGCAATCTGTGCGTCATTCGCGTTTGTTTTTGGGTTTAAGTTAGTCATCAGTGCTAATTATCTACATACCTACTTACGAATTTCTGACATTCAATGCCCGTAATTATTAAAAACGTTTTTAGTCTCATGTTTTCATGGTTTTTCGAGGGCGCTGGAGTCGATAGTGAGGTCAAAATGAAAATCCAAGATGGCAGCTGCAAAATTTTTTTAATTTTCGCAGCCGCCATCTTTGATTTTCATTTTAAACTTCGTTCCTGCCGGGGGCCCCCGACCCCACAGGTTTTTTTTTCATTTGAATTTGTAACCTCCACGCAAAATATGTATTCTATTATAAACACTTCTCTACCTACCCCTTTGAGACACACAGGCGCGATGCTACGACGAATTCAGCCTTCTGCTTTATCGATTGACCTAGTTTTGACTACCCTTTTCCATTGAATATAAAAACTTTTTTACAAAAAAAAACATCCGACTTCCAAAAATAACTTAAATTCCGGAAGTCGGTGCCGTTATTGGGTTCGCATTTTCGTTGTGTGCCACCGACTTCCGAATTTAAAATTTGTTTTCACTTTGTAGTGTCTTTTTTGGAAGTCGGCTGTTTTTAGGGTTCTGTACCAAAATGGTAAAACGGAACCCTTATGGTGAGACTCAGTATTTGTCTGTCTGTCACAGCTGGATATCTCAAGAACTACTAATGCTATCAACTTGAAATTTGGAATAATTTTAGATGACGTTTGCCCAACTATTTCTCAAATAAAAGAAGAAATAAAAATATATGTATATTTTTTGCAACAGGGACTGAAAGGGGGTCAGAAAAATTCGAAGTGGCTACTAGGGCATGTGAGGTATCGTATGAAATAGCGCAGTTTGCACATTCTCAAACATTTTTTCTTTTTTTTTTATACGAAATTTGAATTGAAATTAAAAAAAATACCGTTCCCCCCTTATCTCCGAAGTTTGCAAAGAGAAAAATCTGAAATAATTCTATTATGCGATAGAAGTTTATGTAAAGATTACAGGAAAATTAAAATGAAGTCTCTAAATAGCACACTTTTTCAGAAATCATCAATAAAAGTTACATTAGTTCCACTATCGGTCAAGAGATGACGCTGACATAAAACTGCAATATTCTACAACGCAGTGCAGTGTTAATATTCTCTGACGAATATAGCCTCGCCGATGAAAAATTCAAAAGATGATGGTACCCTCGTTGCGCAAATCTGACTCGCTCTTGACCGGTTTTTTTAAAGTTTTTATTTTTCACTTTTGTGTTGTTCTTACCCCACACAAATTTGTGACTACTACTACTTGCTATCAGTGACAGAAAGTCATTATAACATCATCAATATAAACCAAGGGGCAAAATACGTATTATTAAAGCTAAGACAAAAACCAAACAAGCAAAGTTAATAAAAATTTATATGGGACCACCCCTTAGACATACCCTAATCATTAAAAAAAGAATTTTTGAAATCGATGTACAATTGCCGGAGATATCACGTAAAAAAAATACAGTCGAATTGAGAACCTCCTCCTTTTTGAAGTCGGTAAAAAATTTAAAAATTAAGTAGGTCAGTCTCTAGTACTCTAGGTACAGACGCCAGCACATCAAGCTACCCGAAACTGACAAATTTTCCCAACCAACTTTGAACCTTATGATTTAGCGATAAAGTTGAAAATCTATTAAAGAAATTTGACAGATTGTAGTAGCTTGATGTGCTGGCGTCTGTACCTACTCGTACTATGATAATGATCTTTATGGAAGGGGCTTCGTAATTATACTAATTAGCAATCGCAATTTTTTATCGTTAGGAAACTTTATTTCATAGAAAAATGTATACTTACTTGTTATTAATAATTCTATTCCAATTTATCCTAATTATATCTAATTTTATCTAAGTTTATGTAGGTAATATATATAATTTTTATCTAAAATAAATAAAAAAATAAATATACGAACGACGAAAGAACGAAGACGCAATGCAGGTGTGAGGTGTGTCGTCATTTCAGAGATAAAACTGGCCATCATAACAATTAATCTGCCTGGCGTTTGCCGAACTACTCGTATTTTGGTGTCGGCGTCCAGTCTAACCGGACGCAGCGGAATACCAGTATTTTACATGGAACGACTGCCTATCTGACCTCCACAACCCAGTTATTGTGTAAGACGATACCCCTGGCAAGAATGGTTGTCAGAACCGTAACGACGACGGACAAATATTTACGAATGATAGCCGAGACCAACGGCTATAAGAGGAAACGCATCATCTAGTTTTTAAAATATGATTGACATGTTTGTACAAACCTACTTATAGAAGCAGCGTGGGTGGAAGCTTTGACGATGATGAAAGATAATGAACGCAAAAAATGCAAGTTTTAGAAACAATAAAAGTATATGATCAACGATCGACTACAGTAAACAAAATCAGAAAAATATATGATATTCTTCAGGATATATGCTAGGTAGATAGTGTGTTGAAAACATAATACAACTAACTTGATACGACAGAAAAAAAAATTGAAAACTTATATTTTTACAATAAAAACCATACTAATACATATAATCATTCTGATTTTTTGTCAGATTATTCTACAAGCAACATACTAAAATACTAGTGTTTTAATTTTTTAGTCCAAACAATAGATTTTTTGTAATTAAATAATTGTTTCATATTTTGCAATAAATTACCAGCGTTGTGTCATCGCGCTTCTCTTTCTTTTCTATGCAGTCCGACAGTGACTGCGCTTTAGGTCATGTAAGCCTCTTAAAGTGCTTTCCGAGGCACGGAGGGATGTCGATATATGAAATGGATGTTCTGAGCATCTCATATTATATGCCTGTCTGTCGCTTGAAAGGCCGAAACAAACGCAGAGGTCACAGTCTCTTAAAGTCCAGACATTATCTTGGCTGTCATTAGTAGAATCTTTGACAGTCGTTATGGGTCGTCAGAAGCCCGAAAGTCTGACAATCAGTCTTACCAATGGGTATCGTATTACCCAATAATTAGGTTGTGTAGATCAGATAGGCAGTCGCTCCATATAAAATACTGGTATTCAACTGCATCCGGTTAGACTGGAAGCCGACCCCAACATAGTTGGGAAAAGGCTAGGCAGATGATGAATATCAATCTCAATCTGAATCATTTTGATAGTGCGTTACGCAATTACCCCGCAGGTTGCGCGTCAATTTTCCTCTCAACTTGTATAAAAAGAAGGAAGGATTCGTCCGCATTCGTACCGTCAACAGGAAAAGTGCCCCGGTACCTACTGAGTACACCACAAATATTTCAAAAACCGCGTACATTTTTAATTTGTAAAACCGCGCCAATTTACATGATAAACGACACTGTTTGCTAATAACAACAAAGCAGATTTAATGTCAGTCAAATAAATATATCTGTAAGCCCAATAAAACAAAAACAAAGTAAAAAATATTCGGAGTATTTTTAAATATGAAATTTTCACTTACCACTTTTGGCATAACATATAAAATTTATTATAAATATTGCCATTAGACTGAACTTGAACGATACGGTAGTCATTGCTACGGTTGTGCTAGAGGACTGAATAAAATCAATGTTGATATTAGTCTGTAACGGTACCTGGTGACGCTACGATTTGTTTAAATCGTTCTCGAGTCACTTAGCACAGTAACTGGCGATCTTGAAGTGAGTTTTCTTCGAGTACGGTCATCTATCGTTCAGTTTACTTACTGGTTCACTGAAACTACTGACCAAAATCGATATCGGACCTACTGTATGGTATCCGGACGGATAGTAAAAAAGGGCCGCATAGTACGTTATATTATCGCAGGGTAGGTATCCGATGATTTACAAAAAAAAACTAAATACTTATATTAATTTTGATACTAGGTTTAGAGTATCCGGCCGGATAGTAAAATAGGGCCGGATACCAGATGGTAGCCGGATATCCGTTTTATCACTCAGGCGTCGTTGTTCGCACTGCGACGCGTCCCTACCTACGCGTATTTATTGCGTAGCATAAACAGCCTAAAATTTTCCCACTGCTGGGATACTGGCCTCCTCGATTTCTGGGAGAGAGTGGGCAATAATCCACCAGGCCCAAATGCGGGTTGGTAGAGGTCACATGTCTTCGAATTTTTGGTTCTAGGACATGCCGGTTACCTCACCATATTTTCCTTCACCGTTTTAGAGTAGTAGTTCAAAAGAGTTATTTTTTTGTTTTAGTTTTTTTTTTTTACATCGGTGATGAAATAATTTACACAAAGGAAACTGCTTGCTGGGGTTGAACTGGGTTGAACCTACGACCTACAACTCGAAATTCGCTTTTTTATTGTATGTTTATGAAAAAAAAATCAATTGCGAGGGCGCATGTGCCGCTTGATTGAACGACGACGGTAGGGTTTTTTCCCTAATTATGTTCCGTTAAACAAACACGATACTATAATCAAGAGTTTTCACATCAATCACAAACTTCAAGGACAAACAAAATGTTTCACTGTTTCGTGTAGTCATGAGCATAAATACAGGGTTGAATTAGATTAGCTAGTGAAACTCCGCAGTCATGATAAAATATAAAAAGAAATTAATTTGGAAGTGTTTTTTTTTATGAGATCATCAACCGCTGTTAGTGTAGTTACTTGAAATATCAGTTTAAAAAAAACTGTTTTTTTTTTGTAAGTTCACAGACGTGATTGGTATCTGTATCTATCTAAAAACGATAAAACACATTTTCTCAACTTAAACTTCAAGTAACAAAACTATCAGCGGTCAGGATATTGATAATCCATTGATTCATATTTTCGAAAACGGGCGTTTCCTACTCCGTATCACCTATGGACTGGAGCCCGAACGAAGAATGAAGGACAACACGATTAGCCAGTTGTCCTTACTTCCTGTGTTTTAGCCCGTCCAAAAACGTTAATTAATCGGGAGGAGGAGGGTTTGCCCACCGTCCAGCAATCCATGAAACGCCTCTCCAAGCGTTGCTTTTATAGATAGGTACTGTTTTAAAGGACCCCAATCCCCTGATTGCGGCGTCCGCCCGATACACTCCCTCCCGTATGATGATGATGATTAGGGGACTCCCTTTTCCGCACTTAGACTTCAAATTCGGTCCGTTGTGCGTGGGGATTCTGGCTAACAGAGCCAGCCTAGCTCCGCCCAAAATTAAAGAAGCTTCCTGGGAACTTCGCTTCCTCATTGTTCCGAGGGTTTTTGCACGTTGAGAAGCCACGGCCTCGTTCTTCACTCTGCACTCTCTCCCGTATAAGTAGGATTCGCCGACCGAGGCATACCCTTACCATCCCCGACGACGCTACGACCCTCCTTTAGGAGAGTAGTAGGGCCGAAGCCCGGCAGCCGTACTTCCGTCCTCGCCGCCGAGGCCCGTGGCGACGCCCCATACTATGTCCGCCCCGACCCTAGCTCGAGCCAGCCCGCGCCGCTGAGGCTGTACTTTTAAATTCGTCCCAAGCAGAATGCCTGCTTTAACACGCGTGGGACGAATTTAAAAGTACATTGCGAGACATGCGCAGCACACGGCGCTCATTGACGACAGCTTCTCAGCTATCGTACGGAAGAAAAGTGCGTCTCTGCTCGCCAGATTGCGTGGCAGTGGCAACAGCCTCCTGAAGGTAATAGTTGACAGGCTTGATGAGAGCCCCATAATGGGACATCTCATCAAAACAATACTGTCTGTCGTAGTGTATAAGTATTAACATAGAATATATTGTTACTAATATCTTTTATGTATTTTTTTTGTTTACCTTTTGTTGTCTGTCAAATAAATAAATTATTATAAATGCATGTGTGCAGAGCCACCGTTTTAGAAACCGATCAATTATATCTTAAAATGATGTACGTCAAACGTACATAATATACGTATTACCGTTATCGCTGTACGTGCATTAGATAATGATAATAAAATAGACATTGATAGTTTCTATGCAGTTCGACAGTGACCGCGCTTTGGGTAATGTAAGCCCCCCTTAATACATTGTGAACTTAAAAGCGGTGCAATACGTCCAAGTACACACAGACGTAAAAATATCGCGCACTGGATTTTCAAGAGTTGAAAATCCAACAGAGCGCATCTCAGCGCGTCAAAAAACACACTGATGGATTTTCAACTCTCGGCTATTAGCAGAGCGTTGAAAATCCTGTGCGCGAAAAAAAAATCGCCGCAGGAAAAGCGCGCGCAAAAGTGGGCTATACTTTAGCATTTATAATAGTAGTATGGATAGTCAGTATACTAATAATACATTAAATTAAAATTCAAAACAGATGTCAATGATTTTATTTTACAGGTAAAAGATCTCCCCAATTGCATGACCTAGCACATCTGTATGTAGTCTGGTCATACTTTGCTTTAGAAAATATTATTTCTTTTAATTCTCCTTGAGCAGTACATAGCTTACATATTGTATGTTTGGATCTTACAATAGGTGCACGAACTATCCTAGGCCATTGCGGGTCATCTGATGGACGAGGCCCTTTCTTCAATACGACGTAGGAAAATAAATCAGCAAAGATTTCAGCTTTCGAAGCGTACCCCAATGATTCATACTTCATTAGGAAGTTGCAAGGTGTTTCCTTCTCCAGATACCGAGGACAGACATTGTCGTTAGGGCACGGTGAAAAAACATAACCCTGTTTTTGTTTCTTCGCTTCTAAATTTAAAACAAACTCTCTGGCTTCATTGACAACACTGAATCCAGCATTCGAACCATGTTCAACAATAATTAAGTAGTCTTCTGTCTTGTTCCAAAGTTTTTGTATGGTTTCCAACCTTGATTGCATACTCGGGAGCTCAAATAACGAGTATGCCGATAGAACTATACTGTACTTCAGATCTGTAGATGCTGGTAAGAATTGTCGTTGGAAATATCCTTTTAAAGGCATTTCAACATTGTCTTTGCCTTGGCATAGTATGAGGCGTGCTAGCTCATGCATCGTAGATGAAGTGTCAACACAGAAATATTCAAAAATATCATTTTTCCAGAAGTGATTCACTGCCCACGTTCCTGTGCCGACACCGGAGCCAAAGTCAAAGAAACTCCGAGGTTTGTAGTCCGGGTTAAATTTATTTATTTCATCTAAAACTCGTACTAAGACAGCATATTCGGGAGCAGCTCTACTCATAAGATACTGCAAACTAGTCGGTTTATCGTAGGCAATATTGCCCCAACGGTAAACATTCTTCTTCAAAGCACTAAACACTTTGTTTTGAACCTTTTTTTCATACAGTTTCTGTTCGTCTTCTGTTAATTCTCGATTTACGGTCGAATAAACTTTTTTCGAAATGGTGTCATGAAATTTCTGTGCTTTTTCATCGATTTCTCCTTCTTCTGGAGGTAGGTGCCGTGAGCGGATGTAGTTACTTAGATTTACACTGTCCTGGAAAAAAGCCTTCGCCCCGGCATCGTCTAGAATTAGTTTAATAGCGTTCTGAATATCCGGAGGAATAGAGGCTACTTTGATTCGCGTTGTACCGGGATGTTTCCGTGGTTTGAAGACTTTTGTTTCAAAATTCTCCTTTAAGTTAGGGTCAACTGCTACTCTAGTTGTGTAATTGGCGTACAAAGATGTGAAGTATTTTGTTCTTATCTTTCTAAACATTTTTATAACCTTAAAAAGTAGCACTCAAAAATATGTTTGTATTAAACGTCACATGCATGTCAATGTCATGTGTCATTGTACAGTCAAAATACTGGCCACAGACTGTAGCATAAATAATGGTCCACTCCAACATCACTGACCTAATATTATATTACTAGCAGCGCCCCGCGGTTTCACCCACGTAAGTTTCGATCCTGTGGGAATATCTCATTATAGTATAATGTACTCTGTGGGAATATCGGGATAAAAAAGTATCCTATGTGTTAATCGAAGAAATGGTCTATCTATGTGCCAATTTTCATACAAATCTGTTCAACGGTTTACGCGTGATTGAGTAACAAACATCCAAACATTTTCACAAACTTTCACATTTATAATATTAAGCAGGATACAAAGTGCTTGTTTATTAGAGGTCAATGTCCAACGTTATATAGGGTCGAAAATGAAACACTATTATTAGAGTTTTTGCCCACTTGAACACTTTTTAATAAGTGCTCAAATGAGCAAAAAGACTTTAATTGTTTTAAGTAACATTAAATTCACAAAAAAAAAAATTATGTCAACTCAATTTGTCAAACAAATCAATAGTCAAATTAGTCAATACATAGACATTGTTTTGAAACATTGGAAAGGTAAAAGTTCAAATATTATTAGTTTTGTACGTTTTCATCTATTAAATAAGCTATAATATGATTATCTTAAGTATATTTGTTGCCAATTTAGTTATTAACGCTGCCGAAGTAAATATAGGATACTGTGATAAGACAAAAACCTGCGAGAATGATATCGAAGTTAACAATGGCAAAAAGCAGATTTTTTACGATGTTAATCCCCCCGAAGGCTTTAATTTACGCAGGGACGTCTACATGAGGTTCGCGATAATGCTGTCCGAAGCCCAAAAACGAGGTAAAGACAACTGGGAGCTAGTTTTACCTCCTTGGAGTAACCTCTTTCATTGGAAAACTGACCGACGAGTTCCGAAACCGTGGAGCCAATTTTTCGACATAGATTCCCTAAAATCGTACGCTCCAGTTGTGGAAATGCACGAAATATTCAGTAAAACTAAGAAAAAGGTGTTAGAAATTGACATTTTGTATGTGCTGGAACATTATGAAGATGCTTTCGAAAATGGTGTCTTTGAGGAGAAGTGGAAGGTAGTGGGTGACTGCAGTCACAGCGGACAGTTCTGGGGCTACAATAATGTGACTGTTAAAGAAACCTTATGTGTCAAGTTTCAAGGCAAGAACTCGAAACTTTGGGAGTTGGTGTCATTGCATCCCCACAGCAAAAACATCATGTTTTCTCATGGGGAGATTCCTCTTCACGACAGCTATGGCTCCAAAACTTACTGGGACTGCCGAAAGAGCATGAAATTTAATAAAAATCTTGTAAAAATTGCCAAAAAGTATGTAGCGCAATATTTAAATTGTAAATCAGATAAATGTAAGACCTACTTGAGCGTTCACTGGAGGCGGCAAGACTTTGCCCGCAGCCGCGGTAACGACGTCCCATCAATATCAGGAACTGTAAAACAGATCCATGATGCACTAAAAAAACTATCCAACATCAAAAAAGTTTTTATTGCAACTGATGCGTCCATGTCTGAATTGAACAAACTTGAAAGCGAATTGACTGCTCTCGGGTACGAAATACACTTTTTCTTGCCAAGTCCGTCAATAATAGACGAGTTTGGGGATGGTGGAATAGCAATAATTGACCAAATCATATGCTCGCATGCTGCCCATTTTATTGGAACTCATGAAAGCACATTCACATATAGAATTCAAGAAGAGAGGGAGATATTGGGTTTTGACAGCGGAACTACATTTAACAGACTGTGTCCAGAGACAGGGCATTGTGAACGAGTCTCTAAATGGACGATAGTTAACTAGACATTGATAACATTGCCACATATTTTATAATTTTTATGTTTTATGCCAGTAAATATAATATAAGGTCCCATTAAAATAGATGGACAAACTTTTAGAAATCATTCAGACCACCAAAATAATGATGATGGTAAAAAAATATATCAGAAAAATGCATAGATACTTACAAGAAAAATAATCAGCTAACGAAAATACACTAATGGCCTAACCAGAAATTTATTATTTTAGGTCAAAAAAAAATCACTTTAAGTAATCAGGGTTTTTTTGTTTGCTTGGATATCTTTAGTACTGAGTGATGTGTTAAAATTTGTCCATCTATTTTAATGGGACCCTGTATAGAATAGTAGCTCGGATATTATAACTACCGGGATAAAAAGAATCTTATGTGTTAATCCAGGTTATAAACTATGTAACTATATGGATGGAGTATTGGGACTATGAGTTGACGGTGTGTGAGCGTGCATGTTCCTTCGCTACCCGTTCGATGTCCACCGCACAGGGTGGATGGAAAGCAGCAGTAAAGTAATTGTTTGCTCTATTGGTGTAATTGCTGTAGGGCGTTCCAGTAGGAGGATAAATGAATAAATGTGTGCCATGTTCAGTGTCCTAGGATGGGTCCATTAAGGAGTCAATTCCTGAATGGTGTTGGAGTATGAGAATGGCAGTAGGAGGATCACACTAATATTGTAAAGGCGAAAGTTTGTGAGTGTGAGTGTTTGTTACTTCTTGACGCTCAAACGGCTGGACCAGTTTTGATAAAATTTTGTATGGAGGTAGCTGACACTCTGGGTTAACATATAGGCTACTTTTTGTCCCGATATTCCCTCGGAATCGACATTTACGCGGGCGAAACCGCGGGGCGCAGCTAGTAAATAAATAAATGTGTGCCACGTTCAATATCCTAGGATGGGTTCATTATGCATACTTACCTGTTATTTGTATAGTTACTAAAAAGCCATTTTATGTTTTTTTTTTTTAATAATTTCTGATAAAATTTATATTTAAAAAGTAAAGTACAGTGCGTGCCACGTAAGAAGAGACTTGACCCCGCCTCCCCGCCTCTTTCCGCCGCCCCGATGACGCCCGGTCCCCGTCCCGCACCGGGCGTCATCGGGGCGGCGGAAAGAGGTGGGGTGGCGGGGTCAAGTCTCTTCTTACGTGGCACGCACTGTAAGTAGGTATTTTGTAAGGCGTGCTGCACACTTGTTTCCGGCTTGCGAGTCGCATCGCGCGTCGGTCAGCAAACTCCGTTTGGCCAATTGGCATTTTGTGTGATTTATGCAGAAGTGAACAAGTGTGCGCGCCTCATTTAAAACTGTGCCATAATAACAATACCAAAGGTTTATTTTAATAAATTATTTTTTCTTAGTTGTTACTGTGCTTTTTTTTACTATCTTCCATAGACATGACATGTTTTTTAAAAATACTAAAATATTAACAATGCCATCGTTGTACATATTTGAAACGTCCATGTTTGTCAAAAATAATCTGCACAAATTTGCTCGAGTAAGTAGCCAGCGCCGTTGTGACCTGTTACAAACAGTTGGGTCTAAAACTGCACTATTTAGGAACAGTGTTTTTGTAATGGCTCCAAAGATATATAATAAATTACCAAAATGTATAAGAAGTGAAGAAAATGTCCACAAATTTAAAAGTAATTTATTTTTATTTCTAATTGACAAGACGTATTACTCTACTGAAGATTTTTTAAATGACAAATTATGATACAATTCCTATAATATTATTTTCCTTTGACATGCATGTAAAATTTAATTTAATTGACATTTCTACATTTAGTTGACATTTATTTAACTTCATTTACTTTTTAACTACTGTCTAATCTAGATTTTCTTTATGATATAGGTAATACAAAAATTTAATATTTGTACACCAATTTCATTGGTAGAACATTGAGCTCGACTACAATAATATGTATATTTAAGACCTTTTATATGTACCTATGTTCACAAATAAAGATTGATTGATTGATTGACATGAATGTGTAGATCTGGGGGCCTAAAAGGGCCACTTAGGCAGAATCATAAAAGCATAACATTATCTTCTTAATATATATAAATTACGTGTCACGATGTTTGTCCGCGATGGACTCCTAAACTACTTAACCGAATTTAATCAAATTTGTACACCGTGTGCAGTTTGATCCAACTTGAAAGATAGGATAGCTCACATCTCTATTTATAATCGCAATATTATCTATTTTATTGCACAAAAACGTTAGCCACAGCAACGCGTGGCCGGGTCAGCTAGTAAATTATAATATGACGAAGAAAGTCCGTGTTTTTCTTTTTTTCGCTGCACTACGTAGGTATAATCAAAGAGATTGGGACTAGATTAGGAATGGATTGATTGGGTTTTTAGCATAGACAAAAAAAAATACTAAAAATTCTTCACCAATGGGATGTGATACGATTAACTTAACAGTTAACTGTCCATTATGATTCATAATGTTATCCTTTTATGATTCCGCGAAAAGTGGCCTTTTTAGGCCCCCAGTAGTCTAATGTCAGCGTTCCTATAGCCATTTTATTCGTGAGGAATATAAGCGGGCAGAAGTCTAAAAATAAAACAATTTCTATTATTTTGGAATGTCTATTTTTGTAGGAATTTCTTCAAAATATTACATTTTAGTTACATAAATGTTACATACATTGATAAATTCACCACCGATTCACTGAATCTATTTATTTTCTAGATTTCAAAAGACTATGTTTTATAATGATGTTAAATAAGTACACAGTTTTCAAGACGACACAGCAATAAGGGGAATCTTTAACTGTCTTTAACCTTATGGGCGAGTACATAGTTACTCGCGCTTGACAACTCAATTTGTCACATTAATTTTCGCTCGGAACACTGGCCCTTAGTGTCAGCGTAGCAACTACGCTAGACTATATAGGTTAGATTTTTAGGCACCCAGTATATAGGTTAGATTTTTAGGCACCCAGTAAGTTTAGTATGTACAGACGCCAACACATCAAGTTACTACAATCTGTCAGATTTCTTTAATAGATTTTCAACTTTATCACTAAAGCATAAGGTTCAAAGTTGATTGCGAAAATTTGACAGTTTCGGGTAGGTTGATGTGCTGGCGTCCGTACAAACAATGTATTATGTCTGTAAATGTATCTGTATGCCTACGCAAAATACGCGCATCGACGTGAGTTGCGGACACCAGCCCGTATTACATATTAAGTAGTTGATAGGAAACTCCGAACTCGTCTAGTTTTAAAAAATATGATTGACATGGAAAGGTGTTTGTATGTACAGACGCTAGCACATCAACGTACCGCAATCTGTCAGATTTCTTTGATAGATTTTCAACTTTACTACAATGGAATAAGGTTCATATTAAATTGAGGAAATCTGACAGATTGGGGTAGGTTCATGTGCTGGCCTCTGTACAAAGACCTAATTATTTAAAAGTTATCGCATAAATTTATAAATCGTGCTTTTAGGGCGAGTGCGCACTACGACTTTTAATTGCGCGATTATTTTGTCGCAGAAATGCAACGTATTAGTTTATACGGCAATGAGAATGTCGCTGGCTGCCATTCACCATAACAATACGTTGGATTTTTGCGACAAAATAATCGCGCGATTAAAAGTCGTAGTGCGCGCTCGATCTTACAAGTAGTGCTATTTATTACCTTGATCTAAAAATACCTATGGTCTATTTTTCGGGAAAGAAAAAGAAAGAACGAAGTTCCTTATCGCACGCCTACCTATCTGACCTCCAGAAACCAGTGACTGGGTAATACGATACCCCTTGGTAAAACTGGTTGTCAGACTTCCGGGCTTATGACGGCTCGTAACAACTGTCAAAGATCCACGAATGACAGCCAGGACCAACGGCTTAACGTGCTTTTCGAGGCACGGAGGGGTTTCGGTAACCAGGGCGCAAGACCCAACTAGTGAGACCAAATCTAAGTATGCTTTAATTTATTTCATGATGCCTGTTATTTATTAATACATCATAATATGCAGCAAAAGAAACTTCGTTACAACCGGGTATCCCAAAAAAAAAATGTCGGAAGGTGCCGCCTTCCGACATTTTTTTTACGTTTAAGTAGGTAGTTAGTTTTTATTTGAAAAACAGGTATTTATTTTATTTTTTTTTATTTATTTTACTATTTATGTACACACATATATAAACAGATACGAAATAGTCAGAACAGAAAAATAGGTACAAAGGTGATGCTTATTTCATAAGAAATCTCTTCCAGCATACCTGCAATAGGACAATAAATAGAGAGATGTAGACAGCGTGTGAAAGAGTAAAGGAGACAAAGAATAATACATACAATCTAATCTAAAAACAATTCACTTAATAAAACTAAACAAATATTATAAGAATATACTTACATAAATACAAATAAACATACATACTTCTATAATAAATATCACTAGAATGTTAATAAATATTAAAACGTAATCAGAAAAACAATAATAAATACATACACAACTATGATAAAATTTGTAGGTATTTGTTTAATTTATTTGTTTGTATTTATTTGTTTAAAAAAATAAAAATAATGAAGTACAGGCGTCAGCGCATCAATCTACTACAATCTGTCAAATTTCTTTAATAGATTTTCAACTTTATCGCTAAAGCATAAGGTTCAAAGTTGATTGGGAAAATTTGACAGTTTCGGGTAGCTTGATGTGCTGGCGTCTGTACATTTAAAAAACGTGAACTATTCTCGTAATAAAAGATTTTTTACTACAACATTATTTTTATCATTTAATGATATTTTGTCTTACACCTAAAGAATTATCACAATTTAAATTAAAATACATATCACGTACAGTATTACAAGGATCTTTTGAAGCTTTAAGGCGCGGTAGAAGCTAATTTTTCGGTAATTGACATAGCGCATCGCGGCAACAAATAAGGTTCAAAACAGCGATGCGATTAATGTTAGTATTGTATACAATCAAGTATTTTCTAACTGAACAGACGGCTGTGCTGCTGGGGAGCTTGTTACTAATCAAGTTAAAAATCAAGATGGCAGCGCTAGTTCCGATTTTGGCCACGCGATATAAGAACCTTGTATAACTGTAGTCAAATCTGACCCATACAATAAAAAATATCATGAAAACATACGTCATACATGATTACATATTTTTTATTTATTAAAAGCATTTAATATAAAACATAAAAAAATATAAAAATAAACTTAGACCTGGTGATCTAATTTTTAATCACAAAAAACTGCCAAACTGCATGTCAATAGAATCACTTGAACTACAAAAACCACCCTTGGCTCTTGTGCATACGGGCGCTTTTTCAATGGAACAATTTTTTATCGCGCAAATAATCTCAATGCTTCGTTTAGCGCTGGCAGTCCAATGGTGCGCTTTTTAACGCCCTTAGGGTCAACTCACACCGAAAGAGCGTGTACGTTACCCCAGCAAGAAAGTGTCTCCTAGAGTTATAGGAGTAGGACGTATAATATGTGCCCTATCTGCTGTAAATGTGCCCCCAAATAAAAAATGTGTGCCCCCTGTCGTTTTGGAAAAAAACGGAAAAAACGATTCCTGCTGGGGTAACGTTTTTCTAGCAGGAAAATTCTAAACGAATGATCGGAGAGAGAAAATTTGTGCATGGCCAGAGAGCTTATATGTGTGCCAAAATGTGCCCCCAAAAAAAAAATCTGTGCCCCTTCAGGTTTTCGAGATATTGCATTTCCTGCTGGAGTAACGTTTTGATGAATCGTATATCTCTACAACCATTGCATGTGCCCCTGTAGAGTAAACATACACGAGTAGCTCTTAATGTGTGCCCCTTTGTGCCCCAATTAGTTTTAAGAAAATATTTATAGTTTTCAAGTTATAGCGGTTTTATGAAAACCCGAAAAAACATCGCAGCGCCTAAATTAGACAAGAAACAAGTTCGCTGAAAACTGTATTCGGTCCTTCTTGACGCTAATAATAACCATACAAAGTTTCAAAACTATTCATGCATGCGTTTTTGCTAAAATTCAAAACGATGGTGTCCTAACTTTGACGGCAAAATACAAGGAACCGGCTCAATCCGAGATGTGTAGGTGTAAACCAAAATCATGTGCCTTTAGTCAAAAATATATGGTGAAAATATTCAGCTTGGAATGTTTCGCATTAAGTAAATATTAACAAATAACCAAAATATGTAAGCAACGGCTGGTTATCCGACCAAATTTGAATGACTACTAAAAAGCGACGGATTCATACATATCGATGACCTTCTTTACTTTACTCACTAACCAGTTCACACGTGTTGTGCCTGAGTACACTGACTTACAAAAGTAATAAGTAATTAAATAAAGTTGTTATTGGATTATATTCTACTAGCTGTTTCTATGACGTTACACATGATTAAGTACATTATAAATAGTAGCCTAAGTGCTATTCCAAGGTAAGCTATCTTCTCGATTCTAAATTTCATTAAAATACATCCAGTAATTTATATACTACTAAAAAGAGGTAGCTCTTTTTTGTATATAAATAAAAAGCCCGTATTTGTCTTTTTATATTAGGTACATATATATTTATTGATAAGCCGTAGGTTAGATAAATTAACAGTACAATGCGTGCCACGAAAGATGAGACTTGACCCGCCTCCCCCGCTCTTTCCGCCGCCCCTATGACGGCCAGTCCCGTCCCGCACTCAGACCTCATACCGCTAAAGATACCTAAAATCGTGTACTGCGCATGTCAAACCACGTGGTGTGTCAAGTCTCATCTTTCGTGGCACGCATTGTAAGTTTTTCATCATTAAGGGGAATGCTCCAACTAGCCCGCGAAATTCAAAATTTCTTGCGTTTTTTGCAATTTGCAGGCCAGTGCTAGGTTGTATGTTGATTAAAATATTATTCGCGGTTGTAAGACGTATATAGTTACAGAATTATAATCATCAAAATCACCAATACAACCCTCCAAGTTCATAAAGGCGTAGGAACAAAAAAAAACAGAAAAAATTTGAATATTGCGGGCTGGTTGGAGCATTCACCTTACTTAATAGAAGATTCCCTTTTTTCGCCTCCCCACACCGCTGCATATATCTCTGGCCCCGCGGCATCCGCTGACGTCGTGTCGCAAGGAGTCGCTTTGTCTAGCTTGGAGAAAGTGAGACAGCTAGTACGCGTACGGTGTTAGTGTGACAGAGACAGGTTACGTGTAACGTGAGCGACGTACTGTTTGTTTACTTTTTTTTGAGTTGGTTGAAAGTGGCGTATTAAGCATTTTATAACAATTATGTGGTTGTAGGGGTGTTGAATTTTATGGCACGATCTGCGGTGGTAAGTATTTAATGGCATTGTTTTGACTTACCTATTTAAAAATACTTGTCTTATCAAGTACTTGGATTTTTGACGTGACAACGTCTAATAAATCAATGAAGCTGGCTGCACTCACGAAAAAACATGACTCATGTAGCGTTACCTCGCGGCCTCGCTCTGTAGCGTTCCATGGCGGCTTGAAGTGCAAGCGAATATTAACAAATGCAATGCAACTATTCCATCAGTATTTTCTTATGACGTTGTCACGTTCAACTATCGTCAGTAAACCGACTTTACAGACAACCGATTTTTTTCATTACTTTATATACTAATTTCTAATATTTATAGGTAGGAACTTTGATCTGTGATTTGATGCAATAATTACTTTAAGAATTAAAATTAAGGGAATAAAAATAATAATTTCCACATCAACAAGCTGTTTCATTTATTATAGTCACAAGGTGCATTTAATATATTTTTTAATTAGCCCCCAAAACTTTTGAACGCGACTGTACGGACAACAGCTTAGGTATAATACGTTCAATAAAGAAGGTCATCGATATGTATGAATCCGTCGCTTTTTAGTAGTCATTCAAATTTGGTCGGATAACCAGCCGTTGCTTACATATTTTGGTTATTTGTTAATATTTACTTAATGCGAAACATTCCAAGCTGAATATTTTCACCATATATTTTTGACTAAAGGCACATGATTTTGGTTTACACCTACACATCTCGGATTGAGCCGGTTCCTTGTATTTTGCCGTCAAAGTTAGGACACCATCGTTTTGAATTTTAGCAAAAACGCATGCATGAATAGTTTTGAAACTTTGTATGGTTATTATTAGCGTCAAGAAGGACCGAATACAGTTTTCAGCGAACTTGTTTCTTGTCTAATTTAGGCGCTGCGATGTTTTTTCGGGTTTTCATAAAACCGCTATAACTTGAAAACTATAAATATTTTCTTAAAACTAATTGGGGCACAAAGGGGCACACATTAAGAGCTACTCGTGTATGTTTACTCTACAGGGGCACATGCAATGGTTGTAGAGATATACGATTCATCAAAACGTTACTCCAGCAGGAAATGCAATATCTCGAAAACCTGAAGGGGCACAGATTTTTTTTTTGGGGGCACATTTTGGCACACATATAAGCTCTCTGGCCATGCACAAATTTTCTCTCTCCGATCATTCGTTTAGAATTTTCCTGCTAGAAAAACGTTACCCCAGCAGGAATCGTTTTTTCCGTTTTTTTCCAAAACGACAGGGGGCACACATTTTTTATTTGGGGGCACATTTACAGCAGATAGGGCACATATTATACGTCCTACTCCTATAACTCTAGGAGACACTTTCTTGCTGGGGTAACGTACACCGAAAGAGCGGCGAAGCGGCGAGCAGTTTCGGTGTCATATAATTTTAAACCTTATCTTCATTACTATAATACATAGTATCGCTTGATAAACTTGAAAGGTCGCGCGGCCGCCCGCGGCGCCGCGAGCACTCCGACAACTCAAGTTGTCCGACAACTCAAGTTGACCCTTAGGATGTGCTCTGTGGGATTCTCAACGCTCGAATCAAGGCCGAAAGTTGTAAATCCAATGCGCTATTTTCTAACGCCGCCGCGCCCGTCTAGAAAAGCGTCCATGCGAACGGGGTCTTAATGCTACGCAATAAAGGCGCTGTCGAAGTTAAACTGTTACTATGGACATGCAGTTGACTGTACCTACAGACTTCGTTAAGGTAAAAATTTTATGACCCAAAATATTTGTAAGGTTAGCGAAATTATCTGTTAAGCGAATTGACTACCACATTAAAATGTCTGTAAGTAAAATCACAACTGTCATTTTTTGACAGTTGTCTGGAATGGCTCCAACAGGGTTTAAGTTAGAGAAGGTGTCAGTTTGCCTAACAATTAATTTCCCTGAGTGTTTAAAATATTACCACTAAAAAGCACATAAATAATGATAAATACACCAATGGAAGTAAAATTTTGTACAATGCAAGAAATAAAAACTATAATATAAAAGAAAAGCCATTTAACTAAATTAAATAAAATTCGTTAAAAAAATTTACCTACCAAAATATAATTGAGCTATTTATTATTAAAATAATTTATTATGTTCAAATATATGTCATAAGTTTAATAATGGTAAAATAAATTAAATTATTTAATCATAAAATTTTAAAAAATAACTCACTATAATAAATTATTTGAACAGGAACTGTTAAAAATTTAAATTTAAGTATTTATAAATAATTTTAACTAAATAATATTAAAACTTGGTAACTAAATGACTAAGTATATAGTTAATAAAAACAATATCACATTCGAAAAATCAAATGGACCAGCATAACTACTCACAACCACTCGATACGCTTCCGTACAATGCGTGCCAAGAAAGATGAGACTTGACACACCACGTGGTTTGACATGCGCAGAACACGATTTTAGGTATCTTTAGCGGTATGAGGTCTGAGTGCGGGACGGGACCGGACGTCATAGGGGCGGCGGAAAGAGCGGGGGAGGCGGGGTCAAGTCTCATCTTTCGTGGCACGCATTGTACCGTATCGAACATCAATCAACGTTACCGTAGGAGTCCTCTAAACGCTGGTCAGAAGTCCAAAACCCGAAAATTTTATCAGTATAAGGGCTGATTTTTCAATCATCTGGTAACTTAATTCGAGGAATAATTTTGAAATTTTGACACTTATTTCATAGAAAAACTGTCAAACGACATTTATATTCTGTGGCATTGGAAAAATCAGCCCTAAATCAAATAGACGACCGCTTTTCTTCAGACAGCTGTTAACTGTCGGGGTAAGGCAAATCAGGTTATCGAAATGTGTCATTTTCGATACGATAGCCTGCCAGATGATTGTGAATAGTTATCAGTGGCGAAGGTACAGACGCCAGCACATCAAGCTACACCTAACTGTCAGATTTTCCCAATCAACTTTGAACCTTAAGCTTTAGCGATAAAGTTGAAAATCTATTAAAGAAATCTGACAGATTGTGGTAGGTTGATGTGCTGGCGTCCGTACCATGCGACTCGATTCCTACCGGCTTCCCTTTGAAAAATTGCATAGTCAGTATTCTATAGACAAATAATATAATCATATTAAGGCGAAAGCGCCAGGGTAGCCCGCGAAATTCAATTTTTTTTTTGCAATTTGCTGGTCATTATTAAGTTGTAAGTTGATTAATATGTGATTCGCGGCCGTAACAAATATGTATTTACAGAATTATAATCATTAAAGTCATCAACACAACTCTCTAAGAACACGTAACCCCAAAGAATAACTGTTTCATAAAATCGTCATTCTTTGGGGTTACCTGGGTCTTAGAGAGTTGTGTTGATGACTTTAATGATTATAATTCCGTAAATACATATTTGTTACGGCCGCGAATCATATTTTGATCGACGTACAACTTAATACTGAACAGCAAATTGCAAAAAACGTAGGAAAATTTGAATTTCGCGGGCTACCTTAGTGCTTCCCCCTTAAAGATATCTTCTCCGGCTTACCTCTTACATAAATTGATCCTTCGCTACTGATAGTTATGCAGATCAGGACCAAAGAGCACGCTACCACGCCTGGTATCCCTGAAGGAATGTGCAGATGTGTGACCTATAGTACACGCCAGTTATGTATTTTTCATTTTTTTTTTTTTATTTGAAATGGGCTTGCTCTTGACTCTAGTCTAGGTCAGAGATAACAGAGACAAAGTCTACGATGGAGTGAGCTCACCTCATTGGAATTAAAATTACTTTGGAGAGGAAGCCCCTTGAGCGGAGAATCGAATCCAGGACCCCTCATACTCAGCGGTAGCTGTGGCTGTGGTTAGGACACTGGACCACCACCTAGCTGACTGGTAAATATTTTAACCTTGACATAAGCTATTTTTAGCTCACGAAAGGATTCGAGAATACTCTAATAGCCTTTTTCTCGACATGGGAACAGAACCTATGTTCCCAAGGTCTTATAGCCTCTCAATATAGGGGTTTATTCATAAACGTTAATAAATTAACAGATGTCTAAACTAATCTGCGAAAAAATTTAAAATTTTATTTACCTAATAACGTATTAAACTATTTTAAACATAGTATAGTAAGTACTTTTGAAATAATAATTTAAATTAACAACTTAGTTTATAAAAAAAAAACTCATGTGTCAAAAGCCAATAGATAAAAAAAGTTTAAAAGTCAAATTAAAAATATATAACGTCAAATAATAAAAGTGTAGGTACAGTCCATTCACCGTTAATTTTACGTCTGACTTTGAATCGCTGTCAAAATCACAGTGATCTTTATATTCGTTGTAATAAGGTTGCTATTGGGTTGCTGCTGTCAAAAGTATAATAACTGTAAACGGACTGTAAAATAAAATACTACCACAGAGTGCTACAAGGAACTTTTAAGGCTATGCCGACCGCCTAGTGGCGCCCTCATCGTTTGTTTGGTTATTTCTTTTATTTTAGAATGAAAATGCAGAAAATAAGCACGTTAAGTTGTGCTCCACAAGATTATACGTTAATATTATTATAAACGGTAGTTTTATATTGTTTAGTTTTATTATAATCACCAAAATGGAAAATAGTGGCCACTTTTATCTGTTTTAGTGATTATAATAAAACTAAACAATGTAGAAATTCCGTTTATAATAATATTAACGTATAATCTTATGGAGCACAACTTAACGTGCTTATTTTCTGCTTTTTCATTTTAAAATAAAAGAAATAACCAAACAAACGATGAGGGCGCCACTGCGCGGTCGGCGTCCTCTTAAGCGCTCCAATGAAATTGACAAAGGGGCGCTGTTGGTAAAAAAAAATTGTTCAAAAATGTTAGTTCCGATTTTGGCCACGCGCCAAAAGATCCTAGTAAAACTATACAGGTTCAAATTAAAGTAGCTTGAGAAACTCCGCAAACGCGACTGGTATGAATATCTTATCACGACAAAATAAAAACTTAATGATTTTTTTGGGGTCAACGACCCCTGTTGGTGTTGTTTGAATTAAGTACTTATGCGCTGAGAATTTTTTTTTTTTGTTTTATTGTGTTTGGATATCTTTTGTGTTATTGTGTTTGGATATCGATCACGTTTGTGAAGTTTACACAAAGAAAACTGATATTTCAAGTGACAGAATTACATGCGGTTGATGATCATACCAATTTCTTTTCTTTTTTAATCATATTTAGATCCAATCACGTCTGCGGAGTTTCGCTAGCTAATTCAATTTGACGTTGTATTTTAAAGAGTGATTGTACTCATAATTTAACCAAACCATGACCTGCCAAAAACGCAAAATATAGCAGTAAGCACATCAAAGTCATTTTTTCATTCATAAAAAAATAACTTTATGGGGTTGCGCTAAGATAGCCTGCGAACGTATGTTTTTTGCAATGAGGGTTTTCGTGAAAATTTACGACACCAGTTGGCACCACTGTGACAAGAGGTCTTCCAATATAAAATATATGATGACATTCATCATTCGATTCATTCATTCGTTCATCATTCAGTCATGGCTAAAGAAAATATAGGCTCTTTGACAGATGCCTGGACCTGACGTGTCAGTGCTGCCACCTAGCGAACGTCATTTCAGAAAACCCTCATTCGCGGGGCAGTGTCAGCTTGTATGTTCATAAAATAAGATTCGCGACCGCATCAGGTACGTATTGACAGAATTATAATAATTAGAATCATTAGGTAAAGTTAAATTTTAATTGTGAATGATTCTAATCGTAATGTAATTATTATTATTTATTTTTTTGTAATATATTCCAATTCTATAATGTAATTGTTATTTATATTTAAGGTGAATGGGTAGTTGAAACCGCGAAATTCAAATTTTCTTATGTTTTTTGCAATTTGCAGGTCAGTGTCAGGTTGTATCTTGATCAAAATATGATTCGCGACAATAGCAGGTACATATTTAGAGAAGTATAATCATTAGAATCAATAATACATCTTTGTAAGTTAGATTTCTACCACTAACACTTTTCCATAAGAGATTGGTGGTTGGTGGTAGAAATCTAACTTAGAAAGATATATTAATGATTCTAATGATTATAATTCCTTAAATATGTACCTGTTATTGTCGCGAATCGTATTTTGATCAAGATACAATCTGACACTGACCTAAAAATTGCAAAAAACGTAAGAAAATTTGAATTTCGCGGTCTACTACTACCCATTCACCTTAATTTGTGTACCTACTAACATAGATTTTAAGTTCCTGTTGTACTAACCACTATCCATGGATCATTTGTAATCTGACATATAAATAAATAAATAAAATAAATGAATACATCTTTCTAAGTAATTTGTTCCGTGAGAACAAATCTCTTATGGAAAAGTGCTTATGGGACAAATCTAACTTAAATATATACATGAATGTTTCTAATGACTATAATTCCGTAAATACATATCTATTATAGTCGCGAATCATATTTTGATCAAGACACAACCTGATTTGCATTCCTTATGAAAAAGAGCGATTCTCCGAATTGCACAGTGTGCAATAAAGTGACATTTGCTGATGGATTGTGTCCGAAATAAAGATGTACGTGAATTATTTTAGCTCGATTATGAGTGCATAATCGAGCTAAAATTAAATAGGTTAGATGTAGGCTTAATACAGTAAATTTTATCTTTACCATGTTCAGAGACCACTAAAAAATTTTGGAGTTAATGACAGTACCTGTTGAGTGATTCACTTTCTTTGAACTATTAGTACTAATAATAATCCAAATAGATGTTAAGATAAATAGATAATAAAATTCGATGTATGTAGATGTATCGTAAAAGGGTACAATGGGGTTGGCATATCTATAAGATAAAAACCCCTAAATAAAAACAGATTAAAAAAAAAACACAACCTGACACTGACTTGCAAATTGCAAAAAACATAAGAAAATTTGAATTTCGCGGTCAACCACTGAGCATTCATTATGAATCTAGTCACAATCTCATCTTAACGAAAATCAATGTCAAAAACCTGTCAAAAATATATAAAAAAATTCGAGGTATTTTTGACAGTTCGACACTGAGATCAGAATGCGAACATTCTTAAAACTACAGGAAATGCTCATCTGGTATATCGCCCAAAAAAAAAAACAACAGGTTTTTACCTTTACAAACCTGGAATTTCCTTTAAAAGCCTGCACACTAATTACGTAACACATTTTCGATTATAATCCGCGAGTTTTGAAGGACATTGCTAATACATTGTTTTGTGTGTTCGAAAACATTTGTATCCTCAACAACGTCAATGACGCAATGAATATTGTTGAACTATCAAAATGAAACCGATTGCGATCAATGAGGGTTTTCGTGAAAATTTACGACACCAGTTGGCACCACTGTGACAAGAGGTCTTCCAATATAAAATATATGATGACGTTCATCATTCGATTCATTCATTCGTTCATCATTCAGTCATGACTAAAGAAAATATAGGCTCTTTGACAGATGCCTGGACCTGACGTGCCAGTGCTGCCACCTAGCGAACGTCATTTCAGAAAACCCTCATTGTGATTTTGTGTGTTACACAATTACGCCGCTGGTATTTTCATTTAAAAACCTGATATTTTAACAGAATAAAGTATTTATATCCACTTGTCGTCCTTCTTTCCATTCAGTAATGGCGTGGACTCCTCTTTGGAATCCTTAACTGGGCTATCTGGCTTCCCGTTGAAGAATTTTGCTGTGTTAACGCAGGAAACGATGTAGGGTATGCCAGCCAGGTCTGATGAGAGAGGGTTGTAATACTGGCGATAGCAGAAGATCGCCACGGAGTAACCCAGGATAGAACCGACCAGGATATCTGAAAAAAAAAAAGCGTTTGAAACATGATCCTGGGGCCTTATTAGGAAGTATTAAGGTCCTAAACATAAAAAAAAAACGCAAGTTTTAGAAACAAAACAAAAAAAGTATATGATCATGAAGTTACCTATAAAAACTTTCTTTTTACAATTAAAAGCATACTAATATACATACAATCATTCTGATTTTTTGTCAGATTATTCTACAAGCAACATACTAAAATACTAGTGTTTTAATTTTTTTAGTCCAAACAATAGATTTTTAGTAATTAAATAATTGCTTCATATTTTGCAATAAATTACCAGCGTTGTGTCATCGCACTTCTCTTTCTTTTCTATGCAGTCCGACAGTGTTTTTTTTTTATTTCATTATTTTGGAGTTTATTTCAGTAATATTTATATTTTTGAAATGTGCTAATTAAGCCCTTTCATTTGATACCCCACAAGGCACCATCCCAAAATATTTATTTTTAAATTTCATACTTTATTTCCTCTAGAGAGCGCCATATTGAATTTAGTGTGACGTCACATAGCCTATAACCAGCGGACAAGACGCTTCTAACGATACCTCATTTGTCACATTATTATAAGTACTTTTGAAGTTATGAGGGAACAGATGGAACATACATACATACAATGCGTGCCACGAAAGATGAGACTTGACACACCACGTGGTTTGTCATGCGCAGTACACGATTTTAGGTATCTTTAGCGGTATGAGGTCTGAGTGCGGGACGGGACCGGACGTCATAGGGGCGGCGGAAAGAGCGGGGGAGGCGGGATCAAGTCTCATCTTTCGTGGCACGCATTGTACATGCCGTTCAAAAACATAACCCTCCTTTTTGCTTCGCCGTAGTCGGGTAAAAAGACAAGTTACGCCGACCCCAAATAAATGGTAAGGCGATGATACATACCTTGCCAATGATGATGATAATCGCAGCTCCTGGATAAGGCAATGCTGCCCGCTATCAGAAGAGGCATCAGGCATCCGATCACACGCAGACCGCTGCCTCTACGCCGAGATAACACGCCGAGTCGGCCGCAGAGCCAAGCTGACGCCACGCCCAGGGAACAGAAGGACACTGGAAGATCAAAGCATTAATTTCAAACTTGCTTCTGCCCGAGACTTCGTCCACATGAAAGGGCTTTGAAGGTCCGTGGCATACCTACCTGTCTGCCATTTGTTTATTTTAGGATCTCCAACAAAAGATATACACTAAACATTATATTATAGTATTTGGTAGGTGTACTCTTTCAATTCCAGGAGACCACAGCATGCCTGCATTTTGTTTTTTCAATATGGCGGCCTCTTATGAAACAGCTGATATCAATGCAATAAAGGAAAATATATTTATTATATTTTCCGTTTGCATTGATATCGGCTACCGATTGATATAGGTTTCATGCGTGACCGCCATTTTGGAAAAAAAAATCAAAATGGCGCGACACTAGGTACCTATACCAGGCTCCATATAAAAATCTTCAATACCCTTTCTTGTTCTCCCAACCCGCCCCATCGCATCGTATCGCCTACCCACGCTAATACTTCGTTCTCGCTAAGCTTTCTTTCTTATTTTTGCTCGGGTCCTAAGAGTCCTAGCGTGATGGTAAATAGCCCATAGCCTTCCTCAAGAAATGAGCTATCAAATGCAAAAAAGATTTTATCAAATCCGACCGGTAGTTCCAGAGATTGGCGCGTTCAAACAAACATATAAACTCCTCTTTATCTTGCTCATCATATCAGCCGACAGACGTCCACTGCTGGACATAGGCCTCCCCCAAGCACCGCCACTTCGACCGGCTCTGTGCTTCCCGCATCCAGCGGATTCCTGCGGCCTTCACAAGGTCATCGGTCCACCTTGTGGGAGTCCTTCCAACGCTACGTCTTCCAGTACGCGGTCGCCACTCTCGAACCTTTCGGCCCCGTCGGCCATTTTAAAAAGAGTAACCGTGGAGTTTCATGTCGGTTCTTCTCCATAAGAAACGACCAATTGGAACCGTGCACCTAGCTTCTAATGTTTCATAAGTACCCATGTTTATGTAAAAAAAAATATTTTGATTTTGAATGTGTCCTACCCACTGCCACTTAATTTTGGCAATTCTGAGGGCTATATTTGGCTATGTCGGTTACCTTGGTTCTCCTGCGGATCTCTTCAGTCTTATTATATTAGTATAGATAATCATAGCTACTTACGACTGCTATGTCCGCTTGGAAACGACTTCCGGCCTTCCATAATTTCATTGGGATCTCCTGTGCACTGAAGATATTTAGTTTCCACCCCATCTGGAAAGCAGCGGTAGAAGAAATCGGGTCTCGGTCGCCCTGAAAAGTTGTATAATAATTACCAAATGTATTATATACTAAAACCTTCCTGAAAGTGTGTAGATCACATTAATGAAATAATTATCAAAATTGCTTCTTTCGTTTTTGAGAAAATCGCGGACATGCAAACATACATACATATGGGTCGAATACAGAACCTCCTTTTTAGAAATCGGTTAAAAACGGTTTTTATTTGCGTCACTTGTAACGATAATCCATTTGAAATAATATTAGACATTTAAATAAACCTTTCTTACCGACCAACCTACCGACCTTTTTTTCCACCGATTTTGACTTCTATAACGTAGGCATAAGGATGATATTAAAAGCACAATACCAACTGTTTACTGCAGCTGCCATATGTATGTCATGCCACAAACGTAATAGAATTCAAAATCGGTTGAAATGACTGTAAAAAAGGTTTAAGTATTTAAATGTCTGCACCTAAGTTTTCACATTGAGATTTTTAGAGAGTAGGGGTCAAACAAGTATTACGTAACTAGATTTTTTGCAATTATTAACGCCCAACCCCCCCCCCCGCCTCGTCAGCAAAAGTAAGCAAAGCACTTACCCCCCCTCATCCCATGCTTACGCAAACAATGGTACATGCATTTTTCAATGTGTTATGGTTTCTTTATTGATTCATGAGCAGCAGTTATATGCGTTTCGTTTTCAAGCATAGACAAGGAGGGTTGCCATAATAATATGTGTTCAAACCAAAATCGATTAAATTTTGTAGAAAATCCGAAATAGTTAAAAAATAATTACTGCTGACGTAATTACCATCCAGACCCCTCATCCCCCATGTCATCAAAAATAAGCAAAGCAAAGACCTCCCCGGCCTCTTAAAGTGCTTACGTAATACTCGAATGGCCCCCTGGATCGGCTGCAGTAGCAGGTACTGCAGATTTCCATAGATACAGAACAGGCATCGCAGGTGCGTTACCTTCCTAGAGACAAAACTGAAATGTCTGATGTGCCTGTAAATACATAATGAATACATACCAGCCATCAGTTTCATCATGTCTGTCAGAACTCCGTTTATCCCAAGAGCCAGGGACCAGGACAGGAGGATCTGTAAAGATTAAACATTAAAAAATTCAAATACAACTAATCACACTAATATTATAAAGCCAAAAGTTCTTCACGCTCAAACGGCTGGACCAATTTTGATAAAATTTTGTATGAAGGTAGCTGACACCCTGGATTAACATATAGGCTACTTTTAATCCTGATATTCCCACGGGATCAACATGTATGCGGGTGAAACCGCTGGGCGCAGCTAGTATTATAATTACACACATCATCTACTTACCTCGAATTTTCCCAACTGTATGTTGGGTCGGCTTCCAGTCTAACCGGATGCAGCTGTATACCAGTATTTTACATGGAGCAACTGCCTATCTGACCTCCACAACCCAGCTTCTAGGTAATACAATACCCCTTTGTAACACTGGCTGTCAGTGTCAGACTTTTAGGATTCTACCCATAACAACTGTCAAAGATCTATGAATGACAGCCGGAACCAACGGTTTAACAAGCCACGGAGGAGTCTCGACATGTAATAGACGGTCTCCCATTCGCAGCAAGCTTAGATTTACCTGTGACGCTGTATTTAGCCACTAGCCCCTCATGAAAACTATAAAATAAATATACTCTCTTACCTCAAAAGCATCGTTGCAGTCATTACAAACAGCCCAAGCCATTAGTGACAGCAAGCACGGTACTGCCAGAACTGTAGCCCAAAGCATGGACCCTGTCACGTACGAGTCCATGTGGGGATACATGAAATCAGACTCCAGCTCCGCTTTCTGTATCACACGAATGAACGGCTGCATAGTTTCCATATAACTGTAAGGTAATAAATAAGAATACACCCTTTTTCTAATAACCAATTGTGACGTTGCAAAATTAGTTATTGATTGTGTTTAGTAGCGACATCTATTGCAATTAACGGCGGACTACGCCAGGGATGTCAATGCTGTTCTGCGTGACACAGATGGCGTTGATGCCTTTTTGCTTAGGTGATTAATTGCAAGTTTATTTGGATAATCAAGAAATAAATAAACAAACGTAGATAATTTACCACATTTTATGTCAAACATAATGTTTGACAAAATGAAGATACAAATCGATAAGGAATCTATATAGTCTGTGGAAGATGATTCGAGAAACTGTGAGATTGGTCTGGAGAAATAGGCGAAGACGGTGTCCGTTTTTTACGAACAAGGACTCGAGCCTAAAGGGCGATTCTGAGGGACTTAATCCTAGGAGGATTGGGATGTGTCCAAATAACCCTTGGGGTTTAAATAAGTAGGAGCTGTTTTGGCAGAATTCCGTGAGTACTAAACCATTTTCTTTGTTCTTGCTGGATAGCCTATAGCTTAGCTCATGCATGTGTGTTCTGACACGAGGACGTTGTTACAGGTCTGGCTGTTTATGCTAGCCTGATAAGTTATGCGCGATTGATTCGATGCCTTGGTGTTGCGCCGTGTGGTGATCGAAGCGCAGGCGGATTTATGGTTCTCCCTTGCGGTGTGGTCCTCCGACATTAGGAAGGCTTTACCAAACCGAATCCAGGTGTTGAGGGAAGTTCGCCACTCCAGGTAACGATAGCGTCACCATCTCGTCCGTAGGCCGCGTTCGCGTGTGTTCACAGGTTTCTCCTGTGAACGACGCCAAGGACCCTGAACCGTCAACTGAAGGGGTTATACTGAGGATTTTATAGAGAGTGTTATCAGTGCACCATTATGTTTACAGAATATTTATTTCTGGGAACGTTGTTTTTTTTCCATATGAAGCGGATCGTGACTTCAAAAATAAGCCTTCACTAATTTTTGTTTTGCCAATATAGCATTGTTGCTTCGGTGAGACTTTAGATAGCACTAGTGCTTATCTAGTTACGAGCGGCCGGTGACTCTTAAAATAAGCCAAACCACCATTATGGTTACAGAATATTTATTTCTGGGAACGCTGTTTTTGTTTTGCCAATATAGCATTGTTGCTTCGGTGAGACTTTAGATAGCACTAGTGCTTATCTAGTTACGAGCGGCCGGTGACTCTTAAAATAAGCCAAACCACCATTATGTTTACAGAATATTTATTTCTGGGAACGCTGTATACGTCTTGTCTGGTGAGTTTTATGCACATTGTTTGCCCGATATATGTATCAGCTCGCTGAACATATTCACCAGGAAGATCGTTTAGATTTATATTAAACAATTCAGAGTTCCACTGGTTTTACAGACGGAATTCGGGAGTATGCAAGAGGTGGCTTTCTGCGATTTGAATGCAAGTTGCTACAGGATTGAAAGAGAAAGAAATTCAGGGATGTATGAAAGAATGGGGGGGGGTTATGCCCGGATTGTAGGAAGATTTGTAAGAAGAATATATTTCCTGGCAGTTTGGATTTTATAAGGTTGGTTATTTACTTACAGTAGGAAAATAAGGAAATTATTTATATTTCATCTTAAAAAAAAAAAAAGGATATGACGTTTCACAACAATCAATTTATAAATTGATCAGAACTCTTCCACTACAGTTTCTATGAGAATTTGTAAACCCACTCCAGTGTTATAACACCGAGGGCGGTGTTGGTTTTTGCGTACACAAAAACCTTTTGTGGGAAGAGGGGCATTGTGACGTTGCAAAATTAGTTATTGATTGTGTTTAGTAGCGACATCTATTGCAATTAACGGCGGACTACGCCAGGGATGTCAATGCTGTTCTGCGTGACACAGATGGCGTTGATGCCTTTTTGCTTAGGTGATTAATTGCAAGTTTATTTGGATAATCAAGAAATAAATAAACAAACGTAGATAATTTACCACATTTTATGTCAAACATAATGTTTGACAAAATGAAGATACAAATCGATAAGGAATCTATATAGTCTGTGGAAGATGATTCGAGAAACTGTGAGATTGGTCTGGAGAAATAGGCGAAGACGGTGTCCGTTTTTTACGAACAAGGACTCGAGCCTAAAGGGCGATTCTGAGGGACTTAATCCTAGGAGGATTGGGATGTGTCCAAATAACCCTTGGGGTTTAAATAAGTAGGAGCTGTTTTGGCAGAATTCCGTGAGTACTAAACCATTTTCTTTGTTCTTGCTGGATAGCCTATAGCTTAGCTCATGCATGTGTGTTCTGACACGAGGACGTTGTTACAGGTCTGGCTGTTTATGCTAGCCTGATAAGTTATGCGCGATTGATTCGATGCCTTGGTGTTGCGCCGTGTGGTGATCGAAGCGCAGGCGGATTTATGGTTCTCCCTTGCGGTGTGGTCCTCCGACATTAGGAAGGCTTTACCAAACCGAATCCAGGTGTTGAGGGAAGTTCGCCACTCCAGGTAACGATAGCGTCACCATCTCGTCCGTAGGCCGCGTTCGCGTGTGTTCACAGGTTTCTCCTGTGAACGACGCCAAGGACCCTGAACCGTCAACTGAAGGGGTTATACTGAGGATTTTATAGAGAGTGTTATCAGTGTGTCATTATGGTTTAATCTATGAGAGAGTTAGGCCTTTTGTAGGAACTAGGTTGTTTTAAGACCAGTTGTTGTAAGGATCTTGTGTCTCGGGTTTGCTTCGTATAGTATTTATTTTCCCTCTATGAGCACAGTCCGGAAAAGGCCAATACCTGTTCGATTGAGCTAGAAGTTGTTAATTCCATCATCCCACGGACTCGCTATAGCGACTCTGAGAAACTGCTATTTAGTCTCAAGTCTGGCGTGCACTGACACCACTAGGAACGGAGACTAGTTGTGTGGGTGTATGCCATAGACTCTGGGAAGGGTACATTAATTTGGTGGCTTGCCACATTGTTTGTATGTGTACTTTAATTTTGTATAATTCCAATAAACTTTGTATTGTGTAAGAAGGTACTTGTTTAATTATCCTTCCTAGCAGATTATACCTTATAAATTTACTTTAGCACGGTGGTGAGTAGTAAAGTTCAAATAGGAACCATCAGCAGCTTGTTTCTAAGAAATTATCAGTAAACTACGAAGCCGGGTTACACAATCTTCTTTTTCTTAGCGTGTCGATAGCAATCTAAATGGACTCAGCCCAGAATTCGGCTACTTGTTTGTCGCCATTACCAGCGTCCACCAGTTCCTGCCACGTGCAGCTGGCAGGACACGCAGAACACAATATCTATACTAATATTATAAAGCTGAAGAGTTTGTTTGTTTGGTTGAACGCGCTAATCTCTGGAACTACCAGTCGGATTTTAAAAATTATTTTTGCATTTGATAGCCCAATTCTTGAGGAAGGCTATAGGCTATTTAACATCACGCTATGACCTTTAGGAGCCGAGCAAAAAGAAAAAAAGTCTGAAAGAACTCTAAGCAAAAACGAAGTAATAGCGCGGGCAGGCGATGCGATGCGACGGGGTGGGTCGGAGTAACAAGAAATTTCACGCGGACGAAGTCGCGGGCAGAAGCTAGTTAAGGATAAGTTTCAATGCAGGGGGTTCATAATCATGTACCAAATCCATCATAACAGAAGGCCAATTCTCGTAATTTAAAACGTTCAAAATCTAGTCGCAGTCTCATCTCAGCGACAAAGAAATGTCAAAAACTTGTCAAAATGTAGGGAAATTTGAAGTATTTTTTGACAGATTGAGACTGAGATCAGACTGTGAACGTTGTTAAAATTAGTAGAATTGCCCCTCAGGTTGCGAAAATAAAATGTATAATATCAGCTTGGAGTTTGGATTTGTAACTGGTTTATGACAATAGGCTCTCAAATTACCTTGGACTGAATATGACTCACAAAGAAATGCAGGTGTACTATACATCGCTGCCTACCCTTTCAGAGAAAAGTGGCGTGATGTTATGTTTCTGTCATAAAAGTGAATATTTCTCTGAATCAATCAAATATTTCGTTTATTTATACTAATTATAATGACATTAATTAAAATAATATTAATAAGTCAAAACACGTTTGATTAGTGTTTCTAATAACAGCCGCGGGAATAAACTGATACGGTTTTGATGATGTCACTTATCTATTCGTAAGCGTACAACGGTAAAACCGTGGTGCGACGAACAATAAAAAAAACTAAAATATTTTTACAATTTCTTATCAGAAAATTGATATTTTTCGATAAAATACTTCTTGAAACTATAGTTAGACGATGGAAAAATAATTTTATGTAGGATTTATGGCAAATAAAAATATATTTCATTGATAAATTACCAAAATATGTTTGTAAATATTATAACAACATATGGAGACTACTTACCAGAAGGTGGACACTAAAATGATACGCACGACTATTTCAACAAATAAATTAAAGTTTGCGGATCGTATTAGCGGCATTTTTAATGTATTTTACATAAATAAATCGTTAGGTTTGCTCAAATCCTCTTCGCACTTTCGCAGTAGATACAGAAAATTTTGTGATAAAGGAATTGACGTTTCACTTTTCGTTCGAAATCCTCCATTAAATTTTTATCAGTGATCTTCGTTTAGTTTATGCTTTTTAGTTGCGTTTTATTTTGCTGCCAACTTAGCCCCGGTTAAAAGAACAAGATTTTTCACAGTTTTTCAGTGGCACCGTGACTTTTAGTTGTAGGTATTTACAGCTTAATTAAAATGGAATTTTCTAGTTTATTTTCGACCAATTGTTTAGATGAGTAGAAAGATAAAATGAAGCCACAATAATTCTGTCCTGCGTGTGTGGTGCGGACCGTGCAAAACGAGAGTTCCGAGTCTCAGCAGTGAAAACCGATGAGGGAATATTAACGTTAAAAACATAACTTATCATTCAACAAGCTGTGCATCCCATCGACAAAAATGACGAACTATCTACCATACAAACTTTTATCCCTATTAAACCCCTCTAAGAGATGAACTTTAAAAAATCCTTCCTTCACGTGTGCACACTTTCATTAGGGAAGGAACTTTTTTACTAAATTTCATGCTTATAGACCACTGACCTCAAACTTACTTCCATAAACAATGTTTCAGAGACGACATTCACCGGTAAAATGCAGACGCAAAATATCGGCCAATCATACAAGTACCCATAATACAGGTCAGTGTTATAGACCCATTGGCACAGAGTACTTTTTGATAGACTGAACCCCATTGGTTTAGGCTGTGCGTTGACTCTCAGTGAATTAATGAATTTAATTAAGATTTAAAAAATCTAGATTTATGCTCATTGTATACGTGTCAACGTGTGTGGTTTGTATGTAAGAGGGTGCAATGTTTTGGCTTGATTTAAAGAAAAGGAATAATTAAGTTTAAATTGTTTATTAACCTATATCTAAATATAACAATAATATCATACATGTACCTATATTTTGTCATCGTAAAACAAGAAAATATAACTTATTTTAATCTTATTCAAAAAGAGCACTCGGTAACTATTTAAAAAGATAACAAATAAAACGATCAATTTTTAACACAGAAAAATAAAAGGTAAACAAATCAATATTGATAAAACAGGATGGGGAAGTTAGTTCCGATTTTTGCCACGCGCCAAAGTAACCTTACACTGCTGTACGCACAAATGCATGGCAGGCAAACGAATGAATCCGCGCAACCAACGGCTTGAAGTGAGCTACTCTCTGCGCAGTACCGCACCCCTCGCCCCCGCTGACACGTGAATTGTTAATGCGCAGCGACTTGCCTCATGTTGTCAGACGACCTAAAGTTCGCATCGGGCTGTAACGTGCGTAACTTCTCCGTCCATACAGTTGTAGAATAGCACCATAAAGGTCTGACGTAAAAACAAAAAAAAAAACACAGACTTTGTATGCAATGTACCTACACGTTGTTATGTACAGAAGCCAGCACATAAAGCTACCCGAAACTGTCAAAATTTCCCAATCAACATTGAACCTTATGCTTTAGCGATAAAGTTGAAAATTTTATTAAAGAAATTTGACAGATTGTAGTAACTTGATGTGCTGGCGTCTGTACAGTCACGAGCATAAGAATGTATAAACTTGGCTTTATTCAAATACGATTTTCTCTTTTAGTTTTGAATGTTATTTTATGTTATTACGAACAAAGTATTTTCGAACCAAACCAAACCAAAGTATTTTTAGGTTAATGTAGTGTCGTATTTCAACGTTGCATTAGTTATTTCACAAAAAAAACCGCTATTGAAAGTTGCCAAGTGTTGACGCATTAGTGCTCGTGACTGTACTATGAGGATAGTATGAGAATTAGACTAATATTATTGCAAATTGCAACGCAAAAATCGCTTTCTTGTTTTGTGCCCATTCACCCCTTTTCGGCCTATTTTTTACAGAATAAATAGCTTCAGAATGAACGGGTACGAAATGAACAATTATTTTCTAAATGACAAGATAATTTAAATTAGTTTCCATTAGATATAACTATTACTAGTAATTTGTGATAATTTTTTTAAAGTTTTACATGTTAAAAAAAAACGAGAGGTGTCGTGGAACACCTAAAGTTCGTTTCACGAAAGAATTCCCTTCGCCGTAATGTTGGCACCATTGCTTTTCATTGAAGAATTGTTTTACCTCATAGAGGAAAGTAATTTTTACCTTCAATGAAAAGCAATGGTGCCAACATTACGGCGAAGAGAATTCTTTCGTGAAAAGCACTTTACACCCTAATTGAGTAACACTTTATCAAACACAATCTGAATCATTTTGAAGGATATTGTTAATCCATTGCTTTAGATGTTGAAAAAAATTATTGCTACTGATAATGTGTTACGAAATTATCCCGCCGGATGGAACGAAGTTCCTTTCGCTCTAGATGATATTTTGAATAACAGGTACACTGAAATAAATTAAGGCAAAAGCGCCAGGGTAGCCCGCGAAATTCCTTTTTTTTAGTGTTTTGCAATTTGCTGGTCAGTATTAAGCTGTACGTTGATTAACATATGATTCGCGGTCGTAACAAATATGTATTTACAGAATTATAATCATTAAAGTCATCTCTCATCTCTCTAAGACCACGTAACCCAAAAGAATAACTGTTTCATGAAATCGTCATCCTTCGGGGTTACGTGGTCTTAGAGAGTTGTGTTGATGACTTTAATGATTATAATTCTATAAACACATATTTGTTATGGTCGCGAATCATATTTTGATCGACGTACAACTTAATACTGACCAGCAAATTCCAAATAACGTAAGAAAATTTGAATTTCGCGGGCTACCTTAGCGCTTCCCCCTTAACAACGTATTGAGAGTGACCAACTTAAAAAAAAATATGGTAATAAAATTGAAATGAACTAATAATTACTACCGTAACTAATAACCTGCATGTCCTAGAATCAAAAATTCGATGACATGTGACATCTAGCAATCCGCACTGGGCCCGCGTGGTGGATTATAGTCCACTCCCTCTCACTGAGAGGAGGCCTGTGTCCCAGCAGTGGGTACATTGTAAGCTGATTATGCAGTAACTATAGTACAGACGGCAGCACATCAAATTACTACAATCTGTCAAATTTCTTTAATAGATTTTCAACTTTATCGCTAAACCATAAGGCTCAAAATTGATTGTGAAAATTTGACAGTTTCGGGTAGCTTGATGTGCTGGCGTCTGTACATATGCATAATTATGTGCGCTTGTAAACAAACAAACACATATACTATATTAGCAAGTGTCGTGACTATCAAAATGGTACACTTTTTTCGGTCAAGCTCTCATTCGCCAAGTGTGCAGAGTATACAGTGCGATAAGGATCTTCGTTCAAAAATATCATTTTTAAGTACATACCTAAATTTTTCTTAACAAAAACTTACAACGTAATTAATTACTATACTTTTAAAATTTAAATGCGCAATACAAATGCCAGACTTGATTTTGAGGAACACTCTAAAAAGATATGTCCTTAATAAAAATGCGTTTAAAAAAAAAAGAAATTTGAGATTTCGTAAACATGTTTTAGATAAAAAATACTACTTAAATTATTATGACTTCCTAATGTCTAAACTAAAGGGCTTTGAAGGTCCGCGGCATACCGACCTGCCCCCATTTTGACCTTTTTCAAAATGGCGGCCACGGTTTAAGCCTTTTTAAATCGATATAAATAGGCGACATGTGAAGCCGCCATTTTGAAAAAAAAAAAATGACGGACTGTAGGTATGCCAGCATCCTAAAAATCTTCAACCCCTTTATTAACGTTGATTTGCTCATTATAGGCCAAAATTACATATTGTGCACACATCGAAAAATCGGCCTATTTTTAGCCTAAAGTGATATATCATTATAATACATCTCAATGAAGACGAGACTGGTACAGATGTTCTATGTCACGAAGTCCGTTTGGCTATGAATGTTGTCAAGCGTGCACATGCACATTGTGACCAACAGAGACTCAACAATGGGTGAAGTAAAACGGTACACATTCGCGGAAATAGCCTCATGCGACGGCAGCAAGGGGCAGCCGCTGTGGGAGCGCGCTTGTCGGGATACGTCACTACTACAATCAAAGCCGAACGGACTTCGTGAAATAGAATATCTGTAACTGAATATGGTTAGCATAGGGCCGGTGGTTGTGAAGATACTTGGGAAAAACCCATGTCTAGCAATGGGCTTCTTTCAACTGAATGATGAATTGATCATGATGTAGACGTTTCTCGGAAGACACGTTAAGGGGCTGTTCATTTATTACGTAAGACAATTTTGACCAGTTTCTGACCCCCCTCCCCCCACGTAAGAAAAATTAAGACTTATTTGGACCACGACCCTCAAATCGTGTTACGTAATAAATGAACAAAACGGCCGAAACCAATAACCAATTTTCAGTTAAAAACAGATCTCTACTGGTGGTAGCAATTTAAATCTTTGGGCTGTAGGGTTTGACTTTACGGTGTCAAAAACTCTCTCCAGGAAAACACACCAACTTACAGTGCGTGCCACGTAAGAAGACACTTGACACACCACGTGGTTTGACATGCGCAGTACACGATTTTAGGTATCTTTAGCGGTATGAGGTCTGAGTGCGGGACGGGACCGGACGTCATAGGGGCGGCGGAAAGAGGCGGGGGAGGCGGGGTCAAGTCTCTTCTTACGTGGCACGCACTGTACTTTCGTCGATAATGTTTCAGTGACGCAATTCGTCGGTAAAATGCGGACGCTATGTGGCGGTCACCGCCCTTCTAGGAAACCGTAACTTTACCAAGGGGTATGGTATTACCTAGTAACTGGGTTCTGGAGGTCAGATAGGCAGTCGCTCCATGATATAATCCGCGCGCGATCAGAATGGGATGCTACCTTTTTTTGGAACTGGGACACGCTCGGTCCGTCGTCCAGCCGTAGCGTCGTCGGCAAACTCGCGTCGAAGCTCACGACGCTAGTTGTGTATAACCATATGATAGATTGTAGAAATAACAAATTTATAATTAATATTCAGATCTTTTTTGCTAACGCTACTTGAGAACTGTCATTTTCGATTTACTTTGACACGGTTCCATCGCATTCTCATTACGCGCGGATTATAAATACTGGTATTCAGCTGCATCATGTTAGACTGGAAGCCGACTCCAATATATTTGGGGAAAGACCAGACAGGTGATAATGTAGACATAAAAAATACTACTGATATTATTTTAACATACTGTTCTGGAATTATAAATAGTACCCCATAGAATGTGTTCTAGCATTCTTATAATAATCAAAGTATTCTTGTGGGGAGTTGGCGTGCTTCTTCACAACGTCATCTAGCTGCATTTGATCGCCCCAGTCGGCCTGAAAATCAAGAAATACATAATTAAATGACATGATTATCACACTAATAATATTATAAAGACAAAAGTTTGTGAGTGTGTATGTTTGATACTTCTTCACGCTCAAACAGCTGGACCAATTTTGATATAATTTTGTATGGAGGTAGCTGACACCCTGGATTAACATATAGGCTACTTTTTATCCCGATATCCCCACGGAATCGACATTTACGCGGGTGAAACCGCGAGGCGCAGCTAGTATGTGAAATCAAGAAAAAATGCGAGTCCTAGAACCAAAAATGTCGAAGACATGTGTTCACGACACCTACCGCCATCTAGCGACTGAGCGACGCACCGGCGCACGAGTGTACGTGCATCACATCGAACCAGATCAAATAGTTCCGGAGCGACGGACGAGATGGCGCTGTCTCCTACGCATCCTACAGTATATAAGCCGTCGCCCGGATTCACTCGAAGAGACTCTAAATTCGCTCCCTTTTGTCGCTCGTTCGCATTAATATAACGGAGGACAATTGTAAATTCATTATTTAACTTTGTATTTTAAATTATAACGATTTTCTGAAGAGCAATTTGTAACTTGTAATTAGCACAATAAGATTATAAAGACATTATAACTTTATACCCGGAAGAGTCGCTTTATTTCCTTACAATAAAGGGTAGATTGACACTTTTTACGAAATTTGTAACTTCCCGAATCAATGAACCGTTAAACGATAAAAAATTAACGGAATTAAAGTTAAGGTCTGAAAGTGCTAAATCAATATTGCAAGATTTTAACTTTATTCAGAGTTCTATAGAGGAATTAGTACCGGAAAAAGAATTATCTCAGCAACTAGATATTCGTGAATCCTTTGAAAATTCCTACTATACGGTCTTCACAGAAGTTGACTGTTTATTGCAAAGCGTCAGTAACCCTAGTTCTGCTATTAGTGATAAATCTAGGTGCAACTCAAACCCGTTAGTTAAATTGCCCACTATAACGTTGCCTTCATTTGATGGGTCATACAATGCGTGGCTTGAGTTTAGAGATACCTACCTTTCCTTGATCCATAAATCAACACAACTCGATGATATTCAAAAATTTCATTATTTAAGATCTGCTCTAACAGGAAATGCCAGTCAGGTAATAAAATCCTTAGAGTTTTCATCTGAAAACTACATGATAGCATGGGATTTGCTGAACCATAGATTTAACAACAGCAACTTATTAGTGCATAATCATGTAAAAGCGTTATTTTCTTCGCAATCGATGTCAAAAGAATCACCTCATCTTATTAGAAAATTAATTGATACGGTGCTCAAGAATTTACGCGCGTTAAAAACGCTCGGGGAACCCACAGAGTGGTGGGATACCCTCATTATTTTCATAGTTGTTTCTAAATTGGATTTAGCTACGGAAAAGGAATGGGAACAACATAAAAGCATACTAGGTACTGATAAATCATCAAAGTTGTCCCATTTATTAGATTTCTTAACGAATAAAGCTAATACGTTGGAGATGGTGCAAGCTAATCATTCTCTTCACCCTCCAGGGAATAAGTCAGTTCCTGATAATAAGTTAAACTTGCGGAAAACTAATAGTTTTGCGTCAACTCATAACTCCGATCAGAATAAACCAAAGAATAAGCACACTCGTGAATGTGTCGTGTGTAACGGTAATCACTCGTTGTATGCGTGTAACCAGTTTTTGAAATTATCGATGAAAGATCGGTTGGATATTGTGAACAAGAATAGTCTGTGTGCAAATTGTTTACGTAAGGGACACACCCCGAACGATTGTTATTTCGGGCCCTGTAAGCAATGTAATCTCAAACACAACAATTTATTGCACGATGAAGGTAGTAAGGACAGCGCATTAATATCTGAACCTTCCGACTCATCTGCAGTTCTACATACGCAAACTTATTTATGTTCGGAACGTAATAACGAGTATCCTATCGTGAAGTCGGAGTTATTAGATACCGCTTTATTGTCAACTGCAATTATCGAAGTCGCGGATAGTGATAACAAATATCATAGGGCCCGCGCTTTGCTTGATAGTGGCAGTCAGCATAGTATCATTTCTGAGTCATTCCGTAATAAATTAAATTTAAAGTCGATACAGTCCGCTTATCAAATCGTAGGAGTGGGACAGTCGGTCTCACATTCTGCTCAATTATGTGAACTTAAACTCAGATCTTTAAACGACAACAGTTATCATATAAATGTTAAATGTTTAATCCTACCCACAATAACTAATATGATACCTACTTTTAAAATTAATTCAAAATCATTGAATATACCAAACGGATTAAGTCTAGCAGACCCTACCTACTGCAATCCGTCCAAAATAGATTTATTGTTAGGGGTAGATCATTTTTGGGATTTATTAATCGAAGGTAGAATTCGCTTAAGTAACGGACCTCATCTCCAAAATACCAAGCTAGGTTGGATAGTCGCTGGCCCCATTTACGTTGAACCTAGGCGCATTATTCCGGTTCAATGTAACGTTACTCAAACTTTAGAAATTGGGGAACAGTTACGAAAATTTTGGGAGATAGAGGAAGTGTCATGTCAAAATAATAACTTCTATTCACAGGAGGAACAAGCCTGTGAGAAATTATTTATAGACACAACTAAACGTTTAGCCGATGGTCGGTTCTCTGTGCGCATACCGCTCAAAGACTCGATAAATAAGCTCGGTGATAGTTATGAAATCGCTAAAGGCCGGTTTCTGTCACTAGAAAGAAAACTTGAACGTAACAGTCAGTCGAAACATTTCACAATAGATGAGAATTGTTCTAACAAAACTCTGGGTTTAGGTTGGTTGAACAACCAGGATGAATTCCATTTCACTTCTAGAATAAAGGAAACCTCAACTCCGATAACTAAACGCTTAATATTATCGGTTGTGTCGCAGGTATACGATCCATTAGGTTTACTTAGCCCTGTTATCATTAAAGCCAAGATATTACTACAGAAATTGTGGTTATGCAAACTAGATTGGGACGACGAAGTACCACTTGACATTAAAGACAAGTGGGAAAAGTTCGTTATTTCCCTGACCGCATTACGCAATATTCGAGTCCCTCGTCACATGATATGTACTAATCCGATTCGAACAGAGTTACATATATTTACTGACGCCAGTGAATCCGCATATGGCGCGTGTGCATACGCCCGTAGCTTCAACGAGACCGGTGACGTCACAGTGAGACTAATTTGTTCAAAGAGCCGTGTCGCTCCTGTCAAACGAGTAACAATACCGCGTTTAGAGTTGTGCGGCGCGTACGTCGGCGCGTCATTACTAGAACGAATAACAAAAGTACTCAAGCTTAACTTTGATAAAATATTTTGCTGGACGGATTCGACTATTGTGCTGGGCTGGTTAAGAATGTCGCCTCAACAGTTAAAGCCCTTTGTTCAAAATCGTGTAGTGCAAATTAGTGAATATAGCAGCAATACAAAATGGCTGCACGTCGATGGAAAGCATAATCCAGCCGACTTAGTTTCTCGAGGTACCTACTTAAATGAATTAACACAAAATAAAAAGTGGTGGAACGGTCCCTCCTTTTTATGGAAAGGAATAACGGAGTTTCAAACGTTCGATCCACCACATAATTTTCAAGATAGTTTGCCAGAGTTAAGAACAAACCAAACGACCGTCATGACTTGCAATAATAATTATTCTTGTGTAGATTTTAAAAAGTTTTCTTCATTTTGCAAACTACAACGCGCTTATGCGTTTGTTTTAAGATTTATTCATAATATTAACCTAAAAAACAAACTTAACCGTTTGACAGGTCCCTTATCAGTGAAAGAGTTAAACAACTCATTGAACTTTATTGTAAAAAGAATTCAATTGGAATCATTTCCAGATGAATATAACTCCTTAGTAAACAAGCTGCCAATTAAATCAGCTCGTAATTTACTAAGTTTAACTTTATTTTTAGATGACAAAGGCATTATCCGAGTGGGAGGTAGATTGTATAATTCGCCTGGTTTCTCATATAACAAGAAGCATCCCATGTTATTATGTGGTAAGCATTATGTCACTCAACTTACTTTCAAGCAAGGGCATTTGAGATTATTACACGCTGGGCCTCAACAGCTGTTAGCTCACCTAAGAGAGACCTGGTGGCCCCTGGGTGGTAGGAACTTAGCCAGGAAAATTATACAACAATGTAAAGTGTGTACTCGCATGAAAGGTGAGACAGTGCAACCAATCATGGGCAACCTACCACAGGAACGGCTAACCAATGAGTTTCCTTTTATGAACAGCGGTGTTGACTATGCAGGCCCACTTTACATTCTAAACAGGAAGGGAAGAGGCTCTAAACTTGAGAAGTGTTATCTATGCTTATTTGTTTGCTTTGCCACTAAGGCTTTACACTTGGAACTTGTCACTAATCTAACATCAGAATATTACATTTTAGCTTTAAAAAGATTTATTTCCCGTAGAGGAAAACCACATTGTATATTTTCTGACCACGGTAGGAATTTTGTAGGAGCAAAAAGGGAACTTACAACTTTCTTATCTAAGGAGTCTCAACCTATTGTCGATTACGCATCGTCTAACGGTATAGAATTCAAATTTATACCACCTTATGCACCTCATTTTGGCGGTTTATGGGAGGCAGGGGTAAAATCCTGCAAGCACCACATTACACGGGTGCTAGGCAACAGTCATTTAACCTACGAGGAGTTCAGTACAGTTTTGGCACAAGTAGAAGCTGTCCTGAATTCCCGTCCTATGTATCCTCTGTCCGCAGATCCATTATACCCCCCTCACACCTGCACACTTCCTGATCGGCCGACCACTGACCTCACATGCAAGCGAAGATGTCTCCAGTACTCCACTACACGCATTATCCCGCTACAAGCGACTGGAACAACTGAGGCAACACTTCTGGAGGCGATGGTCAGCAGAGTACATCGGAGAGCTGCAAACCCGCACAAAATGGAAGGAGAGCAAAGGAGCTTTAGCACCTAACACTTTGGTGCTAATAAAAGAAGATAACCTCCCACCGCTGAAGTGGCGGTTGGGAAGAATCTTATCTGTGTTCCCAGGGAAGGACGGCGTACCCCGAGTGGCCCGCATTCAAACAGCTAACGGGGTCATCGAAAGGGCATTTCCCAAAATCTGCCCTTTACCGGCCTCCACAAACGAAGAGGACGCAGCAGCAACAAAGCCAGGTCAAGGTCATTGAGAGCAAGGGTGGAACTCTCAAGGCCCGCCGGCATGTTCACGACACCTACCGCCATCTAGCGACTGAGCGACGCACCGGCGCACGAGTGTACGTGCATCACATCGAACCAGATCAAATAGTTCCGGAGCGACGGACGAGATGGCGCTGTCTCCTACGCATCCTACAGTATATAAGCCGTCGCCCGGATTCACTCGAAGAGACTCTAAATTCGCTCCCTTTTGTCGCTCGTTCGCATTAATATAACGGAGGACAATTGTAAATTCATTATTTAACTTTGTATTTTAAATTATAACGATTTTCTGAAGAGCAATTTGTAACTTGTAATTAGCACAATAAGATTATAAAGACATTATAACTTTATACCCGGAAGAGTCGCTTTATTTCCCTGGGAACCAACACAATCCAAAACAACATGTGACATCTATCCACACGCACTGGGCCCGCGTGGTAGATTACAGCTCATTCCCTCTAGAAGATGTACAATGCGTGCCACGAAAGATGAGACTTGACACACCACGTGGTTTGACATGCGCAGTACACGATTTTAGGTATCTTTAGCGGTATGAGGTCTGAGTGCGGGACGGGACCGGACGTCATAGGGGCGGCGGAAAGAGCGGGGGAGGCGGGGTCAAGTCTCATTTTTCGTGGCACGCATTGTACCTACTACGCTTTGGAATGGGTTACTAGCTTCATTTATCTGACTGATGGACCCCTTGACAATTCAAAAGTGTCTGTAATAGGTTTATTTGAAATAAATGCTTTGAGTTTGAGTTTGAAGAGAGGCGGATTGTGTCCTAGCAGTGAGAATTTAACTGGCTTTTAACTGGAACAGCAACATTGAGGGCAAATCTAACAATTTAAATGTTTGACATTTAAATTGTTAGATTTGCCCTCAATGTACTTATGTTACCTACGCGAAAAGTGTTACAACTGAGAAGAGTGAGCTCACACATTCCATTTAAATTATATGGCGTTTGGGTCATTCATTTTTTAAATTTTTTATTATTCTCTCCATGGTTTGGCAGTTTGAGTAATTTATGTGGCCTATCCTAAAGTCCTTTCTATGGTATTGTTCGTCGAATCGTTGAGCTCCTTAAGTCTTGAGTTGAGCTGCACGATTTCTGACAAATGCGTGCACTGACTGGACAGGTCCTCTCAATCTGTGTGGTTCTTTCGTCAAAAGACCATCTCAGACATCGACCTACATGGTCTTCATATAACCTGACCAAGATTACGTCTGGACTTTAAAAGAGACTATGACCTCTGAGTTTGTTTCGGCTTTTCTTCTCAGAGTAGTCAGATAGGAAACGCCGACCTCATCTAGTTTAAAAAAACATGATTGACGTGTAAAAGTGTTTGTGCAAATCTACTTACAAAAATAAAATCATTTATCGTTCGTCTCTATCAGTTAAGTCATTGCGTCATTGTGTGTCAAAACATCCATCTTTTTACGCGGTAGGGCGAATCTAACGATTCAAATCTTTGGAATGAGTAATATTATCAAAGTGTACTTACAAAATTAGGGAACAACCCTTTTTTCTCATCGAATTTCCTCTGGTTGACACATCGGAGGAGGTACAGCCTCTCCACCCAGGGCCAAATCATGTAGTCCAACATGCCAGGACGGTGACCTCCGAAGTAGTTTGTACCTGGAATCAGACCATAGGAATACAGCATTTGTACTGGCGGATGCAGAGGTGTAAGTGAACAGCTGCAATACGCCCACATTTCGTCAGGTTGGTATGTTTAATTTAATGTAGCATTTTATGAGACGCCTATTGCCAACAACTGGGTAGAAATCTAACATCCGGGGCTGCTATTAGGTAATTCAGAATAGAAAATACTCAATAACATTTCAATGCCCAGTGCCCATTGGGTTCAATGCCCAGTCCAGAACAGTAAGATGAATAAAAAAGATCCTTACCTCTTGATGCCAATTCCTTTTCGAAGATATCTAGTGTTTGTATGATTTGATCACTCCCAAATGCAAAGTTAGTGTCGAAACATTCTAAACTGCCTTTTATTAACTGAAATTGAAACATAAAACCAGAATCAGTAAAAGCGACTAAATATCTACCTATTGTGGGATATATCGCTCATTGGGAGAAACATCGACGTAAATGTATTTTTTCCCAAAAATGAGTTAAATATGACAAAGCACTTAAATAGCAGTTATGTCGATGTTTCTCCAAAGGAGATGTATATATTTGGCAAAAGTCACATTTATTTTTTTTAAATACACTATTTGAAATGAAAAATCCTAAATATAAAAAATTAATTGTACCATCAATGGTACAATTTATTTTTTTAATTTAGGATTTTTGATTTTTTTTTTGTGATTGCGTGGATATAAAAAAATGGGGTTGTCAACAACCCCATTTTTTTATATCCACGCAATCACTGTCCATTGCAAGGTTGCCTGGAAGAGATCGCAGAAAGCGATAAGGCCGCCCATTGTATGTTTTGTATTCATAATCGTATTTTTTGTTATGTATTTTCTGGTGTACAATAAAGTGTACCTATATGTATAAATAAATAAATATTGTGCCTCACGGTTATATGAACACAGAGCTGCACCAAATAGGCCCCTATTTGGCGCAACTCTTAGTTTATATATCCTTGCTACATATTATTATATTCTGTTTTAAAAATAGTTTGCTTTTACAATGTTTTTCAAATTACAGTATTAATAGGTTTAAGCCGACAGTGCAAGCCTGTCAACAAGTACCAGGTACTTAATAAAATAGAAAAAGGTCTACAAATCTACAGACTACAAGGCCTACAACGTTCTCACATTCACAAAATATAAAAGAATTTGTCCAAAAGACAAATAAAATTTAAAAAAATATATTAAAACCAAATAAAATTTAAAAAAATATATTAAAACCAAATAAAATTTAAAAAAATATTAAAACCAAATAAAATTTAAAAATCGGTTGTCTGTAAAGTCGGTTTACTGACGATAGTTGAACGTGACAACGTCATAAGAAAATACTGATGGAATAGTTGCATTGCAAAAAATTTGTTAATATTCGCTTGCACTTCAAGCCGCCATGGAACGCTACAGAGCGAGGCCGCGAGGTAACGCTACATGAGTCATGTTTTTTCGTGAGTGCAACCAGCTTCATCGATTTATTAGACGTTGTCACATCAAAAAATATTAAAACCAAATGAAATTAAAAAAATATTAAATCCAAATGAAATGATTACCTCATTGAACCTCTCTATGAGCAGTCTATCCTGAGCTTTCACGTAGGCGTCGCGGGAGTGGAGCTGATTCCTGCCATATTTCTCGTCGAGGTAGTCACAGATCACCACACTCTCAAACAAATATTTGTCTCCATTGTCAGTGGGAATCTCTAGAACTGGTATTTTTACTGAAAATAAGAAGATACAATTACATATGTTGTAATCTGCATTCACGATTAATTTGCGAAAAAAGTAAACAAATATTAGTTTATGGAAAAGTAACTTTAATTCATACACAATAAAGTTCAGTTTACGCTACAACTTCAAATATTTTTATAACTTTTTCAATTGTGCTAGTCACTCTGAAATCAACTTAATTACTATTAAAATAAAATTAATATAAATTTTTTAACTTGAAATTTGAAACATGAATAGATTTTAATTTTATTAATTAACATCAATTCAGTTTTAGTCAGTAAGAGTCTGACACTCCATTACGCTCCACCTAGAGCGGGAGGGGTTATTTGATGACTACCCATTCTCAAAACAAAAAAGAAGAGCATGTGTGGTAAGAGCTTTGGTTACTTTTGCTGACGAGGGGGAGGGGGTAATAATTGCCAAAAAAAATCTGCTTACGTAATACTTGAATGGCCCCATAATAATAATAAAAATCTTATCTTGTACTTACATCTCGGATTCTTGTTCCTAAACCACTCAGGTAGCCTGAGGGGGTCTAGTTTGTATACTTCATATTTCGCCTTCTTAGCCTCCAGGATCAATAGGACCCTGTGGCCATAAGGGTTCATATCCACATGGTAAAGACGAAGCTTGTCTGACAGCGTCGGCGGTGGCATGGGACCTGAAGCCAGAAAAACAAAATATTAGGAGGCCAGAAATCAAGGTAAACCCCCAAAAGCAGCCCGCGATGTATCGCAGTGAGCTATCAGAATAAAAAATAAACTAAATCAATAGTCATTTATTCAAATCAGGCTGAGAATCAGCACTTTTCGAACGTCAAAATTACAAAAGACAGTCCCCCAAAACGCCCGCCCTTTACCACTTCCTAGTACTTTCGCTGCGAAGAAGCGGCGCAACAAACTTCCCAGCGAAGCATTAGTTCATCGTAGCCTACTAAGAAATGAGAATGATTCATGAACCTAATACATTATTTACCTTGCACCTAACGTTGATATCGTGTAGCAAGTAACAGGTAGGTACGCTGTATATACATCTGCCATTAACCTATTTCCAGAGGAGGTCAAGGAGAATTACATCGATAATTCAGTAGTGAGGGCCGTGTTGAGTCGATAGCATTGTCTAGTCGATAGAATGTGGGCGTGTAGAGCTGTCTTTCTTTTTTATGGACTTCTCTTGTATCGTAGGTTTGTAATGAAATGAAATAATTTATTAATAAAATAGGATACCTGAATCAGTTTTACAATAATATAAAAAATTAAATAAGCTAGATGAGGTCACAACATGCCTCTCATCTATTTGAGCAACGTACTCAAAGACACGCGTCGACGGTTGAAGTTACCTCTGTCGTAGACGCTTGTGTAAGTGTATTCACACTAAGAAAGGATAGTAATTGCCTAAAAATATTTAGTTTTCCTTTGAATGAGACACGCCTCTATCAAAAAGTTGATACTCAGCTACTTAAGTATTGTTTTAGTATGGTTTATTTTTTTTCGTAGCATGCCGGTCGATTCTGTAAAAATCTCACCGTGAAAACGTAGGTGAAGTGAGTTTGTTTTTGCTAGGAATTGACACTTTTGACAGCTCACTCCACGCTCACTTCACATAAGTTTTCACGGTGAGATTTCTACAGAATAGCATCGCTGCTCTGTCCTCCTGAGCAATGGCCTCCCTTAACTCAAGCCACCTTCCGTCTTTAGCAAGCCCGCGCGTCCTCCTTCCAGCTTGGACGGAACCTATCCGAGCGATCTCGTCTTACTGTCTGGGGGCACCAGTATATTAATTGCCTAACACACTATCAAACTCCATTTGAATCGTTTTGAAGGATAATTCTAATACATTGCTTCATACAATATGTTCGAAAAATGTGTCTAAACAACGTAAATCACGCAATGAATCTTTTTGAACTGTCGAAATGAAAGCTATTGGTACTGTCAGTGTGTGACGCAATTACCCCGCAGTTCTTTGCTCTTTGTGCCCATTTCGGCATGTTTTAAACATACAAAATAGTAAACAAAGCATTCTCTTATCACTTTATCAGCTGTCAAACATTTTTGCATGCTTTGCTTGAGACGTAGCCTAATTACGTGAATTACTTCAATGATAAGAAATGCAAATATTTTGATCTAGATTTTTTGTTGGTTAGGTATACCGGAAAAGATAGTGTGTGTATAGTCTCGATTAAAACTATCACCTTTTCTTTAACTACTGCAGTGCGTTTCTGTAACCATCTCACCGTGAAAACTAAGGTAAAGTGAGCTGTCAATAGTGTCAATTCCTAGCAAAAACAAACTCACTTCACCTAAGTTTTCACGGTGAGATTTTTACAGAATCGATCGGCTGTGCTGGAGTGCTGCTGGGGAGTTTGTTGCGCCCCTTCTTCTCAGCGAAAGCACTAGGAAGTGGTGAAGGGCAGGCGTTTTGGGGGACTATGTCATGTGATTTTGACGTTCGCAAAGTGCTGATTCTCAGCCTAGTTTGAATAAATGAGTTTTGATTTTCATAACAACAGAGCCTGCAAGAAGCGTATCGAATAGCTGGTATCTAGCAAAACATCCGAGATTTTGTAACGTTTCTCGTGGTTAAACCCGCATTAATTACGAATAATTAGAATTAGTTGAGTAATAAATAATACTCGTAAGTATAATAAAATTTACTTAAATATTGTAACGCGACGCAAAAAGTGCATTTCAACAAAATGGCGCTTCTTTGTACTCTTGTCGTCATTTCAGACAAGGCCATCTATTGTTAGACATGGAGTTTGTGGCTAAATTCCTAATAACAGCCGCACTCGTCGATCGATTAGGTTAAGCTACGCTTGCCGCGGTTGGTCCATGGATGGGTGACAATCTTTACATACCAAGACCCCTCCGTGCCTAAGACAGCACATTGGCGTTTGTCCCGGCTGCCATTTGACAGTCGTTACGGGTCGTCTGAAGCCCGAGAGTCTAACAACCAGTCGTACAATGCGTGCCACGAAAGATGAGACTTGACCCCGCCTCCCCCGCTCTTTCCGCCGCCCCTATGACGTCCGGTCCCGTCCCGCACTCAGACCTCATACCGCTAAAGATACCTAAAATCGTGTACTGCGCATGTCAAACCACGTGGTGTGTCCAAGTCTCATCTTTCGTGGCACGCATTGTACCAAGGGGATCGTATTAGCTAGTAACTGGGTCGTGGCCTGTGGGGGTCTGATGGGCGACTGCCTATCCGACCCCAACAGGCCACAAGCTGAGTACCAGTATTTTACATGGAGCGACTGCTCTGCTTTTACATGGAGCGCTGCTGGTACTCAGCAGCTGCATCCGGTTAGATTGGAAGCCAAACCCAGCATCGTTGGTATACTTGAGCATTTAGGATTGCATCTCATTGACTATTGTATCTAAATTAAGTCAGGCAAGAAGAGGTTTTCTCACTCTGTTTCTGTGCCATGAGTTACTTACAGTACCCGGCGATAAATATTGCACATCGACCTTTGGAAAGATACAATCGGCTAATTTCGGCTTGTGGGCTGGCAATGCGATGGGGTGGGTCGGGGGACCATAAATTTCACGTAGATGAAGTTGCGTGCAGAAGCTAGTACTAGGTATAAAAGGAAAAGCTTCTTTCCAGGCATGGAGGGGTCTTCTTTCCAAAGGTCGATGTGCAATATTTATCGCCGGGTACTGTACCTCTTGTCGTATAGCATTACCAATTCTGGCACCTATTGCATAAATTTATTTATATGCTTATTAAGGTCAGCTTCCAGTCTAACCGGATGCAGCCGAATACGAATGAATTTTATATAATGAAAGATGAAGCTACTGTCTATCTGACCTCCACAATCCAGACTGGGTAACACAATACCCCATGGTAAGTCTGGTTTTCGGACTGAGCTTCTGACTTTCCGTAACGATTGTCAAAGTTCTACGACAGCCGGTCACGGAGGGGTCTCGATATGTACAGATGATCACCCACCCATCCACGGACCGACCGCGGTTAGGGTAGCTTAACCCGATAGATCGACCCATGCGGCTGGTATTACTTACCCACGAGCCCCTTTGTATGCTTAGGTATTCACTTATAATATTGTCTGGTACCGAAAATTATGAAAAAGTATAAATATTGTTTTTGTATTTCCAAAAAAAAAAAATATATGGCCTATTTTAATCCGCAGCTTCTTCGTAACGTGACATACATATCAATGTCAACGAAACTGTCTAGTCTAACCTCTTCTCATAATAAATGCTGAAAATAGGCTAAAACTATTGCCAGAGCTAAATAATCATTGGGAAAAATAGGTCACTTTCTGAGTATAAACTGTCCAAAGTATGATAAAATTATTAGAATAGTCAACTGGCTGCATTGACATAAATATTACTGTTGAAATCATTGACTGGGTACCTACGATTTCTTTAGAAAAAATGAGGTCGCCTATTTTTGGCATCTATAGAAATTTATGAAGATGTTGCAACATTATCCGTAGATTAATAACCGAAAAAAGAAACTGCTAATATATATAAGTATATATATATATATAAATTATTGTACTTTGTGATTGTGCTTTGTGATAGCACAGACTAAGAAGAGAAGTTACCCTAAGTATAGTGAATACACACACATGATGTCATTTTAAATGCACTATTTTTTTGTGTCAATAAGCAACGGACCAGAGACAAGGTCGAAATAATTGACACAGCAGGTACAGGCGAGGGATGCACCTTACGACCTTGGTGAGAAACAGCTGTTCAACATGTATTATACACTTGAGCTACCATTTAACTTGCAATCAAATACACAAAATTATGCCGATATTCATATAACTGCATTTATTGTTTTATTAATTTTAGCATTATTTACAACATTATTGTTGGTTTAAAAATATATTAACAGCACATAAAAAAAATATTGGCGAAAGAATGAAAATCGAAGAACTAAATATTTACGACTTATGCCGAAATATACAGGCAGAATTAAAAAAAAAATAAGCAACAATTATCACGATCAATAATGAAAAGATAATCTCACTCACCGACAGTCCGTTGTTGATAATACGACATGTTTTTTTCACAAGCTCACGTAGAATTAAAGAGAAAATTGTTTTAATTCGTGTAATCGTGCACCCGCAAACCACGAAAACCTGTGTGGAAATAATAACGTCATTCTTAAAATTAAAGCTGTCGACAGAACCAATACACTTAGGCTACATCACGCCGCGGTGACGTCATGGGTAATGAATGAACGACTGAATCGACTAGTCGAGTCGGCATCGATCGATTTACAGTCGTTCATTCCCTATGGACTATTTGCCGTCGTAGAATATAATAATCAGCTTATAACACTCAATCCTGGGACACAGGCCTCTTCTCGGTGATATGGAGTGGGTCGTAATCCATGTCCTAGAACCAAAAATTCGAAGACACTGTGACATCTACCAACCCGCACTGGGCCCGCATGGTAGATTACTAGTCCACTCCCTCTCGTAGAGAAGAGGCCTGTGTCCCAGCAGTGAGATCATTGTAGACTGATTATTTACGAGGACTTCTAGGAGCCGAAAAAAAGAACGCTTAGCAAAAAAGTAATAATAGCGCGGGTAGGCGATGCGATGCGACGGGTTAGTAAGAAATTTCACGCGAAGTTGCGGGCATGAAATGGTTATAAACATAACATTTAGATTAGTAAAATACGAGATATTGAAAAGCCGTATTATGAGCAAGACCCTAATAATATCTTTCTTTTAGTGATTTTACAAAAAAAAGGCGTCAAGCTAATTGCAGAGCGTAAGCTAAGTGTGAAAATGGCCCTATGGTATGACATCATCTGTGACCCGATTATCTGTAACCCTGACAAATTGAATAGTCCTAAACATGACATCACTATTCCATACTTTTAACGTATTCTCAATTTAGCCGCCTTATTTTTAGAAGGCCAATAACATAGGTGTTTGTATTTTTTACTCATACCTACTTTTATTTAAATGTGTTTAAACTGATTAATGACTGGAACGTTATTTTAGAAAATGAGTCATTTCAGAATTTCGTAACCACGTTTGAAGAATTTTAATTACATACAGAAGATATTTGAGATTTGAATATTTTGAAGACTGATGTGATGAATTTGAAGGGCTCTGCAGTAAATTTACTGTGAAATAAAACGTTGAAGTTATTTAAAGACATTCGATTCATTATGAGATACATATAGGATTTCTCATATTGAAATTACTATTCAGTATGTATTTTGTATGTAATTTTGTATTCTATTATAATGATCCACATGATATTTACTATTATAATAACTAATACGCTGAATTAAAAGTGTTTTGCTATTTTATTACTGCAATAATTAAACGCGAATTAAATGTTGCAAAAGGAAAATAAATACTGTTTACGGATGTTTTTATTGTGGTGCTGCTCGGTTGACTCCGATATATTTGTTTTGCCTGTAGCAAAGTATAATTTCTATTAATAAGCGACTGTAATAGAAATTTAATTTAATAACTAGAAATAATTATAATCGCATTATAAATCAAATAAATGAGTTTGAGTAAAACACAAAAAAATAGGTAAATAGTAGTTTTGAAGATTATAGAGTGGCAACACAATAAATGCTATCAAACCGTGGTGCTGTCAATGTCACTTATTTTTAACTCGTTCCATTACTTTTTTATTTGAAGCATTTTTCTGTATCATGCTTAACCCTTCACGCTTCCAAAACAATGCATCTTCCATCTCGCTCATATTTAAAAACGAGTTTTTCTGATAAAAATAAAATAAATCGAAGTTTCTTTTCGGAAATAATTATGTTTAATTAAATCCACAGAAAGGCTAAATAAATACGCTGTAAATTAAAAGCTTTGGTAAAAATCGGGTTTACATATTAAATTCGTGGCAAAATGTTATAGAACAAGCATTTAAAAACAATAATTTTGGTATTTTTGTTTGATTACATTGCCACAGACTTCAGTAAACATTGAGTACTTATAGCAGGTAATTATGACTTATTCCTCCTAATTAATAAATTCTGAACATTTTAATATGTCTTCTATTGATCTAGAGATGAAATAAAAGTTTTTTTACCCCTACTAGTATCTCCTCACATAATAATATTGAAGTACAAACTTGCAATTTGCTAGTGTTTGCCCGCGGTTTCACTAGCATCCTAAGGTAACTACAACATGTACCTGAATAAAAAGTGGATTCATTGATTCCTGGCTGTACTAGGAGCTTTAAAACAAAAGACAAACATTTTGGTCTATTGAAGTTTTTTTCCCAAAATCTGTTTTGGTATCTTTAATATAATTTTTCATAGGTTTTAAAAAGGTGCAAAGCTCTCTAAAATTCAGTCTGCAGAATAGGCCACTCTACCCTTTTTTTTATTCCATTTTATTTGTACTTTTATACTACATGTATAAAAGTACAAATAAAATGAATCTGATCCAATCTGATGAATCTTATTCACTAGTTATCTTTTTCTTTTTAAAAAAACGTTGCCCCACACTAGGAATTTCTGTATTGTGGGTGCGTTTACAAACATTTAAACTCACATACACAAACAGCCAGACCCGGAACAACTACTTGTAGGTCATACAAATATTTGTTCCGTGCGGGAATCGAACTTGTTATCCCGATGAGTCAAAATTAGATGATTTATTTTTCAGTTGGTTACCAAAACTACAAATGCCATAAAAACAACATGATTCATGTGCTTAAAAAAATTTTGGCTTTTCATGGCCCCAGCTACCTATATTTGTCATACTCATACCTACTAAACAATCAAATGAGTAGGTACCTATTCTATCTTCTTGAATGACAAAAATACTTGTTAGGGTTTCGTACCCAAAGGGTAAAAACTGGACTCTATTACTAAGGCTCCACTCTCCGTCTGCCACCAGGCTGTATCTCATGTACCGTGATAGCTAGACAGTTGACATTTTCACAGATGATGTATTTCTGTTGCCGCTGTGACAACAAATACTAAAAATTTATATTTAAGGGTGCTCCCATACAACAAGTGTGTTTTTTTCGGCGTTTTTGCCTTGTGATACGGAACCTTTCGTGTGCGAGTCCGGCTCGCACTTGGCCAGTTTTTTTTTAAAGATATTCTCTACGTGTGTACAAAAAAAGTCATATCTCTCAAAATTTTGGCCCTACTGAGATAAAACTAGGCTTATTCGGAGGGCAACAATATTGTCTATCGTTTACATTTAGATCCAATGGGTTCACATTTTCGAAACATTAAAAACAAAAAAAAACCTCAAAAGTAAAACAAAAAAATTATGCTAATCAAAAAATAATTGTAAATTACTGAAAAAACAACCCCTATGACCCTTTTGACGAAATTTGGTATGGGGATACTTTGAACCTTGGGAAAGTGTATATAATTACATATATAGGCTATCTATCTTTTGGCGTAGGCGCGCAGCCGTGAGGCACACTACTATTTTCAGTTTTTTTTGTTGTTTTTGCGTGCCTTACTTAACCTGGGTCAAATAAACTTATTTTCTTTCTATCTTTTATCAACATACCACGCAGGTGGAAGCTAGATTTGCAATAGAAATAAAATAAATTTCAATGAACTTTATGTTTTTATTTCAGGAATTAAAATGGAGACGGAGGAGGTGGAGGAAGTAGTAATAAAATGTGAAGTAATAGAGATATCTGATGAAGAAGAGGAACAAGGAAAGAAGAAGAAAAAGTGAGCTTCCTCTATTTTATAAAATCACAAAATAAATTACTTTGCACAAGGGTACCCCGCGAAATTCAATTTTCTTACGTATCCTGTGTCCGGTTACATGTTGAACAAAATATGATTCGAAACCACAGATATAGATACACCTAGATAACGCAAGAACCAAAAATCGCACCAGCTTACGTTCAAAAATCGTAAGCCGCCCCTTTCGCGCTCAGTCCTGTGGGCTGTGTGAGCGTGAGCGCTGGCGCTAGGCCCCGGGCGTGGGGCAAGACGGGTGCCGCACGCGGCGGCGTCTTTGAATCGATTTGATTTTTCTATCACTAAATACTGCTTGTCATAGACGTCATAGTAGGTAGTCTAAAAATGGCACGCCTGGTTTTCATACAGCCGATCGATTCTGTAAAAATCTCACCGTGAAAACTTAGGTGAAGTGAGTTTGTTTTTGCTAAGAATTGACACTATTGACAGCTCACTCCACGCTCACTTCACCTAAGTTTTCACTGTGAGATAGTTACAGAATCGCACTGCAGATCGTGATACTTGCGTTATTTAGTTAAATCTATATCTGTGTTCGCGACCGTAACGTAACGAGTACGTATTTATAGAATTATAATCTTATAAATCATCAATACAACCCTCTAAGTTTTTTATCCAATTAAATGATCCTATGACGAATATTCGCGGTAATTTTAATTAAAATTTTCTCGTTTGTTGCAATTCGCAGGGATATTTCATAAAGTAGCCGTTCAGTGGGGTTATATGAACTTAAGAAGGTTGTATTGCTGATTTTAATTATTATAATTCTGTAAAAACATAATTGTTACGGTCGCGAATCATATTTTTTAATACAGTTGCTCAAAAAGTGGCGTATTGCAGGGACGTATAGCGTTCGGGATGTGGGCTATTACATACTCGTGCTTTTTTTTTACCTTTCCCGAACTCGTGCATTCTCTTTCCCAACTGTCAAAATAATGTCTAATGACGAGTTCGGGAAAGGTAAAAAAAAAGCACGAGTATGTAATAGCCCACATCCCGAACGCTATACGTCCCTGCAATACGCCACTTTTTGAGCAACTGTATTAAAATATACTATTGTTCAACATACAACCGGACACTGATCTGCATATTGCAAAGGACGTCAGGACATTTTAATTTCGCGGGATATGCTAGTTTTGCCCTTGAAACTGCTGGTCCCGGCTGACATCCGTAGATGTTTTACAGTCGTTACAGGGAGCCCGAAAGTCTGATAACCAGCCTTTTATATTTATTTAAACTTTTCGCACAAAATAGGTAAGTACAAAGGCGGACTTATCGCCGTTAGGCATTCTCTACCAGTCAACCAACCTTTCGGGCTTCTGACTACCCGGAACGACTGTCAAAGATCTACGAATGACAGCCGGGACAAACGGCTTATCGTGCTTCACTCCCCCTCGAAGACGGCCTGTGTCCCAGCAGTGGGAGCATTCTAAGCTAATTATACTATACAAATAGTTGTCAATTTCACCCTTAACGACTTACCCCTTATTTTCAGACGAATAAGAAAGCGCACCGTTCCGAAAGAGAGATCCAATTGCGAACACTGTCCTAAAACGTTCGCCACAAGGTATGAACTGAAGAAACATATTAGGACACACACTGGCGAACGACCGTATATGTGTCCTATCTGTGGTAAAACTTACACACAGCTGGGCCATCTGAGTATACACCAATTATCCCACGAAGGCATCAAAAACTTCAACTGTGGCGATTGTGGGGCGTCCTTCTACAGGAAAGCAGATTTGGACCGTCACGAAAAAATCCATCTCGGTATTAAACCCCATGTTTGCGAGATATGCTCGAAGAGTTTTACGCAGAAGAATAATTTAGTGATGCACGTTAAAATGCACGTCGGTGATAGAGCTCATTTGTGCACGGTTTGCAATAAAAGGTTTATGACGAGAAGCAAGTTGATGCTGCATGCGAAACGACATGAAAAAGCTAAGAAAGTTAAAAGTGAATTAGATATGGTCGATGATGAAACTGATTAGTTTTTCTTTAGATTTTTTAAGGTACGATGCGTGCCACGAAAGTTTAGACTTGACACAACACGTGGTTTGACTTGCGCAGAACACGATTTTAGGTATCTTTAGCGGTATGAGGTTTGAGTGCGGGACGGGACCGGACGTCATAGGGGCAGCGGAAAGAGCGGGGGAGGCGGGGTCAAGTCTCATCTTTCGTGGCACGCATTGTACAGATATTCTATTTCACGAAGTCCGTTCGGCTTTGATTGTAGTAGTGACGTATCCCGACAAGCGCGCTCCCACAGCGGCTGCCCCTTGCTGCCGTCGCATGAGGCTATTTCCGCGAATGTGTACCGTTTTACTTCACCCATTGTTGAGTCTCTGTTGATCACAATGTGCATGTGCACGCTTGACAACATTCATAGCCAAACGGACTTCGTGACATAGAACATCTGTATGTTGGGCAAAATGTTATTAGGTTTTGCTGTCTGGAATTTCTCAGTAGCAGTGCGGAGTGTGGATTTGTGCCCAAAACTTTGTACAGATAGTTCAATTCATCTGTGCGCGCCAAGCGCCATGCGTGCGTGCGCTTGTTATTAATTATACAGCTTTAATTTGTGTGGTAGTGACATGGCAGTCGTAGTCCGAGCGAAACGTGTCCTTAAGGGGGAAGCGCTAAGGTAGCCCGCGAAATTCAAATTTTCTTACATTTTTTGCAATTTGCTGGTCAGTATTAAGTTGTACGTCGATCAAAATATGATTCGCGGCTGTAACAAATATGTATTTACAGAATTATAATCATTAAAGTCATCAACACAACTCTCTAAGACCACGTTACTCCAAAGAATGGTGATTTCATGAAACAGTTATTCTTTGGACTTACGTGGTCTTAGAGAGTTGTGTTGATGACTTTAATGATTATAATTTGTAAATACATATTTGTTACGGCCGCGAATCATATTTTAATCAACGTACAACTTAATACTGATCAGCAAATTACAAAAAACCTGAAAAAAATTGAATTTCGCGGGCTACCCTGGCGCTTTCGCCTTAACGCTTTACCCACACATAGCGCCGCGCGCACAGGGGGCCTAAAAAGGCCACTTTGGCAGAATCATAAAAGGATAACATTATGGATCATAATGGACAGTTGACTGTTAAGTTAATCGTATCAAAGCCCATTGATGAAGGATTTTTCAGGTATTTATTTTTGTCTGTGCTAAAATACTAATTAATCCAATCCAAATCCAATCTCTTTGATTATACCTACGTAGTGCAGCGAAAAAAAGAAAACAGGTACTGTTTTCTTTTTTCTTCTCCATATTATGATTCATAATGATATCCTTTTATGATTCTGCCAATGTGGCCTTTTTAGGCCCCCAGATGTGTTGAACTATCTATAACGCGAATGCTTGCGTTGAGTATCTTACTTAGAATAAGAATGCCTTTTGCCATTTTGACAATTCAGCAACATACATTGAGTTATATACGTTGTCGAGCAGACGAATTTTTCGAACATACGAAGCAATGGATTAAGAATTTCCTTCAAAATTCTTTGCATTGTGTTACTCAAATACAAAAAAAAATGAAAAAATCTTCTATTGTTAAGGAATTTATCACAGAGTACGGAATCGCCACGCCAGCAGTTTCTAGAGTTGGCAGTTCTAATAAAATTCGTGACGCCAATACTTCTGTCACAGTTAGGGTTGCCAGCCCTATTTTTTAAAGGGTCAAATTAAATTAGATTAGACGTGGTGGGTATCTAAACACGATAAAATAAAAATGATTTGATGTTTTTTTTCTTAGGGGTCAACGAACTCTGGTACTGTTGTATCGCTCTTGAAGTATGAGGTGAGAAAATTTGTTTTTATCGTTTTTAGATACCAATAACAATCACGTCTGTGAAACGTACACATAAAAAAAGATTGTTTACACTATTTTACGTGAATATACTAACTGCGGTCGATGACCCCACTAAAAATCATTAAATGAATTTCTTTTTTGTTTTAAGTATCATGTTTTGACATCTATATCGATCACGTCTGCGGAGTTTCGCTAGATACTTTTATTTGACCCCGTAGACGTGATTAGTGTCGTACAGTACCCGGCGATAAATATTGCACATCGACCTTTGGAAAGAGACAATCGGCTAATTTCGGCTTCGTAGAGCGTTATCTCTGTCCCACGAAATACAAACAGTCCGGTATCTATTAGGAGCTGTTAAAACAATTATGATTTGTCTCTTTTGTTAATTATTTTTATTCTTTTTATAAAATACAAAAAAAGGTAAAGGTCGATGTGCAATATTTATCGCAGGGTACTGTAAACTATTTTACCTCTTTATAATATTAGTTTAGAAGGGGGGGTGGGGTGTGTTGGGAATGAAAAAGTAATTTTAAATAAATAATATGGTGATAAGCTCGCTCCCTATTTACATGGGACTTAAAACATTAGCTTTTTTTTTATTTGAAATGGGTTTGCCTTTGACTCTAGTCTAGGTCAGAGATGACAGAGACAAAGTCTACGATGGAGTGAGCTCACCCAGAAGAAACCTGTTCACTCTTAGGTACGATTCAGACCAACCGGCTCGCATCGCGCCGGGCTGGGCGGCATTTTACAATGCGGTAAAGAACATTGAAATGTATCAACAGTAATTAAAGTTCATATTTGCATGCAACTTACGGCACTTACGGCTCCGTCGGCATCCCGCGACGCGTCGCGACGTGTCGCAGAATGCATTCGGCTGTCGCGACGGCCGACCGGCCCCGACCAGCTCCGAACGGCGCCGAACTGCGCCGTCGGCATCCAATCGGCTGCCGTCGGGTCCGTTCGGAGCCGGTCGGCCGTGCGTCGTGGAATATGAACGGAGATTACGGTGCAGCAACTAGCGAATCAACTGCGCTTGGAGTGCGTACGGATTTCAGCGGACGCCTGTCGGCTGCCGCGGCACGCGTACGGCTATCACGGCAGCCGAACGTATGCCGCGGTAGCGGTACGGCTCCGACGGGCGCGTTCGGCTGCCGCGGCATGCGTACGGCTTCGTTCCGATGCGGCACGACGCGAGCCGGTTGGTCTGAATCGTACCTTACTTTGAAGAGATTCGGGTTGTATGCACTCGGAAACACAAACGCAGGTAGAGAGTTCCACTCTTTTGCTGTGCGCATTATAAAGGACATTTGAAAACGCTTAGTGCGAATTGCTGGAATAGCAATTAGGCAGGGATGGTAACTTAGCTGGCGAAATGTGGGTGTAAAAAAAATTTGGTAACAAAATCATAATTGCAAATATATAACTATAGCTGCGCCCCGCGGGCTCACCCGCATAACTTTCGATCCCGTGGGAATATCGGGATAAAAAGTAGCCTATATGTTAATCCAGGCTGTCAGCTACCTCCATACCAAATTTTATCAAAATTGCTCCAGCCGTTTGAGCGTGAAGAAGTAACAAACATTTAAACAAACACACTCACAAACTTTCGCCTTTATAATATTAGTGTGAAGTGTGATTAGCAAATTAAATTAGTTAGAGAAACTCCGCAAACGAAATGGGTCTCGATATCTAAAAATAAATAAATTTGATGATTTTTTTAGGGGTCGTCGACCGCAATTAAAAAAAAAATAAAAAATCTGTTAAAAAAAATCAGTTTTTTCAGGGTCTTCCCCTGCTTTTATAGCCATCGACATTCATACTACTTTTCAGTTACCGGTGCCCACCTTCAGACTTCCTCTTCTGTACAATGCGTGCCACGAAAGATGAGACTTGACACACCACGTGGTTTGACTTGCGCAGAACACGATTTTAGGTATCTTTAGCGGTATGAGGTCTGAGTGCGGGACGGGACCGGATGTCATAGGGGCGGCGGGAAGAGCGGGGGAGGCGGGGTCAAATCTCATCTTTCGTGGCACGCATTGTACTATAGTAAAATGTCTACTTTTTTAGTTTATACTTACCATAAACAAGTTGTAAAGACGACCCACAAGAGTTAACTTGAGACCCGAGCGGCCCCTACCGAACCCGGCTCAGCGGTGCTATTCTGTAAAAATCTCACCGTGAAAACTTAAGTGAAGTGAGCTTGGAATGAGCTGTCAATACTGTCAATTCCGAGTAAAAAAAAACAAACTCACTTCACCTAAGTTTTCACGGTAAGATTGTTACAGAATCGACCGGCAGTAGTGATATTCTGTAAAAAAAACTCACCGTGAAAACTATGGTGAAGTGGGCTGTCAACACTACCATTCCTTAACATCAGGTGGAATGACAGCTCACTTCACCTTGTTTTCACGGTGAGATTTTTTACAGAATAGATCGGCTGTTACCGCTCTCGCCATCAACGCCTCAGTACCGCGCGCTTACGTCATCCGGGCGAAGGCTCAAGTTAACTCTTGCGGGTTTATCAGAAAGGTGAAGAAAATAGTTAACAATACAAGTCTGAAATAACGACAGTACATGTAGAGTGCGACGCGCGCTTTACTTGTGGTAATCAACAACCTTGTGGCGCTGTGAAAATGAGTAGCCTCAGCACATATCACACACTTCCGACTTCGCCATTTCCTCGGACATTCATAGTGTGTTTTTACAGTCACCAAAGGAGATAAGTAACCAGGGTCGTCGCGCGTGGGATATAGTTGAAGTTTATTAAGAAAGCGATGGATGCTTTTGAATAAAATTTAATTCAATTAATAGAAAACAAACGGTTAATTTATGAAATTAAATTTCATTCCTAAACATCCGTTTGTTTCTTAATAAACTTCAACTATACCCGACGTCCCGACGACCCTGGTAACTTATCTCATTTGGTCACTTGGTAACCACAAGTAAAGCGCGTGTCGCTTCGTGAGGTAAAAATACTGTACAAGGATCTTTTGGCGTCTGAATGACATTGACAAGGCCTTGTAAACACTTGTGTTTTCGCTGTCATTGCATATTGACAAAATAACATGGCGGCGGTAGTTCCAATTTTGGCCACTCGCCGAACATGTTTTATACAAACCTGAGGGGCAATTCTCGGTCAGCGGGATTGTCCGAAAGGGTTACCGCTGGCCCGGAACATAAAGGGCTAAGGAAGGAACACGGGTGGGTTTTAGTCAGTAAGAGTCTGACACTCCCTTCCGCTCCACCCAGAGCGGGACGGGTCATTTGATGATTTCCCATCCTGAAAAAAAAAACAAAGGGGGCAATTCTCGTAATTTTAAGATCGTTCACAGTCAGATCTCAATCTGTCAAAAATACCTCTAATTTCTGTACATTTTTGACATTGTTTTTTTTTTTTTTAAACTTTGCCCCACACTAGGAATTACTCCTGTATCGTGGGTGCGTTTACAAACATTTAAATTCAAATACACAAACAGCCAGCTCACACACAACACAACTCTCTAAGATCACGGTAACTCCAAAGAATGATGATTTCATGAAACAGTTATTGTTTGGACTTACGTGGTCTTAGAGAGTTGTGTTGATGACTTTAATAATAATAATTCTGTAAATACATATTTGTTACGGCCGCGATTCATATATTAATCAACGCAAAACTTATTACAGACCAGCAAATTCCAAAAAACCTAAAAATAATTGAATTTCGCGGGCTACCCTGGCGCTTTCGCCTTAAACAAGTATCACATCGGTATTGGTGTAACGCAGGGGTTTCAATTAGCAAGATTTTTCAACGGTGTGGTCGAATAAACGGACGCGATTATATGTATTTCGCTAAGCCTAGATAGCATGAGCGTGTTGTTCCCGCGGCGACATTTTATTTCGCGCACTGTATTTTGAGCGCATTGCTTAGCGCCGAGGGTTGAAAATCGCAAGTGTTTTTTCGCCGTGATGCGCTATGTTGGATTCTCAATGCTTTGCTCAACATTTAGAGTTCAAAATCCAGCGCGCGATATTTTTACGTCAGTGCGATAGTGGGCTTCCGAAAGCCTTTTGAACTGAACATGTTTTCAATCTTAGCCAAGTGATTTGATTAGCTCGTGATCATTCAGAGCGTGATAGTTAATTTTTAATGTTATCAGCTGCTTAGAAACCGGCGGGGTAATTGCGTAACACACTAACTATGGGGGTTTTCGTGAAAATTTACGACACCAGTTGGCACCACTTTGACAAGAGGTCATCCATTTCGACAATGAATATAAAAAATATAATTACGTTCATCATTCGATTCATTCGTTCAACATTCAGTCATAACTAAAAAAAATATAGGCTCTTTGACAGATGCCTGGACTTGACGTGTCAGTGCTGCCACCTGGCGAACGTCATTTCAGAAAACCCTCATTGCAATGCCTTTAATTTTGACAGTTCACATTCATTGCGTAATTTACGTTGTCGAGCAGACGAATTTTTCAAACATAATAATTATAAATCAGTGGATTAGGTTTAAAATGTGTTACGTAATTTAGGTGCTGGTGTTAGTTTGTTATTCCATAAAGAACTTTCCTATAGCTCGAATTATATATATTTATCATATTCAGGTATTAAGATAACTCAAAAATGTTGTAATTATTTTAATTTTACTATTTAAGTAATGGCGGTCAGTCTTTAGTTCCTCTTAAAGCCGCAAAAGGCGCTAGTGTAGTGACTTTGACTCTTGTGAAAATTTATAAACAATTGTATCATATTTATTAAAATTTAATAAAAAATTGTAAGGAGTCGAATTTGATTTCATAGTTCTAATAAAACTAGTTTATAATTATTGTGTTTTTATAAATAAATTGTAAAAACATTCCAGAGAGACGTTGTTTTATTATTTTCACATTTGAATCGTGCTTTAGTCAAACGGCTTTGACGGTCCGTAGCATGTCTACTGTTGCCCCATTTTGATTTTTTTTTAATAGCGGCCACGAATGAGACGCAACGCGAGTAAGCGAAACTCCGCAGACTTGATTGGTAGGTATCCATTTCTGTAGTCATTTGAAATATCAGTTTAAAAAAAACGTTTTTTTTGTGTTAACTTCACATACGTGATTGTTATCGATATTTAAATACGATAAAACAAAAGGAAACAGATTTCCTCAACTCATACTTCAAGTAACAACACTACTAGCGGTCGTTGACCCCAAAAAAAGCATCAGATATTTAATTTATTATTTTGTCGTGTTTAGATATTATACTCATCACGTCTGCAGAGCTAATTTAATTTGACCTTGTATAAATCGATAGCTGACATCAATGCAAACAGAGAACATAATAAGACCAAAATCCCGTAAAGTGACACTTTTCCGAGATATTAACGTTCAAAGTTGATCACGTGACATCCATATTTTTGGAACTTGCTTCCATCTTGTTGCATAGATGTTTGACTACTTTAAACTTTTCAGAGGGATTATTTGAAACATCCAAGCAACAAGAGGTACGCAACGGCAAACTACGCGTGGAATTTATCAATGAGATTCGACACTTTGATTGAAGGATTGAATGTAAAAAAAAATAATTACAGATACAGATGTTCTATGTCACGAAGTCCGTTTGGCTATGAATGTTGTCAAGCGTGCACATGCACATTGTGATCAACAGAGACTCAACAATGGGTGAAGTAAAACGGTACACATTCGCGGAAATAGCCTCATGCGACGGCAGCAAGGGGCAGCCGCTGTGGGAGCGCGCTTGTCGGGATACGTCACTACTACAATCAAAGCCGAACGGTCTTCCCGAAATAGAATATCTGTACCCTTTTTCTGTAAAAAAAAAGTCAGCCGGTATACTCATTTCTAATTCTATCCATTCGCGTATCAGCACACATCCCTCTTTAGTATTCTCCTATCAGCTGCACGCAACTGGCTTTCAATAATCCCTTTTGTGGCCCGACATTCTGGGGGCCTAAAAAGGCCACTTTGGTAGAATCATAAAAGGATAACAATATGAATCATATTGGACAGTTAACTGTTAAGTTAATCGTATCAAATGCCATTGGTGAACGATTTTTCAGTTATTTTTTTATCTGTGCTAAAATACCAAACATTCTAATCCAAATCCAATCCCAATCTCTTTGATTATACCTAACCTACGTAGTGCAGCAAAAAATGAGAAAAACACGGACTGTCTTCGCCATATTATAATTCATAATGTTATCCTTTTATGATTCTACCAAAGTGGCCCTTTTAGGCCCCTAGATCTGCTAAGACCTCTATAAGATTAAAATATTTTATTACACATAAACCTACATGGGCACTTTGAAAAACGTCAGAAGCTAGGAGCACGGTTCCAATTGGTCGTTTCCTATGGAGAAGAGCGGCAAGAAAGTCCAAGGCCACAATAAAAAAAATGGCTTTTACGATGTTTTCCATAATAGAAAATTGGCAACAAATCTGCAGTCTAAAACGTACTCACGTTCACACATTATAAAAGAATCTATATAAAAGATCATTAAGTTAAAAAAAACGACACAATTTAAACCAAATTAAATGATTGCCCTTACAACTGTAACAAAACTTACGTACTTAAATATAATTTGATCAAAAAATATTAAATCGAACTTTGCATGTAATTTTGCGTAGCTTTTGCTACGAGACGCTACAAGCATTTTCTGTAGCAGTTTTTTATTTTCTTTATTTAGGCAACAACAAATAGTATGTAAAATAGGGTGAATTACAGTATTATATGGCTAATATTAGGTTTCTCTGTATAACAAGGATATGTATAAAACATGCAAATTTATATATACTATATTTCTTAGTTTAGAGTACCTAAACTAAGAAATATTTAAATACAAAGGGTTCAATTTTAGGTATACATTACAAGCATTTTCGTAGCTACTGCTACGGAAAATGCTACGAGGTATAGCGTAGATGTTGCTACGACGTAGCAACAGATACGCTATGCCTCGTAGCATTTTCCGTAGCAGTATACGAGAAGGCCAATTCTCGTAATTTAAAACGTTCAAAATCTAGTTGCAATCTCATCTCAGCGACAATCAAATGTTCATTAATTTCGAAAAACAAGGGCTTGAAAGTTTGTATGAAATGCCGTACGGCGTAAACGCTCTTAAAGCTCACTTTATCTAAGTTTTCAGGTTTACAGAATAGACAGGTTGTAGTGACTCAAACAAAAGTTACTAAAGCGATGTAAGAGCGTTTTTGTAATGCGGTGCGGCCCGACCAAATCTGTAGCAGTCAGGTACAAAAACAAAGCACAGACGCCAGCACATCAAGCTGCTACAATCTGTCAAATTTCTTCAATAGATTTTCAATTTTATTGCCAAAGTATAAGGTTCAAAGTTGATTGAAAAAAATTGACAGTTTCGGGTAGCTTGATGTGCTGGCGTCTGTACAAAAACACGGTACAGACGCCAGCACATCAAGCTACTACAATCTGTCAAATTTCTTTAATAGATTTTCAACTTTATTGCTGAAGCATAAGGTTCAAAGTTGATTGAAATAAATTGACAGTTTCGGGTAGCTTGATGTGCTGGTGTCTGTACAAAAACAAGCTACAGACGCTAGCACATCAAACTACTACAATCTGTCAAATTTCTTTAATAGATTTTCAACTTTGTTGCTAAAGCATAAGGTTCAAAGTTGATTGGCAGTTTCGGGTAGCTTGATGTGCTGGCGTCTGTACATTATTTTCTGCACCTGCAAAGTGGAAGCTTATTCACTAAATACGTATAGAAACACTAGATAGATTAAAATGTTTCTTTATACATTTCGTCGTGATTGCCAGTATGAAATAAGCAGGCGTTAAAATTTAGAATTTTTATTTTATAAATTACTTTTAAACCTACAGCCGCATCTGTTACTGCTTTTGGTACGTTCGAGCAAATTGCCGGAACATTGCTACGCTAATGTTTACATACTTAGATAGTAAGTAATTTGCTCAGATTAAAAATACACCCGTCATTCTGATACCAGGCTGGCGGCTCACTAACTTTTTTAAGTAACTTTAGTTATATAAAAGCACAATGCTTTAAGGCTACACACGCACTGATAGGTGGCTTGATTAGCGCCTTGATACTTTCGAATAGCGAAGTGAAACGAACGCTCTAGAATTTTCGCAACCGGCCGCACTGCGCGCTTGGCGCCTTCGCTAGTCGCCTAGCGTGTATCAAAGGATATTAAGCCACTTGGCTCTAAGCGCTAAGCAAGGCACCTGTCAGTGCGTACGTAGCCTTAATTTTACGCACATTCCTCACATTGCTTTCATGAGTATAGAATCACTGTTTTTTGACGTACTCTCGTCATCCTGATGTTCACGAAAATTGTAACGTTACATTTTCCTGGGTAGAGTCCAAGAAATTGTAAGGTCACATTGAGCACTCACCTACCTAACTTTCAGTCTGGAGGGGAGCACTGTCAAAAGAAATAAAGAGGACGAGTTATAAGAATTTATTGTTGAATAAGCTAGGGCCTACCTATTTGGAGCTAGATAACAAAATTAAACTAGAGAAACCGGTGAATGAAAATGAGAACAAAATAGAACTGGAGAAAAGCGGGCCTCTGGTCTGTTAGTGGCCGAGGGACATCAGCTTCAGGCTGTAGAGGGCCGAAGGAGGACCTCAATCCTCAGGCCGTAGAGGAGGGCCGAGGGACGTCAGCCCTCAAGCCGTAGAGGAGGGCCGAGGGACGTCAACCCTCAAGCCGTAGAGGAGGGCCGAGGGACGTCAACCCTCAAGCCGTAGAGGAGGGCCGAGGGACGTCAACCCTCAAGCCGTAGAGGAGGGCCGAGGGACGTCAACCCTCAAGCCGTAGAGGAGGGCCGAGGGACGTCAACCCTCAAGACGTAGAGGAGGACCGAGGGACGTAAAGTAAAGTCATCAACACAACTCTCTAAGACCACGTAACCCCAAAGAATGACGATTTCATGAAACAGTTATTCTTTGGGGTTACGTGGTCTTAGAGAGTTGTGTTGATGACTTAATACTGACCAGTAAATTGCAAAAAACCTAAAAAAAAATCATTTCGCGGGCTACCCTGGCGCCTTAATGTGCTATCCGGGGCACAGAAATGTCTTGGTATGTGGAATGATCCTGATAAATCTGTGAATCATCCACCCACGAATCGACCTCGGCTACTGTAGTATAACCTTCGATCGATGTGTCCTTCTGGTACGTTTAGCTTGATATATCTTCGTGTGTACTTAATACTTATGTGGAAGGCTTTCTGCCTACCCCCAAAACACTTTATAGTATGCAAATAGACAGTAAAAGCGTCCCACATACAAGCTGCAGGATTATCTGTGGTAACAGACATTCCCTCTTTATTCTTCAAAGATATCCGATGTCGTATTATGTTCCATGTTTTTAGTTTCGGAATGTCGACTTCAAAAGTAAGTACCCGCGTCTTATGTTTTAGGTGCCTATGGTGAAAAACGGGCAAGAAATTCCACGGACATTCTTTTTATTCAAAATATTGTAAGTTTTCCAACAGGTAGATACAGTTTTTAACCCAATTGTTTATCTATTTTTTTATTAAATTGTTTTAGAAAAGAGAATCACTGCTGTCCACACCCCCAATTGCTAAGTCACGCGAAGAAAATGCCTAATACATTGCTTCATGAGACTTGCAAATTCGTTTGCCCGACGACGTGTATAGCGCAATGAATGTTGTCGAATTGTCAAACTGAAAGACTGCAACTGTTCGTGTATTACGCAAATACCCCGCTGTTTAAAATCACCTCATATTCTAAAAAAGAAACCCTTTTATTAATCCGAGGTAAATATAACCTTTTCAATTTGCAAAGTTCAAAATTAATTTAAAGTTTTCCTATAAATATGGTAAGCAAGGTGGCGCGTGGATTACCAATCATTTGTTTTGCTCGTGCATGGCAAGAATGGAAAAGAGTTAATATTTTTGCTAAAAACTTATTTTGTTAATAAAGGCTTTAGCACACCTGCGCCGCAAAAATAGTTATGGGAAACCGCTTAACGAATTCCGCTAAGAAACATTACTACACGATGTCGCGAATCGAGTAGCGTAACATCATGAGTCTAACGTCGCTTTCGACTGAGTAAACAATATACTATATGTCTAATTTGGTCCTCTTAGGTTAGTTTTTTCAAACAGTATACTATATGTCTAATTTGGTCCTCTTAGGTTATTTTTTTCATAAAAACAACAATCATTTTACAAAAAAAAATATAAGTTCCGCTTTATAAACTTGTCTACTGGCACAGATACGTGCGAAAGAAACGCGGCCCGGCAACAAAATAGCGAGCTGAACGCGGAGGTCTAACCGGTTTTCGTGCAGATCCGCGAAATCAGGCTGAAAAGTGATATAATCATAAATAATCAAATCTGTGCGTTAGAACAGACAGTTTCGCTTCTGTTTGAACTGCTGCGGTTTCGCTGCTATGGTTTCGCGGCGGAGATGTGACACCCCCTTAGGCCCGGACTCCACTGAAGCGGAGCTGGGCGGAGCGGAGACGTGCAGGAATCGACCAGTCACACACTCACAATAGTTTAAATCCTTATCGCGTCACTCGTCCCGTCTGTGAGTGTCAGACAGTGAGACAGACGGACAGTGGATTCTTAGTAATAGGGTCCCGTTTTTACCCTTTGGGTACGCAACAGGGCGGCAGGGAACATCGATAAGCAACTTGATACCATGCATTCAGTACATGATTCTGTTGAAGGGTCCGTTGCTAAATAATATCCGCCGCACAGGGGGCCTAAAAAGGCCACTTTGGTAGAATCATAAAAGGATAACATTATGAATCATAATGGACAGTTAACTGTTAGTTTAATCGTATCAAATCCCATTGGTGAAGGATTTTTGTTTTTCTGTGCTAAAATACCAATCAATCCAATCCAAATACAATCCCAATCTCTTTGATTATATCTACCTACGTTATAGTGCAGCGAAAAAAGAAAAACACGGACTGTCTTCGCCATATTATGATTTATAATGTCATCCTTTTATGATTCTGCACAAGTGGCCTTTGTAGGCCCCCTTGTTAATCGATCAGATTAAGCTAAACATGCCGCGTTCCGTGGCGCCCATCAAAAGACCGACATGTTTACATACCGAGACCCCTCCGTGCCTCGGAAAGCACTTAAAACCGTTGGTACCAGCTGTCAATCGTGGATGTTTGACAGTCGTTACGGGTAGTCAGAAGCCCGAAAGTCTGACAATCAGTCTTACCAAGGGGTATCATATTACCCAGTGACTGGGTTGTGGAGGTCAGATAGGCAGTAGCTCTATGTAAAATATTGGTATTCAGCTGCATCCGGTTAGAGTGGAAGCCGACCCCAACATAGTTGGGAAAAGGGCTAGGCAGTTGATGATGATGTAAAAGTGACATTGATAATGGATTTATGTTGCTGACCGAACTACTGTTGAATTTTTATTGGAACTACAGTATCCGGCGATAAATATTGCACATCGACCTTTTAGAGACAATCGGCTAATTTCGGCTTGTGGGCTGGCAATGCGATGGGGCGGGTCGGGGCACGTAGATGAAGTTGCGTGCAGAAGCTAGTACTAGGTATAAAAGGATAAGCTTTCCAGGCATGGAGGGGTCTTCTTTCCAAAGGTTGATGTGCAATATTTATCGCCGGGTACTGTAAAATTACTTTATAACATATTTGCTCGTAAAGGGTCTCTTATTTCACCAATTTCAATATCGTAATGTATCTCATTACGCACTTGTGCGGTAATGTAAAGTAAATCGCACGGTTTATCAAGATGCTCCGTCAAAACGAACGGTACTTTTTTAAATCTTAGCAAAGAGTTTTTATTTCAGAAAAGATGTCAACATTTTATGAATAAAATTAACTTTGGGAGATAAAATATAATAAATAAACATTTAATTCTTTAATTTAATTAATTTTGACAATAAATTACAACCATTAATATCTGTAACAAAAACAAAAATATTAATTTACTTTATTAATAATACTGGCTGTTTTGTGCCTATGCCTGAAAAAAAAAGCGCGAACGCGCGCGCATCGCTTATCTGTTAAGAAGTAAAAATTATTCCGCGCGCTTTTTCTTTGCGCTGTACTTTTTTTTATTTAAAAATGTCGTCAAGTAATGATGAATTTATTAATTCCACAGCGCCAGAAGTCTCAGAGGCAGCGAAAAGGCTACTCTAAGCCTCGCCCGAAAAATCGACCAATAGATACTTACAAGCGTATCAAAATTTCATCATATGGAAAACAAGCAAATATGCAAGTTCAGTCCGAGTTTTATGTATTTCCTCGCAAATATGTTATAAAACGTCGTATGACATACGTGCGCTTTGAAAATTACAGCCTCTGCTTTCTTTTAGCCCTCGCCTACGGCTCGGGCAAGCAATATCGCCTCGGCTGTAATTTTCAACTTACCGCACTTATATCATAATGTACTATTCATTCAACGATTATTCAAATAGAAGGTAAAATATTATTTATATAATATACTAGCTTCTGCCCGCGACTTCGTCCGCGTGAAATTTCTTGTTACTCCGACCCACCCCGTCGCATCGCATCGCCTGCCCGCGCTATTACTTTGTTTTTGCTTAGCGTTCTTTCCGACTTTTTTTCTTTTTGCTCGGCTCCTAAAAGTCATAGCGTGATGTTAAATAGCCTATAGCCTTCCTCAAGAATTTGGCTATCAAATGCAAAAAGAATTTTTCAAATCCGACTGGTAGTTCCAGAGATTAGCGCGTTCAACCAAACAAATAAAACAAACTTTTCAGCTTTATAATATTAGTATAGACAAGGTCAAATTAAATCAGCTAGCGAAACTCCAGGGACGTGATGGGTAAGTATCGATATCTGTAAACAAGAAAGAAATTAATTTGACGATTTTTGAAACGACAACAAAGTTTGAGAATAACTAAGTAATTCTCAAACGTTGTTAATTTATTTCATTGTGCCTATTTTTATAAAGAACTAGCTTCTGCCCGCGACTTCGTCCGCGTGAAATTTCTTGTTACTCCGACCCACCCCGTCGCATCGCATCGCCTGCCCGCGCTATTACTTCGATTTTGCTTAGCGTTCTTTCTGACATTTTTTCTTTTTGCTCGGCTCCTAAAGGTCATAGCGTGATGTTAAATAGCCTATAGCCTTCCTCAAGAATTGGGCTATCAAATGCAAAAAGAATTTTTCAAATCCGACTGGTAGTTCCAGAGATTAGCGCGTTCAACCAAACAAACAAACAAACAAACTCTTCAGCTTTATAATATTAGTATAGAAGTATAGATTCGTTCCAACCGAGTGTTCCACGACACGACACGTTATACGGTTATAGTTTTTAAAGGTGTTAAGGATTTCATTGGCAAAATATGTTAATGTCAGGCAACAAAAAAATTAGTAATGCTATTTTTATTAAATTTTCGTACATATTAAGTACAAAAATAAAATATTTTTATAAAAAACTTAAAAAAAATAATTTAAAAATAGTGGCCACCAGGAACAGGGTCCAGGCTGCTAGGTGGTCAGGGCTCTAGAGAAAGGAACCTTCTCACTATGCGTGCCGTGTCCAGGAGTACTGCTCTCTGAATCAATCCTTTCACCCAGCCGCGCAATGAAAGCCTCCTGAGGTGTAGGTATGCTTATATTTTTTTGTTTTGTCGTAAAATGTACTTTTACCATCTTTTTATGCAAATTAATAGGTATATTTATTATATTTTTAGGTATATTTAGTATATTTTTACTATTAGGTATCATTTCGTCCACCAGAAATAATAAATTACTTATCAAACGTTAAAAAAGAAATGAACAGAAAATCTTGTATTTTTATCACGCAACACCAACGCATTTTAACTACTTCGGTAAACTTCAGCCGATATAAATAGGGGATGGAATCGGAACTACGGCATTCAGGCAACTGCTTTGGTGACAGCGCCATCTAGTATCAAGAAAATAAAGTAAACTTTTTAAAAAATGTTGAAGATTACTGCCGTCGTTTCCCTACTGCTCATTGGTAAGTTTTCAATTATTTTTGTTATATTTAAAACTAGCTGCGCCCCGCAGTGTCACCCTCATAAGTCTCGATTCGGTGGGTTGGGATAAAGAGTATCATAATTGTCCTAATTCGGTTTTTTCTCCACCCATGTGCCAAATTTCATCGAAATTTGTTCAGCCGTTTTAGCGCGTAAGCGTAACAAACGAGCATTATCGTCGCCTTAGAGTGAAAACCTCGGGAATGCAATACCTCGTAAGTAGGATTTTATGCATTTCGGACAATCTTATAGTATCGAACAGTTCTGGGTATAAAAGCGGATTAAATAAAATTAATAAGAATACAGGACCTCCTTTTTTGAAGTCGGTTAAAAAAACATAAAAGGTGGTTCTGTAACGTAGGTATTCTTATTAATTAATATGGAAATTTAACCCGCTTTTTTATCCAGAACTGTTCGATGCTATAAGATTGTCCGAAATGCATAAAACGCTACTTACGAGGAATTGCATTTCCGAGGTTTTCACTCTAAGGCGACGATATAAAAATCTAATATTTCCTTTTTATAATATTAGTTAAGACGTAATTATTACCCTAATCAGGCGAAATGTGGACTGTGCAACCACAAACTTCAGTCTTAGCGCAAAATTACACCATCATAAATGTATGATCACAGATAATATGTACTTATCTATAAGACATGGAAGAGTTTGTGGATAAATAATAACAGCCAGGGCCTTCTTAACCATATCAGGTGCCAAAATCAGCTTGCGCGCCCCTTGCCAACAAAAAAAAAAAAACTTAATTTTTGTGTTCTATTTTTAAAGGATGATTTCCATTAGTTTTCTAAGGGATTTTTTTTTTGAGGCGGTGTCGTGGCTTACAGCGCTGGAGCGTTGCGGTTATAATGAGTGATCAACAGAGATCGGAATTGGGTGTGTGAAAATACCTAAAGTTTGCAGCGAGACATAACATAGAGCTGTTACAACCACCTAAGTTAACCGGTTTTGAATTTTACCGATTTAACAGTGGTTGTAACAACTCCATATTATGTCCCGCTGCAATCTTTAGGTATTTTCACCCACCCAATTCCGATCTCTGGTGATCAATGATGACCCGATCGGCTTGCGCCCCCTAAGACCCTGCGCCTGGGTGCCACGCACCCCTTGCACCCCCAGGTAAAGACGGCCCTGATAACAGCCACATCGGAGGTTCAAAGTCAAAGTCAAAGCATTTATTTCAAATAGGCACATTAAAGGCACTTTTGAACGTCAGAAATTACAACAAATAGAATTGATTCTAGTCGCCCATTCCAAAAGGAAGAATGGAGATTTTTTGACATTCGTATGGAGAAGAATGGGCAAGAAACTCCACCGTTACTCTTTTAAAATGTTTTACAATATTTTGTATACATTAATTATATAATAATAATATGTGAAGACGATGCACCTAAAATAAAATTACCTACTATACCACAATAGGTAAAAGAATTAAAAATGAAACCATGACATATAAATTAATTATCTGATAGATGCATGGTGCTCACATAATTATTTACAAACATGGTAAAGTTTCATTTAAATAAAATTAAAAGCGAGTTAGAGGTCGTGAGTTCGGACCTAGACAGGCGCTGTAGGTACTTTATGCAAATTATTTCATCACCACTGCTCTCAAAAACGGTGAAGGAAAACATCGTGAGGAAACCGGCATGTCCTAGAAGCAAAAAATTCGAAGACATGTGACCTCTACCAACTCGCATTGGGCCCGGGTGGTGGATTACGGCCCACTCCCTCTCGCCGAGAGGAGGCCTTTGTCCCAACATTGGGAATATTATAGGCTAATGAATATGTATGTAACTAATGTAATGCCCCTTTAAGGCGAAAGCGAACACCCGCCATCTTGATGTCGACATGGCGGGTGTACCTTAAGGCGAAAGTGCCAGGGTAGCCCGCGAAATTCAATTTTTTTTACGTTTTTTGCAATTTGCTGGTCAGTATTAAGTTGTACATTGATTAATATATGATTCGCGGCCGTAACAAATATGTATTTACAGAATTATAATCATTAAAGTCATCAACACAACTCTCTAAGACAAAGTAATCCCACAGAATGACTATTTCATGAAATCTTGACATTTTGGGATTATACAAACCTAACAAGTTGTATTACTTATTCTAATGATTGGATATGGAAACCACATTTATGCAATAAATAAAAATAAAATTACAAACGCGGTCGCGAAAAAAATCACCCGTTCCTTATATTTATGTTCGCATAAAGGCTCGCACACACAGGCGCGACGCGACACGCGACACAAAGGCACCGCAAGTCGCGCAACGAGCGGTGCCTTTGTGTCGCGTGTCGCGTCGCGCCTGTGTGTACGAGCCTTAACTCGTCAAAATGTAGGGACCGATTTTCGCGAGCGATTTCGTTTTTTTTTTGTTTAACATCAGAAAAGGCGATAACAAGTATGTGGTATAATTTATTGCATATATGTGGTTTCCATGCTGTATTATGTGGCTATTATTATACTGTATATCCTATTGTGGATTGTGTGGCGGTGTTGTTCCACAAACGATGGGACACTTCATATCGTGTCCTGCGTGTCCTGTCAGCTGCACGTTACAGGAGTTAATGGATGCTGGTGATGGCGCCAAACAAGTAGCCGAATTCTGGGCCGAGTCCATTTAGATTGCTATCGACACGTTAAGAAGAAGATTATGCGGCTTACCCAAATGTTCTTTCTTTGGTATAGTTCGTCGAATCATTGAGTTTCTTAGGTTCTGAGTTGATGCTGATAACTGATAAATGCGTGCACTGACTGGACAGGTCCACTCAATCTGTGTGGTTCATTCCTCTAAAGACCATTTCATACACCAATCTACATAGTCTTTACATGATCTGACCAAGATTATGTCTGGACTTTAAAAGAGACTGACCTCTGAGTTTGTTTCGGCATTTCTTCTCAGAGTATTCAGGAAAGGCCGACCTCATCTAGTTTTTAAAATACGATTGACGTGTAAAAGTGTTTGTGCAAACAGAAATATAATCATTTATATTTGGAACTAATATGACTTTAATTTGCCAGCGACATGGTCGCAGGCAGATTCTAAGCGACATAAAAAGGAAGCTACCGCATCAGCTGATTTTTCTTCAGGTTAGTCAAAAGTAAGATGCATATAGCAATAAATTATACTGGAACACCATGGTAGTGCAATCATGGTTGCGTTGCCAACCAAATATATACCTATAGTCTGTTCCAAAAGTATCTGTTGAAAAAGTAAACAAATGGATCAGAAAACGCGGACCAATTTGTAGTGCCACTAAATTGAGTGCTTTAATTTGATTAACTGAATACTCAAACCCAAAATTCTAATTTAAAATCATCTTAGAGATGGTTTTCATTTGACGGTTGAGGTTAGGTAATTGTATGAAACTATGAACTCAATTTTCGTCGATGATTTTATACTACCTATAATTTGATAATTTTATCCAAACAATAATTGTCGGAAAAAGGGGTCAGATATTATATAGTTGACACTTTCTAAATACAGATGGAATGTGTTCCTAATTCCTTTTAGAGAGTGATTGCGTAAGACTTTTACCAGCATAGCTATTCACAACCACTCGATACGCTTTCGTACGTATCGAACATCAATCAATTTCATCGTAGGAGTTCTCTAAACACACAAGTCCAAAACCTACCTCGACAATTCGAGGAACACCGATAGCATACACGATAATGGATCAGATTCTGGAACTACAACAGAATTCTAAATTAGTAATACTGCAGTGGATTCCGTCACATATCGGAATACATGGCAATGAGGTGGTAGATATTTGTGCTAAGAGGGCCTGTGTAGAGGGTACTCCGTTAGATATAGTACCAATTTTCTCAGATAACTTCTATTTGGTTAAAAAATACTGTCATAAATTGTGGAAAGAATTTCATGACGTGAGATCAAGAGAAAAAGGTATCTGGTACAAAACCATTCAGCCTGAGCCTCTAATCATTCCCTGGATAGATAACTGTTCACTGAATAGAAAAGATATTGTTACTGCCATGAGGCTTCGATCCGGTCACATCCCATCGAGGAAGTTTACGTTCCTTATGGGTATCACACCTTCACCTAATTGCGAGAAATGTGGAATAATCGAGGACGTACATCATATCCTGACCGAGTGTGAGCGGGGCGAACGCCTCAGGAGAAATGTTTTTGATACCCAAAATATGTTTGGAATTGGTACTTTAAATAGCGTTTTAGCTAAGCCGATGTCAGACGAGGCTAAAAATCTGTACAAAATATATTACAATCATATAAATTAATTTCAAATTCAAAATTTGGCTATGATGGAGCGACATAGTCAGTATTGTGACAAAGCTCCTTAATAAAGAAAGAAAAAAAAAAGTCCAAAACTCGAAAATATTGTCAGGTTAAATCAAACAGGTAACCGTTATTCTTCCGACAGCTGTCTGCTGTCAGAGGCAAAGCAAATAAGGTTATCGAAATGTGTCATTTTCGATACGATAGCCTGTCGTATGATTGTGAACGCTGAACAAGGTTTGTTTACACTTTCATCAGATACCTTTGGTACAGACTATACTGGCTGGGTATCTCACCTAGTGTTCGGTTGGTTGCAGAACCCACCATACATTTTGTTGACCACGCAACTGTGGTTGCGCGACCTTGGTGTCCCAGTGTAATATAGATGTAAGCCGAGGTTCGCACGGGCGCGTTTTCCCAGTGGCGTTTTTTTTTGCGCACTGAGCTTTCAATGGACTGTTTAGTGCCGAGAGTTGAAAAGCCAAGTGTATTTTTGACGGGCTGTCATGCGGTCTGTTGGAATCTCAACGCTCAGATCAACACCGAGGGTTGAAAATCCAGTGCGCGATAAAATCTCGTCGCGATATTTTTACGTCCGAGCGGACGTGGGTTAAGAGGAAATGCGGTCGGAGGGACTTTTGAAAATGCCATAATTCGAGGTTTGGTTCTCGCCTATTTCCTCCTCCAATATTGGACCAATTTAAAAGATATTTCATAAACTGAATAAGATATACTGTGTCCCTATGTTTTTCTTTTTTCAATAATAATTGTCAAATTTGTACACTAGGCCTCTGTTGACAGCGACAATTTTGAGCATTTTTTGAGGGTTCTAGTGCTTATAAAAATAATGTACATATCTTCAAAAAGGAAAACATGGCGACATACAAGTAGTTAATATTTATTATTCTGTAAAAAATAATTGCTTTATGGTCATTAACCAGAATGAAAAAAGGCGAGAGAGTTTCTATGGAGAAACGACCACCCGCATTTTCTCTGAAGAGCGTTTTCAAGCCCTTGTTTTTCGAAATGCATGAACCGATTTTAATGAAACTTCATACGCATTAGCAGGATACAAAGGTCTAAAAAGTTACTTCAGAACATTTTCTAAAAATAGTGTTACAGCCAAATTAGACCGGTTTTAAATTTTCCATAAAAACAGATTTCCAGTTATCTTTTTTTAAATAAGATATTTCGAAAATGTTCTTAAGTAATTTTTTAGACTTTTGTATCCTGCATATGCGTATGAAGTTTCAATAAAATCTGTTCATTCATTTCGAAAAACAAGGGCTTGAAAGTTTGTACCCTACCCTGGACGTGGCCAAAGGGCGTCATAGGTGCTAGTAGCTAATTTTAATAAGTGTATTTTAAATGTTAGTCATTAGATCTGGAATGTATGCTTAGGGTGTCTTAAGTTTGTGTAAAATTTCACCCCGAGTGCAGCCGGGTACAACGAGGTACAATGCGTGCCACGTAAGAAGAGACTTGACCCCGCCTCCCCCGCTCTTTCCGCCGCCCCTATGACGTCCGGTCCCGTCCCGCACTCAGACCTCATACCGCTAAAGATACCTAAAATCGTGTACTGCGCATGTCAAACCACGTGGTGTGTCAAGTCTCATCTTTCGTTGCACGCATTGTACCCTACCCTGGACGTGGCCAAAGGGCGTCATAGGTGCTAGTAGCTAATTTTAATAAGTGTATTTTAAATGTTAGTCATTAGATCTGGAATGTATGCTTAGGGTGTCTTAAGTTTGTGTAAAATTTCACCCCGAGTGCAGCCGGGTACAACGAGGTACAATGCGTGCCACGTAAGAAGAGACTTGACCCCGCCTCCCCCGCTCTTTCCGCCGCCCCTATGACGTCCGGTCCCGTCCCGCACTCAGACCTCATACCGCTAAAGATACCTAAAATCGTGTACTGCGCATGTCAAACCACGTGGTGTGTCAAGTCTCATCTTTCGTGGCACGCATTGTACCCTACCCTGGACGTGGCCAAAGGGCGTCATAGGTGCTAGTAGCTAATTTTAATAAGTGTATTTTAAATGTTAGTCATTAGATCTGGAATGTATGCTTAGGGTGTCTTAAGTTTGTGTAAAATTTCACCCCGAGTGCAGCCGGGTAGGTACAGACGCCAGCACATCAAGCTACCCGAAACTGTCAAATTTTCCCAATCGACTTTGAACCCTATGCTTTAGCAATAAAGTTGAAAATCTATTGACAGATTGTAGTAGCTTGATGTGCTGGCGTCTGTACAACGAGGTAATTTCGTAACACACTAACAACAATATTGGCTGTCATTTTGCAGTTCAACAACATTCACTGCGTTATTTACGTTAATGAGCAGACAATTTTTCGAACATACGAAGCAATGGATCAGCGGTATCCTTCAAAATGATACAGATTGTAGTGTGTTACGCAATTAGGCTGTTAATTGGTAAAACGTAACAACTAGACGAATTTCTTTCAACGTGTTTTATAGCACGCGTCAAACTTTACGGCGGCTCTGTAGTGCGCTGCTCGCTACCAGCTACACAGTACTGAAGTACTGCGAGTGTGTAGCTGGTAGCGAGCAGCGCACAAAAAAAAATGGGTCAGCGGGGGTGAGGGGTTAGCCCCTTACCCCCGCCGACTCAGTTTTTTTGTGTGTTATACGCACGCGTCAAACTTTACGGCGGCTCTGAAGTGCGCTGCTCGCTACCAGCTACACAGTACTGCTACTGAGGTACTGTGTAGCTGGTAGCGAGCAGCGCACAAAAAAAAAAATGGGTCAAACTTTACGGCGGCTCTGAATTGCGCTGCTCGCTACCAGCTACACAGTACCTCAGTAGCAGTACTGTGTAGCTGGTAGCGAGCAGCGCACAAAAAAAAATGGGTCAGCGGGGGAGGGGTGAGCCCCTCACCCCCGCTGACCCATTTTTTTTTTCAGGGTGGGAAATCATCAAATGACCCCTCCCGCTCTGGGTGGAGCGGGAGGGAGTGTCAGACTCTTACTGATTAAAACCCACCCGTGTTCCTTCCTTAGCCCTTTATGTTCCGGGCCAGCGGTAACCCTTTCGGACAATCCCGCTGACCCAGCTTATCCCGCTGACCCGGCAATCCCGCTGACCCATGAATTTGTTACTGCATCAGGGACTCGCCTCATGTTTCGACCCGCCATGAAGTTTGAAACGAGCTGTACATTTTTTTTATGTTACGTTCAACCAATATGTATACCCCAGCATAAGTGATCGTCGCGAAATTTTGGTCGCGTCCTAATCAAAGCGATCGTCGCGACACGCGACCTTCGCATTCATTTTGTTCGGCGAACCCGGGCTCGTGGTATCGCCGACAAAGGGCGCCTTCCGGTTTTCCGAACGAATGAGTGACAAATGATTGCGACGATAACATATTCGCGCGACGATCGCTTTCTATTAGGACACAGTGTCATACATTTAGATGGGGTAAAATATGAAGTTCTGGTCACACTGAGGCGAATGCGCGGGATGCGGGGCGAGACTGCGCGTGTTGATTAGAAAGTCACGCGACTATACGTGTCAGTTTGAACACCTCCACACAAGTTGACAAAATCGGCGTGAGCGCATTTCGTCCCGCATCCGGCGCGGGATTCGCTTCAGTCTGTTCAGAGCTTAACGTAGCTGTCGTGAGCCCACTAGATGTAAGTTTTCATTAAGGCATAGGGCCTATACAAGTAATTGATGTTACGTCGAGATTACGATAACTTTATTAAATTGACATTTTACTTTTTTAAGTTACTTTACACATATCTAATTTTTATTTTTTCTTTTTAGGGTTCCGTAGCCAAAGGGTAAAATCGGGACCCTATTACTAAGACTCCACTGTCCGTCTGTCTGTCTGTCACCAGGCTGTACATCATGAACCGTGATAGTTAGACAGTTGAAATTTTCACAGACGATGTACCTATTTCTATTGCCGCTATAACAACAAATACTAAAAACAGAATAAAATAAATATTTAAGGGGGGCTCCCATACAAGAAACGTGTTTTTTTTTTCGGCGTTTTGCCTTATACATACGGAAACATACATACGGAACCCTTCGTGTGCAAGTCCGACTCGCACTTGACCAGTTTTTTTATTTTATCGGTGGTCCCAACCGGTCCGAGATATCGTGTCCGTGAGCGGTGTCTATGTGTGCGTTGCTCGAGCGCACTTTGTACACGTACAGTACCCGGCGATAAATATTGCACATCGACCTTTACCTTTTTTTGTATTTTATAAAAAGAATAAAAATAATTATCAAAAGAAGCAAATCATAATTGTTTTAACAGCTCCTAATAGATACCGGACTGTTTGTATTTCGTGCGACAGAGATAACGCTCTACGAAGCCGAAATTAGCCGATTGTCTCTTTCCAAAGGTCGATGTGCAATATTTATCGCCGGGTACTGTATGTAGATTGACTTCTGTACTATCTTCCGTTTTTATTTTAATTTCTTTTGCTTTTTTTAAAGAGTTTGTTTCAAGTAGTTTAGTTTGTCATATTTCTGTGTGCGTGCCAATAAATACATTTTCTTTTCTTTTCAATTCATATTTTATATTCATACACATAAAATGTATGGAAATAAGTGCACATTATAACGTTATCGTGATCCCGTGACGTGGACGTTCACGATAATATTGTCTTTGAAATTTATAAATCCCACAATGAGTGTCAAATAAAAAATGAATGTTATGTTTAAATTAAGTTTGTAATTTAGTATGTTGTTCATTTTATGATGATTGATAATGCCACAGAAACAGCTAAATCAAAAAGGCTTTGAAGGTCTGTGGCAAACCTACCCGCCATTTTGTTATTTTTTTTTCAAAATGGTTGTCACTCTTTATACCTAACCTATATAAATCGTCAGCTGACATCAATGCAAACAGAAACCATAATAGGATCAAACCCACAGAGTACTTTGTAATACATATACTGATCAAACCCCATAAAGCGTTCCGTTTCCGAGATATTAACGTTGAAAGTTGATCACATGACATTCATATTTTTGAACATGCTTAAGGTGTATGGATAGTGGCAGACCGCGAAATTCAAATTTTCTTACGTTTTTTGCAATTTGCAGGTCAGTGTCAGGTTGTATCTTGATCAAAATATGATTCGCGACAGGTACATATTTAGGGAATTATAATCATTAGAATCATTAATATACATATCTTTCTAAGTTAGATTTCTACCACCAACCACCAATCTCTTATGGAAAAGTGTTAGTGGTAGAAATCTAACTTTGAAAGATGTATTATTGATTCTAATGATTATACTTCTCTAAATATGTACCATGCTATTGTCGCGAATCATTATTTTGGTCAAGATACAACCTGACACTGACCTGCAAATTGCAAAAACGTAAAAAAATTTGAATTTCGCGGTCTCAACTACCCATTCACCTTAATTACATCTTGTTGCATAGCATAGATGTTTGATTATTAAAAAAAATTCTGAGTGATTATTTCAGTCACAAAAATGGCGGGCAGGTGGGGTGGGGGTGATGGTGGGGTTTTTAAAAACGAATTCGAGTAAAACATCGTTTTGGTAGGTATACTAATTCGGGTTTTGATGATCACATATCTTCAAAACCTGAATTATTTGGATAAATAGATAATAATGGTTAATGATTGTTCTATGTGTAGACTATTTATGTTAGCCAATTAGATGCAAACTTTATGTTAGAGAGACAATGAACAGACTCTTAATTGTCAGACTATTTACGTAGTATTAAGCACATTCCACTTCAGTAAAGAAAGCGTTCAATACGAATATGAACCTTATTCTAATGCGGATAGAAAGCGGTTCATTCGTTTACACATTATTCGTACGGCCTTTATGTTCATTGTAAAAGCTCTATGAATAAGTTCATATTCGTGTGCGACGCTTACTTAGCAAAGTAATGTCATAGTGTGATTTGTGAAGCATTCAATGTTATTATAATATGCGACTGTGCGACATAATAATTATAGAATTTTTAACAAACTCATAGTCTTGCTGACTAAAGTTAGCGTTTCATACGAATTTCAACTTTATCGTTAACCAAATAATGTTCATATTAGTATAAGCTAATACGAGCAAGTGTACTATTCGTATGAAACGCTAACTTTACTTAGCTAATTGCATTAAAAATCTTGCCTAAGGAGTACGCTATTACATCGTGAAAAATGAAACCCTCCGTGCCTCGGAATGCACGTGAAGCCGTTGGTCCCGGCTGTCATTCGTAGATCTTTGACAGTCGTTACGAGTAATCAGTAGCCCAAAAGTCTGATTATAAGTCTTATCATGCATCGTGCTTACCCAGCAATAACTGGGTTGTGGAGGTCAGATAGGCAGGTGCTCCATGTGAAATACTGGTATTCAGCTGCATCTGGTTAGAGTAGTAGAGTCAAAATGGCGGGTGTACATTAACCAATCGAACCCCCCCATTCACGAAAAAAAAAAAAACTTAAAATGAACTATTTTAGGTTATTTTTACTATTCGAAATAATTTCGTTCTGAAGAAGGTACAATTTTTTTAAAGCTAGTTACTAAATAGTACATTTTATTATTATTTTTTTGTTTAATTACATTTTATGAGTAATGGTTAAATAATTAAATATTATAGATAAATATTAATTTCGAAATAATTTTGTTCTGAAGATGGTACAATTTTTTAAACCTAGGTACCTACTAATTAGTAATTTTTTTTGGTAAATGGGAGAATTCGATTAGTGTAGGTACACCCGCCATTTTGACTCACTGGAAGTCGGCCCCAACATAGTTTGGAAAAGGCTAGGCCGATGATGATGTATCATCGTATCAGGGTCAAATTAAATTAGCTAGTGAAACTCCACAGATGTGATAGGATATCGATATCCAAATATGGCAAAATAAAAATATGATATTTTTGGGTCAACGACCGTTGGTGGTGTTGGTTACTTGAAGTATGTGTTGAGAAAATCTGTTTTTTTTTCTGTTTAATCGTGCTTAGGTATAGATACTCATCACGATTGTGAAAGACACGAAGAAAACTGTCTTTTTAACATTTTGAACGCCACAGTCATGTATAGATGACAAACCAAAATGTGCGAACGCCACGGTTCGACTACATGACACGACTTTGACGCCGAGGGCACACTTTTGATTTTTTTGACGTGTGGCGGTCAAATGGTTAAAATGATATTTCAAGTGTTTACCTTATCCGCTGTCGATGACCCATTTTTTTAAATCAATTTATTTATTTTGTGATCCCGTATCACGTCTGCGGAATTTCGGCTAGCTAATTCAAATTGACACTGTAGAAACTGACGGCTTTGAACACACAGACGCAGTTTTAGCGCCACGAATGTTGTCAGCAATGCCGTCTCCAGCGGTGCTATTCTGTAAAAATCTCACCGTGAAAACTTAGGTGAAGTGAGCGTGGAGTGAGCTGTCAATAGTGTCAATTCCTAGCAAAAACAAACTCACTTCACCTAAGTTTTCACGGTGAGATTTTTACAGAATCGACCGGCTGACGCTGCAGCGCGGCGATTCCGAGCTCTGTGCAGTGGGCGGTCCACTCTAATGTCTGGTAATCTTAATTGGATTACCGGGTAGGCTGTTAATAGGTTTTTTCCATCTGGAATTTCTCAAAAGCAGTCTGGAGTTTAACTTTGTGCCTTGTTAATGGTAATAGACTCGCTGTCTATGGCTGCCCCATTTCAAATCCTAGTAAGGACTCGAGTTAAAAGAAATTTTACAGGAGAGCGCATAAACGTAATATTGCTCAGCCTATGGAATGTATTTTTTTGAATTGGTTAAAAAATGTCACTAGGGAGTGACTTACTAGGTATCGATGCTTAAATATATCTCCTTTTATGTAAGTTTAAAACGCTAGTGTTTTTGTATTTGGTAGAAACCTAGGTTAGCAAGATTATGCAATAAAACGATTTTTGTAAAAAGTGTCCCTTGCTAGGTTTTGAAATGGGACAGCCGTCTATTTTTTTATTTGAAGTCAAAGTCAAAGCATTTATTTGAAATAGGCACTTTTGAACGTCAAAATTTGAGATATTTAACGTGCCACTACTGGGCGAAGGGCTCGCTACGCTCTTTCCAACTTTTTCTGTCCAGAGCTGCAAAGGACCAATATTTATTACAGTACCCGGCGATAAATATTGCACATCGACCTTTACCTTTTTTTGTATTTCATACAAAGAATAAAAATAATTATCAAAAGAAGCAAATCATAAATTGTATTAACAGCTCCTAATAGATACCGGACTGTTTGTATTTCGTGCGACAGAGATAACGCTCTACGAAGCCGAAATTAGCCGATTGTCTCTTTCCAAAGGTCGATGTGCAATATTTATCGCCGGGTACTGTTAAAAGAGTTGCTCCTGTCACACGTGACTTAAACTTATCAGGCGAAATGTGGGTGTATTCTTAGGTACATCTGTGCCTAACTCTTCGGGAAATAATATGCGTGATGTTATGGTGTGTGTACTCTTGCAGGAAGCACGTTGTGGGCTGCCAGTCTCTCCTGTGACTCCTGCGGTAGCGAGTGCGCGTCTGCGTGCGGAACACGACACTTTCGGTCCTGCTGCTTCAACTACCTCAGAAAGAAGAGGGGACCTGACACTCTCAAGGTATGATCTTTTTATGACTACGTACTCCATTGGGCCCTAAGGCCCGGTATCCACCAAAGCGGAGAGGAGAGGAGACTAGAGGAGATGTGTCGCGAAGCTGGCAGGTTATTTCCACCAAAGCGGAGAGGAGATGCGTTGCGGAGAGGAGATGTGAGCTGTGTGTAGCGGAGATGTGAGCTGTGAGAGATCGAAGATCGAAGAAAGGCGCGGGGAGAAGGTAGCGGGGTGAGGGGTGCGCGAGCGCGTGCGCCGCCCGGGCCCGGCCGCCCGACTAGACACTTCTCCGCTCTGCCGCGCCGCTTGCTCGCTCGCTGCACAAAATTCTATAGAAAAATGAGACATCACTCGTCTCCTCTCCTCTCCGCTTTGATGGATACCGGACCTAATTCACCATGACCACTTCGATTCACGACATCTGATAAGTATTCTCTATGACAAAATGAACGTAACCGCGCGAAAAAACGCGAAGTTTGCGTGGTTTGAACTTTCAAAATACCACGCTTCACAACCGTACGTGGTAAGGTTACGCGGGGAATAATAATTACTATACAGAATTGAACCTAGAATGAATTGTACCTAGTTTTAATAGATTTTTTTTATCATTGTTCCTCTCAAACAAAGCACCTGCCATCCAATCTCTTCACCACCCTTGGTTGACTCGTAGAGAATGCCCAAGGCATTAAGTCCGCCTTTGTACCTTTTTGTGCGAAAAGTTTAAATAAATAAATAAATTGGGGCCCTGGACGTTATTATTTTCTTCTTTGTGTAGCTGGGACTGTATTTCAAATCTTGTAGGCTCAAAACTGCCACTTCCACGGCGACGTAAGTGGCAGCGCATAGGTCACTTTGACTGCATGTTTTGGCACCCTCGGTCTGTTTGTAACGTCAAAATAACAGCGATTTACTAAACGCCTATAAAAGTACTAGCTTATGCCCGCGACTTCGTCCGCGTCAAATTTCTTGTTACTCCGACCCACCCCGTCGCATCGCATCGCCTGCCGCGCTATTACTTCGTTTTTGTATAGCGTTCTTTCTATTGTTCTTTTTGCTCGGCTCCTAAAGGTCATAGCGTGATGTTAAATAGTCTATAGCCTTCCTCAAGAATTGGGCTATCAAATCCGACTGGTAGTTCCAGAGATTAGCGCGTTCAACCAAACAAACTCTTCAGCTTTATAATATTAGCATAGATATACGATACCTATAACAAAAAAAAAACAATTTTCAAATTGTCTGTTTGTTCCGGCTATACCGAAATGGCGGCTTATTCCGCTTATGCACCCTAAGGTGGGATACTCGGAAACGCATGTCCGAGAATCCACCCTAAGCTTATAAATTTCGTTTATCCAACTAAGCCTAGGGTGGATTCTCGGGCATGTGTTTCCGCGTAACCACCTTAGTGTGGCTGTTTTAGGGTGGATAAACGGAATCAGCCGAAATAGCTGGACCTACATGGATTTTGACGGGACTTTCGCGGGCAGATAGCTGATGTTATAAGGAGTAACTTAGACTACTTTTATTTTAGAAACTAATTATGGCTCCACGCTAAAAAATTAAAACGCATGAAATCCCATTCGTTTTCTGACAAATACGCGATCGGTCGCGGGCAGAAGCTAGTAATATTATAAGTAATAAAAAGAGGTAGAGAGGTACTCTGGACACTTTTAACGCGTACGTCTTTTTTACATCGTTCTCACATATAATTATAAATTCACATTATTGATGTAACTAATATTTTTGTATAACTATAATTTAAAAGAGTGTCCACGCTTTGGAATGGGCAACTAGCTTCATATTTTCTGACTGACCGACTTTTTGACAATTCAAAAGTGCCTGTAAATCGTTTAATTGAAATAAATGCTTTGAGTTTGAGTAGATAAGCAGTGTCTTAGTTAGTCCTATATGAAAAATTGCTGGGGGCTCTTACTAATCTTTGACTGCCCCGTTGGTCTCGTGGTCGCAAGCGCGACTGCAGAGCGTGGGGTCGTGGGATCAATTCCCAGATTGCGCAGTGTCATTGGGTTTTTTCGTTAGGAATTTCTTAGTTGGGCCCAGATTGGAAGTTGGCAGTGTGATACCGCCGTGCCTCGGAAAGCACGTTAAGCCGTTGGTCCTGCGACTGATCTCTCTCCGGTCGTGTCGGATTGCCGTCCCATCGGACTATTTATTTATTTGTCCATTTATTTCAGGCATCAAGGCCTATATAAAACATACAAAACAATATTAATATAACTTAAAAATACTATAAATATATCCAACATTATAATTACACTAAAAAAACTTATAAACTAACGCACACGAAGTGTCTGCGTCGTGTTTCGCTGACCGGCGTCATGCCATGAAACCGGCGGTACATAACACCCTTCGGCCAGAACTCAACCTTTAGGAACTTCTCTAGATGATGTGTCGGAACGGGAACACGTGCCACGAACGACTTGAAGTTCGTGTTGTGACGCGACTCCAACTTCTCGACCCTCAAAGTCCAGTTGGTCTTCACACGCATGTACTCCACAATCTCCTCAACCTTCGTGGAGTGATGCAGTCTGGACATGTACAGCTGCGTCATCGGGATTGCCGGAAGCAGCAGCATGTTGTCTACAAGGAGGCTTCTTCTTCTCTACCTTGATGAAACCACCCTTTTTTTTTTGATGGGAATTCATCAAATGACCCCTCCCGCTCTGGGTGGAACGGCTGGGAGTGTCAGACTCTTACTGACTAAAACCCACCCGTGTTCCTTCCTTAGCCCTTTATGTTCCGGGCCAGCGGTAACCCTTTCGGACAATCCCGCTGACCTTTGAACAATCCCGCTGACCATGAAACCACCCTTGTCGCACGTGTCCTTCTCTGGACCCTGCCTTTTCAAAACCTTGTTTGGTTTCAACCGGCTCCGTTTACCCCGTTTTGGTTTTTCCGCCAGTTTTACCTGCGAGTTTCGCGACTCAGCAAGCTTGACATCATGAGAGACAGACTATGAGAGTGAGGGAAGAGAGAGTACACCTGTGTGCGCAGACACAGGTGTACTCTCTCTTCCCTCACTCTTGTGCACTATAATATCTCCCGCGCCAAAGGCTTAGTCTCTGTTGAGATTGGCTGCCATGGCCGAAATACGGTCTGGCGGACAACGTGACACAATATAGGGTTTGGTCTTATTATGTTTTCTGTATGCATTGATTTCTTGTCTCATGCGTGGCCGCCATTTTCAAAATGGCGCGTAAGTAGCTATGCCACGAATCTTCGAAGCCCTTTTAGATGGAAAACCCAAATATTGTTTAGATTTTTTTTTTATTGGACATATTGACATTTTAACTTTTTTAATTGTTTTATTTCTGTCGTAGTAGATGACATATTCATATTTTGGTTTTTATTTTTAATTTTATGATTTTTGTTAATTCGTAATTGTTGTTGTTGTTATAGAATTTTCGTTTAATTTTTTTATAATAGTATTATTGTCCATATTTAATTAATTTTAATATTTTTTATGTGCATGTTTTTTATGTTTTTATTTATTGATGCTTATAGATATATGATTTCAAACACAATGTAAATTGTTATCTGAATAAATTGAATTGAATAACACTTAGCCCGATCCGGGAATCGAACCCGCTCAGCAGGCGCACTTGCGACCACGACTAAAGAGGCAGAATCAATAATATAATATGTTAATTTTTTTTACAGTTCTTGTCGCCAAACAAGGATGTTAAGGAAACCCAACAGCGAGGAAAACTTCCCATGTTTGTCGTCGAAAATATTCCAGTGCCAGAACAGTGGATCTCCAACATGCTATCCAACGAAAACCACCCGTATTCCTTAGAAGATATGGTTGAAAACCGCATGTACGACGCTTAAGCTTAATTCTTTATCTGCAATACCGTTTGGAGATACTTTAATACATTTTGAATTATTTATTTAGCGGACTGAAACAGAATTTTAGCAATAATTAAAACTTTACTCAAATATTTTATTTCAATAATGTAATCAAATGTTCGAAAATGACTTGCCAAAACTTACAAACAACACGTTTGACTAAGAGTGATACGAATATGAACCTTATTTTTAGACAGCTAATGTTCATAGTCGTATAAGCGAATTTGAGCAAACGTTTCATTTGAATATAAACCTTAATGCTATACGAATAATATTCTCATTCGTATAAGACGTTCTATGTATCATACGCATAATGTAACTCATTTTTATATAAAATAATTATTATTCGCCTCAAAAATAAAATTCTTGTTTTATGTTTGAAAAATGTATGATTGTATTTCCAAGCTCCTGTCAATTTAAAATGTAAAAAAAAATATATATGTAAATTGAAAATATGATCGTTATTATACTACCTAATATTAATTAATTTAGAGTAAACTGTAAGTTAAAAACACGCTATTTGATGAACATGAAAGCGTTTTGGTTTATTTATTTTCAGGAAAAACGAATTATTTTTTAAAAAGCTATGTTGTTGGAGGGGTGGTCGATTTTCATGAAAAAAATCGACCACCCCGAAAATATCACCGCTTTTAAACAATTGTAATAGAACTGGAAAATTCCTGTTTGTCATAGGTTTTATGTCCATAAATGGCTGGATTAATAGACATAAAATCAAGCAAATAAAAATTAAAATGTGGGTGTAAATATAAAATATTATTATCCAAATCCGTCTTTGATTTACGTATTGTATCGACACTAGGTAACTGCAATGTCTGCAATAATATTACAGCTACAGATAGCATTTTTTGAAGTGAAAACTTCTTTAGCGGCGCTGTGTACTTTTTTTGGAATGGGTAAAAACTTCTAAATTCGCGTCAGGTCACGTGACCCTGATCGAAAATTCGTAAGACGTGACGCGCGTTGTTGAGGACAGCGCCATCTATGCACATCGGGAAGAACTACGAGGGCCTCGCGTACTAACTACGTAGGCCTCGCGTACTAACTACGTAGTTCATCCAACAACGACGAGATGGCGCTGAACCACGGATATATAACTGACGACGAGCAAATCTGAATAAATTCCTTTCACGAGAAGAATAAACCAGTCACTTTGGTCATCATACCTGATTTGCAAAAAACCCTATAAAATAAGGAACACACCTTAACACGCGTGTTTTGTTTATAAGACGATTCACAAAATACACTCGTAATTGTTCAAGTTTTCACTTCTGTCGGCACTACCGGAGTGCCAGTGTTTTTTTTTTTTTTTTGGATGATGGGAAATCATCAAATGACCCCTCCAGCTCTGGGTGGAGCGACAGATAGCATATTGCAGGAACTAGTACAGACTTACTCGAATGTTTTCTCTGATACATTAGGTTGTTTCCAGAAATTAGAAATAACTAGGGATGCTGCGATACGCCTTTTTGCCGATACTATACTGATACTCTTATAAAAATATCGGCGATACCGATACCGATACGCTTACTGAATTCAAAAAGGAAGGTAGATTAAATAAAACACAATTAATTAATAGTTTTAGTAATCAAAATTAACATTTATAAGATTTTTATGGAATTATCAATTGTCGATTTGGAGATAGCCCGTCTTCCCTATATCTCGGGGCCCACATGTTACAGTCATGAAATTGGTGTTATTTTTTAAGATAACACACCTAGTATTATGTCACTTAATTTCAATGAAATTGTCAGTTTGTATTCTGAGATTTTTGAATTTGAATGGCTAAAGTGAGGTTAGAAAATGGATTAAGTGACAAGCAACATTAAATCAGAAATCATTCTTATTTAACTGGTTTGTTATACAATTACAGTTACTGATAATCGTTTTATGTGTGATTATAACCGAAACCTGATATTTTTGTAGTACCTATGTATCTACCTAGATCATGTTTTCAAAAATACATATAACACTGTGCAACAATGTCAAAGATTAATTGCCTGCAAACATTTTTATTAATTAGTTTTATGACATGTGTTTACAATGGTCTGGCTAAGAGTTTAAAAGTCTATACCGTACAGTTAATCTAGGTATATATCAACACTTAGTTAGGTGCCTACCGGGACTGAAAATAAAAAGGAACACATTTTTCCATATTTCATTTATTCATCTTCATAAACAACTAATATATTATCAAGAAAGTGTGCAGGAGGTGATATGTGGTCTTGATACCTAGCCCAACTCAAATACCATATTATAGACATAATGTGTGCACAACATCCTACTCTCCAACAATACAATTACAATAATATTGCAAGATTGCTTGCCTTCCAATTAGAGAGCTGTCTACTAAACTATAAATAAAATAAACCTTTCTGCTAATATGTCTTGATTGTATTTTTGCTCTATATAAAGATGTAGTATTTGAAGTAGACAGCTCTCTTATTAGGTCATTATCAAACTCTCTGCATACTTCTATTACATAGGAGCCATCTGCCCTTACATGTTCCCCATAATAGGAACGTGCCTGCTTTATTTGGTACGTTCCTAGAGAAATTATACAGTACGCCTTTGTACAGTTTTTTTCACTTGTGCGTAAAGTTTAATAAATAAATAAAAATAAAAAAAAAAATTAAAATCAGTTCATTATATGTAAGCCGAGGAAAATCTGTTAGAATATTTTCATTTACAATCAGTGGTCTAAAATTGGCTCGTCTTCTGTTTAATTGATTTTCCATTACATAATTGGCCAATCTATTTTCTGTGTACATATTCTGATTAATAATTTCCAGAATTTCCTCAGTATCATCCCGGTCAGTTAAAACAGGATGAAATGAATTTATAAGTGCGGCAGCCACTTTAAAATCTTCCATTAAATGTTTGCTTGCACGATTAAAAAAATCCTGTCGAAATAGTTTAAAATCCCTTTTAAATCTTCCATTCACAACTTCTACTACCCAACGGCAAATAGTGACTGCCCTTGACTTATTTGCATCTATTGTAGGTAACTGTGTTTCACCCTGTTCTAATGACGCGGGTACATATGTTCGATAACCACATGTGTTAAGTAAGGGCAAGGCGTCCCTAAATACCCTATCCAACACGAAAGCATCTTCAGCCTCAAAGTTATTTCTCATGACTGTTCCATCTTTAAATTCTTGTTTCATTATGACTGCATCTGATGTTGTAGCTGGATAGGGGCCCAAAACATCGATTATATACCCATCAGTACAAACCATTAAAAATGGTTTAACTAAATTCCTATACTTATGTAGGCTGTATGTGTCCTTTTGGTACATACAGAGTTGATATGACAGAGGGGCATTAAATTACACTACGTATACTATACGTGCATAGTATTAATTCGATACAGTACAAAAATAGAAAGCGCCAAAAATGAGATTTTTTTTTTCAAACAAACTAAATAGCTTAAAAGTCAGAGTGAAACGCACCACCCTTTATAAATAAATTTGACTGACCTTAGATGCCTAGGTAACAAAGGAGCGCGTGTGCGTGTGTGTGATCTCGTGGCGGGCGGGTGGGCGGCGGGGGCGCGGGGTGCGGGCCGTTTTTGACCGCTCGCGCTGGATTTTATGTTAGGTAAGGTTGTAAAGTACGCGCACACACAAAAACACAAAATTTTTAAATTCTCGATGTGTCCTCCATTCTTATTAATGCACAAATTATACCGACGGAGAATATTGTTATTAATTTTTCTAATTAAATCACTGTCCGTCGCTAAGCACTTTAATTCCCGTAATCTTTGTACTGCCAATTGTATGGTGCCGGTGTTCCTAGGGCAATTGCGCCGGTCACCATACCTTTCTCGGTATGTTCGCAGAGCTAAAGCTGCGTTTCCACGGCATTCACCGTAAATTAAAATCATGTCATCACGTCGGCGCCGGCTGTCGCTGAAAACCAGCGCTGGGGCTCTGTCTTGCATAGAGTCGCAGCATAATGCTGAGCGATAGCCGTTTTGCGTGGATGTGACGCATGTCAACCTATTCTTATTGTTTTTTTTTTTGTTTTGTCCATTTTTGCGTCATGTTTACCGCAAATAAACGTATTTTCTTTCTTTCTTTCTATGTAAGTGTATTCTCACGCCGTGTAAGTTACACGAGGCATTGCTGAACACTTTAATTATTACACACACACACAACCAACGTTTAATTACGTATCCTATCACAATAAAAACAGTCAATCAAAAAAAAAAACACTAACACTAAATAATAATAATCCCAAGTTACGTATCCTGTCACAATAAAAAAAGAAATACTGTCTTAAACTTATTTAGTGTCTATCACAATAACAAAACAAAATCACAATTATTGTCAGCGAGTTCGACAAAACATAACGGCGCCGCGGCGGCGGGGCTCCCGTGTTACGTAACGTACATCCCGGATGGATGACGCGTGCGCACTGAAAGAACAACTAACAAGTTTTTTAGCAAATTCGCAAGGATCTAGGATGCAATAGCAACACACTGACCTATTTCTATTCCTTTTACGCGCGGGAAAAAGGCGCGGGGGTTTTGCTATGATTGTCACTCTCATAGTGAAAGTGCAAGTGTGTGTGTATTTATTGCTTCGTGAAATATTTGGTTGTACTTGTGCGGCAACAATGTATATCTTATACTCGGATTATCGTTTTAAGGTGCATGACCTATGCGTATGAGATAATCAGCTGTTAGGAATATACATCGTGTTCAAACGTAACAAAAACTTAAAAAATCATTTGTGACTAAACTACTGCTCCTATTTAATTGATTTTTGGTACAGACCTTGAAAATGGTATCTAGTATAGACAGTTTAAAGGAAAGCCCCTCTGTCGTATCAACTTTGTATAATTACTGCTTTTCTGTACGTATATATATGTTCCATCACAAATAATTACTGGTTTATTAACACCATCGTGGGTTGATTTAAGCTATATTTGACTGCCGTGCAGCACTCCCACTAAACGTTTCTACAAATGGCGAGTGCATCGGAATCTCGAGAGAAGATCGACGGCTCAGATGAGCCTGAGAAAGAGGCAACCGCAAAACCAGGGAAACCAGTGAGCCTCGAACATCTGTTTGACCTACTGGGAACATTACGAACTGTTCTCGCTCGAAGCACCAACATTTGCATAGAAGAAAAAGAATATGGAGTGAACGGTTACGGGCCAAAATCTTGGCGACCAATGATAAATGATACGTTAACGCCGCGTTTCGACGTGGTATGCATCGGAAGAGTTCGCGTACCATATATTATACGCAAGCCCATATATGCCTCACAAGTAAAAGACATTGATAGTCTAATAAAAGAAACTCACCAAGCGCTCGAGAATGTAATCAGCAAGATGATGGTTTTCTTACGAGAGCCACCAACATTTTGACTCTTGGAACAACAGCGGTGCGAACCCAATTCATTGGGCTTCCCCTACTCCGAGCTTATGAATTCCGGTCTTAATCCAGACGTGATCAACAACGCCATACATCGATTCCTCAATCCCACGCGTCGCCTGGGCAATCATAATTATTCAGATGGATTTATATTCAATGGAATACCCATGCAAGATGCAATGCGCGATCTCTTTGAGATCTCTCAACATGAGATGCGCGTCTTAGCCGTAGCTATCGAAAACGAAGAATTGCGCACGCGACGTGAGATCCCTGATAACGTAAAGTTGCCTGTTCTTGGCAACAATATGCTTTTCGAGATAGTTATGAACCCGTTTCTCGTCACTACAATGTTCGAGTTCCTACCCAGACGAATGAGGTTCTCTGCGGGGCTCATTCTTGAACTACAGAAGCCAGACGTTATGTTAGGACCTATCGACATTAGTACCCTTCAGAAGACAGCTTCACTTTCAATAACCAAAGCAACATCCGTATCATCTATATTTTCAATCGATTTCACGCCCGATATGAGTGAAGCGATAAATGCATTCTTCATATCCTGCATCGTGCCAGGCCTGATTGAATTTGAAATAAGCTTAGATGATATATCTCCCGCTGATCATCCTCTGCGTGCACTATGCGCATGCCTAAGCAAACTCATCTTCGCACATTCCAACATTAATCGTTGGAACAACGCGACACCAAGAGGCGCTCGTGTTGTAGAACAAGCAATTGTTGACGCAGGAATGAGCGCTCATATTCTCACGTTTGCCCCCGGGATGCAGGGATTACCCTTGAATCGGGTTAACGCAGACTCCCAAGCGCATATAAATGATTTGAACGGCATCGTGACAACAGGAGGGGGCGGAGGTTGGCGTGAAGGCGACAATCAGCGATATGTGCCCCTAGATCCCGCCATACCATACGCGCATTGTTGCAATCGTCAGTTGTTCGTCCACGATATCGACACTGTCGCCGACCTTGAACATCCAGATCGTGTCCTACATTTTGGAGCATGGAGAGTTGCCGCTACGGCTAATAGCTTCCTCGCCTCCGCACATCGATACGGCGAAGATCGAAACTCATATTCTGGCGCCCCACAAGTTTTTAAATTGCTCGCTTCAAGAATATTCGACTTTTTTGCTGTCGTAAACGAATACAACTCCCATAACTGGTATTCGTCATTGAGACTCCCGAAGCTTCAATGAATGAATTATACGCAGACGGAAGCGAAGAACCCACTGTCGTTCCAATAAATGGAAAGACAATACTATATTTGGCGAAATCATTGTGTGGCTCGACAACCTTAGAGCGAAGAATACCCTATCTTTCACAAGCAAAAGCCGAATGCGCGATAGCTCGTGACTGCGCAGAAAGCGCAATCAGGGCACATATATTTGACGAGATTAATCGAGTTTATGCTGTTCCAGATAACTCTTTCAGAAGATCTGAGCGAGTTGAATTCATCGCTCCACATGAAGGACCACTCGCTGATCACATCGCCCTTTTGGGTCGAGCAGGACTTGCTTCTGGAATTGGCCGCTTTTATGAAGGCGTTTTACATAATCCCTTTACCGAATTGGCGATCAAGCTGAGCAACGTAATTATCGCCATTCCAAATCTTCTTCTGACTGTAAACTAATCTTTCTGAACCTAATCAATTCCTTTTTCGTTACTGGCCAAGTTCCAGAGTCTTGGAAATCCCAAATAATCATCCCAATTTTGAAACCTGGGAAAGACCCAAAAGATTCTACCTCCTATCGTCCTATCGCCCTCTCTTCTGTCTTGGCTAAAATTATGGAGAATCTCATCAAGAATCGACTTGAATGGATCTTAGAAACCAAAGGCTTCTTATCCAGTTCTCAGTTCGGTTTTCGAAGAGGCATGGGAACTCTGGACAGCCTGTGTCTTCATGTCTGATGTCCGCATCGCCTTTTCCAATAATGAAAGTGTTCTCGGTGTTTTCTTAGACATAGCTTCAGCCTATGATAATGTCCAACTTCCAATACTCAGGCAAAAGATGCTACAGCTGAGTATCCCTGTGAGGATGGTCAACATCATTTGTAGTCTCTTCATGTCCCGCTCTATCTCTGTCCGTCATCAAAACTACCTCTCCCCATCACATATAGTGTGGGTTTACCCCAGGGGTCGGTCTTAAGCCCCATCCTTTATAATATATACACACATGATTTGGAGTATTCAGTGAGTTGTTTCTGCAAAATCCTACAATATGCCGACGACATTGCTCTCTACTTTAATTCAGCTGCCCTTTCAGATGCCTCATCTCGCTTAAATTCTGCCCTTTTCTACTTAAACCAGTGGCTGACCGATCACGGCTTAAGTTTGTCAGTCTCCAAATGCAATGCGGTTGTCTTTTCTCGCAAGCGTAATATTCCCCTTATTAACCTGTATGTTGAAAATGAACCCATTTTGATCCGTGACAAAGTTAAATTTCTTGGCCATGAGGCCAAGAAATTTAACTTTGTCACGGATCAAAATGCAAATGAAAGGGCACGTAAGACATTAACGCCTCTTTCACATTTTTTTAAGATGTAATCTAGATGGTAGAGACCAGATAATTTTGAGTCAAGAATGATCTTGACTCAAAATTATCTGGTCTCTACCATCTAGATTACATCTTAAAAAAATGTGAAAGAGGCGTTAATGTCTTACGTGCCCTTTCTGGAGTTCGCTGGGGAGCTCACCCAACCTCTCAGAAAATCCTATATAACGCCATAGTTCGTAGTCACTTTGACTATGGAATCTTTCTGTTGGAACCATGCAACAAAATAGCCCTAGCCAAACTGGACAGGATTCAATCCAAATGCTTGCGTATTATCACGGGTGCTATGAAATGCTCCCCTATTAATGCCCTTCAGGTAGAATGTTTAGAGCCGCCCCTTCACTTACTTTCTTTCGGGGACAATGCAGAGCCTCAATGAAATAGCTTATGTACGTCGTAGACCTGAAGATTCGTTGGGCAGAAGATGCATGTACTATAGAAGAATCACACTGTGAATGTGCCGCTGGCCATGGATTGGAAGCACACTGCAAACATGTACTGATTTTGATGATAGGAATTGAGCACATGGTACGTTATAAATGCATCACCTTATACCAAGTATGTACACAGCAGCTTATGACATTTAAAAGGCCTAAACCATTTTATGCTTCTCCAATGGAGTGCCATAAAATTGGTAAGAGATCACAGCACCAGATAGCATTCAAGAATAAAAAGAAAATTGAATGGATCAAGACTGAATTAACTGAGAAAGAGCATCTAATGGGTTTTTTCCATAAGGTTTCCGATGAGCTCCTAATAGAAAAAGAGCTGACAATTATAACTTACCAAGGAGCAGAGTATCTCTTCCCGACAACTATGACCATGTGTGTCATGGATAACATTCAGTCGAGATTCTACATACAGATTTACATCGACATCAAAGAACATGAAGAAGGGATCCCTGGTCTCTTCGATTTTTACTTAAATCTCCACTCATTCATAGTCTATTTAAGAGACAAGTACAAGGCCAGATTCTTTGAGGTAATGAAGAATTGGGACGCATTAGCCATAGGTTTCATCGTTTCAGATGAAGTCAATGATATGGGATTTTGTACTCTTCGAGATACTCTTCTTAGTGAAGCATACGAAGTTATGGACTCGTATGATGCAGATAGATGGGTTAATTTTGTTACTGTTCATTCGTTAACTCAAAATCGCGATCAAGCAGCTCATCTTTCACTTTTCTTCTCCAATCTCTGTAAAAACTATGGCCACCCTATCTTACAACCTGCAGACGGGATAGCTAAATTAAGAGAAAATTCCAAAAAACAGATTGATTTTGATAAAGTCCTTGCAGAAAAGACATTGTGGAAATTCAGACAAACATACATGTTCTCATTTTTCAAGAAACGTGGACACTATCCGCACCATAAGATAATAGGACCAATCAGCCAACAGTTGAGCTTATGTCTCACGGACTCTAGACTCCCTACAACGAAAGAGAAACCTATGATCCCTCTTAGTGATTGGAGTGCAGTGTATCTAAAAAAGAACCACGATCTAGCTCTTGAAATAGATGAGAAAAAGCTGTTGAAGGATACCGCGTGTTCTCCGCCTCGTACTGAGTGGTTTATTCCCTATGATCCTTGCGCATTTAAGATACTCCATGGCCAACGAAAACCTAGAGGATCTGGAACCTACGAACCTAGAGTTCTTGCTCGATATCTCAAAGGTGAAGAGGGCGAGTTAGCTAAGAAAATAGGGGAACAAGAAAAACTGTATTACAATCATATGAGAGATGATATCGTGCAACTCTGTAGGAAAGAAAGAGAATTGAACGTACAAGGGAGAGTATTTTGTAAGCAAACATACGAGATGAGACTCCTCCAAGTTGCTTTAGAGAAATCTTTAAGTGATAATATCCTCCCGTAACTAAGAGAATGGACAAAGTAGCATCAACGATTTCAAAAGAGGGAAACTACAATATAAATTTAGATCTGTCGAAATGGAAACCAATTACAGAGATTAGAGCTCAACAACGGGATTTTTAACGAGTTGGACCAGCTCCATGGTAGGGAGAATCTTTATTCTGATTCCCATACCTGGTTTAATAGATGTGTAGTCTTACTGGGCTCTCGACTTACGCCTCCCAAGATTGGTTTGAATGGGGAGCCCGAACCAGGAGATTTCTGTCATTACGATCAGCTCTGAGGATTTGAAGGTATGAGACAGAAAGCTTGGACCCTAACAACCATTATGATTATCAAGTTAACTCTGGATGATTGCGACCTAATTGGTGAAACCATGGGACAAGGAGACAATCAAGTCATCCATCTAAAGCTGAATAGGCAGCAACAAGCAGATCCATTAAGATATGTATATACGATTGCTACTCAACACTCTAGATCATTACTGCTCCCTAGGGGGATTAAAAATGAAGTTAGAAGAAACCTGGTTCTCCCAAAATCTGCTCGAGTATTCAAAAAAAAAAAAAAGAAAAAATCCTTATCGCTCAGGAATGCTATTGTTCTCACTCACGGCGCTCGATCACACCTGGGTCGGTCGATGACTTGAATCCGGCTCGAAGGACCATATGTTTATTGCAATAAGGTTGTATTTGGTTTATTAGGACTTTTAGAAAAAATAGACGTGTGTTTGTCGCGAAGATTTATTTTCAACTAACTTGACAAATCGTTTGAGTGGACTGTATGTGTGATCATCTACATATCGATAGCTAGGTATAGATACGAACGCAACATTCATAAGTATGTAAGTACTTGCTTAAACAAGGGTAGAGATAAATTTTGATCCTATCAAAAATGAAGACATACCAGATTCCTATTGTGATTATGTTAAAAATTTGTTTATTAACTTTGGACCTACATCTGCGCCAATAAAACAAACTTTCCCTCCTGCTAATACATAATGCTGTAGAATGGGACCATTCGTTTTATTGTGAAACCACAGGAGAAGATCATTTGCTTCATAATCATTTACTTAAAAATCTGCGTCTTTCGAAAATCATGAATATTGAAATCAATACCACGCTCCAAAATAAATGCGAAGAGTGGAGGTCAGAAAAACACACATAACAGCCAGTGTATTTTATAATGTATGCCATTGTAAACCAGCAAATAAAAAGCATTTGGCAGAAAAAATTATGGAAACCAAAATATTTAATTCAAAAGCCACTATGTATGGTCAAATGCAAGAACCATATGCAATCAAAAAATTTGAAAATACATATGATGATCACCGACAGACAGATCACCAAGTGAGGTTTATTTTTATCAGAAAGCCACCAGCCAGACTTTTAAATGATGAATACACTATCGAAGTGAAATGTCCATATAGTGCGAACTACCAGGACATTAATACCACAAATATTCCCTACTTGGAACTTATTAATGGTGAGCTTTCATTAAAGAAAAATCATCCCTACTACACACAGGTACAGGGACAGTTATTCTGTACTAAAAGACTATACTGTGTGTTTATTGTGTATACAATAAAGGATTTGAAAATTATTCATGTAGAAAAAAATTGTGAATTCATTAATGACATGTTGGAGAAGCTAAGTGACTTTTATAATAGTTGTTTTAAAGGTATGATTTTGGAGAAATATTTGTACTGGTGTATTGACCTTAACATTTTTGGAAACAAAAATGTGTTGAATATTGAAACCTCTGTCAGCTAAAATTGTGTTGCCCGATTCACACTTAACTAACAAGTTACTGCGCTCTATTGTCTGTCTATCACTAGTGGATCCACCATAAGCTGGTGAGCAAAAAGACAACAATCCCCCTGGTGTAGCTCCTACTAACACCTTGAGAGTATTGGAATATTTGTATGTGCTCTCTCGCAAGGTCTGAGCGATCCAATTGGTCAAGGATGCGAAAACCTTTGGAGCTGTGCTCAGTCCGAACGGCAGGCATGTAATTTGGACTAACTCTCCGTCGTAAATAAGTCGGAAAAAACGTCTTTGGGACTTGGTAATAGTCACATGAAAGTATGCCTGGGAAAGGTCTATTTTGCAAAGCCAATCCCGAGTTTGGAGAAAATCCGGTATCCGAAAGATTTTATAAGTTTGAAACGATCTGTGAGAACAAACTTGTTTCGGCCAATTTTCAAGTTGAAAATTTATTTATTTATTTATTTATTTATTCATTAACACATACTTTGTTTTAACAGGTAAGACCCAAGCTAACAAAAGTAGTCATAAATTGCTAAAACCCAGTCCCAAGTAACGGGTCTGGGAAGGAACGCAGCTATACAGTGGACAACATACTAAGTGTCACCCTCTGGAATTCCGCCAAAGAACAAGAAAATATATCTAAACGCCGAGACACACAATTCAGTATTTGCATCGCTCGAATCACTGGTGCAAACTTCAAAACGTTAGTACGCGATGCCGGGACTTTAAACAGCCTCTCTCTCGGTCCCAACCGTAGCCTTCTGTCTGGAACAAGTAATCCCAACGATTCCAATATTTGTGGATTATTTAACATGCCACGAAAAACCATAAAAACATATTTTACAAGGGCGAGGTTGCGCCTTACTTCCAACTTATAGTACCCAACCATCCCTATTACAAATAGAGTTGGATACATAAGCGGGTAGAAAGGGTAGACCCCAAATTGCCTCAAGTACAGGTATCGGGTAAATTTATTTTGCAATTTTTCTAGCATCTGAGAATACTTCAACTCATAAGGATTCCAGATGATAGCACTAGTTTCCAAATTGCTTCGCACTAACGCATTGTAAAGTGCTTTCACTGCTGCCATATTAGTGAAGTCACGGGTTTCACGCAAGACAAAACCAAGATTTCTAAACGCTTTTTTGCACACCTGCACTACATGAGCCCGAAACGAAAGATCCCCAGTGAAAGTAACCCCGAGATCTCGCACTGACTCCACCCGCGATATGACGTGACCGTCCATACGATAATCATGACGTCGGGGTACCACAGCCCGCGTAAATGACATTACATTACACTTCGTCACATTGAAGTGTAGTTTATTCTCTGCACTCCAAGCTACCACCCTATCAATGTCCCGCTGGAGCCTTTCGCAGCTCGACTCGTCAGTGATACGCAAGAAAAGCTTGAGATCGTCAGCAAATAATAAACAGCTAGCTTCTTTAATGACTTCTGGAAGATCATTAATCATGATTATAAATTCTAAAGGTCCTAAATTTGTCCCTTGACTAACTCCTGTAAGGGTGGAATACGAGTCCGAGATGTAACCTGCGTATTCTACTATTTGCTTGCGGTTGCCCAAGTAGCTAGCAAAGAACTTCAAGAGAGCTGGGGTAAAACCCACTCCCGCAAATTTACTTATAAGTATGTCATTATCGACACTATCAAATGCCTTCCTGAAGTCGAAGTAAGCGACATCCAGTTGGGCACCAGTCTCCGAGTCCAGCACTGTGGTGGCTTGATTTAAAAAACACATTAAATTAGAATTAGTGCTACGGCCCGCCCGGAAACCATGCTGCGCATCGTTGAGCTGTGAGGCTACTTGCGAGTGGATAGTTGAACACAACGCGGACTCGAAGACTTTAGCAAAAGCTGACAGTACTGCTACTGGTCTATATCCGTTAACGTCCGTGCTTGGGGCCCCCTTTGGTACTGGAGTAACCCTAGTTAATTTCCAGCCGTCCGGGTACGAGCATTCTCGTAAGAAACTATTGAATAAATACATGAGCGGCCGGGCCAGTACTGTCCGACAGTCCCTAACCACGAAGGGTGGCACCCCGTCTGGCCCAACCGAACGCTTGGGCTTGAGGCGCGCGAGCGCGGCGCTCACCTCACCGAGAGACAGCTGTCCCACGTGAACGCGTGCGCCGCGCTCGGGCGCCCCCTGCCCAGCGGCAGCCGCATCCAACCGCGGTGACACCGCCCCGTACACCGAATGAAAATAATCAGCGAACGCTTGAGCGCACTCATGCTCTGGCAACGGCTCACTATTCCTAGTAATCCTTGTTGTACTTCGCTTCGAGCGCTTGCGTCCAACAAAACCCCAAAAAGACCTCGGTTCCTTGACAAATTGTTGCTCCGTGCGACTCTGATAACCACGGTATGCGGTACTGATTAAGTCTTTTACAAGAGAACGGTAGTGGGAAAATTTAGTATAATCACTGCCTGAACCAGTCTTCTTAAAAGATTTGTGCCACAAAGCCTTCTTCTTAATATGACCTATTATGTCAGCAGTGAACCAATCAGGGTAGTTATAACGAAAGCAATTACCCTTGGAGCTCTTTCTTGGAGTGCTATCATCCAAAATCCTATAAAATATATCATAAAATATTCTAAATGCTTCGTCGGCATTAGTTGTTCCATACAGAGAGCCCCAGTCTACCCCTGCAAGTCCCAGGTATAAAGAATGGAAGTCCGCCTTGCTATAATTCCATCGTGGTAGGGAAGTGGAAGCGTTTGGTACAGGGCAACCCGGGCTAGAAGTCACCCGCCTCCGACTTACACTTACTCGTAGCGGCGGGTGCTGCGGGTCAATGCATGACAAACACTCCTCACGTTCCTCATTTACGACAATGTCACCTACGGGCATAGTAGTTAGTACTACATCGAGCGTGCGATTATTGCAATTAAGAATATTATTACTTTGGCGAAACCCACAGAAGGTGACAAAGTATTCATAATAACATTGTACCACTTGGTTTGTTGAATACATATTTAAATCCGCTAATAATACTACTTTATCATAACTAACACATAACTGCTCAAGTAAATGGAACATAAACATATATTCCCTTTCAATAGTCTTAGGTGGAATATACGCAACACAACACAAAAACAAAAAAGTATTTTGACGGTATACTGTCGCACATACGATTTCAAACGGGTGGTGGTTCAAGCTAGTGTTATCGGGTAACGGTACTCTGCGTAAGTCTAGAGCACTGCGCGGTGTGGCGATCAGCATGACACCACCGTGTTTACGGCCATCCATACGGTCACATCTTATTATCGTGTACCCGCTTGGAGCCAGTTCACCATCATGTATCGAGTCGTTAATTCCAGTCTCGGTTATGGCTACCAAATCAACCATAGACCCTAGAATGTTGTTATAAAATGATTTTAACTTCGTCCGTAAGCCTCTAACGTTCTGATAGAATAAATCTAACGAGCACTTAGGTTTCTTGCCACTAGCTTGGACCACATTCACACCATTCGAGCACACCCGTCCTAACGTTTGCGATTGGGAACTATGTACACTAATATCAGCATCCCGACACTGTGAATCATTCCTGTTTCGTCGTACCGTACGTTGTTCGCTGGGAACATTCAACGACTGCGCGTGCACTGTCGCCGGTGAGAAGCTCGGAGCTCGTGTCTCCCCGCTGCCCGCGGGGATACCTCGGAAACCAATCGGACAACTTCACTCCTGCGGGCCACGCCGCCGGCGTGTTTATGCTCTCATTCAAGCTCTCCGGGAAAGCAATTACGAAAGCAGCGTGTCTAGTAGTCTTGATTGAACGTTTCTCTACAATATACTGCTCACAATTTTGAAGTTTATTCAAATAAGTGAGCACGTTCTGCTCCGTCGTCTCCGGCTTGAATGACCATGCCTGCAAATATTTTAGCTTTTCTACCGATTTAAGCACGTCATCCTCTTGTCCGCTGCCTGTGATCACTCGCCGTTTAGAACTACGTGGTGGCGCCAAGGGCCAAATTAGTGGACTGTATTTTGCGATGCGGAACAATAAGAATGACAAACGCTTGGTGATGGGTGATTTCGAGTTGCGGTGGGTGTGGGACAATAGAAGACAACCCGAAATAATAAGGAAGGAAGCACAAACCTTTTACGGGAGCCACGTGCTCGTCGTCGCCGGTGCACCGGTTCACTTTCCAGGTTCAGGGGCAGTTGGGCTTCTAATTACTGTCTCACACGTTAAACAAGAACACAGGCGGTTGAGTAAAAGTCTTATTATATGCGGAAATGCGGTGATTCCAAAGTTATCAATATTTTTAAGCGGTGCGGGCAAGCGCCATTGCGCGCGCGATGCGGTTCGATTCGGAAGTGTTTTCGCGACAAAATGACGAGCGAAATCTTCTTATTCACTCGCGAGGTATGTGCGGAAGGGAGATGGGTATAGGAAGTAGCGAATGTCAATCAGTTTTTGAATGTTGGCGCAACCATTCCCCCCGGGTTTGAAGGATCACCTTCAAAAACAATAAGCGAAACTAATCAAATAACTAAATTCTTATGCAACCTATAACTGCTAAACTATTCCTAAACTACTCGTATATCTAAAGCGTTGCAATAACTACTAAACTAAGTTGAAACCTGCTGCTGATTAGGCAGAGGACAGAGGCGAATAACCGGACGTAAATACGAACCGGTTGCGGTTTTAATTCTTACGATACGCGTAACTCCCTTTGAATCAGGGAAAACTTCCTCCACTACACCTAGAGGCCAGTGTAGAGGGGGCGCATTCTCAGTCATTAAAACTACCACAGTACCAACGGTAACTGGATTCGATGGAGTATTCCATTTTTGACGCGACTGCAGCGTGTGCAAATAATCTGTTCTCCAACGCCTCCAAAATGATTGAACTAATCTATCCAAAAGAGCGTGACGCTTTAGGAGATGCAGTCTGTCTTCATCGACATCCATAGCGGGCAAATACTTAAGAGGAGTCGTGGTTAGGAAGTGAGCCGGCGTTAAAGCTAAAGACTCTGACGGGTCACTAGATAGAGTTCGACACAGTGGACGAGTATTCATCACTGCCTCTATCTGAGCGAGTACAGTGCTCAGCTCCTCATACGAGAGAATCTGTACGCCTACAACGCGGAACAGATGCGACTTGAGGCTCTTAATGTTAGTCTCCCAATTACCACCAAAGTGACTAGCAGCGGGCGTATTAAAATGCCATTCAATACGGTTTTCGGCCAAAACATGAGCGAATTCACTCTGATAATACTTTGATCGCAAGAATGCGTGTAGCTCCGAGATACTACGGCGAGCTCCAATATAATTAGTACCGTTGTCCGAATATAAACGTTTGACGGGACCACGTCGCGACAGAAAACGCTTAAACGCGGACATGAAACTTTGCGTACTTAAATCACCAGTCAATTCTATGTGAACAGCGCGAGTTGTCATACAAATAAATAGACAAACGTAAGCCTTTGTAGAGCGTATACCACGACCACGGGTAATAGTTACTCTAAACGGGCCAGCGAAGTCCGTACCGGTGTGTACGAAAGGTTTAGCGGATTGAACAACACGACAAGAGCGATGATCGGCCATTTCAGGCGCAATAAATCGCGGGCGAAGCTTAAAACAGGGCACACATTTGTGCACTCTAGCACGAATCAAATTGCGAGCGGAAAGTATCCAATACTTCTGTCTAAGGATAGACATCAACAAGTCTGGACCTGCGTGACAATTCACCTTATGATGATAATCTACTATCAAATCTAAAACATGGTCCTTGCGGGGTAAAACTACTGGATGCTTTTGTTCAAATCCTAAATCAGAATTTCTCAAACGACCACCTACTCGAATGAGACCACTCTGCAAAAAGGGTTTCAAATGTTGAAAAGCGCGACTACAAGTTTTGTTGGACTCTAAACTACTAAATTCTGATGCGAAATAAAATCTCTGCAACTCACGAAGCACGACTGACTCAGCTTTATCCAGATCAGCGGCGGTTATATTACCGCGTGTGGACAGTAGTTTTAGAAAACGACAGACATAGACCACACAACGCAAAAGTCTCGACCAAGACGAGACTCGATTAGACAACGATAAAATAACCGACTCTTCACGTGGAACCGAAACTACAAGCGAATGTTTCTTCTCCTCGGGTAGTTCTGAAACGGCAGCTGGATTAAAAGGCTTAACCGGCCATTCCTCAAACATACTGTGAATCCAAGGCGGAGCGCAGAACCATAGCGGGTGATCTAAAATTTGCGAAGGGAGCAATCCGCGGGAGAGACAATCGGCGGGATTTTCTATACCAGCAACGTGAAAGAGATTTTGTGGTGGTAATTCGGACTGAATTTTAGCCACCCTATTGGCAACAAATGTGTCCCAGCGATGGGGCGAAGAATGTGCCCAACACAAAGCGACAGTAGAGTCAGAAAAAGCCATAATTCTATCGATAATAATGCGGTGCCTACAGGCATTGACAATAGAGCTGATTAATTGCACTAACAAAAGTATAGCGCACAGCTCCAGGCGCGCTAGAGAAACGACCTTGCGAGGGGAGACTTTGGATTTAGCGCTTATAAGACTAACCGAGACCTTATCAGCATTCAAAACGTGAAAGTAAACTACCCCCCCGTAAGCCTTTTCACTGGCGTCTGCGAAGCCTACGACAGTAACTATACTGTCGGACAATATACCAACATGGCGCGGAATTCTTATTTGATTGAGCAATGGAAGCTCTTTGCGAAAGCGAGCCCACAATTTAACAATATTGTCGGGCGCGGGGTCGTCCCAATCACTATTGGAAAGCCAAAGTTCCTTTATAAGTAACTTGGCGTATAAAACGACGGGAGCTACAAATCCCATAACATCCCATATACGTGCTACACACGACAGGATAATGCGCTTAGTACAAATTTGCGGAGTCGAACTAACCTTAAGACTGAACATGTCAGACGCGGGTGACCAACTTAAGCCTAGAACCTTGTGCGTATCATCACCATCAAATTCCTTCACTGAAGATAATTGATGTGATAGTGGAATCGAATCTAGAACGGTTTGCGAGTTACTTGTCCACTTCACAAGGTCAAACTGACCGGCTTTCATAAGATTTATTACTTGAGCGGCGGTCTCAACGGCCTCTGCCTCGCTGGCTACACTATAAACAAAGTCATCCATGTATAGCCCAGTTTCAATAGTATCTTTCGCTTTCGGGAATCTTTCACCCTCATCAGCGGCTAATTGCTTGATAGTGCGAAGCGCATGGAAAGGACTCGACTTAAGCCCAAAACAAACACGATTAAACTCGTAAACTTTCAAAGGTTCTTGAGGCGAAAATCTATACAAAAAACGTTGAAATCGGCGGTCGCATTCGCGAATACCAATAGAAAGAAACATTTGCCTTATGTCGGCGGAAAGCGCGACGGCAAACAAGCGGAAATTTACAATAATGTCAAATAAGTTACCTTGAAGGTTTTGACCACAATACAAAATATCATTGAGCGATACAGAAGTGCTAGTCTTAGCACTGCCGTCTAAAACCACGCGGAGCTTAGTAGTAAGCTTATCTTCTCTAACAACTCCGTGGTGCGGGATGATGTAAGATGGATGACCGCGAGTCTCGTCAGTCTCGGCGGTAGGCGCAGGTGAGATGTATCCTTTATCTAGGTATTCGATAACAACCTCATCATAGGCTTGCTTCAACTTCGGAGATGCTTGCATCTTACGTTCTAAACAAGAAAAGCGTTTTCCAGCGGAAGCGTAGGAGTCACCGAGCGAAAAAATATCCCCCTTGAATGGGAGCGCGACAACATAACGACCATCATTGTTTCGAATAGTCGTGCGACAATAAATCTCCTCAGCCACCTTATCATCAGGGCTTAGGATAGGCGGGACATTGACCTCTTCAATTTCCCAGAACTTGCGGATGGTGGACTCCAGCGGCGGCTCAACAGTGCAGCAGTGTGACACAGTCGAGTAACTATCTAAATGTGCGGGTGCGGAACCAACAATAACGAAACCTAGAACTGTTTCTAGGGCGTGCGGTGCGGGATACGACGAATGACCTTGAACCTTACGCGATAACTGGAGGTGCGGGAGAATCGATGCGCCGATCAACATATCGACGTCTCCAGGGACACAATAAGATTCATCTGCCAACGGTAGGTCTTTAAATTTGGTCAATAAAGACGTATCAACCGGGACAGTAGGCAATTGTTCCGTAATTTTATCTACGACAAGCGAATCCATATCAAAACAAATATCGGAATTAAAACGCGAGGCAAATTTAATTTTAATCGAACCATGAATGGCTGATTTTAAACCACCGAACCCCTTAACTACTGAGCGGGCTGGCCGATTATTAATATTAAATCCAAGGCGTTGACAACAATTTTGAGTTAAAAAATTACTCTGCGAAGCGCAATCTAACAACGCTCGAACAAGACACGGATTACCTACAGCATCATTAACAACAACGTGAGCGGTCGCGAGCACCACGGTAGTACACGCACTGCTTGCGGACATCGAACACAACGTGACGTCACTCACGGCGGTCTGCGAGCGGCCAACGTCGCGCGCTGGCTGCGGCTGCGGCTGCGAAGCGGTCGCCGAGTTCGCACTGACTATCTGCGACGACGTGTCACCGCTTGATAAACTAACTGTGCTCACATTGGATGCGGCATTATTAGAACCTTTCTCCATGTGAAGTAAAGTGTGGTGCTTTGAAGGGCACTTACGACAACTTTGACTACTATTACATGACGTAACCCGATGCTTGTCACTTAAGCAGTTAAAACACAAATTGTTTTCGCGAACAAACTTATAACGTTCATAAGGCGTAAATTTTAAAAACCCAGAACACTTGTACAATTGCGAATGTTGACTATTGCACAAAGAGCAAATGGATTGTACAGGTGCAGGTGCGGTATTCACATACGTATGTGTCGACTTTTGTGACTTCGAAGGCGCATCTGTTCGACGGTCGGATTTAGTAACTACCTTCTTCGTAACTTCATGGTTTGACGAAGTGCGTTGTAATATTTTAATATGATCGCGAACAAAACATTCTAAATCATTGAATTTTGGCAGTTTACTACTGCGATGGTTCATTTCAAATAAACGAACAGTTTCATTATCTAATTTCCTTAAACCCAAATACAAAAACAAAAAGTCGCAGAGGTCATCGACCTTCAGGTTCTTTACTGCGCGAACAGATGATGCAAAAATATCTAAAAACTTCTCTAAGTTATGTTCATTAGAAACTGTAATATTTTTCAATTCGAATAACTGATCTAAATATGCGGTAGCTACCAATCTTTTGTCTTCGTATTTCGACTTTAAAGTTTTTAAAATTAATGAATAATTTTCGGCACTAAAAGTAATGCCGGCACAAATAGTTTTAGCTTTACCAGTTAACTTTTCAACCAGATAGTGTAATTTTTCATGATCTGTCAAAGAGATGTTCTTATCTATAGTGTTTTCAAAACTATCTATAAACTGATTCCAATTGCGAATATCACCATTGAATTCAGGTATCTGAATGGGCGGTAATCTAGGTCGATCGCGAGTGTGATTTGCATGGATCTGATGGATAGACGGCATCTCCAAACTTCTCGCGACGCGTTTGATGCGACAGAATAAATCATCAAATGACGCCAAAGCTTGATAACTCACAGCGTATTCTGGATTTAATTCTAACTCTAAAACGTTAATATCATGAATTACGGATTCAAATTCCGTGCGCAAACTATCCAAATTTTCTACAGAACATAAGAACGAATCTCTAATGGCTAGATCAGCTGTTTTAAGTGCATTATCACAAATAGATTGCACGCGGGAAAATAGCATGTCTCTTTTAGCATATAAAAGTTTTAATTGAACTTTGCTATCCTTTGGAGGCATCGTGAACAATAGGTATTATGACACACTATCAATGCAGTAAACAAACAAAATAAAGTTAATTTTAACTAATAAGCGGTGAAGAACAGTGACGCGAACAATATCTAAGAACCTAAAGTGGGTAGACAGTTATAAACGTACTGCGAGTATACTAAACGAACTGTAGGTACTTTTAAATCAATTCTAATTTACCCATCAGGTTGTGTCTCTGTTTCTGATATACAAATACTTTTTGACTTCCGAATGAATTAACAGAATACTAACGATCTATAGCTACGTATGTAGGTATTACGAACGTACAATGCGTAGGTAATAGATGAACTATTTGCGAAACGAACAACGAATTGCGTTAGGTATAAGACTGCGGTGCGGTGCGTTTATTCCCTATGGAATAAATACTAATGCGATAACTACAACAAATATGTACCTAATTCAAATACCTATACTATCCGGTGAGAGGGACCAAAGAAAATGGTGGCGCCAAGGGCCAAATTAGTGGACTGTATTTTGCGATGCGGAACAATAAGAATGACAAACGCTTGGTGATGGGTGATTTCGAGTTGCGGTGGGTGTGGGACAATAGAAGACAACCCGAAATAATAAGGAAGGAAGCACAAACCTTTTACGGGAGCCACGTGCTCGTCGTCGCCGGTGCACCGGTTCACTTTCCAGGTTCAGGGGCAGTTGGGCTTCTAATTACTGTCTCACACGTTAAACAAGAACACAGGCGGTTGAGTAAAAGTCTTATTATATGCGGAAATGCGGTGATTCCAAAGTTATCAATATTTTTAAGCGGTGCGGGCAAGCGCCATTGCGCGCGCGATGCGGTTCGATTCGGAAGTGTTTTCGCGACAAAATGACGAGCGAAATCTTCTTATTCACTCGCGAGGTATGTGCGGAAGGGAGATGGGTATAGGAAGTAGCGAATGTCAATCAGTTTTTGAATGTTGGCGCAACCACTACGTGTTTTGCGCGCCGGTTGCCACCCTTCATCGGAAGTATCGTTTTCCTGGCGCGTTTCCGCTGTATTCGTGGCCGGACACTCCAATGATGATAAAGAAGCTTTTGTGGGTAGATTGGGATTCACATTTGTAGAAATACCCGTCTTCGGCAAATTATTTGTGTCACCATCGGTCGTTGGTTTTGCAACGGTTGACTTTTTTGCAGCGGCTGCGTAATCACTTTTAGCTTTAGCACTGGAATTAACCCTCGCTTGCCGCATGGGTCGCTGGGTAGTAGTTGGAATCGCTGGCTTCTCTTGTCCGCCTTCGGCATCCGCTAGTTTTGGAGGGGCTGATATCGGCGTACCCTCAATCGCTTTCGTTAAAAATTTCAACGTTTCTTCTTGCCTGACGATAATAGTGCTTTGCTCATCAATTTTGTACTCGAGAGCAGTGATTTTTGTCGTGAGTTCACTAACCATTTTATGTAGCTGGCGCACTACACCTTCCAGGGCCTTTTGAGCCATTATTATATTTTTAAAATACGTAAATACTGGGAGCTGTACTACAGTGAGCGAAGTACCCAGTAGTTTGAAATTGGCCTGCGCATGACAGTATCCGGGTACGATAGGCTGTGTAGGCCCATTGTAATAGACCGCTCCCTTCGGAAGGCGGTTGTTAGGTATAGATCCGCTAGGGCCTGCTTGAGAGGCGAGGCTAGCGTTATTTGATTTAGGTGGAAAAAATGCTTTCTTAACCCCACCGATTTTCTCAAGAGCAGCCGTGAAGGAGTCGGCATTAAAAATATGTTGGCATGAAGGCGGAATTTTACGTAAATTCGTTTTTATAAGAGGGTCTCGTATGAATTTCATTATGCCGTCACGTCTCATCTGAATTATCTCGGCTCTGTGTCCGCATAATAATTGCAACAAATCGGATGACACTTTATGTACATCACCATTTAAAAATGACTCAATAATCTTTTCTTGTAAATTTTCAAAGTTCAAATCTTGTTGATCTTTTGCCCATGTTAAGAAACTTTTGATGGTTTCTTGCAGAGCTTCTGTAACTTTCAATAAACAGAAGGTTTGAGCAGCATAGGCCCTATCCACTTGAGCCAACTGTCGCGATGCCTCATAGGCTTTAATTTCGTCGTTAATTTCTAATTCTACGAAACCTGGAGAATGATTATATATTTTTTGTGTATCCGGCATAACGAACTTCACACCAGTGGCTATTACCAAAATGCTGAATACTGTTTAAGGCAGTTAAAAAGTCATTAGGGGCTACAGGAACTGACGGATCCTTTAATTTAGTCTGAATAGCAAACTCAAAAGAGGGTTCTTTTGCAGCTTCACTAGAACTACCCATACTTTCTTTATTATCAAAAACTACTCGCGGCTTTCGTTCAAGTCTATACACGATTCATTACACCCATCCACAGGACCGGTAGGATTGTATGTATGATTACGTGCAAGTAAATCACGAAGCTCACCTACTTCCCTGAATTTATCGTACCTACTGCCCGTACGTCGAGATCGTTTGGATTTTCTATGACAGTGGCGCCTTGCACGTCTTCGTTTGCGGCTCGCCGAGTTACCTGTACTACTAGGGCTTGATGAGGTACTAGAACTACTGGATGAACTGCTAGTCGATCTGTGGCGAGACGTTCTAGGAGCCACTGACACTTTACCAGGATTGATTTTAGAAGGCACAGCCTGGTTATCCATCCTTACTAGGATTTGGTACTCCAAATAAATCGAAAGAAATCCGCTATAGAAATAATTCGCCACGCAATCAGAAATTTTTGGGAAATATAAAAATCTGAGGGTAGACAAAAACAAATATAAATTCATACAAAAGACCAATCAGCAATGATCGCCGACCATTTGCTAGATTATATTATAATGTAGAAACGAACAGTATAACTGTTAGGAAATACTAATAATTGAATAAACACACATGTATGATGTTTACAGCTTTTCTGATACTTATTTAACCTCAAATAAAATTCGGTTATCAACAATAGTAATGCAATTAGATTATCACTTAGATTATATTCTTAAGGGAAATATGTATTAACACAAGCCTAGATTACGACGAAATCACGCAGGCACAGGCAACAGATGCTTAAATGTCGCACATGTTGGCAAACCCTCGAGGCAACATTATTTTACTACAAATTCAATCACCATTATGTAAAAGAAAAAATTATTGTAATAATACAAGAAACCATGTAAGGCCATACATTCCATTTCAGTTTCGAAAGCTGTTCATAACATTAGCCACCCAGGCGTTAAGGCCACACGAAGAATGATCATAAAGTCGGTATTTTTGGCCTGACATGAATATAGACATCGCCAAATGGGCGAGATCGTATATATTATGTACTATTGGAAACAGGAACAAAAACGATATTATGAGGACTGCATCAACAACTATAATAATTTGTGAGAATATCCATAGAAGATTCAGGGTCGATTTAAAAAAAAAATCTTCCTTCATTAAATAATTATATTATTGAACATTTTTAAATATATAAAAAAAAACAAATTTCTATACCTACCAAGTTATGACGGACACTGTAAAAAGAGCAAGTATTCCTTTATGTCAAATGATATTATCAGAGGATCATGATTCATGACATGATTTCTATACGTAACTGGCTAAGTTGGATTCAAGGAAGGACGCCACCTAAACAAGTAATACAGATGATTCAACAGCCATGATTGGGGCAGCCGTTCAATCTTTTACAAGATTTACTTCTACCCAAACTTATCTCGAGCATGCTTTTAAAATATTAGAAGGAAGTGCAAGTGATTTACCAGAATGTTTCCTCCGCTAAGATTAATCATATTTTATTAAAAAAATATAATTATATTATGATATAATTAATTTATTATAATTATAATATATCATTGAAACTATAGGGGAAGCGGGGGCATGACGGGGACGCGAGGTAAGACTGGGTGACGCACACATACAAGAAACTAGACTCTTGCGAATAGAAAGCAATAAGCCAATAGGAAGCCATACTCGATCAACCGTCAGCGCGACAGAAACAAAGAGTGGGAGTGCACGCGTTTTTTGTTTACAAACGAAAATCACGTTGTGTGTCGTCGATTTAATTTTACGCAGTTAAAAACGTCTTTACTGTAAGGTAATTATGACCACCCAATTTATGTCTTTTCTCGTATATGGTTGTTAGTGTTGTTTACTTTGTTGTGGTAAAATTGGACAAAAGTTCAGTTAATATTTTTTTTTGACAAATAATTTTTTTCTAAATCAGCCTTTGGGGCAAGACGGGGTATTGAGTATAGGGGAAACATGAGGAAGTGGGTCTTCGTTTAGGTATCTATGTTTATAAATCTCCCATCCGTGCAGTGTGCCGCGATCTTACATCTAGCTTTGAAAATGCATCCCCTGGTGATATTTTGCGAATCCCTTCGGTCCAACGAACTGAATAGAGGAAGCAATACCGAAGAGGAAAAACAGCCGTCATTACTTCAACCCCTTATAAAAATGATCTGGAGAATATGAAAAAACTGAGCAAAGTATCCAAACATAATGATCTTCAGCTCAAAAAAAAAATGCTAAGAAAAACAAAAGACTACAGTTGCAGCCAAAACGAAGAATAACGATGATGAAGATACAATTTGTCTCTATTGTAATGATGAAAATTATACTTTTCTGAAATCATCCGAAGGTTGGGTAGGCTGCCAGCTTTGTGAACGTTGTGCTCACAATGCTTGTGCTGGTGTGGATGATGAAAACACCGAAGAAATTCATATTTGTATTTATTGTGATAATAATTAGCTTACCCCATGGTAAGGGGCAAGATGGTTTTTCGCAAGTTCCTATTAAATAATTTATTTAAAACAAATGCTATAAGTTCATCTCCCAAAGACTATGCCAAATTGTAGTTAGATTAATAAGACATTGTGCCATTAATAAATAAGAATAAGAAACGTAATGATTGTACTGTATTTTTCATGCCCCCCCTTCCCCTAAGTTTATGGTAACTGAAATAAGAAACATAAGTTTGAGACTTGATATTATCCTCTTAATATCTGGAAAATACCGCGTCAATAGTGGTCCCATTCTCACCTAGCATTGTGTCTAAAAAAGATAGAATCAGTTATGAGCAGTTAGCAGCTAGTCTACACGCATACGTCTAGTCGCACGCACACAAACACCGTGCCGAAGTCTGCCGAACTGAAACGACGTTAGACGATGCACGGCCACAGATTACTAAATAGTTACTACGTAACAGATACTTCACTCAGTAGAAAATTTCCAATACCTATTGCTATAATAGCCTACTCCGTCGCGTCAGCAACCGCTGCATGCTAAAATGTGCCTAAATGCTCAAGCGGACAGCTGTGATTGCTTCGCACCGCGCGATCCCACGGCAATCGCAGGGCTGCCTCTTCGATAAAATTAAATTAACATAACTATTTGTGTCTATTTTATTGAGAACTGTGAATATGTTCGGTAGTTTAAAATTGTATCGTATAAAGGTAAAATATGTTTTTAATAAATTGGTGCTGACTGTAATAATTTTGAAACGACAAAAAATGGTAATAATTTATCACTTAACTTTCTTCATTGACAGGTAAATGGAAAAATATTAGGTGTTTATCCCTTCTTTTACTTGATTTGCACCCATCTACTGCACATAAGGCACCAGACGGCATTGTAGGTACCCGTACAAACGAATGCAATGATTAAAATTGAATAACGTGCGTGCGCTTCGCTTGCGAAAACCTCACTGAATATGGTACGCAAACGGCCCGAGACCGCTCGGCCGGGCGGTAGGTAATTATAGCACGCAAGTACATGGAGTGACGGAGTCCTGGCATGGCTTTCAATGCCGTGCCGCTGTGCCGGTCGGAGTGGGGGGTGTTAGGTTTTATTTTAAATATAATATTAAGGCAGCCTTTACTATACAAAAGCGAGCATTAAGAACCATGCTTCGTTTAAACCAGCTGGAATCATGTAAGGAGTATTTTATAAAACATAGAATTTTAACGGTACCGTGTCTTTATATTTTAGTTCTCCTTACACATTTAAACAAAAACTTAAACGAGTTTGAAACGGACTATGAAAGAAAAAATAGAGTAGATACTCGCAGAAAAGATCTTCCTACTATTCTGCAGGCAAAGCTTAATGTTGTCAAACACTCGTCACGCGTGCAGTCTGTCAATCTGTTTAACAAATTACCCCCAGAATTAAAGAATATTCAGAATGTGAACATTTTTAAAAATAAACTGGGCTTTGTTAATCAATAAAGCCTATTACAGCATTGACGAATTTTGTAATGACAAAAATCTTAAAACTCGTACTTAAATCAAATAAGTGTTATTGTAGTGTAAGTGTAATTGCTCTTTGACTTTTTTTATACTTGATTAATTTTTTGACATTAAATGTATTTTTGTAGCATTTTGCTAGGGATTTTGTTCTGTATCAATAATAATATTAATGTTTATAAAGATAGTATTTTGAATTTGGATAGACGTTCTAACTTCGATGATCGGTGAGGAACTAGGTTACCTACTTGTATTTTTTTTAATGTTGCTTCTTTTCTACTGTGCAAATATTTTCGACACAAATGTATTTTTGTTATGAATAAACAACTTGAACTTTTTGTTATGGAATTTATTGATTCGGGCGCCGCACTCAAAGCCCGCGATAAAAGCGATGCAATAGCTTAAAAATATGATGTTTGATTACTGTTCCGCCGTTATTAATTCTGAAAAACAACACATTGATGAAAACAACAGAGTAGAATTATACAAAAATATATATTACTTGCCACACTTTCATAATACCCTTGTAAGGCTTTTAAATAAATTGCCAATGTGGGGCAGTGTTATAAATTCATTTTTAATGCAGGCTATGAAAGCCCAAACTCTTCAAGTTGCGAAAGTTATAGACTCCAGAAATGCTTCAAGAAATTTTGATCCACACTAATTCGCCAAAGACAAATTAAAAGTGCAGCAAATAATCCTAATGGTAATGCTTCTTCTTACATGCAAGAAACCACTATATGTGAGTTGAAAGCATTTATTGGCTTACTGTATTTAGCTGGCTTCATCAAATCTAATCGTCAAAATTTTAAAGATCTTTGGCGAACTGATGGAACTGGCGTTGATATATTTTGTACCACCATGTCACTGCCGAGATTCAAGTTTCTTCGAAATGCTATACGTTTTGATGACAAATCTACAAGAGAGCAGCGTAAACAAATTGATAATATGGCAGCCTTCAGAAGCATTTTTGACCAGTTCGTTCAACGCTGTCAAAATGCGTACTCTCCAAGTGAGTTTCTGACTATCGACGAGATGTTACTAGCATTTAGAGGTCGATGCCTGTTCCGCGTCTACATTCAAAACAAGCCAGCTAAATACGGCTTAAAAATTTTAGCTCTAGTCGATGCAAAAAGCTTTTATGTTATGAATTTGGAAGAGTACGCAGGCAAACAACCGTCGAGACCATTCGACCATTCCGTCGTCAGTAATATACCATTTGAGGTAGTGGAGAGACTCATTCTACTAGTTTCTGGTACACACCGAAACATAACATTTGATAATTGGTCACTGGATATGAGCTAATGCTCCATCTACTAAAGGAGCATCGCCTTACGTCGTCGGTTGGAACTGTAAGAAAGAACAAGCGACAGATTCCTGAATCTTTCATTAGAACTAACAGGCAACCTAACAGTTCACTCTTTGATTTCAGAAAGATATCACACTTGTTTCCTATGCGCCAAAGAAAAACAAGGTGGTTCTTGTTATGTCCACCATGCATCACGATAATTCTATAGATGAATCTACAGGTGAGAAAAAAAAACCTGAAATGATAACATTTTATAATTCGACCAAAGCTGGCGTTGACGTGGTTCACGAATTGAGTGCTCATTACAACGTTAGTCGCAACAGTAAACGATGGCCTATGACTTTGTTCTACGGTGGTTTGAACATGGCAGCTATCAATGCTTGCATAATATATCGAGCAAACAAAAACGTTACGACCAAAAGAACAGAATTCATTCGTAATTTGGGCTTATCAATGATTTACGAACACCTACATTCAAGAAAAAATATATATATTCCAAGATACATCCGCCAGCGAATCGAAGAGCAGCTCGGTGAGCCCTCACCTAGACCTGCAATTGTACCCGGATGATATGTTATAAGATGATACAAGATGCCAGGATTGTCCACATATGAAGTATAGAAAAACTAAACATTCCTGCAATGCTTGTGGCAAGCCTATATGTTTCGAACATGCAAAAAATTGTTCCCCAAGTTAAAAATTGTTCCCAAGTAGCAATTCTGTGTAGAGAACCTACTTCCCGAATCGAAAGAGGAGTTCGATTAGCGATGTTGCCTTTCAATGATGCTACGTCCGCGACTATTTCAAAGATCGTTAGAAAACCCACGACTTCGCAAACACGTTTGCAGTCGACGTCTCAAATGAGATTGCTCGATCACGGTCAGAACGAGTTCTTCGAATTCACTGACCAGTGTCGTTTTGGACTTGCCGCCTTTCACGTCAGCGGTCCAGGCCGTGAGGTCTGTGTAACCACGACTCTGCACGAACGTGCGAAGAATAATCGCATCCGCGTTATCATGCCTTCCGCGATTCCAAGAAGTATGGTGTATCTTTCAAGATCAGACGACATCGTTCCAATGTTGAGCGCGGCTGCACATAGCTTTACTACGCGCTCAATACATCGGTATCTTCACGAGTTTAATATCTTTAGAAGCTTTATTGCGGGAAAAGCTAATAAACTAATAAATGAGCGACTCGAAATGATTGACCGTACAATGTGGGCAAATACATGTCGATATGTTGCAAGACAGAAAAACAATATTTGCAATACTTTGACATGGATAAAGAATTTATTATTCATGTTAATGACTCTGATTCAGACGAAAGCGACTCTGTTGAGACGAGTGAATAGTGATACTTTTTTGAACCATAAATATAATGTTTTGAATACTATCATAACTGTAATTATATTTAATTGTAAAATAAACAATTCAAAAATTATTATTTTATTTTAATATATATACTGAAACCCATAAATCACCAAAACGATGTATTCAATGTTCATTGCAGCCAGCACTATACAGCTGTGCGAACGAAATTAGCCATGTGGAGACCTTGTGCCCAGATTTGAATTATTTAATATTTCCGACCATACGACGATATTAACGACATTTTCAACATGAAAAACTTGACCTTCACAGAATTAATTTGAAACTTGAAAGACAACCATGATGAGACAGACAAACGTATTGTGTTTCTTGATTCCATTTTTTTATACAGAAGTCAAACAAAATAATTTTAATTATTACTCAGACATTTTGTTTTTATCATTTAAGATTTCGTTTTTATCACAAACAACATGCATCCTTTATGACAGAGAATCGAGACTTCTTGGTCTCGATTGTCTGTTATAAAGGATCGCTTTGAAAGTTTTATTGATACATTTTCCATCCACTATGAAATGATTTGTACATGTCTATGCTACTGATCCAATATGGTAATCTTTACTGAGAATGTTGCAATCAAACTTCATAGCAGCCAGCATATTATAGCCAAAGTGCAAATAAATCCCCATTGTGGACAATATGTGACCAGAGATAAATTAAAATATTTTGACCATAATGTGACTATATATCAACGCCAATTTCAACAAGAAAACTTTTATAGTGATTTATTAGATTTCTTTTTAAACTCAAACAGTCGATTACTCATCATCATTTTGTTTTTATTTTTAATGTTTAAGATAGAACCAGCCAATGACTAGCAAAATAATTATCACAGATGGTTGCCTAAATAAAGAAAATAAAAAACAATCCTTGAAGACAGACAATCAACCAAAAAGCGTCCAAGCAATACTCATTGGATCTCCCTAAAACCAGACCAGGCTGCACACGTATTGAAAGTTTCTGAATGTAAACTACAGCTGTCACTGTGAAAATCATTACTAAACAATAGTTGTTTGGGTCAGTGGGTCGTCTTAGGGGCGGAGTGTGAGTTGGAGTGTATGTACGCTTACACACTTACACTACGAGTACCAAAAACGAAAAAAATTTTTAGATTTTTTTTCGAAAAGGTTTTTTTTTAAAATATACTGTTTTTATTGCAGCATCTTATTAACCTTATCTATAGAAACCAATTATGCTCTGAGAAGCATGGACCTACGAGGCACCGTTTCCGAGTTATGGGTCTTTGATTTTTTTTATTTTTTTTTTATAAGATACTCTATATTTCCAAAATGGTAGCTCGGATGAAAATCTTTTCTGGAAAGAAATTGTTGCTCTAGTCAAGAACTATGAGATGGTGTAAAGAAACAACGTTCGAATGCTAAGTCTAAGACCGTCTGTCGTTAAGGTAAAGTTTTGACCTACCTATACTCAAAATATGCGAATTATTGGGAATTCTCAATACTCCATATGCGCCAAAATTTTGTTCTTAATATTATAATTGTTTAGTTTTTCTGTTTCTAGTGTATTTTTAGTACTTAATTCTATATTTTTTTTATTTTTACTTGTTTATTAGTTCTAGTTTTTTCATTTATTTTTAGTTTAGATTGATTTAATTTGTTTTATTATTTAGCTTATAAGTTTTTTTTTATTTCTTATTAGTTTTAAGTTGTAGTTTGTAGTTAGTAGTTTTAGTAGTGTATATTTTATAAAATATGGATCCATTTGCACTCATTTTGGAACGAAATTTCAGCCTGTGGAATTACGCCGCGACTATAACATCCGAGCAAAGAGCCATTGAAGCAGCAAAACGGTGGCTGTTAATTCCATCGCAGACAGCGCGCTGCCCAACATGTAGGCGTCCTATGAATGCGGAACGAAATATACATTATAAGTTGGGATTTAGATGGCGTTGCAGAAGGGCAGGCTGCAACGTCATTATGCACGTCATTGAACGCAGCAATGTGTCGATACTTAATACGCTCAGAATTTTGCTACACTTCTTTCGGAGAGACAAAGTGTCACAGGCTGCTATAGACGTAGGGGTGACACGCAAAACGGACATACAGGTATACCATTTCCTACGCGAGGTCTGCGAGGTAGCCGAAGCTCATGACCGGGATATGATCGGCGGACAACGATATAGTGGAGGTCGACGAAACCCATCTTTACACTAATAAATACCACAGGGGTCGATTATTGCAGCGGCAAACGTGGTCATTTGGTTGCATTAGTTGTCCTACAAAAAAAATCACGTGGAGCAGATACCCAACAAAAATAGGGCCACATTAGATCCAATAATTCAACAAAATGTTAGACCTGACTCCTACATTATGTCTGACCACTTGAGACTGGGTGTGCGTGGACATTCCAGTGTCAACCACAGCCGACAATTCACGGCAGGTCTGTCACAATCACAATCCCCGTGGATCCGTCTTGGGATCCCAGTACCCGACACAAATAATGTTCGGTGCAAAGTGCACACTAATACAATAGAGCGGCAATGGCTAGAACTAAAACGTCAATGTCGCACCTGTAGGAGTCAGCGGCGGTTAAAGTGGTACATGGGCGAATACATGTACCAGCAAAATGTTTTAAAAAGCCTACCCACGGACGCTGCTAGGTTCCGCCGGTTGCTGCGTGATATTCATAGGATATACCCAGGACTAGGAAGGAATGGTATACAAATTCAAAATTGCCGATGTGGGCCCACTTGACCCCGCCATAACTCGGAAACGGTGCGTCGTAGGGCCATGCTTCTCAGAACCTAAATGATTTCTATGGTCAAGGTCAACCAGATACTGCAATAAAATTGGTACATTTACGAAAAAAACTTTTCGAAAAAAGCAAGTCCTCGCTCCATAGCGCCCCTAATGCTACACTCCAACCATTGTTTGATTTTGACAACTCTTTTCCCCACTATGCCATGGCTTGTAAATGTAATTCTATGCTCCAATAAATTAATCTTCCTTGAATCAGAATGTTGTACTTAATCCTCATTAAGTCATTACAGACAGCACTACATAACCAGTGCAAAAAAACACTGCTGTGAACAGTGTGACCGGAGGTAAATTAAAAAAAAAAATCAACCATATGACCATAATAATTAGCAACAATTTCAACAAGAAAACTATTCAACACCAACAATTTCAACATGAAAAACTTGACTTTTTCCATAGAATTCATTGAAAGACAACCATGGTGGGACGTGGATATTTCGTATTGTGTTATTATCTTGATTAGATTTTTTTTGACAACACTCGATCAGTTTTTTACTCTCATACATTTTGTATTTAACATTTAAGATAGAACTAACCAATGACTTATGCCAGAAAATTCCAACAGAAAACGATTCTTTCATACAATCTACCAAAAAGCGTCCTAAAGCTATACTCATTGGATCTTCCAAAACCAGACAAGGCTGCCACACATATTGAAAGTTTTGTGTGTACTAAAGCTGTCGTCACCATGTCAACCATTGAACAGCTCTTTTCTCGCCATGGCTTGTAGTTACACGTCTTCTCCTTCATTCAGAATATTGGATCTCATTTTTATTACAGAGAGCGCTATGTAGCCAACGTGCAAACAAAATCATTGTGCAGACAGCAGCAACCAAGGACAAATTAAAACATTTTTAACAGACTTCAAAAAAGGAGGATGTTCTCAATTCAGATGTTTTTTTTTTTTGACAATAACAATTTCCACAAATTATTTCTTTTTTTTGTTTTTAACATTTGGGATAGAACCAACCAACGATTTAACGACAGACAACAGCGACCAAGGACAAATTAAAACATTTTTAACCGACTTCAAAAAAGGAGGATGTTCTCAATGCAGATGTTTTTTTTTTTTTGACAATATTAAGTAGGTACATTTTCAACAAAAACAACTTGACAATTTCCACAAATTATTTTTTTTTGTTTTTAACATTTGGGATAGAACCAACCAACGACTTAACGACAGACTTAACGACAGACAGCAGCGACCAAGGACAAATTAATACATTTTTAACAGACTTCAAAAAAGGAGGATGTTCTCAATGCAGATGTTTTTTTTTGACAATATTAAGTACATTTTCAACAAAAACAACTTGACAATTTCCACAAATTATTTTTTTTTGTTTTTAACATTTGGGATAGAACCAACCAACGACTTGTACCAACCAACATTCCTTCAACCAACGTCTTGAAAATATCAGCAAAAAAACGATCCTTTAAGACAGACAATCGACCAAGAAGCATTTAAGTGACACATTTTAGATCTTCCAAAACGCAGACAAGGCTACATGTGTCTATCATTGCACAATCATTTGATATTGACAGCACTTTTCTCCACTATGCTGTGGCTTGTGCATGTGATTCTGTGCTACTGACCCAAAAAATCAGAACTTTGTATTCAATCTTCATTGCAGACGGCACTATACAAATTGCGACCAAATTCACCATTGCGTGCAGCATGACTGCTCACATATAGCTCAAATCTTCAGGTTCACAGTAGGTAGACGTAATGACCAACTGTTGAACTGCCATGGCTTCATCATGTTTTTTTGTCTATTTTTCGTTTACAGTGAACATTCTCTTCTGGGTCCTCCACAGTGGAAACAATTTTCCTGAAAAAAAAAAAACTAATATTAATATCTAGTAACTTAGACCAGTATTGTGTCATTAGACCAGTGTTGTGTCAGTATTGTATCATTTCCTAGATATTTATCCCATATTTTCAGATATTCGTTATTTGAACAAACGTCCAGCCATTCAGCGGGATTGTCCGAAAGGGTTACCGCTGGCCCGGAACATAAAGGGCTAAGAAAGGAACACGGGTGGGTTTTAGTCAGTAAGAGTCTGACACTCCCTTCCGCTCCACCCAGAGCGGGAGGATTCATTTGATGATTTCCCATCCTCAAAAAAAAAAAAAAGCCAGTACTCTTTTTTATCATATTTTTATGTTTCAAAGCATCATTTACATGCTACTCTTTTTTATCATATTTTTATGTTTACCTTTTTTATCATATTTTTATGTTTCAAAGCATCATTTACATGACCACTAAGCATTTCATTTTAGTATGACTGTTTGATTTATACCTAAGTTAAACCTACATGACATTTTTAAGAAAACTATAATCTGAATGTACCTATAACAATAATATAATTTAATTTAACTTAATATCTATTTCATATTTAATTTAATTTTTCTGATACTATGGGTGTACGTGTAAAAAAAAACTTGCCTGAAATAAATTAATTTACATTTTTTTTTATTTAATTTATTTCGAGCTTCTAAGACGACCCACTAACCCTTTTATTTACTTACTTACTTTTATTTTGGATTTGTAAGGTACCTACTTACCATAATATCCAAGATGAAAGTAAGATACATAAATAAAGTTTGAATCGGCTGTACCAGCCACCTTGTGAAGATCATGGCTCCATATTCCTATGACTATGTTATTTTAAGGACACATACCTGTTGATTCTCTACTCCTACCATTGCAGCGCGCAGTAACGGCGGCAAGAACAGCACTTCTGAAAATTGAACAAAAAAAAACTTAAGTACATAAATCTAATAGAAAACAACGAAATCACGTCTATTATACATTGGTACTGGGATGTAAATATTGTATTGTAGGCAAATCGTTTTAGAACTTAGAAGAAATTACGAGAACAATTTGGGAAAACCGTTGGTACCTATATACGTAACGGCTGGCAGGCGTTGTACAACGGTTTTCTGTACTACTTTAATACCTGGAGACCTGCATTCTGAGACCCACTGACCCTGAGATTACTTATTTTTCAACTGAATCAACAATAAACTGTATAGTTATCAACTTATCACAGTCAATTGTTTTTAGATTAATTAATTGAAGACTCGTGATCGACATCAAACAAAAGCAATTTTACAAAAAAGGAATGAAATAATCACAGATCGCGTAACTAGGTCAACCTCAAATCAGTTTTGAAATAATAACTCATTTAAATTCTACTTACCTGTTGTACTAAAAAGTCCTGTGTTACCCAGACCGAGCGAAACTGAAACTGACGACGGGCGGCCGGCGGCAGTGTTGCCAACAGCGCTGACTCTAATGTCGCCGTTTCTCATGGATAAAGTAGCCTAATATCGCCGAATTTCAGTTGTAGTAGCCTAAAGTAGCCCAAACACCAAAATTAATAAAATAAATGTATTTTTTATCAATTTATTTATAATATATTCATAACACACTGATAAATAGGCATAAGCCATCTTTTAAACACGTTAATGAAATTACACAAGAGAAGTTGTACAGACGCCAGCACATCAAGCTACCCGAAACTGTCAAATTTTCCCAATCAACTTTGAACTTTAAGCTTTAGCGATAAAGTAGAAAATCTATTAAAGAAATTTGACAGATTGTAGTAGCTTGACGTGTTGGCGTCTGTACAAAGCGAAAGTGACAAAGGAATAACCGAAATTTATCTGAACTATTTAGTCAGTACAACACAGTTAATTGCGGTAGTCATACTTATTCACAATAGAATACATGTAACTCTATTGCATTCTAAATTTGGTTACATAATAGCTAAGACAAATTCAGGGTATTCCCCGAAAATAACCAATCACAAACAAATAAGGTGACCATCTCAATATCAAATTGTACAGACGCCAGCACATCAACCTACCACAATCTGTCAGATTTTCCCAATTAACTTTGAACCTTATGCTTTAGCGATAAAGTTGAAAATCTATTAAAGAAATCTGACAGATTGTGGTAGGTTGATGTGCTGGCGTCCGTACAGACGCCAGCACATCAACCTACCACAATCTGTCAGATTTTCCCAATCAACTTTGATCCTTATGCTTTAGCGATAAAGTTGAAAATCTATTGAAGAAATCTGACAGATTGTGGTAGGTTGATGTGCTGGCTTCCGTACCAACATTACACACACGCACGGCAGTATGCCTGTTTGCCTACTAGGAAGTATAACAAAAATTTGTCCCTAGAGTAGGTAGCCTAATTGGCGACCAGTCGCCTTTTAGATTTTTTCGTCGCCGATTCTCGTTCTGAGTAGCCTAAATGGCGAAAAATCGCCTACGTTGGCAACACTGGCCGGCGGGACCGGGATATCGGTGCGGAAAAACACAAATTTTTGATTTTTTGTTATTGTTGCTTGCTCGGATACTAGCCTTTTCGGCAACAAATCTTTTAATACCCGACGACAGTGTTGTGTATCACTGTAAGCGCTAAGGTAGCCCGCAAATTTCAAATTTTCTTATGTTTTTTTGCAATTTGCTGGTCAATTAAGTTGTACGTCGATCAAAATATGCTTCGCGGCCGTAACAATATGTATTTATAGAATCATAATCATTAGAATCAGTAATATAACTTGTTAGGTTAGTATAATCCCAAAAAGTCAAGATTTCATGAAATAGTGATTCTGTGGGATTACTTGGTTGAGTTGTGTTGATGACTTTAATAATTATAATTCTGTAAATACATATTTGTTACGGCCGCGAATCATAATATATGATTCGCTATTCATTTTTGCTTGTTGTTTTGTTTTTTGCAATTTATTTGCTGGTCAGTATTAAGTTGTATGTACGGACGCCAGCACATCAACCTACCACAATCTGTCAGATTTCTTTAATAGATTTTCAACTTTATCGCTAAAGCATAAGGTTCAAAGTTGATTGGGAAAATCTGACAGATTGTGGTAGGTTGATGTGCTGGCGTCTGTACGTCGATCAAAATATGCTTCGCGGCCGTAACAAATATGTAATTATAGAGTTTGAGTTTGAGTTATAATCCCAAAATATCAAGATTTCATGAAATAGTCATTCTGTGGGATTACTTGGTCTTAGAGAGTTGTGTTGATCGATAAATGATTATAATTCTGTAATCATATATTAATCAACGTACATACAACTTAATACTGACCAGCAAATTGCAAAAAACTTTAAAGAAATTGAATTTCGCGGGCTATCCTGGCGCTTTCGCCTTATGGCGAAAGCGCCAGGATAGCCCGCGAAATTTGTTTTTTTTTTAGGTTTTTTGCAATTTGCTGGTCAGTATTAAGTTGTACGTTGATTAATATATGAATCGCGGCCGTAACTAACATGTATTTACAGAATTATAATCATTAAAGTCATCAACACAACTCTCTAAGACCACGTAAGTCCAAAGAATGATGATTTCATGAAACAGTTATTCTTTGGACTTACGTGGTCTTAGAGAGTTGTGTTGATGATTTTAATGATTATAATTATGTAAACACATATTTCTTACGGCCGCGATTCATATATTAATCAACGTACAATCACTACATAGTATAAAACAAAGTCGCTTTCTCTGTCCCTATGTCCCTTTGTATGCTTAAATCTTTGAAACTACGCAACGGATTTTGATGCGGTTTTTTTTAATAGATAGAGTGATTCAAGAGGAAGGTTTATATGTATAATAACATCCATTAAATGGTGGAGAAGTACTGTTATTTTTGAGGTTTCTAATGTGATGTCGTAAATAATTACATTTTTTCCGCTTACATTGCAAACGCAGGCTGAACCCTACGAGTTTTATCAAAATAATGTACTAAGTATTGTACACATTGAAAAGGTCTACAGAAAAGTCCGTGATGGTATATGTCTATCTCTTATGGATAACCCACAATAACTTTTTTTTGTCATTTACTTTTTACGACAAATAATGGCTAATTTTCGAAGCGATTTTAACCAATACAGCATTAATCCTTAACCAATTAAATACCTTGAATACATTGTTCATTTAATATAGATCTATATGGCCCTTTACACCGTATGATTTAAATGAATATTTTCGAAGATATTACAGATTTAAAAATTGCGGGACGTAGCGTTTGCGGCGGTGCGAAGCCGGAGCGGGCCGCTATGTTTTTATATACAACGTTTATAGCGCGACCCCTATCAACTCCCCGCACTTCTAGAGTTCGTCGTGTACCGGCCAGGTTACGTGACTAGTTACGGTTCGGTACAACCCTAGAAATGTCGCCCCATGTCACCAGTAGTAAGTCACAAGCACCCGGTAACTGCGCACGCGCTCGGCGCTCACAGACTCGTGCGCCTCGCGAGCCGTCCATTACCAATTTATATGTTATTTATAAGTTAAATGTAACAGTTCACTATACATACGTTTTATACAAATACAGTTTACATGCACAAATAGTTGGAGTTTCTTTTACCAAAAGTACCCCGACTATAACTGGCGTCCCAACGTGCGGCCGTGTTTTTGTGAAAAAACGGTTAAGCAAACATTATTTCGTGAAAAACTGCTATTGTGTATAACAACGTTTGTATAAAGACTTAAAAAAACAGTGTTTGAGTGTCGAAAACAGTGACTTTCTCGGGTTTTCTTCGTGCGGCGTTACATATTTAATTCGTTATATACTTCGCCCACGCCGCCCGCAGATTCGTTACGTTTTGTGCACACATCAACAATTTTAAATTTTTAAGGAACTTTTAACATAATTTGGTGTATATAGTGACTATACAATGGATTCAGTGTTACGATTGCTATAAATCGTAATCGTGTAAACATCCGTGTACATACAATAACCCAGAGCATTGTTCATAGTAATGCTTCGTGCGAGTTAAGACTTTAACTGTGGGTACCTTTGTTAGGATTCCTAGAACACCGACTCGCGTCGAACATTAATGTAAATAATAACTTGGATGTCTAAATAGAGTCTTTTGTGTTAGAGACCTAGTTTTAGTTGTATTGTAGGTATATGAGAGTTAGAACAATCGCGTAAGTGTATGAACGTTGTTTTCGTAAGTACGCGTAGTGTACGAAGAGTTGTCGAACTTGCTTGAGTGACGAACTAGGTTGCCTAGGTAAACTGTTACCTATTTGTGGTGCCGGAACGTTGTATAAAGTGCATTAAAAGACATGGTGCCAACACGGTCGCGTAAAAATAGTGCTTCACGTGCTACGCAGCAGCTTGTAGATACGCACGCTACGGCTGGTGAGCAGTCAGACGGTACGATGCCGTCTACTGCAGATGGACACGCATTGTTCGTTGACGTACGATCGTCAACGCCGCCGCTGGCTGGACCTTCGTCCGCCGGCGCCTCGGCTCCATCACCACCGCCGCTGTATGGGCGTGAGCTGCCTGGCTCGCAGATGCCACAGTACGGGCATGCTCCGCCCGTCGCCACACCGCAGCCACCGATGCCTGCACCTATTGTTATGACGGACCAACAACTGGTATTCCTCTTGCAAGCTTTACGGTCGCAGCCGCCTACGCAGGGCGCGCAGCTACCGCCGACGACGACTGTGAGTACAAACCTGGCTAATTGTACGGCGAGATTTAATGGTTCGGGCGACGTTATGGCATTCGTGGATGCTGTGCAGATTTATAAAGACTGTGTTGGTGTTCACGACGATATGGCTTTAAGAGGCCTGCCAATGCTGCTCACTGACTTTGCGGCTACCTGGTGGCAAGGTGTTAAACATTCCATCACAAGTTGGCAGGAGGCCACCCATTTATTTCGCCAAACATTCGGACCGCGCCTCCCACCTCATAGATTATATAGAGAGATGTTTAGTCGAGAGCAAGGTGATGAACGGACCGATATCTTCGTGTGTAGGGTAAGAGCCCTAATTGCCCAACTGCCGCTGCACACGCTACCTGAAAATCCAGTGCAGCTGGATATGGTGTACGGCCTACTCCATAGGAGAATCCGGGAGAGGGTAACAAGGAGCGCCTTCGCTTCGTTCGCCGAACTGCTACAGCAGGCTCGAGTAGTGGAGGATGTGCTCGAAGAAGTTTGCACCGCTGCGTCGACTAAAAGGCACTCCCCTACATCTACCGCCCCGCCGCTCGCGCTGTCGCCACCGCATGTCACTGGACATGCTGCGAAGTCTTCACCAGCTGGTGCTGAGGCCAATAAAGAAGAAAAAGCACCGCCAAACAAGGCTAGACCTAGGTGCACATTCTGCAAGATGTTTGGTCATGTCAAAGAGGACTGTCGTAAACTAGAAAATCGGAATAAAGCGACTGTTGAACCGGTCAAGAGCGAACCAGTTGCGACCCGATCGGAGCTGCGCCCGTCCGTAGCGTGCTTCGGATGTGGTGCGCCCGGTGTGATACGGTCAAACTGCACGGTGTGTAAAGAGAAACCCACTGCATCGCCGACCACGTCGACCGCATTCCAATCAGTGTCCGTAGATGCAAAAGTGTTAAACCCGCGTGTGCGTCCTATTTTTAATGTACAGGTATTCGGTGCAGTAGGTACCGCGTTACTAGACACGGGCGCGAAGCAGTGCGTTGCTAGCGATAGTCTAACAAGACATTTGCGGGCTAATGGACAAATATTTAATAGTTGCGAAACAGAGTTAAGATTTGCGGACGGAACCCAACGTCTCCAAACTGTAGAAACAGCTGTGGTAAATGTAAAAGTGCAGGGAGTTGCAATAAGCACTCTCTTTATGGTCTTGCCCGGCGCAATTGATTCCTTACTAGGTATGAATTTTATAAAGGACGCTGGCATGATACTCGATTTCGAGAGAAATCGTTTCTCTTTACGTGCTACAGGCTTTCATGAGCTACAGTATGAACACGAGGACCGAGTTGCGGTCACTTCGACGATTGGTCTCCACGAGTGCGAGGGCACTCTCCTGTCACCATCTGATAGGGACAAGTTGGCTGCACCATTGGAAGTTAACGCTAATATCTTCAGTGCAGGGGGAGGGCCTACGCCCTTCACCTTGCATAGGATAGACACAGGTAACGCCGCGCCTGTCGCAACGCCCCCTTATCGACTAGCTCCTGCTAAGAAGGAGAAGATAAGAGCTGAAATTGATAAAATGTTGGAACTGGAGGTAATAGAAGAAGCTGAGTCAGAATGGGCTTCCCCAGTGGTATTAGTGCCGAAAAAGAATGATGAGACACGATTTTGTGTCGATTATAAAATATTAAACGCTGTAACCCGTACGGACAAAAAACGCCGTCCTGGAACTAAGTTTCAGGAGGGTGACCTCGTACTCGTGGATAGCCATCGACTTAGTCAAGCCGCGAAGGGCTTCACCAGTAAGTTTGCCCCGAGACGAGAGGGCCCGTATCGTATTAGTAAAGTTGTTTCCGCAACCACTTACGAGGTTGTAGATAAAGAGAAAGAACCTCGAGGGAAGTATCATGCCAGTCTCTTAACACCGTATGTAGGCGATTCACACGTTGTCGTCCATGGTAGAAAGAAGGGCAGACCCCGTAGGCTATCGGTTGCCAAGCCAGCTCCAGAGCCTTCTGCTGACTTGGAGGGGGAGGATATAGCGCGACCCCTATCAACTCCCCGCACTTCTAGAGTTCGTCGTGTACCGGCCAGGTTACGTGACTAGTTACGGTTCGGTACAACCCTAGAAATGTCGCCCCATGTCACCAGTAGTAAGTCACAAGCGCCCGGTAACTGCGCACGCGCTCGGCGCTAACAAACTCGTGCGCCTCGCGAGCCGTCCATTACCGATAATTTATTATATGTTATTTTTAAGTTAAATGTAACAGTTCATTATACATACGTTTTATACAAATACAGTTACATGCACAAATAGTTGGAGTTTCTTTTACTAAACCAAAAGTACCCCGACTACACGTTCACAGTTTTTCTGTAGTGTATTTAGTATCAGCATTGCAGCCGTGCGAAGCCGGGGCGGGTCGCTATTTAATATATAAGTTAAATATGTGTTGTAACTATATTTCCTAATCCTATGTTTAATGCATGCCGTGGCAGCCTTTAATTAAGGCTACACTATAAAATGTTATAATAACATGGGGATTTTAACATGTATTTTTGGTGTATGCTTTGTTGGTTGTCCTTAAATAAATAAAATAAATAATACTGACCAGCAAATTCCAAAAAACCTAAAAAAAATTGAATTTCGCGGGCTACCCTCGCGCTTTCGCCTTAAGTAAAATAATATATCTTAAGGGGGAAGCGCTAAGGTAGCCCGCGAAATTCAAATTTTCTTACGTTTTTTGCAATTTGCTGGTCAGTATTAAGTTGTACGTTGATTAATATATGAATCGCGGCCGTAACTAACATGTATTTACAGAATTATAATCATTAAAGTCATCAACACAATCTCTAAGACCACGTAAGTCTGAAAAATGATAATTTCATGAAACAGTTATTCTTTGGACTTACGTGGTCTTAGAGAGTTGTGTTGCCCGTTCTTCTCCATACGAAAACTACCTTTTGGAATGGGCGACTAGAATCAATTCTATTTGTTGTAATTTCTGACGTTCAAAAGTGCCTTTTATGTGCCTATTTGAAATAAATGCTTTGACTTTTGACTTTGACTTTGAAAATTACAGCCACATCACATAACTCACTAGTAACTCTAAATAAGAATTGAACGAATGAACTAATTTTTATTTCTAGGAATTAATGCTACATGACTACTGCATCCACTTGTTTTGCCAAATAGAACCTTGTGATGATTCCACTACACCACCAAATTGACGGCACAGTTGGCGCATGGCGGACCGGCACCAGCCGGGGGTTGCGGAAGGATCGTACGTTCCCGCGACCCCCGGCGTAGGTGTGAGATGGAACACCGGGGTGGTTTTTAGTCAGTAAGAGTCTGACAGACCCCGCCGCCCGCCCCAGGGCGGCGGACATCCATGAGGATTTTCCACCCCGGAAACAAAAAAAAAAATCATTGCTGCGCTGCGTGTCGCGGGTTGGATTCCCGCACGGAACAAATATTTGCATGACCTACAAGTAGTTGTTCCGGGTCTGGCTGTTTGTGTATGTGAGTTTAAATGTTTGTAAACGCACCCACAATACAGGAGAAATTCCTAGAGAGAGACAATGTTTAAAAAAAAATTGTAGTGGAAATGAAGCCCCAGAAAACCAAAGGGCAAAAGGTAAAAGAACTGACTATTTATGGTTAAAATTGAAGACAGCAAATATAGTTATATGTTTCCACTATACCGGCTGACTTTTTTACCATCTGGATAACAACGGTATAAAAGGTGAACGGAGTAGAAGACTATGGCCCAGAAATGTCTTTCTTTTTCACAAAAAATAAAATAAAAATCGCCTTTTCTACATTTAATCTTTTGAATGAAGCCGATGCCTTCAATTAAAGGATTGAAGGTCGCTACGAAATCATTGATAATCTCCATACACGCGCATAGAGAAGTGTGCCTTTACGGGCTGATTTTTCAATCGTCTGATAATTTTATTCGAGGAATAGTTGAAGTGAAAACTTCTTTAGCGGCGCTGTGTACTTTTTTTGGAATGGGTAAAAACTTCTAAATTCGCGTCAGGTCACGTGACCCTGATCGAAAATTCGTAAGACGTAAAACGTCAGACGTAAAACGTAAGACGCGCGTTGTTGAGGACAGCGCCATCTATGCACATCGGGAAGAACTACGAGGGCCTCGCGTACTAACGTCAGACGTAAAACTTAAGACGCGCGTTGTTGAGGACAGCGCCATCTATGCACATCGGGAAGAACTACGAGGGCCTCGCGTACTAACTACGTAGGCCTCGCGTACTAACTACGTAGTTCATCCAACAACGACGAGATGGCGCTGAACCACGGATATATAACTGACGACGAGCAAATCTGAATAAATTCCTTTCACGAGAAGAATAAACCAGTCACTTTGGTCATCATACCTGATTTGCAAAAAACCCTATAAAATAAGGAACACACCTTAACACGCGTGTTTTGTTTATAAGACGATTCACAAAATACACTCGTAATTGTTCAAGTTTTCACTTCTGTCGGCACTACCGGAGTGCCAGTGTTTTTTTTTTAAAATATTACATACTAAAACTGTCAAACGTCAGTAGTTTTATTCCTCGAATAAAAGTTATCTGGCAATGGAAAAATCAGCTTTAGGTTGAATTTCTATATTATTTGTCAAATTAGTTAAACCTAGATGTAACAATAAAAAATCAAATTGTAAATAAATACAGTTTATTGCATAAAATATATATTTAGAACAATATTTTATGTCTAAAAACAGAAATTGCAGTTTTGTAATGGATCACCTACCAGCATATAATTACGGGTAGAGAACCAAAATGTTCTATTTATTCTGAATGATAAGAAAATAAATCCCTGGGGTTACATTTTTTATAGGAAGTTAAAAAAGCTTACCTATGCAGTCCTCAAATAATGAATAAAGTGTCGCAAAAAAAGTATACTCATTTTCATAGTCAATGAATTAATAAGCTTGAGTAATCAAATTATGGGGTGAATTTCCTAACAGACCCATAATTAAGGATGACTGACCCAGCTGTGGTAGGGAAGATTGGCCCATAAGTAGGGGCGACTGCCCTAACAATGGTAGGGATGATTGCCCCAAAAGTAGATGGGGTGATTGTCCGCAAACGCCGGAGAGTTTTGATTGGCATAATAAAGGATTGTGTGTATGGTCAAATTGAGACAGGGGGCTAAGGCCTAAAGTTGGTAGGGACGATTGGCCATAAACGGACTGAGGTGATTGTCCCCAAACGGAGTTCTGTGATTGACCCAACAGATTATGTGTATGGTCCAATTGAGACAAAGGGGTTACGTTCAAAGATGGTAGGGCTGATTGGCCATAAACGGACTGAGGTGATTGTCCCCAAACGGAGTTCTGTGATTGGTCCAACAGATTATGTGTATGGTCCAATTGAGACAAAGGGGTTACGCTTAAAAATGGTAGGGACGATTGGCCATAAACGGACTGAGGTGATTGTTCCCAAACAGAGTTCTGTGATTGGCCCAACAAATTACGTGTACGGTCCAATTGAGACAAAGGGGTTACGCTTAAAGATGGTAGGGACAATTGGCCATAAATGGACTGAGGTGATTGTCCCCAAACGGAGTTCTGTGATTGGCCCAACAGATTATGTGTATGGTCCATTTGAGACAAAGGGGTTACACTTAAAGGTAGTAGGGACGATTGGCCATAAACGGACTGAGGTGATTGTCCCCAAAGGAGGGAGAGTTGTGACTGGCCCAACAAAGGATTGTGGTCATGATCCAATTGAGATAAGGGGGTGACACTTGAGGATGATAGGGATGATTGGCCATAAACGGACTGTGGTGATTGTTCCCAAAGGAGGGAGAGTTGTGACTGGCCCAACAACGGACTGTGTGATTGGCCCAATAGAGGCTGAGAGCTAAGGCCTAAAGATGGCAGGTACGATTGGCCATGCACGGACTGAGGTGACTGCCCCCACAAATGAGAATGTAATGTAACATCGTTCTGCAGTTGGTTGTTAGACAACCACAGCTGGTTGTTTTGTAACAATGGTTGGTTGTTTTGAAGCGCATTTCCACAATAGACGGTCGGTGTGACACTTCCTTCGCTAACGAGACTACCGACGCGGTGAACTGAGATAATGTTGGTAGATATAAAACTGGCCGAAGGTAGAACGTCGAAGTCACACACTACTGCTCTGACGCCGATAGGTCCATTTGGGCAATTTGGGATGTCCTGAAAAGATATTTCTAAATTATCATCATCATTTTAGACAAAAGACGTTTCAGGGATGTTACGCCTCCCACATGGTGACCTGGTGAAAGGTCGTGACACTTCGCGGGATGAGAGAAACATACAACTAATATTCCTGATTAGTAACACTTTGTCGTCAACACTGTTGACAGTCTGGATGAAAAGATTTCATTCATTCACAGTGTCGACGACCGGGACTTTTTGAAGTGAAGATTTCTTTAGGCGCGTTGGGCATTTTTTGAGATGGGGTAAAAACCATTGAACTCGCGAAACTGTTACCGACACCGCACTACATTCGGATGTGGTCGGCTGTCCTCGGGATGTATTCGGTTTTAAATCCGATATGTCAGTGAGTGATGGCAAAGTATTCTGTTTGTGTTTTGTTTTCACTTCTGTCGGCACTCCCGGAGTGCCACTATTTTTTAGATTGTTCCCGATTACTATTAGGTACCTACTCATGTCTTTCACAGTGTTGACAAACGAAACTATTTTTTCCCGATCGTTCTTAACTGTGATGCTAAATAGAAAGTACTTATTTGACATTTTCTTAACTAATTTTAATATTCTCAAAATGTGTGTGTGTGCAAAGGTAAATGGTTTAAAGGTATGGTTTAAAGGCGACATGTATAGTTTAATAAAGAACACTTACTGGAATAAGGACTTTGAAGTCGGCTACCCCTGGCTGTAGAGACGTTTTCGCCAGCGGGATCCCGTTCCCAATCTCAGAACCTATTTACAAAATATTCCAACAAATATTAGGTACTGTGCGTGCTGGGCTAGTGCTGATGCTGCGGCTGCGGAACACCTCAAGCGGCATAAGTATAATAACCTTATTGGTAATTGGAACCCTCGGGCCGTGAGGTCCGAGTGCTCATGGATTTTAAAGAGGGCGCCGATCAAACGCCGACCGAGCAGTGGCGCCCTCATCGTTTGTTTGGTAATTTGCTTAGCCTCTGGCCAAGGAAAAACCAGCCCTTGGGACACGGGAAGTGTCAACCGGCCGTTTTGAGATTTCCTTAAGGCGACGCCGAGCGCCTATTAGTGGCGCCCTCATCGTTTGTTTGGTTATTTCTTTTATTTTAGTATAAAAATGCAGAAAATAAGCACGTTAAGTTGTTCTCCACAAGATTATACGTTAATTTTAACACAAACGGTAGTTTTACATTGTTTAGTTTAATTATAATCACTAAAACGGATAATAGTGGCCACTATTTTCGTTTAGTTATATTTTTGTTTAGTTTTATTAAAATCACTAAAACTGTAAATAGTGGCCACTATTTTCGTTTAGTTTTATTTTTGTTTAGTTTTATTATAATCACTAAAACGGATAATAGTGGCCACTATTTTCGTTTAGTTTTATTTTGTTTAGTTTTATTAAAATCACTAAAACTGTAAATAGTGGCCACTATGTTCGTTTAGTTTTATTTTTATTTAGTTTTATTATAATCACTAAAACGGTGACTATACTGTACCGTAATTGCGTAACACACTATCAATCACAATCTGAATCATTTTGAAGGATTTTGTTAATCCATTGCTTCTTATGTTCGAAAAATGTGTCTGCTCAACAACGTCAATAACGCAATGAATGTTGTTGGACTGTCAAGATGACAGCGATTCCTAGTGTTAGTGTGTTACGCAGTTACGCCTCTGGGTCTGAAGATAAATCTTGTTATGTACAGACGCCAGCACATCCAGCTACCCAAAACTGTCAAATTTCCCAATCAAATTTGAGTCTTGTAGTGTAGCGATAAAGTTGAAAATCTATTAAAGAAATTTGACAGATTGTAGTAGCTTGATGTGCTGGCGTCTGTGCCTAATAAGACAGGATAACTCTCTAAAAACAATGAAAGCTCACCAGTCTGTATCAGCCCGCACTGGTCGGTACCAAGTGGGTACGCAACCGCAGCTGCCCATGCGCAGGACAACACCAGAAGACTTGTTACTGCAGCCATGGCGTCCAGAGAAGTTTAGCCAACATTTGTGTATAACACGCCTATATAAAAGCCACGAGATTAGAAAAAAATAATCTTAATTGCATTGAAAATACAATAATTAAATTACATGGGAGTAATGAGAGTGCAAAGCGAATATTTGATAATTCGGTGTTCATGAACGCTTCTTAAAATGTCGTTATTTCTCCAATTAGGATATTTTTAAGTCTAAAACTCATGAGTTGTAGGTCGTAGGCAGACGCTTTGTGTAAATTATTTAATCATAACTGCTCTCAAAACGGTGAAGGAAAACATCGTAAGAAAACCTACAACCATAAATGGGGGTTTTCATGAAAATTTACGACACCAGTTGGCACCACTTTGACAAGGGGTCTTCCAGTATAAAATATATGATGACGTTCATCATTCGATTTTTTCATTCGTTCATCAGTCAGTCATGACTAAAGAAAATATAGGCTCTTTGACAGATGCCTGGACCTGACGTGTCAGTGCTGCTACCTAGCGAACGTCATTTCAGAAGACCCTCATTCGAAGGTCACATGACATGTGACGTTCACCAACCCGCACCGGGCCGCGGCCCGCGCCCTCTCACAGAGAGGAGGTCTGTGCCAGAGCAGTGGGGATATTAGTGGCCGATTAGAAAGATATTTAAGTGAGATAAAAATGATACGGATGATTTTTTCTTTTCTGTGCCACACAAAATAAGCCCTTCACAATGATTTCGTCACCAGTGAAAAATAGTTAAAAAAAATCGCTATTCGAGTCTGTCTGTCTAACCAAACTTTATTTGAGCTGCATTGCTAGTCACGACTCATGAATCGAAAATGATAAATTTTAGATTACTGAATTGCCTTGCCCCGACAGTAAATAACTGTCGAATGAATGGCGGAAGTCTATTATAGACCGGGAGATGATGACACATTTTGGTAAGTCATTTCTTACAGTATGGCGCTTTCAGGGGGGTTCATATACGTAATATGTTGGCGACGAAGATTAACTTAGAATTAATTAATTAATTATTAGCAAATAAAGCCAAAATCCTTAATAGATAACCTAGTATGTAAGTTTTGTACTCTAAGCATAGGGTTTGTTTTATTTCCATTAGAATTAAGATAACAATAGAACCAGTAGTCTAATTATAAGCACCTCTAATGTAATACATTTAGTGGGATAACTGAATAATAAAGTAAAATGATACGCGCATGAATGAAAGCATGCCTACGATCGCGCACACACACATACACACAGCGACGTACATGCATGGCGCCCAGGAACAGGTTACGACCTGTCGGGATCAGGTTTCGGCCTGACCAGAAAAAACCACACCTCGCTCCGAGACCATTCGCCAAAACAATAAAATTCTCTAAGACCACCCACTACTTGTACCCCACAACACTGTAATATAAATGGCGCCCAAACGCCCTAAACGGCAGGATCGGCTAGTGGTCACCTAGACACCATAGTGTTACGACGTGTGTGCTACAGTGTTGTTCTGCGCGGACCGCAATATTTTATTTACTCCACTTGTGTTTGGGTAAGTAAAACAGTTTTCTCGCTCAAACACAGGGGGAGCCATCTCGCTGCCCGGCGAATCATCGCCGAAGCGGTCGCGGAGGCCACGCCCCCGTGATGCCGAAGCCCGGCAAACGCGGCTCGTTGGGCCGCGATGCCGAGGCCCGGGAGGAGCTCCGTCCGGCGTTGGACCGGGCGTCGTCGCTGCCAAACATTGGCGACGCGGCGTCCGGTGCGCCGCCGGCCGGACCGGCAAGACGCCCAGAAGAGGAGGAGAGAAGAGGGGGGGGAACGGAGACCGCGGCAGCTGCCGACCCACCGACGGCGCCGGCGCCTGCGCGCGGTGCGCCCACGCCGTCGTCGAGTCGGCAGCACGCGGTCCCCATCCGCCCAGCGGCCTTTCGTCCGGTGCCCATCCAGGCCCCGGGTCCGGCCATAAACCCCGGACGTGCGTCGCAGACGCGCGCCACCGCGCCGTCCGCGCGTGTGCCCGCGACCGTGCGCTCGACGGCGCCTGCGGCCCGGGCCGCGACATCCGCGGCCCGAGCCGCGGCGCCCCCGCGCGCCGCTGCGCACGCCGCGCGAGCCGCCGCGCCGCCAGTGAAACCCGCGCCGCCAGCGCCGGCCACTTCGCCGCCCGCGCCACCCCGCGCACCCCCGGCACGCACAGCAGCGCCGCCGCCAAGATTTGTGTCCCCGCCCGCGCCCTCCGGGGCGGCGTTGACGGGGTCACCCGCGCAAGTCGTGCCAGCTCCCCGCACCGCCGCACCCGGCCCCCGCTTCTCGCTGGCGGGACCGGTGTTGGCTGAGCGTGAGCGGCAGACGCTGAAGATGTCGCAGGCGCCCGATTCGCCGGCGCCACCCAGGGCCTCCGCCTACGACTCGCCCGCGATGATGTCGGCATGCTCCTCACAAACGGGGTCGAGCATGTCGCTGGCATCGGTGGGCTCGGCCGCGTCCGGTCGCGATGACGTGTCGAGAGATACGACCCCGCGATCCGGACGTCGGCCCACAGTGGGCGGAGCCACATCTGCGCCGCAGACGCCTGCGGCGTCACCCTTGATACCACCACCGCTGGGGTTCGGGTTTGAGTTTCAACTCGAATCCAGACCCCAGCGACGCCGGAGGAGTTCCGGAGAGGCCGCAGAGGAAGAGGAGGCGAAGCGGTACTGCCTTGACCCGCCGCGGCCACAGCGCGATCGCGCGCCGCGGGGTCGGGCCACGCCCGCTTCGCCAACCTTCGCGGACGTGACGCGGCGATCGCCGCCGCCGCTGTCACAGACGCCACCACCGACAGAGACTGGGGTAAGTGCTCAAATTCTTGCCCCCCCCACTGACCCTACACCCCCTGATGCCCCCCCCGGCGCCTCGGCAACGACGACGGAACAGGAGCCGGGGGCAGACAAGGACAAGACCGCCAAGCAAAAGAGGAAGCAACGCTACCCGCCGCTGGTGGTGGAGAGGCTGCCCAACTGGGCCGCCCATTTCCGGGCCATCGCGGGAAAGCTGGGCCGGCCTCCGAGCGCGCGTCCTTACGGGGGTGGAGTTCGTTTCACCCCCGAAACTGAGGACGAGTACAGGCTGGTCCAGCGCTACCTGACGGGCCTGGAGAAGGAGAGCGGCGTGGCTTGGTTCGCCTACTCCCTACCAGCGGAGAAGAGCATGAAGATTGCCATCAGGGGGATACCGGCTGACACGGAACCCCAGGAGATTGAGGAGGAACTCCGGGCGTTGGGGTACCAGCCGGAGTATGTGCGCCACATCAAGGGCGCACAAGGAAGACCCGGCTGTGTATTTCACGCCATCCTAAAGAAGACGCCCGACGTCCGGGCTATCTATGACACCACCGTGTTCATGAACATGCGGGGTGTCAAGATAGAGGCTTGGCGAGGAAAACGCGGGCCCGCCCAGTGCCACCGGTGCCAGAAGTTTCGTCATAGCTCGCACCAGTGTCACCGGCCGCTCGCTTGCGTCCGATGCGGAGGGGAGCACGTGGCACGTGACTGCCCACGCCCACGCGAGGAGCCAGCCACCTGCATAAACTGCGGTGGCCCGCACCCCGCGTGCAACGCAAAGTGCCCCGTGTTCCAGGCGGAGATCCGGAACAAGCGAGCGGGGACCGCCGCCAGCACAACCACCGCGCGCCGGCCACAAGCGGCCACCGAGAGGCCGCAAACGGTGGACACAGAGGCCCAGAGCGCCACGCTCATGGCGGCGGCCAACGGGCCCACCCAAGCCACCTCCTCAAGGAGGGGGAAGAAGAAGAGGCGCGGGGGGAAAGGAAAAGGCAAGAAGCCCAAACCCCCCCCCCAAGCGACCCAGGAGGAAGAGATCCCTAGGGCCGACCCTGCCACAAGCGGGGCACAGGTCGTGAAAGTCGACGCTACAACTAGCGCCGGCGCAGCGCCGCGGCAGATCGCGGAACTAACAGACAAACAGTTCGCACAGAATGCGAGCCGCGGCGCCACCGGCGCTAAACAAACAATTGAAACCAAGCCCGAGACCAAGAAAGAATTCACGACCTGTGCCATCAAGCTGTTGATGGACCTTATTAAGGCCATCAGGCAGGGTCACGATATTGAGACGGTCATCCTTGATGGCCTGGCCACGCTACTCACCTTGTACCATGGCTAGGTCATTAAGGGTGATTCATTGGAACGCCCGCGGCCTTAGGGAAAAGGTCGCCCCCCTCCGCCATCTCCTGAGGGAGCAGGATATCGACGTGGCGCTACTAAGTGAGACGCTCCTGGGACCCGAAGATAGGGTCAGGGTCCCGGGATATCACGTCTACAGGAAGGACGAAAGGTCGGCACACGCGAAGTACCGTGGTCTGGCAGTACTTGTGAGGCGAAGAGTCGTACACCAGGAGCTCCCCTTGCCGTCGAATGAATCATTTTACGCGCTGGGTGTCCAGCTGCACATCGCCGGCGAGGACATAAACATCTACGCCGTCTACAAACCGCCCAGGGCTCGGCTAGAGCTGAGAGAGCTGCGGGCGGTTTTAGAAAACACAAACGGGAACGCAACTATCCTCGCCGGTGATTTAAATTGTAAACACCCAGCGTGGAACTCTATGAATATGAATACCGAGGGGAGGCGGCTCTTCGCGGACGCGGAAGCCTTCGGGTACACGGTGTCCGGCCCGGAGACGCCTACTCACTACCCGGACGTCGCATGGCAGATGCCGGACGTGCTGGACATCGTAGTCCACCGGGGGCTACATTGCCAGATCACGCAGCAGGTGATGGACGACGAGTTACAGTCGGATCACCATCCTGTACTCGTCGTCCTATCGGGTGTGCCGACCCGATTGAAGCCACTAGCGCCACGTCGATCCACGGATTGGACAATTTTCACAGAAAGAGTTGAGACCACCACGCCGACTCGGCCTATCACCACTTCCGCGGACGTGGACCGGACGGCGGAGGACATCACTGCTTGCGTCCAAAGCGCCTTGGAAGCGGCGACGACGACGAGCTCGCAGCCGCAGGGGAGAGTGCTTCTGCCGCCCCTGCCGGCGCGTCTCTATAGGATGATCGCCGAGAAAAGGCGCCTACGCAAGCAGTGGCAACAGACGAGATGTCCCACAATGAAGACGCAGCTCAACCGTCTCGCGGAAAGGGTGAAGGCCGAGTTACAGGCGCACACCACCGCGGGCTGGGAGGAACGCATCGATGCCGCGGCCGACAGCTGGCCGTCGGTACATAAACTGTGCCGACAACTTACGAATACCCCAGCCCCGGTGCGACCGCTACTAAACAGCGACGGGGCGCTAAGGTACGTATCGGAGGACCGGGCGGAGGTCTTCGCCGAATACCTGGAGCGTCAGTTCCGCCCAAACCCGACCAGCGACACCGACCATGTCGCAGCAGTCGAGAAACACCTGGGAGACTACTTCGCAGCGCCGATAGCTCCCGATGAAGAGCCAGTCTTCTTCTCGCCTGGCGCAGTCAGACGCGCCATCCTTAGGACGAGGCCGAGGAAGGCCCCCGGAGCCGACGGTATCACCAACGCAGTGCTGCGCCGCCTGCCCTACCGTATGGTGGCAGCGCTGGCGCGCCTGTTCACGGCGATACTGCGCACGGGGGCCTTTCCCGCCTCGTGGAAGGAAGGGCGCGTCATTATGCTGCCCAAGGCGGGGAAGGACATCCTGAAGCCGGAGAGCTATCGGCCGATCACTCTGCTGCCGACGGTCTCCAAGGTGTTCGAAGCACTCCTGCTGCGACATCTCCAGCCACACCTGTCGCCGCGTCCGGAGCAGTTTGGGTTTCGGGCGGAGCATAGTACGACGCTCCAGCTGTCGAGGGTACTGCACCACCTCGCAGCCGCAATGAACAAAAGGGAATACTCGGTAGCAGTATTCCTCGACATGGAGAAGGCCTTCGACCGAGTATGGCACGATGGCCTCATATACAAGTTGGCCACGTCAGGCGCGCCCCGTCGCGTCGTGCGGGTGGTCTCCTCTTTTCTGTCCCACAGGTCCTTCAGGGTGGTGGTCGACGGAGCGCTGTCCAGCGCGCGCCCCATCTTGGCGGGCGTGCCACAGGGCAGCTGCGTGTCGCCTGCGTGTTACTCGCGATACACGGACGACATCCCCACGACACAGGAAGCGATGCTCGCGCTGTATGCTGACGACGCCGCGTACATCACTACTTCGCTCAATGCGAGGTACGCGGCGGTCAAAATGCAGCGCGCCCTGGAGCTCCTTCCCGACTGGTTGTCCAAGTGGCGGCTGTCGGTGAACGTGGGTAAGACGCAGGCGATGGTCACCGGATCAGCGCCCCTCCCGCCACCTCTGAAGCTACTAGGAGCCGACGTCGCGTGGTCGCCCCGGGTCAAGTACCTGGGGGTCACCATCGACCGTCGGCTCACGATGGGATCGCACGTCCGCTCGGTCGCCGCACGGGGTAGGGTAGCCCGCAACCTGCTCAAGCCAGTGCTCTCGTCCCGCATCCCGGCGTGCGTCAAGTTGGGCGTGTACAAGCTGTACATACGCCCAATCTTGACGTACGCCGCTCCGGCATGGTTCGCCCTCACTAGCGAGACGAACCGGAAGCTGCTCCGCGCGCAACAAAGTGTTGCGCTGCGGACAATCGTCGACGCCCCTCGCTACGTGAGGAACGACGTCATCCAGAGGGACCTCGGGATTGAGAGCCTGGATGAGTTTGTGCGGCACCTCGCGAAAGGAATGTTCGCGCGTGCCGACGCGTCTGCTTGGCCACATGTCAAGGATATCGCGCCCTGGCACGCGCGCCCCCCTGACGCGAGACCCCTGCCCCGCGACCTGGTAGCGGACGACGACCCCATCGCACCGGATTGACGCCTCGGTGAGTTGCATCCAGGTTACACGCGGCTCACTCGAAACAATAGCACTCCACACAACATAACACACACTCGTTGCGTAGCGTGTGCTAGGTTAATATAGGCACGTTACGTAACGAAAGCAGTCACACATTACTATACAGACGCCATACTCACACGTGATCGCGCAGTGCGGGCTGCGATCACGTAGACACTGAGCGGTGTTACACAGCACAATACCGCTCACACACACACGACTGCTCCTTAGCCCGAATCGTAACTGGCTAGCTCCGGGAGCGGGGCGGGCGGGAGCAATACACCCACTCTGTAGGAGCGTCGAGTCGGCACCTTCGTCATGCTGGTCGGCTCTCGCTGGGCCTCCCCCAGGCAACTGGGGGTCTCACCTGGTGGGGACCGACCGCCGAGGTGTCGTGAAGAAAGCGGCGCTGCGAGAAGAGCAGCGTCGTGGCGCGCCTACAGATACACTACAAGCAACTATTCACAGGGGCACGCATTTCATAAACGCGTGCCCTAGGTTTTCTCACAGGCCACTGTGGCCGATTATAGTAAGAGGCCCGTATTTGCGGGTCGCCGTATGGCATTCGCGGCCGGGGGGCAAAGCCCTGACGCCGCTCGCCACGCCCCCTAACGGGGGCGTCGCGACTTCCAACGCTAAACGGCAGTACGCGGCGAACACTCTCAAGGAATACATCAAGTGAACATCAAGCGGAGTTTTATTCAACATCCCCTACAAGAATTGGTCCTTCGAAAGCCGGATTAGAAGAACTGAAGCCTGAGTCTGAAGACGAAAATTAGTGTTCTACAAGCCGCGTACTCACCAAACAAACTGCGAAGAATCCACGAAAACTGAAGACAACAAGCAAGCGTCGCCGGTCCGCTACTACTTGCGCCCACGCCACTACTTGCGCCCAGCAAGAAAAGTACTTAGGCGTCCGAACGTTGAAATTTTGGACAAAAGTTTACTTGAAGAAATGAAGACTGGCGTCGAAAACTGAAAACAACAAGCAAGCCACGCCGGTCCGAACACAAGCAAGCTTCGCCGGTCCGCCACTACTTGCGCCCAACAAGAAAAGTACTTAAGCGTCGGAGCACTGAAATTTTGGACGAAAGCTTACTTGAAGACTTACTACTGAAGAACTGAAGACTGGCGCCGCGTTGTCAAGTGGATTCAACGAGTGCAGTAACTACCGCCGTGAACAAGCGGTGCCAGGCCCTCTACGGAGGACCTGTTGATGTGCACGCGACTCTGCTGGGTGACTGAAGATACCGCTGGGAGGGACGACCACAGAAGAGCCGCGCCCTCTCGAAGCCTAGTGTCACTCGAAGCCCTACGTGTGCCAACGAAGTGTAACCAGGCCCTCTGCGGAGGACCTGTTGATGTGCACGCGACTCTGCTGGGTGACTGAAGATACCGCTGGGAGGGACGACCACAGAAGAGCCGCGCCCTCTCGAAGCCTAGTGTCACTCGAAGCCCTACGTGTGCCAACGAAGTGTAACCAGGCCCTCTGCGGAGGACCGGTTGATGTGCACGCGACTCTGCTGGGTGACTGAAGATACCGCTGGGAGGGACGACCGCAGAAGAGCCGCGCCCTCTCGAAGCCTAGTGTCACTCGAAGCCCTACGTGTGCCAACGAAGTGTAACCAGGCCCTCTGCGGAGGACCTGTTGATGTGCACGCGACTCTGCTGGGTGACTGAAGATACCGCTGGGAGGGACGACCGCAGAAGAGCCGCGCCCTCTCGAAGCCTAGTGTCACTCGAAGCCCTACGTGTGCCAACGAAGTGTAACCAGGCCCTCTGCGGAGGACCTGTTGATGTGCACGCGACTCTGCTGGGTGACTGAAGATACCGCTGGGAGGGACGACCACAGAAGAGCCGCGCCCTCTCGAAGCCTAGTGTCGCTCGAAGCCCTACGTGTGTTAGTGAGGTGTAATTATCGACGGGAATGAGCAACGAGTAGAAGATCGCTTGTTCTCGAATCCAAGTCAAGTGAAACGGATCGACGTGTTTAGTGATCATTGTCTAGTGAATAAAGACCCTCATTTGGAACTGTGAAATAGTGTCGTCACCCTAAACCTTATGAATGTGTTGTGTTGTGTTGTGTGTGAAGGATATTACCAACGCGAACTGCTGAGCGACCACTAATTACGGACCCCGGTGAGTTATTGAACATTATTAACAATAAGTGCTGTGAATAGTGATACAATGATGACGCGAAGCCGGAAAGGAGATAGCACGCGCTCGACCACGGAAGAAGAGACTGCCACCGAGACTACGGAGACGTCACCTACCACCTCCGAGACAGTGACCGAAACCAGCGCACGTACCGACGATACGACCGCGACCGAGGACGTCGACGCTACTATGATAGAGAAGAAAAAGAAAACGGCAAAGTCAACATCAAACAAAGCAAGCAATAAAAAGAAAGTACTGGAAGCCAGATTGGAATTGGAAAAATTAAAATTAGAAGAAATTAAATTGAAAACCAAGTTAGCAAATACTAAGTTAGAACTAGCATGCGTCAATGAAGATGACACGGACTTGAGTGATAACGAGATAGACGCCGAAGCCGAAGCCACTGCAGCAAAAGCCACTGCAGCTTGGGTGTCAAACTCAAAGGAAGCAGAGCACGGCGAAGTAGAGAATGGCATCGAAGCGCCGCCCACCACTGCAACAGTTCCAGCTGCTACAACTAGCACCGATAAGCTAGCTGAAGCAATAATGGAAGCAGTCAAGTCCGCCACAGACAGCAAAGCGACATCAATCACGCAGCGAGCGCCGAAGTACGTCAGCGAGCTACACCAATTCGACGGCGATGCAAGAGACTGGATGGCGTTCAAGGCAACATACAAAGACTCACAGGCTCTCTTTAGTGCTATTGAAAACATGGGAAGATTGAGAAGAGCAATCAAAGGGAAAGCCAAAGAAGCAGTGAAGTCTTTACTCTTTACACAAATCGACCCAGAAGAAGTAATGACTGCATTGGAGCGTCGATTCGGAAGACCCACCTACCTGATCAGAAGCGAGATAGAAAACATAGAGAAGCTTCCCCCCATGTCTGAAGACGCCAGAGAGTTGGTGCGATACGCTGGAATCATAGCCAATACGGTCAGTGTCGTGAAGCTAATGAAAAAACAAAGTTATCTGCATTCAAGCGATATATCGAATAGAATAATCGAGAAAATGTGCGCTTTGGTGCGATTCAAGTGGTACGAGTACAGAGCATCCAAAGAAGATGAAGATGAACCAATCCTCCTCAGCCTCACGAACTTTTTCAACCAAATGGCGGATCAGTTCGAGATGCACGAGTTCACGGGGACCAAAATGAAGAAAGAAGGATTCAGAAATCGCACCAGACCCACGAGCTCTCGCGGTGTGCACACCGCACGAGCCACACAGCACAGCGATGAAGAATGTTCGTCAAACGAAGAAGACTCTGATGAAGAGCAATCGAGACCACACACAGCGGCAGTCTGTTCATGCAAAGAAAACACAAAGAAACAAGAGAAGATCGTCTGTCCTGAGTGTGCAGGCGAACACACCCTATCGAAATGCAAGAAGTTCATCGAAGCCTCTGTGGACGAGAGATGGGAACAAGCAAGGCGAGCTTTAGTGTGCTTCAAATGCCTACTGGGGCGACACAGAGGATACAACTGTAGAGCAAAGCCGTGCGGAAAGTGCAGGAGGAACCACCATGTTATGTTACATGCTGAACGCGCTGAGAATCCGAAGACGCAGGAGACTCAAGCTGTAACATCAACAGTGAACGCAACACGGACAATATCAAGAGCCTACCTGAAGATTGTACCAGTAGAATTATGGGGACCAGACGCCAAAGTCAGCGTCTACGCTCTCATGGACGAGGGCTCAACAGTGACCCTCATAGAAGATGACATCGTGAACACGATCGGAGCCCAGGGCCCAGAAGAAGAACTGAGAATCGAGGGCGTGGGAGGTCATCGAATGAACCAGAAGTCGAAGAAAATCAACATTAAAGTCAGAGGGAAGTTCGGAAGAAGTCTAGAAAGGATGACAGGGTACACCGTGAAAACCCTAAACTTGTCTCCTCAAGAAGTCAACGATAAAGATTTGGAGGACTGCCATCATCTGGAAGAAATAGCAGAGCAGCTCAAATATCCCAACGCTCGTCCTACTGTACTCATCGGACAGGACAATTGGCATCTCATCGTGTCTCAAGAATTGAAAACAGGCAATCGAAGCAAACCGGTGGCATCTAGAACTCAGTTAGGATGGGTTTTACATGGAACCAAAATGAACAGCAACAACCCGGTACGAATAGTGAATCACCTAGTAACGCCACCCAAAGGGAACGACGATCACCTCGAAAAGATGATCAGAGACCACTTCGACATTGAAGCCCTGGGAATCGCTGCAAGAAGACCATCCAGCGACATCGACCAACGAGCCCTCGCCGTGTTAGAATCCACTACGAAAAGATTGCCCGATGGAAGATTTACCACAGGCTTGATCTGGAAGACGGACGATGAAGGCCTACCCGAGAGCAAAATAGCTGCAGCACGACGACTGAAGGGAATAGAGAAAAAGTTCCAGAAAGACAAAGAATATGAACGAAAATACGAAGAGCAAATCGAAAATCTAATCAACAGTGAATACGCTGAAGAAATAAACGAGGAATCTACCTCTTCGAGAACGTGGTACCTGCCACACTTCGCCGTAGTTCATCCCCAAAAGAAGAAGATGAGATTGGTGTTCGACGCCGCAGCCAAGTCAAATGGAAAATCGTTGAACGACGCGCTGCTGACCGGACCCGATCTGTTACAATCACTATTCGGTGTTCTGCTTCGCTTTCGTCAAGGAGCAATAGCCGTCGTTGCAGATATAAAGGAGATGTTTTTAAGAATAAAAATCAACGATGAAGACCGAGATAGCCTCCGATTTCTCTGGAAGAACAAAGAGTACAGAATGACATCACTGATATTCGGGTCCGCCTGTTCACCGTGCACCGCCATATACGTCAAAAACAAGAATGCAGAAGACTTCATCGATGAAAGTCCGGAAGCCGTCAAAGCAATAAAACGAGATCATTATATGGACGACTACATAGCAAGTTTCTCCGACGTATCGACAGCCACGAAGGTGTCAAGAGAAGTGAACGAGATCCATAAGAAGGGAGGTTTCTTCCTGAGAGGTTGGGCGAGCAACGACCCTACTGCAATCGAAGAATTCACCGACGCAGAGAACGACTCGAACTCCATCAGACTAGGGGAACAAAAGAATCAAGACGAGAAAACCCTAGGACTCAACTGGAACGTCCGTGAAGACAGCCTTCATTTTACACTGAGTCTGCGCAACACTCCCATTGAAGCCAAAGAAGGAAAACGCGCGCCAACAAAGAGGGAAGCAACGAGCGCGGTAATGTCAGTCTTCGACCCCTTAGGACTGGCATCGCCTATAACCATACAAGGAAAAGTAATGCTTCAGAATTTGTGGAGAGCCGGCCTAGAATGGGACGAAAGATTGCCGTCATGTAGAGAAGAGGAATGGAGAAAGTGGCTGGAAGACTTAAGAAAACTAGAAAACCTTCGAATCCCACGCTGCCTCACATACGACGTGACCGAGGGGGAGCTGCACACATTCTGCGATGCCAGCGAAAAGGCGTACGCCTGTGCGGTGTACTGGCGCTCCCAACATCCAGACAACAACGTCGAAGTGAAGCTGTTGACAGCGAAAGCAAGGGTAGCACCTCTCAAGCCGACTTCGATACCTCGACTTGAACTACAAGCATGTCTATTAGGGAGCCGCTTAGCCAGTAGTGTAAGCCAAGAAATGGACCTGACTGCAATCCGGAGATACTTCTGGACCGACTCAAGGACAGCTTTAACATGGATCAAGACAGATCCTAGGAGATTCAAGCCTTTCGTCGCACATCGGCTCGCCGAGATAGAGGAGCTGACAAAGCATAAGGAATGGCACTGGGTTCCAACAAAACACAACGTGGCCGACGACGCTACCAGAGAGGCCCCATCTCACTTCGATATAGCGCATCGATGGTTCAGGGGACCAGCCTTTTTGTACGAGGATCCCATAAACTGGCCTACCGATGAGAAGAAAGCCTCCATCACCGACACCGGTGAAGAAAAACCCAGCGCTGTCACTCTGAGCGTTAGGAGAATCGCTCCAGTCATCATACCTGACCCAGCGAGATTCTCCAGCTGGACACGCCTGCTTCACGCGACGGCAAGAGTCTTACAAGTCGTGGATGTCTTCAGGCGCAAAGTAAAGAAGAAGGTGAACAGCGCGAAACTCATCACCAGAAAAACTCAAGAGTCGACTCGAAAGAAGACACAAGAGCAAAAGATCCAATCGTATAGAAGGAACATAGCCCTCTTACCGAAGTCGTCACTCTACGTAGAGAAGGCGGAACAACTGCTGATAAGAAGAATCCAAGAAGACAGCTTCTCAGACGAACTGGGCTCCCTGCGGAAGAAAGAAGGCATTACGCCAACGTCCAAGCTCAAGAACTTCACGATTAAATTAGAAGACGGAGTCATCAGGCTGTCCACCCGCATCGGAGCAGCCAAATACTTGATAGGCTCGTACAAGAATCCGATCCTGTTGGACAAACATCATCGAATAACTCAACTGCTAGTGAAGTACATCCATGAAGCCTTCAATCACGGGAACCACAACACAATTATGAACGAGATTCGCCAGAAATACTGGATACCATCGCTCCGAAATCTGGTGAAGACAACAGCACGTAACTGCGGATGGTGTAGAATTCGCAAGAAGACACCACAAATCGCACCGCAAGGAGATCTTCCACCTGAACGTTTGACAAAGACCAGCCCTCCTTTCACCTGTATAGGAGTCGACTACTTCGGCCCCATGTTCGTCACCGTCGGAAGACGAACCGAGAAACGATGGGGGGCGTTATTCACCTGCCTCACTACGAGAGCAATCCACTTAGAGCTAGCTACCTCTCTATCAACTGATTCTATGATTCTAGCACTACGAAGAATGATCGCCAGAAGAGGAACACCGAAGATTATCCTGAGCGACAACGGAACTAATTTCATCGGTGCCAACAGAGAAATCGCCGAAGCCATCGCGAACCTAGGAGAAGAAACAAACAAGATGGGCATCGTCTGGAAGTTCATCCCTCCTGGTGCCCCCCATATGGGCGGAGCCTGGGAAAGAATGGTGCGGTCCGTTAAGGTCGCTCTCGCAGCCACATTACACGAACGACGACCCAGGGAAGAAATTCTCCATACCTTACTGCTCGAAGCTGAACACATCGTGAACTCCAGACCTCTCTTCTCCATCAGCACCGATCCAGAAGAAGAAGAAGCATTGACCCCCAATCATTTCCTTATTGGGCGGTCATGTGGAGCCACCCTCTTTGGCTCCTTCGACGACGCAGAGCTCATTGGCTCTCCTAACTGGAAGACTTCCCAACGCTTGGCCGATCACTTCTGGTCAAGGTGGGTGCGAGAGTACCTCCCAACCCTCTCGCCTCGCTATCACCAGGGTCCTCACTACAGAGACCCGATGTTAGGAGACATCGTCTTAATCGTGGATCACACACTACCACGATACTCGTGGCCACGCGGCGAGATAGTTTCAGCTCATCCCGGACCAGATGGAAGAACCAGGATCGTTGACGTGCGGACTACAGCGGGCGTTCTGCGACGACCAGCTTCGCGCCTGATCCTGATTGTACCAGCGACGTCGCCCCAACGAGATGGAGTGCAACGCACCGAGGGGGAGACTGTTGGCGACGAAGATTAACTTAGAATTAATTAATTAATTATTAGCAAATAAAGCCAAAATCCTTAATAGATAACCTAGTATGTAAGTTTTGTACTCTAAGCATAGGGTTTGTTTTATTTCCATTAGAATTAAGATAACAATAGAACCAGTAGTCTAATTATAAGCACCTCTAATGTAATACATTTAGTGGGATAACTGAATAATAAAGTAAAATGATACGCGCATGAATGAAAGCATGCCTACGATCGCGCACACACACATACACACAGCGACGTACATGCATGGCGCCCAGGAACAGGTTACGACCTGTCGGGATCAGGTTTCGGCCTGACCAGAAAAAACCACACCTCGCTCCGAGACCATTCGCCAAAACAATAAAATTCTCTAAGACCACCCACTACTTGTACCCCACAACACTGTAATATAAATGGCGCCCAAACGCCCTAAACGGCAGTACGCGGCGAACACTCTCAAGGAATACATCAAGTGAACATCAAGCGGAGTTTTATTCAACATCCCCTACATAATAAGTGAGAGGAAAATGATGTTCTTACCGGTGGTGCGCGGGACGCAATTGCAGAATAATTAATTGAAATTGCTCGAAAATCCGGAGGTGTCAATTTCTTTCACAAAATTTCTTCAATTTATCGGTATTTCAACAAAAAAAACCCGGCGGTCGCTATGTGCCATACTTCTCCGGTGGGTGTTTAGACCCGCCATACTTTTTTGAAAATGTTTTTTTTTATTTATTTCTTACAGGCTGATTTTTTTTTAACAATTGTTTTTTATTAATCTTGTACGAAAATCACCATGCCATACCATTCCGACGGTCCAAAATACCCGCCATACCCCCTCAAACATGTCATTTTTTTAAATTCGAGAAACCATTTCTTTCAGTATGGCACTTAAGTCGTGGTCAGTTTATGGTACAGTGAGACAAAATTATATTCGCCATACTTCTAGTGCAGTATGACAGTGGTGCCATACTTGAAAAATTGTATTTTTTAACCATTTTTAAAACACGCCTATAGAAGCCGTGAAATTATTTTTTACAGTATGGCATAAATGAAATCAGATTGTTCCCATACTATTATGAGTTGAAAAAAATATGCCATACTGTGACCATGGTACGAAAGACCGTCATACGCACGCTGCGGTGTAAAAAAAATTTAAAAAATGAAAGGATTTCTTACAGTATGGCATTTTAATTTTTGGAAAGTTTATAAAAAGTATGATTCAGGAAAATTATCCCATACTCATCATGAAGTCCAAAAGTGATGCCATACCCGGAAAACCGATTTTCAGCGACGTATTTCAGCTACAGTACGTCCAAGTTATATATATATATATATATTTTGAAAGCCATGCTTTTTTAGTAAATCGCTCATACTGTGGCATCTTGAATTGATTTGTTTAAAAAAATCGTTTTTAATATCGCTAAGGGGGAACGCCACTGTGACCGGCAAAGAAATCGATTTTTTTTTCAATTTCCGTAAAGTATATATATTAAAAAATTAAAATTTTTCACGCAAAATATCAAAAATTTTACTGAGATACACGTAAATGAAGAGCAGGTTGTCACAGTAAGCGAATATGGAATGAAACCTAAATGAAATATAATAAAATATAATGAAATATACCTCGCGTAGAACAACTTTTTGCAGCTGATGACCCCATCTAACCCCTAGTTGCGTTTGATCCACGACTTTTGGGCCACCCTGTATATCTGAAATACGGTAGAATTACCTTGTTTATTTAGTTAGCATGTTAAGGCGAAAGCGCCAGGGCAGCCCGCGAAATTAATTTTTTTTTAGGTTTTTGCAATTTGCTGGTCGATATTAAGTTGTACGTTGATTAATATATGATTCGCGGCCGTAACAAATATGTATTTACAGAATTATAATAATTAAATTCATCAACACGACTCTCTAAGACCACGTAACCCCAAAGAATAACTGTTTCATGAAATCGTCATTCTTTGGGGTTACGTGGTCTTAGAGAGTTGTGTTCATGACTTTAATGATTAGTGACGCCTGCACAGCTGCTGTATACCAGCATTAGAATTTGTATTGAGGAAGATAGTTCGAAGACGTTCGAGCGTAGAATATTATACGACATAACACATTATTTAATTAAACAAGATTGTCCCTACATACAACTTTCAAATTTCGTATTTACGTTCCTCACATAACCAACTTTAAAAAAAAAATGGTGCCATACTGTAAGAAATTGTTCAAATGTTGCATAAAATTTTACAATTATTTAATAACATTATACGTATATCACCCACTCTACAGGTATGGCATTATAACAATTACGTTTCTAATGATAAAAACAACTACTAGACCAAATTTTACGGTGAAAGAAATGGTTTCTCGAATTTAAAAAAATGACATGTTTGAGGGGGTATGGCGGGTATTTTGGACCGTCGGAATGGTATGGCATGGTGATTTTCGTACAAGATTAACAAAAAACAATTGTTAAAAAAAAATCAGCCTGTAAGAAATAAATAAAAAAAAAACATTTTCAAAAAAGTATGGCGGGTCTAAACACCCACCGGAGAAGTATGGCACATAGCGACCGCCGGGTTTTTTTTGTTGAAATACCGATAAATTGAAGAAATTTTGTGAAAGAAATTGTTTGACACCTCCGGATTTTCGAGCAATTTCAATTAATTATTCTGCAATTGCGTCCCGCGCACCACCGGTAAGAACATCATTTTCCTCTCACTTATTACGTATATGAACCCCCTGAAAGCGCCATCCTGTAAGAAATGACTTACCAAAATGTGTCATCATCTCCCGGTCTATTAGATTTAAACTGTCAAAATCTTCAAGTTTTGGATTTGTGAACTGCGTTTCGACAATTCATTTGATAGCATTGATGGATGTGATTCGGCACGGAAGCGTATCGAAAGGTTGTGAAGGCTGAAAGGTTTTTGTGTGTACAGACGCCAGCACATCAAGCTACCCGAAACTGTAAAATTTTCCCAATCTACTTTGAACCTTATACTGTAGCGATAAAGTTGAAAATCTATTGAAAGAAATTCGACAGATTGTAGTAACTTGATGTGCTGGCGTCGTAACTAATACTCTCTATAATGAACTTAGGTGTAGAACTGAATTCTCTATATTTTTCCTTTATAGCCGCGTAAAGCAGCGGAGTCAAGGGCTAAGGAAGGAATTAGGGCTAGGAAGGAACACGGGTGGGTTTTAGTCAGTAAGAGTCTGACACTCCCTTCCGCTCCACCCAGAGCGGGAGGAGTCATTTGATGATTTCCCATCCTCAAAAAAAAAAAAGCAGCGGAGTCATTGCGTATTAGATATACATCAGGGGTGGCCAACTTGGTTAGACCCAAGATCTTCTGTTCACTGACGACACTCCGTGCGATCTACCAATTACATACCTACTTCTTGAAATCTTAAATGAAACAGCATCGTTCAGTACACACTTATGTAGTATTTTTTATTTTATTAAGAGGGAAAATATAACTCGTAACTCCGCTAGTCTGTCGTCAACTGACTGACGGATTGACAACCACCCGCGCCCCACTCCAGCGTCCCATACACTTCCCGCTTATTGTTATCGCACACCGAAAACAAAAGAGAACTAAACTGCATAGAAGAGAGGATAAATATAACGTGACGGAACGGCGATTGAAAAATGATACAAGATGATGTGTGCAGCAGTTAGTGATTAGGTACGTTGCGCAGTCTGTTCTACGCATTCATATTTTTTTCCTTGCTACGATCGACTGAACTAATAGTCACGATCGACCGGTTGGCCACCCCTGATATACCGTCAAACAAGCCAACTTTGCCCGTTTTTTTAAGAAAATCGAATATATTACAAGTTTTTTCTATGGGACTTAAGTATATTTTTTCATTTACTACAACTATATGACCATATGCACGCATTTGCTATGTAAAACATTAAAAAAATTAAAATTTAGACCAATATTTGTTCGATTTTGATGGCGGGCAAAATAATCCGGACTTTTAGCCAACATTGCCCACTCGATTTTTGACGCAAATCAAGCTCTTATAAATACGTAGAAAGCACCACGAGTACAATTTAAGGCAATCTTAACCTAAGTTTTAAAATACTGTTTGTAGTTTAAATATTTTCGTGATAAAAACAGTGGGCAATGTTACCTAGCGGTTAGTGCCCTTTTCCATACAAGGCCCAACAAGCGGTTTAAGATTTTAATGGTTGTCACATTGCAGTAAAATTATTAAATAAATGTTATTTTCACTTTTCTTTTGTGGGTGTTGGGTGCATATGAATAGACGTTAAAATGGTAATGAAATGAAACATTGTGTTCAAAATTAAATGTTTATTCCAATTTCGTCGACAGTTCGACATAAGATACCGTTGTTCTATTTTGAACATTTCAATAAAGTTAGCTTTAAGCTGTAAATGCTATATCAAAAAATGAGATCAATATATGTCCAAACTTGAATCAACAGCAAAACAAATCAACAAGTAAGTACCTAATGACAATAATAAAAATCTTTTATAAGTTCCGTATGCATAGAGCCCATGAGGAACAAAATCACAATTAGTAGATAAATCACATCACATGGTATATATTACAGTCAAAATCACCGCTAGGAATCGTAACAATATTCAGTCAATAATAATATTAATCAGTACCGTTGTTCTGTTCTGAACACTTTAATAACTGCTTCGCAGGCAAGCTTTAACATCACGTCGGAGTCATTTTTATATGCTCGGGACCCAATTTCACATCTTGGCTTCTTGGTCTAATTCTAGACTTGTGTTTGTTTTTCTGAAATTAAAAATAACAATAAAATTAAAGCTAAGTGGATCTGCAATGTACAATAAAAGCTGCCATCTACTCTAATGAAATATATACCCTATATCCTATCCCTATACACAAACAAACGGACGGCTTCTCATCGAGACTGTTAAAATCCTGTCTGCCCGTGCTTGTCCCAGCCATCACTCATATCTGCAACCGCTCTATTTCCACGGGTTGCTTTCCTGGGGTGTTTAAGAGGGCTGTCGTTCATCCAATCTTCAAGAGTGGGGACAGACGCAGTGTAGATAATTATAGACCGATCTCAGTCTTGCCTGCTATCTCTAAAATATTGGAAAAGATACTTAATAAGCGGCTGATAAACTATCTTGAGTCTTACAATTTATTGAGTGACAACCAATATGGTTTTAGAGGTGGCAGGTCAACTGAAAATGCTATTGCTGCCTTGGTAGATCACGTAGTATCTAAACTAGATAGCAAAATGAAATGCTTGGCTATTTTCCTCGATCTTTCCAAGGCATTCGACACTGTGTCTGTTCCCCACCTCCTATCCAAGCTTGAAGCTACTGGCATTCGCGGACATACCTTAAAAATTTTTCAGGACTACCTGTGTGATAGAAGCCAATGCGTTAAAATAAATGACGTTATTAGTGACACTAAATCATTGAGTTTCGGCGTTCCTCAGGGCTCAATTTTGGGTCCTACCCTGTTTCTTATTTACATCAACAACTTATGCAAAATGTCTCTAATGAACTGCTCAATTTATACTTACGCAGATGATACGGCCTTGCTTCTTCACGGGAGTGACTGGCCTGAAACAATAAAATACGCGGAACTTGCACTAAACTCAGTGATGAAATGGCTTTCAAATAATATCCTAACTTTAAATCTTAAGAAAACAGTATACTTACCTTTCTCTTTACTATCCACCAATCTCCCTCCACAGGACTCAATGGCGCTTAGGGCTCATACCTGCTCATTCGGTCTATCCTCTTCAGAATGCGACTGTCCGCAACTCACAAGGTCTGAGTCTGTTAAGTATCTCGGAGTCTATGTAGATAGTTCTTTGAGCTGGAAACCTCACCTTAGCAATCTCATATCGCGAGTCCGTAAGTGTATATTTATTTTTAAAAAACTAAGGCACTCTGCGGAGTATTTTACCATTAAAACTGTTTATTATGCCCTCTGTCAAAGCATAATAAACTACTGTATCACAGTGTGGGGTGGGGCTCCCAAGACAACGCTACTGCCTCTGGAACGAGCACAGAGAGCTGTCCTCAAGGTAATGACCTCGAAGCCGTTTAGATTTCCAACCTCGGCTCTCTACACCGAATGTCAGGTCCTCACTGTGAGACAGCTCTTTGTTCTTGGCACTATTTTGCGCAAACATCCCTCTGTGTTATACAAGCCGAATGCTGCTAAAAAGCGTAGACACTACGAAGTATGCTCAACTCGTGGATGTAGAACGGCCCTTGCTCAGCGTCATTATGATGTTTTGTCTAGCCATTTATATAATAAAATAAATAAACTTTGTACCATTGCTCCCATGTGCCTAAATGAATGTAAGACCAAGGTCTCAAAGTGGCTATTGTCACTGAGTTACGATGGGACCGAAGATTTACTACATGTATCAATCGCTTAGCCTAATTTAGTTAATAAGGTCATATATGTATCTGTAATTATATTTATACAGGATAACATAAACACAAGCTTTCACCATATTTATCTCTCTCTCAATATATACAATGGTACTTTAATGGGTCACGTCTATGCATTTACTAGTAAGTAATTATCATAATAATAATATACTGTGCTCGTCCTACAACTACTGATATACCTTGTTCAATTACAGGCGGGGACGCTGGCACCCTAAACACAAGTTAAATCTTACTTTGGGTGCCAGAGTTCATCGAAATCACTCTATCCCTTAGTTGTAACGCTGCATAGTGTTTAGATAAGTGTTTTTGTACAACTAAAGTTAATAAAGAAAAAAAAAAAAAAAAAAACATACAATCACAAACTTCACCTCTATACATATACTGGGTGAAATTTTAATCACTGTTTTCCTCTTACGGGGTCATTGTACTCATCATTATGAACAACTTTTACTATGGAGCCAAACCTGAAATCGTGAAAATGGTTTCTGTGTTTTTGCGTTAATTCAACCTGTTACAAAATAACTAAAAGTGACAACCCTGAGTGCTTTTTGATAACGGGCAATGTTGGCATGGATGGGTCTGAACAATTTAGGGTAACTTTGCCCATCATTAGAAGTTTTGATTTATAAAGTCCTGAATAATGAAACTATATTTAAAATACTCAACAACTAATATTCTATAACATACAGTAAAATACACTTACCTGTGTTTTCGCCATGAGGTAAAATCCACAAACACTTTTCATAGGAAATTTGCCCGCAAAAAAATACACCGCATTCGACAAGTTCTGGCAAGTTACTAAATGAACTTTGGAACGAATGCGTTAGATAGTGCTGCCACAAATATAATCAACTTTCCACCCAAATAATAAATGTTGCCATAAAACTAAAATTGTTTCTTATGTTAGCGGATTTGCTTATAAATTGCTTTTAGGGCAAAGATACCTTGATTGGCAAAGTTGGCTTGTTTGACGGTACATCATCATCATCATTGGTCTACAGCAGTCCACTGCTGAACATAGGCCTCACCAATTGCATGCCATTTAGCTCGATTCTAGGCAACTCTCATTCAACTACTACCAGCCACCCTGCGAAGATCGTCGCTCCACCTAGTCTGAGGGCGTCCTACCTTACGTTTACCGATTCGCGGTCTCCACTCAAGAACACGTAGACTACCCCAACGGTCATCGGTTCTACGGCTCACATGACTGGTCCTTTGCTACTTCTGTTTGCCTATTTTGTAAGATATGTCGACAACTTTGGTTCTCTGCCGGATCACCTTATTCAGGAGACTCCAAGCATAGCTCGTTCTTTATGGACCAGCTGGTCGATTCTGTAAAAATCTCACCGTGAAAACTTAGGTGAAGTGAGTTTGTTTTTGTTAGGAATTTACACTATTGACAGCTCACGCTCACTTCACCTAAGTTTTCACGGTGAGATGGTTACAGAATCGCACTGCAGCAGTGCCGTGAGTGTCCACGTTTCGGCTCAGTAAGTCATAACAGGCAGAATAGAATAGAATACTCTTTATTAAGCAGAACACACTGATAGAAAACTTTAGGCTCTGCGGAAGACGCGACGAGAAGACCCGATGAAGGTTCCCAAACGCTGCAGCCCTGCTGAATTCTTCTGTTAGCCTCTTTCTCAAAGTTGTTCTTATATTATACTAGCAGCACTCCGCGGTTTCTTTTTTTACTTCTCCTTTCGCAGGTCTGCTGGAAGAAATTTCTTAAGAAATAAGCAGTACCTTTGTACTCAAATTATAGTCATGCCATATCCCTATGTATTTTACTGTGTGTACATAAATTATAAATTAAATAAATAAATAAAATCCAATAGAAACTATATGACACATAATAAAACACTTTGTTAAGAGTAAACTAGTCGCGAGCTCGAACCCTCTGGTGGTCATGGCCAAAAAGCACGCTGTCTCACCTGGCTTCATGTCAGACATAGCTAGTATCAGTGATGAGCAGTTAGACGCTAGTCTACACGAACAACGTCTAGTTCTCACGCACATAAACACCTGACACTTTTATGAAAAAACCACTGCATAAATCAATTACAAATAAAGATCATTGAACTCTTCGATAACTGAGCTTTGTCGGTACGGACTTGGTTTTGAAGATTTTACAGTTCTTTTATTACTTATTTACACCCAAAGTTACGTTAAAAATAGCAAGAAAAACGCTGTTTCCGTACAGAAAAAATCAGTAATAAGTCAAAACGATATCATTAAAGTTTAACTTTGGATGCACAATGTCAAACAGTGGAGTAATACTCTCCCGAAATGTTGTATGGAAAAAATATCGACTAGTGGCACTTTAAATACTGTTTATTAAAAAAAATTAAACAAGTTTAGAGAACAAAGAAAAGTTGTAGGTATAAACACACACACACACACAAGCAACCCGAAACTGTCAAATTTTCCCAATCAACTTTGAACCTTATGCTTTAGCGATAAAGTTGAAAATCTATTAAAGAAATTTGACAGATTGTAGCAGCTGGCGTCTGTACAATAAAGTACATTATTATAAAAAAACACAGTGGCACTCCGAGAGTGCCGACAGAAGTGAAAAACAAAACAAAAACAGAATACTTTGCCATCACTCACTGACATATCGGATATACATACATTGAAACCAAGTACATCACGAGGACAGCCGAACACATCCGAAGCGGTGTCGGTTACGGTAACAGTGGCGCGAATTCAATACTTTTTTCCCTTCTCAAAAAATACCCAACGCGTTAAAGAAGTTTTCACTTTAATAAATAAATAAGTGTTTGGTAGTATCGCTATAAGTACAAAGTATAATTTTTTCACAATGTCGGTGGTATTTTCTCACTGCTCAGTTGGTCTTGAGGAGATAAGCAGTATAGTGTTATATGCACGGTGGTATAGGAGTCTATTTTCCCGGTCGTGTGCACCTGCACCACCACTGTGGACGATTCAGTGATCTTCACGGATGGAATGTTTTCATCATCGCAAACCCTGACATCTACGCCACCAATCTCGCCATGGCACTTAGGGAGCGGCTAAAAAAAAATAAACAAGTACTTCAAGTAACAACACGATCGAAATTAAATGAAATTTTTATGTATGCAAGAGCGATGCCACACGGGCGTTGCCAATGCGTTGCGTTGTCGCGGCAGCAGTGATTTCTAAGCAGTGAGTGCTGCCGGTCGATTCTGTAAAAATCTCACCGTGAAAACTTAAATGAACTTCAACTTCAACTCTTGATTAATGGCTTCTGTGGAACAAACACCACAATTTTGCCAATTTCACGTACTAAAATCCACTAAATGAAAAAAATAAATCTCTCTGACACGTGAGACAGCTCGCTACTGCGGCTGATGTGTCTCCAAAAAATATGATGATGATGTGATGATGTGATGATCCGTCAATATCAACTTAAATGAAATAAGTTTGTTTTTGCTAGGAATTGACACTATTGACAGCTCACTCCACGCTCACTTCACCTAAGTTTTCACGGTGAGATATTTACAGAATCGCACTGCAGCACGAGCGCTGCGATGACGTTACCGCTCAGGTGTTACAGCGCCGACGTAACGCATTGGCAACGATCGTGTGGCATCGCCCTTAATGGATCTTTTAAGACACTTTTACACGTCAATATTATGTTGGCAAATATTTTAAAACCAGATGGCGCCGCGGCGGCATTTCCTAGCTGACTGATCCCTGAGAAGAAATGCCGAAACAAATTCAGAGATAGTCTCAAGTCTCTTTTAAAATCCAAACATTATATTATAAGGGCCTTCCAGACATGTCTGGAAGGGCGTTTTGGATAAAGAGCAAATGCAGTTTGGAGTTGACCAGGGGGCCTAAAAAGGTCACTTTGGCAGGATCATAAAAGGATAACATTATGAATCATAATGGACAGTTAACTGTTGAGTTAATCGTAACAAATCCCATTGGTGAAGGATTTTTCAGTTATTTTTGAAGTGAAAACTTCTTTAGCGGCGCTGTGTACTTTTTTTGGAATGGGTAAAAACTTCTAAATTCGCGTCAGGTCACGTGACCCTGATCGAAAATTCGTAAGACGTAAAACGTAAGACAGCGCCATCTATGCACATCGGGAAGAACTACGAGGGCCTCGCGTACTAACTACGTAGTTCATCCAACAACGACGAGCGCGTTGTTGAGGACAGCGCCATCTATGCACATCGGGAAGAACTACGAGGGCCTCGCGTACTAACTACGTAGGCCTCGCGTACTAACTACGTAGTTCATCCAACAACGACGAGATGGCGCTGAACCACGGATATATAACTGACGACGAGCAAATCTGAATAAATTCCTTTCACGAGAAGAATAAACCAGTCACTTTGGTCATCATACCTGATTTGCAAAAAACCCTATAAAATAAGGAACACACCTTAACACGCGTGTTTTGTTTATAAGACGATTCACAAAATACACTCGTAATTGTTCAAGTTTTCACTTCTGTCGGCACTACCGGAGTGCCAGTGTTTTTTTTTTTTGTCTACGCTAAAATACCAATCAATCCAATCCAAATCCAATCTCTTTGATTATACCTACGTAGTGCAGCGAAAAAAAGAAAAACACGGACTGTCTTCGCCATATTATGATTCACAATGTTATCGTTTTATGATTCTGCAAAGTGGCCTTTTTAGGCCCCCAGGAATTCAAATCAATTCAATCTTTATTGCATCCATAATGTACACATACAGTAATGTGTGTGTAATGTGTACATACACATAAACTTCCTTCATAATCCTTCAGATTGTGAGTGATAGTGTGTCACGCTACGAGGGTATTCTGAAATGACGTTCGCTAGGTGGCAGCACTGACACGTCAGGTCCAGGCATCTGTCAAAGAGCCTATATTTTCTTTACGTCATGACTGAATGATGAACGAATGATGAACGTCATCATATGTTTTATATTCATTGTCGAAATGGAAGATCTCTTGTCAAAGTGGTGCCAACTGGTGTCGTAAATTTTCACGAAAACCCTCACTGGGGTGCTGATAACCTTGTTGCACTATGCGGACACTTACCATTTCCCAGTAAGCTTGTCCCTGTGGCAGGATAATTGGTTTCACGTTACGTTTAAACCCTGCGGTAGATCCTGAATAACAAAAAAAAAAACAAGTTGGGAAGTTTAATTTAAATCAAAGTCGCTGTCTGTAAGCTTAGATCTTTTAAACTACGCAAAGGGTTTGAATGCAGTTTTCAGCAATAGATAGTGTTTCAATATGAAGGTTTATATGTAAAATACATGCATATTATAGCAGAGAAAAGCCGAGAAATTCAAAGATTTGTAATGTGATGTTGTAACAAACATATTTTTGTGCGCTTACATTGCAAACGCTGGCTAAATAAAACCTTACGAGATAGATCAAATTAATGTACTACGGAATTGGAGATCTTAAAAAGATCTATAAAAAAGTCCGCGATGGTATATGTTTATCTCCTAAGGATGAAAACCCACAGGAACCATTTTTATCTTTTACCCCTCGTACACCTTGCAAAGAACCTCGTACACCACAACTGGGTTGTGGAGGTCAGATAGGTAGTCGCTCCATGTAAAAAAATACTGGTATTCAGCCCCAACATAGTTGGGAAAAGGCTAGGCACATGATGATGGTGTTCATGGTCGTGTCGAATTGCCGTTCCATCAGAATAAGATGGTGAGAGAATAGGGAGTCCAATTGTGTTCGCGCACTCAGTTGGGTCTTTTTTTTTTCAGGGTGGTAAATCATCAAATGACCCCTCCCGCTCTGGGTGGAGCGGAAGGGAGTGTCAGACTCTTACTGACTAAAACCCACCCGTGTTCCTTCCTTAGCCCTTTACGTTCCGGGCCAGCGGTAACCCTTTCGGACAATCCCGCTGAACTCAGTTGGGTCTCAGACCTCTTTGCGAGATAGTAGGCAGTCCACGACGTGGACCCAGTGCGGCTTGGTGAATGTCACAAGTTTTTGAATTTATGGTACTGAAATTTTCTACACGTTCTGCAGTGCGATTCTGTAACCATCTCAACGTGAAAACTTAGGTGAAGTGAGCGTGGAGTGAGCTGTCAATAGTGTCAATTCCTAGCAAAAACAAACTCACTTCACCTAAGTTTTCACGGTGAGATTTTTACAGAATCGACCGGCTGATAAAATTTTAAAAATCCATAACGGTAGACGGGTTCCCATGTTTGGTGGCGAGTCCCACAGTAATACGCGGATGGCGAGGCGTGTGCCCTCTCCCACAGGGAGATCTTAACTCTAATATTAACATATTTCTGAAAGCTACATTTTTATCAGCTTAGGATATGTAAAATAAGTTACCTTCTCGAATCTTCATGCAGGCTTGTTTAAGAGGTGCCAGTGTCGCATTTATTGTAACGCAAGCGCATGCTAGGAGCACAAAAGTGGTTACGTTAGGAACCATATTGACTCTATGAAACTGAAACCAAAATGCAGACAAATCAGAGGCATACATGCATTTATAGAATGACAAATAAATGGTTATAATTGCAGGCATTGTTTGAAAATAAACTGTAGCAATTTAACGGATAATAAAAATATTTTTAGATAACAATTATTACCTACTGTATTGAATGCATTCAAGTATTTAGTTTTACTTATTTATTACTTATGAGTTACTAGCTGCGGCCCGCGGTTTCACCCGAGTAAATGTCGAACCGTGAATCCGCCGCGGTGTCCGTCACCGGACCCTCCTCTGGGGAGTACTCCCCATCATCGACGCACCAGAACAGATCACCGCAGGGACCAAACCAGCACATGGGCGCCAGAAGACCCCGTGTTTGGGCACCCGTGGTCTCCCTGCGACGGGTCAGGTCATTGGCCCCGCCGCCTGCCAATTTTCGGCCGCAGAGGATAGAGAGAGTGGCCAACGTCATACCAACACTCCTCTTTCCCTGCGGCCCCACCGCGTCCGCCATCAGATGGTGGCCACCCGTCAAGGCCACGGAAGGTAGAAAAAACGGCGCATCGCAATACACTGTGGAACTCCTCTCCCGTCGCGGTCTCCAACCCTCAGCCGCGATGCTCCCATACGACATCGCAGCCCGCCTCAGTTACGATGTCGCCCAAGCGGCACCGCAACCTACTTGTTGCACCGCTACGTCGTCGGCTTATCGGCAAAAGCCCTGACGAGCGGCTCCTCCTCGGGTTCCTCTTCGCTTCACCGTGGGTAACCAAGCCACAGCTACTGAGCCTCCCCGCCTCGACAATGCGGGAACTCACTGGGGGGGAGCGCATCAAATCCCTGGATCAACGGTCGACCGGTCGTGCTTGTGACCGCGGTTCAATCAATCATCCTGCCTTTTCCCAACCATGTGGGTGTCGGCTTCCAGTCTAACCAGATACAGCTGCATACCAGTATTTTACATGGAGCGACTGCCTATCTAAATTCCACAATCCAGTTACTGGTTTACACAAGACTTTGGCAAGATTGGTTGTCAGACTTTCGGCCTTCTAACTACCCAAATGACCTACGGCTTAACGTGCCTTCTGAGGCACGGAGGGTCTCGGTATGTAAAGATGGTCACCCACAGACCAACCGCGGTCCGTGGCCCGCGACCTTTGAGATTGTCATTGCTCAGCCATGAAGATAATAGGGTGGTTATAGGGGTCAGGTATGCATATGTAAAAATTGACCATTGAATAATTGCAAAATCTAAATCAGCATATAAAGTACAGCGTCTCATTTCTGAATTAGATACGGATGGACTCGCCGTAATTGGACAGAGATAGTTCCTTTTGATGATTTGCCATGCTTGACACAGGTAGAACCAAGCAGAATGCACACTGGTGCTGCAATTTTGCAGCTAGCATGCAGTTCAAATGCTGTCCGTCTGTTTAGAACAGCCTTTCCCAAAGTGGGCGATAACGCTCCCCTGTGGGCACTGCAGGCCTAAAGGGGGGTGGTAAGAGACCCAGAAAAAAAATGGGGGCGTTGTGTAGAGGCTTCGGGGGCGATTTGTAATTTCATCTAGCTAGGAGGATTCTTAGACACCGACTGAGCTCTCGACTCTCGGCTACAACTTGTAAAGTTTGGGAACCCCTGGTTTAGTTAGAAAATGGGTCAGTGGCGACGCCCCACTTGGGTGGGGGTCGTGGAGTCCACGGGGGACATTGTGGTAGCAAAAATAAACTGTAGGCTGTATATCTTTACTAATAATTTGTAATGTCAAAATAACAGCTTTTACTAAATGCATTGAAATCGACATAACTTTATTTATTTATTTAAACTTCTCGCACAAAAAGGTACAAAGGCGGACTTAATGCCTTAGGCATTCTCTACCAGTCAACCAAGGGTGGTGAAGAGATTGGATGGCAGGTGCTTTGAATGAGAGGAACAATGATAAAAAAAAAACTATTAAAACTAAAATAACTTTCGTTATGTAACTTAGATAGTGACCCGTATGTAACGAAGTCAACCAACTTGTTAAAGTTGCGGGTACGCGGCATACTTCATCGACTCAACCCTAATAAGCATGGCGACATCCATTAATTACGTGAGGTGATTTTTGACCCCCCCTTCACCCCTCTTAGTGAGATATCGTGAGATTTGCCTCGATCCCCTCCCCCTTCCCTCTAATCTCAAGTGAGACTGTTCAAAATGCGTATTTTCATTGTAAATACGTTAATTTTCGTTTCATTGCGTTGGATTTATTACAAAAAAAATATCTTTTATGACTCAATTCAACCCAGTTTTCTCGCAATTTTACACTGTTTCTTGCGGAAAAAAATACGTGATACTTGCCAGGACCCTGCCTCTCCCCCACATGAGATTGGGTGAGAATCGGCTTGACCCCCTCCCCCCTAAACGCCTTACGTAATTAATGGAGGCCCCCTAAGGGGGTGATAAATAAGGGAAATTAGGGGGAGGGTGTAAGGTGGTTTATAACCTTAATACGTTTCAAGTTATTATGAAATAACTAGTAGATAGGTACTTACTGTGAATGCGGGCTTAGTTTAACAACGCCTTTCCAGTTTTTCACAAATAATCATCATTGTAGATAATGAAGTTATTGTCGAAGCTGTCTTGTTTGTTGTCGTGTAAGTGAGTGTAAAAGAACCAGCCGGTCGATTCTGTAAAAATCTCACCGTGAAAATTTTGGTGTAGTGAGTTTGTTTTTGCTAGGAATTGACACTATTGACAGCTCACTCCACGCTCACTTCACCTAAGTTTTGACGGTGAGATGGTTACAGAATCGCACTGCTGCATAGCTATTCACAACTAGGGAATCCAATCCCGCAAACGCGGGATCCCGCACCTTTTTTGCGGGTTCAGAGATGCGGGATTACACCCGTGGGATCCCGCAGGTTTGCGGGATTGAAAAAAATATATATTTAAGAAAAATGGGCTCAGGCGACTATCTTATTATTTATATCTTATCTTATCTTAATATTCAACTTTTCATTAATATTTAAATTTATATTGAAAATAAAAAATATTCCTTTGTTTTAGAGACATAGAGGTGAATTAAGTAACGCGCTTCCACACTTGTAGGCGGAAGTCAATTCCGCCTACAAGTGTGGAAGCCGAGCGTGCTTTTTCCGCCGCTGGCTATTTATGCAATAAGATAAGATCAAATCTAAAAGATGAAACGTTAGATACCTTATTGTTTCTTCGAAAGCATTTTCAGAAAAAATAAGCTCACTTTTTACCCGGCGTTTACTTAATTCACCTTTTTATGTCTCTAAAACAAAGGAATATTTTTCATTTTCAATACAAATTTAAATATTAATGAAAAGTTAAATATTGTATTATATCGTTTCTTAAAAGAAGTTGATTATTTATGCTTCTTAAACATCATTACCTATATTCAATTTATAATATGAGTAATAACTTAGCTTCATATTGATAATAATACTAAAAAAATACTTGTCTTTATGTCTTTCATTTCACTACACAAAACCAAAATAATAGTAAATAAAAGCAATGCCGCAAATCCCGCGGGATCCGCGGGATTGATGTCCTTGATCCCGCATGCTTGCGGGATCGCGGTTTTGATGCGGGATTGGATTCCCTATTCACAACCATCCGACAGGTTATCGTTTCGAAAATGACACATTTCGATGACCAGCCGATCGATTCTGTAAAAATCACCCCGTGAAAACTTAGGTGGGGTGAGTTTGTTTTTGCTAGGAATTGACACTATTGACAGCTCACTCCACGCTCACTTCACCTAAGTTTTCACGGTGAGATGGTTACAGAATCGCACTGCAGCAGGTGAATTACGTAACACACTATCAGTAGCAATGGCGTTCATTTTGATAGTTCAAAAACATTCATTGCGTTATTTACGTTGTAGATCAGACATTTTTTTGAACATATAAGCAATGCATTTGCAATATCATTGAAAATGATTCAGATTTATATTGATAGTGTGTTACTCATTTCGGGTGTTGTACCTATACGAGGTCAAATTAAATTAACTAGGGAAACTTCTGGGTGATGTCGGGACGAGTTTGATACCTACACACAGGATTGCTCCACACTAGCTCAAGGTAGAGAGAAGTGGAAAGGAGACAGGGAGACCTTCGTCCTGCAGGGGACAACACCAATGAGGGTTTTCTGAAATGACGTTCGCTAGGTGGCAGCACTGACACGTCAGGTCCAGGCATCTGTCAAAGAACCTACTTATATTTTCTTTAGTCATGACTGAATGATGAACGAATGAATGAATCGAATGATGAACGTCATCATATATTTTATATTGGAAGACCTCTTGTCACAGTGGTGCCAACTGGTGTCGTAAATTTTCACGAAAACCCTAATTAAAATAAATAGTGAAACTCCATACATCGACGCCGTGGTGGGTGTCTGTGAAGTTTCCACAGTCAATTTAATTTAACCTGCAAATCATGTAGATCCACAGAGCATAGATTCATTGGCAACATAGAGGCGGCAGTACCAATAAAATTCATCATGGCGCCGAAAGACCGTTGAGCGCACAAATTCTGTCATCGCCATTACATGCTGTCAGTTTGCGTCGATTCACACGAATTTATTAGCCCGAAACGGGCTAATCATCATTTTTAAATAATATTATTTTTATAGGCGACTCTCACGAAGTTAATTTATTTGTGGGCGAGTAGACCACTTTAGAAATATGTATTAGGCAATTTTATGAAATAAAGTAGCAGAAAAATAATATAAAAGTGACAATTCACCCGTTTCAGGCGAGTAAATTCGTGCGAGTAAACTCGAGCGAATAGATTCGTGCGAGTATATTCGAGCGAGAAAATTCGTGCTAGTATATTCGAGCGAGAAAATTTGTGCGAGTAAATTCGTACGAGTAAATTTTTGCGAGTAAATTCGTGCGAATCTACTAATAACCCGTCAGTTCATATACGTGATTAGTGTCACAGTGCGAGTAGACGGTGACACGCTTGGTTTGTATGGACAGTGTTGACGATGTCACTTCTAGCATTGCCACGTTGTATGGCAATGCTGATTCTTTGGCCAAAAAATAGGCCAGCCCTCTGGTGACGTGAAGAGTCGACCAACCGCTTGGCGATGTCTCTAAGGCTGAGGCTACATTAGGCTGCGTCGCGACCTGCGACACATGAGCGATTAAAACAAGTAAATGAATGCTCACGTATTATATGGCTACACCGTACATCAAATATTACTAGCCATCTTTGATTTATTTATGCGATAGGAACAACATTACTGAAATCACGGCATCGGCTACATCAACATGAGCGAAATTGAAGCGAATTTATTAGAAAATTGCAATTTTTTTAGCTTGTAATGTAGCCATACCATGTTTTTCTCGTTTCGCTCTTCCAGTCGCATCGCAAATCGCTGCCTACTGTAGCCTCAGCCTAAATACATCTGATTTAAACTAAATTTTGTAACCAGAAAGTTTTATTACCAGTGCTCCTCTGCGCGCTCAGCATGGCCTCGCCCTTGCTGGTGAAGACGTCGGACGGTCGCAGGATGACCATAAGTAGAAATCAGATGAATATGTTGCACCCTCAAGCTAACCGTTCCAAACGTTTGGTCAACTTCAAGCATATGCACACATTGCTGGGTGAATAACGTTTGCTAATAAAGAATTGGCTAAATAAATAAGTTCAAATGTCTATTTTTTTTTCATTATATCCCGTGTTTTAGTTGTTCCGATGGCGTGGCAGTAGACAGGATTACGTTTTTAGGGGTATCTATGTATCTTATGCGGCAACAGAAATACATCATCTGTGAAAATTTCAACTGTCTAGCTATCACGGTTCATGAGACACAGCCTGGTGACAAACAGACAGACAGACGGACAGTGGAGTCTTAGTAATAGGGTCCCGTTTTTACCCTTTGGGTACCGAACCCTAAAAACTAACTGCAACTAAAACAAAACAAACACATTCAGTAAAGTAGCATAACTTTTTAAAGGTAAAACAAAAACATGCAGTTAGTGGCATAACTTTTTAAAGGTACCTAAGTAGGTATGTTGGGCAGTTTCGTCGCTGGTTTAAGACCGTACAAATCAAATTCTGCGCCATTCGAATTTCGCGAGCTACCCTGACGCTTTCACTCAACGATTCTTTTTTTTTCTTTAATTTTTTTTAATTCGTTGCCCCTCACTAGGAATTACTCCTGTATCGTGGGTGCGTTTACAAACATTTATGTAAATGCACATACACAAACAGCCAGACCCGGAACAACTACCTGGTGCCGTATTATGACGGCTAAATGCCATCTTGATTCCAGTGTAAGAGAGGAACGGAGCTATACATGATCGATAGCACCATCCCTTTTTCGCACTGGAATCATGATGGCATTAATACTTCGTAATACGGTCCCTGTAGGCAAAACAAATATTTGTTCCGTGCGGGAATCGAACCCGCGACACGCAGCGCAGCAGTCGATCGCTCAGCCACTGCGCCAACCGTGTCGTCAGATTCTTCTGATTGATTGATTGATTCTACGAACAATACCAATGAAGCGATCACATTTAGATCATTAGGGTCTCGGTTCTCTTCCGCCAAGCAAACGCTCCCGCCTCGCTTAGCCGTCAATCAATCAATTAATCAACTAAGTCTATCGCAGTCCACTGCTGGACGTAGGCCTATAGAGGTATGAGGAACAGGGTGTAAAGTTCACTCATACTCTATACATAGAAAAGGGAGGATCCTCCGACCAGACGGGTGTTGTATCTGGCGGGCAACTGCCCGATGATTCATGTCGGGCCGTTGTATCTATGCTAGTTGCGCGGTAAACTCTGCTTGCGCGATGCAGGATTTTGCGTGACGTCAGTGTGACGCGTTGTTTGCTTGTGGCGTTGTAGATACCGCTACAGGCCTCTCCCAGACTGCGCCACAACACCCTGTCCTCCGCCTTCCGCATCCAGTCTACCCCGGCCACCTTCTTTAGGTCGTCCGTCCATCTAGCTGGGGGGCGTCCCACACTACGCTTGCCGATACGCGCTTATCCGTCAACAATTAAAATATTCCTTTTAAATATAACGAGGTACCAATTATTCCAATTGAAGTAACAATCAATTTACTTGATGCTAATAGTGAAGGCAGCAGTCGAGAAGGCGCCGCGGAAGGTTTAGGCTTTAACTAACTCCATGGATAACAAAAATATTATTTTAAGACTATGTTCTGTAAGTATTTTATGTTCTTTTAAAAAAAGAGGAGGAAGAGGCTCCGTCTTTGCAAAAGAGGACAAATACAAGCTAAACACCCACCACATACTAAAAAAAAACAGTGGCACTCCGGGAGTGTCGCCAGAAGTGAAAACAAAACACAATCAGAACACTTTGCCATCACTCACTGACTTATCGGATATACATTTAAACCGAGTACAGCCGAACACATCCGAAGCGGGTATTTTTTTAATCGTTCTATAAACAAAACACGCGCGGTGTCGCTCTCGGTAACAGTGGCGCGGACCCTGAGTCTACTCTCATAACACGAAACTCATAATATCGGCCGAAGTTACGGGCGTTTCTTACTCCTTATCACCTACAGACATAAGATTAGTTCGGAGCCCGGACTAAGATTGAATGACAACACGATTCGACAGTTGTCCTTTGTCCCGACGTGTTTTTCCCTATACGAAAAAGTTGGTGATTCGGGAGTAGGGTTCATTCGGAAGTATCGACCTACATTTGGACGGGCTTGTTTCGTCGTTGACGGACTTAGAGAGTAGACCCTTGGAAGTACTACGACCTGGCTATAAAACCATACCAGCAGGTCGATTCTGTAAAAATCTCACCGTGAAAACTTAGGTGAAGTGAGTTCGTTTTTGCTAGGAATTGACACTATTGACAGCTCACTCCACGCTCATAACACCTAAGTTTTCACGGTGAGATAGTTACAGAATCGCACTGCTGATTCTGCCAAACAGCTGTGCTGTGTTCCCCGTTTTATCTAAAAAGTATGAGCCCGAAAATAGTTTTGTAAATGGTTTATTTGAGCAGTGGTGGCCCAGTGGTAACAGCCGCGACTTACGAGTTGTAGGTCGTAGGTTCGAACCCAGAAAAGCGCTTTGCTTTGTGTAAATTATTCCGTCACCACTGCTCTCAAAACGGTGAAGTAAAACATCGTGAGGAAACCGGCATGTCTTAGAACCAAAAATTCGGAGACATGTGACATCCACAACCCGCACTGGGCCCGCGTGGTGGATTACGGCCCACTCCCAATCACCGAGAGGACTGTGTCCCAGCGTGGAAACATTATAGGCTGAATTTGTTATATTTTGGGCCGGAATGGGTGTCCATATAATTGAAGGCTCACGTGACATTTTAGCTATGGCTTTATGATGGAATCGCGCCTAAATCGTCACTGCCTTTCATCCGCCAATAAGTAATTATTATGAAATTGGTGATCTAGTTTAAGTTTAGCCGGACGGCGCGTACGTGTTCCACGCGCGCCTCAAAGAGATGTCAGCATCATTCGAAGGGGCCCGTCATGGCCTGCCGCATCAACGGGTCAGCGGGATTGTCCGAAAGGGTTACCGCTGACCCGGGGCTTAAAGGGCTAAGGAAGGAACACGGGTGGGTTTTAGTCAGTAAAGAGTCTGACACTCCCTTCCGTGGAGCGGAAGGGAGTGTCAGACAGTGTCAGACCAGAGCGGGAGGGGTCATTTGATGATTTCCCATCCTGAAAAAAAAAGCCTCATAAAATTATCTATTTTCACAGGTTTTTTTAACACTGCATGCCACCAGAGCTAGCAACGATGTATCTTCTTTTCAACTGGTAACGTATACTGACTTACTCTTGTAATGGACTGGGTATATATTTTAAGCTATACAAAGAAATTGAACATTAAAAAAAAAACGTTTTTACAAAAACAAAAACCGACTTCCAAAAAAAAATACAAAGTGAAAAATACTTCAAGTAATGTAATAATAAGTTGATAGCGAAAAACCAACCAAAGAAACTGAATTTCGAAATTAAAGTATTTTTTCACGTTGTAACTAGTGTATTTTTGGAAGTCGGTTGTTTTTTTTTGTAAAGAAAGTTTTTTATGTGAACTTTTTCTTTTATTTTCAGCTCGCCCGGTTGTCGTTCCCTACTGTTGAAACGGTAAGAACTTTATAATATTATTACGCTGTGGTTAAGGCGAAAGCGCCAGGGTAGCCCGCGAAATTCAATGTTTTTTAGGTTTTTGCAATTTGCTGGGATTAATATATGATTCGCGGCCGTAACAAATATGTATTTACAGAATTATAATCATTAAAGTCATCAACACAACTCTCCAAGACCACGTAAGTCCAAAGAATAACTGTTTCATGAAATAATAATAATAATAATAAAACTTTATTTTCTCACCACAATATACATGTTATTTTACATCGGTCAGATTCGACAATGACATATAATTCGGTTGAGTATATATTGCGGGAGACTGGTGCCTAAGTTAGGCTCGTGGCCTGTGTTTCAGGACACCAGGATCCCACCCCTTTTACATTTACGATTTACGATTTACGATTTAAATCATCATTCTTTGGACTTACGTGGTCTTAGAGAGATGTGTTGATACTTTAATGATTATAATTCTGTAAATACATATTTGTTACGGCCGCGAATCATATTTTGATCGACGAACGTCTTCACAAACTTTCACTTTTATAATATTAAGTAGTAGAATATAGTGTGAAGTGTGATTTTTCTTTTTTTTAAGTTTCGTAATGTTTTACCCAGAAACCCTACAACATGCCGAACTCCAAAGAGATCGACCCTCGACACAGCTACGCAGACGAGAAGTTTGAGAAGTTGCAAGATTACTTCAACTACATGAACGGCCGTATGAAGGAACCACACAACCCTGTAAGTATTGACACCGTATTAATTACCCCATAATCTATCTATATCTAACCTATACATTTTGTTGTTAATGATTCCACGTCTCATTACCCTACACGTTAATGGTTCCAGGTATGATTACCCTACAGTTTATAACTTCTCGTTTTATTACCCTACTTTGTACAGACGCCAGCACATCAACCTACTACAATCTGTCAGATTTCTTTAATAGATTTTCAACTTTAACGCTAAAGCATAAGGTTCAAAGTTGATAGGGAATATTTGACAGTTTCGGGTAGCTTGATGTGCTGGCGTCTGTACATAACTCAACATTATATTACCATTCCGCATTTTCGTTTATTGACACCGACTTCCGAAATTAAAGTTATTTTTCACTTCGTTGTTTTTTTTTGGTCGGTTGTTTTTTTTTTCATTTTTTAGTTGTACTTATCTACCCCACACAAATTCATATAACACTGTTTGCTATTGTACGAGTAAATATCAGGTGACAGGAAGCTATTAAACACATCTGCCTACCCCTTTAGAGGGTACAGGCGTGATGTTATGTTGTGTGATTGCTTATACAATGCATCATACATATGTATATGCGATTGCAGCAATCGCGGTTGATTTGCTGGCATTTATTTATGAAGAGTTTCGTTGTCTGTCTCCGAAACTCATCATCAGATGTTTACGAAATTTAAAATGGGATCATTTCGGAATAAACCTCTTTCGAACAAAAAAAGAATTTTGCAAATCCTCCAAAATTGAGAACCTCCTCCTTATTTGTAGTCGGTTAAAAAACTAAACAAATGTACCTATTTCAGTCAGAAAGACACGAAATAATGGAACTCGGGTCAAAGAAGCTCTTCAACTTTATTGATTCGCACATCAAAGATATGAAGAGGCTTCTGTTTGCCACCGACATGGCCCTCATGTCTATGGTTTTACTGAAACTTAACAAGAAAATGGACACTTCTGAAGCTAAGATCAAGTCAACGCAGGCGAAGATACCGTTCGGCTTATATACTAGTCCTGGTAACGCTTTTTATTATCTCACCCAGTTTCCTTCATCTGGCTAGTCCTCTGATCTATTCTGTAATAATCTTACCTCAAATGAAATTAGCTAGCGAAACTCTATAGACGTGATGAGTAACGAGTATATTTTAATAGTTTTGTGTTCTTTGTAGAATTCAAATGCTTGGACACGTCATACTACATAGTGTCAGCTCACAATCAGGAGGACGCTCAGATGATACTATCCAGCGAGAGGAAACCGCATTGCTATACATTTAGAGGTAAGATCTAAATACAGTCGGAAGGACACGCCCGGGTGTTACCATTGTGTGGATCGCCCGGTGGAGCATACTGTGGAGGTCTGCCTAACTTGGGCAGAGTACCGCCGCGTCCTCACGGCGGCGATCTCTCGTATCCGGTCCTAGTCCAGGCCATGGTACGGAGCGAAAGTGCATGGGAGGCCGTCGCCTCCTTCTGAGAAGCAGTAATGCTCGCGAAGGAGGCGGAACGCGTGAGGGAGAGGCAATCTTTGCGCCCTCACGCCCCTAGTCGCCGCAGGAGACGCCCTGGGCGGCGGGAATCGAGAGCTGATTCCCAGCCTCCGTAGGCGCGGGCTAGCTGACGGCGAGCAATGGACAGCTCGCCGACCGGTAAGGACCAGGCCCGGGTGGAGGGCGCGTTGTGATCCACGCGCGCCTCAAGAGATGTCAGCACTAACTGACGGGATCCGCTAGGACCGATGCCTGCCAGGGTCGGGGTTATTCGAAGGAGATACCGTGGCCCCTGGCACAGGCAACTGAAGGAACACGGGTGGGTTTTAGTCAGTAAAAGTCTGACACGCCCTCCCTGTCCGCCCAGAGCGGGAGAAGTTATTTGATAATTTCCCACCCAAAAAACAAAAGATCTAAGTACAGCGTAGCATATATAGCTTGGTAACCACAAGTAAAACGCGCGTCGCTTCGTGAGACAAAAATACTATGCTGAGTTAATTGAAACTACACAATATTACAAGCATAGTGTAGCTTAGCTCAAGTTGGAGGGATTAACAGTAAGGCTTCGTGCACAGGCACCAGCATATCAAGCTACCCGAAACTGTCAAATTTTCCCAGTCAACTTTGAATCTTATGCTTTAGTGATAAAGTTGAAAATCTATTAAAGAAATTTGACTGATTGTAGTAGCTTGATGTGCTGGCGTCTGTACAAGACGCCGCAGCCGAACACAAACTTGCGGTGCGGCTTCGGCGTCATGTACAGACGCCAACACATCACGCTACCCGAAACTGTCAAATTTTCCCAATCAACTTTGAACCTTATGCTTTAGTGATAAAGTTGAAAATCTATTAAAGACATTTGACAGATTGTAGTAGCTTGATGTACTGGCATCTTTACAGGAAGCCTAATTCTATTAGGCTGCCTATCAACCAGAGGTGTGCTAATCTGCGTAGCGGTGAATGTGTAGGTATCAGCCATTATGGTCGTTTGATTTTCATAGCGACGTTGACTTAGCTCTGGTTAAAGAGTGGCCGCCTTACCTAATCTGCGTTCGCGATTTATTTGCCAAAAATCTTAACAAATATGAATAAATGGAAAAATATCTTTAATTCCTACACAATAAAGTTCAGTTTGCGCTATAACTTCAAACATTTTTATAACTTTTTCAATAGTACTAGTCACTCTGAAATCAACTTAATCATCATTGAAATAAAGTAGATCTTGGTTTAACTTGAAATAGGGTAGGGATGTGCAGCACTGCGCATTTTTACTATAGTTTACCATTATTTGTCCAGGTGCTTTTGCCTTCATCGGTTTCTACCACCGCCACTCAGAGACGACATACGTAGGGCCGCATGCGGAGCAGTTCCAAGCTAAAGACCCCAGCCAGGGCCTCTACTGCCATTCTGACGACAACTGGAGCGACGCCCAATGTATCTACAAGTAATTTCCCATTGTTGTTAACCTGGCCTCTCCTTTGTAAGAGGGAATAGGAGTAGGCCGTAATTCACCACGCGAGTCCCGTGCGGTTTGGTGGATGGCACATGTCATCGAGGTTTTGGTTCTAGAATCTGCGGTGCTATTCTGTAAAATTCTCACCGTGAAAACTTAGGTGAAGTGAGCGTGGAGTGAGCTGTCAATAGTGTCAATTCCTAGCAAAAACAAACTCACTTCACCTAAGTTTTCACGGTGAGATTTTTACAGAATCGACCAGCTGGGACATGCCGCGTTTCCTCACGAACTTATCCTTCACCGTTGTGAGAGCAGTGATGATGAAATAAACTGCACAAGGTGCATACCTGCCTCGTTCAAACCTGAGACCTGCGGGGTAATTGCGTAACAAACGGACAGTTGCAATGCGTTTCATTTTGACAGTTCAACAACATTCATTGAGTTATTTACGTTGTTGAGCAGACATATTTTTCGAACATATGAATCAATGGATTAGAAGGTGAAGACCAACTGGACTCTGAGGGTCGAAAGGTTGGAATCGCGCCACAACATCAACTTTAAGTCATTCGTGGTACGTGTTCCAACCCAACATCTACAGACCTATCTGAAAGAGGACTTTTGGCCGAAAGGTGTCGTATATCGACGTTTCCGAGGACGGTTACGCGACACCACGCAGCGAAACACGACGCCGACAACATTACGTGTATAATCATAGTTTTAAGTTTCTTTAATATGTATTAGTTTATTATTGTATAAGATTATTTTGTGTATTTTATCTATGGGCCTTAGTTGCCTGATAATAAAATGATTATTATTATTATTAGCTAGCAATATCCTCCAAAAGATTCAGATTGAAATTGATAGTAGGTATGTTACGCACAATTAGGATGCTGCAATTGTAGGTCTGAGCCGTTTCCACATGGTCTTCAGCGGTGATATTATGTTAAAATATCACCGTGAAAACTTAGATGAAGCGAGCGTTGAGTGAGCTGTCAATAGTGTCAATTCCTACCAAAAACAAACTCACTTCACCTAAGTTTTCACGGTGAGATTTTTACAGAATCGACCGGCAGGAGTGACTCACTACTGCTTCTCACACACAAGCAAGCTGACCTCTATTTATCTTCTTGCCAGAATCAATCCTCGCGAGGAATTCCCGGAATCCGTCGAGTATGAGCCAAAGGTCTCGTACTACTGCGGGCCATACCGCTACTTCATCCCCGCCACCACAGACGTCCGCTGCATATTCTCCATCTTTGCTATGAACTTCGTCTTCAGATTCGGTTACGATGGCGTCACGTATAAGAGCTCGGATTTGACTTTTGTGAGTATTCTTGAGTTTTAACAAAGGGCTCGCGTTTTACACGCGATTTCTGAATTGGGATATTGAAGTTAAGTAGGTACTGACAAATTAACCAGTGAGCATTCTTTAAAATGGAACCGCCAGCCAGAGTATCCCGCGAAACTCTATTTTGCTTAAGTTTGTGACTATTTCATGATTATTATACATATCAATCAATAAGGTTATTTATATGAACTTAGTGGGTTGTATTGATGATTTTAATGACTGTAATTCTGTAAATACATTGTTGTTACACTCGCGAATCATATTTCGTTCAACATCAATGCGACACTCACGTGCAAACTGCAAAAAACTTAAGATTTGTATTTTAAATGACGCGTAGGTAATGAAGAAATTTTGAATATCGCGTGCTATATTGAAGGAATCACCATAAATAATGCTAGAGTTTGATAAGTTAACTTCAAATTCTCAATTCAAAAACTGGGTGTAAGGAACAGCCGCTCGAGTCGGTAGATCCAGGTTTATCTACACTTCCCGGGGTTGATCCAAGGACGGCGGTCCTTCCCTCAGAAAGCACGGAAGGTCATTAGTAGATCTTTGACAGACGTTACAACTTATCAGAAGAAAGTCTGACAACCAGCCTTACCAAAATGGCATCGTGTTACCCAGTAACGGAATACCTACTTGAGTGCGAAAACCGTATCATCGAATTTTTAACTGGGTTGTGAAGGTCAGATAGATAGACAGTCCATGTAAGATACAGGTATTCAGCTGCATCCAGTTAGACTGTAAGCAGATCCCAACTTACCCTGCGTTCCGAGTTGGGAAATAATCGATGTGAGCGTGCTAAAACCCGTGCCGAATTAGCGTGAGCGCGATAATGATGTCCCGTGAATCGTCATAGATGACGTCATGACATGCGCCATCTTGCGATAACGCCGACCATGCCTTCTATCACCGTGAGCGCTGTCAAAAATTACAGTGTGTGTGTGTGGATGTGTCTGGATGTGTCAGTGTGTGTTTTGTTTTAAGTTGCATCATATCTTTAAATTAAAGTTAAACTAACGTGGTATTTTCGAAATTGTGCTTCTGGCTGACAGTCGCCATCAAACCAAAGAAGAAGAACTGAAGAAATGTGGTGTCTATACAAAGAAATACTGTAATAATATCGTTTTTGCATTGAGTAAGCACTGTGAGCGCGTTCACGAGTGTTCCGAATTGTTGACAGCTCTCAGCTGTCATAATCGTAATAAGTATCTAAATCGGAACGAATGTGAGATGATGTGAGCGATTATAGCTAATTCGGAAAGCGGGGTTAGTTGGGAAAAGGCTAGGCAGAAGATGATGGAATTGGTCCCACACAGGAAATTGGAGCATCTTAACTGTCATATCAGTTTAAGCTGTCATTGTGATTTTACTAAGAGCATGCAACAGCGAGCGCAAAAAATTTGGACAGATTTTGTATTTGTAGTACAATTTATATTTGTTTTTTTTAGTTTTTGTATAAAAATTCGTAAAATAGAATAGAATACCTATTCTATTTTACGAATTTTTACTCGCGTTGAGGGCCCCTTGTAGATTGGGTGCCACGTATCATTAATAAGGCAGTAGCTACGCCCCTGCATTTGACTATCGTCTAGATAATTTTGGCCCCCTGGCTAAGGCGCCCGGAAGTCCTGAGTCCCAGCTGTGTCCTAGTGGGAACATTACAGGTTTATTATTGTTGTTTCAGATGTACCAGAATGGCCAAGTCTTCTACACGGACGAGCCATGGGCCGGAATGTCATGTTGGAACTGGGCGTGTAAGTGGCGCCACAACCAGAACCAACGCTCCAACGAGTTCTTTGTGAACTAATTAGCTGCAATAAACTCATGAGTTAATAGTTACGGTAGTTTCATTTTAAATCTCGCCTCGGATTTAAACTTTCATTTGCGGCTGTCATTCGTGAATCTTTGACAGTCGTTACGGGTCGTCAGAAGCCCGAAAGTCACAACCAGTCTTACCAAGGGGTATCGTATTACCCAGTTACTGGGTTGTGGAGGTCAGTTAGGCAGTCGCTCCATGTAAAATACTGGTATTCAGCTGCATCCGGTTAGACTGGAAGCTGACCCCAACATAGAGTCTTACCAAGGGGTATCGTATTACCCAGTTACTGGGTTGTGGAGGTCAGATAGGCAGTCGCTCCATGTAAAATACTGGTATTCAGCTGCATCCGGTTAGACTGGAAGCTGACCCCTACATAGTCTTACCAAGGGGTATCGTGTTACCCAGTAACTGGGTTGTGGAGGTCAGTTAGGCAGTCGCTCCATGTAAAATACTGGTATTCAGCTGCATCCGGTTAGACTGGAAGCTGACCCCAACATAGAGTCTTACCAAGGGGTATCGTATTACCCAGTTACTAGTTACTGGGTTGTGGAGGTCAGATAGGCAGTCGCTCCATGTAAAATACTGGTATTCAGCTGCATCCGGTTAGACTGGAAGCCGACCCTAACATAGGTGGGAAAAGGCTAGGCAGATGATGTCTTCTTTATCAGTCGTCATCTGGGTAGGCACCCCCTTTCCAACCATATCATCATTCACACAGTCCATCCATCGTTTCTTTGGTCTTCCCCATAGACAAAATAAAAGAATAATATTTAAAAAAAATCTTATTTAATTTACTAACAACGTAACAGATTAGTTTTCACAACTGTAACATCCTATAATACAGGTATATACATAAATTAATGCATTAACATTGCATCGCACCAAAACTTGAAAAAACTTTTACAAAAATTACATGTCAAAAAGATTATTCCTTAATTCTGGTACACTGGTTCGGTTTCACAGGCTTTTCTTAGCTCTTCCATTAATATTTCACCCTAAGAACAGAGTTTATTACGTTTAGGGCTAGTCTCACAAATTCAACATACTTTGTCAGTGACCTGAGGAGCAATTTTCGTCATTTTAAGAACGTCAGAGATCTGGGGGCCTAAAAAGGCCCCTTTAGCAGAATGTTAAAAGGATAACATTATGAATTATAATGGACACTTGGACAGTTAACGGTTAAGTTAATCGTATCAAATCCCATTGGTGAAGGATTTTTCAGTTATTTTTTTTTGTCTGTGCAAAAATACCAATCAAAATCCAATATCTTTAATTATACCTACGTAGTGCAGCGAAAAAAAGAAAAACACGGACTGTCTTCGCCATATTATGATTCATAATGTTATCCTTTCATGATTCTGCCAAAGTGACCTTTGTAGGCCCCCTGATCTCAGTCTCAAGCAGACAAAAACACCCTCTAATTTCCCCAGCTACCCGAAACTGTCAAATTTTCCCAATCAACTTTGAACCTTATACTTTAGCGATAAAGTTGAAAATCTATAAAAGAAATTTGACAGATACTGGTAGCTTGATGTGCTGGCGTCTGTACTCATTGACCGGTGAATGTCGGTGACAGTTTTATCAACTTCGGCTTTTACCAGAATTACAAAAACGGTAACTGGAGAGGACTGAAAAAAATGTTAACAAGTATTTGTTATTATTTTTAAATGGCACCCATGATGTAAAATTATCCTTAAATAATATATTAATATTCGTACTGGTATGCCTGTATACCTACTAATATAATATATATACTATGAAGTTTTGAAACATTCAGGTTGGAGCCAGACAAACTTGTCAACGCAAACGGTTTCACACTGAATAGACTTGGTTTTTAATGAGGGTTTTCTGAAATGACGTTCGCTAGGTGGCAGCACTGACACGTCGGTCCAGGCATCTGTCAAAGAGCCTATATTTTCTTTAGTCATGACTGAATGATGAACGAATGAATGAATCGAATGATGAACGTCATCATATATTTTATATTGGAAGACCTCTTGTCACAGTGGTGCCAACCGGTGTCGTAAATTTTCACGAAAACCCTCAGTGTCACCGCACCCAGCGCTGACACAACTCTTTGAACGTATCATACGCCCTGATTAATTTTGTGTATGTGTGGTGTGTGTGTGTGTGTGTGTTGTGTGTGTGTGTGTGTGTGTGTGTGGTGTGTGTGTGGGGGGGGATGTGTAAGTATTGTGCATGGCACTTCGTTCCTGACAGAGGTCCGGACCGCACACGTTTCTTTTTACCAAGCATATCTGGCTCCACCCTTACGTAATATTTTGTTAAATATTACTAAATAATGCATATTAAAAAAATTACTTTAAAAGCACAGGTAATATATTTTTATATAATTCTAAATACATTCTAATTGCATCATAAATGTTTTGTCTGCCTAACCTAAATATTGACTAAGATATCAGTGCTGTTTCTATATTTTGATTGGATTTTGTTATTTTTTTTAATCTACTTAGTAAAATATAAATACATACTTAATAATACAGTAAATACATACATTGTTAGTTTATAAGAGTGTGTAACCACCAGGCAGAGTAATACAACATGTATAATATTTTTATTTCACGAAGCGACGCGCGTTTTACTTGTGGTTACCGAGTATACAAACACGCTGTAAATGTGTGTGTAAGCGCAGGAGCTCTCGGTATCACCCAAGACTCGGGCGATGTCGGGAGTTTGCGTATGTGTGTGTGTGTTTGTTATGTGCTGACACTACTCGTCCATGCGAAATTTCTAGGCGAATAATGCAATACATGAATACACACCCTTATCTAGGAACAATAAAAATTTCAAAATAAAACTATTTGAACTCATTTGTAAAAATACATGTTAGTTCTAAATACTTACTAAAAATATACATAAAATAATTGTTTCATAAAAAATAAATAACAATATAACTATAAAACTACATTCGGAAGACTATGGACAGAAAAATATTAAACTTATTAGTATTTGTATTGCACTGTGTGGAGCAATAACCCCATAACTTACTATTATATGTATATACGTACTTTTATAGTTTGTCTAGCGAAACCCTACAGACGTGTGCTGGGTCTGCCGCGCTGCAACGACCACTTGTAATTACTTAAAATCATGAGTTTAGATTTTGAAGTGAAAACTTGTTGAGGCGCTCTTTGCGCTGTTTCTGAACAGTGAAAGAATCTGAACCATCACGCTCGGGTCGGTGATGCTGAATCAGGTATACTGGGCTTCAGTAGGTCGGTGACGCTGAATCGCGCATACTCGGCTCATAAAAGTTTTCACTTCTATCGTGTGGTCATAAACACACACCCTCTTTTGTTTATCATCATCAGATATACATACCATTCACGTCTATGAAGTTTCGCTAGTCAAATTAATTTGACTTTGTATAGCAAAATTTGACGTTTTGACGACAAAATTTCAGCAGATACGACACACTGGTGCCGATTCTCTATAGCACCAAGTTAACAAAAAATATAGTATTGCTATTAAGAGACAGCGCGAGAAAAAGACAGCGATACTTCAGAGCTGTCACACTAACTAGTCGAAGAGATGTCTTTACAAAATCAATTTAAATTATATGGGCACAGTCTGTGAAGTTTCGCTAACTAAATAAAATTTGACATGGGTATTATATAGGTAATACGCGCTGGTGTCCGCAACTCCACGTCAATGCGCGTATTTTGCGTACGGAATTTGACACCAGAATAAAATAATTAAAAGTATGTCGTAAACGCAAATTCAACGCATTTATTTCAATTAAACCATTTACGGTCACTTTTAAATTGTCAGTCATTCAGTTAGTCAGAAAGTTGAAGTTAATTGCCCATATAAATTTCTCTGTGGTGAAAGTAGGCAAGAAATTTCAAGGACACTCTTTTAATTATATATTACAAAATCATGAATAACTAATAAAATATTATGAAAATATTATTAGTACAAGCGTTATGAAACGTAAGGACGTAACGTATATTTCTTTGGTTTATTTGTGCTGCATTATGTATGAAAATTCCGAATAAAAATTCATGGGGAGGTTTCAGCGCATCTACTGAATTTAATATTTTGATAAATATCATATCAACTTACATGATCTGTTGTCACTATTTAGACCAACCAATCACAACAAGTGACATGAGATTCAGATTATTAATATTGGATAAATAGAGGTTTTTTGAAACGTCGAAGTAAGTCTAACATAATCTAGTGTCTTAAAGGATTTTATTTTACCATTTTTTCGATACTCAAGGTTGAGACAACAATACCTACTACAATAAATTAAACTGCGTATATCTAATAATCTAATATTTGCCCAGTAGTGGGCAAAAATCTTATAACGTTCCCAGTCTACATACGAAAATTCAATCAAATATCCTATCAATATTATAAATGCGAAAGTTTGTGAGGATTGATGGTTGGATCTCTTTCACGCAAAAACTACTGAACGGATTTTGATGAAACTTTACAGTAATAAAGCTTACACATTAGAACTAGTTTAGAAATTTCACCCTCCTTCCATTCACTCTCTTCGGGGTGGGATTTCGAAAAATCCTTTCTTAGTGGATACCTACTCTTTACAAAGAACACACCCTCCAAATTTCATGTCTCTCTCTAGGACCAGCGGTTTAGGTTGTGCGTTGATATATCAGTCAGTCAGGACTTTGAATTTTATATACATAGGTGAACACATAGTATATATTTTTTATCTCGATTTTCCCACGGGATTGACTCTTTCGCGGGTGAAAGAAACCGCAGGGCGCTGCTAGTATCAAATAGTTTAGTCTCTATCCTCTATCCATCGTCATAGTCGGCCCACTACTATTACAGTTCGCGTCAAATAACTTTGCCGCTCTGAAGCTAAGGTTTTCGCTAACCGCGCATGCGCGCTGTTGTTTTATTCATACGATTAACTACTGCGCAGAGATTTTTTACCTACTTCAGAGCGGCAAAGTTATTCGACGCGAACTGTAAGTTTGTTTGAAAAAAATTTCTTCTTTTTTTTATTTCAATGTTAGGATTTATTTGGCAGTTCCAAAATACTCTTATGCATTAGTATTGCCACTGTTTTAATTTATTTATTGTCGTATTGTTGCCTCCACATTGTATTTAACATTCCAAGGGCATTTTTTGTTCGGTTTACATATACATCCTCTAATACCGACTTTCCTTGCAATACTGACTATTTTATTCTTAAGATTTAATTAATTAATTATCTCTTAATATTTTGTTAAAATATATTCCTAGTAACTATTATTATTACCGAACGTATGTCTATATTGCCTTTATCAAACTGTAAAGGGCTATTGCTCAAAACGTGTTTTTGACAATATTTTAGTTATTTTTCTACAAGTTTTAAACGTGAACGTATTTTAGGCTAAATAAACTTCTTGTACCAATATTATAAGAAAAAAAAAAACAAAGTCTAATTATTATACATTTTACTATAGGCATGATGATTAATTAATATTGTAATTTAAACAACAAATAATGTAATTTAAAAGAAGGCATAGTAAAATCTGGAGAAGCTACACGCTTTAAAAGTTTTTGGAGGGGATTACTCCCGTCCTTGTCGCGCGATACGGACAATGTATGGCGCTAGTATGACGTTACTTGGTCGTGACGTCACTTCGGTGATAGTGCCGTCTTTGTCTAGCAGTTATTTTAAAATGTTTATAGCTTGGCAATTTTTTGAGCTCTTCGACTTTTTATTATTGCTAGAATTATTTGCAAACATTTTTTTTTTTTAGTTTAAAATAATAAAAATTGTCGTCATTCCTATTCCTATGCCGCAATTAATGAAGCAATATGGAGAACCGTTGCTCCATATCGCTCGACGCCAAGATTGTAGCATTTTATTATGCGGAAATATTGCACTGATCCTCTAAAAACTTGTTGACCTTCTAATGATAAACACTTTTTTCAATAATTGAGTCTCTTTTTAACATTCTCACAGTTGGTCGCAGTAGCTAACCAGGGGGCTTACTCTCCAAACTAATTTTAATTCCAATGAGATGCCAATATGATTCCAATGATAATTTTACAATCACGTGATTCGGTACTCTTGAAAACAATATTGTCAACAATTACCCCACGCCAAGCCCGAACCCAATTCCACTTAGTTCTCCAAAATGGACACCCAATCTAAAAATCATTTGGCGCTAGCATCGAACTCAACAAAAGAAAAAGTTAAGAGAGGTAAACAAGGAAACCTACAACAACCATGCCTTGGACGAGTTTCAATCATAGATCGAATAAAAAAAAAACGTGAATCATTGAACTCTCTTATATCACTAAAGATAAGAATAAAAGAAGTGACACTAGTACGAAACGTCACAATTCCAATGTCGATCTATCGAAATTAAATTAAAGAGTAAGCACCCTGGGGAAACCCTACCAAACGGGTTAGGTTACATTGAAACTGCGACCAACCACGCGCAAGCCGAATTGGTCGCAGTAATCAAGCTAGGGCACCGCGATCAAATGGTTTAGGTTAGAACTGTGAGCGAATCGAGAGGCGCTGCGGGAAAGACGCTACATCCAAGTTGATCGCATTTACTTGGATAATTTTGTATTTTTAGGACCCCAAAATAGGAATTATTTGAGGTTCACAAAAAGAGGTGTAATATATTTTAGTGTTCGATAATATTTTTAGGAGCACAAAATAGGAATTATTAACCTTTTGACCGTCACACGTCAAAAAATCAAAAACGTGCGTCTTCGGCGTCAAAGTCTGTCATGTAGTCGAACCGTGGCGTGCTGGGCACAGTTTGGTTTGCCATCTATACATGACTGGGGCGGTCAAAAAGTTAAAGGCTTCTTCAAACAGGCGCGACACGACACAAAGGCACCGCAAGTCGCGCTACGGCAGTCGCCTCCTTCTGCGAAGCAGTCATGCTAGCGAAGGAGGCGGCGGGACGGCTGAGGGAGAGAGCCTCCCGTCCCAGCCGCCGCGGGAGACGCTCCGGGCGTCGGGAGCCGCGCGACGACTCCCAGCCACCGTAGGCGCGGGCGGAGAGTAATGGGTAGCTCACCGTCCGATCAGGACCAGGCCCGTGCCGGACAAGCGTACGTGTTCCACGCGCGCCTCAAAGAGATGTCAGCATCAACCGAAGGGGCCCGTCAGGGCCGAAGCCTGCCGGGTCAGCGGGATTGTCCGAAAGGGTTACCGCTGGCCCGGAACATAAAGGGCTAAGGAAGGAACACGGGTGGGTTTTAGTCAGTAAGAGTCTAACACTCCCTTCCGCTCCACCCAGAGCGGGAGGAGTCATTTGATGATTTCCCATCCTCAAAAAAAAAAAAGTCGCGCTACGGGCGGCGCCTTTGTGTCGCGCGCGATTATATCGCGTATCGCGCCTGTTTGTAGGAGCGTTTAAGATTCAATTAAATACACATGTCATTATTAGCTTGCTACACTTAGCTTAACTACTACGAGCAAAGGGCTTTGAAGGTCCGTGAAATACATACCTGTCCACCTTAACTCTAGCAAAATCCCTTCTGTCTAGTTATTTTACTTCTTAATTAAAGTATCATTATTATTTAATAGTAATTGATTACTCTGCGGCTTGGCTCGCTCGATATTTATTACAGTACCCGGCGATAAATATTGCACATCACCTTTACCTTTTTTGTATTATATAAAAAGAATAAAAATAATTATCAAAAGAAGCAAATCATAATTGTTTTAACAGCTCCTAATAGATACCGGACTGTTTGTATTTCGTGCGACAGAGATAACGCTCTACGAAGCCGAAATTAGCCGATTGTCTCTTTCCAAAGGTCGATGTACAATATTTATCGCCGGGTACTGTACTAATTATTTTATTATTAATTTCATCCCGAGCTCCTACTATATTTTAACTTAGGCTTTTTAATTTCGCCAGTTATTGCAATATAAATGGGCAATTATTGCCACTAAGCTTATTACTCTCTAAGCACGAAATCCTCAGTATCGGCCGAAGTTACGGGTGTATCCTAGACATTATCAACTTAGGACATAAGATTAGTTTGGGGCCCCAACTCAGAATGAATGACAACACGATTTGACAGCTGTCCTTAAGGATATTACATTGCTCGATGACCTTGAAGATTTGATCTCTGTACTAACATTTGTTATTTTGGCGCCCTCTACTGACAAACGAGCATACTAAAAACAAACAAACTGAAGATTAACCAAGAACACAGATGTGTCACAGAGCTGTCATCGTTTTTGCCTATTTTATTCGTTCTCTGAGAGCTCTATAATTTATGTAGATTTAATTCCTCTAGGAGTTTTGTACAACTACATCATAATTTGTAATTTATTTTGTAATAAATAAATGTCTATAATCAACATTTATCTAGTTGAGCACGGGTGCTACTACATGATACATTCTGAAGGTCAGATGATGACCAGGTAAGTGCCTATCGGTTCTCAGTAACGGGAATAGTAAGGATGACCTGGCTTTCAACATTTATCTAATTGAGCACGGATGCTACTACATGATACATTCTGAAGGTCAGATGATGACCAGGTAAGTGCTTACCGGTACTCAGTAACGGGAATAGTTAGGATAACCTAGCTTTCAATATTTATCTAATTGAGTACGGGTGCTACTACATGATACATTCTGAAGGTCAGATGATGACCAGGTAAGTGCTTACCGGTTCTCAGTAACGGGAATAGTCAGGATAACCTAGTTTTGAATATTTATCTAATTGAGTACGGATGCTACTACATGATACATTCTGAAGGTCAGATGATGACCAGGTAAGTGCTTACCGGTTCTCAGTAACGGGAATAGTTAGGATAACCTAGCTTTCAATATTTACCTAATTGAGTACGGGTGCTACTACATGATACATTCTGAAGGTCAAATGATGACCAGGTAAGTGCTTACCGGTTCTCAGTAACGGGAATAGTTAGGATAACCTAGCTTTCAATATTTACCTAATTTAGTACGGGTGCTACTACATGATACATTCTGAAGGTCAGATGATGACCAGGTAAGTGCTTACCGGTTCTTAGTAACGAGAATAGTTAGGATAACCTAGCTTTCAATATTTATCTAATTGAGTACGGGTGCTACTACATGATACATTCTGAAGGTCAGATGATGACCAGGTAAGTGCTTACCGGTTCTCAGTAACGGGAATAGTTAGGATAACCTAGCTTTTAATATTTACCTAATTGAGTACGGGTGCTACTACATGATACATTCTGAAGGTCAGATGATGACCAGGTAAGTGCTTACCGGTTCTCAGTAACGGGAATAGTTAGGATAACCTAGCTTTCAAAATTTACCTAATTGAGTACGGGTGCTACTACATGATACATTCTGAAGGTCAGATGATGACCAGGTAAGTGCTTACCGGTTCTCAGTAACGGGAATAGTCAGGATAACCTAGTTTTCAATATTTATCTAATTGAGTACGGATGCTACTACATGATACATTCTGAAGGTCAGATGATGACCAGGTAAGTGCTTACCGGTTCTCAGTAACGGGAATAGTCAGGATAACCTAGTTTTCAATATTTATCTAATTGAGTAAGGATGCTACTACATGATACATTCTGAAGGTCAGATGATGACCAGGTAAGTGCTTACCTGTTCTTAGTAACGAGAATAGTTAGGATAACCTAGCTTTCAATATTTATCTAATTGAGTACGGGTGCTACTACATGATACATTCTGAAGGTCAAATGATGACCAGGTAAGTGCTTACCGGTTCTCAGTAACGGGAATAGTTAGGATAACCTAGCTTTCAATATTTACCTAATTTAGTACGGATGCTACTACATGATACATTCTGAATGATGACCAGGTAAGTGCTTACCGGTTCTCAGTAACGGGAATAGTTAGGATAACCTAGCTTTCAATATTTACCTAATTGAGTACGGGTGCTACTACATGATACATTCTGAAGGTCAGATGATGACCAGGTAAGTGCTTACCGGTTCTCAGTAACGGGAATAGTTAGGATAACCTAGCTTTCAATATTTACCTAATTGAGTACGGGTGCTACTACATGATACATTCTGAAGGTCAAATGATGACCAGGTAAGTGCTTACCGGTTCTCAGTAACGGGAATAGTTAGGATAACCTAGCTTTCAATATTTACCTAATTGAGTACGGGTGCTACTACATGATTCATTCTGAAGGTCAGATGATGACCAGGTAAGTGCTTACCGGTTCTCAGTAACGGGAATAGTTAGGATAACCTACCTTTCAACATTACCAGTAGCGTACCGTCTTTAAACCCCGTATTCTTTATTTGTATTGTACAGCGTAGATTAAAAGTATAAGATATGGCATGACAAATAATTATTTTTTGAAAAAAAATAACCTAAGTATATTAAAAATTATTGTATTCGATTTTGTTGCCGATTCCTGTAGTTTTAGGTTTTATGTTGTTTCATTAACACATTGTATACAAGATCAAATTAAATTAGCTGGCGGAACTTCACAGACGTGATGGGTATCGCTAGCAAATTTAATTTGACAATTTATTTCCCTCATGTAGTAATAAATTTGGATGTCTGATAACGGCTGGCACTTATATGTAAATAAAAAAATAATTTAAGTTTTGATTTTGGTTTAATGTTGCCATTGTGGCTGTTCCTAAATTACTTAATTAGTTGTACATAATAAATAGTAATAACACAGTCTCAATCTCTTAATTCCCGTTAAAAATTCAAATACCGTGAACAGGTCGGTTGGTCATTTATTGGGATTGGTGTTGGTGATGATGGTGCATGTAGGCTTTCTTGAAGTACACACATATTTTCGTCTTCTGATTTTTGTAGGTTATGCACATTTTTCCGGTCTTCCTTGTTCTTTATTGCCTGTAAAATATATGGCGGATTTCTAATTGCCATATTTCGACTATGCCGCGGATCCAAAAGTTCCGGCAAAATACAATTTAAATAAAATGTACATAATTTTATTTTCATTTTATTTTCAAAAAAATCATCGTCTCTAATAATTGTTTCTGTTTTCAGAGGCTTTGACTCACTGAACCATACTCCGAATAAACATTTTGTTTTCCGAGTCACATGCAATTGTCCTTGAACTTGGTAATACCAAATGTGGGTTTTATTAACCTGCAAAATGCCCGATTTATCTTTAACCCAAAAATTTACTTTTTTTTGAGCTATGGCTTCGTCTAGTCCTATCTTGTGCGCTGAGATCGGACATTTCACCTCTACTATTGCTTCTTCCCCAATAAGACCATCTGGTGTAGCTCCTAAATATGGAATCTCTGGATCTATAAAAAGTCCGCATGGTCTAATTTCAACATCTTCTTGTGTAGATAGCTGATCTAGCGCTTTTTTTTCGTGTTCTCTTCCATGTTGCACAGGCGCAGCATCTATGTTTATTTTGTAGAGCAGTTGTTTAACTATGCTGGCACAGCTAGTATCAGGCCTCATTTTAATAACTCTCCCAAAGTTTGAGGCTGTCAACAAGGAGCGCCGGAGCTCGAGCCATTCGCTTGACTCGCTCTGCAAAATTGTTTGCCTTTCAATTTGTCTTCTTTCTTCCTCACTTTTATCTAAGTTGGATAAAAAGTTCTCCTTCATTTGTTCCAACATTGCATCGCTCACATCGGGCTTTATGGTTTGTTCTCCATAATCTTTATTTACAGCGCCATATGTCTGTCGTTTTTTGTAATTTACATGTTTTAACAAATTTCTTTTTCTGCGATACTTTTTATCTAAGGTGCTCATTTTGCCCTTAGGACTTTGCCCGACAATTGTTTTATACAACATGGAAACAGGTTTTCTTTTAGTATTAAAGTTAACTGCAGACGCTGAACATCGAGTTTGGTATCCACGCCTGCACGAGTAATTCACTCTTTTACCACCCACAAATTTGGCCACCACGCTATGAAAACTTTCCACGATGTTACTGTCAACATCATGAACGAGACTTCTGGCATGCCCTGCAATAGAATTAACAATAAAACATATTTTCTGCCATAACGAACTTGTAAAAAATGCTTGCGGTAAGATTTCAACATTTTGTGGACGGTTACAGAAATGGCTTTTACATTTGGTATGGTTACCAAAGGCATGTAAATGTACAGTCTGGATGTCCTCAAAAAGTTTCTGAGTGCTAAAATCTAAGTTTTCTAAGGAGTCGTGGTATTTTTTGCTGCATTTTCGTATCGCTGACCTAATGCTCATGATGCGTTGTTTTGTGATTAATTTTCTAAAACTAATAGGATATTTCGTATCAGTGGTCAGGTTTTCTAATTTGTTGCACAAGTTTCTTAGAAGGTGGTTCCTACATTCTACCTTTTCAACAGTAAATTGAGGATATGGTCTTGCTTCTAAAATTTTCGCATACGTGCTAGAGTCTCCGTCAGAAATGAGGCGTCCATAAATCAGACCATACATTTCAATAGATGCTTTAAACCCTTCCACAATTATTGTTGACTCCATGGCAGTCGATGATCCCGTAAAATTTTTATAGCACTTGTGAGTTCTTGGATTTTGATTTTTATTAAGGTCTTGCGTACATATGCTACAGTATTTATTTTTAATGCCCAGGAACAAAATCTTTTTTGTGTGTCTTCCAATTATGGCAGCAGCTCCTGACAGTGCTGAGTAATTCTTTTTGTAAGACCTCTTACTCCAGCATCCGTCTACAACCACATCTATAATAGGTATCCCATCTTTGCTGACGTGACCTTTTTCTATAGCAATTGTTTTTTCTTCTTCAGCAGCTTCATTCATAGATTTGCTAAGTGCTTTATTCCAGGCGTTGGAAGCAATGTCGTGCCGTTTCTGGTATACAGGCTCAGTCATCACGGGCAAGTCAAATGCTGATAACAGTTCCTCTAATTGCGAATACCCTATACCAACTGAAACTGCACCCGCGACCACTGCTGTATTAATATCTAAGTCGCCAGTGACATTACAAAGAGAAAACTTCTCTTTACACATCAAACATTCTACTGTAAACTTAGAAGCAAGTCCAACACGTTTCTCTCCTATAAGTTTCAAACTTTGTATACCACAGTTAAAAGCACCATGGCCGCCTATTTCTTGTAATTTGGAAAAAAAGTAAGCAATATCTATAACTCGTCTTCCAGATATATTTTTTTTTTCTGCTAGTGATTCTTCTTCTTCAATAATTAAATCTGGTAAAACTTCTTCATCTTGTTCAACCTAAAACAAACATTTTATCAATACAGTATCAAATTAATTTAGCTAGGGAAACTATCTAATATCAAAAAAATACCGCAGTGTAAGCAAACAGAATAAGTTACCGGCATAATTTGCTCTGCCCCCTCATCAACTGCCATGCTAGATAGATCGAATGTTTCTGTTAACGGTTGAAGTTCCTGATTTTGTAATTCGGATTGCGGATTTCTTAATTGCCTGAAAAATAATAACTTAAGTGAGCTAAGGTAATGCTTTTGCTATTACAGTCGGGTAATGAGCCATACACTGCAAAAAAACTAAAAAGTAATTTAACTAGGCATTTTTTTTAAAATCAAGGTTGTCATTTTCCCAGTCACCTTAGTCTCCATGAGCCCTTTCAAATGGATCCAAACACGATGGTTCTACGTAGTGTCGTCACTGAGATCCTGTACCCACCTTCAGATTCCACCATCAGGTAGGTGACATCATCAGTCACCAAGGTCTCCATAAGACATTTCAAATGAATACAAACATGATGGTTCTACGTACACCCGTCACTGAGATCCTATACCCCCACCTTCGGAGTCCACCATCAAGTAGATGACATCGTCAGTCATTAAGGTCTCCATAAGACATTTCAAATGAATACAAACACGGTGGTCTACGTACACCCGTCACTGAGATCCTATACCCACCTTCGGATTCCACCATCAGGTAGGTGACATCATCAGTCACCAAGGTCTCCATAAGACATTTCAAATGAAAACAAACACGATGGTTCAACGTACACCCGTCACTGAGATCCTATACCCACCTTCGGAGTCTACCATCAGGTAGGTGACATCGCCAATCACCAAGGTTTCCATGAGACCTTTCAAATGAGTCCAAACACGATGGTTTTATGTAGTGCCGTCACTGAGATTCTCTACCCCCACCTTCGGAGTCCACCATCAGGTAGGTGACATCGTCAATCACCAAGGTCTCCATGAGATCTTTCAAATGAGTCCAAACACGATGGTTTTACGAAGTGCCGTCACAGATCCTATACCCACCTTCGGATTCCACCATCATGTAGGAGACATCATCAGTCACCAAGGTCTCCATAAGACATTTCAAATGAATACAAACACGATGGTTCTACGTACACCCGTCACTGAGATCCTATACCCACCTTCGGATTCCACCATCAGGTAGGTGACATCGCCAATCACCAAGGTCTCCATGAGACCTTTCAAATGAGTCCAAACACGATGGTTTTATGTAGTGCCGTCACTGAGATCCTCTACCCCCACCTTCGGAGTCCACCATCAGGTAGGTGACATCGCCAATCACCAAGGTCTCCATGAGACCTTTCAAATGAGTCCAAACACGATGGTTCTACGTACATCCGTCACTGAGATCCTCTACCCCCACCTTCGGAGTCCACCATCAGGTCTGTGACATCGTCAATCACCAAGGTCTCCATGAGACCTTTCAAATGAGTCCAAACACGATGGTTTTACGTAGTGCCGTCACTGAGATCCTATACCCACCTTCGGATTCCACCATCAGGTAGGTGACATCGCCCAATCACCAAGGTCTCCATGCGACCTTTCAAATGAGTCCAAACACGATGGTTCTACGTACATCCGTCACTGAAATCCTATACCCACCTTCGGAGTCTACCATCAGGTAGGTGACATCGCCAATCACCAATGTCTCCATGAGACCTTTCAAATGAGTCCAAACACGATGGTTTTATGTAGTGCCGTCACTGTGATCCTATACCCACCTTCGGATTCCACCATCAGGTAGGTGACATCATCAGTCACCAAGGTCTCCATAAGACATTTCAAATGAATACAAACACGATGGTTCTACGTACATCCGTCACTGAGATCCTCTACCCCCACCTTCGGAGTCCACCATCAGGTAGGTGACATCGTCAATCACCAAGGTCTCCATGAGACCTTTCAAATGAGTCCAAACACGATGGTTTTACGTAGTGCCGTCACTGAGATCCTATACCCACCTTCGGATTCCACCATCAGGTAGGTCACATCGCCCAATCACCAAGGTCTCCATGCGACCTTTCAAATGAGTCCAAACACGATGGTTCTACGTACATACGTCACTGAAATCCTATACCCACCTTCGGAGTCTACCATCAGGTAGTTGACATCGCCAATCACCAATGTCTCCATGAGACCTTTCAAATGAGTCCAAACACGATGGTTTTATGTAGTGCCGTCACTGTGATCCTATACCCACCTTCGGATTCCACCATCAGGTAGGTGACATCATCAGTCACCAAGGTCTCCATAAGACATTTCAAATGAATACAAACACGATGGTTCTACGTACATCCGTCACTGAGATCCTATACCCCCACCTTCGGAGTCCACCATCTGGTAGGTGACATCGTCAATCACCAAGGTCTCCATGAGACCTTTCAAATGAGTCCAAACACGATGGTTTTATGTAGTGCCGTCACTGTGATCCTATACCCACCTTCGGAGTCTACCAACCAAGGTCTCCATCCTCCGTCAAACGAAGTTCTCAAGATATAAAAATATTGTAGCTAAAAACGATAACAAAAATAAACACAATAGAAATAATGTACTCAATGGGGTAGGTAGTAGGTACTTACCAATAGTTTTGGAGAGCTCGGCCACGCATCACCTTACATTTATTTTTATATTTAGGCATAGTCAGGCTTACTCTATGATAGGTTCAAAAAACAAAACGAAATTACAAACTACTTTACATATATTTACAAACTTAATGTCTATTGTTTTTTTACGAAATATTTATATTTGTACTATTTACAATATGATTTAATTCAAAAATCATTCAAAACGTGAACTTTTAGTTTTTATTTAGAAAAAATAACGCGCGTAAGTCCACCCGTCACAAGAGTCATCGAGACACTGATGTAACGTGTCCCGAGTACGCCTCACAGGCCATAGCGGGGGTGCTCCAGCGGGGAAGTTTCGGGTTTTTAGGTTTTTAGTCATTATTTAAAAATATTAAAAGAAATATGAAATAAAAAACAATACAAATTGTGAAATACGTCATTACATATTTTTTAGTACAAAATTCATGCCGAACTATTCAGCCGTTACAGAGAAAATTTACAATTTAGGTTGAAAAAGGACCTATTTCATAAAAAAAAAACCCAAAGTCTGGGAAAGTTTATTAAAATTTTAAACAATACAATGTATTTGTGATGACCCTAAGTATACCATATATTTTTTATACGGAAAACGCACAAAAGGATTCATCTAAAATCTTCTTTAAACTTACAGTGTTTTTGGGATTTGAACGAGGTAATCCCCTTAAGGCGAAAGCGCCAGGGTAGCCCGCGAAATTCAATTTTTATTAGGTTTTTTGGAATTTGCTGGTCAGTATTAAGTTGTACGTTGATTAATATATGAATCGCGGCCGTAAGAAATATGTGTTTATAGAATTATAATCATTAAAGTCATCAACACAACTCTCTAAGACCACGTAAGACCCAAGAATAACTGTTTCATGAAATCATCATTCTTTGGACTTACGTGGTCTTAGAGAGTTGTGTTGATGACTTTAATGATTATAATTCTGTAAACACATATTTCTTACGGCCGCGATTCATATATTAATCAACGTACAACTTAATGCTGACCAGCAAATTGCAAAAAACGTAAGAAAATTTGAATTTCGCGGGCTACCTTAGCGCTTCCCCCTTAATCAATAAAGAAAGAATGAATGAAAAAAAAAGAAAGAGAAAGAAAGAAAGAGTAGTCTATTCTAATGTATGAGAAAATGAATTATCTGCATAGTTTCTATTTTCGTGAATTTTTTCCAAATTTTAATAATTATTCTGTTATTTGGGGCGGACTCAAATCCAACAAGTGAAATATGTATCATAACAATCAGTCCAGCCGTTCTTGAGTTATAAATGATTGTAACTAACCCGACTTTGTTTTATTTATATATTAAATTTCGTTTTTTTTGAACCCAGAGACTTATCTGACATTTAAGTCTTTTGTGTTTGCTTGTTTTTAGTATAGAAGTTTGACATTACACCTGTCAGATTAGGCTCTGGCATTAAAGAACGTTAGATATACACCCAACAAAAGAGATAAGAAAACAGCCAATTATTATAATCGTTACGGTGCATCCACACCGCAGTTACTTTTTATGGAGCAATAGCATGCAACACGATAACATTAGAGAACATTCTTCAACTGTACAAATAACTTTTTGCTATCGGATGTTGCCCACTAACACTTGGAAACACTGCTCCACAAAAAGTAACTGCAGTGTGGATGCACCGTTATGCAGTGTGGAAACAAACATTCGACTATCAAATAATCTTTGTATATCTAATGACTATAGTACAGGTTCCAATTAAATTAGCTAGCGAAACTCCGCAGAAGTTATGGGTATAGAAAACTAAACGCAACAAAAAAAAAATTTTTTTTTGATTTTTTGTTTAGAGTCAACGACCGCTGGTAACTATGCTACCAGCGGCAGGGGCGGTACCTTCATAGAAGCCGAAAAGCCCGGCTTGCTCTAATAAAATCATAATTCACAACAACAAACTTACTTAAACCTATCAATAAATAAATATATTAAAAAAATATCAATCAATGAACTCGAACACAAACATTAATAACTGAAAATCAGCCAATCCCTCAGTTGGGCGTTTTTTTTATACGTTGAAAATCTGTGGGCTTGCCGTAAATTTGACCCCTAGGCACGCCACTGACCAGCGGTCGTCACAACTTTGTTGTTACTTGAATTATGAGTTGAGTAAATAAGTTTTTTTTTGTTTCTCGTGCTACCCTTGACTTCTGTGAAGTTTGCACAAAAAAAAACCTGATGTTTTAACACTTTAAACTGATATTTCAAGTAGCACCAGCTGACGTTGATCCTTAAAATGAAATTCAACATATTAAATTATATTTTTGGTTTTATCAATCTCAAACTCAAAGCATTTATTTCAATTAAACCTTGTACCCGGCACTTTTGAATTGTCAAAATTTAAATAGTCTGTCAGTTAGTCAGAAAGTTGAAGCTAGTATAATGTTTAGACCAGGCCCCTCTTGTCCATTGGGCAGTCTGGGCAAGTGCCCAGGGCCTCGCGATCTTCGGGGGCCCCGGCATGCTCTCCTAAAAAGCATTATTTGCAGCCACCGTTGCATTCTACGCATTATTAGTAGGTACCCGATTCAATGACAAAACAAGTTATTTGCAGTGCGATTAACAATAAGTTTCTAGCCTCCCAGTTATGAAAAATATTAGTAAGTTTCTCTTATTGTCTCTTATCTACACAGGGGGCCCCGTGACCCTTATGTGCCCAGGGCCTCCAATAGGTTAAAGACGGCCCTGGTTTAGACATTGATACCCCATCACGGCTGCGGAGTTTTGCTAGCTAATTTAATGTGACCCTGCATAGTTCAGAGCCTGTGTACAGTACCCGGCGATAAATATTGCACATCGACCTTTGGAAAGAGACAATCGGCTAATTTCGGCTTCGTAGAGCGTTATCTCTGTCGCACGAAATACAAACAGTCCGGTATCTATTAGGAGCTGTTAATACAATTATGATTTGCTTCTTTTGATAATTATTTTTATTCTTTGTATAAAATACAATACCGATTGTCTCTTTCCAAAGGTCGATGTGCAATATTTATGGCCGGGTACTGTACAAACATTCAACCGAATATTGCCAATAGTTTAGTCACTATAGCTACTCAAAGATTGGCAAAACCCATAATCGACCCAGAACTACTAACTAGTTTATTTGAAAAAATCACTCTTTTAATTTCAATGCTAGGATTTATTTTCACATTCAGTCTATAATGTTCCCAATGCTGGGACACAGGCCTCCGCCCTATGAGGGGGAGTGGGCCGTAACCCACCACGCGGGCCCAGTGCGGGTTGGTAGATGTCACATGTCTTCGAATTCTTGGTTTTAGGACATGCCGGTTCCTCACGATGTTTTCCTTCACCGTTTTGAGAGCAGTGGTGATGAAATAATTTACAAAACGTAAAGTGTCTGTCTGTGTTCGAACCTGCGACCTACTACCAGTAAAAGTCTGAAATCGCCGTCCCGTCTTGAGTATACGTGGTGATCAATGCTCGTGCCTTCTCTGTATGCCCAGTAGTGGGACAGCTATAGACTGTTATTATTATAGCTACAGTACCCGGCGATAAATATTGCACATCGATCTTTGGAAAGAGACAATCGGCTAATTTCGGCTTCGTAGAGCGTTATCTCTGTCGCACGAAATACAAACAGTCCGGTATCTATTAGGAGCTGTTAAAACAAAGAGACAATCGGCTAATTTCGGCTTCGTAGAGCATTATCTCTGTCGCACGAAATACAAACAGTCCGGTATCTATTAGGAGCTGTTAAAACAATTATAATTTGCTTCTTTTGATGATTATTTTTATTCTTTGTATAAAATGGTTTTGTGTAAAAAGGTCGATGTGCAATATTTATCGCCGGGTACTGTAACTGCCTGGTTGCTTATCTCTTTTATTGAGCAGTGACGTCATCTCACACAAAATAGTAGAAAGGGTACAGGTATCTCCACCACCCACCAGTTTTTGGGTCCTCTTCATCCGCTTTGGTATCCGTTTCCGTAGTTGGAATCGAATGTGTTTCCTGATCCTGGAAAACATAAAAGTGTATTATGTTGAGACCGCTCCTCGGAACATGTTTGGGGCCGTTCAAGTATTACGTAAGCAGATTTTTTTTGCAATTTGTGTTCTGCTTTCTTTATTGATTCATGAGCAGCAGATAAAAAAGTCACACTAGAATTCCTGAATATGCGTTTCGTTTTCACGCATCGACAAGCGACAAGTAGGGTTGCCATGTGTTCCAACCAAAATCGACTAAATTTTGTAGAAAATCCGGAAAAGTAAAAACATAAACACCGCTGACGTAATCACCATCCAGACCCCCCATACCCCATGTCATCAAAAATAAGCAAAGCAAAGACCCCCCCGCCCCCCTGGGTGCTTACTCTTTAATTTAATGAGGGTTTTCGTGAAAATTTACGACACCAGTTGGCACCACTGTGACAAGAGGTCTTCCAGTATAAAATATATGATGACGTTCATCATTCGATTCATTCATTCGTTCATCATTCAGTCATCATTCAAGAAAATATAGGCTCTTTGACAGATGTCTGGACCTGACGTGTCAGTGCTGCCACCTGGCGAACGTCATTTCAGAAAACCCTCATTCCGATAGATCGACATTGGAATTGTGACGTTTCGTACTCTTGAGTTCGATGCTAGCGCCAAATGATTTTTAGATTGGGTGTCCATTTTGGAGAACTAAGTGGAATTGGGTTCGGGCTTGGCGTGGGGTAATTGTTGACAATATTGTAACATTGTTTTCAAGAGTACCGAATCACGTGACTGTAAATTTAACATTGGAATCATATTGGCATCTCATTGGAATTAAAATTAGTTAGGAGAGTAAGCCCCCTGATCTCAGTCTCAATATGTCAAAAATACCTCTAATTTCCGTATATTTTTGACATTTGTTTGTTGCCGAGCTGAGACGCCTTCTGCGCCTTTCGGAAAATACAGGTGCCAAATTATAAAAAAAAAAAAAATATTATGTACGTTAACTTACATTTACTTTGTCCTCAACCTCATCGGGTTCGTCGACGGTGACCTTGGAGGACAGTTGCGTGACCTTGACGTCCGGCTGCTGCGGTAAGGTCGCGATGACCTCTGTCTGTGTGCTTTGTTCGCGAGTTCCATCTATGTCCGGACCAGTTTGAGAAGACTAAGAGACAAACAAAAAGGGAAATTTATGTAAATCGTGTAACAACATAATCGGCCCCACCAACTTCCCACTGCTGGGATACAGGCCTCGTCTCTTCAAGAGGGAGTGGGCTAAGGCCCGGACTCTACTGAAGCGGAGCTGGGCGGAGCGGAGCGGAGACGTGCAGGAATCGACCAATCACAATAGTTGAAATCCTTATCGCGTCACACGTCTCGTCTGTGATTGGACGATTCCTGCACGTCTCCGCCCAGCTCCGCTTCAGTGGAGTCCGGGCCTTATACCACCACGCGGGCCCAGTACGGGTTGGTAGATCTCACATGCCAACAATACGTACGGCGAGCGAACTATCGGTTATATTATACCGAGACTTATTAATAGTCTACCCTCAGAATTAAACAAATGTATTACACATAAGAATATCAAATGTAAACTTAAGCAATATTACTTAAGTATTATGTAGGAATGATTGTAACTACGAGTATATAAAGACCTAAAAATGTTATTAATAGGGATGTTGCCTGGGTAAAAATAAATCGATTCGATTTAGTCCCTCAGTAAGATTATTAAAAAATATTGAACACGTATTTTTTGTTTTATCAATTAGATAAAAAATTACAAAGATATATCACATCAAAGTTCAGGAGTGGGGGGCTTTGACATAATAACGTGCTAAAATTTGTAGCACGGCGTGACGTCATACGAAATTTCCAAGCGCTGTATCTTCGTAATTTTTTGTTTGCCAGACAAAAGAAAAAATACGTATACAATATTTTTTAGTAATCTAACTGATGGATTAAATATATTTTCTTAGTCAACTACCCTATTGTACAAGTATGGACAATAACGCATACATATATAATGCTTCACTGTATATACATATATACATACTTCGATATTGAGACTGACTCGTGATAGCACAAGTTTAAGCCTTAGTGGTTTTTGGTTGCTATTTAATATAAATAATCCTGTATTTTGTATATATAAACGATAAATAAATAAAAAAAAAAAACATATCTTCGATTATTTTTGTTTTAGGACATGCCCGGCTGCCCCATTTCAAAACCTAGTAAGGACTTAAAATTAAATTTTACAGGAGAGCGCATAAACGTAATATCGGTTAGGCTATTGGAATGTATTTTTTGAATTGGTTAAATTGAATTACTAGGTTTTAAAACGGTCACTAGGGAGTGAAAGCTGCACTTACTAGGTATCGATGCTTAAATATATCTCCTTTTATGTAAGTTTAAAACGCTGGTGTTTTTGTATTTGGTAGAGACCTTCTAGGTAAAAAGTGTCCCTTACTAGGTTTTGAAATGGGACAGCCGTGCCGTGCGTCAAAAATCGTAATGGCGGACTGGTAGGTATGCCACGGATCTTCAAAGCCCTTTGTGTTTTTGGCAAAAGTGCCTGTAAATGGTTTCATTGAAATAAATGCTTTGAGTTTGAGTTTGACTGAACTTTACGTGTAGGTTTTAAAGTTATTTTCCCAAAAACACACAAGGGCTTTGAAGATCCGTGGCATACTTGCTGGTCCGCCATTACGAAGTTTTTTCAAAATGGCGGCCCCGCATGAGACCTATATAAATCGATAGCTTCTGCCCGCGACTTCGTCCGCGTGAAATTTCTTGTTACTCCGACCCACCCCGTCGCATCGCATCGCCTGCCCGCGCTATTACTTCGTTTTTGCTTAGCGTTCTTTCTGACTTTTTTTCTTTTTGCTCGGCTCCTAAAGGTCATAGCGTGATGTTAAATAGCCATAGCCTTCCTCAAGAATTGGGCTATCAAATGCAAAAAGAATTTTTCAAATCCGACTGGTAGTTCCAGAGATTAGCGCGTTCAACCAAACAAACTCTTCAGCTTTATAATATTAGTATAGATAGCTGACATCAATGCAAACGAAAAATATAATACGACCAAGCTCTGTAAAGTGAATGAAAGTGTGTCCCAGTAAAAGGTATAGAGTTATAGACCCTGTGGATATGAAAATAAGGTTCATAATATATTTTGCTCACCTCCATGTCCTCTTCGCTTTTTACGTTGGCAACTTCAACGCAGGGCTCCCCGTCGTTCATGAATGGTATGAACTCGGGTAAGTCATGCTGAAAAATAATAAACAAAGCGTTATTTTGGATAGACTTCATGAAAAGACAAAAAAAAATGCCTCTCTTTTCATATGCTAATCTCTACGCGTCTGTGCCAGTCTCATCCAGGTTCTCATTTTCCATCAGGCGTGATCAAAGTCAAGAGCAGGGCCTTTTCGGCAATAAAAAAAAGTTAATGATTACAATGAGGGTTTTCTGAAATGACGTTTGCTAGGTGGCAGCACTGACACGTCAGGTCCAGACATCTGTCAAAGAGCCTATATTTTCTTTAGTCATGACTGAATGATGAACGAATGAATGAATCGAATGATGAACGTCATCATATATTTTATATTGGAAGACCTCTTGTCAAAGTGGTGCCAACTGGTGTCGTAAATTTTCACGAAAACCCCCATCCTGGAAATATTAAGTTGTACGTTGATTAATATATGTTTCGCGAATGTAACAAATATGTATTTACAGAATTATAATATCATTAAAGTTATCAACACAACTCTCTAAGTAATCCCACAGAATGACTATTTCATGAAATCTTGACATTTTGGGATTATACTAACCTAACAAGTTGTATTACTGATTCTAATGATTAAGATTCTGTATATAAATATTTATTACGGTCGCGAATCATATTTTAACCAAGGTCTAAAAAGTTACTTAAGAACATTTTCGAAAAATAGTGTTCCAGCCAAAACAGACCGATTTTTAAAATTTTCCGTAGAAACAGATATTTCCAGTTATCTTTTTTTTTTAATAAGACATTTCGAAAATGTTCTTAAGTAAGTTTTTAGACCTTTGTAAGGATACAAAGGTCTAAAAACTTACTTAAGAATATTTTTTAAGTAGTATAGGAGCTAGAAGAAGAGAAGTTTATGTATATCGTCCGGAACACGCTGTATACACACAAAGAACTGTCAAAAATAAGAACTCTTTTCAATCGGGGTAATCATCCCGCCCAGAGCCCGTATGTTAGTACCTTTTGATGTCTCGTCAGTCGCCAGGCGCGGTATTCACAGGCGGCCCTGCGCATGCGCTGTAGGTAGGCAGGGGCGGCGCGGCCGGTTGCCCACGCCGCCACAGTGCTGGGCATCCCGCCCACGGCCGGCTCGTCGTAGTATGTTAAGACGAATTCCATGCCTATCTGTGAACATACGAAGCTTTGTGACTGACTGACAAAATCTTCAATCATGAGAACCTCTCAACGTGGGCTATAACGTCCCGTCGTGAGCGTTTGAGATCTTCAGGGGGCAGTAGAAGGCCCAGAGAAAATTATATAAGTCGTAAGATAGGATATTATCCTATCTTACGACTCTCGGTCTCTCGTCTCTTATCTTATGTATTTACAGAATTAAAATCATCAAAACAACTCTCTAAGACCACGTAACCCCAAAGAATAACTGTTTCATAAAATCGTCATTCTTTGGGGTTACGTAGTCTTAGATTGTTGTGTTGATGACTTTAATGATTATAATTCTGCAAATACATATTTTTTACGGCCGCGAATCATAAGGCACATCCTTGGGGAGGCCTATGTCCAGCAGTGGACGTCTTTCGGCTGAAATGACCTCGCCCTTAAATATTACCTCACATTTCTGATACCAGGTCCCCCAGGCCATATTTCGGCCACGGCGGCCAATCTCAACGAAGACTAGCTTTCGGCGCGGGAGATATTATAGTGCAGGCTTGTGTGCGCAGACGCAGGTGCACTCCCTCTTCCCTCACTCTCATAGTCCGATGGGAGGGCAATCCGACACGATCGGAAAGAGATCAGGCGCAGGACCAACGGCTTAACGTGCTTTCCGAGGCACGGGGTATCACAACGCTACTTCTCCGGACTGTTACTAAGAAATTAATGGATCAAAGGACACAGCGGTTCGCTAGCAAACGATGCAGTCGACGAGCTTGCAAGAAGAGAGTCGAGCATAGCACCAGTGGGACCTGAGCCCGTCGCGCCACTCCCCTTCGGGTATATACGCACTCTGGTTACGAAACGCACAAGAGACCAACACAAACAATGGACAGACCAAGGCGATTGCAGGCAGGCTAGGGAAGCACTTTCCACATTGGATGGCCGCCTCATGAAACAGGTTCTCCGTCTAACTAAACAAAAGCTGCGTCTAGTTATTGCAGCTTTAACTGGCCACGGGTCATTCAATAAACACCTCTTTGTCATGGGAGTGACAGACAGTTCGCTGTGCAGGGCCTGTATGCAGGACGACGAGAGAGCGGCACATGTGCTTCTAAACTGTTCGGTGGTCGCCACGTACAGGGCAAAGTACTTTGGTAACCCAGATACCCTCTGAGAGACGGTCAGTAACATCAAGGCGTTGCTGGCTATCCTTGAGGAGCTGGGGTGGATCGAATGATCGATTTTCCCATCCGTACGCAAAATACGCGCATTGACGTGGAGTTGCGGACACCAGCCCGTATTACCTATTAAGAAATTCCTAATGGTTATCCTATGATCCTTACCTTATCGGGTCCATCAAGGGTCTTCACAACCATATGACTCCAGTATTCCGACACTCGAATCGCATGTTTCGTTTCTGGAACCTTCGGATGCTCACACGATCGTGAAATAATTACATAAACTTTATTATCGGTCGGTTTTCCATCTCTCTCTCTGTCGTACGCCTCCATAGCTTTCCGTTTCGCTTTGGAGTGCACGCTCTGGCGTTCGGCATAGATCGGCTCTGTTCGTCTTTCGCAAGGGGGGGTTCGGAATATGCAATCTTTGTGCTGTAGGCTTTTTGTTGCGGTCTCGAATTCTTTATGTCGTCTAATGTAAACGTAATCTCTGTTTGCGAAAAGTCTCTGCGAAAAAAAAAGTAGTGTAAAGGACAGAAATGGCTGTTAATATTAGTAGGTGGTCGACATGTGGGATGTGGACTCAGCGATCATTGTGCCGATAGTCGTGACAGCGAATGGGTTAATAGCCAAGAGCCTCGACCAGCACCTGAGGAGGCTCTGGTTGGGCAGCTGGATCAAGGGCTTGATTCAGAAAGCGGTACTTCTGGACACGGCCCGCATTGTTAGGAGGTTCCTCTCTCTGGAGCCCTGACCGCCGGTAGCTTGGACCCTGGTCCCGATACCGGTGGACTACTATTTTTTATATCCTAATATTATACTATATTTAAATATAAATTATATAATTAAATAAAGTAAATAATAATAAAGGAGAATGAGTAAGAACGTGCCCAGACATAAAGTTAATTGTAATTAATCCTAAGAAAGCATGTCTAAAATCACTTGGAGAAAAAATATATATGAGGGGCTGTTCATTTATTACGTAAGACTTTTTGACACCCCCCCCCCCCCCGGGCCAACGTAAGAAAAAATAAGCATGGATGAACCCCCTCCGCCACTTTCAATCTAACGTAAGATCAGTATCTACCAAAATTGTAAAGAAAAAGTAGCAAAAAATTAAAAACTTATCATTTTTGTTTGCGTTTGTAATCTTACGTAAGATCAATCTATACCCCTCCCACCGCCAAGTAAGAAAAGGAAACTAGTTTGGACCCCCTCCCCCTCAAATCGTCTTACGTAACAAATGAACAGCCCCTGAGGAAATTAGATTCATTTTATTTTTATAACTTATCCTCTTTCTTTTTTTTTGCGGATGGGAAATCATCAAATGACCCCTCCCGCTCTGGGTGGAGCGGAAGGGAGTGTCAGACTCTTACTGACTAAAACCCACTCGTGTTCCTTCCTTAGCCCTTTATGTTCCGGGCCAGCGGTAACCCTTTCGGACAAGCCCGCTGACCCGGCAGATAACTTATTCTCTAAAAATATTCAACCACTTCCGCCCAATATCTGCAACACCCACAGACAGAGAATGGACTGAGCGTTAGCCTTAGAAACGTGACGTCAGAGACTCACCGGCCACAGCACCTCCCAGTGGAGCACAGCCTGGTCTGCGAGGCCGTTAGCGTGGCGCTCCACGACCGCGAGCGCCGCCACGGCCGCGTCCCACACTGTTCGGTAAGCGCCATCTACTTGGACAGCTGCGAAATCTGAAGCTCGGACGTCTGCATACCTGCCGTATACTGCGAAAGAAAGATTTCTTAAGGTTTCCGTGCCCAAAGGGTAAAAACGGGACCCTTTTATTACAAACTGGTTCCTAATTTAATTTATGTTTTTGTAGGTGCATCGTCTTCTTCGTCTTCGTCTTCGTCTTCTTCGTCTTCGTCTTCTTCGTCTTCGTATTATGTATACAAAACCTTGTAAAACATTTTAAACGAGTAACGGTGGACTTTCTTGCCCATTCTTCTCCATACGAAAACTACCTTTTGGAAGGGGCGATTAGAATCAATTCGATTTTACTGTAAGTTTTGACGTTCAAAAGTGCCTTTAATGTGCCTATTTGAAATAAATGATTTGACTTTGACTAAGACTCCACTGTCTGTCTGTCTGTCTGTCTATCACCAGGCTGTATCTTATGAACCGTGATAGCTAGACAGTTGAAGTTTTCACAGATGATTTATTTCTGTTGCCGCTATAACAACAAATACTAAACACAGAATAAAATAAATATTTAAGGGGGACTCCCATACAACAAACGGTGTTTTTTTCGGCGTTTTTGCCTTGTGGTACGGAACCCTTCGTGTGCGAGGCCGACTCGCACTTAGCCAATTTTTGTTTCCTTAGTTTTAACGATGGTTTGGCAGTTTGAGTACTTTATGCAGCCTACCCAAAGTTTAGACCCGTCCCGGAGTCACCTCGTACGCCCGGTTTACCCTTTTTTTACAAATTAAGATTAAATTCTTGTAAGACGCCAGCACATCAAGCTACTACAATCTGTCTTTATTTAATAGATTTTCAACTTAATCGCTAAATCATAAAGTTCATAGTTGATTGGGAAAATTTAACGGTTTCGGGTGGCATGATGTGCGGGCGTCTGTACATTTTAGTATTTGCCGAATACAATTTTCACAGGTACCTTTATATGCGTACAATCCCAGCCCAGGTTTGTACTCCTTCCGCCAGATGATGACGTCCTCAGCCTCCATGTAAGGAACCCAGCCATCGGAAGACTCCTCACACGCTGATGTTTCAGATACTTTACACCTGCAGCAGGTTTCAACAATTAGGCGGTAGATCTTGCAAAATGGGGTTATTAGTCGATACGCACGAATTTACTCGCCCGAAACATGCGAGTCGTCACTTTGATTTTTTTTTCTAATTTAATTTTGCAATAAAGTATAGAACAAAGGACACTAGCAAACAGAAGTGATTATAGTTAAATATTATAAAACGTGTATTTTTTTCTTAAGGGGACTACATGACCTAAAGCGCGGTCACTGTCGGATTGCATAAAAAAGAAAGAAAAGCGCGATGACACAATGCTGGTAATTTATTGCAAAATATGAAGCAATTATCTATTTACAAAAAATCTCTTGTTAGGACTAAAAAATTAAAACACTAGTGCTTTAGTATGTTGCTTGTAGAATAATCTGACAAATAATCAGAATGATTGTACGTATATTAGCATGGTTTTTATTGTAAAAAGAAAGTTATTAGACGTATCTTCATGATTTTTTCTATCGTATCAAATTAGTTGTATTATGTTTTTAACACACTACCTACCTAGCATATATCCTGAACAATACCATATATTTTTCTGATTTTGTTTACTGTAACCGATCATAATCATATACTTTTAGACATTATAATAAAACTTGCGTTTTTTTGCGTTTAGGTCCTGTAGTCCCCTTAAGTTCATTGTATAAAATTAAAAATGTGCCAATTGCCTAAAACATATACCTGAGGTTATCGAATCGTTCACAAATAAATTAATATTATAGGAAAAACAAACAATTGCTCTGCCATACATTTTAACCGCGTAAGTATTGCACTTTTAAAGCTGGTTTTTAAACCAAATACTGGTATTCAGCTGTTTACGGTTAGACTGGAAGCCGACCTCAACATAGTTGGGAAAAGATTAGGCAGAATGCTTGAGGTATTGCACCTTTTTATGAAACAAGTTTTTTTTTTTTTATAACAGACAAAGATTTCTACGCTAGTGAGTTTAGAAACATGTGCTGAATTCATGTTTTCAGTTTGCGCGTCGATGTCCCTGACTCCCTGACACCCTATAATTATCCCACTGCTGGGGCTGGGACACAGACCTCCTCTCGGAGAGAGGGAGTGGGCCGTAATCCACCACGCGGTCCCAGTGCGGGTTGACCTGGGCCCATCCTGTGCTTAGACTGGACTGGGACACAGATCTCTCGGCGAGAGGGAGTGGGCGGTAATCCACCACGCGGTCCCAGTGCGGGTTGATCTGGGTCCATCGTGTTTACTTACGCACAATAAGGGACTCCTGGCTGTTTCTTCTCGATGACCAGTCGTTTGCCGCATCCATGGCAAAACAATGTGTTTCTGGATAATGTTTCAATTCCATCCAATTCTGTTAGTAGAGCCTACGGACAAATTATATTTATTAACATACTAGCTTCCGCCCGCGGCTTCGCCCGCGAGGTATGTCGATAAAAACTATCCTATTTGATGTGATGGTCAAAAGGTTAATAACCAACCAACAATTTCAACGCAGATGAGTTCACAAGACACGTACCGACATTTATTGAATCCACGGTAACAGCTTGCGCATCAATCTCCCTGTCACCATGTAATAAACGTAGTTAGGTAACAAAACAAAGTCATCAAGACATTTTATAAATAAAACAGATAATAGTGAACAAAGCATAATAAAAATAGCATTACAAAAGTATCTTGAACTCTCTTTGTCAGTATACAAATGCTTTCACCATTTATTTTTGTAATGACCTTGAAATATCCTTTACATAAACCAAAGACTATAATTATAACCACTTGACTAAAGTGAAAAGAGAAAACTATTAGTATTTTGTCGCCTATGTATAGGCTATGGTACTAGTAACCATTTTAGTTGTGTCCAAGCAGTGCCGTATTATCCATAAGGCACTTTAGGCCAGTGCCTAGGGGCCCACTATAACCATGGGCCCAGCACTCCGATTAAAAAATGAAAAAAAAGGGGATTGTGTGGTTTTATGAAACCACGGTAAAAGTGAAACTTTTTTCACATTATAAGGTAAAAGCCAAATTGCATTGTTGTGGTATGAAAAAGGGGGGGCCCGAAACGAGCTGTGCCTAGGGGCCCCGAGAAGGTTAATCCAGCCCTGTGTCCAAGTGTTTAGACACTTCTTGCATGCTAAATAAATACAATATTTTATAACTATTTATGCAATTATAATGCATCAAAATGCCTTCATGACCGGTGAAGTGGTGTGGGAAACATTTCAAGACATCTAGTTACTAAATGGATGGCATAACTTTTCGTCGGTCAGTAAACAGTATGAAAAATTGGTGTTGATTTAATCAGATTATGAGCCACCGCAGGGTTCTATTTTAAATGGTGGCTGGGTAAACGAGCACACTCAGTCACGGGTTGATGTCTTTTGGAAAAGTCTCGTTCTTGTATTGAACAATTCTAATGCATCTATCCCTTTGTAATAGCAGAATAACTATTAAAACATGGGAAAATTCATGAAAAAAAGGATAATTCATTTTCTCATACCTTTTGTATGGAACGGCTTTTTTGACCTTGAGAATGGACTGTCTGATTTCGATAGATGGCGGTGCAAAGTTCACCAGGTTAGCTAGTTCATTACATTTTTACCTTTAACCTAACTGATTAAGAGCAAAAAAAAAATTGGAATTGAAAAGTACATTGAAAAGTCACCCTTAACACTTCTCTCCCTTGAATCCATACTAATATTATACATGCAAAAGTGTGTCTGTCTGTTACCTCTTCACGCTTAAACTGCTGAACCGGTTTATATTTACTTTGGTATTGTTTGAGTCCCGAGAAAGGTCATCAGATAGTTTTTATACCGATATTCCCACGGGACCAACACATATGCAGGTGAAACCGTGGGGCGCTGCTAGTTTGTATATAAGTAACGAGCATGTATGTGTATTATTTTTTTTTTTTTTTTTTTTTGTACTAGTATCTGCAATCAGCCTTTCGGCTATAAACAAATGTGTTGTTTGTTAATGGCGTGGCTATGCAGAGCTCCAGTGAGCCCCGCACATGTGGTGCTTGATTACTTATTCAGCTCGAGGATGTGGTGCCTTTTGAGGCGCTTGGTGATATTTTCATGAAGCAGGTCTAGGTATGTGTATTATAGGTATATTTTTGTATTCCTATTTTATTCTTTTATTTACAATTTAATATTAGTTTTAATATTTTTTTATCATTGTTCCACTCAAGCAAAGCACTTGCCATCTAATCTCTCCACTATCCTTTTTTTTTTAGGATGGGAAATCATCAAATGACCCCTCCCGCTCTGGGTGGAGCGGAAGGGATTGTCAGACTCATACTGACTAAAACCCACCTGTGTTCCTTCCTTGGCCCTTTATGTTCCGAGCCAGCGGTAACCCTTTCGGACAATCCCGCTGACCCGGCAGGCTTCGGCCCTGACGGGCCCCTTCTGGTGATGCTGACATCTCTTTGAGGCGCGCGTGGAACACGTACGCGCCGTCCGGCACGAGACTGGTCCTGATCGGACGGTGAGCTACCCATTATTCTCCGCCCGCAGGCACGTGCATACGGTGGCCGGGAGTCGTCGCGCGGCTCCCGACGCCCGGAGCGTCTCCCGCGGCATCTCTTCACTACTCTTAGGTCGACTGGTAGTAGAGTTCGCCTTTAGACCTCTTTTGTGTGCGAAAAGTATAAATAAATAAAAGTACCTGTAACTCTTCGTCAGTAATGTTTTTGTCACAGCTGACTGGGTTGCCGTCGTCTTCGTCGTCCCCGCGGGCTTTATATGCTGCTGTCGCCGAGAGCAGGAGAGTTCGTCTAGGCCGAAAAGTCTGTTTGAAGCATTGTATCACTTCCCGAACACTGCGATCCCGTTTACACCTCTTCACCACCGTACTCACTAAGTTACTCCGTGTCCAAACACTCCATACACGAAAATCCCGCAATATAAACCTCAGAGCAGACATATTTCCAATTTCCTTTTTACAAACATTCGCCAAAAACCCGTCGTACCAGATCCATCTTTTGAACAGATATCGAGACGTTATTAAATAGCGAAACTGCACGTTATTGTTTAAAGCTTGTTGTGGTAATACAATTTGTTTAAATTTACTACATAACATCTCTGTCGGGGTTGCGAAATTTATAACCTCAATTCATTAGACTGATAGTTTTTTTTTTTTTTTTCGTCTTCGTCCTTGAGGACAGGCAAAGGGTCAAGCCCATACAGCCAGGTCTGTAATATTTTAGACTGATAGTTTCTGAATGACAGAATGACATTGAATAGTGATGGGCTGACTTTTTATTTTTTTTATTTATTCATGACCATCCATGGATACATGTCCTTCAGTTGTAGTGATGGGCTGATTTCTTCCAGTGTTAGACCAAACGACCGTGCTTTTGGTCTATTCTTCTTTGGTCTATTCTATTCTACATCTGTTAACTGTTTTATCTTTCTAACAGCATAAGAGCGAGGCCCCATTAGTGCGTTGCGCTGCGTTGCGCTGCGTTGCGTCGCGTCATCGCAACGGAACAACGCATTGTATGCCACACCTGTGTTGCGTTGACGCTGCGACAACGCAACGCAAGAGGGTATGTACGCCGTCGCAGCTGCGTCTCAGTTCAGCCTTCGCAATGGATCATTGTCCGTCGTCGCAGCGGAGCTCCGACAACGCAGCGCTTCACCCTCCCTCCCGCTTCGTCTCTTGTCCGTCGATCCGTTGCAACGTCGCGCGCGTCGACGCAACGGTCTAATGGGGCATGTCATTTAAAATATATGGAAAACGTCGCAGCGTCGTCGCTGCGACGACGCAACGGAACGCAACGCACTAATGGGGCATCACCCTAAGCGGCCGAGCTTAGCCACCCCGCAATAGACGTTATTGTGTGCGAGTTCGACTCACACTTGGCCAGTTTGTAAACATCACTACTCACTACATAGTATAAAACAAAGTCGCTTTCTCTGTCCCTATGTCCCTATGTCCCTTTGTATGCTTAAATCTTTGAAACTACGCAACGGATTTTGATGCGGTTTTTTTTAATAGATAGAGTGATTCAAGAGGAAGGTTTATATGTATAATAACATCCATTAAATAGTGGAGAAGTACTGTTATTTTTGAGGTTTCTAATGTGATGTCGTAAATAATTACATTTTTTCCGCTTACATTGCAAACGCAGGCTGAACCCTACGAGTTTTATCAAAATAATGTACTAAGTATTGTACACATTGAAAAGGTCTACAGAAAAGTCCGTGATGGTATATGTCTATCTCTTATGGATAACCCACAATAACTTTTTTTTGTCATTTACTTTTTACGACAAATAATGGCTAATTTTCGAAGCGATTTTAACCAATACAGCATTAATCCTTAACCAATTAAATACCTTCAATACATTGTTCATTTAATATAGATCTATATGGCCCTTTACACCGTATGATTTAAGTGAATATTTTCGAAGATATTACATCATCATCATCATCACTACACATAGTATAAAACAAAGTCGCTTTCTCTGTCCCTATGTCCCTATGTCCCTTTGTATGCTTAAATCTTTGAAACTACGCAACGGATTTTGATGCGGTTTTTTTAATAGATAGAGTGATTCAAGAGGAAGGTTTATATGTATAATAACATCCATTAAATAGTGGAGAAGTACTGTTATTTTTGAGGTTTCTAATGTGATGTCGTAAATAATTACATTTTTTCCGCTTACATTGCAAACGCAGGCTGAACCCTACGAGTTTTATCAAAATAATGTACTAAGTATTGTACACATTGAAAAGGTCTACAGAAAAGTCCGTGATGGTATATGTCTATCTCTTATGGATAACCCACAATAACTTTTTTTTGTCATTTACTTTTTACGACAAATAATGGCTAATTTTCGAAGCGATTTTAACCAATACAGCATTAATCCTTAACCAATTAAATACCTTCAATACATTGTTCATTTAATATAGATCTATATGGCCCTTTACACCGTATGATTTAAGTGAATATTTTCGAAGATATTACATCATCATCATCATCACTACACATAGTATAAAACAAAGTCGCTTTCTCTGTCCCTATGTCCCTATGTCCCTTTGTATGCTTAAATCTTTGAAACTGCGCAACGGATTTTGATGCGGTTTTTTTTAATAGATAGAGTGATTCAAGAGGAAGGTTTATATGTATAATAACATCCATTAAATAGTGGAGAAGTACTGTTATTTTTGAGGTTTCTAATGTGATGTCGTAAATAATTACATTTTTTCCGCTTACATTGCAAACGCAGGCTGAACCCTACGAGTTTTATCAAAATAATGTACTAAGTATTGTACACATTGAAAAGGTCTACAGAAAAGTCCGTGATGGTATATGTCTATCTCTTATGGATAACCCACAATAACTTTTTTTTGTCATTTACTTTTTACGACAAATAATGGCTAATTTTCGAAGCGATTTTAACCAATACAGCATTAATCCTTAACCAATTAAATACCTTCAATACATTGTTCATTTAATATAGATCTATATGGCCCTATACACCGTATGATTTAAGTGAATATTTTTGAAGATATTACAGATTTAAAAATTGCGGGACGTAGCGTTTGCGGCGGTACCGGCCGGCCGATGCGGCAAGAGCGTGCCTATAAAAAAGCCGGAGCGGGCCGCTATGTTTTTATATACATACAACGTTCACAGTTTTTCTGTAGTGTATTTAGTATCAGCATTGCACCCGTGCGAAGCCGGGGCGGGTCGCTAGTAAATAATAAAGGAATAATAACAACGGGCCAGACCAGCTGGACGGAGATGGCGGTAAGAGCTGGACTCCTTTGGCAAAGATTGGTCCGCGGCAGCTCTGGGCAAAGAGCGGTAGAAAGGTGGTAGGGAAGCCTTCGCCCAACAGTGGGACATTAACGGCTAAAAATAAATAAATATAACAAAGGGCCAAGTACACTCCCCTGGGGTACGCTGTAATTTATAATTTTTTTTTTCGATAAGTAGTTTGGTTCTATTTTAGTTTTAGGACATGTTTTTTTTTTATTTTTTTACGAAATTATTGTTTCAAAAAACACTGCATAGAAGAAACTCATCTGGGACTATTTTTGAAGCACTGCTACAGCTTTTGTATTGCATTTCGCACAGTAGAGAGTATTGACTGTGTGAGTGAAACTGTGGACATAGTTCAGTGCAATAGTAGAGTTGTCAGACTCTCATTGTTATAAATATTTTACAGTTATCATAAACTGGTTACTAAATATAATAAATAAAATATAATGCAATTTTCCGACATGAGTTATTTTTTTCGACTAAAATAGTAGTCTACAAAAATCAAAAGGACATATTACTTCAATATTGGTTGCATGTGCAAAAAAGTTCTAAAATCCAACCGAAGAGATTTAAGTATTTCCATGACATGTTTATTTTTTGTTGTTTCACTCATTGTTTTCCACTAAATAATAAATTATTTTGTATTTAATTTTATTCCTTACTCGAAAACAACAGTGAGTTCAAGATTTCCTTGCGACAAGAAAAATCTAAATCAATATAGTTTTTAGTGCTGGCAACTGCAAGCCGCATTTTCTTCTTTCATTTCATCGACGGACGACACAGCGTTCGTTCGATCGTTTGTTCAACGTCATCTTTTATCCCTGTAATGTCTTATTTCTACGTCCCACATGCTTAGGGGTAACCGAATAAAGAAAAAATCCAAGAATCCCCGCACTAGAAGAAAAGTACGAGCGACGGCAAACGTAAATGTGAACTCAAAAGTGCGTGAATAAAATAACGAGGTTCTTGTCCGTCCGGTTTGATCTGGATTATAGCAGTTTGGACCGCAAGTCGGGCTCCCTTTCCCTTGTATCCCTTTATTAAGAAGTTTAGTGGTGTGTTATTTAGACATTATTTTAATTATATTTGTCTATTAGTGCGTTTTTGTGGTGTATTAGTTAAATAAAACCGATCCAAAATGTCTGAAGAATCGTCAGCGGATCGCAATGTCGAAATCTGGAAGATCAAGAAGCTGATCAAGAGCTTGGAAATGGCAAGAGGGTGAGTAATTGAAAGTTTTTTTGTAGTGTTTCATTAAGTTTTGTTTGGGTTATGAAGTTTTCCGTGGCATGTTTTTGGCCACATGATTGGACGAAACTGCCAACAAGGCTGCGTCACTTTTCGCACATGCGCTTTTGTTGGATGCGCGAGTCTTTGGTGTAATGACACGCTAGCAAGTGGCTAGGAAAGAAAAAGGCTAAATTCGACTTTATCTATGGGCTTTTAAGGGACGCGGGGGTTGCGTAGCGACTGTTGTCAGTTGTGGTTATTTTATGTTTGCAACGTGCGCGGACATAGGGCGCCAGTGTATTCTTACGTCAAAGTCCTATGTATGACTAACGATTTCACCACACATTTTTTCTACCCTTATGATGATGTAAAATTAAGTATTATTTACTTATCTATTTTGCTACAGGGTTGCAAAGAGTTAGGTATGCAATTCGAATTTCGAAATTGGATATGTCTTTCTTGAAATTGTCTATTGACCACCACCAGTATTATTAGGAAATAACCCCATTTAATTTTTGAAGCCATTGATACCTATGGTGAAATCTTGAGTGAACTGTTTTGAATGTTTGACCAAAAACATATGATTCAACAACAAATTAGATTTCAGAAACATAAGTATAAATTAAGTATTAGTCATACAAAACAATCCGACACAAAGTCAACACACTTCTCTTTTTATCTACCTAGTTTCCTGTTGTAGGTACACTGAAAGAGATTTCTTTAAAAATAAGCATCACCTTTGTACAGACGCCAGCACATCAAGCTACCCGAAACTGTCAAATTTTCCCAATTAATTTTGAACCTTATGCTTTAGCGATAAAGTTGAAAATCTATTAAAGAAATTGACTGATTGTAGTAGCTTAATGTGCTGCCATCTGTACATATTTTTCTGTTATTTTCTTAAATGTGGGTACATTAGTTTCTATCTACTTATATGTATAGCCTGTTTTATTCCACTGCAGCCCAAAGACTTCACTCTCTCTTTTCCACACTTCTCTGTTCTCCGTGAATGCAGGTTAAGGCCGTGACCCTCTGTCCAACTCAAGCTCATCCTGCCTGGCATTCACAGAATGGTATTAATAAAGGATACACCACAGCCACTGTCAGTTACCCCCTTTTTTTTTTGAGGATTGGAAATCATCAAATGACCCCTTCCGCTCTGGGTGGAGCGGAAGGGAGTGTTGGACACTTACTGATTAAAACCCACCCGTGTTCCTTCCTTAGCCCTTTATGTTCCGGGCTAGCGGTAACCCTTTCTGACAATCTCGCTGACCTGGCAGGCTTCGACCCTAACGGGCCCCTTTGCTGATGCTGACATCTCTATGAGGCGCGCGTGGAACACCTACGCGCCGTCCGGCACGGGCCTAGTCCTGATCGGACGGTGAGCTACCCATTACTCTCCGTCTGCAGGCCCACGCCTACAGTGGCCGGTAGTCGTCACACGGCTCCTGACGGCCGCAGCGTCTCCCGCAGTGGCTGGGACGCGAGGCTCTTTCCCTTAGCCATTCCACCACCTCTTTCGCTAGCATGACTGCTTCGCAGGTGTGTGTTAATTTTATTGTTCTTCAAAATAAGATTTATGTCAGGCTGCTTTCTGCATCACTGGGAAGCATCTGATTGGGACCAATTTCAAGGCATTTACATAGTGTCACTATATCCAGGTACTTTTACTGCACACACTGCAGCAGTGTCCGGTGCAGTGTGATAACCGCCTAAGTAACAACACATTGAATTCTATAAACTGAATGTCTATACATATAAAATGTAAATGCTTTTTCAGAACTCTTAATAAAACAAAAGTTGTTTACATCCCAAGTAAATAAAAAACTTAATCCATATGGTGGACACTATAAATGAACAGTCTGTATAAACTGACTAATGATTTCACGGAAGTATTTTGCTTGCATTGCTGACCTTCGCGTGTTTGTATACACGTCTGCACTCAATATTGTCGCTATAAAGGCTCCTACACACTATGCCGGCGGGTTTTTGCCGCGCGGGTATGCTGTCGGCATAATCAGGCGGCCGCAGAGCATCATTTCAGTTGTGCAGCTCGTTTGTGCGGAAAGGTTCAAATACCCGCCGGGAATGCCACCGGGCTAGTTGGCGGCATGCCCGCCGGCTGGGCCGCCGGCATAGCCTTAGGCCATACATACAGTTGCGAATTGTCGAGAGACTTATCGCGAGCGGTGCATTCCATACCCCAGTCGCGTTTTACCGTGGCAATAGCGGTCATTCATCTACATTTTCTAGCATTTTTTATTTCAAAAACTCCTGTTATGATGTCCGTTAACGTCCTGAATCAATAGATTGTACATACTTACAAAGGCCTACTTGGATCCGCAGCCAATGAATATGACGCACAAATGTGATCAAGCGAGTTGCGTTTGTACGTCATAAATTAATATTTTAACCGTCGCGTATTCGCGCGGCTTTCTAATACGACACTGTGTTACGCGATAGTAGACAATGTGCGACCAGCCTTAAAGTTTAATATTCATTGCGCCCATAAGATTACGTCAACAGTAATGGCTGCAGAAGAAAACCTGAATTATCAAAATAAAATACGTCACATGGTAAATGCGAAATTATACAATCATGAATTACTATGAAAATCATGGAGCTGACGAAAGCGCAGTCTTGCGTAATTAGGTACCTACAGTAGGTAGGCCGCACGTCATTAGGAAAAAGTGTGCATTTACACACCAACGACACGCTTCGACGACAGAAGCAACTGCAACCGTCGACGCGTGTTGGCGACAGGCCGCGACGCGTGAGCACCGTACAATGCGTGCCACGAAAGATGAGACTTGACCCCGCCTCCCCCGCTCTTTCCGCTGCCCCTGTGACGTCCGGTTCCGTCCCGCACTCAGACCTCATACCGCTAAAGATACCTAAAAGTGTGTTCTGCGCTTGTCAAACCACGTGGTGTGTCAAGTCTCATCTTTCGTGGCACGCATTGTACTCAAAGACACGAGCGACACTTTGTCGACGGCAACCTCCGACGCGTCGACGGTTGCAGTTGCCTGTGTCGTTCACCGGTGTCGGTTGTGTGTATGCACACTAACAAAACCAGTATTACGAGCACGATAATGCGTAACACACTATTAATCACAATATTTTAAAGGATATAGCTAATACATTGCTTCATAAGTTCGAAACATTTGTCTGCTCAATAACGTAAATAACGCAATGAATATTTTTATACCGTCAAAATGATTGCTACTGTTAGTATATTACGGAATTACCTCTCATTATAATCGGGCTTGTTCTCGTACTATGCTAGATTCAGGCCAGATCTAGGCGAAACTGTCTCCACTGACGTGCAGACCACTGCACGTGGTAGATAATGGACAAGGCAGGAATTTGTCGACATCTCATCACCCGCGCCCACAGATATAGATACACCTAGAAAACGCAAGAGCACCCACTTCGCGGGCCAAAAAATCGCACCAGCTTACGTACAAAAATCGTAAGCCGCCACTTTCGCGCTCAGTCCTGTGTACTGCTGGCTGTGTGAGCGTGAGCGCTGGCGCTAAGCCCCGGTGGTGGGGCGAGACGGGTGCCGCACGCGGCGGCGTCTTTAATTCGATTTTCCCATCACTAAATAGTGCTTGTGACGTCATAGTAGGTAGTCAAAAAATGGCACGCTTGGTTTTCATACAGATCGTGATACTTGCGTTATCTAGGCCTGTCTATATCTGTGCCCGCGCCCTATCACCGGTAACAAGGAAACGCCTACTGTAGGTACGTGGACGCGTTTAGCTAATAGATAGGTAACTACGATAGGATGCGCGCGTGTTCAGTCGACCGCACGTCAGACTCAGTGTTAAAACTTTGACCTTAGTTACAGAATCATGTTGAGGTACGAGCATGTTGGTCCCGTACAAGACTTTCTAGTCTTTGGAACATTTGGACAGTTCAAAGACATTCATTACGTTGTACAGACGCCAGCACATCAAGCTACCCGAAACTGTAAAATTTTCCCAATCAACTTTGAACCTAATGCTTTAGCGATAAAGTTGAAAAAAATCTATTAAAGAAATTTGACAGATTGTAGTAAGCTTGATGTGCTGGCGTCTGTACAGTAGACATATTTTTAGGGTTCCGTATCTCGAAAGGAAAAACGGAACCCTTGTAAGATCACTTCTATGTCCGTCTGTCTGTCTGTCCGTCCGTCGGGGTCGGTCATGAACCTTCTTCTCAGGAACGCGTGGAGTTGTCATGTTGAAATTAATATCACATACTCAGGGCTGCAATCCCTTGAAGCAGTGAAAAAATGAAACTTCTAAGTCGACGCAATCAAAAGATAGGGCGTATAAGTTCTGAAATCAAAACCTATAGGGTACTTCCCGTTGACCTAGAATCATAAAATTTGGCAAGAAGCAATGTCATGTAGCACAAGCAAAGGCAAAAATTCGAAAACCGTAAAATGCTGCGCGACATAGCTGCTGTGCTCGGAATGTAATCTCATATAAACCTATAGAAAATGTATGGGGACCAGTAGTGCTGCAGCAGCACTGCTGCGTGCTGCCGAGATTGGAATCATACCTTTACGGTACAGATGTTCTATGTCACGAAGTCCGTTGGGCTATGAATGTTGTCAAGCGTGCACGTGCACATTGTGATCAACAGAGACTCAACAATGGGTGAAGTAAAACGGTACACATTCGCGGAAATAGCCTCATGCGACGGCAGCAAGGGGCAGCCGCTGTGGGAGCGCGCTTGTCGGGATACGTCACTACTACAATCAAAGCCGAACGGACTTCGTGAAATAGAATATCTGTACCAAGAATGCTACCGTTGCCATCATGTTCAATACAACCGTCAGTGCGACCGTTATGTGGCGGCTACCGGTCTTTTAAGAAACCGTAACTAAAGAGCAAATGCGGTCGGAGAGACTTTTGAAAAAGCCTAAGTAAAAAGTCATAATTCGAGTTTTGGCTCTCGCCTATTTCCTCCTCTAATATTGGATCAATTTAAAAGATATGTCATAAACTGAATAAAAAAGATATATATATACTGTGTCCCTATCCCGGTCTTACCAATACCAAGGGGTATCGTATTACCCAGTAACTGGGTTTTGGAGGTCAGATAGGCAGTCGCTCCGTGTAAAATACTGGTATTCAGATGCTTCCGGTTAGACTGGAAGCCGACCCCAACATAGTTGGAAAAAGGCAGGCAGATGATGACTGTGTCCCCATGTTTTTCTTTTTTCATTAATAGTTGTCAAACTTGTACACTAGGCCTCTGCTGACAGCAGTTTAAATCTGCATTTTTGAGGGTTCTAGTGCTTATAAATTATAATGTATCATCAAAAAGGAAGACATAAGGACATACAAGTAGTTAATATTTATTATTCTGTAAAAAAATCATTGCTTTATGGTCATTAACCAGAAGGAAAACAGACAAGAGCGTTTCTATGGAGAAAAGACCACCCGCATTTCCTTTTAATGCTACCACGACAGATTTCTCGATTTTTTCGCTGTCGAGGCATCTCTAGGCTCTAGCTGTTTGCGTTAGGCAAACATTCGTCTAGACGTGCCTTCGGATTTTCCCCTTGGGGGTATTCAAGCGTGGTAGAAATCGCTAAGTAGGTACCTATGTTTTTAAACAAACGCGGAGTAAAAAGGCAAATTTTCACTACGAATATGATTAAACTGAAATGAAATGTTTTTTCTGTAAATAGGATATCGGAATACCCGCACGTCATATCCTACTATATCACACTAATATCATAAAGGCGAAAGTTTGTGAGTGTGTGTTTATACGTTTGTTACTTCTTCACACTCAAACGGCTGGACCAATTTTGATAAAATTTTGTATGGAGGTAGCTGACAGCCTAGATTAACATATAGGCTAATTTTTATCCCGATGTTCGCACGCTATCGACACTTATGCGGGTGAAGCCGCGGGGTGCATAGCTAGTTAAAAATAATCTAGATGGAGTCGACGTTTCTTATCTGACTACTCCTGAGAAGAAATGCGGCGAAGGCGAAACAAATTCAGAGGTCAAAGTCTCTTTTAAAATTCAGACATAATCTAGGTCTTGGAGGAATGATATGAAAGAAAGGAGTGATTGATAGCGTGACGGTGGACAGAGGAGAAAACATGTTGCGCCGACCCCAAGTAACATGAGCCAAGGGATGGTAGATTATGATGATTCAGCCGAAAGACTACTATGGAATGTAGACTTATATTATAACCCAAGTCGGCCGGAGCAAAGACAATCTCCAGCTGGTCGATTCTGTAAAAATCTCACCGTGACAACTTAAGTGAAGTGAGTTTGTTTTTGCTAGGAATTGACACTACTGACAGCTCACTCCACGCTCACTTCACCTAAGTTTTCACGGTGAGATTTTTATAGAATAGTACTGCGGGTCTCTGGTTCACGGACGGCTTGGATCTCAGGTTCGTATGATGCGCCTCCCCACAAACGATGGCTCACCTTTCATCCTGCGCCGCATGCCTTGTCACCTGTGCATTTGATGATCTTATGACGACGCCGACGTCAGTAAGCGGAGTTCGCGCAGCTGAATTTTGGGCCAAAGATGTTTGAATGCCATCGATATATGCTAAGAAGTTCTTCTTCTTAGCATATATCGATAGGCCTCCCCCCCAAGCAACGGCATAGAGACCAGTTCTATGCTTTCCGCATCTAGCTGATCGCGGCGACCTTCACTTGTTCATCTAAAAATCCTATAATTTCTCTCTAAAATGAACTTAAAAATTCTTCTCCTTTTTCAAAAGTAGCAACACACTATTAATTCAGTCGCAGCGTTGTATTCAGGGTCTAATTCACTATGACCATTTAACGATTACTTATTTCGAAGCCACGTTAATTCCTTAGCTAATCCCGCCAGTCTCGCGTTGATTTCGCGCGGTTTCGTTCATTGTGTCGTAGAGAATTACGGCTCTGGGTTCATAAAATCTTACCTGCACGTCGCGTGTCGCCAATCTAAACGGTTTTCAAGTGCGACCTTGACCATTCCAAGTGTTATGAAGTTTATAAAGAAATGAAAGAGTATAATAGTGTTTCTCAAGTGCACATGGCAAATAGATAGCACGTATCTGGGCACCGCGCAGACATGTAAAGGCAATTTTAGACAGGGTCAGTGCACAAGTCAGTTATCGGCGCCAGTGCCCGCGCCTAGACTGGCTTCCACTGTTTACATGGTGTCAGTAGTCGCGGCTAGTTTTCACGGTGAGCACACGTTTGTGAAGTCAGTGAAGAAAAATGAACTCGCGAAACGGACGAAAAAAACATTTTCTCTTACTAGCCAGATGCAACGTCACCCCACAAAGCGGCGCCAGTAACTGACCAGGCTGTTTACACGGGGTTTTTGTCACTGGCGCGGGTGGGCGCGGGTTGCGGGGGGCGCCGACTGGCTTCTAAATATTCGTGTGCGAATTTACAAGCCAGCGCTGACTTCCCGCCACTGGATTGACTTGAAATCAATTTACACGGGTTTTTTTTGGGTCAGCGCTGGCTTGTCTCGATTTCGGCGCCAGTCACTGGATCTGTCTAAATCTGCCTTAAAAACCAAGCAAAAAATACGCGTCTTGTTCGCATCGGCACGAACTCAGAGAAAGTCTCAAGGCGGTGCAGGATGCCGGGGCAAAGCTGCACGGTTCTCAGGACGTAACATAAATTCCATAAAAAATACAAAAAAATCATAAATTCAGTATTCCAATTGTGGAGACTTTTATCAGGACAAAAGACATAACTTGGGCCAAAATCCAGAAGAATGGAGTGAAGATTTTTTTGTAAAGAGAATACTTATACATAAAGCAATGTTAGATACCTTTCTTGTGCTTTACGACACTCAACTCGACCTAAAGCAGTCCACTGCTGGACATAGACCCCTCCCAGGCTGCGCCACAACACCCTGTCCTCCATCTTGCACCCAGTCTGTCCCAGCCACATTTAAAGGTCGTCGTTCCATCTAGCAGTTATGTGTTTACTGGCAAACTGATTCATCAACAAAATAATATCGGCTAGTATTTCAAAACCTTCGCAGACATGTAAAGACAGACGAGATCAAAGTCTGGTCCAGCCAGCTTGCTACATGATATACCTACAACTGATTCATCAACAAAATAATATCGACTAGTATTACAAATCCTTATCAGACATGTAAAGACAGACGAGATCAAAGTCTGGTCCAGCCAGAAAGCTACATGATATATCTACAACACGATTGCGGTATACAACATGGCCAATATCCGGACACGACACTTGATGACATGTGTTTTTGAGCGGAAGCCACACATGCCGCATGTTTGTGGTCGGCCGGTAATACGATCGATCCAAAAGGACGGGCGCACTGTAGAAGTGTAGATGGATTTTCGTATACGATTTTGAACTTGTAATAGCTCAACCAAAAATAACAATAACCAGATTATCCTCATCATTCTTCTGTCGTTATCCCAATTTATTCGTGGTCGGCATAACATGATTTTTTTCTTCCACACTTCTCTATTAGACATCATCTCGACCAAATCGATTTGCATATATAACCCGAACATCAGACGAGTCCCTGCGCACTAGCTAGTAACAAATTCATGGTTCAGCGGGGGTGAGGGGGGAGGTACTGTGCAGCGAGTAACGCACTTTAGAGTCGCCATGTTTGACACACATAATCACCCTATAACGTTCCCACCGCAGGGATACAGGCCTCCTCTCTGCGAGAGTGAGTGGGCCGTAATCAGCCACGCGGGCCGTGTGGGTTGGTAGGTGTCACATTACCTGGATTTTTTTTCTCACGATGTTTTCCTTCACCGTTTTGAGAACAATGGTGATGAAATAATTTACGCAAAGTAAATTGCTTGTCTGGGTTCGAACTCGCGACCTACAACTCGTAATTCACTCCATGCCACTCCATGTTTGTTGACGCAAACTATAATTAGACAAAAATAAATTGAATAGCCTTTCAGACAATGAGGGGAGGTTTAGATTTGTCTATATAGGTAGTTGCTTTTAGTCTAAGCTGCAGACTACAAAGAACCACTTAATCCCATTACTGTCTAGACGAGACCCTCGCTCGGGTAGTGTCTTATGCTGGCAAAGTATACGCAAGCGAGCTTGCCGGAACAAAGGCTAAGCGCGCACCACGAAATTTAATCGTTGCGAAAAATAATCGCTTGAAAAATTATGTGCTTACCCTAAGTACTTCCATTGTGCGGGCCTTGTGAGATCTGATAACGTGGTTCTTGAATGCTTCAGTACTAATGAACTGCATACATACATACCAAGATGAAGGTCTTTGACAGTCGTTACGGGTAGTCAGATACCTGATACTCAGACTACCAGATTTTTTTTGTGCGCGGTGGAAATCCTCATTTATTTTCTCCATCGTCCCCACGATGATTTTTTTCAGTCACGTCACCCCCGTGACTGAAAAAAAAAGGCTTCCAGATTTACTGACGGGTATCTTATTATCCAGTAACTGGGTTGTGGAGGTCAGATATTCCAGTCGCTCCATGTAAAATACTGGTATTCAGCTGCATCCGGTTAGACTGGAAGCCGACCCCAACATACTTGGGAAAAGCCTAGACAGATGATGATAGATTAGTATAGATAATACCTACTACGTCATCGACAGTAGTAATGACTTAATGATCCATCATCCGCTGTCTACAGAGGCCCGGAATGTACCGTACAAAGTTATACATAACAGAGCAGTTACTTCCTTGATATTTCACCTTGGATGCGCGGGCGCAAGTTTGGTCATGACATTGAACGGTGCTCGGTGATAATGTTATTATCGGCCAATTGGTTTATGTAACATGTAGTTGTTAAAATTGGCCAAGTACCGTCTGTATAGAAGTACAGAATACTCTATGAGTCAGCCCGTACGTGATTTTGAAGCCCAGGGGGGCTGAAATACTTATTCGGTTATTTAAAAAAATATAAAAGCTCACACATTATACATTTTGACCGCGTAAGTATTGCACTTTGGAACAGCTGGACTTATGGAACAGCTGTTTTTAGGGCTCCGTACCTCAAAAGGAAAAAACCGAACCCTTATAGGATCACTTTGTTATCCGTCCGTCCGTCTGTCTGTCTGTCAGTCAGTCAGTCAAGACCCTTTATCTCGGGAACGCGTGGAGGTATCGAGTTGAAATTAAAACCATATACTCAGGTTTACGGTCCCTTGACGCTGTGAAAAAATCAAACACCTAACTTAACGTAAAAAAAAAGATTCGGCCATATAAATGGCCGAATCTTTTTTTTTACGTTAACTTAGGTGTTTGATTTTTGTTGGTTTTTTTGGTGTTTGTCATGTTTTATCATATTTTATTTATATAAATAAATAAAATATGATTTATCATATTTTAGGTTGTAGGTCATGTTTTATCATATTTTATTTATATAAATAAATAAAATATGATAAAACATGTAACCATAAAACGTGTAACCGTTTCCTTCCGAAGATCGAACTGCAGAGACCTGTACCGGGAGTCGGGACCGAAAACGCGTTTCTTTATAAAGTTTGTGCGTGTGTGTGTGTGTTTATATGTTTGTTACTTCTTCACGCTTAAACGGCTGGACCAATTTTGATAAAATTTGATATGGAGGTAGCTGACACTCTGGATTAACATAAAGGCAGCTTTTTATCCCGAAATTCCCACGGGTTAGAAACTTATGCGGGTAATACCGCGAAGCTAGTTTATTATAAAGATAAACGCAATCCAATCCATACCGCTGACACATGTGGGAAAGGTTATCACAATATCAGGCCGTGTACACTTGTAGATTAAATGGACCTCCCCCGCAATCAACAACGCGTAACATAGGGTAAAGATCAGGGCATGCTCGGCGGTCGTGCTAGGGTTGTCAACTTCCCCCCCCCCCCCCCCCGTGGGTTCCCGCATTGTCGAGGCGGCAAAAAGTGGCGGGGCCAATGACCTGACCCGTCGCAGGGGGACCAAGGGTGCCCAGACACGGGGTCGTCTGGCGCCCATGTGCTGGTTTGGTCTCTGGAGTGGTCACGGCGTACTATGTGTTCTGGTGCGCCGGTGATGGGGAGTGCTCCCCAGAGGTGGGTCCGGTGACGGACAGCCGCGGCGGGTTCACGGATGAGTGCTAACGCGTGCCCGTGTTCCCGCCGTAAGCGGCAGAGAAGGACACCATGGAGTTTTAGTGGGTTAGAGTCCCACATAACTGCACTATCTCCCCGTGGTAGTACAGAATACAGAATGCATGAGCATTTCTCCACGTTAAAAAAAATAAAAGATCAGGGCATTATACTATGTCAAGGTAGCATAATCGGCTTATAACGCTCCCACTTCTGGGACACATGCCCCCCTCTCTGTGACACGAGTAAAGAAGTTTTATTTGAAAAACAACAAAAAAAAAAAACCCTCAGACCGCACTGCGTGAGCGAAACTCCCTAGCAACAACTCCACTTTAAAAACCACGCCACGGCGAAAAGCAAACACAACTTTCAGTTGCTATGTAATTACTTAGTCTAACTATGTTATTCATTGGCCTGACGCGCATAGGAGGGTATGGTATTCTACATTGCGACACTAAGGGTCAATTCATACTAGCGCAGAGTCGAAGCGCATCGAAGCGTTAATCTGAAACTTAACATAGCATGTTCACCCTTATCTCCATAACGTAATGCACGCGCACCAATCAGCATTAGTCATGCTCAGACGCGCGAATCCCGGCGAATTCGCGTGTCTTTCTATCTCAAAATAAATCTGTGAAAATATAAACTGTCTAGCTATCACGGTTCATGAGATACAGCCTGGTGACAGACAGACGGACAGTGGAGTCGTAGTAACAGGGTCCCGTTTTTACCCTTTGGTTACGGAACCCTAAAAAGCATGCAAACCATCGCGCCTCGTGTGCGAAACTCCTTATCAACTGCACATACCACACCACAGTGAAAAGCAAACATAACTTTCAGTTGCTATGTTATTAATGGGCCCAAGCTACGCATGGGAGGGTTTGATATCCTAACTTAATTATGGCTATAATTTACTTTAGGAGTTTTGGTAATAGGTCGCGTGTGTCCTTTAAATATTTACGCTCTTTTGGTAGGCTAGTAGAATGGAGCATTTGTAAGTGGACATAATAATCAGGGACTTAAACGTTACTCAAAATAACGTTACGCGTAGTTCCAGTACCGATAATTACTACGGTTCCGCCAGGATCGTAACAAAATAAATTCCATGGCCATACTGACAAACGGAACGAAATCTTAAACTGTTCACTAACAATATGATCAATATATATCGTTATTAGTATAACGGTTATCAGCATTACGCTAAGATGATTAGCGTAATGCTGCGAAATTTAAATAACAAATACCGTAGCACTGGTACCCCGATAGGACCCGCTGTGATGCCACGGAAACACCCATGGTCAAAATCATGATACCTCTAGTATTACTGATGCTCAAGGGCGGTGGTGACCACTTACCACCACCACCACCTGAATAAAATCAATGACATACATCACACATCTGCCTAGCGTTTTCCCAGCTATGTTGGGGTCGGCTTCCAGTCTAACCGGATGCAGCTGAATACCAGTATTTTACATGGAGCGACTGCCTATCTGACCTCGACAACCTAGTTACTAGGTAATACGATTAATATCAATTAAAAAAAAACAAAATAAAAGTCATTTATTCAAACTAGGCTGACAATGAGCACTTTTTGTAGGTCAAAATTACTTAAGACTGTCCCTCAAAACGCAGCGGGCGTTTTGAGGGACTTCACCACTTCCTAATGCTTTAGCTGGGAAGGTGTGGAGCAACAAACTCCCCAGCAGTACAGCTGGCTGTTTATTATTGTTTGCGACGTACCATAAAAACTAAAATAAACTCTTCTTTTTTTTCCAGAAACGGGACCTCAATGATATCCCTTATCATTCCGCCCAAGGATCAGATCTCGCGGGTGTCCAAGATGTTGGCGGACGAGTTCGGAACAGCTTCCAACATCAAGTCCCGAGTCAACCGACTGTCTGTGCTGGGGGCCATCACTTCTGTACAGCATCGACTCAAGTTATACACGAAAGGTAGCAAAATAATCATTAAAAAGTTATTTGAAACTTACCGCATACATTGGTCCCGAAAAATAGCATCGCGGTAAACAAAGATTACTTTTTATACTGAGATTAAAAAAAAATAGGGCTCGCTGTGAACTAAAAATAGGGCTCGCTGTGAACTAAAAACAGGGCTCGCTTTGAATTAAAAATTGGGCTCGCTGTGAACTAAAAATTGGGCTTGCTGTGAACTAAAAATTGGGCTCGCTGTGAACTAAAAATTGGGCTCGCTGTGAACTAAAAATTAGGCTTGCTGTGAACTAAAAATTGGGCTCGCTGTGAACTAAAAATTGGGCTCGCTGTGAACTAAAAATTGGGCTCGCTGTGAACTAAAAATAGGGCTCGCTGTGAACTAAAAATTGGGCTCGCTGTGAACTAAAAATAGGGCTCGCTGTGAACTAATAATCATACCCCTATTTCTTCTACAGTACCACCAAATGGTCTCGTAATCTACTGCGGTACGATCGTTACCGAGGAAGGCAAGGAAAAGAAAGTGAACATCGACTTCGAGCCATTCAAGCCAATCAACACTTCCCTGTACCTTTGTGATAACAAGTTTCATACCGAAGCTCTGACCGCGCTGCTCGCTGATGACAACAAGTTTGGTTTCATTGTCATGGACGGTAACGGAGCCCTTTTCGGTACGCTACAGGGTAATACGAGGGAGGTATGTATTGATTTTTTTAACGTTCTTAGAAGACTGTTCTTTACTTTTTGGGAGGGCGCCCACGAGCGACTTAGTTGCACAGAAACTTTTTGTCTCTGTTGCCTCGCCGAGATTTGGACGATGAGCACAAGGAAGCGACAGCAACGCTAAATTTTCGGTTGAGCGGCGACTGGCTAGCCGGCAACTTTTTTGTCGTATTGGAACCAATAGACGGGCGACAGTTGCGTCCAAACCTACGGACAAAAATGTCTCCCAGCTGTCACGTCGCTACTTGCGCGCACTTTCATACAAAACCGTGGACTGGATGTGAGAGACAAATTAGTTGCGGAGACAAGTTGCTCGTGGGCTCCCTACCTTTGAGACATTTGACAAGCATTGATATTGAAAAAAAAAGTGTACATTCAGCATGATAATAGGGAATTTACACGTTTTTTTTTTTGATGCCAATCAATGCTATTTCTTGTACAGACGCCAGCACATCAAGCTACCCGAAACTGTAAAATTTTCCCAATCAACTTTAAACCTTATGCTGTAACAATAAAATAGAAAATCTATTAAAGAAATTTGACAGATTGGAGTAGGTTGATGTGCTGGCGTCTGTACAATGAAACAATTGCATCTTTGTTTCTCAATGAATCAGGCATATGGATAAGGAACTCTTTTCGGATCAACTGAGGCCTCTAGGCTAGCAGCTACTTACTGTAAGGCCTATAAAGCATGCATACATACATACATACGTACGTCAAATAATAACGAATACGAAAGCCTATAATTTTGTAATTGTAATTTGAAACAACGCTTTATTTGATTTTACGATACTTAGCGCAATTTTTGACGTATACGCGTACGTCAAGGGGAGGTGAAACAACCCCCTCTTACCAACCAACATTCTACTTTTCCAGGTGCTCCACAAATTCACAGTCGACCTACCGAAGAAGCACGGTCGTGGTGGTCAGTCCGCGCTGCGTTTCGCTCGTCTGCGTATGGAGAAGCGTCACAACTACGTCCGCAAGGTCGCCGAGGTGGCCACCCAGCTGTTCATCAGTGCGGACCGCCCCAATGTCGCTGGGCTGATCCTCGCCGGTTCGGCTGATTTCAAGACTGAATTGTCGCAGTCTGACATGTTTGATCCGGTGAGTTTCTTCCACAATTTACAATGTAAATGTTTCCAATGGAGATGATGATGATTTTTTATTTTATATGTACTCAAAAAACATTTGTTTGCAAATAATACAACAAAAAATCAAAAAGCTTAAAAAAATGCCAACTATAAACGTTTTAAAACAACTGCTAGACAAAAATGGCGCTACCATAGTATACTTTTATCGTGTTCAGACCATCGAAACCCATTACGTCTGCGGAGTTTCGCTAGCTATTCTAATTTGAACCTGTATGACGTTAACTGACAAAAAGAAATGTAAATTAAGTTGATTTTAGAATGGCTAGTGCTATTGAAAGAGTCCTAAGAAACTGAACATAAGTGTGGATATTCAAATTGTTATCCCAAAAACACATTTGTTTACATATTTGGAATCTAAATCGCGAACGCAGTATATGGATCGCAACACTGCAGTTGATGTAGTTTAGGTTTGACAAATGCGTGCACTGACTGGTCAGGTCCGCTCAATCTGTGCGGTTCTTTCCTCAAAAGACCATTTCAGACACCAATCTACATGGTCTTCACATGATCTGACCAAGATTTTGTCTGGACTTTAAAAGAGACTGTGACCTCTGAGTTTGTTTCGGCCTTATTTTTCTCAGAATAGTCAGATAGGAAAGGCCAACCTCATCTAGTTTAAAAAAAAAAAATTGACGTGTAAAAGTGTTTGTACAGACGCCAGCACATCAACCTACTACAATCTGTCAGATTTCTTTAATAGATTTTCAACTTATCGCTAAAGCATAAGGTTCAAAGTTAATTGGCAAAATTTGACAGTTTCGGGTAGCTTGATATGCTGGCGTCTGTACAAACTTACTTACAGAAAATAAATAATTTATCATAATTTTTATTTTCTTCGACAGCGTCTCCAAGCTAAGATCATCAAACTGGTGGACGTGTCATACGGCGGTGAGAACGGCTTCAACCAAGCCATCGAGCTGGCGGCGGAGTCGCTCCAGAACGTCAAGTTCATACAGGAGAAGAAACTCATTGGCAGATACTTTGATGAGATCTCACAGGTAAGGGTTTCATATTTCCTTGTTTAGTCTCCCTTATACTATCTCCCTCACAGATATAGATAGACCTCGATAACGCAAGTATCACGATCTGTATGAAAACCAAGTGTGCTATTTTTTGACTACCTACTATGACGTCACAAGCACTATTTAGTGATGGGAAAATCAAATCGATTCAAAGACGCCGCCGCGTGCGGCACCCGTCTCGCCACATGCGAACGACGCGTCATACTGACGTCACGCAAAATCCTGCATCTCGCAAGCAGAGTTTACCGCGCAACTAGCATAGATACAACGGCCCGACATGAATCATCGGGCAGTTGCCCGCCAGACACAACACCCGTCTGGTCGGAGGATCCTCCCTTTTGGGGGAGGTTGAGTGAGGTTTACACCCTGTTCCTCAAACCTCTATAGAATCATGTGCTAATGCACATGTGCATGTAATGTAATGTGCATGTGTGAATTAATGGTTACAGGTTCCGCGTCGAGAGGTCTCTGTCACCTTGTTAGTAAGCGGCTATCGTTATTAACACTTTCCAGATACCGATGTTCTATGTCATGAAGTCCGTTTGGCTATGAATGTTGTCAAGCGTGCACATGCACATTGTGATCAACAGAGACTCAACAATGGGTGAAGGTGAAGTAAAACTGTACACATTCGCGGAAATAGCCTCATGCGACGGCAGCAAGGGGCAGCCGCTGTGGGAGCGCGCTTGTCGGGATACGTCACTACTACAATCAAAGCCGAACGGACTTCGTAAAATAGAAAATCTGTACCAATCCGTGTTTGGAACTCTGTAACTGCACCAAACTTGTAGTCTGTTTATATTGAACAGTAATTAATAATGATTATTCCCGTTACAGGACACTGGCAAGTACTGCTTTGGTGTGGACGACACGCTGCGCGCTCTCGAACTCGGCGCCGTCGAGACTCTGATCTGCTGGGAGAACCTCGACATCCAGAGGTATGTAATAGAGAATAAATCCTACTGACATTATATATGTGAAAGTTTGTGAAGATGTTTGGATGTTTGTTACTCAATCACGCGTAAACCGCTGAACAGATTTGAATGAAAAATGGCACATAGATAGACCATTCCCTGGATTAACACATAGGATAACTTCGAGAAAAACTCGGGTGATATTGTTCTTACCCAACTGCGACGGAGCCCAAAAGGAGGGTAATGTGTAATGTCACTTTCTTTAATATCTTCCGCCAAATTTTCCAGATACGTGCTAAAACTCCACGCGACCAACCAGGAAACCATCCTTCATCTGACGCCCGAACAAGAGAAGGACAAGTCCCATTTTACAGATAAGGAGGTTATTATTTCTAAGTCACATTTCACTGACAAAGAGGTGATTATTATTTGTTGCTATTTCTTCCGCTTTTTTTTCATTACAACATCATCTGGGTGAAATCATATTTTCTCGAAAATGTCCAACATTTTTTTTTGTATCTTTGTAACTTTCTGTCTCTTAATTGGCGCACCCAGAGAGGTTACTTAAAAGTTATCGTATTTAAATTTAATTATTGACCAGACAACCAGTCTACGGAGTAACTCTGACGTGCATGTGCTTACACTGTTGTGCCGACATTGGACGTAGACGGTCTTCTGTAGTTCACTGTGCGGCTAAAGGCGGATACAGACATTGCGAGGCATGCGCATGCGCAGCGCACGGCGTTCATAGCATGATTCGCAATGTGTGGACGGTGGTATTCGTGGTGAGGCATGTGCTTTCACATGCGCGTCGCCACGAATATAAAACGTGTAGACGCGTTTTTAAAATGGGAGGAGTTCTAAGAAATGTATCTTTTAGAAAACAACAGAATAAAGACAGAATGATTTAATTAAACTATAAATATACACAATTTGCGCTGTAGACGCCGGTAGACTGGCGAGAAATCTGAACAAGTTCGGACTCGACGGTTGATCGACTGGCATCGGGCGTCTTCGGACGATAGCGGTTGTAGTAGTGTACTTTAAGGCGAAAGAGCCAGGATAGCCCGCAAAATTCAATTTTTTTTACGTTTTTTGCAATTTGCTGGTCAGTATTAAGTTGTACGTTGATTAATATATGATTCGCGGCCGTAAAAAATATGTATTTACAGAATTATAATAATTAAAAAATTCGAAGTGTCATTCGCTAGAGCGAGTAGTCCGTTCGCAAGTATTCGCATTCATTCGCATCGTAAACGAACTACGTGCGATTGGATCTCTCGCTCTAGTGAATGGCACTTCTGAGTGACAGAAAGGGATAGAGATACATTAAAATGACGATATAAGCGTGCGAATGTGATTTCATCCACATACACCGTTGGCTATGCCAAATCATATTTTTTGTTTTTTAGTGAAAACCATATAGAAATCCATATAGTTGTAGTTTAGAAGTAAGCCCACACACAGACAGATGCACAATGTTTTATTATACTATGTAGAGATTGGATGACAATAAGCAAGCACACAGCTGCAATATTAGAGGCAGCGCAGGCGCATCGCTATTGCAGAGACAAGCTCAAATCTCTCATGTACAGACGCCAGCACATCAAGCTACCCGAAACTGTCAAATTTTCCCAATCAACTTTGAACCTTATGCTTTAGCGATAAAGTTGAAAATCTGTTAAAGAAATTTGACAGATTTTAGTAACTTGATGTGCTGGCGTCTGTACCTACCTGTAATTACACCGACACCCATACCCTTCAAACCGGAATATTGGCGGCAGAAATAAATGTTCCACTGCCAAAGACCTCCAAATTCTTCCATGTTCTGTTTTCTTGTGCCACATTATGCACTCAATTTGGCAAAAAGTTGTGTCAAGCGATTTCGAACCTTATGTGGTGCAGCTATTAATATCAACTTGCCATTCAAAATGAGAGCAGTAGTATCGCCCCCGACTTCAAACCTAGGCAGACGCTTCACTTTGTGTAAATAATTTCATCACCACTGCTCCCAAAACGGTGAAGGAAAACATCGTCTGTCGGTATGTCCTAGAACCGAAAAAAAGACATGTGACATCTACTTACCCGCACCGGGCCCGCGTGCGCCACTCCCTCTAGAAGAGAGGACGCCTCTGTCTCAGCAGTGGGCTAAATATGCTTTCTGAGCCGTGGCAAATTCAGGCACCCACTGTGTGGAGACTTGCCTAGAATCTTGCATGACATGACTCATAGCCCATGCCCTGGTAGTCATTTTGTCCAAGTCCCGTTTTGGAGCGCAGCGTGGTGTTGCTAAATCTGTTCTGTTATTTTTACGCCCAGAATCCTGCGCTCCATTACTCTTTGGCTAAACCCAAAGAGAAGTTTTTGTAAGCACTCAATATTTGACAAAAAGTGTCAAAATATGAAATGTCATGTGAAGTTTCAAGCGATTCTGAACCATACTCGCTGCACGTTGGCCAGCTGTACACTATAAACTATAACTGCCCTGAATTATATTTATAGAACGGACCAGAGGATTGTATTATGAAGTTTTCCGCCATAATAGGGGGTAACATTTGTTTTTTCCATTTTAATCTAGCTGACCCGGCGAATTTCATCCGGCTCAGAAGCAATAAATTCCCGTCTTTACATACCAATACCCCTCCGTGGCTCGGAAAGCACGTTAAGCTGTTGGTCCCGGCTGTCATTAGAGGATCTTTGCCAGTTGTTACGGGCTGTCAGAACCCCAAACATCTAACAACCAGTCTTACTAAGGAGTATCGTATTACCCAGTTACTGGGTTGTGGAGTCCAGATAGGCAGTCGTTCCACGTAAAATACTGGTAATCCAGCTGGTGGCATCTGGTTAGACTGGAAGCCGACCCCAACATATATGATGATGATGATCTCATTTTACTGTGCCTTCTTTGAAATAACAGTATTTGTTTGAACATAATGTTAGTCATCGTCCATATTATGGTTCCAATACGACATAATACTCCCTTTGGTCTGAACACCGTAGGTTAAAAACAAGCAGGACACACAAGACACATACCACGATAGTGTTACAGTAAAAATCATCCCATATTTTCTCTAATTTCCAGAGTGGCGTTGAACTCGAGCTGGTCGAGTGCCAGCCCCTGCTGGAGTGGCTTGCTAACAACTACAAGTCTTTTGGAGCTACCCTCGAAATCATTACTGATAAGAGTCAGGAGGGCAGCCAGTTTGTCAGAGGCTTTGGTGGCATTGGAGGTAGGTTTGATGATATTACGCAATATAAATTTCTATAACTATGATCTAGCTGGGTAGAGCGCTCTGATAAATACTTGCTGGAAAGGAAATTGAAGATTTTTATATGGGGCCTACTGTCGAGCCATTTTGAAAATTTTTTCAAAATGGCGGCCAGTGACATTTTAAAGTTGTCAAACATCTATGCAACAAGATTTAAGCAAGTTTAAAAAAATATGGATGTCACGTGATCAATTTTGAACGAACTTTTACTGTGGGACCAAACTTGAAATCGTGACAACAAAATCAGCTGTTCATTTATGTTCGCATAACTCGTCAAAAGCTTGTAGCGGTATTTACAACGCCACAAGCAAACAACGCGTCATACTGACGTCACGCAAAATCCTGCATCGCGCAAGCAGAGTTTACCGCGCAACTAGCATAGATACAACGGCCCGACATGAATCATCGGGCAGTTGCCCGCCAGACACAACACCCGTCTGGTCGGAGGATCCTCCCTTTTCTATAGAGTATGAGTGAACTTTACATCCTGTTCCTCATACCTCTATAAGCTAATTTTTTTTTTGCGATTGCAGCTATGCTCCCTTAGTAAAAGTAGTTCATAGTGATGAGTACAAAATCTCTCATGTCGGTTTGTCGCATGTTTTCAATGAGGGTTTTCTGAAATGACGTTCGCTAGGTGGCAGCACTGTCGCACGTCAGGTCCAGGCATCTGTCAAAGAGCCTATATTTTCTTAAGTCATGACTGAATGATGAACGAATGAATGAATCGAATGATGAACGTCATCATATATTTTATATTGGAAGACCTCTCGTCACAGTGGTGCCAACTGGTGTCGTAAATTTTCACGAAAATCCCCATTTCGACCTGTATACTGTAACTTGCCTCTGATAGCTTTCCCCACCGCTCTACCCAGCTAGAAAAATACACAATAAACTTTAATGAATATTATCTAAATTACTAACATGCTCTGGGAATCGCAAAAGAAAGTGCTATCTGTATATTATGTATGTATGTTTTACTTTATATAAATATCTTGGCCCGCAAAAGTCCTTTTAGAAATAAAATTTAATTTTTTTATTTTATTATATGTGTATGTATTTTTAACAATACAAAATGTTCAGATGGAGTTTGACGCTTCAATCGTGGTTGTGTAACTCTTCAGACTTTAATGTAATTTGGATAATTATAATGATTTAAATATGGATTGCATGCATGATATTTCTTATATATTTAGTTATAGAAACTCAGACACGATGTAAAAATTGTTATTGAATAAATGAATTTAATTGAATATACAATACACACGCATCAGCTAATTAGCTGCTAGTGTAGTGTGTCGAAGAAAGTAATAATAATAATCTTCTTGACAAAAGTTATGTCAAGTAGAGCTAACTGATTAAAATGGTCATAACAATCTATTTCATAGTTTTTGTTTTGACTAGGATACGGAGCCTTCTCTGATTCTCTTGTAAAGTTATACAACCACTTTTTTATTGCTGTAAGAGCCCGCCTTGACCCGCGATCACGCCTGATGGAAAGCGATGGACGAGGTCTATTTTATTTTCTATCAAGGGGCCGTTCAATCATTACGTAAACAGATATTTTGCAATTATTAACCACCCCCTCCTCTCCCCCTCGTCAGCAAAAGTAAGCAAAGCTCTTATCCCCGGGGTCCCATGCTTACGTAAACATTGGTACATGCATTTTTCAATGTGTTCTAGATTCTTTATTGATTCATGAGCAGCAGTTTTATGCGTTTTGTTTTCAAGCATAAACAAGTAGGGTTTGGTGTGTTTAAACCAAAATCGAGTAATATTATAGAAAATCCGAAAAAGTAAAAAATGAATACTGCTGACGTAATCACCATCCAGACCCCCCATGTCATCAAAAATAAGCAAAGCAAAGACCCCCCCCCCCCCCTGTAGTGCTTACGTAATACTTGAATGGCCCCCAAGCGATATGTAATAGATGCGCTTTTCCACCCTGATTCGCGTCAAACTATCTATCAAACCCGCTTTTAAAAACGAATGCCTTCTACAGAATACTTACTAACGATCTTTATTTTTCCTCCTTCCCGCCGCTCGGACGCCGTGGGACACACACGTAAATATAATCTTCCTAACAGGCATCCTTCGTTACAAAGTGGATTTTCAATCTCTGCAACTCGACGAACCGCTCGACGACGTCGACTTAGACGATTATTAAAAAATATACGTTTCACTTATTTGAGAAAAAAACATAAAAAAAACACCATTTCGACTCTTTAATGTTAGGATTTTATGCTTGAATTATGTTTGTATTTCTGGTCGCTTTGGCGTGGACGCTGCGTTTTCTTTACGAGGGTCCTGAAAGTTGGCAACGACGCAAATGACTGTCAAATGTTTTGCTGTTCTGAAAGTTGGCAACGGCCCGGTCGTGACGGCCCGAGACGATTCTGACGATGCCTATGACAGTGATTGCGCTCAGTTGTGCCAAATTCAGGAACGAATATGAAAACTACCGTCTGTGATTTAATGTTAATACTAAAGGGACAGTTTTCTGAATCGACAGTTCAATTAAAGATGTCGTAACTTTATTATTTTCATACTTATTTGTTTTTTGTTATTGCATGTGTTGTTGTGTTGTAATAAAAGTATGAAATAATTAAAGGTGTGGGCAAGTCTTATATTGACAACCGTCACGAGCTGGAAACTGAATAAAAAACAAAAATGAAACCTCAAAAAAAAGAAACTACTCGAATGTCTCGAATGCATAACTTCCTTTTTGTAAGTCGGTTATAAAGATAAATTCTCATCAAGTTGTTCGTCAGGAAAGACGAGCACGCGCCTTAAAAACGCAGCGTATATTAACCACGCGCCTGAAAAACGCAGCGTTGAAACGCCCAATGCGACTCAAAATGTATTTCTAGCTAATATCCTCTAGTTCTAGTTAAAACCTATTTTCATTATTTCGTAACGTATTGCTTTGGTACAAACCACGCGTTTTTATACATTTCCCCTTTTCCCAGTAATAAGTAGTTTGTTTTGTTGTTTGTTTGTTTTTGATGTTGAACATCGGGATTATTACGAAGTTTTACGAATGACACACGAGAAAAGTAAAAAAAAACGAAACAAATATAAAAAAAAAATACAATTTTATATTAAAACAGAGTGAAACGGAACGCACATGTGATTGAAGGATATTTTAAATACGTTTTTATTGAATGAAGCTTTGTATGCTGTTAGTGGAACAGAAATAATCATAGTACTTTTCCTATTAAATAATAATTAATCATTAGAAACTAGGATTTCAAAATAATGCTGGTCGTGATGCGTTTATTAATATGGGGGCGTATAATTATTACGTAACGCAATTTGGGGACTCTTGTAAAACGTTGCACGAGGGGGGTTTGAATAACGCGATATGTAACAATGTTTTTTTTATGCTATTTAAATAAAAAAACTAGGGAATTAAAGTCAAGTATCGCGAGTTAGAAATCTCTTGATTTATTTATTATTACCGCAAACATGGTTAAAACAATAACAAAGGTATTCTAGCAGGCCAGCGGGATTGTCCGAAAGGGTTACCGCTGGCCCGGAACATAAAGGGCTAAGGAGGGATCACGGGTGGGTTTTAGTCAGTAAGAGTCTGACACTCCCTTCCGCTCCACACAGAGCGAAAAAAAAAAGGTATTCTAGCGACTTTCCGGTACTTCGCGCAACATTATTGTTACTTTCAGGTAAAAATGGTCGCTTGGGTGTTACGTTACGTTTAGGGAGGGGTGGGGGGGGGGGGGGGTACAGAAAAACGTTACGACGCGTTACATGGGGGGAGGCAGGGTCAAATATCTTCAAAAATTGCGTTACGTAATACTTGAACGTCCCCATAGAACTTTGCCATATAGCGAGCAAACTAAAGCCTTTTATAGTATATCCACATTTTACATTAAATCTTAGCCAGCTAAAAATTAGAAAGAAATCAAGACCTAAGACGTTTATTTGCGATAAACATGACGCAAAGACACAAACACAAGAAATAACAAGTTGGGGGGGAAAATATGCGTCAGATTCACGCAAAATGGGCATAGCTCAGTATATTGCTGTGAGCAGCGCTGGCGCTAGCCGGATTTCTTATAAAAAAAATCAATAATTAAGAGCATATACTACCTCAAATGCCTTAGCATGATCTTCCGTTATGTCAAAAATACTGCAGCATTAATTTTGAAATAAATATATGGTAAAGTTGAGGATTAATGTCAAGTACTGTGTTTGACGAAAACACGATTCCAAAAAATTTTCTTGATAGAAAAAAATTCTAAAGTCACTTCCAAACCGAATAATACACCGCTGATATTCAATAAATACTTAATAATTAGATCATGAAACTTTGCATACTAACTGAACTATAAAGCAGGTCTTATGTTTTTTAATTACCATTATTTTCACCGTAAAAAGCAAATACCTAAACGATTGACGCTGCCTGGCCGCCCAGCACCGCACTCTGTCTTGCTCTCACTCAGTCCGCGAGCAGTATCGTGCGAGCAAGATAGAGTGAATTTTAGCTGAGGTAGTATAGTCTCTTAACTAACCGGGGCTTGAACTCAGTACCCTACGCGCAGAATAGAGAAATCCAGATAAAACTGGTAAGAAGGGATGAAAACTATCAAATTAGTTCCGCGTAGATGGCGCTAGTGTTTGATACTTGCATTCAGTTAAATTGTTAAGTTTCTGGCGAGATGGCGCTAGTGTCTTGTGTCTGGCTGTCGATCGGTCGATTTCATTCAAAATTACTTTTTTTACAAGTGTCAAATACTCAGTGCTCGCTCGCGACGCAGCTTCCAAAAAACAACCCCAGTGATGATAAAATATAGAATTAAAATATGAAAATGCGAGATAATTAGTGGCCTTATAAAATCAAGTCGTATAACAATTAGAAGTATAATATCTGTAGAAATAATTAAAACATGCTAGTCGAAACTTAAGCAATGAGCCTCGTAAAGTACAGATGCCAGCTCATCAAGCTACCCGAAAGTGCCAAATTTTCCCAATCAACTTTGAATCTTATGCTTTAGCGATAAAGTTGAAAATCTATTAAAGAAATTTGACAGATTGTAGTAACTTGATGTGCTGGCGTCTGTACATAATGTAATATAAGAATATTGCTTATCTGAAACCAGTAGACACTTTGATATATTATAGAATACAAACACATTTATACACACGGTCGGTGCAGAATTTTTCTGTATCTCTTTCTCTTTCTATCACTTAGAGCTGTTGTCTGTTAGAGAGAGAAGTCCGCCCGTAAGTATTCGCACTGAAATTGCTTTTACGTGCGAATGGGCTTCTCACAACACAAACATTTGTTTTATAAGAAGAAAATAGGGAAGAAACTCCGTGGACACTCGTCTTCAATAAATCATTTAGAGGCACTTTTGAATTGTCAAACAATCGGCTAGTTAGAGACATGAACGTAGTTGCCAATTCCAAAGCCTCTCCTACGGATGATCCCACAAAAAAAAATCGTCAAATTAATTAATTTTTTGTTTTGTTATGTTTAGACATCGATAGTAGGGCTTTCAATACCGGTATTCCGGGATCCCGTAATACCGTGATCACGGATTTTATTTTGACCTTTTACAATACCGGTATTGACGCCCCAATACCGTGATTACGGTATTACAAACATCAGATCTGAAAATTATGTGATCTTATTCTCACACTTGTTTTCTTCAGCGCAAGCGTCCCGCTGTTATCTTAAGCTCACCCTCCCGCACCCCGCCTGAGACAATGCCCGAAACCGAGCTGTATTTATGTGTAGTTTTTGTTATTGTCACTATTGTCAGTCAGTTTCGCAAAGGCGACGGAATAACGCGTCTATAATTACTTTTACATTTTTTTACTGTTTTTCAGAAATTGTTATCAACGCTTGATTTATTTTGTTACTTGTTTAGTTTTAGATTTTGATTGTTTTTTTATTACCTAATTATTAATAATGTTACTAAAATGATTGCTAGCTACTTAGCTAGTTAAGCTATACTTAACTTACTTGCATTTCTACAAATAATGATACCTATGTTGATTCTTGATTTATTTTCTTACTTGTTTAGTTTTAGATTTTTTTATTGTTTTTTATAACTTAATTATTAAGAATGTTACTAAAATGATTACCAAATGATTGCTACTAGCTAGTTAAGGTATACTTTACTTACTTACATTTCTACAAATAATGATACCTATATTGATTTTTACATGAGACATGATGACATTTAGGTAATAATAAGAAACATATTTTTTTTATGTTGTGCAAACAAAGTCTATGTGAAATGCCTTGCTGCAAAAAGAGTAGATTCAGTTTAAGTTTTCATTATGTTCCTAATTCTTAGTCCTACCTAAATAATCAACCAATACCAAATTATTATAAAAGAATTAAGAAAGCTATGTATAACGTATTTATTTTAGTATTTTCAGTAAAATATTAAGAACAATACTGATTTGAAAATACAAAAAGGCGTATTTTATTGGTTTTATTAATGTCCTAATTGAACTTGCGTTCAATACCGGGCAACCGGTATTGATACCGGGATCACGGTATTGACTTTTCCAATACCGGTATTGATACCGGTATTGAAAAAATCCGGTATTTGAAAGCCCTAATCGATAGTCATCACGTCTGCGGAGTTTCGTTAGCTAATTTAAAATGACCTTGGTTAGCGAAAGTGAGCACTAAGGAGAATATTTCAAAAATTTCACCTAAAGGGGTTATATAGGTGATGAAAGTTTTGTACGAAAGTTCGGTAATTTTTACGATGGGTAATTGCTCTGGGAGTTTGAATTCGCTCTAGTCTTGCTAATTCGTATTTCTAGTGACAGAAAGTCATTAGATCATTAAGTGCACAGGTGACAGGGCATGCGGCGCAGGATGGCAGGTGGCCATTGTCTGTGGGGAGGTGCCGCATGCGCACTTGAGGTCAGAGCCGTCTGTGGAGATTGTCTTTGCTTAGGCCGTCTTGGTTCGAGGTCGATTTTTTTTATAACTGTGTCAGTTAGCGGAGTTCGCGCAACTGAATTTTGGGCCAAAAAATTTTTACTTTTTGCCATCGATACGACAAGAAGAATAGTGACAGAAAGGGACAGAGATACAGGCAAGCAGATCTGTGCGGATAAATGTTATTTTACCCTCAAAAGCTACGTAATAATCCCGATCATAGAAAACTCGTGAAATGTAATCTTTGCCTACTCAATATGCCAATATAATATGGTGACCATTATGTATCAGCAATAATATACATTTAAATAAATAAACGACATATTATATGAGTAAATTCAGTCGGTACATGTTTTGTGGTTGTTTTGTGGTAAATTGTTGGAAAATCTAACTCCGTTAATGGACCTTTTGGTTGCATATCTTTCACTTAGACTTGAATATCCTAGCTAAATCATCATCATCGGCAGCCATGTTCCAACCCCAGCTGAGCTTCCTCCCTTTTGTACTGTAGCGGTATCTACAACGCCACATGCGAACAACGCGTCATACTGACGTCACGCAAAATCCTGCATCTCGCAAGCAGAGTTTACCGCGCAACTAGCATAGATACAACGGCCCGACATGAATCATCGGGCAGTTGCCCGCCAGACACAACACCCGTCTGTTCAAAGGATCCTCCCTTTTCTGTGAAGGATGACTTTACACCTTGTTCCTCATACCTCTTTAGTCTCATGCTTCCCTGGTCTGTGCAAGTCTCATCCAGGTCTTCCCCACGATCTTCTGTAGGTCGTCAAACCCACCTGGCTATTGTGCTGCCGCTCGCTTCTACGGTGGACGAGACTGGCTTAAATACTTCACATTAGTTAGTAAAAAGTTAGTAAAACCGAATAACACTTCGCCTCATCTGGGAATCGCACCCCTGACCTCATGCTCAGCAGTAGCGCGACCACTATACCAACACCGCAGTCCCCCCTCCTTCTAATGTTACCGAAATAATCGCAAAATGTGTATACACGGCTATATACAATACGTGCCACGTAAGAAGAGACTTGACCCCGCCTCCCCCGCTCTTTCCGCCGCCCCTATGACTTCCGGTCCCGTCCCGCACTCAGACCTCATACCGCTAAAGATACCCAAAATCGTGTACTGCGCATGTCAGACCACGTGGTGTGTCAAGTCTCTTCTTACGCGGCACGCATTGTACATATATTTAAATTATTTAATACTTGTTGTCCAGAAATATTCGCATAAGTATTTACTGCATAGATGTTTTAATACACAATATAATTATATGTATTTATATCAACATAATATGATATTTGTATGTATTAGTTTTCACGTTTTTTATTTATTTATGTAGTCGAATCGTTCTACGCCTAGTAAGTGTTGTACAGATTTTTATATATTTTTAATGTAGAATTCTTATTAGCTGTATACGTGGGCTGGGCGGAGCTATAAAAAGCAAATTTTTTTGTTAGTATGAAATCGCAAGGCGGGTATTCTAACAAGCGTGGTGATCAATGGTCATGCCTTCTCTGTAGGTATGAGAAGGTATTTGCTTTGCAATTTTAATTAAAAAAGAAACTTGCTAAAGCTGCGTTTAGTAGTTTACCGCTAATTATCGGTCGTAAACGAGTGAGTGGTTATCTGACGGCAAACTGGGTACTCGCAAAAGATATTGCGTACGTGTGTTAGTTGGCCGACGTATGCCAAAATGTCAAAAACTTGTCAGATGTATGGAAATTAAAAGGTATTTTTGACAGATTGAGACTGAGATCAGACTGGGTGCTTAATCTTCAATTTAATTCCACTAGATCGACATTGGAATTGTGACGTTTCGTACTCTTGAGTTCGATGCTAGCGCCAAATGATTTTTAGATTGGGTGTCCATTTTGGAGAACTAAGTGGAATTGGGTTCGGGCTTGGCGTGGGGTAATTGTTGACAATATTGTTTTCAAGAGTACCGAATCACGTGACTGTAAAATTAACATTGGAAACATTGGCATCTCATTGGAATTAAAATTAGTTTGGAGAGTAAGCCCCCTGGTCCGTTTGACGTGGCTGTACGCGCGTAGCGATTTATCAGCGCTGTACTGTAGTTCATAGGCTTTCATTGATATTGCTACGTTCAACCGATATCAGCGCTGACAGTCAGTCGAGCACTATGTCCAACCAAAAACTGACATTTTTATGGAGTTGTCATGTGAAAAAAATGATTGCAAATAGCAATTTTATAGCAGATGGCTTCGTTAAGTGTCAAGTTGATAATGAAACATTACCCTCGTTTTAAGCTCCGCTGGAGTCGGTTAAAAAGGATAATGTTTTCTTCTCCGCCCACAATCCTATGCTTGCTTTACAGTAACTGATCACGCTTAACTTGGAACGAATATAAACTGATTGATGGATATTCATATACACTAGATCTGTAATGTTTTGATGTATTTCGTTCAACTTTCTTGCAAATTTATTAGTATTGTTATTTGGCGATTGCACTCCAAATTTGCATCAGAGGCTCGATGGTCCTAGATTGGACTGGGTAACCGTAAAATTGTATCATAATAGAATAGAATATTTATTTGCCAGAAACATGGTGTTTACAAAGGTGTTCATAACTTTGCATAGTGCTACATGTCTCACCGTTTTAACGGTATGAAAAAACAAATTACAATTTAAGTGCATTATTTACATTACATTAATTTTAAAATTTAAATATTATTTCAATTAGTGTATTATATAATACATATTATACTACACACTTCCATTTTTACTATATTATTATTAATAAATAAAACAATACATTTATCAATTATAATACAAGGTGGAGACGCCAATATCACAATAAATTAAACTGCGTGTATATACGGAAATTAAATCAAATATATCCAATCGTTTATTCACGTTCGCTAGTCAAAGATTGACAAAACCCATAGTCGCCCCATGACTACTATAACCACTCAAGCGTCCAAGCCGCGCGGCGATTCTCGCCTCGCCTGTCCGCGCATGAAATGTCACTTTCATTTTTACGACCGCGCGAGACCCTCTTAACAAAAACTATTACTATTGAAAAACTGCTATAGCTACATTCGAATAAAAAATACTCACGGAAAGCTCAAAGAATCCACAATTTAATTTGATTACAAGTAAATTACTCTAAGTAATAATAAAGGATGAAAATAAAGTTTAAAGTTGAGGAAATAAAAAAAAATATCGTATTTATTTTTTATTTCGAGTTTTATAAGAAAAGTATAATAGTTGCTAGTAACAATTATTTTTATTACAATAGTACATGATATACCCTTTAAAATGACACCAATATATCATTATAAATATTTAGTTTTCTGCCATGAAAAAATAAACAAAGCCAAGTACTTCTGAAAAGGTCCCCGGGCCTCGGGCGGCATAAAAATGTGACAAGATGGCCGCCCGGCTAATGGCGTGCGCACACGACGAGGTTATTTTAATGAAACAAAAATATTAATATTCGGCAAGTTTATTGAACTAGTCTACTAGTCTTTTATTTATTCATTCATAACAATTTTTACATTGTGTCGAATATTAAAAATTATTTTAAATTAAAAAAATTAAAATAAAAACAACATTAAATAACATGCCACTTAATTACTATGAGGAAGTGTAATAATAATAAATAAATGTCATTTACATAACTAGGAGAGTAAATAAAACAGTAAATACAATGTGTACTCACGGCTGCGGCTCTACTTCATCTATTTCGTCACTGTAATATAAATCATCATCATGTTATTACACATACTTGATATACTTTACATACCTACATAATAACACACACCAAAAAGAAATTTACTACCGCGCTCAGTGACGGTCAACCGCTCTTCACCCTTATGCCCTGAGTAATAAGGTTCAAAAGTGGTAGTACACTAAGTACACTAGCAGTAGCAAACAAAGCAAATTACAAAAACAATTCACACGTGGTAGAAGTGAAACCTTCAAAAACACTGTATAATGCTTCCTATCTCATTTTCTACCACGTTAAATCTTATATCTCTTTTTACTGTTGCTTTTTCGTTTAATAAAATTTCAAATCACAACGATGCTAAAGAAGTTTTCACTTCTAAAAGCAGTAATTAACGAAACGAGTGCGTTTTGAGCGAGATTTTATTATTAGTATTGGTATTCCTATTTTTCGTTCGTCTTTCAATATTAATATAATAAATAGTTATTATTATTGTTTCAACATAAAAGTAAATAAACCTTTAATCTAAAATATATTAATTCTAGGTATTTTTTATTCTTTGATATTGAAAAACGAAAACATATTAAATAAACACCCACACCTATAGTAGATACATAAACAAAACCAAAAAACCACAAAACCTTCCCAAACTTATCATCAAACGCTTAGTGTGAACAAACCATTATTTACGTTGTAAGTTCAACTGTCCATGGGGATTCCATTCACCAACACTAAAATCATGAATAACGAGTAACATTTTAATCATTTCTAGACCCCATCTCAATATATTCCGTTTGTAAATGGCTATTAACGTGCTATTAATGAAGAATTATCTTATATTTAGCATTTATTTAACAGAAATAACCAATTAGAATACATTGATAACAATATAGAATCATCAAACGATGATCGCGTAGTGATCTTATAACTTTTCCAGCTAAATTATTCTATGTAACCGTTTTGAAATTGTCGTAGTAATGCATATTTCGTAAAGAAAATATCTTTACGTTTAATTTGATGTACAATAACAATAGAAATAAGGTATAAAAACAGAAAACTTACCACATTTTGCTTGGAGCTCCACACACAATAACAGTTAGTTGTCAAGAAAGACGAACTGTCACTTTCATTTTTTTTTCTAAATTTTACAGTGCGTTTGCACAGATTAAGTTCACTCTCACGGATGACAAATTTCACATAGCGCCATCTAGTAATTTTGTATTGTACGACTACCACTTGACTCTAGCGCTGTACACGTATAAACTGAACGATGTCGTTTGGTGACTGTAGTCACCATGGACGGTATAGGCAAGAGTTTTTTTGGGGACTGTAGTCACCATGGACGCTTGAGTGGCTAAACTATTTGAAAAAGATATTATACCACTAAAGACTATTTAGAAGACAAGTCAATAGAACCTGTAATTTTTAAGTTAGATTAATTGACATCGCCGATTGTGAAAACATTTGCACGTCAGGTTATGGCAGGATATGCTGAAACAAATTCACTGTAACACCCTATGTACAGACGCCAGCACATCAAGCTACCCGAAACTGTCAAATTTTCGCAATCAACTTTGAGCCTTATGCTTTAGCGATAAAGTTGAAAATCTATTAAAGAAATTTGACAGATTGTAGTAGCTTGATGTGCTGGCGTCTGTATCATATTCTAGCAAATAAATATTATGATTGATTGAAAAAAAAAATGTTAAATACAAAAGTGCACCACTCATAATGCTCATTTGATCGTATAAAAAACCATAGATATAATATTAGTTAGTTTTTTATTAATTATAATTAAACTACTTTGAATAAAAGATCAATACGGTTCCTTTTAAGGGTGAAACGAATATATAAAAAACAAATGACTCAATTGATTAGGACGATGCCTAATGCTTCGCGTTATGAGTCGTGCAAAATACACTTTTTTAACCTCTTGACCGCCACAGTCATGTATAGATGACAAACGACCGTGAGTTTCGCTTTTACACGTGTTTAGTCTTATGTTATTAGTCAAAACCCGTTCGTGTTAGCAATATAGATAAAAAGCTAGAAGTAGTAGAAACTCCCTGATATGTCCTTTTATTATTGTAGTACTTATATTAATACAGCCGGTTCACGAAGTAACGGTCCGATGACTTTTCGTTAATTTTTTTAAATGTGTTACCAAAGATTTAAATCTTATTTTCATATCTGGATTTCTTCGGTTCTTGAATGTGCATACGATACTTTTACATAACTTTAGTATCTTTTGAAAAAAATATTACTTACATTCTCTTTTTAGGTTAACTTTTTTATTTGCAAGAATCAAATAAAAAAGTTTTCACTGTGAGAGCTCGATCATCTTATCATCTATGTCCTGTTTAACATTGTTAATATGACTCTTAGAGCAAATTCCACCAATGAAACATCAACATCTAGACCGCGTTCAGAGCTGTCAGTGTCATCGTTGCTCTGGATTATTATAAACTGACAGCTTATGACCAAGGTTATTGGTGAATTTACCCTAAGAGCTGTATAAAATCATAATTATGACATATCAAAATCATCTACCTGCTTTCTTCCAACTTTGTTGAGGTCGGCTTCCAGTCTAACCAGTATTTCACATGGGGCTACTGCCCTCTAAAACTCAGTTACAGAACTAGTTGGCCGCGCCTTAGGTATGTGTGCGGTGGGACGGAGGGGCGGGGGCGCTTTGTTATTACTCAGTACGTGCGTTGCGAACAATGGGCAACCCCGCCGCCCTCACCCCCGGGCCCACCCAAGGCGCGGGCAACTAGTTCCGCACGGACTATATTTAACATGCTACCACTTGGTAAGACTGGTCGTCAGACTTGAGTCTAACATAGCAATGATCATAATGATAAAATCGGACCGTTACTCTGTGAAAATGACATCAAAAGAGCCTTAAATTGGATTCAAAATAATGCAACGGAAAAGTGAATAATTATTATTAGTAAAATACATAGTATCAAGGAATAAAATGCTTAGTTAGGAATATAAAGGGACTTCCAAATATTTTTATTAACATTTATATAAATCGCCGATTGACAATGCTAGGGGGGTAGGTAGGGCTAGGTTATAGCAGAAATAGTGGTATATGTTTTGTCTTATAAAATTGTCTATGGCAAGTAAATCTATGACATGTATTTAAACTTAAACACAAATATTATTTAAAAATCTAAGTAAACCTACCAAACATGTTTTGTGCCTTTTCTGGCCAAGTTTTATCTCCCAAAAATGATCAAGTCAGTTTATGAATAAGATTCTTGCAAGGGAAATGTACTGCTAGCTACCTAGAGGCAGTAAAATGGCTTTAATACCGTGGCAAATATGAATCTTTACGTCATGAAATCTGTGAAAAAGTGGCTCCAGTACTTTTTAGGTTTAATAGTAATAATGCATCGTCGAAATACATACAGCAAACGGTGGCAGGAACAAAGACGCGCAACCTTTATTTAAAAAATAAATACTTTTCATACATTTTAACCGCGTAGGTTTTGCTCTTTCGTAGGGGAAACAGCCGATGTTTTTTTTTTTTTTTTAATAACCCATGTTAAATTTCATCGCAGGGGGCTTAAGAATCATGTATTGAATCCACGGTTACAAGTTGCGCGTCCATATCCCAGTCACCCTGTGTTTTATATACTCTCTTCCATGAAAGCAAAAAAGAATTTAAAACATTTTTATACATTTTATTAGCTGTTCGAATATTTCTGGACAAGTTTTTACGACCGTCGTATCAATTCATCATAACGAAATATATAGAGAAGCATATTGTGTGAAGTTTTGAACGGGAAGGATTTTTTTTAAGGGAACTTGTGTTTATTTTTAAACAACCGTCTACGTAAAAAAGTTATTAATTAAAAGGTACGTGAGAGAAGGACCAAATTAATGAAAAAACGGGTTAATAAAGTAATGGTAAAATCTATTGAAAAGAAATTCAACGAAATTATAATACTGAATTCGCTGCGTGCAAGCAGGATTCGGCAATTTTGTTATCGAAAATAGGTTTTCTTTTAATTAATATTAAGTGAAACAAATGATTTGACATATTAGTGCAATAAGAAACGATGAGCTGACAAAAAAAAAGATTAAATCACGTTAGTTAAGGGTGTGTTAAAATTTAAGGTAACTGTGTTACAAGTTGGATTGTATGCTTTTCTTATATATAAAAGAGTTTGCAATGGTATTTGTTCGTTATTATTGTTACTACCCACATTTAAGAGATAATTATAGGCTGTTAAAAGACCCTTCACGAAGCCGCTTTTCCATACGTGACGATTCCTACCAGTCAACTTCTACCGCAAGCCGCATTAAGGCTCCTTCAAACAGGCGCGACACGCGATAAAATCGCGCGCGACACAAAGGCACTGCAAGTCGCGCAACGAACGGTGCCTTTGTGTCGCGCCTGTTTGTAGGAGCCTTTAAAGAACTTCTATCCAACAAGATTTAAAACTTGTTTTCATTAAAAAAAAAGTTACAAGTGTTGGAACTTTGACCTTTAATATCTCCGTAACGAGAGGGTCCCCAATCCAAATTGACTCTCGGCTTCCTTACGGGTATTTTTACACCCGATATTCCTTTGTCTCTGCTCTGCGATGGCAACGTACAAGCGATACCTCTGGTGTCTCTTATTTTGTAAGCCGTGAAAACCTTTAAAAAATATTCTTCACTTTTTTCCCGTGAACTCGAGAATGACACCTCTCCCCCCTCTTCGTGGATGACCAAACATTCTTATATGTTAGTAATAAGTAATACATCTACACAGGTGATACAACTATGTTTATCAACTAAAGAATTGCTGTATCCGCGTATGCACCCATAACGTAAAAATTACCCTTTAATTTTAGTATTTCCTTTAAAAGTCTGAAGACGAAACATGTAAGTTGGTTTGAAAAGGTTTTATTTCACTTTCATTCAATTTTTTTTTATCGAATGAATGTTCTCATAATATGCAATATTGACATGTTTTTACCATGGATATTTTTTTTATTAAAATCTAATTGCCTACAAATTCAGGAACGTAAGTCTAGAGGAGCGTAGATCAGAGGATTTTCTGATGTCGTTGAATAATATACTTTATTATCATTGTCATAAGGCACCTGTCACCGTCGGCGATTAGCGAGAAGCGAGTAGGGTTAGCAACTACAAAAAACGAGTTACGGTTCTCGCTGTTAGTGTGAGCAGTCGGCGATATATCGCTGATATGGGGCTTACATGACCTAAAGCGCGTTCACTGTCGGACTGCATAGAAAAGAAAGAGAAGCGCGATGACACAACACTGGATATTTATTGCAAAATATGAAGCAATTATTTAATTACAAAAAATCTATTGTTTGGATTAAAAAATTAAAATACTAGTTTTTTAGTAGGTATGTTGCCTGTAGAATGATCTGACAAAAAATCATAATGATTGTATGTATATTAGTATGGTTTTTAATTGTAAAAAGAAAGTTTTTAGAGGTATCTTCATGATTTTTTTTTCTATCGTATCAAATTAGTTGTATTATGTTTTCAACACACTATCTGACTAGCGTATATCCTGAAGAATATCATATATTTTTCTGATTTTGTTTACTGTAGTCGATCATATACTTTTATTGTTTCTAAAACTTGCGTTTTTTTTGCGTTTAGGTCCTGTAAGCCCCTTAATATATGTATCTCTTTCACTGACACGGAACTTACTAACCATTGCACGTTTTTTGAGCGAGAAAATGGTCAATAGCTAGTCGCTTACTCGACGGTGGGAGAGAGACCTAAAGCGCGAAATTGTACGCATATAGACGTATAAAAAATTTCCTTGGGAATCTTTCCGTTTGAGTTTATTATTCAATTTCATTATACAAGTCTGCTCTGCGCAAGCCATAAGTGATAATCAAAAGCAGGAATTGAAAAGACAAAATTTATTTCATTGACGCAATTAATAAAAATATTTATATTAAATTTTTTTATTAATATGTTTTTCTTTTACTAACATGCTAACTAACACTGGAGACGAGGTAATTTAAACTGATATGTTTTGGAATGTGTGTGCTATTTTAATAAATTTTTATGTTTTGTGCATGGTTAATACGTACAAAGGTATGTTGGGATGGGTAAGTTCGGCGCTGGGACAAGACCGTACCTTGTATACCCGCTTCCTTTTCTTCGTGTCGATGGTTCTCTTCCTACTTGTTTTTTTTTTATATAGTTTGAGCCCAGTAAGTGGCCACGATTACAGCTAATTTGGCTATATTTTTTAATGCCGACAATATAATGTTCTGCGCGATTTTATTCTGGATCTCTAGATTTTTTTATGTTGTTACATTATGGAAAATAAGCGGGTAATGTTAAAATGTGTGCTGTCTTACCGCAGCGTCGAAATTACTACAATAAAAAAAAGTAATATTATAGTCATGGACGTCGAAAGAACGCGTTCCTGACGCCTGTCAGTGCGACAATTCTAGTAGGTAGTAAAGATCAAATTTGCAAAACACGAATTCGTTTGTATGAAACTGACCGGTGTCAAGAAAGCCAACCAGTGTTTTTTTTTTACTTTTGCCACGCGTTTTTTAATATTTTCTGCAATGAATTGATTTATCTATTTTCAAATTCAGCATGAGAGATATTTTTTTTCGTAGAACTCAGTTTTAAGTCTGCTACTTAAAAGCTATTTACAAACAGACTAACAAATCGAAATTACCGGCTGATTTTGAAATAATTGGAAGTTAATCTGAATTTGTTTCAGCGTTTCTTCTGAGAAACGTCAGGAAACACTCACCTCTTCTTGTTTGGAAATATTATTATCTCAATTTGATATGTTAAAGTTTTTTTTTTACAATTTACACACCCAACTTACGGGTTAGGCAGGGCAGAGGTGTTCCACAGCTGGGCAAAACAATTAACTGGAATAAAATAACATTTATCATAATCAGAATGCATGAAACAAGATATTTCTCTCACTATTTCAGACTTGGTGAAAGTTGTTCATATATGTATATTCAGTTCCTAGAGAGATGCTAATAATTTCAAAGTCATTCGATAGAATTCTATACTTGACTACGGCAACGCTATTTGCAACCATTCGACAGTATTTGCCTAGTCCCCGACAGTTGTCAACTGTCGGAAGAATAGCGTTCCTCTATTTAATTTAGGGCTGATTTTTCAATAGTCTGATGATAACTTATATCTGAAGAATAAATATGACAGTTTGGCATATTTTCTATGCAAAAACTGTCAATCCTAAATGTATTCCTCGGTTAAAAATTATAGGGCTGATTTTTCAATCGACAGATAATTTTTATTCGTGGAATAAAATTGACGTATGGAAGAATTCTCAAAACTTCAAAATTATTCTTCCGATATTTTTTTTTTATCATTTTTCCTCTCAATCAAAGCACCTGCCATCCAATCTCTTCACCACCCTTGGTTGACTGGTAGAGAATGCCTAAGGCATTAAGTCCGCCTTTAGTGTACCTTTTTGTGCGAAAAGTTTAAATAAATAAAATAAAATTATCTGGTGTTGGAAAAATCAGCCCTGATTTATCAAAATCAGCCCTGAAACTATTAAACATTATTTTTTATTTAGTATTTTGTGTTTCACGAACCGTGTCCAAATAAACTTTTTTTTTCTTTCTTTTGACAACTGAAAAAGATTTCGGGTATTAGATTTGTGAACAGGATCTAGAGGACCCTTTCGATATCAATGAATGATGTTCGATTTGGTACGCAAGTGTATCGAATGGCTGTGAACAGCAAGACAGAAACCAAAAAAAATTGGTGACAGAATTTTGACTGGTTTTCGTACAGTCGCCACCAGCGCATCAAGCTACCCGAAACTGTCAAATTTTCCCAATCAACTTTGAGTCCTATGCTTTAGCGATAAAGTTGAAAATCTATTATAGAAATTTGACAGATTGTAGTAGCTTGATGTGCTGGCGTCTGTACAAAAGCATAATTGGTCTATAATGTACCCACTTCTGGGACACTGGCCCTCTCTTATTTTCTTACATAATTTCTAATTTCCATCATCATTGTTCCCAGGTCTTCTCCGTTACAAGGTGGACTTCCAATCGATGCAGCTCGACGACGAAGAAATCGACAATCTGTACGACATCGATGACTATTAAACGCGCGTCCGTCGCATCTGTCGCAACTGTGTGCCGTGTCGCACGGCTGCGTTTGATGTGTGCCTTTACTTATACATAGAAGCTCAAACTAAATTAGCTAGTGAAACTTCACAAACGTGTTACAGATATCTCATGATAATAAAATAAAAAAATAATGATTTTTAAACTCACCATTTCAATCAGTCAACACTAGTTTATATATCGATACCTGTGTCTGTGAAGTTTTGCTAGTTAATCTAATTTGATCTTGTATTATGGTGGTATACTGTCATATTTCAATGCTCAATTATAAAAATACTAGCTTTTGCTCGCGTTACCGCCCGCGTGGAGGTCGAAAATTATACCACGGGAACTTACTACCGGGATAAAAAGTATCCTATGCGTTAATCCAGGTTCAAAATTTCAGCCAAATCCATTCAGACGTATTTGCGTGATTAAGAAACCATACAAACTTTCACATTAACGGTGTTACTAGCAGTGTCCCGCGGTTTTACCCGCATAATTGTCGATCCCGAGGGAATATCGGGATAAAAACTATCCTATGTCCTTTCCCGGGACTCAAACTATCTCTATACCAAATTTCATCTAAATCGGTTCAACGGTTTAAGCGTGAAGAGGTAACAGACAGACAGACACTTTAGCATTTCGACGGCGAAGTGCCAATACCTTCTAACTGATTTTTTTTTTTTTTGAGAAATTCACTTTTTTTTTCGTTTTGATTTTAAAGGCGTTATTCGCATGTTTTAGTGAAATCGCAAAGTGTATTTTTATTACAACAACATTAAATTAAAATGTGGAAATACATATTACCTCCCAACTAAAACAACGTGTCTATTTTTGAACGTTTTTATCCAGTATGTGTAAATTTTTGACTTTGTCAGTTAGGAGTTATTGGCACTTCGCCGTCGATTTATAATATTAGTATGGACTAGCGGCCCGCCCCAGCTTCGCACGGATGCAATTTTTTTTTTCCGAAATTTACTTTCATACAAACCTTGTCCTGGCTATACCGAACACAAAAAAATGTGCGTGCGCTTGGAATAAAACTTGCCGCCATAACAAGAAATACTAAAAACGGAATAGTACAACGGAAACGTGTTCTTTTCGGCGTTTTTGCCTTGTGATACGGAACCCTTCCTGTGCGCACTTGGCCAGTTTTTAATCTTCAATGTGTCTTAAGAGCTCAACTGTCACTAATGAGACACAAAATTACTTTTTCTATTGTTACTGAATTTTACTCTACGCACGTTGAGTGCACACCATGTGTACCTATAACAATAAAATTTCTATTTAATTTATATGGTGTACATAATAAAGAGTATTCTATTCTATTGTGTCTGACAACTAGACGCGCGACGGGTAAATAACTAGGCTAATTAGCCAAGTTCTGACGTGTCACTTGCACCTATCTACATATTTTTTCCTTTTTCTGTTCTTCGTCTTTTTACGGTTCCGTATCTTAAAAGTAAAAATGGAACCTTTATAAGATACCTTCGTTGTCAGTCGGTCAAGAACCTTTTTCTCAGGAACGCGTGGTGTTTTCAAAATGGAATTAATATCAAATTCTCAGGGCTCTGCTATCCGTTGAAGCAGTGAAAAAATCAAACTTCAAAGTCAACGCAGTCAAAAGATACGGGCGTTTATGTTCCGGAATCAAAACCTATAGGGTACTTCCCGTTGACCTAGGATCATGAAATTTGGCAAGAAGCAATTTCTTGTAGCACAAGTAAAGGAAAAAATCCGAAAACCGTAAATTTGTAGTTTGGTGCGCGAGGCCATCTCGCACTTGACCGTTTTTTTTTTCTTTTTTTTTTTCTTGTCAGTGTAAATACTTGACAGTAAGTATACCACCATATTTACTAGAAGACTGACAGTTTGCAATATAAATAATATATTATCTGTTGTGTGTTGCTGAATGAGTTTAAAAACAACTGTTAGTCTAGAGGCGTTTTACCAGTGGTTTAACCGTAGACCCAATGATATTATAATTAAAAATACATAGATAGGTTCACCTACACTGCGTTCGCGAAATAGTTTCCAAAAATGTAAACAACTAATGATTTTTTTCGGAAAAGAAGTAACGCTAACACATACACTTCAGTTTGCGTTAATAACCCAAACAATTTCCAAAATAATCGGAAATCAACTTATTTGTATTGACATAAAGTTGATATTCGTTTAAGTGGAAGTAATTTTAATAGACTACCGAACATGCGAACTTCAAAAACTGCACAATAACAATTAGATGATACGTGGAAGTAGGACGGCATGTCGTAATTATCGGGAGCGGAAAAGAGAGAAGACGATATCAGCTCAACTGTCACTGATGAAACACAATTTTTCTATTGTTGGACTTAATAAGCTAGTCTCACAGTCTAGTATACAGGGTTATTGGTAAAACATTAACAACCTCTTAAGAGGTCATTGTACTCGTCATTATGAACAACTTTTTACTATGGGACCAAACCTGAAATCGCGAAAAAAATCAGCTGTTCCCTACATTTTGACGAGTTATACGAACATAAATGTAGATATCGGATATACATTAAAACCGAGTACATCCCGAGGACAGCCGAATACATCCGAAGCGGGTATTTTTTTAATCGTCTTGTAAACAAAACGCGCGGTATCGCTTACGGTAACAGTGGCGCGAGTTCACTGGCTTTTTTCCCATCTCAAAAAATGGCCAACGCGCGAAGTGTTCACTTCAAAAATTAAGTATTGTTTTAATTTTTACTAACATGTAAAGTTATTGAATGACTGGAAAAAGGCGAATGGAGGGTTCTGTACTTAAAAAAATACTCATAAAATACTTAACCTCTTCCTTTTTTGAAGTCGGTTAATTAAAGAACCTCGGCACAACGGCTGCTAAATGAGTTTTTATAAGAAAAGTATTAATTAAATAAAATCCAAGCAAAGAAGCTATGTGAGATATTTGTCTAATCTGCGTTCGAATTTTGGTTGCCAAACATGTAAACAATATCGAGTTTTTGGAAAAATAACTTTAATTCCTACACAATAAAGTTCAGTTTACACCACAACTTCAAACATTTTTATAACTATTCCAATAGTAATATTCACTCTGAAATCCAACTTTATTTACACTGCTATAATGTTGATATTTGCTTAAGCGGTATTAACATCAATTGGAAATATGATCTTAAATTGTTTGCATTCACATATTTATATCACAATATTTCCATAATATATTACCAGCATGTATCAGAAGAGTATCGTCTCTTCTGATACGGAGAAGGCACGAGCATTGATCACCACGCTTGCTCGAGACTGGTTAGCAAACTATCTGCGCTCCTCGGTTTCACCCGGATTAGTTTCAATCTCGTGGGAATATCAGTATAAAAAGTAGCCTATTTGTTAATCCAGGGGTGTCAGCTACCTCCTTACAAAATTTTATCAAAATTGGTCCAGCCGTTTGAGCGTAAAGAAGTAACAAACATATAAACACACACACAAACGTTCGCCTTTATAATATTAGTGTGACAATTAAGACTGATTTTAAAGAACGTCACAAGAAAACCACTGGTTTACACCTAAAGTATTGCTATAAGACACGGCACACATTCTCGACAACCTAGATCGCATTCGGAACTTCGTTAACGTATATTATGAACTTAATTACTGGCGCGTAATTAGTCGCAAAAGATCGTCAAACTGTCCATTGCAATCATTAGAACATTACAGTATTTTGTTGGCGATCGCGCGACTAATCGCAAAAACGCGACCGCGACTAATTCCGAATGCGATCTGTTATTTTAAAAACCAACCAAGACATCTGTATTTTTTTATTCTCATTAAAGAAAATACGCGTTCTATTTAATTATATTATTAAATAAAAGAATATGATTTCCTATGTATTAGCTAATAACACCTGCACAGGTTTTTAAAACGATTTTATTTGTTATATTGTATGATAATATTAATAAACTGGCGGTTGGTGGATCACCTCATTTCTTTTCTTACTTTTTTTTTACCTTTATTTACCCTCTTTCAAACCCTACTGCAAGGCTAAAGCAACGGCTTCTTAGAAGCTGCACCCGAATAATTTTTAAGGACATTGCTAATCCATTGTCAAAGTCAAAGCATTTATTTCAAATAGGCACATAAAAGACACTTGTTGAACGTCAGAAATTACAACAAATACAATTGATTCTAGTCGCCCATTCCAATAGGTAGTTTTCGTATGGAGAAGAATGGGCAAGAAACTCCACCGTTACTCTTTTAAAATGTTTTACAATATTTTGCATACATTAATGGGGATTGTCCAAAATTTCTAACCATTAGATTTTATTTTATTTTTTGAAAATTTAGAGTATTTTGAGAAACTAATTTGAATATTTTGATGATTGGCTCGATAGTTACTTAATAAAAAAATATTGAATTATTTTAAGTTTTTAAGGTAGGTGACGTCATCAGTGGCATAAAGATTAAGTGCCGTTGCCTGACTAGTACATAATTAAAAAATTTAATCTGTCAACACAACGTCATCAATCCAAAGACTACTGTCATATCTGTCAAGCCGAATAGACGTCTTAAATAATCGAATCCTGTCTTAGCGTATTTATTTACAAATGGTTTTTTTTATGTGTAAGTGTCCTCCAAGGAATATACTACCCTCTATCGTCACTAGAACAATCGACGCGGCGACTTAGAAATAGAATAATAACGCACGCGGCGACATTATTACTATTATTGCTGCAAGTTGGAACAAAGCACTTCCTGTATTCCATAACTCTTCCAGTATATTAAATATTGTCGAGTGTTGAAATAATGTATGTAATGTAATATAAACAAGAATGTTTATATTTTTGACATATTTACAATAATTTGACAGATTGTAGACAATCTTACTTTTTTTTTCTGAGGTAACGATACAAAACTGTACGGCCAAAGCCAACGTAATTTGAAGGGCAAAGAAGGTCAATCATCAAAAATATCAATAAAATATGACTATTTTTCATAATTAATTAGTCCGTAATGATCAGTAACGCTATTCCTCGAAATGGTTTTTCAATTACAACATACTACTAGCTTACTAGCTTCTGCCCGCGACTTCGTCCGCGTGAAATTTCTTGTTACTCCGACCCACCCCGTCGTATCGCATCGCCTGCCCGCGCTATTACTTCGTTTTTGCTTAACGTTCTTTCTAACTTTTTTTTTCTTTTTGCTCGGCTCCTAAACGTCATAGCGTGATGTTAAATAGCCTATAGCCTTCCTCAAGAATTGGGCTATCAAATGCAAAAAGAATTTTTCAAATCCGACTGGTAGTTCCAGAGATTAGCGCGTTCAACCAAACAAACAAACTCTTCAGCTTTATAATATTTATTAGTAAAGATGTGAAGACGATGCACCTAAAATAAAATTACTATACCACAATAGGTAAAAGAGTTAAAAATGAAACCATGTCATAAATGAATTATCTGATAAACACATGGTGCTCTCATATTTACAAACATGGTAAAACAAAATGGATTTTCATAAAAAAAAAAATACAAGTAATAAGTCAGGGTGCGAGTTAAAGTAGTCACAGAATGTAAGTCAATGTCATAAAAAGAATAAATTTACAATTAAATTAGCAACCAGTTTGATTTTGTCTAGACTCTAGATTGTCCTATGGAGCGGGACCAGCATGTTTTCAAGCGTTCTTATCTTGGATATAATCTTCTAATTTATATTGCTTCATAATTTGTCTGCTCGTGCTCAAAATCGTAAATAGTAAAATTAATGTTGGTCAACTGTCAAAATGAAACCCATCGCCACTAGTGTGTTGAGCGTTTTCGTGAAAATTTACGATACCAGTTGGCACCACTGACAATAGGTCTTCCAATATAAAATATATGATGACGTTCATCATTCGATTCATTCATTCGTTCATCATTCAGTCATGACGAGAAAATATAGGCTCTTTGACAGATGCCTGGACCTGACGTGTCAGTGCTGCCACCTAGCGAACGTCATTTCAGAAAACCCTCATTACTCGTGTCATGCTCTGTCACAGAGCCACCATTTTTGAAACCGATCAATTATATCTTAAAATGATGCCATAATGTACACACGCCAGCACATCAAGCTACCCGAAACTGTCAAATTTTCCTAATCAACTTTGAGCCTTATGCTTTAGCGATAAAGTTGAAAATCTATTAAAGAAATTTGACAGATTGTAGTAGCTTGATGTGCTGGCGTCTGTACATACGTATACCGTTATCGCTGTACGTGCATTTGGTAATGATAAAATAGACATTGATTGTAGTTCTGCTGCAGAGCATACTCTCTAGCAGAGCCACAAAGAACATGCACTCAGGAACGATAAACGCTACTGTTTTTTTTTATGAAAAACGTGTAAAAAGGATCGGTCGTGGGATCGCCCGCACTTGGGGATGGGTCCTGCTAGGCATGGCGGGCTGATACCAGTCGGGGGTGCGGCGAATGTACAAGTATCTCCCGGGCCCCTGACTTATGGTGGTAGTAGAAGGAACAGTGTGGTTTTAGTCGGTAGGAGTCCGACATAACTCCGCTCTTCCCAGACGGAGGGTATGCATGAGGATTTCCCCATGAAAAAAAAGGGTTAGGGCCAGGCCCCCTGGAAAAAAGCCCTAGATACGCCAATGCGTGTGTTAGCGATGCACGTGAACAGAACGCCCACCTCGTCATGTTCCTGAGAATACAGAATCTGTCATTTAAAAAGACGAATGAGAAAATAGATCATTATCATGTGCCTAGGCATTTCCCAACTATGTTGGGGTTCGGCTTCCAGTCTAACCGGATGCAGCTGAATACCAGTATTTTACATGGAGCGACTGCTTGTCTGACCTCCACAACCCAGTTACTAGGTAATACGATACCCCTTGGTAAGACTGGTTGTCAGACGTTCGGGCTTCTGACTACCCGTAACGACTGTCAAAGATCCACGAATGACAGCCGGGACCAACGGCTTAACGTGCTTTCCGAGGCACGGAGGGTCTCGGTATGTAAAAATCGTCACCCACCACAGACCAACCGTGGCAAGCGTAGCTTAACCTGATCGATCGACCTGTGCTGCTGTCAGTATTATTTAGCAACGGGCCCTCGTCGAGAAAATGGATATAGTAAGTTAAAAAAGGACACTTAATAGGCATTAGAAAAAACCGTATGAGTTCCCCGTACAAATATGAGACTTGTGGTACAGACGCCAGCACATCAAGCTACACGAAACGTCACAAATTTTCCCAATCAACTTTGAACCTTATGCTTTAGCGATCAAGTTGAAAATCTATTTAAAAAAAATGACAGATTGTAATAGCTTGATGTGCTGGCGTCTGTACATGCCGCCGGTTAGGTTACTGAATATAGTAGTACCGGTACCTACTTGTTAGGTAGAGTACCGGAGTGGCAAGAACCTGGTACCGGTTCCAAGCCCCGCCTAGAAGAGTGGTGGCTGGTACGTAGCTGCTACAATGTAGCGGCGAATTGTGAGTTGGTGTGTTTTCCTAAGGTAGTGTGCCCACGAACAACTTTTTTGTCGTGCGCGCACTTGCATTACAATCAGGAACAACAGTTGCGTAGCCGACTTGTCCCGTCGTCTGTCTGGCCGAGCTGAGCGTCGCTAAAATACATGCACGTTGCACGCACTTTCATCCAAACTCGTAGATTTGACGTGAGACCAATTAGTTGCGGAGACAAGTTGCTCGTTCCTAAAGTTAAGATCGTTTTTGTGACACCGTAACCATACTGCCGTCATTTCCATGACAGCCTCTTCTAGGGAATTTTAATGTGGCCATAAAATTATAACCATAATTGCGTGGCGTGTGGCGCCATCTAGCCGATCTTCAAGTAAAGCTTTAAGGTGAAGAAGTCTCCCAATTAGTGTTTTGGTGAGAGTTTTATTTCGTTAAAATATAGATGGCGCTATTACGTAGTTCCTAGAAATTATGATATATGATGACAACGTAGTTTCATCATTCTCTTATTCCAATTTATTCAGGTTCGGCTCAACGTCTTTTTCTCCTATACTCTACAGGGTCAAATTAAATTAGCAAAACTCCGCGATGTTATAAAACATAAAAATAATTTATTTGATTGTTTTTTTGTGGGGTCATAGACCGGACTTAATGCAGTCACTTGAAAATATCAGTCATTTTTTTATTTTTTTTTATTAAACTTTACAGACGGTGTGGGTTTAAATTTCAATATTTAAACACCATAAAACAGAAGTTCTCAACTCAAACTTCAAGTAACAAAACTACCAGCAGTCATTGACCCTAAAAAATCATCAAATTATTTTGATATTTTATTCTATCGTATTCAGATATCGACACTCATCACATCTGCAGTTTCGCTAGCTAATTTAAATTGACCCTGTATTAGTAGTCATCTCGATAGACTTAGACACCTCTCTTTCTAACCATATATTCACAGAGTCCATTCATAGATTCTTTGGTCTTCCTCTACTCTTAAAGCCATCCATTCAAACTCAAAAGATTCCTCACGACAACTTAACAATGACAATGCAGATTGCAAGTTACAAATACAGATTTAAAAAAAAACTTGCTGGTCCAGTGACTTGCGGGCGTACGTCCCGTGCAAGTAGCCCGTAACTAGATTGCTAAAGTAAAATGGACCGTGTCTAGACCTCATTAAGTCCAATATGGGTATTGTAGCCGTAAGCAAATTAACTCTAGTACATTTTTTGTCAAATCATCACAGGTAGTGTCTATTGAAAGATCAAATTGCATCATCATCTAGCTTTAGTTCTTGGTTCTTCAAAGTTTTTAGGATGCTTGCAGAACTCACGTAATATAGCTCGCGTCCTAGCGAAAGCAAAGCAGTGATAGCCCAGTGGTAACAGCCCCGACTTATGGAGTATTAGGAGTTGTAGATCGTGGGTTCGAACCCAGCCAGTCGCCCTTTTTTCGACTCCATTCGTTTGTCTAATTCAGTGGTTCCGAAACTGGGGGTAATTACCCCCGCGGGGGTAAATCAGCTATTCCGTGGGGGTAACAAAGAACCTAATAATTAAGACCTGATCTAATAAAATACCTAGCTAAAAAGAACAAATGATAAATCACCGCGTAGTAAGAACTGCACGTGGCATCGCTTTCAAGCTGTCATCGGGGTCGCCTCGCCATATCTGTTTTATCCTATTAAAGCTAACAGAGCTTCAAAAATGCTAATACCCTTTGCCACCACCTATAGGTGTGAGAGTGGTTTTTCAACTTTGGTTATACTGAAAACAGGCCAGAAACCATCTCAATGTGGAACACGACTTAAGATGCGCTTTAAACGAAACTGAACCTAACATATAAAAATTTTGTGAATGCAATACAATACCACATCACAGGAACTATTTTTATTTAATTAATTGTTTATTGATAACATTTGAAGGTCGGGGTAAATCAGTTTTCCTAATAGGTCCAGGGGTAACAATATTGAAAAGGTTAGGTACCTACTGTGCTATCTACTATACCCTATGTACCATTTACCGGGTAATATGTCTTTCATTGACTTGAATGTGTGAATGCCCTGGCGGCTGATAGTAGGTATGTCATGCTCACACAAATGTCTCGCTGACGGTGGCGTGTGTGTTGGATCATTTAGCTCCCTTCAAAATGGTTGAGCTGAATGGTGCTGATCTATGCGTCATGTTCGTGAACGGGCGCCGTCAGTTGGGGCTGGTCATCACTTAGCTGCCTCGGCTTATTTTTAATTATATTAATTTTGAATTGTTGTTTTCTTACTATTTGTTGTACTCTGGACGCTTTTAACGCTTACGTCTTTTTTACATCGTTCTCACATAATTATAATTATAAATTCAAAATTAATATGTAACTAATATTTTTGTAAAAAAATATAATTTAAAAGAGTGTCCATGGAGTTTCTTGCCCGTTCTTCTCCATAGGTACCTACGCTTTGGAATGGGCAACTAGCTTCATATTTTCTGAGTGACCGACTTCTTGACAATTCAAAAGTGCCTGTAAATGGTTTAATTGAAATAAATGCTTTGAGTTTGAGTCTTTGTGTAATTAATTTCATCACCACTGCTCTAAAAACTGTGAAGGAAAACATCGTGAGGTTCACGATGTTAATTTATTTGTTTTATTTGGTTCTAGAACCAAAATTTTCAAGACATGTGACATTCACTAACTGCAGCACTGGGCCCGCGTGGTGGATTACGGCCCACTCCCTCTCACAGAGAGGAGGCCTGTGTCCCAGCAGTGGGATAATTATAGGCTGATTTTGCTAACAAAAGCGATCGGTCGCGCGAGCACGCGATTATCGCCCTTGTATAATGTGGAGACGACAATGAAAACTCGGATAATACTAATGCATAAATGAGTATTTTGTGTGTTTTTTACTATCAAATATTATTCCACTTTGATTCTCTGACTAAGCAGAAATCTAAAATCTTGAGTTGTTTATCAGAGGTGTTGTAAAGCATTCTTTATTTTGTTACCTACTTATATAACTTTAGCAATCACATTCAAAACGAAGTCTTCATTTATTTATACATACATAGGCTACATTTTTTTTTCTTTGAACTGTACATGTACCTAGGCTTACAAATTAACATAATTTTAGTTCATGTAGTCTACCAAGATGTTAGTGTAAACAATTGTTGGTGAACCAAATAAATAAATAAAAAAATAAAATAAAAACTTTTAAAAAGTGTTTTGTTTTTTCGAATTAAAGTTCGGCCGCTGAGAGAATGTGTTTTTGACACCTGTCAGTTAATCAGTTTCATACAAACGAATACGTCTTTTGCGAATTTGATCTTTATTAGCTAGAATTGTCGCACTGAACGCTTGGAAACATGCTGGTCCTGCTCCATAGGACAATCTAGAGTCTAGACAAAATCAAACGGGTTGCTAATTTAATTGTAAATTTTATCTTTTTTTTTTATTTAAATTGTTTTACATTCTGTAACTACTTAAACTCACACCCTGACTTATTACTTGTAATTTTTTTTTAATTTAAATGTAAATCGTTTACTTTTACCATGTTTGTAAATATGTGAGCACCATGTATCTATCAGATAATTAATTTATATGTCATGGTTTCATTTTAAATTCTTTTACCTATTGTGGTATAGTAATTTTATTTTAGGTGCATCGTCTTCACATATTATTATTATATAATTAATGTATGCAAAATATTGTAAAACATTTTAAAAGAGTAACGGTGGAGTTTCTTGCCCATTCTTCTCCATACGAAAACTACCTTTTGGAATGGGCGACTAGAATCAATTCTATTTGTTGTAATTTCTGACGTTCAACAAGTGGCTTTTATGTGCCTATTTGAAATAAATGCTTTGACTTTGACAGGTGATGGGAACGCATTCTCTCGGCGGCCGAACTGTAAGTCTGAATTTGTGCCCGGTTGCCATGGGATGGGACTCAAGCATAACTGGCGAAAAAGGGTGTACCTTTGCAGACCCATGCGGAGATGGCGGGATTAGCTGGACTCCTGCAACAAGAACTGGTTCTTATCAGCTCCGCTGTTCCATTTCAAAACCTAGTAAGATACACTTTTTACAAAAATCGTTTTATTGCATAATCTTGCTAACCTAGAAGGTCTCTACCAAATACAAAAACACCAGCGTTTAAAACTTACATAAAAGGAGATATATTTAAGCATCGATACCTAGTAAGTGCACCTTTCACTCCCTAGTGACCATTTTAAAACCTAGTAAGTCACTTTAACCAATTCAAAAAATACTTTCCATAGGCTGACCAATATTACGTTTATGCGCTCTCCTGTAAAATTTCATTTTAAGTCCTTACTAGGTTTTAAAATGGGGCAGCCGAGCTGTAAACAGAGAAAAGTGGCATGAGAGTAGGGAGGCATTTGCTCTGCAGTAAAAGGTTACATGCTCTGTGCGCTGCAGTGGGACATCACAGGTTTTTAACCTCTTAACCGCCCGACTTCATATCAGTGCCCCCAGCGCCCGGCACAGCCGGTCGATTCTGTAAAAATCTAGGTGAAGTGAGTTCGATTTTGCTAGGAATTGACACTATTGACAGCTCACTCCACGCTCACTTCATTTAAGTTTTCACGGTGAGAAGGTTACAGAATCGCACTGCAGTAAATCGAAAAATAAAATCCCTGATAGAATACAACCTGGTTAAATAAAAAAGCAGATCGTACGAGCTGTGGCATGTGGTCGTAAATATACGACCCTGGCGAAATGGACACGAAAATATTTGTCGGATTAATCCGGCGTAAGCGGTTAAAAGGTTTAATAATATTATTATTAATAATATAATATTATTATAGGTACCCTCGTCATTATATAAATTAAATTACCAATAGTACATCCTCTACAAGGAGAATCAACTGAACTGGGGGCCTAAAAAGGCCACTTTAGCAGAATCATAAAAGGATAACATTATGAATTATAATAAGGCGAAGACAGTCCGTGGTTTTCTTTTTTTCGCTGCACTACGTAGGTATAATCGAAAAGATTGGGATTGGATTTGGATTGGATTGATTGGTATTTTAGCACAGCAGACAAAAAAAAAATAACCGAAAAATCTTTCACCAATTCGATTTGATACGATTAACTTAACAGTTAACTGTCCATTTTGATTCATAATGTTATCCTTTTATGATTCTGCCAAAGTGACCTTTTTACGCCCCCTGTGAACGTCAAACCAAAAAGTTCCACTGGCCTCTAACGGAATAATACTCAAAAGATTGCGCAAAAACTACATTGACGCAATAACGAATCTGGTTCGTTTCGAAAGTTAACTTTACGTTTATTTTTAACTAACTGGCAAATAGAACTCGATGCATTTTGATGACTACAGTCGCAACTCAAAAGAAAGTGTTACCTACTTTGTGTTTGTGCCATTGATTGAGTTACTAAAAACAACATTATTGGAAAAGTCATGTATTTGAGAAAGAGAGCTCCTTAAGTTTTGAGTTGAGCTGCACGATTACTGACAAATGCGGGCACTGACTGGACAGGTCCTCTCAATCTCTGTGGTTCTTTCCTCAAAAGACCAATTCACACACTTATCTACATGGTCTTCACATGATCTGACCAAGATTATGTATGGACTTTAAAAGAGAGAGAGTTTGTTTCGGCCTTTCTTAGAGTAGTCAGATAGGAAACGCCGACCTCGTCTAGTTTTTAAAAATATGATTGCCATGTAAAAATGTTTGACAAACCTATTTACAGAAATAAAATCATTAATTATATTTATGCTATTTATTTTATTAAGTAAAGTTTTAGATAATACATTATCTAATAATATACATAAATATAAGTACCAGTAGCAAGGCTGAGCGGTAAGCAGGATTTTTTTGTATCACCCAAATTTCGGCAGGTCTGGTAGATATTTAAGCCCCATGTATGGGAGCTAACAAATCCAGACTTCAAGCTCCTAGTTCTGAGAATCATACCTACTGAAAAAAATCGAACCGTGGATCTAACCCAGGACCGTACGCTTAGCATCCGGTGTGGAACCTAAAATAGAAATACGCTTGTACAATACAACTACATACAGAAAGCAAAGCTCATAGAAATCTCTATTCTATTCTATAAGTTGATAGAAAACATTGCTTGTAGAAATGTCGGTCCATAGGAAGCACTGTTAAAAGAGATCTTAGCACTTCTTGCCGTAAACTTTGTTCATAGACACCACTGTTTCCAGATACCTTAAGTCAGTACCTAAGTCATACTCATTGCAGATGCAATAGTACATACTGATTCCATGTGCTCATCTTGACGTAAACTATTCTTTTTTCAAACTCTTTCAAGATTGAAAAACGGCGTCCATTTTGAATTCATTTTCAAATCGAACAAAAACTGCTGACCATGATAGCAAAATAAATACTAAATACTTACTTTCAAAAAACGTAATATTGCGACAACCGAGTTTGTTTTTTTTAATGACCTTTTTAAGTTTTTGGCTGAATGATTTCCATGAATTGGTTTGAAAAAAAAACCAACCAATTTTACGTTTCGTTTCGAGGCAGTCTTGCAATGATTTGAGTTCAAAACAACTTATTGGTTTACAAGTAGAACCTTTATTAGAAAAAGGGACTATTTTAGTGTGAAAGTTGTGAAACTTACATAAGTCGACTTAATCTTTACTCTACTTAATCTTTTTTTCTGAACACGCTACGTAAAAGTTTGTACCTACCTAACTAATCTTATAATCTCATCGGAAATGTCTATAGACAACGCACTGTGATATTTTATATTTTCCATCACACTTCCTTTGGATTTAATAAGGCAAAACCCACGCTATCACGTATCTATATTTAGAACAAAACTGAGTCAAAATCATAAAATATCAAAGTAGACACGAGGTTATTAGCAAAGTTTGCCCCCATAAAAAAAATTATTGTAAAGAAGGTTCACTCACTTCAATTCAAATTTATTTTACTACTATGGCAACGGCCAAAAGCCATGGCTTTAACCTTTCACGAGCCTAAGGTTGGCAGGAAAGAGCTATGCTTGGCATTCACTGACCTGTATACAACTACGCATGATAGAGGTCAGTGTTGCCATCTCTTTGAACGTTAGAATCCTGAATGAGGTGATCCGACAGAGAACGAAAGTTGTCGACATAGCTCACAAAATAAACAAGCAGCATAGCTATTCACAACCACCCGATACGCTTCCGTACACTGCGTGCCACGAAAGATGAGACTTGACACACCACGTGGTTTGACATGCGCAGTACACGATTTTAGGTATCTTTAGCGGTATGAGGTCTGAGTGCGGGACGGGACCGGACGTCATAGGGGCGGCAGAAAGAGCGGGGTCAAGTCTCATTTTTCGTGGCACGCATTGTACCGTATCGAACATCAATGAATGTTATCGTAGGAGTCCTCTTAACGCTGGTCACAAGTCCAAAACCCGAAAGCTTCAAGGGTTGATTTTTCCAATGCCAAATAATTTTTTTCCGAGGAATAATTTTGTATTTTTGACAGTTCTTCCATACAAAATCTGTCAGACTTAAATTTTATTCCACGAATAAAAATTATCTGTCGATTGAAAAATCAGCCCTAAATCAAATAGACGACCGCTACTCTACTGACAACTGCTGCCTGCTTGAGGTCGGGGACAAGACAAATCAGGTTATCGAAATGTGTCAATTTCGATACGATAGTCTGTCGGATGGTCGTGAATAGAGCAGCTATGCTGATGTGGCAATGGGCCGGCCATATGAGCCGTAGAACCGATGAAAAAGTCATATTTTTTTTGTTTTATCATTGTTGTAGATATCGATACTAGTGTCCGACCGAAACAGGTTTTTTCAGCCGAAACCGAAACCGAACTTTCGGCCTTGCTCTTAGTTTCGGCCGAAACCGAAACTTACTTAAACATATTTAATATTTCTATCGTATACAGAAATCTGGTGTGTTTTTTACACATTTATTTGAATATACAATATATATTATACATACAGACAGTTGAATACTGACCTAATCATTATATGTGCAAAACACAACCTCAACTCCATGCGATTAACGATGGACGGCGGCGAACTGGGCCGGCGGCGGCGGCGACGCGACGAGCGAGCACGAGCTAGCCGCGAAGTTCGCCGAACGATGCACGATAATTCATGAACACTCGAGTTTCGGCGCGGCCGAAAGTTTCGGCCATTTCCTGGCCGAAACCGAAACTAAGGCCGAAACTAGATTCCTTGGCCGAAACTGGCCGAAACCGAAACCGAAACCGAACTTTCGGTCGGTCATTAATCGATACCCATTACGTCTGCGGAGTTTCGCTGGCTAATTTAATTTGACTTTGTATATTATGTAGCTCAGTGATATTCAATGTAAAGATTTATTGAGACTATATCCCTCAATCACCGAGCGTGTCATTTGGGGCCGAAAATTGTAATCGAAAAACAAAAAAGTCTGATTCTGAAGCTCTCGTGATCGAGAGCTTCAGAATCAGACTTTTTTGTTGAGAGCTTCAGAATCAGACTGCAAGTAGTGTGCACAAGGTGAGGTTTGATAACCTCACCTTGTGCACACTACTTGCAGCGACCTCACCTTCTGCACATAACAAGACTTGCAGCGTAAAAAACGAAATAACAAAAAAGGAACAGGTTTTTTTTTTATCAATAAGTGTTTTTATTCACGTTTTTCGGTGGCCGGTAGGTATTTTGTACAGTTCTGTGAGGTAAGCAAGCCAAAATTAGAAAGCAAGCATTTCGTGGTACTATTTTTAGCCCAGCCGCCATTAATAAGCAATATTTAAATAAACTTAGCGTACGAACCGGTTTTTTTTTAATATTTTTGGAGTTGATTTTATAACAAGGCTTCTTGCTTGTGTTAAATTATGTTTGCACGTGTGCTGTTACTTTTTTCAGAGTGGCTCGTGGCTAATTACATCCGTATTGGTCGATCGGTGGTTAAGCTACGCTTGTCGAGATCGGTTTGCGGATCGGTGAACATGCCTTACATTTCGAGACCCCTTCGTGATTCGGAAAACACGTTACGTCGTTGGTCCCGTTACGCGGCCGTCCCATTTCAAAACCTAGTAAGGGACACTTTTTACAAAAATCGTTTTATTGCATAATCTTGCTAACCTAGAAGGTCTCTACCAAATACAAAAACACCAGAGATTTAAACTTACATAAAAGGAGATATATTTAAACATCGATACCTAGTAAGTGCACCTTTCACTCCCTAGTGACCATTTAAAACCTAGTAAGTCACTTGTAACCAATTCAAAAAAATACATTCCATAGGCTGACCAATATTACGTTTATGCGCTCTCCTGTAAAATTTCATTTTAAGTCCTTACTAGGTTTTGAAATGGGTCAGCCGTACGGGTAGTCAGAAGCCCAAAAATCTGACAGCCAGTCTTACCAATGGGTATAGTGTTGTTACCCTGTAACCTGTAACTGGGTTGTGAGGGTCAGATGGCAGTCGCTCCATAATACTGGTATTCAGTTGCATCCGGTTCAGACAAGGGATATAGTCCTTCCATAGTTTAAAGTAACCGATCCATTCTAGCCACTGTAACGATCTCTACCTTATTTAAAATAGAGGGTAAGCAGACCGTCCAATAATTTTTATTAGGGAAGATAAAATACAGAAAGTTATAAAAACAGCTAGTTATAAAAATACTAAATAGCACGCACTCTCGGAAGTTTATAGTTCACACACGCGCGCACTCACTGGAGTTTTATAGTTCACGTTATGGAATCAGCTCAGCACTGTAGGAACGGGTATCAGGCGTCAGGGTAGCAAGTTATACGAGGTTAGCTCGCGAAGATTAGAAGTAGAAGGTCCCAGGTGGAATCTTTAGCTGGATCCCCTGGGTTAGTCAAAGATGTCGCAGCAGAACCAAGCAGTTCAAGTTGACACAGCAAAAACCAAGCAGTTTTCTGATGCTTAATGTCTCAGTCCCAAGACTCGAATGCCAGCAGCCTCCAGCTGTTCGTGAGCTCGTTTTCAAGTAGTCTTCCTTTTTCAAATAACAGTTTTCTTCTATGTGGCCATCATCTCATCTGACAAGTGTAGTCGGCCAAGACATATCCACGAGTGCGTAAAGAATATTATAAATCTAATTTAAAATTAAGTTATTTAGACTAAACAATCGTAATAATCTTAATAATACAATAGCTAAACATATTGATAAAAATAATTTAAGTTATTTAGACCAAAGAGTAATTACCATAGACCAAGCCAGAAAGACATTTAAAAAGTAATTGACAGTTTGACAATTGACGTGTCACAACATGAAAATTGAGTAAAAGTATAATGTAAACATATAAACAAATAAAAAGGATGATAAATAGTATTAAAGTGTAAGTAATGATAAATAGTATTATGCGTGATGAAAGTAAAGTGTAAGTAAGCATAAATACTATATTTCCCCAACGACCCCGAGAAAATTTTTGGCCTAGAACAAAAATTTTGCTAAGGTTAAAATATTACAGCATTCACAAAACTTACATAACTCATTCAAACACACCGACATCTTACGAAGTTAGGACAGGTAGGATTCACATTCAATGATCACTACTCAACCTGATAAGTCATAACTTTAAGGCTTATTTAAGGAGTTGTAATCCGCTCGCGTCTAAAACCACTAATGAGATGAAAATATAAAGGTTTAACAAAGGCTTATTTTTAAAGGAGTTGTCATCCGCTCCTAATCAACTTTTAGAGTCGATAGACAGAAAATCAACTTTTAGAGTCGATAGTCAGAAAATCAACTTTTAGAGTCGATAGTCAACAAGGGCTTATTTTTATGGAGTTGTCAACCGCTCCAATCAACTTTTAGAGTTGATAGAAATAGACAAGTTATCATATTAACTTGTAGAAAAGAATAGATATATACGAAAGATTAAAATTAATCTTTTAATGGTTTAAGAACCGATGAATGAATTAAAAAAAACAAATAGAGTTTTAATAAATCAAAAGAAACTCTATTAGAGAGGAAGGAAAGAAGAAAGGGATGAGTTATGAATATAGTATAATACAAAAAAAAAAAAAAGTATAAATATAGGGATAGCAAACGAGTGTAAAATAGTAAAAATATGCGAGTCTATAGGATCGAGTTAAAGAAAACTCGTGGACTCAAGTGTCATCTCAAGAGTATCATGAGTTAAGAGAGGGGTCAGAGTTAAAGAAAACTCTAATTCAAGAAAGGACTCAAGTGTCGTCTCAAGAGTGTATGAGTTAAGAGGCAAGGAGGGATAAGGGGGGTCTGAGTTAAAGATAACTCGAATGTTAGAAAGAACTCAAGTGTCGTCTCAAGAGTGTTATTAGTTAAAGAGGGAAAGAGGGGTCTGAGTTAAAGAAAACTCTAATGTTAGGAAAGACTCAAGTAGTATTGTCTCAAGAGTGCTATGAGTTATAATAAGAGGCAAGGAGGGATAAAGGGGTTAGGTCTGAACCGCAACACCGCAGTCAGAAAACGCTAGGGCAGCTCCCGTAATACAGTAGACGGTAAGCTCCGAGTAAAACGTCAAGGGCAGCAGTAAGTAAGCTCCGAGTAAACGTCAGGGCAGCTCCCGCAATACAGTAGTCGGTAAGCTCCGAGTAAAACGTCAAGAGAGTCCGAGTGTTGGATACGGTCCAAAAGTGTATATAAATTTAAGAGTAAGACACAGTCTAAAGAAAATAAAAAATCGAAAACCAATGAAAACTTATTTGTGTTGATGGTGAAATTCGGAACTAATGCATAAAGTTTAGTACCTACTTTTGCCACCGCGCAAAAAGACTAATACTCAATGCAAATGCACTATGGCTAGTTACCTAGCAACCAATGTCAAACAATAACAATTAGAAAAATATTTTGAGAGCCCACGATATACTTATTTCGGTATGATTCCAGATATAAGTATAAATATATTATTATATAAGTGTTTAGGAGGATAGTGGAGTATTTGTTATAGGAGTTGTGTAGATGTATAGGTTTGTAAAAACATCCACAGGATATTCTCCTGTTTCAGTCGTGAAGTGTCTCAATCCCCTAACTTGGTAGTGACCACGAGGTGGTTTTAAAAACACGCCAAGCGAAGAATGAGTACGATTACCAATGGGTAAACGCTGTAGTGTGCAAGTATGTGGGGTGCAGTGTAGTGATGTATTGGTAAAGAGTTAAGTGTAGGAGGAAACGACTACGGGATATTGTCCAATAGTACGTCGTAGAGTAAGCCAAACCCCAACTTGTAAGTGACCACGAATGGTTTTAAAAACACTGACAAGCGAAGAATGGATGCCAACTACCTTTCGGTAGTGGGATGTATGAGAATGAAGTATAAGATGATGTTCAGTATGAAGAAGTGTTGAGTCGAATATAGGAGTCTTCAAGAAGAGAGCTGAAGAAGAAAAATAAGTTAGTTAGTATTCAAAAGACTAAGCCAAATAAGGAGTTCAAAAATAGATACCTAGTGCTAGTTTTTTTTAGAATTTAGAAAAAGGGGGGTGAGTTCGAGTTATTTTAACGTTGTGGCGCCAAACTGTAACGATCTCTACCTTATTTAAAATAGAGGGTAAGCAGACCGTCCAATAATTTTTATTAGGGAAGATAAAATACAGAAAGTTATAAAAACAGCTAGTTATAAAAATACTAAATAGCACGCACTCTCGGAAGTTTATAGTTCACACACGCGCGCACTCACTGGAGTTTTATAGTTCACGTTATGGAATCAGCTCAGCACTGTAGGAACGGGTATCAGGCGTCAGGGTAGCAAGTTATACGAGGTTAGCTCGCGAAGATTAGAAGTAGAAGGTCCCAGGTGGAATCTTTAGCTGGATCCCCTGGGTTAGTCAAAGATGTCGCAGCAGAACCAAGCAGTTCAAGTTGACACAGCAAAAACCAAGCAGTTTTCTGATGCTTAATGTCTCAGTCCCAAGACTCGAATGCCAGCAGCCTCCAGCTGTTCGTGAGCTCGTTTTCAAGTAGTCTTCCTTTTTCAAATAACAGTTTTCTTCTATGTGGCCATCATCTCATCTGACAAGTGTAGTCGGCCAAGACATATCCACGAGTGCGTAAAGAATATTATAAATCTAATTTAAAATTAAGTTATTTAGACTAAACAATCGTAATAATCTTAATAATACAATAGCTAAACATATTGATAAAAATAATTTAAGTTATTTAGACCAAAGAGTAATTACCATAGACCAAGCCAGAAAGACATTTAAAAAGTAATTGACAGTTTGACAATTGACGTGTCACAACATGAAAATTGAGTAAAAGTATAATGTAAACATATAAACAAATAAAAAGGATGATAAATAGTATTAAAGTGTAAGTAATGATAAATAGTATTATGCGTGATGAAAGTAAAGTGTAAGTAAGCATAAATACTATACCACCCAAGCCCATAGACCAATATATTTTTTTTCCGTGTACTGCAATAGTCCGGAATCAACCGGGGGTTGTCGTTGGCTGCATTTGCATAGTGCATACAGGGATAATAGTCGGTTGGTTCCTTCTCTTCATTTAAAATTGTCTAAGGGGCCTCTGCGAGTTGGCTTCGGCCCCTGGTACGCCTTCCAAAGGTCCGGGACCCCGGAGTCCCTTCTGTTTCGAGTTTTCATTGTGACCTACTGAACTCTAAGAAGGCTTTATTAAAAAACATTTTCGAATGACGTTGGTACAGTTTTTTGAATACTGGCATAGTTAAAACTAGTTTATCTACGTCAATGCTTTGAACTTTGCGGTCCACTGCCAAATAGGAGGAATGTAAGCTTCTCAACTCTCGGAATTTGATTAAAAATGGATTAGGTTTTTTGTTGATGTTAATAATATAGTCTTTATATGCAATATATCTTTGTTTCCATATCCTGCAATAGTCCTTCACCAACCGGGGGTTGTCCTTGTGTGCACTTGCATAGGGCGAACAGGGATAATCGTCGGTTGGTGCCTCATTTTATCAAAAACGTCTGATGGGCCTCTGCGATTTTGCTTCATACTCTCCAGGACCCAAGGGGCCAGAGAAATAAATAAAAAGTCTTTATTCTACAATAGAAAAAGAAAGAAAATACGCCTACATAGGTATTTGCGGTAAACATGACGCAGAAAAAGAAGACAAACACAAAACTCTCTTGTTGAACTGTCAGTTTGAATAATTTTATAATTCGTTTGATACTAATACTCTTTCTAAAATACACCAAATACGTCCTGCACTTTACGAGTGTTCAAGATCGGCCGCCATGTTCCCAAATAATTTTATACACATTGGATACACGGCTGTCCCATTTCAAAACCTAGTAAGGACTTAAAAATAAATTTTACAGGAGAGCGCATAAACGTAATATTGGTCAGCGTAATGGAATGTATTTTTTGAATTGGTAGGATTTAAAATGGTCACTAGGGAGTAAAAGGTGCACTTACTAGATATCGATGCTTAAATATATCTCCTTTTATGTAAGTTTAAAACGCTGGTGTTTTTGTATTTGGCAGAGACCTTCTAGGTTAGCAAGATTATGCAATAAAACGATTTTTGTAAAAAGTGTCCCTTACTAGGTTTTGAAATGGGAAATACTCACTTGGGGCACATGGTTACAATTTTACGAAATGAAATATTAAAAGTAAAAAAAAAAAAAAAAATTAAAACTACAAATAACTATTATTTTGTAAAAATAAAATAATATAGAGCATTGCTTATTATATCAAAAACAAAATAATAATATTGGCTGACAATTGTATTTATGTGCGAGCATTTTACCAAGGTTTTGGGCTACGCTTGCGTTTGGCGCTTCTTGTCACAAAACATGATATGAAAGTAAACTAAAATATATTAATTACTAGCGAGCGTCCCACCCATTCTTCACACGGTTATTTCTACTAGTCAAAAATGCTGTCCCAGACGCAGAACCGTAAAATTATTGATCTGATAACTAGCTGTGCCCGTGACTTTGTTCGCGAGCATGTCGGAAAACAAATTGAATTTCATGGGTTTTATTTTTTTACGCGAAACCGTATTCTTTTTTCTAAAATACTAATACTGTAAAGAGGCAAAATTTGTTTGTATGTAGGGGGTAATCTCCGGAACTGCCAGTCGAATTTCAAAAAATATTTTTCCATTTGATAGCCCAGATCTTGAGGAAGGCTATATAACAGGGGTGGCCAACTTGGTTAGACCCAAGATCTACTGTTCACTGACGACACCCTGGGCGATCTACCAATTACATACTTCTTGAAATCTTAAATGAAACAGCATGATTCAGTACACAATTATATTATATAGTATTTTTTATTTTATTAAGAGGGAAATATAATTCGTAACCACTCGTAACTCTGCCAGTCTGTCGTCAACTGACTGACGGATTGACAACCGCCCGCGCCCCACTCCCGCGTCCCACACGCTTCCCGCTTATTGTTATCGCGCACCGAAAACAAAAGAGAGCTAAACTGCATAGAAGAGAGGATAAATAACGTGACGGAACGACGATAAAAAAATGATAAGTACAAGATGATGCGTGCAGCAGTTAGTGATTAGGTACGTTGCGCAGTCTGTTCTACGCATTCATATTTTTTTCCTTGCCACGATCGACTGAACTAATAGTCGCGATCGACCAGTCGATCGCGATCGACCGGTTGGCCACCCCTGCTATATAACATCACGCTAGGACCCTAAGGAACCGAGTAAAAGGAAAAAGTCAGAAAGGACGCTAAGTGGAAACAAAGTAGGTACTAGCGCGGGTAGGCGATGCAATGCGACGGGGTGGGTTGGGATCACGCAGACGAAGTTGAAGACAGGAGCTAGTCTAAAATAAAAGTAGCCTAAGCATTGACTTATATATTACTAGATCATTGAGCCTAAGTTACGCCTTATAACATCAGCTATCTGCTAGTGAAAGTCCCGTTAAAATCAGTCCAGCCGTTTCGGAGATAAGCCGGAACAAACAGACAGACAAAAAAATTGAAAATACATAGTTTTTTTGTTATAAGTACCGTATATACATTTCATATGCATTTAGTAAAAAGCAGTTATTTTGACATTACAGAATGACAGACACTTGAATTTTATTTATTTGTTTAAAGGTATCACGGATATCTATGGTATGTATAGATTAATTCTAAATTGACGTCATAATCTCATATATAAAAATCTCGTGATACAGTGTTTGTCATCGAACTCATCCGAAAATGAAATTTTTTGTTCATATTTTGATAGGTCTGAGAAAAGGTCAAAGGCTTTTTTTTTGCAATACAACGTTTGCGGGTCAGCTAGTATTATTTATTATATTAACGTGTGAATAACAAGTCATTGCCATGTTAAATTATTCATATCCTTTTTTATCTCTTTAACTTTTTTATTAAATTTGTTGTCGTAGCATTTTTCCGTTTTTTTTTTTTTATTTTTTTTTTTTATATGTAAACGTAACAGGTCGTGTTCAGCCGGTCTATACGGTAAATTGATCACCGTGAAACCATAGATGAAGTGAGCTAAGGGCAGTCTTTACCCGGGCGTGCAAGGGGTGCGTGGCACCCGGGCGCAGGGTTTTAGGGGCGCAAGCCAATCGCCTTATACCTACACATACCATGCGTAATCATAACCAGTAAGTATTAAAAATCTATACTAATCTATACTAATATTATAAAGCTGAAGAGTTTGTTTGTGTGTTTGGTTGAACGCGCTAATCTCTGGAACTACCAGTCGGATTTGAAAATTCTTTTTGCATTTGATAGCCCAATTCTTGAGGAAGGCTATAGGATATTTAACATCACGCAATGACCTTTAGGAGCCGAGCAAAAAGAAAAAAAAGTTAGAAAGAACGCTAAGCTGAAGTAATAGCGCGGGCTGACGATACGATGCGACGACGGGGTGGGTCGGAGCACGGAACAGATAATAAGGTATTATTATTTATCTGTTCCGTGGGTCGGAGTAACAAGAAATTTCACACGGACGAAGTCGCGGGCAGAAGCTACACTATTTGCGCTGTAGCATGGTGCGGGTGACAGTTGCCCGTATGACGTTGACATTTGTCAGTACCACGTAGGGATGTGAGGTTATGCAATTCATTTTTATCGCTAACGATACTCGCAGCGTGAATCTAGTTCTCTTTAATATTGTTATGAAAATTAGTGTATTATTCAGTTGTGCAGTGTAACTACGTGTGTGCTACGTGTATAAACTTGTCAATATAAATGTTTTATGGCTACATAATTATCTTTGTACTTATATAAAATAATCAAAATCGGGTTTATGTTTTTTTTTTCGTGACAACATTTTTGCTCTATGGTGCATCGGCGCGGCGGCCATGTTGTTTACCCGTGCGATGCTGTGAGTGCGAGTACGAGTGCAAGCGCGTTATATTGTGACTTAATGTGACACGTATTACGATTTCATTGTTTGTTTTCATTTTTGTTAAATTGTTATTTGTTATAAGTTTGTTGAGTTTGTTGTTATTACCATGCCTAAGCATACAAAAAAAACTGTTTTGGGTAGTCAGGCCAGGGAGCTTGTTGTTCGCCTCCGAGACTACTTTGAAAGAGAACAACAAAATAATGGACCGTTGTTACCATTGAATCATATTGTAGAACGAGTAGCCGAAGCTCTTGATATTGGCCGCAATACTGTTTCGCGTATAACACGTGAGAAAATTGGCCAAGATGGGATGTTTGAAAATAAATTATCGACACCCAACAATAGTGTTGCCCAAAATCGGTCTTGGTCTTGCAGTCTTGGTCTTGTTCTTGCATTTTTGCAAGACCAAGACCAAGACCAAGACCGACTTATTTTAGCAAGACCAAGACCAAGACTGAACCCTGCAAGACTTGAGCAAGAACAAGACTAAGCCTGCAAGACTCTTGCGTCTCGCAGTTAAGTCAAACTGAGATTTGGGCGTTATAGTAGGTATTTGGTTTCAATCCCGATTATGCGAAACTGGATGTATTTTTTTTATGAAACAGTAAATTACATTGTTGAATTGCATTTAAAACTAAAATTATTGTTGATAATAAAAAAATATCGAAAAATTACGTGACTATCAATACACTTCTGCACGTTTTTTAATCTTCTTTACTTAAGGCGAAAGCGGTATTAGGTAGCCCGCGAAATTCACTGACCAGCAAATTGCAAAAAACGTAAGAAAATTTTAATTTCGCGGGCTACCTTAGCGCTTCCCCCTTAAATCGATGAAGTTTTAGAAAAATAATTATCCCCTCATCATTATGAGGGGATAATTATTTTTGATGAATTGAATGACCCATTTACTACTTTTATTTTAGATTCGTTATCTAAAATAAAAGTAGTAAATGGGTCATTCAATTATGTAGATGATTAAAATGCCTCATGTGACGGGTCTGTTAGATTCATTGGGATTCATGGCCGACTCGACACCGCGCGGGGATTCCCGCAATCTTCCGCATTTTTTGTCAGGTTCAAGCATTTATGCACTTTATTGTAATAATTTTAAAGTTTATTTTCAAGTGCGTTAATAATACGAGGAGACCGCTTGGCGCTGCGGTCCCTTTGTGGCGGCATTTGAAAGTGAATAGCGTAGGTACGAAGACAGTGTTGACCTCGCAAATGAACTTTAGCGATACAGCTGATCAGGTAGCCCTTTCGAGTTTTATTTACATTGCTGTTTTAAGTGAAACAAGTGAATTTACAATTTTTTAATTAAAAATCTCATTGGGTCAGATAGAAATAATGATTTTATACAGTTTAGAGTAAACAAATTGCAGCAAAAAACCTAAAAATTAAGAAAAAGCCGACGAAAAATTTCAACGCAGGGGGGGTCCAGAATCATGTACAGACGCCAGCACATCAAGCTACCCGAAACTGTCAAATTTTCCCAATCAATTTTGAACCTTATGCTTTAGCGATAAAGTTGAAAATCTATTAAAGAAATTTGATCTGTCAAATTTCTTTGTAGTAGGTTGATGTGCTGGCGTCTGTACCTACTGAATCCATGGTAAGCGGTTGCGCGTCGATGTCCCTGCCACCCTGAGCAATAGGCTAATAGGTATTTGAATGTAGTCTAGTCTAAGTAGTAGAGTCTCGCAAGACTTGCGAGACTCTTGCTGCAAGACCAAGACCAAGAACAAGACTGAGAGCGCAATACCAAGACCAAGACCAAGACCAGGTGTATTGACGCAAGACCAAGACCAAGACTGGTTAAGGTCTTGTCTTGGTCTTGCATTTGGGCAACACTACCCAACAAAAAGCGGACCAAGGTGAAGCCAATCACAGATTTGGATGATTTTGCTAAGGTTGCTATTAGAAATCATATTTATGATTATTATAGAAGAATGGAGCTACCCACATTGCTCAAGCTTCTAAAATCATTAAAAGAAGCTGACTTGTTCAAAGGAGGTATTACTTCGCTACGGCAAGTTATAAAAGATATTGGCTTTGTTTACAAAAAAGTTAACAAAAGAAAGATTATTATGGATAGGACTGACATTGCCCTAGCAAGATGTAGATTTTTAAGGAAGGCCAAAAACATAAGTGATTGGAGCAAAGTTGTCTTTTTGGATGAAACGTGGCTAAACGCCAACCACACAGTGGGTAAAAGTTGGACCGACGATACGGCACAATCGTGTACCAAAGTGCCGGAAGGCAAAGGCGAACGCCTTATTATTTGTCACGCAGGTACAGCAAGTGGATTCGTCCCTGATTGTTTGCTGGCTTTTAAGTCAAAAAAAAACTACGGAGTATCATGAGGAGATGAATTACGAAAAATTTAAAGATTGGTTCATAGGTCTATTAAACAATTTAAAAGAGCCTATGACCATAATAATGGACAACGCACCCTACCATTCGGTGCAAGTTAATAAACCCCCAAACCAATCCAACCGCAAAAGCGAGTTGGTGAAGTGGCTGAGTGAAAACGGAGTTACAGCAGATATAAAAATGTTAAAGACGGAGCTTATTGCCTTAGTCCGACGCCATAAGCCACCAACTCCTACCTATGCTCTGGACGAGATGGCAAAAGAAAAAGGCCACCAGGTCCTTCGACTACCACCCTACCATTGCCAGTATAACGCTATTGAGCTGATTTGGGCCCAAATAAAAGGTATGCTTTTAATTTCAATTCCCATTTTGAAGCTTTATAAAAAAATCAGCTTTCCGATCGTAGCATGTACCTAGTTTAAAAACATTACCAGATACTAGATTAGGCTGATTGATGATTATTTGAATACTTTTTTTTATAAGTTCGTTTATTTTTAGGTTACGCCGCAAGAAATAATACTTCGCCGCCATTTACGGCAAATAAGATGTTGGCCCTATTACAAGAGGCCATCAACAATGTTCAACCTGAAGACTGGTCGAAGGTCGTGAATAAAACAAAAAGGGACATTATGTCTGATTGGGATCGTGACATACATATTGACAACATAATTGAGTCATCGTTAATAATATCCGTCACAGATTCAGATGATGAATTGAGTGACAATTCAGATGTTCCTGACTCTGATATGAGTTTAGACGAATAACATGTATTTTTTTTTAGCAACCTTTTAAGCAACCTTACCCTATAAATGTTCTGTTGTATAATTAGACCTTTTAAAAATAAAAATTGACCTACGCACAATATACGTTTTTTATTATAAAAAATATCGACTATCCATCGTAGCAGTACATCCCATCACTAAATACGTCTATGGCGTTACGTTATACGCATAACACTTTGCTTAATTTTTCATTCAATTTGATTTTATTTCTTGATTAGAACATTCTGGTTGGGTTTAATTTAATTTACTACAGTTATTAATTATTTAATATATTACGAATGTGGTACAACTGAAATATTAAGTCATAAATTGTAAATCGCGGCAACTTTCAAGAGTGAAACGAAATGTTACTGAAACTGTCACCCGCACCATGCTACAGCGCAAATAGAGTAGTATTGTTTATATATACGCCTCACTTTCGTAAATTCGATTTGCGACTTGCGATGTGTAAGCCTCTTATTACTACAAGAAAAAGATGGGTATTTTTTTTAAATTACGTATTTTGCCATACTGACCGCCGCCGAATAAGTCAAAGAAAATTAAATCTTATTTCAAGGCAATAAGACTCAATTTTAAATTCATAAAGTAATGATAGGGTAATGATACAAAAAAAAAATAACTCAATACTCTAATAAATTGGGGTGTTTGAGGTCTTGCGATAATTATGTTACACATTGTATATTCTGGGGGTAGGTCAGTACCGACATTATCGAGAGAATCAATATCAATTATTACCGGACGGTATGTCTTTATTTCCATGGAAGGTGGGTATAGCCCTTTAGTGTGGGACGCAACGTGTGTCGATAATCGTGCGCCATCCCATCTTCCCGGCTCGGTATGCTGTGCTGGCGCTGCTGCTGCGGCAGCGGAAAACCTCAAGCGGCGAAAATATAATAACCTTATAGGAAATTATATTTTCGAGCCGTTTGGGGTTGAAACTCTCGGGCCGTGGGGTCCAAGTGCTCATGGTCTTTTTAAAGAAATTTCTAAATGGCTGGTTGACACTTCCCGTGACCCAAGGGCTGGCTTTTACCTTGGCCAGAGGCTAATTAAGCATCGCCATACAACGTGGTAATGCCGCCAGTCTCTTGGGTATGTAGTACGGACGCCAGCACATCAACCTACCACAATCTGTCAGATTTCTTTAATAGATTTTCAACTTTATCGCTAAAGAATAAGGTTCAAAGTTGATTGGGAAAATCTGACAGATTGTGGTAGGTTGATGTGCTGGCGTCTGTACATTACCAGTCGACAGCGATGCGGATGAATTTTTCGACGCTATTTTTTAGTTTCTGTATAGTTTTAGTTAAGTTAGAATTTAATTTTGTTATTTTTACTTTGCAACCAGAGTTTACTGTAAAGGTTTTGTATCACTGCCGTAAAATGTATTGTAATGTATAATGTATAAATAGCAATAAAGTACACAATATATTTATTAAATTATTACCTATTTCGATATTTTATCATGACGATCAAGCAATAAAAGATCCTCAACAAGTATTTAAATTCTAAAGGTAATACGCGTTCTTTTGACGCACCCTGGACTGGACTGGAGTAAATCAATCATTTGCCTATAAGCCTTTTCCCAGCTATGTTGGGGTTGGTTTCCAATCTAACTGGATGTAGCTGTTACATGGAGCAATAGACTAGTGACTATCTGACCTCCATAACCCAATTACTGGGTAACAAGATAAACTTTTGGCTCTCAAAGGGTACGTCTAAACTATTGCAGCAATTTGGAAATATATTATTAAAACCATTATATGTCTATGATTAAAACCGATAAATTCTGAGAATCGACTGTCATGATTTTAATAATTATTCCGCAACTGAAGATTTTTTCGTCCATCAAATATTTTTTTGCTTGTCATGTCAAAATTCGAATTCTGTTTAAATATTAATTGATTAGAAAATATTCTATTTTTTTGAAGTTCTGGGATTAGAAAATAAGATTTTAACAGCTGCAATCTATATCTACAAAGAAATAAAATTGAAGTGTGTTTGTAATGTCAACAGATGTTCTATGTCAAGAATTCCGTTTGGCTATGAATGTTGTCAAGCGTGCACATGCACTAAAACTTTTTAAAACCAAAACTTTATTTCGATTATTAAATCTCGACTTGAATATATATCAGATTTACACACACAAGCGTGCTTGTCGGGATACGTCACTACTACAATCAAAGCCGAACGGATTTCGTGAAATAGAATATCTGTACTAAATGCATATGACGGAGAAGGTATAGTGTGTCTCGTTATTATCAGCCATATTTAACTATTGTGGGCGTACAGTGGGTATGTGTTGGTTATTGCGCAATAGAAAAACCGTTTGCAGTTCAAATAAGATTATAATTTCACGAACAATTTAGTCACACTAGCAAATTACACACTGTAGGTACACGACACAACCAGATACGGAACGCTGGACAGTTTCTAAGCACATGTTGTCCGTACGATGTCCAATGTCCAAGTCCAAGTCCAAAGTGAGCTCCACATCGTCCTGTCGAGCTGTTTTCTAACCCCCACGGACTCTGTCAAGCGCCGCCGGGTGGCGCTAGCGTTCCGAATAGTCAAATGCATGACCGGATGCGACACATATTATAAAAGGTAGGATATACGGTAAGTACTTATAACCAAATAATTTATTTTTTATTTTTATGAGATGACCTTAGGGGCATCTCTCGTAATTTTAAGACCGTTGGACATTCGATATCAGTCTCAAACTCTTAAAAATACCTCTATTTTGCCTACATCTTTGACATTATTTGTTTGTCGCCGAGATAAGACTGCGACAAAATTTTGAACGCTTTAAATTACGAGAATTGCCTTTCTGGACGCATACCGCGACGGCTGATTCGAGGTGGCGCTGGAAAAGAGTTCCTGGAAGAACTTAGGGGATGCCGTTGCCCACCAGTGGAACTACTAAACGATACGACGGAACGAACGGATAGTCTAAACAAAAAAAAAATAGGCTGTCTGTTTCTTCCAGCTAATTACAGCTAATCTCCGAAACGGCTACACGGATTTTGATTAAATTTGGTATGGAGATACTTTGAACCCTGAGAAAGGACATAGGTTACTTTTTATCGTTATACCACGCGGGCGAAGCCACGGGCGGAAGCTAGTACAGAATAAACGATAGATGTCGTGGGACACCCGATTGGAACGGAATTCCTTTCGCGTTTTCACACTTAGCGAATGGGAGACAGTGTATGTTGACCGTCACGACACTTTTGTTAGGTACATTTGGCGAATGAGAACCGCTGTACTAATATACATAATAAGCTATGGTAACATGCGACCACGGGAAGGTACTTCCTTGTTTCATCGTTTTTCAATAGTCGGGTTTTAACTTTAAGGCGAAAGCGTCAGGGTAGCCCGCGAAATTCAAATTTTTTTATTTTTTTTTGGAATTTGCTGGTCAGTATTAAGTTGTACGTTGATTAATATATGAATCGCGGCCGTAAGAAATATGCGTTTACAGAATTATAATCATTTAAGTCATCAACACAACTCTCGAAGACCACGTAAGTCCAAAGAATAACTGTTTCATGAAATCATCATTCTTTGGACTTACGTGGTCTTAGAGAGTTGTGTTGTTGACTTTAATGATTATAATTCTGTAAACACATATTTCTTACGGCCGCGATTCATATATTAATCAACGTACAACTTAATGTTGACCAGCAAATTGCAAAAAACGTAAGAAAATTTGAATTTCGCGGGCTACCTTAGCGCTTCCCCCTTAAACTAATTTTTTATTTAATTATTATAGGGCTTTATTTCATTAATATTTACATTTTTGAAATGTGCTAATAAGCCCTTTCATTTGATACCCAACAAGGCACCGTCCCAAAATATTTATTTTTAAATTCATTACTTGATGTCCTCTAGAGGGCACCATATTGAATTTAGTGTGACGTCACATAGCCTTTAACCAGCGGACGGTCAAGACGCTTCTAACGATACCGCATTTGTCAAATTATTATAAATACTTTTGAAGTTATGAGGGAACAGATGAACATACATACATACCGGTCAAAATCATAACACTCCTTTTGGCTTCGCAGAAGTCGGGTGAAAAAAAGATGGTAACTACAGCTTTGAGCCGTTTGGGCGCATGAGTAGACGTTTGTCTATGTCTAGACATTTGTATGTTTCTTAATTTAGTACCTATATAGTGTACAACTGTAAATAGTTAGTTAAGAGATTAAGATAAAAAAGATCGCATTTTCATAAAAAAAACGTCATTTTTACACGTGTTAGTGACCCCGATTCGGCCGGTCCCCTCATTAGAACGGCTCCTGATAACATTTCTGGGTCTGGACCATCCGAAGTGCTCTCCAGACCTCTGACCTGGTCGCCACGCGTAGTAAAAACGTCAGTAATCTCCGACGATACGCTCCAAATTCTTTGAAGTTTGGACCACGATAAGACAATTTTGGCAACTTATCTAATGTAATGCCTTTTTGTCGTAGCCTTGTGGTAAACATGACGCAGACGAAGAACACACACACAAAAAAAATTACTAGTTGGGGGAAAACATGCGTCACATCTACGCAAAACGGCCATCGCTCAGCATAATGCTAAGACGCTTTTTTTTGGTGCGCGGTGGAAATCCTCATGGACTTCCTCCATCGTGGAGGTGACAGAGGGGCATGTCGGACTCTTACCGGCTAAACCCACCGCGGTGTTCCACCTCTGCCTGTGGCCGGGGGTGCGTGATTCGCATACGCATTCACCGCTCCCCCGACAAGCCTCGACCCGCTCCGTTCCTCAGCGGGTCCCACCTCCCCGTGCGGCTATTCCTATAATGGCCACTCTCAAGTGGTGCGCGTGGAACACTGCGACGCCAACTTGGACATGTCTGCTCGGACGACCGACGCCCCTAGTCACCTCTCATGGAGGTCGCAGATCATTTTGCGCTCTTCTCGGGCGCCCAGTGCGTCTCCTACGGGATGGGAGAGAGGATGCGGCTTCTCTCTCCCACTCAGCTGCCTCCTTTGCAGACATAACATCCTCGCAAAAGGAGGCAACTCCGTCCCATGCGCTCCCGTTCAAGACCATCGATTGAACGACGGCTGAGAGCGGGAGAACGCTCCCACCTATTGCCGCGATGCGATCACGGCGCAGCCCTGCCTAAGCTAGGCACTCCTCCAACGTGTGCTGCGCCATATCCTCCGGGCAAGCCACACAGTGGTCTGCTCCCGAAGTCCCGACCTATACGACATAGGAACCTCTCAAAGCAGCCGTGGCCAGAGAGTACCTGCGTCAACCAGAAGCTGAGGGCGCCATGCTGCCTCTCGATCCACGCCTTCATGACGGGTATTACATGACGGATATGCATGCTTAAATAAAGTGTCAGATAAAACGTAATTTGTACATAAATAGTGTGACATTGGATAACATTGCAAAACAAAACAAAAAAGACTGATAAAGTAATGAGAAGGACGCATGATAGACCTGCGTTAATTAATACGTAAAATAAAGAAATTCTTCGAAACGAGTTAGAACAAAAAACCCTGGTTTAAACGAAAGTGATCGGCAAGATAGAAGGGTAAAGACCTCGCGGTCGGTCACCTAACCGCTGGTCAGACCAAGTAACCGCCCTCACTGGACCCTCTGTTACGACCGCCCTGAGAGAAGCCGAGAACCAAACGAAGTGGAAGAACATCATCACCTGCCCAGCCTTTTCCCAACTATGCTGGGGTCGGCTTCCAGTCTAACCGGATGCAGCCAGTATTTTACATGGAGCGACTGCCTATCTGACCTCCACAACCCAATTACTAGGTAATACGATACCGCTTGGTAAGACTGGTTGTCAGACTTTTGGGTTTCTGACGACCCGTAACGGCTGTCAAAGATCCACAAATGACAGGCGGGATCAACGGCTTAAAGTGCTTTCCGAGGAAAGGAAAAAAAAAGTGAGAGGGTAACAAGGGTAGGTATGTAAAGATGGTCACCCATCCACGGACCAACCGCAGCAAGCGTAGCTTAACCTGATCTATCGAACCGTGCGGCTGTTATTATTTAGCCACAAGGAGAAGTGGAAGAACATTCATACTAATATTATAAATGCGAAAGTGTGTCTGTCTGTCTGTTACTTCTTCACGCTTAAACTGCTGAACCGATTTAGATGAAATTTTGTATAGAGAAATTATTATATTATTAGAATCTAATTGTGTTATTTTTATTAATTTATTGTTGATTATAGTTATATAAGTATGAAGTATAGAGATAGTTTGAGTCTTGGAAAAGGACAGGATAGTTTTTATCAGATATTCCCACAGGATCGACACTTATGCGCAGGGGCGGATCTACTTAAAGGCTTTTTGGGCTGCAGCCCAGGGCCCCGTGGATACAGAGGGCCCCCAACCGAACTGAAAACAATAGACGATATTGTCAATAATAAAAATTGTCTAGAATTTAAAAAAATCGGATCATAATAAAATGGCAATTGGTTGAGTAATTAGGTAAGGCCCCTAAGCAGTATTAGCCCAGGGCCCCACAAATTCAAGATCCGCCCCTGCTTATGCGGTTGAAACCGAACATCGGTTCGTTTATACTCTCTAAGACCACGTAAGTCCAAAGAATAACTGTTCCATGAAATCATCATTCTTTGGAGTTACGTGGTCTTAGAGAGTTGTGTTGATGACTTTAATGAAATTATAATTCTGTAAACACATATTTCTTACGGCCGCGATTCATATATTAATCAACGCACAACTTAATACTGACCAGCAAATTCCAAAAAACCTCAAAAAAATTGAATTTCGCGGGCTACCCTGGCGCTCGCGCTTACGACCACGAGACCATCGGGGCAGTTAATAAAACAAGACGATGATATAAACAAACATGTTCATAATGATATAAAATTTCCATTTTGATATCTTTTTCCAGATTCCGTTTATAAGTTCAAACAAAGATCAAACTACAAATCTATACTTATACTTATTACTTATTTACTTATACTTATATTATATATATTATTATATTTATATTTTTATATTAATTAATATTATAAAGCTGAAGAGTTTGTTTGTTTGTTTGGTTGAACGCGCTAATCTCTGGAACTACCAGTCGGATTAGAAAAAATCTTTTTGCATTTGATAGCCCAATTCTTGAGAAAGGCTATAAGCTATTTAACATCACGCTATGACCTTTAGAAACCGAGCAAAAAGAAAAAAAAGTCAGAAAAAACGCTGTTACTTCGTTTTTACGAAGTAATATTGCGGGCAGGCGATGCGACGGGGTGGGTCGGAGTAACAAGAAATTTCACGCGGCCGAAGTCGCGGGCAGAAGCTAGTTAAATATAAAACGTAGACTTTTATAGTTAATCTGTGGTAATACCAAAAAAATCTTATCACATTGTAAGAATTTGGGACAAGCTTTTAATGTAATTTTTGAATAATTTTCTCGAAAGGGTCAGAGTTCTCGTCACGCGGTGACGAAGCGAATTTTAAGAGGCGTAATATTTTTTTATCTTTACGCTTCGAAATGCGGTCATTGGCACGTGCAAGAATTATTCCGCGAAATAAAAATCATGTCTATCTCCATTTTATAAATTGATTATAATTTAACAGACGTTGATAAATAAGACTGATCTTACTTCTACACTAATATTATAAAGAGGTAAAATGTGTTTGTTTGTTTGTAGGTGGTAATCTCTGGAACTACCAGTCAGATTTGAAGAAATCTTTTTGCATTTGATAGCCCAATCCTTGAGGAAGGCTATAGGATTATTCAACATCACGCTAGGATTCTTAGGATCCGAGCAAAAAGAAAAAAAGTCAGAAAGAACACTTGAGAGAAACGAAGTAATTGTGCGAGCAGGCGATGCGATGCGATGCGACGGAGTCGTTCGGCGGAATAAGAAATTTTACGCGGACGAAGTCGCGGGCAGAAGCTAGTTTCGTAAACGTCACCGGGACAATATTCACGCTGTACCTCACAAAACAGCATTATATGCAAAAAGTTTTCTGGGAATGGCTCCAAAAAATAATATGATACCCACGACTATAAGACTTAGAATAATATTAACAAATTCAAAAGAATGTCAACAGATCTTATGGTTAAAAAAGCGTACTATTAACCCATTGGTGAATTCTTAACAGACAAGTTAAATAAATAATAATTAGATACTTATGTCAAATGTCCAATTTATTTAAGCTTAATTCTATCTAAGGGCAATTATATAATGTACCTAATTCGAATGATTAATTAATAGCATATATTTTAATTTGAATAATAATTTTAATAATACATGCATGAAAAATAATAAATTGGTAAAGTCCCTTAATTATTTTGACATTATATACTCTGACATTTGAATCTATGACATTCTTTACTTATTAATTTGAATTTATATTATTGTACAAGGTATTGTTTTTTGAATTTATGACATTATGTAACGGATTAATTGGATTTTATGAAATTGTATAACTATAATTATGAATTTTGCATGCCTGAATTGGTACAATATAGGGAACTGCGCATTCACTTAACATCTAGAAATGTATAATTTGTTCGTAATAACATAAAAATTCATTCAAAACTAAAGGAGAAAATCGTCTTTGAATAAAGCCAAGTGTATACATACTTATGCTCGTGAAGTCGTGACTGTACACAGTAACAGTATTACGTATACAGTATAAATTAAGCCGTGTCTCCTTCGCGTGTTTTTCCGAAACATTACACAAAAAAAAACTTTACACATAAACATATGTTTTCATACACGAGCTAGCCGTCTCCTGCGTATTAAAATATTTTTAGATTAATAACACATTTTGTGTAGATGTCGTAATGAGTTCCGAACTTCCGACGAGGAAGATGTCCTATATGAGTTTTAGCAATTATAGACTCGATATCGAGAAGACACCGATTTCGAGTCGGACCGTATTTACGACTTAGAAATCCATACTAATATTATAAATTCGAAAGTAACTCTGTGTGTCTGTCTGTATGTTACCTTTTCACGCCTAAATCACTGAACGGATTTCGATAAAATTTGGCAGAGACATAAATTGCATCCCGGGGAAGGACATAGGATAGTTTTTATCGAACTACCTCGCGGGCGGAAGCTAGTGTACCTAATATTATAAATTCGAAAGTAACTCTGTCTATCTGTCTGTATGTTACCTTTTCACGCCTAAAACCACTGAACTGATTTCGATAAAATTTGGCAGAGAGATAGATTGAATCCCGGGGAAGGACATAGGATAGTTTTTATCGACAAACCTCGCGGGCGGAAGCTAGTAATATTATAAATTCGAAAGTAACTCTGTCTGTCTGTCGGTATGTTACCTTTTCACGCCTAAACCACTGAACGGATTTCGATAAAATTTGGCAGAGAGGTAGAGTGAATCCCGGGGAAGGATATAGGATAGTTTTTATCGACATACCTCGCGGTCGAAGCCACGGGCGGAATCTAATTTTGACATATAATTAAGCTTGCTTTTTCTAAGCTTGAATACGAGGCTTTTGACTACGTTGTGTGTGTGTGTATTTTATGTCTATTTTTTTAATAATTTTTATTTGCCATGTGCGTTTTTGTTTGTGCAGAATAAACAAATTTTCTTTCTTTCTTTTCTTTCTATATGAGAGCTACGGATTGATGACCGGTTTGGGTTGGGCAATTTCCTTCATGTTTCTGAAACTCATTTTGAACAATTGGTTTTTCTTTTATAGTATACGGTCTGATGTGCAAATGTGGATGCGTCTAGAGTTGCGCGGTGCGCGCGGCTATTGAAAATGAAACAAACCCTTCTCCTCTTCACCCGCGCGGGGAATGTTGCTCATGCAGCTCAGAAAACAAAACCGTCGTGTTTTCATACACAAATGTGTACAGCCTTTTTGTTTCAATGTTTTTGTGTAATGATTCGAAAAAAAACCGCGCAGGAGACACGGCATACAAATGTAGAAATTTTATATAGAGTGATACAATGGGCGGTCTTATCGCTAAAATTACAAACCAGACGGCATGACGTTGTTGCCTTGGAAGGTGGATAGGCCTCTGGTATGGGACGCAACGTGTGTCGATACCCTTACGCCATCTCATGTTCCTGGCACGGCGGGCTGTGCTGGCGCCGCTGCTGCGACTGCTGAGACCCTCAAGCGACGCAAATACTCTAACCTTATGGGTAACTACAGCTTTGAGCCATTTGAGGTCGAAACGCTCGGGTCATGGGGCCCGAGTGCGCGTCATTTCTCGCCGGTTGGTCGATACTTCATACCAGAGGGCTGGGTCGTTCTTTGGCCAAAGAATTAGCATTGCCATTCAACGTGGCAATGCTGCCAGTCTTCTGGGCACGTTTCCGGATGACAGCGATGCGGACGAGTACTTCGACGCCTAAGTGTCCCTTTTTGGGTTCCGTACCCAAAGGGTAAAACGGGATACTATTACTAAGACTCCGCTGTCCGTCTGTCACCAGGCTGTATCTCATGAACCGTGATAGCTAGACAGTTGAAATTTTCACAGATGATGTATTTATGTTGCCGCTATAACAACAAATACTAAAAACAGAATAAAATAAATATTTAAGGGGGGCTCCCATACAACAAACGCGTGCGAGTCCGTCTCGCACTTGGTCAGTTTTTTTTTTATTTATTGATTGGTATAATATGTTAGTCATTTAATTTAGTATCTAGTGTAAATAGATATCTATACATATTTATACAATAAATATCTAAGTATTAATAGCTTTTTTTAGTTCTTGAAGCCGACCCAAACATACATAGTTGGAAAAAGACCAACCACCACCAACCACCCACCAACCAACCACCAACCAACCAACCAACCAACACCAACCACAACCACCAACTACCACCAACCACCACCAACTATTGTCTAGAAGCAAGTTACTGTTTTTCTAACTGCACAGACATCTGTGCTGCTGGGGAGTTTGTTGCGCCACTTCTTCTCCCCAGAGAAAGCACTAGGAAGTGGTGAAGGGCGGGCGTGCCGGGGGACTGTCTTTTGTAATTTTGACGTTCGAAAAGTGCTACAGTACCCGGCGATAAATATTGCACATCGACCTTTACCTTTTTTTGTATTTTATCCAAAGAATAAAAATAATTATCAAAAGAAGCAAATCATAATTGTTTTAACAGCTCCTAATAGATACCGGACTGTTTGTATTTCGTGCGACAGAGATAACGCTCTACGAAGCCGAAATTATAGCCGATTGTCTCTTTCCAAAGGTCGATGTGCAATATTTATCGCCGGGTACTGTAATTCTCAGCCTAAATTGAATAATTGACTTTTAATTTGGATTTGCTAGGCAAATTGATTGATGTATGGCACCATGATTCCAACCGATACGAGAAATCATCACATCATCATCATTTTCCCAACTATGTTGGGGTCGGCTTCCAGTCTAACCAGATGCAACTGAATAGGTACCAGTATTTTACATGGAGCGACTGCCTGTCTGACCTCCACAACCCAGTTACTAGGTAAGACGATATTATACCCTTATCCGACCGATATGAGAAAATAAGTAAAAAATAATCGAAAAATCTTTCGTCTTTTTTAAATCTAAAGTTACATTATAAAAAAACATAATGAAATGGCTTCTCGCCGTAACATGTCAAGTCAAGGCAAAAGAAAAAATATATCTCGTGGTACCGAGATTATGCCAGCTGGGAAAAATGGCCCTTATGGCAAACATTTAGAGATGAGATTTGCTAAGCAAAGGGCGCTGTCCGTAAATAGTTTTGCTATTACGCGCGTTGGGCATGAGGCTATGAAGTACGCGGGTTATGAAAAGGGCGGCCTGTCTTCAAGGCGATGTGGAAGCGAATTCTAACAAATGTTGAAAATGACAGTTTCTAATGAGGGTTTTCTGAAATGACGTTCGCCAGGTGGCAGCACTGGCACGTCAGGTCCAGACATCTGTCAAAGAGCCTATATTTTCTTTAGTCATGACTGAATGATGAACGAATGAATGAATCGAATGATGAATGTCATCATATATTTTATATTGGAAGACCTCTTGTCAAAGTGGTGCCAACTGGTGCCGTAAATTTTCACGAAAACCCCCATCGGGTAAGTAATACACTATCAATCACAATTTGCGGGGTAATTGAGTAAAGGCTCGTTCACACAGGCGCGACGCGACACGCGACACAAAGGCACCGCAAGTCGCGCAACGAGCGGTGCCTTTGTGTCGCGCGCGATTCGCGTCGCGTGTCGCGCCTGTTTGTAAGAGCTTTAACACTATCAGTAGCAATGGTTTTCATTTTGACACTTTAAAAACATACGTTCCGTTATTCACGTTGTTGAGCACTGAGCAGATACATTTTTCGAACACATGAGGCAATGTCTTTCAAAATGATTCAGAACGTTTTGAACGATATTGCTAATCCATTGCTATTGGAAATATTTATTTCTGTAAATTAAAATGATAAGTAAGCTAATAATAACTTTCTAATACCTAATCATGTAATTAAGAAAAATTAAATCCTAACTTAACTAAAACTATACACAAACTAAAATATAGCGTCGAAAAATTCATCCGCATCGCTGTCGACTGGTAATGATAGAGCTACCTACTTTTTAGGGTTCCGTACCCAAAGGGTAAAAACGGGACCCTATTACTAAGACTCCACTGTCTGTCTGTCCGTCTGTCACCAGGCTGTATTTCATGAACCGTGATAGCTAGACAGTTGAAATTTTCACAGATGATGTATTTCTGTTGCCGCTATTACAACAAATACTAAAAACAGAATAAATATATATATTTAAGGGGGGCTCCCATACAACAAACGTGTTTTTTTTCGGCGTTTTTGCCTTGTGGTACGGAACCCTTCGTGTGCAAGTCCGACTTGCACTTGGCCAGTTTTTTTTTAATATTCTTAGGAAAATGAAATGAAATTGTTGATTGTTTCCTGATGAAACTTCGCGTAAATATCGCGTGTATCTTGTTTAAAAGTACCTAAAACAATATCTATGTAATCTCAAAAAAAAAACTGTGTGGCACTCCGGGAGTGCCGACAGAAGTGAAAACTTGAACAATTACGTGTGTATTTTGTGAATCGTCTTATAAACAAAACACGCGCGGTACCGGCTACGGCCATCCGTCTTATGAATTTTCGATCAGCCGGTCGATTCTGTTAGAATCTCACCGTGAGAAGATAGGTGAAGTGAGCTGTCATTTCATCTAATGTTATGGATTGACACTAATCACAGCTCACTTTATTTAAATACCATTACAAAAAAAAAAACCATTACAAAAAAGTCTAAAACGCCGCTAAAGAAGTTTTCACTTCAAAAATAACCCGCCATCTTTGTGGCCCGAAAATTACGGAAATTGACGAGCGCTGCCGAACACAAACGATCGATGTTTACAGCGCTAATCTTTACAAAGCATACATGGAAAATATCTATTTTTAATATTGTCAGCCATGCTTGTTATATATGATTCCAACATTTGTCATTTACTTGGTATATTTTAATTTATTAGGACATGGCTTTGAAAATAAGCAAATGTTAGTCTCCTACGGTCACGGTCACTTGCTCTCGAAGAGAGGTCTGTGCAGAGGTAACATTATAGGGTGCAGGTTATGTATGTATGTCTGTCACGGAAACATTTTTTGGAGGCAAAAGTATTTTAACACATTGAGAGTGTATTTAAGAGAAGAGAAGAAGAGAGGGGCCAGTGGCTAAATAATAACAGCCGCACAGGTCGATCGATCAGGTTAAGCTGCGCTTGCCGCGGTTGGTCTGTGGATGGGTGACCCCTCCGTGCCTCGGAAAGCACTTTAAGCCGTTGGTCCCGGCTGTCATTTGTGGATGTTTGACAGTCGTTACGGGTAGTCAGAAGTCAGAAGTCAGAAAGTCAGACAATCAGTCTTACCAACGGGTATCGAATAGTGTTACCCAGTAACTGGGTAGTGGACTTCAGATAGACAGTCCCTCAATGTACAGACGCCAGCACATCAAGCTAAATTTCAAATTTTCCCAATCAACTTTGAACCATACACCTTAGCGATAAAGTTGAAAATCTATTAAAGAAGTTTGACAGATTGTAGTAGCTTCATGTGCTGGCGTCTGTACAATAAACTTACTTTCTGATATTTATCTGATATTTAGCTGCATCCAGTTAAACTGGAAGCTGACCACATAATGTTTGGAAAAAGGCTAGGATTAATTGTCTGTCAGTCGTGCATTTATTTCCCGATTTTTTACTGAGAAGTTTTACGATATAAATTACATATTCTTGAAAGTTTTAACGGGTTAACACGATGTTTTAAACAACATAAAAAAGCGATAACATTTAAAAATAGGTACATCATTTTGAAACACATGGTTTTTTTTTAAAGAACGAACGCTTTGTATGATTTTGAAAGGTTAAGTATTTAATGTTTTTTTTTTTTTGTAATTTGAAGTTTATTTTCAAACAAGATAATATTTACATAATAGATGCTAACAGACTTAAAAGAAAAAATAATAATATGTACAAGTATCTAAAAAAATATATACATATACATAGTTGAAAAAATCAAAAGAGCATCAATAAATTCGTGCGCATCGTTGTCAACAGGAACTGCCGGTCGATTCTGTAAAAATCTCACCGTGAAAACTTAGGTGAAGTGAGTTTGTTTTTGTTAGGAATTGACACTATTGACAGCTCACTCCACGCTCACTTCACCTAAGTTTTCACGGTGAGATTTTTACAGAATAGCACCGCTGTGCCCAAAAGGTTGGCGGCATTGCCAATTTGCCACGTTGTATGGCGATGCTGATTCTTTGGCCAAAAAATAGGCTCGTATCTTTTGATTGCGTTGACTTAGAAGTTTGATTTTTTCACTGCTTCAAGGGATTGAAGCCATGAGTATTTCATAATAATTTCAACGTGATATCTCCACGCGTTCCTGAGAAAAAGGGTCTTGACAGACGGACAGACAAGACGGCCAATGTAGTGATCTTTTATGGGTTCCGTTTTTCCTTTTGAAGTACAGAACAGTAAAAAACAGCTATTTCATAGAAAAGTACAGACGCCAGCACATTGTCGTTGCGCGTGCAAAAGTCGCTATGTGTTTTTAGTGAACTTATTTGAGCTATATGAATTATAACATTTAGCGTGTTTATACGGAACTTTCGATGTATGAATATCACATAGCTACATTCCTTAACTCTTTAAATATTGCACTTATCACATAGCTGTTTATGCAGTATGTGTGTATTGAAATAACGATTAAAACTGCATAAAGAACCGAAAATAACTAAATAACACATAGCGGCTTTTGCACGCGCAACGACGACATCAAGCTACCCGAAACTGTCAAATTTTCCCAATCAACCTTGAACCTTATGTTTTAGCAATAAAGTTGAAAATCTATTAAAGAAATTTGACAGATTGTAGTAGCTTGATGTGCTGGCGTCTGTACAAAACCTACGCGGTCAAAATATAATGAAACAACAATTTTTTTTTTAATTACCTACCGACAAAAAATATCAACGTAAGTAAATAAAAATCTGTATGCTCAACAATGTGAATAACGCAGTGAATTTTGTTGAACTATCCAAATGAAACCTATTGCTACGTAAAGGCTCCTTCAAACAGGCGCGACACGCGATGTAATCGCGCGCGACACAAAGGCACCGTCGCGCAACGAGCGGTGCCTTTGTGTCGCGCGCGATTAGGTATATCGCGTGTCGCACCTGTTTTAAGGCTCGTACACACAGGCGCGACGCGACACGCGACACAAAGGCACCGCAAGTCGCGCAACGAGCGGTGCCTTTGTGTCGCGCGCGATTCGCGTCGCGCGTCGCGCCTGTTTGCACGATCCTTGAAGGAGCCTTAAGGCTCGTACACACAGGCGCGACGCGACACGCGACACAAAGGTACCGCAGTCCGCAAGTCGCGCAACGAGCGGTTTCTTAGTGTCGCGCGCGATTCGCGTCGCGCGTCGCGCCTGTTTGCAGGAGCCTTTAACAGTGTTACGCAATTACCCCGCTGATCCCTTCCTTCCACGCCAGGCCAAGTTTTAGACATTGATTGCCGCAGAGATGAGATGGCAACCTAGATTTTGAACGATTTTAATTACTTTTATGAACGTTCGAATAATTCTAATCTGAGTAACAATCTGCTAAATGTGCCTACCTCAAATTTTCCTACATTTTTGACAAGTTTTCGACATTTATTCCCTCCAAGATGAGATTGGATTTTGAACGTTTCTAATTACGGAAATTGAGCTGCTATCCGTTGACGAATCTGATAAAAGAACAGGGAGCCTAAAAAGGTCACTTTGACAGAATCATAAAAGGATAAAATTATGAATCACTACCTGGAGTATTATGTGTCTCTTAGTCTGTGCTAAATAAATGTATTTTCTTTCTTTCTTTCTTTCTTTCTGACCCAGCAAACGTTATTTTCCCATATAGATTATTTCTAGGAATTTTTTTTTAGTTCGATAAAAAAAAATAGATAGTAGCCGATTCTCAGACCTACCCGATATGCACACAAAATTTCATAAGAATCGGTCAAGCCGTTTCGGAGGAGTATGGTATCTAACATTGTGACAAGAGAATTTTATATATAAGACTAGCTTCTGCCCGCGACTTCGTCCGCGTGAAATTTCTTGTTACTCCGACCCACCCCATCGCATCGCCTGCCCGCGCTATTACTTCGTTTTTGCTTAGCATTCTTTCTGACTTTTAATTTCTTTTTGCTCGGCTCCTAAAGGTCATAGCGTAATGTTAAATAGCCTATAGCTTTCCTGAAGAATTGGGCTATCAAATGCAAAAAGAATTTTTCAAATCCGACTGGCAGTTCCAGAGATTAGCGCGTTCAACCAAACAAACAAACTCTTCAGCTTTATAATATTAGTATAGGATAATGGACAGTTTACTGTTAAGTTAATCATATCAAATCCCATTGGTGAAGGATTTTTCAGTTATTTTTTTTTGTCTGTGCTAAAATATCAGTCAATCCATTCCGAATCCAATCCCAATCTCTTTGATTATACCTACGCAGTGCAGCGAAAAAAAGAAAAACACGGACTGTCTTCGCCATATTGTGAATCTTAATGTTATCCTTTTATGATTCTGCCAAAGTGACCTTTTTAGGCCCCCAGATTTTTGCACGTAGATAAATTTACTTGCTCACTGCTTAGGAAGTGAGACTGAGAGGTCAGTGGTGGATATGGCCCCGATTTATGAGTTGTAAGTCCCAGTTTACAACCCAGCACCGTAATTACGTAACACAATCTGGATGATATCGCTAACCAATGAGGGTTTTCTGAAATGACGTTCGCCAGGTGGCAGCACTGACACGTCAGGTCCAGGCATCTGTCACAAAAGCCTATATTTTCTTTAGTCATGACTGAATGATGAACGAATGAATGAATCGAATGATGAACGTCATCATATATTTTATATTAGAAGACCTCTTGTCACAGTGGTGCCACCTGGCGAACGTCATTTCAGAAAACCCATTACAACAACAAACAATCAGCGCCCTAATTGCGTACCTAACACAATCTGGATGATATCGCTAACCAATTGCTTAATAAATTATGTTCGTAATACTTATCTGCTTAACAACGTAAATAACGCATAGAACTATCAAAATCAAAGCCATTGTTACTGAAAGTGTTTTACGCAATTACCCCGCTGGACTCCTATTTGGTGCAACTTTGAGATGCACACCGCACTTTGTATACTTATCATTCATTATTTTGATTATAGTATGTCATAGTGTCACTTAATTTCTGTAGGTATGATGTCATTTTTTATTTTTTACATATTTATGTAATTTGTTATCATTAAATTGTGCTTTTGTGTCATTGAGTTATAATGTAACTTTTTTTTTTTATTTGAAATGGGCTTGCTCTTGACTCTAGTCTAGGTCAGAGACAAATACAACAAAGACAGATGACAGAGACAAAGTCTACGATGGAGTGAGCTCACCCAGAAGAAGCCTGTTCACCTAAATATCTATCTTCCACTGGATGTGCGGCCTATGTACCGAAGGCTTAACGAGTTTGCAGCGTACAATTTTTAAAAAGCAAAATCATCTAATATTAAAAAAAAAAGTCTATAAAACTGTACGTCATGCCGCCGGCTATCGATTCGATTTTTTTTTTTCTTGATCCACGCAGACGCAAAGATATAAAAAATTTTACAGCCACCCCATTTCGCCTCCCTATCTCAAAAACCGGTGCCAAGGAATAGGATATTAAAATTTCTAGGGCGAGTTTTGTATGTCTATGCTCATGTGACATTTTGAAAGTAAACGGGAGAGGAATTTCGTTTTTTTTTTTTGTGTTGATTTTGCCCGGTTGATAGTAATAAGTTCGGCCCCTTTCGCTTTGGCGAAATATTAATGTAGGTAGGTACTATTTGTATCGGTAAGGTAGACACGACGACAGATCAAGCTTTACATTTTCAGCTTTAGCTAATAAAATAAAATAAAGTTTATTTGGAACAACTTAAGTTTGCAATTCACAAAGGAAAACTCCACAAAAGTAAAATATTGTGGCGCGGCTATCAACGCCCAACTCAAAATATATACAAAGACATTGTTCCAGAGTTCCCAAAGAAAGATAATTAGTAACTATGTAATTGAAGGATTACAAAAATTTCTAGAAGGGATAAAACAGAGAATAGAATGTACTGTATGTGGTGGTTACTATGAGAGGGAAGGTGGGGTGAAGTGTGTATGCGTGTGTGTGTATGTTTACCGTGTTTATGATACCATAAGTAGCTCAGTTTGATCATAAGACAAGGATTTAAGAGGGAAGCTCTAAAGTAGCCTGCGAAATTCAAATCGTACGATTTTTGCAATTTGCAGCTCAGTGTCTGGGTCTACGTAGATTATAATATGATTCGCGGCTGTAAAAAAATATGTATTTATATAATTATATGGAATTAATTATATAGGCGCGACACGTGATTTAATCGCGTGCGACACAAAGGCATCGCTCGTTGCGCGACTTGCGGTGCCTTTGCGTCGCGCGCGATTTTATCGCGTGTCGCGCCTGTTTGACGGAGCCTTTAAGTGGTCATACTCGTAGTTAATTAGGGCCCTGGATACCCAACTAGCAAAAAGTGGTTTTTAAACTATCCTAGAACCATCATTTATCGAGGATTATATGAGGCTTTTATCCGCATATAAGTTGCGAAAAGGGCCCACATTATAAGTCTACTTTTACTTATAACGTATTTATATTAGACCGCTGAAATGTCATATACGCCCATATTGCTCCTGTAATTGAATTACGTCAATACAATTACTCCTGTAAATCTCACTATAAGTAAAATATAGTAAAAAATTAGATTAATACGCGCCTAGAAATGTTTCTATAAGCTCATATGTTGCGAACAGTCGAAGTGACTGTATCGCACATTGTTGTGCTCTGTAAAAAATATTTTTAACATCTTGATGGTATTTATATTATTCATGTCAACCATAGTAGAAAAATTGTTGTCAAATTGTTAGTCTTAATTATAGCTTATTCATATGGGAACTTGAATTTTCTGTGAAATCTATCATGGCTTCGATAAAAATTTTAAAGCGCCTCTTAAAATTTGCTTATTTACATTTTAGTTTTAATTAATATTAGATAAATATTATGAAGGCAGCTGCCATTTTCTTGGTGAGCATTTCCAAGTGTGACATAGTGCTAAAATAAGTATTTTTAGCATTTCCAAGTGTGACATAGTACCAATATAAGTATATTGGTTCTATATTGGGTTATCTCAAAACCGAAGAAGATTCGCCATTGTTACCAATTAGGGTTCCGCAATGCCCGATGAAAATCGATTGATATTTATAAATAAGTAAGTTACAGGAATATTTTAAGGGTTTGTTCTACGTGCTAGGTTAAACATTGTTTTTATTTAATATAATTATATAAGAGGTTACCGACGATTTAAACAAGACTATGCCGATGTTCCTGGATATCGATCGATTTTTAACCAAAATAGATTTCCGATCTTTAAAGAACTTAAAATGGCCTTAGAGTGTTACACATTTCTTGTTATCGGCGATATGTCCCGGTTGTCACAGCGTGGTTTCTACATATTTACACTAGAGATTAACATTTTACTCAGAATCAAGAGCACATCTGATCATTGCTATATCAAGATTGGTTTTGATGTGAGAATTGTTCTACTTAAGCAGTTTATGATCACTTCCCAAGAGACGAATGTGAAATTTGTAACTAGTCTAATCTGATGTCTGGGCAATATTACACAAATGTTGATGGATCTCCTTCAATTACACAAAAGATAGATAGATAGATAAAACGTTTATTTAGTGCAACAATAGGAACATGTATGGTAGCAACTACGATAAATTAAAAAGAAGTCGTTTACTAGGAGTTCATGGTACTTTCTTGACCATCTCAAATCGACAGCATAATTTTATTAATACTCGCAGGTTCGCCCGATCACGCGCATCGTTGCTAAACTTCAATAACATGGCTTTGTGGTTCGGGGAATTCCCAGTTTTTTAAAAAATAACGCAGTTCTAAATTTTTGTTATATGTAATCCGAAAGTTCTTTCTTATTATCGCTTTCAATATCGCTCAAAGATTTGGTACTTTTGTTATCCGAACCTCTTCCATCTAAAGTAGTACTACAATTATCTTGTCCGGAACCCTCCCTAGAATTAGCGATGCGGTCTTCACCAGTTAAATTAAAAAAATCGGTGCTGAAAAAATCAAAATGGCTGATGTCAAATCCTACAATGGAATTTGCAAAACTATATAAATCGTGTTTTCACCTGTACTGGTCGTTACAAGCAAAAGTGGCTTCTTAAGAGTTTTAACCAGGATTCTTTGAGATTTCTTGGACAATAACACTACTGTGGAATGCCTATATAAATATGTCTAGGTTTAAAACGGCGTACGATAAATCGATATAGAGAACAATTTATCCTACCGAGTGCTGTATGCTGTGTAATCTTGGTGATTTATTGTTTTTAAAATATGGATATGAAATTCATTTAACACTTACTTTTAAGCATATGTAAAACCAAACCATAAATGATTTACAGTAATTTAACTTTAATTTACTTATATTGGCCATAAAATATTAGCTTATATGAGGTTATAAGTAAAAATAACAAGAGTAATTGCTCCTCAGTGCATATATTCCTGGTACATGCTCCTACAGGAGTATTAGGATTTAAATGGTCCGCAGACGTTATCTTATAGGCGCATATAAGTCCGAGTTACCAGAGTTATTACTCTTGAGTGCAATTACTCTTGTTTCATGCTTTCATAGGAGTCTTGATCCTATGTTTGTCAGGAAATATGATCCCGTATACCGATATAAGTACAAATTATAGGATTAAGTGTACTTGAGTAAAACCAGCATGTATTTATGCTGTTAAAAGCGTAGTAGCAACCACCAAAACCATCATCGGAGCTTTATAAGTCCATGTAGCATTATAAAATCGCCATCCAGGATTATTTTGCTAGTTGGGTAGTTAGCCAGTATATTACTTCTAGCTTAAAAGACTAGTTTCGTGTAACCCGGGCTTAAGGAGAAAGCAAATTATCAACAAACAAACTTTCAAATCGTCTTTTTCAACCAAGCAAGCTGTTGCTACAGCCAAGAGGTTAGGTTTTAATGGGCAATCGAAAGGTCGCGGATACATATCGTGGAACAAGTTATGGTGGACCAGCATAGAGCTATTCACAACCATCCGACAGGTTATCGTATCGAAAATGTCACATTTCGATTATAACCAGCCGATCGATTCTGTAAAAATCACACCGTGAAAACTTAGGTGAAGTGAGTTTGTTTTTGCTAGGAATTGACACTGTTGACAGCTCACTCCACGCTCACTTCACCTAAGTTTTCACGGTGAGATTTTTACAGAATATCAATCAGTGGACCCCTTTTTTATATCGCGTGTCGCGCCTGTTTGTAGGAGCCTTTATTGAAGCTAACTCAAAAATCACTCATCAGTACTTGACCAAAATATGCAACCACCATATAAATTATACTACAAATTTTTCAATCGTTTTATAAATGACGTATTCTAGGTAACAAATATAAAAAAAATAATCCGAATTGAGAACCAGGCGGTTCTTAGTAATAGGGTCCCGTTTTACCCTTTGGGTACGGAACCATCTCCTTTTTAAGGGTTTCGTACCCAAAGAGTAAAGAGGGACCCTATTACTAAGACTCCGCTGTCCGTTTGTCACTCTGTCCGTCTGTCACCAGGCTGTATCTCATGAACCGTGATAGTTAGACAGTTGAAATGTAAGTACACAAATGATGTATTTCTGTTGCCGCTATAACAACAAACACTAAAAACAGAATAAAATAAATATTTAAGGGGGGCAAACCCATATAACAAACGTGTTTTTTCCGGCATTTTTGCCTTGTGGTACGGAACCCTTCGTGTGCGACTCCAACTCGCAATTGGCCAGTTTTTTAAGTCTGTTAAAACTAGCCTCGTGGAACCCGGCTATTATTAGCGTTAGTTTAAAGGTCGGCTGTTTGACTTTCAGGTTAACATTTTACATAACTAAGTACTTACTTTGCTTAAATTAAAGCAATTAATTAATCCGCTGGCAACTTGTCACTTCTTAAGATAGCTATCAACATTTCAGTTTTGGCTTTGAGTTTAATTACTTAACCCAAAAAAAAAATGTTAATTTGACAATTTCAGTTCGTGTTCGAGTACCTAGTGTTTCTGGAAAAATCGGCCTTATTGCAGAACGCTCGGCATCATAATATTACCATAATATAAAATGTCATCGTCGAAGCGGCATAGCTACAGGCTATAAAATAAAAAAAATATATAAAAAAGTTGGGTCAGGCTGTAAAACGGAGCCTGATATCCAAGGAGGGAATAAAAAAAGAAAAAAATAAAAATGCCGTAAAAAGGCATCGGCGGGTAATAGAAGCGCACGGGGGAGTGGGGCGCGGGGGGAGGCTGTTCCGCGAAGTTCAGCCGCCAATTCGAAAAATCGATCACACGGCGCGTGTGTGGACCGTTTTGAATTTCGAATACTTACAAAATTCTGTAACTTTCGCGTCATTGCTAATTTTAACCCTATGTTTACGGCTATAAAGTTTATTTTCGATTGTTGTTATTGGTGTTGGGTATGTGTGCGTGCCACACGGACGGGCAAGATACCAAAATATTAATGGCGGACGTCCCGCCAAAATAGATTTTTTTGAGTGTGTTGGATATCGTACTTTAGTACGTACGTGAGGGCCACAACAGCTGCATATTTTTCACAGTCCGCCGTTTGTTTGAAGAGGACGAAGTTTATGTTTGCTTGTGTTTCTACTTTTTTTTTTAATTTGTTATCTGTAGCGGAAGTTTACTTATCTTGGAGCCTTATCTTGTTGCTATGGTTAACATAAAAGCATGTGTTTTTTCTTTAAATTATTTACTTGGTATAGCAATCTCTTTCCTATTTTTCCGATGATTCGAAGTCTTATCTTTATTATGACTTTATCAGCACTTCTCTCAGTTCTTCCTACCTTCCCGGACTTCTTTTCGATCTGTTTACCTTCACAGTTTTTGAGAGCAGTGGTGATTATTAATTTACACAAAGTAAAGCACCTGTCTGGCTTCGAACCTACGACCAACGAGCTCGTAAGTCGCGGCCGTTGCCACTGGGCCATCACGGCTCTTTTAACTTCTCTTCCGGACCTGGGACGATTATGACTAATTTGACTTCTCTTTTTTTTATTTGAAATGGGTTTGCTCTTGACTCTAGTCTAGGTCAGAGATGACACAGACAAAGTCTACGATGGAGTGAGCTTACCCAGAAGAAGCCTGTTCACTCCTACTTTAAAGAGATTCGGGTTGTATGCACTCGGAAACACAGACGCTGGTAGAGAGTTCCACTCTTTTGCTGTGCGCATTTTAAAGGACATTTGAAAACGCTTAGTGCGAATTGGTGGAATAGCAACTAGGCAGGGATGGTAACTTGCAGTGCGTCTGGATGTCCGAAGGTAGAAGGGGGCCGGTGGAATGAGGTTGTGGAGTTCTTGGGCACACTCACAGAAGTACAATCTGTAGAAACCGACAAGCAGGCAACCTTGCAACCTTATGCTCCTCTTTCTTTTTTTTCCTGTTTCGCCAAGAGCTCAGCCATTTTTAGCATTAAAATACCTCATGTCATACTGTAGATAAAGTCTGTCAGTGATTTGGTAGCGAGGCTGACTATCCAGGGAGCATCATATACTCTCTAATTCCGTCAACGAATATACGGGTTCGTCGAAAGTTATTTGGTACAGACGCCAGCACATCAAGCTACCCGAAACTGTCAAATTTTCCCAATCAACTTTGAACCTTATGCTATAGCAATAAAGTTTGAAAACCTATTAAAGAAATTTGACAGATTGCAGTAGCTTGATGTGCTAGCATCTGTACATCAGAATGAACCCAACTCCCGATTTATTGAATATAATATTAAACCCATACTAATATTATAAATTCAAAAGTAACTTTGTCTGTCTGTATCTTAGAGCATTAAACCAACGTCTGTATGTTACCATTTCACGCCTAAACCACTGAATGGATTTCGATAAAATTTGGCAGAGAGATAGATTGCATCCCGGGGAAGGACATAGGATAGTTTTTATCGACTTACCGCGCGGGCGAAGCCGCGGGCGGCAGCTAGTTTGAAACAAATGCTTTTGAGTTTGAGTTTTGTCAAACCGTGTTGACTTTAATTCTCAGTTCGGACCCCGAAGTAATCTTATGTCCGTACTTGATAGATACGGGGTAGCTAACGCCGTAATTTAGGCCGAAACTACGGATTTCTTGCTAATATAGTAGACCCCCTGAACATCACACTAATTGCGTAACACATTATTAATCTCAATCTGAGAGATTTACAGGAACTAAACACAAAAAACGCAAGTTTAAAAAACAATAAAAGTATAATGATTGACTACTTAATAAAATCAGAGTAAACAAAATCAGAAAAATATATGATATTCTTCAGGATATAGGTATATATGCCAGGTAGATAGTGTGTTGAAAACATAATACAACTAATTTCCCTTGTATTTGTATGTATTATAATATACAGGGTTATTGTTAAAACATTAACAATCTCTTAAGAGGTCATTGTAGTCATCATTATGAACAACTTTTACTATGGGTACACAACAGAAATCGCGAAAAAAAAAATCAGCTGTACCCTACATTTATGTTAGTTTAGCTCGTCAAAATGTAGGGAACAGCTGATTTTTTTTTCGCGCCCACTCCTTCTCACAGAGTGGAGGCCTGGGTCCCAGCAGTGGAAATGTTATATACAGACAATGCTGTAAATAAACAAATCTCTCGAATTCTCACAAACATCAATACAGTACCCGGCGATAAATATTGCACATCGACCTTTTTACACAAAACCATTTTATACAAAGAATAAAAATAATTATCAACAGAAGCAAATCATTGTTTTAACAGCTCCTAATAGATACCGGACTGTTTGTATTTCGTGCGACAGAGATAACGCTCTACGAAGCCGAAATTAGCCGATTGTCTCTTTCCAAAGGTCGATGTGCAATATTTTTCGCCGGGTACTGTAAATACAGCTAGAGCCCGCAATGCGAAAAATTAATACAACAAATTAAATAATTTGGAAAGCTTTCACCAAAGGTTATCTGGTTACAACGCATTAACGCATTCTCTCCGGTGCGTTATGGTTAATAATAAATAACCAAAAAGTTTAAAAGTGACAATTAAAAGCAGGGCATAGCGGTTAGTGAACCGCGGTAGGGTTGCTACAATGATGAATCATCTGCCTAGCCTTTTCCCAACTATGTTGGGGTCGGCTTCCAGTCTAACCAGATGCAGTTGAATACCAGTATTTTATATGGAGCGACTGCCTATCTGACCTTCACAACCCAGTTACTGAGAAATACGATACCTCTTGGTAAGACTGGTTGTCAGACTTTCGGGCTTCTGACTACCCGTAACGACTGTCAAAGATCCACGAATGACAGCCGGGACCAACGGCTTAACGTGCTTTCCGAGGCATGGAGGGGTCACGGCATGTAAAGATGGTCACCCATCCACAGACCAACCGCGGCAAGCATAGCTGATCGACCTGTACAACTGTTATTATTTAGTCACGGCCCCCTGAAGTGAAAACTTAAAAATTATGAAATAACGGTGGCTTTTTTTTGTATTTTCTAATGTAATACTTATCAAAAATTAAAATGTCATCATAAAGGCTCCTACAAACAGGCGCGACGCGCGACGCGAATCGCGCGCGACACAAAGGCACCGCTCGTTGCGCGACTTGCGGTGCCTTTGTGTCGCGTGTCATGTCGCGCCTGTTTGAAGGAGCCTTAATTTGTAAATTAAAATTATTAATAACAATATACAGGGTAGCAGGAATATCCATGCGCAACCAGCGGGGTAATAACGTAAAGGCTCCTACAAACAGGCGCGACACGCGTATATAATCGCGCGCGACACAAAGGCACCGCTCGTTGCGCGACTTGCGGTGCATTTGTGTCGCGCGTGATATTATCGCGTGTCGCGCCTGTTTGAAGGAGCCTTTAGACACTATCAGTAGAAATGGGTATTATTTTGATAGTTCAACAACACTCATTGCGTTATTTACGTTGTTGAGCAGACACATTTTTCGAACATATGAAGCAATGGATTAGGAATATCCTTCAAAATGAAAAAAAAAAATGAATGAAATTGATAGTGCATTCGCAATTAGGGTGGTGAATGTGGTGATCGCAGTTACTTAACTATTTAGTATTTTTAGAACAAAATAGTAACTATTTGAGGCTCACAAAAAGGGCCCAATCATTATATCGTAGCATCATGCTGAGATAGGAGCCTTTTGGCCTCGTATAGGACTTTTGGACAGCCCTGTCTCTAAAAAAACATCTGTGACTCAAATCGTTAACCCTTTCCTCTGGGCTATTGACCTAAACTAAATATTGTTCAGTTTACTTTAAGGGGCTTACAGGACCTAAACGCAAAAAACCGCAAGTCTTAGAAACAATAAAAGTATAATAAATTATGATCGACTACAGCCGGTCGATTCTGTAAAAAACTCACCGTGAAAACATAGGTGAAGTGAGTTTGTTTTTGCTAGGAATTGACACTATTGACAGCTCACTCCACGCTCACTTCACTTAAGTTTTCACGGTGAGATTTTTACAGAATAGAACCGCAGTAAACAAAATCAGAAAAATATATGATATTCTTCAGGATATATGCTAGGTCTAGATCGTTAGCTAGGTTAATTTGATACGATAGAAAAAAATCATGAACATACATCTAAAAACTTTCTTTTTACAATAAAAACTATACTAATATACTTTATTTGTCATATTTATTCTACAAGCAACACACTAAAATACTACCTAGTGTTTTAATTTTTTCGTCCAAACAATAGATTTTTTGTAATTAAATAATTGCTTCATATTTTGCAATAATAATTAATTACCAGCGTTGTGCCATCGCGCTTCTCTTTCTTTTCTATGCAGTCCGACAGTGGTAGACCGCGAAATTCAAATTTTTTTACGTTTTTTGCAATTTGCAAGTCAGTGTCAGATTGTATCTTGATTAAAATATGATTCGCGACAATAACAGGTACATATTTAGGGAATTATAATCATTAGAATCATTAATATATCTTTCTAAGTTAGATTTCTACCACCAACCACCAATCTCTTATGGAAAAGTGTTAGTGGTAGAAATCTAACTTAGAAAGATGTATTATTGATTCTAATGATTATACTTCTCTAAATATGTACTTGCTATTGTCGCGAATCATATTTTGATCAAGATACAACCTGACACTGATCTGCAAATTGCAAAAAACGTAAGAAAATTTTAATTTCGCGGTCTCAACTACCCATTCACCTTAAACTACGACAACTAACATCTCGCCTGCATCCCGAAGGCGTTGGAACTGTTGGCAGCGGCGGTCTACAACGTAGAGACAACAATACGACAAAAAAGAATGAAAACACTGGCAATACTAAAGCACGTTAAGCCGTTGGTCCCGGCTGTCATTCGTGGATCTTTGATAGTCATTACGGATCGTCAGAAGCCCGAAAGTCTGAGCATCAGTCTTACCAAGGGGTATCGCATTACCCAGTAACCGGGTTGTGGAGGTCAGATAGGCAGTCCCTCCATGTAAAATACTGGTATTCAGCTGCATCCGGTTAGACTGGAAGCCGACCCCAACATAGTAGGGAAAAGGCTGGGCAGATGATGATGATGACTGGCATCCCAACTAGCAAAAAGTGGTTTTTAAACTATCCTAGAACCATCATATATCGAGGATTATATGAGGCTTTTATCCGCATATAAGTTGCGAAAAGGGCCCACTTTATAAGTCTACTTTTACTTATAACGTATTTATATTAGACCGCTGAAATGCCATATAAGCCTATATTGCTCCTGTAATTGAATTACGTCAATACAATTACTCCTGTAAATCTCACTATAAGTAAATTATAGTAAAAAATTAGATTAATACGCGCCTAGAAATGTTTCTATAAGCTCATAGTTGCGAACAGTCGAAGTGAGTGTATCGCGCATTGTAAAAAATATTTTTAACATCTTGAGGACATTTATATTATTCATGCCAACCATAGTAGAAAAACAATCTTATTGTTGTCAAATTGTTAGTCTTACTTATAGCTTATTCATAGGGGAACTTGAATTTACTGTGAAATCTATCATGGTTTCGATAAAATTTTTAAAGCGCCTCTTGAATTTTGCTTATTTACATTTTAGTATTAATTAATATTAAATAAATATTATGAAGGCAGCTGCCATTTTCTTGGTGAGCATTTCCAAGTGTGACATAGTGCTAAAATAAGTATTTTTAGCATTTCCAAGTGTGACATAGTACCAATATAAGTATATTGGTTCTATATTGGGTTATCTCAAAACCGAAGAAGATTCGCCATTGTTACCGATTAGGGTTCCGCAATGCCCGATAAAATCGATTGATATTTATAGATAAGTAAATTAAAGGAATATTTTAAGGGTTTGTTCTATGTGCTAGGTTAAACATTAGTTTAAACATTGTTTTTATTTAACATATTTATATATAAGAGGTTGCCGACGATTTAAACAAGACTATGCCGATGTTCCTGGATATCGATCGATTTTTAACCAAAAAAGATTTCCGATCTTTAAAGAACTTAAAATGGCCTTGGAGTGTTACACATCTCTTGTTATCGGAGATATGTCCCAGTTGTCACAGCGTGGTTTCTATTTACACTAGAGATTAAAATTTTACTCAGAATCAAGAGCACATCAGATCATTGCTATATTAATATTGATTTTGGTGTGAGAATTGTTCTACTTACGTAGTTTATGATCACTTCCCAAGAGACGAATGTGAAATTTGTAACTAGTCTAATCTGATGTCTGGGCAATATTACACAAATGTTTATGGATCTCCTACAATAACACAATAGGCACGGGCACAGTCTTCTTTATTTTCTTACAAGCCATGCTGATAAATCTGGCAACGCCGTCGGTAAACCGATCAACCTGCGAGTATTATATGCTGTCGATTTGAGATGGCCAAAAAAGTACCATGAACTTCTTCATGAATTGTATTAGTTTTTATACGTCTATGGTAGCAACTACGATAAATTAAAAAGAAGTCGTTTACTAAGAGTTCATGGTACTTTCTTGACCATCTCAAATCGACAGCATAATACTCGCAGGTTCGCCCGCTCACGCGCAACGTTGCTAAGCTCCAATAGCATGGCTTTGTGGTTCGGGGAATTCCCAGTTTTTAATAAAATAACGCAGTTCTACATTTTTATTATAATCCGAAAGATCTTCGCTTTCAATATCGCTCAAAGATTTGGTACTTTCGTTGTCCGAACCTCTTCCATCTAAAGTAGTACTACAATTATCTTGTCCGGAACCCTCGCTAGAATTGGCGATACGGTTTTCAGTTCACCAGTTAAATTTAAAAAATCGGTGCTCACTGCGGTAAACATTTCTTTATATCTTTTTTTAACTTTTCTTTTATAAGATCTCCTATTTAAACCGCTTCCACTTATTTTCAATATTTGTAAACAAAAACAATCGTACCTAATCAAAATGGCTGATGTCAAATCCTAAAATAGAATTTGCAAAACTATATAAAGCGTGTTTTCGCCTGTACTGGTCGTTACAAGCAAAAGTGGCTTCTTAAGAGTTTTAACCAGGATTCTTTGAGATTTCTTGGACAATAACACTACTGTGGAATGCCTATATAAATATGTCTAGGTTTAAAACGGCATACGATAAATCGATATAGAGAACAATTTATCCTACCGAGTGCTGCATGCTGTGTAATCTTGGTGATTTATTGTTTTTAAAACATGGATATGAAATTCATTTAACACTTACTTTTAAGCATATGTAAAACCAAACCATAAATGATTTACAGTAATTTAACTTTAATTTACTTATATGGGCCATAAAATATTAGCTTATATGAGGTTATAAGTAAAAATAACAAGAGTAATGGCTCCTCAGTGCATATATTCCTGGTACATGCTCCTACAGGAGTATTAGGATTTAAATGGTCCGCAGATGTTATCTTATAGGCGCATATAAGTCCGAGTTACCGGAGTTATTACTCTTGAGTGCAATTACTCTTGTTTCATGCTTTCATAGGAGTCTTGATCCTATGTTTGTCAGGAAATATGATCCCATATACCGATATAAGTACAAATTATAGGATTAAGTGTACTTGAGTAAAACCAGCATGTATTTATGCTATTAAAAGCGCAGTAGCAACCACCAAAACCATCATCGGAGCTTTATAAGTCCACGTAGCATTATAGAATCGCAATCCAGGATTATTTTGCTAGTTGGGATACTACTGGATGATGGCTAGTACAGACGCCAGCACATCAAGCTACTACAATCTGTCAAATTTCTTTGATAGATTTTCAACTTTATCGCTAAAGCATAAGGTTCAAAGTTGATTGGGATAATTTGACAGTTTCGGGTAGCTTGATGTGCTGGCGTCTGTACTAAGGGCGTTATGCCTGGATGTGACACATGTTTTCCCCCTAACTTGTTCTTTTTGAAGTGAAAACTTCTTTAGGTGCGCTGGGTATTTTTTGAGATGGGAAAAACCATTGAACTACTATGTATTACTGTAACCGACACCGCGCTACATTCGGATGTGTTCGGCTGTCCTCGGGATGTACAGACGCCAGCACATCAAGCTACCCGAAACTGTCAAATTTTCCTAATCAGCTTTGAACCTTTATGCTTTAGCGATAAAGTTGAAAATCTATTACAGAAATTTGACAGATTGTAGCAGCTTGATGTGCTGACGTCTGTACTCGGTTTTAATGTAGGTATATCCGATATGTCAGTGAGTGATGACGAAGTATTCTGTTTGTGTTTTGTTTATAAGACGATTCAAAAAATACACACGTAATTGTTCAAGTTTTCACTTCTGTCGGCACTCCCGGAGTGCCATTGTTTTTTTTTTTTTTGTATTCTTTTTGTGCATCATGTTTACCACAGATCAACGTATTTTCTTTTTACTAATGCATGACATCGTAATTTTAAAAAAGTGTTTTTTTTTTTAACAAACTGAGCCGGCTATGGGTTTTGCCAATCTTTTACTAGTGACTAAACTATTGGATATATTTGATTGAATTTTCGTACACAGACTGGGAACGTCACTAGATATACTTAGTTTAATTTATTGTCGTATTTTCGACTCCACTTTGTATAACTGTATGTATATATACTAAAAGTGACATGTCATTTTAACCATATCTAATGACTCAAACTCAAAGCATTTATTTCAATTAAAACAATTACAGGCACGTTTGAATTGTCAAGTAGTCGATCAGTCAGAAAGATGAAGCATTCCAAAGCATATTAGGTACTTATCTATGGAAAAAAAACGGGTTAGAAACTCCATGACGCTCTTTTAAGGTGCCACTAGTCGGGATTTTTTCCATACAAATTTCGGAAGAGTATTACTCCACTGTTTGACATTGTGCATCCAAAGTTAAACATGATATCGTTTTGACTTATTATTGATTTTTTCTGTATGGAATCAGAATAAGTAAAATAAAAAGCAATTAACAAAGTTATGAGCCAAAAAGATTCGTTTTTCGTGCTATTTTTAATGTAACTTTGGGTGTAAATAAGTAATAAAAGAACTGTAAAATTTTCAAAACCAAGTCGGTACCGACAAAGCTCAGTTATCGAAGAGTTCAATAATCTTTATTTGTAATTGATTTATGCAGTGGTTTTTTCATAAAACCCGATTTTCCGAAGCACTTTTCGAATTTTTTTACGCGCTTGTCAGTTTGGAACGGTGTTTTGATAAACACGAACAACGTCTAGTTCTCACGCACATGATTGTGCGTGAGAACTAGACGTTGTTCGTGTAGACTAGCGTCTAACTGCTCAACACTGATACTAGCTCTGTCGGACATGAAGCCAGGTGAGACAGCGTGCTTTTTGGCCATGACCACCAGAGAGTTCGAGCTCGCGACTAGTTTACTCTTAAATTAAAATATTTTTTACATCAGTCGAATTGAAATTGTACAGACGCCAGCACATCAACCTACTACAATCTGTCAAATTTCTTTAATAGATTTTCAACTTTATCGCTACATCATAAGGTTCAAAGTTGATTGAAAAAATTTGACAGTTTCGGGTAGCTTGATGTGCTGGGGTCTGTACATATAAGAACGAAAGAAAGACGAGCGGAAAGAAGAAACAATAAAAAAAAACTGGCCAAGTGCGAGTCTGACTCGCACACGAAGGGTTCCGTACCACAAGGCAAAAATGTCGAACAAAACACGTTTGTTGTATAGGAGCCCTCCCTAAATATTTATTTTATTCTATTTTTAGTATTTGTTGTTATAACGGCAACTACGACAACTAAAATCTCGCCTGTATCCCAAAGGCGTTGGCACTGTTGTTGGTAGCGGTGGTTTGTGAGTGTGATCTATACTAATATTATAAAGCTGAAGAGTTTGTTTGTTTGTTTGTTTGGTTGAACGCGTTAATCTCTGGAACTACCAATCGGATTTCAAAAATTCTTTTTGAATTTGATAGCCCAATTCTTGAGGAAGGCTATTTGACATCACGCTATGACCTTTAGGAGCCGAGCAAAAAGAAAAGAAGTCAGAAAGAACGCTAAGCAAAAACTAAGTAATAGCGCGGGCAGGCGATGCGATGCGATGGGGTGGGTCGGAGTAACAAGAAATTTCACGCGGACGAAGTCGCGGGCAGAAGCTATATAAACACACAAACTTTCGCCTTTATAATATTAGTGTGATTACTGATTAGTCATTCAAATCGGAACAAAATCTAGCTAGACAGTAGACATAAAAGCCAGGTCATGATGGCCTGACCTTTTACTGAAGATAATAAATAAGCAGGAAGGTGTGATCTTATGCAACATGTCCCGGAATTAACGCACACCACCAAACAACCCAATTAGAATGTCACACTCAAATTGGTCCAGCCGTTTGAGCGTGAAGAAGTAAGAAACATACACACACTCACAAACTCACAAACAAGAGTTTTCGAACATACTCGTATGAAGCAATGTATTAGCAATATCCTTCAAAATGATTCAGATTTTGATTGAGTATGTTACACAATGAGGGTTTTCTGAAATGACGTTCGCTAGGTGGCAGCACTGACACGTCAGGTCCAGGCATCTGTCAAAGAGCCTATATTTTCTTTAGTCATGACTGAATGATGAACGAATCGAATGATGAACGTCATCATATATTTAATATTGGAAGACCTCTTGTCACAGTGGTGCCAACTGATGTCGTAAATTTTCACGAAAACCCTCATTAGCGTGCACATCAATCGACCCGTGCGGCTGTTATTACTTATATATCCAATCTCCAATCTGTCCAATATCCAATCTGTCTTATCCAATGTGTTCTGGAATGAAACGCAGCTATTTCCTGATAAAATGGCTGCCCAGCAGAAAAGTTCGCAGTCAATCGTAGAATTCTAAGGAACACAAATCAACGTCGCGGGTAGAATGACCTAAGTACTAATCTATCAATGTACAGACGCCAGCACATCAAGCTACTACAATCTGTCAAATTTCTTTAATAGATTTTCAACTTTATCGGTAAAGCATAGGGTTCAAAGTTGACTGGGAAAATTTGACAGTTTCGGGTAGCTTGATGTGCTGGCGTCTGTACTACGACTTCTTGCGTAATAGTATAAATAGCGTAATAGCGTAATAGTTCTTGCGTAAGTTGTTTTAAATTCTATTGAGGCTCGTGGCTCAATAGTAACAGCTGCATGGGTCGATCGATCAGGTTAAGCTTCGCATGCCGCGGCTGTTTCGTGGATGGGTGACCATCCATTACATATCGAGAACCCTCGGTGCCTCGGAAAGCACGTAAAGTGGTTGGTCCCGGCTCTCATACTTGGCTCTTTGACAGTCGTTACGGGTCGACAGAAGTCCAAAAATCTGACAACCTGTCGTACCAAGGGGTAATAATAACAGGGCAGCATGTGGCGAGCTGTTGGGCAGTAGCGACCCCACGGACCCTATCTCCTAGGAGACGTCTTGTTCCTCACCTCTGACTTGCCTGTACTCCAGCCGGCCAAAGCTGGAGTGAACAATGACGAGGAACAGAGCTCCCACCTCATTCTTGCCTTTATTGGCCGGCTTGAGTGGAGATTCGCAAGAGCAAACGTGCTCAGAGAAGGAAGTATTCCAGTAAGATGCTGGTAGGGATTTTGACCGCACTTCCGGGATTGTCCTGATAGCCGTGGAATACCTCTCCACTCGTCATAAGCACCTCAGGACATGTTGCCCCCTCGTTGCTACGTCACTATGTGCTAGCAACCGTTTCCGGGGGCCCATTATTAAGTGTGCAAGTTCCCCCTGCTATTTTATCCGTGTATATATAAAACATTGATCAGGCAGGGGTCATAGTTCTTCCATAGTTCTTGGTAACCAGTCCACTTTAGCCACCCAAACCCATAGTCCAACTTTTTATTTTCAATAGTCCTACACCAACCGGGGGTTGTCCTTGGATGCTCTTGCATAGTGCGAACAGGGATAATCGTCGGTTGGTGCCTCATTTCATTGAAGACGTCTAATGGGCCTCTGCGAGTTGGCTTCGGACCCTCGTACGCCTTCCAAAGGACCGGGACCCCATGGTCCCGAGTTATGTAAAATAAAACAATAGTAATAATCGTTTATTTATTTATTATTTACAGATCAAGTATCTTGGCTCGCGAGGTTGTCGACGTGTGGGATGTGGACTCAGCGATCATTGTGCCGATAATCGTGACAGCCAATGGTTTAATAGCCAAGAGTCTCGACCAACACCTAAGGAGGCTCTCGTTGGGCACCTGGATCAAGGGCTTGATTCAGAGAACGGTACTTCTGGACACGGCCCGCATTGTCAGGAGGTTCCTTTCTCTGGAGCCCTGACCGCCGGTAGCTTGGACCCTGTTCCCGATACCGGTGGGCTACTATTTTTTTATATTTTTAAATGTTTTTATATTAATATTTAAAAATATAATTTATAGGTAGGTATGTATTTAGTTGAATAAAGGAAAATAATGGTTTATTTCAGGCATTACCACCCATAAAATTAAAATTACAATTGAAAACTTACACTAAAAATACAGACAGGCGATTTACATTGTAGAAATGATTTCATCACCACTGCTCTCAAAATGGTGAAGGAAAACATCGTGAGGAAACCGGCATGTCCTAGAACCAAAAATTCGAAGACATGTGACATCTACCAACCTGCACTGGGCCCACGTGGTAGATTAGCCCACTCCTTCTCGAAGAGAGGCCTGTGTCCCAGCAATGGGAACAATATAAGCTGATTATTATGACCTACTGAAAAAACAATAACAATCAGTGTATAAGAAATGGCCAACAAGAAAATAAACTGAAAGCAATAGAGATCTTATTCGACGAAACAAAAACACATGATGTAAGTTGTAAAGTAAGTTCCTACTTTTTTGTACACACCTTATTTTGTTTGTATAGATTATCTGGTTTTATGTCCGATTTTGACCACACGCCTAATAGGGTAGTTGACTAAGAAAATATATTTAGTCCATCAGTTAGATTACTAAAAAATATTGTATACGTATTTTTTCTTTTGTCTGGCAAACAAAAAATTACGAAGATACAGCGCTTGGAAATTTCGTATGACGTCACGCCGTGCTACAAATTTTAGCACGTTATTACGTCAAAGCCCCCCACTCCTGAACTTTGATGTGATATATCTTTGTAATTTTTTATCTAATTGATAAAACAAAAAATACGTGTTCAATATTTTTTAATAATCTTACTGAGGGACTAAATCGAATCGATTTATTATTACCCAGGCAACATCCCTATTGTCCTTTCACAGTTTTATGCAATAGGAAGTTGTTTTAGAAATAGATAGTAGAAGTAATAACCCCGGAAACCAAGAAAAATAAAGAAACCTCAATTTATTTAACAACTAGCTTCTGCCCGCGACTTCGTCCGCGTGAAATTTCTTGTTACTCCGACCCACCCCGTCACATCGCATCGCCTGCCCGCGCTACTTCGTTTTTGCTTAGCGTTCTTTCTGACTTTTTTTTTTTGCTCGGCTCCTAAAGGTCATAGTGTGATGTTAAATAGCCTATAGCCTTCCTCAAGAATTGGGCTATCAAATGCAAAAATAATTTTCAAATCCGACTGGAAGTTCCAGAGATTAACGCGTTCAACCAAACAAACTCTTCAGCTTTATAATATTAGTGTATAGATATTCGAAAAATGCATTCTTTTTAACAATCGTTGTTCAAAAACTCAATTATTCAAACTCGTCATAAATAGAACGCATTCAAAAACTTGTCAGCGGCTTTTTTTTTATATTACATCACTTGCAGCACCGTCACGTCTGCATTCTGCATAGCTAACAGAAATGACGTAAGATCTCCGTGTTTCCATAATGTTCTTTTTATCTTTCGTCATCTTAAACCTACTTTCATACTTCTATCATTATTTTAAATAAGTATTATTTTTATAAGTAATGCAATCATGTGATTTGAACTTCATGTGTCTTGCAATCATGTAACTGGTGGAACAGCACCTTATTCACACTTTCAAACATAGGTATCGAATCTGAATATTTTTGAGACTACATACTTAGTGAAAAATAACTTTAATTTCGGAAGACGGTGTCGTTGGTTCCGCATTTTCGTTTTTTGACACCGACTTCTGAAAATAATGTTATTTTTCACTTTGTAGTGGTCTTTTTTTAAAGTCGGTTGATTTTTCTTGTAAAAAAGTTTTAACTTTTCACTTTTTAGTAGTACGTACCCCAAACAAATTCATATAGGTAACACTACTTGCTATGTAAATATCAATGATAGGAAGCTATTAAAACATCATCAATATAAACTAAGTGAAAAAAACGTATTATTGAAGCTCTAAACTACCCAAGCAAAGTTAATAAAATTTATATGGGACGACCACCCCTGAGGCAAAAGAATTTTGCAAATCCGTCTATTTAAAACGGAGTTATGCCCGAACATAATAAAAAAAAAAAACGTCAACATCCAAATGAAAACCTCCTCCTTTTTTGAAGTCAGTTAAAACATGTCTGCTCAACATTGTGCTCAGCAACGTAAATAATTTACAGAGGGCTGGTTTATTTTTGGGCCAAAGAATCAGCATTGCCATACAACGTGGCAACGCTGCCAGTCTTTTGGGCACGTTTCCTGTTGACAGCGATGCGGATGGATTTTTTGATGCCCTTTGATTATTTCCCCTCCTTTTTATTTACTTGTACATATTATTACTATTATTTTAATACTGTTAGCTTTTACAACGTAAATAGCGCAATTAAAATTGTTGAACTATCAAAATTAAAGCCATTGCCATAGTGTACGTACCTTGCTGGAAAAAAACTGGGGCTGCATGAAGAAATCAGTAAAAATCTAAAATAACTAAATACAAATAAAATATTTAATTGGTATAGGGTGAGTGGGGGCCTGATCGAACGGTTTTTTGATGAGATGAGCAGTGTTGTATTTGAAGTCTTGTAGAACAGTACATATGAGCTTATGCTGAAAAATTATTTGTTTGAGTAAAGAGCAAAGAGTATATTTTTCTATCATATTAATAACATCCTGTTAAATCTGCTCCAAAGCATAAAAAAAAAATTAAATTAAATGTTTTTATCACGAAAATGAACCAGGGGAAAGATGAAAGGGTGATGGGGAAAGATCGAAATAGTTTCTAAAATCGTTTAAATGATTGTCAGACGCTGTTGGTGGTCACTAGTCTATAGTTTGAAGTGCCCTAAAAACTGAGAACTGACTGAAGTGTCAAAATTCCTTTAGTTAAAAAAGATATAACGTTTTTATATTTTTATATATTTCAATCTTACCCCACCGGGGGAAGATTGACAAAGAGGTTCTCAAACTTTCCACTTTAATTGCTTAAGGTTATACTGAAAATAAAACATTGCTATCAATCAAATATATCCTTTAATTTTACTTTATCCTAATACTTACCGAGATATTACAAAACAGAGAGTTTGCATTTTTCTTTCATCTGAGTCTACAAATGTAGCGCAATACGTAACAAATAAAAGTGACATAAAGATAAAATATTTCAAAATTAAATAGTTATCCAAGCAACAACTTAGAAAAAAAAAATGTATGGCTTCATGCCCATAACAAAAACATAAAAAGACTCTTCAAAGGCAAAAAAGCAATAACAAAGCACTTATCTTACATTAATTTGCCATATTTAGGATCAATATCTTTAAAGATTCAATTTTAATCTTTATTACATCTAAAGGTACGAGTTCGTAGTCGACTGCAGACAGCAGCAGAATACGACGTGTCGCTGCGATACTACTGGGGTCTATATATTTCTATGAAAACAACGTGTCGCTAGCTACGGAAGGTATTTCATAGAAACACATAGAAACCAGTAGTGTCGAGGCGACACGTCGCCTGCTGCTGCTGCTTGCAGTTGGCTACGAAGTTGTACCTTAATTCTTAACATAATAATCTCGACTTCGGCACGGATTTTTCGGGATGTCTTGTTCTTTCACACTATGACGTATTATATTATAAAGATTCCTTCCGTTTTACTTTCTCTATGGCCGATGTCCGGACGTAGTTACGTAGCATGGTGATTCTGAATTGACAAAATGCAATTATTGAATAGTCATTCGGTAGTCCTAAGTTGGTATTTATAATAATAATATTTGTAATCACTAATCAATTATACACAAAATTAATTCATTCAAAATTTGCATAAACGATATTCTATAAGAACATCATAAAATCATAAAAGGGTAGGTACTTACCGATTATTTTATTTTGTATACTTATCTTATCATGAACAGTTTGAGAACATCTGACTATTAGTATGACTTTTGAAAACGGGGTAAGGTCGAAACTTTTAAATGTTCTTCTTACCCCGTCAAATATTGGTGGGTAAAGATGGAAAATTGAAATAAATCCTAAAATACGAAAAATAGCCATATTTGGATGTAATAACACAACTAAGAATTAAAAATAATGAGTATGTAGCTGCAATACGCTGCAATACATAAACATACATCCGGCCGCCGCCGCTGTGCGCGGGATCCTAGGGCTTCGCCCGCGCGCCACGCTCGCCGCCGCGCCGCGCCGAACAATAACACGACGGCGACCAGCGCGCCACCGAACGATTTATTTTGGAACTATAATGTATATCGAAACCGTATTCCTATTGGTAGATAAATGTTAGTAAGTAAGTCACTACTTGTGCCCCTAAGTTTAGATTTTTAAGACATGTACACATTTTGTAGAACACGCACACGCACGCTCTTCCACTGTTCAATATTCCTCGTTTATTTTAAATATACATTCGTCGTACATCTGGAGTGTTATTGTCTCTACACCACCTAAGCGCTACATTGGTGACCCCGACGTGATATTAAGAAGAAACCCCGACGTGATATTAAGAAGAAACACCGACGTGATATTAAGAAGAAACATCGACGTGATATTAAGAAGCTCCAGATCAAGTTGTCATCATGGCTAACAACGGTGAACAAGAACTCTCCGGTGTGTCGACGTCGCTGCGCATTCCACCCATTTGGCGCGACAAGATTCGTCTGTGGTTCGCGCAATTTGAAGCCATCATGTCCGTACAGAAGAAAGGCGATCAAGTTATGTTCGAACTCGTAATCGGACAACTTGAGCGGCAAGATCTCGACGAAATCTCCGACATCATTCTTCATCCACCCGAAACTCACCGTTATGAAGCATTGAAAAATCGATTGTTCCAAGTCTACGAGGAATCCGAGCAAAGGCAAGTACAAAGATTGCTATCAGAAATGGAACTCGGTGACATGAAGCCTTCACAGCTGCTACGTCGCATGAAAAACCTCGCCGCCGATAATATCTCCGACTCAACGCTACGGATTATGTGGACAAACCATCTTCCACAATCCGTCCGAGCAGTACTCGCAGTCAGCGATAACATCGCGAAACACTCCGATATTCACGAGCTGGCGTTGATGGCAGATAAGATCCTCGAGCAAACACAACCACTCGGCGCAGTCGCTGCAGTTACCTCCGTTCCTGCAATCCCACATGCATCTACATCAATTGAGGAGAAAATCGACGCGCTCGCGAGAGAAATTGCAGAACTGAAAACACATCAATCGCATTATCATCAGCATCGACGCAGACCTTTTGACAGACAACGTTCAAGATCGCGTTCATCGAGCAAGAACAATCGCAGCCGCGCACATAACGACCAATCAGCAATCTGTTTTTATCATCGCAAGTTCGGCAAAGACGCACGAAAATGTACGCGTCCGTGCAGTTTTGATGACAGCAGCATCACTTCGGGAAACTAACGCCTGCGTTGGCTGAGGCGGCAACCGACGCAAGCAATATTTCTTACCGCCTATTTATAACAGACAAAAACTCGCGTCTATCGTTTTTGATTGATACTGGCGCCAACGTTTCCGTGATACCGAAAAGAAAAGGATCGACAGCAAAACCAACGGATTTTTGCTTGTATGCAGCGAACAACACGGTAATTCCAACGTACGGAGAGAAAACATTACAACTGAATCTCAACCTACGAAGACCATACACCTGGAAATTTATCATCGCTGCAGTCAACAAACCCATCATCGGTGCCGACTTCCTGAAACGTCATCAACTTCTTGTCGACATAGCCGGCCGATGTCTCGTCGACAAAGTTACCAACCTGACCGTCAAGGCACCAGTTACCTATTCCGCAGAACCTACAGTCCGAAGTATTGACGTTGATCAGCCATATCACCAACTAATCAGCAAGTTTCCTGACATTCTGCGACCGTCATGTATGAAGGATACTCCAAAACATCGGGTAGAACACCATATTGAAACCACTGGTCCACCAGTATACAGCAAGAGCAGACCACTTCCACCACATCGGTACCTGTCCGTGAAGAAGGAATTCGAGTCAATGGTGCAGCAAGGAATTTGCCGACCAAGCAAAAGTCCTTGGTCCAGCCCACTACATGTCGTTCCCAAGAAAAACGGCGACATTCGCATCTGTGGTGACTACCGTAGACTCAATGACGTCACCAAACCCGACCGCTATCCAGTTCCACGACTCAAAGATTTTACGTACCTACTTCACGGCAAGAAAATCTTCACTACTCTCGACCTAAATCGTGCTTACCAACAACTACCTGTACACGATCCGGACATCGAGAAGACTGCTATCACAACACCCTTCGGCTTATTTGAGTTTCCACGTATGTGTCCAGGACTTAAAAATGCTGGACAGACATTCCAAAGATTCATACATGAAGTACTCATCGGGTTAGACTACGCATTCCCATTCATCGATGATGTTATCGTCGCATCGGAAGATGAAGCAAGCCACATCGAAGATTTGCAGGAGGTGTTACGCCGATTAGACAAGTAAAGCATCACCATTGTGGGGGACCGCTCAGTGAGCACGGTAATACGCAGTTTTATCGGGGGTTAAAGCGGCGGCAATGAAGACGTAGTGGGCTGAAGTCACCTTTTTTCTGCGCTACTGGAACAGGGTGGATTCATGCAGGACTGATTTAAAAGCACTTTATATTAAAAAACTGTTTCTTGTTTATTTTTCTTATTTCTGGCTTCTTGTGATGACTGCTGGATTTGGAATGCCTGACCGCCGAAAAGGGCCCTTCTTTTATAGATTTTCGTGGCCAATCAAAACCCTGGAAATTTGCACACGGCACTACATTTTTTTCCGTTGGCCAATCACAGCCCTGGAAGTTTGCACGCGGCACTAATCAAAATTTTGTTGGCCAATCAGAGTTCGTGGACTTTGGACCCGGTTTCAAAGTCCAGTTTGTATGGGAAACTAGTCTGGGCTGTTTTCGGTGTTTAGGTATCCCTGATTACAATGGTTCTTATTTTCTAACATGGGTGTGTGCTTATTCTAGTTATATACAAAAAAATCTAGGTGATCTATCTAGTTTTAGGACTTAAAATATGCAAAATACTAAATGGGCTCTCCTTACGGTAAAGTTCTGTGGTACTTAGGCTTATGTGCCCTTCGTAAGTGGCGCCACCAAGCGGGGTAATAAAGTACACGAGGAATAATAGTTTATTTTCAATGAATACATAAGTCCTACTTATATACACTATTTCCTTATACATAAGTCTCTTATGACTATCTTATTTATAGAGTTATTATACTACATATGGTGTTGTGCACACTATGTACATTATTTAAATATACGAATTTCTTAGAGCTACTATATAACATTGTGCACATAGTTTTCTTATGCTACACAGAGGTGTCGTGCACATTCTCCCGCCGTCGCGAAGCCGCGACTCTGTTGGTAGCACGACGATCTTCCGCGTGGGACGACGTAGAACGTGGCCGCTGCTGGTGGTGACGTCCACTACTCGTACCTCTCCGTCGGCTCCCGGGTAGAGCTGGCTGATGCGTCCTCGTGGCCAGGTGTTGCGAGGCAGGTTACTATCACATATGATGACTAGGTCGCCCACTTTGGGTTGGACGCCTATGCCGCTGGGCTCCCGCCGGTGCTGTAGTAGTGGCAAGTACTCCTTGACCCATCTTCTCCAGAACACATCTGCCAATACCTGGGCTCGCTTCCATTGCTGGCGAGCTGTCATGTCTTTTTCTTCGAAGTGGCCAGGTACCGGAACGTGGGAATTCGGCCCGATGAGTATGTGGTTTGGTGTCAGAGCCTCTGGTTCTAGGGGGTCGACAGAGACGTGGGTCAAGGGGCGTGAGTTCACTGTGTTTTCGACCTCGATCAGTAGTGTTGTCAGTGTTTCGTCACTTGGGCATCGTTCGTTCAGTGTGACGCGTAATGCTTCTTTCACTGATCGTACCATTCTTTCCCATGCTCCCCCCATGAATGGTGCTGAGGGTGGGATATACTTCCACTTTATGTGGTGGCACGTAGTCTCGTGGTGCATGGCTTCGAGTGCGGCCTCGCCGAGTTCCTTTTCCGCTGCTTTGAAACAGGTAGCATTATCGCTCCATATCTCTTTGGGGCATCCTCTTCTGGCCATGAACCTTCTTAACGCTGATATTGCTGAGTCTGCGCTCAGTGAGTGTGCGACTTCTATGTGGATCGCTCTGGAGGTCATGCATGTGAAAAGGGCGCCGTACCTTTTTTCCCGGTGGCGTGCGACCGTGACCTCGATTGGCCCGAAATAGTCGAGTCCGGTGAAGGTGAATGGCCGCGCGTGATGTGCCAGGCGCGCCGCTGGTAGGTCGCCCGTGAGGGGGATCGCTGGTTTCGCTCTTCTTATGCGACACAGTAGGCAACTTTTCACTATGCTTCTCACCGCTGGGCGTATTTTTAGAATCCACAGTCGTTGTCTTAATTCGTTTACGACCATTTCTACACCGCCGTGATGTAGCTTTTCGTGTACATAAGCTATGTATAAACGAGTGTAGGTATGTTTACCTTCCAATATTGGGGGATTGGAGGTGTCTTCTTGTATGTCTTGAGCCATGTTCACTCTTCCTTTCAGGCGTATGATACCTTCTTCATCGATGTACACACTGAGCTGGCGTAATCGATCACTGTTGCTGGTCGAGTTACCTTTTACTATACGGTCAATCTCAGCTGCGAAGCTTTCTCTCTGGCTCGCTTTTATCCATATTCGTTCCGCCTTTATTAGACACGAGGCGGGTAATTCCTGGTAGCGATGAGTGTGGCGGGGCGAGTCTCTGGTCGCTTGTGCCGGGGGTTGCGCTTTCTTTGCGTTTCGCCAGTCGGGGTCATCGACCTTTGTTTTTATAGTGCGTTTTCGGGTAGCTGCGACTGTACTTTTGTTGGGTCGGCACAGTTCAATGTACTGTAGCACTCTTGCGGTCACTCTTATAAGTCGAGTCCACTTAGAGAATTTTTCTATGTACAGGAGGGGACTTTGACCCTGACCGCTCTCCAGCTGATGTAGGTTACATTTTTCTTTTTCTTCCCCGGTGTCATATTTTACTGCTTTCTCTTCTATTGGCCATTGTGATTCCGGGTTTCGTAGGAATGAAGGCCCTTGAAACCATCTGTGAGTAGCAGTAAAGTTGTCCGGCGTGTCTCGTGTTGCGTCGTCCGCTACGTTGTCCTTTGAAGAGAGCCACCGCCATTCGTTTTTCTTTGTGGTCTCTTCTATTTCAGCGAGGCGATGGGCTACGAATGACTTGTAGGTGCGTGGCTCAGACCGGATCCACACTAGTGCTGTGCGTGAATCACTCCAGTAAGTCTGGCTCGCTATTTTGTACTCGTGTTCTCTTTTTACTGTTTGCGCGAGGCGTGCGCCCAGTAAGGCGGCTTGTAGCTCGAGCCTGGGCATGGATACAGGCTTTAGTGGTGTCACACGGCTCTTGGCAGCCGCTAAGGCCACGTGTACACTTCCATCGGCTCGTTCTATTCTCCAGTATGTTGCCGCGGCGTAGGCTTGCTCGCTTGCGTCGACGAACGTATGCAGCTGTCGTGAGATAGCGGGTTCGACGTCATAGCATCGCGGTATTCTCAGCTGTTTGATTGTGCTGAGTGACGTCATCCATTGTTTCCATCTGTCTTCTAATTCCGCTGGTATTTTATCGTCCCAATCAGTTTTGTAGCTCCAGGTGTCCTGGAATATTCTCTTGGCTGGGGTGGTGATTGGTGATATTAACCCCAGTGGGTCGAATAGTGCCATTATGATGCTCAGGGCTTCTCGCTTTGTCGGAGAGCGATTGTTTTCTTTTACTTCTGCTGGTATCTTGATCGTGTTTGTGTTGAATCCGATGTGATCTTCCTTCACGTACCAGAGTAACCCGAGCGTCTTTTCTGTTTCTATGCCACCCAGGCTCACTGTGAGTGACTTGTCTTGTTTTGGTGGGTTGAACTCTTCGATGGTTCTCACGTCGTTTGATGTCCACCCATCTAGTATGAACCCTGCTTTCTTGTGGATGAGGTCGACTGCTTTTGCCGTTTCTTTCGCTTCCATAATAGTGGGGAAGCTTTGCAGGTAGTCATCCATGTAGTGGTTCTTTCGTATCGCTGCTGCTGCTTCTGGGTAAGTGGCTGCAAACTCGCTCGCGTTTTTATTCTTGATGTATAGAGCGGTGCACGGTGATGATGTAGACCCGAATATGACTGACGTCATACGATATTCGTCTGGTTTGCCCTCCCGCCGTTCGCCTCTCCACAGGAATCTGAGGGCGTCTCTGTCTTCTTGTCTGATTTTCACCTGCATAAACATTTCTTTTATGTCTCCACTGACAGCGTATGCGTGTTGTCTGAATCGCATGATCACTCCAGGGAGGGACTGTAGCAGGTCTGGTCCTGAAAGCAGCATGTCGTTTAGACATACGCCTGTGGCTTTTGCTGCTGCGTCATGAACCAGTCGAGGCGGCTTGTGTGGCTTCGCTGGGTTAATGACCGGGAAGTGCGGCAGGTACCAGGTCTTTCCTTTTGGAGCAGGGACGGGTGCTTGTTCTGCATAACCGGATTTGAATAGGTTGTTTATTCGTTCTTCGTATTTTGATTTCAGGTCTTCATCTTTGTCTAGTTTCTTTTCTAGCGAACGCAGGCGTCGCTCGGCTTCGGCGTAGTTGTTTGGTATCTGGAAGTCTTTTTCTTTCCATAACAGGCCGGTTTCGAATCGACCGTCGGGCAGTCTCTTGCTGGTTTCTTCTAGTATCTGTATGGCTTTCTGTTCGGGATCTTCTTTTGGTTTCTTTGGTTCGATGCACAAGGATTCGAGTTTGAAATAGTCCTTGATTCTTTCTTCCATTGATGGTTCATTTTCCTTTTCTTGGAGTTTCCCACAGAATGCTACGGTGGCTGTGAGTGAGCTGTGACAGCCATGAAGAACCCAGCCGAGTTGCGTGAGGGAGGCGACTGGCTGGTTACGGTGTCCGGTGCGTAGCTTTCTTGACACTATGAGGTGCCAATTATCTTGACCAATCAACAACTTGGGCGAGGCGCGTTCGTATGCAATCTGATCTCTGATGTCAATCAGATGTTCGCAATCTTCTAGGTGACGGTCGTACACTGTTTCTGGTGTGAAGTTCAATCTTTCCACAGTACGCGCGGCTTCAATTTTATATTCTTCTTCCGCGTACTTTCCTCTTATGCTGAGGTTAATGACCTTGCTGTTGTCATGCTTCATTTCGTTGCCGACTCCTTGTATCCACATAGGGTTTGTGGGTCCGTCGGCTCCGATGACGTCAGCTATCGATGCATCCACTAGTGTGACTGTGCTTCCTTCATCCAATAGTGCATATGTTTCAATGCTGGTGTACGGTCCCTTTAGTATGACGGGAGCGATCTTCAGGTATGCACGTCGACGGTCACATGGCTTGACTGTTGATGTGACCTCTACTGCCGGTGCTGTTGTATCTTTCTTCGTAGAGTCGCTTGCGGTATCTTGACTCTTCTCATGATGTAGTAGTTTGTGATGTCTCATGGAGCATCCATGTTTTCCACACGGCGGAGCTTTGCATTGGATGCGGCGATGTTTGCTTCGTAGACAGCGGTAGCATATATTGTTTTTCTTTGCTACTTCCCATCTTGAGTTTGTGTCGAGAGCGACGAACTGCTGGCAGTCAGGTAGTTTGTGTTTTTGTTTGCACTGCGGGCAGTTGTCGTCCGATGTTGTTCTTTTCTCTGCAGCGAAGGTGCGTTCTGTTCTTCTGTTCTTTCGCTCTCTTCCCGTAGAGTCGTCGTTGGTTATCTCTGGTAGAGCGTAGGCGCCACACTTGTCTGCTTCTTCGTTTAAAAACATAGAGATCTTTTTTAACTCGGGTATCTCTTCTTTCTTCCTCGCGGCGTAGTCGTACCACTTGCTTTTTAGTATGGGAGTGAGTTTTTCGTTTACTATTCGCGCCATCTCAGGACTATGTAGGTATTGTGTCTTCTTTAGTGCTTCGATGGTGCCCACTATGTTTGTCACTCGACCGGCGAAGATGCATAATTCTCTGGGGTTATCTGTGACCCGGTTCAGTGACTTGAGCTTCTCTATTTCGACGTGAATGAGTGCTTCTGGTCGTCCGAACCTTCTTTGTAGGGCGTCGATGACGACTTCTGGGTCTGGTTGGCTTACTATTAGACAGCCGACCGCTTCTTTTGCTGTTCCACGTAGGCTTCGACGTATACGTGCCAAGTTTTCTGTTCTCGTGAAGTACTTCAATGTTTCTTCATAGGCCGCCTTGAAACCGAGCCAGTCTGCACAGTTTCCATTGAATAGCGGTAATTCTTGAATGTACTTCGGTGGTTCCCTTGTGCTTCGTACCGCTTGAGAGAGGGCGGCGGCGAGGGTGCTCACGTCTATTAATGGTTGACGTGTATCTTCTTGTCTTGTTGCTACTTCAACAGGGTCTTCTTGCTTCTTCTTGGCCTCTTGTGATGGTTGAGGTTGACTAGCTTCAGGTTCTTTTAACCATGTGCTTATACGGACTGAAGCTAGGTCATCTTCTTGTTCCTCTTCATCTTCCGAGGTGTCTGCTTCTGCTTGAAGGCGCTGGACCCGTATTTGTTGTAACTCCATTTCGGCTCTTGTTTGTTCGAGCTTTAGTTCAGCCAGTCTTTCTTTTGCTTTTATATCCGCCAGTTGTTTTCTACGAGAGCTTGCTGAGCCACGTGATCGGGCGTCCGTAGGTTTCAACGTACGCTGCGATACTTTATCCTTTTCTATACGGGACGTGGCGTTCGTGTCTTCTGTTCCAGTTGTAGTGGTGGTTTCTTTCGTGGCGGTCGAATCACTGCTGCTATTACCCGACGCGTCGGTAGCTGTGTTCGATGTGCCGCTGACCGAAGGGTTCCCTGGCGCGGCCTCTTCTGTGGCCGTAGGTGACTTCAGCTCTTCTTGCCGGCGTTTCGTTCGTTCCCCGTCTTGGCTGCGTGTTAAAACCATCTTCTTGCTGGCTGACGATCCGGCTGCGAAGGACCAATAATGTGGGGGACCGCTCAGTGAGCACGGTAATACGCAGTTTTATCGGGGGTTAAAGCGGCGGCAATGAAGACGTAGTGGGCTGAAGTCACCTTTTTTCTGCGCTACTGGAACAGGGTGGATTCATGCAGGACTGATTTAAAAGCACTTTATATTAAAAAACTGTTTCTTGTTTATTTTTCTTATTTCTGGCTTCTTGTGATGACTGCTGGATTTGGAATGCCTGACCGCCGAAAAGGGCCCTTCTTTTATAGATTTTCGTGGCCAATCAAAACCCTGGAAATTTGCACACGGCACTACATTTTTTTCCGTTGGCCAATCACAGCCCTGGAAGTTTGCACGCGGCACTAATCAAAATTTTGTTGGCCAATCAGAGTTCGTGGACTTTGGACCCGGTTTCAAAGTCCAGTTTGTATGGGAAACTAGTCTGGGCTGTTTTCGGTGTTTAGGTATCCCTGATTACAATGGTTCTTATTTTCTAACATGGGTGTGTGCTTATTCTAGTTATATACAAAAAAATCTAGGTGATCTATCTAGTTTTAGGACTTAAAATATGCAAAATACTAAATGGGCTCTCCTTACGGTAAAGTTCTGTGGTACTTAGGCTTATGTGCCCTTCGTAAGTGGCGCCACCAAGCGGGGTAATAAAGTACACGAGGAATAATAGTTTATTTTCAATGAATACATAAGTCCTACTTATATACACTATTTCCTTATACATAAGTCTCTTATGACTATCTTATTTATAGAGTTATTATACTACATATGGTGTTGTGCACACTATGTACATTATTTAAATATACGAATTTCTTAGAGCTACTATATAACATTGTGCACATAGTTTTCTTATGCTACACAGAGGTGTCGTGCACAACCATAAATCCATCAAAGTGTGTCTTCGGCAAAGAAAATGTTAAGTTCCTGGGCTATGAAGTGTCGAGCAACGGAATCAAGCCACCACAAGACAAAATAACTGCTATCACTGCTTACCCCAAACCCGAAACAATTCACGACCTACGTCGATTTATTGGAATGGTAAACTTTTACCGTGATAGCATACCAAACGCAGCCCACTTACAAGCACCTCTCAACGCGTTCCTTCACAACTCTAAGAAACGCGACAAAACAAAAGTCGAATGGAACAAAGGAGCGTCACAAGCATTCGAGTTATGTAAAGTTAGCATACAGAACGCAGCTTTACTCGCTCACCCATCTCCATCAACAACCGACGCCATATCGCTCATGTGCGACGCATCGAATAACTGCGCAGGCGCCGTACTTCAACAATTCATAAACAAGAAATGGATGCCACTTGGCTATTTCTCAAAGAAATTCTCCGAAACTCAACAACGATACAGTACATTCGACAGAGAATTACTTTCAATCTTCATGGCAATCAAACACTTCAGAAAAATATTCGAAGGTAGAGAGCTTATTGTTTACACCGACCACAAGCCGCTGACCTACGCAATTCGTAAGCCGCCGTCCGATAACGATACTCAACGGCGCACGCGTCAACTTTTGTTTATCAGTGAGTTTACGACTGACATCCGGCACATAAGTGGAGTAAACAACGTCGTCGCCGACGCTCTCTCACGTATCGAAACAATCGAATTGCCATCACCGATCAACTACGATGAATTATCGCAAGCTCAAGAAAATGACAGCTATATTCCATTATCATCACGACAAACAAATATCCAAATGAAGAAAATCGTCATACCCGGTACCAACAAGCCAATATTCTGCGAGACGTCTACGTCCCATGTTCGTCCATACCTACCAGCCGACTTTCGTCGCATCGCATTCAACGCCGTGCACAATCCTAGTCATCCTGGAATACGAACTACCCGAAAACTAATGCAAGAACGGTACTTTTGGCCAGCAATGAATACCGACATTGGCGAGTGGACGAAAACATGCACTTCGTGTCAACTGTCCAAAGTACAACGACATAATCACAGTGACATCACAACATTCCCATCGAGCGAACGATTTCAACACATTCACGTTGATATTGTTGGACCGCTACCTACATCTTCATGTGGACATCGATACCTACTCACTATGATTGATCGTTGTACACGATGGCCCGAAGCCATGCCCCTTCAAGAGATAACCGCTGAAATCGTCGCAAGAAAACTGTACGAAGCCTGGATATCTCGTTTCGGTTGTCCCACAAGAATAACAACTGATCAAGGACGACAGTTCGAAAGTCGACTATTCCAAAACCTCGTACAATTACTTGGAGTAGAAAAACCCGTACTACTGCCTACCACCCGCAGAGTAACGGTATAGTCGAACGCTGGCACCGAACACTCAAAGCCGCACTTATGGCTCGACTAAAAAACAGCAACAAGTGGATCTCCGAATTGCCTACTGTTTTAATGGGTCTCCGAGCCGCCACGCGCACCGACACCAACACAAGTGCCGCGCAGCTTACCTACGGCCAAGCGATACGCTTACCCGGTGATTTTATATCACCTACACCAGCTGCAACGAAAATAGACTACGACTACGTCGATCACCTGCACGACGTTATCACGAAGCTCACACCTACATACAAACCACATTCAAACAAGCGATGTATGTTCGTACACAACGACCTACTGACATGCAGCCACGTGTTTGTACGCGATGACACAGTCCGCAAACCTCTGCAGCATCCATACAAAGGTCCATACAAGGTTATCGAACGTAACGAAAAATACTTCACGATTCAACTACCAGGAAGATCTAGCAATATATCAATCGATCGTCTCAAACCGGCGTACACTATCAACATCGCAGATCAAGAACAAACGGATAGTGAGACACGCCAATCACCTGAAGCTACAACTGAAGATCAATCCGACCTACTTCCAGCCTCGATTACGAAGGAACACCGCACAAGATCAGGCAGGATCGTCAAGACGCCTGTACGCTTCGCTAAGGGGGGAGTACTGTAGCTGCAATACGCTGCAATACATAAACATACATCCGGCCGCCGCCGCTGTGCGCGGGATCCTAGGGCTTCGCCCGCGCGCCACGCTCGCCGCCGCGCCGCGCCGAACAATAACACGACGGCGACCAGCGCGCCACCGAACGATTTATTTTGGAACTATAATGTTGTAGCTGCAATACATAAACATACATCCGGCCGCCGCCGCTGTGCGCGGGATCCTAGGGCTTCGCCCGCGCGCCACGCTCGCCGCCGCGCCAAAGTTATTTGTTCACGACTATAAAAGGGGGAGCTCTGAGTGGCAGGGATGATTCTTGTTCGAGACGTTGACCATAACGGAGCTCCGGCCTCTATTAGTACTAGTGACGTTTCCATCTACCGTCATTTAAAATATCAACGATATTGAAGGTGGATATCAGTTGGGAATACTTATGATAATAATAACAATACCTATATAATTAGTATAATCTATCACGTGCGTGTGCGTGTTCTACAAAATGTGTACATGTCTTAAAAATCTAAACTTAGGGGCACAAGTAGTGACTTACTTACTAACATTTATCTACCAATAGGAATACGGTTTCGATATACATTATAGTTCCAAAATAAATCGTTCGGTGGCGCGCTGGTCGCCGTCGTGTTATTGTTCGGCGCGGCGCGGCGGCGAGCGTGGCGCGCGGGCGAAGCCCTAGGATCCCGCGCACAGCGGCGGCGGCCGGATGTATGTTTATGTATTGCAGCGTATTGCAGCTACAAGTAGATATTCCAATAAAACATTCGTATTCACCTCGTAAGTAAAGTTACAGAACACGGGGTAAGATTAAAACACTCGATTAATTTGCGTAAAAGTCACTGCGCAGAGTTTGCATTTTTCACACAACCAGTCACTCAAAGCGATAAACGCTGATTGATATGTGCAACGTAACAAAATGGCGATCTTAACAATGTTGTCATAACTGCAAAAACTGCATTAAGTCTGACGTTATGGACAACTTTTTGTGTTACCCCGTTTTCTATCTTCCCCCCACTCACCCTATATATTTGGAATTTTGGATGTGACAAACGTATTAGTTCAAAGAGAAAATGTTTTTTTTTTTTATTTTTCCTATTGTAACTCAATATTAATTTAGCATAGACCACATTAAAAATAAATCGAAACGGTTTACCAAGCGGCTAAAAACTTGCTTCGGTACCTAAGTTGTCAGTCAGCGAAATACTGTGGCGAAAGGTGGGAAAATTCCATCCAGCGCCATTCCGCTGGATTGTATTACACACACACACACACACGTGCGAACACATTCTTCAACTATGTGTGTGAGTTAGCGAATTGTAGTGCAAGTAAAAACTGTATATTTTTCTTACGTACATACATTTTATGTTAGAAACTCTAAGCTATGCAGTATAACGGAAAAAAGTTTTTTTTTAAATATAAATTAGCGAGTAGGTACATATTAACTAGAATAGAATAATTTTATTCGTCCATTGTTACAAAATAAATTTCAAAAATAGGTAATAACATTGTGTGCTTTACTCGTCATATTTATGACTGCCTTGACTGCCTTTTCCCAACTATGTTGGGGTCGGCTTCCAGTCTAACTGGATGCAGCTGAATACCAGTATTTTACATGAAGCGACTGCTTATCTGACCTTCACAACCCACTACCCAGCTGGGTAACACGATAATCATTGGTAAGAATGGTGGTCAGACTTTCGGGCTTTTGACGACCCGTAACGACTCCACTGCCAAAGAAAGATTCACGATTGACAGCCAGGACCAACGGCTTAACGTGCTTTCCGGTACGAGTTTGATATGTAAAGATGGTCACCCATCCACAGACCAACCGCGGCAAGCGTAGCTTAACCTGATCGATCGACCTGTGCGGCTGTTATTATTTAACCACATGCTCATTGTACTCTTACCTACTGTAACTAGAAAATAAAACATAGCTCTTTAAACAGTGGTCCCCAAAATAGGCAGCGCCTTTATCTTGGGGGCCTGCGGGAATGAGGGTTTTCTGAAATGACGTTCGCTAGGTGGCAGCACTGACACGTCAGGTCCAGGCATCTGTCAAAGAGCCTATATTTTCTATAGTCATGACTGAATGATGAGCGAATGAATGAATCGAATGATGAACGTCATCATATATTTTATATTGGAAGACCTCTTGTCACAGTGGTGCCAACTGGTGTCGTAAATTTTCACGAAAACCCTCATTGCGTAACATAACACACTATCAGTATCAATGGGTGTCATTTTGACAGTACAACAACATTCATTGCGTTATTTACGTTGTTGAGCAGACACATTTTTCGAACATAAGTAAATGAAGCAAGTCAGCGGGATTGTCCGAAAGGGTTACCGCTGGCCCGGAACATAAAGGGCTAAGGAAGGAACACGGGTGGGTTTTAGTCAGTAAGAGTCTGACACTCCCTTCCGCTCCACCCAGAGCGGGAGGGGTCATGATGATTTCCCACCGTGAAAAAAAAAAGTAAATGAAGCAATGGATTAGCAATATCCTTCAAAATGATTCAGATTGTGATTGATCGTGTACAATGCGTGCCACGAAAGATGAGACTTGACACACCCCGTGGTTTGACATGCGCAGTACACGATTTTAGGTATCTTTAGCGGTATGAGGTCTGAGTGCGGGACGGGACCGGACGTCATAGGGGCGGCGGAAAGAGCGGGGGAGGCGGGGTCAAGTCTCATCTTTCGTGGCACGCATTATATTATTGTGTTCAATTAGGGTGCTAATCTTTTTGAAGGTCATCACAAATAAGAATAAAAGATAACTTAATTACGGAAAATTTCATTTACCGAGAAATTCAAGAAGATATAATAGGTACGGACGCCAGCACATCAACCTACCACAATCTGTCAGATTTCTTTAATAGATTTTCAACTTTATCGCTAAAGCATAAGGTTCAAAGTTGATTCGGAAAATCTGACAGATTGTGGTAGGTTGATGTGCTGGCGTCTGTACCTATGAAATTTCAATGAATATGGATACGACATTCCACGAATGCCTATATTTATTTTAGTCACCCATTCAAATGTCTTTGTTTTATGTAAAACAAAGTGTTTATATTGTTGCTGATACTGGAGTGGATAGCCTACAGAGAGCCAAGCTCAAACATCGCAGATATGCGCTGCCGTCCCAGAGACAAGACTGTTTATTTGTTCTACGAATATTATAAACGCGAAACTTTGTGAGGATGGATGGATGGATGTTTGTTACCCTTTCACGCAAAAACTACTGAACGGATTTTAATTAAACTTTACAGTAACATAGCTTATACATCAAAATAACACATAGGGTACTTTTTATCCCGATATTCCCACAGGATCGACACTTTTGCGGGTTGGGGCGCTGCTCTGTCTCTGTCTTCTATAAAAATAAATAAAATTTAAGTGTTTATATCAGGGGTGGCCAACTTGGCTTGACCCAAGATCTACTGTTCACTGACGACACCCTTTGCGATCTACCAGTTACATACTTCTTGAAATCCTAAATGTAACAGCATAGTTCAGTACACAATTATGTAGTATTTTTTTTTATATTATTAAGAGGGAAAATATAACTCGTAACCACTAGTAACTCCGTTAAGGTTCCATCAAACAAGCACGACACGCGATATAATCGCGCGCGATTTTATGGCGTGTCGCGCCTGTTTGCAACTGACTGACGGAGTGACAACCACCCGCGCCCCACTGCCGCGCCCCACACGCTTCTCGCTTATTGTTATCGCGCACCGAAATCAAAAGAGAGCTATGCTGCATAGAAGAGAGGATAAATAACGTGACGGAACGGCGATTGAAAAATGATACAAGATGATGCGTGCAGCAGTTAGTGATTAGATACGTTGTGGAGTCTGTTCGACGTATTTATATTTTTTTCCTTGCCACGATCGACTAGTCTAATAGTCGCGATCGACCAGTCGATCGCGATCGACCGGTTGGCCACCCCTGGTTTATATCAACGAAAACAACGCAATAAATGTTGTTGAACTGTTAAAATGAAATCCATTGCTACTGATGATAGTGTGACGCAATTTTTTTAGAAAGTCTATCTACTACTTCTAAATATTAATTTTTTTCTGTTATCATAAGTTGAATACATAATTAATTAATGATTGTATAATTGAATACGGTATTTATGTGAGTTTGACTTTGGTTGGACGGGACGTCCTTCCATTGGCTCAATGAGGGTTTTCGTGAAAATTTATGACACCAGTTGGCACCACTGTGACAAGAGGTCTTCTAATATAAAATATATGATGACGTTCATCATTCGATTCATTCATTCGTTCATCATTCAGTCATGATTCGACTAAAGAAAATTTATAGGCTCTTTGACAAATGCCTGGACCTGACGTGTCAGTGCTGCCACCTGGCGAACGTCATTTCAGAAAACCCTCATTGGCTGGCACAGCTACGGCATGACTAAAAAAGGAGAAAAGTTGCATGCATTCCAAATACGCGTCTTTCCGCATAAAAACGAGCGGGTGACGACCTCAATTCATACATTGACTGTTTATCATTAGACTTGTTAATCACTCACGTTCATCGACAGGTATAAATTTGAACCCTGTCAGTTAAAAAAATATAACAGATTAAAATGATTTAAAATCGTTTCAATTTTGTTGGCGATGGTATTTAATTGGTTTTGGGTGACATTGAGTGTGGAAATAAGTGATTAGTGAATACACTGTTATATTATATTGTCGAGTCTTCGCATCTATCGAGACCACAGATAACGCAAGAGCAACTACTACGCGTGCCAAGAATCGCACCAGCTTTTTTTTTTTTTTTTCACTTACGTACAAAAATCGTAAGCTGCCAGTTTTGCGCTCAGTTCTGTGTACAGCGGTGCTATTCTGTAAAAATCTCACTGTGAAAACTTAGGTGAAGTGAGCTGTCATTCCACCTGATGCTATTAGATCGACAGCTCACTTTAAGCTCACTTCACGAAAGCTCCCTTCAAGAAACGAGTTTTAACCCTGTCATTTTTATTATTATTTGTGTCTACCTATTGCAATTCAAAAGATACAGCCCTGTGTCAGACGGACAGACGGACAGCTGAGCCTTAGTCATAGGTTCACGTGAGCAGCTTTTGGGTACGAAAAGCTAAAACAAATCGTTTCAAGACCGAGTATTCATATTAAAATTGTTATGTATAATAATAATTAACTTCTGGACACGGCTCGCATTGTTAGGAGGTTCCTCTCTCTAAAGCCCTGACCTCCCGCGCCTGGTAGCTTGTTGGACCCTGTTCACGATACCGGTGGGTTACAATTTTTTTTATATTTTCCAATATTTGTATGTTCTATTATTTAAAAATATAATTTGTATGTACGTATAAATAATGAAATAAAGGACACGATAAGGTCTCATTATACTCTCACTTCACTTTTTTGTGTTCACACTCTACGCACACATGCATAGCCAAGCTAATGCAACTAAAGTGTAGTCTCTGGTTGATTTTTTACTCTATGGTTGTGTTTACTACTCAGTCAGTTAGTAGGTACCTACATAAATGACTATTTTCTGCGCATTTAGTCACAATGTGTAATTAGGTCACCATGTTATAAATTTTATAGCTAAAGGAATTCTATATGACGTAAGAAATAACTACTTACAATGCGTGCCACGAAAGAAGAGACTTGACACACCACGTGGTTTGACATGCGCAGTACACGATTTTAGGTATCTTTAGCGGTATGAGGTCTGAGTGCGGGACGGGACCGGACGTCATAGGGGCGGCGGAAAGAGCGGGGGAGGCGGGGTCAAGTCTCATCTTTCGTGGCACGCATAATAGGTATTAATTGATTCTAGCACCCTGATTGCGTGACACATTATCAATCTCAATATGAATTATTTTGAAGGTTTATTGCCTGATCCATTGCTTCTTCATCATCATCATCATCATCAGCCTATAGCAGTCCACTGCTGGACATAGGCCTCCCCTAATGAGCGCCATAGCGCCCTGTCTTCAGCTTGACGCATCCAGCATCTGCCTGCAGTCCATTGCTTCTTATGTTTGAAAAATTTCTCTACTCAACTATACGTAAATAACGCAATGAATGTTGTTGAACTGTCAAGGTGAAAGCCATTGCTACTGATAATATACAGACGCCAGCACATCAAGTTACTACAATCTGTCAGATTTCTTTAATAGATTTTCAACTTTATCACTAAAGCGTAAGGTTCAAAGTTGATTGCGAAAATTTGACAGTTTCGGGTAGCTTGATGTGCTGGCGTCCGTACATATTACGCAATTACCCCGAAGAATCACCAGTCCTTTGGCAAGCTGGTTGATTAGTGAATATTATGGTACTTTATTTATTTATTTATTTATTTAATACTTCAAGCACATAAATGTACAGAGGCGGACTTTATAAATAATAGAGGGGTTAGTGGCTATTAATAATAACAGCCGGGCTGATTTTCAAGGTTAAGCAGCACTTGCCGGGGTCGTTCTGTGGATAGGTGACCATCCGTTACATAGGTAGTTACCGAGACCCCCATCCGTGCCTCGGATTTTTGGGAAAAATTTTTGGGATGCCTAAAAATGTCCAGCAGTGGACAAGGATGATCATGGTAATGACGACATAAATAACGTCATTAAATGCCATAGATATTGCAAAAAAAAAAATTACCCCCACTTTGTTGTCATCCGGAAATCAAACTCCGGAAACAAATCCAAACAAAACAATTACAACCGAAAAGTTAAAAATAAACACGTCACCATTCATGTACAACCCATTTGTAAGGAGGTACCTACACATAGATTTATAATAGCTATTGAATATTCAACAATATTGTTCAATGCATACCTACGAAACGAAATGCTTACCTAACGAGGGCATAAAAACGCATCTATATAACAGTTTTGAAACCATAATACATAAATATATGTATGCATATAGCGCGTTAGCACTGAAATCAACTTACAAACTCCCTACGAAGTAGGTACCTCTGCTCGTCATGACTGTTCAAAAATATAATATATTTTTTTAGATTATTGATTCCGTGAGCCGTCACTGGCTATACAATTTTTATATAAGTGTAATACAAAAACGCACACAGACATATTTTCATCCATACGCCAACTACACATACGGGAAGTCACACACTCTAACACAATTTTACATAGAAAAACAGCCGTTCTCCGCTCTAGCCTATCTATACGTATTATAGAAAAAAAACTTCAAAATAGTACGGCTTCACTCACTTTCACATTATATTACACCAATTTCAAACTTTAATGTATGAACATCCCATGCCATAAAGATTAGTTTTGTTTGTATCAATATTATATTCCGTCTCTTTTACTCAACCGAACGCTTTCGAGTTTTCCGTTCATGATCCAACTCAAAATACGCCAAAAATGACGTCGAGCCAATGTTGTTTCGAAAACACAGTGTCTCGCGTTTCTTTCTACGGTTACCGCGCGCCCGCTCGCCGTTTATTATTTGGAATTTTCCAATCCACTGATTACTACTCGTCGTAAGTTTTACAAACAAATTCGAGTCCGTTTCGTATTTTTCGCGATTAGCGGCAATGTAGGAAAGTCGTAAGTGGCGATGACGATAAGGTTGATTTTCATGCGCACTCAACGCCTACCCAGCCGAATTGAAACGAGTTGCCGGGAGCCCTTGGGCCGTGGAGACGAACGCGCCGCTGAAATAGACCGTATTGTACATAGAAAATTCTGACAGCTCAGAACCGTCACAAGAAAATAATGTCGTTTTTATTACATTTTTTGATAAATTATTATTCTAGTTTCGGTTCGGCGGCGTTCCAACGGCCTTATCGATTTTCCTATTTAGCGCGCTATCGTATTTTATACATTTTCGAAAGGTCCGCGGCGCGTCTATGCGCTTTCGAAAAATATTTTACAAGTATTTTCTCGGCGGCGAACGGACGTCGAGTGCGGTGCCGTAAATTGGTAATAATTCCGTTGATTACACAGTAATATAGTGTCCGAATATGGGTTAGTGGTGAGGAACACGGACACTGCGAGCGTTGACTTCTGTGATACGATCCTATGAAAAATGTTTGTGTTAGTGCAAGTTTTTAGTGCATAGTTGGTTGATAGTTGTGTCTGGTGCATTCCGATTGTGAAAGTGCACAGCTAGTGTTATTGTGCGTTGGATGCTGCAGCTGTGGCCACGGACTAGGCGCACCTTGCTCACCTGAACGGCTACTAGTGTAAGTACAAGGAGCCTTTCTAGAATGACCTCGTAGGGCTACAGACACCATTTAAAAGTTCACCAACGATAGATATCTTTATACAGTAAGTTGACACTGTTGCACCAAGGAGTTCTTGTGAATCTATGTCTAACATAACCTCAGCACTGCCATCATACAGCTGTAAACAAGTGAACATCCTGCTCTAGTAAAGCAAATTTATATATTTGAAAATAGAATCCAAATTAATAGTACCAGCCAGGCTTATATCCCAACCAAAAAGTTTAATTAAAAACTCTGTACTTACAATATTAAATTTTATTTTTCTTCTGTGTGTGTAGGTACCTAGTTAATTTGAAAATTATGCCAGCTAAAGGTAACAGAAGAAATTAAAAATGACAGCCTACTAAAAACTTTGAATGACAAGATACAGTTTTGTGCTAAAAACAACTTCAGCATAGTACACAGAATTTTAGAAAATACATCATATACATTTTTTTATGTTAATTCGGGCATTTTTAGTTTTTACTTTAATTCTACAAGCTTGCTACAAAATTCTAAGTAGGTAGTACTTATACCAAAATAAAAGTTAATTTAGCAATAAAAAAAAAACTTATTAGTTGATCATTATGGCTATATTGTTGAGTACTTACCTACTTAAAATTTAGAGTCTGTGGGAGACATTTGTCCAGGAGTGGGCCCAAAAAAAAACCCCATTGTATGTTAACATAAATTATTTTTCATAATATCTAAGATATTAAATTCTAATTTAAATGAGTTTATCAATATCCAATTGCCAATCCTAGAGTATTTTTAATGTCATTGAATGTTGATATAAATCAACCATTCACAAATTATAAATCTTAATTTAAAGGAATTCAACATTAAAACATTAATGGTTAATATATTAAAGACTAGCTTCTGCCCGCGGCTTCACCTGCGAGGTATGTCAATAAAAACTATCCTGTCTTTCCCCGGGATGCAATCTATCTCTCTGCCAAATTTCATTGAAATCCGTTCAGTGGCTTTGGTGTGAAAAGGTAACATCAGACAGACAAGTTACTTTCGAATTTATAATATTAGTATGGATAATGCCAAAGGTTAATAAGACATTTCAGTTAAAATAACAAATGATAAACTTAATAAGTTCTTACCCTAATTCAAGGCATTAATAAATAATGCTTAATATCTACTTTCTGAAGATTACATAAAGATGTAAACAATAATTTGACAAAAGACATTTTTTATATGCTTACTAACAATTTAATTCCTTGTGACATGTACCAAACACGTAAGTTTTAATTATAAATAAGTACTGTACAGTTATAAAAATATTATGTAAAATAGTTTTTAATACATAAGTACTTGAAATTTTATGTAATATTTGAATGTATACATAGATAAGTACCTACCTATGTAGATTACAAATAACTAAGTAGTTACAAGGGCCTTGCAATTTATAAATTAAAAATATATATTTTTTTATAAACACTGCCCCACACTAGGAATCACTCCTGTATCGTGGGTGCGTTTACAAACATTTAAATTCACATACACAAACAGCCTGACCTGGAACGACTACCTGTAGGCAATACAAATATTTGTTCTGTAAAATAATGCCGGTATTCAGCTACATCCGGTTAGACTGGAAGCCGACCCCAACATAGTCCGGAGAAAACTAGGCAGATAAAAAAGACAGTTTTTGAATAAAAGTTATTACTTAGCTTACAAGGTATTTTATTCAAGAAGATAATGTAAGTATTTGAAAAAGTCAAAAGGATTAATCAATTAATTGATAGTATACATTTCAATACAGTATACACATAAGTTATTTATTTTAATTAACACAGCAATCAGTAGATTATTAGAAACTATTAATAGTAAAACATAGTTCATGAGGTTGTGGTTTTGATTCCCAGGTGCCGTATTATGACGGTTTACTGCCATTGCCATCATGATTCCAGTGTAAGAGAGTGACGGAGATATAAATGACCGATAGCACCATCTCTTTTTCGCACTGAAATCATGATGGCATTAATACTTCGTAATACGGCCGACATGACGGTTTACTGCCATCATGATTCCAGTGTAAGAGAGTGACGGAGATATAAATGACCGATAGCACCATCTCTTTTCGCACTGAAATCATGATGGCATTAATACTTCGTAATACGGCCGCAGGTCAAAGTATTATTGGGTTATTCTGTCTGGAATTTCACAGTAGCAGACCAGAGTCTGGATTTGTGCCCGCGCAATAGGGTTTTTTTTTTCAGGATGGGAAATCATCAAATGACCCCTCCCGCTCTGGGTGGAGCGGAAGGGAGTGTCAGACTCTTACTGACTAAAACCCACCCGTGTTCCTTCTTAGCCCTTTATGTTCCGGGCCAGTGGTATCTCTTTCGGACAATCCCGCTGACCTTTCAACCCGGGCAATAGGCTCCCCCTATTACATGGCATTTAAACAGAATTGGTGGAATGTGGTTGTACTGTAGGTACACTTCTGCAGAACACTTCAGGGAAACAAGGTGTGATGTTATCTTGTAGAAAATGTCTAAAGTCTAAAACTTGTTTCCCGGAGCAGGACCGACATTATCAGCCTATAATGTTCCCACTGCTGGGACACAGGCCTCTCCTCTCTTCGAGAGGGAGTGGGCTAAGATGCAGGTCTGTTATAATTTTGTACTTTAATTAAGTATGTATTAGTAACTTTTTAATCTGTCAACCTGTTTTGCCCTAGGAGTATTGTGTTATCCAGTAACTGTGTTGTGGAAGTCAGATAGTCAGTAGCCCCATGTAAAATATTTGTATCCAGCTGCATCCTGTTAGACTGGAAGCCGAGCGCACGATAGTTGGGAAAAGGCCAGGCAACCTGTCTTGCCAGGGGTTATCATGCTATCTAGTAACTGGGAGGTCAGATAGGCAGTCGCTCCATGTAACATACTGGTACACAGCCGCATCACGTTAGAATGAGTGAAAACCGACCCCAACACAGTTGGGAAAAGGCTAGATAGATGATGATAATGACCTAGTTAACCTTTTGTTATCTCTTGGGATCCAAATCTAGACATTGTCTAACAAAACTACTTCATCTTTGTACCTTTAAACCAGCGGAATGTTAGTCAAATGAAAGCCCGGAATAAAGGAATGAGGATAAATTAAGTTTTATGAAACAACTAGCTCTGCCCTGGTGAACTTTGTACTGCTAGTAAAATCAGTCAATCCGTTCTTGAGATATTATAAAAAAAAAATGATTTGATACAAAATGTACTTATGAGAAATGTTCTGTTTTGTGAATTTTTTCCATGATGTTTTAATAGTTATTCTGCTATTCGAGATGGAGATAAATCAAGGATAAATAATTTAATAATAATAATAAATCAGTCCAGCCGTTCTTGAGTTATAAATGGTGTAACTAACCCAACTTTTTATTTATATATAATACTTAATAGATTATTTAGATGTAGGTGTATTTAGAAATTTTTCATTAAAAATGTGGTCAGCTATTACTTAACATTAAATTAATTTTATTAAATGGAAATAAAAACTGTATTATCAAGGTTAACTAAGTTAAGCAGAGCAGAAAAGAATCGATAGGGAGGTCCAAAATTCTTATCCTGGATTTAGAATAGTATACAAATTCTTGTACACAAATGATAGAAGGATCATCACCTGCCTTGCTGCCACCTTTTCCCAACTATGTTCAATCTAACCAAATGCAGCTGAATCTACTAACCTATACGAACGAAGCTTCCACAGTCAATTTTACCGTTAATAAAATTATTGTATTGTAATCGTAGGAATAGGCTTTCAGAACAGAATGTAGGTCATAAAAATCGTTTTGATAAAATACTCCAAAATATATATATTTTTTTTCTTGTTTTACTACTTCCGAAAAAAATTGCGCTACAATCCACTAATAGCGTTTGTCTATGGGAAACAGTCGGAAAAAACAGATTTTTCGAATTTCGGAGGATGACATTTTTTTGGCATTACTACTAACGAAGAAAATAGGTGTAAACCTATTTTCTTCGTTACTATCCACTACTAATCGAAATCTTTCGAAAAACACTTCAACAAATTTTTTTTTTTAAAGTCGGGTGCCAAGTTCACACAGCCAGCAGTGAATACCAGTATTTTACATGGAGCGACTGCCTGTCTGACCTCCACAACCCAGTTACTGGGTAATACGATACCTAAGTAAGTATCTGAACCAGTTGGCTGCGAAATGCTAAGAAGAACTGGTGAAATATCTGTTTTGTGGGACAGTTATTCACGTCCATCCGTCAACCTGACCCCTTGAGATTCGGACGATCATCATGGGCATAGCTAGGGGGGGGGGGGGCAAAGGTGGGCAATGCCTACCCTAGAAACTTCTTTGCCCACCCTAGAAAAATCGACAGAATTCACGAATCACTTAAGTACTGTTTTTATAAATAGCGTTTTTATTTGAGTCGTACTTTTTGACCAAGATGTCAGGTTTTTAGCGTTAGTGGCTTGGCTCTACATTAGATCTGATAACTTTTTAACAGTGAAAGCGTTATTTAAGTCTTGGTAACCTACTTTACGTGAAATGTTTTTGGTTGGATTATTTATTGCGAGACGTCATTTTTATCATCTCTCATTAGATAACTGTGGTTAGTTCAGCTGGATGTCTGCCCCCCTAGACAAACTCCCTAGCTGGGCCAATGACGATCATAATATGGATCAATGTCTCGTTATAGAATAGGAAAACTTTTATTTCAGACTAGATTTTGCCCGCCACTTCGTCCATGTCACGTGTGAAATTTCTTGTTCCCCCGACCCACCCCGTCGCATTGCATCGCCTGCCCGCGCTATCACTTGGTTTTCGCTTAGCCTTATTTCTGGTCTTTTTTGCTCGGCTCCCAAGAGTCCTAGCTCCGTCCTCAAAAATTGGGCTATCAAATGCAAAAAGATTTTCCCAAATCCGACTGGTGGTTAGGGAAACTCTTCAGCTATATTGTTAGTAAAGATATAGACAGGAAGCCATACACATACACAGCATTAACCCAGAGTCGTTGACATAATATTGATCTTTAATGTTAACTCTCTCTCTTGTCTCTTAACTTCTAATGTTAGTAGGTTACAGACACAGTTATACATTAAAGTTCAGTGTGTGTGGAGCTGCATCCACCTCCGCAACATCGGGGAATCCCACCGATTGGCGAACACACTAAAAATATGCCCAATGCCGCGAATTTGCGTCATCAGAGTCATCAGGGATGCACATTTATTCCTAATAATGGCGGCAAACCCATTAATATGATTAACCGCAAACATGGTTACTCAATTAATTCTCAAAAGTTAAGTCCGAAATACATTTTAGAGGTGGACTTTTTATAATGGCGCTGAATATCTAATTTATATCAAACAAAACGGTTAATTAGTCGATACGCCCGGAACGGGCGGATCGTCACTTTAATTTTTTTTCTTCTATAGGCGACTCGCACGCAGTTAATTTAAGGCTCCTTCAAACAGGCGCGACACGACACGCGACACAAAGGCACCGCAAGTCGCGCAACGAGCTGTGCCTTTGTGTCGCGCGCGATTCGCGTCGCGCGTCGCGCCTGTTTGCAGAAGCCTTAGTAAGGCTCCTTCAAACGGACGCGACACGCGATACAAAGGCATCGCTCGTTGCACGACTTGCGGTGCCTTTGTGTCGCGCGCGATTCGCGTCGCGCCTGTTTGCAGAAGCCTTAATAAGGCTCCTTCAAACGGACGCGACACGCGATAAAATCGCGCGCGATACAAAGGCACCGCTCGTTGCGCGACTTGCGGTGCCTTTGTGTCGCGTGTCGTGTCGCGCCTGTTTGAAGGAGCCTTTAATGAATTAAAAAAGTGACGATTCGCCCGTTTCGGGCGAGTAAATTAGTGCCAATCGCCTAAATAAGCTAAAAAACACTACCGAAACAAATCTACCTACCACAATTGTTGATACCAAATTTTATGTAACAGCCCTTTTCCTCATTTGAATTCTACGAAATTCGTATAAAAACACGACTTTAAAAATAAAATTTCCATCGACTTATCAAAGTAACGGCTCCTGCAAACAGGCGCGACGCGCGACGCGAATCGCGCGCGACACAAAGGCACCGCTTGTCGCGCGACTTGCGGTGCCTTTGTGTCGCGTGTCGTGTCGCGCCTGTGTGTACGAGCCTTAATACGCAGATTGGTCAGTAAACATACAGTAGGTATATACAGATCATTCTAGATTTTGGAAACTACTGTTAATATTATAATATATATACTCGTAACTTGTCCTGGGATTACACAATTTGACATCGAGATAGGAAGAAAAATCGGCATAAAATATCCACCTAGGATATTAGTATCAGAATGTGTCCAGATTTGAATGAAATCATCATCATCTTCATTCATCTTGTAGGTCGTAAATACAAACCCAGACAGGCGCTTAACTTGGTGTAAATAATGTCATCACCACCCTTCTCAAAACGGTGAAGGAAAACATCGTGAGGAAACCGGCATGTCCTAGATAAATTCGAAGACTTGTGACATCTACCGACCCGCACTGGGCCCGCGTGGTAGATCATAGCCCACTCCTGCTCTAAGAGAGGAGGCCTGTTTCCCAGTAGTGGGAAGTGTGGGAAAATTATATGCTGATTATGCTAGGTACCTATTGATTCGACAAAGTTCTCTTAGAGAAGCTCATCCTCGACTAAGTGCTTAGAAACGGTATGTACAGACGCCAGCACATCAAGCCACCCGAAACAGTCAAATTTTCCCAATCAACTTTGAACCTTATACTTAAGTGATAAATTTGAAAATCTATTAAAGAAATTTGACAGATTGTAGAAGCTTTGATGTGCTGGCGTCTGTACCAAGTTCATCATTCTACTGTCCTTAACCCAATTGTATTTATTTGAGGTCTGCGCAATACCATACCCCTTGGTAAGACTGGTTGTCAGACTTTCGGGCTTCTGATGACCCGAAACGACTGTCAAATATCCACAACGGAGGTCGGAAGTACTACCGGGTGTCTTGGTATATAAAGATGGTCACCCATCTATGGACCAACCGGAGCAAGCGTAGCTTAACCTGATCGATCTTTCTTATGACTTATGACCCGTGCGGCTGTTATTAGCCACAAGTGTATGTGTATTCTATTCTATTAAGTATAACATTGAGGCCTCTCAAATTCGAAGCGTCTCAAACTTGAATTAGAGCATGTTATTAACAAGTCTCAAAACCGCCAATGAATTTCACAAGAATTTGAAACTAAACCACCAGTGTCGCAATCAAATACTTAATTAAAGACATCCTACCACTTATGGAACTCAAAAAAAATATGGCTCCGCATGTAACCTGACCTTAAAACTGTCTTGTGTAAACAAAACTGCATTCTGAGAACAATGTCGAGGAGACAGAGATGGAGAGATGCGTTTTTCGGGTAGTCAGACAAAGATGGCGGCTTTAGAAGTATGCACGACGTTGTCGTTCATTGGTCTTATTGAGGAGTTAGATGGTCTGGTTTTAATTTAGTACGATGTTGCTGTTACTAAGCGTAGTTTTTGAGTTAAAACAAGCTCTTTGCTCGATAGAAGATACTAGCTTCTGCCCGCGACTTCGTCCGCGTGAAATTTCTTGTTACTCCGACCCACCCCGTCGCATCGTATCGCCTGCCCGCGCTATTACTTCGTTTTTGCTTAGCGTTCTTTCTGACTTTTTTTCTTTTTGCTCGGCTCCTAAAGGTCATAGCGTGATGTTAAATAGCCTATAGCCTTCCTCAAGAATTGGGCTATCAAATGCAAAAAGATTTTTTCTAATCCGACTGGTAGTTCCAGAGATTAGCGCGTTCAACAAAAAAAACTCTTCAGCTTTATAATATTAGTATAGAAGTATAGATTCAGGGTTATTGGTAAAACATTAACAACCTCTTAAGAAGTCATTTACTATGTATGGGACCAAAACTGAAATCGCGAAAAAAAAAACAATTGTTCGTATAACGGCTCCTACACAAAGACGCGACGCGCGACGCGAATCGCGCGCGACACAAAGGCACCGCTCGTCGCGCGACTTGCGGTGCCTTTGTGTCGCGTGTCGCGTCGCGCCAGTGTGTACGAGCCTTAAAGGCTCCTTTAAACAGGCGCGACGCGCGACGCGATTCGCGCGCGGCACAAAGGCACCGCTCGTTGCGCGACTTGCGGTGCCTTTGTGTCGTGCGCGATTTCATCGCGTGTCGCACCTGTTTAAAGGAGCCTTTATACGAACATAAATGTAGGGAACAGCAGATTATTTTTTTCGGGAGTTCACCTTTGGTCCTATAGTAAAAGTTGTTCATAATGATGACTACAATGACCTCTTAAGAGGTTGAATACTCTTTATTATGAATTACAGGTATTTAAACGCAAAAAAACGCAAGTTATAGAAACAATAAAAGTATATGAACGACTACAGTAAACAAAATCAGAAAAAAATATGATATTCTTCAGGATATATGCTAGGTAGATAGTGTGTTGAAAACATAATACAACTAATTTGATACGATAGAAAAAAACCATGAAGATACCTCTAAAAACTTTCTTTTTACAATAAAAACCATACTAATATACATACAATCATTCTGATTTTTTGTCAGATAATTCTACAAGCAACATACTAAAACACTAGTGTTTTAATTTTTTAGTCCAAACAATAGATTTTTTCTAATTAAATAATTGCTTCATATTTTGCAATAAAATACAGTACCCGGCGATAAATATTGCACATCGACCTTTACCTTTTTTGTATTTTATACAAAGGACAAAAATAATTATCAATAGAAGCAAATCATAATTGTTTTAACAGCTCCTAATAGATACCGGACTGTTTGTATTTCGTGCGACAGAGATAACGCTCTACGAAGCTGAAATTAACCGATTGTCTCTTTCCAAAGGTCGATGTGCAATATTTATCGCCGGGCACTGTACCAGCGTTGTGTCATCGCGCTTCTCTTTCTTTTCGATGCAGTCCGACAGTGACTGCGCTTTAGGTCATGTAATCCCTTCAAAGTAGAAATTTTACATAAGGCGACACAATGGGTGGTCTTATCGCTAAAAGCGATCTTTTAAACACATCCTTTGGATGGATTTATTTAACCTTTTGACCGCCACACGTCAAGAAATCAAAAACGTGCCCTCGGCGTCAAAGTCTGTCATGTAGTCGAACCGTGGCGTGCTGGGCACATTTTGGTTTGTCATCTATACATGACTGGGGCGGGGGTCATTTGATGATGTCCAAACCTGAAAAAAAAAATTAAAAAAAAGCCACTGTTACTGATACGTTACGCAATCACCCCTCTGTTCATTTTTACTATTTTTAGCTACAAAATCCACACGTTTATCAATGCAACATAGACCTACATATTATCTGTCAGTCACTCGTCTATGTGTGCAATGTAATAGTGTAACTAAACACTATGTACGGACGCCAGCACATCAAGCTACCCGAAACTGTCAAATTTTCCCAATCAACTTTGAACCTTATGCTTTAGCGATAAAGTAGAAAATCTAGTAAAGAAATTTGACAGATTGTAGTAGCTTGATGTGTTGGCGTCTGTACATCATCTAAATTTATATAGAAGGTACGCATTACAGTGATATGCGTGTAGAACACAGATAAACGCCGTGTGACATTGGTGCCGATTCTGTTGTTTATAAACTAAAATAAATTTAAATTCAGTGCATCTTTTTCTTTCCATTTCATTAAGAAAAGGACAGAAGAAAAATTTTAGTTTAGACCTGTCAAATTAATCAGCACCTGACGTAAATTGACGTACCTTTAGTAGGCAAGTTTTTAATCACGTCTAAACTTGTATGGAGTAGTGTCAGGCGCTGATTAAAGGCTCCTTTAAACAGGCGCGACACGCGATAAAATAGCGCACGTCACAAAGGCACCGCAAGTCGCGCAACGAGCGGTGCCTTTGTGACGTGCGCTATTTTATCGCGTGTCGCGCCTGTTTAAAGGAGCCTTTAAGAGGCTTACGTAAAGGAGCGGGTTTTCAGCCCCGACTCCCGGTCCAGATCTCTGCAGGTTGACCGTCGGAAGAAAACGGTTACACGTTTCTTTATGTGTGAGCAATTAATCTGTCCAGCCTTTTCCCAACTTATGCTGGGATCGGCTTCCAGTCTAACCGGATGCAGCTGAATACCAATATTTAAATGGAGCGACTGCGTATCTGACCTCCACAACCCAGTTACTAGGCAATACGATACCCCGTGGTAAGACGGGTTGTCAGACTTTCGGGCTTGTGACGACCCGTAACGACTGTCAAAGATCCACGAATGACAGCCGGGACCAACGGCTTAACGTGCTTTCCGAGGCACGGAGGGGTTTCGGTATGTAAAGATGGTCACCCATCCACAGACCGACCGCGGCAAGCGTAGCTTAACCTGATCGATCGACCTGTGCGACTATTATTATTTAGCCACGGGCTGTGCTATGTGTGAGCGCTTACACAATAAGTTAATGTGGGAACTACATACTTATTTCCGCCGCCGCCGCAACAACGATCGGTACCGACTTGTGTACACCGGGAGCCCGCTTCTTGCAAGCTGTCTATAAAGGCTCCTACAAACAGGCGCGACACGCGATATAATCGCGTGCGAGACAATCGCGTGCGAGACAAAGGCACCGCTCGCTACGCGACTTGCGGTGCCTTTGTGTCGCGTGTCGTGTCGCGCCTGTTTGTAGGAGCCTTAAGGCTCGTACACACAGGCGCGACGCGACACGCGACTCAAAGGCACCGCTCGTTACGCGACTTGCGGTGCCTTTGTGTCGCGTGTCGCGTCGCGCCTGTTTGAAAGAGCCTTAACTCGTGGGGGGTCATTTACAAATCGTCGTTGCGCGTGCAAAAGTCGCTATTTGTTTTTATTGAGCTATATGAATTATAACATTTAGCGTGTTTATACGGGACTTTCGAGTTTCGATGTATGAATATCACATAGCTACATTCCTTAACTCATTAAATATTGCACTTATCACATAGCTGTTTATACAGTATGTGTGTATTGAAATAACGATTAAAACTGCATAAGAACCGAAAATAACTAAATAACACATAGCGACTTGCACGCGCAACGACGAAATACAAAATATTCATTGGCAAAAAGAAAAGGTCAGGCAAAGAGTTAGCCGGGTCAGCGGGATTGTCCGAAACGGTTACCGCTGGCCCGGAACATAAAGGGCTAAGGAAGGAACACGGGTGGGTTTTAGTCAGTAAGAGTCTGACACTCCCTTCCGCTCCACCCAGAGCGGGAGGGGTCATTTGATGATTTCCCATCCTCAAAAAAAAAAAAAAAAAAGGCAGAGTTAAGTTTGTACATCAAAATGTTGGGTTAGTCCATGAGTGTTGTTGAGTGTTGCCGAGTGTTGCCGAGTGTTGTCGAGTGTTGTTGAGTGTTGTTGAGTTTTGTTGGGTTTGATCGTTGAGTTCTAAACCAAGCAGGGCTTGCATCTTGGGGGTCGGAGTGTGAATGAGCAGAGAAACATTTAAGCCGGTTTACACGGCACGTTTAGAAAGCATTCTGATGTGTGTGTTGGTCTTTCTGTGAGGGTGAAAGTGTTAGAGAGGGGTGTTTTTTGAAGGGAAAACTTCTTTAAGCACGTTGAGCATTCTTTGAGATGGGAAAAACAATTGAACTCGCGACACTGTTACCGTAACCGACACCGCGCTTCATTCGGATGTGTTCGGCTGTCCTCAGGATGTACTCGGTTTTAATGTATATCCGATATGACAGTGAGTGATGGCAAAGTATTCTGTTTGTGTTTTGTTAATAAGACGATTAAAAAAATACACACGTAATTGTTCAAGTTTTCACTTCTGTCGGCACTCCCGGAGTGCCACTATTTTTTATTGCACCCCAAAGTACTTATAATATTAATGGCTTGTCCAGAAACCATTTTGTTACTGTATCAAAATATGTCGACAGTTATTCTCAATGGGCTTTTTAATCAGGTAATTAACATTTCATTAGTTTATATTGTAATTAACAAGACTGCTTACAATGATTAATTAGAAATACATAGATAGCAGATAATAGCTAACTAAACATCGTCATAATATGCTGGAGTTGAGTGAAAATAAATTACTGCATTTCAATTGCAATGTCACGTTTGTATGTATGTAAGACTACGTAACCCCAAAGAATGACGATTTCATGAAACAGTTATTCTTTGGGGTTACGTGGTCTTAGAGAGTTGTGTTGATGTCTTTAATGATTATAATTCTGTAAATACATATTTGTTACGGCCGCGAATCATATATTAATCAACGTACAACTTAATGCTGACCAGCAAATTGCAAAAAACGTAAGAAAATTTGAATTTCGCGGGCTACCTTAGCGCTTCCTCCTTAACTTTCGTCGGCAAATCTTCAAAAGGAAAGACCCACTCTGCCACCTGGCTTTTTCTTTCGGGTTCAAAGCAGTACACCCAGGTTTCGTCACCTGTCACGATATTATAGACAGCCAACGACTGTCCTCCGTTAAACTTTCTTTTATAATTTTACGGCACCATTGGACACGCAGTCATTTTTGGTCCTCCGTTAAGTCATGCGGTATCCATCGAGTGCAAAGCTTCCGAACCTTCAGATGCACATGTAAAATGTTTTGCAATTGGCTCATTCCAATGCCTAGCGAAGCACGAATTTGCTGGCAAGTAATTTTTGTGTCAGTTTTAATATGTTGTCATACGGTATCAATATTAGAGTCTGTAACCGCAGTCGCCGGCTGACGTTCACGTACCTCGTCATGGAGATGATCACATCCACATCTAAATTCTTCAAACCACGATACACAGAGCTGCGACATTGTGCTTCATCACCAAATGCCAATTGAAGTCTCTAGCAACTCTCTAGTTGACTTGAGCCTCAACGAAAATCATAAAAATAATTTAACGAATATGTTCACCAGTTAAATTGATTTTGATAGGGATACACAATTTTCGAATGGACGTCACAATGAAAAAACAAGTGACAGTCTCGCAAATTAAAAAGTAACATTTTCCCAAAGATTTCCATAATATTGTTTATTTATTATTTATTTATTTAAACTTTTCGCATAAAAAGGTACAAAGGCGGACTTAATGCCTTAGGCATTCATTCATCATTCATTCATTCATTTTTGTTCTTTCATTTTTCCTGTCACAGATATTTATTTTTGCGAGGTAAGTACAACTTAAAAGTGAAAAATAAAACCTTTTTTTAAAAAAAAAGCAAAAAAACAACCGACTTCCAAAAACGACACAGTGAAAAATGACTTTAATTTCGGAAGTCGGTGGCAAACAAAGAAAATGCGAATCCAACGACACCCACTTCCGAAGTTATTTTTTTGGGGTTCCGTACCTCAAAAGGAAAAACCGATTTTTTTTTTTCATTTTTTTAGTTATGGTCAGAATCTGCCTGGCCTTTTCCCAACTATGTTGGGGTCGGCTTCCAGTCTAACCGGATGCAGCTGAATACCAGCATTTTAAATGGAGCTACTGCCTATCTGACCTCCACAACTCAGTTACTGGGTAATACGATACCCCTTGGTAAGACTGGTTGTCAGACTTTCTGGCTTCTGACGACCCTTAACGAATGTCAGCCAAGAACAACGGCTTAACGCGCTTTCCGAGGCACGGAGGGTAAAGATGGTCACCCTCCACGGACCAACCGCTTCAAGCGTAGTGTAGCTTTATTTTGACTGTCACCATAAAAACTAAATTAAACTAGTCTAAACTTTAAACGCTGCTTATAATATTGTGAGCGGCGTTCCAAGGTTTGTTTCAAGGCGACTAAATCTAGTTAGACTTTCTTGGCTTAAGACACAAATCCTAATACCTAAGTACTATCGCAGTCATTACGCGCTAGTATAAAGTTATGATTAGATTCCGACCAGCGGGGTAAAGGCTCCTTCAAACAGGCGCGACACGACACGCGACACAAAGGCACCGCAAGTCGCGCAACGAGCGGTGCCTTTGTGTCGCGCGCAATTCGCGTCGCGCGTCGCTCCTGTTTGTAGGAGCCTTAATGCTGGTTGAATCAGTCAATTAATATTAATACGTCTACCCAAATCTTCATAACTATAATCTTCGTAACGATAGAAAAAAAAACATGAAACCGAGTCCACGTGTAACCGTCACAATTTTTTACGTTTCCATTTTCAGTTTGCGAATTTCGAGACACCGACGCCAAACAAACAATGTCCACGGATGTTTTTCAAATAATATGATACGAATGAAAACTGCAATGGAAAGTTGCAAAATATAGGGCGAATCGAACGAGTGGCATATTTTTTATTGGATTCGGATGGTGGAGTGCGAATTCAATTTCTGAAGGTTCGTACACACAGGCGCGATGCGACACGCGACACAAAAGCCCCGCAAGTCGCGCAACGAGCGGTGCCTTTGTGTAGCGTGTCGCGTCGCGCCTGTGTGTACGAGCTTTTATGCAGTAAGCTATGCTTACCGAGGTCAATCCGTGGTTGGGTGATCGTTCAAAACATATTGAGACCCGTCCGTGCCTCGGAAAACACGCGGTCAGATAGACTTTTGAAAAACACAACTTGCCGCGCTTGACTCGGTAGAACGCAGAGCTAAGAGGCTCATTGGCGACGTTAAACTGGTGGATGCCAAGTTTCACAGCTTGGCCCATCGCCGCAAGGTTGCCTGCTTGTCGGTCTTCTACAGATTGTACTTCGGTGAGTGTGCCCAAGAACTCCACGACCTCATTCCACCGGACCCCTTCTACCTTCGAAAATCCAGACGCACTGCAAGTTACCATCCCTGCCTAGTTGCTATTCCACCAATTCGCACTAAACGTTTTCAAATGTCCTTTATAATGCGCACAGCAAAAGAGTGGAACTCTACCTGCGTTTGTGTTTCCGAGTGCATACAACCCGAATCTCTTCAAAGTAAGAGTGAACAGGCTTCTTCTGGGTAAGCTCACTCCATCGTAGACTTTGTCTCTGTCATCTCTGACCTAGATTAGAGTCAAGAGCAAACCCATTTCAAATAATTAAAAAAAAAGCCTAAGTAAAAAGTTATAATTCGAGTTTTGGCTCTCGTCTATTTCCTCCTCCAATATTGAACCAATTTAAAAGATATTTCATAAACTGAATAAGAAGGTTTATATACTATGTCCCTATGTTTTTCTTTTTTCATTAAGTAAACTAGGCAACTTTGAGCATTTTCTTAGGGTCCTAGTGTTTATAAAAATAATGTATCATCAAAAACGAAAACATAGGAACATACAAGTAGTTAATATTTATTATTCTGTAAAAAATCATTGCTTTATGGTCATTAACCAGAAAGAAAACAGGCGAGAGCGTTTCTATGGAGAAAAGACCACCGCATTTCCTCCCCGGCCATGCCTATAAGAAAGAAGTTGTGTTGTTTTTATTTCGAAGGTCCCGGCTGTCATTCTTAGATCTTTGATAGTCGTTACTGAGTCGGACGAGGATCGAGTTACCCAGGAACTGGGTTGTGGAGGTCAGGTAGGCACTCGTTCCATGTATGATACTGGTATTCAGCTGCATCGTTGCATCATATTATCTGTATGCAGACATTGAATATAGGTAAGCCAGTTTCTTAATAAACTGGCGAAAATTCTACGCGTAGCCAAATCCAAGCTGCATCGGCTATAATATGTTTATTTATTGTCATTCTTTGTTAATCTTTGCCTACTAAATGTCAATGATTCCTTTGGGCAATATTGAGAACTTGATAAGTCTTTACAGGTAGTCAGAAGCCCAAAAATCTGACAACCAGTCTTACCAAGGGTATCGTATTACCCAGGAACTGGGTTGTGGAGGTCAGGTAGGCAGTCGCTCCATGTAAAATACTGGTATTCAGCTGCATCCAGTTAGACTAGAATCCGGATCCAACGTAGTTGGGAAAAGCCTTACCAGATAATAATGTTGGGAACTCGGGAAGTACCAACTGAGTCATACATTCATAATACCTACTTTAAACATTTTTATGTGTTTATTTCGTTTGAATAAATTATTGTTTTCGTTCATGAATATTTATCATTAAGAGAAAATGGAAACGCCCTAATTGTATGCATCTGCGTCGGTGTAGTGGAAAATTGTGGATTTAATTAAATATTTGATGAGCTGTGGGTTATAATAACCGCTACGTGGAGCCCTGACACAGCTAGATAGCGTCGCGGCAGACCTTGTAGAAGATGGCGGAACGAGCTGACCAGTGCACTATTTTTTTTTTCAGGTTGGGAAATCATCAAATGACCCCTCCCGCTCTGGGTGGAGCGGAAGGGAGTGTCAGACTCTTACTGACTAAAACCCACCCGTGTTCCTTCCTTAGCCCTTTATGTTCCGGGCCAGCGGTAACTCTTTCGGACAATCCCGCTGAACGACCAGTGTACTAGCTCTGGATCGAAAGAGCTGGAAATCATGGGTGGAAGAAGCCTTTAGCAAGCAGTGGAACGATGCCGGCTAGCAGTAACATTAATTACATAATTTAATTATGATATTACGGTTTTTATTGTATTGTACAGACGCCAGCCAGCTCATCAAGCTACTACAATCTGTCAAATTTCTATAATAGATTTTCAACTTTATCGTTAGAGCATAAGGTTCAAAGTTGATTGGGAAAATTTGACAGTTTCGATATAGCTTGATCTGATGACGTCTGTACTTTGTGGTCTAAAACTCTTTGTCTACGCTACACCATAAAACATTGCAGGAATAAGGAAAATGCTATGAGGAAAGGTTTGAGTATGAACCATGAATATGTTATGTCATGTAATGCACTTTGGAATGAGCAAATATCGACATCTTTTTAACTGACCGACTCCTTGACGATTCAAAAGTGCCTGTAATTTGTTTAATTGACATAAGTGCTTTGAGATTGAGTTTTAATAGCAAGGCTATATAAGACTAGGGGAAGACGAAAACGATGGATGGACAGATGAAAGAGACAGTGTGAAAGATGGGTTTATTAGTCAATTTGCACGAATTTACTAGCCCGAAACGGGCGAATCGTCACTTTTAAGAAATAAAAACCGGTCAAATGTAGGTACAGTACCCGGCGATAAATATTGCACATCGACCTTTGGAAAGAGACAATCGGCTAATTTCGGCTTCGTAGAGCGTTATCTCTTTGTTCCGGGTAGGGCTTTCAATACCGGTATTCTGGGATCCCGTAATACCGTGATCACGGATTTTATTTTGGCCTTTTACAATACCGGTATTGACACCCCAATACCGTGATTACGGTATTACAAACATTAGATCTGAAAATTATGTGATCTTATTCTCCCACTTGTTTTCTTCAGCGCAAGCGTCCCGCTGTTATCTTAAGCTCACCCTCTCGCACCCCGCCTGAGACAACGCCCGAAATCGAGCTGTATTTATGTGTCGTTTTTGTTATTGTCACTTGTCAGTCAGTTTCGCAAAGGCGACAGGATAACGCGTCTATAATTACTTTTACATTTTTTACTGTTTTTCAGAAATTGTTATTAACGCTTGATTTATTTTGTTACTTGTTTAGTTTTAGATTTTGATTGTTTTTTTATTACATAATTATTAATAATGTTACTAAAATGATTGCTAGCTACTTAGCTAGTTAAGCTATACTTAACTTACTTGAATTTCTACAAATAATGATACCTATGTTGATTCTTGATTTATTTTCTTAGGTACTTGTTTAGTTTTAGATTTATTGATTGTTTTTTTATAACTTAATTATTAAGAATGTTACTAAAATGATTACCAAATGATTGCTACTAGCTAGTTAAGGTATACTTTACTTACTTACATTTCTACATATAATGATACCTATATTGATTTTTACATGAGCCATGATGACATTTAGGTAATAATAAGAAATATTTTTTTTATATTGTGCAAACAAAGTCTATGTGAAATGCCTTCCTGCAAAAAGAGTAGATTCAGTTTAAGTTTTCATTATATTCCTAATTCCTAGTCCTACCTAAATAATCAAGCAATACCATATTATTATAAAAGAATTAAGAAAGCTATGTATAACCTATTTATTTTAGTATTTTCAATAAAATAATAAGAACAATACTGATTTGAAAATACAAAAAGGCGTATTTTATTGGTTTTATTAATGTCCTAATTGAACTTGCGTTCAATACCGGACAACCGGTATTGATACCGGGATCACGGTATTGACTTTTCCAATACCGGTATTGATACCGGTATTGAAAAGATCCGGTATTTGAAAGCCCTAGTTCCGGGCCAGCGGTAACCCTTTCGGACAATCCCGCTGACCCGGCAGGCTTCGGCCAATACGGGCCCCTTCGTTTAGTGCTGACATCTCTTTGAGGCGCGCGTGGAACACGTACGCGCCGTCCGGCACGGGCCTGGTCCTGATCGGACGGTGAGCTACCCATTGCTCTCCGCCCGCGCCTAAGGTGGCCGGGAGTAGTCGCGCGGCTCCCGACGCCCGGAGCGTCTCCCGCGGCGGCTGGGACGGGAGGCTCTCTCTCTCAGCCGTCCCGCCGCCTCCTTCGCTAGCATGACTGCTTCGCAGAAGGAGGCGACTGCTCCCCACTCCCTCTAGCCCCGGACCATGGCTTGAACCAGGCCCGGACGCGAGAGGTCGCCGCCATGAGATCGCGCCGGAGGTCTGTCCGCTCCGCCGCAATTTGCTGCGGAAGCGGAGTTTCCCCCCGGCGTAGTGCCTCCGCGCGCCACTCATACAGGCGCGCGAGGACTATCGCCTCCAGATCCCATGGCGGCAGTCCGGCAAGGAGGCTTGCCGCCTCGCCCGAGATCGTGCGGTACCCCCGGATCAGCCTAACGGCTACCACCTTCTGGGGCGCGTTCAAATAATGGGCGGCTCGCCGCCGCAGTGAACGCGCCCACACCGGGGCCCCGTTATAGGGCCATGGACCGCACGACCCCCGCGTAAAGCCTCCGGCAGGAGGCGTTTAGCCCCCTCAGGTTGGGCAGGAGCCGCTTGAAGGCGGCCCCGGCCCGTTCCAGTTTGGGAGCCAAACGTCGGAAATGCTCGACTAAGTTCCACCGGCTGTCGAGGATGAGACCCAGGTATTTCATCGTCGTCTCGACGCCGATGTGAACCCCTCCTACCGTTAGTTGGGATCCCGATGGTGGCGTATTCCGGAACCCATGAAACGACATGGCCTCGGACTTGTGCAATGCCACCTCGAGACCCAACTGCCGGATCCTCTCCACGACTATCGCAACCCCGCGTGTCATCGCGTCGGCCGCCGCCTGATGCGACCTCCCCTGCGCCAGGACTAGCGTGTCGTCAGCGTAGCGTATAGCTGCCATTAGATAGTGTCGCACGCCGCCGCATGCGGCATTCTTTGTATATGCGTCTTAGGTCTAAGGTCCCACTATTGTAGTCCATATTTTGTTTAGGTACTTTTAATAGAGGTAAACAATCTTGTTAGGTATGTTTTTTATCATAAAATATATTTTTAAAATAGGCTAAGGCTAATAGCAAAAGTAATTCATTATAACATTTGTTATTTCATTTAGTTTTATCTTGTAATGGCTATAAATTATTTCATAAATATATTTTTCGACAAAAACGTATCAAGATTGTTTACCTTTATTAAAATACTTAAATTAATTAACTATACTAAGAGATAAGTGTCAGCAGACTGCAACGGACCGCCTTAAGGGCCCTTTTTTACGTATATACTTGTTACGAATTTTCATACCTTGTGATAATAAAAAAAAATTTGTTAAATAAGTAACATTTTCATACCTTGTGATAATAAAAAAAGAAAATTTAAGTTATCTTGAATGTTGCACTAAAATATTGATTATGCAAGCTAAAAATAAAAAATATTGTTTAGTGCCCACCATTAGGGCCCTTTTTTAATTTGTTTGAAGAAATTGTTCAGTTCTCTATGTAACTTTACAAGATCATAACTAACAGTTATCATTGATCTCTTAGCTTTATTAGCATCTAAACCAATTATGTATAAGGGTGAATATACGCTATTGGAATTCCAATGATTCATAGACAAATTATATGTTAAACATATTATTATTATTGTTTCTAATGCTTAAACAATAAATAATATGGTCTTTTATTTGGCCCACATAGTCTATTCACAATAATTGTTTAATTCAAAGCATTATTAGTTCAAAATAGTTGTAAATGTATACTCCTCTGGCCTCCCCGTTACTAGATTATAATGATTTTATTGTCAGATACTTTACTACGTATGTCATTATGTATTTTTTTAAATATGATCATATACTTTTATAAACATCGAAACATATATTATCAAAATAAGCTGTAAAAAATATTATTAATATAAAAAAAAATAACTTTTTTTCATGTCATGTTACAATAATGTCACTTCATCTGGCGAAACTCAAAGAAGTAAAATGTAACTTAAAACCGCAGAGGTATGTTTTGTCCTTTAACTATGCGCGTACAACAGTGTGAAGTTAGAAGCAAGCTAACGACGTTGACCAAAACTCCAATAATATTGCGTCAGTTTGCGATTCACTGTAGGAAAGCGTGTTTGTGCCAGTCGTTGGAGTATTTCCTTTGGTATGTATATGTTTTTGTATTTTATCGTTACGAAATTTTATAATTGCACAATTCAATGTTTATGTGTGTAGATGTCATGTATAACGTTAAACTGTGGTTCGAAAAGCGAGTGATGTTGTTTTTGTAGGTTATATGCGATTTTGTCACTTCTCTGGCGTCACTTCTCTGGCATATTTCATGCCAGAGGATACAAAAGCGCCAGGGAAGTGACGAATTTTTTTTTTCGTGAATATTTAATGTTTTAAGGCTTCATTTCATCTGTTCTAGATACTTGAGTATAATCGGACATCATGGCGAATGTAAAAAAAAAACAAACGAGGGAAGAGAGGTTAGAAAAAAAGCGTAAAGCAGAAAAATTACGCTACCAGAGAATTAAAAACGATCCTGTAAAAAATGCTAAATTAAAAGAAAAAGAAAGGGAGCAGTATAAAAAAAAAGAAAAAGGACAAATTAAGAGTATAAATGATATGACTGAAAGGCAGCAAAGGGCGGTAAGAAAAATATGGAGAGAGACCTGAATGTATCTTGTATAATAAATAATATCAAAATATAATTTACATGTTTTATTTAATATTAGTCCCCTTTCTTAGCTAATAATCAATGGCCTGTCACTTCCTTGCTTTAATTTGTCACTACTCTGCCTATAGTGTCACTCCCCTGGTAACACATTTTCCTCTGGTGCGTATAAATAAAAAAAAAATGGAAAAATCTTCTGGCCCTCTTCATTACGAATTAAAAAAGAGTGTCAAAACGAGAAATTATCAATATTGAAAAGAACAGAACACATTTCTCTCAGGGACACTAAAAAATCAAATATCGTATATTCACCCATAACCTATTTAGTGATTAAGTGTTGATTTTGTTACTGTCAGATCTCAAAGTTTATAAAAAATAAGAATTCTTGCTAGTAAATAAAAACTATTTTTTTTAAATTATGTGTTGTTTTTATTTACATCTAAGGCCTTTCGCAAATCTATGTAATTAGTAGCAATATAGAAACGATAAAAGTTTAGTGAGAAACAGGCGGTTTACTTATTTTTAATACTATTATCGATACTTTGCATCTCATTGATAATGCATTATGTTGGCGGGTCTAGTTCCCACAACAAACAAGTTTATGCAAGGATTGTAAGAATTTCCATTAGTAATAATCATAGTCAATCAAAGTATACCATCAGTTACATAACTTCACACTAAAACATAACTTTTTTGTACGGCATACTTAAATTGCGATTTTCTCGAAACTTATAATTTCGATCAGTGAACTTCAAAAATTCGTAAAAAAATAACGGCAGTGGTTAGAAGGTTGGTTCTTGGGTCTATAGTTCGGTACATTTATGTAGTTTTCAGCTCTGTAGATAACTCATTTCCGCCATAAGGTCCCTTTTGATTTGGACGACCACATATAATGATTTACCGATTTTATCGCGTGTCGCGCCTGTTTTAAGGAGCCTTAAATCGAAATAAATGCTTTGAGTTTTCTCACTTTCTATCAAAAATCAAGAGTTCTGAACAACACCAACCACTAAGATTACATTACGACTTTCACTGTGCAGAGCAAATCGATTACAGTTTTAGCCAAATCGAATGAACTTACAATAAGAAAAGTGATCAATTTTTACTTGGTTCGAAATAATAACTAAGATGCACTCATTTCGAATCCCGCCATTTTGAAGTCCCCCGCAGAGAGATATCAAATCAAGTTTCTAGATCATAACGGTGCATGCACTTTCTTCCAAAATTGATTTAAAGTTATTCAGAAGTACAGACGCCAGCTCATCAAGCTACCCGAAACTGTCAAATTTTCTCAATCAACTTTGAACCTTATGCTTTAGCGATAAAGTTGAAAATCTAATAAAGAAATTTGACAAATTGTGGAAGCTTGATGTGCTGGCGTCTGTACATAATTTCGGGCTTCAGAGTTCTGATACTACAGGCGTACTTCTGCCTTGTGGCTAATTAATAACAGCCGCACAGGTCGATCGATCAGGTTAAGCTACCCTCGCCGCGGTTGGTCCGTGGATGGGTGACCATCTTTACATAGGTACCGAGACCCCTCCGTGTCTCAGAAAGCACGTTAAGCCGTTGATCCCTGCTGTCATTCTTGGATCTTTGACAGTCGTTACGGAATACGGATCGTCAAAAGCCGGAAAGTCTGACAACCAGTCTTACCAAGGGGTTACGTATTACCCAATAACTGGCCTTGGAGGTCAGATAGGCAGTTGCTCCATATAAAATACTGGAATTCAGCTGCATCCGGTTAGACTGGAAGCTGACCCCAAAGGAAAAGGCTAGGTATATGATGATGACAAGAAGATGCCTTTTTTCCAACAGTTGAGACAGCAACCATAATCATCTGCATACCGTTTTCCCAACTATGTTGGGGTCGGCTTCCAGTCTAACTGAATACCAGAATTTTACATGGAGCGACTGCCTATCTGACCTCCGCAACCCAGTTACTGGGTAACACGATATCCCTTGGTAAGACTTTTTGTCAGACTTTCGGGCTTCTGACAACCCGTAACGACTCAAAAGTTCTACGAATGACATCCGGGACCGGCTTAACGTGGTTTCCGATGTACAGAGGCCAGCACATCAACCTACTCCAATCTGTCAGATTTCCCCATTTTAATATGAACCTTATTCCATTGTAGTAAAGTTGAAAATCTATCAAAGAAATCTGACAGATTGTGGTAGGTTGATGTGCTGGCGTCTGTACGTTGAGACAACAACCAAAAACCAAAACAAAAAAAAAAAAAAATTGTGACAGACCGAAAGCCGAAACCGAATCAGCGGCTCCTCTTCTAGTTTAAAAAGAAAGAAAATACGTTTATTTGCGGTAATCGTGACGCATTAAATAGAATAAACCACAACAACAAAAAAAAAAAAAACGAAAATGAAGATTTGGCCACTTTTTGGCCGAAACCGAGACTGAATTAAACTTTAAATACTCAACACAACCTAAATTAATCTCCACTAAAAAAGAACATATCCGACCGTTACCATATCAAGTTGAATTATACATACGAAGTTATTTTTAAGTTTCGTTTGGAATTAGTTTAACGGAACATGTTTTACCGGCTATTTTTAGCCGCACGTGTCTTGAAACGTGACGGTTTTGAGTTCGTAGGTATTTTTTTACCTACAGTTATTAGTTGGCCGACCAAGGTTGAGCGTCTACTTCAATTCTTTTGTCCCCTCAGATTATATATAATATCATTGGTCCGCAGTGACAGAATTATTATGCAATTTTTGTGTGAAAATGTATGCAGATTTTTGAATTACTGTAGTTCTTGGTGTAAATCCGGTTCCTGTCTTAAGGCTCCTACAAACGGGCGCGTCACGCGATATAATCGCGCGCGACACAAAGGCACCGCTCTCGTTGCGCAACTTGCGATGCCTTTGTGTCGCGCGCGATTTTATCGCGCGTCGCGCCGGTTTTAAGGGGCCTTTAAACGGTTCGGTGTTTTTTACTAATGTCCACTTACTCCTCGAAGAGAAACAGTTTGCCAAGGGGCGTCGTGTTACCCAGTAACTGGGTTGTGGCGTCGCTCCATGAAAAATACTGGTATTCAGCTGCCACCTATACTTTGGCCGACTTCATACTTTGGCTGTGCGCATAAGCCCCCAGCCCCGTCCCAGCCGGGGCGTAGGTCCTGGCTGTCATTCGTGGATCTTTAAATAATAACAGCCGCACAGGTCGATCGATCAGGTTAAGCTACGCTTGCCGCGGTTGGTCTGTGGATGGGTGACCATCTTTACATACCGAGACCCCTCCGTGCCTCGGAAAGCACGTTAAGCCGTTGGCCCCGACTGGCATTCATGGATCTTTGACAGTCATTACGGGTAGTCAGAAGCCCGAAAGTCTGACAACCAGTCTTATCAAGGAGTATCGTTTTACCCAGTAATTGGGTTGTGAAGGTCAGATAGGCAGTCGCTCCATGTAAAATACTGGTATTCAGCTGCATCCGGTTAGACTGGAAGCCGACCCCAACATAGTTGGGAAAAGGCTAGGTAGATGCTGAATACCATAACTAAAAAAAAAGTGAAAAATAAAAAATCTTTTTTTTTTCAAACAATTTTGTTTCTTCTACACTAGACGAACGGTCCACAGCTCCACTTTCATAGTTTAAAAAAATCTAGTTTTTTTTTTGCCAAAGACCGGTAATACCACCGATTACATTCTAAACGTGCGCAGACTTACAAGTGAAATAGATTGGAGAAAGTGCTTATAAACTAAATAAAATAAAACTGGACGGTTTGTAACACTGACTTCGCTTTTACGTAGTGGAGTAATTACTGTTGGTTTCGGCTTTCGGCCATTTTTGTATGTCATCCAATTTTGATGGATATTTCATACCCAGACCACTCCGAACCTCGAGTCCAAACTCAAACGGCCTTATTACAAAACTAGCTTCTGCCCGCGACTTCGTCCGCGTGAAATTTCTTGTTACTCCGACCCACCCCGTCGCATCGCATCGCCTGCCCGCGCTATTACTTCGTTTTTGCTTAGCGTTCTTTCTGACTTTTTTCTTTTTGCTCGGCTCCTAATTAAAGGTCATAGCGTGATGTTAAATAGCCTATAGCCTTACTCAAGAATTGGGCCATCAAATGCAAAAAGAATTTTTCAAATCCGACTGGTAGTTCCAGAGATTAGCGCGTTCAACCAAACAAACAAACTCTTCAGCTTTATAATATTAGTATAGATTTACATACCTACTCTGTACAGAACACACGGTTAGCGAGACCCACTCGCACTTGACCGTTTTTTGATTTTTATATTGTTATCGCAGCCATATTATACACACTGTGAAAAATTAATTTCAGGGGTCTACTTGTTACCGTTAAAAAGATTCACCCCTGTGACAGACGGACGGACGGAGCCTTTTTTTTTCAGGATGGGAAATCATCAAATGACCCCTCCCGCTCTGGGTGGAGTAGTGCTAGGGTCCCGTTGGGACCCACTGGGTGTCGAGCCTTTAAAAATACAGTTATTGTGTACGATTTGCTTACTTACTTATTTAATTGTTTTTGTATCTATTTGGTCAGAAAATGTTGTAAAAACATTGCCTTGAACCAATGCCTATAGAAATCGATAAGAGTTTATTTACAAAGTCAAATCTCTCAGAAACGTGAAATTCGATTTGCTATGTTCGTCAATTTTGTTACGAATGACTTTAAGGCTGAGGCTACATTAGGCCGCGACGCGACCTGCGACACATGAGCGATTAAAACAAGTAAATGAATGCTCACGTATATGGCTACACCGTACATCAAATATTACTAGCGATCTTTGATTTCTTTATGCGATAGGAACAACATTACTGAAATCACGGCATCGGCTACATCAACATGAGCGAAATTGAAACGAATTTATTAGAAAATTGCTTTTTTTTTTCGCTTGTAATGTAGCCATATCATGTTTTTTTCGTTTCGCTCTTCCAGTCGCATCGCAAATCGCTGCCTACTGTAGCCTCAGCCTTAAAGCCTACGAAGTAATTGCGTAACACACATAAAATGACAATCGATCGCAATACCTTTCATTTCGACAGTTCAACCACGTTCATTGCGTCATTTACGTTCTTGAGCAGACGAAGTTTTCATACCCATTTATTTATCCATTTATTTCAGGCATCAAGGCCCATATAAACACATACAATACAATATTAATATAACTTAAAAATACTATAAATACATACAACATTATAATTACTAAAACTAACGCACACGTGTTTGCGTCGTGTTTCGCTGACTGGTGTCATGTAGCCGGCCGCGAAACCGGCGGTATACAACACTCTTCGGCCAGAACTCTTCCTTGAGGAACCTCTCGAGATGATGTGTCGGAACACGCACCACGAACGAGTTGAAGTTCGTGTTATGACGCGACTCCCAACTTCTCCACCCTCAAAGTCCAATTTTCGGGTCGGCGGACTAAAGCACATAAGTCATATTCGCTTGTTCGGGCTTGAATCTAAGTGGCGTCCTTTTTCAACCTCTTGAATCGCATTAATCTTGCGGCGTTATAAAAAACATAAGTTGAGTTATGTTAAAAAGAACACTTGAAGCTCTCGGACTTCATGGACACAGAAAGTGACTTATGTTATTAGGAACGTCACTGTGACTTATGTTATTTAGTCCGCCGACCCGACAATTGGTCTTCACACGCATGTACTCCACGATCTCCCCAACCTTCGTGGAGTGGTGCAATCTGGACACGTACAGTTGCGTCTTAGGATTGCAGGACGCAGCAGCATTTTGGGTCCTGTCTGCGCGGTGCCGCACTGGTTCCGACAAGGAGGCTACACCAGCAGGAAACCTATGAAGCAATGGATTAGGAATTTCCTTCAAAACCCTCGGATTGCAGCCAGTCAATCCGGTAGAGACATATTCATAATTAGTCTATAACTTTCCCACCGCTGGGACACAGTCATCCTTTCTGTGAGAGGAAGTGTGCTGTGTCAAGGGTACTGTTACTTTGTGTAACAAGCGTAAGTAGTTGAAAATTAGGGCATCCAGATCAGAAGAGATCTGGATACCCTATTTTCCAACAAATTTTCAAACATTTTAATCTTCTATTCACATATTATTTACCGACCTCCAATACTTACTTTATTCGAATAGATGAATGCATTCAAGATTCTCTATTCGAAATGTCGACTACCATTTACATGCATTCTAATTTTCATTGTTAAATTATTACGTTCATTAAACAATTGTATTCATTGATTCGCGCATGAAATTCGGGCAACTGTCGGTATAGTCTATTCGGCGCGATAGCCTAGCGAAAATGGAATGCTCTCGCTATTGTCCATTGCGCTGCCTTATATAGGTACGTAGTGCAGTGGCTATTTAGATGTATAAGAATGAGGTAGCAATAAATAAAAATGTTATTTTGAATTATTTTATATTTTATCGATATCTATTCATTACTACATAGGTACACTTATAGTTATTTACACAAACTTACATTTTAGAAAATTAAATATACATAAGCGGTAAACGGTATACATATAGTTAATTTTATTGTCTATACATAAAAATGATTAAATCTATACTCTTGGTTCGATGTCATCCTGAATTTTGGTAATTAATTCTCTCGTACTGGTATATATATCATCGTATAATATAGTTTTTACAACATGTTGAACACACACATCAGCGTCACAATTACACATCGGCTGTTCGGATTTTTGAAAACTGTCTGTATCATATATTTCTATTTTGATTATTTTCGTTCCGCGAGAAACAGGCTTCTTTATAAATTGATAGAATGTCTGATCTGGTTTTGATCTCTTGCGAGCGAGACCTAACGTCTTCTGTCCGCTGGTTTGTTGAACTGGTTGATTCATGGGTACAAAATTGAAGAGATCCTCCGAGTCCTGAAATAACAATGCAATATTAATTTAAGTTACACTACAAACGTTACGATTGAAATAAAGGATTATGTGGAAATAAATTATGCACTTACTACTATTGTTAATACATATTTAAATTGTTAATGAATATATTAAAGTAACACTTACCGACATTCCGCGAATATATCAGTCTTCACCATCAGATGCAAAGATGAAATAGATTTCAATTTATTATACTCCCCTTTTATATTTTTTAATTTAATTATTTCTTTTAATACATAGAGTTCAATATCGTATATTTTTGTTAGATGTTAATATCTATACAAAAATGGTATGGTGAAAAGTTTCAGATAGAGAACGTTTAACACTTTTAAAGCATTTAGAAAGAGATAAATCTATTCAGATGGCTTTTAGAAATTGGGATTTATATGAGTATCCTTTACTACCTAAAACCACAAAGCATTCTTGGTCAGTAAAAACTGCTTCTCAATTAGAAAAGCCCCGGTATGTAATTTTTTGCTTGCAGACTAATAGAAAAAGTAATAAATTGAAAGACAGCTCAGTATTTGATCATTGCGATGTGACAAACGTAACGCTATTTTTGAATTCTCAATATTACCCTTATGAACCTTTAGGCTTAAAGTTTTCTGAAAATAAGTACAGTATATTATATGAAATGTATGTGAAATTTCGTCAGTCGTATTATAGCAGCCCAATCGATCCGTTGCTTGATTTGAAAGATTTTAAAGAAAAAGCACCGCTTTTTATCATAGATTGTTCAAGGCAAAATGACTGTTTAAAAACCGGCCCGGTAGACGTAAGGTTGGAATTTGAATGTTCAACATTGATACCAGATAACACAGCTGCTTATTGTTTAATTATTAACGATCGACTTGTGGAATACAAACCGTTAAGTAACATTGTGCGCAGGCTATCATGACTGCAATTGTAGATGTTCAAGGTTTCAAAACAGAAGCTAACGAATTTATAATAAAGGAGATTGCGATATTATGTGATAAAAAAATACAGGTATTTCTAATAAAACCTCCATTCCCATTTTACGATTTGACTAAACAAGAACGGCGACAAGTAAGTTGGATTGAGCGCAATAGAAAGATATACTGGAATGAAGGAGTTGTGCCTTACTCAAATTATCAGAATTTGGTTATAAATATTTTAAGAGATAAATGTGTTTATGTCAAAGGTTCAGAAAAAGTGTTGTGGTTAAGAAACATTGTAAATAGTGCTAATATTAATAACTTAGAAGATAAAGGTTGTCCTAGTTTATTAAACTTATATAAACAATATGAAAACTCTCATGATCTGTATAGTTGTATTTATCATGATTCAGTATGTGCATTGAAAAACGTTCTCTGTTTAAATAAATGGCGTATAAACAATGTAGTATAAACACTTTAAGTAAGTAACTAATAAATTTTTGATATAAATATTTTCTTGTTTTATTCATTAAAGATCGTTAATATAGTAATTCCCACAGTTCATGGTTTAATTTTCAAACAGATGTTCGATTCAAAGTATTGATTGTAAGTGAATACAATGAAAACCATATATGGAAGTACATCGAATGAATGATGTCATACAACATGCGTATCGTTAAAGTAAACAAAAGGGCATGAAGTGGTTCGCTATTTTGTTACATATTTGACGACACGTTTGGCTTAATGGTTAAGACCTGATCACAACACAATCAAATGCCAGATTACACGTTCTTCAACCACAAAGTGTCGTGGGTTCGATTCCCACACGAATAAATTGTTCCGGTCTGGATTTTGGAGTTTTAGTTTAAATGAAGATTTCGCAATAACATTTCATTTAACCGCAAAATATGTGGTCGTCCAAATCAAAAGGGACCTTATGGCGGAAATGAGTTATCTACAGAGCTGAAAACTACATAAATGTACCGAACTATAGACCCAAGAACCAACCTTCTAACCACTGCCGTTATTTTTTTACGAATTTTTGAAGTTCACTGATCGAAATTATAAGTTTCGAGAAAATCGCAATTTAAGTATGCCGTACAAAAAAGTTATGTTTTAGTGTGAAGTTATGTAACTGATGGTATACTTTGATTGACTATGATTATTACTAATGGAAATTCGTACAATCCTTGCATAAACTTGTTTGTTGTGGGAACTAGACCCGCCAACATAATGCATTATCAATGAGATGCAAAGTATCGATAATAGTATTAAAAATAAGTAAACCGCCTGTTTCTCACTAAACTTTTATCGTTTCCATATTGCTACTAATTACATAGATTTGCGAAAGGCCTTAGATGTAAATAAAAACAACACATAATTAAAAAAAAATAGTTTTTATTTACTAGCAAGAATTCTTATTTTTTATAAACTTTGAGATCTGACAGTAACAAAATCAACACTTAATAACTAAATAGGTTATACATAATTGGTTTAGATGCTAATAAAGCTAAGAGATCAATGATAACTGTTAGTTATGATCTTGTAAAGTTACATAGAGAACTGAACAATTTCTTCAAACAAATTAAAAAAGGGCCCTAATGGTGGGCACTAAACAATATTTTTTATTTTTAGCATGCATAATCAATATTTTAGTGCAACATTCAAGATAACTTAAATTTTCTTTTTTTATTATCACAAGGTATGAAAATGTTACTTATTTAACAAATTTTTTTTTATTATCACAAGGTATGAAAATTCGTAACAAGTATATACGTAAAAAAGGGCCCTTAAGGCGGTCCGTTGCAGTCTGCTGACACTTATCTCTTAGTATAGTTAATTAATTTAAGTATTTTAATAAAGGTAAACAATCTTGATACGTTTTTGTCGAAAAATATATTTATGAAATATTATAGCCATTACAAGATAAAACAAAATGAAATAACAGATGTTATAATGAATTACTTTTGCTATTAGCCTTAGCCTATTTTAAAAATATATTTTATGATAAAAAAACATACCTAACAAGATTGTTTACCTCTATTAAAAGTACCTAAACAAAATATGGACTACAATAGTGGGACCTTAGACCTAAGACGCATATACAAAGAATGCCGCATGCGGCGGCGTGCGACACTATCTAATGGCAGCTATACGCTACGCTGACGACACGCTAGTCCTGGCGCAGGGGAGGTCGCATCAGGCGGCGGCCGACGCGATGACACGCGGGGTTGCGATAGTCGTGGAGAGGATCCGGCAGTTGGGTCTCGAGGTGGCATTGCACAAGTCCGAGGCCATGTCGTTTCATGGGTTCCGGAATACGCCACCATCGGGATCCCAACTAACGGTAGGAGGGGTTCACATCGGCGTCGAGACGACGATGAAATACCTGGGTCTCATCCTCGACAGCCGGTGGAACTTAGTCGAGCATTTCCGACGTTTGGCTCCCAAACTGGAACGGGCCGGGGCCGCCTTCAAGCGGCTCCTGCCCAACCTGAGGGGGCTAAACGCCTCCTGCCGGAGGCTTTACGCGGGGGTCGTGCGGTCCATGGCCCTATAACGGGGCCCCGGTGTGGGTGCGTTCACTGCGGCGGAGAGCCGCCCATTATTTGAACGCGCCCCAGAAGGTGGTAGCCGTTAGGCTGATCCGGGGGTACCGCACGATCTCGGGCGAGGCGGCAAGCCTCCTTGCCGGACTGCCGCCATGGGATCTGGAGGCGATAGTCCTCGCGCGCCTGTATGAGTGGCGCGCGGAGGCATTACGCCGGGGGGAAACTCCGCTTCCGCAGCAAATTGCGGCGGAGCGGACAGACCTCCGGCGCGATCTCATGGCGGCGACCTCTCACGTCCGGGCCTGGTTCAAGCCATGGTCCGGGGCTAGAGGGAGTGGGGAGCAGTCGCCTCCTTCTGCGAAGCAGTCATGCTAGCGAAGGAGGCGGCGGGACGGCTGAGAGAGAGAGCCTCCCGTCCCAGCCGCCGCGGGAGACGCTCCGGGCGTCGGGAGCCGCGCGACTACTCCCGGCCACCTTAGGCGCGGGCGGAGAGCAATGGGTAGCTCACCGTCCGATCAGGACCAGGCCCGTGCCGGACGGCGCGTACGTGTTCCACGCGCGCCTCAAAGAGATGTCAGCACTAAACGAAGGGGCCCGTATTGGCCGAAGCCTGCCGGGTCAGCGGGATTGTCCGAAAGGGTTACCGCTGGCCCGGAACAAAGGGCGAAGGAAGGAACACGGGTGGGTTTTAGTCAGTAAGAGTCTGACACTCCCTATTCCGCTCCACCCAGAGCGGGAGGAGTCATTTGATGATTTCCCATCCTGAATGAATAGTTTAGTTTATACCTACCTTGCAATATTAAAATGTTGATATAATATATGGTTTGAATTACAAGAAAAACGATTTGTTAGGTCTTGCCGCGATAAGGTTCCTTTTTTACTAAACTTTAGATGAATACGAAACTTTTTTAAATTGACTTTTCGAAAAGTTGAACACATCTACATGTAGTAAATACAATCATCTTTTTAAAAATACAGTTAATAAAAAAACGATTTTTTTGAGGTATTTTACAAATTTATTAATATCTCGGAAACTAGTTACCGCCATAAGGTCCCTTTTGATTTGGACGACCACATATTATGATCAAGAAACAGATCATATCAGGTTAGAATATTACTCAAAATTAAAATTTAATGACTACTCACCCACAGAAAACAGATCAGATTAGGTTAGAACATTATTCCATACATAAAATATAGTTAATAACTATAAGTACCTAGAAAACAGATCTGGAGGCCTAGACTAAAAACTTTTCTGTTAGCGTTAACGCCACACGCCAACGTCAAAATGTAGGGAACTGACATTTCAAATCGCTTTATGACCATGTGACTTATCGATTTGAAATGTCATCTCCATACATTTTTTGTGTTGCTATTAGCGTTAGCGTTTGTGGAAACGTAACTTGGTTCAAGGTGCTGATCAGGTCAGATTAAGGTATGGTATTTGAATAAATGAAATAAATGACTGGTAGTCGACATTTCGAATAGAGAATCTTGAATGCATTCATCTATTCGAATAAAGTAAGTATTGGGGGTCGGTAAATAATATGTGAATAGATGATTAAAATGTTGGAAAATAGGGCATCCAGATCTCTTCTGATCTGGATGCCCTAATTTTCAACTACTAGCGTACATTACCCGGCGATAAATATTGCACATCGACCTTTGGAAAGAAGACCCCTCCATGCCTGGAAAGAAGCTTTTCCTTTTATACCTAGTACTAGCTTCTGCACGCAACTTGATCTACGTGAAATTTATGGTCCCCCGACCTACCCCATCGCATTACCAGCCCACAAGCCGAAATTAGCCGATTGTCTCTTTCCAAAGGTCGATGTGCAATATTTATCGCGCCGGGTACTGTACCCAGTGCGGGATGGCACTTAATTATACGCGTTATCATCATCACATCACTCATTACTGGGTATAAGCCCCCCCATCTGCCATAGTTTTCGGTTCTGTGCGTCACTGACTCTCTCCCGTGACTATATGGACAACCCTACGCGATTTTGGACGGCCCTGGTTTCTTAGGGCTTACCTTGCCCCACCACCAATCGGACAAAGCTTTACTCCATCGAGTTATTCCGTTCAAAAAATCCATCCTTAGGTGGAGACGTGGAAACGCATGTCCGAGAATGCACGCTAAGCCTATAAATTCGGCCACCGTAGGCGCGGGCCTGCTGGCGGAGAGTAATGGGTAGCTCACCGTCCGAACAGGACCAGGCCCGTGCCGGACGGCGCGTACGTGTTCCACGCGCGCCTGAAAGAGATGTCAGCATCAAACGAAGGGGCCCGTCAGGGCCGAAGCCTGCCGGGTCAGCGGGATTGTCCGAAAGGGTTACCGCTGGCCCGGAACATAAAGGGCTAAGGAAGGAACACGGGTGGGTTTTAGTCAGTAAGTCTCACTCCCTTCCGCTCCACCCAGAGCTCCCCTCGGTCATTTGATGATTTCCCATCCTGAAAAAAAAAGCCTATAAATTCAGTCTATTCAAGGACTAGGTTTGATAGGTAATAGGTAATACGGGCTGGTGTCCGCAACACCACGTCAATGCGCGTATTTTGCGTACGGGACTAGGCTTGTTTCTCTGACATGCGTTTCCGCTTATCCACCTTAGGGTGAATAAACGTACTGTACCGATTTTACTTCGGTGAGTGTGCCCAAGAACTCCACGACCTCATTCCACCGGCCCCCTTCTACCTTCGGACATCCAGACGCACTGCAAGTTACCATCCCTGCTTAGTTGCTATTGCACCAATTCGCACTAAGCGTTTTCAAATATCCTTTATAATGCGCACAGAAAAAGAGTGGAACTCTCTACCTGCGTTTGTGTTTCCGAGTGCATACAACCCGAATCTCTTCAAAGTAAGAGTGAACAGGCTTCTTCTGGGTAAGCTCACTCCATCGTAGACTTTGTCTCTGTCACCTCTGACCTAGACTAGAGTCAAGAGCAAACCCATTTCAAATAATAAAAAATAAAAAAATCGGAATAACCAACTCCATCAGCCATCTCCAACTCTAGTTAAAAGCACCTGGTAACAACATTCGGTCGAACTGCTATGCATTAGAAATTTTTTCACATTCGTCTTTAACGGGTTGGGGCGTGGCGTGCAATGATAACTCTTTGGGAGGCTCATGGTCAATTGAAGAGTCTAAGAAACACATTACTTGAACCTCCTTGCTTCTTTTATTGGACTCGCTTGCCTTAAAGCAACCTAGATGCTCATACCAGGGGAACAGTAACACTGAAGGCTTTACAGCCCCCGCCGGGTCAGCGGGATTGTCCGAAAGGGTTACCGCTGGCCCGGAACATAAAGGGCTAAGGAAGGAACACGGGTGGGTTTTAGTCAGTAAGAGTCTGACACTCCCTTCCGCTCCACCCAGAGCGGGAGGGGTCATATGATGATTCCCCATCCTGAAAAAAATAAATAAAAAAAAGGCTTTACAGCCACGGGTGGGTCTTAATCTGGTCTAGTATACTTAGGGGTTTTTTAGGCTTTTTCTCTCCAATTTCTCACTTGAACAGATCTTAAATCTTGGTCTACCCTCTCCTACCATCTGAGCTTGGGCCGCCCTCGTCTTCTCCGACCATCGGTTGACTATCAAGTAAACGGCAAATACAGATTGCACCAACCTGAAGAGGAACAAAAAGTGTACAATTTGTAAAGATTTTCAAGTATTTATTTAGCAACAATCAAAGGCCTTGATTAGCTATGGGTTTGTTTTCTAAGCGCCACAAAGGCTACCACTCCCTCGTGATGCCTCATTGGGCTTCAGTCAAGGTCAGTGATGTCATTTCGTGACCTCAATACTATTGTGTTTTGCAGAATTCGAAAATGTTCTATGCTTTTCTGTCATTTGAAATAGTATACCTTTTGCCCGCGACTTCGTCCGCGTGAAATTTCTTGTTTCCCGACCCACCAGCCACATCAAGTATCTCGATCAAGAGTGTACAAGTGCAAACACGCTGGGAATTTGTGCGTGAAGATTAGCGTCAGCACATAACACACACACACGCATACACACTTCCGACTTCGCCCGTGTCTCGGACGGTACTGAGGGCTCCTGCGCATACACACATTCACAGCGTGTTTCTACACATGATAACCACAAGTAAAGGGCGCGTCGATTCATGAGATAAAAATAATGTGGCATGGATAGGAAGTTGTCCTTAATTATCTTGCAAGAATCCATCTTAACATAATTATTAACAAGTGAAGCTGTTCTGTATCGTTATAAGTGACTGTCATAATAATAACACAAATGAAAATATTACAAACTACCTTCTGTCCGCGACTTCGTTCGCGTCTTCTCCTTCGTCGTTCGTCCGCGGTGGAGTTTCTTGCCCATTCTTCTCCATATGAACACTACCGTTTGGAAGGGGCGACTAGAATCAATTCAATTTTACTGTAAGTTTTGACGTTCACAAATGCTTTTAATGTGCCTATTTGAAATAAATGATTTGACTTTGTGAAATTTGTTAACCCGACCCAACCCCGTTCAGCGTTCTTTCTAACTTTTTTCTTTTTGCTCGGCTCCTAAGGGTACTAGCGTGATGTTAAATAACCTATAGCCTTCCTCAAGAATTGGACTATTAAATGTAAAAAGATTTTTTCAAATCTGACTGGTAGGTAGTTCCAGAAACTAGCGCTTTCAAACAAACAAACTCCTCAGCTTTATTATTAGTTGTATAGGTAGTATAATATATGTATTATTAATTACGATGTACGAGAATACATGTTTTTTTTTTATCACATCTATTCAAAAAAGCTAGTGTATTCTTCGTAAACAGGGACTAAAATAGCTCTTTAAGCCCTAGGGACTAAAAGTGATTTGAATTTGGAATGTGGATATTGTTAGTAAAAGTTCTAATCACCAAAGAGATCAATCACGAACATTGTATGAGCAAGTAACAGGCTGTATAATTAAGTAAAACGCGCGAGGCAAAATAAAAAAAAAAGTTTGTGAAAATAAAAAACGCGCGAAAAGCATTCTGCCTTCGTTTGTAATTGTTTACTCAAATTAGGATTTTACTTAGTTTTATAAAAAATGAGCATGTCTTCCTGAAGTAATTGCATGTAAAAAAATAATCGTACTATTCTTATTCATAAGTAGCACTTACTTATTTTTTATAGAGGGTGATAAAAAGTAGAGTGTTCACCTCGGGAGCAACACTATTTTAAGCTGGAGTGACGTACTTTGAATCCCTCGCTGCGCTCAGAACTCTAATTTTTAACCCCTCCCTGCGCTCGGGATTCTACTCTAGGAACCTTCGCTGCGCTTCGATTCAAAGAAACACACTCGCCTACAAAATAGTTGTTTGCTCCCTTGGCAAACAATCTACCATTTTAATGCAAATAAAGCAGGTCGTTGCAATCCTCCGCCGGTCGAATTCCCATTAATATTTCACATGAGCCAAGCCTATTAACAGACTACGTTAAAGGGTTCTATCTATCTATTCTATCATGGGGTTTAGGTTTCCGCACTTAGTCCTTGAAGTGGACCATTGTGCGTGAGCCATGGTGGCCGATTACTCCAACCAGCCCACCTCCCTCCAGAAGCAGATTAGACTTCCCGGTCTCCTCAGGGCATCCGCAAGGGATGTTGGTGTTCCCAGGGTCTCCTCGCGAATCTTGGTAACGCCTGTGCACTCAAGAAGCACATGCGCCACCGTTTCCTCCGCCTCCATGCATGCTCTGCACAGGGGACTGTCAGTTAAAGGGTTCTTAGTAATGTCTGTTTTTAAAGGCCATTCTAGCCCTTTCATTATGCATAATGGCGTATGAAAGGCCCTAGCGATTGATGATGATGGTGATGATGATGGGACTCCCTTTTCCGCACTTAGACTCGCATTCGGTCCGTTGTGCGTGGGGATTCTGGCTAACAGAGCCAGCCTAGCTCCGCCCAAAAGCACAGAAGCTTCCTGGGTGCTTCACAGGCTTCGCGGAGCGACCTCATTGTTCCGAGGATTTCTGCACGTTGAGACGCCACGGCCTCGCAATCCAGGATGACGTGGGCGGCTGATTCCTCGGCATCAAGGCAGCCCCTGCAAAGAGGGCTGTCCGTGGCGCCCATGTTGAAAAGATGTTTGTTAAGGAGGTTGTGGCCCGTAATTGTACCTATTATTATTCTAAGGTAGACCACGTAACTCCAAAGAAAAACTGTTTCATGAAATCGTCATTCTTTGGACTTACGTGGTCTTAGAGAGTTGTGTTGATGACTTTAATGATTATAATTCTGTAAATACATATTTGTTACGGCCGCAAATCATATTTTGTTCGACGTACAACTTAATACTGACCAGCGAATTGCAAAAAACGTAAGAAAATTTGAATTTCGCGGGCTACCTTAGCGCTGCCCCCTTAAACTGTCAAAATGAATGAAAGCTATTCCTAATGTTACGCAATTTCCTCGCTGTTAAAGTAAAAACAAGCGATTGCTGTAGTCAATTTTGCTAGTTTATTGAAGTGAAAACTTCTTTAGCGGCGCTGTGTACTTTTTTTGGAATGGGTAAAAACTTCTAAATTCGCGTCAGGTCACGTGACCCTGATCGTAAGATTCGTAAGACGTATAACGAAAGACGCGCGTTGTTGAGGACAGCGCCATCTATGCACATCGGGAAGAACTACGAGGGCCTCGCGTACTAACTACGTAGTTCATCCAACAACGACGAGATGGCGCTGAACCACGGATATATAACTGACGACGAGCTCCATGGGCTTGCTTCTCTTACCACTGCCGCGACCAACACCACGAACTGAAGTCTATCCTGTGTGCTTATTTGTAAATCTGAATAAATTCCTTTCACGAGAAGAATAAACCAGTCACTTTGGTCATCATACCTGATTTGCAAAAAAACCCTATAAAATATATACACACCTTAACACGCGTGTTTTGTTTATAAGACGATTCACAAAATACACTCGTAATTGTTCAAGTTTTCACTTCTGTCGGCACTACCGGAGTGCCAGTTTTTTTTTATTATTTATTTATTTAAACTTTTCGCACAAAAGGTACAACAAAGGCGGACTTAATGCCTTAGGCCAGTGGTTCCGAACCTGGGGGTAATTACCCCCGTGGGGGTAAATCAGCTATTCTGTGGGGGTAACAAATAACATAATAATTAACCCCTTGTATGCCGGGAGCGTAGATCTACGCGAGACACAATAGTTTTTAATTGTTTTCTATAATTACGGCATACAACCGGTTAAGACCTAATCTAATAAAATACCTAACTAAAAAGAACAAATGATAAATCACCGCGCAGTAAGAACTGCACGTGGCATCTCTTTCAAGCTGTCATCGGGGTCGCCTCGCCATATCTGTTTTATCCTATTAAAGCTAACAGAGCTTCAAAAATGCTAATACCCTTTGCCACCACCTATAGATGTGAGAGTGATTTTTCAACTTTGGTTATAACCACATTGAGATGCGAACGAAACTAAACCTAAGATATAAAAAAATTGTCAATACAATACTACATCACAGGAACTATTTTTATTTAATTAATTGTTTATTGATAACATTTGAAGGTCGGGGTAAAATCAGTTTTCCTAATAGGTCCAGGGGTAACAATATTGAAAAGGTTAGGAACCACTGCCTTAGGCGGACTTAATGCCCTAGGCATTCTCTACCAGTCAACCAAGTTCCCTGTAAGTTCCAAGTTGTGATCGTGATTGATTTACGATTAACCGAAATTCTTAGAAGCGGCGGCGGCGGTAGAATTCGAAGCAAGTAACGATTCTTGGAAATTTTACTAGACCTAGAAATGTTACATGATTTATCAGAAAAAAAAAACCCAGCCAGCTGCAAGTCGGACACGAAGTATTCCGTACTATAAAGGATCCTTCAAACAGGCGCGACACGACCCCCACCGACCCTTGCTCGATGTAGTGCCAGCCCGCGCCGCAGCTGAGCCTGTAGATTTAAATTCCCGACTCTGACCTCTGAGTTTGTTTCGGCATTTCTTCTCAGAGTAGTCAATTAGGAAATGCCGGCCCCATCGTTCGTTAAATAATCATAATTCGATCCAGCCTGTCCCAACTTGCTGCCCTCCCCCCAGCGACGCCCTAAGCCGAGGCTCGTACCCCACAGGGGGTGCCCTTAGCGTGTAGTCGCTTAGTTTACTTAGTTAGTTTTAAGCCCCTGGCTGGAGGCTTTGAGTTCTCTCAAGGCAGCCGCAGGATTGTCCGGTTAAGTAGTCACGACCTCTCAAGGTCAACTACGAGATGCCATTTATAAAAAAAAAAAGCGCGACACGACACGCGACACAGGCACCGGAAGTCGCGCAACGTGCGGTCCCTTTATGTCGCGCGCGATTATATCGCGTGTCGCGCCTGTTTGTAGGAGCCCTAAGGAAATAAACGCCAAATAAAATACGCTTCTTGTATGGAGAACCCCTTTTAAGGGGCCTACAGGACCTAAACACAAAAAACGCAAGTTTTTGAAACAATAAAAGTATATGATCGGCTACAGTAAACAAAATCAGAAAAATATATGATATTCTTCAGGATATATGCTAGGTAGATAGTGTGTTGAAAATATAATACAATTAGGCTGATATGATAGAAAAAAACTAAAAACTTTCTTTTTACAATAAAAACCATATTAATATACATGTACAATCATTCTGGTTTTTTTTGTCAGATTGTTCTACAAGCAACATACTAAAATACTAGTGTTTTAATTTTTTTAGTCCAAACAATAGATTTTTTGTAATTAAGTAAATAATTGCTTCATATTTTGCAATAAATTACCAGCGCTGTGTCATCGCGCTTCTCTTTCTTTTCTATGCAGTCCGACAGTGACCGCGCTTTAGGTCATGGAAGCCCCTTAAGTTTCAGCGGGATTGTCCGAAAGGGTTACCGCTGGCCCGGAACATAAAGGGCTAAGGAAGGAACACGGGTGGGTTTTAGTCTGTAAGAGTCTGACACTCCCTTCCGCTCCACCCAGAGCGGGAGGAGTCATTTGATGATTTCCCATCCTGAAAAAAAAAAGCCCCTTCCGTTAAAGAGTCCATTTTTACACACGAGCTATAAAATAATATACGTAGGTACTATTATAGGCCCACAAAATTATATACAAAGTAAAATTTTATCAGCTAGCGAAAACCTGCAGACATGATGGCCGATGGGTATCTAAACACTAATAAATAAAAACAAATAAGATTTGATGGTTTTTTTTTGGGGTTCAACGACCGCTGGATGCTTGAGTGGTACAGTACCCGGCGATAAATATTGCACATCGACCTTTGGAAAGAGACAATCGGCTAATTTCGGCTTCGTAGAGCGTTATCTCTGTCGCACGAAATACAAACAGTCCGGTATCTATTAGGAGCTGTTAAAGCAATTATGATTTGCTACTTTTTGATAATTATTTTTATTCTTTGTATAAAGTGGTTTTGTGTAAAAAGGTCGATGTGCAATATTTATCGCCGGGTACTGTAGTATAATAATAATAATAATAATTTAATTCAGATTTCTCCATATAAATTGTTAGTAACACAAAAATACTTAAGAGCTAATGTTAGTAACCAAAACAAATATAATAAACATAGATTTTAGGATAATCCGACACCAGAACGCATGTATGCTACTTCACTGCGTGCAGCCGCATCCAGCGCTCAAGCATCGGAGAATCCCACCGGTCCGTCAATACGCTCAAGATGCAGGTAGTATGAGTTGAGAAAATCTGTTTTCTTTAGTTTTGTCGTGTTGAGCTTGAAACATTGATACCCGTCACGTCTCTGAAGTTTACACAATAAAAAGCTGATATTTGAAGTGATACACGCGGTCGGTAACCCCACACAAAAAAGTTTTTTTTTTTTGTTATCGTGTTTAGATATCCAATATAAGTACTTAAATAGAGTTTCGATAGCTAACCTAATTTGACCCCTTATAAAGACATTAACACCTTCCGAGTACCTACGGAATGCTAAAAAGACTATGACTTGCCAGTATTCTCCGTACCGTTGTCCAGTGTTTGCGTAGACGAAAAACAAGAAAGTGAAGATGACACAGCGTTTTGGATATCCGCGTCGATCACTAAGGCAGGTATCACACTTCCGCCGCAAAACCATCGCAGCGAAACCGCAGTAGTTCCACCAAGACTTGATTGACTACCACATGACACGATGATCGTTGCACGACACTAGCGAAACTGCCAGTTAAAGAGAGAAAGAATCATAATCTGTACGTTAGTTACAGATTTCATTATGATTCTTTCTCTTTCCCGCGTGATTTCACCTATTTGCTCGGAAGCCGGCTACACCTCCGCGCTTATCCCGCCATTTTGTTGAGGTGCCGCGATTGTTTCGAACGTATCTGTGGCAGTCAACAAGTTTATAAAGCGAAACTCAATTTTTTTGGACAATGGATGTTGGTTATACGGAAAACTAGTCCAAGAGGTCCGGACGAGATTTCGCTCCCTTTACTACACAATTCAATTGTTGTTTGATGATATTCCTCTATTCGAAACGCGACATAATTTCATACTGTAGTAATTAGAATGTACTACATTTTCTATTTTATTAAGTACCCGATACTTGTTGACAGGCTTACACTCTCCTTCCATAACTCTGTAATTTGAAAACACTGTAAAAGCCAATTCTTTTTAAAAGAGTAACCGCGGCGTTTCTCAACGACACCTAGCTTCTGACGTTTCATAAGTGCCCAAATAAAATATATTGATTGGTTATTTCGCAGCGGAATTTGTTTAGCAGCTTCGCATAGTTATTTTAGCGTCGGAGGAGGTGTGTTAAAGCCCTTAGCTTTGCGTTTGAGTTTCGACACGCTTTTAAGTTTTAAAATGGCAGCTGTGAAAAAAACTATCGGCCTGTCATTTTCTCACTGGAGGGCAAAGTTCTGTTCTCTTACAGAGACGAAAAAGCATTGATCCTGATAAGCGCGCTTGCTCAATGAGGTTGTTGACATGTGGAATGTGAGCTCGGCTGTCATTGTTCTTTTTTTTTGTTTTTTTTTTTATGCGTCACGTTTGCCGCAAATAAAGGTATTTTCTCTCTTCTTTCATTGTGCCGATGGTCGAATCGGCAAACGGCCTGATGGCCGAAGCCGAAAGCCTCGATCAACGTCTCAAGTTAGACGGATGGATCAAGGGCCTGCTTCAGAAGGCAGTACTCCTCGATACGGCTCGCATCATGAGGAGGTTCCTGTCTCTGAAACCCTTACCACTGGTAGCTACAGATACCGGCGGCGGCGGACCACTAATTTTTATATGTTTTCTTTATGTGTTTTATAAGAATGTATTTGACGGCGCGTGTGATTATTTGAAGATTATTTAAGAGTGAATGTCAACCGGATATGCCAAACGCCATCTGTCAAAGTAATCGGTTGTCATTCACTCTGACGCAGGAACGGCGCGACGACGGTTCGGTTGGAATCGAAGAGGCGATCCGTTCTCATCACGAATACGCGTTACGTTTTTGGTGGAGTGTCTAGTGATTCAGTGTTCTTAATAATTTTGTAATAAGATTCTGATTATGTTTTGTGTGAAATATGCCGTTTGATTCTCCTCGCCCGATCACTCACGTCCTAGTAAATTCGACTATGGATCCTGATGATATTGTGGACTGTCCTCATGTCCTGACGTCCACTTTTTTTTTAAATCTTTGCCCAATATTAGTAATTTCTCCTGTATTGGGTGTGTTTACAAACATTTAAACTCACATACACAAACAGCCAGACCCGGAACAACTACTTGTAGGTCATACAAATATTTGTTCGGTGCGGGAATCGAACCCGCGCCACGCAGCGCAGCAGTCAATCGCTTAACCACTGCGCCAACCGTGCCTTGATATTTAATAAATAAAAAAAATGATAGACGAAATAATATTAGTATTGCAAGTTCGGAAAGGTAACTCTGTCTGTATGTTACCTTTTCACGCCTAAACTTCTGAACGGACGAACTGAAGATTTCGATAAAACTTGTCAAGGAGACCGAGGGCATCCTGGGGAAGGACATATGCTACTGTTTTTCCCGCTAGCACGTTGCCGTGGGATAATTTCCTACATCAACACGGACGAAGCCGCGGGCGGAAGATAGTATTGAATAGTTTTGTCAGCTCAAAAGAGGGCAGTTGACACTTTCGCTCAGTCGTCGTGTTTGTTAGTTAAACAATAACATTTAACTAAGAATTTAGCGCGCCTCGCTTGGCTGCAGTTAACACTCTAGAACCCCATAAAAGTAGAGATGCACCGAATACATGTTTTATCGCGTAACCGAGTACCGAGTATTGCTCGGAATTATATTTATCAAACCAAGTACTCTGCCGAGTAAAGGTCATAGACCACGTACCAAACCGGAAAGGTATCGGCACCGTATCAACTCGAGCCGTTCAGTATTTTTTGTATGAAACTCCCTACTGCAACGCACACCAATCGGAATCGTAACGTAATCGCCTCGCCTCGGGACAAGCTCACGAACCGCGGTGCGGTGCGTTACGGCTCGTCGTCCACCCTTACCCCTCTCACCCCTCCGGCCTGCCTGCTGCACCATCAACCAGCGGTCGGCGAGCCGTAAGCGCGGCGTCGCCTAGCCGTAGCCGAGCCGACGTATCGGAGCTTCTGATCCGCTTTGGTTACGTGCTTACGTTAGGTTGACGCCTGTTTGACGGCGAGGCGAAGGGTGATACGGTGCCGATCCTTTTCCGATTTGATACGTGCACTATGACCTTTACTCTGTTTTTTATTTATTAATTAAGGAACCTAACAAAATATAAACATAAGACATCACGAAATCTCAATAGGCACAGGTATTTATCATTTCAGCCGAAAGACGTCCACTGCTGGACATAGGTAGGCCTCCCCCAAGCACCGCCACTTCGACCGGTTCTGTGCTTCCCGTACGCAGCAGATTCCTGCGGCCTTCTCATGTCATCGGTCGTGGGAGGCCTTCTATCGCTACGTGTTCCGGTGCGCGGTCGCCATTCCAGAACACACACACACATGCTCGCAGAACAAATTTTGTTCTGCGAGCAATGTGCCCTGCGGACTGCCACTTAAGTTTTCTGATTTTGTTTACTGTAGTCGATCATATATTTTTATTGTTTCTAAAACATGCGTTTTTTGTGTTTAGGTCCTGTAAGTAAGTCCCTTAAATAGCAGATGATATAGCTATGCGATAATATACCTCAGTTTTAATTGAAGATCTCTGATTGGTTGTGTGAATGTCAAAGAGGTGTTATAATAATACTGAATATATTACCTACAAGAACCTGACAGTTAGGGGGCTTACTCTCCAAACTACATAATTTTAATTCCAATGAGATGCCAATATGATTCCAATGTTAATTTTACAATCACGTGATTCGGTACTCTTGAAAACAATATTGTCAACAATTACCCCACGCCAAGCCCGAACCCAATTCCACTTAGTTCTCCAAAATGGACACCCAATCTAAAAATCATTTGGCGCTAGCATCGGACTCAAGAGTACGAAACGTGACAATTCCAATGTCGATCTATCGGAATTAAATTGAAGAGTAAGCACCCTGATCTCTGTCTCAATCTGTCAAAAATACCTCTACTTTCCCCATTTCTTGATAAGTTTTTGACATTGATTATCGATGGGATGAGATTGTGACTAGATATTAAACCTTTTTAATTACGGGAACGGGCCTTCTGGTTATAAGTTTATGAGTTATTTTCGAGTAGGTACCTCGGCTGTCAAACCGAGTTAAGGATGATTTCCACCAAACGGCTCGCATCGCATCGGATCGGAGCGGATTTTACAATCTTTAAACGATATTAAATCGTGTAGACAGTATAAAGTCTGTATTACCAAGCCGCGCACAGCAGCTTGACCGCGGGCGTCTTCCGCGACCCGCGATCGTAGCCGAAAGAATGCTGCGACGCGCGATCGGCTCCGTTCGCCTGTCGTCGTATCCGATCGAATCCTTTCGGCTGTCGTCCAAATTATTCTTCTCCTCTTCTGTGTTTTATGATTATTTTCTTCTTCTTCTAATGCAATAGCCAAAAATACTACGTCAATTTCAACCGTTTTTAAAAAATAGAACACGTCATCACGGTAGACATGAAACTATGTATTTGACAAGGCGCAGAAGCGGATAACAACTCCACAACTCAATTACTGGGTCCCTTAATAAAACTGGTTGTCAGACTTTCGGGCTTCTGACTACACGTAACGACTGTCAAAGATCCGCGAATGACAGCCGGGCCGAGGCACGGAGGGGTCACGGTATGTAAAGACGGTCACCCATCAACAGAAAAACCGCGGCAAGCGTAGCTTAGCCTGATCTATCGAACTGTGCTGCTGTTATAATTAAAAAAAAAACGCGGTGACGTCAGACAGATCCTAAGTGATGTTTTTTTTTGTCTATGACACAAGTGTCACAACCAATTTATTTGTTGAATGGTTCAACGTTATGAATTTGAAAATATGTGCTGTGAATCATTTTATGGGTAGCACGATTCTAAATTGGAATATTTGTATGAATGTACCATGTGTGTGATGGATGATTGAATATTATTTAGTTACTTGCTGCAACCAGCGACTTCGTCCGCGTGTAATTTCTTGTTCTTGACCTACTCCGTCGCATCGCATCGCCCGCTATTACTTCATTTTCGCTTAGCGTTCTTTCTTCCTTTTTATGGTTCCGTACCCAAAGGGTAAAACGGGACCCTATTACTAAGACTCCGCTGTCCGTCTGTCACCAGGCTGTATCTCATGAACCGTGATAGCTAGACAGTTGAAATTTTCACAGATGATGTATTTCTGTTGCCGCTATAACAACAAATACTAAAAACAGAATAGAATAAATATTTAAGGGGGGCTCCCGTACAACAAACGTGTTTTTTTTTCAGCGTTTATGCCTCGTGGTACGGAAGTTACGGAACCCTTCGTGTTCGCCAGTTTTTTTCTTTTTGCTCGCCTCCTTAAGAGTCCTAGCGTGATGTTAAATAGCCTAGTCTTCCTCAAGAATTGGGCTATCACATACAAAAATATTTCTTTTAGTTCCAGAGATTAGCGCGTTCAGTCAAACAAACAAAAAAACTTTTCAGCTTTAAGGCTCCTACAAACAGGCGCGACACGCGATATAATCACGCGCGACACAAAGGCACCGCTCATTGCGCGACTTGCGTTGCCTTTGTGTCGCGTGTCGCGTCGCGCCTGTTTGTAGGAGCCTTTATTATCAGTATATGAATTGATATGTTGTATGAGTGTGTGATGATTTGATGAATGATTGGATATTATGTAGGTATGTATATAAATTTATATGTATGAGTGTGTATGATGGATGAATGATTGAATATTAGGTAGGTATGTTGTCAATTTGTCACACGCTCAATAACTAAGGAGAGCAGTGGTGATATTGGCTGCGACTTAGGGTCAGCGCAGAGAGACAGAACGGAGCGCAGCGGAGAGGATTTTATTAACGCACTTGAAAATAAACTTTAAAATTATCACAGTAAAGTGCATAAATGCTTGAACCTGAAAAAAAATGCTCGCGCGTCCTCGAAGATATGCGGGAATCCCAAGCTCGAGCATACGCGATCCGTAAAGGAAATGCCTGAGACCGCGCGGGGATTATTCCTCTCTGTCTGCGCTGACCCTTACGACTTCTAGGTCGTAGTTTCGAAACCAGACAGGCGCTTTACTTTGTGTAAATTATTTCATCACCACTGCTCTCAAAGCGGTGACGGAAAACCTAAGGTAACCGACACGTCCTTTGCCGGGTCAGCGGGATTGTCCGAAAGGGTTACCGCTGGCCCGGAACATAAAGGGCGAAGGAAGGAGCACGGGTGGGTTTTAGTCAGTAAGAGTCTGACACTCCCTTCCGCTCCACCCAGAGCGGGAGGGGTCATTTGATGATTACCCATCCTGAAAAAAAAACCGACATGTCCTAGAACCAAAAATTAGAAGACAAGTGACATCTACCAACCTGCACTGGGCCCGCGTGGTGGGTTATTATGGCCCACTCCCTCTCACTGAGAAGGGGCCTGTGTCCCAGCAGTGGGATAATTATAGGCTATTTTATTTTTATCATTAAGGCGCTTACAGGACCTGAACACAAAAAAACGCAAGTTTTAGAAACAAACAAAAGTATATGATCGACTATAGTAAACAAAACCAACCAACCACGCGCCGCGTCGCGTGTCGTGTCGCGCCTGTTTGCAGGAGCCTTAAGTCGCCGTTTCGAGATCACGCGATGATATTTAGCGAAGTTTTCGGCAATTAGGCAACTTCTGATAATTTTCGTGATTGTTAAAATGGATTTTCGACCCTATTGCCAAAATAATAGTGTTCTTATCACGAGAACAGCCCTATTTTCACATCCAAAACCCTTAAAAACCCTAAATTACCTTCTATCCCATAAAGAACACCATTAACAACAGTATATTATAATTATTAATTTTAAAACGCTACACCGTACCGCAAGTCATGATAACGGGTCTTGGACTTTGAAAGCTACGCTGCAATGGAAAAGTTTTGTAAGGAAGCTGTTATGCTCATAAGAGATAGCGAAGCGGTTGAGTGCAGTCAAGAAAAGGGATACCGTCAAACGGGGTTTTTGACATTGAAATAATATAGTTTGTTGCTAAAGAGACAATGTGCTTACTGTATAATAATTAAGTTGGCAACAAATTATATTATTTTCAACGTTAAGGGGCTTACATGACCTAAAGCGCGGTCACTGTCGGACTGCATAGAAAAGAAAGAGAAGCGCGAAGACACAACGCTGGTAATTTATTGCAAAATATGAAGCAATTATTTAATTACAAAAAATCTATTATTTGGAGTAAAAAATTAAAACATTAGTGTTTTAGTATGTTGCTTGTAGAATAATCTGACAAAAAATTAAAATGATTTTATGTATATTAGTAAGGTTTTTATTGTAAAAATAAAGTTTGTAGAGGTATCTTCATGATTTCTTTCTGTACTATCAAATTTGTTGTATTATGTTTTGAACACACTATCTACCTAGCATATATCCTGAAGAATATCATATATTTTTCTGATTTTGTTTACTGTAGTCGATATTATACTGACTTTTATTGTTTCTAAAACTTGCGTTTTTTGCGTTTAGGTCCTGTAAGCCCCTTAAAAGCCATTTTAAAGTTTCGTCCCGATTCACCCCTGCATCGCTATTCACAAAAAAATTGTCTGATCAACAACGTAAATAACGCAATGAAAGTTGCTGAACTGTTTAGATGAAAGCCGTTGCTACTGTTAAGGCTCGTACACACAGGCGCGACGCGACACGCGACACAAAGGCACCGCTCGTTGCGCGACTTACGGTGCCTTTGTGTCGCGTGTCGCGTCGCGCCTGTGTGCACGAGCCTTTAATGTGTTATAGTGTTAAGGCTACTGCAAACAGTAGCGACGCGCGACGCGAATCGCGCGCGACACAAAGGCACCGCTCGTTGCGCGACTTGCGGTGCCTTTGTGTCGCGTGTCGCGTCGCGCCTGTGTGTACGAGCCTTTACGCAATTAGGCTTACCAATTTACCATCCGTCCGGATTTGTCCGGACATGTCCGGACTTCTAGAATTTTGTCCGGACTTTGTCCGGCTCTTTATTTAGGCGAAAGTTTGTGAGTGTGTGTGTTTATATGTTTGTTACTTCTTCACGCTCAAACGGCTGGACCAATTTTGATAAAATGTGGTATGGAGATAGTTGACACCCTGGTTCTAGGCTACTTTTTATCCCGATATTCCAACAGGATCGAAACTTATGCGGGTGGTGTCTTTAATATTTAACTTCTCATTCAGCTAAAAATAAAATATACGTCTTTATCAATCAACTTTACGAGATCAAACAATAAATCTTGTATTGTCTTTGCAAGCAATCAACTAGTTCAAACAAAATATTTACTTCAAAATAAAAATAGTTTTACGTAAAATAATCAAACATAAAGGCTCCTTCAAACAGGCGCGATACGACACGCGATACAAAGGCACCGCAAGTCGCGCAACGAACGGTGCCTTTGTGTCGGGCGTGATTATAGGCTCCTACAAACAGGCGCGCCACGACACGCGACACAAAGGCACCGCAAGTCGCGCAACGAGCGGTGCCTTTGTGTCGCGCGCGATTATATCGCGTGTCGCGCCTGTTTGTAGGAGCCTTTAATTTTTATTCAAACTCAAAGCATTTATTTCAATTAAACCATTTACAGGCACTCTTGAATTGTTAAGAAGTCGGTCTGTCAGAAAATATGAAGCTAGTTGCACATTCCAAAGCGTAGGTACCTATGGAGAAGAACGGGCAAGAAACTCCATGGACACTCTTTTAAATTATATTTTTACAAAAATATTAGTTACATCATTAATGTTGAATTTAATTATAAGTGAGAACGATGTAAAAAAAGACGGAAGCGTTAAAAGCGTCCAGATTACATGAGCAAATAGTAAGAAAACAACAATCCAAAAATAAAATAATTAAAAATAAGCCGAGGCAGCTAAGTGATGACCAGCCCCAACTGACGGCGCCCGTTCACGAACATGACGCATAGATCAATTTATATTTTTCAGCGCACTTTTTTTAATCCCCTCCCCTCGCGAGCGTCTGCTACCATGCCTACCATACCACTGTAACGAAGTGGGTAATGTTTGGATTTTGTGACTAAAATGTCCGGACTTTTATGTTGGGAGGACTTTTATGTTAAGGTTAGGTTGGAAGGGCCAACAATGGATAGGTTTATCAAGTTATATGTCCGACATGGGACGTGATAAATCTTCCTCTAAATGGTGGCTGTGTTTTTTTTTGAAGTGAAAACTTCTTTAGCGGCGCTGTGTACTTTTTTTGGAATGGGTAAAAACTTCTAAACTGGCGTCAGGTCACGTGACCCTGATCGAAAATTCGTAAGACGTAAAACGTAAGACAGCGCCATCTATGCACATCGGGAAGAACTACGAGGGCCTCGCGTACTAACTACGTAGTTCATCCAACAACGACGAGATGGCGCTGAGCCACGGATATATAACATTTTGTTTATAAGACGATTCACAAAATACACTCGTAATTGTTCAAGTTTTCACTTCTGTCGGCACTACCGGAGTGCCAGTGTTTTTTTTTTCTTTTTGTTATTGTACTCATCTGTGCCTAAGTAGTCTACTAACATAGTTTTTAAGTTTTTGTAATACTAACACGCTATGGGCCGACGACGCCTGATAATAAACGATTTTTATTTTTTATTTTTATTTTATTTATTGAAATGTCAGGACTTTTCAAATTTGTAAATGGTAACCCTATACGCAATTACCCCGTTGGTTACACAATTCATGTTCTTCAACATGAATAAGAAACGTCATCCGCTCCGCTTATGATACATTCCGATAGATAGCGGGCGAGACCATCTAAATGAAAGTTATTGACAAGATCTTAGAAGTTTTAAAGTGATATTGTGAAATAATAACAGTGGCTAAGTTTATTCTGAGTATACAACCCGTCCGACTTAAGGTTCCTACAAACAGGCGCGACATGCGATATAATCGCGCGCGACACAAAGGCACCACTCATTGCGCGACTTGCGGTGCCTTTGTGTCGCGCGCGATTTAATCGCGTGTCGCGCCTGTTAGTAGGAGCCTTTAAGTGTGCACCGCGCTGGGATGCATTTATGCGCGAAATGTTTATATTTATCATTACGATAAAAACTATAAGTACCATAGCATGTTGAAAAAAAAAATCGTAAAACTGTTTTTACGAAGTTAACCTTTTTTTAGGGTTTCGTACTCAAAGGGTAAAAACGAGACCCTATTACTAAGAGTCCACTGTCCGTCGGTCTGTCTGTCTGTCTGTCACCAGGCCGTATCTCATGAACCGTGATAGCTAGACAGTTGAAATTTTAGCTAGTAGCTTGACGTGCTGGCATCTGTACATCCGCCACTTTTATTAATATGTGTAACTAGGGAGAAAACAGAGGAATACGTTAGTATGGAATGAACGCCAACGACCATTTGTGTCCACGTGTCTACGAAGACGGTTAACATGACACTTCGCCGGATAAACAATATGGCCGACAAATTCTTTCCATTTTGAAATACGAGCTGATAAAATAATTTGAATAAATGACGTGTTGACGTCATATCCGTCTGTGAGTCGTATGTGCGTATGCGCAACTACAGTTTGATAACTTGGGAATGAGTTGATGGAATATGGAATAATTTTGTGGCTAAATTGATAACGTAAAGGGCACAATAAAATTTTGAGTTTTATTGTTTTAGTTACAGAAAATAACGTTTTCAGTTGTCTTGGTTTGGGTGCATTTTAAAGTGTGGATCTCGATGTCTTGGCTAGTATAGGTACATACAAACATAAACCCCCGTCTTCTTCCCATGTAGGCAGAAACTGCAGAATGTCCTTACATACTCCTTCTACCAGCATAGCTATTCACAACCATCCGACAGGCTATCGTATCGAAATTACACATTTCGATAACCTGAGTTGCCTTGCTCCCGACAGCAACCAGCTGTCTGAAGAATAGCGGTCCTCTATTTCATTAAAGCGCTGGTTTTTCAAGTCCGATAACTTTTATGTGAAGAATAAATGTGAAGTTTTGACAGATTATCCATACAAAAACTGTCAAAATTACAAACTTATTCGTCGCATAAAAGAGGTAGTTTTAAAGTGACACCGGTAACTGAAAAGTTGTGTGGAAATCGGCTGTCATGGTATGGGCATGTGTTACGGAGAAATGAAGAAAATGTCGTGAGGAGAGTTTTGAGTGTGGACGTCGATGGCTATTAAATTAGGGAAGACCAAAGAAACGATGGGTGAGCTGTGTGAATGATGATATGGTTAGAAAGGGGTCACTACCGACATGACGACTACTAGAGAAGTATGGAAGAAAAAGACCTGTTGCGCCGACCCTAAATAAATTGGGATAAGGGATAAAGGATATGGCAGAAGAATGATAATGATTTGTCGGATAAAAGTTAACTAGCTCTGGAGAGTTTATCGACGGCTAATCGTGTCACTCTCCAGTGGATCAAAGGGCACAGTGAATCTCTGGGCAATGATGCTGCAGATGAACTTGCGAAGAGAGGCTCTGATATGAGGGTGCTAGGCCCGTACCCACTTCTCCCTTTGCCTTTCTCACAATTTCGTGCGTGGATTCGCCAAAGATCGACCGAACTCCATAACAACAGATGGTCACGGGCAACAGACTGTAGACAGTCAAAATTGACTTTACCAATGATACACCCGCGATTAACCAAAAAACTTCTCAGCCTGAGTAGGATAACCTTAGAATAATAATAGGCATAATTACGGGCCACAACCTCCTTAACAAACATCTTTTCAAGATAGGCGCCACGGACAGCCCCCTTTGCAGGGGCTGCCTTGATGCCGAGGAATCAGCCGCCCACGTCATCCTGGATTGCGAGGCCGTGGCTTCTCAACGTGCAGAAATCCTCGGAACAGTGAGGTCGCTCCGCGAAGCCTGTGAAGCTCCCAGGAAGCTTCTGTGCTTTTGGGCGGAGCTAGGCTGGCTCTGTTAGCCAGAATCTCCACGCACAACGGACCGAATGGGAGTCTAAGTGCGGAAAAGGAGTCCCCTAATCATCATCATCATCATCTGGCGATTGAAAAATCAACCCTTATACTAACAAAATTTTCGGGTTTTGGACTTGTGAACAGCGTTTGGAGGACTCCTACGATAACATTGATTTATATTCTATACCAGGGGTGGCCAACCGGTCGATCGACTGTTAGAGTAGTCGATCGTGGCAAAGAAAAAAATATAAATACGTCGAACAGACTGCACAACGTACCTAATCACGATGAGATGCGTGCAGCAGCTGCTGCACGCATCATCTTGTATCATTTTTCAATCGCCGTTCCGTCTCGTTATTTATCCTCCCTTCTATGCAATATTATATAGCTCTCTTTTGTTTTCGGTGCGCGATAACAATCGGCGAGAAGCGTGTGGGACGCGAGAGTGGGGCGCGGGCGGTTGTCACTCCGTCAGTCAGTTGACGACAGTCGTGTCGCGCCTGTTTGAAGGAGCCTTAACGGAGTTACGAGTGGTTACGAGTTATATTTTCCCTATTAAAAAAAAATATACTATATAATTGTGTACTGAACTATGCTGTTTCATTTAAGATTTCAAGAAGTATGTAATTGGTAGATCGCCCAGGGTGTCGTCAGTGAACAGTAGATCTTGGGTCTGGGCAAGTTGGCCACCCCTGTTCTATACGGTACGGAAGCGCATCGAGTGGTTGTGAATACTATGCAGATGTAACGAGGCACATTCATACATCTACATAGCTATTCACAATTTTGACATTCAAAAGTGCCTTTAATGTGCCTATTTGAAATAAATGATTTGACTTTGACAAGGCAAATAAGGTTATCGAAATGTGTAATTTTCGATGCGATAAGCCTGTCGGATGGTTGTGAATAGCTATGCTGGTCATACACGCACGCCGGTTGCGAGTACTACACTCGCACCTAACCTCTCTGAAGAACATTACCAATGTGGTCACGAAGCTATATTCTCTAAACATAACTTTGAACTTAAATGAACCAATATTTATTCATACATTATTAATTGTTAACACATAAAATACAATATTAATAATATACAGTACAGACGCCAGCACGTCAACCTACTACAATCTGTCAAATTTCTTTAATTGATTTTCAACTTTATGTCTAAAGCATAAGGTTCAAAGTTGATTGGGAAAATGTTAGTTTCGCGTAGCTTGGTGCTGGCGTCTGTACAAGAAAATAAAAAGGAGGGAAAATAATCAAAGGGCATCAAAAAATTCATCCGCATCGCTGTCAATGAAACTATGAACCAATTGAAATCAATTATTTGATTTGGACGTATCCGGATTCCCGGAACCCCGACATCTATATCCCTGAAGTTTCGAAGTCGTGTCGATATGTCACTTGTGATCTGCCTAGCCTTTTCCCAACTATGTTGGGGTTGACTTCCAGTCTAACCGGATGCAGCTGAATACCAGTTTTTTACATGGAGCGACTGCTTGTCTGCCCTCCACAACCCAGCTTACCCAGCTGGGTTGTGGAGGGCAGACAAGCAGTCGCTCCACACGATAATACCCCTTGCTAAGACTAGTTGTCAGACTTACGGGCTTCTGACGACCCGTAACGCCTGTCAAATATCCAAGAGTGACATTCGGGACCAACGGCTTTGCGAGGTACGGAGGGGTCTTGGTATGTAAAGACGGGCACCCATCCACGTCTGAACCGCGGCAAGCGTAGCTTAACCTGATTGATCGACTCATGTGGCTGTTATAATTTTGACACGAGCCCCCTTGAACTTGTCACTATGTCTCATCATATTCAGCAAACAAAGCACACTCCTGTGTCGATGTCAGTAGAGCATTCAGCAGAATTAGTATTCTAAAGAATAAAAGGTCAAATTAAATTAGCTAGCGAAACTCAGCTGACTGATGGTTATTGAAATCTAAACAAGATGAAACAAAAAAAAACACTGGCACTCCGGTAGTGCCGAGTGTGCCGACAGAAGTGAAAACTTGAACAATTACGAGTGTATTTTGTGAATCGTCTTATAAACAAAACACGCGTGTTAAGGTGTGTTCCTTATTTTATAGGGTTTTTTGCAAATCAAGTATGATGACCAAAGTGACTGGTTTATTCTTCTCGTGAAAGGAATTTATTCAGATTTACAAATAAGCACACAGGATAGACTTCAGTTCGTGGTGTTGGTCGCGGCAGTGGTAAGAGAAGCAAGCCGCTCGCATAGAGCTCGTCGTCAGTTATATATCCGTGGTTCAGCGCCATCTCGTCGTTGTTGGATGAACTACGTAGTTAGTACGCGAGGCCCTCGTAGTTCTTCCCGATGTGCATAGATGGCGCTGTCCTCAACAACGCGCGTCTTACGTTTTACGTCTTACGTTTTACGTCTTACGAATTTTCGATCAGGGTCACGTGACCTGACGCGAATTTAGAAGTTTTTACCCATTCCAAAAAAAGTACACAGCGCCGCTAAAGAAGTTTTCACTTCAAAAAAATGTTTTGACGATAATTTATATTAAGGCGAAAGCGCCAGGGTAGCCCGCGAAATTCATTTTTTTTTAGGTTTTTTGGAATTTGCTGGTCAGTATTAAGTTGTACGTTGATTAATATATGAATCGCGGCCGTAAGAAATATGTGTTTACAGAATTATAATCATTAAAGTCATCAACACAACTCTCTAAGACCACGTAAGTCCCAAGAATAACTGTTTCATGAAATCATCATTCTTTGGAGTTACGTGGTCTTAGAGAGTTGTGTTGATGACTTTAATGATTATAATTCTGTAAACACATATTTCTTACGGCCGCGATTCATATATTAATCAACGTACAACTTAAGGTGAATGGGTAGTAGTAGACCGCGAAATTCAAATTTTCTTACGTTTTTTGCAATTTTTAGGTCAGTGTCAGATTGTATCTTGATCAAAATATGATTCGCGACAATAACAGGTACATATTTAAGGAATTATAATCATTAGAATCATTAATATATCTTTCTAAGTTAGATTTCTACCACCAACCACCAATCTCTTATGGAAAAGTGTTAGTGGTAGAAATCTAACTTAGAAAGATGTATTATTGATTCTAATGATTATACTTCTCTAAATATGTACCTGCTATTGTCGCGAATCATATTTTGATCAAGATACAACCTGACACTGACCTGCAAATTGCAAAAAACGTAAGAAAATTGGAATTTCGCGGTCTCAACTACCCATTCACCTTAATACTGACCAATGAAACTGAAACTAGCAGCTACCAGCTAGCAGCCGACAGAGACGAAACATAACAGATAGGGGCCCGGGCCCCTAAATATTTTTAAAAAATTAGGATCCTTCATTGCAAAATTACAAATAATATTAAAAACTAACATGACATCTGCTTATTAACAATAATTGTTGAATTGTAAAAAAATATTTTGTCTTAGTAGAATGATTTTTGTTTATTTAAAAAGCTATATCTTTTCTTCTACACATACGAACCTGCTGAAATTTGCCCTAGAACTTCTTTTTAGTGTGAAAAAGTAGTGGGTGTAATACCAGCCAAGATACTCTAATAGTTTAATTGTAAAAAAATATTTTGTCTCAGTAGAATGATTTTTGTTTATTTAAAAAGCTATATCTTTTCTTCTACACATACGAACCTGCTGAAATTTGCCCTAGAACTTCTTTTTAGTGTGAAAAAGTAGTGGGTGTAATACCAGCCAAGATACTCTAATAGTTTAATTGTAAAAAAATATTTTGTCTCAGTAGAATGATTTTTAATTGTTTAAGAAGCTATATCTTTTCTTCTACACATACGAACTTGCTAAAATTTGCCCTAGAACTTCTTTTTAGTATGAAAAAGTAGTGAGTGTAATACCAGCCAAGATACTCTAATAGTTTAATTGTAAAAAACTATTTTGTCTCAGTAGAATGATTTTTGTTTATTTAAAAAGCTATATCTTTTCTTCTACACATACGAACCTGCTGAAATTTGCCCTAGAACTTCTTTTTAGTGTGAAAAAGTGGTGGGTGTAATACCAGCCAAGATACTCTAATAGTTTAATTGTAAAAAAATATTTTGTCTCAGTAGAATGATTTTTGTTTATTTAAAAAGCTATATCTTTTCTTCTACACATACGAACCTGCTGAAATTTGCCCTAGAACTTCTTTTTAGTGTGAAAAAGTGGTGGGTGTAATACCAGCCAAGATACTCTAATAGTTTAATTGTAAAAAAATATTTTGTCTCAGTAGAATGATTTTTGTTTATTTAAAAAGCTATATCTTTTCTTCTACACATACGAACCTGCTGAAATTTGCCCTAGAACTTCTTTTTAGTGTGAAAAAGTAGTGGGTGTAATACCAGCCAAGATACTCTAATAGTTTAATTGTAAAAAAATATTTTGTCTCAGTAGAATGATTTTTGTTTATTTAAAAAGCTATATCTTTTCTTCTACACATACGAACCTGCTGAAATTTGCCCTAGAACTTCTTTTTAGTGTGAAAAAGTAGTGGGTGTAATACCAGCCAAGATACTCTAATAGTTTAATTGTAAAAAAATATTTTGTCTCAGTATAATGATTTTTGTTTATTTAAAAAGCTATATCTTTTCTTCTACACATACGAACCTGCTGAAATCTGCCCTAGAAATTCTTTTTAGTGTGCAAAAGTAGTGGGTTTAATACCAGCCAAGATACTCTAATAGTTTAATTGTAAAAAAATATTGTCTCAGTAGAATGATTTTTAATTGTTTAAGAAGCTATATCTTTTCTTCTACACATACGAACTTGCTAAAATTTGCCCTAGAACTTCTTTTTAGTGTGAAAAAGTAGTGAGTGTAATACCAGCCAAGATACTCTAATAGTTTAATTGTAAAAAACTATTTTGTCTCAGTAGAATGATTTTTGTTTATTTAAAAAGCTATATCTTTTCTTCTACACATACGAACCTGCTGAAATTTGCCCTAGAACTTCTTTTTAGTGTGAAAAAGTAGTGGGTGTAATACCAGCCAAGATACTCTTATAGTTTAATTGTAAAAAACTATTTTGTCTCAGTAGAATGATATTTGTTTATTTTTTTAATTTTTTACAATTCAACAATTATTGTTAATAAGCAGATGTCATGTTAGTTTTTAATATTATTTGTAATCCTAATTTTTCAAAAATATTTAGGGGCCCGGGCCCCTATCTGTTATGTTTCGTCTCTGTCGGCTGCTAGCTGCTAGCTGCTAGTTTCAGTTTCATTACTGACCAGCAAATTGCAAAAAACGTAAGAAAATTTGAATTTCGCGGGCTACCTTAGCGCTTCCCCCTTAAAGTCAACGACCGAATGTAGTGTATTTGCTTGAAATATCAGTTCAAAAATCTGTTTTTTGTTTTTGTACACTACACAGACGTGATAAAATAAACACAAAAAAACTGTTTTCCACAACCCAATACTTCATGTAACAACACTACCAGCGGTCGGTGACCCCAAAATAAATTATCATTATCAATTTTTTTCTTTTATCGAGGGGCCCGTGGCTAAATAATAACAGCCGCACAGGTCGATCGATCAGGTTAAGCTACGCTTGCCGCGGTTGGTCTGTGGATGGGTGACCATCTTTAAATACCGAGACCCCTCCGTGCCTCGGAAAGCACGTTAAGCCGTTGGTCTCGGCTGACATTCGTGGATCATTGACAGTCGTTACGGGTAGTCAGAAGCCCGAAAGTCTCACAACCAGTCTTACCAAGAGACATCGTATTACCCAGCGACTAGATTGTGGAGGTTAGATAGACAGTCACTCCGTGTAAAATACTGGTATTTAGCTCCATCCGGTTAGACTGGAAGCCGACCCCAACATAGTTGGGAAAAGGCTAGGCAGATGATGAATTTTTTGTTTTATCATGTTTCTTAGATACCGGTTCCCAACACGTCTGCTAAGTTTCGCTTCCTTCCTAATTTAATTTGAACCCGTATAAACAAGTATCGTTACTTTTTTCACATTCCTATTCATGGTGTTGAATTCTACCTTACCCGCCGCTATTTCTAAACAGGCCGACTTCGCACACAGCCAGCCGACTGCAACCACTTTTTGTCTCGCCATTGAATTGTAAATGCAACGTAGAGTGGATCGGACAAAAAAGAGTGAGCGAGCGAGGTAGCTAACAGTACGCAAGTGGGACAGTAAGTCAAGTCGACGCTGTCTTGGGAATGAGTTCTGTGGGGTAATTGCGTAACAGCCTAAGGGCTGATTTTACCAAAGTAATATATATATCTTTGATCCGTGGAATAAAATTGACGTCTGACAGTTCTAGTATGGAAAAACTGACAAAAATTCAAAATTTATTCTCAAGAAATGACTTATTCTAAGTACATATAAAAGTTTTGTGAAATTCGCATTAATAATGGCAATGTCTGACGTTTCCTGTTGATAGCGATGCCGGCGAATTTTTTGATGCCCTTTGATTATTTCGCCTCCTTTTTGTATATTTGTATAATATTATTATTATTATTTTAAGACTGCGGTGTTATTCTGTAAAAATCTCACCGTGAAAACTTATGTGAAGTGAGCGTAGAGTGAGCTGTCAATAGTGTCAATTTCTAGCAAAAACGAACTCACTTCACCTAAGTTTTCACGGTGAGATTTTTACAGAATCGACCGGCTGTTAGCTTTTTAATTTATGTAAACACTACAGTTCGCAAAATGTCTGTCATTTTGACAATTAAAACATCAACGTTAATCACGTGATTTACGTTGTCAAGCAGATGAGCTTTGCAAACATATGCAGCAAATGATTTAGAAATTTCCTTCAAAAATAAAATCGTTAGATTGTAATTATTTATTTATTATATTCATTAGTACACATACATTTTATACATTTAAGTTGGTGCCAACATAAATTCATTAGAGTTTTACCGTGCACCAAAATCATCGACTACATAATTTAGAGAATTATAACCACTTAAGTAGGTACTTAGACAAAAAGTAACAACATAAAAATAAAATTACAACGGGTATAAGCGAAATATTAGCTAAAACTAACCAGTGCACATCAGTGACCAATCCTGCCGTCCATCCTTAAAAACAAATAGTGGTGGAGAGTTTTTGAATTGATACAGGCAGCTCCTAAACGTATATGGACGTATGTAACGTATATGTTATTATTGTTATTAGTAATAGTTAATTTTAAATTGTATTAAAATTGAAAAGGTGTTACTGTTACGCAATTGGATCAACGACTCAGTTCCAAGTCACTGTGCTCTAACTGTTAGTACATAAGATCCTGCTAAAGCATTCAGAAACACATTGGAAGCTCATGTAAAGTACCCGGGCGGTAATATAGCATCCAGTTTAATTATAAACTTCGGCTTTGTAGAGCTTTGTCTCTGCCACTCATACAAAAATTTAACCAATTGGGAAGGTGGAACCGGAGCTGGCTACCCATACAAAGCATCGCCACACTCCTCCTTGAGGCTGTCTTAATGCAAGAGTTGTCAACTTCTACTGCTTCGTCGAGACCCTCTGCGTCACGTTAAACTGGTAACCAACTTAAAAACTCGGTACAGTACCCGGCGATAAATATTGCACATCGACCTTTGGAAAGAAGACCCCTCCAGGCCTGGAAAGAAGCTTTTCCTTTTATACCTAGTACTAGCTTCTGCACGCAACTTCATCTACGTGAAATTTATGGTCCCCCGACCCACCCTATCGCATTGCCAGCCCACAAGCCGAAATTAGCCGATTGTCTCTTTCCAAAGGTCGATGTGCAATATTTATCGCCGGGTACTGTATTACTGTTGTTTCTTCGCTGTGGTTCACGTCTAGCGGTTTCTAAACCAGCTTAGGGAACGCACTAGAAAAGCCACGGGATACAACTTAGTCTGTAAATCTTGTTATGTACATATAAATTATTACTTACATATACATTTTTTTTTATTGGATACTTCTAGTAAGAGCTCTATGAGCTATGTTGAAGCGAATAGTTAACTTTTATAAAGTACGGACGCCAGCACATCAACCTACCACAATCTGTCAGATTTCTTTAATAGATTTTCAACTTTATCGCTAAAGCATAAGGTTCAAAGTTGATTGGGAAAATCTGACAGATTGTGGTAGGTTGATGAGCTGGCGTCCTTTTTAGTTACTAATACTCTATGGTTGATGCTCCGTGGTCACCTGTCATGTCAGTTGGTTTAATGTCAATGGAAAATATATTTTTCCTTACATAATTATATCGCATGAATATTCCTTGTACAGACTTTCACCTTCCGTTATAAATTTTGTAAGTGTTTTTATGTATGTGGACTTGGTCATTATAACTAATTATCGAACATATCATCTATCATTTTTATCACATACGTAACCACTTCACTATAATATAAGAAAAACGTGCGTAAAGCTTGCAGCATTGCCACTTTGAATGGCAATGCTACTTCTGTCGCCTACAAATAGTCTTTGCTCTAACATGCTTGGAAATTTGAGCATTATTTTGACTACCTTCTTCGGGATAAATCGAAATTGTTGTACTGGCCAAATTCATGCGAGCAGCGGCCGGCAAAAGTTGTATGAAAAGCCATATCTGTCGTGGTTTAGCCGCCAAATAAATTACATAGTAAACTCATATCTGTCGTGTAATTTAAAAATGGAACGATCTTTCACTCCGAAACATGGCAACCAAGGAGGTAACTTACCAAAAACTAAACCTTTTTAAAGTAATTAAGAAACAAATGAACATTGGCGTGAGGGTTTTCTGAAATGACGTTCGCTAGGTGGCAGCACTTACACGTCAGGTCCAGGCATCTGTCAAAGAGCCTATATTTTCTTTAGTCATGACTGAATGATGAACGAATGAATGAATCGAATGATGAACGTCATCATATATTTTATATTCATTGTCGAAATGGAAGACCCCTTGTCAAAGTGGTGCCAACTGGTGTCGTAAATTTTCACGAAAACCCCCATGTTGTGCGTCATTGATTCTGGAATTCATAATTATTATACTCAGTTTGAATTTCTGCGCATTATTTGAGAAAAGTACTATACAAGCCTTGCCTACAACTAGGAATTGATGGATTTTACGTAATACTTATTACGTGTACGTTTACACGTTTGTCCATCATTTGCTGGCCGCTGTAGTAATGTACTATTTCTAATCATATCGTCATTCACAGAGTCCATTCATCGTTTCTTTGGTCTTCCTCTACTCTTAAAGCAATCGACATTCATACTCAAAACTCTCCTCACGACATTTTCCTCATTTCTCCGTAACACATGCCCGTACCATGACAACCGATTTCCACACAACTTTTCAGTTACCGGTGCCACTTTCAGTCTGCCCCGAGTATTAACAAGAAACTGTAATAAAAACCTGTAGACAATCGCAAATCAAGTGGAATGCGAAAAAGTAAAAATTTCAAAACGCAGCAAAACATAAATCAGTCAAATGCTTGTGTATTCATGCAAAGCCGACGCTCGGCCATTGTATGCCAACTGGTGATACAGCGTTCGATTAAGAAATAAATGTATATGTCGCAGCACTCGCAGCCAACTGGTTTAATTAGCCTTTTAGTTAACCGCCTAGCCTTTTAACTAAACGGCGGCGGCCGTTTTACTAACGGCCTGAATGATATTCAATAGTATAGTTTGGTTTGGTACTGGAACCAATCACGCGAGAGCCCAATTGCCTGGGCACCCCGACCAAATGGATTAGTTTAGATTAGAACTGTGTTCAACCGCGTGCGAGCCGAGAGAGCAAAGCGAGGCGACTTCCAAAGGCCGGACGGTTAACTAAACGGCTAATTTAACCAGTTGGATGCGATATAAATATACATTTTGAATGAAATTGCATACGGTAAAAGTCAGACGGTTGACTTGTTGCAATCGTGGGTAAAACCTGCACCCTAATGAGGGTTTTCGTGAAAATTTACGACACCAGTTGGCACCACTGTGACAAGAGGTCTTCCAATATAAAATATATGATGACGTTCATCATTCGATTCATTCATTCGTTCATCATTCCGTCATGACTAAAGAAAATATAGGCTCTTTGACAGATGCCTGGACCTGACGTGTCAGTGCTGCCACCTAGCGAACGTCATTTCAGAAAACCCTCATTGCGTGACACACTTTCTATGACAATCCGCCAATTTTGAAAATACATTGATTCATATGTTTGCAATCGCATCGCCTGCCCGCGCTATTACTTAGTTTTCGCTTACCGTTCTTTCTGACGTTTTTCTCTTTTCTCAGTTTCCAAGGGTCATAGCTAGAGTGATGTTCAATACCCTATAGCCTTTCTCAAGAATTTGGCTATCAGTTGCAAAAATTTTTTTTTTTTATCAGATTGGGATATCCAGAGATGAGCGCTTTCAAACAAACAAACAGGCGCGACACGCGATAAAATCGCGGGCGACACAAAGGCACCGCAAGTCGCGCAACGAGCCGTGCCTTTGTGTCGCGCGCGATTATATCGCGTGTCGCGCCTGTTTGTTGGAGCCTTTATAATTAATAATAGATAAATATGATGTTTTTTCATTAAAATTGGAATAGTTTAGTTTAGGATTTGATTAAAAAACAGAGTAGGTACGCACGACGACATTGTCAAGCTATGCATATTTTAAGTATTAGATCACTTCTCATTGTACAGACGCCAGCACATCAAGCTACCCGAAACTGTCAAATTTTCCCAATCAACTTTGAACCTTGTGCTTCAGCGATAAAGTTGAAAATCTATTAAATTAATTTGACAGATTGTAGTAGCTTGATGTGCTGGCGTCTGTACGAAAATCCTATACAATGCGCAGTCAGCTAAAACTGGTAATGTGTACCTACAAATCATGATCTGCCTAACCTTTTCCCAACTATGTTGGGGTCGGCTTCCAGTCTAACCGGATGCAGCTGAATACCAGTACTTTACATGGAGCGACTGCCTATCTGACCTCCACAACCCAATTACTGGGTAATACGATACCCCTTACTTGGTTGTCAGACTTTCGGCCTTGTGACTACCCGTAACGACTGTCAAAGATCCATGAATGACAGCCGGGACCAACGGTTTAACGTGTTTTCCGTGCCCGTGTTTTGTGTGTACCTACAAAGTAAACTAAAAATTATTTTCAAAATACCTCGATATCTTAATGTGCTATGAATAAGTTATTTAACAGATAACAGTATCTGTCCTTTGGAATTAAACAAAATTAAGATAAATATCCTCATCACGGTCAAATAGGACATCCAAATGAAAAAGTCTGTTGTTAACAGAACGTGCTTGATAATAAACGTTTTGTTTTTAATTTTTTATATCTATTTAAGTACTTTTTTATCACATCTATTCAAAATGAGCTGGTGTATTCTTCGTAAACAGGGACTAAAATAGCTCTTTAATCCCTAGGGACTAAAAGAGATTTGAATTTGGAATGTGGATATTGGTAGTAAAAGTTCCAATCACCAGAGATCAATCACGAACATTGTATGAACAAGTAACAGGCTGTATGATAAAGTAAAAGGAGCGCGAGCCAAATAAAAAAAAAAGTTTATGACGAAATAAAAAACGCGCGAAAAGCATTCTGCCTTCGTTCGTAATTGTTTACTCAAAATTGTATGTAAATAAATAAACGTACTATTTTTTATTAACAAGTTGCGTTTACTTATTTTTTCATAGAGGGTGATAAAAAGTAGAGAGTCCACCTCGGGAGCAACACTATTTTAAGCTCGACTGACGTACTTTAAATCCCTCTCGCCTTCAAAATAGTTGTTTGCTCCCTTGGAAAATAATCTACTAATTTTTATTTGTTTATTAGCTGTTAATTTCCCACTGTTGGGCAAACGCCTGCCTACGCTCTTTCCACCTCTCTGTCCAGAGCTGCCAGGGACCAATCTTTATGAAAGGAGCCCAGGTCATTCCGTTCCGCCATCTCCGTCTGGGACTGCCGCGATGTCGTTATACTCGTACTAGCTTCTGCCCGCGACTTCGTCCGCGTGAAATTTCTTGTTACTCCGACCCACCCCGTCGCATCGCATCGCCTGCCCGCGCTATTACTTTTTTATTTTTTTTATTTGAAATGGGTTTGCTCTTGACTCTAGTCTAGGTCAGAGATGACAGAGACAAAGTCTACGATGGAGTGAGCTCACCCAGAAGAAGTTGGTTTTTGCTTAGCGTTCTTTCTGACTTTTTTTCTTTTTGCTCGACTCCTAAAGGTCATAGCGTGATGTTAAATAGCCTATAGCCTTCCTCAAGAATTGGGCTATCAAATGCAAAAAGAATTTTTCAAATCCGACTGGTAGTTCCAGAGATTAGCGCGTTCAACCAAACAAACAACTCTTTAGCTTTATAATATTAGATAGATAAAAAAAAAACCGGACAAGACGTGCGAGTCGGACTCGCGCGTCGAGGGTTCCGTACAAATTTATAGGTATGTAAATAGTTTGTCACGGGTATAATCAAAGAGATTGGGATTGGATTTGATTGATTGGTATTTTAGCACAGACAAAAAAAAATAACTAAAAAATCCTTCACCAATAGGATTTGATACGATTAACTTAACAGTTAACTGTCCATTATGATTCATAATGTTATCCTTTTATGATTCTGCCAAAGTGGCCCTTTTAGGCCCCCAGATATATGAATATATACTTTTTTTTAAATTAGTCTGATTGTAAAAGAACTCGGTGTACAAAAATATTCATAACTTTTAGAGCAATTATTCAATGGCCATGCTGTAGCAAAATGTGTATTGTTTTGTTGGAAATGACCTCCTTTATCTCCCTATTTTGTTTGATTCACGACTTTTTGACCACACTGTATACTTCTGCCTTCTGCTCCTTTACGAAATACAATCGAAGTTTTCGCTAATGCTATCAACGCAGACAAATTGGGTGTTTTATTTTTAATATCTGGAAGGTTACGCGGACCTTGAAAAGCTGCGTGACACGTGACATCTCATCTCATTCATATCAATTTTGTATAATTGTTTAATATCATGTGACACATTGAAACGTGTTTGATAGAGCGTTTTTTTTTTTCGCTGATAGTCGATGTGGCTAGAAAAAGGGTACCTTGTCATGGTATGGGGTATGTGATGCGGAGGAATGAGGAAAATGTCATGAGGCAAGTTTGGAGTGAGTTAAGAGTAGGGGAAGACCAAAGAAACGATGGCTGGACTGTGTGAATTATGACATCATGGTTAGAAAGAAGGTACAGATATTCTATTTCACGAAGTCCGTTCGGCTTTGATTGCAGTAGTGACGTATCCCGACAAGCGCGCTCCCACAGCGGCTACCCCTTGCTGCCGTCGCATGAGGCTATTTCCGCGAATGTGTACCGTTTTACTTCACCCATTGTTGAGTCTCTGTTGATCACAATGTGCATGTGCACGCTTGACAACATTCATAGCCAAACGGACTTCGTGACATAGAACATCTGTAACTAATGGAGCTCCTTAAGTCCTGAGTTGAGCTGCACGATTACTGGCAAATGTGTGCACTGATTGATGGACAGGTCCAATAAATCTGTGTGGTTCTTTCTTCAAAAGACCCTTTCAGAGATGGATATGGACATGGTCTTCACATGATCTGACCAAGATTATGTCTGGACTTTAAAAGAGAATGTGACCTCTGAGTTAGTTTCGGCCTTTCTTCTCAGAGTAGTCGGACAGGAAACGCCGACCTCATCTAGTTTTTAAAACATGATACAGAAATAAAATCATTTATCATTTATGATTTTGGTAACACTTCATATTTTTTGCTTAGTCCGAAACTGCGTATCTCTGCTTCCCTTTTTTTGCCTCGTCCAATGTTCAAATCTGACGTCGTTTGTCAAAAAAACAATTTTTTTTTGTGGAACGTTAGATTGTGTGTTATCTCTCCGTATTTAATAATGTTAGCAGACTTGTGTCTCTATCATTCTATTCATGTTCTTGTTAATGATTGTGTTATTGACGTAGGTAATTAGTTCATCACATAAACAAATAGACGATTTGATTAGAGGAAATGTGAAAGTACCGTTGGTTATTACAAGGGCCGAAAGTTTCTAGGCCCAAAATAACTATGACCACTTAACCTATTCTCTGTCCCATGAACCACATAAATGGTTCATATTGTGTCTACTTTGTGGACAGTGAAAGTGTTAAGAGGGAACATGGCGTACGATTCTCCATACAAATGCATTCCCCTTTTTTCTTCCTGAATAATGCCTCTAGAGCAATTTTTTTTTCCATAAAATCAAGGTCTGCTGTAAACGTCCCTGTCATTTTCTTTTTTTCAGCAACTAATTAGTAAAGAAAATATGACCCTCTAAAAATTACGAAAAATGCCCTATTTTTACCGCCGTGATTAGAGGACTGCCAGGCAAATTAGAAAAGTTTTCACATTAAAAAAAAATATAGGACATACTTTCTTAAAATGTTAATGTAAAAAATAATTGAATCGGCTCAGTTTTCGAGGAGAAAAAAGGGGTATACGAAACTTCGATCTCGTCAAAAATTTTGTGATAATTTCTGTCTGAGCTGCAGCTGTGTCCCTATCACACACTACGACTTTAGGTAAGGCGACGGCAATAGATTCTTCAAATACCTATTTTTCAAATGCCTCGCAGACCCCGTCTCCTCTTAACGGGCTTCGTGGTCTCGATATGCAATAATGGTCACCCATTCACGTGGCGACCTCTGCAAGCGCAGTCGTAGCGTCGATCGGTCCGTGCGGCTGTTATTATTTAGCCGCCATTACCCCAATTCTCCCCTCATTGAATTGAAACCACCTCAATTCCTTAGCTAATCACGAAATCTGGGGCCATATTCTCTATGACACTATGAACAAAAACGCGCGAAATAAACGCGAAGTTGGCGTGGTTTTTGAACCACGTTTGAACTCTCAAAATACCACTCTTGACACCCGTACGTGGTTTGCACGTAGTAAGATTATGCGGGGAATAATAATTAATTAACACACAGAATTGGGGCCCTGGAGTGTCGACCGCGTACCGGAAGACGTAGCGTTGGAAGGGCCTCCCACAAGGTGGACCGTTGACATTGTGAAGGCCGCAGGAACCCGTTGGATGCGAGAAGCACAGAACCGGTCGAAGTGGAGGTGCTTGGGGGAGGCCTATGTCCAGCAGTGGACGTCTTTCGGCTGAATTGATGATGATATTTAAATAATAATATATTAACATTTATTCATCTCATCGCCTGCCCGCGCTATTACTTCGTTTTCTGACTTTTTTGCTTTTTGCTCGGCTCCTAAGGGTCATAGCGTGATGTTAAATAGCCTATAGCCTTCCTCAAGAATTGGGCTATCAAATCCAAAAAGATTTTTTCAAATCCGACTGGTAGTTCCAGAGATTACCCCCTACATACAAACTTACAAACTTTACCTCTTTATAATATTAGTATAGATTGGTTATAATTCATAACTCCTTTAAACATATACGACTGTGTTTGGATACAACAATAAGGCCTATTTTCCTTTGCAACATTACCAAGTCTCCCAAGCTAGACACGTTCCACATCGATGTTACAAGGTTTTTTACGTCATTTCAAAGAAATAATGAAAGTGCAGCCGACAACTCATAGGAAAACTGACACGTTCTGTGTCTTGAGCTTGGGACACTTCTCAGAAATGTACGAATGCAGAGAAAAAACGCGGTTCAATGCAGAAAGTATGCCGTTGTTAGTCTAATTTAACTTCTCAGTATTAGTGGCTAGAAAAACTGGGTGGGATTTTGACCTGGTTTTAAAATTAATGGCGTTGGAGACACTGGTGTATAAGTCAAGTATCTATTGTGACTTGTGACGTTTACAGGGCCTTGATTGATCTGATTCATTATGACCGCAACGATTCCTTACTTTGAAACCACGTCAATTACTGAGTTAATCATGACATCTGCTATCTGGAGGCACGGTAGTGCCGCTGCCAAGACTAGCCAACCGAAGCGCAAAGGCACTACCCCCCTTTTTTCGATTCGCTTCGTTTTTTTGAACCCTCATAATTTGTGCTTGGAATAATCAAAACCCAAGTTAAGGCTCCGACAAACGATATAATCGTGCGCGATACAAAGGCACCGCAAGTCGCGCAACGAGCGGTGCCTTTGTGTCGCGCACGATTATATCGCGTGTCGCGCCTGTTTGTTGGAGTCTTTATAGGGGTTCAAAACGCTACCATCACATGGGCGTAAGGTGAAAAATTTATTCACTGTTCATAACTTTTCTGTTATACAATAGTTCTTGTAGTAACGAAATGGCCAAGCCTCATATTTTGACTAAGGTGTAGAGTTTGTGAAGTTTAGGGCTTTTTTTTTTGTTTATTTATCATTTATACAAAATACAGGATTTTTTATATTAAATAGCAACCAAAAAACCACTAAGGTTTAAACTTGTGCTATCACGAGTCAGTCTCAATATCGAAGTATGTATGTATATATATACAGTGAAGCATTATATATGTATGCGTTATTGTCCATACTTGTACAATTAATAACATTTTTAGATTTTTAGCTTGTAGAGGTAGGGCGTGTAGGGTTTAGAAGCTTGGCTCTATATGAGATCTGATAACTTTTCGACAGTGCGAGCCATATGTGGTCTCGTTTTGGCAACATTTTACATGAAAATGTTTTTGATGGGATTAACGTATTCTCTATGACACAATGGCATGGTTTCAAAATATATGTTGTCCGTACGGTTGACATGTCGATTCCTTTCTTGACGTGGTTTGCACGTGGTAAGATTTCGCGGGGAATAATACGGAATTGGGGCCCTGTCTTAAAGGCTCGTACACACAGGCGCGACGCGACACGCGACACAAAGGCACCGCAAGTCGCGCAACGAGCGGTGCCTTTGTGTCGCGCGCGATTCGCGTCGCGCGTCGCGCCTGTTTGCAAGAGCCTTAAGGCAATTTTGTGGTTTTGTATTTTTTTTATACACGGTTTTGCACACGTCACATCTCATAACAGGGTGACAGTTATCACATTTTTCCAAAACGAATCATCATCATGCCTAGCTTTTTCCAAACTGTGTTGGTGTCAGCTTCCAGCCTAACCGGATGTAGCTGAATACCAGTATATTACATGGTCTATCCGACCACCACAACCTAGTTACTGGGTAATAATATGATTCCCATCCTTGGTAAGACTGGTTGCCATACTTTTTTCTGACGACCCGTAACGACTGTCAAAGATCCACGAATGACAGCCGGGACCAACGGCTTAACGTGCTTTCCGAGGCACGGAGGGTTAATCATCGGTATGTAAATATGGTCACCAATCCACAGACCAACCGCGGCAAACGTAGCTTAACCATCAACTCATCGATCTAACCGTGCGGCTGTTATGACTTAGCCACGGAACCATAGAAATGGCGACATTAAAGGCTCTTGCTAAAAGGCGCGACGCGAGACGCGAATCGCGCGCGACTAAATACCGGAGCACACGATGCGTTTCGGCGCCGCACCGCAAAGATTTCGACGAATCGGCGGGCACACGAGCTGTTTGTGTACCCGCCGATACGTCGATCCCTTTGCGGTGCGGCGCCGCAACGCATCGTGTGCTCCGGCACTAAGGCACCGCTTGTTGCGCGATTTGCGGTGCCTTTCTGCCGCGCGCGATATTATCGCGTGTCGCGCCTGTTTGAAGGAGCCTTAAAATAATTTGTTGGCAAAATATCTAAGAATCAAACTAATTAATTTAGCCTGATGTAAATAATAGTCGAATTGCATCATTATTTCCGATCTAATGCGCAATGAATGGCGAAAGACTGCCAATACCACCACTTTCAAAACAAATGTACCATTACCATATATTATCACTAGCTTCTGCCCGCGACTTCGTCCGCGTGAAATTTCTTGTTCCCCCGGCGATGCGATGCGACGGGGTGGGCCCGTCGTATCGGATCGCCTGCCCGCGCTATTACTTCGTTTTTGCTTAGCGTTTTTTCTGACTTTTTTTCTTTTTTCTCGGCTCCTAAAGGTCATAGCGTGATGTTAAATAGCCTATAGCCTTCCTCAAGAATTGGGCTATCAGATGCAAAAATAATTTTTCAAATCCGACTGGTAGTTCCAGAGATTAGCGCGTTCAACCAAACAAACAAACTCTTCAGCTTTATAATATTAGTATAGATTAAGGGAGAGTGGATTTTTGGCTTGAGTAAGGGCAGCGTCCTCCTGTATGCTAATCACAGTACCCTCATCATCTGTCCCTCTCATCCAGCTGCTACCAGCCAAGCTGTGAAGATCGTTGCTGTAGCCAACCTGAACCTTGAACCTCCCTGGGGGGGAAGCCTCGCTTGACGCAGTCGGTTCGCGAATGGGGGTGATCCTGGTGATCTATTACCTAACCGGATGGCTCTCAATCTAGCGGGATACAGCTGAATACCAGTTTTTTATATGGAGTTACTTCCTATCTGTGCTTCACAACCCAGTTACTGGGTAATACGATACCTCTTGGCATGACTTGTTGTCCGACTTTTTGACTACCCGTAACGATTATCAGACTACGAACGACAGCCGCGACCAACGGCTTAACGTGCTTTCCGAGGCACGGAGCGGTCTCGATATGTAATGATTGGTTACCCATCCACGAGCTGACCTCGGCAGGTGTTGCTTAACCTTCTAGATCGACCTGTGCAACTGTTTTTATTTAGCCACGAGCTTCGAATTTTGGTAAGTATGCACGGCGGGACGGCTACACATCACGCTTTATATAACCAGTGTTAAGGCTCCTTCAAACAGGCGCGACACGCGATAAAATCGCGCGTGACACAAAGGCACCGCAAGTCGCGCATGGGCGGTGCCTTTGTGTCGCACGCGATTTTATCGCGTGTCGCACCTGTTTGAAGGAGCTTTTAAGAAACGTCAGAAGCTAGGTGCACGGTTCCAAGAAACTCCACGGTTACTCGTTTAAAAATAATTGGCTATATATACAATATTTTCAAACTACAGTAGGTATGGGAGGACAGCGTAGGCCTGTCAACAAGAACCAAGTACCTAATAAATAAATAAAATAAAAAATGGTCTACAAGGCCTACAAAGTCCTCACATTTTTAAAAAAAAACTTATTAAAACCGAATTATATGATTACCATTACAACCACGAATAAAGATTTGAAATTAGAATTATTAATTAATTTTAATAATTATGTAAAAAATAAATAAAAAGTAAACATCGTAATTTGAGAGCAGTTAATAGACGTTTACGTAGTTATGCCGTTAATGAGGTGCCAGGGAAGCCACATGTGCAGAAGAAGTTATTGCCAAATTACCTATGAGAAGTTATTGCCAAATTACCTATGTGAAAACCAACCATTAATTAAACAAGAAGGTACACCCTTTAACTAACTTTTTTCAAGTATTTGAAACACCATCACCAAAAAGAGCAATAGATATAATCAACTACATCTAAAAACCCTAGAACGTTCTTTCGTCGATAAAAAAATATATTCCACACACAAAATATTTGTCAAGTAGTTGTAAACTAGTTCCTTTATCTGTCATAGTTGGCTCTTATCTCTCATTAGGTACGCGTAATCGGAATATTTTTAAAACTGTTTTCGAAAACCAGCTGATAAGGTATCGGTGGGCTACGTAATCGGTTTTAGGGTTCCGCGACCAAAAGGCTAAGAAAACACTAATAATTAAATCAATTATCTTGACAAGGGCTCGCGAGGTGGTCGACACGTGGGATGTGGACTCGGCGATCATTGAGCCGATAGTTATGACAGCCAATGTGTTAATAGCCAAGAGCCTCGACCAACACCTGACATTACACGTTACACACGTCTGGACCCGGCTTTACGTAACACGATAAATTACATTACACGCGTCTGTACACGCCTTTAAGGCTCCTTCAAGCAGGCGCGACACGACACGCGACACAAAGGCACCGCAAGTCGCGCAACGAGCGGCGCCTTTGTGTCGCGCGCGATTATATCGCATGTCGCGTCTGTTTGAAGGAGCCTTTACATCGGACTTAAATCATAACTGGCGAAAGGTATGTAAAAATCCAAGAGATCCCCAAGAAACATTGAAAAAGAAAAGCAATTTGCTCTTCTTTTGTTTTCAATCAATCAAATCAAAAGTCATTTATTCAAATTAGGCTGAGAATCTGCAGTTTTCGAACGTTAAAATTACATAAGACAGTTCCCCAAAACGCCCGCCCTTCACCACTTCCTAGTGCTTTCGCTGGGGAGAAGAAGTGGCGCAACAAACTCCCCAGCAGCACAGCTGTCTGTTCAGTTAGAAAAAAACTTTTTGACGTGACAACGTCTAATAAATCGATGAAGCTGGCTGCACTCACGAAAAAATATGACTCATGTAGCGTTACCTCGCGGCCTTGCTCTGTAGCGTTCCATGGCGGCTTGAAGTGCAAGCGAATATTAACAAATGCAATGCAACTATTCCATCAGTATTTTCTTATGACGTTGTCACGTTCAACTATCGTCAGTAAACCGACTTTACAGACAACCGATTTTTTTTCTACGGAACCTTTATTACGCGAGTCTAACTTCCCACTTGACCGGTTTTTTCGAAACTATGATAACAGGGTTCAGAGGATTGAGCCCTTATCGTGCACACAAAATAGAGTTACTTCTATCGAACAGGAAAAAATAACAAATTGGTCTTGTAGCAAGCATTTAATAGACTAATAACATTTATAACACAAACAAAACATCACGCCTGTAATCCTGGAAAGGGTAAGGCAGAAGTGTACCTCTTGTGTGTGTGTGTGTGTGTGTGTGTGTGTTTGTGTGTGTGTGTGTGTGTGTGAGAGGCCATTCAAGTATTACGTAAGCATTACAGGGTGGCGGGGGTATTTGATTTGCTTATTTTTGATGACATGGGGTCTGAATGGTAGTTACGTCAGCAGCATTTATTTTATTACCTACTATTTCGGATTTTCTACAAAATTTTGCCAATTTTGGTTTGAACACGTATGATTATGGCAACCCTACTTGTCTATGCTTGAAAACGAAACTCATATATTTTTATAACTGCTGCTCATGAATCAATAAAGAAACCAGAACACATTGAAAAATGCATGTTTCCGTGTTTACGTAAAAAACAGGGAGGGGGGTAAGAGCTTTGCTTTCTTTTGCTGACGAGGGGGGGGGGGGTTAATAACACAGGCCGACAAAATTTGACGATCAGTCTTACCCAGAAACCAGACTACACTTTTCCGTAGGATTTTGACGCGCTGAATTCGAATCTGGCCTTACAATGAGGGTTTTCGTGAAAATTTACGACACCAGTTGGCACCACTGTGACAAGAGGTCTTCCAATATAAAATATATGATGACGTTCATCATTCGATTCATTCATTCGTTCATCATTCAGTCATGACTAAAGAAAATATAGGCTCTTTGACAGATGTCTGGACCTGACGTGTCAGTGCTGCCACCTGGCGAACGTCATTTCAGAAAACCCTCATTGCTCTATCACGTCTCAGGGTTTCGAGATGTCTTAACCTAAAAGTGCAAAAAATGCTGTTTTTTCTCATTTTTGAGGTTATGTACGGCCGATCCTATTTTCTTTCAAAAATTATTGATAGCATCTCAAAGGACTAGTCTTTCTCTTTAAAATGACGTTGAGTTTACTCAAATATCTTTTTTTTTTCGCCAGATTTGAATTCAGCGCGTCAAAATCCTTCGGAAAAGTATAGTCTGGTGTCTGGGTAATAATTTTGTCGGCCTGTGTAATTGAACGGCCCCTGTTAACCACGGGTAACCAACCACTGAAAATCAGCGCTGTGCTGTGTTGTGTGGAAATCGGTTGTCGAGGTATGGGTATGTGATAAGGAAGAATGAGGATTTCGTGAGGTGAGTATGAATGTCCATGGAGTGGGAGGCAGTCACCTCCTTCTGCGAAGCAGTCATGCTAGCGAAGGAGGTGGCGGGATAGCTGAGGGAAAGAGCCTTCAGTCCCAGCCGCCGCGGGAGACGCTCCGGGCGTCGTCGGGAGCCGCGCGACGACTCCCGGCCACCGTAGGGCTTGCGGACGGAGAGTAATGGGTAGCTCACCGTCCGATCAGGACTAGGCCCATGCCGGACGGCGCCTCAAAGAGATGTCAGCATCATTCGAAGGGGCCCGTCAGGGCCGAAGCCTGCCGGGTCAGCGGGATTGTCCAAAAGGGTTACCGCTGGCCCGGAACATAAAGGGCTAAGGAAGGAACACGGGTGGGTTTTAGTCAGTAAGAGTCTGACACTCCCTTCCGCTCCACCCAGAGCGGGAGGGGTCATTTGATGATTTCCCAACCTCAAAAAAAAAAGTATGAATGTCGATGTCTATAAGAGTAGGGGAAGACCAAAGAAACTATGGATGGACTGTGTTAGTGACGATATGGTTAAAAAGGGGGTGACTACCCAGATGACGATTAATGGAGAAGTATGGAAGAAAAAAACATAGTTAAAGTCAAAATCAAATCATTTATTCATACCTACTAATATTATAAATTCGAAAGTAACTCTCATCACTCCCGCAAGCTTTAGCGGCGAGTCAACCAGCCAGCCAGCTCCCACGGCTTCAACGGGTATCCTGACTACCAGCATGCAGCGACCGCGCATACCTGGTCATCACCCTCAGCCTCATCAGCAACCTCGGCACAGCACACTGCACTTTCGGCCGGTCAACAAGAAGAGCTCAATTCCTCTCCTGGTCGACGCAGCAGCCAGCCTCAACTCGGCGCTGTACTACATCCGACGCACTGGAGCATAACGCAGCGCCACCCCGACTCACTGGGGACATCTTCGCAGAGTCGCAGACAGTTCCGACTCACCGTGAACTATGCGGCAACCGGTTCCGACTCACTGGAACCTTAGCTGGCCTGGCAAGCATCGCAAGATACAAGACAGCCCACTATCGACCTCCGGTCTCCGGGGGGGAGTGATGTAGCGGTATCTACAACGCCACATGCAAACAACGCGTCATACTGACGTCACGCAAATCCTGCATCGCGCAAGCAGAGTTTACCGCGCAACTAGCATAGATACAACGGCCCGACACGAATCAATGGGCAGTTGCCCGCCAGACACAACACCCGTCTGGTCGGAGGATCCTCCCTTTTCTATAGAGTATGAGTGAACTTTACACCCTGTTCCTCATACCTCTATAATATAATTATTATGTGAAGACGATGCACCTAGAATAAAATTACTCTACTACAAAAAGTAAAAATAATTAAAAATAAGGCAATGGCAGATAAATCAATTATGACTATAAAGTGCTTAATTCCCCCTTTCTCTTGTTACAGGTATAAACCCCTACCACCGAAGGACTACATTCCAAACGAATTGAAACAAATAAACAATGTACCTAATTCTGAAATTATAGAACTAGAATAGTATAAATTATTAAAAAAAAAAAGAACTTTCGACCAAATTTTTCTACCAAACTTAGAATTCTCTATGACCTGCCTTCCCTATACCAAAGTGATTAAATTTATTTATTTTGACGACGATTCTCAATGAAGATGATGCCCCAGCAATACTGTCTGAGGTGGAAGCATCACCATTCGAATGTGCAGAATATGTTCGCCCAGCTGCTAGAAAAAGGTTGGTACTGTGTTTTTTTCTATTGCATTAAAATTTACGCACGGCTACACAACAAGCTAGATAATAATTATGGTTATTATCTAGTTTTTTTTTTGAGGATGGGAAATCATCAATTGACCCCTCCCGCTCTGGGTGGAGCGGAAGGGAGTTTCAGACTCTTACTAACTAAAACCCACCCGTGTTCCTTCCTTAGCCCTTTATGTTCCGGGCCAGTGGTAACCCTGACCCGGCGTTATTATCTAGCTTGATGTGTGTCAGCAACAATGAGAAGTCAGCGTATACTGGTGTATACGCTGACTTCTCATTGTACTAAAAGTCTATACAATATGAGGTCAGCTAGAACTGGAAATGTATAGTTTGATGTGTCGTCGTGTGTACTCTCGCGTAAGCATCTTTTTGAAACTGCCAATGTCATAAATGAGAAATGTTTTTATTTCTGTAAATAGGTTTGTATGTACATTACAAACAATTTTAGTGCTAAATAAATGTAATTTCTTTCTTTCTTTCACTTTTACACGTCAATCATATTTTAAAAACTAGATAAGGTGGCGCAATAATTACGTGAGGTGATTTTGGCGATTTTTGGACCCCCCTCCTCCCTTAGTGAGATATCGTGAGATTTGGCTCGAGCCCCTCCCCCTTCCCTCTAATCTCACGTGATATTGTTCAAAATGCGCATTTTCAGTGTAAATACGTTAAATCTATGCTTCATTGCGTTGGGTTTAGCTCAACTACCGGTCATATCTCCTTCTTTCATATATCTATGACCGCGATAAATATAATGTGTAGAATTTAGTCATATTTTAAATAGAGAAACACGTTTTGCTGTATGCAACCGTTGTCTAGCGATTTTACAGTTTCTTGCGAAAAAAAAAATTACGTGATACTTGCCAGGACCCCCATCTCCCCCACGTGAGATTGGTTGACAATCGGCTTGACTCCCCCCCTAAACGCCTCACGTAATTAATGGATGCCCCCTAATGTCGGCGTTTTCTATCTGATTACTCTGAGCAGAAATGCCGAAACAAACTCAGAAGTCACAGTCTCTTTTAAAGACCAGTACCTCTACCATGAGTTGCTATCGAAAACGTTAGTCGCTAGCGTATAGATTTCGATAGGTGATTTACCGTTCGACTCATACTAGCGTTCTACAGTTTTATAGGTGACCGCCAGAGGCGCTGTACAATTCTCCATAGAAACTTGTTTACGCCCTCGCTAGCGAGTACGGTTACGTAAAGTTATGCCAACTCATGGTAAGGGTACAGCTATAATCTTGGTCTGATCATGTGAAGACGATGTAGATTGGTTTCCGAAATGGTCTTTTGACGAAAGAACCACACAGATTTGTCCGGTCAGTGGAACCATTGCTCAGTAACCGTGCAGCTCAACTCAAACCTTCATTCTTAATCTTGGGTACAACGACGGTACAAAGAATTTTTGGCGCGTGGGCAAATTCAGAACTAACACCGCCATTTTGTTTTTCAATACAATTTCTGGGCCAACTTTACCAGCAACGCCTTCCTGTCAATGTCACTTATGCCCGGTTTCTGAGGTACTTACTTTTGTCAGTGGTTTATCTATCCATTAGCGCTATTGGTTCGACAACTTGTGGAAGTGCGTTTCCGAACACCGCAATGTAAGATAAACTCCGTTTAAACTCAAGTTAACTTAACTGACCAATGTTCGCCGTTTATCGGTTCCATAACTATATTTGACGTTTCATTTCATAGAAAACTACATCAAAAACGTGTGTTATGCCCGGTTTCTGAGGTACGAATTTTATGTACGAAGGTATGAAATTAAATTGCGTGTGAAAGATAAAATATTAAAATTATTCAGTAAAGAATACAATGAGTGTTAGCATCATGAATACAGAAGTCTCGTCCGTTCTTTTATTGTCGATCATAATTATAGTCAAATTCATTAGCCACTTCGATAGGAAGCATCATTATTCTTTCAGTAAAATTTTGATTCCATGCTATTTTGCAAAATAATGAATAAAACACTAACCATTGGAAAGACAAACAGACTTTTAACTTAAAATGAAACGGCAAAGCAAAAATAATACTACATAAAAACAATGAACTGCTGAGATAAGGTTTCTTAAAAAAAAAATGACAATGATGTCGTTCAAACATCTGCCGTAATCTGCTCATAAATAACATTTTTTTACGCGAACCCGTATACAGACAGACCCATTTAGCGGTAACTAAGGAACTAGTTATCGGTTTCATAGTTATTGAATGGTTTGTTGCGTGTCCAGAAACGCAGTGACAGTTAACCGACGTTTATCTTATGCATAACTTTATTGAATCCATAGCTAATGAGAGTATATCTGGGGACTTCAGAAACCGGGCATTAGTCTGTGAAAATAGAAACTATGCAATTATATGCAGTAACGCACACGACGCGCAAAAAGTCCGGCGCACAAAAAATCCGTGTAATTCGGGCAGACCGCACCGCGCCGCCGCGCCGCGCCGCTCGGCACAAAAAGTGTGTGAAAAAAATTGAACGTTTGCTTCGTTTGACGGCGCACCGGGCGCACACTTTAGTCGGCAATCTGCATTTGCTAGGGGTGGACGTACCGCACGCGATCTATTATCATGGAGCCAGAGGTCGATGTAACGACGTTAATTCAAGAAATACAAAACAGACCAGCAATTTATGATACTTCTAAGGCAGAATATCGTGATAGACAATTAAAAAGACAAATGTGGGAAGAAGTGTGCTGTAATGTTTATTCCGCTCCTGTTTGGACATCTATGACGCCTAAAGAAAAAACAGAATACGGTAAGTTTAAGTTTTTATTAGACTTTACCACATGAGTAGAACCGTATAGAGACCAAGCTTCTAAGGAGGTGTCAAAATCACAGAGTACACTATAATACTGGTATAGAGTGCCATCTCACGGGATTTAAAAGCCAACCTGATATTAGTGGCGCCATCTGGAAATCTTGTTCCTAACTAACCCATGCATACTATCCTTGGTCAAAATATATGCCTATTTTGGTAGGGTTGTCACAGTCGGATAAAATAAAAATAAAGTAGGTACCTGTTACGGATTTTGAACATGCAACCGAATTGAGAATATTATCATCGTTTTTTGAGTTTATTAGAAAAATAACTTGGTAACGTTGACCGACGTTGGTAGGTAGGTAGGTACCTATTTTAAATCTGTAACTATTAGTAGGTAGGTAAACTTTAAAACACTTTCTATAATAAATAAAATATGAAACGTAAATAAAAAACCGTCGCGTTGCGCGCCCTGAGATTGACCACTGGCGCATGGCGGGCGCGTACGTGACAAGCCGCCAGTTGTTGCTCCCATACACGCCGTGCGCTTGTGTGAGTGGACTTATCGCAGCGCGCTCGCGCTGTATGAAAGCTTTGTCTCTGTACGGAGTGTACAGTGCGTGCCACGTAAGAAGAGACTTGACACACCACGTGGTCTGACATGCGCAGAACACGATTTTGGGTATCTTTAGCGGTATGAGGTCTGAGTGCGGGACGCGACCGGACGTCATAGGGGCGGCGGAAAGAGCGGGGGAGGCGGGGTCAAGTCTCTTCTTACGTGGCACGCACTGTATGTGCTTCCCATCTACCGCTCCTAAACAAATTAGGAAATTGAGTTCGATCGTGGAATTGTCTCGCAATCTCTAGCCATCTCTGCACCGTAAAAGCAGGAAAGCATTGACTTTTACATAGTTCCCATATTGATGTACAGATTTCGTTAATTATAGAACGAATAGTAGATGCGCCAATCAGATAATCTTCTTCGAGTTCGACGAACGATGACCCTCGTCCTAAATATGTACCTGCAAAAAAAAAAATAGTTCAAAAACTGTAATGAATACCTAACTTTTAGTAACCTACATATAATTATTCCTTTTTTTATAGGAAAAGATATACAGACGAAGTGGAACTCTTTGAGAAGTTGCTTCCGAAGGGAACTGAGTGCTCAAAAGAATATTCCTTCTGGAAGCGGAAGAAAAAAGAAGAGGAAATATATTTACTTTGATTCACTGCTATTTTTGTTGCCATTTACAGAGGTAGAGAATAATGAATCTTCTATCGAAATGGAACTAAGTACTGAAACATTAAACGTCACAGTGCAGAGTTCAGATACTGGAACAACTGATTCTAAACGACCAAAGACGCAACCGAAGAGCGAGACTAATTGTTACGATGAGGAGTATTTAGAATTACTAAGGAAAGGCAATCAACTGATGGAAAACAAAAACTTACGTCATTCAGAAAGCAGAATAATCTTAGGGGATATGGATGAAGATGAATCATTTCTGCGGTCGCTTCTGCCTTATTTCAAACAATTTTCATCAGACCAAAAGTTGCAATTAAGAATACAATTACTACAAACAGTTTTAAATTTTAAAGAGTCCTTAAGCAGTTCTGTAGTAAAAGAGATTTTATAAAATTTGAATTTTTTTTGACGGATGTTGTTTCAGAATTGAATGTTTAGTATGGAACTGTCCCTTCAGTAATCCTTCTGAAAGTATAGGATGTACCCAAAATTCTCTATTTCTTCTTCTTTAATTCATGTACAAAATAATGCTTCGCAATCTCTGCACGATTTCCATAGCGTCTACGTCCCTACAGCTCTGCCGACAGAATGATCGAAGATGTGCGTCGCGGCGTCGTGTGCGTTGAGTCTGTAAAAAATCCGCGACAGACTTTTTGCGCGCCATGCAGACTTTTTGTGCGCCGCAGACTCGATCGCACAAAAAGTGTGCCATCTGCGCTGCACCTAAATATTTATTTTATTCTGTTTTTAGTATTTGTTGTTATAGCGGCAACAGAAATATGTACATCTTCTGTGAAAATTTCAACAGTCTAGTTATCACGGTTCATGAGATACAGCCTGGAGACAGACGAACAGTGGAGTCTTAGTAATAGGGTCCTGTTTTTACCCTTTGGGTACGGACCCTAGTAAAAATGATTTGATATTTTTTTCTTAGGGGTCAACGACCCCTGGTAGTGTTTTTACTTGAATTATGACTTGAAAAAATGTGTTATTCGTTTCCACATCTGTGAAGTTTACACAAAAAAACTGGCACTCCGGTAGTGCCGATAGAAGTGAAAACTTGAACAATTACGAGTGTATTTTGTGAATCGTCTTATAAACAAAACACGCGTGTTAAGGTGTGTTCCTTATTTTATAGGGTTTTTTGCAAATCAGGTATGATGACCAAAGTGACTGGTTTATTCTTCTCGTGAAAGGAATTTATTCAGATTTACAAATAAGCACACAGGATAGACTTCAGTTCGTGGTGTTGGTCGCGGCAGTGGTAAGAGAAGCAAGCCGCTCGCATGGAGCTCGTCGTCAGTTATATATCCGTGGTTCAGCGCCATCTCGTCGTTGTTGGATGAACTACGTAGTTAGTACGCGAGGCCCTCGTAGTTCTTCCCGATGTGCATAGATGGCGCTGTCCTCAACAACGCGCGTCTTACGTTTTACGTCTTACGAATTTTCGATCAGGGTCACGTGACCTGACGCGAGTTTAGAAGTTTTTACCCATTCCAAAAAAAGTACACAGCGCCGCTAAAGAAGTTTTCACTTCAAAAAAACTGATATTTCAAGTAAATACACTAACAGCTTTCGATGACCCCGCAAAACATCGAAATGTTTTATCATGTTTAGGTATCTATACCCGTCACGTCTGCGGAGTTTCGCTACCTAATTTAATTTGACCCCGTATTTATTTTTTCATGATGTAGTGGATACTATAGTTTGGTCAGGTCTTGCTGTCACCATCTCGCACTAAGCGTTTTCAAATGTCCTTTATAATGCGCACAGCAAAAGAGTGGAACTCTCTACCTGCGTTTGTGTTTCCGAGTGCATACAACCCGATTCTCTTCAAAGTAAGAGTGAACAGGCTTCTTCTGGGTAAGCTCACTCCATCGTAGACTTTGTCTCTGTCACCTCTGACCTAGACTAGAGTCAAGAGCAAACCCATTTCAAATAAAAAAAATAAAAAAGCTGCGTAACGTTTTGAAAAAAAAATTTGCTTCCATTATGCGCAGGGTACGCGCCAGTCCCAACAACATCCAGGGTACTTACTCTTCAATTTAATTCCGATAGATCGACATTGGAATTGTGACGTTTCGTACTCTTGAGTTTGATGCTAGCGCCAAATGATTTTTAGATTGGGTGTCCATTTTGGAGAACTAAGTGGAATTGGGTTCGGGCTTTGCGTGGGGTAATTGTTGACAATATTGTTTTCAAGAGTACCGAATCACGTGACTGTAAAATTAACATTGGAATCATATTGGCATCTCATTGGAATTAAAATTAGTTTGGAGAGTAAGCCCCCTGAAAACTATAGCTGATAGGTGGGACAGCCCCATACTGGGACATTGGATGCGCCTACATGCCCCTGTGGGGTATTCATGAATAGTTTGTGTTGTTTTTCTGATAGATGTAAGTACTAACACCAGTTTATAAGTTGTGTGTAGGTATACTAACCAAATGGCATCTCTACGAACTGTATTTCAACCACTAACACTAGTAATAAGTTATAATATTGTTTACTAACACGCTGGATCACTGTTGTCCGAAAATAAAGAATATTATTATTTTCCCAACTATGTTGGGGTCGTCTTCTATTCTAACCAGATGCAGCCGAATACATGGAGCGACGGCCTGTCTGACCTCCAAAACCCAGTAACTGGGTAACACGGCATCCCTTGGTAGGACTGGTTGTCAGACTGTCGAACTTCAAATGATAAAATTTACGTCTCCAAATGCTCTGGCCACACTGAGGCGAATCCGGCGCAGGTTGCGACTGCGCTTGCGTCTATCGGTTTAATGCTTAGATAGATAGATAAAACCTTTATTCAGTGCAACAAAAGACATAATACAGATATTAAAAACATCAAAAAAGGTGATTTTTTTTAATAACAAACATTAAGGCTCGTGCACACAGGCGCGACGCGACACGCGACACAAAGGCACCGCAAGTCGCGCAACGAGCGGTGCCTTTGTGTCGCGCCTGTGTGTACGAGCCTTTACAAAGATAAATTGACCCATAGAAACACACACACACACCCCCCCCACCCCCCCCCACACACACACACGCGCGCGCTTAGACACGCCACTATTCGCCACCACGGCTCTCAAAACGGTGAAGGAAAACATCGCGAGGAAACCGGCATGTCCTAGAATCAAACATTCACATGACATCTGCCAACCCGCACTGGGCCCGCGTGGTGGATTACGGCCCACTCCCTCTCCCCGAGAGGAGGCCTGTGTCCCAGCAGTGGGCACATTATCGGCTGATTATGTTACTATTCGCGTCAGTTTGAACACCTTCATATAAGTTAGTTGTCAAACTCAAAGCATTTATTTTAAACTAGCTGCGCACCGCGGTTTTACCCGGATAAGTTTTGATCCCGTGGGAATATCGGGATAAAAAGTAGCCTATATGTTAATCCAGGATGTCAGCTACCTCCATACAAAATTTTATCAAAATTGGTCCAGCCGTTTGAGCGTGAAGAAGTAACAAACATATAAACACACTCACAAACTTTCGCCTTTATAATATTAGTGTGATAAAGCAATTATAGGCACTTTTGAGTCGTCAAGGGGTCGGTCAGTTAGAGAGATGATGATAGTTGCCCATTCCAAAGCGTAGTAGGTACCTATGGAGAAGAACACAATCGGCGCGAGCAAACGCTGGAACACAGCACAGAGCTTGGTAAGACTGGTTGTCAGACTTTCGGGCTTCTGACTACCCGTAACGACTGTTAAAGATCCACGAATGCCAACCGGAAGCAACGGCTTAACGTGCTTTCCGAGGCACGGAGGGGTCACGGTATGTAAAGATGGTCACCCACCCACGGACTAACCGCGAAAGCGTAGCTTAAGGGGCTTACAGGATCTAAACACAAAAAACGCAAGTTTTAGAAACAATAAAAGTATATAAGTAATTGACTACAGTAAACAAAATTAGAAAAATATGTATATGATATTCATCAGGATATATGCTAGGTAGATAGTGTGTTGAAAACATAATACAACTAATTTGATACGATAGAAAAAAAATCATGAAGATACCTCTAAAATTTTCCTCTTACAATGAAAACCATACATGCTGATTGCATGTATGGTTCTGATTTTTTGTCAGATTATTCTACAAGCAACATACTAAAATACTAGTGTTTTAATTTTTTAGTCCAAACAATAGATTTTTTGGAATTAAATAATTGCTTCATATTTTGCAATAAATCGTCAAATAAATCGTTGTGACATCGCGCGTCTCTTTCTTTTCTAAGCAGTCCGACGACAGTGACCGCGCTTTAGGTCATGTAAGCCCCTTAACCAGTGATTGATCGAGCTGTGCTGCTGTTAATATTTTAATGACAAAAAATACTAGTAGGTATCATAAAGCTTGTCAAGTACGATTGTCTATAAGTTTATAAAAAAAGCTGAAGACTTTGTTTGTTTGAACGCGCTAAACTCTGGAACTACCAGTCCAGTTTTGAAAAGTTCTTGTTGCTTAACATCACGCTAAGGCCCTTAGTGTCCGAAAGGGTGTACCGCTGGCCCGGAACATAAAGGGCTAAGGAAGGAACACGGGTGGGTTTTAGTCAAAAAGAGTCTGACACTGCCTTCCGCTCCACCCAGAGCGGGAGGGGTCATTTGATGATATCCAATTCTGAAAAAAAAAGGGTCCTAAGGAACCCAGCAAAAGAAAAAAGATGTAAGAAAGAACGCTAAGCGTAAATGAAGTACAAGTACCCGGCGATAAATATTGCACATCGACCTTTACCTTTTTTGTATTTTATACAAAGAATAAAAATAATTATCAAAAGAAGCAAATCATAATTGTTTTAACAGCTCCTAATAGATACCGGACTGTTTGTATTTCGTGCGACAGAGATAACGCTCTACGAAGCCGAAATTTGCCGATCGTCTCTTTCCAAAGGTCGATGTGCAATATTTATCGCCGGGTACTGTAATAGCGCAGGCAGGCGATGCGATGCGACAGGGTGGGTCCAGGGAACAAAAAATTTCACGCGAATAAAGTCGCGGGCCGAAGCTAGGAAATTATAAAGTAAGGTTTTCCCAAAGCTGTTAATTATACGTTTAAGTATTTGTTTTATAAGCAAAACCACTTAGTCATAACTTAGAGTGGGCCAAAGTTTCTGTATGCGGCTTGCCGTTGGGGACTATTCGGTTCTCAGGTCGTAGTGTTATTGAGTTTTTCCATAAGGAATTTCTCAGTAGCAACCTGGTGTTTGGAAGTTGGTGGTGTGATACCCCCGTGCCTCGGAAAGTACGTGTAGCCGTTGGTCTTCCGCCATGATCTCTCCCCAGTCGTGTCGGATTGCCGTCCCATCGGACTGTATGAGTGTAAAGGAACAGAGAATGCACCTGTGCGCACGGTGCGGTCGGAATGATATTATTATGCTCATCATCATCATCATTTCAATCGAAATACGTCCACTGCTGGACATAGGCCTCCCCCAAGCACCTCCACTTCGACCGGTTCTGTGCTTCTCGCATCCAACGGGTGCCTGCGGCCTTCACAAGGTCGTCGGACCACCTTGTGGGAGGCTTTCCAACGCCACGTCTTCCGGTACGCGGTCGCCACTCCAGAACCATTCGGCCCCATCGGCCATCGGTTGAAATGATGATTGCCTTTCTGACCTCCACAACCCAGTTATAACTCCTTACCCAATACCCCTTAGTAAGACTACATACGAAATCTTAATAATAATTCGATGGAATATTTGGCCAAATTTTTAAACCGAATAATATATTCGGCCACAGAATATTCGGCCTAACAAAACACAATCATCTCTAAAATTAAAATTATGATTAAACTAAAAACGGCCATGTCATTTGGAATGTCCGGGTCTTGGCCGCGTTTTTGTAGCAATTTGAAAAGATTGAACTGTAACGAAGTATTATAAAAAAAAACTAAGATGTTTCATAACAGTCTAGACAAGTGAATGGGTGCCTCATGCCTTAACTGACCATACGTCCCGTTTTGAACGGGACTGTCCCTTTTCTCAGTCACCTGTCCCTTTGTCCCCAAACAAAGCTTCGGGACGCGAAATGTCCCGTTTTAAAAACATAATTATGTCAGGGGAAATTTGATTTAATAAGAATGCCGAATGGTGAACCGATGATTGATTTTTATTTTTCACAATTTGTTTCTTCAATTTTCAATTTTCACGCTGAATGGCCATTTGTTAGAATAAAAATAATTATAATTAATTTGAATCATAGTATAGCGAAGAGCACTAATTGTATTAAGATACACTATTTCTAAATTAAAAAAAATAATAAAGTTGTGTTTATTTTCATTTAACCTGCTAACTTGACGACACGGTTGGCGCAGTGGCTGAGCGATCGACTGCTGCGCTTGCTTGTCGCGGGTTCGATTCCCGCACGGAACAAATATTTATATTGCCTACAGGTAGTTGTTCCGGGTCTGGCTGTTTGTGTATGTGAATTTAAATGTTTGTAAACGCACCTACGATACAGGAGTAATTCCTAGTGTGGGACAACGTTTAAAAAAAAAAAAAAAAACAAAACAAACTGTCGTTTATAAACCCACGCCCCGTTTTGAGTTAAAAAATAAATGGTCAGTTTATGCCTAGCAGTAGCGCTTGTGACCTAGTGGTCACGAGCATGAGGTGTTGGGTACGATTCCCAGATTAGAAAATGTGTTACTGGGTTTTTCCATCTGGAATTTCTCAGTCCCGGGGTCCGGATTAGTGCCCGGTTGAAGGTAAGGCTCGTGTCCTATTATATGGGACTTAACATAGCTGGCGATATGTGGGCCGCCAGTCTCTTGGTATGTACAGACGCCAGCACATCAAGCTTCTCGAAACTGTCAAATTTTCCCAATCAACTTTGTACCTTATGCTTTAGCGATAAAGTTGAAAATCTATTAAAGGAATTTGACAGAATGTAGTAACTTGATTTGCTGGCGTCTGTACATTCGATCAGTAGCGAAATTAGATCTAATATGTAGTTTCTTACCTAAATAACGAAAAAAAAGGGAAAACAGAAAAGGAACTATGAGACATTAGAGGTCGAAAAAAAAGCATGAAAGGCTGTTTACTTAAAAAAAAATTAATAAGATATGGAATTCTATGTTCAACACATTTCCGTGGAAGCGATTTACAAAACTACATTTATGTTAATTTATTGGAGGCGATTTACAAAACTACATGTGTTAATTTATTGGAAGCGATTTACAAAACTACATATGTTAATTTATTGAGATTATGTAGAATCAGAAATTAATTTTCAGAAACAACATCATATTTCATTTAGTTTGAGACTAAAGTGTTGGTGTTGTTCTAGAAATTTTTAGTCTAAAATTATAATTACGCTTTATTTTTATTTGCATGACGTCAGTACCGAAAATCACAGTTAACTTGAAACAGGTTTAAAGGCGATCTTTGAGAACGAGTTATATTTAATTATTGATTATTATTTCAAAGGCATTTTTTTGCCTCATTCGTTGGTTCTAGTGGTCGCAAGCTCTATTGTTGAGCATGGGGTCCTGGGTTCTATACGCAGGGGGCTTACCCTACAAACTAATTTTAATTCCAATGAGATGCCAATATGATTCCAATGTTAATTTTACAGTCACGTGATTCGGTACTCTTGAAAACAATATTGTCAACAATTACCCCACGCCAAGCCCGAACCCAGTTCCACTTAGTTCTCCAAAATGGACACCCAATCTAAAAATCATTTGGCGCTAGCATCGAACTCAAGAGTACGAAACGTCACAATTCCAATGTCGATCTATCGGAATTAAATTGAAGAGTAAGCACCCGGGTCGGGCCAAGTGTTAATGGGTGCTATGTTCTATGTTATGGGTTTGGTTTCCGCACTTAGTTCTACAGGTGGACCATTGTGCGTCGGCCATGGTGGCCGTCTGTAGTTATTCCAACCAGCCCATCACCCTCCCGAAGCTGATTAAGTCTCCTGGTCTGTTGAGAACATCTGTGTAAGATCTGGGTGTCCCGAGGGTTTCTGACCTAATCTGGGTGACGAAGCAGCAAAGAGCACATGCGCAACGGTTTCATCAGCCTTGCCTGCACAGGAGACTGTCCGTTATGCCTATTGTGTGGAAATGTTTGTTTAGCGAGCAGTGTCCCGTGATGGTCCCCGTCACCAGGCACAGGCCTTTCCTGTCCAGGCTTAAGAGTTAAGGCTCCTGCAAACAGGCGCGACCCGCGACGCGAATCGCGCGCGACACAAAGGCACCGCTTGTTGCGTGACTTGCGGTGCCTTTGTGTCGCGCGCGATTTTATCGCCTGTCGCGCCTGTTTGAAGGAGCCTTTAATGGGTTTTTCTATGCGAAATGTGGATGTAGTATAGGTACCTCTATCCATCCCTTCAGGAAGGAAAGGTGTAAAGTTATGTTAAAGTTAGTTGATCAATCCTCGTTACTTCTCTGTTAGAGAAGACACTTTTGGTCTATAGTCTCGGATCCGGTAAAAAAAATTGTCTATCTAAAGCTAGGCGCCATATAGCGTCCGGAATTAACTTTACGTTAAGGCTCCTTCAAACAGGCGCGACACGCGATAAAATCGCGCGCGACACAAAGGCACCGCAAGTCGCGCAACGAGCGGTGCCTTTGTGTCGCGCGCGATTATATCGCGTGTCGCGCCTGTTTGTAGGAGCCTTTATTTGTGAAACTAAGTTGGTGTGTTTCCTTAGAGAGCGTTATTTCACACCGTATAGTCAAACCCCGGTGGTCATCGTATATATCATTTTATACAAAAAGTTTTTTTAGGAATGGCACCTAGGATCTATAATAAGACCCCTAAACGAATTAAAGAAATAAACAACATACTTACATGATTTTAAAAAAGCTTTACTGAAAATATTATATGAAAAAAACATAGTAACAGTAAACGAATACCTAACTGACACATTATAAGTAGTTTTTTTTATAATTTACATATATAATTTATTGATTTGACAATTTATACTAGAATTTATTAATATTTTATTGGAATGATTTTATTTTTTATTATTGTGTCGCCAATTTGAATTAGAATTATTTAATAATGTGTGATAATTTATTGCAACATTTTTTTTTATTTTTCATTTTTTTTTTGTTATTGCTGCAACATTTTTTTTTAATGGCGTAGCACCGTGCTGAGATAGGAGCCTTTTGGCCTCGTATAGGACGTTCTGTTTCATTTTTCTTTTGTTACTTTTTTTTAATATAACTTGGATTTTTATTTTGGTGTGTTTAGTTTGTGATATTCCTGTATGAGTCGCAATAAATACTTTTTCTTTCTTTCTTTCTTTATTTGCATATTTGTACCAAGATAATATTTGTACGCCGATGACGGCTAGACATAGCGTTCTTTAATAATTAAAACACTGTACCTAACCTACCTACGTTCAACAAATAAAAATATTTCTATTTGTATCGTTTTCATGACGGCTGTCATAGCGGCTGTTATATGGCGGCCACCGCACTTCAAGGAAACCGTAGCTTTAAAGCTTCTGTAAACAGACGCGACGCGCGACGCGAATTGCACGCGACAAAAAGGCACCGCTCGTTGCGCGACTTGTGGTGCCTTTGTGTCGCGCGCGATTTTATCGCGTGTCGCGCCTGTTTGAAGGAGTCTTTAGTCTAATGATTACATCGCACTTTCTAGAATCACGGAGCCTACTCTCTAAGTCCGTCAACGAGGATACGCGTCCGTTCAAAAGTAGTTCGAACCTCAGAGTGAACCTTATACCCCGATTAATTAATTAACTTTTTCAGACGGGCAAAAACACATCGTCAATAATAGGGACAGCTGTCAAATCGTGGTGTCATTCATTCTTAGGTTGGGAACTAATCTTATGTCCGTAATTGGGTAGGACTCGCCCGTTACTTTGGCTGACACTACTGATTTCATGCTAAGGGAATGGATCACACCCTGACTTATTACTTGTATTTTTTATTTTATTTTATTTAAATGAAAATCGTTTACTTTTACCATTTTTGTAAATATGTGAGCACCATGCATCTATCAGATAATTAATTTATATGTCATGGTTTCATTTTTAATTCTTTTACCTATTGTGGTATAGTAATTTTATTTTAGGTGCATCGTCTTCACATATTATTATGATATAATTAATGTATACAAAATATTGTAAAACATTTTAAAAGAGTAACGGTGGAGTTTCTTGCCCATTCTTCTCCATACGAAAACTACCTTTTGGAATGGGCGACTAGAATCAATTCTATTTGTTGTAATTTTTGACGTTCAAAAGTGCCTTTAATGTGCCTATTTGAAATAAATGCTTTGACTTTGACTTTGGATCTCAAGGATCCTCATATTGACGATCTAATTGACAATACATAAAACTGTCGCCATCCGAACAGTAGGCAAGAATCACAATATAAAATTCCAAATATAATCGCCTACAAAAATATAAATGGCTTCCAAAAATAACCTCGTCAAAAAACTGGTTTTAATTTAAAAATAGCGACGATTATGTGCTGGTTCTCGAAACTCGCATACCGTTTCACCTTCAAAAACTAGATACCTATCCATGCTAATACTATAAATTCTAGAGTAACTCTGTCTGTTTCTCTGTCTGTATGTTACCTTTTCACGCCTAAACCACTGAACGGATTTCGATAAAATTTGGCAGAGTGGTAGATTACATTCCGGGGAAGGTCATAGGATAGTTTTTATCCCGATATTATCACGGGATGAACACTTATGCGGGCGAAACCGCGGAGCGTTGCTAGTATTCAATAATTCGAAAGGTGGATAATTCGTGGCGATGATTGGTCAGTATCTGGTTGCTATTATCCGCCTACAAATGGGCGGGCATTTAATGAAAGAAACACATTGAATTTAATTTGTAATTGCCAAAATTTATGCACACATAAAAAAAAATGGTTAAGGCTCCTGCAAACAGGCGCGACGCCCGACGCGAATCGCGCGCGACACAAAAGCACCGCTCGTTGCGCGACTTGCGGTGCCTTTGTGTCGCGTGTCGCGTCGCGCCTGTGTGTACGAGGCTTTAGGCTCCTTCAAACGGGCGTGACACGACACGCGACACAAAGGCACCGCAAGTCGCGCAACGAGCGGTGCTTTTGTGTCGCGCGCGATTATATGAGTGGACCTGCCAACAGTGCGCACATTTGTTTCATTTCATTTAATTTCATTTCATTTATTCATTTTGTGAACTTGACTTTTGTGAATTTTTCATTTTGTGTGTGTGTTTTGTTAGTAATCATGTACAGTGCGTGCCACGTAAGAAGAGACTTGACCCCGCCTCCCCCGCTCGTTCCGCCGCCCCTATAACGTCCGGTCCCGTCCCGCACTCAGACCTCATACCGCTAAAGATACCTAAAATCGTGTTCTGCGCATGTCAGACCACGTGGTGTGTCAAGTCTCTTCTTACGTGGCACGCACTGTAACTCAACTCAGATAGCTTTTATATTTATATCTACTGGTGCGCGGCGGCCCGCCCCGGTTTTGCACGGGTATTGGTATTTAACAAAATTTTAACACACTCTTGACAAATTTTCCATGCTTAGAACACTCGACCAAGTTTGCTTTAGACAAAACAAACAATCAAAATTATCCGTTTGTGAGCATGCCGCGACAACCCACAGATAGATACTATTGCATATATTTTAACATGAAACATATACTTATTTTTTTATGTTTTATTGCATATTTTTATTGTGACAAAACTGTAATAGTATACATATGGTATCGCAGCCTTTTTTGTAGATAATGATGTCCTCTACAAAACTGTAGTACATCACTTTGCTCTATTGTCAATACTTTCCGCAGCGTACGCGCTATAAGATTTTTATTGATATTTTTTTCACACCTTGGCTTACATTATCGAATTTTTCATACGGATCCCTAACTTTTTTGAAAATACTCTATCGCCTATGTTCATCAGGGATAATGTAGGATTCTTATGGAAACATAATTTTTCAAATCGGTCCAGTAGTTTCGGAGCCTATTCAATTCAAACAAACAAACAAATCTTTCCTCTTTATAACATAGTGTAGATAGTGTAGATGGCTTCACTTCTGCGGTTCTGCCTAACCCTTTGGGGTTTACAAGCGTGATGTTAAGTTTATGTTAAGAACTCTTTCGTAATTCATTACCGTTTATATTTGTTTGCTCACGTAGCTCGTTTATTCGTATCTCCTCAAGTGTGTAGTTAAAGGTTAAGCAGATATTACTTATAAATGTTATCTACCTGTACACCTTGACCATTTGAACTTTTCATCAGTTTTCATTTTAATGATGTATGAATTTTAAGTAAAGGCTCCTTCAAACAGGCGCGACACGCGATATAATCGCGCCTGTTTGTAGGAGCCTTATCGGTTTGTAGGTACTTACACAATCTACCTACACCTACAGGGTATAAAAGTATGAATATGCTATTTCGTGGAAAATAAAATACAATATGAAGTACTTTAAGTAGAAACCAATACGATTTCCACTTATTTCTAGGGTTCCGTAGCGCAAAAGGAAAAGCGGAACCCTTATAAGATCACTTCGTTGTCCGTCTGTTATTTTTTTATTTACTATTTATATTCACACATATACAAACAGACACGAAATAAAACAGAACAGAAAATAGGTACAAAGGTGATGCTTATTTCATAAGAAATCTCTTCCAGCATACCTGCGATAGGACAATAAATAGAGAGATGTAGACAGCGTGTGAAAGAGTAAAGGAGACAAAAAAATAATACATACAATCTAATCTAAAAACAATTCACTTAATAGAAAATAGAAATAGAAAATAGAAAAATATTTATTGTCCAGGTAATACAGTAAGCAGGTGTTAACAGTAAGTTAAGACGACATGAGTAGCTTAAAATATTACCTACAGCTAGGTTACAATATAGTATTAACTAGTGAGCCCCAAACTAGACAGTTAGTCTGTATCTTGGGGCTCGAAGTACGAGTTCCAGAGTGGAGACTAGAGAGGTGATTTCAGGTATGGTATGGTATGTGTGTATGTGTGATATTGTGTGGTGTGTGTGTGTATATGTGTGACGTGTAAGTGGTGTGTGTGTAAGTGTGCGTGTTTGTTCCATTGTGCTTCGTTTAATTTGGTGTCAGGTGAGGGTCTTTATATTAATTGTTCCGAATCATCATAGCCAATGTTATGCAAAATTTCCTTCACAATTTTTTGCAGCCGAATGAAGTAGTATTTTTGATTTCGCAGAGTTTGCAGACTTTATTGTACGTATTAATGAGAGGGGCCGGGGAGCGTCTAGCTAGCAAAGAGGTGTTGTCAGGTGTTGGTATTCTGTAATTTCTTTTGCTTATGATAGATGCGTAGTCGGGTCTCCTTTTAATATTTTTGTGCGTTTTTGTGCAGGCAGAAAGAATGAAAAGCTGGCGGACTCTGAGGACTCAATAAAACTAAACAAATATTATAAGAATATAGGTATGTACTTACATAAATGCAAATAAACATACATATTTCTAAAATAAATATCACTAGAATGTCTTGACAATTCAAAAGTGCCTGTAAATGGTTTAATTGAAATAAATGCTTTGAGTTTGAGTTTGAGTTAATAAATATTAAAACGTAATCAAAAAGAAAAACATAAATACACACAACTATGATAAAGTGGAAAGAGAGTGTTCTTTTACTCTTCTCCTATTCGTCTGTTCTTAGATCTTAGATCTATTCGTCTGTTAAGACCCTTTTTCTCAGGAACGCGTGGAGTTAAGGCTCGTACACACAGGCGCGACGCGACACGCGACACAAAGGCACCGCTCGTTGCGCGACTTGCGGTGCCTTTGTGTCGCGTCGCGCCTGTGTGCACGAGCCTTTATCAAGTTGAAATTATAATATATAATATACTTCAGGGCTGCAATTCCTTGCAGCAGTGAAAAAAATCAAACTTCTAAGTCAACGCAATCAAAAGATACTGGTATTTATGTTCCGTTTATTATGCCGCATATTTTGACAAGGGAATCAAAACCTATAGGGTACTTGCCGTTAACCTAGCATCATGAAATTCGGCAAGAAGCAATGTCATGTAGCACATTAAGAGGGTTGATCCGTTAGAGCCACGCTGGAGTCAAAATTGATGATTTCCGACGGACAATAAAACCATAATCTGTTTAATTTATAGATAAGATATTGACGTCATATTAATGGGAATTTCATAATCTAGTGCATGGCTGAAAAACATTTTCATTTATTCGTACAGTTTTCTCATTATAACAGTTTTTATGCAAGCCTTTTTTTAAACTAGCGATCGACGGTCTACGCAAATGCAAGGTATTAGTAAAACCATATACGACAAACTTATAACAACGTTGCTTTATAAATAATAATAGCATTTATTAGTGCATGGCTGAAAAAAAAAAACGATTACTGTAAGTTTTCATTCAAGAAAAGTATATTCAAAAGTGTCAATTTTAGCCACTTTTCGATATTTTAAACGCATTAGTTTAGGATGAAATCTGAAATATTTATATGTTATTTTAGGCCTAGTAAACGAAGACATTTACGTTCTAAAACATGGTACAAATATTTTTTTAATAACTTATTTTTTTATTTTACTATGAATTATTTAGTGCAGCTATATAATCGGCGCGGAATCACGCCAGCGCTCAGTGCCGGCCGAGGCCTTTCAGAGGTAGGACGTGTGTCGCTCCCGTAGCCGCGAGTCGCGTAAAATATTATCGTACTTTCGCGAGTTTTTAGCGCGACTAGGACATGTTGATACGTTTTATTATAATATATTTTTATTATATTACAAAACTTTGGTGAGTACATATTTTAATGTAATGGTGTTCTATTAACTTAAGAAAGATTAAATTAGACTTCTTTATGTATGTTTTCATTTTACTTTTTTTTCAGATATGGCTAACAAAAGGCGCTATATGGGAACAAAAAAAAAAAACGAAAATTTGGCCAAGGCTAATGAAGCTAAAAGGTATGTTACCGAGGTTCTCTACTTATAAAAAATATATTTTTATTAGGTGTAATTAAGAAACAATATACTTACTACTTTTTGAAGTAATTTTTTTTTTATTACTTTTTGTTTGGATATTTTTATGAAACACAGTAGTAATAAGATAAAGTTAATATCCAATTCGTTGTTATAGGCAGAAAAGAGAAGTTCAAATACTTCAAAACCAGGACTTAAATAAAAATGCTGTTGTAAGTTTTATTTTTTTACTTTATATTTTACTAGCTGCGGCAGACACGTGTTTCCTTGGTTTTGATTGAGCAGTTGTTAAACCAAAACTAAATAAGACCTTTCTTCATTATTTATTTATCTCAAGCCGACAATCGATCGCCTGTCATGGTGCTTACTTTTTGTGTCACTATATTATACCCTACGTATTATTTTCAGAATCAAGAAAATGAAAAAGACAGTGAAAAAACACTGGAAATTCTGGAAAACTTGCAGGCATTAGAAACGGCTCCAATTCAAGATCCTGACGCAGGGAATCTTGTAAGAATTACTTGGTCATTTGTATACATATTTTAGCACAAAAAAACATTGTTAGTTATGTGCTATCTTAAGCCGACAATCGATCGCCTGTCATGGTGCATACGGTTTGTGTCACTATATTATACTCTACATATTATTTTCAGACTCAAGAAAATGAAAAAGACAGTGATAAAACACTGGAAATTCAGGAAAACTTGCAGGCATTAGAAACGGCTTCAATTCAAGATCCTGACGCAGGGAATCTTGTAAGAATGACTTGGTCTTTATAAACATATTTTAGGACAAATAAAACAAGAACCTTCAAGAACAAGTGCGTATTTACAGTATACTTTCATAAGTTCAGATACATGTTGTACATTGTTTCTGATAATATTAGACTTAAAAATATATTTCCAAATTTTATGTTATAGGTAAATAGTAGACAAGAAGTTGAAAGGGATACTGTACTTCAGACAGAGAGTGCACTTTGGCTAGAGTTACGACGTTGTTTATTGACAGCCTCTTCATTCTGTAAAGTGTGCAAACGGCGATCGACTATTAGCCCAGCCCCTTTGGTTAAACAATTTCTTTACTCATATTCCTTGGACCATATCCCTAGTATTCAACATGGGAAAGTAAACGAAAAAGTGGCCATAGAACAGTTGCAGGTACAAGTTTAGATTTTTCTAAGAAACAATTTATTTTTATATTCTTAAATTCTATTAAAAAGAAGTAATTAGAGTATTGAGTTTCAAATTATTATGATTACAGGTGCTTCGCCGGATGGACTAATCGACGATTATGGCATCACCGAAATTAAATGTCCTAGTTCGGCATTTGGATTAGAGGCAGATTTTGCTATTAGCCAAAAAAATATTAAATTCTGGAAAATAGATGGATCTGTGAATCGACGCCATGACTGGTTTTATCAGATACAGGGGCAGCTGCATATAACTAACAGAAATTACTGTCTGTTTGCTGTGTGGACAGGCAAAGATTTTAAATTGAAGACTGAAAACATAATCAGGGACGATAAATTTTGGAGCGAAAATATGGAACATCGGCTAGTCAGCTTTTACAATAAATGCCTGTTACCCGAAATTGTTGATCCCCGAAAAGCTAGGTCCATGAAACTTAGAGACAACAAATATTAAGATTTTATTTTACACGAAATTGTTTTTATTTACTTTAACCTAACTAATAATAATTTAATTGCTCATTTATTACAATAAACAAAAAACTGAATCCCCGCTTACGGAAAACGAAAACATTCCCTACTAACTAAAAACTGGCTAAGTATCAAGATGATTCTAAGCGGTGTATGATACGCGCTCCAACACAGACGGCTGTGTGTGCGTTTAACTGTATAGCTGTGTGAGTAAATTTACCTAAACACGAGGCGCGCCGCTCTGGAGTAACGCTCTTAAGTAAAGGAAAAATCCGAAATCCGTAAATTTGTAGTTACATACATACAGAGTACTCGGTAGTACTCGGTTCGCGAGGTCGACTCGCACTTGACCGGTTTTTTATAATGAAACATATTTTGTACTACTGTTCTACTATTACATTTCCTTCTTTTCCCTGAATACCCCATACTTTTGACGGTCGTTGCCATAGTAAAGAATTATCAGTAAGCCAAGACCTTTTAAGGTGCCACTAGTCCATATTTCTTCCAAACAAATTTCTGAAGAGTATTACTCGACTGTTTGACATTGTGCATCCAAAGTTAAACATGGTATCGTTTTGACTTATTATTAATTTTGTCTGTACGGAAACAGAATAGTAAAAAAAGCCATTAAAAAGTTATGAGCCAAAAAAGATTCGTTTTTCTTGCTATTTTTAACGTAGCTTTGGGTGGAAATAAGTAATAAAAGAACTGTAAAATCGTCAAAACCAAGTCCGTACCGACACAGCTCAGTTACCGAAGAGTTCAAGAATCTTTATTTGTAATTGATTTATGCAGTGGTTTTTTCGTAAAACTCGATTTTCCGAAACACTTCGATTTTTTTCGGTGTTTATCATGTGCGTGAAAACTAGACGTTGTTCGTGTAGACTAGCGTCTAACAGCTCGTCACTGATACTATCTCTGTCGGACATGAAGCCAGGTGAGACAGCGTGCTTTTTGGCCATGTCCACCAGAGAGTTGGAGCTCGCGACTAGTTTACTCTTAAATGACATAGGTACGTCTCAAGTCTGGTGACTTAGTTTCAATTTTGGGGACGCTAAGTCCCATCGTCCTTTAGGCTTAAAACTTGTCAAGGGGTTATGTGAGAGCAATGAAAGCCCAATGGTAAAGGGTACAGAGGTATGAGGAACAGAGTGTAAAGTTCACTCATACTCCATAGAACAGGGAGCATCCTCCGACCAGACGGGTGTTGTGTCTGGCGGGCAACTACCTGACGATTCATGTCGGGCCGTTGTATCTATGCTAGTTGCGCGGTTAACTCTGCTTGCGAGATGCAGGATTTTGCGTGACGTCAGTATGACACGTTGTTCGCATGTGACGTTGTAGATACCGTTAACACGGGGACTTACGAGTTATAAGGTCGTGGCTGTTACTAAGAACTACCTAAAGAAAAAAATACCCAATAACACTTTGCTCAATCCGGGAAACGAACCCAGGACCCCACGCCTTACGACCACAAGACCAACGGGGAAGTTAGTCCATTATATTCTGACAATAATTTAATAACAACATTATAATTTCTCGCCGGCTGGTCGACACTTCACGTGACCAGAGGGCTGGGTCGTTCTTTGGCCAAATAATTAGCATTGCCATTCAACGTGGCAATGCTGCCAGTCTTCTGGGCACGTTTCCGGATGACAGCGATGCGGACGAGTACTTCGACGCCTGTGTGTCCTTTGTTTTGTATTTATTTGTATAGTAAGTTAGTTAGTTATTTAATTTAGTATCTAGTGTAAATAGTTTGTATTTAACTTTTGATTAATCCTAAATGTAATTAAAGTGTTCGCATTCTTGAAAAATAAATATCTTTCTGACAATGATATTATAATTATATCTATACTATTCTATACTATACTAATATTATAAAGCTGAAGAGTTTGTTTGGTTGAGCGCGCTAATCTCTGGAACTACCAGTCAGATTTGAAAAATTCTTTTTGCATTTGATAGCCCAATTCTTGAGGAAGGCTTATAGGCTATTTAACATCACGCTATGACCTTTAGGAGCCGAGCAAAAAGAAAAAAAGTCAGAAAGAACGCTAAGCAAAAACGAAGTAATAGCGCGGGCAGGCGATGCGATGCGACGGGGTGGGTCGGAGTAACAAGAAATTTCACGCGGACGAAATCGCGGGCAGAAGCTAGTTACTGATATTTTGACAGCTCCGTGTGTTTCTTAGTAACAGCTCAGTGTTTGGAAGTTGGCGGTTTAATACCTCCCCCGTCTCGGAAAGCACGATAAGCCGTTGGTTCTGCGCCTGATCTCAACCCCGGTCGTGTTGGATTGCCGTCCCATCGGACTATGAGAGTAAAGGAATAAAGTCAAAGTCAAAGCCAAATCAGTTATTTGATAGATAGATACATAGATAAAACGTTTATTCAGTGCAACAAAAGATACAACACAGGTCTTAAAAAAATCAAAAAAGGTGGAAAAAAACAAAGATTAAAAAGATAAATTGACCCATAGACACCTAGCTCATAAACATCTATAACGGTCGATCACTACTGGGCGGTTTGTGTCTCATGGTTGCACCAAATGGGAGTCCAGCTCAACATATGCCAGGTAAAATACCATATATTTCAAATAGGCACAAGGCTGTTTTGGACGTCAAAAATTACAGTAAAATAGAATTAATTGATTCTACTCCCCCCTTCCAAAAGGTAGTGTTCATATGGAGAAGATCGGGCAAGAAATTCCACCGTCAGGTACCTACTCTTTTAAAACGATTTACAAGGTTTTGTATACATTCATTTTATAATTTTATTTTATGTGTAGACGATGCACCTAGAATAAAATTAGTCTACAACAAAAGGTAAAAAGAATTAAAAATTAAACAATGACAGTTATATCAATTATGTGATAGATACATGGTGCTCACATATTTACAAACTAGCTTCTGCCCGCGACTTCGTCCGCGTGAAATTTCTTGTTCCCCCGACCCACCCCGTCGCATCGCATCGCCTGCCCGCGCTATTATTTCGTTTTTGCTTAGCGTTCTTTCTGACTTTTTTCTTTTTGCTCGGCTCCTAAAGGTCATAGCGTGATGTTAAATAGCCTACAGCCTTCCTCAAGAATAGGGCTATCAAATGCAAAAAGAATTTTTGAAATCCGACTGGTAGTTCCAGAGATTAGCGCGCTCAACCAAACAAACTCTTCAGCTTTATAATATTAGTATATTATATTATAATATTAGTATAGATTAGTTAGTATAGATTTACATCAAACTGAGAATGCACCTGTGTTTACGCACACACTACACTTGTGCACTATCATATCTCCTGCGTTCCTAGCTGATCTCCGATGAGATTGGACACGATCGGATCGGTCGGTGGAGGCTATATTCTGCGCTTAAAATGAACGTATGTGTAAATGTGTAGAAACGCCTTATTCACTCCCATAGATACTTATAATCTTGATTGACAGTGTAATTATTCAAAATCCTTGGCCGAGGCTCAGAGGGCGGTGAACCGAACCTTGATTCTTTGAAGATAAATAATGTAATATCACGGTTGTACTTACGAAAGAATAGGCTGAGATATTTAGTATGTCTACATTAGGAACGTTATTTTGTAAAAAAAAACAGTGGCACTCCGGGAGCGCCGACAGAAGTGAAAACAAAACACAAACAGAATACTTTGCCATCACTCACTGACATATCGGATAATCGGATATACATTACAATCATCGATCACTAATAATAACAATACATTAAAACCGAGTACATCTCGAAAACAGCCGAACACATCCGAATCCATACTAATATTATAAATTCCAAAGTAACTGTGTCTATCTGTCTGTATGTTACCTTTTGACGCCTAAACCACTGAACGGATTTCGATAAAATTTGGCAGAGAGATAGATTGCATCCCGGGGAAGGACATGGGATAGTTCTTATCCCGATATTCCCACGGTATCGACACTTATGCAGGTAAAACCGCGCGGCGCTGCTAGTTTGTCTTATAAACAAAACACGCGCAGTGATGCTTACGGCGACAGTACCGCGAGTTCAATGGTTTTTTTTACCCATCACAAAAAATGCCAAACGCGCCTCAAGAAGTTTTCACTTCAGTAATGCGGAACCAACGACACCGACTCCCGAAATTAAAGTTATTCATCACATCGTGTTGTTTTTTTTTTGAAGTCGGTTGTTTTTTTTTGTAAAAAAGTAAAAGAAAGAAAGAAAAATTGTTTATTTAAAGTTTTTATTTTTCGCTTTTTTGCACTTTTCCATAAGAGATTAATTGTTCTTATGATACAAATCTAACTTGGCAAGATGTATTAATGATTCTAATGATTATAATTCTGTAAATACGTACAGACGCCAGCACATCGAGCTACCCGAAACTGTCAAATTTTTCCAATCAACTTTGAACCTTATGTTTTAGTGATACAGTTGAAAATCTATTAAAGAAATTTGACAGATTGTAGTAGCTTGATGTGCTGGCGTCTGTACCTGTGACCCGTGTTCTAATGGTTATAGTCGCGAATCATATTTTGATCAAGATACAATCTGACACTGACCTGAAAATTGCAAAAAAACGTTAGAAAAATTGAATTTCGCGGGCTACAACTGCGCATTCACCGTAACATGTCCGCCCTTCACCACTCCCTAGGAAGAAGTGGCATTACGAAGTCCCCAGCATCTATTAAAACCTACTTAATGTGTTTCAGAACGTTTCTGTGATGTGACGCTGTACTGTTCTCCAAGCTTCGCCACCCAGGTCGCCGGGAAAGACACCGTCGAGCCACAGAACATACGAGGGGTTTCGTTAAGAGCACATAGGTAAGTCAACCAGATTTTTTAATTATAAACAAGGTCTGCCAACGAGCAATGGAGCGCAGTATACTAGGCGTTAAATTGACGGATCGTGTTCGTAACACAATACTGCGCTCCAAAACAAAGATAGCTGACGTGGCTCAAAAGGCTGCTCAACTTAAATGGGACTGGGACATGTCTGCCGCATGCCGGACAAACTGTGGGCCCAAAAAGCGCAGAATTGGTGCCCTGAGACAGTGAGGCGGGGTCGCGGCAGACCACGTAAGAGATGGCGGGACGAGCTGGATAGGTTCCATCAAAACTGGAAGGAGGACTCGCGGGCTCGCGAGAGATGGAATGAGTGGAGGGAGGCCTTTGCCCTTTTTTTTTTAGCCTGCGCTGTCCCACTGACAGCGCAGGCTAAAAAATAAAATAAAAAACAAATGAGAGGACTAATTAATGACAGCTTGGCAAACTAGAGAGGCAATTCTCGTAACTTATGGAACGTTAATAGCCTGATCTCAGTCAGGAGAGGCTCAATCAAAAATGGTATGATGATAATGTTATGCAAAATATTCCATTCCCGTAATATTTGACACAACGTCGCGGGGTATACGCTCACGTATTGATTTTCGTTGAGTCAGGTTTATAACAGAGGGTGACCCAGTTGCGGTGTTTATTAATATCATGTTAATAATTATAATTGATTTTATCCTTTTCTGATGGCTGGCTATTGCCTGCGAAGCATGGAACAATGAATGTGGCCACAAAAGAGACAGGAAAGAAAAGATGGATGTATTGCGTGAAAGATCCGGCCCAGAATTCATTTTGGTATATTAAAGGGGTTTATTTAAAAAGGATGATTAAAAAAAAAAGTTTGACGTTTAAACGTCAAAAATTTATGGGTAGACAGTCGCTAATTTATGAGTAAAGGAGAAAGTGAATTCTGTGCTGACGGCTAATAGATTTATGGCCGACTAGCATCTGCCCGCGACTCCGTTCGCGTGGAAGTTGTTTGAATGACGTTTGTTAGTCTCACTAAAACTCGAGAACGGCTGGACTGATTTGGCTAATTTTGGTTTTAAATATTTGTAAAAGTCCAAGGAATGTGTAGCAGGTGAGAAATTTTTAAGAAGTTGTAAGGAAAATAGTAAAAACAAAAATTTTATTATCCAATACAAACTGTTGGTACCTGTCAAACAGGGTGCGTTCAGTAACACGGAGGTAATAACATTTTATAGTTTGATTTATTCAATTGTTTGGTCTGACTCTTTTATTTTATTTATACGAGTGTTTTAGTTTAATATCGAGACAGACAATTTTTTATGTAGCCTGATACATCTTTTCTTGATATTTTTTTACTTTTCGTGTAGCGTAGGGATAGGGTAGGAGTAGGGTAGGGGTAGGGTAGGAGTAGGGTAGGGGTAGGGTAGGACTAGGGTTGGGTAGGTGTAGGGTAGGGTAGGATTAGGGTAGCGTAGGAGTAGGGTAGGAATAGGGTAGGGTAGGAGTAGGATAGGGATAGGGTAGGAGTACGGTAGGGTAGGGTAGGGGTAGGGTTGGGTAGGGGTAGGGTAGGGTAGGATAGGGGTAGGGTAGGGTATGGGGTAGGACACCACGCGAAATAGTCGTGCCGGGCATCTAGTAATATAATAAAACTAGCTTCTTTGCCCGCGAGGTATGTCGATAAAAACTATCCTATGTCCTTCCGCGGGATGCAATCTATCTCTCTGCCAAATTTTATCGAAATCCGTTCAGTGGTTTAGGCGTGAAAAGGCAACATACAGACAGACAGAGATACTTTCGAATTTATAATATTAGTATGGATAATTATATCCTATGACACTCGCACGTATTGTAGCTTTCTAAAAGTTTTTTTTTTAATCGGATGAGTAGTTTCGGAAATTACCTCCTACATCCAGACTTACAAACTTTACCTCTTTACAATACTAGCTTCTGCCCGCGACTTCGTCCGCGTAAAATTTTGGATAAAGATGGAATAACAATAGTCCTTTCTTTAGTTTGGCGAATGCATAACCTCCTTTTTGTAAAGTCAGTTAAAAAATAATGTAAAATTCATGGTTTAGTGGTTTAGCAACATCAATTAAATCATCATTTGTAATGCAAGGATGCCTGAATTAATTAATTACCACATACTTAGGCATTTGTATGCATGAGGGGTACACATAATCAATGCTGAATCTGTAAGATGCTACAGACAGAAGCTCCTGAGTTTTATTCGTTTTATACAAGATCAAATTAAAATACCTGGCGATACTCCACAGTTACTGGGTAACATGGTACCCCATGGTAAGACTGGTTGCCAGACTTTCGGGCTTCTGACTACCCGTAACGACTGTCAAAGAAACACGAATGAGAGCCTGGGAGTATTGAGGTTCGAGGGAACGGTGAACTTTACACTTCACTCATCTACCATAGAAAAGGGAGGTCCCTCCGATCAGACAGATGTCGTTTCTGGAGGGCAACTGTCCGACGATTGATGTGGAGACGTTGTATGTATATATCAGGGGTGGCCAACTTGGTTAGACCCAAGATCTACTATTCACTGACGAGACCCTGGGCGATCTACCAATTACATAGTTCTTGAAATCTTAAATGAAACAGCATAGTTCAGTACACAATTATGTAGTATTTTTATTAAGAAGGAAAATATAACTCGTAACTCTGACTGACGGATTGACAACCGCCCGCGCCCCACTCCCGCGTCCCATACGCTTCCCGCTTATTATTATCGCGCACCGAAAACAAAAGAGAGCTAAACTGCATAGAAGAGAGGATAAATAACGTAACGGAACGGCGATTGAAAAATGATACAAGATGATGGAGCAGTTAGTGATTTAGGTACGTTGCGCAGTCTGTTCTACGCATTCATATTTTTTTCCTTGCCACGATCGACTGAACTAAGAGATCGACCGGTTGGCCACCCCTGGTATATATGCTGCTGGTATATAGTTCTCTACCTGGTATATATGTAGTTGCGCGGTAAACTTTACTTGCGCGATGCAGGATTTGGATTTTGCGTGACGTCAGTTGGATGCGTAGTTCGCATGTGGCGAAGTAGATGTCGCCACAGGAGTAACGGCTTTACGTCCTTTCCGTGGCACGGAGGGGTCTCGGTATGTAAAGATGATCACCTATCCACGGACAGGCCTCTGCAAGCATAGTTTAACCTGATCAGGCGACCCGTGCGGCTGATATTTCTTAGCTACATCGCAAGCTCAGCTGTGGAGCTTGGCTGTCATCTTTTTTGAAGTGAAAACTTCTTTAGCATCATTGTGATTTGAAAGTTTATGAAACGAAAAAGCGACAGTAAAAAGAGACATATAAGATTTAACATGGGAGAAAATGAGATAGGAAGCATTATACAGTGTTTTTGTTTTTTATTAGTACAAATGACATCACATTTAATGGATGTGTGGATGTGGATGTCGATGTCGATGTGGATGTGGATGGATGGATGGATGGATGGATCAGAATCAGAATTCAGGTTCCTTTTTAGAGACATGTAAATTCATAAGATTTAACGTGGGTGAAAATGAGATAGGAAGCATAAAGCCTGGGATACACTAGGGGGCAAATGAGGAAACATGTTGCGGAACATATCCCTCAACAACTACGTGAAGTGTCCCGAGACAATTGTCGCGGAACATTTTGCCGGCCACACTAGTCAGTGCTCATAGCTCCAGAAGTGAAAGCACGGTATCATTTCGCCACACTAAAGCCATGTTAAGAGGCACGTTGCGTACGCGACTACACTCGGTGACAAATGGCGCGACTCTGACGCGAGACACGTGCGCTCGCTCTCGAGGCGGGAGCAAGCAACATGCCCCGCGTCACGTACAAAGTTGCGGGGCATGTTGCGGAACAATATGCAACGTTGCAGCGTCATGTTGCGGGGCAAAATGTTCCCTAGTGTATCCTTGGCTTTATACAGTGTTTTTGAAGGTTCCACTTCTACCACGTGTGAATTGCACACATGTTTTTTTTTTTTTTCAACCGTTGTTTTTATATCTTTTACTTTGCTAATTTTGTGTCATTCTATTTGGTTTGTGCTCTACCTTCCTTCCTTTTACATTTCCCCATTTAAAGAATCGTTAAATCTCTCTACAGGGTGGTGCTAGCAGCATGTTCAGAACTCCTGGGCGCGTTGCTGGGGGCGCACGAGGCGCAGGGCGAACCCGTCCTGGTCATAGATGGCGCGGAACCTCGGCACCTGAAGGCGTTGCTAGACTATATGTACACAGGGGAGATGAATGTGCATCATGTGAGTATCTTCTTCAGCCGAAACACGTCCACTGGTGGACATAACTCTCTCCCAAATACCGCCATTCAAGTATTACGTAAGCATTACAGGGGGCGGGGGGATCTTTGCTTTGATTATTTTTGATGACATGGGGGATGGGGGGTCTGGATGGTGATTACGTCACTAGTATTTATTTATTACTTTTTCGGATTTTCTACAATATTACTCGATTTTGGTTTAAACACATAATATGGCAACCCTACTTGTCTATGCTTGAAAACAAAACGCATAAAAAACTGCTGCTCATGAATGATGAACAAATCATGAACGGCCTCTAAGACCGCTCCTGCATAGTGTTACAACAAGCAAATTCGATACGCTTCAGTGCCGAATCGAAGATCAATCCATGTTGTCAAAGGAGTCCTCTAAACACTTCATAAATCTGAATCCCGACTTTTTTTTTTCATTTGACGACCGCTGTCCTTCCGACAGCTATCTGCTGCTGCAGGCAAATCGGGTAGTCGAAAATGTGTCATTTTCGACAATTTCATTTTCATCCAATCGAATGGTTGCGAATAGCTATGTTGCGCTCCTCGCATTATCGAGTCCCCTCTCTGTTCTGCGAGCAATGTCCTCTTCCTACGGCCGCTTGGGTTTGGCAATTATTCAAATTAATGGTTGGGAAACATAGACCATAGACCCTTCTGATGAAAAGCGGACACCGCTGCCTAAAATGTGCGTAGCTAGGGGGGGGGGGGCAAGGGTGGGCAATGCTTACCCTAGAAACTTCCTTGCCCACCCTAGAAAAATCGACAGTATTGAAGAATTATTGTTTAATCGCTTTTTCTTAGAAACGTACATTTTGACCAAGATGTAAGATTTGTAGAGTTAGGCCTGGTGGAGTTAGGGGCTTAGGGGAGTTAGGAACCGCCGCCACTTATCTAGCAGGACACGAAACGGTCGCACGCTTTTAGGACGTCGCGGGGGGAGTTTTACACCTCACTCCCCCCGCGGACTTAGGTGGCATTCTGTAAATACATATTTGTTACGGCCGCGAATCATATTTTGATCGACGTACAACTTAATACTGACCAGCAAATTGCAAAAAACGCAAGAAAATTTGAATTTCGCGAGCTACCTTAGCGCTTCCCCCTTAAAGTCAAAGCATTTATTTCAAATAGGCACATTAAAGGCACTTTTGAACGTCAGAAATTACAACAAATAGAATTGATTCTAGTCGCCCATTCCAAAAGGTAATAATGACATTTCATTTGTTTCCAGTCCCAGTTAGCGAGTCTGCTGAAGACGGCTGAAGAGCTTCGAATCAAGGGCCTCACAGACATACGGTGGAACAACAAGGATGAACCGCCTGATTCTGAAGCAGGTATGTCTACTTTCCCCTATGTTAAAGTATATAAACTTATGTTTCGTATTATTTTGAGTTAAACAAATATCAACTTTATTTTAATGGTAATTAAGTTGATTTCAGAGTGACTAGCGCTATTGAAAATTGTTTGAAGTTGTAGCGTAAACTGAACTTTATTGTGTAGGATTTAAAGTTATTTTTCCATAAACTCATATTTATTTACATTTTTTGCAAATAAATCGCGAATGCAGATTAGAATAAACGGTTTGTCCTTCAAGTAGACCATTGTGTGTGGGCCATGGCGGTCGTTAATAGTTATTCCAACCAGCCCACCTCTCCCCTGAAGTTGATTGCATCTCCTCGCCTGTTAAGAACATCTGTGTAAGATCTGGGTGTCCCAAGGGTTTCTGACCTAATCTGGGTGACGCCAGTGCATTTACAAGAGCACAAACGCAACGATTTCCTCAGCCTCCATGCAAGCCCTGCATAAGGCATCACGTAGGTACAGTACGTTATGCCTATTGTGTGGAAATGTTTGTTTTGGTATGCCTAATGTCTGTTCCAAAAGTATCAGATGAAAGAGTAAACAAACCCTGATCAGGTTAAATTCTTAACATTCACTCTTTAAAGGGAATAAGTAATACATTCATCTGCATTTCGAAGGTTTCAACTTCATATTTCACTAGTTTTTTAATTAATTATTGCAATTGAAAGGGGTTTGAAGGTCGTGACATTCGTACTGCACCATTTTGTTTTTTTTTTCAAAATGGCGGCTATGCATGTAACATAATCGGATAGCTGACATCAATGCAAACAGATAACATAATAATACCAAACACCGTAAAGTGTCACGTTTCCAAGCTTAACGTTCAAAATTGATCACGTGACATCCATATTTTTTTAAATTTAAGAAAGTTCAAAAAATCAGCTGTTCCCTACATTTTGACGAGATAAACGAACATAAATGACCTCCATCAATCAATGAGCAACCTCTTAAGAGGTTGTTAATGTTTCACCAATAACCCTGTATATCATCTATTGTACCTACTACATTTGATGCAAACAAATGATTTTGATTTGAATGTTATGGTATTCCTTAAGTACGCTGTACAGCTTGTCCTAATAATTATTTGCTGCACCGGACGACGCCGTAATTGCGTCGGCGCCGGCTGTCGCTGAAATCAGCGCTGTGGCTCTGTCTTGCATAGGGTCACAGCATATTGCTGGGCGATAGCCATTTTCGCGGATGTGACGCATGTTTCCCTCTTCCTTTTTTATTTTTTGTGTTATATGTTCTTTTTTGCGTCATGTTTACCGCAAATAAACGTCTTTTCTTTTTTCTTTCTTTCTTTCTTATGAAATGTTTAATTGTAGTCTCAGGAGTAGTAACCACAGCATCAGCAGCCCCGACCGAACCGAAGCCGTTAGAGAAGCCAACCGAAGCGAAGCCAGCACCGAAGCACTCGCCGAAGCATCCGGACACTGAACCCGAACCGAGGCCCGCGAAGAAAGATGACTTTAGTGATGGGGAAGCGAAGCCCGGAGAGAAGTTTAATGTTAATGGTAATAAGAATGTTATGGTTATAAGTAACAATTTTATAAAATAGAGGGGCCAATGGCTAAGTATTAATAGCCGCACGGGTCTATCGAACAGGTTAAGCTACACTTGCTGCGGTTGATCCGTGGATGGGTGACCATCTTTACATACCAAGACCCCTCCGTGCCTCGGACAGCACGTTAAGCCGTCGGTCCCGGCTATCATTCGTGGATCTTTGACTGTCGTTACGGGTCGTCAGAAGCCCGAAAATCTGACAACCAGTCTTAACAAGGGGTATCGTATTACCCAGTAACTGGGCTGTGGAGGTCAGATAGGCAGTCGCTCATTTATTAGAATTCGTTTATTTATAGAATTATAATAATAAAAATCATTAATACATCTCTCTTAGTTTATTATTACACTATTGAATAACTGTTTCATGAAATCGTGACGTTTGAGGCATTTCTAACTTAGGGAGTTGTATTGCTGATTTATCATCTGTCTAGCTTTTTCCCAACTATGTTGGGGTCGGCTTCTAGTCTAACAGGATGCACTATCTGACCTCCACAACCCAGTTACCGGGTAATACGATACCCCTAGGTAAGCCTGGTTGTCAGATTTTCGGGCTTCTGACTACCCGTAACGACTGTCAAAGATCCACGAATGACAGCCGGGACCAACGGCTTAACGTGCTTTCCGAGGCACGGAGGGGTCTCGGTATGTAAAGATGGTCACCCATCCACGGAACGACCGCGGCAAGCGTAGCTTAACCGACCCGTGAGGCTATTATTAGTTAACCACGAGCCATTTAAATAATGTTTTTGTTGACAATTTTAATTTGTTCGCAGGCGGCCCACCACCTCTAATAAAGCTACCGATTAAAGACAAATCAAGTCCAATCAAGAGAGAAAATTCAGATTCGTAAGTATAGTAACGTTAATAAATCATCCGCTGACTAATTTGACGTTGAATTTGACAGCACTAAAGTTTATCTTCTGTCCTTTGCTTAATGAAATAGAAAGAAAGAGATGCACTGATTTTAAATTTAGTTTAGTTTTTTGAACAACGGAATCGGCACCAATGTCAAGCGTGGCGGCCAATTTTTCAATTTCTCCTTTTGACATTTTGGGGGGTAGAAACATAATTTTCTCCTCAACAAGTGTCAAAAAGTCTACATCACATTGGACTTAGACAAGAATCTACAGTACCCGGCGATAAATATTGCACATCGACCTTTGGAAAGAAGACCCCGCCATGCCTGGAAAGAAGCTTTTCCTTTTATACCTAGTACTAGCTTCTGCACGCAACTTCATCTACGTGAAATTTATGGTCCCCCGACCCACCCCATCGCATTGCCAGCCCACAAGCCGAAATTAGCCGATTGTCTCTTTCCAAAGGTCGATGTGCAATATTTATCGCCGGGTACTGTACTGTATATTGATTTTAAAACTTGCTCCCCGTTACTATGGAAATAATAAATGTCTTTGTCTTAATAGAAACGCGAGTCTACGGGTCGCCCCGTGCTCGGGCTGAAGAGATGTCGAATAGGATAGAAAGAACTTTGTCTATTCTTGTTAGAATAGAGATCGAATAACGGTGCGTTTCCACTGAAGAGGAGCCGGGCGAAACGGAGCGGAGACGTGCAGGAATCGTCCAATCATAGACGAGACGAGTGACGCGCTGAGGATTTCAACCATTGTGATTGGTCGATTCCTGTACGTTTCCGTTCTGCTCCGCACAGCTCCGCTTCAGTGGAAACGCACCCTAAGTCATGCTACGCGAGCTGACTGAAGCTCGGCCATTGCGATCAATCTCAGCGGAGACCAGCCTTCGCGGAAGATATTATAATGCAGGCGTGTGTGCGCACGCGCAGACAGAGGTGCACTCTCTCTTCCCTCACTCTCACAGTCCTCAGTGTATTTTTTGTTTTTGTTAACCTATATTATCCCACCGCTGGGGAAATTTCTCCCCCACAGATATAGATAGATAGATAGATAGATAAAACGTTTATTCAGTGCAACAAAAGACACAATACAGGTATTAAAAACATCAAAAAAGGTGAAAAAAAAAAACAAAGATTAAAAAAATAAATTGAACCATAGACACCTAGCTCATAAACATCTATAACGGTCGATCACTACTGGGCGGTGTGTGTCTCATGGTTGCACCAAATGGGAGTCCAGCTCAGCATATGCCAGGTACAATACCTGACGCTGGTATTCTGCTGCATCCCGTTAGTGACACACGGATGTCGAGAAGACACCTGAGTTTCAACATATAGATACACCTAGATAACGCCAGAGCAACTACTTCGCGTGCCCAGCTTACGTACAAAAATCGTAAGCCGCCAGTTTCGCGCTCAGTCCTGTGTACTGCTGGCTGTGTGAGCGTGAGCGCTGGCGCTAGGTGCCGGGGGTGGGGCGAGACGGGTGCGCACGCGGCGGCGTCTTTGAATCGATTTGATTTTCCCATCACTAAATAGTGCTTGTGACGTCATAGTAAGCAGTCAAAAAATGGCACACTTGGTTTTCATACAGATCGTGATAGTTGTATTATCTACAGTACCCGGCGATAAATATTGCACATCGACCTTTGGAAAGAGACGATCGGCTAATTTCGGCTTCGTAGAGCGTTATCTCTGTCGCACGAAATACAAACAGTCCGGTATCTATTAGGAGCTGTTAAAACAATTATGATTTGCTTCTTTTGATAATTATTTTTATTCTTTGTATAAAATACACCAATTTGAATTAGTCGATGTGCAATATTTATCGCCGGGTACTGTAGGTCTATCTGTATCTGTGGTCTCCCCCATATTTTTCCACTTTTCTTTGTCCTGTGCCTTCTCCGTCCAGTCGGTTAGGATGGAGTCCAAATCCTCACGTCAGCGTTTCTTAGGCCTGTCTCGGTGACGTCGCCCGACATCAGGCATCCACTGCCTGACGACTCAGTGTATGATGATGATGATGGTGATGGGACTCCCTTTTCCGCACTTAGACTCCCATTCGGTCCGTTGTGCGTGGGGATTCTGGCTAACCGAGCCAGCCTAGCCCCGCCCAAAAGCACAGAAGCTTCCTGGGAGCTTCGCAGGCTTCGCGGAGCGACCTCACTGTTCCGAGGATTTCTGCACGTTGAGAAGCCACGGCCTCGCAATCCAGGATGACGTGGGCGGCTGATTCCTCGGCATCAAGGCAGCCCCTGCAAAGGGGGCCGTCCGTGGCGCCTAAGAGTCAGTGTATTAAGTGTTATTTTTTGTTTCAGAGATAGTACCAGTCCAAAGAGACAGCGGCTAACAAGTGGAACCGAACACACTGATGATGAATCACCGAATCCTATGCCTAGTATTATTAAAGCGTAAGTTACTTTTAACCGACTTCAAAAAAGGAGGAGGTTCTCAATTCGGATGTTTCTATTTTTTTTTTAATTGTATATTCGGTCATAACTCATCACTTCATATATAGACGGATCTGCAAAATTTTTTTTTGTTCGAAAGTGGTTTATTCCGAAATGGTCCCATTTAAATGTCGTAAAGATCTGATGATTAGTTTCGGAGACAGACAACAGAACTCTTCAATAAATGCCAGCAAATCAACCGCGATCGCTGCTATAGCATATGTATGCATTGTTTACGCAATCACACAACATAACATCACGCCTGTACCCTTTATAAGGGTAAGCAGATGTGTTCAATAGCTTCCTGTCACTGATATTCACATAGCAAGTAGTAAAATGAAAATACAGAACCAACGACACCGACTTCCGAAATTAAAGTTATTTTTCACTTTTTATTGCTTTTTTTTGGAGGCTTTTGTTTTTTTTTGTAAAAAAGTATTTTATGGTTATAATTCTGTAAACCCATATTTGTTAGGGTCGCGATTCATGTTTTAATCAACATACAACCACACACTGATCTGCAAATTTTCTATAATTTAATAACTAAAATATTGTTATTTCTATTACAGAGAAAGCATTCAAGATTGGCAACATGGGAACTTAGTAAGTAATTCTTTTAAATATTTATAAAGATGAGCCGAATATTGTAACTGCCGAATATTAGTGTTTGGCCGAATATTTTCTTAAAACCAAAATTTTTTTGTGTAGCATAAACTCACTGAGATTTTAAGTTGATGATCCTATTCAACAAAAATCGATATTATTTAATATGTTTGTACAATTTTGATTGAAATATCGTTTTTCTCTAAAAATGCTCGGAAATAAATTGAATTTAAATTTCCTATTGAATTTATTTTTCGAAATAATTTTATGACTGTTAGCTTTTTAAATTATGTAAATATTACCATATAATATAATAAACAACTTTTGTACTGACACTTAAATTCAACCATTATAAACAAAATCTGCTCTTTCGAAACGGTGAAGGAAAATATCGTGAGGAAACCGGCATATCCTAGAAACAAAAATTCGAAGACATGTGACATCTACCAACCCGCACTGGGCCCGCGTGGTAGATTACGGCCCAATCCCTCTCACAGAGAAGAGGCATGTGTCCCAAGCTGTGTGATTATGCTAAACAAAATATCCGTCCAAACTACACCAAATATCCGGCCATACTTCATTAAATATCCGGCGAATCTTCCGTCTACCACTACTGAACTACATTCCATACTCTTCTATAGCGAGTGTATGAACCCCAGGACATCACGGCCGAGCGTGTCGTTGGCTGGGGCATGCGGTCAGGCTCCCGGTCTACCTCCAGGGATCCTTCTGATGATGAGTGGGCTGACGCTCCGGCGGATATTGGGTCCTTCCTGCATACGAAGCTAAGGGTAGATGGTGATAACAGTGCGGGTGAGTTCGTTATAATATACATATATATTTTTTAAATTATTTTATTTAAAACTGCTACCGGCGACTTCGTTCGCGTGGCACTGATTGTCTTTCTTTTTATGAAATAAAAGTACCTTAAGTTACTCCTTATAACATCAGCTGTCTGCCAGTGAAAGTCCCCTGAAAATCGGTCCAGCAGTTTTGGAGATTAGCCGGAACAAACAGACAGACAGATGAAATTTTTAGATTTATTGTGATTTTGTTTATAAGTACCGTATATACTTTGAAACTGTTATTTTGACATTACAAACAGACAGACACTTCAATTATATTTATTTGTATTTGTATAGAAGATAATACATTATATTCTGCTTAATTTGATCTGTATAGACGAGGAATCGAACGAGAGCGTCCCGACGCGGCAGTCTGCGGCGGCGTCGTCGTCGTCATCTGCGGCCACGTCGTCCGTGTCTGCGGCAGAGCTGCGGGTCGAGCTCGCGAAGGCACAGCTGTCGCAAATCTCTCTGAGGCGTAAGTATGCATTGTAGTAAAGACATTAAGAGTGAACAGGTATCTTCAGGGCATGCTTGTTCCATCATAGGCCTCATCTATCGCTTTCCACCAGGCGTGATCAAGGTCAAGAGCTGGCCCGTTCAGTAATAAAAGAAGAAAAAGTATTTATTGGGACTAGTACAGGAAGATAATTACACAAACTTAATATTGTGACACACACAAAAAAAAAATAAGGATTATGTCTAAAGTGCGTTTCAAGAAAGAATTCCCTTCGCTGTAATGTTGGCACCATTGCTTTTCATTGAAGGTAAAACAATTCTTCAATGAAAAGCAATGGTGCAAACATTACGGCGAAGGGAATTCTTTCGTGAAACGAACTTTACCTAGGGCAAGTCATCCACCTCGGTAGACAACTTTGAGAAGGAGGCCGACAGAAGGATCCAGTTGGGTTGGGCAGCATTTGGAAAACTCCGTCAAGTCTTCTCGTCGCCTATCCTGCAGTGTTTGAAGACTAAGGTCTTCAACTAGTGCGTCCTTCCCGTCATGAACAGTGCTGAAATGTGGACAATAACGGTCGGGCTGGTCCACAAATTCAAGGTCGCTCAGCGCGCTATGGAGCGTGCTATGCTCGGAGTCTCTTTGAAGGATAAAATCAAGAATGAAATTATCCGGAAAACCGACACCGACATAGCTTGCAGAGTAAGCAAACTGAAGTGGCAGTGGGCTGGCCATCTCTGTCGAAGGACCGATGGCCGGTGGAGCAGACGAGTCCTGGAGTGGAGACCGCGTATCGGTAAGCGTAGTGTGGGACGCCCCCCAGCTAGATGGACGGACGACCTGAAGAAGGTGGCTGGGGTAGACTGGATGCGGAAGGCGGAGGACAGGGTGCTGTGGCGCAGTCTGGGAGAGGCGTATGTCCAGCAGTGGACTGCGATAGGCAGAGCTGATTGAAAAAAAAATCAGCTGTTCCATACATTTTGACCGCATAGGTATTGCAGTTTGGGATTGTCCGAAAGGGTTACCGCTGGCCCGGAACATAAAGGGCTAAGGAAGAACACGGGTGGGTTTTAGTCAGTAAGAGTCTGACACTCCCTTCCGCTCCACCCAGAGCGGGAGGGGTCATTTGATGATTTCCCATCCTGAAGAAAAAAGGTATTACAGTTTTGAAGGGCTCGTGGGTAAAATAATAACGGCCGCACAGGTCGATCGATCAGGTTAAGCTACACTTGCCGCGGTTGGTCTGTGGGTGGGTGACCATCTTTACATACCGAGACCCCTCCGTGCCTCGGAAAGCACGTTAAGCCGTTGGTCCCGGCTGACATTCGTAGATATTTGACAGTCGTTACGGGTAGTCAGAAGCCTGAAAGTCTGACAACCAGTCTTACCAAGGGGTATCGTATTGACTGGTTTGGGGGGGTTAGATAGGTCGACGCTCCATATAAAATACTGATATTCAGCTGCATCCGGTTAGACTGGAAGCCGAACCCAACATAGGAAAAGGCTAGACAGATGATGATCTTTCTTAACTATAGCAAGATTTTCGTCAAGATTTACTAATAAAGCTATGTTTTGTAATTTCCAGCGTCCTCAGGTCCTAAGTCGGGCCCCACGGACCCGCGCTTCACGGACGTGGTGAAGCTGAGCGACTACCTGCAGCACGGGAGACGGCCGCAGTTCTGGGAGGAGAATTACGTTCGAAGGGTAAATATACATTCGAAGGGGTCCGTTAGGGCCGAAGCCTGCCGGGTCAGCGGGATTGTCCGAAAGGGTTACCGCTGGCTCGGAACATAAAGGGCTAAGGAAGGAACACGGGTGGGTTTTAGTCAGTAAGAGTCTGACACTCCCTTCCGCTCCACCCAGAGCGGGAGGGGTCATTTGATGATTTCCCTTCCTCAAAAAAAAGGGTAAATAAATATACATACAATGATTCATGTCAGGGCCCCATTCTCTATAGTAATTATTACTCCTCGCGTAATCTTACCACCTGCAAACCACGTTCGGTTGTCAAGCGTATTTTGACAGTTCAAACCACGCCGTTCGTGAACAACTTCGCGTTCGCAACGTTCGACGGCATTCATCTTACCGTGGTGCTGTCACTACATGACGCTGGCAGAAAAGTGTTTTTTTTATTATTTGAAATGGGTTTGCTCTTGACTCTAGTCTAGGTCAGAGATGATAGACGAAGTCTACGATGGAGTGAGCTTACCCAGAAGAAGCCTGTTCACTCTTACTTTAAAGAGATTCGGGTTGTATGCACTCGGAAACACAAACGCAGGTAGAGAGTTCCACTCTTTTGCTGTGCGCATTATAAAGGACATTTGAAAACGCTTAGTGCGAATTGGTGGAATAGCAACTAGCCAGGGATGGTAACTTGCAGTGCGTCTGGATGTCCGAAGGTAGAAGGGGGCCGGTGGAATGAGGTCGTGGAGTTCTTGCGACATCGGCTCAGTTGCCAAAAAGGAAAAAAAAAACTTCCCGTTCATTCGCGCGGTTTCTACAGAATTGTCCATAAAGTAATACGACTGTAAAAATTCAGTTGGGTACAATTGTACAGACGCCAGCACATCAAGCTACTACAATCTGTCAAATTTCTTTAATAGATTTTCAACTTTATGGCCAAAGCATAAGGTTCAATGTTGATTGGGAGAATTTGACAGTTTCGAGTAGCTTGATGTGCTGGCGTCTGTACGTTTCCCTAAGCGCGATGCGGTGCGGCGCGGTTTCTGTAGACACACACACGAAAAGTCACGGACAATTCAAAACAAAACTACACAAACCGCGCTTGGAGTGTGACTCTCTCTTTTAGCGGCGTTGAAGCGACTGCATCGCAAATTTCCACTCATCTTAACTAAACATTCTCGTGTAATTTGTAATACCATCTATGTAATACACATGGAATGCAATAAAGGATTGAGTATTGAGAAATTCTGTGTTCCCCAGGTGATGGAGTCAGTTCGTCTGAAGGAGCTGGAGATGAAACAAGCAGCCGAGATCCTGGGCGTGAGCTACGGCACGCTGTACGGGCGATATCGAGACGTCTACGGGTGTATCAACAGGCCGTACCGGTAAGAGAAACTTACTGTATTAAAGATAGATTACCTCTACAGTACCCGGCGATAAATATTGCACATCGACCTTTTCACACAAAACCATTTTATACAAAGAATAAAAATAATTATCAAAAGAAGCAAATCATAATTGTTTTCACAGCTCCTAATAGATACCGGACTGTTTGTATTTCGTGCGACAGAGATAACGCTCTACGAAGACGAAATTAGCCGATTGTCTCTTTCCAAAGGTCGATGTGCAATATTTATCGCCGGGTACTGTACCTAGATTATTTCCTATGTTTTTTTTTACACGTTGCCCCACATTAGGAATTACTCCTGTATCGTGGGTGCGTTTACAAACATTTAAATTCACATACACAAACAGCCAGACCCGGAACAACTACCTGTAGGCAATGCGAAACACGATGCAGACACTTCGTGTGCGTTAGTTTTTAGTTGTTCGCTTTTAGTGTAATTTTAATGTTGTATGTATTTATAGTATTTTTAAGTTATATTAATATTGTATTGTATGTGTTTTATATAGGCCTTGACGCCTGAAATGAATGGATAAATAAATAAATACAAATATGTGTTCCGTGCGGGAATCGTACCCGCGGCGGCGGTCGATCGCGCAGCCACTGCGCCAACTGTGTTGCTTAAACCGCTGAACCGATTTAGATGAAATTTGGTATAGAGATAGTTTGAGTCCCGGGAAAGGATATAGGATAGATTTTATCGCGATATTCCCACGGGTTCGACACTTATGCGGGTGAAACCGCGCGGCGCTGCTTGTTATAATTATTATTTCTTCCTTTCCACTTCCTCCATCCGTATTTATGTACATTTAATCGTAACAACTTACATTGAAAACGCCTGTATCACGTAGCAATAAGGTCGACTTTTGTCTATCAAGTGCCGACCAAAATCCAACCCGACCCCTACCTGTTATGATTTCAGAACTGTTAACGGTAGCTCATCCACTCTTCTGACCCCCAGGGCAGTAAGAGACTTCTGGCAAGCCAAGGGACCCTCGGAGGTGCTGGACCGGCTCCAGCGGGGGGAGATGTCTTTGGACGCGGCTGCACAGGCCCTGGGCGTCAGTATCAATAACCTGGCTGCTCACTTGGCTGACTTTGGAGTGCCAGAGAAAGGTATTAAGTTGCATATACAGGTGTTAAAACAAAAAAAACTGAACTGCACTAAGAATTTCAAAACAAGCTGCAATTTCAAGTAGTCCCATGCAGTTCGTGGCAGTTAATTTAGCTGAAACTTAGTGTACATTTTAGCTAAAACTTAGTATACATTTTAGCTAAAACTTAGTGTAAATTTTAGCTAAAACTTAGTGTAAATTTTACCTAAAACTTAGTGTACATTTTAGCTAAAACTTAGTGTACATTTTAGCTCTAAAACCGAGTGTATATTTTAGCTAAAACTTACACACGAGCGGCAACCGTCGCTACGCGTCGAACGCTTTCTGTTTTTCAAATAACCATAACTTTTTTGCAGAGTTCGAGCCGATCCCCATAGAGATGGATCCTTCACTGAAGATGCGCTCGCGCACCTACAGCGCGGGCGCCGCTAAGACTGTGCGTAAGCCGGGACCCGTTACTACTGCTACTGTAGATAAGGTATGTTCATTACAAGACTATAACTTAGACCAAGGCTAAAATACGGTGACAGACATACATAATCTGCATTCGCGATTTAGTTTATGGAAAAATAACTTTAATTCCTACACAATAAAGTTCAGTTTACGCTACAATTTCAAACATTTTTGTAACTCTTTCAATAGTGCTAGTCACTCTGAAATCAACTTAACTACCATTAGAATAAAGTTGATATTTGTGTAACTTGATTTGCAACATAAGTTTGAATATACTTTACATATACACACGCCTTCTTCCCACGGAGTTAGCCAGAAACTACAGAACGTTACCTGCTACGATCCTTTTAAACTCCTTTTGTCTCGTTTACGTTCATACATCTAGGGGCCTGAAAAGGCCACTGTGGCAGAATCATAAAAGGATAACATTATGAATCATAATATGATGAAGACAGTCCGTATTTTTCTTCTTTTCGCTGCACTACGTAGGTATAATCAGATTAGTATTTTTTTTTTTTGAGGATGGGAAATCATCAAATGACTCCTCCCGCTCTGGGTGGAGCGGAAGGGAGTCTCACCCCCGAATTCTCAAACGACACTTAACTTTAAGGTGTGCTTAAATGTATTTCTGTCACTGCAATACACCTGATAGTGACAGAGACAGCATAATACTTAAAGGCGACTTAAAATTGAGTTGCGTTTGAGTATTTGGCCGTTAGACTCTTACTGACTAAAACCCACCCGTGTTCCATCCTTAGCCCTTTATGTTCCGGGCAGTGGCGGACTAACAGGGGGGCGGAAGGGGCGGCCCGCCCAGGGCTTCCGGTCTTGGGGGGCCCCCAAATGCCTCCGCGTTCCCCTGATAAAATCCTAAACAAGACTTTAAAAATGTGCTTAGTATGTACCTACATCATTTCATCAAGATCAAAACACTACAGCCATCTAGACTTTTTACGTGGTACAATGCGTGCCATGAAAGATGAGACTCTGACTCTGACGCTCTCTCTCTCTCTCAGTCTCTGTACATTTTTATATCTATATCGTCAAATCAATAATGAGGCTTAGTTTAGCTATCTTTTATAAAAGTTTCTTATTTAAGTATCTAATTATTTTTATTGAAAATGATTCAACCATCTGGCTCTCAGAAAAGGAAGCTAAAAAAACAAAGACTGAAGAGGCAAAATCGCTTGCATCCAGCAAGCGATTTTGCCTCTTCAGTCTTTGTTTTTTTAGCTTCCTTTTCTCCAATTACTTTTCGAATTCTGAAGAGAAGAAAAGTGGCGTTGCCGACGAAATTAACGAAATAAACATAAACACTTTTTAGACATACAATTATATAAATAAATAAATGTGAACTGAATAAAAAGCTTGTAAAACTACATATTTTTAAAGCCTCATTCAGCTTTGCCGCCCCGGGCCTCTGACGGGCTTAGTCCGCCACTGGTTCCGGGCCAGCGGTAACCCTTTCGGACAATCCCGCTGGAAGAGATTAGTATTGGATTTGGATTGGATTGATTGGTATTTTAGCACAGACGCAAAAAATAGTTGAAAAATCCTTCACCAATGGGATTTGGTACTATTAACTTAACAGTTAACTGTCCATTTTGTTTCATAATGTTATCCTTTTTTAACGTGTTAACACGAAACACTTTTAAAAGTGTAGGTAACAGTAAAACGTATATCTTAACCGATATAAAAGTGTTAACAGTGTTAATAAGTGTAACCGGTAAACGCAGCGTTGCCAAAATCGCCGCAATCCCAACTGGATTGAGGCTATTTTCCCATCACCGCGTCTGTTTGTCCACCGCGCGTTTTTGCGGTACCGTGCAATTATACCTACAAATGCTTATTTTTGTTACACATATTAACACTTGTTAACATAGAAAAATTACACTTTGATCCTGTAACATTATTGTATGTTACATTTAGAAGTGTTTTTCTTTTAAAACAGTTTTAATAAACAGTGTTAAAAACACTTATTGCGATTACAATTTGAGTCCCTGGTCGTAATAACGAGAACCTAACCTATACGCGACCTCGCAGGACCTACATTAACCTTTTGACCGCCCCAGTCATGTATAGATGACAAAACAAACCGTGCCCAGAACGCCACGGTTCGACTACATGACAGACTGTGACGCCGAGGGCACGCTTTTGATTTTTGAAGTGAAACTTCTTTACGCACGCTTGACTTGGGGAGTAAGCTGGCGAACGCGTGACGTAAGCGTTACGAAAAGTGTGATCGGGGAAGGCGAACGGGAGTTGAGTGGGGGATATAAGCAAGAGAAAGCAGTGCGCGCGCACATTTTCTTTCTCTCTTCCTCTCATAGCCAAAAACGTTCCGTATATCTAAGCACAGTGCAGGCTTATTGTCTGTATCACAGTGTAGGAGCAAGAGAGAGAAGTGCGCGCGCACATTTTCTTTCTCTCTTTCTCTTATAGCTAGTAAATGAAATATGTATACAACGTGTAACGGATTAAGCGCAATACCTCAGACACCCCAATTAGAATATAAAATTATAAGTCTAAAACAACACCCGTAATTAAATAAATTTAAACCAAACCTGGTCGTTTTTTATAAAATAGTTATCCTTACTAAACGCAAAACGTATGTGCAGCAACATGCCTACACACACACTCATGCAATGTTAGCAGCCGACGCGACACGCACATTCGTGCGCTTGCCAGCTGACCATAGCCTGTAGGCATTAGACTGATGTGCGTTAGTTCAATGAACGAATTTTACTTACATCAGGTGAGATAGTGGATAGTGGTCAAACGCGCGCCTATCAATAGTAAAAAAAAAAGTACCTAAAATATCACAGACTGATATTATGAATGAATAACTTTTGATACCTACTTAATTGAGTTTACAGTGTAATGTAATGATTGATAATTTTCTAGCAAGTGAAATTATCAACATGAATCTAAGACTTTACGCTTAGTAACGGGGATGCATTTAAAATAGCGACTTTTTACCCGAATTTCGAAATTAACGAAGGGCGAAGCGCCCGGACTCCGTACGGCACACGCGGGTAAAAAATATTTATCTCAGATGCGTAACTTTCGCGATATTATTAGCTACCTCTTATAAGCGTGTTTACTGCTAATTACGTGAAACAAAAATCAGTGCGTACAAGATTTTAATCACAAACAGCAAACTTTGCTGTGCGCATGGAAAAATACCTACTTTGAAGATGGCCGGCCGGCAGCCCGGAGGTAGCGCGCGCGCGCGATATCAAAGGGTCGTCGGTTTTGTGCATCTCGCTCTTTCACATTATTCTTACGGTACATTTGCAAAAGAAAATTATCTACTAAGTACCTATTTCGACATTTCTCAACAAATCAATTAGAGAGACATGCGGAATACAAATCGGTCGTGCATTTCAATAAGCCTTATTATTTGGACGGAAGGATTAAATTCTCTTACATCAACTGTTTTATTAAACGCGCGCGCGCTCGAATCCAAATGTAAAATGCTTTGATATTATTCATGTGCACGTGTGTATCATGGACCTAAAAATTAGGTTTTGCATTTGTGTTTGTTCAATTTTAGCGGCGCGCGCGCCAAAACGGTGAGTGCCTAGTTCTAATGTAGGCATTAGGCATTAGATACCTACCTATGGCCGTACGAACGATAATTAAATTACCGAACATTAGCTAGATGTGATATTGATAAGCGATATCACCAGGAACATTTTTTTTCTATCAAACTTTCACAGGCTTTGAATTTAGTCTCTACGCACCGCGCCGCGCGCCGCTGCTTGCCGTTTTATCTACCTACCTATCTTTCGAGATTGCACCCCCGCGAATCTCGCGATCCCTCTGATAAGTTCGTTGTTAGTTAGGTCCAGTTTATTGTTTGTACTACAAAAATATGGTCAGTGGGTCATCTTAGGCAAAGACGGCGTGTTTAAAAGATTATAATAACAATGTTTACAGTGATTAGAATACAATCGTATTGATAGGAAGAAGTAGGTACTTACAGAACTGGACTATTTACACTTAACACTTAGGTTATTAATTTGCACTATTTCTGCGATCCACTTTCATTAAAGTTTCAAAATGACCGCCGCCTTGATCTATGCACTTATTAGCACGCTTTCTTAAATTGTATTTTAATTTTGTAAGCACTTCAGTATCACTTTTCACCGTCACAAATGCTTGTTGAATTTTTGTTTTTAGCTCCTCGACACTTGTACATTGACTGACGTACACGAGCGATTTTATGCGACCCCACAAAAAAAAGTCTAGCGGTGTTAAGTCTGGCGATCTGGGAGGCCACGGCACAGGTCCTCCGCGACCTATCCAGCGACTGCCATACTCCGCATCCAGATGCCGTCGAACGGTCCACGTGAAATGCGCGGGAGCACCGTCTTGCTGGTAATACATGTCACGTGAAAGACCGACAGGGACGTCATCCAGTAAGTCCGGCAATGTCTCCTGCAAGAACCGCAGGTAGGTATCTCCGGTCAACCGTGGAAGGAAAATGGGGCCGAGTATGAATGTTCCGAGTACACCAGCCCACACGTTGACGGAGAACCTATGCTGGAACGAATCCACACGGCAAGCATGTGGATTCTCATGCCGCCACAAATGCTGGTTGTGCTGGTTGTACATGCCAACACGCGTGAAGGTACTCTCGTCCGTCCAAAGAATGTTCTGTTGCCAGTTCTCCAACAACCACCTACTGAATTCCAGTCGTGGCAAGTTGTCGGCCGGCGTTAGGTCTTGACACCGTCGAAGATGATATGGGTGTTCACCATCAGCACGCAACGTTCGCCACACGTACATGTGGCTGCAGTCAAACTGGGGTGCTGCTTCTCTCGAGCTGTCCTCTGGATGTTCATCAAAATGGTCGAGAATACGCTCTTGCAGACGAGTAGTCCGCACATTCGTCCCTCTTTCCAAAGCCGTATTAGGAAGGAACGTCCCAGAGTCCCTCAGTCGCTGAGTTGCAGCCAGCATCGTCCTAGCGCTCACACTGCAGCCAAAACGGTCATTGAACTCCCGACAAGCTAACGCGACATTATCAAGACAGCGAGCCAGGGTCCTCACCATCTCCGTGTATTGTATGTTGGTGTACCGGAAAGCCATCGCGCACGGAATCAAAAATGTCACGGAAGTAAACTGAAAAACAACTACACTAGGTCGCTACCGGCGGATGACTAGATTTTAATGTTATTTGTACTCATGTAATCATGTTATTCGGCGGTAGCGGCGGCGCGTATGTCGGCATTTCGCAAAAAACGTCAAAGAGGTTGCCGACAAATGCTTTATTTCTTTGCAATAAGGTTCAAATTTCTTCAAATTTAATAATTTTATTTTGTAATAATGCCATAATTTGTTTGTGTGTGTGTAGGGCTACTCTGATGACCGCACTAAGTTTGGTCGTGCATTCAAACAAGCCTTACGCATTGGAGATAAAGTGGAAATTCCTTTAAATTACCTATTTAATTTGACGCACACTACTTTTATTGTAAAATGCATTGATATTATTAACGTGTGTGCATTACGACGTGTGAGCGTAATACAAATAATGTCGTGCGTTTAAGTAGCCTTTATTGCTCTGAGTTAAGGTTTCAATTTCCTTGAATTAAGGATTGTATTAATTTGTCATGATACAGTGTTTCTAATTTAAGTCATTTAAAAGATTTTTCCGTCAAAATTTAACACCTATTTTTGATGACGGAAATCGATTCAGAAGCCGATTCTGAACAAACTACTTTCAGGAATTGCGTTTATTCTGTTACACGTTGTATATCTCAGTCAGTAGTTAGTTTGCGAGTTTACTAGCGTTACGCGAACGGCGATTCTTTGGTTATTTTTTTTCGTAATTCAAATAATTGAAAAAAATTTACTCCGAAACGCGGAGGCTATAAAGATAATATATGCAGACCTATATATATATACATACAGATGGAGCTAAAGAAGTTGTCACTTCAGTCGTGTGGTCATTGGCACACTCGCTTTTTTTTTTGACGTGTGGCGGTCAAAAGGTTAAAAGCCTTCGGTAGTGATTTTGAGTGATGCCAAATCAAAGTTAAAATAACTATAAATCATTTTTTTTTTACTTTATTTACAGCCAATAAAGAAGATCTTAATAGGCACGGTGACCGACGAGGAGCCCATCCCGGCCACCATCATCGCCACCGCACACGACAAGCCGCCATCCGCGCCCGCCGGCGTCGCCTCCACACGTGAGTACTTCGCTTTAGGGGCTTACAGGACCTAAACACAAAAAACGCACGTTTTAGAAACAATAAAAGTATATGATCGACTACAGTAAATAAAAACAGAAAAATATATGATAATCTTCAGGATATATGCTAGGTAGATAGTGTATTGAAAACAAAACACAACTAATTTGATACGATAGAAAAAAATCATGAAGATACCTCTAAAAACTTTCTTTTTACAATTAAAACCATACGAATTTATATACAATAATTCTGATTTTTTGTCAGATTATTCTACAAGCAACATACTAAAATACTAGTGTTTTAATTTTTTAGTCCAAACAATAGATTTTTTGTAATTAAATAATTGCTTCATATTTGCAATAAATTACCAACGTTGTGGCATCGCGCTTCTTTTTATTTTCTATGCAGTCCGACACTGACCGCGATTTAGGTCATGTAAGCCCCTTAAGAGCGTTTACGCCGTACGGCATTTCATACAAACTTTCGAGCCCTTGTTTTTCGAAATGAATGAACCGATTTTAATGAAACTTCATACGCATAAGCAGGATATAAAGGTCTAAAAAGTTACTTAAGAACATTTTCGAAAAATAGTGTTATAGCCAAATTAGACTGATTTTAAACTTTCAATAGAAACAGAGATTTCCAGTTATATTTTTTTTAAATAAGACATTTCTAAAATGTTTATTTTACAATAAATAACCTAGACGCTATGCTGTTTTATTTATTTATTACACTACAACTCAGAACATAAGCCGTTTTGTGCAGTAACTTGGAGTACCGACCATGTGTTTGCGGTGATAGCAGTATTATCTGCAAATAAAACTGTTGTGGCATTTAAAAATTGCAGAGGTCGTTAATGAACACAAGAAACAGTGTAGGTCCCAAAATGCTACCCTGAGGTGCGCCATACTGAGTCGGTAGTTCATCACTCTTGTAATTCTCTACTAATAGTAACCGTAGTAGTCGTATAGTGACTAATTGTGAGTGATCAGTAAGATAACTCTTGAAGAGATCAAGTGAAGACCCTCTGACTCCTAAACTCTCAAGCTTGAGTAGAAGAGTGTAGATGGGGACAGTGTCAAATCCTTTCGCAATGTTGAAAAACATGGTACCTTCTTGTTAGAGAGAGCTATTTAAGAACTATTCTTAAATACTATTTAATAAATTTACGACGACTCTTTCGACGACTCTTTCTTATGTACACCATATAAATTACAGATATAGGGGTTTATTCATAAACGCTGCTTAAAATTGAGAGACTTAACCAGTGATTTTGATGATTTACTTAAAATGTTTATAAATAAATGCTCGCTTAAATTGTTAACTAACATAGTGATAGCTTTACAAGTGGATTTGTTTCTGCGAGATGTACATACATGTTTCAGTATCAATTATATGCAATTTTGCAACCCACGTCTTTACTTACTAGTTAGGATCCGGTTTAAAAAGAGGTGTCTACATATTTTTTTTCTTAAAGATATAATTTAATTACAGCTGGAAAGTGGCCGTCAATCCGCGTGGCTTCCCTGGACTCCCTGCGAGGGGGCGACGCTCCCCCCGCCCCCCCCGCACCCGCGTCCCCCTCGGCGCTGATGCGCACGCGCCCCGACCTCACCATCGTGGCGGCGCGGCGGGCGGACAGGGCAGACGATGACGTCACCACGTGATGACAACATGGCGGACAGAACTGATGTACCCGTGTCAAAGTGACAAGTGATTATTTTGTACTGTTGCCCGGTTTTTCTTATTGTTTTGCCTAGTTTTTTTTTTGGGTTTTTCTACACTTATCCAAAGTCTAGGCAACGTTTACAGATTTTGGCCTTAGACTACAGTAGACTGCTATAATATCTAATATGATATCGTAATATATTACTTTAACAGTTTCATATTTAAAAAAAAATGTATTCGTTTATTTTTTCCTACTATATTATATTTCCATAAATGTTGTTACTAAAACACGGGTCGAGTCCTAAATAATTAAAAGAGTTAAGCTATGACCAAACAATACTTAAAACTTAGAGAAAAAAAAACCTTTTTCATACACTCTGAATTTTGTTATAAAAATAATAAAGACGGATATATTAATCTCACAACATATTACCTATAAAAACAGAATAAATGATTACTATAGCCTATTTCTATTTAAATATCCAAATATGTAAACTAAAACACGAAAAAAAAATGCTATGATAACTCGTCTGCGTTTGTTCGTGAGTGATTGTTTATGTTATTGGGAATTTAAATAGAAATTGACTATAACGTGCGTATGATAGATAATCATGTTGATTGGCTATAGTTCTTGCTAGATATGTATACGCTACCCAATCAATCTGTCTAGCCATTTTCCAACTATGTTGGGGTCAGCTTTCAGTCTAACCGGATGCAGCTGAATACCAGTAGTTTACATAGAACGATTGCCTATCTGATCCACAACTCAGTTACTGGCTAATTCATACCAAAGAAAGTCAGTGACTCAGGACTTTCCAAGGTACGAAGGGGTCTCGTTATATAATGGTTGTCAACCCATCCACGGACGGACCGCGGCCAGCAATGCAAGTGGAACCGTTACTACAGAGCCAAATTAAATATGATAAAACGAAAAAAAAAATAAATCTGATAATTTTTGTGAGATAACAACGACTGCAGTTAGTAACTTGAAATATCAGTTTAAAAATCCAGTATTTTGTGTTGAGCTTCACAGACGTGATTGATATGGATATAAATGAAAACAGATTTTCTCAACACATATTTGAAGTAACAACAGTACCTATGTATATGTTGACCCCAAAAAACCATAATAAAAAAAAAAATATCGTCTTTAGACACCTATACCCGAGTTTCGTTAGCTAATTTAATGTGACCATGTAGTGTGTTATATTTCACAAATGCTGTGACAAAGGAGTGTCTGCCTATCTGACCTCCACAACCCAGTTACTGGGTAATACGATACTCTTTTGTAATACTTTCCTGGACACGGAGGGGTCTCGATATATAATGGATGATCGGCATCAACGGACCGACCGCTGCAAGCGAGTGTAACTCTGAAAATGTGGAAATTTTACAAAAGAAAGTACTATTCTTCAAGTAGAAAATCTCTTTCATAATATTTAGAAGAACTATAGGAAGTCACATGAGAGTAATTAATATTTTCGATTTAGTATAGTGATGACTGAAGTTTGTGGCGAGGCGGGCTGTTGTTTCAAACTCCTTTCATAACCCGACGCATAATCTCTTTAAGTTACTAACCTAGATTAGTATAACACGATAAAAAAATAGTTTTACCCAAGACGGTTCAGCCGTTCCCTAGTTATAAGCACACATACATACAAACAAAATTTAAAACAACAGCCTGTATAAACCGGAAGACAGATAAAACAGGATACACATTTCCATAGATTAAAAAAGTAATTAAACGAGTATTATAAAAAAAAATAACTCAAATTGTAATTTAGCGTATAATATTATAGTTGTAATATATAATCATTTTTTATTAATATATTATTATAGATTTAGATATAAATTATATAGTAGAAAAGTATATTAGATTATACATATAATATATATTTTTTATCACTCACTATTGTCTAGAGGCCTTCTGAATGAAGACACTTGAGAAAGGTAAAATAAACTAAAATGCTTATATGGGATGTCTTAAAACTAAAACAAGTGTACAAGAAAATATTACATAGCTGATTTTGATAGTTAAAATACGGCCATTATTTAACAGAAAGCAACGGTAGCCCAGTGGAGAGCAGTGGTGGCCGCGACTTTACGACTCTTGGGTTCGAACCTAATCAGTCACTTTACTTTGTGTAAATTATTTCATCACCACTGCTCTCAAAATGGTGAAGGAAAACATTTTCAGTAAAACCGGCATTTCCTAGAACCAAAAATTCGAAGACATATGACATCTACCAACCCGCACTGGGTCCGCGTGGTAGATTACTGTCCACTCTCTCTCGATAAAAGGAGGCCTGTGTCCCACCAGTGGGAAAATTATAGATTGATTATCTTTTGCTTATGTATTATTTAGCCCACGATTTCCCAAAGGCTACTGAAGCTTTATAACAAAGTGTAAAGGCCATAATTCATCCTGTGCGAAATTTTTCCATGTCAGTATATGCCAAGACTTTTCCTACTATGTTGGCATCGGCTTTCAGTCTAACCAGGGGGCTGACGCTCCAAACTAATTTTAATTCCAATGAGATGCCAATATGATTCCAATGTTAATTTTACAGTCACGTGATTCGGTACTCTTGAAAACAATATTGTCAACAATCACCCCACGCCAAGCCCGAACCCAATTCCACTTAGTTCTCCAAAATGGACACCCAATCTAAAAATCATTTGGCGCTAGCATCGAACTCAAGAGTACCAAACGTCACAATTCCAATGTCGATCTATCGGAATTAAATTGAAGAGTAAGCACCCAGATGCAGCTAAATACCAGTATGTTACATGGAGCGACTGCCTATCTGATCTCCACAACCCAGTTACTGGGTAATACGATACCCCTTGGTAAGACTGGTTGTCTGACTTTCAGGCTTCTGACGACCCGTAACGACTGTCAAAGATCCACGAATGACAGCCGGGACCAACGGCTTAACGTGCTTTCCGAGGCACGGAGGGGTCACGGTATATTAAGATGGTCACCCATCCACAGACCAACCGCGGCAAGCGTAGCTTAACCTGATCGATCGACCTGTGCGGCTGTTATTATTTCACCCACGGGCCCCTCAAAACTGCAATACCTACGCGGTCAAAATGTATGGAACAGCTGATTTTTTTTTTTGTGTGTGTGCCAGAGTGTGTTTTTTTTGTGTGGTTGTCAGACTTTCAAAGAGAGCTACGAATGACAGCCCCGAACTTACCGAATCACACTAATATTATAAAGGCGAAAGTTTGTGAGTGTGTTTGTATGTTTGTTACTTCCTCGCGCACAAACGGCTGGACCAATTTTGATAAAATTTCGTATGGAGGTAGCTGACACCCTTTTTTATCCCGATATTCTCACGGTATCGAAACTGCGGGTGAAACCGCGGGACGCAGCTAGTTCTAAATATAATAAAATTGTTCAATATCAGTGAACGTGTTCACGCTTGTTCTGAGTTTAATATATCCTGTATAGCAACATCTACGGGCACCATTATAACCTTAATTCCTCAACGGGCTATCACTTTGATAATCCAAGAATATATCCTCAAATATATCTACAGCTTTAATTAGTACTGGCGCTTCTGAGGGCAGAAAGAAATAACGGATATTTGTAATGAGGGTTTTCGTGAAAATTTACGACACCAGTTGCCACCACTGTGACAAGAGGTCTTCCAATATAAAATATATGATGACGTTCATCATTCGATTCATTCATTCCTTCATCATTCGATTCATTCATTCGTTCATCATTCGATTCATTCATTCGTTCATCATTCAGTCATGACTAAAGAAAATATAGGCTCTTTGACAGATGTCTGGACCTGACGTGTCAGTGCTGCCACCTAGCGAACGTCATTTCAGAAAACCCTCGTTCACGCCTTCTTCGGGTTTGGCAGAGATGCGGGGTAATTGCGTACCACACTATCAGCACAAATGGCTGTCATATTGACAGTTTAACAGCATTCATTGTGATATTTGCGATGTTGAGCAAACATTTTTTTTTTAAATATGAAGCAATTTCGTAGCAATATCTTTCAAAACTATTCAGATTGTGTTTGACAGTGTCTTACGCAATTTGGGTGCTGGGGGCTTACTCTCCAAACTAATTTTAATTCCAATGAGATGCCAATATGATTCCAATGTTAATTTTACAGTCACGTGATTCGGTACTCTAGAAAACAATATTGTCAACAATTACCCCACGCCAAGCCCGAACCCAATTCCACTTAGTTCTCCAAAATGGACACCCAATCTAAAAATCATTTGGCGCTAGCATCGAACTCAAGAGTACGAAACGTCACAATTCCAATGTCGATCTATCGGAATTAAATTGAAGAGTAAGCACCCTGGTCAGTGCATTCGATTTTGATCCTTTAGAAGCGCCAGTGTTAATCCTAGAAGCTGAAAAACTAAAACAATTTTATATTTCCTCTCTAGAGCGAAAAATAAATAATGTTATACAAGAAAAAGTAATATATATTTGTATATTATAAATGAATAGCTGTCAAATCCATGAAAAGCCGTCGTTTAGCGTAATTTTAAGTATACATAAGATTTAGGTATATCGTGAATATATAAAAAATAATATATTTATTAACTACCTTGTTCCTCTGCAGTAGATATTATGCTAAGTTTTCTGTTAGCGGGTAACAATATAATTCTGACAAATATATACTATATTTTGAATTTCTTAATGTGAAATACTTATTAAAAGGCATGTATTTAATTGAAACTCTAATTACTGCTATTGCGCTCCTAAAAAATTTTATTGAACACTCTAATATAATGATTGCGCCTCTTTTTGTCATCCTCAAATAATTCCTATTTTGGGGTCCTAAAAATACTAAATAGTCACCTGCGACGTAGCAAACTTAGATGTAGCGGTTGCTCATAGTTCTAACCTAGAACCCATTTGGTCTGACTAGTTACTGCGACCAACTGTGAGAAATGACCAGAATGAGAAAACGAGGTACAACTATTTAAAAAAAATGTGCATTATTTTCTAATAATGCACATTTTTGCGCAAAAAGTTTTTAGACGTTCATTAATTTGATAATGTGTGTCTATCATTAGAAGCTCAATAAGTTTTTTAGAGGATCAGTGAAATATTTTCCTTTTAATTTTGACAGTTCAACAAGATTTATTGCGTCATTTACGTTGTTGAGCAGAAAAAAAAATTGGAATTTATGAAGTATTAGCAATATCTTTCAAAATGTTTCAGATTGTGCTTAAAAGTATATTACAGTACCCGGCGATAGATATTGCACATCGACCTTTGGAAAGAGACAATCGGCTAATTTCGGCTTCGTAGAGCGTTATCTCTGTCGCACGAAATACAAACAGTCCGGTGTCTATTAGGAGCTGTTAAAACAATTATGATTTGCTTCTTTTGATAATTATTTTTATTCTTTGTATAAAATACAAAAAAGGTAAAGGTCGATGTGCAATATTTATCGCCGGGTACTGTACGTGATTAGGATGCAGCAGTGAGCAAGCGTGGTGAACAATGCTCATTCCTTCTCTACGGGGTCAATTTAAATTATCTAGCGAAACTCCGCAGGCGTGACTGGTATTGATATTGAATCAAACGCAGATAATTAATCAATTCCTTTTACTTTTAAGTTCAGAATTACAAACATACCGAAAGAAAAAATGCGAGAAAGGACACCGCTCCTACACCGCACCGCTCCCTCCCTCCTCGCTTACACATCCACACATACACAAAACAAAACATACAAGCAGGCATATCGCGCCGATTACAGATATGTAAAAACGATAAAGCACATTTTCTCGATCCATACTTCAATTAACAACACTACCAGCAGTCGTTGAACCCTAAGAAAAAAAAAACAAATTATTTTTATTTTATCGTGTTACTTTATATCCCATCACGTCTGCAGTTTCGCCAGCTAATTTTATTTGACCATGTAAAGAAGCCAGCACATCAAGCTACAACAATCTGTCAAATTTCTTTAATAGATTTTCAACTTTATCGCTAAAGCATAAGGTTCAAAGTTGATTGGGAAAATTTGACAGTTTCGGGTAGCTTGATGTGCTGGCGTCAGTACATGACCAGAGATCTTAGTCCTGCATCAGGAAAATCGAAGTCTGAATATTAAATTACAATTCTGTCTTTGATATCATTTTGTTGTTTATCAAAATAATAGTCTTAAAGCGAAAGCGCCAGGGTAGGAAATTATTTTTTTTTTAGGTTTTTGCAATTTGCTTGTCAGTATTAAGTTGTACGTTGATTAATATATGATTCGCGGCCTTAACAAATATGTATTTACAGAATTATAATCATTAAAGTCATTAACACAACTCTCTAAGACCACGTAACCCCAAAGAATGACTATTTCATGAAATCTTGACATTTTGGGATTATACTAACCTAACAAGTTGTATTACTGACTCTAATGATTATGATTCTGTAAATACATATTTGTTACGGCCACGAATCATATTTTGATCGACGTACAACTTAACACTGACCAGCAAATTGCAAAAAACGTAAGAAAATTTGAATTTCGCGGGCTACTTTAGCGCTTCCCCCTTAAGTGAAGTATTTTGATACCCGCTAACGAGCACTCGGCAAATTATGAAATTTATTAACATTAATTAATTATTATTATTTGTTAAGACCTCTCGCTTCATGTCGTGTAAAGAGAAACGTTCATTAAATTACAGTTTGTTGTATTATTCAAAAATATATTCCAATGGCTAGCAGGGGTGTCTAGAAGGGGGTGGGGGGGAGGTCTGCCGAGATGACGCCTAATAGAGAATAGTGTGGAAGAAAAAGATGCTGCGCCGACCACAAAGACAGGGTGAAAATTAAATTAGTGCAGATGTGGTGGATACCGAAATCTAAACACGAAAAAAAGATTTTTTTCTGTGGTCAACGACCCCTGATATTGTTGTTGAATTGAGAAAATTTAAGTATTTTTAAACCGATATTTCAAGCACATAGAATAACAGAGGTCCATGACCCCACAAAAAGCATCAAATTAATTTCTTTTTGTTTTATTATTTTTAAACATTGATACGTTTGCGGAGTTTCTCTAGCTAATTTAATTTGACCCGGTATAAGAGACTGATGATATTTTAAAGATCAATGTTTTACACTTTACAATATCACAAAGCTGGGCATAATAGAAAAATAGAGGCGCATTTTCACTGGTGAGTCTATGTTAGCTGCGCGGTTCATTTGTTTGCCACGTACCTAAACTGCATTGAGCGATGTATTTGCCAAATGAGTTTATGGAAACATAACTTTAATTCCTGCATAATAAAGTTCAGTTTACGCTACAATTTCAAACATGTTTATAACTTTTTCAATAACTCTGAAATCAACTTAATTACTATTAAAATAAAGTTGATATTTGTTTAACTTGAAATAAAATCAATTTGAAACATAAATTTGAATAGACTTTATACGTAGACTGTCTCTTTGGTCTCTAATCGCAAGCGCTACTGCTGAGCATAAGGCCCTGGGTTCGTTCCCAAGTCAGTCAAAGTGTTATTGGATTTTTTTCATCAGGAATTTCTCAGTTACAGCCCTGAGTGTAGATTTGTGCCTGGTTGATGGCAATAGGCTTATCTCCAACGTCATGCACACATACACACCCACACCTACACCCACACCCCCCCCGCAAACACACACACACCCGTCACCCACACCCCCCACACCCACACACACACACACACACCCACACACACCCACACCCACACACATGCACACACCCTCCCTCACACCCACACACACAAACTAATAAAGCAAAATATCCCACTACTGGACAACATAGATGAATCAATATTGACCAATCTTTATTTGTTTTGTCCAGCTTGTCTCATGTTAGTGAAATTTGTATGTTTTTGAATAATATAGACAAATTATACTCATTTCCTTTTATATATCACTAACTAATGATTAAATGTATACAGTGACGATCATTTTTTTTAATCACTTAACTAGTTGCGAAAACTGGCAATACTGGTAAAAAAACTAATGAAAATTGCATGAATCTTGAAAATCCATACTAATATTATAAATTCGAACGTGACTCTGTCTGTCTGTCAGTATGTTGCCTTTTCACGCCTAGGCCACTGAACGGATTTCGATAAAATTTGGCAGAGAGATAGATTGCATCCCGGGGAAGGACATAGGGTAGTTTTTATCCCTATATTTCCACGGGATCCAAACTTACGCGGGTGAAACCGCGCGGCGCTGCTAGTATGTATATAATCGTCACTGTATGCAATATTACTTTTGTATGAAATGGTCAATTTTATGGGTTTTTTTTGTTAAAATCAATTGGTGTTTCATGATAAGTTCAAATAATCCCATTGAATGACTCAATAATTCAATTGGATTAATATGAACTTAGTTGTATTGATGACTTTAATATTTCTGTTATGTCATATTATAATTCTGTAAAATCATATTTGTTACGGTCGCGTATCATATTTAGATCAACATATAACCTGACACCACCCGCAAATTGCAAAATCGTAAGAAAAAGGCTACTCTAGCGCTCTCCCCGGAGATTATACGTAACTACTATTTTCAAAGTTTTTCTTTTGAAGTGAAAACTGCTTTAGCGGCGTTGTACACTTTTTTTGTAATGGGTAAAAATTGTTAAACTCGCGTCAGGACACGTGACCTGATCGAAAATTCGTAAGACGGATGGCCGTAGCCGGTACCGCGCGTGTTTTGTTTATAAGACGATTCACAAAATACACACGTAATTGTTCAAGTTATCACTTTTGTCGGCACTCCCGGAGTGCCACTGTTTTTTTTTGTGTCTATGTTGGTTCTTTCTCTGAAAGTTACCTATACTGTTTTTTTCATGATTATATTTTTACATTAATTGATCATTTTATACTCGAGTACCTACTCTGACCCACCCTAATGAAATTGTATTATAATTATGAAGAACGATCATTATTTTTTATAATTTGTCCAAACCAATTGGATGTCATGTACCAAATTGTCTTTGTACTATTATTTATATGATTAATTAATTAAATATGCTAAGATTTTGTTATCAGACTCATAGGCTAGTTTTAGTATTTATTAAGAAAAGTTTTTTTTTATTATTATTATTATGTAGTGGAGTTTTTTTTTTCAGAAATTGTTAGTATTTGCTAAGGTTTAGTTTGACAACTCATTATTTTTAGAATTATATTGTTATTTTAAGTGGTTGTCACAATTGGTTCTGTGTGTTTGTTGCCGATTTGGAGTATTTGTTTGATGTTCTGTAAAAAGTATTTTTATTAAAAATGAATTTTGTGGTGTATTTTAGATACTACAGACTGCTCTGCCTTCCCCTTTTTGGAATACAGGCGTGGTGTTATGGTTATAAATTAAATTACTCTTTTATGAAAATAAATCAAGGCCTTGCAATGTTGCAACTGCTCATTTTAAATGCAGCACAATTTGCGGCCGAGCATGCCAATTGATTATGAACTTTATTTACAAATTGGTTCAGTTTAGTTTACAATGCAATTACGATAGTTGTCATCTGTTTCTGAAATGAGTTTTTTTGTAGCATGTTTTTGAAGTTAATGATTGTGTGAGTAGATGTAGCAATAATATTAATTGGTTTTGTACTAACGTGGAGTATAAATATGTATTTGACAAAAAAAAAATCTTTCTTTTTGCGACTTGCTTATCTATTTTTACCTGACTACGGCGATGCCAACAGGAAGGGTTATGTTTTAGCATTTGGTGTCGAATTATATTGTTAAAATTATACAAGCAATACTATTTATTTTTTAGGATAATATTTCGAATTAAGCAAATATTCCTAATCGGTCAAAAAGGGCGAAATACGTTGCTAGTGTGATCGTTGTTTTTTTTTATGAAAATTTTATTTGGAAAAAGTTTCTATCAACCTGTAATAATTAATAGAATTTAATCAATATTTTACTTGTTTTATAATCACAAAAAAAATGTTGTTTCTTGTAAATGGTTAACCATATTGGTAATTAAGATGAAGTAGTTAGATCTGTTGATTTTGTTTAATTAAATCTAGAGTCTGAAATGATTTAATTGAAACTTGTGTCGTTTGTAACTTTGAAAATAAATATACTTTCACTGCTGGAATAATGGGCCTATAATAACATATGTAGGTACAGACGCCAGCACATAAAGCTACCCGAAACTGTAGTTTTCCCAATCAACTTTGAACCTTATGCTTTAGCGATAAAGTTGAAAATCTATTAAAGAAAGACAGATTGTAGTAGCTTGATGTGCTGGCGTTTGTACCTATAATTTAAATAACGAGGTTTTCATGAAAATTGACGCCAGTTGGCGCCACTTTGACAAGAGGTCTTCCATTTCCACAATAAATATAAAATATATGGTGACGTTTATCATTCGTTCAACAATCAGTCACGACAAAAAAAAATTGTCGCTTTGACACTTGACAGGTTCGGACAGGGATTTGACGTTTCATTGCTGACATCTAGTGAACGTCATTTCAGAAAATCTTCATTAGCTAAAAGGCCGGACATAATTATATGGAAAGTTTCTTTTTGACGAAGGTTTGCAAGTTTTTTTTTTTGTGTTTTCAACCTCATCGACACACAAATATTTTATTTTATTTTTTGTATTTAACTATTATCAACAATACATCAGGACGCGCTGTTCCTAACTACAAATTTTATCTTGAAAATACATATAAATGTTTATTGTGATGTGTATTTTAATACCAAATGAGCGTTTTTATAATCGAACCATCTTTGATTGCTCCATTTTTCAGCGTTATATACTTTCGTTACGTACGTTATGTTTGGCTTGTTTGCCAAAAGATAAAAAATATTAAATATTTGTGTTAATATATTTAAAAAAAATGTTTCGAAACAGCGCGTACCCCAGTATATTATTTTTATATATTTCATTTACTCTGAGTAGCCCATATTTTCTCAAAGTATCTTAAGCCCTGAATGCAATGAATTTAGTTAACAATATGTATTTTGTCATTTATATAAATGTATTCGTTTTGTTATTGCGTTACCGCCATTATAACAAAACATAACTGTTTAGGAAATTTATTAAAAATATAAAGTTAATCAATTTTTATTGTTTTATTTAATTTTTACTTCGTTGGTCTAGCGGTCGCAAGCTCTAATGCTGAGAACGAGGTCCTGGGTTCGATTCTCGGATCGAGTAAAGTGTTATTGGGTTTTTCCATATGGAACTCCTCAGTCAGCCCGGAGTCTGAATTTGTACCCGTTTGATCACATTAGGCTCCCCCCGCGTGCAACATTGCACGCTCCGCGACAGGCGCTCCGACTCGTGACGGTTTTTAGCGCGAACACAAAGGGATACGTTCAGGATAATAAAATACTTTTTGTCTTTTTTGTACAAAAACTGTTGTTTCCATCAAGTTCAAAATTATTTTCCTAGAAAGTCCTTATAAAGTTCTACTTTTCAGATTTTTTTCATATTTTCTAAACTTATGGTTCAAAAGGAGGGGACATACATTGTTTTTTACTTTTGGAGCGATTATTTCCGAAATTATTGACATTATCAAAAAATGATTTTAGTAAACCCCTATTCATTTTTAAATTCCTTTCCAACTATATATCACACGCTAGGGTTGAAATTAAATAAAAAATCATTTCCCACTTTACATATAGGGGGGCTACCCTAATAAAACATTTTTCCAATTTTTATTTTACCACTTTGTCGGCGTGATTGATCTACATATTGGTACAGGTCACAGAGATTAAGCGAGGACGGACAGACATGGCGAAACTATAAGGGGGTTAGTTGACTACGGAACCCTAAAAAGGAGCAAGCTCGAACCGGAACCCATTTGATGCGAGAAGCACAGAACCGGTCGAAGTGGAGGTGCTTGGGGGAGGCCTATGTCCAGCAGTGGACGTCTTTCCGCTGAAATGATGATAAAGGAGCAAGCTCGGGTAAAGGTAAGGGCCTGTGCACACCACGTTTTAAAACGCGCCGTCGACGCGCGTTTTAGAAACGTGCGTCGACGGCCCGTTTTTATCCTACATAGCAGTGCCTGCCAGTATCTGGCTAAGAAAGAAAGAAAATACATTTATTTAGCACAGACTAAGAGACACACAATACACCAGATGGTTAGATAATAGTCGTACATCAGATAAAAATAAAAAGTGCAAAGTCCGATGTAAGAAATTAGCAGGAAAGTGTGCCTGCCTTACGGCTGCGCCAAAAACTGACTCGCGTGCGTATCGCGTCTGTATCGCTACAATCGCGCGTCAAAGGCGCGGCGGCCCGTCTAAAAATACGTGGTGTGCACAAGCCCTAAGGTATTCAAGAAATAAAATTCACAAATGTACAGTAAATAAAAAAATATAATGACAAATTAGTTGACAAAATTTCAAATATTTACAAAAACCAACCATTTACTCAGATATACCAATAAATTAGATTTAACACAAATAACTTTCATAGAATGGATAGGTACAAGTTTTTTTAAAACAATAATAATCATTATGTACCGTCGATCAAGTAACACTTGAAGTACAAAAATCGCTTTTACTGCTACGTGATAAGGACGCTTTTGACGGTTAACTGTACATAAGAATATTACTGTCAAAACCAGTTACATATTTCTTTTTTACATATTTACGTCAGTTGTTTGAACACAAAATGACACATTAAAAAACAATCGATTCACAACTGAATTATACGCCATAAAATTGAAAAAAAAAGACAATTATTACATTCTATCTCCCTTATATAATATATTTTTTCTAACACAGGCGAAGGAATTGAATTTGCTTGTATAATGGTTTATTACGCGATCAAAATGAAATTTCACGCGATCTAGTATTTACTTATATGTATTCTTATTTTAACCGCACAATAAATATATTTTGTTAAAACGACCACTAAACTGAATTAGGACAACATCACTTCTAGACATTTGTGACAATTTCTAATACAACAGTGCAATATTTTAATATTAACAAGATGATAAAGCATTTCGACATCAAACCACGGCTAGGCAACGCCTGCCGAGGTCAGTTCATGGATGGGTGGGTGGTTCATGGTGGGATATCGCGACCCTGAGTTACGTTTTTAATTTTAAATCATCTTGTTATTATTATCAGTTTTCTAATATACGTTATAACACGAATAACATTCATTACAAGTGGTCCAGTGCGTAGTCTAAAAGATAGATACAGATGTGTAATATTTATTTTATTAAGAAAATTATAGGTATTGGCAAAAACGGTTCGACAAAATTGGTTGAAAACCGCAGAAATTTAAAGTCACACACAAACATAACATCACGCGGTAAGGCATAGGTGAGGTATGACCAGTTGACCACCAGTGCCGGATTAAGACTACTTGGTGCCCTAAGCAATCCACGCCCTTGGGCCCTCCTATCCACTAGATGCCTCGTATTTTTTCTAAATAATCGACGAACGGTTTGTAAAGATTGGCGCAAGTCTCTTAGACGATCACACTGCCACGCATCACGCAGATAACGCACTCACGCGCGTGATTTTTTACATACAAATTCAATAAAAACGCACTCACGCGCGTGGAATGTTGCTCCGTTCCCCGCACACCGCTGCGTGATAATCGCCTAAAGTGACTTCCGGGTCTTATAATATCTTGCTGACAAATGCCTTTCATGTGCTAGCAAATTTTTTTCGGTGCTATTTATTGTGCCACCGAGACGTGATGCCCTAAGAAATTGCTTAATTTGCTTATCGGTTGATTCGGAACTGACGACCACACATGTCAAGCTATAATTTTCCAGTATACAAGCTGACTTCTATACAATGCACGGTCAGCTAAAACTGGAAATGTATATGTCGTCGTGTGTAGGTAGGTATACCTAAATTTCGCCAATTTGTTTAAGTCCCATGTGTGTAATAGAGGCGAGGTTATTGCCATTAACCACAAATCCAGACAAAGTCATGGCCGAGAATGAATGGTTCATTTCGATTCAATTTGGTTTGTTACCAAGTTGAAAGGCGAAATTATTCCAGAAGATAGAAACATACCAAGGCTGTTTAGAAGTCATAAAATAAATAAATATTACACACCTAACACCCATACACGTGCAAAAATATTTTTGTTGGAAATTTTTTTCTTTACATTTTTCTTAAAAATTCAACACTTACGTTATGTACTTACAAACGCCTTTTGCTATTAATATATTATATAAATAAATGTATATACGAACTTTTTGTTTTTCATTACAAATATATTATATTTTTGAAGCGCGATACATTTAACGATTGGACTTAGAAAGCGAGTTTTTTTTTTGTATACAGGACGTTTAAATATTGCGACATTAAAAGGCATATACAGGATGGTCATTTACTCAAAATACCTGCGAAGTTCGGACCGGCCATAATTCGTCAGCCATTTTGTAAAGGTACAGGTATTCTTTACTATTTATAAATCGTATTTCAGTATATTTTGCTAAAAATATATATTAGGTATTATTTCTTCGTTGCAGTTTTATCGTAACATAAGTTTGTCCCATTCACACATTGTCACAGAAACTGCGTAGGGTGGCGTACACAATTATCGTCCAAGACCAAGAAATTAATATTTTAATATTTTTTAAATGTAATATTTATTGATACACAGTCAATAATTGCCTACGTCATGCCTCTAAGTATAATATCATAGCACTTTTAACTACAAAACAATTTTACTACTTTATACCACATACAGAATATTATTATGAAAACATTTTCTGCATACGGAATTCTGACAAGCGTTTTTCCGCATACGATTTTAAAAACATTTGCTATGTAGTTTCAAAGTGCTGTATTCGTCAAATAAACTTTATTTTACTGTAAAACATTTGTATTATCAGCTTAAAAACAGAGCTAACATACTTAATTTAAAGATTCAAGTACTTCAGACCTATTTTAAGAAAATTTCTTTTTTCTTTTAAGAATTACCCATTTTTTATTATTATTATGAGGAGTTTAATTGAAATTCCTCACAGATTTACATCTCTTATGTTGTTAGCATCTGAAGCACTCTAAGAAACCCTGGACATAAAAAATAAATAAATGATAAATGCATGGATATAGCCAGATTGGGGTGTCTCACTTTATTATGGTAATAGTCTTTAACCACGTTTAAATTGATCATATATATCCAGAATTCTGGAAACTGAGCGGAATCGGACCCATCCGGAAGTTCCAGATGGCCAAAAATCCCCATACGGAATTCCGGATGCGATTTTCTTTGATGAAAAATTAGAGTCTTAATAACGTATTAACTCTCACAGAGAGGATGCCTGTGTCCCAGTGGGAACATTATAGGTTTTCATTGAGATTTTTTTTTTCTAGTATTTCCACGAAAGTTTCAGAGGGTCCGTTTAAAAATGGCCGATTCTCCCCATTCTGGCAACATCCATGGATGGAATGGAGGCGTCGGCTTTGTATTAACATTTTTACTTAATATCCCACTACTTTATTTATTTATAATATTTATATTTTAAAAGTTCTTAACGCCACGGATTGGACATAAAAAAAAACAGTTTTAAAATTTCCTGTGTACTGATGGAAATTATTTCAATGAATAATTATTATGTGCTAGGTTTGTAATAGCAGTTCCAAACCAGATTTTTATTTATTATTTGTACAATATGGCCGAAGAATCGTGTCCGGTCTGAACTCTTGCGCATGTACTCCCACTAACACTCGCCTCATGTCACCATTTGGTTCCAAAAAATTATTATTGCGCATGCGCAGCTTACTGCGCGATGTTCGGACCAGACAAGATACATCAACCGCACTGTATGTAGATTATATTTTTGTTTATTTTAGCAATTTTTTTTTGTTAAGTAGGTTTCTTGTAATCCAATCCTGGGTCGTTAATCACAATTTAGTTTAGCGGCGACATGTAGGTGATATCGTCCCAAGGGTGACGGTATAGCGGCTGTTTCATGCGCTTCTGGTCGAGGTAGTGGCCAACAAGACCGATGGTGCGGCCTAGCACGAAGAGAGCGTTGATCGAGCCCATTGCGATGTAGTTGTTACCTTCCTCCCTGTTGAGAGAAAAAAAGATTCATTTAGTTTCTTGTAATTTTTACATAACATAAGATCACGCATCAACATCAGAGAGGCCAGTCTCCTAATTTTAAGAACTTTAGCAGTTTCATCTCAGTCTGAATAGAATAGAATAAAATACTCTTTATTATGTACACCATATTAAATTACAGACACAAATATAGAAACTGTACAAAGGGTGACACAATGGGCGGTCTTATCGCTAAGAGCGATCTTTTAAAGACAACCTTAGGATGGATTTAAAAAGGGGAAGGACAGACAAATACTTGTAGGTAGTCCGTGGTGTACCATTTACATAATACAATAAATACACACATAAAGTATATTATACTAATCTAAATAAATATATAAACATACATATAAATATATCCATATAATAATAAACGTGAAACAGGAGCAAAGAAAATATAATGATGTTGTTTAAGAAGAGAGGAAGTGCTTTATTATCATAATTTTAAACGTGGACAAAGATTGAGCGCGCCTTACTGACACGGGCAAGTCATTCCATAACCGTAATGCTTGAACAGTAAAAGATTTGTCATAAAAACTGGTGCACAAGGGTTGCCAACTCTCGAAAGGATCAACCCGGGAGAATTTAAAAAAATCGAGAGAAGTTGAAAGAATATGTTAATTATTTATAAATTTATATTTATTTTGCTTTCAAGCAGCATCTAAATTATTTGACGGTTTTTTTACCACAAAATCATAAAAGTTTTTACATGGCAAATCGAAGTTTGTTAGTATTTGTAACTCTGCTTTTACTAAAGAAATATTCATCCGGTTTCTTTCCTTGCTCCATACTTGTTCCATCATAATTACTGAATACATGCTCGCAAGAAGTACATATTAGAGACAGGAATGGAAAGAACAAACGACCGCGATGAGTAGCGATGGATGCATATCATTTTAGAAAAACCGGAGAAATTATTGCACCCCGGGAGGTCGGGAGGTTGACCATTTTTACCGGAGTCTCCCGGGCAATCCGGGAGAGTTGGGAACCCTAGGTGCAATGCATCTCTAGTCTCAGGTCTGAATCTGTCAAAAACATCTCTCATTTTCCTACATTTTTGACATTGATCGTCGATGAGATTGCGGCCAGATTTTTAATGTTTTTAATTACGGGTTGAGTCCCGTAATTAAGGGGCTTACATGACCTAAAGCGCGGTCACTGTCGGACTGCATAGAAAAGAAAGAGAAGCGCGATGACACAACGCTGGTAATTTATTGCAAAATATGAAGCAATTATTTATTACAAAAAAATAACAAAAACAGGAACATAGTCATCAACTGGGGACTAATGCAGACTGGGTTGCTACTGAGAAATTACTGATGGGAGAACCCAATAACAGTTTGCACTTTATGGGAGTCGAACCCAGGACCTCATGCTCACCAGAAGCACTCAAGCGATCAATAGATTAACGAGGTAGCTGTAATTATTATTGGGGCATGAAAAAAATGTATCGAACACAATCTTCTTTTTGACAATGACTCCTTTTCAGGTTTTTTTCAATTACATTTTGTATTTTAAAAACACATTACCTTTTTTTTTCAGGATGGGAAGTCATCAAATGACCCCTCCCGCTCTGGGTGGAGCGGAAGGGAGTGTCAGACTCTTACTGACTAAAACCCACCCGTGTTCCTTCCTTAGCCCTTTATGTTCCGGGCCAGCGGTAACCCTTTCGGACAATCCCGCTGACCCGGCAGGCTTCGGCCCTGACGGGCCCCTTCGGTTGATGCTGACATCTCTTTGAGGCGCGCGTGGAACACGTACGCTTGTCCGGCACGGGTCTGGTCCTGATCGGACGGTGAGCTACCCATTACTCTCCGCCCGCAGGCCCGCGCCTACGGTGGCCGGGAGTCGTCGCGCGGCTCCAAAATAAAAAAAAATCTAGTACTCACTGCGTGAACAGCTGACAGTGACGGAACATGTCGACCATGGCGGCGGCGACGATGCCGTCCACGTTGAGGATGAGGTTGGGCTTCTTGCGCGTCGTGATGGCTTCCACGTCCAGCGCGTAGCGCGTCACCGGCCACGCGGGCCAGCGTGACGTCACGTACGCCTTCAGCTCACGCACTCGAGAGTCAGGGTTGTTGATTGATTTTACTCTGCGGGGAGATAAGAAGGCATAATATAAACACACAATATCCAAGTACTTCGCGTCTGTTAAGTTTTGCTAGCTAATTGAATTTTACCATGTATATGTCGCCGTATGATTGTGAACACGGTTAGTTTATAATCTATCTCGCGAGATTGTACACTGACGATAAATTGTGAACTATACGATACTACTAACAATATAACGTATTCATTTTCGATAGTTCATAATCTCTCCATGTTAAACCGTGAAATTGTGAACGAATCTGCACTTACCGACAGGGTTCACAATCTGTCCGATTTCATCACGCGTAAAGTTGTGAACCGTCCCTGATTTGGCGGTCTTGGCGGTAGCCGAATTGGTCGCAGTAACTAAGTCGGGGCACGCCGACCAAATGGGTTAGAACTGTGACCAATCGCCACTTCAAGTTAGTCGCAGTTACTTGGTTATTTAGTATTAACCCAAGGCGCGATCCGTCGCATGCAATTTTGACACCAGTTCACAGTTTGACGGTTTGCCGTGAATAGATTATAAACTATAGAAAAATTGCTATGTTTGTTGTAGTTCACAATTTTTCGATAGTTTATAATTTCGCGAGATAGATTATAAACTAACGACGGCAAATCATACCGTTAATTTTTAGGGTTCTGTACCCAAAGGTTAAAAACGGGACCCTATTACTAAGACTCCGCTGTCCGTCTGTCACCAGGCTGTATCTCATGAACCGTGATAGTTAGACAGTTGAAATTTTCACAGATGATGGTATTTCTGTTGCCGTTATAACAACAAATACTAAAAACAGAATAAAATAAATATTTAAGGGGAGCTCCCATACAAGAAACGTGTCTTTCGGCATTTTTGCTTGTGGTAAGGAACCCTTTGTGTCCGTGGCCAGTTTTTATTAATATCGACATTAATTTGTAGTGTCTTGTGTACATATTGTGATCTACAAATAAAACATATTTGAATTTGACGATGTTCACAATTATACGGTGACATATACAGCAAATTTTGATACACATTTATAACCAAATGATCGATTTGCGAACACGTACCTATGACCGATGCCCATAATGAGTTCTCCCTTGGCCCGCTTCTCGTTGACGAACTCCTGCGGGTGCTGGCCGCGGTCGTAGGCGGCGCAGAAGTCCAGCGCCGCGCGGTCCAACGCTCCGCCGAAGCGGTCGCCCTGCGGACACTCGTGGTTAGTAACGTACTAGGGTGCTAATTGACACTGGACGTCAATTTTTCGTTTTGTACAAAGAAGTTGGAAGAAGGTAAGATGGTCAATGTGCTTATCAATAGAAATCCACTAGAAATTTTAATTACCTTATTATTGCAATAATATATGATTCATTTATGCCGTTGATTTTGAAAACAACCAAATTGTAAAGTAATGCTTCATTCATTTGTTAATTTTTTTTATCTGTGTCTTTCAATCAAAGTGAATCAATTTGGTTGAACCGTGTTAAGCAGTTTATAATTCTGAATACAGCGTTGAAAATTTTAGTCGTATATTAAAAAAAAAAGTTTACGTTTCATACATTTTAACCGCGTAAGTATTGCAATTAAAACCAGGGATTTGAAACGTTACTCAAAATAACGATACGCGTAGTTCCAGTATCGATAATTTGTACCGTTCCACCAGGATTGTAACAAAATTAATTCCTTGGCTATAACGATACTGACAAACGGAACGAAATCTTAAACTATTCATTAACAATATGATCAATATATCATTATTAGTATAACGATATAACATCATTATTCATTTCGATACTCAACTTTGCCAGGTTCATGACGATGACGAAAAAGACGAAACAGTATGAAGAATAACGTTACAAATGAATCTGTAACGTTATTACAAGCGGATAAGCTTAATGTTACTGATACCTACAACGTTACTTACAATATTGTTTTACAAAAATGATATTCTATAAAATTTTCTTTTTGTAACGTTTATTGCAAGTAGGTTTTAGTATTGTTACAAATGGAACACAAATGGATAATATTAGTGGTAACGGAACGAAATTCATTTTAAGTCCCTGATTGAAACAGCTGATCTTTTTTTATAACCAATTAAATATTTCAACGGCTGGATTCAGAATCATGTGTTGAATTCACGGTTATATGGGGCATTGATGTCTTTAACACCTTGTATTGACTTTAAAATGACATTGAGTGATGGATAATCTTCGTGATTATGTATTTTGTCACTTACAATGGTCAACAGTCCGCTGACTACAGAAGATATGAGGTCCTTTCCGGCTCTCGCGGTGACCATGGTGTTGTGGGCCCCGGACACTGCGGGGCCATGGTCTGCGGTCACTATTAACACGAGCTCGAAGAACTTTGACGCCCATTCAGGGAGTTCGCGTTGGAACCTATAACGAGAGAAAGATTATTAACTCATTTACTGAAGAAAAAGTGTTTGAAAACCTATTGCGGTCACACAGAAAAACTTATTGCGGTTCATCGGATACAGGGGGCTTACTCTCCAAACTAATTTTAATTCCAATGAGATGTCAATATGATTACAATGTTAATTTTACAGTCACGTGATTCGGTACTCTTGAAAACAACATTGTCAACAATTACCCCACGCCAAGCCCGAACCCAATTCCACTTAGTTCTCCAAAATGGACACCCAATCTAAAAATCATTTGGCGCTAGCATCGAACTCAAGAGTACGAAACGTCACAATGAGGGTTTTCGTGAAAATTTACGACACCAGTTGGCACCACTGTGACAAGAGGTCTTCCAATATAAAATATATGATGACGTTCATCATTCGATTCATTCATTCGTTCATCCTTCAGTCATGACTAAAGAAAATATAGCGACGGCGAAGTGCCAATAACTCCTAACTGACAAAGTCAAAAATTTACACATACTGGATAAAAACGTTCAAAAATAGACACGTTGTTTTAGTTGGGAGGTAAAATGTATTTCCACATTTTAATTGAATGTTGTTGTAATAAAAATACACTTTGCGATTTCACTAAAACATGCGAATAACGCCTTTAAATTCAAAACGAAAAAAAAGTGAATTTCTCAAAAAAAAATCAGTTAGGAGGTATTGGTACTTCGCCGTCGATAGGCTCTTTGACAGATGTCTGGACCTGACGTGTCAGTGCTGCCACCTAGCGAACGTCATTTCAGAAAACCCTCATTCCAATGTCGATCTATATGAATATATCTATATAAATATGTATATATCTCAGTCAGCAGTTCGTTTGCGAGTTTACTAGCGTTACGCGAACGGTGATTCTTTGGTTATTTTTTTTCGTAATTCAAATAATTGAAAAAAATTTACTCCAAAACGCGGAGCCGATAAAGATATATGCAGACATATATATATATACATACAGATGGAGCTAAAGAAGTCTCACTTCAGTCCTGTGGTCATAAGTCACACTCGCTTTTTTATTATTTATTGTTAGTCTATTAGTTTATTATTGATGACAGTCAGAAGGACGAGCGGGCGGCCGTGGAGGTGGGTTACGATGGCGATGCTTACCATAACAAGCTGATGGTGCCGCCGACTCCCAGCTGTCTCTCCAGCACCTGACTGATAGGTACTCCGCAGTACGTCAGCTCGTTCCCTCTCTCGTCGCAGATTGTACTGATGAAGGCGGCTGGTTTCCTGATGATGCCAAGTTTCTGGAAGATGGAGAGGATATTTAAAAGACGATTATGGTATGAAATAGAAAAGCTTTTAATTGTTTCGTTAAAGAACAATTCCATCTACACATTATAAAAAAGCGACATCATTCAGATCTGGACGTTTTGCCGTTTTCTTTTCTCTCTTTATGAATTTGTAAGAAACTAACTGCCAAATAAATTATCCGGGACTTATCTGGGGATAGTAAAACATGAACTATACAATAATGAACTATACAAATAAATAAAATTTAAATTTCTTATTGTAGTGTCTTAATAACAGCTTTGAAAGTAAATACGTTTTTTAAAATTTTTGTCTGTCTGTCTGTTTGTTCCGGCTAATCTCCGAAACGACTGGACTGATTTTGAAGGGATTTTCACTGGCAGATATCTGACGTTATAAGGAGTAACTTTTATTTTAGAAAAAGAATTAGGGATCCGCGCAAAAAAAACGAAAACCCATGAAATCCAATTTGTTTTTCGACAAGCACGCGAACACGGCTAGTAAATATAATAAACTAGCTGCATCCCGCGGTTTCACCCGCATATGTGTCGATATCGTAGGAATATCGGAATAAAGTATCCTATGTGGTAATCCTGGTTGTAAACTATCTATGTGGCAAATTTCATACAAATCCGCTCAGCCGTTTATTCGTGAAGAAGTAAGAAACATACAAACACACTCACAAACTTTCGCCTTTATAATATTAGTGTGATACTCACTCTAGCCCAATCGTAGTCCATGGGTACTTTGGGAGGCTCCACCTCCTCCTTTACGATGATCTTGCCTTCCTTCACCAGTCTCAAGTACACCTGTTGAAAAAAAAAAAATTTAATTAGAAAAATTTCCATCTTTCTAGCACGGCGGGCTGTGCTGGGGCGGTTGCTGCAGGTGAGGAAAACCTTTGGGAGGAGCCGCGCTGTGCCCTCGTTTCAGAAGTAGACAATGACCTATCGCTGCCGGCCATGGTCGAGTCGATGGTCGGATCTTGTTTGGCAGTCGCTCCATGTAAAATACTGGTATTCAGCTGCATCCGGTTAGACTGGAAGCCGACCCCAACATAGTTGGGAAAAGTCTAGGCAGATGATGGTTATCTTGTTTGAAAATATTAGAAAACTTATATTGGGCAATGATTTATCGCCGATATTGATACCATCATCATCATATCAGACGAAAGACGTCCACTGCTGGACATAGGTCTCCCCCAAGCACCTCCACTTGTTGATATTACTATAATATTGTTACGAGCTTGGGGTTCATGACTATAAAAACTGCCGATTTAATAACAAAAAAATGACACTTTGATCAACAACACTAATAACAACTCAAAACACACTAATTATGAAACACAATTATTGCACTACTGATCGCTTTAAGTCGCACTTGAAGATCGCTTTCCATTTTATCGCTTGTATCCAACACTATTGTGTCTCGCGGCCCACACCGGCCTTATATAGTGCCACAGAGCTACTATATAAACATCTAGAATGTTCGAGTACACACCGGTCCCGACTGACCCGATGTCGATAGTTCTCGGAATTTCTAGGACCTTGACCCTACTAGTTCTGCTACCCGATACTAGATGGCGCTAGTGGTAACTAATGTCACCATGTACCAGGCATCAATTGTGGCGCGCAACAATATAACCAGTATCTCACCTTATTAACAGAGTTGCCGAGTGTGTCGAAAGAATTCGGCACTTCAGCTCCATACGCTTGGAGCGCCGCGTTCTTAGCGACCGCCTTCTCCATAGCAGAGCCGGCGAGCGAACCCGCGTGACCGAACTGTACTTCTGACGTGAACATGTCTGTGGGATAAAAGTAAATTTCGAGTCAAATTAATGGTTATTTAGGACTGGTCAAATAAGAAGGTAGGAATAGTCGATTGTACAGACGACAGCACATCAATCTACAACAATCTGTCAAATGTCTTTAATAGATTTTCAAATTTATCGCTCACGCATAAGGCTCAAAGTTGATAGGGAAAATTTGACAGTTTCGGGTAGCTTGATGTACTGGCGTCTGTACTATTAAAGCATATAAGAAGCCATTTTACCCTGAGACGTTTATATCCACCCAAGCCACAGGCGAATGAGGATAGTTAAGTCGAGGGGTAAAATGGCTCGTTTATGCCCGAGTTATACACTCGGCTTTTCACTCCGATTGCGAGTAAATGAAACAAGTTTAAGTATATAACAGGATTTTTACTGTTCAAAAATGTTGCAAAATTGATGAAGATACAACCTGAAACTGACCTGAAAGTTGGAAAAAAGAACCGGGATGGTGTAATGAGGGAAAGAGAGGAAAAGGACCTGTTAAAAAAAACAGTGGCACTCCGGGAGTGTCGACAGAAGTGAAAACTTGAACAATTACGTGTGTGAATCGTCTTATAAACAAAACACGCGCGGTACCGGCTACGGCCATCCGTCTTACGAATTTTCGATCAGGTCACGTGTCCTGACGCGAGTTTAACATTTTTTACCCATTATAAAAAAAAGTGTACAACGCCGCTAAAGAAGTTATCACTTCAAAAATTTGACACTGACCTGAAAATTGCAAGAGAACGTAAGAAAAATGAACTTCGCGGCCTGCGCCAGCGCATTTACCTTAAACACGTGTGCAAGAAGTGTACTCACCGGAACAGGTGCCGATGCACCAGGCGACGATCGGTTTCTTGATCTTCCCGTCGCGTATCGCCCTGCACACGTGGTACTCCTCAACCCCCCCCACTTCGCCGAGGAGGACCAGCATTTTTACGTTGGGGTCGGCTTCGTACCTGTGGATAGGAATGGAGATTATTTTAAATTTTTTATTTAACAACGTTGCCCCAAACTAGGAATTACTCCTGTATCGTGGGTGCGTTTACAAACATTTAAATTCACATACACAAACAGCCAGACCCGGAACAACTACCTGTAGGCAATACAAATATTTGTTCCGTGCGGGAATCGAACCCGCGACACGCAGCGCAGCAGCCGATCGCTCAGCCACTGCGCCAACCGTGTCGTCAAGGTCGGTTTTGACAAGGTGTAATTTAAATAACTGAAAACGTGAAAGGGGTCATTGTATTTCTCACTATAGGCCGGCCGTTTAACTGGGACGTTGCCTGAGGTAGCTGCGCGGTGCGGGAGGGGGTGATTTTTTTTTATTGCTGTATGGGCTGATTGGACCTCGATTACGCCTGATGGAAAGCGATGGACGACGTCTATGATGGAACCAGCGTGCCCAGAAGATGCCAAGGCACTGGAACTGCTATGCATCGACGAAACTCAGCAGTCTGCTTGACGCCGGACTCCGGTGGGAGGGTGGTCGCTAACCAGGTGATAGTTGTCAGCTCCAGTTGAAAACCAGCGTGAGGCACCAGTTGCCTGGCATTTTTGCTGAACTGGGCCTTTTTGGCGCAGCCGTGAGGCACACATTCCTGCTAATTTCTCACATCGGACTTTGCACTTTTTATTGTTATCTGATGTACGACTATTATCTGACTATCTGGCGTATTGTGTCTTTTAGTCTGTGATAAATAAATGTAAATAAATGTGTTTCCAAAGGTCGATGTGCAATATTCATCGCCGGGTACTGTAATAAGTCTATAATGTTCCCACTGCTGGGACACAGGCCTCCTCTCTGTGAGAGGGAGTGGTCCGTAATCCACCACGCGGGCCCAGTGCGGGTTGGTAGATGTCACATGTCTTAGAATGTTTGGTTCTAGGACATGCCGGTTTCCTCACGGTGTTTTGCTTCACTGTTTTGAGAGCAGTGGTGATGAAATAATTTAAACAAATTTTTTTTTGTTTGTGATTTCTGTGTTTGTCCCATAGTGCAAGTTGTTCAGTTCGATGGTCTAAAGAACCTCTTGAAGTTTTTCGGGTAAATTTTTGAACACATTATATTATAAAAGCACTAGCTTCTGCCCGCGACTTCGTCCGCGAGAAATTTCTTGTTACTCCGACCCACCCCGTCGCATCGCATCGCCTGCCCGCGCTATTACTTCGTTTTTTTTGCTTAGCGTTCTTTCTTTTTTCTTTTTGCTCGGCTCCTAAAGGTCATAGCGTGATGTTAAATAGCCTATAGCCTTCCTCAAGAATTGGGCTATCAAATGCAAAAATATTTTTTCAAATCCGACTGGTATTTCCAGAGATTAGCGCGTTCAACCAAACAAACAAACTCTTCAGCTTTATAATATTAGTATAGATATTTACCTCAGCAAGTGATCAATGAAGGTGGTCCCGGGGTACCGGTCGCCGCCGATGGCGACGCCCTCGCACACGCCGTCTGCGTCTTTGGAGATAATGTTGTTGAGCTCATTGCTCATGCCGCCAGAGCGGGACACGTAGGCCACGCTGTGGGAGGGAGACAGACATTCATAAAAGTAACGAACAAAAAAGAGAAATGTTAAATATCTAATACGTCACGCCTGTCGTTCTAAACTCTGTTCAAACTTATGTTTCAAATTAAACAAATATCAACTTTATTTTAATGGTGATTAAGTTGATTTCAAAGTGAACTATGAAGAAGTTATAAAAATGTTCAAAAGTTATAGCGTAAACTGAACTTTATTGTGTAGGATTTAAAAGTTATTTTTCCATAAATTCATATTTACCAAAAATGGTTGGCGTATACAAAGATTTCCACCCCATTTAGCCTTGATGCCCTATGATTCTTTCCCCTTTTCTTTTTATTTTTTTATATATAGATTTCACGTCTGTTAGCTTATATAGAGGTATGAGGAACAGAGTGTAAAGTTCACTCATACTCTATAGAAAAGGGAGGATCCTCCGACCAGACGGGTGTTGTCTGGCGGGCAACTGCCCGATGATTCATGTCGGGCCGTTGTATCTATGATAGTTGCGCGGTAAACTCTACTTGCGAGATGCAGGATTATGCGTGACGTCACTCTAATAAAGTGAATATGACATACCTGCCGGGTCTGTACAGTTTGCTGTCAATGATGTTATCGATCATGCCAGCCGTGTTGCCGATCTTGAAGCATCCTGGTTTGATACCACCCACGGTAGCCGGACCGATCACGTTTACCTGCAAGGAAACAAAGATTCATCATCAAACTCGAAACTCAAAGCATTTATTTCAATTAAACCATTTACAGGCACTTTTGAATTGTCAAGAAGTCGATCAGTCAGAAAATATGAAGCTAGTTGCCCATTCCAAAGCGTAGGTATCTATGGAGAAGAACGGGCAAGAAACTCCATACACATCGTCAACATCATCATCAATTCCGCTGAAAGAAGTCCACTGCTGGACATAGGCCTCCCCCAAGCACCTCCACTTCGACCGGTTCTGTGTTTCTCGCATCCAACGGGTTCCTGCGGCCTTTACAAGGTCGTCGGACCACTTTGTGGGAGGCCTTCCAACGCTACGTCTCCCGGTACGCGGTCGCCACTCCAGAACCTTTCGGCCCCATCTGTTCTGCGAGCAATGTGCCCACTGCCACTTAAGTTTGGCAATTCTTCGGGCCATGTCGGTTACCTTGGTTCTCCTGCGGATCTCCTCATTCCTAATTCTATCACACAGGGAAACTCCAAGCATTGCCCTCTCCATTGCCCTTTGGGTGAATTTCCGACAAGGTAACATTTTTCAATGAAAAGGTTCTAAATATTTGCAATGAAATTTGAACTTTGTCATTTACGACATTGAGTTTGTGGTTGCAAAACATGAATTTAAGATTCTAGATAAAAGTTTAATGAGGGTTTTCGTGAAAATTTACGACACCAGTTGGCACCACTGTGACAAGAGGTCTTCGAATATAAAATATATGATGACGTTCATCATTCGATTCATTCATTCGTTCATCATTCAGTCACGACTAAAGAAAATATAGGCTCTTTGACAGATGCGTGGACCTGACGTGTCAGTGCTGCCACCTAGCGAACGTCATTTCAGAAAACCCTCATTGAATTGAATATTACTTACACCACGTGTGTCAGCCAGTTTGATGATCTTCCTTGTCATGTTCTCAGGGATACCTTCGGCGATGATGACAATAGTGTTGATCTGGGGATGCTGCATAGCCTGTAACACGATAATAAAAAAGTTAATAAAAAAATAACTTACGATGGAGAAGAATTTTAACGTTTTTCAAAGAGGGAATAAGATCACAAAAAAAATCCGGTCAAGTGCGAGTCTGACTACGACATTTAAAAAATAAATGTTGCAGCGCTGGTATTCTGATAGGGCCCGCTGTGATGTTCACGGGCAGTTACAGAAATAAATAAATAATATGTAAAATAATAGCAATTAAAAAATAAACATTTTTCAATCTGCGCCAGACGTTTGACTGTTTTGTTTGTTTTTTTTTTTTGACGTTTGTGAACAAGGAAATCGCCACGACCAAGGAAGATCATGGAACACATACCTGCATTGTGCTGTCGTAAGCTGAGCGGAGGGACGCGAAGTTGATGAGCACTGTCGCCTCTTGATGTTTGCGCATTGAAACGTCCATGTCAGAGTACACTGGAATAAAACATTTTAACATGAACCAAGAAACGTAAACTCATATCACTTTCCATAGAGACATAGAGGTATGAGGAACATCATTTTCCATAGAGATAATAGAGGTATGAGGAACATCATTTTCCATAGAGATATAGAGGTATGAGGAACATCATTTTCCATAGAGATATAGAGCTATGAGGAACATCATTTTCCATAGAGATATAGAGCTATGAGGAACATCATTTTCCATAGAGATATAGAGGTATGAGGAACATCATTTTCCGTAGAGATATAGAGTTATGAGGAACATCATTTTCCATAGAGATATAAAGGTATGAGGAACATCATTTTCCATAGAGATATAGAGGTATGAGGAACAGGGTGTAAAGTTCACGCATCATCCATAGAGAAGGGAGGATCCTCCGACCAGACGGGTGTTGTGTCTGGCGGGCAACTGCTCACGTTGTGAGGTCTATACAAACTTACGTTTCAAATTAATATTATTTCAAGTTAAATATCAACTTTATTTCAATGGTGATTAAGTTGATTTCGGAGTGACTAGGACTATTGAAAAAGTTATATGAATGTTTAAAGTAATTTTTTTTTTTTTAGTAATTTTTCTTTTTTTTTTTCTATATTTCTATATGTCTACATTTTTGGCAAATAAATCGCGAATGCAGATTATACACTCTTACATTTTGATCGTTTTAATCCTTAAAGGGGGTCATTGTAGTCATCATTATGAACAACTTTTACTATAGGATCAACCTTGAAATCGTGAAAAAAAATCTGCTGTTCCATACATTTATGTTCGCATAATTCGACATAATGTATGGATCATATTTTTTTTGATGACTTTTTGATGCTAGTTGGGCGGTAAACTCTGCTTGCGCGATGCAGGATTTTGGGTGATATCAATGTGATGCGTAGTCCGCATGTGGCGACGTAGATGCCGCCACAGAGACAAACATAATTAACAATGTTTTCAAGTTAACAATTAATTTCACTGCATCTACCATGAATTGTCTCTGCACCCTTTAAAACTGAGGATTTCAGGGATGCAAACACACATTGCATAAGCGACTTTACATCGAATTGGCATCACCATAAAGATCGAAATAGCAGGACACAATTTTAAAAACCACAGACATTCACGGAACTTTGATTCTTAACTGCCTGTAAAATCGTACACCGTGGAAAATACATAAAATATTAAATACCCTATGAAAATTAATAATAAAATATCTTACCCGGTATGAAGACCTCTTTGTTTCCGAAGTAGTATTTCTGCTTGTGGTCAGCGGTGAAGGGGTACACGATGGCGACGACGGACGGCTCCGCGCGGCGGCAGATGTAGTCGAAGTCCAACATGCCCTGTGGGTGTACCGTAACGTTAGGTTTGCTCATTACTTAGTATAGTAGCTCTGGGAAGTTGTTTAGTGCCACTGTTTATCAGCTAAAACACTGGCAATGGGAAAAGGGGATGACCCTTTAGCAATGAGGTTTTCTGAAATGACGTTCGCTAGGTGGCAGCACTGACACGTCAGATCCAGGCATCTGTCAAAGAGCCTATATTTTCTTTAGTCATGACTGAATGATGAACGAATGAATGAATCGAATGATGAACGTCATCATATATTTTATATTCATTGTCGAAATGGAAGACCTCTTGTCAAAGTGGTGCCAACTGGTGTCGTAAATTTTCACGAAAACCTACATTGCCAGTGCTTCGGGGCTGTCTTTTGAACTGTATACAGTGCTGATTCTCAGTTTAAGAGCGTTTACAAAATTCAAATTAAGAGTGTTTACGCCGTACGGCATTTCATACAAACTTTCAAGCCCTTGTTTTTCGAAATGAATAAACCGATTTTAATGAAACTCCATACGCATAAGCAGGATACAAAGGTCTAAAAAGTTACATAAGAACATTTTCGAAAAATTGTGTTACAGCCAAATTAGACCGATTTTAAATTTTCCATAGAAACCGAGGTTTCCAGTAATCTTTTTTTAAATAAGCCATTTCGAAAATGTTCTTAAGTAACTTTTTAGACTTTTGTATCCTGCTTATGCGTATGAAGTTTCATTAAAATCGGTTCATTCATTTCGAAAAACAAGACACTTCGACACTTATGCGGGTAAAACCGCAGGTGCTGCTAGTATAAACACCGTTTTCTTCACGTTATCCATAAACTTTGTCAAACGCTTCTATAGCTTTTACAAATTAAATCTAACAATGGAAGTAGTACTTAAAAAGGCTTTGTTACAAAGATATTTGTAATTTCATTTAATGAAATTTAATTGAGCTATACAGTAAGAAAGGGTCTTTACTTATTTTTGACAAGTTTCATCCCGCCAAATCTTATGAATAAAACTACAGTACCCGGCGATAAATATTGCACATCGACCTTTGGAAATTGGTGTATTTTATACAAAGAATAAAAATAATTATCAAAAGAAGCAAATCATAATTGTTTTAACAGCTCCTAATAGATACCGGACTGTTTGTATTTCGTGCGACAGAGATAACGCTCTACAAAGCCGAAATTAGCCGATTGTCTCTTTCCAAAGGTCGATGTGCAATATTTATCGCCGGGTACTGTACGTCGTTGCCAATTCAGATAAAGAGGCATGCATATCGGGTGATTTATGTCAAGGTATTTAGTTTGTAGGAAAATTAACAAAAAAATAAGAATTCATTAATGTGTCCACAATGAAAAATGCTTATTTCTATGGTCTGTACATCTGGTCGAAGTAAATGTATATCGTTCGGAACACGGTGTACACAAATGTGTATATCGACAGCGAATTGCCAATACCTCTTTAACTGACATTTTTCGAGAAATTCACTTTTTTATCGTTTTGACCACTTTTTTTCGTGTTATTCGCATGTTTTAGTGAAATCTCCTAAGTGTATTTTTAGTTGCAACAGCATTAAATTAAAATGTGGAAGTACCTCTTAACTAAACCAACGCGAAATGTCTATTTTTGAACGTTTTTTTTCAGTTTGTGTAAATCACCGACTTTGTCAGTTAGGTGTTATTGGCACTTCGCCGTCGATATACGTTTGTCCTTCTTTCACGAAGAAACGGAGCAACGTGTATACGTGATTTTTTCCATAGAGATAGATAGCTTATGTGTCGGAGTCGTCACTTAGGATACATTTAATCCTGAAAAAAAATATGCAATATTCCTGTGGAAATCTCCACTTAGGTAAAATTGCAGGTAAATTCGGGCAATAAGTAGATAGTTAAAAATACATTCTTACCTGTATGGCTCTGTTCTGCATGCCCCAAATGATAGCCTTGGTCCTATCACTGAAAAGTGACATGACGGTGGTGACGCTCTGACTTAGGTCTTGTCTAGTAGGAGCCTCGGAGCACACCAGGTCCAGGAGTTTGTGGGTCAGCTCCGGTAGGTCGATCTTCGGTTTCGGCTGCGGGAGGGAAGATAAATATTGGTCAGTTTAGATATTTCATCATACTAATATTATAAAGGCGAAAAGTTTGTGAGTGTGTGTGTGTTTATATGTTTGTTACTTCTTTACGCTCAAGCGGCTGGATCAATAATGATAAAATTTTGTATGGAGGTAGCTGACACCCTGGATTAACATATAGGCTACTTTTAATCCCGATATTCCCACGGGATCGACATTTGCGCGGGTGACACCGCGGGGCGCAGCTAGTTAAAAGTGAGGTTTAGTAGTGAGTTTTTTTTTTTATAACCAACGAGTATTTCTACGCTAGGGCGTCTAAAATCATGTACTGAATCTATATTAAGAGGAAATGCGGGTGGTCTTTTCTCCATAGAAACGCTCTCGCCTGTTTTCTTTCTGGTTAATGACCATAAAGCAATGATTTTTTTTACAGAATAATAAATATTAACTACTTAGTATGTCCTTATGTCTTCCTTTTTGATGATATATTATTTTTCTAAGCACTAGAACCCTCAAAAAATGCTCAAAATTGCCGATTTAAACCGCTGTCAACGGAGGCCTAGTGTACAAATTAGACAACTATTAATGAAAAAAGAAAAACATAGTGACACAGTATATATTCTTCTTATTCAGTGTATGAAATATCTTTTAAATTGGTCCAATATTGGGGGAGGAAATAGACGAGAGCCAAACCTCGAATTATAAGTTTTTACTTAGGCTTCACTTGAAGCCTAAGTAAAAAGTCATAATTCGAGGTTAAACTGTTAAGAGAAAATGCGCGTCGATGTACAGACGCCAGCAGCAGCACATCAAGCTACTAAAATCTGTCAAATTACTTTAATAGATTTTCAACTTTATCACTAACGCATAAGGTTCAAAGTTGATTGGGAAAATTTGACAGTTTCGGGTAGCTTGATGTGCTGGCGTCTGTACCTGCCACCCTGTATAATAGTCTTTTTTTTTTAAAAACGTTGCCCCACACTAGAAATTTCTCCTGTATTGTGGGTGCGTTTACAAACATTGAAAACTCACATACACAAACAGCCAGACCCGGTACAACTACTTGTAGGTCATACAAATATTTGTTCCGTGCGGGAATCGTACCCGCGACACGCAGCGCAGCAGTCAATCGCTTAACAACTGCGCCGTAAAAGTAGTCGTGCGGATAACTTTACTTGCGCGATGCAGGATCTGTATGACGTCAGGTTTTTGATGCGTGGTTCTCATAAATGGCGCCACAGCTTTAATAAAGACAAAGGGACTTTTTTTTTTTTTCAGGATGGGAAATCATCAAATGACTCCTCCCGCTCTGGGTGGAGCGGAAGGGAGTGTCAGACTCTTACTGACTAAAACCCACCCGTGTTCCTTCCTTAGCCCTTTATGTTCCGGGCCAGCGGTAACCCTTTCGGACAATCCCGCTGGAAGACAAAGGCACTTACGCAAGCCTGAGGTTTGGGCAGCTGCTTCGGCGCGTAGTCCAGCTGGTGCTCCTTGGGTATGGTCACATGCCCCAGCGCCAGCCCCACGATGGCCGTCATGTTGCTCTCGGGGCCGAACACGTACAGGGGGATGCGGAGTCGGTGGCCGACTTCGCGCATTTGTCTGGAAAGAGTGCAGATTGATTGAGGGTTCATGTATGGAATAAGAACATTCCAGGGCTCGTATTATGAAGTATTAATGCCATCATGATACCAGTGCGAAAAAAGGACAGTGCTATCGGTCATGTATAACGCCGTCTCTCTCGTACACTGGAATCATGATGGCATTAAACCGTCATAATACGGCGCCAGGAGAGTGATGAACAAGAGGCGATTTAAATATAATGGTTTTTGCATAACATCGATCGTCCTTAATGCATAATCTACATAAATAAAATTCAACGCTGCAACCATGGTCGCGATCGTCACTGATGGTCGCGGACACACAGTGCGCGACTCGGTTTCGCTCTTGGTCGCTGCGACCATGGTCGCAGTCTTGGACGCCCGGTGCGCGACTCGGGTTCGCTCTTGGTCGCTGCGACCATGGTCGCGGTCTTGGACGCCCAGTGCGCGACTCGGGTTAGCTCTTGGTCGCTGCGACCATGGTCGCGGTCTTAGACGCCCAGTGCGCGACTCGGGTTCGGTCTTGGTCGCTGCGACCATGGTCGCGATCTTGGACGCCCAGTGCGCGACTCGGGTTCGCTCTTGGTCGCTGCGACCATGGTCGCGGTCTTGGACGCCCAGTGCGCGACTCGGGTTCGCTGTTGGTCGCTGCGACCATGGTCGCTGTCTTGGACGCCCAGTGCGCGACTCGGGTTAGATCTTGGTCGCTTTTCTTAATATTAAAATAACCAAAAAAGGTTTCAACACCAACCTAAGCCCCTCCTGGTAGTTCGGACCTCCTCTCCTCACGAAGATGGTGATGTTGTACTGGATGAGCGCGTCTTTGTAGGTCTCCATCGCGGTGATGATGCCTCGGAAGGTGTCGGCTACGTTCGTGAAGTTGGCGATACCACCTCCGATGATCAGGACCTAAAAGGAATTGATATAAAAAAAAATTTTGCATGTGATTTATCTGTCCATAACATAAAAAATGGAACTTGTCTGCAGACGTCTTGGGTGGGCCTGTTAAGGGGGAAGCGCTAAGGTAGCCCGCGAAATTAAAATTTTCTTACGTTTTTTGCAATTTGCTGGTCAGTATTAAGTTGTACGTCGATCATAATAAGATTCGCGGCCGTAACAAGTATGTATTTACAGAATTATAATCATTAAAATCATCAACACAACTCTCCAAGACCACGTAACCCTAAAGAATGACGATTTCATGAAACAGTTACGTGGTCTTAGAGAGTTGTGTTGATGACTTTAATGATTATAATAATTCTGTAAATACATATTTAACCCATAGCCAAATAGCGGTATCTTAATAAAAAAAAAACCCTTATAAAAGTTTTCTTATCTCAGCTTTACTTCAAATTACTAAGAGAATAAAAGCAAAACTTCAATTTTCTCGATACTAGCTTTTCCTGAGATACCGCTTTTGCGTTTAGCACGGCATTATTTACGCCACAAACTGTATATTTAATCTGTATACTACTAGGATACTAGCGAATTATGTCTGTAGTTTACCATTGGGATTTTTGTAGATGTGTCTACGTGTTTTGAAGTGAAAGCTTCTTTAGCATCGTTGTGATTTGAAAGTTTATGAAACGAAAAAGCAACAGTAAAAAGAGACATATAAGATTTAACGTGGGAGAAAATGAGATAGGAAGCATTATACAGTGTTTTTGTTTTTTAATAGTACAAATGACATCACATTTAATGGATGTGGATGTGGATGGAATTGGATGGATGGATGGATGTTCTTTAGCATCGTTGTGATTTAAAGTTTATGAAACGAAAAAGCGACAGTAAAAAGATACATGTAAATTCATAAGATTTAACGTGGGAGAAAATGAGATAGAAAGAAGCATTATACAGTGTTTTTGTTTTTTATTATTAAAAATGACATCACATTTAATCCTATGCTACTAATTTGTGGATGTGGATGTGGGTGTGGGTGGGTGGATGGATGTACTTTAGCATCGTTGTGATTTGAAAGTTTATGAAACGAAAAAGCGACAGTAAAAAGAGACATGTAAATTCATAAGATTTAAGATTGAAGGTTTCACTTCTACCACGTGTGAATTGCACACATACTGTTTTTTTTTTATTATTTGAAATGAGTTTGCTCTTGACTCTAGTCTAGGTCAGAGATGACAGAGACAAAGTCTACGATGGAGTGAGCTTACCTAGAAGAAAAAAAAAAGGTTTGTATGCCCTTACCTTCCCGTTGGGGTGTTTCTCTCTGCACATGAGGCTGAAGATGGTCTTGGCATAGTCCGCGGTCTGCATCTCAGTGGGTGCGCCGGAGTACTCGCCGTAGTTGGCGAGCTCGGCCGCGCCGCCCAGCTCACAGATCGTGTCGGTGTACACGACTGATGCTCCGCCACCAGCTACCATCGTCCAGATGCGACCGGACTTGTTGAGGATTGTTAGCTGTGGGAAGAAAGGTAATATTAAATGTCTGAAAAAAAATCGTAAAAGAAAAACAAAACGTGTATGCAAAATTTTAGCTCAATCGGTCGACGATACAACAACAGATGCAAACATACAGTACCCGGCGATAAATATTGCACATCGACCTTTGTAAAGAGACAATCGGCTAATTTCGGCTTCGTAGAGCGTTATCTCTGTCGCACGAAATACAAACAGTCCGGCATCCATTAGGAGCTGTTAAAACAATTATGATTTGCTTCTTTTGATAATTATTTTTATTCTTTGTATAAAATATACCAATTTCCAAAGGTCGATGTGCAATATTTATCGCCGGGTACTGTAGTTACATTGCAATTAAAAGCTTATAAAAAATAATAGGTTTTAGCTGAAAAACAGTTCCATTTTAATAGAGTATAACTAGCATCTGCCCGCGCCTTCGTCCGGGTGAAATTTATTGTTCCCCGACCCACACCCTGTCGCATCGCATCGCCTGCCCGCGCTATTAATCAGTTTTCGCTAAGCGTACATTCTTAGTTTTTGTTTCTTTAGGCGCGTTGGGCATTTTTTGAGATGGGAAACCACGCGTGTTTTGTTTATAATACGATTAAAAAAATACCCGCTTCGGATGTGTCCGGCTGTCCTCGGGATGTACTCGGTTTTAATGTATATCGGATATGTCAGTGAGCAATGGCAGTGTTCTGTTTGTGTTTTGTTTTCACTTCTGTCGGCACTCCCGGAGTGCCACTGTTTTTTTTTTGTTTTTTTCTTTTTGCTCGGCTCCTAAGCATGATGCTAGTGTGATGTTAAATAGCCTATAGCTTTCCCCAAGAATTGAGCAATCGGAACGATTTTTTTTAAATCCGACTGGTAGTTATTTAGTGGTAGACATTTGGACTACTTTTGCACTTCGTCTTTACACAGTTTTTGGGCAGTTAAAACAAATTACTGTTACAGTTCGCTCGTGACTTCGAGGTCTTTCGATCCAGAATAAAAAATTGACAAAACAAATTGAAAAACAAAAAATGGAGTTTATCTTAAGACCAAAAGAATACACATACCTTCAAACTAGCCCCACTTTTAGCATCCAAATCGGCAATGTGAGCCTCCTCCGGGTAAGCATCCCTTCCGAAGGGAGGTGGGAACGTCACCTCCCCCCAGTTCTTGGCGCAGATGAAGTCCGCGGTCTGGTCGAGCTTGGCGGCCAAGTCCAACAGGTAGATTCTCTCGTTGGTCACGACTATAGGGTTTATTTCCATATATGTGAAATAAAGGTCAACGTAGACTCGGTATAGGGCGAGGATGAAGGTGGTCAATAACCTGTAAAGATGGAGAAAAAGTGGTTTTTAAGTATCTACTTAAGGCAAAAGCGCCAGCGTAACCCGCGACATTTTTTTTTTACGTTTTTTGCAATTTGCTGGTCAGTATTAAGTTGTACGATTGAAATATATGATTCGCGGCCGTAACAAATATGTATTTACAGAATTATAATCATTAAAGTCAACAACACAACTCTCTAAGACCAAGTAACCCCACAGAATGACTATTTCAGGAAATCTTGACATTTTGGGATTATACTAACCTAACAAGTTGTATTACTGATTCTAATGATTATGATTCTGTAAATACATATTTATTGCGGCCGTGAATCATATTTTAATCGACGTACAACTTAATACTGACCAGCAAATTGCAAAAGACGCAAGAAATTTTGAATTTCGCGGGCTACCTTAACGCTTCCCCTTTTAATAACAATCTTAAATTCATTCATTCACTGACAGACACAGTTGGGCCTAGATTTCTAGAAGCATGATATTTTGCATAAGGTTTCCTTACATTGTCGTGTTAAAGTGTTTGTACAAACCTACTTACAGAAATGTAATCATTTATCATAGCGAAAGTACGGAGCACTAAAGGGGATTTTTAAAAAGTCACCCCCTTTTTTTGGGGGGGGGGGGGGGTTAGAAATCATCAAATAACTTCTCCCGCTCTGGGTGGAGCGGGAGGGCATGTCAGACTTTTACTGACTGAAACCCACCCGTGTTCTTTCAGTTGCCTGTGCCACAGACCACAGTACAGTACCCGGCGATAAATATTGCACATCGACCTTTGGAAAGAGACAATCGGCTAATTTCGGCTTCGTAGAGCGTTATCTCTGTCGCACGAAATACAAACAGTCCGGTATCTATTAGGAGCTGTTAAAACAATTATGATTTGCTTCTCTTGATAATTATTTTTATTCTTTGTATAAAATGGTTTTGTGTAAAAAGGTCGATGTGCAATATTTATCGCAGGGTACTGTACCTCTTTCGAACAACCCGCGACCTGGCAGAAGTCACCCCTTCAGGCGGGTATCACATTTCCACCGCGAAACCGCAGTAGTTCCACCACGAGTTGTCCGTTATACGACAAGTGGAACAAAAGCGCGGAACTCCCAGCGTCGGACAGTTGCCCGCCAGACACAACACCCGTCTGGTCGGAGGATCCTCCCTTCTCTATGGAGTATGAGTGAACTTTACACCCAGTTCCTCATACCTCTATGTACAGACGTCCGCACATCAAGCTACCCGAACGTGTAAAATTTTGCTAAATAACTTTGAACCTTATGCTTTAGCAATAAAGTTGAAAATCTATTAAAGAAATTTGACAGATTGTAGTAACTTGATGTGCTGGCGTCTGTACACTTTACGTCATTTAATTTTATTCTCTTTATTATTCTCTCCATGGTCTGGCAGTTTGAGTAATTTATGTGGCCTACCCAAATGTCCTTTCTTTTGTATTGTTCGTCGAATCGTTGAGCTCCTTAAGTCTTGAGTTGAGCTGCACGATTTCTGACAAATGCGTGCACTGACTGTACAGGTCCTCTCAATCTGTGTGGTTCTTTCCTCAAAAGACCATCTCAGATATCGACCTACATGGTCTTCATATAACTTGACCAAGATTATGTCTGGACTTTAAGAGAGACTATGACCTCTGAGTTTGTTTCGGCCTTTCTTCTCAGAGTAGTCAGATAGGAAACGCCGACCTCATCTAGTTTAAAAAATATATGATTGACGTGTAAAAGTGTTTGTGCAAACCTACTTACAAAACTAAAATCATTTATCATTTACGTCTGTATCAAAATCGTTGTTACCTTTTCATCGTAGCTGATTTTATGTTTTTGAGCAGCACCCGTTCAATATCTTCGCCAGTTGGGAATGTGTCTACTGGAATCTGGAAAAACAAAAACCAAAAATCAGTTTAAAACATAAAGCACTAATTTTGAAACTTATCGCCAAAAGATCTTCGTACAACTTGAAAGACGTCCACTGCTGGACATAGGTCACCAAGCACCTCCACATCGACCAGTGCTATGCTTCTCGCATCCAGCGGGTTCCTGCGGCCTTCACAAGGTCGTCGGACCACCTTGTGGGAGGCCTTCCAACGCTACGTCTTCCGGTTCGCGGTCGCCACTCCAGAACCTTTCGGCCCCATCGGCCATCTGTTCTGCGAGCAATGTGCCCTGCCCACTGCCACTTAAGTTTGGCAATTCTTCGGGCTATGTCGGTTCTTGACCTTGGTTCTCCTGCGGATCTCCTCATTTCTGATTCGATCACGCAGTTGATAGTCAAGTTCATAAAATGATGAGTGTTTTTTTAGATAGACAGCGCCAGGGCGTCGACGTCTCCTACGTCCATTCACCGCTGGTAATGAACAGAATCGTGACAGGTCAAGCAACACTAGTCGAGGTCTAGAAAAGGATGGGTGTCCCACCTCAAGACGGAGCACCAGGGCGTCGACGTCTCCTACGTTCATTCACCGCTGGTGATGAACAGAATCGTGACAAGTCAAGCAACACTAGTCGAGGTCTAGAAAAGGATGGGTGTCTCACCTCAAGATGAAGCGCCAGGGCGTCGACGTCTCCTACGTCCATTCAAATCGTGAGAAGTCAAGCGACACTAGTCGAGGTCTAGAAAAGGATGGGTGTCTCACCTCAAGACGGAGCGCGAGGGCGTCCACATCTCCTACATCAACTCCTCCCTGGTGGTGGAACAGGATGGTGTCGGAGCGTCTGCCCGACATTATGTTAAGGTACATCTCCTCGCTCTGCGGAAAAAAACATAGAATACTTTGTAACCTTTCAATAGCCTTAAATATTTATGATAAACAATCTTTAAGGAGGAAGCGCTAAGATAGTCCGCAAAATTCAAATTTTCTTACGTTTTTTGCAATTTGCTGGTCAGTATTAAGTTGTACGTCGATCAAATTATGATTCGCGGCCGTAACAAATATGTATTTACAGAATTATAATAATTAAAGTCAAAAACTCTCTAAGACCACGTAACCCCAAAGAATGACGATTTCATGAAACAGTTATTCTTTGGGGTTACGTGGTCTTAGAGAGTTGTGTTGATGACTTTAATGATTATAATTCTGTAAATACATATTTGTTACCAAATCACCAGCAAATTGCAAAAAACCTAAAAAAAATTTAATTTCGCGGGCTACCCTGGCGCTTTCGCCTTGAGGCGCCACTATAGACCGCGCGGAAGATAGTATGGATGAGGAATAGGGTGTAAAGTTCCTCATCGCTATAGAAGAGGTAGGATCCTCCAACCAGACGGATGTGGTCGGACGATTCATGTCGGGACTTTGTACAAATGCTGGTCGCGCGTCGAACTTTGCTTGCGCGATGCAGGATTTTGCGTCATTCGTAGTTCACATGTGGCGTTGTAGATGGCGCCACAAGTTGCACCCTAATTGCGAAACACACCATCAATCGGAATTTGAATCATTCAAGCAAATTGCTAATGCATTGGCTTCATAGGTTCTAAAAATTTGTCTGATTTACACGTAAATAACGCAATCAATGTCTGTCAGTCAACTGTCAAAATGAAACCGATTCCGATTGGTAATGTGTTACGCGATGGCCCCGGCTGGTCTAGTTTAACTCAAGTTATACTTACAGCTTCATGCTTCACGAAGGGCTCGACGATGAAATGCCTGAGTTTGCCGACAGCTTCCCCGACCTGCTGCTCCTTGCCGATGTGTTCCCTGAGCCACTTCCTCACGTCCGTAGCTGACTTGTTCACTCCCACCAGCCCCAGTTTGCCGCGCCGTTTGATCAGCTGGTCTGGCTTCACTACCAATTGCTGTGGAAGCGAAATAAGATGTTTAAAATATTAATTTAATAAAAAGTTGGTTGAAAATTGAAGTATACAATACCGACATAATATCGGAGTCAAATAAATTACTTCAAGTAAGTAGTACAGACGCCAGCATATCAAGCTACTACAATCTGTCAAATTTCTGTAATATATTTTCAACTTTATCGCTAAAGCATTAGGTTCAAAGTTGATTGGTCGTTCTGGTCATCTCTTAACTGCCAAGGCTTATTTTTAATCTTATATTTTGAAATGTTTCTTCATTTGTTTTTTTTTTACATTGTTCTCACATATAGAAGCAACAATAATAATGTACCCACGATTTGTAATATCTTGATTTAAAAATGGAAAATTTAAAAATGGAGTTTCTTGCCCGTCAATGCTTTGAGTTGAGTTGAGATTGGGTAAATTTGACAGTTTCGGGTAGCTTGATGTGCTGGCGTCTGTACATTAAAAGACACTTTAAACTTTTGACACGAATTGATTCTCGTTGTCCCTTCTAAAAGGTCCATGGAGTTTCTTGCCCGTTTTTCGAGGCACAGGGGTGTCACACCGCCAACTTCCACTCTCCGGGCTGTTACAGAGAAATTCCTAATGGAAACACCCAATAACACTTTGCACGAGATGGGAATCGGACCCAAGAGGGCTCAGCAGCAGTGGTGCCCGCGACCTCGAGACTATCGGGGCAGTTGAAAAGAGTGAGTCGAGATTTTGTTTTTACTAGGTATTGATAAATGAAGACATTACTTTATTTCATCAATTAAATCAGATATTTCACAGTGGTGGCCAAGTGGTAACGGCCGCGACTTACGAGTTGTAGGTCGTAGGTTCGAACCCAGACAGGCGCTTTACTTTGTGTAAATTATTTTCATCACCACTGCTCACAAAACGGTGAAGGAAAACATCGTGAGGAAACCGGCATGTCCTAGAACCAAAAAATTCGAAGACATGTGACATCTACCAACCCGCACTGGGCCCGCGTGGTGGATTACGGCCCACTCCCTCTCACTGAGAGGAGGCCTGTGTCCCAGCAGTGGGAACATTATAGGCTGATGATGATGATGACCAGTTTTTTTTATTTATTGATCACTTTGATAATATAATTTTATAATAATGATTAAGAAAGTCATTAATATAAATCAGTTGTTTTATTTTGTGATTGCGTATCTGATATTAAACCAATCAAGGCAATGGGGGGGATGATCGCAATCGTTTGCAATGATATCTGTGAATTTCATATTTTACGTAATTATGTAAATAATTGGCACAAGTAGGTATGTAATGTTTGTTTGAGGTTTTGTGTAATTTGGCAAACAAGCAAAACAACTGACACATACTCTTTCTTAAAATGTTAATGTAAAAAATATTTGAATCGGCTCAGTTTTCGAGGAGAAAAAAGGGGAATACGAAAAGTCGATCTCGTCAAAATGTTTGTGATAATTTCGGTCTGAGCTGCAGCTGTCCCTATCACACACTACGGCGGCAGACTTGAGGTAAGGCGACGGCAATAGTTTCTTCAAATACCTATTTTTCAAATGCCTCGCAGGCCCCGTCTGTCTTAATGGGCTTCGTGGTCTCGATATGCAATAATGGTCACCCATTCACGTAGCGACCTCTGCAAGCGTAGTCGTAGCTTCGATCGGTCTGTGCGGTTGTTATTATTTAGACACCATTACCCTCAACTTAAAGATAATTTAATGTAATTAGTCCTCACCTCCTTGCAGAGCCATGGATTCTTCCCGAGCTCGTCCTCCCAAACGGTGCCATGTTCGAAGGTGGCGAAGCGACACGGCACCAACGCAGTACCGGCTGCTATATGCCTGGAAAAAGTTAAAATATGGCAATTTAAAATATGTTTTTTTTTTTATATATTTTTCTTCTAGGTTTTTGTTGAATGACAAATAAGGAACTTAGGCGTTTCTTGGGGCAAGCCTCAAATCAATCAAAAGTCATTAATTTATTCTAATTAGTCTGAAAATCAGCACTTTTCGAACGTCAAAATTACATAAGACGGTCCCCCAAAACGCCCGCCCTTCACCACTTCCTAGTGCTTTCGCTGGGGAGAAGAAGTGAAAAACGACGCGGTCACACAGGCATTCACAAAAACCGACTTTGTCGATATATAAGCAGCGGGGTTACTGCGAACACACAATTGCTTTCTTTTTTGACAGCTCAACAATAACATTAAATTCCGTTATTTATTGTGTAGATGTGTATAATTTCTTCTAATTGCCTTTAGTGAGTGATTGCGTAAGAATTTAACCTGAACAGGGTTTGTTTACACTTTCATCAGATACTTTTGAAACAGATTATATTAAGCAATATAGTCTCTGTTTCAAAAGTATCTGATTTTTGGACTTTTCTTTCGTTTCTTCATGTTTAAAAATACTTTCCTGATAAAAATATCACGAAAGTATTTATTAAAACATAATTTAGATAATTCAGTCACAATTGCATTACAATTCATCATATACAACAGTTTTAATAAAATGATAAAAACTCTGTTTTTGTCATCCTCATCACATAAGAACTAACCAAATTATGCTATCGCAGTTTTAATTTTAACACTACAACAACAATAGCAATTATTGCTTGCCGTAAATGAAAAATTTATTTACAAGAATTGTAGTACAGACGCCAGCACATCAAGCTACCCGAAACTGTCACATTTATCCAATCTACTTTGAACCTTATGCTTTAGCGATAAAGTTGAAAATCAATTAAAGAAATTTGACAGATTTTAGTAGCTTGATGTCCTGGCGTCAACAACAACGCCATTGAGTTGTTGTCTTAGTATGGTTGTTATAGTGACCAATCATTGAAAATAGCAGGGTTGGCGCTGTTAGATGGTAGATGGTAGGTAGGATGGTAGGGCCACTTACCACTAGGTGGCGGTAACAACTTACCATCAGGTGGATATGACCACTTCCCATCAGGTGGATATGACCACTTCCCATCAGGTGGATATGACCACTTCCCATCAGGTGGTAATGACCACTTACCATCAGGTTGCTGTAGCCACATACCATCAGGTGGAGGTGGCCACGTTCCATCAAGTGGTTGTGACCAATTTTAATCAAGTGGTGATGACCACTGACCATCAGGTGGTAGTGACCACAAACCGTCAGGAGACGGTCTTGTTTGCCATCCAATTACATTAAAAAATAAATAAAAATCTTACCTATTTATAAGGTCCTTGCCGGTCGCCTCGTATATAGCTTTGGACGACATGTTTGTGTGTCTGTTTGTTTAACTGTTACTGTATCGTTGCGGCCCACGTCATAGGGATGTTAGTTTTAGCTGTGAACAAGAGAAATTTGAGGTTTAGTTTATGGTTTAAAAAGCATAGACTGTAAGGCTGGATTTAGAGTTAAGGCTTCTTCAAACAGACGCGACAGAAATGCACCGCAAGTCGCGCAACGAGCGGTGCCTTTGTGTCGCGCGCGATTGTATCGCGTGTCGCGCCTGTTTGTAGGAGCCTTTACGCTGACGGACGCCTGTCGCGTACCGTCGTCGGTCACGCATACCAAGACGCTGTTTTAATGTACTTAAATAAATAAACCGTTCGGCCATGGCGACCAATCTCAGCGGAGACTAGCCACCGGCGCAGGAGATATTGTTGCGCGCCACAATTGATGCCTGGTACATGGTGACATTAGTTACCACTAGCGCCATCTAGTATCGGGTAGCAGAACTAGTAGGGTCAAGGTCCTAGAAATTCCGAGAACTATCGACATCGGATCAGTCGGGACCGACCGGTATGTACTCGAACGTTCTAGATGTTTATGTAGTAGCTCTGTGGCACTATATAAGGCCGGTGTGAGCCGCGAGACATATAGTTTTGAATAAGCGATACAAGCGAGTACATCGAAGCGATATTCAAGTGCGATTAAAGGCTCCTTCAAACAGGCGCGACGCGCGACGCGAACCGCTCGTTGCGCGACTTGCGGTGCCTTTGTGTCGCGTGTCGCGTCGCGCCTGTGTGTACGAGCCTTAAGAGTGATCAGTAGTGAAATTGTGTTTCATAATTAGTGTTGTGATTAAAGTGTCAATTTGTGGTTATTAAATCGGCAGTTTTTATTGTCACGAACCCTAAGCTCGTAACAATATTATAGTGCAGGCGTGTGTGCACAGACACAGGTGCACTTTCTCTTCCCTCACTTTCATTGTCCGATGGGGCGGACATTTGACAGATTGTAGGAGCTTGATGTGCTGGCGTCTGTACCTACCATCCTGTGTATCTATATCTAGGGCTGCCATCCGTCCAGGGTTCCCCGGATTTGTCCTAGTTTAGAGGGCGTCCGGGGAGCGTCCGGGCGGGGTTTTTAAATAGTGGACACTTTCTATGTTAGGGAAAATCCGAATTTGAATGATTTGCAATAAATTAAAGCATAAATCATAGTTGAAAATTCGCCGCGCGGCATATATTTATACCCCGCGTAACCCGTGCCCTGGTGACAAATTCATAATTTGCTTTTGATTTACAATTTTTTTCTTTCATTGATGCCAAAAAGAATAGCGTTCCTAATTATTCAGAATACCTCTCACATAGAGAAGAGTGTATAATTGATTAGTAAATTAAGCGTTACATTTTTATTGTTGAGGTTTAATTTAATTTTCTATAAATAACAAAAAAATATATGATACTCAACGACGTTTTTATTTTTAATGTAATTTTTTGAAAAAAAGTCTTTTATTTCACTCAAATGTCCGGGGTTTTTGAGGTTTTTATCCGGGGTTCGTAATTTAGGAGATGGCAGCCCTATGTATATCTAACAGCACTGTGCGCCGTTACTTATTATCATATTTGGTTAGCGTTCTTTCTATTTTGATGCGGTTCTCAACCGTCATTCAGAGAATTTATTCCGGAAAGTTTATCTATACTTACTTAATATTATAAAGCTGAAGAGTTTGTTTGGTTGAATGCGCTAATCTCTGGAACTACCAGTCGGATTAGAAAAATTCTTTTTGCATTTGATAGCCCAATTCTTGAGGAAGGCTATAGGCTATTTAACATCACGCTATGACCTTTAGGAGCCGAGCAAAAAGAAAAAAAGTCAGAAAGAACTCTAAGCAAAAACGAAGTAATAGCGCGGGCAGGCGATGCGATGCGACGGGGTGGGTCGGAGTAACAAGAAATTTCACGCGTACGAAGTTGCGAGCAGAAGCTAGTGTTTATATAAATTTAATATTAAATATCCTTGAAGAAATCGCGATGTGTTTGTTAAGGCGTAGAAACCGTGCGAAGCTGGGACGGGTCGCCAGTTCTTTTTATATTGGTCTCGAGGTAATTGCGTAGCACACTATATCAATAACAATCTGAATCAATTTGAGGGAGATTGCTAATGCATTGCTTTATGATGTTCGATAAATGTGTCTGTATAACAAAGTGAAAAACGCAATGAATATTGTTGAGCGAGAGCAGTGGTGGCCAAGTGGTAACGGCCGCGACTTACGAGTTGTACGTCGTAGGTTCGAACCCAGACAGGCGCTTTACTTTGTGTAAATTATTACATCACCACTGCTCACAAAACGGTGAAGGAAAACATCGTGAGGAAACCGGCATGTCCTAGAACCAAAAAATTCGAAGACATGTGACATCTACCAACCCGCACTGGGCCCGCGTGGTGGATTACGGCCCACTCCCTCTCACTGAGAGGAGGCCTGTGTCCCAGCAGTGGGAACATTATAGGCTGATGATGATGATGATGATTGTTGAGCTGTCAAAATTAAATCCATCAATTGCTACTGTTAGTGTTTTGCGCAATTAGCCCGCTGGTTTTTAACAGACTTCTAAAAAGGAGGAGGTTCGGAGGGTGTTCTGGAGAATCTGTAATGTACAGACGCCAAGCATATCAAGCTACTACAATCTGTCAAATTTCTTTAATAGAGTTTTTTAACTTTATCGCTAAATTTATCAATCAAATTTGACATACCTAAAGTTCAAATTTGATTGATAAATTTAATTAAAAAAATATATTATTATATTTTTTAATTAAATGCGGTGTTATAAAATTACTTATAACTTATAAGAGGAATTCATTACTTTTAAATTAACTACCTATATAATTGAGGAACAACCATGACAATATTTAGTTACCACAAAAAAAAAAAAACTTAAACAAGCACCTTAATTGGCCGGGTCAGCGGGATTGTCCGAAAGGGTTACCTACCGCTGGCTCGGAACATAAAGGGCTAAGGAAGGAACATGGGTGGGTTTTAGTCAGTAAGAGTCTGACACTCCCTTCCGCTCCACCCAGAGCGGGAGGGGTCATTTGATGATTTCCCATCCTCAAAAAAAAAAAGCACCTTAATTACATCAACACAAAAAAAAATCATCTCGACGCAACATAAAAAAAAAACCAAATATTTCGAATTTAGAACGCGGCACGACTAGCGTTCCCGCGCTTCAACAATAGGTCGGCTGGTTCTCAAACGAGTTGTGATTGGTCGTGCCGCGTGGTACGATCGCCTGATCCGATCTTGCTTGACTACGTCATCGGGTAAAAATCAGCTGAGGTGGAGTAGGTAGGTAATTGTCGGCTGGCTGGTTTTCTTTGCCGGTTTACGATTGCCGCGTTTGAGGACATTGCTCTTTTTAGTATGGTGTTATGAAGTTGTTAGGATAACTATGAAGTTATTCCTACAAATGTTTTGTATATTATTATGTGAAGATTATTCATCATCATCTGTCTGTCTAGCCTTTTCTCAAAGGTTGGCTTCCAATCTGACGGGAAGCAGCTGAATACCAGTAGGTTACTTTGAGGGGCAATTGTTTTAATTTTAAGTACGTTCACAGTTTTTTTTTGTTTTTTTTTTCTGAAATCAGACATCTCAGAAAAAAAAACTCAAAACAAAAGATACCTCTAATTTCCTCGAATTTTTTGTTATACATGCCGCGGCCGGTTTCCTCGCGATGTTTTCAGGCTCGTACACACAGGCGCGACGCGACACGCGACACAAAGGCACCGCTCGTTGCGCGACTTGCGGTGCCTTTGTGTCGCGTGTCGCGTCGCGCCTGTGTGTACGAGCCTTTCCTTCAGCGTTTTGAAAGCAGTGATGATGAAATTATTTACACAGAGAAAAGCACCTCTCTGGGTTCGAATCCACGACCTACATCTCCTAAGGCCGTTACCACTGTTCTCACACTCGCCGCTTTTCGTTTCGTTAAATACGAGGTCAAACATTATGATGTAATATTTAACCATCGTACGATGCTCACGCGATTACCTACTTACTATCAAGAATATAATCATGATTTTCATTAATAAAGATAATCTGTTTATTTGGGCAATAAATACATAAACCATATCACAGTTGATTTGGATCAAGACTTCTGTAATTACAAGAATTAAACGCTATTGTTATGAGTCAATGCTCAACTCAGCTCTCCTGGGCGCCTACTCTCCAAACTAATTTTAATTCCAATGAGATGCCAATATGATTGCAATGTTAATTTTACAGTCACGTGATTCGGTACTCTTGAAAACAATATTGTCAACAATTACCCCACGCCAAGCCCGAACCTAATTCCACTTAGTTCTCCAAAATGGACACCTAATCTAAAAATCATTTGGCGCTAGCATCGAACTCAAGAGTATGAAACGTCACAATTCCAATGTCGATCTATCGGAATTAAATTTAAGCACCCTGGTTTTGATTTCCAGGTCGACCAGTGTCATTGATATTTTCTATTTGGAATATCTAAGAGGCCTCGCCCACGGCGACTTTTTGCAGCGATGCTGTCGCGCATGTGTATTGATACAGCCGCGATGCTGTCGCTGGCTGTGTACCTTCGTCCAGTTTCTGTATCGCTACTGTCGCGATGATATCGCGCTTTAGTAGCGATTCAGCATCGACACAGAAATGTGAAAGCGCCGCCTGTGAACGCTACAGTTGCAAAATGGACTCAGTCGAGATAACATTGGTTACGTTGTCGCGTGCGCGACGTAAGCAGCGTAAAATATATTGGATGCACCCATTTACTAAAGAAAGCATCGATACAGTCGCGATGCTGTCGCGCATATATATCGATACAGCCGCGCGTTTGCATCGTTTCCGTCGCACGTTGCAAACGCGACTAACACGCGATAGTAACGATACAGAAGCGCGTTTACAAAACGCGCGTCAGAATCGCTCCTTAGTAGCACGATTTTTTCCCGATTAGCGACCAATAGGCTCGCCCCCTGTTACGTATTCATGTATGTGAATATGAAAAAAAAAATACGTAATATTATTCCATTATAATTATAATATCTGAAAGATATTGTTTTTGTCTCCTACCTATGCCCAACTCTTTGCGTAGTGATAAAACTCTTTTAAGGCTCCTTCAAACAGGCGCGACACGCGATAAAATCACGCGCGACACAAAGGCATCGCAATTCGCGCAACGAGCGGCGCCTTTGTGCCGCGAGCGATTAGCGTCGCGCGTCGCGCCTGCTTGCAGAGGCCTTTAATCGTGTTCCGAGTTACTATGTAACATTAAATGTAGGGCAGGTCCGTTCAAGATCAAGGACTCAATGCAGTGACGTAAAGATACGGATATCAAGGTTGTTCAAGAACAATTTTTATGGTTATATTGATCTATAAATCGATTACGAGAGATGTCGGAATTGTAAATGGCGTTTAGATTGAAATGCATTGGTTTGGAAGAGAGAAGAGGAATATTTAATAAAAAGGGAGAAGCGCTGAAATTCAATTTTTCTTACGTCGGTGTCAGGTGGGCGTCCATAAATTACGTGAGGTGTTTTTTTGATAAGGGGGCTAAATACAAAAAAACGCAAGTTTCAGAAACAATAAAATTAAATGATTGACTACAGTAAAAAAAAAATCAGGAAAATGTATGATATTCTTCAGGATATATACTAGGTAGATAGTGTGTAGAAAACATAACACAACAAATTTGATACGATAGAAAAAAATCATGAAGATACCTCTAAAAACTTTCTTTTTACAATAAAAACCATAATAATATACATACAATCATTGTAATTTTTTGTCAGATTATTCTACAAGCAACATACTAAAACTTTAATTTTTTAGTCCAAACAATATAATTTTTTAAAATAAACATTTGCTTCATATTTTGCAACAAATTAGGGGCTGTCCATTAATCACGTGAGGCTCATAAAAATGGGGGGTCCATAAAAATCACGAAATATCACAAGGGGGAGGGGGGTGTAGTAATATATCACGTGTATTTATTTTTTTCGGCAAATGCGAGATACTGAACCGAAAGGCGGCGTTACGTGTATGTATTTATTTTTTCGTCAAACGTGTACAACATCGAAAGCGGCTTGACCTTGTGTACTAAAAATACACGTGCTATATAAGGGGGGGGGGGGGGTAATCATAAACCTCATCATGAATCACCAAGGGGGAGGGGGGGTTACAAAATGCCAACAAAAACATCACGTGATTAATGGACGGCCCCTTACCAGCGCTTCTCTTTCTTTACTATGCAGTCCGACAGTGACCGCGCTTCAGGTCATGTAAGCCCCTGTAAGGGTGTGGTATGTGGTACAGACCATCAAACAGAACCACTTTCTCCATGGCACCAAACTCGTATTGAAGAAAAAATAACACAACCCTTACATTTGGTTCGTGTAAGTTATTGAAGTTTTGTATAGAACGGCTGATCATTTTTAGGGTTCCGTACCCAAATGGTAAAAGCGGGACCTTATTACTAAGACTCACTGTCCGTCTGTCTGTCTGTCACCAGGCTGTATCTCATAAACCGTGATAGCTAGACACTTGAAATTTTCACAGATGATGATATTTCTGTTGCCGCTATACTAAATACAGAATGAAATAAATATTTAAGGGGGGCTCCCATACAACAAACGTGTTTTTTTCGGCGTTTTTGCCTTGTGGTACGGAACCCTTCGTGTGCGAGTCCGACTCGCTCTTGGCCAGTTTTTAAGGTAATCTTCGACGTGGTTGTTGTGTTTAGAGATAATTTTCTTGGTCAGAAAATTTATAAATATGACCCTCAAACTCAAAACGGTGAAGGAAAACATCGCGAGGAAACCGGCATGTCCTAGAACCAAAAATTCGAAGACGTGACATCTACCAACCCGCACTGGGCCCGCGTGGTGGATTACGGCCCACTCTCTCGAAGAGAAAAGGTTTGTGTCCTAGCAAGCATTTTAGACTGATTGGATATGATGTACAGACGCCAGCACCAAGCTACTACAATCTGTCAAATTTCTTTAATAGATTTTCAACTTTATCGCTAAAGAATAAGGTTCAAAGTTGATTGGTAAAATTTGACAGTTTCGGGTAGCTTAATATGCTGGCGTTTGTACATAGTCTCATTCACAACTGACTGAGTCAATAATTTATCATCGTAAGAGGGTCCAGCCACGTTAAGGCTTGTACACACAGGCGCGACGCGACACGCGACACAAAGGCACCGCAAGTCGCGCAACGAGCGGTGCCTTTTTGTCGCGCGCGATTCGCGTCGCGCGTCGCACCTGTATGCAGGAGCCTTTACGTCACACGACATTGAACTTGACGCGTAGGGTCTGCGCTTGCGTCACTCACTTCTCAACATTTATATTTAAACAATATTTTATTATTGAACATTTTAAACCCGGAAAGGTTTTGGACTTCGTCATTATCATTTTAGTATTACAAAGAGAATTCTAAGAATACTTATTATTAGCAATTCGTTCAAAATTCTTAATTCTCAATCCGTAGAATTCGCACTTGAAATTTAATTTTGCTGTCATTTACAGTAAAGTGTGTTTTAGCGAAAAAAATACCGTCCAAATGCGTGTCGGACCACGCACAATGAAGGGTTCCGTAGTTGAGATGAATTTATCCCAAGAACAAACTTAACTTTGTAGTTAAAAAAATGTTCTTCTATACGTCGAAACGTCGATATACGTCACGATCAATTTTCCAACTGCTAATGTAAGGATGGAACAAGAAAAAAAAAAGTGGCACTCCGGCAGTACCGACAGCAGTGAAAACAAAACAAACAGAATACTTTGCCATCACTCACTGACATATCGGATATACATTAAAACCGAGTACATCCCGAGGACAGCCGAACACATCCGAAGCGGTGTCGGTTACGGTAACAGTGGAGCGAGTACAATAGTTTTTTCCCATCTTAAAAAATGTCAAACGCGCCTTAAGGCTCGTACACACAGGCGCGACGCGACACGCGACACAAAGGCACCGCAAGTCGCGCAACGAGCGGTGCCTTTGTGTCGCGCGCGATTCGCGTCGTGCGTCGCGCCTGTTTGCAGGAGTCTTTAAGAAGTTTTCACATCAAAAATGTGATAATAAAAAAAATTAACGATTTTCGGACTTTTTTCCTTTACTTGTGCTGTGAGACCTTGATTCTTTCCACATGATTCTGTCAACGGGAATACCTATAGGATTTGATCTATTTGCGAGTATTAAAATATGTCGCACTAGCTGTGGCCCGTCGTTTCACGCGTATAAGAATCTATCCCGTCGTGGGAACGTCAACCCATGTGCCAAATTTCACCCAAATCCTTTCAACCGTTTTAGCGTTAAAGCATAACAAACAAACAAAAATCAAATATTTTCTCTTTATAATATTAGTTTGGATAAATAAATCATTGGTGAAGCAATGAATTAAGGCTCCTTCAAACTGGCGCGACACGCAATAAAATCGCGCGCGACACAAACGCACCGCAAGTCGCGCAACGAGCCTTTGTGTCGCGCGCGATTATATCGCGTGTCGCGCCTGTTTGTTGGAGGCTTTATAATAATATATGTGACTAATATAACTATAATTTGTTTCTATTAATATCGTATTATAATCAGAGTTATAATGTACTAGTATAACTCAATGATTATAATACGAACGCGTTGTTATCATTCATTCAATGCACACCCAAGGACGCAATGAACATTATAAGGAAAATAAAAAAACTAAAACATATAGTAAAAAGATAATGAAACTGGTGTATTTCGTTTATTATTAGGTTTTTTTTTTCAGAATGGGAAATCATCAAATGACCCCTCCCGCTCTGGGTGGAGCGGAAGGGAGTGTCAGACTCTTACTAACTAAAACCCACCCGTGTTCCTTCCTTAGCCCTTTATGTTCCGGGCCAGCGGTAACCCTTTCGGACAATCCCGTTGACTGGGCAATTTTTAGGGTTTCGTACCCAAAGGGTAAAAACGGGACCCTATTACTAAGACTCCACTGTCCGTCTGTCGGCTTACCTCTTACAAAAATTGACCCATCGCTACTGATAAGTGTTGAAGAGTATAATAGGAGACAGGACTATTTGTGCATGTACAGACGCCAGCACATCAAGCTAGGTACCCGAAACTGTCAAATTTTCCCAATCAACTTTGAACCTTATGCTTTAGCGATAAAGTTGACAATTTTACATATTGTTGTAGCTTGATGTGCTGGCGTCTGTACCTACATACTACTATTACGCAAACAACTACAATAAACATTTAAAAACGCCGCCATTGTTATATCCATTTAACTGAATGGAATTTCTTTAACACTAATATTTTTATGTTAATCGATGCATAGAATGTTGACAGGTATGTTACACGTAACCGATTTGTCGCAAGTTCACGGGAACTTGGTCAAAACCGATTCACACTTCATGATGGCTCGGAACGTGAGGCGAGTTGCTACACAGTAGCAAGTTCACCTGTCAGCGGGGGGGTGAGGGGTGCGGAACTGCGCAGAGTGTAGCACACTTCAGAGCCGACATAAAGTCTGCATAGAGCTGGGGGCCTAAACGGTTACTTTGGCAGAATCGCCGAAATCAAGGTTGCCTGCTTGTCGGTCTTCTACAGATTGTACTTCGGTGAGTGTACCCAAGTACTCCACGACCTCATTCCACCGGCCCCCTTCCACCTTCGGACATCCAGACGCACTGCAAGTTCAACATCCCTGCCTAGTTCTGCCTTCTATTCCACCAATTCGCACTAAGCGTTTTCAAATGTCCTTTATAATGCGCACAGCAAAAGAGTGGAACTCTCTACCTGCGTTTGTGTTTCCGAGTGCATACAACCCGAATCTCTTCAAAGTAAGAGTGAACAAGCTTCTTCTGGGTAAGCTCACTCCATCGTAGACTTTGTCTCTGTAACCTCTGACCTAGACTAGAGTCAAGAGCAAACCCATTTCAAATAAAAAAAAACACAAAAGGATGACATTGTGAATCATAATGGACAGTTCACTGTTAAATTAATCGTACAAAATCCCATTGGTGAAGGACTTTTCAGTTATTTTTTTGTCTGTGCTAAAATATCAATCAATCCAATCCCCAATCTCTTTGATACACAGTACAACAAGTATTTTACAAGGAGCGTCTGCCAATATGACCTCCCCAACCCAGTTACTGGGCAATACGAAACCCTTGGTAAAGCTGGTTGTCAGACTTTTGGGCTTCCGACGACCAGTAACGACTGTCAAAGACCCACGAATGCGAGCCGGGACCAACGGCTCAACGTGCTTTCCGAAGCATGGAGGGGTCTTGGTATGTAAAAATGGTCACCCATCCACGGCCCAACCGCAGCGAGCCTAGCTTAACCTGATCGATCGACCCGGGCGGCTGTTATTAGTTAGCTATAACCACCAAACACTGCCTGTAATTCGCAACTTGACCGTGAATTGATACTGAACAAATGCTGCTCGGGATTACGTGCCTTATCATGATCTCCAACACCATATTCCTACCCGACCAGGGTGCTTACTCTTCAATTTAATTCCGATAGATCGACATTGGAATTGTGAAAAAGAAGAGGGTCCAAAAAAAAGAGGGTCTTCATACACACTTGTTTTTTTTTTTTTCGGCATTTTTTGTAGCGGGCTGGGTGTTTACTCTTTAATGCCGATAGATCGACATTGGAATTGTGACGTTTCGTACTCTTGAGTTCGATGCTAGCGCCAAATGATTTTTAGATTGGGTGTCCATTTTGGAGAACTAAGTGGAATTGGGTTCGGGCTTGGCGTGGGGTAATTGTTGACAATATTGTTTTCAAGAGTACCGAATCAAGTGACTGTAAAATTAACATTGGAATCATATTGGCATCTCATTGGACTTAAAATTAGTTTGGAGAGTAAGACACTTCCTCAACGAAGTCCTCAATAAATTTTCGACACTTGATTAGGTTGTTCTGTTGGAAAAAACCCGGGCCTTGGTGCGCATGCTCCTATCAAAAAATAATTAAGTTCGGGCTATCTGATAAAAAAGTTGTTACCAACGCGATAGCCGGATACGTTGACAAAGCAATCGGACATAATTATGATTCAATTGTGAGATTAAATATCCATACTAATTTATTATAAATTCGAAAGTAACTCTCGTCTGTATGTTACCTTTTCACGCCTAAACCACTGAACGGATTTTGATAAAATTTGGCAGATAGAGAGATTGCATCTCGGGGAAGGACATAGGATAGTTTTTAGGGGCTGTCCATTAATCACGTGAGGCTCGAAAGGGGGGGGAAGGGGTCCATAAAAAATCACGAAATATCACAAGGGGGGGAGGGGGGGTGTAGTAATATATCACGTGTATTTATTTTTTTAAAAACATCCCGCAAACTTTCTAATAAAATTAGATGATTATATACCTCTATTTTATAAACATAAAAAAAAAGGTCCGATTCTTTGTAGGTACTAAAGATACACGTGATATGGGTAAGTCTTAAACCTCACCATATATCACCAAGGAGGGGGGGGGGGGTTAAAAATACCAAAAAAAAAACATCACGTGATTAATGGACGGCCCCTTATCCCGATATTCCCACGGGATCGACACTTATGGGGGTGAAACCGCGGGGCGCTGCCAGTTAACTTATAATATATATCTTATACCTGAATAAAAATCAATTGCCGTTCGTTAGTCTCGCAAAATCTCGAAAATGGCACGATCGATTGTGATGAAACGTAAGTTGTTTTGTGCGTGCCGGACACCTTACAAAAAAAAAAGCATTAGCTAGCATTTTATATATATATACATACTAGCTTCCGCCTGCGGGTTCGCCCGCGAGGTATGTCGATAAAAACTATCCTATGTCCTTCCCCGGGATTCGATCTATCTCTCTGCCAAATTTTATCAAAATCCGTTCAGTGGTTTAGGCGTGAAAAGGTAACATACATACAGACAGACAAGAGTTACTTTCGAATTTATAATATTAGTATGGACACAGATTACTAAATAGTTACTACGTAACAGATACTTCACTCAGTAGAAAATTTCCAATACCTATTGCTATAATAGCCTACTCCGTCGCGTCAGCAACCGCTGCATGCTAAAATGTGCCTAAATGCTCAAGCGTACAGTTGTGATTGCTTCGCACCGCGCGATCCCACAGCAATCGCAGGGATGCCTCTTCGATAAGATTAAATTAACATAACTATTTGTGTCTATTTTATTGAGAACTGTGAATATGTTCGGTAGTTTAAAATTGTATCGTATAAAGGTAAAATATGTTTTTAATAAATTGGTGCTGACTGTAATAATTTTGAAACGACAAAAAATGGTAATAGTTTATCACTTAACTTTCTTCATTGACAGGTAAATGGAAAAATATTAGGTGTTTATCCCTTCTTTTACTTGATTTCCACCCATCTACTGCACATAAGGCACCAGACGGCATTGTAGGTACCCGTACAAACGAACGGAATGATTATAATTGAATAACGTGCGTGCGTTTCGCTTGCGAAAACCGCACTGAATATGGTCCGCAAACGGCCCGAGACCGCTCGGCCGGGCGGTAGGTAATTATAGCGCGCAAGTACATGGAGTGACGGAGGCCTGGTATGGATATAATCAGCCCGTGTTGTCCCACTGCAGGCCAAACGCCTCCCTTTCCCTATTCTATATAGGTTACTAACATCTGCCCGCGACAGTTCAACAGCATTCATTGCGTTTTTTACGTTGTTGAACAGACAAATTTCTCGAACATATGAAGCTATGGATTCGCAGTCTCCTTCAAAATCACCCAAAATGCGTAACACACTGATAGTGTGCTACGCAATTTGGGTGATTCACAATCTGAATCATTTTGAAACATATTGTTGATCTATCTAGTATACTAATATTATAAAGCTGAAGAGTTTGTTTGGTTGAACGCGCTAATCTCTGGAACTACCAGTCGGATTTGAAAAATTTTGCATTTGATAGCCCAATTCTTGAGGAAGGCTATAAATAGGCTATTTAACATCACGCAATGACCTTTAGGAGCCGAGCAAAAAGAAAAAAAGTCAGAAAGAACGCTAAGCAAAAACGAAGTAATAGCGCGGGCAGGCGATGCGATGCGACGGGGTGGGTCGAAGTAACAAGAAATTTCACGCGGACGAAGTCGCGGATTGATGAACGAATGAATGAATCGAATGATGAACGTCATCATATATTTTATATTGGAAGACCTCTTGTCACAGTGGTGCCAACTGGTGTCGTAAATTTTCACGAAAACCCTCATTGCTACTGTAAGGCTTAATATACACATGCTTGTAACTTGCATAAAAGTATGCAAGTAGCTGGCATGCCTTTATGGTATTCACCAATCAGAACTTGGCACACGGCATGCAAGCTACTTGCATAGTTTTGTGCAAGCTACATGCATGCGTATTCCGGGTTTTAGGGTGCGTTTCCACTGAAGCGGAGCTGTGTGGAGCAGAGAGAAGACGTACAGGAATCGACCAATCACAATGGTTGAAATCCTCAGCGGGTCACTCGTCTCGTCTATGTTTGGACGATTCCTGCACGTCTCCGCTCCGCTCCGCCCAGCTCCTCTACAGTGGAAACGCACCCTTAGTGTGTTACGCTAACCCCGCAGGCCTTAAAGGGGCTTACATGACCTAAAGCGCGGTCACTGTCGGACTGCATAGAAATGAAAGAGAAGCGCGGTGACACAACGCTGGTAATTTATTGCAAAATATGAAGCAATTATTTAATTACAAAAAATCTATTGTTTGGACGAAAAAATTAAAACACTAGTATTTTAGTATGTTGCTTGTAGAATAATCTGACAAAAAATCTGAATAATTGTATATATACAGTATGTTAACTAATAGAGGGCGTTCCCGTTAACCCGCAATAGTATACCAATCAATTAGATCGCCGCACACGCGGCCCGTCATTCATAAATGAATTCCGACATTGTTGTCCTTCAAGTACGCGTGTACAGAGTGTTTCTTTAACGTATCAATTTACCATTTTTAGTGAATATTTTACGATAAAAAAAATAAAAAGATTTTATTTTCGAATGGTAATATTTTTTTTAGCATGTATGGATGCTATACTATTGCGGGTTAACGGGAACGCCCTCTGTTAGTTAACATACTGTATATTAGTATGGTTGTTATTGTAAAAATAATGTTTTTTGAGGTATCTTCATGATTTTTTTCTGTCGTATCAAATTAGTTGTAAGTATTATGTTTTCAAAACACTATCTACCTAGCATATATCCTGAAGAATATCATATATTTTTCTAATTTTGTTTACTGTAGTCGATCATATATTTTTTTGGTTTCTAAAACTTGCGTTTTTTGTGTTTAGATCCTGTAAGCCCCTAACGTTCCAACTGTAATACCGGCAAATGATAGTTTTCTAGGAAACACTCCATGCATTAGACAAGCCACATCAACACTATGAAGAATGCTCTTCTGTCATATAATGGGTGTCTCAGAAAGACTGCACTTTTTAAATTTAAAATATTTTTGTTTTTCGTTCAAATGGCAACTATGAAATTCGACAGCCGTCACCTATGTTTATTCCGATTATTAAAAATGGAGCGCTTTTCGAAAGAACAACGCGTTATAATTGTGAAAACTCTTTATAAAAATGGGAAAGTTACGCTGAAACTGCTCGAAAACTCTTTTCAGCCGAGAAAGTGAACCTAATGTGTCAACCAGATCGTGCTATTTAACGCCTTGCGATTTTTTTCTTTGGAGTTTTATGAAATCTCGGGTTTATTTATACGAAATAACCAGAAACAATTCCTGCGCTCAAATCAGAGATCCAACGCGTCATCGGTGAGATACAGCCACAACTCTGTGAGTCATGGATAATTTCATGAAAAGAGTGATGGCCTGTCAACAGAGCCATGGGGGCCATTTGCTGGATATTTTATTCCATACTTAATCGGAACATGTCTTCTTTACAATCCAATAAAAATATCACAACTCTCTCATGAAATACATGATTTTAAAATGAAAAAGTGCACTCTTATTGAGACACCCTATATATACTGGGGTTTTGCGATGCAGTCTTGAACTACCTTTAAGATAATGACGTCATATTTCCTATTTTTTTAATTTGCTGTGTTTAGTTTAGTTTGTGATCTTTCTTCCTGTACGAGTCGCAATAAATACTTTTTCTTTCTTTCTTTTCTTTACTAATCTTTATTACATTACATATTATATTACATAGTATAAAACAAAATCGCTCCCGCTCCCTGTTAACTAAGATCTTTTAAACTTCGTACCGGATTTTAATGCAGTTTACAGCAATAGATAGAGTGATTCAAGAGGAAGGTTTATATGTATAATACATGCATAATTATTATAGAAGAGAAAAGCTGAGAAATTCAAAGATTTGTAATGTGATGTCGTAGCAAACATATTTTTGTGCGAATAAATTGCAAACGCTGCGCTGGCTAAACCTTACGACATAGATCAAATTAATGTACTACGGAATTGTATATCTTAAAAATATCGATAAAAAAGTCCGCGATGGTATATGTTTATCTCCTAAGGATAACCCACAGTAACCATTTTTATCTTTAACACATTACAAAAAAAAAAAAATATGGTTTATTTACCAAGCTATTTTAAACAATACAGTATTATTCCTTATCCAATTAAATACATTAAATACGTCGTGCATTTCATAAAGATCAAAATTGCCCTTTACAGTATATCATTAAAATGAATATCTTAGAAGATATCAGAGATTTATAAAGCGGGGGCAGAGCGGCTGGCGGGGCGATACGAAGTTCGCTGGGTCATCTAGTAATATTATAAACGCGAAAGTTTGTGAGGATAGGTGGATGAATGTTTGTTACTCTTTCACGCAAAAACTACTGAACGGAATTTGATGAAACTTTACAGTATTATAGCTTATACATCAGACTAACACAGAGAATACTTTTTATCCTGATAATCCCGCGGGACCGTCAATCAACCGTAGTTTAATTAGGGGGCGTACATAAATTACGTGAGGTTTAAATTTTCTGTCCCTCTCTCCCCCCTGGTGAGATGTCGTGAGATTTTATTCAACCCGAGGGGGTTGAAAATCTCACGTGAGATTTTTAAAATGTGGGTTTTTTACGTAAACGCGTTGGATTGTTATTATAAAAAGAAAAAAAAATTGCTTCGTGCTTTTATTTACACAAATATGGTGGTTTGACAGTCAGTAGATGTATAACGTCGAAGTATGAATGAAATTATTTTCTTTCGAATTATTGAATGATCTTAATCCTATTACGATATACGCTTAAGATTAAATCTTAAGCATGTATAAACTGGATTAAATGGACCAAAATAGTATAATTTGTTTATGTTTCAATCAGAAAAAAAATGCGTGATATTTGCCGAGACCCCCCCTCTCTCCAACGTAAGATTAGATGAGATTTGACTTGACCCCCTCCCCCCCTTAAACATCTCACGTAATTTATGGACGCCCCCCTAATTGTAGTTGAAAACCGTAGGTGTATTCACCTTTAGAGATTTCATTCATTAGTTATTACAAAAATCTGTGAAACGATCTTTAGGTATTTTAAACAGTAGGTCTTTTGAACGTAGTTATCTCGAAAATTGTTAGATTATCTTTAGATATTATAACATGTAACATGGAAAATCCTTATTGATTAAATGAAGGAAAAAAGATTAGTTTGGCTAGACGTCACCACTCACACGCACTCTAAGGCGAATACGCCTTGACTCTAGCGTCATAAAATTTTGGTTTACTAGCTGCGCTCCGCGGTTTCACCCGCAGAAGTGTCGATCCCTTGGGAATATTGGGATAAAAAGTAGCCTATAAATATGTTAATCCAGGGTGTCAGCTACATCCATACAAAATTTTATCAAAATTGGTCCAGCCGTTTGAGCGTGAAGAAGTAACAAACATATAAACACACACACAATCACAAACTTTCGCCTTTATCTATACAAATAAATAAAATTGGAGTGTCTGTTTGTAATATTAAAATCACCGCTTTAGTAAATATTGGTTATTTTAATATTACACATACACATACGTATACGTATGCATTTAGTAAAAATGCATATGGATGGCACAGCAAAATACATTTTTTTAACTTTACAATACTATAGCTTATACATCAGACTAACACAGAGAATACTTTTTATCCTGATAATCCCGCGGGACCGTCAATCAACCGTAGATTAATTAGGGGGAGTCCATAAATTACGTGAGGTGTTTTTTTAAATTTTCTGTGCCTCTCTCCCCCCCTGGTGAGATGTCGTGAGATTTTATTCAACCCCCTCCCCCGTCCCACAATCACATGTGAGATTTTTCAACATGTGGGTTTATTACGTAAACGCGTTAGATTGTTATTATAAAAAGAAAAAATAAAATTGCTTCGTGCTTTTATTTACACAAATATTGTGGTTTGACAGTCAGTAGATGTATAACGTCGAAGTATAAATGGAATTATTATCTTTCGGACGAATTAGTGAATGATCTTAATCGTATTACGATATACGCTTAAGGCGAAAGCACCAGGGTAGCCCGCGAAATTCAATTTTTTTTAGGTTTTTTGGAATTTGCTGGTCAGTATTAAGTTGTACGTTGATTAATATATGAATCGCGGCTGTAAGAAATATGTGTTTACAGAATTATAATCATTAAAGTCATCAACACAACTCTCTAAGACCACGTAAGTCCAAACAATAACTGTTTCATGAAATCATCATTCTTTGGACTTCCATGGTCTTAGAGAGTTGTTTTGATGACTTTAATGATTATAATTCTGTAAACACATATTTCTTACGGCCGCGATTCATATATTAATCTACATACAACTTAATACTGACCAGCAAATTGCAAAAAACGTAAGAAAATTTGAATTTCGCGGGCTACCTTAGCGCTTCCCCCTTAAGATTAAATCTTAAGCATGTATAATCTGGATTAAATGAACCAAAATAGTATATTTTTTTTTGTTTCAATCAGATAAAAAATTGCGTGATATTTGCCGAGACCCCCCTGTCTCCAACGTAAGATTAGATGAGATTTGACTTTGACTTGACCCCCTCCCCCCCTTAAACATCTCACGTAATTTATGGACGCCCCCTAACCACGGTCGTATGACGTCAGGTTATCCGTGTGCAAAATGTCATCCAAATCTGCGGGCTAATTGCGTAACAGACGCAGTAGCAATAGGTTTCATTTTGACGGTCCAACAACATTAATTGCGTCATTTACGCTGTAGATCAGACAATTTTTTCGAACATAATTATGAAGCTGTGGATTGGCAATGTCGGTCGATCGATCAGGTTAAGCTACGCTTGGCGCGGTTCATCCGTGGATGGGTGACCATCTTTACATACCAAGAACCTCCGTGCCTCGGAAAGCACGTTAAGCCGTTGGTCTCGACTGTCATTCGTAGATCTCTGATAGTCGTTACGGGTCGTCAGAAGCCCGAAAGTCTGGCAACCAGTCTTACCAAGGGGTATCGTATTACCCAGTAACTGGGTTGTGGGGGTCAGATAGGCAGTCGCTCCATGTAAGATACTGGTATTTAGCTGCATCCGGTTAGACTGGAAGCCGACCCCAACATAGATGGGAAAAGGTGAGCAGATTGATTTGGATTGGCAATGTTCTTCAAAATGATTCAGATTGTGTTCCGCAATAAAGGAGTGTTGTATATCCGTTAAGTCACACACAGATAAAGTTACTGTCGCGTCAATAATATTAACATGGATTATATAACAAAAACAATGACAGCCCGAAAAAAAGTCCAAATTAGTCAACAAAAACCAACTACGTTCTACGGATCTAAAAGTGAGTGGCACGCCTAATACGTATAATGTATTCAGTTAGCCGATCGACGTGGAGTACCGCGGTAGGCCGGCAGTCAACGTCAAACAGGAGTCAAAGGTTACGAACGACGTACGCTACACCTCTCCAGACTGGGTGCAAGGCTTACACTTCAATTTAATTCCGATAGATCGACATTGGAATTGTGACGTTTCGTACTCTTGAGTTCGATGCTAGCGCCAAATGATTTTTAGATTGGGTGTCCATTTTGAAGAACTAAGTGGAATTGGGTTCCGGCTTGGCGTGGGGTAATTGTTGACAATATTATTTTCAAGAGTACCGAATCACGTGACTGTAAAATTAACATTGGAATCATATTGGCATCTCATTGGAATTAAAATTAGTTTGGAGAGTAAGCCCCCTGAGTGAGGTTTAGTTACCCGCTAACTTACATAACATCAGAGGAGCAATGAGGGTTTTCAAGAAAATTTACGACACCAGTTGGCACCACTTTGACAAGAGGTCTTCCAATATAAAATATATGATGACGTTCATCATTCGATTCATTCATTCGTTCATCATTCCGTCATGACTAAAGAAAATATAGGCTCTTTGACAGATGCCTGGACCTGACGTGTCAGTGCTGCCATCTAGCGAACGTCATTTCAAAATACCCTCATTATTGTAACTTTAAGAACGGTCACACTTCACAGTCTGATCTGTCTCAATCTGTCAAAAATACCATTAATTTCCCTTAATTTTTGAAATTTGTTTGTCGCCAAGATGACACTGCGACTAGATTACGAGAACGTTTTAAATTCAGGCCATTATTTCTTGAAGCCATATGACATCTACCAACCCGCACTGGGCCCGCGTGGTGGATAACAGCCCACTCCCTCTCTCAGAGAGGATGCCTGTTTCCCAGCAGTGGGCACATTAAAGGACGACTATGTAAATAGCACATAATTGCCAAGCCAGCACATAATTGCGGATCGAAGGACGACTATGTAAATAGCACATAACTGCCAAGCCAGCACATAATTGCGGATCGAAGGACGACTATGTAAATAGCACATAACTGCCAAGCCAGCACATAATTGCGGATCGAAGGACGACTATGTAAATAGCACATAACTGCCAAGCCAGCACATAATTGCGGATCGAAGGACGACTATGTAAATATCACATAACTGCCAAGCCAGCACATAGTTGCGGATCGAAGGACGACTATGTAAATAGCACATAACTGCCAAGCCAGCACATAATTGCGGATCGAAGGACGACTATGTAAATAGCACATAACTGCCAAGCCAGCACATAATTGCGGATCGATCATTTCTGGAGAAATGAATGCATTGGAAGGGTAACTATTAAATTGTAATACTGATGAAGAACATTATTGTAATCTATATTTTTAGTATTTGTTCTCAAGTAAGTGACTTATGTCTTTATTGCCTTTTCTTTGTCTTATGTATTTTTTTGCTGGACTGGGCCTTTTTGGCGCAGCCGTGAGGCACACTTTCCTGCTAATTTCTTACATCGGACTTTGCACTTTTCATTTTTATCTTAGTTTTTATCTGATGTACGACTATTATCTAACTATCTGGTGTATTGTGTGTCTCTTAGTCTGTGCTAAATAAATATATTTTCTTTCTTTCTTTATTGGGAATAGTTTCTTTAAACCGAAACCGAACTATTATACGGAGGAACCCTTCGTGTGATATGTTTTTAGAGTTCCGTACCCCAAAAGGAAAAAACGGAACCCTTATGCGATCTCGGGAACGCGTGAATTAGGTATCGAGTTGAAATTAAAACCATAAATACTCAAGTCTACGGTTCCTTGAAGCTGTGTAAAAATCAAACTTCTAAGTTAACGTAAAAAAAGATACGGCCGTTTATGCCGCAAAAAACGTATATTTCGACACTCTCAAGGGAATCAAAATGTATAGGATACTTCCCGTTGACCTAGAATTATGAAATTTGGCAAGAAGCAAGCTCATGTAGTACAAGTGAAGGCTCCTAGAAACAGGTGCGACACGACACGCGACACAAAGGCACCGCAAGTCGCGCAACGAGCGTTGCCTTTATGTCGCGCGCGATTATATCGCGTGTCGCGCCTGTTTGTAGGAGCCTTAAAGGAAAAATGCGAAAACCGTAAATTTGTAGTTGCATTAAAAAAACCGCGATAAACTATTTACATACCTACAAATTTGTACGGAACCCTCGGTGCGCGAGTCAGACTCGCTCTTGACCGGTTTTTTCATAATTTTTTTTTCCACAACTTTTCACTTGAAAAACACGACTAAAGACGCAGTCAACGCGTTTTTTTCAGTACAATTTATTTATCAACTGTCCAAATCTTACTAAGCTACACTAATCGACAAAAGATTGTCATCTTTAGCTAAAAGACAAGTTTATTATGTTATTTGAGCGATTCTATCGAGGACGATGGTTTAATAGTCACAAAAATTTTGATGTTGCTCTATTTGGTAAGGTAGAGGCTCCTGCAACTTCACTGTGCACGAGGTGACTCCTTACCAGCGCATCATACACCTTTAAGTCTCCTACAAACCGGCGCGACACGCGACATAATCACGCGCGACACAAAGGCAAATCCTTCTATTTACGATGGAGTTATGCCCGAAAATACACAAAAAAAAAATAGAAACATCCGAATTGAGAACCTCCTCCTTTTTTGAAGTCGGTTAGAATCGTTTATTCAGTGCGTTGGAAGGCCACCCACAAGGTGGACCGACGACTTTGTGAAAACCTGCAGGAACTCGTTGGATGCGAGAAGCACAGAACCCGGTCTAAGTGGAGGTTCTTGGGGGGGGGGGCAATGTCCAGCAGTGGACATCTTTCGGTTGAAATGATGATGCTGATTTTTATGTATGAGATTTATATAATTTAGGATAGGTAGTATGTTATAGAAGGTCCTTATTAGGATAATTTCATATTGTGTGAGTATATAAATAGAACTTACCACACCATCGCGATAGGTTAATCCTGTTATGATAGTTGTAAAAAATTATAAATAAATAAATAAACTAGAATGAAACGGTAAATGCTTAAGAGTTGTTAAACTAGTTTATACAATAACATTTGGCATATTTTAAAGTTTTTGTTGTCATAGGTGATGTGAAAAGTTTTAAAGAGAGATCCATACTAATATTATAGATTCGAAAGTAACTCTGCCTGTCTGTATGTTGCCTTTTCACGCCTAAACCACTGAACGGATTTCGATAAAATTTGGCAGAGAGATAGATTGCATCCCGGGGAAGGACATAGGATAGTTTTTATACCGATATTCCCATGGGATTGACACTTATGCGGGTGAAAACCGCGGGGCGCGTCTAGTTATTAAATAAATAAATAATGTTTCCCGTATGACATTTCCTGACGACATTGTCATTAGTGGTTCCGGTGAATAAAACGGAAGTTAAGTGTAGTCTAGATTTATGTTAGGTAACCTAGGCTTTTTTTTTTCAGAATGTTGTATTTATATTTAGACAGTTTACTATTAATTTATATTTTTTATTAATGACGACACGGTTGGCGCAGTGGCTGAGCGGTCGACTGCTGCGCTGCGTGTCGCGGGTTCGATTCCCGCACGGAACAAATATTTGTATTGCCTACAGGTAGTTGTTCCGGGTCTGGCTGTTTGTGTATGTGTATTTAAATGTTTGTAAACGCACCCACGATACAGGAGTAATTCCTAGTGTGGGGCCACGTTTAAAAAAAAAATAAAAAAAAATATTTATTTATAAATATGTATTTTTGTATTAACTTGTATAATAATAATTCATTTATTTCAGGTAAAGAACACCCATTATTACCACAGGACATAAATTAATAGAAAACATAATAAATAAATTAAATTAAATCAGATAGAAACCAAATTAGAGCACATCAAATAAAATAAAATGCAATCAATATAAATCAAAAGATATTAACTTAAAATAAATCAAAATAACTCTAATAAAATCAAATCAAATTAAAACTAATAATTAAAACAATAATATAAAATTAAAAGTATCATGAAGTAGTCTTTTTATTTATTTATTTTAAAAAAAACGTTGCCCCACACTAGGAATTACTCCTGTATCGTGGGTGCGTTTACAAACATTTAAATTCACATACACAAACAGCCAGACCCGGAACAACTACCTGTAGGCAATACAAATATTTGTTCCGTGCGGAAGTTAATCTTTCGAAATTATTCAGATTGAGATTTATAGTGCTTTACGTAATTAGGGTGCCGGTCCTAAATTTTTATACTAAATACATCCGTGAAGGCTCCTACAAACAGACACGCGATATAAGGCTCCTACAAACAGGCGCGACGCGTGACGCGAATCGCGCGCGACGCTAAGGTACCGCTTGTTGCGCGACTTGCGGTGCCTTTGTGTCGCGCGCGATTTTATCGCGTGTCGCGCCTGTTTGAAGGAGCTTAAAATCGAGCGCAACACAAAGGCACCGCTCGTTGCGCGACTTGCGGTGCCTTTGTGTCGCGTGTCGTGTCGCGCCTGTTTGAAGGAGCCTTGATAAAGATACCAATCGTTTATATTTCTCATCTAAATATACCCAAAGATAATATCATAATCTAATCAGCTATACAAATTAAATCACATACATTTCTCTGTTTATCTCAGATTATCACCGGATTAAAAGCAATGACTGTCATGGAAGATAACAAAAATGAAACGTGTGAGTTTTTATCTATGCCTCAATATATCGATTATCACCGGATTAAAAGCAATGATTCTCATGGAAGATAACAAAAATGAAACGTGTGAGTTTTTATCTATGCCTCAATATATCGATTATCACCGGATTAAAAGCAATGATTCTCATGGAAGATAACAAAAATGAAACGTGTGGGTCTTTATCTATGCCTCAATATATCGATTATCACCGGATTAAAAGCAATGATTCTCATGGAAGATAACAAAAATGAATCGTGTGGGTCTTTATCTATGGCTCAATATATCGATACCTCTGGGCTCAAAGGGCGTATAGCACACTAGCTTCTGCCCGCGACTTCGTCCGCGTGGAACTTCTTGTTACTCCGACCCACCCCGTCGCACCGCATCGCCTGCCCGCGCTATTACTTCGTTTTTGCTTAGCGTTCTTTCTGACTTTTTTTCTTTTTGCTCGGCTCCTAAAGGTCATATCGTGATGTTAAATAGCCTATAGCCTTCCTCAAGAATTGGGCTATCAAATGCAAAAAGAATTTTTCAAATCCGACTGGTAGTTCCAGAGATTAGCGCGTTCAACCAAACAAACTCTTCAGCTTTAGATTTAGCCAAACGTGCTATACGCCCTTTGAGCCCAGATGTATCGATATATGCTGGTGGTTTTGCAAACAGCACCCTACGACTGCCTTTCCACCAGAGATGAGCGAGGATGCGTAGCGAGGGATGTGTGTAAGACTAACCAATACCAACGCTCACTTAGTTCAAGCTATAAAAATGAAGCGATGTTATTGGTTGGTTTCACACACATCTGTCAATCTGAATTCATTTTGAACCATACTGCTAATCCATTGCTACATCAATGAAAGCCGTTGTTACTGTTTTGTGTTAAGGCTCCTACAAACAGGCGCGACACGACACGCGACACAAAGGCACCGCAAGTCGCGCAACGAGCGGTGCCTTTGTGTCGCGCGCGTTTCGCGTTGCGCGTCGCGCCTGTTAGCAGGAGCTTTTACGCAATTACCCCATAGAGGAGAGGTAGGTACTAGCCGATTACATTTCAGTAAAGGCTCCTACAAAAAGGCGCGACACAAAGGCACTGCTCGTTGCGCGACTTGCGGTGCCTTTATGTCGCGCGCAATTTTATCACGTGTCGCGCCTGTTTGAGGAAGCCTTAACTCTCACAGAGAAGAGTACTGAGCCCGAATAGTGGGAACATTTAAAGCCAATTATGATAATTATAGTATTTGTATCTCACGAAGCAACGCGCAGTTTACTTGTGGTTATAACGTTAACAAACACGCTGTGAATGTGTGTGTAAGCGCGGAAGCTCTCGGTACCGTACGAGACAATGGCAAAGTCGGAAGAGAGAGACATTGACAGCGTGTTTGCAAACTTGTTTACCACAAGTAAAGCGCGGGTCTTTCCGTGAGATAAAAATACTGTACACAAACAGTTATTCTTAAGGCTCCTACAAACGGGGCACGGCGCGCGACGCGAATCGCGCGCGACACAAAGGCACCGCTCGTTGCGCGACTAGCGGTGCCTTTGTGTCGCGCGCGATTTTATCGAGTGTCGCGCCTGTATGAAGGAGCCTTTATTCGAGTTCTGCCCCAAGATGTACAATGTTTTATGCACCATACATTATACAGCACCAATAACAGGAAAAAATCAAGACTATCAATTAGGAAGATAAACCTCACTCACAGATATTTCTGAAAACTAGGTCAGCGCGCAGGCAACAATTGACATGTAAAATTCTAGCATTGTAAACTATTTGCAGAGTGATTTGTATGTGATTTACACATTCATTTAAACATCCGTTTATACAGAGAAACTCAATGGAGGCACGTTGAGTCAAGACGAAGACACGTACCTACATAGTAGGTACACTTTTGCAAGAATCCATATTATTGATAAAGTTAAGAATTTGTTTGAACGTACTAATCTCTAAAACTAACAGTCAGATATGAAAAATTACTTTTGCATTTGATAGCCCAATTCTTGAGGAAGGGTATACGCTATTTAACATCACGCTAGGACACTTAGGAGCCGAGTAAAAGAAAAAAGTAAGAAAGAACGTTAGGCGAAAACGAAGTGACAGCGCGGGCAGGCGATGCGGTGCGATGCGACGGGGTAGGTCAGGGGAACGCGGACGTGGGCAGAAGCTAGTTCGCTAAAGTCAGTCAGAAACGTCATTATCACCAGCGTTTAGCAGTTCACTGCAGGACAAAATCCTCTCCAATTGCACGCCATGAAATTCATCAGGGTTGAAAGTTTTTATGGAAGTTTGTAATCTTTGCCGATTGCAAATCCCATAGGCCACACATACAGATTGTCACTTAATACAATAGTTTTTAGTGTTCCGTACCCAAAGGGTAAAAACGGGAACCTATCACTAAGACTCCACTGTCCGTCTGTCACCAGGCTGTATCTCATGAACCGTGATAGCTAGACAGTTGAAATTTTCACAGAAGATGTATTTCTGTTGCCGCTTTTTCAGCAAATACTAAAAACAGAATAAAATAAATATTTAAGGAGGGGGCTCCCATACAACAAACGTGTTTTTTTCGGCATTTTTGCCTTGTGGTGCGGAACCCTTCGGGTGCGAGTCCACCTCGTACTTGGCCAGTTTTTTTGGGTAGATAACCGTTACATAGTCTTGCCAGGGTCAGTAGCATAGCACTCGCTAACATGAAATAAAGAATGAACATAACTTTACAGGTGCAAACAATTAACTTTACATATTTTTAACTAGCTTCTGCTCGCGACTTCGTCCGCGTGAAATTTCTTGTTCCCCCAACCCACCCCTCGTCGCATCGCCTGCCTGCGCTTTTAATTCGTTTACCTTTTTTGGTTTTTGCTCGGCTCCTAAGGGTCCTAGCGTGATGTTAAGTAGCCTATAGCCTGCCTCGAGAATTGGGCTATTAAATGCAAAAAGAATTTTTCAAATCCGACTGGTAGTTCCAGAGATTAGCGCGTTCAACCAAACAGACAAACAAACTCTTCAGCTTTATAATATTATAATTATAAAGCTGAATAAATTAATAATAAAGTATAGATAGCTAATTATAAAGTATAGATAGTACCTATAGATTTTCCGGACTTGTGTTTAAATAATAATAGCCGCACAAGTCAATCGAAGGTTACGGCTACGCTTGCCTTAGTCTATTTGTGGATGGGTGACCAATGACCATTCATTACATATCGAGATCCTTCCGTGCATCGGCACGCACGTTAAGCCGTTGCGCGTTGGTTCCAGCTGTCATTAGTAGATCTTTGAAAGTTGTTACGGGTCGTCAGAAGCTCCTGTTCGACAACCAGTCTTAGTCAAAGTCAAAGCATTTATTTCAAATAGGCACATAAAAGGCACTTTTGAACGTCAAAAATTACAACAAATTTAATTGATTCTAGTCGCCCATTCCAAAAGGTAGTTTTCGTATGGAGAAGAACGGACAAGAAACTCACATTTTATATAATCATAATATGTGAAGACGATGCACCTAAAATAAAATTACTATACCACAATAGGTAAAAGAATTAAATATGAAACCATGACATAAATTAATTATCTGATAGATACATGGTGCTCACATATTTACAAACATGGTAAAAGTAAACGATTTTCATTTAAATAAAAATAAAAAATTACAAGTAACCAGCTGACTTGTTACTTGTAATTTTTTATTTGTGTGAGTGTGAGGTGTGAGTTAAGTAGTTACAGAATGTAAATCACTTTAAATAAAAAAAAAATAAACCTACAATTAAATTAGCAACCCGTTTGATTTTGTCTAGACTCTAGAATGTCCTGTGGAGCAGGACCAGCATGTTTCCAAGCGTTCTTATCTTGGATATAATCTTCTAATTTATAGTATGCTTGTTTACAAAGTGTACGTTTAATGTGAGTTTTAAATTTTCTTTCATTTAATTGCAATATATCACAAGGTATTTTATTGTAACATTTAACACAGTACCCCATAAAAGATGTGTGTACCTTGGCTAATCTGAAAAATGGTTGATGTATTTTATCTTTATTTCTAGTATTAAAATTATTTTATTAAAAAGATGAAGATTTTTTCTTATATACATAATATTTTCATAAATGAATTGGCAAGGTACCGTCTTACCAAGAGGTGTCGTATTACCCAGTAGCTGGGTTATGGAGGTCAAATTGGCAGACCTTAAAGTAAAATACTGATATTCATCTGCATCCGGTTAGACTGGAAGCCGACGCCAAATTACTTGGTAAAAGACTAGACAGATTCATGTACTTCCGTGTACAGGAATTTGACCTTCACATATTTGAAACTCCTTTCACCCTGCAATGGAATGGAAATACCAACAAGGTCCATTTAAGATGCAGAGGAACCCGAGATTTTAATTGACATTTGTCACCGCTAACTATGTTCACGGCAATACCTGGTACGTAATTACAGAAATAACCGAATATCCTTCAAGGGGCTTACATGACCTAAAGCGCGGCTTACTGTCGGACTGCATAGAAAAGAATGAGCGCGAGCGACACAGCGCTGGTAATTTATTGCAAAATATGAAGCAATTATTTAATTACAAAAAATCTATGGTTTGGACTAAAAAATAAAAATACTAGTATTTTAGTATGTTGCTTGTCTAGTACTAGTAGTTTAGTATGTTGAAAAAATCAAAATGATTGTATGTATATTAGTATGGTTTTTATTGTAAAAAGGAAGTTTTTAGAGGTATCTTCATGATTTTTTTCTGTCGTGTCAAATTAGTTGTATTATGTTTGCAACATACTATCTAACTAGCATATATCCTGAAGAATATCATATATTTTTCTGATTTTGTTTACTGTAGTCGATCATATACTTTTATTGTTTCTAAAACTTGCGTATTTTTGTATTTAGGTCCTGTAAGCCCCGAAGGTTAGAAGTTCGGGAGCATATTCGTAAGAAGCTGGCATTATCATCACTACTTCAATGTTTCCAATTTCTTTGTCTATTTTTATAAGTAATTGGTGTATTTATTTGTGCTTATATTTATCAGGGTTCGCTGATATATATCATGAATTCATGATATACAGGGTCCCATTCAAATAGATGCACAAACTTTAACACAGCGCTCAGTTCGTCTAACCAAAGATATCCAAGCAAAAAAAAAAACACATTTTATTTTGACTTAAAATAATAAACTGCCGGCACATTAGTGTATTTTCGTTAGCTGATTATTTTTCTTGTAAGTATCTACGCGTTTTTCTTATATATTTTTTTACCATCGTCCTTATTTTGGTGGTCTGAATGATTTCTAAAAGTTTGTCCATCTATTTTAATGGGACCTTAGGCATAGATCCTCAACATTGGCGATAACACCCCCAGATGGGCGTTCGAGATTTTCAGGGGGGCAGTAAAAGACCCAGAGAAAATTATACATCCTATCTTACGACTATACAATATTCCATGTTTAAATATAATCGTGACAATAGCAGTTTCAGATTCGCGACAGATGGTCAGTTAAAAATATTTGGAAGGATTCTAGAAAAAAATATATTCTCGAAGTGGGCGGTGGGCAAAGTGTAGATGTTGAAGGACATTTCACGGTTATAACAGATTTTCGGGACAGAATCCATCAAAAGAAGCTGTACATCACGCTCTCACACAATTGTATCCACAACTGGAACCGGTAAACACAAATACGGCAAAAAATATACATGAAAGACATGTCGGGAGCAAGAAAGTCACGACACGAAACATGCCATAGACACAATAAAGGCTCCTACAAACAGGCGCGACACAACACGCGACACAAAGGCACCGCAAGTCGCGCAACGAGCGGTGCCTTTGTGTCGCGCGCGATTATGTCGCGTGTCGCGCCTGTTTGTAGGAGCCTTAAAATATTTATAATAGGAGAGCCACGTCCAAAGGCATTGTCTCCTCATAAGAAAGGAAACATTATACATGATTATTGTGATACTCAAATAGGGAGTCGAGACTGTCTCTCCAAAATACAGATTACTCAGTACTCTAGCTAGGAGAGCAACGATTCACCTAACAATTCTTTGTACCTGAACCATGTAATTAATAATTAGTAAGTCCCTCACATACTACAAAACATGTAAATATGTACCTTAATAAATTATTATGAAAACGTCAATTTATCAAGATTTTACGTCAAATTTTATTAAGTACAAAAATCTGCTGCAAGTGTCTAATTTTACGACCACAGACTCAAAATTGAGTAGTTCAGGTACAAAGCACATATATTAGTATTAAAATTCGAGGCTGGCGACATTATTCAATGGCACATTTATTTGTTGATTGGACAGACTGAACTTTGAACAGTGTTGTACAATATTTGACTAGAGACCACTTCGCAACGCAACTGCCGCGACCGGTTCTCAAACTATTTGCCAAACGATCCGGTATATCGCAAAGAAAGTTCTTAATTTTTCCATTTTTAACGCTACTTCGTGAACATACATTTTCTCTGGAACAAGTCAAAAACTCATTCTTTTCTATTCTGTTCGCGACGGCAATTTCGTAAGCATGACTTGACTTTGTCTGGAATTATTCATTTATACCGGAATTTATGGTAAATCTTACAAAAATAAAAAACATCGTGCTGTAAACAGGTAAGTTCCACTCGATATAATTGTTTTATTTTCTGTTACAATATAACCTTTGATTTACAATGAACCAAGCGTACCTATTACAAGTTTTTTTTTTGTTCCGCACACACTTTCGCTCTACGCCACCTTACTACCAATTTACATATTCAATCGAAACTACAATTAATTAAAATAGAAATAAGGTATAAAATAAAACACTCACTTCCAAAAACGCTGGCGTGCGATGTTAAATCCAGATAATATTCAACTAAAAATAATATTAATTATCCACGCGCGATAATCACTCGCGATATATTTTCGAATTTGGAACGACGCGTCCGCTCTGTGCGGCTTCAAGCGCGCGACTGATATGACGAAAGGCGATATAGGTAAGTGGCGTGCGTTCGCGCATACATAATAAGTGGTATGTACGTTCCGTTCCCTCGTGCGGCGACTATGACGGGTGCATGAACCGTTATCGCGAGGTTGGGACGGTGATCTGTAATCATGCTACTGATAATTTTCGACAAAATAAACGTGTCATTGCGTGTGATGAGAATGAGATTTCTGCTCTTAAAAGTAAGAGGAACTGATTTCATTTCATTTTCAGTTCAAAAAACTAACCTGACCATAGAGCAGCAAAAAATGCTGAAACAAGGTGAAAGTTACTACAGAGTTCAAACCCCGCTATTCCGTACTCGTCAAGTTATGTAAGCTGTCATCCGGGACATAGCCGTGACGTCATTATGACCGAGACCATGACACTGACATTGCAGAATGACATCGCAAGACGTTTGACATTTTATCGTTGAGGTCAAGTTTAAACAGTTCGATTAATATGTGAAAAAAAATTTTTTTTTGACAATATCTTTTTTGACATTACGGGGAGGGGGGGTCTTGCTGATGAAGAATATAGCAACTTTTTATGTCTAGTGGAACTGGTAAGGCACCTGGAATGTGCAGATCAGTGTCAGGTTATAAGTTGAACAAAATACAAAGTATGTATTTACAGAATTATAATCATTAAAAATATCAATACAACCTTCTAAGTTCATATAACCCTATATTTTTCTTTTCAGGATGGGAAATCATCAAATGACCCCTCCCGCTCTGGGTGGAGCGGGAGTGTCAGGCTCTTACTGACTAAAACCCACCCGTGTTGCTTCCTTAGCCCTTATGTTCCGGGCCAACGGTAACCCTTTCGGACAATCCCGCTGACCGATATATGTAGTAGCTGCCCGCGACTTCAACAGACTGTAGACAGTCAAAATTGGCTTTACCAATGATCCAATGATACACCCGCGATTAACCAAAAAACTTCTCAGCCTGAGTAGGAATAACCTTGGAATAATAATAGGCATAATTACGGGCCACAACCTCCTTAACAAACATATTTTCAAGATAGGCGCCACGGACAGCCCCCTTTGCAGGGGCTGCCTTGATGCCGAGGAATCAGCCGCCCACGTCATCCTGGATTGCGAGGCCGTGGCTTCTAAACGTGCAGAAATCCTCGGAACAGTGAGGTCGCTCCGCGAAGCCTGTGAAGCTCCCAGGAAGCTTCAGTGTTTTTGGGCGAAGCTAGGCTGGCTCTGTTAGCCAGAATCCCCACGCACAACGGACCGAATGGGAGTCTAAGTGCGGAAAAGGGAGTCCCATCATCATCTTCATCTGCCCGCGACTTCGTCCGCGTGAAATTTCACCCACCCCACCCTCACCCTCTTAGGGGGGAAATTGAAAAACCTTTTCTTATTGGATAGTTATACATACTCTTCACTTCACAAAGAACACACCCTCCAAATTTCATATCTCTAGGACCAGCGGTTTAGGCTGTGCGTTCATATATCAGTCAGTCAGGACTTTCAATTTTATATACTGTTAGGGTTATGGTTGAACACCAAAGGAAAGACCGTTCTAAGGATTTCAATAATACCTTTATTAATCCTTTTATTTATGTATTGAATGACTATTTAATGTTAGCATACAACCTGAAACTGTCCTGCAAATTGCAAAAAATTTAAAAAACATTGAATTTCGCCAGCTACCCTGGTGCTTTCCCCTTAAAGAAAACGGTGGCTGTGTGTCGTTTATGCGGCTTTATGTTTAAGGGAAGACCAAGAAACGATGAATGGATTGTCTGAAAGATGACATGGTAAGAAAAGGGGTGATGGTGAGATGACGGCTAATAGAGATGCATGGAGGAGAAGATGACATGCATCGCCGATCCCTTATAAACTGGGATAAGGTCAGGCAAATGAAACGAGCTGTTCACCGCAAACCACCAAACTCAAACTCAAAACATTTATTACATTTATTTCAATTAAACCTTGTACAGGCACTTTTGAATTGTCAAAATTTAAATAGTCTGTCAGTTAGTCAGAAAGTTGAAGCTAGTTGCCCATTCCAAAACGTAGATCTCTATGGAGAAGAACGGGCAAGAAACTCCATGGCCACTCTTTTAAATCAAGATATTACAAATCCTGGGTACATTATTATTGTTGCTTCTATATGTGAGAACAATGTAAAAAAAACTGGCACTCCGGTAGTGCCGACAGAAGTGAAAACTTGAACAATTACGAGTGTATTTTGTGAATCGTCTTATAAACAAAACACGCGTGTTAAGGTGTGTTCCTTATTTTATAGGGTTTTTTGCAAATCAGGTATGATGACCAAAGTGACTGGTTTATTCTTCTCGTGAAAGGAATTTATTCAGATTTACAAATAAGCACACAGGATAGACTTCAGTTCGTGGTGTTGGTCGCGGCAGTGGTAAGAGAAGCAAGCCGCTCGCATAGAGCTCGTCGTCAGTTATATATCCGTGGTTCAGCGCCATCTCGTCGTTGTTGGATGAACTACGTAGTTAGTACGCGAGGCCCTCGTAGTTCTTCCCGATGTGCATAGATGGCGCTGTCTTACGTTTTACGTCTTACGAATTTTCGATCAGGGTCACGTGACCTGACGCGAATTTAGAAGTTTTTACCCATTCCAAAAAAAGTACACAGCGCCGCTAAAGAAGTTTTCACTTCAAAAAAAGACACAAATGAAGAAACATTTCAAAATATAAGATTAAAAATAAGCCTTGGCAGTTAAGAGATGACCAGTCTCAACCGACGACGCCCGTTCACGAACATGACGCGTGGATCAGCACCATCTAATCTAGCTCAACCATTTTGTGGGGAACCGAATGATCCAACACACGCGCCACCATCGATGAGACATTTAAGTGAGCATGACACGTTCTCAACTGCCATGCTCTTTCAAGTCAACATCAAGAAAATCATAATAAACGGAAACATGGTTCATACATTTACAAAATTTAAAAAATGCTTCTAAATTATACAAAACTATAGTTTGTAATTTATTTAAGAAATTAATAGAATTTTACTACGAAATAGGAAGAGGACCCTTCAGTATTGTCCCTGCCTCTTTCTCCCTTAATCCATCCAAAGGTTGTCTTCAAAAGATCCCTTTTAGCGATAAGACCGCCAATAAAATTATGTCACCCCTTGTAAAATTTCTACATTTCGTCGTTGCGCATGCAAAAGTCGCTGTGTTTTTAGTGAACTTATTTGAGCTACATCTTTACTTAATATTATAAAGCTGAAGAGTTTGTTTGGTTGAACGCGCTAATCTCTGGAACCACCAGTCGGATTTGAAAAATTCTTTTTGCATTTGATAGCCCAATTCTTGAAGAAGGCTATAGGCTATTTAACATCACGCTATGACCTTTAGGAGCCGAGCAAAAAGAAAAAAAGTCAGAAAGAACGCTAAGCAAAAACGAAGTAATAGCGCGGGCAGGCGATGCGATGCGACGGGATGCAACTTTCGATGTATGAATATCACATAGCTACATTCCTTAACTCTTTAAATATTGCGCTTATCACATAGCTGTTTATACAGTATGTGTGTATTGAAATAATGATTAAAACAGCATAAAGAACCGAAAATAACTAAATAACACATAGACGGCTTTTGTACGCGCAATGACGATTTATAATATCTGAAATTCTTATGGTGTTATACTATGTATAATAAACACAATTCTAGCTATCTACATATACAATCTGAACGTCAATTCCCGTAATTAAAAAATCTTTCAAAATCTAGTGACAATCTCATCGCAGCTACAATGAAAAACTTGTCAAAAATGTAGGGATTTTAGACGTATTTCTGACAGACTGAGACAGATCAGACTGTCAACGTTTTTAATATTACGAGAACTGCCCTCTCTGTTCTCATACATGTGGTCCCGACACGAGAAGCAGAACTTCTCAGGTTTTCAAAAGACCGCATCACGAGAAGGACTTAGTATACGCGGTTTGTGTTGTTTTCAAATAAGGGTCCTGGAGACAGCCGCAACGCAAAGCGCGACGAGTTATGTAGAACAATTTCTATGAAAACTTCATAAAGAAATTGTTCTACTAGAATCGCGTCGCACCTGTCTGCATTTATTCGCGCGACGATCGCTTTCTATTAGGACGCGGCCTATTAATTAGAGGCTGATATTAAATTGATTGAATAGAAGAAGTCGGTTAAGAAATAATAAATATTTGTCATTTACACAATGGGTAAGGAGTCCCTCCTAGTTACATTGAAAGACTGGTTTCATTACGATAGAAGCCATTTGAGTGGAGAATCATGAGTTTTGTAAAATAATAACACTTGTTAAATCCTTACAAAATATAATATGCTCACTGTGTTACATAGGATGTGCTTTGTTTTTTAATGTAATCAATGATACAGGGAATCCTATTGTGGTGCACAAATTATTTATTCATGAATTCGTAAATATCAAATATGTTTCAAGGCTCCTACAAACAGACGCGACACAAAGGCACAGTCGAGCAAAGAGCGGTGTCTTTGTGTCGCGCGCGATTCGCGTCGCGCGTCGCGCCTGTTTGCAGGAGCCTTTATACATTTGTGTTGTGGGTGCTGCTGGCGTATGGGTTAGGACCTTGGATATATGTAGATGCAGTAGTTTCATTTCAAGGAAATGATACACCAATATGGCTTAGTTTGAATGTGATGGAACTTGACGAATTCATTTGTTTTGTTGCCGACTCTGGGAGTTTATATACATTTTTTTTTTCAGGATGGGAAATCATCAAATGACTCCTCCCGCTCTGGGTGGAGCGGAAGGGAGGGTCAGACTCTTACTGACTAAAACCCACCCGTGTTCCTTCCTTCGCCCCTTATGTTACGGGCCAGCGGTAACCCTTTCGGACAATCCCGCTGACCCGGCAGGAGTACTTTCATACACCATAAGGGCTATTCTTGCTTGCAGCGCTCGACCGCTATAGTAACGCTTGCTAACAGATGTGGTCATCGTGTGCACGGGATTTTGTTTTCAAATTGGGCAAATGTAAGTTTCCTAGATCGTGACAAATTTTCTACGAAGTATATATGTATTGATATCCATCAAACCAATCATACTTTGTCGATTTCGCAAATCCCCGTTAATAGTAGTGATATTGTAATATCCTGTCATTAAAGAATTAATTACTATTGCTTTGTAAACCCTCATTGCACGCAAAATTGGTTTTCACTAATTACAAAACTATACGAACAATGTAATCCATACTATACTAATATTATAAATGCGAAAGTGTATCTGTTACCTCTTCACGTTTAAACCGCTGAACCGATTTAGATGAAATTTGGTATAGAGATAGTTTGAGTCCTGGGAACAGTGGCGTGGATCGCATAATAGCCATATAAGCAGTGCCTACCTCGATAAATAACCATAAGCCTGTCAATTACATTTTAGTGTGTGTGCCTCACAATTAAGAAACTCACTAAAATATCATAATCCAATCGGAATCAAACTCAAAGCATTTATTTCAATAAAACCATTTACAGGCACTTTTGAATTGTCAAAAAGTCGGTCAGTCAGAAAATATGAAGCTAGTTGCCCATACCAAAGCGTAGGTACCTATGGAGAATAACGGGCAAGAAACTCCATGGACACTCTTTTAAATTATATTTTTACAAAAATATTAGTTACATCATTAATGTTGAATTTATAATTATATGTGAGAACGATGTAAAAAATGATATAATTACGAGTACAGCAAATAGTAAGAAAACAACAATTCAAAATTAAAATAATTAAAAATAAACGGAGGCAGCTAAGTGATGACCAGCCCCAACTGACGGCGCCCGTTCACGAATATGACGCATAGATCAGCACCATTCAGCTCAACCACTTTGAAGGGAGCTAAATGATCCAACACATACGCCACCGTCAGCGAGACATTTGTGTGAGCATAACATACTATCAGCCGCCAGGGCACATTCAAGTATTCACCTTAAGAATAATTATGTTTGATTACTGAATAAATACTCACTAGGTACCTTAAGAATATGTTTGATTTACAAATTGTTTTGGTATTACGTTTGTATGAACTACGTATGCTTCGCCGGCCCGTGATTAACACATTTAACACCTCTTGATCGCAAAACAAGTTAGAAGTACCAAAGGGGATGTGCGAAGTTAAGCCGTTGTTTACGACGGTTTCGTGGCCAATAATAATAGCCGCGTGGGTCGATCGAACGTTAAGCTACGCTTACCGCGGTCGGTTCAAGGATGGGTGACCATCCATTACATATCGAGAGCTGTTGGTCCCCTTGATGAAAAACGTCATAAACAGGTTGCCAGTTGCCGATTTTTGAGACTTAAGGCTGTCCTCCACTGGAGCGTTATTATCGGTCGATAATATCGGATGCGTTATTGTGATATCCGTTTTCAGTTCATTTTGTATTAGGTCGGCCACGAAGTTAAACGCTGCTGTGATAATAACGACGCAATAAAGTAGGACGCTTGCGTTCCTCCGTCGATATTCTTGCGAAATTCCGATATGAGCTCTTAGAACATTTTGTATTAGGACGCATACGATTTTACACACACCTGCGTTATTGACGTAGTAACGCGCAGTGCTGGCGGAGGCTTGTAGGCTTGTTGTTTACACGCACACGTTGCAAATATCGGACGATAAAAACGCAGCTTTATGGTAAGGAATCGGGTCGCATTATCGCAATAACGCATCTGATATTACCGGCCGATTAAACGCGCCTGTGGGGGGGAGCCTTAAAAACTGCTCCATCTGCGCAGCGCCTAAAATATAACCATCTATTGACAATTGGCTGACGTAAAGCAAATATTGCCTTATGCTCGAGCGTAGCGTTAATACTCATAAGTCATGCTTCTGATCAATCAATTCTAGCTCTTGTAATTCTCAATCATAGACAAGAAAAATCTCAACAATGAAAGGTCTATAAAAGCGGTCAATTAAATTCGATACTAGTTGGCATAAAGCTGAAATCAGACGATTCACTTTTTGATAATTCACGTAAAGGGAAAAAAAAGTAAATAAGTTTATTTGTGGTAAGACATGACGCAAGAAAATACAAAGACAAAGGTGATGTGATCACAAAGATGTGAAAGGTGATGGTGACCACATGATAAAAGTGAAAGTATACGCGATTCAGCGTCACTGACCGACTGGAGTTGAGTATGCCCGATTCAGCGTCACCGACCCGAGCGTGATGGTTCAGTTCAGTTCACTGTTCAGAAAGAGCGCAAAGTGCGCTTAAAGATTTCACCTCAAAAAAGAAAAAGTTGGGGGAGACTAAGCGTCACATCTACGCAAAACGGCCGACAACGGGCTAAGTATGTCTTTCACTCGAAATGACATGTCAAAACACAAAAGGAATCAAAAGTGAAAAATAAATTCTTTAGTGAACCAATCCAATAATATTGGATGTCGACATGCGGCATCTTTCACTCGCGCTCCAAATGATAGAAAAATGAACAAAATAAACGTTTATTAGAAAGAAAGAAAAAAAAATGCGTTTAATGGCAAAAAAAATACATCTTAAAACGATATAAAACAGAAAAAAAATATATAATTTTCTATGTAATTTTGTTGTGTGAACGTGGAATGAAACTAAAATGGACCTTCACTCGAGGGAAACGTCTGATCTCAGCTTAACGACGGCTTTAATGACGTCACCAAGCGAGAGGCACAATCGAAGGTATTCGAGACAGAATTAGATCAAGGGTGTGTGGGGAGTCTGGGCCAGTAAAACGGATCTATACTTTTGCGCAGCTTTTTCTTATTCAAATCAACACACAATCACACTGCTACGCTCCAAAACACATATCGCCGACGTCATGAAAAAAGTATAGCCAGGCTTCAGTGAGCCGGATAAGTTTGCCGCATGTCGAATGTGTCATGGGGGCCAAAACTACCACCATGTGGGTCCCAGGAAACGTCCTGCGACATCGAGGCAGACCCAGGAGAATATGACGGAATGAGTATTGACGCCTACAGACAGAATTGGTCCACACTTAATTTAGAAAAAGATTAGTCTAAAAATAAATAAATCAACAGTACTTAATTTATTCAACTTAGGCTAAGAATTCGGTAGATTCTGTAAAAATCTCACCGTGAAAACTTAGGTGAAGTGAGTTTGTTTTTGCTAGGAATGACTCTATTGACAGCTCACTCCATCCACGCTCACTTCACCAAAGTTTTCACGGTGAGATTTTTATAGAATAGCACCGCAGGACTTTTTGAAGGTAAAACTACATAAGACAATCCCCCAAAACGCCCACCCTTCACCACTTCTTAGTGCTGGCAAGAAAAAGTGGCGCAACGAACTCTCCAGCAGCACAGCTGTTTGTTTAATTAAAAAATAACCATAGAGATAGAAATTCTACATTATATTTTTCAAATACCCTGTGCGTTTGGTTGGTTTCCGAATCAAGTAAGGGTGAATATCTTTAGGAAGCAGCTGTAATCTGAATTCAATTCAATTCCTATTACTTAAGGCGAAAGCGCCAGGGTAGCCCGCGAAATTATTATTTTTTACGTTTTTTGCAATTTGCTGGTCAGTATCAAGTTGTATGTTGATTAATATATGATTCGCGGTCGTAACAAATATGTAATTACAGAATTATAATCATTAAAGTCATCAACACAACTCTCTAAGACCAAGTAATCCCGCAGAATGACTATTTCATGAAATCTTGACATTTTGAGATTATACTAACCTAACAAGTTGTATTACTGATTCTATTGATTATGATTCTGATCTGATGGACTCTGGTGATGGTGCCAAACAAGTAGCCTATTTAGATTGCTGTCGACGCTAAGAAAAAGAATCAAAATCTGAATAATTTTGAAGGATACTCATATTGCTAATCCATTGATCTGATGGACCCTGGTGATGGTGCCAAACAAGTAGCCGAATTCTGGGCCGAGTCTATTTAGATCGCTGGCGACGCTAAGAAGAAGAATCAAAATCTGAATAATTTTGAAGGATACTCGTATTGCTAATCCATTGATCTGATGGACTCTGGTGATGGTGCCAAACAAGTAGCCGAATTCTGGGCCGAGTCTATTTAGATCGCTGTCGTCGACGCTAAGAAGAAGAATCAAAATCTGAATAATTTTGAAGGATACTCGTATTGCTCATCCATTGATCTGATGGACTCTGGTGATGGTGCCAAACAAGTAGCCGAATTCTGGGCCGAGTCTATTTAGATCGCTGTCAACGGTAAGAAGAATCAAAATCTGAATATTTTGAAGGATATTGCTAATTCATTGCTCAAAAAATGTGTCTGCTCATCAACGTGTATAACGCAATGAATGTTGTTGAACTGTCAATATAAAATACATTGCTACTGTTGTGTGTTACGCAATTAACCCGCTGTAGTTTCAAATAGATTATGTTTACGCTACAGAATGATCTGACGAAGTGCACGATGTTATTCCAGCGCTATATTACTATCAAGCAAAAAGATTTAGAGGTCAATCGGTCATTATGTAGTTCCTTAACTGGTCGAGTCTTACATAAGATTCAAGCGTGGTCTGCTACGCTTATAATATACACAAACACTACGCTACGCTTACTACATCAAACTTAAGAGGGAAGCGCTAAGGTAGCCCGCGAAAATCAAATTTTCTTAAGCTTTTTGCAATTTGCTGGTCAGTATTAAGTTTTGCGTCGATCAAAATATGATTCTTGCCCGTAACAAATATGTATTTACAGAATCATTATCATTAGAATCAGTAATACAACTTGTTAGGTTAGTCATCATCATCATCATCAGCCTATAATGTTCCCACTGCTGGGACACAGGCCTCCTCTCAGTGAGAGGGAGTGGGCCGTAATCCACCACGCGGGCCCAGTGCGGGTTGGTAGATGTCACATGTCTTCGAATTTTTGGTTCTAGGACATGCCGGTTTCCTCACGATGTTTTCCTTCACCGTTTTGTGAGCAGTGGTGATGAAATAATTTACACAAAGTAAAGCGCCTGTCTGGGTTCGAACCTACGACCTACAACTCGTAAGTCGCGGCCGTTACCACTTGGCCACCACTGCACCAGGTGAATTAGGTTAGTATACTCCCAAAATGTCAAGATTTCATGAAATAGTAATTCTGTGATATTAATAATTCTGTGAATGACTTTAATGATTATAATTCTGTAAATACATATTTGTTACGGCCGCGAATCATATATTAATCAACGTACAACTTAATACTGATCAACAAATTGCAAAAAACGTAAAAAAAAAATTAATTTCGGGCTATTATGGCGCTTTCGCCTTAAACAGGTCATCATCATCAGTGATGATGATTGTCGGTTTCAACAGACTATCTACCTAGAATATATCCTGAAGAATAGCATATATTTTTCTGATTTTGTTTACTGTAGTCGATCATATATTTTTATTGTTTCTAAAACTTGCGTTTTTTGTGTTCAGGCCCTGGAAGCCCCTTAAGCCATTTGTGTTATGTCATATTAGTAAAGTAAAAGAATAAGCTTTGTAGTTAAAGATGTTAAGAAGTTTATAGTTATTAAAGAGGACTTAGAATTTAAGCCGATATAATGTTATAAAAATTGGAAGAGACTGGTGATTGGGTGAAGGTATATGTGAGTGGCTGGTGAGTGAATGCATGAGGACAGTCATGAATGTCAGAAGGGCCGAATGTGGAAATGAATAATAAAGTGGCAACACACAAGATATGAGAGATGTAAATTAGAGATGTCATGTCACCACTTGTAAAATTTCTACATTTTTACCTGTAATATTTATGGTGTACATGATAAAGAATATTCTATTAGACTTTAGAGGATGGGTATGACAACACTTTACGAAACGAAGTCGCAAGCAGGATCTAGCACTATGTATAGATGATGCCGCGAGTAGAGGAAGCAAGAAGAACTGATCAGTATGGGCCCATGAAGTTACGTCAAAATGAATTAAATCAACAAGACGTAAGTTGATAAGTTAATATTTGGCGTGGACAACCGCATTAGGTACATACAAAGAACGCAGACCTTGACACCGAGCAGCCGGCATAGAATAAAAGTTACATACATTAACGCAAGCATCCACTTAAAATATTTGTGAATAATTGAAAAACACGTGGCGTTTAGCTACATGCTTTTCCTAAAAACATCTTTAGCGGGAAGCGCCAGAATTTAACATTTTTTGCAATTACATACAACAGATACACACATAATAACCCTTTAAAATTACTATTTCATGTCAATAGAGTTATATGAACTTAGAGGAATGTATCGATGATTATAATTCTGTAAATATAATACTCGTTACGGGTCCAGCAAAGAGCAAAAAATGTAAGAAAATATGAATTTTGCAGGCTACCCTACCGCTTCCCCTTAAAGAAAGCGTAGTCAACCGATAATGTTTCCACTGCTGGGAGATAGGCCTCCTCTCTGTGAGAGGGAGTGGGCCGTAATCCACCACGAGGACCCAGTGCGGGTTGGTAGATGTCACATGTCTTCAAATTTTATGTTCAATAGGGACATGCCGGTTGCCGGTGCCCTAAAGAAAGGGATGAAGGAAAATAAAGGTGTTATAGAAGATGTTCATAAATCGTGACTGGGTTGTGGAGGTCGTAAAGGCTTCATGTAAAATACTGGCGATTTATTCTGTAAAAATCCGTAATAGCCTCCCGACCGATTTCGCTCACGGGGTGGCCTATTTCAACGGAGATTAGCCAGGTTCGCAGTAGATATTATAGTGCACAAGTGTGTGCGCAAACGCGGACGGCAATCCGATACGTCCGGGGTGAATTCTGGCGTAGGACCAACGGCTTTACGTGCTTTCCGAGGCACGGGGGTACTAAACCGCCTAACTCGGGGCTGTTACTATGAAATTCCTAATGGAAAACCCAATACCACTTTGTGCGACCTGAGAATTTAACGCAGGACCCCACGCTCAGCAGTCGCGCTTGTAAACACGAGACCCTTTGGTCAGTCTAAAAAGTCAATCAGTCAGACATCAGTGTCTGGTTTTATTAAGTTATCAAAGAAAGTAGATAATAACTAAGTATTACACTCAACATTACAACAGTTATCACGTGAAAATCATTCAAATATTAATTCACAAAAAGACAATTCAGTAAAGATAAACAAGAAAATTAGCTAGCAACATTTTATATTCGTGCATCACCTCTCGATCACGGGCCACAATCCTGATAACCCCTGACACTTCTGCCCCAGGGTGAGCTCGCAAAGTCGTGTGAAAGACGTCGTGTCCTCTACGACACTAGGAAATGCGTGGATGATAACAATACTGATATACTAGACCTTGGAAGGTCGTTTGACACGTTAAGCAAGATGTTAATGAAAGCTAGGGTGTATTTTACCGCTTTTTGTAGTCTTAAAATATACTAACTAACTTATGCATAAGCAGTTTTAAAAATAGGTATCAAAAGATATCTTGTATGTGACGTATCAAGTTATCAACACTATAGTATTTTCAAGGTGTACCACAGGGGTCCCAGTCGTAGTACAATTCTGCCTTCATTTAAAACAAGTTGTGGGATTTGCCATCGCATCGGTAAAAATGACGATCTTCCATACAAATTTTCATTCCCTATTTAACCCCTTGAGGTGATGAATTTTCAAAAATCATTCCTCTGTGCACGCTCTTTGTAAAATGAATTCTTGTGCAACATTTCATCTGCAGCTTCTAGACCCAGTCAGCAGTTTACAGCAGACAGCGGCTGAGGTAGCGCGTTATCTGTCAGGGAATTTAAGAATTAAGTAGATGGTTGATATTATATTAGATTTATGCATCGTTCAGTGATTGGGCTACCATTGGTATTCATAAAAGTAGAACACGGCTTTATGAACTGTACAATGAAAGGACTTATGTTAACACTGATGAATTTAATTTGTATGTTAGAAATTATTCAAAATTATTTAAAAAAGTTTGTTATATAGCCAAGTCACGTTATTTGGGTTCAAAGATTAAAAACAGCAGTAATGTAATTAAAACAACTTGGAATATTATTAATAGTGAAGCGGGAAGGTCTAGTAATCGAGATACTAACTACAGCCTGTCTATTAATGACAACATAATAAAATCAGACTCACAAGTCGCCGAGGCATTTGAAAATTTCTTTTCAGATATTCCCGTTTCAACTACTAAATCCCTAAACTCATCACCTTCTGTTGCTGAGTCTTTGCTTAAGGAAAATGTTAATGTTTGCGATTCGGATTTTCATTTTGAATATATTACATGTCGAGATATAATTAAAACCTTTCACACTTTAAATGTAAAAAAGACTACAGATCTATGGGGTAATTCTGTAGAAGTTGCTAAGTCTATTATTGACATTGTAGCACCTTCTCTTGCTCTTATCTTTAATAGTTGTATTGACAATGGGGAGTTTCCTGACCTTATGAAACATAGTAAAATAATACCTTTGTTTAAATCAGGTAGTACATCAGACCCCACAAATTATAGACCTATTTCTGTACTACCTACCTTTAGTAAAATTTTTGAGAAACTAATTTTAGACCAAATGCAAAGATTTTTTAATAAACATAAATTATTACATAGCAAACAGTTCGGTTTTACAAGGGGTCGTTCAACTACTGATGCCGGTGTTGAACTTTTAGGACATATTTATAATGCCTGGGAAGATAAATGCGATGCCTTGGGCATCTTTTGTGATTTGTCCAAGGCATTCGATTGCGTTTTTCACGAAACGTTAATCAGGAAACTCCACCACTACGGGATCCGGAATACTGCTCTGGATCTTCTTACTTCATACTTGAGTGAAAGGATTCAGAGCGTTGACGTTAATGGAGAAAGATCACCCGGATCTATAGTAACGATGGGAGTCCCACAGGGCTCAATTCTTGGTCCTTTCTTGTTTCTTATTTATATTAATGACTTGCCGTACCTCATAAAGGATAATCATGATATAGTGTTGTTTGCAGATGACACTTCACTTTTGTTTAAACTTAAACGCCAGCAGTTGGATACTGACGATGTAAATAGCGCGATCTCGAAAGTAGTCCACTGGTTCAATGTTAATAATTTGCTTCTAAATGAGAAGAAAACCAAATGCATTAAGTTTACGCTACCCCACGTTAGGCAGGTGAAAACTAATGTGTTGATAAAGGGCGAGGAATTGAATCCTGAAGACAGCACAGTATTCTTGGGCATAACTTTGGATGCTAGGCTTCAGTGGGGTCCACATATAGATAAATTGTCAAAAAAGCTAAGTTCCGCAGCATACGCTGTTAGAAAAATTCGTAATTTAACTGATATAGAGACTGCCCGTTTAGTGTACTTTAGTTATTTTCATAGTGTAATGTCGTACGGCATTCTATTGTGGGGAAATGCCGCCGATATTCAGACTATATTTGTTTTGCAGAAGCGTGCTGTTCGATCAATTTATAAATTAAGTCCGAGGCACTCTCTCAGAGACAAATTTAAAGAGATTAATGTAATGACTGTGCCTTCTCAGTATATTTATGAAAATCTTTTATATGCCCATAAAAATATAAAATTGTTCAAAAAATACAGTGATATCCATAATATAAATACTAGAAACAAACACAAATTTGTTGTACCTGCAACAAGGCTCAAGAAAATAGGTGGCTCGTTCAGATGCCAATGTATACGCTTTTATAATAAACTACCAAGCCACGTTCAAGATCTTAGCCTTAATAAATTTAAATTATTAATTAAACGTAAGTTGTGCAAGAAAGCTTTTTATACTGTTAAAGATTATATTGAGGATAAAAAGGCTTGGGATTGAGCTGCTTCCAATTTATGCATTTTGAGTGTTTTTGTTGTTCTTTTGTTGTTTTTTTTTATATAATATACATATTGACATTAATATATTTTTTTTAAAACAATGACATTTGCTTACTTGTAAAGTATTACATTATTTTAATTTTTGTGAATATGAAGACGATGTGGGTCATTTATTTTATTCATTTTATATTTTTTATTATTCTCTCCATGGTCTGGCAGTTTGAGTAATTTTTGTGGCCTACCCAAATGTCCTTTCTTTGGTATTGTTCGTCGGATCGTTGAGCTCCTTAAGTCTTGAGTTGAGCTGCACGATTTCTGACAAATGCGTGCACTGACTGGACAGGTCCTCTCAATCTGTGTGGTTCTTTCCTCAAAAGACCATCTCAGACATCGACCTACATGGTCTTCATATAACCTGACCAAGATTATGTCTGGACTTTAAAAGAGACTATGACCTCTGAGTTTGTTTCGGCCTTTCTTCTCAGAGTAGTCAGATAGGAAACGCCGACCTCATCTAGTTTAGAAAATATGATTGACGTGTAAAAGTGTTTGTACAAACCTACTTACAAAAATAAAATCATTTATCATTTATCATTTATCATTATTGAGAATTCGTATTTAATTCGTGCGAGCAGAAGTTTTAATAAACTAACTAGTGAACGTGATTTGGGCATTTTCAATACCAGTGTTTCTCGGTTTAAGCATTTGTTGGTGAAAAGCTTTTTTTATGGAAAAGTAATTGATTGCGTCTGAATGATTTTTAGTTTGTATTAATCGATCGTGTTATTTTTGTTTCCTAATTTATGTTATAGGTATTTTGTAACTACCTTTTTTGTAGTCTTTTTTGTTTCAAGTGTTCATTATTGAGGAACCTTGTAAATGACCTTCAAATGCATATTTGTTTAAGAGCACTGTTTATATTAGCTGTAAGTTTTCCAAATAGAATAAAATTAAATACGAGGTGGGAGTGGGGAGGAAGGACAGGAGACGTTGATTCGAGAGGTTTATTTAAAGCACGTTATCAATGGCATTAGTATCGTATCTCTGGGTATGAGGTGTCTCACAAGGGTTTTAAATAGGCCTAAGGCAGTGTTTGAGCATTTTTGCAGTAGGTAATTGGGTAAGGTAATTGCTGGATGTTACTAGTTGAGCAAGATCAGCTTTAAGGAAATATCTTTTTTTTTTGTAGCGTTTACATATAAAGGTAGTCTGGTTATCGTCAAGGGGTTCCACAGGGATCTGACAGAGGCACGTCTTTGCTTTGGTCCATCACTCAATCAACTCAGCTTATCCCCGACATATATATTCCCGACATCCACGTGGGCAAATGAGCGGGCAGCAACTAGTTTATTTTTTTTAAAAGCCTTTATCTTTGGAGTGGAGTCTCCTAACACAGGCTATGTGCTGAAACGGAGGCCCCAATCAATAGTTGTTAAGGCATTCACTTTTTAAAATAATAACACATATTTAATTTTTCATTTAAGTAACATATTTTTGTGATAAAACTTCAATGCTCAGGCTGTAACTCTTAGCAGTTTATATTTTTACTAGCTTCTGCCCCTGTGTGGTTATCGGAAAGAATCCCATAAGAATGTGCCACCGGGACAAAAAGTAATGTCCTTCTCCAGGAGGCCATCTTCTTGGCAAATTTTATCAAAATTCTTTCAGTGTTTTAGACTTGAAAATGTTGAAAATGTAACATAGACAGAGTTACTTCCGAATTTACGGAGTTTATGGTATGGATGGAGGAGTCAGTTGTAAATTTAAGTTATGACGGGACTTGGAAGAAACTCTTAATAATTATGTTTTGCTAGCACTTACGTACAATGTATTTGATGATGGGACTCCCTTTTCCGCACTTAGACTCCCATTCGGTCCGTTGTGCGGTACAATGTATTTATTTATAGGAGAACCAACAGCTTTAACAGAAGCATAACAATAGTATATGAGACATATACCTACAGGTTCTCATGGGTAAAAAAAATTAAAAAACCTCCATTTATTTCTATGTTTAGTCTGTTGTATTTGTAAGTTATTTGTTTACTGGCATTTTCATTTAATTGCTGGGAAAATTAATAACAATCATAACCATGTACAATTAGCATATTCGCAATAGAGCATCCACCTCATTTTACATACCGAAACTCACTAAACTACAGAATGCCACGCGCTACGATTCTTACATCTGTTGAGCATGTTATTATAGCTGAATTATGAAAGATAAGAATCAGTTCTGTAGATGGATGTGAAGAAATTTAAATTAAGGATAATTTGACAAATTACATATAGATCATGAAAATGCAACAACAATGACAATATTTAAGTTTCAATCACGAACGCACCTGTGAGAGATGGGCAAAGATCGTCACTCGCTGGACGCCTGAGGCAGGACATTGCTGTCGAGTTAGACCAAGGCGAAGGTGGCGTGACAATCTAATATCATTTGCAGGGCCAACATGGCCAGAGATCGCGCAAGACAGGGAGGTTTGGAAGAAAAAAGGGGAGGCCTTTGCCCAGTAGTGGGACACAAAATGGGCTAACAAAAAAAAAAAGAGTAAGTTCTATTGGAAATAGTCTTTGCAAAAAATGTCAACAAAAATAAAAAAGGTTGACCTCCGGTTGAGTGTAACCTACTTTACATTCTCCAGAATAATTGCAAGAAAGTACGTAAGACCACCCCAAAACTCCGGAATGATGGTTGGAAATAGATAAGAGAACTATCTCGCTCCACTATTTAGATGACAAAATAAATGTAGATGCAATTTAAGATAGAAAACCGAACAACCTAGTTTCCAAAAGTATGACGGAAGTTCAACATCAAGTTACTCGAATTATAAATTACTATATACTATCATCACGCCGCAATCAGTGACAAGTACGACCATCGTCTTACAATCGGATTAAGAGATCAATTCGTATAAATCAGCATTAAAATATAGATAACGCGCTAAACGATAGCTTCAACAGCTTTCATGTTCAAACAAACAAAATCAATGAAGTAATACTTACCGATATACGTCGGCGTGCGGCACACAGGTATAGGAACACAATTAATCACTGATAAGTAATCAAAAGATTAATAATTCAACGTTAAAACGACCGACCGACTAGCCGATGTCACCACGATTGACGTTCGCAGCGCGGCCATTTCCCGATACAGTTTAGAAACTTGTTTATTATTCATTTGATAAGACTGACTTTTTTTAATTGTTTCTTATTTTATAGGTGGCATAAGCATTTGAATGAATTAATATTTCAATATCATGTTTGTTTTTGTCAAATGGAAAGTCCTTAGTTAAAAATACATATAAATATTCGTATATTGAAAGACTAAGGGTTTTCGGAACGAAGCATTATGGATAATTTTACGTTTAGTTACCAAAACGGTCAAGATAAGGAAAATATATAATTCACTAAAAAGTTGACCGTTTCATGTACGTTATTTGCTGTTTTATTGTAATAAAATTAATTTATGAGTCTTTATAGAATCATTTTGGTGATAATACTTATAATTTTGAAGAAATTGATTCTATAGGGTTTGAGTTGTTACAGCGATGCAGAAAATGTAGAATCAAAACGCAACAAATTTTCAACGCATGTCATTCTAGTACTATAGTTGGATTTTAAGCATTTAATCGAAATACGTTTCCTAATCTAAGAGATTTTAATATAAGTGCGATAGAGATAGTAAAAGATCAGTAGCAAAAATCCTAACCGTGCGACACACGGAACATCTAAGATAAATTTTTGCTTTGCTTTTCCTTTCTTCAAAATAAATAAATGTTTCAAATAATTATCAATAATCCGAATGGTTTTACGTGAAGATTTGTGATAGTTTATTTATTAGTTTAAGTATCCATTACATCTAATCTAATTATAGTCAACAAATTCATGTAATTTAGCGTAATACGATGGAAGTGGATGCAACAAGTCATGTTGATCCCAATTTTAAGTATTCCGTTGATATAACTAATCTTATGGATTCCTGTAGAGTTTGTATGGCTCAGAGCTTGAATATGAGTTGTATATTCGACGCCGAAAAAGAGAATATTATAAAAGAGATACAATTTTGTACTGGAGTTACTGTAAGTTCTTTCTGTCGCATTATTTTGTTATTATACATCTACATAGAAAACCCTATGGATGTAAGACACTGGTTGGTTCTGGGCAGCCAGCCCCACTACTGACTTTGGTGACAGGCCTAACATTTTCGTGAAGGCGTGAGCAATTATCACAAAATTACACCCCAAATATGACTGATATGGTCATCATAATGTTGAAATATAGATAATAATTGAATAAATTGTGACTATCTAAGATGTTACTTTTATCCATCTTTCCAGATAAAGCAAGAAGTCGGTCTACCATCACAAATATGCGAATTATGTCTCAACAATCTCTCTATAGCGCACAAATTCAAAACGTCCTGCCTCGTTGCGGACGAGACGTTCCGTAAGCTTGTCATTAGTCCCGCTATCAAGGCTGAGGAACCAGAACTTAGTGAATATGAGTATGAAGAGATAATTGAGTGCAAAAATGAGAATGATGATGTATTTGAAGATGTTAAGGAGGAATTGATAGAGACGGTGGTGCAGGAAAATGGAGCAAGGAAGACTGGCCGTGTTAAGATGAAAGACAGGTATAGTAAGCGTCAAACATTATAACAACTCACAATCCGCTTTTTCTTCTTTTCGGTTTCCAGTCTAACCGGATGCAGCTGAATACCAGAATTAAACATGGAGCGATGGGTTATCAGACCTCGATAACCCATTTACAGGGTAACACGATACCCCTTGATAAGACTGGTTGTCAGACTGAGCTTCTGACTACCCTGAAGGATTGCCAAAGATCTATGAATGGCAGCTGAAACCAACTGCTGAACATGCTTTCCGAGGTGCACAGGGGTTAATTAAAAACAAAGCAACATTTCAAAAAAATTGTGGCGAATCGGCGCACGGTTGGCGCAGCGATTGACTGCTGCGCTACGTGTTGCAGGTTCGATTCCCGCACGGAATAAATATTTGTATGACCTACAAGTAGTTGTTCCGGGTCTGGCTGTTTGTGCATGTGAGTTTAAATGTTTGTAAACGCACACACAATACAGGAGAAATTAATATTGTGGGGCAATGTCTTAAAAAAAAATAAGAAAATTATCAAAGAGTGCATACATAAAAATACAAAGAAGTGCAGGAATGGACCCAATATCGAACCATGAGAAACACCCATTGCTATCTCAGACCCTAATGAGTTTAAATTGTTTACTTGTCTATCTTTCAGGTATGATCTTAGTAAATCAAGAGCTGTTTTACTCATCCTAAATCCTTACTCCTCCATCTCTAGTTTCAGAAGAAGTGTCTCATGGCTTATGAAATTGTATGCCTTAGAGAGGTAGCAAAGATCCCAACGGCATCTTGTGCTTCTTCCCAGGTGTTAAAAGATGTTCTTTATTAGGGTGACACTGGCATCGTCAGTGGTACAACGCCTTTTGGTGAAACCGTACCGTTGTTCATGAAAGATGGAATTTTTTATTAAAGTGACGTAACACTTGATTGGGCATCAACTTTTCAAACACTTTACTGAGAGCTGACAGAATTCACGCTGGGTCGTCTTGTAGCTGACAGAATTCACGCTGGGTCGTCTTGTTTTATAATAAACTACATTATGGTTTTTTCTAGCCCGCTACGAATACGAGGCCGTCCAAGAAAGACCGAAGCCACAATAAAAGCTCCCCGAAGACTGAAGAAGTTCAAATTCAAGCGGCTGTGCTGTGAGCCATGCGACATGAAGTTTGACACCAAGGAGGAGAGTGATGATCATAAGAGGAAAGTGCATAAGGAAAGCGAGACGTGGGTTTGTGAGGTTAGTAAGGTCATACAGGGCTTTATTAAATTAGCTAGCGAAACTCCGCAGACATGATAGGTATCAACTATCAATATCTAAACACGAAAAAATAAAAATAAAGATGTGATGTTTTTTTGGGGTCAATGTCCGCTGGTGTTTTTGTTACTTGAAGTGTGAGTTGACAAAATCTGTTTTAACTCACCGTCCGATCAGGACCAGGCCCGTGCCGGACGGCGCGTACGTGTTCCACGTGCGCCTCAAAGAGATGTCAGCATCAACCGAAGGGGCCCGCCAGGGCCGAAGCCTGCCGGGTCAGCGGGATTGTCCGAAAGGGTCCTTCTGCTCCACCCAGAGCTGGAGGGGTCCTTTGATGGTTTCCCATCTATAAAAAAAAAGTGACTACATACTATCGGCGCGGGCGGTTGATGACCCCGAAAAAAAACCATCTTCAAATTAATTTCTTTTGTTTTTATCTAGTTTATAATTTAAATCTAACCCTGTATATTCCATAGTCTTTTTTTTTCATTTCCTCAGATTTGCGGTAAGATGTTCATACACCGCGCGTCACACTACACACACGTGAAGTCCCACCAGCCACCGAAGTACGCGTGCGACCAATGTGACTACAAGACATGGCACAAATACGACCTCGTCAAACATATACGGATACATACAGGTAAGTCATAGCTCACAGAATAAGCAATCTGAAGTGGCAATGGGCAGGCCATATTAGCCGTAGAACCGATGACCTTTGTGGTAGACCAGCCAGTCGATTCTGTAAAAATCTTACTGTGAAAACTTAGGTGAAGTGAGTTTGTTTTTGCTAGGAATTGACACTATTGACAGCTCACTCCACGCTCACTCCACCTAAGTTTTCACAGTGAGATTTTTACAGAATAGCACCGGTGTTCTTGAGTGGAGACCGCAAATCTGTAAACGTAAGGCGGGACGCCCTCAGGCTAGGTGGAGCGACGATCTTCGCAGGATGGCTGGTAGCAGCTGAATGAGAGTTGCCGAAAATCGAGTTGAATGGCGTGCAATAGGCTCTCCTATGTCCAGCAGTGGACTGCTGTAGGCTTATAGAGCTATGAGGAACGGTGTAAAGTTCACTCATACTCTATAGAAAAGGGAGGATCCTCCGACCAGATGGGTGTCGTGTCTGGCGGGCAACTGTCCGATGATTCATGTCTGTGTATATATGCTAGTTGCGCGGTAAACTTTGCTTGCGAGATGCAGGATTTTGCGTGACGTAAGTACGGTGCGTTGTTCGCATGTGGTGTTGTAGATACCGCTACCGGCTGATGATGATGATGCCAGGTAAGTCGGAAAGAAAGACAGAAAGAAATAAACGTTATTCTTTCTTAAGTAAGGACTCGTTAACTGCCCCGATGGTCTTGTGGTCCCAAGCGCGTATGCTGACTGGTTTTGATTCCCAGCCCGTAAAGTGTTATTAGGTTTTTCCGTTAGGAATTTCATGACTACTCCGAGAAAAAAGGCCGAAAGAAAATCAGAGTTCACAGTCTCTTTTAAAGTCCAGACATAATCTTGGTCAGATCATGTGAAGACCATGTATGGCAGGGGTGGCCAACTTGGCTTGGCCTAAGATCTACTATTCACTGACGACACCCTGTGCGATCTACCAATGCGGGTTTTCGTGAAAATTTGCGACACCAGTTGGCACCACTGTGACAAGAGGTCTTCCAATATAAAATATATGATGACGTTCATCATTCGATTCGTTCATTCGTTCATCATTCAGTCATGACTAAAGAAAATATAGGCTCTTTGACAGATGTCTGGACCTGACGTGTCAGTGCTGCCACCTGGCGAACGTCATTTCAGAAAACCCTCATTACATACTTCTTGAAATCTTAAAAGAAAAAGCATAGTTCAGTACACAATTCGCACCGAAAACAAAAGAGAGCTATGCTGCATAGAAGAGAGGATAAATAACGTGACAGAACGGCGATTGAAAAGTGATACAAGATGATGCGTGCAGCAGTTAGTGATTAGGTACGTTGTGCAGTCTGTTCGACGTATTTATATTTTTTTTCCTTGCCACGATCGACTAGTCTAATAGTCGCGATCGACCGGTTGGCCACCCCTGATGTATGGTGTCTGAAATGGTCTTTTAATGAGAGTACCACACAGATTTGACTGGACCAGTCAGTACAAGCATTTGTCAGTAATCGAGTACACATGAGTAACACAACAAAAAATAATATCCTGTTTTCCTGTTACAGGTTTAAAAATGTACCAATGCGAGTACTGTACCGCCTCCTACTACACTTCTTCCAATCTGAACAGCCACATCCGAAGACTGCACATGAACGAGAAGCCGCATGACTGCAATATTTGTCAGCGGACGTTCTTTGACAGAACCAAGCTAAATAGACACCTGGATTCGCATCTTGAGATTAAGAGGTGCGTTTTGACTAATATACCTCAGCATATGCATCTACAGTGTCAATTTAAATTAGCTAGCGAAACTCCGGAGATGTGATTGAAATCGATATCAAAACATGACGAAACAAAAAAAAAATATTTCGTGATAAAGTTTTTAGGGATCAACGACCGTATGTAATCTGCGTTCACGATTCAGTTTCCAAACATGTAAACAAATATCAGTTATTGGAAAAATAACTTTATTACCTACACAATAAAGTTCAGTTTGCGCTACAACTTTAAACATTTTTATAACTTTTTCAATAGTACTAGTCACTCTGAAATCAACTTAATTCTCACTTGTTTAAAGTTGATATTTGTTTAACTTAAGAGCGTTTACGCCGTACGGCATTTCATAAAAACTTTCAAGCCCTTGTTTTTCGAAATGAATGAACCGATTTTAATGAAATTTCATACGCATAAGCAGGATACAAAGGTCTAAAAAGTTGCTTAAGAACATTTTCAAAATGTCTTATTTAAAAAAGATAACTGGAAATCTGTTTCTATGGAAACTTTAAAATCGGTCTAATTTGGCTGTAACACTATTTTTCGAAAATGTTATTAAGTAACTTTTTAGACCTTTGTATCCTGCCTATGCGTGTGAAGTTTCATTAAAATCGGTTCATTCATTTCGAAAAACAAGGGCTTGAGAGTTTGTATGAAATGCCGTACGGCGTAAACGCTCTTAAAATAACTAAAATTGGAAATATGAATTTGAATAGAGCTTAGTGGGCACATTGCTCGCAGAACAGATGGCCGATGGGGCCGAAAGGTTCTGGAGTGGCGACCGCGTACCGGAAGACGTAGCGTTGGAAGACCTCCCACAAGGTGGTCCGACGACCCGACGACCTTGTGAAGGTCGCAGGAACCCGTTGGATGCGAGAAGCACAGAACCGGCCGAAGTGGAGGTGCTTGGGGGAGGCCTATGTCCAGCAGTGGACGTCTTTCGACTGAAATGATGATTAGTGTACAGATAGCGCCATCTACGAAGACACGCCCCACTCTTCATCCTAACCGCTTGCAGTACAAGTGTGAAAAATTCCGCTGGTGTTTTAGTTTTGTCGATACACACTAATTACTTCATCTGCCTCGCCTTTTCCCAAATATGTTGCGGTCGGCTTCCAGTCTAACCGGAAGCAGCTGAATACCGAATATTTTTAACCGACTTCAAAAAAGGAGGAGGTTCTTAATTCGGATGTTTATATGTATATTTTTTTTATGTATGCCTGGGCATAACTCCCTCGTATATAGACGGAATTGCAAAATATTTTTTTGTTCGAAAGAGGTTTATTCCGAAATGGCCCCATTTAAATTTTGTAAAGATCTGATGATGAGTTTCGGAGACAGATGACGGAACTCTTCAATAAATGCCAGCAAATCAACCGCGATTGCTGCTATAGCGTATGTATGCATTGTTTACGCAATCACACAACATAACATCACGTCTGTAGCCTTAAGGTAGGCCTTAAGCTAAGGGTAGGCAGATGTGTTCAATAGCTTCCTGTCACTGATATTCACATAGCAAGTAGTGTTATATGAATTTGTTTGGGGTAGGTAGGTACAACTAAAAAGTGAACAATAAAAACTTTTTTACAAAAAAAAAATAACCGACTTCCAAAAAAACACTACAAAGTGAAAAATAACTTTAATTTCGAAAGTCGGTGTTAAAAAACTAAATAAAATACAGAACCGACGACACCAACTTCCAAAATTAAAGTTATTTTTCACTTTGTAGTGTTTTCTTTGGAAGTCGGTTTTTTTTACATGCAGCGACTGCCTATCTGACCTCCACAACCCAGTTATTGGGTAATACGACACCTTTGGTAAGACTGCTGGACAGTGGTGAAGTTGGGTATAGCGGCTTCCGAAGGACCAATACGCGTTGTGTAATTTTGGCGGGAAAATATTGGACGACACAGATGTTGAGCAAAATGGAGTAGGTAGGACTTACTTGGAGCACTGGATGGCAGGTGGGTGCAACGACTGCCGACGTGGAGGTTCACTCGTTCTTCTGGGTTGCACTCGCGCTCGTTAACTCTACTGTGTCACTTGTGTCGGCCAACACGTTAAAATATAGTCTATTATTATTAATATAAACTATACTGCGGTTGCGGTTGCGGTTGCGGTGTTAAGCGGTTGGCTGCTTGATGAGAACAGTGTGTGTCTTCTTGGCGACCTCAGTCAAGTCGCTGTGAGATGAGGGCAGGATAGGAAAGGGAACCGGAGTATGATTGGCTCAATACTGTGGTCCAATATGAATTCTACCCTCAATATGTGAGACGCGTTTGGATACATGATACCAAAATTTTATATTGCTAGCTTGCGTAAGCAGACAGACTAATTGTTGTTGGCTCTTCATCAACAGTTAACAAGAATTTAAGAAGACTTTCGCATTTTTTTCAGGTTCGAATGTGACGTATGCCACGCCTGCTTCACCCGCCGATGTTACTGGAAGAAGCACCTCCTCCGTCAGCATGACATCGTCACCCCCCCTCAAAGGCCTGGCAGGCAGAAGATAAACCTGGTCATTGGAGATTACCTGGGCACCAGCAAACAAGACGCTATTGGAGAATACTATGCTAAAGATGGCGCTGTGAAGAAATTATAGCGATGGGACGCCATCTGTCAAATTAGTTCCGCGTAGAGGGCGCTTATGTATGATTGAGGCCGGCCATACAAGGACAGCTTGAAGCAGCCAGGATCGACTGCTTCAAGCTGCGACTGCATAGGAAACTACAGTCTTCTACGCACACACATACACGGAACCGCTCGAGCAGTCGCGACTGCTTCGGGCGGTCGGCAGCGCGGTGAAATTTCATCGTGCGGTCAAGCAGTCGCCAGGCATACACTGACTCCTCGGGCTGTCGACTGCTCTCGCGCGTTGCCTCCGCCCGCGCTCTTCATTCCACGACGCGTGTGTTAAGGCCGGCAGTAAAAACCGCAGAGCAGTTGATACCGACTGCTGCAGCAGCAAGCAGGCAGGTATCAATGGCAGCTTCAAGCGGTTGAATTTGACTGCACGAGCAGTCTGTGTATGTTGATCACTTGCTTACAGCTGGAGCAGTCCGTGTATGTTGATCACTGGCTTACTGCTGGAGCAGTCCGTGTGGGCCAGCCTTACAGCGCGCGTCGGGCCGCAGGTCGTCGGGCACGTGGTCGTTTGCGTTCGTTCCATACGAACGTATTCATGGGTTTCCTCTAAAGTATATACAGGGTGGTAGGGACATCCCACGCGCAGGCGCAGCCTGTGGCCTTAGTGTGAGTTGCGAGCGCGTTAGAATTTTGTATGGGAAATTAGGTTTCTCCTAGTGACCACCAGGTGGCGCTATAACTTTTACCCATATAAAATTCTAACGCGCTCCCAATCGCAAGTGAGTGAAAAAACCCACAATTAAGCCTCTGTTTCCATCGATTCAGTCCATGATTCTAAACGCCCTGCGTTGAAAATTTTCGTCAGTTATTTAAAAAAAATTGCTGTTCCATACATTTTGACCGCGTTGGTATTGCATTTTTCTATTACAGATGTTCTATGTCACGAAGTCCGTTTGGCTATGAATGTTGTCAAGCGTGCACATGCACATTGTGATCAACAGAGACTCAACAATGGGTGAAGTAAAACGGTACACATTCGCGGAAATAGCCTCATGCGACGGCAGCAAGGGGCAGCCGCTGTGGGAGCGCGCTTGTCGGGATACGTCACTACTACAATCAAAGCCGAACGGACTTCGTGAAATAGAATATCTGTAAACGGCAGATTTTTTTTTTGTGATAACCTATGAAAATAAATTACGCTGGGTAGTCTTAATTATGATGTGCTGAATTCATGGTTGGGAATTCGTGGGGCTGCCCTGACGCATTTGTAAAAACACATATAAAGCAGTTGGACGGGACGTTTCGTGTCCGAAGGGGCATCTGGCTAAGTAAAAAAGCCGCACGGGTTGTTCGATCAGGTTAAGCTACGCTTGCAACGTTTGGTCCGCGGATGGGTGACCAACTTCTCATACAAAGACCCCTCCGTGCCTCGGAAAGCACGTTAAGCCGTTGGTCCCGGCTGTCATTCGTGGATATCTCAGTCAGTCGTCAGAAACCCGAAATTCTGACAACCAGTCTTACTAAGGGGTATCGTATTACCCAGTAACTGGGTTGTGGAGATCAGATAGGCAGCCGCTTCATGAAAATACTGGTATTCAGCTGCATCCGGTTAGACTGGAAGCCGACCCTAACATAGTTGGGAAAAGGCTAAACAGTTGATGGACGTGTCGTCTCCGATATTAAACCATTGCCCAATATCGGATACATTGCTCTTCACGTCCACTGCTGAAAATGAGGCGAGTTCTATTAACTGGCCGGAGATAGGATGGTCTTAAAATACGCGATCAAACAGTTGATTTTACACCGTGAATGTAAACGCAATAAATACGGTATTACGTACAAAATGTATTGTGACTGTTTACGTTATTATAAAATTATTTAAAAATAAAATATATAAATTATAATGTTAAATCTGTATTAATTTTTGTTTTAATAATTCTCCTCATTCACTTCTATTAATATTATAAACACGAAAGCTTGTGAGGATGGATGGATGGATCTTTGTTACCCTTTCACGCAAAAACTACTGATCAGATTTGAATGAATTTGGCACTCAGTAACCAGGATTTAATACATAGGATAGTTAGTTATAGATAGCGCGGCTTGTTAGTCATATAGAGGTATGAGGGGGTGTACCCGGTGAAATTCACTCATCCTCTATAGAAAAGGGAAGATCCTCCGACCAGACGAGTGTCGTGTCTGGTGGCTACAGCCCGATGATTGATGTTGGGCCGTTGTATATTCGCGGTAAATTCTGCTTGCGAGATGCAGGATTTTCGCGTGACGTCAGTATGGCGCGTAGTTCGCATGTCGCGTTGTAGATACCGCTACAGTTCTGTATTCTATATTTAAACACTAGCTTCTGCTCGCGACTTCGTGCGAAATTTCTTGCACCACCGACCCACCGCGTCGCATCGCATCGCCTGCCCGCGCCATTACTTACTTCGTTTTCACTTAGCGTTCTTTCTGCCTTTTTTTTTTATTTTGACAGTTCAACAACATTAATTGCGTTATTTACGTTATTAAGCAGATTTTTTGCGAACATATGAAGCAATGGATAAGCAATATTATCATTCAAAATGATTCAGATTGTGATTGATGGTGAAAATTTACGACACCAGTTGGCACCACTTTGACAAGAGGTCTTCCATTTCGACAATGAATATAAAATATATGATGACGTATGGATGACGTTCATCATTCGATTCATTCATTCGTTCATCATTCCGTCATGACTAAAGAAAATATAGGCTCTTTGACAGATGCCTGGACCTGACGTGTCAGTGCTGCCATCTAGCGAACGTCATTTCAGAAAACCCTCATTAGAGTGCTGGTTAAAGATCAACTAGTATAACATGCTAACCTTGAAAGTACTACTCTTCGCACGTCGAGTGTACACCATGTGTACCGATAACAATAAAATTTCTATTGTGTCTGCTAATTAGACGCGCGATAGGTTAACTCTATCACACTAACATTATAAAAACGAAAGTTTGAGAGTGTATGTATAAATGTTTGTTAGGTACTTCTGCACTTCAATTTTGATAAAATTTTGTATGGAGATAGCTGACACCTTTTTTTTTTTCGCTTAGAAATGACGTTACGCATCTCCGCTCGTCGGGGGACGACACGGAGTATGTGGGACTCCCTGCCAAGGTGGCAGTATACCCACTAAAACTCAGCGGTGTTCCCTCGTCGCCTTGATGGAGGGGTCATGGGAATCCGGCTCAGCCTTTGCGTCCACAACCCCCCCGGCGCATGCCCGCCTAACTGGCAGGCCCCGCATGTCCCCCCGGCTGGGGGGCTACGGGAATGGCCGGGAACACCTGGCCATTCCCGTCCGGCACTGGTGGAAGCCTGTGCAATACAGGCGAGGGTGCCCCCGCACCCGTCGCCTGCTGGCTTCCACCAGATAGCTGACACCCTGGATTAACATATAGGCTACTTTTCATTCCGATATTCCCACGGGATTGACACTTATGCGGGTAAAACCACGCAGCTAGTTATAAAGGCGATGGTTTTCTGGTTCCTGAAGAACAGCAACCTCGAACATAACCACCCTATAATGTTCCCAGTGTTGGGATACAAGCCTCCTCTCTGTGAAAGGGAGTGGGCAGGGCCGTATTAACCATCTTGGGGCCCCTAGGCACAGCTCGTTTCGGGCCCCCCTTTTTCATACCACAACAACGCAATTTGGCTTTTACCTTATAATGTGAAAAAAAAAGTTTCACTTTTACCGTGGTTTCATAAAACCACACAATCCCCCCTTTTTTTTTCTTTTTTTAATCGGGAGTGCTGGGCCCCTGGTCATAGTGGGCCCCTAGGCACTAGCCTAAAGTGCCTTATGGATAATACGGCACTGGGAGTGGGCTGTAATCCACCACGCAGGCCCAGTGCGGGTTGGTAGATGTCACATGTCTTCGAATTTTTGGTTCTAGGACATGCCGGTTACCTCACGATGTTTTCCTTCACCTTTTTGAGAGCAGTGGTGGTGAAATAATTTACACAAAGTTGTCTGAATTCGAACCCACGACCTAACAACTCGGTAAGTCGTGGCCGTTACCATCGGGCCACGAAGCGTAGCAGTCAATTAACACAAAACCATAAACTTTAATAATAACTGCACTAACGATCAATTAGTACTACTTCTTAGAACAAAATATGTAATAAAACTATTAATTTCTTCACTAACAGGAGTCTTCAGTTGCTCCGCAACGGGTGAACCGGCAGGTTTCCTTCGAAAAATGCTGAGGTACCTCCAGTTTTTTCTGGTGAGAATTTTGGTCTGTTTTTAAGGGTTCTGAACCGACAGGGTGCTAATGAGACCCTAAGGCTGCCTGTCCACCGGAGCGGAGAAACGGAGAAATATTAAACAATTTATCATTTAATAGAATTACCAATAGGGTTTCCACTAAAGAGGAGCGGAGATTTTGTGCAATCCTATTGGTTCATATTTCTCCGTTTCTCCGCTCCGGTGGGCAGGCGGCCTAAGGCTCCGCTGTCGGTCTGTCATAGGGCTGTATCTTTTGAACCGTAAAAGGTAGTCACTTGAAATTTTCACAGAGTATGTACCTAATGCTATGGCTGTTATAACAACACATACTTAATAAAAATATGCGGTAAGAAGATTTTAAGAACGACAGTAGCGCATCGCGGCAACAAATAAGGTTCAAAACAGCGATGTACAGACGCCAGCACATCAAGCTACACTAAACTGTCTTCCCAATCAACTTTGAACCGTAAGCTTTAGTGATAAAGTAGAAAATCTATTAAAGAAATTTGACAGATTGTAGTAGCTCGATGTGCTATCGTCTGTACTTCGTTTTTTTTTTCACAGAATATTTATGTAGATATTAATTAAACTTAAATTATATTTCCAGATCACCTGCTTCTTTACATGGGTGACTTCAAACCCGCATGCCAGCTTGACGTTTGATTATCCAAATGTAAGCATAACTTCCCTATAACTCAGGGCAACATTCATAAACCACACTCACTTTATCTTGCTTAAAAATGTTTCATACTAATATCAACATTCTCTGTAAAAGAATAAGGTTCTTATTAGAAAAATGTTTCATACTAATATCAACATTCTCTGTAAAAGAATAAGGTTCTTATTAGTATACATTTGCTCATAGGAATATAGACAATCTTGTACAGGGTTATTGGTAAAACATTAAAAACCTCTGAAGAGGTCATTGTACTCATCATTATGAACAACTTTTATTATGGGACCAAATCTGAAATCGCGAAAAAAATCAGCTGTTCCCTACATTTTGACGAGCTAAACGAACATAAATGTAGGGAAATGTGGGGGGTTATGTATTTTCTGGTGTACAATAAAGTATAAACCCAAATTAAATTAATAAAAAAAGGTTGACGGTGACTCCTGTTTGACGGCGAGACGAAAGGCGATACGGTGACGATCACTTTCCGGGTTAATATACACATCAGACAGACACAGACCACAGACCAGACAGACACAGACCATCAAACTGTACAAATTTCTCCATGGTACCAACATCGTAATCCAGAAAAAACAATCAGCCGTCCATACATTTGGGTCGGCGGGTAAGACGGCCCTTTTTTTTTTTTTGTTCTCGGGGTGGAAAATCCTCATGGATGTCCGCCGCCCTGGGGCAGGCGGCGGGGTCTGTCAGACTCTTACTGACTAAAAACCATCCCGGTGTTCCATCTCACACCTACGCCGGGGGTCGCGGGAACGTACGATCCTTCCGCAACCCCCGGCTGGTGCCGGCCCGCATCAGCGGGCCCCGTCTGGTCAGCGGGGGGAGTGAGGTGTTTGATTCCCCCCGCGACGTCTAAGAGTGGCGCGCGTGGAACACTACGCGCCGCTACGGGTAAGACGGCCCTGGCTCGTCCCATACATTTGGGTCGGTGTATTAAAGTTTTGTACGTGACAGCTGATATTTTTTTCTGGAATACGATTGGGCCCGTGGAGAAAGTTGTCCAGTCTGATAGTCTGTAAAAGAAAGAAAGAAAGAGAATACATTTATTTAGCACAGACTAAGAGACACAATACACCAGATAGTTATGCTGTATTCTGGAGTCAATCCACTGATAAGCCATTTAACCAGTTTGATAAATTTACAGAGACAAGATGACATTTACGATCAGCCGGTCAATCTGATGACCAAGAAAGCACCACATGCGAAGGTAGGTTATTTTTATGCTTGGGCCACACTGCGGTGAATCCCATGCGGGATGCGGGACGTTTACTGTGTTACCCAATTAGGGTGCAGCAGTGCGATTCTGTAACCATCTCACCGTGAAAACTTAGGTGAAGTGAGCGTGGAGTGAGCTGTCAATAGTGTCAATTTCTAGCAAAAACAAACTCACATCACCTAAGTTTTCACTGTGAGATTTTTACAGAATCATCCGGCAGGTCAGTTACGCGCTGGATTCGCTTTAGCGGTGCTATTCTGTAAACATCTCACCGTGAAAACTTAGGTGAAGTGAGCGTGGAGCGAGCCGTCAATAGTGTCGATTCCTAGCAAAAACAAACTCACATCACCTAAGTTTTCACGGTGAGATTTTTACAGAATCATCCGGCAGGTCAGTTACGCGCTGGATTCGCTTCAGTTTGGCGAGATCTTTGAGGGTATCATACTCTGAAGGTAAACCTGTGAAAAGAAAGAAAATGGTATCTAGGCATTTGTTCAATGCCTAGATACCATTTTGTTTCTTTTTTAGAGTTCCGTATCCAAAGGGTAAACACGGGACCCTATTACTAAGACTCCACTGTCCTTTTGTCTGTCTGTCTGTCACCAGGCTGTCTCATGAACCGTGATAGCCAGACAGTTGACATTTTCACAGATGATGTATTTCTGTTGCCGCTATAACAACAAATACTAAAAACAGAATAAGATAAATATTTAAGGGGGGCTCTCATACAACAAACGTTTTACGTTTGTTTCGGCGTTTTTGCCTTGTGGTACGAAACCCTTCGTGTTCGAGTCCGACTCGCTTTGGCCAGTTTTCGTCTTTGACATTTCCCAGATCTCTGGGGTCCAGGCAAAAAATTCGAATTCGCTGAGGCCCGTTAGACGTTTTTCATGAATTGAGGCACTATTAATAATCTTTTCAGAATGAGCCGGCAGAACTCCAGGGGGACCCTGGTATCGACTCCTGGGCTCCGTTCGACTTCAGCAAGTTCGATCAGCTCGTCAACAACTATAATCAGGAGTCTTCGCCAGAACAGAACCGGATCAAGAGACGAGCCCGGGTTAGTACACATGTATTATTTGTTTTGGTTTTTTCAAAAGTCTAAAGCAAAATTCACAGTTAGCTTTTCATACAAATGTGAACATTATTCTTTAGATCATAATGTTCATATTCGTATAAGCGAATTTAAGAAAGTGTTTTTAGGGTTTCGTACCTAAAGCGTGCCAACATAATCCTATTACTAAGGCTCTGGTGTCCGTCCATCTGTCACAGGGCTGTATCTTTTGAACCGTAAAAGGTACACACAGAAAAGGCTTTGAAGATCCGTGGCATACCTGCCTGTCGCTTTTTTTGGATATTAATTATTTATCCCATCTTATCTTCTTCTATTCTAGCCCAAGAATCCGCGAGCATTCTGGTTTTTTGAACGTTCCATATCGGGATACGCGGGTGCTTTAAAAAAAGATTCTAAAACTAAATTTTTTGCCATGTTCCTACAGAAATCTGATAAACTAAAGTGTTCAGTGATATTCTACACAAAATAGAAGAGTGTTAGTGCCCAAAAAAAGAGAAAAATCCCACATAATTTGACGCCTCAACTGACAAGAATATTTTTTGCCGCAGAACGTGAGAAAATTTAACACAATGCTCGGCCCACAACTTCGGGAGCGGCCACACCACTACACGTACCCAGAGCCCGTGAAAGACAGGATCCTAGAGTTCTCGACATCAACGAGAAAACCTGGAATCTTACCTGACCAAATGAACCCAGGAGTCATATTTCGAGTAAGAATGTCAGATGCAATCCTGCGAATAAAGCAAAGAATGTATGAGGACCCCGAAAGACATATTGAAGCTGATATTATATACACGAATCTGATTAAAAAGGTTGTAATGGATGAGATAACGAAGTTCCACAATCTTCTGCTGATGTATAAGACGGACAAGAGCATAAAGGAACATTTAGGAGAATGTGGGGGCCGGATCTACAAATTTATCAGCTATATGACAATCAAAGTGCATATATACTGCTTGTTTGACGCCTTGTGGATCGATGGGAACCCGTACGTGATTGGTGATGAGTATTCCGTGACACCTGTAGAAGTGCCGCCTATGCTGCAGTGTGACGCAGCTGAGTGCAACTCTATAATGTTTGTTGATTCTATTACTGAGCCCAAAGATATGGAGGAATGAGGTTATGACGTTGCAATAAAATTTTGTGGTGAATTTGTTTGTTTTATTAGTGCTTTTCACATGCACTCCTACACAGACTATCGGGTCAAATTAAATTAGCTACTAACTACTCCGCAGACGTAGGTACCAATATCTAAACAATATGAAATTTAAATTTTAGTTTCTATTCCTGTCTTGCAATAATCACTATGTACCACATAACTTTTAAAATGTCGCAACACTGACTCCCAAGATACAGGCAAATAGTGCCTAGTTTGGGGGTCACAGTCTACTCTATTCCTGTACCTACAAATAGGGAATATGCATGAATTTTTTTCATGGCATTTATTAACAAAATATGAAAATACCGTAGTAGAGATGACAAAAAGTGAAATTAAAATTAAAATCGGCCAAGAAACACGGCCGATATGAGCATTTAAAACTATTGATTACACACCAATTAGACAGAGAGATCCGACATAGACTGTGACGTCACATGTCACTACGGCCACATAAACTCCGTGTTAAATTTCGTTTTGCGAGAAAGAGATAGAAACAAATCTTCGATGGCTCATATCTTTTTTAATTTCATAGTTATCCGAAAAACAGTTTTACTAAACTGTTTATTACATGAATGAGGATTAATTTTTTAAATTAAAAAAAATCATGCATATTCCCTATTGTGACTAATAAAATAATTTGAATTTGAATACAACAATTAAGATCAGTTTAAACTTTTAACCGACTTCTAAAAAGGAGGAGGTTGTCAATTCGGATGTTTCTATTTTTTTCTTTTTTATGTATGTTCGGGCATAACTCCATCGTAAATAGACGGATTTGCAAATTTTTGTTCGAAAGGGCTTTATTTCGAAATGGTCCCATTTAAATTTCGTAAAGATCTGATGATGAGTTTCGGAGACATACGACGGAACTCTTCAATAAATGCCAGCAAATCAACCGCGATTGCTGCTATAGCATATGTATGCATTGTTTACGCAATCACACAACATAACATCACGCCTGTACCCTTACAAGAGTTAAGCAGATGTGTTCAATAGCTTGCTGTCACTGATATTCACATATATGTATAGCAAGTAGTGATATATGAATTTGTTTGAGGTATGTAGGTACAACTAAAAAGTGAAAAATAACAACTTTTTTCCAAAAAAAAAACAACCGACCTCCAAAAAAAAAACACTACAAAGTGAAAAATAACTTTAATTTCGAAAATCGGTGTCAAAAAACGAAAATAGATACAGAACCAACGACACCGACGTCCGAAATGCAAGTTATTTTTCACTTTGTAGTGTTTTTTTGGAAGTCGGTTGTTTTTTTAATTATTATATTATTATAAACTTCACAGACGGGATTGGTAGAGATATTATTTAAATACGATAAAACATAGTTTTTCAACTCATCCTTCAAGTAACAACAAGCCACTGTTAAGCCGTTGGTCCCGGCTGTCATTCGTAGATCTTTTTGACAGTCGTTACGGGCAGTCAGAAGCCCGAAAGTCTGACAACCAGTCTTACCAAGGGTATCGTATCACCCAGTAACTGGGTTGTGGAGGTCAGATAGGCAGTCGCTCCATGTAAAATACTGGTATTCTGCTGCATCCGGTTAGGCTGGAAGCCGACCCTAACATAGTCGGGAAAAGGTTAGGCAGATAAAATTTGAAATGATGAAATACAAAATAAACGCAGACAAAGTCGTTAACAGAACTGCTGCTGAAAAATTCTTGATGGAAAAACCCAATAGCACTGTGGCCCCGAGAATTGAACCCAGGACCCCACGCTCACTAGTCGCGCTGGCGACCACGAGACCAACGGCGCAGTTCACAAATGACATGTCACAGTATAAAGTTTAAGGGGGAAGCGCTTCAGCGGGATTGTCCGAAAGGGTTACCGCTGGCCCGGAACATAAAGGGCTAAGGAAGGAACACGGGTGGGTTTTAGTCAGTAAGAGTCTGACACTCCCTTCCGCTCCACCCAGAGCGGGAGGGTCATTTGATGATTTCCCATCCTGAAAAAAAAAAGGGGAAGCGCTAAGGTAGCCCGCGAAATTCAAATTTTCTTACGTTTTTTGCAATTTGCTGGTTAGTATTAAGTTGTACGTTGATTAAAATATGATTCGATGCCGTAACGAATATGTATTTTCAGAATCATAATCATTAGGATCAATAATACAACTTGTTAGGTTAGTATTAGTAGTAGATTTCATGAAATAGTCATTCTGTGGGATAACTTGGTCTTAAAAAGTTGTGTTGATGACTTTAATGATTATAATTCTGTATATACATTTTTGTTACGGCCGCGAATCATATTTTAATCAACGCATAACTTAATACTGACCAGCAAATTGCAAAAAACGTAAAAAAAATTGTATTTCGTGGGCTACCCTGGAAAAATTAACCTAAATATTTGACATTATTGCCTATAAATCATAATCTATCTCCTTGACTTGACCTTATTTAATTTTGACTTATATAATTAATCTCTTTTACAACTATTGTTCAATATATTTAAATTAGTATTTGTAATTCTAATTCTAATTATTATAATTTAATTTTAATGCAATGATGACTCAAATTTACAAACCATATTTTTACCCCGGAAACAGCAGAATATTATGATCGTAACACATAATGCTGGCTGAATGCACATAACAACTTTGTACAATATTCCGACAAATAAATGCATTGTTTTTTTTGAAGTGAAAACTTCTTTAGCGGCGTTGTACACTTTTTTTGTAATGGGTAAAAAATGTTATACTCGCGTCAGGACACGTGACCTGATCGAAAATTCGTAAGACAGATGGCCGTAGCCTGTACCGCGCGTGTTTTGTTTATAAAACGATTCACAAAATACACACGTAATTGTTCAAGTTTTCACTTCTGTCGGCACTCCCGGAGTGCCACTGTTTTTTTTTTTATTTGAAATGGGTTTGCTCTTGACTCTAGTCTAGGTCAGAGGTGACAGAGACAAAGTCTACGATGGAGTGAGCTTACCCAGAAGAAGCCTGTTCACTCTTACTTTGAAGAGAAATAAATGCATTGTATTGTAAAGATGACTACAATACAATGATCATTAAAATTTGCAGAGACGCCGGGGTCGCGGTGGCAAACGCCGTAGTCGTCAACGATCAACCACCAGCCAACCTGAAGATGACGTAAGGAATGCATTTAATTTGATTTCTATCTATTTGTAATTTTGTACAATGCGTGCCACGAAAAATGAGACTTGACCCCGCCTCCCCCGCTCTTCCCGCCGCCCCTATGACGTCCGGTCCCGTCCCGCACTCAGACCTCATACCGCTGAAGATACCTAAAATCGTGTTCTGCGCAAGTCAAACCACGTGGTGTGTCAAGTCTCATCTTTCGTGGCACGCATTGTACAGGATCCAATTAAATTAGCTAGCGAAACTCCTCGGACGTGAATTTTTTTTTATGTTTTATGTTTTATTATGTTTATAAGGTATCGACACCCATCTCATCTGTGGAGTTTCGCTAGCTAATTTAATTTGACCCTGTATTTAGAGAATTTATTACGGAGGAAGTTTTATGTGTGACGTCATGTGTATGTTTGGTTTAGGTTTGTTTTTATGTGTGTTTGCATTAATATTTAACTTGGATTTAGCACAGAAATCTTAATATTTTGACATGTCGCCATTGCACCAGCGAGAAGCAGGGGCGCGTCCCTGGTGTGCCTACTTTAATAATTTAACATTCCCACTACTGGGACACAGGCCTCCTTTCTATGAGAGGAAGTGGCCCATAATCCACCACGCGGGCCCAGTGCGGGTTGGTAGATGTCACATGTCTTCGAATTATTGGTTCTAGGACATGCCGGTTTCCTCGCGATGTTTCCTTCACCGGTGAGAGAGCAGTGGTGATGAAATTAAATACACATAGTAAAGTGCTCTACTAGGGTTCGATCTGACGACCTCGACACTCGTCAGTCGAGGTCAATACTACGGTACCTACAGTGCGTGCCACGTAAGAAGAGACTTGAACCCGCCTCCCCCGCTCTTTCCGCCGCCCCTATGACGTCCGGTCCCGTCCCGCACTCAGACCTCATACCGCTAAAGATACCTAAAATCGTGTTCTGCGCATGACAGACCATGTGGTGTGTAAAGTCTCTTCTTACGTGGCACGCACTGTACTTTTTAATAACACAGGCCGACAAAATTTTTACCCAGAAACCAGACTATACTTTCCCGAAGGATTTTGATGCGCTGAATTCGAATCTGCTCCTCAAAATTGGTCTATCACGTCAGGGTTTCGAGATATCCTAACCTAAAAGTGCAAAAAATACCGTTTTTCTCATTTTTGAGGTTATGTAGCACGGCCAATCATCATTCATCAGATCAGCATTTTTAAATTTTCGTCTACGTGGACTGTTCGAACAAACCACGTACACGAAATTTTCAAAATGCGATATCTCAGCGGAAAAAAAAAGATATTTGAGTAAACTCAACGTCATTTTAAAGAGGAAGACTAGTCCTTTGAGATGCTATTAATAATTTTTGAAAGAAAATACGATTGGCCTTGCCAGATTCGAATTCAGCGCGTCAAAATCCTTCGGAAAAGTATAGTCTGGTTTCTGGGTAAGAGTGTTCGTCAAATTTTGTCGGCCTGTGTAATAATATCTATTTATTTGATATATTAATATATCATTTGCAGTCGAAGAATAGAACCACCACAGACGTCCCGATAGCCCGAAGCGGGAAAGACAAAGGTAGAAACAGAGAGAGGTCTGAGCCAAAAAACCCTCACTTTGATATCTACGATCCAGGTCAGAAGGTAAAGTATTCTTTTCATCATGAACATCATTGTTGGAAATTAAAATAATAAGTACCTAAGCAAATAATAACTAATACCTACGTAATTAATTAATAAAAATAACAAAATGAAATCCTAACTTAACTAAAACTATACAGAAACTAAAATATAACGTCTAAAAATTCATCCGCATCGCTGTCGACTGGTAACAAGAGACTGGCGGCATTACCACGTTGTATAGCAATGCTTAGCCTCTGACAAAGGTAAAAGCCAGCCCTTGGGTCACGGGAAGTGTCAACCAGCCGTTTCGAAATTTCCTTAAAAAGACCATGAGCACTCGGACCCCACGGCCCGAGGGTTTCAACCCCAAACGGCTCGAAAATATAATTTCCGATAAGGTTATTATATTTTCGACGCTTGAGGTTTTCCGCAGCCGCAGCAGTAGCGCCAGCACAGCATACCGAGCCGGGAAGATGGGATGGCACAAGAGTATCGACACATGTTGCGTCCCACGTCATCATCATCTAAATAAACAAACTTATTGGTATCTGCAGTTTTGAGCCGTTTGAGGTCAAAACGACAAAAGATGACGAAGGTAACTGAGTTGTGGAGGTCAGATCGGCAGTCACTCCATGTATACTGGTATTCAGCTGCAACCGGTTATATTGGCAACCGACCCCAACATAGTAAGGCTCGGCAAATAATGATGAAAATCGACGTCGAGGTTTCGGATAAGCGAAAGGGGGCAAAGGGGTTCTCAAGCCGAAAAACCCAGACAACTTCGGCACCTAACTATTTTCCCTAAACTCAACAATGTGCCCTCTTTTCCGAAGATGACTACGACTGCACCCGTTGCTCCCCCTCCCTGTGTCTGCGCCTGGATCTGTGGTTAGCTTGCTTGCTTGCCAATAAAATAAACAAAATGCGTTACTTCCAGGATTGGGAGTCAGGATATGTCGAGATGCCTAAGGACCTGTACCAAGCACATTTGAGACCTGGCGTCATCTTCAGGATCCATATGTCTGAAGCTGTCCTCAAGATGCAGTACCGAAAGTAGGTGGAATTATCAGATAGCAAAGGCCTTTGAAGATCCGCGGCATACACACTGTCGCGCCATTTTGTTTTTTTTCAAAATGGCAGCCATTTTCAAAACTGATCACGTGATATCCATAACAACTTTGATCAATTTTGAACGTTAATATGTCGGAAACGTGACGCTTTGCGCGCTTTACGGCCAGTGCAGGATTAAGACTACTTACTTGATACCCTAAGCATGCCACGTCTGTAGTGCTATCCACTAGTTGCCTCGTATTTTTCCAAAACATCGACGAGCGATTTGTAAAGATTGGCGCACATCTCTAGAGTGACTTTTGGGTCTTGTAATATCACGCTGATAAACAGCTTTGCCTTTCATGTGCTAGCAAATACTGTTTCGGTGCTGTTTCTGCCTTATGGTGCCCCCCGAGACGTGATGCCCGAAGACTTAGGGTTACCGCTGGCATAAGGTTACCGCTGGCCCGGAACATAAAGGGCTGAGGAAGGAACACCGTGGGGATTTCCCATCCTGAAAAAAAAAAGGCTTAGGGCATCACGTCTCGGGAAGCGCCATATTTGCTTATGGGCTAATACGACACTGTTTACAGCGTCAGATACTTCCTCCGCCATAATAATAAGGCTTTTTTTTCTGGATGGGAAATCATCAAATGACCCCTCCCGCTCTGGGTGGAGCGGAAGGGAGTGTCAGACTCTTACTGACTAAAACCCACCAGTGTTCCTTCCTTAGCCCTTTATGTTCCGGGCCAGCGGTAACCCTTTCGGACAATCCCGCTGACCCGACAGGCTTCGGCCCTGACGAGCCCCTTCAAGCCATAATAAGGCTAAGGTTGTCTTTAAAAGATCGCTCTTAGCGATAAGACCGCCCATTGTGTCACCCTTTGTACGGTTTCTATATTTATTATGTCTGTAATTTATATGGTGTACATAATAAAGCTTATTCTATTCTATTCTGAGGCAATTTTTGCGAAGACTTGTTCCGTAGTTTCTGGATGACTAGTTGATGAGTGGTCTTCGCATTTTAAAGTTACTATAATAATAGTATTTTGCAGTTACGGTGAAGATAAAGACGAGTCAGTAATAGAAGCTGACGTCGAATACCTTCGCTTAACACGGAAAGTCATCAACGATGAGATCACCAAGTTTGAGGACCTGCAGTGGCTGATCGGGTGGTTCCACAACCGATCTGACCTCATACAGGAGCATATGTGTAATACTAGGTATTATACTGTTGGTGAGTTGTAACAATTATATTATTTTCTTCTTAAAAGAGGTAACGGCCGTGACTTATGAGTTGTAGGTCGTAGGTTTGAGCCCAGACAGGGGTCATCATCATCATCATCATCATCAGCCTATAGCAGTCCACTGCTGGACATAGGCCTCCCCTAATGAGCGCCATAGCGCCCTGTCTTCAGCTTGACGCATCCAGCATCTGCCTGCAGTCTTTCGCAGATCGTCATCCCACCCGGCCGCAGGGCGTCCTACACTACGTTTGCCGAGTCGCGGTCTCCACTCAAGAACTCGTTTACCCCAGCGGTTGTCGGTTCTTCGCGAGATATGGCCGGCCCACTGCCACTTCAGCTTGCTAATTCTTTGAGCTATGTCGATAACTTTCGTTCTCTGTCGGATGCATTCGTTACGGATCCTATCCTTCAGAGAGACTCCGAGCATAGCTCTTTCCATAGCTCGCTGAGCGACTTTGAACTGGTGGACCAGCCCTATCGTGAGTGTCCACGTTTCAGCCCCGTAGGTCATGACAGGTCAGACAGGGGTACTTTATGTAAATTGTTTAATCACCACTGCTCTCAAAACGGCGAAGGAAAACATTGGGAGGAAACAGGCATGTCCTAGAACCAAAAATTGAACGAAAGACGTGACATTTACCAACCCGCACTGGGCCCGCGTGGTGGATTACGGCCCACTCCCTCCCACAAAGAGGAGGCCTGTGTGACCTGTGTCCCAACAGTGGGATCATTATGGGCTGATGCTTCATCTAACGACTACCTTTTTTTTTTGTTTTTTTGAGGATGGGAAATCATCAAATGACTCCTCCCGCTAAACCCACCCGTGTTTCCTTCCTTAGCCCGACAATCCCACTGGGATCTAACGACTACCTCATCGATTAAGAATGATTTTGCTCGGGACTAAAAAACGTACACACGATATGATATCGTGACACGACGTCGCAACGTTCCACGATGCGACGTCGCGTCACGATGCGATATCGTGTCGTGGAAACCTACGACGTGCATTGTAAAAATCTTCGACTATTGAACATCAAAAGCGGCACTAGCGCAGGATTTCATGGTCAATTGCCACTGCGACGTCGTGTCGTGAATTATTACAAGACGTCGCACCGTGACACGTTGTGACGTCCACCCATACATGAATGCCAATTTTTCATCAAATTTCAACGAATTCGACGACGACATTTCGACGGCGTTTTCGATGAGAGGTGATCATACCACGATGCGACGTCGTGTCATGAATTTTCACGATGCAAAGAAACTGACGCACAGTGTAAAAGACGATATGGTTAGAAAGGAGATGACCACAGTACACAGCAGCCATTAACGATGAAACTGCGGTTTGAATTTGAACGTTTTTTAAGTACAGATATTCTATTTCACGAAGTCCGTTCGGCTTTGATTGTAGTAGTGACGTATCCCGACAAGCGCGCTCCCACAGCGGCTGCCCCTTGCTGCCGTCGCATGAGGCTATTTCCGCGAATGTGTACCGTTTTACTTCACCCATTGGTTGAGTCTCTGTTGATCACAATGTGCATGTGCACGCTTGACAACATTCATAGCCAAACGGACTTCGTGACATAGAACATCTGTAGGTAAAATAACCCTTCTGTTAAATTTTCTACTCGTCCTCTTTCAGGAACTCCCCCCACGATGTTCACCCACTCCGAAGAATACATGAAGCGCATGTGCCTCTTCGACAGCGTGTACATCGACCACATCCCGTACGTTGTCGGTGAAGACAGTTCGTTAATGGCAGCAGTGGCGCCCCCCGTGCTGCATTGTGACGCTGCTACATGCACTTCAGTTCCGTTTATAGACAGGTAACTAGAATATTAAAGCGATCCGCAGGAGAACCAAGGTAGCTGACATAGCCCGAAGAATTGGCAGTCAGCAAGGCACATTGCTTGCAGAACATATGGCCTATGGGTCCGAAAGTTTCTAGAGTGGTGACTGGGTACTGGAAGGTGTAGCGTTGGAAGGCCTCCCACAAGGTGGACGGTTGACCTTGTGAAGGCCGCAGGAATTTGCGAGAAGCACCGACGTGGCGGTGCTTGGGGGAAGCTTATGTCCAGGAGTGGACGTCTTTCGGATGTAATTATGATGACGAAAACGAATACTTTGGCGCATACATTAGCGGCACTCGTCAACGGCAGAGTCAGCTACAGTTGCTTTTACCGTTAACGTTTGCCACTCGAGTACAATACGTGCCACGAAAGATGAGACTTGACCCCGCCTCCCCCGCTCTTTCCGCCGCCCCTATGACGTCCGGTCCCGTCCCGCACTCAGACCTCATACCGCTAAAGATACCTAAAATCGTGTACTGCGCAAGTCAAACCACGTGGTGTGTCAAGTCTCATCTTTCGTGGCACGCATTGTATATAGGTAAGCACTTAGACGTTTAGCACTTTTACATCTTCCAATACTAATAATATCCTTTTCACCCACAGCGTGATGTTCGACGAGCGCCTTTCGCGTACGAATGTGCGCACTCTCACGCGGTGTCAGGCCTCGTGTCGTGCGCACTGTCGCAACGACCCAGATTGCCTTAAGCGCTGCTCCGACAGATGTCTGCGCTCTGACTAAAAGCTGCGGTTTCCTAAGAAAGAGGTGAACAGTCATACAATAACAGCTGTCCAAATACACCTAATTTATTATTTACTAGCTGACCCGGCGATCTTAATATCTTCTCAGAATCAATAAAAGCTGTCCCATACAAAATGTGTGATGAAATTAAATAAAAAAAAACTTCATAATTTTTTTTTCGTGAATTTTTCCCATGTTTTATTAGTTATTCGGTATTCTGCTATTCGGGGCGGAGACAAATCCAACAAATCAAAGGTCACAAAATCGGTCCAGCCGTTCTTGAGTTATTTATAAATGGTGTAACTTACTCGACTTTGTTTTATTTTATAGATTTTTTAATATATTTTTTTCCGTACGCAAAATACGCGCATTGACGTTGGAGTTGCAGACACCAGCCCGTATTACCTATAAAATATATTATTTACATATATATTTTTTAAATATTTTATATTTGTCGTCAAAAAATTGACTATATGTCAAAAGATGGTAAGAAAAAATGTTATGGCGCTCCCTCGGGTTATTCAGTTTATCCAGGCCAAGTTGGATGGATGACATCACTGAAACATTATCTATGAAAGTAAGTTGATGTGTTTTCCTTTATTTATTTTTATTTATTTATTCAATTATGCATACACATTACACACATCACGATGCAGTATAAAACTGAAAATCACACACCAGGTCCAGTTGAAAACCAGCGTCAGGCACCAGTTGTCTGGCATTTTTGCTGAACTGGGCCTTTTTGGCGCAGCCGTGAGGCACACATTCCTGCTAATTTCTTACATCGGACTTTGCACTTTTTATTTTCATCTTAGTTTTTATCTGATGTACGACTATTATCTATCTGGTGTATTGTGTGTCTCTTAGTCTGTGCTAAATAAATGTATTTTCTTTCCTAGACAACGTTTTTAAAACACCGAAAAGAAATTCCAGATGGAAAACCCATTAACACTTTGCCAGACACGGGAATCCAGGACCTCATGCTCAGCAGTGCTCATGCATGCTTACCACTACTAGACCATTAAGGCAGCAATCTAAATATGGTGTAGTTACAAAGAAAAACATTGTATGTAATGTTATATATTTTTATTCTTAATCCAAAGCTTTCCTTCAAAAATCACATAAAAAATTTACTATGTACCCAATTTCAATACATAATATTATTTAACAACTAATCCTAAGGTATATTATATTTGAATTTGAGCTAGTTTTGTTTCACAAAGCAAGAAGGTGTGAGGATCAGCCGGTCGATTCTGTAAAAATCTCACCGTGAAAACTTAGGTGAAGTGAGTTTGTTTTTCTACGAATCGACACTATTGACAGCTCACTCCACACTCACTACACCCTAAGTTTTCACGGTGTGTTTTCTACAGAATAGCACCAGGGTGTAAAGCTCTTCATCCTCAAGATCAGGGAGGATCCTCAGACCAGAAGGGAGTTGTCCGGTGAGCTACTGCCCAAAGATTGATGTTAGGACGTTTTATATTATATTATGCTTGTCGGCGCCATAAGGACGCAGGATCCCGCTGGATGCGAGAAGCACAGAACCGGTCGAAGTGGAGGTGCTTGGGGGAGGCCTATGTCCAGCAGTGGACGTCTTTCGGCTGAGATGATGATAATGATGAAGAGTCGCGCGGCGAACTTTGCTTGTGCGATGCAGGATTTTACGTGACGTCATTGTGATTCGTAGTTTGCATGTGGCGTTGTAGATGCCGCCACAGTATCAATGTTGGAAAATTGGAAAAGACGGTGCAAAGGTAAGCGTCAAATACATATTACTGTCGTATCGGGCCGCAAGTAATAGCAGCAGCAGTCAACCGAAGGTTAAGCTACGCTTACTGCGGTCGATTCGTGTGCAGGCATAACAAGACCGGTGCTTACCACGATACTTGGGGGCTGGCTATGCCCAGCAATTTAGTGTCTTTAGGCAGCATGATTATCTTACCGCATCCAGCTCAAAAATCCAGCTATCCTCATGGTATGATGTTACTTTTATAGTCTTTGATGCGCATTGGCCCCATGGGGTTTTCGCTAGAATGTATATTTTTTTTTTGGAACATGGAAGAACAGGGTGGACATTGGAAGATGTAACTCCAACCTGCGGCTACCTCAATGAAACGGCAGCAGGGCGAGGACGTGGAACTATATCCCAATGTAAATGTCGCCACAAATTGGATCTGTTTTATAAGTCTTGCTCAAATTCAAATATAAGACATATTTTAACAAAAATTTAGCGTTTTCGTTTCTCGTGGTTCTGTTGTCAGACCATGGAGACCTTATGTCCCATGAAACTTTTCGTCTTTTTGTCCGGATGGTTCGACTTTTGGATCGCTACAGGTGGTCACGACTGGTGAGTTCACTCCTGGGTCTGTGGAAAGTTATAATTATCATTAATTGGTAACCAAAGGTCAAGGGGCTTTGAAGATCCGTGGCAATCCTACCTGTTGGACATTTAGTTTTTTTTTTTCAAAATGGCGGTCGTAAATATATCAAAATGTCCGATAGGTAGGTATAAATAAATAAAAATAAAATTTGTTTATTTCAGACTAGGATGTCCATATTTTGTTAGTAACAAATTAGTTATCTTAGGACTAAGGTTAGTAGCAATGTAGGTAGGTAGGTACTGTATAAATTGGTTGAAAATAAATTTAATTAAATTAAATTGAATTGAAAATAAATTAAATTAAATTGAATTGAAAATAAATATTTTTACAAATAGATTATAAACAATAATAATAATAATTAGCCTAGGTAAATAATAAATTCATCATAAAACGTGTAACCCTATGAGCCTTCCCACCACTGGCGATACTGGTCGATCCGCAATCATCCTTAGGATTCCGCTGCCACTACCCCGAATTCTGCGAATTAGTGAGGCTGACTTTTTGCGCATTATAGCATAAAAGTCATCCACCCTCGCGTCTGCAAACATGCCCGAAGCACTACAAAAACGAGGCAGCCGCAGCAAAACCCTAAAGGCGTTGTTATACTGAACTCTGAGGGCATTGTAGGCCCGCTGCGTGTAGTTAGTCCATAGGGCGCTGGTGTAAAAGCTTTGGCAGTAGGCTCTAAACAATGTTACCTTTACCTGTGCTGTACACCGCGCAAACCTATGCACCAACATATTCGCCCGCACCGACAACGCCCTCCGCTCTCTCTCAATATCTGCGTCATCATATAGGGTTTCGGTCACTACATGCCCTAGATACCTAAACTGAGAGACACGACTCAAAGATACTCCGTTAAGATACACTGGTGGTATATGTTCAGGTTGTTTAATCTTACCTCTAATAAGCATATACTCACTCTTTCTATCGTTGTATTTCAAACCATGACTCTCAGCATAGGCCTCACACATACCTAGTAGCTTCCGTAGGCCACCAACAGATGGACTCAGCAACACCATATCGTCCGCGTAACTGATGTTATTGACGCAAACGTTATCTATATGACATCCGACATGGCTGTTGCTGAGCTCATCAATCAGCTGATTGACATACAGATTAAAGAGTCTTGGAGAGGTCAGCCCCCCCTGCCTCACACCACACTCAAGTTTATATTCATCAGAATATGCATTCCCCCACTTGACGAAATTTTTCTGTTGCTTATACCAGAAAGAGAATATATTAATGAGTTCAGCAGGAGCCCCGACCTCCCCAAGCTTAGACCAGAGCTTATTATAATCGACTAGGTCGAAGGCCTTCGATAGGTCAAGGAAGCAAGCATAGATGGGCGTTTTTCTATCAACATAATAGGCGACTGTATGTTTTAAAGTCAAAATAGCACTTTCCGTTGACAAACTCTCACGGAAACCAAACTGGGCATCATGAAGCTTAACATACTTGCTGAGCTGAGTATCTAAAAGACCATCGAAGACCTTCGCAATCACAGTAGCCAGGGAGATAGGCCTATAGTTACGTTTATCAGTCACATCCCCAGTACGATTCTTTGCTATAGGCACAACAATAGTTTCCGTCATCTTAGACGGTAGGTACGAGTGCCGTATGCAGAAAGTAAACAGCATGGCCAACACTCTAAACAAATGTGTACCCGCGTGTTGCAGGTGCTCAATGCTGAGTCCGTCACTGCCCGGAGATTTACCACGTTTCATGTTAACGATAATCCTCTTAACGTCCTGAGCAGAAAACCCAATTGGATTCTCACAGGCAGCCACGGCCTCAACCTTGGGCATATCAACATTGCTGGAAAGAGGAGCCTCAACTTTAAAATGGTTTTTAAAAACGTTAGCTATACCTTTAGGCTCACTACACCCATCTACACTCACTGGTAAACTAACCCTACCACTCATCCTCTTAGTAGTTTTCCAGAAAGCTCTAAAATCTTTACCTGTAACGTGGTCGGCTAATACATCCATTTTAAGTTGGTCTTGGTGATTTTGACAAAACTTCAGTCTAGATTTAAATGTTTTACGAGTAAGATACATCGCGTCGTGCACCGGCCCGCCTTCCGGCTTACCATGAGCTAAATACCTTTGATATGCCTCCCTAGCCTGTCTATGTGCCTCTTTAACGTGTTTATTCCACCCCACTACTGTTTTACCCTTTTTGAGCTTTCTACCCTTTTTACTTTGCACAGCCGCTTCACATAAAATGTTTACAATGTCATCGTATAAATTGTCTATAATATATCTATGTCCAAAGTTACTACACATACTGTCTGCACAAACACAAAATTCAATCGGAAAGTCAATGTCTTTTAGCTTATTATTACAAATGTCAGAATAACTTCTTATCTCGCTACTTTCCCTCTCACCCCACATGATATCATTAGAAACCCAATTATCCATTACACACTTAGTTTTAATTACGTCAAGATTACAATTAACAAATAATGGTAAATGGTCCGACCAATACGTTCCATAGTCAACATGAATGCCAGTTATGGTTTGCCAAGCTGATTCCGTGACTAAACAGTGATCCAACCAGCGCTTACAATGATGAGCATCACTATAGAATGTGTGTGTATCTGACAACCTACCAAGCTTATCTATGTCAGCGCAAATCCATTTATTATCGTTACAAAAATCCAGTAACTCTTCACAAAAAGGAGCTGATGGGTGAGCATTGAAATCACCCAGAATAAATACAGATTCCACGTTATTTTGTTCCACAATAGCACTAATTTCCCCAAGACAGTTTGTAAACAAAGGTAGGTTGTCAGTCTGGTCGGTAGGCATGTACACACATATAACTATAACTCCACGATTGTTACCTGTATCCGCTCTAATTGCCGTAATACGTTCACTTTCCGTATGCACAACTGACACATTTGTAAACACACTTTTACGCCACAGAATAGCGACCCCACCGAACGGTCTACCTCTCCTCACTCCGGATGACAAGTCAATTGCCGATTTTCCGGTATAACTAAAGTTATCATCGATGTTGCCAAGGAAAGGCAGGTCCTGCGACACCAGCCAGGTCTCCTGAAGTGCTACCAAGTCCGCGCGCATACACAATGACCGCACACACTCCACACTCCTTTTCACATTTTTGCAGTTAAAAGTAACCAGAGTGCTGTTACGGTTGTGTTCCATTATCACTTTGATCATCTGGCCCCTTATTCATGTTCACAAAACGGCGAAACTTTATTCCATCCGGCCATAGCTTGTCATCAAGGAACAAATGCATTTTACATTTTGATACAAAAAGTTTAAATGAGTTATACCCTCTATCGTATTTCATTTTTAATTTAGTGAGTGTCACTTTTTCTTGCGTTTTCTTATAAATGTACTCAGTTATATCTGCTTCCACGGTGTCTACATGTACATTAGAAACAAACAGGGGTATTTTTGTGTCAGCCGCTTTAAAATTACTAAGAGGTTCCGTAATTGCTGTACCTAACTGACTCACAAAACGGTTTCGTAGACGCTTTCTTTAACGAGTGTCCAACCCGGATCGGGTTTATTTGTTTTAAACTCCCCGTTATTCTTTACCATTTCTGCCATGCTTAGTGGTTTCTCAGACACTTCAACAGGTGTTGGCAACGTTGCATATACTTCCTTCACAGCTGTTTGTAATAACAATTTGTCCGGTAAGGCATCACGTTGATTTCCAGCAAACACGACACTGTATACATCTGTGCCCCGCTCGGTTACATCGGTCTCACTCGCTGTATTATTCACCACGCACCGGTACGACGGAGATGGCACTTGTGGCGACCTGTCAATGCTGCGTTGACTCTGTGTCGGCTCCTTAACTCTGTTTATTATAGGCGATATTCCTACCGGACCACTATCCATACAAAATGCGCCACGCTTCCGCGAGTTAACGTTATAATCATCTATCCCCAAAATTGAGCCAAATTTACAGTTCTGCAGTTCACTTTTTATTTCTTGCAACTGCTCAACAGTTGCGTAGTTATTCTTTATAAGCTTCAGTTCGCTTTTAAGCAGCACTAAATCCTTGAGTAATCCTGTAACATCGATGTGGTCAAAAGTTACGGGAGGCAGTTTGCTCAGTTCTCTGGCCACAAATATGGGGATAAGCTCGGGATCTGTATTCTTAAATAGCGTTATAATGTCTTCCAGATCCTTATATTGCTTTTCTTTACGTCTGGATATTTTACGTTTACCCGACGACAAAGATTCGAATAATAACGACTTTGCTTCGTTAATTTCCTCACTGGAGAAACTCGTTGCACAAATACTGATGAGGCTTTCATTGTCCATCACATCCAATTTGTTTTGTACAAACGCCAACAACTCGTTAATCACGATATTACATGATTTACACTTTACGATTTTAGAACCCGACATTTTGTTTATGTATATTCACACCCGCACAGTACGGCTCCTGCGCACGGACGGTATGCAAGCCTCCAAAAATCTTCAATTTCCTATTGAGCGACTATAATTACTGAGCCAGTCGATTCTGAAAAAAATGCACCGTGAAAAATTAGGTGGTCAAAGCGAGATTGAAGTGAGCTGTCATTCCAGCAGATGCTAAAGAATGACACTATTGACAGCTCACTCCACGCTCACTTCACCAAATTTTTCACGGTGCAATTTTGAAAGAAAATACCGACAGAACCCTTATTGCGTTACTCACTCACAATCCCTTTCATTTTGGAGGGTATTTTGGAGGGTAAGAGTGAACAGGCTTCTTCTGGGTAAGCTCAATCCATCGTAGAATTTGTCTCTGTCATCTCTGACCTAGACTAGAGTCAAGAGCAAACCCATTTCAAATAAATAAAAAAAGCATCCATAATTCATTGCTTAGAATCTTCGAAAAATTGCGATGCGATCAAGCCAATACTAATAAGCCTAGATGATAACAGCCGCGGTCGGTACATGCCACGGAAAGCACGATACGCCGTTGGTTCTGCTGGTCGTCATTCGTTGATCTTTGACACGTCGTTACAGCCAATTATTCAGTTTATCCACCCCAAAAAATCCACCCTAAGGGCGCGTTTATATGACTACGCTTACAATCCGCATACATGCTGCAACCACCTTTTCACCGCGAACGCGCCAGCCACCGAACAGGGTGCTTACTCTTCAATTTAATTCCGATAGATCGACATTGGAATTGTGACGTTTCGTACTCTTGAGTTCGATGCTAGCGCCAAATGATTTTTAGATTGGGTGTCCATTTTGGAGAACTAAGTGGAATTGGGTTCGGGCTTGGCGTGGGGTAATTGTTGACAATATTGTTTCCAAGAGTACCGAATCACGTGACTGTAAAATTAACATTGGAATCATATTGGCATCTCATTGGAATTAAAATTAGTTTGGAGAGTAAGCCCCCAGCTGCCGTGCAGCCACCACGCAGGGCCCACTCGACAGCTGGGGTTTCCATACATTCACTGTGGACGAATTCAGACGTGTTTGCCATGTTCTCCGCGAATAAAAAAAGGCTCTTATTATATTATACTTGTACTAAAAATATAAGAATACATTGGGTGCATAGAATGTGGTGAATATCACACGTTGTACGGAACTTCGAGATGACGAAAAAGAGCTTGAAAAATATTTTCGTATGAAAATTAAAGACATTGATAAATTGTTGCCTATTTTATGTGATAAACTCAAACACCAAGATACGGACATGCGGGAAAGCATTTCGTCAAACGAAATGACAGGCTACACTAGTGGCGCGGGCGCTGAACGTAGACTGCGCAGTCGCTGCGCGGAGGCTGTACGTGCGGAGCTGAGTTTTTTTAGCTAATTCAATTTGACCTTGAGTATAATGATTGACGAAGATATTTGGCATCCACCAACCCACACTGGGCCTGCGGTGTAGATTACGGCCCACTCCCTCTCACAGAAGGGAGGCCTGTGTCCCAGTTGTGGGAACAATATACAGGGTCCCATTAAAATAGATGGACAAATTTTAACACAGCGCTAACTAAAGATATCCAAGCAAAAACAAAGCACTGGGGGCTTACTCTCCAAACTAATTTTAATTCCAATGAGATGCCAATATGATTCCAATGTTAATTTTACAGTCACGTGATTCGGTACTCTTGAAAACAATATTGTCAACAATTACCCCACGCCAAGCCCGAACCCAATTCCACTTAGTTCTCCAAAATGGACACCCAATCTAAAAATCATTTGGCGCTAGCATCGAACTCAAGAGTACGAAACGTCACAATTCCAATGTCGATCTTTCGGAATTAAATTGAAGAGTAAGCACCCTGATTGAAGTGATTTTATTTTGACCTAAAATAATAAATTGCCGGCCACATTAGTGTAATTTCGTTAGCTGATTATTTTTCTTGTAAGTATCTATGAGTTTTTCTTATATTTTTTTTTACCATCGTCCTTATTTTGGTGGTCTGAATGATTTCTAAAAGTTTGTCCATCTATTTTAATGGGATCTTATATATGTATGCTGATTATGTAATGTGTAAATAATAATTATGATTTTCGTACTTGTTTGACTTTGAGCACCAACCCCGGGTATGTTCCGACTGGGCACTTTTTTTACATCTTTTTGTTTTCTAATTTTTGGTGCTCGCGGTAAGTGTAACGGGCCCCCACACTCCTCGCAAATTCCGGAACCATCTCCTAGCAGACATAATTATTAATTATCAAATGAAGTGATGAAATTAAAGGCCTAATTATTAATTATCAAATTAAGTGATAAAACTAAAGCTCTAGGGGTAGCCCATGAAGTTCAAATTTTCTTAAGTATTTTTTTATTACAATTTGTAGATCAATATAAGGTTGTACGTTGATCAAATTATTCACGATCGTAACAAATATGTATTTTAAGAATTATATTCAGGTTATTCGAAATGTATCAAATTAACCTATTTGAATGGGGGTTTTCGTGAAAATTTACGACACCAGTTGGCACCACTGTGACAAGAGGTCTTCCAATATAAACTATATGATGACGTTCATCATTCGATTCATTCATTCGTTCATCATTCATTCGTTCATCATTCAGTCATGACTAAAGAAAATATAGGCTCTTTGACAGATGCCTGGACCTGACGTGTCAGTGCTGCCACCTAGCGAACGTCATTTCAGAAAACGCTCATTCGTGGGGTTGAACCCAAGTAGAGACTTAAATTTGTGTAAATTTCATCACCACTGCTCTCAAAATTGTGAAAGAATACATCGCGAGGAAACCGTCATGTCCTAGAACCAAAAATTCGAAGACATGTGACATCTACCAACCCGCACTGGGCCCGCGTGGTAGATTATAGCCCACTCCTTCTCGAGGAGAGGAGGCCAGTGTCCCAGCAGTGGGAACATTATAGGCTTGACTGTAAATAGCAAAAAACGTAAGAAAATTATAAATTCGCGGGCTACCTTAAGAAATTTTAAAATTAAATCATGGGAAAAATATAATTCTCAACACCAAACCAGGGAGCCTAAAAAGGCCACTTTGGCGAATCATAAAAGGATAACGTTATGAATCGTAATGGACAGTTAACTATTAAGTTAATCGAATCAAATCCCATTGATGAAGGATTTTTCAGTAATTTTTTTTTTGTCTGTGCTAAAATACTAATCAGTCCAGTCCAAATCCAATCCCTATCTCTTTGATTATACCTACGTAGTGCAGCGAAAAAAAGAAAAACACGGACTGTTTTCGCCATATTTTGATTAATAACGTTATCCTTTTACGATTCCGCGAAAGTGGCCTTTTTAGGCCCCCTGATCGCATACCACGATTTGCGCGGGTTAGTCCAACTTTTCTGAATCTACACTTAATTCTACGAAAACATTTCATTGGACAAGAAAAAATACGTTTTCTAGTCAATAATAAAAATTCCAGCAATCCATCATTTATGAATAAATTATCTTAGGTACTTATTTTCTGATGATGTGTCTTGATCTTGAACTTATTATAGTCATGAATATCAAAGCAGGACCGTTAGAAAATAATAAGAACGCCTTGTAAAAACTTCACAATATTTGCTTGTAAATATTTCAGGCGCAAATTTAATTTGTTTGTTTTTCCTTAAATAAAAGTTATTTGCAGATTGTAAAATCGGCCCTAAGGCGATATTTCCACGGGTGAGAGAATCGCGGAGACCGTCTCGCCATGCCACCAAATTCGCGATGCGATGATATCGCCCGTGTTTAATGGTGTCTTAGGGTCGATACATACTAGTGCAGTGTCCAAGCACCGCGCACCGTAAAGCGGTAATCTAAAAGATAACTTAGCAAATTCATCGTTATCTCTACAACGTGGCCGGATGCGAAAATTCACAATTCGTGTCAATTCGCTACTCGCAAGGTAACTCGCTGTCGCTAGGCTTTAAGCGCTAAGCAAGCCACCGGTAGCTTTACACAAATATTAACCAACAGCGCCCTCTGTTAACGTGATCGCCAAAAGATTATATGGGTTCTCGTAGAACTAATAGCAGACAAGTTGGAGTAACCCTGATTAGTATTCACACGTTCGTTGCGGCTGAGGTCCACGGCACTGCTCTCGAACACACGAAGACGCGACCGACTCCGCCCGCTGGCGACCGAATTCTTCGAATGGCGTCGCCGACGGCATCGGCCTCGTCGAGTACTTAGAGCGGACGTGGAGAAGCCGTGTGCCGCTGTGATGCCCGCGAACCGTGCTGTTGAACGAGAGAAGCCGGTAGAGAACGCGAGGACGCGCACGGATGCGCGAGCAGTCGCTTCTAAACGCCACGCCACAATCACTGGAATACGCGCGATTAGGCGATTGCGATACGCTTCAATGCACTCCTTCAACTGTGAGACTTACATTACGACTTTCAAATGAATAATAATCTTTATTACTTAAGTAGATACCTAGAGACAGGATTGGTCCACACTAGCTCAAGACAGAGAGGAGTGGAAAGGAGACAGGGAGTCCTTTGCTCTGCAGTGGGAAAAGGAAAACATAGACTAAAAATAAAAGAATAAATAAAATAAGAAAGTGGTTACAAATTGTGTGAAGTCTCTGATAATTTCACACACGGGGACCAAACCAAGGCACTAAGTCTAAGAACTAAGGCTCCTCTGTCCGTCCCTCTGTCACAGGGCTGTATCATTTGAACCGTAATAGGTAGGCACTTGAAATTTTCACAGTGTGTATGTACTACTATGGCTGATTTATCCTTACATAGTATAAAAAAGTCGCCGAAATGTCTGTACGCGCATAACTTCCGAATAACTGCACCAAATTGGATAATTCTTTTTTTTGTGTTCAATATTGCCAGGACAAGGTTTGTAGGTATAAAAGAAAATTTCAGAAAAAAGAAATTGCACCCGTTCGATGCTGGGGCGGGCCGCTAGTATTAAAATAAAAATTAAATAAAAAGTGTGTGCGTGTGAAGACCAACTGGACTTTGAGGGTCGAGAAGTTGGGAGTCGCGTCACAACACGAACTTCAAGTCGATCGTGGTGCGTGTTCCGACACATCATCTCCAGAAGTTCCTCAATGAAGAGTTCTGGCCGAAGGGTGTTGTGTACCGCCGGTTTCGTGACCGGCTACATGGCGTCAGTCTGCGAAACACGTCGCATACACTTCACGTGTGCTTCAGTTTTTAGTTGTTAGTTTTTAGTGTAATTATAATGTATGTTGTATATAGTATTTTTAAGTCATATTAATATTGTATTGTATGTGTTTTAGGGGCCTTGATGCCTGAAATAAATGGATAAATAAATAAATCACACCAATATTATAAAGGCGAAAGTTTGTGAGTGCGTGTGTTTTGTGTGTGTGTGTTTATATGTTTGTTACTTCTTCACGCTCAAACGGTTAGACCAATTTTGATAAAACTTTGTATGGAGGTAGCCGACACCCTGGATTAACATATAGGTTACTTTTATTCCGATATTCCCACGGAATCGACATTTACGGGGGTGAAAAAAACCGCAGAGCGCAGCTAGTAATAAACAAAAACATAGCATGATTGACTTACTTAAATTTTGTAAACGTTCCATGTCAGTCTTCTGCCACTCCTTCGCTTCATCGCTAATTCGACGCATAATGGTCATGCGTTTTGAGAGCTTCGGCACCACGGCCAGCGTAAACTGATGAGGGTCACAGGTCGCGCCATACAGATTGCTCAGAACTTTTACCTGTTTCGTCATAGATAATAAACTTGTCAAAGAGCGGCAAATATAAGTAACGGCATCATTGTTTAAAATAAAAAAAACTCCACTTCAAAACAAAACTAGAATTATCTAAAATTTTGACACGGAGCTGTACGAAATCTTTGAAAGACAAGTTCTGTGACAGATTTTTTAACACCAAACTCTTCTTCAGCCAGTTTTTCATATACTTACTTACTTACTAAATCTTCTTGGTTAGTTTATGGTTTGTTTCAAAACTCTATTAACTCACCTGTTGCAAGTAAGGGGGTAGCCGATACATCTCCACGACGCTTTTGAGGGAACTGCATTAAAAGCCTAGTTTGTTTATTATTTTTGAGAGGGGGGGCCCACGATATTTTATTCTCGGAATCAGAAGTTTTATATAGGAAAGGGCTTCTCGTACTGACAGAAATAATTTAAGTACATCTGTTCGATTATCAAACTTCAAACATTTTGATTGTGGTAGCCAGTGACAGTTTTTTTAATGAATAAATAGTTTTTATTGTTCTTGTGCAGTGATGTAGGTTGATGTAGAGAAACGAAACACGACGTCTTGTTTAAGTGACTGCTTATTTATTACTGAAACTTATCCTAGAGCTACATACTACTACATCTATCCCCTAAAATAAAAAAAAATACAGTTTTTTTTTTCTAATAGATAAAGTTTAGTATACATTTTTAAAGTTATACAATTTTTAGTTTTTTGACTGTCCGGTTTAGTGCGATTCTTGTGTAGATTTTTTGCTCGTGTCGACTCGTTTTAACTAGAAGAACAATTAGAGTTATTTTATCTCTGATTTTGCAACACTGTCCAAATCACAGTGATCTTTTTTCCCATATATGCTAATCAGGTTACAGCTGGGCATGGACTTATTTTAATACACTTGTATTTATAATAAATCCATGCTGCTGAGTAGCTGCCACAGACAAGTTTCTCAAAATCATGTGATCTTAAAGGTGCAAAGCACACATATCAACATAATATCAACTCGGAAAGGGATCGTCACCGTATCGCCTTTCGACCCGGCGTCAACCTAACGTAAGCACGTAACCAAAGCGGGTCAGCAGCTGCGATACGTGGACTCGGCTACGGCTAGGCGACGACGCGCGACGCCGCGTTTACGGCTCGCCGACCGCCGGTTGATGGTGCTGTAGGTAGGCCGGGAGGGGTGAGAGGGGCAAGGGTGGACGAAGAGACTTTAAATACTCAGGTACGGAGAGACGTAAGCGCGGGGACGACGAGCCGTAAGCGCGGGAACTGCAAGTTGACCACGCACTGCACCGCAGTTCGTGAGCTTGTCCCGAGGCGAGGCGATTACGTTACGATTCCGATTAGTGTGCGTTGCAGTAGGGAGTTTCATACAAAGAATACTGAATCGCTAGAGTTGATACGATGTCGACGATCCCTTTCCGAGTTGATATGTGTATGTGTATATGTGTATGCGTTGGTGTGTGTGTGTGTCTGGGTAGCTGCCACTGAAAAGTCTCAAAATCATTGTGATCTTTATGCTCGTCTCAATAAGGTTAAGCTATTAGCAGCAACCGCTGTCAGAGGTAAAATAAGTGTGAACTGACTGTACAGACGCCAGCACATCAAGGTACTACAATCTGTCAAATTTCTTTAATAGATTTTCAACTTTATCGCTAAAGCATAAGGTTAAAAGTTGCTTGAGAAAATTTTACAGTTTCGGGTAGCTTGATGTGCTGGCGTCTGTACAAAGATATTTTGGCGCCTGAATAACATTGACAGTTGTTTTTGGTAAACATTTGTCAAATAGTGTCACAGGTCACACAAGACAAGATGGCGACGTTAGTTTCGATTTTGCTATTTACTAATGCTAGCATCTTAATAATTAGCCATCAATATAATTACTTATCAAGAGTTTCATCTGTCAGCCATGTCACAGTAAACTTGGAGTAATTTTTCCCTAACATTTATATTCAACGCACATCTTTAACAACATCCTTGTAAGGCTGTGTGTATTCACAAGGCAACTAACATTGGGCAACAACAGACTTGCCGGTCCTTTTTTTTTGTTTTTGGGAGAAAATCTTCAAAAGGCGCCCAGTTTTTGGGGATAAAACCAGTTGAACTGTCAACAGTTCAACAACATGCGTTGCATTCAGTTATTTGGTGCTTTGAATCATCTTTGAATGCTTTTATTTTGAAATGAAAAGCATTTGAAATCAAAATCAAAGTCATTTATTCATCAGCACTTTTCGAACGTCAAAATTACATAAGACTGTCGTCCAAAACGCCCGCCCTTCTCCACTTCCTAGTGCTTTCACTGGGAAGAACCAAGGATTTTGCCACTGTCCCAAAGCCTGCGAGTGTACAGTCGCTCATATTCCAGAGGAATTCCGTTTCACAGTGAATACACGGCCTTTTGAACTTCTTTCCGAGAGAATCTCAATTGCGTACCGTGAATAAAGTTTTAAATGAGTCTTTCAGTAATTTGATCAGACATTACTGATATATAGGGATGGATAACATCGTGAGGAAATGGTCTTACCTAAGTACCACTTATTCTCAAACAAACTTCTAATGAGAAAGACTTATCCCTGCAGTAGTCCAAACTATAGACTGGTAAATTAATCATTTTCTCCAGCCTTAGGAAGAGGGTATCAAGTTAAGTCAAGACAACTCTGCGTCTAGCTAGTCGCTGCGACAAGACGTAGCTGCAAGCGACAAGTCTGCGTCTAGCTAGTCGCTGCGACAAGACGTAGGTGCAAGCGACAACTCTGCGTCTAGCTAGTCGCTGCGACAATACGTAGGTGCAAGCGACAAGTCTGCGTCTAGCTAGTCGCTGCGACAAGACGTAGGTGCAAGCGACAAGTCTGCGTCTAGCTAGTCGCTGCGACAAGACGTAGGTGCAAGCGACAAGTCTGCGTGTAACTAGTCGCTGCGACAAGACGTAGGTGCAAGCGACAACTCTGCGTCTTGTTACGCGCTTAGACGTAGGTACAGTTTACGCTGACACTTAGTTGAAATACCTGGATCCGTGAGGGGTCCGTGGCTGAATAACAACAATATTACAGGTCGATCGATCAGGTTAAGCTACGCTTGCCGCGGTTAGTCTGTGGATGGGTGACCATCTTTACATACCGAGACCCCTCCGTGCCTCGGAAAGCACGTTAAGCCGTTGGTCCCGGCTGTCGTTCATGGATCTTTGACAGTCGTTACGGGTCGTCAGAAGCCCGAAAGTCTGACAACCAGTCTTACCAAGGGGTATTTACCCAGTAACTGGGTTGTGGAGGTCAGATAGGCAGTCGCTAGATGTAAAATACTGGTAATCAGCTGCATCCGGTTAGACTGGAAGCCGACCCCAGCATAGTTGGCAAAAGGCTTGTATGCAGATTATGACTTAGTTGAAATACCTTGAACGGTATGGGGAGAAATATTTTCTGATAAAGCATGACGCGTAGGTAAACTGAGTGGCTTTTTCATCTTCCGGAGAATCCCAAAACCTTCTTCCTTAGCTGAGACACTGGACTTTCCTTAAGTTTACTTAGACGCCTGTTATTTAAATAGGAAACTCCGCTTCCGCGGCAAATTGCGGCGGAGCGGACGGACCTCCGACGCGATTTCATGGCGGCATGGAAAGAGCGACGGTCGCAACCCAGCGCAGTGCACGCCACGATAGCGGCGATAAGACCTCTTTGAGGAGTGGCTAGAGAGGCGTCATGGCGCGATCGGCAGCGGCGGCGACCTCTCGCGTCCGGCCCTGGTTCAAGCCATGGTCCGAGGCGAGAGGGAGTGGGGGGCAGTCGCCTCCTTCTGCGAAGCAGTCATGCTAGCGAAGGAGGTGGCGGGACCGCTGAGGGAAAGAGCCTCCCGTCCCAGCCGCCGCGGGAGACGCTCCGGGCGTCGGTAGCCGCGCGACGACTCCCGGCCACCGTAGGCGCGGGCCTGGGGGTGGAGAGTAATGGGTAGCTCACTGTCCGACCAGGATCAGGCCCGTGCCGGACGGCGCGTACGTGTTCCACGCGCGCCTCAAAGAGATTTCAGCATCAAGTGAAGGGGCCCGTCAGGGCCGAAGCCTGTCGTGACCCGACAGGCTTCGGCCCTGACGGGCCCCTATTAATCTCCCCCCTATTAATTATTAATCAACGTACAACTTAATACTGATCAACAAATTGCAAAAAACGTAAAAAAAATGAATTTCGGGCTATTATGGCGCTTTCGCCTTAAACAGGTCAGCGGGATTGTCCGAAAGGGTTACCGCTGGCCCGGAACATAAAGGGCGAAGGAAGGAACACGGGTGGGTTTTAGTCAGTAAGAGTCTGACACTCCCTTCCGCTCAACCCAGAGCGGGAGGGGTCATTTGGTGATTTCCCATCCTGAAAAAAAAGGGGTATCATGTTACCCAATAATTGTGTTGTGGAGGTCAAATAGGCAGTCGCTCCTTGTAAAATACTGGTATTCAGCTGCATCCGGTTGGACTGGAAGCCGACCCCAACACAGGGGAAAAGGCTAGACAAATTATTAGTATACTAAATAAATAGAAGATATAGGATATTGATCCGCTTCGCTTTTTTTCTACAGCCACGGATTGATGTGTGTGACCTTGAGTGAAGCTCAGCTCCGGTCTGACTTCTATCTTTCTCGTAAAATCGCCAACGAATAAATTAATTTCCAATAAAAAAAAAACAGCCAAGTCAGATTCGCCCGCGAAGGGTTCCGTACCCGTGCAATATTTAACATAACATATTTTTTTATAGGTACTTTAAATCAAAATCAAAAGTCATTTATTCATACTAGGCTGAGAATCAGCCGGTCGATTCTGTAAAAATCTCACCGTGAAAACTTAGGTGAAGTGAGTTTGTTTTTGCTAGGAATTGACACTATTGGTAGCTCACTTCACCTAAGTTTTCACTGTGAGATTTTTACAGAATAGCACCGCAGTACTTTTCGAACGTCAAAATTACAAAAGACAGTCCTCAAAAACGCTCGCCCTTCACCACTTCCTAGTGCTTTCGCTGGGGAGAAGTGGCGCAAAAACCTCCCTAGGAGCACAGAGCTGTCTGTTCAGTTAGAAAATACTTGATTATATACAATACTAGGTATGCAAAGTAATTAACATTACAGGACACAGACCATTAAATTAAATTATTTGCCGTATGTTATCTAGCCACGCCAATATATCAACAAACAATAAAATCTATAGGTACGTACTCAAGCAAAAAACTAATAAATCAAATTTAAAAATGTAAACTAAAACTTACTGCCTAAATAAAAGCCTCTACATACTCGTATAAAGGACATGACAGCTTACGTATTTATGCAGTGCTGGGTTCTGTTCACATAGCAGTCACTTGAAGTCATAAATGATAAACTAGCAAAAAATACCGAAAGAAACATGAACAAATTAGAAGACTTTGTGAAAATTTTAAGTGTCTACCTTTTACTGTTCAGAAGATACAGCTTTGTGACAGACGGACGGACGGACAGCGGAACCTTAAACGCCTAGGTAATAAACAACACGACATTTAAGGCCCGATATTTAGGTGAATGTATTTTTTTTAACAGCGTTGCTATTCTGTAAAAATCTCACCGTGAAAACTTAGGTAAAGTGAGCGTGGAGTGAGCTGTCAATAGGTAGTGTCAATTCATAGTAAAACCAAACTCACTTTACCTAAGTTTTCACGGTGAGATTTTTACAGAATAGGTCAACAGGTCCTCTCCCTCCCTTTCCCTCATTACACCATCCTGGTTTAGGGAAAGGGTCCCTAAATATCGTTGGCACTTGGCACCTAATGGGTACGGATCCCTAAAAAAACGACATTCAATCATCACAATGGTCAGCCATTATTGACATGTAAGTATTAAATTTAAAATGGCGGCCACATAAAATAAACATCTGCGGTGACCCGCGTCCAGTTCGCGCCGAGCACTCGTCAAACGACCTTGTCATACGAGGAAAATAAGCTGAGAAATACAAAAAACCGGCTTCCGAGAACTCATAAGTGATTTGTAAAATATTATGTTATATTAGTGCAACGTTTGGTGCTGAACATTGTGCGTGGACGCAAAGGTGGGTGACGTTTTGATTTTTTCCGGGACGTCTTTTCCAGGCAAAGGTCAACACTTTTTGTGCCAGGAACTTTTTTTTTGCGTTTTTGGCCCTTTTTTGGTTAAAGATGTTTGATTTTTTATTTGTGATGGTCACTTAATTATTATTTTAAGCTATGTAATCATAAACAACGCATAAAAACCGTCTAAATTATAGAGTTTGCAATAATTTTCGAGACTGTCCCAAACAGAGACAGGGTAGCAGGTATTTAATGATATAACTTTATAAACTATGATCTAGAAAAGTGCTAGTCTTTAAACTAGCTTAGAAACTTTATAATTTAAAGAAAAACACTTTTTTAGGTCCGTGTACAGTCAAACTCCTTAAAATCCGAATAAAGTTCAATTGATTTAGATACAGATAAATTCATGGAAGTCGGGGGACCGTTCTGTGGAATACCTTCTATTCTAAGAGGTCCCCCGACTGCCATATGAATTCATCTGTTTTAGTCTCGTTACATAAATTCTTTAAGTCGGGTTGTTTTTAATTATTTTATCCTTTTCCAATCACATTTATCCGTCGTGGGTTTTTACAATTTTTTTAATTTTGCTGTTTATTTCAAACTTTTTAAAGAGCATAGGTTCATTATACACATAAAGAGAAGAAAAGATATGAAAACCGCATCAAAATCGGACTAGTAGTTTTGGAGATAAATGGCAACATTGGTTTGTACAAACAGATGTTTACTGCAGCGCTCCTTGGTGAGTTATTACCGTAACACCTATCTAAGAACATGCACCAATCAAATCCAAGCCCATCACTGAAAACCGCATCAAAATCAGACAAGTAGTTTTGGAGATAAATGGCAACATTAGTTTGCACACACATCCTCTCCCCCCAAACGCATACATATTTTATACTGTCTCCGTAGCGTCGTAAGTAAAAAATGAACCTGACTTTAGTCCTTGGAACGTGTGATTTCCGTAACTGTTTAAAAATGCTAGATACCTACTCGTGTATGTATTAAGGAAAAACATTGCCTTGTAAATGTTTTAGTAAATCGTTGTAGCGATTAAAACTACATACATATAAATAATCACGATTCCATGGTCCAAAAGGTTATCGTTATAAAATAAATAAAAATATACTTTGCACCATTTTGTTAAACTATAGGTACCTACCTAACTCTGACATTTTTAAGTAGGTAGGTAAAGTAAAATTTGAGCATTTTAACTGTCTTCAAAAATGAGGAGATTCTATGTATTTTTTTGTTGTAGGTTCATCGATATTTTCATCAATTACGGACCGATTTTGATAATTCTTTTTCATTTGGTAGAGGATGCTCACACGGGGTCTCATATAAATTTTATTTAGTTTGCTTTGTGTGTGTTATAAAACTTCCTGTCACTATTGTTTACATAGCAATGAGTAGTATACAAAGTGTGGAGGGTAGGTGGAGGTACAGACGCCAGACATCAAGCTACCCGAAACTGTAAAAATTTCCCAATCAACTTTGAACCTTATGTTCTGGCGATAAAGTTGAAAATCTATTAAGGAAATTCGTCAGATTGTAGTAGCTTGATGTGCTGGCGTCTGTACGTCAACTCAAAATTATAAAAAAAACTCAACCGCATATCCTGAGCGAGTTACCTACACTTGAACTTTGAAAACAGCTACAAATTGATTGTACATACATACAAATTCTATGTTTTTTTTAATCTTACCAAGGTGTATCGTGTTATCAAATAACTGGTTTTCAGGGGTCAGATAGGCAGTCACTCCATGTAAAGTACTGGTACTCAGCTGCTAATTAAAAACTTAATTTTACCTGATATCTGTACTAATATAATAAATCTGTATACTTCAATTAAAACTGAAGAGTTTGTTTGTGTGTTTGAACGCACCAATCTCGGGAACTGTCATTTGGATTTTAAAAAATATTTTTGCGTTTGATAGCCTAATTCCTAAGGAGGATAAGCCTCACGCTAGTAGACAAGTAAAAAGTCAGAAAGAACGCGAAGTGTTAGCGCGGCGATTATGATCATTAATTCTATAAGGGTGGAAGGGGTGTTGGAATTTGTAGGAGAAAATCGAAATTCACGCGAACGAAGTCACGGAGGAATTGCTAGTTTTAGACAAGATTTTACATTACTTTATCACACTAATATTATAAAGGCGAAAGTTTGTGAGTGTGTGTTTATATGTTTGCTACTTCTTCACGCTCAAACGGCTGGACCAATTTTGATAAAATTTGGTATGGAGGTAGCTGACACCCTGGATTGACATATAGGCTACTTTTTATCCCGGTATTCCCACGGGATCGAAACTTATGCGGGTAAAACCGCGGAGCGCAGCTAGTTTTAAATAAAAACAAAAACTATTTCTGCTTCTTTTTATCTGTTAAACTTGAATTTGTAGCAAAATACCAGTTTAATACGCTGTTGACCTCTACAACCACTGATGACTTGATATTCGTAATGTGATTAAAATACTATACCTAGATGAATATACATAAAATGTATTTCTTTAAATAATATTATTATCATAATTTTAAAGCTTGTAGTCTTAACAGATTCACTGTCCATAAAGTGGACACAATAGTTAAACAATCAACATGAATCATATATATGATTCATGGGACAGGGAACCTGTTAAAATAATAATATACATATAGAGGTAGGTATATAAAATAGGAAAGAATCAAAGGGCACCAACAAATTCGTCCGCATCGCGGAAAAGTGCCCCAAAAGCTGGCGGCGTTGCCACGTTGTATGGCAATGCTGATTCTTTGGCCAAAAATAGGCCATAGGGAGTTTCAGTGCTTTAGGCATCTTCTGGGCACGCTCGTTCCATCTTAGACCTCATCCATCGCTTTCCCTCACGCTTGATCGAGGTCGCCCATTCCGCAAAAATAGGTGGGCCATGCTCGGTTCATTATCAGCATTATCAGTATTTGCTCCACCCACAGCCGAGTGCCAGGCCTCGTCCTTTTGTGCCATGTTTCCCTGGTCTGTGCGATTCTCATGCAGGTCTTCCCTGCAATTTTCTGCTGATCGTCCACCCTCCTGCCTATTAGTCTTCCTACTTGATTGCCAACCAAAATACAGGGTCCCAGGGACATTGACATGCAATCGTAAACATGAATTTAGTACACGACTCTGAGCGCCCATGCGGTGAAATTTTTCTACGGTAATTTTTTTTTTAAATAGCCGTTTCATTCATGAAGGGGCACGGAGGGGCCCGTGAATTCAGCACATGGCTTTGAGCGCCCCCATGCGGTGAAATTTTTCGTTGGTTATTTTTTTTTTAAATAGCCGTTTCATTCATGAAGGGGCACGGAGGGGCCCGTGAATTCAGCACATGGCTCTGAGCGCCTATGCGGTGAAATTTTTCGTTGGTTATTTTTTTTTAAATAGCCGTTTCATTCATGAAGGGGCACGGAGGGGGCCATGAATTCAGCACATGGCTCTGAGCGCCCCCATGCGGTGAAATTTTTCGTTGGTTATTTTTTTTTAAATAGCCGTTTCATTCATGAAGGGGCACGGAGGGGCCCGTGAATTCAGCACATGGCTCGGAGCGCCTATGCGGTGAAATTTTTCGTTGGTTATTTTTTTTAAATAGCCGTTTCATTCATGAAGGGGCACGGAGGGGGCCATGAATTCAGCACATGGCTCTGAGCGCCCCCATGCGGTGAAATTTTTCGTTGGTTATTTTTTTTTAAATAGCCGTTTCATTCATGAAGGGGCACGGAGGGGCCCGTGAATTCAGCACATGGCTCTGAGCGCCCCCATGCGGTGAAATTTTTCGTTGGTTATTTTTTTTTAAATAGCCGTTTCATTCATGAAGGGGCACGAAGGGGCCCGTGAATTCAGCACATGGCTCTGAGCGCCCCCATGCGGTGAAATTTTTCGTTGGTTATTTTTTTTTAAATAGCCGTTTCATTCATGAAGGGGCACGAAGGGGCCCGTGAATTCAGCACATGGCTCTGAGCGCCTATGCGGTGAAATTTTTCGTTGGTAATTTTTTTTTAATAGTCGTTTCATTCATGAAGGGGCACGGTGGGGCCCGTGGCTAAATAATAACAGCCGCACAGGTCGATCGATCAGGTTAAGCTACGCTTGCCGTGGTTGGTCTGTGGATGGATGACTGTCTTTACATACCAAGGACCCCTCCGTGCCTCGGAAAGCACGTTAAGCCGTTGGTCCCGGCTGTCTTTCGTGGATCTTTGACAGTTGTTACGGGTAGTCAGAAGCCTGAAAGTCTGACAAGAGGAAGGTGTATCGTATTACCCAGTAACTGGGTTGTGAAGGTCAGATAGGCAGTCGCTCCATGTAAAGTACCTACTGGTATTCAGCTGCATCCGGTTAGACTGGAAGCCGACCCCAACATAGTTGGGAAAAGGCTAGGCAGATGGTGAGCTGTTTCAATACATTTTGATCGCGTAGGAATTATTGCAGTTTTCTATGAAACAGCAGATTTTTTTTGTTAACCGACCCGAAAATTTTGACGTATGATATCTGGAAATCTGGAATAATTTTCTGAATTCAAGGCTACAGTTGCGCGTCGACGTCCATGCTATCTTGTATAGAAAAAAAAAAAACAAGAATTACAGACATTATTTTTGGATTTTTGAATTAAAACTTTTTGAGTTAATCCTACGACATTTGCATTGCTCTAATCGAATTTGTAACTTCGACGTAGCAGCACTAATAGCGTATGTAAGAGAATGCGAAAAAAACATCGAAAAATTACTGTAAAAGTTTATACGACTATTGTCAACAGTAATCATTTAATCAATTTGATTACTTGTCTAATGTCTAACATTAATTATTACTTGTGACTTTCAATTTTTTTTGGGTTTATGGTTTTTGTTTGGTGCAAGCGATTGGACATGTTGGTAGGACTTAAGCTGCGGGTTTGATATTAATGTAAGTTTATTATTTTTATAGTTTATACGGGGTTATTTGTAAAACATTAACAACCTCTTAAGAGGTCATTGTGCTCATCATTATGAACAACTTTTACTATGGGACCAAACCGGAAATCGCGAAAAAAAATCAGCTGTTCCCTACATTTATGTTCGTATAACTCGTAAAAATGTAGGGAACAGCAGATTTTTTTACAGACAGACAGACGGACAGTGGAGTCTTAGTAATAGTGTCCCGTTTTTACCCTTTGGGTACGGAACCCTAAAAAAAATGCTCAGTAAGTTTAATTGTTTAGTAGATACCGAACTATTGGTTTAGAATGAAATTGTTTAAACAGTAAATAGGTTTCGGAATCACTTTTACACGTCATAATTATAAAAATAAGCTATTGTAGATGGAGTCGACATTTCCTATCCTGATTAGTGACTACTCTTGAGAAGAAATGGCAAAACAAACTCGGATGTCAACATCTCGACTTTTTTTTCGTTTTTTTTAAGCTATTTCATAGCTTTTATACGGAATCAAGAAATTCCGTAACGAAAATAAAACCTAACACCCCCCAATCCGACCGGCACGGCACAGCGCGCAGCGGCGCGGCGTTGAAAGCCGTGCATCGTCTAACGTCGTTACAGTTCGGCAGACTTCGGCACGGTGTTTGTGTGCGTGCGACTAGACGAATGCGTGTAGACTAGCTGCTAACTGCTCATAACTGATTCTATCTCTTTTAGACACGATGCTAGGTGAGACAGCGTGCTTTTTGGCCGCCTCCACGAGTGAGTTCGAGCCCGCGACTAGTTGAGGATATCAAGTCTCAAACTTAAGTTTCTTATTTCAGTTATCATAAACCTATAGTTTCAATGATAAAAATTCCTGAATAACCTACATGTATTGTAAGATAATAAAAATATTTTAAACGATATTTTAACTTCTCATTTATTCAATAAAAGAAAAAAATATCTGTTTCAAACACTGAGTTTTGAGCCCCTACATTCTCCTTTATAATGAAGCCTTACTTATAGATAAGTATCTTAATGTAGGTACGTAATAAAGACTTAAAAGATTTACTTAGACAACATTATGAATTTAAATCGGTATTTTTAAAACTATTTATTATACACGGATGTGTTCCAAAAATCTGTATCTATCAATAATAACATGATTTTCGTGTCTGTCTGTGTGAATGTGTTGTTTTTCTAAACTACGCAACCGATTTTTGATTCGTATTTCACCATCATTTAAATATTTATTCTTACTTTATTATTAAGAATAACTGTTTCATGAAATCATCATTCTTTGGAGTTACGTGGTCTTAGAGAGTTCTGTTGATGACTTTAATGAATCTTATAATTTTGTAAATACATACTTGTTACGGCCGCGAATCATATATTAATCAACGTACAACTTAATACTGACCAGCAAATTGCAAAAAACCTAAAAAGAAATGAATTTCACGGGCTACCCTGACGCTTTCACCTTAAGGGGGAAGCGCTAAGGTAGCCCGCGAAATTCAAATTTTCTTACGTTTTTTGCAATTTGCTGGTCAGTATTAAGTTGCACGTTGATTAATATATGAATCGCGGCCGTAAGAAATATGTGTTTACAGAATTATAATCATTAAAGTCATCAACACAACTCTCTAAGACCACGTAAGTCCAAATAATGATGACTTCATGAAACAGTTATTCTTGAGACTTACGTGGTCTTAGAGAGTTGTGTTGATGACTTTAATGATTATAATTCTGTAAACACATATTTCTTACGGCCGCGATTCATATATTAATCAACGTACAACTTAATACTGACCAGCAAATTGCAAAAAACCTAAAAAAAATTGAATTTCGCGGGCTACCCTGACGCTTTCACCTTAACACGTTCAATTACAATCTAAATGATTTTGAAGGATATTGCTAATCCATTGCTTTAAATGATCGACAGCGTAAATAACGCAATGAATGTTGTTGAACTGTCAAAATGAAACCCATTGTAGTGCGATTCTGTAACCATCTCACCGTGAAAACTTAGGTGAAGTGAGCGTGGAGTGAGCTGTCAATAGTGTCAATTCCTAGCAAAAACAAACTCACTTCACCTAAGTTTTCACGGCGAGATTTTTACAGAATCGACCGGCTGCCGTTAGTGTGTTACGCAATCACCCCACCGAACCCGCGTGGAAGATAATTAGTCCACTCACCCTTCGGCTGCCCCATTTCAAAACCTAGTAATGAAATTTTAAAGGAGAGCGCATGGTCAGCCTATGGAAAGTATTTTTTGAATTGGTTAAGTGACTTACTAGGTTTTAAAATGGTCACTAGGGAGTGAAAGGTGCACTTACTAGGTATCGATGCTTAAATATATCTCCTTTTATGTAAGTTCAAAACGCTGGTGTTTTTGTATTTGGTAGAGACCTTCTAGGTTAGCAATAAAACGATTTTTGTAAAAATTTTCCCTTACTAGGTTTTGAAATGGGACAGCCGCCTTAAAGCTAACTTCGTGGTGCCACTATCGCTATACCTCGCTGCTAAAGACCTTATAAGGTCAAACTCTTGATAACACCTCTATTTATTATTCTTAAAACTATGTTTACAAACGGACACAGACGAACAGTAAAAAAAAAAAACAACCTCTAGGGGAATTCCATTTGATTATTCATGAATATAATTATACTTTAATGAGCTATGAGCGAAGAGCATGACCGTTGACATTAGATGACACGATGACCATTGTGTAAGTTTTTTTTCCCCAGTTTATGGGGGATTTTGTATGTGGTCGATTTACCAAATCGCCTCACAAGCCGAATCGCCAATCCATTTACACAGATCGATAAAATCGCTGGTGACTAGTTGATTTTGCATCAAAATGTCGACTTTTAAGGCTCTTACAAACAGGAAGGAACCCTTATGTATGCATAATCATCGTTATAATCAGCTTAATAGCCGTCCACTGCTGGGCATAGGCCTCTCCAAGTTTTAAAATTACAGCCCGATTCAAATTTTATGACGGCTCTGAAGTGCGCTACTCACCGCAGTACCTCACCCCTCACCCCCGCTGCGTGTGAATTTGTTACTACGCAGTGACTCGCCTCATGTTCTAAGCTGCCATAAAGAATGAATTGTATTGTACTCACCTAGTCACGCCCCCCTAAAATCTAAAAGTAGCCATAAAATAAACCTAACGAGTCGCGTCATATTGATCATTCCAGCAATCATTTACGTCGTTAGTTTAAAACTAATTATTTTAGGTACTTTACAATTTACAAGCATCGCTTACAATCCTAACAGGAAAATGATTGAATTATTACTGTATTGTAAACTTGTAATTATTTATGGTCAAGCAATATTTCCCTATAACATTAGACCTAATACCAATTCAGCCTAGTAATTGCAAAACTTAATCCAGACGCAACAAGGCGCCTTGAAAATCTGGGCACGCGTGGATTCCGCGCGTTCACGCGGGCGGGCGTGTTAGTAAGCACACGTGTATCCTTAGAGTAGGCATTATGGGTAGTTACTACCCAGTAAAGCAGCAAGTGGAGCAGGGGTGGCTAAAGTGGTTTGGGCCCCGACTTACGAGTTTGTAGGCAGCGCACAGAGCGGCCGATTCCCAAAAAGCTGGCCAAAACTCGAAAAATCAAGTAATTGATTTAAAATTTCTTACTCGGGGGTTTTCGGGGTCGCTGATTACGAATTTGATATTAAATTTTTTAAAAGCCACCCCCTTCCTCCCCTATTGACTACCCCCTCGCGTGAAATAGCGTATATTATTCAACATAATCAAGATGCATGTCAATTCATATGTTTTCGTAGTCGCTGATTACGAATTTGATATTAAAAAATTTAAAAGCCACCCCCTTCCTCCCCTATTGACTACCCCCTCGCGTGAAATAGCGTATATTATTCAACATAATCAAGATGCATGTCAATTCATATGTTTTCGTAGTCGCTGATTACGAATTTGATATTAAAAATTTTAAAAGCCACCCCCTTCCTCCCCTATTGACTACCCCCTCGCGTGAAATAGCGTATATTATTCAACATAATCAAGATGCATGTCAATTCATATGTTTTCGTAGACGCTGATTACGAATTTGATATTAAAAATTTTAAAAGCCACCCCCTTCCTCCCCTATTGACTACCCCCTCGCGTGAAATAGCGTATATTATTCAACATAATCAAGATGCATGTCAATTCATATGTTTTCGTAGTCGCTGATTAACAAAATTTGATATTAAAAATTTTAAAAGCCACCCCCTTCCTCCTCTATTGACTACCCCCTCGCGTGAAATAGCGTATATTATTCAACATAATCTAGCTGCATGACAATTTATAGGTTTTCGTAGTCGCTGATTACGAATTTGATGATGATCTATAACTTATTATGATCTATAAATTGGTATATAGGGGTTTTTAGGGTCATTTATCATGAATCTGTTATCAGAAATAGTGAATTCCAAATCGCCGTCTCACTTGCTCATTCTTGTAAATAAATGTACAAAAAACAGCATGTGTGCAATTCACACGTGGTAGAAATGAAACCTTCAAAAACACTGTATAATGCTTCCTATCTCATTTTCTCCCACGTTAAATCTTATGAATTTACATGTCTCTTTTTACTGTCGCTTTTTCGTTTCATAAACTTTCAAATCACAACGATGCTAAAGAACATCCATCCATCCATCCATCCATCCATCCATCCATCCATCCATCCATCCATCCATCCATCCATCCATCCATCCATCCATCCATCCATCCATCCATCCATCCATCCATCCATCCATCCATCCATCCATCCATCCACACCCACACCCACACCCACACCCACGCCCACACATCCATTAAATGTGATGTCATTTGTACTAATAAAAAACAAAAACACTGTATAATGCTTCCTATCTCATTTTCTCCCACGTTACATCTTGTATGTCTCTTTTTACTGTTGCTTTTTTCGTTTCATAAAATTTCGAATCACAACGATGCTAAAGAAGTTTTCACTTCAAAAACTCAACGGGCAGCTACGGGCAGCTAATTTTTATTTTTTCTGGTACATAATAATATTATTAACAACTTTTAATAACTTAGAGAGCAGGATCTATCAAGATAAAAAAGTTTTCACTCGACTATATAGATAACAAAAAAAATATATTAATAAAACACAGCCTGGGCATATCTCTTTTTAACAATTTACTATTTAGTATTTTATAAGCAGAATTTTTTTTAAGTATTGTACTTACTTTCAGATGTAGAATCCATTTTTTTGTTTAAGGTTTTCTTGGCAAAAAAAAAACTTTCACACGTGTTCAATGCAAGCGTTTATTAATCGATTTTCCCTACGCGTGGCTACACGTGCCGTAACGGCCACATTCAGACTAAGATTATGTAAGGGATTCGAGGCAAGGGACCTCACTCCGAACATTTTTCGTCTCTCAGGGGACTCCTTAAGCCAACTTGATGACAAAAAAACCCTAACTAAAAACTTTAATTTTGGAGTTTTGGCCGCAGAAAGCGGCCTTCGGCCGCGTTGTGCAGCGATGCGGAGGAATATTTCGACGCCATATTTTAGTTTGTTAATAGTTTTAGTTAGGTTAGTTAATCAATACAACACAAACGTACTTACTTACATTTTAATTTTACAATCTCATTCATATCCAATAAGTACCAGGAAAACGTTCAGCAAAACAATAATGATCTAGCAATTCTAGCACATAGTAGTTGATACAGTATCCGTGTAAAAAAAAACTCCCGGATGTCTGTACGTCACAATAAAAAAAATCCGCTGTATAATAAATACTAGAGATGATAAGGATATTCGGCTACTATTCGGTATTCGGCCTGTGCGGCTACTTTTTTTTAAAGTTCAATATTCGGCTTATTCGGCTACTTTTTTTTATATCCGGTATTCGGCCGAGTGTTGCGTACTATTCGGCTAGACACAATTATTGTTTTTGCAATTATAATGTGAAAAAATTGTGATTAAAGTGAATACATTTTTGAGTAGATGATAATGTGCGTTTATTTTAATTTTTATTCGTTATTCGGCAAAATCACTATTCATGGCATCTCTACTAAATTCCTATTTTCGTATAATCTGGTTTTTTTTTATACCAACAAGTCTTTCGTTTGACCCAATCGGGGATTCACCAAAATCCTTAGTGCACCTTTGTGATCTCGACACTACACTTCAGCCATTCATAGCCTATAAACACGCCGATCTATTTCACTTTCACACTTAGATGAAGTGAGCTGTCAATAGTGTCAATCCCTGGCATCCGGGGGCCTAAAATGGACACTTTGGCAGAATCATAAAAGGATAACATTATGAATCACAATGGACAGTTAACTGTTAAGTTAATCGTATCAAATCCCATTAGTGAAGGATTTTTCAGTTATTTTTTTGTCTGTTCTAAAATACCAATCAATCCGGTCCCAATCTCTTTAATTATACCTACGTAGTGCAGCGAAAAAAAGAAAAACACGGACTGTCTTCGCCATATTATGATTCTTAATGATATCCTTTTATGGTTCAGCCAAAGTGGCCTTTTCAGGCCCCCAGGTGGAATGACAGTTCACTTCACCTAAGTTTTCAAGGTGATGTTTAAACGCAGTAATATAGTATGTTAAACAATGTATACTATTAACAAACAGTTCTTTAGTTGCTTTTAGCAATTAGAAACAAGTTTCTAACTAGTTTGATGATGTCATATTTATCATTAGGTAGGCATTTTATTACACCGGTTAGTATGTAGTCTTTAGTTGTCATGTCAGGTTAATATTACTGTTTCTGTTAGCCTGCATCATCCCACCGCTGGAGAAAGGCCTCTGCGCATGACTTCCAGCTCTGTCGATCCAGGGCTAAAGTTCGGACCGCTGGTCGTTTGTTTTCACCAGGGTTTTCAACGGGGTCTACCGCGACGCCTTCTGGCTGTGTCAGGGCTCCACTTAGTTGTTATTTTGGATCACAGCTCATTGGGCATACGGGAGACGTGCCCAAGTAACACAAAATCGATATAATGGAAAAAGTGATGACCAGAAACTTTCTTCTAGCTTTGTTATAGAATTTGAAGGGTTTTAGCAATGTCTTGCTTCTGTATAACAGCATTTTATTAACTTTGTAGTTCCTAAAGCTATATAATCCTCTTTTTCAATCTTTTGTGCAGCTAAAGGTTTTATTTTAGATATAATTTATGTCTCTATACAGCTTCTAATACAGCTGTAAGCATTATACAAAAGTGTAGGCCGTATGTTAGCATTAATTACGGCTTAGGCTATTAAAAAGCATTTTAAAATTCTTTAAAACTGCTCTATGTTTTATAACGACCTTTCGCATGGGTCACAACTGTTTAAAGGTGTACATTGGTGCTGTTTTAATGCCAGCTTTTTAAAAGCATTTCATCATAATATTATATAGCCTTTATCTATACAAAGGTATAATGACAAGAATTTTAACAAGCAATAAGTCGTATACCGGCCATCCGCATGCCTAAAGTTTTTAATTATGCTTACGCCATTTTGCTTTTTGTCTCGATAATATTTAAAATTTAATTTTATGGTAAATAGTCCTTTAGAAAGGACTTCAACCTATGGTATTGACCGGCCGGTACAATACAGGTATCATAATGACTAAAACTAAAGATTTCTTCGTAAGAGCATAATTTTTTTTACAATTCCACATATTTTTATAATATTTTTGTAATAAATAGCTCTTTAATCTGAAGGCGCATGAAATATTTGATTCAAATATATACATACTTTCACAGTAAACTGATACTCGCAACCTTAATTCACTCATAGAGAACAAAAACAAGAGTTTAATTACTTACCTTGTAGCACTTATATTTTTTTGTTGAAAGTATCCATGTTCTTTTTACACAAGATTTATTAATAATAACAGAAATTAAAAATAACATCTGAAAATGTTTTTATTTTGCCTTTGTAATGGTACAAGCTGTATAAGAGCCGCATTTAACATATGCGCACTGCTTTAACCTGTTTTGACAGCCCATTATAATGCTTTTATCATTCCGGTAGACAACCAATATAATGCTGCTAAAATGCCATTCTAACACTTAAGTCTGTATAATTTGGGGCCCAAATTAGCATTACAAGAGCTGTATAGTGGTTTATAATGCCTATATGTAACTTCTTATAAAGCTATAATAATATGCTAATTCTGTTATCCATCGATTATAAAGCTATTTTGTGCTACTTGGGTGGCCAGCTCAGTCCCACTTCAGCTTACCGGCTTTTTGAGCAACATTAGTAATAGTTAATATAAGTAATAAAATAATATAATATTTTAAAAATAAATAGTATTTTAATGATTAAATTAATGTACCGTTATTTTCTTTGGGTCTATATCGAAAACTGCAACATAGATTCATATAAAGATAAAGATTCAGATAAAGTAATTTTTAGGTTGCCTTGATGGAGGCGTTGCTTCCATCAAGGCATGCGATGATGCGACGTTTATTGTAATTTGTTATAGTTACAAGTAAAAACGTAGGTGAAGTGAGCTGTCAATAGTGTCAATCCCTAGAATTAGGTGGAATGACAGCTCACTTCACCTAAGCTTTTATGGTGATATTTTATCAGAATTGACCGTCGGCATCCGTCAAGGGGGTGATTCTACCCGTCATTCTAAACTTCTTCGCTATGAAACTCATAAACAATTCGTGAAAAAAAAAATCTAATTCATATAGTACTTACAATAAATAGACTATTTCAAATTTTCGATCTATGTAAAATTTCTCGCGCGTTGAGCGATTTTCGTTAGGGGAAAATCTTATGGGTTCGCGTCACCGACATGCTATTGTTTACTACAATCCTTTTTAAATTTAATTCTTAAATCTACAATCAAATTGAAGATGAATAGAAATAGTTTTAAGTTTTCACTCCTGTCGGCAGTTCCCATGACTGTTCTTTTTACGCATCCGCTATTATAAGTTTTTCAACCCGTTTTTTCTCCGAATCGGAGCGGATACAGTGCGTAAGTGCACAGATACGGTAATAGTAATATTACCGTGGCACAGACGTCACCCATGCGCGACGATTGTAAAGGGCGTGACCTCTTGTTACCTACCAATAAAATTTTCGAGAATGTCAACAACCTAATTTGATTCGGATGAGACCGTAGCGAGAATAAATTAGTATTTTATTAATCACAAGAAACATTTACATCAAATAAATCTAGTGACCTCAACGACCACAGATAATTACGTTATCAACTAATATTAAGTGCAGTTTATATTCATTATTATAAGAGAAAATACGTGCCTAAGTTTTAAGTTAAATGTGAGTATAGTTGAGCATGGATCTTTTCGCATGTGGCCAAAATCGCGCCATCTTGTTTTTTCAATACATTTTACGAAACAATTGAAAGAAAGAAAAAAAATAGGTTTATTTTCACAGAAACACGTGCTTGAAAAAAGATAATTAAGTACTAACTCACCTAACTACCTAACTTTTATTATTATAAAAACAAAATAGATCTTTAGTCACGAGCAAAAAAACAGAAATAGTCAACAGCTGCACGTCATGACTGTGACAAGAAAGGTTCAATTACAGAAAAGTTTACCAACAGTGCTCCTTTGTCAACGTCATTCGAGTGCCAAAGATCCTTGTAGCAGTGTAACTAAGACTTTTTCAGCATAGTCCGATCAGTTATTTTACCTCTGATTTTGAATCACTGTCTAAATCACAATTATCATTCTAATAAAGTTTTTGTTGGGTTGCTGCAACTGACAAGTCTGTCAAAATCATTGTGATCTTTATTCTTGTTAAAATAAGGTTGTTGCTGTTAGAGGTAAAATAACTGCGAACGAACTGCTGATGTATTCTGTAAAAATTTTACCGTGAAAACTTTGGTGAAGTGAGCTGTCAATAGTGTCAATTCCTAGCAACAGGTGAAATGACAGCCCACTTCAAGCTCACCTCACTTAAGTTTTCTCGGTGAGATTTTTACAGAAAAGACCGACTTTCGTGCTAATTTGTAAAGTTCACTTCGACTGTCACTCAAAAAGACCCGACAATTCGAAAACGAACTCATTTGTTGTAAAATCGTCACGGATTCCCGTTCAAACTTGGATCGTAAATATATCGTTTCAATTTCTCTTCCAGATGTACAAAATAATACCCATCCTAGTGCTGGTGGCCGCTGCCCACGGCCAGGGCAATGGGGACCTGGATTCAGTGCTCAGCCAGATCTTCGGCCCTGCACCCGGTACTGGCGGCGACCAAAATCAGCCAATCCAGGACAAGACTCAGGCTTCGACCATCGTGCCACCATTCCAGCCAAACACAGGTAAACATAAATTGGATAGTTAATCATAATATTGTAGCGGTATCTACAACGCCACATGCAAACAACGCGTCATACTGACGTCACGCAAATCCTGCATCGCGCAAGCAGAGTTTACCGCGCAACTAGCATAGATACAACGGCCCAACACGAATCAATGGGCAGTTGCCCGCCAGACACAACACCCGTCTGGTCGGAGGATCCTCCCTTTTCTATGGAGGTTGAGTGAACTTTACACCCTGTTCCTCATACCTCTATAAATTCTATAATATCATCATACAAAGTCCGACCTTACCCACTGCGAGCATATGCCTCTTTTTTCAAGTGCCATTACCCGCGGCCCTGTGGTAGCCTCATTCAGGTTCTACCAGCAATGGTAACATTGTCGTCCGCCCATCTCGCCGCCGGATGACCGATAAAATAATCTTTTCCTTTAAAACTTTTACTACCAACATATAACGTCATTACACAATTTATATGATATAAAAGCTTGTCGCGAGATATAGCTACCTATAGCCTTAACCAAGTAAATACGAGTACCTACGTACTCGTATTTACTTGGTTAAGGCTCCTTCAAACAGGCGTGACACGCGATAAAATCGCGCGCGACCCAAAGGCACCGTAAGTCACGTAACAAGCGGTGCCTTTTTTGCGCGCGCGATTCGCGTCACGCGTCGCGCCTGTTTACTGTTAGTTCCAGAAAATGAGTTCTTGATACACGTCAGTTTTATACCAACGAATACGTTTTTGATCTTTACCCTTATATCCATCCTTACATAGAAAAAAAAAAAGTCCTAAAACAAAGTCGCCGAAATGTCTATACGCGCATAACTTCCGAATGACTGCACCAAGTTGGGTAATTATTTTTTTTGTTGTGTTAGGCATTGCCAGGACAAGGTTTGCATGAAAGAAAATTTCAGAAATTCGAAAAAAAAAAATTGAAGCTGGGGCGGGCCGCTAGTTAGTTTCAAAATTGTCCCAATGACAGGTGTCAGGAACGCATTCTCTCGAAGGCCGGTGTGTAGTTTATACACTACTTCAGGCGATGCGATTGGACGCGATTTGCGTCAAGCGACACACGCGCACGCCCCGACCCGCCACTGGCGACGACGGGAACTTGTAATAAGCGCCAAGTCGTCACTCTGCAAGTCTCCTGGCACGCGCTAAGCGACTTCTTTCATTTGTTTTCTCCGCAGTTGCAAGACGCATGTCGCTTAAAAAGCGTGTAGGTCGTAACCGTAACCAAGAGGTAACAGACCTACATTGCCCAGCGTTCACAAACTATCCAACAATACATTCAAAGACAGGTAGGAACTTTTTAAACGAGGGCGTGTTACTCCAGAGTGTTTCTTGTATTCTTCTTATTGTGAAAACTTCTTTAGGTGCACTTTGCGCCCTTTTTGAACGGTGAACGAAACTGAACGACTGAACCGTCACGCTCGGGTTGGTGAATCTGAATCGGGTATATTCGGGTATACTCGGCTACACTCGGTCGGTGACGCTGAATCGCGTACACTCGGCGCTGATTCTGACAGAATAATTCAATTCAAATGAACACAGAATAATTACTAAGCTACAGTCGGTCGGTTTCGCTGAATCGCGAAAACCCGGCGCTGAATGGGCTATATTCGGCGTTGAATCGGCTATACTCGGCGTTGAATCGGCTATACTCGGCGCTGAATTGCGTATACTTTCTCCTGTCGTAATTTTTCACTTCTATCGCCCTCTTTTTTATCTAAATACTATACTTTGGTGAAGTGAGCTTGACTTGAAGTGTGTTGTCATTTCACCTGCTGTCGGTCTATTCCGTGAAAACTTAGGTGAAGTGAGCTTGAAGTGAGTTGTCAAGAGTGTCAATTCCTAGCATCAAGTAGACGGACAGCTTACTTCATGGCACCTACTTTTTTGCGTGCGTTTTGACGTTCAAAAGTGCCTTGTAAGTGCATGTTTGAAATAAATTCTTTGATTTTGTTAACCCCTAGGTTGACACTGTTGAGAGCTCACTCACCTAAGTTTTCACCGTGAGATTGTGTTGTTGTTGTTAGATGTTGTTGTTTTGTTTTGTTGATAGATAGATTTTGTTGTTTATTGTTGTTGTGTTGTTGTTGTTCTTTTTTTTTGTTGTTGATATACTATAAATAATACTGTGCGCTCGTTTTATTTCTAACGACGTCAGGTCGACGGAGCCCCGCTGCGCGGGGCTCCTATTTCTGTCTGCAGGGTTTAAAGGAACCTAACCAAACCGAACCTCGGGGTGTCCCTGACGTCGACCGATTTCCTTCTACATTTTTAGCCAAGGGCCTGCAGTTACACTTAAGTTTAGCCGGCTAAAGATAGAAGAAACTAACATTAACACCTCGTTGAAGATAAACCTAGGTTTTACCTTTAGCCGTAACAGATATATTTGATTAAATTTTCATATGCAGACTGGAAACGGCATTAAATATACTTATTGCCGTATCTTGTATATCAACGTGTGTAAGTATGGAAGTTCGTAGTTCTCCAAAGCCCTAACAGGCGCACGGTTTTTAAGTTGTAATAATATAAGCCTTCTTGTCACCAGCAACTGAAGAGGACCTGTCGTGCAAGATGCCTGACGGCCAGGAGGGCGAGTGCGTCAGCTACTACCTCTGCAACGTCAACAATAACACCGTTATAACTGACGGTATTGGCGTCATTGATATTCGGTAAGTAATCAAATGTATTTTAGTCTTTCTAATTCTGCTATGAGCCCCTTACTCTTGGCACAAGAAAGGAAAGCCCTATTAAGGCGAAAGCGCCAGGGTTGCCCGCGAAATTCAATTTTTTTAGGTTTTTTGGAATTTGCTGGTCAGTATTAAGTTGTACGTTGATTAATATATGAATCGCGGCCGTAAGAAATATGTGTTTACAGAATTATAATCATTAAAGTCATCAACACATCTCTCTAAGCCCACGTAAGTCCAAAGAATAACTGTTTCATGAAATCATCATTCTTTGGACTTACGTGGTCTTAGAGAGTTGTGTTGATGACTTTAATGATTATAATTCTGTAAACACATATTTCATACGGCCGCGATTTATATATTAATCAACGTACAACTTAATACTGACCAGCAAATTGCAAAAAACGTAAGAAAATTTGAATTTCGCGGGCTACCTTAGCGCTTCCACCTTAAGAGGCCTCTTACAGTCAACTAGCGCCGCCAATCGAAAAAATGTCATAACTCGTAAATAGAATCAAAAATACAAAATATGTTCTATTATTACTGTGGAAAAGGCAATAACGTAATTGTATAACACCTTATCAACACTTGAAATATAGCTGTTTAGCTACATCGTGCATTCAAAACATAAACGGCCGTTTTTGTTACAAATGCACGATTTAGCTAAACAGCTATATTTCAAGTGTTGACAATGTGTTATAAAATTACGTTATTGCCTTTTCTACAGTAATAATAGACCACATTTTGTATTTTTGATTCTATTTACGAGTTATGACATTTTTTAGATTGGCGGCGCTAGTGGACTGTAAAAGGCCACTTAATATTGTTGCGCGCCACAATTGATGCCTAGTACACGGTGACATTTGTTACCTACCACTAGCGCCATCTAGTATCGGGTAACAGAACTAGTAGGATCAAGGTCCTACAAATCCCGAGAACTATCAACACCGGGTCGTAACCCCAAGCTCGTAACAATATGCCCAACACTGGATAAAGTCGGGATGTGGGTGATATACTAAGCGAAAATTTCACCAATGAAACTGAACGCGATCAGCACAACTAAACCTCGATCAAGAGCTGTCAGCGACATCACTGTAGTCGAATGTTTGACTTGTTTCGGATTGGCATAAAAACGGCTGAACGGATGAAATTCGGCACACAGATAGATAAATTTATACCTTGAACACATAGGGTTATTTTAATACCAGTAGTAAATTCCCGTGGGATATTTTCCGACATTCACGCAGGCATGCCAAATATAAATCAAAAGTCAAATTAGGCTGTAAATCAGCACTTTTCGAGCGTCAAAATTACATTTAAAGTACTCGCGCGATAAATCAAGCCGCTTTAGTATGTCATAATTCAAACAAGTTCGCAAACTCACGTGACGATCACTTTCGTTTCGAAACGTTTCGGGCTGCCATAGTCGCTTGGACGTTTGAGTGGTTTAAGACAGTCCCCCGGCACGCCCGCCCACCACTTCTTAGTGCTTTCGCTGGGAAGGAGAAGTGCCGTAACAAACTCCCCAGCAGCACCAGTTGCCGCGGACAAAAGCTGGTTATAACTGTGCCCTTACTTCCTCAGAGTCCGTGACGGTCCCTGCGCGTCATACATCGATACCTGCTGCCTGGTACCTGACAAGAGGCCCCCAGATCAGCCCGTGAAACCTCAGCCTAAACCTAATGAACCACAGGTATGATAACCATTTTATACTTTTTGGTCATGTCTTGGAAAGCACGTTAACCGTTGGTCCCGGCTGTCATTCGTGGATCTTTGACAGTCGTTACGGATCGTCAGAAACCTACTAACCAGAATACCATTTTTTCTAAGGGTTACCGTGTTACCAGGTAACTGAGTTGTGGAGGTCAGATAGGCAGTCGCTCCACGTAAAATACTGGTATTTGGCGGCATCCCGTTAGACTGGAAGCTGGCCCAAATGTAGTTGGCAAAAAGCAGGCAGATGGATGACGGAGGATTTGGTTTGCGACCGCAAACCGACGTGCTTAGTTCTAACATCTTTCAAAAAACTTCGACAGAACTTTCGAGAAAAATTATCTGTCTGCCGAGGTGTTAATTTTTGTTAATTGTTTTAAAATAGGTGTACAACAACAAGACACAAGCTTGGGAGCCGGCGGAAGTATGTAATTTTTTTTAATCTCTTTGTCTTCATCGGGTGTGTTTTGTTTTTATTTTTTTTTTCCGAGTGAAACATCTGCGAATTTTCTGTACACTTCTTTTACGTGTTGAAATGTTGTTGCTGTGGAGGTCAGAGGGGTGTGTCAGACCTTACAGGGTTATCAACTAAAGTCCGTTTCACTGTCATTTTATCTCTGATTGTACAACAATGTTATAATTACAGATGATCTTTATTGTCGTTACAATAAAGTCGTTGCTGGATTGCTGCCACTGACAAGTCAGTCACACTCAAAGTGACCTTTATTGTCGTTATGCTATAATAGGGTTACTGGGTTGTTGGGTTTCTGCTGTCAGAGTTATAATAATGGAAAGGACTGTACCTACCTTTTGCTGGGAGTGGATGTTGTTCTCGCATTCATCTTTAACACTGTGCACTGCGGTGTACAAAATTGCAGTTTTATGTCAGCGCCATCTCTTGACCGATAGTGGAACAAATGTAACTTTTGTTGATGATTTCTGAAAAACTGTGCTATTTAGAGACTTCGTTTTATTTTTCCTGTAATCTTTACATAAACTTCTATCACATAGAATAATTTCAGATTTTTCTATTTGCAAACTTCGGAGATAAGGAGGGGGGTATTTTTTTTTACTTTTTTAATCAAAATTCGAAAACTATGAGGCCTAAAAAAATGGAAAAAATGTTGGAAAATGTGCAAACTGCGATCTTTAATATGATACCCCACATGCCCTAGTAGCTCCACTTCGAATTTTTTAGACCCCCTTTCAATCCCTGTTGCAAAAAATATACATATATTTTTATTTCTTTCTTATTTGCAAAATAGTTGGGCAAATGTCATCTAAAACTATTCCAAATTTCAAGTTGATAGCATTAGTAGTTCTGGAGATATACAAACAGACAGACAGACTGAGTCTCACCATAAGGGTTCTGTTTTACCATTTTGGTATGGAACCCTAAAAAAGTCAACCGGAATAATGTATCCATAATTCCATGCTAATATTATAAATTCGAAAGTAACTCTGTCTGTCTGTATGTTACCTTTTCACGCCTAAACCACTGAACGGATTGCGATAAAATTTGGCTGAGAGATAGATTGCATCCCAGGGAAGGACTTGCGGGTGAAACCGCGGGACGCTGCTAGTATGTATATGAAAATATAACATGATTAGTATTGTAACAGTGACCTTAAAAGGTAATTTCATTGTTGTTAACCAACAAATAAAATAAAACAATACATTTAAGTAATATAAGTTATAAATGTAAAAGCAGTATTTACCTAATAAAAGTACCATTGTTATTTCCAAGATCAAAATGACCGTGTCTAAATGTTTATAATATGTATTTATTTTATTAATGTTGTTATCTATATTAATATTGTAGAGAGGTAAAGTTTGTAAGTTTGTATGTATTCAGCTCAACCATTTTGAAGGGAGCTAAATGATCCAACACACACGCCACCGTCAGCGAGACATTTGAGTGAGTGAGCATGACATACTATCAGCTGCCAGGGCACATTCAATTAAGTCAATGAAAGACATATTATTACCTGGTAAATGGTAGCTATAGGGTACATAGAACTCACATCTGTGCTATGCATACAATACAAAGGAAATTGATTTTATACAATGCAAAGATAGTCTTACAATCATCAGCTCTGGAACTACCAGTTGGATTTGAAAAATTCTTTTTGCATTTGATAGCCCAATTCTTGAGGAAGGTTATAGGCTATTTAACTTCACGCTACGGCACTTAGGAGCCGAGCAAAAGGATAAAAAAACGTCAGAAACAACGCTAAGAGAAAACGGATTAATAGCACGCGGGTGAGCGATGGGATGCAATGCGATGGGTCGGGGACCGAAATTTCACGCGGACGAAGTCGCGGGAAGGAGCTAGTTCTTTAATATGATCGTTACAAGCTTTATTACGATGCCCGGAGCGAGCGTAAGGATTGAAGAATTGAAGGCGTATCATTTGCTTTGTAAAGGCTCCTCCAAACAGGCGCGACGCGCGACTTGTGACCACATACGCGTGGAAAATGTTGGGTAAACCAATTTGCGGTTAGTTCACGGTCAAACAAACTAAACATACTTGAAATGAATGACCTTACATTGACCACATTATTCGTTTTAAAATCACTTTATATGACCTTCCAAACACATTAATTATTTAATACTTTATATGAACATAATTATTTATGTTATAAATTAAAGCCTCATTTCATGTCCATCCATATATGACCGCATTTTGTTCTTTTAGACTTAAACACATAAAGGATTTTGATTTAGCACTATAATTTAAAGAATTTATTCCGGAAGATCTGTGTTTAAACATACATCAAAAGTGTCTAGGGATCAAGCACGTTTTTAACCGAATTTAATAAAGGAGGTTCTGTATTTGACCCGCATGTAGGTATGTATGTTTGTATTTCCGCGAGTTTCTCAAAAACTAATGAAGCAATTTTGATATTTTTTTTCATTAATGTGATCTACATACTTTCAGGAAGGTTTTATTATATAGTACATTAGGTTATTATTCTTATGTACGAAATTATATGCATAAATCTACTGCATCTCCTCCGGCATTTATGTGAATTTTGATGATTCTTCTAGTCGGTATCTTCAATTCTTCAATGCACTAGTGTTAATTGAATTTGTGTGGGATAGGTACAGGTACCTACAACTAAAAAGTGAAAAATAAAACTTTTTTACAAAAAAAAAAAACATCCGACTTCAAAAAAAAAACACTACAAATTGATAAATAACTTTAATTTCGGAAGTCGGTGTCAAAAAACGAACGTGCGGAACCAACGACACCGACTTCCGAATTTATCATCACTTTGTAGTGTTTTTTTAAGTCGGTTGTTTTTTTTTTTTTGTAAAAACGTTTTTGCTAGTACGAGTAGGTACTTATAATATTATTTATTAGTCTAATAGACATTGTATTTAATTTCAATTGGGCAATCATTTTTTTTTTAAATACCTTCATCCATAAACATATTTATCCTTTTTTTTTAAATAAAGAAATCTCGCAAGTTATGCCAAGTTTTCAGTAAAAATCGTGCGAAACAGGGACGGGTTGCTAGTTCGATTTTTCATCTATGGGAAACATTTTGTTCTACAATATCGTTGTTACACAAAAAAAAACTAAGTCTCGCTAGTCAGGAAATCGAAATCAACATACCTAGGTATTTTATTTTTTAGAAGTAAACCTACATGGGCATAAATGACACGTCAGAAGACGGAAGCACGCTTCCAATTGGTCGTTTCCTATTGAGAAGAACCGGCAAGAAACTTCACGGTTACTCTTTTAAAAATAATTGGCTTTTAAAATGTTAATAGGGTTCCATTGTTTTAATTATTGAATTCACGGAAACCTTTTTGGAATAAATACTTGACTGTCATATAGAAACTTATGGAACTTGGTTATCCGAAATGCACCGGAGAATTCTATCTAACACCATTGGCACTTCTTTCTCTTTTCCCTTGATTTAGATGGTAGCTGGATTTGCCACAAATTATTTATTAACACCATTTTATTTTATGCTTTTATCTTGGGTTATCTCGACTACTGCATCACTCCTGCTTCTCACGATAAGGACTTAGATTCTTCCATGTCCATGTCTGACAACCAGTCTTACCGCCCTCGGTAAGACTGGTTTTCTGACCTCAACACACAACCTTAGTGACACGAATACCCCTGTATTCGTGTCACTAAGGTTGTGTGTTGAGGTCAGAAAAGCAGTTCCATGTAAAATACTGGTATTTACCTGCATCCGGTTAGACTGGAAGCTGACCCCAGCATAGAAAAAAGCAAGGCAGGTGAGATACGTCCATGGAAACTTTGCCTCATTTCATTTTGACGTGACAACGTCTAATAAATCGATGAAGCTGGCTGCACACACGAAAAAACATGACTCATAGCGTTACCTCGCGGCCTTGCTCTGTAGCGTTGTAGCGTTCCATGGCGGCTTGAAGTGCAAGCGAGAGCGCGAAACTAGCGATGAGAGACAGATGATGTCGAACGCTGCCGAATCGGCCTCCGCGTTCGGCAATTTCATTAATGTTTTGTTATGACGTTGTCACGTTAAACTATCGTCCGTAAACCGACTTTTTATTCTATTTCTTCCTCCAAGAACGGAGGGACTGCCGAATGTACTTTTTTTTTCTAATGTCTGTGTGTCCTCCTTCGACAGGTTGGCTGCCGTATCGATGGCTGTGTGGAGGTTGTGACTTTTTATTTTATACGTTACCTTTCTTCTCGAATATTGGGCGTTATTATTAAAGCTTTGTACCTAAGAAAGCGATGTACGCTCACACAGTAACGGCTGTCCAAAAACCGAGCGTTTTTGACACATTATGTCAAATACTGGTGGAAATGTCAGATTTTCATTACAGCCGTTACAAAATGACGGAACAGCTTTCCTAGCAAATCGTAGCTTTACCGTTTCTTTTATTTTGATTCTTTGTTCGTCAGTTTTTTATTTTCTCATGCCGCCATGTTTTTTGACGCCTCCTTTGATGTTTCTCTTGAGTTCTTCTGCAGTCTTGTCATTGGCAATTTTTGTTTCTTTGTGTGTACTCTGTTTGTCTTTGCTGTCTCCGTGTGCTGTCTTGATGTTAAACCTAATGATAGTGCATTAAACGGTATAACTGTCACACGCCTGTGTTTATTAGGATTCCTTACCCAAAGGGTAAAAACGGGACCCTATTACTAAGACTCCACTATCCGACTGTCTTTCTGTCACCAGGCTGTATCTCATGAACCGTGATAGCTAAGCAGTTGAAATTTTCACAGATGATGTACATATTTCTGTTGCCGCTATAACAACAAATACTATAAACAGAATAAAATAATAATTTAAGGGGTGCTCCCATACAACAAACGTGTTTTTTTCGGCGTTTTTGCCTTGTGCCCTTCGTGTGGGAGTTCGACCCGCACTTGGCCAGTTTTATGATACGGCGTAATTATATAAGACACTGTCAAAAAAAATTAACTAACTATTCAAACTACTAACTTTATTATATAATGTTGTTGTATTACCTGTACCTTTGTTAACCAGAAATGACGACAAAATGAATGACGAAAAACAATGAATGATGAATGATAAAATAATAGTGTACCTATAATTTAAACTTTGTGCTGAAAAATTTGAACTTTGTGCTCACTTTATAATAATTTAATTACTTCATTTATAATTTTAACTTTATCATTACGGTACTGTGACCGAAAAATTTGCTGAATGACTTCAAAGTCCTGCTGGCAGGTCTCTGGGCGATCTATCGTTTACTTTTTTATTTAGCCACGAGCCCCCCCGTCTTTGTAAACATATTAATGATATTATAACAGCCTTGATATACCGGTTACATACATGGCCTCACGACCGCACAACAAACCAGTCTTGTAGACTTAGCGATTTCATTATTTGCCAATATGTTAATGTGTTGTGGATTATCTACTTAGATATTATGGTGTGATGTGGTCGTTATTCAATTATATGATTGTTCCTTAGACAATACTGTAACTAGCGAACCCAGCGTACTTCGTGCCGTCTCAGAACCAATAAATGTTGTGCTAACTTAGAAACTTATAAACGTAAGAAAATTTTAATTTTTCGAAATTGGTAATCCGTTCTCGAGATATCATCAAAAAAGTCGTTCCTTACAAAATGTATGAGAAAATTAGTTATGTATCTTCATTGTTTTTCTTGAATTTTTGCCATGTTTTAATAGTTATTCTGCTATTTGGGGCGGATACAAATCCAACAAATCAAAGATCATATATAAAAAATCGGCCCAGCCGTTCTTGAGATATAAATGGTAATGGTAACTAACCCGACTTTGTTTTAGTTATATATAGATGAATTAATAACACACTCGTTAGGTCGGAATTATAACGCGTCATTGTCATTCTATATTAGAAAAAAAAAATATTAGGTACAGTTGCATCTGGATTAGACTGGAAGTCGACCCCAACATAGAAATTGGGAGAAAGCTAGGCGTCTTAAGACAGAGGAGGGAGGCCTGAGGGGCCTGGGAACCTACATTTGCCGGTGTAACCAAACATTGTAAGTGTAAATTGTCTCATAAGTTCTTGTTTTATCTTCCAGAGAGAGGGATGCGGTTGGGCCAACCCCGAGGGTGCTGATCTGCGAACCACTGGAGAAGTCAATGGAGAGACCAAATTCGGAGAGTTCCCGTGGATGGTCGCTATTCTCAAGTTAGTATACCTGCTTATTTTTAAATTTAATTGAGGTGTAGCTAACGTGACCATTTTTTTTTTGTCAGAGCGGGACGCTTGCAGAATTAAACAAAAAAAATCTTAATTTACTATGTATTTATTTAAAAAAAAAGAGAAAAGGACTTGAAAAATATTATTATTAGCTAAGTATATGTAATTTTAACATTACATTGCGGTTGAAGACGTATTTGTTTTGTATTTGTGGGTGGAGCAAATTTGTTTAAAAATGTCGGGTCTAGTTTTTAAATAGGAATGGAGCTTATCACATGATTTGTCGATGTTTGTCTTTGTAATTAAAATTTATCGACTACGTATGTTTTATGTTTTGTGCTGTCTTATATTTGATATTCAGATACAATGTTTAGTAAATTGTTCATGAATAAAATTGAATTGAATATGTCGTTTGGTCCCTTTGTAAAAGCTCTCACATTTTTGCTCTGGTAGGGGACAACGGGATAGACAGCCTGAAAGCGGGCGGGATCCGTCCCGCACAAAGCGGGGCGAATGGTCACGTTAGGTATAGCCGACCTCACGTCTGTAGCAGCACCTTGACCTTGAGTTGGCCTGGTGTAACTCGTAGTACCTTCTACCTTTTTTTTTTTTTTTTTTGTCGGGCGGAAACCTTCAAAAGGCACCCGATCTCCGGGGGGGAGGTCGGGGAGTGTGGGATTTTTACCTCACTAAAACCACCCCGGTGATCACCATCAGCACATAGGGGTGGTCCCGGTTCCTCTTAAAAGACCAATTCCGGAACCCCCCCGTGCAACGCCTGTAACACATCCCTGGGGAGACTGTAAAGGGGCCTCCCCTGAGCCTCGCTATGCACGGCAGCACGTGATCACTGTGCCACCGTCTTCCCTGGAGTCACTTGGTGGGCGGACAGAGTCCCCACTCTGTGCGCCCGCGACCCCAAAGGTCCACCTACCTTGTTTGGTAGGCGGGTTTCGGCGTATTAGGCGCCAAGGCGGTTGCCACCCCGACGCCTCCTTCTCCGAGCAGGATCAGCCCTCTCCCGATCCCGCTCGGCGGCCTCCTTCTTGACCATCACGGTCTCACAGAAGGAGGCTACTACCGTCCAATTCTCTGTCTCTGCCAGCATAGCCCTCACTACTGCCGGCAGAGACAGAGTACCTTCTACCTGCGGAGTTTCAATAGATTACAAGGCTAGCTTATACTGTATTTTTTACCATTAACGTTGCGACCTATTGCCCCTTAAAAGAAGTCTTTTAGCCAGGGTCCCCGGATAGTAGGACCCCAGGATATAGTAGGACAACAAAAAAAAATGATGAATGTGATGCTGGAATAGGGTTGACATCTGGCAACATTTTGTATTGTCTTATATCTAGACATGCACTAAGGCTTAGTGCATGTCTAGAAAAAGCATTTCACGCGTGTAGAAAAGATGCTAGAAACTATAACACTCCGCCCACATAACCTCACGTTTTACGCGCAAACCTATAAATCAGAGGCACCTAGCCTAGGTTCTTGCGTCCAGTATGACACGCAACGATACGCGGAAATTACGCGCGTAGAACACAATAAAGGTCATAGCATACGTATCAAATCGGAAAGGGATCGGCACCGTATCGCCTTTCGCCTCGCCGTCAAACAGGCGTCAACCTTACGTAAGCACGTACAGTGCGTGCCACGTAAGAAGAGACTTGACACACCACGTGGTCTGACATGCGCAGAACACGATTTTAGGTGTCTTTAGCGGTATGAGGTCTGAGTGCGGGACGGGACCGGACGTCATAGGGGCGGCGGAAAGAGGCGCGGGAGGCGGGGTCAAGTCTCTTCTTACGTGGCACGCACTGTAACCAAAGCGGATCAGAAGCTCCGATACGTCGACTCGGCTACGGCTAGGCGACGTCGTAGCCCCTAAAAAAATGGTCCGATTTCAACGCGGTTTTTTTTATTGACATTGTATTACAGTGTACCCGTGGATGGCGGTGAAATATCCTCATTGTAAGTACATAATAGTTAGGTGAAGTAAGTATAGAGGGCGCTAATGATGCACTACGAGTGAAGTTGAATTTCTCTTTCTTACACACAGCTGAAGTATAGCGTTCTCTCTTTCTCTTGTTCAAGTCTAGTTATCTGAACTGCTGATTCTGTATTCGGTCGTCTTCTGTTTTTTTAAAGACCTTGCTGGTATATTAGCATAATAATCTAATATGAGACAGTGACAATCTTTGTCAGTCATTTGTAAACTCAAAACTGGTACGCACAATGACATTTCGAGCTTTACATTTCCAGTATAAGTAAGCTGACTTCTCATTGTACGAAAAACTAAAACTAGGTTATGTCAATGACGTATTATATATAGACACGTTATCAACCAACATCTCGGCGCTTAAAAACGGCGAAAATACTAGATAACTACTTATACGCGTAAAGAAAGGGAAAGAAAATATATCACCGTACGGCGGGATGTCTGTTGCTAGAGGGAGATAAATAAACATCTTCAGTTACGTCACAGGATAAGTAATAGTCAAATTACATGCTCATTGGTCGAGCGCATGAATGACGTAGCTATCAGAGTCACTTCATGCGCCGGCCGCCATTAGACGCAGCGTCGTACAAAATAAAATAAAATAATCTAGTTTTGTAAACTTACACGTGAAATGACCACATTTTTGTCTTTAACTTTTGGGGTATAATTTTTACATCCTCTGAAAACACACGACGGCATATTTTCTTTATGTTTTGCACAGGTTTTCACATACGATATAAATTAAAAACAAACATACGTCGCGTCGCGCGACAGGTTGGTGCGTGACTGAGCGCAAATGTGGCAATTGGCTTCATTTCATGTTGCCATTTTAGAGTGCGGACAACGTATCTATAGTTTTATACATCATTGGGTTATGTATACTATCATCTAATGTCGTTAGGAAATCCATTTTAAAGAAATTGTTCAGTGACAGCCGTTTTGTTGGGCCCCACAGTTGAAGGCTAACAACTGGCGTCAGACAAAAAGTTTTCACACGCGAAGGAGATGGAGAAAATATATTTCTGTCTCGTTTACTTTTTTTACTGCTGGATCTTTTACGTGTGTCCTTGTGTCATTATTATTTTTTTTTTTGCTACTTGGCGTTTGCTATGATCTGGGGGCCTAAAAAGGCCACTGGCAGAATTATAAAAGGATAACATTATGAATTATATCAAAACCCATTTGGTGAAGGACTTTTCAGTTATTTTTTTTTTGTCTTTGCTAAAATACCAATCAATCCAATCCAATTCCAATCTCTTTGATTATTGCCTGTCCCAGAAAAGGACGAAATGAACCAAAAAAAAAAAAATCTCTTTGATTATACCTACGTAGTGCAGCGAAAAAAAGGAAAAACACGGACGATCTTCGCCATATTATAATTCACAATGTTATCCTTTTATGATTCTGCCAAGTGGCCTGTTTAGGCTCCCTGTTCTACACTTGCTGTAGTGTAGACATTAGATCTCAATACCTAGGAATAATTGAAGTAATTTTGTTTCAAATTTTATTTTAAGGTATTTTTTCCATGGTGAAACGCGTAGGTAAGCAAAATACATGAAATGATTTATATTTAAGACCTTTTATGCACCATCATCATCTGCATCATCTGCCTAGCCTTTTCCCAACTATGTTGGGGTCGGCTTCCAGTCTAACAGCTGAATACCAGTATTATACATGGAGCGACTGCCCATCTGACCTCCACAACCCAGTTATTGGGTAATACGATATCCCTTGATAAGACTGGTTGTCAGACTTCCGGGCTTCTGACTACCCGTAACGACTTTCAAAGATCCACGAATGACAGCCGGGACCAACGGCTTAACATGCTTTCCAAGGCACAGAGGGGTCTCAGTATGTAAAGATGGTCACCCATCCACAGACAAGGCAAGCGTTAACTTGATCGATCGACCTGTGCGGCTGTTATTATTTTGCCACGGGCCCCTCTGCACCATATTTTGTGCAAAATAAAGTTCTTCTATTCTAAAGTAGTCATATTTGTAAATCTCGTCCTAAGACTTCCAGGCTATTGTTATCGGGAAATAAACTAATAAAAAACATTACAAAATAAACCGACTTCCAAAAAAACTACCCAGTGAAAAATAACTTTAATTTCGGTTGTCTTTGGTTTTTTATTTACGGTTTTTGTCACCGAGTTCCGAAATTAAAGTTATTGTTCGCTTTGTGTAGTGGTTTTTTTTAAGTCGGTTTTGTTTTTGTAATAAAGTTTAGATTTTTCACTTTTTATCTGTGGTACCTACCCCACACAAATTCGTATACCTTCGCTTGCTAAGTAAATAACAGGAAGTTACATCATCAACATACACTATGTGGATTTTTTATTGAAGCTAACTCTAAAACCACTCATCAGAACTTTCTGTATTCGACCTGTATGTATGTATGTATGTTTGTATGTCCGCAATTTTCTCAAAAAATAATGAAGCTATTTTGTTAATTTTTCAGTAATGTGATCTTCATATTATACTTTCAGGAAGGTTTTTGTATATAATACATTAGGTAATTATTCTTATTTACGAAGTTATATGCATAAATGTACTGCATCTTCGGTATTTCTATGCGAATTTTGATGATTCTTCTAGTCGGTGTCTTCAATTCTTCAATGCACTAGTGTTAATTGAATTTGTGTGGGGTAGGTACAACTAAAAACTGATAAATAAAAACTTTTTTATAAAAAAAACAACCGACTTCCAAAAAACTAAGTATGTATAAGTATAGTGAAAAATAACTTTAATTTCGGAAGTCGGTGTCGTTGGTTCCGCATTTTCGTTTTTTGACATCGACTTCCGAAATTAAAGCTATTTTTCACTTTGTAGTTTTTTTGGAAGTCGGTTTTTTTTTCTGTTTTCCCCACCACACATTTCACTCCTAACAAGTCCCTTTTCTTCTCAGGATCGAACCAGTCAACGAGAATGAACCGGACGGCATGAAACTCAACGTCTACGTTGGAGGAGGTTCCCTGATCCACCCAAGCGTGGTCCTCACTGCTGCTCATTACGTCGCCAGTGCCAAAGCTCTGAGGATCAGAGCTGGGGAATGGGATACACAGAACACTAAGGAGATCTATCCCTTCCAAGACAGGGATGTGGCAGAAGTTGAGACGCATAAGGACTTTAATAAAGGTAAGTCAATAGGCCGAAAGGGGTGGTGACCGCGGACCGGTAGACGTAACGTTGGAAGGGCTCCCACAAGGTGGACCGATGACCTTGTGAAGGCCACGGGAATCCGCTGAATGCGGGAAACAGAACTGGCTGAAGTGGCGATGCTTGGGGGATGCCTATGTCCGGCAGTTGAGGACGTCTTTCGGTTGAAGTGATGATGATGAAGTCAATAGGAACAGCCAAATGAAAAATTTAGTTATGTCAAACACTTCCTATCATAGCATTCAAACCTGGATTCTTTGTAAGGGTTGGTAGGGTAGGTTACCGTCCGATCAGGACCAGGCCCGTGCCGGACGGCGCGTACGTGTTCCACGCGCGCCTCAAAGAGATCAGCATCAAGGAAGGGGCCCCTTAGGGCTTAAACCTGCCGGGTCAGCGGGATTGTCCGAAAAGGTTACCGCTAGCCCGAAATATAAAGGGCTAAGGAAGGAACACGGGTGGGTTTTAGTCAGTAAGAGTCTGACACTCCCTTCCGCTCCACCCAAAGCGGGAGGGGTCATTTGATGATTTCCCATCCTGAAAAAAAAGGGTTGGCAGGATACCTACACTCACATTGCTCACTTTTTGCCAGACTGCAGTATCTAATCTATAGTAATAAAGCTCAAGAGTTTGTTTATTTGTTTGATCGCGCTAATCTCTGTAACTACCTGTCGAATTTGAAAAAATACTTTTGCATTTCATAGCCCAATATTTGAGGAAACTTATAGGGTATACTTATCATCACGCTACAACTCTTTAAGAGCCGAACAAAAAGAAAAAAAGCCAGTCAGAACACTAAGCGAATTGGCGGGCTGAAGCTAGTTAGTGAATAAAACCCAGGAACCAAACGCTTAGCCCGCACGTGCGACCATTTGACTAACAAGTCAGTCATAATAACATAACGCCTGTCTGTATGCGACAGGTTTTTTTTATTATTTGAAATGGGTTTGCTCTTGGCTCTGGTCTAGGTCAGAGGTGACAAAGACAAAGTCTACGATGGAGTGAGCTTACCCAGAAGAAGCCTGTTCACTCTTACTTTGAAGAGATTCGGGTTGTATGCACTCGGAAACACAAACGCAGGTAGAGAGTTCCACTCTTTGGCTGTGCGCATTATAAAGGACATTTGAAAACGCTTAGAGCGAATTGGTGGAATAGCAACTAGGCAGGGATGGTAACTTGCAGTGCGTCTGGATGTCCGAAGGTAGAAGGGGGCCGGTGGAATGAGGTCGTGGAGTACACCAGCTTTTCGCCAGTAATGTTGAACGCGAAGCAGGAAATCTTAATAGAAATCCGAAAGTGTGTTTGTTGATGTGTCAAGTTCTTTTTTCACGCAACAAAAGAGACAAGTAGCATAGGGCCCGGATAATGACAAATTTTTAATTTTTAATCGTGAGGAAATTCCCGAAGCTAGAATCCAAGAACCTGATAACCGTATTAACCAAATTTTCCTTCTCTTTCAGGCAACCTGTTCTACGATATAGCCGTCCTGTTCCTAGCTACGCCAGTAGACTTAGCTCCTAATGTGCGCGTGGCCTGTTTACCACAGCCAAAGATTAAACAAGAAGACGGGACCAGGTGCTTCGCGACCGGATGGGGTAAAGACGTGTTCGGAAAGGAGGGGCGGTATCAAGTTATTTTAAAGAAGGTTGGTGACATTCAAAACCTATTTTTGAAGTGAAAACTTCAGGCGGCGCTTTACGCTTTTTCTGAACATAAAACGAAATTGAATCACCCTCGAATCGGCACCCTAATTAATAATAATAATAATCCAGTGTGAGTCCGATAACTTGCACCATTACTCCCACTCAAATATAGTTTCGGCTAACATACAGCCTACTGCGGATAACCACGCAGTATCTACTATTACTCCAAGAGTTAATCCCACTGATGAACACTTGGCTTAGGCCCGTGCCATCAGCTATCCGGCTAGGCCGAGGAAAACAAAAATCTCTAAATAATAATAATAATAATAATCGTTTATTTCTTAATTCAAAATTACAATATGGAGGTATTGTTGGTCCCAAACTAGGCACGGCCTGTGTCTTGGGCACCATTACATAGTTACAGCATCTTGATAATTTTTTTTCATACAAAATAGGTACAGTAAAGTTGAGATTGTGACTACAAGACTGAATGTACAAACAAATAGACTAACTAATTAAGGGAAGCTGAGATCAAATAATAAAATAAAAATTGAGATTTAGAAGATAAAATAACAGTTGGTATGATTTCCGTTTATGCACCATTGAATAGTTATGATAATTTTTGGAATAAAATAACATAGAAATAGAAGTTGAAATTGGTACAATTGAGCTAGTTAGCCTTATCTAGACAACGAAATAAGATAATAATTACACTAATTAATTGCACTATCAATCGAAATCTGAATCCATTGCTTCATAAGTATACACAAGAACACATAAGTATGACATGAGTTACATAAGTAGGTATGTAAGAAAAATATGTCTGCTCAAAAACGTAAATAACGCAATGAATGTTGTTAAATAGGGAATATGCATGAATTTTTTTCATGGCATTTATTAACAAAATATGAAAATACTGTAGTAGAGATGACAAAAAGTGAAATTAAAATTAAAATCGGCCTAGAAACACGGCCGATATGAGCATTTAAAACTATTGATTACACACCAATTAGACAGAGAGATCCGACATAGACTGTGACGTCACATGTCGCTACGGCCATATAAACTCCGTGTTAAATTTCGTTTTGCGAGAAAGAGATAGAAACAAATCTTCGATGGCTCATATCTTTTTTAATTTCATAGTTAGGTATCCGAAAAACAGTTTTACTAAACTGTTTATTACATGAATGAGGATTAATTTTTTTAATAAAAAAAAATCATGCATATTCCCTATTGTCAAAATGAAAGCCATTCCAGCGGTGCTATTCTGTAAAAATCTCACCGTGAAAACTTAGGTGAAGTGAGCGTGGAGTGACCTGTCAATAGTGTCAATTCCTAGCAAAAACAAACTCACTCTTCACCTAAGTTTTTACGGTGAGATTTTTGCAGAATCGACCGGCTGGTGTTATTGTGTCACGCAATTACCCCGCGGGTATAGTCGGCTCCAGCCGGTCGGTGACGTAGGACGCTGAATCGCATATACTCTAGTAGGCCCAGCCAAGTTACAAACGTTTCGTAACGAATCTCTTTCTACAATCGTTAACGACTCGGCGTAAGCGATTTTAGAAAACGATATGTTGGTAGCCAAGTTGACACGACCGACTTGAACGCTCATTCTACAACAAAAGAAAAAAAAACCTATATTTTAGTCTATGGTGAGCTTTCTTCTATCTCATATTTGTCGCAGTCAACTGGTTAAATTAGGCGTTTAGTTAACCGCCTAGCCTTCGGAAGTAGTACCTAGTGCTCGCCTCGCTTCGCTCTCTCGGCTCACACGGTTGATCACAGTTCTAATCTAATCCATTTGGTCGGGGTTCCCTGGCTTAGTTGCTGCCACGGATGTTCTCAACTAACTTTTTAGACCTTTGTATCCTGCTTATGCGTATGAAGTTTCATTAAAATCGATTCATTCATTTCGAAAAATAAGGGCTTGAAAGTTTGTATGAAATGCCGTAGGTACGGCGTAAACGCTCTTAAATGGCTAATTAAACCAGTTGGCTCTTTTTTATGTTGAATTAGTTCGTCAATCTTGGCTAATCCACACACAACCGTGCACCGGCGCCATTCGTCCGGCTTTTGATTTTTCTATCATAATCATAACATACTGAACCGCCGAGTTCCGTCGCGGTGGACAAACGATCGCCGTCACCGGGACGTCACGTTCGGTTCAAATAAGTAACGAAACTGACAGACAGTTGTTTCATCATAATGAATCTTCTCTTCCAGATCGAGTTACCAGTAGTTAAGCACGATAGATGCCAGGCAGCACTTCGCAAGACCCGTCTAGGCAGGTTCTTCGAGCTCCACTCCAGTTTCATGTGCGCTGGTGGTGAGCCTGGCAAGGATACCTGCAAGGGAGACGGTGGATCACCGCTGTCTTGTCCTATTGAGGTAAGATAAAATAATATTTTTGGTCATAAAAGCAGCGACAAAAAAATAAGAATTGTCCTTAGGTACTTAAAATATTAAATCTACTGCCTAAAATACTAACTTTCCGACTACTTTTGTCCGAATAAAAATGACGAAACTACCGAATGAGATACTGAAATTTCGAAAAATAAACATGACTGTTTATTGCTATATATAGGTATACTTTTCTACCAGCTTAAATTACGTTCTACTGAAAACTATGAGTCTCTAATCAATCACTCTAATTCTCATACGCTCGCTCTTGCATTCTATGTCGACGTAGCCCCGCTTCGCAGGGCTCCTATTTCTATGTAAAGGGTTTAAAGTAACCTAACCAAACCTAAGCTTGGGGTGGGCACCAGAGCTCGTTCATAAATATGTTTTCGGAAACTTAGTATTTTTGTCGGAAGTTCAGTATTTTTGTTTGACAAGTTTGTAAAATTTCATGTTTCTAGACCCAGTGGTTTAGGCTGTGGTGTGTGTTGTTTGTCAATGAATTAATGAATTTCATTAAGTAGATCAGTATTTTGAGTCGCTATACGCCTAAAAAACTATTCCTAATTTATTTTCTCCTCTTCCACAGTACGAAAAGGACCGCTACGTTCAAAGCGGCATCGTCGCTTGGGGCATTGGATGTGGTGAAGACGGAACCCCTGGCGTGTACGTTGATGTGTCCGTCCTGAGAAATTGGATCGACGACAAGGTCGCAGGAAAGGGCTACGATCCTAAGACATATACTTATTAGAAGATTGTTAAAGGCAGTGGTTTGAAAATGTTTTTATCTAGCTGCAACCAGCCGCGGACCACCCTGCGAAAATCGTCAAAGGGAAACATGACGTAGGGATTTTTATCAGTCTTAAACTATATATACATACATTCTTTCAGTACCTATATAATGTTAATTTTAAAAGCTCATTCAGCGCGCTTTGATCTTGTGCACTCTATGGTCTCTATGATATTTTTCGAACTCCAAGTGACAGCAAATGTCAAACCTTAGCATGCGGCCCGGCAAGCTAAGTGCGGCCCGATTTAGTCAATAAGACCCGTCTTAGCGCTTCCGAACATGTCACAAAACTGTATTTTTTAACCACTGCCTAGAAAAAACTATAAAATATGCTCAATTTTACTTCTGGCACTGATTTTTGACAATAATAAACTGATAATATGTATAGTACCTGTTCATAAATTGTGATTTTTTATTTCTGAATTTTTTTAAACACGCTTTGATTGTTGCCTTTTATAAAAATGTATGAAGGTCTATCTAAGTTTGGATTCAAATAATTGTCAAATCAAACTTAGACATGCCTAATTTACAATTAGGTACCTTATGAGATTTTACTTTGCGTCTAATGCCTACTCAATGTTTTTAAGAAAAAAATACTTTAAGAATACTATGTTGTTTTATTTAAGTTTTTGCCATACCAATCCCCCTTTCAAGGTCGCTCAGAGCGCTAAGGAATATAGATAAAATCAGACATGAGTTACAGTACATTGTTTACAGAGTAAGCAAACTAAAGTGGCGGTGGTCTAGTGATGTTTGTCGATCGGATGGACCGATGGCCGGTGGAGCAGAGATGACTTCTGAAGTGAAGACCGCTTATCGGCAAGCGATTTTAAAAGGTAATTGGAATAGACTGGATGCGGAAGGCGGAGGACATTGTTGTGTACTGTGCTGTGTACTGCGACATGCTGGATTGATTGTTTGACATCCCGTTATGTTGGTAAATGTGTGTGTCCGTCCACACTGGGGAGCGGGGCAGGAGCGGTCACGCGCGCGGCGTGCCTGTCCGCACTGGAGCGCGGCTGCGTGTTGTCGTGTCCAGTGCAGTGTGACCAGATTAAATTCTACGAAAAACCGAAGCACCTCAAAAAAATACTGAATATCTTATCAGATAAGACATTCAGTATTTTTTTTTTTAAATATAGACTAAATCCGGGTAATTCCCTGAACGTCAATGTTCGCGGGGACGATCGCTACGGTGTTACCATAGCTTTTTATGTAAAACATACCCAAAAATACTTCCGCCAATATACCTGCAAAAATACTGAATTACTGATGCTCGGAAATGTCGATAAAATATACCGAAAAAGTATTAAAATACTGAAACTGGTCACGCTGATCCAGTGTTTGTCTAAAATATAAGCGCACGCATCCCGCGCCGCTTACCGCGCCCGCGTGCCCTCTATGGACACTTCAAAGGAAGTCGCCGCGCAGCACCCTAGTGTGGCCAAACACTGCCTGCTTGACCCACGGTCGTCGGTCGCCCAAAAAGTGTGTAGGCTGGTATGTCATGAAAATTCGTGAAGTCACACTCGGTACTTGGCAACTCAATAAAAGATACCGATTAGTTCTAAAGGAGTATTGTTATAAAATTTACAAAAAAAATTAAATAGCAATTTGACTCGGATGTTCAAGCTGTCATTGTGATCGTACTGACGCTAGGGCTACATTGTCGCGGTAAGCGACACATCGCACTCTCTCTCGCACACCGCTCGATATAGTAAGAGCGAAGGGAACTCGGGAATTTGGGCACGACGCTCTTACAGTCGCCGTCAGATATATTGTAGCAGACAAGGTGACCAAATACTTCTGAACAATTCAAAATGTCAATAAGTTCCATACACTACAACTTACCATTAATATGTGAACATTCATTACTTCATTAATATCTGAGCAGATGCTTGTCAATAATTTCTGTACACACAATTAACCAAAAATATCTGAACACTTACAACGTCAAGTGTATCTATGCAGATGGGGTAGTCTTAGATAACTGAGCAGTTGAGGAAAAATTGCAGTAGGAAGTGCTTCCAACTTTACTATAAATTCAATATATATAGGAACTCTTTTGCTAATTTTTATACTATGATGACCCTGGCAGTTTGAGCGCCATTTTTCAAATATGGCGGTGCGAGCGGCAAAGATAAAACAATGAGCGACAATGTGAAAATTCGAAAAGAGCACGTCGAACTCAATAAAATCACCAGTTTAAAAACTTTGCAGGTAAACCTACCAAATGACTGGACTAACCACAGATAGTCAAGTCGATAGTCGTTTTTGGTTCGTCCTTTATATCACCCAGTAACGAATTAGGTAAGCTCAATGTTTGTCTGCGTAGATACACTTGACGTTGTAAGTGTTCAGATATTTTTGGTTAGTTGTGTGTATAGAAATTATTGACAAGCATCTGCTCAGATATTAATGAACTAATGAATGTTCAGATATTAATGGTAACTTTTAGTGTATGGAACTTATTGACATTTTAAAATGTTCAGAAGTATTTGGTCACCTTGTCTGCTACAATATATCTGACGGCGACTGTACATAAGATTCGAAAGGCTAAGGTAAAGGCCAGATTCCAAAACTTGTAACTGCTGTAAAAACGAGTTTAAGCTTTTGGTCATAACTCGACAAAGTTCTCTTTCTGTATACCTAATGGTCAAAAGAAAACAGAACCTAGCCAAGGTAGGGCGTTAAAACTTTCAGGATCGCTTCACTCGCTCTTACATTCTCTTGATTCTTGAGCTTTTCATAAATCGACAAAGCATTTCCTAGTTCTTTTGTAATTATCAAAAGAAAATCTAACCTATTCGAGTGTGCAAAATTTTCGAGGTCGCTTCGCTCGCTCTTGCATTCTACATTCTCATAGTTGCATAGGCTTTCCTGTATAAGTCGACAATATAACTCCTATTTCTGTTTGAAAATATAAAACAAAATCTAACTTAGCCGAGCCGGATTGTTAAAAAAAATTTCGAGCTCGCTTCGCTCACTGCTCTCACCCTACATAATCTACGGTTCTAATACAAAAAATGCTGCGACCAATTTAGCAGCATTATTAAGTAACTGCCTATCTGACCTCCACAACCTAGTTATTGGATAACATGATACCCCTTGGTAGGACTAGTTGTCAGACTTTTGGGCCTCTGACTACCCGTAAAGACCGTCAAAGATCTAGGAATGACGGTCGGGCGGGACCAAGAAACAACAAGGCTTTACGTGGTTTCCGAGGATGATTAAAACCAAAGCTCATTACAATGTTATAAGCTTTATTATCTATATCAATAACCAACATTTCAACTATATTATTAGAACATTAGGAACAGACATTCGAAAATTCAACAAAAAAAAAAACAGAAAATAAAAGAAAAATATTTTGGTCTCACGATTTAATACTTCGAAAAAACAATAAAATAATTCCGAAAACAACTATTTACAAATGAAAGTTAAAGAAAAAGTGTAATTATGCTTAGAGCTAAGAAAACTAGGGTTTAAAAATCTGACAAAGGAGTTTCACGTCATATTTGGCCAACACTTTTTCCACAAGCCAATGTTGGTACAAACTATTGCTTTAAATGTTGCCATATAAAAAAAATATCGCCAAATATTACGGAAAACTAGCTACAAAAAATTGAAATACTTGGTTCATCACTTAAAAAGAAGATGCAACTCTTATAAATACTTTGTATATATTTACCAACTTTCTGGAATGGACTATAACACAATTCAAATTGGCACTAGTATGGAGGGATCTTTTTTCTTTATTACTCTTTTTCACACCCTTGGTTAACTGCGCAATTACTATATATTGTAATCCATTATTACCAGACCACATGGATTGCGGCCCACTCCCCCACCGGGAGGAGGTCTGAGTCCCAGCAGTGGTAATATTATAGGCTGTTTATTACGTATGTATATTGCATGAAATGTCTTTGGAAATTGGGAATGGATTGCATATATGTAACGTAGTAGTAGACCGTTATTTTTTGACGAGTACTTTTTGTTTTAGGCAATGCGGCCCGCTGGTCAGATTTATGCAGCCCATGGATCTTTTTAGTTCGGCCCGTCCGACAGTAGTCTTTTTAAACACACTAGTATTTTTAAGGTAATTTGACTAAGTAAAATTACTAAACATTTGTTTATTTTACTTTTTGTGTTCGGGCCCAAAGATGATGATAAAAGTAAGATGGTGGCAAAAGACTCGTCAAATACAGGGCTATTATTTCTCTAATACTATGCGTTTAATACAAGCTCAGAACAATATCGTTGTAGTTTTCAAACTGGAAGTTAACTCGCGTTTTATTTAAACGTTAAGGCCATAGTTTCTATAATAGGCTATTTTGTAAGACTCTGACAATGCATATAGAGATTAAAAAATATAGGTTATGTCGGTTATTTTAATAGATTTATAGGCAGTTTCAAAGTTACTTATATACGTAATTAATACTCTTAGGGCCCGTCGAGCAATCCCGTGCGGCCTGTTTGACTTTTGCGGCCCGATAATCAGACGGGAAATTTTTACACTCAATGTGCATTGTCTGAGTATATTTATCTATTCATAAATATATTATTCACACCCACATTTAATAGTTTTTTGTATCCGTAGGCACATTATCGGTTCTCGAACATTCTTAACATTATTATCTACATAATTAGTATACATAAGCAATTTTTATATAAGTAAGCAAATACGCAGAAAGAGTATATAGTTGCGTTTTCAACATCGAATAAAAACTAGACGAGTTTTTTAAATTTAAATTTAGTGTCAAATGAAAAATCGATGTCAAAAATCGAATTTAGAATTCATCGATTTAGTCTTTATCTATTGTCTATGCGTAGAGGCACCGTTTTTCTAATCGTATTAAATATATCGAAAACATTTCTTAGTTTAATCGACTATTATTAACAACAATAAATAGTTTTGGAATCAATTTGAGCTCAGGAGACGAACTATAGTGTGTTTACTACGGCACCAGTTTTTGACGTTTGCAAGACGTCAGTGTTTATAAAAATACGATGTTTTAGTTAAGATCACATAACTATTTAGTGAGAGAAAGAGAGAAAAGACGACCTTTCACAAAAAAGTCTTCGAAAAATGCAATAACAATAAAATATTCAAAAAAAGAAAAGAAAAAACAGTCCCACAAAATAAATACTCAGAAAAATATTGCGCTCACTCAATTGATTCTAATTACAAAATTGCGCTAAATATAATACATATGATATACAAAAAAAAATTATATCTCAAAAAGAGGCATGCAGGAAATAAAAAAAGAATTGACCATAGACAGATTGCTCTCTCACTAACCGCTAAAACATCGAATCCTTTTTCAAACTTACTCCCCAGCATTAATCGTGATAGTCTTGCCTTTAGGATCATCGAAACGGTCCATGGTTCTAATATCCAGCATCATCATGATTCCATAGAAGGTGATGGCCAGGAGAATGAAGACCACCATGAGTCCTGCCCAGATGGGTGCGGAGAAGAATCCAACGCAGTAGAACGCGTCACCAAACTCTTGAGTCGTGTTGGTCTCGAAGAACGGCTGGATCTGTGGACGATATATTTAAAACTATGTTATTTAGCTTTTTTAAGTGGCTGGTGGCTAAATAATAACAGCCGCCCGGGTCGATCAGGGTAATCGACACTTGCTGGAGGTTGGTCCGTGGATGGGTGACTCCCTTTGCATACCAAGACCCCTCAGTGCCTCGGAAAACTCCTTAAGTCGTTGTTACCAGCTGTCTTTTGTGGACCTTTGACAGTCGTCAGAAACCCGCAAGTCTGACAACCAGTCTTACCAAGGGTATCGTATTACTTATCGGATAGGCAGTCGCTCCATGTAAAATACTGGTATCCAGGTGCATCCGGTTAGACTGGAAGCCTACCACAACATAGTTGGGAAAAGGTTAGGCAGATGACCTCCACAACCCAGTTATTAAATAATACGATACCGCTTGGTAAGACTGGTTTGTCAGACTCGGGCTTCTGACTACCCGTAACGACTGTCAAAGATTCGCGAATGACAGCCGGGACCAAGGGCTTAACGTGCTTTCCGAGGCACGGAGGGGTCTCGGTATGTAAAGACGGTCACCCATCCAGAGACCAACCGCGGCAAGCGTAGCTTAACCTGATCGATCGACGTGTGCGGCTGTAATTATTTTAGCCACGGGCCCCTGGGGCTGATGGTATATTATGTTATTATTACAGTAATTTCCCTTAAAGTCCCTCTTGGGTAACGTAGAAACGCGATTATAAAATTATTTATTTTATACCTTCTATAAAATACATTAGTTAAGTAGGGAAGAGCTAACATCACGCCCCCGAGGATAGTGTAATAAACCCATTATTGCGCTACCTATGTTTTTTTGGGTTCTGTATCCAAAGGGGTAAAAACGGGACCCTATTACTAAGACTCCACTCTCCGTCCGACTGTCACAAGGCTGCATCTCATGAACCGTGATAGCTAGACAGTTGAAATGTTCACAGATGATGTATTTCTGTTGCCGCTATAACAACAAAATACTAAAAACAGAATATAATAAATATTTAAGGGGTAGCTCCCATACAACAAACGTGTTTTTTTTCGGCATTTTTGCTTTGTGGTACGGAACCCTTTGTGTGCGAGTCCGACTCGCACTTGCCCAGTTTTTTTCTTTTGTAACACCTTAATTTTTTTTTCTTTTGCTGTTTAGCCGTTACTATCCCACTACTGGGCGAAGGCCTACCCCAAGTCCTTCCAGGAACACTTTCCTTTTCTTTTCCCAATTAAATTATTAATATTGGGTTGCGTGTTCCATCCTTCACCTTAAGGAACCATCAACCTATGTATGTTCCCACTGTGCGGTGCATTTATCGACAAAACTCCTATGTGATAAGAGCTAGCAGGTCATACAACTCAATGTGTCAGAGTATTGATGATCTTGATTTATTTTCCACCAGTGTTCAAAAACTTAAAAAAAATCTTTGTAATAACTTCTTTGAACGTCACTAAAATCTGTTGAATTTTTTCTTAATTCTCTACGAATGCTTACTTTCTCTTGCATGTCTACTGTTTCTTGTGCTATTCTTATAATGTCAGTGAAAACTTTTAATTGGCCTTCTTTCACTATCTGTCAACTATCTGTATCCTAGCTGTAAGTTTTCTTAAGAAATAAAATAAAATATTTTATTTATAGTATGGATAGTAAAAAACCCTTTCAAACACAAAGCATTTATTTGAAATTAGCAATGCCCCGCGGTTCCACCCGCATAAGTGTAGAGCCCGTAGGAATATCGGAATAAAACTATCCTATGTCCTTTGCCGGGACTCAAAACTATCTCTATACCAAATTTCATCTAAGTCGGTTCAGCGGTTTAAGAGCGTTTACGCCGTACGGCATTTCATGCAAACTTTCAAGCCCTTGTTTTTCGATTAGAATGAACCGATTTTAATGAAACTTCATACGCATAAGCAGGATACAAAGGTCTATAATAGTGTTACAGCCAAATTAGAACGATTTTAAATTTTTCTATGGAAAATTTAAAATCGGTCTAATTTTCAGAGATTTCCAATTATCTTTTTTGTAAATAAGACATTCCCTCTCACAGAGAGGAGGCTTGTGTCCCAGTAGTGGGAGGTTAGTGAGTGACTATGTAAACTTTATAAAATAAAAAAATTAAATTGATATTGTCCACCATACCTTCAGATCCTCAAAGCTGACGTAGTAATTCTTGGCATCGGTCTCATTGCCAAAGGTGATGTGCTGTGCGCACCGGTAGGAGAAGCCAAGGATAGCAAACACGTCCTCTTCAGATGGATACAAGACATCAGTCACAGCTCCCATGGTCAAGACGACATTCTCTGTGGAGAGAGAGAGAGAATGTAGGTTTTCGTGAAAAATTAACGACACCAGTTGGCACCACTTTGACAAGAGGTCTTCCATTTCGACAATGAATATAAAATATATGACGACGTTCATCATTCGATTCATTCATTCGTTCATCATTCAGTCATGACTAAAGAAAATATAGGCTCTTTGACAGATGCCTGGATCTGACGTGTCAGTGCTGCCACCTAGCGAACGTCATTTCAGAAAACCCTCATTAGAGAGGTTAAATTATTCTTTTGTTCATGGTATCCGCATACCCCGACACTTCTTCAATAGTAAATAATGTCAATTAACGTGTCAAAATACTTTGATGCTCAGAAGTGTTTAACTGTATTGTATGGCCCAATTATCAATACTAATATTATAAACTCGCAGTGCCCCGCGGTTTTACCCGCATAAGTGTCGGTCCCGTGGGAATATCGGGGTAAAAATATCCTATGTCCTTTCCCGGGACTCAAACTATCTCTATACCAAATTTCATGTAAATAGGTTCAGCGGTTTAAGCGTGAAGAGGTAACAGACAGACATACAGATACACTTTCGCATTTATAATATTAGTATGGATGCGAAAGTGTGTCTGTCTGTCTGGATAGTATGTAGAGGTAATCTTAGTAACGACTGATCCAATTCCGAAAATTCTTTCACAAATAGAAAGCTACAGTACTGCCGAGTGTCATTCTCATAGGATATGTTTTATATCAAAACATGAAATTTTACGCGGACGAAGTCGCGTGCAGAAGCTTTATGTAATATTTTTTTGTAATGTGCGTTTTGTTGTGCAGAATAAACAATATTTATTTAATTATATAACACTTGAAAGCCCCTTATCTATCTCTGATGACCTAGAAATGGAATTGACAATTAATTCATAAGTGACATCATCATATGAACTTATAATGTTATATGAAAAGAATTAGCGATCCACCCCTGCTTCGCACCACAGCCGAAGTGTTATGCGTGCAAAATGTATGAAACAGCAATTTTTTTTAATAACCTACGAAAAATTTCAGATTCTTGACAGGGATTGAAACAGTAATCGTAATAAGTGATTATATCAGTTATGTAAAACTGTTTTAAGAGAAAAACTCTTTTAAAGTAACAGATACAGAATGAAAGTGGTTAAGCTACGCTTGCCGCGGTTGGTCTGTGGATGGGTGACCATCTTTACATACCGAGACCCCTCCGTGCCACTGAAAACACGTGAAGCCGTTGGTCCCGGCTGTCATTCGTGGAACATTGACAGTCGTTACGGGTAGTCAGAAGCCCGAAAGTCTGACAATCAGATTTGACACTCTTGTTGATGAATGAATGAATGAATGATGAATGATTTTATTTTTGTAAGTAGGTTTGCACAAATAATCCAGTCAAAATAGACATTTGACTTAGCCAAAATTCGCATAGAGCTGCAAATTGGCAGAGACGTTATATACATCATTATAAATGAAATGTCAAAAATCCCCTTCGATCCCACTTCTGCAAAAAAAAAATATTCAAGGTCAAAAGTACAAAATTAAGGTTTTTTCCATTTTTCTCGAAAACAGTAAGTATTATCGTGAAAATAGATCAGACAAAAGTTGTAGATCATACAATTCTCTACAAAAATGTTCCAGTCACTTTTTCTCTTACGACTCACCATTCGTGAGATATCGCGATTTTAATCATTAGAAAATTCATATTTTACATAATATGCACACATTTCCGCACCACCTATGAGGTAATAATGTACTTGGCGCATTTTTTTATCGTGGTTTCCCCAGTAGGTATACTCCACGATCTATTGTTATAAAGAAAGTTTGATCAGATCGTATCCTATTAATTGCAAGAATAGTAATATTGCTAATGATCAAAGTGGAATAGGTTGTTTTTCTACATGTTATATTGAAAGAAATACAACAGATGAAGATATTTATGATATTAATGAGGAGACAATTGATGCATCCCTTTTCTTAGAACAGCGAACTTCTGCAAGAAGAAGAAAATAAAGACGAAGAAATAATTGTCGAAGTAGAATTAGACAATTATCTTATATAATGACATGTGTAAAAAAACAATCTGTTCCACTTTACTCATTAGCAATATTACTACGAGGATTCTTTCAATTAAAAGGATACGATCTGATCAAACTTTCTTTATTACAATAGATCGTAGAGTATACCTACTGGGGAATGATGATGATGATGGGACTCCCTTTCCCGCATTCGGGCCGTTGTGCGTGGGGATTCTGGCTAACAGAGCCAGCCTAGCTCCGCCCAGAAGCACAGAAGCTTCCTGGGAGCTTCACAGGCTTCGCGGAGCGACCTCATTGTTCCGAGGATTTCTGCAGGTTGAGAAGCCACGGCCTCGCAATCCAGGATGACGTGGGCGGCTGATTCCTCGGCATCAAGGCAGCCCCTGCAAAGGGGGCTGTCCGTGGCGCCTATGTTGAAAAGATGTTTGTTAAGGAGGTTGTGGCCCGTAATTGTACCTATTATTATTCTAAGGTTATTCCTACTCAGGCTGTTATGAAGTTCGGTCGATCTTTGGCGAATCCACGCACGAAATTGTGAGAAAGGCAAAGGGAGAAGTGGGTACGGGCCTAGCACCCTCATATCAGAGCCTCTCTTCGCAAGTTCATCTGCAGCATCATTGCCCAGAGATTCACTGTGCCCTTTGATCCACTGGAGAGTAATACGATTAGACGTCGATAAACTCTCCAGAGCTAGATGGCACTCAAAAATTAGCTTATTGTTAGTTTGTTTGCTTCCTAAAGCTTTGAGCACAGATAGGCTGTCGGATAGGAATTTAATGCCATAGTTCCGGATGTCTAAGCGCTTTACTGCTATTGCAGCTTGTGTTAAGGCAACACAATCGCATTGAAAGATCGAACTATGTGTGCCTAGTGGTATGTGAAAGTTAATATTTAGGTCAAGGGAGTGCACGCCAGCACCTGAACCATTTTGTGTTTTAGAGCCGTCTGTATAAATGCGCACTTCATTGACTCCTGACTGATCCCTTTCTTCCTGAACTGTTTGTATAATGTAGTTCTTGTTGAACATCGGTTGGTTTGGTGTTCTGTCACACGGGGCAGCGATGAGAGGCTGGTACTCAATCGCCCGGTCCAGGATTTTAGCGTGTGGACTGGTAATGTTTTTGCCCCATATGCCCAGATGCATTAGCCTGATGGCGGCTAGCGCCGCTTCCTGCTGTATGTACAGGTCAAGGGGAGTTAATTGAAGGGCTATCTCCATCACCTACTGGGGAAACCACGTTAGAAAAAATGTACTAAGTACATTACCTCATAGGTGGTGCGGAAATGTGTGCATATTATGTAAAATATGAAATTTCTAATGATTAAAACCGCGATATCTCACGAATGGTGAGTCGTAAGAGAAAAAGTAACTGGATCATTTTTGTAGAAAATTGTATGATCTACAACTTTTGTCTTATGTATTTTCGCGATAATACTTACTGTTTTCGAGAAAAATGGAAAAAACCTTAATTTTGTACTTTTGACCTTGAATATTGTTTTTTGCAGAAGTAGGATCGAAGGGGATTTTTGACATTTCATTTATAATGATGTATTTAACATCTCTGCCAATTTTCAGCTCTATGCGAATTTTGTCTAAGTTATGACTTATTTTTGTCTATTTTGACTGGATTAAAACACTTTTACACGTCAATCATATATTTTTTTAAACTAGTTGAGGTTGGTTGGTTGGTTGGGCCTTTTTGGCGCAGCCGTGAGGCACACTTGCCTGCTAATTTCTTACATCGGACTTTGCACTTTTTATTTTTATCTTATTTTTTATCTGATGTATTGTGTGTCTCTTAGTCTGTGCTAAATAAATGTATTTTCTTTCTTTCTTTAGGTCGGCATGATTCTCCCAAGCCGGGTGACAAAATACAGTGTCTTATTAAAATTGCTAACGTTCGCAAGAGGTGGTGGGTCAAAACCTGTCAAAACTGATTTTCTAACTCATACTTGTCGTCCTGACAGCAATTGCTGTCAGACAGGACGACACATCAAAATTTTCTGTTTTTACAATATTTTAATACAGTGTAAACTCTTTATAACGAAACTCAAGGGACTGAGCATTTTTTGTCGTTATAGAGAGTTATCGTTATATGGAGTGAACAAAAAAACAACCAAATTAACAAGTATCACACAAACTTTTTCGGCAACACTAATCGCTTTCCGTTTACTGGCCATGTTAACAGTTTCAAAGTAGGTTTACGACTGATAATACGATAGGTACCCAGTATGCTTGGTCGAAGACCATTACTTCCGAGAAAACAATGCCTCATACTGCACGTGTTCAAGGCAATTAAGGATAACTAAAGCTAGACCGACCTCGGATGTTTCGGAGCTTCAAAGTATTTTGCTACCTGATAACATAACATAAACAATAATACCGATAATAAATATTTACTGTCTAAAAATATGAACACATTTCTTCGTAATAGAGAATGGCTTATCGCTATAAAGAGTGTTTCAATATGTGGGTTTTAACGCAAACCAACCAAGTTGGGCTCACTTCAACGTTACAGGGAGTTTATTGTTATAAAGGATGACGTTATAAAGAGTTTACACTGTATATTTATTTTTAAAAATTCATAGAGTCTCAAGAAATCGCAAAGAATGTGCGCAATTCGGATGGAGTAATGGAACTGTGGAGTTGACGCTGTGTGAGCATGCGAGTTCCATCGCCGCCCGTTCGATGTCCACTGCGCACAGAATGGATGGAAAGCAACACATGAAGTAATTTTTTGCTCCGTTGGTGTAATTGCTGTATGGCGTACCAGTAGGAGGATAAATAAATAAATACTTCCAAGTAACTACTCTACCAGAGATAACATGATCAGCCTATAATTTTCCCACTGTTGGGACACAGGCCTCCTCGCGGTGAGAGGGGGTGGGCCATAATCCACCACGCGGGCCCAGTGCGAGTTGGTAGATGTATGAGGTAAGTTATATCTTCGAAATTTTAGTTCTAGGACATGCCGGTTTCCTCACGATGTTTTCATTCACTGTTTTAAGAGCAGTGGTGATGAAATAAGTTACATAAAGTAAAGCGCCTACCTATAATTATTAACCCCTTGTATGCCGGGAGCGTAGATCTACGCGAGACACAATGGTTTTTAATTGTTTTCTGTAATTCGGTTTAAAGATATTTATTTTCTCAAAGAACAAATTACAGTTCACTTAAACAGAAACTTAACTAAATTAACAATAAGTTGGTTTACATTACGACGTTCAAGCCATCGAAGAAACTGAACACCATAGTTTCATTTATAAAATACAAGTATGTCTAGGGTCTGATCTCTCCATGGCCAGACAATTTCATCGGAGGGACAATTAAGAATCTCTGACAATTTTTTCACACAAAAACTGTCAGACGCCAATCCTATCTCCACGATAAAAACCATCTAGACCGAAAAAATCAGCCCTACATAAAATGCAAAACAGTTCAAGCTAAACTTATATGTGTAATATAAAAAAAACCTAAACTAATTTATCTAATATATAATTCCTTAGGCCTTTTTTAAATGTTGGTATGCTTGTACACTCTCTGACATTTTTAGGTAATTTATTGTAAAGCCAAACCCCTTCATACTGTATTGTTTTCCTGCCGTGCAGGGTTCTCACTCTTGGTAGTTCTAGGTCGTCTTGATAATAGTAATTACGACATACAACCGGTTAAGTCACGGGCATTACCACTAATGATTCGAAAAAAATAATATATTTTTGGTTTTATTATGTTTAGATAATGATACCCACCACGTCTGCGGAGTTTCGCTAACTAATTTGACCCTATAAATTCGTTTTTTTTTTAATTCGCTCACCGAGTCGCAATAGTTACGCCTTGGAGTTTGCCAAAGAGCGATGGAACGCAGCATTCTAGGTGTTAAAAGACAGGACAGAATTCGGAACACCACGCTGCGTTCCAAAACGGGCATACTGGATGTAGGTAAGAAGGCTGCCAGGCTCAAATGGGATGGGTGGCAACCGCCTTGGCGCCTAATACGCCGAACTCGCTTACCAATAAGGTAGGTGGACCTTTAGGGTCGCGGGCGCACAGAGTGGGGACTCCGTCCGCCCACCAAGTGACCCCAGGGAAGACGGTGGCACAGTGATCACGTGCTGCCGTGCATAGCGAGGCTCAGGGGAGGCCCCTTTACAGTCTCCCCAGGGATGTGCCTTACAGGCGTTGCACGGGGGGGTTCCGGAATTGGTATTTTAAGAGGAACCGGGACCACCCCTATGTGCTGAAGGTGATCACCGGGGCGGTTTTAGTGAGGTAAAAATCCCACACTCCCCGACCTCCCTCCCCGGAGGTCGGGTGCCTTTTGAAGGTTTCCCCACGACAACAAAAAAAAAAAAAGGCTCAAATGGGATTGGGCGGGTCAGCCGTGTGCACGATGACCGCTGGGCAAAAATCTCCACACAATGGGTGCCTGAAGATGGACGGCGCCGCCGAGGCCGGCCCAGAAAGAGATGGCGAGATGACCCGGACGCGTACCGCGAGGGCTGGTTCGAGGTGGCGCGGGAAAAGAGTTCCTGGAAGGATTTGGGGGAGGCCTTTGCCCAGAAGTGGGAGAGCATAGGCCAGCAAAAAAAAAATCGATTTCGCCGCCCGGCCTGTGCAGAATCACGCCGAGTCGAACAAGTGTATAAACACGCCTTAAACAGCTTTTTATTGATTAAAACCTCCTTCCCTTTTATTTGGACGAATGCCAAAGTGTCTACTTCAGTTAAATCTATGCTAAGATGAAAGACTTTCAAGAGATATCTTGTTAGTCATTTCTTTTATGCAACAAATTGGTAAGTCCTTATTCAGTATTTAAGTAGGTTGCAAGATTATGACTTAGAACACAATAATAGGTAATTGGTAATATGGGCTGGTGTCCGCAACTCCATCTCAATGCGCGTATTTTGCGTATGAACACTTGAAATATTAAGCGGGAAGCGCTAACGTAGCCCGCGAAATTCAAATTTTCTTACGTTTTTTGCAATTTACTGGTCAGTATTAAGATGTACATCGATCAAAATATGATTCGCGGCCGCAACAAACATGTATTTACAAAATCACAATCAAATTGCATTGTACTTCTGCTGCAATTTTGAACAAATATTTGGCTCAATAACCGAGATAAAAAAAACTGAAGTGTTAATCGACTTTTTTGCTGAACGTACACCCACATTTTGCCAGTAATGTTTCATTCCTATGTAATAAGAAGCTGGGGTGCTACTGAGGAATTACTGAGGGAAAAACGCAATGATACTTAACCTGACCTCGGACTCAAACCCGGTACGACATGCTCAGCAGTCCTACTTGTGACTAGTAGACCAATGAGGGTTTTCGTGAAAATTTACAACACCAGTTGGCACCACTGTGACAAGAGGTCTTCCAATATAAAATATATGATGACGTTCATCATTCGATTCATTCATTTGTTCATCATTCCGTCATAACTAAAGAAAATATAGGCTTTTTGACAGATGCCTGGACCTGACGTGTCAGTGCTGCCACCTAGCGAAACGACATTTCAGAAAACCCTCATTAAGAGAGTTCATCTAAATGACATAATATTTCTTTGATTTTTAACATGTCCGTGACACTTTCAAAGAGTAAGAGTATGCCATTAAAAGCTACTTGGGGTTTGCACCAGATGTCTTTTTCTTCCATGCATCTCTAGTAATTCCTCTGTGATACGGTAACATCAAGGCGTTGCTGGCCTTCCTGGAGGAGCTGGGTTGGATTGAATAATTGATTTTCCCACCCGCAAAATACACACAGTTGCGGACACCAACCCATATTACCTATCTCTATTTATTAGTCATCATATCGGCAGTCAGCCCTGCTTTCTCTTTCCATATTATCTTTCAGACAGTCCATTCATCATGTTGTTCCCCTCGTACTCTTACAGCATGTGTAGCATGACCATAGGTTTTGTTGACGCAAGAGTAGACAAAATGACAGATTCCTTTAGAAATCTGTTTACAATCTGTCATTCTGTCTCATTTTCCATTGACAAGACGCTCGTGCAGGAGTCTTCAAGAATAATAAAATAATATAACTTACCAAAGAACCAGTAGCCAGCCTTTACGTTGAAGTTCAGGGTGAGCGTAGTGTTGTCAAAAGTCATTGTAGCATTCACAAATGTCTCGTTGACCACAGAAGTCTGGGCCGTAATATCTGCCAATGCCCTCGAGAAGTTCCCAGTTGTGACCACAATGTTTGATGTGACCATACGGAGACCATCCAGAGTGTACATGCGTGTGTTTCGAGCACCTTCCACGGCGCGACGCACTCGTGACTTTGTAACCGGGATGGTCCATGATGGGTAGTTGGCCGTGTATACAGCAACGACGTTCAAGTCCTGTGGCATCTTCGCGATAGTTTCCTGCATGAAGGCGTCATGGCGACGCAACATGTCAGCCCTAGATTCCCCTTCCCGGGCGTCATTTAGGTTGATGAACACAAATCTGGCTCCAATAGGGACGAAATCGTCGGAAAATATATTCAAGGCGTCGGGGCCAGCAGTGCGGTTCAGGGTAGGCAGCGCATCGTTCACAGTAGGCAAGTAAACAGCTTCATCAAGACTCTCGTGCAAGTACGGGAAGGACGTCTCACCATCTTCGTTTTTCAGTGAAAAATCTTCAACTGACAGCGTTTCTTCGATGAAAACGAGCGTCACAGGGTCTTCTACCAACACCTGCTTGATGATTGCCGCAAATTCGTCGCTGGTATACGTCGTAAGAGGATTTGATTTTAAAGAACTTTTGAGCGAGTCGCCCCATAGAAACACTGGGACTTTTGATGCATAACAACTAAATACACTTAAAACTAATAACGGTAACACCACACGGCAAAACGCCATTTTTAAGGCTAATTCTATTGGACGCAAAACGGACTAAACGTTATAATTTAGCCCAAATTTGTCATAAAAAGACAGCGTTCAGGCGATGACGACTGACCATGGGTCATGTGAAAAGTGATCATATGATAACTTTGACGCCTCGTCTATGGTTCGTTATTGTTGCCATTATTCATTTTCTATACTGCCAAAATTGAGAAAAGACATTCAAATCAATATTCATATAATTACTTATATGGCTTACTGTATCGTGGTTTTAAATAGTTTCAATTCATTATGAATATTTAACACCGTAGGTAAGTTATAAAATTATATGACTGTTTATTTTTTGAAAGAAACAAGTCGCCATTTATTCTGAAACAAACAACCTCTATATTCTGTTTATTTTCCCAATTTTATGGGTACGGATTGAAAATTTATGAAATTGTCTATTGATTGATTTCATATAGATTTGATAGCCAAAAACAAGACTATTATTTTTGTACTACGCCTGTTTTATTATGCATTGAGCGCCATGTATAAATTTATAATAAAGTTACACTATTGACATGGTTATAAACTAAAATGAACATGGCATGAAAATGTCAATAACCTATCAAATTCAGTACATTTCATGTTAGTTCTCCATTTCGCCACGTTCTTTAGATTCATGTCAAACTGTAAATGAAAACGAAACGTCTGGGCACTGTATGTAGTACATACATAGGTACTACTACTTGTATGATAGAGGTCACTGGGTTTAGGCAAAAGTCACAGATTACTAATACATACATAGCAAGCTAGCAAAAGTGGATTTAGAAAAAAAGGGTTTGAATAAATAATAATACTGTGATGTACCCTGTACTTCGTTGCTTCATACTACGTTATTTGAAGATGTTTTTTAAACCTATAGTTACTTGCTTACCTAGTTAAGAAAATTATAATTTTTTTAGTTATTGATATTATGTAATGATATCGATAATTAAATACGATAACTCGACATCACGTCTGTGAAGTTCACAAAAATAAATTGAATGAAAAACAAGATGGCGACGTTAGTTCCGATTTTGCCACGCTTTGAAAGATATGTATTATTTCAAGCGTTTGTATTAGCAGACACGCAAGCTCTTTAAACCTATTACGCCTTTTTCTTTTTCACCTTCTCATTATCTTGGAATCTTTGGAATAATAGTCCACCATAGTCCACTGACAAGTACCTTAGTCTTGCCGACTCTAATGGTTCTGTCAAAAACAAGAATAATTATAATGAATTCGTTCGTTTTCTTAACGTTTATTTATCTTATGCAAGCTAGTTCTGGTGTATCTGCTGCAAACACCGTCCCTGTGTTTATGTTAGACTACGAGCAAATTATGAATCATGTGCAGATATACCCAAATCCCTTTGCCAAGTTGACGTCTGCTGCTTTTGCAAAGATAATCCACGACTCCGCTAAACGCAGTGCAGGAGTCATCATTTTTGTTGAAGAAACTTTTAGCGCTGAACACATAAGTACAAAAGATAGCGGATATGGCACTCCCTATAAAAATTTACGCGCCTCCCTCCTTGCCAACAAGGACAAAGTGAAATATTTTCCATCAGTTATCGAACCCTATAAACTGCTCAAACAGAAATTCCCACCGAAAAAAAGCAACGTCTTTTTTTTGTCTCAACACTCGAAATTGCAACTCCAGGATAATTTCAAGTATATTTACATTTTTTTCCAAGACGGTGCCACTGAGTCGAAGGCGGATGTGTTGCAACGGCATGATTCTATCATAAAGAAAGTCGTGGACGCGGTACGTCAGTTGAAACCCGGCCCAGTCGTAGCGTAGAGATAAACTACGATAACATGGCGCGCCCCTCCAAATTACTGTTTCGATGTGTTTAGCCATATCCTTACGAAAGTTTTTGTATGTAGTTGTAAGTGTTCGTCTTCAGTAGCAGGCCGGCAGCGGTCTGAGACAGTCAAGTTGTTGATACTACATCGCTCAGTGACACGAAAGTACTGATTGCAAAATAAGTTAGTCATGGAAAATTTGGGGAGTGTTAAAAAACTATGTCGCAAACAAAAATATAGACCATAACTACACATCCATAATGAAATTACTTCATGAAGATCTAGACATGATCGATTGCACAATGTGGACCAACACTTGCAGACATGTGGAGGAGACGAAATCCAAATACTGGGATAACTACGACGACGAGCAAGAATTTATTATTCACGTAGGAGAATCAGATTCTGAAAACGACACATCAAGCTTCTATGACAGCGATGAACAAAATTTTAGTTCCAGTGCTAATAGAGATAATTAAGATTTTTTTATTTTATATAAACGTTGTGGGCCAAGTGATTAATGAGGGTATTATTAATAACGCCCGGGCAGTATGAATAATGCCCTCATTGTCACTTGGACCATAATGTATATTATGTACTTTTTTATAATAATTATGATTACGTATTTTTGTTAATTAATGATTTTGATGTCTTAGTAACTAAAAATAAATGTGTTACAAATATATTATAAAGGTTTCATTTATTAAATATTTATTTTATAAAGCATTAATGATTAATATAATAAACAGTCATAAATTATTAATATGTATAAAAATAATAAGAGTCACATTTCATTCATTCATTCATTTTATTGAAAACATTAAACATCAAAATATTAGATTTAGAGTAAATTAAATTTCAATATTTGAACACAATAAAATTTATTCATAGTTTTGTGCAATCGGTACTCGTAATATCTCACTTATTACCAGATTTGTTGGTCAACTAATCATAACTAGCCGACCGCGCAAGACAACGCACGTGTTCGTTTCATAGAATACCTCAGTGCAGCGCCATACTAATAATAATGAGCGATTAATGACGGCACTAGTCGAGCAACATATCCGTGGATTTGTTTTTGTTTGACGGTTTTTGCATTACACACACATGCGTTGTGAGTGTTGGTGGTGCTTTGTAAATACTTACACAAATACTTTCAAACGTTTCTGAATTTTGGAGGGGCGCGCCATGTTATCGTAGTTAATCTCTACTATACGGGAAAATCGAACCCAATTGTTGTGAAAAGGGTAGAATTTGTAAAGAGTGCGCCAATGGTAAATGCGAGGAAATCAGGAATTTTCGTCGTTTCGCCCAAGGCTCTTTTCCGGCTTTACGGTTAGTAAGTTAATTAATCATATTTTAGAGTTTTTTTTTTTTTTGTAATTACTGGGACATCGAAGCGGAAAGATTGTCGGTATCATATGAACTTAATAATTACTGGGACATCGAAGCGGAAACTGTAGAGTTTAGGTACTGGTCCAACTACGAGTATTCCGTTGGATGATAATAAATTTCTACCAAACAAAATCGACAAACTCACGTAGTTGTTGAAAAACAACTTCGAGAGTTTAACAAAAATAGGAAAATCTAGGTACTGCCCTCCACTCCATACAATAAGAGTTAATTTTATTACCAGATATGCAAGTAGCTTATGCAAAACAACTTTACCCTAAATAATTCCGATCCAGCCTGTCCCTTGCTACCTTTTCCCAGCGACGCCCTAAGCCGAGGTCCGTACCCCACAGCGGGTGTCCTCAGCGTGTAGTCGCTTAGTTTTAACCCCTGGCTGGAGGCCTTAATTTATTGAGACATCCACAGGCAAGCACGCTTAAGCAGACGACGACCTCATAGGTTGAACTGCGAGATGCCATTCACAAAAAAAAAGGTATAAATTATCATCCAACGGAATAAAGCCACTATCGTAATTGCCCCAGTAAACCTTGCGTTTTTTCCATGTTATCTTATCATTTATACAGGAGTTAAGATGGCAACACCGACACGTCGCGCCGAATTCAACCTACCCCCGACTATCTCTGAGGAGACGTACACTCGGCACGAGTTGACTACGAGGTTTGCATTCTCGGAGTTCGAACTCGAGTGGAACTTTAGTTTCAAGGACGACGAATGGATATTAAGTGGGTTATATTTTCGTGTTAATAGTTCTTGAATCATAAAAAAAAAGTTTTAGGTAGCTTGATGTGCTGGCGTCTGTACGCACGTGTAAAATATCTGAAATTGTGTGTTCAAGTACAGACGCCAGCACATCAAGCTACCCAAAACTGACAGATTGTAGTAGCTTGATATGCTGGCGTCTGTGCCTATAAGTACCTATCTTAATGCTATAATTTTCTTCTATTTTCTCTTTAGATAAAGTTTCTATATATGAAGGTAACGAAGAAGTTGGCAACACTGTAATGAACGTAGGAGCTCCATACAACGTCTCCTATTTTTGTCCAGAACCAATCAGAATTTTAAATAGCAGAGACGGAAGTACAGTCACCATTAATCAAATCCACGTGAGTTCTTACATGTATAATAAAGGATGAGTTCCACCAAACGGCTCGTATAGCATCGTATCGGAAAGGATACGAAGGGATGCGGCGACAGCCGATCGCGTCCGGCAGGGTGTCGACGCATACGATCGGCTCCGTACGTCGCCGTCGCCGCGTCGCTTGCGAACGTATCCATTTCCGCGTCTAGTCAAATAGTTTCATTCTTGCCGTGTTGACGCGTGTTCTAATTTTGAAAATGGAAGTTGGCATTAGAGGAAGAAGAAAAATTCATAAAATACAATGAATACTTCTTTACCCTTTGTGAACAGCAGTGCGATTCTGTAATCATCTCACCGTGAAAACTTAGGGGAAGTGAGCGTGGAGTGAGCTGTCAATAGTGAAAATTCCTAGCAAAAACAAACCCACTTCACCTAAATTTTCACGGTGAGATTTTTACAGATAATAATGATGCGTGATTAAGGTGAATGGGTAGTTGAGACCGCGAAATTCAAATTTTCTTATGTTTTTTGCAATTTGCAGGTCAGTGTCAGGTTGTATCTTGATCAAAATATGATTCGCGACAATAGCAGGTACATATTTAGAGAAGTATAATCATTAGAATCAATAATACATCTTTGTAAGTTAGATTTCTACCACTAACACTTTTCCATAAGAGATTGGTGGTTGGTGGTAGAAATCTAACTTAGAAAGATATATTAATGATTCTAATGATTATAATTCCTTAAATATGTACCTTTTATTGTCGCGAATCATATTTTGATCAAGATACAATCTGACACTGACCTAAAAATTGCAAAAAACGTAAGAAAATTTGAATTTCGCGGTCTACTACTACCCATTCACCTTAAGAAGTCAATTCTTGTTAAAATTAGATGTATGGACATGGAAAAATACACTTGTACAGCGTGGGTATAGTTTCCATAATGCTATCGTATGCTGCGACGCGCGATCGGCTCCGTACGCCTGTCGTCGTATCCGATCGAATCCTTCCGACTGACTGACGATGACGTCCAAATTTTTCTTTTCCTCTCTGCCGGTCGATTCTGTAAAAATCTCACCGTGAAAACTTAGGTGATGTGAGTTTGTTTTAGCTAGGAATTGACACTATTGACAGTTCACTCGACGCTCACTTCACCTAAGTTTTCACGGTGAGATGGTTACAGAATCGCACTGCAGGAAAATGAAACGACGTATCTAAATAGGTAGCACACTTTTTCAGAAATCATCAACAAGTTACATTAGTTCCACTATCGGTCAAGAGATGGCGCTGACCTAAAACTGCAATATTCTACACCGCAATGTTAAAATTCTCTGTCGAATATAGGCCTCGCCGATGAAAATTTAAAAACATATGATGGTACGGAAACCTCGGTGCGCGAGTGCGACTCGCTCTTGACCGGTTTTTTATTTATTTATTATTATTACCTATCAATCAGGATAGTGTAAAACGCTATTAAGGGTGCCGATTGCTAGAATTTCAGGCTTTCTGGCTAGTGTAAAGTAATTGCTTAACTTGTTTCTCCATCAGATTGAACCGAGGAGGAATGGAAGTATAAATACGTTCAGTCCCAGCCGCCACTGCGCGCCGTTCTTCAGCGCGAGCATATTAGCCTCGTTGATGATCACGTTCTTGTGCTTATCCATCACGATGTATGGAATTGTGTCTATATATGATGTCTCAGCTAACGACCGCTTTGATGATCCGAATGGCCAGCCGTTGTCTCATGAAGTGGGACACATAGACGTATAAAAAATGATACATTGATAAGTCTCTAGCTGTTCAAGGAACTTTTGGCCAAAATTGGCACTTAAACTAACGTGGATCCACGCGAGACTTAATGGCTTTTTAATTGTTTCTGTAATTACGGCATTCAACCGGCTAAGCTACCGTTTCCTAGTAGGCCGCCACTAACGGCCACGTTGACGGCTGTCATGAGGATTTAAATCGTAATTCCCCACCGCGTCAAAAAGTTTTTCTGTTTCGTTTTGAAACCTCTGACACAAAATGACACAGTGATTTCTCTTGATTGTCATGGAAACGCTATTTGATAACGTGTGAGCACATTTTTCTCACATTTTCATGTGTCTGAGTACGGTGTGGGCAAATCTAGCGATTAAAATTTTTGGGGTTTGACATAATGTCAAATACTGGTGAAAATTACATATTTTCATGATGGCCGTTATAATATGACGGAATCGCTTTCCTAAACAAGCGCCATCTTGTTTTTTTAAATATATTTCTCAAAAAAATATTGCACGAATGTTTACCGACAGCGCTCTCCGTCATCCGAGCGCCAAAATATTCTTGTTGCAGTTTATTTAGGTTACAACGAAGGTACGGTACAGGCCAACACGTTCAACATGCGTTCGTGATTGCCACAGACAATATATAGATACCTGTGGCGGTATCTACATTACTACTTGCGAACTACACATCACATTGACGTCACGCAAAATCCTGCATCGCGCAAGAAGCTTTTACCGTGCTAACATCAACGTCCCGAAATCGATCCTTGATCAGTTTCCCACCAGACACAACAACCGTCTGGTCGGAGGATCCTCCCGTTTCTATAGAGGATGGTTTCTATAGAGGATGAGCGCATTTTACACCCTGTTCCTCATACCTCTGTACAATGCGTGCCACGAAAGATGAGACTTGACCCCGCCTCCCCCGCTCTTTCCGCCGCCCCTATGACGTCCGGTCCCGTCCCGCACTCACACCTCATACCGCTAAAGATACCTAAAATCGTGTACTGCGCATGTCAAACCACGTGGTGTGTCAAGTCTCATCTTTCGTGGCACGCATTGTACTGGTAATCCCGACGTGATATGAACTTGTAGTCACAGTGCTTTGGAATCTTTCTTCGTTGTCGCAGACGCATGGTGAGCGTTTTGATTTTGATTAAGAGAAACGGGATTCCTTATTTTAAGAACATCTCGCCTGGTTTATTTTAATTACTAAATAAAAATACTTTATAAGGAAATGTATATTTTTGTTTTAGTTCTGCAATTTCAATTTTCTAATAATTTTGGAACCGTCCGTCGAAATTCGAAAACACTACGGTCCTTTCACAATGACATCGGACGCTTCACTAGAGTGAAGGTTTTTTTTTTAATAGGAATGAACTTTCATTTGCCGATCATTCCGTTCATCCCAAAAATATCTACCCTAAAGTGGATAGGTATGCAAAAACGCATGTAGAGCGAGAATCCACATAGAGAGCTAATTGAATAAACATAATTTATAGGCTAAGAGGCCGTCTCCACGAGCGAGAGAATCGCGGCGATACTATCGTCGTGCCATGTATTTCTATAAACTCTTAGAACGTGTCTCCACACGCTGATGGCACAGCGAGACTGTCGCCGCGATTCACTCGCCCGTGGAGATGGCGCCTTAGGGTTGATTCTGGGACATGCGTTAAGATTCACTCGCCCGTGGAGATGGCGCCTTAGGGTTGATTCTGGGACATGCGTTCAGCGTATCCACCTTTGGATTTTTTGGAGTGGATAAACGGAATAACCTGACCTGGGTCTCGAACACAAGACCTTATGCTCGGCAGTGCTTGCGACCACTAGACAAACGCGTCAGTACCTATAAAAAATGTTAAATAATAACTTCAGAAAAAATCTTCGAAACTTAGAAATAAAAAACCATAAATAATTCTTAGCAGTGTATTTGGTAAAGCTGAACTACCTACGTATCAGTAAACTATATAGAAATTAAAAAATAATAATTAATAAGAACAAAATTGGCCCGATATAACAGCTCTGTCGAACGACCATGTTATAAATATACATTGCTACAGATATACAACGATCTTTTGCCGCGTGGCCAAAGACTGAACGAACGCCGACATTTTGTTTCTTCAATACATTTCACAAAACAAACAACAACGCCATTCAAGCGCCAAAAAATCTTTGTAGCACTTTATTTACTCGAGATAAATATTCGAATATATAACAGAATAACATCGTCAATTTTCGTTGCTTTTTGGCCAATGTCGGGCATATTTCTTGTATTGTAATACTAATTAATCATAAATGCATTAGTCCTGATGTGTGTGATCACCACAAAATGTGCACTGGACATTGAAAAAAATTTATATTTCAGCGGGTTTTTTTAAACAAGTAATATTTTGCATACGCTATAAATGCTGAAATAAGTGACATATCGATCAGTATGACATGAATACGGCCGGTCCGAACTTTGCGCAGAAAGCTGCGCAAGTGCGCCCGCGCAACTAAAAAGAATTAAGTACTAAATGATGACATGAGGCGAGTGGGAGGACATGCGCGAAAGTTCGGAGAGCCTTCATCATTCATATTGTACTAAATATAGTTATGTATCTGCTAGTCTGGTAGAAAAAAAATACCTTTGTAGAAAATCTTTGGAGTAGTTGTCTGCAATCTCTGCCCGAACTACATAAATTGTGCATTCCAGCTGAAATACTTTGTTGCAAAAACAAGGTGCGTATGCAAAATATAATACAGTTTACCAAGCGTTAATATCACACATCGGGCTTCAGAAAGAGACAGGTATGAGTGACGGAGACGACGCTATACAAAGCCGAACTTTTTTTAAAAAAACGGGCGTATTTTTTTCAACAGCGTGTTTTCTTCATGCGCTCTGTTGGATCTCAATGCTCGGCGGCTCAATATAGTTGAAAATCTAGTGCGCGAAAAAAATCGCCCGTTCGAACCTGGACTAAAACTACGATTTGTTATATTTACGACTGGGCACCGTAATTCAGTCACTACACGATTATGTAGTACTGAAATAACAGACTACATTCAATGATGAGACTTGCGGACATTGATTTGTAGTAATTTGGTTGAAAAACAATTTCTAAATTAAAAATCATTTTAGGGGATTTATTAGGCGGAGAATGATGTAGGTACTGTTCTTTTTGAAACAGTTGGATGATAAGGCGGTGTTTCTAGGTCTAAACGCCAAGTTCTTACGTCAAATATCAATTTGGTGACCATATTCCGTAGTAATTAAGTCCAATTTACATGGGGCGATTTGATTGCCTGTGGTTTACAATAAAAGCTGCACAGTCAGTTTGGCAATGTATTTTCATTTGTTGCTTCAATTTGGTACAGACGCCAGCACATCAAGTTACTACAATCAGTCAGATTTCTTTAATAGATTTTCAACTTTATCACTAAAGCATAATGTTCAAAGTTGATTGCGAAAATTCGACAGTTTCGGGTAGCTTGATGTGCTGGCGTCCGTACAAATGGTGTAAATGGGGGTCTGAAGGATTCATTCCTCTGCAGATAATGTATTAGTGTTCTGTAAAAGTATAATTTTAACAAGGGATGACGACAAAGGACTTCGGGAGATAATAATTCAAAAAAATAAAAGTTAAATTATATATAATTTAATAAAAATAACGGCTGCAAGTCCCATATTACACTACTAGGAAACCACCAGCCCATTTACACTAAATAACAATTTAATATTTAATTCTAATGTCTAAATTTAAAAATGGCGTCTACATGTGATAGGAAAATGTGAAATATTGAACTACTGGAAATTTTGTAGATACAATATTATGCATTTTCTGTGATAGGTATGTTTTGCTACACACTGGTATGATAATATAATATATTTTATTATACCTGTGTGTGGCAATCCGACTCATCACACAGGATCTAATTTGGTAAAATTTTTGGTCAAAACCCGCAATAAAAAAAAAAATTAGTGTCTATGACCCTACAATAGAAGTGAAAACTTGCGACTGGAGCAGAGTATACCCGATTCATCGGCGAGTATACGTGATTCAGCGTCACCAACAGACTGGCGCTGAATTGGGAAAATCAAAATTTGATTTATAACAATAGAAAAGGCAATTGTGTCACAGTTGAGCTCGTATACACAATCCAGCACCAAGTAGACGCGATCGAGCGTCACCAAACTACTGGAGCTGAATGTACCCGCTTCAGCGTAACTGACCCGAGCGTGACGGTCCAGTTTCGTTCACGTGCAAAGTTACGTCTAAAGAAATTTTCACTTCAAAACTAGCCAGTCTCTAGTTTTCATGTTACGTTATGGCAAACAAACAGGAAGCTTACCTGTTGGTAAGTCGTCACCGTCGCCTTGTTTAAACAATACCAGAGGCATTGTGGGTGCGTTGTCGTGTTTGGGTTCGAACCCCCGACCTACAACTCGCTAAGTCGCGGCTGTTACCACTGGGCCCAACACTTTTGCACACTGAGACTACAACACAACTAAGTGGTGTTTCTTGTACAGACGCCAGCAGTTCAACCTACCAGAAACCGTCAAATTTTCCCATCAACTTTGAGCCTTAATACTTTAGCGATAAAGCGGAAAATCTATAAAAGAAATTTGACAGATTGTAGTAGCTTGATGTGCTGGCGACTGTACATATTTGTGACAATTTTTGCGGTTTGAAGAGTTTTGACAGTAAAATGTTACCATTATGGGCCACTGTGATTCGAGTCGTCTTCGATGAAACACTAGCGTTTGTATAGACACCAATTTGTGCCTACCCTCAAATGAAATGCAAGGGATGAATCGATCACACATACATCGTGAATTTCATAACAATTGCAGCTAAAATTGGTAAGTTGATGAACGAAGAAAAAGGGTCGGTCAGAGGCTTTTAATAAGATCAAGCAGACCTTGCACTTTTTGAACGGATGCTGCTTGTTCTTCTTTAAAATTTTAAACACTGCGACGTGACTCATGTTTACCAGGCGGCCGGCTCTTCTAGTGCTTGAACCGGGCTCCTCCTCAAAATGCCTTAGCACGTTCTCTTCCTGCCGCACAGAGATCACGGGTCGGGGGCCACCAGAACGACACGGCACTACCGGTTCATTGTTACGAATACGCACTAGGGCACTCACAATAACACGAGAATTCCGCGGTTGATGTACATTGGGGTACCTCTCAGCATACATACTCAGAGCACGTGCACCATCATAGTTACACTCAGCATAAATGAGCACCATGTTCACATACTCCTGAGCATTGAACTGATAACGCGGCATTTTTCACTCAAGAATGACGTAAGATGTTGCAATGCGAAAATAATGCACGTCCGGTCAGCGCGTGAGATTAGTTCCGAATAAAATTAGGTGGACATTCGTGGGCAGGAGGCGGGGCTAGGCGCATCAATAAGATCGCCGACTCGGCCCGTCATTCATAAATAAATTCCGACGTTGCTGTCCTTCAAGTACGCGTGTACAGAGTGTTTCTTTAACGTATCAATTTACGATTTTTAGTGAATATTTTAATATAAAAAAAAAACATTTTATTTTCGAATGGTAATATGTTTTTTAGCATGTATGGATGCTGTACTATTGCGGGTTAACGGGAACGCCCTCTGTTAGTTAACATACTGTATATTTGCAAACAAGGTGGACCGAGGACCTAACGAACGTCGTCGCCGGAATCTGTTGGATACGAGAACCATAACACCGGCTGTGGTGACGATACTCAGGGGAGCCCTATATCCAGCAATGGACGTCTTCCGACCCTTAGATCTCGTTCAAAACCTTACCAACCTTAACTGGAGCTTCTACCAAAAAATGATCTGTAGTCGGATTCAAACTTTATGGCGACTCGGGAACATGAGACGACAAATTCACGTGCACACTTCAGAGCCGCCATAAACTTTGCTTCGGGCTGCATCAAGCATACCGTAAAGTATTAGTATAGAGTGATATCGTCCAATCAGAAGTTCGCTTCATGACGCAACGCCGGCGCTCGGCCAATGAAAGACGTTCTTCTTTATACGTCACTCTATACTAAATACTTAAGACATACATTATTATAAAGGTGTTACATTATTAGGCTTGAGAATACTTTTTTTAGGGTAGAAAATTTACGTCGTATTAAATATTTAGTTAGAATTTTGAAAACATCTGCGAACTTACGATAAAACATTGAAAAAGCAACCCTGCTTTCTTTGCTATGTGCAAGTTAAATATTAATGTATTATATACACAAAAACATGCCAGAATAAATTCTTAAAAAATGACAAAAACCGCATGAAAAACCATTGTGCACACAGACACGAAATGCGACTTTGTATTATACCCATTTAGAAATCATGGCGTAAATTACCCTTCAAAGTGTCCCCTAATAATATAACGCGTTATTTTAAAACGGCTATCATTCCAGACAGATGCGACACAGATGCGAGCACACCGCGCTAGTCGAGTACTGAGAGTACAACACAACTAAGAGGCACTTAGTCGAGTACAACTCAACTGAGTGTTAGTTATTTAGTTCTTTTCTTCTTTCTTCTCTTGATTCTGTTGATCGGTTGATGATTGGGTTGTCTGCTGTTGCTGGCCTTCGCGTTCGGCTGCCATCTGGAAAACAAAAGGTTTTTGTTTTAATTTTTATAAACTAGCTCTGAAGATGGATGGCGCTGCCGAGGCCGGCCCATAAAGAGATGACATGGATGCGCATCGCGAAGGCTGGTTCGAGGTGTCGCGGCCGAAGATTTCCTGGAGGGATTCGGTGGGGAGGGGACGACGACACACACGTCCGACACGCCCTTTCTTCTCCATAGAGATCTATGTTTAGGAATGAGCAACTAGCTTCAACTTTTTGACCAACTGACCGACTCTTTGACAGTTCAAAAGTGCCTGTTACTGCCGTGTGCCGCTCCACCCAGAGCGGGAGGGGTCATTTGATGATTTCCCACCCTCAAAAAAAAAGTGTGTTAATGATTTAATTGAAATAAATGCTTTGAGTTTCAGACTGGTTTTTTTATTTGTCACGAGAAGTGGAACGAGAGTGAAGGAACTTGCTAGTGAGACAGACAGCACGGGCTCTTAATAATAAATTACACAGGCCGACAAAAATTTCACCCAGAAACCAGACTATACTTTTCCGAAGGATTTGGACGCGCTGAATTCGAATCTGGCCTCAAAATTGCTCTATCACGTCAGGGTTTCGAGATATCCTAACCTAAAAAAGTGCAAAAAACACCGTTTTTTCTAATTTTTGAGTTTATGTAGCACGGCCGGTTCTTTCAAAAATTATTAATAGCATCTCAAAGGACTAGTCTTCCTCTTTAAAATGACGTTGAGTTTACTCAAACATCTTTGTTTTTCGCTGAGATATCGCATTTTGAAATTTTCGTGTACGTTGATTGTTCTAAGTTTTGAGAATTCATACACATACAGTCTATTGGAAAATTTCAAAATGCAATTTCTCAATGGGGGTTTTCGTCAAAATTTACGACACCAGTTGGCACCACATTGCCAAGAGGTTTTCCATTTTGACAATGAACATAAAACAAAATATGATGACGTTCATCATTCGTTTCATTCATTCGTTCATCATTCAGTCACGACTAAAGAAAATATAGGCTCTGACAGATGCCTGGACCTGACGTATCAGTGCTGCCACCTAGCGAACGTCATTTCAGAAAACCCTCATTGTGATACCGTCTCCTTTGGATTTATTCAGAAAGATGATGATAAGTTAGATGTGTAGTAGTCACAAATCGTTCAGCTCGCTTCGTAGAGCTAAGCTGTTTGATATAGCGACTACTTTGATGTAGCACACGTGCTTGACCAACCAGCTTTTAAGAAGGCAAGATGGCTCAAATGTGTGCATTGGATGTTGTTAATGATTTTCTCGGGAACAAGTGAAATAAATCAAGGGATTTGTGATGTTTGAAAAACGAGGTACAGCCGATTAAAGGTCATACATAGCACACGTATCAAACCGGAAAGGGATCGGCACCGTATCAACCCGAACCCCGTTCAGTATTCTTTGTATGAAACTCTCTACTGCAACGCACACTAATCGGAATCGTAACGTAATCGCCTCGCCTCGGGACAAGCTCACGAACCGCGGTGCGGTGCGTTCCGGCTCGTCGTCCCCGCGCTTACGTCTCTCCGTACCCGAGCTTACGTCTCTTCACGTACGTTCATCATTCCGTCATGACTAAAGAAAATATAGGCTCTTTGACAGATGCCTGGACCTGACGTGTCAGTGCTGCCACCTAGCGAACGTAATTTCAGAATACCTTCATTCCAAGCACTTTTAAATTTTCAAAGGCATCAGTCTAGTCAGAACGATGAATCCCATTCTAAAGCGTATTAGGTTCTTAAGAACGTGCGTGAGAAACTCTATGGACACTTAAATGAAAATATTATTACAAAGTCGGTTACATCATTCATGTTGAAATGATATATCGACGGCGAAGTGCCAATACCTAACTGACATTTTTTGAGAAATTCTCTTTTTTATCGTTTTGAATTTAAAGGCGTTATTCGCATGTTTTAGTGAAATCGCCTAAGGGTCAGCGCAAACAGAATGGAGCGCAGCGGAGATGATTTTATTAACGCACTTGAAAATAAACTTTAAAATTATTACAATATAGTGCATAAATCCTTGAACCTGACAAAAAATGTTCGCGCGTCCTCGAAGATATGCGGGAATCCCAAGCTCACTTTATTGTAATAATTTTACAAGTTTATTCTCAAGTGCATTAATAAAATCCTCTCCGCTGCGCTCCGTTCTGTCTGCGCTGACCCTAAGTGTATTTTTAGTTGCAACAGAATTAAAATGTGGAAATATGTACCTCCCAAATAAACCAACGTGTCTATTTATGAACGTTCTTTTTTTTGTTTGTGTAAATTTTTGACGTTATCAGTTACAGTACGCGGCGATAAATATTGCACATCGACCTTTACCTTTTTTTTGTATTTTATAAAAAGAATAAAAATAATTATCAAAAGAAGCAAATCATATTTTTTTTTAACAGCTCCTAATAGATACCGGACTGTTTGTATTTCGTGCGACAGAGATAACGCTCTACGAAACCGAAATTGGCCGATTGTCTCTTTCCAAAGGTCGATGAGCAATATTTATCGCCGGGTACTGTAGGTGTTATTGGCACTTCGCTGTCGATATGTAAGAACGATGTAGAAAGATCATCATAATTAGCCTATAATGTTCCCACAGCTCTGACACAAGCCTCCTATCAGTGAGAAGGAGTGGGCCGTAATCCACCACGCGGGCCCAGTGCGGGTTGGTAGATGTCACATGTCTTCGAATTTTTGGTTCTAGGACATGCCAACATGACAACAACGCGGGCGAAGCCGCGGGCAGAAGCTAGTTTACAGATGGCCGATAACTCGTGGCCTGAACACCAAGCTCTCCGAACCTTCGCGCGTGTTGCCTCACTCACTCTCGTCCCATGTCACCATTTAGTCCCTAAACAAAATTACTGCGAAGGCTGCGCAAGAGTTCGGACCGGCCGTATTGTCACTGGACGAAAAACAAGCATACTTGTGGATATAAGTCTGAAATCGCCAATCCGTCTTGGGCAAGGGAAGTGATCAATGCTCGTGCTTTCTCAGAAGCTTTTGGCCCGCAGCATTGAGAACATTACGCTGTGCTTACCTTCTTGTAGGCTTGCTCGAACAGCTTGAGACTGGCTTGCTGCAGTGTGCTGGTGGCTGTGCGGATCTCCTCGGGGTCAGCGGTTTCCTTCTTCGCGAGCAGCTCACGGAGTTTGACGATGTCTTCACGGAGTTTGTCGCACTGTTGGTACAAGAAATACATTAATATCTAATATAAAAAAAATATCATGTCACAGTGTTTGTTAACAAAACTCCTCCGAAACGGCTTGACCGATTCTTATGAAATTTTGTGTGTATAATCAGTAGGTCTGAGAATAGGACGTGAACTATTTTTCGTAATAAAGGTGGTCCACCCCAATTTTTTTTAAATACATGTAATAGGATTGTATAGTTTGATTTATTCAATTGTTTGGTCTGTCCTTTACTTTTTATTTTATTTCTACGAGTATTCTAGTTTATTATCAAGACAGACATTTTTTATGTAGCTTGATACATCTTTTCTTGATTTTTTTTTCTTTTCGTGTAGAATAGGGTAGGAGTTGGGTAGGGTAAGGGGTAGGACACTCACGCGAACGAAGTCGCGCCGGGCAGCTAGTATATATATTTAACTGCTTTATTGACTAACTGAAGTTAACCTACATAGGTTGGTGGCGGTGTGTTGGATCATTTAGCTCCCTTCAAAATGGTTGAGCTGAATGGTGCTGATTTATGCGTCATGTTCGTGAACGGGCGCCGTCAGTTGGGGCTGGTCATCACTTAGCTGCCTCGGCTTATTTTTAATTATTTTAATTTTGGATTGTTGTTAGTTAAGTACTATTTCTTGTACTCTGGACGCTTTTAACGCGTACGTCTTTTTTAATTTTTTACATCGTTCTCACATTATATAATTTTAATATCAAAAGTAATGATGTAACTAATATTTTTGTAAAATATGATTTAAAAAGAGTGTCCATGGAGTTTCTTGCCCGTTCTTCTCCATAGGTACCTACGCTTTGGAATGGGCAACTAGCTTCATATTTTCTGACTGACCGACTTCTTGACAATTCAAAAGTGCCTGTAAATGGTTTAATTGAAATAAATGCTTTGAGTTTGAGTTTGAGTTGGGTTACTAGTTACAAAAAGTGATTTAGATAGAAAATTCAATAATCTTCTGATGGACATTGAATAATTATTTTGTTGCAAGCAGGGCCGTTTTTATTTTTTTAACCTCTTAGAGGACCTAGGCACTTTAGGATACAGGGGCCCCTATGACGGATTTAGGATTCAAGCGCGAAGTGAGCACGAAATTTGTAACACCTTGCCTCGCCTCTAGCTACGATGGTGGCAGAAAATAAGAGGCCCCATGGACCGAGGGGGCCCCTGGGGACTTGCCCAGAGTGGCCAATGGAAAAGAAGGCAATGGTTGCAAGTGTACGAGTATTGTCGCAGTAATCACTCTCTCATTTGCACATTATGGGACATTTTATAGGACCGCCACTACCATAAAATAGTAAAGTAGTGAAAATATAATGTCCCACGGTTTCTAGGAAAGCGGCGTGCAAGGGGCACGCGACTAGCTGGTACCGCGACTACTCTCGCACCGCTGCAAAAGTGTACCGCGCACTGGCGCGGACACCGATCGGCGGTGCTTATATTATTTTATTAATTAAAGTTACATTACAGTTATCAACTCGACTCCTATCGGCTTCCCTTTGAAAAATGGCACAGTCAGTATTCTATAGACAAATAATATAATCATATCAAAGATATCTATCTACGCCGGCTTACCTCTTACGAAAATTGACCCTTCGCTACTGATACCTAGAGTTGAAAATCCTGTGCACGATAAAATCCCGCCGCGATTAGCGCTTGCGACCACTAGACCAACGTACCTACTATTTAACGAAATACAGTTATAAAATATCGGTCAAGTGCGAGTCGGAGTCACAAAGGTACAGTCAGCAACAAAAGTCGATTGACACTTCAGTTTTTTTTTTTAATCTCAGTTATTGAGCAAAACGACCTTGCGAACTTGGGTTAATACTATTGCAGATAGTCCACTCACCTCTTCTTGTGGCAGCTGGCTCTTGTACTCGTCCATCTTGGTCTCCGTGTCGTGTAGGACGCCCTCGGCCTGGTTGGACACCTCCACTCGCTCGCGCCTCTGCTTGTCTGTGGCAGCGAACTGTTCGGCGGCTTTCACCATGTTCTCAATCTCGTCTTTGGATAGACCGCCCGACGACTGGATCACGACTGTTGGGGAGGAACGAGGAATGATAAGTCATACATTCATAATGGGATTAGGAAAATGCAAAGTCCTGACTGACTGATATATATCAACGCACAGCCTAAACAGTGGGTCTTAGGGCCTGTGCACACCACGTTTTTTAAACGCGCCGTTGACGCGTGTTTTAGAATCGTGCGTCGACGGCGCGCTTTTATCCTACAGAAGGTCTACAGGCTGCGTCTGACTCGCGTGCGTATCGCGTCTGTATCGCTACAAACGCGCGTCGACTGCGCGTTTAAAAAACGTGGTGTGCACAGGCCCTTAGAGACATGAAATTTGGAGGGTGTGTTCTTTGTGAAGAGTAGGTGTCCAATAATAAAGGGTTTTTCGAAATTCCAGCCCTAAGAGGGTAAACGGGGGGAGGGTGTAATGTCACGCGGACGAAATCGCGGGCAGAAGCTAGTTGATTAATACATATAACAAAACAACAATCTTTTATAACAGTACTTCATCGGTGACTTCTATCTTTTATCACAAACTGTATCATAGATTGTTGAACTGTGTAGTATAAGCTTATGTGTTAAAATTATTATAAGTGTTAATGTTACAGTGGTAAAAGGCACGATGGGGTTGACATATCTGTTTAGACAAAAACCCCAAAACAAATAAAGAGTAAAAAAATAAATAAAACAATCTTCTAAAAAAAGCGACTACATAGTGAGAAATAATTTTAGTTCCAGAAGTCGGTGACAATAGGCTAGCCGACAGGAAGAATTGAATACCCTTCTGCTCCTGGCTGGTCCCCTTATCCCAGTAAAATGACCCCTTTTCAGTTATTATAAGCATGAATTCACCATTCACGGCACTTTTGATCTGTCAGAGTCGAGTCAGTCAGAAAGATGAAAGCTAAAGTCCCCGTCACGAGAAGCTATAAATTTTGTAAATAAAGAACTTCTACTAAGTTATGTAGCGACAATTCAATCAACAACAAATAATCCCAAATTCAATCACCTCAAAGTAACATACGTGTCATACGAAACTAACGAGCAATTTCACTTGGTCGTGTTATATTTAAGCGATATAAAGCGCTGTCGTCTAATGTTTTGTGGTATTGGAATGCTTTTTTTATTTGATCCAAAGGTTGCAAACCCCTGAATGTGTTTACAAAGTGTATAGCTTCTCGTGACGGGGACTTTAGTTGCCCATTCCAAGCCGTAGTAGGTTCCTATGGAAAAGAAATGGCAAGAAACTCCACGGACACTCTGGACCCCAATAATATAGTTGCTCCTTCCAAACCGTAGTAGGTTCCTATGGAAAAGAAATGGCAAAAAACTCTATGGGACACTATGGACCCCAATGACATAGTTATGTTAGTGTACTCACTCTGCTGCTCCTTGCCGGTGCCCTTGTCCCGAGCCGACACGTGCACGATGCCGTTGGCGTCGATGTCGAAGGTGACCTCGACCTGCGGCACGCCGCGCGGCGCGGGCGGGATGCCGACCAGCGAGAACTGCCCCAGCAGCTTGTTGTCGGCCGCCATCTCCCGCTCGCCCTGGTGGACTTTGATCTCGACTTGGGTTTGGCCGTCGGCAGCTGTAGGGAATTGTGTGGGTTATTTTCATGGCACTTACATTCAAACGAAGGTTTTAAAGAATAAAATCGAATCTCCTATTTATCAATTAGCATACAACATGGCAATGGACTGTTCGGACCTTTTTTTTTTATTTGAAATTGGTTTGCTCTTGACTCTAGTCTAGGTCAGAGATGACAGACAAGTCTATGATGGAGTGAGCTTACCCAGAAGAAGCCTGTTCACTCTTACTTTAAAGAGATTCGGGTTGTATGCACTCGGAAACACAAACGCAGGTAGAGAGTTCCACTCTTTTGCTGTGCGCATTATAAAGGACATTTGAAAACGCTTAGTGCAAATTGGTGGAATAGCAACTAGGCAGGGATGGTAACTTGCAGTGCGTCTGAACCTGTTCCTGTTGACAGCGATGCGGTCGAATTTTTGATTCTATGCCCTATGATAATTTCCCCTCCTTTTTATATCCATGTACAGGTCAGTTGTAGTAATTAGCGGACCCACCTTTGCATAAATAGTTGAGATTTTTTAGAATATGATTTGATAGAACTTTTATAATTCTTTTATATTTTATTTACTTTGCTCAATTATGTTGGATATTGTGGATATGGATTTTTGGGACATGTCCCTTTCCGTTTTGGTAATATCTGAAATTATTAATATTCTATATATTATCGTAAAGATACTGCTTATAAACTCATCGGTTAAGCAAACCTGACACTTATGAAAGAAAGAAAGAAAAAGTATTTATTGCCACTTGTACAGGAAGATCACAAACTAAATTAAACACAGCAAAATAAAAATCAAAGTTATATAAAAAAAAAGTAACAAAAGGAAAATTAAACAAAAAGTCTTATACGAGGCCAAAAGGCTCCTATCTCAGCATGATGCTACGACATTTAAAAAATAAATGTTGCAGCGCTGGTATTCTGATAGGGCCCGCTGTGACGTCACGGGCAGTTACAGAAATAAATAATATGTAAAATAATAGCAAATAATAAAATATTTGTTCAATCTGTGCCAGACGTAACCTCATTACTTGTCTATGCTTTGAGTGTCAGAGGCACTCTGGTGTGTCTGTGGCATTGCCGTGACAAGTAAATGGTCAAGTAAGTGGTGGTGGACCTTACGGCGAGATTAAATAAATACATTATGCACTGACATCTTTGCCTAATCCTTCCGTGTATGTGTCTTAAAAACTCACCGGTAGAGAAAACTTGGCTCTTCTTTGTCGGTATAGTGGTGTTCCTGGTGATCAGCTTGGTGAAGACTCCTCCGAGGGTCTCGATACCCAGGGACAGAGGTGTGACGTCGAGTAGCAGGATGTCAGTGACGTCACCGGCCAGGACTCCGCCTTGCACGGCAGCGCCGACGGCGACAGCCTCGTCAGGGTTGACGGCGCGCGAGGGGGCGCGGCCGAAGATGTCTTGGACTGTTGTTTGTACCTGTGGGATGCAAAGCGGGTGTTTTATTTTGTTGTGCAGTGGTTAGAGTATTAGTACTTGTTCACGTAGGAACGCGCGGGCGCGGTGACGGGTGCGCGCACGCTGGACTTGGTTCGCCGCACCTGCGTTTTGTACGTGAACACTTGCATACAGTACCCGGCGATAAATATTGCACATCGACCTTTGGAAATTGGTGTATTTTATACAAAGAATAAAAATAATTATCAAAAGAAGCAAATCATAATTGTTTTAACAGCTCCTAATAGATACCGGACTGTTTGTATTTCGTGCGACAGAGATAACGCTCTACGAAGCCGAAATTAGCCGATTCTCTTTTCAAAGGTCGATGTGCAATATTTATCGCCGGGTACTGTACTATGCTGTGTATTTGATATTTAGTAACCGCGTCCGCGAGTCAACGTGTTTAAGCACTTACACAATGGCGTGGTTGTGGAAACCCGGAAGAGGGGGGGGGGGGGTAATTACGTAACAAACCAACAATTTATTACTATGCCTTACAATTTGACAATATTCATTATATACCGTCGTTGTGCGTGCAAAAGTCGCTATGTGTTTTTAGTGAACTTATTTGAGCTATATGAATTATAACATTTAGCGTGTTTATACGGAACTTTCGATGTATGAATATCACATAGCTACATTCCTTAACTCTTTAAATATTGCACTTATCACATAGCTGTTTTTACAGTATGTGCGTATTGAAATAACGATTAAAACTGCATAAAGAACCGAAAATAACTAAATAACACATAGCGGCTTTTGCACGCGCAACGACGATACATTGTTGAGCAGACGAGTTTTCCACGCCAGTCAGCTCCGCTACAACTTTTCTAGCTGGCTAATATTGTTCTACAACATTTTATACTATTCTTTCTTGGTTTGTGCCGCTACGAAACGAAAAGCAACCTATTTACTTTCTTTGGGGCCTAAAAAGGCCCACTTTGGAGAATCATAAAAGGATAACATTATGAATCATAACATGGCGAAGACAGTCCGTGTTTTTCTTTTTTCGCTGCACTACGTAGGTATAATCAAAGGGATTGGATTGATTGGTATTTTAGCACAGACAAAAAAAAATAATTAAAAAATGCTTCTCCAATGGGATTTGATACGATTAACTTAACAGTTAACTGTCCATTGTGTTATCCTGTTATGATTCTGCAAAAGTGGCCATTTTAGGCCCTCTTGTCTATTTTAGATTGTTATGTATAAATAAATGTATGTGAGCGTATAACCCGACCCTGTACTGACACGGCCGGGGAATATAACCCCAGTTCAATCTGGCACCCGTCTGATAGACCGCCTAGACAGTCATGAGGGACTGACATTGGCTTGTGCTGTTAAGGTGCTTAAGTTTGTATTATTCTCATGTTACTTTCATTGTGTGCTAACTTTTACCAAACTTTTTTACGTAGAATAAGTCCTGTAATGAGAATAAATTTTGAATTTTTGCAAGTTTTTCCATAATGGGAGTTTTCGGTGAAAATTTACGACACCAGTTGGCACCACTTTGACAAGTGGTCTTCCATTTCGAAAATGAATATAAAATATATGATGACGTTCATCATTCGATTCATTCATTCGTTCATCATTCCGTCATGACTAAAGAAAATATAGGCTCTGTGACAGATGCCTGGACCTGACGTGTCAGTGCTGCCACCTAGCGAACGTAATTTCAGAATACCCTCATTGCCAAACGTCAATTTTATTCCACGGATAAAAGATATCTGACTTTGGTAAAACCAGCCCTTAATAGAATAAACATACAGTTTCAAGTCAAACACAGCAGGGTCAGATGTTGTGCTTACCTTGGGCATGCGGGTCATGCCGCCCACTAGCAACACTTCGCCGATGTCAGCTCGCTGCACCTCGGCGTCCTGCAGGGCGCGCTGGCACGGAGTGACGGTACGCTTGATCAGGTCGCCGACTAAGGATTCCAGTTTTGAGCGTGTCATCTGTTGAAAAAATGGGTGATATTAGTAAATATTCATTTTTATCATTACCTATACTTAGTATAGAGGTATGACGAACAGGGTGTAAAGTTCACTCATCCTCCATACTGGTGACCCCGACGTGATGTTCGGGGGGTGACCCCGAACATCACGTCGGGGTCTTCAGCGTGACGTCATTATCATCACTCCCGCAAGCTTTAGCGGCGAGTCACCCAGCCAGCCAGCTCCCACGGCTTCAACGGGTATCCTGACCACCAGCATGCAGCGACCGCGCATACCTGGTCATCACCCAGTTCCTCATACCTCTATACTTAGTATTTCTCTTATCCCAATTTAAATAGGGTCGGTTTAGGTTTCCTAAGTGATGCCGTCATAACAGACGCAAAATGTCTGTTGGATGTTTGACTCGACTGTGTCAAAAGACGCTCGCTCTAGGGTCGGCCGTCTTTATGGGACCGTTTTATTTGGAAACTCTGGCTTTGGCCGTCTTAGAAGACACTTTTCTAGATTTTTTATATTCAATGTATCCATCGCTTTTTTAGTATATGGGATGTATTTTCAAAACCTATATACAACGTGTAACAGAAACCCTATAGCTATCCTTAAGCACTAAAGATAACAGCTGGTATAGAGTCATTATACTTAGTTTCAACTAAAAATAAAATACTCTAAGAATTGATACCAAATTTACGGTATCTTAGGTTTCTGAAATTCAAATCATAACAAACATGTCACCGCACTACGTAGGTCAATCACTTTACTTGCCAATATCACGATAAATCTCTTCCGTAATTCTGCGCGCCTAGTACTGTACTAGCCTACCAAACGCGGCGTCTTTGTCGGCGCGAACTGACGAGATCAAACATGCCGCCTACCGCTTTGGCGGTGCGGCGCGCCGTACCGCCAAAGCATAGGCGGCATGTGCGCGCGCGCAATACAATACCTACTTTACCGTGATGTAAAAATTAATGTGTAATTATTGATTTCCAGTTTACTCGTTAATATTAATATTAAGCCAGAAATTGCACGTAAAAACCGAGATAACAAAACTTACGTAAAATATCGAAACAAAGTTTAGGTAGGTTAACTAGTTTCATCTCTTATTAAGTTATTTATTATTATTACTTATTACCGAGAAAACAGTAAAATCTTAGTTTTGCTTAATTTAGTAAATTGACTTACATTTTTAAAGATGGGGTTCGATGTGGTGGCCTTGGTACTGTATGCACAAGGCCGCTCGCTTGTTCATAGACTCCTGAACATTGCATAGCATGTCTGGTGTGATTGTCCTGAAAGCGGCCTCAATTCGTACTTTCATTTGGTCCACTGTATCACACTGCACTGCGTACACTGCATTTTTAATGTACCCCCACAAAAAAAAGTCTAACGGGGTTAGGTCTGGGGATCGCGGAGGCCAAGCCACGCTTGTGCTACCACGCCCAACCCACTGAGGAAAACGCGCATCTAAATAATGGCGAACATCTCGAGCAAAATGTGCCGCCGGTGCACCGTCATGTTGGAAAATTAAATTATTCCTCATCACGAGATTGACATAGCTTAACACTGGTAGCACTGTGAGGACATCGTTTAATTCATTCCTCAGGAAGCTTAAATAATTTTGGCCGTTTAAGCTTTGCGGCAAGAAAACTGGTCCTACGACAACGTCTCCAATTATACCTGCCCACACGTTCAGTCGCCATTGGTGTTGAAATGACGACTCTGTCGAAGCATGCGGGTTCGTGTGAGACCAAACATGTTCATTGTGGATGTTGCTTATTCCCGCTCTCGTGAAGGATGCCTCATCGGTCCATAGTATTTTTGAACCAAAATCTGGCGAAGCTTCCGACTGGTTTCTGTACCACTCGCAGAAGGCCACGCGAGGCAAAAAATCTGCCGGTATCAGCTCCTGGGTACGACGGAAGTGGTATGGGTGCTGACCGTCATTGCTTAGCACTCGCCATACCTGCATGTGGTTAGAGGCACCCAGCGCTAATGCAGCTCGACGTGTGCTAGTGCGTGGATTGAGTTCAAAATGTTCCAGAACAGCTTCATCAAATTCTGGATCGGTAGTACTCGGGCGACCCTCTGAAGCAGGTGCGTGGAATGACCCAGTTTGGTACAGACGATGTACCATCCGGCTAAAACATGCCGACGAAGGCAGCTGTCGACGGTCAGCATCTGGCCTACCCTCAATAAAACGGTGACGGTACAGTTCTCGGGCAGCTCGCAAATTACCATGTTCTGCTCCGACACACAACATCATTTCGTAATATTCGCTATTACTTATCGACATTTTCAAACACAACAAAAAAAAAGTCAATTAGGTGTAGCCGTACTGAACTGATGCGCGTGTCACAGGGACTAGAAACGAGTGCACTAGACACGGAACAGACGTCGACTGGCGAGCAAAACAATAACAATGCTAAATAAATCTCCTATTCCCTGCTATCCTGGTACCTAAATATTATTTCGTTAAATTTAGATACCTACGAGTATAGGGTGGCTGTCAATTAGTGTCCAGTACTATTAAAAAATATTGTTCAAGGATTCAAGATTATTTTACATCTTAACCCGTGAGAAGGCGCGCTATGAGCAATTTGCTCACACAAAAATTTAAAGCAAAATTTTTTGGTGATACCGACGCCCTAACGTCTCAAGCGCCTAGGTACCTTCCTAACTATTCATCGACTCCCCCGTGACGCAACTCTCGTGCCGGTCAGTTCTGTTGCGACCGCTCAGCTAAGTTTTTGTGGAGGCCGTGTACCATCGTGCGGCAATTTGCTCATCACGCGCCCATCCGTGTAAGTATTATTTTTCCAATTAAAAAAGTATAATTGTATTTCTAGATTATATTATTTTATTTATTTATATTAAATTGGTTAATTATTACGTAAATACTCTATTGTAATATTTTAGTAATAATATTTATTGTTTTTAGCTACAACACACATGTAAAATGGGCGACCGACGTCAAGCACAAATTTGTTCGTGGCTGGAAGAGGATTCTGGTGATGAAGCATTGGATGCGGATCTTGAGAATGGAGAACATATCGTCAGATCTCAAGTTTCTAATGAAGCGATTTGTGTCGGCTCCTAGACCTATTTAGGCCAAGCGGATTCTGTTCTATATGTAGGAATAGACGGTCAAAAAAAGCATGAACTTCGTGCAAGCAATTACTCTGCACCGAACATATCACATATATGTGTTTAATGTGTTTCGAGAGGCACACTTGTCCAGATCTCATGGAAGAGTAATTTTTTTATGTTTTTGTTATGTAAGATTTTTTATTGTGATTTATATGAAGACTGTCAAAATTAGAAAATAAAAATTAGTTGATTTTTTATTTGTTTTAGAAGTTGCATTTATGTTGCATAGTTTTAATAAAAATACTTATTTTCTTATTTATTAAACCTTGTTTTATTCATATAAATCCATTATAAGTCAATAAGTACTATAAAAGTAGAAATATGAGCATTTAAAGTAGTGTGAGCAATTTGCTCGCGCGCGCCTCTCCATGTAACAAACAGAGGCGCGCCTTCTCACGGGTTAATAATTATTTCAACTAAACTCCGTTAAACTTTCAAGTAAATCTAACACACCAGAGTTACGTACCTAATTCAAATTCAAAATTGAAAAATCATTCATTTTTTTTTCACCACATCAAGCAGCGGGACGCTGAACGTGCCCCCGCGCGTGATTTTTTACCAAATTCAATAAAAACGTGCTTCCGCGCGTGGAATTCTCCGTTCCACGAACCCCGCTGCGTGACACGGTGCAGTGTGGGCCTCCCCTTAGATTCTTACTGACTAAAAACAACATTCCCGCAACCTCGGAAATTTCCGCAACCTCGGAAATTCCCGCAACTCCGGAAAATTATTAAGTAATTTCAATCCATTAAAAATCATAATTTATGGGGCCGCGTTATCTCTTTAGAAGTTGTATTTACCAGGAGTAATTGAAACTACAGGACGGCAATTGGTGCACTTACCCTACTAACCCATTAGGTTTACACACACTAAGATGCTTACATTGTGTGTGTAACGACGTAATCAGGGTTCTGTGAGCAAACAATTTTCAATTCGGCAATAACAATTCCTAACTCATGCGGTCCTAGTACTTTTATTAATTTCTTTCCACAGTTAGATGCAGTTTTGCGACATTTTTTATTGACTTCGTTTGAATTATACTAAAGACTAAACGTGCTCAAACCAATAAAACCCATGTACTATTGATAAAGCACCGACAGACCGTGAACTTCCGATAATTCTTTCGGTTAGTCCTACAGACAAAAATAATGCGGGCGTGCTATTATTTTGTAATAAAAAAATAGTATTAACTTGTTGTTAATAGTTTTCGACAAATTATTAAAAAAAAAAACCTTATTTTTAAAATATGAACGGAACCGTGCAACCGAACTGTGATTTTATTTGTACTAGGAGAAGCATCAATACCGAAGAGGTGAATTGAAATGATGTTTTGGGTTCAGTTGGACAAAAATTCTTGTTCTAAATCCTTTTTCTATTCTAAGTTTTAATGGCAAATAATAATGTTTATTTAAGCAATTAATTCTTGGTAGGATACACGTAGGTAAGGATTCGATTTTTTATGATCAATTCAATGGTACGAGCTGACGATTTTTCGAAACAATTCGTTTTAATGCGATCTTCAAGCAAATCGATTCAATAGTAAGGTGAATCGAATCTCCTGGATCGTATGTGTAAAAATTATTATGATAAGGGCTCATAATAGTTCAAGTTCATGTTTGCCCAAAGTATTATGCTGACAATCCTAAACAGCGAATAGGTAGGTTTATTTATTTCAAACAAGATCAATTACATACATAATTATGCCGACACTTTTTAGCTTGTCCGCATTATTTAAGGCTCGTACACACAGGCGCGACGCGACACGCGACACAAAGGCACCGCAAGTCGCGCAACGAGCGGTTCTTTGTGTCGCGCGCGATTCGCGTCGCGCGTCGCTCCTGTTTGCAGGAGCCTTTATGTTAGCACTAAGCGCAGATTGAAACATTTGATTTTAACCGACTACATCTGTACCATCTGAATGAAAGTCATTTAATTACGCTGGAAAGGTTATCAATTATTAATATTATTGATTAAAAGTTTAGACGTACCTACCTGACTGGCAACTGTAAATAATGTCACAAAATAAAGGTGTGTTAAATGTTGTTTAAATTTTTTTTGATTACGATTTTTGTTGAATTTTTAGTAGATCGATTCAAGAGCACGGGATTCGTTCTGTGAATCGATTAAAAAATCGATTTAAAGCAAAACATCGTTTATCCTTATGGCCACCAAAATAAAAGGATAGGAATAACGTTGGGAAATTCAATACAGGAATATTGTTTTTTAATTAGGTATTTATTGTGTTGTAGGTACGATGGTAAGGTGGGGTGGGTGGAAGATTACTATTTACTATGTAGATAATAATTATCTACAAAGTAATCTTCTACAAAAGGACAACTACATAAAAAACCAACAAGTGTGTAAATAATACGTGACAGTGCAAACAGGTACCTAAATATTATTTCGTAAAATTTTAATACCTAGACCAAAATCAAAGTTTAGGAAAAGTCAGTAATAATATTTTGTAAACAAAAAATAAACATGCGGAACCTTTTATTCATTTTATTCAGAAATACCAGGAGTAAGAGGTTTATTTTTACTCACAAATGGTTCACTGACACCGATCAGCTGATTTAGTGCTAGTGATGTGTTTATGTCAATTTGAAAAGTTCGGTTTCTGGTATCAATGTATTAAAAATTCTCATAAGTTCTGAACATGTAGATATAGGATTAAAAAACCCTTCCAATATCGTTTGATATCATCCAAAGAAGCCGTGCCTTTGGTATGTATATACCCTTTCCGTTACACGTTGTATACGTCTCCATAAACTCTACCTATCCAAGTCCATTGCCAGACATAACCCTCTTCCAAAGAGTGCCAATAAAAACGTGTATTGGTACACAAACATTTCATCAGCTATGTTCATGTCCCATGTAATGGGGATTGTCCAAAATTTCTAACCATTATATTTTATTTTATTTTTTGTAAATTTAGAGCATTTTGAGAAACTAATTTGAATATTTTGATGATTGGCTCAATAGTTATTTTAATAAAAATTATTTAATTATTTTAAGTTTTTAAGGTAGGTGACGTCATCCAGTAGCATAAAGATTAAGTGCCGTTGCCTTACTAGTACATTATTAAAAATTTTAATCTGTCAACACAACGTCAACAATGTCCCATCTGTCAGTGTCAATAGGCCGAATAGACGTCTTAAATAATCGAATCCTAGCTTAGCGTATTTATTTACAAATGGTTTTTTTATGTGTAAGTTTCCTCCAAGGAATATACTACTCTCTATCGTCACTAGAACAATCGACGCGGCGACTTAGGAATAGAATAATAACGCACGCGGCGACATTATTACTATTATTGCTGCAAGTTGGAACAAAGCACTTCGTGTATTCCATAACTCTTCCAGTATATTAAATATTGTCGAGTGTTGAAATAATGTATGTAATGTAATAATGAGATTTATAAACAAGAATGTTTATATTTTTGACATATTTACAATAATTTGACATTTGACAGATTGTAGACAATACTTGCCTCTTACTTTTTATTTTCTGAGGCAACGATACAAAACTGTACAGCCAGTCGTACGTAATTTGAAGGGCAAAGGTCAATCGTATTTTATCAAAAATATCAATAACATATGAATATTTTTCAAAATTAATTAGTCCGTAATGATCAGTAACGCTATTCCTCGAAATGGTTTTTCAATTACAACATTTAAAAAAATATGAACAATGCCCATTGGAGGTAAAGTTTTTCCATATACAGATATTCTATTTCACGAAGTCCGTTCGGCTTTGATTGTAGTAGTGACGTATCCCGACAAGCGCGCTCCCACAGCGGCTGCCCCTTGCTGCCGTCGCATGAGGCTATTTCCGCGAATGTGTACCGTTTTACTTCACCCATTGTTGAGTCTCTGTTGATCACAATGTGCATGTGCACGCTTGGCAACATTCATAGCCAAACGGACGTCGTGACATAGAACATCTGTACCAGACTAAAATCCAAACTTTAGGCGTTATTGAGAATTTACTAATTATATATTAAGGGGCTTACAGGACCTAAATCGACTACAGTAAACAAACCCAGAAAAATATATGATATTCTTCAAGATATATGATGCTAGGTAGATAGTGTGTTGAAAACATAATACAAATAATTTGATACATTAGAAAAAAATCATGAAGATACCTCTAAAAAGTTTCTTTTTACAATATAAACCATACTAATATACATACAATCATTCTGTTTTTTTGTCAGATTATTCTACAAGCAATATACTAAAATACTAGTGTTTTAGTTTTTTGGTCCAAACAATAGATTTTTTGTAATTAAATAATTGCTTCATATTTTGCAATAAATTACCAGCGTTGTGTCATAGCGCGTCTCTTTCTTTTCTATGCAGTCCGACAGTGACCGCGCTTTAGGTCGTGTAAGCCCCTTAACACTGCTCAACTCGGGAATCGAACCCCCAAAACCTTTCAGCAATCACGCTTACGACCGTTAGACCAATGAGGCAATACCGTTACGTTATCTCGTAGATAAATGTGTGTGAGCGTATAACCCGACCCTGTACTGACACGGCCGGGGAATATAACCCCAGTTCAATCTGGCACCCGTCTGATAGACCGCCTAGACAGCCATGAGGAACTGACATCGGCTTGTGCTGTTAAGGTGCTTACTAGTCAGCTATAGGGCTGACCGCTTAACTCAAACTCAAAGATATTAACTCACTTAAATCAATCGACAATTTCAAAATCCCGGGATTTCAGAGGCATATCCATGTTAACAGTGTTTACGGTCATTCACCCCAAACAGCTCTAACTACTCCGACCACTGGACATAACGCATATCTACTATACTTAATGGGTTCTCCTTACCTTAAGGTTCATGTGCTTAGGTCCAGAAGCGTCCATGGTCAGGTACGGTAGGTTGATGTCCGTCTGCAGGGAGCCGGACAGCTCGATCTTGGCCTTCTCAGCGGCCTCCTTCAGACGCTGCATGGCCATCGCGTCCTTACGGATGTCCAGGCCTTGCTGTAATAGGAAATTTATGTTTAGATATGCAAGTCTTTTTTGTTGGAAACATTACCGTCCATTTACTTCGCTACAATCGGGTGATAAGTGATAATATTTGATAAATGAGACGTAGAATAGAATAAAATAGAATACTCTTTATTATGTACACCATATAAATTACAGACATAAATATAGAAACTGTACAAAGGGTGACACAATGGGCGGTCTTATCGTGGGCGTATTATATGCCTTGAAAGGTGCGAGATTTTTAATTAGAAGTAAACAAAAAAACAAAGCCAAGCAAACTTAGATTGGGCTTTCTTGCTTTTGCTTGAAATTATTCAAAATTTACACGCAGACCTTGAAATGAGACAGAACACAGTATAAGTACTATTACTATGAAATAGCGAATTAGCCAAAGGACATCTGCACTGCAGCCGATAAAGATAACGCTTTGGAAGTGGCGAAGTTTTGGCCCAACAAAATTTGAGAAGAAGAAGACTGTTTTTGGTATGTTTTTCTGGTTATTAAACACAAGTGACTCATTTTTGGGTCAGCTTAAAATATAATGTGCCGCGGTTTCTAGGAAAGCGGCGTGCAAGGGGCACGCGACTAGCTGGTACCGCGACTACTCTCGCACCGCTGCAAAAGTGTACCGCGCACTGGCGCGGACACCGATCGGCGGTGCTTATATTAAGACTAAGTTTGATTTAAGGCATATTTCTACTTTTTGACCGCCATTGACTATACAAAAGTACGAAAAACTACTTCGCACTGATAAAATAACTCCTAGAAAAGATACTGTTTCGTATTAAGGTCAAATGGTAATGGCTACATGGTTATTAGTTCTACTAATAAGCGTATGACCATGAGCGAAACAAGTGATCAGTCTCTGTACCACCATAATTCACTTGGTTATTTATTTATTTATTATTAACTTTATGCACAACTGTACAAGGGTGGACTTAATGACTTGGGGCATTTCTACCAGTCTACCATAGGGTGATGCAGAGACAATACACAGTAGGTGCAATAACAGAAAACAAATTAGAAAATATTTATAGCTAAAATATAAGAATAAATACATAAATAAAAACGGTTATGTGGCCACTTATTCATAGATACTTTCAGAATTTTAATTATTTAATACCAGATTAAGTATTCTGAAAACTATAGTCTGACCTTCGAGAGAAAGCGTTCTTAACACTTGTCAGTTTCATACAAACGATTAATTTAGCTACTTATAGTATAAATAACGCTGAAAGATTACAATAATAAAACTTTCTTACATAAAAAAAATCGACTTTTTATTTTTCACTTTTTAGTTGTACCGACCTACTCCAAACAAATTCATATAACACTACTTGCTATGTGAATATCAGTGACAGGAAGCTATTGAACACATCTGCCTACCCCTTTAAAGGGTATAGGCGTGATGGTATTTTGTGTGATTGCGTAAACAATGCATACATATGCTATAGCAGCAATCGCGGTTGATTTGCTGGCCATCTATTGAAGAGTTCCGTTGTCTGTCTCCGAAACTCATCATCAGATCTTTACGAAATTTAAATGGGACTATTTCGGAAAGAAGCTCTTACCAACAAAAAAAATATTTACAATGGAGTTATGCCCGCCCGAACATACATAAAAAATAAATAAAAATAGAAACATCCGTATTGAGAACCTCCTCCTTTTTAGAAGTCGGTTAAAAACATGTACTCACGTCACGTTTAAACTCGTCCACCAAGAAGTTGACGATGACATTGTCGAAGTCCTCTCCACCGAGCAAGGTGTCTCCGTTGGTGCTCTTCACTTCGAACACGCCCTTCTGAATCTCAAGCACGGAGATATCGAAGGTACCGCCTCCCAAGTCGTATACGGCGATGCTGGAGAGAAATGGTGGGGTATTATTTTTTGTTTGAAGTTTTTCCGAACAGTTTTTAAAGGTCGAAGTGGGTTTTCTGAAATGACGTCCACTAGGTGGCAGCACTGAGACGTCAGGTCCGGGCACCTGAAAAAAGTGTCTACGTGCCTATATTTTCTATAGTCGTGACTGAATGTTGAACGAATGAATAAAGCGAATGATGAACGTCAGGGCCGTCTTAACCATAATATTCGGCACCGGGGTGCAAAAATCAGCTTGCGCCCCTCTTACAACAAAAAAATCAGTTAGGTGCCCAAGTTGTCACCTATTTAGTTCATTAACTCCGAACTGGCTAACAACTGGCAAAAGTTGTTTTAGTAGCAAAGGTTCTACTTGAAAAGCTCTTTTTCTTTTATTATTAAATGTACCTAGCTTATATAAGAGGCTTGCACATCGCAAGTCGCAAAGCCAATATGTCTAAAGCTGCATGCTGTATATAAACAATATTAAACTAGCTAAAAGCAGAGCTTTGTGAGGGCTCGCGTCGTTTTTCTGCGTGGTAATAATCTTTAAGGCAGTTTTTTAAAATATTTTTATATAATATAAATTATTATTTTTTTTACTGATAACACATCTACATATAAATAGAAATTATTATGTTAAAGCACAAATCAATAGGCGTAATAGTTTTTCCGTAAAGTGTACCACAAAATGCTCAGGTTGTGGGATATTGCAGGATAATACAACAATACAATGACAATATCGGTGCCTACATTTTTAAAGGTGTATTCATATTTGTTCAGTAATTTTTAAAAGTGATTATGATTACGCATAGTATGTGTAAGGCGATTGGCTTGCGCCCCTAAAACCCTGCGCCCGGGTGCCACGCACCCCTTGCACCCCCGGGTAAAGACGGCCCTGATGAACGTCATCATATTTTATATTAATAAATCTCTTAAGTGGGGCGCCACTGACGCGTGCACTCCGCACTCTCAACCTCATAGCTAGTGACACGGACCTATTCTGTTGTTCTTTGAGTGAGTTCACAAAGAATGTATTGTTTGTAATAAGTTACAAAATTTAATTATAATTAGGAGTTAGTAATAAGTTAGGATAAGAGTTTAGACAAATGTACACTATCGCAATAGGTTTCCCTGTAAGGATAGATGTAAGTTGGAAAATAAATAAATAAATAAAACTGGCACTCCGGTAGTGCCGACAGAAGTGAAAACTTGAACAATTACGAGTGTATTTTGTGAATCGTCTTATAAACAAAACACGCGTGTTAAGGTGTGTTCCTTATTTTATAGGGTTTTTTGCAAATCAGGTATGATGACCAAACTACCAAAGTGACTGGTTTATTCTTCTCGTGAAAGGAATTTATTCAGATTTACAAATAAGCACACAGGATAGACTTCAGTTCGTGGTGTTGGTCGCGGCAGTGGTAAGAGAAGCAAGCCGCTCGCATGGAGCTCGTCGTCAGTTATATATCCGTGGTTCAGCGCCATCTCGTCGTTGTTGGATGAACTACGTAGTTAGTACGCGAGGCCCTCGTAGTTCTTCCCGATGTGCATAGATGGCGCTGTCCTCAACAACGCGCGTCTTACGTTTTACGTCTTACGAATTTTCGATCAGGGTCACGTGACCTGACGCGAATTTAGAAGTTTTTACCCATTCCAAAAAAAGTACACAGCGCCGCTAAAGAAGTTTTCACTTCAAAAATTGTCGAAATGGAAGACCTCCTGTCAAAGTGGCGCCAACTGGTGGCGTGAATTCATTCATTGACGAAACTTCAAAGACGTGACGGATATTGATATAAAACGCTGATGAAGCAAAAACAAAATATGGACAACCATTATTTATAATTATTCCACTTCTAAACAAATTGACATCATCAGTGGTTCCTGAAATAAGCGGTGATAGACAGAATTGGCACCATAAGGATTCTCAGATTTTAATTAAACCTTGTTTATGAGTTATATGAAGAACACTGATTATAAACAGAGAGAAAATAATAATGTGCCGCGGTTTCTAGGAAAGCGGCGTGCAAGGGGCACGCGACTAGCTGGTACCGCGACTACTCTCGCACCGCTGCAAAAGTGTACCGCGCACTGGCGCGGACACCGATCGGCGGTGCTTTATTTTTGAATTATTTATCCAAAAGGCGTTCCATTTTGGAACCTTATTATGTATCATTTTCCTTGCTTTGTTTTTCTTAAAGTTTGTGCATCTTTGACTCAGCAGCAGTAGCTACTTGGAATTATCACTACATAGTATAAAACAAAGTCGCTTTCTCTGTCCCTATGTCCCTTTGTCCCTTTGTATGCTTAAATCTTTGAAACTACAAAACGGATTTTGATGCGGTTTTTTTTAATAGATAGAGTGATTCATGAGGAAGGTTTATATGTATAATAACATCTGGTTGCGCGGGAAAGCAAAATAAGACAACAAAATCTACTTGGAAAATAATGAAACGGGAAAAATAAAATTCGGGAACACAAGTTCAAAGGGATTTTTTCCGTTGCTAGGGTCACCAATAATAAGAAACCATTCGAACGTAAGTCTACCGTCGCGTACGCCAGCACCTCTGGTCCCGAGAAAACAACATGTGGTCTATGCAGTGAGCAACATGAGTACATTTATAAATGTAAGATATTTAATAGTTATAACCCTGATCAGCGTTTTAATTTCGTAAAAACTAACAATTTGTGCATAAATTGTTTAAGTAGTGGTCATCGTGTTTCCGCGTGCGAGTCAACATCTAGATGTAAAAGGTGCCACCGCAAGCACCATACATTATTGTGCTTTGGGACCCAGCAAGCCGCGTCTGCTACCGTTGCCAATGCGGCACCTAGTGACGCTAACGCTGCCTCCGCTCGCGATGACGTCGCGCTGTGTGCGTTATCAGCTAATAATAATGAGGTTGACCATTTATCTCGATGCCCCACGACGGTTTTGATTGCAACTGCGCGTATTATTGTCGTGGATTCTCATGGCAATAAGCACATTATTCGTGCATTGTTAGACAGCGCTTCTCAAAGTAACTTCATCACGCGTGAGTGTTGTCAACGCTTAGGTTTGAACATAAATAATCGACCTACTTGTTCCGCCGTGAAAGGAATAGGCGGTTCAAGTAAAACAATTCAGGGTTCCGTAGAATTTAAATTTCATTCTCGCTTTGATCGTAACATAAATTATAGTGTCGACTCTTTGGTAGTAGATAAAATTACTGAACATCTACCAACTGCCACGGTTAATTCTTCACTCTTGTCTAACTTCAAAAACTTGCCGTTGGCAGACGACACATATTTTTCGCCAGGCCCGATTCAAGTATTGATCGGTGCTTCGATTTACCCACACTTACTCTTGTCGAATAAGGTTCGAGGACAGCCGTCATATGTATCACCGCTTGCTTTAGAAACTGTCCTTGGCTATGTTATAGTAGGTGACGCGCCGGTCCGTGTTGATAGCAACTCGACCGTTTCATATTGTTGTACCGCGGACCCGTTGGACTCTGCGGTTCGGAAATTTTGGGAATTGGAGGAGGTGGATGTTCCCCCTGTAGTCAGCTCGGATGACAGGGAGTGTGAGGAGTTTTACACACGCACCACTACCAGAGATAGTGACGGTCGATACGTGGTAGCTCTGCCTTTCAAGGGTGATGTCGAATCCCTTGGTAACTCACGCCAAGCAAGTGAACGTCGGTTTCACTGCTTGGAACGGAAGATGCAAGCTTCTCCACAATTAAAGGTCGCGTATGATAGCGTCATCCTCGAATATTTAGAAAAGGGTTATATTTCACCTGCAAATTCAGATTCTTCAGAAATTTCGTATTTTATTCCGCATCATGGGGTGATCAGGGATGATAAGGTCACAACCAAACTTCGTGTCGTTCTCGACGGTAGTTGCAAGACTACCTCCCGCATTTCGCTTAATGACCTCTTGTACGGTGGGCAAAACCTGCAAGGGAGTTTGTTTAATATTATCGTTGGTTTTCGTTTGTTTTCGATTGCACTCTCCGCAGACATTCGGCAGATGTTTCTTAGCATTGGAATAAGAGAATCTGATCGGCGTTTCCAACGCATTTTGTATCGCTTTTCCCCGCAAGAACCTTTACAGGTTTATGAATTTAATCGTGTTGTTTTCGGGCTTAAGTCTAGCCCCTTCCATGCGCTGCGAACTATTAGGCAGCTGGCAGAGGATGAGGGTAACTCCTACCCTCAAGCTAAAAATATCGTCACTTCAGGGTTTTACATGGATGATTTCGTCCATTCTGTCCTCACGGAAGACCAGGGTGTTTCTACCGCCTCGGAGATGATAGGTCTCATGAAAGCTGGTCAATTTGAATTGGTTAAATGGACAAGCAACTCCCAAGCCGTTTTAGACTCGATTCCACCCTCGCATCGTCTGCTAGCTGTCAAAGAATTCGACGAATCCGACCAGCAGAAAGTACTGGGCTTGTGTTGGTCGCCTACGTCAGATCACTTCAGCATGAGAGTCAATACTCCCGTACAAAATTGCACTAAACGTACAATATTATCGTGTGTCGCTAAATTATGGGACGTCATGGGATTTGTCGCACCTGTCGTCCTGTACGCTAAACTTCTTATCAAGCAGCTTTGGCTGCGTGATTGTGACTGGGATGATACCCCACCTGAGGATATAGTCAGGCTGTGGACTCGCTTCAAGGAAGAGCTCCCGTTGCTCTGTAATATAAAAATCCCACGTCACGTTGGTATCGTCGCCGATAGTGTAGTCACTATCTTGGCTTTCGCAGACGCCAGTGAGAAGGCATACGGGGGAGTGATTTACTTCCACGTCCAAAATAGCGATAGCAATATTGTTCACTTGCTAACCGCTAAGTCGAAGGTCTCACCTAAGAAAGTCGTTTCTCTCGCTCGTCTGGAGCTTTGTGCTATTCTTGTACTAGCTCAACTTATAAAAAATGTCATAGTCGCTTGTCAGCCCCGCATTGTTTTTCGTAACATATTCGCATTTTCGGATTCGACAGTCGCGCTCTGTTGGGCACATTCGTCGCCCCATCGGTGGAACACCTTTGTGGCCAACAGAGTGTCGAAAATACAAAGCGACTTGTCGCCACAAAATTTGTATCACGTGTCCGGTACGGACAATCCCGCAGATTGTCTGTCACGTGGTCTTACGCCTTCTCAAATTATTGACCACCCGCTTTGGTTCAGTGGTCCTCCGTGGGCCCATTTGGACGTCTCACAGTGGCCTGTCGTTCCCTTCACTCCTTCGTCGGTGCCTGAAGCACCCGAAGAGAAGAAGCTTTCGTTGCTATCCGCTGTACCAAATGAAAGATCACCTATTCTTTCTTTGGTCGATCGCATATCGTCCTGGAGTAAATTACTTCGAGTAGTAATTTACGTTTGTCGTTTTGTCAGGTTGTTACCTGTTAGATATCGCATGTCAGCGTCGGATTACGACTTCGCTGAATCACTCGTTCTTCGTGAGCTTCAACGCCTTTATTTCTCCACTGAGATTGCTAGACTCGAGGAAGGCAAGGATTGTAGTCCTGCTTTACGACACTTAAAGCCGTTTCTTAAGGACGGACTCATTAGAGTCGGAGGCCGTTTAAGAAACTCGGATTTAAGTTATGAAGGGAAATATCCCATTTTGCTTCCAAGCAAGGATCCCATTTTGAATTTGCTCGTCGAATACCATCATAAATTAAACTGTCACGCAGGTCCCGACCTGCTGATGTCACTCTTGCGTCAGAGGTATTGGATACTTTCTGCTCGTAATTTAATTAGGAATAGAATCCATAAATGCATTCCTTGCTTTCGCCTTCGTCCTAAGGCAAGTTTCCCTGAAATGGCGGATCATCGCTCTTGTCGTGTCGTCCCATCCGCTAAGCCGTTCGTTCACACGGGCACGGACTATGCCGGACCGTTTAGGGTTACCATGTCTCGCGGTCGAGGTGTTCGCTCCACCAAAGCCTATGTGTGTTTGTTCGTTTGCATGACTACACGCGCCGTGCACATTGAACTTGTTGGTGACCTTAGCACAGCTAATTTTATGGGCGCTTTCAAGCGGTTCTTGTCAAGGCGTGGCCCGGTGAGTAGGATTTATTCGGATAACGGGACAAATTACATAGGTGCTAAACGCAAACTTTCGGAACTTCACGAATTTCTATGTTCAAAATACCATAATACTGAATTTGGTCACATGCTAGCTGAGAGTCGCATAGATTGGTCACTCAATGTCCCGACTGCTAGTCACTTTGGGGGCAATTGGGAAGCTAATATTAAAAGTCTAAAGGCGCACTTGTATCGAGTCATAGGTGACACTATTCTCTCATTCGAAGAATTGAGTACCGTCCTTACCCAAGTCGAATCGGTAATGAACACTAGGCCTCTTTGCAGGACACTCTCTAGTGATCCTTCGGAACCGTTAGCTTTAACTCCAGCGCACTTTTTGAATCTCACGCCTTTAAGATATTTGCCTGCCGAGGAAATAGACGAGAGAACTACTGTCGCTAGACATGAATTGTTAGACAGACTGGTACAGTCGTTTTGGAAGCGCTGGAGGAGTGGTTACCTCCACACCTTACAATCGCGTCGCAAATGGAACACGCCGGTCGATCCGGTCGATGTCGGTACGGTCGTGATTCTTATAACTGATAATTCGCCTCCACTACACTGGCCGTTGGGTGTCGTGGAGGAAGTTTTCCCGGACTCTACAGGAGTCACTCGCGTCGTTCGGGTTAAGACGACAACGGGCTCTTACTTGCGCCCCGTCGTTCGTCTTTGTCCGTTACCTAACCAATAGATTAGGCAATTTCGTAATTTATGTTAGCTTAGCGTTAGTAATTAGGTACTTAGTTTATCGTTTAGTTTAGTTTCGTAAATTAGCTTCAATTCTTGAAGGCATCGCTTCAAGCCCGGGGGGATGGTTGCGCTCATTTTAAATCACAGATTAAATTTAATTATTTGGCAACATTACGAATTGGTTGGTAATACATTCCTATCTCCCATCCCTTCCTTGCACGGAACCTATCGTACTCGTGAAAGCGAGATGGCAAACGTACGGCGGAAGTGATCCGTCATTGGACATTTTACAAGACTTTTGTTCGTTGGCTATGAACTTGTGTGTCGAGAACATTGCGTTCCTAAGAAAAATTGAAAATTAGTGAAACTTGGTGTTTTGTGCGTGAAAACCGCTGTGAATCTTGCTGAGGAGCTGCCGACGAAGAAATCAAGGTACCGTGCACCCCTCTAAACCTTAAAAATAGACCGATTTCATCCTGTGTCTCCACGCGGTCTAACAACGTCCCGTTTCATTATTTTCCAAGTAGATTTTGTTGTCTTATTTTGCTTTCCCGCGCAACCATTGATCCGGCTCGAAGGACCAATGGTTGCGCGGGAAAGCAAAATAAGACAGCAAAATCTACTTGGAAAATAATGAAACGGGACGTTGTTAGACCGCGTGGAGACACAGGATGAAATCGGTCTATTTTTAAGGTTTAGAGGGGTGCACGGTACCTTGATTTCTTCGTCGGCAGCTCCTCAGCAAGATTCACAGCGGTTTTCACGCACAAAACGCCAAGTTTCACTAATTTTCAATTTTTCTTAGGAACGCAATGTTCTCGACACACAAGTTCATAGCCAACGAACAAAAGTCTTGTAAAATGTCCAATGACGGATCACTTCCGCCGTACGTTTGCCATCTCGCTTTCACGAGTACGATAGGTTCCGTGCAAGGAAGGGATGGGAGATAGGAATGTATTACCAACCAATTCGTAATGTTGCCAAATAATTAAATTTAATCTGTGATTTAAAATGAGCGCAACCATCCCATTTGGTCCTTCGAGCCGGATGGGATGGTTGCGCTCATTTTAAATCACAGATTAAATAGTGGAGAAGTACTGTTATTTTTGAGGTTTCTAATGTGATGTCGTAAATAATTACATTTTTTCCGCTTACATTGCAAACGCAGGCTGAACCCTACGAGTTTTATCAAAATAATGTACTAAGTATTGTACACATTGAAAAGGTCTACAGAAAAGTCCGTGATGGTATATGTCTATCTCTTATGGATAACCCACAATAACTTTTTTTTGTCATTTACTTTTTACGACAAATAATGGCTAATTTTCGAAGCGATTTTAACCAATACAGCATTAATCCTTAACCAATTAAATACCTTGAATACATTGTTCATTTAATATAGATCTATATGGCCCTTTACACCGTATGATTTAAGTGAAAATTTTCGAAGATATTACAGATTTAAAAATTGCGGGACGTCGCGTTTGCGGCGGTACCGGCCGGCCGCCCGGTGCGGCAAGAGCGTGCCTATAAAAAAGCCGGAGCGGGCCGCTATGTTTTTATACATATACTTACAACGTTCACAGTTTTTCTGTAGTATTTAGTATCAGCATTGCACCCGTGCGAAGCCGGGGCGGGTCGCTAGTGATTTATAAAGTCATAATTTCATTTTTTAATTTTATTTCATCATCATTATTTCAGGCGAAAGACGACCACTGCTGGACATAGGCCTCCCCCAAGCACCTCCAATGAGGGTATTCTGAAATGACGTTCGCTAGGTGGCAGCACTGACACGTCAGGTCCAGGCATCTGTCAAAGAGCCTACATTTTCTTTAGTCATGACGGAATGATGAACGAATGAATGAATCGAATGATGAACGTCATCATATATTTTATATTCATTGTCGAAATGGAAGACCTCTTGTTAAAGTGGTGCCAACTGGTGTCGTAAATTTTCACGAAAATCCCGATTCGACCGGTTCTGTGCTTCTCGCATCCAATGGGTTCCTGAGGCCTTCACAAGATCGTCGGACCACCTTGTGGAAGGCCTTCCAACGCTACGTCTTCCGGTTTTATTTCATAATTTTATAATTTTTTTTTCGTTCTATTATGTTCTCAAAATCAAACCATTTATTTCAAATCAACCATTTAGGCTACAGTCTCTTTATCACTTTTTACATTGTCAAATATTCTGTGATTTAGCCAAAATGTTGCCCATTCTAAAACGTAGATCTCTATGGAGAAGAACGGGCAAGAAACTCCAAAGACAACTTACAACTCCAACAACATTTAAATCAAGATATTTCGTTTTAACATATCAGCCATACCTGTGAAGTTTCGCCAGCTAATTTAACTTGACCCTGAATAGATGATGTTATGTGGTTGTTACAAACTTACATCAGCACGTTAACTGCGTAACACACTTTCTATCACTACCTGAATCATTTTGTAGGATATTACTAATCCATTGGTTCAATGAAATCTTAATTATTATAGGCTATTACACTATTGACAGCTTTATTAATGATGATTCACTTGCTGATTGACATGTGTATTATTACCAGAGATCGGAATTGGGTGTGTGAAAATACCTAAAGTTTGCAGCGGGACATAATATGGAGTTGTTACAACCACTTAAGTTAAACCGGTTTTGGATTTTACCGGTTTAGTTTCGGTTTTTATGTTGTACATGTTCCTTACCTTTGAAATACCGAACTATAAACAATTACAAGCTGCTAATACAGTTCTAAATTAATTTTTGTTTTGGTGAATGTGGTGTGTCAAGTCTCATCTTTCGTGGCAGATGAGACTTGACACACCACGTGGTTTGACATGCGTACACGATTTTAGGTATCTTTAGCGGTATGAGGTCTGAGTGCGGGAGGGACCGGACGACATAGGGGCGGCGGAAAGAGCGGGGGAGGCGGGGCCAAGTCTCATCTTTCGTGGCACGCATTGTAAAGATATCATGGCACTTACATTTTGTCGTCAGTCTTGTCCATGCCGTAAGCGAGGGCGGCTGCAGTCGGTTCGTTGATCACTCTCAACACGTTCAAACCAGAGATTTGACCTGTTAACAACATGTTAATGTTAAAAAGATTGCCGTCTCATTACAAAGCAAGTTCTAACTTTAGCTCAAACTTAAACCCTCGAGCCAGTTTTTATATTTCGAACCTTTTTTCTTATTGAAATAAAGTTCCTTATACGAAATTGTCAACTTAAGGCTCGGTTTAAAATTCAGTTTTTATATTTAAAACTTTTAACATTATAGGACTAATGTTCGGAGTTAAAAAAAAAAGCTGGCCAAGTGCAAGTCAGACTCGCACACGAAGAGTTCCATACCACAAGGCAAAAACGCCGAAAAAGAAAACACGTTTGTTGTACATATTTCATATTTATTTTATTCTGTTTTTAGTATTTGTTGTTAGAGCGGCAACAGAAATACATCATCTGTGAAAACTTCAACTGTCTAGCTATCACGGTTCATGAGATACAGACTGGTGACAGACAGACAGACAGTGGAGTCTTAGTAATAAGGTCTCGTTGTTACCTTTTGGGTACGGAAAACTAAAAATAGCTTGATGGTTTTTAAAGTTTGGTCGAAGGTTATATTTTATTTGGTAACAAGCCTAGTATTTTTTCATCAGTGTAAGTCAAGGAAATTAATAAAAAAACTTAATGGAAGGTAATGTCCCACGGTTTCTAGGAAAGCGGCGTGCAAGTGGCACGCGACTAGCTGGTACCGCGACTACTCTCGCACCGCTGCAAAAGTGTACCGCGCACTGGCGCGGACACCGATCGGCGGTGCTTAAAACTTACTAATCCCCAGTTTCTGAGGCTCTTAGGTAAACTCTGGATTAAGGGGCCGGCGGAGCATGCATAGTTCATACAAACGTAATACCAAAATAATTTGTAAATCAAACATTTATTCTTAATGTTGTGTGTATTTATTCCGATTGGATTACAGAATATCTAGGTTCTTAAACATATATTTTGAATGGACACTGATTTAAAGACTGAAGAGTTATGAGAAAAATAAGTTTTCTATAGAAATTTGAAATTCCTCATTCTCGTCTTTATTTAAGATTCCTTTAAAAATACATATTTGGGAACCTAGATATTCTGTAATCCAATAGGAAAAAATACACACTACCTTTAGAATATGTGTTTGATTTACAAATAATTTTTGTTTTACGTTTGTATGAACTACGCATTAGCATGCGTAGTACAAAACGCCCCTTAATAACTTTTGATACGACAAAGTTATCAATTTAAACGAAAAATATCTGAACCGAGTTTTCAGAATGTGTCAAGCATAAGTGTACCTATTTGGCATAAAGGTACATTGTCAAAAATAAATGCCGAGCCGAGCCGAACCGAACATGATTCAGCGAGGGTAGATGCCAATCGGAGTTTGCTGATTGAACATGTGTAGAAATTGCTTGTCTAATCTAAACCGACCCGAACAAGACTGTAGCAAAACTTTACACATTTTGGCCTAAAAAGGAACCATATCTAGGTTTTTTATGTTTTTAACCATTGTTGTGGTGATCTTTTGCAACACATATCTAATGCTTCCTGTATGTTACAGTCTTGTAGCGGTATCTACAACGAAACATGAGAACAACGCGTCATACTGACGTCACGCAAAAAGCCTGCATCTCGCAAGCAGAGTTTACCGCACAACTATCATAATTATATACAACGGCCCGACATGAATCATCGGGCAGTTGCCCGCCAGAGGCTAAGAACTCACGGAGCGATTTTCGCCCGCGTCCGCTGCGGTTGCGGGCCCGCAGCTTCTGTAGAATGCAAATATTTATATAAAAATTTAAAGCACATTTCACGACGCGTTTTACGCCCGCGGTGTACGCGGTTGTATGCGGCTCCCGCTGTACCGGCGGGCAACTAGTAGAATCGCGCGGGCCGCGGTTACCCGCAGCCTCGGCGGGTGGCGCCCGCGCGCTTTGCGATCGGTTGGCGGGCGACCGCGGGGGCCGGCGAGCGGCGCGGCGGGACCTCAACTGATCGTTAACCGCCCGTCTTGCAATCTTGCGATCATCGCCCGCCACGTTTGCGGGCGATGATCGCAACCGCGGCGGCCGCGTAACCGCGCGAATAACCGGTCTCGTGAGTTTTGAAATAAAACCGCAGATCCACGACCGCGGCGGTTGCGAGCGAAAATCGCTCCGTGAGTTCTTAGCCAGACACAACACCCGTCTGGTCGGAGGATCCTCCCTTTTCTATGGAGTATGAGTGAACTTTACACCCTGATCCTCATACCTCTATAATCCAATAACCTAGTTTTAATTAAAGATGTTACCACATACCTGCATCCTTGGTAGCCTGTCTCTGTGAGTCGTTGAAGTAAGCCGGCACGGTGATAACAGCGTTCTTGACGGAAGTGTTCAGGTAGGCTTCAGCTGTCTCCTTCATCTTCACCAGAACAAACGCTCCAATTTGTGATGGAGAGTACACTTTACCGTCACTGCCTGTAGGACAAAATAATGGAATTTAGTATATTTTATGACAAATTCGACCAAGGGTTTCCGGTCATTCGTATATCTTTGACAGTCGTTACGGGTAGTCAGAAGCCCCGAAAGTTTGACAGTCTTACTATGGGGGTATTGTGGTAGCGAGTAACGGAGCTGTGGAGGCAGTCTCGCTTCAATGCATCATACTGGTATTCAGCTGCATCGCTTGCAGCTGCAGTCGACCACGATATCAAAATATTGGGCGAATGATGTTATTTGATACGACAAATAAGCAGGTGGAGTGGCTGATGGTAACTCGCCAGTGACGCCCATGGACATCAGCAATACCAGAGACAATATAAGGGTTTTGCCATCCCAAAAACGAAGCTGAACCCCACTTACACCCTTCAAACTAGGGCAGGTATTGCGGTAGTGTTTCTCCGGGCGAACTGTTTCAGTTTTCTAGTAAGTGTGGAATAGAATAAAAGGCAATGTCCCACGGTTTCTAGGAAAGCGGCGCGCAAGGGGCACGCGACTAGCTGGTACCGCGACTACTCTCGCACCGCTGCAAAAGTGTACCGCGCACTGGCGCGGACACCGATCGGCGGTGCTTATCAAAGGCCAACAAAACAGAAGAATCAGATCAGTGCCATTTGCCTGACCGGATACATGGACTTCCACTAAACGGTCACTCTTGAAATCTAAATGTTTCCAAGAGGTGAGGCGAAACGAGAAGGTATGGATGGTAGCCTTCTCATAACAGGCAAAATGTAGTTGCACTATACACCTTTACCAATCCCTTCAGAGGATAAAAGCGTTATGTTAATCTAATTGATAACTTACCCTGCACCCAAGCATCTCCATTCGAAGCCCGAACAACCTTATAGGAAAGATTCTTCATGTCCTTCTGAACTTCGGGGTCGTCGAACCGTCTGCCGATAAGTCGCTTGGTGGCGTAGAAAGTGTTGCCACTGTTAGTAACAGCTTGACGCTTGGCTGGCATGCCCACTAGACGTTCACCTTCCTTGCTGAAGGCAACGTGGGAGGGGGTGGTGCGGGAACCTTCGCTGTTCTCCACGACCTGTAGGAAAGGATGGCTTTGTTGAAATTTGCTATGGGTCATTGTCACTCAATTCTGGCAGTTTTCCTAATGGGCAGACACAGGCAAAGATAATCTAAGATGGCGCCACCATAGCTGGTCTCAATCTGACCAATGAGGTTATGATATTTTGAAATATAAAATGACATTACCATATTTTCAACCAATGACGATGTTGGGAACCAACTATGCTAGCGCCATTAGTTCCACAGTGTGTCTCCCCATTAATAACGTACAGACGCTAGCACATCGAGCTATTACAATCTGCCAAATTTCTTTAATAGATTTTTCAGCTTTATCGCTAAAGAATAAGGTTCAAAGTTGATTGGGAAAATTTGACAGTTTCGGGTAGCTTGATTTGCTGTACAGGCGTCTGTACAGAACGCGGCCGATAGCCATTTATGAAGCATATGCAGTTTTTGACAAGAGTGGAAGAGACGAAGATGTACAAAGACAATTTTTTGTAAAACTCTGTGTGTATCAACAGCGTAATAATGAAAAAGCTACTCAAGTAAAATTGTACAATCAATGGCTTTACCATAATTCTTCGGTTTTAAAACATTTCGCTTATCAAACGCGAACCACTACCCCCCCCTCTACCTATCGCTGTCTTTGCTATCGCGTAGTCGGGTAAAAAGACTGAACAACACAGATGTTCCAAAGAAATTCACCATCAAAATCCTGTCCTTATATGTATATCCAAATGTATCTTTTTCGAAGTCGTTGATGAAATCTTAATATAAATTATGTGTCACGATGTTTGTCCGCGATGGACTCCCTAAACTACTCGTACATAACTGATTTTAATCAAATTTGTACACCGTGTGCAGTTTGATCCAACTTGAAAGATAGGATAGCTCACATCTCCATTTATAATCACAATATTATTTTGTTGCACAAAAACGTTAGCCACAGCAACGCGTGGCCGGGTCAGCTAGTGTGATATAAATTCAGCATGCCTAATTTCATTGAAATTATGGTTATATTTTTGCATCATATGGCCATAAATTATCTCCCCACTAGTATAAAGGAATTTAGTGTCTCACGTACAATGTGAGTACCAATCTCATGTCAAGTTGCCAATATTCTACAATAACATACAAGTTTACGCGTCTCCTAGTATGAACACGACCCGAGCATAATACTATGTCTGCCCTAATCTGTGTCACCTATAAATAGATTGAAATGAAGTAAGAAAACTATTGGAAAACACATTTGTCATGCAAATGAAAAGGAAAAGAATTTCATTTATTTACTAGCTTCCGCCCGCGGCTTCGCCCGCGAGGTATGTCGATAAAAACTATCCTATGTCCTTCCCCGGGATGCAATCTATCTCTCTGCCAAATTTTAGCGAAATCCGTTCAGTGGTTTAGGCGTGACAAGGTAACATACAGACAGAGTTACTTTCGAATTTATAATATTAGTATGGATTTAACTTTTCATCTAACTCGAAATCTCCTGCCCGAACACGGGGCGACCTGTAGACTCGAGTTTCTATGAAAACATAATATTATTCCTCCCATAATCCCGTTGGGAATCGAACCGAACACAATACCTTGCGCGCAGCTTGCACGCGCAGGCAGCGTGATCAGCGCGTCATCGGCGACGACGACACGGCTCGGTCCGATGACCACTCGCTTCCAACGGAATCCACCGCGACGGACGATACTCGTGTCTTAGAATTAACTAATAGTTTGCCCGGGAAAGTTAATATTATAAATAAGAACGGGCATTAAACCATTGCCCCTAAATACAGTCGACTATTTCATTGCTCCCCGCGCTAAAACAGCAACGGTGAGCAAATTTTAAAATCAATATAGATTCTTATCAAGTCCAATGTGATGTAGACTATAACTATTTGACATTTGGTGAGAAGACATGTTTCTACCACCAAGTTTAAAAAGTAGAGAAAAATTGGTCGGTAATGCATGAGATTGTATGTAGACTTTTGTCGGCTGAAGAATCTTTGTACAGAGGCCAGCACATCAAGTTACTACAATCTGTCAAATTTCTTTAATAGATTTTCAACTTTATCGCTAAAGCATAAGGTTCAAAGTTGATTGAGAAAATTTGACAGTTTCGGGCAGCTTGATGTGCTGGCGTCTGTAACCATCTGTCATTTTGTCTCTTGTTCTGTCGACAAAACCCGTTTAATATGGTGGTCATAACGTCTGCTGGCTACACAGATATTCTTTAAAGTGACGCCATACTGACGTACTCTAGCATTATCTGTCACTAGTGATAACCGAATTATCAAAATATGAGAATCGAGATAAAAATTACGTAACACAAAAATGTGCCGCGGTTTCTAGGAAAGCCGCGTGCAAGTGGCACGCGACTAGCTGGTACCGCGACTACTCTCGCACCGCTGCAAAAGTGTGCCGCGCACTGGCGTGGACACCGATCGGCGGTGCTTATACTTCGTTAACCCTAGGTTTTTGAAGGCTTATTGCGATTTGATTAGATGATTGTATCGTGGTCAACCAAACACAGGCTATGGCTTGCAACACACTTGTTCGGGCGGTAAAAACGGATACAAATGTAGATTTAGGCTGGATTCAGCGCTCGACGGACGCCGCTGACATCGGTCACATACAGATTTATGTGGACTCGCGAACTCTGACCACGTCCATTTACCATCAGCGTCTTGGTACGTGTGACAGACGGTACTCTACCGACTCAGCGACCCTAAAGTCAGCCTTAAAGTTCGGGAAAGGGCCGGTCAGCTAAGCCCGAACTGGGTGCTTACTATTCAATTTAATTCCGATAGATCGACATTGGAATTGTGACGTTTCGTACTCTTCGAGTTCGATGCTAGCGCCAAATGATTTTTAGATTGGGTGTCCATTTTGGAGAACTAAGTGGAATTGGGTTCGGGCTTGGCGTGGCGTTGTTGACAATATTGTTTTCAAGAGTACCGAATCACGTGACTGTAAAATTAACATTGGAATCATATTGGCATCTCATTGGAATTAAAATTAGTTTGGAGAGTAAGCCCCCTGTGCCGACCCGACCCGAAAATGATTAAGCGGTGCTAGATGACGAACAGAGTTTATCGATCGAGCCGAATGAAACCAGAATATTTGTAGTAATTCCTTTGGTTCGGCTTTGTTATTTTTAGAACAAGCTTTCAGAAACCTATAGTTTAGATAACAAGATTTGACAACTATTTAAGTGGTTTTAAGAACCTCCTCCTTTTTAGAAGTCGGTTAAAAATGATTGATAGCCTTAGAAATAAGTACCATAAAATCTTTCAGCTTATAATTTCATGAACATTTTATTATTCTTTTGTCTCACTAATATGTATTATAAAGGCGAAAGGAGGTTTGTGAGTGTGTGTGTTTATATGTTTGTTACTTCTTCACGCTCAAACGGCTGGACCAATTTTGATAACATTTTGTATGGAGGAAGCTGACAACCTGGATTAACGATAACGATATTCCCATGGGATCGACATTTAGGGGGATGAACCGCGGGGCGCAGCTAGTGTTTAATAAAAATATTGCTTCGGTATGTTTGAGGTCCAATGTTTACTTTGAGGGTAGTAATTAAATTACATAATATTCCGTCGCATTTCGTGTCCGTCTGTGTGACCGACCTTCTAAACTAACCAATGGATTTTGATACGGTTTTCACTATCATTAGAGCGAGAAGCAGCACCCAGATTGCATAACACTCATTCAATCTGAGGGTTTTGAAGAAACTTTCTCACCCATTGCTTCATAGGTTTCAAAAATTCGTATACTCAACAACGTAAATAACGCAATTATCGTGGCCGAACTGTCAAATGGGAGTTTTCGTGAAAATTTACGACACCAGTTGGCACCACTGTGACAAGAGGTCTTCCGATATAAAATATATGATGACGTTCATCATTCGATTCATTCATTCGTTCATCATTCAGTCATGACTAAAGAAAATATAGGCTCTTTGACAGATGCTTGGACCTGACGTGTCAGTGCTGCCACCTAGCGAACGTCATTTCAGAAAATCCTCATTGAAAGGCTTTGCGTCAAATTGTAATTTTAATATGTGTATTACGCAATTACCTCGCAGGAGAAGCGGGTCGCTAGTAGAATGATAAGTGACTTTTTTTTTGTATAACTGCATAGCATTTTGAACTTTGTCTTCTAGCATACAAGGTTCAAATCACCACCTAGACGTGTTTAATGTGCTTACCTTGGGTGTCTTGCCCTCCATGACGGCGACGCAAGAGTTGGTGGTACCCAAGTCGATACCGATGACAGCGCCGCGAACGCCCTCCGACCTGAGCACATAAGAAATCGTTGATAACTTGATTTTGTCATTGTAAGTCTCCCATGTTATTCAAATAAATAAATAAATTACATCCTGTCTCATTAGTACCTACAAGTGATATCGACGCGCAGCCGGTTACCAAAGATTCAGGTCATGATTCGGAAACGGTGAAATACTTTCGTCGAATAAAAATAAAATAGCTGTTCCATACATATTGACTGAGTAGGTATTGCACTTTTCCCATGAAACAGCAGATTTTCTACGCTAAGGGAGAGGAGGTCTTGGGCACGCCACAATTGCGGCGATAAGTCCCCTCTTTGAGGAGTGGCTGGATAGGCGCCACGGCGTCCTCACCTTCCGCCTAACGCAGGTCCTCACCGGACACGCCTGCCTCGGGAGGTGCCTGTTCCGATTAAGGCGGGAGGAAACGCCCGAGTGTCACCGTTGTGTGGATCGCCCAGAGGACACGGTGGAGGTCTGCCCAGGCTGGGCAGAGCACCGCCGCGTCCTCACGGCGGCGATCTCTCGCGTCCTGTCCTAGTCCAGGCCATGGTACGGAGCGAGAGTGCATGGGAAGCCGTGACCTCATTCTACGAAGCAGTGATGCTCGCGAAGGAGCGCGTGAGGGAGAGGCAATCTTTGCGTCCTCACGCCCCTAGTCGCCGCAGGACACGCTCTGGGCGTCGGGAATCGACAGCCGATTCCCGGCCACCGTAGGCGCGGGCTTGCGGACGAGCAATGGGCAGCTCGCTGTCCGGTAAGGACCACGCCCGGGTCGACGGCGCGTTGTGTTCCACGCGCGCCTCAAAGAGATGTCAGCACTGACGGCGTTCGCTAGGGCCGATGCCTGCCAAGGTCGCGGGTTGTTCGAAAGAGATACCGTGGCCCCTGGCACAGGTAACTGAAGGAACATGGGTGGGTTTTAGTCAGTAATTATCTGACACGCCCTCCCGCTCCGCCGAGAGTGGGAGAAGTTATTTGATAATTTCCCACCTAAAAAAAGGGGAGGGGGAGGTCTAGAATCATGTGTAAACCCATGGTTTCAGTTTTCGATGCCAGACTATATAAGTTGGTTAAAAGCAATGTGCCGCGGTTTCTAGGAAAGCGGCGTGCAAGGTGCACGCGACTAGCTGGTACCGCGACTACTCTCGCACCGCTGCAAAAGTGTACCGCGCACTGGCGCGGACACCGATCGGCGGTGCTTTATTTAAATCTTATAAGTTCTGAACGCCTGGAGTCTACATTTTCGCCAGTTTTACGGCAATATGCTCACAAGACTTACACAATAATGAAGTATAGTGTACAGAACTCTGCTACGCTTGCCGCGGTTGGTCTGTGGATGGGTGACCATCTTTACATACCGAGACCCCTCCGTGCCTCGGAAAGCACGTTAAGCCGTTGGTCCCGGCTGTCAATCCTGATTCTTTGACAGTTGTTACGTTTCGTCAGAAGCCAGAAATTCTGACAACCAGTCTTACCAAAGGGTTTCGTATTACCCAGTGACTGGGTTGTGGAGGTCAGATAGGCAGTCGCTTCATGTAAAATACTGGTACTCAGCTGCATCCGGTTAGACTGGAAGCCGACTCCAACATAGTCGGGAAAAGGCTATGCAGATGGTTGGGGTAAGCTTCCAGTCTAACCTGATGACTACAAGTATTTTACATGGAGCGAATGCCTATCTGATTTCCACCACCACCTCATTGGGTAACCTTGGATAAGACTGGTTGTCAGACTTTCTGGTACTGGCTTCACACAAAAACTGTCAGTACATAGTATTGTCCCACAAACATAGGTTAATAAAAAAGAACGATTTTTTTTTTATTTAATCAGTTTCCACAGCTGCACTGGGACTAACGCCTCGTCTTTGTGACAAGAAGTAGGTTGCTCATAAGAAGTTTCTAGACTTTCTTAGTCTCATGCCGAGCATAGCATTTACAGAGATTCAAGAAACTCAGAATGATGAAATACAGGAAATAATCTTGAAACAGCTTCGCCCTTATGAAACCCGTTCAACATTGTGCTACGGCAGCCTTTTACAAATGTTGGATAGTTGTTATACACTATAACACCTTAATTTACCATGTTTTAAAGCAGAAAAATATATTCTATTCAAATCATATAATCTTCTGCGTGGCCTTTTTCCAACATGTTGGGGACGGCTTCCAGTCTAACGGGATGCAGCTGAATACCAGTATTTTACATGGAGCAGCTGCCTATCTGACCTCCACAACCCATTTATTGGGTAATACAATAAGTACCAAAGCAAATCAGATAATTATCATAATTTTATTCAAATATTGTAGTCCAAAATTCAGCTTTGAGGTTATAACTTAACAAAACAGCTAGATATTTTTATTATTTACAGCTTTTATCTTGCTAATTTCTTAAATCGAACTTTACACTTTCTACAAACAAATATAAAAAAACTTGTCAAATGTAGGGAAATTAATATATTTTTGACAGATTGAGACTGAGATCAAACTGAGCATTCTTAAAATTATGAGATTTGCTCCTCTGGTGTATTGAGTCTTTTAGTCTGTGCTAAATAAAATGTATTTTCTTTCATTATGCGTTAGTTTTAACTTTAAAAGCTAGGGGTAGCTAAGGGTTTATCAGCTGATTTATTCCCTTACTATAATATGGAGTTTGATGTATCAAATGTCATTAAAGTCTGCGCACAGTTATTTTATGATTTGACAGCAGCAACCATAATGTAGGTAATAGGTAATACGGGCTGGTGTCCGCAACTCCACGTCAATGCGCGTATTTTGCGTACAACCATAATGTAACGAAAATAAAGATCACAATGATTTTTACAGACTTGTCAGTGGCAGAAACCGAACAGCAGACAAATGAGAATAAAAATCACTGATTTGGGCAGTGATGCAACATCAGAGGCATAATAACGGAATGGACTGTGCATCAGATTTTTTTACATTTGACTGGAAACATCAATAATAATAAAGAGGACAAGAAAGATGGTGTTTGATAATGGCCATCGGGTGTATCAGGCTTAGTTTCTTTTATAATCAGAATAATACATTTATTAAACTGGAACTAGCAATATTCTCTCTTAAAATTCAGCTTTTTTACATTACCTGTGTGCATCAAATTCTAGTTCATAGGACCTTATTTAAACTAGCAATGTTACCAAGAAGGTCAATGAATCAAGTCTCCCAAGATGTTGAGAAATTAAGTCAGTGATAATTTACAGTCTTGAAGCATGGAGGTCAAGCCCTATCGAGCAAATACCTTAATTTATGATGCATTCAAAGGTCAAAATGCGACACGCAATAAGTTAGGTTATGATGAAATATTTGAAAAAAAAAGATTATTTTACACTTACTTGTTCCTGTATTGGACAGCATGTTGCTGGTAAATGGGCACTGTGGGGGCTGCAGTCTGAAACCCATGATAATAGGACGAAATGTTAACCTATACATTTTAGAAGTCGGGTCCATGTGTCCACAGAACCGGCGCGAATAATCATGAGAAACACAAAGAAATAACACATATTGCTACAAGGAAGGAGAAATTAATAAGTTTTTGACATTTTCTAACAATGTGACATACGATTTTCATTCGTTTTCAGAAATAAAATGGTCACTCACATTTCTGATAATTGACGAGAAATTCCTTTGTGTGTATAGGTCCGAACTTAAGCCGGAGCACTCCAAAGCCTTACGGCCGATCACCCGCGTAGCGGTCAACATTTTTCCGACAAAATTATCAACTATTTAATTTATTTGCTAGCTTTATTTCACTTCAAACAGAACATGTGGGTGACGCAACTTCATGAAAGAACGATTTATACTTTTTTTTCTAGCACACCTCGAAGAACAAAACTTGCCAACACAAAAAATTACTCCAGAGCGCCCTAGAATGTTCTCCTTTTTTATTTACGGACGGAACGTTTTCATTGGCATAAAGTTCTTTACTTAATTTTTATTGGTTCAACTCTCTTGACGTCATTGGGTGAGCCAATGGAAACTACGTAATAGTTTGCTTTACTGAGTTGCTGGCAGTGAAAACTAGCTCATTATGTAATGATCACAGAAAAAGTATTTATTTATATTTTAGGTAAAAGTATGATCGCATTGACTTTAAAAATATCTGTTATTGGCATACATATTACATAAATTATATAAATAACATAAGCTATATAGTCGTCGTCAACGATAACTTTAAATACCTACCATCTAGTGACGACAAGAAACACAATATTGTACATACTGTTTTGCAAGATGGCGCTTTATGACCCCTCGGAATATTTTTAATGATCATGGAAAAATACCCGCCTATAATTTCGACTTGACTTTAGAATACCCGATAACGTAGAAAAAAGTAAGTTACTTAAACTTTAGTTAGTAAGAGTTCTTTCTTTAGTATTTTACGAATAAACGCCTTTATTTCAGCGAATTATACCTACATATCTTCCATATTTGGGAATTTAGGACAAAGAACACAGAACTCCTAGCGGATTTAGGATCGGTCAGGACTCAGGATAGGATTGATTGGTCGACGCTGTGAAGCAAAAAATTAAATAAAACTTCAAAAAATAATGTAGAATGTATTTATTAGTACAGTAATTACATATTTCATCTAATTTAACTTACTTACATAATAATCAAAAGCTTACACGTGATACGTGCATAAACGCTGACATAAAATGAACTTTCATAGGTATTCAGTACTTACCATACCTACTCGGCAAGTAGATACCTACCTATGGTATTTGTAGCGTTCTCAATTCGAATGTTTTTTTTTTGTTGGCCTATGCTCTCCCACTGCTGGGAAAAGTCCTCCCCCAAATCCTTCCAGGAACTCTTTTCCCGCGTCACCTCGAACCAGCCCTCGCGGTACGCGTCCAGGTCATCACGCCATCTCTTTCTGGGCCGGCCTCGGCGGCGCCGTCCATCTTCAGGCACCCATTGTGTGGAGATTTTTGCCCAGCGGTCATCGTGCATACGGCTGATGAGACCCGCCCAATCCCATTTGAGCCTGGCAGCCTTCTTTCCTACATCCAGTATGCCCGTTTTGGAACGCAGCGTGGTGTTCCGAATTCTATCCTGTCTTTTAACACCCAGAATGCTGCGTTCCATCGCTCTTTGGCAAACTCCAAGGCGGAACTTTTGCGACTCGGCGAGCGACCAGGTGTGAGCACCGTAGGTTAGGACGGGCAGGATACACATGTCGATGGCTTTGCACTTCAGGGAGTTCGGTAGATCACCCTTCCTTAGCATCTTCATGGAAAAGTGCCTTTTCCAGACATAATAGATTTGGCGATCGATCTCCCTTCAGTGCCTGTTTTTGAAAGAAACTAACTGGCCCAAGTAGATATACCTACTCATCGACATAAATTATTTCCTGCCCATCTACCTCGACCCTATACTTACTGCTGTTGGTCATTAGTTGGGTCTTAGACCGATTCATCGCATCGCATTTCAGCAGGATTATCCGAAATCAGCGGGATTGTCCGAAAGGGTTACCGCTGCCCCGGAACATAAAGGGTTAAGGAAGGAACACGGGTGGGTTTTAGTCAGTAAGAGTCTGACACTCCCTACTGCTCCACCCTGAGCGCGGGAGAAGTCAATCCGCAAAGAAAAAAAAAACCCACGTTGAAGCTAGCCGTGCTCAACTGCTCAGCTCTTGGAGCATGGTCTGGAGTTCTAAAGCTGTGGGGGCAAAAAAGACGATATCGTCGGCAAATCGGAGGTTTGTCAGCCTCTTCTTGCCGACGTCAATGCCCTTGGTCTTCCATGAGGCTGCCAATGACTTAAATATCTCCTCTTGTGTGCTCGTAAACAATTTGGGAGAGAGCGGATCACCTTGTTTAACGCCTTTTTGAATTTTAAATGAAGGTTCAGCAGTATTTAGTTTTCTGTTTGCCGTGCTATTGTTGTAAATGGTTTTTAAAAGGTCAATGTATTGCTTTTCAAATTCTTGGTGTTCTAGCGATGTGAATGTTACTAAGTGTGAATTTGTGTGGCGTAGGTAAGTAGGTACAAACTAAAAAGTGAACAAAAATAAAAACTTTTTACAAAAAAAAAAAAAAAAATACAACCGACTTCCAAAAAAAACCACTACAAAGTGAAAAATAACTTTAATTTCGAAAGTCGGTGTTCATTTCAGCATTAATGCCAGACAGATTCTGTCTGACGCTGGTTTTCTTAATGGACCTTTAGGGAAAAGTGACGGGGAGTAAACACAGTTTCAACATACCTAATACATACTTTTTATACTTATAAGTAAATAAATAAACTAGTAATCAAGAACATAATTATCATTACAAAAACAAAAAAATATAACTAAAACAACAGTCTCAGCAAAACCTGAAAGAACTGACTTACCTACGGTTTATCATAGAGAACTTATAATGGTGAGGTAAGGCCTTAGTTCAAATATAATTTACACTTAAATGAGACATTATTGCACTTCTGTAGTTAAAGAGATCGCGTTCTTAGAACTATCTTACATACTAATAATATAATTTAAATGATTTAAAAATTACAATCACAAAATGGACGGATTCATTCATTGCGATTATTTTATAAAGTAGGTACTTATTTAATCTGCGTTTGTGATTTATTTGCCACACTTGTAAACAAATATGAGTTATTGGAAAAATAACTTTAATACTTACAAAATAAAGTTCAGTTTACGCTACAACTTCAAACGTTTTTATAAATTTTTCAATAGTACTAGTCACTCTCAAATCAACTTAAATCTCACTAGTATAAAGTTGATATTTGTTTAACTTGAAATAACATCAATTGGAAACATGAATTTGAAGACACCTTAGGTATATTGTATTTTCACACTGTGTATGTGTACAATGCGTGCCACGAAAGATGAGACTTGACCCCGCCTCCCCCGCTCTTTCCGCCGCCCCTATGACGTCCGGTCCCGTCCCGCACTCAGACCTCATACCGCTAAAGATACCTAAAATCGTGTACTGCGCATGTCAAACTACGTGGTGTGTCCAGTCTCATCTTTCGTGGCACGCATTGTACATACTTAGGCACTTACTTCACGAGAGTTCGAAATATTATTTACAAAGTTTTTTTTCTAACGCATCATCCCACAGCAGCCTTTCTATTCTGTAAGAATTTGTCACCGCGAAACTTAGGTGAAGTCAGCTGTGCAATAATTCAAGGGTATTGCTAAACCATTGCTTCATAAGTTCCACAAAATTTGCTGGTCAACAACGTACAATGCGTGCCACGTAAGAAGAGACTTGACCCCGCCTCCCCCGCCTTTTTCCGCCGCCCCTATGACGTCCGGTCCCGTCCCGCACTCAGACCTCATACCGCTAAAGATAGGTACCTAAAATCGTGTACCACGCATGTCAAACCACGTGGTGTGTCAAGTCTCTTCTTATGTGGCACGCATTGTAAATAACGCTATGAATGTTGTTGAACTGTCACAGTTAGCGTGTTACGAAATTACCCTGCAGGTGGAATGACTAGCTCACTTCACCAAGTTTTCACGGTAAGATTGTTAAAGAATATACCCACAGGTATTATTATATCTTATAGTTATCTAATCAGGAGTGGTAGAAGACGGTGCAGGAGCTGGTGGTTCATCTCTCGCAGCCAGGAGTGAGCGGAGTGCTAGGGCCTCCTGACGAAGAGCGGCAACGTGTGCTCGGAGAGACGCGTTCTCTTGTTCCAGGAGACAGGCACGCCAGGCTATCTGGTAGAGGGAAAAAGATCCTCGTTTTAGCAAAATATGGAAGTCATCCATTTACGTCCATCTAAGTATTATTACCTTTAACCTTTAGCCCGTCAGACATCAAAACAAGAGTGAACAGGCATATTTTGGCTACGTGAATTTAGTTAAGATAAGATCAGTGCCGGATTGGCACTGATCTTATCTTAACTAAATTATGTTTTTAATGTAATTGAAAGGGAGATTGACTAGAAAAACTTTTGCTGACACAAACTAACCAGGCACTTTCTATGAAATTCTTTTATTTTTTTATTTGAAATGGATTTGCTCTTGACTTTAGTCTAGGTCAGAGCCTCAGAGGTGACAGAGACAAAGTCTAAGACGGAGTGAGCTGCCACCAAAAAAAAAAAAAATTAAATAAAAAAAATTATCCATATAATTTTTGTAAAGTTAAAATAAATAAAACCACTGTCTAATAATGATAATACAGACATGAGTTACTTTCGAATTTATAATATTAGTATCCTACCTAATGCACGTACAGCGATATCGGTATACGTACATTATTTACGTTTGACGTGTAGCGGTACCTACAACGCCACATGCAAACAACGCGTCATACTGACGTCACGCAAAATCCTGCATCCCGCAAGCAGAGTTTACCGCGCAACTAGCATAGATACAACGGCCCGACATGATTCAACGGGCAGTTGCGGGAGTTGCCCGCCAGACACAACACCCGTCTGGTCGGAGGATCCTCCCTTTTCTATAGAGTATAAGTGAACTTTACACTCTGTTCCTCATACCTCTATAGACGTATTCATATAAGATATATATATCGATATAAGATATATTGATCGATTTTTAAAATGGTGGCTCTGCGGCAGAGCATGACACGCTACGCTCGTTCCATCGTAGATCTTCTAAAGGTCAAGAGCAAGCCCATTTGACAATAAATAAAAAAATCCCAAATCGCTATAGCTGTGCCTATAATATTTGAGGAGTTCCTTCAATTCCTCATGGAATCCCATCATGAGAATAAGATTTTGATAAAAATGGGACCAATCTGGAAGTATATCCTATAAAATAAAATAAAAAATTTCCAAATCGTTTCATAAATGACGGCGTACTGAGGAAAAAAAAAAAACAAAAAAAAATCGAATTGAGAACCTCCTCCTTTTTTTGGAAGTAGGTTAAAAAATTAGAAGTACATAAATATACTTGTTGCGGCATTTACAATCGCTCCATGGAAACAATACATCTACGCGTTCATCGTGCAACAAGCATTATTCAACGTCCTGACCTCAATCGACGGGCAATTGCCGACCTGACATAACACAGTCGGAGGATCCTCACTTTTTCATAGAGAATGAGTGAACTTTACACCCTGAGAATCCTCACTTTTTCGTAGAGAATGAGTGAACTTTACAACCTGAGAATCCTCACTTTTTCATAGAGAATGCGTGAACTTTACACTCTGAGGATCCTCACTTTTTCATAGAGAATGAGTGAACTTTACACCCTGAGGATCCTCGCTTTTTCATAGAGAATGCGTGAACTTTACACCCTGTTCCTCATGCGATTCTGTAACCATCTCACCGTGAAAACTTGGGTGAAGTGAGCGTAAAGTGAGCTGTCAATAGTGTCAATTCCTAGCAAAAACAAACTCACTTCACCTAAGTTTTCACGGTGAGATTTTTACAGAATCGACGGACAGGGTTAGTTTTCAAAGACCAGCCCAATTTAAGGGTGTGTATATTGATCATCTAACTGAACAATTTTGTCCATGGGATCAATATTGTAATCGCGAATAAAAATATCAGTCGTAAATGTATGGGACGTTTGGGTCGAGTACCTATAGGTATTGAAGTTTTGTATTAGGCGACTGATTTATTTATATGCTTCTGCTTAAAACTTCGGGGTGTACAATGCGTGCCACGAAAGATGAGACTTGACACACCACGTGGTTTGACATGCGCAGTACACGATTTTAGGTATCTTTAGCGGTATGAGGTCTGAATGCGGGACGGGACCGGACGTCATAGGGGCAGCGGAAAGAGCGGGGGAGGCGGGGTCAAGTCTCATCTTTCGTGGTACGCATTGTAACCATATTTTACCTGATCTTCTCTAATACGTCTCGCGTCTCTGGACTTCTTGGCGGCTTGGTTGTTTCTTCGCCGTCTTTCGAAGTACTTCTCATCCTTCAGCTCTGGAGGGATCGGTCGCTTTTCTCCGCGGCGACGGATGTCCAGGTCGCTGTTCGGTGATGGGAGCACTGGAGACCAGTTACAGAGTTAAGGGTCTGTTTTATAGTCTGTGAATGGGCGATTTGGGAAAGACACTTTTCAAATATAAAAATCCCTTATCATTCTTATCCAAAGCCTTACCGAAATTTTTCATTAAACCGAGTTGTATGTGTAAAGGCGGAAGAATCACATTTTCTTGTGGAATCAGAGGTTCATATTTGACATTTGATTTACCACCAAAAAATCAGTTCTTTTAGCCAATCTTTAACTTTGTAATGGTTTTTGGTGTTGTGGGACACCACAAAGAAAACAACAGTATTTTGTAAACCCTCCCTGCAGTCCAAGTTATATGGCAACAACTTTCAAATCATCAGCAAAAGACATTGATACGGGTTTTCCATTAAACCAATTATTTAATACAACATAACACGAAATGCAAAAGTTTTGGGGTCCACTTTTTGTCTTGTACCACTGAATAACCAAAATAACGCAAGTAGGTACGCTTGTTTCACCTTGTTAGTTGGAACTCTTCCTTGAGATTTAATAATACATTTCCCACAAACATAGCAAAATTTATCTGCGGTGCTATTCTGTAAAAATCTCACCGTGAAAACTTGGGTGAAGTGAGCGTGGAGTGAACTGTCAATAGTGTCAATTCCTAGCAAAAACAAACTCACTTCACCTAAGTTTTCACGGTGAGATTTTTACAGAATCGACCGGCAGGATGGTTTATCCATTTACGACACACACTTTTCTCCAAAAATTTGAGGAACTTTTTAAATAAAATTATATTAGAAACATCAAACACTTAGAATGTTATGAGAAACACCAAAACTTGAGATTTACAATTAAATAAAATTGTGTATTAACTTCTTTGTTTCAGTGGCACCACGATTACAACACTACCAATAAAATCCAAGTAAATGCAATACAACCAAATTCCGTTTCCTTCCTACTGGTCGCTCAAACCTATAATCGTATTATTATTGAGGGTAGGTACATACATGAAAATAATCAAGATACCATAAATAAGAAATGTGACGTGTTAGATTACATCTTGAGGCAATTTCGTTGATAATCGAATAAGTAATGCAATTAACGTAATATTATATATGTTAGAGAAATTGTGTCACATATTATCAATGATCATAAAAATCAGTTCAGGCGTTCTTGAGTTATAAATGGTGTAACTCATAACCCTACTTTGTTTTATTTGAAGATAGATACTGGTGTTAATGACAGATTTTATCACAGCAGTTATATTGTGACGGAACCGCTTTCCTGGTAAACCAAGGAAAACTAGATATTAAGGACTTAGTAGGAGCCATCCGCATTGATCATTAGCTAGCGAAGATTTTGTCGGCATCTCAGAAGTACTGAGAAGTACTGTGAGAGGGATTTATGAAAGTGTTGTTAACTTTTTACTTGATGATTTTATCTTTTATGTGTCTTTAATTTCTGTAATCGGTTTCAAATTTAATGCTCTAAGGTTTCAAACCGTTTTAATCAAATAAATAAATACATAATATGTATATAAATAGCATGGCTTTAAAAACTAGTGTTCTAAATTTCTTTTTGAGGCCAAAAAGACAGATGTTAATATAACAGACGAAGATTTACGTACGCGTGGTGTTCCTCGGTGGTAGATGGTGACAATAAGGTGGCATGCAGTGTAGCTGCGGCGGCAATGCTGCTAGCAATGGATTCACCACGTTGTGCCCATCTGGAAATAAGTAAAGAAGAATGGTTCTCACTACATAAGTTGATAGTTTTTGGGTCTATAGATTACGATGGACCAAACTCATCATCGTCACCTCCCTAGCCTTTTCCTAACTATGTTGGGGTGTGCTTCCAGTCTAACCGGATGCAGCTGAATACTAGTATTTTACATGGAGCGACTGCCTATCTGACCTCCACAACCCAGTTACTGTGTAATATGATACCACTTGATAAGACTGGTTGTCAGACTTCCGGGCTTCTGACGACCCGTAACGACTGTCAAAGATCCACTAATGACAGCCAGGACCAACGGCTTAACGTGCTTTCCGAGGCGCGGAGGGGTCTCGGTATGTAAAGATGGTCACCCATCGACAGACCAACCGCGGCAAGCGTAGCTTAATCTGATCTATCGACCTGTGCGGCTGTTATTAATTAGCCACAAGCGACTGCTCTTACTTAAGTAAAAACGCCAGCATATCAAGCTACTACAATCTGTCAAATTTCTTTGATAGATTTTCAACTTTATCGCTACAGCATAAGGTTCAAAGTTGATTGAGAAAATTTGACAGTTTCGGGTAGGTTGATGTGTATTGAAAATATTTGCCATCCATTTAGCCTCTGATCCTCCTGTCAATATCGTCCCTTCTACTAAATTAATGGCACTCATTATTATTATTCATGCATGAACCCCGGCTACCCTTGTTCAAGTCTAACATAATGACGTGTTGCATTTGATCGACGCCACGCGACCGATAAACGGTCACCTTGCGCAGCAATTATTGGTCAAATAGTTTGATCAAATATTGGTTTGTGTTGTTTGTAGATTATTGGTCAAATAGTTTGATCAAATATTGGTTTGTGTTGTTTGTAGAATTTTTGTTATTGCTTGCCCGATTGATAACAATACATATAAGGTTCGCTCCTTCTTCTATTAGGGGACTTATACGTAATTGGCGACATAACTGCCTAATCCTTCTGGGATAACAGGCGTGATGTTATGTATTTTAGGGTTTCGTACCTCAAAAGGAAAAACGGAACCCTTATTAGTTACTAGCTTCTGCCCGCGACTTCGTCCGAGTGAAATTTCTTGTTACTCCGACCCACCCCGTCGCATCGCATCGCCTGCCCGCGCTATTACTTCGTTTTTGCTTAGCGTTCTTTTTGATTTTTTTTCTTTTTGCTCGGCTCCTAAAGGTCATAGCGTGATGTTAAATAGCCTGTAGCCTTCCTCAAGAATTGGGCTATCAAATGCAAAAAGAATTTTTGAAATCCGACTGGTAGTTCCAGAGATTAGCGCGTTCAACCAAACAAACAAACTCTTCAGCTTTATAATAATAGTATAGATTACCCTCACAACGTTCCGTTCGTTTCGTCCGTCTGTCAAGACCCTTTTTCTCAGGAACGCGTGGAGTTATCAAGATGAAATTAATATCAAATACTCAAGGCTAAAATTCCTTGAAGCAGAGAAAAAATCAAACTTCTCAGTCAACGCAATCAAAAGATATACGGGCGTTTATGTTCCGAAATCAAAACCTATAGAGTCAAACTTATAGGGTAACCAAGAATCATGAAATTTGGCAAGAAGAATGCAATGCCATGTAGCACAAGTAAAGAAAAAAATCCGAAAACCGTAAATTTGTAGTTACTAAACAAAAAAAAAACTGTACGGAGCCCTCGGTGCGCGAGCCCTACTCGGTTTCATTTTACCGGTTTTTTTTATCTACCCACAAAATAATAATTACACAAATGTCTAGTTTTTCTAAAACTCTCAACAATATCGACTTACGTTATAGTTTTAATATTCTCATGTAAGTGAATTTTTGTATTGAAAATAAAGTTATCTCAAACCTCACATACATCACAGGTCATGACGTGGAATTAGTTAAACATACACTTGCACCTGCGGCCGTGGGGACCAGCACACCTGTGTGCCCCCCTGTGCCGCTGTCGTAATGATCGGCGCTAATTATTGAAGGGGTTTGTAGCAGACGATACGATTTTGATGATACAGCTAAATTTGTGTGGAAAGTGAAACGCAAAGATAAAAAGTTTTGCCAGAGTAAAGAGACAGACAAAGTTACTTTTGCATCCATACTAATCTATGTCTATACTTAATATTATAAAGCTGATGAGTTTGTTTGGTTGAACGCGCTAATCTTTGGAACTACCAGTCGGATTTAAAAAATTCTTTTTGCATTTGATAGCCCAATTCTTGAGGAAGGCTTATAGGACCTTTAGGAGCCGAGCAAAAAGAAATATAGTCAGAAAGAACGCTAAGTAAAAACGAAGTAATAGCGCGGGCAGGCGATGCGATGTGACGGGGTGGGTCGGAGTAACAAGAAATTTCACGCGGACGAAGTCGCGGGCAGAAGCTAGTTATTTTATAAACGCGAAAGTGTGTCTGTCTGTCTGTTACCTCTTCACGCTTAAACCGGTGAACCGATTTAGATGAAATTTGGTATAGAGATAGTTTGAGTCCCGGGAAAGGACATAGGATACTTTTTATCCCGATATTCCTACGGTATCAAGACTTATGCGGGTGATACCGCGGGTCGCTGTTAGTATTATAAACGCGAAAGTTTATGAGGATGGACGAATGTTTGTTACTTTTTCACACAAAAACTACGAAACGGATTTGGATGGAATTTTGGTACACAGATAGTTTATAACCAGAATTAACACATAATAGTACATTACTTCAGAGGGAAGAAAGTGACAGTTCCATACCGAGATTATGGCATTTGCGCCACGAGCTTGCGAGGGGCGCAAACCATTTGAGGTATGGAACTGTACTTTATCCTGAGGGATGTATAGTGCTTTTTATTACACCTACGAGGAAAATTATGGACATAAATGCATAGAAATGTTTATATTTAGTTAAAAGTACAATTATTAAAAGTGCAGCTATTATAAATAATTTCACCAAGTTGGTAACTGGTAAAAAAAAAACTGTATGTGGCCAGTAACAATTTACTTGAAATTTAATTAGTAGACAGTTAAAGTCTCTTGGCAGTATGACTGCTGACAAATAAAAAAAAAAAGAAAAATCGGGTATGTAATGGAATTTCATACATACTTCCCACCCTTGGGTCGGAAGGATTTTCATACAAACTTCCATATCTTGGGATGAAAGGATTTGAAGGGCGGGATAAAGGCGTTTCTTCCCTCTAATTGGTATAATTAGTATGTATTTTCAGAGCAGGTGTGATGAAAAATACTTTTTATTCCGATATTACCACTGGATCTAAACTTATGCGGGTAAAACTGTGGGGCGCTGCCGCGCTGCTAGTAATTTATAATGTGAAACATAGCATAATAAGCTTATGTTACCACTACTGGGACACAACCCTCCTCTCTGTGAGAGGGAATGGGCCGTAATCCACCACATAGGCCCAATGGTTGATAGATGTCATGTCACATGTCTTCCAATTTTTGGTTCTAGGACATGCCGGTTTCCTCACGATGTTTTCCTTTACCGTTTTGAGAGCAGTTGTGAGGAATAATTTACACAACGTAAAGAACCTGTCTGGGTTCGAACCTGCGACCTACAACTCGTAAGTTGCGGCCATTACCAAGTCCCGTACGGTCTAACCACTGGCCCACCACTGCTCCTTTAAAGAAGATAAGAGATATTAGCTTCCGCCCGCGGCTTCGTCCGCAAGGTATGTCGATAAAAAACATCCTATGTCCTTCCCCAGGATGTAATCTATCTCTCTGCCAAATTTTATCGAAATCCGTTCAGCGGTTTAGGCGTGGAAATGTAACATACAGACAGAGTTACTTTCGAATTTATAATATTAGTATGGATGGATACATAACTTATGTAACATACATTCTACGTCTAATAATATTAAAGTTTATAGTAGGTAAGGGATATGGATTACTCTTGCCGTACTGTACTAAAGATTATGGAGCCAGTGGCGTGAACTATAGGATTGGCATTGGGGTAAAATGCCACGGGCCCCAGCCAGAGGGGGCCCCGGCCCGAGAGGGCCATGAACACAGGAGTATCCTCACATAAGGACAGAAGCAGTCAGGTGTTAAATTTTGTAGGGGAAAATATGAATGCACGCGGAAGAAGTCGCGGGAGAAGTGCTATTAAAAAAAAGAACTATAACGTTGGTTCAGCTTCTTTACATTTACATTGAGGGAGGGCCTTTTTTTTCAGGATGGGAAATCATCAAATGACCCCTCCCGCTCTGGGTGGAGCGGAAGGGAGTGTCAGACTCTTACTGACTAAAACCCACCCGTGTTCCTTCCTTAGCCCTTTATGTTCCGGGCCAGTGGTAACCCTTTCGGACAATCCCGCTGACCCGAGGGAGGGCCTCATCCCTTGAATTTGCCACGGGTCCCTAACGGTATAGTTACGCCAGTGTATGCAGCATAGCTATTAACAACCACTCAATACGCTTTCATCAATCAATTTTGCCATAGGAATCCTCTACTCAACTGGCTTCAACTTTCTGACTAACTGAGAGACTAATTTTAACAATTCAAAAGTGCCTGTACAAGGTTTAATTAAAATAAATGCTTTGAGTTCGAGTTTCTTAACGCTGTTCACAAGTCCAAAAACTCAATTGACGATATTCTTCAGACAACCTGCGGTGCTATTCTGTTAAAATCTCACCGTGAAAACTGAGGTGAAGTGAGCGTGGAGTGAGCTGTCAATAGTGTAAATTCCTAGCAAAAACAAACTCACATCACCTAAGTTTTCACGGTGAGATGGTTACAGAATCGACTGGCTGTTTGTTGTTGAAATTTGGTCCGCTCAACAACGTTTTTAGAGCAATGAACCTTGTTGAACTGTCAAAAAGAATTAAAGGCATTGGAATTATATGTGTGTTACGCAATTACCCCGCAGGTTGTCAAAATGTTTCATTTTCGACACTATAGCCTGTCAGGCAAGCAGGAGTTTTGGATACCTTCCCCTTGAAAGATAAGAGATTTACATTCTATGTCGAAAATAATTATGTTCCAAAAGTTATTATTACCTGCATTACTATTTGCTGGCGCCGCGCCGCTGCTGCGGCTGCTGAGACCCTCAAGCGGCGCAAATACTGTAACCTTATGGGTAACTACAGCTTTGAGCCTTTTGGGGTGGAAACGCTCGGGTCATGGGGCCCGAGTGCGCGTCTCCTATTTAAGGAAATTTCTCGCCGGCTGGTCGACACTTCACGTGATCAGAGGGCTGGGTCGTCCTTTGGCCAAAGAATTAACATTGCCATTCAACGTGGCAATGCTGCCAGTCTTCTGGGCACGTTTCCGGATGACAGCGATGCGGACGAGTACCTACTTCGACGCCTGAGTGTCCTTTGTTTTTGTATTTATTTGTATAGTAAGTTAGTCATTTAATTTAGTATCTAGTGTGAATAGTTTGTATTTACTTTTGATTAAAATTACGATTGAATAAAGTTCGAATATTTCCCTATATAATAACGCGAACCGCAATCAAAATTAACCCCAAAATGAACAACGGGGGTTAAATTCGTGCAGTTCGCAAGAGGAGGGGTGTGTTCAGCTAATTGAGTGTTATTATTGGGGGTGTAGGGTTGCTTAACTTTCGGATTATTTATGAACAAGCAGACAGCATACCTCAGCCTACAACACGCCGTGGAAGTGGCGAAGTTTTAGGCCAGCAAAACTTTTAATACTGTCGTGCTAGTGACACCAAGAAGATAAAGAAGCTAAGATACTTCATGTGCCTTTCTTTCATGAAAGAAATGGTCATATTAGTCTTCTACCGACTAAATTACACCTTGGACCGTCCTCAGTGGCGTGGCTATGAGGTTGGCATACAGTTTGGGGCTTCAGACGGAATGGAAAATTGGAAACCACCACAAATGAAAATTCTTGGGTCATTGTGGATTCAACGATGTATCCCTTATTTTTTTTTTTTGGATGGGAAATTATTTAGTATCTTCTTCTGCTCTGGGCGCAGCGGGAGGGCGTGTCAGACTTTTATTTACTAAAACCCACCCGTGTTCCTTCAGTTGCCTGTGCCAGGGGCCACGGTATCTCGTTCGAACAACCGGCGACCCTGGCAGGCATCGGCTCTAGCTGACCTCGTCAGTTAGTGCTGACATCTCTTTGAGGCGCGAGTGGAACACAACGCGCCGTCGATTCGGGCCTAGTCCTTACCGGACGGCGACCTGCCTATTGCTCACCGTCCGCAAGCCCGTGCCAACGGCGGCCGGGAATCGGCTGTCGACTCTAATGCTGGATCCCTTATACCAGGATCAGGATTGGTTAGATTGCTAAGCTATTACAAAAGTAACAAGACTTTTAAAATTGTTTTTATCATCTTCATCGACCACAGTCCGACTTCACCCATTGCCCGCCTTAAACTTCTCGCAAATAAATATTCTATTCTATTCTCTTTTCTTGTGCCAATACCCACGCTCCTGTGCCAGTCTCATCCAGGTGTCATCATCTGCTTAGTCTTTTCCCAACTATGTTAGGGTCGGCTTCCAGTCTAACTGGATGCAGCTGAATACCAGTATTTTACATGGAGCGACTGCCTATCTGACCTCCACAACCCAGCTACTGGGTAATACGATAACCCGTGGTAAGACTGGTTGTCAGACTTTCGGGCTTCTGACTACCCGTAACGACTGTCAAAGATCCACGAATGACAAGGTCATCCAGGTTAGTATTGATAGATTTTAGCAATGATTTATTTTATTTTATGTGCCACCCCTGTTCTTTACCCCATTTGGTACCATCACACTGGCTCATTACATGATCGTGGGATATCTAATGCTAAATGTTTGCCTACCTAATTATTATAGGGTGAACGCGTAATAATTACGCGGTTTTTTAAACGATGTGGCGTGGCTGACGACACGATGTTTTGTTTTTGTATGTTTTTCGACAGGTTTTAATACGATTTCGGGTGAATTTCACCAATGTAGCTGATCGTGATCAGAACATTTAAACAGCGTTCAAGAGCAGGCAGTGTCATCATTGTTGATGACACTAATACAGCTCTTGAACGCGGTTTATGAATGTTTTGTTAACTTTTTACCTCGACTTTATGATTATATGTCACGTCGATCGGAGATTAAAATACGCTTTTTTTCCAGGATAGGAAATCATCAAATGACCCCTCCAACTCTAGGTGGAGCGGAAGGGAGTGTCAGACTCTTACTGACTAAAAGCCACCCGTGTTCCTTCCTTAGCCCTTTATGTTCCGGGCTAGCGGTAACCCTTTCGGACAATCCCGCTGACCATTAACATATCTACGCTTGGAAGAACGTTAAGGCTTAACCATTGGTCCCAGCTGTCATTTTTTTTTTGTAGATCTTTGACAGTCGCTACGGGTAGTCAGAAGCCCAAAAGTCTGAGAACCAGTCTTACCGAGGGGTTACGTGATACTCAGTAAACAGGTTGTGGAGGTCAGATAGGCAGTCGCTCCATTTAAAGTAGGTACTGCATATTCAGCTGCATCCTGCTAGACTGGCTGACCCCAACGTAGAATTTAGGATAAAGCTAGATTAGTTTCTTTAATTTTTAGTTCAAAACCGTTTTATTTATAGAAAGAAAATGAATAAATAATAATCATTCATCATTGAATAATGTTTTCAAGAGTGCCAGTAGCCAACAAATCACGAACACTTCGAAAATCACGTACAAAACCAACCAATATGTTTCAATGTTGACACAGAGGTAAATATTGATTTATAAAAGTAATTAGCCTTCGACCTTACGAACCTTCACACCTGCCTGATCACATAACCCATAGACAATCTACGCACAGTTGAAATAACACTTTATTTTCAACCGGCTAAAGTAGGAATTGTTTTGGAGTATTTCAGTTGATGACACCAGCAAGTGTAAGTGAAAAATTTATTATTTAACGATGAGTGTGTTGGGTGTTATCACAATGTGTACTTTTTATTATATAGGGGGCTTTGATTGTTTTGTAAGTGCCTACAGTCTATGTGTTTGTGTGGTAAGGTTTTCGGGGTTTTTTAAAGACTCGTGGCTAAATAAAAACAGCTGCGATAGAAGGTTAAGCTGCACTTGCCGCGGTCGGTCCGTGGATGGGAGACCTTCCATTACATATCGAGACCTCTTCGTGTTTCAGAAAGCACGTTAAGCCGTTGGTCCCGGCTGTCATTTGCCAAACTTTGACAGTCGTTACGGCTAGTTAGAAGTCCAAAAGCCTGACAACCAGTCTTACCAAGGGGTACCGTGTTACTCAGTAACTGGGTTGTGGAGAAATCCACACCATGCAGCTGAATACCAGTATAATAAATGGATCGACTGATCCATATAAAATACTAGGTGTTTAGCTGCATCCGGTTCAGCGGGTTAGACTGGAAGCCAACCCCAACATACTTGGGAAAAAGCTACACAGATTTATTGAAAGACTGATCAAAACATAATTAATTTAACTAATAGTATGTACACTGCCAAATGACCAAATTCCATATCTAGTTCTATCAATTAAATGGGTCGCCATTCGGCAACACATTAAATTCGCTTCCACTTTTGGAAACCGGGGTAAGTGAGGTCGCCCATCACGGTGACTTTTTGCAGCGATTCAGTAGCGCGTTTCGAAATCGCGCTTCAATCCACAAAGCATCTGAATGCTTTGAAAAGATCGCCTCGAAGACAAGAAGCTCTAAATATGCAAAAGTCGGGATGCATGAAGAAGCCTCCTCGTGTAGCGCAGTGTGTTCCGCCAGTTACTCAACTGAACGCTCATGCTCGGCGCATCCTGCACAGTCACATCCAACACTTTATTTGACTGGCCAATTCTTCCGTTGCGGTGGTAGGGCTAACGCCCGCCTGGTTTGCGGCCACCATACCACCGGAGTCCGGCGTCAAACAGCCTACTGTGTCTCGTCGATGCGTGGGAGTTCCAGTGCCTTAGGCATCTTCTGGACACGCTCGTTTCATCATAGACCTCATTCATTGCTTTCCATCAGGCGTGATTTATTTATTTATTTAAACTTTTCGCACAAAAAGGTACAAAGGCGGACATAACGCCTTAGGCATTCTCTACCAGTCAACCAAGGGTGGTGAAGAGATTGGATGGCAGGTGCTTTGATTGAGAGGAACAATGATAAAAAAAACACTGGCACTCCGGTAGTGCCGACAGAAGTGAAAACTTGAACAATTACGAGTGTATTTTGTGAATCGTCTTATAAACAAAACACGCGTGTTAAGGTGTGTTCCTTATTTTATAGGGTTTTTTGCAAATCAGGTATGATGACCAAAGTGACTGGTTTATTCTTCTCGTGAAAGGAATTTATTCAGATTTACAAATAAGCACACAGGATAGACTTCAGTTCGTGGTGTTGGTCGCGGCAGTGGTAAGAGAAGCAAGCCGCTCGCATGGAGCTCGTCGTCAGTTATATATCCGTGGTTCAGCGCCATCTCGTCGTTGTTGGATGAACTACGTAGTTAGTACGCGAGGCCCTCGTAGTTCTTCCCGATGTGCATAGATGGCGCTGTCCTCAACAACGCGCGTCTTACGTTTTACGTCTTACGTTTTACGTCTTACGAATTTTCGATCAGGGTCACGTGACCTGACGCGAGTTTAGAAGTTTTTACCCATTCCAAAAAAGTACACAGCGCCGCTAAAGAAGTTTTCACTTCAAAAATCGTCAGGACATTGACTTGCAAAATGTGACCAAGGATTCAGCGTATGGTTCTAGACCTCCTAGGGCCCTAGCGTAAAATATTTTTGATGGTTATCCAATCACCCATCACATATTAGCCGTCAACTACCTACGCATTCAGCACATTAAGGTACGTAACATTGCACAAAAGTAATTTCTGGAGAACGACTTCATTATTTTTGGTCTCACAACTAGTCTTACCAAGGGGTATCGTATTACCCAGTAAAGGCTCGTACACACAGGCGCGACGCGACACGCGACACAAAGGCACCGCTCGTTGCGCGACTTGCGGTGCCTTTGTGTCGCGTGTCGCGTCGCGGCTGTGTGTACGAGCCTTAACTGGGTTGCGGAGGTCAGATAGACAGTCGCTCCATGTAAAATACTGGTATTCAGCTTCGGTATCCGGTTAGACTGGAAGCCGACCCCAACATAGTTGGGAAAAGGCTAGGCAGATGATGTTGATCATGATTTCATTATTTTTGGTGTGAAAAATGGCTGTTTTCGGTAGCGCTCAGTGTAACGCACACAAAACATTGTGCTTACGGGTGCATGCAACGGGACAGGGATCGTGGGAGTATTTAAAGTTAAATTAAATAACATTTAAAATCTATTTGATAAAACACGTCAGAAAAATTTGGAACTTTGACCTTCAATAACTACATAACCAGAAGGTTCCCAGGTATGTTTCAGTAATCATTGTGTATCCATCTATACTATACGAGTAATATTATAAAGATGAAGAGTTTGTTTGTTTGTTTGGTTGAATGCGCTAATCTCTGGAACCACCAGTCGGATTTGAAAAATTCTTTTTGCATTTGATAGAGCCCAATTCTTGAGGAAGGCTATTATACCTTTAGGAGCCAAGCAAAGAAAAATAGTCAGAAAGAACGCTAAGCAAAAACGAAGTAATAGCGCGGGCAGGCGATGCGATGCGACGGGGTGGGTCGGAGTAACAAGAAATTTCACGCGGACGAAGTCGCGGGCAGAAGCTAGTACTATTATAAATTCGAAAGTAACTCTGTCTGTCTGTATGCTACCTTTTCACGCCTAAACCACTGAACGGATTTCGATAAAATTTGTCAAGGAGATAGATGGCATCCTGGGGTAGGACAGGATAGTTTTTATCGACTTTACCTCGCGGGCGAAGCCGCGGGCGGAAGCTAGTATAATTATAAACCTAGGACAAAAATGCAAAGTGTCCAATTTTACCGACAGGTTGCGCTTGAGAGCGAAATACCGACGGCGGCGGGCTGCGGTCGGTTTTCAAATGTTTCAGCTGGGTTTAAACTTTTAAAGTGAAATTAAACTTTCGGCGATTAAGGTATGCCTGCACGCAACAAAAACGCAATCCTTAATTCGTGTTAGTAATAACTGCATCATTTATAACACCTACTTGAGTAGTTGCAGGCACAATATGATCTCCACATTGTCTTAAGCTACAGTTTGTATCCATCATATATTAAAATGGCCGATATACCTAATATATCTGTAATTTTTACCAGTATTTAACATTGGTGCCGATTCCCTCGTTCACAAACTAAACTAAAGTTCAGTGCATCTTGTTCTTTCTATATCATTAAGAAAAGGGTAGAAGATAAATAGATAAATTTTAAATTTAATAAATTTTAGTCTTGTCAAATTAATTAGCGCATGACACTACTCCATACAAGTTTGGGCGTGATAAAACTACTAAAAATACGTCTATGAGGGTTTTCTGAAATGACGTTCGCCAGGTGGCAGCACTGACACGTCAGGTCCAGACATCTGTCAAGGAGCCTATATTTTCTTTAGTCACGACTGAATGATGAACGAATGAATGAATCGAATTTTTCCGGCTTCCCTTCGAAAATTCAGAACGATGATGAATTGACTATATAGTCAATTCATCATTTAAATATTATAATCATATCATAGGTACTCTAGGTATTTAATACACCATAAAAAAAACATTGCAAAACGCCAACATGTATTTTTTTTAGCTCCGGCTTACCTCTGTCATAAATTCACCCCTCACCACTACACACAACGACATATAATCAAGCTATAGATTTCCAATTTTAGCTGACTTCGCATTGTGTAGACTTTTCGTGCAATGATTTGAGAATTCAGCTAATACTGGAAGTGTAGGTATAGCTTGATATGTGACGACATATCAAGCAAAGTTACACCTAAGGTAGGTAACTGAAAAAATATCGTGGTCTACATAAAACTTCATTAGTTATCTGTAAGATCCAAAAACGTCTCGAAGGACCAAAAAATGGTAAGTGGGTAAATTATTTGTCAAGAATATTGAAGAAGAAACAGATTTTTTCAACCCGCACTGGACCCGCGTGGTAGATTACAACACACTGCCTCTCGATCAGAAGAGGCCTGTGTCCCATCACTGGGAACATTATAGGCTGATTAGTAACTATGCTAAAAGAAAATGATAACTTTGACAGTTGGTTTGGCCATTATGTGTAAAAAAGGGCCTAATTTAAAAAAAGTTTCTGAATAAAATTCAGTGTAAAGTTAAGCCATTAACAGGAGCATTAATTCTGGAACACATTTTCTTCAATGGCAACCCGAGGGTTCTGAAGGAAATTCTTAATTCATTGTTTCATGGGTTGGAAAAATTCGTCTGCTCAACAACGTAATTAACATAAACGCGACTGGACTGTCAAAACTAAAGGTACCTAAATGTCACGCAAATTTCTACGCAGGTTATCCCGAAAATATTTAAATGTTGTAACGTCTGACATCTGCACGTTCTACGTTGTCTTTGAATTTCGGCTAGGTACATGGGTTATTGTGCATAGGAGTGAAGGAGAGAGTATATTGAGTACGGTACTCAAATACACGAGCCGGCACGTTGTCGATGGCAGCCGCCGACGCATCGAGGAGTGTCGACGTCTTCAATCGCCTCTACCATTGACGCGTGCAGCTCTTGTGTATGCACATTTACTGCTCATTTTTATATTGCGGAGATCAAAATATGTCCACAAAAGCACATAGTAGGTAAATGAAACTCCTGGAAGCTGTGATGGTCTTTTAGGGACCCGCTAATTAAACAAAAAGCAACGTTTTTGGTCCTAATGAGCCTTTAGACTTACCAGGAGCTGGAACGGGTGCGGTCGGTGCCAGCAAGTGGTTGTAACTTCGCAGTAGACATGCAACTGACTCTAGAGAATACAGCGGCACTCCTGGCTCCATGGTTAGAGGATGCACTTGTCTCTGGTCCTTTTATTTTTAAATTGCCTCTTTGGAAAAGATTGGTGGGTTTTGCATTGTTTTCGGACTTGCGTTGACACTTTTAATTCGCACTTTATTCCGAAAAAGTCTTTAAGTTTTGGGGTTTTCTACTTCGTTATGGTTCACATAGTTATTTGGTTTTTAGTGGCGGTTGGGAAGGAACAGCAATATTCAGTAATCGAAGGACAATGCTAGGATTCCTTCTGTGCAGTTCGTCAAGTTTTCAAATCTTGAAGTTTTTATGTATGTAGTCCTAGATTTTGCATGAGTTCCGCTTATGTAGTTGCCAAAGTATCCTGAAAAAAGGACTTTCCACATTTAAGAAGTTGGGTCACACTGACATTTTCAGGCCAGCAGTGGATCTTTTTTGTTTTATTTGCTTATTTTAGGCAGGTATTAAAATTATGCATTTTAAAACTTTCTTGACACAAAAAACGAAGTCCGACGGCAAGGTTAGAAACCAATTATTATACCTTATAGTTAATGGTTGGTAAATATTATTTCATTTCGTATTTGGTGGTCCTTTTTGTCTAATTCTTATTTATTTGCTAATAACTATTCCATCTGATTCGTAAATACTGTCTTTTGAAGTTATTAAAAAATACTTTTTATTTATTCAAACACTATTCCACCGCCATTCCTAAATCAAACAAACCGTTCGACTAACTATACAATACAACATAACATTACACCACTATGGAAAATGCTACATCACTTCGATAATTTCGCGCGCTTTCTTCCATTGGAGGCAACACTAATTGTACTGCAACATCCTTGGCCGCTATTGGTTGAATGAGTAATTATCGGGTGGTTTGGCGGCGCCTGATTGGTTGTGAGGAAGGTCACGCCCCCTATTTTCCCGCGGTAACCCGGCTTAGCTTATGACACCGCGTGTAACGTTCTACGGTGAATAGTTGATGAAGTGGCATTAAGTTTTCAGGTGGTCGGAAAGGTTCTTTATGAGGTCGCGTTTGTTTATTTGTTTAGGTAATTTATTTGCTTATTTTACAAAAAAAAAAGAGATTAGTTCCGATTTTGACCACGCGCCAAAAGATCCCTACTTTTTTGGACCTTCGTGTCAAAACCTTTAACTTTAAACCCTTTCCACACAGTCCTGGGTATAGGCCTTTTCGGCTCCAGACCGATTTGTCCAGATCAGTGTTTCCTTACGTCAACTAAAATCATGCTCCGGAACACCAAGGTCCCATCAGTCTACCCGAGCAAGTTCGAAATGTCTGCACAGCAGGCGATCTTTGCCCGTCCCTGACCGGATATTGAGCTCCGATAGGATGAAAGTCCGAAAGATATCCGTCTATAAGCGGGTCAGGGTTAGATACTTAGTTAACTTCTGTGTGTCGCTCGAGGGCAAAATATGTACAGTGCGTGCCACGTAAGAAGAGACTTGACACACCACGTGGTCTGACATGCACAGAACACGATTTTAGGTATCTTTAGCGGTATGAGGTCTGAGTGCGGGACGGGACCGGACTTCATAGGGGCGGCGGAAAGAGCGGGGGAGGCGGGGTCAAGTATCATCTTTCGTGGCACGCATTGTAACTTAACTTTAAATACTCCCACGACCCCTGTCCCGTATGCCGTTGGTGCCGGCTGTCATTTGTAAATCGTTGACAATCGTCACTCAGAAGCCCGAAAGTCTGACAAGCAGTCTTACCAAGCAGTGTCGTATTAGTAATACTGGGTAATACGGTATTACCCAGTAACTGTGTTGTGGAGGTCAGATAGGCAGTCGCTCCTCGCAAAATAATAGTTGGGGAAAAGGCTTAGCATATCAGATGATGATCATGACTTTTTCTTTCTATAATCATAATTATGAAACATAAATTAGGTAGTAAAACTAACGAATAGGTAGTAGGTGCTACTATAAAGACCCTTCTGAAAGCAACATGGCGTCGCGTGGCGTTATAATTGGCGCTTACGGCGTCGCCACCGTACGCGTTATGAGCGACCGAGTAACTTGAACAGAGGCGGCTGTGGAGACGACTACATTATATATTTTATAAATTAGTTTTGAAAAGATTGCTTTGTTTCATGGATTTTGAAAACTCGAACCTTCTTAAATGTTACGATTTAATGTTGACTCGTCCCACATACCGCAGTGTCTCAAGACGAAAGTCTTTGACCAGTGCGTGTTGCCAGTGATGACTTATGGCATTGAAACGTGTTCGCTCACAATGGGCCTTATAAGAGGGCTAAAAGTCACCCAAACGGCAATGGAGAGGGCTATGCTTGGAGTTTCCCGGCGTGATCAAATCAGGAATGAGGAGATCCGCAGGAGAACCAAGGTAACCGACATAGCCCGAAGAATTGCCAAACTTAAGTGGCAGTGGGCAGGGCACATTGCTCGCAGAACAGATGGCCGATGGGGCCGAAAGGTTCTCGAGTGGCGAACGCGTACCGGAAGACGTAGCGTTGGAAGGCCTCCCACAAGGGGGTCCGACGACCTTGTGAAGGCCGCAGGAACCCGTTGGATGCGAGAAGCACAGAACCGGTTGAAGTTGAAGTGCTTGGGGGAGGCCTATGTCCAGCAGTGGCCGTTTGTCAGCTGAAAAGATGATGATGAGATATATATAGATTGCTCTGCTACCTATCAGACACCACACAGCGAAAATCCTCTTTCCTAACCTGAGGGCGGCTTATCTTTCTATTCAAAACTTACCTAGCGGTCAAAAGGTTAAAAAACAGTGACCCTCTCCATAGTTTTCCCTGTCAGTCGAAGGTCTAACATCAAATAACCGACTTATAACTATTAGAACGAAGGTGATGTTACTCTATCGCTTCGAATCGAGCACTATGGGTATTCATTATTTCTCAAACAACATTAATTACGCCTTTATTTCCCCAAAGAATAGGCAAAAGTATCCATTTATCAATCTGTCTAGCTTTTTCCCAACTATGTTGGGGTCGGCTTCCAGTCTAACCCGCTAACTATCGGAATCTCATCTCGGCGACAAACAAATGTCAAAATCTTGTCAAAAACGTAGGGAAAATAGAGGAATTTTTGACAGACTGAGACTGAAATCAGACTGTGAACTCCTGGGTTTGAATTCCGGGTCTAGCACAAAGTATTTATTGGGTTTTTGACGTGAAAACTTCTTTAGGCGGGTTGGGCATTTTTTGAGATGAGAAAAAAACCATTGAACTCGCGCCACTGTTACCGTAAGCGACACCGCGCGTGTGTTGTGAGGATGGGAAATCATCAAATGACCCAGAGCGGGAGGGGTCATTTGATGATTTCCCTTCCTGAAAAAAAGAAAAAAAAAGACGATCAAAAAAATTGTTTGTAAACGCACCTACATACAGGAAAAAGTCCTAGTGTGGGGCAACGTTTTTTTTTTAAAAAGAAAAAAACAAAAAAAAGACGATCAAAAAATACCCGTTTCGGATGTGTTCGGCTGTCCTCGGGATGTACTCGGTTTCAATGTATGTATATCCGATATGTCAGTGAGTGATGGCAAAGTATTCTAATTGTGTTTTGTTTTCACTTCTGTCGGCACTACCGGAGTGCCACTGTTTTTTTCATCTAGAATTTCTCAGTAGCAGCCCGGAGGCTGCTGTGTTGTAATTTGTCCTATTATCATAAATTGGGCACCAATTCAGATATTGGTTTACCATAAATTGGGCACCAAACTAAATATTGGTGCCCAATTTATGATAATAGGACAAATTACATGAGACTAAAACATACTCCAATCAGTCTATAATGTTCCCACTTCTGGGACACAAGCCTCCTCTCTGTGAGAAGGCGTGGGCCACAAACCACCACGCGGGCCCAGTGCGGGTTGGTAGATGTCATATGTATATATCTTCGAGTTTTTGGTTCTACGACATGGCGGTTTCCTCACGACGGACGTTTTCCTTCACCGTTTTGAGAGTAGATAAAATGATTTACACAAAGTAGACTGCCTCCTTGGGTCCGAAATAACAGACAGTTTTAATCTCTAAAAACTCCATTAAAAACTCACCTCACATTGCACAAGTAAACTTATACCAGCGCGTTAATGATCGCTGTGGGAACGCGCGCGTTGTGTCGACAATTAACCCTTTTGCCCTACGCTTTATATAAACGCGCTGTCAGCGGACATGGACGAATAGGTAATGTAACATCAAACTACGACGCTATGAGGGTAGGCAGACATACAGCTAATCCCCTTTATTCATAAACGTTGCTTAAAGTTAAGTATAGATTAGCGGCTGCTTAACCATAGATTTGTAGCGGTATCTACAATGCCACATGCGAACAACGCGTCATACTGACGTCACGCAAAATCCTGCATCGCGCAAGCAGAGTTTACCGCGCAACTAGCATATACAACGGCCCGACATGAATCATCGGGCAGTTGCCCGCCAGACACACACCCGTCTGGTCGGAGGATCCTCCTTTTTCTATGGAGTGTGAGTGAACTTTACACCCTGTTTTCATACCTATAGATTTATCTCGTTTAAACGTAATTTAACTTTAATCAAGATTTATAAATAAACCCCTTTGTTGCTAGGGACATTCTAGAACGATGGTACGCAAGGATATTATATGTAAAACCGGTGTAAAGTGCGAGTCGGGGTGCACACCAAGGGTTCCGTACTACCGTAAAAAAATTAACACTATAGGTATACATATGAATAAAATACACGTTTCTTGAACTTCTAACTTTATTTTATTTTCATTATTTGTTGTTATAGCGGCAACAGAAATACACAATACAAGTACAAGACTTATGCTACATGACCTTCTTCTTGCCAGGTCAACGGGAAGTACCCTATAAATTTTGCTTATCTTAAGAGTGTTGAAATATACGTTTTTTGGAGCATAAACGGCCCCACTTTTTTGTTTTTCACAGCTTCAAGGGATTGTAGACCTGAGTATATTATTTTAATGATTTGAACTCGATACCTCCACGCGTTCCCGAGATAAAGGATCTTGACAGACGACAGACGGACAACAAAGCGATTCTATAAGGGTTCCGTTTTTCCTTTTGAGATAAGGAACCCTAAAACTGCTATTTTAAATAAAACCCAGCATATAACCTCCTTAAATACATTATGCAAACACTATTATCGAAGACAAAAAATTAAAAAAAAATCATTTGATGTTTTGAATTTTGTGGCGTCTTGAGTCCTGACGTTTCAAAGCATATCTAGAATTTCTTTACAGCGGCTAATGACCACAAATATTAATATTTTTAACGATGGATAAGAAAATAGTGTTAAAAATTAAAGCGTTTACTAAAATGCCTTCAGAGTTCAGCCGGGCTTGTTGCAATACCTGTAAGTGCCTTTCATAATTACTTGTTGTCATAGGGAGTATCAGTATCTGGGTCGTGAAGGTCTCACAAACAGTCGCCCCACGTAAGCATACATCCATGCACACTATCCAGGCAGAAATCTACTCTGGGCGTTTATTAAACACTTCAGAAACTGAATTTCAATAGCAATGATTCCAAAAGGCTACATTACGCTAATAATATCCATACTAATATTATAAATTTGAAAGTAACTCTGTCTGTCTGTATGTCTGTATGTGTTACCTTTTCACGCCTAAACCACTGAACGGATTTCGATAAAATTTGGCAGAGAGATAGATTGCATCCCGGGGAAGGACATAGGATATTTTTTATCGACATACCTCGCGGGCGAAGCCGCGGGCGGAAGTTAATATTATTATAAGTGAATGATCAATAGTTATTCACAAGTCCTAGCCTTTTTCCAACTATGTAGATACTAAATTATTTTGGGGTCGGCTTCCAATCTAACGCTGCAGAATATCAGTATTTTAAATGGAGCGACTTACTGTCTGACCTCCACACACAACCCAGTTACTGGTTAACACGATACTCCTTGGTGAGACTGGTTGTCAGACTTTCTGGCTTCTGATGAACCCTGATTTATTATTTTCTTACCCTTGTCCTACTTTGTTTGAAGTCGGCGCAACATTGTCATCTTCTTCCATACTTTTCCCCCTTTCAAACCATCGGGATAATTGAGTAACACACTATAGATTGTGTATAGATTTTTAAATGAGAACGTGATTTTGACATTATAAAAATTCTGTGTTATCTGTGGAACAAATCCAATAATAGGTTAAAACGAAGCTGTTGTTTTTTTTATTAAGAACCTGCGAAGATACTCCATCAAAGACTGCAATCTAACTCTGCATGCATCAGGAGAATCCAAACAAATTACCAAAACTAACAGTAGCAGTGGGTTTCATTTTGAGAGTTCAACAATATTCATTGCGATGTTTTAGTTGTTGAGCGGACACATTTTTGAACATATGAAGCAATGAATTAGCAATATCTTTCAAAATGATGCAAATTGAGATTGATTGTACTTTACGCAGTTAGGATGCAGATCATCATTCACTCAGTCCATCCATCTAATCTGACAAATGCGTGCACTGACTGGACAGGTCCTCTCAATCTGTGTGGTTCTTTCCTCAAAAGACCATCTCAGATATCGACCTACATGGTCTTCATATAACCTGACCAAGATTATGTCTGGACTTTAAAAGAGACTATGACCTCTGAGTTTGTTTCGGCCTTTTTTCTCGGAGTAGTTAGACAGGAAACGCCGATCTCATCTAGTTAAAAACATATATGATTGACGTGTAAAAGTGTTTGTGCAAACCTACTTACAAAAATAAAATCATTTATCATCTATCAATCTTTCGTCTTCCCCTACTCTTATAGGCAATCTACATTCGCACTAAAAACTAACAACATTTTGTTAACCAATTAAAAATTGCAGTAAACTCCAAGCTATCAGCATCGAGTCTACCTATGATGGAATTGCTCAAGAATCCATCACCTCGAACGAAGGAAGAGAAACCTCTGCCAAGTGGGAAAGCCTTGTCAGTCCCGAGACGTCCCTTTTCTAGTCTTCGAGGCAAAGAGCGTGGAATTTATGTGAATCTATGGATGAAGAAATCTGAGCTGTTACCAAAGCCGATGTTTAAATACGGTGTCAGTCTTTCTCCGCTGGGTGGAGCTAAAACTGTAAGTTTGTTTTCACACTATATCTTACTATGCTACTAATATTATAATTGTGAAAGGAGGTGTGTAGAATTAAATGCAACTAGTTGCATGTGAGTTATGAATACAAAAAACATGTCTTTCAATTCTCTATGGATCCAAGTTAAAAGTTGTTATCAAATGTAGCTGAATGCGGTAGAAAATCCAGATTGAACTTCGGCATTGGGATCAAAGGTAGCTTAAAATTGTACTGTCAACATCAAAGAGCTTAAATACGAATTGACCAATCACAGCGTTGCGATGGCGCCGAGCCCAATATGGCAGATGCAGATGCACCTAGCTGTCTTTGATTCTACACCCCATTGTGAAGATGTTTGGATGTTTGTCACTCAATCACGCGTAAACCGTTGAACAGATTTGGATGAAAATTGGCACATAGATAGACCATTTCCTGGATTAACACATAGGATACTTTTATATCGCGTCAGGTCACGTGACCCTGATCGAAAATTCGTAAGACGTAAAACGTCAGACGTAAAACGTAAGACGCGCGTTGTTGAGGACAGCGCCATCTATGCACATCGGGAAGAACTACGAGGGCCTCGCGTACTAACGTCAGACGTAAAACTTAAGACGCGCGTTGTTGAGGACAGCGCCATCTATGCACATCGGGAAGAACTACGAGGGCCTCGCGTACTAACTACGTAGGCCTCGCGTACTAACTACGTAGTTCATCCAACAACGACGAGATGGCGCTGAACCACGGATATATAACTGACGACGAGCAAATCTGAATAAATTCCTTTCACGAGAAGAATAAACCAGTCACTTTGGTCATCATACCTGATTTGCAAAAAACCCTATAAAATAAGGAACACACCTTAACACGCGTGTTTTGTTTATAAGACGATTCACAAAATACACTCGTAATTGTTCAAGTTTTCACTTCTGTCGGCACTACCGGAGTGCCAGTGTTTTTTTTTGACTCTTGTAGGATGCCTATATCCAGTAGTGACCGTCTTTTGGCAGAAATGATGGAGACGATGAATGTATATTCCACAAGAAAACTAACTTTTAACTTTACTTCCCCAGTTTTCTACTACAGCGATTAGCTATGATGCAGACAAGAAGGCTCCGCCCGCGCCAGCAAAACCTGCTCCTCCTAAAGCAAAGCCTGAGAAAAAGAAGACAGCGCCACGTCCAGCGCCAGGTGGTGGTGCTCAGGGTCGGATTATTGCTGGTCAGTAAATTCATCAGTTTACTAACGGTCCATATAAATTTTTTGTGTACAAGTCGTGTATAAGTGGCTAATCGTCCCGTTCCACGCCGACATAAAATGTTCGGGGACATTCCAGGCGCTGAGAGCGGGACATGTCATGGTATGGCTTCGTTCGCACTGACAGGTGGCCTGTTTAGCGCCTAGAGCCTAAGTGGCGTAATATCCTTCTATAGGTACACGCTAAGTGACTAGCGATAGCTTCAAGAGCGCAGTGCGTCGTGAAAATTCTAGAGCGTTCGTTTTACTTCGCAACCGATGTCTGCCAGGGTCGCGGGTTTTTCGAAAGAGCTACCGTGGCCCCTGGCACAGGCAACTGAAGGAACACGGGTGGATGATGAATGTTGTTGAATTGTCAAAGCCATTGTTACTGATAAGTGTTTTACGTAATTATCCCGCTGGGGTCACGCAAAAAGCTTGCATACGCGAAAGAGATGGAGACATTATATTAGTCTCGTTTACTCTTACTATTGGATCTAATAAGTGTGTACCGCTCTCATTAATTAATTATTATTATTTAGTGACTTGTCTATTGCCTTGGCGGTTGGTCTGTGGATGGGTAACCATCTTTATATACCGTGACCCCTCCGTGCCTCGGAAAGCACGTTAAGCCGTTGGTCCCGGTTGTCGTTCGTGGATCTTTGACAGTCGTTACGGGTAGTCAGAAGCCCGAAAGTCTGACAACCAGTCTTACCAAGGGTTATCGTATTACCCAGTAACTGGGTTGTGGAGGTCAGATAGGCAGTCGATCCATGTAAAATACTGGTATTCAGCTGCATCCGGTTAGACTGGAAGCCGACCCCAACAAAGTTGGGAAAACGCTAGGCAGATGATGTTGATGACTTGTCTATTGCTAACTCTCTTGATGTGTCTTATCAATGGCTGCGTAAGTCAACTTAAAAACTGTATTGTTCTCATAGTGATCGGCGCCGTCGTGGATGTACAGTTCGACAAAAACCTGCCTCCGATCTTGAACGCTCTGGAGGTGCCTGGCAGAAGTAAGTTTTACCATTTTAACAAACTAACAGCGCCTCAAGGTGGTGATATCCGGATAAAAAGTATTCTATTTGTTAATCCTGGTTATAAACTATCTGTGTGCCAAATTTCATTCAAATTCCTTAAGTAGTTTTTGCGTGAAAGAGTTACAAACATCATCCATCCATCCTCACAAACTTTCGCGTTTATAATATTAATAGGGAGAGATGAACAAGTTAGCTGATCTTGTGGCGCGCCATTTAAAGTTCTGTCTGTCTATTCTGTAAAAATCTCATCGTAAATACAGAGGGGAAATGTTGGTCTACCTGAAGCGAGCGAGCGAGCGAGCGGGATGCGGCCACGAAATTCGCTTGCACTGATTTTATCAACCACTTAATGCTTTTGGAGGTGTTCAAAGTGGTGTAAATGGCCACGTGACTTTCTAATCATTAAACCAATCGACGCGTGCTGTAGTCGCGTCCCGTACCCCGGTCGTTCACTCGTTTCAGTTTGGCCAGAAATTAACTTTATTAAAGATGCCACGAAATTCTCTTGCACTGGTTTTGTCAACTAATGTGTTAGAAGGTGTTAAAACTGGCGTAAATGGCCCCCGCGTCCCGTATCCCGCTCGTTCACTCGTTTCAGTTTGGCCAGAGATAAGTTACCGTTTATTAAAGATGCCACGAAATTCACTCGCACTGGTTTTGGCAACTAATATTTTTGCGAGGTATTCAAACTGGCGTAAATAGCCACGTGACTTCCTAATCATTAAGACAATCATAATGAACAGAGATTAAGCTACCATTTTATTAAAGATGCCACAAAATTCACTCTCACTGGTTTTGTCAACCAATGTGTTCGAAGGTGTTAAAACTGGCGTAAATGGCCACGTGACTTCCTAATCATTAAGACAATCGACGCGTGCTGTAATAGTCGCGTCCCGTATCCCGCTCGTTCACTCGTTTCAGTTTGGCCAGATATTAAGTTATCGCTTATTAAAGAAATCATCATCATCCACATCCCGAATTCACTTACTACTAAGCATAGGCCCCGTCTTTTCTTGTGCCAATAACCACGCTCCTGTGCCAGCCTCATCCAGGTTTTGCCTGCGATGGCAAGAATGTCGTCTGCCTATCTCGCTGGCGGACGACCGACATCTCGTCTTCCAGTCCTTGGACGCCACTCTGTCACAGCCTTACTCCACCTGTCATCACTGCGCCTTGCTAGGTGTCCTGCTCAACTCCATTTGAAGAGTTCCATAATACGCTTTCCGATATATCGGAAAGGTCTTCGATTTAAGAAGTACATCATTATAAGGTTGAGGATAATTTTAATATTTCACTATGCTTATTGCACTAAATCTTGCAGAGCCACGACTGATCTTGGAGGTAGCTCAGCATCTAGGAGAGAACGCATGCCGCACCATAGCCATGGATGGTACGGAAGGCCTGGTCCGAGGCCAGCCCATTGTGGACACGGGAGCACCTATTACCATTCCTGTGGGCGAACCGACCCTGGGCAGGATTATTAATGTCATTGGGGAGCCTATTGGTATGGAATTTCATGCAATAATCATTCAAAGCCTGACTTCACTCAACGCAGGTCAAAGGCTTTTCTGCGCTTGGGCCAACCTTATCTAGGTTTACTTTTTTTGATTTCATGTATAAAGGTATGAGAAACAAGACGTAGAATTCACTTATCCTCCATAGAAAAGGGAGGCCGATCTTCCGACCAGACGGGTGCACTATCTGGCGGGCTACCGCCCGACGTTTGAAGTCGGGACGTAGTATATTGTTGTAGTTGCGTGGTAAACTTCGCTTGCGCGATGTAGGATTTTGCGTGACGTCACCTCAGTGTGATGCCTAGTTTGCATGTAGCGATGTAGATTGGCGTGTATTGAGTAATCGCGTCATGCCATCGTCGATAGTCATTTGATTGTCACATAAAACAGAAACGTCAAGAAGGATCTATAATATTGAATCAGTATTTGGAGAGTAAAGGTCCATAGCACACGTATCAAACCGGAAAGGGATCGGCACCGTATCAACTCGAGCCATCAGTAATTTTTGTATGAAACTCCCTACTGCAACGCACACCAATCGGAATGTTAACGTAATCGCCTCGCCTCGGGAACACGAACTGCGGTGCGGTGAGTTACGGCACGTCGTCCCTGCGCTTACTTCTCACCATACCCGAGCTTACGTCTCTTCGTCCACCCTTGCTCCTCTCACCTATCCAGCCTGCCTGCTGCACCATCAACCAGCGGTCGGCGAGCCGTAAGCGCGGCGTCGCCTAGCCGTAGCTGAGTCGACGTATCGGAGCTTCTGATCCGCTTTGGTTACGTGCTTACATTAGGTTGACGCCTGTTTGATGGCGAGGCGAAAGGTAGATACGTGTGCTATGACCTTAACTCTGTTTTCGTCGTCCTGGTAAACACGGGCGATTTCAATCACCAGTATGAGGGCTAAGTCACCTTCTAATATAACAGATGAGCGTGGCCCCATCGATACGGATGAATTTGCCGCGATCCACGCGGACGCACCTCCCTTTGTTGAGATGTCGGTAGAACAGGAGATTCTGGCGACAGGCATAAAGGTGGTGGATCTTCTTGCGCCGTATGTCAAAGGTATAATAATTATCGAGATTTCTTTATTTATATTGTAATGAAATACATAAACCTTCATAGGCGCCGCGGCCGGCAAGTTTATTTTTCGGGGGGTAAATCTTCAGCTCCACGAATCGAGTTTGATCATTTTTGCACTTCACCTGACATAATATGTTAGGTTATCGTATTTTACGTAAGCTGAATTTAGAGATTGCAGAACGCAAGGAGCGAGCGAAGCGATCTCGAACATTTTCTATAGGATCTCGCCTCTAATAGGTTAAGTTCTTTATTATTTAGGTATTATTTAGGCGTTTTTGGATATTCTTGTAGCTCTGAATGTTTTTACACCTACCTATATTTTATTTAGAAGCCAAGCCAAGTGCAAGTGCACCCTCTTGCATCCCGCTCCCGGTGCCCGCCCATGTAATCCTTCCGGAATACATTTTCTAAAGTTTAGAATAACGAATTGCGGTCACACAGACATAGCACACGAAAAGTGACTTTTTAATACACTTTATTAGGTACTAGTAGCCACACTTGCATTCTACATGATACATGCAATGTGCTAATTTGACACGTCAAAACATCGAAATATGCTATAAAATTGATCTCATACCATCTTGACATTCAGGTGGTAAGATTGGCCTGTTTGGCGGCGCAGGAGTCGGCAAGACTGTATTAATCATGGAACTTATCAACAACGTTGCTAAGGCGCACGGAGGATTCTCCGTAAGTAATAATAATAATATCTCATGACTGAATTTTGGTCACGGTGGCAGAAATCTCAACGGAGATTTTCCAAGTATATGTAGTAGATATTAGTAAGGCGCAGGAGTCAGGGGGACTCCCCGCCGTCAACGAAGATACGGGCCCGATCTAAACTAGTTCAAAACTTCGGACTGAACCGTTCTCTCGATTTCTTAACTTTTTCGGACGAGTAAAAACACATCGGGAGTAGCGACAAGTGTCAAATCCTGGTGTCTCTCATTCTTAGGGCAGGCCCCAAACTAATCTTATGTCCGTAGGTGATGAGAAGTAGGGCTCGCCCCTAGTTTCGTTTGAAACTATGGATTTCGTGGTGAGGGAGATAACGACCCCCAGGAGTAACAGCTTTACTTACGATTCACAGCAATCATTCCAATTTAAGTAGGTAACTATACTTTAGTACAATGAGCTATTCAGAGTTATATTGCAATTACCTACTTACGGTTTTACGTCATTCAAAAATTTGATCGTGAATCCCTCGTTAGTAGCGATCTAAAGGAAGATTCGAATAATCTAAATGAATCTGTTGTGTATATTTTGATCTGTGTATTAACTAGGTGAATTTTGATCAGGTGTTTGCGGGCGTCGGAGAAAGAACGCGCGAAGGTAACGATTTGTATAACGAGATGAAAGTGGGCGGAGTTATCACAGACGATTACAAAACTTCTAAGGTAAGTACCTACAATTTAATGCCGGATCAGGTAGCTCATAAACATTATCTCGCCCTTATTGTGATGATAACAGGAACAACAAAGTGTAGTATGGTGGTAGCGCGTGTCTGATTGAGCTTTGCAAAGACAAACTAGGAATTATTTAAACTTTCCTTGTCTCTCATCAGGTGGCTCTCGTATACGGTCAAATGAACGAGCCCCCCGGTGCGCGAGCCCGCGTGGCTCTGACCGGGCTTACGGTGGCTGAGCACTTCCGTGACAAGGAGGGCCAGGATGTGCTGCTGTTCATCGATAATATCTTCAGATTCACGCAGGCTGGCTCTGAGGCAGGTCATCTTTCTCTTGCCCTGACCTCAATACACTTATAAAGGGTCGGCGTAATATTGTCTTCTTCCATACGTGAGCAGTCAGTGGTGGCCCAGTAGACATGGCTGCGACTTAAGAGTTGTAGGTCGTTGGTTCGAACCTAGACAGGCGATTTACTTTGTGTGTTTATTTCATTACCACTGCTCTCAAAACGGTCAAGGAAAACATCGTGAGGAAACCGGCATGTCATACAACCAAAACTTCGAAGACATTTGACAAAGCTACCAATTCGCACTGGGCTGGAACATTATAGACTGATTCTTTCTTCCGTACTTCTCTATTAAGGTCACAGCACACGTATCAAAAGGGAAAGGAATCGGCACCGTATCAACTCGAGCCGTTCAGTATTCTTTGTATGAAACTCCCTACTGCAACGCACACTAATCGGAATCATAACGTAATCGCCTCACCTCGGGACAAGCTCACGAACCGCGGTGCGGTGCGTTACGGCTCGTCGTCCCCGAGCTTACGACTCTCCGTACCCGAGCTTACGTCTCTTCGTCCACCCTTGCCCCCACCATCAACCAGCGGTTGGCGAGCCGTAACCGCGGCGTCGCCCTAGCCTTAGCCGAGTCGACGTATCGGAGCTTCTGATCCATTTTGGTTACGTGCTTACGTTAGGTTGACGCCTGTTTGACGGCGAGGCGAAAGGCGATACGGCGCCGATCCCTTTCCGATTTGACACCTTTAGTCGCCATCTCCGCAGTCACGGTCCCTTACTGTTCTGTCCGGACTTTGAAAATAATAATAAAGTACTAAAAAAGAAAGACACAAAATTTAAATATCGGGACTTTTACCCCTTCATTTCATAGGCGATAACTAGTCAAATGTCGGAATGCTACCCGTTCGACACTTTCCCCTTGTACGCACCCTTTCGGTCAACATGTTTCGTTATTGTTTCCGACAAATCCTCAGGTATCGGCGTTGCTAGGCCGTATCCCGTCCGCTGTGGGTTACCAGCCAACCTTGGCGACTGACATGGGGACCATGCAGGAACGGATCACCACCACGAAAACTGGTTCCATCACCAGCGTGCAGGTACAATGATGATAGTTGGTCAATATTTAAAAAGTAGATGGCGCCGGCATTTTCTGGCTGACTGATTCTTGAGAAGAAATTATAAAGTCATATACCTGTTCCCTGTTCTGTCTAGCCTACATGGTACCTACTCACAATCAGCAGTTCAACAAATTGCGTAATACATTATCCATCACAATCTGAACCACTTTGCAGGATATTGCTTATCCATTGCTTCTTTGTTCAAACAATTTGCCTGCTCATCAACGTAAATATCGCAATGAATGTTGTTGAACTGTCAGAATGGAAGCCAACTGGAACTGTCAACTGGATGGAATGGAACTGATAATGTGTTACGCAATTACCCAGACAGTCTCATTTTAAAGTTTATAATAAAAGTTTGTAAAAAAAAGTAAAAAATAAAATGAAAATAAAAATGTAAAAAAAAGCTATAATTTAAAAAAAGATATAATTCTGTTCTGTCATCCCAGGCTGTATACGTACCCGCAGACGATCTAACGGACCCTGCTCCAGCGACGACTTTCGCCCATTTAGACGCGACCACAGTACTGTCGCGAGCGATCGCAGAGCTCGGCGTGTACCCTGCGGTGGACCCTCTGGATTCCACTTCGAGGGTCATGGACCCTAATATCATTGGAGCTGAGCATTATGGAGTGGCTAGAGGCGTGCAGAAGATTTTGCAGGTGGGTTTTTGATTTCTGGGAAGAGTTTTAAGTAATAATGATAATTCAAGTACATGATTCTGTGCTGAATTTATTACTATTTTGCGCGTCGATATCCTGGCACCCTGTTTAATACGTATAGTATACTTACTTGGTTAGGTTTTCTTATATTTTTGGTGCGGTAAGCGGAATTGGGCTGCGGCGCTGCAGCCGATTTGCGTAACACAGTTTCAATCACAATCCAAAGGATTTTGTTTGAAAGAAATTCCTGGTGTGGCTAAAAATTTAGTATTTCATATGGGACCACTGTTTCGATCTTAAATAATCCTCTTAAACTATCTGACCGCCTAGGATGCAGGATAGCCATGAGCATTTTCGAAGATAGATACCTACTACATTCCCAAATGCATCAGTTCAGGGAAGCGTGGTGGAAGATTAAAAATGATCTTTACTGCGCCACAGTTATTAACTTTTGCAGTTATCATCGTTTAACTATTTTTATGATTATATATCTGTTATTGTACCAAAATAAACGACTTCAATTTAAAAAAAAGTAGTCCGAGCCTCACAGAAGTAGCTGAAGTAGTGGACGCTAACGTCTTCATAGTTACTTCTGTACATCCAGGACTACAAGTCTCTGCAAGACATCATCGCTATCCTGGGAATGGATGAGTTGTCAGAAGATGACAAGATGACAGTGGCGCGCGCTCGCAAGATACAACGGTTCTTATCACAGCCTTTCCAGGTATAATGGCGTTCATTATCTAGCAGTTATTACCAAAAACTGAAGACCCAGGGTCTTCAGTTTTTTCAGCAAATGAAACAGCTCTTGCTCACGGTCTTTGAAAGCTTGACCAAGTGTAGGTATATCAAAAACCAGTTGACAAAAAAAAACATGCCCAAAAGCGTCGCTTCGAGAACTTCTTCCTTTTTTACCCGACTACGGCGAAGCAAAAAGGAGGGTTATGATTTTGACCGGTATGTGTATATGTATGTTCATCTGTTTCCTCATAACTTCAAAAGTGCTTATAAAATTTTGAGAAATTAGGTCTTTAGAAGCGTCTTCACCGTCTGCTGGTTGTAGGCTATGTGACGTCACACTAAATTCAATATGGCGCCCTCTAGAAGACATAAAGTAATGAATTTAAAAATAAATATTTTGGGATGGTGCCTTGTGGGGTATCAAAAATATAAATATTACTGAAATAAGCCCCAAAATAATTAAATAAAAAAGTTTAAAGCTAAAACTCGACTACTGCAAAGGATGAAACAAGAAAGTACGGACGCACAGTGTATTTTTCGGACCTAAAAATGGACACCTCTTTTTTATTTAACTAATCGTTTGTGTTCGTCATTTAGAACATCAGAGTAAAACTCCCGCGAGTCAGTTCTTCTTAGTTTCGGAGAAAATAAATATTAAAGTTAGTTTTTTTTATGTGATTTTTTATAAAACCGTTAATTTCTCAATAACAGTTAGACTATATCGATTGAAACTTTAGTATGTTATGTAGCAATAAACAACACACTTAATTGCGAAGAAAATATTTCCTAATTCAACAGGAACAACGTGAATTATTTTTTTTCTGTTTTAAGGTTTTTATTTTTTTTTTGCGAGGATGTATTGGTATTCGGATTTATTTTAAATAGGAAATAATTATTTATACTAATGTGCATCACACTGTTTTTTTTCACAACCGAATTCTAATATATCTAAGAGTTACTGGAGTTCAAATTTTTTTCAGATTTTTCTGTTAATTTGGTGTCTAGGGTTGTCAACTTTTTACAACACAAAAATATAATTAAAATTCAAAATACAAGAAAAGGTAATTAATATGTTATTTATATGTTATATTTTAAAATTATAATTCTTTTGTGACAACCCTATCAAAATAATTTAAATTTCTTTTTTTTTCGGAGATATATCAAGATTCGGATTTGAAATTATTAGGGATAATGCCTAACAATAAAAGGCACATTTTTGGTCAAAAAACTAATCCGAATAATGGTACATTTCGGAGGAAAAAAATAAAGTATGAAATTAAAAATAAAAGCTGTAACTTTACTTTCGTACAACCTTTTAGGGTGAATCTTTTTTTAAATTATACCTAATGTACATAGGAATAATATCCCCAAGAATCATTAAAATCACATACCTTTTTCATTGTAAAAGTAGGTTTCTATGGTTTTTTTGAAGTTTCAGAGTTCGATTTTTAAAAATTTATCTCTCTGAAACTAAGAAGAACTGACTCGCGGGAGTTTTACTCTGATGTTCTAAATGACGAACACAAACGATTAGTTAAATAAAAAAGAGGTGTCCATTTTTAGGTCCGAAAAATACACTGTGGGACGCCAGCACATCAACTTACCACAATCTGTCAGATTTCTTTAATAGATTTTCGACTTTATCGCTAAAGCATAAGGTTCAAAGTTGATTGGGAAAATCTGACACATTGTGGTAGGTTGATGTGCTGGCGTCTGTACCTTCCCGTGGTCGCATGCTACCATAGCTTATTATGTATCTGTAGCGGTATCTACAACGCCACATGCAAACAACGCGTCATACCGAGTTACTGACGTCACGCAAATCCTGCATCGCGGAAGCAGAGTTTACCGCGCAACTAGCATAGATACAAACGGCCCGACACGAATCAATGGGCAGTTGCCCGCCAGACACAACACCCGTCTGGTCGGAGGAACCTCCGTTTTCTATAGAGTATGAGTGAACTTTACACCCTGTTCCTCATACCTCTATATATCTAAGTACAGCGGAAAAACCAATGACACTGCTCGACCGAACCGCAATTGAACCCATGTACCCCACGCTCAGCAGCTGCGACAGCAGTGTAGACCGACATAAGTAGGTACAGACGCCAGCACATCAAGCTACTACAATCTAACAAATTTCATTAATCGATTTTCAACTTTATCGCTAAAACGTAAGGTTCAAAGTTGATTAGGAAAATTTGACAGTTTGGGGTAGCTTGATGTCCTGTACATTATAACAAAGTGTTGTGACCATTTTGCAGGTGGCTGAAGTATTTACGGGGCACATCGGCAAGCTGGTCAAATTGGAAGAGACGATCAAAGGATTCAAGAGGGTAAGCTGGATTGGCGATACCTATACCTAATTGAGTCCATGGGAATCAATCAGTCAGGCATCCATAGATTATCGGGAGAATTGGATATTGTGTTTATGATACAACCCGATTCAAACTTTATAGCAGTTCTAAACATGAGGCGAGTCGCTGCGCAGACTGTGCATTAAGGGGGAAGCGCTAAGGTAGCCCGCGAAATTAAAATTTTCTTACGTTTTTTGCAATTTGCTGGTCAGTATTAAGTTGTACGTCGATTAATATATGATTCGCGGCCGTAACAATTATGTATTACAGAATTATAATCATTAAAGTCATCAACACAACTCTCTAAGACCACGTAAGTCCAAAGAATGATGATGTAGCGGTATCTACAACGCCACATACAAACAACGCGTCATACTGACGTCACGCAAATTCTGCATCGCGCAAGCAGAGTTTACCGCGCAACTAGCATAGATACAAACGGCCCGACACGAATCAATGGGCAGTTGCCCGCCAGACACAACACCCGTCTGGTCGGAGGATCCTCCCTTTTCTATGGAGGTTGAGTGAACTTTACACCCTGTTCCTCATACCTCTATACTGGTGACCCCGAACATGAACGTCAGCGCAGCCTTCGTGCAAATACTTCAGCGTGACGTCATCATCATCACTCCCGCAAGCGTTAGCGGCGAGTCACTCAGCCAGCCAGCTCCCACGGCTTCAACGGGTATCCTGACCACCAGCATGCAGCGACCGCGCATACCTGGTCATCACCCTCAGCCTCATCAGCAACCTCGGCACAGCACACTGCACTTTCGGCCGGTCAACAAGAAGAGCTCAATTCCTCTCCTGGTCGACGCAGCAGCCAGCCTCAACTCGGCGCTGTACTACATCCGACGCACTGGAGCATAACGCAGCGCCACCCCGACTCACTGGGGACATCTTCGCAGACAGTTCCGACTCACCGTGAACTATGCGGCAACCGGTTCCGACTCACTGGAACCTCAGCTGGCCTGGCACATCGCAAGATACAAGACTCAGCCTACTATCGACCTCCGGTCTCCGGGGGGGAGTGATGTAGCGGTATCTACAACGCCACATACAAACAACGCGTCATACTGACGTCACGCAAATTCTGCATCGCGCAAGCAGAGTTTACCGCGCAACTAGCATAGATACAAACGGCCCGACACGAATCAATGGGCAGTTGCCCGCCAGACACAACACCCGTCTGGTCGGAGGATCCTCCCTTTTCTATGGAGGTTGAGTGAACTTTACACCCTGTTCCTCATACCTCTATAATGATTTCACGAAACAGTTATTCTTACTTCTACGTACAACTTAATACTGACCAGCAAATTGCCCTGGCGCTTTCGCCTTAACAAATTTACGTATCAGCAGGGGTGATGGGCGAGGTACTCGCCATCAAATTTGAATCGTGAGTCCATCTAGCTGGGGGCATTCCACGCTAAGTTTGCCGATACGCGATCTCCACTCCAGGATTCATTTGCTCCACCGGTCATCGGTCCTTCGACAAACATCACCAACCCACTGCCACTTCAGTTTGCTTCCTCTGCAAGCTATGTCGGTAACTCCGGCATTAAGTTACACGGTACCTACTTGCTAATAAAAAATGTGCTCTAATCCACACATTCTCGCTGACAGATCCTCCAAGGTGAACTGGACCATATCCCCGAGGCTGCCTTCTACATGGTAGGGACCATTGAAGACGTGATCGCCAAGTCGCAGGAACTCGCCAAGAACGTGTAGACGATCTCCCAATCTTGTTGATGTCCGGCGTCAACATTATTTGAATATCTTGCACGGACCGGTGCTAAAACCTATGCATATCGTGCCTAGAGCAAGGCATATCGTGCTTTTGAATGTCATGCCATAACAGAGTTCAAACAATTTCATGCCTAAAATCACACATACACGATGCGCGACGCAGGTTTTTTGCTTGTGGCATAGAATACACACAAATGACCACTTGCATCGCTTAAACACTGTATAGACGTTGCAACTTTATTGTTGCTTCAATTTATAGTAGTGAGCCATTATCATCATCATCTACAATTCCACAGCCCGACTTCACCTACCTTGTCCCAAACCTCAAGCTTTTGCGCCAGCCTCATTATATACAGTATGCCACAGGTCATTAAATCGCAACGTGTAGTAACCTCTCCCATCGCCGGAGATTAACGAGAAGCGAATATAGAGCTAGCAACTAAAAACGACTTCGCGTGCAGCGAGTGAGCGAGACGGCGACCGCGACGTGGGATTACATATTGGTATGCGGATTACCAAGCGTGTGTCTCACAGTGAGTGTTGTGCTCGCCAAGTAAGCGTCGCTAAACGACTATTGTCTTTGGTAGCTCTTGTCGCTGAGACCGAGTACTTGCCGGCAGTGTGAACAGCCGGCGATCAACTCTTAATACAATATGTTTATCTCTATGACTTACACGGGACGTACAACCTTTTTTAAACTATTTTTACCTCAAGACGCAACGTACGCTTTACTTGTGGTAACCATGTACAAACACGCTGTGAATGTGTGTGTAAACACAGCTCTACCATTCGAGACACGGGCCGAGTTGGTAGTGCATGCGTGCTGACGCTATTCGGCTTCACGTACACATTCACAGCGTGTTTATAACCTTGGTTACCACAAGAAAAGCGCGCGTCGCTTCGTGAGATAAAAATACTTACATTTCTTGAGCGAGAAAATCGTTGATATGTAGTCGGTTCCTCATCGGCGGCATGTGCCTAAATCAGGGTTTTCGACATAGCATGAAATTGTTTGACTTTGGTATACCTCCGGAGTCGTCCGCTTCAGATATGACGTCTAGAGTCCGTTTCACGAAAGAAGTCCCGCGGCAATAAGTGGAACTAATTATCATTATCTAGTTAGCAACATTCCTACAACAACCCTTCTACCTCATACACCTTTCTTTATTTAGCGTTGTGCATTTTATTAAGTAGTACCGATGATATACAGTACCTGTAATCGAGATAAATAAATATTTATGATTCCGTCGCGCGACGGTGACGCCGCGTCTGCGGGACTTCTATCGTGAAATGGACTTTAGGTACCTACTCGTGTCATCATTGATTAAAATCATCGCTTCAGCCGAAAGATGGGATAATTAGGATTTTATTTTACTGTTCAAGATTGTGTAGGTAGTTTGCCATCACTTTATTGTCTACGATAGAATAAAGTTGTTTTCAATAATCATTGTGTTTAATTTTTCTTAAGGGGGAAGCGCTAAGGTAGCCGCGAAATTCAAATTTTCTTACGTTTTTTGCAATTTGCTGGTCAGTATTAAGTTGTACGTCGATCAAAATATGATTCGCGGCCGTAACAAATATGTATTTACAGAATTATAATCATTAAAGTCAACACACAACTCTAAGACCGCGTAACCCCAAAGAATGACGATTCATGAAACAGTTATTCTTTTAATTCAATGAATACATATTTGTTACGGCCGCGAATCATATTTTGATCGACGTACAACTTAATACTGACCAGCAAATTGCAAAAAACGTAAGAAAATTTGAATTTCGCGGGCTACCTTAGCGCTTCCCCCTTAAAGGAAGGATAAATTAGGTATTTAATAATAAATAAAATCACACAAATCGCTTTGTACAAATCACAATTTATTGTATTTACAAGCGCATCGCGCACTGCGTACAAACTTAATACAGTCTAACTTTATAAATATATCGACTTCACGACTACAATCAAAACGTGGTCGGCAGGACTACGGTATGTCATGTGAAGGTATACAGACTGACTTTGTTTTAATTGTCAATCTTTTAGGAAGTGGAAGTTATCATGAATGTGAACAAATTTTTGTATGAGACCAACTCTGAAATACTGAAAAAAAAATGCATGTTTCATACATTTTTGCAGGGTAACTAAGTATTACGTAACTAATGACTTTACGCTGTCATTTTTCAAGTATTATTAAAAGAATCGTGGATAAGTAATTCTCGCCACATAAAATAAACGATGAATGTTTTAAAACAACATTAAATAAAATTAAAACACAAAAAAGTTAAAATTTAGACACATTCAATTTCATGTTCGCAATTTTTATCAGAAAATAACAACGTTACTTCAAAGAATAACATTACAGTTTCACAGTAATTATCTACCAGATAACACAGTAATTATCCGGAAATGAAAGAAACAAGCATAAACAATCATCCGTTCCATACATTTCAGTCGAGTATGTATTGAAGTTTTGCATGTATGGGACAGTTGAAATTTTTTCGCTATTACGATAATGCTCCCATAGAGAAACTTGTTGAATTAAGATGGTCTGTGCCACACCATTAAAATATGACCACATTTTTCTGATTAACGCTGTATAATCTCCACACAAAGACACCGGAGTACCACCGACGTTTGTATAGGAAATTTTACTGTAAACTTATGTAATTACGATATTAAAACTAAGAAGTCAGTGAGGACATTAAATAGTAAACAACGTCATATATTTAACATAGCCGCTCTTTATGAATACGTTATAACTGAACTTTACTTATAAGACGCGTGTCTGTGGAGTTTCTTGCCCGTTCTTCTCCATAGGAACTTATTGCGATTTGGAATGGGCAACTGGCTTCATCTTTCTGACTGACCGACCCGTTGACTATCAAGTGTCTGTAATTGGTTTATCCCTACTAATATTATGAATTTGAAAGTAATTCTGTACAGTACCCGGCGATAAATATTGCACATCGACCTTTTTACACAAAACCATTTTATACAAAGAATAAAAATAATTATCAAAAGAAGCAAATCATAATTGTTTTAACAGCTCCTAATAGATACCGGTCTGTTTGTATTTCGTGCGACAGAGATAACGCTCTACGAAGCCGAAATTTGCCGATTGTCTCTTTCCAAAGGTCGATGTGCAATATTTATCGCCGGGTACTGTATGTTACCTTTTCACGCCTACACCACTGAACGAATTTCGATAAAATTTTGCTAGGAGATAGATGATGGCATCCTGCGGAAGGACGGTCGTTGACCTCTAAAAATCTCCTATTTTTGTTTTGTCACGTTTAGATATAGACCTTACACGTCTGCAAACTATCGCTAGTAAATTGAAATTGACCCTATTTATAAATAAAGAGGTGATGAAAAAAAAATACCAGCGAAACCTTACATATATGACGGGTACTGTCGCGTCTGTGAAGTTTCGTCAGGTAATTTAATTTGATACTGAAGAAATGTGGGTGTGTTTTAAGCCTCTGTCTACACATAGGCGTGATGTTATGTTACATCTTCCTAAATGATACTGAAACCGCATTAAAATCCATCAAGTATTTCAGAAGTACTAAGCTAAAACAGACAAACGACTTTATTTTTTTAATACTATTTCAAGATAAAGCGCCTTGCTCCGGCATCTAATTGTAATCTATTCTTGAAATTTTCTATTTGTTATACGGTTTCTTCTGAACATGCATTTATATTTTACTAGCGGCCCGCCCCAGCTTCGCACGGGTGCAATTTTTTTTCCAATTTCCCAAATTTTTTTTCATACAAACCTTTTCCTGGTAATACCGAACACGACAGAAAATAATTATCCAATTTGGTGCAGTAGTTCGGAAGTTATGCGCGTACAGACATTTCGGCGACTGTTTTATACTATGTAAGGATATTATTTCGACATAAGCCGACTTTCCTCGGCATCAATATTTGTAATCTATTCTTGAATTTTTTTTTCAAACGGTTACCTACATTTCAAGATGAATTTTGGGCCGGTCATAATGGGTTATCGGGTTTTAGGTGATGACTATATCCGGTTTAAACTAGTATATTCTATCAGGGCGACCAGTAGTCTAACAGCGACAACCAGTATGACAACGTACGTTTATAAGTAAAGTTCTTTTATAAATTAAATAGTAATGTTATGCCAGATCCCGCTTTTGACTAATCTGTTTTCTGTTGTAACATGCTTTAAGACTGGGTGTTGTTCAAAACATTACATTAATATTGGTTGTTTGCACAAAACTTGGTTAGATTTAGGAAAAATTAATGTGACATGGTATTTTAGATCTAAAGTGTTGCGCAGTTTCGACCAATATTAGCGTAGTTTCAACCAATCTTAGCGCAGTTTGACCCAATCTTAGCGCAGTTTTACCCAATCTTAGCGCAGTTTGACATATGACATGGTATTTTAGATCTAAAGTGTTGCGCAGTTTCGACCAATATTAGCGTAGTTTCAACCAATCTTAGCGCAGTTTGACCCAATCTTAGCGCAGTTTTACCCAATCTTAGCGCAGTTTGACCCAATCTTAGCGCATTTTGACCCAATCTTAGCGCAATTTGACCCAATCTCAGCGCAGTTTGACCCAATAATAGCGCATTTTCACCCTGTCCGGGATCGGCACAACACAATACAACCGGTTAACGGTCACCCTCGTGGACATTCTACCTTACACGGCACACAACATGGAATGTCACCACTTAGACATTTAAACATTCATTTCTAACAAATTCGTGCAGAAAATGTAAAAACTAAAACTAGAACTGGAACTAGCACTTTACCGATCGGCTTCGTCCGCCTGTGAATTTCCTACACCATAAAAAATTGGGCGTTTTTAAATTCCTAATGTCAGGATATTACCGTGGTCGTCCAGGGCATCACAATAACGCGAAAATATAAGAAGGCAGTGTTAAATTTCCGTCCACGATACGCATTAGTATGGGGTAGGTACCACAACAAGTGAAAAATAAAAACCGGCAAAGTTCGAGTCGAACTCGCACACGAAGGGTTCCGTACCACAAGGCATAAAACGCCGTAAATAACGTTTCTTTTATACCCTTTCAAATTTTGACTTTATTTTATTTTGTTGTTATAGCGGCAACAGAAATATATCATCTGTGAAAATTTCAACTGTCTAGCTAGCTATCACGGTTCATGAGATACAGCCTAGTGACAGACAAACGGAAAGTGGAGTCTTAGTAATAGGGTCCCGTTTTTGCCCTTTGGATACGGAACCCTAAAAACGATTTTTACAAAAAAAATAAACTTCCTCAACAAAAATCAATATACTTCAACATCGGAAATCGGTGGCAAAAAATTTAAATGCAATACTCGTATATATTTCCGAATGATTCTCCATAACTTAATAATAAAAAAAGGGTACGGTACCCGGCGATAAATATTGCACATCGACCTTTGGAAAGAAGACCCCCTCCATGCCTGGAAAGAAGCTTTTCCTTTTATACCTAGTACTAGCTTCTGCACGCAACTTCATCTATGTGAAATGTATGTTCCCCCGACCCACCCCATCGCATTGTCCGATGTGCAATATTTATCGCCGGGTACTGTAATTAGGTATTGCCTTAGTACCTACATTTTCTGCATTAAACCGTATTATTGCTATTATTATATCAGAGACACGAGAGACGCTACTATTTTGAATAAAAACGGTAAACGAATATTATGTCTAGCTGTGTCATGAAAAATACCAGTACGTTAAGCCATTGGTCCTGCGTCTGATCTCTCTCCGGTCGTGTCGGATTGCCGTCCCATCGGACTATAAGAGTGGAGAAAGAGAGAGTGCACCTGTCTGCGCACACGCATGCGCTATAAATACATATCTCCCGGGGAAATGGTCGCCATGGCCGAATTTCGGCCGAAATTTATTATTATTAATTTATTATACAGCCAATGGCTTAATTGCCAAGAGCCTCGACCAACACCTGAGGAGGCTCTAGTTGGGCAGCTGGATCAAGGGCTTGATACAGAGAGCGGTACTCCTGGACACGGCTCGTATTGTTAGGAGGTTCCTTTCTCTGGAGCCCTGACCGCCGGTAGCTTGGACCCTGTTCCCGATACCGGTGGGCTACAACTTTTTATATTTTTAAAAGTTTTTTTATTGTTTTTTTTTTTGTAAAAAATATTTAAAAATTATAACAAAATAAATAAAAGAATAATAATAATATTAATTTATTATTATTATTTTTTTTATTTATGAAAATGTTGGCAGTATGCTCATCCTCTGTTGCCTGATGCTTTTAACAAGCGAAATATTGCCTTTGACTACCCCTTCAAGGATTACGTAGCATGATGTTATCACACTGATATTATAAAGGCGAATGTTTGTGTGTTTATATGTTTGTTACTTTTTCACGCTCAAACGGCTGGACCAATTTTGATGAAATTTTGTACAGAGGTAGTTGGACTCCCTGGATTAACATATAGGCTACTTTTATCCCAATATTCCCACGGGATCCGACACTTATGCGGGTGAACCCGCGGGGCGCAGCTAGTGTTATATACTTTACAAAGCAACAGATATCGGTACAGCTAGACATAATACCAGTTTAAGTATATTTATTTAACATTAGTTCAATAGAATGCACTCAACACATTAATGGGTCGTTCTTCTTTTTTACCGACAATGAAACGATGTTTTTCTGTTTTTTTGGTTTTTGAACTATCTATAATTTTGTTTTCTGTGTGGGATTTAAAAAAAACTGCATCTGTATTTCATTAGGACCAATTAAAGTTTCCTTTCTGGCTAATATTGATTTTTTTTTAATGTTAGTTTTTAAAGAAATAATGTGACAAAGTGGCCTTTTTCTGTAGAGACTACATTTCAGTTTACCACTCTGTCACGCCATTTTACGGAAAACAACGTATAAAATATGTTGGTTAGAGAACATGAAAAATGGCATAATGTTAATAGATAAGAAAAATATGGACGTTTATTCTAACCGAATTAAAAAACCGTTTATATTAATACTCCAACGAGATGCCATAATAAGACCAAGGACAGACTATTGTCGGTAAAAAAGTAGAACGACCCTAATACAATATACTTTGCGGTCATACAGAGAACATTTCATGTGTCTTACATTTATTTGCTGATATTTGTCGATCTTTACACTAGGTTACGAAAAGCTTATTCATTTTAATCTGTGATCCCGTTAACTGAGGGGCAATTTTCGTAATTTTAAGAATGTTCAGTCTCAAACGATGCAGTATAAAACTGATTTACATCCGTCACCTCACACATCAGGTCCAGTTGAAAACCAGCGTCAGGCACCAGTTGTCTGGCATTTTTGCTGAACTGGGACTTCTTGGCGCAGCCGTGAGGTACACTTTCCTGCTAATTTCTTACATCGGACTTTGCACTTTTTATTTTTATCTTATTTTTTATTCTGATGTACGACTAATATCTAACTACCTGGTGTATTGTGTGTCTCTTAGTCTGTGCTAAATAAATGTATTTTCTTTCTTTCAATTTATAAAAAAAAAATCGGTTGTCTGTAAAGTCGGTTTACGGACGATAGTTTAACGTGACAACGTCATAACAAAACATTAATGAAATTGCCGAACGCGGAGGCCGATTCGGCAGCGTTCGACATCATCTGTCTCTCATCGCTCGTTCCGCGCTCTCGCTTGCACTTCAAGCCGCCATGGAACGCTACAGAGCGAGGCCGCGAGGTAACGCTACAGAGCGAGGCCGCGAGGTAACGCTACAGAGCGAGGCCGCGAGGTAACGCTACAGAGCGAGGCCGCGAGGTAACGCTACATGAGTCATGTTTTTTCGTGTGTGCAGCCAGCTTCATCGATTTATTAAACGTTGTCACGTCAAAAAATACCTGTTATTTCCCTACATTTTTGACATTTCAGAGACAATTGCAGCCATTGACAACAAGCCGCTCTCGTGTATTTGAACACCATATTTCAATATTAGATTTGATACGCCTCGGCAAGAAAGATCTCCACGAGATCTCTTTGACTACGTTTCTGTTCTATCGGTTTTTTTTTTAATTATGTTGGTTTTAAATGCTCCATTTACTGTTTGTAAGAAAGAAATGAAAGAAAGGAAAATGCGAATAGGACTGAGAATATTAATTAGTAAGGAACTTCTAAAACTGAGTCTTGTGCCATCTCACTCCCGCATTTTTTGACCGCGGCTGCGACGAAGGTTTTCTAAAAACAGCGCGTTTTAGTAGCCAAAAATCTAAAAAATATGAGTTATTGAAAAAAATACTTTAATTCCTATACAACAAGGTTCAGTTTACGCTACAACTTCGAACATTTTTATACCATTTTCAATAGTGCTAATCGCTCTGAAATCAACTTAATTCCCATTAAATTAAAGTTGATATTTGTTTAACTTGAAATAACATCAATTCTACACATATATTTGAATAGATCATATATTTTATCGACAAATATACGAGCAAATAATGTAGGACACTAACAGATTCAACAGAATATTCATACAGTAAGGAACATATTGTTTGTAACAACACATTAACAGTATACACGAATACATTGTGACGTCACATGGCATACGTCACTACTGTGACGTCGACAGGCTTTAATTAAACCTGTACTAGCCACCGCTGGATAGAAATATATCTATCTCTATGAGAAAAGTTGAGTAGTGATGCGATTGAATATTGATGGTTTATCGATAACCAGTCTCACCAAGGAGGTTAAGCTACGCTAGCCGTGGTCAGTTCGTGGATGGGTGACTATACATTTCATACTGTGCCTCTTCTGTACCTCGCAAAGCACGTTAAGGCGAAAGCGCCAGGGTAGCCCGCGAAATTCAATTTTTTTTAGGTTTTTTGCAATATGCTGGTCAGTATTAAGTTGTACATAGATTAATATATGATTCGCGGCCGTAACAAATATGTATCTACAGAATTATAATCATTCAAGTCATCAACACAACTCTTTAAGACCACGTAAGTCCAAAGAATAACTGTTGCATGAAATCATCATTCTTTGGACTTATGTGGTCTTGGGGACAGGGATTGAAAACCGGTACGAATTTGGGTTCCGGTTCTTCATTTCGGTTCTTAAAAAGGTTCTTCTTTTCGGTACGGTTCCGGTTCAGGTTCCGGTTTGGTTCTGGTTCCATAGTACCGGTTCCAAATAAAGGTTCCAATATACCGGTTCCGTATCATCCGATTTAAAGGTTCTCTAAGAAAGAAGGGATAATGTTTGACGGCGTATCTTTTCTTTCAGTTAGCCTTCGAATTATTGGTGAGTAGAAGTCTGTACTGTACAGTGTCAGCAAATATTGACAGTAATATAAATCAAACAATGAAACAAATATAGGGCGCACGCGTTGTTCATGCAACGAATGCATGATGCGAATGATCTACAAATGCAATGTACCCCTCTCTCCTCTTACAAAATCTCCTATCTTGCCGCTATTGTCCTGCGCTGAGCGGCATCGTATGAACTCGTTTGGTCTCGTACTCGTACCGCTAAAGAACCGGTAAAATAAAGGTTCTAATTTAGGTTCCGGTTCCGGTTCGGGTTCTAGCAACCGGAACCACTAAATACCGGTATTTTACCGGTATTTTAGGAACCTTTTCAATCCCTGCTTGGGGAGTTGTGTTGATGGCTTTAATGATTATAATTCTATAAATACATATTTGTTACGGCCGCGAATCATATTTTGATCAACGTACAACTTAATACTGACCAGCAAATTGCAAAAAACGTAAGAAAATTTGAATTTCGCTACCTTAGCGCTTCCTTCTTAAGCCGTCAATTACGGCTGTCATTCGTAGATCTTTGACAGTCGTTACGGGTAATCAGAAGACTCGAAGGTATCGTGTTACCTAGTAAACTGGGTGGTGGAGGTCAGATAGGCAGTCGCTCCATATAAAATACTGGTAACCAGCTGCATTTGGTTAGACTGGAGGTCGAACCTAAAGTAATTAGGTTGGTTAGCGTGTCACAATGGGCGGGCCTTATCACTAAAAGAGATCTTTTAAATACAAAATTTTAATGGTGAATTAAGACGATCATTTATGCCCAGCAGTGGTCTTAAACCCAAGTAGTGGTACACCATATGACACCAAGATAAATCTTAAGAAACCTAAACATCAAATGCTTAAAAAAAATCACAAAGAACCTAACACAACTGTAAGATTACATAAATTATACTTTAAAACGAAAAAAAAAAAGATATAATAATAATAAAAAATACTATGAATGAAGTTTCAATTGTGATATTACTGAAGTTGTAGACGAACTCTCTGAACTAACAGTTTTTTTTTAACTATAATTATTATTTTAATAATATATAATTATATTTTTAATTTTAACTTTAGGTTTTAGACTTTTTTGTGTACTATGAATTTATAAGACAATATTTATAACAGTTTTATTTGTTGATTTCGTGTTTTTTTTTTTGTATGTTTGTTTGTTACTTTACTCTTTTTATTTTTATCTTAGTTTTTATCTGATGTACGACTATTATCTAACTATCTGGTGTATTGTGTGTCTCTTAGTCTGTGCTAAATAAATGTATTTTCTTTCTTTCTTTACGCTTTCACGCTAAAACGACTGAACAGATTTGGATGAAACGATCAATTTGCGATTTGGATGGGTAGATCATGACTTGAATTTGGACTTCACTTTAAAGAAAATCAAATCATCGTCCTAGCATTTTTAGATATCGAAACCCACACACCACTCTAACGCTCGGTTCCTATAAACAAAAACGATGGTTTTGCTTACCAATAGTAGCATTTTGTTGTTGCCAAACTGGGAATATAAATAGATCCGTAAGCTAATTGTACCTGTGATAGCTGCTTCCATAGTTATGGGTCTACTATGCAAAGCTCTGAGGTCTTTGCTTCATTATTGGTAAAGATAAAAAAGTCTTAATTTTAACCTTTAACAGTCCGTATGTTATAGGAATCGGCCATAAGAAGGAGAAGATGGTATCGCATTACCCAGTAACTGGGTTGTGGAGGTCAGATAGGCAGTCGCTCCATGTAAAATACTGGTATTCAGCTGCATCCGGTTAGACTGGAAGCCGACCCCAACATAGTTGCGAAAAGGCTAGACAGATGATGAGATATTATGGTGTCTTACGACTTCCACGCGAACGAAGCCGTGGGCACAAACTAGTTTTGAACGAAAAGGTCGTAAAATTATGATGACCGTGGAGTTTCTTGCCGGCTCTGCTTCATCGGAAACGACCAATTGGAACCGTGCACCTAACTTCTGACGTTTCATAAGTGCCCATGTAGGTGTTATGTGAAATAAAATATTTTGATTTTGAATGTTATGTCGATTTTTACTTGTTTTATCGCTATTAAATTTTTTTTTTGTCCTAGTTTTGACATTTTGTCCAAATTGTGACATATTGTCCAAATTGTGACATTTTGTCTTAATTGTGACATTTTGTCCAGTCAGTTCAGTCAGTTTGGACAAAATGTCGAAATTTCTTTATTCTATGTAAGATTATTATCAATCTATATAAATCAAATTCAAAGTCCTGACTGACTGATATATCAACGCACAGCCTAAACCGCTGGTCCTAGATACATGAAATTTGGAGGGTGTGTTCTTTGTGAAGAGCAGGTAAGTATCCACTAAGAAAGGGTTTTTTAAAATTTCACCCCTAAGAAGGTGAATGGGGGAGGGTGCAATTTCACGCGGACGAAGTCGCGGGCAAAAGCTAGTTATACACAAATTCTTGAAATGGTGGTGAAAACCGCATGAAAATACGTTGCGTAGTCTTTAAGGAACAACGCGATCCCACAGACAAACACGAAAAGTGAATTTAATTTATAATACGTACCTATAATATTGCCTTATAATTTATAGTACACATAAAAAGTAATAAAATGTCGACAAGAAAGTAGCGATAGAGTTGGGGGGGGGGGGGAGGGAGGGGTCTAATAATTAATCTAACTGTTAAACGGTAAGTTTTGACATAGGAAATAAAGGTGTATGATACGCTTTGGAACTGTAGGATAGTAGCGACATTAATACGTTCGGAGAGCCAGGTTTTGAAAGTATCTTATAGAGGTCGCTAATGTAGCCCGCAGTATTCAAATTTTCTTATTATTTTTGCAATTTACAGGTCAGTGTCAGATTGTATGTTGATCTAAATATGATTCCCGACCGTAACAAATATGTCTTTACAGAATTAGAATCATTAGAATCAGTAATACAACCCCTTGAGCTAATTGACCTGTATTGCTGATTCCAATGGCCTCAAATGTCATGATTGCATGAAATAGTCATTCAATAGAGTAATATAAACTTAGAAAGATGTATTGATGATTTTTGACCGACTTCAAAAAAGGAGGTTCTGTATTCGACCTGTATGTTTATGAATATAATTCTATAAATAAATATTTGTTACAGTCAAGAATCATATTTAGATCACAATATAATCTGATACTGACCTAAAAATTGCAAAAAAATAAACGTGACAATATATTTGTGCAGAGGTGCACTCTGTTGGATTCTCAGCTCTCGGCCCAACACCGAGGGTTGAAAATCCAATGCACAATAGGGAATATGCATGAATTTTTTTCATGGCATTTATTAACAAAATATGAAAATACCGTAGTAGAGATGACAAAAAGTGAAATTAAAATTAAAATCGGCCTAGAAACACGGCCGATATGAGCATTTAAAACTATTGATTACACACCAATTAGACAGAGAGATCCGACATAGACTGTGACGTCACATGTCACTACGCCCATATAAACTCCGTGTTAAATTTCGTTTTGCGAGAAAGAGATAGAAACAAATCTTCGATGGCTCATATCTTTTTTAATTTCATAGTTATCCGAAAAACAGTTTTACTAAACTGTTTATTACATGAATGAGGATCAATTTTTTAAATAAAAAAAAATCATGCATATTCCCTATTAAATTCCGCCGCGATATATTTACGTACCTGCAAACATGGGTTTATCATGCTTTTCACATATTAACGCTGCAACACAAATCGCTAATTACAACATGGTTCGTTTTCTGTCAATCGTCTGAAGATGAACGCAGGTATGCCAAACGCATTCTGTGATTTGCAATGTGATATCGTCGTTGAAGTTCTAACACCACGGAAGTCAAAAATAGCAACTTTTCAGGAGAGAGAAAAATCTGCATAATGTTTTATAGATACTATAATAATACAAATTTACTATTTGTGTATACTTAATTATAGTTCTATTTAATGTAGAACCAGTAACCATTTACAAAAAACAGTTATTTAACCCAAATTCTCTAGCGAATGGCATCAAAATATCAAAACCGCCAAAAATGACTTACGTGGTGTTAGAAATTCAACGACGATATGGGCATTAAGTTACCAACATACATAGATTCGCCCTCAGCTCCACCGCTACATGCCCCAACAATGTGCTACTGCGCTTACATTACCGCTAACACCCAGTTATGACGTCATCATGTCGCTGGGGTTGCCGCCGCTGACGCCGGCCGCGCCCTTCAGAAGGTCGTTGATGTCGCGCCGGAACATCGATAGGTTTTGAGTGAATCTGTAAGAGAGAAGCAGTGTTAGTTAATTGTTAAGAATATTGCACTTTACATCGCGGGGAAGACCTGGGGGCTTACTCTCCAAACTAATTTTAATTCCAATGAGATGCCAATATGATTCCAATGTTAATTTTACAGTCACGTGATTCGGTACTCTTGAAAACAATATTGTCAACAATTACCCCACGCCAAGCCCGAACCCAATTCCACTTAGTTCTCCAAAATGGACACCCAATCTAAAAATCATTTGGCGCTAGCATCGAACTCAAGAGTACGAAACGTCACAATTCCAATGTCGATATATCGGAATTAAATTGAAGATTAGATTTCCCATCCTGAAAAAAAAAAACACCCAAATGGCAAATTCCTGTAATTAAAAACATTAAATATTTAGTCGCAATTTCATCTCAGCGGCTATCAATGTCCAAAATTTACGGATTTTAGAGGAATTTTTGACAAATTGTAACCGAGATCAGATTGCGAGCCTTTTAAAAGGCTGCCAGTGATGATTGGCATTACATAATATGATTCACCCATGTGTAAATACGCCTGAGGGCAGTTTAGCTGATTTATTATTGAATTTGATAGTGCGCAAGCGCGTACCAGTGTTCTCTTTATTAGTGGTTGTAATGGCAATCATATCACTTGGTTTTAGTAGGCTTTTATATTTTATTTATACTTTTGATAGATTCTTATTTTGTAAATATGAGGACTTTGTAGGCCTTGTCGACTTTAGATCTGTAGACCATTTTTTATTTTATCAAGTACCTGGTACTTGTTGACAGGCCTACGCTGTCCTCCATATTTGAAAACATCGTAAAAGCCAATTATTTTTAAAAAGAGTAATCGTGGAGTTTCTTGTCGGTTCTTCTCCATAGGAAACGACCAATTGGAACCGTACACCTAACTTCTGACGTTTCATAAGTGCCCATGTAGGTTTATGTGAAATAAAATATTTTGATTTGATTTGATTCGAGCTGCGTGAACTGTCCTGCCGGACAGTTCTGCCTGGCCGTCCAATGTGGGAAGTGCTTCCCTGGCCTGCAGGCAGGCCAGGAAAGCACTTCCCACATTGGACGGCCGCCTCACGAAACAGGTTCTCCGTCTAACTAAACAAAAGCTGCGTATAGTTACTGCAGCTTTAACTGGCCACGGGTCATTCAATAAACACCTCTTTGTCATAGGAGTGACAGACAGTCCGCTGTGCAGGGCCTGCATGGAGGACGACGAGACAGCGGCACATGTGCTTCTAAACTGCCCGGTGGTCGCCACGTACAGGGCAAAGTACTTCGGTAACCCAGGTACCCTACGTGAGACGGTCAGTAACATCAAATGAATGATCGATTTTCCCACCCGTACGCAAAATACGCGCATTGACGTGGAGTTGCGGACACCAGCCCGTATTACCTATTACTTGTCCTGCCGGAATTAGGACCTACCTGTCCCTATTCTTGGTGAGCAGGTTGGGCTCAATGCCGGCCATGAGTCCGTTGAACCAGTGCGCGAGCTGCGCTTGCTTGTCGCGCGGCTGTTGCGCGATCATGTCCTGCCGGATGCGCGCGAACTGCTCCTCGTTGAGGAGTATGAGGCCGAGGAGGGGGCGCGACATCGACCATTGGTTGCAGCAGTCTTCGAACATTATCACGTTCAGTACCTGTAAAAAATGTGTTATTGTCAGTATTGTTTTAAGAGCATTTACGCCGTACGGCATTTCATACAAACTTTCAAGGCCTTATTTTTCGAAATGAATGAACCGATTTTAATGAAACTTTATACGCATAAGCAGGATACAAAGGTCTAAAAAATTAGTTGAGAACCAAAATGAACCGTTATGCAAACGGCTTTGAAGGTCCCTGGCACACTTACTGTCGCGCCATTTTGTTTTTTTTTTTTCAAAATGGTGTCCACGCCCGTCCCCGTCCAAGCCCGTTGTTTCAAACGGTTGGTTAACGTAACATACGTACGGCAAGGTCGTAATTTTGAAATTGTCATTAGAAGCAACGCTTTTTTTTAAGTTTGACGAGAGTTAGCGCCATTTTTGACGTATACGCGTGCGTCAAGCGGACGCGAAACAACCCGCCCTAAGTAAAGTGCGTACCGTTGCTAGTAACTGTTGCATGATCTCCGGTCGTCGCTGTAACACTTCTATAAACATGTTACTCGTCTCCGGCGGCGGCTGGCGCGGGTTTGACACTTTGTTGCTAGCTGAAAACATCATAATTTTATTAAGTAACAAAAATGTCGCAAATATAAACTACATCATCTAAGCATTTATTTCAATCAAACCATTTACGCGCACTTTTGAATTTGTCAGAAACTGTAAAATTTTGCCAATCAACTTTGAACCTTATGCTTTAGCGATAAAGTTGAAAATTGAGATTCGAGATTTTTTAGAATATGAATCGATAGAATTTTATAATTCTTTAATATTTTATTTACTTTGCTCAAATAAATAAAATATAAAAGAATTGAAAAGTTCTATATTCGTATTCTAAAAAATCTCAATCATTCATGCAAAGGTGGATCAGCTGATTGCAGTAGTTGCTTGTACATTTTTTTTCAGTACTGTCAGTCAAAGTTGGGCAAACTATTCATTTTGAATATTTCCTCTCCTCCTCCTCCTCTCTTTTCTTTTCCTCTCTCCCATTCACACCCCCACTTTGTACTTTTTATTTTTTTCGATACCTGCATCCATCCATCCATGCTCAAATAAATCTAATCATCATTATCAATCAGATCAGATTAACATCGACACTCGAAATCTAAGGTCCATCATTTATTTAGTTTAGATCGATATATATACAGGGTGTGGCGTAAGTAGTGGTCCACCGTTAGGAATTCGATATACCAGATAATTTACTATAACATACTACAATTTTAACCATTTTTGTAGTAATTTTTTTATACAAAAATCCCTCTTAAATTTGCATGATTATGTGAAAAATTATGGTTAAAACAGAGAAGAACTAACTTTTTCTTCAAAAGCTCTAAATTTACATAAAAACCATAATTTTACACGACAGCTCTAGTATTTCAGCAGTAAATAGCAGAAATCACAATGAAAATATAATGGTTTTTGTTGAAACTACAACCAAATTTGTAACAAAAGGTAGAAATTTCATAAATAAAAAACAAAAAAAATATATATTTTTGGAACTATTGGGTAAAAATGGTTAAAATTGTAATATGTTATAGTAAATTGTCTGGTATATCAAATCCTTAACGGTGGACCACTACTTACGCCACACCCTGTATATATATATAACGGATAACTGCTCGAAAATGCCTCGAGCGATTGTAATGAAACTTTGGTAAGTTGTTGTGTGCGCGCCGGAGGTTTCTAACAAAAAAAAAAGGCATTACATTGATAAGATATTCAAATAACAGTGCTGTAATACTTACATTTCTGCACTAACTGTTTAAATAGAAATGTGACTATGTGGTCAAGGGTGGCGCAGCATCCCGTGCACACGCTCGTATCTGAAAACCAAGTGATATGAAGAGTATTTATCTAAAATTTCTATTTTTTCTAATAGCGGAGCAAAGCCGATGTCGACCATTCTTGAACTGACCATTAATTTTCTAACTCAAAATGGGACATGGATTTATAAACGACAGTTAGCAAGTTATATGAAAATAAACACAACGTTTTAATTTTCTTTATTTAGAAAAAGTGTAACTTAATACAATGGGAGTTTTCGTGAAAATTTAAGACACCAGTTGGCACCACTTTAACAAGAGGTCTTCCATTTCGACAATGAATATAAAATATATGATGACGTTCATCATTCTACATAAATGTATTTTCTTTCTTTTTCTATTTTCTATTAGTATTCAGCTGCATCCGGTTAGACTGGAAGCTGACCTGAACGGGCTAGGCAGATAACCACGATGATGAGTCTTACCTAGCAGCAGTAATGTGTACGTACACTTACCGAGAGCCGTGAGTCCTTCGGAGATGGAGCACAATATGTAGAGTGTCGCGTCCGGCTGTAAGTTCGCTAGGAACGGCATGTGATCCTGTGCTAATCGCTCTAGGAGAACGTAATACGTTTGGGAGAGTTTCGGGTAGTCCTGAAATGCAGTAATCGAGATATAAGAGGTTACATAAGCAGGTCATTACGTCATCACCGGTTGTCGCTGTAAACCAGCGCTGGGGGCTCCGTCTCGTAGTCTTTTTTTTTCAGGTTGGGTAATCATAAAATGACCCCTACCGCTCTGGGTGGAGCGGAAGGGAGTGTCAGACTCTTACTGACTAAAACCCACCCGTGTTCCTTCCTTAGCCCTTTATGTTCCGGGGTAGCGGTAACCCCTTCGGACAATCCCGCTGACCGCCGGGTCCAGCCGAGGTTTCGGTCCTAGCCCTTCCTTGATGCTGACATCTCTTAGAGGCGCGCGTGGAACACGTACGCGCCGTCTCGTATAGGGTCTTAGCATTATGCTGAGCGATGGCCGTTTCGCGTAGATGTGACGCATACTTTCTTGTCACTCCTCTGAATTGTTACTTTGTTTGTTTTTTTATTTTTATGCGTCATGTTTTCCGCAAATAAACGTATTTTCTTTCTTTTCTTTCTTTCAGGTGACTGACAGTAATCAGTCTGGTAAAGGTTTATAGCACACGTATCAAACCGGAAAGGGATTGGCACCGTATCAACTCGAGCCGTTCAGTATTCTTCGTCATACGGTTAAAGATATTTATTTTCTCAAAAGAATTACAATTCACTTATAGAGAAAACATAAATAGGTTTAGAACAATGTTATCTGCCAGTAAGCGTAGATAAAAGCAAAAATGTATCTTAAGAGTAAACTAGTCGCGAGCTCGAACTCACTGGTGGTCATGGCTAAAAAGCACGCTGTCTCACCTGGCTTCGTGTCCGATAGAGATAGCATCAGTGATGAGCAGTTAGGCGATAGTCTACACGCACAACGTCTAGTTCTCACGCACAGAAACACCGAACTGATGGCGCGTAAAAAAATTCGAAAAGTGTTTTGGAAAATCGACTTTTATGAAAACACCACTGCGCATACATCAATTATAAATAAAGTTTATTGAACTCTACTATAAGTGAGCTTTGTCGGTACTGACTTGGATTTGAACATTTTACAGTTCTTTTATTACTTATTTACATCCAAACCTTACGTTAAAAAGAGCAAGAAAAACTAATCTTTTTTGGCTCATAACTTTTAAACGGTTTTTTATTTTACGATTCTGTTTCCGTACAGACAAAATTAATAATAAGTCAAATCGATATCATGTTTAAATTTGGATGCACAATGTCAAACAGTGAAGTAATACTCTCCCGAAATTTGTATGGAAAAAATATCGACTAGTGGCACATTAAAACTGACATTACAATAAAACTTCGACATAACATCGTCGTGCTTATTATGCAATAAGTACAAAATAAATAAATCAGAAGAGGGATAGTTTTGAGCGATGAGGGTAGGGAGCAATTTAACAGTCGTTGCGTATTTACAGTACCCGGCGATAAATATTGCACATCGACCTTTGGAAAGAGACAATCGGCTAATTTCGGCTTCGTAGAGCGTTATCTCTGTCGCACGAAATACAAACAGTCCGGTATCTATTAGGAGCTGTTAAAACAATTACGATTTGCTTTTTTTGATAATTATTTTTATTCTATGTATAAAATGAAAAAAAAAAAGTAAAGGTCGATGTGCAATATTTATCGCCGGGTACTGTACTGAGGCCTAGAACACAGTGCAGAACATAAGCGATTTATTAAATTGTTTATGAAACTCCCTATTGCAACGCACACTAATCGGAATCGTAACGTAATCGCCTCGCCTCGGGAATCGAACCGCGGTGCGGTGCGTTACGGCTCGTCGTCCCTGCGCTTGTACCCGAGCTTACGTCTCTTCGTCCACCCTTGCCCCTCTCCCCCCCCGGCCTGCCTGCTGCACCATCAACCAGCGGTCAGCGAGCCGTAAGCGCGGCGTCGCCTAGCCGTAGCCGAGTCGACGTTTCGGAGCTTCTGATCTGCTTTGCTTACGTGCTTACGTTAGGTTGAAGCCTGTTTGACGGCGAGGCGAAAGGCGATACGGTGCCGATCCCTTTCCGATTTGATACGTGTGTTATGACCTTTAATGGGCGAAAACAGAATATTAAAAAGAAAAACACGTCGAATGCATAATCTTCTCCTTTTTTGAAGTCGGTTTAAAATCATATTCAATTCTTCATTGCAAACAATTAATCTATAGAAATAAATGTTCACCGACACAAATGTAAGTGCGGCTTTTGTAGTCCTAAATATTCTCAAGTCAGGTAGTGCAGTTTTGTTGTTAAGAAGTTCTGTGCAGCAGGTTTGAGCCAGGATTCATGCCCTAAGCTGTAAAACCTGATTTATAACATATTTGCTCGTAAAGGGTCTCTTATTTCACCAATTTCAATATCGTAATGTATCTCATTACGCACTTGTGCGGTAATGTAAAGTAAATCGCACGGTTTATCAAGATGCTCCGTCAAAACGAACGGTACTTTTTTTAAATCTTAGCAAAGAGTTTTTATTTCAGAAAAGTAGTCAAAATTTTATGAATAAAATTAACTTTGGGAGATAAAATATAATAAATAAACATTTAATTCTTTAATTTAATTAATTTTGACAATAAATTACAATAATGCGCGCGCATCGCTTATTTGCTAACAAGTAAAAATTATTCCGCGCGCTTTTTCTTTTCGCTGTACTTTTTTTTTATTTGAAAATGTCGTCAAGTAATGATGAATTTATTAATTCCACACCGCCAGAAGTCTCAGAGGCAGCTGAAAAGGCTACTCAAGCCTCTTGCCCGAAAAATCGACCGACAGATACTTACAAGCGTATCAAAATTTCATCATATGGAAAACAAGCAAATATGCAAGTTCAGTCCGAGTTTTATTTATTTCCTCGCAAATATGTTATAAAACGTCGTATGACATACGTGCGCTTTGAAAATTACAGCCTCTGCTTTCTTTTAGCCCTCGCCTACGGCTCGGGCAAGCAATATCGCCTCGGCTGTAATTTTCAACTTACCGCACTTATATCATAATGTACTATTACATGATGCAATTCAATTAAAGGAAACCATAAAAATGGCATCGTTCTTAACAGTGATTGAGAATATGGAAGTCATTTTTAAATACAGATTATTTGCGTGCCAGAGCCAAGATACATACAGCTTTAAAGAAAAAGAAAAAAAAAAACAAACAATTGGCCAGGCAAGTAATACGTTTACTTTATATTTCATGGCATTCGGACGGAATAGAAAGTTCTTTTTTTTTTTATTCCAGAGACTAATTTGACATTTAAGTCTTTTGTGTTTGCGTTTTTTATTATAGAAGTTTGACATTACACCTGTCAGATTAGTCTCTGGGATTAAAAAACGTACTATAGCTTGCGAAACGTGGTTGTAGTATACATTCCTGGTTTACCCCTTCAGGAAAAATAGGGGTGGATGTTATGTTAGTATATTAAATATTAAATAAATACGTTATTATTTTAAAAAGTAACTTACAAGTAGATCACTCTGTGGTATGCTGAGCAGTAATTTGACGAACATATTTAGCGCGTTATCGAGAGCCTCATCGCCGTATAGCCTGAAAATATACAATTATCATTACAATTCAAACTCAAACTCAAAGCATTTATTTCAATTAAACGATTTACAGGCACTTTTGAATTGTCAAGAAGTCGGTCAGTCAGAAAATATGAAGTTAGTAGTTAATTTAATTATTTGGCAACATTACGAATTGGTTGGTAATAACATCCCTATCTCCCCTCCCTTCCTTGCACGGAACCTGTCGTACTCGTGGAAGCGAGATGGCAAACGTACGGCGGAAGTGATCCGTCATTAGACATTTCACAAGACCTTTGTTCGTTGGCTATGAACCTGTGTGTCGAGAACATTGCGTTCCTAAGAAAAATTAAAAATTGGTGAAACTTGGTGTTTTGTGCGTGAAAACCGCTGTGAATCTTGCTGAGGAGCTGCCGACGAGGAAATCAAGAATAGAATACTCTTTATTATGTACACCATATAAATTACAGACATAAATATAGAAACTGTACAAAGGGTGACACAATGGGCGGTCTTATCGCTAAGAGCGATCTTTTAAAGACAACCTTAGGATGGATTTAAAAAGGGGAAGGACAGACAAATACTGTAGGTAGTCTGCGGTGTAGCATTAAATACATACATATAGTATATTATACTAATCTAAATAAATATATACACATACATATAAATATATCCATATAATAGTAAACATGAAACAGGACGAGGAAATCAAGGTATCGTGCACTCCTGTAAACCTTAAAAAAATACCGATTTCACCCTGTGTCTCCACGCGGTCTTACAACGTCCCGTTACATTATTTCCCAAGTTGATTTTGTTGTCTTATTTTGCTTTCCCGCGCATCCAGTATTAGTTACCTGAACACTCCAAAGTTGGCGTAGTTCCCGCACAGCGCACACTTGAGTATTGAGAAGCACAGAGAGATGCCCTTTAATTTCATTGCGTACATCTGTTTCTTGTTCACGTCTATCGTCAGTATTCTGCTGCCTGGAATGTAGAAAGGAGATGTAGGCAACGCATATTAATATTGTTATTTATTAAATTAGCAATAAGATTTTAGCAATAGGGAATATGCATGATTTTTTTTTATTTAAAAAATTAATCCTCATTCATGTAATTAAACAGTTTAGTAAAACTGTTTTTCGGATAACTATGAAATTAAAAAAGATATGAGCCATCGAAGATTTGTTTCTGTCTCTTTCTCGCAAAACGAAATTTAACACGGAGTTTATATGGCCGTAGTGGCATGTGACGTCACAGTCTATGTCGGATCTCTCTGTCTAATTGGTGTGTAATCAATAGTTTTAAATGCTCATATCGGCCGTGTTTCTTGGCCAATTTTAATTTCACTTTTTGTCATCTCTACTACGGTATTTTCATATTTTGTTAATAATAGCCATGAAAAAAATTCATGCATATTCCCTATTAAGTTAGTTGTAAGAAAACTTTATTTCTGAACGTGTAACGCCATCTATTGGAATATTTATAAATAAATAATTATAAAGACGTTGGTGGGTGGCAACTTTAATTTTGGTAAATTTTTCTATTTTTCTATCCACCCGCAGTTAGTAAAAAAAAGAGTATGTCCGCCGCGTTGAATCGTTTCGCTCGCACCAGCGTCTTTTCCCTTTGTCTACTTAAATTTTCGCGTTTCATTACCCTATCACTTACAGGAGACGTTTGAAAACGGGCCCAGTATATGTACAGACGCCAACACATCAAGCTACTACAATCTGTCAAATTTCTTTAATAGATTTTCAACTTTATCCCTAAAGCATAAGGTTCAAAGTTGATTGGGAAAATTTGACATTTTCGGGTAGCTTGATGTGCTGGCGTCTGTACAAGTACCTCTGTTTTTTTTTCTCTTTATTTGTTTTAGGGTTTTTGTCTAAACAGATATGTTGACCCCATCGTGCCTTTTACCATTGTAACATTAACACTTATAATAATTTTAACACATAAGCTTATACTAAACAGTTCAACAATCTATGAAACAGTTTGTGATAAAAGATAGAAGTCATCGATGAAGGACTGTTATTAAATGACATAACTTTTTGGCACCTTCTGAATTTGGTTGGGATAAAATTGATCGTATTACAAGATGTTCAAATCCGCTATAAACTGTAAACGTGTTACATACTATATTCATATAGTCTGTTATTTTATACGCTATAATTATAGCGCGCTATTTCAAAACTCGGGCGCAGTCTGAACGCGGAGAAGCTATAATTTAGCAACACGCTATCAGTGCTATCACGCTAAACGGACTTGATGAATTGATGATGCGCGGTAGATATTATTTCGCAACGCGCTATACATTATAGTCGCTAAGGCTATCTTGCTTTCTCGTTCTGGCCCCGCTGTGCGAACGCTATCTTACTATCTCGTTCTGGCCCCGCTGTGCGCGTTTAAACTTTTATTCATTGAGTAGGTTGAGGCGCTATAATATAGCGCGAAGTCAGAGCCGCTATAGCACACGCTATACGCTATGTACAAATAGTCTGTTATATTTTGGCGCTATACGCTTTATTAACCACCACTAATTACAAGTACCTCGAAAAATCGAGAAAAATCACATCGGGTGACGTCACAGCGGGCCCTATCAGAATACCAGCGCCACAACATTTATTTTTTAAATGTCGTAGCATCATGCTGAGATAGGAGCCTTTTGGCCTCATATAGGACTTTCTGATTCATTATCCTTTTGTTACTGTTTTTTTTTATATAACTTGGATTTTTATTTTGCTGTGTTTAGTTTAGTTTGCGATCTTCCTGTACGAGTCACAATAAATACTTTTTCTTTCTTTCTTTCTTTCTGAAGGCTGATGGAACTTACCATAAGCACATATGATATTGGACAGTTCTCTGAACAGCAGGATGCCGTTGGGCGAGGACACGTCGAAGTGTAGTCGCTGGTTCCTGTTCTGTGCCAACTCCGCTGTTAGCTTGAGGACTGGTGTCGTGAGGGCTGGCTCCGAGAACCAGACCTCTATGCCGCGGAGGAGGACTTTCATGTAGACTGGGTAACTGGGAGAGAAAAACAAACTTATCGTCGTTGCGCGTGCAAAAGCCGCTATGTGTTATTTAGTTATTTTCTGTTCTTTATGCAGTTTTACTCGTTATTTCAATACACACATACTGTAAAAACAGCTATGTGATAAGTGCAATATTTAAAGAGTCACGGAATGTAGCTAAGTGATATTCATACATCGAAAGTTCCGTATAAACACGCTAACGGCCAATTCCACCAAACTTTTATACCTAGAATAAGTCTTATTTATTTATTTGGTTCACCAACAATTGTTTACACTAACATCTTGGTACAAATAACGTCTTAGAAAACTGCGAATAAACTTTAAATTTTTGACAGTTGTTCCATACTAAAACTGTCAGACCTCAATTTTATTCCACGAATAAAATATAATCTGACTTTGGTAAAATCAGCCCTTAGTGTTATAATGGGCAGACACAGGCAAAGATAATCTAAGATGGCGCCACCATAGCTGGTCTCAATCTGACCAATGAGGTTATGATATTTTGAAATATAAAATGACATTACCACATTTTCAACCAATGACGATGTTGGGAACCAGCTATGCTAGCGCCATTAGTTCCACAGTGTGTCTTCCCATTCATATACCTCAAATAAGTTTACTAAAAACACATAGCCTCTTTTGCACGCGCAACGACGTTATCTATCTAAACAGGGTTATTGGGTAAAACATTAACAACCTCTTAAGAGGTCATTGTACTCATCATTATGAACAAAACCAATGTAGAAGTGGTAGGTAGACGTGTGTAAAAATATGAAGATGTACGAAGGGAAGAAAGTACAATGCGTGCCACGAAAGATGAGACTTGACCCCGCCTCCCCCGCTCTCCGCCGCCCCTATGACGTCCGGTCCCGTCCCGCACTCAGACCTCATACCGCTAAAGATACCTAAAATCGTGTACTGCGCATGTCAAACCACGTGGTGTGTCAAGTCTCATCTTTCGTGGCACGCATTGTAAGTCCGAAGTACAGAAGGAGTGGTAGAAATAGGATAGATAGCACGAAGTTAAGCAAAAATACAGTCAGATATTAATCGCGGTGAAGCTATGCTTTTTAAAATGAAATGACAAAATACGTACAGTACCCGGCGATAAATATTGCACATCGACCTATTCGATCCTATTGATTTTATACAAAGAATAAAAATAATTATCAAAAGAAGCAAATCATAATTGTCTTAACATCTCCTAATAGATACCGGACTGTTTGTATTTCGTGCGACAGAGATAACGCTCTACGAAGCCGAAATTAGCTGATTGTCTCTTTCCAAAGGTCGATGTGCAATATTTATCGCCGGGTACTGTATGCAAAAAACGCGCATTGACGTGGAGTTGCGGACACCAGCCCGTATTACCTATTACCTATCACCAGGTGAGACAGCGTGCTTTTTGGCCATGACCACCAGTGAGTTCGAGCTCGCGACTAGTACCCCCTTATTTATTTATTTAATACTTCAAGCACATAAATGTACAGAGGCGGACTTAATGCCATAGGCATTTTCAACCAGTCAACCTTTGGTTGATGCAGAGACAAACAGTGGTAGGTGCAATCATGAACATTGAGGAATAAATATTTTAAATATAAAGATACGCATAAACCTATTAAAACTGATAATAATATATACCTAATTACGTATAAATATAAGTACAAATAAATATACATAAATATATAAATATACTTAATAAAAAGAAATAAGACATACAATGAGAAAATATTACCGCTGTGATGATACTGCCAGCTTCTTGCGAATGTGCTCGCGAACCTTAACTTTAAATGATAATCGGTTGGTTGCCATCCTGATTTCCTGGGGGAGCGCATTAATGGCAAAAGGCTTGCCTTCTATCACATGGGTCTCATAACTGGTTTGAAAGTGGTTTCACTATACTACTGCCTACACCTTCAGAAAAGAAATACAAGCGTAATGTTATGTGTACTTACATCCAATCAAACAGCATCATGTAGGTGGTCTTAGTGTTGAACGCGAAGGCTAGGCCGCGCAGGTCTCGCGCGAGGCCTATTAGCGTCTTCTTGGCATCTTCTGAACTGAACATCGGGGATTCTGGGCCGGATAGGAGGCCTATGATGCTCTCGAAGGCAGCTGTGGAAAGAGTTTGAAGCCGGTAAAACGCCGCGTTGACGAATAGGTCATCCGGCCCCAACCGTCAAGCCCCGCCGTGAGTAATAGGTCACACCCGATTCACGCGGCTTAAACCTCTATTATTACTGTTAAATAAGGTCTAATATCCTGTGAGGCAGTTTTACTCTATGGTCCGGTAGATAGTATAATCGACTAAATACCATAGCTAGCATAATAGCTAGCAAAGCTTTTAAGTACCTAAACAACACTTATTAAGTTATTTTAAGGCACCATCCCAAAATATTTATTTTTATATTCATTACTTTGTCCTCTAGAGGGCGCCGTATTGAATTTAGTGTGACGTTACATAGCCTATAACCAGCGAACGGTCAAGACGCTTCTTACGATACCTCATTTGTCAAATTATTGTAAGTACTTTTGGGGTTATGAGGGAACAGATGAAATACATATATACTTACATACATACCGAAAAAAATCGTAACCCTCCTTTTGCTTCGCCGTAGTCGGGTAAAATGTAGGCGAAATCTTGGTCTCGCAAATGAGATTTCGTCTGATTGCCGGGCGAGATTTCTAATGGCCGATCTCGTCACCAAACCCCGCAATTATCGTAATTTTAAGAATGTTCAGTCTGATCTGTCTCAAATCTGTCAAAAATACCTCTAATTTCCCTACATTTCTGACATTGATTATCGCTGAGATGCGACTTGATTTTGAACGTTTTTAATCACGAGAATTGTCCTTCAGATTTAGCACACGAGATCTCGGGGTGCCAATCTCGACTCCGAGATTGCATTGAAACCCTGTGACGATATCAAATGAATACCTGCCAATTTGATTTTCACAGGTTTATTAATTTTTTGTTTTTTATTTCCCTTACCAGTAAGCGGCATCATGAAGGCTAGGAAGCGATCCTCGTCCTCGCCCAGGTCCACCATGAGCAGTCGTCCTAACGCCGTGTACAACATACTGCGGCATCGCATCTCTGCAGCCCCGACGCCTGCGATGCCGAGGAACGGGAAGTGTTCTGCCTGTACGAGTGGAATGAGATATTAACATCACGCTTGTAAATCCACAAAGAGGTTGGTATGCAGGGTTATGCGCTTTTCTGTGACTTAAGTTGTCCATAGCTCAAGTAGCGGATGTTGGAGAAAAAACAGCCACGCTGAAGTGGGAGTGGTCGGGACACGTTTCACAAACGCACCCGGAGCGATGGGTAAAAATCGTCACTCACTGGACGCCTGAGGGAGGACATCGTCGTCGAGGTAGACCACGACGAAGGTAGTGCGACAATGTGGCAGCGTTGCCAGAATGTTACTTTTGTAACATTTTACGTTACTTTTGACCCTCTCATGTTACCTCCAAGTTACACGCCTCAAAATGTTACTTTTATGTTACTTTTAAGACAATAAAAAATATTTCTCAGCAAACAAAAAATAAACATGAAACGGTACGCATACAAGAAAGGTTTCGTTCGTCATGTTGGCGCACTTGATTGTCTTGATTTTGTGACCAAATTCTGACGCGACGACAGCGCGAAAATCTTTCACTTCGTTTGTCGTATCGCATATTCACTCACTCACTCGCGTGAATTTCTAAATGACCCATCCCGCTTACTTGGGCGAGTGAGCGACGGCCTAGTAGTGGCATCCGTGTTGGTTCAGTTCAGTTTGTTATTACGATTCTTTCGAAGCCTACTAAGGGGACAGCTTTTTTTTATGTAATAAAGTGCCATGTTATTATTAGTGTCGTTTTCCACAAAAAATAAGGTAATGTTACTTTTCTCGTGAAAATGTTACTTTTTGAGCTCTCTCATGTTATATTTGACTATCTGTCACTGGCAACACTGCAATGTGGTAACATTTGCAGGGCCAACATGGCCAGAGATCGGTCAGCGGGATTGTCCGAAAGGGCTACCGCTGGCCCTGAACATAAAGGGCTAAGAAGGAACACGGGTGGGTTTTTTTATCTGAGGACTTCAGTAACTAGGCCACTGATATGTGTTATGACCTACCGTATGATGCGTCAACATGAATTGTACTTCGTCTAACTTGACCAGTTTGCGCACGCACGAGTATCCTCCGCTCAGATCGCTCAGTAGACTGAGCGTTTTTGCAATTATCTGCTCGGAACTGCCCCAGTATTTCAGATTTGTTATTCTGTGAACAAAATATTATTTGATTAGTAATAGTTAGCCTATGAGGCAATTGTTGGTGAGTTTTTGCACATTTTTTGCTCTAGCCAGAGCAAATATACACAGATTTGAATATTTTTTTTTTGTAAATTATTTTATGTTCCAACTAAGTGTCCAAACTGTATTATATTTAGATTCAACAGCAGTTTAGAAACTGACAAAGGAATCAACAAATACGCGCAAATAACATTATGCGGTGTGTCATGTTCTCGCTGTTATTTTGTTCGGTTCAGCAGTATACTCACATCTTCCTCATCAGCACACTGAGCAGCTGGCTCTCATCAGCGAGTCCCAGGACATCGCTAAGTCGCCGGTACACCTTGCTGTTCTTCTGTACTTGTTCACCCACGTAGATCTTGCGGAACTGCTCGAAGAACGACATCATTGCTAGCTCCAGCTTCTCACAGCCACCCTGTTGGAGAAAATCACACTAATATTATAAAGGCGAAGGTTTTGTGAGTGTGTTTTTATGTTTGTTACTTCTTCACGCACAAACGGCTGGACGGATTTGGGTGAAATTTAGCACACACATAGTTTATAAGCAGGATTAACACATAGGATACTTTTTATCCCGATATTCGCACGGGATCTACACTTACGCGGGTAAAACCGCGGGGCGCTTCTAGTAAAATAGATCATAATAAAATATAGCAAAGCAAATATAATAGTGTTCCAGACCGTATTTCGGTCATGGCGGCATGTCTCAATCTACGAAGACTTGCCTTCGGTGCGGGAGATCGTATGCGTAATGGAACATTGACCCATTAGTAGATAGGTCAGAATTAAAAAATTTTTTTTTTATTCAAATCTCATCAATCATACGTTCAAAATACCAGCATTCATGATTAATGAATAATAATCAAATCAGTTTTAATTTTATGCGTCAACAAGCAGGATAAGTCCTCACAGCAAGATCTTCTTTTTGCTAGTTGACCATAATTCTCACCTTTTTTTTTTGTCGTGGAGAAATACTCATGCATACTGCACTACCACGGGGAGATAGTGCAGTTATGTGGGACTCTAACCCACTAAAACTCCACGGTGTCCTCCTCTGCCGCTTACGGCGGGAACACGGGCACGCGTTAGCACTCATCCGTGAACCCGCCGCGGCTGTCCGTCACCGGACCCACCTCTGGGGAGCACTCCCCATCACCGGCGCACCAGAACACATAGCGCGCCGTGACCACCCCAGGGACCAAACCAGCACATGGGCGCCAGACGACCCCGTGTCTGGGCACCCTTGGTCCCCCTGCGACGGGTCAGGTCATTGGGCCCGCCGCCTGCAAATTTTCGGCTGCAGAGGATAGGGAGAGTGGCCAACGCAATACCAACACTCCTCCTCCCCTGCAGCCTCACCGCGTCCGCCATCACACGGTGGCGACCCCGTCAAGGCCGCGGAAGGTAGGGAGAGCGGCGCACCGTAATACCGGCACTCCTCTCCGGCCGCGGCCTCCAACCCTCAGCCCGGATGCCTCCCACACGACATCGCGTGTGATAATAACTTAGAAACTACTATAGCTGCCAAAGACCAACTTCGTGATTGGCTTAAATTAGGTAGTTTCCATACTCATAAATGGTCATCAGATGTCGCCCAAGCGGCACCGCAACCACCATAATTCTCACCTGTGCTAGCCTAGAGTCAGTAAGGTCCATGAGCTGCAGCACGCGACAGACGAGCTCCCCGTCCATGGCGTCATTCTCGTCACACGTGTTGACGGAGGCGCGCCCACCGATCGCCGCACCGATGATGTACACCAGCCAGGTCAGTTGACCTGTAGGGAAAGACATGTTAAGAATAGCTGTTTATGTATATAGTTTAGTGGAGTTTCTTGCCCATTCTTCTCCATACGAAAACTACCTTTTGGAATGGGCGACTAGAATCAATTCTATTTTGTTGTAATTTCTGACGTTCAAAAGTGCCTTTTATGTGCCTATTTGAAATAAATGCTTTGACTTTTGTAAAACTGGCGGCCCGCCCCAGCTTCGCACGGGTGCAATTTTTCTTCCTTTCGAATTTCCGAAATTTTCTTTCATACAAACCTTGTCTGGGCAATACCGAACACAACAAAAAATAAAAGAAACAATTTTCCAATTTGGTGCAGTCGTTCAGAAGTTATGCGCGTACAGACATTTCGGCGATTTTGTTTTATATTACGATAACTCTGAATCTATACTTCTGTACTTAATATTATAAACCTGAAGAGTTTGTTTGGTTGAACGCGCTAATCTCTGGAACTACCAGTCGGATTTGAAAAATTCTTTTTGCATTTGATAGCCCAATTCTTGAGGAAGTCTATAATAGGCTATTTAACATCACGCTATGACCTTTAGGACCCGAGCAAAAAGAAAAAAAGTCAGAAAGAACGCTAAGCAAAAACGAAGTAATAGCGCGGGCAGGCGATGCGATGCGACGGGGTGGGTCGGAGTAACAAGAAATTTCACGCGGACGAAGTCGCTGGCAAAAGCTAGTGGACTGTACCTATGAGGCAGTCTCAGTTTAAAACTCTTTGTTATTATGACGCCCGGATGGCGACCAAGAATTTACAGAACGTGCTAAACGACCAAAACCCACCCCAAAGACGACCCAAAGAGGCCTCTTTGGGTCTTAGCGCGTTCGTATTTCCGAATTTCCGTATTTCCTAAGGCAGACGATGATTCCCGCAGCGCATACCTCTCCACGGAGTTGTGTACCTTGCAACATGGGTATCTGCTGCGGCTGCGGCGCGCTGTAGGCGGCGGCGGCGCGGTCGAAGTGTGCCACCAGCAGCTGGCACGTCTTGCCGTACTCGCAGCGCCCCACCACGGACAGCTGCTCCAGCTGCTGCTGCACCGTGCCCACGTCGTCCAGGGGGTCTTCGAGCCCGTCCCTGGGGAGAATAACGTTGGTATTAGTTAAGAAAAAACGGGAGGAAACGCACGAGTACAAACAAACGTTTTTCGCCACCTTCCTCGGTCTGTTTCAAAGAGATCCGTACGTCTCTAAGAGATGTATTAAAAAAATTAAATGAAATCATTTATTCTGTAAATAGGATGTCGGAATCACTTACGATGTTTATACAATATGCGATAGCGAATTACAAAACAATTCATTTTTAAATTACAGCGGTGCTATTCTGTAAAAATCTCACCGTGAAAGACAGCTCACTCCACGCTCACTGCACCTAAGTGGTGCAGTGAGCGAGGAGTGAACTGTCAATAGTGTCAACTCCTAGCAAAAACAAACTCACTTCACTTAAGTTTTCACGGTGAGATTTTTACAGAATTGACCGGCAGATTTCCAAATGATTCAACGCATAGAGCTTGGAGTCGCATTATTTGGCAACAACGAAAGAAGCCTTATTTCAAACCTCATAAAAATACAAAAGTATGCTCTGCTCATTTTTGTGACATTGATTCATCATCTGCCTTGCCTTTTCCCAACTATGTTGGGGTCGGCTTCCAGTCTAACCGGTTGCAGCTGAATACCAGTATTTTACATGGAGCGAGTGCCTATCTGACCTCCATAACCCAATTACTAGGTAATGCGAGGGCGACACTAAAAGTTTTTAGAACTGGCCACTTGTAAAAAGATTTAATAAAAAAATAAGTTCAAATTTTGAAAATGGAACCCTTTGTCAATATTATTGCGTATGTATTTTATTCATTTGTCTTTTGTTGACGATTTGGCGGCAAATTGAAAATTGTCTGTGTCACGTCAGCATGAATTTAACGCGAGAAAATTTTAGCACAATGATTTTTTTATGACTTTCGATGTCATTTAAGTCAACAAAAAAGTTATGATAGACTTCGATTGGCCTTTCACGATGAAGCCCCATCTCATGCCACTGTTTACAACTGGTTTAATGAGTTTAAACGCGGCCGCACTAATCTCACCGATGATCTGCGTGAGGGTCGGCCTTCTACGGAGACGACTGAAGATAACATCAGTGTTGTGCGGCGTATGATAGAGACTGACAAAAGAGTGACTTATCTGCAGATTCGGACAAGCTTAGGCATTGGTATGAGTCAAGTGCACAAAATCCTCCATGAACATTTAGCGGTCAGGAATCTTTGTGCCCGGTGGATACCTCATAATTAGACAGAGACCCAAAAACTCCGTCGTGTTGATTGGTGTCGTGAAATGGTTCAAAGATTTAACGGAGGTGACTCAAATGCTGTGTTCGACATACGAGTTTCAACTTTCAGGGTGCTTACTCTTCAATTTAATTCCGATAGATCGACATTGGAATTGTGACGTTTCGTACTCTCGAGTTCGATGCTAGCGCCAAATGATTTTTAGATTGGGTGTCCATTTTGGAGAACTAAGTGGAATTAGGTTCGGGCTTGGCTTGGGGTAATTGTTGACAGTATAGTTTTCAAGAGTACCGAATCACGTGACTGTAAAATTAGCATTGAAATCATATTGGCATCTCATTGGAATTAAAATTAGTTTGAAGAGTAAGCCCCCAGTATTTACTGCAAAAACTAGCTAGGTATTTATAACATTATTATAATTATTTTGATTTCGACTCTCCGAAATCATACTGAGAATCTGGTATTATGAGTTGAAAGGATATCGGCATGCAACTGACGTATACCGACTCACGATAAAATGTGATAAAAAAAATAATGTATCTAAGTACGCACGTACAAGGTTACGTCGGCGACATATGCAACGCTGGACTCATGTAGTTCACGGAGTTATGACAGATGGCGCTACTTTTGCTTTTATGAAGATCCTTGTAAAATGTTCAGATGGGCGTATTCTACCTTTTGAAATCATTGGTGACCTCTTTGAGTTTTTTTTCGGCATTTCTTCTCAGAGTAGTCAGATGGGAAACGCCGACCACATGTAGCTTATTAATTTTTTTATAATTATAATAAAGTACCACATAATTTGAGTGGACCAGTCCAGTCAGCGCAAGCATTTGTCAGTTATCGTGTAGCACAACTCAGAACTTGAGGTATTACAACTAGAGATGTTACGGAAGTCGTTTTACCGAAACCGGAATCGGAGGTTTTAAATTTGGTTGATCGGAATTGGAACTGGAATCGGAACCGGAACCGGAGCGGAAATAGAAAAAAGATGTGTTAAGGGGCCTTCCCTTAAAACATCTTTCTTTTAGTTTCTTCTATCATCCACAAACATAACAATAAACTGAGAATTCGAGCGCGAGCGTCTATAAAATAAATAAACATTACCCTGGCGACAAGTTAAAACTTTTTTGTAGCCGCTCTGTCACGTGTATCGCTGCGTTTCGAACTTCGGTCTAACTCCGATTCAAAATTATGAATCGGAGGTGTAAAATTAATCGGAAGTTCCGACTTTTCGGAATCGGAACCGAAGCTCCGTAACATCCCTGATTACAACTATATACCTACCTTAGCACGCAGGACACAGAGTCGAGTCTCGAGCCGATGTAGGCGGCGGTGACTCCGGGCGCGTAGGTCTCCAGCAGGTGCGGCTCCGAGGCCTTCACGTAGGGCACGGACGCGACCATGCGCTGCCACAGGGACAGCAGGTAGTGCACAGAGTTGGGCGCAAATTGCCACATCTGGAAAAAAAAAATGAATATTACAATTTTTTTTTTATTTGACATGAGTTTGCTCTTGACTCTAGTCTAGGTCAGAGGTGACAGATTATTTTTTTTTTTCATTTATTCATAAAACAATTTACATTGTGTTGAATATATTATACACGTGCAATTTAAATACAAATACAAAGAACTATGAATGATTAATTATCAATCCAAGTGAAATTCAAAAGTGCCAAACTGTTTTAAATAATTATAATGTCAAACAGTTTTAGATGTAATGTCAAACAGGTTTAAATATGATGTCGAACAGTAATGAGGACAAAAAAAAATCAGGACCAGAGGCCGTATTACGAAGTATTAATCCATCATGATTCCAGTCCGAAAAAGGGATGGTGCTATCGGTCATGTATAGCTCCATCCTTCTCTTACACTGGAATCGTGATGGCATTAAACGGTCATAATACGACACCAGTATACGACTTTCTGACACGATTTTTATCCAATTCAGATAAAGTTAATTTTTCTTAGATATTCACATCTTTTCGAATGGTTAGTTTAGTTAATTTTGTTGCTGAATTCCATCTTTTTTCCTTACCTGTAGGCTCTGCACAGTGAACTTAGCGATGAGCTCGATGAGTCTCGGATAGCTGTCCACCATGACTAGCTCGCCCAGCTGGTAGTTGGACTTCAGACGCGCCAGGAGACGGCAGAACTCGTGGTAGTTTGTCGGGTCAGATAGGGCCTAGAAAAAAAAACACGGTGGCACACCGGGAGTGCCGACAGAAGTGAAAACAAAACACAAACAGAATACTTTGCCATCACTCACTGACATATCGGATATACATTAAAACCGAGGACAGCCGAACACACCCGAAGCGGGTAATTTTTTAATCCTCTTATAAACAAAACACGCGCGGTGTCGCTTACGGTAAGAGTGGCGCGAGTTCAATGGCTTTTTTCCATCTCAAAAAATGCCCTACTTACCTAAAGAAATTTTCACTTCAAAAAAAAAAACAGTGGCACTCCGGGAGTGCCGACAGACGTGAAAACCTAACACAAACAGCATACTTTGCCATCACTCACTGACATATCGGATTTAAAACCGAGTACAGCCGAACACATCCGAATGTAGCGCGGTGTCGGTAACAGTGTCGCGAGTTCTATGGTTTTTTCCCATCTCAAAAATGCTCAACGCACCTAAAGAAGTTTTCTCTTCAAAAATATGGCTTGATACACAATTCATAAACAGAGAGGTTTGAAATGGTACTTCAGGAGAAAAACCGCAATAATGAATTAACTAGCCTGGATTGTAGTCAGCAACAAAATTCGATTAACACTTCTATTTATAAATAAAATTGAAATGCTGTCTGTAGGTAAGTAACTTGAGAACGGCTGGACTGATTTGGCAATTTTGGGGGGGGGGGGGGGTGTCAAACCACAGGGTGTAGATTTACCTGTGTATTATCCAGTATCCTCAGCACCCCGGCAGCGAGTCTGTTCAGGAACTTGGCTCGCTCGTTGGAACTGAACAGCGAGCGCCGCACCGACGCCAGTTGTACCAAGCAGGCGAGTGCTAGGCTAGCCAGAGAACCTCCTAGCAAGTGGTACAGCTCGAAGAACAGGTCCAGAGTGCCTGATTCTAAGAATGTAGGACGCCATGATGTTGGGATCTGAGGATGAGAAAAAAAAATGTAATTAAAAAGATATTTCTTAAGAAATAAGCAGTGCTTACTCCATACTTATATGTAACTGTAATATTTAAAAAAAAAGATAACTAGAAATCTCTGTTTCTATGGAAAATTTAAAATCGGTCTAATTTAGGCTGTAACACTATTTTTCGAAAATGTTCTTATGAAACTTTTTAGACCTTTGCGTCCCGCTTATGCGTGTGAAGTTTCATTAAAATCGGTTCATTCATTTCGAAAAACAGGGGGCTTGAAAGTTTGTATGAAATGTCCAACGGCGTAAACGCTCTTAAGTAATTTTAAGACTCCAAAATAGGAGTTACTCAAGGCTCACAAAAAGAGTTTCATTATATTAGAATGTTCAATAATATTGTTTGGAAAGCAAAATGGGAATTATTTGAATTTCGAATAATGTCTACTGGGGGCCTAAAAAGGTCACTTTGGCAGAATCGTAAAAGGATAACATTATGAATCGTAATATGGCGAAGACAGTCCGCGTTTTTCTTTTTTCCGCTGCACTACGTAGGTATAATCAAAGAGATTGGGATTGGATTTGGATTGGATTGATTGGTATTTTAGCACAAACAAAAATAACTGAAAAACCCTTCACCAATGGGATTTGATACGATTAACTTAACAGTTAACTGTCCATTATGACTCATAATGTTATCCTTTTGTAATTCTGCTAAAGTGGACTTTTTATACAAAAAGGTACGAAGGCGGACTTAATGCCTTAAGCATTCTCTACCAGTCAACCAAGGGTGGTGGAGAGATTGCTTTGATTGAGAGGAACAATGATAAAAAAGGACTATTAAAACTAGGTACACAAATACATAAATAAGGTTATATACACATACAGACTATTTACTATAATATAAATTCAAATTCAAAGGAGAGGTGTTGAGATGACTACGCTATTTGTTTTGAAAATAACTCTGCAACTTCCGCTTAAATGCATACCGACTGGTGGCCGTCCTGATATCAAGAGAAAGTGCATTCCAAAGAAGAATGGACTGAATATGAAAGGAAGAATGAACAAAGTCAGAAGTTTGAGAAGGACAGAGTAGGAGAATCCCTTCAAAGTAAGAGTGAACAGGCTTCTTCTGGGTAAGCTCACTCCATCGTAGACTTTGTCTGTCACCTCTGACCTAGACTAGAGTCTAGAGCAAACCCAGTAAAAGTAAAAAAAAAGAAGATTGTTAGAAGAATGCAGATTCTTAGCGTGAGAAGAACCCCAGAACTCACCTGCACGGTACACAGATCATCACTCGACTCGTCACTAGTAGTTCCGATGAAGTCGAACGTGAGACAGTTGTGTGCCAGCCTCAGCAACGCAGCCACCAAAGCATGCTGCCTTTCATCTGACAGCTCTAATGGCTTGCCGCGCATCGTGCCGAGGAGAGAGCAGGACAGACGGAACATCTCGAAGAGTTGCGTATCCCTGGGGACAAATAGTTTTTGTTAGGACTTAGCAAAGGAATTGGTACGTCGTAGTGATACGAAATAATTAAAAAAAAAACTGGCCAAGTGCACACGAAGGGTTCCGTACCACAAGGCAAAAACGCCGAAAAAAAACACGTGTGTTCTATGGGAGACCCCCTTAAAATATTTATTTTATTTTGTTTTTAAAATTAAAATTTTTATTTTATTTTAGATCTTGAACGTGCCTTGGTGCCACGTTCAAGATCCAAGCCTTAATAAATTTAAATTATTAATTAAACATAAGTTGTGCAAGAAAGCCTTTTATACTGTTAAAGATTATATTGAGGATAAAAAGGCTTAGGATTGAGCTGCTTCCAATTTCGTCACTTTGAGTGTTTTTGTTGTTTTTTTTTTATATAATATACACATTGACATTAATATTTTTGTTTTAAAACAATGAAATTTGCTTACTTTGTAAAGTCTTACATTATTTTAATTATTGTGAATGTGAAGACGATGTGGGTCATTAATTTTATTCATTTTATGTTTTTTTTTTATAATTCTCTCCATGGTCTGGCAGTTTGAGTAATTTATGTGGCGTACGCAAATGTCCTTCCTTTGGTATTGTTCGTCGAATCGTTGAGCTCCTTAAGTCTTGAGTTGAGCTGCACGATTTCTGACAAATGCGTGCACTGACTGGACAGGTCCTCTCAATCTGTGTGGTTGTTTCCTCAAAAGACCATCTCAGACATCGACCTACATGGTCTTCATATAACCTGACCAAGATTATGTCTGAACTTTAAAAGAGACTATGACCTCTTGAGTTTGTTTCGGCCTTTCTTCTCAGAGTAGTCAGATAGGAAACGCCGACCTCATCTAGTTTAAAAAATATATAATTGACGTGTGAAAGTGTTTGTGCAAACCTACATACAAAAATAAAATCATTTGTCATTTATCAAACATATAATGATTCGCGAGCATAACAAGTATGTATTTACAGGTTTTATATTTACCTGAAGGATGAGGCGATCTTCCTGTGTTTGGCGAGTGAACGGTTGGCGTCCGCTTCGGACACCTGGTTCATTTCCACCACCAACTGAGACAGTAGCTGTACACCTATCGTGCATAGATCCTGACTCTGTGAACAAAAATTATGTGATAAAAAATACAAAGTCAAAGTCAAATAATTTATTTCAAATAGGCACATTAAAGGCGCTTTTGAACGTCAAACTTACAGTAAAATGAATTGATTCTAGTCGCCCCTTCCAAAAGGTAGTGTTCGTATGGAGAAGAATGGGCAAGAAACTCCACCGTTACTCTTTTAAAATGTTTTACAAGGTTTTGTATACATAATATAATTACATATGTGAAGACGGTGCGGTGCACCTAGAATAAAATTAGACTACCACAAAAAGTAAAAAGAATTAAAAACGAAGCAATTACAGGTAAATCAATTATGTGATAGATACATGGTGCTCACATATTTACAAATATTATATACAAGGTCATCACCTGCCTAGCCTTTTCCCAAGTATATTGGGGTCGGCCTCCCGTCTAACCGGATGCAGCTGAATACCAGTATTTTACATGGAGCGACTGCCTATCTGACCTCCACAACACAGTTACTGGGTAGGGTGGGCCAGTTACTGGGTAATACGATACCCCCTGGGAAGACTGGTTGTCAGACTTTCGGGCTAATGACGACCCGTAACAACTGTCAAAGATCCACGAATGACAGCCGGGACAAACGGCTTCATGTGCTTTCCGAGGCACGGGGGCGTCTTGGTATGTGAAGATGGTTACCCATCCACAGATCAACCGCGGCAAGCGTAGCTTAACCGGATCGATCGACCCGTGCGGCTCTCGGTACCATTCGAGTCAATGGCGGAGATGGAAATATGTGTGTGTGTGTTATGTGCTGACGTCACTCGTCTTCACACACACACATCCACAGCGTGTTTGTACACTTGGTTAACACAAGTAAAGCGCGCGTCGCTTCGTGAGATCAAAAACAGTACATTTTATTGGCATTTTTTTTTTCATAGGTAGATAGGGAGTTTAATATTGTATTCTGTGCTTACCCTGAGAAAGTTGGTGATGTCATTGATAACGTTGTGGAAGACGTACTCCTCCTTGATCATGTCGAACCAGCTCAGCTTGGTGATGCGCGCGAACAGCGACACCAGTGACTGTGGACAATAATAATAATAATTTAATTTATTCAGACAACCAAGGATCCATTTACATAACATTTATACACATATTGTTAGTATGAACTTAAAAACTATGTTAGTACCTAAAAACTAAGAGAGACTTAGTCCTCTGGGTGAGGCTTCACACCAGTGGGCTGTCTAACTTATTGCCTATTACCCTCAGGATGCTGTTACTGCTCCCACGCAATCTGCTTAGCAGTGAGGCTGTCTTTTTGCGCCAGGTGGCATCAACACCGTCTGTGCGCAACTCAGCGAACATTGTTGACGCACTGCAGAAGCGTGGCAGACGTAACAGCGCCCTGTAGCATTGTTAAACTGGATGCGCAGAGAATTGTAACCCCTTTAGGTATATCTGAACCACAGGCTCGCTGAGTACAGAGACGCACAATAAGCTTTAAATAAATTCACTTTGACCGCATCTGCACATCGAGCGAACCTGCGGGCCAGTATATTCGTCCGGACTGACAATGCCCTGCCAATACATATCACTACTTTTTAATTTGAACTGCACCGTTGGTCTCGTGGTTGCAAGTACGACTGCTGAGCGTGGGGGACATGGGTGTGATTTCAAGGTCGGTGCAAAGTGTTATTGGGTTTTTTCTTAGTAAAAGCCCAGAGTTTAGCGGTGTGACACCCCCGTGCTTCGGAAAGCACGTTAAGACGTTGGTCCTGCGCCTGATCTCTCACCGGTCGTGTCGGATTGCCGTCCCTGAGGACTATGGAGTGAGGGAAGATAGAGTGCACCTGTGTATGCACACACACGCCTGCAGTGTAATATCGCATGCTTAATGGAATACTGACTTAAGGCGAAAGCGCCAGGGTAGCCCGCGAAATTCAATTTTTTTTACGTTATTTGGAATTTGCTGATCAGTATTAAGTTGTACGTTGATTAATATATGAATCGCGGCCGTAACAAATATGTATTTACAGAATTATAATCATTAAATTCATCAACACAACTCTAAGAACACGTAACCTCAAAGAATAACTGTTTCATGAAATCGTCATTCTTTGGGGTTATGTGGTCTTAGAGAGTTGTGTTGATGACTTTAATGATTATAATTCTGTAAATACATATTTGTTACGGCCGCGAATCATATTTTGATCGACGTACAACTTAATACTGACCAGCAAATTGCAAAAAACGTAAGAAATTTTAAATTTCGCGGGCTACCTTAGCGCTTCCCCCTTAAATGTCTCATCGATGGTGGCGCGTGTGTTGGATCATTCGGTTCCCTACAAAATGGTTGAGCTGGATGGTGCTGATCCACGCGTCATGTTCGTGAACGGGCGCCGTCGGTTGAGACTGGTCATCTCTCAACTGCCAAGGCTTCTTTTTAATCTTATATTTTAAATTGTTTCTTCATTGGTAATTTTTTTTACATTGTTCTCACATATAGAAGCAACAAGAATAATGTACCCAAGATTTTGTAATAACTTGATTTAAAAGAGTGTCCATGGAGGTTCTTCCTGTCCTTCTCCATAGAGATCTACGTTTTGGAATGGACAACTAGCTTTAATTTTCTGACTAACTGATAGACTATTTAATTTTGACAATTCAAAAGTGCCTGTACAAGGTGTAATTGAAATAAATGGTTTGAGTTTGAGTATTAATATTACCTGTACGACAAAATTCGACAGCTTAGGTCTAGTTGCCAAGTAGTTAAGGACATAGTTCCTGATGTCCAGGCGTTGCTGTGTCGACAGACTCGCAGTGGACCTGGAAAATTGGAAAAATTATTGTTAATTCTTCATAACTTTTCAAGGCAAAAGAGACTGTACTCTGAGGTGACGGCTTAAGAGGGATTTACAATGCGTGCCACGAAAGATGAGACTTGGCACACCAAATGGTTTGACAAGCGCAGTACACGATTTTAGGTATCTTTAGCGGTATGAGGTCTGAGTGCGGGACGGGACCGGACGTCATAGGGGCGGCGGAAAGAGCGGGGGACGCGGGGTCAAGTCTCATCTTTCGTGGCACGCATTGTACACGGTTCAATTTTGGCCGTGCAGCTAGTCGCAACACAAATCGCCTCACCAAGTCGCATCGCTAGTACATTTACACAGGCGACTCACCACAAAAAAAAAACACCCGACTTCCAAAAAAGACGCTACGAAAAAAGAACCCAACTTCCAAAAAAGACATTACAAAGTGAAAAATAACTTTAATTTCGGAAGCCGGTATCGTCGGGTTCGCATTTCCGTTGTTTGTTACCGATTGTGTGGGCTATCTTTGGATCACAAGACACACATAAACTTATTTTTGCGGTCAACAAAAATCAACACTGTCCACGCGTCAATATTCCAACTACGGAACCCTTCACTGTGCGTGGAACACACACGCTTGGCCGGTTTTCTATGATTCTATGAATCGTGCGCGGAAAAAAAGATTGTTTTTCAGCATTGGATTTTTTTATTGTTTTTATTTCAGAATGGGCCTAATCTTGACCTCAATCACGCCTGATCGAAAGTGATGAATTATCAGTTACCTGCTAATAAGCTTAGCCAGCGTCGTCGCAGCGAGCAGCTGTGAATAGCTGGAGTCTGCACGTTCGAGCAGCGCCTGGCATTTGCTTAGGGTATCCGGCGACTCCTGCAATGAAACAATGTCATAAATTGACACAAATCTTACGAACTGTATTTAAAGTTTATGGTATGGTACTAGAAGATCGTCATGGACGATCGATCAAGGTGAGCTAACCTTGCTGCGGTCGGTCCGTGGACCCATGTCAAACTGAAGCCCCACCCAACCTCGCAAATTCGTCGGTCCCGCCCGTCATTCGTAGATCTTTGACAGTCGTTACGGGTAATCTGAAGCCTGCAAGTCTGACAACTTGACAACCAAGGGGTATCGTATTACCCAGTAACTGGGTTGTGTAGGTCAGATAGGCAGTCGCTCCATGTAAGATACTGGTATTCAGCTGCGTCCCATTAGACTGGAAGCTGACCCCGACATAGTTGGGGAAAGGCGGGCAGATAATAATGCCTCAAAGACAAGTCCCCATGACACGGGGAATCCTAGAGTGGGGTCCATGCATTTGTAAAAAATCTAGCACCTAAGGCTCCTATGTATTTATTTATTTATTTTACCATCTATGAACACGCATATATAAACAGACAAGAAGAAAAAAAACAGAACAGAAAAATAGGTAGACGCCAGCACATCAAGCTACCCGAAACTGTCAACTTTTCCCAATCAACCTTGAACCCTATGCTTTAGCTATAAAGTTGAAAATATATTAAAGAAATTTGACAGATTGTAGTAGCTTGATGTGCTGGCGTCTGGTGATGCTTATTTCATAGGAAATCTCTTCCAGCAATGTAAACTGTTACTAGTTTTTTTTTTTTTATATTTTACCCTGTTTTTTCTGAACTGAATATAATTTTTATTTATTTGAGTAACATACCTGGAAGCCGACGACCGCCTTCTCTGCCTGCTCCCTCACGAGCGGGTCCTGGGATTCGTACAGCTGTTTGCATAGCAGCTCTATTTGTATCACCTCCTGTAGGTATCACGGGTGTAGATAAATTCTTGTATGCAACTGTACATAATTAGGTATTAAAACACTCATTCGTGTTTTAATACCCCTTATTATACAACAGTTGCATAAATAACTATTATAGCACTGTGTGACCAAAAGCCGCACTTAAGTCACACTTTTCTGTGACGTTGACATTTTGTGTGTGTGTGTGTTTTTTGTGTGACTGAAGTAGGCCATTTTTACACAGAAAAGCGTAACGGCTTAGGTCACACGGGGTATAAAATAGTACCTATACGATACATTTGACTTAAGTAGTCTATTAATGCTCGGTATTTAGCACTAATTTCACGCCGCCGTGCAATAATGGACTATTTAAGTCACTCGTATCGTAATGCACTATTACTATTACAGAAAGACTGAATGACGTTCACTGATTGAACCATACAATAGAACTTTTATATTGACTGATACTGACATATTATGACTTATCACAAGAAATAATCAAGTAATCTCATATGATTACCTGATATTTTTTTAGGAAAGGAAAAAAGGAATCCTTATAAGATCACTTCGTTGTCTGTCTGTCTGTCCACCTGTCAACACCCTTTTTCTCAGAAACGCGTGGAATTATCATGTTGAAATTAATATCAAATACTCAGGGCTGCAATCCCTTGAAGCAGTGAAAAAATCTAACTTCTAAGTCAACGCAATAAAAAAACACGGGCGTTTATGTTCCGGAATCAAAACCTATAAGGTACTTCCCGTTGACCTAGAATCATTAGGCATGAAGCAATGTCATGTAGCACAAGTTAAGGAAAAAATCCGAAAACTGACAATTTTTAGTTACCTACACACCACCTACAAATTTGTACGGAACCTTCGGTGCGCGAGTCCGACTCGCACTTGACCGTTTTTTTTTCACGTCATTATATGGCATCACGGCTAAAGTAGAAAAATGTCCACAAACTTTTGGAGGGCAGTGTATATTACACCCACATTTCGCAAGTGATGACTTCGTCCGCGTGAAATTTCACCGTCTCCCCATTCACCCTCTTAGGGGTGGGATTTCGAAAAACCCTTTCTTAGTGGATACCTACTCTTCATAAAGAACACACCCCCCAAATTTCATGTCTCTAGGACCAGCGGTTTAGGCTGTGCGTTGATATAAATATGTATATAAATACGAATATCAGTCAGTCAGGAATTTGTATTTTATTTATAATATAATCTTTTTAATAGATTCTTTTATATTTTGTGAACATGAGAATGTTGTAGGCCTTGTAGACTGCAGATTTGTTGACCATTTTCTCTTTTATTACCTAAGTATCTGCTACTTCTTGAGAGGCCTCATAGGAACCATGCACCTAGCTAATCGTAAGTCGATTTGAGGGGGAGGGGGTCCGAACAAGTCTTATTTTTCCTTACGTAAGGGTGGGAGGGGGCTAGATTATTCTTACATAAGATCACAAAAGTAAGCAAAAATTGTTACCTTTTTTTGCTAGGTAATTTTTTTTGCAATCTTGGAAGGTATTGTTCTTACGTAAGATTGAACCGTGAGGGAGTGCGTTCATCCAAGTCTTATTTTTTCTTACGTAGAGGGGTCGCAAAGTGGTCAAAATTGTCTTACATGATAAATAAATAGCCCTTAAGTGCCCGTGTAGGTTTATGTGAAATAAAATATTTTTATACTAGCTTCCGCCCGCGGCTTCGCCCGCGAGTATGTCGATAACAACTATCCTATGTCCTTCCTTGGGATGCAATCTATCTCTCTGCCAAATTTTATCGAAATCCGTTCAGTGGTTTAGGCGTGAAAGGGTAACATACAGACAGAGTTACTTTCGAATTTATAATATTAGTATGGATGGATTGATCGTGGTAATTCTTTAAATTATCAAATGCTTGAAATAATAGTTACATGTGTGTTCCAGTATTTAAAATAAGCAACAATAGATTATTTATTGCCTAACCTGTTAAGGCGACTACATGACCTAAAGCGCGGTCACTGTCGGACTGCATAGAAAAGAAAGAGAAACGCGATGACACAACGCTGGTAATTTATTGCAAAATATGAAGCAATTATCTATTAACAAAAAAGCTATTGTTTAGACTAGAAAATTAAAACACTAGTACTTTAGTATGTTGCTTGTAGAATAATCTGACAAAAAATCAAAATGATTGTATTTATATTAGTATGGTTTTTATTGTAAAAAGAATGTTTTTAGAGGTATCTTCATGGTTTTTTTTTCTATTGTATCAAATTAGTTGTATTATGTTTTCAACACACTATCTACCTAGCATATATCCTGAAGAATATCATACTTATATTTTTCTGATTTTGTTAACTGTAGTCGATCATATACTTTTATTGTTTCTAAAACTTGAGTTTTTTGCGTTTAGATCCTGTAAACCCCTAAAGTCAATTCTGTAAAAATCCCACCATGATAACTGAAGGGAGCTTGAAGTGCAGTCACAGCTCACTTCACCAACGTTTTCACAATGAGATTTTTACAGAATAGACCGCTTGGAATCTTAAATTACAGAATGAAGTGCGCTAAATACTTTAACATTCCATTATTTTAAAGTTCCTTGTTGAATGAAAAAGAATGCTGTGTTATTTAACAAATAGTCCAAAATTAGTGGTGAAATTGTAGCAGGAGAATTTTAATGTGGAATGTCGAATTTTGGACATTATCAACTTATCTATATGACTTACTTAACCTATTCTTAAAATGTTGGTTGATAAACAATTGTAACAATAGAAATTGTTCAGTTCATGAGAAACTGGGTTAGTAGGGCTGAAACTAACTTGGTTAAAGGAACAAAAAGTGTTATTTTAGACCCAGACATGTTGTAACATAGTTGGCATTGAATAAATTGGTGTCCTTCAAAATATTTAAAACCATGAACTAAATATATTGAAATACTACACAAAAAAATACAAAAGTAATGATTGATACTATCGTCATCCTGACAACATAGAAATTTGAAAGTAGAACATCACAAATCGTAAAACGCACTTGGGGGCAGAAAGTAGCTAATTCACCACTATAGGTTTTGATTACATTTCAAGGATATGATGTGTAAACATCACATTATAACCAAAGTGCCGGCAATATCATACAATGAGTTACTCCTAGACGTTGAACAGATATTTTTATAATTGATAAATTGTTAAAATAACGTCTGCTAAGAGAATCTAACGCACGGAATATCACATCACGGACCAAACACCAAATAACAGAGACAAAATTAATGAAATTAGCGGCGGCATTAAAAAAAAAATATCACTATATTTATTTGTGTGATTTTGAAGAAGTGTTAAATGCAATATTAACAGTAAATTCATTTAAAATCATCTAGAAATCATAATATTTTGGTTCTCACCTGTTCTTCAGCCATCTTTGTTATTTTCTTGCATTTGAAATGACGTTTCGTTTCATCAAAGTTGTCTTATGCTTATCAGAATACATTATTTTTTGATTTGTTTAATAAAAACTCTAAAATATCACGGCTTTTAAAATATAAAAAAGTGTTTCTGTGTGTCAAGGATTTGCCAATTCTATGAAATGTAATCTAGACACGTCTAAACATGTTATCTTACTGCATAAAACATAAGTAACGCTATACAAATTATACAATTCAGTTTTACATAATGTTGCAACGAAACGTTGCCGTATCACAAGAAGAAAGCCTCGTTCACTTAAATAAATGCGTTCATTTTTGCATGTTTTTAGTATTTTCTCTCTTTGATTTTGTATATCATGCATGAAGCATAATAATATTCATTCAATATACCAATAATTTCGCTTTCTTAAAACTTTTTTTTTTACGTGTCAGTCTTCGTTTATTTGTTAACATTAAAATGATTAAGGTGCATTCGGGTAATATCGAATGGTTTTCAGACAAATTGATGGAATGTGTGTATTTTGATGAACCAGGCAAAAGCAGTGGATTATATGTCTTCTAAAGAAGTTATTTCGTCTTCTTGAATGTATAGCCTAGAGCTCTATTCGGAGATCTTTCATAAATATGGTAGTAGTTTAAAAAAAAAAGTGTTTAAAAACTTACTTTTTTTTTCTTTGCACTAGTGTAATTTCGAATTATGTACGGGCAATTCCGAATGACGGTTAAAAGTGGACTTTATTCACTTTTGACAAAAAGTACATATTTCTTTTTATATCGTTATTATCCTCCAAAAATAATATTCACGATATTTGTCATAGAATAACCTAAACACGTTTGTGTGACACTTGTATTTCGGAATTACCCGTCGCATGGGTAAATGGTTCTCAATATTTTAGCAGGTACAGAGCGGATATGATTCTTTTACTCACGCGATTATTCTCATAGTTTAAAAGATATTATTATATCGTAATCAAAATGATCGCATATCCTACTAAAAGTAACATTGAGATCTTTGTATGGATTTGTATGCTACCCCTTCCGATGTAGGTACGCGGTCGTGTAGCCCGACCCGGCAGCGCGGGGACGGGCAGCTTGCATCGAAGAGCTTTGCATAAAAATCCATACAAAGAGGTGGGCAGTTTCGGCAGTTGCGACTCGGCAGCGCTGCCGGGTCGCGACTGCTGAGATCCGATCAAAATGTTTAAGATCTTCTGTAATAAGAATGGAAATAATCATGGGTCTTGGGTTTGAAAATAAGACTTAATATAATAAAAAATAAAGATTTATTTGAAAATTAAGTAAGTAATTAAACTACTACTTATGTAGCAAAATCACAAATAAATAGTCAAATTGAATTATAAAATTAACCCACTTCTACTTGTAAGTGGGTTAATTTTATAATTCAATTTTTTGACATATAAATTTGACATATAAATTAAACAAAAATGTTAACTTGATATCTCGTTATGCACACTAAAATAGTTGAGCCTCTCTCTGACACCTGAATAACATAAACAAATTATAAAGCTTTATTCGAGGTTTTGGATAAAAAAAAACTAAACAAAGAAGTTCTCAAAACTTATTAAATAAATTTTGACAAGTTATAACAATCAGTGTTTATAATTATTTTTGTGTATGCTTTGTTGGTTGTCCTCAAATAAATAAATTACGAAAACTATCAATAATAATTTGCAATGACGTACCTATATTTTACTGTCAAGTTTGAGTAGCACAACAAGAACTCCGTGTCTTGATTGTCAAAAGAACAAAAATAACTCCGTCTGTATAGCGATTCTATTAAAAAACTCATGTAGATTAGTGCTTATATCACAGTATTAGTAATAGAACTAGCGTACAAAAGTATCACTCCTGAACAAAATACAAGTTTAGGTATAACAAATCACTGTCGATAAGATATTCAAATACGCGCGAGACATGTCGAGCATGCTAGCCGAGTGGCAACCGACTGCCATTTGCTTACCAATAGGCGGGCCGGCCGATCAGACCTAAACTGTGAAATGACACCCCCCTGCTTAGGTATATCACGTTTAGACAGAACTAACCTACCATCGAAATTACCCAAATAAATTATAGATTGAGAATATTGAGAACCACTGACAATCTCCATAGAAAAGCAACATCGGCTAAATCCGAATCATTTTTGATTCGGATTTACCCATCTTCGGGTAATTTCAATAAAAACAGAAAAAGATACCTAGGATGCGCGAACCCATTAAAAACTATATAAAAAACGAAAATCTATTAAACAAAAAAACAATCAGTTAAATAACTTACCAAATTTCTGAGATAACAATGTTCGTGTAATTTCCGATAGCTAGAAAACGCGCGAAAAATGACACACTGCGAGAAATGCGGCGTTGTGACTCGTACATTTACAATAAGCGACTTGAGTCAACAGAAGCGGGGGGAGTATTAAACTGGCGTCTAGGTAAATGTTGCCACATTATAAGATGTCGTCGCGTTTGGTAGGAAATTGAAATTTTCGGAATATGCCGATTTTCGACATTACCCGAATGCACCTTAGGTATATACAATATAATATGTATAACGCAAATAACTTATATTTACATTACGTACTAAATTAAATTACTAGTAACAAATAAATACAAAAACAAAAGGACACATAATAAGCGTCGAAGTACTTGTCCGCATCGCTGTCATCCGGAAACGTGCCCAGAAGACTGGCAGCATTGCCACGTTGAATGGTAATACAAATTATTTAGCCAAAGAACGACCCAGCCCTCTGGTCACGTGAAGTGTCAATCAGCCTACGAGAAATTTCCTTAAAAAGAAGACGCTCACTGGGGCCCCATGACCCGAGCGTTTCGACCCCAAACGGCTCAAAGCTCTAGTTACCCATAAGGTCACTGTATTTGCGCCGCTTGAGGGTCTCAGCAGCCGCAGCGGCACTAGCTTGCGTCCAACACCAGAGGCCTACCCACCTTTCAAGGCAATAACGTCATGCCGGTCGTCTGGTCTCTTCCCATTGTCAAGTACTAAGTCGATTGGTTCTAATACCGCTGGTTTGCCGCCGGTGACAAGGGCTCGACGAATAATATTGTTGATACTGACGTGCCGTGCTATGCGACCTGCGCTCCTGCAGCAGGACAGGCCATGGTGCCCGACTGTCGACAACTTCACCGCAGTGACACCGTTTTGGAGCAACGCAAGGTGCGCCCAAGCTCTGGAGCTGCGCTGTGCGAGGCGAGGAAAATGAAGTTATCCTATTGATGGGTATCGGACATATTCCTCCCAACGCATCATCGTACAGGCGCCAGCACATCAAGCTGCTACAATCTGTCAAATTTCTTCAATAGATTTTCAACTGTATTGCTAAAGCATAAAGTTCAAAGTTGATTGGGAAAATTTGACAGTTTCGGGTAGCTTGATGTGCTGGCGTCTGTACACCCCATATCCCATTTGACCCCGCTTGGGTGCCCCGGTTTCGTAACACACCGCTTCCTCGCACAGTAGAGTCCGCTACAAATCCTCGTAGAGCTCTGGTGGAAAGTGTTACTCCGTCTCACGGCTCCGCTGCGCCTCCTCGCAATACTCAATATACTCGTGAATCTGTTTTGGAAAAGCCTACAACTGTACGATCTTTTACCGCGTGGCTAAAATCACAACCTACGCCACCATCCTGTCGTTTCAATATAATTTTACAAAAAGTTTACCAACAGCGCCCCCCTGTCAATGTCATTCAAGCATCAAAGATTCCTATAAAGCTATGACTGTTTACCACTAATTAAATATTGCTGGCAGCATGAACTCAGAAGACAAAACCGTATATGCGAACGACGAATGATAATGATAAATTCCAATACGAAATTGGAACAAAAGCCGCAAGTGTCAAATTTTTTAAGTAGCTTTGTCACCAATGCAGAAAAATGTAAGAAATTATTTTCGCTGATTATCAAAATTGAAGAACTTAATACGGAACTAAATTAATGTGGCTCCCATAACGATGTTACGCACGACTATTTTAAGAATAAAGAAGGTGTGTTCAGTTGCCTTTATACCCCGAATCCTGCGGGGTGACCAATGCAGTGGAACAGGCAAGTTTGAAATTATTATGGTATTAGTAAGTCCTCGTAGCAGTGGTGACCCAGTAGTAACGGCCGGGACTTAGGAACGAGGTACGGGTTGTAGGTCATAGGTTCAAACCCTGATGGGTGCATTATTTCATCACCTCTCAAAACGGTGAAGGAAAACATCGCGAGGAAACCGGCATGTCCTCGAACCAAAATTTGAAGACATGTGACATCTACCAACCCGTACTGGGCCCGCGTGGTGGATTACGGCAGCAGTGGGAAAATTATAGGCTAATTTTGTTATACATGTATATACCCCGTACGCACCAGCGATCGTCCGCCGAGGCAGTTCATCTAAGCGGTTTGAAATTTTGAATTCCCTGGAATTTCGGGGCAGTCTGAGCCTAAAATGATGATGATGAAAAAAAACCAGCCTAGAATGAGTGGCTTCGGTCAGTGCGTCGACAATTTTAGGGTACCAAAGTACAATGCGTGCCACGAAAGATGAGACTTGACACACCACGTGGTTTGACTTGCGCAAAACACGATTTTAGGTATCTTTAGCGGTATGAGGTCTGAGTGCGGGACGGGACCGGACGTCATAGGGGCGGCGGAAAGAGCGGGGGAGGCGGGGTCGTCTCATCTTTCGTGGCACGCATTGTACAGACGCCAGCACATCAACCTACCCGAAACTGTAAAATTTTCCCAATCAACATTGAACTTTAAACTTCAGCGATAAAGTTGAAAATCTATTAAATAAATTTGACAGATTGTAGGTAGTAGCTTGATGTGCTGACGTCTGTACACTGTAATGTCTGCGCCGGTGGCTTGGTCCCAGTGCAGTCACGGGGTCCCCCCCTCCCTTTAATGATTCAAGATGTCGAGAGGCTGTATGGTTTACTTCCTTTATTCAACTAAAAGATACCTAACCTAACGTATTGAGCGTTCTCGAGCTAGCTAAACAGAGTATGCGATTTATAGACTTCAGCTGTTTAGGCCATTTGTCCACCGGCACCGTCAACGGACGTCAACGATTAAACGAGATTATTCGAACCAATTTTGTCGTCCCGGTGACGGCGATCGTTTGTCTACTGCGACTGCACTCGGCGGTTTAGTATGTTAGTAGACAAAACAAAAGCCGGGCGAATGTCGCCGGTGCGTCTGCAGTGTGTGGACCAGAGGGGCAATTCTACTAATTTTAACAACGTTCACAGTCTGATCTCAGTCTCAATCTGTCAAAAAATACTTCAAATTTCCCTACATTTTGACAAGTTTTTGACATTTCTTTGTCGCTGAGATGAGACTGCGACTAGATTTTGAACGTTTTAAATTACGAGAATTGGCCTTAAGATCACACCGTGTTTTGTATTGCTGGAAAATCAGCCCGTCGCAATCTCAACTAGAGTAAGCCGCTACTCAAAAAATTCGGGGGCGGGTATCCCGACGGTAGGCTAGCGGACGTGCGGGGTAGACACTGGACACGCGGTTATGGTAAATGTACAGACGCCAGCACATCAAGTTACTACAATCTGTCAAATTTCTTTAATAGATTTACAACTTTATCACTAAAGCATAAGGTTCAAAGCTGATTGGGGAAATCTGACAGATTCGGGTAGATTGATGTGCTGGCGTCTGTACCTACATAATATGTATAGAGGTACCTATGAGAAACAGAGTGTAATGTTCACTCTTCCGCCATAGATAATAAGTAGGTGTAATTAAGGAACAAATAGGTAAAAAATAATAGATCCATCTATCTCTCCTCGGCCATAATCTTAATTTCACTGTCCGAAGAATCGTTAGCTTCAACAGCGCGGTAATTACAGTGCGTGCCACGTAGGAAGAGACTTGACCCCGCCTCCCCCGCCTCTTTCCGCCGCCCCTATGACGTCCGGTCCCGTCCCGCACTCAGACCTCATACCGCTAAAGATACCTAAAATCGTGTACTGCGCATGTCAGACCACGTGGTGTGTCAAGTCTCTTCTTTCGTGGCACGCATTGTACGTAACACACTATCAGTAACAATGGTTTCATTTTGACAGTTTAACAATAGATTGATACTGAGATCAGACTATGAATATGCTTAAAATTACGGCCTTCTGAAAGGGAAGGAAAAGTTTCTCGACATCTTTCATTTTGCTTTTCAAGTTTTAAGTAATCACCCAAAAGAAAACGCTTCCTCACAATGTTTATGAACTTTAACAAGCTCTGCCTTCTTGGCTGCGTTGAAGAGGATGGCAGCTAGACGAGGGGCTCCGCGACATATTGTTATTTATTTGTGGTATATTAAGGTATCACTGGGCCTTGTACAGACGCCAGCACATCAAGCTACCCGAAACTGTCAAATTTTCCCAATCAACATTGAACCCTATGCTTTGCCATAAAGTTGAAAATCCATTAAAGAAATTTAACAGATTGGTAGTGGCTTGATGTGCGTTTGTACAATTTAGCTGTAATATCAAACATTTTTTAGAACTTTAGAAAAAATGGCGGAAAAAGCCTGCGACAATACCTGGAATTTGACATTTGAGCTCAAATATTTTTTAGCCCACTTAATTTAATGCATTTTTACAAGCATACTTATGGCTTTTTTCGCTATTTTTCAGTTTCGTCTGCTGTGATAAGGAAAGCCCACAAAACTACCAAAGCTACAGGCGATGGCGAAAAAGCCTCAACGGACAAAAGTAACGATACACTACCCGATTATAAGTTTTCATCAGCGGCAGAGCTCAAGATAGATGATCACTTTAGAAAGAAAATCGATGAAGCCGCAGGTTTGACTGATAAAACAGACAAACAAAATGAACAACCAATATCAACAGCTAGTTTACCTCTCACACATCGCGAAAGATGCCAAAAAATAATAGATGAAGCGTTTGGGAAAGCAAGCAATACCCGACACGATCAAGTGTTGAGTGAACAATATTTTTCCCATACCGTCAACCTTGAAGATACAAGGCGTAAGATACAAGAGTCCGAGAAAGCCAGATTGAAATTACAAGAACAGACACTAGACAGCCCTTTACTACCTGATAATAGATCACAGTATAGCGTTTTCAAAATGTCTCGTGAGCTTAACGTGAATGACGATAATCGTGATGAAATCATTGTTACGGATTCCGCTCCAGCTAGAGAACCTGACTTTTCTAAGAATTTGGAAAACGTCAAGGGAACCGCAGAAGAAACTCTACTAGTCGAAGAACCTAACTTATCTCAAGCGAAAGAAGACTTTGATAAGAGTGTTAACAATCCAGAAAGTATAGAACGAAAGGCACTTTGTGATAATGATGCTGAGACAATCGAAGTGATTAAGGATGAAAGAAAACCTTATCTGTATCAGAAAGCAACACCAGCTTACCAATTTCCTTGGCTTCTTAATGCTACAACTGGAAGAGAACCTAAATTATCTCGTGATAAAGAATACGTCAATGATAATCAAGAACGTGTAGAAAAAAAACCGCTTTTTAATGATGATGCTGAGACAGTAAAATTGGTTAAAGATGAAAGAACACATCTGCATCAGGAAGCTACACCGAGCGACCAGCCTCATACACCTCACGTTCTTAATACTACCACTGCAAAAGAGGAAGAAGAACTTTTAACTCAAAAACTGGAAACCATAGAAGAAACCCCTGTTGTTGAAGCGCACAAGCCTAAACTTGAAGGGTTTAATGTGACTCCGAGGGTTTTGGGAAACGAACCTATATTAAATTGTAAGATTATAGAAAACAATCAAGACAAATCTTCTAAACTGGATTTTCCTGAGGCCTTAGACGAAGTATCCAAACGCTGCCTGAACTGCCCACTTGGTCAGATAGATGAAATGTTAATAAATGAAATGGAAAAACTTGGCATGACTTGTAGAAGTGCGCATAAAGCTCCCTCTACTCCTATGGAAGACGACCTAGTCAAAATGGACGTATTAAATAAGCAACCAATCAGTACCATTGCAGATCAGGAAATGCTTTCTGAGAGTCCCGAACTTGAGAAAGAGAACGAAAGAGCTACTGACTCTAGGATACCAGAAGAAAATGAACAAACTGAGGCTCTAAGAAAATCTGAAGCAATTATCAAACCAACGGAAGAAGAGGCTAAAGATATTTTATATCCAGAACATATTCGCATACAAATAGAGCCATTAGCTTGCAAGTCGGAAGAATACAATCTCGCTGACGATTTCAATAGTCCTACAAAATTTGCATGCTATTATTTACCTCCAACTCTTCGAGCAGCAGAAATAAAACAAGAAATAGAGGAGACATTACCGAACAGACGTATACCTATAATATATAATGAAATTGAAGGACCATTGTCCTTAGACGAGCCCATACATAAAGGAACTCTATCAGAGACACCAAACAGTCATGCTTTTAGAAATAATCAAAATGCAGAGCCATACTCAGTACAATCAGTTGAAGGAGATGTCTTAGATGAAACTGCGCAGAATGCACAAACCGATTCAGCTGCTGCAGAGGAGGAAACGACGCCCGCTGAAAACATTAACACAACCATAGCATCAGTCGACCCGCTACATGATGCATCAGATAATATTAGACAGGAGAGACTCCTAAAACCAGAATACAGCACTTACTTTAAGGGAGTTAATAGACCGTCTTATTACGCAACAATGAATGCATCAAAGTCTGTCGAGGATGAGACCCGAACACAAGCAGAGAAACAATTTGGCGAATACTCATTTTATTCGGGAAATTTAACTGCCGCCCATGTGTTGGGCCACGATCATAAAGCTTCCGCTTCAAAATATGAAAACGTGCATCAAACTTTCCCTAAAGAAAATGATGAAGTTGAACATTATGGCCAAACACCAACACAACAGTCCACAACGGATGTGCAGGGAGAGCTCGAAGAGGAGCGAACAACTGAGAATAGATTATTTGTAAAAGTACCACATGCCAATTTCCGTTTACCTGGCGAAAACTGTAATAAAAAAAGTGAATATTCACCTACAACAGACAACATAACTCAACAATGCTCGAAACCCGAGGAGGGGGCTGAAAAAGCCAGTTTACCAGAAGAGATACTCAAGGAACATACATTAGATCCTTACTACGTGTTGACCTGCAATGAAACGTGTCCGATATCACCAGGATCTTCTATGTCCCGTAACCAGAATAGTGATTTTGTTGATACCACCGAGACTTTATACATGAAGAAAAATATTTGCGAATCTGTACGACCTAAGCCGCAACCGATTGTGAAATCCGCGAACATGTCGTCAGACACACATGCACGCCCCAACGTAATAGAGTTGGAAAACCAGCCCGAGATCCGATGTACAAGCATGCCGGACGCAATAGAAAGCATGCCTAAAGTCGGCGAGGAGATGACCTTGTCAGCCCTCCTAAGGAAAGTGAGGGAGAGGAGCAGATTCTCGTTCAGTGGAGCTCAGTCAGGACTTGACGTAAAAGCTGTTGGGAAATGCGGCAGCAAATCTCCTCGCTGCCAGCCCACTGGACCCAGGTCGCCACCAACAGAGCCAATCCCTCTGCCCACCTTTGGGCTTCCTAAGCTGAAGCGGGGTCCACCCGTCTGTAAACCGGTTAAGAAGCCATCAAACAAATGTTCTTCATGTACCACGAATGATGGAGGAAATTATCCAGTAATGCCGAATGTGTTGGACGAAGCTGAAGTCTGTGCTGTAATATCAAAGGTAAATTTAACTGACGAGGTTATTGATCGCCTTCAGAATTTGGGTAAGATTTTGGGCGGAGTTTTGCGACAGGCGAAGTCCAATATCGAAATGTTGTTAGCTAAAGATTACGAGCCATGGACACCGATTCCTTCTTGGAAGATTACTCAGAAAACTGAGAAGAAGGAGTGGCGACCGGGCATGCATGGCTTACCGCCATGCGTCGATGGTTGTCCGGTCTTTCCGAAGGCCCGTGCGAGTATGAACCCTGAACCACCTTGCAATCTCAAGCCATGTGAGGGATTTCCTAAAAGAAGATCGTTCACTATGTTGGATTGTTTCACATTATCTCTGGGAGAGACTAAAGTGTACGATCTTGGTGACTTCTAATCTAATAACATTGTTTTGATAACCAGCGAAAATAAATTTAACATCGCCAATTACTGTTTTATTTATTACTGAAAGAAAGAAAGACAATACGTTTATTTGCGGTAAACATGACGCAATAAAGAACATAAACACAAAAAAGACAGGGAGGATGTTATAAAAGTTGGACTCCTGAGAAAATTTGACTCTTGCGAACAGAGGGGGGGAAACGTGCGTTACATCCACGCAAAAAACAGCACTGAACTGACATATGTCACAGCCAACTAGCTTAATTAGCCTTTTAGTTAGGGGAAGGCCGTTTATACATTATGCCCCAGCTCTTGGATTTGTATAAACCCCCACATTGCGCCGCGGCGGCGAGTTTTGATAAGACCTACCAAAAATCGCCGCCGCTGCCGTGGCGCCATTTGCAAGGGTTTATACAAATCCAAGGGCAACCAATATAGCGGGGATCCGCGACGGCGCGCGGCGGCGGCTGCGTCGCCGCAATCACGGTACTTATTGTAATAGGGTAGTTGACTAAGAAAATATATTTAGTCCATCAGTTAGATTACTAAAAAATATTGTATACGTATTTTTTCTTTTGTCTGGCAAACAAAAAATTACGAAGATACAGCGCTTGGAAATTTCGTATGACGTCACGCCGTGCTACAAATTTTAGCACGTTATTACGTCAAAGCCCCCCACTCCTGAACTTTGATGTGATATATCTTTGTAATTTTTTATCTAATTGATAAAACAAAAAATACGTGTTCAATATTTTTTAATAATCTTACTGAGGGACTAAATCGAATCGATTTATTTTTACCCAGGCAACATCCCTATTACACGGTATTGTTATGTGTAAAGGACCTTATACCGGGTTTCTGAATGGAAAAAATATAACAGATTCATTGTAAAAACACAATGCATCTGTTATATTTCCCTCCCCTCCCTATCTCTCAATTTAGACATTATTAACATGTTTAGAAAAAAGTTCAAACATTAGGACTTTATTCATACTGTCTGCATTTTCTTCGAATCGTATCAATGATTAAAGAATGGGACCTCTACTAAACTCCGTTTAGGGGCCGTCCATTAATCACGTGATGTGTTTTTGGCATTTTTTTAACCCCCCCTCCCCCTTGGTGATATATGGTGAGGTTTAAGACTTACCCCCCCCCCCCTCATATCACGTGTATCTTTAGTACCTACAAAGAATCGGACCTTTTTTTTATGTTTATAAAATACAGGTATAGGTAATCATCTAATTTTATTAGAAAGTTTGCAGGATGTTTTTAAAAAAATAAATACACGTGATATATTACTACACACCCCCCCTCCCCCCTTGTGATATTTCGTGATTTTTTATGGAACCCCTCCCCCCCTTTCGAGCCTCACGTGATTAATGGACGGCCCCTTATGAGAACTGTATGGCCGCGCGGTTCTCCACGTTTCGACCGCGCGGCCACGGTTAAACCTTTACAACTTTCTGAATATTGGATCTACGAATTTGCGACTTCATTGTTAGTGTTTTACAAATTCCTTCGTAATGTTGACGTAGGTAGTCGTTTTTCTTCTGCGACACTGTGTCCGAACAGTCGTCGAACGGACACATTATTCTAAGAGTTCTAAGAGCACAAATCGTAAATTGACTTTTCGAAGCGGCTTATTCCGTTTAAAATACACCCTAAGATGGATACTCACGAACAGCTGATTTTTTTTTCGCTATTTCAGGTTTTGGTCTCATAGTAAAAGTTGTTCATATTGTTGAGTACAATGACCTCTTAAGAGGTTGTTGATGTTTTACCAATGACCCTGAATAACTAGCCTCTACGATGTTTATAAGCATTATTTTCTATTTAAGCACTAGCTAACCCATTTCATTTGTTATCAACTTGAGTGGAATGTCTGAAAACAGGAAAATGGTAACTGAATACTATTTTGCGACTAACAAAAACCCGCATGAGGACCTACCTACATACGATAGTTAATAATAAACAACTAGAAGCAGGGCCGTCTTTACCCGGGGGTGCAAGGGGTGCGTGGCACCCGGATGCAGGGTCTTAGGGGGCGCAAGCCAATCCTTAAACCTACACGTACCATGCGTAAACATTCTCGAAATTGAAATGAATAAAAAACTACTTACGATTAACCTATGACTCAAGTTAAGGTTAAGATATAGATTGACAATTTTGGCTATAGTATACCTATCGAATTGAAAGTTGATTACAAAACAGACGATATCATAAAAAAACGATTGTCGATTTTAAAGCCGGAAAAATTAAATTTGATGTTTGAAAATGTACCTAATTTTATTGTAGAGTAACTATTAAATAAAAAAAATAAAATACAAAAATTGGGGCGCAGGCTGGTTTTTGCACCCCGGCGGCGGCGCGGCGCCCAATATGGTTACAACGGCCCTGACTAGAAGCTTACAAAGATAGTATAATCAGCCTAAAATGTTATCACTGCTGGCCACAGCCCACAGGCCTCCTTTCTGTGAGAGGAAATGGGCTATAATCTACCACGCGGGCCAACATGGGTAGATGCAGGGCCGTCTTTAACCTAATGGAGGCCCTGGGCAAATAAGGATCACGGGGCCCCTATGTAGATAAGAGACAATAAGAGAAACATACTAATATGTAGCTAGAGATTTATTGTAGGTAAATTGCGCTAAATCTCTTATTTTGTCATTGAATCGGGTAGTACTAATAATGCGTAGAATAGAACGGCGGCTGCAAAAAATGTTTTTATGATAGCAGACCGGGACCCCCGAAGATCGCGGGGCCCTAGGCAATTGCCCAGAGTGCCCAATGGAAAAGAGGGGCCTGGGTAGATGTCACATGTCTTGTAATTTTTGGTTCTAGGTACAGTGCGTGCCACGTAAGAAGAGACTTGACCCCGCCTCCCCCACCTCTTTCCGCCGCCCCTATGACGTCCGGTCCCGTCCCGCACTCAGACCTCATACCGCTAAAGATACCTAAAATCGTGTTCTGCGCATGTCAGATCACGTGGTGTGTCAAGTCTCTTCTTACGTGGCACGCACTGTAGGACATGCCGATTTCCTCACGGTGTTTTGCTTCGCCGTTTTGAGAGCAGTGGTGATGAAATTATAGGTATACACAAAGTAAAGCGCCTCTCTGGGTTCGAATCCACGACCAGAAATTCGTAAGTCCCCGTTGTGTGCGTTACCCTGGCAAAATGTTGGGCTTTAGAGAGGTGAGACTGTAGCGGTATCAACAAAGCCACATACAAACAACGCGTCATACTGACGTCACGCAAATCCTGCATCGCGCAAGCAGAGTTTACCGCGCAACTAGCATAGGTACAACGGCCCGACATGAATCAACGGGCAGTTGCCCGCCAGACACAACATACCTCATACCTCTATAAGACTATAACAAATAAGTCAATTCAACAAATTCTGTTGGATCATTTAGCTCCCTTCAAAATGGTTGAGCTGAATGGTGCTGATTTATGCGTCATGTTCGTGAACGGGCGCCGTCAGTTGGGGCTGGTCATCACTTAGCTGCCTCGGCTTATTTTTTATTATTTTATTTTTGGATTGTTGTTTGTTAAGTACTATTTGTTGTACTCTGGACGCTTTTAATGCGTACGTCTTTCTTAATTTTTTACATCGTTCTCACATTATATCATTTTAAAATCAAAAGTAATGATGTAACTAATATTTTTGTAAAATATAATTTAAGAGTGACCATGGAGTTTCTTGCCCGTTCTTCTCCATAGGTACCTACGCTTTGGAATGGGCAACTAGCTTCATATTTTCTGACTGACCGACTTCTTGACAATTCAAAAGTGCCTGTAAATGGTTTAATTGAAATAAATGCTTTGAGTTTGAGTTAGTTTATCATGAGGAGCAATTTGTTTGAATTGTAGATTTAAAGTTATTTGAGAAAAACAGATCTTGCTGGAGATGTTGCCATGGCAAAATCGTTTTTCAAAAATTCGTTTCAGCCCGGAACCAAATACATGACTAGATAGCATTTGTTTCGCAGTAAATTTTTGTAAATAGCAAAATTTGTGTGTTTGGTTCATAACTTATTATAAGATTTTGCTGCGGTAACGTTTTGGGATTTCCCAGAACTCTAAATCGGCTCAATGGTATTACCACAGATTACTTACAACGCGTGCCACGAAAGATGAGACTTGACACACCACGTGGTTTGACATGCGCAGAAAACGATTATAGGTATCTTTAGCGGTATGAGGTCTGAGTGCGGGACGGGGCCGGACGTCATAGGGGCGGCGGAAAGAGCGGGGAAGGCGGGGTCAAGTCTCATCTTTCGTGGCACGCATTGTAAGTTGATGAATAGTGCTAGTCGAGGGGCCCGTGGCTAAATCATAACAGCCGCAAAGGTCGATCGATCAGGTTAAGCTACGCTTGCCGCGGTTGGTCTGTGGATGGGTGACCATCTTTACATACCGTAACCCCTCCGTGCCTCAGAAAGCACGTTAAGCAGTTGATCCCGGCTGTCATTCGTGGATCTTTGACAGTCGTTACGGTTAGTCAGAAGCCCGAAAGTCTGACAACCAGTCTTACCAAGGGGTATCGTATTACCCAGTAACTGGGTTGTGTAGGTCAGATAGGCAGTCGCTCCAGGTAAAATATTGGTATTCAGCTGCATCCAGTTAGACTGGAAGCCGACCCCAAAATAGTTGGGAAAAGGCTAGGCAGATGATGATAAACAGTACTAAGCCTTCTTTCATAAAATATCTATGAAAGTTACAAAAATGTTTCAAGTTGTAGCGTAAACTGAACTTTATTGTGAAGGACTTGAAGTTATTTTTCCAATTAAGGGGCTGGCGTAGCATGCGTAGTTATACAAACGTAGGTACTTAATACCAAAATAATTTGTAAATCAAACATATTCTTAAGGTAGTGTGTATTTATTCCGATTGGATTATAGAATATATGTATATTGCACTAACGACAACCCCATTTTATGCCCAGGCAAATCACTGTCTATTCCAAGGTTGCCTGGAAAAGATCGCAGGAAGCGATAAGTCCGCCCATTGTATCTATATTTTTAGTGTTCGATCATTTTTTTTGTTATGTATATTTATGGTGCTAAATAAAGTACAGACGCCAGCACATCAAGCTACTACAATCTGTTAAATTTCTTTAATAGATTTTCAACTTTATCGCTAAGGTTTAAAGTTGATTGGGAAAATTTGACAGTTTCGGGTAGCTTGATGTGCTGGCGTCTGTACCTATATATAATTAATAAATCATCATCACCTTCCTAGCCTTTCCCCAACTATGTTGGGGTCGGCTTCCAGTCTAACCGGATGCAGCTGAATACCAGTATTAAATAAATTAACAAATATGTCGCCAAAAACGCTCGGTACCTTTTTGGACAGTCGTTATTGTGTGACCGTTCACCGTTTTCTTAGGGGTTATTCCGCACCCCAAAAAATCCACCCTTCTAAGGTGGATACGCGGAAACGCAATCCGAGAATCCACTTAGGCCTAGTTGAATAAACGGAATAAATACTTATAAACTTAGGGAGGATTCTCGGACATGCGTTTCCGCGTATCTACCAGAGCATGGATTTTTTGGGTTGGATAAACAGAATATCCGGATTGTCTCACAGGATTAATACTGGTTAATGTCAGATGTCTTAGAATTTTCTGTACTAGAACATACCGGTTTCCTTCAGCGAGGGCTTAAGCTGCACTGGGCCAACACGACATGCTTTTACAGTTCATCAATTTTTTTTTTCAGTGCCAAAGAAAGTCTCGCCGATACTTTGCAGAGGTTTCTTCAAAACTGAATGGACCAAACCGAAGTTTATAAACAAGCCATACATGACGTCAAGAGACAACACTGCTGCTATCTCCGGCTTTGATAACGGGGAAGATGTAGAAGAACAACCTTCCATTAAGAAGGCCGAAGAATTAGTTTCTAGCCTATCTGTGAAATTTCCAAAAGCCCCTTGCCCCAATGTTCAAATTCCAAATTGTTGCCTCATGAATAAACGCGTGCCAGCAAACGTCGGCCCTTTTAATTTAGATCGCCTTTTGACCCCCCCAATGGCGTCTCTGGCACACGTTTTCGTCAGATACTACGCTATCGACAATAAAAAAGATGTATTTTGGAGACCGAGAGCAAGAATTCCCGATGAGAACGAAATAATAAAAAAATTGAGAAATCCCGCCACGAGAAGAGATGCTGAGATGGAGATCAAGTATTTATTTTTGAACTATGGCAACACTGAGTATTTGAAAAAAAAAAACAGCAATCCGAACCAGCACGACCAAAACAATGTGCCTCCACCGCAGCAGTCGGCGATGTCCGAAGTCTGATTAAGTCATTTATTAGGTTTTTTTAATTCCCAATATAACGTCACTATGTGAAATAAACTGCCTATTTTTTAAGCATTTGGAGGTTGCGAACACCAGCCCGTATCACCTACCTATTACCACACACACACACACACTACCACACACACACACACACACCCACTCACACCCCCTCTCACCCTGCCCCTCCTTTACTTACCTATTTATTACATGATACTAGACCAAAGAGTGAAAAAACATATACCAAAGTGTTATCCTTATTCCACATACTGAACAATGAAATAGAGAAAGCACATTTTTTGTCACAGATCAACATAGGATGCAAGAGCGAGCGAATGAGAATACAATACCATGGCCTAGGCGAAACTAGTTCATCCTAAATTGGGTTTGGCCGGTAACTATACAACGTGCCGCTACAATGGCGACCACGGCTGGCTAGTAGCCACTGTCCAGTAATTATAACAGTCGGTGTCTTGGGATCAGCCGATCGATTCTGTAAAAATCTCACCGTGAAAACTTAGGTGGAGTGAGTTTGTTTTCGCTAGGAATTTACACTATTGACAGCTCACTCCAGCAGGCTCACTTCACCTAAGTTTTCACGGTGAGATGGTTACAGCAGTGCGATTCTGTAACCAACCGGTCGTCAGATATATTGTAGCAGCAAAGGTGACCAAATACTTCTGAACAATTATTATAACTGTCAGTAAGTTCCATACACTACAACTTACCTGAACATCCTTATCTGAATATTCATTATTTCATCAATATCTGAGAATATGTTTGTCAATAATTTCTATAAAATAAAATAAATAATAATAAAATTTATTCCAAAATATAAGGACTAACGTTAAATACAGTCGTATTACAAAGGTAGGGAGTCTTATTTTAAACTAGCTTCTGCCCGCGACTTCGTCCGCGTGAAATTTCACCCTCCCCTCATTCACCCTATTAGAAAATGAGAAATAAAAAAAAATACAATTTTTTTTTCATTCAAATTCATCTTAAGATACGAAAATATGAAATATTATTTATTATCTTCGTCGTGTGTGATAGTCCATTGAATTGTATGGCGAGCGATATTGTATCTTAAGGGGGAAGCGCTAAGGTAGCCCGCGAAATTCAAATTTTCTTACGTTTTTTGCAATTTGCTGGTCAGTATTAAGTTGTACGTCGATCAAAATATGATTCGCGGCCGTAACAAATATGTATTTACAGAATTATAATCATTAAAATCATCAACACAACTCTCTAAGACCACGTAAGTCCAAAGAATGATGATTTCATGAAACAGTTATTCTTTGGACTTACGTGGTCTTAGAGAGTTGTGTTGATGACTTTAATGATTAGAATTCTGTAAATACATATTTCTTACGGCCGCGATTCATATATTAATCAACCTACAACTTAATACTGACCAGGAAATTCCAAAAAACCTAAAAAAATTGAATTTTGTGGGCTACCCTGGCGCTTTCGCCTTAAGATAAAATATTATAGTATCTTAGCCATGTGCAGCGCCCCTTAGTGAACTCCACTGCGGGTGACGTAACCTACGACAAACTTATTATTTGCGGTTGGTACAGTAATCGGGTCTAGGGATCGAACCGCAAAATTAAGTTTGTTTTTTTTTATATACTTTTCCGGGATAAAAAGTACCCAGTGTGGTGCCCAGGATATTAAAGAATAATTATACCAAGTTTCATCGTAATCTAACCGGTAGTTTTTGCGTGATGCCTGAACAAACAGACAGACAGACAGACAGACAGACAGACAAAAAATTTTTTAATCACATTTTTGCGTTCGGTGTCGGTATAGTAACACCCCCTGCCATTTATTTTTTTGATATTTTCAATGTACAGAATTTTCACTTCTACATATTTATTATAAGTATAGATTACGCACCCCTCCACACATTTTACTTTTGTTCTAGCATTTTATCATTAAAAATGTTTTTTTTCCTCTAAAGATAGGAAGCAACCCTAGATTCCTCTGAGGTAGCTAACCTCAAGCTATTAAATTAAGCAATTAAAACTTGATTATACCGTTTATCTAATAACAGATCGGGCAGATTTATGAGATAACCCTTGCGTCAATAACAACTATTAATTAGAAATTAATCAAGTATTTTCCTGTTTTGAATTGGTAATTTTAATTACCTATTCAATTTTTACAAGCATTTATTTAAAGTAGTCTTGTTAGTTAGTTCATCATTAACAGTCTGACTTCACCAACATCTGTGGATTGACCTCTCTTTTCCTGTGCCAATCTATACGCTCCTGTGCCAGCTGCAGCCTCATCATTTTTGCCCACGATGGCAATAATGTCGTCTGCCGATCGACCGACATCTCGTCTTCTAGTCCTTGGATGCCACTCTACCACAGCCATCTAGTAACTTGTGCTTCAAACGCGTAGATTCTAGGCATTAATGAAAACTCAAAAAAAACCTGACCACGATTTCTAACACCAAAAAGGCGTCAAAAATTCTTCCTCATTGGTTTTAAGATCATCTCTTAATTATAGTGCCAAGTACTAGACTGACATCTAAGTGGTAGTTCACTGGGAATTAAGCTGGTAGGTTTAATAGCAGGATTTAGGTCTCCTGTCAACTGATTCAATGCGGAGAAACGGGCGCCCAAAAAAGGGGTTTAAAAAATTTGTATAGTAGGTATCCAAAAACGTTAGAAAATGTTACTTGTGCGATGCAATTCTGTTACCTGCTAGTTTTTGGGACAATAGAATAGTTTTGGGTTCACTATTGTGGTCTCATCGGTATCGATCTCCAACGGTATTGTAATCCAAAAAAGTTTCTGACGTCACAACGACAATGCAAGTGATCATTGTCGTTGTGACGTCAGAAACTTTTTGAAAACGGAACCACAATTAAATTTGTCAACACTTTCAACTGATAATTCTGTGTAAAGACAGAATCATCAGTTGTACGTTTTAATTGAAATCCGATTTGATTTTAACTGAAACATAGATAGAGAGCCCCTCCCGCCTCGACAATCCGGGAACCCACCGAGGGATCACAGTTCTAACCTAACCCAGTTCGGCTCTCGCGTGATTGGTTACAGTTCCAACCTAAACTATAATAAGTATTGAATATCATTCAGGCCGTTAGTTAAACGGCCACCGTGTAGTTAAAAGCGTAGGCGGTTACCTAAACGGTTATTTAAACCAGTTGGCTGCGGCAAATCACGTCTATGTAGTTTACATTAAAAACCAGATTCATTAAGCTAATAGTACCTACCTAAAATAAAACGGTCATCGACTCCAAAAAAACCGAGCTTGTAGCTAAAAAAGTGTAAACAAACCTTTGTTCAGAATAACAAAATAGAAAATTTTATTAGCTTTCAGCTCCCTCCCACCAACTGAGAACACAGCCAAACAGCATTGTCCTATACACTTTTTCTAAATTCTAATCAGTTTTCGAGCATCGCGCTCTGAAATGCTCCGCTGGTGTCTGTCTGTCTGTTACCTCATCACGCTTAAACCGCTGAACCGATTTAGATGAAATTTGGCATAGAGATAGTTCGAGTCTCGGGAAATGCGATATTCCCACGGGAAACTTATGCGGGTAAAACCGCGGGGTGATGCTAGTACATAGATAAAAGTTTCGATAACTCAACGGCTAGAGAACGGATTTGGATGAAATTTGCAACTAGCTTCATATTTTCTGACTGACCGAGTTTTTGACAATTGAAAAGTGCCTGTAAATGCTTTAATTGAAATAAATGGTTTGAGTTTGGTAGGTACATAGATTTGGACCTGGATTAACATAAATACGTTACTTTTTATCCCGAAATAACGCCGAAGTAGCAGGAAACAGCTAGTGTTTGATAAAAGTCGTTTTTCGAAAACTTTCACTTTTCCGGAGCGTGTAGTTCGAAAATGGGTAGGAATTCGAAAAAAGTGTATTAGATAAAAGTTGTAGAAAATTATATTAGCTCTCATTACACCGTTTTAAAGATATTAGCGAAAAACTCAAAAGTGGGAACTTTTAATCCCCCACTCCGGCTCACCTTCTAGACGCGGGGACTTTTAGTATGTTTACTCCCATAAGCAGAACAACTTTCTGAAGAAATCGCTCAGGGCCCAGCTCACGCACTCTAAAACCTCCTTTTGGGTCATTCGTTGATTAGACTAAATATTATTGAGAACTGCAGTGAACATTAGCGTCATAAACTAATACGTTAACATGGTACTTGCAGGTCTGATATCTCTTTAACCCGGTATTTCACAGCCTTCTGCTCAAAATGAAAGTTGATGCTTATGATATATATAAACTTAGTAGGGGAGACCAGGGATGAACGTAACAATTTTCAGTTTTGAGTCCATATCTTTGGTGTGTTTTTAGTTAGGTAAAATAATACAATTCTTGAAGGCGGACATATTCTTACTTCATAATTTGACGTAAAAAGTTTTGTTAAAAAGATTGTGGTTTTCGATTAAAACCAAATTATTTAAGAGTCGGAGGTTTGTTACATTCATCCCTACCGCAGGGATAGATGTAACAAGCAAGAGGGATGGTTGTAACATAGGAAATAAACGTGATTTATGAAACATTTATTTATTAGCAGGCCTTATTTAAATTTAAGAACAATTTTTTGTTAAACTTGGTAAACAAATCAAACATTTTTTTCACTTTAAATAATAAAAATCTCTGCATAGTAGATATAAACATAAAACTTGTCTTTCTCTTGGATAAAACAAAACACTTAAGTGCTTAAACTACTTAATCCAATAAACATTAAACATGATAAAATAATTAATAAGACAACGGCATACAAACATAACTTTCCTACTGGTACACGCTACAAAATACAGGAACATTTGACAGTTTTTGTTTTAATTCGACAAAAGAAACATATGAAATTATCTTTTTTCAACCAATTTAAACAAACATAACTTTTCTACTAGTAGGTACATGCTACAAGGTACGAGAATATTTTTATTTGTCAGTCTTTATTTTAATTAAACAAAAGAAACAAATAAAATTCTTCTTTTTTCAATCAACTTACACACACTTAACTTTTCTACTAGTAGGTACATGCTACATGTTACAAGAACATTTGACAGTCTTTATTTAGAAGCAGCAGCTTCTCTGTATGGCACATTTCGAAGTAGAACTTCTTCAGCCGCTAGTTCTAACATCTCTGGGGTGGCTAAGCCTCTATCGGTGGTTCTCTTGTGTACGTTAGGCATTCTGAAATAAATATAGCAAATATTATTCACAAATTAAACACTATAATTACACAAAATTGATACGAAAAGTATCAGATGTTATAAGGGATGAAAGTAACGACATGTTACTTTTACCCCTTATTCAAAAATTCCCACAATCTGACAAATATATTTTTTTACTGAGAATACCGATCAAGAACTTCAACTTTTGATAATGAAATATTGTAGATAGATAATCAACCAACAATATTAGCGATAAAGACTAAAACATATACATTTAATAAAAGAAATACACAAGAATAATAAAAACATCAAAAACTTACTTTTGACGTAAATTTCTGGCACCTACGAATTACACACACAACCGGTCGTCGCAGCCGTCCAGACGCCACTGAGGCGGGAGGGGAGGTGAAATAGCTACACTAACATGGCGGACAGGATTATACAAGTCGATTCGTTCACTCGTAAGGTCATTTGTTACTTTTAACCCGCGTTACTTTCATCCCTGGTCTCCCCTATTTATTATTTATTTGAAATACAATATTAATAATAGTACAATATGTACAAGAAAATAAAAAGGAGGGAAAATAATCAAAGGGCATCAAAAAATTCATCCGCATCGCTGTCAACAGGAAACGTGCCCAAATGACTGGCAGCATTGCCACGTTGTATGGCAATGCTGATTCTTTGGCCCAAAAATAAGCCAGCCCTCTGGTCACGTGAAGAGTCGACCAATCGCTTGGCGATGTCTCGAAATACTAAGTGGGCACTCGGGCCCCATGGCCCTAGAGTTTCAACCCCAAACGGCTCAAACATATATAAGACCCAAAGAGATAGATAGATAGATCCAAACTTTCATTTGATGTATACGTGGTGTTTATTGGACATACAGGCCAAAACGCCCGTCATTTTTTGCATTGAAAATTACGAATTTCTCGCGGCATTCTCAAAGTAAACACTCTCCAAAGGACTCTCAACTGTCAGGTGACCTCCGCTACTTAATATTAAAGCCTTGAACTCGAAACAGGTTTGCACTCTCACAGTTCAAGTTACAGAGTTCATTTATTCAGCTGCAGGTACTCTCACCACCGCGCAGTGAGCTCGCTTGTTATCCTTGCTCTTGAACAGTCAGGGGAATTACGTATTGTGAGTAATTGTTAAGGAAATTGACTACCTACCAAAATTGTTCGTATATTTATTACTAGCTTCTGCCCGCGACTTCGTCCTTCGTGAGATTTCGGCCAACGACCTACCCTATCGCACCGCATCAACATAATAATTCATGTTCAAAACTGCATAAAGAACCGAAAATAACTAAATAACACATAGCGGCTTTTGCACGCCCAACGAGGTAATGGGATCCTATACATATATAGCAGGGGTGGCCAACTTGGCTTGACCTAAGATCTACTGTTCACTGACGACACCCCGTGCGATCTACCAATTACATACTTTTTAAAATCTTAAATGAAACAGCATAGTTCAGTGCACAATTACGTAGTATTTTTTATATTATTAAGAGGGAAAATATAACTCGTAACTCCGTTAAGGCACTTTAACTCTGACTCTTTCCCCCCCCCCTCTCTCTCTCTCCTCTCTCTCTCTCTCTCTGGCTCTCTCTCTCTCTCTTTGACTCTCTTTTTTCTCTCTCTCTCTCTGGGAACTTTAAGTCTGTCGTCAACTAACTGACGGAGTGACAGCCGCACGCGCCCCACACGCTTCCCGCTTATTGTTATCGCGCACCGAAAACAAAAGAGAGCTATGCTGCATAGAAGAGAGGATAATTTAGTAACGTGACGGAACGGCGATTGAAAAATGATACAAGATGATGCGTGCAGCAGTTAGTGATTAGGTACGTTGTGCAGTCTGTTCGACGTATTTATATTTTTTTCCTTGCCACGATCGACTAGTCTAATAGTCGCGATCGACTAGTCTAATAGTCGCGATCGACCAGTCGATCGTGATCGACCGGTTGGCCACCCCTGCTATATACCTACATGTAATAAAAAGCAATTGTTATTCCCAACACGTTTGGAACATTTTTTTCCTCTTCGATTTACCTTCTATTATTGCGCGTGATCAATGTCCTAAGCACCAAAATAATATGTGATGCATCTACAGAGGTAACGTCATACGAAACGCATGTGACTAAAAGAGTGATGAATAATTGAATAAATGACCCGGAATTAACGCACACCACCAAACATCCCGTGTCCGTGTGGTGGACCACCCTAACTCAGACCAAATAAAAAGTCAAGACATATGGCTGCGAACAATACAATGAAGCATGCAAAAACTACACCTCCGCTCTGTGCATACACGCTCACACGCACACATTTACAATCAAACTACACCTTACTATGTGCACACATGTTTACGAAATCGACTTCACTTTACTGTTGACAGCTCCCTCCGTCTTGGTTTTTTATTTGGTTGAGCACCCTAAGTACTTTCCGTGAGTGTTGTAAAAGGCGACCAAAGGCGCATTTTACCAAATTTATTAGCGGGGTGATTGCGTAACACCCTTTATTTTTTCTTTTTTTTTTGGGGTTGAGTAATCATCAAATGATTGCCCGCCCACCCGCTCTGGGTGCAGCGGAAGGGAGTGTCAGACTCTTACTGACTAAAACCCACCCGTGTTCCTTCCTTAGCCCTTTATCTTCCGGGCCAGCGATAACCCTTTCGGACAATCACGCTGACCCGGCAGGATGCGTAACACACTAAAGTGCGTTTCACGAAAGAATTCTCTTCGCCGTAATGTTGGCACCATTGCTTTTCATTGAAGGTAAAACAATAATTCTTCAATGAAAAGCAATGGTGCTAACATTACGGCTAAGGGAATTCTTTCGTGAAACGAACTTTAACAGTAGCAATGACATCCATTTTGACAGTTCAACAACATTCATTGCGTCATTTACGTTGTTGAGCAGATCCATTTTTGAACATAATATGAAGCAATGGATTCGCAATATCTTTCAAAATGATTCAGATTGAAATCGATAGTGTGTTACGCAATGAGAGTGCTGGGAATGAGGGTTTTCGTGAAAATTTACGACACCAGTTGGCACCACTGTGACAAGAGGTCTTCCAATATAAAATATATGATGATGCTCATCATTCGATTCATTCATTCGTTCATCATTCAGTCATGACTAAAGAAAATATAGGCTCTTTGACAGATGCCTGGACCTGACGTGTCAGTGCTGCCACCTGGCGAACGTCATTTCAGAAAACCCTCATTGAACCCAGCCGGTCGATTCTGTAAAAATCTCAGCGTGAAAACTTAGGTGAAGTGAGTTTGTTTTTGCTACGAATTGACACTATTGACAGCTCACTCCACGCTCACTTCACTTAAGTTTTCACGGTGAGATAGTTACAGAATCGCACTGGACCTCCTGACTAGACCAGCGAGGCAGTTGGCAGGAAAAAAAACACCAGTCTGTTATTGTGCCACTGCAGGTCAATGTACTCTTGTCATTCAGAGAAGACACGAGCATTGATCATCAGTCACCATGCTTGCTCAATACAGGTTGGCAATTTCAGACTTATATTAACCATACGGTTTCATACGCATAAGTTTTGATCCCGTGGGAATATCGGAATAAAAAGTAAATCCGCTCAGTAGTTTTTGCGTGAAGAAGTAACAAACTTACAGACACACTCACAAACTTGCGCCGTTGTAATATTAGTGTGATAGCTGTGCTCCGCGGTTTCAGCTGCATTTATAAATTACTTCCGTTTTCGTTTAGCGTTCTTTCAGGAGTTTCCTTCTGTTTGCTTCTTGCAGTGCGATTCTGTAACCATCTCACCGTGAAAACTTAGTTGGCGATAACGCCCTCTCGTGGGCGTTTGAGACTTTCAGAGGGGCAGTAGAAGAGCCAGAGAAAATTATGTATCCTATCTAACGACTATAAAATATTAAACGTTTTTAAACATTATCGTAGCAATGCTGTTTCAGATTCGATACAGCAATGCGATTCTGTAACCATCTCACCGTGAAAAATTAGGTGAAGTGAGCGTGGAGTGAGCTATCAATAGTGTCAATTCCTAGCAAAAACAAACTCACTTCACCTAAGTTTTCACGGTGAGATTTTTACAGAATCGACCGGTTGTACTTCTTTTGTTTGTTTCTGTTTGATTTCTCTTTAATGTCGTAACGTTATGTTAAATCCTTTTCTCAAGAATTGGGCTTTCAAATGCAAAGGAATTGTATAAATCCGACTCCTTTCTAAAGATTAGCGCGTTCTAAAAAACTCCTAAATTTTATTATTAGTATAGATATATTTTATTGTCTGTTGTTGTTATGTGTTTGTGTGTGTGTTTGTTTATTATGTGTGTATTTATTGTATGTACCTTTGTGTTATGTGTGTAGTATAGATAGATTAACTATAGATAAGTCTAAGTTGTATCACGATGTTTTCCTTCACCATTGTCAATACTTAATGACAAAGGTTATACTCAGAAAGACTCTTCATGTGAGGGCTGGCCTATTTCTTGGGCAAAGAATCAGCATCTCCATACAACGTGGCAATGCTGCCAGTCTTTTGGGCACGTTTCCTGTTGACAGCGATGCGGATGAATTTTATGATGCCCTATGATTATTTCCTCTCCTTTTTAGTTACATACACATTTTATTTACGTACATATTAAATTTACTGACATTGTAAATATATATATATATATAATTATACATACATAAATGATAAATCCAGCCAGCCTGAATATGCGGTCCCTATCTGGAACCCCTTCTACCAAAAGTACGTAGCTGAAATAGAAAGGGTCCAGCGCAAGTACCTCCGTGCTATGTACTACAGATGTTATGGGACCAAGACTCAACTGTCATACTACCGACTTCTTGATATGTACAAGCTAATCAGCTTGGAGAATCGACGCAAATACCTGGAGGCCAACGTGCTCTATGATATAGTTCACAATAATTTTGATGCCATTGATCTGACCAGTAATCTGTGTTATTCTGTCCCTCGAACGGTCCATGTGCGGCAGGTTCGTGCACGTACCCTGTTTGCACTAAATTCTTGTCGTACGAACTCCGGCTTACGTTGCCCTATTCATAGAATGTTGGAATCCTATAATTCTAATTTCATTGATATTGATATATTTGCATGTTCGAAAAATAAATTTAAATCTAATATTATAAAAATGTTATCTTAATTGTAATCATGGTACTTATTAATTTATAATTTATTATTATTTATTTATTGCATAATTCAAGTAAATGAAATTGTTTCTAATCTGATTTGGTTTTGTAACTATAGCTAGCGTTATAGTAACTTATTTATTTGTTTTAAAATATTTCTTGTTAATTTTGGTAATGCTCGCCTAGTGGCAACCTGTGATCTTTTAATATGTCCTATCTGCGGATAATGTAGTGGACTGCAACATTGCTTCCTATACCATTGTTAAACTTATGTAGTATAGTATATGTTGTAGTTGTTTATTATCCCTCAATAAATAAATAAAATAAAATAAAATAAATGATTTTATTTTTGAAAGTAGGTTTGTTACACTTTTACACGTTAATCATATTTTTTTAAAGTAGATTAGGCCGGCGCGGCGTTTCCTATCTGTTTACTATGAGAACATGATTAACATTATTATACTTGCACAACCTAGTAGGTAGTTGCAATGTTAAGTTAAGAATTCTTTGAGGCTGTAATAACACTTTTGTATAAGGTACTTTTTAAGCGCATTTACAAATTTATTTTCTTATAGCGTTATTTATTGTTATAGTGGCAACAGAAAAACATCATCTTTGAAATTTTCAACTGTCTAGCTGTCACGGTTCATGAGATACAGCCTGGTGACAGACAGACAGACATACGGACAGTGGAGTCTTAGGTCCCTTTTTTACCCTTTGGGTACGAAACCCCAAAAACGAAACGATTTACTCCATATAGGTACATTTAATTATCACCCAAAGTAAAAACTGTATGTACAGAACGCCAGCACATCAAGCTACTACAATCAATGATGTATAAAACTTAGATACGTTGTCCGCACTCTAAAATGGCAACATGAAATGAAGCTAATTGGCCACATTGCGCTCAGTCACGCACCAACCTGTCGCGCGACGCTATGTTTGTTTTTAATTTATATCGTATGTGAAAACCTGTGCAAAACATAAAGAAAATATGCCGTCGTGTGTTTTCAGAGGATGTAAAAATTATACCCCAAAAGTTAAAGACAAAAATGTGTCATTTCACGCGTAAGTTTACAAAACTAGATTATTTTATTTTATTTTGTACGACGCTGCGTCTAATGGCGGCCGGCGCATGAAGTGACTCTGATAGCTACGTCACTCATGCGCTCGACCAATGAGCATGTAATTTGACTATTACTTATCCTGTGACGTAACTGAAGATGTTTATTTATCTCCCTCTAGCAACAGATATCCCGCCGTACGGTGTCATATTTTCTTTCCCTTTCTTTACGCGTATAAGTAGTTATCTAGTATATTCGCCGTTTTTAAGCGCCGAGATGTTGGTTGATAACGTGTCTATATATAATACGTCATTGACTACAATCTGTCAAATTCCTTTAATAGATTTTCAACTTTATCGTTAAAGCATAAGGTTCAAAGTTGATTGGCAAAATTTGACAGTTTCGGGTAGCTTGATGTGAAGGCGTCTTTACATTCTCTATTTACATCAATCTGTACATATTATTGCAATCGCACCCAATGTTATGTAATAAAGAATTACATATATGTGTATATACGTACAGCATGTATCAGAAAGGTGTTACCATCAAGCTGAACTAAGAATTGCCTAACAAAACACAATAGCATTCTGTCCGAGCTGGAAATTAAACCCAGAACACCCTACTCAACAGTCAGAGCCGCTAGACCAACGGGGCAGTCCTTCATTTATGTAAATATTATGATGGCATACTTGGAATTCTGCCGGTGACACTAAAGTAAAGTCCCTACGCTGTAGGTACTTATGACACAGGTTATCAGCTGAGTATGCATCGCACTTTGCATCAATACGCCACGTTACAACAAAGAACAGAAAACCAACTATTTGAAAGCCATACTAATATTATAAATTCGAAAGTAACTCTGTCTGTCTGTATGTAATATTGTCACGCCTAAACCACTGAACGGATTTCGATAAAATTGGGCAGAGATTGACCTGCAACTATAAAGTTGCAATTACTTTGTACCTATTCGATAATAATATCGAATAGGTACCAAATAATTGAATTTTCATGCATAATTAATGCATTGAATAAATAATAATTTCACAATTTAATATGAGACGAGTTTTTGACACAGAAATTCAAGAGGAAACCCGATAAATTGATGAACATCTAGAAAACTGATCAAAGGATGACATTTCCTTAAAATAAATTAAGAATGTTCATCATTATTAATTAAGACTTTGGTCTTAAGTAATGAGGTTAAAAACACATACACTAGGTAAACTTCACTAAACTAACTAACAAACTATTAAAATAAAAATATCCTAACCTAAAACAATTATCAAACAAATATAACATCTAAAAATTCTTCCGCATCGCTCTCGGCTGGTAATGTACCCAAGAAACTGGCGGCTTGCCTCGTCGTATGGCAATGCAAAGTCTTGAGTTGAGCTGCACGATTTCTGACAAATGCGTGCACTGACTGGACAGGTCCTCTCAATCTGTGTGGTTCTTTCCTCAAAAGACCATCTCAGACATCGACCTACATGGTCTTCATATAACCTGACCAAGATTATGTCTGGACTTTAAAAGAGACCTCTGAGTTTTTTTCGGCCTTTCTTCTCAGAGTAGTCAGACAGGAAACGCTGACCTCATCTAGTTTAAAAAATATATGATTGACGTGTAAAAGTGTTTGTACAAACCTACTTACAAAAATAAAATCATTTATCATTTAATGCTTAGCCTCTGGCCAAGGTAAAAGTCAAGTAATTATGAATCTTAAGCTTCGATATCTTAATAGAAACATAAATCTAGAATAAATGAGTTCAGCGATATTATTCAAAGTGGATCTTCTGATCAAACAGTTGTATGCAAATAACTGAATCATTTTTGTCTGATATATAAACTGGTACAGCGCCTTGTGTACCGTAGTGTTGTTCGAGACAACGTTCTGCGAAAGAGGTACGTACTTGGAAAAGATCGTGTTTTTATTTTATTTCCTTTATTTCAACTATACACATTTTTTATATTATTTTTATACACTAGTTTCATCATTTAATTTGAATAATAAAAAAAAAATATATAAAGTTGCGTTACAACTGTTATAAGTCTAGGGAGAGAACGTAGGCGTAGAAAGAAAAAGTATTTATTGCGTAGTTACAGACCCTACGCACCACTACTAACTACGCTGCTACGGCGTAGTTCCTAATGCTACGACTCGTAGCCTACGACATAGCTCCCAAAACGCATACTTTGCTACGCCTACGTTCGCGTGTTTTCCCGACCGCGGGGCGGCGCGCGGCGCAGGCGGCGGTATCCGGCGTTCGTAAATGTTTGATAAGGAGGAAGCTTTACTTTGCGAAGGAATTTGTCAACGCCATTTTAACTAGTTTGTTGTTAGAATATTTCATTGTTTTCTTGGTTAGATTTTTTTATAGCGTTTTCACCTTTATGGGCCTGAGTTGATTAATAGAAGATGTTTTCTATAGAAGAACTTCTATAGAAAACATCTTACTTCCCTCCCCTGCCGCCACCTTGCCTCTTTTTAAGTAATCAATACAAGTGTTTAAATACCTAATAATATTGTTTATTTTCAGAAATCATGGCTCGCGTTTTGAAGACCTCATTCTTGGTGTTGGCAGCATGCCTAATTTTATGTAAGTAGGTACCTAATAACGTCTCCTTATCATCTTAAAATATTTACATAATTTGAAAGGTAACAGTCTTAAAATAATAACAATAATGTACAAGTACTTATATAAAAAGGAAATAATCAAAGGGCATCAAAAAATTCGTCCGCATAATAATATTATCGTTGTCAACAGGAACGCGACGTTGCTACGTTGTATGGCAATATACTGATTCTTTGGCCAAATAAAAACTTTTTACAAAAAAAAACACCTTAAAAAAATTTCAAAGTGAAAAAATTTTTTCACTTTTTAGTTTCAACTACCCCACGCAAATTCAATTAACAATACTTGCTATGTAACAGTGTCAGGAAGTTATTAAAACATTATCAATATAAATAAAGTGGAAAAAAATCGTATTATTAAAGCTAACTCAAAAACTACCCAAGCAAAGTTAATCAAATTTATTTGGGACCACCCCTGAGGCATACATCGTCCATTAAAGACAATACATAGATATACAATTGCAGGCAAGCGGTGCCAAGCTAAGATGCATTGAAGAATTGAAGACACCGACTAAAAGAATCATCAAAATTCGCATAGAAATGCCGGAGATGCAGTACATTTATTCACATAACTTCGTACATAAGAATAATTACCTAATTTATTATACACTAAAACCTCCCTGAAAGTATGTAGATCAAGTTAATCAAAGAAACATCAAAATTGGTTCATTTGTTTTTTGAGAAAATCACGGACATACAAACATACATACTGGTCGAATACAGAACCTCTTTTTTGAAACCGGTTAAAAATAAGCTAGCCCTCTTTCACGTCAAGAGTCGACCAACCGCTTTGCGATGTCTCGAAAACGTATAATAATTAATATGCTTAATTTTTTAATTTTTCGACTTCATTGCTATGACAAGAGTTGCGCAGATTCGATTTCCGCTCGGATCAAATTTTAAGTGTACAGACGCCAGCACGTCAAGTTACTACAATCTGTCAAATTTCTTTAATAGATTTTCAACTTTATCGCTAAAGCATAAGGTTCAAAGTTGATTGGGAAAATTTGACAGTTTCGGGTAGCTTGATGTGCTGGCGTCTGTACGTTGATTAATATATGATTCGCGGCCGTAACAAATGCTGGCGTCTATACATATTTAAACGTGTAACACGCTCTCAATCACAACCTGAATCGTTTTAATATAAGTATTTTAATATATGTTTTAATATATAATTCTAAATATCCTTCATATTGCAAATCCATTGCTTGGTATGTTCGTAAAATGTGTCTGTTCAACAAAGTAAATAACGCAATGAATGTTGTTAACGGTCAAAATGAAAGACATTGCTTGAAATCATAAAAACTGGCAAAGCGCGAGTGGGACTTGCTCACGAAGAGTTCCGTATCAGAAGGCAAAAACGTCAAAAAAAAACTCGTTTCTTGTATTTTTAACTTTAAGTATATTATTTGTTGTTGTTATTTTGTTGTTTTTATTTGTTGTTGTTGTTTCTTGTTATTTGTTGTTGTTGTTGTTGTGATAATTTTAACTATCTACGTACCTATAACGATTCATGAGATACAGTGACAGCTGACAGACAAATGAACGGTTGGCTGGCACCTTTTGGATGCGGAACCCTAAAAATACTTGTCAAATGCTATAACCTCTTCATTCATTGAAGTCGATTAAACACACATTGCTAACCGTAATGAAATTGTCTAATTTTTCGTCTTTTCCTCAGGCGCATCTCATCCCGTCGAGAAGGCAAACACCGCAGAGCCCTCCAACCTGCCAGTGTTGAAAGACCAGCCCGCCGAAGTGCTGTTCAAGGCTGACAACTACTCCACAGTTCTCCTGGAGTGCGCCACTGAAGGTCGGGAGAAGGATGTCAAGTAAGTGCAGATATTACAGGCAAATAAGTCTATTTTAAACTGATTCTGGATGCCGTGACGACGCGACGCCATGTTATGACGACCATGGTTTGTCTTTGGTATACAATCTCGCGATTATACGTACCTAAATAATAAAAATAAATAAAAATGCGTTCAAGTTTATAGTAAAATAAATTTTATAATTAATTAATTACAATCGAGGAAAGTTAAATTCTAACAGCCGGTCGATTCCGGTCGATTCTGTAAAAATCTCACCGTGAAAATTTAGGTGATGTGAGTTTGTTTTTGCTAGGAAGTGATACTATTGACAGCTCACTCCACGCTCAATTCACCTAAGTTTTCACGGTGAGATGGTTACAGAATCGCACTGCTGGTTCTCAACCGTATTTTGCTCAGCGCCCAGACTTTGAGAATTTATTTTTTCTAGAGTCTCCCAATTTTTATGAAACAGCTGGGCCACGATTAGGTATGTTTAAAAACGTGTAATATTATAATAGTCGTTGGATAGGATATATTATAATTTTCTCTGACTCTTCTACTACCCCTCTGAAAGTCTCAAACGCCCACGAGGGGGCGTTATCGCCCACGTTGAGAATTTTTGACTAGCCTTTCGCGGAATAGATACTATACTATGAGTACCTCTGTAGCGTGATGTTGTCATGTCATAATATTGTGAAAGGAAAAACAGAATGAATAAGAAAAACAATAACAATATTATTGTTACCTTCTATCAGGTGATTTACCGAACGTAGGTACACTGAATCATTTGAAGGAAACTGTAAAAGTTTTCCTTATAAAAAAACTTCCGTGAGACGTGAAAAACCACAATAATTTTATTGTGTAGTAGTTATTGAGTACAACCTATTACTTGTTCAATTGTCTATTTTACTTTTAAACGAAAATTATTTAAGGCGAAAGCGCCAGGGTAGCACGCGAAATTTTAGGTTTTTTGCAATTTGCTGGTCAGTATTAAGTTGTACGTTGATTAACATATGATTCGCGGCCGTAACAAATATGTATTTACAGAATTATAATCATTAAAGTCATCAACACAACTCTCTAAGACCACGTACGTAAGTCCAAAGAATAACTGTTTCATGAAATCATCATTCTTTGGAGTTACGTGGTCTTAGAGAGTTGTGTCGATGACTTTAATGATTATAATTCTGTAAATACATATTTGTTACGGCCGTGAATCATATTTTGATCGACGTACAACTTAATACTGACCAGCAAATTACAAAAAAACGTAAGAAAATTTGAATTTCTCGGGCTACCTTAGCGCTTCCCCCTTAAAATCAATTTCGTTCTACAAAAACTAACGAACGTGCAAATCCCCACGTTTAGCAGACACTTGTGACTAGCAAGCCTGATTGCGTAACACACTATTAATCTCATTCTGAGTCATTTTGAAGGATATTCCTAATTCATTATTGCCTAGGTTCGAAAAATTTGATCACAATTTGAAAACACTCGATGAATGTTGTTGAAGTGTCAAAATACTTTTTTACAAAAAAAAAACAACCGACTTCCAAAAAAACACTACACAGTGAAAAATAACTTTAATTTCGGAAGTCGGTGTCGTTGGTTCTGTATTTTCGTTTTTTGACACCGCCTTTCGAAATTAAAGTTATTTTTCATTTTGTAGTGTTTTTTTGGAAGTCTGTTGTTTTTTTTTTGTAAAAATGTTTTTATTTTTCACTTTTTAGTTCTACCTACCTACCCCAAATAAATTCATATAACACTACTTGCTATGTGAATATCAGTGACAGGAAGTTATTGAACACATCTGCCTACCCCTTTAAAGGGTACAGGCGTGATGTTATGTTGTGTGATTGCGTAAACAATGCATAGGTACATATGCTATAGAAGCATTCGCGGTTGATTTGCTGGCATTTATTGAAGAGTTCCGTTGTTTGTTTCCAAAACTCATCATGAGATCTTTACGAAATTTAAATGGGACCATTTCGGAATAAACCACTTTGGACCAAAAAAATATTTACAAATCCGTCTATAAATGAGGGAGTTATGCCCGAACATACATAAAAAAAATATAAACATCCGAATTGAGAACCACCTCCTTTTTTGAATTCGGTTAAAAATTAAAGCATTTTGACAGTCCATTGCTACTGATATTGTATTGCACAACTACCCGCTGGGCTTGATATACCGATATTTTTGGGAACCGGTACCTTTGGCTTTGGTGTGATACTGGCACCAGGGTTCAATGTTTTATTATTGGGTTTTGGTAATCAGCAGCACGAAGTCTGGATTTGACACCCTGTTTAATGGCAACAAGCCTGCCCCTTTTGCATAGGACTTAAGTTACATATTATTGACTTAAACGTAGGTATGTTACATATTATTAACTTAAACGTAGGTATCCTTTACTGGCCAGCACGCCTTTGCCATACTCCTTCGCAAAAAACAGGCGTGGTGCTGTGTTAAAAAATTAGTTTAAATTCCTCTGTCCATTCTTTCAGATACTCCTGGCACAAGAACGGCCAGCCCTTCGACTGGGAGAAAGCCGGGCACATCGCCCAGCGCCCTGGAGAGGGTAGCATCATGTTCTTCAACCCCCAACCCCAGGACGAGGGCAAATACCAGTGCTTTGTGGAAACTCCAGCAGGAACTGCCAGCACTCGCCTTATCAGTCTTAAAAAGGCCTTCATCAATGTCCCACAAGTGAAGACTCAGGAGCATACTCCCGTAGAAGGAAAACCATTCAAACTGGACTGTCCTATCCCAGAATCTTACCCCAAACCTCAGATAGTTTGGAAGACTCAACTCCGTTCTGACCCTACCATCATTGAGCCCTTCCTTAGCCGTAGAATCACTTTATCTCCTGACGGTACCCTTTGGTTCTCGAATGTGACTGAGTCAGATGTCAGTCCGAGCTTCAAATATGTCTGCTTCGCCCAAACTCCTGCTGTTGGTGAAGATGTGGTGCTTGCTGAGCATTTCTTGAAGGCTCTGGTGCAGGATAAGAACCCGAATAACGGAGAACTGATGCCCCAGTACGTGAGCAACGATATGATGGCGAAGGCTGGTGATGTTACCATGATTTACTGCATCTATGGTGGAACGTAAGTGCTTTTTGGTATTTTTTCTTACTTGTAGCCAAAAGTGTGGCAACATTGTTGGATATGTCTCATCATCATCATCTGCCTCGTCTTTCCCAAACATGTTGGGTTCGGTTTCCAGTTCAACCATGACTGCTAGTATTTTACATGGAGCGACTGTCTAATGACCTATAATATGGAAATAGCTTGTTGGTATTGTAGTTTTAAGAGCGACAGGCTGGATTCGATCCCCGCCGGTTAAGCGTGTGGCTAACGAATGCAAAATACTAAAATAAGTATAGTCTATAGATATATTATTACTATTAATAGTTATTTTCAACTCCAGAATTTAATGTTGCTATTATAATATTTAAAACAGCAATAATTACAACGATATAAATCATAATAGTAGCTAACTGTAATATATTTGAAATTAACCTAACTAAAGGAGTCCCATGAGCCATTTAGCTTTTGCGTGTGGCATCACCGGGATATTGGCGATTAAAAACAATGGACATCTTGCTTGTCTCGTGGAACACTAAATATTTCTTCTAAGTACAGCTAAAATTAAGTATAATATGGTTTACAATTTTGCGGCAACAAAACTAAGTAGGCAATTAGTTTAACTACTTTTTTATACCATTCCAAGTATGTCAGTAACGTGTTATGCCATTATTTATGTTCTTTTAATTGGCATCGACATAATTACTTCAATCATTCAGTATTTATTATTATTGCTAGGGTTTTTCGCGATTACAATTTATGTTTAGGTACTTGTTATATTTTGATAGCTGTCAATTTTGAATGATGTGTAAATAGATTAGCAAGGATGATCCGTAAAAAGTTTGAGTCAAAACTCTCAAACTCAAACTTTTTAAATCAAACCTTTCGTACTAAATGATTGTGACAGTAATTTATTGAATTTAAACATAATGGCTCCCAAGTCAGTCACACAGCGATTAGCCACCTCCCCTAATGTTTACTCTCATTCAAAACAGATCCAACCAAAGCCAGCAGTCAAAATCATCAATAACAATCATCAATTTACTTCCACAGCCCCCTCGGTTACACTTCCTGGTTCAAGGACGGCAAGGCTGTTGGTGGCAAGCCAGGAGACAGGGTTACGGCCCACAACCGCACCAGTGGCAAGAGGCTGCTCATCAAGGAGACGCTGCTGGAAGACCAGGGCGAGTACAGCTGCGTGGTTGACAATAAAGTTGGACCGAAGCAGACGCATATCATGAGGTTGACTGTAGTCAGTGAGTATCTAACATTTTTCAACTGCGATTTTAGAAACGAAAAGATATTCAAATCTTTATTTCCGTTCCATAACCATAGGTTGTTACAATGGCGTATAGCTAAGGTACAGTCCTGTAGGGCACAGCAGCACTTGGCATCCGTTACACTTATGGGGCCTCCCCACGCACTTATTTTAATCCGTATTACTACTTATACATAGACGCTCATAATTAGTGATATAACTAAAATTATTTCCTGATGTTATCCTGTTGTCCACTTTACTGATATTTTATTCATTTTTACAGGTGCGCCAACACTCTCCAAGAAATCAGAAAAGCAAGTCAACGTGAAGGAAGGTGAAGATGTATCGATCCCCTGCCAAGTTACAGGCCTACCTGAGCCCAAGGTTTCTTGGACATACAACTCTAAGGCTCTTGGTGACAACAGAGCCACATACAAAGATGGTGTCTTGATCATCAAGAACGCGAAGAAAGGAGACACTGGCTATTATGGCTGCAAAGCTGAGAACGAACATGGCGATTTGTACGCGGAGACTCTAATCCATGTTGCTTAGACTGAGAAAACGTTAATTTATCTAGTTTTAAGATTAATTTTATGTTATAATATTTAATTTCATTAAAATCAGCTATTTGCAAGTAAATTCGTGTTTTCTTTCCTGTTTGTATTAGTTTTTGCTCAAATATTTAACCAATTGAATACACAATTTGATAAATATAAAAGTAACATTTACTAATCTTTTATGTAACAAGGAATTCTACTATTCCATACTACAAGATACATTTTGTAGAAATATAAATCCTACGATGACAACACCTTTATGACAATGACATTGACATTCAATTTGACATTGTAATGACAACGCGTATAACCTCAAAATTAGTTCAGAAAATTCAAAACAAAGGCGAAACATAATTAAAAAACATGTTTTTTCTTTACATTATAAGTATTTTATCACTAGCCGTTCAAGCTACATTCGTCACACTGGCCATTGGTAAGCCATACATACATTTTTAAGTAAAAAACGCAATTAAATTTGTGTTTTCGAAAAATTGCAAATTATGTGTTAAAAAGCTAGCCTAGGGCCTTAATATTATGTCTTTTCTGTAGCTAACAAGTAAAAGAGATGATGCATGGGCTAGTTAATGGTCTAAATTATAAAACAAAGCAAGAAACCCTTTTTTAATTTACTTGCAAGGAAAAATTGCATATTAAGATTTCGCTTTATCATTCCTCATTAATTCTAAATTTTAATGACCGATACTCAATATTAAAACTTTTCTAAACTTCTCGTGGAGCATATAATCAAAGAGATAACTGCCAGTATATTCTCTTAAAGGCATACTCTTTAGCAGATAGGCAATTCTGGCATAAATCCAGAAAAACAATTGGCAGAATGAAATTAATTATTTATAAAATAGCCCCTATCATACTGGCGTTATTTCTAGCTTTGATGAATCAGTAATAATGTTTTAATTATTAATTTAATTAAAAAAAAAGAAAATGAAAGCCGAAAGAGGTTTTTAAATTTACTTAATGTGCAATTGAAGATATCTATATTTACAAAGGTACTGTTGTATCTGTCAACCATACGGCGGACATTATGCTATGTATTTCGATATTATGCTATGTATTGATATGTTTTCAGCTGCCGGTCTTTATTATCTAGCAGAACTAGTTGAAGAATATACAGTTATGGCCAAATATATTATCACATGGACTGTGATTGTAAGTACAACATTAGCTTAAATATATCATAATTTAAGACAAAAAAAAACTGGCCAAGTGCGAACCCTAAAAAAGAAAGCCTTTTGTTCCCAGTTTAAATATTTTCTTTTTAAAACTTTTTATTTTTGATGTTGGGACACAAAAAAATGCACCATACCTGAACTGAAAGATGAATTTTTTTCTACTCTAATGTTACGGCTACATTGTCGCGATAACGCGAATGACACTACGCAAGCTCGCTGTTGTACACCGCTTAACGCGACGTGTCGCTGTGCAACAGAGAGCACGCAAATTGTTGTTAAGGGGCTTACAGGACCTAAACACAAAAAACGCAAGTTTTAGAAACAGTATATGATCGACTACAGTAAACAAAATCAGATGAAAATTATATGATATTCTTCAGGATATATGCTAGTTAGATAGTGTGTTGAAAACATAATACAACTAATTTGATACGATAGAAAAAAATCATGAAGATACCTCTGTAAACTTTATTTTTACAATAAAAACCATACTAATCTAATATACATACAAACATTCTGATTTTTTGTCAGATTATTCTACAACCAAAATACTAAAATACTAGTGTTTTACTTTTTCAGTCCAAACAATAGATTTGTGGTAATTAAATAATTGCTTCATATTTTGCAATAAACTACCAGCGTTGTGTCATCGCGTTTCTCTTTCTTTTGTATGCAGTCCGACAGTGACCACGCTTTAGGTCATGGAAGCCCCTTAACTTGTCGTGACAATGTAGCCGTAGCGTTGTTACATGGAATATTAAACAAAATATGGATGACAATAGACCTACAGAGGCATGAGAAACATGGTGTAAAGTTTACTCATCATCCATAGAAACGGGAAGATCCTCCAACCAGACGGGTGGCGTGTCTTGTGGGGGCTTCTGCCCGACGATCTATGTCGGAACGTTGTATATGTATACAGGGTCCCATTAAAATAGATGGACAAATTTTAATACAGCGCTCAGTACGTCTAACTAAAGATATCCAAGCAAAAAAAAAACACTGATTAAAGTGATTTTATTTTGACCTAAAATGATAAATTGCCGGCGGCACATTAGTGTATTTACGTTAGCTGATTATTTTTCTTATAAGTATCTATGCTTTTTTCTTTTTTCTTTCTGGGTGAGCTCACTCCATCGTAGACTTTGTCTCTGTCATCTCTGACCTAGACTAGAGTCAAGAGCAAGCCCATTTCAAATAATAAAAAAAAAATATATATTTTTTCACCATCGTCCTTATTTTGGTGGTCTGAATGATTTCTAAATGTTTGTCCATCTATTTTAATGGGACCTTATACATGCTATTTGCGCGGCAAACTCTGCTTGCGCGATGCAGGATTTTGTGTTACGTACGTGTGATGCGTAGTTTGATGTGGCGATGTAGATGCCGCCACAGACTTATTCCTACCCCTCTTGAGAATCCAAGCGTCATCTTACAATATAACGTACTACAAAAACGCCTGTATTTCAGTACGTCCAACAAAGAGTAGTTAGGTACAGACGCCAGCACATCAAACTACTACAATCTGTCAAATTTTTTCAATATATTTTCAACTTTATCACTAAATCATAAGGTTATAGTTGATTGGAAAAATTTTGATGTGCTTGGCGTCTGTACCTGCCGAAGACGCTTCAAAGCGATACCTCGATGTAAAACAAACACATGCTAATAGAGATATAATAGATTTTTTAAGGTTGAGGAAGACTATCCGCTCGTAATACAGTTTTATACTATGTAGTACGAGGGGATAGGGCGAATCAGACTATAGACAACCAAACCATCTTTTCATTGTACCATTTCACATCCAACGATCTGTCTTTTTTGTGTTTATTATTGAGTTACTCTGTATGGTTGTCTCTTTGTGAATAAATAATATTATTATATTATTATTGTTATTAATAAAGCTAATCGTGAACTTACCAAAAACACCTTCTTTTCTAGATCACAGCCTGTATCCACATAGGCCTTCAAATCTTCGAAGACATACCTTTACACCTTAATGCCCTGGGCCTCCTGCAGCAGGCGCTGCACGGTCTACTGCTCCGAGACTTCCCAGTGGTCAGGGTCACCAGCATTACCTTTATAACGGCTATCCTGACCCTGGTACTGCATCATTACTTGGCTTTCAAGTTCTTTGGAAGCGTGTTCTATAATTTCTCGGAGGTTTGTTGGTATTTTGTACCTAGCTGTACTTTGTTTATGATCACTGATTCGACTGCCTCCTTGGTTTAGTCCATGGAGAATAGAAGTAAGGAGAACTGACTCCGTCTGTTGTGAAATAGTGTCCGTGAAACTGCGTTAAATTAGGATGGCGCCACAGTAGCAACGGTTTTCTAACAGCAGTACTTTTAGGTTATGTTTAAAAAATTATTTTGGACTAAGTACGTAAATAGTTGAGGTCTGGTATACTCTAGTCACTAAAAATATTAAATTTAAATGGGACCATTTCGGAATAAAGCCCGTTACAAGAAAAAAAAAATTACAAATTCGTCTGTTTACGATGGAGTTATATCCGAACATACATTAAAAAAAATAGAAGCAACCGAATTGAGAACCTCCTCCTTTTTTAAAAGTCGGTTAAAAATAATAAAAACGTTTTCACAAAAAACAAAACCAACCGACTTCCAAAAAGAACACTACACAGTGAAAAATAACTTTAATTTCGATGAGATTATTCTGATGAGTATATAATTATTTTGGAACTTAAAAAGTTGTTCTTTAGGCACCTCGGTATATAAAACAAACCCACTCTGGTTTGTTTTATTTGAAGTTAACATATTTTACTTGGCACTTAGTCTTGGGTCTAAAAATTATTATGGTGAGCATTTAAATTGTACCCTTATTAAAATTACAGGTGTTAGCATACTTCACGCTGTGCCTTTGGGTGGTGCCCTTCGCGCTGTTCGTGTCCCTATCGGCGAACGACTACGTTTTGCCCACTACTGGGGAAAAACAGCCACTGTTGTTAGGTAAGAAACTTTGGTACATTTATTGACATCTGCAAAATCATGTTGTGTGTAATGGAACTGCTGAAAATATACCACTGCCTACCTCTTATGGATGATTTCCACCAAACGGCTCGCATCGCATCGGATCGGAACGTATTTTACAATCTTTAAACGATATTAAATCGTGTGCACAGTATTTAAAGTCTATATTACCAAGCCGAGCACAGCAGCTTGACCGCTTGCGTCTTCGAATGGAAAAATAACTTTAATTCCTACACAATAAAGTTTAGTTTACGCTACAACTTGAAGCATTTTTGTAACTATATCAATAATGCCAGTCACTCTGAATTCAACTTAATTGCCATTGAAATAAAGTCGATATTTGTTCAACTTGAAACAACATCAATGAGGGTTTTCTGAAATGACGTTCGCTAGGTGGCAGCACTAACACGTCAGGTCCAGGCATCTGTCAAAGAGCCTATATTTTCTTTAGTCATGACTGAATGATGAACGAATGAATGAATCGAATGATGAACGTCATCATATATTTTATATTGGAAGACCTCTTGTCACAGTGGTGCCAACTGGTGTCGTAAATTTTCACGAAAACCCTCATTGCCAATATTAATTTGAATATACCTTATGTATTTTATTTTTCCAGGTGACAGCAACGTCTTAACAGACTACCTGTCTAGAAAATCGAAGAGATACAGCCTTCTCTCATTCTTTAGTTTCGCTAAAGACTCCATTCTACCGCAACGGAGCAAGAAGGCCTTCTGAGGATACCAAGTAATTAATATATTCCTAATAAATGCAATACAGCAGTGTAACGAACATTTGTTATAGCAACATTTGTTACAACATGAACATTTGTTGTAGAATGGAAGTGTCATGAAGGGTTGGCAAAAAAGCTGCCAAGTGCGCGCTGGATTGGCACACGAACCGTGTTATTACAAAACGACTTCTAACTTTAGACCTAGCGATAAACCTTCGAGCCAGTTACTGTATTTTGAACTTTATTCCGACAAACGTAAAGTTTTTAATGCAAAATTGATCTTGCTCCTGTACCACCGTAAAATATTTAACACTACATGTTACTAAATACATTACTAAAAAAAATTTTCTTGTATGGGGGTACCCCCTTTATTTTTTAACTTTATTTTATTTTTATTATTCGTTGTTATAGCCGTAATAGACACACTCTGTGAAAATTTTCAAGTGTCTATCTATTACGATTCAAAAGACACAGCCTCATGTAAAATACTCAGATGTAACTATCAATCGATTTAAAAAATTATAGTTCACCAAAAATCTATAAATATAATATAATCTATAAATATAATAAAAATCTATAGTTCACAAAAATAATCGGTAAAGGAGAATGGGCATTTTGGTATGTCGGCAGCCTCTAATTATATTATAGTTAGTCCGTTTTGAACTGAGTCGTCGGGCCATGAATGTTATTGTCATCTTTCTCGCTCGCACGCATTTGGCTTACGGAGCGCGCTTGTGAGGTAGCGATTGTTTTGTTACTGCAGTTTATGACCCGATGACTCGGTTCAAAATGACCTATCTATAGATCATATTATTATGCAAGCTAGCTTCGTCAGATTAGCCCGGGAAATTCAATTTTTCTTACGTTTTTTGCAATTTCCAGTTAAGTATCAGGGGGCCTAAAAAGACCACTGGCAGAATCATAAAAGGATAACACTATGAATCATAATATGGCGAAGATCGTCCGTGTTTTTCTTTTTTTTGCTGCACTACGTAGGTATAATCAAAGAAATTGGGATTGGATTTGGATTGGATTGATTGGTATTTTAGCACATACAAAAAAAAAATAACTGAAAAATCCTTCACCAATGGGATTTGATACGATTAACTTAACAGTTAACTGTCCATTATGATTCATAATGTTATCCTTTTATGATTCTGCCAAAGTGGCTTTTTTAGGCCCCCAGGTTGTATGTTGATATAAATATGATTCGCGGCCGTAACAAATATTTATTTATAGAAATATAATCATAAAAATCATCAATACAACTCTCTATTAAGGCCATATTACCCTACTGAATGACTATAATTATCGTAAAATCATGACATTTGAGGCCAACTCTAACTTAAGACGAAAGCGCCAGGGTAGCCCGCAAAATCATTTTTTTTTACGTTTTTTGTAATTTGCTGGTCAGTATTAAGTTGTACAGACGCCAGCACATCAAGCTACTACAATCTGTCAAATTTCTTTAATTTATTTTCAACTTTATCGCTAAAGCATAAGGTTCAAAGTTGATTGGGAAAATTTGACAGATTCGGATAGCTTGATGTGCTGGCGTCTGTACGTTGATTAATATATGATTCGCGGCCGTAACAAATATGTATTTACAGAATTATAACCCTGTTAATTAGATAAAAATTGTATATTGTTAAACTACGTAAGTAAATTATTCTTGATTTAGTTGTTAATTTATTTAGATAGCTACCATTTCTCTAAATCTTTGGTTGCCTAACGCGGTTAAGGCGAAAGCGCCAGGGTAGCCCGCGAAATTCAGTTTTATTTTTTAAGTTTTCTGGAATTCGCTGGTCAGTATTAAGTTGTACGTTGATTAAAATATGATTCGCGACCGTAACAAATATGTATTTACAGAATTATAATCATTAAAGTCATTAACACAACTCTCTAAGACCAAATAATCCTACTGAATGACTATTTCAGAAAATCTTGACATTTTAGGATTATACTAACTTAACAAGTTGTATTACTGATTCTAATGATTATGATTCTGTAAATACATATTTGTTACGGCCGCAAATCATATTTTGATCGACGTACAACTTAATACTGACCAGCAAATTGCAAAAAACGTAAGAAAATTTGAATTTCGCGGGCTACCTTAGCGCTTCCCCTTAACGGTAACACAATAACGACAGTCTAAATACAGAGACGATGAGCATGTGATGGCGCAGTGGTAACGGCCGCGACTTAAGACTTGTAGGCAATGGGTTCGAACCCAAACAGACACTTTGTGTAAATTATTTCATCACCACTGCTCTCAAAACGGTGAAGGAAAACATCGTGAGGAAACCGGCATGTCCTAGTACAGTACCCGGCGATAAATATTGCACATCGACCTATTCGATCCTATCGATTTTATACAAAGAATAAAAACAATTATCAAAAGAAGCAAATCATAATTGTTTTAACAGCTCCTAATAGATACCGGACTGTTTGTGTTTCGTGCGACACAGATAACGCTCTACGAAGCCGAAATTAGCCGATTGTCTCTTTCCAAAGGTCGATGTGCAATATTTATCGCCGGGTACTGTACCAAAAATTCGCAGACATGTGACATCTAGACCAAGTCCTAACCCGCACTGGGGGTCGAACCTACGACCTACTTGTAAGTCGCGGCAGTTACCGCTAAGCCACCACTGCACCAGTTCCATGCATACTCAAGTATATTTAGTTTAGTTGTTTCATACAAAAACTGTCAAACGTCAATTTTATTCCTCGAATAAAAGTTATCTGGCGATGGAAAAATCAGCCCTGAGAAAACATTGTAATATCTAGTCAATGGAAGACAATATTTAAATGTAATTTTGTTGTGTTATACGGGGTCACATTAAATTGCTAGCGAAACTCGGAAACACGATAAATCAAATATGAAATTAATGTTACGAGCTTGGGATTCGTGACAATAAAAACTGCCGATTTAATAACATAAAAAATTACACTTTAATCAACAACACTAATAACAACACAAATACACTAATTATGAAACACAATTGCACTACTGATCGCTCTAAGTCGCACTTAAAGATCGCTTTCGATGTGTTCGCTTGTATCGCTTATCCGAATTTGTGTCTGGCTCGCGGCCCACAGCGGCCTTATATAGTGCCACAGAGAGTTCTACTATAGAAACATCTAGAATGTTCGAGTACATACCGGTCCCGACTGACCAGAAATCGATAGTTCTCGAAATTTCTAGGATCTTGACTCTACTAGTTCTGCTACAACCGATACTAGATGGCGCTAGTGGTAATTAATGTCACCATGTACCAGGCAGTAATTGTGGCGCGCAACATTATATGGCGATGTTTTTTGCGAGGTCATCGACCGCAGGTAGTGTAGTCACTTGAAATATCAGTTTAAATAGAGTGTGTCTGGTCAGCGGGATTGTCCGAAAGAGTTACCGCTGGCCCGGAACATAAAGGGCTAAGGAAGGAACACGGGTGGGTTTTAGTCAGTAAGAGTCTGACACTCCCTTCCGCTCCACCCAGAGCGGGAGGAGTCATTTGATGATTTCCCATCCTGAAAAAAAAAAAAAAAAAAAAATAGAGTGTGTCTTGTGTAAACTTCAGAAACGTGATGGTTATCAACATCCCAACACAATAAAAAAAAAAACAGATTTTCTTAACCCATACTGCAAGTAACAACACTACAAACGGTCGTTGACCCCACAAAAAACATCGTCAAGTCAATTTCTTTTTTGTTTTATCGAGTTTAATTAACAATATCCATAACTTTTGCAGTTTCGCTAGGTAATTTAATTTGACCTTGTAGATATTGGTAAGCTCTAAGCAATAATGTTCCCACTGCTGGGACACGGCCTCCTCCCTGTGATAAGGAGTGGGCCATAATTTACCACGCGGGCCCAGTGCGGGTTGGAAGATGTCACATGTCTTCAAATTTTTGGTTCTAGATACAGACGCCAGCACATCAAGCTAACCGAAACTGACAAATTTTCCCAATTAACTTTGAACCTTATGCTTTAGCGATAAAGTTGAAAATCTATTAAAGAAATTTGACAAATTGTAGTAGCTTGATGTGGTGGCGTCTGTACATGTTTGTTTCCTCACGATATTATTTTGTTCTTTTGCTAATATTTTGGTCTCCACCAAACGTGTTTTGTAATTTGTAACCGTTGGAATAAACACTGCTTAGGGCCTGTGCACACCACGTTTTTTAAACGCGCCGTTGACGCGCGTTTTAGAAACGTGCGTCGACGGCGCGCTTTTATCCTACAGAAGGTCTACAGGCTGCGTCTGACTCGCGTGCGTATCGCGTCTGTATCGCTACAAACGCGCGTCAACGGCGCGTTTAAAAAACCTGGTGTGCACAGGCCCTTATAGTTGTCTATGTCAGTGTAACCATAAATTTTTTTATCGAGTTTAATTAACAATATCCATAACTTTTGCAGTTTCGCTAGGTAATTTAATTTGACCTTGTAGATATTGGTAAGCTCTAAGCAATAATGTTCCCACTGCTGGGACACGGCCTCCTCCCTGTGATAAGGAGTGGGCCATAATTTACCACGCGGGCCCAGTGCGGGTTGGAAGATGTCACATGTCTTCAAATTTTTGGTTCTAGATACAGACGCCAGCACATCAAGCTAACCGAAACTGACAAATTTTCCCAATTAACTTTGAACCTTATGCTTTAGCGATAAAGTTGAAAATCTATTAAAGAAATTTGACAAATTGTAGTAGCTTGATGTGGTGGCGTCTGTACATGTTTGTTTCCTCACGATATTATTTTGTTCTTTTGCTAATATTTTGGTCTCCACCAAACGTGTTTTGTAATTTGTAACCGTTGGAATAAACACTGCTTAGGGCCTGTGCACACCACGTTTTTTAAACGCGCCGTTGACGCGCGTTTTAGAAACGTGCGTCGACGGCGCGCTTTTATCCTACAGAAGGTCTACAGGCTGCGTCTGACTCGCGTGCGTATCGCGTCTGTATCGCTACAAACGCGCGTCAACGGCGCGTTTAAAAAACCTGGTGTGCACAGGCCCTTATAGTTGTCTATGTCAGTGTAACCATAAACAAGGACGCGCAAACTGCAACCATTCATTCAGCACATGATTCACCACCAACGAATAATTTCAACGCTGAGGGGTTCAGAATCATGTACTGGAATGGTAAACAGGTCGTGCGTCGATTCTGCCAACCTGCATACGCTTGTCAAACAGTGTTGATGTTTAGTTAGCTAAATGTATGTAATATTTAATGTAAATAATTAAATTGTGTTTGTGATAACGTTATTTTTAGATAGGTAGTAAAGATGAAACGACGTACGTATCCTTTCGCATCGACGTAACGAACGCGCTCCGGCGGCGGACTGACACAAAAACGCGACCCGTAAGCGGTGGATCGGCATGAAGCGTAGTAGTATGCTCCTTTTCAATCGCCAAAGTGCGAAAGGCTGTCGATCAATATGTCCTGACCCTCTGATGTGAAGCGTTTGTGAGTTGTCAAAGGATGATGCCCATTTTGGTACTCCCTCTAATAGCCATGTGTTATACCTCTGATGCATGAGGTCTATGATGGAACGAGCGTGCCCAGAAGATGCCTAAGGCACTGGAACTCCCACGCATCGACGAAACACTGCAGGCTGCTTGACGCCGGACTCCGGTGGGAGGGTGGTCGCTAACCAGGCGGACGTTAGCCCTACCACCGCAAGAGAAGAATTGGACAGTGAAATAAGGTGTTGGGTGTGACTGTCCAGGATGCGCCGAGCGCGAGCGTTCAGTTGAATAACTGGCGGAACAAACTGCGCTACACGAGGAGGCTTCTTCATGCATCATTTATTCCTATTGGAGCGGGTACCAGCTACCATACATTTCATGGCATCATCCTTTATTTAGTTTTGCTAGTTGTTCCGTTTTTAAACAAAAATAGAGTTTCTTTTAAACTCTAAAGATTGGCTACAAGACAATGCCATCTACTCTAATAGTGATTGGTACAAAGAGTTATTTGGTCAATAAAAAATATACCCCGTTGCAATTACATTAAAGATAATTTTGTGTTAAGAGAAGTAACATGAATATTTGTACAAATACACCAAATGTGAGTCCCCCGCATTGAATATAGACAATTGCCGCAGTATTTTTGTCAATCAATTGTCAATACTAAAACCAGAACGCCAATTTTTATTCGAAATAAAGTCAACGTTTCCAAATGTATCGGTAATTGTGTTTTGATAATGGTTTCCAAATTGATTTTTGATCTTTAAGGGGCAGGTTACTTTCAAAATTGTTCTACAGAAAGTATCAGAAAGGATTATGTACCTACAGAGTATCAAACTAAACAACGTAAACCTTGAAACATTGTAAAACATTTTAAAAGAGTAACGGTGGAGTTTCTTGCCCATTTTTCTCCATACGAACACTACCTTTTGGAAGAGGCGACTAGAATCAATGCAATTTTACTGTAATTTTTGATGTTCAAAAGTGCATTTAATGTGCCCATTGGAAATAAATGATTTGACTTTGACAACCATAGGACCAACAACGTAATCGCGAAAAAATAGCGCTCCCATACCATTGGGTCAAAATCAAAAGTCATTTTTATTCAAACCAGGCTGAGAATCAGCACTTTTTGAACATCAACATTACAAAGACAGACCTCTAAAACGCCCGCCCTTCACCACTTCCTCCGTCGAGTATGTATTGGAGTTTTGTATGGGACAGTTGAAATTCTTTTCGCGACCACGATCTTGGTCTCTTGGAGAAAGTTGTTCTACTTGATGATCTATACTATACCTTTCTGATACATACCTACTGTAGGTACGTATATGTAATTCTTTATTACCTACCATAGGGTGCGATTGCAATACCTAATATGTACAGATTGATGTAAATAGAGAGTGTACATACAGTTTTTACTTTGGGTGATAATTAAATGTATATGGAGTAAATCATTTCGTTTTTTTTTATTAACTTACTAGCTTCTGCTCGCGAATTTGTCCACGTGTAATTGCTTAGGTACTCACAGCCCAGGGTTTTGAAGTTGACGGTGTGAAACCCGAGACTCCTCCATGCCTCGGAAAGCACGTTTTAAGCCGTCGTTGGTCCTGCGTCTGAACTCTCTCCGGTGTCGGATTGCCGTCTTATCGGACTGTGAGAGATAGGGAAGAAAGAGTGCACCTGTATCTGCCCACACACTTGTGCACTATAATATCTCCCGCGCCGAAGGCTGGTCTCCGCTGAGATTGGTCGCTATGGCCGAAATTCGGTTTGGAGAACTTTTATGCTAAGTACCGTTGGTAAGACTGGTTGTCAGACTTTCGGACTTCTGACGACCCGTAACGACTGTCAAAGGTCCACGAATGACAGCCGGGATCAACGGCTCAACGTGTTTCCGAGGCTTGAAGGAGTCTTGGTATGTAAAGATGGTCACCCATCCTCGGACCAACCGCGACAAGCGTAGCTTAACCTGATAGATCGGCCCGCGCGGTTGTTATTACTTAACCACAAGCAGAGTTGAAAATCTAGTGCGCGATCAAAAAACGCTTCTGCGTACAATGCGTGCCACGAAAGATGGGACTTGACCCCGCCTCCCCCGCTCTTTCCGCCGCCCCTATGACGTCCGGTCCCGTCCCACACTCAGACCTCATACCGCTAAAGATACCTAAAATCGTGTACTGCGCATGTCAAACCACGTGGTGTGTCAAGTCTCATCTTTCGTGGCACGCATTGTACCTGGGCTAACAGGTTTTTTTCCTCTCCCGTTGGCCTCGTGGTCGCAAATGCGACTCCTGAGCGTGGGATCTAGGATTCTATTCCCAGGATGGGGCAGTCTTATTGGGTTTTTCGATTAGACATTTCTTAGTAACAGCCCTACGCCATACGCCTGTGTCTCGGAAAGCACGTTAAGCCGTTGGTCCTGTTACGCCTGGCTCCTGTCGCTTCGGATTACATGCCGTCCCAACGGCCTATGAGTATGAGGGAAGAGAGAGTGCACCTGTCTCTACGCACACATTTGACCATAATATCTCCCGCGCTAAAGGCTACTTTCTGTTAAGATTGGTCACCATAGCCGAAATATGGTCTGGATGACTATTATATCAATTTCACGGCTGGCGCAAATTGCAGACGCAGCGCATCGCATTCTAGTAGGTAGGTACATACAATGCGGTGCGCTCCGCCTGTAGTAGCCGATGGTTCTTTCTCACCGTATCCTACAGCGACCCAGACTGAAGTCGCGCTGACCACGCGCTTCAAGCAAGCAGGCCGCTCCCCGGTGAAGAAACGCCTGCAAGCAGTATGCATGCCGCGCAGACCAAAGGGCTGCTGGCTTGAATCGCGCGGTCGGCTAAACTTGTGACGGCTCGCGAACTGTCCACTATTCTGTATTGTAATCGTCGGCAATCTTAACTTGAATGACAAGTTATATGGAGCGGTGCTGTTGTAATAAGTGATGACCTCAATTTTCTTTCCTTTCATGAGCTCTCTGATGACTAGCAAAGCCAAATTTGGTCTTAAAAGCCTGGTCACAGCATATGCATAAGAGCTAATCAGCATCATTGATGATTCATACAATTAAAGAGCGGAAGTCTTGAAGGAGGATTTTTGCAAAGCGGCGCGGCCTGCTAAATATGCACTGCGCTTTAGAGAACGCGAGTGTTGAGCTGCAACTGACTTGACTGCGAAAGGCTGAAATTGCTTGGATTGAAAATTTAAACATAGGCTTAACTGATCAATATATTTATTTTATTTACACAAAGATGAAGATAATCTAAAGCTACACAGCGATTGAAGATTTCAATTCTAAAACCTTATCAGTTTAAATATTTAGGAACACGGTAATAGTTTCTTTTGCGGGTGGAGTTACTTGGTTTGTGTGTCCAAGTTGTTATAATACTAGATATATTACCTATAAGTGTTAAAAGCGTTCTGAAATAAGTGACATCATTGTAATTTATTAACGAGTAATAAATTTCTTTAATCATAACACCAATATATTTATTTTATTTACACAAATATGAAGCTAATCTAAGTCTAATCAGGTATAGATTGTAGATCTTGTAGCGGTATCTACAACGCCACGTGCGAACTACGCGTCATACTGACGTCACGCACAAAATCCTGCATCGCGCAAGCAGAGTTTACCGCGCAACTAGCATAGATACAACGGCCCGACATGAATCATCGAGCAGTTGCCCGCCAGACATGACACCCGTCTGGTCGGAGGATCCTCCCTTTTCTATGGAGTATGAGTGAACTTTACACCCTATTCCTCATACCTCTATAATTTAATCACAGACATAACACCAATATATTTATTTTATATACACAAAGTTGAAGCTAAACTAACACTAAAGTTTAAACCTACATTAATGCCAAGAAGCCTCTTCAGACCCGCTGGCCTCTTCGGCACCCCCGGCCCCTCCGTGATGCAACTTCACATGCAACTTCAAACTCGTCATCTGAACGAAAGCCCTATCGCACTCCTTACACACATACCTTTTATCATTCGTGTGTATCCTCTTATGTATATCCAACGTCTTCTTCCTCTGGAACGCCTTTTCGCAAATTTCGCACTCGAAAGGCCTCGTGTCATCGTGGCGAACCATGTGGCGTTTCAAAAGTTCGTTGTTAAAGACTTTGAAGCCGCATACCTCACAGGCGACAGTTTTCTGTTTCAAATGAGTCCTCTGTTTATGCTGAACGAGTCTACTCTTCATTGTAAATAGCAGATCGCATTGGTCGCATCTGAACTGCAGTTTTTTGACGTCATGCACAAGCGCTAAATGCCGTTTCTTAAAGTATTGCGATGGGAGAATCTCTGGACACTTCGGGCATTTCAGCATGTCGGTCCTGTGTACTTTTTCACTGTGAACTTGTAGGGAATAAGTGTTTCGGAATTCTTTGTCACATTTTCGACATTTCAAGCCTTGAGTGAAGGTGTGAACGTTCCTCATATGGCTGATCATATTCGCGTAAGCAACGAACCCTTGTCCACACATCTCACACAGAAACGTTCTAAACTTGTTGTGGTATTTGTGAGCATGCTTCAATAGCGTCCCGAAGAATCGGAACTCCTGAGCGCATTCCTGACAAAACAATATATCGTCAGACAGATGGAAAGTGAAGATAGAATTGGCTATTTCCTTGTTGAATTTGAAGTCGTGGAGTGAGTCTAGATGGTTCACGAAATCGTTGAAAACAAGGAATTGCAGCCCGCATATCGTGCAAAAGATTTCTGAAGTGTCAAGTTTAATGCGACTGCTTCCAACCAAGGTTCTGAGTACATTCTTTAGATTAGCTCCTTTATGTTCTTCATTGGTGTGTTCCTTGAGTTTTCCGCTCTCTACGAAGGAGTAACAGCAGTAGAAGCACATGTACTTGTTAGCGGCCCATCTGAACGGGACAATCGAAGAGTTTTCTAAAATGATAGTGATGAACTTTGTGAGCTCGTCTTTCCTTTGCTTTTCAGCGAGTCTTGCCTCTTCATCTGAAACAAGATTTTTTTGGATTTAGAAAACCTTTAATGCTTAGAGTAATGGGAACTTATACAAGGCGGCAGGTTACGCTACATCGACGCACAACCTGTTACGATGAATTCAGCACATGCTGCTAACGTAAAAACTTTTCGTCGGTTGTTAAAAAAAAAACTGACTTTTCATAGAAAAGTACATACCAACGCGAGCACGCGATCAAAATTTACTTAAAACCAATTTTTGTTTTGATTAACCGTCGAAAAATTTCAACGTAGAGTTTAGAATCATGTGTTGTTATTTTTATAATAATTGTTATATTAGTAAGTAGGTACTTGTGTACTTAGACATTGTGAATTATAACATCGCCTTGAATGGGTTTGTGAAGTTGTTGTAGCCTTGGTGCTCCGTGGTCACATGTCACGTTAACAAAAGGTCAGTTGGTTTTTTCATGTCAATGGAAAATATATTTTTTCTTACTTAGTTATATCGCATGAATATTTCTTGTATAGACTTTCACCTTCCGTTCTAAATTTTGTATGTGTTTTTATGTATATGGACTTAATGGGTGAGTTGCATCAAGAGCTGATACCAAGTAATTGGACATTATCATCTATCACTTTTTTTTAAATCTTTTTTTATGCTTAGGTAATTGTATGTGCTGAATTCATGGTAACAATGCGCATTTATGTCCCTGCCATATTGTACTTCGTAATCTTCCATCCCCTTCATCTTTCATCTTCTTTATCTTCAAGCGGTGTTATTCTGTAAAAATCTCACCGCGAAAACTTAGGTGAAGTGATCTGTCAATAGTGTCAATTCCTAGCAAAAACAAACTCACTTCACCTAAGTTTTCACGGTGAGATTTTTACAGAATCGACCGGCTGTTCTTCTTTTGTAATCTTTATTGCACTCTGTGACCTGGACCCTCACTTAAGTCACGCTTATCTGTGACTTAATTAGTCCATTTTTACACAGAAAAGCATGGCTTATATACGCGTATCACACGTGCTATAATAATAGTATAAGATACGTGTAACTTAAGTACAGACGGCACATCAAGTTACCCGAAACTGTCAAATTTTTCCAATCAACTTTGAACTACTTTAGCAATAAATCAACTATTTGTGAAATACCTAATGGACGACTCGCCTACAGCTTATTAATACTGCGCGCTCGTTTTATTCCTAACGACGTGTCGACGGAGCCCCGCTGCAAAGTCTATTACTTAAATAAAAATAGAAATTTGACAGATTGTAGTAGCTTGATGTGCTGGCGTCTGGACGATGAATGCGCTGCGTTTAGCACTCTCGCTGGCTTCGGGCGCTAATTACACGCCGTGCAATAATGGACTAGGTAGTCAAGTTACACTTATCGTAATGTACAGACGCCAGCACATCAAGCTACTACAATCTGTCAATTTTTTTTAATAGATTTTCAACTTTATTGCTAAAATATAAGGTTCAAAGTTCATTGGGAAAAATTTACAGTTTCGGGTATCTTGATATGCTGGCATCTGTACTATTTTTAAATACTTTTTTAGGTATGATATGAACCGTATTCCAGTAAAGGCTAGCTGTTTGAGATATTTTGGTTAAATAGGGTTAAAATAAAACGATAATTAATATAAATTAAATGACTTCAGTTTTTATTTTATAATCTGATTACCATAATTAATGTATATGTAGCCTTAAAAACTATTCAGTTAATCTTAATTGAGAATTGACCAAAAATCTAGATATATAAATAGATGGGCTCCATTTAAATCCCAAATCAAGCAAAATAAGACATGACCCCTAAGTGGTACTCAGATAAGCAAATAAACCTAATATCGCCTGTAAAGTCGTAAGAATTAGTACAAGTAATGAAGTGCCAGAATACCCCGCAAATCTCTCGCGTCCGGCCCCGGTCCAGGCCATGGTACGAAGGGAGAGTGTATGGGAAGCCGTCACCTCCTGCGAAGCGGTAATGCTTGCGAAGGAAGAGAAGGAACGTGTGAGGGAGAGGCAATCTTTGCGCCCTCACGCCCCTGATCGCCGTAGGAGACGCCCTGGGCGTCGGGAGTCGAGCCGATTCTTGGATACCGTAGGCTTGCGAGCAACGGGCAGCTCGCCGCTCGTCCGGTAAGGACCAGGGAGCCTGAAAAGGCCACTTTGACAGAATCATAAAAGGATAACAGTCGATCAAGAAGATACGGGCTTCGTTGAGTGACTTAGGGAGCAAAACCCCCTGATCAATGACAATAGTTTCGCCATCCAAAATTGGGCTACTACGGAGATATATAGATGGAAAAAAATATACATATATATCACTCATCCTGACCTGAGAATCTAGCCCAATTTAGAGGTTACACATGTTCGGTAGATTCGATTTGGCAGTATTTGTTGAATAAAAAGCCGACCCGAAAAACTATCTACCACTACATATAGGTATGCGGTTCTTGCCAATCGGGAAACTTCATTCGGCACCTACCCTCGCTTAGTATTCATGTTCGGGTCACCTCGGCACGATTCGAGCTAAGCTGGCGTTTTCCTACTTAATATTTGATTTTGGCGCTCGGTTGTCCCGGAATCCGAATTATGCAGAGCCACCCCTGAGATATCATTTCTAATTACTTTTCTTCACCCAAGGATATACAGCTCCTGAGTTTTTATATTATGCTTGCTCATGTGAGTAAGGAAAGTCTTCTTCATTCTAAACCTCATGCCACAAAGCTGGCATTTAAAATGCTTAGTAGGATCATGCGTATTCATATGACGCCTCAAAGCCTGCATATCATATCCTTTATGCCCACAGAGGTGGCAAGTCGTGAATTTCTCCTTTAAATGCACCACAGACACATGTTTCGTGAGCGAACTTTTACGAGTGAATATTTTAGGACATTTCTCGCAAGGAAACTGCAGACTTTTAACGTTATGACCTAAGGCAATATGACATGTCCTCAAGTACCTACTTTCGAAAGTTTCAGGGCACATGTCACAAATGAATTTACCAGTTTTATGAGCTTTTCTGCTATGATTCGCCAAACGAATTTTATTTTTGAAGTTTTTACCGCAAATTTTGCAAGTCGTTTTCAAACCAGAGTGAACATTTCTTATATGGTGCTTGATAGTCCCTTTTAACGTAAAAGCTAGGCCACAGTAATCACAAACATATTTTTGAGCATTATTATGGAATTTGTTGACATGCCTCAGTAATGGGCCGAAGAATTTGAAGCTCTCGCAGCACTCGATGCAAACCATGCCATCGTCAGATAGATTGAATATGTAGCAATACTTGTCGAATACATTTCTATCAATATCTAAATCGTGGGCTTCAGATAAATGATTAGTATAATGATCGAAATTTTGTATCGATTTAGGGCATAATTTGCAGGATATCTCAGAGATATCCCATTTAATCCGGCTATGGCACCCAATCCTTTTCAAAATCTTGTTAAGTTTTACTTCGTCGTGTGTTTTCGTGTGTTCTTTTAATTTTGAGCAGTCGATAAATGTCTCATCGCAGTAAAAACATCGGTATCGGTTAAGATACCATTTGAACGGCATGATAGTGGAATGTCCTAGTAATATCGTGAATATTCTTCGCAGTTCCTCCCGCGTCGCGAGAATTTTGTCTGGAACGAAAAAAAAAATGTATTCAGACTTTTTTATCGTTTAACGAACTGTCTCTTTGGAATGTCTTAATGGGGAAATTATAGCAAAACGCCGTGTAATTTTAAACATATCTTTACAAATAGCTTTAAGCCACAATCTTCTAGTTTTACGATCTTTAGGAATATGGTGAACTCCAGAGATCGACCATTAATCACGTGAGGCTCGAAAGGGAGGGAGGAGGTTCGGAAAAAATCACAAAATATCACAAGGGGAGAGGAGGGTGCAGTGAGATATCACGTGTATTTAAATTTTCGTTGAACGCGTGATTTCTAAACCAACTTAGGAACACAACAACGCGTCATTGTCGCAAAAATAAATAAAAAACACCTCACGCCCTGCTTTATGACAGTTGCCTTTCCCATTGGCACTCCTTAACCGAACTCGATTAAAATATGAAACATAAGCTCGGTTCCTATAAACAAAAACGAATCGTTTTGCTTACCTTGCTTGCAAAAAGAGTTGTACATTGAACAGTTGGAATATTACAGCACGTGATTACAGTTACGGTAACCTTATGAAATTTAGATCATGTTTATGTGCTTTATCATTTTATGATGTTTATCAAGCTGATAATCCTAATGTAGCGTACGATGGTTTTATGGAAATACTGCAGCTGTTTTATAATTTATGTTTTCCCTTAATCACCAAAAAAATTAAGTTAAAAAGGAATCCGAATTGGTTAACACCCGGTATAAGACGGTGTAGCAAAAATAAAAGACAACTCCTTTGGCAATTTCGATCAAAACCGAACAGCAATAACTTAGCTAAACTTAAAAATTACTCACAAAGACTAAAGAAAATAATAAAACTAACACAAAAAGCAAAAAATAATCATAAGATAATATCATCTACAAATAAATCAAAAGATACTTGGAAGATCATAAATGAAAATAAATATTGCCCCCCCCACGAACATATAACAGAAATAAAAAATAACGGAGTTACAATAACAAACCCTAGTGAAATAGCAAACGCATTTAACGATCACTTTGTGAATCAAGCAGAATTACTATCGAATGCCACAAGATCTGCGAGTTATAGAACCCCGAATACATGTTCCGAATCAATGTTCATGGGCCCGACTACACCTAATGAAATCTATCGGATAATACAGGATTTAAAAAATAAAGTCAGCGTAGGGTATGACGATATATCAACAAAAGTATTAAAATTTGTTTCAGATGTAATAAGTGGCCCAATTTGCCACATCATTAATGTTAGTATCTGCTCAGGAATTTATCCCAATAAACTAAAACCAACAATAGTTAAGCCATTATTTAAAAAACATGACAAAACTGATATTAATAATTACAGACCCATTGCTCTGATACCAGTCATATCAAAAATATTTGAGAAGGCTATTTATTGCCGTATGAATTCCTTTTTCACGAAACATAACATCTTGGTAAGTGAACAGAAGGGTTTCAGAAAAGACAAATCCATAAATATGGCCATTTATGATTTTATTAACGTTATAATGACAGACATTGATGAAAGAGTTCCCGTTAGCGCTATATTTATGGACATGACGAAGGCTTTTGATCTAGTGGATCATAATATACTACTACAGAAGCTTAATGCGTATGGAATAAGAGGTAACGCACTTTCTCTTATACAGTCTTACTTAGCCAATAGAACGCAGTGTACAGAAATTAGACGAATTTCTAAAAGAGATAAAAAGGAACTCAAATATATTTCAGGAAAACGTAAGGTCACTTTTGGCGTACCACAGGGCAGTGTATTGGGCCCGCCGTTGTTTCTAGCCTACATAAATGACCTTTCAAAACACGTCGCTTTTCCTATGGTTCTTTTTGCTGATGACAGCACGATCATTGTAAGACGTAATAAAAATAGAACTTATGAATGTGACATCAAAGACGCATTACAACAATCAATTAATTGGCTTGAACATAATAATCTAAAATTAAATTTTAATAAAACTAAAATTATGCAATTTCGACAAAGAATAACCGCTCCTGACATTAATATAACTTTTGAAGATAATAAAATTGAAGAAGTAGGACATACAAAATTTCTAGGCTTGACAATTGACTCTAAACTGACTTGGAAAGACCATGCAGCAATTCTTATAACAAAATTAAGTAGGTTCGCTTTTGCTCTTTATAAACTAAGTAAAATTGTTAATCAGGCAGCTGTTGTAGCTGCGTATTATGGTTACGTAGACTCAATATTACGTTACGGAGTAATTTTTTGGGCAAATTCCTGCGAAAAGCATAACATTTTTAAATCACAGAAGAGGTGCATTAGGTCAATATGCAACCTTAAAACAACGGAAAGCTGTAAACCTCATTTTAAAACACTTAAAATATTAACATTACCTTGTCTGTACATATATGAGACCACATTATTCGTTAAGAAAAACAGTCAACTATTTAAAAAAGTTTCAGATCAACGCTTTAAGTCGATGAGACCAGAATATCGACACGAATTACGTCTAAGAGCCTCAAAGACCGCCCTTATGCACAAAAGCATTCTCTGCATGGCTCCGAAAATATTCAACAAAATTCCAAATGACATTAAGGATTTAAATTTGACACAACTCAAACGGAAGCTAAATAATTTTTTAATTGAAAAATGCTACTATACCATTGACGAATTCCTTCTTGACAAAATGTAACAAACTAAACTGACAATTATGTGTGTATTTATTCTTAACAACTCAAAAATTGACTATCTAATTGTAATCTGTTTTTTATTTATTTTTTGTGTATTTAATTAATTGTAATAGGATTATAATCATCATTTCCATTTTTTTTTTTTTAATTATTGGCTGTACACCAAACATTGAAACGATTGTTAACGTATGACTTTAAATTTCTTATTTGTTTAATTGTATATGCCCTAATGGGTTGTTTTTTGAGAAACGTAACATTTCTGTAAGACCACAATTGTATAACCAAAAAACATACAAATAAATACTTTGACTTTGACTTTGACTTTGACTTACCAATAGTAGCATTTTTCGCCGGTCGATTCTGTAAAAATCTCACCGTGAAAACTTGGGTGAAGTGAGTTTATTTTTTTTGCTAGGAATTGACACTATTGACAGCTCACTTCACCTAGTTTTCACGGTGATATTTTTACAGAATAGCACCGCTGCACAGAGCGCGTGTCAGTAGCAACAGCATCCGGAGTGTGATAGCGGACAGGTGTGACTGTCCGTTCTTTAAAATTTTTATGCGTTCATGTGTGAACTAACATAGCTTTAAGCATTTTTTTTACTAACAAAATGGATCATGTTGTCTGAAATATAAATAAATAATAATAAACCAAAAATTCTATCTTTGGGCACAACTTTATTAATATGTTTTTTTTTTAATATTTATAACATACCAACTAGGCCATGACATCTAGGATTCAAGGTTGAACAACATATTTCGGATTGTAATCTAACGTATACCAGTATCAGGGGATATACACAGTGATATGAATATTTACTTTTTAAAGTACAGACGCCAGCACATCAAGCTACCCGAAACTGACAAATTTTCCCAATCAACTTTTAAGCTTATGCATTAGCAATAAAGTTGAAAATCTATTAAAGAAATCTGACAGATTGTTGTAGCTTGATGTGCTGGCGTCTATACTATAGCGACCCGCCCCTGCTTTGCACGATTTTTAAGACTTGACAAACGATTACTATACAGACAGGGTGAAAGGGACATCGACGCGCAAACGGTAAACATGAGTTCACAACCGCGTAGAAATATTTCTTCGATTATCGGAAAAAGGACTTCTGCTGTTTCATAGAAAAGTCCAATACCTAAGCGGTCAAAAGTATGGAACAGAACGAAATATCAATGCAGGAGAGTCCAGAATCAAGTACTTAAGTCGAAAGCGCCAGGGCAGCCCACGAAATTCATTTTTTTTTTTACGTTTTTTGCAATTTGCTGGTCAGTATTAAGTTGTACGTTGATTAAAATATGATTCGCGGCCGTAACAAATATGTATTTACCGAATTATAATCATTAAAGTCATCAACACAACACTCTAAGACCAAGTAATCCCACAGAATGACTATTTCATGAAATCTTGACATTTTGGGATTATACTAACCTAACAAGTTGTAATACTGAGGGGCAATTCTACTAATTTTAAAAACGTTCACAGTCTGATCTCAGTCTCAATCTGTCAAAAAATACTTCAAATTTCCCTACATTTTGACAAGTTTTTGACATTTCTTTGTCGCTGAGACTGCGACTAGATTTTGAACGTTTTAAATTACGAGAATTGGCCTTCTGATTCTAATGGTTATGATTGTCTAAATACATATTTGTTACCTTAGTTTTCACAGTGAGATTTTTACAGAATCGACCGGCAGCTATAGTTTTCAGGATGCTAATACTGTAGGCACCTAGGTAAGTATAGATATAGAATATATTACTAAAATTTTAATGCTATTTTGACGTGTAGAAGTGTTTTTAAACTTCATCATCTGTCTAGCCTTTTACAACTACTTCTGGGGTCGGCTTCCAGTCTAACCGGATTTTTTAACCCAAGTGTTTTAAGCCTATTTTCAAAAATAAATAATTTATCCGGACACTTTTAACTCCCTGCAACAAGAACATCAAACGCCGTTCTATCAGTCTTATGTGTTTTCAGGTGGCACGCAAGGGTCTTCTTTCGCCGAAACGACTTGTCGCATATTCCGCATATGAAAGGCCGCACATTGTAATGGACCACCATATGTCTCTTCAGACAGTCCTCGTTAAAAGTCTTAAAGCCACAAACTTCACACGTACAATTCTTCTCCTTATCATGTACTCTAAGCTTATGCTGGACATATTTATTATTTCTAGTAAAAATCTTCGAACAATATTCGCAGACTAACTGCGCGCTCTTGCAGTCATGGACTAAAGCCATGTGACGTTTCTTTAAATATCTATTTCCGAGAATCTTTGGGCATATTGGGTATTGGAGCTTGTCAGTCCGATGCACGTTGTCGACGTGATTCTTTAGAGCGTACTGCGTTCGGAATGTCTCATTGCAATGCTTACAGGATTTGATGCCATGTACAAGTTTAACATGGTTATGCACGTTATGTTTTTCCGAGAATCCTTGTCCGCAGATTTCGCAAAGAATGATCTGTTGGATATGATACTTGTACGTATGTTTGAGTAAAGGTCCAAAGAATCGGAAGTACTGTCCACATTCTACGCAGAACATTCCGTCGTCAGCTAAGTGGAAACAGTCAAAGGATTGGGAGGCCTCTTTGTGTATACTGAGGTCATGCGTTTCTGATAGATGCTCCAAATATTCTTGGAAATCATCGAATTGACTTGCGCAGTTGGTGCACCAAAGATTTGAGATGTCAATCTTTGCCCTGCCTCCCGTATATAGCGTTCTTACAATGACGTCCCGGGTATTGATGTCTCTATGTTCAAAAGCCGTGTGTTCTCTAAGCTCTGCGCTTTCGACGAACACAGATTTGCAGTAGAAGCACATGTATTTGCTTCTATGCCATCTAAAAGGTATTATAGTTGAGTTGTGAATGATGGCCGTCAGTATTGTCGCGAGCTGTTCTTTTCGAGTCTTTTCATTAAGTCTTGTTTCCAATGATTGTTCTGAAATGAGAGAATAATCCCGTTAGATGCCCTCTGTCACAGTTTCCCGGTGGATAAAAAAAAGGTTTTATCAAGTGTTTTGAGGATAATAACACTACGTAAATTAAGTCACAGGTCTCGGGCGGGTCGGGCCACATTGGTCTAGTTGGTCGCAAGCGGTACTGCTGAACTTGCAGTCCTGGATTCAACTCCCTGTTCGGGCAGTGTTATTAGGATTTCCGCCACTGTTGTTGCTCCACATTTTCTTCCCAGCGATAGCACTAGGAAATGGTAAAGGGCGGGCATTTTGGGGGACTGCCTTCTGTAATTTTGTCGTTCGAAAAGTGCTGATTCTCAGCCTAATTTAAATAAATGACTTTTGATTTAGATTTTTTCCATTTTGGATTCTTCAGTAGCAGCTCAATAATTGTTTTGTGCCCGGCTGAGAGCCATAGGGTCGTCCCCTTTTAAGTGTTACTTCTCGGACTTCAACATAACTTGGGAAATATGGTTTTACTATAGAAACACCTGTCTAACCCTTCCGTAATTACAGGCGTGATGTTATGACGGGTCATCTTTACAAAAAGAGCAGTTGTCTAGCTCGAGATTTTAAATGGGTAGGTAAGTTTTTATATAAAACAAAATAAAAACCAAAAGTGTTTCAGAATTCGTTTACAATACTATTTTTTTCAATACTCAATCATTTATTGCATTCCACAATGTATATGTTTAGGTGGTAGGAAACATTTGTTGTAACAATCGTGGACCCTGTCGGGCACAGCAAAACATAAAATTTAAGGAAGAGGACTTGTTTACCTATACATGAAAACTAACTCATTCTAAGTACAATTTAAGGTAACATTTTATTAATTTAATCTAATCTAAAAATTTTATTACTAATTTATATTAATATGTCTGTTCTATGGATTTGTCAATTAAATATTCATATATTAACATTTATTTAGTAATATAGTTAATAGTTTATTTAATTATATTTAATATTGCTTATTTCTGTACTTGCTTAAAAATTGTTCATTATTATTAATGTAATATGTATAAATATTAAGTATTATAGTATAATATATATTTTTTTTTTTTTTAACTTTTATGTATTATTGTTATTGAATTTATCCGTTTATTATCCACCAATCATAAAAAAACCTACTGAACATTTATTCTTATAGATTCGGTCGGTGTCGATTCGAGTCGTGTGTCATTGGTTCTATATTTTCGTTTATTTACACCCGACTTTCGAAATTAAAGTTATTTTTCACTTTGCAGTGTTTTTTTGGAAGGCTGGTGTTTTTTTTTTTGTAAAAAAGCTTTTATTTTCACTTTTTAGTTGCACCTACCTACCCTAAACAAAATTCATATAACACTACTTGCTACGTGAATATCAGTGACAGGAAGCTATTGAATACATCTGCCTAACCCTTTGAAGGGTACAGGCGTGATGTTATGTTGTGTGATTGCGTAAGCAATGCATACATATGCTACAGCAGCAATCGCGGTTGATTTGCTGGCATTTATTGAAGAGTTCCGTTGTCTGTCTCCGAAACTCATCATCAGATCTTTACGATATTTAAATGGGACCATTTCCGAAAAAACCTCTTTCGAACAAAAAAAAAATTACAAATCCGTCGAGGGAGTTATGCTCAAAGCGACATACAAAATATAGATATATATAAACATCCGAATTGAGAATCTCCTCCTTTTTTGAAGTCGGTTAAAAAGAGCCGTTGTCTAGCTCGGGCTTATATGGGCAGTTAAATTTTTATACATAGGTATATAAAACAAAATAAAAACCAATAATTTAAGTTCCTTTTAATATTTATTAACATTCTAGTGATATTTATTATAGAAGTATGTATGTGTATTTGTATTTATGTAAGTATATTCTTATAATATTTGTTCAGTTTTATTAAATGTTTTTAGATTAGATCGTATGTATTATATTTTTGTGTCCTTTACTCTTTCACACGCTGTCTACATCTCTCTATTTATTGTCCTATCGCAGGTATGCTGGAAGAGATTTCTTAAGAAATAAGCATCACCTTTGTACCTATTTTTCTGTTCTGTTTTATTTCGTATCTGTTTATATATGTGTGTACATAAATAGTAAAATAAAAAAAAAACAAAAGTGTTTCAGAATTCGTTTATTATCCACCAATCATAAAAAAACCTACTGAACATTTATTCTTATAGATTAATTAAAAAAAAAAGAAGATAAACATAAAAATTAGGGTGTGTGCTTATAGCCACATGATTGAATAAAAATTTGCGACTGCAGCCGAGTACACGCGATTCGGAGCCGAGTATACCTATTAGATTCAGCGACTGTGCTGGATATACTAGATTCAACGCAGAGTACACGTGATTCGGAGCCGAGTATACTAGATTCAGCGCAGAGTATACGCGATTCGGAGCCGAGTATACTAGATTCACCGCCGAGTACACGCGATTCGGAGCCTAGTATACTAGATTCAGTGTCGAGTACATGCGATTCGGAGCCGAGTATACTAGATACAGCGCAGAGTACACGCAATTCGGAGCCGAGTATACTAGATTCAGCGCAGAGTACACGCGATTCGGAGCCGAGTATACTAGATCCAGCGTCGAGTACACGCGATTCGGAGCCGAGTATACTAGATTCAACGCCGAGTATACGCGATTCGGAGCCGAGTATACTAGATTGATTCAGCGCCGAGTATACCCGATTCAGTGTCACCGACCCGAGCGTGACGGTTCAGTTTCAGTCGCTGTTCAGAAAGAGCGCAAAGTACGCCTAAAGAAGTTTTCACTTCAATAAGTAATCACCTACCTACTTGGTAAGAACAAAATAGACTCGCCCCCAATTAAGTACAGACGCCAGCACATCAAGCAGAGCTACCCGAAACTGTCAAATTTTCCTAATCAACTTTGAACCTTATGCTTTAGCGATTAAGTTGAAAATCTATTAAAGAAATTTGACAGATTGTAGTAGCTTGATGTGCTGGCGTCTGTACATAGGATTTATAACTGCTAAAATGTAAGTTACACATCTGTTTGCCTACCTCTTAGGGAACAAAGATGTACCTAATGTTATGTTATGAAGAAAATAAATCTTAACACCTAAAGATGCTTATGCTTTAGCACGCGTAGTATGAAACGTACCATATCCATCCGTCGACGGAAGAATAGACAAAATTACAGATAAAATAGACAAAATTATACATTTGTTTAGAAATCTGTCTGTAAAAAATCCGGAAACCGTAAATTTGTAGTTACCTAAAGTACAAAAAAAGACCGGTCATGCGAATCAGACTCGCGCACCGAGGGTGCCGTCCTTTGTAGGTATTTTACTACAAATTTACGGTTTTCGGATTATTACCTTGTGCCATATGACATTGCTTCTTGCCAAATTTCATGATTCTAAGTCAGCGGGAAGTACCCTATATGTTTTGATTCTGATTAATTTAAGTCACACTTTTCTGTGACTTAAGTGGTCCATTTCTACACAGAAAAGCGTGACTTACGAGGCACACTGTGCTGTAAAATTATTTTTGCATTTCAACGCCCAATTCTTGAGGAAGCCTTTAGACTAGTTAACATCACGCTACGACCCTGAAGAGCCGAGCAAAAAGAAAAAGGCAGAAAGAACGCTAAGCGTAAATGAAGAAATAGCGCGGACGGTCGATTCAGTACGATGGGGTGGGTCGGAGGAAGCTAAAACTGCAATGTGATCCCAGAACTATACAGTAAAAATATCTACTAGTACTGTCCAACACCGTGTGTAAGTACGTAGTCTTACTTGTCTACTCCAACGGCCGACGTATCTTCGTTAGACAGTCTCCTCTTTAGACTGTAGTTTGCGATGCCATTTCATATGCCAGCGCAAACTAGCATACTGCACGAACGCTTTCCCACATTCCTTACACACACACCGTTTATCATTTGTATGTATCCTCTCATGAATAATTAAAGCCTTCTTCCTTGTAAATGTTTTGCTACAGTAACCGCATTTAAAAGGCCTGCTCTTCTCATGTTTAACTTGATGCGTCTCAAGCAAATGATAATCAAAAAAACTTTGGCCACACACTTCACATGTGACATTTTTCTCTTTGAAATGTTGTCGTCGAATATGATTTGATAACATAAATTTGTATAGAAACATTCTTGAACACATATCACATTCATATTTTGATTTCCAAACATCATGAGCTTTGGCTAAATGATTGCTTTTTTGATACGCACTGCCGAGTATTGTGAAGCAAATGGGACATTTCATGTTTTCTATTTCATGCATTTTTTTTATATGACGCTTTTTGTTGTCAATCGAGCTGAGTTTTTTGCCGCATACGTTACAGTCGAATTGGGTCTTCTTGTGTTTTTCTCCTATGTGCCTAATAAGACTATATTTAGTGCTAAAGGAAATGTTACAAGTCTCACAAGGGAATTTTCCCTCCGAATGGGCCCCTTGAGTGTGTTTGAGAAGAGAGGAGACATAGAAAAACTCATCTTTGCAAATGTAGCAACTGAGTACGTCATCGGACAATTTGAAGTTTAGAATGTGAGTTAAATCGTTATCTACTTTCAATTTGTGCTTTTGAAGATGTGCGAGGAAAGTGTCAGTATCCTCAAAGTTGTCGTGACAAATTTTGCATTGCAGCTCTGAGATATCCAATTTTAAAATGGACTTTGTGATATTTTTCTCCACAATTTCTTTTACGTCTTGGTTCACGTGAAACTTTCGCGTGTGTTTCCTCAGTTGGGATGGAAAGCAAAAGTTCTTTGGGCAGTAGAAGCATTTGTAATCGGTGTTCTTCATTCTAAATGGTTTGTTTGCGGTGTTGTTAATTCTAAACGGTATCGCCGTAGATGTTTCTAGAATGCACACATAGAGTTTGCAGGTCCTTTGGGTGTCCTCATCTAGGCAGGGCTTGCTGTTCTCATTTTCCTTCGCGGCTGAAAACGAGAAATATTCTATTGTAGATACTCGTAATGGTCTGATCTCCATTAGATAACCACTGGCTGTAATGAACATGCATTTTGAAGAAAATTTTATTTTATGGTACCTAATGGACATGGATTCGTCACGAAATCAAGCTATATAGGACTTGTCGAAAATCCGTATACAGGAAAACCACGCTTAAAGCTCTTCCCCACAGGCGCGTTATTATCAGTTGATAATATCGTTATTGTAATATCTGTTTACAGTACATTTTGTATTAGGACGGCCGTGAAGTAACAAACTGCTGCGATAATAACGACGCAATAGAAGTAGGACCAATGCGTTCCTCCGTCCGCCGATATTCCGATATGAGTTCTTGGAACATTTTGAATGCGTCCTACGCATACGATGTTACACACACTTGAGTTAATAACGTAGTAACGTGTAGTGCAGGCGGGGGGCCTGTATGTTACACGCACACGTTGGAAATATCGGACGATAAAAACGCAGCTGTGTGGCAAGGAATCGGGACGCATTATCGCAATAACTCTTCCGATAATAACGCGCCTCTGGGTGAGAGCCCTTACGCGAGGGATGCGCTCCGGACAAAATTGCATTAGGCGAAATTCGCGTATAACAGGGTATGATAAAATAACAACCCACATATATAATTAATATCTTTTTTATTGAAAAAAGTTATACAGAATCAACCTAATAATTGTTACAGAAAAGTATTTACTTATTAATCCTTAGAATCACATGAGAAATAGTTATCGAATGTTTTTTAAGCAGCATTTTGTTTGCGTTCTTGTAAGTCTTTCGTAGCAAACAACACAGTTTTGTACTGCTTGCCGAACACTTATAAAGCCATTAATATCGCAGTCAGAATTTTCTAAAGGGCTTTGAAGATCCGTGGCATACGTACCTACTGTCCCGTCATTTTGTTTTTTTTTCAAAATGGCTGCCACACATAACACCTACACAGGGTTATCGGAAAAACACCAACAACCTCTTAAGAGGTCATTGTACTCATCATTATATGAACAACTCTTACTATGGAACCAAACCTGAAACCGCGAAAAAAAATCAGTTGTTCCCTACATTTTGAAGAGTTATACGAACAGCTGACTTTTTTTCGCAATTTCAGGTCGCATAAGTGCCAATCCCGTGAGAATATCCGAAAATCCGAAAATTTATTAGAGATAGATTGCATCCCGAGGAAGGCCCCGGGATGCAATGTGCAAGTGTCAATCCCGTGGGAATATCCGAAAATCCGAAAATTTAGCAGAGAGATAGATTGCATCCCGAGGAAGGCCCCGGGATGCAATCTATATCTCTGCCAAATTTTATCAAAATCCGTTCAGTGGTTTAGGCGTGAAAAGATAACCTTTCGAATTTATAATATTAGTATGGATTGTTCGCGTTTTTAGTGAGAAATAATTACTGTCCGATAGGTTACTTAACTAATATTACAGTTTTATACAAGTGGTAAGTAAATAGATTTACAACTTCTTTATAATGTTTTATAACGAATGCCGAACGTGCTCATGTGAATAGTGAACATGACTGAGTTATATACCAGTGAAATGAAAAATAAGTTAGAATAAGTGTAAAAGTTATAGTGAGAATAGGATAGAAGACCCTATCCGCGCTCCGGGCGCAAGTAATACTGTTTTTCTGAGTAAGATTTTGATTTTCTAATTAGATTTTAAATGTTTGTATTGTTCTAATTAGCTTGCTAACTTGTTTTATTATTATCTTTCGCATTCGAATCTGATAAGAACATTTAACGTATGATTTTTGAAAATATTAATGTATGAAGAAAAATGTTTTCGCGTTAACCTTGACCATAGAAACTATTTAAGGTCTGAGAAACATCGCCCTACGACGCACCGTTTCCGAATTATGAACTTTCGAATTTTATTTTATATAAAACGCTCTATATTTCCAAAATGGTGGCTCGGATGTCGAAATCTTTTCGGGAAAAAAATTGTGGCTCTAGTCGAAAACCATGAATGAGGTGATGTAAAAAATTTGACTTGTCAAATTTTCGGAGATTTTTTTTTAATAGATTTCGGGTAGGTACGTCCGATTTCGTTTATTAAGAGAATCAGCGGGGTAATTGCGAAACACGCTATCAGTAGCAATAGGTTTCATTTTGACAATTCAACAATTCATTGCGATATTTACGTTGTTGAGCTGAAACATTTTTTACGGTTCCGTACCTAAAAAAAAAACGGAACCCTTATAGGATCACTCTTGTGTCTGTCTGTCCGTCCGTCTGTCACCGCCAAAATTAAGTATAATAAATAATCGATAGTTTCAGAGATACTTATGGTTTTCCAAGATGTTTATTATTTTAGCTTTATACACTGTGGAGACAATAATACGACAATAGATGAAATCGAATGACATATAATACTTACCATTGTTCTTCCAAAGTTTTGATATACAATAACAATAACATCACGCGAATATTGCATTGCGCATCGCGGCCATTTTTTTTTTATATTTTCAACTACAGATAACTTATTTCGTAATGCCGATACAACCACACGAGTCGTGTGGTTAGATGTAGTACATTTGTGCCAAAGACCGCACAAATGTACTACATCTAACCACTCGACTAAAGAACTTGGAACGCAAGCAATACTCCCATAGACAAAATTACTAAAAATAAAAGGTCCGAAAAGTCCGCCTGGACAATGTGTGGTTTTCGTTGATGTCTATTTTGGGCGGCCGGACAATTTTGGGTTTACGTTCGCTGTCTATTTTCGGCGATGGACAGTTGGGTGGATAAGGGTATTTTATTTTAGAACTATCAAATAAATCCCAACCCTAAAATTTAAATGGGAGGCCGATTATGGATTTTGCCGATCAGCCGATCAGCCGACTATAGCAATGTCTACTTTAGTGAAATGTATTCTAAGTTGATTTTTGAGTGACCATTTGTAACAAAAAGGTTCTTATAAGTTTTTAGCTGTAATAGAATTTGAACTTTGTTAAGGTGATATATGTATTGAAAAAAATGTAGTTTTCCATTTCGTGTAACTTATTAAGTATGTGGAACATTTTGGATATGTTTTTTGACTCTGGTCTAGTTTCATGTAAAAGGAATACACGATTTTGTCGGAAAATTGGCTCGCTTAGTAGATCAGTAGCTACGATTTATTTTCGAGATAGCGCCTTAATGACATTCACTCAGTTTGGTTATTCCATAACAACAAATTGATTGACGCAATAATGCGTAAAAGTGCGCTCCCTGGTGCGCAGGATATGGGGCGGCTCCAACAGTGTCTCAAACATGGTTGCGAGTCGAATTGACTGTGTTGACGTGGGTCACTGTTGTGCCGTCTCTCATGGGATGTCGCAACGGCGACCAACCGTTATTTCGTGTTTTTGCTTACTAATATAGTAGTAAGTTTTACGAACAATCTTGTTTGAGTCTTGGTCACTTTAAAATAAAGAAAATTCTAATTCTATAACTTGAAAATTATCTTAATTTTTTAATTCAAATATAGGTATTGACTAAACTATTGGATATATTTCATTGAATTTTCGTATGCAGGCTGTGAACGTCATTAAATATCATCATTATCAACCATAGCCCAAATTCGCCATTGCTAGGTAAAGGTCTCTTTTTTATGTGCCAATCCCCACGCTCTTGTGCCAGCCTCATCCAGGTTTTGCCGCGATGGCAGTGTAGTCTGTATCATTAGATATACGCAGTTTTATTTAGAGTCTGCTCTTCCTTGTGTAAGTGTAATATATACTTAAAGATAATTTAAAATAGTTTTGTTGCACGATAAAGGCCATTACTTCGGGACAATTCGCCGCACATTCTTCTGCTTAACCGTCATATGTATATTATTACAATGTGCTTTCAAAGTCTTTTTCGTTTTAAAAGCCTTGTTGCATACATTACAGTAAAAATTCTTTTCAGTACTATGCTTCAGCATGTGTATCTGAAGTCTGCTCCCTTCAAAGCATTTCCAACCGCAGACGTTGCATGTGGCATTCTTTTCTTGCAAATGTGATTCTCTTAGATGTCTCATCATCGTACTTCTGAAGACAAAAGTCAACGGGCATTGGAGGCATTTGATTGACTCCCTATTTTTATGCACCGTCATCATATGTAAGGACCGCTTATAATGTGATCCAAAAACTTCTGTACAATTGGAACACTTGTATTTCTTCCCATGCACTTTCTGCATGTGAGTTCGTACGATAGTTGGCGCCATTCTGGCGTCACACAATTTACATTTAACTGTTTTATAGTCGTGTTTACTGTCTATATGTTCCTTTAATCGATGAGCAGTCTGGAAATGACTGCCACAAATATCACACAGAACATTCGACGAGCCTTTGTGATACCTATCTGTGTGGCATAGAAGCCTACCAAAGGTTTGGTAGACACCATTGCATATAGCACAAGAAACATTAATATTATTGAGTTTAAAAGGATTCATGCATAAGCCTATATCTTTATTAAACTCTATGCCATGTTTTATAATCAAATGATCAACTAATGAATATAAATCGTTAATTTTTTCGGGACATAGTCTGCAAGAGATTCTTGAAACATCCACGTTTACAGCGGGATCTAAAAACGATTCCATTTTCTTTGCAATTTCTTCTGTTTTGTGAATTTCTTGGTGATCTTTTAGGTCTTTGGGTTGTTGAAAGATTTCGTAGCAGTAGAAGCATCTGTATGAGGTTTTGAGCCATTTGAACGGCATAAGTGTAGATGTTTCAAGCACTCGAGCTACATTTCCTCTTAAAATATTTTGGGTCTCTAGAATACCATATGATTTAGTCGTTTTCCCTTTAGAATCATTTGTTACTTTCTGCAAAGGCTTTGTTTCAGGGATATCTTCTTGCTTTATTTCTGTTTTTGTAGTTTCCTCAGTGCTTGCAATGCCTGGAAGAAGAAAATTTCTTCATAGAGTTGTAAGGCTGAATTTCTCACATAGCACTTTTTATTTTATGTCTGTTGCGAAACACTTGGGTTTTCTAATGTTATTCGGTATTAATGTTAATTTTAAATAGCACGACGATGTAGACGATTTTATGCATTAAATATGCACGTAGATAAGCAGTGAATCTATATATATAAATAAAACATAATCGGATTAGTTACACATTAACCTTTTAACCGCCTACGTCGGATTAATCCGACAAATATTTTCGGGCCCATTTCGCCAGAGTCGTATATTTCCGACCAAAATTTCACTGCTCGTTTAATCAGCTTTTTTATTTAATTACGCTGTATTCTATCAAAAATATGTTTATATAGGGTAAATAGTTAACTAAGTAATCATTTACAGTTCAATATACTTTAAGTCTCTTAATTAGAAGTCCTAAAAATAATGTCCAAAGTTAGATGAATTTCTAACATTATTTTTTAGAAAATTGTATTGATGTGCAACGCCCATGACGACAAAATCCGACATGAGGGACGGGACATAATCAAGATTTACCGATACAAAAATAAACATAAATCAAAATATTTCTCGTTATACTGACTAATTAACTTTAAAACAAATAGAGCAATTGTTAATAAAACATTTTTTTTACAAATATTTGTGACTATTTCATTTAATTTCTTTAAAATTTAGTAAATTTACTTGTAAAATGTCAGCGACTGAATTGATGGTTCCCATCTCTAGCCTACATGTTCCGAAACTTACTTTGTTAGTACGCCCTGCGCCACGGTCGGATAAAGACGACCGCTTCTTACGTCATAAACGAGTGCCGACTTCCGGAATTTTCCATCAGTGTTGTGCTTGTGCATGTAGTTTTACGTTCGTATGTCGATAAATGTACATGACAGAAATTTATCATGACGACTACTGAAGAGTTAATACGAATTCTAGAAGGCGATGAAAATGAAGAATTTTTATCAGACGAAGAATTTGACATTGATGTAGAGGTAATTTTTTTTTATTACATACCTAGTTATATTTTAATTTATTGTGTAGTGGTGGTGATGTCTGAATGAAAATTTTAAACTTAATTAGAGTTGAGATGGCGAGAGCGCGCCGTGCGATGAGAATGCGCGCGCGGCCACTCTGGAACGGTGATTCTGATTGGTTGGAGCGCGACTCACGTGTGTGCTCGCTGTCTCGCTCGTAGATACGTACAATGCGTGCCACGAAAGATGAGACTTGACACACCACGTGGTTTGACATGCGCAGTACACGATTTTAGGTACCTATCTTTAGCGGTATGAGGTCTGAGTGCGGGACGGGACCGGACGTCATAGGGGCGGCGGAAAGAGCGGGGGAGGCGGGGTCAAGTCTCATCTTTCGTGGCACGCATTGTAGGTAGAGTTTATTTTGTGCGTGCCGCCGCGCTGCCACACACCGCACTGCATCGCACTGCTAATTTTGCTTTTGTAGGCTATTTCCACGTTGGAGACCGATGTATGTGAGTTTTCCACTCACACAATTTATTACTCTACAATTATTTTTTGTATCATTTCAGATTCAAGGAAACAATGTCACAACCACTAATTGGACAACGCAAATTGCTACCTACCCCAAACATTGTCAAGTAATTTTTTTATTTTTATGTTTGTTGTAAATTAGTGTGATACAAATTGTGATTGTGATAAATATCGTTACAATCTAAGTCAATAGATAAACTGTTATTGACGTTTTCCAAGTAAAATTTTTATTTTTATGTTTGTTGTTAATTGTTTAGTAGGATAACTGGGGTGTAAATGAATACACAAAAGAACTCTGTTTTCTTCTCTGGACTGATTTTATTGTGAATAGCCTAAGTACTAATTAATAAATCGTTCTTTTTTTTAAACACTTCTTGTTTTACTGGCTTACGAAAAATGCCGAATAATAAGTAGTATTCAAGTAGGTACCTATGTTTCCACCAAGCTAAGTTTGCACCTCGCTGGAATGCGGCGTGTACCCGTGTACCTATGTATAATATAATGTTAAAAACAATAAATGCAAAGTAAAATCTAACAAACATTTGTTTATTTTTTAAAGTCATTGCTAATCCTTTTTTGTAGCCCGTACCTAAGCGTCAGTGTGACGTAATCGACGCGAGGTGCAAACTTAGCTTGGCCGAGTTGTAGTTGTTAGTGAACCACGCTCGCAGATGCAAATGTCGTTATTAAAACGAAATATCGACATCGAAAAATTAATTATTGCATCCCTCTTTGATGTAGGTATTAATTTTTTGATTCACTGTGCCGGGCGCTGGGGGCACGCCAACCGATATGAAGTCGGGCGGTTAAAAGGTTAATAACTCAAGAACGGCTGGACCGATTTTTATGATCTTTAATTTGTCAGATTTGTCTCCGCCCCGAATAGCAGTTTAACTATTAAAACATCGAAACAAAAACCTAGTCAATTTTCTCATTAGGTATATTTTGTATGGAACGGCTTTTTGATGATATCTCGAAAACAGATTGACTGATTTCGATGACGGTACCTACAAAGTTCGCCGAGTCAGCTGGTGTGAAATAAAATACAATTTTAAGATGAAAATCGTGTATAATTTTACGTCACTTATTAAGATATAATATATTCAGGATACACATCAAATAAACTATATTATACAGTATGTTAACTAACAGAGGGCGTTCCCGTTAACCCGCAATAGTATAGCATCCATACATGCTAAAAAAAATATTACCATTCGAAAATAAAATGTTTTTATTTTTTTTATATTAAAATATTCACTAAAAATCGTAAATTGATACGTTAAAGAATCACTCTGTACACGCGTACTTGAAGGACAGCAATGTCGGAATTTATTTAATTAAATAAATTAGAATTATTTAAATAAATTGAGTATCAATTTACGATTTTTAGTGAATATTTTAATATAAAAAAAAATAAAAACATTTTATTTTCGAATGGTGATATTTTTTTTAGCATGTATGGATGCTATACTATTGCGGGTTAACGGGAACGCCCTCTGTTAGTTAACATACTGTATATACGTGCATTTGAATCTGTATTATTAATTAATAATAATTTAATATTTTTTTATTTTCACTTCAAGACACAAACATCAGTGTAGCTCTGGCTCTTGTACTAGGAGGTGATCACAAGATGATGAAGATGTATCACAAGAGCCAATAAAATATGCTTATGACGGTTGGCGTCTTAAAGCCACCCACATATATCCATTGCTACGAGATTCTTGAGAAAGTAGCCTATATACCTTTGTGCTCAACACATGAATTAAACATTTACTTTTTGTCTTATCTTCTACAAGTACACATAGTGTTAAATAAATCATTTGATTATTTTATGCTTACAAGCACAACCAATATTGCATTGTTGTTTGTAGTTATTGCACCTATTAAATTATTTATAAAAAATTACAATATAAATGATCTGGTGCCTACCATACAAATCATTATAAAGTTACGTAAATCAGTTTACAAGTATTAAATCAGACAGATCACTGAGGAGAAAGTTTATTTGAATGAATGTTCCATTTTTGTTTTTCTATATCACACGGCACAAACAGTGCCGTCTTATTTTGTATCGTTTGCACGGCAACAACAGTGCCGTATAAATGAATATCTTCTCGTTTTTTCATTCAAAAAAAGGAGACGAATCGAAAGGACCGGAATTTAAATTTTCTTACATTCCAAGTGCGAATGAAAGTTGCCGAGAGAGAAATCCTAGCAATGTCTGACAGGTCATGAATTTATTTCATTCGATTTTTTTATTTTATTTAAATTCAAGTTATATAGGGAAAATTACTAAGTAAATGAGAAAGTAAAAGGACTGCCAACACTCCAACACTATAAAAATATTGAGATCTACAACTTTTTTTCGCGGGGATATCCTCATGGATACCCTCCATCTGGGAAGATCTGAGGGTTATGTCGGATCCTTCCGACTAAAACCCCACCGTTTCCTCCAGTATCATAAGTCGGGGGCTTGGGAGATACTGCCACATTCGCCGCACCCCCGACTGAGATCCATAACCCTACCCACTATTCATTAAAGTCTACGAATACGGGCGTAAAATCATTTAAACTTGTCCAATATAAGGATTATCATATTGCATGATAGAAGGATGCGGATTTTTGTGCATTCTCGAGAAATGAGCCTTCATTATCTTCTTAGTAGTAAATGCCTTGTCACAGGCCTCACATTTGAAATTCTTCTCCCCACTATGCTTATACATGTGGTTTTTCAATCGATTACTGTTGAAAGCCTTCCAGCCACACACTCCACAAATATGGTTACGGAATTTAAGATGGGAATCGCGCAAATGTGTCATCATCATGCTTCTAAAGACAAAGGTCTTCGGACAATGAGGACATTTGATTTCTTGCCGATTCTTATGTTCGGCTGCCATATGTCTAGACCTCTTATAGTGGCTTTGAAAAACCTCAGAGCAATCCGCACACTTATACTTTTTTTCCATATCGTGGCTATTTTTCTGATGGGTCTTTAGTTTAGATTTCGAGTCAAATTTTTCACCGCATTCAGTGCAAAGGAATAGTGCGTTTTCATGAACAGATTTCACGTGAAGACGAAGTAAGTTCGCATCTTTGAAATGTTGGCCGCAGACGTCACAAAGTATAGCTGACGTTCCTTTGTGGTCTTTATTTGTGTGATGGAGTAACGGCCCAAATGTGTAGAAATTCGCACCACAAGCTAGACAGCTTACATTAAAATTATCAAGCTTGAAAGCGACCATACATATCCCTACATCTTTGTTATACTCCACTCCATGCATCGCGATTAAATGGTCGATTAAATCGTATAGATCAGTAATTTTATCCGGACAAAGACAACACGATAGATTGGATACGTCGATATAGACAACGGGCTCCCAATAATTTTTCATAGCTTGCGCTTTGATCGCGGTCCCCGTATGTACTTGCTGATGACTTTTCAACTCGGAGGCCTCCTGGAAAATTTCGTAGCAATAGAAACACCGGTATGAACTCTTGAGCCAACGGAACGGCATGACGGTAGATTTTATCAGGACCTGTAGCACATTATTTCTCATGATATTTCTTTTGTCTTTCGCTGTGAGGGTTGGTTTACTGGTAGACTGTTTTAAGCTAATATCGTCCTCTTCGATATTAGTGGCGGCCTGCTTTTCAGTTGTATCCTGGCGACCTCTGAGTTCTCCTGCAAGGAAAACACAGGGTTTTAGAGGTAGCCAGAATACATGCAGTTTTTATATTGATTTTTAATTTATACGAATCTTATCCGTACTTTCTTGAAAGTTGTTAGGCATTTTCATGTTCTGGTTTTAAAGTGCAACAGAGGACCGAGACACAAACGTTTAGTTGTTTAGGTAAGTATTTTGTCTTTATGCATGGCGGGCTGATACCAGTGGGGTTGCGGCGAATGTACATGTATCTCCCGGACCCCCGACTTATGATAGTAGAAGGAAAGTGGGGTTTTAGCCGGTAGGAGTCCGACATACCATTTCGTTCTCCCCAGATGGAGGAAATCCGTGAGGATTTTCCCAGGAAAGAAAAAAAATGTAAGTACCTATTTTGTAGAAAATGAAAGTAGTTCAGTTTTTCAAATAGGTAGGTATGAAGAGAAACAAAGTCATAGATATATTTATTGAATTTCAGTAATACTCATTTGAGTCGTAAATGAACTTACTGTCCATTATACATTATAACAAAGCATGGTTTCTTTTTTTCAAATATCCGTCGTAAGGTTGGTGTTTTTTATCGAATTAATCAGAATGACCACGTATAATATCGTTTCGCTTTCAGGCTAACATAGACATTTAATTCTCTAATGCATTTACCTCAGCATCTCTCCTGCCTTTGTCCAAATTTATTTGTGGTTGGAAGCATGACTACTTCTGCCATACAACTCTATAATCTGTCGTTTGATCATCTCAGTGTTATTTTTTTTCTAGCCACATCTTTCACCTAAGCCATCCGCTATGACTTCATATTATTTGTAATTGTATGCTATCTCTCCAGCGCAAAATATTATAGATCCCATTAAAACTATGACAAAAATCATGACTACTTAAGGTAGGTATTCAAATCCTTAGCTTTTCAAAAGTATTCAATTAAAAACACCAGCCGGTCGATTCTGTAAACATCTCACTGTGAAAACTTAGGGGAAGTGAGCTGTTAATAGTGTCAATTCCTTTGTGGCTGCATCTACATCGCCACATGCAAACTACGCATGACGTCACGAAAGTCCTGCATCGCGCAAGCAGAGTTTACCGCGCGACTAGTATATATATAACGTCCCGACACCAACAACTACTTAGTTAGTTTAAGCCCCTGGCTGGAGGCTTTGAGTTCTCTCAAGGCAACCGCAGGATAGTCCGGTTAAGTAGTCACGACCTCTCAAGGTCAACTACGAGATGCTCTAGTAAAAAAAAAAAAACCAACAACTACCTCCTAAGTTGGCACTCGAGATCGTCTGGTCGGAGGTCCTCTCTTTTCTATGGAGGATGAATGAACTTTACACCCAGTTCCACATACCTCTATTCTATACCTTAGCTTATTAGTAGCTCACCTAAGTTATTACGGTGATATCTTTACAGAATCGACCGGCTGACACCCTTGCATGGACTTAATGACCTCTCTTCCAAAGAATAAACATTAACAGCTATTCAACTGTCTTTTACAGTTATTGCACACGTCCCACTTAAGGCTCCTTGCACCACAAATCACTGAATGCTATCTCCTAACGATGGACAATAACAGAGCGATTTTTTAAATACGTTTAGCAGAAAACGTATTTATTTATTTATTATATTTATTAGAAGAGCAGAGGCCGCCACATAACATATATGAAAATAATGGCAGCGGGGTTGGACTTTACGGTGTCACAAATCGCTCTCTAGGAAAACACACCAACTTGCTTTCATAAATAACGTATCAGTGACATCATTCGCCGGAAAATTGCAGACGCTATATGGCGGCCAGCGCTATTCTAGAAAATCGTAGCTTAACCCATTGAAGGACACTGAACGCCCCTCGACGTAATAACAATAAAACTTCTATTGTGTCCCGTACAGTGTCCTTCAATGTGTTAAGACCCTAAACTATTTGCATTACGCCTCTTAATACAAGTGTAAAGCTCCAAGCAATAATAACAAATTCTAATGTTTAAGACTCTTCAAAATAATGAAACTCAGCTGTATGGATGTTCAAGGTCTCCAAATCAGTAAAACCTCTTCGACAGATTCGGCAGACACGTCCAGATATCCCAGAATGGACCTTCATATGAGCTCTCAAGTTACTAGATCTGCGAAAAGACCTCTCGCAAATACTGCAAGCGTAGTCCCTATCCCCGAAATGTTTTTTCTTATGTAAAGTAATCAACCATTTAATTCCGGTCTTATAATTGCATAAATCACACTCGAATTTGGAGTGCGAATGTTGAGATTGGACGTGAAGCATCATAGCTCCTTTAGTCGTGCAAATTTTTGTACAATGCTCGCATTTAATCCTATACTTTTCCACATTGTGCATCTTGCCTAAATGCACTTTTAATTGGTACTGGCTGTCGAACGTCGCACTGCAGAGGTTGCATTCGTGCGTTTTGGCTTGCCCGTGCATTCTTTCCTTGTGTTTCTCCATTCTATGGGAAGTGTTGAACATTTTTCCACAAGCCGTGCATCTGTATCCTACATGACTGTTGCTTATGTGTCTTTTGAGACGAATCTTGCTGATGAAGCTTAGACCACATATTTGGCAGATGAACGAATGGTTCACATGATCCTTGTGCATATGACCCACCATACAGGTGAAGTTGTCGTACTGATTCTCGCAGAGGACGCATTGCATAACATCCTTGTTTAAAACAAAGGGTAACGCACAGACACCTAAAGATCTATCATAATCCTCATCATGAGCGAGAATCATATGAGTAATCAGTTCTTCTAAATCTTTCAAAGGCTCTTCAATACACATCTTACAGCTTATGTTCGCCACATCAATTTTGACTGGTATATCTTTGGAAATAATTCTCTTTGTAATAAAAGTGTTAAGGTCTATAGAATGTTTTTGGGTGTGTTCTTTCAGGGTCTCGCAGTCCCGCATAGGTTTCGAGCAGTAGAAACATCGGAATCCCTTGGTGTGCCAGTTAAAAGGGACCACGTTACCGTACTGAAGGATTTGGAGTACATTTCTTCGTTTTTTATTGAGTTGTTCGATGTACGTTTCTTGGGAGTTCCGACGTCCTGGAAAAAGAGGCCAAGATTTACGCTTCCTTTTTGCGTTTGCACTTTTGGTAGTCATTCCGTGTAAATGGTGGGTGAATATGGGTTTCATAACATATTAAAAATATAGTATTCGGGACAAAATATTCGTTAATCTATAGAGTTTTTGACGGTTATAGTGGTGAACTAAGCTTTAAAGACTAATCCTCATTTGAGAGGACCTCGCTGCATTGCAAAAATCCTGCTACGAAATGTTTGTACATTTTCTATGAACCATCGCACACCACATTACAGGCGGGTCGCACCGCGCTTTTTATATTAAAAGTAGCAACCCGCCCCTGCTTCTTACGGTTTTTACGACTTGACAAAACATCAAGATTTCTTCATCATAATATGTAAGTTTAATAGCAACGTAATATACGCATAAACTTTCCGGAATAAATTCTCTAAGTGATGATGAAAAAATTTTTGAATTTTTCTTGGACATGCGTTCCCGCGTATACACCTTAGGGTGGATTTTGTGGGGTAGATAAACAGAATAACCGAAATCCGTTGCGTAGTTTAGAAGAACAAAGCGGTCACACAGACTATAATTAGGGGCCGTCTCCATGGGCGAGAGAATCGCGGTGATAGTCTAGCTGTGCCATCAAATTTTCGCCGCGATGATATCGCCGTGTGGAGACACGTTCTAAGAGAGCGTATAGAAATACGTGGCACGACGATAATATCGCCATCGCGATTCTCTCGCTTGCGACTGCGACTCGATGTGGCTGTAATGTTACGATCCAATTTTGTAAATAAATAAAGCTAAACTAATTTTAGCTGAATCCGCCTTAGTTTTAGATTTATGTAGGTATAGTAGTGTTCATAAGATCAGAAAATTTACATTCCATCGCCACTTAATCGGTTATCTACTTTAGTGAAATGTATTTTATTGATAATTTTTGAGTGACCATTTGTAACAAAATGTCCTTGTAGCGGTATCTACAACGCCACATACAAACAACGCGTCATACTGACGTCACGCAAATCCTGCATCGCGCAAGCAGAGTTTACCGCGCAACTAGCATAGATACAACGGCCCGACATGAATCAATGGGCAGTTGCCCGCCAGACACAACACCCGTCTGGTCGGAGGATCCTCCCTTTTCTATAGAGTATGAGTGAACTTTACACCCTGTTCCTCATACCACTATATCCTCATAAGTTTTTGGTTGCAATGGAATTTGAACTTCGTTATAAGTAATGGTAAAAACAACATCAGAATTTATAATAGTTTATTTATAAATACTAATAGGTAAGTATGTAAAATAGGTAATACTAATTATTTACAAGCAAAACATAATTACTTATACAATAGTGCTAAAGGTTCATTAATTATGGTTTAACACTAAATTTAAAACACCTATTGGAGATAAAAATGTTACATAATAGAATTGAGTAATATTTTTTATCGTGGCAACATTCTAGTATAGTATTTTTATCTCACGAAGCGACGCGCGTTTTTCTTGTGGTTAACAAGTGTACAGACGCCAGCACATCAACCTACTACAATCTGTCAGATTTCTTTAATAGATTTTCAACTTTATCGCTAAAGCATAAGGTTCAAAGTTGATTGGCAAAATTTGACCGTCTCGGGTAGCTTGATGTGCTGGCGTCTGTACAAACACGCTATGATTGTGTATGTAAGCGCAGTTCTTAGTACAGTCCGAGACAATGGTGAAGTCGGAAGCGTGTGTGCGTGCGTGCTACTCGTTTCCACGCACACATTCACAGCGTGTTTGAACACTTGGTTAACACAAGTAAAGCGTGCATCGCTTCGTGAGATAAAAACAATGTAGCTGTCAAATGCCAGTGTCGCAACATTAAAATATGATTTACATAACAATTTGTCTCAATACTAGTGACTTTAGTTAAAACTAATATTATAAGATTATTCATGTTCAAGTTCCTATTTAAATTAAATGCCATAGCTTTCGGAAAACGTTTTACATGAATGTATGAAAAGCTAACTATTCGCAGATAATGATAGCTATGAGCACAGGAGGATTCTAACGTAATTATAGAAATGCAAACGTTTTTCGACCATTACGCCAACGAAAAGGCCAGGTATTAATTTTTCTAGGGGAAATTATGAAATCTACGCGATCGAAGTCGCGGGCGAAGTGTCAATAAAAAAAAAACTATAACGTTGGTTGAGCTTCTTTACATTAAGGGCGGACCCTATCTCAGGAATTTGCCACAGGCCTCAAACGGTATGGTTACGCCACTGAGCCTTAGTGCGTAACACACTTACGATCAGAATCCCTTTAATTCTGAAAAATGCCTTGAAGTCTTTGAAGGTTGGCTTAAATCTGATTTACCTAGGGCGATTCAATTGCCTGCGGCATACCTTTAGGTTGAAGTAAAAATAAAAGATGCAACGTCTAAACAGCGTATACGATGCAAGACATTTGTTGCTTCAATTTTGTTTTACGGCAAGACACTTTCATCGTGTAAATGGAGCTTTAGTCCTAATATCTTCGAGATTCGAACCAGCGACAATTGTCTATTCTACTAATGGGAATTTCACATAGTCCGTTCTTCTTCTAAGCGTGTCGATGGCAAAAATAACACGAAAAACATATAGGTATCATTTTTTAATTTTGTCCAAAATTCAGCAACGCGAGTACCGTTCGCTGACGCAACCGGTTCTCATGTGTGCAGGTGACAGGGCATGCGGTGCAAGATGTGAGGCGAGCCATTAAAAACGTCAGGAGAAAGCCGTTAGAGGTTTCTACAAATTGCAATTTAATATGATTACATATAATTCATACACAGAAACGGTCTACCATTTTAGCTTTACATCGGAAGATCTACTTTTAAGTTTACTTGTGCACATTAACACCACAAAAAGTTTAAAGGGGTTTTGCCTCACTGTCCTATTCTCTAAATAAGTCACTTTTACTGTCCAGCATCCTTTACATAAGCCACTTTAAATATACAACCAGATTACCAACTTTAATACCACTGAACAAAGCGCAATTTAACACTGACAACCTTTTACGACTTTCAGTTTTTGTCAATCGAAAATGAACATTTTACACGGGACTGATCCTGTGTCGTTAAAGTTGACTTTTATATTTCTAACCCTGACTTAGAAGATTAATTGTGGATTCACGCCACAATATAGTAATATCATTGAATATATTGTCCTGCCACTTCTCCTTCTAACTCCTCCTGAATGATTTCCATTTGGACCATATCGCTTTCATCAATTTCGTCAACTATTGGAGCTAGATCAAACCGACTATGTCTGTTACGGATATGCATACGCAAATTCGTTTGGTGCGCAAATGCCTTATTGCAAACCACGCACACATAGTCCTTCTCTTTCGTATGTAGTACGGCATGGGAGTTCAAGTTACTTCGCTTGGAGAATTTTTTCCCGCAAACAGAGCAGACGAATTTCTTTTCACCATTGTGTTTGACCATGTGGAGTTTAACATCGTAAGGACCGAAGAATTTGTCCCCGCAGACTTCGCATTCTACATTCTTCTCTCTTAGGTGTACTCTCCTCATATGACGAGACATTATAGATTCCTGTGGATACACTTTTGGACAAAATGGACACTTAATTTTGAGTTCTTCAACCTCATGAACGTTCGCCAAATGAAGTTTCTTTAAGTATGGACTTTTGAATGTTTCCGGACAATGCGGGCAAGTCGATAAGTTAACTAAATGAACGTTCTTTTCGTGTAAAATCTTTTTGGATAGAGTAGCAAGACTGATACCACAGTATTCGCAAGTGTAGCCACCCTCTCTATGGTAGTACCTATAGTGCATTTTCAAATGGTTCTCTCCTTGGAAACTGGTGCCGCAAACGTCGCATATGTAATGGTGGGAAAGATGGTGTTTGTTCGCGTGGCGGAGCAGATATTCGAAAAAGACGAATTTCATATTGCAAGTCGGGCATGTTGGTTGGTCCTTGTCTAATTTGAAGGGTAGGAGACAATTTGGAACGCTTACATCATATTCTGCATCATGTGCGATGATCAAATGGTGGATCAGCTCTTCTAAGTTAGTCACTGCTTGAGGACAAAGCTTGCAACATATATTAGTAACATCAATTTTGACAGCAGCATCTTTATTTCTGTTATTTTTTGTTCTGTCGAACACAACGAGTTCTAAATTCGCGAATTGGTGCGCTTCGGTCGTATGCTCTCGTAGTACGACTGGGTCTTTAGTAGTTTCGTTGCAGTAAAAGCATTTATATTTCCCCTTATGCCACATGAAAGGTGTGACGTTGCTATACTGTAAAACATATTCGACATTCCGCCGTTTTATCAATAGCTTACGGGCAACTTCCATTTTCTTATATTTGTCCTCCACAGTATTGAATTTTGACCCTGAAAAGAAATTCAGCTTTTACTTTTCTAGGTTTCTGTAATATTCGGCGGGTGGGGCGTCGATTTCTGCGAGTTTTTAGATAGAAGGATCCATTTGTGGAGAATAGTGGTCACAGATGCAGACAAAGCATTAAGAATATCGTATGTATATATAAGGTTATCGTCTTCAAAAAGTGGTATGAATTTTGGAACGAAGTTGCTTATCGTACGTTATGCTCTACAAACTTGGCGAATGTGAGCTAGAACGAAAAAAGTGAAACATTTTGATCGTTTCGAAGTAATGTGTTTTCGTCTATACAAGGTGGTAGGGGCACCGAAGTCCAAACTTATAACCATGTACTGAATTCAAGGATTTCGCGCCGTTGTCCCTGCCACCCTCGATTTTATCTATGTGATATTTAATAACGTGATTCCTAAACCAGTTATTGCCTATTGCAATAAAATTATGAATCATTTTAGCGAACTAATCCTTCCTTTAGTAGAGGTGAAAGCTTAATTTCTATAGCATGTTGAACTTCTAACAATTCCCATTTTGCGTTCTGAATTCTGATAAATATTATAGAACACTAATATAATAATTGCGCCTCTTTCTGTGAACCTCAAATAATTCCTATTTGAGGGACCTAAAATACTAAATAGCCAAGTAACTGCGACCAACTTGGGATGTGACGGTACGTTTCAGTTCTAACCTAATTCATTCGGTCGGGGTACCCTAGCTTAGTTACTGTGACCAGCTGAGGTCTAATATTATTAAAAAAAGTGTGCATCATAAGAAGCGCAACAAGGGATTTGAAGATCCTCGACATGCCTACTGTCGTGCCATTTTGACTTTTATTTTAATGGCAGCTACGCATGTAATGTAACCTATACAGGGTGGCCCAAAAGTCGTGGATCAAACGCAACTAGGGGTTAGATGGGGTCATCAGCTGCAAAAAGTTGTTCTACGGGAGGTCCTTAAGGTCAACTCCTGCAGAGTTATAATTTATTTTGTGTTTTTATGAGAAAATTGACTTTTTTAGTTAATTCTTATTAAAATTCGAAAAAATCTACATCCTGTATCTTTTTTATAATTTTCACTAGATTGGTACTGATGAGTCCTTGCGTTAGACATGCTATTTATGGTTGTTTATGGGGTGTGTTGAAGATAATATTAAGTTTACCGATTTTCTTTTTTCTTAAATCTTAACTTTTTATTTACTTCGGACTCCACTGTGAAAAAAAACTACTCTACCGAAAAGTGACCCTGTATTACAAGTTTTGGCGCATTTAATAGGGATTCTGAAAAGGTATTACACATGGCCATGAGTGGCTCTAATATCTTTCTAGGACGAAAAAACAAAACAACGATTGTGAAATAATTGTTTTATTAAGCAAAACATTTTACAATAAATGCTCAAAATTCCTGCCTCTGACCATGATACATAATCTGCACCGTCTAATGAAATTCCTACGTAACCTACGGAATGCACCTCTGTTGTTAGTAACTTGTACCCTAGCAAATTCCGAGCTTTTGTCGTAGTTCTTGTTCGCTATTATTCTCTCCTTGGTAAACTATTTCTTTAAAATAGCCCCAAAGAAACAAATCTAATGGATTTAAATCGGGCGACCGGGGTGTCCGCCTCGACCAATCCACTGGTTGGGGAAGCGCTCGTTCAAATGATCTCTAACTGCTCGAGCGTAGTGAGGCGGGGCGCCATCATGTTGCAGCCACATTTTTGCTATTCTTTGTTCTGGAACTTCAGCTTCGTTAATACTGAGCACCATTCAGCCTTGCTGGCATTTCATGCAGCACCGACTGCTGGCCAATTATACCAGCCCACATGTTAATACCAAACAGATGCTGGAATCGATCATTTCTTATGATATGGGGGTTCACTCTGGAGTAAAAATGTAGATTGTGAATATTGAATACTCCCATTCTTCTAAAAGTTGACTCATCCGTCCATAAAACCTTGTTGAAGAACTGCGGATCCTCTCTGTGGTATCTTAACATCTCTCTGCAAAACCGCACTCTAGGTTCATAGTCACCGGGCAGCAAAGCTCGCACCCTTTGCGTGGTAGGCGTGATATTTGTTTCTGTTAATGATACGTTGCACCGTCGATCTTGGAATCCCGAGAATACGGGATACGACAAAAGCTCGAATTTGCTAGGGTACAAGTTACTAACAACAGAGGTGCGTTCCGTAGGTTACGTAGGAATTTTATTAGACGGTGCAGATTATGTACTATGGTCAGAGGCAGGAATTTTGAGCATTTATTGTAAAATGTTTTGCTTAATAAAACAATTATTTCACAATCGTTGTTTTGTTTTTTCGTCCTAGAAAGATATTAGAGCCACTCATGGCCATGTGTAATACCTTTTCAGAATCCCTATTAAATGCGCCAAAACTTGTAATACAGGGTCACTTTTCGGTAGAGTATATTTTTTTCACAGTGGGGTCCGAAGTAAATAAAAAGTTAAGATTTAAGAAAAAAGACAATCGTATAACTTAATATTATCCTCAACACACCCAATAAACAACCATAAATAGCATGTCTAACGCAAGGACTCATCAGTACCAATCTAGTGAAAATTATAAAAAAGATACAGGATGTAGATTTTTTCGAATTTTAATAAGAATTAGTAAAAAAAAGTCAATTTTCTCATAAAAACACAAAATAAATTATAACTCTACAGGGGTTGACCTTAAGGACCTCCCGTAGAACAACTTTTTGCAGCTGATGACCCCATCTAACCCCTAGTTGCATTTGATCCACGACTTTTGGGCCACCCTGTATAAGGACCCATTAAAATAGATGGACAAACTTTTAGAAATCATTCAGACCACCAAAATAAGGACGATGGTTAAAAAAAAGATTATATAAGAAAAACGCATAGATACTTACAATAAAAATAATCAGCTAACGAAAATACACTAATGTGCCGGCAATTTATTGTTTTAGGTCAAAATAAAACCACTTTAATCAGTGTTTTTTTTTGCTTGGATATCTTTAGTTAGGAGTACTTACTGAGCGCTGTGTTAAAATTTGTCCATCTATTTTATTTATTATTTATTTATTTATTAAACTTATACACACTATCTTGACAGGATGACCCCAATACAATAGCGGTTTGAAAACACATACCTACCAAAAATACAATGAAAAATCTACTTACAGCTAATACTTAAAATAAAAATCTAAACTTTAAAAATACAATTTTAATGGGACCCGTATACATTGATAGCTGACATCGATCCAAACAGATATTAAAATGTATTGTAATTTAAAAAGTATCCATCCTTTCAGGGTCCATAAGTTTTTAGAGTCAGTATTTATTTTTCTATTTTTCACTGTAGGTACAGACGCCAGCACATCAAGCTAAGCCGAAACTGTCAAAATTTCCCAATCAACCTTGAACCTTATGCCTCAGCGATAAAGTCGAAAATCTATTAAAGAAATTTGACAGATTGTAGCAGCTTGATGTGCTGGCGTCTGTACTTATCTAATGGTTCAATTTCGAATAATCGAACAACACGGGCACTCAGACGAATGAAAGCAGCTGCTAATAATAATATCACTTATGCTCCGCTCCTATATGGTATCACTTTTTATTGCCAAATTGGGCATTTAAATTATAATAGATTCGTAAGCTACCATTTTACCTGTGATAGCTACTTCTACATATGTAGAAGGTTCTACTATGCAAAGTTAGGTATTTACCTTCATTATTGGTAAAGATACAAGAGTCTTAAGAGGGCGCCGACCAAACGCCGACCGCGCAGTGGCGCCCTCATCGTTTGTTTGGATATTTCTTTTATTTTAGAATGAAAATGCAGAAAATAAGCACGTTAAGTTGTGCTCCACAAGATTATACATTATAAGTTAAGGCTAGCAGGTAAAGTGATAAAAACGCCAAATAAAATACATAGAAGTATATTTTTAAATAAAAATGTCGCACACATAATACATTCCGTTCGAGTATATCACAATATTCACAAGTCTAGTCTTAGAGCCGGCGCAGACTTGGCTAACCGCAGTAAAGAGCGATTTTTTCTGCCAAACAAATATCGACATTGGGTATCTTTAAATAAAGTCGAAAACTTTCCGCCTTGATGCAGCTGTCTCAGAAAAATTAATGTTTATTTATTTTCGACTTTCTTTCAACTGACACAAGGTCGATAATTGTTTGCCAATGAACAACAACATGTCACGTGGTTTCTTTGCCGGTTCTCAAATATCGTACAAACTATTACATATGTTTATTTAGTCGATTCGACCTGGCGACACCTATACAGGGTTATTTTGCAACCACCATCCAAATTTTAAAATCAAGGACTTTTAATTAACTTATTTTCATATGTGAAACATTATAATCAAATAATAACAAAAACAAAAAAAAACATTCAAAAGAAAATATCCGAAAAATAACAGAATGTAGAGAGACACAGCAAGGTTATTGACCTCGCTCGCTGCGAGTGCGACTGATGTAGGTACCTACGCGTTCTTAAAAGGGTTGATTCCAATTTTCCCTTCATACTTTACGGGCTTAGGACCGACATAATAAAATAAGGAATGTGAAATTATTAGTTGTTATTATGGCGTATTTAAAAAATTGGAATCAACTAGCTATTTACAATCATTAAACTTACCAAATAAACTCGATTAACCTACAAATCACGTGTACTTCAGCAATTGTTCAAAATGGAGTCCGTTTCTCTCAATACACAAACGTGCACGTTTTTCTAAACTATTTTTTAATAAGTTTAAAGTATCTGTTTGATTTTTAATGTCATTAAATGCTATTATTATTTTACTACGGAGGTCCTCAACACTTTGTGCTTCTTCAACGTAAACACGTCTTTTTAGGCACTCGCGAATTAATTCCTCGTCTTTGTAAACGCGGTAAACTTTCTGTACGGTACATTCTTTGCGCACTATTTAAACTTTCGCCACTTAAAAGATAACACCTGACCATTTCATAATACTCTGCATTAGAATAAAAAGTCGCCATGTGTGCGATGATGATCGAACGGAATTCTGAAGCGAAAATGCAGCGAGAGTGACAAAAAAATATGGCACACGTTCACACGTAACTAGGTCACGGTCAACTGACAGCCGGCGCGGGCGCAGGGCCGATCGGGGGCTGCGCGGGTTGCGACGTGTGAGGGAGGGGGGCGTAGTGTATGTTGTTCTTTCCCGAATTTTGAGGTAAGCGCGTGTGCGGTCATACAGTTCAACAACCTATTGTTCAACTGTATTTATTCCACACGTTGTGATTTTAGTAGCGGATAATGGTGAAAATCATGTAATTTTTTTTATTTTTTTTTATTTCATTAATTGATAAGGTTATCGATTCTAAATCATTTCTGAAAATTTGGATGGTGGTTGCAAAATAACCCTGTATAATACCCAGTCGGTACCTACATTTAACCTTTTTCAAGTTTTTCTTAAAATTATGGATTATCTCATGGCTTTACGTAGTGATTATTATAAAATACACATAATGATTTTATGATACAAGAGATAAAATTAATAATTGTTTTGAATAAATATTGATTTACATAAAATACCTACTGTTTACTTACTTTTAATTTATGAAATGTATACTCGTGAATTTTACAGTATTATTTAAATTGCTTTAGAAATACAAACATAAATTAATAAGCTGCTACATAAAGATTTTAATAATAGACTAAGGAGATGTACATAGGTATACGATTTACTATTATACGAATTTGGGGTATTCCGTTTATCCATCCCAAAAAAAAAACCACCCTAAGGTGGATACGCGAAAATGCATGTCCGAGAATCCACCCTAGACCTGGTTGGATAAACGGAATTTATAGGTTTAGGGTGATTTTTTGGGGGTGAATAAACGGAATAACCGACAAATTTTAGGGCAAATATCACTGCTATTAAAAAAAATAGTACCTATGACCTAACACATTTTTTCATAATCTTATTATTTTTGGACTAATTTAATAATTATTTTAGGACCTGCCTTACTATTAGAGTTATTCCGAGATCAATTTTTAATAATACTTTTTTACATTCATTCTAGTAATTATGTCGTATTTGTATGAGATATACGGATAAATGATAAATTATTTCATTTTTGTAAGTAGGTTTGTACAAACAATTTTACACGTCAATCATGTTTTTTTTTAAACTACATAGATGAGGTCGGCGTTTCCTACCTGAATACTCTGAGAAGAAAGGCCGCAACAAACTCAGAGGTCACAGTCTCTACATAATCTTGGTCAGGTTATATGAAGACAATGTAGATCGATGTCTGAGATGGTCTTTTGAGGAAAGAACAACACAGATTGAGAGGACCTGTCCGATTCGACAAACAATACCAAAGAAAGGACATTTGGGTAGGCCTCATAAATTACTCAAACTGCCAGACCATGAAAAAAAAAAAAACTAACAGAACAGAGAGAATAATAAAAAATATATAAAATGAATAAAATGGCCCACATCGTCTTCACATTCACAATAAATAAAATAATATAATACTTTACAAAGCAAATGTCATTGTTTATAAAAAAATCATTAATGTTAATGTGTAAAAAAAAATTATAAATGCAGAAATTGGAAGCAGCTCAATCCCAAGCCTTTTTGTCCTCAATATAATTTTTAACGGTATACGGAATAATGGTATACGGAGATCACTATAGTCAATTCTCTTTAATATTATTCTGATTATTTAATACATAAAGTAGCTAATTATGGGTGTACTATGTAGGTACACATCTGGCTAACCCTTTGCGGAAACAGGCGTAATATTATGGCTGAAGAAATTTATTTCTCGATAAGAAATTACAAGGAATTCAATTACTTGAGAACAATTTATAACTTAAAATATTATGTTAATAGATTTAGGGCTGATTTTTCAAACGCCAGATAAGTTTCTCGGAGAATAATTTTGAATTTTTGACAGTTTTTCCATACAAAAACTGTCAAACGTTAATTTTACTCTACTAATAAAAAATATTTGTCGATTGAAAAATCTGCCCTTAATAAATTAGTTCACAAAAAAGAACAGTAAACTCACGTTCTCGTTTAGAAATAAATGGGTGAAGCTTCTCCGTCGTTCAGTGTAGTGAAAAGCGAACAGGCAAGCTAGGAAAGGACCCCCAACAGACGAAGCTCCTAATTCCGACAAGAACGAAAAATCTTCATCAAAGCGTAGGTAAACCTGGCGCCTCATCAAAGAAAAACGAGAGGCTATGGACCAGCCATGGAATTTGCGCCCTTGAAAAAGATTGGACGAAAATTGCGATTTCTACATATAAATTCTCAGGTAGTACTGAATCCTCGGTATGTGGATTTAAGTTTTCACCCGGAGATGAGATATCCTCTAACGCATACAACGCTTTATTCATTTGTGCCGGGGACAAAATAGTTGTGCCCATTAATGGCACGCGATGTGGTATTAATATGGAAACCAAGGAACATGTCTTCCACGAACATATACAAAAAGCCAACCTTGCGAAAATTGTAGAGAAACAGCTCAAAAATGGCGAGGAAAGCAAGCTAAGAATATGCTCACGTTAATTGACCAGCATTCGAGTGAACAGAAGTGCGATTGATGCGCTTATCAGCACACACTTCGCCGACATTAGTAACGTAAAATTCAATGAGGGCACTGTCCATAAAATGATTTCCGACGTCACGGAACCTGGATCATCCGAAGTGAACAAGAACGTCAAAAAGGATCCGCAGCCCATCCTCTCTGAGACCACCAAACGATGCCATTGTCGACGTCATACTCTCATTATGCAGAAAAACCCTTCTTGAAGTCCCTGTATATATTGACTCCAATTTTGTAGACTATGAACCACTTTATAAGAATCTGCGGCCACACAACTTCATGAAGAAGTTGTACTAAGAATCTCTTCGCGAAGATCTGCCCTCAAAATAATCGATTGCGCGCGAAGCGTTCGTCAGCAACAAACCAAAAAAAAAACCAACAAAATAAAAACTAAAACGCAAAATCCAACGTTGGCACCAAAGTAGTTATATTCAATAAAGGCCTGAATCCCTATGCGTCCTCGAAAGCAGAATCCACATAGCTGCGTCCCCTGAATGGAACACGAAACATTAATATTGAGCATAGACTAACAAAATATGGACAAAATAGTCTGAATGAAGGGGGATGCACTATGTAGCCCGCGAAATTCAAAATTTGTTTCGTTTTTTGCAATTTGTATGTCAATGTCCGGTTGTATGTTGAACAAAATATGATTAGCCAGCGTAAAAAGTATGTATTTACAGAAATCATTAAAATTATCAATACAACCCTTTTTTTTTTTTTTTTTTTTTTTCAGGATGGGAAATCATCAAATGACTCCTCCCGCTCTGGGTGGAGCGGAAGGGAGTGTCAGACTCTTACTGACTAAAACCCACCCGTGTTCCTTCCTTAGCCCTTTATGTTCCGGGCCAGCGGTAACCCTTTCGGACAATCCCGCTGGATCAATACAACCCTTCAAGTTCACATAATCCTATCGATTGGTATTTCATGAAATAGTCATTCAATTTAATAATGTAATTTTTTTTTTTTTATAATTCTGTAAAGTCAAATTTGTTATGCTAGCGAATCATATTTTAATAACCGTTCAACGTGACACTGACCTGCAAATTTAAAAAAATGTAAAAAAAATTGAATTTCGCGGTCTACCTAGCGCATCCCCCTTAACCATTTACAACTATATCTCAGAAGATCAAGACACATTTAAATCTGCAACTGCACATGCCCATACTTTTTATGCATCTCCATATGCGAGCTCAAATTACTTCGTCTCAAAAAGGCTTTTCCACAAACAGTGCAACTAAATTTCCTATCCCCCTCATGTTTCACCATATGCATCCTCAAAAGATAATTATCGAAAAACTTTTCATTACAAATGGAACAAGGAATGTTTTTTTCCTTTAAATGCGTACGCCTAACATGATCTTTCATGAAGGAGTTTCTAGTAAACATTTTTCCGCAATAGCTGCACTTATGCCCCACATTATGCATTTTTATTAAATGTTTTTGTTTATGGTACTGCGATTGGAACTGCTCGGGACATTTAGGACATTTGTGGTCCTTCGCATCGTGTGTCCTCGCTCTGTGTCGCGCCAAACACCACTGGTTCTTGTATTTGACCCCACAAATATCACATTCGCAGGAACCTGTGTGTGCGTAGGTTATATGCACGTTTAGATTCGCCGCGTTACGGAAACTTCGGCCGCAGAAGTCACAGATCCGGTTGTTGTTGCTGTGTTCGGAGTTCATATGTCGAAGTAAAATGCCGAAGTATCGGAAGACAGTATCCGGGCATATGGGACATGGCATGTTGTCTTTTATAACCCGGAAAGGCTCTAAACACCCAGGAATTGAAGTATCATAGTTCGCCTTATGTTCGTTTATTAAATGCTTGACTAAATCTTCTAAATTAGGCATAGGGAGGCAACATATTTTACAAGCTAATGCAGATATGTCAATTTTAACGGCTATTCTTTCTCCCTTGCATTTCTTCATGCATTTTGATTTCAAATCGCATACAGGATGTTCAAGGGTAGTGTGGTGACGTAGCTCGTCAAATTCAACGAATTTCTTTGAGCAATAAAAGCAGGAATATTTGGAAAAGAATTTGAAAGGCACAGCAGTCGACATATTGAGTACGCACTGTATGTTTTGTCGTATTTGTAGTATATTCTGTTTTTTCTTAGGTTCTATGTTATTGTCATTTAGAAAAGAAGTGTTGGGGAGTTCGACCTGAGAAATTATTTTGACCTTACATTTGCTTATATGCTGTCTTAAACCTAAAGAAGTGTGGAACTCTTTGGAGCAGTAACTACACTTCATATTACTCTCATTTTGGGGGTGATCAACTTGGACATGTTTTTGTAAAAGAGAAAGGGACGCAAAACGCAAGCCACAGCTCTTACAGTGCCTAAAATGCATGTTATTTTGATGCCTCCGCAACATAAGGCGAGTATCGAAGTTCTTCAAGCACAAATCGCAGGGGTATCCTCCCTGTCTGTGATAATTCCTCAAATGTATAGACAAGTCTCTTTTCTTGTTGAAAGTAACTCCACAATCATCACAAATAAAACAGTTCTGCGGGTGGACGTTGTTAACATGTTTAACCAAATATCCGAAATAAGAAAACTGTTCTTCGCAGTACAAACATCGAAAATCGACTAATCGGTATTCCTGGAAGGGTATATCGATATTTTTGTTGTATTCCATGTTGTGTTTACTGATCAAATGATCGATTATTTCTTCGAATCTGCTGAAGGGTTCATTGCAGATATCACAACCGATTTCTGAGACGTCGATTTTAATTTCGATGTTGTTTCCTTTGATTAGTTTGAGGGAGTAATCTTTAGTGGTGCATAGTCCGTGGGATTTTGTATGCTTTCTAAATTCTGTGTATTCGGTATAGTTTTTTCCGCAGTAGAAGCAAAGGTATTTGCCCCGCCATTTAAATGGCATGATTGTTGTATGGTTGAACAGTATTTTCAAGTTTTTCCGGCGTCTCTCAGAGGTACAGCCTTCGTACGGCCCTGGCAGACCATCTGAAAACAAATTGTTCTTCTCTATAAATGGGCTGTTATTTCATCTTCTACTTCCATGGTTAGTTTTTGGGCGTTTGTGCATACTATATTCCGTTAGTTATATTTGTTGTGAATCCCATAATTTGGTCATAATTCCGGGATAATGTCAAATTGTAGTATTCACCTTTGCTAAAGGATGCTCATAGTTCATCGGGGATATTACAGGTAGAAAGTATATAGGAAACTTCTTAGAAAAGCCTTTGAATGGAAACCACAATGTGGTCAATTTAGAACCAGCTATAAAATAACCGGCCACCAGAAGAAATATAAACAAAAATGTCATCAAAAAATGTTAGGTAACGTTTCTAGAGTTCGCATTCCGGATATGGGAGGCCATATGTCCCCTTAGATTCCTTTTCCACAAGAACTTTTTACCACAAATATCACAATGAAAGTTTCTTTCTCCAACGTGTTTAACCATATGCATTTTCAGCCTTTGACCGTCGAAAAATTTCTCGAAGCACACAGAACATTCTACATTTTTCTCTTTCAAATGAGACCTCCTTACGTGGTTGATCATGAAAGAGTTTTTAGTGAATAATTTATCACAGTAAATGCATTTATGTCCCGTACCATGAGAGGTGATTAAGTGTCGTTGCATTGAATATTGTGAGGTGAATTTTTCTGAACATTCAAAGCATTTAACTAATTTTGTACCGTGAACGGTGCCTTGATGATTTCTCAATGCACTATTAGTTCCAAAAACTAGATCGCAGTTTCCGCACTTGTGATTATCAGCGATTTTATGACGCCTTGAAATGTGAGCTCTAAGATTAGGGTCAGTTCTGAACGCTTTGCCGCAGTACATGCAAATATGTTTATTGCCACTATGAGACGCACTAACGTGCTTGAGTAGGACGCCAAAATATCTGTAGACTTCCCCGCAAATAGGGCAAGGGTAGTTGTCTTTAATCAGTTTGAACGGCTGCAGATTACTCTCGACAGAAAAGTCGCATTTCACCTTATGCTCTTTGCTCAAATGGTCAATCAAATCGTTCAAATCTTCCAAGGTGACTTGGCATAGTCTACAAGACAAAGAAGAAGTATCAACTTTAATTTGGACACCGTCATATCTGTTCCTTAATCTCATAGACTTAAAGGATATATCGCAGTGAGGATGTTCTACCAAAGTATGTTCTTTTAAATCTTCGCACGAGGTGAAGTCTTTCGTGCAATAGAAACATCGAAACCTATTCATAAAGAATTTGAAAGGAAGTGCGGTTGTCATGTTAAAGATGCAAGCTAAACATTTTCTTATTTCTTTGACGGATACTTTTTTGTCTTCATCGTCATCTATTATGACAGTATCTTCCAGAGGCTTATGTTCGCAATTTGCAGCATGTCTGATAAAGGCCTGTTTTGTTGTTAGAACTTTATTGCAGAATCCACATTGGCTCTGATTATAATCATGGTCAGATTTCTGATGAGCTAACCGCTTACCGTCTGACGCAAACACTTGGAAGCAGATGTTACAAGTCGACGAATGAGAGTTAGACCTGTGGATATGTAACGCGGAGTTTGTTGGGAACGTTTCATCGCATTTCGTACAAGTATAGCATTTCTTATGATGGAGTCTTATGTGCGAATCCAAATCCCTCTTTTTATTAAATATTTTTTTACATTCGGCACACTCAAAACTGTTGTTTGGATGAGCGACATTCATATGGCTGATTAATTTACGTAAGTAATTGAAAGTTTTATCGCAAAGGAGACACTGAAGATCTAACAGTCTGTATGCTGATAATAGCATCTCTACGTCCTTCGCATAAGGCAGTTGGTGTTTAAAAATCAAATGGTCAATAATTTCGTCTAAAAAGGGGAACGTTTCTGAACAAATCTCGCACGAAACCTCGGATACATCTATTTTGATTTCTATATCAGCTGATTTAACTAGTCGTATAGCTCTGTCGCTATCACTGCAAGGTCCGTGGCCTTTCGTGTGTTTCCGGAGACGATCGGGCGTCGTCGTATCGTCCCCGCAATAAAAGCAGAGATATTTGCCGCGCCATTTAAAAGGTATCAACGTTGTATTGTTGAGCAATATTTGCAGATTTCTCCTCCTTAGATAACTAGCACTGTGCTTTGTCATCTCGGTTTCCAAATCTGAAAAGAAATTACTTTTTTGTACTATTGAGATAGCAAAGGCAGTGCACGGAGGGAAGGCAAATTTTGTATAATCTCCCTTTTTTGGGTTTTAGCATCTCTGCTAGTTACCTATAAAGGTTATTTATTGGTTCAAATTCACACAGGTTACGGTAATTTTTGTTTCTAGTCTAGTATATATTTAGTTAAAAATCTGGCTCCTAAAACTGGAGCTGACAATATATTTGTATCAATTTTCTTGTAAGATTTTTATGGCCTACACATTCAAAGGATAAATATGGCACTTAAAAGTTAAGAAGTTTTTAATAAATACTCCTTATAACTCCTATACTTAGGCATTATATCTCACTGGGACACCATGGTCGCGCTGCCAGCAAAATATATATAGCTTCATGGTGGGTATCAGCCCAGGCGTCCGATTGGTTGCGCAACCATCAATAAATGATTGACCATGGTTGCGCCACCACTGAGACCTTGTGAGATAGCCGTTAGCCGTTAATCTTGAATTCTAGATGATTACATGGGTGCAGGATAAAGCTGTTTGCTATGTAACCTATCTCTATGAGTCTTCATGGTCTTGCGCCAGTAGAATCTTTCCCCGCACACATCACAGCTATACTTCTTCTGCCCGCTATGTTTTACCATATGCCTCTTCAGCAGGACAGTGTTAAAGAACTTTGTATAACAAACAGAACATTCTATACTTTTCTCTTTCATATGCGTTCTTCGTATATGGTTACTCATAAATGAGTTTCTTGTAAAGAGTTTTCCACAATAAGAGCATTTGTGTCCAGTGTTGTGGGCGATGATCAGATGTTTTTGCCTTTCGTATTGCGTAGCGAATGATTCGGGGCATTTTGGGCACTTAGCAGCTTTAACGCCGTGTGCTCGAGCCATGTGCATGTACAGACGAGACGGTATATTGCACTCAGCAGCACAAATATTACATTTGAAACGCCCAGCTCTGTGATGACGCCAAATATGAACCCGTAAGTTTTGATCCCTACGGAATGTTTGGCCGCAGTAAACGCAAATGATATTGTTGTTTGTATGTTTGATGTTCATATGTTTAAGAAGCGTTCCGAAGAAGCGGAAAACCTCGCCGGGACAGTGTGGACAGACCATGTTGTCTTTAATGAGCCTATAAGGTTGCAGACAGGTTGTTATCGATTTGTCGTACTTTGCATCGTGTTTCGCGATCAAGTGATCGATCAAATGATCCAAGTCAGTCAATGACTCAAAGCAGACTTTGCAAGCGAGTGAAGAAATATCGATTTTGACGCAAGCGACGGACTCCCTACATTTCCTAATACATTTCTCTTTTACATCGCACACAGGATGTTCCATAACCGCGTGTTCCCTCATCAAATCCGAATCGGCAAAATCTTTGGAGCAGTAGAAACAGTTGAACTTATTCTTATAAAAATTAAAAGGTATTGCCGTAGACATGTTTATGACTATAACTATATTTTCTCTAATTTGTTTGACGCAAGGTTTTTTGGCTTGGTCTTCATAGTTTAGATCTAAATCCATGGCAACGTTTTCTTCTTTAATGGCGATTCCGAAAATCTCTTCTCCTTTACATTTCCTTGAATGCATTTTGAGTCCCTGTTTCGTATGGAACTCTTTGAAACAGGTATCGCACTGTAAAGACCCGTCGTCTGGATGTTCTAAGTCGATATGTTTTTGTCTCAAAGCAGCTGACGGCAGTTTCAAATTGCAAATATTGCATCGAGTCAAATGCCTGTTATTTCGGTGTTTTCTCAAAATATTCAATGAGTTGAAGATTTGAGGGCACATCTCGCATTGGTACCCTCCTTCTCGATGATAATTCTTCACGTGAGAAAACAGGTCTCTCCTTTTGTTGAATTTTTGGTTGCAGTTATCGCAAATGAGGCAGTTTTTCGGGTGAGTATTATTGACATGGGAGACTAAGTAGCCGAAATACGTGAACTTCTCATCGCATCCCGTACAACTAAGATCAGCAAGCCTATATTCTTCTATAGCCATTTCTACTTCTTTATCGTATTCAAGTTCATGTTTGTCAAACAAATGAGTGACGATTCCATCGAAAGACGGTAACGTCTCCGCACACACTTCGCAAGTGATCAATGATATGTCTACTTTAATTTCCATGTTCTGGCCCCCTTTTAAGACTTTGAGAGAATGGTCTTTTATGGAGCAGCTGCCATGTGCTTTTGTATGTTTTCTTAACTCTGTATACTCGGCAATATCTTTGCTGCAATAGAAACACAGGTACTTCCCACGCCATTTAAAAGGAATAATAGATGTGTTGTTGAATAATATTTGTAGATTCCGTCGCCTTTTCATCGAGGAAGACTCTGTGCCCTTGTATTTCCTCGGTTTTTTACCTGAAAAGAAATTGGTCTACTGTAAAGGTACCCTTGGTATGGCAACAAAAATCAGGTTCTAAAAATGTCTACTTTATTCAATAAATGGTAAGAAATTATAATTTTGTGGTCAGGGTACTTTTAGAGTTGTTTCAAGAATCTAACAGCAGAATTCTTAAGTAACCTAAGTTTCGTGCTGTCTCTGTCATTTTAAGGCACATTTCAATCGCATCGAGCCGCATCGCATTGCATTTTAATACAAAAAAGTATGTAGTGCTTGGAGTGCGGTGCTTACGCTTTTTTTATTGAATTTGTATGTAAAAAATCACGCGCGGTGGCGTGGTAGCTGGTAGTGTGAGTTCCGCCTAAGGGCGAATTTCACCAATGAAACTGAACGCGATCAGCACACCGAGTACCAGATTCCACAGCAATTATTCCACTCACAACTTTTGTTATTCATATAAAATTAGATTAAAATAGAAAGGTATGTAAATAAAAAATCAATACTTCATTAATCATTTTGTTTACTTTCTCATAGGAATAGAAAAATACATAGCTTCATTACCCTAAATTATTTCAATGTCAAAAGTTTTAAATGTTCAAAGAATACGTTCAATATAATATATTATCTTTTGATTACAAGATTCTAGATTTTTTTAAACATATTGAGTTGAATGCAATCTTCATCCAAGAAAAAAATGCGTAAATAGTGTTGCTAGCGTTCTATCTTATATTTATAAGCCGCAGTCTTACTGCATGTCTATCCGTTAGAGCGCTTATAATTAGAGAACATTTTTTTTTGGGTTCGTGTTCACGAATTTCAACCTAGGAGGTTGTCGTCTGCTGAACTGGACTTGCATGTGGTTGGCTCAATAAATTAAGGCCTACAGCCAGGGCTTAAAAAAATTAAAAATTAAGAGTTACACACTAAGGGCCCCCCTTTGGGGTACGGACCTCGGCTTAGGGCGTGACTGGGAGAGGGTAGCAAGGGACAGGCTGGATCGGAATTAAAGAGAACCTACTCGATAAACTATGTATTTATATCCTTAGATATGATTTCATGTTACAAGGGGGTAGAGCAGTAGATGGCGGGATGAGTTTGACGGCTACGGACAGGATTGGTCCCCACCAGCTCAAGACAGAGGAGTGGAAAGAAAAAAGGGAGGCCCTGCAGTGGAACGACATAGGCTAATTAATAATAAAAAGGGGTGATAGGTAGTCGCTCCATGTAAAACCGAATACCAGTAGTATTCGGTTGCATCTGGTTACACTTGAAGCCGAGCGTGTCGTAAGACTGGTTGGCCGACTTTCGGTCTTCTGACTACCCGTAACGATTGTCAAAGATTCGCGATGTCATTCGCGGACCGGGGCCGGGACCAACGGCTTAACGTGCTTTCCGAGGTACGGAGGGGTGTCGGTATGTAAAGATGGACACCCATCCACGGACCAACCGCGGCAAACGTAGCTTACCCTAATCGATCAACCAGTGCGGTTGTTATTACTTAGCCATGAGCCACTCCGAAGTCGAAGTCAACCCCAACACAGTTAGGAAAAGATAATGAGATTCGAGTACCCTGGCTTTTTTTAGCCTTTAATGTCCATCAGCTAGACAAAAGCCTCCCTACTCTTTCCACCTCTCTCTGTCTAGAGTTGCCAAGGACCAATCTTTATCAAAGAAATCCAGCTCATCCTGCCATCTTTGTCTGGGCCTCTCTGGTTAGGTTTAAATATTTGTTGCGTTAGGAACCGGGGCATATTTATTTTATAATTATTCAATCACCGCTTCCGGATGATGGACCTTCATATGCAACCTCATACTATTATTCTGAACAAAACCCTGACTACAGACAGTACAAATAAACTTTTTTTCATTACTATGTATCCGCATATGGTCCCTTAAAGTCTGCTTCCTTGCATACGACTTCTTACAAACTTCGCATTGATGTACCTTCTCCCCAAAATGTTTGATCATGTGTTTTTGCACGTGCGTTCGTGAGAAAAACTTCTGTTCACACATCGAACAGGGGAAATTTTTCTCTCTTATATGAACTTCCTTTAAATGTACTTTCATTTTGCTCATGATTTGGAAACTCTTACTGCAAACCGGACAAGAAAACTCCGGGACTTTAACATCGTGTATTAAATGATGATGACGCTTTCTTTGGTTATAATTCTGAAAGGTTTCCGTGCAATAAAAACATCTAAGAAGTTTATCCTTATTGTGGACTTTCGATTCGTGATTATTCTTCTGGGTTAGCGAGTCAAAAGTTTCAGAGCAAATATTGCAGTGGAACCCAGAACCGTGTGTTAAGAAATGACACCGTAATCTATCCTGGCTAAGGAAGGATTTGCCACATAACTCGCAGATGTAATTTCCGTAATGTTCATTCATATGCTGGTTCAACTTCATGAAGTATTGGAACTCTTCTTTACAAACAGCGCAATGGTAAACATCGTTTTTTAAGAAGTACGGTATCAGACCGTAGCCACAATCTTCTGTGAATTGTATCTTATGTGTGCTTTTTAGATGTTCTATGAGAGCGTTTAGATCGTCAAATTTACCATTGCAAGACCGACATTCTAGTATGGAGACGTCAATTTTAACTTTCTCGTCTCTTCTTAGGTATGAAACAGCAGCTTTGATATTCGATTTCTTATGCTGGTCTCTGGTATGTTCTTTGAGCAAATCTGTATCTTTGAATGTCAGATGGCAGAAGAAACAGAGGTAATTTTGTCTATGCCATTTGAAGGGGATGGCGGTGGAAGTTTCTAGAACTATAATAGCGTTAGTCTTCATTAATTTGTTGCGTCTTGTTGACGTCATTGAGGACTTACTCGACGCCTCTGTGGTGCACCGTTTCTCACCTAAAAAGTGAAATTTTTGTATGAGATATCTTGGCGCTTTTGCTCTTTTAGTGAAAAAATCTTTCAAAGCATATTCTTATAGCTTGTTATGTATCGTGGAGATACTTCAAAGTTCATTGTACGTCTGGCAGGGTCGCAGCTTCCATACAATCCGATTCCGATCGGCCTTCCTTCGGAACAACCAGTCTTACACCTGTGTGTTTACCCATGTTTGCAAAAATAAATGATTTGATTTGTGTGTATCACATCATATTACAGATATTTAATACAAGTTTAAAAGTTTTAATAGTAGTTTTAAGTGTCGAGCAGTTTCCATTTTGATCTCATCATTCTGACGTTTCTATTTTCTGCCGCTAAGGGCATGTGAAAATTACATGTACTGTGAAGTTTTACTTATTATTTTTCAACACATTTGCTCGAAAAATGCATTTACAAAGCCTGTATACATTGTTCGAAAGTTAAAAATTACGCACCATACAACGGAACGTGCGGTAAAATAGGTACTCTCACCTAAGTACCTATTTTACCGCACGTTCCGTTGTATAGCACCGTGCGTTTTCTTTACGGTTCTTTTTTAATTTCCATAAAAAAAAATATAAGAATTCCACCAAAGAGTTTTACATTATGAGAATAAACAACCTGACTGATCGAACCTCCTTGGAAGCGCTTTTGCTCAATACGTTGTCTCACTTTAATACTAAAGAGTAAATGAGACGAAAGATGTAGTTCTAATTTTCACCACGTGCATGTGGCGCCATTTGCAAATTCGCGCCATTTTCATATTAGAAACTTCAAAAATTGTTGCGACTTTCCCACTGTTAAATAAACAAAATAATAATATGAGTTCAACATACTAAGTGTGAAATGAATAATGTCAGTCAGTCAGTTAAGCTTCCAAAGCAGCAAATTTCACTGAATTTCAATAATTGTTCAAATTTTACTATTAATTTCCAAGAGTAGTGACCTATCTGTTTATTTTCTTATTTGCTATGAAAAATAGTCAAATGAAAAAGTTTGTTAAATTTGTCATACTGTACTGTTTTCTCGCAAATGTGTTGAAAAACATTGTATGACACACGTGCAGAAATTGGTATTTACAAACTCGTGACTATGCTAAGCCCTCGACTTCGTCTCGGGCTTACATTCGTCTACTCGTTTGTAAAAACCAACTTACCGCACTAGTATCATAAATAACTATTGTTTATAATCAACATAACACGATAGGTGAGATATAACTAATAATAACACAAAACAACGTTTTGCGTTATTTTTTCATATTATCATATTTCAGCAGTTTACAGAAATCACTACAGTGACGATTTGTTTCAAGTATAATTGTAAATAATAAAATAAACATATGGTATTTCTCAACCTAGTTAATTTGCAGCGATTCCTAAGTGATTACAGAATGAATGTAATGTTAATTTCTTTACATACTACTGCATAGAATCAAGTTCTTCTAACTGAACAGACAGCTGTGCTGCTGGAGAATTTGTTGCGCTACTTCTTCTCAGCTAAAGAACTTGGAAGTGATGAAGGGTGGGCGTTTTGGGCGACTGTTTTATGTCATTTTGACGTTCAAAAAGATTCTGTCTTGTTTGAATAAAAAACTTTTGATTTTGAATGGCTTCAGCGGCAGCATAAATGACAGTATCACAGAATTGATCAAGATACCTAGAAGCCGTTACAGATATCTTATCATAGAATTAGTAGCAGATAAAAGTTGTACAGCAATGTCAAATTTATTAAAAAATACTAAGAGGGTGTCTGCTTATGACCACACAATGGAAGTGAAAACTTACGACTGGAGCCGAATATATCCGATTCAGCGTCACCGACCGCCCGCAGCCGAATATACCCGATTCAGCGTCACCGACCGACTAGAGCCGAATATACCCGATTCAGCGTCACCGACCGACTAGAGCCGAATATACCGGATTCAGCGTCACCGACCAACTAGAGCCGAATATACCGGATTCAGCGTCACCGACCGACTAGAGCCGAATATACCGGATTCAGCGTCACCGACCGACTAGAGCCGAATATACCCGATTCAGCGTCACCGACCGACTAGAGCCGAATATACCGGATTCAGCGTCACCGACCGACTAGAGCCGAATATACCGGATTCAGCGTCACCGACCGACTAGAGCCGAATATACCCGATTCAGCGTCACCGACCGACTAGAGCCGAATATACCCGATTCAGCGTCACCGACCGACAAGAGTCGAATATACCCGATTTAGCGTCACCGACCGATTAGAGCCGAATATACCCGATTCAGCGTCACCGACCGACTAGAGCCATAAATACCCGATTCAGCGTCACCGACCGACTAGAGCCGAATATACCCAATTCAGCGTCACCGACCGACTAGAGCCGAATATACCCAAGTAAGCGTCACCGACCGACTAGAGCCGAGTATTCCCGATTCAGCGTCACCGACCCTAGCGTGAAGGATCAGTTTCGTTCACTGTTCAGAAAGAGCGCAAACTGCGCCTAAAAAGTTTTCACTTCAATAAGTATTGATTTTCATATAAGTAATTGCAGCGCAGTGCATAATAGTTTAATGAAGAGTGTTCCATAGTCAAACAGCTTAATTTTTTTTAGAGGTTAAATTTCATTCTGGCAGTCAAAAACGTACTTTACCGGATATTAATTCGCGAATTAATTCAAGTAATATCAAGTATTTAACGATAAAAACAAACTACGAAGTACACAACATAGAGAGTATACAGTGTTCGCACAGCTACACATCAAGCTATGATAACCAGTATAATTATGCTGACTTCTGATTGTACGAATAACCTATAAAATGCGAGGTCAGCTAAAATTGGATATGCATAGCTTGTGTGTAGCCGTATGTACAGTCACAGAAAAAATAGGTTGTACAGTCACAAAAAACATTGTTCGTGTGAAGATGGTATTTTGTATACACAAAATTACTCCTTATGCATCCAGGGCCACATCTAAATATACGTCAGAGACACAGCTGTCAGCCCCGTTACCAAATTGCTTTTTTATTTTGTCCCACTACCGAGCAAAGGTCTTCCCCAGCTTTCCTTAGATCTTTGTGCGTTGCCATTACCTAAGCTAATCTTTGAAAATTCATGAGAATCTAATGGTAAAAACGGAACATTATGATTTTGTTGGAGCACTATTTAAGAAATATCTATATTCAGTGGACCTACGTCGTAAAACGCTAAATCGACTTTAAAGCACCTGAATTAAGGTTAATTTCGAATTAATGTTAACGACTATCTTTCCGTGACTGAACATCAATCATTTGTGCAAGGTTTACCGTGGGAAGAAGTGCAAAATTATACCCTAAAGAGATCAATTTGCCAGCCAATCAATAGCCTGATTTCTGCCTGGTATTTTTAAGCAGTCATTTTTCCGTAATTATTTAAAACTGCTATAATTTGTCATTTGCTTAATTACCATGGTAAATACTGCACTTATGATAAACACAAAATAGAAATGTGTAACTCTGAAAGGCAAAATCATTGCAATGATTCAATAAAGTAATTTTAATTTGCTGACATCTGAAGGCTGTCAGAGGCAGCATTTACCGAGAGGTCCACACTGCAGAAGACCGCATAACTTTCGAGAAACGTCGTCTCTGGTCACGATCCTCCGCATTAAGACAACGGCGATGAAGAAAAAGATATTTATTTGTCTATTATTTTTTTCTTTTTTTTCCAGGATGGGAAATCATCAAATGACCCCACCCGCTCTGGGTGGAGCGTAAGGGAGTGTCAGACTCTTACTGACTAAAACCCACCCGTGTCCCTTCCTTAGCCCTTTATGTTCCGGACCAGCGGTAACCCTTTCGTCCCGCTAACATATTTATTTGTCTTACACAGTGATGTGGTTTGTTTTACAGGATGGAGACATCGACGCATAAACTGTAATCACGAATTCAGCACATGATTCCAGACACAGGGTAGGGTCAACATCACCTGCCTAGCCTTTTCCCAACTATGTTGGGGTCGGCTTCCAGTCTAACCGGATGCAGCTGAATACCAGTATTTCACATGGAGCGACTACCTATCTGACCTCCACAACCCAGTTACTGGGTAATACGATACCCCTTGGTGAGACTGATTATCACTTTCGCGCTTCTGACGACCCGTAACGACTGTCAAAGATCCACGAATGACAGCCGGGACCAACAGCTTAACGTGCTTTCCGAGGCACGGAGGAATCTCGGTATGGAAAGATGGTCACCCATCCACAGACCAACCCCGGCAATCCTGGCTTAACCTGATCGATCGACCTGTGCGGCTGTTATTACTTTACCACGGGCCCCTCAGACACAGAATAGGGTTCACAATCATGAACTGAATCCATGGCTGTGCGTCAAGGTCTCTGCCGCGCCGTATATTGAGCTGTTCACATCTACCATAGCACAATTAATAACTTTTTTTTTAAATTAGCTTGTGCTGTCCCACGCCTGGATAAAGGTCTCTCTCCATTCCTTACGCTTCTCTCTCTCCATGATTAAACTGTCTTCCAAATAACAAACCAATGATTTTACCTTTCAGAATTAAAAATAACCACAAGCTGACAATACTTCTAATACAGAATTCTAGTACAGTAAAGTTATTAATTTTTTTCTAGTAGCATTTACTTTAAAGACTTGCAACTTCGTATCAGAAACATTGTTAACAATAACATGAAAGAGTCGAGTGTGAGTGCTGTGATTTTGTAAATTTCAAGTTAACGCTTCAATATTATTTATTTTTCTGGAAACATTAAAATGTTCCTTGCTAAAATGTTGCTGGACTAAACTAAAACTGGGCTGACCACATCCAGCGCATGTCAGAGGAGCAATACTCATGAACCACCACTCCTTGGATTCTAAATGTCAGGAAACGATTACACCCGACCCAGAAAGAGATGGGAGGAAAAGTACTGTTCCTAGTTAATTTATATGAAAGACGCTAAGGTAGCCCGCGAAATTCAAATTTTCTTACGTTTTTTGCAATTTGCTGGTCAGTATTAAGTTGTACGGCGATCAAAATATGATTCAGGCGTTATGAGACAGGCGTTTTACGTTGTGTAAATTATTTCATCAGCACTGCTTCCAAAACGGTGAAGGAAAACATCGTGAGGAAACCGGCATGTCCTAGAACCAAAAAATTCGAAGACATGTGACATCTGCCAATCCGCACTGGGCCCGCGTGGTGGATTACGGCCCACTTCTTCTCACTGAGAGGAGGCCTGTGTCCCAGCAGTGGGAACATTATACAGTACCCGGCGATAAATATTGCACATCGACCTTTGGAAAGAGACAATCGGCTAATTTCGGCTTCGTAGAGCGTTATCTCTGTCGCACGAAATATAAACAGTCCGGTATCTATTAGGAGCTGTTAAAACAATAATTATGAGTTGCTTCTTTTGATAATTATTTTTATTCTTTGTATAAAATAGATAGGATCGAATAGGTCAATGTGCAATATTTATCGCCGGGTACTGTAGAATGATTATGATGATGATATGGAGCGACGGTATCTGACCTGCAGAACCAAGTAACTGGATACCGCTTGGTAGGACTGGTTGTCAGACTTTCGGGCTTCTGACTTATAACGACTATCCAAAGATATACAAATGACATCTGAGACCAACGATGCAACTTTGTTTCCAAGCCACACTCAATGCAAAAGAACAATATAAATGTGTAGCGACTCATCACAGAAACCATATTTTTTTTCTTTAAAAAATCACAGCACACACACTCCACTATACATCTTAACAAGTTTAGGCCTACCTTTAGCAACAGCTTTCGAAGTCTTAGCCTTATCGTCCACTTTGGCCACTTTGGCCCTCTTGTCCGGCTTCACTGGAGTGTTCTTGCGAGGACGACCACGCTTGCCTTTGGCAGGGAGCATGGCTACGGTGGCGTCTGATACTGATGGCTGTATTAAGTCATGTTTGAGGTTAACTGGAAGAGAAATAGATTCAGAATGTAAGTACATTTATTATCTTCTATATAAATAAAAATCAATGTTTGTATGTTTGTCTTCTATGCGTTCCGAAACCATTGGTCAGTTTGTGAAACTTTGGTAGGGTGTTCTGAGGAAGATTCGGGTTGTATGCGCTCGGAAACACAGACGCTGGTAGAGAGTTCCACTCTTTGGCTGTGCGCATTATAAAGGACATTTGAAAACGCTTAGTGCAAATTGGTGAAATAGCAACTAGGCAGGGATGGTAATTTGCAGTGAGTCGGGATGTCCGAAGGTGGAAGGGGACCGGTGGAATGAGGTCGTGGAGTTTCAAAATATTCTAAAGCATTTAGTATTGGCAGGATTTTCGTTTATTGTCATCTCCACATGGAATCGCTTAAAGAATCAGTCTATAATGTTCCAACTGCTGGAATACAGGCCTCCTTCCTTTGAGCGCCACGCAGGCCAAGTGCTGGTTGGCAATGTTACATGTCTTCGAATTTTGATTTCTAGGACATGCCGGTTCTCTCATGACGTTTTCCTTCACTGTTTAGAGAGCAGTGGTGATGAAATAATTTATTCGCCTGTCAGGGTTCAAACCCACGACCTACTACTCGTAAGGCGCTGCCATTGCCACTGGCTGAGCCACCACTGCTCCTCACTTGCCATAAAAAAGTATAGTATATAGTATATATTTAAGTAAAAGTATATTAAAGTATTTAGTATATATTTATTTATGTATCTATTACCGCATTATTATCTATTATAGTATATTATGTTGCACCACTGACAACCCCATTTTTTTTATATCCACGCAATCACTGTCCATTCCAAGGTTGCCTGGAAGAGATCGCAGAAAGCAATAAGGCCGCCCATTGTATGTTTTGTATTCATAATCGTATTTTTTGTTATGTATTTTCTGGTGTACGGACACCAGCAAATCAACCTACCCGAAACTGTCAAATTTTCGCAATCAACTTTGAACCTTATGCTTTAGTGATAAAGTTGAAAATCTATTAAAGAAATCTGACAGATTGTAGTAACTTGATGTGCTGGCGTCTGTACAATAAAGTATAAATAAAAAAATGTTAAAACTTAATAAGTAAGATACATACCCTCAGCAAAATCAATATCATCCTCAAGATATTCAACATCTTCATCATCAGGGTCCTCCACTGCAGCTGGAGCTTCACACTTCAGCTGCGCCTGGTATATAAGCACTGCAATAGACATTAACATCATAATCATCATCTTATTTTTAACAACCAGTTGTGCCCGCGACTTCTTTCTGCATGTCCGAAAAAATACTGGAATTCATGGGTTTTTCTTTTTGCGCGGAACCTTGTTTTTCTAAAATAAAACTAGCCTAAGTTACTCCTTATAACATCACGTATATGCCAGTGAAAGTCCTGTCAAAATCGGTCCAGCATTTTCGGAGATTAGCCGTAGCAAAGAGACAGACAAAAAAGAAGTTTTCGGTTTTAAGTACTGTAATTAGACTTTCATTTCCATTTAGTAAAAAAGCTATTATTTTTAACAGACACTTCAATTTTATTACGAATTTTACTTTGTTCTAAAAGTATCTAATAATAGAAGTATAAACAATCCCTGTTCAAGATAAATTCTTATGCAATCACTAATTAAAGTGAGCACACTGAACTGCTTCAAGAATCAACTGGACCGGACAGATCAAATATCTCCAAGCTATACAATACTCACGCATCAGCTAAATTAGCTGCTAGTGTGTCTAACCAAATAATAATAAATGAAAAACCCAGTTGCTGGGTAATACGATACCCCTTGGTAAGGCTGGTTGTCAGACTTTCGGGCTTCTGACAACCCATAACAACTGTCAAAGATCCACAAATTACAGCTGGGACCAACAGCTTAATGTGCTTTGAGGTCACCTATCCATGGACCAACCACGGCAAGCGTAGCTTAACCTGATCTATCGACCTGTGAGGCTGTTTCTTCTTCGATTCTAATCCAATCTAGTGATGCAAGATCATAGCAGTTTGCATAAGTAAACCAATGTAATCAATAGTTTCAATAATTAAATCCCGCATTGCTTGCTGGACTGAATTGAAGTGATTACATTGGTCAAATATTGACCACTGCTGTAAACCGGTAATATTTCAGCAGTGAATTGAAATTCTACTATTGTCATAAATGTGAATGTTTGTAGGTTTGGATGTTTCTTATTCATATCTGAATCACACAAAAATGGCTGAATAGATTTGGACGAAATTTGGCACACAGTTTATAACCTGGATTAACACAGGATATTTTTTATCTTGGCAAATGACATCCACACATTCAAGGCTTTGGACAAAGTTAATACTGGATAAATGGAAAACCCATTGTTCCTTTTTCTTTGTTTTTATTTTATTTTCCAACCTCAGATAACTTTATTGGGAGGAATAATTTTGAATTTTTGACAGTTCTTTCATGCAAAAACTGTCAGATGTCAATTTTATCCCACAAATAAAAATTGTCAGTAAAATTAAATTGAAAAATCAGCGCTAAATTACATTGTTTTGGTTCAAAAAGTATAGGTTTACAATAGGAAAAGTATCATCATTACTATATACTTACTCTTAGGTCTAAATTCTCCTCTGCCCATCATATCAATGAATTTCTTCTCGGAGTCCATGACTTGTTTCTTGAAGTTGCATGCATCTCGCAACCGAGTGATGCAGACCTCACAGATGAGCCGGTTTGGACCATTTGGACCTTCATTGTGTTGGGTTATCTGGAGTGGAAGACAATTAGTAGGAGTGTTTTATTTTTAGTAAAAATAATGGCCAGACATCACACAAGCCAGGGAGGTCTGGAAGGAAAAAGGGGAGGGCATTGCCCCAAAGTGGCAAACAACATAGGCAAACAAAAAAAATATTGTGGATTCATTATTTATATTGCGAAATTTAAGACGATCCACTGACCAGGAATTACACCAACCTACACCAAAAGCTTAAACATCGTACATAAAAATTAAATCTCTAAATCAATTATGACTCTCCATCAGGTAAGTGGAACCCTGGACGTAATAGATGGTACCTAGTTTAATGAATATCACAATAACATAAACTAATATCGTGATTTTTTTTTTTAAACCGGCACAATAGAATAGTCTGAACAATAAATTATAAGCATAATATTGGGATCAATACACACTGTTGCATTGAAAGGAAGAATACTTTTTAATCATAAAAAAGATAAACTCACGCTAATATCGAAGCATTCTAGCAGCATATCAGCATAAACCTCTGTTTCATTCATCCAGTTATATTCTGTGCCCAAATCCTTGTAGCATCCTTCGGAGAGACAGCACCGGCAAAGCCCGGGGCTCTCCTTCACCACAATCTCGTCGAACTCCATTATCACGATACTACACAAACATATCCACAACGAAAAACAATGAAGTTTCACGTTTTCAGTGACAAATGAGAAAAAATTACATGGCGTCAATACTGCTATAACAAAATCAATAGCGAACGGTGGCCATCTTGTTTTGGTACCAGTATTATACAGTATACCATTATACAGTAGTATTTTTTAATTGGGCAATATTCGCGTTTTGGTGTTAAGGCCGCTGTACACATTGGACCAACGTGCTGGGCGAGTGCTTAGAGCATTTAACCTATGGAGATGGCAAGCAGCGAATCCCCGAACAATTTTTTCTGCCACTTTCTGCGGGAGGCGAGGAAAACACATACAGCACACTACTTAAATTTGACAACTACACACAGATACATGCTTCCTATTGCTACAAACGCACACAAAAACAGAATAGTCACACAATAAAAAAACACAGATGTATTGACAAATTTGTACGTATCTATGCAATTGTCCTATGACAACAAACACAAAGTGCTAGTGTTGTGGCACAAGCAATGTATGAACGAATGAATAAAAGTATTTCATTGCATGAATGACCGAATAAAAAGATAATATTGTTTTATTTTCTTGTACAGACGCCAGCACATCAAGCTACTACAATCTGTCAGATTTCTTTAATAGATTGACAGTTTCGGGTAGCTTGGTGTGCTGGCGTCTGTACAAAAAATACGGGCTTTTAATGTATACGTGTCAAAAAGTAGGAAAGGGTAGAATTTAAAATAATACAATCAATCAGATAATACTTTTATTATAAATAAGCACTTTTAGACATCCGTTTTTTAAAACCATTTGAGTTGGGTGTTGTCTAGCTAAATGATGAAACAAACTAAATTATGTATTTGTATTTGAATACATGCGGGTGTGGCTTTATAGCCATAGTTAAATATATATATATTTTTTTGTTTTTTTTTGGGAAAACAAATAATTACACATTAAGAATTACAAAAAGATAGAATACAGAAATGAAACAAATGTGGAATCAACCACGTTCTCCACAGATACACAATGAGACAATTTGGTAAATTTAAGATTAACGTTGTAAACAATAAAAAAGACGGATATTAATAGTAAAGTATCAACAAAACAAATTGATTAAAGTGCCGCAAAAGTGGAACAACAACAGTGCCACATTATATGTCTGAATGATGATGACTAGACGAAATTACTGATTTTTGAAATGTACCAGTTTATTATATACATGTCGAACACATTTCTGTGGATCTACTTTTTTGGTTAAAAAGGATAAACGAACATTTGTGTACCTTTCCATAATTACATTCGCTAATTCTAAAGTATGGTTAATTAGCCCGTTATCATATGCATGATATGCAACATTAGGAAAAAGTTCTTTTCCCACAAAATGTTTCAGTGAATTTGAAACGATAAATTGAGTGGTTATTTTTGAACCGAGTTGATTTTTATCGTTCAAATTCTTACGAATCTCTTTTTCGCATATTCGGCACAAATCGATTACCGGTCGTGAAGCATATAATATCAGATACCCTCGGCTTTTTTGGTATATGAGACTTTTTTTATTGACAGGTCCTAACAGCCCTCTTATGCAAATGGCACATTTCGCTTCGCACGGGTGCAATGGAGAAACACTGATAATTTTAGAGCCATTATTTCTCGTAAAAAGTATAGGATAAAAAATGGTTATTGTGGGTTATCCCTAAGAGATAGACATATACCATCGCGGACTTTTTTGTAGACCTTTTTAAGGTGTACAATACTGTAGTACATTATTTTGATCTATCTCGACGGGTTCAGCCAGCGTTTACAATGTAAGCGCAAAAAAATGTGTTTATTTACGACATTACATTAGAAACCTCTAAAATTACCAGTGTTCCTCTACTATATTATGTATGTATTATACATATAAACCTTCCTCTTGAATCACTCTATCTATTAAAAAAAACCGCATCAAAATCCGTTGCGTAGTTTTAAAGATCTAAGCATATATAGGGACAGACAGACAGGGAAGCGACTTTGTTTTATACTATGTAGTGATAATAATCGTTTTTTATTTCAACCTGACTTGTCCAGATACATGCACAAAAAAACCGGTTACTGAACCTATTGACTAGAAAAATAATTTATTTAAACAATCATTCATTCACGTTGTCCCAGCACTATGCGAATCCCTATCCCAGTTAGCCCCTGTACTGCGTTTGCGCTACCAACGTACCACTGTATTTTTCTATGGTTATGTCAATAACGATTACTTCGACATTTTACTTAATAAAACTATTTTAATGTATAATTTATACAAGACATGTGGTAGGAAACACCATGATTTCGCAAATTTGAAATTGCAGATCGGTTTTTGCACGAGGAAACAGCACAATTAACCATTTTTTGGGAGCACTTACTTGCGACACAATACGATACATCGCCCCTTTAATCATAAAACGAAACAACTCAAAATTTACATTATTCGAGTTTTTATCATAAAGTGAATTAACTTCAAAGGGAGAACACGTACAATCCAACAGCCAACTCGATACGATGAAAATGACAGAGATAGAAGACTATCGTTCTCTTTTTGATTAACGGACTCGAACAAGTTGGTACCGGTAAAGTGATCCATTCAGTGATGCACCGACTTTCCTCAAGGTAAGTTCTCGAAAAAAAAATAAAAAAGCGGAGTAAAACCAAAAGAAATCGGTGTTTTGCTATCAGGTAATTATTTTATAAGCTTTTATTTATTCAAACAGTGAATTTATTTGAGTTATTTCTCTTTATTAGAAATGTAGACGTAATTTGTGCCTATAGTATTTTGACTTAATTCAGTTTTGTATAAATTGTATGATACCGTATTACGACACATTTCGAGTTGATGCAGTTTTATAATAAAATGCATAAGCAAATTTAAATTATATTATGTATTATTCCAGTATTGTACTATAATTTATGAAAAACTTGGTATTTTCTTGGTTTGTTCCTGTTTACTGTAAATTTGTCAGGTATCACTTTGTTTTCATTTAGAGTTATTTTACTATTTTAGTAAAATAATGAGCGCATTTAATAAATTAAAATATTAACAAGGGTATAATAATTATTTGAGAGAGAGGTGATTATGAGAGTGAAGTAGAGGACTTGGAAGGAGTTTAATAGATACCGAGTACCTACCTACTCTTTGTCCTGTTTTAGAATGTCTTCAAGGGCACGAAAAATTTTGGGTTTACTGATGGAAAAAAAAGTACCGGTTTGTGAAAACCCTTCACCGGACTTTGGGTTAGAATATGAGAAACCCAATAATAGCAATAAGGATTCCAACGACGAGGTGAGTACCTAATTAATAATTACTATTATTGCAAATTACCTACATTCAAGTTATAAAACTGCGATTTATGTCTACCTATGACTCCACTAAATAAACAGACGTATGCACACGCGCATGACTTGTGTGCGTGATGAGTTCTACGAAAGGAGATGTCCGCTTTTTGTATGGACGTCAATGATTTCAAAAGTAAGGATACGCCCATCTGAACATTTTACATAGACGTTCTTCATACAAGCAACAGTAACGCCATCTGTTATAAGTCAGACGAACTACGTGAGTGCAGCGTTGCATAGGTCGACGACGTAACCTTGTACGTGCGTACTTACCTACATGTTTTTTTTTATCACATTAAATCCTGAGTCAGTATAAGTCAGTTGCATGCCGATATCCTTTCAACTCAGAATACCAGACTCTCAAAATCCCATCTCGTTAAAATATCAGATTTCAGGCAGTCGAAATAAACATAATAATAATATTATGAGAAAAACCTAGCTAGTTTTTGCAGCAAATAGATTGCATATTGCACATTTTGCAATAAATACTGTTTGGTTTTCTTATATTACCTATTTTGTTTCATTGAAATTGTCATGACGTTGAAAAGCCTTCTCCTTAGTTTTCTACATTTTATTTATTTCATTATTAAACAAAGTGATATGATAAGTCAGAAAGGCAAACTAGAGTTACTGCACGCAGGATTCATTTCGCTGTCATCATTTCAAAATCAAACACCTGGGGCTTGTAGCTGTGAAGTGGTAGTGGCTGCTGGAATTTTACAACACAGGTCTGGCCATCGCGAAAATTCCCAAACTATTTTAGAAAAACCAACATCGTATCCTCCCATATTTGTCAATTCTATTAGCTAATGAATATAATAAAGCTTCTAAATAAATAATATCAAAACAATGTCGATATCAACGTCGCAAAAATGAGCAGAGCATACTCTTGTATTTTTATGAGGTTTGAAATAAGGCTCTTTCGTTGTTCCCTAATAATGCGACTCCAAATCTATACACGTTGAATCATTTGGAAATCTGTAATTTAAAAATTATTTGTATCGTAATGCGCTATCGCATAATGTATATTTAAACATCGTTTATATGTCTTCTCCTAATTTGGTACCAAAATTCTAAATTATTTACACTACGTTCTTAAGACAAAAATAAAACAGAAATAAAAAAATGACGTCTGTACAAGGTTACTTTGTTCACTTCGAGGAGCCATTGGCCACACAATGGCCGCCATTGTAAAATAATGATCGAATTATCTAATAATGTGTGTATTTAATAATTTAATTGCAACAAAAATAATGTAAGGTTACATTCCGATGATACGATGTCCCATGTTTCTTTTTAATCTTTGTATCGTAATTTTTGTAGCCTTTTACGACGCAACTAGGCATTTTTATGACAGGCAAATACAAGTTCTCTCTCTCGCGCGGACCACTGTCAACTGAGTCGCGTTGGCCCTAGAACCGTCATTTTAGGGCCAGCGCGTTGGTGCCATTTAGTCGCGCGGTTAGCCCGGTCCTTACGCTAGTAATATATAAGTCAATGATGGACGTTGGTTTTTTATTCGAAGAAAAATCTAACCAGCATCAAACTCGGTTCAAATAAATACGACAAAAATATGGAACTCAGAACTACTGAAATAATATTTTTAAACCCCTCCATTTAAGCGAAAAATCATAAAATAATAATTGTTGTTATTTGTAGTTGGCAACCTTAATAAATACTCCGTCACTCTGTGACAATGTCATATTTGACAGATGATTTTTCAGCTGTCACTGGCATTAGAGATGTGCCAACTCAGGATAAGACACACCTTAAGGTTACTCGGATTGAAATTCATGTGACTCGAGTTGAACTCGAGTTACGGAACTCTGGTAAATGGATGAAATTGAACGAATTATTGTTTTTCACCTCTGTTTCGCGACGATTTTTTTTTATAGATTCGCAAGTAAACGTATATTGAGACTATTTTAATTATTTAAAATACAATTTCAGTAGAATTTAAATATAAAATAAGGTTCAAATACATGCCAAACCAAAGACGTCAATCACGTACTCGCTTCTTCATTTACGGCAATCTAATTCAACTCGATAGCGGTATCTCAATCTGAGCGCAACTCGAATAATCGAGTTGGCCATACATAGCTGGCGTCACCAGCTCAAAGTATTATCGATTCTTGCCGAAAAAGATCCTTAGAAGATTAGATGTAAATATGTTTAGTCCATTTTATGAAAATCAAGAAAGATACCTTAATAAACGATTTCTCATCAGTAAAATCAGGGATTTTTTTAATTCAAGGAATTCGTTAATAACAAAAATTACCATATAAAGAGTATTCGGTATAAAACAAGACATTTATTTTCTTAATGATTTTACATTAAAAAGTTTAGAAAATAAATAATATATCTTATAGTCTCAATAGAAAACACAAATGTTGATTTTCTATGCTAAAAATTGATTTAAAAAATCGATTGTTTTCGCCCGATAAAACGATTAATTGAGGTCAGATCGCCATCCCTACCGGCTCCATGCGTCATTCGTCCGACGTCATGCTCCTACATCAAAAATTGATTGACGTTGACACTCACTGCCAGTAATGACAGTTCTCCTGTGTCAATTTTGACAAGTTTACTTTTTTTTAGGTGTGTTCATTTTATTATTCTAGATAATTAGAAGGTTTGTTCGTTTTAGATGTAAATTCTCACGAAAACAAAAAACGATTTTTCTCAAAATTGGAGGTCTTTAAAAATGTATGATATAACTAGAACGACTAGTTTTAGGGATGTCTATCCAAATATATTTAACTTACTCTGGTTGGAATTATTAAATAATAAAAAACCATTTCTGGACATGTCCTTTCTTACGAATATTCTTCGAACTCGCGGGTGGTGCACCTGCGTGGCATGGTGAGGTGGGGTGCGTTACCAGTGTGAGGTAGAGCGCAGTTAGAGATACCCACTTTTATAATAGTCTGACATCTCTGGTCAGAGTCCCAGGTCGAGACAAAAATAGTTCTGTATTAGCAGCCTGCACTCAGGACATTGTTCTTATTAATTATAAACCACATTATTTATTTCTTATTACTTATTAAATCTATTTCTTGTTCTAATATTTTAGGTACAATATGAACAAAATTTCCCTGTTGATACGGAGGATAAAACAATTACGGAATCAATAGAACACTTCGATAAAACAAATTAATTAGCTATAACAGTGAGTAGAAATTGGTGATGATTAAATTATCGAGAAACTAAATTGTTCAGTTTATTTATTCCTGGAAAAATATTTAGTAAGTCCTCAACAAAATTTTATATTTATTAATTACAGAAAGCTCAGTTTGAACAAGCCAAATCCAATAAATGTCATCTAGTGCCTTATTCTGATAGTGACATTAGCTTGTCTGACTATGAAGATAATACTACACGATACAACACAACTACTGAGGCAGAATACAAAAATGAAGAAAATACTGTTCATCAATATTCATCATCTTCAAATTCGTGTTCGAGCTCATCGTCCTCAAGTTCAGACTCGGATAGTTCGCAATCAAGTATCCCTCGGTCACCCTCAAAAACTGCTAGACACTACGTGACTGTTGATGAAACAGACGACGATAACGTTATTAAAAATACTCCTCCGCAGCAACAGTATCTTGAGAACAGAAGGAATGTAAGTTATTAACTGGTATATTTACATAAAAAGACCAAGACTTGCCGTTATTTCAATAGAAATTGTCTTACAATTAAATTTTAATGTTAATTTGTCTTTCAGGAACCAAATCGTCATCCCAGGGAGTTAAAGAATACTCAGAGTTATTATACATCTCCAGTATATACCGACGAAAGTGATATAGACCTCAGTGATACAGATCCGACATTTACAAACATGGAACCAAGAAGAAAGAGAAACTAATCTTTTGCCAGTCGAGCTCTTCTTCTACTAGTTCGTCAAATTCGCGTATGACTCCAAAAAAGGGACGCAAACGTACCAAAAACCCATCCCAATGGAAACAAAATAAAGTAAAACGTTTGCGTAATAGGGGAAAATCATATATTTCCATGTCGAAAACAGAAGAGTATTCCAGCCCGGTGTATCAAAGAACCTTGCTCAGAAAAATGCAGGCTTAAATGCACCACAAAAATAAATACAGATAGCAGATACGAACTCTTTCGGAAGTTTTGGGATTTGGGAGATTTGGCAAAACAAAGAGCGTTCATAAGTGCATCTATGATTGATGTTCAGCCTAAATACAAATACACGAACTCTAATCGACCTAGGCACAATAACAAAGCATTTCATTTTACAGTCGACAACACTATGATTAGGGTCTGCAAAACTTTTTATAAAGCCACGTTAGACATCTCGAACCGTATGATATTTACGACACAAAATAAAATAAAAGATAATGATTTTTCTCTTAAGCGAAAGCGCCAGGGTAGCCCGCGAAATTCATTTTTTTTTAGGTTTTTTGCAATTTGCTGGTCAGTATTAAGTTGTACGTTGATTAATATATGATTCGCGGCCGTAACAAATATGTATTTACAGAATTATAATCATTAAAGTCATCAACACAACTCTCTAAGACCACGTAAGTCCAAAGAATAACTGTTTCATGAAATCATCATTCTTTGAAAATCCTATACATATACACCCGACCAGTACATACCTCTTATAAAAAATGCAAAAAATCGAAACCTCCATTGATGGTGCATGAACTGGATTACGAATCATTTTATGATTTTAAAACTTTACAAGAAGAATGGGGGTATAATTTAACAACGAATAGCGATGGACAGAATGTCAACTGGAATGATATAAAAAATTTAAAATTTAGCAAAAAAACGCTACCGTATTTTTCTATAAAACGTCTTATAAGCAAGTAAACTACCAGGAAGTTGATGTTATAAATAAAAGAAAAAAAAATGAAAGCACTAACAGAAATATCACTACAGCGAGCCTATTCCACGAAACAGGAGATTAGTGCGAATAAAAAAAAAGATTTAAAAGAGCTTATAGCAAAAGCTCTGATCCCTTCTTTTTATGCAGGATTTTATAATACGATATTTTAAGTTTATAATTATTTTGATTAAGTTTGATCTCACTTTTAGTTGATTTTTTGTGATAATAAAACCAAAAGAATTAGTTAAGTCTGATTACTAGAATACACTTTTATTCGTTTTTAATAAATATAGAAGAACATTTTTATATAGAGTTTTGTTTGATTTTGACTTATAACTTAAGACTTTTGTTATTTTGTGTTTTTTTTACAATAAGTAGTTACAACAATTTCACATTTTTTTATAATAAATTTAGATAAGAAGAAGAAACACGTCTTTTTTTAATAATAAATACATAAATTTTATTTGTGAATTTAAATTAACATAGAAACAATAAGGAATGTTTCTCTGACAGTTAATGCTTCTTAGTTTAACAATGCACTAAATCAAAATACTTCGTCTACTTGCAAGATGATTTTAATGTAAAACTGCAACACTTTGAGTTACTTCGTCTATATAATAATTATTTGTCGACATATTTTATTGAAAAGTGAATTAACTACGAACTTATTTTTGAATTCTTGATTTAAGTGTCTTCCTGATAAAAATGTTTTTTTGTTTTTTGATAATCATGAAGTTTATTAGTTAAGCTAACTATATCTACTTTTGAAACTGACCTAAACCATTTCTTTATTTTTTATGATTAATTAAAGCCATGATTTTAAACATGTGAAACTTTAAATGCGTTTTCCCAAAAAACTTCAATTTTGAGTTATTTCGTTTTATGATTAAAGGGGCGACATAATGGCGGCGGTCGGCGAATGAACTAGTTTTATGTAACGTGCATGGTCATATGGCCAACCGACTTTGGCAGAGGGGTTCGTTCAGCTATGCCGTCTCCATACGTTGTTGTTGTTGTTGTTTGCTGCATGGTGTTGTTGTTGTTTGCTGCATGGTTATACAGGAAGCCGACCCCAATGTATTTGGGAAAAGGCTAGGCAGATGACGATGATGATGATACTATTTGATTTACATAATAATTAATTTATGCCGTAATCTGCGTGTTGTGAAGTCTTCATAAACGTCTTCTATTCTATTATTTTTATCTCATCATCTGCCTAGCCTTTTCCTAACTATAAATACCTAAATATTTTCCTACTTATAAACTAATATCCGTATTAGCTAATACTAGATAATGCGTCAGAAACAAGTGACCAAATGTGTATAAACTATTTTCATTGCTTGCTGACTTGGTAACCAACTCGTGCAGCTTTCATTCGAAGCCCGACGTTTATAACTATGTCTTTACATTACACACATTACTCACGCACAACGAAAAGCAAGCAGCCAGGTTCTATTCATACAATACAATATTCATCTCGCTCATTTCATGAACCGTGATAGCTAGTCAGTGGAAATTTTCACAGTTGATGTATTTTTGTCGCCGCTATAACAACAAATACTAAAAACAGAATAAAATAAATATTTAAGGGGTCTCACATACAACAAACGTGTTTTTTCGGTGTTTTTGCCTAGTGGTACGGAACCCTTCGTGCGCGAGACCGACTCGCACTTGGCCAGTTTATTATGATACCTGTATTACGAATATATTATTAGTCACACTTCTACTAAAAGATTAGTTTTGTTTTTATTACATATTTGTACATACCTCTGGCAACACCGGGAGATAAAAAAAACAAAAATTTCTGCTCACTGCTGTCAAAATTCAGGATTTCTCGTTTACATTTTACATTTTCTCTGAGTTTTTCACAAAATACCTCAAAAATTGTTTGTTGGAATGTGAAGAAAACCAAAACAATGGAAGTGGTCGGTGTCTGCCGCTGCTGCCTCACCCATGGTCTAAATAAGGACGTAAATTCAAGTTACCTATGGCTTGACAAAAAAGAGAACTACGCTCAAATGTTGAAGGAATGCTTCAATATCATCGTAAGTTAATATTATAAACTGTAGATACATGCACCCAAAAAGTTCTAAAACCTAATAAACACCTGATAAACACGATTTAGCCCCACAAAATCGTTTTAGCAATTGGGGTCAATTTCGGTGATAAGATCCCTGTTCGTCGAGTAGAATACCGGTCGTGATAATAATAATTATGACTGCTCGTGTCCACCAAGAATCGAGATAGTTTCTAATTATATAAGAATTAACTATAAGAAACATATTGGAGTAAAATCTTTATAGGTAATAGTATCAATAATAATATTACCAATGTCAAGGACAAATATTTTTTACTAGCAGCGTCCTGCGGATTCATTCGCCTAAGTCTCGATCTGGTGGTAATATTAAAATAAAATATCCTATCTGTTAACATATAAACTATCTGTGTGCCAAACTTTGACCCACATTTAAATGAGTTTTTGGCGGGATTTCTTCGAGTGAAGTCTATTTGGCTGTTTTAATTCGAATAATTGATTCCTAGTGGATATTGTGATCTAAAATTGGTGTAGTTTTGTAACTCAAGTGTCTGCGCAACTGGACAATATGTGTAATCATTGAAACAGACACGATCCCGGTAAAATGGAGCTGAGAATTGTTTTGTAGTTTTGGCTACCTCAGCGAAGTTTACCGGGAAACTTGATTCGATACATTTGCTGCCAAATACTCCTAATACATTAGAATGTGTACACCCATATTCTAATGTCATGTTAGACTCAAGATATAAATAAAATGAAACAAAGACGTGGCTAGCTAAAAGGTCTTAGCAACCAGGCCATAAAACTATTATTAAAAAAAAAAAACCCACATTTAAATGTTTTAGCATGATTGAGTAACAAACACACTTTACAACTGACAGTAAATTGTCAATGTCAACCATCACAATCTGAAATCGCCAATCCAATTAGCAAGCGTGGTGATCAATGCCCGTGCCTTCTCCATATGAGAAGAGTACTCAACAGTGGGACAGCAATGGGCTGGTATTATTGTTAGTATTGTATTAGTGCTCTTTCTGTTCGGTTCCCACTGCAAATATAGCATAACCAGCCTATACTATATATCGTCGTTGCGCATGCAAAAGTCGCTATGTGTTTTTAGTGAACTCATTTTACCTATATGAATTATAACAATTAGCGTGTTTATACGGAACTTTCAATGTATGAATATCAAATAGCTACATTCCTTAACTCTTTAAATATTGCACTTATCACATAGCTGTTTATACAGTATGTGTGTATTGAAATTACGATTAAAACTGCATAGAGAACCGATAATAACTAAATAACACATAGCGGCTTTTGCACGCGCATCGACGATAACCACTGCTGGAATACAGGCCTCCTCTCTGTGAGACTCATTTCAATATAATATCATCATCTGCCCAGCCTTTTCCGAACTATGTTGGGGTCAGCTTCCAGTCTAACCGGATACAAAATTTTTTAACACTAAGCAATTGATTTCTCCATCCTAGAGGGATACGGCACTGTTTCTCTTTACTACAGGCTATTATGTAGCCTATCTAAGAGGATAGTACCCCAACCATTTTTGTTGCATACCAGTGTTCAATTGTAGTGCAACTGTTTTTAATGTATTTACTGCAACACCTTTTATGCAATAAAGTTTTATTATTATTATACAGCAGAATACCAGTATTTTACATGGAGCGTCTGCTTGTCTGACCTCCACAACCCAGTTACTGGGTAATGTGATACCCCTTGGTAAGACTGGTTGTCAGAATTTCGGGCTTGTGACTACCCGTAATGATTGTCAAAGATCCACGAATGACAGCCGGGACCAATGGCTTAATGAGCTTTCCGAGGCACGGGTGCTCTCGGTATGTAAAGATGGTCACCCATCCACAGCCCAACCGCGGCAAGCGTAGCTTAACCAGATCTATCGACCTGTGCGGCTGTTATTATTTAGCCATTTGCCCCTTTAATATAATGTAATTTCATCAGACTCTTAATAATTGTACATTTAAATTGTTTGCAGCTAAAACCATTGGATGAGGTACCTGTTGGTATCTGTGACACATGCATCAAGAGTCTTCGCGGTTCATTCACCTTCAGGCAACAAGTGCTGAGAGCTGACGAGGAATTCTTTAAGAAAATACAATGTATTGAAAAAAGTAATGACTCATAAAGTATTTTATTTTCTAGCCTCCTCATTAATAACCTTTTTGTAAATCTAAATCTATTTCTGAGTTCAGCAATAGTGGCCTAGTTGTAACGGCAAAAACTTATAAGTTACAGAGGTATGAGGAATAGGGTGTAAACACTCATACTCTATAGAAAAGGGACGATCCTCCGACCAGACGAGTGTTGCGTCTGGCAGGCAACTGCCCGATGATTCATGTCGGGCCGTTGTATCTATGCTAGTTGCGCGGTAAACTCTGCTTGCGAGATGCAGGATTTTGCGTGACGTCAGTATGACGCGTTGCTCGCATGTGGCGTTGTAGATACCGCTACAAGTTGTAGGTCATAGATTTGAACCCAGAGACGCGCTTTACTTTGTGTAAATTATTTCATCACCACTGTTCTCAAAACAGTGAAGTGAACAGTGAGGAAACCAGCATGTTCTAGAACCAATAATTCGAAGACATGTGACGTTTACCAACTCCCACTGGACCAGCATGGTGTTTTACGGCCCACTTGCTCTCACTGAGAGAAGGCCTGTGTCCCAGCAGTGTGAACATTATTCTCTGATAATACTAAATCTAAGTTAAGTGACACACAAACATTCCAGAATAAATTTTCAACATGATGGTGTAAACTGCATCAAAATTAATTGTGGACACGAAAATTGACATTGCTACTTTGTTACAGTACCCGGCGATAAATATTGCACATCGACCTTTACCTTTTTTGTATTTTATACAAAGAATTTATAAAAAATATGAAAAATTTTATACAAAGAATTAATAAAAATTTTATAAAAAATATGAATAAAAATAATTATCAAAATAAGCAAATCATAATTGTTTTAACAGCTCCTAATAGATACCGGACTGTTTGTATTTCATGCGACAGAGATAACGCTCTACGAAGCCGAAATTAGCCGATTGTCTCTTTCCAAAGGTCGATGTGCAATATTTATCGCCGGGTACTGTACTATTGACTATTAACTTACATAACTTGATCAGCCTATAATTTTCCCACTGCAGGGACAGACAGGTCTCCTCACGTTTAGAGGGAGTGGGCATAATCCACCACGCGGGCCCAGTGCGGGTTGGTGGATGAAAATTGTGGAAGCGTAATAAACAAACTAACTTTCTCATTTACATTTATAGTTGGCTCGAAAAGTATTTACTTGTATGATATCTAATATCATAGTATTTGCTTCCAGATGAATTAAAGAAAATTGAAATTAAAGTTGAGCCAAAACATGACAGCGGAGATGATTCTGATGACTACTATCTGATTGATTCAGGTGAGTTCAGCGTCCTTAGGCCCAAGGACAGTCCAAATTGCTTATAACATATTGTTCATGAAGTTTCTTTGAAGCCCGAAATTCTGACAACCAGTTAACAAGGGGTGTCATTTTCCAGTTACTGGGTTGTGGAGGTCAGATGGCAGTTGCATAGTTTAGGAGAACAACGCGGTCATACAGACAGACACGAAAAGCAACTTTTTATATACATGATATATTTTTTATTTTACTGTTTTTATATAGTTAATTATTTATGTATGTACATAATGTATGACAATGTGTATGATGTATTCTATATACATCACGTCTGCGGAGTTTTGCTAGCTAATTTTATAAATGATCACAAACAGTACCGTCGCTCACAATTGAAATAAGAAAATCACATTTTTTTTAATGTTGCCCCACTAGGAATTACTCCTGTATCGTGGGTGCGTTTACAAACATTTAAATTCACATACACAAACAGCCAGACCCGGAACAACTACCTGTAGGCAATACAAATATTTGTTCCATGCGGGAATCGAACCCGCGACACGCAGCGCAGCAGTCGATCGCTCAGCCACTGCGCCAACCATGTCGTACAAATTTGATGATGATTTTTTTTGACCATATAAAACTAATTAGTTTTCAAACCAAAGATCGCGTTTATGACGATCCTTTCAATCAATCTGCCTGTGTTTTTCCAACTTTGTTGTGGTCGGTTTCCTGTCCAACCGGATGCAACTGAATACCTGTATTTTACATGGAGCGACTGACTATCTGACCTCCACCTGTCCGCATGGTTAACCCCTTTGATAAGACTGGTTGTCAGACTTTTGAGCTACTGAGTACCCGTAACGACTGTTAAAAATCTACGAATGACAACCGGGATTAACGGCTTAACGTGCTTTCTGAGGCACGGAGGGTTCTCGATATGTAATGGATGGTCATGAGTCCCTATCAATTTCGCGGTCTAAAAACTTAACTTTTGATCGACACGTGCGGCTGTTATTGTTTACCCCTCCGCTCCTTTATCAATCTGATTATTTTGTCTCCAGCCAGTATCACCTCCCAAGAAAAGGTCAAAAGCGAGAAGGTAGTTTCCGTGAAAAAGAATGACCCAAAGCGTACAAAATCCAGGCCAAAGTCCAGTGCCCAGCCGAAACGCAGTAATGCGAAGAAGACAGCGCCCACTGACGGCGCGTGGAAGAACGACAAGATTAAATCGCTCGTGTCCCGGCTTGCCACTTCTATCAGTAAGTATATCTGTTTTATTATTTTCCGTGGGGAAATCCTCATGGATACCCTCTGTCTGGGGAGAACGGAGGTTTGTGTTGGACTCCTACCGATTAAAACCCTACAGAACCTTCTACTGCCATGAGTCGGGGGCTCGATAGATACATGTACATTCGGCGAACATGTACATTCGGCGAACATGTACATGTTCCTTCGATTGGGCCCCATCATCAAGTGCGGCCGATTCCATGACCGCAAGTCCTCCTACACTGGCGCGCACAGATTACAGCGTTCCACCTCTTTGGAACTGACGAGACAGGTGGCCGGAGATCGTTAAGCGCCCTTGGACGCCCGGTTGCTCGTCTGATGCGGGGGAGTGAGAACTATGCTCTCTCTCCCTCTCCGCCGCCTTTGCATGCATCACTTCCTCGCTAAAAAGAGGCGACAGCATCCCACGCTATTTCGCTTCCGACCATGGTCAGAAATAGGCCAAAAGCGAGATCAATAAGTTTGTCTTAACCCGAGATACGCAATGGCGATATTTTATTGCGACGATTCTTCATCTTGCACTGGATTTTTCAACTCACGTCCAACAGAGTGCATTCCAGCTCGTTAAAAAAGTACACTTTTGGATTTTTAACTCTAACCGCTAAGCACTGCAATGAAAATCCAGTGCGCGACAACGCACCACGTTAACAAATCGCCCGTGGGTTTAGTTACCGTCAAAATTTATGGTGACACGCTGCGCAGTATCGCAACCCCCACCCCCCCGCTGACCCATGAATTTGTTACTGCGTAGCGACTCGCCTTATGTTCCGAGCCGCCATAAAGTTTGAATCGGACTGGCCGAGGGCTTATTACGCAGTTCCTTAAAATTATTATTTCTCTTTATAGAAGACTGCGAAATGCCAGACATCAAACCAGTAAAAAAGACTGAAATTAAACCTAAAAAAACAAGACTAAAACTGACCGCCCCGCCTAGCGACTCAAAAATAAGCTTACTATGGTCAGGACAACCGCACCAGGAGAAAATGAAACACAAAGAGAACCTTCAGGCTATACTGAAGCACTCTAACGCCACCCCTTTTACGAATAAAACGTTTTTAGGTTACTCCTGTGGGTATTGTGATCTGATCTATCCAGATCCGGCAGATTTGAGGCAACATACAGAGAAGGAACATTTGAAAGAACGCCTTCATTTCAAACATCATTTCGATATGTCAGAATATAATGTCAAAGTTGACATTGCTGATTTAATCTGCAAGTTGTGCAGCGAGAAAATGGACAGTCTAGGCATTTTAAAGGATCATTTAGTCAAAAAGCATGGAATAACAATCCATACCGATATCAAAGATCATATACAACAGTTTAAGTTGAAAAAAGGTGAAGTATATGACTGTGCAATGTGTTCCTCTACGTATGAGACTTTTAAGATGCTTAAACAGCATATGAACAAGCATTATAGTAACTATACATGCTCTAAATGTGATTCTGCATTCGCTACTAAGCGGTCTTTGAACGCTCATCGCACTACTCACCAAGAAGGAAGTTTCAAATGTGATCACTGTGAAAAAGTCTTTGCAAGCCGTACCAAAAAGCATTACCATGAGAAGATGAAGCACTTAGGAGCGAGAAACATTTCAAACTGTCCGTATTGCAACGTTCCGTTCCGCAGTTACTATCAGCGGAACCAACATTTAGTGAAAGTGCATAACACTGAGGCTCAGTACAAATGTAATGTATGCAATAAGTCCTATATTTTAAAGAGTTTATTAATGTATCATATTAAAAAAAGTCATTTAATGGAACGGAACTGTCAGTGCACAGAGTGTGGGTACCGTTTCTTTAGCAAAAAAGCGTTGAAAGCACATATGGTAAAACATACAGGGGAGAGGAATTATTCTTGTGAGGTTTGCCATAAATCGTACGCAAGGAAATATACTTTAAGGGAACATATGCGTATACATAATAACGATAGGAGATTCAAGTGTGAAGTTTGCAGCATGACTTTTGTTCAGAAGTGTAGCTTGAAAAGTCATTTGTTATCCAATCATGGGATTAGTTTGGCTGCCTGTGAGATTATGCAGAAGACGGAAAACTAGGATTTAATTACCTTCCATCGTTTTTTTTTCTGGGGGTAGTCTTCAAAAGTTCAAAAGGCGCCCGGGCTTTGGGGATAGGACCAGGCAATGTGGGATTTTGGTCTCCATCTGCACATGGAATGGGGCACCGGTACCTCTCAGAAGACCGATATGAAACCCCCTCTGTGCAACGCCTGTTGGGGCACATCCCTGGGGAGAACTTGCATGTCCTAGAACTAGAAATTCGAAGACACGTAACATCCGCTAACACGCAATGTGCCCGCGTGGACTACGGTCCACTTCTCACAGACAGAAGGTCGTGTCCCAGCAGTGGGAAGAAGTTATTAATGGGGGGAGAAGGGGGGAGGGGTGTTATTACTTATTTACGTGATGTCCGCTTGCAATAAATTATGTTTATTTTATTAATGTTCCTAGGACATGCAAATCTTAGAGAATAATCGCTAAGATGCAAATAAACACTATAATATGCGATTCGATCCGCCCCAATACAGATAATATTGCTAGAAAGGGGATGAATACTGAGATGACTGAGAGATGTATGGACTAGGGATGTTACGGAGCTTCGGTTCCGATTCCGAAAAGTCGGAACTTCCGATTAATTTTACACCTCCGATTCCGATTTCGGTTTCGATAATTTTGAATCGGAGTTAGACCGAAGTTCGAAACGCAGCGATACACGTGACTAGAGCGCATACAAACAAGTTTTAACGTGTCGCCAGAGTAATGATTATTTATTTTATACACGCTCGCGCTCGAAGTCTCAGTTTATTGTTTTGTTTGTGGATGTTAGAAGAAAGTAGAAGAAAGATGTTTTAAAGGAAGGCGCTTTAACACACCTTTCTTCTACTACCGCCCCGGTTCCGGTTCCGATTCCGGTTCCGATTCCGATTAATCAAATTTAACACCTCCGATTCCGGTTCCGGTTCCGGTAAAACGACTTCCGTAACATCTCTAGTATGGACGAAGAAGCCATGCTGCGCCGACCACTATTAAATTGGGACAAGCCTAGGTTATCACGGGCGTTTTTCCCGCGGCAATTTTTTGCGCACTTGATTTTCGACACTGCTCTGCGCCGAGAGTTGAAAATCCAACGTTGCCTTTTTTTGGCGCGCTGAGATGCGCTTTGATGGATTCTCAGTGCTCGGCTCAACACAGAAAGTTGGAAATCCAGTGCGCGATTAAATCCCGCCGCGATATTTTAACGTCCGCGAAAACTTGGGCAAGCTAATGTTTTCTCAATATAAAAAAAAATATGTTATGAAATGACGTAATGAAAACAGGGTGCCTAAAATGGCCATTTTGGGAGAATCATAAAATGATAACATTATGAATCATAATGTGGCGAAGGCACTCCGTGTTTTTTTATTTTTTCGCTGCACTACGTGTAGATCAAAGACATTGGATTTGGATTGGATTGATTGGTATTTTAGCACAGACAAAAAAAAAATACTGAAAATACTTCGCCAATGGGATTTGATACGATTAACTTAACAGTTAACTGTCCATTATGATTCATAATGTTATCCTTTTATGATTCTGCCAAAGTGGCCTTTTTAGATCCTCTAATTTAAGTTAAGGTCTGTGATATACTATTGTAATAATACTAATAATTAGTATTATTAAGAAATACAGCATAATTATTATGCTGTATTTCTTACGGTCCGTGCAGACCGAGAGAACCGTACAGGGTTTTCTGATCACATTGAATAAAACACTTTTTTGATAGTGTCGTAAGGTTCAAAGTTCTACGAACATTGACGCTATCAAACGGCTCTTCGGATGTGCAAGCAGCAGGGTTTTCACCTTAAGTCACTAAGAATAAAGTTCATTATTGAATGTCTGCAAATTTTTTCGGTCTGCGCTGTGGGCTTCATTTGTTGTTTTTTTTTAATTTGGAAGTACATTAGATAAAGTAATAATGGTTATTTGTTATTTAAATGTTATAATAGTTGCTTTTATATGTATACAACTAGCGGCGCGCCCCAGCTTCGCTCGGGTGCAATTTTTTTTTCGAATTTTCGAAATTTTATTTCATACAAACCTTGTCCTGGCAAAACACAAAAAAAGAATTATCCAATTTGGTGCAGTTATTCGGAAGTTGTGCGCGTACAGACACGGACGGACGGCGACAGACGGCGCTGATTAATTTCACAGGTCTAAACTAAAATTTATCTTCTGTCCTTTTCTTAATGAAATGGAAAGAAAAAGATGCACTGAACTTAAATTTATTTTAGTTTGTGAAAAATAGAATCGGCACCAGTAGCTATAGTGACTAAAACTATTGCATATATTTAATTGAAATTTTTTATGCAGACTAGGAACGTCTTACTCGTTACTTAGACGAAATTTAGTTTGTTTTAGCCTACATGTTGTTAATTGTTTTTGTTATAAAAGCAAAAAACGGGACTTAATTTTGTCGTTTAGAAATCAGCCTATAGGTACGGACGCCAGCACATCAACCTACCACAATCTGTCAGATTTCTTTAATAGATTTTCAACTTTATATCTAAAGCTTAAGGTTCAAAGTTGATTGGGAAAATCTGACAGTTAGCTTGATGTGCTGGCGTCTGTACATTCCGTTTATCCTACTAGGCCCTAGGGTGGATTCTCGGACATGCGTTCTGCGGATCCACCTTAGGGTGGATTTTTTGTGATGGATAAACGGAATAAGCCATTTTTTTATGGGAATAAAAATGTAAATAAATAATATATATGAAATTAAACGATAATAGGTACGCTGTGTTATTTAATATGTGTATAATTAATAATAATTGCATTTTACTGTTAAGGTTAAAATAATGTACATTTGTATCATATTTATTGATTTTATTGTCGTCAATATGTTGTAGTAAATCATAAATGTAAAAATAAATGTTTATCAATTTATTTATTGTTTTTTTTTTCATTCACTTCGGTATTTATGTTCTGTGGGTGCCATCCGCTCTCCACAGTCCACACCGTCCAACTCGACCGAGTAGCACGTTTGTATGTAGTTATTACGTTTAGTGTGATCGAAGCTCAAGAGCAACGTCGTAATAGCCGTCAAATATCTTGGAATATGCGCGTGGTGGATTATTTTTTTTTTATAATTTGTTTATTCCACTTCAAGACACAAAAATCAGTGTGGCCCTGGCTCTTGTACTAGGAGGTCCTGTATCACAAGAGCCAGACCTCTCAATTTACAGAGAACGTAATATACAAAGTTGATACGACAGAGGGGCTTTTCTTTAAACTGCCTATACTAGATACCATTTTCAAGCTCTGTACCAAAAATCAATTAAATAGGAGCAGTAGTTTAGTCACAAATGATTTTTGAAGTTTTTGCTACGTTTGAACACGATGTATATTTCCTAACAGCTGATTATCTCATACGCATAGGTCATGCACCTTAAAACGATAATCTGAGTATAAGATACATTGTTGCCGCACAAGTACAACCAAATATTTCACGAAGCAATAAATACACACACACTTGCACTTTCACTATGAGAGTGACAATCATAGCAAAACCCCCGCGCCTTTTTCCCGCGCGTAAAAGGAATAGAAATAGGTCAGTATGTTGCTATTGCATTCTAGATCCTTGGGAATTTGCTAAAAAACTTTCTTTCAGTGGACAGTGCGCAAGCGTCATCCATTCGGGACGTACGTTACGTAATACGGGAGCCCCCCGCCGCCGCGCCTTTATGTTTTGTCGAACTCGCTGACAATAATTGTGATTTTGTTTTGTTATTGTGATAGACACTAAATAAGTTTAACTTGGGAATATTATTATTTAGTGTTAGTGTTTTTTTGTGTTTGACTGTTTTTATTGTGATAGGATACGTAATTAAACGTTGGTTGTGTGTGTGTGTAATCATTAAAGTGTTCAGCAATGCCTCGTGTAACTTACACGGCGTCAGAATACACTTACATGATTTTAATTTACGGTGAATGCCGTGGAAACGCAGATTTAGCTCTGCGAACATACCGAGAAAGGTATGGTGACCGGCGCAATAGCCCTAGGAACGCCGCGCGCCGGCACCATACAATTGGCAGTACAAAGATTACGGGAATTAAAGTGCTTAGCGACGGACAGTGATTTAATAAATAACAATATTCTCCGTCGGTATAATTTGTGCATTAATATGAATCGAGGACACATCGAGAATTTAAAAATTTTGTGTTTTTGTGTGTGCGCGTACTTAACAACCAGCCGGGCGCGGACGGCGCGAGCGGTCTAAACCGCCCGCCCCCCGCGCCCCCGCCAAGAGAGATAACACACACGCACACGCGCTCCTGCGCGACTTTGTTACCTAGGCATCTAACTAAGGTCAGTCAAATTTATTTATAAAGGGTGGTTGCGTTTCACTCTGACTTTAAGCTATTTAGTTTGTTTGAAAAAAAAAAAATCTCATTTTTGGCGCTTTCTATTTTTGTACTGTATCGAATTAATACTATACACGTATAGTATACGTAGTGTAATTTAATGCCCCTCTGTCATATCAACTCTGTAGAAGCGCGATAGACAAAAATGAGATGCGATATAGTTATAGCATGCATTAGGAGGTAAGTTTTCAGATATACAAGACCACTCCCTCTAAAAAAAGAAGAGGCTGGTGTCCCAGCAGTGAGAACATTAAAGGCGGATTATGTATGCTCGAAAAATTATTTAAATACGGTGTCTTTTGAGGTCAAGGAATAAATAAACATGGGGCGCTGGGACGAGTTTCCAGACAGCGGTGGTATTCTGTAAAAATCTCACCGTGAAATTAGGTGAAGTGAGCGTGGAGTGAGCTGTTAATAGTGTCAATTCCTAACAAAAACAAACTTTTTTTCTAATGATTATGATACAGTAAACAAAATAAGAAAAATATATGATATTCTTCAGGATATATGCTAGGTAGATAGTGTGTTGAAAACATAATACAACTAATTTGATACGATAGAAAAAATCATGAAGATACCTCTAAAAACTTTCTTTTTACAATAAAAACCATACTAATATACATACCTACAATTATTCTGATTTTTTGTCAGATTATTCTACAAGCAACATACTAAAGCACTAGTGTTTTAATTTTATAGTCCAAACAATAGATTTTTTGTAAATTAGATAATTGCTTCATATTTTGCAATAAATTACCAGCGTTGTGTCATCGCACTTCTCTTTCTTTTCTATGCAGTCCGACAGTGACCGCGCTTTAGCTCATGTTAGTCCCCTTATGACAAGAAATTACACGCGGGCGGAAGCTGGCGGGTAAATGAAAAAAAACATGTAAGTATGCACTTTTAATTTAATTAACAAAATAATTTATTAACCTGTACACGTTATAATAATTAAATATAGACCCCCTTACTAATAAACTTATTACATCAGATGAATAGTTAGAATGGTTTTCCACCAGGCATAAGCGAGGATACGTAGCGAGGAACGTGTGTAAAACTAACCAATACCAACGCTAACTCAGTTCCAGCTATAAAAATGAAGCGATGTTATTGGCTGATTTCACACACATCCCTCGCTACGCATCCTCGGTCATCTCTGGTGGAAACGCAGCCTTACACACCGGTTTCTCTCTTTCAGTCGTCAGTAATTTGCCTTTCGAAAGAAGAAGACAAAGCGTTGTATAACTATACAGATGCTATACAACGTTTATTAGTAAGGGGCTAAAGGCGTAGCCTTTGTCTGGAAGAACAAATGAATAAAATTCTTAAATTTTATAAATTTAAAATGATCTTATATACACATAACATAACGCCTGTAATTCCCAAAGGTTTGGCAGAGATATACACACAGCAACACATTATTAATCTATACATTTCCAATTTTAGCTGATCTCGCATTATACAGGTTTTTCGCATGGACGCCAGCACATCAAGCTACTCGAAATTGTCAAATTTTCCCAATCAACTTTGAACCTTATGCTTTAGCTATAAAGTTGAAAATGTATGAAAGAAATTTGACAAATTATAGTAGCTTGACCCATTATGACACGATTGAAGTTGCTGGGGAAAACTAGATGAAGACTGCCGAAGACAGGGACAAGGCATTTATTTAATCTCGGCGGAAGATCGGCGCCTGCGACCATTTACTAGTCACGGCCATGGTCACGGCAATGCCACAGACACACTAGAGTGCCTCTGACACTCAAGGCATAGACCAGTAATGAGTTTACGTCTGGCGCAGATTAAAAATTATTTATTTTATATTTTATTATTTGCTATTATTTACTAATTATTTATTTATTCCTGTAACTGCCCGTGACATCACAGCGGGCCCTATCAGAATACCAGCGCTGCAATATTTATTTTTTAAATGTCGTAGCATCATGCTGAGATAGAAGCCTTTTGGCCTCGTATAGGACTTTCTGTTTCATTTTCCTTTTGTTACTTTTTTTATATAACTTGGTTTTCTATTTTTTGCTGTATTTAGTTTAGTTTGTGATCTTCCTGTACGAGACGCAATAAATACTATTTCTTTCTTTCTTCTTTACCCAAAAAATGGGGCCCGTCCCACTCCCTCTCACAGAGGGGCCTGCACCCAGCAGTGAAGAGAACATTATAGGCTAATTATGCTCTGTAGAAAGTAGGTGACACGAGGTTAGGGACTACAAATCTCTCTTCTTCCGTTCTCATACTCCGCTAATGTAACCCCATGGTTTGAAAGCATATGACTTTTTAAACTACACTTCTGCACAAACGCTAACGCACACACACCACACTTGAATCTCCTGTCATTATTATGAATCCTCATATGTTCTCTTAACGTCTTTTTTCTCGCGTAAGCCTTACTGCAAACGGTACACTTGAAGACCCTTTCGCCATTGTGCTTTATCATATGCTCGTCTAACGACTGCTTTATAAAGAACCCCTGTCCACACTCCTGGCAGATATGATTTCGTTCCATTAGGTGAACTTTTTTTATATGTGACGTCAATTTTGATTTGAGGATAAAGGATTTGTCGCAGATGTTGCACTTGTATGTTGCTGCAGAAATGTTGTGTTCGACAGCCATGTGGCGGTTTCTTCTATAGTAACTTGTGAAGGATTCCTCGCAGTGCGGGCAATTTGTTGTGTATCTTGCATTAGGATTATGAGTATACTTCTCATGACACAGCTTCCTGACTCGAGTACTGAACATTTTGTCACAGAACGAACAGTTGAAATTCCCTACTTCATGAGTACGTTGATGATTTCTTAATTTATGTTGGTTTATGAAGCCTAAGTCACATATTTCGCAGATATAGTTCCTGTAGTGTCCATTCATGTGTTGCAGCAACATTTTAAATGTTTCAAAAGTGGAGTTGCAGAGTGCACAGTTTAAAATTTCGCCGTCAGTTAGCTTGAATTCTAGGACATAGTCGTTCACATCGGGATAAAATTTGACGTCATGTTGCATAGTCAAATGGTTTTTTAAATTGGTTATGGTGTCTGCGCTTACGTTGCATAGATTGCATCGTAAGTCTGTGATGTCCATTTTGAGAGATAGGTTGTTCTTGTCCATTCGTTTGGCCTCTATAAGGTTGTCCTGGCCATGTTCTTCGCGTATGTGTGTGCGTAGGTGAGGTAGGTCTCTGTACGTCGTCTTGCAGTAGGCGCAGAGGATTCCTAGAAACAAGAGAGAGAACGGTAAGGGCTATGAGAAAGAAAAATCTATTCTGCGTTCGAAATTTAGGAAGTTTGGAAAAATAACTGCAATACCATATACCATAAGGTTCATTTTGTGTTACAACTTAACAAATTTTAAAAAGTACCGAGTTTTTGTAAAATGAATTTAATATACACGAACATAAAGTGAATATTTGTTTCAGTGGAAATAACATCAATGGAAAACAAGGATTTTAATAGGCTAATGTTTTTCTGTTGAAAGAATCTTAGCAAAGTGCAATATATTCGCGAAATCAAAATCACTACACCATTATTTGCCAAATTAATTCAAAAAACCCTCACAAAACCTACTCATCGTGCAGTCTTGCGCGGTTATCAGTCTATCCCTCCGCAACCCAGTTACTGGGTACCCGATACCCCTTGGTAAGACTGGTTGTCACACTTTCGGGCTTCTGACCACTCGTAACGACTGTCAAAAGATCCACAAATGGCAGCCGAGACCAACGGCTTAACGTGCTTTCGCGTGGGTCTTGGTTTATAAAGATAGTCACCCATCCAAGGACCAACCACGGTAAGCGCAGCTTAACCTGATCGATCGAAGCGTGCGGCTGTTATTACTTAACCAAAACCCCCTCATATATATTATTACCAGAGATCGGAATTGGGTGTGTTAAAATACCAAGTTTGCAGCGAGACATAACATAGGGCTGTTACAACCACTTAAGTTAACCGGTTTTGGATTTTACCGGTTTAGTTTCGGTTTTTTTGTTGTACATGTTCGTTACCTTTGAAATACCGAACTATAAACATTTACAAGCTGCTAATACAGTTCTAAATTAATTTTTGTTTTGTACTTTTCCGGTTAAAATTCGGTTTTTTTTTTAAAAAAAACCTAAAGCTGTATTACAGCTTGCAGATGTGTAAAATTCGGTGTTTCAGACGTACAGAACAAGTAGAACTAAAAAACCGAATTTGAGCCGGAAAAGTTCAAAACAAAAACTAATTTAAAACTGTATTAGCAGCTTGCTAATGTTTATAGTTCGGTTTTTCAAAGGTAAAGAACATGTCAAACAAAAAACCGAATCTAAACCGGTAAAATTCAAAACCGGTTAACTTAAGTGGTTGTAACAGCTCTATGTTATGTCTCGCTGCAAACTTTAGGTATTTTCACACACCTAATTCCGATCTCTGATTTAATAATCAGAGATCGGAATTAGGTGTGTAAGGGGGTAAGGGGGGGGGGTGTAAGGTAATCCTTAAAGATTATCTCACCTGCAATAGTCTTGTTCGCGAAAGGCGTACAGTTGGAGTATTTGAGAAGCATATCAACGTTCACTTTGTTTTTAGATGCGTCGCTCATCAGGCGCTTGCCGGTGCCCGAGGATATCTTCACAAAAGAAAATAAACACAAGTTTATTTACTATATTGGTTATTATTAGGGATGCATCCGATACCGATACCGATATATCGGCGATACTTCAGGTTTGCCGATATATCGGTATCGGCGATATTTTTATGGCCGATTCAACGATACTTTTCAAATTTCGCGCTTTAAAAATGTAATGTAAACGCGCGTGTTGTCCCGTCTATTTCGTTGCAAACGAGGCACGAACTAACTATGCTCGGGGAAACCCCGCGCTTTATTCAGTGTTTTGTTTCGCCCGCCAGCCTTGGCCTCGCAGTCGCAGTCGCAGATCTATCCCATTTCGTTAGGTTGAATGTTGTTGCGCGTAGTATTTTTCCATACAAATAAGATTAAGAATTACATATCGTAATTTTTTGTGTATTACAATACACAAACAATTACGATATGTAATTCTTACACACATGACATACATGTCATTTATAACTAGTCGTTTGAGTACAATAAAATAAATAGTAGTCATATCAACTTCAAAACACAAAAGTGCTATATGGAATCACTTTGAAATTTCGACAATTGATGACTAAAACTCTTAATTAATTGTGTTCTATTAAATCTACCTTCCTTTTTGAATTCTGTAAGCGTATCGGTATCGGTATCGGTATCGCCGATATTTTTATAAGAGTATCGGTATCGGTATCGTATCGGCAAAAAGGCGTATCGAGGCATCCCTAGTTATTATTAGTATATTTACGACTCTAAAGTGACGTTCTAAAAGGAATCCTAATTTTTTTTTTGTAATTCACAAAACTGATACTATGTACAATTACAAAAGCATTAAAACAGTTACAACACAATATTTCTGATTGACATCTGATGCGAATCCAGCATGCATAATTTAAATAAAACAATTAGTATTTAAAAAACAAAAAAATTAAACAAAACTTACAAAATATGAACTTTTCCATAGATAAGGGGAACGTTTTGGGAAAGAACAATATAATAAAGAAAAAAAAATTATGCAATTAATAAGTACTCAAGTTTAGTCCTAACTGAGGCTACAGAACCAGCAAAGACATCTATTTCACCACGAATTGAGTTGGCCAGAGACTACTATCCTACTAATCACACTAATATTATAAAGTCGAAAGTTTGTGAGAGTGTTTGTATGTTTGTTACTTCTTCACGCACAAACGGCTGATCGGATTTCGATGAAACCTCACAGTGATACCGGGTTAGTTTTCAAAGACCAGCCAATTTTGAAGGTGTGGTACTGACCATCAAACTAAACAATTTTCTCCTCCATGAGACCAACATCGTAATCGCGAACGAAAATTCAGCCATCCCATGCGTTGAGGTCGAGTAGGTATTGAAGTTTTCTATGGGACAGTTGATAAATTTTTCGCGATTACGATTATACATCAGTAGCTTGCGACCACTAGACTAGACTGTAGATTTAAGACAGTTAGGCAGATTCACAGCGTCTTTGTACACTTGGTTACCACAAGTAAAGCGCGCGTCGCTTCCCGAGATAAAAACACTGTAGTTGTATTGTATTCTATTTTAATGTTTACCTTTACAGGCTTCAGGATCTTTTGGGTGAGAGAGTGAAAGCGGGAAATCTTCATGCCGCGGCTTTTTGATTTCAGTTCTGCAAATAGAAAGTGTTAGGTCAGACAACAGGGGCGTACAATGCGTGCCACGAAAGATGAGACTTGACACACCACGTGGTTTGACTTGCGCAGTACACGATTTTAGGTATCTTTAGCGGTATGAGGTCTGAGTGCGGGACGGGACCGGACGTCATAGGGGCGGCGGAAAGAGCGGGGGAGGCGGGGTCAAGTCTCATCTTTCGTGGCACGCATTGTAGCTACCGCAGTATCAATGATAAGAGGCTCTCCGACGCGACGTGTATGAGCAAAAAATTCTTCGTAAAATATTATCCTTGAATTTAAAAAAAAGTGAGCCGTCACGGGACGCCTGGCAGATGTGAAACATCGACATTATTTTGTAAAAGTAATATGATTGAAAAGAACAGATTGCGATATAAACTAAATATGAGAGAGAGAGATAGCTTAACGCCGGATCGAGTGGGAAGAGAATCGCAGTCGATTGCGCATGGCGACGCGTCGCCACACAGTACACAAGACTGTGACTGTATATATACACCATCATATAGCGTGGCGACGCGTCGCCACGGCATGCGTCCCCACGCCAGAAATTTGTTTTACGTGCGGCTATAGATGTTTCACATCAAAAAATAGAACACGTTGAATACTTATTGAAGATCTCGTGAAGGAATGAACGCCTAATGAAAATATAAAAAAATTAACGCAATTTGTTTCTTACTTAAAAGTTAAAGTTGAGGTGCCCTGCGGTTTCACCCGCAAAGCGGCGGTCCCGCGAGAACATCGGGATAAAAACTATCCTATGTCCTTTCCCGGGACTCAAACTATCCCTATACCAAATTTCATCTAAATAGGTTCAGTGGTTTAAGCGTGAAGAGGTAACAGACAGACAGACACACTTTCGCATTTATAATATTAGTGTGGGGTTTGATGTCTGGGGACACATAGTGATGTTCTTCATGAAGGTCAAGTGCGTTAATCTTCTCAACATGACCAAAAACTTACCTTTCCCGCTATTTTCTAGAAGCAGTCGTTTCTTGCTCCGTCGCTTATCGGACCTCTTCTTGATCGTGACGTCATTAAAGCCGAGCATTTCAGCCAGTTTCTTGTTGTCATCCTCGTCTTTGAAGTCGTCGAAGTCATCTGACATTTCTTCTTTTAATTCTGTAAGAGAAGAAATGATTTAAATTGCATTTTAGATAACAAAATTATGACCACACGGTAGCATTGAAAACAAACGACTGGAGCATAGTATATGCGATTCAGCGTCACCGACCGACTAGAGCCGAGTATACCCGATTCAGCGTCACCGACCGACTAGAGCCGAGTATACCCGATTCAGCGTCACCGACCGACTAGAGCCGAGTATACCTGATTCAGCGTCACATACCGACCGGAGCCGAGTATACTCGATTCAGCGTCACATACCGACTGGAGCCGAGTATACCCGATTCAGCGTCACCGACTGACGAGCCGAGTATATGCGATTCAGCGTCACATACCGATTGGAGCCGAGTATACCCGATTCAGCGTCACATACCGACTGGGGCCGAGTATACCCGATTCAGCGTCACCGATTGACTGGAGCCGAGTATACCCGATTCAGCGTCACCGACTGACGAGCCGAGTATAATATGCGATTCACCGTCACCGACCAAATGGAGCCGAGTATACCCGATTCAGCGTCACCGACCGACTAGCGCCGAGTATACCTACCCGATTCAGCGTCACCGACTGACGAGCCGAGTATAATATGCGATTCAGCGTCACCGACCGAATGGAGCCCAGTATACCCGATTCAGCGTCACCGACCTGAGTGTGACGGGTCAGTTTCGTTCACTGTTGAGAAAGAGTGCAAAGTCTGACAACCAATCGTACCAACGCTGCCGTACTTACAACAAGTGCAATAACTCGGATTTTGGGCTTTAAAAAGTTACATACATATCCGTAATCAGCAAATTTTGCCGAGTTATTGCACTTATTGTAAGTACGGCAGAATGGGTATTGTGTTACCTAGTGACTCGGTTGTGGAGGTCAGGTAGGCAGTCTCACCATGTAAAATACTGGTACTCCGCTGCATCTGGTTAGACTGGAAGCCGTCTCCCAACATACTTTCAAAAGGGCTAGGCAAATTGATTGCTTACCTAGAAAATATATACCGTTGTCGTCGTCCAAATCTAGGAATTCTTCCTTCACCTTAGGAGCCGATTCATCTGAAAGGCAAAAGGAGACACTAAAAATCAAAGCCAACAAATTTATTTATTTGAACTTTTCGCACAAAAAGGTACAAAGGCGGACATAATGCCTTAGGCATTCTCTACCAGTCAACCAAGGGTGGTGAAGAGATTAGATGGCAGGTGTTTTGTTTGAAAGGAACAAGGCGATACGTTGCGGATCCCTTTCCGATTTGATATGTGCGCTTAACCTTTAATTCATACCTTTAATATTATAAGCGTTAAGTTTAGACATAAACTCCTTCTGACATTGCTGTACTTGTTCTTTGAAGTTGCATGCATCCCGTAGTCTTGTGATGCAGACTTCACAGATACCGCCATCACTGTCACAAGGGTCCAGAGGTATCTGCAACATGTTAGGAAGAACATATAAACTCCTGGCGTTTTTTCTTTAAGTTTTTTCATAACAAAATCCTGACTCTGTTCTTTATATATTTTTTTTTATAAAAAAAACCCCTGGCTTTTCTGTATATACATACAATTTTTCAACAAACAACTTTTTTCTTTATTTTTTTTTTTTATAACTAGCGCCTGGTTTTTTCCCAAAAACTGCCTTTTTTTTTGCATTATTGGCGAAATGTGGGTGTGCCAAGTGCATTCCTGACGAAATGTGGGTGTGCCAGGTGCATTCCTGGCGAAATGTGGGTGTGCCAGATGCATTCCTGGCGAAATGTGGGTGTGCCAGGTGCATTCCTGGCGAAATGTGGGTGTGCCAGATGCATTCCTGGCGAAATGTGGGTGTGCTAGGTGCATTCCTGGTGAAATGTGGGTGTGCTAGGTGCATTCCTGGTGAAATGTGGGTGTGCTAGGTGCATTCCTGGTGAAATGTCGGTAAATATGGCGAGAATAGATGTCTGCTGAAATGACAGCTATAGAAATGTATGATAGAATGAATGAATGTATGATTTTTTTGTTATGTATTTTCTGGTGTACAATAAAGTATATATAAATAAATAAATAATAATAGAAGTGAACATGCTGCACCACCCCAAATAACTTTGAATAAGGGTGATTATTAAATATCTATGAGTAAAATTGGCAGGGTACCCTAGGAACGGAAGGAGAAAGAAAGGGAAACCCTTGAAAAGATGGCAGGATGTCTTATGCTCGGTTCCTATAAACAAAAACGATGGTTTTGCTTACCAATAGTAGCATTTTCTTGTTGCCAAACTGGGAATATAAATAGATCCATAAGCTAATTGTACCTGTGATAGCTGCTTCCATAGTTATGGGTCTACTATGCAAAGCTCTGAGGTCTTTGCTTCATTATTGGTAAAGATAAGAGTCTTAATTTTAACTTTTAACAGTCCGTATGTTATAGGAATCGGCCATTAGTGAGCATAGCTGGAAAGACATGAACTAGACAAGCAAGGAATGTGAAGGAGACCTACGCCAAAGGGCACACAGAGAGTCAGAACTGATATTAAACATTTTGTAATATAACTATCACTCTGAAAAAAAGATAAATTAGTAAAATTGGGTAACCAGAAGGAAAAGATACAAAACTTTGAAAACATGTTGAATTTAAAAGTTCTTGATACAAAGACCAGTGGGTGACAAAATATTTTTTATTTTATAAAATTATTTAAAAGGTACATGGTATTCTCTTTTATTCCTACTAAATATACACACCATTAGAATGTTTTTGTTCTTTGAGTTAGGTCAATAATAAAACCCACAAACAAACACTATCTCTGCCAAATTAAAGACAAAAATTCTGAGGTTTTGTACCTATTTGAGTAACATTTTTGGTCTAGATCAGTAGTGAGCTATCTAGATAAAATTCTCCTTATAAATAAGTCATTTTTAGGCATTATTTACCTGAATTTCAAAGCAATCTTTTATCATATCGGCGTAAACTTCTGTCTTGTCCAGTATTGAATATTGTGTCTTCAGGTCTTTATCAGGAGCTCGCACGAGGCAGCAGCGGCAAACGATGCCGTACGACATGGTGTTAATTATACTTAACAAGATTTATAATTAGCTGTTTTCTAATAGTTTTCTATAAAATTATCTACAAGGCAAAAATCGAGGGCTATTATCTCGATGACAATAATGTCCGATACTAAAATATAACCATCATTAACATGGTTATGTGTTATTCTACTCATTTTACACTAAAAAGTTATCGACCTTACTTTTTCTAATGCTACATATCGCGATAAATCCTTATTTTGGAACGCAAAATGACAGCAGTTACTTTTTTTCTGGCTAATCTAACCACAGGCCACTTACATTTAAGTTCTCTCTTATCATTTCTTTTTTCTGTCGAAAATATTGTATATTCTACATTTTTGAAAATATTATTAAATTTCTGTAAAAGAACAATACTGATTTTTATAAAATGTTTTCAAAATTAAGGGTCTTTGCTGGCTGTTTAGCAGCAACTACCTTTGCCCATATCTCATTTCCAAGCAAAATAGAATGAGAAAAAAAAAACTATCAGAAAATGGCGGAGCTTCGAAGTTGTAGCGTCCTCTAGCTTTTCCAATTAAATTTAAGATTTTTAAGTGTAAATGTAAGAAAAGTATCTTTAGAAATGATGGAGTCTTCAGTGAGTCTCGGTATGTGTCGGTGTTGTGCATCGGAAGGTGCGTTTAAAGACATTAAAAGCACTTATCATTGGATGGGGGAAGAGGAGATCTACGCTGACATGTTGAGAGAATGTTTCGACATAATCGTAAGTAGAACGCTTTTATAAAGCTTTGAAATCTCCAAAATTCTATAACAAAAACATTCATATTAGTTTTAGTATTTTCACTTTTGTAAATAACTCCTCAGACGGGCAATATACTGCTTTTATTATTTGCTCGAGTGTCGCCATAATGGCAGCCGCTGCCGCCGATTCGATTAGGCTGATACAGTTCAAGCGTATCTTCATGGACGTGTCGTGGGCTACCGTGGCCTACTGAAAACGAGCAACTACGACTAAAAGTCTTTGTGCTACTGGCCAACCAGTTCAACATTTCTGAGGATATTTTCATGGAGTGGTGGCCCCCCCCATACCATTGTTGCTCTACATAATACATATTTACTGTATGTACTTATGTTTTTTAAAAATCAAGACCGTGATTCCACCATTTCTCTCGGTCCAATACTGTATTGAATGTAAAATCAATAATTTTGGGCTCTGGAAATCATTAATACGGCGTCTGGCATCATACAAAAAAAAAAAACAAAATCCTTTTCTCGCTAATATTTTCAAAAGATTGGATAGGTGTTCTTTCTTTTGTTTCTCTGGTTCACACTTCATGAAATTAAAATTAATGAAAACTGACAAAAAAATTAATATTCCACCAGTTGTGCTGTGATCAACTAAACAAACAGCTCAAGGGGATTTTAAAGGGAGCAGTGCTGACCCACCAGTAACGGACATGACTTACGAGTTAGATTGTATGTTGAACCTAGACAGATACTTAACTTTGTGTAAATCATCAACACCACTCAAAACAGTGAAGGAAAACATCGTGAGGAAACCAGCATGTCCTAGAACCAAAAATTACGAAGAAATAAAATAATCAAGACATGTGACTTCTATCAACTGGCACTCATGGGCCTGCGTGGTAGATTACAGTCCACTCCCTCTCAAAGAGAGGAGACCTGTGTATGCAGTGGGAAAGTTATAGGCTGATTATGACTCTTTTAGTCAGATTGTTCCAATTTAACCCTTTATTTTTGTCACCAGTTGAACGCGTCAGAACAAGGTCATGATGGCGGCATCTGCGAGGTCTGCATCACTCAGCTGCGGAACGCAATCAACTTCAAGAAGCAAGTGCTGCACACCGAAGACCAGTTCCAGAAGCATTTGCAGAACAAGACACTGTTTAGACGTAAGTTTCACACAAATAAATATTTAAATGGCAGCTTTTACCCTGGGACTCAGCTGCCGTGGTCTGCTTGAGAGGAATCATGAATTTTTCTGGTATTTATGAGAAATTGAGTGTGTGCTTATGTCCACACAATGTAGAAGTGCAAACTTACAACTGGAGCCAAGTATACCAGCATCACCAACTGACTGAAACAAATTATCATTACTGGAACTATGTGTAACATTTCAAGTCCCTTGTAATAGTAAGATGGTTGTAGATTGGCTTCCTTAACCTTTTGACTGCCACACATCAAACAATAAAAAATGTGCCCTTGACGTCAAAGTCTGTCATGTAGTCGAACCGTGGCGTGCTGGGCACATTTTGGTTTGTCATCTATACATAACTTGGGCAGTCAAAAGGTTAAATTTTAGGTGTGTGTAATAATAACATATATTATGTAATATCATATTCTTTTACTTGTGCAGCTCACATAGTGAAGGTGGAGGTGCATGGAGATGAAGACTCTGATGACAATATGGGTTCTGGCGACGAGGGATTTTCGGGAGCCGGTAAGTTCACATAACAGGTTATTTTTTATCACGAACGCGCGGCAATCACTGCTATGTATCCCATAAACTGCGTTCGAAATTTAGTTTTCAAACATGTAAACAAATATGTGCTTTTGGAATAACAACTTTAATGCCCATTCATAAAAGTTCAGTTTGCAATACAACTTCAGTTTTTTGATGATTTAAATTTGATAGTACATACTAGTTAATCTTAAGTGGCTAAAATATAACAGCTGTATAGGTCGATCGATCAGGTTAAGCTACGCTTGCCGCGATTGGTCTGTGAACCATCTTTACATACCGAGACCCCTCCGTGCTTCGGAAAGCACGTTAAGCCGTTGGTCCCGGCTGTCATTCGTGGATCTTTGACAGTCGTTACGGGTAGTCAGAAGCCCGAAAGTCTTACAACCAGTCTTACCAAGAGGTATCGTATTACCCAGTAATTATATTGCTTACATGGGACCTACAATCTTTTCTACAGTTCTTCAGCAAGAAAATCGTTGACAGCTAGTTGCTTCCTCGTTCGCGGTGGGACAGGTGTCATAGAGTGTAGGGTATCGAAACTTCACAAAAAAAAAAACAATGGCACTCCGGGAGTGCCGACAAAAGTGAAAACTTGAACAATTACGTGTGTATTTTTTTAGTCGCCTTATAAACAAAACACTCGCGGTTACGGTAACTGTGTCGCAAGTTCAATGGTTTTTTCCCATCTCAAAAAATGCCCAACGCGGCTAAAGAAGTTTTCATTTCAATAAAACATAAAAACATGTCTTTTCTAGAGTTCGAAGTCCCTATAAAGACGGAGGTCGACGACCCTAAGCCGAAAAAGCGAGCGGCTGCCAAAGCCCCGGCTACGACAACCCGCGCAAGCGCTAAGAAAGCGAAAGCGGACAACGGCGAGACGTCTACCAAACGTAAGTTCCTAATTATAAGTTTCTATGTGACTTTGGCCGAGTGTGCACGCATCTTTAGGAACTTTTTATATGTTGTAGTTTTCTTTTCTGTGTAATTTAGGATGGAAAGTTGAAGATTTTTTTCTTTTAGTCTGTGGCAACTTTTTAACGTGTAAGCTGCCAGTATTCTGATAACCAACGATTTGACATTTTAATGTATTTTAACCAAGACTGGTGATACAGTATCCTGAATGAAGATGGTTTGTTTATAAAAGTCCTGATTATGGCTGAGATGAAGAAAAAAATCTGCGAGAAACAAAAGAATTTGAAGAGAGGGAAAACAACACAGATCTAGAAAATGAGTAAAATAAAAATGTTTGAACAATACTGAACCTTGTATACTATACAGTGGTGTTGCCATCTTCAAATTGCAAGGCATTTGCGGATAAAGCCATCTTGATAGCTACAATGAAGATGTTGCCATATGATTGGAGGCAAAAGCCTCAAAAGTCAAGAAGAAACAAAGACGATGGAAGAAATATCGTGCATTCTATAATGCGAAATTCTGAAGAAAATTATGTTTGGAAAAAAACAAAGGGTTTAAAAAGACTTCCGATTGAATTTATATTCATTTGCGTCTTTTATTACAGACTATTACGACAAGTATAGTTTAATTTTTACAAGTTTACCTGTATTTTCTTTACAAGTATACATGTATTTTCTTTACAAGTATACATGTATTTTCTTTACAAGTATAACTGTATTTTCTTTACAAGTATACATGTATTTTCTTTACAAGTATACATGTATTTTCTTTACAAGTATACATGTATTTTCTTTACAAGTTTACTTGTATTTTCTTTACAAGTATACCTGTATTTTCTTTACAAGTATACCTGTATTTTCTTTACAAGTATACCTGTATTTTCTTTACAAGTATACCTGTATTTTCTTTACAAGTATACCTGTATTTTCTTTACAATTATACCTGTATTTTCTTTACAAGTTTACCTGTATGTTCTTTACAAGTATACCTGTATACTAGACAAGTGAGCTGAGACTTACTACAATAGTCAATGGTTGAATTATTGAAAATTCACCATTGACTTTTAAACTCCTAACTAAGCATATTTTAAATTTTGCTTAGTTACTGGGGTAAGCAGTAATAATAGTATTGTATAAACACATTACTATTATTCCTTAATATTCATGTACACCTCGCAGCGTAAGTTTGACGGCAAAAATAATCATTTCCGTATTAAATATTTGTGTAGTATATTTTCGCAGGTGTACCGTTTTAAGTTTGCTTGCACACACGGCTAATTGTTTCACTATGAAATGTGTTTTAAAAGCTGTTTATTCAGTCTGTATATAATAGACTTTTAGTTTTTAGGAATGTAGGTTAAAGTGACCTTAGAATAGGTAGACACTAGCTTCTGCCCGCGACTTTATCCGCGTGAAATTACCTGTTTTAAGGGGATTACAGGACCTAAACGCAAAAAATACAAGTTTTAGTAACAATAAAAGTAAATGATCCACTACAGTAAACAAAATCAGAAAAATATATGATATTCTTCAGGATATATGCTAGGTAGATAGTGTGTTGAAAACATAATACAACTAATTTGGTACGATAGAAAAAAATCATGAAGATACTTCTAGAAACTTTCTTTTTACAATAAAAAGCCACATACAATAATTCTGATTTTTTGTCAGATTATTCTACAAGCAACATATACTCGTGTTTTAATTTTTTTAGTCCAAATAATAGATTTTTTGTAAATAGATAATTGCTTCATAAATTACTAGCGTTTTGTCATCGCGATTCTATTTCTTTTCTATGCAGTCCGACAGTGACCACGCTTTAGGTCATGTAGTCCCATTAACATGAAATATCACTATCTTATAACACTCGGCAATAAAGTAGCTTCTCTTTAGTGAAAGAATCAGTAGTTCCTAAGATTACCCCCAAAGTGTTAAGATAATCTGCTAGTTCAGTTCAATATTGTTGGATTTCTACCAGACAAAGTCTTATTTCTGTATGTTTATTCAATCTAAGGCATTTTAATCATGGTTCGCCAAAATATTATAATTTAGAATTACAAATAAATATATTATGAAAGTAATGCACAGAATTAATTATTCTATAATTACACTAGCTTATCGTTTTAACATAAAACATATCATATGACACTTGGGAATAATGTAGCTTTCCATTTGTGAAACTATTTTCGGAATCGGATCGCTAGTTTCGAAGATAAATCCTACTTACTAACTCAGAAATGTGACCTCTTTTAAATTAAAAACATGAAAATAGCAGCTTTTTTGACACATTTCTATTCTTATTATCCAATGTCTAGATATAAGTTTTCACGGTATTGCAAAGTTAAAAAGAGCTCTATCATATCCAAGCTTGCACGGAGGTTCCTTTATTTTTTACATTTTTCAGCTTGGAAGCGTCTTCTGCTCAGCATTGAAAACATTCCTTCAATCCTATGCTATCTCAAAGTCAATTATACCATTACAGGCTCTTTTTTAATTGTCAAAGAGTCGGTCAGGTAGAGAATATAAAAATATGTAATAATATATTTATTCAAAAATTATAAGGCATGAAAATTAATACAGTTTTGCTTATATAAAAATTATATTGCTAAGACTTACGTGCCTGAACTAGGTAGTCCTGTGTTCCAGGCGAGAAGAGCTAAAGCTAAGCTATTGGAGCTAGTTGCCCATTTCAAAACGTAGATCTCTATGACCATTCTAAAAATGGAGAAGAGCAGGCAAGAAATTTACCTTTAAATCGATCACCCAATCAGTTTTACCAAGGGGTGTCGTATTACCTAGTAACTGGGTCGTGGTGGACAGATAAGCAGTCGCTCCATGTAAAATACTGGTATTCAGCTGCATAAGGTTAGACTCGAATGCGACCTCAACATAGTGGGGAAAGCTTTTCGATTTAGTGATTGTTGTACTCGCCAGCGGAGTTCTGGATTCAATCTCCAGATACAAACATTAAAAAAATTACATAATACCACGGTTGGTGTCGCCGATGGGTAAGACAGAGGTAAACATATACACGCCCACATATAATCAGTTATGTTTAAATCCCATGTATTAGGGAACGGGTCTATTGCCATCAATTGGGCACAACTCCAGACTCCGGGAAATATAGAAATTGTCTCTTTATTGCCTCTTATGTCACCCAAAAGTGGGCTAACTAGCTATAAATAAAGGGTTTTTTAAGCTATTGCATAGCTTTTATCGCGGGCTTTGAGCGCGGCGACCGAATCAAGAAATTCCGTAACGAAAATAAAACCTAACACCCCCCACTCCGACCGGCACAGCGGCGCGGCGTTGAAAGCCGTGCATCGTCTAACGTCGTTTCAGTTCGGCAGACTTCGGCACGGTGCTTGTGTGCGTGCGACTAGACGAATGCGTGTAGACTAACTGCTGATAACTGATTCTATCTCTTTTAGACACAATTCTAGGTGAGACAGCGTGCTTTTTGGCCGCGTCCACGAGTGAATTCGAGCCCGCGACTAGTTGAGGATATGAAGTCTCAAACTTATGTTTCTTATTTCAGTTACTAACCTATAGTTTCAATGATAAAAATTCCTGAATAACCTACATGTATTGTAGGATAATAAAAATATTTTAAACGATATTAACTTCTCATTTATTCAATAAAAGAAAAAAATTGTTTTCTTACCGGTCACCACGCTCAAAAAGTGTAACTTGAATTAATATCAAAGAAAAAAAAAAACTGCATAAATAAAAAATAAATAAATAATTATAATTGCATAAGTTGATAAAAAAAATGCTATGCAATTAGCTTTACCGCGGCAGTCCCCGAGTGCCACACGTATTTTTTAATTTTTTTTTATTACATACATACATACGTTACAGTTTCCCAATTCGGTAGTGTGTAGTTAACTAACAGTTCATGGAATAATTTACAACATAAGATTTACAAATTACGAACATATCACGTGTAACGTTACCTTTGCGAACTCGCTCCGTGAACATGAGAAAAGTATCTATTCTGTCGGCAACCAAATTTAGTGGAAAGACTAATGCAACGGTGGAACGATTGTGAGTAAGATGATATGGCCAGATGATATGATTACTAGGATGACGAGTGATTGAGATGTATGGAAGGAAAGAGAATACCCGCCGCTGTTTCCAGACTGTTTGCAGACCCTTTTTTGTGTTTACTTTAGGCTATAATAGACTCTAAAGGCGCATCATAGACGAAACCACTGATTTAACAGTACTGACTGATGCACAAAAATATATAATAAACTAGCTTCTGCCCGCGACCTCGTCCGCGTGAAATTTCTTGTTACTCCGACCCACCCCGTCGCATCGCATCGCCTGCCCGCGCTATTACTTCGTTTTTGCTTAGCGTTCTTTATGACTTTTTTCTTTTTGCTCGGCTCCTAAAGGTCATAGCGTGATGTTAAATAGCCTATAGCCTTCCTCAAGAATTGGGCTACCAAATGCAAAGAGAATTTTTCAAATCCGGCTGGTAGTTCCAGAGATTAGCGCGTTCAACCAAACAAACAAACAAACTCTTCAGTTTTATAATATTAGTATAGATAAATAAAACTTTGTGCATCTTGTTTTTTTTTTATAAACCAATCAAAAATAAATTCGAAGACATTGTGACATTATCAACCCGCACTGGGCTCCCGCGGTGGAATATGTACATTTCCTCGCACCGAGAGGCCTGTATCCCAGCCGTAGGAACATTATAGGCTCATTATGTATCTCTTTCTGTCGTACACTCGTAAAATACACAATATAACTATTTCGAGTGAACTTTAATATACAGGGTTATTGGTAAAACATTCAACAACCTCTTAAGAGGTCATTGTACTCATCATTATGAACAACTTTTACTATGGGACTAAAGCTGAAATCGCGAGAGAAAAAAAACTGTTGTTCCCGACATTTTAACGAGTTATACGAACATAAATGTAGGGAACAGCTGATTTTTTTTCGCGATTTCAGGTTTGGTCCCATAGTAAAAGTTGTTCATAATGATGAGTACAATGACCCCTTAAGAGGTGGTTAATGTTTTACCAATAACTCTGTATATGTCTATAATAAAATAATCCTCATTAAAAGCGTCTAACGGGGCTCAGCGAGTTGTCTTCGCCCCTTGTATGCCTTCCAAAGGTCCGGGACCACAGGGAATCGAGATATGTCAAAGACACTACAATAATTATCATTTATTTGAAAAGCCTAATACATAGGGACAGAAAACAGATTAAGATTACTCAAATAAAATACCCCGAATTCTCAAACGACACTTAACTTTAAGGTGTGCTTAAATGTATTTCTGTCACTACAATACACCTGATAGTGACAGAGACAGCATAATACTTAAAGGCGACTTAAAATTGAGTTGCGTTTGAGTATTTGGCCGTCACCTTATAATAATCCTTACATTTGTAATTATACAAATAATTACAGATGTCAGACAGTGGCATCAGTCATCCCTAAATAATAAATAAATAATTATGAGCTGATTCTTTTGTCTATGATGCGCCTGTTCCCACAGTGTTTCATCGAGCCACGGAACCCTAAGAAGTAATAAGGTAAGTAACACATACGGAACCTCTGACACCAAAATCTTTATAATCGCTTGGTTATTGATATTTGTAACGTTTTTATATTTCAAAAGCGTTTTTAACTTTGCAATACTCTCTGTGTGCATGTGTATTTTTAAGATACTTTGACTCAAATATTTTACATTGAAAATTAACTTGATCTTTTGAATTACGCCATTGAAACTGATAACTTAACTAAATATACCCATTGACTAACTTAAAAACTTTGAAAAACTTAACCTACATTGAATTGAAAAAAAAATGCGACAATAGTTCAACGGGTGAATGAATATAAAGCTAACACAAAACACTTTGTTTCTCCGAAAGGTTAGGTGGGAGTACACGCACTGTTCACCAGTTATCTTTAAGACAGTTTACGACATACGGCATTTCATACAAACTTTCAAGCCCTTGTTTTTCGAAATGAATGCACCGATTTTAAATAAACTTTACACGCGTAAGCAGGATACAAAGGTCTTACTTACGCCCTTACAATGAGTTTGTTACGCCCTTACTCTGAGTTTGTTACGCCATTACTCGTGAGTTTGTTACGCCCTTACTTTTGTTACGCCTTTAGAGTAGTCAGATAGGAAACGCCGGCCCTGTCTACCTTTTTTTTTAATATGACTTATAAAAATGATTCCGATATACTATTTATTTTATAGAATAAACAATTTCATTTCATTTTTTTTTAATACGATCTGGGAATTAAAAGTCATGCTCAACACCACTGAACAAACGAGGCAGTAAAAAAAAATATTTCTTGATATATTTCTAATTACCCGACTGCGCTAGAAGGGGTATGTTTTTGTTTTATGATGTTAAGAGATTGACACTGCAAAGGCTTCGGAGACCACGTACTATCAATACCCTGTATATCTGTTGGGGTCAGTGACAAATTACCATCAGTTGAGCTGTTTGCCTGTTTCCTACAAGATATTTTAGACCTTGAAGTGGGATTTGGGTGTAAATATCATCCGTTGGACTATTGGCGTAAATCCTCTCCAAGTACAAGCTTTGAGCTTACATAGAGGGGTTATAAGGAATATTAGTAATGAGCAGAACACATTGCTAGTAGTCTTAAAATGTCGAATTACTTTTACCTTATAATATGATACTTCTTAACCTGAGATTTGGACACCTTTAATGAATTATTACTTAAAAACTGAAGCCCGTATAGTATGTTTCAAATGCGCAAACACATTAGGTATGACGTTGTAGAGATGACGTTCGTATAAGGCATGGTACACACTTGTTCAAGTCGGTAGTATGTTTCGGTACGAGTTGAAAGCAGGCGGGACCTATTTTCAATGTTGCCGCCGGCTATGCCGAATGATGCCAACCCGAACAAGTGTGTAGTGCCCTTTACTTTTTTGAGCTAACTTCTCTCATACGTTCATATTTAAGGGATTTCGCTAAACGGCGTTAACTATTTTACCATCGAAATAAGCTCGGCTTTGTTACTTTTCTGACACAATAACCAGCATTTAAAAGTCTATTTTCTGAAGGTAATCCCACAAGAACGATTGTGGAGGCACCAGGTGTGACGTCCCTATACCGAAAATCGATGGTTTCTCCTACGTTGAGGATCCTTCAAGCAAACGGATAACTTTACCTTGCGGCGCAGTGCCCAAAGGTTGTATCGTGTTCGTGTATAAATATTCTGACGTTTAGCCAAAGTTACCTTGCTTGAAATAGGATTTCGTTAATTTATACGTGGCTACTAACTAACTAATATTATTATTTTACATAAAATTCTTAATTATGAAATACCTTTTTTATTTTGAAAGTTACTCTGATCACTGCTGTTCTACTGCGAAACAAATTTGTATGATTAGTGTAAGAAAATTTTATTAAAGGATAGTAGATATTTGCACACCTGTTCAGGTCTGATACCTAGGGCTTAAGAAACGTGTGTTATATGTATTAACCCAAACATTTTCAAGCAAATAAATGATTTCATTTTTATTCCAAACTTTTTAATGCGATCAGATCATTTTCGGACTCGCCAATAGCTTTACCTATTTTGTGTTCTATGTCTAAGCTTTTCCATGAAATACTATGAAAGAAATGAAAATGCTTGCTTACCTGTTTACCGTCAAAAAAAAATCAACGAACAATCCTTGAATCCCTCCAAACACTGAGAACTCCAAACAGAAATTGTTGAGTGACCAAAAAATGCACGCCCGTCCTCAAGAAGATAACCAACCCTAATATAAGAAGACAGTCAAGACGGAGATAATGAGATGTGCTCGTTTGTTGTAGGATCTGACGAGGACGGGCCCAAACGCGGCAGGAAAAGGAAAAAGAAATCGGACGAAAGCGCGACCCCGGAACGCGTAGAGCACAGAGTCAACCTAACCGCCATACTACAGTACTCCAACGCGAGCCCCTTTCGGGACAAAACCATCCGCGGCTTCTCCTGCCTCTACTGCGCTAAAGCATTCCCCGATATATACGCACTGCGTGAACACACCGCCCAGAAATCGGAAAAAGACAAAATCAACACCATTATAGACTACAAACTAAGCTATAACCCCATTAAAGTAGATATTACTGACCTGCACTGCACCGTCTGCAATCTAGAAATGAGAGACCTCAACGATCTCAAGGACCACCTCGTAGCTACACATAACAAGACTATTCACAAGCATATTAAAGACATTATCCTCCCGTTTCGCTTAGAAGACGGACATAATTTTACCTGCGTCGTCTGCTCCGTAGTACACATATCTTTTAAGAACCTCTATCATCATATGAGTAGTCATTACAGAAACTATTGCTGTAAAAAATGTGGTGCTGGATACATTACCATCGCAGCTTTGAGGAAGCATGGCAAGACCCACGCTCAAGGCATATTCCCGTGCGATTTTTGCGATAAATCTTACACGTCTCTCACGAAGAAGAGGAATCATGAGAAGGGTGTCCATACAGGCGGGTGGCTGAGGAATAAATGTCCTCACTGTCCAGAAATTTTTGTCAGTTACTATGATAGAAGCGAGCATCTTGTCAAAGTACATAATCAGACTCCAGTATTTTATCCTTGTAACGCTTGCAACAAGACATATAAGAAGAAATTTGAGCTGAACAGGCATATCAAACATCATCACTTGCAACAGAGAAGTTTCTTATGCGATAAATGTAATGCTAAGTTCTTTTCGAAGCGCGGTCTTGCCGACCACCTGTCCAGGCACACCGGAGGCGAGGTATGCTCCTGTGACGTCTGCGGCAAAGCTTTCTCTCGAGCAAGAACTCTAAAGGAGCATATGAAAATTCACGAAGACGACAAGAGATTCCAATGCGAGATATGTCACAAGACGTTCATGCAGAAGTGTAGTTTGAAGAGCCACGTACGACTGCATCAAGACGACTTGGATATTTTTAAGGAGTTTGATGATGTTAAGCATCTTATAGATAATAGAGAGCTCACGCTAAAGCAGATAGCAGCCGAAAGTAAAATCAAAGCTCAGGCGGAGAAAGCTAAAGAAGAGAAAGAATTTGAGTAGTGTTAATTTTTCAAAACTAGTGGTTATGGGACATTCCGCAAACGAAAGGACCTATATTTTAGTACTAAAGAACTTTAGAAGACAAGTTTTTTTTATCTTGGTCATCTGCCTAGCCTTTTCCCAATTATGTTGGGGTCGGCTTCCAGTCTAACCGGATGCAGCTGAATACCAGTATTTTTTTTTATTTGGTGCATTTTGTATAAGTCCAAAATAAGCGAAATTGACAACTATGTGTGTTTGTTAAGGTTTAGATTTGCACGTCAACCGTCACAATGAATTTCTTTGCGAAAGGCGTATAAAACCAATTATGAGAAAACAAACGTTTTGTATAATGCCAAATTGCAGCCAATAATTTTATTGTGTTTATTGTTCACTCCCGCACATTATTATTGAACTGAAAACTTTTAAGGAGCACTTAGCGCTCTTTCTGAAGAGTGAACAAAACTGAATCGTCATCACTCCGCTCCAAGCGATCAGTGACGCTAAATCACGTGTGCTCTGCACCAGTCGTAGTTTTCACTTCTATTGTGTTGTCATTAACACACTCTTGTTTTTGTAACTTTTTAAATTGCAGCCAATGCTTGTTTTTTTTTTCACTTCCGCATGTATTTTTTTATATTGGTTATAATTATAACTAAATGATTATTTTACACGAGCGAATATTACTTATATAGCCTTTTTACACTGTCTACTAATACGAATTTAAAGAGAATATTTTGTTACAATACCATGCTATCATATATCATAATATGCATACTCATGTTATCTTCTATGATTAACCAATCATAGCAGATAACATGAGATTTAACATCTGCATAGCTTTCACAACCATTCGATTCGCTTACGTGCCGAATCGAACATCAACCAATAGTATCGAAAGAGTCCTCGAACTAAACGCTGTTCACTAATCAAAAACCCAAAAATTTTGTCAGTTTAAAGCGAATAGATTACCGCTGTTTGTTGTCGGGAGCAAGACAAATCGGGTAACCGAAATTTGTCATTGCCGACACGATAACCTGTCGAATGGTTGTGAATAGAAATGGAATCTACATTAAATTTCTATTCTCTACCATTCGACAGATTTGATTGATATTGGCATCTGGAAACTGGACGTTCTTATAGGTTCGAGAGCGCAAGTTTGGCAAAATTTAGACTAAAAGGATAATGGATCCGTTATGGGGGTTGCCAGTCTTACCACGGGGTATCGTGTTACGATAACCTGTCGAATGGTTGTGAATAGAAATGGAATCTACATTTCTATTCACAACCATTCGACAGATTTGATTGGTATTGGCATCTGGAAACTGGACGTTCTTATAGGTTCGAGAGCGCAAGTTTGGCAAAATTTAGACTAAAAGGATAATGGATCCGTTATGGGGTTGCCAGTCTTACCACGGGGTATCGTGTTACCCTGTTACTGGGTTGTGGACGTCAGATAGGCAGTCGCTCCATGTAATATCATTATTTTACCAGATGCAGCTGAATACCATTGTATTCAGCTGTATCAGGGTGCTTACTCTTCAATTTAATTCCGATAGATCGACATTGGAATTGTGACGTTTTGTACTCTTGAGTTCGATGCTAGCGCCAAATGATTTTTAGATTGGGTGTCCATTTTGGAGAACTAGGTGGAATTGGGTTCGGGCTTGGCGAGGGGTAATTGTTGACAATATAGTTTTCAAGAGTACGGAATCACGTGACTGTAAAATTAACATTGGAATCATATTGGCATCTCATTGGAATTAAAATTAATTTGTTAGGGTCGGCTTTTCAGTCTTACCAGGGGGCTTCCCCTGGTAAGACTGAAAAGCCGACCCTAACATACTTGGGAAAAGGCTAGGAAGATGATGATGTTACGTTATGGGGTTACATTGTAAAACGATCTCGTAACACGGTATTTTTGAAGAAATTCTTGGATCTGCCTTGCATCCGAAAATTAGACAGTTCTTTTCTAGCCGGGAACAGTACTAACTAATTCATGAGAAATATTTACTTATGTCTACGGGACGACTCACGAGAAGCGAAAAACATAGTACAGACGCCAGCCAGCACATCAAGCTACTACAATCTGTCAAATTTCTTTAATAGATTTTCAACTTTATCTCTAAATCATAAGGTTCAAAGTTGATTGGGAAAACTTGACAGTTTCGGGCAGCTTGATGTGCTGGCGTCTGTACATATTTAAATAATAATTTTCTTCTACATCATTATATTTATTTAAATGTCATAGGTATTTACTATTTTTTTTTAATGCGTATTTTATTCTGCGAACTATGTAATTTGATATTTTTAGTTTACTTCGAAGTACTAAAAGAATAATTAATTTTAGTTTTATTTATACACCTCTACAAATATGGTCAACAGTAAAACCTCAGAAATATCGAGGAAACGCGTAAATTATTTGTACCTACAGAATTAATGAAGTTTGCATTATTGCGTCGTCATCCATTGCGTAATACAGACGAATCCCGTAATCCGGAAAAAAATCAGCAAGTCGGATAAAAATAAAAAGCGTAGTTAATTCTGAAAAACTTCGCGTAACTAGCAAAGCTTTAGTTTCCTAATAAAGCAGTGAACGGTCACAAAATAATGTCTGTCCAAATACAGAGCATTTTTTGACACCTTAATGTCAAATACTGATGAAAACAGATTTTTATGACGGCCGTTTGGGTCTTATCACACTGGCGATTTACAAGCGAGTCCAAAGCGAGGTGAGTGGGCAGCGAGCTCACCGCGAGTTCTCAGCGAGCATCGCCACGATGACGATGCGGGCTGTGGGCGCGTTCACTGCGGAGGCGAGCCTCCCACTAATTGAACGCGCCCCAGAAGGTAGCCATAAGGCTGATCCGGGGCTACCGCACGATCTCGGACGAGGCGGCAAGCCTCCTTGCCGGACTGCCGCCATGAGATCTGGAGGCGATAGTCCTCGCGCGCTTGTATGAGTTGCGCGTGGAGGCACTACGCCGGGGGGAAACTTCGCTTCCGCGGCAAATCGCGGCGAAGCGGACGGATCTCCGACGCTATCTCATGGCGGCATGGAAAGAGCGACTGGCAACCCAGCGCAGGGCACGCCACAATAGTGGCGAAAAGACCCCTCTTTGAGGAGTGGCTAGAGAGGCGTCACGGCGCCCTTACCTACCGCCTGACGCAGGTCCTCACCGGAGACTGATGTTTCGGGAGGTTCCTGCACATCATCAGGCGGGAGGAAACGTTCGGGTGTCACCATTGCCAGGATCGCCCAGAGGACACGGTGGAGGTCTACCCCGCTTGGGCGTGCACCGCCTTGTCCTCGTAGAAGCGTTCGGCAGCGTCGGCGATCTCTCGCGTTCGGCCCTGGTTCAAGCCATGGTCCGGAGCGAGAGGGAGTGGGAGGCAGTTACCTTCTGCGAAACAGTCATGCTAGAGAAGGAGGTGGCGGGATGGCTGAAGGAGAAAGCCTCCCGTCCCAGCCGCCGCGGGAGACGCTCCGGGCGTCGGAAGCCGCGCGACGACTCCCGGCCACCTTAGGCGCGGGCCTGCGGACGGAGAGTAATGGGTAGCTGTCCGTCCGATCAGGGTCAGGCCCGTGCCGGACGGCGCGTACGTGTTCCACGCGCGCCTCAAAGAGATGTTAGCATCATGTGAAGGAGCCCGTCAGGTCCGAAGCCTGCCGGGTCAGCGGGATTGTCCGAAAGGGTTACCGCTGGCCCGGAACATAAAGGGCTAAGGAAGGAACACGGGTGGGTTTTAGTCAGTAAGAGTCTGACACTCCCTTCCGCTCCACCCAGAGCCCCTCCCGCTCTGAATTGTTTTACCTGCAATGAAAAGCAATGGTGCCAACAATACGGCGAAGAGAATTCTTTCGTGAAACGCACTTTAGTGTGTTACGCATCCTGCTGGGTCAGCGGGATTGTTCGAAAGGGTTACCGCTGGCTTGGATCATAAAGGGTTAGGAAGGAACACGGGTGCGGGTGGGTTTTAGTCAGTAAGAGTCTGACACTCCCTTCCGCTCCACCCAGAGCGGGAGGGGTCATTTGATGATTTCCCATCCTAAAAAGAGACAATGCGGGCGCGCAGCGAGCTCACTGCGCACTCGCCCCGCTTTGGACTAGCTTGTAAATCGCCAGGATGATAAGGCCCTTATAATATGAAAGAACCTCTCTTCTAGGAAACGGTAGCTTTCATTAATCCTCGACTTTACCATCTTGTGAAATTTAACACAAAATCCTGTATGTTTATGTGCTTTTCGCTTTAATCAAGATATGACCATATCACCAAAATGAGCCAAACTGATACCCTAAGAGTACAGTCACAAACGAAAGTTTCACATGAAATGATGTATGTAATTATAAAAATGTTCTACTATGTACAGACGCCAGCACATCAAGCTACTACAATCTGTCAAAAGATTTTCAACTTATCGCTAAAGCATCAAATTTCTTTAGTAGATTTTCAACTTTATCGCTAAAGCGTTCAAGGTTCAAGGTTGATTGGGAAATTTTGACAGTTTTGGGGTAGCTTAATGTGCTGGCTGGCGTCTGTACATTGTACATAGTATAGATGTATTTTAAATAAACTATCATTATATTTAAATGTTTCTGCTTTTTATTTACCACTACTGTCAAACTCAAACTGAAAGGATATATTTCAAACTAGCTCCTGCCCGCTACTTCGTCCGCGTGCATTTTCTTGTACCCCCGACTACCCTGTCGCATCGCATCGCCCGCCCGCGCTATAACTTTGTTTTCGCTTAGCGTTCGTTCCATGAATTTTTAGGGTTCGATACCCAAAGGGTAAAAACGGGACCCATACCCAAAGGTTAAAAACGGGACCCTTACTCAAAGGGTAAAAAAGGGACCCGTACCCAAAGGGTAAAAACGGGACCCTTACCCAAAGGGTAAAAACGGGACCCTTTTACTAAGACTCCACTGTCCGTCCGTCTGTCAGTCTGTCACCAAGCTGTACCTCATGAACCGTGATAGCTATATAGTTGAAATTTTCACAGATGATGTATTTCTGTTGCCGCTCTAACGACAAATAATAAAAATAAAGTTAAAATTTAAAGGGATATAAAAGAAACGTATTTTTCGGCGTATTATGCCTTGTTTATTTTTACTCGGTTCCTAAGGGTCCATAGCGCGATGTTAAATACTCTTTAACCTGCCTCAAGAATTGGTATATTAAATGCAAAAATATTTTTATAAATCTGACTGGTTGTTCCAGAGGTTAGCGCATTCATACAAACAAACTCATTCAGTTTTATTATCAGTATAGATAAACCAATTACAGGCACTATTGAGTTGTCAAGGGATCGGTCAGTTAGAAAGATGAAGCTAGTTACCCATTCCAAAGCGTAGTAGGTTCCTATGGAGAAGAACGGGCAAGACGGGAACACCACGGACTGTCATCGCACATGAAAAATCTAACTCTGTCTCTTGGATACGAACGCTCGATGACTTATCAAGCTACACAAATCCAGTATACCCATAGAAGGATAACCATATTGAAAGGTGATACCCTTACCATGGTTTCCCAGTAAAAACAGTCTTCAATATACCAACGAAACGCCTGGGAAGAGGAAGACCTCCGCTACTTGGTGGTCCAGTATTGCAACGGAGATGAAAGCTCAGAACCTTACCCCTATGACAGTACAAGGACTGATCGTCCTGGCGCCGCTGTACAAGAAGAGCTAACCCCAAATAAAATGAGATTAAGGGATGGATGAAGAAGAAGATACCGCTTTGAGGCGCACGCTTTTAAATACCAAAATTTTACGAATTTAGTTAATTTTATATTTTTATAGTATTAGATTTTAAAGTTTACTTCTCGCTTTATAAAAGAAATGCAATTAGGCACAGACGCCAGAACATCAAGCAACTACAATCTGTTAAATTTCTTTATTAGATTTATAATTTTATCGCTAAAGCATAAGGTTCAAAGTTGATTGGGAAAATTTTACAGTTTCGGGTAATTTGATGTGCTGGCGTCTGCAAATCTAAAGTCTTCTAGGGTTTGGCTATAAATAAATTCACTAGATTTCAACATCACTATGCACGTCCATTTTGCACAAGAGAACTTTCAACTAGAGAGCACTTTCTGCCGGTTCATCACGCCCGTTTGATTGATAAAGATAATGAAAATGTCACAAACGATGCTCTTGTACCGAAATGGCCACCACGGTAAAAAAAATACGGGAAGTCAGTCGAAACATAGTTATTACTTGTTTTGACATTTTGAAATTGACCACGACGTTATGAAGGGTGTTTTCGGCTTATTCTCAGTCTGCATATACTTGCTATAATATTAGATGTAACATTTACGCTTTATTACAAAATACTTAAAACCTATGATTACGTACCTTCATCAAAGCCACTTGATTCTAAGCCTTATATGACACAGGATAATCTAATTCTAATATGATAATTGATCGTCTACCGCCTATACTTGAACCCCATGCCTTCCACCTGCCACGACCGGTAGCTGCTAGATTTATTACTAAGAAGACCTGATCCGCGTGTGAAAGAATTATTTTTCTTTTATAGGCGATACCGGAGCAACAAAAAAACACCGCAAACGCGCTGTTAAGAAGGAAACCGACGATGAGGCATTAAGTCGTTTAATGTATCGCGAAAAACATCTGCCAGAAATGAAGAAACAGTGGCACAATCTCACCACCTTGCTCAAGTACTCGAACGCTACCCCTTTCAAGGAAAGGAACGATGCAGGGTACGTTTGTGCTTACTGTTTCAAGACGTACCCTGACCCTGACGATTTAAGGGCCCACACGCACAAAGACCACGCTAAAGAAAAACCCTCGTACAAAGCCGGTACAGGCATGTCTAGCTTTGTCGCCCTCCTAGATATAGTCGACCTCAAATGCATGCTCTGCGAACAGCCAATGGAAACCCTGCAAATTCTAACAGAACATCTAGTCTCGGTACACGATAAAAAATACTACCTCGGAGTCACAGACTACTTCCAACCGTTCAAATTGTCCAATGAACAGCAGATGAACTGCTGCCTCTGCAACGAAGTCTTCCACACCATGAAACTGCTGATGCAGCACATGAATATGCATTATAGGAACTTTATTTGCACCACTTGCGGTGCTGGCTTCGTCAACTCTTTTCGTCTGAACCGACATGAAACAACGCATAGCAAGAAAAAGTCCAGCTACCCTTGCCGACATTGTGGCCAAGTGTTCGCCGCAGAATCCAAGAAGAAAGCTCATGTGAACACAGAACACAAAGGCATAGCTGGTGACAGCGTTTGTCAGATTTGCAAAGCTCGCTTCAAGAATTACTACCAGAAGACTAGGCATATGATTCAAGTACATAACGCCGAAGGTCTTAAATGTGATCAGTGTGAGAAGAAGTTCAATCTAAAGTCAAATTTAATGCTGCACATGCGAAGTGTCCATTTAAAAGAAAGACCATACGAATGTTCAGTATGCAGTATGGGTTTCTTTATCAAAAGGCATATGTTAGGACATTACATGGCAACTCATACGAATGAAAGAAAGTTCAAATGTGAGGTTTGCGGGAAAGCGTATGCGACCCAGAACAGTAAGAGGAAGCATTTAAAGAAAAACCACGGGATTTCTTTAACTAAGAATAATATGATGGTGCCAAATATGGCTAAGTAGTTTTGTGCCCGATTTATGCCAAACGGCTTGCCCCCTATTTATTATGTGCGACTTGAACAAAACTAGCAAAATGTGACTGTACTATAGGTACCTCTACCTAACCTTCAAGGATTACAGTCGTGATGTTATGCTAGATTTAAGAAATTGAGAATAAGAATGTCGTAATTTTACAGTATTAGCTGGTATTGTTTGTGACTGAGTTAACTTTATGCAAACCTAACTTAGAGTAAAAGTGCTGCACACCCCACCCTATTTCAAGTTAAACAAATATCAACTTTATTTCAATGAAGATTAAGTTGATTTCAAACTACAGTGACTAGCACTATTGAAAAAGTTATAAAACCTTTTGAGGTTGTAGCGGAAACTAAACTTTACTGTATAAGAATTAAAGTTATTTTTCCATTAATTCATATTTTTTTATATTTTTGGCAAATAAATCTCGAACGCAGATTAATTACGATCGGCAAGCAAGTCAGGATGGACTGGGATGAAGTCATTCAAATCCATATTCAATTCAATACTATAACCGATTTAAAAATAACTTGCATCTGATACTGTTCAAACATAACATAATCAGCTTATGTTTCCACTGCCGGAAAATAGGCCTCCTCTCGGTAGAGGAGGCAGTAATCCACCACGCGGGCCCAGTGCGGATTGGTAGACGTCATATGTCTTCGAGTTTTTTAGTTCTAGGACATGCCGGTTTCCTCACGATGTTTGCCTTCACCATTTTGAGAGCAGTGGTGATGAAGTAATTTACACAAACTAAAGCTCCGGTCTGGGTTCGAACCTAACAACTTGAAGTCGCGGCCGTTACCACTGGGCCACCACTGCTCCTTCAAACTGTTCAACCGGCAGGGTTAACTTTCTCAACGAAAAAATATATTCGTAATTATATTTAGGCACTAGGAGAAAATCGCTTGTAGCGGTTGATTCTAATTTAAAAAAATTTAAGCTAGGGTCATTAAAAACGATGTTTTGGCAATAGTAATTTAACCGTGATATCTATATTTACTAATAACCTTTGTATGCTAGGCTTAAATTATTATATTTATGAGGACTCTTAACTGATATTTTATTTTAATTCCCTATGACGAAATGGGTTTGCATCATTTGGAGAAGGTATGTTTTCGAAGCCCCTATTTAAACCAGCGGTTGACTTGAAGCGGTAGTGAATGCTACGCGACATTAAAACCGCTTTGTGTCTCATGTGTGTTCATGTAGTGAACAAAATAGTAAATTAAAAACGTATCCTGCGCGCCCTTTGATAAAAAATAGAAAATAGTTGTTAGTAGTGTCTAGGCATTTTCCACTTTGGGCCACAACACCTAGCAATGAACTCCTGTTTCATGCTATCTAAACAACTTATAACGAAAACAAGCAGCCACCATTCGCAGCTTATGTCTAAAAGATTTTAATTAAATCTTTTGTTTGTAGGTCTCGGCTGCGATACTGAAATTAAATTAGAACCAGAAGTAAGTGAATTGTTGAAAACACTCATAAAACCGAGATCTACAAAAGCAAACGGCATAAATGTTGAATGGACGGTAACAGCCGCTAAAAAAAATAGCAACCAAAAGTCCACAGAAGAAAGAAAAATTCTTCGACCTATTAAAGAAGCAAACAAAAGAGAGCTAGAAAAACATTTGGAGAATATTAGAAACATACTTTTACATTCCAATGCTTCACCTATCAGAAGTCACACAGGGAATTTTTACTTGTGCGCTTTCTGTCCTGAGCAGTTTACCATGCCGAGAGAACTCAAGATACATTCTCTACAAAAACATGACAACAAAACAATAAGCACTTTCATGAAAGGCTACCCGTTCAATTCTTACGTCGTTAAAATAGACATAACTGGTCTGAAGTGCGAAATATGCAGGCAAGATATTGACGGATTGGAGCCACTGATGAATCATCTACAATCTGAACACAATAAAATTATACATACAGACATCAAAAATCATATTTTGCCTTTTAAATTTGAAGGGGACGACACGTTAAATTGCGCGCTTTGTCGTAAAACCTACGACCACTTTAAGCTGCTACAAGAACATATGAACGTACACTATAACAATTACAGCTGTGAAATTTGCAACTCCCCTTTCCTTAATAATAGAACCCTTAAAAGACACATGGCGAGACACAAACAAGGAGAGTTCTCTTGTTCGTTTTGTTCAAAAGTATTTGGCACAAATGGCAAGAAATTATGTCACGAAAAATTCGTACATATTCTTAACCATAAAAGAAATAAATGTACACATTGCAATGAGAAATTCGCTTCTTACAAGCTGAAGAATGTCCATATGGTGAAAGAGCATGGAGCAGAGCCTCGTGTCCTCAAATGTATGGCCTGTGAAAAGACGTTTACCTCAAAAGACAAATTGTCTCAACACACTAAAAGGGACCACTTACTTGAAAGAGAACACGGATGCGAACACTGCGAGAAGAAATTTTATGAAAAGAAAGAACTGAATATGCACATGTTAAAACATACAGGGGAAAAGAAGTACAAGTGCGATGTCTGTTTCAAAGCTTTTGGACGGAGATATACTTTAAAAGAGCATTTGAGAATACATGCGGATGACAGGAGATTCAAATGCGGACAGTGTGGAAAAGCGTTTGTGCAGAAATGCAGCTGGAAAAACCACATGTTTTCGCGACATCATGAGCGGGTTTAAGTTAAGAGAACTTGTGCGTATGGATGATATCAACTTATCGTTAAGTATCATCACAAAATAGATAGGTGTAGATGGCGGGACAGACAACGAGCGAAATTAGAGACGCGTACGTACGGCGATCAAATTATATCAATGGAATGCCAGTCGGGGACCGTAACGGACAAAGGGAAAATATACCCCTCGACACTTCGGGGACCGCCCCGGACGCGGCCCAATCGAGCACGAATTCGTTTATTTAAAACTGTGTATAAGATCTTTGACCGTGCTCTGTCCGAGAAATAACATAATTTTAATCATCGAAATTAAATATTAATATATATTATGTTAAATGTTTTTCAATTCAAATTCCCAAACATCGCTATGTTTGAGCATAGATGATTAAAATCTAAGCCAGAAGGAGGTCTTCTGAACCTATTTATTCTGTATCGGTATGCTTATAATTTTAAGCCAAATGGACTATAAAGAATGAAAGTTTAGATTTTAATTACAATTTTGTTTGTAGGTCTCGGCGGTGATACAGAAATTAATTTAAAACCAGAAGTAAGTAAACCATTAAAATCACTCATGAATCCGACTTCTGTAAAAACGAATGGAAAAATTGTTGATTGGACGGTTACAGTATCTAAAAAAAATAGTAATCAAAAGACAACAGAAGAAATGTTAAGGGCTCGAAGTGCCAGACCCCTTAATGCGGACAAAAAAGAATTAGACAAACATAAAAAAATTAAGTTAGAACCAGTTGTAAGAAGAATATTGAATTCACCCATGAAACCGATATCTGCAAAAGTAAACGACATAAACGATGACAGGACTAATACAGTCTCTAAAAAAAGAAGCAGTCAGAAATCCACAGAAGGGGTTTTAAAGGTTCGAAGGGCTGGACCCCCTACAGCTGACAAAATAGAATTAGACAAACATTTGCAGAATATTCGCAATATACTCCTACATTCCAATGCTACTCCCATCAGAAGACACACAGCAGTTGGATACCATTGTAGCTTCTGCTTAGAGTACTTTAGCATAGCGAGAGACCTTAAGATACATACACTAAACCATGACAAAGAAACTAAAAGCACAGTTATGAAAGGCTGCGCCTTATCTGAGTATGTCGTAAAACTTGACATAACTGGCCTGAAGTGTGAAATATGCGATCAAGATATTGACGGCTTAGAGCCACTGATGAATCATTTACAATCTAATCACAATAAAATTATACACACAGACATAAAAAACCATATATTGCCTTTTATATTTGAAGGGGACACGTTAAAATGCGTGCTATGCCCGAAAACCTACGAAAGCTTTAAGCTGTTACAAGAACACATGAATGTACACTACAATAATTATATTTGCGAAACCTGCAACTCTGGTTTCGTTAGAAAGATAACTCTTAACAAGCATGTGGCTACACACAAACAAGGGGAGTTCTCTTGTAAGTTTTGTCCAAAAGTTTTTGACACAAAGGTCAAGAAATTATACCATGAAAAATTCGTACATATTCTTGACCATAAAAGAAACAAATGCCCACATTGCGGTAAGAAATTCTCTTGTTACATGCAGAGGAATGAACATATGGTGAAAGAGCATGGTGCAGAGCCTCGTGTCCTCAAATGTATGGCCTGTGACAAGACGTTTCCTTCAAAAGACAAATTAACTAAACACATTAAAAGGGATCACTTACTCGAAAGGACACATGAATGCGACAACTGTGAAATGAAGTTTTATAGAAAGGAAGATTTGAGAAATCACATGCAATCACAAAACATACAGGCGAAAAACAGCATAAGTGCGATGTCTGCCTCAAAGCTTTTGGACGGAAACATACTTTGAAGGAACATCTGAGAATACATGCGAATGACAGGAGATTCAAATGCGACCACTGCGGACAAGCGTTTGTGCAGAAATGCAGCTGGAGAAGCCATATGCGGATGCGGCATGATGAGTGCGTTTAAGTTATGGACTAAAAAACATTTGAGTACTTTTGTGGATTTCAAATAACTTAAAGTATTATCCTTGAAACTTTTAGACATTAGTCGAGGGACTGACTCACCAGCCGAAATTACGGGACGGAAATTCTGCGATTTCCATGCAATTTACGCGTCGTGATTTCGTCTAGGCTCTTTGTGCACACACGTTTTTCTGGCTCTGCAAAACTACGGTTTATTCGCCGTGTGTAGACACGTTCGTCAGTGGTGTATAGATCACTATATAAGCTTGTTGACAGCCACGGCGGTACTGCGGCACGGCCCGTCGCCGTGTGTACTGCGTGATTCACATCTGGGGTCTGCTCCCTAAGCACGAAACGGTAACTGGGCCGTACCGAGCCGTGGTCTCGTCCGGTTGTTTGCCGTGTCATATACAAGCTTACACGTTTTTTCTACGGCGCGGTTTATACGCCGCAGCGTATCGTAAAGAAACCGTGCCGTGTTCAAAGGGCCTTACGTGTCATTGCAGGTGTGTGCACGCCGATTTTTCTGTTGCGTATGTTCCGTAGATTGGTAGATGAGACTTAATACTGCTTCTCAGCCTCTGTCATTAGAACAATAGGCCACGACGTGATATTTTTTGTGTAATTCTAATATTTTGTTTTTAGTAAAGATATATGTTCCCAGATGCGTGTATCCTTTCTATATATATAGTGATTTATTTGTTATTCCTCTGTCTTTACTTCACGTACCCTCTTCTCTGCACTAACATGATGTTAGGGCTTCGATAATGAGACACCGGTTGTGAATTTCTCCACCCGAAAAGTCGTCAAGCTGTTCACAGCAGAAATTTTTTCCGCATGTTGGAGGCATTGTGGGCTCGGACGACCACAACATGGGTTCTTGAAAAACGTTCAACGGTATCGCGGAAAACCCAAGCGTAGATTGGGGGACGAACTTGACCCTCATAGGAGGGATTGGTCCATATTGGCTCAAGATTGAGTTGAGTGGAATAATGGAGGCCTTTTCTGTCTATCAATGGTTTACATACTGTAATCACTTGTTGAGAGAATAAAGGATTTGATACTATGATATCACAATTAGCCTGCGAATGCGTGGTTTACTGAAAGTGCGAGATTCGAGCGTTATTGTGGTTTTCCTTCATGGAAATCGGTATTTCGCCGTACATCATCTGCCTAGCCTTTTCCCAACTACCTATGTTAGGGTTGGCTTCCGGTCTAACCGGATGCAGCTGAATACCAGTATTTCGCCGTACATTGGACTATTACAAACCTCGCGAAAGGTGGGAGTACGCACCGCGACACATCAAGCTATACATTTGCAGTATAAGCTGAGTTACAATGCGAGGTCAGCTAAAATTGGAAATGTATAGCTTAATTTGTTGTCGTGTATACCTACTAAGGGTCAACGGAGATAAAACTAACAATTATCGAGATTTTCAAGGCAATAATGTCGTCAATTGAAGTTCAATTTGAATTTAGTTGAGTTTCCAACTTGAAGGAATTTTTTCGACATAAGAATTTGACACAACTACGAATACCTAACGATATCACTGTAACCAACCAACCTACCCTCACTGTGCAACCACGTACACATCTAGTATCACCAAGTTGCGTTTTTTCTAGTCCAAGCATGTAAGGATAAACTATTCTTGATTTAAAAAATACAGGTACTCTTAGCACCCCATTGTCTTAAAATGTAATAACATTTGATAGAATGGACAGATTTTAAATCGCAAAACTATGTTTTACCTCAAGAGAAGTGCTATTCTATAACTTTTTATTCAATTTTCTCAAAATCAATATTTATCTATTAATAATGACTAATTTATGTTCATTAATGACGATATCGATATAAAAGCCCAGGCTTCGTTATGATGTTTTCTACACCGATGTCATTGATGTCCAAGATAAACTTTGAAATCACATATGAGTATGGAAAGTGACATTGTTTCTTGCCCAGTTTCGAACCCACAACCCTGCTCATAACAGGCAGGCACTTAATCACGTGGCTATTACATATTGAGAAGATTTTAATTTAACTTTCCTTTGTAGGTCTCGGCTGCGATAAAGAAATTAAGTTAGATCCAGAAGTAAGTAAAATATCCATGAAACCGACATCTGCAAAAGCGATCATCAAAAAAGAGGATAGGACTAATACAGTCTCTAAAAAAAGAAGCAGTCAGAGATCCACAGAAAAGGTTCGAAAGGTCAGACCTCTTAAAGGTGACAAAATTGAATTAGAAAAACATTTGCAGAACATTCGCAATATACTCTTACATTCTAATGCTACTCCTATCAGACGACACACAGCAGTTGGTTACCATTGTAGCTTCTGCTCTGAGCACTTTACCATACCGAGAGACCTTAAGATACATACACTACTAAATCATGACAACGAAACTAAAAGCACAGTTATGAAAGGCTGCACTTTAACTTATTATGCCGTTAAGCTAGATATCACTGATCTGAAGTGTGAATCATGCGGACAAGATATTGACGGATTACAGCCACTGATGGACCATTTAAAATCTGATCACAATAAAATTATTCATACAGACATAAAAAATCATATATTGCCTTTCAAATTTCAAGGGGATACATTCAAGTGCGTGCTATGCCCGAATATGTACGAACGCTTTAAGCTGTTACAAGAACACATGAATGTACACTACAATAATTATATCTGTGAAATCTGCAACTCTCCCTACGTTAACAAGATCACTCTTAACAAACATTTGTCTAGACACAAACAAGGAGAGTTCTCATGCAAGTTTTGTCCAAAAGTGTTTGACACAAATGGTAAAAAATTAGCCCACGAAAACTTCGTACATAAAATTGGCCACAAAAGAAATAAATGTCTGTATTGCGATGAAAAATTCTCCTCTTACATTCAGAGGAATGAACATATGGTGAAAGAGCATGGTGCAGAGCCTCGTGTCCTTAAATGTATGGCCTGTGACAAGACATTTACGAGAAGAGACCAATTGCTTCGACACACTAAACGGGATCACTTACTCGAAAGGAAGCACGAATGCGAGCACTGCGATATGAAGTTTTATAGAAAGAGAGAATTAAGAAATCACATGTTAAAACATACAGGCGAAAAACAGCACAAGTGCGATGTCTGCTTTAAAGCATTTGGGCGGAAAAATACTTTGAAAGAGCATTTGAGAATACATGCGAATGACAGGAGATTCAAATGCGACCAGTGTGGACAAGCGTTTGTGCAGAAATGCAGCTGGAGAAGCCATATGCGGACGCGACACGATGAGCGAATTTAAGTTATGGACTAAGAAACATTGAGCACTTTTTTGGATTTCAATTAACTTAAAGTATCACTTTTGAAACGTTTGGAAGTTAGTCGAGAGACTGAGTCAGCAGCCGAAATTACGAAATTTCTGCGATTTCTGAGCAATTTACGCGACGTGTTTTTGTCTTAATATGTCATTGCTGGTATGCACCTCGTTTTTCTGTTGCGTATGTTCCGTAGATGTATCAACTAAGAATACCTTCTAACCTGTGTTATTAGAATAATAAGCAGAATACGTTCGAACCTCTGTCATTAGAACAATAAGCCACGACGTGATATTTATGTATTACTAATATTTCGTTTTTAGTAAAGATATGTTCCCAGATGCGTTTATTATTTCTTTAAACTGAGTTATTTATATTCTATTGCACTTCTTCCTAATTCGTTACTTCGAGATTAAGACACCAGTTGTGAATATCAGATTAATATCGCATGAGTCCATGCTGTAGCTGTTACTCGGTTTCAATATGTATTAATGAAGTTTGGAATGACCAGATAATTTAAATAAAGTCAAGTCACAAAAGAGATACGTGTAGAAGATCATCTCCATACGATTGAAAACGCACACAGACCAGAGACGCAACCTCCTTACAACCACATTCCTATCGGCTTCCCTTCGTAACAATCACTTTTCTTAGTATCAACTATTGCCAACATCACATTACAGATAACAAAAATAATTGCTAAAATTCGTACATTTTTCGTTTAAACAAAAAGTCATTGAATAACAACGGACCTAAAATAAACCATCAGTCGTGTGAAAAATGTCTAAATGATAGAAATGCATTTAATTACTTATCGCCCAACCATTTTTTTTTCAAACGTATCCTTTACGCATACACGCGGAATTTACTTTCCTATTAATAATGACACATTAATATTGATTAGTGATGAATGAATGAATGCTATTGATATTGACGTCCAGGTTTCGTCACGATGTTTTTTTTTACCTATTTCATTGATGTCCAAGATAAAACTAGAAATCACATAAGAATAAGGAAAAAGCACATTGATTCTTGTCCGGTTTCGCACCCACAACCTTGTTCATGAGTGGCGGTCGCTCAAACTATGGGACCATTACATATTAAGATTTTAATTTAACTTTCCTTTGTAGGTCTCGGCTGCGATAAGGAAATTAAGTTAGAACCAGAAGTAAGTAAAATATTGCAATCACCCATGAAACCGACATCTGCAAAAGTAAACGACAAAAAAGTTGAACGGAATAATACAGTCTCTAAAAAAAGAAGCAGTCAGAGATCCACAGATGAGGTTTTAAAGGTTCGAAGGGCCGGATCCCTTACTGCTGACAAAATAGAATTAGACAAACATTTGCAGAATATTCGCAATATACTCTTACATTCTAATGCTACTACTATCAGACGACACACAGCAGTTGGTTACCATTGTAGCTTCTGCTCTGAGCACTTTACCGTACCTAGAGACCTTAAAATACATACACTACAAAACCATGACAACGAAACTAAAAGCACAGTTATGAAAGGTTGCACTTTAACTTATTATGCCGTAAAACTTGACATCACAGATCTGAAGTGTGAAATATGCAGACAAGATATTGATGGATTAGAGCCATTGATGGATCATTTACAAAGTGATCACAACAAAATTATACATACAGACATAAAAAATCATATATTGCCTTTCAAATTTCAAGGGGACACGTTCAAGTGCCTGCTGTGCCCGAATATGTATGAACGTTTTAAGCTGATACAAGAACACATGAATGTACACTACAATAATTATATTTGTGAAATATGCACTTCTCCCTACGTTAACAAGATCACTCTTAACAAACATTTGTCTAGACACAAACAAGGAGAGTTCTCATGCAAATTTTGTCCAAAAGGGTTTGACACAAATGGCAAGAAATTAGCCCACGAAAATTACGTACATAAAATTGCCCATAAAAGAAATAAATGTCTGTATTGCAATGAGAAATTCGCCTCTTACATTCAGAGGAATGAACATATGGTGAAAGAGCATGGTGCAGAGCCTCGTGTCCTCAAATGTATGGACTGTGACAAGACATTTACAAGAAGAGACCAATTGCTTCGACACACTAAACGGGATCACTTACTCGAAAGAAACCACGAATGCGAGCACTGCGATATGAAATTTTATAGAAAGCGGGAACTAACAAAACACATGTTAAAACATACAGGCGAAAAGCAGCACAAGTGTGATGTCTGCTTCAAAGCTTTTGGACGGAAAAATACTTTAAAGGAACATTTGAGAATACATGCGGATGACAGGAGATTTAAATGCGACCAATGTGGACAAGCTTTTGTGCAGAAATGCAGCTGGAGAAGCCATATGCGGACGCGACATGATGAAAAGGTTTAAGATAACGTGGGGATCACATTTCTGCCGTGAAACCGCAGTAGTTCCACAATGACTTGTCCATTGTACGACAAGCGAACCAGAAGTTGAAATGCCTGTTCTAAGATTTGATTATGATTCTATCTCTTTCCCGTGTGACTCCGCGCTCAGCCCGTTATTTTTTTGCGGTGTTGCGTTTGTTTCGAAAGCCACGACATTTTGCTTCGATTACTACAATTCAATGTCCCACTACTCGAATCCCGTAATAGTGAATTAAAAAATGAAGTGCTTTGTAGATTTAAATTTATTTGAAGTGTAGTATTCCAGAAACGTATAATCAATCAGAATACATTTACAGTAATTTATTGTCTTTGTAAGTCTTCTAGTCACGTCTCAGTAATTGTTAATAAAAACTATAGTCAATTGTAATCTATATTTAATTTAATATTAATAATATTTAATATAAAGAATAGTTTTATTTTAATTTTCTCATAAGTCCATATTTTGTAAATAAGCCTTTTGTAAAATTTTAAATACTTAGTGTAATGCAATAAATAAAAGAATATGAATAGGCATGCGAACTGTCGTACTGACCCTCTGTCAATCCTTTCTAACTACAATTCTCCATGGAGAGCCGTGCGGCCAAATCTCATCTGCTTGAACTAGTAAAATTAGCGATTTTCATGGTACTGACTGCCGTAGGTCCTTGCAAGGTAACTAAAGGTTACTAAAGCCAGTATACTACGTAAGCTTTTCGAAGTGCTTCGTCTATTTAATATTGCATATAAACGGCTAACAATTAAGACCCATCATCGTAGCTTGGACGCAGGCTTAAAGTCTGAAAATGGCATAACCACTTTCTTATGTAGTCACGGCAAAACTACCGGAATACAGTTATATATAAATAGTAAAGGCGCACTACGCACACAAGCTCAACTCGCACACAATACTCGCAATACTATTTATATCAATACTTTCATACTAGCATAAAGCCCTTTCTGCGACTGTACTCGTGGCCCAAAGCAGAGATTTCAGTAATGTATTCGAGAAAAGAGTCGCGTTGCACAGGTTTAATTAAGCATGGGCTCCTGTCTCCTGAATCTTCAAACTATTGGAATCATGCACCAGTCATATAACGCGTAGGAGAAACTAAATCAATAACAGTATTAAGACATCTCAGTCAAATAAGTGAATAATAAATGCAAAATCCATTTTTTTTAGAATCAGACATCCGTTATTATGGAATGAATCTATAAAGTGGCGCTAACACCGTTTCAATATTTGTGAACAAGTCTACCGCATTCAATATACCTATCAAAGATTTTAATGCAAACTTTTGGTTGTAGGTTTCGGCTGCGATACTGACATTAATCTAGAAACAGATGTAAGTAAAATATTGAAAGCAATCAAAGCACCAAGAACTGCAAAAGCAAAAGACAACGAAAGTGATTGGAAGAGTAGCGATCAGGTGTTGGAAGAAGAATTATTAAGAGTTCGACCTCATATAGCAGACAATAGAGAGATAGACAAACATTTGCAGAATATTCGTAACATACTCTTTTATTCCAATGCTACTCCCATCAGAAAACACACAGGGAGTAGTTATTTATGCGGATTCTGTTCAGAGCAGTTTACCATTCCGAGAGATCTTAAAACACATACATTAAAAACACATGATAACGAAATAAAAAGTAGTTTCATGAAAGGTTGCACTATCTTTAATTACGTCGTTAAATTAGACATCACTGGTCTGAAATGTGAAATATGCGATCAAGATATTGACGGGTTAGAGTCACTGATGAATCATTTACAAACTGATCATTATAAAATTATACATACAGATATAAAAAATCATATTTTGTGTTTTAAATTTGAAGGAGATACGTTACAGTGCGCGCTATGCCCTAATACATATGAACACTTTAAGGGGCTACAAGAACACATGAATGTGCACTATAACAATTTTAACTGTGAAATCTGCAACGCTCCTTTCGTTAATAAGAGAACCCTTAGAAGTCACACGAGGAGACACAAACAAGGAGAATTCTCTTGTTCGTTTTGTTCAAAAGTATTTGACACAAATGCCAGAAAGTTATGCCATGAAAGGTTCATACATATTCTTGACCAAAAAAGAAACAAATGTCCACATTGCGATGAGAAATTCGTTTCTTATACACAGAGGAATGACCATATGGTAAAAGAGCATGGAGCACAGCCTCTTGTCCTCAAATGTATGGCCTGTGACAAGACCTTTTCTACAAAAGAAAGTTTGACTCGACACACTAAACGGGATCATTTACTTGAAAGGAGACACGAATGCGAGCACTGCGATAGAAAATTTTATAGGAAGAAAGAACTGAATATGCACATGTTAAAACATACGGGCGACAGAGAGTACAGTTGTGATATCTGTTTGAAAGCTTTTGGACGGAAGGATCATTTAAACGAGCATTTGAGAATACATGCGGATGACAGGAAATATAGATGCAACCATTGTGGACTATCATTTATACAGAAGGCCAGTTGGAGAAGCCATATGAGGACGCGACATGATGAGCAGGTTTAAGTTATGGAGTAACAACGGAATGTTTTTGTAGATTACAATTAATTTCGATTCTGACATCTATTTTTTTTTGTCTTCTAGAATGTAATGTAAATAAATGAGGTAGATATAATTGTTCTAGAATAGCATAGACAATTCGAATATTTTTTCCGTAAAGGCCCGGCTACACGCAGCGGCTTGCTTGCTCAATACTGCGTAAACGTTATGTGGAAGAAACCATAGCAAGAAGCTTGCCTGATATATGATTTTGCCGTCTTAACGTTACATTATTAAGATGAAAAGTCTAGCTGAGCCATTAGTTAATACATGTCTTACAGTTAACAGCAGACTTAAGGAATGCGAACTGCTTACCTGGCGCTATATCATCAATCTATCTTACTTATACATTTCTTCATAGTGCGAGTCGGCCAAAACTCATAGTAATTAAATGAGCTCATTGAAAAATTTCTTGAATCAGCGTTGTTAAACCGCGATTATTTCTAACAACATCAGTTTAAACGGCAAGACAACTACAGCGTTCTGGCTTCTAGACTTAGGCAACAAGCCTCGCTAAACTATACTAGTTCCAATCCAGCCCTAAATAGAAGGAGTCTTTATCAGGTCTTTCAAATTAATCCAGTTACAGCCAAAACTAAATTTTCCACGGGCCTCGTCTGTACATTATTGCAAATAAAATGTTTACAATATACTCCTTAACACTTGAATGCAGCCGTTAGGTCTCAAATAAGCCTATCATGCGGTGCTCGTGATTATTGGCATCTTCTTCGGCGCACGCAGCATCTCTGTGCCCATCTGTGTCATGTTCTGGAACCTACTATATTAAAGCCTTATAAATTACCCAAACAGCTCATCAGAGATTATTTGCAGGTAATAATTCTATCAAACTTTTGTTTGTAGGTCTCGGCTGCGATACAGAAATTAAATTAGAAACTCATGTAAGTAAAATATTAAACGTACTAATTGCACCGAGATCTGCAAACACAAACAAAAACAAAATTGATTGGACGGTTCCAGTCGCGAAAGAAAGTAGCAATCAGTCATACAACGAAGAAATTTTAAGAGTTCGACCTCTTAAAGCAGACAAAAGAGAGATAGACAAACATTTGCAGAATATTCAAAACATACTCGTTTATTCTAATGCTACTCCTATCAGAAAACATACAGGGAATGGTTACTTGTGCTGTTTCTGTCCAGAGCAGTTTACCATGCCTAGAGAACTTAAGATACATACCCTACAAAAACATGACAACAAAACAAAAAGTACTTTCATGAAAGGCTACCCGTTCAATTCCTACGTCGTTAAAATAGACATCACTGGTCTGAAGTGCGAAATATGCGGAAAAGATATTGATGGATTAGAGCAACTAATGAATCATTTACAATCTGAACACAATAAAATTTTACATACAGATATAAAAAATCATATTTTACCTTTTAAATTTGAAGGGGACACGTTCAAATGCGTGCTATGCCCTAAATTCTACGAACGTTTTAAACTGCTCCAAGAACATATGAACGTACACTATAACAATTATAACTGTGAAATCTGCAACTCTCCTTTCGTTAATAAGAGAACCCTTAACGGCCATATGGCGAGACACAAACAAGGAGAGTTCTCTTGTTCGTTTTGCTCAAAAGTATTTGGCACAAATGGCAAGAAATTATGCCACGAAAAATTTGTACATATAGGAGATCACAGAAGAAATAAGTGTCCACATTGCCTCGAAAAGTTCACGTCTTACGCTAAGAAAAATGAACATATGGTGAAAGAACATGGTGCAGACCCTCGAGTCCTCAAATGTATGGCCTGTGACAAAACGTTTACAAGAAGAGACAGACTGACCCGACACACTAAACGGGATCACTTACTCGAAAGGAAAAATGAATGCGAGCATTGTGATATGAAATTTTATGGAAAGAAAGAACTGAATTTGCACATGCTGAAACATACAGGTGAAAAACAATACAAATGCGATGTCTGTTTCAAAGCTTTTGGACGGAAACATACCTTAAGAGAACATTTGAGAATACATGCAGATGACAGAAGATTTAAATGTGAACAGTGTGGACAAGCGTTTGTGCAAAAATGCAGCTGGAAAAACCACATGAAATCAAGACATGACGAGTTGGTATGATTTTGTGCGTCTAACTACGAATGATGGATTTTAATCAACTTGGGCACGAGTACTCTGTTCATTGCGCTGGCCGGGTTAAAATTTTATCTTTTTCAATGCGAGTATGAAGAAAAAATTAAGATTGAAAACAGAGCAAACTTATTTAAACAAATAATATAAAAATGACTTCAAAATACGCAAATTATGAAAGTTATACCAATATTTCAAAATAGCGGCAGCTTAGAGCGTCGGTGCCGTATTAACTTCTATTTCCAGGGATGTCCGCTATTAGAATAAGGGTGTATGTGTTTATGCACAGACTTAACGCGATGATACTTTATTACTTTAGTCTACATAATACTTTTACTGTAAGTAAATCTTGTTTAAACATCATCCGCTATATCTTTGAGTGCTAAAACTTGAGAATTTGGCTATTGTAGTGGATACCTAACGTAATAGAAGAAATGCCTGTACATGTTTTGGTCTTTATCAGGCACCCTTTGCCAAGCTGTCATGGTATAATTTATCGTGGATAGATTGAACCTTATTGGACCTTATTTCAGGTCATATGTTGAATACACCGGTTTCAGTCGATGATTTTATTACTATTCCACATTTTCGAATGGTTGTAAGCACGGATACGCCACGTCGGCCGCTTCTAGCATCACCGTCAACACATTCTATACAAACCAAGCATGTCATCGTTTACTCGCATTAGGACACAAATGACTTACAGAAATTGACGTTTTTGGAGGCGTTCCATGACAAAAGTTGACGTAATTTCGGCGCCACTCATTTTATTAGTACTGCCGTCTCTAGTCACTACCTACGCAGTAATTCCGTGCTGATTGTGTTATAACTTCATTAAATGAATGTAGTTCTAAAACTAAGAATCCGTTGGCAGAAAATCACCAGATTTATTACGAAATATCGTGTAATAGTCTACGGTTTCTCATAGTAAACCTTTGGTTTCCTAGCAAAGCGGTACCGTCATATATTTGAAACGGCCATCATAAAAATATGTCGTCTTCACCAGTACTTGACTTTACGGAACACTAAACGCCCCAAAATAATAACAATGAAATTTCTAAAAATTGGGTCTCGTTCAGTTTCCTTCAGTGTGTTAAGGTGTCAAAAAACGCTGTGTGCGCTGTGTGCTGTGTGTGTGTGTGTGCTGTGTTGTTAGACAACCGTTACTGTGTGATCGTTCACCGCTTTCTTAGGAAACCAAAGCTTTACTAATTAAGGTAGATTCCTGTACTAAAATAAGATGTTACAATACTACAGATGATAAATAAGGCCTTGTCTACACTTGTATCATTTCGGTGTATCAGATATCCGGTGCGATGATATGCGATCAAAAATTTTGAGCCATTCAAAGTTCAAACTAGCGATAGTCTAAATCAAAAGTCTAGGCTGAGAATCAGCAGAGAGAGTGATAGAGGCTTGTGTTAAATAATATTTGCCGCACGGGTCCATCGATCAGGTTAGGCTATACTTGCCGCGGTTGCTCCGTGGATCGGTGACCATCTTTACATACCAAGACCCTTTGTGACTCAGAAGCTGTTGGTCCCGGCTGTCGTTCTTGGATCTTTGACAGTCGTTACGGGTCGTCAGAAGCCTGAATCGGGCATCGTATTACCCAGGAGTGTGGAGGTCAGATAGGCAGTCGCTCCATGTAAAATACTAGTACTCAGCTGCGTCCGGTTAAACTGGATGCCGACCCTAACATAGTTGGGAAAAGGCTAGGTAGATGGTAGGCTGAGAATCAGCACCTTTGTTAACGTCAAAATGATATATCCCAAAACGCCTGCCCTTCACCACTTCATAGTCCTTTACCAGAGAAGAAGTGGCGCTACTAACTCCCCAGCAGAATGATACAAGGCTGTGCCACGCAATTGAGATTGAGACACCAACATGATACAAGATGTCTTCGTTTCCATAAACTTTATAAGTAACGTTATTCTTTAATGTACATTTGTCGAATGAGAAAATGCTGGTATTCTATCAGAAGCGCTGCAACATTTATTTTTTAAATTTTGCAGCATCATGTTGCGATAGGAGCCTTTTGGCCTCGTACAGACCTTTGTTTTTTTTTACCCGACTGCGCCAGAAGGAGGGTTATAAAGAAAGAAGAAAGAAAGAAAATACGTTTTTTTGCGGCAAACATGACACATTAAACATTGACGCGTTGTTTTTCGAGTGTATGTACATATGTATTTTTACTTTCTTTTTTATTGTTGATTGTGTTAAGTTTAGTTTGTGATATTCCTGTACGAGTCAAAATAAATACTTTTCTTTCTTACTTTCAATACTGTTTTTGGCTTGTTGCTCTCATTCGCCAAGTATGCAAAAGCCTGTCGACTGTTTTTTTTTTTAAATACTAATAATGTAATATTAGCACATAAGTACATATATTGATGTTTGTAAACATTAGTTGTCTAGCTTAAGTTGAGCTGTTATCTTTAAAATCGTGTAAACGTACATTTATTTCAATAAAGATTTTTTCTTAAATCGACCAGTTTTTGTGTCTTATTACACTACAATCTGTCTGAGTCTGACACTGTCCGCTATCACTGCTAATAATCGTGTAGCAGTCGGCTACTATTTACGCTTTATGTATGTGGCGTAAATAGTAGCTAATTTCTTGCATTTATAAAGTCACCCCTTCCTCCCACGGGGGTAGGCAGAAATCCTACATACTTCTTATCTACGCTATTGATGAAATATTTAGTTACTAGCTGACCCGACGTAGTCCTGTCCAAATTGCAATAGTTCATACAAAAATCACATAAAAAGACGACGACGTTTGAAGTTCTTCCCGACTTACAAAATATTCCGGCATTCTTCCAATTTTACTTTTAATAAAAACCTAATTCGGACTTTAAAAAAATTGTCAAATCGGTCCAGTCGTTTTCAAATGATGCGCTTATCGACGAACAGCATTTCATTTTTATTTAAATAGCAAACAGCTATTAGTAGTAATAATCAACGCTCATTCTAACCTCCTCCTTTTTTTGAAGTCGGTTAAAAATGGAACCACTCTGTCTGTGGTTGTGACAAACTCATATTTTCAATTCTAGCCAAAGTTATAAAATATTACGATCGGGAGCATGCATGCGTACACGAGTGTAATATTTCTGCTACGTTTCTTTCATCTCGATAAAGCACGGCATATCACGAGGTACAGATAAATTAAATACATATTACTTTTGATCTACAAAACAAGAACAACAAATAAATGAAGTACGATCGCATCGCTATCGTCATCCGTGGTCCGTATTAACCCATTACCGAGTATTCTTATAAGAATCTATTCACACATATACCTAATTTAAACCAAGCTTTTTTACGCACTTTAATCTTTTACAACTTACAATATCAGAATCCTTACTTAATTCAACCAATAATATAATAAATTCGAAAGTAACTCATGTTACCTTTTCACGCTTACACCACTGAACAGATTTTTTTTTTTAATTTGACGAGGAGATAGATAGCATCCTGTGGAAAATTTGAGTAGTTTTTGTCACGGTAGCACGTTCCCGTGGAAAATTTTCCGACATTCACACGGGCGAAGCCGCGGACAGAAGCTAGTATTAGATATAAATGCTAAAGGAAGATTGTTGGTTTGTCATTTGCTTAAAGCCACTGATTGACTAGCTTTTCCTGTGCATATAGATATTAATTTACATAAACTTGAAGTGAAATGGGCTGTTGAATATTTTTTTATTTTAGTTAACCTACGTTGTCCTACTGGCTGGGAAGATCTCCCCCATACTTTTCCAGTTTTCCTTATGATGTGCCTTCTCTGGCCAGTCGATCAGGAACGAATCCAAATCGTCACGCCACTATGAAAGTTGAAGTTGCATTGGGAAAATCTGAAATAACGCCGATGAAGTCACGGGAGAAAGGTAGCCTGTAAAACAGAAAATTTACAAACGAAATTAACACTTTGACCTACACCTGCTGTGCTAGCAAAAGCTCAACAAAATCATACAAATGGACCTTAATCAAATTTTTCCAGCCTCCGAGTTATCAAAACAATATATTCTCTCTTATTTTCGTCTTTACTAGCCGTGTAGTAAACATCCAGAAATTACAAAATAATGTTTTCTTTGTAGGTCGAAGTGAAGCGGCAGATCTTGCCAAGAAAATACTATCCGAGATGAAAGAACGCCAGATTGCATCAAAAACAGAAACAGCACATACAAAATCAAAGGCAGTTGAAAAGAAAAATACTAATAAAGGCATACTTCAATCGAAAACTGATGAAGAAGGTAGAAAAATTAAGAAAAAGAATCAGAAGCAAAATGAGGAAGAATTGTTTAAACAACGTTATAATATTAGAGAGATTCTACTATGTAGTAATGCGACGCCGATTCGTAAGTATGATCTGGGATATGTGTGCTGTTTCTGTCAGAAGCAATACTCTAATGCCAAAGAACTAAAGACACATACCATTACAGAACACGATGACAGTGATAAGCTAGACTTTATGAAAGGACAGCGCACATTGTACTTCTTAGTCAAGCTAGATATTACCGCACTGAAGTGTATCTTGTGCGACACAGAAATAGATGCAGTTGCAGACCTTATCCAACACCTGAGGAATGAACATGGAAAGCCAATGTTCACTGAAATCAAGAATTATATCATACCATTCAAATTCGAAGACTCTACGCTTAAGTGCACCTTCTGCCCAAGAATATTCAACAGATTTAAGGTTCTGCAAGAGCACATGTACACACACTATAGAAACTTTGTTTGTGACGTATGCGGCACTGGTTTCGTTAACGAGAAAATGCTTAACACACACCGTGATAGCCATAAAGTAGGAGTTTTCAAATGCGGTCACTGTTCGGAAGAATTTGACACTCCCAGAAAAAAGAAATACCATGAAAAGACTATTCATTTGTTATCTTTGAACAAATGTGGTTATTGTGACGAAAAATTTATGTGGTACCGTCAAAAATGTGCTCACTTAGCTGAAGTACATGGCATTGTTGTAACTCAACCAAAGGAATGCAAAGCGTGCGATAAAGTCTTTCCGTCTGATTCCAAACTTCAACTCCACGTCAGGAGAGATCACTTGCTGGAACGTAGATTCAAATGTACTGAATGTGATATGGAGTTCTTTTCCAAAGAGTCGTTGAACGATCACATGGTCAAACATACTGGAATCAAAAGGTTTTCTTGCAAAGTTTGCTGCAAGTCCTACGGGTTAAAGAAAGCTTTAAGAGAGCATATAAGGATACATGAGAACGATAGAAGATTTAAATGCGAAACATGTGATCAGGCTTTCGTGCAAAAGTGCAGCTGGAAAGCGCATATGCGTTCTAAGCATGGAATTACAGTTTAATCGGTTAGTTTTATTATAGAGCTAAGGAACACAAAAATAAAATATAAAAACATCACGCCTGTATTCCCTGATTTCGCCAGTCGATATCGCCACAAAAAGAAATTTATAGCCAAACCACATCAGATTATAAACTTTAAAGCACTTGCTACGTAACATTGACTTAATGATTTCGCTAGACCTAGACGGCACTGATACGAGGATCAAACAAACCAGGCGTGTTGACGTGGAATAGACGTGTTTTTTAAAAGAGACCAAGAATCGGTAAACTTATTGTAAGAGACCCAAAACGGCTATACCCTAGAACCAAAAATTCGAAGACATGTGACACCTACTAACCCGCACTGGGCCCGGCATTATTAATTTGACTAAAGTACGCGTCGCATGACCATAGAAACGGGGTTTGTTGACGGAAAAATAGACAAAATGACAGATTGTGGAAAGATTTCTACCGTCTCAGCATGGCGATGAAGGAAAGAAATGTTTCTATTCTTAAGTCGACAAAAATCTACAATATCAAGCATGACGGCCAATTTTTCTCTACTTTTGACATTTGGGGGTGGAAACATTTCTTCTCAACAAGTGTCAAATAGTCATCACATTGGACTTGGACAAGAATTTATATTGATTTTAAAATTTGCTCCCCTTTGCTATGGAAAAATTTAACATCTTTGTCTTATAGAGACACGAGTATACGGGCCGCCCCGTGCTCAGGCAGAAGAGATGTCAAGTTGGATAGATAGAACTTTGTCTATTCTTTGTAGAATAGACAGAATTGGTCATGCTACGCGAGCTGAGAAGAGAGTTTAGTTTTAAAATTGATCAACTAGTATTTATTATTTCACACGTTGTTATTTTGGCTCCATCTTATTATCTTCCTACGCCTGATCTCTCTCCGGTCGCGTCGGATTGCCGTCCCATCGGACTATGAGAGTGAGGGAAGAGAGAGTGCACTTGAGTACTATAATGTCTCCCGCGCCGAAGGGTAGTCTCCGTTGAGATTGGCCGCCGTGGCCGAAACACGGTCTGGAGGACTTTATTTTTAATTATCTTCTAAGAATTTTTTGTTTATGTATAACTTTAGTTTAGTTTTAAGGATTGTATTTGGTTCGTATAATAAATAATTTTCTTCTTCCCGTTAAATAAATCTTTCATTCAATAATTTTAATATTATTCCATAATATTATCATACGAAACATTTCGATAAAATGGTATTGCTTCATTATATGATTCGGTTTCAGCAATTATTCAATAATCGTTTTCAGGAGAAAACTTCTTGTTTATTTTGCAAGAGCTTCGCAATAATCTGATTTTATATCCTACAAATTATAAAAAACCAAGACAGAAGCAGTCAGAATAATACATAATAACTAATGGTAGCTTAGATTAGGATAGCCAAGTTCGTTGTTCTAGGAATACTCGATGGCCACCACTACAGCGCCCAGATTGCAATTCTTGCAAATGTAATAATCTTGTCTTATTTTATGTTCAAATTATGCAATGCTTTAATCGCAATCCAACCGCAGTTACTTTATTAGCGAATAGCTATTCCAGACCAGTAAATTGAAGCTATGAAAAGACCCTGAAAAATTAATGGAATAGCAAATAGTGCAAATAAACCACATTCCGGAAGAAACCGACTCCGAAATACTCAATAACCGTTTCCTTTTCTTTGTAGGTGTTCAACGTAACGTGAACGCCAAGATTGAAACCGATTGTGACAAAAGTGTGACTCGCAAATGTGCCCGAAGAAAACTCGAACAAGCTGAGGAGCTCAAAATTAATGAGTTAATAAAACAAAGGAGCAATATACGTCTTATCTTGGAATGTTCCAACGCGACTCCTATACGATGCAGAGGTGGCATCGGATATGCCTGCTGTTTTTGCGCACACGAGTTCCCAGATCCTACAGACTTAAAAAAACATACCCTAGAAGGTCACGACGATAAAACTAAACTCAAATTCATGATGGGCAAAATGATGTTCTCCTTCCTTGTCAAATTAGACATCACTGGTCTTACGTGTAAAATATGCGAAAACAAAGTTGATTCTTTAGAACAACTTGTGGATCATTTGATTAAAACACACGATAGAAAGATTTACACTGACATCAAGAGCCACATAATGCCTTTTAAGTTCGATGATGATACACTAAGATGTATGTTTTGCCAAAACGTCTTCAACAAATTCAAGAACTTGCAACAACATATGAATATACATTGCAGAAATTATATTTGTGAATTTTGTGATGCGGGATTTATAAATAAACATATTCTAGCTTGCCACCAAGAAGGACATAAGACTGGTATATTCAAATGTGATTTATGTACGAAAGTTTTCGATACCCACAGGAAGAAGAAAAGTCACGAAAAATCCGTCCATATCCACGCAAACTTGCTTAATAAATGCGGGTACTGTAATGAGAAGTTTACGAATTACAAAAGGAGAGATGTTCACTTGGTGCAAGTTCATGGAGTTCAGCTTAAAGCTGTCAAATGCAACGCGTGTGACAAGACGTTCGATCACAAAGGCGCCTTAACGATCCACACGAAACGAGATCACCTGATGGAGAGACGATACAAATGTGCGCAGTGCGATATGAATTTTTTCGGATCTAACGAATTAAAACTCCACATGGTAAAACATACAGGGGTGAGAGAGTTCAAATGTACTGTGTGCTTTAAGACATATGGCCGTAAGAAAACGTTAAAAGAGCACATGAGAATACATAATGACGATAGGCGGTTTAAGTGCGAGCACTGCGGCCAAGCATTCGTACAGAAATGCAGCTGGAAAGGGCACATGCGGAATAGGCACGGTGAATTAGTCTGAATTTAAAAAAAATGCAATTATATCTTACATTGAATTATATTTCTGTTACTGCGAATGTAAATTAGTGTTTTATTTGTGAATTATAAGTGTTTTTATACAAATTGTTTGATTTCAAGTGACCTGTTTAACTTCGAAGGATTTTCCTTTCCGACCTCGGAGGTATGACGATCCTTGCTTGCCTGAAAACGTCCTCTATTCATAAAACCACGATGCAACAAAAAAATTAAAACTTCGTTTTCTTTATAGGTACTCGAGATAAACCTATCAATGTCACAAAAAAAAATAAAGAAGATAAACCAAAACAAAAGAGCAAAAACCAAGGTCCCACAACGATCGGTAAAAACAGAAAAGAATCGATGGAAGAAATGAGGAAACACTACACAAATCTCAAAGAAATTCTAACTTGCTCCAATGCCACGCCTTTTGTCGGAGTCAATTATCGAGGCTATTTGTGTTCCTACTGCGATTGTCAGTATCCAGACCCAGCAGCCCTGAAGAAACATACTCGTGATAATCATAAAGATTTATACAACGTAGTAACTCTCCGAAAGAAAATCGGAATAGACAACTTTTGTATTAACCTGGACATAACTGGTTTACGATGCATACTCTGCGACACTGACATAACCACATTAGAAAACTTGATAAAACATCTAGAAAGTGACCACAAAAAGGGAATACACACTGAAATAAAAAACCAACTCTTACCATTCAAGTTTTTTAGTGATACCTTGAAATGTTGTGTGTGTCTAAGCACATTTCAAAAGTTTAGATGTTTGCAAGAGCACATGAAAATACATTATAGGAATTTTATTTGCGATGAGTGTGACATGGGATTTATAACCAAAGGCGGTCTCAAGCGACACGTCGACGGACATAAAACAGGTGTTTTCAAATGTTATTCGTGCTCAAAAACCTTTGAAACTAAGAAGAGGGCACGGCGTCATGAAAAAGCAGTTCACGAAAACGAGGGCTTGAGGAGTAAGTGCGGGTACTGTAATGAAAAATTTAGGACTTTTATGAGAAGAGATGAACACTTGGTGGAAGTGCATGGAGTCCAGTTGAAGGTTGTCAAATGTCAGGCGTGCGACAGGACGTTTCCTAATACAAAAGCTCTAAGGGTCCACACGAGACGAGACCATTTGATGGAGAGACAGTTCAAATGTACACAATGCGATAAAGCATTTTTCAAAGATGAACACGTTAAGTTGCACATGATAAAGCATAGAAAAAGAAAATCAAGAGAGTTCCAATGTACTGTGTGCCTGAAGTCATTTGGAAGGAAGGGAACTTTAAAGCAGCATATGGCAATTCACAGTGATATTAGACGGTTTAAATGCGAGCACTGCGGTCAGGCATTTGTGCAGAAAGCCGCCTGGAAGGCGCACATGAGGAGTAAGCACGGCGAACTGGTTTAAATTATACAGTACTAGCTCCCGCCCGCGACTTCGCCCGCGAGGTATGTCGATAAAAACTACCCTATGTCCTTCCCCGGGATGCAATCTATCTCTCTGCCAAATTTTATCGAAATCCGTTCAGTGGTTCAGGCGTGAAAAGGTAACATACAGAGAGAGTTACTTTCGAATTTATAATATTAGTATGGATGACTGGTGAAATGAAGCAGGGGCTTATTTTTAAGGATACGATAAATTATGCTCACATTACATGTAACGAATACATTATCAATTACAATTAACATGACATAAATTATATACAAAGTTGATACGACAGAGGGGCTTTTCTTTAAACTGCCTATACTAGATACCATTTTCAAGCTCTGTACCAAAAATCAATTAAATAGGAGCAGTAGTTTAGTCACAAATGATTTTTGAAGTTTTTGCTACGTTTGAACACGATGTATATTTCCTAACAGCTGATTATCTCATACGCATAGGTCATGCACCTTAAAACGATAATCTGAGTATAAGATACATTGTTGCCGCACAAGTACAACCAAATATTTCACGAAGCAATAAATACACACACACTTGCACTTTCACTATGAGAGTGACAATCATAGCAAAACCCCCGCGCCTTTTTCCCGCGCGTAAAAGGAATAGAAATAGGTCAGTATGTTGCTATTGCATTCTAGATCCTTGGGAATTTGCTAAAAAACTTTCTTTCAGTGGACAGTGCGCAAGCGTCATCCACTCAGGACGTACGTTACGTAATACGGGAGCCCCCCGCCGCCGCGCCTTTATGTTTTGTCGAACTCGCTGACAATAATTGTGATTTTGTTTTGTTATTGTGATAGACACTAAATAAGTTTAACTTGGGAATATTATTATTTAGTGTTAGTGTTTTTTTGTGTTTGACTGTTTTTATTGTGATAGGATACGTAATTAAACGTTGGTTGTGTGTGTGTGTAATCATTAAAGTGTTCAGCAATGCCTCGTGTAACTTACACGGCGTCAGAATACACTTACATGATTTTAATTTACGGTGAATGCCGTGGAAACGCAGATTTAGCTCTGCGAACATACCGAGAAAGGTATGGTGACCGGCGCAATAGCCCTAGGAACGCCGCGCGCCGGCACCATACAATTGGCAGTACAAAGATTACGGGAATTAAAGTGCTTAGCGACGGACAGTGATTTAATAAATAACAATATTCTCCGTCGGTATAATTTGTGCATTAATATGAATCGAGGACACATCGAGAATTTAAAAATTTTGTGTTTTTGTGTGTGCGCGTACTTAACAACCAGCCGGGCGCGGACGGCGCGAGCGGTCTAAACCGCCCGCCCCCCGCGCCCCCGCCAAGAGAGATAACACACACGCACACGCGCTCCTGCGCGACTTTGTTACCTAGGCATCTAACTAAGGTCAGTCAAATTTATTTATAAAGGGTGGTTGCGTTTCACTCTGACTTTAAGCTATTTAGTTTGTTTGAAAAAAAAAAAATCTCATTTTTGGCGCTTTCTATTTTTGTACTGTATCGAATTAATACTATACACGTATAGTATACGTAGTGTAATTTAATGCCCCTCTGTCATATCAACTCTGTATAAGAATAGGCTAGCGACGCGTAGTGTATGATTGTCGGCATTTTTTCTAGTGTTTAAAGAACTTTGTAGGTTTTTTTTTTCATTTTGGTTTTCATACTTACCCACGCAAATTTGTATACAACTGCTTGCTATAGAAACAACAGTTATAGGACCTTATAATAACATCGTAAACATATAGAAAGTGGATTAAATACGTATGATTAATATTAATACGAACATACATCTCGCCGAATGCACAATCTCTCCCTTTCGGTTGGTTAAATTATTTTTAATACTGCTACATTTATATTATTTATGAAAAACAAATTGTGTTTACTTACACAATTATAAGTTATATCCAATTTAATTTTTACTTTATTTACTTATATCACTCACATGCAATGCATCTGTAAATTACATATTATCTGAATTAAAAATAAATTGATATACATTTTGTTTTCATTCATTATTGTTGTCAAATTCTTGTTAATCATGACATTCGGTAACATTAGTATCAGCTTGCCCTTTGGCCAAAAAGTGCCATAAAGTTTGCCATAATTTCCTGTTTGTGGCTTTTCTTCTCCATGTTCATCTCGCAGTTTTTTTTATTTCATCCTTCCATCTCATTCTTTGACTTTCTTTTTTTATTGTTTAGTGCTATTAAAACTCAACGACAAGCTTTTTTTCATTCAACTAACACTAAGCATTCAGTCAACAGCGTAAAACAACATATTACACTCCGGTAACGGCAATTGTTCCTATCTAATGTCTTATACATACTCTTGCAACTAAATTACGTTAATCTTACCTACAAGGATGGTGGCAAATAGATTAAAACATCGTTTTCTTTGTAGGTACTCGGAATAACAAAATCAGGCAACCTAAAACAAATAATGAAGAAAAATCCAAACGGAAAAAAGGAAAAAAAGGATTTCCCTGTGAGATCACTGAAGCGAGGTTAGAAATGAAGAAACACCACACAAATCTAAAAGAAATTCTAACTTGCTCCAATGCTACGCCGTTTGTCGGAGTCAATTATCGAGGCTATTTGTGTTCCTACTGCGATTCTCAGTATCCAGACCCGGCAGCCCTGAAGAAACATACTCGTGACAGTCATAAAGGTTTATACAACTCAGTAACTCCACAATATAATAAATCAAAAATGGGAATAGACAACTATTGTATAAAGCTGGATATAACTGGTTTACGATGCACACTCTGCGACACTGAAATAACTACATTAGAAAACTTGATAAAACATCTAGAAAGTGACCACAAGAGGGGAATACACACAGAAATTACAAACCAACTCTTACCATTCAAGTTTTTCAGTGATACCTTGAAATGTTGTTTGTGTCCAAGCACATTTCAAAAGTTCAGATGTTTGCAAGAGCATATGAAAATTCATTATAGGAATTTTATTTGCGATGAGTGTGACATGGGATTTATAACCAAATCAAGCATCAGGGGACACGTAGCCTCACACAAAACGGGCGTTTGTAAGTGTAAGTTTTGCTCAAAAACCTTTGATACTGAGAAGAAGGCACAGAGTCATGAAACAGTGGTTCACGTAAACAAGGGTTTGAAGAGTAAGTGTGGGTACTGTAATGAGAAATTTAAGAATCATGTGATTAGGGATGAGCACTTGGTGGCAATACATGGAGTGAAGTTGAAGGTTGTGAAATGTCATGCGTGCGACAGGACGTTTCCTAACACAAGCGCACTAAGGATCCACACGAGACGAGACCACTTGATGGAGAGACGGTTCAAATGTACACAATGCGATAAGGCATTTTTCCAAGCTGCCAATTTAAAGTTTCACATGGTAACGCATACAAAAACAAAAGAGTTCCAATGTATTGTGTGCCTGAAGTCATATGGCCGGAAAGAAACTTTAAGGCAGCATATGGAAATACACAGAAACGTCAGACGGTTTAAATGCGAGCACTGCGGTCAGGCATTTGTGCAGAAAGCTAGCTGGAAGGGGCACATGAGGAGTAAGCACGGCGAACTGGTCTGAATTATTTAGTATGACTGGTTCACATTACATGTAACGAATAAAAATATCAATCACATTAAACATGTGACAAACTGCATAGTAGATGGCGCATACACATAGACAAGCGGAACTTAGTGCGTGACTGTCGGCATTTTTTCTAGTGTACCTATACATACCTAACTTTGTATTTTTATTTTTTCAATTTATGCTTGTATGTATTTACGTTTATTCAACTGGCACTGGGCCGTAATTCTCTATGATACAATGAACGGAACCGTGCGAAATCAACGCGAGGTTGGCGGGATTAGCTAAGGAATTGACGTACTTTGCAAGTAAGGAATCGTTAAGTGGTTATAGTGAATGAGGGCCCTTTAGCGTCTAAACTAATTATCCGATTTTGATTAATGAAGTGTCAATCGATTAAATAATAATTAATCGAATAACATAGCCTATTTTACGCGGACCATAATAACGAACATTATATATGAACAAAATCAGTATGACGAATGTTACATCCAAAAATGTGGGGGCGCTTTTGTTTTTCAGTAACCTCATTCACATTAGGAACGGTTCATAAAAATATTTTTCTTGAATTTTAACAAACTTAAGAAAGAGGATACGTAACCAGGGTACCTGACAATCCCTAAAATTATAACTAAGTCATGTAATTAAGGCTTAAATCGTACAGATTATGTATGAGTTGCTGTACGAAATCCGCAATAATTGACATCGATGTCTTGTCGACCTCTTAACTTGGGTTTTAGTTTTAACGTTACTTTTTTGTAAATTCATTCGTGAAATATAATGGTTTCATTACAATGGTTGTTTCATTTCAAGTGACCACATTATTATTCTTAAAATCATAATTAAGTCATGTAATTAAGGCTTAAATCGTACAGATTATGTGTGACTTGCTGTACGAAATCCGCACTAATTGACATCGATGTCTTGACGACCTCTTTACTTCGGTTTTAGTTTTAACGTTGATTTTTCATTACAATGGTTGTTTCATTTTAAGTGACCAGTTGAAAGGGGGTTGAAGATTTTTATTTGAGCCTGGCATACCTCCTGTCGCGCCAATTTGATTCTTTTTTTTTCAAAATGGCGGCCACTCTTGTTTCCTATATAAATTGATAGCTGACGTCAATGCAGACGGAAAACATTCTTAGACCAAACCCCGTAAAGCGTCACGTTTCCGAGATATTAACTTTCAAAGTTGATCACGTGACATCCATATTTTTTTGAAATGGCGTACATCTTGTTGCTTAGATGTTTGAAATAATATCTGAAAGTTTTAAGTCTTCAAACTTCTATACATAATATTAAGCACACAGTCAACAGCGTAAAGTTCAACATATTACTCTCTGGAAACAACAATTGTTTCTATCTATTGTCATACTCCGGAAACCAAATTACGTTAATCTTACCTACAAGGAATGGTGACAAATAGATTAATACATCGTTTTCTTTGTAGGTACTCGAGATAAACCAATCGGGCAACCTAAAACAAATAATGAAAGTAAATCGAAACAGGGAAAAGGAAAAAAAGGACTTCCCTGTAAGGTTACTGAAACGAGTTTAGAAATGATGGAAGAAATGAAGAAACATCGCACAAATCTAAAAGAAATTCTAACTTGCTCCAATGCCACGCCCTTTGACGGAGTCAATTATCAAGGTTATTTGTGTTCCTACTGCGATTGTCAGTATCCAGACCCGGCAGCCCTGAAAAAACATACTTGTGACAATCATAAAAGTTTATACGACTCAGTAACTCCACAAAATAATAATTCTAAAATTGGATTAGACTACTATTGTATAAAACTGGATATCACTGGTTTACGGTGCACACTCTGCGATACTGACATTAACACGTTAGAAAACTTGATAAAACATCTAGAAACTGACCACAAAAGGGGAATACACACGGAAATTAAAAGCCAACTCTTACCATTCAAGTTTTGCAGTGATACCTTGACATGTTGTCTGTGTCCAAGCAAATTTTATAAGTTTAGAGGTTTGCAACAGCATATGAAAATACATTATAGGAATTTTATTTGTGATGAGTGTGACATGGGATTTATAACCAAAGCAAGCGTCAGGGTTCACGTCGCCTCACATATAACAGGCGTTTTTAAGTGTAATTTGTGTCCAAAAACCTTTGAAACTAAAAATAAGGCACAGAATCATGAAAAAAATATTCACGTATACAAGGGTTTTAGCAGTAAGTGTGGGTACTGTAATGAAAGATTCAAGAGAGCTGTCAAAAGGGATGAGCACTTGGTGATAACACATGGAGTCAAATTGAAGGTTTTCAAATGTCATGCGTGCGACAGGACGTTTCCTAATACAAGTACACTAAGGATCCACACGAGACGAGATCACTTGATGGAGAGACGGTTCAAATGTACACAATGCGATAAGGCATTTTTCCAAGCTGCCGATTTAAAGTTTCACATGGTAACGCATACAAAAACAAAAGAGTTCCAATGTATTGTGTGCCTGAAGTCATATGGCCGGAAAGAAACTTTAAGGCAGCATATGGAAATACACAGAAACGTCAGACGGTTTAAATGCGAGCACTGCGGTCAGGCATTTGTGCAGAAAGCTAGCTGGAAGGGGCACATGAGGAGTAAGCACGGCGAACTGGTCTGAATTATTTAGTATGACTGGTTCACATTACATGTAACGAATAAAAATATCAATCACATTAAACATGTGACAAACTGCATAGTAGATGGCGCATACACATAGACAAGCGGAACTTAGTGCGTGACTGTCGGCATTTTTTCTAGTGTACCTATACATACCTAACTTTGTATTTTTATTTTTTCAATTTATGCTTGTATGTATTTACGTTTATTCAACTGGCACTGGGCCTTAATTCTCTATGATACAATGAACGGAACCGTGCGAAATCAACGCGAGGTTGGCGGGATTAGCTAAGGAATTGACGTACTTTGCAAGTAAGGAATCGTTAAGTGGTTATAGTGAATGAGGGCCCTTTAGCGTCTAAACTAATTATCCGATTTTGATTAATGAAGTGTCAATCGATTAAATAATAATTAATCGAATAACATAGCCTATTTTACGCGGACCATAATAACGAACATTATATATGAACAAAATCAGTATGACGAATGTTACATCCAAAAATGTGGGGGTTGCGCTTTTGTTTTTCAGTAACCTCATTCACATTAGGAACGTTTCATAAAAATATTTTTCTTGAATTTTAACAAACTAAAGAAAGAGGATACTTAACCAGGGTATAGGGTTATATGGTGTACATAATAAAGAGTATTCTATTCTATTCTATTCTACCTGACAATCCCTAAAATTATAACTAAGTCATGTAATTAAGGCTTAAATCGTACAGATTATGTATGAGTTGCTGTACGAAATCCGCAATAATTGACATCGATGTCTTGTCGACCTCTTAACTTGGGTTTTAGTTTTAACGTTGCTTTTTTGTAAATTCATTCGTGAAATATAATGGTTTCATTACAATGGTTGTTTCATTTCAAGTGACCACATTATTATTCTTAAAATCATAATTAAGTCATGTAATTAAGGCTTAAATCGTACAGATTATGTGTGACTTGCTGTACGAAATCCGCACTAATTGACATCGATGTCTTGACGACCTCTTTACTTCGGTTTTAGTTTTAACGTTGATTTTTCATTACAATGGTTGTTTCATTTTAAGTGACCAGTTGAAAGGGGGTTGAAGATTTTTATTTGAGCCTGGCATACCTCCTGCCGCGCCAATTTGATTCTTTTTTTTTTCAAAATGGCGGCCACTCTTGTTTCCTATATAAATTGATAGCTGACGCCAATGCAGACGGAAAACACTCTTAGACCAAACCCCGTAAAGCGTCACGTTTCCGAGATATTAACTTTCAAAGTTGATCACGTGACATCCATATTTTTTTGAAATGGCGTACATCTTGTTGCTTAGATGTTTGAAATAATATCTGAAAGTTTTAAGTCTTCAAACTTCTATACATAATATTAAGCACACAGTCAACAGCGTAAAGTTCAACATATTACTCTCTGGAAACAACAATTATTGTTTCTATCTATTGTCATACTCCGGAAACCAAATTACGTTAATCTTACCTAAAAGGAATGGTGACAAATAGATTAATACATCGTTTTCTTTGTAGGTACTCGAGATAAACCAATCGGGCAACCTAAAACAAATAATGAAAGTAAATCGAAACAGGGAAAAGGAAAAAAAGGACTTCCCTGTAAGGTTACTGAAACGAGCTTAGAAATGATGGAAGAAATGAAGAAACATCGCACAAATCTAAAAGAAATTCTAACTTGCTCCAATGCCACGCCCTTTGACGGAGTCAATTATCAAGGTTATTTGTGTTCCTACTGCGATTGTCAGTATCCAGACCCGGCAGCCCTGAAAAAACATACTTGTGACAATCATAAAAGTTTATACGACTCAGTAACTCCACAAAATAATAATTCTAAAATTGGATTAGACTACTATTGTATAAAACTGGATATCACTGGTTTACGGTGCACACTCTGCGATACTGACATTAACACGTTAGAAAACTTGATAAAACATCTAGAAACTGACCACAAAAGGGGAATACACACGGAAATTAAAAACCAACTCTTACCATTCAAGTTTTGCAGTGATACCTTGACATGTTGTCTGTGTCCAAGCAAATTTTATAAGTTTAGAGGTTTGCAACAGCATATGAAAATACATTATAGGAATTTTATTTGTGATGAGTGTGACATGGGATTTATAACCAAAGCAAGCGTCAGGGTTCACGTCGCCTCACATATAACAGGCGTTTTTAAGTGTAATGTGTGTCCAAAAACCTTTGAAACTAAAAAGAAGGCACAGAATCATGAAAAAAATATTCACGTATACAAGGGTTTTAGCAGTAAGTGTGGGTACTGTAATGAAAGATTCAAGAGAGCTGTCAAAAGGGATGAGCACTTGGTGATAACACATGGAGTCAAATTGAAGGTTTTCAAATGTCATGCGTGCGACAGGACGTTTCCTAATACAAGTACACTAAGGATCCACACGAGACGAGACCACTTGATGGAGAGACGGTTCAAATGTACACAATGCGATAAGGCATTTTTCCAAGCTGCCGATTTAAAGTTTCACATGGTAACGCATACAAAAACAAGAGATTTCCAATGTATTGTGTGCCTGAAGTCATATGGCCGGAAGGAAACTTTAAGGCAGCATATGGAAATACACAGTGACGTCAGACGGTTTAAATGCGAGCACTGCGGTCAGGCATTTGTGCAGAAAGCTACCTGGAAGGGGCACATGAGGAGTAAGCACGGCGAACTGGTCTGAATTATTTACTATGACTGGTTCACATTACATGTAACGAATAAAAATATCAATCACATTAAACATGTGCCAAACTGCATAGTAGATTACGCATACACATAGACAAGCGGAACTTAGTGCGTGACTGTCGGCATTTTTTCTAGTGTACCTATACATAACTTTGTATTTTTTTTTTCAGTTTATGCTTGTATTTACGTTTATTCAACTGGCACTGGGCCGTAATTCTCTATGATACAATGAACGGAACCGCGCGAAATCAACGCGAGGTTGGCGGGATTAGCTAAGGAATTGACGTAGTTTTGAAGTAAGGAATCGTTAAGTGGTTATAGTGAATGAGGGCCCTTTAGCGTCTAAACTAATTATCCGATTTTGATTAATGAAGTGTCAATCGATTAAATAATAATTAATCGAATAACAGCCTATTTTACCCGGACCATAATAACGAACATTTTATTCGAACAAAATCAGTATGACGGATGTTACATCCAAAAATGTGGGAGTTGCGCTTTTGTTTTTCAGTAACCTCAATCACATTAAGAACGCTTCATAAAAATATTTTTGTTGAATTTTAACAAACTAAAAAAAAAGAAGGTACGTAACCAGGGTACCTGACAATCCCTAAAATCATAACGAAGTCATGTAAATCGCTACTTAAATCGTACAGATTATGTGTGAGTTGCTGTACGAAATAATTGACATCGATGTCTTGTCGACCTCTTAACTTGGGTTTTAGTTTTAACGTTGCTTTTTTGTAAATTCGTTCGTGAAATATAATTGGTTTCATTACAGTGTTGTTTCATTTCAAGTGACCACATTACTATTCTTAAAATCATAACTAAGTCATGTAATTAAGGCTTAAATCGTACAGATTATGTGTGACTTGCTGTACGAAATCCGCAATAATTGACATCGATGTCTTGACGACCTCTTTACTTCGGTTTTAGTTTTAACGTTGATTTTTCATTACAATGGTTGTTTCATTTTAAGTGACCAGTTGAAAGCGGGTTGAAGATTTTTATTTGAGCCTGGCATACGTCCTGTCGCGTCAATTTGATTTATTTCAAAATGGCGGCCACTCTTGTTTCCTATATAAATTGATAGCCGACGTCAATGCAGACGGAAAACATTCTAAGACCAAACCCCGTAAAGCGTCACGTTTCCGAGATATAACTTTCAAAGTTGATCACGTGACATCCATATTTTTTTGAACTTACGTAGGTGGGTCGTTCTACTTTTTTACCGACAATAGTCTGTCCTTGGTCTTATTATGGCATCTCGTTGGAGTATTAATATAAACGGTTTTTTAATTCGGTTCGAATAAACGTCCATATTTTTCTTATCTATTAATATTATGCCATTTTTCATGTTCTCTAACCAACATATTTTATACGTTGTTTTCCGTAAAATGGCGTGACAGAGTGGTAAACTGAAATGTAGTCTCTACAGAAAAAGGCCACTTTGTCACATTATTTCTTTAAAAACTAACATTAAAAAAAAATCAATATTAGCCAGAAAGGAAACTTTAATTGGTCCTAATGAAATACAGATGCAGTTTTTTTAAAATCCCACACAGAAAACAAAATTATAGATAGTTCAAAAACCAAAAAAACAGAAAAACATCGTTTCATTGTCGGTAAAAAAGAAGAACGACCCAGGTACATCTTCTTGCTTAGATGTTTGAAATAACTACTGAAAATTTAAAGTCGTCAAACTTCTATACATAATATTAAGCACACAGTCAACAGCGTAAAGTTCAAAATATTACTCTCTAGAAACAACAATTGTTTCTATCTATTGTCATACTCTGGAAACCAAATTACGCTAATCTTACCTACAAGGGATGGTGACAAATACATTAAAACATCGTTTTCTTTGTAGGTACTCGAGATAAACCAATCGGGCAACCTAAAACAAATAATGAAGATAAATCGAAACACGGAAAAGAAAAAAAAGGACTTCCCTGTAAGGTTACTGAAACGAGTTTAGAAATGATAGAAGAAATGAAGAAACACCGCACAAATCTAAAAGAAATTCTAACTTGCTCCAATGCCACGCCATTTGACGGAGTCAATTATCAAGGTTATTTGTGTTCGTACTGCGATTCTCAGTATCCAGACCCGGCAGCCCTGAAAAAACATACTTGTGACAATCATAAAAGTTTATACGACTCAGTATCTCCACAAAATAATAATTCTAAAATTGGATTAGACTACTATTGTATAAAACTGGATATCACTGGTTTACGGTGCACACTCTGCGATACTGACATTAACACGTTAGAAAACTTGATAAAACATCTAGAAACTGACCACAAAAGGGGAATACACACGGAAATTAAAAACCAACTCTTACCATTCAAGTTTTGCAGTGATACCTTGACATGTTGTCTGTGTCCAAGCAAATTTTATAAGTTTAGAGGTTTGCAACAGCATATGAAAATACATTATAGGAATTTTATTTGTGATGAGTGTGACATGGGATTTATAACCAAAGCAAGCATCAGGGTTCACGTCGCCTCACATGTAACAGGCGTTTTTAAGTGTAATTTGTGTCCAAAAACCTTTGAAACTAAAAAGAAGGCACAGAGTCATGAAAAAAATATTCACGTATACAAGGGTTTTAGCAATAATTGTGGGTACTGTAATGAAAGATTCAAGAAAGCTGTTAAAAGGGATGAGCACTTGGTGATAATACATGGAGTCAAGTTGAAGGTTTTCAAATGTCATGCGTGCGACAGGACGTTTCCTAACACAAGCGCACTAAGGATCCACACGAGACGAGACCACTTGATGGAGAGACGGTTCAAATGTACACAATGCGATAAGGCATTTTTCAAAGAAGCTGATTTAAAGTTTCACATGGTTACGCATACAAAAACAAGAGAGTTCCAATGTACGGTGTGCCTGAAGTCATATGGCCGGAAGGAAACTTTAAGGCAACATATGGAAATACACAGTGACGTTAGACGGTTTAAATGCGAGCACTGCGGTCAGGCATTTGTGCAGAAAGCCAGCTGGAAGGGGCACATGAGGAATAAGCACGGCGAACTGGTCTGAATAATTTAGTATAACTGGTTCACATTACATGTAACGAATAAAAACATCAATCACATTAAACATGTCATAAACTGCATAGTAGATGGCGCATACACATAGACAAGCGAAACTTAGTGCGTGACTGTTGGCATTTTTTCTAGTGTATAAATAAATTTGTAGTTTTAAATTAAATTTATGCATGTTTGTATTTACGTATGTTCCACCGGCATCTTAGCGCCTAAACTACTTATCCGATTTAATTGAATGAGTTGTCAATCGATTCGTTATTATAGTCCAGACTATGTCCAATGTGCCCTATGTCACCCAGGTGACATAGGGCACATTGTATATGAACAAAATTAAGACGGTTGTTACATCCAAAAATGTGGGGGTAGCGGTAGCCCCCACGCACAACGGACCGAATGGGAGTCTAAGTGCGGAAAAGGGAGTTCCCTAATCATCATCAATCGTGGGGGTAGCGGTTTCTTTCTCCAACAACCCTAATTACATTAAGAATGGTTTATAAAAAATATAATTGTTGAATTTTGACAAACTTAAGAAAGAAGGTACAGACGCCAGCACAGCAAGCTACCCGAAACTGTCAAATTTTCCCAATCAACTTTGAACCTTATATTTTAGCGATACAGTTGAAAATCTATTAAATAAATTTGACAGATTGTAGTAGGATGATGTGCTGGCGTCTGTACCTACCAAAGGTAGGTACCTTACGATCCATACCGTTAGATATTACTAAGTCATATTATTAAGGCTTAAATCGTACGGATTTTGTGTGACTCTGTTTACGAAATCCGAAATACTTCTCAAATACCTCATTAATTGGGTTTTAGTTTTTAACTTTACGTTTTCGTGAATTAGTTCGTGAAATAAAATGTTTTCATTACAATGGTTGTTTTATTTCAAGTGACTTGTGGAAATTTTAAGGATTTATTGTTGTGAATGTGAGAACTGTTTGGGTATATTTTTCTCAGTTAGTTTTATTGATAATTGTCGGGCAGGTTCAGTATTTCATGCGCGGCTGCCCCATTTCAAAACCTAGTAAGGACTTAAAATGAAATTTTACAGGAGAGCGCATAAAGGTAATATTGGTCAGCCTATGGAAAGTACAGGTTTTGAATTGGTTAAAGTGACTTACTAGGTTTTAAAATGGTCACTAGGGAGTGAATGGTGCACTTACTAGGTATGCTTAAATATATCTCCTTTTATGTAAGTTTAACAGATTCACTGCCCATAAAGTAGACACAATAGTTAAACAATCAACATGAATCCTATGTGATTCATGGGACAGGGAATGTGTTAAAACGCTGGTGTTTTTGTATTTGGTAGAGACCTTCTAGGTCAGCAAGATTATGCAATAAAACGATTTTTGTAAAAAGTGTCCCTTACTAGGTTTTGAAATGGGACAGCCGTGCGGTCTACCCAAATGTCCTTTCTTTATTTTGGTACTGTTTGGTAATGTTCCCACTGCTGTGACACATGCCTCCTTTCCTCGAGAAGGAGTGGGCGGTAATCCCCCACGCGTGCCTAGTGCAGGTTGACAGATGTCACGTGTCTTCGAAGTTTTGGTTCTAGGACAAGCCGGTTTTCTCACAACGTTTACCTTCACGGTTTTAGGGCAGTGTGGTGATGAAATAATTTACACAAAGTGCCTGACTGATCTCAAAACTTCGATATACAACTCGTAAGTCGCCGCCGCCGTTACTGAAACATATACGTAAATATAAACTTACGCCTTGTTCCCATGTAGGTAGGTAGAAACTACAGAACGCCATCTGCTACGATCCTTTTAATAAAACAATGACTACATAAGCTTTGTTGATCAACAACTGTTTACAATAGAACTACAGAAGTATTACAGCGTTTTTCAGCTCACTTTTGACATTGGCAGAATTGTCGACATCGGCTTTGCTTGCCATTTATTAAAAATATAATAGAATTACAGCGGGTACGAAGAGTATCTAAAAGTCCGAATGGACCACTGAACTTATAATAGATGAACATTGAAGGTTTTCCTTTAAATTTTAAGTGGCAGACCACTAGAGTTGAGACACTCTGCTTGTCCAGAACACGTTGTACGATCAAGGTCATCAGTAGGTACTTTTATTCGTGTATTGACAGTTTGACTGACATTGGTGCTTAACGAACGATGTAGGTACTTCACTGTATATATAAAAATATACTATATAAGTCTCAACGAAGAGTTGTTTTTTTTTTGCTACTCCGCGCGTATCCTATGTAATACGATACAATAGAAAAAAGTTAAACACTCACCACCATTCACCTTCTCATTAACCACCATTCACCCATACATTCACCACACACCCTTCGACTGCTTTTGTTGTGTTATTTACATTGTTTTATTTCTTTTTTTTATTGCTTAATTGTTTGTTTAGTAGAACTACATGTTGCCTGCCTGTGTAATTGTATGATGCCACTATGTGGGTCCTGGTGACTTGTAATACAGGTTTTTTCTAAAAACCTACTTCAGGCACCAGCTCTCACAATGTGAATTTCTATAGTTCAAAACTATAAAGTGCTACAAAAACATTGTGAGAGAAATAAATAAACTTATTATTATTATTAATTAGCGGAGAGGTCACACTAACACTAAGCATACAGTCGACAGTCTAACGTTCAAAATATTACTCTCCGGTAACGGCTTATTGTTCCTATCTAATGTTTTATACAAATTCTTAAACCAAATTACGTTAATCTAACCTACAAGGATGGTGACAAATAGATTAAAACATCGTTTTCTTTGTAGGTACTCGAGATAAAACAATATGGCAACCTAAAACAAATAATGAAGATAAATTCAAACGGAAAAAAGGACTTCCCTGTGAGATCACTGAAGCGAGGTTAGAAATGAAAAAACATTACACAAATCTCAAAGAAATTCTAACTTGCTCCAATGCTACGCCCTTTGTCGGAGTCAATTATCGAGGTTATTTGTGTTCCTATTGCGATTCTCAGTATCCAGACCCGACAGCGCTGAAGAAACATACTCGTGAAAGTCATAAAGGTTTATACAAGTTATTAAATCCACAATATAATAAATCAAAAATGGGAATAGACAACTATTGTGTAAAGCTGGATATAACTGGTTTACGATGCACACTCTGCGACACTGAAATAACCACATTAGAAAACTTGATAAAACATCTAGAAAGTGACCACAAGAGGGGAATACACACAGAAATTACAAACCAACTCTTACCATTCAAGTTTTTCGGTGATACCTTGAAATGTTGTTTGTGTCCAAGCACATTTCATAAGTTTAGAGGTTTGCGACAGCATATGAACATACATTATAGGAATTTTATTTGCGATGAGTGTAACATGGGATTTATAACCAAAGCTAGCATCAGGGTTCACGTCGCCTCACATGTAACAGGCGTTTTTAAGTGTAATTTGTGTCCAAAAACATTTGAAACTAAAAAGAAAGCACAGTATCATGAAAATACTGTTCACGTACATAAGTTTATGAAGAATAAATGTGGGTACTGTAATGAAAGATTTATGAATCATATAAAAAGAGATGAGCACTTGGTGGAAATACATGGAGTGAAGTTGAAGGTTGTGAAATGTAATGCGTGCGACAGGACGTTTCCTAACACAAGCGCACTAAGGATCCACACGAGACGAGACCACTTGATGGAGAGACGGTTCAAATGTACACAATGCGATAAGGCATTTTTCAAAGAAGCCGATTTAAAGTTTCACATGGTAACACATACAAAAACAAGAGAGTTCCAATGTACGGTGTGCCTAAAGTCATATGGCCGGAAGGAAACTTTAAGGCAACATATGGAAATACACAGTGACGTTAGACGGTTTAAATGCGAGCACTGCGGTCAGGCATTTGTGCAGAAAGCCAGCTGGAAGGGGCACATGAGGAGTAAGCACGGCGAACTGGTCTGAAATACAGCACTTATATAGATTACAGCTCTCATAAACTGGCAAAACGAACGAGGCTATTATGCTCACATTACATGTAACGAATAAAAATGTAAATCAAATTTAACATGACACAAATCGCATAGGAAATGGCGCATACACGCCGCGGGGCAAAGTGTGTGACTGTCTGTGTATAAATAACTTTGTAGTGATTTTTTTTTTTGTAAAAAAAGGTTTTTTCACATGTCGCCATACACAAAGTGGATTAAATACTTATGATTAATTACTTCTCGCGTAATTCATAACCTCCTCCTTTCAGTTGGTTCATAAATATATTCAAATAGCCTATATTTCTGATTCTGTTACATGAAATTACATTTCCATCATTTATAAAATGCTGTTGAGACCGCTCCTCTTAACATCGCCGCGCGCTGGCGGCAGTGACCGAGGGGTGCGGGGACAGCTGGAAGTAAGCCGGCCGATGGTCGAGCTCGGGCCCCCGCGTCCCTTTGCACGCCTCAACGCAATGCGGCGCTTGCTCTTTTCTTATTTAATTAAACATGTTACACAGTCCACTATCCCTTGCAATTTGGTCCACCACGACCTATTGTCGCGATTAGGGCTTTCAATACCGGTATTCCGGGATCCCGTAATACCGTGATCACGGATTTTATTTTGACCTTTTACAATACCGGTATTGACGCCCCAATACCGTGATTACGGTATTACAAACATCAGATCTGAAAATTATGTGATCTTATTCTCACACTTGTTTTCTTCAGCGCAAGCGTCCCGCTGTTATCTTAAGCTCACCCTCCCGCACCCCGCCTGAGACAATGCCCGAAACCGAGCTGTATTTATGTGTAGTTTTTGTTATTGTCACTATTGTCAGTCAGTTTCGCAAAGGCGACGGAATAACGCGTCTATAATTACTTTTACATTTTTTTACTGTTTTTCAGAAATTGTTATCAACGCTTGATTTATTTTGTTACTTGTTTAGTTTTAGATTTTGATTGTTTTTTTATTACCTAATTATTAATAATGTTACTAAAATGATTGCTAGCTACTTAGCTAGTTAAGCTATACTTAACTTACTTGCATTTCTACAAATAATGATACCTATGTTGATTCTTGATTTATTTTCTTACTTGTTTAGTTTTAGATTTTTTTATTGTTTTTTATAACTTAATTATTAAGAATGTTACTAAAATGATTACCAAATGATTGCTACTAGCTAGTTAGGGTATACTTTACTTACTTACATTTCTACAAATAATGATACCTATATTGATTTTTACATGAGACATGATGACATTTAGGTAATAATAAGAAACATATTTTTTTTATGTTGTGCAAACAAAGTCTATGTGAAATGCCTTGCTGCAAAAAGAGTAGATTCAGTTTAAGTTTTCATTATGTTCCTAATTCTTAGTCCTACCTAAATAATCAACCAATACCAAATTATTATAAAAGAATTAAGAAAGCTATGTATAACGTATTTATTTTAGTATTTTCAGTAAAATATTAAGAACAATACTGATTTGAAAATACAAAAAGGCGTATTTTATTGGTTTTATTAATGTCCTAATTGAACTTGCGTTCAATACCGGGCAACCGGTATTGATACCGGGATCACGGTATTGACTTTTCCAATACCGGTATTGATACCGGTATTGAAAAAATCCGGTATTTGAAAGCCCTAGTCGCGATCAAATATAAATTGTGATTTACTTACGTCATTACGAGTTTTATCCAATTTAATTTTTACTTATTTCGCTTACATTCCATGCGTTACAAACTACATAATTATTGTCTAAATTAAAAATGAATATCTTCTCCATGTTGGTCCTGTAGTTCTTTTTTTAGTTCATCCTTTCATCTCATTCTTTGACGCCCTTTCCTTTATTTTCCATGTCGAGGGTACCACATTGTGACTTCCTTAGACCATTTATTTCTCTTGTTTCTTATAATGTGGCTTATCCAGATCATTTCAAGTTTTTTTTTACTGTCAGTGAGACATTCTAACTTTGGTCGTGCGTCTATGTTTGATTGATTTTGTCCGGTAACTTGATGATTAGATTGCTTATATCTCAATTTTATTTTGACAGAAGTGCGAACAGCACTTCTTTAAATTTTTTAATACTGAGCGCCCAGGTTTGTCATCCGCAGGTTGAACATGGGCAGTATGCAGGAGTTGAATATTTTAATGTTGTCCTTCAATGGTATTGTGGATTCTTCATGACTTCTTTAAGGGATCACAGTTTTTTCCAGGTCATGCTGATTCTTGTGTCTATTTCCTTTTGCATTTGGTTTTTTGTTGAAACCATTTGACATAAATATATGTGCTGGTACTGGTCAACATATTCTATTTGCTTAGAATTTAGTAAAATAGGTAGGTGTTAAAAACTAATTTGGCTTCGTAAGACTAAAGGTCATAGCACACGTCAAACCGGAAAGGGATCGGCACCGTGTCGCCTTTCGCCTCGCCCTCAAATAAGCGTCAACCTAACGTAAGCACGTAACCAAAACTGATCAGAAGCTCCGATACGTCGACTCGGCTACGGCTAGGCGACGCCGCACTTACGGCTCGCCGACCGCTGGTTGATGGTGCAGCAGGCAGGCCGGAGGGGGGGTGAGAGGGGAAAGGGTGGACGAAGAGACGTAAGCTCGGGTACGGAGAGACGTAAGCGCGGGGACGACGAGCCGTAACGCACCGCACCGCGGTTCGTGAGCTTGTCCCGAGGCGAGGCGATTACGTTACAATTCCGATTAGTGTGCGTTGCAGTAGGGAGTTTCATACAAAGAATACTGAACGGCTCGTGTTGATACGGTGCCGATCCCTTTCCAGTTTGATACGTGTGCTTATTATCTTTATGCATGATGAAATTACCTATTTACACTTGGAATCTATCAGAAAACGAATGTCATGAAATTAATTTTGCGCAAATGTTTTCATAATACGAATTCGGCTTTGGGGCCATTCAAGTATTACATAACCACTACAGGGGGGCGGGGGTCTTTGATTTGCTTAATTTTGATGACATGGAGAATGGGGGGTCTGGATGGTGATTACGTCGGCAGTATTTATTTTTTACTTTTTCGAGTTTTCTTCTAAATTAAGTCGATTTTGGTTTGAACACATATGGCAACCCTTCTTGTCTATGCTTGAAAACGTATCGCATATAACTACTGCTCATGAATCAAAGAAACCTGAACACATTGAAAAATGTATGAACCAATGTTTACGTAACCATGGGAGTGGGGGAAGTAAGCGCTTTGCTTACTTTTGCTGACGAGGGGGAGGGGTGGGTTAACAATATTGCAAATAATCTGCTTACGTGACGTGTTTACATAATACTCTTCAATTCAATTCATTTATTCAATAACAATTTTTACATCGTGTCTGAATTTCTATAACTAAATATATAAGAAACATCATGCATGCAATCCATATTTAAATCATTACAATTATCCAAATTACATTAAAGTGAAAATAATAATAAAAATTATATGAAATATAAAAATTAATGTAATAAGTCAATTCATAAAATTCAATTAATTCAATTCAATAATGTTTATAATTACTTAAGTTACATCCGAATTTTGTTAATTCATCAATGGAATATAGACACTTATTTAACAAGAACCTTTTAAGCTTATTCTGAAACCCATTTGTATATACTAGACTTTTTATTTCTGTCGGCAGTTTATTGAACATTTTTAATTACTTATGGTAGGCGCTATGCTTTACAACGTTCAGGTGAGGCACTAGCTTCACCTGGAGATCTTTTCTTCTTGTACTCTTCCTTTTTTGCCTTTCATCTTCAGTCTCATATTCATAGATATATTTTGATAAGTGACTGAGTAGCACTAAAATGTACAAGCTTACTTGAATGGCCCCTTTATTCATTGCCTTAAAACGCATACCGTCTCGTGGTCGAGCGCTGCTAGCAGTCTCACCTACAAAAAAGATAATGATAAATCAATTAAAACATAGTTTCCTTTGTAGGTACTCAAAATAAAACTAAAGAAGATCCGAAAACAAACAATGAAGATAAACCAAAGCGCAAGAGAATAAAAGGATTTCTCACTGAGATCGGTAAAGCTAGGATAGAAATGACAGAAGAAATGAAGAAACACCGCACAAATCTTAAAGAAATTCTGACTTGCTCCAATGCGACGCCATTTCTAGGTATAAATTACAGAGGTTATATGTGCGGTTACTGCGATTCTCAGTATCCAGACCCTGCAGCCCTGAAGAAACATACACGTGACAATCATCAGGACTTATACAAATCCGTAACTCCAATTGAAAAGAAGACCAGGAAAGATGAATTTTGTGTCAAACTAGACATAACTGATTTGCAATGCACACTCTGCGAGACGGACATTGACACATTAGAAAACTTAATAGAGCATCTAGTAGGTTATCACAAAAGCGGAATACACGCGGAAATAAAAAACCAGCTCTTACCATTCAAGTTTAGTAGTGAAGCCATAAAATGTTGTCTATGCTCAAGTCTTTTTGACAAGTTTAAAAGTTTACAAGAGCATATGCACACTCATTATAGGAATTTTATTTGCGAAGTGTGTGATCAAGGTTATATCACCCGCGGCTGTCTCAAGCGACACGCCCTCACACACGTCAAAGGCGTATTCAAATGCAGCTCTTGCTGCAATACCTATGATACTTTACGCAAGGTAAAGAGTCACGAAAGTGCTGTCCACAAATACAAGCAGATGAGAAATAAGTGTGGGTTCTGTAATAAAAAGTTTAAAAGCCACCAGAACAGGGAAGATCATGTGGCCAAAGTTCATGGCGTACGATCTAGCCTGATGAAATGCCGTGCTTGTGAGAAGACATTCACTTGCAAGAGATCTCTGACAATTCACACGAGAAGGGATCACTTGATTGAGCGGAAGCACAAGTGTGAATACTGCGAAAAGAGTTTCTTCACCGCACCTCTGCTGCGGCATCATGAAGTTGTACACACGCGAGCGAAACAGTTTTATTGTAATATTTGTGTGAGGAGTTACGCGAGAAAGAAGTCGTTGGTAGAGCATAATATGAAGAAGCACAAAAATGTTAAGGAATCAAATGTTAGCATTGTAGTCGATCGTTTATAAAGCAATGTAGTTTGAAGACCCTAATGAAGCATCGATATGGGGTAGTTGAGTATGCTCAGATAAGTAAGACTTCGTTAATATAGACGGTACCTACAGACGCCAGCACATCAAGCTACTACAATCTGTCAAATTTCAACTCTATCGCTATAGCATAGGGTTCAAGGTTGATTGGGAAAATTTGACAGTTTCGGGTAGCTTGAGTAGTCTGTAGAATTTTATATCAATTATTCTTTTTAACTATAGAATAACCGGGAGGTTTATGTGTACTAATACATGAATATTATAACTGACTGCCCCGTTGGTCTCGTGGTCGCAAGCGCGACTGTTGAGCGGTGGGTCCTGGGTCCGATTCCCGGATCTGGCAAAGTGTTACTGAGTTTTACCATTAGGAATTTAGAATTCGTATTCGAAATTCCTAATGGTAAAACTCATCGGTTTGCTAGTCACTATCACATACATACTACATGATATAATAAAACAAAGCCCACGCCGCGTCTGTATGTCTGAACGCGATAAATTCAAAAACAACCGAACGTATTTTCACTTCACTTGTCGACTGGGAGCTTTACTGGCGTGCGCCGATTAAACCAATACAGTTATATGAAAACAATGTATAAATGGTAAATTATCCGACAAGTTAATAATAAATAATTACTTAGATCTAAGAAATTCTTTGTATTTTATCTATAAGATTAACTCCTGTATTTGTGTCATGTTTATTAATTAAATAAACGTTATATTCCGGCAATTCGTCTATAGTTTTCCCACACAAAAATGATGGAACATTACTGTCGTACACCTTTCACAACCAGTATTGCTAAACTCTCTTTTACTTCTAACCTTTTTAAAAAACAGAAAAATTCAAACTTTATCTTTTACGTACGATGTATGAAATTCCAAGTACGTCCTATTCAAAAATTGAATTTGCATCGAAAAAATGTGAAACGCTATAAGGACATATTCGAGAAACGTTTTTGTGTCGCTCGTGCGCCTTAATTTGTAACTACAAATACCGTATTGCAACAAATTACGCAAATGTATACAAAACTGCCGCTTAATTCATGGATATGTGAATAATAGTTCTGTAATCATAGCCATATAATTATACCAAGGAATTAGGTATACCGATTGCCAGTCGACGTCTCTGTTGCGTTAACATACGTTATCTGTGTGTAAAAGACGCCGTGTTCAAAACTCATGAAGGCTAAGCAACAGAAAGTATAAAAAATAATTATAAATTATATTTTGGAATTCAAACTAAAATATAAATGACACGTCACTGAGTTCATGTATGACATGAAAAAGATAATAATATGTCTGTCATTCGTTTTAAGTCGTACGACGATAAGGATGTCCTGCAAGGATTACACGAAGATAGACCAGTGTCATTTCTTGAAGTTGACATATATGACGTTGCTAATGGTGTGAGTAAAACAATACCTATACACGACGAATTTAAGAATCATTCAAACAGTTCTACAAATAAATACCATGATAGCATTTAATAACAAACTACATAGTAAGACTCAAGAATAACCTATTATTTTCTTTGTAGGTGACAACAAACCTAAGAAACAACCTGAACCAAAAAACAACCCACCAGCCAAGGAAAGTGCTATTAATGAGAGCCTTAACTCTGCTAAAGCCAAGATGTCAGTAAGAGAAGAATTTGAAAAGCATCAGAAGAATACGCAAATGATAATAATGTGCAGCAATGCAACACCCTTCCTACAAAAGCTGGACACGGGTTATGTCTGTTGTTACTGCAACGATCAGTATCACAACCCTGCCGATCTAAAGAAGCATAACCTAGAAATTCACGGAGACAAATACAACCCAGTAACTGCACACGTTATAAAGAACTCCAGGAAAACTGAATTCTGCGTCAAATTAGACATTACAGGCTTACAATGTAAGCTCTGCAGTTCAGATATTCCGTCTCTAGAGCAACTTGTTGATCACCTACAAAATGAGCATAAAAGAAAAATATTTACGAATATCAAGAATAAGATTTTACCATTCAAGTTTGAAAATGATGATATTCGCTGCTGCATTTGCTCCAACATATTTGAAAAGTTTCGGAAATTACAGGAACATATGCATACACATTACAGGAATTATATTTGCGAGCAGTGCGATCTAGGTTTCGTGACCCTTACCAGTCTAAGAAGTCATTCAGAAAAACATAAGTTAGGCGTATTCAAATGCAAGTTTTGCCCCAAAGTATCTGATACACTACGAAAGAAACAGTCTCACGAAAAAGCGGTGCATGTATTGGGATATTTGGTGAGCAAATGCGGGTACTGTAGCGAAAGGTTCACGAGTACCAAAAACAAGGATGAACATTTGGCGAAAGTTCATGGCGTTCAGATACGTGCTCTCAAATGCCAAGCTTGTGACAAAACTTTTCAAAACAAAAGAGCTTTGACAATACATACGAAGAGAGACCACTTGTTGGAAAGAAAGCATAAGTGTTCCCAATGTGAAATGAGGTTCTTCAATTCTAGTAGTTTGAAAATGCATTCAACCAAGCATTCGGGGGTGAAGGCGTTTCAGTGTGACGTATGTCAGAAAGCTTACGCCCAGAAGAAGACTCTGACACAGCATATGAGGATACATTTAGATGATAGACGCTTTAAGTGCAAACATTGCGGGCAGGCGTTCGTGCAGAAGTGTAGTTGGAAAGGTCACATGAAGAACAGACACGGAGAAAATGTACAATGAGGTTTTAAACAACATATATACGTAAACTTAAATGTTTACTAAAATACACTACACACTTCTGTTTTGTTCTGTCCATGTTCAAACATCTAAGTCCATGTTCAAATATTTAAGACGGTTAGAATAACATGCGGATATCTATTCCTGTTTGGCTGTCTACATATCCTACTATTTGTAACATTTCAATAGGTTTAAAAAATATATAATTGGTCAGTAATAGACAAAATCTCGCTTTTGTAATTTTCGTTAGATTGTAGATTTTCACTAAGACGAGGTTTTTGTAGAGTTTAAGTTTCATTTCGACAGATCTTTTGTGTGCATACAAAGTATATCTTTCTTCTGGAAAGGCTTTAAATTATTATTCATCTTTACGGTATATTAACGCATTAAATAACTGTATACAGAATGTTTCGACACCTTTAATAATACAGTAAGTAGATACTGGATTATTATTTATTATTATGATGTAGGGCTAAGACGGTGTGTTACGACTTCCAATTTTCCATTATCTTAAAAAAAAACAAGTCCAGGTCATCCCTTCCATATTTCCATAACATAATAGTAAAAATTCAGTGCATGTATTATGATTGTAACATGATATTCTAATTGGGGTGTTTGGTGGTGTGCGTTAATTCTGGGTCATGTTGTATGTGTAATATGTAACGTGGTTGTTATAAGCAGGTACAATCGGGAATGTGAATGTTTTTCATTTACTTCTGCCAACAACGTTCCATCGACAGATTTAAATATTTTGTGCTCTATCTGCTGCATAGACGACTTTGACTTTATTTCTACAAAAGCAAAGATACGGTCAGGTCAAAAAAACTAAATTAGACAATAACCTTCAAATTTTCTTTATAGGTCATCCAGAAACAGTGAGCAAGAAAAGTGAAATGAAAAATTTAGAGCAAGCTGTATTAGTTATCGTAGGACCTGAAAGGAAAAAGAAGGAAAGAACACAGGTAAATAATGCTATCAAACCGTACGTGCGTGAATTAGAGAAACATCGCTACAACGTTAGACAAATTCTACAATGTTCTAACGCTACACCAATAATGCGTCGCGGAGGTGTGGGGTACGTGTGCAGTTACTGTTTCGAAGAGTTCCCAGAGGCTAGGGATCTAAAAAAGCACACACTGGCCGATCATACATCTAACCCAACAGAATCAGACCCTAGAGTTGGATACTCTAATAAAACCGCTTCCATGTCAGAATACAATATCAAACTAGACATCACCAACCTCGAGTGTACGGAATGTGCTACAGCCATAGACACTCTAGAAGATTTACTAACCCACATGCAAGAAGAGCATCAAAAAGTTTTGCATACTGACATTAAAAGTCATATCATACCTTTCAAATTTGAAACAGATATTCTTACTTGCTGCTTGTGTCCCAGTACTTTCGACAAGTTTAAAAAGCTCCAAGAGCATATGCACTCGCATTACAGGAACTACATTTGTGACGTCTGCGATTCCGGGTTCGTTTCCCAGGGAAGTTTCACCAGACATCGCAGCACACACTTAAAAGGAGACTTCCCTTGCAGCTACTGCCCGAAAGTTTTCGATACGATGTTGAAAAAGCGATCTCATGAGAGATGTAACCATACTCATACCGATGTCCTAAATAGATGCGCATACTGCAACAAAGGCTTTAAAGACTACCATATTCGGGAACTACATATGTCAGAAGCCCATGGTGTTAAGCCAACCGAATACAAATGCAATGCTTGCGACAGGTGTTACACCACCAAGCGTATACTGAGGATTCACGTAAAAAGAGATCATCTGTTAGAGAGGAGACACAAATGTTTGACGTGTGACATGAGATTCTTTTCTTCCCATGAAGTTAAAAAGCATATGCTAACACACACTGGGGAAAGGGAGTTCCAATGCGAAATATGCTTGAAATCATATGGAAGAAAATCCACTTTGAATAGTCATATGAGGATTCATAACAATGATCGACGCTTTGAATGTGAGTTTTGTGGGATGTCCTTTGTTCAGAAATGTAGCTGGAAAGGGCATTTAAAGACGAAACATGGAGAGATTGTTATGTAGGAAACTGTTCTTTTGTTTTGATTCATTTTCATTAATAAATGGCAATAATATTATTTTTGTTTCTTTTTCTGAATACCCACTTTCGTCAGATAACTAGTAGCGTCTTAATATACGAATTAAAAAATTACAATCGTGCGCTTGATAGAAGTAAAGTTCTTAAACAATAAAGAAAAATATAGATTTATGATGAAAGATAGAGAGAGTTATCTTATCTTTCGTCTCTCTCATGTAACAAAATGTGCCTAAATGTGACGCGTCTTTGAAATTTCAATTCTCGTCCAATTATCGACATGCCGCCTTAAAAGTTTAATTTTAAAATCTCCGCAGCCTTTCCTGCCTACCTATATTAAGGTATATTGTAAATTGTATCTAGTTTAGGGGTAATATATATATTTTAGTGTTAGCTTGTATATTGTATTTAAGATTTGTCAAAATAAAGTAATTAATACAATCCAAATTGTTAAGTCATATTATGTTACACCGGGCAGTCATACGTACCTAGATTACGTGCAGTAGAAACATGTTCTGGAGAAGATAAAGCAAAATTTTAGGGGTCCTATTCACACATATAAGATTTAGAGTTTGCATCGTTTCCACACTGGTGGCGCTATCAACACAAACAGTCAAAATAAATTTTCATTGGAAATTAAACATCTGTGTTCAGATGTACCTACATTTTGTCTTGTGATTATAAAACTAATAAACACTTTGAAGCAACTTTTATGGCCGTACATTGTCATAATTTTACCATTAAATTAACAAAAATACCTAGTATTTTTTTAAACTCAAATAATTAATTCGACATTCTGATAATGCTTGTGCTGATGGCTGCATCTGTGTACTTAGCATCACGTACACTCTTCAAAGAATTTAAAAAGTCACTTTTTTAATAAGTGCTGCAGATAATCTTAAATATGCGTCACCATTGTACAAATCAGCAGTGCTTCTATACAAGATGTCCCGGAATTAACGCACACCACCAAACACCCCAATTAAAATATTACCTATGTAATTATCATAAATCATAATACATACACTGAAAAAAAATACAGGTAAGTAGGTACTTCGTCCATTGTGGTTAGTTTTGATTGTATAGACGCCAGCACATCAAGCTACTACAATCTGTCAAATTTCTTTAATAGATTTTCAACTTTATCGCTAAAGCATTAGTTTCAAAGTTGATTAGGAAAATTTGACAGTTTCGGGTAGCTTGATGTGCTGGCGTCCGTACCTAAAGCGTAAATTACACACATTTCAGCAATTTACGTAGTTTTAATTATTTTTGGGATAAAAAATTACCTATATTAAAAATGACATCGATTCAGTGAACGGTTCAAACTACTTTCATAATGTGCATTAAATCAGTTACACTTTGTACAAAGTCAGCTATAATGTAAACACTTAGGATAAGTACCCTTTGCACTATAACTATTATTAGAACTGGAGTAAGATTTGCCTGAATAAATCGTAGTCGACAGACCTGGATTTTATTTCTGATCTCTTCTGTCATCACATTTTTCGTTCTTAGAGTCGGGAGTGAATCTTAATATTTACTCTCAACTTCATAGAGGCCTATGTTAGTTAGTTGATATTCAGCAACTGAACACTATTACTAAGAGATTTAAGAATACTAACTTTGCATCAGAAGCTTTTAAGTTCTTACATTCAATCATTCATTAGGCAGAGCCTTGGTGGAGCGAGGCAAACCGCCAAAGCAATGTCGCGATGAAATAGATTTAATATTGCCAGTATTCAGCATACGCCTGGAAGCTGACCTCAACATAGTTGGGAAAAGGCTACGCAGATGATGATCTTACGATAAGCGATAAGATGATCATCTGCGTAGCCTTTTAAGATTCTTACCACAAAGGCGTGCAATTTGAAACTGATCCTCCAAAAAGATTGCTTTTCTAATGATGGACATTTAACAAAAAAAATTGCCTCTATTAACTTTCTGGCCGTTCTATCAGAGTTGGTGCAGTAGCTAAGCTAGGGCACCCTTACCAAATGCGTTAGTTTTGGTTGAACTGTGACAAACCACGCGCGAACTGAATTGGTCGCAGTAAATAAGCTAGGAAACCCCGACCAAATGAGTGAGGTTAGTAGAGTCGATGATCGGCAGCGAAAAAGCCTGAGACGCGGTGGTTTCCTTCTGTGAAACAGTCGTCACGCAGAAGGAGGCTGCGGAATAGGAGAGGGAGATCCCGTCCACTCACCCGGCCCGCAGCAGGCGCACCGGGCGTCGGCGGAAGGAGGACAACGCCCTCTTCCAACCCCCCCACACATCAGGACTCGAGGTGGCGGCGCGTAGTTTTCCACGTGCGCCCCTCTTAGAGGTCGCGGGGAGAGTCAAACACCATGTTGTTTTTATCCGTAAGTAAGGGGAGAAGAGCGTATCCCAATATTGTGTAAAAAGAGATGTTAGATAATAATACGAGGGGCGTTCAATGTATTCTTGATATCGGGATGAAAAAGGCGTAAATTCAATTAAAATAATATTTATTTTTCAATGTAATCCCCCATTACCCCAATGCATTTATTACATCTCGGAATTAACTTTTCAATATCCTGTAAAAAATAAATTTCCTCATTCTTTAAAAAATGCGCATTTATTGCCGCCTTGAGCTCTTCATCGTTGGAAAATCGTTTTCCACGAAGGTATTTTTTCAAATTAGGAAATAAATAATAATCACTCGGGGCTAGGTCCGTGCTAAAGGATGGGTGGTTAATTTCTTCGAAACCACAATTTGGCACAGCAGCCTTGGAAACAAGCGCCGTGTGGACCGGGGCGTTGTCGTGTAGAAGCAACACACCGGCGCGGCGGTCAGTTTACCTAGTCTTTTTTCTTTAATTGCTTCCCGCAAATTTCATAAAGTAGATGCGTAGGATGCTGCGTTTATGGTTTCACCTTTTTGTGTACTCAATCACCAAAATTCCCTTTGAGTCCAAAAACACTGTGGCCATGATTTTTCCGGTAGACGGAACGACTTTGAATTTCTTAGGGAGCGCAGTACCCTTCTTGTGCCACTGCATGGACTCTTGCTTACTTTCAGGGTCAAAATGATGAACCCACGTTTCATCTCCAGTAACAATTCGATCGAAAATATTTGATGGAAACTTCACCACAGAGCTCTAAAAACTCTCTACAGCACTCATCCACCCATCTTGCACTGACTTTTGAAAGGTAAAGGTCATGAAGAATAGTGTGCACGGAATCAACAGAGAAGTGGGTCATCTCTGCTATCATTTTGATCTTCACTCGGGCATCTTCCAGTATAAGCTTCTTTTCTCTTCTGCTTCCGTAGAGGCAGTAACCGGGCCGCCCGACGAGTGTCGCCGTCAATACTCTCTCTGCCCCTTTTAAATTCACTTGACCAATTTTGAACCGTTACGTAACCGAGTGTGTAGCGAGGCGTGCGCGACAGTGCGCGGCGCATGCTTCGAAATGTCTGTACCCGCCTCAACAGTCGCCACGTCTGCGAGTCTTTTACCACTCGGCGTTCACCCCTCTCTCTCACCGCGCTGAGCTCGTATACTTACCTATAGCATATTTTCTATACAAAATAGTTTTGTAATTTCACATCTACCAGGTGTCCCGCGACGGATCAATTTTTTTTGTGTTGCACCATACCTAAGACCCTTCTGGTAACGGAGATAGTAAAGGTCAACTTTATAACTTCTTTTCACGTCTGCAACTTTAAAATGTTATAACGTAACTTTAAATATTATGCGGGCAATGGATGGACCCAAAACCACATTGTTTTGCGTAAGATTTTTCAAATCAAAAATTAAAGTCGTTTCTCAGCAGTGTTTTCTGCTCTATGTTGCTTAGTTTGATGTACAGAATGCATAGTTAACAGCTATGTTATGGTTTTTTTTTCACCCTGTATAAGTAGACATATAAGCAAAAAATATTATAATTTACCTATTTCGAGTAAACTCTAAACCTAATCTTATGCAACTTGCTTCGCTTTATACCATTGTATACCTTAATACAAATCACTTTCAACCAATATGAAAAAGCTCGGGTTCTCAGGTATGTCCATTCTGTGACTTCATGTCGTAAATACCAAAAATAGCTCGCTCGATTCCGACCAATAATTATCGCATGTATGTTTTTGTGTCCATAGGAAAAGAAGTGAAGAACTTGAAAATAACATGATCATTTTCTTTGTAGATAAACAAGAAAAAGTGGCTACGGCTACGACCATCAAAATAGAGCCGAAAGCTGAAGAAACTGTAGTACCTCAGGAAGAGCATATAAAAATAAATCCAGAGACAGCGCCTCGACCACGCATAAAGCGACTACTGCACAAGCATCTACACAATCTGAAAATAATCCTAGAATCTACTAACGCCACGATGATACTCAAACATGGAGATAAGGGATATTTGTGCTGCTATTGCACGGAAGCTTTCCAAGAACCCATGAATTTGAAAGTACATACTTTAACGGAACATCAAAATGCAGAAAAATTCTATGGCAACATCAAAGCTAGAGGACCCGCAAGGTTCTTAGTCAAACTTGACATCACGAACCTAAAATGCATGCTTTGCAGCGCCAATATAGACTCTCTTGAAGATCTATTCGTCCACCAGACAGAGAAACATAATAAGAATTTCCACACTGATATACAAAATCAAATATTTCCTTTCAAGTTCAATACGAAGCAACTGAAATGCTGCCAATGTACTAATGACGGGGTTTTCGCTACGTTCAGCGCATTACACGAGCATATGCACAAGCACTATCGATACTTTATTTGTAACGAGTGTGATGCTGGATTCATCAATCATGATACATTATCCAGTCATAAAGTAATTCACACGAAAGGAACCTTCGCCTGCCGACATTGTTCTGTTGTATTCGACAACGTATTCAAGAGAAGAAACCACGAGATGGGCAGCCATAAGAAACCTGGCAAATTAAATAAATGCCATTTCTGCAATGAAGGTTTTAAGGATTATATTACGAAGGAATTGCATCTTTCTACGGTTCATGGCGTTGCTCCACGGAAACATAACTGCACCGCGTGTGACAGGAGCTTTCCTTCTAATAGTTTTCTTAGCGCACATGTCAGACGCTTCCATCTGATGGAGAAAACTCACAAATGTTCAGAATGTGACAGAGCGTTCTTCAGAGAAAGCCATCTAACGAAACATAAGTTGAGTCATACAGGGGCTAAGAACTTCAAATGTGAAGTCTGTCCAAAGCTTTTTGCCAGTAAATCTTCTTTGTCTCGACATATGAGGATTCATAACAATGATAGGCGTTTTAAATGTACAATATGTGATCAGGCGTTTGTGCAGAAACCTAGCTTGACATGGCATATGAAGGGAAAGCATGCAGATGCTTGTTCTACTTAATAAGGCTTTCAATAATGTGTTCTTCTATTTTTTTTTTAGTTTTATATTGGAGTAATAATTTAGTATTATTTTATTAGACTTTTAGTATGCTGGATGTAAAAAACCCATCGCCAAGTCATAATCTATGCATTCTGTACATCAAACTAAGTAACATTGAGCAAACATAATTGCTGGGAAATACAAATTTTATTCGTGGTGTGAAAAACTGCCGTTAACTGCATAATGTGACGCACGTAATATACGTTTCCCACGGGGAGTAAAGAAAGATACGCGAAGAACGTTATTGTAAATGAAAAATGTCATAACTAAACTTCAATAATCTGGGGGTATTCAAAGTTTAGTTATAACATTTAAAACCTGTTTTCATAAAAAGCTAAAAGTTGGAACTTTGACCTTTAATATCTCTTTGTAAATGAAAAATGTCATAACTAAACTTCAATAATCTGGGGGTATTCAAAGTTTAGTTATAACATTTAAAGCCTGTTTTCGTAAAAAACGAAAAGTTGGAACTTTGGCCTTTAATATCTCTTTAACTCTTTAAGTTAGTTAGAAGGTAAGTTCCAGCAAAAAAAAAATGATTTCCGACTGGAATTAAAACATTGTATATGTAAAGCTAAACATAATCAATCATAGTTCTATCCCTGCACATATCTCACTGTTGAAGCCTTAGTGTGCATACACACACTTGTCCACACTCGTCGACCACCGCTGTGGCCTCTGCCGTTGATGCGTGTCGCTCGTGTCTATGGACACTTAAAATAAAATAAAGGTTTTAGTATAATCTTAATACATCAAGTTGTGAGCTAATTTTAAGGAAATTAGGTTAAACTAAGTTTTAAAAATGGATATTAAATAAACAACATTCTCGTAGTCATCAATTATAGATATTGTTGTTTTTTTTTTAAGTTCTTGCGTCCCACTTTAATAATATTATCTAAATATATGGCCCTTTCGGATCTGAAACGGTTTTTACCACATTGTATAGGCTTAACTTAACTATAAACTGGCAAAGTAGAACTTTAATCTTATTCCAGCCTGCTTCGCTTAATGCCGTAGTAGGTATGTACGTTGATAATATAAACCACTTCCAACTTAATAATATTTTTTTAATTAACCCAGCAAACTCGATCACAGGCATGTCCTGTCCATATGTTAAAACTATCTACCAAAATTACTTGCTCGAATCCGATCTATGGTACCTATATCAAGACTGCGGTGAGGCATATACCTATGATGATCAGTTTCTAACCAATTCACAAGTACTTACTTGTAAGAAAAATTAAATGTTGCATTGTTAATTTATTAAGCATTAAGGTCGAGTAAGTTTTTCTATCCATATGAAAATAATGTGAATTGTAGTAAGTAAAAAAATTACAATAACTTAATCATTTTGTTCATAGATAAACAACAAAAAGTGGCTACAGCTTCGAAAATCAAAATAGAGCCGAAAGCTGAAGGGACTGTAATACCTATTGAAGAGCATATAAAAATAAAACCAGAGACAACGCCTCGACCAGGACAAAAGCGACAACTACACAAGCATCTGCACAATCTGAAAATAATCCTAGAATCTACTAACGCCACGATGATACTCAAACATGGGGATAAGGGATATTTGTGCTGCTATTGCACGGAAGCTTTCCAAGAACCCATGAATTTGAAAGTACACACTTTAACTGACCACCAAAATGAAGACAAAATCTATGGCACCCTAAGAGGCAGAGGACCATCTAGGTTCTTAGTCAAACTTGACATAACTAACCTAAAATGCATGCTTTGCAGCACCAATATAGACTCTCTCGAAGATCTATTCGTCCATCTGACAGAGAAACATAATAAGAACTTCCACACTGATATACAAAATCAAATATTTCCTTTCAAATTCAATACGAAGCAACTGAAATGCTATCAATGTACCAGTGACGTCGTTTTCGCCACGTTCAGTGCATTACACGAGCACATGCACAAACACTACCGACACTTTGTTTGTAACGAGTGTGATGCTGGATTCATCAATCATATATCATTAGCCAGTCATAGAGTCACTCATACGAAAGGGACCTTCGCCTGCCGACATTGTTCTGTCGTATTTGATAACGTGTTCAAGAGAAAGAACCACGAAATGCGCAGCCATAGTAAAGCTGGCAAATTACATATATGCCATTTCTGTAATGAAGGTTTTAAGGAATATGTAACGAAGGAATTGCATCTAACTACGGTTCATGGCGTTGCTCCGCGGAAATATAACTGCACCGCGTGCGACAGAAGCTTTCCATCCAATAGCTTTCTTAGCGCACATGTCAGAAGTTTCCACCTGATGGAGAAAAGTCATAAATGTTCAGAGTGCGATAAAGAGTTCTTCAGAGAAGCCCACCTCAAGAAACATAAGTTGAGTCATATTGAGGCTGCAGATCTCATATGTGAAGTCTGTTCAAAGCATTTCGCCAATAAATCTAGTCTGTCGCGGCATATGGGTATTCATCACAATGAAAGGCATTTTAAATGTAAAACCTAGCTTGACCTGGCATATGGAAACAAAGTACGCATCTGCTTGTCCTACTTTCTATACAGCAGTGTTATTCTGTAAAAATCTCATCGAGAAAACTTAGGGGAGGTGAGCTTGAAGTGAGCTGTCAATCCACCTGATGCTAGGGGATTGACACTATTGACAGCTCACTTCAACTAAGTTTTCATGGTGAGATTTTGACAGAATATCCTGAATATCTCAGCTGGTTGTAAAAAGACCCTTCACGACGCCATCATCTACGCATGCTGTACATCAAATTAAGTAACTTTCTGCAAAAATAATTGCTGGGTAATGACTTTTATTTTTGATGTGAAAATTCGCTGTTTCCGCTGGTGCGCAATATAACGCACGCACAACATTATACTTATAGGTGCATGCAACGTTACAGGGATTGTAGTAGTATTTTAAGTTATGCTATAACATTTAAAACTTGTTTTCATAAAAAAAAAAGTCAAAATAGTTGGAACTTTGACCTTCAACCAGGAGGTTCCCAGGTATGGTCCCGAACAGAAAATGATTGTGAGCAGTAACTCTCAGGATTCATTAAGGGTATTTTTTACACCCGTTATAGTGTTCTTACAATTGCTTTTTTTAAATATGAATAGAACTAATAAATTTAGTTTCGATGGACTTGATTTTACTTTTAAGTATGCAGGTTGTACAAGGACGGTGTATAGAATGCATATACAGGGGAAAAAATAACCAGTGCGCATATGGTTCTAGACCCCAAGCATTTGTCGGTTATAAAATCTATGAATCATATGCTGAATTCACGGTTACATTTTGCGCACTGGTTAAAAATTCCTCGTGTATAAGCATAATGTTTAATATGCATAAACCGGCTGAATTTATGATGATCATGAATACCGAAATAAAGTGATATTGGGAAAAATAATAATAGATTGATGGGGAAAGCTTGTTTAATTTTTGTGTTTCTTTTATTTTTTGTTTTTTACTACTTTAGATGCATAGTTTTTAATTTGTGGAAACTTGAACATGGCAACTATTAGCGTTCATGGTACATTACCTTTATAGATATTAGACTATAAGCTTCCTGAAGAATAAATAAATAAATAAAAAAACTAGTTTTATTCTTTGTGTAAAAAACCGCAGTTAACTATAGCGCACGTGTAACGCACGTAAAATACTGTTCTTACGCGGAGTATAGAACGATACGTGGGATGCGGGGTGATTTACCCCTTTATTATAAAAGTTGCTTAAAGTTAAGTACCTACCTAATGATTACCGAAAGTTTAACCATACATTTTTGAGGTTTAAACGTACATTTTTGACGTATAAACGTACATTTTCACGTTTAAACGTAAATTTTTGACGTTTAAACGTATCTTAACCTTAATAAACGTTTACAAATGAACCCCTTAAAGTTATAACATTTGAAACTTGTTTTCGTAAAAACAACTTCTCCATAACCAAGTGGTTCCCAGATGTGCCCCAGTACAAAAAAAATGCAATGACGGGTAGATTATGTAACAACTTAATAAAGCGCCTTCTTACATCCGATAAACCATATACAGGATTTAGGTACCTCTTTAACAGCGAGTGTTTTCGAAAAATGTTTTTATCACAGTATTAAGTAAGTATACGATATGAAGGTAGTCACTAGCTAAATTACTAATCTTCAATGGACTTGGGACATGCAAATGGCATGGCATTTGTTTTAAGTGAATTAAAATTGTTTTATCACTCTCACCGAAGCCAGCCTCTAACTCTGACGTGGTTTGCGATGGATCCGCTTCCACGATCATTTAAAAATGTTCACTGTGAACTGGGGTCTACGGGGTTTTTTCTGTAGGTCAAAATTTCCAGAACGAAATCGTTGGACCAAAAATGTACCGCGTTTTCTTTTGCAGTTGCTTCCCTATATACATCATTAAACGTTCGAGCTGTTTCTGCAACGCTGGTGCCACGGTGGATCTCGTATTCATAAATTACGCGATATTTTAAAGTTTTTCATATTGTGAAAAGAACTATGTCAAAGAAAAATCAAATGGCGTGAAAACAAATGAATCACTAAATTCGAAACTCAAATACACAATTAGGGTTGTGTGATATATAGAAAATAATGAGAATATTAGTGCTAAAGAACTTGACCAATAACTTAGCAATTTTCTTTATAGATGCACAAGAAAAATTGACTACAGCTACGAAAATCAAAATAGAGCCGACAACTGAAGAAACTGTAGTACCTCAGGAAGGGCATATAAAAATAAATCCAGAGACAGCGCCTCGACCACGCATAAAGCGACTACTGCACAAGCATTTACACAATCTGAAAATAATCCTAGAATCTTCTAACGCCACGATGATACTCAAACATGGAGATAAGGGATATTTGTGCTGCTATTGCACGGAAGCTTTCCAAGAACCCATGAATTTGAAAATACATACTTTAACGGAACATCAAAATGCAGAAAAGTTCTATGGCAACATCAAAGCCAGAGGACCCTCTAGGTTCTTAGTCAAGCTTGACATCACGAACCTAAAATGTATGCTTTGCAGCGCCAATATAGACTCTCTCGAAGATCTATTCGTCCATCTGACAGAGAAACATAATAAGATCTTCCACACTGATATACGAAATCAGATATTTCCGTTTAAGTTTAATACGGAGCAACTGAAATGCTATCAATGTACCAGTGACGTCGTTTTCGCCACGTTCAGCGCATTACACGAGCACATGCACAAACACTACCGACACTTCGTTTGTAACGAGTGTGATGCTGGATTCATCAATCATGAAACATTATCCAAACATAACGTTACTCACACGAAAGGGTCATTCGTCTGCCGACATTGTCCTGTGGTATTCGACAATGTGTTCAAGAGAAGAAACCACGAGATGCGCAGTCATACTCACACTGACAAATCATATTTATGCCATTTATGCAATGAGGGTTTTAAAGAATATGTAACGAAGGAATTACATATGTCTACAGTTCATGGCGTTGCTCCACGGAAATATAACTGCACCGCGTGTGACAGGAGCTTTCCTTCCAATAGTTTTCTTAGTGCGCATGTCAGGCGCTTCCATTTGATGGAGAAAAGCCACAAATGTTCAGAATGCGACAGAGCGTTCTTCAGAGAAAGCCACTTAAAGAAACATAAGTTGAGTCATATAGGGGCTAAGAACTTCAAATGTGAAGTCTGTCCAAAGCTTTTTGCCAGTAAATCTTCTTTGTCTCGACATATGAGGATTCATAACAATGATAGGCGTTTTAAATGTACAATATGTGATCAGGCGTTTGTGCAGAAACCTAGCTTGAAATTACACATGAAGTCAAAGCATGCAAATGCCTGTTCTACTTAGTAAACACGCTTTTAATGTTGTGTTCTTCCATCTGCTTTTAGTTGTTATGTGTAAAACTTATACGTATACTTTCGATGGATTTGAGTTTACTTTTTAATATACAGGATAAAGAAAAGATCCATCACCAAGTCTTAAGACACGCATGCTGTACCTACATTTTTAACTAAGCAACAATCATTTCTGAGAAACAACTTAAAGTTTGGTGTGATAAATCACTGTTGACTTTAGCGCGCAAAAAAACTGTTCATACGAGTGTATAAAATGAGGACATTAATCTGTTTTGTAAAAAAAAGTAACTAACCAGACGGTTCCCTGGTATGGTTCGATAGGAACAAAAAATCGCAGTGACAAGGAGAATGTGTAACTCTCGGCTGTTTTAAGGGCCCTTTTAACATCCGATATACTGTTAAAGAACTAGGAGCCTTCTACCGAGCAGTAGGGATTCCGAGCTAAAATGATGGTAATGACACCGTAAAAAGGATTAACATACCTAATATACGCGAGTGTTTCGAAGAATGTTTATATCACAGTATTAAATAGGTACACGATAATTATGAAGGCAATCGACAGCTAAATTACTAAGCTTCAAAGATACATAAGACACATGCCAATTCGAACAGCAAAGCACACAGAAACCACGAAAATACAATCATCGTTAATTTATTGATATTGTTTAATATTCGCACTTTTAAGTCTTAGTTTAAAAACTGATTATTGTATTGTTAAATTACTAAGCTTTCATGCCAAGTAGTTTTTTTGTATTAGTGGGAAAAGAACTAACTAGTGAAACGCCCCTGCATCGCTCGGGTGTCAACTACTGATGTGGCGACATGTCATAGCAACGAGACTTGAAACTAAGGCCGCTATCCCACTGGCGTTTTACGAGCGTCGGCGTCTCTCGAACGTCTGCGCAGCGTCAACGTTGCGCAGACGCGACGTTGACGTCGCGTCGTCGCGTGACAAGCATTAACGTCCGCTGAACGCGACGTCGACGTCGCGTCTGCGCAACGTTAACGTCGCGTTTGTTGGCAACAGGTGCATGTGCGCGACGTTAACGTCGCGTTCAACGGGCGTTAATGCTTGCCACGCGACGACGCAACGTCAACGTCGCGTCTGTGCGGCGTCGACGCTGCGCAGACGTGACGTTGACGTCAACGCTCGTAAAACGCCAGTGGGACAGCGGCCTAAGTAATTAAATACTTGGTTTTTCTGTCCTGAAACTAAGTTATTAAATACTTGGTTTTTGTTCGCGGCTTTCCCCGGCTGGAGTTTACGATTTATCCCACAGAAACACAACAGGGATAAAAAGTATTCTATGACCTTACTCACGTCATGGTCTACCTCTGTGCCAAATTTCATCGTTAGTTCATGAAAAGATAAGAGTTAATTTCGTATTTATAATATTAGCATGGAATAATGCCCATACGCAAACCTTCCGGAATAAATGCTCTAAATGATGGTAAAAATACATCAAAATATATTGTGTATTTAAGAAGAACTAAGCGATCACACGAAGAGACACGAAAAGTAACTTTGTTTTATACTATTTAAAGATGAACGAAGAACTTGACAATAACCGAATCATTTTCTTTATAGATAAACAAGAAAAAGTGGCTACAGCTAAGGTAATCAAAGTAGAGTCCAAAGCTGAAGAATCTGTAGTACTTCAGGAAGAGCAAATAAAAATAAATGCAGAGACAGCGCCTCGACCACGTATAAAGCGACTACTGCACAAGCATCTACACAATCTGAAAATAATCCTAGAATCTACTAACGCCACGATGATACTTAAACATGGAGATAAGGGATATTTGTGCTGCTATTGCACGGAAGCTTTCCAAGAACCCACGAATTTGAAAGTTCATACTTTAACGGAACATCAAAATCAAACAACAAGCAACATCAAAGCCAGAGGACCCTCTACGTTCTTAGTCAAACTTGACATCACGAACCTAAAATGCAAACTTTGCAGCGCCAATATAGACTCTCTTGAAGATCTATTCGTCCATCTGACAGAGAAACATTATAAGAAATTCCACACTGATATACAAAATCAAATATTTCCTTTCAAGTTCAATGCAAAGGAACTGAAATGCTATCAATGTACCAGTGATGTCGTTTTCGCCACGTTCAGCGCATTACACGAGCATATGCACAAACACTACCGACACTTCGTTTGTAACGAGTGTGATGCTGGATTCATTAATCACATATCATTATCCAGACATAGCGTTATTCACACGAAAGGAACCTTCGTCTGCCGGCATTGTTCTCTTGTATTCGACAACGTATTTAAGAGAAGAAACCACGAGATGGGCAGCCATAAGAAACCTGGCAAATTAAATAAATGCCATTTCTGCAATGAAGGTTTTAAGGATTATATATCGAAGGAATTGCATCTTTCTTCGGTTCATGGCGTTGCTCCACGGAAACATAACTGCACCGCGTGTGACAGGAGCTTTTCTTCCAATAGTTTTCTTAGCGCACATGTTAGACGCTTCCATCTGATGGAAAAACGACACAAATGTTTCGAGTGCAATAGAGCGTTTTTCAGGGGTGGCGACCTAAAGAAACACATGTTGATACATACAGGCGCTAAAGATTTTAAATGTGTAGTCTGTTCAAAATATTATGCTAAGAAATCCACTCTAAATCAGCATATGAGGATTCATAACAATGATAGGCGTTTTAAATGTACAATATGTGATAAGGCGTTTGTCCAAAAACCTAGCTTGACCTGGCATATGAGGGCAAAGCACGAAGATGCTTGTTCTACTTAATATGAACGCTATCAAACTTAATGTTCTGTTCATCCATAAATTTCTTGTTTTTATCTATAAGTAAAGATAATAATAATTTATCACACCTTACGCAACTGAACTTATCGTAGTTCACTACTGGACATAAGCCTGTCCCAGCCTGCGCCACATCACCCTGTTCTCCGCCATCCGCATCCAGTCTGACTTTGACTTTTAATGAAAAATGTAAAAAAAATACCGTCCCAACCCTTACCACCGTAGTTTGCAATCTGAAATAATTATATGTGATAGAAGTTTATAATGTAAAGATTACAGGAAAAATAAAAGGCTCGTTCCACTAAAATCCCCTAGACCAGTCCCCCAGGGGACTACACAGCACTCAACGTTCCACTACGATGCCCTAGGGGATCATATAAAACCCCAATTTCCTTTTGAATCCCCGAATTGTTTGAGAATCTTATTATATCTAAGGCTAAAGTGTCTTGGTGTTTTTTGTCTCCGACTAACCGTTTGTCGTAAAAACGATGTGGAAGGGATCCATAGGTTAGGTTAGAACTGTGACCAACTACGCGCGAGCCGAGCGAGCGAAGCGAGCGGTGCCGCGGCAGCGGCCGGCGAGCGCTACCTCTAAATTGGTCGCGAAATTTTTCTAAGTATTTTTTTTATAGTGCCCCTAACACGACACTCCGACCTGAATTTCATTCATTTAAGACAAAAATCACTTAGTAAATGTTTCTTTCTGAGTATGAGTGAAAATATTATAGTAATTATGTTTATTTGTTTATTTTTTTTATTATACGAGTCTATATCACATGGGTGAATTTCCCAAATGGCTTATTTTTTTGTCTTCGGTGAAATTAGTATTTGAAAAAAGGAATATTGTTCTGAATTATTTTTTTTAATATTCAATAGTTAGTTATTGGGTTGTGGCAAAAATATAATTTGCCTAGGACTATTACAAAGGTAGAAATAAATACATAAACCTCTATTTTTTTCAAATCGGTGCTGTCCCTCTACTTTTTTTACAAACAAAAAAGCTTATACACTAATAAAAATAAGTAACTTAAGTATATAACTTATTCTATTTCATAGAATATTAGTTTTGTTATTAATATACAGCATATTTTATTACATAATTAGCGATTATTATTACTGAGAGGCACAAACGTACTTGTCCTGCAAAATGTTCTCACATCGCTGGATAAAAGTAATTTAAACCTAACTTTACATCGACGAGTCTGACAGCGTCCCCACCCCTATTTTATTTCCCTCGTTAGTGTGTACTAGTACGCAGTCAGGATGGACGTGTGTCAAATCGCTGCATATTCCCGTCAATAACGTAAGTACGCCATTTCAGTAGCTCCCGGACAATTATTTTATATTATCGGTGGTTGCATTTATCTAGTGTAATGAGTAGTTTTATTATTGTTGTTTGGTTCTAACAGAGGTAGTAAGTGAATTAGCTTCATTGACTGTTATTCAATTTATCCTAGATATTATGCATTTTTTGTAATTTTCTAAAAAGTGTGTTATTTCTCACGTCGCTGTTCTCATATCGCTGTAATCGGTGGTCTTTATTGCCAACGATGTGATAATTTACACCGAAATGATAAGAAAAAATCAATCGGTGTCTTATATCTAACATCGGTGTTTTGATTCATGATCAACGCACAGTTTTGTCACATCGGTGGATTGCTTTATCATATCGGTAGATCATTTTATCATCTCGGTGAGTCGTTTTATCATATCGGTAGATCCCGTGTCATTTCGTTAATTATACAAAGAAACAATGGAACATACAAACATACATACAAACATATACATTATATACATACATATATATATATATACCTATATACAAACATTCACTCATACATACTTACCTACATAGACTGCCAAAATCTTTACCACGATACCACTGAGTAGTAGATGTATAAATGTATCATTAGGAGAGGTCTGTATTCGGTAATGTACGTACGTCTATATGCTGAGATGATGATGGTGAGGTGGAGCAATTGAACGCATTAAAGGTTTCTCTAGAAAATATTTTTTTGTTAAAAAAATAGTAAGTACATAATAATAAATAGATAAAAAGAAAACATCATAATAGCTTAATTTTGTTTAAGAATGCCGGCCAAAACTAAATGAGGAGGAGAAAAAAGTTGCTGGAAAAGTATAAGAAAAGCTAAAATCAAAAGCGATCCTGTGTTAGAGGAGCATTTAAGAAAAGATAGAGATAGATATAGATACCTACTAACTATTTCCTTTTTGATGTTCAAAGGTGGATAGTTTATCATATCGCTGGATATGTACATAATTTCGGTGGATAAACTTATCATATCGGTGTACAGAAAAAATAATCGGTGCCGGTTTGTCATATCGGTGGAAACCAGAATTCAAATTGAATTTTCTCCTTAGTCTTAAATGATACGTTGATGATATTAAATTTGGGGATATTTAATATCCTAAAGATTACAAAAAACCTGAATAATATACAAAAAAAACATAAATAAAAAAGTTCACCGATATGATAAAAAAAATGGCATTTGTTGAAATTCACCCACATATTATTATTTTGTAAGCGGCTCTTTTATTTAGAAGGGACTATAAAGGAATAGCATTTATTAGTACTTAGAGAATCCCCAGCATAGGGGATCGTAGTGGAACATTGAGTGCTGTGTAGTCCCCTAGGGGACTGGTCTAGGGGATTTTAGTGGAACTAGCGAAATAAAACGATGTCTCTAAATAGCACACTTTTTCAGAAATCATCAACAAAAGTTACATTAGTTCCATTATCGGTCAAGAGATGGCGCTGACCTAAAACTGCAATATTGTACACCGCAGTGCACAGTGTTAAAATTCTCAGGCGAATATAGGCCTCGCCGATGAAAATTTATACTATGATGGTACGGAACCCTCGGTGCGTGAGTCCGACTCGCTCTTGACCGATTTTGTTGTACCCATTGCTCTTTGACTTTTTTTATACTAAATTTTTTTTTGACATTAAATATGTTGCTTCTTTTTGTGTATGTACCTACTGTGCAAATATTTTCGACACAAATGTATTTTTGTTATGAATAAATAAACTTGAAACTTGTTTAAAGAAACAATAATGAATATACTTTCGACTGTTACTTGCCTTGTCATGATGTTGCAATGCAAATAATTCCATTTTTGGGGTCCTGAAAATACTACATTGCCAAGTAACTGCGACCAAATTGATGTAGTGGGATTGGTCACAGTTCTAACCTAACCAAACCCAGATGGTCGGGGTGCCCTTGCTTTGTTACTGCGACCAACTGTGAGAAAATGCGAGAAAGTTGATAAGAAGCTCAATTATTTAAAAAAGTGTGCATCATGAGGCGCAAAAAGTGTTCGTTATTTTTTTAAGTGTCCTCATTAGAAGGTTTATAAGTTTTTTGAGGATCAGTTAAATATCACCCCATTTAAAGCTGTCTTTTCTATGCAGTGGGCTTCGCATATGTTATCTTTAAGTTACACAAAATGCATGTCTAGCGTAAGTATGTACTCGTATGTATTGTGAGATATATATACTTGTGATAGCATAATTCAGTTTACATTTGTGCAAAATATATTAATAAATTAAAAATGCTGTTTCATTTCAATTAAGTACCTGGTTTAGGATTATGGTAATATGGATAGGTAAACGAAACAAAACCCAAAATTTATATTCAAAGCAATTATTTAAAACTAATTTTTGTTTTGCGGCTTTGGTCATTTGAAATAAAAAGTACTAGCCAGACGAATCCGGCTAACCGACTATCCGATATCATATACAATATTAGGAAGAGGAATATACGCAAAAAAAATCAACTCAATTGTATGTTTTAAAATCATCACCCCCAGCCATTTCTCCTAGCCATGATCTGGTCGGCTTCCAATCTAACTGGGTGCTGCTAAATATAAATATTTTACATAGAGCGACAGCCTATCTGACCTGCGTAACACACATAAAATGATAATTCATCGCAATTGCTTTCATTTGTCAAAATAAAAGCAATTGCGATCAAATCGAGTCTTTCAATCATATGATTCACTCGATTAAGAATTTCCTTCAAAACCCTCGAATTGTAATTGAAAGTGTCTTACGCAATTAGGGTGATGGTTTTCAGACTTTGGGCTTACCGACTTGTAACGACTGTCAAAGATCCATGAATGACAGCTGCGCTGAAGGGTTTATAGTGAGATGGTCGTGCACATGAACAGCCACAATATTTATCATTATTACTTTCAGCATTTTACCTTGCAACATATTTTAACCAAATAACCGAACACCCTAATTTATCACCTGAATGATTTATCCTTTTCTTTGTAGGTGGTCAACAAAGAAGTGTTGAGGAAAAAGAAACGAACGGCAATGACCTTACGGAAAATATAGATGAAAAAGAACTAAAAATAACACCCAGGACCGAACTGTTAAAACATCGAAGTAACATTAGAGAAGTCCTTCTTAATTCTAACGCAACGCCTGTAAGACGGTACGGAGGGATCGGATACACGTGCTGCTACTGTCCAGACCAGTTTGAACACCCTGCGGACCTTAAGAAACATACTCTAGAGAACCACGGAAATGTCTCAGAAGCAAACTTTATGAAGAACATGAACATGTCCGAATATATCGTCAAGTTAGATATAACTTCATTGAAATGCAAGCTCTGCGACAGTAATATGAATACTCTAGATAACTTAATAAACCATCTTCAAAGCGTACATGAGAAAAAAATCGACAAGGATCATGTAAACCATATCTTTCCTTTCAAATTCGACAACGATTTACTGATATGCAATATTTGCTCGAACACTTTTAGTAAGTTCAGGACCCTTGTTAGACATATGCATATTCATTACAGGAATTATATTTGCACCGTTTGCGACACCGGATTCGCCAACCGTAACTCATTAACACAACATTTAGTTAATCACAAAACAGGGGCATTTGCTTGTGACTACTGTCCAAAATTCTATCCTACTCTTGTAAAAAAACGAATGCACGAAAGAACATCTCACACACACGTAGACGCCACTTATAAATGTGGTTACTGTCAAGAAACTTTTAAAGATCATGGACAAAAGGAAGCTCATGTAACTTCGGAACATGGTGTGGTATCATTGAAAAGTCTATGTCAAGCTTGCAACAAAGTATTTCCTAATAGGAAAAAACTTAACATACACATTAAAAGAGATCATCTAATGGAGAGGCCACACAAATGTAAGGAGTGTGACATGTCATTTTATTCCACGACAGGGTTAAAAAGTCATATGGTCAAGCATACAGGGTCGAAAGAATTTCAGTGCCCAGTATGTCTGAAGAAATATGGAAGAAAGAAAACACTGAATGCTCACATGCAGACACATTCTGAGGAGAAGAGGTTCAAGTGTGAAAAGTGTGCGCAGAAATTTACGCAGAAATGTACTTGGAGAGGACATATGAGATCCAAACATGGGGAAATTGTTTAAAATTATTTTTCGAATGCTTTTGGCATAGGAAATTAAAAACTATATGTAAGTCCTAGCAAAGTTTTAATTGATTTGGTTAATAGTATATTTTGGTTTAATAAATAACTTACATAATTTTAAGAACTTGAGTTTTTATTTAGTTACTGAACATGCATTACAGTTATTAAGATTAATGACAGTAGGTGTTCGTTCTCCTAATAATATTAACAATTTCCAAATAGAAGGTTAGGTAGGGTATACTATTATTAACCTGAAAATACTGGTATTCAGCTGCATCATAGACAGATGATGATGATGATGATGACTGTGTGATCTAAACCAACACTTAAGTCACGCTTTTCTGTGACATGTAGTCCATTTTTACAAAGAAAAGCGTGACGTGATGGTTTAGGTCACACGAGCTATAAAATAGTATACAATATAATATGTGACTTAGCAGTCTATTAATGCACGGCTCATTTCACGCCGTGCAATAATCGACTACCTACGTCACACGTATCGTAATATACTATTTCGAATGATTTTAGCATAGATCACACTTACCTACTACATATTACGTGGTACTACAATGGGTGCAAAGAATTCACGTGACAGATCTATGGTACTCACATATTTACAAAAAAAAAAACAGTTGACGATTTTCCTAAAATTTTACAAATAGTAAATCAGTGTGTAACTTAAAATAATCACAGAATGTAAAATTAACGTCTGCAAACAAGACACGTTGCGCCGAACACAAATACATTAGGATAATGGAAAATTATGATGAACCTAAAAGTTATCAATTAAATCTTCTACAATAAACATTTTATACATTTAACAAATTATAGTAAGTGAAATGAAACACTGTGCAGTTATTCATATTTAATAGGTGTTACCTGTGGCAAACTGAGTTTGTTGACAGACGTAGCTCCCTAATTAGTAGGTACTTATTAATAAAACCAAACCAAATTGAACGAAATACTTTGCGATAGAATGAATGTATCAAATAAAGTCATACTTTTCTTTATAGGTCAACCTCAAGCAGATACAGTCGCAATTAAAATAGAAGTCGACCAACCAGCTGAAACCAAGAAAGGACAGATTACACCACTGAAAATTGCTGGTATGAGTGTGGAAAACCCTGAAGCAGCAGGATCATCCAAACCACCTGTAGTGTCTAAAGGATATAGCGCTGAAATTAACAAGCATAAAACTAATATTATAGAAATAATGCGTTGGTCCAACGCTACACCAATAAAACTTTGGGGAGATATGGGTTACATGTGTTGTCACTGTGATGACCAATACTTAGAGCCGGCAGATCTCAAGACACACACCCTACAAGCCCATGAGAACGTTACCAAAGCCTACTTCATAAAAAACATGAGCATGTATAATTACATCATCAAATTGGACATCACTGATTTGCAGTGCAAGATATGTAATAAAAGTATCGACACTACTGAAGAGTTAATGGATCACTTGAAGAATGAACACAAGAAAAATATATATACTGACATCAAAAATCACATAGTCCCTTTTAAGTTTAACACAAAGGCTCTCGAATGTTTCATTTGCAAAAATGTTTTCCACAAATTCAAATTATTAGTGATACATATGAATATTCATTATAGGAACTATATTTGTGATATCTGCGATGCCGGGTACGTGAATTATTGTAGGCTAAAGCTACATAAAGCTACTCACAAAACTGAAAACTTCAACTGTTCATCTTGTTCGATGAAGTTCGAAACATTGGCTCAGAGAAACCTGCATGTGAAGACTAAGCATGCCAAAATTGTTCGTCACAAATGTGGGTACTGTAAAGAAAGATTCAACGATTATAGGAAGAAGGAAGCTCATCTGATATCTGTACATGGACAGAGTCAACAAAAGTCGAAATGCCAAGCATGTGATAAGGAATTTGATCACCGGAAACAATTAGCCGTGCACGTTAAAAGAGACCATTTGATGGTAAGACCACACGCTTGCGAAGTGTGTGAGAAGACATTTTTCACACCAAGTGAGCTGAGAAATCATATGAGCAAGCATTCAGGAGAGAAGCCTTATAAGTGTGAAATTTGTTTTAAGTCTTATGGACAGACGAGGATCTTAAAAGAACATATGAGGATTCATAACGATGACAAGCGTTTTAAATGCGAACGTTGTGGACAGGCTTTCGTTCAGAAATCCAGTTTGAAATGTCATATGAAATCTAAGCATGGGGAGATTGTTTGAATTTATTGTATATGTATTTGTGTTATTAAAGAGATTAAAAGTTGCCGTTTGTTTCATTTGCTCATGGCAGAAAAACTGATAATTATATTCTTTTTCAAATGTGACTTCGTTGTTTTAGTGAAGTATCTTTGGATTGAAGTGAGCTAACTGTTGTAGGTTTATACCGACATTTTTTCCCGTATTTATAAGTTTATATAAAAACTTATTAAACATAACGATGAAATATAGAATTAGAATGTGGAAATTAACATAAATAATGACTATATTAAAGCAGCACATGCTGTGTTAAAGCATAAAACAGAGCATTAGTATAATACAATAATGTAAAATTTCTCTTTGTAGGTCACGGACGGGGAACTAGGATAATCAAAATAGAAAAACCGACAAAATCAACCGTTGAATTGAAGTTCATCTCAAAAATAACATCGAGAGACCCAAATGCCACCCTAAAAGGCTCAATATCAGAAACAGAGAAGAACAAAATGAATCTAAAAAATATATTACTCAACTCTAATGCAAACCCAATAAGATGTAAAGATGGTCATGGATATGGCTGTTCGTTCTGTCCAAAACAGTTTTTGGAGCCGACTGCTCTCAAGAAGCACTTTCTAGAAGAACATAACAATGACAAACTAATAAAGTACATGATCGCTAAGCTATTTGATCATGTCATCAAGCTAGATATAACGTACTTGAATTGTGCTCTTTGTGACAAAGACGTCAACAATTTGGACGACCTTGTAGCACATCTAAAGGACGAACACAACAAGTCGATGTATCTAGACGTTAAAAGCCAAATCGTCCCGTTCAGATTCGACTCGTCCGAACTAAAATGTGTCATATGCTCAGCAGGATTTAGTTCTTTCAAACTTTTACAAGAACACATGAATTCACATTTCGGTAATTATATTTGTGAAATATGTGGAGCAGGGTTTGTGACTGACAGGCTCCTACTAAGCCACGTCAAACGGCATGACAACGGAGAGTATAAATGTGATCAATGCGATAAAACTTTTACAAACCAAATTAAAATACGCGAACACATACAACGAACACATCTAGGTCAGAGCAAGAGAAACAAATGCAATTACTGCGCGGAAAGATTCGTTGATTACTGGAAAAAGATGGATCATATGGTAAAAGAACATGGAATGCCCCCTGTCGTTCTTAAATGTACCGCTTGTGAGCAAACTTTTAGTAACCAAAGGTCCTTATCACGCCACACGAAGAAAGATCACCTTTTGGAGAGAAAGCACAAGTGTGGAGAATGTGAGATGAGATTCTTTGGAAAGAGTAGTTTGCAAAGACACATGGCCAAGCACACGGGGCTGAGGCAGTTCAGATGTGAAGTTTGCTTTAAGGCTTATGGAAGGAAGAATACGCTAAGAGAACATATGAGGATACATGCGAATGACAGGAGATTTTCTTGCACTCACTGCGGCCAAGCGTTCGTCCAAAAGTGTAGCTGGCGGAGTCACATGCGTTCAAAACACGGAGAAGAAGTATAACAGCCGTAGACATTCTGAAGAGTTAATTTTTTTAGTAGTCGTAATATAGATTTTATGTACATCATTGTTATATTATAAATTAATTTTTAGGTGAGAATATCCCTAATTCTTAACGGCTCAGCTTAGCTTTTTATTAACAAGCGAAACATATCACTCGCGCTGTTTTATTAAGACAGCAAAACCGTCTCTGATTTCATTTAAGAAATTGAATTTCTTTTATTATTTCTTTACGAAGACGTTCCGCTCTCATATGATCTTTCAACGTACAATTTCATGACACATTTAAATGTTAGTAGCGCTAACCGACGCATTATCTCAAGAATTTAACTCATACCTACTGAGTGAATTGATAGCATTTATTTGTTCATAGGTGAACAACGGAACACACCATTAAAAGAAGATAATTTACCTACAGGGAAACCTATAGTGAGAACTGAATCAAACCCTGAGAAATCGCGCAAAGAAACAACAAGAAGATCTGACGATTTAAAAACGATACTTCTATATTCTAATGCAAGTTTAATCAGAAATAAGGATAGCGATGGATACTGCTGTAACTTCTGCCCAAAGAAATTTGAACAGGCGAAGTACTTAAAGGCACATTCTTCAGAAGAACATTCCGACATACTAGCTTTAAGAATGCCGAAATCTTTTGAGTACCTTATCAAAGTTGACATAACTGATTTGAAATGCAAGATTTGTCAAAAGAACCTTTCAAAGTTAGATGAGTTGACCGCACATTTAAAAACTGATCACAACAAAAAAATCACTACAGCCATGAGCGAAATTATTCCATTCAAATTTGATTCTCAGGAATTCCGTTGCGCTGTATGTGGAGCGGAATACTCGACGTTTAAAATATTACAAGAGCACATGCATCATCATTTCAGGAACCATATTTGTGAAACCTGCAATGCAGGCTTCATCACACGACGGTTACTTATCTGCCACAAGAGAAGACACGCGAAAGGAGAATTTAAATGCAGTCAATGTGATAAAACATTCATTTGTGATCAAAAGAGAAGGGACCACGAACAAAGGATGCACTTAGGCCTTAAAAAGAGAAACAAATGCAAAGTTTGTAACGAAAAATTCGAAGACTATTGGACGAAAATGCATCACATGGTTCAGAAACACGGAGCTCCTCCGATATCCTTAAAGTGTACTGCTTGCGAACGAATATTTACCAACAGACGATCTTTAGCACGACACGTGAAGAAAGATCACTTGATGGAAAGACAACATGTCTGTACCATCTGCGATATGCAGTTTTTCCTAAAGCATCTCCTAGTAGAACATATGAGGGTACATACAGGGATTAAGAAGTTCCAATGTCATGTGTGTACGAAGCACTATGCGACTAAAAAGTCGTTGCGACAGCATCTTCGATCGCACGCTGACGATCGTCGATTTGCTTGCACTGTGTGTAGTCTAGCATTTGTGCAGAAACGCACGTTGAAAAGTCATATGAAAGCGAAGCATGGGGAGTAGATTTTAGTGTAAAGTTAAGTTTTTACTGTAATAGTTAATATAGTTAGGCATGGATCTTTTGGTGCATGGCAAAATTAAGAACTAATGTCGCCATCTTGTTTTTTCAATGTAATTTCACAAATATTGGGAGCAGAACAGTGGTGGCCCAGTGGTAACGGCCCCGACTTACGAGTTGTAGGTCGTGGGTTCGAACCCAGCTAAGCACATTTCATCACAACTGCTCTCGATACGGTAAACATCGTGAGAAAACTGGTATATAATCCTAGAACGAAAAGTTCGACGACATGTGATATCTACTAATCCGCATTGGGCCCGCGTGGTAGATTACGGCCCACTCCATCTTAGAAAGAGAGGAGGCCTGTGTCCCAGCAGTGGGAACAACGCCCCCTGTCAATGTCATCCAAGCGCCAAAAGGTCCTTGTGGATATATGTATGTTGTTCTTAGGTAGGCACTAAAAATAAATTCTTAATTCTGTATTTCTCTTTTTTTTCACCTTTACTATTCCACATTTGAATTATGAAACTCAATACTTCTTTAACTTATTTAGATTTAAGGGATACTTAGTGATTTTCAATCGTAGTCACACTTGAATTCTTATATTGTAGGCTTAAATTGTCATAATATTATTCTGTATAATATAAACCAACTTCCAGTGGTAGACATAACTAAGGTTATGTCTACCGCTGGAAGTTACGCAGTTAGTTTTAAAACCGTAAGTAATACGGAGTTTCTAGCTCATTCTTCTCCATGCGAAACTACCTTTTGGAAAGGGCGCTTGGAATCAACTTTAATTTCTTGTAAAATTTAACTTTCACAAGCGCTTCTTAATGGCCTACGGCCTACTTGTGATATAAATTCTTTACTATTACTTTTAAACGTACACTATCATCAGTATGCATGTTTAAAATTAACAATAATAATTTTAAAAATATAATCGTAAAACTGGAATTAAGTAATTAACAACTCAACAACACAGTTCAAGTGGGTATCAGATACTAAAAACTTTTATTATTTATTTCAATAACTCTAAAACATAATATCTACTCGTTATTTCCAGGTCTTCGCTCCAGAACTATTCGCGATTCTCCAATAATCTTCGAAGATGAAAAAAAAGGCATCACTTTGGACCGGAAACTCAACTTTTCCTCTTTCGTCTCCATCCGACCGGTGGGCAAAACGACCTTACCTTGGGTCCGCGAGCAGCAGAGGAAAATAACCGAAGAGAGACGTTTAACGGAACTTGACTGGCAGTTTGATAACATTAAGACGGTCTTGAAATGCTCCAACGCTTCTCCCGTCCGTTGTCGAGTAGGCACGAGGTTTGCCTGCAGCTACTGCCTGGACCAATTCCAAAATCCAACGGAATTGAGAACTCATTCTATGCAAGTGCACGTCAATGATAGACCAGAGTTCTTTAACGCTCGATCTTTGTCCAGACATATAGTTTATTTGGACATTACTGGTTTGAAATGTAAGATCTGTGACAGGCTTTGGAAGGATTGGATCAGTTGATGGACCATTTGAAGACTGTTCACGATGAGTTGATTTATAAGCAGATAAAGAATCAGATCGTTCCGTTCAAGTTTGACGGTCGTAAGCTCCTGTGCGGGGTTTGTGCAGCCGATATAGGAGACTACAGCGATTTTCAAGATCACATGTCTGAGCACTACAGGAACTATATTTGTGGTTTCTGCGATTCTGGCTTCGTTATTCGCAGCAAAATGCTTGAACATAAGAAAGCGGTCCATTTGGTTTGATTTCCTTGTCTTTTAAATTTAAGAATATTTTTAATATTGTAAATTTAAGAATGTTTTGATACTAAATTAGTAAGTTTTCATTAGGCATCTAATCACTTAATTACAGTTAAATATAAAAAAGGGTGTGATCATGACCATACGATAGAAGAGAAAAATTATATGAAGCGAGTATACACGATGCAGCGTCAATGATTGACTGGAGCTAAGTATACCCGATTCAGCGTCACTGACCCGCGCGTGACGGTTCAGTTTATTTCACTGTTCAGCCGGTCGATTCTGTTAAAATCTCACTGTGAAAACTTTTAGTGAAGTGAGTTTATTTTTGCTAGAAATAGAATAGAATACTCTAGAAACTACCACCACCACCACCACCACCACTACCACCTATCTACTACTACTCTCTCTCTCTCTTTGCTAGAAATTGATACTATTGACAGCTCACTCCACGCTCACTTCACCTAAGTTTTCACGGTGAGATTTTTACAGAATAGCACCGCAGCTGCAGATACATCAATAATAAGGTGACAACGTAAAGAAATGATAATGCGACAATTTTTACTGTGGTCTGTTCGTGATTTCAAAGAGCGTCTCCGACTCCAGCGTCATTTAGGGCTAGGCGATTTTCAGCTTTTTTTTTTTATTTGAATTAGCAACTGCAGTTGCAAAGCTGCCTGATCCCTATGACAGACCGCAGCGACACGGCTCCGTTGATATAATTATAGCCGCATGTTGCCGTTTCCATAGAAACCAGTCGTGTCACAGTGTTTTCTTATTGCGGCTTTGCCACTGCCATAGTATAAAGAGGGGAAGTAGGCTATCTCCGGCCCGATCCGCGATATAATTGCCTACTGTCTCAGGGTTGTTACTTTTAGCTAAATGTTAATTCAGTGCCTATAAATTGGCAAGGGTCGGGAAGTTGTATTTTTACTTGTATTGTCTGAGTACAGGGTTTGTGAGGTCGGTTTTACCTAAACGATGATGATACGATAAAAGAAAGAGTGACGGGCCAACAAACGGGCGGCGCGGCGCCGGGCGGTGATGAGCACGAGAAAACAACGATCAATGGCAAATCAATTGACAGATCAAAAGTACCTAATGCATTCTAGTAGGAAAGTAGGTCTACCTACTTCCTCTGTCTGATATAAAATAATACTTACAACAAAAACTAAATAAGTAGGTATCTCATCATCAAGTAAAAATTATATGCTAGAACTTGCAAGCTGCAACTTGCTTACCTTTCCAGTTCAATAGGTAATCAGAACGGAGACAATTCTGGAATTACTTATTAAGACACCCAAACACACATATACAATACGTTCTCCTGCGATTATCACACATTTTTCATTCATTTAGCGGTGCCGAAAGCCATGACGCGCGAAGCTCATGCGGTGTTAGCCCCGACTGGCGCACTGAGAAACGGGTCGAGATTTTGTTAAGTGTGCGTGCGGCGACGCATAGATACTATGACGCACACATACAAGCCGCGCGCGGTGCGTTTGTATGAAGATAACGTACTTCCCCTCTTTATACTATGCCACTGCGGTTTGCGGTTGCGGTCATCTTCGGAATTTGACCTTTTGGAACTTTCTTATTTGTAGTCGACTTAATTGTAGTACATAGTTTTAAGGCCTATTCAGATATTACCGATATCGCTGTAATCGCTCAATACTGGTCCGCCTTCTGGTTAGTTACTTTGGTCCAGCCGGTCGTTCTGTAAAAATCTCACCGTGAATACTTAGGTGAAGTGAGTTTGTTTTTGCTAGGAATTGACACTATTGACAGCTCACTCCACGCTTACTTTGCTTTTTTTTTCTTATTAATAGCACCGCAGTATCACTACCGAGCGACAGCAATATCGCTTATATCTGAATAGGCCTTTGTGTTAGTATTAATATTAATACTTTGGTATTTTAATAAATATGTAAAGCTGCATGATTGATTGATTGCATTTGTGTTTCATTTCAACTTCATCCCAGCGTGTACTCTGATATGATAATCAATGTAATAAATAAATAAATAAATGTGAAACATTCAAAAACGCCTTTTTTTATGTCCAGCGTTAAATGGCTTTCGATTCACTGATAGTCCCCTGTGCAGAGCATGCATGGAGGCGGAGGAAACGGTGGCGCATGTGCTTCTTGAGTGCACAGGCGTTACCAAGATTCGCGAGGAGACCCTGGGAACACCAACATCCCTTGCGGATGCCCTGAGGAGACCGGGAAGTCTTATCTGCTTCTGGAGGGAGGTGGGCTGGTTGGAGTAATCGGCCACCATGGCTCACGCACAATGGTCCACTTCAAGGACTAAGTGCGGAAACCTAAACCCCATGATATAGATAGATATATGGCTTTCGATATTATTGCATAAGTCAGTCGGTCTCAGTAAAAGTACGGTTTCCCAGAGCGGCGGGCGCCACACAACGGCAGCACTGGCAGCTGTCATGATCAAGAAAAAACACAAAAAACGAGCGAAACCCATTTCAAATTTAAAAAAAAAGATGGCAGCGGGGTTTGACTTTACGGTGTCAAAAACGCTCTCTAGAAAAACATACCAACTTACTTTCATTAATAACGTTTCAGTGACGTCATTCGCCGGTACATTGCGGACACGCTATTTGGCGGCCAGCGCTCTTCTAGAAACCATTGCTAAAGTTACACAACAGTTATAAATAACATAAGCATTTATCGTGTGTCTAGAGTTCAGACCCAGCACAACAAGCTACCCGAAACTGTCAAATTTTGACGTGACAACGTCTAATAAATCGATGAAGCTGGCTGCACTCACGAAAAAACATGACTCATGTAGCGTTACCTCGCGGCCTCGCTCTGTAGCGTGGAGGCGTCCGCGTTCCATGGCGGCTTGAATTGCAAGCGAATATTAACAAATGCAATGCAACTATTCCATCAGTATTTTCTTATGACGTTGTCACGTTCAACTATCGTCAGTAAACCGACTTTACAGACAACCGATTTTTTCCAATCAACTTTGAACCATACGCTTAAGCGATAAAGTTGAAAATCTATTAAAGAAATTTGACAGATTGTAGTAGCTTGATGTGCTGGCGTCTGTACCTCGATTTAGAACATCACCAAAAGAATCAGTTTGTGTGAAACAAAGATACAACAAGTGATTTCAGCAGTTAGAATGATACAAGTCATCATCATCATTCCCAGTGCTGGGACACAGGCCTCCTCTCAGTGAGAGGGAGTGGGCCGTAATCCACCACGCGGGCCCAGTGCGGGTTGGTAGATGTCACATGTCTTCGAATTTTTGGTTCTAGGACATGCCGGTTTCCTCACGATGTTTTCCTTCACCGTTTTGTGAGCAGTGGTGATGAATGATACAAGTAAATCAGAAATATCAGCTTCATCACTTACATTAATGATTCCGTTTGTCTACTCATGTTTTAGGATGAATTGCCCAAGCATAAAAAATAAACGGCAAACCTGAGAACGGTAGTGCAATGTGGTGATTTATAATTTTATATATTTTTTCTCAACAAAGTACTTCTCTACCTTGGCAAAAAAAAATCATTGATTTCTATTCTACCCTCTAATATACCAAAAAAAAAAATTACAAAGTGTTATTTTATCATCACGGTGGCCTGTCCTGAACCCAATTCCGCTCATAAAATACCTTCCCCTGCAAATACATTCGTAATATGGTTTTAAATCGATTTTGTTATCATTAAATTATAATATATTCGATCAAATGAAACTTTTTATGTTTGTTTATCTTCTTTCTGGTGGTTTTGACAGGCAGTCAAATTTGTCGAGTTTCTTACGGAGTTTCTAGCCCATTCTTCTCCATGCGAAACTACCTTTTGGAAAGGGCGCTTGGAATCAATTTTAATTTCTTGTAAAATTTAACTTTCACAAGTGCTTTTTAATGGCCTACGGCCTACTTGTTATATAAAAAAACGTACACTATCATCAGTATGCAATTATGCATGCTTAAAATTAACAATAATAATAGATTAAAAAATATAATCGGACCACTGGAATTAAGTAATTAACAACTCAACAACACACTTCAAGTGGGTATCAGATACTAAAAACTTTTATTATTCATTTCAATAACTCTAAAACATAATATCTACTCGTTATTTCCAGGTCTTCGCTCCAGAACTATTCGCGATTCTCCAATAATCTTCGAAGATGAAGAAAAAGGCATCACTTTGGACAGGAAACTCAACTTTTCCTCTTTCGTCTCCATCCGACCGGTGGGCAAGACGACCATACCTTGGGTCCGCGAGCAGCAGAAGAAAATAGCCGAAGAGAGACGTTTAACGGAACTTGACTGGCAGTTTGATAACATTAAGACGGTCTTGAAATGCTCCAACGCTTCTCCCGTCCGTTGTCGAGTAGGCACGAGGTTTGCCTGCAGCTACTGCCTGGACCAATTCCAAAATCCAACGGAATTGAGAACTCATTCTATGGAAGTGCACGTCAATGACAGACCAGAGTTCTTTAACGCTCGATCTTTGTCCAGACATATAGTTTATTTGGACATTACTGGTTTGAAATGTAAGATCTGTGACCAGGCTGTGGAAGGATTGGATCAGTTGATGGACCATTTGAAGACTGTTCACGATGAGTTGATTTATAAGCAGATAAAGAATCAGATCGTTCCGTTCAAGTTTGATGGTCGTAAGCTCCTGTGCGGGGTTTGTGCAGCCGATATAGGAGACTTCAGCGATTTTCAAGATCACATGTCTGAGCACTACAGGAACTATATTTGTGGTTTCTGCGATTCTGGCTTCGTTATTCGCAGCAAAATGCTTGAACATAAGAAAGCGGTCCATTTGGTTTGATTTCCTTGTCTTTTAAATTTAAGAATATTTTTAATATTGTAAATTTAAGAATGTTTTGATACTAAATTAGTAAGTTTTCATTAGGCATCTAATCACTTAATTACAGTAAAATATAAAAAAGGGTGTGATTATGACCACACGATAGAAGAGAAAAATTATATGAAGCGAGTATACACGATTCAGCGTCAATGATTGACTGGAGCTAAGTATACCCGATTCAGCGTCACTGACCCGCGCGAGACGGTTCAGTTTATTTCACTGTTCAGATACATCAATAATCTGTAATAGACGAGGTGACAACGTAAAGAAATGATGACGCGACAATTTTTGCTGTGGTCTGTTCGTGATTTCAAAGAGCGTCTCCGACTCCAGCGTCATTTAGGGCTAGGCGATTTTCAGCTGTTTTTTTTATTTGTTAAGGTACCGCAGTTGCAAAGCCGCCTAATCCCTATGACAGACCGCAGCGACACGGCTCCGTTGATGGTGATATAATTAGGTATAGCCGCATGTTGCCGTTTCCATAGAAACTAGTCGTGTCGCAGTGTTTTCTTATTGCGGCTTTGCCACTGCGGTTTGCGGTTGCGGTCATCTTCGGAATTTGACCTTTTGGAACTGTCTTATTTGTAGTCGACTTAATTATAGTAGTTTTAAGGCCTATTCAGATATAACCGATATCGCTTTAATCGCTCCATACTGGTCCACCTTCTGGTTAGTTACTTTGGACCAGCCGGTCGATTCTGTAAAAATCCCACCGTGAAAACTTAGGTGAAGTTAGTTTGTTTTTGCTAGGAATTGACACTATTGACAGCTCACTCGACGCTCACTTCACCTAAGTTTTTACGGTGAGATTTTTACAGAATAGCACCGCAATATCGTTACCGAGCGCGACAGCAATATCGCTTATATCTGAATAGGCCTTTGTGTTAGTATTAAATCAATACTTTGGTATTTTAATAAATATGTAACTGCATGATTGATTGATTGCATTTGTGTTTCATTTATTTCAACTTCATCCCACCGTGTACTCTGATAATTTTAATTATGATAATCGATGTGAAACATTCAAAAACGCCTTTTTTCATGTCCAGCGTAAAATCAATAGCTTTTGATATTATTGCATAAGTCAGTCGGTCTCAGTAAAAGTACGGTTTCCTAGCAGAGCTACGGCCGCCACACAACGGCAGTGGTAGCTGTCATGAACAAGAAAAAAAAAAAACAAAAAACGAGAAAACCCATTTCAAATTAAAAAAAAACAAAGATGGCAGCGGGGTTTGACTTTACGGTGTCAAAAACGCTGTCTAGGAAAACATACCAACTTACTTTCATTAATAACGTTTCGGTGACGTCATTCGCCGGTACATTGCAGACACGCTATTTGGCGGCCAGCGCTTTTCTAGAAACCGTTGCTTAAGTTACACAACAGTTATAAAATAAGCATTTATCGTGTGTCTAGAGTACAGACCCAGCACAACAAGCTACCCGAAACTGTCAAATTTTTCCAATCAACTTTGAACCTTACGCTTAAGCGATAAAGTTGAAAATCTATTAAAGAAATTTGACAGATTGTAATAGCTTGATGTGCTGGCGTCTGTACCTCGATTTAGAACATCACCAAAAGAATCGGTTTGTGTGAAACAAAGACAGCAAGTGATTTTAGCAGTTAGTATGATCCAAGTAATATGTTAAGAAAACATCAGAAATCAGTTCAGAAGTCACATCAGAAGTCAGCTTCATCACTCACATTAATGATTACGTTTGTCTACTCATATTTTAATGACAAGTAGTACACATTCATTAAAAATTTTCATTGCATCATTGTTTCCGAATATCCAACTACCCTCATTTGTGCGATGTGATCAAACATTAAACAATCGCTTTTTTTGTAGGTACCGATCCAGAATCAATACTGATCGAGATAGAGGTCGACATGTCTTCATTTTTCACTTCCGAAGACGAGGCTGAAGTCTCCACACTCAACGAAGTCGATAAACACAGAGAGAATATCCGAACTATCCTCCTTTCTACCAACGCCACGCCGATGGGAAGATACGGGAGCCTCGGATACAACTGCTGCTTCTGCACTGAAGTCTACTCAGCCCCCAGGGATCTCAAAAAGCACACAATCGAACAACACGACGAGGAAAACATCTCCACATACATGAATAACTACACAATGCTTAACTACATCGTCAAACTAGACATCACGGGTCTCCGCTGCGAAATGTGCATGAAACCGTTCAACGAACTCCAAGTACTGATTGACCATCTCACGTCAGAACACCAGAAATTCTTCCACACTGACATTGGGAGCCACATCGTTCCATTCCGGTTCGATTCAGATGTCCTGCACTGCGTCGAATGCTCCTTCGAATACAACAACTTCAAGATTTTACTCGAACATATGAATACTCATTATAGTAACCATATCTGCGAGGTTTGTGAAGCTGGCTTCGTGAACAGAAGAATGCTGCAAGCCCACATGTATAGACACAAAACTGGAGTCTTCCAATGCGGCTTTTGCACAAAAGTTTTTGATACTAGAATCAAGATGAAAGTGCATGAGCGAATGGTTCATTTATACGCTAAAAAGAGACCGAAGTGCACTATCTGTGAGAGGAAGTTCAATGACTTCCAGAAGATGATACAGCATGAGGCTGAAGATCACGGTCTTGAGAGAGAGTTTAAGTGTGAGATGTGTAGTAGAATGTTTACTACTCAAAGATCTTTTACGATTCATAAAAAGTTCTATTGTGTTCCCAATGATTAGAGAAGAAAATCTTGCCAGAACTAAATTCTTTAAAATAAGAACGGAAGCGTAAAAGTTAAAGCACAACTGTTCGGTTAACTTCAGGGAAGTTATTTTCATGAGATAAATAGACATGAATATTTAAATGACAAAGAACTTAGTCAACTTTGAGACAAAAATGCTACTATACCTACTTTCTGTCTACAATATACCTTAAATTGAGTTGCGATTCATCCGTAAATGTCTCTAAATAAAGTAGAATGAGTAAAGATAAGTACTAAGGCTTTTTTGGCTAGCAAGTGCTATAGTTCTTAGCCGGAATCTCAACGTTTACGTGAACTCGCTCCTAACACAAAGATAAGACAATGTTTATTTGGCAAAAACAGTGTTTATGATTCCTTATGATCTACATTAATAGCTAGGTTTTCATAAAAAACAAAACAAGACGCAAAGGAAGCATTTTGCTTATGAACTCTACTAGGTCGCCTGTTTCGTGGTGTTTTCAGACAAACAAAATATTTTTAGCTTAGTTTGTTAGGATAGCAGGCACTTTTTCCATACTATTACAAAACTAAATCTAACTTTAGTTCTAGCCTAAACCTTTGAGCCAGTATTTGTATTTCGAACTTTATTTCGATATGCAAAGTTCTTAATACTAATAAGACAACTTAGCAGTGAACTAAACTGTCATTTTTGTACAAAGACCAAAAAGTTCCTAATTCAATAAATTGGCTCTTTATTGACCTGATCTAAAGATAAGCCTTGTTTTGTAATAAAGCCGTTTTAGTTTAGTTCAGTCCAAATAGGTGTAAGTATTATATTTCCAGCATTGGCATCTTTTATAATGGGTTTTTAAGAGCTGATTAAATGCATAGAGTATCTGTATAAAAGCTTAATGCTAGCTAAGTTAAGGCGCTTGCATAGAATGCATCAAAAATTGTTCCAGCTTGAGTTGGAAAAGGAGGATCTCCATTAACCATTAGTCATTTATAACTAAGTATTGAAGTATTTATAGATGTAGCATAGTGTAGTTATTATGTAATAATACCCACAGATATAGATACACCTAGATAACCCAAGAGCAACTACTTTGCGTGCCCAGCTTACGTACAAAAATCGTAAGCCGCCACTTTCGCGCTCAGTCAGCAAGCCCCATATTAGAGTGAGAATAAAGATCGCAATGGTTTTAACAGACTTGTCGATCCAATAGCAACCTTATAAGAACAAGAATTAAGATCACTGTGACTTGGACAATGATGCAAAATCCGACGGAACTGGTGAAAGGACTGTACCATTGCCACCCTAAGGATGAATATTACTTCTACACTTTACATATAGTATGTCATGTGTTTCTCCCCTAGCGTTTCCTTGGTCTTTATCAAAGGAAGTAGGTCTGCGCTCATTAGCAAGCGCACGACAAATTCCTTCGTTCATAATCTGACACCACAGCCTTATATTTATATGAATATATCCTACGTTACGACCTAACTTGAACTCAATACAATATACAAAATCTACACACAAAATCTTTAAAAAAAATCGTGGAGAACGAACTTCTGGCAACAGGTTATATACATTCCCAAAAGAATTCCGCAGTTGCAGAAACAACGTTTCCATTCCTACTAAAAAATCAGGCCTTAGTCGTCTAAGGCCTGAATTTTCAACATCCAGAGAACTTTTATGCGAACAATAATGACAGCCTAACATAATATTTCCTATACAAAAGAAGTCAACAGCCATATTTAGGTATTCTTCAGTTAAAAGTTATCCGAGTATTGAAACAACCGGTCAAGTGCGAGTCGGACACGCGTACCGAGGGTTCCGTACAAATTTGTAGTTATGTAAATAGTTTATCACGGTTTTTTTTTAATGTAACTACAAATTTACGATTTTAGGATTTTTTCGTTCACATGTGCTACATGACCTTGCTTCTTGCCAAATTTCATGATTCTGGGCAACGTACGAGTGTCGAAATATACGTTTGTTGCGGCATAAACGGCCGTATCTTGTTTTTACGTTAACTTAGAAGTTTGATTTTTTTCACAGCTTCAAGGGACTGTAGACCAGAGTATATGGTTTTAATTTCAGCGTTCCCGAGATAAAGGGTCTTGACAGACAGACAGACGGAGACCAAAGTGATACTATAAGGGTTCCGTTTTTCTTTTTGTGGTACGGAAACCTAAAAAGGACGCGGTCTATTAATTGTCTACTTTAGTGAGCATACAAAAGAGCGACATGCGTCGACGACAGAAGCAACTGCAACCGTCGACGCGTGTCGGCGACTGTCGCCGACAACATGCCGCTCGTATATTTGAGTACGGTATCGGCGAAAATTGCAGCTACCTCTGTCGTTAGTTTATATGCAAACTAACAGAGAGTGTTAAAGAACTTATGTCCTAAATGTTGCAATAAGTACCTATTTACGTCATTTAGTTAATTATTTTTTTATTGATCTCAAATACGTGATATATATTTTTTTTTAATTGCTGTGAGCTCACATAAACAGTTCAGTGACACCCGATTGTGACAAAAATATGTGGTAGATGCATTACGATACGTGTGATATAAGTAGTCCTTTACGCTCATACCTACTATTTTTTGGCTCATGTGACCAAAACCCGCACTTATGTCACGCTTTTCTGTGTAAAAATGGTGTCTCAGAAAAGCGTGACTTAAGTGCGGGTTTTAGGTCACACAGTGTTATAAACAAAAGGTAAGGAAAAAGTGACAGAGGAATTGTTTTATTTAAACCGGGAAATGTTGTCTTATTTTTAACTATTTTAGTAAGATCATAATCTACGCATCGCACAAAAAATATGAAATATTTATTAGAAATAAATATGTCGTCAATGTAACACGTCTTTGATTTCCTATTTTACCTGCATTTTTTTCTTGTAGCTGTCGTAAAAGATGACATCTCGTCTGCCTAGACTTTTCCCCATCTATTTTTGGGGCCGGCTTCCAATCTAACAGGATGCAATTGAATACCAGTACAGCCGGTCGATTCTGTAAAAATCTCAACGTGAAAACTTAGGTGATGCGAGTTTGTTTTTGCTAGGAATTTACACTATTGACAGCTCACTCCACGCTCACTTCACCTAAGTTTTCACGGTGAGATGGTTACAGAATCGCACTGCTGAACGTAGCGCGACTGCCTATCTGACCTCCACAACCCAGTTACTGGGTAACATGATACTCCTTGGTAAGACTGGTTCCCAGACTTTTGAGCTTCTAACGATCCGTAACGACTGTCAAAGGTGCACGAATGGCGGTGGAGACCAACAGCATAACGTACTTTCCTAGACACGTTGTCTCGGTAGAAGGTACCTAGCTACTGACCGACCACGGCGAGCGTAGCTTACCCTAATCAATCGACCCATACGGCTAATGTATTACTTAGCCACTAGCCCCTCCCGTCGTAAAACATGACAAGGGCCATTATCTCAACAGGATGGGTAGAAGCGTCCTCATTTCTAACGCTAATAACGACATTCTGCAATCACAATATATTTTTGAGTTAGGTATTTATACAATATCCTCTATGACAGTCTACTGTACCGGTCATTGAAAGATTCCACGTTTATCAGGAGACATTTATTCACAGTGAGCATCATGTTTTATCTTACCTCGCTCCAACACACAAATCCCAGACGTCACCCAAAAAGCCACGCACAAATGAGACGGGGCCGGACACGTTTTCCGCATGTCGGATGCATTGTGGGCCAATACCTGTGGCTAAGACAAAGTCCACCACAGCATGGATCCCTGACACGTCCAACAGCATCGCAGAAGTCCCAGGCGTAGAATATGGCGGGACGAACTTGACGCCTACATTAGGGATTGCTCTATATTGGCTCAGGATCGAGTTGAGTAGAAAAGGGAAAGGAGAGGTCGGTTGCCCTACAATAGGACAATACAGACAGGCTGATTAAAGGACAATACAGCCTGGCTGATTAAAGGACGATACAGACTGGCTGATTAATATTATTATTTCCTTTTTATTAAATCATAAAAAGATATCTTTTGCGAAAAGTACCAACTTACCACAAAATTTAATCCATATTCTAATGAGCTCCCAGGATACAGTCAGAGGCCTAATGAGAGATCCTAAATTGTACCGGAACTCATATCGATCTAAGAAAAGCCAAAATTCTCAGGTTGTATTTTATACATTAGACAGGATAAATGACAGTTATAACTTATTTGTAAGAATTCATCCATACCTTCGAAATGGCAACTCACCATGAATTAAACAAAATATAATTAATTATTTATTACCTACATATAAATACTAAACTTATCTACATATAAATAATAATTAACAAATGCAGCTTTTAATGTTAAACATGCTACGGAATTATTTGATAGCTACCTACTATATAATTACCTACTAAGATAATACTAATAATGTACCTATAGCAGTGCGATTCTTTAACCATCTCACTGTGAAAACTTGGGTGAAATGAGCGTGGAGTGAGCTGTCAATAGTGTCAATTCCTAGCAAAAACAAACTCACATCACCTAAGTTTTCACGGTGAGACTTTTACAGAATCGACCGGCTGTTAATGAATTTATTGTAAATGTTTTGTTGGCTAACCTAAATTACCAAATATATTTTGCTCAACCCAACGAGGTATACCTACTCGTATTGGGGTCGGCTTGAAGTCTTTCCAGATACAGCTAAATACCAGTATTTTACACGAAGCGACTAACTGCGTTACAGGGTAACATGACATCCTTTAGTAAGACTGGTTTAAAAAAATTCGTACTAACATTCAGCATTTTTTATTTTATAGAGGCAACAAGGAAACCGAAGAAACACATCATAACGATTAAGGAGAACAAGAAGAGGTGCAAGAAAAAAGGAATCATCGTAATAACTCCAAACAATTTAACTCAGGTAAAATTAAAAAGAAAAACTGAAGTAGAAAAACATAAGGATAACATCAGAACTATTTTGTATAACTCTAATGCAACGCCGATAGGGAAATATGCTGGCATCGGATACTCATGCAGTTTTTGCCCCCAGCAATATGAATCTACCGCTGAACTTAAGACTCACACATTATCCCGACACGAAGACGCAAAATCGACATTCATGGATGAGCGAGCGATGCATAACTACATCATAAAACTAGATATCACTGATCTGACATGTGACATCTGTCAAATGAATCTCGATAGTCTAAATCAATTAATCGAACATTTAAAATCAGTACACCAAAAAATTTTCCATGAAGGACTAAAAAATCATATTTTACCGTTCAAATTCGATACAGATATGTCGAAATGCGTGTTTTGTGGTAACGTATACGGCAATTTCAAAGTATTACTAGAACATATGAATTCCCACTATAGAAATTATGTCTGTGATGTGTGCGATGCTGGATTTGTTAATAAAAAAACTTTACTCACCCACTCTTATAGACATAAAACCGGGGTTTTTAACTGTTCATATTGTTCCAAAGTCTTTAATAACAATATCAAGAAAAGGGATCACGAGAAAGCAGTACACATTTGTATGAATAAGAGAAACAAGTGTGGGTATTGTGGCGAGAAGTTCAATGATTACACGAAGAAAAATGTCCACGAAGTATTAGTGCATGGCGCGAAACCTAAAGTTTTAAAATGCCAAGCTTGTGATAAAACTTTTGATAACCAGAGGTCTTTGACAAGTCATACAAAGGCGTACCATTTGATGGAGAAGCATACCCCGAAATAAAATTATTTGACTTAAAATGGATTGTGTGTTATTTCTAATATTGTCTTCTGTCTCCCACTCACACAAGTGCAAGATTATTGTATAGTTAGGAGCAATGCAGCCTCAGGGCATGGTGTTGAACGCGTTGGCGACCCCACCCCGGGACACCGCGTCCCCCGTCGTGAGGGCCCTTAGCTACCTTTACGCACACCCTTTTTTTCTTTCCGATACTTTACTAGTCCTTGTTTAATAAGTCAAACAGGATAAATAAAAAAACACAAAATAAATAACATAATATATTTAAAACATACCGTCTACCAACCCGCACTGGGCCCCCGTGGTGGATTACGGCCCACTCCCTCTCACAGAGAGGAGGCCTGTGTCCCAGCAGTGGGGAACATTATAGGCTGTTTATGTTTATTACTAGCTTCTGCCCGCGACTTCGTCCGCGTGAAATTTCTTGTTACTCCGACCCACCCCGTCGCATAGCATCGCCTGCTCGCGCTATTACTTCGTTTTTGCTTAGCGTTCTTTCTGACTTTTTTTTTTGCTCGTCTCCTATTAGTCATAGCGTGATGTAAAATAGCCTTATAGCCTTCCTCAAGAATTGGGCTATCAAATGCAAAAAGAATTTTTCAAATCTGACTGGTAGTTCCAGAGATTAGCGCGTTCAACCAAACAAACTCTTCAGCTATATAATATTATAGTATATAGTTTAGACTATTAAACATACTCCGGATGTCTTTTAGTAATATGATACCTAAGGCTTGTTTGCTGTACAAACGCATCCTGGCACACAGGACAAACATGCCTCCTCTCATCCATATGCATCATCATATGGGTCCTCAAATTCTTCTTCCACTTAAAAGATTTCTCACAAATCTCGCACTTATGCACTCTAACACCAGAATGCTTTATCATATGCTGGGACAGATTCGCTTGGGACGTAAACCTCATATCACATTCGCTGCAACCGAACTTTTTTTCGCCCATGTGGTAATTTTTTTGGTGTCGCAACACTTGGAAGGGGTACGCGAACTTCTTGCCGCATGCATTGCATGTTGGAGGTGGTATTCCATGTTCTTTCTCCAGGTGGAAGGCGCGGGCGTGTCCAGGGACTTTGATCTCGCAGAAAAAGCATGACCGGAGCTTTGGCCTCAAGTGCAGATGGACGTGCCGATAGTGCTGAACTACGCTCGGTAGGGATTTGTACTTTCTCGTGCAAGATGTGCAGGCGTAGCATTTTGAGCCGTCTTGTTGGTCTTCTAAATTGTAGTAGGGAGCGGTTAATGTGGCGTAATCTAGAACAAGATGTTTGGGGTCAGTTGTAGTGGATTTTCGGAGAAATATTGAGGTATTAGTGTCTAAACAGACTATGCCGAAGATACGCGACCTTACACGTCTGATTTTACGTTTCGACGTATTCGGCTGATAGTGCCGAACTTACGCGGCAGAAATTCAGTTGCGCACACGCGGGGCGCGGGCATGCCTGCCCCCCGCTGCTCCCCTGCCCCGGATCTTCTTAGGCAATCGAACCGAACTTCGGTCGCGTATGTGTGCTCTATAGAATACGTTGCCGCCGAATTGCCGCTGAACTTACACCCGTCCGAAGTTCGGCTGTACGCTATAACGCAACGTAATTTCGGCATAATGTGTCGTCAGTTATTCAAATAGCATTGTAGACGTAATCATACCGAACTTCGGTCTCGTAGGTACAATACCTTCGGCATAGTGTGTTTAGACACTTAGGCTAGGAAGAAATCCGAGGAACCTGTACGTATATTGAAATAGCATTACGATACGGGTGACGGTGCTAAACGCCGTGCATTAATAGACACTTAAGTCACACGTATCGTAATTATATTTTATGCTACGTGTGACCTAAACTTAAGTCACGCTTTTTTGTATAAAAATGGACTACTTAAGTCACAGAAAAACGTGACGTAAGTGCTAGTTTAGGTCACACAGTGCTATATAAACCTAATAGTTCATTATTCACTATGTAAATGGTAGGTACATCACAGACTACAGTATTTGTCTCTCCTTCCCCTTTTTAATCCATCAAAAGGTTGTCTTTAAAATATCGCTCGTAACGACAAGACCGCCCATTGTGTCACCCTTTGTAAAATTTCTATATTTGTCTGTAATTTATATGGTGTACATAAGAGTACAGAATACTCTTATGTACAGACGCCAGCACATCAAGTTACTACAATCTGTCAAATTTCTTTAATAGATTTACAACTTTATCACTAAAGCATAAGATTCAAAGTTGATTGGGGAAATCTGACAGTTTCGGGTAGGTTGATGTTCTAGCGTCCGTACACCATCTATGGTTTAATGCCCCACACAAGACAGCCATCACAGTACATAATTGAATATTTTCGTTTGACATTTTTATTTTTGAACAGGTACAGACGCCAGCACATCAAGCTACCCGAAACTGTCAAATTTTCCCAATCAATTTTGAACCTTACGCTTAAGCGATAAAGTTGAAAATCTATTAAAGAAATTTGACAGATTGTAGTAGCTTTATGTGCTGGCGTCTGTACATTCTACGAGTACAACCAACATTCTATAGTTGCTGTGGCTCAGCGGTGAATGCTTACGCGAATCTCGCACCCTCAGCCATATGCAGAGGTGGAACACCACGGTTGTCTTAGCCGGTAATGTCCGGCATGCCCCTCTGTCACCCCCACGATGGAGGAAGTCCAGAAAAAGGGTGCCATCACGCTAGGTAGCCACATCGGTATACAATGCGTGCCACGAAAGATGAGACTTGACCCCGCCTCCGCCGCTCTTTCCGCCGCCCCTATGACGTCCGGTCCCGTCGCGCACTCAGACCTCATACCGCTAAAGATACCTAAAATCGTGTTATGCGCATGTCAAACCACGTGGTGTGTCAAGGCTCATCTTTCGTGGCACGCATTGTACCTACGTGCCGGGCATACTGACGGCCCATGTAAAACTACGGTTTACTGAAACGAAGCTGAAGAGCAGCCGTCAAAAACGGCCGCAGACAAGGCTTTCATGAAAATGATGGCAGTGACACGTGCCAAAAAAAACCAGCCAAGTGCGAGTCAGACTCGCGCACCAAAGGATCCGTACAAATTTGTAGGTATGTAACAAAAAATTTATGGTTTTCGGATTTTTCCTTTACTTGTGCTACATGACATTGCTTTTTGCCTTTCATGATTCTACGTCAACGGGAAATACCCTATAGGTTTTGGTTCCGGAACATGAACGCCAGTAGGTATCTTTTGATTGTGTTGACTTTGAAGTTTGATTTTTTCACTGCTTCAAGGGATTGCAGCCTCAGTATTTGATATTAATTTCAACATGATAACTCCACGCGTTCCTGAGAAAAAGGATCTTGACAGATGGACAGATAGACGCACAACGAAGTGATCTTATAAGGGTTCCGCTTTTCGTTTTGAGGTACGGAATTTTGCTCTTTTTTTTGAGCTACTATACATAGACGTGGCCCATTTTGAAACATCTTTATTTCATAGATTTTCAACATTATCGCTAAAGCATAAGGTTCAAAGTTTATTGGGAAAATTTGACAGTCACGGGTAGCTTGATGTGCTGGCGTCTGTACACACCGTTCAAACCGGAACAAAGTAAACTTGCTTGGCGGAGTACAGACGCCAACACATCAAACTACCCGAAACTGTCAAATTTTCCCAATCAACTTTGAACCCTTATGCTTTAGCGGTAAAGTTGAAACTCCATTAAATAAATTTGACAGATTGTAGTAGCTTGATGTAGCGTCTGTACCTACAGCCGTTGAATCATGGCCAATCCGACGCAGAAGTCTGCGCAATAACATTTTTAGGAACCAAATGGTTACAAGAACAGAAGACAAGAGAGACTTACGTGTTGTAGGTCGTAAGTTCGAAACCAGACAGGCGCTTCACTTTGTGTAAATTATTTCATCACCACTACCTTCAAAAACGGTGAAAGAAAACATCGTGAGGAAACCGGCATGTCCTAGAACCAAACATTCGAAGGCATGTGACATCTACCAACCCGCACTGGGCCCGCGTGGTGGATCACAGCCCATTCCACAGAGAGGAGGCCTGTGTCCCAGCAGTGGGAACAGTATAGACTGATTCTGCTAAAGGGTGACAAAAGGTGAGTGTGAGTGAGTGAGCATGCGTGAAAGTTCGGAGAGCCTTGGTTCAGATTCAGACCTGCCATGATTCCCCGGCCATATTGCACGCCTCGGACTCTCAAAATGCTTATTTAAAACCAAGAGTCCATACTTTTTTTAATCAACTTCAAAAGAGGAGGTTCTGTATTCGAGCCGTATGTATGTATGTATACCTATGTAGTATGTATGTTTGTAGGTCCGCGATTTTCTCAAAAACTAATGGACCAGTTTTGATAATTCTTTCATTAATATGATCTACATACTATCAGGAAGGTTGCAGTAGGTAATACATTAGGTAATTATTGCATTAACCTTCATCCAACAGTGTAATAAGATAGGTGTCGGTACGATAAATAAAACTAAGAATAATAATGTTCATTCGGTTCTTTTATTTTTATACAAATTAAAATGTATTAAGTACAGTTTTAGCGTTCGGGAAGCTATGCAATATCTTCTTGTCCCACATACCGACGAAATTCTTTGACCAGTGCGTGTCGCCAGTGATGACCTATGGCACTGAAACGTGGTCGCTCACAACGGGCCTTATTGGAATGCTAAAAGTCACCCAAAGGGCAACTCCATTGCGCTTTGGGTGAGGGCTATGCTTGGAGTTTCACTACGTGATCGAAATGGAAATTAAGAGATCCGCAGAACCAATGTAACCAAAACAGCCCGAAGAATTGCCAAACTTAAGTTGCAGTGGGCAGGGCACATTGCTCGCAGAACAGATGGCCGATGGGGCCGACATGGAGAGAGGTTCTAGAATGGCGACCCCGTACCGGAAGACGTAGCGTTGGAAGGCCTCCCACAAAGAGGACCGATGACCTTGTAAAGGCCGCAGGAATCCGCTGGATGCGGGAAGCACAGAACCAGTCGAAGTGGAGGTGCTTGGGGGAGGCCTATGTCCAGCAGTGGACGTTTTTCGACTCAAATGTTGATGACAGTTTTAGTAACGTAATTATTGTTCAGACGCCAGCACATCAAGCTACCCGAAACTGTCAAATATTCCCAATCAACTTTGAACCTTAATATTTAGCGCTAAAGTTGAAAATCTATTGAATAAATTTGACAGATTGTAGTAGCTTGATTTGCTGCCGTCTATACATTGAATTAGTATGTACTCCCTCATAATAATATAATCATAACAGTATAATATTATGGTCTACCTTTTAATCTTACCAATATTATAAATGTGAAAGTTTGTGAAGATGTTTGGATGTTTGTTACCTACTCAATCACGCCTAAACCGTTGAACAGATTTAGATGAAATTTGGTATAGAGATAGATTTACCTACCTACTTAGAATAGAGGATTTGATAGTAGCATTAAATTATTATAACATAACGCCTGTATTTCTCAAAGGGTTAGGCAGTTACTGTGATCGTGAACGGAGCCTACAAACATATACGGGTTATTGGAAAAACACCAACAACACTCATCATTATGAACAACTTTTACTATGGGACCAAACCTGAAATCACGAAAAAAAAAATCAGCTGTTCCCTACATTTATGTTCGTATATCTCGTCAAAATGTAGGGAACAGCTGATTTCTTTTCGCGATTTCAAGTTTGGTCCCAGAGTAAAAGTTGTTCATAATAATGAGTACAATGACCTCTTAAGAGGTTGTTGGTGTTTTTCCAATAACCCTGTATAGATGGTGCTTAAATACCAGACGAAATGATTAGAAGATATCGGTACAAAGGAGCGCACTTTCTTAAAATACATCACGAGACATCCACCCCCGGATGATGCCTTGCTGCATGCTGCTTCAAGGTAGACTTCTGTACGAACGCCTTCTCGCACACAGAACAAACAAATCTCTTGTCACCAGTATGTATTCTCATATGATCCCGTAAATTATTTTCCCAACGGAAATCCCTCCCACATACCCCACATTTAAATTTCTTTTCAGCAGAATGCGTAGTCATATGTAACTTCAAACTTAGTTTATTAAAAAAGCTCTTTTCGCACACTTGACATTTTTCTAATTTTTCGCCCATATGCACTTTTTTTTGATGCTGAATCACGTTGCAGGGGAATCTAAACTTTTTGCCGCATACGCCGCAAGATGGCGCTGGTATACCGTGTTCCTTCTCTAAATGTGCGGTTCGGAGGTAGTCGGGGATTCGCTCGTCACACTTCGTGCATTTTCGGTCTTTCGGGCGACGCTTGAGGTGTACGAAGCGATAGTGTTGGGACACGAGGGGTTGCGAGGAGTAAGCTTTGCCGCAGATATTGCATTTGTATTCGTTTTCAACGATTTCGTAGTATGTGGAAGGTCCTAGAAAGAAAAATTGGCGTCAGTCTTCTTTCTTCTTGTTGCACATAAGTTGTACGTGAATAAATTAATCAATGGCTACATTATATAAAAACATAACATCAGGCCTCTAATCCCCGACGGCTTAGAAAAAGGTGGAGCTATAATACACCCATATTTCACCAGTTATGATTAAGTCCTATGTAATAAAGGGCCCGGAATCTGAATTTGTGCCCAGCTGATGGTAATAGGGTGGTATTACCATCTACCGAGCACGAATCCAAATTCCGATCTGTAAGCACAAAATACAGAGAGTACAGTGCGTGCCACGTAAGAAGAGACTTGACCCCGCCTCCCCGCCTCTTTCCGCCGCCCCGATGACGCCCGGTCCCCGTCCCGCACCGGGCGGAGAAGTCAATCTATATGTCGCAGGGATATGATAAAAACAGGGATTTGGGCAAATCCCTAAGGGATTTGATCAAACCACGGAGGATGTTAAAATAACAACAAGTTTTTATCATTTCCCTAAGCAAATCTGGTGATTTGACAAATCCCACTAAATAAATCTAGTGATTTGAACAAATCCCTAAATTGGTTCAGTGAAATGACAAAAATAACTTTTGTGATATTTTTAAGGTTTATTTTGTAAGATTACCTACATAATTACCTATTTTTAATATTCATTTATTAAAACACGGAGCAGATTTGTGGCAACGTGAATTACACAAAACATTATTTTTCTTACAGGCACATTTATTCGTTTTGCATCGTACTTTGGACTCTTGGCAAGAACACTGTTTGAATCCTTGACCTCCAAATAAAGATAATTTTCCTGCAATTTCACGCAAACTCAGCGTAGTCGATGGAACTGAATCGGTTAATGTAACTGTAGACAATTGAAGAGCGTTTCTTGGAAGCCAATCTTTTAAGATGCCAACTGAAGTACCGATTTGAAATAAATTGTTTTTCGTATCTAATACAATCCCCGTAATACTATTTGCATCTAGTGGACCTCTGTCTACTTTTGGTACATCAACCAAAACTGTGGAACCAACTAATACTACATCCTTGAATTTCTTCGCAGGGGGCGCGGTCACTGACAAGCAAGTGCGAGCGCGACGTAAACAAGAACTGCCGGTCGATTCTGTAAAAATCTCACCGTGAAAACTTAGGTGAAGTGAGTTTGTTTTTGCTAGGAATTGACACTATTGACAGCTCACTCCACGCTCAATTCACCTAAGTTTTCACGGTGAGATGGTTACAGAATCGCACTGCAGGACATGTTTTATTATCATTTCACTGAATCAATTTAGGGATTTGTTCAAATCACTAGATTTGCTTAGGGAAATGATAAAAACGTGTTGTTATTTTAACATCCTCCGTGGTTTGATCAAATCCCTTAGGGATTTGCCCAAATCCCTGTTTTTATCATATCCCTGCGACATATATACATACAAAGTGCGCTCGAGCAAGGCACACACAGAGCATGTAACACTTTAAACGCACACCTAGACACCGCTCACGGACACGATAACTCGGACCGGTTGGGACTTTATTAACGCAAAAGAAACTCTGGCGCATAAAGTTTGTTGCTATTTGAAACACAATCAGTTACAAGAAGTGACGTGTCGCCCTATGATTAGCGTTAAATATTTCACGCAATTATTTCTCAAAAAGATTATTAAATAATGACAAATCTTTTACAAAATTAAGTTCAGTTTTGATGTGTTTCGCAAAAAAATACTTTTACATTCAGAAAACGTTTATTCAAATAGTAAAATAATGTTAAAATACAAAAAAAACATTGTTATACATTGAATTGAAAATTAATTATAAGGAAACACCATTGGTCAAAATACATTTCACTTTAACAATTCAAGAACATTCATTGCGTTCTTACGCTGTCGAGCAGACGAATTTTTCTAACATAAGAAGTAATAGATTAGGAATTTTTATTCAGATAACTATCTTCGTATGGCGAAAGAAAGATACACGCAATTGGGGTGCTGATCTGTGGTTGGTCATCACAGTTCTAACATAGGTTGGAGTACCCTAACTTACTTACTGCAATCAACTTTGAAAGGCAGAAATTTAAAAAGAAGCTTATTTATTAAAAAGCGATTGGTCCCGGGCTTCACGTATCCAGCTGATCCCTATGACCAATACTAGCCGAAGTAAGCTGTCATTAGTGCCAATCCCTGCATCAGGTGATATGACAGCTCTCTTCACCTAAGTTCGCAAGCTGAGATTTTTACAGAATAGATTGGGAGTTCGTCGGAATACCTCGTGTGAACCCTACCCACACTGTGCATCCGTCGGTACGCGGTCGCCACTTCAGAAGCTGTCTCTGTTTACGAATTTTATTTTAGAAACCGCCTATTAATGGCGACACAACGTTTGAGTAGTCAGGCAGTTAAAAATTGACCTCGGGATGATATTTCGCCATATGATAATTCAAACTCGCTTTTTGCACAAACGCTTGTCCACATACAGTGCAAACTTTCCTCCGATCCCCAGTATGTATCCTCTCATGCAAATACAAGTTTGACGCCCTCTTAAATGATTTCTTGCAAAACCTACAATGTAAGTCCTTCTCGGTTTTATGTGTAAACATAATATGGTTCTTTATACTATTAGAACTAAACGTCTCAAAATCACAAATTTCGCACTTATGCTTCTCCCCGAGCATGTGGAAATGTTTCATATGATCCGATAATGGCCGCTTTGCATTGAACGTTTTATTGCACGAACTACATTTGAATCTATCGTCCACGTTATGCACTTCGAGTTTGTGAACGATCAATGGGGGAAGCGTCGGAAATGCTTCAATACAAATTGAGCATTTATATCTCGGAGACCGATGTTTAAACCGCACGTGTTGCCTTAGTGTGGATAGTGTGCCGTATGTCTTCTCGCATCTGGCACAGTGGAACATGTCGCCAACTTTTTCATAGTCTTCGCCTTGTTTGTAACATTTCGGCGCCACAACTCGGTCTGCAGACAGAAAACACACTTGAGTTTCATTTATTTCCTCGCTGCTGTTCGCTTATCTTCGGGCTTCGGGATTCTTTGACTGGTTCGTCATAGTTACGAGACAATTTATCAAAGTAGGTAATTCTGTGAAGCAACCTCCACGAGTGGTGATATTGTAATGTGCGTGCGACGCTCTCTGGGCCGTCAGCCCGCTAGCGTGTTGCTGACTGACAATTTTTTTTATGGCGGAATGAGCTAGAGCAGCGCCACAGTTGGTGGAAAATATAACAAGTTATTGCAAGTTATAGATATAGTCAACGCGCCCTGGTATGTACATTAGAAACAGCGACCTCCACCGGGACCTCAAGATGAATGTCGTACACACAGTAATGCAAAAATATGCAGAAGCTCATGAACATAGACATCATCAAGTGAATGTCGAGGCGATCCGACTCCTTGACAACACTGATCGAGTGCGAAGACTAAAAAGGGTAAAACCTTTGAGTTGGTTTAGTGCAGTGTGAGTGAATTTGAAACTGTAGTGTAAGTGCTGACTATTATACAGAACACGTGAATCAAGTGTATTCACCGTCTCTTTAACATAGTTAATAAGAAAGACGTTATTGGACGATTCCTCATTTTAAAGTTACTTAGCAGTTTAAGTTATATTTAAATTACTTGTTAGCTAATAGGCTAAATTGTAATTTGAATAAATTACCACCGACTGTGACACTTATAATAATAATAAAAAATAACAATTATTAAATGTCGGCGGCGTTGCCGTGCGTCATTTCTCTAAGCTGTAAACAACACTTGCACCGATCACGCCACCGACAAGTACGTCACTCGACTTCTCCCACCGCCCCATTGTTCGACTTGTTTTGCCACCAGTATAAAAGAGCGAGCAACGAAGCGGCGGGGATATGGACCGTTTAAAAAAAAAAACAGTGGGGGTCTCGCGTTCGTATCTGGTTGTATCGTGTACCTACAGTGTATGATTTGCTAATGTGATTAAATTGTTCATAAAATTATAATCTGATTTGAACTACCAACCGTTTTTCTAATGCGCGATAACCAACACTACCCACCATATATCAAGTGTGATATTGATACCTAGTAATAAAACAAAGAATACTTTTACATTGCCAAAACATTTATTCAAATTGTAAAAATGATTTAAAAATACAAAAATAGTCCGAAATTTAAATGAAGATTAATTTTAAGAAAACACTATTGGTTAGAATGCCTGTCATTTTGACAATGCAACAACATTCATTGCGTTATTTACGTTGTCGAGCAGCCGAATTTTTCAAACGTAAGAAGCAATGGATTAATTTATTTTCTTCAAATACCTACCTTCGGATTGCGAAAGGAAGTGTACGCTCTGTGGTTGATCATCACAGTTCTAACCTATTTGGTTGGAGTGCCCTAACTTAGTTACTGCATCTAACTTTGAAAGGCAGAAACATAAAAAGAAGCTTTTTATTAAAAAAAAAAACCGGGCAGAGCGAGTCAGACTCGCGCACCGAGGGTTCCGTACCATTATAATATGTTTTTAAATTTTCATCGGCGAGGCCTATATTCGTCAGAGAATTTTAACACTGCACTCTGCGGTGTAGAATATTGCAGTTTTAGGTCAGCGCCATCTCTTGATCAATAGTGGAACTAATGTAATTTTTGTTGATTTCTGAAAAAGTGTACTATTTAGAGACATCGTTTTATTTTTCCTGTACTTAATCTTTTCATAAACTTGTCACATAGAATAGTTTCAGATTTTTCTCTATGCAAACTTCGGAGATAAGGGGTACGGGGAGAACGGTATGTTTTTTACAGTTTTCATCAAAATTCGAAAGCTATGCGGCCTAAAACAAAAAGAAAAAATGTTTGAGAATGTGCAAACAGCGCTCTTTCATGATACCTGACATGCCCTAGTAGCCCCACTTCGAATTATTTATAAGACCTCTTTTTAGACTCTGTAGCAAAAAAAAAAAAAATTCTTTCTTATTTGCAAAATAGTTGGGCAAACGTCATCTAAAACTATTCTAAATGTCAAGTTGATAGCAGTAGTAGTTCTTGAGATATCCAGCTGTTACAGACGGACAGACAGACGGATTGAGTCGCACCTAAGGGAACCCTAAAAGCTATCGGTCCCGGGGTTCGCGTATCCAGCAGATCCCTATGACCAATACCAGCCGAAGTAAGCTGACAATAGTGTCAATCCCTGCAGCAGGTGGAATGACAGCTCACTTCATCAAAGTTTTGACAGCGCGATTATAGACCGGGAGACAAAATAGACTGGGAGTTCATCGGACTACCTCGTGTGAAGCCTACCCACACTGCATCCGTCGGTACGCGGTCGCCACTTCAGAAGCTGTCTTCGTTCACGATTTTTATTTTAGAAACCGCCTATTAATGACGACTTACAATATTGCATTACGTTTGAGTAGTCAGGCAGTTAAAAATTGACCTCAGGATGATATTTCGTCATATGATAATTCAAACTTGCTTTTTGCACAAACGCTTGACCACATACAGTGCAAACTTTCCTCCGATCCCCAGTATGTATCCTCTCATGGAAATTCAACGTGTTCTTCCTCTTAAACGATTTCTTGCAAAACCTACAATGTAAGTCCTTCTCGGTTTTATGTGTAAACATAATATGTCTCCTAATACTACAAGAACTAAACGTCTCAAAATCACAAATTTCGCATTTATGCTTCTCCCCGAGCATGTGGAAATGTTTCATATGTTCCGATAATGGCCGCTTTGCATTGAACGAACTATTGCACGAACTACATTTGAATCTATCGTCCACGTTATGCACTTCGAGTTTGTGAACGATCAATGGGGGAAGCGTCGAAAATGCTTCAATACAAATTGAGCATTTATATTTCGGAGACCGATGTTTCAACCGCCAGTGATATCCTAATTTGGTTAGTGTGCCGTATGTCTTCTCGCATCTGGCACAGTGGAACGTGTCGCCGACTTTTTCATATTCTTCGCCTTTTTTCATTTTTAGGTAACGTCTCGGCGCCACAACTCGGTCTGCAGGCAGAAAACACATTTGAGTTTCATTTATTTTCTCGCTGCTGTTCACTTATCTTCGGGCTTCGGGATTCTTTGACTGGTTCGTCATAGTTACGAGACAATTTATCAAGTAGGTAATTCTGTGCAGCAACCTCCACGAGTGGTGATATTGTAATGTGCGTGCGGCGCTCTCTGGGCCGACAGTCCGCTAGCGTGTTGCTGACTAATTTTTTATCACGGAATAAGCTAGAGCAGCGCCACCGTTGGTGGAAAATATTACAAGTTATTGCAAGTTGCCGCGGCATTTTGGCCATTTAAAGTTTGTTGCTATTTACAATACAGTAAATTACAAGAATTGACGAGTGGCGCTCTGATTAGCATTAATTTTTTTACGCAATTATTTCTCAAAAAGATTATTAATCACAAATATTTTACAAAATTACAACGATTCAAAACAATGTACCTACTTAGGGATATAATCAACGCGCCCTGGTATGTAGTACATTAGAAACAGCGACCTCCACCGGGACCTCAAGATGAATGTCGTACACACAGTAATGCAAAAATATGCAGAAGCTCATGAACATAGACATCATCAAGTGAATGTCGAGGCGATCCGACTCCTTGACAACACTGATCGAGTGCGAAGACTAAAAAGGGTAAAACCTTTGAGTTGGTTTAGTGCAGTGTGAGTGAATTTGAAACTGCAGTGTAAGTGCTGACTATTATACAGAACACGTGAATCAAGTGTATTCACCGTCTCTTTAACATAGTTAATAAGAAAGACGTTATTGGACGATTCCTCATTTTAAAGTTACTTAGCAGTTTAAGTTATATTTAAATTACTTGTTAGCTAATAGGCTAAATTGTAAGGTGAATAAATTACCACCGACTGTGACACTTATAATAATAATAAAAAAATAACAATTATTAAATGTCGGCGGCGTTGCCGTGCGTCATTTCTCTAAGCTGTAAACAACACTTGCACCGATCACGCCACCGACAAGTACGTCACTCGACTTCTCCCATCGCCCCACTGTTCGACTTGTTTTGCCACCAGTATAAAAGAGCGAGCAACGAAGCGGCGGGGATATAGACCGTTAAAAAAAAAACGGTGGGGGTCTCGCGTTCGTATCTGGTTGTATCGTGTACCTACAGTGTATGATTTGCTAATGTGATTAAATTGTTCATAAAATTATAATCTGATTTGAACTACCAACCGTTTTTCTATTGCGCGATAACCAACACTACCCACCATATATCAAGTGTGATATTAATACCTAGTAATAAAACAAAAAATACTTTTACATTGACAAAACATTTATTCAAATTGTAAAAATAATTTAAAAAATACAAAAATTGTCCGAAATTTAAATGAAGATTAATTTTAAGAAAACACTATTGGTTAGAGTGCCTGGTATTTTGACAATGCAACAACATTCATTGCGTTATTTACGTTGTCGAGCAGGCGAATTTTTCAAACGTAAGAAGCAATGGATTAATTTATGTTCTTCAAATACCTATCTTCGGATTGCGAAAGGAAGTGTACGCTTTGTGGTTGGTCATCACAGTTCTAACCTCTTTGGTTGGAGTGCCCCAACTTAGTTACTGCAACTAACTTTGAAAGGCAGAAACATAAAAAGAAGCTTTTTATTAAAAAAAAAACCGGGCAGTGCGAGTACAATATTGCATTACGTTTAAGTAGTCAGCCAGTTAAAAATTGACATCAGGATGATATTTCGACATATGATAATTCAAACTCGCTTTTTGCACAAACGCTTGACCACATACAGTGCAAACTTTCCTCCGATCCCCAGTATGTATCCTCTCATGGAAATTCAAGTTTGTCTTCCTCTTAAATGATTTCTTGCAAAACCTACAATGTAAGTCCTTCTCGGTTTTATGTGTAAACATAATATGTTTCCTAATACTACTAGAACTAAACGTCTCAAAATCACAAATTTCGCATTTATGCTTCTCCCCGAGCATGTGGAAATGTTTCATATGTTCCGATAATGGCCGCTTTGCATTGAACGAACTATTGCACGAACTACATTTGAATCTATCGTCCACGTTATGCACTTCGAGTTTGTGAACGACCAATGGGGGAAGCGTCGGAAATGCTTCAATACAAATTGAGCATTTATATCTCGGAGACCGATGTTTCGACTGCACGTGATGTACTATTGAGGGTAGTTTGCCGTATGTCTTCTCGCATCTGGCACAGTGGAACGTGTCGCCGACTTCTTCATAGTCTTCGCCTTTTTTTACTTTTAGGTAACGTTTCGGCGCCACAGCTCGGTCTGCAGACAGAAAACACACTTGAGTTTCATTTATTTTCTCGGTGCTGTTCACTTATCTTCGGGCTTCGGGATTCTGTGACTGGTTCGTCATAGTTACGAGAAAATTTATCAAGTTTTTCTGTGAAGCAGCCTCCACTAATGGTGATACTGTAATGTACCTGCGACGCTCCCTGGGGCGTCAGCCCGCTAGCGAGCTGCTGACTGGCTAATGTTTAATCACGGAATGAGCTAATGCAGCACCACACGTGGTGGAAAATAGAACAAGTTATTGCAAGTTGCCGCAGCATTTTGTAAATGGTGTTCGAGTGATCAATTGGGTTACATGGACTGTTACAAATAGACGAGGCACTTCACAATTTTCCTTCGGCATTTCACAAACCAGCGAGTGTTTGCAAACAAACGAATGTTTGTACAATAACAAATTATACGTATACAATATGACGATAATTTTATATCTTTGGATTTAAACAAAACACATCTTTTACGTTATGAAAACATTTATTCAAATTCTAAAATAATAATAAGATTAATGTAATATTTGTGATGATTTATAATCAGGTACCACTCTAAAACAACTTGGATCCAGTTAAATTTTGTGGAAAATTAGGTAGGTAACTATTTATCATTTTACATAGCTAAACGTTCTGAGTTTATCTTGGACACTACTAACATCGGCGAAGGAAAACATCGTGAGGACAACTGGGGGTCTAAAAATGCCACTTTGGCGGAATCATAAAAGGATAACATTATAGGTAAATCATAATATGGCGAAGACAGCCCGTGTTTTTCATTTTTTCGCTGCACTACGTAGGTATAATCAAAGAGATTGGGATTAGATTTGGATTGGATTGATTGGTATTATAGCACAGACAAAATAACTGAAAAGTCCTTCACAAATGGGATTTGACACGATTACCTTATCAGTGAACTGTCCATTATGATTGTAACGGACGCCGAGCGTGTTATGGACATACTCGTAAGTAATGTAAGCGTGAGCATGTGTACTACATAAATTCTGATTATGACTGAGACAAATACGAGTGAATTAGTTAAGTGTATTTGACCTCTAGAATGTAAGTAGAATGTAAGATGGTTGATTCGCGTTTTTTACACTTGGTGGTGCCACTTGTACGATTAGGTTAAGTGGTGCCAAACGTTACCGTAAAGAGAACCGTCACCTACTTTGACGATTTTTGGGTATAGAATAAGGGTTTTTTGATACCAGTTTTTGTAAATAGATAGAGTAAGGTAATGTCTATGTTAAGGAAATGATAGCAACATTGTAAGGGCTTAACGTCAGAAAATCGCTCCCACTAAACCGCACTAGTGACTTGTGCACACCCGACGCACTCTGATTGGTTGACAAAAATCAGATTGGTGCCGTGTGCAAAGTGTACGCCTTTTGATTGGCTGGAGGTTTCTATAAAAGACAGGGCAATTTTCTGAGGAGGGCAGCTTAATAATCTGATCCAGCCTGTCCCAACTTGCTGCCCTCTCCCCAGCGACGCCCTAAGCCGAGGCTCGTACCCCACAGGGGGTGCCCTTAGCGTGTAGTCGCTTAGTAAACTAGTTAATTGCCCCTGGCTGGAGGCTTTGAGTTTACTTAAGGCAACCACAGGATAGTCCGGTTAAGTAGTCACGACCTCTCAAGGTCAACTACGAGATGCCAGAGCAAAAAAAAAACTGAAGGGGGCGAATCGAAATCCAACTTCGAGTCGAAATACAGCTCTCAAGAAAATAAAGGAAGACAAACTAAGGAGGCTTTTATTACGTCCAAGCAAATACAGTCCACAAGCAATGATTCATAATGTTATCCTTTTATGATTCTGTCAAAGGGGCCCTTTAGGTCCCCTAGACTTACTATTGTAAGTCTGAAATCGCCAACCCATCTTGCGCAGGCGTGGCAATCAATACATAACAAAAAGGCCTCTTCTTCTATAGAGAAGGCACGACGCCTTCTCTTTATAAGAAGAGACCTTTTCCCAGCAGTGGACACTAAGAGGCTGGGATTATCTTTATTTATAGCAAAACATTATTTTGACATTTACAATTTTAGTGAATCGGTGCAGTCACCAACCACCAGTGAGTTAAGAGCGTTTACGACGTACGGCATTTCACACACACTTTCAAGCCCTTGTTTTTCGAAATCGAATGAACCGATTTGAATGAGACTTCATACGCATAAGCAGGATACAAAAAAGATAACTGGAAATCCCTGTTTCTATGGAAAATTTATTACTGGTCTGATTTGGCTGTAACACTATTTTTCGAAAATGTTCTTAACTAACTTTTTAGACCTTTGTATCCTGCTTATGCGTATGAAGTTTCATTAAAATCAGTTAATTCATTTCAGAAAACTGTAGTCGGGTTTTTATGTCATGAAGCAACGCGTGCTTTACTTTTGGTTACCAAGTCTACAATCGCGCTGTGAATGTATGTGTAAGCGTAAGTGCGTGCGGGTGCATGCGTTATACGCTGACGCTACCCGACTTCACAGACTGATTCACAGCGTGTTTGTACATTTGGTTACCACAAGTAAAGCGCGCGTCACTGCGTAAGATAAAAATATAGTAATGTCTTGGCTGATTATCAACACAAAAATTAGGTAACAGACGGTTAAACTCATCTCCAACTGCTGTGACTGGCAGATTGAAATAATGACAGCCAATCATATCACTGTATCCCAGCGGAGTATATAGAATTAGCATTTTTTTCAGACGCCTTTCAGGAACTGCCAATTAACGTCAACATAATTCAGACGCCTTTCAGGAACTGCCAATTAACGGCAACATAATTCAGACGCCTTTCAGGAACTGCCAATTAACGGCAACATAATTCAGACGCCTTTTAGAAACTGCCAATTAACGTCAACATAATTAAGACGCCTTTCAGGAACTTCCAATTAACGGCAACATAATTCAGACGCCTTTCAGGAACTGCCAATTAACGGCAACATAATTCAGACGCCTTTTAGAAACTGCCAATTAACGGCAACATAATTCAGACGCCTTTCAGGAACCGCCAATTAACGGCAACATATTTTTTTTTTAAATAAGCTTCTTTTTAATAAATAAAACTTACGTAAACATAGAACTTTAATATTTTCTTATAAGCTTGAGGCTTATTTTAAAGTGTAAGAAGGACGTTCACGCCTCAAGCTTTAAAAAAAAATATTAAGGGACTGGACCTAAACGCAAAAAACGCTAGTTTTAGAAGCACTAAAAGTACACATATGATAAACTACAGTAAACAAAATTAGAAAAATATATGATATTCTTCAGATTATACGCTAGGTAGATAGTGTATTGAAAACATGATACAATTAATTTGATACGATAGAAAAAAATCATGATGATACCTCTAAAAACTTTCTTTTTACAATAAAAACCATACTAATATACATACAATCATTCTGATTTTTTTGACAGATTATTCTACAAGCAACATAATAAAGCACTAGAATTTTTTAGTCAATAGATTTTAGTAAACAGATGAAGCTTCATATTTTGCAATAAATTACCAGCGTTGTGTCATCGCGCTTCTCTTTCTTTTTTATGCAGTCCGACAGTGACCGCGCTTTACGTCATGTTGTCCTCTTAAGGGGGAAGCGCTAAGGTAGCCCGCGAAATTCAAATTTTCTTACGTTTTTTGCAATTTGCTGGTCAGTATTAAGTTGTACGTTGATTAATATATGAATCGCGGCCGTAAGAAATATGTGTTTACAGAATTATAATCATTAAAGTCATCAACACAGCTCTCTAAGACCACGTAAGTCCAAAGAATGATGATTTCATGAAACAGTTATTCTTGGGACTTACGTGGTCTTAGAGAGTTCTATTGATGACTTTAATGATTATAATTCTGTAAACATATTTGTTACGGCCGCGACTCGATATATTAATCAACGTACGACTTAATACTGACCAGCAAATTCCAAAAAACCTAAAAAAAATTGAATTTCGCGGGCTACCCTGGCGCTTTCGCCTTAAAGTTCTTTGTTTGCGTAGGTTTCATCAAACATCTTTTAAAAATATATTAATAACTCTGTAGTTTATTAATTTCTATCTAATTTACACATTTATTTTTTTTATTTTGGATCAGAGTACTTGACAAGACGAATCAAACGAGCCCAAACTCGATGGGGTTCCGTCGTTTTATTGCAAAGTTCCACCCACCTTCCAGCTCCATCATCAGATCAGCTCCATGGCATAATAATATTGCATCGTCATTCGATATACTTAAGCATGCAAAATTTCAGCTTAATCGGAAACCGGGAAGTGGGTCAAAAACTTGCAAGTTTGATTACAGACAGGTAAATAAAAGATTGTAAACAGTTGCGTGGTGTGAGTATTCAGCATGTTATTAATTAACCTCGGGATGATATTTCGCCATATGATAATTCAAACTTGCTTTTTGCACAAACGCTTGGCCACATACAGTGCAAACTTTCCTCCGATCATCTGTATGAATCATTTCATGTAATTTCAATGTTGACTTCCTCATAAACGATTTCTTACAAAATCTACAATGGTTGTCCTTCACAGTCTTATGCTTAAATTTATGTTTGTACATCGCTTGAGATTTAAACGTCTCATAATCACAAAATTCGCACTTAAACCTCTTTCCAACTTCCCCGAGCATGTGGAAATTCTTCAAATGTAACCTTAACTGCACTTTCGTATTGAACACTTTAGTGCACGAACTACATTTGACTCTATCGTCCACGTTATGCACTTCGAGTTTGTGAGCGGTCAATAGCGTGACCGTCATGAATCCTTCATTACAAATTGGGCATTTAAATCTCGGAAACTTATAATGTTTGAACATGACATGTATTCTCAGTGCCTTCGTTTTCTTGAAAGTTTTTTCACATCTCGCACAATGGTATGTATCGCCATTTTTTTTATAATCTTCCTCTCTTAGATAAAATTTTGGCGGCACAATTTTGCCTTCAGCCAGAAAAGGCGCCACAACTCGGCCTTCAGACAGAAACGGCGCCAAAACTCGGCCTGCAGACAGAAAATACACTTGAGTTTCATTTATTTCTTCGGCGATGTTCGTTAATCTTCGGACTTCGGGATTCTTTGACTGGCTCGTCATAGTTACGAGACAATTTATCAAGTTTTTCTGTGACGCAGCCTCCACGAGTGGAAATACTGTAATGTGCGTGCGGCTCTCCCTGGGCCGTCAGCCCGTTAGCGTGTTGCTGACTGGCTATTTTTTTTTTATGGCGGAATGAGCTAGAGCAGCGCCACAGTTGGTGGAAAATATTACAAGTTATTGCAAGTTGCCGCGGCATTTTGGCCACTTAAAGTTTGTTGCTATTTGCAACACAGTAAATTACAAGAATTGACGAGTGGCACGAGTGGTGATACTATAAAGCCGCGTCCCCACTAGGGCTGCGCAACTCCGTGAGGCCAAGCCGCGCGGCCGAGCCTCGTGTGTGTGGACATGAGCGGAGCCTGAGCCGCGTGGCCCGCCCCACTCAACCCGCCGATTATCGGTCTACTTAAAAAAAAGCCGCGCAGCTCTGAGCAGTGGGAACGGGCCGCGGGACCGGTCAATAAGCTTGTGACCGCTGCTACACCGAGTTGTGTGTGTATTTACGACAACATCGAGTAGACTGACGATCAAACTCTTTTATTAATTAAATTGAGCGCCCGGTTTTATGAGAGTGTCGGAGTTATTTTTATTAAAATAAAAACAAAAGGATTGATGCCCTGATGGAAATTGCTACATGCTTATTCCTATAAATGCTGCTGAAGTTAAAAGCACTTCCTCTTCTTCCTTAAATTTCGAAAGCAACTGCACAAGGCGGGCCGCGAGGATATTATAATGAGGCGTTGCAATAAAACACAAAAGCCTCGCGAGGCCGGGCCTCGAGGCCCCAAAAGACCGCGCAGCCCTAGTGGGGACGCGCCTTAATGTACGCGCGGCGCTCCCTGGGCCATCAGCCCGCTAGCGTGTTGCTGACTGGCTAATGTTATATCACGGATTGAGCTAGAACAGCGCCACAGGTTGTGGAAAATTGAACAAGTATTTACAAAAGGAAAGGACTAAAACTGGTACCTTTTTTCAACTGTCAGTAACGAAACTTTGTATGTTGTATAAAGTTTAATAAATAAGCATATACTTTTCCTAAAAATAATTAGGGAACTTTCGGTCTTTTTAGGGTTCCGTACCAAAATGGTAAAAAGGAACCCTTACGGTGCGACTCAGTCTGTCTGTCTGTCCGTCTGTCACAGCTGGATATCTCAAGAACTGCTAATACTACTTATCAACTTGAAATAGTTTTAGATGACGTTTGCCCAACTATTTTGCAAAAAAGATTTTTTTTTTCAATACGTACTGAAAGCGTGTCTTAAACATTCGAAGTGGGGCTACTAAAGCATGTGTGGTAACATATGAAAGAGCGCTGTTTGCACATTCTCAAACATTTTTTCTTTTTGTTTTAGCCCGCATAGTTTTCGAATTTTGATGAAAAATGTAAAAAAATACCGTTCCCCCATTATCTCTGAAGTTTGCATAGAGAAAAATCTGAAATTATTCTATGTGATAGAAGTTTATGTAAAGATTATAGGAAAAATAAAACGATGTCTCTTGATAGCACACTTTTTTAAAAATTAACAAAAATCGTAATGCGATTTTTGTTAATTTTTAAAACTAACAAAAATCGCATTACGATTCCACTATTGATCAAGAGATGGCGCTGAATAAAAACGGCAATATTCTACACCGCAGTATTCAAATTCTCTGACTATTATAGGCCTCGTCGATGAACATTTAAAAACATTTCACGTTTCACAATACGGAACCCTCGGTGCGCGAGTCTGACTCGCTCTAGCCTGGTTTTTTTTTCAAAAAAATAAAATATGGCTAAGTACTAAAAAAAGTGAGCCGTCACGGGACGCCTGGCAGATGTGAAACATCGACATTATTTTGTAAAAGTAATATGATTGAAAAGAACAGTGGGAAGAGAATCGCAGTCGATTGCGCATGGCGACGCGTCGCCACACAGTACACAAGACTGTGACTATATATACACCATCATATAGCGTGGCGACGCGTCGCCACGGCATGCGTCCCCACGCCAGAAATTTGTTTTACGTGCGGCTATAGATGTTTCACATCAAAAATTTATCGAAAATAAGGGTGCGTACATACAGACACTGGTTTCCGGTAAAGACAAGCCGCTACCGATCGGTGCGGGTAAAATATCCCCGTATTAACTTATACAGTCAAACATAAAGAAACGGGTAAGATTGTTACAGTTTCTTTTAGTAGATCTATACCGTTACTTTCAGTAGATCGGAAGACCTGTAGCTAACGTTGTCAGGTCTTAAAACTGAAAAGCCGGACAGACCAGCCAGTTTAGCTGGACAACCGTAATTTTTTAGTCTTAGTATAACACGACAATTTTTTTTTTAATAATATAAGGTTTTTTTTATCGTTTACCATAAAATCTTCTTAAATTGGGGTAGTGATGAAGAGTGGCGGGGCGGCGGGGGCGTGCCGCGCGCGTGATTTTCAAAAAGCCTAACAAAAGCCGAACAGGCCGGACACCGTCTGATTTGGCCGGACACACAACCAAAAAGCCGGACTGTGTCCGGCTTTATCCGGACGCCTGGCAACCCTACCTGTAGCGATATGTACCGGAAAATCTGCTGCTTTAAGGTGCTTACCCTAGGAGGGTGTTTTGCAAACAGACGACGCTGTTTGTATAACGACGAGTCATACAATAATAGGGCAATTGTACTGTACAGTACGTGCCACGTAAGAAGAGACTTGACCCCGCCTCCCCCGCCTCTTTCCGCCGCCCCTATGACGTCCGGTCCCGTCCCGCACTCAGACCTCATACCGCTAAAGATACCTAAAATCGTGTTCTGCGCATGTCAGACCACGTGGTGTGTCAAGTCTCTTCTTACGTGGCACGCACTGTACATTGTTTAAAAAAAAAAACTAAATTCCCTTAAAACAATTTATTCATTCAAATTATAAAATAATAATTACAACTAGGGATCTACAGACGCCAGCACATCAAGCTACTATAATCTGTAAAATTCCTTTAATAGATTTTAAACTTTATCGCTAAAGTATAACGTTCAATGTTGATTGGGAAAATTTGACAGTTTCGAGTAGCTTGATGTGCTGGCGTCTGTACAGTCACGGCATAAATGTTTTATCATTTTTCCAAATAGATAGATACTGTGCAGTTAATGTCTAAAATGCTATATCTAGGTACTTATTACGTTGAATGGTTGTGAATCATCTATTGTAACTAAAAGAGTACCTACCTATTAAAGAGGAAGCGCCAGGGTAGCATGCGAAATTCAAATTTTCTTACGTTTTTTTGCAATTGATATTTCATGAAATAATCATTCAATAGGATTATACGAACTTGAAGGTTGTATAATTTTAATGATTTTGTTTATTTTTATTATTTTTTTTTGCTTTTTTTTCTGTAGTCATATTTCTTACGCTCGCGAATCGTATTTAGATCAACACACAACCTAACACTGACCTGCAAATAACAAAAAACGTAAGAAAATTTGAATTTCGCGGGCTATCTAGCGCATCTCCTTTAAATGACTTTTTGATGATGAAACTCATTTCTTCATTTAAAGGCTGACACATTGAGACAATTGCTTATGTTACAATGACATTCATCAAAAATATTAGATGTGAAATATAATAAAAATTTATTGATTGAAAAAAAATGGCAAGTTAACCAAGCTGCGCCGGGCTCTGTCGCAACCAAGAAATCTGTCATCTTTTCCGAACCTTATCTTTGGGTGCCCTAAGTTGCCGAGCTCGCTTCGCCCGCCTTCGCGACACTTTTAATGACTTCAAAAATTGCGTTCTAAAAATTTACATCAGGATGATACGAGTATATCATCATATGGTAATTCAAACTTGCTTTTTGCACAAACGCTTGTCGACATACAGTGCAAATTTTCCTCCGATCATCAGTATGAATCCTCTCATGGAAATACAAGGTGTTCTTCCTCTTAAACGATTTCTTACAAAACCTACAATGGAATTCCCTTTCGGTCTGATGCCTTATCTTATGTCTTCGCATAGAATGATTTTTGAAACTCTCATAATCACAAAATTCGCATTTATACCTCTTTACTTCCCCGACCATGTGGAAAAACTTTATATGATTCGTAACTCACTTTTCGTATTGAATATTCTATTGCACGAGGTACATTTAGCTCTATCATCAACGTTATGCACTTCTAGTTTGTGAACGGTCAAAGGCGCTAGCGTCACGAATTTTTCAATACAAATTGAGCATTTGTATCTCAAAATTTTATAATGTATCATATTCACATGCTTTCTCAGTGACTCCATTTTGTCGTATGTCTTTTCACATCTCGCAAAATGGTATAAATCGCCATCTTTTTTATAGTCTTAGAAAAAATTTTGACGCCAAATATTGCCTTCAGTCAGAAACGGCGCCAAAACTTTGCCTTCAGACAGAAACGGCGCCACAACTCGGTCCGCAGACAGAAAACACACTTCAGTTTCATTTATTTCTACGGGGATGTTCGTTAATCTTCGGACTTCGGGATCGTTTGACTGGTTCGTGATAGTTACGAGACAATTTATCACGTTTTTCTGTAAAGCGGCCTCCACGAGTGGTGATACCGTAATGTGCTTTCGGCGCTCCCTGGGCCGTCAGCCCGCTAGCGTGTTGCTGACTGGCTAATGTTTTATCACGGAATGAGCTAGACCAGCGCCACAGATGGTGGAAAATATAACAAGTTACTAAATGCCACGCATTATTTATTAATTAACGATCACCTTACAATTTGCCTTCGGCATTTCAAAAACCAGCGAGCGTTTACCAACAGACGACGCCATTTGTATAATGATGAATCATACAATATTTACGACAGTAATTTTACTGTACTATACAGAATTTAAAAAAAAAACACATATTCCCTTATATTAAAACAACAATTTACAAATATTTATAGTAATATACAGTATGTTAACTAACAGAGGGCGTTCCCGTTAACCCGCAATAGTATAGCATCCATACATGCTAAAAAAAATATTACCATTCGAAAATAAAATGTTTTTATTTTTTTTTATATTAAAATATTCACTTAAAATCGTAAATTGAAACGTTAAAGAAACACTCTGTACACGCGTACTTGAAGGACAGCAATGTCGGAATTTATTTAATTAAATAAATTAGAAATAATTAAATAAATAGAGTATCAATTTACGATTTTTAGTGAATATTTTAATATAAAAAAAATAAAAACATTTTATTTTCGAATGGTAACATTTTTTTTAGCATGTATGGATGCTATACTATTGCGGGTTAACGGGAACGCCCTCTGTTAGTTAACATACTGTATACTAGTGATTTCCAATAACATAATAACATTTGTGACGTTTGATGACCAACGAGGTAATTGCTTAACACCCATAAAATGGCAATCGATCGCAATGCCTTTCATTTTGACAGTTCCGTCACGTTCATTGCGTAATTTACGTTGTTGAGGCAACGATTTTTTCAAACCTGCGAAACAATGGACCATTTTATTTGTGTTATACATTTTTCTGCTAGATAAGTTCCAATTAAACCAGTTACAGTGTCCTCGCAAATAAGCATTTCGTCGTAAAGAATTTCTATTTCGAAGGAAACATAGTCTACCTAACCTTTTACCAACTATGTTGGGGTCGGCGTCCAGTCTAACCGGATGCAGCTGAATACCAGTATTTTACGTGGAGCGACTGCCTATCTGACCTCCACAACCCTGTTACTGGGTAATACGATAACCCTTGGTAAGACTGGTTCTCAGACTTTCGGGCTTCTGACTACCTGTAACGACTGTCAAAGATCCACGAATGACAGCCGGAACCACACAGCCACGGAGGAAACACATTAGAGGAAATATACGTTTTTTTTAATACAATATAATTTTACTTCTAAGCTGTCCATTACAATTATACAAGGTGTAGGTAATTAAAATACTTAACTAAAACCCGAAAAGAGATCATTATACTCATAACAATTATGAACACCAAATAATCAGCTGATTGACACCATAAACTGACAGAGATAGTATGAGATTGGTCGCAAAGAAAGAAAGAAAATACAGATAGTTAGATAATTGTCGTACATCAGATAAAAACTAAGATAAAAATAAAAAGTGCAAAGTCCGATGTAAGAAATTAGCAGGAAAGTGTGCCTCACGGCTGCGCCAAAAATGCCCCAGAAATGCCAGACAACTGGTGCCTATCTCTGTCAAACTGTTTCTAAAAATCTAATCTACACAACTGTCATAACGATTCTACACCAACTCGATCTGGACATTCTGTATCCCGACCACTGAAATCCACTCACAAACATGGGAACAATATCTATTTTAATCCTTATCATAAAAATCGTCGGTTCAGCAGTGTCGGCGAAGCCGCACCTCAGGCAAAGCTCGTATTTCTAAATTTAGGGTTTAATGAAACCAAGAGGATAACGGGGGGCTTCAATCGCTTGCTTTGCTCGTTCACTCTAGCCCCTGTCATCTTCTTCGAACCTTAGTTTAAAGTGCCCCAAGTTTCCGAGCTCCCTTCGCTCGCTTTTGGACTAATTGGTTCAAAAGTCGTCGAGATCGAGTTGTCTTGGGCTTGAATTGTAGGGGTCGAACTGTCCGGCTCAAGTTTTAGGTGTTCGGAGTCGAGCCTTCAAAATTACCCTCTAAAAATTGACCTCAGGATGATGTTTCGTCATATGGTAATTCAAACTTGCTTTTTGTACAAACGCTTGTCCACATACAGTGCAAACTTTCCTCCGATCATCTGTATGTATCCTCTCATGGAAATTCAACGTTGTCTTCCTCTTGAACGATTTCTTACAAAATCTACAATGGTGGTCTTTCACAGTCTTATGCTTATATTTGTGTTTGTACAAAGCTACATATTTAAAGGTTACATAATCACAAAATTCGCATTTGTACCTCACTCCAACTTCGCCGTGCATGTGGTATTGGTTGATATGATTCGTTAAATGTCTTTTTGTATTATACATTTTATTGCACAAACTACATTTGACTCTATCGTCCACGTTATGCACTTCGAGTTTGTGAGCGGTCAATAGTGGGAGCGTCATGAACCCTTCAATACAAATCGGGCATTTATATCTCGGAATCTTATAATGTTTCGACTTCACATGGTCTCTCAGTGACTCCATTTTCTTGTATATCTTTTCGCATCTCGCACACTGGTATGCATCGCCATTTTTTTTATAATCTTCCTCTCTTAGAAAAAATTTTGGCGGCACAATTTGGCCATCAAACAGAAACGGCGTCACAAATCGGCCATCAGACAGAAACGGCGCCAAAACTCGGCCTGCAGACAGAAAAAACACTTGAATTTCATTTATTTCTTCGGCGATGTGCTTTAATCTTCGTTCTTCGGACTTCGGGATTCTTTGACGGGTTCGTCATAGTTACGAGACAATTTATAAAGTTTTTCTGTGACGCAGCCTCCACGGGTGGTGATACTGTAATGCGCATGCGGCGTTCCCTGGGCCGTCAGCTCGCCAGCGATTTGCTGATTGGCTAATGTGATATCACGGATTGAGCTAGATCAGCGCATTTTGTAAACAGCGTTTGAATGATCAATTGGGTTTCATGAACTATTTAAAAATAACCAAGGCCTTCGGCATTTCCGAACCAGCGAGAGTTCGCAAACAGACGACGCGGTTTGTATAGTGCCGAATCATACAATATGCCGACGAGATTCGTATACAAATATGGGATTTAGAAAAAAAAACACAAAATCCCTTTACATTTAGAAAACAATTTATTTTTTAATCCTTAAATAATAATTACAACTAGTGATGCACAATAAAATAATGTAACATTTGTGACGATTTATAACTTATTTCACTTTTCCTGCATAAGTTCCTTACTGGCAAATGGCTAATCATTTTTAATTAAAGCTAAACTTTAAATTGACAATTTAAAAAAATCGTTGTAAATGTCGATAGAAATATAAACTTTTTAATAAAACAGTAAATAATAAAAAAAATCTGATAGTCTTAACCAATTCCTTATTGAATAACAACTTACCTAACTGATTCATAAACTGATTTTTGTTGGTTTGCCATCAAAAAAGATAAAAAGAAAACGATTCCTGCGTTATTAAAAAGGGGTTTAGAACCTTTAGAGCACTGTGTGACCCAAACCCGCACTAAGTCACGCTTTTCTGTAACTTAAGTAGTCCTTTTTTACACAGAAAAACGTGATGAGTTTAGGTCAAACGAGCTATAAGATAGCATACGATACATTCAACTTGAGTCTCTTAATGCACGGCGTTTCGCACACGTATCGTAATGTACTAAAGCGGCATAGCCACCCATCGCCATTTTGTATTTTTTTGCAAAGCTGAAGAATTAAAAGCGTTCAAAATCTAGTCACAATGACATTTCAGCGACGATCAATGTCAAAAACTTGTCAAAAATGTCGATAAATTAAGAGGTATTTTTGACAGATTAAGAATGAGATCAGAATACGCACGTTCTTAAAAATACGGCAATTGTACCTCTGAAAGTTCTCATATAGCGATCTTTAGCTCCAAATATCATAGACACTTTAGGGCACCACCAAGAGTCTAAACGTGGTTATTAAAAAAAAAAACATTATTTTAAATGGGGAATAATACATAGTCCGTCGTGAAGGAGCTGTCTAAACGATATAACTTATTACCTCTGTTGAAAATGTGTTAACTTTTAATGAATTAGGGGTAAATGGTAAAAAAATCATGAATTTTAAATAGCAATAATTGTTTATATGTATTTTCAACAATATGCCAATGTTATTGCAGTACTTTAAGCCATTTCGGAACGGACAGGGTTTTTGATAAACATTGTATATTTATACCATGTATATCTTATTCGTCTTCGAATCGATGGCATGATATTTTTTAAATTTTGTTAGCTCAAGACTTCACCACTGTCACGGCGTTATCGGTGGCAGCTCAGAGGTCACTTTGGCTGCATGTTTTGGGCCACAAAGGACAGGATCGGTGAGCATAGTTTGTGACATAGCTCCACATCTACACCTGCAGCCGATCCGTCGAGGTATCCCTACTTTACGAGGTTCGACTTCCACCTTCCCACTTGGGTTCGGAGACGGTTCAGGGTCTTCCAAGTGGACCACGGAAAGTTACACTGGGTTCTCTCTTAAGCAGCCAATATCGACTGCTCCAAGCTGGCGACTGCATAGCAAGCTACAGTCTTCTACGTACATACATACACGGAACCGCTCAAGCAGTCGCGACTGCTTCGGGCGGTCGGCAGCGCGGTGAAATTTCATCGTGCGGTCAAGCAGTCGCCAGGCATACACTGACTCCTCGGGCTGTCGACTGCTCTCGCGCGTTGCCTCCGCCCGCGCTCTTCATTCCACGACGCGTGTGTTAAGGCCGGCAGTAAAACCCGCAGAGCAGTTGATACCGACTGCTGCAAGTAGGCAGCGGTTGACTTTGACTGCACGAGCAGTCCGTGTATGTTGATCACTGGCTTACTGCTGGAGCACGGGAGGGCACTCTCGCCTGATGATGTGCAGGAGTGCACATCATCAGGCGAGAGGAAACGCCCGGGTGTCACCATTGCCAGGATCGCCCAGAGGACACGGTGGAGCATACGGTGGAGGTCTGCCCCGCTTGGGCGGAACACCGCCGTGTCCTCGTAGAGGCGATCGGCAGCGGCAGAGACCTCTCGCGTCCGGCCCTAGTTCAAGCCATGGTCCGGGGCGAGAGGGAGTGGGGGGCAGTCGCCTCGTTCTGCGAAGCAGTCATGCTAGCGAAGGAGGCGGCGAGACGGTTGAGGGAGAGAGCCTCCCGTCCCAGCCACCGCGGGAGACGCTCCGGGCGTCGGGAGCCGCGCGACGACTCCCGGCCACCGTAGGCGCGGGCCTGCGGGCGGAGAGTAATGGGTAGCTCACCGTCCGATCAGGACCAGGCCCGTACCGGACGGCGCGTAGGTATTCCACGCGCGCCTCAAAGAGATGGCAGCATCAATTGAAGGGGCCCGTCAGGGCCGAAGCCTGCCGGGTCAGCGGGATTGTCCGAAAGGGTTACCGCTGGCCCGGAACATAAAGGGCTAAGGAAGTAACACGGGTGGGGTTTTAGTCAGTAAGAGTCTGAAACTCCCTTCCGCTCCACCCAGAGCGGGAGGAGTCATTTGATGATTTCCCAACTTGAAAAAAAAAAAAACTGCTGGAGCACTCCGTGCATGGCCAGCCTTAGAGACGCTGTCGATTTCAAGAAACTATGCCTGCTTTTTAGCTGTTGCGTTGGTACCTCTGATTTTCATACATTTTTGACAATAATCTGCTTTGGCATTGGCTGAGATGAGTTTTGTTTTTTTTTTTTATTTGCCTTTAATGTCCCACACTTGGGCAAAAACCTCCACATTCTCTTTCCACCCCTCTCTCTCTGTCAAGAGCTGAGATGAGATTACAGCTCAATTTTGAACGTTTTTAATTACGCGAATTATTAGCCTTTTGAAAAGTAACGAACAAATTCAGTCATTCTGTATATTACTATGTAACCACAACTATTTCGAACAAAATATAAACCAATAAAATATATATATAATAATACAAAATATAAATTACATTTATTTAGCACCTTTCAGTACACAAACGATTTGTTCAAAAAATAGTAACGCTTACATACCAAAATAACTATAAAAACGTTCTAAAATGTAGTTTTAATTAGAACATAAGGTTTAATATTGCTATATACAATATTCATAGCAGTACATAAGATATGCAATTTTGCAATTTTTAAGAAACTCAAAACAAATTAAACAATGTCAAACCAGTCTATGTTAAAAAAGAAACATTTTAAATAATCTCCGAATATTATTTTTATGAGTTTGACATACTATTAGCAAATTGTTTTCAGAAGCATTTCAGAAGCCGATGCCGGGGTAATGAGGGTTTTCGTGAAAATTTACGACACTAGTTGGCACCACTGTGACAAGAGGTCTCCCAATACAAAATATATGATGACGTTCATCATTCGATTCATTCATTCGTTCATCATTCCGTCATGACTAAAGAAAATATAGGCTCTTTGACAGATGCCTGGACCTGACGTGCCAGTGCTGCCACCTAGCGAACGCCATTTCAGAAAACCCTCATTGCGTCACAGACATAAACTGGGAATTGATCGCAAAACCTTTCATTTTGACAGTCCAGCCACTTTCATTGCGTTATTTACGTTGTTGAGCAGACGATTTTTTCAAGCAGCAATGTATTAGGAATTTCCTTCAAAACTTGTGTATGTGACATGAGTGAGGTGCTATTTAAATTTGCCGGCTAAAAATTGACCTCCGGATGATACTTCGTCATATGATAATTCAAACTCGCTTTTTGCACAAACGCTTGTCCACATACAGTGCAAACTTTCCTCCGATCCCCAGTATGTATCCTCTCGTGCAAATCCAAAGTTGTCTTCCTCAGAAAAGATTTTCTACAAAATTTGCAATGGTAGTCCTTCACGGTCTTATGTTTAAACTTATGCTTGTACATACCTTCGAAACTAAAGGATTCATAATCACAAAATTCGCACTTGTACCTCTCTCCGAGCATATGGAAATTGTTGATGTGTTTCCTTAGCTGCACTTTCGTATTGAAGATTTTATTGCAGGCCCTACAATTGAATCTGTCGTCAACATTGTGAACCTCCAGTTTGTGAACAGTTAAAGGGGCGGGAGTCATGAACTCTTTCAAACAAATCGAGCATTTATATCTCGCAATCTTGTAATGTTTCGTTTTCATATGAAACTTGAGTGTGTTAAATTTCTCGTATGTCTTGTCGCATTTGGCACAGTGGTATAAGTCGCCGATTTTTTTATAGTCTTCATCGTTTAGGCGAAATTTCGGCGCCACAACCCGGCCTGCAGACAGAAAACACACTTGAGTTTCATTTATTTCTTCGGCGACGTTCGTTTATCTTCGGTCTTCGGGGTTCTTTCGCAGTTTAGATGCGGGGGGTTAACTTTTTCGTAGTTTTAAGATAGCATCCACTAACGCCTGTGTATTTGTTTTCCGGTTGGATATTTATTTACATTATAATGTTGGATACACTCAACACTGCCACAACCAATCATAGTAATTTATATATAGATTTTATATATATGTATATATATTTTTTTTATATTATTCTAGTTGACCCGGCGAACTTTGTACCGTCTTTGAATCAATAAGAACGAATGCATGAGAAAATTAATTGTCTTCATTTTTATTATTTCGTGAATTTTTTCCATGTTTTAATAGTTATTCTGCTAATCGGGGCGGAGACAAATCTAACAAATCAAAAGATCATAATAATCGGTCCCGCCGTTCTTGAGTTATAAATGGTGTAACTAACCCGACTTTGTTTTATTTATCTTAGATAGTAGTTTTATATATTTATCTCGAACAAAAGATATACACGATACATTACATGTAAATAAAGGACAACATCAGCGGAGTAATTGCGTAAACGCTCCTTCAAACAGGCGCAAAAAAACCAGCATGTGTGCAATTCACACGTGGTAGAAGTGAAACCTTCAAAAACACTGTATAATGCTTCCTATCTCATTTTCTCCCACGTTAAATCTTACCAATTTACATGTCTCTAAAAAGAGATTCTGATTCTGATTATGTAGTAAAATTATTAACTTAAGCCACACATAGATCGAATACACCGTTTTTGCGCTTTAAAAACAGTCTCTCTTTCCGTAGAATGCCCCCAAAAAATAACACCGAACCTCAGAACTGATGCAACCAATCCATGATACGCCATTAAAAGTGTTTGTGTATTAACTTTTTTGACAATTGAAATAGTGCATATGCCGATTTATTTAATTTCAGACAAATTTCTTCAATATGTTGTTTCCATGTCAGTTTACTATCAATCGTTACACCTAACAATTTAGCCTTGTTTGTTTCTTCTATTTTGCAAGTTGCATTTGTAACGTGAACTGAAGGAACTGATTCTGATTCAGATTCTGATTCAGATTCAGATTGATAACCCTGATCCATCCATCCATCCATCCATGTCATTTGTAATAATAAAAAACAAAAACACTGTCTTTTTACTGTCGCTTTTTCGTTTCATCTTTCAAATCACAACGATGCTAGAGAAGTTTTCACTTCAAAAAAATAATTTTGTCAATTCTATTGTGTCATCTTTACATAACATAAAACAAAGTCGCCGAAATGTCTGTACGCGCATAACTTCCGAATGACTGCTTCAAATTGGATATGACTGCACCAAATTGGATTATTCTTTTTTTGTTGTGTTCGGTATTACCAGAACAAGGTTTGACGAAAGAAAATTTCGGTATTTCGAAAAATAATAATTGCACCCGTGCGAAGCTGAGGCGGGCCGCTTATTTTGTCTACTCTACGGTGACCATGCTGCGCGTGCAAGGGCCGTTTAGTGTTCCGCAAAGTGTCACGAAATGAGCTTTTTAATACAGTTGCTCAAAAAGTGGCGTATTGCAGGGACGTATAGCGTTCGGGATGTGGGCTATTACATACTCGTGCTTTTTTTTTACCTTTCCCGAACTCGTGCGTTCTCTTTCCCAACTGTCAAAATAATGTCTATTAAAAAGAAAAATCAACCATGAAGTTTTTACTAAAAAATTCATAGAAGTTTTTATGATTCATGCAAATACGTATATTTCTAAAAAGAAGCTACTAATTTGTTTCAATATCAGATTTAATGATTTGATTGAATGAGTTAGGTTAGGTTTCATTTCATTTCATCTCATTAAATATAATTTTCATTTCATATTAATAAAAAAATTCTACTGAAGACTTGGCTGTATGGTCATAGTTCCCTTTGCCTACCAGAATGGGTGAAGAAAAAAAAATCTCTGCTTGGCGCCATTGCTTAGTTGAGTTTATTGTGTTTTTATTATTTCATTAAATTGCTTCATTTTTTCGCAACTGTATTAAAAATAGTCGTTCAGTACACGTGCGAAACCGTCATTGCAACTTGTTCCGACTGTCGACCCTCGCCTTCGGCTGCGCCTCGGCTCGGGTAGACATTTGTCGGAACTCTTTGCAATGACAACCTTTCCGCACTTGTAATGAAATATACTATTTGTCGCTAAAATCCTGCTGATTCGACAAAAGACAAACGTTTTGTAGACTGTCAAAATAAAAACACTAAGCATCACGCCTGAATTACTCGAAGGATTAAACGGAACTGTATTAAATTTATAGCAGTAAGTACACACAAATTTCGCCAGAGATTAAAACTTGCGCGTGCAGCATCGTACACGCGATAGAAGTAGAATATCTTAAAAAATAAAGACAAAGAGAGATTTAGTGTGAGAGACAGAGAGAGATATATCTTTCTTCCCTCTCATGTAACGCAATGTGCCTAAATGTGACGCGTTCTTAAAATTTCACTTTCGGTTCTCGTCCAATAATCACAGGCCTACAATGGTTTTCCCTTTTCATTTCTGAGTAACGTTTTCGATAGATTTTGACACGCTGATTACGAGAAAAATAGTAAAAAAATCCTTCACGTCAGACTTTTATCTTATTTATAGTTTTAGATTTTGTTCAAAATTGGCCGGAGAGCTCCCTTTAAAAATTGATAGAAAAATATTAAACGAGTTTTATCAAATTGCTACTGCATTAAATAAATCTATTAATATGATGAATATAATCATGATTCATAATTTGCTAATCACTTCATAATTAGTATAAGAAATATGTCTTTATTGCGCTGAAAAGGGGTGATTTTAGCCTCGTTAAGTAATGAGCGTATTAAATACAGATATAACTATATTGTTATGTACAATTTTATGTCAATTCGTAGAAGAGGGTACACGTAGTTAATTATAATTATTTTTGGTATAAATACCCACACCATTTTAGAAAAATCACAGTTTCTTTGTGCACTGGACAACGCAAACTTAAAAATGTCATCACGTAATTGTTTGAATTCTCCCGATAGTTTTTGTTATATTTGTGGGAAATTTGTGACGGTAAAACAACGAGCAAGCATAACAGACTTTGTGAAGAATGTTTACTTCATGTATTTTGGACTTACCATCAGCAACCAGGACAAACCTTGGACACCTCATAAAGTTTGTACTACATGTGTTCGAGAGCTTCGCAAGTGGTCAAAAGGACAGAAGAATTCTTTCAAGATTCAGTTACCGATGCAATGGAGAGAGCCTAAAGATCATGTTCAAGATTGTTACTTTTGCTGCTGTGACATCACTGGACATAACTCCAAAAATAAAAAAGAAATTATTTACCCAAACGTAGAATCAGTTACACACGTAGTTTTCCGCGATTCGGGAACTTTACAGTCCTCGCCAGCATATATACAAACTGAAGATTTAATTAGTGACACTGAAGAATCTGACCCTAATTTCAGTCAACGCGAAGATGAGCCTCAACTTTTTTCACAAGCAGAATTAAACGATTTAACAAGAGATTTAAATCTTCCTAAAGATGCGGCTGAGCTCCTCGGATCAAGATTACAAGAAAAAAACATGCTAGCTGCTGGTACATCATTCTCATGGTACCGCAACAGAGAAAAAGATTTTCTTCCGTTTTTTGCTGAAGATCAAGATTTAGTTTATTGTAAAGACATTCCTGGCCTGGTCAAAATGTTTGACATTGAATACGATCCTAAAGACTGGAGGTTGTTCATCGATTCTTCAAAAAGAAGTTTGAAAGCAGTCCTGCTCCATAATGGAAATACATACGCTTCACTACCAGTAGGACATTCTGTCCATTTAAAAGAATGTTATGAAAATATGGAAAAGCTTTTACATAATATAGCCTACGAACAGCACAGATGGATGGTATGCGGAGATTTGAAAGTTATAAGCATGCTGCTTGGTCAACAAGGTGGCTATACAAAATACCCGTGTTTTCTGTGTGAGTGGGACAGTCGGAATAAAGCACAGCATTGGACTAAAAAAGAATGGCCACCGAGAATTGAACTATCACCTGGAACAAAAAATGTACTTCGAAGAAGCTTAGTTCCCCGAGAAAAAGTTTTACTGCCTCCTTTACACATTAAGCTGGGTATGATTAAACAGTTTGTGAAAGCTTTAAATAAAGACGGAGAAGGTTTTAAATATCTGCGTACAATTTTCCCATCATTGTCAGATGCAAAACTAAAAGAAGGCATTTTTGTTGGTCCTGATATAAGAAAATTAATGAAGGATGAAAACTTCGATGAAAAACTTTCCCATATTGAGCTGGCAGCATGGAAATCTTTTAAGGAAGTTGTGAAAAATTTCTTAGGGAACAAAAAAAGCCCTGATTACAAAGACATTGTGGCCAAAATGATAACAAATTTTGGCTTGATGGGCTGTTCTATGACCATTAAGCTTCACTTCCTGAATTCGCACATTGACTATTTTCCGGAAAATTTAGGAGCCGTTAGCGAAGAACAGGGTGAAAGATTTCATCAGGACTTGAAGGACATGGAAAAGAGGTATCAGGGAAGATGGAATCCTAATATGTTAGCGGACTACTGTTGGCTTTTGAAGCGAGATGAGCCAAACCGGAAATTTAAGAGAAAATCACAAAACAGAAGCTTCGGAGAAAAAGAACAAGGTTTCACAAGGATGATTAACGTGTTTACGAATTAAGCAACTTATTAATTAATTATATTGTACAAAAATTTATTATCATAACTAAGTATTTTTTAATAAATATTTTTTTAATGTAAAAAAATGTATTTTATTGCAATTTTGGTTCATGGTCAATAACTAAAAATCTGGACGTGATGAAGAAAAACTGATTACATATTTGTAATCAGCGTATCAAACTTAGTCAATATCAGTTATTAAACTGAAAAGGGGAATTCATGACCTAAAATTTGTAGGCCTGTGTTATTGAATCGCCGCGTATGAAGTTTCACTTCATAAAATAGGTTCCTATAGTAAAAGTGCGCAGTGCTGCTGTGCACACCCCCCATCCTATTTCAAGTTAAACAAATATCAAATTTATTTCAATGACAATTAAGTTGAATTCAGAGTGACTATTGAAAAAGCATTACCTATTGAAAAAGTTATAAAAATATTTGAAGTTGTAGCGTAAACTGAACTTTATTGTGTAGGAATTAAAGTTGTTTTTCCATTATTTATTTATTTATATATAATTTATTGTACACCAGAAAATACATAACAAAAAAATACAATTATGAATACAAAACATACAATGGGCGGCCTTATCGCTTTCTGCGATCTCTTCCAGGCAACATTAATTCTTATTTGTTTACATTTCTGACAAATACATCGCGAACGCAGGATACATATCAACCTGATGTCTTGATGTACGGGTATATCTATATTAGTACAAACAATTTTCGCCAGAGATTAAAAACTTCGGTAGGTAAGTATCAGCCCGTTTTGATCGGTAGGTATAGGACGCACTCTTCTCATGCAGAGAAGGATCCAGCATCTCTGCGTATTAGAGATTTCCTTATAGCATAGCTATTCACAACCATTCGACAAATGAAATAGGGTCCATTCAAGTACATATTACGTAAGCACTACCGGGGGGCGGGGGGGTCTTTGAGTGCTTATTTTTGATGACATGGGGGATGGGGGGGTCTGGATGGTGATTACGTCAGCAGTATTTATTTTTTACTCGATCTTGGTTTGAACACATATGGCAACCCGTCTATGCTTGTAAACGAAAGGCAGTAATTTTCAGGGATTCTACTAGGACTTGATAACTGATGTTCATGAATCACTAAAGAAATCAGAACACATTGAAAAATGCATGTACCGATGTTTACGAAAGCATGGGAGGGGAATCCCCGCCCGGGTTCAGCGGGATTGTCCGAAAGGGTTACCGCTACCCCGGAACATAAAGGGCTAAGGAAGGAACACGGGTGGGTTTTAGTCAGTAAGAATCTGACACTCCCTTCCGCTCCACCCAGAGCGGGAGGGGTCATTTGATTTCCGACGATCAAAAAAAAAAAAGTTTTTTCAGTTCTTTTATTACTTATTTACACCCAAACTTACGTTAAAAATAGCAAGAAATAAACGAATCTTTGTGGGTTCATAACTTTTAATGGCATTTTATTTTAATATTCTGTTACCGTACAGACAAAATTAATAATATGTCAAAAGGATAACATGTTTAACTTTGGATGCATAATATCAAACAGTGGAGTAATACTCTCTCCCGAAATTTGTATGGAAAAACATCGACTAGTGGCACTTTAAACAATAAAATAATGTAATGACTGTTCCAAAAGTTTCTAAGTAAAGGTGGCCCGGCCCAGTGGTAACGGCCGCGACTTGCGAGTTCAAGGTCACGAGTTTGAACCCAGGCACGCACTTTACTTTGTGTAAATTATTTCATCACCACTACTGGGGTTGCGGGCGCACAGAGTGGGGACTCTATCCGCCCACCAAGTGACCCCAGGGAAGACGGTGGCACAGTGATCACGTGCTGTCGTGCATAGCGAGGCTCAGGGGAGGCCCCTTTACAGTCTCCCCAGGGATGTGCCTTACAGGCGTTGCACGGGGGGGTTCCGGAATTGGTCTTTTAAGAGGAACCGGGACCACCCCTATGTGCTGATGGTGATCACCGGGGCGGTTTTAGTGAGGTAAATATCCCACGCTCCCCGACCTCCCTTCCCGGAGGTCGGGTGCCTTTTGAAGGTTTCCACCCGACGACAAAAAAAAAGTCTACTTTGTGTAAATTATTTCATCACCACTACTCTCAAAACGGTGAAGGAAAAGTCCTAGAACCAAAAATTCGAAGCAGATATAAAAAAAAACTGGCCAAGTGCGAGTCAGACTCGCACACGAAGGGTTCCGTACCACAAGGCAAAAACGCCGAAAAAAAACACGTTTGTTGTATGGGAGCCCCACTTAAATATTTACTTTATTCTGTTTTTAGTATTTTATTGTTATAGCGGCAACAGAAATACAATAGCTATGAAAATTTCAACTGTCTAGCTATCAAGGTTCATGAGATACAGCCTGGTGACAGACAGACAGACGGACAGTGGAGTCCTAGGAACCCTAAAAAAAACCTATCAGGTCAAACCAGCCCTCAAAACGGTGAAGGAAAACATCGTAAGGAAACCGGCATGTCCTAGAACTAAAAATTCGAAGTCACATACTTCTACAAACCTGCACTGGGCCCGCAAGGTGGAATACGGCCCACTCCCTCTTACAGGGAGGAGGCCTGTGTCCCAGCAGTGGGAACATTATAACGTCGTTGCGCGTGCAAAAGCCGCTATGTGTTATTTAGTTATTTTCGTTTCTTTATGCAGTTTTAATCGTTATTTCAATACACACATACTGTATAAACAGCTATGTGATAAGTGCAATATTTAAAGAGTTAAGGAATGTAGCTATGTGATATTCATACATCGAAAGTTCCGTATAAACACGCTAAATGTTATAATTCATATAGCTCAAATAAGTTCACTAAAAACACATAGCTACTTTTGCACGCGCAACGACGTCATGTTACGTGTCAAGTAAGAAGTTCCTACCTTGTTTCCTTTCAGCATCATTTTCGGTGTCAGCGGACTCCTGTTTCAAAGGTTTCCGCTTCGTTTTCTTCTTGGTTTTGACAGCCGCACTCTTTGCACTGGTCCGCGTTTTATACTTCCTTTTTTTTCTAACTGCTACTCGCAGTGGTTTTTCATCTGCAGAAAATTAATTACTGAAAATTAACCGCCTCGCTGGTGGCCGCAAGCAAGGAGGAATGGGGAAAATACCGTTAGGAAAGGGCTTTGTAGATCTGTGGCATAATTAATGTCGCACCATTTTGATTATTTTTTTTCAAAATGGCGGCCACGATGTATCGATATAAATCGATAGCTGACAACAATGCAAATACTGAACTTGCTTAAATCTTGTTGCATACATGTTTCATTACTTTAAACTCAAAGAAATTAACTCAAAATTATGAAATAACTTTGAGTGTGTTGTGTGATAGGTGGGACAGCCCCATGCTGGCTCACTGGATTCGACTGCACATATAGGTGTCAGTCGCTTCAATTCTGTGTTTTTACTAACATTAGGTTAAGATTTTTTTACTAAAACATATTATATTAATTTTATTGATATGGATTTTTAATCTGAAATAAATTTATTATTATTATATTATTTATTATTATGTTATTTACTGACATTTAAATATTTGCACGCCACTAAGGCCAAACATGACTGATCTAATAATGTATTGTGATAATTTGTATGCTCTGTATGTGTATACTCATGTTTCCACAAATAAAGACTCATGAAACCATTTACCAGGCACTTTTGAATTGTCAGTCAGTCGGTTAGTTAAAAAGATGACACTAGTTGTCCATTCCAAAACATAGATCTCTATGGAGAAGAACGGGCAAGAAACTCCAAGGATAAAACATTTCAATCAAGATATTACTAAATCCTGGGCACATTATTCTTGTTACAGGGTCAAATTAAATTAACTAGCGAAACTCCAAACCCAAAACCTTACACATATCAGTCACTAAATGTAACTTAATTACACAAATATTTATAAGAAATGGAATTGAGGGAAGGTGGTGTTTTATAGGTACACCCACAGATATAGATAGACCTAGATAACGCAAGTACCTACCACGATCTGTATGAAAACCACACAACCACAGAATCCTAATCATTAGAATCAGTAATACAACTTGTTAGGTTAGTATAATTCCAAAATGTCAAGATTTCATGAAATAATCATTCTATGGGATTACTTAGTCTTAGAGAGTTGTGTTGATGACTTTAATGATTATAATTCTGTAAATACATATTTGTTACGGCCGCGAATCATATATTAACCAACGCACAACTTGATACTGACCAGCAAATTGCAAAAAATATTGAATTTCGCGGGCTACCTTGGCGCTTTCGCTTTAAGTTTGGCAAATCTGTGCGTTATGTGTTATAACATTAACATTTTAAAATGACAGTAAAGTTATACCTTCTTCGCTTATTTTTAGGTCCATAGAATCGTCATAGTCTTCATCGTCGTTGTCGTCCTGAGGCAATTCTTCTTTTAATTCATCTGTAAAAGAATAATACAACAATTATACAGGGTCAAATGAAATTAGTTAGCGAAACTTGTTCCGCGAAACTTGTTTCACTTGTTGTTGTTGTTGTTTGTTGTTGAACGTAGTATAACTAGGAGGTGGAGGAGGTGTCAAACTCACAGACCACATAAGGAACTCTATACTTTGTTCCAAAACACAAATAGCAGACGCTGGCCGCACAGCTGCTGCACTAAAGTGGAACTGAGCTGGCCACATTCGTCGCATGTAGGAGCAGCAAGTACAGTACTTGTATTTTTTTTATCTAAATGAAAATCGTTTACTTTTACCATGTTTGTAAATATGTGAGCACCATGTATCTATCAGATAATTAATTTATATGTCATGGTTTCATTTTTAACCGTTTTACCTATTGTGGTATAGTAATTTTATTTTAGGTGCATCGTCTTCACATATTATTATTATTATATAGCAAAATATTGTAAAACATTTTAAAAAAGGAGAAAAACGGTGGAGTGTCTTGCCCATTCTTCTACATACGAAAACTACCTTTTGGAATGGGCGACTAGAATCAATTCTATTTTGTTGTAATTTTTGACGTTCAAAAGTGCCTTTTATGTGCCTATTTGAAATAAATGCTTTGACTTTGACTTTGCAACACGCAAAAGCCACCAGGCAGTGGATCGCAAATGGCAGGACACGACTGCGCGGCAGGCCCACGGTGCTTACTCTTCAATTTGATTCCGATAGATCGACATTGGAATTGTGACGTTTCGTACTCTTGAGTTCGATGCTAGCGCCAAATGATTTTTAGATTGGGTGTCCATTTTGGAGAACTAAGTGGAATTGGGTACGTTTCGTACTCTTGAGTTCGATGCTAGCGCCAAATGATTTTTAGATTGGGTGTCCATTTTGGAGAACTACGTGGAATTGGGTTCAGGCTTGGCGTGGGGTAATTGTTGACAATATTGTTTTCAAGAGTACCGAATCACGTGACTGTAAAACATTGGAATCATATTGGCATCTCATTGGAATTAAAATTAGTTTGGAGAGTAAGCCCCCAGAAAGAGATGGCGAGATTAGCTGGACTCTTACAGGATTGGGCCAAAATCGCGATAGACCGAGAAAAGTGGAAAGAGGGGACGGAGGCCTTTGACCAGTAGTGGAACAACACAGGCTTATAATATAACTAGCAAAGCCCCGCGGTTTCCGTAAGTCGCCTATGTGTTAATTCAAGGTGTCAGCTACCTCCACACCAAATTTTAATCAAATTTGGTCCAGCCGTTTGTGCGTGAATAAGTAACAAACAGGCACACACAGGCTCACACACACTCTCACACACACGCACGCGCACGCACGCGCGCGCACGCACGCACACACCCACACAAACTTTCGCCTTTATAATATTAGTGTGATTTACTTACTATCAGGTTCTGAGTCGGGTATTTCTTGTTTGATCTCTACTTCTACAGATGTAACAGTTGCTGGAAAAATAAAAACTTGCCGTAAACAGTGTTCAATCTTTTCAGCTCTGTCTGATTCGGACTTAAATTAGTTATGATGAGAGCAGTGAGCAGTGAGTGGTGCTTATGAGTTGTAAGGTCGAAGGTTCGAACCTAGACAAGCGCTTTACTTTGTGTAAATAATTTCATCACCGTTGCTCTCAAAATGGTGAAGGAAAACATCGTAAGGAAACCGGCATGTCCTAGAAGCAAAAGTTCAAAGATATGTGACATGTGCCAACCTGCACTGGGACCGCGTTGTGGATTTAGGGAACATTGTAGGCTGATTTATGTAAGTCTCGATTCCGTGGCAATATCGGGATATAAAGTATTGTTGCGCGCCACTAGCGCCATCTGGTATCGCGTAACACAACTAGTCGAGTCAAGATCGTTCTAGAAATTTCGATGCTAGAACTTTTTGGAACTATCGACGTTAGTCGGGGCCGGTATATACCAACAATAAAGCTCAAGAGATTGTTTGATTTTTTGTTTGAATGCGCTAATCTCTGGAACTACAAATCGGGTTTGAAAAATTATTTTTGCTATTGATAGTGCTGCACTATGAAGTGGTGAAGCGCGGGCGTTTTGGGGGACTGTCTTTTGCAATTTTGATGTTCGAAAGGTGCCGATTCTCAGGCAAATTTGAATAAGTACATGACTTTTGATTGATTTTGATAGCCCAATTCTCGAGGAAGGCTATCAGAGGAACAAGAAATTTCACGCTTACAAAGTCACAGGCAGAAACTAGTATTTTATAAAGAGTGTCATTTTCATTATTAAATAAATATAATAAATAAATAAATAAAATAAAAAATACCTTTCATAACATTCTTATAATACAGATCCTTGAAGCGCTCCTCACACGACAGGACTTGCTTTTTAAATTCTGATGCATCTCGTAGTCGCATGATGCAAACCTCGCAGATAGTGTATGTTGCAGCACTTAGCATGCCTGGGGCTGGAGCCATCTGTAAAGTTTATGGATAAAGATCTTAATTATCAACAAAAAAACAATACTTATTAGAAATAACTTCATTTCCTTTACGTTTAGAGTGTAAAGGTCATAGCACACATATCAAACCGGAAAGGGATCGGCACTGATGATATCAACTTGAGCCATTCAGTATTCTTTGTATGAAACTCCCTACTGCAACACACACTAATCGGAATCGTAACGTAATCACCTCGCCTCTCACGAATCACTGTGCGGTGCGTTACGGCTCGTCGTCCCCGCGCTTACGTCTTTACGTACCCGAGCATACGTCTCTTCGTCCAACCTTACCCCGCTCACCCCTCCGGCATACCTGCTGCACCATCAACCAGCGGTCGGCGAGCTGTAAGCGCGGCGTCGCCTAGCCGTAGCCAAGTCGAGGTATCGGAGCTTCTGATCCGCTTTGGTTACATGCTTATGTTAGGTTGACGCCTGTTTGACGGCGAGGCGAAAGGCGATACAGTGCCGATCTCTTTCCGATTTGATATGTGTGCTATGACCTTAAGGTGCTTCTTGGGGTTGGCGCCCCCTTATACGTCTATGGTACTGGGATATGAAAAAGGCTTTAATAATTTTGAGAATTAAATAAAATTGAAGTGACTGTTTGTAATGACAAAATAACTGGTTATGAAAGTATAAAATTATGTTACTTATAACAAAAAAAACTGTTAAAAAAATTTTTGGTGGCCTCTGTGTACCGGCTAAGCTCTGAAACGGGTGGACTGATTTTGGTGGGACTTTCACTGGAAGATAGCTGGGTCTTAGGATAATTTTATTTAAGAAAAAGACGAGACCCGCGCAAAAAGAAAAAGAATGTGGCAGACATAACTAGTACTTATAGTGTAGGGACACATTGTATGTATGTAAGGCAGAGTGCAAGGTTAGCAAATTGTATGTGCGCGTGATGTATGCATGGAACGACCAGTTACTGCGCACTGGTTCGGGCGAACGGTTCTCTCTCTGGGATCACGCGAAATATACTCGGTCAACATAACCCGATTTTCATTGACTCCAGAACCCCGATCCAGAAGGAGCAGTACTCAAGTAGGGATTACCGTGGACACTCATCCGTGTTATATAATCCCTAAAATAGTATAAAATAATTTGGTCAGTGGGTCGTCTTAGGGACAGAGTTTAAACTAAATAGAGACTAGACTTTTGGAATTTCAAGTTAACAAAACAAAGCCCTCCAAATGTCCAAACCCCATCAAGAGCCATGGTCAGATGATCGCCCTAATGTTTAGTGAGCCAAGCTCCATCCAATAAACACGGAACCGAAATGATAGTACCGAAACGTTAATTGAGCATTCAGAGAATAAACAGGCTTAAAATAATGCCATTCTAATCCAGAATTAGGTCAGAGGGTTGTCTTAAAGCCACTTACATTTAATTTTTACCAATAAGTTAATTGTAAACAACCCATTGCATTGTTCACAAACTAAATCTTAATTTACATTTTGAGAGCGTCATTTAATAATTAGTGCATGATACTCACGTCAATGTCGTAACATTCTTTCAATATATCCGCATATATTTCCGCTACATCCGTAAATTTGAACGGTTCAGCCAAATTTTTGAAACTTCCCTCACTGTGGCAGCATCGACACAAATCCTTCTCTAATTTCCAATTTTCTAACGACATTTTAGGTGTTCGATGACATTTAACTATAACTAAATATTATTCTTGATATTCTATTTAACATAAACAGTAGAGTAATAGTAACACTAGCATATTTTAATTACATTACAATGCAAGTAATAGTTCCAAAACGTACGCAACGTTTTGGAACGATCGCCATGTTGTTTCTTTCATTGAGTTTGGCGTTGGCATTTGACATTTGACATTGATCACAGATTATTCAATACTTATGCTAGATGCACACACAGCGACTTTATTCACCAGGCAGGTTGTAAGATTTTGAAATCGCCAGCGAGTCGTTGGCGACTAAAGTTGCTGCGGTTTACTTAACATACCTAACTTTAGGCGATTTATCACATCTAAAAAAAACATTTTTTGGGTTGCTTCGCAGAGCATACTGTAATGTTTTTTCAATCGTTGCGCTATTCAACACTAATGTCGCTGATATATTTCTTTCTATGAACCTCTCACTCTCCTAGTTGAGACCCCGGGACCTTGTCCAAACCATAGCCAAGGGGATAAATGCGATTAGACCACTTACCTGTATTAACCGCTTTTCTTCGCCCGCCATATTACCCAGAATGACAATAATGAGAAAGTAATCCGGTATCGAGTATATCGCACGATATAGGTCAGTGGATTTGACATAATTTTTGCACAATTTTGTGTATATTGCTACTGATAGTGTGTTAGGCCCATGTACGGACGCCAGCACATCAAGCTACCCGAAACTGTCAAATTTTCCCAATCAACTTTGAACCTTATATTTTAGCGATAAAGTTGAAAATCTATTGAAGAAATTTGACAGATTGTAGAAGCTTGATGTGCTGGCATCTGTACATTTGTGTAATAACAGTCACTGTGCCACTGCAGGACAAAGATCTCTTCTCATAGACACAAGGCCAAGTAATAGTGTTCTGTGGAGAAGGCACGAGCATTGATCACCACGCTTTCTCAAGACGGGTTGGCTATTTCAGTCTTTTATTAACTATTGAAAGCCAGGTTTGGTCACGATGTTTCCTTTTTACCGATGTGAAGCAGAGCTGAGCAGAGATGTGAGCAGTGGTGGCCAAGTGGTAACGGCCGCGAATTACGAGTTGTAGGTCGTAGGTTCGAACCCAGACAGGCGCTTTACTTTGTGTAAATTATTTTCATCGCCACTGCTCACAAAAGGGTGAAGGAAAACATCGTGAGGAAACCGACATGTCCTAGATCCAAAAATTCGAAGACATGTGACATCTACCAACCCGCACTGGGCCCGCGTGGTGGATTACGGCCCACTCCCTCTCACTGAGAGGAGGCCTGTGTCCCAGCAGTGGGAACATTATAGGCTGATGATGATGTGAAGATAAACTCAGAAAGTACATAATTATGAATGGGAAAAGTCACATTGGTACTTGCACGGATTTGAACCCACAACCCCGTCCATGACGCATAGCCACTTACCACTGGGCCATCACGACCCTACAATTTTGTTACTTTATAATAATGACAAATGATTTTATTTCTGTAAGTTGGTTAGTACAAACACTTTTACACATCAATCAAAACTAGATGAGGTCGGAGTTTCCTATCTGACTACTCTTAGAAGAAGAGGCAAAAAACCCAGGCATAATCTTGGTTAGATCATGTGATATATCTATTCAATTAAAATGTTTTGCAGCAAACCCGTATCGGGTTTGCTGTAAAATATTTAGTAATAGTACCTAGGTACGCAGAATTGAAAAAAAAACAAACAAAATAATAAAAATATTTTATTTTGCATCCAACTTCTTATCTACTATCAGTTTCTCATAATCCATAACGCCATGGTGAACTCTTATGTGATTTTTTAAGCTGCACTTTTGAACAAACGCCTGTGAACAAGCACCGCAGGCAAATCTCCTATCGTTCTTATGTATCCGCAAATGTTCCATCAACGTTTTCCGTCGCCCATATTTTTTATGACAGACTTCACATTCGTAATTCTTCTCTCCTGAATGCACTACCGTGTGATTAGAAAGCCCACTATTTGTTGAAAATTTCATGCCGCAAACATTGCAGCCGAATTTCCGCTCCGGTTTTATATTCAAATGATACTTCATGTGGCGGTATAAATTTATATGATGGCCAAACTTTTTAGAACATATTTTGCAAGTTAAATCCAACGGAGCGCGGTTGTGCACTTCTTCTAAATGCTTCACCCGTTTTTGACTTGTATTGAAGGGTTTGTTGCAAATGGAACACATGAATGGTAGTTTTTGATGTTTGTATCTTACGTGACTTTGTAATAACATTTTGGACCCACATATTTTTCCACATAAATCGCATTTGACTATACTCTTTTCTTTGTGTGACTGCGAATGGGCTCTTAAACGGTCGGCAAGTAAAAAACATCGGCCACACACATCACATACGTGGTCAGTACTGTGCTCATTCATGTGATTCGATAGTGTTTTGAAAAAGGTAAATTCTTCTTTGCACTGGCAGCATCTATACCTTCCTTCGCTCAAATCGTAACCCAAAATACAATCCGTGGGCTTTTTGCTGTCACTGTCAAAATTGAATTTGACATTATGCTCATCTGTCAAATGTTGAATTAAAATTTCTAGGTTGTCTATTTTCTTTTTGCAGATTCTGCAATTTATATCGCTGACGTCCGCTCTGATACGATCGTGTGGCCTATAAATGCTTTTTAAAATAAATTTATAGCTGATATTCTCGTGTAACTCACTGACATGTGTTTTTAACAGATCGAAGCCAGCAAATTGTTTGTTACAATAGAAGCAATTAAAGTATCCTACCCTAGATTTGAAGGGCACAATGGTGGAATGTTCTAGAATGAGGGCTACGTTCTGTCTAGGGTTGATACAGTTTATAGTTTTCTTGTCGACCTTATCTTGACATTTCCTAGTAGTCTTACTTAAGTTTTCTGAAAAAAAAAAAAATTTTTAATCCAGAATTTTACTAAAGTTTTTCAATCTCGTTGGCATGCTAAAAAACAAACGGGGTGAGCTAAATAAAACCGTTTAAAAACGGCGAACTCGGCGAGTCGGACTCGCACACAAAGAGTTCGGTAACACTACAATATTGAATACTACCTACATATTTTTTAAACACGTATCTTGTATGGTGTCCAATATTTTTCACTTTTTTTTTGTTTTTTTGTTAAAGCGGGTATAGTATTACACACTCTGTGAAAATTTCAAGTGTCTACCTATTACGATTCAAAAGATACAGCCCTGTGACAGACTGATGAACGGGCCGACAGCGGAGCCGTAGGCGGGATTTTATCGCGCACTGGATTTTCTACTCTCGCTGTTGAGCTGACCATTGAGAATTCAACTGAGCGCATCCGTCAAAAAAACTGTGGGACTTTCAACTTTCAGCGCTTAGCAGTGGGTTGAAAATCCAGTGCGCGAAAAAAAATCGCCGCGGCAAAAATACGCCCTTACGAACCTAGTAATAGGGCATCGTTGACATCCTTTGGACACGAAACTCTTATATTGGGGCCCAGAGTCTGGATTTATGCTCAATTAATTGCAATAGGCTCGCTATTATTATTTGAGCTTTACTTTTTTTTTATGACCTGGTAACTGGACCTTTAGGTCAATTTGAGCTTTACAATAAAACTGGAGGAATGAGGCATGTACTTCCCCCTCCTTACCCTTTTAGGGTAAACAGGCAAAAGTAAAGTTTAAATCATAGACAACTTACTTGTCTTTGTTTCTGTAATTTTCCTTTTTACCATGTTTCTTTTTGGAGGCTCTGCAACAAAGTGGTTCTTAAGTCATTTACCTTACATTTTTGAAAATTCCAATCTCCGCTAGGGGGGCCAGGAGTCCATAGCACAGGGTATCCTAGTTTGGATTCCTGACTCCCACAAGTCCTAGCATCTACAATATTTTTGTAACACCTCTTTTATACTGTAATTGTACTTTGTGGGATAAATAAATATATACAAATAAAAAATTCCGTGAGATGATATTTCATTGCTACATTACAAGTATCCCAAGAAAAGTTTGCGCTTCGGGAATCATCGCAGACGAACGCGCGATGATGAGGACTAATATAGAGCTTTAGCTTGGCTTTATAGCTTTTAAATTATGTTAAGAGCGTTTACGCCGTACGGCATTTCATACAACTTACAAGCCCTTATTTTTCGAAATGAATGAACCGATTTTAATGAAACTTCATACGCATAAGCAGGATACAAAGGTCTAAAAAGTTAGTAGAGAACATTTTCGAAAAATAGTGTTACAGCCAAATTAGACCGATTTTAAATTTTCCATAGAAACAGAGATTTCCAGTTATCTTTTTTAAATAAGACATTTCGAAAATGTTCTCTACTAACTTTTTAGACCTTGTATCCTGCTTATGCGTATGAAGTTTCATTAAAATCGGTTCATTCATTTCGAAAAATAAGGGCTTGAAAGTTTGTATGAAATGCCGTACGGCGTAAACGCTCTTAATATAATACTATGTTTTAAAAGAAACATGTTTGTGTGACTTACCACTATTATTTGTTTTTTTATCATCTTCATCATTAAATACATTATCAGCCTGGTTATCAAAGTATTCTTCACGTTCTATTTTCATAACTATTCCTGTCTCTGGAAATTAAAAAAAAACTATTAAGTCGAAACGGTGAAGGAAAATGTCTTATTGCAAAATAGTTGGACAAACGTCATCAATTTCAAGTTGATAGCATTAGTAGTTCTTGAGATATCAAGCTGTGACAGACAGACAGACTGAGTCGCACCATAACGGTTCCTTAGTACCATTTTGGTACGGAACCCTAAAAACACGTGGATATTAAAAAAGCGCACATTGGTTGACTAAATTTTACAGGGTGTCAGGGACATCGACGCGACCTGCCTGTTACCATGGATTCCGAACGTGCATGCTTTGAAGGCGCTTCGAAAAGCTAGGGTGTTTAGAATCATGTTCTGAATTCATGACTTCTGGCTGCAACTGAGAAATTCCAGATGGAAATACCCAATAACACTGCACGACCTGAGAGTCGAATCCAGCGGTGCTATTCTGTAAAAATCTCACCGTGAAAACTTAGGTGAAGTGAGCGTGGAGTGAGCTGTCAATAGTGCCAATTCCTAGCAAAAATAAACTCACTCCACCTAAGTTTTCACGGTGAGATTTTTACGGAATCGACCGGCTGGACCTCAGGCTCAGCAGTAACACTTGCGACCACTAGGCGAACGAGGCAGTCAGGCGAGGATTAATTCGATACTAATCTCCATTCGCAATTTATTTGCCAAAAATTTAAACAAATATGAGTTTAAGGAATAATAACTTTAAATCATACACAATAAAGTTCAGTTTACGCTACAACTTCAAACATCTTTATAACTTCTTCAATAGTGCTAGACACTCGGAAATCAACTTAATAACCATTAAAATAAAGTTGATTTTAAGTTTGAATTGGAAACTCACCGAATTCTTCTTTTTTATGAAGTTCTATTTCTAAAAACTCTTCCTTTAATGGTCGCATTCCGTCTGAAAATATACAGGGTTAAGTTAAATTAGCGTAACTCCGCAGACGTGACGATATCTAAAATAAAAAAGAAATTAATTTGATGTTTTTTTTTTCAGGGTCTTCAACCGACAGTGGCGCCGATTCCCTTCTTCACAAACTAAACTAAACTTAAGTTCAGTGCATCTTTTTTCTTTCTATTTAATTAAGAAAGGACAGAAGATAAATTTTAGTTTAGTCCTGTCAAATTAATCAGCGCCTGACACTTATACTCCATACAATTTTAGACGTGGTTAAATACTTGCCTACTAAAATTACGTCAATTTACGTCAGGCGCTGATTAATTTGACAGGACTAAACTAAAATGTATCTTCTGTGCCTTTTCTTAATGAGATAAAAAGAAAAAGATGCAATGATTTAGTTTAGTTTGTGAACAAGGGAATCGGCACCAATGAATAGTTACTTTAAATATCAGTTTGATTTTTTGTGAAAATTCACGGACGTGATGATTATAGACTATCGAGTGATGATGTCCTTTATACTGTCGTAAAGCTAGATCTTACCGTCGAGTTGTAATCTTAAGGTAGATTGGCACTGCATTACTTTCTGCTTGAATTGCACCGCATTCCTGATCCGTGTGATGCAAACTTCACATATTTGATCCTTCGTCACATCCTTTGGCTCCCACTAGAAATTAAGTTATTACAATCTACATAGGCTTTTTCCAACTATGTTGGGCTCAACTTCCAGTGAAAATATGTACAGTACCCGGCGATAAATATTGCACATCGACCTTTATCTTTTTTTTTCATTTTTTACAAAGAATAAAAATAATTATCAAAAGCAAATCATAATTGTTTTAACAGCTCCTAATAGATACCGGACTGTTTGTATTTCGTGCGACAGAGATAACGCTCTACGAAGCCGAAATTAGCCGATTGTCTCTTTCCAAAGGTCGATGTACAATATTTATTGCCGGGTACTGTACTGCATGGGATGAGTGATGCCATTATGTATGACACATCATCATCTGCCTAGCCTCTTCCCAACTATGTTGGGCTCGGCTTTCAGTGTAAGCGGATGCAGCTGAATACCAGTATTTTACATGGAACGACTGCCTATCTGACCTCCACAACCCAGTCATTGGTAACACGATATCCCTTGGGCTTCTGACTACCCGTAACTTCTGTCAAAGATCTTCAATGAGGGTTTTCGTGAAAATTTACGACACCAGTTGGCACCACTGTGACAAGAGGTCTTCCAATATAAAATATATGATGACGTTCATCATTCGATTCATTCATTCGTTCATCATTCAGTCATGACTAAAGAAAATATAGGCTCTTTGACAGATGCCTGGACCTGACGTGTCAGTGCTGCCACCTAGCGAACGTCATTTGAGAAAACCCTCATTGACAGCCGGGACCAAAGACACGGAGGGATCTTGGTAGGTATGTAATGATTGATCACCCATCTACAGACCCGACCGCGGGTCAAACCCTCGATCGTGCGACTGTTATTGTTCAGCCACGAGCCTTCCAAAAGAACTTATTAAGGCTAAGGCGAATAGAAACGCCATGAATGTACAGACGCCAGTACATCAAGCTACCCGAACCTGTCAAATTATCCCAATCAACTTTGAACCTAATGCTTTAGCGATAAAGTTGAAAATCACCAATAATGTCCGCTATGTCCACCAACTATGTCCGCCTAGGGCGTTTCCGCTCACATCTGTTTATAATATTTATAATGGCGAAATGTCCATCCTCATCCTTCACCAGTAACTCACGGATAAATTGAAGCACTCCTTCAGCATGTCTCCGTACACTTCGATCCTGCCCATCCAGGCATACTCCCTCCACAAGCTCTTACGACACACCAGTTCCAGGCAGCAGCAACACAGTTGGTATCTTTCCATTGTAGAGTGCAAGTTGTCTACCCTAAAATTAAGTTTTTCAAAATGATAGTGAGAAGGTTATCTCCCACAGGCGCGTTTTTATCGTTCGATAATAATATAGGAAGCGTGATTGCGATTCCTTGCCAAACGATTTTATCGTCCGATATTTCAAACATGTGCAGATAACCAACAGTACAGCCTCTCAGCTTGCAATACACATTACTACGTTATTAACGCAGGTGTGTATAAGATCGTATGTGTCCTAATACAAAATGTTCAAAGAACTCATATTGGAATATCGCAGGACGTAGGAATGAAAACGTTGTACTTTTATTGCGTCCTTGTTATCGCAGCAGTGTGTAACTTCGCAGCCATCCTAATACAAAATGTACTGAAAACAGATATCGCAATATCGCATCCGATATTATCGACCGATAATAATGAGCAGGGGGTAGAGCTTCTAGGGTTAAGGGAGGACACCAAAGGAAAGGCCGTTTTAAGGATTTCAATAATATGTTTATTATCCTTTTATTTATATATTGGAAGGCGTGTTTTACACTTTTATATTACGTGAAACGTGTAATCCTACACAAGGCTAAAATAATACAGCGGGATTGTCCGAAAGGGTTACCGCTGGCCCGGAACATAAAGGGCTAAGGAAGGAACACGGGTGGGTTTTAGTCAGTAAGAGTCTGACACTCCCTTCCGCTCCACCCAGAGCGGGAGGGGTTATTTGATGATTTCCCATCCTGGAGAAAACAAAAAAAGCTAAAAGAATAGTACAGTCACTATGAGAAAGTAAGGATTTCAGTCAAGAGAGCCGTGGTGGCCGAGTAGTAACGACGCCGACTTACGAATTGTACGTCGTAGGTTCGAATCCAAATAGGCGCTTTACTTTATGTAGATTATTGTCACCACTGCTCCCAAAACGGTGAAGGAAAATATTGTGAGGAAACCGGCATGTTGTAGAAGACCGAGACTTGTGACAACTACCAACCCGCACTGGCCCCACTCCAACTCAGAGAGGAGGCCTGTGTCCCAGCAGTGGGAATGGTAATGCCAACTTCAACTTTCTGACTAACTGACAGACTATTTAATTTTGACAATTCAAAATTGTCTGTACAAGGTTTAATTGAAATGAGTTTGGCAGGCTCGGATAGTAACGAAATATATTTATGAGTTAGAATGAGAAAGACAATAGTATTGAAGTAGGATTAATTTGTTTATACTATACTCCAACAGATAGATTACTTGGTATGAACCAAGTATACTCCGTATTCTTCACGTTATCCATAAACTTTGTCAAACGCTTCTGTAGCTTTTATAAATGAAATCTAACGAAGGAAAAGGCTTCATTACAAAGATACATACATATTTGTAATTTCTTGTAAGGTCTTAACTTATTTTTGACAAGTTTCAGCCCGCCAAATCTTATGAACGAAAATACGTTGTTGCCAATTCGGATAAAGAGGCATGCATATCGGGTGATAAGAATTAACTATTGTGTCTCTAATGAAAAATGTTTATTTCCATAATCTGAAGATCTGGTCGAAGGTTATGCATATCGTCCGGACGGAACATGTTGTATATCAAGAAACTAACATTATTGCAATACTGCATGGGTGCCTTGTCTACTAGAAGCCTTGCATGTAAATGATCAACAGTTTTCATGATTATATTTATTGTTGTTTCTAATGTATTTTTTCTTATGAACACTTACTGGTTCATACAACATTAGTCAGGTTAAACCACAGATATAGATACACCTAGATAACTCCATAACAACAGATGGTCACGGGCAACAGACTGTAGACAGTCAAAATTGGCATTACCAATGATACACCCGCGATTAACCAAAAAACTTCTCAGCCTGAGTAGAAATAACCTTAGAATAATAATAGGCACAATTACGGGCCATAACCTCCTTAACAAACATCTTTTCAACATAGGCGCCACGGACAGCCCCCTCTGCAGGGGCTGCCTTGATGCCGAGGAATCAGCCGCCCACGTCATCCTGGATTGCGAGGCCGTGGCTTCTCAACGTGCAGAAATCCTCGGAACAATGAGGTCGCTCCGCGAAGCCTGTGAAGCTCCCAGGAAGTTTCTGTGCTTTTGGGCGGAGCTAGGCTGGCTCGGTTAGCCAGAATCCCCACGCACAATGGACCGAATGGGAGTCTAAGTGTGGAAAAGGGAGTCCCATCATCATCATCATCATCATCATACACCTAGATAACGCAAGAGCAACTACCATGCGTGCCAAATATCGCACCAGCTTATGCACAAAAATCGTAAGCTGCCACTTTGCCGCTCAGTTCTGCCTGTGTGTACTGCTGGCTGGGTGAGCTTGAGCGATGGCATTAGGCCCTGGAGGTAGGGCGAAACGGGTGCCGCACTTGACGGTGTCTTTGAACCGATTTGATTTTCCCATCACTAAATAGTGCTTAGCAAAATGGCACACTTGGTTTTCATACAGATCATGATTGCATTATATGGGTGTATCTATATCTGTGGGTTAAACCATTTACAGGCACTTTTGAATTGCCAAGTCAGTCAGTCAGAAGGTTTCATTCTTTAAGAAGAATGAGCAGCCTGAGCAGGGTACCGAGTTCTTTAGCACTGATCTGAGATCACAGGTTCAAATTAATGGGGCTGCAAAGTGGTGGTTCAAATTAATGGGGCTCCAGGAGGTGCTCAAGTCTCCCGTGAGGCCCCAATGACTGCGTGGCCGGCGAGGGGACGCCGCTTCACCCCGTCGAGTTACACCAATAAATAGAATTTAGAAACATTAAAAAACCACATATTTAAGGTTTTTTTAGATAGATTGATACAATAAGATGCTTATACAATATGTAACACTAATTAAATTGGGTCCCAAATTAAATGACCTAACAAATACAAAAACGTTTTTCACGAAACAACATCAAATAAATACAAAAATTTATATGTTTTTCGTCATCGTCCGTGGCTATTGAAGATGACGATACGGTTAGAACTAGAAACTAATGGGTAGTGATAATTTAGGGTACCAAAAAACTTACATTTTCGCTTTACATAGGCAAAGTTCTTAGTTACAGCTTTACTCCATTCAATTCCTCAAATTACAATCGTTAAATCAGCACGAGGTAGCCCAGCGCAAGAATAGGATAGATAGCAAAGTATATTTGTGAGAAAACAACTTGGTACACAAAAATAATTAATAAAACAGTGCGATGAAGAAATCAGAAAACATTTTGATTTCAGGTACTCTGTGATTAGAATGTCAATATTGACATGTCAATCCAATCATTTTTTTTTTTATTTAATAGTTTTATGGCCTGGTTGCTAAGACCTTTTAGCCATTCAATCCAATCGAATAATAGTGTCCATAGACTACATATACTTTTCCTTAAGGCGAAAGCGCCAGGGTAGCCCGCGAAATTCATTTTTATTTAGGTTTTTTGGAATTTGCCGGTCAGTATTAAGTTGTACGTTGATTAATATATGAATCGCGGCCGTAAAAAATATGTGTTTACAGAATTATAATCATTAAAGTCATTAACACAACTCTCTAAGACAACGTAAGTCCCAAGAATAACTGTTTCATGAAATCATCATTCTTTGGACTTTGAAAAATTGAAAAATTAAAAAAGAAAATTTGAATTTCGCGGGCTACCTTAGCGCTTCCCCTTAAACATAACTGGTTAAGGTGCGGTATTACCTCAATATTCACAAAAATTGGTTTCTTGGATAGTCGAGTATGACGTAACGCAATGAAAATATCCGACGCAAAAAATACAGTAGACAGAGAAAGGATTAAAGAAAAATTTTAACCGAATAGAAAATTAAAAAATAGTTTGGTATTCCCAATAAAAAATTTGGAAGTTGCTTCACAAAAATAAACTTTGGCGTCGAATATCTCTGAATTTTCAGCGATAACAACATTCTTTTTTTAAGTATTTAATAGAATATGTATTTCTTTAAAACTTTAACCAGACAATTATTTAATTTAATATGTATATTCTGAATAATCTAAAGAAAACCCGTAAAATAAATGCCCATTCGCAGCTTACTAACATCGTCAACACAAAATTATTTTCAATTTTCAACCTTATCTAGCGCTCTGTAATGGTGACAATAGATTACGCGGTCATACTTTAGTCGTCGGGCAGCGCCAGTCGACATGCACGGTCGCTACCGGACGCTCTGTATTGCAATTTGATATTCGTAGTTTACGAGTGATTTATTGATAAAAGACTGAAAATATTGTGTGAAGAGAACTAAAGTTCTGTAGCGGACTACTAAGGCGACACTCTGACCCTAATTTTGGCTGTATTTAAAGTGATTACGAAATTTATAGGCACCTATTGAATATCCGTGTAAATAATGGGCAATAAAAATAAAATGTTGCGAAAGTCATTTACAAGAAAAAGGCGAATAACTAGAAAAAATGATGGAATGTTTGGGTAAGTACAGGACTGTGGCAGGGATGATTACGGTATTGTATTACTCTTTGAAATTTATATTTATTTTATTTTATTTACGAAACCATAAAAATACGAAATATACGAAACGGTATAAATTTGATAGTTTCTACAAATGTTTGCTAAATTCAAAAACAAATAGGTGCACTCTATTCTCATAACAATAGAATACATATTTGAATACGCCTAGTGCAAGTATCCTTGGTCGAAGCAATCATCGTCGCGTCGCGCGTCGCCCTCCCCGCCCCAGCGCGAAAGGCGAAAGCCGCATCACTACATCACTACATAGTATAAAACAAAGTCGCTTTTTCTGTCCCTATGTCCCTTTGTATGCTTAAATCTTTGAAACTACGCAACGGATTTTGATGCGGTTTTTTTAAATCGATAGAGTGATTCAAGAGGAAGGTTTATATGTATAATAACATCCATTAAATAGTAGAGAAGTACTGTTATTTTTGAGGTTTCTAATATGATGTCGTAAATAATTACATTTTTTCCGCTTACATTGCAAACGCAGGCTGAACCCTACGAGTTTTATCAAAATAATGTATGTACTAAGTATTGTACACATTGAAAAGGTCTACAGAAAAGTCCGTGATGGTATATGTCTATCTCTTATGGATAACCCACAATAACTTTTTTTGTCATTTACTTTTTACGACAAATAATGGCTAATTTTCGAAGCGATTTTAACCAATACAGCATTAATCCTTAACCAATTAAATACCTTGAATACATTGTTCATTTAATATAGATCTATATGGCCCTTTACACCGTATGATTTAAGTGAAAATTTTCGAAGATATTACAGATTTAAAAATTGCGGGACGTAGCGTTTGCGGCGTTACCGGCCGGCCGCCCGGTGCGGCAAGAGCGTGCCTATAAAAAAGCCGGAGCGGGCCGCTATGTTTTTATATACAACGTTCACAGTTTTTCTGTAGTGTATTTAGTATCAGCATTGCACCCGTGCGAAGCCGGGGCGGGTCGCTAGTAGTATAATGTAACCAAAACAAACTTGCAGATAGATAGATCAGAGTGGATTTATAAGTAATAAATATAAACATTGATTTATTTGTAAGTTTATTTTTATAATAATTATTGAGTTATTTAGTAGTACCTAACTTAGTTTCAATTATTACTTATTGTAATACATATTATTTTTCTTTTTTAGATCAATGAAACGAAAAGTTTGTGATACTAATGTTGGTCAACCCAGTACTTCAGTTGAATCTATGCTAGAGTAAGTATTCTTTTCTGTTTAGTTCCTATAAATATTTTCTCAGTGGATCGCTAAAGCTGTTGTTCCTTATCGGTATCTTATATGTTATATGTTAAATATGTGCCGATCCCTTTGAAGAATACAGGAATTTTTGTGCAAAAGAATTATACTTTTTATATGTGGGTCTATTTAGCGCCAGCAGCCACCACCCGGATTATTTACTTCGTGGCTACCATTTCTGCCTACTACCATTTACAAGGAGATCAATCGTGTTTATGTTTGTTAAAAACAAAAGTTTAAAAAAAATAAAAGTTGTCATATTAAAAAACTAGCAGCGCCCCGCGGTATCACCCGCGTACAGTGCGTGCCACGTAAGAAGAGACTTGACCCCGCCTCCCCCACTCCGCCGCCCCTATGACGTCCGGTCCCGTCCCGCACTCAGACCTCATACCGCTAAAGATACCTAAAATCGTGTTCTGCGCATGTCAGACCACGTGGTGTGTCAAGTCTCTTCTTACGTGGCACGCACTGTATGTGTCGATCCCGTGCGAATATCGGGATAAAATTATCCTTTGGCCTTTCCCGGGACTCAAACTATCTCTATACTAAAGATTGCAACGATTAAAATGTATGTGTGACCGCCATTCGACAATCAACCTAAGCTCTGATTGTTCATTTATTATATTATAATGACAGCTGCAATCGAACTTTTTAACATGTCATTATTAGAAAATATAAATCCATGTTCGTGACCATTTTTACCGATGGGATATCTCATCGGGAACACGCACTATAATAAATTGTGTAATGTCACATCATAACACAATCGGAATCATTTTAAAGGATAATGCATTGAAATATACATAGTAATATAATATATTAGCTGGCGAAACTCCGCAGACGTGATGGGTATCAAACTCAAACTCAAAGCATTTATTTCAATTAAACCAAATATACAATATACAAATTTTGAATTTTATTTGTAGTTCTTGAACGTTTGATTTAACTATAATAATATAATAATTTAACATAATTTGTTTAAAAATACACATGAACAAGTTTTCATAGCAATAAACTGTAAGTAATCAGATTAATGTTAATAAATTATAATCGATTACTGCATAACAATTAAAATATTTGTGAACATATTTCAACAGTAAAGTTCATAAATAATGAAAAATATAACAAAATAAATTCATAATAAAATTGAAATTACACGTAACAAAGTTTCCGCCCACTAAACTCCATCCTAAAAAAACTTCAGTTACGGAAGATCAAGATCGTTTAGTCGCCATATTCACAGTATCATAGTGCGAGCGAGAAGCATGAAAGTATCGCTCGCGTAGTTTGCCGCGCGGTGCGTAAAATACCTAAATTTGCGTAACGCCGAATTGTAAAAGGGCTCTATGGATTAGCAAATCCTTCAAAATGATTCAGATTGATAGTGTGACCCAATTACGGTGGTTTAGTGATTTTAGTGTTTAGTTAGCGCATAACGTATCTTCCCCATTAAGTTTACTACGATAGATAGGTAGGTAATTATATTATGAGCACTTCTCGGTCATAATCATCTTCCTACCCTTGGGCCTTTGGGGTCGACGCATCACGTATTTTTCTACCATTTATACACTGTCAACCGTCAAGTTATCATTCACTCTCTTCTCTTTGTTATCATTCCTCACACGGACTTGCTCTCCTCCACCCCTCGACATTTTATATTCATGGATAGATTAACTCGAAGAAAGCACCATCTATTGCATTTTATTGTAACTAAAATGTTTTAAAGCGTCGCTAACAGATTTCGCTACTGTCAATAGCGAAACTTAAAAATAGAATGAAAATGCGATGAACAGTTTGCAGTTTGTTGTTGAGCAACGGTTGTTTTTCTTGTTTTCTCTTATCTTCGGGCAAAATGTCAAGTGATTCTGATGTGGAAGACTTACTGCTTTTGTACGCATTGTCATTTTCACAGAGAAACCGAGTATATACACCTAACGATGATACATATACCCTTGGACTCCTAAATCGAGCCACCGTACAAATTCTATGTGAGGTATCTGAAACATCAAAATCATGATGAGTCAAATAAAGTTTATAAGCAGTTTTGATGCCATACTGGCCATCATTTTGGTGTCGTCATTGTTCCGAATTTCTTCTATGCAAAGCAAAGTGCAGAGGGTGGCGCCATTTAGGAGTCTGGCAGTGTTTTTATAAATACCTAGCCTAATAATTATGTTTACCTACCTAGCCTAATTAATAATATTAATATTTACCTACGATCTTGAAAAAAAAGTCGCGCCATGCGTGTTGTTGTATTGGTTGAACAACGCGTTGCCAGTTCGCTACCTAAAGCGTGAACTAGGTTTGCCAACCATACTATTAATACTATAATATAATTATAGTATTGTACAGTATTTCGGGTCTGCGTACTGTATGTTAACTAACAGAGGGCGTTCCCGTTAACCCGCAATAATATAGCATCCATACATGCTAAAAAAAATATTACCATTCGAAAATAAAATGTTTTTATTTTTTTATATTAAAATATTCACTAAAAATGGTAAATAATTGATACGTTAAAGAAACACTGTACACGCGTACTTGAAGGACAGCAATGTCGGAATTTATTTATGAATGACGGGCCGCGTGTGCGGCGATCTAATTGATGCGCCTAGCCCCACCCCTGCCCCCGAATGTCCACCTAATTTTATTCGGAACTAATCTCACGCGCTGATCGGACGTGCATTATTTTCGCATTGCAACATCTTACGTCATTCTTGAGTGAGAAATGCCGCGTTATCAGTACAGTTCTCAGGAGTATGTGAACATGGTGCTCATTTATGCTGAGTGTGACTATGATGGTGCACGTGCTCTGAGGATGTATGCTGAGAGGTACCCCAATGCACATCACCCGCGGAATTCTCGTGTTATTGTGAGAGCCCTAGTGCGTATTCGTAACAATGAACCGATAGTGTCGTTTCGTTGTGGCGTTCGCCCCCGACCCGTGATCTCTGTGCGACAGGAAGAGAACGTGCTAAGGCATTTTGAGGAGGAGCCCGGTTCAAGCACTAGAAGATCCGGCCGCCTGTTAAACATGAGTCACGTCGCAGTGTTTAACATTTTAAAGAAGAACAACCAGCATCCGTACGTATTCTCTATTTTAATTTTAATGTTATTGAAACGCGGCTTAGATAGGTAGGTGGGCATTTTCATTTCTAAGTGCCACCCGTTCTTAATATTGAGTGTAACAATAAATTGTGATTTTCTTATTATTTTATTTTTTATAATAATAAAACAACTATCAAGTTATCTAAAAAGATGTTATGTTATATTAAAATCCTGCAATTTCAGACTAAAAGCATATGAAACGTTAACTTGAGTCATAAAATAATATCCATTTCGTTACCAAATTGAAATGTGAAAAAGGAAATTAAAAGACATTTGTTTGTTGTCTTACTTATTTTTATCCGATTAAACAAATAACATTCTTCTAAAAATCAATTTAATTTGGCATGTTAGGCTTAAAATAATATTACAAAAAAGATTTGCAACCAATTTCGTTACCATTGTGTGTGAAACCAACATTCATTTTCTTATTTTTTATTAAAATAATTCAAATAGCAAAAATCTAAAATATGCATACAAAAGAAAATCTTGCGTACTTTCGCATAAGTACCAAATTATAAATTACAGAACGTTTGGGAAATTATTTTAAAATTAAAATTATTATATGTGTGGTTTCGAGGACAGTAACGAAACCGAAACATAAGGCAGTGTCTACAAAGTCCTTAAAGATTATCAAAAATTGAATTTGTTCTTAAATTACAATAAATTTTAAACATTACCTTATTATTTTAATGAGATAATCGATAATTTTTTTATTAATTATTAAAGAATTATATTAATTAATAAATGAATTATTAAAATTAAGAACACACACGAACATTCGCGCAAGCTCCCTGCGCCGGCGCCGCCTCAACGAAACAGCAGGCGCAGGCATACATTTTCACCGCGCCGTAGAAAGAGAGGTGTGGATACTTCCTTTCCTACGCCGCGCCGCGCCGGCTGTCTACTCTCCATCTGTCTTACGAATTTTCGATCAGGATCACGTGTCCTGACGCGAGTTTAACATTTTCTACCCATTACAAAAAAAGTGTACAACGTCGCTAAAGAAGTTTTCACTTCAAAAAATATTTAGTTATAACCACAGCTTTATGATTCGGTTTCGTTACTTTTGATGTTCGGCTTGTACGTTACTATAAGCAAAGTAACGAAACCGAAATGATGGACAACTACTTTCATAAATAAAATTATTTCTTGTAATTTAACTAATTCTTAGATAGTATGTATTTCTTTGCAAATCACTTCATAATCTAATTAAGAAAATATTAAAACGATCTGTTAGCTACAAGTTTAGATTTATAAAGGTAAAATTGTAGTAACTAACCCGGACATGTTTTAGCACACACTCTTGTCACACGGCTGATGCAACCTCACTGACGCTGTCTGGACGAAATGGCCGACACTCTAACACAGATTCGACATTATACGAACAATGTTGCATTTAAAAAATATTTCGATACCACTCGGAAAATTTGGAAAGGCAAAAACACGGTAACTAAACGGACACTGTCGGAATGCCGATAAAATGGGTGTTTCAATTTATTTAAAAAAAAGTATAAATTACTTAAAAAGCAGATTTTTTATTTGCATAATTGTTAGTTTATATTGTATGCTTCTAATTAAGTGAAAAAACATTACCCCAAGTGGAATAAAAATGTTGAAAAAAAATACAAGTTTAGTCAATAGTTGGTCGTGGACAGTGAAATATAGGGGGTAATTTCGAAAAGTAATCTATTTTATTATTATTTTCTTGACTAAGTGTTAAAATATTATGTTACTATCTTAAGCTAAGGATGTAGCGGTATCCTCAGGATTAAAATCATTTTGATAATTATCCTACCGAAATCATATAATAATTAATTTAATACGAGGGACAGTCAAAATGCGGGGGTGGTCTTTAAAAATGAAAATGCCCAGGTACATGAATTTATGTTTTTTTAATTTACTATGTTTGTGAATAGGTCCTTCCAAGCCCAAGGTGCCTTAGTGACGCGTTCCTTTGTCACCGGCTGACATTTGAGACGGGTTGTTAAATGTTATTGCTAAAACTAAACATACTTACATAAATGTTTAATTTTACTGATAACAACCCGACGACGTGTGTTGTGTTGCACTGTCTTTGTTATTTAGTATTGAAGAAATATATAAGTACCTAGTACGCACAAAAACTATATTTTCAACATTTAAAAAATTTATAAACGTGCCTTTATATTAAGGCTAGGTGGCCCCAAATTTAAGTTTTTTAAAACAATCTAAGACAAAGAATATAGGGTTTTAAATAAAAAAAAAATATCTGTATTAGTTAAGGATCTTGTCTAGTCAAAATCGCATTCAGTTGCAAGACCTGATGAACTTCACACGATAGAAAAAAATCGCAAAGTTACCCCTTTTTAGAACGTTTTTTCAATATTATGACTATATTACTGACTTTGTACATTTAATTTTTGTACTATATTAAAGAAACTAATTAGTTATAGACAAATTCGCAGAGTTTGACTTGATAAAGCGCCCGCGGCGGCTCCTACGGGGGGGGCCGTTCAGTCGCGTGCTGGCGCTTATGGACGACGGACCTGTGTCAGTTTTTTCCGCGACAACTTCGCGAAACTTATCATCTGTTTTTGAGAGTTTGTTAGTTATAATGGGCAATAAACAACGCAGGCGAAAAAAGTCGTGTAAAGCAATAAAAGAAACAAATAGAAAGAATGCACTCCAAAGATATGTGAAGAAGTAAGTACCTACCTAAATGTTTTATTTGTATTGTAATTTGGTCTCAAAATTAAATTTTAGTTTACTTCAGTCTCTGATTGGTAAATGTCTAAAACTTACGATCATCGTATATATATCTGTTGACTGATGCGGTAGCGTGTTTAGTCGAAAAGGAGAAAGAGTCGTCCTCCCACCACATAGATTTCCTTTTTCAACCTATGTTCCCCACCACTCGTAATGTAACTACAAAACGGTTTTCGTATTTTTTCCTTTACTTGTGCTACATGACCTTGCTTCTTGCCAAATTTCATGATTCTAGGTCAACGAGAAAAATATCCTATAAATATTGATTCCCTTGAGAGTGTCGAAATATACATTTTTTGCAGCATAAACGGCCGTATCTTTTTTTTATGTTAACTCAGAAGTTTAATTTTTTCACAGCTTCAAGGGACTGTAGACCTGAGAATATGGTTTTAATTTCAACTCGATACCTCCACGCGTTCCTGAGATAAAGGGTCTAGACAGACAGACAGACGGACAACAAAGTGGTCCTATAAAGGTTTCGTTTTTTTTTTCTTTTTGAGTTACGGAACTCTAAAAATGAGCTTTGATAATTAGCTTAAGACACTTCTATTTTAGACAAAAATTGCAAAAAAATATGTTTTTATAAAAATGAACATGGGCTGATTTTACCAACGCCAAATAATTTTATCGGAGGAATAATTTTGAATTTTTGACAATGAGGGTTTTCGTGAAAATTTACGACACCAGTTGGCACCACTGTGACAAGAGGTCTTCCAATATAAAATATATGATGACGTTCATCATTCTATTCATTCATTCGTTCATCATTCAGTCATGACTAAAGAAAATATAGGCTCTTTGACAGATGCCTGGACCTGACGTGTCAGTGCTGCCACCTAGCGAACGTCACTTCAGAAAACCCTCATTCTTCCATACAATAACTGTCAGACGTCCATTTTATTCCGCGCATAAAAATTATCTCTCGATTGAGCCCTAAGAAATATATCTCTGTTTATATTTTGCTTTTTCCCTAGAATACTATATTTTTTGGAAGTGTACTATATTATTTTAGCTTAGTTTAAAAAATACTATAATTCGTTAAGGCCAGGTATTCCTGGTTTTGCCTGTTTTAGAATTCACTTTTGATAGGCAAATTATAACATTTTGAATCTGAAATAAATATCATTTAGGATGCATTCTTTCTCTTTACCATGTACCCGTTCAATACACGATGCAATACAATTTTCTCGATAGAAAAAAATACTGAAGTAACTTCGATTTGCAGTTTTTTTACAAGGAAATTTCATTTTAAACGAGTACTAATAATACTCCATATTTTATAAATAATATCAATTTATAGGTACTTAATTCATTTTGGAATCTATTCTACCCGATCGTTTTTTTTTTCATTAAATTTATTCTATTTGTTTATCGATTATTTCAAGTTTTTCGATTAACGCGTCGTCGCGTCGCTTGCCAGTGTCCCGCGGGACGTTACCGAGGAGAGATCTATGCCAAATATTTGCGCACGCGCTTCGCTTCTGTTCCGTAAATAATATTAATTCGAAGTAAAATCAATTGTAAATACCATAGTTTAGATTTTGTTTGTTTATTTCTTCTTGTGTAAATAATTTGTATTTTATTGTATAATAGTTATTAAGACAATTTATATTTGTGATTTGGTGAAAATGGCAAATAAAAGAAATAAAATTAGGACTAAATCACGGTTGAAGGCAAAAAAAATCGCGAAAGAAATATGGTAAGTTATAATTTTTATTAATTTATTCCTATTGACCCTGGCTGTTACAGTTTTACAAAATTTATTATTTCTCTACAGTAGGTAGCGAAATGCCTTTGATGTCGGGTGACACCGCCCGCACAAAATAGATCGGTACAGAAGTCAATCTCATTTATGTGCTTCACTTTTCATACCTACGTCTTTGAGATATCGTGTTCGTGACTTCTGTTTCTGTCTCCTTTGTGTCGCCCGTATACTTATACTTAGGTACTTATATTAATCTCTAATTTTTTGTAATACTATAACTTATTTTATTGTTTCAGTTCTAAAATGAATCGAAATAAAAATGGCTTATTTGTTGGAAAAAACAGCAGTGAAGAACAGTAAGTATTTTCTTTCTTTTTTGATCAATTCGATATTTTTTTATGTATGTTCGGGCATAACTCCCTCATATAGACGGATTTACAAAATTTTTATTTTGTTCGAACGAAGTTTATTCCGAAATGGTCCTATTTAAATTCCGTAAAGATCTGATGAGGAGTTTCGGAGACAGACAACGAAACTCTTCAATAAATGCCAGCAAATCAACCGCGTTTGCCACGGAACAGATAATAAAACATAATAAACCTTATTATCTGTTCCGTGGCGTTTGCTCCTATAGCCTAAGTAAAAAAAAAATCCGTTTATTTACGATGGAGTTATGCCCGAACATACGTAAAAAAAATAGAAACATCCGAATTGAGAACCTCCTCCTTTTTAGAAGTCTGTTAAAAATATAATATTTACAATCACAAAACTAGAAAGAAACTAAAGTGGGATGATGAAATTAAAATACTGTAGGCGAGCAGCCCTATATTACAAGAATAGGGCCGATTCACAATACTGTTGGATGTTGTTATGTTACCTTGACAGGGGTCAGCGAGTTCATTCGAACTGCGCGTTCGCGGGATTTGTCACGCGAGGACGGAGACGGAGGTAACGCTAAATGCCTACTACGCTCGAAGATCCTGGCCGTAAAGAAATGTTGGCGACCTTGCCGTGAACTGACTGACTAAAGCATGCGCGCGCGGCCGGTGAAAATGTTATGTTAGTTATTGCGACTATCGCGAACTGGCAACGCCGCACGATCTCTGCGAAATGTGCCGTGAATCCGTGAGCATTCTTATCATGTGACTCAGTCAAAGCGACTGTTTCTACTGAACTGAGTGATTGCTAGTAGTTGCTAGCTTGCTAGTTGACTTTAGTCGCGCACGGAACATTGTTGATCACATAGCTCAATAATTTCAGTTTATTTTCGTAATAAATGTACACATAACGCATTAAAATGGCTTCTTGTGCAGCTAAACACTGTTTTAATAATACTAGGAAGAAAAATAAGGCGGACGGGATTACTTACCACTCGTAAGTACAGGCAAAAATGTTAAATTTGTTGAAAATTATAATTATACTAGCTGTGCCCTGCGGTGTTACCCACGTGGCATGGTACTTCGCAGAGATAGCGCGGCGGCCGACCAGCGCCGGCCCCTCATGACCGGCCGCCATTCGGACTTATTTTAAAACTATGATAACATCGATATTCATTGAAATCAAATGATGTCAAGGGCAATAAAATTTTATTCAAAGTTAAATAAATACCTACTTGTGATAAATAACGTAGGTATTTATTTGGATAAGGATAATATCATGTTTATAAAAACACCTTCGCAAGTAATGCATTATTTTAGAGCAAATTTGATTAGGTAGGTACCATAAAAAAGGTTATAGTGAGTCAACCTTATAAGATAGACATTATGCTGTCGGGGACTTTTTTAGAACTTTTAAAGGGGAACAATTCCGTCATACATGATTTTTGCGTAACTTTAAAAGCTCCTTCAAACAGGCGCGACACGACACGCGAGTTCACGCGACACAAAGGCACCGCAAATCGCGCAACGAGCGGTGCCTTTGTGTCGCGCGCAATTATATCGCGTGTCGCGCCTGTTATAGGAGCCTTAACCGTTTACGCAGCGTACCGTACGCAACGGAAGCTCTCAAATGGAATATTTTTTCCCGTTTTGCAACATTTTTCATTGATGCTAAAAAAAAGTATAGACGGATTTGCAAAAAATCTCTCATTATTTAACCGACTTCTAAAAATGAGGAGGTTCTCAATTCAGATGTTTATACACCGTGTTCCGGACGATTACATAAACTTCGACCAGATGTTCAGACCATGGAAATAAGCATTTTTCAATATGGTGTGTCCATATAATTAATTCTTATTTCTTATTTTTTGTTAATTTGAAAAAACCTTGACGTAAATCACCCGATATGCATGCCTCTTTATCCAAATTGGCAACGACGTATTTTCATTCGTAAGACTTGGCGGGCTGAAACTTGTTGGAAATTTTGGCGCCAATGATCTCAATTTTTCTCAGTATATAACAAAACGGATCAAAATATAAGTTGGTGACCTGAAAGTTCATGATAAAAAACCTTATTTTGTTAGTTTTCAATACATGATTAGGTAACTTTTTTAACAGTGAAAAATATATCAAACCTCTTTTTAAAAAGAGAGATTCACATCTTTTTGGCAAACGGGACCGATTTAAGCCTCTTAACTTTCTATGTAGATGAGTCTATACATACTCTTTAAAATTCTAGAAGGAATTTCTCAAATTATCGTTTCTAACTAAATAAAATAAGCATTGCGCGAATTTATAAAATTAAAATGGGAAAAAAGAAAGAAAGATGTTCCAAAAGGAAAAGAAGAGCTTGTCTATTAGAAAAATGTGCAAATATGACGAAAAAGAGGTAAGTTTACATCATAGTATTTATTTTTGTTATTAACTGGCAGTTTGAGTGATTTATGTGGCCTACCCAGATGTCCTTTCTTTGGTATTGTTCGTCGAATCGGAGGGCTATCACAATTTTTTCTTGTTTAGAGCGTTTGACTCGAGTTTTGATTTGTGATTATGGTTTAACTAAAGTCACAATAGTAAAAAAAATACATGCCCGAGAAAGTTTAATTCCTTCTTTTGGGAGCGCATTCAATAAATATTTCAGTTTGTTTACATAAATCAGTAAAAAACTTGTTCCTGCAAAGGCTGTTTCATAAAAATTTACTTTCGGGCATCTCGCGATGCTCTGTTACATCGAAGATATAATAGTTTAATAATTTATAAAAATGCCCACGGTACAACTGTATCTTCTACTTTAGTATGCATACATCAATTTATTATGTTTAATACAGTAATAAACCAAAAATAATTCCGTAAAACAGAGAGTTAATGATATTTTTTCAGCCGAAATGATATTTTTTATCTCTGAATATTTAATAGAAATTCAAACAAAAAGTGTTTAATAACTAAGGTTACTTTGTCACCTTGCTTGAAAAAAAAAAATACTCTATTTTGAAGTAAAATAATATTTTTAAGCAATTGTTTTATGCAATGCTTTTTTATCAATATAAATCTCGGGATGCACGGTCTTAGCTTTAGTCCGTGCCGAGCGCTTTCAGAGGGAGGACGTACCGCTCACTCGCTGCTGCCGTCACGTGATCTCGTTCGACAATTCGCCACGAATAAAAAGCGACCAACACTTCTTGATACAAGTGAGTTTTTTTTTTAATTAGTTATGTTCTGATTGTAATGTATAATATAAGTATTTTCCTATGATGTTCCAACGCGAATATAATTATAGAAAAAAAACATACGTAAATATAGTTGTTGTTTTTAATTTTTCTGACTATTTTATTTATTGTCATCTCCAACTTTAATTTAATTAATTATTTTCAGACAACAGTTCACAATAATGGGCAAAAAAGAAAAAAATAGAACTTTTGGTGCTGTCAAAATAAAAAAAAAGGTTTTGGCCGATAATTTGAAACGCGCAAGAGAAGCTCAGCGGTAAGAATTTTGTTTTATATTTTTTGTTTACTTTCTTTTCAATCAAGCAACAATTGCATAGAATATAGCAACTAATCGCCGCGTCACTCACGCCAAACTTCATTTCGCGGTAGGAATAGGTGCACTGTGTATACTTGTAAGCATTTATATTTTGTACGTACGTTTTTTTATTCCATTCCATCCAAAAACATGTTTGCTATTTACAGGCAAAAAAAAAACTAAAATGCAGCAGGGGCAAGTAAACTCGCCAAATCAAAACATTGGTTCTCATTTAGGAAAGGTTAAATTTGCCCAACTTTATCTACACCATTTCCATTTTCCATTGTTTTTTTTTCATTTTATTTCTATGCATATTTCTGTTACCACACATTATATGTATAGGTACATTTATCGCAGTATTTTACTTTTACAGGAGAATGAAAGCACATTTGACACAACGACAGTTTTTACAGTGCATTCTGACAGAAATACAAATAACATGATAATTTACGTTTTAATATCATGTAATATTATTTAATTATTTTTGATAGTTATGTACATATCTGCAGATTTAAATAATCTATGAGCTACCGCATAATGAATGGACTTTATATTTCTTACAGGATAATGAAAGTATATTTAATTTAACAACACATCAGCCTCAATCTCAATTTTTATGGTTCCGTACCTTAAGGGTGCCAACGGGACCCTATTACTAAGGCTCCGATGTCCGACCGTCCGTCTGTCTGCTAGTGTCTCATGAACCGTTACAAGTTCACAGTTGTAATTTTTAATTTTAATAAAACGACTTTTGATTTGTCTTTTTTATTTTCTTTTGACTTTTTTATCCAAACTGTAGACACAACATCACATTGCATTTATTTCTATAAATAAGTACTAAAATGTCTTCCTACCTGCTGAATAAATTACATAATATATATTAAACTTCGTAAAAAAAGTAGGTACAAAAAGTAAAAGTAGCAAAAAAGTACATATTTGTAAGTAATGTTAGAGGCTGGCAACGCGCAAGTAATGCAGCTTCTGGCAATGCAAGCGTCTTTAGGCTGCGGTAACTACACACCATCAAGCGGGCCGTATGCTAGTTTGTCACTTTAGTGGTATAAAATAAAAATTAAAAGTGAAGTAAATTTGTATGACCCTCAAACCGTTGTAGGTAACACTCATCGGTACAAATAATATTTCATGAACTATAATAACAGTAATTTAATTTATTTCGAAAACAAAGGCTCTTGTTGGTTTGATCCTGACGTCCGACGCATAGCGGTTTGTATGTGTGCATAGCGTTCTTTCCTAGACGCACCACGTGCGCATCTGCTGCCGCGCGCCGTCGAATTTACCTAAAACTGAGCACTTCGGTTTTGTAATAGCGCTCTTAAGTACGTTGCGCAGTCTGTTCGACGAATTTATATTTTAATCCTTGCCACGATCGACTACTCTAATAGTCGCGATCGACCAGTCGATCGCGATCGACCGGTTGGCCACCCCTGATGTATACAATCAAAATTTATTATGAGTGCTACAATCAATATACTTACAGTGTAAACCCTTTATATCCCTATAACGTAAAAGTGAGCATGGAAAAATATATGAAAAAATAGCACTCGAGCAACTGCCTTCAATTCATAATATCAAAATTAAAAATTGCGGCTTGTTTATAGACGAAAAACATCCTTTTTTGGGTGCTACACCAGCCGGTCGATTCTATAAAAATCTCACCGTGAAAACTTAGGTGAAGTGAGTTTGTTTTTTCTAGGAATTGACACTATGACAGCTCACTCCACGCTCACTTCACCTAAGTTTTCACGGTGAGATGGTTACAGAATCGCACTGCTGATGGGATCACCACAAAGTGATAATTATGCTTGTGGAAATCAAATGTCCCATTGCACCATTTAAAAATGGCATAGAAGACGCAATACAAAATAATCAAATGCATTTTTATAAAAAACAAAAATTATGAGGTGGTTATAAACCAAAAATCCTTTATGAAGCCTACTTCTCATTAACGGTTTGGTTAGAAGATCTGTAAAAAATATGTGTTTGCTTGTAGATTCATGTACAGCATTTCTGAAACAGGATTTTTTCGTATGGCTAATACTTTTGGCTTTAAAAAATATTTACCAAAACGCTATTTTTGGCTAATAATACCCTACTATAGAGATAGAGGTTCAGAGGTGCTCTGCGCGGGTTGCGGGCGGCAGTCGTGCGCTAGCATTGAGACGGTATGGTTGTATCGCTCGCTGCTCCGCCCCGGCTATCGATCGACTACGCGCGTTTGGCTGTGTTAGTGCAAATATTTATGAACGAATTGTATCAGTATGCGTTTATAGACTTGCTCGCTGCAGAGGGCCCATATATCTATTGTGCGCATGGGCGCTTTATAAGTGGTGCCATTTCTACATAATGTTTTTGTTTATATTGTTTATTGTGTAAATATACTTAAAATAATTTGTAAATAAATAAAAATGCCAAGGCACAGCATATCAAGAAAAATAAGAGTTCTAAGGGCTATGAAAATGCGTCTGATAAGGTAAGTACCTACCTACTTATATATTATTTATTTATTTATATATACTTTATTGTACACCAGAAAATACATAACAAAAAAAACAGCATGTGTGCAATTCACACGTGGTAGAAGTGAAACCTTCAAAAACACTGTATAATGCTTCCTAACTCATTTTCTCAATACGCAGGCGCGCACACACGTACTAAGACAAGTAACTGTAATGGTCCTACTACACGCACAAGCTTCACCACAGTTTTGCCTGCGCAAGCCGGTTTGTACACGGAACACCGATACAGTTTTACCAACCACACGCACGGTGTTCCGTGTACAAACCGGCTTGCGCAGGCAAAACTGTGGTGAAGCTTGTGCGTGTGGTAGGCCCATAAGACACGTACAATTACGCTCGGACACAAGCGTCGTGCGTAGCATGTACCACCACTACCAGCGTATTAGGTTTCCATCCATCCATCCATCACCAACACCAACACCATCACCATCACAATCACCATCACAATCATCATAGGATTAAATGTGATGTCATTTGCAATAATAAAAAACAAAAACACTGGCATAGTATAAAGAGGGGAAGTAAGTTGTCTTCAGACGCACCGAACGCGGCTTGTATAATTATGTGCGTCATAGTATCTATGCGTCACCCCACGCACACGTAACAAAATGTCGACCCGTTTCTCAGTGCGCCAGTCGGGGCTAACACCGCATGAGCTTCGCGCGTCACGGCTTTTCGGCACCGCTAAATTAATGAAAAATGTGTGATAATCGCAGGAGAACGTATTGCTGTGTGTTTGGGTGTTTTAATAATTCATCGATTCCAGAATTGTCTCTGTTCAGATTACCTATTGAACAGGAAAGGTAAGCAAGTCACTTATTTTAGCATATAATTTTTACTTGATGATGAGATAGGTACCTACTTAGTTTTTGTTGTAAATATTAGTTTTATATCAGACAGAGGAAGTAGGTAGACCTACTTTCCCACTAGAATGCATTAGGTACTTTTGATCTGTCAATTGATTTGCCGCTATTGCTTTGTTTACGTTTAGTCATGCCGATTTCTCAGTATTGTAGGTATAGTAACTAAGAAAACTACTTACAGTTATAAAATCGTAATAAAAATAAGTAATTGACTAATTGTGAATCAGATAAATAGAGCAAAGTTCGAATCATAACAACAGAACAAAAATTTGATTGTAGTCTAAGAGGCAGGCGTTAGTTTTTTTTTATGTTGTTTTACGATGTTTTTTTTTATAATATTTTAGTCACTTTATTCAATTTTTTATTATTTATACCTAATGTACATTAAATGTGCTTTCCATTTCAGACGCCATCAGTGGCTGCGCTTAATTGACCGCGAGGATTTGATAAATAAATCTCAATCCAAGCATGTTGTTTGTGAAGCCCATTTCCACCCAGAAGACATAATGAAAAACAGCATTAGAAAATTACTAAAAAAAAATTGTTTGCCGAGTTTAAATTTGCCTAATCTAAAAAAAGTTGACAAACATACACAAGTGGGAATAACAACTTCATATAATAATTCAAGCCAAACTTATTCAATAGATATGTATGTATTATTTATGTTTGTATTAATTAAAAATAAAAATAAATATGGTCCTTTATGTGTACAAATACTACATTATGCCTATTAAAAAAAATACAAAAAACTGACTAGTACCTATATGTATACTTACTAAGCAAATAATTTAAACACAAGCTGCCGGGGTCAGCGGGATTGTCCGAAAGGGTTACCGCTGGCCCGGAACATAAAGGGCTAAGGAAGGAACACGGGAGGGTTTTAGTCAGTAAGAGTCTGACACTCCCTTCCACTCCACCCAGAGCGGGAGGAGTCATTTGATGATTTCCCATCCTCAAAAAAAAAAGCTCAGTCTATAAATATTTGTTAGCGGTTTGGGCGACAATCGACGAAGTGTGGACAGTTGCGCCCACGCGGCCCCCCGTCGCGCCGGTTTATTTTATCCCTTTTTTATAAATAATACCTACTGCTCTGAATCTTGAATACATTTCTGTATTTGTTAGGAAATAACCATTGTTGAACTTTATTGACTAATGGTCACTGAATTAGTTATACAGAGATGTGTTATCTATGGCAAGGGCCGGGCTAAGTAACCCACCGTTTTCTCGTGCTCATCACCGCCCCGCGCCGCCCGTCTGCTGGCCCGTCGCTCTTTGTTTCATCGTGAAAGATTTCATCATCGTTTAGGGAAAACCGACCTCACAAACCCTGTACCTACCCAGACAATACAAGTAAAAAATACAACTTCCCGACCCTTGCCAATTTATAGGCACTGAATTAAAATTTAGTTAAAAGTGACAACCCTGAGACAGTAGGCAATTATATCGCGGATTGGGCCGCCGGAGATAACCTACTTCCCCTTTTTTATACTATGACCTTGGAATGGACAATGATTGCGTGGATATAAAAAATGGGGTTGTCAGTTGTCATATTACTGTATTTAACTTTATGATTATTATTAGCCTTTGTAATCATCTGGTGAGCGATTGTTTATTCATTCTTTCATAATTGAAGTAAAATATTTTCATATTGTTCCAGGAAATCTAAAAGGTATTCATCAGGATCGGAAGATAATCGGAGTACATCTGCTGATAATGAAGAAGACTCTATTCAGGTAAATTATAATAGTAATACCACAGATTATTAACAGATAAATCATGGTTGTTGGTGTGTTGGTAGTAAGTTTTTAGAGGTATCTTCATGATTTTTAACCGACTTCTAAAAAGGAGGAGGTTCTCAATTCGGATGTTTCTATTTTATTTTGTATGTATGTTTGAGCTCCTCCTCCTCCATCGTTAATAGACGGATTTGCAAATTTTTTTTTTTGTTCGAAAAAACTATTCCGAAATGGTCCCATTTAAAGGACATTGTAAAAAATGGCCTATGAATCAACACGCATGAAACATTTACTATAATTACCAGTTCTTTTAATAATATAGATTACAAATATTTCAATAGAACGGACACTTCTTAATTTCGAAAACATTTTAAAAAGTATTCACTTCCGTCATAATCATCGGTGTTATTATTTTTTGGTTCAATTTGAGGTTTTTAATAGGCAAAGGTATTATAGCTCATACAGCCAAAGTCTTTGTAACAGCACTCTTAATAAGAGTTTGACACAGACAAGCGTCAGTATTCTCAACGCTTGATATACGATAATGGTTTTTACTGTTTTTAGTTATACGCGTCCGCTATGATGTCGCGGAACCATAATACGGCTTATCAAAAAACTCGATTGAGCGCTGTTTGAAACGTCAAACGAGCAATAATATGGACACTGACAATTGATGAATTGACAGATGACATTTGACATTTGGTAGTAATGTCACTTGGCGCGCGCCTTCTGTTATTGCTACATACCGAATGTTTTTATCGACGTAATTATAACCTCAAAATCCGAAAGTGTTTTGATTTTTTCCGACTTCTCAAAAGTGTCCGTTGTTTTAATTTAAGTTCAATCAAATATATACATTATCTAAAACCCAAAAAGTAAATACACCTCCCTGTTGGATCTTAGGCCAACTATGTATGGACGACGAGCAATGTCCTTTCGTAAAGGTATGATGATGAGTTTCGGAGACAGACAACGGACCTCTTCTATAAATGCCAGCAAATCAACCGCGAATGCTGCTATTATAGCATGCATTGTTTACGAAATCACACAACATAACACCACGCCTGTACCCTTTAAAGGGTTACAAAAAAAAAACAACCGGCTTCCAAAAAAAACACTACAAAGTGAAAAATAACTTTAATTTCGGAAGTCGGTGTCTTTGGTTCTGTATTTTCGTTTTTTGACACCGACTTTTGAAATTAAAGTTATTTTTCACTTTGTAGTGTTTTTTTGGAAGTCGGTTGTTTTTTTTTTTGTAAAAAAGTTTTTATTTTTCACTTTCTAGTTTTATTCTATAGTATCAAATTAGTTGTATTATGTTTTCAACACACTATCTACCTAGCATAAATCCTGAAGAAGAATATCATATATTTTTCTGATTTTGTGAAGGATTTTGTTTACTGAGTCGATCATATACTTTTATTGTTTCTAAAACTTGCGTTTTTTGTGTTTAGGTCCTGTAATCCCCTTTACAGTGAGAGCAGCTTATATGTCTCCGTAGATGATGATGAGCAAAATGATTTTACACTTGTAAATTATGTCAGCGTCTGTTCGTAATTTGTTATATGTATTTGATTTACCATATATACCTGCTATACAATATGGGGCCCGAGTGCCCACTTAGTATTTCGAGAAATCGCCAAGCGATTGGTCGACTCTTCACGTGACCAGAGGGCTGGCTTATTTTTGGGCCAAAGAATCAGCATTGCCATACAACGTGGCAATGCTGCCAGTCTTTTGAGCACGTTTCCTCTTGACAGCGATGCGGATGAATTTTATGATGCCCTTTGATTATTTCCCCTCCTTTTTATTTACTTGTACATATTATTACTATTATTTTATACCTGCTAATGTTATCTGTTTTATTTTCTGGAGCAGGAATGCTCAATAAAAGAATAATAAGCGAAATGGGAGAAGAATAATCTAGATTGGATAGGTACCTTTTTACAGAAAAAACCGGTCAAGTGCGAGTCGGACTCGCGCGCCGAGGGTTTTTTTTTTTCAGGCTGGGAAATCATCAAATGACCCCTCCCGCTCTGGGTGGAGCGGAAGGGAGTGTCAGACTCTTACTGACTAAAACCCACCCGTGTTCCTTCCTTAGCCCTTTATGTTCCGGGGTAGCGGTAACCCTTTCGGACAATCCCGCTGAGCGCGCCGACGGTTCCGTACAAATTTACGGTTAAAGTTACGCAAAAATCATGTACTTACGACGAAATTGTTCCCCTTTAATATGTTCTAAAAAAAGGTCGCGACAGCATAACTCACTACTTATAACCTTTTTTATGGTAATCAAATTTGTTCTAAAATAATGCATTATTAGCGAAGGTGTTTTTTATAAACATGATATTAATCCTTATCCAAATAAATACTTACGTTATTCATCACAAGTGATGAATTTTAATTTTGTATACCTACGTTATTCATCATAACATCATAAGTGATGAATAACGTAGGTATAAAAAAAAAACACTGGCACTCCGGTAGTGCCGACAGAAGTGAAAACTTGAACAATTACGAGTGTATTTTGTGAATCGTCTTATAAACAAAACACGCGTGTTAAGGTGTGTTCCTTATTTTATAGGGTTTTTTGCAAATCAGGTATGATGACCAAAGTGACTGGTTTATTCTTCTCGTGAAAGGAATTTATTCAGATTTACAAATAAGCACACAAGTTCGTGGTGTTGGTCGCGGCAGTGGTAAGAGAAGCAAGCCGCTCGCATGGAGCTCGTCGTCAGTTATATATCCGTGGTTCAGCGCCATCTCGTCGTTGTTGGATGAACTACGTAGTTAGTACGCGAGGCCCTCGTAGTTCTTCCCGATGTGCATAGATGGCGCTGTCCTCAACAACGCGCGTCTTACGTTTTACGTCTTACCAATTTTCGATCAGGGTCACGTGACCTGACGCGAGTTTAGAAGTTTTTACCCATTCCAAAAAAAGTACACAGCGCCGCTAAAGAAGTTTTCACTTCAAAAAAATAAAAAATTAAATACTTGTATTTAATTTTGAACAAAATTGCCCTCGACATCATTTGATTGCAATATCTTAGGAGATATCATAGTTTTAAAATAACTCCGCAAGGCGTCTGGTCATGACGGGGCGGACCTGGCCGTCCGCCGCCCCCGGTAGCTCTGCGAGGTTCAGACGCCAGCACATCAAGCTACCCGAAACTGTCAAATTTTCTCAATCAACTTTAGACCTTATGCTTTAGCTATAAAGTTGAAAATCTATTTTAAAAAAATTACAGATTGTAGTAGCTTGATATGCTGGCATCTGTACCATGCCGCGCGGCTCAAGACACTTTCATTACTTTTTTGTTCTTGTAGTAACGAAACGGCCAAGCCTCATATTTTGACTAAGGTGTAGAGTTTGTGAAGTTAGGGCTTGTAGAATTAGGGCGTGTAGAATTAGAAGCTCTTCCGTGGCTCTGAAAGTACGTAAGGCTGCTGGTCCCTGCTAACATTCATAGATCTTTGACAGTCGCTACACCTAAAAAGTCTGACAACCACAGTCTTACCAATGGGTATTGTGTTACCCAAATAGGGTTGTTGAAGTCAGATAGGCAGTCGCTTCATTTAACAAAAAAACGGTCAAGTGCTAGTAGGATTCGCGCACCGTGGGCTCCGTACAAATTTGTAGGTAGGTAAATAGTTTAGCACGGGTTTTTTTTAAAAATTAACTACAAACTTACGGTTTTCGGATTTTTTCCTTTACTTGTGCTACATGACTTTGCTTCTTGCCGAATTTCATGATTCTAGGTCAACGGAAAGTACCCTATACATTTTGATTCCCTTGAGAGTGTCGAAATAATACGTTTATTGCGGCATAAATGGCCGTATCTTTTTTTTACGTTAACTTAGAAGTTTGATTTTTTCACAGCTTCAAGAGACTGTAGACCTGTATATGTGGGTTTAATTTCAACTCGATACCTCCACGCGTTTCCGAGATAAAAGGGTCTTGACAGACGGACAACAAAGTGATCCTATAAGGGTTCGGTTTTTTCCTTTCGAGGTACGAAAAATACCAAAAAAAAATAGAAATTATAAATACATTCAAAATTCAGCTGCAACTAGTAATCCGGTTAGACTAATAAATAGAAGCAGAAAGAAGGGAACTGGGGGCTGGTGAGGAAGATACATATACATATATTAATGTAATCATAGGTAGGTACCAACATGTAAACTCGTACACATACACGCTTAAAAACCTAAACTAGTCATTCATTACATAACATATTATTACCTACACTATGATAATCAAGTAATCCAGTAGACACTACACAAATATTTATTAAGTTTAAAATTTCAGAATCTTTCTTTCTGTCGGTTTTTAAAAGCAAGTCAACTGTGGGTACTTACCACCTTTATAATATACGCGCTGCACTATGTAGGTACCATTTTGATGAAACTCAGATGTGTCTTCTCGACATCCGTGTGTCACTAACGGGATGCAGCAGAATACCAGCGTCAGGTAATTGTACCTGGCATATGCTGAGCTGGACTCCCATTTGGTTCAACCATGAGACACACACCGCCCAGTAGTGATCGACCGTTATAGATGTTTATGAGCTAGGTGTCTATGGGTCAATTAATCTTTTTAATTTAATTTTTTTTATTTATTTTTTTCACCTTTTTTGATGTTTTTAATACCTGTATTGCGTCTTTTGTTGCACTGAATAAACGTTTTATCTATCTATCAACTTATACTTATTAATAAATGAGTAGTGAATTGCATCAATTGCCTAGCCTTTTTCCAAGTAAGGGGTCAGCTTCCAGTCTAAGCGGATGCAGCTGAATACCAATACTTTACATGGAGCGACTGCCTATCTGACCTCCATAACCCAGTTACAGTGTACACGAAACACCTTGGTAAGACTGGTTGTCACACTTTTGGGCTTACCCATAAAGACTGTCAAAGATCCACGAATGACAGTCGGGAACAACGGCGAGGCACGGATGTACAGTGCGTGCCACGTAAGAAGAGACTTGACCCCGCCACCCCCGCCTCTTTCCGCCGCCCCGATGACGCCCGGTGCGGGACGGGGACCGGGCGTCATCGGGGCGGCGGAAAGAGGCGGGGAGGCGGGGTCAAGTCTCTTCTTACTTGGCACGCACTGTAATCAGTATCACCCACGGACCAACCGCGGCAAGCGTAGCCTGATAAAGGCTCCTTCAAACAGGCGCGACACGACACGCGACACAAAGGCACCGCAAGTCGCGCAACGAACGGTGCCTTTGTGTCGCGCGCGATTCGCTTCGCGTGTCGCGCCTGTTTGGAGGAGCCTTAAATCAACGCATGCGGATAATATTAAATTGATGTAACTATTTCAAGGTTCCCACAAAATGAACTAAGGCGCATACAGTGGATGAATATAGTGCGCAAACAGAGAAAGGAACGCAACTGGGAGCCGAAAGAATGGAGCAAGATTTGCTCCCTTCATTTTAAGGACGAAGACAAATATACATCTGGAAAAGGACTGACCATATTAAAAAAGTCTGCGGTACCTGTTCTAGAGGAGGTAGTTTACTTTTTTGCCTGTAACATTTAAGGCTCCTTCAAACAGGCGCGACACGCGATAAAATCGTGCGCGACACAAAGACACCGCTCGTTGCGCGACTTGCGGTACCTTGGTGTCGCGCGCGATTTTATCGCGTTTTTAGGAGCCTTTGAAAGGAAAGAAAATAGGAAACAAAACGCAACAAAAAAAAAAACATTTTCAAACGACTTAAAAAAACATTTTTGCAAAAAAAAAAAAACAATCGACTTCCAAAAAAACTACAAAGTGAACAATAACTTTAATTTCGGAAGTCGGTGTCGTTGGTTCTGTATTTTCGTTTTTTGGCACCGACTTTCGAAATTTAAAAAAAAAAAACTGATTATTATTGAAGTGATTTTATTTTGACTTACGCACATTAGTGTATTTTCGTTAGCTGATTATTTTTCTTGTAAGTATCTATGCGTTTTTCTGAAATATTTTTTACCATCGTCCTTATTTTGGTGGTCTGAAGGATTTTTAAAAGTTTGTACATCTATTTTAATGGGACCTTATACTATTTTCGCCGAGAACCTTTTTTTTTAGGGTTCTGTACCCGGTGTCAACGCAACGGGACAATATTACTCAGCTGTCCGTCCGTCCGTTGGTCATAGGACTGTATCTTTTGAACCGTAATAGGTAAACACTTGAAATCTTCACAGAGTGTGTAGACACTAGCATAGCTGGTATAACAATAATAAGCATAAAATAATGTTAATAATGACAGTGAGGAGGGGTCGCGGTAGACCACGTAGGAGATGGCAGGACGAGCTTGATAAGTTCCGTCAAAACTGGAAGGAGGACGCGCGAGCTCGCGAAATGTGGAAGGAGTGGAGGGAGGCCTTTGCCCAGGAGTGGGAGAGCGTACGCTAGTAAAAAAGAAAATGTTAATAATTAAAGGGGGTTCTGCACGGCTACTCCGTAATTACTTCATATGTTCCAATTTGTCTGCGCGACAACGTAAATAACACAAAGAATGTTAAAAAAAAATAAAAAAACGACTTCAAAAAAAAAACTACAAAGTAAAAAATAGCTTTAATTTCGGAAGTCGGTGGCAAAAACTAAAATACAGATGCAAAGACACTGACTTCCGGAATTAAAATTATTTTTCACTTTGTAGTGGTTTTTTTTGGAAGTCGGTTTTTATGTGTTAAAAAGTTTTTATTTCTCGCTTTTAAGTGGGTCTGTTTATAATGTATCTAAGTTACAATAGCCTAATGTCAACTGGCCCATCGCCTTTTACAAAATATTGCTTTTACCGATGCAGGGACGTTAATTGTTGAGGAGTTCTCCTAGTATTCCACCATCAGCCCCATTTCACCATTCGCATTGTGACGAGCATAAATTGCTTAGCAACCATATTAAAGTAATCGAATCGCAACCCGTAAAATACTTTTTATTGAGTAGTTCCGTTGACCATCTGTGGTCTTCTTCATCAGTTCCACTTCACCAAAAGGTGGTTTCCGAGAGCAAATGCACGAGTTACTATAAAAAAAATACCCAAATCGCTATCGGTATACCTATAATATTTGAGGAGTTCCCTCAATTCCTCATGGATCCCATCATCAGAACTGGATTTTGATAAAAATGGGACCAATCTGGAAGTATATCCTTTTAAATAAAAAAAGAATTTTCCAAATCGGTTTATAATGACTGCGTACTGAGGTAACTAACAAACATAAAAAAAACACTGGCACTCCGTGAGTGCCGACAGTAGTGAAAACTTGAACAATTACGTGTGTATTTTGTGAATCGTCTTATAAACAAAACACGCACGGTACCTACCGGCTACGGCCATCCGTCTTACGAATTTTCGATCAGGTCACGTGTCCTGACGCGAGTTTAACATTTTTTACCCATTACAAAAAAGTGTACAACGCCGCTAAAGAAGTTTTCACTTCGAAAAAATACAACCGAATTGAGAACCTCCTCCTTTTTTTTGAAGTCGGTTAATAAACAAATGAAAGTCATTGCTATTGATAGGGCGATACGTGTTACGCAATTACCCCGCAGGGTCCGCTAGTTGTGAGTTCATAACATCCTTATTGATAAAAAGCGTCTGATTTCCTACAGCCTTGTGATAAAGTTGAAATTTTATGCATATAAATAAATATGGCCGACAATCGATGTCGGGACAGCACAACAGCTCGTCGTACGATAGTGCCACTGATTGTTTTCTGATTCTCGGCAAACGAACTTGTACAGACGCCAGCATATCAAGTTACATACTACAATCTGTCAAATTTCTTTAACCCTCAAGCGGGCGCGCGGTCATTTGTAACGGGAGCGGGCGCGCGTAGCCGAAAAGACCTATGGGATCAATAAGAGAAATAAAGCACTAATTATTAAATATTTATTTATTTATTTGTACTCAGATATATATCATTGTCTTTAAAGTCCGATTTGTCAAAAAAAGTAATTAAAAGTATGAAAAAGAAATAATTATTAAATTAATTAACATAACTCAAATAATCTTTGAATCAAAACAAAAATTAGGAACACAAAACCCTTTTACATGTCTCAGACTAGTTTACTATTTATTCCTGCTATTGCAGGAATAGATGGCCATTGACACTCTTCATTCGTCTTCTGGATATTTCCAGAAGACGAAAGAAGAGTGTCAATGGCCATCTATTATTCTTTCTTGAAACCGAATATATTTTTGCTTTTTTATCGACTTCATCGACACCCCCCTTTGTTTTATTGTAAAAAGTAACGATGCTGGGTTTGCGCTTTTTATTTGTACTTTCATCAATTTCTGCAGCACAATGAAGTGATGATATAAGAATTACAGATCTTTTCATTTTAGGCACGTAAGATATGAGTGTAGTAGTGTGTTTTATATAAAAAGATCCAAGCTTAATTCGATAATATTGAATGATGGCCGAAGAACTACTACGAACGTGAACGAGGGTATGTCGCGTTGAGCGTCGCGCGTAACCTTTTCGACGACAGGCGCGTGTAGTCTTTTCGACGACTGCACCGGGACTAAAACAATTGCGATCTGTGGCGTGGGGGGAGCGCCCCGAGCAACGGTTTACTCATTATTTTACTCCTAATGACATAGCGACAGGCTACTAGAAATGAGAAATAAATGTGATGGGTAATAATAATAATATGAACGAAAATGTACTAAGCGCGGTCGATTCGACTACGCGCGCCCGCTTGAAGGTTAATAGATTTTCGACTTTATTACCAAAGCCTAAGGTTAAAAGTTGATTGGGAAAATTTGACAGTTTCGGGTAGCTTGGTGTGCTGGCGTCTGTACCACGGTAATAATATCATACTTACAGTATTTGGACGTCATGGTCATACAAACGGACGAAACGCGACCTAGTGCGTGCCACGTAAGAGACTTGACACACCACGTGGTTTGACATGCGCAGTACACGATTTTAGGTATCTTTAGCGGTATGAGGTCTGAGTGCGGGACGGGACCGGGCGTCATCGAGGCGGCGGAAAGAGGCGGGGGAGGCGGGGTCAAGTCTCGTCTCTTACGTGGCACGCACTGTACCTACGCGCCTCGACCTCGGTCGGAATGCGCTCGGCAGACAGTCGCGACTGTGCCGCAGTGACGGACGGTGTGTTGTTTTTTTTAACAATATTCGCGCGATTTTCACTAAAAATAAGTTCAAGTACATATTTAATATGACGAGTAGGCTATATTGTGCAGTTTTTGGTTGCATGAATTCGTCACTAACGCATCCAGAGATAACTTTTTTTAGATTACCTGGAAACTCTGAAAGGTAAGACTATAAAATAATTTTACTTACTTGTAGGTAGGTACATAATGTGTATTTGATTTTATCTCCCGAAAAAAAGATGTCTGGATTAATAAATGAAGTGAATAGAGTAAAGGAAAGTGATAAACACGAGTGAGGTAGGTAGTTATAGGCGGTTCATGAATCATTAAACGGTAGGTACGCTGGTGTTAAAACCTCGGGGCATGTGTGTTTTGTTAGTTTGTATAATTCCAAGTAAAGACGTGGTTTTTATTATTAATAATAGTTGTTTATTGTACTGTGTGTATGAATAATACTAGAAAAAAATTGGTTGTCTGTAAAGTCGATTTACGGACGATAGTTTAACGTGACAACATCATAACAAAACATTAAAGAAATGATTGCATACTTTTATGAATAAATAGTATATTTCATTACAAGTGCGGAAAGGTTGTCATTGCAAAGAGTTCCGACAAATGTCTACCCGAGCCGAGGCGCAGCCGAAGGCGAGGGTTGACAGTCGGAACAAGTTGCAATGACGATTTCGCACGTGTACTGAACGACTATTTTTAATACAGTTGCGAAAAAATAAAGCAATTTAATAAAATAATAAAAACACAATAAACTCAACTAACCAATGGCGCCAACCGTAGAATATAAGCAGAGATTTTTTTTTCTTCACCCATTCTGGTAGGCAAAGGGAACTATGCCCATACAGCCAAGTCTTCAGTAGAATTTTTTATTGATATGAAATGAAAATGAATTTAATGAGATGAAATGAAATGAAACCTAACCTAACTCATTCAATCAATTCATTAAATCTGATATTGAAACAAATTAGTAGCTTCTTTTTAGAAATATGTATACGTATTTGCATGAATCATAAATACTTCCATGAATTTTTTTAGTAAAAACTTCATGGTTGGTTTTTCTTTTTAATAGACATTATTTTGACAGTTGGGAAAGAGAACGCACGAGTTCGGGAAAGGTAAAAAAAAGCACGAGTATGTAATAGCCCACATCCCGAACGCTATACGTCCCTGCAATACGCCACTTTTTGAGCAACTGTATTAAAAATTTAATTATTTTTATTGAATTATTAATATTTTGTATGAATGAAAGAGAAGGAGGAAAGAAAGGAGGAAGGAGTGAAATGAAATCTACAATTTAATTGATAAATTTGCTTTTATTTGCACTCATTAATTTAAATATGTTTATTACTTCAATGAATAGATTATTTTAATTATAATTTTTATATTATACATGTTTGCTTTAACTTCTTCCAATCTGTGTTATTCTGTTAAGGATAGGACGATGATAGGAAAGATTAAAAAAACATTAATATACAAATTTTGAATTTTATTTGTAGTTCTTGAACGTTTGATTTAACTATAATAATAATAATAATTTAACATAATTTGTTTAAAAATACACATGAACAAGTTTTCATAGAAATAAACTGTAATCAGATTAATGTTAAATAAATGGTTAATTCGAAATGACGAATTATTTTATTATTTATGTACACACAGTAAAATACAATAACAAAACTAAATGGAAACACAAAGTAGGCAAATGTAATTAAAATGCTGGAGGCGGGCAGCCCTATCGCATGTTTACGTACCGCGCGGCTGTAGGCATTTAATTCAAGGTTACGGCCGAGATACAATACTGTATGTCTTTATACTGTGACCACGGTAATAATATCATACAGTATTTGGACGTCATGGTCATACAAACGGACGAAACGCGAGCTAGTGCGTGCCACGTAAGAGACTTGACACACCACGTGGTTTGACATGCTTGGTACACGATTTTAGGTATCTTAAGCGGTATGAGGTCTGAGCACGGAATAAATACAAAGAGGAGATGTTCTAATTAGATTTCTTTAGGAAACAACGCGTGACACTTTACGGGGTGAGGGGGTGTTAGATCCCGCCCACTTCTTTATTTTCCATCTACCGGTCAAAAGCAAAACTATTCGCTCGTTCTGTCGATTTTGTTTTGTAGTTACGTAACTATCTCACACTAGATGTCACTAAGTGCAGGATGCAACAGGGTCGTACTCAGAATTTTCGTATATTTAGTCGGAGACCAGTCTTGTCTATTAATTTTTGTAATCCATTGCTGTCAGATTATCTTCGGATGGAAATCTAAAACATACATCATTTAAAATAGATTATCTTCGGATGGAAATCTAAAACGTACATCATTTAAAAAAACTAAATAAATTAGGTGGGCTTTAAGTACTTTAAATAAATAAAATAATTGTATATAGAATATTTTTATTTTCCATGACACCAAGTGTCGCCATCTAGTGTCGGGTAGAATTATGTTTGGAAACGCCGACACTAGGAGCTTTTTCTAGAACTATTTTAATAAATTACGCATAAAATTAATTACAAATGAAATGTGGTGCCATCCATAGCATCGGAACGTCTATCCGAGTATTTTTTACAAGACAAAACACAACACTTCGTTCTTGTTTTCGTGTAGCGCGAACAATGCTGTAAAATGGGAATGTTTAGAAAGTTGTGCACAGGACGAATGCCAACAGCACACTAAGGCCACGCCCACATGATGACGTCAGGACCTAGTTGAGAATCACAGTGCACAGTTGCTTAGGCCGTCTCCTCTTTGTATTTACTCCGTGGGTCTGATTGCGGGACGGGACCGGGCGTCATCGGGGCGGCAGAAAGAGGCGGGGGAGGCGGGGTCAAGTCTCTTACGTGGTACGCACCGTACCTACGCGCCTCGACCTCGGTCCGTCGGTCGGACTCGGAACTCGGAATGCGCTCGGCAGACAGTCGCGACTGTGCCGCAGTGACGAACGGTTGGTGTGTTGTTTTTTTTTAACAATATTCGCGCGATTTTTCACTAAAAATAAGTTCAAGTACATATTTAATATGACGAATAGGCGATATTGTGCAGTTTTTGGTTGCATGAATTCGTCACTAAAGCATCCAGAGATAACTTTTTTTAGATTACCTGGAAACTCTAAAAGGTAAGACTATAAAATATTTTTACTTACTAGTAGGTAGGTACATAATGTGTGCCTTTTTAATGGATAAGTATTTCCTTTTATCTCCCGTAAAAAAAGATGTCTGGATTAATAAATAAAGTGAATAAAGTGATAGACACGAGTGAAATAGGTAGTTCTAGTTATAGGCGGTTCATGAATCATTATACGGTAGGTACGCTTGTGTTAAAACCTCGGGGCGTGTTTTGTTAGTTTGTATATTTCAAAGTAAAGACGTGGTTTTTATTATTAATAATACATAGTTGTTTATTGTACTGTGTGTATGAATAATACTAGAAAAAATAAATTTGACCGTTTGTCTGTCACTTCACTCTAGATACCTAGTTGAAATTTTCTCAGATTAAGTATTTCGGTCAGTGGGTCGTCTTAGGTTCTGCTGGGTTTTTATTATTAATAATACATAGTTGTTTATTGTACTGTGTGTATGAATAATACTAGAAAAAATAAATTTGACCGTTTGTCTGTCATTTCACTCTAGATACCTAGTTGAAATTTTCTCAGATTAAGTATTTCGGTCAGTGGGTCGTCTTAGGTTCTGCTGGGTTTTTATTATTAATAATACATAGTTGTTTATTGTACTGTGTGTATGAATAATACTAGAAAAAATAAATTTGACCGTTTGTCTGTCACTTCACTCTAGATACCTAGTTGAAATTTTCTCAGATTAAGTATTTCGGTCAGTGGGTCGTCTTAGGTTCTGCTGGGTTTTTATTATTAATAATACATAGTTGTTTATTGTACTGTGTGTATGAATAATACTAGAAAAAATTAATTTGACCGTTTGTCTGTCACTTCACTCACCTAGTTGAAATTTTCTCAGATTCGGTCAGTGGGTCGTCTTAGGTTCTGCTGCTGCTATAACAACATGTTTATACCACTAAAAACCGTTTTGTTTTTCTCGGTATTAATACATAACAACAACAATAGCTAGACTCATGAAATATTCACAGAATATTTAGATGTTTGAGAGGGCTGTGATTTTAAAACATTCGTAGCCATCTGTTCAGCTTGGCATCGGTGACCAAAGAATTTTTGTTTTGAGTTGTTGCGAGTTGTAGGTACCTAATTTATAGAGACGTTAATAAGCTGCGATAAAAAGTTATGAAAATTACTCGTCAGCTGTTTCTTGCATTGTAGTTGATTAGGTAGGTGTTGAAGTTTGTAAGTATTGGAGTTTTGTAACGCTGCAGTAAGGCGACAGTAGTTTTTTTTTCCTATAAAAGGATTTTTTTTTATAGACGTCTTCAATGGTTGCAACTGATCCGTCGAGAAGATTTGGAAAACAAACCTAAATTTACTTCCTACCGTGTTTGTGAAAAACATTTTGATTTGGAGGATGTACTACAATCGTCAAATAGAAAAATTTTAAAAAAGAATGCCCTACCATTGTTGATGCTGCCGAGCTTAGCCAGTTTCGATCCAGGAGTCTCTAGAACAGAAGACAAACATACTCAAACTGCTCCGTTGGTAGGAAATGAAAATTGTACACAGACTGAAAATGCAACGAATGAAATCTTTGCTCAAACCTCAACGAGTCTCTCTAGCAACACTCAAAGGAAAGCTGAACTCCTCCAATGCAGAAAGAAAATAAAATTACACGAGACTGAAAATAAAACACAAAAATCCGAAGAAAATACTTTCCATCGACTTTGCGTCCGTACCACGGTAAGATGATCTTTATACTGTGTCTGTACTCATGTAGAAACTTCGATCAATTTTAAATGATAAATGATTTTATTTTTGTAAGTAGGTTTGCACAAACACTTTTACACGTCAATCATATATTTTTTAAACTAGATGAGATCGGCGTTTCCTATCTGACTACTCTGAGAAGAAAGGCCGAAATAAACTCAGAGGTCATAGTCTCTTTTAAAGTCCAGACATAATCTTGGTCAGGTTATATGAAGACCATGTAGGTCGATATCATGTATGATAATAACCACACAGATTGAGAGGACCTGTCCAGTCAGTGCACGCATTTGTCAGAAATCGTGTAGCTCAACTCAAGACTTATGGAGCTCAACGATTCGACGCACAATACCAAAGACAGGACATTTGGGTAGGCCACATAAATTACTCAAAATCAAAAAATAATAATAATAATAAAAAAATATAAAAAATAAAAACCAAAATCATCATCATATTATAATTATTAAAGTCATCAATTAACTCTCTAAGACCACGTAAGTCCAAAGAAAGATGATTTCATGAAATAGTTAAGTTGTGTTGATGACTTTGATGATTATATTTCTGTAAACATATTTCTTACGGCCGCGATTCATATATTAATCAACGTACAACTTAATACTGACCAGCAAATTCCAAAAAACCTAAAAAAAATTGAATTTCGCGGGCTACCCTGGCGCTTTCGCCTTAAGAGCACAAAGTTTTTGTGATCTTATTTCTAATCAGTATGGTCCAATCATAGCCAACGTTAAGACGTCGTAATGCCGAAGTGCGCGTTCAAAAATTGTGTAAATAACCACCGTAACACCAAGGTTTTGGAAGGAACATCTTTTTTTCGGTAAGTATATTTCATTAAACGTTTTTCATAAAGTAATAATAGTAAATATAAAAAATCAAATAGATAATATGTTGTATTATGATTGTTTGGCCAATGTTTGCGACAACGCGCCAACTATTGTAACATACATCGACTGTTCTGGAACAGAGAATGCAAGGCGTGGTATTGTTATTTTACATGTTATTTTTGTTTGTAGATTTCATAGCGACCCATTTCGGTGTGCAATTTTTCCTATTACAACCAAGTTGATTTTGCGTTCAACAAGTCTTGATTTTACTTCATTGTGCGTGGTCCGACACGCACTTGGCCGCGCCAATACGCAATATACCTAATAGCAATATCTTAATAAAATAACTATTGTACTATTTTAGTTCTCCTACTTTTTAAAATCGGTTAAAAATATTTGCCACCAAACAAAACGAACCTTCGCCTAAAAAATATTATGTTATACTTACACTAGCTTCTGCCCGCGACTTCGTCCGCGTGAAATTTCTTGTTCCCCGACCCACCCCGTCGCAACTCTGCGTTTTCACTTAGCCTAATTTCTGACTTTTATCTTTTTGCCCGGCTCCTAAGGGTCATAGCGTGATGTTAAATACCCTATAGCCTTCCTCAAGAATCGGGCTATCAAATGCAAAAAGAATTTTGAAATTCGACCGGTAGTTCTAGAGATTAGCGCGTCCAAACAAACAAACAAACTCTTCAACCTTATACAATATTCATACTAATATTATAAATGCAAAAGTGTGTGTATCTGTTACCTCTTCACGCTTAAAGCGCTGAACCGATTTAGATGAAAGGTATAGAGATAGTTTGAGTCCCGGGAATGGACATAGGATAGTTTTTATCTTGATATTCCCACCGGATTGACTATGATGCAGGTGAAATCGCGGGGCGCAGCTAGTCCATATCCATACTAATATTAAAAATGCCACGCGTGTGCTGCGAACGGTGCAAGCCAAATTCAACCTTCAGCACTACATTTACAGCATAACTTAGGGGCGCTGCACACGGCTAAGATACTATAATATTTTATCTTAAGATACAATATCGCTCGCCATACAAATTCATCTTAAGATACGAAAATATGAAATATTATTTATTATCTTCGTCGTGTGTGATAGTCCATTGAATTGTATGGCGAGCGATATTGTATCTTAAGATAAAATATTATAGTATCTTAGCCGTGTGCAGCGCCCCTTAGTGAACTCCACTGCGGGTGACGTAACCTACGACAAACTTAATATTTGCGGTTGGTACAGTAATCGGGTCTAGGGATCGAACCGCAAAATTAAGTTTGTTTTTTTGTTGTATATACTTTTCCGGGATAAAAAGTATCCAGTGTGGTGCCCAGGATATTAAAGAATAATTATACCAAGTTTCATCGTAATCTAACCGGTAGTTTTTGCGTGATGCCTGAACAAACAGACAGACAGACAGACAAAAATTTTTTTAATCACATTTTTGGGTTCGATGTCGGTATAGTAACACCGTGCCATTTATTTTTTTGATATTTTCAATGTACTTACAGAATTTTCACTTCTACAGATTTATTATAACTATAGATATGTATTCTACAAATCTACGTCTTTCAATACTTACTGTGTTTGAGCATTGAAATGTTATACCAAGATTTACGTCTACAACCCGTCCGACTTAGTGTGCACCTCGCTGGAATGCGTTTATTCGCGAAATGTTTATATTTATCATTAAGATAAAAACTATACCTATGCAGGTTGAAAAAAAAATCGTAAAATATTTTTTTTTTTACGAAGTTAACCTTTTTTTCAAACAGTACGTCAGTACGACAGAGTATCGTCACAGCGCCAGGTGCACAGTTAAGAGGGTTGATCCGTTAGAGCCACGCTGGAGTCAAAATTGATGATTTCCGACGGACAATAAAACCATAATCTGTTTAATTTATAGATAAGATATTGACGTCATATTAATGGTAATTTCATAATCTAGTGCATGGCTGAAAAACATTTTCATTTATTCGTACAGTTTTCTCATTAGAACAGTTTTTATGCAAGCCTTTTTTTAAACTAGCGATCGACGGTCTACGCAAATGCAAGGTATTAGTAAAACCATATACGACAAACTTATAACAACGTTGCTTTATAAATAATAATAGCATTTATTAGTGCATGGCTGAAAAAAAAAAACTATTACTGTAAGTTTTCATTCAAGAAAAGTATATTCAAAAATGTCAATTTTAGCCACTTTTCGATATTTTAAACGCGTTAGTTTAGGATGAAATCTGAAATATTTATATGTTATTTTAGGCCTAGTAAACGAAGACATTTACGTTCTAAAACATGGTACAAATATTTTTTTAATAACTTATTTTTTTATTTTACTATGAATTATTTAGTGCAGCTATATAATCGGCGCGGAATCACGCCAGCGCTCAGTGCCGGCCGAGGCCTTTCAGAGGTAGGACGTGTGTCGCTCCCGTAGCCGCGAGTCGCGTAAAATATTATCGTACTTTCGCGAGTTTTTAGCGCGACTAGGACATGTTGATACGTTTTATTATAATATATTTTTATTATATTACAAAACTTTGGTGAGTACATATTTTAATGTAATGGTGTTCTATTAACTTAAGAAAGATTAAATTAGACTTCTTTATGTATGTTTTCATTTTACTTTTTTTTCAGATATGGCTAACAAAAGGCGCTATATGGGAACAAAAAAAAAACGAAAATTTGGCCAAGGCTAATGAAGCTAAAAGGTATGTTACCGAGGTTCTCTACTTATAAAAAATATATTTTTATTAGGTGTAATAAGAAACAATATACGAGTACTTACTACTTTTTGAAGTAATTTTTTTTATTACTTTTTGTTTGGATATTTTTATGAAACACAGTAGTAATAAGATAAAGTTAATATCCAATTCGTTGTTATAGGCAGAAAAGAGAAGTTCAAATACTTCAAAACCAGGACTTAAATAAAGATGCTGTTGTAAGTTTTATTTTTTTACTTTATATTTTACTAGCTGCGGCAGACACGTGTTTCCTTGGTTTTGATTGAGCAGTTGTTAAACCAAAACTAAATAAGACCTTTCTTCATTATTTATTTATCTCAAGCCGACAATCGATCGCCTGTCATGGTGCTTACTTTTTGTGTCACTATAATATTATACCCTACATATTATTTTCAGAATCAAGAAAATGAAAAAGACAGTGAAAAAACACTGGAAATTCTGGAAAACTTGCAGGCATTAGAAACGGCTCCAATTCAAGATCCTGACGCAGGGAATCTTGTAAGAATTACTTGGTCATTTGTATACATATTTTAGCACAAAAAAAACATTGTTAGTTATGTGCTATCTTAAGCCGACAATCGATCGCCTGTCATGGTGCATACGGTTTGTGTCACTATATTATACTCTACATATTATTTTCAGACTCAAGAAAATGAAAAAGACAGTGATAAAACACTGGAAATTCAGGAAAACTTGCAGGTATTAGAAACGGCTTCAATTCAAGATCCTGACGCAGGGAATCTTGTAAGAATGACTTGGTCTTTATAAACATATTTTAGGACAAATAAAACAAGAACCTTCAAGAACAAGTGCGTATTTACAGTATACTTTCATAAGTTCAGATACATGTTGTACATTGTTTCTGATAATATTAGACTTAAAAATATATTTCCAAATTTTATGTTATAGGTAAATAGTAGACAAGAAGTTGAAAGGGATACTGTACTTCAGACAGAGAGTGCACTTTGGCTAGAGCTACGACGTTGTTTATTGACAGCCTCTTCATTCTGTAAACTGTGCAAACGGCGATCGACTATTAGCCCAGCCCCTTTGGTTAAACAATTTCTTTACTCATATTCCTTGGACCATATCCCTAGTATTCAACATGGGAAAGTAAACGAAAAAGTGGCCATAGAACAGTTGCAGGTACAAGTTTAGATTTTTCTAACAAACAATTTATTTTTATATTCTTAAATTCTATTAAAAAGAAGTAATTAGAGTATTGAGTTTCAAATTATTATGATTACAGGTGCTTCGCCGGATGGACTAATCGACGATGATGGCATCACCGAAATTAAATGTCCTAGTTCGGCATTTGGATTAGAGGCAGATTTTGCTATTAGCCAAAAAAAAATTAAATTCTGGAAAATAGATGGATCTGTGAATCGACGCCATGACTGGTTTTATCAGATACAGGGGCAGCTGCATATAACTAACAGAAATTACTGTCTGTTTGCTGTGTGGACAGGCAAAGATTTTAAATTGAAGACTGAAAACATAATCAGGGACGATAAATTTTGGAGCGAAAATATGGAACATCGGCTAGTCAGCTTTTACAATAAATGCCTGTTACCCGAAATTGTTGATCCCCGAAAAGCTAGGTCCATGAAACTTAGAGACAACAAATATTAAGATTTTATTTTACACGAAATTGTTTTTATTTACTTTAACCTAACTAATAATAATTTAATTGCTCATTTATTACAATAAACAAAAAACTGAATCCCCGCTTACGGAAAACGAAAACATTCCCTACTAACTAAAAACTGGCTAAGTATCAAGATGATTCTAAGCGGTGTATGATACGCGCTCCAACACAGACGGCTGTGTGTGCGTTTAACTGTATAGCTGTGTGAGTAAATTTACCTAAACACGAGGCGCGCCGCTCTGGAGTAACGCTCTTAAGTCGGACGGGTTGTAGTTCCAAATAGAAATAGAGTAACCACGAAATTGTCAACAAAATGTTTTTAACCTTATCGCTTACATTTTAAGAGGGTTGATCCGTTAGAGCCACGCTGGAGTCAAAATTGATGATTTCCGACGGACAATAAAACCATAATCTGTTTAATTTATAGATAAGATATTTTTTTTATCCTTTATTAAAAAGAACTGGGTTCTTAATAATTAATTACAATCTAGCCTATAAGACTAATAAGCAATTTTAATTTAACTTAATTTTTTACGTGATAATTATTTTAAAACTAGAATACCTAGTGTTTATTGTACTTTACACAAGTCCGTTCCACTTTCATAGAGTCTGATATGATGATGTAAACACTTTGAGATAAGATATTGACGTCATATTAATGGGAATTTCTTAATCTTGTGCATGGCTGAAAAAAATTTTCATTTATTCGTACAGTTATCTCATTAGAACAGTTTTTATGCAAGCCTTTTTTTAAACTAGCGATCGACGGTCTACGCAAATGCAAGGTATTAGTAAAACCATTTATACGACAAACTTATAACAACGTTGCTTTATAAATAATAATAGCATTTATTAGTGCATGGCTAAAAAAAAAACGATTACTGTAAGTTTTCATTCAAGAAAAGTATATTCAAAAGTGTCAATTTTAGCCACTTTTCGATATATTAAACGCGTTAGTTTAGGATGAAATCTGAAATATTTATATGTTATTTTAGGCCTAGTAAACGAAGACATTTACGTTCTAAAACATGGTACAAATATTTTTTTAATAACTTATATGTTTATTTTACTATGAATTATTTAGTGCTGCTATATAATCGGCGCGGAATCACGCCAGCGCTCAGTGCCACAGTGCCGGCTGAGGCCTTTCAGAGGTAGGACGTGTGTCGCTCCCGTAGCCGCGTGTCGCGTAAAATATTATCGTACTTTCGCGAGTTTTTAGCGCGACTAGGACATGTTGATACTTTTTATTATAATATATTTTTATTATATTACAAAACTTTGGTGAGTACATATTTTAATGTAATGGTGTTCTATTAACTTAAGAAAGATTAAATTAGACTTCTTTATGTATGTTTTCATTTAACTTTTTTTTTCAGATATGGCTAACAAAAGGCGCTATATGGGAACAAAAAAGAAAAACAAAAAAAACGATAATTTGGCCAAGGCTAATGAAGCTAAAAGGTAAGTTACCGAGGTTCTCTACTTATAAAAAATTTAAAATATATTTTTATTAGGTGTAATAAGTAAAACATAAGAAACAATATACTTACTACTTTTTGAAGTAATTTTTTTTTATTACTTTTTGTTTGGATATTTTTATGAAACACAGTAGTAATAAGATAAAGTTAATATCCAATTCGTTGTTATAGGCAGAAAAGAGCACTTCGAATACTTCAAAACCAGGACTTAAATAAAAATGCTGTTGTAAGTTTAATTTTTTACATTATATTTTACTAGCTGCGGCAGACACGTGTTTCCTTGGTTTTGATTGAGCAGTTGTTAAACCAAAACTAAATAAGACATTTCTTCATTATTTATTTATGGTTTTTATGCATCAAATCAAGGTTTTAAATAACCACAATGGCGCCTTTGGCTGTACCATAGAAAATCTGCAATTTGTGAAAGAAGTTCAGAGTGGTTTACATTCATATTTTTAATGCAGTGCAATATGTGCAACATTGAATTAAAATTACAAACATGTGATCGTTCTAATGGTGGTATGGATGCAAATTATGGTGCTGTAATGGGAGCAATAATGATTGGGTGCGGTCAGTCAAACTTGAATGATCTTATTTATTTATTTATTTATTTATATATACTTTATTGTACACCAGAAAATACAAAACAAAAAATACAATCTTCTTGCCTCTGTGGACTTGCCACTTTTAGGTTAAAAAAGATATGCAAAATGTCATGATGAAATTGCTAATTGGTGGGAAGGAACCGCAGAAGTAAGTATGCAGGAAGCTGCAAAAGAAGAAGGAGAAAAAGCAATGTCGTGTGGCCAAGTCAAGGATGGGATTCCAATCGTCAAGGTCATTGCTGATTGTTGTTGGTCAAAAAGGTCCTATAAGAGTAACTACTCAGCGTTATCTGGAGTATCTGCTATTGTGGGACACGAAACAGGCAAAGTACTACACGTGGCTGTAAAAAACAAACATTGTTCCACTTGTGCCCAAGCAACATCAAACAATATACCGCCAGTCGCACATGATTGCCATAGAAACTATACTGGATCTTCCACTAGCATGGAACAGTCTGGTGTTGTCGAAGGTTTCAAGACGTCAGTTGCTAAAAGAAATTTAATATACGGGACATTGATAGCCGATGGAGACGCAAGTACCTACAAAAAAATATTAGAAAGCCGACCATACCCTAAAGTGAATGTTGAAAAAATTGAATGCACAAACCACTTATTGCGTAATTTCAGTGGTAAGCTTATCAACTTGTCTAAAGATACGGCTGTTCCATTAGCAGCAATGACGTATTATATATAGACACGTTATCAACCAACATCTCGGCGCTTAAAAACGGCGAAAATACTAGATAACTACTTATACGCGTAAAGAAAGGGAAAGAAAATATGACACCGTACGGCGGGATGTCTGTTGCTAGAGGGAGATAAATAAACATCTTCAGTTACGTCACAGGATAAGTAATAGTCAAATTACATGCTCATTGGTCGAGCGCATGAGTGACGTAGCTATCAGAGTCACTTCATGCGCCGACCGCCATTAGACGCAGCGTCGTACAAAATAAAATAAAATAATCTAGTAACTTACGCGTGAAATGACACATTTTTGTCTTTAACTTTTGGGGTATAATTTTTACATCCTCTGAAAACACACGACGGCATATTTTCTTTATGTTTTGCACAGGTTTTCACATACGATATAAATTAAAAACAAACATACGTCGCGTCGCGTCGCGCGACAGGTTGGTGCGTGACTGAGCGCAATGTGGCCAATTGGCTTCATTTCATGTTGCCATTTTAGAGTGCGGACAACGTATCTATAGTTTTATACATCATTGATTAGCAGAAAGAAAATTATTAACAGTGGATCGAATGAAGCGACTGCGATCAGCTGCACGCTTCAGAAACGCCCAAACTTCTACATTGTCGGACAAGATTATTAAAAAAAAAAAAGACATTTTAAATAGCCCAAAGCATATTTTCGGGGACCACAGAGAATGTGCAGCATATTATTGTACTGATGAAAAAAAAAAAGAAGAAAACCTAGTACCAAAGGCAAAGACATTGTTTAAAAAAAAATCATGGAACCTACAACACAAATTGCCTTGCATTCAAAAAGTTTGCTTTATAATTTGAATAATAACAGGGCCGAACAATTCAACAGTATTGTTGCGAAACACGTTGGTGGCGAGCGCGTAAATTATTCGTTGAAAAAATCTTACACAGCACGATGTAACGCAGCTATTGTTTCTTTTAATTCCGCACGGCCACAATACGTCTTGTATAAATCAAAGTTTAATAAAAGCCCAGGTATTATTTTAAACCTTTACATATCGCACCCTTAATAATATAAAGGCACAATTCAAAAAAGTAGTTTTTTGAATTGTGCCCTTATATTACTTAATATAAGGGCTCAATTCAAAAATGTAGTTTTTTGAATTGTGCCTTTATATTATTAAGGGTGCGATATATCACCATGTAAATTATCTGATATATATAAATACTAGCTGCGCCCCACGGTTTCACCCGCATAACTGTCGATCCCGTGGGAATATCGGGATAAAAAGAAGCCTATGTGTAAATCCAGGGCGTTAGCTACCTCTATACAAAATTTTATCAAAATTGGTCCATCCGTTTGAGCGTGAAGAAGAGTCAAACATACACACACACACAAACAAACATTCGCCTTTATAATATTAGTGTGATAAAATGTGTTAATTACCCACCATTTATAGGAAACTCATTGAAGCCTATTGAAATGGCTCGTTTGGAAAGGAAGATGGGACGAAAAACAAATCGCATTCCTAAAAAAAAAATACTATTTGATGCAGACAAGAGCTCCTACGGAGGAGAATGTGAACGGCCGGATTTGCCTACAGAGGAATACGAAACGGCAAAAGACGAGTTATTGAAAAACTTTCAAGAACAAGTGCGTACTTACAGTATATTTTTATAAGTTCAGATAGGTACATGTTGTACATTGTTTCTGATAATATTAGACTTAAAAATATATTTCCAAATTTTATGTTATAGGTAAATAATAGACAAGAAGTTGAAAGGGATACTGTACTTCAGGCAGAGAGTGCACTTTGGCTAGAGCTACGACGTTGTTTATTGACAGCCTCTTCATTCTGTAAAGTGTAAAACTGGCGATCGACTATTAGCCCAGCCCCTTTGGTTAAACAATTTCTTTACTCATATTCCTTGGACCATATCCCCAGTATTCAACATGGGAAAGTAAACGAAAAAGTGGCCATAGAACAGTTGCAGGTACAAGAAAATATCACTATAGAAAAATGCGGATTGTTTGTTGATGAGGACTTATTTTTCTTGGGTATGTACTTCCATCAGATTTATTTCGATATTTTTTGTTTTCGTTTCACTAGCTTCTTTCTCTTTTTTAGATTTTTCTAACAAACAATTTATTTTTGTATTCTTAAATTATATTAAAAAGAAGTAATTAGAGTATTGAGTTTCAAATTATTATGATTACAGGTGCTTCGCCGGATGGACTAATCGACGATGATGGCATCACCGAAATTAAATGTCCTAGTTCGGCATTTGGATTAGAGGCAGATTTTGCTATTAGCCAAAAAAATATTAAATTCTGGAAAATTGATGGATCTGTGAATCGACGCCATGACTGGTTTTGGAAGACGGAAAAAATAATCAGGGACGATAAATTTTGGAGCGAAAATATGGAACATCGGCTAGTCAGCTTTTACAATAAATGCCTGTTACCCGAAATTGTTGATCCCCGAAAAGCTAGGTCCATGAAACTTAGAGACAACAAATATTAAGATTTTATTTTACACGAAATTGTTTTTATTTACTTTAACCTAACTAATAATAATTTAATTGCTCATTTATTTCAATAAACTAAAAAACTGAATCCCGATTACGGAAAACGAAAACATTCCCTACTAACTAAAAACTGGCTAAGTATCAAGATGATTCTAAGCGGTGTATAATACGCGCTCCAACACAGACGGCTGTGTGCGTTTAACTGTATAGCTGTGTGAGTAAATTTACCTAAACGCGAGGCGCGTCGCTCTGGAGTAACGCTCTTAAGGCTGCAGTCTTGCAAAATTCACTCGCGGCGAATTATTTGCGCAACTTTGTATTTTTTTTTTAAACAAAGCAATGAAATAACATGAAATTTTATTATTGCACATAAATAACCACAATATAAGTAATAGCTAGTTATTTTTTTTAAGTTCATTTAGATGAAATAAGTTAGGTAAATGAAGCGTTAAATACAGCTCTTTCGCGCACAACATCATTTCGAGTTCTGTTTGGGCGCTTAGTTTAGGGCAATGAAGAATTAATTTGGAAATCTGTTCAGCACATATTTATCTCAACATTCTCGTCTTCAAAATGTGCTGATTAGTTTTTTCTAATTATATTCCATTTTCTTAATTTAGACGTCACAATTTCATCAAAATTCTCTGTTTTTATCTCTTAATAAACGGTTTTTTTCATAATAACTATGCATCGTATGTATGTATTAATTAGATTATTTTAATGCCAATAAGCAAATACAAAAAAAAATAGCACCTAAATCACCTTACCCTAACAATAGTAATATTTTCAAAAGACCTACAAAAAAGGGGTTTATAAACAAGAATTGAGAGAGAAATTTCTTAGTGGCCACTGCACGGTCGGAGCGTTCAGACGTGTGGTCCACGACGAATTTTAACTGTTCCCTCTCGCTCTAACTTTGCTCCTGCTCTAACATAGGATGCGCATTGTTGTGTATCTTAAGTTGCTCTACTTTATTATTTTTTGTATATAATTTTTCGAGTTTTTTGTAAATATTTGTATATCAGTAATAGTTTTGTAAATATTTGTGTATCAGTAATAGTTTTGTAAATATTTGACTTCAAAATGGATCGTAAACTTAAAAAAAAATATGCCTGTACAAGAAAAAGAAAATTGGCCTCAAACGTAGAATTGATGAAGAGAAATAGAATCCAAAGGTAAGTAGAACTGTTTACAGTATTCATGCTTAGGGCCTAACTACAAGGTCAAATTAAATTAGCTAGCGAGACTCCACAAACGTGATGGATATTGATATCTCAACACGATGAAACAGATTTTATCAACTCACACTTCAAGTAACAATACTACCAGCGGTCATTGGCCCCAAAAAAATCATCAAATCTTTATTTTTTGTATTTCGTCGTGTTTAGATAATATCGTATACAGGGTCAAATTAAATTAGATAGCGAAACTCCGCAAAAGTGTTGGGTATCGATATCTAAACTTGTGTGGGGGGCGTGAGTGTATGTGGGGAGGGCGTGATTATGTGTTGATAGATGTATCTGTATGAGGTATGGGGAGTGAGTGTGTGGGGGTGTGTGTATGGGGGGTGAGTGTGTGAGGGGAATGTATGGGGTGGGTTGTGTTTTTGGTGTTTATGTATGTATTAGATCGCTAGTCTACTATACTTTAGGGCTATTTAGACCAAAGTCGGCTATCTTTTAGTACGATGATTTTTTACTAATAAAAAGGCCAGATTTGTGGAAAGAAAATTGTTGGATTTTGCACCACAATAATGCGCCTTCGCACAAGGCCATCTTTGTAAACAAAATTTTGACCAAAAGCTCAACAAATACATGATTCGTGATAATCGAGCAACCACCTTATTCACCAGATATGGCTCCAGCCGACTTCTTTCTTTTTCCTAACCTCAAATTACCACTTCGTGGCACCGTTTTCATTCGGTAAGACAAAGGAATATTCGCGGCGAGAACTAAACTCAATTCCGGAAAAAGCGTTTAAAAATGTGTTACCGAGCGCATACAACCTGAATCTCTTCAAAGAGAGAGTGAATAGGCTTCTTCTGGGTAAGCTCACTCCATCGTCGACTTTGTCTCTGTCACCTCTGAGCTAGACTAGAGTCAAAAGCAAACCAATTCCAAATTAAAAAAAAAATGTTTTGATGATTGGATTATTCGTTGGCGTAAGTGTATCGTTTCTGAAGGAGCATACTTTGAAGGCGATAAAATATAAGTCTGCGATGAGCATGTGTTGGTGTCTGTGTTGTGTTGTGTCTGATGTGATGTGTAGTGTCTGTGTGAGCGATTTCATGGCGTTCTTTGGGACTAGCGCATTTTTTTTTTCTTCCGTTGAGGGAATTTTTCAATTTTGAATACAACCATCTCTCGACGGTTATATTGGGGTAGATTTCTGATAATTCTCGTGGTCTTGTGGGTGTTGTCATTTCACAAAATCTGCGGTAAAAGACGTGGTTCTTATTTCTTTTTACTTTTTTCTCAATAGGTTGAATTATATTTATGGCGGGTCTTTTAAGGCGGGAATCAATTAGCTCAGGGAGCAGACAATGCAAATAAAATTTTGTCAATGGGCCTACCATTTTGTAGTGCCAGAACGTAGGGTCTCTTTTTATATTATTCGACTTTCATTGAGTAGTCCACTCCAGCCCATACGGCATATAAGCACATATCCATCTCCGTAATGTTTAATTGGCTCTGAGTATGGAAATAATAGACGTGGTTTTTGTCAATCGCAAACGTATTTCTCCTAATGTTACATTTCCATTTTTTTTTCTTTTATCGTTTCTTCAGATTCCATATTTTTTGCAGAAAGTGGGCATTTTACTTCTACCAGTCCTGTTTTTCCATCTTTGTGTTTATAAATACCATCGGGACTGGCTCCTAAATATTGGACTGTTTGTTTATAAAGACCGCAGCTGGCAATTGTGACGTTTTCCTGCAGAGATAATGCTTTTTGTCCATTATCTCTACCATAATATGTGATCGAAACTTTGGTCTATCGTCTGCTTCTGTAGTTCATCTCTTTTTTGGTCAGAAGGTTCCGTTTATTTAAGGAGTTATTTTTTTGTCATCTGAAAATCTTCATCGGTCGTAACTTGTTTTTTGGTATTACTATCTAACATGAACGAATTTATATAAAAACCGGAGGCGCGAAGGAAGAGCAACCCCCGCCAAGGTACCATTCAAATATAAATAAATAATGATTATTACTTAGTAGAGCAACTTTCCGACCGTGTCAAATATCGCTAGGTAGGATGAATGCGGGGACTGCAGGGAGCCCGGGTGCAGACGCACGGCGCGTGGACTCGCCGCACGCGATTCTTAAATTGTGCAATAGAAGACTAGGCCCTTAAGTTTCATTTTAGAATAAATATTCTTGTATTTATTATAAAAATGAAATTTTATTTTCAAGTAACATTATAAATTTATTGCTTTTAATTTAACGTTTCTCCGATGACAGAAGGACTTAAGTATTAATAAATAATTTGCAGTTGTAATTAAACGTTATGTTAGAGTGTTAAGGTTTATATCTATCCGAAGTTGTTAATATGTATTATTAAACCTTTTTTCTATAAGTACCTACCCAGTTCGTAGTAAGAAATAAATGTTTATGTGTGCGCAAACGTGGCCACTTCAGCGACTTATTTTTTTTGTTCCTAATCATTAATCTAGTGCTATTATTAACCTAAGTGTAGAAACGTTTGTCGCGCTTCAGAAGTAAAATAACCGAAAGGGCAATAACACGTGCGAGTTAACTAGGCACCTGGCGCTGTGACGTCACGACTCGCGTCACATTACAAAATAATATGCTATCGCTAATTCGCTAGTCACTGAACGCACTGTGCTGTGGGCTCCGCGCCGGGAAGCGAGAGACACGCGACGTTGCCAGCTCGCAATGCTGCCCGCATTGCGGGCTGGCAACGTCGCGTGTTTCTCTCGGTGCGCTGCCTGCTCAACCCGCGTGGCAGCGCTGCCGCTGTGCGGTCTGGCAACGGGGCGGTTGATTGTAATAATACCAGCTTTTGTTGTCATGCTTCGATCAACAATACCAACTCGGTAAATAACGGCGTAGTTGAGACGTGAGCTTTTATTTTGTTTAGTTCGCTTGAAAAATAAAATAGCCAATGCAAACACATTTCACAATGCTGCAATGTGTAGGTATTCAAAAGTTGCAAAAATAATGCCCGAAAAACCAATTTAACGGCCGGAGTGTCTTACTATCGGTAACTACAATGTAGATTAAGTTATATTTTAAGTTTTAAACTGACATAAAATATCAAATTAAAAAAAATATTTAGTAGGTACCTACCGATTTTAAACCACCACTACAAATATTTGGCCAAGGTTGGCCAATACACGCGCAAACTTTGTAACAGAACAGTAGATGCATGGAGTAGATTTGTATTTTAATAATTTGTTACCTACCAGAACTGTCAGAACTTTAAAATTGGTTAATGCTACTTTTGTGTCTGTTTCTTAGACTCTCATTAGATACCTAGGTACTTTGATTTCCTTTTTTTATTTTAGCTTTCCTAGCAATCCGCGTACGTGTGCAGAATGGGTCTCGATTGTCGCCAGAGAAAGAAGAGATGACTTTTATAAGCCTGCTAAGAATTCGGTTATATGTTCGGATCACTTTGATAAATCGGATATATCCGGAAATATTAACCGACGTCGATTGGTTAAAACGGCAGTTCCTAAGTTACAGGTACCTACATTAATTAATATAAGAGGGTGGTTAAAAATAATAACAGCTGCACAGGTCGATCGATCAGGTTAAGCTACCCTTGCCGCGGTTGGTCTGTGGATGGGTGATCATCTTTAAATACCGAGACCCCTCCGTGCCTCGGAAAGTACGTTAAGCCGTTGGTCCCGGCTGTCATTCGTGGATCTTTGACAGTCGTTACGGGTAATCAGAAGTCCGAAAATCTGACAACCAGTCTTACCAAAGGGTCGTATTACCCAGTAACTGGGTTGTGGAGGTCAGATAGGCAGTCGCTCCATGTAAAATACTGTCATTCAGCTGCATCCGGTTAGACTGGAAGCCGACCCCAACATAGTTGCCATAATTGGGAAAAGGCTAGACAGATGATTCATTAATAAATACACAATCGAAATGTACAGACGCCAAGCTACTACAATCAGTCGAATTTCTTTAATAGATTTTCAACTTTATCGCTATAATATAAGGTTCAAAGTTGCTTGGGAATATTTGACAGGATTTTGAATTTGGAATTAATTAGTTTATTTTTTAATAAAGAGTCTTTTCAAAAACACAGATTCAATTCCCGTCGAAGGACCCACAACTGGCAGCACCAAATACTAAACTACGACGAGAGTGTAGTATTAGTCTCTCGTCTCTCGAGTCGCCTCAGTCTGTTATTGAAGTGCAGGTGAGTCATTTTTATTTAGCAGTAGGTATCGTCAATTAAGTGTGTGCGGTGATAAATTATTATTTCATTGAGTTGAGACTATGTATTATATTATGTGTGTATATTTTCAGAAATTCTTTTTAATTTACGCAAAATCATTTAATTAAATTTATCTTGAATGTTTCTTGTTCCCTTACAATATTGCTGTGCGCATAATAATAACCCAGAGAGAAACTTAGGCGAATCAGAGATTTTTAACAGATTTCAAAAAAGGAGGAGGTTCTCAATTCGAATGTTTAATTTTTTTTTAAAACATACATGTACAGCAATGAAACTAGCTTCAACTTTCTGACTAACTGACAGATTAATTAAATTTTGCCAATTCAAAAGTGCCTGTACAAGGTTTAATTGAAATAAATGCTTTGAGTTTGAGTTGAGTTTGAATTTGAATGTTTTCAAAACTATCAAACAAATTGCAATAAACTTTCTTTCACGTTGGGTGAGAGTCCATCCATCCAGAGATCCGAAATTGTTCTTAAAACCGACTTCAAAAAAAGGAGGAGGTTCTCAATTCGGTTGTATTTATTAAACATTTTTTTTATGTTTGTTACCTTATTAGTTATTACGCCGTCATTTATAAACCGATTTGGAAATTCTTTTTTTATTTAAAAGGATATACTACCAGATTGATCCCATTTTTATCAAAATCCAGTTCTGATGATGGGATCCATGAGGAATTGAGGGAACTCCTCAAATATTATAGGTATACCGATAGCGATTTGGGTATTTTTTATAGTAACTCATGCATTTGCTCTCGGAAACCACCATTTGGTGAAGTGGAACTGATGAAGAAGACCACAGATGGCCATCGAAACTTATACTCAATAATAAGTATTTTACGGGTTGCGATTCGATTACTTACTTTAATATGGTTGCTGAGCAATTTATGCTCGTCACAATGCGAATGGTGAAATGGGGCTGATGGTGGAATACTAGAACTTCTTAACAATTAACGTCCCTGCATCGATAAAAGCGAATTTTGTAAAAAGTGATGGGGCAGTTGACATTAGGCTATTGTAACTTAGATTAGTACATTATAAACAGACACTTAAAGCGAGTTTTTTTTTAATAAAAACTTATTCAAAAAAGTCCGACTTCCAAAAAAACACTACAAAGTGAAAAATAACTTTCATTTCGGAAGTCGGTGGCAAATACTAGAATACAGATCTAAAGACACCGACTTCCGAAATTAAAGTTATTTTTCACTTTGTAAAGTTTTTTTTTAGAAGTCGGTTTTTTTTATCGCGTGAGTGGAGGTAAATCTCAACTTTATAATAATACGAGCTTTATATAATATGATGTACAGACGCCAGCACATCAAGCTACTACAATCTGTCAATTATCTTTGATAGATTTTCAACTTTATCACTAAAGCATAAGGTTCAAAGTTGATTGGGATAATTTGATAGTTTCGGGTAGCTTGATGTGCTGGCGTTTACATTTATATAAAAACTGGCCAAGCGCGAGTCGGACTCGCACACGAAGGGTTCCGTACCACAAGGCAAAAACGTCGAAAAAAACACGTTTGTAGTATGGGAGCTCCCCTTAAATATTTATTTTAATCTGTTTTTAGTATTTGTTGTTAAAGCGGTAACAGAAATACATACATCATCTGTGAAAATCACGGTTCATGATATACAGCCTGGTGACAGACGGACAGTGGAATCTTAGTAATAGAGTCCCGTTTTTATCCTTAGCGCACGGAACCCTAAAAAAGAAAGGGGAGATATCAAAACAAATAAAACGACAATTGTACAACAAACTTGAACACATTCAATTTATTTAAAGGAAATTAATTCAGGTACAGATGTTCTACCTATGTCACGAAGTCCGTTTGGCTATGAATGTTGTCAAGCGTGCACATGCACATTGTGATCAACAGAGACTCAACAATGGGTGAAGTAAAACGGTACACATTCGCGGAAATAGCCTCATGCGACGGCAGCAAGGGGCAGCCGCTGTGGGAGCGCGCTTGTCGGGATAAGTCACTACTACAATCAAAGCCGAACGGACTTCGTGAAATGGAATATCTCTACCTACGCAGAATGGAAAAAACTTCTCAATTTTTATTTATTTATTTAACAAAACACTTCTATCATTGTAGGATATCCCAAAGCGATAGAGTGGTACTTTGCTTATACCTACTAATTTTACAATTTGTAACACAATTGGTATGCAGTTATCCAGTTATTCTTGCGAATTCATTCAATGAACAGGAAAAAATTACAATCTTTCAGCGAGTTCATTGAGTGTATGTACAGTGCGTGCCACGTAAGAAGAGACTTGACCCCGCCTCCCCCGCTCTTTCCGCCGCCCCTATGACGTCCTGTCCCGTCCCGCGCTCAGACCTCATACCGCTAAAGATACCTAAAATCGTGTTCTGCGCATGTCAGACCACGTGGTGTGTCAAGTCTCTTCTTACGTGGCACGCACTGTAACTGGCGCTTTTAAAAGCAAGTTAGTCCTGCCGCGCGGCTGCGGCCGTCTCCGCCTCAGCACGTAGTTGTCGGGCACACACAGATTTACACCCTTTAACACGCCCTGATTTTTTATTTTATCATTGATTAATTTAAAAATATAAATGGCGAGAGCCATATCTCTTTAATTCTAACTTGACGTACCCAACAAACAATGGATAATACGGATATACCCCATAAAGTCTCATGTACAGATACCTACCTTATGAATTTATTTTGTATGCGTTGCGTATATATATACTTTATTGTAAAAAGAAAGTTTTTAGAGGTATCTTCATGTTTTTTTTCTGTCGTATCAAATTAGTTGTATTATGTTTTCAACACACTATCTACCTAGCATATATCCTGAAGAATATCATATATTTTTGAGATTTTGTTTAAGGTGAATGGGTAGTAGTAGACCGCGAAATTCAAATTTTCTTACGTTTTTTGCAATTTTTAGGTCAGTGTCAGATTGTATCTTGATCAAAATATGATTCGCGACAATAACAGGTACATATTTAAGGAATTATAATCATTAGAATCATTAATATATCTTTCTAAGTTAGATTTCTACCACCAACCACCAATCTCTTATGGAAAAGTGTTAGTGGTAGAAATCTAACTTACAAAGATGTATTATTGATTCTAATGATTATACTTCTCTAAATATGTACCTGCTATTGTCGCGAATCATATTTTGATCAAGATACAACCTGACACTGACCTGTAAATTGCAAAAAACATAAGAAAATTTAAATTTCGCGGTCTCAACTACCCATTCACCTTAAGTACTGTAGTCGATCATATAGTTTTATTGTTTCTAAAACTTACGTTTTTTGCGTTTAGATCCTGTAAGCCCCTTAAGTTTCACGTTGGCTGCGAGCACAGATATAGATCGATCCAGATAACCCAAGAACAACTATTTCGCGTGCCAAGCTTACGTACGAAAATCGTAAGCCGCCACTTTCGCGAATTCCCGCTCAGTCTGCATCGATTTGCCGCGCTAGTCAGTTGTCGGCTGTCAGTTAAGAAAACTTAAAATGGTTAATTGCGCTGTTATGAATTGTAAAAACTGTACAAAAGCGACGAGAAAGAATAAAGCAAACGTTTCTTTCCATCGGTAAGTCATTTTGTGATTAATATTATGCGTAATTAATTTTAAAATCAATTACTTTTAATCTTTTACTCACAGTAATACCTGGTAATAACAAATTTGCGAAACACATAGGTCATTAAAAGTAAGCTGCATATTCGTATTACATTGCGGCTTTTACTTGGAGCGGTTGATGTGACGTTTTGTTTTAACAAGTGATGAATATCGAAATAAGTCAATACTATCGTATATATCGCTTCGGTTTCGTAGTACAGGCGGTTTTACCATTTTTCAGTCAATTTTAGCGATTAGTACTGTTCTGTGCAACACAAATCGATTCACGAGAATCGATTTCGGAAACGAATGATTTTGTATTTTATAGGTACCTACTTATTATGTAGACAATTTTAATAAGTAAGTAATCGTACGTTTCGTGATTTTTTTTAGTTTTCCAAATGAACTCAATTTAAGAGAAAAATGGATTGAGGCGACGGGAAATAAAGATTGGTGCCCAACAAAGCATAGCACTATTTGTTCAATACATTTTGAGGAAGCAAGCTTTGTTGAAGGCAAAAAACAACGAATATTGACAAAATCAGCTTATCCGACTATTGATGTCCTGAAGATCACAACTGATGAAGTTAGTTAATTGATAAGTCTATGTACAGACGCCAGCACATCAAGCTACTACAATCTGTCAAATGTCTTTAATAGATTTTCAACTTTATCGCTGAAGCATAAGGTTCAAAGTTGATTGGGAAAATTTGACAGTTTCGGGTAGCTTTTTGTTCTAGCGTCTGTACCTTTGAGCTTTTTATTATAAGCGTGTGAAGTTTTAAATGTTGAATTTTACATGTAGGAGGCACCTACTTGTACTACTGAATCTCGTACTTAGATCCAAAAGTTACGCCAGAAAATGCTTGAAGTTTTCACGCGAGCGCAACTGATTGGCTTATTTAGTGCCTGAACACGTTGACTCGCGGGCGCGGTCACAAAATATCAAACACACAGCTTATTATGCAAGTGTTCACGTACAAAACGCAGGTGCGGCAAACCAAGTCCACCGCGCCCGCGTGTTCCTACGTGAACAAGCACTGACATGTGTGTTCTTTCGTTCGAATTTCGAATAGGTACTTGAGGTGTTTTTTTCAATGTAGTAAAGTTTGGAGCTTTCTCGTTGATTTTGTATCTACGCTTCCTGACTTTTAGGCTGCAATCTGAATTATGCCATAATCGCTCACAGCGCTGACATCAATAATTTGCTGTCCGATTTAGATTTTAACACGATTATGTCAACAATTCGGAACAGTCATGAACGCGCTCACAGTGCTCGCTCAATGTTAAAACTTTATCCACTTGAATACTCATTGTTGGATTATAGTATTTCTTTGTGTATATGTATGTACACCACATTTCTTCTTCTTTGGTTAGGTGGCAACTGTCAGCCAGAAGCACAATTTCGAAAAGAGGAAGTTAGTTTTTGTTTTTATGATATGATGCAATGCAACTCCAAAACAAAACAGCATCACTGTCATCTCAAGGTGTTATTATTTTATGGCGTCAGCAATGGCGATACAAACGGGACATCGTTATCGCGCTCACGCTAATTCGGAACTTACGCAGTACGCACACTCAAATCGATTACAGCGCAACTCGGAATGTACCCATATTATTCGAGGCATAGGTAATAGGTATATATTATAGAGTTCGCGTCACAACAGATAAGGTTGGAATGGTAATGTGGGCGGAGCAAGCGCGCCACAGTTTATGATTCGAAAATCATAATTCGACCGATTCATTCATTCACCGCGTTGTCTCAGTGCGCGTCGGAATACTTCGGAGAACAGAACTCTGCTTAATAATGCCGTGTTGTGCAATTATAACATGTAAGACAAAAAGTCAGACCTCAAGTATAAAGCGAGGAGGTATATCTTTCCATCGGTAAGTCCAAAATAACACTTAATTACAATATTATTTTCCAAAAACAAAAATATACTGATCATTATGAAATACCAAACATTAACAACATTATTGCAACAATTTACAAGAAATATACATTGCCCACTGTGTACTCGCTCAATCAACACAATGACACAAGTACGCGTACAATGTACTGCATGCATTGCGTCCTCTACACTTCAACCGTTGACGTTTCGTCCTTTGCTCTGATTGGCTATGGATGCGCGGCGCATGTTTATCGATAGTGAGGTAACCATGTGGTTAAATAAAATCATCGATAGAATTCTCGACTATATTTACGTTTGACAAAGATAACTTTTGGATTATTTTATATTTAATCAATGATTAATGATAGTATATTTTTATTTAGACGTATTTTGAGTAGGTACATTAAATATTATATTAATCATTGAATGAATCCTACCGAATGTTATAAAGGGACATAGACCTGTCATCTACTAGTACTTATACTAATCTCTGATTTTTTATTAAGTTTATGAATTATGTGTATTAATATTGTTATATTTAAATATTTACTTTTATATTCTTAAAAGTTTTATTTACTTACACCATTTAGTAAAATTAAATTGTGGAATTTGAAATTATGCAATAAATTATAAATTTTAGGTTTCCTAAAGAACCTAACACCAAGGAAAAATGGATTGACGTGACTGGTAGAGAAAACTGGATGCCGACAAAGACGAGTACTATTTGCTCTAAACATTTTAGTGAAAATGATTTTATCATTAAAAAATCAGGTTATAAGTACTTAAAACCAGAGGCGATCCCAAGAAAACAAATTGTTCAGATTTCTTCAAATTCTTTGGTAAGTTTTGTAAAAATGCTAACTTGTTGGAATAAAGTTCCATATGTATTATGTTATGTATTTATATTTATTATTATTATTTATTTTTTTCCATTTTAATATTTCTTAGTTGACTAGAATAATAGGTTATGTTATGTTGTTATGTTACAATTGACTAAAAAATTATTTTGATTCATGTAATTGATGATAGATAAAAAGTTTGATAAAGAAGTTTTCTCTTTTTTATAATTAAATAGAAAAAAATGATTTTGCATAGTTATTAATGTAAGATTAAAAATTAAATTTTAACCTCACACATGTCATAACAATGTACCCAAACGATAAGTTGATTCGGCCAATCGCCGTGCGAGGAAATCTACTACATATTATATGTAATTAAATAAGTTAAGGCGGGCTTTTCAAAAGTAGCAAGTTTAAAAAATTTATTAAAATTGTCAATTTCGTCGTTTCGAATTAACTATTTATTAACATTAATCTGACATGTATAAAAGTTATAGTTAAAATAATCTGTTCATTGAAGTAATAAACATATTTAAATTAATGAGTGCAAATAAAAGTAAATTTATCGATTAAATTGTAGATTTCATTTCACTGCTTCTTTGTATTCATACAAAATATTAATAATTCAATAAAAATAATTAAATTTTATTAATAAAAGTATGCAATCATTTCATTACTGTTTTGTTATGACGTTGTCACGTTAAACTATCGTCCGTAAACCGACTTTACAGACAACCAATTTTTTCATAGGATTATCTACTGCGCAGTGATTTGTTGCCTACTTCAGAGCGGCAAATCTTGTTCGTTACAATTTGAAGCTGTCGAGTTAAGTTCCTCCAGTGGATTTGTTTTGAGATATTGGCATTGATTGACTTATATTAGTGTACTGCGTACTTTTTGAGACGAACCCCTCGTCCAGTAGACAGAATTATTAAGCTCTGTTACATTAAAACAGGTAATTGTGCCTCTTAATAGTGACAGATCAGTTCAACTCTTATAATTTATTATAGCATAGCCACAGGTAACTATAGCGCGAAGTCTGCGACGATGTACATTTTTTTTTATGCGTCGGCAAAGGCCTTCCCCAAATCCTTCCAGGAACTCTTTTCCCGCGCCACCTCGAACCAGCCCTCGCGGTACGCGTCCGTCATCTCGCCATAGTCGCCATCTCTTTCTGGGCCGGCCTCGGCGGCGCCGTCCATCTTCAGGCACCCATTGTGTGGAGATTACATACCATACGCTAAATATTTTGTACACATAACTTGTTATGTTTTATCGCTATACCTACATTTTATTATTATATGCACCATTCGACTAAAGTTGGCTGGCAGTTTCTATTCTATTACGTTACGTCATCCATCATACAAACGGCTGATACGCGCGTCGATGGCTCGGTATAGTTCGGTATTCATCGGTGTGTAGAGTGTGTCGACTTCGCGACTGGCGCCGAGTTACGTACGGACGCGGACAGTGCGAGACGCGAGGCGCTCCCGCACATTTATTTACGTAAAACATGTCACGAAGTTATCGACTGTACTGTTCAGTGTATGGGTGCTTGAGTTCGTCTAAAACGACACCAGATTTAACATTTTTTAAGTTACCAGCTGACTCGGCACGGTAAGCCTTTATTTATATTATTTTAGTTTTATTTGTGTTATGTAGCGTAAGCTAGGGTTGCCAACCACAATAACGGTTAGGGTTGCTAACCCTATATATTACAGTATCCTGCTATATTAGAGTCATATAAATACAATACATAAAAAAATTGTAGGCGAAGATACCTAACAAGTAAGTACTTAGGTATACATATTTTTATTTCAATACAAAATGGCGAAATAAACAGATATGTAGGTATTATAAATCTCATCTATGCTGAATTGATGCTATTGTGTAACCTTAACTAGACCAGCGGTGCTATTCTGTAAAAATCTCACCATGAAAACTTAGGTGAAGTGAGCGTGGAGTGAGCTGTCAATAGTGTCAATTCTTAGCAAAAACAAACTCACTCATAGAAATGTATCCAGCAAACGCATGCGAAGTTCAGTTTGCATTAAGTACTATATTTTTTTCGTCGATTTTGTCTCTTTCAGTGTCTTATAAAGTTATACTTAACCGAATAAATTACCATATTTTTGTAACTCTGTCATAATTAGTAGATATTTAATCAATTCAGCGACAAACACATGCCAAAAATGTAGGTTAATCGGAGATATTTTTGACAGATTGAGACTGAGATCAGACTGATATGCTCTGACTCTGAGCATGTAGATCGTCATCGCGGAGTTTTTACCATAACCCTCTTTTTTTTAAACATAACCCTCCTTCTGGCGCAGTCGAGTAAAAACACGTACCAAGAACTCGTCTGCGAAATCTTTCACATTTGTAAACTAAAAAGCTGGAAATAAAAAACTAATTAAACGACTGTGGGAAAAATTTAGGTTAATAAAAAAAACATAACCCTCCTTCTGGCGCAGTCGGGTAAAAAACTGATAAGCTAAAAACAAGCCCATTTAAATTAAATAAAAGTTGGATGCAGGCTCCATACCATTTTTATTATACATATTTTCAAATTCAAATGGGTCCCGCCTGCTTTAAAGTTTTATTTACTTAATTTAAAATGTGCTTGTTTTTAGCTGTTCAGTTTTTTTTTAACTTACGTTTTTTACCGCAGCGCACAGTCGGGTTTTTTTTTTACACGGTTTAAGACATTTATTTCTCAAGAATACAATTCACTTATCATAAGAAATACAAGTTAATCATACATATTACTCGATACACAAACTTATGAAGATCGGCAGGTACTCGTAAATAAACTAGTAAGTAGTAGGTAGATGCGCAGATATTTTTCTTACAAATATGTGGGTAACAAGAAAAAGTTAGGGTACCATTACATAATTATCGTTTCGTGATAGCAAGTCAATAGCAATTACACATTGTTAATAGTAGCAAGCTGATAATATTTTTAATTATTTGTTAAACGTTTCAAAATGATAATATAGTTTAGTGCCTAAGAGTTTTTATGTATTTAAATAAGTAATAATTTAATGTAGTTGAAGCAAATAAACAAATCAAAGAAACAATACTGACTTTATAAATAGGTGATTGATTTAAAATCGAGAGAATTATAGACTTTTTTATTATATTATAACTTTTCTACAGGATTATTTTTAATTAGCTAGCTCAACTCCGCAGACGCGATGGATACTATCGATAGCTAAAAATGGAAAAAACAAAATAATTTGATGATATTTGATAAATGTTACGTCGGAATCTCGGAAACGGCAGAATATTATGAACATTTATAACAATTTATGATTTAACAACTCTATACTTAACACAATTCTGACAAACAAATGAACTAGGTATTAATATTAGGTACAACATAGCTCATAAACTGTTGTGGTGGCGCTTATGGTGGCGGGCGGGTCTGTCTGTTGTGTAGAATCCTGCAGACAGTATCGACCGCGCGCGACCTTGAGCGTGTGCGGAGGTCGTTGCCTTCGACAAGCCCCTCACACTTCATTTATACTTAGCATTGGTCTAATATAATCTGTGTAAACACAGTAGGGATGCAAAAATCCCAAAAAGTATCTATTTATTTTAGGTAGGTAGTACAGATATTTAAAAAAAATGTCAAAAAAAAAAACGATTTATCGGTGAAATTTTTGATCTGTGGATAATACCTATCTATTTTTTTTATTACCTATTCCAGATTATCCGAATGGCTTCGGCTGACGGGTCGAAATGATTTAACTGACAAACCTCACACGAGCTACCGGACTTGTGAGATACATTTTAAAGTGCAGGACATACTATCTTCAAAACATCGCAAGATTTTAAAAAAGAATGCTCTCCCATCATTGTATTTGCCGGACTTGCGAAAGTTACCGAGTATCGTTCGAGAAAGCTCTCGGAAAAAAGACAGCGAAACTCAGACGGATAATAAAGTGAGTTTGCTGTGTACTAAGTAACTAATTCTGTGGTAACAGTCATACTTATGGGGGAAGTGCTAGGGTAGCCTGCGAAATAGTTTTGTAAAAAATAAATACCTTTTTTTTCATTTTTTTTTTAGGTTTTTTTTTTAGGTTTTTTGACATTATCAGGTCCGTCCGTGTAAGGTTGTATGTTGAACCAAATAACATGAATCGCGAGCGTAACAAGTACAGACGCCTGCCCATCAAGCTACTACAATCTGTCAAATCTCTTTAATAGATTTTCAACTTTATCGCTAAAGCATAAGGTTCAAAGTTGATTGGGAAATTTTGACAGTTCCGGGTAGCTTGATGTGCTGGCGTCTGTACATAATATTTGTATTTACTGAATTATAATTATTAAAATCAATACAACCCTCTAAATTATAATCTTACTGATTGACTATTTCATGAAATATCAATCAATTTATTAACTCGATACCGATATGACATTGGCTACCTACACTATTTGAAGACTGCAGACGTAGCATCACTAATCCACAGTATATAAGGTCCCATTAAAATAGATGGACAAACTTTTAGAAATCATTCAGACCACCAAAATAAGGACGATAGTATAAAAATATAATAAGAAAAACGGATTAGATACTTGCAAGAAAAATAATTAGCTAACGAAAATACACTAATGTGCCGTATTTATTATTTTAGGTCAAAATAAAATCATTTTAATCAGTGTTTTTTGAAGTGAAACTTCTTTGTAACGCACGCTTGACTTGGGGAGTTAGCTGGCGAACGGGAGTTGAGTGGGGGATATAAGCAAGAGAAAGCAGTGCGCGCGCACATTTTCTTTCTCTCTTCCTCTCATAGCCAAATTACGTTCCGTGTATCTAAGCACAGTGCAGGCTTATTGTCTGTATCACAGTGTAGGAGCAAGAGAGAGCAGTGCGCGCGCACATTTTCTTTCTCTCTCTCTCTTATAGCTAGTAAATGAAATATGTATATGTATATCTCAGTCAGTAGTTCGTTTCGTTTGCGAGGTTTCTAGCGTTACGCGAACAGTGATGATTCTTTGGTATTTTTTTTTTCGTAATTCTATTTCGTTTTGAACAATTTTATGGATTAATATTTTATTCAATACATTCAATATTCTACGTTTAAAGTGAATACAATTGTAAATTCATTTTAAAGTTCATGTTTTGTGAATTTTCGGGTAAATAATAACAAATTATGGAAACAAGTGACACAGACTCTGAGTATGAAAGAGGTGCTCCAGGACCACCAACTAAGAAAAAATTACGTACGGAAATTGTGCATAAAAAGTGTGTGACAACAGATTCAAGGCAAGATTTTAAACCTAGTGAGACCCAATCAACTGATAATAAATCACGAATGTGAGTACCTACGTATCTCATACTAGTTGCTGGCGTCGCGACGCCAGCATCTAGTGTTAGTAATAAAACAGTCTTTATGCCGAAATCAACATATTTAATTAGAACTATGTACTACACATCACATGGGACGTTCGTCACTCATAGAGAAGGGAGGTGGACTGCCGGGTCGCGGGCGTACAGCGCGGTCAGCTCTACGTGACGTCACAGGGCTGTCTGCGCGGGCGCGGCCCATGTTGCTAACACGGCCATACTGACGACTGCTTTGCCCTCGAAGCTCTTACTGAAATAAAATATAGGAGAGGGGGTTATAATCCTCTCACCATCTGCCTTCTGCCTGAGTTTAGTCAGATGTTTATTCTGCCGGCCAACTTCGCATATTTTCAAATAAAATATAGGAGAGGGAGTTATAATCCTCTCACTATCTGCCTTCTGCCTGACTGTAGTCAGATGTCTGTTCTGCCGGCCAACTTAGCATATTTTCAAAAGTGACCGTCACTCTGTGAGTGCTGCCATTGAGTCTCGTGCCCAACACTTCAAAACGATCATTCTTTAGGACTTTCACAACTTTATAAAGAATGCTACGAAATCTGCCTTTCAACTTTTTGAATCCGGGATTCCCTTTACTTATGCGTATCAACACTACATCCCCGATTTTGTACGGAGACTTCACATAGCGTTTAGCTTTAAATTGCCGCATCTGCCGCTTTTGATCTTCCTCCAAAAGCTCACGAGCTTTTGCTCTTGTGACTCTCGGGTCCAGCCTCTCACCCGCCTGCGTGAGATTATTTACCAAAAGCGCCTCACACAGTGCTGTTGGCTTATAGCCTAACAGTAACTCGTTTGGAGTTCTGCCAGTGACTTTATTCACTGAATTATTCAAGGCTTGCTGTGTGGCAGCCAGGGTTTCACACCAGTTGTCTTCTGGTTCATCCCTGATTATAGCGTTCAATGTGTTTAATATTGATCTGTTTAGACGCTCTACCTGTCCATTAGCTCTGGGCAGATTTAGTGAATTTATCACCAACTGAATCCCATTTTCATTACAGAAGGCCTTCATAGCCCAATGCCTTTGCTATTCCTCGGTCGCATATCAGCCTCCGAGACACTCCAAATAAATACACCATAGCCTTTAAGGCTTTTATTACACCTTTGGTGCTAGTGTCAGCCACCGCTTCCAAAAAGCAGTATTTAGTAAATCCATCCTGTAGGGCAATAACATACTGGTGCCCTCCTTTACTTTTCACAAACGGGCCAAGATAGTCCACAATGCACCACGTCGAATGGGGTTTCACCTTTAGGTATAGGATGTAAGAGCCCAGGCTTCCGACCAGTATCACTCTTGCCAATAAGGCATTTAAAACAATTTCGGACGTATTTAGTCACAACCTTCCTCATCCGGGGAAACCAATATTTACTCCGGATGGCAGCCAGTGTTCTGTCGGTACCTTGATGCCCACTCTCATCGTGCATAATCCTTAGCACTCCCCATCTTGCATTCCGTGTTACAACCCATTTAGACCCTTCAGGCGTCTTCCGATAGAGGTGTCCCTCCTTAATCTCGTAATCATTAAAATATTGGCCACGATCTCCTTCATCGTTTCCATCTTTCAAAATACTGATAACCCTAGACAATTCTTCAGCAGCTATCTGGCATTCCAGTAAATTTTCAGCCGTTGTGAACTCATACGACAGACAAACAGGGTTACGGCTTAAGTAATCGACGTGAGCAACTAGTTTACCTGGTCGATATTCGATATCAAACAAGCATATCCACCATCGAGCTACTCGCGGATTTATCTCCTTCTTTCTTTGTCATTGTGACTCTGACAGTCAGTTATCAATTTGAACTTGATCCCGATTAAGTACACTCGGAAGTGTTTAAGCGATTGTACGACAGCGATTGTACGACAGCTAGAGTTTCTAAATCATATGGATGATATTTGGACTCATCCGGTGATGTTCGCCGGCTATAGTAAGCGACTGGATGTAGTTTCCCATCCTCATCTTTTTGCAGCAATATTGCCCCCAGTCCAACACTCGAAGCATCGGTGTGTACTTCAGTCTGCGCTAAGGGATCATAAATCTTTAGAACCGGCCTTTGAGTAAGGATATCTTTTATTGCTTAAAATGCTTTCTGACAATCTGGACTCCAGATAAAATCAACGGGGTGACATCAACACCAACATCATCACTACTCAGTCTGCACGATGTCTGTCCAACAGCCACCACAATACTTCCTTCAATTTCGCTCATCAAAGCTGTAGTTGGATTTGAGTGTAAACTAAGCTTTTGCGCAACGTTCTGTCTTATTAGAGTTGCTGAGCTTCCAGTATAATGGCTCGAATGGGATTATTGTTTATGTAGCATGTAGTGGAGTATACGTATCAGTTAATCGGAGCATAAGTTGACGGGTTTTAATTTCTTGAAACAGTTTTCTATTGTATGCCCATAGCGGTGACAATGTTTACATTGAACCGACCCTTTGTTAATGTTATTAGAATTAGGGGCCCCGGCCTTATCGCCTCTAGTTTTGATGACCTCGCTCGACTTGCTTACTTTTGACTCACATTCAAATCGTCGATGGCCTGGCTTCCCACACTTGAAACAAGAGCCCTTTGTTTCGTCGGGGCGATGCGATGAACGAGATTTGTTTTTATTATTCCAACTCTTGGTAGATGGTGAAGCGTTATCAAGGCGGGCACGATTACGTGTTTCGCCCATTGACCTTCGTGACATTTGTGTTACCATGTCTTGCATTGTTTCGCAACCTTCCAGTACAATACTAATATTCTTATCGACTATACCACCAAGCATTAAATCCATTTGCTGACGTTCGGTCAATTTTACGCCAAGACGTTTGATCTTGGCAGACATTCGACCTGCATAAAGTACCAATGATTTCGCCTGGTTGCTTTTAAAATTTACGACATCCTCTATGGCGCTAAAGAGATTAGCTTCCCTAGGGTATGATATAAGTAGATCTTTTTGGAATTGCTTCCAAGATCGCTTTTTAGGTAGCCAAAGATTGAACCATGCCCTACCTTCGCCTTCCAGAGCCTGGGTTGCGCGATATAATTTTCTTCGTTTACTCCAGTCGCACGCAATCGCAATGTCCTTGACCTGTTGGATCCACTCTTTCACATACCTTCCCTCCTTGCTGGGATCGAAACCCGGAACAGAGCCCAGTTCTGGTGTTCTGGATCTCTTGTGCCGTAGTTTTCTTGGAGGAGTGCAACCCGACGTCTCCGACTCGGACCTTTCACTACTACGAGATGACCGCGACATTATCAATAAGTGTCTGTTATCACTCTCACTTTAAGTTTTCTAAGTGTCACTTTCACAATACACTTCGGAAACTGTTTATGGATATAGTATCCCACCGCTGTGTTAGTAATAAAACAGTCTTTATGCCGAAATCAACATATTTAATTAGAACTATGTACTACACATCACATGGGACGTTCGTCACTCATAGAGAAGGGAGGTGGACTGCCGGGTCGCGGGCGTACAGCGCGGTCAGCTCTACGTGACGTCACAGGGCTGTCTGCGCGGGCGCGGCCCATGTTGCTAACACTAGTATGTCGTAGCGTCATATGCAGCGTTGCTTTATCCTTGTTTATTTTCTTTCTCTACTAATAAGCGGCATTCTACTCTCGACATTGGGGCGTGTTTGATTCTCTGTCCTTTTCTTGTCTCTCTCTCTCTCTCTCTTTTTCTCTCGCTTTTTTCTTGTTACTCTTCCGTATTTTGGCCTCACGTTTCTACAATTTACTTCAGCAAAGTTTTAAAATAGGATAACATAAAATTTAACTACTTAATACATAAATAATAAAATACTTATTAATTGTAGAGGTTTACCATTACGAATAATTGGTGACATCGTGATTGAACATGACAATAATCAAATGGAAGTTGATAATGGAAATCTCACTATAGATCATATAAGTACAAAAACCGAGACAAATTTTGGAGTTGAATAAATTAATTTTTATTTTATTTTTATAATCATTCATGAATCTAATAGTAATAATAATTGACTAAATTTACCAAACTAAAACGATGGAATTATAGGTTGAGTAAAGCGCCAAAAACTTCTGCAGAACGTGGTCGAGAATTCAGAGCACGAAATGCACTGCTTAAACAACAATGTAAGCAACAACAGGAACCAGATGCAATAGTTGAAATTGCTACAGAAGATATTCGAAGTGCTGGTCCATCAGAAGACAATCAAGTCCTTGAACCCTCTGAAATAAAGGCAATAGAAAAAAGAGCCAAGGCTGCAGCGGCAACACGGCGATGGAGAGAGAAAATAAAAGGCGTTAGCGAGGAGTCATCAAAAAAACAGGTGAAACCTGGTGCTCAACGCATGCGAGAATACCGACAGAGGAAAAAATTGTAAATATTAATTTATATTATAAAACTTATGTCATTGAAGGCTCGTAGAATTCTTATTTGCATTTTCTTACTTAGAGCAAAGAAAATACTGTTGAAGCAGCAAAGTGATCAAGATTTAGATGCTATAGTCAGTACATCATCATCACAAGTGAACCAAAGGGCTGGTCCATCAAGAATAATAGACTACAGGCCCATGTCCAAAATGGATGGGTCATATTATGAACCACCAGGTGACGTATATAGGACGACTAGCTTCTGCCCGCGACTTCGCCCGCGTGAAATTTTTTGTTACTCCGATCCACCCCGTCGCATCGCATCGCCTGCCCGCGCTATTACTTCGTTCTTGCTTAGCGTTCTTTCTGACTTTTTGAAGTGAAAACTTCTTTAGCATCGTTGTGATTTGAAATTTTATGAAACGAAAAAGCGACAGTAAAAAGAGACATATAAGATTTAACGTGGGAGAAAATGAGATAGGAAGCATTATACAGTGTTTTTGTTTTTTATTATTAAAAATGACATAACATTAAATCCTATGCTACTAATTTTTGGATGTGGATGTGGGAGTGGGTGTGGATGTGGGTGTGTTTGTGGGTGTGGGTGGATGGATGGATGGATGGATGGATGGATGGATGGATGGATGGATGGATGTTCTTTAGCATCGTTGTGATTTGAAAGTTAATGAAACGAAAAAGCGACAGTAAAAAGAGACATGTAAATTCATAAGATTTAAGATTGAAGGTTTCACTTCTACCACGTGTGAATTGCACACATGCTGTGTTTTTTTTAATAGAATGAAATGACCAAATTTACCCTGGAAATTGTCAGAAAATCCAAACAATTTACCGACTTTGTGGCGCACCATTTTTTTACGGCACCTGCGCGCTTTCTTATTATTTTTCATGGATCTATCGATGGTAAAAATGCCGTTCAAAAATATATGACCAAAATGTACTCACTCTACCTGCACTTTTGAATTCTCACCAGCACTCAGTTGGACAGCTTACAAGTGACGGGCATAGTGCTGAATCTTATTATTTTATGCTCTTATATCGTCCTATATACGTCACCTGGTGGTTCATATGACCCACCCATTTTGGACATGGGCCTGTAGTCTATAAACAGCATATCCGCAGAGCTATTCTGGTTTCAAAATGACTTAAAAAAGGCATCTGACAATTATGAAGATCTATTGAAGAAAATAACGGTAAGAATAGCATAATATATAGAATAGCTTTTAATATAATATATAGAATTACATATAATATATAGAATATCGTTTAAGAAAATATCGCTTTTTTTTTTCTTAAGACTGCTCTCTCGAAAAAAGCTTGAAAAAAGCATGCAGATGAAGCAAGTTTTTGTCGGCATTTACAGAGAAATTACATCTGAAAAAAAATGTTAGCAATCTTCATGATATACTTAATACGTAATTTGGTTAAGCCACAATTTTTCTACCGGTATCCCTTATTTAAAAATTAAATCACCAAATCACCTCCAAATCATTGAGATGAAACCGTTTTACACCCTCATTTTTAATCAAAACAGTGTAAAAAATATATCTACATCTTTGCAATACAAAGGAAAATTATTTGGTTTTGTTACTTTTTTTTTAAATATGTATTATTTTTATGATAATAAATTAAAAAGGCCTCTGATAAAGGACTGCGTCTACATCACCCCCGCACTCGTCCATAAATTTAGTGCGGGGCGCATTGTGTTGCTAGGTGGACGTATGTCGCGTTGCGAGAACTCAGCACTACGAAATAAAATCGTAAAATAATACTGCAAAAAAAGGAATTTTGTAAACAGTGGAGTAGGTTTTTTTCTGATTCTTGTTTGTAAATAGTGTTTTATAGTTATATTAGTTGTTGAATTTTATTTGTGTATAAAAATAGTTTTTAACACATGGGGAATAAGCAGATACGAAGGAAGAGGGGTCTAAAAAAATATTACAAACAGAAGGGTATACATTTATCAAGGTAAGTTTAAAGTTTTATCTACATATTTCATTATACACTATACATATATATATAGCTTTACTTACCTTTCACACAAGTAGATAGTACTTAGGCTATGGTCTCCTATTTCATGCTGTACGCTGCGTCCCGTTAGGTCGTACGCTGCGTCACAATGTTTACTATAGAAATGTACTATTGTGGTCTCTTTCACACGTTGACGTTGGCGTCTTGACGCCGTACGCGGCATCTAAACGCTGTGCGTCGCGTCTCTAGTCATTTCGAACAATTGCAGCGTGAAGGTCGTCTCTCGCGTCATACAAAATGATGAGCTTTAATAAAGAAAATGACGAATTGTTGATAGAAGCAGTTAAATCTTTTAATGCAGTGTATGATAAAAGTGACAAAAATCATAAAAACAATATTTATAAGTATCAATGTTGGGAAAAAATTAGTGATGCAGTCGGATGGACCGCTCGCGAGCAGCGACTAAAACGCCATTCTCTGCTGCGGATGTATTGACCGCCGACGCTGTGCGTTGCATTCAGACGTCGATCGGAACGGAATTAAACGTTGACGCTAACATCAGACGCAGCCCCGGATCTAAGGGGGGGGGGGGCAAACCGGGGCACTTGCCCCGGGCGGCAGTTTCATGGGGGCGCCAAATCCTTGAGACAAGAATTCGAAATATCGAACAAATGAAGCCTCTTTTCCTACAATCTCATAGGTTTTTAACAAGTAATCGAGTCTTAATATAATCTGTTTGAAAAACAAACTTTTCTATTTCCATACGCCCAGTTAGTTTTTGAACACATACTAAGTGATTTATGAACGCATCTTAACAGATCAAATAAATTTTTGAACGCGTGCCTAGTGTCCGTGATCTTTCTGCCAAGGGGAATACCCGTCACATATCTATACGAGCCGAGCCGAACAAATTCAAACAGTTAAACGTCAAGTGACAACACTTGTTTATGTGGTTGATTGCGTTTGCGAGTAATCAGCGTTAATGAAATAAGTAACTTATTAGTGAAATCATATATTATCGTAGTGGAAATCAAGAAATTTGCAAGTTTTTCTCAAACACTGAAGGGGGGGGGTGCTACTATCAAGGTTTTGCCCCGGTTCGAAAACATAGTAGATCCGGGGCTGATCAGACGCCACGTTTGGCATAAAATAGGAGACCATAGCCTTACGGAGTAAACGGCGAGGCAACTGGCTGAATCGATATCAACCTGCGGGGTAATTACGTAACAAACTAACAGTAGGAATGGGTTTCATTTGGACATTTCAACAATATTCGTTGCGTTATTTACGTTGTTGAGCAGACAAATCTTTCAACCATATGAAGCAATAGGTTAGCAATAATAGGCTTCAAAATTATTCAGATTGTGATATAATAGTGTGTTAAGTACATAATTAGGGTGCGGTTTCAAACTGTCAAATTTCTTTAATAGATTTTCAACTTTATCGCTAAAGCATAAGGTTCAAAGTTGATTGAGAAAATTTTACAGTTTCGGGTAGCTTGATGTGCTGGCGTCTGTACCTATCATAGCGGGATTGTATGAAACTTATGCTCTGTCCGTTTACTCTGTGTACATAGGTATATAAAATACCTACCTCATTCAAACAAAGTCGTAAGTAGGTATAACGCTTCTGTGTCATATAGTAGTGAATGATCACAGAAGGTCCACCGTCCACGCAATGAATTCAGCCAATATTATTATAAATTTTACTTTTCGGTACCTAAGTAAAGTCTATTATTCTGATGCGTTGTGATTATTTGTGACATATTTTATTTTTTTGCAGGTCTAGTTTAGCTACAACTACAGACTTTGCCAAAACTGAAAATGCTCCTAATGTAGGTATTAATTATGATTATAGGTTAGGTACTTGCTAATAATTTGTCAATTTATTGATTACCGGCGTAATTATTTTCAATAGTATAATTATATGTATATACAGGCTGGATTTTTTTAACCTCACCTAGAGGGAAAGTACTCTAAACACTGGAGATAGCAAATTTTACTCAAAGGGAAATCCCTTCATTAAAAAAAAAAACAAATCTGCATTCAAAGATTTTCGAAAATTCGCTTGCCGCTCTCGGGAATCGAACCGGCTAAAATCCGAAAAAATAATACCCTGTACTTTTATGGCATCAATCGATAGGGTCAATCATAAGGATTTTAAAATAAGAACAAAAATATTTATGGAAAAATCAATCATAATTTCTAAGATTTGGCGCGCTTGGTGTGACGTCAATCCGTCATCGTATATTATGACAACATTGACAACAAACAAACAAGACAGTGAGTGGCGAGTTCTCGACGTCGTCGTTTTCAGAGAGTAGTATTTTGGTAGTATTTACCCTGCGTTATATTGTAGTCTGTGAGTAGTACAGTTCGTGCCACGTAAGAAGAGACTTGACCCCGCCTCCCCGCCTCTTTCCGCCGCCCCGTTGACGCCCGGTCCCCGTCCCGCACCGGGCGTCATCGGGGCGGCGGAAAGAGGCGGGGGTGGCGGGGTCAAGTCTCTTCTTACGTGGCACGCACTGTATATTTCTTGGTGGCGAGCATCCTCAAGAATTAGGCTATAAAATGCAAAAATAATTATTTTTCGAATCGGACTGATAGTTCCAGAGATTAATGCGTTAAAACACTTCGGTTTTATTATTAGTAAGTACTTACTTATAAGTTTATGAAAAATATTTGATAATAATAACTGACAATCATTTTTATTTCTATAAACACAAAAAATGCAAGTTTTAAAAACAATAAAAGTATATGATCGACTACAGTAAACAATATCAGAAAAATGTATGATATTAGTCAGGATATTATGCTAGGTAGATAGTGTGTTGAAAACATAATACAACTAATTTGTAACGATAGAAAAAAAATCATAAAGATACCTCTAAAAACTTACTTTTTACAATAAAAACCATACTAATGTAGTATGTACATACAATCATTCGGATTTTTTGTCAGATTATTCTACAAGCAATATACTAAAATACTAGTGGTTTAATTTTTTCGTCCAAACAATAGATTGTTAAATTTTATCAGCGTTGTGTCATCGCACTTCTCTTTCTTTGCTATGCAGTCCGACAGTGACCGCGCTTAAATAATTTACTATTATTGCAGCAATTGTTGTAATAAACAATGAAAACCACTTGAACTTTTTACTTCGCGCTCTCGCTCCGATCATGCTCAGCTCGGCTGAAGCGTAACGGGACAATGAGTCATCCTTTTTCGTGCATGCAGCCGGCGTTCATCGATTTATTAGACGTTGTCACGTCAAAAAAATAATTGTTATGCGTAGGTATTAAATTACATTCTATCGTACTGAGTGATGGCATCGAATGCAATCCCTTCAAATTAATAGGTATATCAAAAAAAATCATTTCTTATTAAAGGTATAGAAAAACCTTGCATCCACTCAAAAATCAATAAAATATAAGTATAAATTATTTGCCGGGATATGGATTTGCCTCCATAAACAAGATGTTAATGTTTTATTTCGATATTAAAACTTTCATAACACGTTATGCATAAAAGCTGTGTGTTTTAATTTTAATATGTAGTAATCTCAAGCTCAAAAATGGCACCACGCAAATGTTTACCGCGGTGGGCGTTGCCGAAAAGGCCACGCGCACCACTGACAGTTCGCCGGCATCATTGCGTCGATGCGCTCGTGTCACGGGGAAATTACTATTGTGATTATTATTGTGTTTTGCGTTGTTTACATACTACAAATATGCCATCATGTGTTGTTAAGTGGTGTAGAAGCCATACGGATATGAAGAATTCTGGAATCTCTTTTCATAAGTGAGTAATTAAACATTTTGAAATCCTATACTTGCGACTCTGGATAGTGTTATGTAACATGAACGCGACATGAAAGCTTATTTTACGTTTTCAAATTTCACTTCAATTTAAAGGCTTTTGTTTTTATTTAAAAAAAGGAAAGATGATAATATGCTCAAATATTTGCCGATTCTCTTGTCACAATCTAAACTAGACTAAATATCACTTGGGTTGTGGAGGTCAGATAGGCAGTCGCTCCATGTATATATAATACTGGTATTCAGCTGCATCGGGTTAGACTGGAAGCCGACCCTAACAAAGTTGGGAAAAGGTTAGGCAGATGATGATGACCGCGACTTCAGGTGCAAGAACAGTACTGTATATTTTTTCTTTTGCTTATACTTATATCGAAAATAGTGTGTCCTATCGCAAAAAAAATGAAAATTTCGATTCCCTTTATAAAACACAAACCCTTAAAACTCAACATGTAGGTAACCATTTTTCATATTTTCCATGCAAAAGTGGAAACATTCCATAAACAAAACACGTCTCTTTTAATGTCACAGATTCCCGAAAAATAAAGTACAGCGAAAAAAATGGGTAACTGCGGTTCGTTTGGAAAGAAACGAATTTGACTGGAAGCCTAGCGAATGTAGCACATTATGCAGCATACACTTTAGTAGCGACGATGTATACATGTGTAATATCGGAAAGCTAAAACGATTAAAGAAAACTGCGGTGCCTATTTGCACAGTAAGTTTTTGCTTAAATTTTACGATTTCCAATTTTAGTGAAAATGTTATTCTGTGTTCACTTAAGGCGAAAGCGCCAGGGTAGCCCGCGAAATTAATTTTTATTACGCTTCTTGCAATTTGCTGGTCAGTATTAAGTTGTACGTCGATCAAAATATGATTCGCGGCCGTAACAAATATGTGTTTACAGAATTATAATCATTAAAGTCATCAACACAACTCTCTAAGACCACGTAATCCCACAGAATGACTATTTCATGAAATCTTGACATTTTGGGATTATACTAACCTAATAAGTTGTATTACTGATTCTAATGATTATGATTCTATAAATACATATTTGTTACGGCCGCGAATCATATTTTGATCCACGTACAACTTAATACTGACCAGCAAATAGCAAAAAACGTAAAAAAAAAAATAATTTCTTAGCGCTTTTCCCCCTTAATCATTGATTACACTTTTATTTTATTTAATCTTGCAGATGGTCAGTTCAAATGCAGAACCATCTAGTAATTTATGTGGATCATCCTCCATCAAACATGAAACAAATGTAGATGTTCAGGTATTGTACAGGCAGGACCCAAGTAATTGGGGTGAAACTCATATACTAGATGTATAAATCTGTTAATTTTTGTTTATTATTGTGCATACAACCCGAATCTCTTCAAAATAAGAGTGAACAGGCTTCTTCTGGGTAAGCTCACTCCATCGTAGACTTTGTCTCTGTCATCTCTGACCTAGACTAGAGTCAAGAGCAAACCAATTTCAAATAAAAAAAAATTCATGGCTTGCAGAAAAATAATTCCGGTATGGAATTAATAATCAGACAGAAGAGGTAAAAGTTGTTAATTTTAGCAATACAGACAAAAATACACGAAGTATATTAAATGTGCAAGATTGCAACAGTACAATAGAGAAAATGTGTAACATGAGGAGTTTGTCTATTATTAATGTCTAGTAAATTCTAAATAAATAATAATTCAAATAGACCAACCAAGCAACCAACAACCAACCACCCACCAACAACCAACCAAGCAACCAACAACCAACCACCCACCAACAACCAACAAAGCAACCTTCTTTTTTACTAACAGGATGAATATTTTAATGTCACTTCATTCAGACCAGGAAAATACGAAAAATCGTAAAATGGGAAGTTAGCTAACTGATGGCGGTGGCGGCGCCACTTAGCTGCGGGAGGGCTGTTAAATTAGATTTAAAATATTAGCAGTACTCAAAACATGTACATTATTGTTTTTCATAAAGTTTTTACCATAATACGTATGAATTTTCTTGCAGGAACCACCAAAAGCAGCGAATTTGGACCCTTGTTGCAGCAATATTGCTGGCAAAGCACTTAGGCGTAAAATAGATGTACTCGGTGGCAGAAACGAGGAAGAAAAAAAGCGTAAATCGGTAAGACTGCTTATCTAGGTACAGTCAACAAAAGAGATAAGTATACAGGATCGTCGGATGTTGTTGACGTTTAGTAAGAAACCGATGGATGTTCTCGAATAAAATTTAATTTTATAAATAGAAAATAGACATCTTATTTATCAAATTACCTTTCAGTCTGCATTAAAGATTTTGGAAGATTAGCTTATCCTTCAGTAATTGTTTTCAAAATATGTCTTCGATCTGAAACGTTACTCAGGCAATTTGTCAACGAAGAAGGAAAAGGGTTTTCTAGAGCGCGCAATTTGCCAGTAACGGTTAATAAGTGTTTTGCCATAATAATAGAACGAAACGACATTTTAAAACCCCTAAAAGAAAGCCATTCGATCGAAAGCAACCACGATGTTCTGTTGCTCAAAGATATAATTGAAAAATTTCTCCAAGTTCGTTTACATTATATGGCCAGAAAAGAATATTGATTTCTTCCCGTCATAAGTTAAATCAACTAATTATTTTCAAAGGGACATAATTATTTTTAAGCTATTTTAATTGTGTTAAAAAGTTGTGTAATAAAAAGAAAACACGTAACCAAGCTTACTTATTTTTTATCACACCATCCACGCATCTCCTGATCTGACCTTGACGCGACCAATCACTCTATTATTACTGATTAAAATAATTCTTAATTTTGGATGCTTACGATACAATGCTACAACACATTTTAATTTAAAAAAAAACACTCGAAACTTAAATTAAAAAAAAACCATTTGACTAGCTAAACTTGAAATACTGCTTAATTCCTTACCTTGGTACCTGATCTGAACAAAAAATAATTTATATGCAAGAAAAAACACCATTTACATTATGTATATGCGTTTTAAAAAATTGGATTTAAATTTAGCTCGAAAATGCTCAAAATTGTCATGGCGTCTTGGATGACGTCACGCCGTGCAAAACAATCCTATTAGTATATGACAGTTGGACCGTTGTTAAGTTTTCTTTAAATGAAAAGTGTATAAAAATGAATCCTTATTACAAGTACTGTATTGCCTCAATGTGAAAGCACAACTATAAAAACGCCAAATAAATTATTTATTTATGTTCCTAACAATAAACAAATGCGGAAAAAGTGGCTGACTCTTGCAAGGAGGGATGATGTTCATACTTTATCAACAGATTCAGACAGATTATCTATATTAATCTAAGTCTAATGCAAAACTGACGAATTTTGTAAACAGAATTTTTGAAATATTGTTGTATGAGTTGAGGTTATGTTACAGCATTTAAACATAAATATTATAATGTTAGTTGCATTATAGACTGCCTAGAAATTGAAATACAAAAGCCATCTAAGAAAAAAAAAACTCAGTACATTGTTACTACTGTTAGGGTGTTCCGCATCCTGCCGGGTCAGCGGGATTGTCCGAAAGGGTTACCGCTGGCCCGGAACATAAAGGGCTAAGGAAGGAACACGGGTGGGTTTTAGTCAGTAAGAGTCTGACACTCCCTTCCGCTCCACCCAGAGCGGGAGGGGTCATTTGATGATTTCCCATCCTGAAAAAAAAGGCAGTACATCAAGCTTTAACTTGGTCACATTACATTTTACAAGAAAGCGAACACAATTAAATATTTAATATTCTGTACACCAAACGGATTGGTGAACTATATTTCTCCAGGATTTGGAGGCAGAACAACTGACACGTTTGGTTGAATTGTTGAATCATGTGATTTTGTAAAAACATTAAAATGTGGTGCATGTGTTATGACGGATTTAAACATGTAGAGCAGTATCTGAAAAAATCTGGTGTTACGCTAGTGAAACCTCGCAAGTGTTGAAACAGTGGTGAAAATGAGTAAAAGTGAAGCAAAGCTTACTAAACAAATAAGGTTACACGTAGAGAGAGTTATTCGGCGTCTTCGTGAATTTTATATGCTTAAACCACATGCATGTATTAATTTTAAATTTGTAAAAATACTTGATGACATACTGATAATAGCTTGTGTTTTAATAAATTTGCAGGATTCTCTAATAAAATAAAACTATTGAAACTTTAAGACAACTCTTTTTTATTTTAAATATAATATTTTTGACGTGACAACGTCTTCTAATTCGATGAAGCTGGCTGCACGCACGAAAAAACACGACTCATGCGGCGTCACCTCGCTCTGAGGCGTTCCATTTAAAGCTTGAAGTGCAAGCGAGAGCGCGGAACGAGCGACAAAGAGGCACAATCGGCCTCCGCGTTCGGCAGCGTTCGACATCTGTCTCTCTCCTACTTGAGTGAGCGATGCGTCCGCGTGGACAGCTGCTATACAATAATACATTTACATGTTTTCGTCAAGTATGAAGTGCAGTGAAAAGTGAATGTGGTGTCAATTATTGTTTATAGCAACGATAATTTTGGCGATAAAAATTCTTTCGATATTAAATATATGTTCAGTGATATATTGTCGAATATTCGTGCTTTCATCATTAAAATAAATAGCATCGGTCCGCTAGTGCAGCGATTGTAGGTTATGCTATAATTGACAAAACAATAACAATAAGTTAACAGAACTATTTCACGATGAGTAAAAAATCAATTGCTTTACTATTCGATCGAAATAATTATGGAGCGTAGCTATGATTTCAAAAAATTAAAACATATCACATATCATAACAACGTCTCAGAAATGACAGGTTGGACCAGTCAGCCGTCAAAGGGAACAATTTTCTCCTATATCAAACACATTGAGGCGGGCTTTTTAAAAGCTAGAGTTACAAAAATTTGAATGATGTTTCCAAATTTTAAATTTAAGATTTATGAAAAATAATTTAATCACAGTTTATTCTTATAATAAATTATTCAGAACTATTACTTTTTTACAACAAATTACAATTAAATTTGCAAAAATAATTAAGTAACTAATTGAACAACAACTTTTATTCAGTTTACTTGCTGAAAGAAATAATGTCAATACAAAATTTATTATTATAAAATAATAAAATCAAAAATTTAATTTTAACAGTCGAGTAGAAATTTGAACAATAAATTTGATTTAAGTATTTTGTAAATTTTAAAATGATTTTCTAAACGAAGAATTTTATGAGAAAATTTCCTAAATGTTTCGAACGACGATTCATTTTGCAGAACCGCTTACAATCGCACCATGGAAAAACAACCAGACGAACCAGAGGATTTCACGAATGAGCCACTACCTTCGATGAGTGAACCCATGGAGGTTCAAGATGCTGTAGCATCTACTTTAGCAATGCCATTCGCGCAGCCAATAATCGCTGCTTCAAAATCGAAAGCACAAAAACAACGTGAGTACAGACAGCGTATCGCAGCATCTAGAACTCCTGCTCAGGCGGCTGCTGCGAGAAAATCAAAAACCGAAAGACAACGCAAAAACAGATTACGCCAAGCTGCTAACTTGGCTATTATTGCCAGTGGTTCTCTTGAAGCGACAATAACTGCTGCTCCAAAAACAAGGGCACAAATACAACGTGAGTACAGACAGCGTATCGCAGCATCTAGAACTCCTGCTCAGGCGGCTGCTGAGAGAAAATCAAAAACCGAAAGACAACGCAAAAACAGATTACGCCAAGCTGCTAACTTGGCTATTATTGCCAGTGGTTCTCTTGAAGCGATAATAACTGCTGCTCCAAAAACAAGGGCACAAATACAACGTGAGTACAGACAGCGTATCGCAGCATCTAGAACTCCTGCTCAGGCGGCTGCTGAGAGAAAATCAAAAACCGAAAGACAACGCAAAAACAGATTACGCCAAGCTGCTAACTTGGCTATTATTGCCAGTGGTTCTCTAGAAGCGACAACTACATCCTCATCTCGTTCAGGGCAAAGGTTAAACACCGTCCATATTGATACTCAACGACAATTTACCGACCAACAACGTCAAACTTTAGCAACAGAACCAGCAGAAACTACTGTACAACCATGTACTTCTTCAGATCAAATTGAAGTTCAAGCACAATCTACTTGGAACACTAAATGGGCATCATCAATCGTGAGATTCAAATCTACTTTTTTGGACAACGATTTTGGCTACGCTCGCTCGGTCCGCGACAGACTTTGGTTTAGAAACGACCTTAAACCCATCACTGCAGCACAGCTGAAGGTAATTTCGGATTGGTTTATCAAAGAAAATCGACAACTGAGCAGAGAAGAATATATTTATTTTTATTTATTTATTTATTTGCCAGAATATAGGTGCTTACATGATATGATAATATAATTTTAGTTTCACTATATTCGACTTATCAGTCGTGCAAATATTTTACATGCATAATAATATCATTTAATGTCATACACAATATACACATCATTGTCATATATAATAGAATTTACAGTCTTGCTTCGATTAATATTAGTTAGGAGCATTAATTACATTACAAAAAATAATCATTAAAATAAAAATTATATTTCATGGTTACGACAATTCATCAATGATTAATTTATAAATAATGTCAATTTAAATAATTCTTCATTAATTTATTTACATAATGTCTGTTTAAAATTTAAATAATCATCTATTGAATAAAAACATCTGCCACAAAGCCAATTGGTTGTATAAACTGATGCCCAATGCGCCTGAAGAAGTTTTCACTTCAATAAGTATTATTCATGAATGTTTTAGTTAAATTACAACTAATTAATCCAAATTTTAAAGATGTGCAAAAATACAATAATTTTTATTATGACTTGTCCTCTCACACTTATTGCATAACATCGTCCACGCATCGCGCACTGCAGCAGGCGCGCGAACCAATTACCATTATCTGTTTTGCCGAGAACCAATCACGGCGCTTGCCGGAATACAACGCTTTACACGAGCGCAGCTGATTGGCTTATTTGCATGTATGTTCTTGCGTTCGAATACTCGAGATATTTTGCCAATGTATTGAACTTTGGAGCCGAATTTCTCATTGATTTTGTTCACAGTTACGCTTCCTGACTTTTATTATTCGTAGAGTGAACCACATACTTATGTGTGTGTATACACTACAACACAATACGGAAAACCAGTGGATATTTTATTTTTACTCTTATTTCGGCTATAAAACCTGCAAAGGAGATTGTTCAAAACCAGTCTAGGAAAGTTGCACGTATGAAAACCAAATTAATATACAAATTATTTGCTTATTTTTTACAAGCTTTTCACTTCAGGAATTTTGTTTTCGTATCCGGAATTATGATTTTAAGATAAACAGTAAATTAACGATTGCTAGGTCCATTTCCGTATAGTGATGATGGACGTTTCGTTCTCTTCATTTGTACGAGTTACGTAAGTATGAGCCTTTACATAAAAACATCACAAAAATGATATTAAACTCATAAATAGCTAAATAATTAGTAATATCATTATTATAACGTAGGTACTGTATATGTATTTCATAGTCCCGTTGTGAAAATATTTATTTTTGTGTTTCGTCTCACGCAGATGCAACTGTCAAGGCAGATGACAAACGTACCGGTAGGGATGACGATTATTCCTAAACAAGATCGATTTTTAAATCTATTCGAATCGCAGGAAAGAATCGATTCAGCAATAAATTGAGTTCTGATAGATCTGTTCGCGCTATTATTCTACATCGACAGCTTTACCAGCATAATTAGTCAAATGTAATAATCGAATACAAAATAAATTAAATAGTATTGTTGGTTACAAAAAACAGAACAAAGAAACTGCGTATCAAAACTTAAAAGTTGCAATCCGCAGGAAAATCATTGGAACTCGTTTTCAAGTTTCTAAAATCGATTAAAAAATCGATCGCCATCCCTAAGCGCCGGCGCCTGCGGAAGCCGCCATTACCATTACTGTTTATTTATGTGTCGATTGAGAATAGTCACCGCGATTAATCTCTCCACTTAAATAGTAATACTTACGGAAATTCGTTGGTGTGTTTGTTTTAAACAACTTAGCGTGTTTCATGTAACTAACGATATGACTTTTTCGTATTTAATTGTGTTTTATTACGCCAGGACGTTTTTGTGTTGTGTTTTTGAACTCTTGAGATTCTAATCATGTCGATGCTTGATTCTGATCAACCGATGCCGGTGGTAATGAGAAGCCGATGTGTCAATTGTTCACTTTTGATACCCAGAAATCACCCGCAACATTCCTTGCAACAAGCGTCTACGACGATGATTACTATATTACGATCTTGGATAACACCTACTGAGGTAAGTTTCACTATATTACCTACTTCTAGATTATCAGACATGCTAGCATCCTGTACTTTGATTAGCTGACTAATAACCTATAACCTTAGTGTGGTGCAACTTCTAAGTTGTACCTACCATGTTATTAAACCTAACAAAGATTTTCTATTGATCCTTTAATTAAGTCTTGGAATATTGAACTTTGATGTGAAGAATACAGCAATGTAATATACTGATGTAGGTACTGTATAATAAACCAGAATACTTTTTTATTCATTTCTAATCTCTGGAACTATTGTGTTGATTTGAAAGTATTTTATTATATGATTATCAGATTCATGAAGAATACTTCAGTAGTTTAGGGTATAGTTTACCATGCCCTATAGTTTACATGAATATGTGGGGAACACAGGAAGACACAGCTTTCCATGGGCGATAAAAATCTTTTGAAATTCTCGGTTTTTCTCTATTATGATATGCATATTTTCTACACCTAAACCTTCTCCATGAATCGCCCTGTCTATTGGTGGAAACTGCATGAATATCTATTCAGTACTTTTTGAGTTTATCATATTCATACAGACCAACAGTTACAGGTTACAGTAATAAACATTTTTAAATCGTAGAATGTGTATTCAAGAAAGATTTACATTATGCAATGATTTTGCAATGTGTATGTGTGTGTCTTTGTTATATAATAATTATGTGAGGATTCAATAATGATTGATGATTGGTGAATAACCTGAGTTAAATATTTTAGAAAAACAGCAACATTGAGAAATAATTTCTTGTATTTCAGCTTTCATCAGAAAGTGTACTATGTACGGAGTGTATGGTAATACTACAAGATCGAGCAAGCACATTCATTGATGGAAATGCTATACCATTGCCTGCATTTGGTCACAGAAGTCTATGCTTTTCTTGTGGAAAGTCTATTTTACGTACAACAAGAACACATGCTGTGAGATCTGACCGCCAAGAAAGGAACATTATATTAAGAAAGGTTCCACTGCACTTGGTAAATATTTTTTGACTTACACATATTTCTATAATGTTAATTTTCATTCTTGGGGAACTTCACTACCACCCAGAAAACTGCAGCAAAACAACTATGTTGTTTCTGTGAGTGTATAAGATCACCGGTGAGTCAAAGCCAGCGGTGATTTCTAATAAAAGTATTTGACTTTGAGCAGTAATAATCTATACACTGGACTAACACTGATATTTTTCTCAGTAATAATAACATTGTCTTAACATAGTTCCTGGTAACCAGTCCACTTAAGACTTCAAAACCCATAGCCCTATTAACTTTGTTTTCATATGTTGCATTAGTTTCCTACCAACTGGGGGTTGTCCTTGGGTGCAATAGCATAGCGCATACAGGGATAGTTATTGGTTGGTACCACATTCCATTAAAAGTGTCTAAAAGGCCTCTGCAAGTTGGTTCGGCTCCTCATATGCCTTATCCCAGAGTTCTGAGATATACTGACTCAAGTAATAATATTGTAGTAGTGCTAATATTAGTAGTATGACATTGGAAGGCCTCCTACAAGATGGATGGAGGACTGTTAGGTGTAGCGACACTTGGGGGAGGCCTATATCCGATCGTGGGCGTCTTTCAGCTGAAATGGTAATGATGATTGTTTTATTTCAATTCTGAATACATAGTATATCAATTTGTTCTTTTTTAGGTTTCAAGATTGGAAAGAGCATGTAATGCTTGTTGGTTGGCAGCTTATAGAGAAGTGAGACGTCAAAACCAACATGACACCAATCGCCCCATTCTATCTGAAGTAGGAACGAGTGGAGAATTTAATATACCTGTACCGCCACCCCTTCCGCAACATACCTCACAACATTCCAGGCAACATTCTCCAGCAATAGCTAAAATAACATCAGCAGTATACAGACGTGCTGCTAATACAGCTAGTCATTGCATATTTGTTGACTGTTTCGAATCAGAACGATTACTTATACCTGCTGCCATAAAGGAGCTTTTACTTTTAAATCACAAGTTTTATATACCTCCAGGAGCACGAATATGTAATTATCACTTAAATCATGGCCATTGGAATGAATTAACCTCCCAGTTAAGAGACTTTACTGGTACACAGTTTGACAACATTTTAAATATGTTGCAGCGAGTTGCCAAACACCACATAAATTTTTCGAATATTGCAATTATGCCAGAATATGTCATTATTGGTTAGGTATGACTTCTAATCAATTTTATGATTTATTAAATTCTATACCAAATCTATCAAACTCTGTACCTAATGCCACTATTGCTTTGTGCATGTATTTAGTTAAGCTGAGGACCGGTGTCAGTAATGAAAGATTGGCTACACTATTTGAGAAATCTCGAACTACCTTAGAACGTTGGATGAATTCAGCTAGAGAGTGTCTAACTAGACAGTTTGTACCAATGCATTTGGGATTTAATCACCTAACCGTAGAAGATGTTGCTTCTAGAAACCGAATAATCCCAGAAGGATTATTCGGCAATCCTCGTTTGCCCTCAAATACCAAACCAGCAATAGTTATGTGTGATGCAACTTATGTATTTATCCAAAGTAGCGCTAATTATTTATTTCAAAAACAAACTTACAGTTTGCAGAAACTGGATAATCTTGTTAAACCGTTTATGATGGTATGTTGTGATGGTCACATAATTAATTGTCTAGGGCCTTATAAAGCTACCACTAATGATGCTACAATTACTAGTTTAAACCTTCGTAGTGAGGAATCTGGTCTAAGGTCATTTTTCCGGACCGGTGACATTTTTATACTTGATAGAGGATTTAGGGATGTCATAAATGAATTACAAGGATATGGCTTTGTGACACACATGCCAGAATCTTTAATTGAAAATGAATTTCAATTAACAACACAACAAGCAAATCGGTCTCGGTTTTGTAACCATGTGTCGCTGGGTTGTAGAAGTTGTTAATGGGAGAATTAAGAGGGATTTCAGACTCTTTCGGCATGTATTTAATAATCGTGCTGCTTTACATTTAAAGGACGATTTTAGAATTTGTTGTGCGCTAACTAATAAGTTCCACACATCCATACAGGATCCACCGGAGGCTGCAGAGTATGTAAGTATTGCAAAAGATGCCTATCTTTTTTGCACTTGAAAACTATTTAGCAGTATATGTTGAACAAGAACACCTTAATAGAAGGAGAGCGAATTTCCAAATGATTGATCAGGATAATCCACATTTAACCAGGTTTCCGCGACTTTCAATAAATGATTTGAAGCGATTTGCCCTTGGCACCTACCAGCTTAAACAAGCTAGATCGTACTATGGGGAACATGTCCGTCGAACTGGTACATATTATGTGGAAGTGAATAATGAGGTTGAGGATGACATATCTCTGATTTTAGGATACAATAACTACCTCTTGAGAGGCAGAATTAAATCGAGGCACGTTAATAGTCGCACCTATTTTACGTATTTATTAATTAGCAAAGATGATGCTGTAGCTAATACATTAGATGCAATAGTCGGCTACTCATGCAATTGCCTGGTTGGAAAGAGAACTGTGGGGCTGTTGCGCTCATATAATGACTATAGTTTGGTTCTTGAGCTGGGGACGTTACAACGATATAACTGCTCCAGCTTCGTATTTAGATAATTATTTTGATGAGTATGAGGAATAATAAAGGCAATTGGTACTTAACCATCGGTTATTTCTGCTGATTTTACATGTCAAATACGTAGAACATCTATACTTTTTTTTTTTTTTTTTTTCAGGATGGGAAATCATCAAGTGACTCCTCCCGCTCTGGGTGGAGCGGAAGGGAGTGTCAGACTTACTGACTAAAACCCACCCGTGTTCCTTCCTTAGCCCTTTATGTTCCGGGCCAGCGGTAACCCTTTCGGACAATCCCGCTGCCCCGACAGGCTTCGGCCCTGACGGGCCCCTTTCCTTGATGCTGACATCTCTTTGAGGCGCTGGAACACGTACGCGCCGACCGGCACGGGCCTGGTCCTGATCGGACGGCGAGTTACCCATTACTCTCCGCCCGCAGGCCCGCGCCTACGGTGGCTGGGAGTCGTCGCGCGGCTCCCGACGCCCGGAGCGTCTCCCGCGGCGGCTGGGACGGGAGGCTCTCTCCCTCAGCCGCCGCCTCAACCTACATGAAAAGTCTGTTCATATTATGTGTTTTATACCTTTGTATACATTAGGTAGGTAACTTATTCATTTGTGTATAGATCTGATAAATTGAAGTTAATAAAATAAAATCTCTATCTGACTGAAGTTGTTTTATTTCGCTAGTGTCACATCAACGCTGCGAGGCCATAAAAAGCACGATTATTCACGTTTTTTTTTCAATTAGCAGCTGTTCTCTTATTTTGTTTTTAACTATCTTTGTTGTTTTGTACCTACATGAGTGATCTGTGGTCATTTTATAAGTTGCGAGTAGTTTGGACATAATTTTTAGGTTATCTCCGAATTTGTTTAATTACTTTAAAACTCGGATACTTGTGTGAAAATAAACACTTTTATTTAATAGTATATAAACCGTAGTCTATAATAAATAAAGTTTTATTGTGTTTCAACCTAAGACGGATTTCCATACATCAACGGTCATGATCCTTTAAACTTAAGTAAACAACGCGGCTAATTTATACCTATTGTTTCGTATTTAATAATAATAAATACAGACAAAAAAAAAGAAAACTCAATTTTTTATTCGACAGCAAAACTAGATAATCGATACTACAAACAAATTAAAGTGTACCAATAATCTAAATGTTACGTTGCTCCAATCACTAGTTCCTTCTGTCAAAAAGCGGTTTACCTAGTGGACAGGGTATATACTCGTAAACAGGAGCTGTTAGTGTAGGTACGGACGCCAGCACATCAACCTACTACAATCTGTCAGATTTCTTTAATAGATTTTCAACTTTATCGCTAAAGCATAAGGTTCAAAGTTGATTGGGAAAATCTGACAGATTGTGGTAGGTTGATGTGCTGGCGTCTGTACATCAATTACTGACCTCTATCATACAATTACTGTATTAAAAAAAAAACAAGCTGCTGCACAAGTAAATAATTATGTCTACTACTGTCGGTAACTTGACTTGTATAATATTAATATTGATTGATATAATATTGACTTTAATACTGCCGCAGCAAGCGAAAATAACGAATATCGGTCAAAACATTTAAAGAAAAATAAACCTTACTAAACAAAAAAGGCGCACCCATTAAGGCTCATTTTTCTCTATTCCCTTTTCTCAGATGCGCCCCTTTTACTTGCGGTGGCAACTGGCAGAATACAGGTCAGTGACCTCAATAAATCAATAAACTAACGATTGAAATTTCTCTTTTTTACAGCAAGACTCCGCTGAAACTGAGAACGAAATCAAAGTGTTTTGTCCGAGATGTGACACGGAAGTATCGCACACCGCTGAAGGAATACAAGAGGTATGTACATCCCGGAACGTGAGGCGAGTCGCTACGCAGTAACAAATTCACGAGTTAGCGGGGGTGAGGTACTCGCCATAAAGTTTGACGCGAACTATTTATCTATACTACGTTCGCGATTTAATTTCCAAACATGTAAACAATTATTAGTTTTTGGAAAAGCAACTATAATACCCACACATAAAGTTTAGTTTGAGCTAGAACTTCAATAAATTGTATGACTTTTTAAATGGTAAATAGTAGTCATTCTGAAATCGATTTATTTATACTTCCATAAACTTGATTTCAGTTTACTTAATAAAAGTGGAAATAACATATAAACTGGACTTGAATTGAATAGAATTTACAGTCAACTGCATATCAGTAGTAGCATTTGCATTCCGAAAATCGCCCTTCCTTCTTTTGGGGATGCATGAAGAAGCTTTCTCGTGTAGCACACTTTGTTCCGCCAGTTACTCATCTGAACCGAGCGCTCGGCGCATCCTGGACAGTCACACCCAACATCTTATTTGACTGGCCAATTCTTCCCTTGCGGTGGTAGGGCTAACGCCTGCCTGGTTTGCGACCACCCTCCCACCGGATTCTGTAATTACATGCCGAAGGTGCTCACGATCGCGGTCGCTATGTCGATACGTCGGTGTCGATACTCGCTAATTTTTACATGGACTAGCTCCTGTCCGCGATATTGTCCGCGTGAAATTTCACCCTACCCCCATTCACCCTCTTAGGGGTGGAATTTTGAAAAACCCTTTTCTTAGTGGATCTACTCTTCACAAAGAACACACCCTCCAAATTTCATGTCTCTAGGACCAGGGGTTTAGGCTATGCGTTGATATAATAATAATAATAATTTATTTATCTCACGGACAACAAAAGATCCATACTGACAAAAAAGCAAAAAATACATAAAAAGATGTTAGTAACAAATATCCTATGTTAGTACTTATATCCTAGTATGTTAGTAACAATGTGGCTTATAATCTATGTTAATACTTATACACTAGGACAGACAGTGTTGTCTTAATGAGATGTCCCATTATGGGGCTCTCATCAAGCCTGTCAGCTATCACCTTCAGGAGGCTGTTGCTACTGCCACGCAATCTGGCGAGCAGAGACGCACTTTTCTTCCGTACGACAGCTGAGAAGCTGTCGACTCGGGCTTTTGCAAACATCTCTGATGCACTGCAATAACGTGGCAGCCGCATCAGCGCCCTGAAGGCGTTATTATATTGGACGCGCAGCGCATTGATGACGGCACGTTTGGTACAGCTGATCCATAGGGCGCTCGAGTACAGAGATGTATATATCAGCCAGTCTGGACTTTGAATTTTAATATAGATAGATAGCGGTGCGAACACGTCGGCACCTCCAAGCTCAGTTACCCAGTTCTATGTTCGCGCTGTACTATACTCACTCCAGAAGAACAAGTTGAACCGATTTAACACATCACGACCCAGATCGCACGGATGCTTGCCGTTATCACCATCATTTCAGCCGAAAGACGTCCACTGCTGGACATAGGGCTCCCCCAAGCACCTCCACTTCGACCTGTTCTGTGCTTCTCGCATCCAACGGGTTCCTGCGGCCTTCACAAGGTCGTCGGACCACCTTGTGGGAGGCCTTCCGACGCTACGTCTTCCGGTACACGGTCGCCACTCCAGAGCCTTTCGGCCCCATCGGCCATCTGTTCTGCGAGCAATGTGCCCTGCCCACTGCTACTTAAGTTTGGCAATTCTTCGGGCTATGTCGGTTACCTTGGTTCTCCTGCGGATCTCTTCATTCCTGATTCGATCACGCAGGGAAACTCCAAGCATAGCCCTCTCCATTGCCCTTTGGGTGACTTTTAGCCACCTTATAAGGCCCATTGTGAGCGACCACGTTTCAGTGCCATAAGTCATCACTGGCAACACGCACTGGTCAAAGACTCGTCTTGCCGTCGACCGCGATGTAATTACAAAATATTTTGTTTTCACGTAGGCATCGGGGTAAACCTCCAAGCAGCCCGCGATGTATCGCAAGAAGGTATTCTTAGGCATGACGTGCGTGTCTATTAGCATGCATTTGTTTTATATGAGGGTGACATCAAGGTAGCGAGCGAAACCGCGACCGCGAGGTATCGCAGTGAAGCATCTTCGGCATTTTATTACCCTTATGGACATTCTCATTCAAATTTTCCTCATGATTTATCTTTGACAATCCTCAGGATCAAATAAAAATACTCATCGCAAATGTGTACCACTACTTTGAACAAGAATATGAAGAGTTAAAGACAACTTATGGAGACCTGGACCTGACTCCTCTCTCGAAGTTCCGCCAACGGACTGCGCTGGCCACCGGAGTGAGTGAGGCGACAGTACTTCAAATACTGAAGGAGGAAGAGGGACGGAATGCAGAGAAGCGAGAGGAAGCGCCTGAGAAACGAAGCAAAACTCGCAAGAGGTCTATACAGGCGGAGAGGTATGCGTTAACTCTGTATTATTGTATTTTAACAGCAAACAGTAGCGACATCTAAGTCACAACTGAGGAAGCTCTAAACGAAACGGCGTGTGAAACTGTCGTCATTGACAGATGGCGCCACTGAATCCTGCATCGCGCAGGCAAAGTTTGACGCTGACGTTAGGTTGGAGTAGAACCATAATCAGCCTACAATGTTCCCACTGCTGGGACATAGGCCTCCTCTTGGTGAGACGGAATGGGCTGTAACAGAACAGTTTAAGAAGACCATCTTCTGATCAGACCAAGCCCCACTTGTTGGAGTGTCCTAAGTGCCCGTCCACGTGCACCTCGGATGACCTAAAGAATGCCACCGATGATACAGTGCGTGCCACGTAAGAAGAGACTTGACCCCGCCTCCCCCGCTCTTTCCGCCGCCCCTATGACTTCCGGTCCCGTCCCGCACTCAGACCTCATACCGCTAAAGATACCTAAAATCGTGTACTGCGCATGTCAGACCACGTGGTGTGTCAAGTCTCTTCTTACGTGGCACGCACTGTACAATGAACGTGGTTAGCTACTGGGCACAAAATATACCACGTGTAACATAGAGGTTTTCTTTTAGTTTAAAAAAAAAAAAAACTTTCCAAGGACTTTGTAGATGGCGTTGAACTGACTACGTTACTAGGTGTCAAAGCCAAAACGAAGTTAACGAATTACTTCGTATTTAATTAATTAATTACTGTTTTATGTTAGTTTCGTTTTAAGGTCTCATAATTAAATCCAAGTGAAATAATCCAAAAATAATGTGACGTTCCGTTCCTTGCAGTAACTTACCAAGTTCAGCGCCATCTATCCAGCGACTAGGGAAGAGTTTAAAAAAAATAAAAAGAGCATTTACGCAAGACACTACTCTAATAATTTAGCCACTGTACTCTAATAACGTAGCCCCCGCCCGTACCCACACGGACAGAGCAGGACGGCGTGATTGTACCTGTTGCCAACAAACGCGATGTTAACGTTGCGCAGACGCGACGTTAACGTCGCGTTCAGCGGACGTTAATGCTTGCCACGCGACGACGCAACGTCAATGTCGCGTCTGCGCGGCGTCAACGCTGCGCAGACGTGACGTTGACGTCAACGCTCGTAAAACGCCAGTGAGTATGCGGCCTTAATCTTGATTCAAATAGAGACTGATTGATTGTCGTCATTTACAACTTTTAAGGAATAAAATTGTTATTCGTGGAAACATAATTTTAAAAGCTAACAGTATTAAAATAATAATAATATGTACAAGTAAATAAAAAGTAGGGGAAATAATCAAAGGGGACCAAAAAATTCAACCGCATCGCTGTCAACAGGAAACGTGCCCAAAAGACTGGCAGCATTGCCACGTTGTATGGCAATGCTGATTCTTTGGCCCAAAAATAGGCCAGCCCTCTGGTCACGTGAAGAGTCGACCAACCGCTTGGCGATGTCTCGAAATACTAAGTGGGCACTCGGGCCCCATGGCCCTAGAGTTTCAAACCCAAACGACTCAAGCATATAAGTTCCAAAGAGAGAGCGCCGCTTGAGGTTTTCCGCACCTGCAGCAGCCGCCCCAGAACAGCTCACCGTGCTTGGAAGATGGGATGGCGCAAGGGTGTCGACACACGTTGCATCCCACACCAAAGGCCTACCAACCTTCCAAGCCAAGGCATTATGGTCATTCCGTCTGGTCTCTTCCCATCGTCGCGTGCCAAGCCATGGGGTTCTAAAACAGCTGGCAACCCGGCGGCGGTGACAAGAGCACTACGGATGATGTCATTGGAATAAAACAATTTTACTAATTAGTTATTGTATTTTTGTTTCAGTTCGAGCGAAGAAGACAGTGCAGATGAAAATGCCGATGCTAACGAGCAATCAAGTAGCTTCCCTGAGTGAGTTTCACGTGTTTTTTTTAACAAATTATCATAAATTAGCCTCCCCCGGTCCCCGGGTTATTCCTCTCCCGGTCCAGCCCCTCGCATCGCATCGTCTGCCCGCGCTCATTGCCCGGGTACCGGAAGATGTAGCACTTGACTTTGTTCACGTGGAAGTTATAAGATACATTAATTACTAAAATAACATTCTCACAATGTATTACTGATTCTAATGATTATAATTCTGTAAACACATATTTGTTACGGCCGCGAATCATATATTTAATCAACGTACAACTTAATACTGACCAGTAAATTGCAAAAAACGTAAAAAAAATTGAATTTCGCGGGCAACCCTGGCGCTTTCGCCTTAAGTTGATATTTTTTTTAATGTTTTTCAGGGCGCAGACGTTGGTAGTGAAGGTCGAACCTTCTGAATACAAGTAAGTAATTATAATCATTATATTGCCTGACTCATAATGCGAAGCATTAGATAGTGCTTTACGATCCATAAAAATTTTTTGCTCTCTTTCTGCAAGTGTTTCTATTGTTATACTCCTGCTAGTACACAGAGCCTACTTAATTTATATATTACTAGCTTTCGCTCGCGGCTTCGCCCGCGAGGTATGTCGATAAAAGCTATCCTTGTATGTCCTTCCCCGGGATGCAATCTATCTCTGCCAAATTCTGTCGAAATCCGTTCAGTGGTTTGGGCGTGAAAAGGTAACATACAGACAGATAGAGTTACTTTCGAATTTATAATAAATTAGCATGGATGGATATATTTAGTGCAAAATAAATGAATAAAAATATAAAAATTAAAGGGTGTCAAGTCAAAGGGTGTTAAATATTGTACAGTGGTGCGGGAACCCTTTGTGTGCTAGTCCGGCTCGCACTTGGCCGTTTTTCACTATTTTTACTTTAGAAATCATTACACATTCTCATTATTATTATTAAATAACATTTACTGTCTGTCGCGCACGCGCTCATTGGCCTGTTGCACTTTGAATGCACTGTGCACGGATCAATCTCATCAAGATTGATAGCGAAGAACAGGTTTTGCTGAGACTTTTTTGTTTTGTTGTTTTCGTTTTTGTAATGATATGTATTTGTTTACTAGTTTATTTATTTATATACGTGGGCCTATTTTGAAATTAAATTAATTAAAGTTAACCATGAAATGAAACATTAAATTCATTGGTGGAACGGAACGTAAGATGACTGAATGAGTGGTGGGAGTGTGTGAATGAGAGGGGAGAATGAAAATGATGAAAAAACGAACAAGATGTTACGAAGTTTAAGAATATTAAGATTTTTGTGTTTTAACGAGCCAAAGTAAACCAAGAAATCCTGAAAAAGTGTTTCTCTGGTCAAGCCCAACTCCTACATAATATAAGTATATAAAGTATTTATTAGGTACGTTGGAACTGTGTTTACTCCTCGTCACTTGTGCCTAGGGGCTATTATTTCACTGGGACACCATGGCGGCGCAACCAGTCGCCGCTACCATCAAAATGTATACAGCTCTATCGAGAGTTACTCACCTGGTGTCCGTTTGGTTGCGATAGAGCTGTATACATTTTGTTGGTAGCGGCGACTGCTTGTGCCGCCATGGTGTCCTGGTGAGATATAGCCCTAAATGTTTATTATAGTCCGTGCGGAACTAGTTGGCCGCGCCTTGGGTGGGGCCGGGGGTGAGGACGGCGGGGTCGCCTAGTGTTCGCTACGCACGTACTGAGTAATGACAAAGCGCCCCCGCCCCTCCGTCCCACCGCTCACATACCTAAGGCGCGGCCAACTATTTCCGCGCGGACTTTAAAAAACCAGCGTCAGACAGCATCTGTGTGACATTAATGCAATTTTTTGGCGCAGCCGTGAGGTACACTAAATGTTGTTTTAAACAATATTTTTATTTTGTCAATGTTGTATTTTGTGTTTCACGAACTGTGTCCAAGTAAACTCTTTTCTTTCATTCATTCATTCTAATAACGTTTTGTTTTATTTCAGTGAGGAACCTGAAATTTACGCTCCGGCCGCTGTGAAGGTAGAATTCAGCGATATTGAAGTTCACGAGTAAGTTATAAGAAACTAAGGCCGCATTCCACCAAACATTTATACCTAGAATCAAGTCTTAAAAGTTACGCGACCGAAGTTCGGCATGATTACGCCTGCAATGCTATTTGAATTAATGACGACACAGTATGCCGAAATTATGTTGCATTATAGCGTACAGCCGAACTTCGGTCGGGCGTAAGTTCAGCGGTGATTCTGCGGCAACGTATTCTGTAGAGCACACATTATACGCGACCGAAGTTCGGTTCGATTGCCGAAGCGATTCGGGGCGGGGGAGCATGCCTGCCCGCGCCCGTGTGCGCAAGCGCAACTGAATTTCAGCCGCGTAAGTTCGACACTTTTGGTGTGTCATATCAGCCGAATACATCGGAACGTAAAATCAGCCGTGGAACTTCGGTCGCGTACCTTCGGCATAGTGTGTTTGGACACTTATACTGAGAATAAATTTTGAATTTGTGACAGTTTTTCCATAATAGAACTCTCAGACGTCAATTTTATTCCACGGATAAAAGATATCCGACGTTGATAAAATCAGTCCTAACTACATTAAAAAAAAAACAGTTGAGTGCAGTCGTGGGACACCCGGCTGTCGGGACAAAGGAGAGTAACACAAATGTATGGGGTCTGGGCCCACCCTTCAATAGTAACATGTGATATACCGTTGGATAGGGCTGTTTAAGCGGGACATTAGTTACAAATAAAACTATGGTCAAATGTTAGTACTGTCGGTACTTTAATACGACGTCAAAATTTGAATTTCGCGGTCTACCACTGCGCATTCATCTTAGGTGACCCATACACCTACAATAATATTGCGCAACGTTGATGATTGCACAATATGATTGATGAGCTCCGAAATCCACACGGTACAATTAAATTATTGAGACAATAAAATTGAACAAGCATTCTCGTCATAACTTTCTTCAGTGCACCATGTCTGATAAAGATTTGGCTGCAGCTATCGTGTGTTTAATTGTAGCGAAACGGCAAAAACGAAAACGCCGAATCTGCTGGACTAAGGGCTGGTTGATGAAAAGGCCAATCTACAATTAAAAAATATTGGGCAATATACCATACACAAGACACAATAAATAAATATTGTGCAATAAAATTTAAAAGCCCTCAGTCCTCAGTCTTTTACTCAATCATTGCGCAATCTTCAATACTACCCCTATATGCTCTATAATATTGTGCAATCATCAACATTGCGCAATATTATTGTAGGTGTATGGGTCACCTTAAGCTGTGGCTCGTGTGTCAGTAAATAAATGAATGAAATAAGATTCTTATTGAGTCTATATTTTATTTTGTGTTTTCAGGGAGCAAGCTCATTCTGACCCGATTGCTTTATACGTGAAGACAGAACGGAGTCCACAGAGTGATATATTGGACAAGTAAGTGATATTATTACTGAAGTGAAACTGCTTAGACGGCGATTCGATAATGGGGAGTTTTCGTGAAAATTTACGACACCAGTTGTCACCACTTTGACAAGAGGTCTTCCAATATAAAATATAATGATGACGTTCATCATTCGATTCATTTATTCGTTCATCATTCAGTCATGACTAAAGAAAATATAGGCTCTTTGACAGATGTCTGGACCTGACGTGTCAGTGCTGCCACCTAGCGAACGTCATTTCAGAAAACCCTCATTGGACGAGAATTGAGTGTTTGAAGGAAGCGTCACGTTTACGGACATTGACCACTTTTTTTAACTGGTAGAGGTACTAATAATCTCACCTCTATTATTTTTTATTGCAGTACAATCGAGACACTCGCACTAACTGAACCTGCTGCAACTAAACGTAAAGGGAGAAAAGTACCGAGAAGTGACGTCACATCCACACAGTAAGTAAAGTCAAAGTCACAGATATAGATACACCTAGATAACGCAAGAGCAACTACTTCGCGTGCCAAAGATCGCACCAGCTTACGTACAAAAATCGTAAGCCGCCACTTTCGCGCTCAGTCCTGTGTACTGCGGTGCTATTCTGTAAAATATCACCGTGATAACTTAGGTGAGCTTAAAATGAGCTGTCAATAGTGTCAACACCTAGCATCAGGTGGAATGGCGGCTCACTTCACCTAAGTTAACACAGTGATATTTTTACAGAATAGCATTACTGCTGGCTGGGTGAGCGCTCGCGCTGCGCTAAGCCCCGGGGGGGGGGGGGGGGGGAGACGGGTGCGCACGCGGCGGCGTCTTTGAATCTATTTGATTTTCCCTTCACTAAATAGTGCTTGTGACGTCATAGTAGGTAGTCAAAAAATGGCGCGCTTGGTTTTCATACAGATCGTGATACTTGCGTTATCTAGGCCTATCTATATCTGTGCTTGTTACCATAGACTTAGAGTATTATATTATCTGTACCATAGAGTAAGAAAAACGGCCTCATTGGTCTAGTTATCGCAAGCACTACTACTGAACATGAAATGAAATAAAATGAAATTGTTTATTATATATAATATCTGTGATTAGGGTAATTTAAATCGAAGCAAGTTGACTACCCACTGAAATTGTCAATCGGTACTCGCAACCGGCGTGTATGACTAACGGAGGTACCACGAATTCACTACATGATTCTGAAAAAATTTCAACGCACGGGGCGTTCGTCATCTCCCTAGCCTTTTCCCAACTATGTTGGCGTCGGCTTCCAGTCTCACCGGATGCAGCTGAATACCAGTATATTAAATGAAGCGACTGCCTATCTGACCTCCACAACCCACTTGCAGGGTAATACGATACCTCTCGGTGAATCTGGTTGTCAGACTTTCGGGCTACTGACGACGACTAATGATCCACGAATGACAGCCGGAACCAATGGTTTTTAACGGTGTGATACTTCCTGGTCGCGCCATAGTGGAAAATTAAAACAACACGTTTCTAGATAAATTGTACCCGTTATGTACTTTTAGGGTACATGTAGTGAAAAAAATTGTACCTTAACGAATTATGAAATATAATTCTCAAACTCAAAGCATTAATTTCAATTAAACCATTTACAGGCACTTTTGAACTGTCAAAAAGTCGGTCAGTCAGAAAATATGAAGCTAGTTGCCCATTCCAAAGCGTAGGTACCTATGGAGAAGAACGGGCAAGAAACTCCATGGACACTCTTTTTAAATTATATTTTACAAAAATATTAGTTACATCATTACTTTTGATTTTAAAATTATATAATGTGAGAACGAAGTAAAAAATTAAGAAAGACGTACGCGTTAGGCCGCTATCCCACTGGCGTTTTACGAGCGTCGGCGTCTCTCGAACGTCTGCGCAGCGTCAACGTCGCGTTTGTTGGCAACAGGTACATGTGGGCGACGTTAACGCCGCGTTCAGCGGACGTTAATGCTTGCCACGCGACGACGCAATGTCAACGTTGCGTCTGCGCGGCGTCGACGCTGCGCAGACGTGACGTTAACGTCAACGCTCGTAAAACGCCAGTGGGATAGCGGCCTTAAAATTTACAGCGTACGGAAAAGAACAATTTTAATAGTTTACAAAAACCGTGGTGGCGCGGCCAGGAAGTATCACACGTTTAACGTGCTTTCCGAGTCACGGCGGGGTCTACAATTGTCTTTGATATGTAAAGATGGTCACGCATCCACGGACCAACCTCGCCAAGGGTAGCTTAACCTGATCGATCGAGCCGTGCGACTGTCAGTACTTAGCCAAAAGGCCCTATTTCGTATATTTCTAAACCGGCATAGACACTAATAATCTCATTCTCTATTATTTTTGATTGCAGTACAACCGAGACGCTCGCCACAACTGAACCCGCTGCAACTAAACGTAAAGGAAAAAAAATACCAAGAAGGGACGTCACATCCACACGGTAAGTACAATTTTATAATTACCCGACTATGGCGAACCAAAAAGGAGGGTTATGTTTCTGACCGGTATGTTCATCTGTTCCCTCTTAACTTCTAAACTACTTGTCATAATTAAACAAATGAGGTATCGTTGGAAGTAGCGTCGTGACGTCACACTAAATTCAATATGGCGCCCTCTAGAGGACATAAAGTGAGTCATTCTTTTGGACAGGTGTTTTACTTTCTTGTTTCATCCTTTTCAGTAGTCGGGTTTTAGTTTTTTTTTTTCTAGGATAAGGATTTTGAGAGTTAAGGATGATTTCCACCAAACGGCTCGCATCGCATCGGATCGGAACGGATTTTACAATCTTTAAACGATATTAAATCGTGTAGACAGTATTTAAAGTCTGTATTACCAAGCCGAGCACAGCAGCTTGACCGCGAGCGTCTTCCGCGACACGCGATCGTAGCCGAAAGTATGCTGCGACGCGCGATCGACTCCGTACGCCTGTCGTCGTATCCGATCGGATCCGTTCGGCTGTCGTCCAAATTTTTCATTTCCTCTTCTGTGTTTTATGATTATTTTCCTCTTCTAATGCAATAGCCAACAATACTACGTACGTATTTCTATTGCCGCTATAACAGGGTGAATTTCCCAAATGACTTATTTTTTTGTCTTCGGTGAAATTAGTATTTGAAAAAAGGAATATTGTTCCGAATTATTTTTTTTAATATTCAATAGTTAGTTATTGGGTTTTGGCAAAAATATAATTTGCCTAGGACTATTACAAAGGTAGAAATAAATACATAAACCTCTATTTTTTTCAAATCGGTGCTGTCCCTCTACTTTTTTTACAAACAAAAAAGCTTATACACTAATAAAAATAAGTAACTTAAGTAACTTATTCTATTAAATAACTTATTCTATTTCATAGAATATTAGTTTTGTTGTTAATATACAGCATATTTTATTACATAATTAACGATTATTATTACTGAGAGGCACAAACGTACTTGTCCTGCAAAATGTTCTCACATCGCTGGATAAAAGTAATTTAAACCTAACTTTACATCGACGAGTCTGACAGCGTCCCCACCCCTATTTTATTTCCCTCGTTAGTGTGTACTAGTACGCAGTCAGGATAGACGTGTGTCAAATCGCTGCATATTCCCGCCAATAACGTAAGTACGCCATTTCAGTAGCTCCCGGACAATTATTTTATATTATCGGTGGTTGCATTTTTCTAGTGTAATGAGTAGTTTTATTATTGTTGTTTGGTTCTAACAGAGGTAGTAAGTGAATTAGCTTCATTGACTGTTTTTGAATTTATCCTAGATACTATGCATTTTTTGTAATTTTCTAAAAAGTGTGTTATTTCTCACGTCGCTGTTCTCCTATCGCTGTAATCGGTGGTCTTTATTGCCAACGATGTGATAATTTACACCGAAATGATAAGAAAAAATCAATCGGTGTCTTATATCTACATCGGTGTTTTGATTCATGATCAACGCACAGTTTTGTCACATCGGTGGATTGCTTTATCATATCGGTAGATATTTTATCATCTCGGTGAGTTGTTTTATCATATCGGTAGATCCCGTGTCATTTCGTTAATTATACAAAGAAACAATGGAACATACAAACACATACATTATATACATACATATATACCTATATACAAACATTCATACATACATACTTACCTACATAGACTGCCAAAATCATTACCACGATACCACTGAGTAGTAGATGTATAAATGTATCATTAGGAGAGGTCTGTATTCGGTAATGTACGTCTATAGGCTGAGATGATGATTGTGAGGTGGAGCAATTGAACTCATTAAAGGTTTCTCTAGAAAATATTTTTTAGTTAAAAAAATAGTAAGTACATAATAATAAATAGATAAAAAGAAAACATCATAATAGCTTAATTTTGTTTAAGAATGCCGAGGCCAAAACTAAATGAGGAGGAGAAAAAAGAGAGAAAGAAGTTGCTGGAAAGAATAAGAAAAGCTAAAATCAAAAGCAATCCTGTGTTAAGAGAGGAGCATTTAAGAAAAGATAGAGAACGTATAGCTAGACGAAAGGCAGCCGGACTTATCCCAACCCGAAGCCAAATGACTGCACATGCACGTCGCATTGCACAAAAAAAAAACCGAATCAGTGCCCGTGCATATTATCAGAGGAAAAAAGCTAAGGCAAATGTTGCCCGAAACAACCAAACAAGTGTTTCAGTGACCAATGATATAAATTCTGTTACATCATTGGTCACTGAAACACTTGTTAAAACGCTACTGAAAAATCGAAATAATAAGCCTGGAATTTCTCAAGAACCAATAAGACCTCGTAGCCCACGGCGGTGTGGTTGTGATTAATGTTAAATTTAAAAGGCTGATTAATTAGGTATATAAAGTTCCTATTCTTATTATTGTTAAACCTAGAAGGCTACAATGTTTTAAGAGTAAACACGGCAAAACAATTAGCTGGATCGTCCACAGTAATAAATGTGTATTGTGCAATTTTAACCTATGAGATTTTTTATACTTCATTTTAATAAAGATAATGATAATAAAAATAATCATTTTTTTTAAAATTCTATGTACCTATAGTAAATATAATAAAATAGGTATATAATTTCAAAAAAATATATTTTAATTGCATTTCTAAGAACTCAGTTCTCTTTGGATGTGATCTACTTACATAAGACCCTCAGTTCAGGTCTTCAGTTCTAAGTCACCCTTGTAAAAATATATAGGTACCTACTAACTATTTCCTTTTTGATGTTCAAAGGTGGATAGTTTATCATATCGCTGGATATGTACATAATTTCGGTGGATAAACTTATCATATCGGTGTACAGAAAAAATAATCGGTGCCGGTATGTCATATCGGTGGAAACCAGAATTCAAATCGAATTTTCTCCTTAGTCTTAAATGATACGTTGATGATATTAAATTTGGGGATATTTAATATCTTAAAGATTACAAAAAACCTGAATAATATACAAAAAAAAAAATATAAATAAAAAAGTTCAGCGATATGATAAAAAAAATGGCATTTGTTGAAATTCACCCAACAACAAAAAATAATGGAAACTATTTCGACGCATTTTGATCAATATTGTACGATGATACGGAACCCTTCGTACCCCTTCGGCTCACACTTGGCTGCTTTTTGAGTTTGTCGCGTTTAGACAGACTGACGTGACAGGCGGCGGGGAGACCTAGTTTTATAATAAACTAGCTGCGCCTCGCGGTTCTACCCGCATAAATTTTGATCCCAAGGGAATATCGGGATAAAATGTATCCTATGTCCTTTCCTGGTACTCAAACTATCTCTATTCCAAATTTCATATAAATCAGTTCAGCGGTTTAAGTGTGAAGAGGTAATAGACAGACACACTTTAGCATTTATAATACTAGCTTCCGCCCGCGGCTTCGCCCACGAAATATGTCGGTAAAAACTGTCGTATGTCTTCCCCGGTATGCAATCTATCTCTCTGGCAAATTTTATCGAAATCCGTTCAGTGGTTTAGGCGTGAAAAGGTAACATACAGACAGACAAACAGAGTTACTTTCGAATTTATAATATTAGTATGGACTAGCGGCCCGCCTTAGCTTCGTAAGGGTGCAATTTTTTTTTTTTAGAATATCCGAAATTTTCATTCATACAAACCTTGTCCTGGTAATACCGAACACAAAAAAAAAGAATTGTCCAATTTGGTGCAGTCATTCAGAAGTTATGCGAGTACAGACATTTCGGCGACTTTGTTTTATACTATGTAAGGATGTAGTGATTATATTTTTTAACCTTTTGACCGCCCCAGTCATGTATAGATGACAAACCAAAATGTGCCCAGCACGCCACGGTTCGACTACATGACAGACTGTGACGCCGAGGGCACGTTTTTGATTTTTTGACGTGTAGCTGTCAATAAAGTTAATGCTGTATATTTTTGTGCAGGCAACATACACAAGGCGAAGCCTCGACTTCGGCTGCGTCGAGTAGCGTTCGACTCAAGGAAGAACTAGACGAGTAAGTACTGCACAAGTTACAACGTCTCCGAAAGTCCGACAACCGTCTTTCACGACGCCCCAGTCTATGTCCGCCTCTACAATCGCTCGAGTCAGCCCGCGCTGCTGACAAAGTAGCGTCAGCAGCAGTAAGTAGCAGTCAGCTAATTCGTCCTTAAATAATCCGGTCCAGTCTGCCCCCTCCAAGCGACGCCCTAAGCCGAGGCCGAGCCGAGCCGTATCCTACAGGGGGGTGCACTTGACGTGTAGTCGCTTAGTTGTTAAGCCCTGGCTGGAGGCCATAATTTATTAAGGCACCTACAGGCAAGCCCGGTTAAGCAGCCGACAACCAACAACAGGTTGAGCTGCGAGATGCCAACCTTCTAGGTTGAGCTGCGAGATGCCAACCTTCTAGGTTGAGCTGCGAGATGCCATCTTTCTAGATTGAGCTGCGAGATGCCAACCTTCTAGGTTGAGCTGCGAGATGCCAACTTTCTAGATTGAGCTGCGAGATGCCAACCTTCTAAGTTGAGCTGCGAGATGCCAACCTTCTAGGTTGAGCTGCGAGATGCCAACTTTCTAGGTTGAGCTGCGAGATGCCAACCTTTTAAGTTGAGCTGCGAGATGCCATTTATAAAAAAAAAATGTTTCGCTCGTCTCTGTTGTACACAGCAATGTAGAAAGCTACGTTTAGTCACGAGGCGAAATCCTTACATTGATGCGATCCAAAAGCAATTTCCTCCGAATGTTAAAAAAAATTGCATCTGTTAGTAAAATTAAATTAGCTGGCGAAACTCCACAAATCGAGGTCGACGACCGATACGTGTTTGCTTGATATATCAGTTCAAAAATCTGTTTTTTTTTCTAAACACATACGTGAAGGGTACCTATCGATATCTATACACAAAAAACTGATTTTCAACTAAACTTCATCTAAGAACACTACCAGCGGTCGTTGACCCCAAAATAAATTATCGACAAATTATTATTTTTTTGGGTTTATCATGACGTTTGCGGAGTTTCGCTAGTTAATTTAATTTGACCCTGTGTCTCTCTGTGTCACCTGTGTCTCTCTCTGTGTCTGTAATTTATATGGTGTACAAAGAGAATTCTATTCTGCCTAGCCTTTTCCCAACTATGTTGAGGTCGGCTTCCAGTCTAACCGGTTGCAGCTGAATACCAGTATTTTACATGGAGCGACCGCCTATCCTCTCCACAACCCAATTACTAGGTAATACGATACCCCTTGGTAAGACTGGTTGTCAGACTTTCGGGCTTCTGACGACCTTCGACCTTATTAAGGCACCTACAGGCAAGCCCGGTTAAGCAGCCGACAACCAACAACAGGTTGAGCTGCGAGATGCCAACCTTCTAGGTTGAGCTGCGAGATGCCAACCTTCTAGGTTGAGCTGCGAGATGCCATCTTTCTAGATTGAGCTGCGAGATGCCAACCTTCTAGGTTGAGCTGCGAGATGCCAACTTTCTAGATTGAGCTGCGAGATGCCAACCTTCTAAGTTGAGCTGCGAGATGCCAACCTTCTAGGTTGAGCTGCGAGATGCCAACTTTCTAGGTTGAGCTGCGAGATGCCAACCTTTTAAGTTGAGCTGCGAGATGCCATTTATAAAAAAAAAATGTTTCGCTCGTCTCTGTTGTACACAGCAATGTAGAAAGCTACGTTTAGTCACGAGGCGAAATCCTTACATTGATGCGATCCAAAAGCAATTTCCTCCGAATGTTAAAAAAAATTGCATCTGTTAGTAAAATTAAATTAGCTGGCGAAACTCCACAAATCGAGGTCGACGACCGATACGTGTTTGCTTGATATATCAGTTCAAAAATCTGTTTTTTTTTCTAAACACATACGTGAAGGGTACCTATCGATATCTATACACAAAAAACTGATTTTCAACTAAACTTCATCTAAGAACACTACCAGCGGTCGTTGACCCCAAAATAAATTATCGACAAATTATTATTTTTTTGGGTTTATCATGACGTTTGCGGAGTTTCGCTAGTTAATTTAATTTGACCCTGTGTCTCTCTGTGTCACCTGTGTCTCTCTCTGTGTCTGTAATTTATATGGTGTACAAAGAGAATTCTATTCTGCCTAGCCTTTTCCCAACTATGTTGAGGTCGGCTTCCAGTCTAACCGGTTGCAGCTGAATACCAGTATTTTACATGGAGCGACCGCCTATCCTCTCCACAACCCAATTACTAGGTAATACGATACCCCTTGGTAAGACTGGTTGTCAGACTTTCGGGCTTCTGACGACCCGTAACGACTGTCAAAGATTCAGGAATGACAGGTTGGACCTACAATCGACCTGTGCAGCTGTTATTATCTTGCCACGATCCCTTCGCCTCCCATTAAAATTAATATCTTGTTTATTTCAGGGGCAGTTTGTTCGCAGACATATAAATCAAAGCGGAAGAAATAGAAATTCATGAAGAAGAGGTTAGCTAAAAATACGATAGTCAAATTCATGAGTATTATGTGATCAAAATAAGAAATATTCGCAAAATTTTGTCGATTTTGCACTTTAATTGTGTAACCAAAAAAAAAAGAACTTTTTCATAATAACCATTTTATATAGCTATTTCAACATTAGTCTACAGTAGTCCACTGCCGGACTTATGGTGTCTCCAATTGCACGCCATTCAGCTCCATTCTCAGGAACTGTTATCCAGGTGCTACCAGCCACCCTGCGAAGGTCGTCGCTCCACCTAGCCTAAGGGCGTCCTCCCTTACGTTAGCCGATCCGCGGTCTTCACTGATACTGGATGTTTTGTCAATTCATAAAAACCGTGCAAATCAGGGGCGCGTCGCAAGTTATTATTTCAAAACCTGAAGTGTCCTGTTCTTCGTTGTCGACTGAATTTTAATTTTGATCGCATATCACCTATTTTTTAATTCTTTTTTTGTTTAATTAATTTGCTCTGTGAGGTCTTTGACCCCCCCCCCCCCCCTGTCGGGCCAAGTGTTATTGAAAGAAACAAAAAAAGGAGCATTTAAACCTAACAAAGTTACATTAAAAGCAAAAAATAAAGTTAATAAACCAAAAAAGAGACCTGTGCGAGTCTCCTGTCTCAGCGTAATGCTGCGATATTTAAAAAATAAATACCGCAGCGTTGGTATTCTGATAGGGCCTCGCTGTGAAGCCATGGAGACACCTACATCTATAAATCCCTATAATATTAATCTACGGACATCTATACAGGGTGCTTACTCTTCCATTTAATTCCGATAGATCGACATTGGAATTGTGACGTTTCGTACTCTTGAGTTCGATGCTAGCGCCAAACGATTTTTAGATTGGGTGTCCATTTTGGAGAACTAAGTGGAATTGGGTTCGGGCTTGGCGTGGGGTAATTGTTGACAATATTGTTTTCAAGAGTACCGAATCACGTGACTGTAAAATTAACATTGGAATCATATTATCTCATTGGAATTAAAATTAGTTCGGAGAGTAAGCCCCCTGGTTGGTCAAAAAGTCGTGGATCAAACGAAATAAGATCATTACCAACAAAAAATCTTTCAACGGCATGGCCATAATTCAATTGCCCTAAAGATTATGAATATTTTTGTTTGACAGAGTTTTGTATTATTACTAGATAATGTATCAGCACCACAAAAGTTCTATTGCGGCTCTGGGTACCAAAATTCAAGAGCAATTTTTTTTTTACAAAAATTTTGAAGCTTTACCAATAAAAATTTCGCACTAAAAGCATTGGAAATGACCTTTGTCTCCCTATTTTGTTTGATCCACGACTTTTTGACCAACCTGAATAATATGGGGTTTTTGCATCTGGAATCCAAATTGCTATTTTGTTAAATTAGTTGTAAGTTCTTATAATGTAACTGTTTGCTGTTCCTCTCAATAAAAAATAAAATAAAAATATGTGAGTGTGTTATAGGTACTCCGGTGCCTAACGCTTCGGTGATACATGCGTGATGGTATGTTAGGTGTTAATTAGATTTATTCTTTTCAAGATTAATAAGTCTAAGTTAAGGGGCTTACAGAACCTAAACACAAAAAACGCAAGTTTTAGAAACATTAAAAGTATTTGATCGGCTACAGTAAACAAAATCAGAAAAATATATGATATTCTTCAGGATATATGCTAGGTAGATAGTGTGCTGAAAACATAATACAACTAATTCGATACGATAGAAAAAAATCATCAAGATACCTCTAAAAACTTTCTTTTTACACTAAAAATCATACTAATATACATACAATCATTCTGATTTTTTGTCAGATTATTCTAAAAGCAACATACTAAAATACTAGTGTTTTAATTTTTTCGTCCAAACAATAGATTTTTTGTAATTAAATAATTGCTTCATATTTTGCTATAAATTATTACCAGCGTTGTGTCATCGCGCTTCTCATTCTTTTCTATGCAGTCCGACAGTGACCGCGCTTTAGGTCATGTAAGCCCCTTAACCGCCTGTTTTCTACTTTAAATAAGTTAGTCATTTAGTTTTATATTTACAATTACAATGTAATTTAATAAGAATAATTTTGTCATAATGTTCGTAATATATTTGCACACCTCACATGGTTATAATACAGTGTACCTAATGAACCTTTTATAACATCCTCTAGCCTGTGTTATGCAAATAAATGATTTTATTTGATTGTAATTGTTCTGTGAATAGTTCAGTCAATATTTCTATATTTCGTTCTATGTATATTCTCTCTGTAATATCCTCTTGCAGTTCTGTTGGTAGTTATTTGTTTAGAAATAACCAGCACTTTTGTACTTTACCTTTTTATTTTTGTAAAGCTTTTTTCATGTATTATGTGTGTTGTTTCCGTGTACCAAAAGAGATAAGTAACCAGGGTCGTAAGAAACCGACGGATATTAATAAAAAAAATATATATATATATTAATTTGATAAATGAACCGTTTGTATTCAACTAATTAAATTAAATTTTATTCGACAACATCCATCGGTTTCTTACTAAACCGACTGATGTTGAACTCTCACTCCTTCTTCAACTATACCGACGACCCTGGTTACTTATCTTTCTTTGTCGACCGTACATTATGAAGAGACCATAAATGTGGGTGATATCCTCGGCGTACCCCTTGAATACAAGCGTGATGTTATGTGTTACATGACGGTCTCAGGATTCACTCTGTGACGAGTATTTTTCGTGTATTTAGGATCTGATATAAAAATAAAATGAAAAAACGTATTTCAAGAATAATGTTATTATTTGTCGTCCCTATGTAAACATGTAAAATACATTTTTATAACAAATTATATACTTAAAATAATTTGACTGAAATTTGTTATTATTTTCCTTAGTGAACTCCTTTTCCTACACCATACTTATCGATATTTTCGTAGTGGTGTCCCATTATTACGAAATTTCTCGGAATCTATACATTTTTTTAGGTAATTCGGATGTTGTATCATTGTTTTTTTGATTCATAAAAGTTAGTACATTGTAACTCTAGTAACTACTATTTGAAGTAAAATCAGTGTGGATTAATCATTTAATCGAAATATTTTATAGAAAAATAAACATTGTTTCGTTTGATAGTTAACGTAATACGTGACCTTGACAAAACATCAAATATTTTGCAAATTTTATAGGTAGCGGTCAAAACATTCTATAAACTTTAATTTTAATTACTTCAGCAAATAGCTGTCAGAAGAATTTACGTCTTCATAACGATTTCATGCATGATTCGCAATGTGTGGACGTTCATATTCGTGGTGAGGCTTGTACAGACGCCAGCACATCAAGCTACCCGAAACTGTGGTGTACGTTACCCCAGCAAGAAAGTGTCTCCTAGAGTTATAGGAGTAGAACGTATAATATGTGCCCTATCTGCTGTAAATGTGCCCCCAAATAAAAAATGTGTGCCCCCTGTCGTTTTGGAAAAAAACGGAAAAAACGATTCCTGCTGGGGTAACGTTTTTCTAGCAGGAAAATTCTAAACGAATGATCGGAGAGAGAAAAATTGTGCATGGCCAGAGAGCTTATATGTGTGCCAAAATGTGCCCCCAAAAAAAAAAATCTGTGCCCCTTCAGGTTTTCGAGATATTGCATTTCCTGCTGGAGTAACGTTTTGATGAATCGTATATCTCTACAACCATTGCATGTGCCCCTGTAGAGTAAACATACACGAGTAGCTCTTAATGTGTGCCCCTTAGTGCCCCAATTAGTTTTAAGAAAATATTTATAGTTTTCAAGTTATAGCAGTTTTATGAAAACCCGAAAAAACATCGCAGCGCCTAAATTAGACAAGAAACAAGTTCGCTGAAAACTGTATTCGGTCTTTCTTGACGCTAATAATAACCATACAAAGTTTCAAAACTATTCATGCATGCGTTTTTGCTAAAAGTCAAAACGATGGTGTCCTAACTTTGACGGCAAAATACAAGGAACTGGCTCAATCCGAGATGTGTAGGTGTAAACCAAAATCATGTGCCTTTAGTCAAAAATATATGGTGAAAATATTCAGCTTGGAATGTTTCGCATTAAGTAAATATTAACAAAAAACCAAAATATGTAAGCAACGGCTGGTTATCCGACCAAATTTGAATGACTACTAAAAAGCGACGGATTCATACATATCGATGACCTTCTTTATTAGACGTATTATACCTAAGCTGTTGTCCGTACAGTCGCGTTCAAAAGTTTTGGGGGCTAATTAAAAAATATATTAAATGCACCTTGTGACTATAATAAATGAAACCAACTACTTGATAAGACAAGTATTTTTAAATAGGTAAGTCAAAACAATGCCATTAAATACTTACCACCGCAGATCGTGCCATAAAATTCAACACCCCTACAACCACATAATTGTTATAAAATGCTTAATACGCCACTTTCAACCAACTCAAAAAAAAGTAAACAAACAGTATCAGTGCAACTGCGTGACTCAACGTAACAGTGTCCTTGGCGTCATAACATAACTGCAACTGTTTACCAATACCAAGTAATAATCCAAACGCTCTTCCTCAATAAACACTTCGTACCTATTATTCATAATAGAGCGACGTTACACGTACGTAACCTGTCTCTGTCACACTAACACCGTACGCGTACTAGCTGTCTCACTTTCTCGAAGCTAGACAAAGCGACTCCTTGCGACACGACGTCAGCGGATGCCGCGGGGCCAGAGATATTTGCAGCGGTGTGGGGAGGCGAAAAAAGGGAATCTTCTATTAAGTAAGGTGAATGCTCCAACCAGCCCGCAAAATTCAAATTTTTTCTGTTTTTTTTGTTCCTACGCCTTTATGAACTTGGAGGGTTGTATTGGTGATTTTGGTGATTATAATTCTGTAACTACATACGTCTTACAACCGCGAATAATATTTTAATCAACATACAACCTAGCACTGGCCTGCAAATTGCAAAAAACGCAAGAAATTTTGAATTTCGCGGGCTAGTTGGAGCATTCCCCTTAATGATGAAAAACTTACAATGCGTGCCACGAAAGATGAGACTTGACACACCACGTGGTTTGACATGCGCAGTACACGATTTTAGGTATCTTTAGCGGTATGAGGTCTGAGTGCGGGACGGGACTGGATGTCATAGGGGCGGCGGAAAGAGCGGGGGAGGCGGGGTCAAGTCTCATCTTTCGTGGCACGCATTGTACTGTTAATATTTATCTAACCTACGGCTTATCAATAAATATATATGTACCTAATATAAAAAGACAAATACGGGCTTTTTATTTATATACAAAAAAGAGCTACCTCTTTTTAGTAGTATATAAATTACTGGATGTATTTTAATGAAATTTAGAATCGAGAAGATAGCTTACCTTGGAATAGCACTTAGGCTACTATTTATAATGTACTTAATCATGTGTAACGTCATAGAAACAGTAGAATATAATCCAATAACAACTTTATTTAATTATTTATTACTTTTGTAAGTCAGTGTACTCAGGCACAACACGTGTGAACCGGTTAGTGAGTAAAGTAAAGAAGGTCATCGATATGTATGAATCCGTCGCTTTTTAGTAGTCATTCAAATTTGGTCGGATAACCAGCCGTTGCTTACATATTTTGGTTTTTTGTTAATATTTACTTAATGCGAAACATTCCAAGCTGAATATTTTCACCATATATTTTTGACTAAAGGCACATGATTTTGGTTTACACCTACACATCTCGGATTGAGCCGGTTCCTTGTATTTTGCCGTCAAAGATAGGACACCATCGTTTTGACTTTTAGCAAAAACGCATGCATGAATAGTTTTGAAACTTTGTATGGTTATTATTAGCGTCAAGAAGGACCGAATACAGTTTTCAGCGAACTTGTTTCTTGTCTAATTTAGGCGCTGCGATGTTTTTTCGGGTTTTCATAAAACCGCTATAACTTGAAAACTATAAATATTTTCTTAAAACTAATTGGGGCACTAAGGGGCACACATTAAGAGTTACTCGTGTATGTTTACTCTACAGGGGCACATGCAATGGTTGTAGAGATATACGATTCATCAAAACGTTACTCCAGCAGGAAATGCAATATCTCGAAAACCTGAAGGGGCACAGATTTTTTTTTTTGGGGGCACATTTTGGCACACATATAAGCTCTCTGGCCATGCACAATTTTTCTCTCTCCGATCATTCGTTTAGAATTTTCCTGCTAGAAAAACGTTACCCCAGCAGGAATCGTTTTTTCCGTTTTTTTCCAAAACGACAGGGGGCACACATTTTTTATTTGGGGGCACATTTACAGCAGATAGGGCACATATTATACGTTCTACTCCTATAACTCTAGGAGACACTTTCTATTCATACACTTCATATTCGTGGTGAAAAATATAGACGCTTGTACAGACGCCAGCACATCAAGCTACCCGAAACTGTGTTTCCCAATCAACTTTGAACCTTATGCTTTAACAATAAAGTTGAAAATCTATTAAAGAAATCTGACAGATTGTGGTAGGTTGATGTGCTGGCGTCCGTACTTCCACATGCCTCACCACGAATACATAGGTATTTTGCGTACGGTACCTAATTCTAATATAAAACTACACACAATATTATAATTAAGTAAATTGTTCATCTCCTATGTCCAATTCCTCCACTTTAATGTCAGCCTCTCCTAACAGACCGCTTCTGAAACAAAGAAGATAACATATCATCAACCTGCAATCCATGAGGAGTTAGGACAGAGGTGACACATTTCACCAGTTATGCTTAAATCCCATGTCACAGGGGGCGACACTATCGCCATTGTAGAATCCTGTTGATTCCGTATTTATGTTGAATAAATCACTTCACTGGCTCAGGCTCACTACCATACCAAGCGCCATCGTACATAGCCTAATGCTCGATTCCTATAAACAAAAACGATGGATCCGTAAGCTAATTGTACCTGTGATAGCTACTTCCATAGTTATGGGTCTACTATGCAAAGCTCTGAGGTCTTTGCTTCATTATTGGTAAAGATAAAAGAGTCTTAATTTTAACCTTTAACAGTCCGTATGTTATAAGAATCGGCCATAATTCACTTTGTCTGTTTCCCGCCATTCCTCGGTAACTGACAGATGACGTAACTGACAGCAGCTACTCCGTTTGTGTGAATGAGACAGTGTTTACATATCTACTTAACACATTGAAGGACACTGAACGAGACCACAGTATAAATAAGGACATACAGTAGGTACGTCGTCTTCATACAAACGGACGAAACGCGAGCTATACCTACGCGCCTCGACCACGGCATGCGCTCAGCATGATGACAGTCGCGACTGTGCTGCAGTGACGAACGGACGGTGTGTTGTTTTTTTTAACAATAACCGCGCGATTTTTTCATAACCGCGCGATTTTTTCACTAAAAATAAGTTCAAGTACATATTTAATATGACGAGTAGGCTATATTGTGCTGTTTTTAGTTGCATGAATTCGTCAATAACGCATCCAGAGATAACTTTTTTTAGATTACCTGGAAACTCTGAAAGGTAAGACTATAAAATAATTTTACTTACTTGTAGGTAGGTACATAATGTGTGTCTTTTTAATGGATAAGTATTTGATTTTATCTCCCGAAAAAAAGATGTCTGGAATAATAAATGAAGTGAATAAAGGAAAGTGATAAACACGAGTGAGGTAGGTTATAGGCGGTTCATGAATCATTAAACGGTAGGTACGCTGGTGTTAAAACCTCGGGGCATGTGTGTTTTGTTAGTTTGTATAATTCCAAGTAAAGACGTGGTTTTTATTTATAATTTATCTTTATTATTAATAATAGTTGTTTATTGTACTGTGTGTATGAATAATACTAGAAAAAAATTGGTTGTCTGTAAAGTCGATTTACGGACGATAGTTTAACGTGACAACATCATAACAAAACATTAATGAAATGATTGCATACTTTTATGAATAAAATTTAATTATTTTTATTGAATTATTAATATTTTGTATGAATGAAGGAGAAGGAGGAAAGAAAGGAGGAAGGAGTGAAATGAAATCTACAATGTAATTGATAAATTTGCTTTTATTTGCACTCATTAATTTAAATATGTTTATTACTTCAATGAACAGATTATTTTAATTATAATTTTTATATTATACATGTTTGCTATTTAACTTCTTCCAATCTGTGTTATTCTGTTAAGGATAGGACGATGATAGGAAAGATTAAAAAAACATTAATATACAAATTTTGAATTTTATTTGTAGTTCTTGAACGTTTGATTTAACTATAATAATAATAATAATTTAACATAATTTGTTTAAAAATACACATGAACAAGTTTTCATAGAAATAAACTGTAATCAGATTAATGTTAAATAAATGGTTAATTCGAAATGACGAATTATTTTATTATTTATGTACACACAGTAAAATACAATAACAAAACTGAATGGAAACACAAAGTAGGCAAATGTAATTAAAATGCTGGAGGCGGGCAGCCCTATCGCATGTTTACGTACCGCGCGGCTGTAGGCATTTAATTCAAGGTTACGGCCCAGATACAATACTGTATGTCTTTATACTGTGACGAGACACAATAGAAGTTTTATTGTTATTACGTCGAGGGGCGTTAAGTGTCCCGCAAAGTGTTAAGGGGGAAGCGCTAAGGTAGCCCGCGAAATTCAAATTTTCTTACGTTTTTTGCAATTTGCTGGTCAGTATTAAGTTGTACGTCGATTAATATATGATTCGCGGCCCTAACAAATATGTATTTACTATATTATAATCATTAAAGTCAACAACACATCTCTCTAAGACCACGTAACCCCAAAGAATGACGATTTCATGAAATACGTTATTCTTTGGGGTTACGTGGTCTTAGAGGGAAAGAAAAGGAAAAAAGCCAAAACAAGCCCATTTTAAATTAAATTAAAGTTGGAAGCAGGTGGGGCCCATACCATTTTTAGTATATTTTCAAATTCAAATGGGTCCCGCCTGCTTCCAACTTTAATTTAATTTAAAATGGGCTTGTTTTAATTTAATTTAATTTTAATTTAAAATGGACCTGGTCTGAATTAAATGTTTTTTATTTTTATTTTTTTATTTATTTAAGCTTTTCTGTTTTTTTTATTAACTTAAATTTTTTAAGCAGTCGGGTTTTTTATTTTTTTAAATTACTTTTTCTTCCATACTCGTCTATTAGTTGTCATCTCCGTAGGCACCCCCTTTTTAACCATATCATCACTCACACAGTCCATCCACCGTTTCTTTGATCTTCCCCTAGGGTATTTCCATGAAACTTTACCCTACTGTGATAAAAATTCAATTGTGTTATTAACTAAAACAAAAACCATATCTGGAGTTCTCAATAATCATACTCTCAAAGACTTGTAAAATAAAAATTTTAGCTCTTTTCCAAAATTATATAAATTAATCAGTTTGTATGGCAACCGCATTTGTTCTACGTAGTGCCTTCTTTTTTATAAAGTTTGCTCGCTATTGCACCATCTTGTGGACAGCTTGTCAGTCTGCACATTACTGTGGCGCGAAGTGCACGTTTTTGAGATTCCTGTGAAAGTGATTTTAAGAATTTCAAGTAAGTATTACTTTTGATTTACTACGCTTTTAGCAGTGAGTGTAATAATGTCGCACCCGTTACAAAAAATACGCAAATAGTTTTACTGTGACGTAAATTATAACCTTAAAATCTTTGTACTTTGTAATAATAAGAAGCTTACTTTAATAATCAACACGGACGAGTTTCAATACTGGATAGAAACTTTAAGTGACTTTTTTTTGATGATAAATATATGTCACACCCGTTACAATTTTTTTTTTTTTATTTTTATCTTAGCTTGTTTTACGCATAATTTGAAATTTATTTGTTGCCAGATATGAAAGCCACCAACAGAATGCAAAAGCATCGAAAAAACCTGAAAGAAAATAAAGAAAATTACGAAACACATTTGCTAAAAGAAATAGAAAGAGACAAGAAAAGAAGAGATGCCAAGAAGGCCAAGTGATTTAGAGAATTACATATAATTTACAAGCGAATTTTTCAAATTAGGTGGGAAATTGCACAATCGTCAAAAGAAATATTAATTTTAGACCAAATCTCATGTTAATTTCCTGTTTTTTCTTATCTGGAATGATTTTTAATAAAGCAATGTTGATAAGAACATTTTTTATCTTACGATAAAACTTGAAAAACCATACAGTGTCGCACCCGTTACAAAGGCCTGTCGCACCCGTTACATTTTCAAAAATTTGTATAAAGTACATTATACATGTTTGTACATTTTAAATAACGTAGTTATTTAAGATAACTATTCAAGTTTTACATCAAAAAATCTTACTGCATACTTTCATCTAAAATTTTACAGGTAATGAACTGAAAGTCATCGTGGTCGCATTTGGCGATTTTCTAAGGTCACACCCGTTACGCGATTCATGACGTTGTATAAGTTTATCATTACAAGTTTCTATACAGATCATGTTTGAGTTAAATATCTAATTTTTCATACTATTTGTCTTTATAGATGTAATTTGATATATCTGAACAAACACTTTATTATCTTGAAAAAACGCAGTGTCAGTGTCGCACCCGTTACAATGGAAATACCCCCTATTCAAAGCCATCGATATAAACTTACTCAAATCTTTCCTCACGACATTTTCCTCATTACTCCGTACTGCATGCTCATACCAAGACAACCGATTTCCACACACCTTCCAGTTACCGGTGCCACTTTCAAACTTCCTCTTATGTACTCATTTCTTACTCTATCCATTGCAACACCACACATTCCTTTGTTACTTACTTGTCGCATTCGGGTTCTATCTTCACCACCAGCGTCTTAACATCAGCCTCATTTTGTGCTCTGAAAAAAAAAAACACATTTTAAACTTTTGCGTATTCAGGGCTTTTTACTATAGAGGTATGAGGAACAGGGTGTAAAGTTCACTCATACTCTATAGAAAAGGGAGGATCCTCCGACCAGACGGGTGTTGTGTCTGGCGGGCAACTGCCCATTGATTCGTGTCGGGCCGTTGTATCTATGCTAGTTGCGAGGTAAACTCTGCTTGCGCGATGCAGGATTTGCATGACGTCAGTACGACGCGTTGTTTGCAGTGGCGTTGTAGATACCGCTACATCACTCCCCCCCGGAGACCGGAGGTCGATAGTGGGCTGAGTCTTGTATCTTGCGATGCTTGCCAGGCCAGCTGAGGTTCCAGTGAGTCGGAACCGGTTGCCGCATAGTTCACGGTGAGTCGGAACTGTCTGCGAAGATGTCCCCAGTGAGTCGGGGTGGCGCTGCGTTATGCTCCAGTGCGTCGGATGTAGTACAGCGCCGAGTTGAGGCTGGCTACTGCGTCGACCAGGAGAGGAATTGAGCTCTTCTTGTTGACCGGCCGAAAGTGCAGTGTGCTGTGCCGAGGTTGCTGATGAGGCTGAGGGTGATGACCAGGTATGCGCGGTCGCTGCATGCTGGTGGTCAGGATACCCGTTGAAGCCGTGGGAGCTGGCTGGCTGGGTGACTCGCCGCTAACGCTTGCGGGAGTGATGATGATGACGTCACGCTGAAGTATTTGCACGAAGGCTGCGCTGACGTTCATGTTCGGGGTCACCAGTATAGAGGTATGAGGAACAGGGTGTAAAGTTCACTCATACTCTATAGAAAAGGGAGGATCCTCCGACCAGACGGGTGTTGTGTCTGGCGGGCAACTGCCCATTGATTCGTGTCGGGCCGTTGTATCTATGCTAGTTGCGCGGTAAACTCTGCTTGCGCGATGCAGGATTTGCGTGACGTCAGTACGACGCATTGTTTGCAGTGGCGTTGTAGATACCGCTACATTACTGCCACGGAGGGCCTTAGCACAGCTCCGACACGAAAATAATGATGGAACATCGTGAGGGTCAGTCGAATTGTTTTTTAATCGTCAGCGTCAAACTTTGCTTGCGCGATGCAGGATTCAGTGGCGCCATCTGTCAGTGACGACAGTTCCACACGCCGTTTCATTTAGAGCTTCCTCAGTTGTGACATAGATGTCGCTACTGTCTGCTGTTAAAATTCAGTAATACAGAGTAAACATAAACACATACTTCTCCGTCGATGGAGGCCTCTTGCAAGCTCTGCACTGTTTTTTTTCCTCTCGCTTCTCTGCATTCTGTTCCTTTTCCTCCTTCAGTATCTGAAGTACTGTCGCCTCACTCACTCCGGTGGCCAGCGCAGTCCGTTGACGGAACTTCGACAGAGGAGTCAGATCCAAGTCGCCATACTTCTTCTTCAACTCTTGATACTCGCATTCAAAGTAGTGGTACACTTTTGCGATGAGTATGTTTGATCCTGAGAAAATATTCAAATACCAAGTACAGACGCCAGCACATCAACCTACCACAATCTGTCAGATTTCTTTGATAGATTTTCAACTTTACTACAATGGAATAAGGTTCATATTAAAATGGGGAAATCTGACAGATTGGAGTAGGTTGATGTGCTGGCCTCTGTACATTATTGTGAATGGGAATCTGTAATAAATAGTTTAATTAAAACAAAGTCGCTTCTCGTGTCTGTGCGTCCTTAGGGCTCGTGGTATAATAATAACAGCCGCCCGGGTAGATCTTCAAGGTTAAGCAACGTTTACCGAGGTCGGTCAGTGGATGGGTGACCATCCATAACATACCGAGTCCCATCTTTGACAGTCGTTACGGGTTGAGAAGCCCGAAAATCTGACAACCAGTCTAACCAAGGGTATCGAGTTACCCAGTAACCGGATTGTGTAAGTCAGATAGGTTAGTCGCTTGATGTAAGTAATATACGGATTAGCTGCATCCGGTTAGATTGGAAGCCAACCTCAATATAGTTGGGAAAATGCTACGCAAATGATGATAATGAGAAATTGATATGACCTTGTAAATCTAATATATAAAAATCTCGTGTCACACACAGTGTTTGTTATCAACTCCTTCGAAAGGCTTGACCGATTTTTACTATGAAATTTTTTGTGTATATTTCGTAGCTCTGAGAATAAGACGTCGGCTATTTTTATTTTTTGCAGAACTACGTTTGTGGGGTCAGCTAGAGTTGTATTATAATAATTTGATGTAATATATTTTAGTAGGTATGTACCTTTTCTGCAGTATGTTGTACTTCCGTGTTGCATTTTGGACATAATACTTTGATTTCATTGCCACTCGGAGAGAAGTCTTCATTCTGTTAAAAATCGGTTGTCTTAAAAGTCGGTTTACTGACGATAGTTGAACGTGACAACGTCATACGAAAATACTGATGGAATAGTTGCATTTTTCAAAAGAAAATTTTAATTTTATTTGTTTGATAGATATTTTGTATAGATATAGAGGAGGTAAATGGAAATCACAATTGAATTGATGAAGTTACATTCATTTGTATGCGTAAATACAATTATGTCATTTTTTTTTTAACAATGTAAAATTACCTTCAGCTGTGCTGCAGTGATGGATTTAAGGTCGTTTCTAAACCAAAGTCTGTCGCAGACCGAGCAAGCGTAGCCAAAATCGTTGTCCAAAAAAGTAGATTTGAATCTCATGATTGATGATGCCCACTTATTGTTCCAAGTAGATTGTGCTTGAACTTCAATTTGATCTGAAAAAGTACTTGGTTGTACAGTAGTTTCTGCTGGTTCTGTTGCTAAAGTTTGACGTTGTTGGTCGCTAAATTGTCGTTGTGTAGGTATTGAAGTGAGTAGGTATGTATCCGACAAAAATGATAGATGTTAGTTCGATAATATAATGATCAAATCCACATACATGAAAGACACATATAAAAATTAATAAAGGAAGGTGAACGTCTGTACAAGGGTTGATGCGAATTAATTAAGTACATAAAACAAAAAATATTTTCCGTTGACATGAAAAACCAATTGACATGACAGGTCAACTTCAACTCTTGATTAATGGCTTCTGTGGAACAAACACCACAATTTTGCCAATTTCACGTACTAAAATCCACTAAATGGAAAAATTAAATCTCTCTGACACGTGAGACAGCTCGCTACTGCGGCTGATGTGTCTCCAAAAAATATGATGATGTGATGATCCGACAAGAAACCGTGATGAACTCCCCAAACATGACAGGTCACCACAGCTAGAGCATCAACCATAGTGTAATTAATAGTACAGACGCCAGCACATCAACCTACCACAATCTGTCAGATTTTCCCAATCAACTTTGAACCTTAAGCTTTAGCGATAAAGTTGAAAATCTATTGAAGAAATCTGACAGATTGTGGTAGGTTGATATGCTGGCGTCCGTACCTAACTAAAAAGGTGCCAACGCTACAGTATCAATATGGACGGTGCCCTTGACGGTGGACCTTTGCCCTGAACGAGATGAGGATGTAGTTGTCGCTTCTAGAGAAACACTGGCAATAGCCAAGTTAGCATCTTGGCGTGTTCTGTTGTTGCGTTGTCTTTCGTTTTTTGATTTTCTCGCAGCAGCCGCCTGAGCAGAAATTCTAGATGCTGCGATACGCTGTCTGTACTCACGTTTTTGTGCTTTCGATTTTGAAGCAGTGATTATTGGCTGCGCGAATGGCGTTGCTAAAGTAGATGCTACAGCATCTTGAACCTCCATGGGTTCACTCATCGAAGGTAGTGGCTCATTCGTGAAATCCTCTGGTTCGTCAGGTTGTTTTTCCATGGTGCGGTTGTAAGCGGTTCTGCAAAATGAATCGTCGTTCGAAACAATTTAGAAAATTTTCTCATAAAATTATTCTTCGTTTAGAAATTTTAAATTTACAAAATACTTAAATAAAATTTCGCTGCACTAGCGGACCTATGCTTTTTATTTTAATGATGAAAGCATGAATATTCGACAATATATCACTGAACATATATTTAATATCGAAAGAATCATTAACTTTATCGCCGCAATTATCGTTGCTATAAACAATTGACACCACATTCACTTTTCACTGCACTTCATACTTGACGAAAACATGTAAATGTATTATTGTATAGCAGCTGTCCACGCGGACGCATCGCTCACTCAAATAGGAGAGAGACAGATGTCGAATGCTGCCGAACGCGGAGGTTGATTGTGCCTGTTTGTCGCTCGTCCCGCGCTCTCGCTTGCCCTTCAAGCCTTAAATGGAACGCCTCAGAGCAAGGTGAGTATGAGGATGAGTCATGTTTTTTCGTGCGTGCAGCCAGCTTCATCGAATTAGAAGACGTTGTATACATATGTCTGTAATTTACAAAGAGAATTCTATTCTATTCTGCCTAGTCTTTTACCAACTATGTTGGGGTCGGCTCCGAGTCTAACCGGATGCAGCTGAATATCAGTATTTTACATGGAGCGAATGCCTATCTGGCTTCCACAACCCAGTCAATACGTAACATAATAACCCTTAGCAAGACTGATTTTCAGACTTACGGGCTTCCGATTACCCGTAACGACTGACAAACTTCCACGAATGACAGCCGGGACTAACGGCTTAGCGTGCTTTCCGAGGCACGCAGGGGCCTCGATACGTAATGGATGGTCACCCATCTATGGATCGTCCTCCGCAAGCGTGAATTAACCTTCGATCGACCTCATCATCATGTGCCTAGCTTTTTCCCAACTATGTTGAGGTCGGCTTCCAGTCTAACCGGTTGCAGCTGAATACCAGTATTTTACATGGAGCGACCGCCTATCCTCTCCACAACCCAATTACTAGGTAATACGATACCCCTTAGTAAGACTGGTTGTCAGACTTTCGGGCTTCTGACGACCCGTAATGAAACTGAAACTAGCAGCTACCAGCTAGCAGCCGACAGAGACGAAACATAACAGATAGGGGCCCGGGCCCCTAAATATTTTTGAAAAATTAGGATCCTTCATTGCAAAATTACAAATAATATTAAAAACTAACATGACATCTGCTTATTAACAATAATTGTTGAATTATAAAAAATTATTTTGTCTTAGTAGGATGATTTTTGTTTATTTACTTAAAAAGCTATATCTTTTCTTCTACACATACGAACTTGCTAAAATTTGCCCTAGAACTTCTTTTTAGTGTGAAAAAGTAGTGAGTGTAATACCAGCCAAGATACTCTAATAGTTTAATTGTAAAAAAATATTTTGTCTCAGTAGAATGATTTTTGTTTATTTAAAAAGCTATATCTTTTCTTCTACACATACGAACCTGCTGAAATTTGCCCTAGAACTTCTTTTTAGTGTGCAAAAGTAGTGGGTGTAATACCAGCCAAGATACTCTAATAGTTTAATTGTAAAAAAATATTTTGTCTCAGTAGAATGATTTTTAATTGTTTAAGAAGCTATATCTTTTCTTCTACACATACGAACTTGCTAAAATTTGCCCTAGAACTTATTTTTAGTGTGAAAAAGTAGTGAGTGTAATACCAGCCAAGATACTCTAATAGTTTAATTGTAAAAAACTATTTTGTCTCAGTAGAATGATTTTTGTTTATTTAAAAAGCTATATCTTTTCTTCTACACATACGAACCTGCTGAAATTTGCCCTAGAACTTCTTTTTAGTGTGCAAAAGTAGTGGGTGTAATACCAGCCAAGATACTCTAATAGTTTAATTGTAAAAAAATATTTTGTCTCAGTAGAATGATTTTTAATTGTTTAAGAAGCTATATCTTTTCTTCTACACATACGAACTTGCTAAAATTTGCCCTCGAACTTCTTTTTAGTGTGAAAAAGTAGTGAGTGTAATACCAGCCAAGATACTCTACTAGTTTAATTGTAAAAAACTATTTTGTCTCAGTAGAATGATTTTTGTTTATTTAAAAAGCTATATCTTTTCTTCTACACATACGAACCTGCTGAAATTTGCCCTCGAACTTCTTTTTAGTGTGAAAAAGTAGTGGGTGTAATACCAGCCAAGATACTCTAATAGTTTAATTGTAAAAAACTATTTTGTCTCAGTAGAATGATTTTTGTTTATTTAAAAAGCTATATCTTTTGTTCTACACATACGAACCTGCTGAAATTTGCCATAGAACTTCTTTTTAGTGTGAAAAAGTAGTGGGTGTAATACCAGCCAAGATACTCTAATAGTTTAATTGTAAAAAAATATTTTGTCTCAGTAGAATGATTTTTGTTTATTTAAAAAGCTATATCTTTTCTTCTACACATACGAACCTGCTGAAATTTGCCCTAGAACTTCTTTTTAGTGTGAAAAAGTAGTGGGTGTAATACCAGCCAAGATACTCTAATAGTTTAATTGTAAAAAAATATTTTGTCTCAGTAGAATGATTTATGTTTATTTAAAAAGCTATATCTTTTCTTCTACACATACGAACCTGCTGAAATTTGCCCTAGAACTTCTTTTTAGTGTGAAAAAGTAGTGGGTGTAATACCAGCCAAGATACTCCAATAGTTTAATTGTAAAAAAATATTTTGTCTCAGTATAATGATTTTTGTTTATTTAAAAAGCTATATCTTTTCTTCTACACATACGAACCTGCTGAAATTTGCCCTAGAACTTATTTTTAGTGTGCAAAAGTAGTGGGTGTAATACCAGCCAAGATACTCTAATAGTTTAATTGTAAAAAAATATTTTGTCTCAGTAGAATGATTTTTGTTTATTTAAAAAGCTATATCTTTTCTTCTACACATACGAACCTGCTGAAATTTGCCCTAGAACTTCTTTTTAGTGTGAAAAAGTAGTGGGTGTAATACCAGCCAAGATACTCTAATAGTTTAATTGTAAAAAAATATTTTGTCTCAGTATAATGATTTTTGTTTATTTAAAAAGCTATATCTTTTCTTCTACACATACGAACCTGCTGAAATTTGCCCTAGAACTTATTTTTAGTGTGCAAAAGTAGTGGGTGTAATACCAGCCAAGATACTCTAATAGTTTAATTGTAAAAAAATATTTTGTCTCAGTATAATGATTTTTGTTTATTTAAAAAGCTATATCTTTTCTTCTACACATACGAACCTGCTGAAATTTGCCCTAGAACTTCTTTTTAGTGTGCAAAAGTAGTGGGTGTAATACCAGCCAAGATACTCTAATAGTTTAATTGTAAAAAAATATTTTGTCTCAGTAGAATGATTTTTGTTTATTTAAAAAGCTATATCTTTTCTTCTACACATACGAACCTGCTGAAATTTGCCCTAGAACTTCTTTTTAGTGTGCAAAAGTAGTGGGTGTAATACCAGCCAAGATACTCTAATAGTTTAATTGTAAAAAAATATTTTGTCTCAGTAGAATGATTTTTAATTGTTTAAGAAGCTATATCTTTTCTTCTACACATACGAACTTGCTAAAATTTGCCCTAGAACTTCTTTTTAGTGTGAAAAAGTAGTGAATGTAATACCAGCCAAGATACTCTAATAGTTTAATTGTAAAAAACTATTTTGTCTCAGTAGAATGATTTTTGTTTATTTAAAAAGCTATATCTTTTCTTCTACACATACGAACCTGCCGAAATTTGCCCTCGAACTTCTTTTTAGTGTGAAAAAGTAGTGGGTGTAATACCAGCCAAGATACTCTAATAGTTTAATTGTAAAAAACTATTTTGTCTCAGTAGAATGATTTTTGTTTATTTAAAAAGCTATATCTTTCGTTCTACACATACGAACCTGCTGAAATTTGCCATAGAACTTCTTTTTAGTGTGAAAAAGTAGTGGGTGTAATACCAGCCAAGATACTCTAATAGTTTAATTGTAAAAAAATATTTTGTCTCAGTAGAATGATTTTTGTTTATTTAAAAAGCTATATCTTTTCTTCTACACATACGAACCTGCTGAAATTTGCCCTAGAACTTCTTTTTAGTGTGAAAAAGTAGTGGGTGTAATACCAGCCAAGATACTCTAATAGTTTAATTGTAAAAAAATATTTTGTCTCAGTAGAATGATTTTTGTTTATTTAAAAAGCTATATCTTTTCTTCTACACATACGAACCTGCTGAAATTTGCCCTAGAACTTCTTTTTAGTGTGAAAAAGTAGTGGGTGTAATACCAGCCAAGATACTCTAATAGTTTAATTGTAAAAAAATATTTTGTCTCAGTAGAATGATTTTTGTTTATTTAAAAAGCTATATCTTTTCTTCTACACATACGAACCTGCTGAAATTTGCCCTAGAACTTCTTTTTAGTGTGAAAAAGTAGTGGGTGTAATACCAGCCAAGATACTCTAATAGTTTAATTGTAAAAAAATATTTTGTCTCAGTAGAATGATTTTTGTTTATTTAAAAAGCTATATCTTTTCTTCTACACATACGAACCTGCTGAAATTTGCCCTAGAACTTCTTTTTAGTGTGAAAAAGTAGTGGGTGTAATACCAGCCAAGATACTCTAATAGTTTAATTGTAAAAAAATATTTTGTCTCAGTATAATGATTTTTGTTTATTTAAAAAGCTATATCTTTTCTTCTACACATACGAACCTGCTGAAATTTGCCCTAGAACTTATTTTTAGTGTGCAAAAGTAGTGGGTGTAATACCAGCCAAGATACTCTAATAGTTTAATTGTAAAAAAATATTTTGTCTCAGTAGAATGATTTTTGTTTATTTAAAAAGCTATATCTTTTCTTCTACACATACGAACCTGCTGAAATTTGCCCTAGAACTTCTTTTTAGTGTGAAAAAGTAGTGGGTGTAATACCAGCCAAGATACTCTAATAGTTTAATTGTAAAAAAATATTTTGTCTCAGTAGAATGATTTTTGTTTATTTAAAAAGCTATATCTTTTCTTCTACACATACGAACCTGCTGAAATTTGCCCTAGAACTTCTTTTTAGTGTGAAAAAGTAGTGGGTGTAATACCAGCCAAGATACTCTAATAGTTTAATTGTAAAAAAATATTTTGTCTCAGTAGAATGATTTTTGTTTATTTAAAAAGCTATATCTTTTCTTCTACACATACGAACCTGCTGAAATTTGCCCTAGAACTTCTTTTTAGTGTGAAAAAGTAGTGGGTGTAATACCAGCCAAGATACTCTAATAGTTTAATTGTAAAAAAATATTTTGTCTCAGTAGAATGATTTTTGTTTATTTAAAAAGCTATATCTTTTCTTCTACACATACGAACCTGCTGAAATTTGCCCTAGAACTTCTTTTTAGTGTGAAAAAGTAGTGGGTGTAATACCAGCCAAGATACTCTAATAGTTTAATTGTAAAAAAATATTTTGTCTCAGTATAATGATTTTTGTTTATTTAAAAAGCTATATCTTTTCTTCTACACATACGAACCTGCTGAAATTTGCCCTAGAACTTATTTTTAGTGTGCAAAAGTAGTGGGTGTAATACCAGCCAAGATACTCTAATAGTTTAATTGTAAAAAAATATTTTGTCTCAGTAGAATGATTTTTGTTTATTTAAAAAGCTATATCTTTTCTTCTACACATACGAACCTGCTGAAATTTGCCCTAGAACTTCTTTTTAGTGTGAAAAAGTAGTGGGTGTAATACCAGCCAAGATACTCTAATAGTTTAATTGTAAAAAAATATTTTGTCTCAGTAGAATGATTTTTGTTTATTTAAAAAGCTATATCTTTTCTTCTACACATACGAACCTGCTGAAATTTGCCCTAGAACTTCTTTTTAGTGTGAAAAAGTAGTGGGTGTAATACCAGCCAAGATACTCTAATAGTTTAATTGTAAAAAAATATTTTGTCTCAGTAGAATGATTTTTGTTTATTTAAAAAGCTATATCTTTTCTTCTACACATACGAACCTGCTGAAATTTGCCCTAGAACTTCTTTTTAGTGTGAAAAAGTAGTGGGTGTAATACCAGCCAAGATACTCTAATAGTTTAATTGTAAAAAAATATTTTGTCTCAGTAGAATGATTTTTGTTTATTTAAAAAGCTATATCTTTTCTTCTACACATACGAACCTGCTGAAATTTGCCCTAGAACTTCTTTTTAGTGTGAAAAAGTAGTGGGTGTAATACCAGCCAAGATACTCTAATAGTTTAATTGTAAAAAAATATTTTGTCTCAGTATAATGATTTTTGTTTATTTAAAAAGCTATATCTTTTCTTCTACACATACGAACCTGCTGAAATTTGCCCTAGAACTTATTTTTAGTGTGCAAAAGTAGTGGGTGTAATACCAGCCAAGATACTCTAATAGTTTAATTGTAAAAAAATATTTTGTCTCAGTAGAATGATTTTTGTTTATTTAAAAAGCTATATCTTTTCTTCTACACATACGAACCTGCTGAAATTTGCCCTAGAACTTCTTTTTAGTGTGAAAAAGTAGTGGGTGTAATACCAGCCAAGATACTCTAATAGTTTAATTGTAAAAAAATATTTTGTCTCAGTAGAATGATTTTTGTTTATTTAAAAAGCTATATCTTTTCTTCTACACATACGAACCTGCTGAAATTTGCCCTAGAACTTCTTTTTAGTGTGAAAAAGTAGTGGGTGTAATACCAGCCAAGATACTCTAATAGTTTAATTGTAAAAAAATATTTTGTCTCAGTAGAATGATTTTTGTTTATTTAAAAAGCTATATCTTTTCTTCTACACATACGAACCTGCTGAAATTTGCCCTAGAACTTCTTTTTAGTGTGAAAAAGTAGTGGGTGTAATACCAGCCAAGATACTCTAATAGTTTAATTGTAAAAAAATATTTTGTCTCAGTAGAATGATTTTTGTTTATTTAAAAAGCTATATCTTTTCTTCTACACATACGAACCTGCTGAAATTTGCCCTAGAACTTCTTTTTAGTGTGAAAAAGTAGTGGGTGTAATACCAGCCAAGATACTCTAATAGTTTAATTGTAAAAAAATATTTTGTCTCAGTATAATGATTTTTGTTTATTTAAAAAGCTATATCTTTTCTTCTACACATACGAACCTGCTGAAATTTGCCCTAGAACTTATTTTTAGTGTGCAAAAGTAGTGGGTGTAATACCAGCCAAGATACTCTAATAGTTTAATTGTAAAAAAATATTTTGTCTCAGTATAATGATTTTTGTTTATTTAAAAAGCTATATCTTTTCTTCTACACATACGAACCTGCTGAAATTTGCCCTAGAACTTCTTTTTAGTGTGCAAAAGTAGTGGGTGTAATACCAGCCAAGATACTCTAATAGTTTAATTGTAAAAAAATATTTTGTCTCAGTAGAATGATTTTTAATTGTTTAAGAAGCTATATCTTTTCTTCTACACATACGAACTTGCTAAAATTTGCCCTAGAACTTATTTTTAGTGTGAAAAAGTAGTGAGTGTAATACCAGCCAAGATACTCTAATAGTTTAATTGTAAAAAACTATTTTGTCTCAGTAGAATGATTTTTGTTTATTTAAAAAGCTATATCTTTTCTCCTACACATACGAACTTGCTAAAATTTGCCCTAGAACTTCTTTATAGTGTGAAAAAGTAGTGAGTGTAATACCAGCCAAGATACTCTAATAGTTTAATTGTAAAAAACTATTTTGTCTCAGTAGAATGATTTTTGATTATTTAAAAAGCTATATCTTTTCTTCTACACATACGAACTTGCTAAAATTTGCCCTAGAACTTCTTTTTAGTGTGAAAAAGTGGTGAGTGTAATACCAGCCAAGATACTCTAATAGTTTAATTGTAAAAAAATATTTTGTCTCAGTAGAATGACTTTTGTTTATTTAAAAAGCTATATCTTTTCTTCTACACATACGAACCTGCTGAAATTTGCCCTAGAACTTCTTTTTAGTGTGAAAAATTAGTGGGTGTAATACCAGCCAAGATACTCTAATAGTTTAATTGTAAAAAAATATTTTGTCTCAGTAGAATGATTTTTGATTATTTAAAAAGCTATATCTTTTCTTCTACACATACGAACTTGCTAAAATTTGCCCTAGAACTTCTTTTTAGTGTGAAAAAGTTGTGAGTGTAATACCAGCCAAGATACTCTAATAGTTTAATTGTAAAAAACTATTTTGTCTCAGTAAAATGATTTTTGTTTATTTAAAAAGCTATATCTTTTCTTCTACACATACGAACTTGCTGAAATTTGCCCTAGAACTTCTTTAGTCAGGTTTTATAAGATTCTGGTGGCAAGAACCAGAGTTATGAATTTTTAACACTGAATACCATATCTCTCCCGATAAAAAACGTTTTATACATTGGGAGATGAACGAAAGAAAGAAACAAAGAAAGAAAATACGTTTATGAGTATGTTTTGTATAAAATGTTTGATGCTAATACTAATCCAGTCATTTATTATTGAAAGAGCTGTTTTGGGCCCGGGCCCCACGCTGCGGTCCCTGGCTTTGATTGCCGCGGCGCGTAGCTGCTAGTTTCAGCCTCATCGACCCGTAACGACTGTCAAAGATTCAGGAATGACAGGCGGGACCTACGATCGACCTGTGCAGCTGTTATTATCTTGCCACGATCCCTTCGCCTCCCTTTAAAATTAATATCTTGTTTATTTCAGGGGCAGTTTGTTCGCAGACATATAAATCAAAGCGGAAGAAATAGAAATTCATGAAGAAGAGGTTAGCTAAAAATACGATAGTCAAATTCATGAGTTTTATGTGATCAAAATAAGAAATATTCGCAAAATTTTGTCAATTTTAATTAATAACTGTTTCATGAAATCATCATTCTTTGAAGTTACGTGGTCTTAGGGAGTTGTGTTGATGATTTTAATGATTATAATTCTGTAAATACATATTTGTTACGGCCGCGAATCATATTTTGATCGACGTACAATTAATACTGACCAGCAAATTGCAAAAAAAGTAAGAAAATTTGAATTTCGCGGGCTACCTTAGCGCTTCCCCCTTAAATCTTATGAATTTACATGTCTCTTTTTAATGTCGCTTTTTCGTTTCATAAACTTTTAAATCACAACGATGCTAAAGAAGTTTTCACTTCAAAAAAGACATAAAATACACACACACACACACACACATAACAACGTAATCAAAAGCCTCGTATTCAATTCAAGCTTACAATAATTAAGCCGTGCGTCGCATCTGTGCCAGGAGTTCTGGCACAGATGCGACGCACGGCTTAAAACGACCTGTTCTGGCCCAGGTCGTTGCTCAGAAAAATGCTGTAACTTCGGACGAACCTATCGTAAACAGCGCTGATTTTCAGCAACTACCTCTCGACTCGAATGACGTAATGACGTCCCACCGTAAATCGGAAGTCTAGTTTCCGAAATAATTGTAATTCTAGCTGAACATAGTGTGTACTTACTTATAACTAAAATAAAGAAAAATATATATCTATTAATAAGCATTAAGTACTCTTATAATTAATAAAATACATAAACTAAAAATATATAACCATAATACAATTTTATTAGAACAAAAATGCTGAATTTAAGTAAATTTAAGTAGGTACTTACTATGATCATTTTCACTATTTTGTACAGTGGAATCATTATTATCCGTATTAGAAATATTTTTTACATTTAATGACGCCTTTCGACGTGCACGAAATTCACGAACACGATCCGTAGAAGTTTTTGGGATCTTTTTAGTTTTGTTTCCCTTTTTTTTTCTCCGATAATCACGACAATATTCTGCATTTGTTTTCGGCATACTTGAAAAATCACTTTATTAAAATAAAGAAATATTTATGTAAACGATACACGTGTACAATCCGTGTGTACAATACATACACCACTGTTGTTATGATGATTGAAAATTGATGCCTTCAGTGCTGCCACCCATGACGCGGGCAAATCTGTGATACCAACCTAAAAAATCTGTATAAATCTGTATTTTCTAATAGACTAGTATTCTAAAGCGATATATTTTATGAAGTCTACCTAAAAAAAAAAAAACCGCGTGTTCCGTATTATTTTAATGTCGAATTTAATTAAATTATAATTTAAGTGTAGGTACATCTCAAGACGAAGCTAAACAATACGATACCTACTCATTTTTGTATAGACCGCTCCTTTGAAAATCGAGAAGCACCGGCGCACAGACTGCACAGAGCACAGACTATGTAGTGTTCCCCGGCAGTAAATAAGTGGGAGTACTGATATGCCCTTTGTACACGGTACTTTTTCTTTACGGTACGGCGTACAAACCGCGCCGTTGGAAAAACGTGTGAAAGTGTGCCGAGGTCGTAAATCTGTATAAAATAAGGTCAAATCTGCTATCTGTAATATAATCGGAAAATCTGTATGTATACAGACAAATCTGTAAATATGGCAGCACTGGATGCCTTTACCCAAGCTTCGTATTACTTCGTAATACGCAGGCGCGCACACTACACCATTCACTCGTTCACTCACTACCAATTCCATGTGTCCTTTAGTTCCTCTAGTAGGTACCGAGTTGGCCCGACTATTTCCGAAGCACTCTGCTAGCTCGCTAGCGTGCTCTCGCTCGCGCCATTGTAATCGGTAATCGCCCATCGACGGACCGCCATGCCTATGATAGAACGAGATGGGAACATATCGTGTGTTCGTACTTCGTATCAATAGTTATTTGTGCAACAAGAGAGCAAAGTAGTTTTTTGCTGCGAGTGCTGATTTTGAATCCCGAGCAAGCGAAGGATTCAACGATTGAATCACGAGCGCAGCGAGTGATTCTAAAGTTGAATCCTGAGTGTGGCGAGGGATTCAAAGGCACGAGATCCAAAAAAACTTTGCTCTCGTGTAACACACATAACTTTTCACTTCAGCAGCGAGAACACTTTAGGAGATAAAATAATAAACAGGAATAGATTGAAATAACTATTTATTGTGAATCAAAATAATTAACATTGTAGGTAGATACCAATTCTATAAAATCTAAAAAATAAGATAGCAACACCGTCTCCGAAAAACTGCTTGCGCCCTTTGTAAGTCTCCATTCATTGAAGACATGGTATGCTTTCAGATATTTCTCGCGAGACTTCTCAGGTAGGAAACTTAATTCTGCATTAATAACTTGTTGTTTTAACTCTTCCGGTGTTAAATTACTGTTCTCGTCGCTAGTTTCACTCATATTTTACGATTATTTTAATATTTTTTAACTTATTCAACTCTGTACGCCAGTCACGAAATTTTATTCCCGCTCTTTTATTTAAATTAAGGCGTGTTCGGAAATAGCACCCATGATATTTTATTATTCAAAATATATTACGTAAGTACCTAACATTTATTGAAACTAGCAGTAAACATTTACAATTTAAATATCAGTTTTATTTGCAGTAAATACTTATTTTCGTTTAAATAAAACAATAAGTTAAAAATTCAATAAATTACATTAAAAGACATAATTTTCTTTTTGCAAAATTTCTTTAGTTAGTACGAAATTCCGAACGTGTTTGTCTTTGAGGTCGAATTCAAAATCCGAACTTCGAAAGGGCTGGTCTTTGTCTCTCTCTCTTTCTAATGGCGGGAAAGAGATAGAGTGTGAATGTTTCGAATTGTATGATTAACCCAAAGTAGAATAAAAAAAAAATTAAAAAGTTACTTTGTCTCACTCAGTGAGCAAAATCGCATTTTGCTCACTGATTTCACGCAGCAAAACCTACTTGTTTGAGCTACTGAAGTGAAATAGTATATTTGTTTATAAATCCATTGCACTTCGCGTGCAAAAGAAATTTTTTACATCGCGTGCATGACGAGTAATGGAATGTATTTGGATCGGTATTGCCGTTCCACAGATTTAATAACAGTGTATAGTTCTGAACTACCTAGAACTACGAATGGTACTGGAGCTTTTCTGTGGTACCTAACGAATTGAAAGTCTGAAAGCGTTCCCCGGTACTAAAGGAACTATATTGAACTAGGTGAGTGGACTAGTTCCGGAAGCAAAAATATACCTACATAATATCACTCCTTATCATTTGTTGGACACGTTTTGCGCATGCCTACTAGCCACGTGCAACGCTCGGATCCAAGCGTCGTGCGTAGCACTAGCACGTACCACCACTACCAGCGTAATAGGTTTCCATCCATCCATCACCATCACCATCGCCATCACCATCGCCATTGCCATCACCATCATCATCCTCATAAATTAGTAGCATAGGATTAAATGTCATGTCATTTGTACTAAAAAAAACAAAAACACTGTATAATGCTTCCTATCTCATTTTCTCCCACGTTAAATCTTATATGTCTCTTTTTACTGTTGCTTTTTCGTTTCATAAAATTTCAAATCACAACAATGCTAAAGAAGTTTTCACTTCAAAAAGAGACCGTGCGAGTCTCCTGTCTCAGCATAATGCTGCGATATTTTGCCGTGCTCTCAGCGTCCGGTAAATCGTAAAAGAAATACCTGATAGAATACAGACTAATTAAATAAAAAAGCATAGGATATTGGCGTAATGGACACGAAAATACTTGTCGGTAAAAGTCAATATTTTTTTTTTTTTTTAAACTTTGCCCCACACTAGGAATTACTCCTGTATCATGAATGCGTTTACAAACATTTAAATTCACATACACAAACAGCCAGACCCGGAACAACTACCTGTAGGCAATACAAATATTTGTTCCGTGCGGGAATCGAACCCGCGACACGCAGCGCAGCAGTCGATCGCTCAGCCACTGCACCAACCGTGTCGCCAAATTTCATTCCTATGAAAATCAATGATAATGTTTTCTACTTTAAATAAGTTAGTCATTAAGTTTTATATTTCCAATGACAATGTAATTTAATAAGATAAATTAATAAGTATAGAATAGAATACTCTTTATTATGTACTTACACCATATAAATTACAGACATAAATACAGAAACTGTACAAAGGGTGACACAATGGACGCTCTTATCGCTAAAAGCGATCTTTTAAAGACAACCTTAGGAAGAAGAAGAAGAATAATGAAGAAAAAAAGAATAATTGAGTCATAATGTTCCTAATTATATTTGCACACCTCATATGGTTATAATACAGTGTAGGGGAGACCGAGGTGAGTTGAAACAATTTACTTTTTTTATTTTTTTTTTAGTTTTTTTATTTATTTTTTTTTATTTTTTTTATTTTTATTTTTTTTTTCCTTTGAGATGCTATTAATAATTTTTGAAAGAAAATAGGATCGGCCGTGCTACATAACCTCAAAAATGAGAAAAAACGGTATTTTTTGCACTTTTAGTTTAGGATATCTCGAAACCCTGACGTGATAGAGCAATTTTGAGGCCAGATTCGAATTCAGCGCGTCAAAATCCTTCGGAAAAGTATAGTCTGGTTTCTGGGAAAGAGTGTTCGTCAAATTTTGTCGGCCTGAGTGCCTAGGCCGAAGTTAGCAGCAGCGCAGCTTAAGAGATAGTCACGAAGTATGTTCTCCTCTGAAGATGAAAAGACAGTCTTTTCGGGATATCCAAATGACGGAGGAGTCGTCGTTTCATTAGCTTCATAAGCCGTCTTTTTTTTAATATACCTGTAGAGTGAAGTGTGGTTGAGGTTATAGCTCGAAGCATCACGCAGACTTTTCTGACGCAATGTGACTTCTACGGCGAGATCGTAAATTTCGCGACTTGCCATACCTCTATCAGTCTTCCTTTTATAATCAGTAGGCATACTGAAACAAAATTAGCAAAAAAAAACATAAACCACACCGTATTACCAATCGATTACCAATATGAAACTTAAGCGAGGTGAGTTGAAACAGTCTGTTTCAAATCCCCTTAGTGAGAAAAATCCTCCCGATCTTTATACAAACAAAAATACAGAAGCAAAACACAGAGAAATTAGTTTTACCAGCGCCATGGTTTCAATCGTTAGATAATGAGCTTTCGAAATATATAAAACCCAAGCTAAAATACAAACGCATTATCAAAATACAGGTATCTTAAAAAAACGTTTAAAACTTACTTTTCACGATTTTTGAGACGTGGCAGCCACAACGACACAACCGAGCGTCAGAGGCACGCACGCGAACTGCGGGGCCCGGCGGGTGGTGGGGAGCGGCTGATTTGTGTCGGTACTAGCTCGCTAACAGTATTAAATTCCGCGAAATCAGTGCTGTTTCAAATCACCTGTGTCAAAACCCCTCGGTCTCCCCTACCTTGCTTGTAAACCTTTTATAACATCCTCTGAACCTGCGTTATGCAAACAAATGATTGATTTGATTGTAATTGTTCTGTGAATAGTTCAGTCAATATGTAAATATAGAAATATTTCTTTAATTCTCTATGTGTAAGTAATATCCTCTTGCAGTTCTGCTGGTAGTTATTAGTTTAGAAATAACCAGCACTTTTGTACTTTACTGTTTTATTTTGTATAGCTTTTTTCATGTAAGTATTAAACAAAATGTACAGTGGTGGTGTATGTATTGAATTTTATGATTGATTGATTTTTTTTTATTTTTTTTTTGTATTTTATTTTATGTGTTGTTTCCGTGTACAGTCACCAAGAGAAATAAGTAACCAGGGTTGTAAGAAACCGACGGATATTTTCGAATGAAATTTAATTTGATAAATGAACTGTTTGTATTCAACTAATTAAATTAAATTTTATTCGACAACATCCATCGGTTTCTTACTAAACTTCAACTATACCGACGACCCTGGTTACTTTCCTCTTTTGGCGACCGTACATTATGAAGAGACCATAAATGTGGGTGATATAGGTACTCCACTGCCTACCCCTTGAATACAAGCGTGATGTTATGTGTTAAATGACCGTCTCAGGCATTCATTCTGACGAGTATTTTTCGTGTATTTAGGATCTGATATAAAAATAAAATAAAAAAACGTATTTCAAGAATAATGTTATTATTTTTCGTCCCTATGTAAACATAGTAAAATACATTTTTGTAACAAATTATATAAAATAATTTAACTGAAATTCGTTACCTATTATTTTCCTTAGTGATCTCCTTTTCCTACACCAAACTTATCGATATTTTCGTAGTGGAGTCCCATTATTACGAAATTTCTCGAAATCTATACCTTTTTTTAGGTAATTCGGATGTTGTATCTTTGTTTTTTTGATTCATAAAAGTTTCGTAACTTTAGTAACTACTATTTGAAGTAAAATCAGTGTGGATTGATCATTAAATCCAAATATTTTATAGAAATATAAACATTGTTTCGTTCGTGACCTTGACGAAACATCAAAAATTTTGCAAATTCTATAGGTAGCGGTCACATTCTATAAACTTTACTTTTAATTACTACAGCAAATAGCTGTCAGAAGAATTTACGTCTTCATAGCGATTTAACTCTCAAAACTTTCAATTCGTGATAGTAATTTGTTTGTAGGTATACACGAGCGCGAGCGGCGGATACAGACACATTGCGAGGCATGCGCAGCGCTCGGCGCTCATCGCATGATATGACTTCCACATGCCTCACCACGAATACAGTCATGTGCCTTTACGCGTGTTTGACAATTTGTGACATTCATTTTCCAATAATTTTAGATCGAGAAACTGGAACTACTACGCAGGTACCTACTGCGTGAAAAATACATCACCGACTCATCGGTAGAAAAATAAAACGAGATTGTTCACAGCAATTTTTTATTTTTGTCCAGAAAATATAACATTATTAGGTAAATTTGGAGCAATCAATCAGTTCACAATGAAATTGAAATCGAAAATTATTAATATTTTAAATAGCAAATTGTAATTAAAAATTCTACCTACTTAATTGTATTCTAACATTAGCGAAAAGGAAAGAAGAAAGGAAAGCAAAAAGGTACTTATTTACAAAAAAAGAAAAACAGTCGAGGGGTCTCGTGGGACACTCGGTTGGTACCAAGTTCCTTTCATTTTTACGCACTTAGCGAATGAGAGCTGAGAGTTAGACCGAAATAATTTGTAGTTAAAAAAAAAAACTAAGCAAAATGCATATGGTGAATGCGCAGTTGTAGCCCGCGAAGTTCAATTTTTCATACGTTTCTTGCAATTTTCAGGTCAGTGTCAGGTTGTATCTTGATCAAAATATGATTCGCGACTATAACAGGTACGTATTTCGTCACGGTCAAAATGTTAATTTTTTTCTCGTTCTCGTTCTGGCTCTCATTCGCCAAGTGAGCCCCAAGTCTGCAGATTAAGTGATTAGGAACTTCGTTCAAATAAACTTAGCATCTAAACAACAATGTCATTACAAAATAAATTGACTGCAAGTCTATCGTATCGACCTATTCACAGCAAAATTAACACTAAACTTATTTTTATTTAAAGTAGAAAACTTAAAAATATGCATTTCCATAGGAATGAGGTGGACGTCAGACGAGGTAATACGGACTAGTGTCCGGTCCGCACCTCCGCGTCAATGACCGTTTTTGCGTACGGTACCTAATTCTAATATAAAACTACACACAATATTATAATTAAGTAAATTGTTCATCTCCTATTTCCATTTCTTCCACTTTAATGTCAGCCTCTCCTAACAGACCGCTTCTGAAAGAAAGAAGATAACATATCATCAGCCTGCAATCCATGAGGAGTTCGACAGAGGTGTATCTATACTTCTATACTATAATAATATAATATATATTAATATTTTAATATTATTAATATTATAAAGCTGAAGAGTTTGTTTGTTTGGTTGAACGCGCTAATCTCAGGAACTACTGGTTCGAATCGAAAAATTGTTATTGCGTTGGATAGTCCATCTATCGAGGAAGACTCTAGGCTATAGAACATCACGCTACGACCAATAGGAGCGGAGCATCAATGGAAAATGTTGCAAAAACGGGAAAAATATCTGATAAATGCCATCCCATCTAAGTGTTTTGGATATTTGTTACTCAATCACGCGTAAACCGTTAAACAGATTTGGATGAAAATTGGCACATATATAGACCATTTCCTGGATTAACACATAGAATACTTTTTATCTCGATATTCCCACGGGATCTAAACTGACGCGGGTGAAACCGCGGAGCGTTGGTAGTCTATAATACACCCACGTTTCACCAGTGATGTTTAAGTTCTATGTCACATGGGGCGACACTATCGCCATTGTAGAATCCTGTTGATTCCGTATTTATGTTGAATAAATCACTTCACTGGCTCAGGCTCACTATCACACCAAGCGCCATCGTATATACCTATGTCGTAGGTTTTTCATAAAATTAGGTTTTTGATCAAAAACCTAGGCTATTGATCAAGAACCGGAAGAAGACAAAATTATTACTTTATGTTATCATAAACCTGAGAAAATCCAGTTTTTTTATCAAAAACCTAGACTGTATTAGTTTTATGATAAAAACAATGTTGGTTGCTATTTCTTTAAATAAATAAAACAATTAAGAAACAATAAACAATGATTTATTTGTTATGAAATTACATACCTACATTTAAAAAATAATATGTGTGATGTGTGTGTGAAACGGCGAAAAACGAAACGGTTAAAAACGTGATTTTGTCTATTTTTGTGCTTTTGAACCAGAAGAAGACGGTCGACGTCAGGGGCACCCCGAGGTTCGGTTTGGTTAGGTTCCTTTAAACCCTGAAGACAGAAATAGGAGCCCCGCGCAGCGGGGCTCCGTCGACCTGACGTCGTCGTTAGAAATAATACTGCGCGCTCGTTTTATCATAAAGCCAAACTAGTTTAGGTTTTTGATCAAAAATCTGGATTGTTAGAGGTTTATGATGAAATTGAGTTTAAAATGTGTCATCTTCCGGTTTTTCATCAAAAACCTAGGTTTTTCATCAAAAACCTAATTTTATGAAAAACCTACGACATATAGACTGTTTCACTTTGTCTGTTTCCCGCCATTCCTGTAACTGACATATGACATAACTGACAGATGACATAACTGACAGATGACATAACTGACAGCAGCTACTCCGCCGCTTGTGTGAATGAGACAGTGTTTACATATCTACTTAAGGGGGAAGCGCTAAGGTAGCCCGCGAAATTCAATTCTTTTTACGTTTTTTGCAATTTGCTGGTCAGTATTAAGTTGTACGTTGATTAATATATGATTCGCGGCCGTAACAAATATGTATTTACTGTATTATAATCATTAAAGACTGTATTATAATCATTAAAGTCATCAACACAACTCTCTATAAGACCACGTAATTCCAAAGAATGACGATTTCATGAAATAGTTATTCTTTGGGGTTACGTGGTCTTAGAGAGTTGTGTTGATGACTTTATTGTGTACTAGTTCACTCGCATAAGTGTCGAACCCGTGGGAATATCGTGATAAAAACTATCCTATGTCCTTTCACGGGACTCAAACTATCTCTATACCAAATTTCATCTAAATCGGTTCAGCGGTTTAAGCGTGAAGAGGTAACAGACAGTCAGACAGACACCCTTTCGCATTTATAATATTAAGTATAGATCGTAAGTGGGTCGTTCTACTTTTTTACCGACAATAGTCTGTCCTTGGTCTTATTATGGCATCTCGTTGGAGTATCAATATAAACGGTTTTTTAATTCGGTTCGAATAAACGTCCATATTTTTCTTATCTATTAATATTATGCCATTTTTCATGTTCTCTAACCAACATATTTTATACGTTGTTTTCCGTAAAATGGCGTGACAGAGTGGTAAACTGAAATGTAGTCTCTACAGAAAAAGGCCACTTTGTCACATTATTTCTTTAAAAACTAACATTAAAAAAAATCAATATTAGCCAGAAAGGAAACTTTAATTGGTCCTAATGAAATACAGATGCAGTTTTTTTTAAATCCCACACAGAAAACAAAATTATAGATAGTTCAAAAACCAAAAAAACAGAAAAACATCGTTTCATTGTCGGTAAAAAAGAAGAACGACCCAAGTATGGATATTGGTTTAAATAAAACTCACATCACGCCGACTACTCCGAGAGGAAAGACGGAAACAAACTCAGAGGTCACAGACTCTTTAAAGTAAGTAAAAGTATATTGTGATGCTCAGATCATAATAAGGACCATGTAGGTTGTAGAAGACCCAGAGAAAATTATATACCTAGGGTGTTTGGAAGTTGAAGTCAAAGCCTTAATAAAGTCCCATCATGAAATCTGTCCATAATATATTGCCTTACTTATGTAGAATAGAATACTCTTTATTATGTACACCATATAAATTACAGACCTAAATATAGAAACTCTATAAGGTTGACACAATGGGCGGTCTTATCGCTAAGAGCGGTCTTTTAAAGACAACCTTAGGATGGATTTAAAAAGGGGAAGGACAGACAAATACTGTAGGTAGTCCGTAGTGTACCATTTACATAAATACATACATAAAGTATATTATACTAATCTAAATAAATATATACACATACATATAAATATATCAATATAATAATTAACATAAAACAGGAGCAAAGAAAATATAATGATGATGTTTAAGGAGAGAGGAAGTGCTTTATTACCATAATTTTAAACGTGGACAAAGATTGAGCACGCCTTACCGACACGGGCAAGTCATTCCATAACCGTACTGCTTGAATAGTAAAAGATTTGTCATAAAAACTGGTGGAATGCATCGGCATCTCTAGTCTCAGGTTTTCCGATGATCTCAGATATCTATTATGTGTGTTATGAAGGAACTTGAAACGTTCTTTAAGATAAGTGGGGGTTTTAGGATTAAAAAAAATACTTACTCGTCTGGTATTTCTTTGAGTCGAACGCTTCTCAAGGCAGCCGAAGTCGAGGGTTCGCCTTGTCTATGTTGCCTGCACAAAAATATACATCATCATAATCTGCCTAGCATTTAACCAAGAGACCGCCTGGCGCCACCCCTCGCCCATAGTTGCACTATAAATCTCAATATGATTCATTTCACAGGATATTACTAATCAATGAGGGTTTTCGTGAAAATTTACGACACCAGTTGGCACCACTGTGACAAGAGGTCTTCCAATATAAAATATATGATGACGTTCATCATTCGATTCATTCATTCGTTCATCATTCAGTCATGACTAAAGAAAATATAGGCTCTTTGACAGATGCCTGGACCTGACGTGTCAGTGCTGCCACCTAGCGAACGTCATTTCAGAATACCCTCTTTGGCTGTAAGACTATCTTAGATATGTTTAAGATAAAATTTCAAAGAGCTGTGGATTTTGTGATTAATAAATAAAATAAAAATATGTTCGAAAAATTTATCTGCTGCAATGAATGTTATTGAACTGTCAAAATTAAAAAGTCATTGCGACTGATAGCGTGTTACACAATAACCCCGCTGTCCTGTGTGCTTGTGTGTGTGAGCGAGTCTGCATGAGAAACCTAGACTGCATCATTCGGGCTCGCATGAACGTAAGGTCATCCACTTCGCTATAGAATTGTTGCGCGCCACAATTAATGCCTGGTACATGGTGACATTAGTTACCACTAGCGCCATCTAGTATCGGGTAGCAGAACTAGTAGAGTCAAGATCCTAAAAATTTCGAGAACTATCGACATCTGGTAAGTCGGGACCGGTATGTACTCAAACATTCTAGATGTTTCTATAGTAGCTCTGTGGCACTATACATATAAGGCCGGTGTGGGCTGCGAGCCGATACAGTTGAATAAGCGATACAAGCGAATACATCGAAGCGATCTTCAAGTGCGATTTAGAGCGATCATTAGTGCAATTGTGTTTCATAATTAGTGTGTTTGAGTTGTTATTAGTGTTGTTGATTAAAGTGTCATTTTTTGGTTATTAAATCGGCAGTTTTTATTGTCACGAACCCCAAGCTCGTAACAGTATCCAATTTTGTTAGAGTAATCGGGAACTTAATAGGACAAAATATTAAAAAAAAAGTTTTTTCTCCAATCGTTTCTTTCATATAGGATCAAATTTAGCTAGCAAAACTCTGCAGACGTGATAGGTATCGATAACTATGTACAGACGCCAGCACATCAACCTACCCGAAACTGTCAAATTTTTCCAATCAACTTTGAACCTTATGCCTTAGCGATAAAGTTGAAAATCTATTAAAGAAATTTGACAGATTGTAGTAGCTTGATGTGCTGGCGTCTGTACCTATATACGACAAATAAAATTAAAAAAATATTCGATGATTTTTTTTGGGGTCAACGAACGCTGGTACTCTTGTTAAGTACTTGAGAAAATCTGTTTTCTTTTGTTATAATCGTGTTTATATGCGTAAAAGAAAAGTACCTCCTCAAATGACAAAATGTACTTACTGTGTGGATGTGACGTCACTCCTCGGTATTTTTTTTCCTTTACGTTTAGTTGCAGCGGGTTCAGTTGTGGCGAGCGTCTCGGTTGTACTGCAATCAAAAATAATAGAGAATGAGATTATTAGTGACATTATAAATTAAAACATTAAATTACTTTCGAGCCAAAAATTCTGCCTAGCCTTTTTCCAACTATTCGGGTCGGGTTCCAGTCTAACCGGATGCCGCTGAATACCAGTATTTTACATGGAGCGGGCGCCTATCTGACCTCCACACCATAGTTACTGAGTAATAACATCTTACCCCTTTTTTTCAGGATGGGAATTCATCAAATGGCTCTGGGTGGAGCGGAAGGGAGTGTCAGACTCTTACTGACTAAAACCCACCCGTGTTCCTTCCTTAGCCCTTTAAGTTCCGGACCAGCGGTAACCCTTTCGGACAATCCCGCTGAATTACATGAGGGGCATTTCTCGTAATTTTACTAACTTAACAGTTAACTGTTCATTATGATTCATAATGTTATCCTTTTATGATTCAGCCAAAGTGGCCTTTTTAGGCCCCCTGGTGGAATGACAGCTCACGACACGTCCAGCCGGTCGATTCTGTAAAAATCTCACCGTGAAAACTTAGGTGAAGTGAGTTTGTTTTTGCTAGGAATTGTCACTATTGACAGTTCACTCCACGCTCACTTCACCTAAGTTTTCACGGTGAGATAGTTACAGAATCGCACTAAAGTTTTCACTATTGTCAGCTCACTTCACCAAAGTTTTCATTGTGCGATTTTTCTGACTGGAACAACCAATAAAATTACGAACAGAGATTACTTACTAAATCGTGTCATCGTCCGGCGGTTCTGCCTTTACTTGTACCGGAATTGTGCTAGTTTGAACTTGGTCCCTGAAAAGAAATTTTTTTTTTAAAAGCGCGCTTTGTTGTCGGCGTAGCGTCTTTTTCTGTAACTGCCCGTGACATCACAGCGGTCCCTATCAGAATACCAGCGCTGCAACATTAATTTTTTAAATGTCGCAGCATCATGCTGAGATAGGAGCCTTTTGGCCTCGTATAGGACTTTCTGTTTCATTTTCCTTTTGTTAATTTTTTTATATATAACTTGGTTTTTTATTTTGCTGTATTTAGTTTAGTTTGTGATTTTCCTGTACGAGTCGCAATAAATACTTTTTCTTTCTTTCTTTTTTTTTCTTCCATACTTCTCTATCAGTCGTCATCTCCGCAGTTACCCCCTTTCTAACCATATCATCATTCACACAGTCCATCCATCGTTTCTTTGGTCTACCCCTACTCAAAGCCATCGATATCAACGTACAATGCGCGCCACGAAAGATGAGACTTGACCCCGCCTCCCCCGCTCTATCCGCCGGCCCTATGACGTCCGGTCCCATCCCGCACTCAGACCTCATACCGCTAAAGATACCTAAAATTGTGTACTGCGCAAGTCATACCACGTGGTGTGTCAAGTCTCATCTTTCGTAGCACGCATTGTACTCAAATCTTTCCTCATTACTCCGTACTGCATGCTCATACCAAGACAACCGATTTCCACACAAATTTTCAGTTACCGGTGCCACTTTCAGACTTTTTCTTATGTACTCATTTCTTATTCTAGCCATTCGTGCAACACCACACATTCCTTTGTTACTTACTTATCGCATTCGGGTTCTATCTTCACCACCAGCGTCTCAACATCAGGCTCATTTTGTGCTCTGAAAAAAAAAAAACATTATAAACTTTTTTGTATTCAGGACTTTTTACTGCCACCGAGGGCATTAGCACACCTCCGCCACGAAGATAATGATGGAAAAGCTAAGAAATATTACTAGATTATGTTGCGATCCGAATAGTTGAACATCGTGAGGGTCAGTTGAATTTGTTTTTTTAATATTTGTTGAACAATTAACCATTTGACCCAAAAAAATCAAAAACGTGCCCTTTGCGTCAGTCTGTCATGTAGTCGAACCGTGGCGTTCTGGGCACATTTTAGTTTGTCATCTATACATGACTGTGGCGGTCAAAAGGATAAACATACCACACAAACCATCGCGGGTTTAATAGCGGTATGGCCAGACAACAATCGGAGCAAAATGACGTGGCTTTAGTTAGTAAATACAGTATAATATACAGACTAGACTACACAGTATAGATCAACTTCGGACCTCTTAGATCAGTCTTTCCGTAAAATCAACATCCATTTTGACAACAAAAAAATATAAGTTTCGCTTCGGGCGAAAGCGCCAGGGTAGCCCGCGAAATTCATTTTTTTTTTAGGTTTTTTTGCAATTTGCTGGTCAGTATTAAGTTGTACGTTGATTCATATATGATTCGCGGCCGCAACAAATATGTATTTATAGAATTATAATCATTAAAGTCATCAACACAACTCTCTAAGACCACGTAACCCCAAAGAATAACTGTTTCATGAAATCGTCATTCTTTGGGGTTATGTGGTCTTAGAGAGTTGTGTTGATGACTTTAATGTTTGTAACTCTGTAAATACATATTTGTTACGGCCGCGAATCATATGTTAATCAACGTACAACTTAATACTGACCAGTAAATTCCAAAAAACCTAAAAAAATTGAATTTCGCGGGCTACCCTGGCGCTTTCGCCTTAATAGCGGTATGGCCAGACAACAATCGGAGCAAAGTAACGTGGCTTTCGTCTTAGTAAATACAGTATAGTATACAGACTACACATTATAGGTCAACTTCGGACCTCTTAGATCAGTCTTTCCGTAAAATCAACATCCATTTTGACAACAAAAAAAATATAAGTTTTGCTTAACAAACTTGTCGACTGCCAGAGATACGTGCGCAACAAACGCGGCACAGCGACAAAATAGCGGGCTAAACGCGGATGTGTAACTGGCTTCGAGCGGTCCGGCGAAATCACGCGAGAAAGAGATAGAATCATAATCAAATCTGTGCGTTACAACAGGCAGTTTCGCTTGCCGTAAAACGGACAAGTCACGGCGAAACTACTGCGGTTTCGCGGCGGAGATGTGATACCCGCCTGAAAGTGATGGCGGAACTACTGCGGTTTCGCGGCGGAGATGTGATACCCCCCTGAAAGTCACCACACTATTGTGTGTGAAACATCATCTATATGCCTGGATGCGGGAAGCACAGAACCGCGGGTCGAGGTGGCGGTGCTTGGGGGAGGCCTATGTCCAGCAGTGGACGTCTTTCGACTGAAATGATGATGGACGTTGAAAATAAATCAAACTCACTCTTGTTCACAGCTCGGCTGTCCGCCGTCGCTAACACTATCATCCGAACTTTCTTCGTCGGTTGAACTGAAACAAAAATACAATATGGTTAGAAAATACAAAAGGAGTTTCATTTGTTTGAGCAGCGGTGGCCCAGTGGGGTCGTGGGTTCGAACCGAGGCACGCGCTTTACTTTGTGTTTATTATTTCAACACCACCGTTCTCAAAACGGTAAACGAAAAGATCGCGAGGAAACCGGCCTGGGTGCTTACTCTTCAATTTAATTCCGATAGATCGACATTGGAATTGTGACGTTTCGTACTCTTGAGTTCGATGCTAGCGCCAAATTATTTTTAGATTGGGTGTCCATTTTGGAGAACTAAGTGGAATTGGGTTTGGGCTTGGCGTAGGGTAATTGTTGACAATATTGTTTTCAAGAGTACCGAATCACGTGACTGTAAAATTAACATTGGAATCATATTGGCATCTCATTGGAATTAAAATTAGTTTGGAGAGTAAGCCCCCTGTCCTGTCCTAGAACCAAACATTCGAAGACATATGATATCTACCAACCCGCACTGGGCCCGCGTGGCCCACTCCCTGTCAAATGGAGGATACCTGTGTCCCAGCAGTGGGAATAATATAGGCTTATTATGGTACTACTCCAACCTAACGTCAGCGTCAAACTTTGCTTGCGCGATGTAGGATTCAGTGGCTCCATCTGTCAGTGACGACAGTTTCACACGCCGTTTCATTTAGAGCTTCCTCAGTTGTGACATAGATGTCGCTACTGTCTGCTGTTAAAATTCAGTAATACAGAGTAAACACATACCTCTCCGTCGATATAGGCCTCTTGCGAGCTCTGCACTCTTTTTTTTCCTCTCGCTTCTCTGCATTCCGTTCCTCTTCCTCCTTCAGTATCTGAAGTACTCTCGCCTCGCTCACTCCGGTGGCCAGCGCAGTCCGTTGACAGAACTTCGACAGAGGAGTCAGGTCCAGGTCTCCATACTTCTTCTTTAACTCTTCATACTCGCATTCAAAGTAGTGGTACACTTTTGCGACGAGTATTTTTGTTTGATCCTGAGAAAATATTCAAATACCAAGTACATTAATGTGAATGGGAATCTGTAATAAATAGTTTAATTAAAACAAAGTCGCTTCTCGTGTCTGTGTGTCCTTAGAGCTCGTGGTTTAATAATAACAGTCGCCCGGGTAGATCTTCAAGGTTAAGCAACGTTTACCGAGGTCAGTCAGTGGATGAGTGACCATCCATAACATACCGAGACCCATCTACCCAATCCCAACAATGGACAGAATTGTCAATATTTATATGAGGCTTTTGACTACGTGGTGAGTGTGTATTTTATGTCTTTTTTTTAATAATTTTAATTTTTATTTGCATGTGCGTTTTTGTTTGTGCAGAATAAACAAATTTTCTTTCTTTTTTTTTCTTTCTTTCATCTTTGACAGTCGTTACGGGTTGAGAAGCCCGAAAGTCTGACAACCAGTCTAACCTTGGGTATTGTGTTACCCAGTAACCGGGTTGTTGAAGGTCAGATAGGTAGTCGCTTGATGTAAGTAAAATATTGGTTAGCTACATCCGGTTAGATTGGAAGCCAATCTCAATATAGTTGAGAAAATGCTAGGTAAATGATGATAGATAATGAGAAATTGATATGACCTTGCAAATCTAATATATAAAAATCTCGTGTCACAGTGTTTGTTATCAACTCCTTCGAAACGGCTTGACCGATTTTTACTATGAATTTTGTGTATATTTCGTAGGTCTGAGAATACGTCGTCAGCTATTTTTTTTTTGCAGAACAACGTTTGTGGGGCCAGCTAGAGTTGTATTATAATAATTTGATGTATATTTTGGTAGGTACCTCTTGTATTCCTTCTGCAGTGTGTTGTACTTCCGTGTTGCATTTTGGACAAAATATTTTGACTTCATTGCCACTCGGAGAGTCTTCATTCTGTAAAAAAAGGAAAATTTTAAACGTTACTAACGGCCTCCACAGTTTTCTAAACTAAATACTGAGGATATTATTTTAAACTCATTTCTCATTGAAATAGAATCGTAGTGTAAGGCGTTTCGCAGTTTTACTCGATTTTAATGCACTCCAGTGTTTTTGTTCGCGAATCCAGTTACAAATATACGTAATCAAATGTTTTAAAACTGGATTGGTTTACGTAACACTGTATAAACTCAGGTCAGCACGGACGTTTTTTATCACGGCTATTATTCTCCGCGCACTGGATTTTCTTGATAAGCTGGCTGGGATGCGCTCTGTCGGAATCTCGACCGTCGGCGTCGGTTAGAAGGTCGAGAGTAGAATATCCAGTGCACGATCATCGCAAAAAGCGCCCGCGCCAACCTGGGCTAAAAAGATTTGAGAAGTTTCATGGTGTTGATTACTTAAGGCTCAACAGGCGCGACACGCGATAAAATCGCGCGCGACACAAAGGCACCGCAAGTCACGCAACGAGCGGTACGTTTGTGTCGCGCGAGATTCACTTCGCGCGTCGCGCCTGTTTGCAAGAGCCTTTATAATTAACGTAATGGTATTAAAATATAGATCAAATCTAATAAATCGCAGATTTTTTTATTTATCCACCTAAAATGGCTTAGAAATAGATTATTGAAGTTTGAGTAATTTATTAGCACGGAACGTCTGTGGTCGCTGATTCTCCTGTGACGTCATTTGACATAATTATCCGAGATCGCCGCACCACAAATCGTTCAAGTATTAGTTTCGTAGTCGCGGCATCGTCTGGGCTTAATTCTCAATTCTTTATTGCGTTATTGCGTACCATAAAGGCTCTCGCGCGACACAAAGGCACCGTAAGTCGCGCAACAGGCGCTGCCTCTGTATCGCGCGCGATTATATCGCGTGTCGCGCCTGTTTGTAGGAGCCTTTATGTATATAGTTGGTAGGGAAATAAAATAATTATATTAGTCACAATTATGGGCCATGTCGGCCACAGCACAGAGGAGGAAGAACACTGTGTGTTTAATAATGTGATACATTTTAGTGTTTGTTAAGTAGTAAATAAGTTATACTGTTTTATTAATACAAAATTGAATTTACGAATTATAATATAATATTATTTAAATACGGGGCTCACGCGCCGTTTGTAGTTATTTACATAGCGTGTTTGTTTTTTTTTTAATGTATGAGTGTGTAGTTTTTATTTCACTATAACGGAATACGGCTTCGTAAAAGGACAAAGTGATAATTTGCCTAATATTTATAACCGCTCAGATTTTCTGTACTGTTAAGTTCTGCAGTAATAACTTGTATGCTAGGTGTAGGATTCTCATCAAAAGCTCAAAGTATCATCTCATGTAGGTACGGCTACATTATAAATGTTGACTGGCACTCATTCGAGGTTCTTAATAATATAGTTTTTCTGTCACAATCAAACTTCGATAAGTTTTAGAGAAGGTTTCGCGGTGTGGTACACGTCAATCAGAATAATTAAAAAAAAAACATAAATACTTCGCGCTTCGCACGCATTGCAGTTAACGCTGCCATACGCAAGTAACATGTCGGCATACTCTTCGTTACTGAAGTTAGGCATTTTAACATCAACAGCGAAGACAAACACAACAAAAAAAAAAAAACAATAACAAGATTTAAAAAAAGTGAGCCGTCACGGGACGCCTGGCAGATGTGAAACATCGACATTATTTTGTAAAAGTAATTATGATTGAAAAGAACAGATTTTCCGTCGTATTTTCACTTGGTTGACCTCTTACATTTTGCTGAGATACTTCAACCACTAAATACTGCATTTCTTCCAAACCAGCTTCACTTCGAGAATCTGTACTTATTTCATCTATTATTGGATCATTAATTATTTCTGTAAATTCGATATTTGGAGAAGTAGATAATTCTGTAATCATTTCTGCATTTTGTAGACGCCTCCTTCTTTCCGCTTCACGTTGTTTCAATTTATCTCTGTTCTGCTCCCTGTATCTTTGTTGACGTTCTCTTTTTTTTTGGAGTGCATTTATTTCATTACCTTGCTCATTTCTTTGAATGGATAATAGTTGTGTTTCTTCCAAACTAAATGAACTTTGAGCAGTAATTATTTCTTCATTATTTAGTTCTATTCTATTCGTGTTTGAAGAGGTAGATGGTCCGGCAATACTTTGTGAATATTGTATGCGTTTTCTTCTTTCCGCTTCACGCTGTTTCAATTTGTCTCTGTTCTGCTCCCTGTATCGTTTTTGACGTTCTTTTTTATTATTATTTACTCTAAAAAAAATATGTAAGTGTTAAAAGAAGTTAAAATAAAAAAATAGTATATTCTGGTACTATTAGATTAATAAAATCTTACATAACATTAATAGTATGTCTTGTATTTAACTGATCTTGGTGATGTCCAGTTTCAATAATAATATTTTGTGACCCCTGTGATGATTGTTGGGTACTGAAATATTTATAAAAAATATGTTATTAAAATATACAGAAAATTTTAATTGGCTTTAATATACTAGTAAACTTAAGAATCTTAGCTAGTTATTGTAATATATTACTAAAGATCGTAAATTATACATATCAATAATAAATGTTTCAATATAAATTCCACCATAATTAGAAAATAAATTAATTTATTAATTTTCATATTAATAACAAATAAGAAAAACATTCGTGCTCTGCACGCCATCAGCTGATTTTGAAACACAATTTTGTCAGTCTTTATAAACTTATTCTTCAATCAATTGTTTTAATGCATTAAGTTTAATTAGAATGAAATCAAAATTCATTTAAAAACATTATATGCAATAAAATTTATGTAAATATTAATCTACCAAGAGAGTAAATTTTACAATTACTGGCGCTTCAAACACACCAAATATACACGTGCTCAATGCACAGATAAATGCACACTTTAATTATAATAAAAATATAATTAACTTACTGATGACTTGATAGTGTGTCATAGTGTGATTTTGCTTTCTTTGCAAGAGGCTGATCACTGTCACTCTCTAAATTATCACTGCCAGACATATTTTATTATTAAAAATAATTTGTTTTCAAGTAAAACACAGGTTATGTGTACCGCAGTAAACAACACTATGGAAATAATTTGTTTTCAAGTAAAACACAGGTTATGTGTACCGCAGTAAACAACACTATGGAGTATACACTATAGGTATCCGAGCTGAGTGGCGAGAGAGAGATAGCTTAACGCCGGATCGAGTGGGAAGAGAATCGCAGTCGATTGCGCATGGCGACGCGTCGCCACACAGTACACAAGACTGTGACTGTATATATACACCATCATATAGTCTCGCCACGGCATGCGTCGCCACGCCAGAAATTTGTTTTACGTGCGGCTATAGATTTTTTCATATTAAAAACGAAACGCAACGAAAAAAAGATCCGACAAACTGGTCATATCCCGAACATACAACCCAATGTTAGACAAAGACAAGAATCATTTTACTTGCGCAAGAAAGAGAAACTTTTTACCTGCTTACGTTGACGATTCCATTGTTGTTTGCGATTCGGCGGTGGCAAACTAGTATACCTTAACACAAGCTTCTATTTTTTTTTACAACATAATGAATGATTTCTGTGCTATGTCGCGTACCGTTAGAAAGGGTATAAGTATAAGCTAAAGAACATTTTAAAATAAAACTAAGTTCAAAATTGTTGTTACGTTTTTTTTATAATGAATTTAGAAGTTGTAATTTTTCATACGTTTAAAAAAAATTGACTATGGAAACACATAAGCATTTTTTTGTAGACCAATCGCATCAATTAATGACTTATTTGAAATAAGAATACATTGCAGAATACAATAAAAGTTGTTTCGTGCAATTAAAACCATAAACAAAAAAGTAATGACGATTTAAAGGCGAGATTTCGGGTAATTTTGGGAAAAAAAAAACTCGTATCTCAATAACCGTGACACTTAGGACATGTGGTCTTTGAGTGAAACCTCGCAAATGGCCCTCCCAAGCCCACAAAAATGTGTCGGTTCATACGCCAAACACCCTGTATATACATATAGACGTCCAAATTGAGAACCTCCTCCTTTTTTTGAAGTCGGTTAAAAACGTTTGAACAGTTTGAGGTGAAGTAGGTACTGATTTTTATATTATATCGTCACGTTTACAATACATTACGTCTACGCCCGCCGCGTAGTAGGTATTGACGGACACGATATCAAATGTACAAGGACGTCTGGCGGCAAATTTATATTTTCAAAAATTTATAAAAAAAGAACTATTTGACATATCGTTTAATTAAAAGTAAAAGTAGATAGTGTAAAAGTGCGGATTTCATTTTTTAAAGATTACATCATCTAGATGTCTTCCATCGAGTTGCACGCATTGTTCAAAGCGGAGCCTCGTGTTCCGCGCCACACTCTGCAGTAAGCGCGGTTCAATTGCGCCGATTTCTCGACGAATGTTTTCTTTTAAATCCGCAATATTATGCGGATTGTTAGTGTATACTCTCTCTTTGGTATCCCCAAAATCCATTGGGGTTAAGTCGGGCGATCTCGGTGGCCACGGGATGTCTCCAAAGCGACTAATCAGTTTGTAAGGGAAAACTTCTCGAAACAAATTCATCGAAGCTCTGGCCGTGTGTGCGGTCGCACCATCCTATTGGAACCACGTGTTTGTTGAAAACGATGGATGAGCTCGCAGGTTCGGCAAAAAGAAATCCGTAATCATGCGACCATAATTCACACTATTGACATTTATCGCCTGGCACCGGGCATTTTTAAAAAAAAAAAGGTCCTATTAAACCATTCGTGGATAAAGCGCACCAAACAGTTACCTTGGGGCAGTGCAATGGTCGTGAATTTTCATGTAAACTCCGTTCCACCAGTTCAATATTATCGGGGGTCCTTGAAGTTCGACTAGGCCCTGGCCGTGGGGTGTTCAACGCCGAAGCACTTGCGCGGAACCTCTGCACCCAGGAACGAATTAAATTCACACTCGGCCCGTCACTTATCCGCCGAATACCGAAGCGTGAGCAAAATTTTCGACGAGCAATCACGTAAGAATCGTTACTCTTGAAAAATGCCTCGATGGCGAATGCGCGATGCTCACCCGACCACTGCGACATCGTGACTGAGAAATCCGCACGGTCTGGGGTTCTAATGACGCCACCCTCCCCCCGCACCGTTTATTACTTTTTGAAATAATCGTATTTAAAAACATAAATCTGCCGCCAGACACATTTATATACATATTTTTTCAGGGCCGGTCGACCATTTTACCGAGATGAAGCTGTTAGACATGTTCAAGTGAAACGCGAGGGCTCCAAATGCATGGTAAATTGCAGAATTTGACCTGAACATAAAGTGGAAAGTAAGCCATATCATTGCACATTGGTTTGTGATGAAAACGAAGGAATTGTGGCAAGTGTGGTCTTCAAGGAGGAGGAATATCTATACTAATATTATAAAGCTTTGTTTGTTTAAGAGTTTGTTTGTTTATTTGGTTGAACGCGCTAATCTCTGGAACTACCAGTCGGATTTGAAAAATTCTTTTTGCATTTGAGAAGGCTAATAATAGGCTATTTAACACGCTATGACCTTCAGGAGCCGAGCAATAAGAAAAATAGTCAGAAAGAACGCTAAGCAAAAACGAAGTAATAGCGCGGGCAGGCGATGCGATGCGACGGGGTGGGTCGGAGTAACAAGAAATTTCACGCGGACGAAGTGAGGAAAAAGAAGAGAAAAGAAGTGTGGAACCTGCCACTACGTCAGTAAAATGTTACTGGACAAAATTGATAATCCTTTGCTCCATATGTTCGAAAAATGTGTCAGCTCAACAACGTAAATAACGCAATTAATTTTGTTGAACTGTCAAAATGAATCGCATTTGATTGCCACTGATAGTGTGTTACAGTACCCGGCGATAAATATTGCACATCGACCTTTTTACACAAAACAATTTTATACAAAGAATAAAAATAATTATCAAAAGAAGCAAATCATAATTGTTTTAACAGCTCCTAATAGATACCGGGCTGTTTGTATTTCGTGCGACAGAGATAACGCTCTACGAAGCCGAAATTAGCCGATTGTCTCTTTCCAAAGGTCGATGTGCAATATTTATCGCCGGGTAATGTACGCAAATACGCAGCAGCACTTTCTAAAGTCGTATTAAATTAATAAAATCCAAAGATTTAAAAAACAAAAAGTTTTCATATAAAATATAATTCATTTTTAATTTGTATGACAGTATTATTTTTAACTCCTTATTTTGTTGACTGATCTGTAAGTTAAAATTCTTGTTTTATATTTGCACACCTTATATGGTTGTTAACAGTGTACCATTTGACCTTTTATAACATCCACTGAACCTGTTTTATGCAAATAAATGATTTGATTTGATTTGATTTAATTGATACTTTTGAAGAACTATTCAGAGAAGATATAGATATGCTCGATGAAGAGTTCTGAGGAGATTTATTTTATAAACGATTTCAGTGCACATATTTCCTGCATCTTTCTTATGATACAGCGGTGCTATTTTGTAAAATTCTCACCGTGAAAACTTAGGTGAAGTGAGCGTGGAGTGAGCTGTGAATAGTGTAATTTCCTAGCAAAAACAAACTCACATCCATCATGATATAAGTACTAAGATACAAGCGCTAAAATAATAACAATTCGTCTAAACCGTAACTAATTTACCACAGCGCTAGATTTGCTGCAGAATTGTATTTATTCTCGGCAAAAAGGTCTTAAGCGCCATGTAAATCACGGTACTTACGCGTTTTCTTCGACAAAGTGCAACAACATGTCTTCCCTATAGACTATGACAGGAGTACTACAGAATGGACAACGTAGGTATTTTGCCTACAGGGTTTATTTTATAAATAATAGACAATTTATTTTTTTGATATATTTTATTTAGTTACCCTTAAATAATATGAGTTTAGTCATCTTTTGCCTTTTTGTGGAATAATCAACGCTTTGATCTGTTTTTGCTTCATGTTTTAAACGAATAGCTAAAAAAAAATATATTGATACTCACATCATCATAGGGCACAGCAGACTTCTTTAGAAAATACCTTCCCCGTTTCGTAACATACTTATCATCCTCACGAAAATGCAACGAACATATGTAACTATGATCGGATGGTAGCCAGGTCTCTTCACAGCGATTGTTTTGAACAAATCGGATCCATTTTTCTCTATTTTTATGACTTGGAAATCTGGATAAGAATTTAAAATAATTAATTACATCCAAAACTAATTAAACATTAATGTAAAAACTGTCTGGTTAATTATGATATATACTATAGGAAAATTTATTAAATCTTTTTCTACCTAAATACCTATATATAATTATTAGTTTTAACAGGACTTAGCACGAACCTTTCATTTATTTATATCTGCTGACGTTTCGATGTAGTTACATCCACTGTGGTTGCGCAAGACTAGAAAAAAATATATAATTGAAAGGTTCGTGCTAAGTCCCGTTAAGACTAATAATTATCTGTTTAAAGTGCGATAGTTTAAAAAACTAAATATTAATATCAACATTAAAAACACAACATACGATATTTTCACCGTAATGTCAGTCTAATCTACCTACATTGCACTCTGTTTGATTAGTCTATGACAAACAATACAATATGGCGCGTGGTAATTATTTAATTTGTAAAACAAGGAAATTAGTTTACTTACCGATGAAACGTAATTCCTTTGCACTTTGCCGTGTTCCTTGAATTATTAGTACAATATCTCAACACACACCAAGGCATTTTTCGTCGATTTTTTCTATGAATTAATTTATTATTGTCGGAAGTACTAGGCGCGAAAGAGCTAGAGAGCGACTGAGTGAGGTGCGGCGCGATCGCCGCAGTTGAACGAGATAAAGTAGGAATTTACGGTGTCTTCTCTAGTACGTTAGTACTTATATCTCGATGCTCACATCACCTCAGTTTTCACGGTGAGATTTTTACAGAATCGACCGGCACGAAACAAGTTAGCACAGCTTTATTTTTTTCTGATATTTTGATATTTACTTGAACTCCTTTTTTGTTATTTTTTTTATTTGCAAGATTATCTGGCACTGATTCTGTAAAAGTAATGTCCTCTGGTAGCGGATCCTCCGTTTCATGTAACTCTATTTTATCACCCTCAATCATTTCAAAAGCTTGAAACCAAGATGATTGACTTGAGCTCGACGGTATTTCATAAAATTCAATTCGACGTCTTTTTTCAAATGCTCCTTGTTCTTTTTTCGATTTCGTCGTCATTTGACATTCAAATTTATGAGGACATATGTTGGCTTTTAACTTTAATGTACCACCAACTAGTCGGCATTTAATCAAATTTTCTATGTCATTTTCAATCTGTAATAAAGCATATACCTAGATATTATTTGTGGCTTATCATCAACGCATCACTATTTCAAATGATCAAGTAGGTAACTACTTCAATGTTGTGACTTCTCGTAAATTTGATTTTTAAAGTATAGACGCCAGCACATTAAGCTAGAAAGAAGAAAAAGAAAGAGAGAAAATACGTTTATTTGCGACAAAAAAAACAAACAAAAGAAAAACACGATCTACTACAATCTGTCAAATTTCTTTAGTAGATTTTCAACTTAATCGCTAATGCATAAATAAGGTTAAAAGTTGATTGGGAATATTTGACAGTTTCGGGTAGCTTGATGTGCTGGCGTCTTTACATGGCGTTGTGCTAACATTTTTACCATATTATTATTGTCATGGTGTGCAAAGTTTACATGTAACAAACTTGTCACATAAATTCATTTATTAATAGTTACTTACATCAAAATGATCTTCACACACATATTTAGTGCTTTTAGGTCCAATTAAATCTCGCCTCATCAGTTTGCACCACATTATCCGAGAATTCATATCATTTGGTACACGAAAAAAAGTTTTATTGGGGTTTTTAATTGTAGTGCTTCGACACATAGGAACAATACAATATTTGTAGGCGCATTTTTTAACCTCAGCCATCGTGTAATAAACAAAATACGTCTGGAACGGCGCAAGTGACTATAAACAAATGAATTTGTACGTATCGCATGCGTGCCGCGCCGTCTAGGTCAAATGACGTCTCACGCTGCACTGGAGCGCCGCGTGTAACTAAATTATACTTGCAAGCGCAACTTCAAAGTCCCATAACTTTTTCATTTCTAGATAAATTTTAATAATTCTTCCACAGTTTTGTTTCATTTTACTTAAATTTTGATAATAAATCCATTAAAAAAAATGAAAACTGCTTCATAAATGCCTCGGTTAGCACAGTGGTACTTAACAGGATTGGCTGTATAGGGTGCGCCGGATGTACAGACCAGTACAATAAGCTACCCGCAACTGTCAAATTTTCCAAATCAACTTTGAACCTTAACGCTTTAGCAATAAAGATGCAAATCTATTAAGGCTATTGAATAGTTGATCTCCCAGCTACTTTTTCGCGAGATGGCAGCACATTCGCAAATTCGAACATTTTCAATTTTTACGCCTAACTCAGAAATCTTTGAGGGACAACTTCATTATATGCGTCAACTAGAGTATTGACTTAATTTTTTGAGGTATTCACTTTGCTTGATAACTCGTCTCATACAAAGATTTGTACCCCTAAACGTTTAGCCGTTTCACTTTATTTGATTACACACACATGTACAGTAAAATAGTTTTACTTTCGATACCACTAGATGGCGTTGAATTCATACACTTGGTTTGAAATAAGTATGTCGAGATGGCGTTTATTGAAATAAAAGATTTTTATGATGACCATCCTTCATTCAATAAAGTAAAAACTGAAGAAAAGAATACTTATATATTTTTATTTTGTTTCATAAAGGCTCATATCATGATTGGCCACCTTTTCAACACCACAAATTATCCAATTATTTAAATGGTTTTGTCGTGTCTTAAGGCTATTGAATAGTTGATCTCCCAGCTACTTTTTCGCGAGATGGCAGCACATTCGCAAATTCGAACATTTTCAATTTTTACGCCTAACTCAGAAATCTTTGAGGGACAACTTCATTATATGCGTCAACTAGAGTATTGACTTAATTTTTTGAGGTATTCACTTTGCTTGATAACTCGTCTCATACAAAGATTTGTACCCCTAAACGTTTAGCCGTTTCACTTTATTTGATTACACACACATGTACAGTAAAATAGTTTTACTCTCGATACCACTAGATGGCGTTGAATTCATACACTTGGTTTGAAATAAGTATGTCGAGATGGCGTTTATTGAAATAAAAGATTTTTATGATGACCATCCTTCATTCAATAAAGTAAAAACTGAAGAAAAGAATACTTATATATTTTTATTTTGTTTCATAAAGGCTCATATCATGATTGGCCACCTTTTCAACACCACAAATTATCCAATTATTTAAATGGTTTTGTCGTGTCTTAACAGTTATTACACTAAGGGCAAATTTTTCCATCGCCAGATAACTTTTATTCAAGGAATAAAATTGACGTTTGACAGTTTTTGTATGAACTGTAAAAATTTCAAAATTATTCCACGAATTAAGTTATCAGATGATTGAAAAGTCAGCTCTAAATAAACAATAGACTCAAAGTCAAGTCAAAGAATTTATTTCAAATAGGCACCTAAAACTAAGGCATTTTATAACATCAATATTTATAACAAAAACTGACTTGATTGAAATGTTTTACAATATTTGTATACATTAATTATATAAGTAGGTATATATGAAGACGATGCACCTAGAATACAATTACTATACCACAATAGTTACAAATAATTAAAAATCGTTATTTCGTCGTTTACTAGATGGCGCTGATGTAAAAGTAATTTATATGATTTCAAAAAATCGGGAAAACAGTTAAACTATGTCACAATTTTAATAAAACAAGTATAGTATATGTTTATAGAGTAGTTACACAATTAATGACATAAAATTACTTAACAATTTCTCAAAAACAAAGAAGTTATAATCAAAAATTCTACATCGCGCAAACAGAATTTTCAACACAATAAGCTTATGGTCGGTGATTTTAAATAATTAAGTGGAAGTTTGTTCTTTAGTGTGATGTTACAAATGTGTACGACCAACTCCTTGTCACAATCTTTAAAATATGAAAGTCCGTAGTCGTTCAATTTTATTACGAATATTTATTTTTGATACTAATAAAATACGTCAGTTTTAAAATACGTCGTACATCATCGTCGACATCATACGAATGTTATTATAACTTGTTATAATAAAACATTTCTTACCCTAATAAACTTTACTATACCTATAGATAATTAGGTGAAATATAATTATGCTCGTTTCACGTATTGAAATGTAGTTCACAAGGCACAATATAAGTAATACGTTCAAAAATTAAAAAGACGTCGTACTTACCTACTTGCCTCACTCTTGCTTCACTGTTCGCTAAACATTTATTTATATTGATTGAAATAACGTTTTCGTATTGCTTGTACCTAATGAATAAATTATAAAATTATTCTTATTTGAATTAGTTTGCAGTTCAGTTTCTGAACGAATGGTTTTCAGTAGGCGAGACGCCTAGCTAGTTGACAATGACGTTGACCTTGACGCACTATGTGCTAATAACACTGAAAAGCGCAAATACTATGAAAAAACAAATCGTTTGTTTGTGTATTCGCTTTCCTGTACCTACCTTTTTGATTTGAATGCTGGTTTCACAAGAATTATATAGGGTGAGTGGGGGCAAGATCGAACGGTTTTTTGATGAGATGAGCAGTGTTGTATTTGAAGTCTTGTAGAACAGTACATATGAGCTTATGCTGAAAAATTATTTGTTTGAGTAAAGAGCAAAGAGTATATTTTTCTATCATATTAATAACATCCTGTTAAATCTGCTCCAAAGCATTAAAAAAATTAAATTAAATGTTTTTATCACGAAAATGAACCAGGGGAAAGATGAAAGGGTGATGGGGAAAGATCGAAATAGTTTCTAAAATCGTTTAAATGATTGTCAGACGCTGTTGGTGGTCACTAGTCTATAGTTTGAAGTGCCCTAAAAACTGAGAACTGACTGAAGTGTCAAAATTCCTTTAGTTAAGAAAGATATAACGTTTTTATATTTTTATATATTTCAATCTTACCCCACCGGGGGAAGATTGACAAAGAGGTTCTCAAACTTTCCACTTTAATTGCTTAAGGTTATACTGAAAATAAAACATTGCTATCAATCAAATATATCCTTTAATTTTACTTTATCCTAATACTTACCGAGATATTACAAAACAGAGAGTTTGCATTTTTCTTTCATCTGAGTCTACAAATGTAGCGCAATACGTAACAAATAAAAGTGACATAAAGATAAAATATTTCAAAATTAAATAGTTATCCAAGCAACAACATAGAAAAATAAAAAATGTATGGCTTCATGCCCATAACAAAAACATAAAAAGACTCTTCAAAGGCAAAAAAGCAATAACAAATCACTTATCTTACATTAATTTGCCATATTTAGGATCAATATCTTTAAAGATTCAATTTTAATCTTTATTACATCTAAAGGTACGAGTTCGTAGTCGACTGCAGACAGCAGCAGAATACGACGTGTTGCTGCGATACTACTGGGGTCTATGTATTTCTATGAAAACAACGTGTCGCTAGCTACGGAAGGTATTTCATAGAAACACATAGAAACCAGTAGTGTCGAGGCGACACGTCGCCTGCTGCTGCTGCTTGCAGTTGGCTACGAAGTTGTACCTTAATTCTTAACATAATAATCTCGACTTCGGCACGGATTTTTCGGGATGTCTTGTTCTTTCACACTATGACGTATTATATTAAAAAGATTCCTTCCGTTTTACTTTCTCTATGGCCAAAATTAATTCATTCAAAATTTGCATAAACGATATTCTATAAGAACATCATAAAATCATAAAAGGGTAGGTACCGATTATTTTATTTTGTATACTTATCTTATCATGAACAGTTTGAGAACATCTGACTATTAGTATGACTTTTGAAAACGGGGTAAGGTCGAAACTTTTAAATGTTTTTCTTACCCCGTCAAATATTGGTGGGTAAAGATGGAAAATTGAAATAAATCCTAAAATACGAAAAATAGCCATATTTGGATGTAATAACACAACTAAGAATTAAAAATAATGAGTAGATATTCCAATAAAACATTCGTATTCACCTCGTAAGTAAAGTTACAGAACACGGGGTAAGATTAAAACACTCGATTAATTTGCGTAAAAGTCACTGCGCAGACATTTGCATTTTTCACACAACCATTCACTCAAAGCGGTAAACGCTGATTGATATGTGCAACGTAACAAAATGGCGATCTTAACAATGTTGCCATAACTGCAAAAACTGCATTAAGTCTGACGTTATGGACAACTTTTTGTGTTACCCCGTTTTCTATCTTCCCCCCACTCACCCTACCTATAATTCAATTATTCGATTAGGTACTACCTACGCAACGGTGAATCGTAGCTTAGGGAAAAAATAGGTAAATAGTTTGTACTTATACCTACCTTGGACCTCCTCCGCCGCGCCGTGCATGAACTTCTAGCTAGTAAATACCAAGTTTATGGATTCTTCAACCCCAGACCATGGATTAGGGTAATCGTGTCAGAAATTGTGGAGCAGCCAAACTTGAAACTTGCTCAAAAACACGTATTTCCCGGCAGGGGCGGATCTACTTAAAGGCTTTTTGGGCTGCAGCCCAGGGCCCCTTGGATACAGAGGGACCCCAACCGAATTGAAAACAATAGACGATATTGTCAATAATAAAAATAATCTAGAATTAAAAAACCTGCGATCATAATAAAATGGCAATTGGTTGAGTAATTAGGTAGGGCCCATAAGCAGTATTAGCCTAGGGCCCCACAAATTCAAGATCCGCCCCTATTTCCCGGAACAAGTTTCATATTTCCGCACACTATTTTTCGTTCAATTTTATCGCGTTCTCACTTGCTTGTTAGTCGACAGGCGGTATGAGGTGCGCAGGAGTCGAGTCGTGCGGGGTCGGGGCGAGGTGAAATGGGGAACTTGATTGACGAGCGCCGCCGCTGGCGCGCCCGCTCGGCTCGATTTTTTATAGTGTACAACCGGCCTATTCTGTACAAATATCACCGTGAACAATGACGTATTATATATAGACACGTTATCAACCAACATCTCGGCGCTTAAAAACGGCGAAAATACTAGATAACTACTTATACGCGTAAAGAAAGGGAAAGAAAATATGACACCGTACGGCGGGATGTCTGTTGCTAGAGGGAGATAAATAAACATCTTCAGTTACGTCACAGGATAAGTAATAGTCAAATTACATGCTCATTGGTCGAGCGCATGAGTGACGTAGCTATCAGAGGCATATGGGGAAAAAGGACACTCGATTTTCTAGAGTTAATAAAATAATTGATAATTGTACCGTGTTACCTACTTTACGAATAAAGTAATACCAATATTATATCTTTTAAATGTTTATTACAATCCGGTTATTTCACAAAAACCAATACTTTTAAATAATGTGTTTTAAATGACGTATAATTTTACCATAATTATAGGAACTGCAGTCTTTTTTATTCTTCGATAATTTTTTTTCGTCACATAAATATTGTCAGCTGAGAAATGCATTGAGCAAACTTCAGTATAGGTAGCCAATCGTTTTCACGTCTTTGAACCCTTATTATGTTAAGCCACTTTTCTTTTATCAGCCCATCTGTAGGCAATCTAAAATGAAACGGAAAACAATAATGTAAGTATATTCATAACATAAAAAGTGCATAATATTATATTCAAACAATATTATAAATTCTAACAACCACAAAAATCTTGTGTATTAGTGTCCCAACCTCCCCTAACGTCATGTGATTACTAACTTCATGCGCCGGCCGCCATTAGACGCAGCGTCGTACAAAATAAAATAAAATAATCTAGTTTTGTAAACTTACGCGTGAAATGACACATTTTTGTCTTTAACTTTTGGGGTATAATTTTTACATCCTCTGAAAACACACGACGGCATATTTTCTTTATGTTTTGCACAGGTTTTCACACACGACATAAATTAAAAACAAACATAGCGTCGCGCGACAGGTTGGTGCGTGACTGAGCGCAATGTGGCCAATTGGCTTCATTTCATGTTGCCATTTTAGAGTGCGGACAACGTATCTATAGTTTTATACATCATTGACCGTGAAAACCTAAGTGATGTAAGCTGTCATTCCACCTGATTGTTAGGGATTGACACGATTGATAGCTCACTCCACGCTCACTTCACCTAAGTTTTCACGGTGAGAGGGTTACAAAAACGCACGGCAATATTCTACTAGTCAAGCCCTTTCATTTGATACCTACCCACATTGAGGGGGTTGTGAGAAAATATGTAATCCGCCATTTCGTAGCGGCGGCCATCTTGGATTTACAGTGATACTGATGTATTGTCATCAAAACTAAAGTGTGTACCAAATATCAGATCAATTTGCCAACAGGAAGGGGGTAAAATTTCAAGTACCTACCTACTAAATTTGAACCAAATAAATAACAAACAGGTTAAGCTAAATAAAACCGTTTAAAAAAGTATCCTACATAATTATGTCCTGTCCTAACCCAGCACCCTAATTGCGTAAAACATTATCAATCTCAATCTCTCGGACCGCTGCGGTGCCGAAGCGGTATTGCGCACGCACGGTCGTTTGTTTTTATACAAAGCGCGCGGTGCGGCAACAGTGCGGCATCGGTACCGCGAACGCTCGACAACAGGACGGCAACGTCGCAAACAATAATAACACACAACAAACACTACACTAACACTAACACTAGCATACAAACGCACCGCGGCAGTCGGATACGCTTTCGATTTCGGCGTTTGGTATCGGACTGCTACCGTACTGTAGAGGCCCGGGCACGGTAAACGTGCGGCAGCGGTCCGACACGAAACCTCTAAATTGAAAGAGCCCTAAGATCTAAGAATACCAATTTTAGGATTGTTCTTTCAGCAGGATTGCAATAAAACGCAATAAAGCAAAACTAACATTTTGTTAATCAGCTGATTGATAACTACCGTAGGTTACTACTTACAGTAGGTCAATGAACTTTTCTTTGGGGCACTACTACTTTCATTAGTAAGATTTCCGCATTCTTATGATACTTAAAAATGAGTTAATTATCTAGCGTAATTTATGACAATAATGAAGGTGATTTTCGAATTCGAACTAGGATAAAGTATGGCCATTTATTCGGTCACTCTAGGTATAAAGCGCGCACGTGCGCAAGCGCGTTTATGTGTGTCGTAGTACCTAAGCGGGCGGTACCTCGCGCGTGGAATGGCGACGGTGATTCTCCTCTTTTATGAATAGCTTCATTCTGAATTAGTGTCAAATGTAAACAACAAAAAAAGGAGCGTTTATAATTATTGGCCAGGTACCGTAATTTAAATTGATTATTTACGTCTTTTATGACAACCTCCTGAATTATGACGAGGATGCAAAGCAACATCTTGAATATTGACTGAATCAGTGTGGAACTCGGAATCGATAGTAGTACTGTGATATTTAGGTTTCGGTTTTGTTCGATTCATGTACAGACGCCAGCACATCAACCTACCCGAAACTGTCAAATTTTTCCAATCTACTTTGAACCTTATGCTTTAGCGATAAAGTTGAAAATCTATTAAAGAAATTTGACAAATGGTAGTAGCTCGATGTGCTGGCGTCTGTAGGTACATCATTGTATTTTTTTTGTAACTGTATAAGTACTCGAAATCAGTGAATGTATCGTTTGGTATTGTTGTTGATAATATGGCACTCTGAAATGAAACTAATACAGCCGTTTCGGTTTTTTAGATTTATATTTTTATAATTCTTTCCTTCTTTCTTTCTTTTTAGGGTTCCGTAGTCAACTGGGAACCCTTATAGTTTCGCCATGTCTGTCTGTCCGTCCGTCCGTCCTCGCTTAATCTCTGTGACCGTTAGTACTAGAAAGCTGAAATTTAGTACCAATATGTACCTATATCAATCACGCCGACAAAGTAGTAAAATAAAAATTGGAAAAAATGTTTTATTAGGGTAGCCCCCCTATATGTAAAGTGGGAAGTGATTTTTTTTTTAATTTCAACCCTAACGTGTGATATATTGTTGGAAAGGTATTTAAAAATGAATAGGGGTTTACTAAAATGAACTAAAATCATTTTTTGATAATTTCGGAAATAATCGCTCCAAAAGTAAAAAACAATGTGTCCCCCCCTCTAACTTTTGAACCATAAGTTTAGAAACTATGAAAAAAATCTGCAAAGTAGAACTCTATAAGGACTTTCTAGGAAAATTATTTTGAACTTGATGGAAACAACAGTTTTTGTACAAAAAAGACAAAAAGTTGTACAAAATAATTTCTGGACTAAGTTTGTAGTATAAACGTATATGCAAGCATTTTTTTAACTTCGTTTACATATTTTATTATCCTGAACGTATCCCTTTGTGTTCGCGCTAAAAACCGTCACGTTTCGGAGCGCCTGCCGCGGAGCGTGCAATGTTGCACGCTCCGTGTTCGCGTACGTACCCACTACCGGGAGCAGTTGCAGGAGCGCGGAGTGCTGCTGGAGCGCGAACATAATGGATAGGTACCCACTTTTAAACTCATAAGTGGGAACACTTATTGTGACGGACGGGAAACTACGGAACCCTACACTGAGCGTGGCCCGACACGCTCTTGGCCGGTTTTTTTTTGTCTACTTTATAAAGTAAAGAAATCAAGCAGAGAAATTCGGCCAACTGCAGCTAACGCGACGCGTAACTAAAAATAGAACACGAAAAGTACCTACGAAAACAGCAAAGTGCAATCAAGGTCAACGTAAAATGATTTTAAAACTACGAGTACCTACCTATTTTTGTTGAGAATGCCATACGATTTAAAATCCTTTGACATTTATTGATGGTTACCTGTTTACAAAATAATGTATTCGGTATTAAACTCTATGCTCCTGTAAATAATGTTTAAAATTAGTATTAGACGTTAGCTTAGCGCGCTTTCTCGCTCGTTCATCTCTAGCTAGGTACATCACTCCCGCCCGCGCGCATCAAGGATACGGTACCTAAAACCGTGTAACTACTACCACAGTACAATGCATGCCACGAAAGATGAGACTTGACACACCACGTGGTTTGACATGCGCAGTACCTACACGATTTTAGGTATCTTTAGCGGTATGAGGTCTGAGTGCGGGACGGGACCGGACGTCATAGGGGCGGCGGAAAGAGCGGGGGAGGCGGGGTCAAGTCTCATCTTTCGTGGCACGCATTGTACCTGAATCAGTTTGAACCGAATATCATAGATCAGGGGTGGCGAACCAACGGCACGCGTGCCACTGGTGGCACGTAACTAAATAATTTGGGCACGGCATCATTTCAGAAATTAAGATACCTAAGTCATCTAGTTTGCAGCAGCAAAAGTCGCACTAATTTGTCATTTCATTTAAATAAATATAAAACTGTTAACCTTCCCCGCCCGAGTCCTTCACCGCCGGGGGGTTGTCCTTGGGTGAACTTGCATAGTGCGAACAGGACACGAACAGAGTCGGTTGGTGTCTCATTTAATTAAAAACGTCTAATGGGCCTCTGCGAGTTGTTGTTGCGGCTCATCGTACGCCTTCCAAAGATCCGGGACCCCAGGGTCCCAGGAAATGTCAAGAGAGATTCAAAATTATAATAATAATACGAAAGTATACAGCTTTTTTCCAATAATCACCAAGCCATAATGGTTTGTGGTGTTGGTGGCACGTCATGGCCGCATGAAATATTTATTTGGAAAAAATGGCACGTAGGTGTATAGAGGTTCGCCATCCCTGTCATAGATCATGTGATACGATATCGGTATAGTGTCTCGTTCTAGGTACGCGGATACCTGATATAATATAGATTCAGTGCCGTACGATATATAGGTAGGTATTGGATATTGTACCGATACATAGATATTATCGATATACGATTTGTATCGCCCACTCCTACTAAAAGAAAGGGCTCTCTCAATAGGTAGGTACTTACCTACATAATGCAGAATGATTTTTATATCAGAAAATTTCTCGAAGAGTTCATGTGTAAGTTAGTATGTACCTACTTACTAAATGCATGTAGGTACTTACTTGAACTTAGACATTCATTACAGTAATATCGAACCCAGGGTAGATCGCAGATAATCCTATCACTAAGTAATGCATTTTGTCTCACTTCATGATTAAATTGATAAAATATAACTCACACACCCACACACACACACACAGCAAACCTACGATTCGAAACTTGTCAACAATATCACGCATGTTATAAAATTGGCCATCCGTTGACAAACAACGCCATCTAACGATCAAGATTACAGTAGATCTTGATCGTTAGATGATAACTGATAACTTTAGCAAAAATGTTGTTCTGTTTCTTGATGGTTCTTGAAATATCCTGTAGAGGGCGTGCCTCCGCCCGCGCACACATACAAAGATTTATCGTATTTTGTCAGGCCTAAATATCCTACAAATAGTGTTTTTTTATAAGTTTTTTTACGATATGCGTCAATAATAGATCATAATCATTTAATGTACGTGCTTTTATTCTGCAAAAATCGTTTAAGTATCGAGATTTGTACCCCGATAGAATGTATGAAAAAGTGTCAGTATCCAATCACCTTAAAGAAATTTGACAGGTTGTAGTAGCTTGATGTGCTGTCGTCTGGTACAAAAGTAACGTCATTGGTAGGACTTTCAAAATTAAAAAAATTAGCAGTCAAAAATAAAAATAAATAAAAAAACAGTGGCACTACGGGAGTGCCGACAAAAGTGAAAACAAAACACAAACAGAATACTTTGCCATCACTCACTGACATATCGTGATATCGGATATACATACATTAAAAGTATTAAAACCGAGTTTACATCCCGAGAGCAGCCGAAGCGGGTATTTTTTAATCGTCATAAAAACAAAACACGCGCGGTGTCGCTAACGGTAACAGTGGCGCGAGTTCAATGGTTTATTTCCACCTCAAAAAATCCCCAACGCGCCTAAAGTTTTCACTTTAAAAAACAGTGGCACTCCGGGAGTGCCGATAAAAGTGAAAACAAAACACAAACAGAATACTTTGCCATCACGTCATGGTTTTTTCTATCAGCGTGTAATCGCTCGTCGCCGCGCCCTCGCGCACTCTCTACTCGCCAACTAGTTTTTTGTTGCTAGCTCTACCGTCTCCGGCGGCGGCGGAGTCAGCTACATAAAACTCCAGGTACCAGGTACCAAAATATCCTACGCTCTTCGAAATTGATGAAACATCAATTCCTTATTACGATAAGACACTGAATAACAACTCCTTTGTAAATAATATTAGAAACGCGAAAGTTTTAAGAAGGATTTTGATGAAACTTTAAATTACTTATAGGCAATGACGTATTATATAATAATATAGACACGTTATCAACCAACATCTCGGCGCTTAAAAACGGCGAAAATACTAGATAACTACTTATACGCGTAAAGAAAGGGAAAGAAAATATGACACCGTACGGCGGGATGTCTGTTGCTAGAGGGAGATAAATAAACATCTTCAGTTACGTCACAGGATAAGTAATAGTCAAATTACATGCTCATTGGTCGAGCGCATGAGTGACGTAGCTATCAGAGGCCTATGGGGAAAAAAGGACACTCGATTTTCTAGAGTTAATAAAATAATTGATAATTGTACCGTGTTACCTACTTTACGAATAAAGTAATACCAATATTATATCTTTTAAATGTTTAAAATATATATATAACAATCCGGTTATTTCACAAAAACCAATACTTTTAAATAATGTGTTTTAAATGACGTATAATTTTACCATAATTATAGGAACTGCAGTCTTTTTTATTCTTCGATAATTTTTGTTCGTCACATAAATATCGTCAGCTGAGAAATGCTTTGAGCAAACTTTAGTATAGGGAGTTGGTAGCCAATCGTTTTCACGTCTTTGAACCCTTATTATGTTAAGCCACTTTTCTTTTATCAGCCCATCTGTAGGCAATCTAAAATGAAACGGAAAACAATAATGTATATTCATAACATAACAAGTGCATAATATTATATTCAAACAATATTATAAATTCTAACAACCAAAAAAACTTGTGTATTGGTGTCCCAACCTCCCCTAACGTCACGTGATTACTAACTTCATGCGCCGGCCGCCATTAGACGCAGCGTCGTACAAAATAAATAAAATAATCTAGTTTTGTAAACTTACGCGTGAAATGACACATTTTTGTCTTCAACTTTTGGGGTATAATTTTTACATCCTCTGAAAACACACGACGGCATATTTTCTTTATGTTTTGCACAGGTTTTCACATACGATATAAATTAAAAACAAACATAGCGTCGCGCGACAGGTTGGTGCGTGACTGAGCGCAATGTGGCCAATTGGCATCATTTCATGTTGCCATTTTAGAGTAGGGATGCCCAATACGATGCGATATATCGAAATATCGATACAGCGCTATACGATATATCGATATTTAATACGATATTTTGGCCATACGATGCGCCTCGATATATCGTATTCCAATAAAAAAAAATCGCATTAACGTATGGTATCAAACTATGACTTTGATTAAAATTTATTTCTTTTTGTTTATATTAAACCTATCTACCTTTAGACATAATATTATCATTCGCAATAAGCAGAGGTCGGGATTATTTAGAGTTATTTATGTACTACACTAACCTTTCATACATACTATAAATACTTTTCTTTTATAACTTACAATATATTGTAAAAATTAAAAAAGGTATGTCTTTCTTTAATGTTTAAGATATATTTAGGGTTATAATAATATTTTACCTACGAAATAACCTACCCAATTGATATACCAAAGCGATAGGTACGGTTACGATGCGATATATCGATACAACAGACTTTTTTGGGCATCCCTATTTTAGAGTGCGGACAACGTATCTATAGTTTTATACATCATTGCTTATAGGTCATCAGAATTTATTCTGATGTACGTATAAGTATCCTATATTGTGTTATAACACAATATAGGATACTTTTTATCCCAATATCCCCACGGAATCGACACTTATGCGGGTGAAACCGCGTAGCGCTGCTAGTATTTAATAACTTTTGATTCAATATTGCGCGTCGGAACACGGGTTTACCGAACTGCGCCGTAGTTTGGTATGTGGCGCCCCCCTCCCGCACCCCACGCCGCGCGGCCCCTCTGGTTATTGATCCGTCTGCCCGGCTGGATAACGACCGCGACGAGCGGAAACTGGCACACAGACGCACGCACACACTTATATTGGCTAGATAACGCAAGCTTGTCTGTATAGAAACCAAACGTGCCATTATTTTTTCTACCTACTGTGACGTCACATGGGCGATTTAGTGATGCGAACTCTCCGAGTAAACGATTCAAAACGATTCCACTTTGACCGACCCGTTACATTTAGAATGAAACGAGTACTAATCGATTCTTGCAAAATAACAGTGATAATAATAAAGGTAGATACGATACTCTAATTTTCGTTTTGTGTGCTACATGGTATAGGTTCGTGTGCTGTAAGATTTTGATCTACTTTCTGTACAAACAAAAAAATAAATTAAATATATTTTTTTAATAATTCCTGGAAAGGAAAACCAAAAATGAATAATAAAATATTAAGCTTGCAGCGGGTTTCACTGGTACCATTCTTTAATCCTAAAATTCTAACAAAAAAATCAGGAACGGATTCGATTAGGTGAACACTTTTAAATCGGACCTCCCGCCCTAAACAATACGAATAAAAGTTCCGACATCGACACATCTACTAATTTCTATAAAACATTAGATAATTTTAGGTTTTAGAGAACGATGTCAGTGAATTCGAGCCTAAGTCAATCCACTACTAACTCCAGTATTATTTAACGCCTTCAATACATCAACAGTAGGTACTGCGTATGTAGTCAGGCGTCGAAACTTGTTTGTTGCCGTAAAGCTGCCTTCATTAAAATGAACAGAACAAATTCGACTATATTGTGTTGGAAACCAATTTTCATGCCCAGTCGCTGCAATCCATTTGTCTTTAACTTTGGGATCATTTGGAAATCTGTAAATATAATTAATAATATTCTAAACAAAATCACTTAATTGAAACAATGCAGTAAAAAAAATAATTTTCATGTCACAAAATACGGGCCCAACGCAAACATTATCATTCTTCTGTTTCTAAAATCGATTAGAATCGAGAACAATTTTACAACCTGTGTGTACATTTGTACAACACTATTTTGTTTTATTTGACAGAAAAATAAGAATAGCGACCGTACCACGAAACTGAGCGACAAGTGAAAATGTCGATCATTTTAATTTTCATTGCGAGTTTTAACAGACAAAGCCTACAATATACAGCAGCCTTGTAACTAAAAACGGCAATGTATTATAAACTATCCGAACACACTCAGTTACATAGTTTTCATTGTAAAACCACAATGTACATAAAATAATTGATTTTGCAATAAAAAAACACACAATTTAATAACAAAATAACTTACCGATGAAAGGAAACGTTCGCATTATCTCGTCCCCCTTTTTTTGTGCAGTTTTTACAGCTCAATACCGCACAATTTGGCATTTTTTAGTTTTACTTTAACGTCTGGCATCGAGAACGTTCGAGCGCGGATTGAATGGAAATGGCGGTTTGGCGCTGAAGGAAGTTTTTTTTACTCCCTTCTTCATGCACGCGATGTACGGACGCCAGCACATCAACCTACCCGAAACTGTCAAATTTTCCCAATCAATTTTGATCCTTATGCTTTAGCAATAAAGTTGAAAATTTATTAAAGAAATCTGACAGATTGTAGTAGGTTGATGTGCTGGCGTCTGTACATACACTTGCGTCGTAGAGCCAATATAAGTCTGTGGACGCATGCCAACGTAAGCACTACTTCAAACTCAAATTCAAAATCATTTATGTGCAAATATGGGTAAACAATATGCAAATGTTTTGCATTTATGCAATAATAAATTTTTTTATTTTATTTGAAATGGGTTTGCTCTCGACTCTAGTCTAGGTCAGAGGTGACAGAGACAAAGTCTACGATGGAGTGAGCTTACCCAGAAGAAGCCTGTTCACTCTTACTAATTAATTACGACATACCTCGCGGGCGAAGCCGCGGGCGGAAGCTAGTATCACCATATTTTACCTTTCGGCATGACACGGAAGTACAGCTGGATGCGGTTGCTTGAGACGGCAGTAATTTTGTAGGTAAAGCATTAGGTTGTAATTGTGGTCTATATTTAATCACAGATGGGTCAAAATGTAGTGAACACACAACATGCGATCTGCTTTTCGTTTCTGGTCTTGCTAAATCCGGTCTGGCAATTAATTTTAGCCAAGTTTTGCGACTGAAATGGAAAAAGAAAGAAAATGTCAATAGGTACATAATTGAACAAATTTAAAGTTGTATTATTTATCAGACGACTAAATTGTTAAATACAGTGTAAACTCTTTACAACGAAACTCAAGGGACTGGGGGTCTGGGGGATTGTTTACACATAATATAGTCTGATAACTTTGTCTGACGTTTTTTGCTATGCCAGTACTTTTATGTATTATTTTATGTAGGTATTCTATTCATATCTAGATATGTGCTGGAATCGTCTATATTAAACAACAAATTTTTTTCTACTAACTTAGCGGCATCTAGGGCTTGTTGAATTGTTGGTGGTGATTCGGCTTTGTCCACTTGATCATCTTCTTCATCTTGATTATCGGGTGTTTCCTGACTTTTTGACACTAAATCAACAATTTGTTCATCTGTAAGTGTACCAGTTGTGGCTACATCCTCATCTATATTTTCGTACGATTGTAGATCTTCGTTAAAATTGTTTGGTATGTTGAACTGGCTTATCCATTCACTCAGTGGTAGATTGTCTGCACTGTCAAATTGGTACGTTTCTTGGCTACTACATAATCCAGCATGTAGAAAAGAATGTTGGATAGTGGCTGCTGTTACCTCTTGCCAGGCTTTTGATAAGAAGTTCACTGCTTGTAGCATGTTGATCGAGACCTTGCCGTCAGTTTCGATCATATCCATCAACATTTTCCGTCTATAGTGACCCTTTAGGCTTTTAATTACACTCACCATTGGTTGTAAAATACTGGTTGTATTAGCTGGGAAAAATGCTAACTCTATGTTTCGAAGATTAGATATGATTGGGTGAGCAGGACAATTGTCTACTAGAAGCAAGATTTTCCGTGATTTTAATTCAGCATCCCAGTTTCTCACTTCCTCTTCAAAAATCTGCGATGTCATCCAAGCTGACTTGTCTGCTTTGTACGTAACTGGCAACTGTTTTATGTTCTTGAAACACCGAGGGTTTTTCGATTTGCCTATAACTAAGAGCTTTCTTTTTTCTGTGCCACTCATATTGGCAGCCACTAGAACTGTAATCCGCTCTTTAGACAGTTTTCCTCCAACACATTTTTCCCCTTTGAATTTTAAAGTTTTGTCGGGAGTCATCTTGAAAAAAAGGCCAGTTTCATCTGCATTAAAAATGTCTTCTGGTGAGTACTTCATCTTTGATTTAGGCCACACTGTACTAATCCAATTGTTAGTCACACTCATATCGACATCCCGCGCCTCTCCGTTCATTTTACCGTACGTAATTTGGTGCCGGTGCTTAAATTTTCCGAGCCAACCTTCAGATGCTTTAAAGTCAATTATGCCAAGTTGATTGGCAAACTTTTCAGCCTTAGCTTTTATAATTGGCCCCGAGATGGGTACATTATTCCGGCGCTGATTGTTAAACCACGACAACATTGCCTGATCTAAGTCTTCGAATTTTGGCTTTCTTAATTTTTTAGAAGAGTTTCCTTCCAGCGCCGCCTGTAGAATTGTTTTTTGGTTTTTCCAAATGGTAGCAACAGTGGATTGACTTAGTTCAAAACGCTTTCCAACGTCACTTTTCTTTTCTCCCTTTTCAATCGCACGTATCACACAAACTTTTTCGTCAACACTAATCGCTTTCCGTTTACTGGCCATGTTAACAGTTTCAAAGTAGGTTTACGACTGATACGATAGCACAGGTACCCAGTATGCTTGGTCGAAGACCATCACTTCCGAGAAAACAATGCGTCATTCATACTGCACGTGTTCAAGCCAATTAAGGATAACAAAAGCTAGACCGACCTCGGATGTTTCGGAGCTTCAGTCTTTTGTTACCTGATAACATAACATAAACAATAATACCGATAATAAATATTTACTGTCTAAAAATATGAACACATTTCTTCGTAATAGAGAATGGCGTATCGCTATAAAGAGTGTTTCAATATGTGGGTTTTAACGCAAACCAACCAAGTTGGGCTCACTCACGGAGTAAATACAAAGAGGAGACGGCCTAAGCAACTGTGCACTGTGATTCTCAACTAGGTCCTGACGTCATCATGTGGGCGTGGCCTTAGTCAGTGTGCTGTTGGCATTCGTCCTGTGCACAACTTTCTAAACATTCCCATTTTACAGCATTGTTCGCGCTACACGAAAACAAGAACGAAGTGTTGTGTTTTGTCTTGTAAAAATTACTCGGATAGACGTTCCGATGCTATGGATGGCACCACATTTCATTTGTAATTAATTTTATGCGTAATTTATTAAAATAGTTCTAGAAAAAGCCCCTAGCGTCGGCGTTTCCAAACATAATTCTACCCGACACTAGATGGCGACACTTGGTGTCATGGAAAATAAAAATATTCTATATACATTTAAAGTACTTAAAGCCCACCTAATTTATTTAGTTTTTTTTTTTAAAATGATGTACGTTTTAGATTTCCATCCGAAGATAATCTATTTTAAATTTTAAATGATGTATGTTTTAGATTTCCATCCGAAGATAATCTGACAGGAATGGATTACAAAAATTAATAGACAAGACTGGTCTCCGACTAAATATACGAAAATTCTGAGTACAACCCTGTTGCATCCTGCACTTAGTGACATCTAGTGTGAGATAGTTACGTAGCTACAAAACAAAATCGACAGAACGAGCGAATAGTTTTGCTTTTGACCGGTAGATGGAAAATAAAGAAGTGGGCGGGATCTAACACCCCCTCACCCCGTAAAGTGTCACGCGTTGTTTCCTAAGGAAATCTAATTAGAACATCTCCTCTTTGTATTTACTCCGTGGGCTCACTTCAACGTTACAGGGGAGTTTATTGTTATAAAGGATAACGTTATAAAGAGTTTACACCGTATTTTTAGTTGTACGGTCGTCTGCAAGTAAATAACAAGAGCGTGTCGGACTTGCGCACCGAGGGTTCCGTACAAGTACAATTATATGTTTTTAAATTTACACCGGCGAGGCCTATATTTTTAATTTTATGCTAGGTAACATTTAGTACCTATTCTGTGACCACACTCCGAAACTGCAATTGTAAGACTTGTAAGACAAGTAAGACACACGTCATACGCAACGTACGTGTAGTACATACCTAACTATTTAATAATCAGTGAAGTAACCACTACGCATGGCCACGATACGAATGAAATATTTACCTATTTGTTCGTTCATTTACACAACTAGCGTAATAGGTAACTACTTACTATGCTTCTACACTATGAACAAACCTGCGCTGGCGCCATTTTGTGACGTCATGAACGCTTTTCTAACACTTGCACGAATTTAAACAATAATCATATGAAAATAACATTAACAAGATAATAAAGGTAATAAACATTATTGAAAATTAATTTGCACAAAGTCGATTTTTGCTAAATGTAATTTTCAAATGACAGTTGTCAAATGGAGGTCATTGACCTTTCTATTCTTATCATATCACAGACGCATAGTAGAAGTACATAATTACGTACTTACCAATAAAATTCAAAACACGAAACATGTAAGTTTAAAACAATTTACGTAAGTATTTAAAAGACGATAGTAAAACAAATTAGTTAATACTCACATTTCTGTATCAGCAGCTAAACTGAAAAAAGATAAGTTTTTATCTCTTCTCTTGCTGGATCTACATCCATCAACTGCACATAATGCACCAGAACTAGCCATATCATAAGAAGTAAAAACTAAGTAGGTCGACCGAAATATATGCGTACGTACGCGCCCGGCGGCTGTCGGGAACCCACTGAGAATAGGGCCGCGCGCGGCCCGGTGCGCGGCGGCCGGTAAGTAGTTAGCGCGCGTAAGTACGGTAAGTAGTTAGTAAGTATATGTGGTACAATGAAGGGTTGCGTAGTTAGAATGAATTTATCCCAATAACAAACTTAACATTGTAATTGAAAAACATGTTCTCCCATATTATATTCCAACTGAAAATGTAAGTTTGTACGCACAACATTGAGAGATTTACCATGTTGTTTTAAGACCACAGACTTCTTATAGGTTTTCCTGTAATCTATCTGTATAGAACTATTTTCTGTATTTTTTTCAAAATCGGAGATAAGGGAGGGAATGGTCAATTTTCGTCTATTTTCTTAAATAACTTTAATACAAATCTATCTATCTATAAGAACTATTTTCTGTATTTTTTTTTTAATTTTAGGCTCGGTAGTTTCGGAGATAAGGGCGGGAATGGTCAATTTTCGTCTATTGTCTTAAATAACTTTAATACAATTTATTCTAAACTTCGGACATGGAAATCAATTGAAAAAAAATCTAGGATTAGTTTATCAATTCAATCTATTTCGCTTGGATATTTTTTTCATTCAACTTGCTTATAATTTTCAAATAAGCCATGGATCATCGCTACGAAAGCGTGCTTCGCGGGCTCAGGAGATTGCACACCGTCAAGTCAACTTCATGGAAACCATATATTCTGTTATGTTGTAAAATATATATATATATTTTTTTAATATTGAAAAATAAATTCGCTTTAAGACTCGTAACATCAACGACAAGTGTACAATTTCTATCCATATCACTCATATATTGTACTTTGGTTTTAAGAACATGCATGAGATGGCTTTGAATTTTTGTACGGCATATACATTTTCGTTAGTGTTTGTTTATTTGGTAAACATAGTGTTTTTAACAGGCCATATTATGCCTGTGGATTTACGTAGTATAAATTCAAACAGAAAATTTTGTAGTCCAAATTATACATGTTACCATGTCCCTGAGTTTTAATTTGAGTCTGTTGTTTAAAACACGCGCTAAGTCTGCGGTCAAAAATTTGTCACATACCTTAAGAAATGTGTTGGCTTCAGACTGTCTACTGTTTGTTATTTTTAGCCTGTTTCGGCATCTTAGAACTCGTTTTATTTTTCGAGGAGTATCATTTGAAAGGTGTAATGGTGTTTGTACTTGAGTATTCGTTTGAAAATCATAATCGCATTGTACATTTGCATCGGCTGTTTCAATAATTGTTTGAATTCCTTTATTCGCAAAAGTATTCGGTAATGGTAGGAGTAGTTTTGGAATTGAATTTCTTTTTAACAACTTTCGACTTGAATTTATCATAATGGAGTTAGGAGTAAAATGAGTTTCACACACACGAGCACGGAAGCAACTTGAATCTATTAAATCTTCTCTATGCATCAACCTCAACCACTCGTTTCGCCTGAAACAAGATATAACTTTATCTTTAAAAAAAATACTGATTTACATACGTATAACTGATTCTAATGATTATAACTCTGTAAATACATATTTCTTACAGTCGCGAATCATATTTTAATCAATGTACAACTTAATACTGACCAGCAAATTGCAAAAAACGTAAGAATATTTGAATTCCGCAGGCTACCTTAGCGCTTCCCCCTTAACTGTTTATAATGAAGAAGATGAGCGTATTTTTAAGCTTATAGACACTACAATTAATACCCAATATAAATTGTAAAATTATTAGAAAGAAAGAAGAAAGAAAATACATTTATTTAGCACAGACTAAGAGACACACAATACACCAGGTAGTTAGATATTAGTCGTACATCAGAATAAAAAATAAAAAATAAGATAAAAATAAAAAGTGCAAAGTCCGATGTAAGAAATTAGGAGGAAAGTGTGCCTCACGGCTGCACCAAAAAGGCTCAGGCCCTATTACAAGGCCACAAAGTCATGTTCGCTTTTACGGCGCGGGGCCAGGGGCCGGGGCACTTACCTACCTACACAACTATTTTGTTACGTTAAAACGAACCATCGAAATACAAGCAAATACCTACTTACCTCTCTGAAACAACTGGTAGCTTAAAAAACGTCAATTCACCGTTTAATGTTGAATTTAAACAACCGTCCACTGAACAGTTATAATAACTTTTTTTTTGTTGCTCCATTTTTGCACTTCACATACGCGTGTCTCAAGCGGATGGCACTCGCGCTCGCACTGGTCCCAACCGGTCCGAGCAGTGTTGCCAACAGATAAACTTGCTTTCCACCAAATTCAACTTTGAAAACTAATAAAAATCAGCCCTACTACAAAAATCGCTAAAATGTCCACTAAACAAATTTTTGGTTTTTAGGAAAGAAAACAGTAATTAAAGTAGTTATATTAGTAAAAAATGTTCTTTATTATAACGTAATAAAATATTTAAGCGCTGTAAATCAACATACTTACAATATTATTAATAAATGAACAAGTCAAGATGAGCAACATAAAAATTATTCAATAAGAACAACTATAAAAAAAAATGTAACAAGTATTTTTAAATTCGTCTTCTTCAGACGAATTTTTGTCTGCACCATCGTCGGTTTCACATTAATTATATGATTCTTTGGTACCGATTTGTTTTATAACTTTTATTGGCATTTACTTACACAGTAAAAGTAAATACTCCTGAAAATTAAATGAAGTAAAAATAATATAATTTCGTAATGTTTTATTTAGTAGCTGAGTGATAGCATTTTCAGTAATTGAAACTGATTTCTCTAAACCACTAGAAAAACAACCAGCCACTAAAAGCAATATTTCGCCACTAAAAGGGGGGTCAAAACTACCAGTTTTAGTGGGAAATCCACTAAATTGGTAACACTGTCCGAGGTATCATGGCCGTGTGCGGTGTCTATGTGTGCGTTGGTCGAGCGCACTTTGTATGTAAATTGAGTTCTATTGCTCTCTGTATTTTGTGTCATTTATTTCTGATGTTACTGGTATTCCATGTTTACTTAATGTTCTTGGACTGAGGACTGATTTTTCCAACACCAGATAACTTTATCGGAGGAATAATTTTGAATTTTTGACAGTTCATTCATACAAAAACTGTCAGACGTCAATTTTAATCCACGAACAAAAATTATTGGTCTATTGAAAAATCAGCCCTTAGGAGACATTATAGCACTCTGAAGTAACCAGTAAGCTTGAGGACTATTGTAATACAAATTCAAGCAAAACATTTTGTAATGTTAGTCGTATATTGCCGGTATAATTAAATTTTAAGGCCAGGATCTTCGAGCGTAGTAGGCATTTAGCGTTACCTCCGTCCTCGCGTGGCAAATGCCGCGAACGCGCAGTTCGAATGAACTCGCTGACCCCTGTCACGGTTATTTTTATAAGTAATAGTATTGTGAATCGGCCCTATTCTTGAAATATAGTGCTGCTCGTCTACAGTATTTTAATTTCATCATACTACTTTAGTTTCTTTCTAGTTTTGTGATTGTAAATAATATTATATTTTTAACCGACTTCAAAAAAGGCGGAGGTTCTCAATTCAGATATTTCTATTTTTTTTTAATGTATGTTAGGGCATAACTCCATCGTAAATAGACAGATTTGCAATTATTTTTTTGAAGTGAAAACTTCTTTAGCATCGTTGTGATTTGAAAATTTTATGAAACGAAAAAGCAACAGTAAAAAGAGACATGAGATTTAACGTGGGAGAAAATGAGATAGGAAGCATTATACAGTGTTTTTGTTTTTTATTATTACAAATGACATCACATTTAATCCTATGCTACTAGATGGCGATGTCGATGGTGATGGTGATGGCGATGGCGATGGTGATGGCGATGGCGATGATGATGATGGCGATGGTGATGGTGATGGCGATGGTGATGGCGATGGCGATGTTGATGGTGTTAGCGATGGCGATGGCGATGGTGATGGTGATGGCGATGGTGATGGCGATGGCGTTGGTGATGGTGATGGCGATGATGATGATGGTGATGCGATGGTGATGGCGATGGTGATGGTGATGGCGATGGTGATGGCGATGGCGATGGCGATGGCCATGGCGATGGTGATGGCGATGGCGATGGCGATGGCGATGGTGATGGCGATGGCCATGGCGATGGTGATGGCGATGGTGATGGTGATGGTGAAGGATGGATGGATGGATGGATGGATGGATGTTCTTTAGCATCATTGTGATTTGAAAGTTTATGAAACGAAAAAGCGACAGTAAAAAGAGACATGTAAATTCATAAGATTTAACGTGGGAGAAAATGAGATAGGAAGCATTATACAGTGTTTTTGAAGGTTTCACGTGTGAATTGCACACCTGCTGTTTTTTTATTTTTGTAAAGATCTGATGATGACTTTCGGAGATAAACAAACTCTTCAATAAATGCCAGCAAATCAACCGCGATTGCTGCTATAGCATAATTATGTAATCGCAATCACACAACATAACATCACGCCTGTACCGTTCAAAGGGCAAGGCAGATGTGTTCAATAGCTTTGTTACTGATATTCACATAGCAAGTAGTGATATATGAATTTGTTTGGGGTAGGTAAGTACAACTAAAAAGTGAAAATTAAAAACTTTTTTACAAAAAAAAAACCGACTTCAAAAAAAAAACCACTACAAAGTGAAAAATAACTTTAGTTTCGAAAGTCGGTGTCAAAAAATGAAAATATATTCTCCACGTTGTAGTGTTTTTTTTTTGAGTTGGTTGTTTTTTTTGTAAAACAGTTTTTTTGGTTGCTTGAATTCGTCAAAAAGTTTTTTTAATTAAATCTACTAATCAAAAACACCACAATACGTATTTTTATTGAACTCTTCCTATTTCATTCACAACGAATTTCATATTTTTAAATAAAAAAACAGCATGTGTGCAATTCACACGTGGTAGAATTGAAACCTTCAAAAACACTGTATAATGCTTCCTATCTCATTTTCTCCCACGTTAAATCTTATGAATTTACATGTCTCTTTTTACTGTCGCTTTTTCGTTTCATAAACTTTCAAATCACAACGATGCTAAAGAACATCCATCCATCCATCCATCCATCCATCCTTCACCATCACCATCGCCATCGCCATCACCATCGCCATCACCATAGCCATCTCCATCGCCATCACCATCATCATCATCATCGCCATCGCCATCGCCATCACCATCGCCATAACCATCGCCATCGCCATCGCCATCACCATCGCCATCACCATCATCATCATCATCGCCATCGCCATCGCCATCGCCATCACCATCGCCATTACCATCGCCATAACCATCGCCATCGCCATCACCATCATCATCATGGCCATCGCCATCACCATCGCTATCACCATCACCATCGCCACCACCATCGCCATCACCATCACCATCGCCATCACCATCACCATCGCCATCACCATCATCATCATCGCCATCGCCATCACCATCGCCATCACCATCACCATCGCGATCACCATCGCCATCGCCATCGCCAACACCATCACCATCAACATCATCATCACAAATTAGTAGCATAGGATTAAATGTGATGTCATTTGTAATAATAAAAAACAAAAACACTGTATAATGTTTCCTATCTCATTTTCTCCCACGTTAAATCTTATGTCTCTTTTTACTGTAGCTTTTTCGATTCATAAAATTTTCAAATCACAATAATGCTAAAGAAGTTTTCACTTCAAAAAAATATAATATTTTACCTATACAATCACAAAACTAGAAACACAAACTCAAAAAAACTCAAATTTTGCAATTGAATATAAACCTTATTCCGTTGTGGTAAAGTTGAAAATCTATTACAGATATTACGATAATTGTAAATTTATGGTACCGACCTGCTACTGCTAGTACTGTGACGAAAGCAAGAGAACCTATACAACTACAATATTATTCTGTCGCGTCGTCTTATAAGTGGGTAGTTATAAATACGTAGAAAAATAATAATCAAACTTACCTTATTTTTTTTTAAGCTTTGCAGTTCAATGCTGAACATTTTTTTTCTTTCTTCTGTTTTTATTCCCCATAATTTAATCTTAATTATCACTATATATTACAACTACATTATAACAAACTAATATTTAGTTTAATTATTAATACTAGAACCTAAACAATATTTACAGACTGATTTTTGAAACTAATACACAAACACGGAAATTAACAATAATATAACGTATATTTCGATCGATTAGCGGGAACGCGGCGAGCCAGCAAAAGCGACACAGGTCCTACCTCGGTAACGCCCGGCGGGCTACTGAAGTGAAGCGCGCAGGCCGCCTTTTTAGATTATATCTTGTTAAGAAAATAAAAATTAGTTTTGAGAAAAATTAACCGTAGAATGTTCTACTATACATCATTGCCTATTTTTTGATATATTTTTTGCGAGTAAAAGTTAAGTCTACTTCAAATACGACTTGAAAAACGATTAAAAACTTCGCTGTTTTCGATTTGTTTGCGATTTTTTATGATCGAGTGAAGTTGTAAATATCGTGTTTTGAACCGTAGAATAATCAAGAATGTTAGTTAAACTATGCCATATATTTTTTTCAGATTAAAACAAAGTATATTTGATTGTTTAATGTTGAATCAAAAATAGGTCAATTCCGAGATTTCCGAGAGTCCTGGCCTTAAGTGAGTCTGTACCTTTACTAACACAGCAGATCTTTTGTCAGAAATCTATCACACAATTTATAGAAACTATCTCTTTTATATTTTCCCGTTTTATTGTCAATTTTGTATGATTGATTTAGTTTTCTACATGCTAAAAGATCGTTTCTTATAGTTTTCTTTTCCATGGTGTGTCTCATAAATATATGAGAGAAGGAGATATGCCCGCCCGGTAGTAAGTGAAAATGTATCAGAAGTTCAGAAGCCAATGTCACTAGCACAGAACAGAAAAAACAGTAGAAGCCGCATAGCGTTTCATCAGTATCAGAACCAGCGTACCCAAACTCACACAAATACGGGTTAATTGTATTTCGGAACACTAAGAAATCCTTGGTGTGATTGGTAGTGTAATATTTAATGAAAGTACGAAGTACGTCAGACTACGCTTATTTGAAAATAAACCACATTTAAATGACAATAGAGTTGTTTATTGTCTACTGTTCTATGTATTTATTACCTTTTTCGTTTAAACCGCACACGAAAAGTTTAATGAGCAAGTTACGCTACCCGCCGCTAGATGTCATTATACTAAATGCATTCAATTTAAAGCTGTATTTCGTTAGTATAAAGATTGATATTTACGTAACGAGGTCATTACCATTCGTCCTCCACTAGGGATGTACCACTGTCATTGACTTATTTATCGATATTTCGTTTTATTTTCAAACAAAATACAGTCAACATAAATATTATTATTTAAAAACGATCAAAGCTTATAAATTATAAAAGTGAGAATTAAGTAATACAAATAAAACTAAAAAAAATGGTTTGATTAATTACACAAGTAAAAACAGCTACAGACCAAAAATACACAGATTTTATTGGCCTTGAAATAATACATACTTGTTAAGAAGTTGCCTTTTTGTTAGTTTTATATTAATTTTAAGTAGATGGTGTATCCGCACATTAATGTAGCGTTCTGTAATGGCTTTTATCAAGTCAGTTAGATGGTTAATAATGTGGATAATGTGGATCTACCTGAGGGAGCTAGAATCTCAAAAGAATCGCGGTACAACAACATAATGTTATGAACGAATTCCATCAACAACAAACAAACAAATAATAATACAACTATGTACCTACTTGAAAATGTATAATTCTTTGTTTTGGCACAGCTGTGTCGGCTAGGTATTTTTTTCCGCTTTTAATTAAAAAATCTACTTCTACGAAGTGATCTGAGCAAATTGTACTAGTTTTTCCAGGAAACCAACTTTGCCTTCCAGTCGCTTCAATCCATTTTTCTTTCCTGTCTTGGTCCTTAGGAAATCTAAAATCACAAAATACCACGAAACCCACTTTTTATAGGTTTACTTTGTGAATTACACTTATTTGATTACCTTTTCTCGATTAGAATATTACGAACAGATTTAATATATTCATGATTTGCTTATTTCAAGTTTGGATAAGGCAGAATTAGAAAAAAAAGGATTAAACAATTCATGGAAATGTGTTCGATAACTAATACACCAAAAACAAAAACAGCAAACGGTTAAATTATTTTTCCCGGTATATCATAAAACACAGAGAACATAAAGTTTAAAATATCGATAACTCATTATCGATAACGGTAATCTCTAATTGAGTAGCTGACTGTGCCTTGTGCATAGCTGGAATCTTCGCGAACAATATGTTTGAGTTTAAAAGAAAGTAGACGTTAAATTGAACAACATTAAGTCAACTTTTACTTGTCTTGTTTAATAGAATATTGTTTTTCAAATTTTAATCGAAATAAAATCAATAAAGACTTACCGATGATATGATATCCTCCATTTGATAAATTTTTGGTTCTGCTATCGTGTTTACATTCTAAAACAGCACAATAAGGCATTCTTGTATTTTTTTTTTCAAGTTGTTTTTACCGTGACGGTTGTAACTAAACTGATGTGCGTGGTGTATGCGAGGGAGCAGACATATGCGGACCTCCGCAAAACTCGGGGTACGCAGGCCCCGCCTACTTGCGACTTCTACCGTTTTTTTCTGTTCTGTGGTCACTAGGTTGGCCACACCACCGCGCCACTACCAGGGATTGAAAACCGGTACGAATTTGGGTTCCGGTTCTTCATTTCGGTTCTTAAAAAGGTTCTTCTTTTCGGTACGGTTCCGGTTCAGGTTCCGGTTTGGTTCTGGTTCCATAGTACCGGTTCCAAATAAAGGTTCCAATATACCGGTTCCGTATCATCCAATTTAAAGGTTCTCTAAGAAAGAAGGGATAATGTTTGACGCGTGGCTAGCGTATCTTTTCTTTCAGTTACCCTTCGAATTATTGGCGAGTAGAAATCTGTACTGTACAGTGTCAGCAAATATTGACAGTAATTATTATTAGTGGTTTATATAATCTACAGTTACTGTTAATGACACGAATCGCGCGCGATACATTGCGCGACTTGCGGTGCCATTGTATCGCGCGCGATTTTATCGCGTGTCGCGCCTGTTTGAAGGAGCCTTTATGCGATATCATGCGACACTCAAGAGTTTTCACACACTTCGTTCCAAAATATTTGAATTATTTGTTCAAAACTTTCTCCAAATATCAGGGGACCTAAAAAGGCCACTTTGGCAGAATCATAAAAGGATAACATTATGAATCATAATGGACAGTTAACTGTTAAGTTAATCGTATCAAATCCCATTGGTGAAGGATTTTTCAATTTTTTTTTTGTCTGTGCTAAAATACCAATCAATCCAAACCAAATCCAATCCCAATCTCTCTGATTATACCTACGTAGTGCAGCGAAAAAAAGAAAAACACGGACTGTCTACGTCATATTATGATTCATAATGTTATCCTTTTATAATTCCGCCAAAGTGGCCTTTTTAGATAGATAAACCATTTATTTGGCGCACACAAGAAGACAGCACAACACACAACAGTACAATATTAGAAGAGAACCAAAATACCAAATAGGCCCCTTGTACGGAAGCCAGCACATCAACCTACCCGAAACTGTCAAATTTTCGCAATCAACTTTGAACCTTATGCTTTAGTGATAAAGTTCAAAATCTATTAAAGAAATCTGACAGTTTGTAGTAACTTGATGTGCTGGCGTCTGTAGGTACAAACACGAATGTATAATATAAATCAAACAATGAAACAAATATAGGGCCGCACGCGTTGTTCATGCAACGAATGATGCGAATACAAATGCAATGTACCCCTCTCCCCTCTTACAAAATCTCCTACCTTGCCGCTATTGTCCTGCGCTGAGCGGCATCGTATGAACTCGTTCGGACTCGCACTCGTACCGCTAAAGAACCGGTAAAATAAAGGTTCAAATTTAGATTCCGGTTCCGGTTCGGGTTCTAGCAACCGGAACCACTAAATACCGGTACTTTACCGGTATTTTAGGAACCTTTTCAATCCCTGGCCACTACTACACATGTAGTTCAGTAAAAGCAACAGTCGCGCACACACTTGCAATTCATAAATCAGAACGTACTACACAATCAATTATAAACCTTAACTCATCAAGCACAAGGTGCATTTACCATGCACCGTACAATTTACTCACACAAAAACATCTGTCGCTATCGTTGTGCTGTGCAAGTCATTTATTTTACATATGTATACGCTAGTGATTGACTAAATCGGAAAGATATCGATTCTCCCATTTATAATTGTACAGACGCCAGCACATCAAGCTACCCGAAACTGTCAAATTTTGCCAATCAACTTTGAACCTTATGCTTTAGCGATAAAGTTGAAAATCTATTAAAGAAATTTGACAGATTGTAGTAACTAGATGTGCTGGCGTCTGTACTAAAAAAATTTGGGTCGTGAAAATAAAATAAAAAAAAACGATGTCTAGAAAATATTATATTATAAATCAATAAAATGTAGCTAAAAATAAGAATTGAATTTGATATACATATAGCTCCTATAATTGGTAAGTAATTTTTTTAATTTGGTAAGCTGACAGTTTTTAATTATTTGATAAAAACATTCCGGCTGAAGTTACGTTACCGCAGCCAGGTCTTTTGTTTTCTAACGTGTATATTGAAATAAATGTTATCTGAATAATTAGATACAAATTTGAAATAAATGTTACAACTTGTATTGTACAACTTGTACTTGTATTTGCTATGGTTGCGAAGATATTTAAAATCCTGCTGCGGGTAACGTTTGCACGATTGCTGCATCTCGGAATTAACTAAACGATGATTATAATTTTTGTACATGACATCTGGCTAATTAGTTATAATTTGTTACGCAATAAAATAATCCACAATAATGCACCGTTTTGAAGTTATTTTAGCAAATAGAAATATGCTATATATTTTAGAGTCATTTCCTAGCTTTTTATCCTGTATGTTGCACCTGCCATGTTTTGTCTCTGCATCACACTAAGGTTAACTGGTAGAAAATGCCTATGGCATTAAGTCCGCCTTTGTACAGTATTTCTTTTATTGTGCATAAAGTTTTAATAAATACATATAATTAAATATTTCAACCAACTTCGGAGCTTCGGTTGATGTTTGTGCTTACATCTTTTTTTTGTAAATCTGGTAGATGAAGAGATGGTACTGAACTGGTTTTAAGTTTCTTGCGTTGCTTTCCCGGTAGAATATCCATAGGGTTAAAATGTTCTGCACAAACGGTATAGTTTTGTGGCGGCCTATTGATCAAATCTTCTCGAGATATTAAGCGAAGCCATTGGGAACGTCTGAAAAAGTTAACAAAATATCCTTTTTTATTATCATGTAATTCTTATTATGAAATAATTGTTTGTGGTCGAGGGACCTCCGTCAGGAACGAAGTTCCTTCTCACGTGTGATAGTAAATAAATACAGCCGACATCTTGAATTTACATTTTTGACCTCACTATTGGCTTTAGCACCCTCGAACTTTATGAAAACGACCCCAATAACGAAAAACTTTAAAAACTTCACAGCCGCCATCTTGGATTTACATTTTGACCTCACTAACGGTTTTGGCAGCCTCTCTATCTATGTAAACGACAACCACAACAAAAAAAAATAAACATGTTAGCAGCCGCCATCTTCGTTTTACAAATAAATTCACGAATTTCTTAAATTCCATCGTTCCGATCACACGGACCATTATTTGGTATCGATAATAACAATAAATCGTTCTTACCTTTCAAGTTTAGCAGGGAGTTTAAAAAACGAAAGCTCCGGTTTTGAAGAAACAGAGTTCAAACAGCCGTATACTACACAACACGCCCGAGGCATTTTTTAAAAAAAAGAGGGACGGTCCGTGGCGCAAGCAATAAATGTATTACGCGACTACTCGTTCCAACACGGCACCCGTGACTGAGACTGAGGGCACCGCGACTATCGCTTAGTCACCAGGGGTATCGCAGATGCGCGCGTCTGTGTGAGTGTACCGTTTCTAACGTTTGTACGTAGTTTCTGTACTGTTCTTATCTTTATACTGTGGCTAACGTGACCATACTTCCCACTTTGGGCGGGACAGTCCCGTTTTCAGGCTCTCTGTCCCGTTGTCCCCAACCAGGGCAAAACTGTCCCGCTTATACAAAGGGACCAAACAACATTCAATTCAATTAATTTATTTCATGAACAATTTACATTGTATCTGAATATCAAATATAAGACAGCACAAAACATAAAACATAAGTATCTACCTAGTCGATAAATTTTATAAGCTCCATTCCGACTTAAAAACTAGTCCCGACATTTTAAAACTAATTTTTTCCATTTCTTTTTGAAGTCGATTTATTTTTTTTAAATTACTTTTTTATTTCGTAATTTTTAGTTTTAAGTAAAAATTGGAAAAATATTTGTAATAAGTAGGTAATAGTTTTGTTGTAAATGTTGCACTAGAATTTAACCAAGGTTTTGAGATGTTTTCCCTTTGCCACTACACCCGTAGCTCGTATCAATAAGCCAGGCCGTCACACTTAGGTACACGTATTAGTCAATATCTTGAAAATTACTGAATCGATTTTTATGAAATTTGCACTGTTCCACATCAACATTTTGTGTATTTGTTTGGTAGCCCTAATAGATTGTCATATGTGAATATAATGCCGTTCCAATAATAATATTACATACATACGTGTCGAATTGATAATCTCCTTTTTTTGAAGTCGGTGATAACGACACACATACCTTCTCCGTCTTATCTATAGAAGAATCTTTAGTTTGTGTAGTTTGGTCACATGTCTTAACTTCCTGTGCAAATCTTGTAGGGATTGCATCTGACTTTAGTTTGGGTTTGAAGATGGTTAAAGATTTATCAAAATGTTTAGAGCAGACCACGTAACTCGTTGGTTTTAAATCTGGTTTGTCAAGGTCAGGTCTGTTTATGATTTCCAACCATTGCTTGCGTCTGAAATATAAAAACAAAGTAGGTAATTTATTTTAGTGGATAAAAGTATATACTACCTCTATTTATTTTATACAGGATGTGGCAAAACTATTTAGTGTTCAGGATAGCTATCTTTTCCCGTGCAGTGAGCTACTTTTGTTCTTTGGAAACTCCGGTTTTATTTTCGAGAAAATTAGAAAATTTCGTTTCTCAAAAAAATAACTTGGTATTAATCGCTGGTAAAAATCAAAAGATGTTGTTTAAATTTACTCCAAAATAAAACTAAGTAGTAGCCAAGTATAAATACTTGGCTACTTTTTCTCGTGCAGTGAGCAACTTTTGTTCCTTGGAAACATCGGTTTTATTTTACAGTAAATTTAAACAACATTTTTGGATTTTTACCAGCGATTAAAAAATATACTATTGAGGGTAAGCCCTAAAGAGTCATTTTTATTTTGCCACTCCCTGTTACCTACCTACTTTCCTATATTTACATATAATTTCATTATAATGTATATATGTATTAACTCAGGTCAGGTAAGTGCACCTAATTTTTGTAATTTTTTTTTTTGCATCCCTTACCATTTTGCAAGGAACTTTGTATGATGTCTAACCCTTACATAATTTGGCTTTTTACATGGGGTAAACGATCCTCAGTAACTTATAAATAATAATAATATTTCACATTTTGCATTTATTAAAAAGTTCGTAGTACAAAAACACCAAAGATTCTGGTTTGTTTACATTTTCACTATACAAATTCTTAATTATCTCCTAAACGCGTGGACCGATTTACATGATTCAAACGGATAAAATGGTTTTAGACCTAGACCTTTCATTTGACACCAAAATCGTTGAAATATCTCAACAAACAAAAAATCACGTTTTCAAGTTGCTCTCGTAATTATATAAAAACGCGTACCTACCTAACAATTCTTTTAAAAAGTATCTTAACAAACATTAAGCGTTAAAACTAGGGTTCTATAAGACTGTACCTATTTGTTATTGTTACCTATCCAACTGGTAGATGGGGTTTCGTTGCCGACATAAAGGCGCCTACAAACGGCGCGAAACGTTTCATTTATTTTTAAATGATTTTGAACTTACCTTGCCTCATCTGCAGGTAATGTAAAAAATGACACTCTCTCGTCTCCTTTTTTCGACACACATCCGTCAAATGAGCAATGCTTTAAACCAGCCATTATTGTTGTTCACTATTGGAAACTTATTTAAAGTACTACGCATGCGCGAGCTCTGCGCGCGAGCGGTGACAACTCTCGGCTATATAAATGTACTCTGTGGTGACAACCGACTGGCGGAGTGGCCACGGCGCGGCGCCACGCGAAAATGTAAGCATTAATTATCGCTGTAGGTACGGCCAAGGTGAAGGAGGTATGCATGGTCGCGGCCTCGCGGGCAGAAATAAAGAATATGCCATGACTTAACAGAGCCCAAACTTGACCTCAGAAATACGCAACAAGTTTGGCCTTTTAGCTATTATGAAATATAAACTACATGGGGGGGGGGGCGTAACGTATTGCCAAAACAATATAATTATTTATTATTAAATGATAAATAAAAAGTTACTTACATAAATTAAACTCTAATAGTTATAGATATGTACTGTAAAATTGTGATAATAATGTAGTATAATTTAATGTCTTTGGATAATAACAATATTACAAATTGAAGCAAATATACTTAGGTAAGTATTTATTTATTATTATAAAAAGTTTGTTTTATATTTTATTTTATTTATTATGGGACAATAAACAGCTACAATATCAAATGTTTACAAATATCAATAATATAGGGTCTTAAGGGGGAAGCGTTAAGGTAGCCCGCGAAATTCAAATTTTCTTACAATTTTTGCAATTTGCAGCTATGAAGTTGCAATTTTATAAGATTCCACCATACGACGAACAGGGCACATAAAATATAAATAAAATAAAAAATTATCTTAATGATAACAGCCGCACAGGTCGACCGATCGGGTTAATATATTTTATTATGTATATACAATATTTAGCGTCCAGCCATGGTTCATGCTTCATTTGTTATTATTTGTTAGTCACCATGTTCCAGCAAGTGTCCGTGCCACTGAATTGCTCCCTTGTAGTATGGGCTTCTCGCCGCAAGTTTTCGTTGTTGCGGATTTCTGAGGCATCCTAATCGAGAACCATGAGAACCCATAGATTCTCGATTGGGTTTAAGTCGGGGCTCTATGCAGGTCATGGCAGGCAGATGACGTCATCCTGTGCCGCGAACCACTCCTGCTCCACTCTGCAGGTGCGCACGCGGCAGTTGTCTTTGCACAAGCAAACAATGCCCTCTGGGCCTCTGATGTGTAGGCGCACAGTGGGGATCTTCACGTCGCGTAAAATTTCAACGTACAGACGCCAGCACATCAAGCTAACCAAAACTGTCAAATTTTCCCAATCAACTTTGAACCTTATGCCATAGCGATAAAGTTGAAAATCTATTAAAGAAATTTGACAGATTGTAGTAGCTTGATGTGCTGGCGTCTGTACCTACTGATCCCCAGTCATGCGCCCGCTAACCTCCACCAGTTTACCCGATCCCATTGAGCTCATCCATCCCCAAAAATTGAGAGATATTCTTCCACTTGCCCGATTTCGCAAAGTATTCCTATTCACCTCAACATAGCGCTCATTGCCACTGCTCCATAATATTTTTCTTCTGTCTATATCCGACCAGAAGCTTTTTCATCCACAAAAATTTCAATGATGATAGTTTACCCAGACAAAATTATAATACTCTAGGCAAAAACTTCTTACGGTTGCCTCCTTATGCGCCTGGGTCATTAGAATCTTCTTGGCAGAACGGCAGCATATCTTTCCTGCGTCCTTTAGGCGCCTCCTGACTGTGTCCTTTGAAATCTAAAATAAAGAAAATTTTGTCGATTTCAATACTTACACATGTATAAGATTATTTATTATGACAAATTGTATGATCCATCTAAAAGAACATGGGACGGTTAAAAATTATTATTCAAAAATTTTTTATAAAAAAAAAAACAATCGACTTCAAAAGAAAAACACTACAAAGTGAAAAATAACTTTAATTTCGGAAGTCGGTGTCGTTGGTTCTGTATTTTCATTTATTGACGCCGACTTTCGAAATTAAAGATTTTTAAAACCACGCTTTAATTAATCATAATTATTTCGATCGTAATTTTTCAAATAACTAAACAGATAACATGACGTAGGTAATGAAAAAAATGTAGTCAGCTCCTGGTCTAAAAATAATTTAAAAAAACTTTGTATTAAAGATTCCTGATGCTTGCTGGGGAAAATTGTTTTGTCTATAGTATTGTCTATGCATTTTTGACGATTTAATAAACTATAAGTGACAGCCCTACGTGTTTAGGCTATTATCGTTCGCTCGGGCAGGCCTCCGTCACTCCATGTACTTGCGCGCTATAATTACCTACCGCCCGGCCGAGCGGTCTCGGGCCGTTTGCGGACCATATTCAGTGCGGTTTTCGCAAGCGAAGCGCACGCATCATTCCATTTGTTTGTACGGGTACATACAATGCCGTCTGGTGCCTTATGTGCAGTAGATGGGTACAAATCAAGTAAAAGAAGGGATAAACACCTAATATTTTTCCATTTACCTGTCAATGAAGAAAGTTAAGTGATAAACTATTACCATTTTTTATCGTTTCAAAATTATTACAGTCAGCACCAATTTATTAAAAACATATTTTACCTTTATACGATACAATTTTAAACTACCGAACATATTCACAGTTCTCAATAAAATAGACACAAATAGTTATGTTAATTTAATTTTATCGAAGAGGCAGCCCTGCGATTGCTGTGGGATCGCGCGGTGCGAAGCAATCACAACTGTACGCTTGAGCATTTAGGCACATTTTAGCATGCAGCGGTTGCTGACGCGACGGAGTAGGCTATTATAGCAATAGGTATTGGAAATTTTCTACTGAGTGAAGTATCTGTTACGTAGTAACTATTTAGTAATCTGTGGCTCGGGGCTCGAGTTGGCTTTCTTATTTGTTTTTTCTATGGTACCTATAATATGGCCGCGCGGCGCGCATAAAACCGGTTTGAGTGAGCGCCGAGACACGGCCGAGCGCCGTTCCAAGTTCCAACTAAAGTCTATTCAAAGTTTCAAACTTATGTTTCAAATTTATATTATTTCAAGTTAAACAAATATCAACTTTATTTTGGTGATTAAGTTGATTTCAGAGCGACTAGCACTATTGAAAAAAAAGTTACTTATAAAAATGTTTCAAGTTGTAGCGTAATAACTGAACTTTATGGTGTAGGATTTAAATTTAAAGTTATTTTTCCATAAACTCATAGGTACTTATTTGTTTACATTTTGGCAAATAAATCGCGAATGCTGATACATGTCTATTAAATAGTAGGTATTATTTAAATAAATTTTGTTACCTTTTCACGTTTTAAGGCTCATACAAACAGACGCGACACGCGATATAATCACGCGCGACACAAAGGCGTCGCTCGTTGTGTGGCTTGCGGTGCCTTTGTGTCGCGTGTCGTGTCGCGCCTGTTTGAAGGAGCTTTTAAGAAAACCATGTTTTATGTAAGTGATGAATAAGCTAAGTTGAAAAGTGTGATTACGAGCTAGCTACACATGGACTCACGCTGTACGAAGTAGAGGTCACACGTGTGCTCAAAAATGGATCGGCATCGTGTGCAGCGACTATAGCCGCATCGTCTGCCGCCGTAGTGGCTCTCGTGTAGACTTGGCGGTGGTGGGCTTTTACGCTTCCGCTCTCTTCCCACCGCCGAACCCAGAAGTGTACAGTTTTTTTCTGGAACGAAACAAATATCTAGGTATAGTTTATTTGCCCATTATTACTCAATTACTATTATACTATAATTCCCTTCAATAATTGCTAACTTAATAATTCTCAATAATTATTAGATTATTTATTTACACACAAACATCGCTACCATTAAAGGGTTAGGTACATCCAATGCGATATCATGGTACAGACGCCAGCACATCAAGCTACTACAATCTGTCAAATTTCTTTAATAGATTTTTAACTTTATCGCTAATGCATAAGGTTCAAAGTTGATTGGGAAAATTTGACAGTTTGGGGTAGGTTGATGTGCTGGCGTCTGTACAATACCCGGCGATAAATATTGCACATCGACCTATTACCTTTTTTGTATTTCATACAAAGAATAAAAATAATTATCAAAAGAAGCAAATCGTAATTGTTTTAACAGCTCCTAATAGATACCGGACTGTTTGTATTTCGTGCGACAAAGATAACGCTCTACGAAGCCGAAATTAGGCGATTGTCTCTTTCTAAAGGTCGATGTGCAATATTTATTGCCGGGTACTGTAATAACTATGTAAATTCTAACAGAACTGGGCCCGCGGGTTCAAAGGGTAAAAACAGGACTCTATTACTAAGACTGCACTGTCCGTCTGTCACCAGGCATCTTATGAACCGTGATAGCTAGACAGTTGAAATTTTCACACATGGTGTATTTATGTTGCCTCTATAACAACACATTCTACAAACACAATAAAATAAGTATTTAAGCTCCCATACAACAAACGCGTTTTTTTCGGCGTTTTTGCCTTGTGGTACGGAACCCTTCGTGTGCAAGTCCGACTCGCACTTGGCCAGTTTTTCAATCATTGCTGATAACTTTAATCGAGGAATCATTTTTGAAATGTTGACAGTTATTTCATACAAAAACTGTCAAACGTCAATTTTATTCCTCGAATAAAAGTTATCTGGTGTTGGAAAAATCAGCCCGAATCAAAAATAATAAAAAATAGTTCATCGAGTTCTGTTTACATTAGGTAATTACCTATAATTAACTCTGAATTTAACCTTTCACAGTTACTTTTTATTTTAGTGACGGTTGGAACAGCGTGCAACCTTGAAAACTTACAATATTGGGAGCTTATTATAAAAGAACACAAAGAAGAGAAGTCAATGCCTACCAACCTATCCCTTCTGTTAACTTAATTCGAAAATTCTATAGAATAACACCATTGACACATTTCTTCAATATTAGCCTTTTTTATTATAATTAAAAAATTATAATTACAAAAAAATATTACTCACCGTTACGCCAGTCTGCCGACAAATATCCGTCACCCGGCATCCTTTCAATCGAAGCGCTACGATGCGCTCTCTTTCGATTTGCGTCAATTGAGGCGGCATTATATTATATTTATACATAATATTAATAAAAACAATAATGAACACGAATTAACCTATAATTAACACGCACACGGTACGACTCCATTCAACAGACGCAACGTAATGGATAAACGAACGACGTGACGAGTGCAGTGCAATTTGTAGTCTGTGGATGAGTGACTTTCGTTCAATTTCGTGAAGGGTCGGGAAAACTCGGGAGTGGACGCGCAAAGGCGCGTGGGTGTGGCTTATTCCTAGTCCTAGTGACATGATTTGGCTCACAAATATTAATATGTGCAACCATTGGGCAATTTTAAAAACGTTGAAAACTCCACCAATCATGACAAGGATACTTTCTGTCGAACAATCCATGGCGCGTCGTAGTTATAGATATATAAGGTTTACGTTGACGTGCTGCCGTGTGTACAGAACACACGCCAGCACATCAAGCTACCCGAAATTGTTAAATTTTCCCAATCAACTTTGAACCTTATGCTTAAGCGATAAAGTTGAAAATCTACTAAAGGCATTTGACAGATTGTGGTAGCTTGATGTGCTGGCGCCTGTACAACAAAGCTAGCGCCACGTCTCGCGTCTACGAGAATTCTTTCGCGAGACGGACTGAGCTAACCCCAGCAAGCGGGACAAGGATAACACTATCGTAGGTACGCAACATAACTGCTTCTCGCTCGCACGAGTCACGTCAGTTCAAGTTCATGGCGTGCCGCGTGTGACGAGGACGACGGTCGGTATTGCGCGCTGTGACCTTGCAATGTGGTATTTTTTAAACAAAATTAAATTTATTCTTTCGTTTATTGATTTTAGACGTTACGAGATTATCTATAGTTTAAAGTTGTTCCAGGCGCGGTCAAGGGCGTCACATAGGTTATGAACCCCAATCATTCAAGATGCCGAGAGCCTGTATGATTTACTAATCAATTTAAACTTAATACTTAAGACCTACAAATTGCAAAAAACGTACGAAAATTTGAGTTTCGCGGGCTACCCTGGCGCTTCCTCCTTCAGCCATGGGCGTATACAAAGAACATTACGAATTATAGTAAGTATTCTATTTTAAGAATTAGGAAATACAAGAACCCTAGGTACAAAAAAGCCTGAGCGAAGCAAATTCGGGAATTCGGGCATCAAGCTACCCAAAACTCAGACATACAGACCCAATTTCGCATGTATAATATTAGTATGGATTGGATGACTATTTCATGAAACCATGACATTTGAACTCAAGGATTATATTGCTAACTTTAATGATTATAATTCTATAAAGTCATATTTGTTACGGTCGCGTATCAAATTTTTTTTAATTAACATATTATAACCTTACACTGACCCAGTAATTGCAAAAAAAGTAAGATTTGAATTACGTAGGCTACTCTGGGGCTTTCGCCTTAAATATTTCTCTGTCCAAAAATGACATTTATGGCTAATTCTAACTAAGAGATTTGCATTGAATGATTCTAATCATTATAATTCCGTACGGTACAGTCCTGCAAATTGCAAAACAGGCTAATTTATCGCATTCCCCTTATCAAGGTGTGACGTCAGTCGCAGTCTAGACAATCGGCCCCGCTGCCAACGTGACAGAATAAATCAATACCAGCTAGCTACCCCACTTATGTAGTGTTGTCGTATAATACCGCGTACCGAGCAGGGGTAAATTAAAATAGTCTCGACGAGGGGCGATAGATATGTTGAAGCATGAATGACGTAGACAGGGGGCGATGTTGGTAAACAAAAAAAATAAATGTGCCGATAACGGGGTAATTGCGTAACACACCTACAGTAGCCATGGCTTTCATTTTGATAGTTCAACATTCATTGCGTTATTTAGGTATGTTGTTGAGCAGACAAATTTTTCGAAGCAATGGATTAGCTACAACCTTCAAAATTATTCAGATTGTAATTGACAGTGTGTTACTGAATTAGAGTGCAGGGTATGCTAATTTACCTGCACCCTTGACGATATGGAATAACGCCGCGGACAAAATGTTGCCTCCTAATGGGCCCACATATAAGCAACATAGGTGTACTGTCAAAAAGAAAACACGAAAAGAAGAAGTTGGAAAATAACGAAATTTTTCCGCTAACTATCGATAAGCAGCCAATTAATCAAATCAAATCATTTTTATTTTAGGAATACACCCATATTATAGAATTAGCAACAGATAAAAAAAATTCAGATTATTCATTAATTACTTATAAATGCATGTATGTTATTAGTACATGTAAAGTTGTACGATATTTAATATAATAAGTACATAAAATTATCCTATTACAATTGTGCCAAAGCGCCTTTTAAGACCACGTTTGAAAATAAAGAAAGGGATCATTATTTGCGTGGCCTCTATTCATCTCTCGCTCGTATGCGACACAGTCCTTTCATCAATATTTTACCTATATCATCAGCAACCCAACAACGACCTTATTGTGACAACAATAAAGATCACGAGACGTTGACAGTCTTGTCAGTGGCAGCAACCCAACATTATTTGCACCTTATTATTATGACATTAAAAATCACTGTCTTCCTGACAGTGATGAAGATCAGAAGGATTGTAGGTACTTCACACACCTGTCCCCTGATAGCATGATAAAAAAAAACAAGTAACATTATTTTATTCCACAAAACTCATGCAGATTATAAATTACATTATTTATTAACAATTTTTTAAACTTTGTTTTATAAAGAAGAATTTTACATTTGAATATTTGTTGTTATTTTTTTTATCATGCTTACTTGTTTTTCTATTTCACCTTAAACATTGGCAGAATAGTCAACATCGGCTTTGCCTGCCGTCTAACAAAAATAGAAAAGAAAACATACTGTTGCCGCTGCAACAAGGTCACGGCGTGCGGTCAGTTTTACCATAGTTTTACATACGCCGCTTCAATTCTTCAATGACAGTTGTCAGTACGGCGCGAACTGTCAAACTAGACATGAAACGACTTACACTGGTTAGAATTTTATTTGTTCAAAATATTATTATGCAGACAAAAAGTTAACATATTTTGGTTTCAATGAACAAGGTCCATGAAAGATTACACACATGACATACCGCTTTTTCCTTCCTCCTATTTTCCAACAGCAGAGCCAGCAAAATGAGCAAATCATCGTTGTCTTCTTCCTCCATCATCAACAGTCGTATAATTTTGGTTAATTTGTCCGACATTACGTACGAAACGCTAGCACAACACAACACAACACAACCGACCGTGATAACACTTGCGACAAGACTGACAGCTGACTAGTCAAGATACCTGATACGTATTTTACTATTTACGCGACCAGGTATTTGCTTCCAAGTACGCACACCCGGTATCGACCCAAAATACTTGCAAGACTTCAAAGTATTTTATACGGCTACTCGCTGAACTACGTAGGTACTCAACCGCGTTAGTTTTTTTTTTTTTTAATTGCAATGGGCTTGCTCTTGACTCTAGTCTAGGTCAGAGATGACAGAGACAAAGTCTACGATGGAGTGAGCTCACCCAGAAGAAGCCTGTTCACTCTTACTTTGAAGAGATTCGGGTTGTATTCACTCGGAAACACAAACGCAGGTAGAGAGTTCCACTCTTTTGCTGTGCGCATTATAAAGGACATTTGAAAACGCTTAGTGCGAATTGGTTAGTTAGTTAGTTTATTACTTAGTTTTCGCAAATGCGATCATGCTCCTTACCAGTAAGAGTCTACGGAACAATTTCGTATGCAAGTATGTTTACTTTAATGGTTTGTAAGTATTTATTTGTAATCGCGATTTTGCTTCTTATTTATATGAAGTTACGGATCAATTTCCTATGCAAGTATTTTTACTTCTAACAGGGGGCTTACTCTCCAAACTAATTTTAATTCCAATGAGATGACAATATGATTCCAATGTTAATTTTACAGTCACGTGATTCGGTACTCTTGACAACAATATTGTCAACAATTACCCCACGCCAAGCCCGAACCCAATTCCACTGAGTTCTCCAAAATGGTCACCCAATCTAAAAATCATTTGGCGCTAGCATCGAACTCAAGAGTACGAAACGTCACAATTCCAATGTCGATCTATCGGAATTAAATTGAAGAGTAAGCACCCAGGGCTTTTGAATACGCGATTGTACTTTGTATTTGTATGGACTTCATATTTCAATGCAGATAGAAAATACTTGAAAGTATCTTGAGCCCTGGTTTTAGGCCCTGGTTTCTTAAGGTGGACGTACTTGGAAGCCCTGGTACTCAATTTTGCAAATACGACCCATGTCTACAGCTGACGTTTACCAGGTAAACGTCAGCTGTCAGTCTTGTCGCAAGTGTCACTCGATCAGACGTCAAACGTCAAACGTCAAGGGAAACCTTATCTGACGTCTGATCGAGTGAAACTGTCACTCATGCTGTCACTTTACAAAGTGTCAGTTGTCACTTGAATCCATAAAGCTGCGGCTATATTAGTACGGACGCCAGCACATCAAGCTACCCGAAACTGTCAAACTTTCGCAATCAATTTTGAACCTTATACTTTAGTGATAAAGTTGAAAATCTATTAAAGAAATCTGACAGATTTTAGTAACTTGATGTGCTGGCGTCTGTACATGGCAACTAACTTTGGAAAGTGTATACTTACAATCTTTGAATCAAATATTGCTCGGTGTTGCCGAGAAGTCATGCTGGGATGTCGGTTATACATAGTAGTAGTTAGTGTATTTGACTAGGATTGGGTTGTTTAATAAAATATTTTGGCGGTCGCGTACTTTTCGCGTAGCTATGTAGCTACGCAGGCATACAATGTGGAGACGACAATATTCGAAAATGAATGAAAACACTGGAAATATAAATGTATGAGTATTTCTGAAAGTCCTAACTTAAAAAAAAGAAGTTATTTTTTCAAACGAACGAAATACTTATTGGGCCAAATATATGTGTTGCCGATCAGTCGGCTAGCGATAGTGTGTGCGTGTGTCACAGGAAAGGCAACTGTCAAAATGCCGCTGACGTAGCGAGTATCCAAAAACGAGACACGGCGGGGTGTGGGGGTATACGAGGCGTGAGGTGGTTTCATTTTATTTTTGCGAAAATGACGCGTTGTTGTGTTCTTAAATACTCAGATATTGGAATCCACCTTTTTCCATAAGACCGTAAAATTAGCAGATTGTGGCTTAAAGTTATTCGTAGATATTTTTTTTTATTTTATTTATAAACGATGATTAAAGTTAAGTGACGTTTAAACGTCAAAAATGTATGGTTAAACAGTCGCTAATCACTATTTAACTTTAAGCAATGTTTATGAATAAGGATTTAGTTCAAGTTTATGCAATCGACAAAAGTCGAGGTTATAAAATTAACCTCAATTGTCAAATGAAAACATCTATAGGATGATTTAAAATAATTCGAATTTCGAGTGTAAGTATTCAAATGACCAATCGAAGCACTCTAATGAGGGTTTTCGTGAAAATTTACGACACCAGTTGGCGCCACTGTGACAAGAGGTCTCCCAATACAAAATATATGATGACGTTCATCATTCGATTCATTCATTCTAGTGTTGCCCAAATGCAAGACCAAGACAAGACCTTAGCCAGTCTTGGTCTTGGTCTTGCGTCAATACACCTGGTCTTGGTCTTGGTCTTGGTATTGCGCTCTCAGTCTTGGTCTTGGTCTTGGTCTTGCAGCAAGAGTCTCGCAAGTCTTGCGAGACTCTACTACTTAGACTAGACTACAATCAAATACCTATTAGTCTATTGCTCAGGGTGGCAGGGACATCGACGCGGAACCGCTTACCATGGATTCAGTACATGATTCTGGACCCTCCTGCGTTGAAATTTTTCGTCGGCTTTTTCTTAATTTTTTACGTTTTTTCTACAATTTTTTTTACTGTAAACTGTATAAAATCATTATTTCTATCTGACCCAATGAGATTTTTTATTAAAAAATAGTAAATTCACTTGTTTTACTTAAAACAGCAATGTAAACAAAATTCGAAAGGGCTACCTGATCAGCTGTATTGCTAAAGTTCATTTGCGAGGTCAACACTGTCTTCGCGCTCACGCTATTCGCTTTCAAATGCCGCGACAAAGGGACCGCAGCGCCAAGCGGTCTCCTCGTATTATTAACGCACTTGAAAATAAACTTTAAAATTATTACAATAAAGTGCATAAATGCTTGAACCTGACAAAAAATGCGGAAGATTGCGGGAATCCCCGCGCGGCGTCGAGTCGGCCATGAATCCCAATGAATCTAACAGACGCGTCACATGAGGCATTTTAATCATCTACATAATTGAATGACCCATTTACTACTTTTATTTTAGATTCGTTATGAGGGGATAATTATTTTTCTAAAGCTTCATCTTCATCGATTTAAGGGGGAAGCGCTAAGGTAAATCAACCATGAACCTTAATGCTTTAGAGATAAAATTGAAAACCTGTTAAAGAAATATGGCAGATTGTAGTAGCTTGATGTGCTGGCGTCTGTACCATAACATCGGCTGGCTTAAAAACTGCTACTAGTACTAGACCTACTCGACTCGCTGTTAGTTTTAAATTTTGCTGAATAAAAGAATAATATAAACTTTGAAACATAAATACCTAGGTAAATAATTTTACCAACCTACTAACGTTAGATCTGCACATTAGACTTATACAAGTATAATATAATACTCTAAGTAGATATACCTACACGGTTTTGATACTGGGGAACGTCTATCAAAATCGGGATTGAAACCAAATACCTACTATAACGCCCAAATCTCAGTTTGACTTAACTGCGAGACGCAAGAGTCTTGCAGGCTTAGTCTTGTTCTTGCTCAAGTCTTGCAGGGGTCAGTCTTGGTCTTGGTCTTGCTACAATAAGTCGGTCTTGGTCTTGGTCTTGGTCTTGCAAAAATGCAAGAACAAGACTGCAAGACCAAGACCGATTTTGGGCAACACTAATTCATTCGTTCATCATTCCGTCATGACTAAAGAAAATATAGGCTCTTTGACAGATGCCTGGACCTGACGTGCCAGTGCTGCCACCTAGCGAACGTCATTTCAGAAAACCCTCATTGTACAGACGCCAGCACATCAAGCTACTACAATCTGTCAAATTTATATAATAGATTTTCAACTTTATCGCTAAAGCATAAGGTTCAAAATTGATTAGGAAAATTTTGATAGTTTCGGGTAGCTTGATGTGCTGGCGTCTGTACGTAAGTGGCACTACAGATTGGCACCCACATGTACAGACGCCAGCACATCAAGCTACCCGAAACTGTCAAATTTTCTCAATCAACTTTGAACCTTATGCTTTAGTGATAAAGTTGAAAATCTATTAAAGAAATTTGACAGATTGTAGTAGCTTGATGTGCTGGCGTCTGTACCTACCTACGTTTTTGATCCAGAGGGGCGATTGCGTAACACACTATCAGTAGGTAGCAATGACTTCCATTTTGACAGTTCAAAAACATCCACTGCGTTATTTACAATGCGTGCCACGTAAGAAGAGACTTGACCCCGCCTCCCCCGCTCTTTCCGCCGCCCCTATGACGTCCGGTCCCGTCCCGCACTCAGACCTCATACCGCTAAAGATACCTAAAATCGTGTTCTGCGCAAGTCAAACCACGTGGTGTGTCAAGTCTCATCTATCGTGGCACGCATTGTAATTGATAGTGTTACGAAATTCGGGTGCAGTGAACACATTTTAATCAAATAATTTTGGAATAGACTACCGAACTATTCTGCAAAAAATGTCAATCTCGTGAGAACTTAGGCGAAGCGAGCTTGACGTGAGCTGTCAATACAATGACAGGTGGAGTGACAGCTCACTTCTAAGATTACACGGTGAGATTTTTACAGAATAAAGATCGGCGTATATATTGCAAGTTATAAGCTATTGACTTACCACATTTTGTGAAGATGTTCCAGGCTGGTTTTCTGGGTTGGAGTCTGCGTCGATATGGCCCGGCTCCTGAAACAAAATTTTCATTTAAACGCCAAACTCAAACAAAAAAGTCAAAGCATGAATATTTCGTTAAAGACTAATGACCAGAATACAGGTTTATTTGAAATTGCATTGGATTGGGATTTCTTTTGTAAGGCTGCCAATGTTTCTGTTGGGAAACCGGGTTCTGCATTAACCGTTGAATACCATCTGCAAATGGGGGTTTTCGTGAAAATTTACGACACCAGTTGGCACCACTTTGATCTTCATTTCGACAATTAATATATAATGACGTTCATCATTCGATTCATTCATTCGTTCATCATTCAGTCATGACTAAAGAAAATATAGGCTCTTTGACAGATGTGTGGACCTGACGTGTCAGTGCTGCCACCTAGCGAACGTCAATTCAGAAAACCCTCATTGTCCTATGATGTGGAAGTGCTTTATTGTAGCATTCTCTAACGTATTTATATGCAGCTGGTGAATAATAGAGAAAATTCAATGTGAATTTGCCTAAGGGTGCAGTGTACAGACGCCAGCACATCAAGCTACCCGAAACTGTGTTTCCCAATCAACTTTGAACCTTATGCTTTAACAATAAAGTTGAAAATCTATTAAAGAAATCTGACAGATTGTAGTAGGTTGATGTGCCTGTACAATAAAATTATGCCTGCTCGGTTTATTCTTTTTCATTAAAGATTTATATTATGTAACTCGACAACTTGTGCTTTAGCCATCAAACCAATGCATGCATGCATGCATTTAAATTGAGACCAATTTTCTCTTTTAAATTTTGTACGATTGTTTTGTAAGAAGCACATTTTTTAACAGGGAGTTTCTTTTTAGCTGCAGATTTCTTGCGTATTTTTAAGTACAATTTTTCTCGGACTATCAAAAATGGAATTTGAACTGCTTACTGATTCAGACAACGATTCTGATACTTCCTGTTCTGTTTTGGAAGCCTGTAAATATTCTAGCGTTACAGTATTAAAAACACTGCCATCCGCCTCATGTACCGCGAGTATATTGAACAAATAGTAGATTGTTTTTCAAGGGAGCAAACAACTATTTTGAAGGCGGAGTGCTCAGACCAATAAAAAAGTATAGACGGAGCCGTCGTAAACAATCGCGACGAAATCAGTGAGGACTAGTTTCGGCTATGTGTGCGTAACTCGGTGTAAGATATCGTAGATTTGCGCATGTGTGCTAGAGAATAATGTTGCAAGCGTTGTGCAGGGTCTCCCAAGTACGAAAGATATACTTTGGTGAAATTTTATTATTAGGTAGTATAGTATTGTGTTTTATTTGTCTTGGTTGTATGAAATGAAAGTTAATTTAGTTTAATGAGAGTCATTTATTTTCATAATATCAACACTTATTAATTTAACAAAACATACAAAACTTACTTATATTAGAATAACTAATGCCCCTTGTGTTGTGTCAGTTTTTTATATGTCTGGCGTTTTGAGTCACAACTTTTAAGTAAAGTTTCTTGTTTTGCAATATGGTGGAATCTTATATTAATGTATTTATTAATTACACATCTTATTAGACTAGTTTGGTGTTCTACGCCATAGGTGTTATGTTCATCTTCAAATTTTGAATAAATATCCTGTTTACCTATAAATCTTTTGAGAATTTGTGACAGTACATAATTGCGCTGGGTTAGTGAAGTAATATTTATTCCTTCTTTAACAATTTTCCTTACCACCAACTCACATGTACAACATATAATATATGTATCTAAAGAAGGAAAATTTAAACCACCTTTGTCTCTCAATGTTATTAATTTATGGAAATCATGTCTTTCTGTAGATAACAGCCACGACATACACGGTTCACATTTTAATTTTTTTGATAGATAATGAGTTCCCCCACCTGCTATATAACCGATTACATATTTTCTAAAATCATTTATATCCGGTACATCTAAGTAGCTGGCCAAATTTCCAATGTCGTCTTGAATCGATTTAAGGAAATTTAAAGTGGTGTCTTCATAATCCTCTTCATGGCGGTAAGATGCTGAAGTGGCATTGATAATTTGTATGCCGGAAGAACAATTTAGGATAGCTATGTTCTCCAGTGGCACACAATTACCAGTTAAGCACTTCAATTCAAGGTGTGTTAATAATTTCCTGTAAATACCTTTGAATTGCCTGACGTTAGGGTTGTCATTGTGGCCACCATGCATTCTGACTGACCCAAAGAAAATTTTTAGGTGGTCCTGACTCATTTTATAAGTGGGTAAAAAAATCAATCAATTTTCATTTTCGATCAAATACTGAACCAAGTGTTTAATGCTTTCAATGTTTATTAAAATACCCAAAAATCCGGATTTGCATTTTGTTTCAATTATTGGCTTGTAAAATCGAGTAAATAAGGCCGTTTGTTTTACCATCTTTCATGACGGTTCGTTTTGTACATATTTTCAATTTAAGACCAATAATATATTTTTTTAAGTCATCAAGGAAAGTGATTATATTATCTTTATTTCTGATATTAATTGGCTTTTTGTATCCAAATTCTCTCATAGCTCTGGAATTGTAAATATCAAAGTAATCATTCATTAGTTGTATAAAGTGTTCGGTAGGCTTAGATTGCTTAAATTGATTAAGATTCAGGTCTTCTCTGCATATTTTTATAGCTGTTGAAACACTTCTGCTTAGTAATTGTGTGGCTAATTTGACTTTCATTATTTGGTTTTTGTATTCAATATGATTTGTTGATAATTTGTTGTCTTTAATATTACAATTAAGTAATTCCATGGCTGCAAAATTTGTTGCATGCCCGTCAAAAGTTAAAGACACTACATCAACTCCTACCTCAAAACATTTAGTAAGACACATCTTAATTAAGTTTGCTTTTTGTATGCCAGAGAGACTATTAGTTAAAAAATAACCTAATGGGATTTTCCAACGTTGATTTATGGCTAGTATGGCTACTAGTAGAAATACAAAAGCTTGAGATGCTAATGCAACAGAATCTGAAGATGTACCGATCCCCATGTCTACTAACCCAAGATATTTTTTTCCGTCCCATATCTTTTGCTGTCTCAGAGCCATCTCATCAAATACAAGGGCACATATAGGACGGTATTCTGAGGTTTCAGCCTTTAGTCTTAAAGCTGAAAAAGCTTCTTTTGTAAAGCCAGGTTCACCGTTAATATGAGCGTACCATTTAGATAACGTTTTTGAATGTGGTAGACATGTTCGGAAGGTTTGTCGCACGTATTCATAGGCTTTCGGTGAATAAAAATTAAGTGTGAGACAAAACTTTTTCATTTCCGAGGAATATTTGATTTTTTCTTTCCTAATTTTTTTTTTGTTATGACAAATTTCTGCTGCAATAATATTTTCACCGAGCATATTGAATACGTCAGTGTCTATATAATTTTTATCTTTTATATCTTTTAAAACAGTTTTTAGTGATGCGTTCTTCTTTTTAAGGCGTTTAACCTTTTGATTAAGTGTTTTGATTTTGCGTACATAAACTTTATAACGTAATTTATAGTTTCTAGCTTGTTGTCTGAGTTTATTTTTTTTGGGAGTGTCAAATAGTGACTCTTGTTCGGAGTCACAGATTGCAGGTTGATAGTTTGAGATATGATCCTGTGGTTTTGATATATCTTCCGTAAGTTTATCTGATGTATCGCAAATAATACCAGCCGCATCAACTTCCCCCTCAGTGTTACAGTGCTACGACAATAAAAAATAGGTTATTTAGATTTATAAAAGTACTTATATCTTTAGTAAAATGACACGTACTGATAATAACTCAAGTAGCTACAAACCTCTTTATTAGGTCTCAGTGTTGAAAATTCAGGATGAATAGAACCAGACGCTTCTATTTCCTGACACCATTCGGAATTTACAAGATGAATCTAAAAAATACAATGTCAGTGTTAATAAGATACGAATAATATAAATATTTTATTTACGATAATAACATAACCACAATAATAATAATAAATAACCAACCTTTTTCGGTGTAGCGTTTTTCTTGAGTCGACGATAACCACCTTTGGTGTTGTATAGATCTATTTCTTCAAAATGTAAAGAACAAACAACACTAAACTTTGAAGGGAGCCACTCAAAATCATTTCTGTTGTCTCGTACAGCTTTAATCCAGATTTCTTTGCATGTTATATCAGCTGGGAACCTAATAAATATCATATCAAACATAACTATTATTTGAATACATTTTATAAATACCTAAGTATCATAAATAATAAAATACCTAATATAATCGAAAACTAAATATGAAATAATCTGATTAAAAAACAGTTGTAATGTGTCCGAACAAAATCACAACTTCCTTTACTTTTGGGAAAAGATAATGTTCTTAACTTGCAACACTGACACAATGGCGTCTAGAATTCGTATTCAAGAAATTACGTTCAACATTTTTGCGATTTTGTTAAAATTATGCAGAAAATCGGTTACTTACTTGTGAAAAGTAATTCCAGAAGACTTATTTTGAAAACATGAATTGTTTTTGCAGCAGTTTATGACACAGGACGGCATAATTTCGCAATTATTATTTTACCAAAATTACGTCATGCGCTCTCACTCACTCGTGGCAGACTACCGAGCGGCCGTCTTCATATGACCGAATCGTCTTCGTATTACGTTCCTCACTTTTATAGCGCAATGCTCCGTCTATACTTTTTTATTGGTCTGAGGCGGAGTGTTTCAAGAGCAAACAACTATGTATTTTAAAGGGATTCAAAGTACGTCACTCAAGCTTAAAATAGTGTTGCTCCCGAGGTAGACACTCTACTTTTTATCGCCCTCTATGAAAAAACAAGTAAGTGGCAACTTATGAATAAGAATAGCAGGTTCGATTATTTATTTACATACAATTTTGAGTAAACAATTAAAGAATAAAGTTTATTTGGTCACAGTTTCTGAAACACAAAATACGAACGAAGGCAAAATGCTTTTCGGCGCGTTTTTTATTTTTTCACAAACTTTTTTTTTTATTTGGCTTTCGCGCTTTTTACTTTGCCATACAGCCTGTTATTTTGTTCATACAATGTTCGTGATTGATCTCTTTGGTGATTGGAACTTTTACTGACAATATCCACATTCCAAATTCAAATCACTTTTAATCTCTAAAGATTAAAGAGCTATTTTTGTCGCTGTTTACGAAGAATACACTAGCTCTTTTTGAATAGATGTGATAAAAAAGTTATTTTTCACTTCTCATGCTCTGAAAGTGCTTCTTTGTGCAGGGTATAGGCTGCACAAAATCGAATTTTGTGCACAAGGGCATTAACGTATCTACTCATAAATGTAAGTATTATATTAAGGCAAAGAAAATGAGCCATACAGCCAATGATATTTTATACACTTACAAAACAACAGAAAAAAGTGTTCCGCGCCGAGAGGCAGCACACATACACACTTTTCATTCATTTTACATTTCACTACAAGTAAAAAGGATAGCTTGATAAAATCAATAAGAAAAAAAGTGACAGCTAGATGTTGTCAATGAGGGTTTTCGTGAAAATTTACGACACCAGTTGGCACCACTGTGACAAGAGGTCTTCCAATATAAAATATATGATGACGTTCATCATTCGATTCATTCATTCGTTCATCAATCCGTCATGACTAAAGAAAATATAGGCTCTTTGACAGATGCCTGGACCTGACGTCTCAGTGCTGCCACCTGGCGAACGTCATTTCAGAAAACCCTCATTGCGCGTGAATGTAAACAAACCTTATTCGGGCTACCAATTACCGCACGTTGGCATCATAGACTAACAAATTAACTAGGCAGAAAGTACAAACCGCGTGTACAGAATTTGTAGTCGGGATTTGTGCCTATGCAACGAATAAACACTATTAAAAGGTAGGTAGGTGAAAAATGAAACACGTTTTAAAAAGAACGAAATATATATATTGTAAAAATAATCATACACCTTCGAAAAGATTTAATTTATTTCTTTTCTGTCTCTTAGAGAGCTTTTTTATTTCGGGATTATTTTTATGAGCGGAATGGAGGCGAACTGATGTGTACTTATCAATTATAGTTTTAATTAAATGTATGCGATGATTATTAATGCTAGAGCAAATCGTAGGGTAGACTGCGAAATACTCATTTTTTACACTTTTAATTACCTCTATAACGGGAACAGCGTTCTTTTTGAGAAGTGTTCGACCTTTGTTTGAAGTATATTTATCAGTAGCCTTGAAATGATTGCTACAAATTCTACTGCTTTTTGAAGGCGACCAACTGGATTCACTTCTTTGTTTACGAACAATTGCGATCCACTCTTGAAGCTGGATCTCAGTGGTTGGAAACCTACGAAGAAAAGACGGTAAATAGTCAAACTCGCTGTTGTCACACAGTAAAGTAATATAAACGATCTATTTCTTTGTTTATGAACAATTGCGATCCATTCTTGAAGCCTGAAATCAATGGCAGCTTCATTTTAACACTATAGAATAGAATAGAATAGAATACTCTACTCTCTACTGTAGGAACTTCACCTCAACTCAGAAATGAAACAACGATTTTTCAGATATATTTCGATATAATTCTCACAGCAAAAATATCCACGTTCCGTTCGACGGTTCAATCTGATCTGGTCTCCTGTCTTAAAATCAGCTACTGTCACACTTCCAAAAAATAATAGTGGCAAAGGTCTCAGCTCTCAACAGCCAAAACGATATTTATTAAATTAGTCGATTACGCTTCAGTGACGGGTATCTGTCAATGTTACCAGACAAAAATACGAGACGGAAAATGGAAGTGTCTATGACAGCTGACAGATACTTGTCACTGGTACAAACAATAACAACTGGATAACCTATATTTTACAATAATATTATAGTTAGTCTTACAGCTCGGCCATCCTTTAAATAAGAAGTGAGTCCCTCACTTCAGGAAAATAGATAATCGAAAATAAACTTTAATACATATACAATAATAAATCTATATATTAATTTAGTTATATAATTACTATATCATACTTTCTAATACAATCATCTATGACATATTATAAAACTCTTATCTCGCATGATCCACTATGATTACAATCATCTGTGCGATATCTGTACTCGATATCATTCGTTTCTGCACTAATTGTTCATAGTCTATGCTCATAATAAAGACACATCTTGCACGGTCTGCTACGGTCTACAATCATCTGTGCGATACCAATTAGTTGATACCATTCGTTTCTGCACTGATTGTTCATAGCCTGTGCTCAATCTATGATCATAATCTGTATGGAACTATGTCACAGGTCCATTCATTATCAACACAAATCATTCGAAATCTCAATCTCAATCAATTCTATATCGACAATATTGTCGACAATCAAATAGTTACTACAATGCACAGTCATACAAAATACGGTCAATTATCTTAATTCATATATTATTTTAATATCCTTACATTGAAATAACAATAGTAACGTAATAAGTTATTAAACAATACTTCAAAATTCATTTAATTTTGATATTACTGTCTAAATTAATCTCATTATTCATTATCGGTTTCACTATCATTATTATCATTTTCGTTGCCATCGTCACTGGAATAATCATTAAAATTAAGCCAAGGATGAATTTTATCAATTGCTATTATGTTTTCGTATCGTTTGTTTCCTTTTTTAGTTAGTGGGGTGTCCTCTACTAAGAACCTGTCGTTGGGTAGAGCTTTTACAATTCGGTACGGGCCGTGAAGTTTTGGTATAAGCTTTTTAGATTTACCTAGATGCTCTTTATCAGTTACAGTCCTCTCAATTCTAACAAGATCTCCTACATTGTATGATTTCGGTTTCTTTCTGTTCTTATCAAACCTGGCCTTCGCCTTTTCCTGATCCCTATCGATTTTCTCTTTAGCATCAGACCTCAGCTGCATTAGGTCGTCGCCACTAACTAATTGAGTTGTTTCAGAAATCGCGTCTCCCAATATATTTTCCGATGTCGAAATTAATTTGAACCCGAATAATAATTCTGAGGGACTCTTGCCCGTCGCTTTACTCACAGTCGTATTCATACCTAATTGAATATCTCCTACATAGTCATCCCATGTATTTTCATTGTTGCCATGACATTTGGTACTCAACGCATCAGAAATAGTTCGATTGAACCTCTCGACCTGCCCATTCGCTCTAGGAGTAGCTACCGCGTTCAATATGTGTTTTATGTTCAATTTTTCTGTAAACTCTTTGAACTTACCACTAGTAAAACACGTACCTCGGTCTGTAATTAGCCTGGACGGAGCACCAAAGTAACTAAAGTACTCATGAAATATTTTGATTGCAGTTGACGTTTTCGTATCCTTCACGGCACGTATATTAACAAATTTTGTAAACGCATCAACAATAACTAAAATATACATATTGCCCCTCCTAGAACGAACAAACGGGCCGAGATGATCCGCATGCAATGTATGGAATGGGATTTCTATTTTTGGGATAGGGTGTAATAACCCTTCCTTTTGGCCTGATGGTGCTTTATGGTGTGCGCATTGTAAGCATGATGATACATATTTTTTTGTAAATCGTCGCATCTTTGGGAACCAGAATGTTGCTTTTAACCTACTCAGCGTTTTATCAAAGCCAAAATGCCCTACATGGTCGTGGTTCATACGCAAAACTTGCCACCTAACACCCCTCGGTACCACCCAACGAATTCCATCATCTAAGATACGGTATACGTAGTTACCCTTTAACTGATAATTCTTTCGTACATCGGCAACGAATTTCGTTTCATCGTCGAGAAGAATTTCTCGAATTCGCTTTATCTCTTCGTCGTTACTCTGTACAGTTGCAATCCAATCGGTTGTCTCTGCTTGCAGTACGTCAATTACATGTGTATCAGTATCGTCAGTGTGTTCAGCCACCGGAGCACGACTCAGGGCATCCACATGAGCCATACGTGACCCTGACCTGTATTCGATGGTACAGTCGTACTCCTGTAGCTGCACCCACCATCGCGCGATTCTGGGTATGAGGTCACGTTTCGTCAAAGTTGTTCTTAAAGCATTACAGTCAGTTACTATTTTAAAATGTAATCCTAACAAGTAAACGCGGAATCTACTCAAAGAGGCAACGACAGCTAACGTCTCGAGATCAAAAGAGTGAAGTTTTTGCTCATCCTCTGAATTTTTCCGACTGTAGTAGGCTACAGTTCTCAACTGGCTGTCACTACCTCGTTGCATAAGAATACCTGCGATGCCCATCTTTGAAGCATCGGTATGTAACTCAGTCTCTAATCGCGCATCAAACAAGGCTATTATGGGTCGTTCTACGAGTTTCTCTTTAAGCGTATTAAAAGCAGACGTACATTCTTCGGTCCATTTCCACTCAAATTTGGATTTTAAAAGATTTGTTAATGGGCATGCTATTATCGCAAAGTTTTTGACGAATCTACGAAAAAAACTTGCAAGTCCTATAAATCGTCTTACATCATGTACGTTTTTGGGTACAGGAAAGTTGGAAATTGCAATTGTTTTACGCGATCCGGGGCGTATGCCATCTCCAGATACACAAAACCCTAGAAAATCTATCTCCTTTTGGAAGAAATGGCACTTCTTTAATTTGAGAGTTAGCCCTGCACTGGCCAAATGCTGGAGAACTTCCTCTAAACGTGTTAAACCATCATTAAATGTACTAGCTGGAATCAGGATATCATCCATGTAAATAACAACGTATTTCAAGTCAGCGAGAACTTTATTCATTACCCTTTGGAAAATTGAAGGGGCATTCGCTAACCCAAACGGCATTCTTTTAAACTGGTACTGACCGTCGGGTGTTACAAAAGCCGTGAGCTCTTGTGAACCCTCCGATATTGGAATCTGGTAATACCCAGATGCAAGGTCAAGACTAATGAAAAGAGAATTGCCCGACAACCTATCTAATTGGTCGTCGATCAGCGGTAAAGGATAGTGCTCTTTATGAGTCTTGTTATTTAGGGCTCTGTAATCAACGCAGAGCCTCTTTTCACCCGTTTTCTTTTTCACAAGAAGAATAGGACTCGCATAAGGTGAGTTAGACTCACAAACGATATCAGCGTCGATCATTTCCTTTACCATTGTTCGAACCAATTCACGTTCCGGATATGAGAGTCTATAAGGTCGGTAAACCACCGGTTTCGCGTCGCTCAATTCTATCTCCATCTGTACTATATTAGTATACCCTAGATCAGCTAAACAAGAGGAAAAACAACCCTCGTACCTCTTTAGTAGAGACTTCAATCTAAATATCTCGTCATCAGATAAGTGACCGCCATAATTCAGATCGGAATTCGTATCATGGTTGCTAAAATCTAGCATGTTGATTTCAAAACCCTTTTCAGATCTGTAAACTCGACTAACCAATGTATCTTTATTTAACAAGAGTAAATGGTCGCAAAAATTTTGGACTAGAAGTGCTCCTATACTATTTTCAAGGTGGTATTCACCTGGCAATAAGTAAAATTCCTTACCAGGCTGACCTCTTAATGAACCCCTGACATACACAGGCCCAGAGTAGCTTTTATCGGAAAAAACAGGAATCATAGTCATTTGTTTTGGTTGAATTTCAACATCCGCTTTAAGAAATAATCGCAATTTGACAATCTCTTCCTTGCTAAAGATTAAGGAATTTGTAGTTTTTGTAATAATGATTCCGGGTTTTTCTGTAAAACTGTGACCAACTAACACGGGATATTTAATTATGCCATCTTCAACTACATAAACGTCAACCATCTCTACGATATTATTAATATCTATTTTTACACGTGCAAGTCCTATTGGTACCACGATATTATTACCTAATCCTCTCATAACGGGTAATTCGCCTACTGACCAACTAACTCCCAATGATTTTGCTACGCTAAATTGTATCAATGTGCACTGACTGCCTAAATCTACATACCCTTTAACCAGAATACCGTTAACCTTTAGCAAGATCATATACTTCTCATTACTAGTATCATCAACATCGACTTTCATAACTTTTTTTTCTGTACTTGAAGTATCTTTACTCTTTTCGTTGGACAGCTGCGGGCAATCGATCGTTACATGGCCAAGCCTTTTACAAATGTTACATCTGAGCAGCTTTTGTGTACACTTATTACTAAAATGACCTACTTCTTTACAGTTGAAACAAGTTATAGATGCACTAGATTGTGGCCTAGATAACTTTGAATCATTACCAACGAACTGCTTAGTATTCGAATTTGTATTACTTGATGGTAAAGTCTTTTTATCTTGGCTAATCTTAGACTTGTCAAAATCGCGACTTTGTTTAATAGACTGAAAGTAATTAAGAACCTCTTCAGGCTCTTGACACTTGGCTGCTTTAGCACCAAGTCTCAAGGAACGATCCTCAATGCCATAGAGCAAGCAATCAACGGCACGCTTCCCGAAAATCTCGCATCGATTCAACAGATTTAATTTTTCATAATAATATAATTCTAACGATTCATAGTATTTCACACGTTTATTTAACATTTCAGTAAGTAGTTCTGCATAATCGTCACTACTAGGAAAGGAATCAATCAATTTAATTTTCCACTCAGGCCACGAAAATGACATTGAAGGCAAGGCCTGGTACCATGTGCGAGCAACACCCGCAAGTCTGGGCAGTGCATAGTGAATAACCTGATCATCACCCCAACGGTACAGCTTCGCACATTCGTCGACCTTATTAAGCCACATGTGGACCGTCTGGCCCTTGGCCATGGGGTCAAATTCAGGAATAACGTTACCTAACATCGGAAACTTATTACCTTCTGGCTTCGCATTCGACAAAGATTTAATTAACTCGTTCAAAAATAACTGAGTCTCACTGTTAGCAAACATAGATTTGTTTACCTGAATATTTCCGCGTGGTTCATCACTTACTGCGGTGTTTGATGAACTGCTTCGGTCAGACGGCCGCCTACTGCGTCTGGTATGCCGCTGCTCACTCCGCTTCCTCGCCGGGTCTCGGCGTGAACGATGCTCATCTTCGCAGCTACGTTTTCGACTTCGCCGACGCCGCCCATCAGTCCGTGTTCGAGGTCGACTCCTCTCGTCCTGGTCACTCTCACTCCGCTTCCTCGTCAGGCTTCGGCGCGAGCAATGCTCATCTTCACGGCTACGTTTCTGACCTCGTCGACGCCACGCATCAGTCCGAGTTCGAGGTCCACTCCTCTCGTCCTGGTCACTCGAATCGCTAGGCGTACTTCTATGCCGCCTGTGACGTTTCTTCTTACTCAGGCGATTCTCATCGGCTTCATTATCACGGCAACGCTTACGTTCCATGCTCACAACGGCTGGAGTATAACGGGATCGGCTCCTATGCGATTGGTTACTGTCACGGTCCATATTAACTGATATTTTCCAAAACTTGTGGGTGTGTTGTATTTATCCCACTTCTGAGTTGTAGGAACTTCACCTCAACTCAGAAATGAAACAACGATTTTTCAGATATATTTCGATATAATTCTCACAGCAAAAATATCCACGTTCCGTTCGACGGTTCAATCTGATCTGGTCTCCTGTCTTAAAATCAGCTACTGTCACACTTCCAAAAAATAATAGTGGCAAAGGTCTCAGCTCTCAACAGCCAAAACGATATGTGGTCGTCCAAATCAAAAGGGACCTTATGGCGGTAACTAGTTTCCGAGATATTAATAAATTTGTAAAATACCTCAAAAAAATCGTTTTTTTATTAACTGTATTTTTAAAAAGATGATTGTATTTACTACATGTAGATGTGTTCAACTTTTCGAAAAGTCAATTTAAAAAAGTTTCGTATTCATCTAAAGTTTAGTAAAAAAGGAACCTTATCGCGGCAAGACCTAACAAATCGTTTTTCTTGTAATTCAAACCATATATTATATCAACATTTTAATATTGCAAGGTAGGTATAAACTAAACTATTAATTCAGGATGGGAAATCATCAAATGACTCCTCCCGCTCTGGGTGGAGCGGAATAGGGAGTGTCAGACTCTTACTGACTAAAACCCACCCGTGTTCCTTCCTTCGACCTTTGTTCCGGGCCAGCGGTAACCCTTTCGGACAATCCCGCTGACCCGGCAGGCTTCGGCCAATACGGGCCCCTTCGTTTAGTGCTGACATCTCTTTGAGGCGCGCGTGGAACACGTACGCGCCGTCCGGCACGGGCCTGGTCCTGATCGGACGGTGAGCTACCCATTGCTCTCCGCCCGCGCCTAAGGTGGCCGGGAGTAGTCGCGCGGCTCCCGACGCCCGGAGCGTCTCCCGCGGCGGCTGGGACGGGAAGCTCTCTCTCTCAGCCGTCCCGCCGCCTCCTTCGCTAGCATGACTGCTTCGCAGAAGGAGGCGACTGCTCCCCACTCCCTCTAGCCCCGGACCATGGCTTGAACCAGGCCCGGACGCGAGAGGTCGCCGCCATGAGATCGCGCCGGAGGTCTGTCCGCTCCGCCGCAATTTGCTGCGGAAGCGGAGTTTCCCCCCGGCGTAGTGCCTCCGCGCGCCACTCATACAGGCGCGCGAGGACTATCGCCTCCAGATCCCATGGCGGCAGTCCGGCAAGGAGGCTTGCCGCCTCGCCCGAGATCGTGCGGTACCCCCGGATCAGCCTAACGGCTACCACCTTCTGGGGCGCGTTCAAATAATGGGCGGCTCGCCGCCGCAGTGAACGCGCCCACACCGGGGCCCCGTTATAGGGCCATGGACCGCACGACCCCGTAAAGCCTCCGGCAGGAGGCGTTTAGCCCCCTCAGGTTGGGCAGGAGCCGCTTGAAGGCGGCCCCGGCCCGTTCCAGTTTGGGAGCCAAACGTCGGAAATGCTCGACTAAGTTCCACCGGCTGTCGAGGATGAGACCCAGGTATTTCATCGTCGTCTCGACGCCGATGTGAACCCCTCCTACCGTTAGTTGGGATCCCGATGGTGGCGTATTCCGGAACCCAAGAAACGACATGGCCTCGGACTTGTGCAATGCCACCTCGAGACCCAACTGCCGGATCCTCTCCACGACTATCGCAACCCCGCGTGTCATCGCGTCGGCCGCCGCCTGATGCGACCTCCCCTGCGCCAGGACTAGCGTGTCGTCAGCGTAGCGTATAGCTGCCATTAGATAGTGTCGCACGCCGCCGCATGCGGCATTCTTTGTATATGCGTCTTAGGTCTAAGGTCCCACTATTGTAGTCCATATTTTGTTTAGGTACTTTTAATAGAGGTAAACAATCTTGTTAGGTATGTTTTTTATCATAAAATATATTTTTAAAATAGGCTAAGGCTAATAGCAAAAGTAATTCATTATAACATCTGTTATTTCATTTTGTTTTATCTTGTAATGGCTATAAATTATTTCATAAATATATTTTTCGACAAAAACGTATCAAGATTGTTTACCTTTATTAAAATACTTAAATTAATTAACTATACTAAGAGATAAGTGTCAGCAGACTGCAACGGACCGCCTTAAGGGCCCTTTTTTACGTATATACTTGTTACGAATTTTCATACCTTGTGATAATAAAAAAAAATTTGTTAAATAAGTAACATTTTCATACCTTGTGATAATAAAAAAAGAAAATTTAAGTTATCTTGAATGTTGCACTAAAATATTGATTATGCATGCTAAAAATAAAAAATATTGTTTAGTGCCCACCATTAGGGCCCTTTTTTAATTTGTTTGAAGAAATTGTTCAGTTCTCTATGTAACTTTACAAGATCATAACTAACAGTTATCATTGATCTCTTAGCTTTATTAGCATCTAAACCAATTATGTATAACCTATTTAGTGATTAAGTGTTGATTTTGTTACTGTCAGATCTCAAAGTTTATAAAAAATAAGAATTCTTGCTAGTAAATAAAAACTATTTTTTTTTAATTATGTGTTGTTTTTATTTACATCTAAGGCCTTTCGCAAATCTATGTAATTAGTAGCAATATAGAAACGATAAAAGTTTAGTGAGAAACAGGCGGTTTACTTATTTTTAATACTATTATCGATACTTTGCATCTCATTGATAATGCATTATGTTGGCGGGTCTAGTTCCCACAACAAACAAGTTTATGCAAGGATTGTAAGAATTTCCATTAGTAATAATCATAGTCAATCAAAGTATACCATCAGTTACATAACTTCACACTAAAACATAACTTTTTTGTACGGCATACTTAAATTGCGATTTTCTCGAAACTTACAATTTCGATCAGTGAACTTCAAAAATTCGTAAAAAAATAACGGCAGTGGTTAGAAGGTTGGTTCTTGGGTCTATAGTTCGGTACATTTATGTAGTTTTCAGCTCTGTAGACAACTCATTTCCGCCATAAGGTCCCTTTTGATTTGGACGACCACATATTTATTAAATTAGTCGATTACGCTTCAGTGACGGGTATCTGTCAATGTTACCAGACAAAAATACGAGACGGAAAATGGAAGTGTCTATGACAGCTGACAGATACTTGTCACTGGTACAAACAATAACAACTGGATAACCTATATTTTACAATAATATTATAGTTAGTCTTACACTACTATCTGTGACATATTATGGTACTTAACGATAAGCTATTAATATTTTCTTTCGCTATATATGACATGTTTAATTTATAATTAAATATATCAAACAAAATTATAAAGAAAAGTTATTAAAAGGGAAACTAGAACTCTGCTGTAAAGATGACTTTACTGCCTAATATTCGCATCTGTACTTTTATTCTATGTCCGGAGTGCACCCATCCTTGTCGTTCTTACGACAAAAAATGTATTTTCCATCTCTTTCTTTTTTCTAACCTCCAAATATCAGAATATTAGGAAAATAATTGAAATATATTAATAAATCGAAGTATATTGTGTACTTACATGTGGTATGAGATCCCTTGTGTTTTATTAACTTTGGTATCATAATTGGTACACTTTCTAAATACACAAGATGGCATTTTGGATGGTAATTATGTAGCAGCGCGCACCGTATCACTCGTAGACGTGCGTGACACAGACAGACTAAAGGCACAGTATATTATTACCGTGCTAAAGGCAATACGTCCCAATTAGGACGTTTTCTAGTCTTCACGATTTGCGCGCTCATAACATATCTGTTTACTAAAATCTTAGAGCATTAAACCATTAAATAAAGTTGGTTTAATGCTCTAAGACTAAAATATCATTGCATACAGCCAAATGCAATAAGAAGTTCATAGATAGAATTTGTTATTATATAATATTTACTTTAATTTATTTGCCTTATGTGTTTTTTAAGATATAATAGATATTAAAATTTTAATTCAAGTACGATAGGTTAGTTGATTTAAGAAAATTATTATTACAAAATTAATTTAATAGTAGGCTGTAGGTCTGCAGCCAAATATCAATGTCGTAAGATTTAAAAAAAAAATAAAGCGGCGGGAAACAGCTCTTGTTCTTTTTTCGTGCATTTATTAATTTCTTCAATTTGCTAAAATTGTTAAAAATTTCCAGTGAAGAAGAGGATTTAACAGTCTCTCCTAATACGCTTATGGAAATGAATGCAGCACAGAGAGTAGTGCAACAGATATTACCGCCAAAGTCTCGGGAAAAATATCTCAAAGTTTACGATAATTTTGTAAATTGGAGAAAAGAAAAACTAGTAACTACGTTCTCGGAAAGTGTTCTTTTGAGTTATTTTGATGAATTATCCAAAAAACTTCAGCCGTCTACACTGTGGAGTATATATTCCATGCTGAAAGAAACATTACAAATGAAGGACAATGTTAATATACAAAATTATTCGAAGCTTACATTGTTGAAGAGGCTTTCAAGTGGGCACAAAAGCAAGAAAAGCAAGGTCCTTTCAGCTAATTAAGTGGAAACCTTCTTAAATACCGCTCCAGATGAAACATATTTGGCCACAAAAGTACGTAATACACATTCCTTTCATATTTTATTGCTCATATACCTATTGCTCTTTTGTTCTAAAGTGTATAAAAGTTATTAATTTTGTTTTAGGTGGCACTTATATTTGGTATAAGCGGTGCGTGCCGAGGCATTGAACTAGCGAACATTACCGTAAATGACGTAAAGATGGACACGCTTTTGCAAGCAATAAACTTACCCGACACAAAAAACAAACGGGAGCGAACATTTGTTGTCAAAGGAGATTACCTAAAAATAGTTAAAATTACCAAGCTCTACGTCCTCAAAACGTGTCGACTAATAAATTTTCCTCAATTATCAAAATGGGAAGTGCACTAAGCAAGTTATAGGACGCAATAAATTTGCAGCCTTTCCCAAACAGATCGCAACTATTCTAAAATGAGAAAATCCCGAAAATTACACGGGTCATTGCTTCCGGCGGACCTCAGCCACCCTTCTAGCAGATTCGGGAGTAAACTTAACAATGCTGAAAAGACATGGCGGGTGGAAGTCTGATCAGGTTGCTGAGGGATACATTGAAGAATCCGTACAGAACAAAAGCAAGATTACCGACCGTATAACAGAAGCTATTAATTTAATCCCAAGCGAGCCCGTCCCTTCTACATCCAGAGATTTCTTGTTGTCGTCAGAGCCATCTTCTCACAATATGTCGTCTTCACAAATTCAGAAAAATACCGTTAATATGCCGATTGAAAAACAATTTCCTTCAGTATTCAAAACTGCTCTAATTTTACTTTGAATTTTAATTAAAGAAATGTTATGTTATACTACTGTTTTATTTCCTCGCAATCGAAGTGAAAAGCAGAGTTTATAACTCGTCCACAAAACCATTTTTATCCTCGACATTACTATCAGCCCTCGCCTTCGGCTCGGGCTGCTAAGTCTCGGATAAAAATGGTTTGTTTTGTGCACTTGTTGTAAAATCTACTATTTTCTAATCACAAAATAAAACAAAAATCCCAGCAATGCTATACAATAATATAATTTTTACGTTATCACATGCTCTTCCTGTCGTTGTGGTGTATTTGTCGTTTTCTTGAAAATGCACAGAAAATATGCGTGAATAATCTGAAGGGAACCACGTTGCTTCGCTGCGATTCTTCTGAACTTTGATCCACGATTCTCTTATTTCATGACACGGCGGTCGAGGAAACCTTTAAATCCAAATACTTAATAATAAAAAAATATTAACTTATATATTAACGCATTAACATTATTATCGTGATTATCGTGAACATTATTAATTTATTTAACTTAACATTATTATTATCGTGAACATTATTATCATTATTATTGTGATTTATACTGCAGTTGTCTCCATTTATGACAAACTTTAGATGGCAAAGCCGACATTTAAATGTAAATTTTGACTGTAGACCAATTAGGATTTCAGCTACGAGGTCAAGTTCTGTAAAGCTGCATCCAAGTGGTCCATGGTTTGCAATGCGTTTTAATTCGGAAAGGAAGTGGCTGACATCAATAATTCTTCTATTTATTATTTTTTCGCAAGTTTCTGCTTCTTTTTCATATGAAATTTGAAACTGAAAAGTAAAACAACTTTTATTATGTACCTACCCAAAAAACAATCATACCAGAATAACCCACGATCTGGTTTTTTTTTTCATCTGAAGTAGAATCAGAATCATTTATTTGCCACAATGTAGGTAGGTACAGCCGGTCGATTCTGTAAAAATCTCACCGTGAAAACTTAGGTGAAGTGAGTTTGTTTTTGCTAGGAATTGACACTATTGACAGCTCACTCCACGCTCACTTCACCTAATTTTTCACGGTGAGATGGTTACAGAATCGCACTGCAGGTTTGAGATGGTACAGTATACAACGTTTCCGCTTCATTCTACCTTACGGCGTGCAAAAACATTAGTTAACATGCATTGACATAGAACAACCAGACATCAAAAATTAATACTCATAAAATAAATTGTCACATAAAAAGTAAATCAAATTATACATTGTTGCAAAAAGGTATTTAAAATGTCAATTACAAGAAAAAAGTCAAGGTACCTACAGTTATAAATCTTTGTCATTCAAGAAGTCATTTACAGAGTAGTAACATTTTTGTAATAGTAATTCAGTTAGTTTAGTTTTAAATACGCGCGTTTTAATAGAAGCGGTTATCTATTTTCAAATATAAATGGACTACCCTTTCTAACTTTCATTGAAGTTCAGAACTCACGTGAAAGGTATCAGAAACGTACCTCTTCAATGTTTTTATTGGTTTCTTCAGTGTTTTCAGCTTCCATCAAGTCTCCTGTAAAGTCCTCTCGTAAACTGCAAAAGAAAAATTATTTGCATAATGATGACAGATTTTTAAGGTTCGGCTGACCAGTGATAGGGATGAGATATACCTACTTGTAAAATTCAATACGCTTCCAAGTACGAGTAGGTATATAGAAATACCAAAAGGGTGAAGGAAAACATCGGCATGCCCCTAAATTGAAAATTTGAAGACATGAGACACACAAATTTTCGCAGCCGCCATCTTGGATTTTCATTTTGACCACACTATCAGCTTTAGCACCCTCAAAAACTATGAAAGCGACACCCATGACGAAAAATTTGAAAATTTTCGCAGCTGCCATCTTGGTTTTACATTTTGACCTCACTATCAGCTTTAGCACCCTCGAAAACTATGAAAACGACACCCATGACGAAAAATTAGAAAATTTTCGCAGCCGCCATCTTGGATTTACATTTTGACCTCACTATCAGCTATAGCACCCTTGAAAACTATGAAAACGACACACATGACGAAAAATTTTAAATATTTTCGCAGCCGCCATCTTGGATTTATATTTTGACCTCACTATCAGCTTTAGCACCCTTGAAAACTATGAAAACGACACCCAACACGAAAAATTTGAAAATTTTCGCAGCTGCCATCGTGGATTTACATTTTGACCTCACTATCAGCTTTAGCACCCTTGAAAACTATGAAAACGACACCCATGACGAAAATTTTGAAAAATTTCGCAGCCGCCATCTTGGATTTACAATTTGACATCACTATCGGCTTTAGCAAACCTTCCTCAAGAATTGAGCTATTCAATGCATAAATATTTTTCAAATCCGACTGGTAGTTCCGGAGATTACCCTATAATACAGACAAAAAATTTTACCTCTATAATATTATGTATTACTAAAGATACGCTATAATGTGTCTTATTTGTATAGAAGTGAGGATAAATGGCGCGAATTGGTCTAAAAGAAATTGAGGCGATTAGGTAAAGTTATGAAGAAGCAATTGTGTTTATGCAATTATATTCCTTATTATAATAGATACATGCCAGCTTTTTCCCGACTCGACCGACTCGCACGTGCCCGAAGTAGGTACTTACACAGATTTCGGTTCGTGTTCTCGCCACACTCGGGCAGCTTCGGAATACTTCGGGCACGGCCAGCGAGCCCCGAACTCGCAACCAGCGCCGCCGAAAGCCGTGAGGCCCGCGCCTTCGGCTTCCAGATATGAATAACTTGTATAGGAAATCGATCCGTGTTACTATACAAATAAGGAGCACAATCGTTTTCGCGAAAAAATAAAACTTGGAAGTTCACAGTATTTTTGCCAAATACGATTGTGCTCCTTATTTATATGACGTTATGGATCGATTTCCTATGCAAGTAGGTATTTCTGTGTTCCAGCTCTGCCCGCGCTCGACTAGCAAATACTTTCACAATTTTTGTGCAAGTATTTCCCGCCCGCACTACACCAAATATGTAGAATTAGCATGACATTAGGTACTGATTGATTTTTCAAGGTCTTTATTACTTCAAAGGTTGTTTACAAACAGTGTTTACAAATGATCTTATTCTATTTGTACACAGATAGTGATAATTTTTTGTTACATAGGCTATGAAGGTAGGTACTGAATAAATGTGAATGTTCATGTCTGTAGGTTCTTAATCTTATCTCTAGGTATGGCTCACGCATGATAACGAACATTTGTGCGAAGGTTCAGATTGTCGATAAAATAATAATGACAATGATGAGATGTTATCACTTTTCTAAATATGTACTCAACATCTTAGAGCAGTACTTAGTAGGTTTATAGTAGTTAGGTACATACCCGCTATCTACGTAACTTTGTTGAGGATGTATAAATGTGGTTGGTGTTACGCCATAAATATTTTGGGCTTTTCTTTTCGCCCAGCTACAAAAAAAAATAGATTGATAAATAATTTACACTGTTTATCAATAAATGTATAATATATATGTATATATAAATATAACTACGAGACAACTTACCGAGCTTCGTTCATCTTTGCTATTCTTGCACGTCCTACTCGCACAGCTTTCTTGCACTTTGGCATTTTGTGTGTTTGTACACAACACTAGCGTCCTTTCGTAAAACGCAATCGTTCTAAATACACACACAAAGCGTCCTTTCGCAATAAATAACACAATAATATCTAACACAAAAAAAACTATGACCAAAACAAATGTCAATAAACTAATGTAATTATTAATGTGACGTAAGCGAGCAAGTGCGGTAGCCGACGGCGACACGGTGACAAATGACACGGGTTTCACCCTCGAGAGCTTCCGGCACACTGAATCCCGATACGGGGTAACGGGGGCGCAGGAGTTACAGTAGTGAATACGCCCACATTTTAGAATAAAATCTGTATAAAATAAAATTTTGGTCTTTTGGATTTTTTTTGTGTCAAAATGTTTATTATTAAATTGTCTATCCATTAGTGTCAGTAGCAAACGGAAATAATGTTTACTTTACGAGGAGATGCATTAATCACTATTTCTCATTTCTGGGGTTGTGTTGTATTGTAAGGTGATTTATTAAAGATATGGGTGAATTTCAACAAATGCCATTTTTTTTATCATATCGCTGAACTTTTTTATTTATATTTTTTTTGTATATTATTCAGGTTTTTTGTAATCTTTAGGATATTAAATATCCCCAAATCTAATATCATCAACGTATCATTTAAGACTAAGGAGAAAATTCAATTTGAATTCTGGTTTCCACCGATATGACAAACCGGCACCGATTTATTTTTTCTGTACCCGATATGATAAGTTTATCCACCGAAATTATACATATCCAGCGATATGATAAACTATCCACCTTTGAACATCAAAAAGGAAATAGTTAGTAGGTACCTATATATTTTTTCAAGGGTGACTTAAACTGAAGACCTGAACTGAGGGTCTTATGTAAGTAGATCACATCCAAAGAGAACCGAGTTCTTAGAAATGCAATTAAAATATATTTTTTGAAATTATATACCTATTTTATTATATTTACTATAGGTACATAGAATTAAAAAAAATTATTATTTTTATTATCATTGTCTTTATTAAAATGAAGTATAAAAAAATAAAAAATCTCATATAGGTTAAAATTGCACAATACACATTTATTACTGTGGACGATCCAGCTAATTGTTTTGCCGTGTTTACTCTTAAAACATTGTAGCCTTCTAGGTTTAACAATAATAAGAATAGGAACTTTATATAGGTACCTAATTAATCAGCCTTTTAAGTTTAACATTAATCACAACCACACCGCCGCGTGCCGCCGCGGCGGCGGTGTGGTTGTGACGCGCGGTTGTGGCGCGCCGTGGGCTACGAGGTCTTATTGGTTCTTGAGAAATACCAGGCTTATTATTTCGATTTTTCAGTAGCGTTTTAACAAGTGTTTCAGTGACCAATGATGTAACAGAATTTACATCATTGGTCACTGAAACACTTGTTTGGTTGTTTCGGGCAACATTTGCCTTAGCTTTTTTCCTCTGATAATATGCACGGGCACTGATTCGGTTTTTTTTTTGTGCAATGCGACGTGCATGTGCAGTCATTTGGCTTCGGGTTGGGATAAGTCCGGCTGCCTTTCGTCTAGCTAAACGTTCTCTATCTTTTCTTAAATGCTCCTCTCTTAACACAGGATCGCTTTTGATTTTAGCTTTTCTTATTCTTTCCAGTAACTTCTTTCTCTCTTTTTTCTCCTCCTCATTTAGTTTTGGCCTCGGCATTCTTAAACAAAATTAAGCTATTATGATGTTTTCTTTTTATCTATTTATTATTATGTACTTATTTTTTTAACAAAAAAATATTTTCTAGAGAAACCTTTAATGCGTTCAATTGCTCCACCTCACAATCATCATCTCAGCCTATAGACGTACATTACCAAATACAGACCTCTCCTAATGATACATTTATACATCTACTACTCAGTGGTATCGTGGTAATGATTTTGACAGTCTATGTAGGTAAGTATGTATGTATGAATGTTTGTATATAGGTATATATGTATGTATATAATGTATGTGTTTGTATGTATGTTTGTATGTTCCATTGTTTCTTTGTATAATTAACGAAATGACACGGGATCTACCGATATGATAAAGCAATCCACCGATGTGACAAAACTGTGCGTTGATCATGAATCAAAACACCGATGTTAGATATAAGACACCGATTGATTTTTTCTTATCATTTCGGTATAAATTATCACATCGTTGGCAATAAAGACCACCGATTACAGCGATATGAGAACAGCTACGTGAGAAATAACACACTTTTTAGAAAATTATTAATTCAATAACAGTCAATGAAGCTAATTCACTTACTACCTCTGTTAGAACCAAACAACAATAATAAAACTACTCATTACACTAGAAAAATGCAACCACCGATAATATAAAATAATTGTCCGGGAGCTACTGAAATGGCGTACTTACGTTATTGGCGGGAATATGCAGCGATTTGACACACGTCCGTCCTGACTGCGCACTAGTACACACTAACGAGGGAAATAAAATAGGGGTGGGGACGCTGTCAGACTCGTCGAAGTAAAGTTAGGTTTAAATTACTTTTATCCAGCGATGTGAGAACATTTTGCAGGACAAGTACGTTTGTGCCTCTCAGTAATAATAATCGTTAATTATGTAATAAAATATGCTGTATATAAACAAAACTAATATTCTATGAAATAGAATAAGTTATTGTATAATTCAGTTACTTATTTTTATTAGTGTATAAGCTTTTTATTTGTAAAAAAAGTAGAGGGACAGCACCGATTTGAAAAAAATAGAGTTTTATCTATTTATTTCTACCTTTGTAATAGTCCTAGGCAAATTATATTTTTGCCACAACCCAATAACTAACTATTGAATATTAAAAAAAATAAGTCAGAACAATATTCCTTTTTTCAAATACTAATTTCACCGAAGACAAAAAAATAAGTGTTTTGGGAAATTCAGCCATATACTCAATAAAAAATAAAAATAAATGTGCAATTATGGAATCAAGATTATGTAGAAATTTAATGTATTTTTTTATTAGTTGATATTTCTTTTAAATAACAAGTAGATAGCTCCAAAAAACTGCACAAAATCGGCTTGCGTGGCGTTTTGCTCGGGGAGGTGCCTTAGTATTTTATTGCCCATAATTATTTAAAATTATACGTCGATAATGTCAAGTCTGCGCATACAAATGTTTTACACTTTGACATTCACGTAACCATGGCCGCCGCCGCGGTGACGCGTTGCAATTGAAAAATTATAATTAAACTAGCTTCCGCCCGCGGCTTCGCCCGCGAGGTATGTCGATAAAAACTATCCTATGTCCTTCCCCGGGATGCAATCTATCTCTCTGCCAAATTTTATCGAAATCCGTTCAGTGGTTTAGGCGTGAAAAGGTAACATACAGACATACAGACCGACAGACTGACAGCCAGAGTTACTTTCGAATTTATAATATTAGTATGGATGGATTAAGCGTGTTTTAACCTCTCTAACTCCGCCATTTTGGATTTTAAAATGAATGCCAGATTTGCAATCGCCACCCCCAAAAACCCATTGCACGACACCCATATCGGATGTTTGCGAAAAAATTGCATCAGCCATTTTGGATTTTAAATTGAATGCCAGATTTGCAATCGCCACCCCCAAAAACCCATTGCACGACACTAGGGATGCCGCGATACGCCTTTTTGCCGATACGATACCGATACCGATACTCTTATAAAAATATCGGCGATACCGATACCGATACGCTTACTGAATTCAAAAAGGAAGGTAGATTAAATAAAACACAATTAATCAATAGTTTTAGTAATCAAAATTAACATTTATAAGATTTTTATGGAATTATCAGTTGTCGAAATTTCAAAGTGATTCCATATACCTAGCACTTTTGTGTTTTGAAGTTGATATGACTACTATTTATTTTATTTGACTCAAACGACTAGTTATAAATGACATACAATACACAAACAATTACGATATGTAATTCTTAATCTTATTTGCATGGAAAAATACTACGCGCAACAACATTCAACCTAACGAAATGGAATAGATGTGCGAGTGCGAGGCCAAAGCGGGCGGGCGAAACAAAACACTGAATAAAGCGCGGGGTTTCCCCGAGCAAACTTAGTTCGTGCCTCGTTTGCAATGAAATAGACGGGACAACTTGCGCGTTTACATTACATTTTTAAAGCGCGAAATTTGAAAAGTATCGTTGAATCGGCCATAAAAATATCGCCGATACCGATATATCGGCAAACCTGAAGTATCGCCGATATATCGGTATCGGTATCGGATGCATCCCTACACGACACCCATATCGAATGTTTGCGAAAAAATTGCATCAGCCATTTTGGATTTTAAATTGAATGCCAGATTTGCAATCGCCACCCCCAAAAACCTATTACACGATAACCATATCGAAAGAAAAAAAAATGAAACTAAAAGGAACTAATATCACAAAATAGAAATATGTACTTTTTATGAGAACGGCTTTTTTTTCGGAAATAAGCGCCAACTTTCTTTTTAAAATATCTTTCCTTACGCTTTCCCATGTTTACTAAAACTAATTAAAAAATAATTAAATTTTAGGAATGCATAATAAAATGAGTCATACAAAAAAAAAAAAATGACTTACCTTATTCAACTGTCTGCGGCACAGTATACGTACACAATAGATCGCGAATTATCGTTATCGGCGCCGTTACCGTATAGTTTACGCACTTGGTCGCCGGATGATGCCTATGTTTTGGTCGCCGAGGGACCGAGTCACCGGTTCGACCAGTCGACAGTGCGTAATACATAGCTCGAACTGTACACCGACACCGGTCAAAAATTCAGTCGTCCACGGGAGCTCGGAGAGTGGTCACGTCTCATCGTGGAGCGACACACGCACATGCAATTCTAGCCTCAACTAGGGACGAGAGGTTAGCATAAATATTTCATCGAAAAAATATCGATGGAAACCGACTGCAGTGAAGTGTTTTTTGGGTTTCGGGCGTATTTTGTATAGTTTGTTTTTTCATAATATTTTTTTTAAGTACCGATAAACAGAAATCCCGTCCAATCAACCAATACATGTTTTTAAAACGCATACACTAGTTCCTGTCTTTTCTTTGGCTGTATTTGCGTATGGCACATAATGGCCATTCATGTATATTGGGAGGTAATCACAATTCCTGCAGCCACAGTACCTAGTTATGCCAGGCTCCAAGTACGAAAATACGTGTTCTACCATAATAAAATCCTAAAATTCCTATCTATTGTTTTTAATTTTTATTATCAAGTAAACATGCCGCAGATGCATTTGTAAAACAATAAAACAAAATCGATGATATAGTTTTGGAGAATCAAGACAATGGGCATTGTTCATATTTTTTTAAATGTTGTAATTGAAAAACCATTTCGAGGAATAGCGTTACTGATCATTACGGACTAATTAATTTTGAAAAATATTCATATGTTATTGATATTTTTGATAAAATACGATTGACCTTCTTTGCCCTTCAAATTACGTACGACTTTGGCCGTACAGTTTTGTATCGTTGCCTGAGAAAATAAAAAGTAAGAGGCAAGTATTGTCTACAATCTGTCAAATGTCAAATTATTGTAAATATGTCAAAAATATAAACATTCTTGTTTATAATTATCTCATTATTACATTACATACATTATTTCAACACTCGACAAATTTAATATACAACGGCACTTAATCTTTATGCCACTGGATGACGTCACCTACCTTAAAAACTTAAAATAATTAAATAATTTTTATTAAAATAACTATTGAGCCAATCATCAAAATATTCAAATTAGTTTCTCAAAATGCTCTAAATTTACAAAAAATAAAATAAAATATAATGGTTAGAAATTTTGGACAATCCCCATTGGTATGCATAATACTTTTGCACGTGGCTGTATTAATAATAGTTAACTTACGGCTTCAACTAACACGTATCTTAATTTGAGTGTAGGTACAGCCCAGTCATAAAGCTTGCGTCTTTTTTTGGACGGCTTATAACAATCCTCTTGAAAGTGTAAAGAACAAATTACACTTTGGTTTGTGGGAATCCAAATATCTTTCTTGCCTGTTGCAACTATCCATTTATTTTTAATTTCTGGATCTTTCGGGAAACTGTAATGAAATGTATTAAATCTTGTGTAACAGGTTCTTAATACAATTTCTTAATTAGAACAATTATCGATATCCGTATCTCAGTGCTGCGCACCACTAATGCCTCGTTTTTACATTTCGTCCGTTATAATAGACAAATAGTCTCATGTCATGTCAAAAATATTTCACAGCAGCAGATATTTTGTAAAATCCTTAAATATTATAATTACTTACCGGTGGTAGGATACGCCAGTTGTCTTAAGGTTTGATGTTTTTTTTCTATTTTTGCAATGAGTGACGGAACAATTCGTCATTTTGTAAAAATACGAAATGACACAACACGCATCGATACAAACTTAGGACTGACTGAACGATGCTTACCGCCCGTCGCGCGCACTTAGTGTCATTTTGACCGCATAGGCGCTTGGAGGCGACGCGGTCGTGCTACGCCTCCAAGCAGTGTTGCCATGTCCAAAATCTGGTCGACGGTGATACCCCTCAAAAAATAAGGTAGATTCTGTGAAATTACGGTGAAAGGACTAGGAAAAATACGGTATTAAAGTACGGTGCAATTACGATACAGAAAACAATGGTTTTAGAGCTCAAATTATGATTTAATAAAAAAAGTTAGTCAAAACATTGAAGTACAATAATAATCAACCAGAATTAGTCTGAATCTGACACTATAACCTCATTCTCATTTTTGTAGATATCCTGATTTAATTGTTTAATAATTTCTTCATCAGGTTTAAAATGAACAAAGTTTTGGCCGTGCCTTTTGTTAGCCTGTTGTGTTAATAGATTTCCTTTTATCGATCTTGTTATTAATTTTTTTCTTTTTATTTATTTTTTACAAGCGTTTATTTAGCTTGCACTGTTCGTATGTAAGTTGTCCGTCAAAACTTGCAAACCATTTTTCGACCATTTGTCGGTATCCGATTGAGCTGAAATTTTGCATACACCTTAAGTTCTGGTAACGATACAATGTGCAATACTCAATATTGTAATAATTTCAATATGGCCGCCGCTCCAAGATGACGGATTACATTTTTTTGCAATCCCCTTAATATGGGTATCAACTCGTCAAAATATACAATGAACAGCAATTTTTGTTTCGCGATTACAGCTTTTGTTCCTTGGTAAAAGTTGTTCATAATGATGAAAACAATCGCCCATTTTGGTTTGTAGCATGTTTTCAATTTTAACCTGTTTAAGTAGGAACTAAACAACATCCATCAGTAGTATAAATAATGTAAATGGTGTAAATCAATAAAATAGTGTAAATAAATAATAGTAAAAAAAGGTTAATAATAAATCTTAAGACTAAAAAGTAAAAAATAAAATGAAAATAAAAAAAAGTTTTTAAAAACAAGCTTTTATTTAAATAAAATCGTAACCTAAAAAAGAAAAGTGACACTGTCATTTTAATATAGATATATTATATAAATTTTAAAAGTTGGAGGCACTGATGTACGGTACCCGTTATACAGGTGTATCTACTACACAATAACAGTGCCTCTAGCATTGACATTTTAGGCCGGTTTTAGTGCTTGACCGACCGTCGGTGCGTACGTCGGTCGCGTTTGTCATTTGTATGAAAATTCACAAGTCGTTACAGTGCTCGACCGACAGTACGCACGCGTATATTGCTACGCACTGCGTACGAGGACCGTCGGTCGAGCGCGTCCGCATGCGTGCCGTCGGTCGACCGACGCGCTATGGATACATATTAACGCGTTCAGTGCTACACCGATCGGTGGACCGACCGTACGCATGCGCGTATCGTCGAGTTCAAAACTTCAATAGTATTGTTTGATTTTATAGGTACCTAATTTTGATCAAACATGGCATACATTGACACCAAACGCCTAATTGTTCGACTTCGTGAACTTCTGTGGGACAAAGGCCACGTGTTATACAAAGCAAGTAAGCAGCAATTAAACAATTTGTAAACGCGTTCATTTCGTTCGTGTACGTGTTTGTGACTGTATCAGTCCGGCCAGTTTGGCTGGTCAGGAGAGCACTGAACGGTAAAAACTGACGATCGGTTACGCGTATCGTCAGGACCGATGGTACGCACCGACGGTCAGTCAAGCACTAAAACCGGCCTTATACATCATTGCGTTTAGTTGGTTGTATTACGCAGTCGCACAGCGGGTTGCTTGCATTACGCAAGCATGCTGGTCGCATAGCGCTAATTGTCTACAGTTTATTTTATTTATTGTATAAATAAAATAATAAAAAAATATAAAAGCCTTTTAATATAATAGTTGTTTATTAAGTCTAATATTGTTTTTTCTAAATCGTGATAGGATTTTTCTCGTTCTTCCACTCCAAATATGACCAGAGATCAATGTAGTTTGTCTTGATGGTTTATTGCGTGGTGTTCAAGGTTATGGATAGATGGCGTGGTTGTTCTGCCTTCGTGGTATTCAAATTTTTGGATAGATGGCGTTGTTTGTACCGTTATGAGCGTCCTTTGGCCTAAGTTGATGACAATGATGATAAGCGCTTATTAGGTTATTTCTGGGTTTTCACTTAGTTCTCCATACCGTCTAAGCAACACTTGATCTAATTTCATGGATTTATACACTTTTAACTTCTTATTTGTAGATAATATATTTTTTATTTCGTTTTTATTACGGACTCGATGTGAACAGTCGCACTGTGGCGCCCTCTCCCCTTTTATTGTATAAGTATATGTAGTTAATTAAAACGGTAAAACACCAATTACATTAATTAACATAGAGACAATAATTACGTTCACAATAATATAATTTAAAACTAACATGGAACAGTGGACTCCCTTGCATACTTTCTCTCACAGAACTCCAGACATATACCTACGCATAATTTCAATCCATTCATCCGCAAACACTTCACATTCAGGGTTGACACCTTTACAGTACGACAGATTGGCTACAGTTTTGGCTGGCAGTTGCTCAAACCGACAGATATATTCACGTAGAAGTTTTGAAGAGTTTCAATACCGTTTGTAATCATCTGTATGGATGTGATGGACTCGAGTAATGTAAGTTTAAAGCAAACACCTTGTACTCTGCTTCGTACCGATTCCTTTTATACCCGTGGGGTAATTGCGTGACACACTAACAGTAGGATTGGATTTCATTTGGACAGTTGAACAATATTCACTTTGAGCAGACACATTTTTCGATATTAAGCAATGGATTAGTACCTACATAATATCATTCAAAATTAATCAGATTGTGTGTGTTACGCAATTCGGGTGCAGTTAACACATTTTAATGGTAATTTAAGAATAGCCTGGCGAACTATTCTGTAAGAATCTCAATCTCGTGAAAACTTACGTGAAGCGCGCTTGACGTGAGCTGTCAATACAAAGGCATGACAATGACAGGTGGAATGACAGCTCACTTCTAAGATTACACGATAAGCTATCGACTTACCACATTTTGTGAAGATGTTCCAGGCGTGTCTTCTAGGTTGTAGTTTGCGTGGTTCAGGCCCAGCCCCTGAAACAAAATTTTCTTTTAATGAACGCCAAACTCAAACACAAAACTCAAAGCTTCAGGAATTGGTAATAGACTAATGATAAAATGTTTCATTTCTGCAAATACGTTTGAACAAACACTGTTACATGTCAACCATATTAAAAAAAAAATAGGGGTTTATTTATACACGGCGAACATCGTACCGCCCGCCACGCGCCATCCGCTCTGCCCTCGCTTTTTAAATCTCTGATATCTTCTAAGATTTTCATTTCAATGATAATTATGCTTTAGAGGGCAATTTTGATCAACATGAAATGCACAACGTATCTAATGTATTTAATTGGATAAGGATTAAGGAATAATACTGTATTGTTTAAAATAGCTTGGTAAATAACCAATAATTTTGTTTTGTAATATGTAAAAGATAAAAATGTTACAGGGTCAATCTCCAAAACGGGCATATTCGTGTGATCGCTCTGGTGCTTTTCAGATATTGATATTTAATGGTAATTATGTATCTCATTAAAAAGAATGATATTCAAATAGTACATTTTTACTATTGGCCTTCAATTTACACAAACAGTTATGGAAATATTTAAGTTCAAAAATTTCGCGACCAGAGCGATCATAATTGGTGCCAGAGCGATCATAAATTAATGGAGAAACAAAAAAAATTATATTGATAAAATATTATTTATTTAGCCGTTTTCAGTCATATTCAGTGTACGTGTAACAAGATTATATATTATGTAAGAGAAATGTATTATTTTAGAAAAAGGTCAAGCCATATTATCAGTCATACATATAAAAAATACGGAACATCTATAATATAAAAATGAATCTCAAAATGTGTTAGTAAGCGCATAACTCAACAACGCCTGGACCAATTTGGCCAATTCTTTTTTTATATGTTCGTTGAAGTTCAAGGATGGTTTTTACGGCGAGAAAAATGTAAAAAATTGCCTGGATCAGTCTAAAAACAACACTAGGATACTTTTTTTTGGTAGGATTAGGGTAGGAGTAGTGTAGGAGTAGGTTAGGAGTAGGGTAGGAGTAGTGTAGGAGTAGGGTAGTAGTAGTGTAGGAGTAGGTTAAGTGTAGGGTAGGAGTAGTGTAGGAGTAGTGTAGGAGTAGGGTAGGAGTAGTGTAGGAGTAGGGTAGGAGTAGGGTAGGAGTATAATAGTGTAGGAGTAGGGTAGGAGTAGTGTACGAGTAGGGTAGGGTAAGGGGTAGGACACCACGCGAACGAAGTAGCGCTGGGCAGCTAGTTTTATATAAAATATAGTATAATAATTGCTAAAATAACAAATTAACATAATTATAAAAATCAACTTTTGGCTTAGTTTCATTTATTTGGACTTAATTAAATCACTTCTAGGTAAATGAGACCAAATTAAAAACCTTTCGAAAACAAACATTAATACCTACAGTCTTATATTATAAAATTACTTAGACTCATTAAATATTAGTTTTTAAAAAGTATTTAAAGAAAACTAACGTTTATCAAAAACAAGATAAAATTCTTAAAAATAAACAATTTATAAACGTAACTTGTATTAATTGTAATCATAATGCGGCGAAAGCGCCAGGGTAGCCCGCGAAATTCAATTTTTTTTAGGTTTTTTGCAATTTGCTGGTCAGTATTAAGTTGTACAGACGCCAGCACATCAAGCTACCCGAAACTGTCAAATTTTCCCAAACAACTTTGAACCTTATGCTTTAGCGATAAAGTTAAAAATCTATTAAAGAAATTGGACAGATTGTAGTAACTTGATGTGCTGGCGTCTGTACGTTGATTAATATATGATTCGCGGCCGTAACATACGTATTTACAGAATTATAATCATTAAAGTCATCAACACAACTCTCTAAGACCACGTAACTCCAAAGAATAACTGTTTCATGAAATCTTCATTCTTCGGAGTTACGTGGTCTTATTAAGTTGTAGGTATGTTGATTAAAATATGGGCCAGGTAACTCGATTGAATGACTATTTCATGAAATCTTGATATTTAGCATTATACCGACTTATGGAGCTATTTTACTGATTTTAATGGTTATAATTCTGAAAATACATAATCAACCGCATCCCGCAACCCGAAATATAAAACCGCAATTCGCAAATCAGTATCAGGTTATATAACGGTTTGTGTAAGTAGATAAATAAATAAATAAATAAATAATAAATAAATAATAACCTGATACTGCATGATTTGCGAATTGCAAAAAACGTAAGAACATTTAAATTTCGCGGGCTACCCTGGAGCTTCGTCCGTAATGAACATAATAGTGTGATGTTTTATCTACACATTGTGCCATTCCTACCTAGAACAAGCGCTCATTTCACTTTTAAGACCCCTGGTACGCACGAAAATTTACCGCCTTTTATAGGTTTATTTGAAGTCATAAACAGGTCATATTTTAGCTTAGAAGACTTTATCTGGACGTCGATTTTTTAGTCCCTCCTTGGTCGTCCATACGTCCTATCGTGAGACCCATTGACGTAAGCAGGAGACGACCACACGACGTCAAACATGACGTCATCTGGACGTCGATTTTTTAGTCGCTCCTTGGTCGTCCATAGGTACGTCCTCTCGTGAGACCCACTGACGTAAGCAGGAGACGACCACACGACGTTAAACATGACGTCGTGTGCCCGTGACATTTTAACGTCACTACGGAGGCACTCAGACGTCATCCCAGGACGTCTGTTACGTCTGTGGCCGACCTTGATGTAACGTCGTAATGACGGAAAATTCCTACCTGGGACATATAGATAGGTTCTTCATTTATTGGGAGCTCATCAGTTGCTGGTAACTTATCCACTTTTTTCTTTAAATAAGATCGTCGAGAACTCTGCCTATTTTTCTTCCTACGAACCTTTTGCTGGCTTGGAGTCAAATCACTCATTGGTAGTATTGTGCCCCGAGCTTTTTTCCTTTGGTAACTCTCTCTTGACTTTACAAGCCATTGTGCGTATAGATCTGGATCATTTTTTATCTTGGCCATTCTACGACGCTCAGTCAATTTCTTCCTAAGACGTTTTTCTTCAATAGATAATTTATTTCGAGGCATGATTTCCATCTGCAACAATAGTTGCCATTAAATTTTAGAAAAGAAAGGGTTACAGTTGTGGTTAGCTAAATGCCAATATAATAATATCATCAAGGTAAAATACGTCAAAATCTGTTTATGGGTTTAGGTTACCCAAAGAAACCCAGGAAAGGTTATGAATTAAAGGTTATAAGCATAGTTCATCGTTTGTCATTGTTACAGTCCGGTACTACTACTTAAAATAGGTTTATAACGTACAATAATTGCAAAATATCATCGCTTTGGTCTTTTTGGACAGAGCAATCACAGCCACAGCGATCAGAAAAAGTCACAAAATCATAAATATAGCCGAATTTAAAAGCAGCAGAAAGTTGTGATTACGTCTCATAAAAAACATGTTAACGATCACTTAATTCACGTAACAAACACATTCACAAGCTTACTATTTAATTTAAATAACGTGCCATAGCAATAATAAAATTCGAGAACCAAATCCAGAGAAATCATAAACTTACCTTCGTAATGTTGGAGCGCGGGAACGTGGCACACAGGTATCCTGCTCGGCGGTTAGACCACTACTGGCGTAGTGGCGTTGCCCCGCGGGAGGGGAATAGAGTGTCTATAAACGCGTAACTAGGGATGAGCGCGATGTTTTACCTCAGCGCAGAGCGATGAGATAAAATGGCCGGTCACGATTTTAAATTCAAATTGTGGCAAAAGTATTGTTAATATAACTAAAAATATTATATTACCATGAAGATTAACTATTTGTTATGTTATCTAAATAAGTTGTTTCATATGAACCTTCTCATTAAAAAGTTAAAGAATATTTTTTTCATTCAATCGGGAGTTGGTTCATCCCAGAGCGATCAGGATTTTAGGGTTTAAGAATTTTTTTCAATATTTAAAATATAATTATTCATAATATTAGCCTTGTGTCATGTATATTAGACACCGATAGATAGTATATAAAAAAGCTACCCGAAACTGTCAAATTTTCCCAATCAACTTTGAACCTTATGCTCTAGCGATAAAGTTTAAAATCTATTAAAGAAATTTGACAGATTGTAGGTAGTAACTTGATGTGCTGGCGTCTAGGCGTCTGTAGGTACATAAATCTATAAACCTTCCTCTATGGCTGGAAAACTGCATTAAAATCCGTTGCAGACAGCGGGAGCGATTTTGTATTAGGGTCATTTAGGGTAATTGTAAACTGGGGTGATTGGAAACAACTCCCAATAAACTTTTAATAATGTATTTAGGTTGACGGTTGTGATATGGAACGTTACTTTAATCTGTTGTCTATGACTACAAATTTCAATTTATTCATCTGAAAGAAAAGTAACCTCAATTTCAGTGTGACGAAAAGTTGTCTGCAGAAAAATCGTTTTCAAGTTTTTGCACGAAGTTGATAGTAAAAGATTTTATAAGAAAAGTTGATAGGTAAGTTGTTGATTGTTTTTTTCGCTTTGATTTAATGGAATTATCTTTGCATTTTTCAAGCTTTACATCAATAACATCAATCTAACAAGCAGCAAAGTAGTGTTTACATTTTCCCATACGATATACTGGGTGGAGGTAATTGTAAACGGGTTAGGGGGTGATTGTAAACAGTGGGGTGATTGTAAACTCTTATCATTTCTGCTACTAACATGGTGATGGGTAAACGTAAACATTTGTTTTCAGGTACTTTTTCAAAATGCCACGCGTTTACATCCGAAAAAGAGAGACATAATATACCTTCTATCTAATGAGATTCCTGTTGCTGCGTATGCAGAGTATCAAGAAAATGATACAGTGCTCGTAAGATACGTTGGTAAAAAAAAGCAGTCTACTTTGTCTGGAAAGTAGTGTCAAAGACCAAAAAACGAGACAGTGTACATCCTGTGTATACTGTCTCGTTTTTTAAAAAAGTAGGTGGAAAGGATAATACGAGATTTCTTGCCACAACCGAAGATATTGACACTATACCAGCTACTATGATTGTGAAAAACGTAAATTTGCTTACTTTGAATGAAAAGGAAACCGAGTTTATATTGATGGATGATGAAGACTATGTTTATTTTGATTACTAAGGCATTATGTATGAGATGGTTGCAGTTAATTTAAAAACAATAATACACAGCGCTTCTATATATTTTGTTTTCTTTTACCCCCTTTAAAAATGTATAGGTTTCCTTAATTAGTTTACAATTTCCCATAAAACAATTAAATGTTCCCAATCACCCCGTAATTTAGTCAATGCAAAATATCGAAGCTAGATGATTTGTTTACATTTACCCCTGTATATTGGTAGACACTCAGAACAAAATCTTTTGCATTTATGAGACTCAAAACAGTGAAAACGAGTTAGCGGAATTATAATGCTTATCACGTAGGCTTACTTTTGGTGTTCACATTTACCCCAAAATATCATTTTTTGTTTTAAAGTCAGGGTAAAATGTAAACACTTCATTTTCAAAACCGCTAATGACGCAGTTCAAATGGTTGATGTTGCAGTTTTTAGATAAATTACTATACAATCAAAGTAATTAACTCTTCTTTTCTAACTGCCAATATTTTTTTTTACAAAGCCAAAAGTTTATTAGTTCAAGAGGTATTTTTCAAAAACGTTTACAATTACCCTGATTGACCCTATACTATGTAAAGATGATTATTAAAGACAGAAATCGATGATTGAAAAAATTGTGTTTATAATGGAACGGCGCAGTAGTAGTTAGTCGTAGTTCGCAAATTAGGAATTCTTTTTACCCGACTACGGCGAAGCAAAAAGGAGGTTTATGATTTTGACCGGTATGTATGTATGTTCATCTGTTCCCACATAACTTCTAAACTACTTGTCATAATTCGACAAAATATGAGGTATCGTTGGAAGCGTCTTGATTCTCAGCTGGTTATAGGCTATGCTACGTCACAGTCAAAGTCAAAGCATTTATTTCAAATAGGCACATAAAAGGCACTTTTGAAAGTCGAAAATTACAACAAAATAGAATTGATTCTAGTCGTTCTTGTCCGAAAGGGTTACCGCTGGCACGGAACAGATAATAAGGTTGGAATGGTAATGTGGGCGGGGCAAGCGCGCCACAGTTATGATTCGAAAATCATAACTCGACCGATTCATTCATTTACTGCGTTCAGTGCGCGTCGGAATACTTCGGAGAACAGGACTCTGCTTAATAATGCCGTGTTGTGCAATTATAACATGTAAGACAAAAAGTCAGACCTCAAGTATAAAGCGAAGAGGTATATCTTTCCATCGGTAAGTCCAAAATAACACTTAAGTAATTACAATATTATTTGTCAAAAACATAAAAATATACTGATCATTATGAAATACCAAACATTAACAACATTATTGCAACAATTTACAAAAAATATACATTGCCCGCTGTGTACTCGCTCAATAAACACAATAACCAAGTACGCGTACAATGTATTGCATACATTGCGTCCTCTACACTTCAAACGTTGACGTTTCGTCCTTTGCTCTGATTGGCTATGATGCACGGCGCATGTTTATCGATAGCACAGAACAGAAAAAACAGTAGAAGCCGCATAGCGTTTCATCAGTATCAGAACCAGCGTACCCAAACTCACACAAATACGGGTTAATTGTATTTCGGAACACTAAGAAATCCTTGGTGTGATTGGTAGTTTAATATTTAATGAAAGTACGAAGTACGTCAGACTACGCTTATTTGAAAATAAACCACATTTAAATGACAATAGAGTTGTTTATTGTCTACTGTTGCTGCTGTATTTCGTTGGTATAAAGATTGATATTTACGTAACGAGGTCATCACAATTCGTTCTCCACTAGGGATGTACCACTGTCATTGACTTATTTATCGATATTTCGTTTTATTTTCAAACAAAATACAGTCAACAGCTACTCGATAAATATTATTATTTAAAAACGATCAAAGCTTATAAATTATAAAAGTGAGAATTAAGTAATACAAATAAAAATAAAAAAATGGTTTGATTAATTACACAATCTGACTGTACGAAAAAATAGAGTAAATATGTCAATATTATTAGTACGTAATAGTATAAGTGATTAAAGTGAGTCTATTACAGTTTTCGGGTGGGTCCGCAAAGTTCGCCCGCGAAATTTAAATTTTCTTACGTGTCTTGCAATTTGCAAGTCATTGTCAGGTTTTATCTTGCTCAAAATATGATTCGCGCCCATAACATATATGTATTTGCAGAATTATAATCATTGGAATCATTAATACATCCCTTCTAAGTTAGATTTGTTCTCAAATGTCATGATTTCACGAAAAAGTCATTCAATAGAAAATTTGAATTTCGCGGGCTACTAATGTGGATCTACCTGAGGGAGCTAGAATCTCAAAAGAATCGCGGTACAACAACATAATGTTATGAACAAATTCCATCCATATGATAGACAATTGTCCATTGGACAACAAAGAAATAATAATACAACTATGTATAATACCTACTTGAAAATGTATAATTCTTTGTTTTGGCACAGCTGTGTCGGCTAGGTATTTTTTTCCGCTTTTAATTAAAAAATCTACTTCTACGAAGTGATCTGAGCAAATTGTACTAGTTTTTGCAGGAAACCAACTTTGCCTTCCAGTCGCTTCAATCCATTTTTCTTTCCTGTCTGGGTCCTTAGGAAATCTAAAATCACAAAATACCACGAAACCCACTTTTTATAGGTTTACTTTGTGAATTACACTTATTTGATTACCTTTTCTCGATTAGAATATTACGAACAGATTTCCTATATTCATGATTTGCTTATTTCAAGTTTGGATAAGGCAGAATTAGAAAAAAAAGGATTAAACAATTCATGGAAATGTGTTCGATAACTAATACACCAAAAACAAAAACAGCAAACGGTTAAATTATTTTTCCCGGTATATCATAAAACACAGAGAACATAAAGTTTAAAATATCGATAACTCATTATCGATAACGGTAATCTCTAATTGAGTAGCTGACTGTGCCTTGTGCATAGCTGGAATCTTCGCGAACAATATGTTTGAGTTTAAAAGAAAGTAGACCTTAAATTGAACAACATTAAGTCAACTTTTACTTGTCTTGTTTAATAGAATATTGTTTTTCAAATTTTAATCGAAATAAAATCAATAAAGACTTACCGATGATATGATATACCTCCATTTGATAAATTTTTGGTTCTGCTATCGTGTTTACATTCTAAAACAGCACAATAAGGCATTCTTGTATTTTTTTTTCAAGTTGTTTTTACCGTGACGGTTGTAACTAAACTGATGTGCGTGGTGTATGCGCGGGTGCAGACATATGCATGCGGACCTCCGCAAAACTCGGGGTACGCAGGCCCCGCCTACTTGCGACTTCTACTGTTTTTTTCTGTTCTGTGCGTTCACCCATGGGAGTCCGTTTTACTGGTACCTACGTTTTTAACGGATACGTCATAAATTTATGCTCTGTTCACACATAGGCACCGTATAACGTTTAACGGACCCGTCAATACTGGATTCGATGCCGATGTGTGAACAGAAACTCGCAGTATACCGCCGCTACAAGGATGGACGCTGTCGTGTTGTATTGGTACTATCGTCGGAGAAGGAACGCACACAGTACCTACCTATCTATCCGTTAAAATTCTTTTTTTTACTGTTCAATGGAATGTAATTTTTTTACGGAACGATATTTTTTTCTGTATACAGAATACTGTGCCATGTGTGAAGTCGCTCATACAACTAAATACCTACGCCATCGACGAAAAAAAAACGTACACGATAAAACGGAACAGTAAAACGGAGATAATTATGTGTGAACCGGCCGTTAGTCACGACTGGTGCACCTTTATTTAGCAGCGATAAATTTTGTCGGTGTGTGCGTGCGACGACGTATACGTACGAGCGCGCTCTCCTACAAACCGTGTTCGGTGCGTATGTATGAAGATAATATCCTATAGTCATTTGTATTTACTCTGGCACCGGTCGTAATCAGACTGGTGCTTTCTGGCCGACATACTTCAAAACAAATTCAACCTTACGTTAAAATGTTTTAAAGTCAGAATTACAATGTGCCAAAAAAGAACAATACATTTTACGACCGAGGCTCGCCGCTAGGACAAGGCAAGGAATGAGTGGAGTCGAATTGTTCAATATTTTTTTGTTTTTTATTGTAACATTGGTATGGAATTTTTTGGAATGGTATTTTTTTTTTATTTTGTTAAGCTACACATGACATGACATGACAAAAAAAATCCTTACCGATTGAGCGCCCACTTGAACATTTGGGCGCGTTTGAATTCGAATTACGTAAGCACAATTTTATTGGGGACAGAGAAATTTTGCATGGGATTGTGTACCTATCTAGTTCTTTATTAGTTATCGACTGTTGTCTGAATGTAATATATGTTTTTGGATAGGGCACGACATTTATTTATTAATGAATTATGTAACTAATACATCATTATTTATTAAAGTCATCATTATTTATTTATTCTTCAAAATTCAGTCTTACTTCTTACTAAGTATACTATTCTAACTACTTCAAGCTTAAGTTTCGGGTAGCTTGATGTGCTGGCGTCTGTACGTACAGAGAGTTCTTGCAAAATCTAAAAATATTGTTATCCAAATTGTTGACGTAATGTTCATATTTACAAATGTTAAAAAAAATACGGATACGGCTGAATAATAAATTGTTATTACTTTTCTTAAAATAAAATGAGTTTATTATACATATTCGTGTTTTCTATAGATTTTTATTTTTTGCGTGTCCATTTTTGCTATGTAATGCAATCTTACTTTAAGATATCGTTCGATAATAGTTTTTACTGGTAATAATTCTGTGATTATTATTGTGACACTTGGATGAAAATATGTCGAAACCTACAAATGATGATAATACCTTTCTGCAAATTTGTGCAATATCTAAATTCTTGCTAGTACAGGTGTAGTGCCTAATCGCAACTTCTGTTTTTTTTTTGCAAGCAAGAAATACATCTTATGATGAATAAACCAGTCCTTCAAAGTTTCTCACATCAAAAAGCTTGTGAAAAGAAAGCCTATTTTGAGCTAATAAACTATGTATTTACACATGCGTCGCATTTCATAGTTTTCACTAAATGGTGTACCAAGTTTCCAGCTATATATCCCACGATTTGGTCGACAGATTCGGATCCACATTCGGATTCATGGAGCTCCAACGATAATATGTCACAGTTTTCTTGAATAAGTGTGTCTTTTATAAGGTATTACTGGAGTTAATTATTTATATTTCATTTTCTGCGCGATATCCTATTGAAGTTATATTAAGGTTGGAAATTGTATTCTTATCACTTAAAATTGGAATATTTTCCAGTGGTACCTATAGCATTTTTTGTAAACATTTTCTTATAAGCGGATTTTAGCTGCAGTGCGTTAGCGTTATTATTATGACCACCATGACTTCATAATTGCCTGAAAAATTATTCTACAAGATCTTGGCTAAATTTGTAACTTTGAAGAAAAGAAAGGGTACCAGTTTCAACCAGAGACCGGAACAAATATGTCAAGCTTTCAATGCAGACTAATGTTGCAAGCAACATTGTTCAATCGATTTTTTATCAAATGAAGACTCGTCTACTACATCATGATCATTTGCTTCCCATAAACAAAACACCATAATAATAATTCATGTGCGTATATAACTGAATTAAATATATTAAAATGTCACATACTATTCGAGGCACAGCTGTTTTGTGTAGCCTTCTGATGCCTTTCGTAGTCACATATTCATCACTTTCTAAAAAATGCTTTGAGCATACAACGCTAGCTTGGGTCGGCTTGAAGAATTCTTCGGATCTTTGTCGTACTATAACGGATATCCATTCCCGACATCTCACTGGATCTCGAGGAAAGCTAAAAAAACAAAAGTGTGTTTGTCAGCTCCGACGCACGACTGGAGTTTACTACTGTTTTCTGTGCCATTCCGACTTTCTATTCATCATCATCATCTGCCTAGCCTCTTCCCAATTATTCCCGTTCCGACTTTCTATTGTTGGTGTATTGTTGTTGTTGGTCTGATTTCACGGCAAATCTAACTATCTAAGATGTACTGATGATTTTTATGGTTAAAATTATGTAAATAGATATTTATTATTGTCGCGAATCATATTTTGATCGAGATACAATCTTACACTGACCTGCAAATTGCAAAAAAAGCAAAAAATTTGAATTTCGCGGGCTAAGACAGCGGATCAACCATATGGCACACCTTTAATTTTATTACATGCACTTAGTCAAAATTAAATCTATTAAATGTTACTATAATATTTACTTATTGAAACAGTAAAAAGTATCATTAAACAAAAAAAAAAAACTAATATTTTAATATAAAAAACTTAAGAAACAATAGCGTCTCCACAAATGAAACAATCAATGCACATAACCCGAACAATTTAAGTGAGCATGCGATAATATGATTAATACGTTTTGTAAGAGTATTTCCAATTGAGATGCTTAGTAACTTCTGCTGTTTATTACGACTTAATTTAAAAAATGTTTTTACGATGATTTCTTCAAAAAATATCAGTTTACAGTGATAAAAATTACATAATGATAATAGTAATTCTTACCGAAAATATGAAACTCCGTCTTTTTTTAGCGTCCTGGATGTGTGATGTTTACAGTTTTTAAACGAGCACTGAGGCATGTTTACCGTCGGAGCGTTCCAATGCTACTAGATTATAAAAAAGTCCACCCAAATGTTAGTGGGTGCGCATTCGGTGAGGACATTTTTTGCCGCTGATTGTGTATCGTAGTGCGTAATGAACAACCGAAATAGAGAGACATATTGGGCTGTAGCGGGAATGAGATAGCAATAATTGTCACTGTTAGTCTACTCGGAAACAAACTACGATACGATTCGGGTATTCTCCGCAAACCGAAAGTAATGTAGGTACCGTCAACAAATACATAACGAAATAAAATAATACTTTATTATAATTACTAATTAGTTTCAGTCACTTCGCTCACTTAATACAGTATGTACCATGGTGTATTAATGGTATATTGGGAGCATCTCCAGATGGAGTTGGTGAGGATTTTGTAGTGGAAATAAAATGTCCAGGCTCGGATAAAGCTGTTCAATCATTTATTAAGAATGATGTTGTTAATAACAAATTTAAACACAAATATTATGTCAAATACTAGCTTGTAAGAAATCAGGATTATTCTGTGTTGCAGATCCTTTATTTGAGACTACTAAAAATATTCATGTAGTCTGGGTTGATTTTGACGAAGTATATATACCTACTTACCTATTAATGAAATTATCAACAAAGCAGAACTTTTTTGGAGTCAATATGTATTTCCAAAATTACTTAAAAGTGTCAAAAAATAATAAATCAGTTTATATTTTTAATAAGTTTTTATTATTTCTCCCTGTAAATTAATTAGGTGTGGCCTAATTAATTTACAGGGAGATGATGACTATGACAACTAGTTCATCTAAACATGAAACATATTTATAATTTACAACAGTGGTTTGAGTATGGAAAATTCTCTTACACGTCTGATAACTCTTTCAATATGAGCTATTCCTTTGCCTTGTATAACTTCGGTAGCAGATTGTTTGGTACCTGAGTAGACACTTGGTGGCCTCAACAGTTTAATACCACGTGAACTTAACACTAACACAGATTCAATTTCTTTGAATCCTCTATCAGCTATAAGTCAAAGTCAAATCATTTATTTCAAATAGGCACATTAAAGGCACTTTTGAACGTCAAAACTTACAGTAAAATTGAATTGATTCTAGTCGCCCCTTCCAAAAGGTAGTTTTCGTTGGAGAAGAATGGGCAAGAAACTCCACCATAAAACAACAGCATTTGGTTGCAAAACATTTAATAAGTTACTTTTATCAACTATGGCTTTGTCAGATAATTCTTCCTCCATATCCTTTTGAAATGAAGCTTACAAAACCATTAGGGGTCCAGCATATCAAATACTTTACAGTATTGCAACTTTTGTATTGAGGCCATGTCTGTGCTTGCTTTACTGGATTAGAAGGTTTTGCAATCTTTATTTCGAAACAATATATTATCATGTGTACAGACGCCAGCACATCAAGCTACCCGAAACTATAAAATTTTCCCAATCAACTGTGAACCTTATGCTTTAGCGCTAAAGTTGAAAATCTATTAAAGAAATTTGACATATTGTAGTAACTTGATGTGCTGGCGTCTGTACATCAGAATACCTTATTTTAAAAACTACAGGTAAGTTTTGTTTGATCTGTTTAGGCTGTGGACAATAAATAAAATGTTGAAAAAAGTTACCTAGGACTTCGATTCCTGTTAATATTACAGATGACAACTTAGTTCTTGATATTTGAAACTGGTCACTTATTCTTTCTGTGGAATCATTTTAATGCTTAATTTTGAGTAAAATTATAATAAGATAAATAGAGTCAATTTTTATTAAGCTTCTTTGTACAATGTAATCTATTAAGCCATAGGTACTGTTTTGGCAATCCTAAATACATTTTTGGTTTATCTGATATAATTTCTAACATATTTTTTCTACGCTGTAACTTTTTATTATTTGGTTCAAGCACTGATGATTCTTCTGTTTCTGATGTACATCCAAATAGAGATGGAGTTGCTGCAGAAGAAGTTTCTTGAAAAGATGGCACTTCCAGTGTAACAACACTAGTAGCTTTTCTTACTTTATAGTTTGTGCTCTTGTCTATCATCTTTACTTCACATTGGGTTGAGGCATCAATCTAAAAGCAAAAATTATGAGTAATTTTCTTTTCCAGTAACCAACACAACATAATAGCAAACCTTGTACAGACGCCAGCACATCAAGCTACTACAATCTGTCAAATTTCTTTAATAGATTTTCAACTTTATCGCTATAACATAAGGTTCAAAGTTGATTGGGAAAATTTTACAGTTTCGGTTAGCTTGATGTGCTGGCGTCTGTACCTAACTGGTTTTTGGGTATGTGAAGTATGATATCATCAAATAATAATATAATATAAAAATAAAAATATAATCAAAACGTACATATAGTCACACCGTTGGGGGTCCACAACACAGTGTTCCAGGCCGAATGCTTGGTCATCTCTCTAGCCACTTCAGCCATTATGGCCAGGGAAGTAAAGGAACACTCAATCCGCATACTCTCAGACAGCATGGCTGTTCTGCAAGCGCTGAACAGTTATACAGTTGACTCTGAGCTAATATACGAGTGTCACCAGCGCCTCAACCAGGTGGGTAACCTCAATAATATAACCATTCAATGGATCAAAGGACACAGCGGTTCGTTAGGTAATGATGCAGTCGACGAGCTTACCAGAAGAGGGTCGAGCATGGCACCAGTGGGACCTGAGCCCATTGCGCCACTCCCCTTCGGGTATATACGCACTCTGGTAAGGAAACGCACTAGAAACCAACACAACAAACTATGGTCGGACCAAGGCGAATGCAGGCAGGCTAGGGAAGCACTTCCCACTTTGGACGGCCGCCTCACGAAACAGGTTCTCCGTCTAACTAAACAAAAGATGCGTATAAGTTACTGCAGCTTTAACTGGCCACGGGTCATTCAATAAACACCTCTTTGTCATAGGAGTGTAGACAGTCCGCTGTGCAAGGCCTGCATGGAGGACGACGAGACAGCGGCACATGTGCTTCTAAACTACCCGGTGGTCGCCACGTACAGGGCAAAGTACTTCGGTAACCCAGGTATCCTACATGAGACGGTCTGTAACATCAAGGCGTTGCTGGCCTTCCTTGAGGAGTTGGGGTGGATCGAACGATCGATTTTCCCACCCGTACGTAAAATATGCGCATTGACGTGGATTTGCGGACACCAGCCCGTATTACCTATGATATAATCAAAGATTTTTGTCAATTACATAGTTTATATTCATGAATTGGAGAAATGATTGATTTCTAACTTGTTTACAATGTACATAAAATAAAAATAATGGATAGTGATAAAATGTATATGATTGAACCATATTTTGCTTATTCATCAACCAGTTTCAAGCTTTGCTCATTGTTGTGTTACATAGTGTGTTTATATAGGTGATCTTTTTTATGACTCTAAGTTAATTATAAACCTATTGTATGTCTCAGAGCTAGTTAGAGTTTTGGTGAGTTGACGGTAAACCACGGTTGATCACTAGAAATAGTTTATTTCTTAGAGTTATAAAATATAGTAGTATAAGTTGGATGTCAATCCGTGCTAATTGCGATGATTGCAATATGTCAACTAACGTTAATGTACCGTGAATATCTTAATATATATAAATTACGTGTCACAATGTTTGTCTGTGATGGACTCCTAAACAACTTAACCGATTTTAATCAAATTTGTACACCGTGTGCAGTTTGATCCAACTTGAAAGATAGGATAGCTCACATCTCCATTTATAATCGCAATATTATTTTATTGCACAAAAACATTAGCCACAGCAACGCGTGGCTGAGTCAGCTAGTTATTTTATATAAATTGAGGTCGCATTTTCAGCAACCAAATCATTGTACGTGCACCGTACACCTACCTTCACTGGTAGTGTGGAATATGAAGATGTACTGCGCATTATAGTATCCTCATATTTCCTTTTTACTGGTTTGCGGGTGGTAGCATGACGCAATAGCTTAATTAGTTCTGTTGAGTCTTCACTTTTATTAGGTGCAATATAGCAGAGAGAAGCTGTAGGTTTAAGACGTGGCTCTTGATTCATTAACTTATGTTTATGATAATTCTTCAAATCGTTTTTAGGCTGTAAAAAAGAAAATAAAGGCGGTAAGTAGGGGTGGCATTAAGATACAGACCATACAAAGACTTCTAATGCTTCTGAAATACTTACATCAAAGTGATCTTCGCAACAATACATTGTATAAACCTTGTAATATTCCACGCCTACATCACGACACCACTTTTCTCGCAAATCTTCTCTAATACGAACAAAAATTTTGTTTGGACTATTTTTACTATTATTGCTACACGTTGGAACAAAGCACTTTCTGTATGCCATAACTCTTCCAATATTAAATATTGTCGTGTTTTGAATTAGTGTACGTAATGTAATGAGCTAAAAACAAGGAATGTTTATATGTTTGACATTTATATTATAATAATTTGACACTTGACAGATTGTAAACAATACTTACCTCTTACTTTTTATTTTCTGAGGTAACGATACAAAACTGTACGGCCAAAGTTGACGTAATTTGAAGGGCAAAGAAAGTCAATCGTATTTTATCAAAAATATCAATAAAACATGAATATTTTTCATAATTAATTATTCCGTAATGATCAGTAACGCTATTCCTCGAAATGGTTTTTCAAATTTTCAATTACAACATTTAAAAAAATATGAACAATGCCCATGCTTTCGTCGTTGCGTCGTTGGTTCTGTATTTTAAACTCATCATCAGAAGGCCAATTCTCGTAATTTAAAACGTTCAAAATCTAGTCGCAGTCTCATCTCAGCGACAAAGAAATGTCAAAAACTTGTCAAAATGTAGGGAAATTTGAAGTATTTTTTGACATATTGAGACTGAGATCAGACTGTGAACGTTGTTAAAATTAGTAGAATTGCCCCTCTGATCTTTACGAAAAAGTGGGACCATTTCGGAATAAACCTCTTTCGAACAAAATAATTTTTTTGCTAATCCGTCTATAGACGAGGGAGTTATGTCCGAATAAACATTAATATATATATATATATATATAAACATCCGAATTGAGAACCTTCTCCTTTTTTGAAGTCGGTTAAAAAGCAGGATTTTCTATCTTGATTCTTGTCCGCAGATTTCGGTTTCTGTTCCTTGTTACTTTGTGGCTGTGGTCAAACTGACTGACGATATGGCGATTAGGATTATCACAGATAAAAGATAATGATAAAATCAGTAAACGAACACTAAAATATAAGCTAAAGACTGATATCCTCAAAGAAGTGGTCGCAAGATGCGAAAATACCCACTAAGTTTGTTACTTTTGTTATAATGTAAGTAATCTACTACCTACTATTAATTATTATGTGCTATTACAATTTTGAACCAAAAATGTATAAGACGAGCGCTAATCCCGCCGACAAACTGTTACGCAGTTTGGTGGGTGCATAAATTGTGAAAAATGTTTGGTCCTAAATAAATGATTTATTATTATTATTATTATTATTAGATATTAGGAATGAATTCTTAAGGGGGAAGCGCTAAGGTAGCCCGCGAAATTCAAATTTTCTTAGGTTTTTTGCAATTTGCTGGTCAGCATTAAGTTGTACGTTGATTAATATATGAATTGCGGCCGTAAGAAATATGTGTTTACAGAATTATAATCATTAAAGTCATCAACACAACTCTCTAAGACCACGTAAGTCCAAAGAATGATGATTTCATGAAACAGTTATTCTTGAGACTTACGTGGTCTTAGAGAGTTGTGTTGATGACTTTAATGATTATAATTCTGTAAACACATATTTCTTACGGCCGCGATTCATATATTAATCAACGTACAACTTAATACTGACCAGCAAATTCCAAAAAACCTAAAAAAAATTGAATTTCGCGGGCTACCCTGGCGGGCAGGTATGTCCAAACACGGCGTGCAATATTCGCGGCAGCTTCGCGCGGCATTCGCGGGACACAAAGCCGCGCGACTAGTTTAGACCTTCTACGCGGCAGTGCTGCGCGGCACGTCGAGACACGCCTTTATCCTTTTTAAATATAAGACCTAAGTATTTGTCGCTAATAAGAGCGAGCAGACAATCTTCACATTTTAAAGTTTTTCTTAATTTCCTAACAACAGACCCACCGATATACGAAATTATTTCTTCAGTATACGTTGTCAATTTTGAGGGGGTAAATAAGTTGTACTCGTGGTCATCATCGGCAAATAAATTATTATTATCGGGAAGATCTATATTCGAGTCTTCGACGCTTGACTTTGAGCACAGAACAAATTAATTTTATTTCCTTATAGCACTTCTTTGTGGATTAACATTTTTATATCCTCTAGTCTAGAGGTATACAGTTTCCTGACTCGATACCTTATATTTCTCCATGTATCACTAGTCTTTTGTAGGCACTTTGAAATTGAAAAGCTGTGGGATTGTTGTTATAGCCGCCTTTCGAGCGAATCGAGCTGAAGAAGCATTCGAGGTGATCTTGGCTAAGTTTGTACAGACGCCAGCACATCAAGTTACTACAATCTGTCAGATTTCTTTAATAGATTTTCAACTTTATCGCTAAAGCATAAGGTTCAAAGTTGATTGGGAAAGGACATGTTATGAAATGGGCTTAAAATAATTTTTTTTTTGAACAGCTGTCATGTATGATTTTCTGATAGGGAAACTTATTCAGGATGGCCTGACAAAAACTAAAAAAATATTAAAAGCACCATTATTGAATAAATACATATTTTAAATCCAGATATTTTTGGTGTCGTAATATTATTTTTGCACATTGAAACAAAGAAATAATGGTTAAATATAATTTTTTAAAGGAAACTATACACCTTATTGTTATTTAAAATATTCTAAAACAATATTAGATGGCTTATAATAAAACCAACCAATTATCTCCATGATTTGTATGTATGGCATGGCATTGATTCCTTTGCCTCCTAATGGAATCTATGAAAATATTACCTGTGCCAGCAAGGTTGTCACACTTGTCAGTTGTCAGTGTCACACAGGTGAAAATTGAATTGAATTTGACACTTGATTGACGTTCACAATTCACAATGACAATAATGACATCCAACCGAACAAGTGTTGCCACAATCAATAATTACTGTGGGTTGCAATTTATTTTTTAAATAATAATTATTAAAAAATATAATAAATAAGGAAAGGGTGCTTTTAAAAAAAATAAAAAATATGTACAAAGTTTCCTTAATTTATGTACTTTCATAAAAATATGATCTCTTCCCTGTTCACAGCAGCTTCGAATAAAAGCCCAGCCTCCATACAAAAACCTAACATGACCTTTGACAGTTTCGGGTAGCGATTGAAATTGCAACCTAAGGTTTATGCCATCGAAAAGTTGGCTGGACAACCATCAAAAGTTAGGGAGACTATATTAACACAATCGCCTAACAAACTCATACATTGTTTCATCAATGTTGCCTTCTGTTCGCCGGTACCTACAGCCGTTAATAAAAAAATAACCGATAGGCATCTTTCATCTACTATTTATAAATGTTAGCATAAACACCAATGTCTCCCTAGCTTCAGCTATATTATGAAAAATAGAAAAAATGGAAAATAGTAGTATTTTCCCCCGAATCAATAAAGTATTTCAATCAGTACATTATAGTATTTCTACGTGCAAATACTTGTACATACTTAGAAATTATTATAATATACTGTACTTACAAGAATGCTTAAATTATTTTCAATTTCCATTTATTCGTTTCTTCATGTAAACTGATGGAGGAAGATGGAATGCAAGTCTTTGATTCCTAAAAAAATATTATCTTTAAGATGTTAATACAAAATAGGCAGATGTAAGAAGATGTTGTTTACGGAAAAATATATTTTAAATTATTGATCGATATTTTGAATCGCGTTGAGAGTTTAAGAGAAGCCTGTCTCTTTCATTTATTGCTCATAAAATGTACAAAATAATAGTTTGCAACAGATAATTGTACCTATATAAACAGTTTTAAAAACATTGAACATAAATAAAAACACATAAAAACCTGTATCGAAACTTAGTATGTTATTAACTGAATATTTACCAGAATAGGTACAGCATTAGGTAATAGCAGTGTTAGTTTCTTCTTTTTATTTAACATTTTTTTATCAAAATGTCTGCTGCAAATTTTTGATGACAGTTTTGGTGTCCAATCTGTTCGTCCTGTAGCTATGATCCAATTCCGACGTAAATTACCATCTTCAGGAAAACTGCAACAAGCCATTAATCTTTCAGATATAATTAACTCGCTGCGCCCCGCGATTTCACGCGCATGTGTCTCGGTTCCGTGAGAATATTGCGATAAAAAATATCCTAAGTCCTAACCCAGGTCATAGTTTACCGATGTGCCAAATTTCATCCAAATCCGTTCAACCGTTTTAGCGTGAAAGCGTAACAAACAAACCAACAAATAAACTCACTTTCGTATCTATAATATTAGATAGAATTAGGATACCCACTGCAGAATACAGATTTCCCATAAAAGTGGGTAATAATTTATGGAAAAGTTGGCAACACCAAAATTCTTAGGTTAGAACTTAATAATTGTCAATTTTGTGCTTTTAATCGATGAATTTACGTCTAGGGTACATTATACTATACTGTATGAATACAGTAAAAAGTTATTAATAGCCTAATTACTGATAAAAATTGCTATACTTACGAATGAAAGGACAAGTCTGGCATTTTCATTCCACCATCACTTTTACACTTTAAAACGCTACACCGCACCATGTTTAAATTGTTCACAACATAAAATAACATAAATTATATAACTGTCAAACTTTGTTTAGCGCAAGGAGGTTTAGCGAAGTACTATGCTAACCTTCAAAATCGTGGCACGCGACGTGGAACAAAAAATCTCATCGTTCTGTCTCATTTCTTTACACGATATCGGCGTAACTTGCTCTTTTTCTTGTGTGAATGCGACAAAAGACATAAATTTGTCTATAGCATTCTTTGTCTACGAATGTACATACATACAACCATAAACGAACTAATATACCCACAAAAAAATTACGTTAAGTTATTGAATGAAAAAAAAAAGAAACTGGCAGCACTGATAAAATATGGCGTAATTTGGTGTTCATATAAACAACAAATAAATACATATATAACGGTCTTATTCATAAAAAAAGCTTATAGAAGGTTTAAAACATACTTTAGTTAAAATGCTCAATAAACCTTTAAAACGTTCGATAAAATTTTGTATTCATAAACGCTTCATAAACGTTCTATAACTACTTCAATATAAATCTAAATGTTAGATAATAGGTAATACGGGCAATGACGTATATTACACACGTTATCAACCAACATCTCGGCGCTTAAAAACGGCGAAAATACTAGATAACTACTTATACGCGTAAAGAAAGGGAAAGAAAATATGACACCGTACGGCGGGATGTCTGTTGCTAGAGGGAGATAAATAAACATCTTCAGTTACGTCACAGGATAAGTAATAGTCAAATTACATGCTCATTGGTCGAGCGCCTGAGTGACGTAGCTATCAGAGGCATATGGGGAAAAAAGGACACTCGATTTTCTAGAGTTAATAAAATAATTGATAATTGTACCGTGTTACCTACTTTACGAATAAATTAATACCAATATTATATCTTTTAAATGTTTAAAATATATATATATATGTATATATATAACAATCCGGTTATTTCACAAAAAACAATACTTTTAAATAATTTGTTTTAAATGACGTATAATTTTACCATAATTATAGGAACTGCAGTCTTTTTTATTCTTCGATAATTTTTGTTCGTCACATAAATATCGTCAGCTGAGAAATGCTTTGAGCAAACTTTAGTATAGGGAGTTGGTAGCCAATCGTTTTCACGTCTTTGAACCCTTATTATGTTAACCCAAGTAGCACACTGGCTGATTTAGTGTCGAACTATAAACCTTCATAAGTTTAAAAGTGTTATTAAAGATGTTTAAAGGTTTTGGTGGCTTCTTCATGCTGATATGTTGCATTTAAAAAAGTTACTTATTCAATAATCTGTAAAAGGCACTCCAAAAATATGTAATTACACTACAGGCTGATTACGAGTTCATAATAAATGTTTTATTATGTTTACTGCTGAAAAGCGGCGTAACGAAATACTTCTATAATGTTTTTTGCTGTTGAATGGTCTAAAACGAATCTTTACTAACACCAGCTGGTTAAGAGTACGAATGAAATATATTTAAACGTTTAAAGCTGTGAATTGACCTTGAAGGCATCTTTTATGACGCTTTTGTGCTGCATTGTGGTGTAATTTAATACCACTGTAAGGTTGTCTGGTTAAGAGTGTAAAGGAAGCACTTATAACAGCCTAATGCTGCTTAAATTACGCGTAAGTATAAAATAATAACTCTCAAAGCTGAATAAGTGTACGAAATGATATATTTAAACAGCTTTCTTTAAGAAGCTGTTATATACCCTTTTTCAAGTGTTTTGTAATTCTCAAAGAGTTAGAATGTAATTGGTACATACTATTAAACAGTTTTTGACATCTATATACACCATATTAGAGCTCGTTGCTCTTGTTAAGTTCATTTAACAGCTTCTTACTGTCTGTTGATATATCTTTCAGTTGCTAATTTTTAACTTATTACTTCTAATTCGTTTGATAAATATTAATAATGGATAAGACCTGGTCCAAAAGAAAACGAAATGGCGCAATTAAAAGAAAGTTAGCACGAGAATATCAACAATTTCAGGAACGTAATAGTGATGTCAACGAATCTGGCCAAGCGTTATCCGTACATAATGACGAGGGTTCCGTACATGTAAATCCTGACATTCCAAGTACTTCTCGTTCATTAAATACAGAAATAGAGTCTTTTGCATTAAACGAATCTATGTCTAGTAGTACAGAAGAAGAAAAAGAGGAAGAATTGAACAGTTTTGAAAAAAATATATATTTAAAAGAACAAATAAGAAAGTGGGCGTTCGAAAACAATATAACTCAAGTCGCTTTAAAAGATTTAGCAAGAATGTTTAATGAATTTATTCCCAATGCTTTACCCAGTGATCCGAGGACCATATTGAAAACAGTTAGAAACGTTAATTTAAAAGCAGTCGGAGAAGGCGAGTATTGGCACCAAGGTCTCATACACTGCCTCAAAATAATATTGGATAACTTGACTGTAACGCCGTGTACGGTCAGTTTAAACATAAATATGGATGGCCTGCCGATATTCAAAAGCTCTAAAAAAGAATTTTGGCCTATCTTGTGTAACATCCATGAGAGTGAATTCAATGAACCTTTTATAATCGGAATATACTTTGGAACTGGAAAGCCAAGAAATCTCTCAGAGTATTTGGAAGACTTTGTTAAGGAAGCGAAAGAGCTGCTTGAAAATGGTATTTTAACAAGCAAAAATATTAAAGTTAATGTCAAAATAAGATGTTTCATATGTGATTCTCCTGCTCGAGCATACATCAAAGGTTTAAATCTTTTTTTTTTTCAGTTACTATTTATTGATTTCATTATTTTAATTAGCTATTTTTAAAATATCATGTTTCCACGTATTATTACAATAATTACTATGGATTATTGATGTTGTTCAATACGTTTTGACAGACTTCAAAAAATGAGGTTCAATTTGACCCGTATGTATGTAATATTGTTGGAATTGCACAATATTCGCTTATGTTACTCTATGTGGTGGTGCCAAATTTCAGTGTATGTATGTGTGTTTTTCCACATATTTCTCTTAAACTAGAAATATAAATGCAGTGATTCATTTTTGATGGATTAAGTATCTTTCAGTTTAGGGAACAGTGCAAGTTTTTATCAAAATCGGTTCGGTAGTTTTCAAGATATAGATTATTAAGCGTAAACACCTCAACGGTTTAACGTCGCAATTCTTTTGCGATGAAAGTCGGTTATTTTCAACGCTTTTAGCGTTGGCTGTTATTATTGTATTAAATTATGTCATTTAAAAACTACTCTTTAAACTGCTTCTGTCGGTCGTATTTTTACCACTTACTATTTACTTTTCAGGAGTGTGCAATTTCAACGGTAAACATGGATGTTTAAAATGTACTACAGTAGGAGAATACTCACACAATTCTCATACAATAGTATTTCCAGAAATAGGATGCCCAGAAAGAACAGATGAGGGATTTCGTGCTAAACAATACGGGCAGCATCATAAGGCCGATTCGCCTCTTTTACAGCTCCCAATCGATATGATTGAGGACTTTCCTGTCGCAGATTCTTTGCACTTAATCGATTTAGGAGTCATGAAAAGGCTTTTGATGGGATGGCGTGACGGAAATTTTGGTAAAAAAACAACAAAATGGTGTGCCAAAGACATTGAAACTGTATCAAATTTCCTATTAAAATGCAAATTACCGTCAGAGATACACAGATCTTTAAGAGGCTTGGATTGTATCGCTCATTGGAAGGCTTCAGAGTTCAGGTCATTTCTCTTTTATATAAGCATTATAATTCTTCCAGACGTGTTACCCGACTGTGCATTCAAACATTTTTTGAAATTGTTTTGTGGTATAACCATTTGCACAAATGACACTTACAATCACGTACTACCACTTGCAAATGAACTTCTTCGAGATTTCGTTGAGCATTATAAAGATTTTTATGGGGAAGGTTATGTGACGAGTAATGTCCATAATCTGCTTCACGTCGTTAAAGAGGTACGAAGATTCGGATCTTTACAAACATTTAACGCTTACGCATTTGAAAATAAGCTTTATATGATTAAACGCCTTTTGAGGACCGGACAGAGACCACTGGCTCAAGTAGCCAAGAGATTAAGTGAAAATGTAAATTTTAGATGCAAAGAAAAGAAAAGTTCTGTGCCTTATTTAACAAAAGTTGGTACCACAAATATAATTAATTTCGAAAATTTTAAAATATCATCGAAATCAAAAGACAAATACTTTATGACAACAACAGGTGAAGTTATGGAGACGAAAGAAATATTGGAAGATACTGATCACAAGTCAGTCAATATACGTGCGTTAAAAATACCAGACTTAACTGACATTTTTGATGTCCCAATAAAATCATCATATTTAAACATGTACAAAGCTAAGTTGCCCAAGAACAGATGTGTCGAGAAGATGATAACCCCTCAAGACGTGCAGTTTAAATGTGTAGCAATTCAACATAAACATGAAATTTTTTTTATACCTCTTCTCCATACCTATTCCGTATAAGTGATTATATAATAAAACAATAAAATACTTTTAACGAAGACTTTTATTGTTGCAATTAGCACAAACCTTAATACTATTTAGAAGTCGTAGAAAATAGAATATAGATATTAAAAAAGATCACAGTCACGAGATTTCGTAAAATTAACAATACAATTAACTCAACATTTGTTTAAATTTTTGGATATTACAATAGTTATATTAGATATAGATAGTTATATTACAATAGCTCCTATACCCGGGATGGCCACTTCTTTGGGAGAGGCAAACGATGGCATGGTTCAACCGATCTTGACCAAACTTGGTATGTTGATGCAGTATAGTCTAAGGAAGGTTTAAAAAATCCGATTTTCAAAATCGGAGTTTTGGAAAATTAAATTTTTCGAATTTTGCTTGCTTCGCAAGCGCATCCGTGAAAATTCGCTCTCACTTTTTTCAAACGCAGCGCACCTGCATTGAAGTTCTAGTTAGTACAATAGGTAAGTATGAGAACAATTCGTATAATCAGAACAATGAGACAACTATAACAATTCGCGTCTTTCTCGATCCCACGATCATACATTTTTTAATACAGAAAATAATGGATTTGATATATAAATATCTTATTCGTTTATTCCATACAATAACATATTAATGATATTATAAAGATATTTCAAAACTGATATAACAAAGTTACATGGACAGAAACGCGATACTTTTAAAATTTATGATTTTTTTCTGTTATTCCGCGTTTATCTGATATATTAAAAGTACAATACGCCTAAAATATCGTTAATGTATTGTTATAAGTAATAACGAGTGAACAAATCACATTTTTTTATATCAAATCCACTTATTTTATGTATTTAAAAATATTAGATCGTGCGAGCTAGAGAAACGCGAATCGATTAAGGACCCTGAACAATAATTAGAATAATAAAACACGAAAAAAAAATTAAAGCAGCAAAATTAACTCAATATTATTTAAAATTATAGGAGACTTCAATAGTTCACACAAGAGGTATAATTTAACATGATTCAACAATCACTCACGTGAATTCGTAAAATCAGAAAATAAGCAGAACTTAACATTAGATAAGTGTTGAGAATTCTTAAACACTATCTGAATTGCTTTGAAAATCAGTCACGAGATTTCGTTAAATCAGAATAATGAGGCGACCTTAAGAGGCCTTATAATAAGATTCGCGTCTTTGTCGCTCGCATAATCCTATATTATTATGTTTAAGTTACGATTAAGTTAAGTTAGTTTTTTTAAGTCATCTCCGATTGCACCAGCGTCAGTGTTTTTTTCCCAATATATATGACTTATATCTTGATTTTCAGTATCATTTTTCCGAATTCTTGCTGTTTCATCTCCTTCCGATGTACTGTTTTTTCCTTCTATATTTTGATCATTGACTTTACGTACAGTTATATTTCTTCTTGTTTGTTCACGTTCTTCATGTTTGTTTTTGTCTTCTTCATCACTCGCGTTTTCTCTTACTATAAGACTTTTTTCATTTTCAATTGTTCCTTTTTTGTTCCTGTTGTCTTCGTACCCTCTTCCATCTTCATGAAATGGTTTTTTCTGCACTTTGTATGTAATAACCTTCCTCCGCTTTCTCCTGAATTTCAAAAGAACTTACCTAGTTAGTACATACTTATTTTTCTAATCGACTTTACAAGAAAATAATAAAGAGCTGCTTTTAAGACTATAAGATAAATTTGGTTTTGATTGGAAAGTACTATTTTTGTTTTTACTAGAGGAACCCCAATTTGCTGCAAAAAGTATTTGTTGGAATACAATATAACTCTTAAGTCAGGAGAACTGCATTTCCCGAACCCATATAAAAACTAAAAGTGTAAATGAATGTCTCTTATACAGAACATGAGCAGTCTATGGCTGATTAATGGTATTCTGTTCAGCAAATAGTGTCACAAGATAATATTTTAACGATTTAACCTGAGAAACTTATGGACGCCATAACTAACCTAAAAAAATAGCTTTACTATTTTATAAAATCAGTTTTAACTGTAAGAGTACACCATAATTTAAGCTTTTAACTTGATAGGCAATTTAAAGAACACATTTTATCTATGAATCTCACTTTGTCTTCCATTATAATAAATTAGAAATTCATGCACCCGTGATTTATCCACATATTTCTTAGGTTTAAATCTAATTATTTGAAGGGCGCATGAAAATTTTGTTGTTAATTGGTATAGACATCACGATAAAGTTGCACTCGCATCCTAAACGCAATTATAATGACTTGGATCATTACTTACCTAGTCCCAACAAAAAAATATTTCAATATTAAATATGGTGGAGCTGGCAAACTTTGCAATCACACAATATAAATAACACTTTAAACAAATTTCAAAATAAACGTTAAAAAAGATTGAATAGGGAGTAGCAAAAGGTTAGAAGCTGTACAAGAGTTGGATAGGAAACTCTTGTACAGAATTTAACTTTTTACGATGCTTTATGACAGCTCTAATAAAGCCTTTCATAAGCCTAACTGCAGCTTCTCTCCAGCCATTATAATACCAAAAGCTGTATAATTTGGGGCCCTTTTTTGCTGAATAAGCGCTTAAGCAGCTTTAATTCAGCCAAATTGGTATACCGTAATACAGACTAGAGATTCAATGGCAGCATTTATTAAGCACTTAAGCAGCAATTGTGTGTTACTTGGGAAGCCACTTTTCTTTTATCAGCCCATCTGTAGGCAATCTAAAATGAAACGGAAAACAATAATGTATATTCATAACATAACAAGTGCATAATATTATAAATTCAAACAATATTATAAATTCTAACAACCAAAAAAAACTTGTGTATTAGTGTCCCAACCTCCCCTAACGTCACGTGATTACTAACTTCATGCGCCGGCCGCCATTAGACGCAGCGTCGTACAAAATAAAATAAGCTAGTTTTGTAAACTTACGCGTGAAATGACACATTTTTGTCATTAACTTTTGGGGTATAATTTTTACATCCTCTGAAAACACACGACGGCATATTTTCTTTATGTTTTGCACAGGTTTTCACATACGATATAAATTAAAAACAAACATAGCGTCGCGCGACAGGTTGGTGCGTGACTGAGCGCAATGTAGCCAATTGACTTCATTTCATGTTGCCATTTTAGAGTGCGGACAACGTATCTATAGTTTTATACATCATTGAATACGGGCTGGTGTCCGCAACTCCACGGCAATGCGCGTATTTTGCAAATCTAAATGTTGCCATTATAATGAAGTCATCCAACAAATTGGCCAACATATTATTGAATCGTCAAACGAGTGTATCTGTCTACGCACTGAATAATTGTGACCATAGACAATAAGACGTATTGAATAGAAGGCGCTTTACGAATTCTGAGTTTACGACATTTGAAGTGTACGCTATCATAGACAAAAGAGTATTAGCTAGTGATGTGACTATGCATAAAATAAATATCGATATCGACTTCTTAGTTTATGGTATCGCTCCATGGCGATAAATCTAAATATGCTAAGGTGAAATAAAAAAACACTTCTGTCTGATCAACTTATTTATTTATGAATCACCTGATTATCTGAAAAGTAAGATGATTCCGTGCTTCGGAGGGCACGTTAAGCCGTCAGTCTCGGGCGCTGTCACAACGGCAGTGGCCGTTACAAGAACCACGTCAGAGGCTAATCAGGCGGTTTGGTTTTTTGGTATCTGATATAATGGTTTAATGAATCGTCTAGGTCCAAACAACCCACACAAGAACAACATCAGTATTCTAAATAAAATGAAAATACTAACCTCAGTGGTCATAAATTCCTCCTTGCGCAGATATAAGGAAGGCACTGCAGCTATTTTTAACCTGCGCCATTTATGACCAATGTTAATAAAGCAGTCATCGCTGAAATGTTTGGAACAAATACGATGTTGTTTTTTCCATTCCCAGTTGTTACGTGCAATAGCGTTGATCCATTTTTGCCTCATATCAACATCGGAGGGAAATCTGAAAATGACAAAAAAATCATAGGCACACACGAGTTTAAATTATTATACCATGAGCCACACGCATTTTTGGCAACTGCCATTTCATTACTCATACGTACGATTCGCTCGCAAGACCGTACGTATTTAGGTATTTATTTCACTCTTAAATATTTAATCCTTCCCAAAACTACGTGTGAAGAAAACTAATTTAGATGACGCTAATTCTATCGATAGTTTATTTTTGCAAGCACTATTGCAAAAATGTATATGCAGATTTAAAATTTATGACTTCCATATAATCGAACTATTAAATTGCATAAAATATTGATTTCAAAACACTACCGTTGTCGCGACGTGTAGTTCGCGAAGTAAACAGGTAACAGAGTCAAATTAATATTGTTAAAAGCGAAACGTGTAACAAACTAGTCATTTAAGACAGCTTGAGGTAATCTGCTGACAACACCGAACCCATAAAGGGATCACCATAGTTAAAGAGTATTCATAGTCTATGGTTATGACGTTTAAGTAGTCTGTGGCGTTTGCCGCTTCTTTTGGACTACATACACCAAATATGAAGTATTTAATTCAATAAGTATTTACTATTTAGTGCAAAGTAAAGTGATTGGTGTTATGATGGAGGCGTCCAGCATGGTGGCGACTCATCTGAGAGATATATAAGCTAAGTGGTAGCACTAAGACAATAGTGTAGTGGTTCCCCACCTAATGCCTAGATTCTAAATTTGCTATCTTTCTGAAGGTTTCTGATGCTCTTGGAAGTCGGTTACATCGGGAGGTTAATTGGCGGACTTGGGCCGTGCGATTCCTCCTCAATACCCAAGCGTATTGTTGTAAAGGGTTGATATGTACCGAGAGGGTAGTACATACAACCGAGTGAAAATAATATAAGTATTCATATAAGATATATTATGGCAATCTGTGAAAGAGACGGATGTGGCCGTGAGGAAAGGCAAGCTTGGTTGTGCTTTCCTCTTGAAGTCTAACTTACAACGGTGACTAGGATCACGTAGAGCATGTAACTGAATTAATCCTAGCAAGACGGTGTACGTGTATAACATCTCTGTGCTACGGACTTATCCTGAGACACCAGAAACGTTTATGTATATAATATCACAATCACAATGTATAGAATGGTGGGAATCCATTTAATTTTAACCACAGATGGCGAGCTGAATCGAGAGGCGAGCCAGTAAGAACTGAAAGCTGATTAATGCGAAGCAAACTCCCCAACACATTGAAGATTCCTCTCTCTCGGACAAGCCCCAGGTACATACATAACATCCCCCAAACAATTTTTTCTCGCCGCCGCGTCGCTGCGTTGCGCCGCCGTAAGTCTAGGGGAACGGGACGGCGAGCCTGGCCAGCTCGTTCGTCCCGGGTTCTGCGGATGGCGTGCGCGACGGGGCGACGCGGCGACAACCGTGTACACTTAGTTCAAATAATTAGAAAAAATGCCAAAATAACCTACAATGTGAATGCAAAACTGACAAAATGACCATATTTGATTACTTACCGATGGAAGCTTATGATTTCCGCATCATTTTCTTTGCGGGATGAATGTGATTTACATCCCACTATAATGCAGGACATTATTTAATCTTTAAGCTTTGCGATTTACACTAAATCACTAATTTTGTACTATTTTTACAAAACACGTAAAATCAACTAAGCACTTCAACTCGCATGCGCCCTTATGCATTATACGAAAAATTGCGATGAACAAAGTCATACACAAAAACCTGAGACGTTAAGTAGCTTTTAAACTTAGTATCATAAAGGTAGCCAAGGTAACCAAATTGACGTTTGCTTTGTGACGTTTTGCATTTTGAGCAACCTACATCTTTCTCTTTCTAATGCTGTTATAAGTGTATAAGAAAACAGAGACGACTATATTACTTAAATCTACAAAAAGAAGTTAGATGCCATCAAAAACATAAATTGTAAAAAAAAAACAAGTCTCGCAACTCAGTTCTTCTACCGTAAAAAGTTGTGAGATCCATGTAATACCAACCAAGTCGGTTAATTTATTCAGTCCCTACTTAAGGGACCTTCTGTCTTAAGTTATTACGTAATTAGCTAACCTAACAACATTTTATAGTGGCCATATATCAATATTAAAAATCTTTTATGTTTTAAATAAATAGATTGACTTTGCAACCGCACTAAACAATCTAATATAATATCAAATAATATGTATTACCTACTTGTGAGATAGGTATGTCGGTGCCGATTACCTTGTTGACAAACTAAATTTAAGTTAAGTCAAATTAATCAGCGCCTGACACTACTCCAGGCGCTGATTTATTTGACAGGACTAAACTTAAATTTATCTTCTGTCCTTTTCTTAATGAAATAGAAAGAAAAAGATGCACTGAACTCGAATTTAGTTTGTGAACAAGGGAATCGGCACCATTGTGTTTTCATGCGATGGCCAAGTCAATCTATTTATTTAAAACATTAAAGATTTTTAATATTGATATGGTCACTACTCAGATCAAGTAAAAAAAGGTAGATAGCGCACTTAGAATAAGAAAATGTCGCCACATTTTTAACTATGTGCGAGTCAATGAAGTGTTGCCACTTTTTTTTAATCCCTTGAAATTGCGTAAAAATAGATAAGATAATACGTGAATACGAAAATAAATGCTTTTATAAATTACAATAACATTATAAATAATTATGTAGGAGGCGAGATAGTCCCGTCGTGGGTGTGTGAATTGCAAAAAAAAAACAACAAAGGTAAAATTACCTTTTTTGGATATCCGGTTCTATGAATTCGGCGAAGTCCACGTTGTGTATCGTACATGTCAGTCTTATCAAAATGCTCTGAACAAACCACACTACGTGAGGATGGCTGCCATTGTGAGTCATTTCGACTGTGTCTTATAGCAGCTACCCATTCATCTCTTGTTAAAATATTTGTTGGCAACCTGAGACCAATGATATTTGATAGTAAGAAATAGAAGGTAAGTATTACCCGAGAATGTAAAAATAAAAGAGTAAAAATATTATTATTTACAAAAAATTACGTGATTAAAAAATAAAACAATAATATGTCCAGTCTGTGCTTAATAATTATTTTGCTATGAATTTGCCTACAATTTACTTACCCACATTTTGGGCTAATATAAAAACGACCTCCTGGCAACACTCTCCCGATACGTCATTTCGGGACATTGACATTATTTGTTGAATAACCTCAAAATTGTGTTTGAATAATTAAAAAAAATATAAGTTTTGTGTGTACTTACGTGTGAAACGATATTCCTTGAGACTTTTTGTTCACTTTTGTATTATTTTTACACCATTTAATTACACAGGACGGCATTTTTTAGTAAAACTTACTGCACGACGACTAGTGACCGACCGAAAGTTCGGTTTCGGTTTCGGTTTCGGCCAGTTTCGGCCAAATAATCTAGTTTCGACCTTAGTTTCGGTTTCGGCCAGGAAATGGCCGAAACTTTCGGCCGCGCCGAAACTCGAGTGTTCATCGTTCGGCGAACTTCGCGGCTAGCTCGTGCTCGCTCGTCGCGTCGCCGGCCCAGTTCGCCGCCGTCCATCGTTAATCGCATGGAGTTGAGGTTGTGTTTTGCACATACGAGGGCGGTCCCATAATGAATTGGCCTAACTATGAACTAATGAAGGAAATAAAACGAAACCAATTTTATTTTTCAATATAATCACCATGAATACTTCTAACACACTTCTGTTGATTCACAGATATCAATCTGTGAATCAACATCTCTAAACCTTTATAAAAATAATCACAATTTTTAGCCTCAAAATGACCGAAGACGGCCGCCTGCAACTCTTCATCGCTTGAAAATTTTCTTCCTCTTAAGTCTCGCTTTAAATTTGGAAATAAATAATAGTCGGACAGGGCCATGTCTGGACTGTGAGGTGGATGTTCAACTTCTGTGAACCCGCATTGACGAACCGCATCCTTCGAAACACCAGCGGTATGAACAGGGGCGTTGTCATGGAGCAACAGGACACCTTTAGACAGCTTGCCTCTTCGTTTTTCCTTTATCTTGTCTCGTAATTTATATATTAAAGAAGCATAATATTAGCCGTTCACGACTGTATTACGTTCTTTAAAATCCACCATCAAAATGCCTTGAAAATCCCAAAAGATTGCGTACATCAGTTTTTTAGCCGATTGTTACACCTTTGCCTTCCTAGGGGGCTTTTCACCCTTATAACGCCATCCCATTGATTCGCGCTTGCTTTGTGGGTCATAATACAAGATCATAGTTTCATCACCAGTCACTAGCCGCTCGATCAGTCTTTGAATTTTCGCCACAAAGATCCAAAAACTCCGAAGCGCAGCGCACTCTTTCCTGTCTTGTACCGCTGAAAGAAGTTTCGGTACCCATCTTGCACTCACTTTTTTCATGTGAAGATGTTCATGGATCGCACGATGACGTACTTTTAGAGAGCCTAAGCCTAGCTGCAATTTCTGTAATCTTCAAACGGCGGGTACTCAGAACGTCCTCTTCGATAAGAGCAATCGTTTCGGGAGTGAGCACTTCCACAGGTCGACCGTCGTGGCAAATGTCTTCGACGGTTTGTCTCCCGAGGCGAAACTCTTTCAACCAATTTTTCACTGAGCTATAGGAGAGGGCAGACTCCTTATACACGTCATCCAATCGTTGTTTTATTTGGGCAGGGTATAAACCTTCTTTAAACAAAAACTTTATGACACTTCGATACTCAGTTTTCGACATTTTGAAAAAATACGCGACTCTCGTTATGCTAATGCCTGCTAAACTAAGACTAAGCATTTCATGTCGATGCGTGTTTCTTATATTAAGTGCACGATAAACGTACTATTTAATGCAACACAACATGTAGCGACATGTCGCGTAGAACTATATCAGGCCAGTTCATTATGGGACCGACCTCGTAAATGATTAGGTAAGTATTCAACTGTCTGTATGTATAATATACATTGTATATGCAAATAAATGTGTAAAAAACACACCAGATTTCTGTATACGATAGAAATTTTAAATATGTTTAAGTAAGTTTCGGTTTCGGTTTCGGTTTCGGCCGAAACTAAGAGCAAGGCCGAAAGTTCGGTTTCGGTTTCGGTTTCGGCTGAAAAACCTGTTTCGGTCGGACACTAACGACGACTCGTTCGTAATCGTAAGATACTAACGAAAATGAGCGTAGTTTGATGCATGTGTGTGAGTGAGCGCGTGTGTTTACTTGAAGGAGCGTAGTTTTGTGGCTTCAGTATTAGCAAAGGCCGTGCGTGCGGTATCTACCTTTTTTTAAGTACTTGATCTGAGGGTCACTACAGGTAGAATAAAAAATAAATAAATAATATAAATTACATGGATCTCATAACTTTTTACGGTAGAAGAACTGAGTTGCGAGGCTTGGTTTTTTTTACAAGTTATGTTTTTCATGGCATACATGTTACCTGGGCTATCACAGGTACTGCATTTTTTTTCAGACGCATGTATCCATTCAAAGTAGTATATTTATCTTCCTGTTTAAAATGTGCAGAACAAATTGTACTGCTTTTTGAAGGTATCCAGTCATGTTCACTTCTTTCTGCCTGAACTATGCTGACCCATTTATGTTTTGTAAAATCATCACTCGGAAATCTAGAAAATAATATAACATAAAGAAAAAGTGTCTGTTTTATCTAGGTAGGTACATTACATACATTCTAATATTACTAATAAAATATCTAATAGTCTGCTATTACTAATCTCATTCTATATCACTTTATTATAAAACGTTGAAAGCCAGAATTGATTATAATCATCATAATATTATTTTAGAAAGACGCTCACTAACTAACAAGAAAACTCAGGTTGCGCAATCAAGCGGTTACGATTACGAACGCTATGTATTTTATTTTGTCTATGATTTCGCTTCTGGTTGATTAATCTATGACACATACTATTTGTCCTTGTCGCGCTGCAGTTGCCATCAATACTCTATCCTGTTCGAACCACCATGTTAATAATTCGAAATTTATTTGTAAATGAGAAATAAAATCGTGACAAAATACAAAATATGACGTTCTTTTATATACTTACGTATAGTATGAAATTCCTTCACTCTTATTTATCTTTGATCCATAGTTTTTACACTTTTTTAACACACAGCTTGGCATTTTAGATTATTATATTGTCACGCCCGCGCCACGGACACGCTTTGGTTCGCTCGCTGCTATTAGCCGACTAAATGAAATTACAACAATTGTGTGATTGGTATAAGTAATAATAATCATAAGTAATACTCTTAAAGTAGGTAATGGAATATATTTTAGTAAGTTTTTCCTCAAATTAACGCGGGTGAAACCGCGTGGCACAGCTCCTAGTCTCATTCATACGTAGTTACAGTCGCCAGCACATCAAGCTACCCGAAACTGTCAAATTTTCCCAATCAATTTTGAACCTTATGTTTTAGCGATAAAGTTGAAAATGTATTAAAGAAATATGACAGATTGTAGCCGAGCGCGTACAAAAGAAGAATGTGGGGAAAAATAGACACTCGATTTACTCGTGTAGTAGGTTTACGGGTAAAATAATATTATTTTCGATCCTTAAAAATATGAATGCCGTACCTATTTGGCAAGAGTAGGTAATTACTGTTACTTAATTAATAAAACAAAACGTTATAGTATAAACATACAAAGTTGATACGACAGAGGGGCTTTTCTTTAAACTGCCTATACTAGATACCATTTTCAAGCTCTGTACCAAAAATCAATTAAATAGGAGCAGTAGTTTAGTCACAAATGATTTTTGAAGTTTTTGCTACGTTTGAACACGATGTATATTTCCTAACAGCTGATTATCTCATACGCATATTACGCATAGGTCATGCACCTTAAAACGATAATCTGAGTATAAGATACATTGTTGCCGCACAAGTACAACCAAATATTTCACGAAGCAATAAATACACACACACTTGCACTTTCACTATGAGAGTGACAATCATAGCAAAACCCCCGCGCCTTTTTCCCGCGCGTAAAAGGAATAGAAATAGGTCAGTATGTTGCTATTGCATTCTAGATCCTTGGGAATTTGCTAAAAAACTTTCTTTCAGTGGACAGTGCGCAAGCGTCATCCATCCATTCGGGACGTACGTTACGTAATACGGGAGCCCCCCGCCGCCGCGCCTTTATGTTTTGTCGAACTCGCTGACAATAATTGTGATTTTGTTTTGTTATTGTGATAGACACTAAATAAGTTTAACTTGGGAATATTATTATTTAGTGTTAGTGTTTTTTTGTGTTTGACTGTTTTTATTGTGATAGGATACGTAATTAAACGTTGGTTGTGTGTGTGTGTAATCATTAAAGTGTTCAGCAATGCCTCGTGTAACTTACACGGCGTCAGAATACACTTACATGATTTTAATTTACGGTGAATGCCGTGGAAACGCAGATTTAGCTCTGCGAACATACCGAGAAAGGTATGGTGACCGGCGCAATAGCCCTAGGAACGCCGCGCGCCGGCACCATACAATTGGCAGTACAAAGATTACGGGAATTAAAGTGCTTAGCGACGGACAGTGATTTAATAAATAACAATATTCTCCGTCGGTATAATTTGTGCATTAATATGAATCGAGGACACATCGAGAATTTAAAAATTTTGTGTTTTTGTGTGTGCGCGTACTTAACAACCAGCCGGGCGCGGACGGCGCGAGCGGTCTAAACCGCCCGCCCCCCGCGCCCCCGCCAAGAGAGATAACACACACGCACACGCGCTCCTGCGCGACTTTGTTACCTAGGCATCTAACTAAGGTCAGTCAAATTTATTTATAAAGGGTGGTTGCGTTTCACTCTGACTTTAAGCTATTTAGTTTGTTTGAAAAAAAAAAAATCTCATTTTTGGCGCTTTCTATTTTTGTACTGTATCGAATTAATACTATACACGTATAGTATACGTAGTGTAATTTAATGCCCCTCTGTCATATCAACTCTGTATAAAAATATTTATTTAAAAAAAGAGAATAATAAAAATTGAAAATAAAGTGTACAACAATCGTTTAAATTAAATTACAATTAAATTTCCTCTCATTTAGTTGGACATTTTAAACAGTACCCAATAAAATAAATATTTACTTAATCTGAAACGTGGTTGATCTAATGTGTTCCTATTTCTTGTATTAAAGTTTTTTAATGCATATTTATAATGGTCAAATCAAGTTAGAATCTCTTATGTAAATGTCTGTGGTGTGGTGACCTCTTGATGAGATAAGATGCGCGCATATGTCAGTAATCAGGTAGCTCAACTCGAATACTAACAATATCAAAGAAAGGTCATTTGGGTAGACCGCAATAATCTTTTGACCGTCACAGTCATGTATAGATAAACCAAAATGTGCCCAGCAAGCCACGGTTGGACTACATGACAGACTTTGACGCCGAGGGCAGGTTTTTGATTTTTTGACGTGTGGCGGTCAAAAGGTTAAGCACTCAAACTGCCAGACAATCACGAAATGTAACCGAAAAAAGTTCACGTTTTCAAACTTTATTTATTTATTTCTAAAAAATATTATTCTAATCTGTAATTATATAAAATTTAAAGTCCTGACCGACTGATTATATATCAACGCACAGCCTAAACCGCTGGTCCTAGAGACATAAAATTTGGAGGGTGTGTTCTTTGTTAAGAGTAGGTATCCTATAACAAATGGGGTTTTTCGAAATTCCACCCTTAAGAGGGTGAAATTTCACGTGGACGAAGTCGCAGGCAGAAGCTAGTACAGACGCCAGCACATCAAGCTACCCGAAACTGTTAAATTTTCCCAATTGACTTTGAACCTTATGCTTTAGCAATAAAGTTGAAAATCTATTGAAGAAATTTGACAGATTGTAGTAGCTTGATGTGTTGGCGTCTGTACAAGATAAGTCAAACGACTTAGAGAATAGCATAGCTGCCCTTTGACAGACAGACACGACAGCGGCGACTTAGTAATTGAGTTCTGTTTTCAACCTATGGATACGGAACTTAACGGAAACCTAAAGCAGAAATATTGAAGCCTAAATATACAAAAACTAAAAAAGAAACATTTCAGATGAACAAGCATAAAAATAAAATAAAGTATATCTTTACCATAATTACAGGAACTGCTGTCTTTTTTATTCTTCGAACATTCTTCTTCGTTATGTATTTGTCGCTGTCTAGAAAATGTTCCGAGCATACAGTACAGTATTTTGTGGGTAGCCAATCGTCTTCACACCGTTGAGCCCTTATAATGCTTAACCACTTTTCACACAGAAGCCCATCTTGAGGTAATCTGATAATTATATTGGTCATTCGGTTTCATAACACATAATATTATACATATACAAACAATATAATTCATCAAAATAAAAACAATGTAGGTTTTATAAACACTGATGCAAAGTGCCCCATCTTCCCCTAACGGCACATGACTTCGGCCGTTTTACACATTATGCCGCAGCTGCAGCGGCACCGCCAGCCGCCGCCATGGCACCACTGCATCAGTCACTCTTAGATTTGTATGAACCCCCGTCCCCCACACAAGGTTCATACAAATCGAAGGGCAACCAATACAGCGGCACCGCGGCAAATGTGGCGACGCCGCAGCCACAGCGTAATGTCACGGTAATAATATCATACTGTGATAATGTGTAAAGGGCTTTTACCTCAGGCGCCAGCCGCCATTAGAAGGCATCGAAAAAAAAATACAATTTTCTTGATACTTACGCGTGAAATGATACATTTTTATCTTTCACAGTTGCAGTATAATTTTTACATTTCCTAAAAACACAGGACGGCATTTTTTTGTTATTTGAGGAAGTTATTCACACAAGTTATTTTAATGACACGTACAGCCGCGGCACTGACTGGTACGCGACTAAATCGAAGACCGGTAATTACCTTGCACATTCATGTTGCCACTCAGAGTCGAGCGCGGACAACGTATCTATCTAAAGTTTATAATATATCATTGGGTACAACCGTACAAGTACCTACGTACGAATGAGACTATAGATATCTGCGGGCGAGAAAAACAGTTACGATGGTGGCGATTTTTAAAAATAATATAAAACGACAACACTTAAACATACCTACTTATTAACATGGTATATAATATCTTGAGCTCTCGTTGACATTTATTAATTGTAATTATAATATAAATATTGAGCATATACTATCATACATTAGTACTTAACAGTATTTAACATTCATTATTCACCTAGAATTATTAAATGCCGAGATACAGTCTATTGAACACTAATCTAATACGGCAGTGATACGTTTTATTAGGTCTTAGATAAATATTACTGATACTCAAATATTAGTTAAGATATTATAATATTACTAGACGAATATATTCATACTAGCTGCGCCCCGCGGTTTCACCCGCATAAGTTTCGATACCGTGGGAATATCGTAATAAAATGTAACATATGTTTGCCAAGTTTCATCCAAATTCGTTCTGTAGTTTTTGCATGATAGAGTAACAAACATCCTTCCATCCATCCTTGGAAACTTTCGCGTTTATAATATTAGTAGGAAGTAGGATTAGCTAATACTGACAAATATCGGTATACTTATTAATAACCCATCCACATTTTCCCCGTTTCGGAAGCTCACCCAAAAACAAAAGAAATACGGTACACACAGCCATTCTAGAGAGCGTAGGCCGATTTTACGAAGCATAGTGCTTCGTAAAGTCGGCCTACGCGAGCCGGGTGACGAGAAAGAACGCGCGGCTGCTATTTAATTGGCCAGTTCAAGGTCAAATTACGTAAATATTATGACAATAGTTAGGGCTACTCTACTTCATTATGGGAAAATAGTCGATATCGATAAAATGGATTTTAACATTATAAAAAATAATTAAGTATTAGAGTCAATCATACTATTTGGTGAAGCCTGTAAAGAATGAATGTTTATACGAAACTTTCATTCTTTACAGGATTACATTATTCACGATTTCACTATTCCCAACATTATATCAATAATAAAAACAAAACTTACCAAAATAGGCAATAACATCGATGGTATCGCTGAACTAAATAGACGGCGGCGTTGTTTTAAATATTCAAAACAATCAGGGGTGAAGTGTCTCTTGAGCAAATAGCGCTGTATTTTGTTGGAAACCAATTTTCCCTATTAACCTTATCGATCCACTTTTCTTTTAGTTCAGGATTCTTCGGAAATCTAAAACGAAGACATGTATGTCAATCATACAGATGAAAAATACTTTTTTACATCAAAGACCTTATCAAAATTAAATTGTAGCGAATCCAAGTGAAGTGTAGTGTAATTTGTTGTTATCTGTGGCTTCGTAACAGTTGGGTTTAAAATCGCCGTAAAAACGCGACATAAAAATTATCCTGCGGTGCTATTCTGTAAAGATATCACCGTGAAAACTTAGGTGAAGTGAGCTGTTAATAGTGTCAATTCCTAACAAAAACAAACTCATTTCACCTAAATTTTCACGGTGAGATTTTTACAGAATCGACCGGCTGCACCGATCGGTTCCGGTCGGGGACAGACAAAACAAAAAAATCCCGGAACATACATAAAAAAATACCGACGAACTGAGAACCACCTCTTTTTTTTGAAGTCGGTTAAAAGTAGATGGGTATTTTATTAGGTACAGTATGTGAATTGAATAAAAGTTATATTAGTTTTCATTTTATTATTTTCGATATCAACTTTCAGCTATTACAGGTAACAGTTCTAATTTTTACGATAAACATACAAAGGGAAAGAAAGGGATAGAAGCATTAGAATTTTCTAATAAAAGAACGAGACTTTTCCAAAAGACATCAACGCGCGCCACAGAATTGTGCTCATTTACCCGGCAACCATTTTAAATAGACCCCTGCGGTGGGTCATAGTCTGATTAATCAAAAATAATTTTTCGTACTGTTTACTTACCGATGAAAAGTTATGCCATCCTTTTTGTAATTAGATGTCTTGGAATGTTTCCCACACCACTTCACCGCGCATGAAGGCATTTTGAAACGTTATAATTGCATAAAAAGTTATATAAATTTGTATTAATTTAGCGTGCACACAGGTCTAACACTTGGACACAACTAAAATGGTTACTAGTACCGTAGCCTATACATAGGCGACGAAATGCCAATAGTATTCGAGCGTCGGGGCACTGCATGCGCACTTGCGCAGTCAAGTGGATTTTGTTATGTACCGATATGCAGAAATCCCGTCCAATCAATCAATACATGTTTTTAAAACGCATGTCTAATTCCTGTCTTTTCTTTTTGACGAGCGCTTTCCAGCGCAGTTTCGCGTCAAGCGTTATGCCAAGGTATTTGGCTCTATTTGCGTATGGCACATAATGGCTATTTATGTAGGTATATTGGGAGGTTATCAACATTCCTTTTATGCCAGACTCCAAGTACGAAAATACGTGTTCTACCACGAAAAAAAAAATCGGTTGTCTGTAAAGTCGGTTTACTGACGATAGTTGAACGTGACAACGTCATAAGAAAATACTGATGGAATAGTTGCATTGCATTTGTTAATATTCGCTTGCACTTCAAGCCGCCATGGAACGCCTCCACGCTACAGAGCGAGGCCGCGAGGTAACGCTACATGAGTCATATTTTGTCGTGAGTGCAGCCAGCTTCATCGATTTATTAGACGTTGTCACGTCAAAAATTGAAATTTCTATCTATTGTTTTTATTATCAACTCAGACCTGACAGATTTTATTATTGATGAACTGTCAAAAATTCAAATTTATTCCTCGGATAAAATTATCTGGGGTTGGAAAAATTTGCCAATATGTAGTTATAATAGTATTTTTTGTATTTTTGCTTATAGTTTTTCGAGTTTATTTTGTTTTTTATAGATTATGGTATTTAATTGTTTTTTGTGGGTATTAAACATTTTACTGTTCGCGATTTCGCGCGGTTTCGTTCATTGCGTCAATAAAGCCCCGTGCCCTGACCCCTGAGCATGCCTGAGCGATGCAGCTGGCCGAGGGGTAAAGACCGGTTTCTCGCTACATGTGGCGAAGCCGCCAGTGTTATAAAGCACACACGCGTTTTATGCTCGTAATATAAAGTAGTCACGACCTCTCAAACTCAACTACGAGATGCCATTTAAAAAAAAGCTCGTAATAGTGTATTAATTATAGCGTGGTTTGTATGACGCTTTGTCTCGGAGTTCCGTTTTTTTCTCCTGTAGTTGTGCTGTGCAAAAGCCATTTATTTTTCATATACCTACGCTAGTGATTGACTAAATCGGAAAGTTATCGATTCTTTCCTTTATTATTGTGTTAAAATTTTTGTGGGGTCGAACGAAAAACGATATGTACCGAAAATAATAATAATACTTAAATCTATAAGTACTATTTTTTATATACTAAGTCAAGTCTTATTATTTGATTTTCATACTGATGGGTCAAATAGAAGATGAAGGTTAGGTACTTACGTTTAATTTTGGATCAGGCCATCCAGGCGTCATAGCTATGGAATCCTGAAAAGTTGAATGACTGAATTTATTAATGTGAATTTATGAGACTAACTTTCAGAAACACAATAATCAGTCAGTCAGTGGTGAAATGGTCGCAAATGGTAGGTACTGCTGGGCATGAAGTCTTGCGTTTGATTCCCGGGTCGGGGTTACTGGGTTTTTTCATCAGGAAATTCTCAGTAGCTTCGTGGAGCCTGGATTTATGTCCGCTTATTGGCAATAGGCTCACCCCCTGTTACATAGGACTTGAACTATAACTAGTGAAATGTGGGGTACAGCTCTGCCTATATCTTGAATACATCCGGTCGATTCTGTAAAAATCTCACCGTGAAAACTTAGGTGAAGTGAGTTTGCTTTTGTTAGAAATTGACACTATTGACAGCTCACTCCACTCTCACTTCACCTAAGTTTTCAAGGTGAGGTTTTTACAGAATAGCACCGCAGGCGTGAAATTATAATTTCACTAGTATCAGCCCGCGGTTTCACCCGCATAAGTGTCGATTCCGTGGGAATATCGGGACAAAACTATCCTATGTCCTTTCCCGGGACTCAAACTATATCTCTATACCAAATTTCATCTAAATCTGTTTAGCGGTTTAAGCGTGAAGAGGTAACAGACAGCTGTCGGTCTGTTACCTCTTCACGCTTAAACCGCTAAAAGTGTGTCTGTACACACTTTCGCATTTATAATATAATTATAATGGATTTATTTATGTAATAAAACAACATTTAACCTACTTCTGCAAAAATCAGGCATAGTCTTTTTTTTGGGACTGCCCATTCCAGAAGCCTGCGACTTTTCTTAAGAGTCTGGAACATGTTTTCCTCGAAGTGAAGTGAGCATATGGTGCTATTTTTTGTAGGAAACCAGTTAGCTGGCCTTCCTGTGGCATTCATCCATTTCTCTTTTAAATTCCCATCTTTTGGGAAGCTGAAAAGGTACTATAAAAACTGATCTAACATTTACATAATTATATCCTCACTAGCAGCGCCCCGCGCTATCCTATGTCCTTCCCCGGGATGCAATCTATCTCTCTGTCAAATTTTATCGAAATCCGTTCAATGGTTTACGTGAAAAGGTAATATACAGACAGTTTATAATATTAGTATGGATGAGAAAACGAGGGGCCGGAGGCTAAATAATAACAGCCGCACAGGTTGATCGATCAGGTTAAGCTACGCTTGCCACGGTTGGTCTGTGGATGGGTGACCATTTGTACATACCGAGACCCCTTCGTGCCTCGGAAAGCACGTCAATCCGTTGGTCCCGGCTGACATTCGTGGATCTTTGAAAGTCGTTACGGGTAGTCACAAGCCCGAAAGACTGACAACCAGTCTTACCAAGGGGTATCATATTACCCAGTAACTGGGTTGTGGAGGTCAGATAGGCAGCCGCTCCTTGTAAAATACTGGTATTCAGCTGCATCCGGTTAGACTGGAAGTCGACCCCAACTTAGGAAAAGGCTAGGCAAATGATAATGCCATATTACATGAGAACAAAGACACCTAAATTAATAGCATGAATATCACCTTTTTTTTAGCAAAAGACAAAAATTTTTTTTTTCCTAACCCACCCTTGAGAAATTATAGTGCGTGTTTATTTACCGAGCGGTCGTAGGTTTTTCTCATTTATTATTAAATTCTAAGATAGGTCATGTAGGATTGTTACTAACACAATGGACGTCATTTGTAGTCTGAACAAATATACCTAATATTATTATTTACTAACCTACAATTTAATGAACTTACTTTACGACTTATTTTAAAACATTATTTCACATTGGTCTTTTGGATGGGTTAAAACGATGATAAACTATTACTATAACATTATATTCATACGGTAATCGACATTATCATCGATAGCCTATAAAGTTAGTGGGTCGGCGTCGGTTCGGTCGCAACTCGCAAGATACAGCGGCTGTACTACGCGATGCATCCGCATAAATAAAGTATCGTTCTGTGAAGTTTACATTGCGTGTCCAGTCACTTAAGGCGAAAGCGCCAGTGTAGCCCGCGAAATTAAATTTTTTTCACGTTTTTTGGAATTTGCTGGTCAGTATTAAGTTGTACGTTGATTAATATATGAATCGCGGCCGTAAGAAATATGTGTTTACAGAATTATAATCATTAAAGTCATCAACACAACTCTCTAAGACCACGTAAGTCTCAAGAATAACTGTTTCATGAAATCATCGTTCTTTGGACTTACGTGGTCTTAGAGAGTTATGTTGATGACTTTAATGATTATAATTCTGTAAACACATTTCTTACGGCCGCGATTCATATATTAATCAACGTAGAACTTAATGCTGACCAGCAAATTGCAAAAAACGTAAGAAAATTTGAATTTCGCGGGCTACCTTAGCGCTTCCCCCTTAACGACATATTTCGGTAGTGGTTAAGGAGCAATGTATCTAGTGCAAGAATAGTTCAGTCGCTGTCTTGTATGAAAACAGAAATAACTTAGCAAAAATCGGTTGTCTGTAAAGTCGGTTTACGGACGATAGTTTAACGTGACAACGTCATAACAAAACATTAATGAAATTGCCGAACGCGGAGGCCGATTCGGCAGCGTTCGACATCATCTGTCTCTCATAGCCGCCATGGAACGCTACAACGCTACAGAGCAAAGCCGCGAGGTAACGCTACATGAGTCATGTTTTTTCGTGTATGCAGCCAGCTTCATCGATTTATTAGACGTTGTCACGTCAAAAACAAGAAATATTCTACGATTTGTGGTTTTTCATGATTTTAAAGACAAGTTTAATAAAATACATTGTACATATGTACTGTACATGATTCCACATTTTATAAAGTTTTTGTTGTGGCTGCGGTTTTTAAACAAAACCACTGCACAGGAAGGCATTCTTGAATGTTGTCCCGATCACGGTCGAAAGCGCACTAGTTCGCGGAGCGGAGGCGGGCGGCCATTTGCCTGTCAAGCGTCACTGGCATCACTGGCATGCGCATTTTGATCACAACGAGCGGACTCAGACACGTCCCGTTGCTACTTCTTGTTTGTTTTATCTATACTATAATATCTATAATAAGTCTGTGATCCATACTAATAGTATAAATGCGAAAGTGTGTCTGTCTGTCTGTTACTTCTTCACGCTTAAACCACTGAACCGATTTAGATGAAATTTGGTATAGAGATAGTTTGAGTCCCAGGAATGGATAATACACTAGTGATTGACTAAATCGGAAAGTTACCGATTCTTCCATTCATTATAGTTCTAAAAAAATTAAGGTCATGAAAATAAAATACTTAAATAAAAAACGATATATCCAGAACATAAATATTATAAATCAATAAAATGTAGTTAAAAAATAATTGAAGTAAATAAAAAAAAAACATTATTTTACTTCTTCTCAAGGGTCTACCAACCGGATTTAAGAGTCATCTTTTCAGGTCTTCTACCGAGTTAAAACGGTAAATAAGTTGAAAAATTAACTATAATAGCAATAATAATTAATGTTCGTTGGGCAATGAACATTGTTATCGATAGCCTACGTTAGTGGATCTTCACAACCACATCACTATCTCGCCGCAAGACACAGCGGCTGATACCATGCGACGCTCCGGAAAAATAAAGTATCGTTTTGTAATTTTTACATTGCTTGTTCAGTCACTTAGATACATACTTAGGTAATGGTTAAGGAGCAATGTATTTACTACAAAAATAGTACAGCCGCTGCGATATTTGAAAACAAAAATAACGCAGTAAAAGCAAGATATTTTACGATTTGTTCTTTTTCGTGATTTTAAAAACAAATACCTACAGTAAAATACTTTTACTTACATATGGTAAGTGATTCCATGAGATACGAAGTTTTTATGTTCACTTCGGTTTTTACAGGAAACCACTGAACAACTCGGCATTTTTATATTTTAACACGATCACGGTCGAAAGCGCACTAGTTCGCGGAGACGGCCATTTGCCTAGTACATGGCCAAGTTGCTCATGACACCGTTGACACGCCCCTTTGCCACTTCTGTTTTTTTTTTAAATTTCTATGCACTGTTAAGGGGCCGGCGGAGCATGCATAGTTCATACAAACGTAATACCAAAATTATTTGTAAATCAAAGTCAGATCATTTATTTCAAATAGGCACATTAAAGGCACTTTTGAACGTCCAAACATACAGTAAAATTGAAAATAATTGATTCTAGTCGCCCCTTCCAAAAGGTAGCTAGTGTTCGTATGGAGAAGAATGGGCAAGAAACTCCACATATAGGTATCTCTAAATTCTATTCTTATAGGACCTTTGTGTATCTTAGATATAATAAAAAACTTAATTTTCGAATTTATGATGGTATTAGTATGGATTCGCTTTGATACAACTGCGAATGAAAACGCAAAACCAACAACACTCGACAACTAATTAGTAAGTAAGTACTTACTTTCTAAATTTTTGGGTAAGTAAACTAAAGAAAGTTAGTTGTGGATTTAGCTTTGAATTATTCGTACACCCAAATACACCACAGTAGTTCGCTCCTGGTATATATATATTCTTTTTTTAAACGTTACCCCACACTAGGAATTTCTCCTGCATTAGCATGCATTTTAGCATGTATTTAGTTAGATCATATCAATTATAAAGGAACGCAAAAGCGAGTACCTACCCTTCATGGTACCTACTACCGAGGTAGCACATCAAGCTTCCCGAAACTGTCAAATTTTCCTAATCAACTTTGAACCTTATACTTTAGCAATAAAGTTGAAAATCAGCCATCATCCGATAGGCTATCGTTTTGATAATGAATGACACATTTCAATAACCAGGCCTTGCCCCCGACAGCAAACAGCTGTCGGAAGATTAACTAAAGATCGTCTACCCGTCAACTTTTATTCGAAGAATAAAATTGACATCTTACAGAATTTGTATGGAAGAACTGTCAAAAATTTAAAATGATTCCTCGGATAAAATATCTGTCGTTGAAAAAATCACCCCTTAAACTGACAAAATTTTTGGGTTTTGGACTGGTGAACAGTGTTTAGAGGACTCCTACGATAACATTGATTGATGTTCAAGTAACTGTAAAATTGTAAATAGCTCAGTATGCTGAACATAAGTTTGACCACAGATTAGGTACATATATTTAAAGGAGGGAATGGTGGAGTTTTTGGCGGGATTTCTTCGAGTGAAGTCTATTTGGCTGTTTTAATTATTAGCACATTGATTCCTAGTGGATATTGTGATGTAAAATTGGTGTAGTTTTGTATCTCAAGTGTCTGCGCAACTGGACAATATGTGTAATCATTGAAACAGACGCGATCCCGGTAAAATGGAGCTGAGAATTTTTTTGTAGTTTTGGCTACCTCAGCGAAGTTTACCGGGAAACTTGATTCGATACATTTGCTGCCAAATACTCCTAATACATTAGAATGTGTACACCCATATTCTAATGTCATGTTAGACTCAAGATATAAATAAAATGAAACAAAGACGTGGCTAAAAGGTCTTAGCAACCAGGCCATAAAACTATTTTTTTATATATAAAAAAAAAAAAACTGGCACTCCGGTAGTGCCGACAGAAGTGAAAACTTGAACAATTACGAGTGTATTTTGTGAATCGTCTTATAAACAAAACACGCGTGTTAAGGTGTGTTCCTTATTTTATAGGGTTTTTTGCAAATCAGGTATGATGACCAAAGTGACTGGTTTATTCTTCTCGTGAAAGGTTTATTCAGATTTACAAATAAGCACACAGGATAGACTTCAGTTCGTGGTGTTGGTCGCGGCAGTGGTAAGAGAAGCAAGCCGCTCGCATAGAGCTCGTCGTCAGTTATATATCCGTGGTTCAGCGCCATCTCGTCGTTGTTGGATGAACTACGTAGTTAGTACGCGAGGCCCTCGTAGTTCTTCCCGATGTGCATAGATGGCGCTGTCTTACGTTTTACGTCTTACGAATTTTCGATCAGGGTCACGTGACCTGACGCGAATTTAGAAGTTTTTACCCATTCCAAAAAAAGTACACAGCGCCGCTAAAGAAGTTTTCACTTCAAAAATATTTAAAGGATTAAGGAGGAATTTATAAGGGTGTGGCATGCCTATTTACTTTGAGGTGTTAAAAAAAACAAAAATGCTAGTCATAATATAAAATATTTATTACTCATCAAGCCGAAAGTCTGACAACCAGTCTTACCAAGGGGTATCGTATTAACCAGTAACTGGGTTGTGGAGGTCAGATAGGCAGACACTCCATGTAAAATACTGGTATTCAGCTGCATTCGGTTAGACTGGAAGCCGTCCCCAACATTGTTGGAAATAGGCTATGTAAATAGACTTACATAACATACAGAACATAATAAACAAAATGGATGTATGTATATTCCACAAACGACGTGAAACTTAAGAGCGTTTACGCCGTACGACATTTCATACAAACTTTCAAGCTCTTGTTTTTCAAAACGAACGAACCGATTTTAATGAAACTTCATACGCATAGGCAGGATACAAAGGTCTAAAAAGTTACAGCCAAATTAAACCAATTTTAAATTTTCCGTTGAAACAGATTTCCAGTTATCTTTTTTTAAATAAGACATTTCGAAAATGTTCCTAAGTAACTTTTTAGACCTTTGTATCCTGCTTATGCGTATGAAATTTATATAATTAAAATCGGTCTGTAAATACGCACGTTTGGTTTGTAGCGTGCCATTATTTTTCTACCTACTGTGACGTCACATGAGCGATTTAGTGATGAGAATCCTAAAATTCTAACAAAAAACCAGGAACAGCAGTGCGATTCTGTAACCATCCCGTGAAAAGTTAGGTGAAGTGAGCGCGGAGTGAGCTGTCAATAGTGTCAATTTCTAGCAAAATCCAACTCACTTGATTTTTACAGAATCGACGGGCAAATTCGATTAGATGAACATTTTTAAAACGAATCTCCCGCCCTAAACAATACGAATAAAAGTTCCGACATCGGCAACATCTACTGATTTCTATAAAACATTACAGAATTTTAGGTTTTAAAGAAGAACGATGCCAGTGAATTCGAGCTTAAAGTCAAATCCACTGACTTCTGCATTAGTTAACGCCTTCAACTCACACTGCACCAACACAAAGACGCGTATACACCCTTACACTTACCCCCCCCCCCCCCACACACTCAAGGCTAACTAGCTCAACTGTACCAATTTCAATTTATTAAAAAGTTATTTAAAAAAAAAAAAAAAACATAATGCTATAGCTATTCAATGGTGTATAAACGGAAATCATACCAACTGTTATTTTATCTTCTCAATTTTTCAAATCACAATTTTTATTTTATTATTTGATCTCAGCTTTTCCTTAATTAGTTAGTCTATTTGTTCGTACATTTAGTCTTGGAGTCCCGATGAGGCTAACTAACTTAGCTGTAGCCAATCTCAACTTTACTATACTTATTTTGCATGAAAATTATCAAAATATTGCACCTATGTAATGGTGCCCAAGACACAGGCCGTGCCTAGTTTGGGACCAACGATACCTCATATTGTAATTTTGAATTAAGAAATAAACGATTATTATTGTTATTACAATATATCAATAGTACAGATGCCAGCACATCAAGCTACCCGAAACTGTCAAATTTTCCCAATCAACATTGAACCTTATGCTTAAGCGATAAAGGTGAAAATCTATCACAGAAATTTGACAGATTGTAGTAGGTTGATGTGCTGGCGTCTGTACTTATTGCGTTTGTAGTCAGCCGTCGAAACTTTTTGTTTCCGTAAAGCTGCCTTCATTAAAGTGAACAGAGTAAATTCGACTATAGGTAATATATTGTTTGGGAACCAATTATCATGCCCTTTCATGGGATCACTTGGAAATCTGTAAATATAATTAATAATATTCTAAACAAAATCACTAAATTGAAACATTTCAGTAAAAAAAATAATTTACATGTCACAAAATACCCAACGCAAACAATGGTTGGCGATTTCCGACTTATATTAACCATAGTCCGCGCTGAACTAGTTGGCCGCGCCTTGGGTGGGGACGGGGGTGAGGGCGGCGGGGTTGCCTATTGTTCGCAACGCACGTACTGAGTAATGACAAAGCGGCCCCGCCCCTCCGTCCCACCGCTCACATACCTAAGGCACGGCCAACTAGTTCCGCGTGGACTATAATAATTCCAGGTTTCCTCACGAAATTATCCTTCACCAATATCAGTAATGTCCAAGAGAAACTTTAAAAGTATTATATCAGCCTATAATGTTCCCCCACTGTGGGGATTCATGCCTCCTCTATGATAGAGGGGTGGGACGTAATCCACAACGCGGGCCCAGATGGTAGATGTCACATGTCTTAGAACCTTTGGTTCTAGGACATGCTGGTTTCCTCACGATGTTTTCCTTCACCGTAAGAGCAGTGGTGATGAAATTATTTACTCAAAGTACAGCACTTGCCTGGCCCAGTGGAAACTTTTAAAGTAAGTACATGTAAGTTTATGTACCTATATAAATTGAAAAAAAAAACATATTCTCTTACTCAGTTTCTATAAACCGTTTCTCATTGTCATGAGCTCTCATGTGCTCCCTTAAAGTATAGCTCCTGGCATACGACTTACAACAGACATTACAGCTAAAAGGCTTCACACCACTATGTTTTAACATATGTTTTTTCAAACCATGGTTAGTTATAAACGCCATACCACATTCGGAACAATTCTTATTCTTTTGTCCATGCGTCTGTCGTATGTGTGTAGCTAAATAATGTTTTATATTATATTCCCGTCCACAAATAGGGCACTTAAATTTATGCGTTATGTTATGCGCCTCCGACATGTGTTTTATTCTGTCGTTGTAGTGTTTCATGGGCTTGAAACATATCTGGCACTTGATAACGCGGTTCGAATGAGCACTTTCCATATGATTCGCTTTAGAAGTTTTAGTTTTGAGTATTTTTCCGCATTCCGCGCAAGGAAAGTTGCCATTCTCGTGGGTCCGTTTGTGGACTTTTAAGCGTTTTGAGTTCAAAAATGATTTGCCACATACATCGCAAATACAGTTCGCGTAGTGCTCGTTCAAGTGTGTCGTTAGTGTTCTGAAAACATGAAACTGTTGTCCGCATAAGTGACAAGAGTAGGGACTAGCATCAACTTTATAATCTGCAATGCACTCGTTATATATAACCTTTTTGTGCACCTCAACAAAATGGCGACACATCGAAATGACATCTGTCAAATTCAAATTGCACTGGCGGCATTCTAAATTTGAAATTTCAATTTGCAGGGAACGTGGATAGCGTTTTATTTTTTTAATTTCTACGTCTATGTCGGCGTGGGTTTTTAGCATGTGAACTCTAAGGAGATTTATTTCCATGAAGTCTTGTTGGCAGAAGAAGCATTGGAACCAGCTTTTGTGGTGCCTGAAGGGGCAAGCGGTGGTGTCTCGAAGGACGGTGTCACACGTCAGCATGACGCGTTTACGCTCGGACACTTGTTTCACTCCGTTCTGCACTCTTGTGTGTTGGAAGCCTTAAAACAAAAATATATTTGAGTTTTTGTCCTATATACGCATGATTAAAGATAATAATAAGATGGTTGTTTTATGACTACTTCTATAAAGACTATATTTTATATAAAAAAAGTTACAACAGTAGCTTACAAGGGGCTCGTGACACTAAATAAAAACAGCAACATGGGTCCATCTAAGGTTAAGCAACGCTTGCCGCAGATGGGTGACCATACATATATCGAGACCTCTCCGTGCCCCGGAAAGCACGGAAAGCCGTTAGTCCTGGCTGTCAGATCTTTGACAGTAGTTACAGGTCATCAGATTAAGCCCGAAAGTCTGACTACCACTCTAACCCAGGGTTATCGATTACCTTCTTACGCAGTAACTGGGTTGTGGAGATCAGATAGGCAGTCACTCCATGTAAAATACTTGTATTCAGCTGTATCAGGTTAGACTGGAAGCCGCCCCCAAAATCTTTGGGAAAAGGCTAGGCAGATTATGGTAGTTATAAGTACTAATTTACATACCTATTTCAACAACAGAGGTATCAAGTCCTTTTTCAATTTCATTACCTTTGAGCAAACTGTCTGTTATTTCATTCTCTTCCTTACCCTCTACTACTGTAGGCACATTTTTCTTTGAGAACTCGGATATAGGAGTATCTGAATCGATGTCTTCTTTCAAATCAACTTTTCTCTTTCTTTTCCCTTTGAGAATTAGCTTCTGTCTCTTTCTCTTGGTTGTAGAACGGATTTTATTTAATTTTGTTTTGTTTAACAAGAGTTTTTTTGTTTCTGATATTCTTGAATCTGCTTTCAAAATATCTTTATTGTCATCTGAAAATAATTAACGTATTATACAGCATGAATCAGAAAGGTGTGGTCACATTCAAGGGTGTGGAACAAATCATCAAACTGAACAACATTCTCCAGCAGACTAACATCGTAATCGCGAAAAAATAATCAGCTGTCCCATACATTTGGGTCGAGTAGGTATTGAAGTTTTGTATGGGACAGTTGATAACTTTTTCGCGATAACGATGTCAGCTCATGGAAAGAGTTGTTCAGTTTGCTGCTCTGTACCCCACCCGTGAATATGATTAAACCTTTCTGATACAGGCTGTATATTATTGCAGTAATTTAACACTTTTTTTTTTCAGGTTGGGAAATCATCAAATGACCCCTCTGGCTCTGGGTGGAGCGGAACGGAGTGTCAGACTCTTACTGACTAAAACCCACCCGTGTTCCTTCCTTAGCCCTTTATGTTCCGGGCCAGCGGTAACCCTTTCGGACAATCCCACTGACCCGGCTTATTTTAACACTTAATTTTAAAACTGTACAGCTCGTTTTATAAATGTTTACCTTCACTGTTGTCTCCAATATTCATAAAATATGGACTGTCTACATTATCTGGTATTTGATCCAATTCAGTCTTTATTGTTTCTGGGTGGAAAATATCTGAAAAAGAAATACAAATAAATTTGTAAGGCGAAAGCGCCAGGGTAGGCCGCGAAATAATTTTTCTTTTTTATTTTTTTACGTTACATTATTTATTTTTTCGGCAAACGCGCGATACTGTACCGAAAAGCGGCGTTAAAAAATACACGTGATGTAGGAGGGGGGGGGGGGGGGGGTAGTTGTAAACCTCACCATGAATCACCAAGGGGAGAGGGGGGGTTAAAAATGCCAAAAAAAACCATCACATGATTAATGGACGGCCCGTAAGTCTAAAATCACCAATCCATCTTAAGCAAGCATGGTGATTAATGCTCATGCCTTCTCTGTATGAGTAGAGGCTTGTCCAGCAATACGACAATAATAGGCTAGTGTAAATGCATAAGTAAGTTTGTTTGTTACCTTTTCACACTAAACCACTGAACCAATCATCCTGAAATTTTGCATATACGTTGTCAGGTGTACAGAAATGGACATAGGGTACCTTTCAACTTTTTTATGATAATAGATGGTGTCACGTATCTTATGAATCAAAAACAGGACAACGTCTGTCGGGTCAGTTAGTCATTCATAAATGTTCATAATAGCTCAAATAAGGTTATTACGAAAGAAAAAATTAAAGTTTCCTAGAAAATTCGGGACATAGCATAAGCTTTTTTTATGGATTGAAATTTGGAGAAAACAATATCTTTTTAGTCAGCTGGTATAGTAATATTACTTACCTTTTTTACTACCACAATATGTTACAAAGTGCCTCTCTGCTTCTTCCACTCGTTTGCGGAAGCTGCGCGCATCCCTCAGGTGGCCCACACAGAGGGCACATACCATTCTACTTGGACCCCACTCCATTAGATACGACAGCTGTAAGGGGACAGATTGCACAGAATTAAATGGTAAGTATTGACTGATGACAGTCAGGAAACTGTATTGTTTAGCAGATTATCATACAAAGGCTGCTTATTTGTTTGGTTGATTGTACCTGTTGAGAATGTAAGAATCATTGCTAGATTTAATGTTAAATTCAGGCCAAAGTGTTATTGTCCTCGTGTATGGTAAATAACTGATATGAAAGCTTTTCTGCCTTAAGTATTCAAGCTTTAAAAACCTACCGAAATCCCATAGCACTCTTGTAACATATCGGAATAAACCTCTTTGCTTCCGGTCTCCGTAATATAAGATGCGGTGACATCCCAAGTCCCGCTTGCAGACAGGCAACAGCGGCACACATCGGGCTGCGACACCCAGCTCTCAGCGTTGTCTACATCCATTGTTTTAATTTATAAACACGAAAAACTGTGTTTTATTTTTACAATACATTCTTGTTTTGTCGGTTTGACAGCTGACTGACACATTAGTGACATTATCAATTAATACTTGACATTGATTTACTCCGTTCAGAAACAAATTTACTCGTGCATGACTAATGAGTAATGCTGACTTAGCAACGAGCCATTATTAAAGCCTTAGCCGAATTTACTAGAAATCATAATCCATAGGGCGCCATGCTTGCGTAAAGAACATTAGAATTTCAGACGAAAAGCGAAAATATTTTTCCGAATGAAAAGTTTAAGCTGTCAGCTGTCATTTGACTTTTTTTTTACAATACGAAAACACCGGGTGGACGGCGGCGGCGGGAAAAAATCTATGTTGATTTTTAGTTTAGTGTTTCATTTCTCTCATTGAATCATTGATTGCTGTCGTGACTTGTGTTTCTGAGATTACTGCTAAGTAGAGAGGATATCAAATAGCCATGCGTAACGTAGAAATCAAAGCTAAAATCACTGACTATGATAACATTTGCAAAGTGGCAGAAGAGTTGAGCGGTGGTCCTCCAACATTAATAAATCAAGATGATACGTTTTATAAAGTCCATGAAGGTCGGTTGAAGATGAGGAACTACGCGGATTCCTCAGCTACGCTGGTGAGGTACGATCGAGCGGACAAAGGAGGGCCTAAGCTTAGCAACTACGAATTGTTGGATTTCTCCGTTAACGAAAGTGTAAAAGCTAAATTATTAGATGAAATGCTGAAAAAGTGTTTGGGTATTCGTGGTAGAGTTGTAAAGGAACGGTGAGTTGGTTCTTATGATAACTTTAAATTTTGACGTTGGTTCCGCATTTTCGCTTTTTGACACCGACTTCCGAAATTAAAGTTATATATCGACGGCGAAGTGCTAATAACTCCTAACTGACAAAGTCAAAAATTTACACATACTGGAAAAAAACGTTCAAAATACGTAAATAATAGACACGTTGTTTTAGTTGGGAGGTACATTTTTCCACATTTTAATTTAATGCTTTAGCAACTACAAATACACTTAGGTGATTTCACTAAAACATGCGAATAACGCCTTTAAATTCAAAACGAAAAAAAAGTGAATCTCTCAAAAAAAAAATCAGTTAGGAGGTATTAGCACTTCGCCGTCAATATCACTTTTTTTTGTAAAAAGTTTTTATTTTTCACTTTTTAGTTGTAACTACCCCACACAAATTCAATTAACACTAGTGCTTTTAGGAATTGAAGACACCGACTAGAAGAATCATCAAATTTCGCATAGAAATGCTAGAGATGCAGTACATTTATGCATGTAATAATTACCTAATGTATTGTACTTCCTGAAAGTATGTAGATCACATTAATGAATGAATTATCAAAATTGGTCCATTAGTTTTTGAGAAAATTGCGGACATACAAACATACATATACATATGGGTTGAATACAGAACCTCCTTTTTTGACCTCTGTTAAAAAATGGCCTGTTTTTATTTGCCATGAATATCCCACTGCTGGGTAAAGGCGTTCCTACCCTCTTTCCACTACTTTAATCTACCTACCTTCAAAAATTTACATAACAAGTTAACATAACATCATGCTTTTAACCCTCAGTCAAACCATTACAACGGTTTTGTGGGGCTTAGTTTATAAGTCTACTTACCATCTTTGGTTAATAAATAAATAATAATAAAAAAAAAAATCCCCAAAGGGTTGGGCAGAATATATATGGTATGGCCATGGAACAGGGGGCGAGGCGAGCCTATTGCCATAAACCGGGTATGAATCCAGACACCAGACTGTCCAGGTGGAAAAACCGGCAATAATAACACTGCTCGACCCAGGAATCAAACCCAGAACCTCATGTTCAGCAAAAGCGCAATACAGTCCACAAGTTACCCATTAGTTGATACGTTTGTTTTCTTTTTTTTTTTCAGTAAATTATTCATGGTAGGCCAGACCCGTATCCACATAGACACCGTTAAAGATCTTGGACACTACATGGAGCTAGAAGTGGTACTCCAACCTGAACAGACCCTGGAAGAAGGTCAGACCATTGCCTGGGACTTACAAACCAAACTTGGAGTAAAGGATGAAGATCTTATTGACTGTGCCTATGTTGACTTGTTGGATAAAAAAAAATAATTGAGCTTTTTTAAAATTGTTCTTTATTTAATGTGTCCTGTTCCCTGAGCTTTTACATAGAGTTTAAACGTCTAAAATGTATGTTTAAACAGTCGTTAGTCACTACTTAACTTTAGGTAAGGCTTGTGAATAGAAGGCTTGGTGTCCAGCCAAAGATGTATTTTTATATGCATCCTGAACTACAATTCACTTGTCTTTAGTGTTGTGTCGTACTGTGAGACTGTGATGTAGACCCCCATGCGGAACAGCGGAAATCTCGTTTGTAAATCCGTTGATTCTGCGACTAATCTTTCCCCGGTCGTGTCGGATTGCCGTCCCATCGGACTATGTGAGTAAAGGAACAGAGAGTGCATCTGTGTTTCCGCACACATTGTACATTATGAATACTATGATATCTCCAGCATACTTCTCTCCGTTGAAACTTGAGATTGCCACCGTGACCGAAAACGGTTGGGAGGATATTATTATTTTTTTTACATACAAAATTTAATTTTAATATGGCAAGTAGGAGTAGTTTAAAATTGACTTCGAAGATTTTGTTAGGTAGTTACAAATGTTGCTAATAAAAGCGTGTTAAAAACCGTAGATTTCGCGCTTATAAACCGTACATTGAATCAATTGCGTGGCCATCACTAAAACAAAACGAAATGTCAAATTTATTTTTACCCAAACGTCAATCAAATCTTAAAATAATGCATCTCCATTCTCTGGAATGTTTGTTTATTTTCTAATAAATTGAATAAAGTGATCAGCAATGGAGAATAAGAAAAGTAATGCATTCTATGGGGAGTGCCGCTGTTGCTTAGCAAAGGGCCAACACAGAGATTTAATGAAGGAACACTATTTTAATGGCATACGTGAAGTTTACTTTGATATTTTTATGGAAATCTTTAATTTATATGTAAGTATTAGCTTTAAACCGTTGAATTTGTTTAGTATTTGTTGTATAAAATTACTGTAAGGACTAAGACGACCCACTGACCAAGGATTATTCTTTCTACATTACTTATTTAGGTTTTCAAGTTAATTTATGATCTCCAGTAGCTTTTTAGGTTTAGTTAATAATACCTTTTACCTTAATTTGTACCTTTTTCTTTGTTTATGTTATTGCTAAACATTTAAGACTTGCATATCAGTTTTTTTTATAATTGTTAGTCCTACCTGTACACCCATTACCTACTGTGTGTGCCTACTGTGTGACTGTGTGCTTTCACAATGTAATCTACATACTTTCAGGAAGGTTTTAATATACAATATATTAGGTTATTGTTAGTAAAACTTGTTGAATTATATCGTTTCAAATCGAAGAGCATGTGTATGTGTGTATGTGTAAATTTGAATTTTTTGAATAAGTCTTGTTTTCAACAAAGTAGATGTGATAGAGAATCTGTCTGTATGTGCAAGCAAATGGTTTGGTCCTTAACAAAGTGTAAGTGTTGATTCTCTCAGTAGGATATAGGTATCACTCTAAAAACATTTCTTATTTGACTAACCCTGAGAAGAAATGGCGAAACAAATTTAGGGGTGAAAGTCTCATTTAAAGTCCAGACATAATCTTGGTCTGATCATGTGAGGATCATGTAGATGAGTGTCTTTTGAGGAAAGAACCACACAGATTTGGGTGGACCTCTCCAGGCAGTGCAAGCATTTGTCAGTAATTGTATAGCTTAAAAATCCTATTTGTCAAGTTTCTTTTATTAAGGACTGATTTCACAATCGTCTGATAACTTTATTCGAGGGTATATTTGAAATTTTGACAGTTATTAAATACAAAAACTCAAACGGCAATTTTATTCCTTGAATAAAAGTGGGTGTGTTGTGTATGGGTGGGGTGTGTATTTGTATGGGTGTATGGGTATGTGTGTATGGGTGTGGGTGTGTGTGAGGTGTACCTCTAGTTGGGGAATACAGGCCTGATATTGTGTTTTGTTCATCATCAGCCTAGCCTTTCCCAACCATGTTGGGGGCGACTTCCAAGTCTTTTTTTTTATTGCTAAATGGACCCGCTCTTGCTTGCCCTCTATCACGCCTGATGGAAAGCGATGGATGAGCTCTATGATGGAACGAGCGTGCCCAGAAGATGCCTGTTCACTCTTGATTTGAAGGCAGACGGGTTAAATGTGGGAGGGAACAAAGAGAGATCAAAGAGTCTAACCGAATGCAGCCTGAATACGAGAATTTTACATGGAGCGGCTGCCTATCTGACCTCCACAACCCAATTACTGGGTGTTGTAGTGGTATATTGATTTTACAAAATAAATGAAATTGTGTATTGACAGTAGTGTTATATTTATTTATTTAACCTTTTCGCACAAAAAGGTACAAAGGCGGACTTAATGCCTTAGGCATTCTCTACCAGTCCACCAAGGGTGGTGAAGAGATAAAGGGTGGTGATATGATTATTTTATACATTCAGAGTGATTATTTCAAAGATCTATGCAACAAGATGTATAAAAGTTCAACTTTGAACATTAATATCTCAGAAACATGACGCTTTACGGGGTTCGGTCCTATTATGGGATTATGCGTAGCCGCCATTTTGAAAAAAAAAAACAAACAGACAGGTAAGTATGCCACGGACCTTCAAAGCCCTTTAGCTTACACACGTCGTGTTGAGGGGCCCTGAAGTTTGGGGCCCCGTCATTAATACGGTGGTAGATACGCCGTTGATTGCACTCTCCCTAAAAAAAGCCATATATTTTGTGCCAATCGTCATCTTACAATTTATTTAAATCTGTTCCAGTTATCAACAAACGCTGCGTTGACTACACTTATATGTTCGACATGCGTACAACGTCTCCGGGACGCCACCAGCTTCCGTATGATGGTGGTCAATACGGAGAGGCAGCTGCTGCAAACCATTGATGGAGACGACAAGGATACGGTGTTTGTTAATGGTATGCACAGTTAAGTTTTATTAATTACTTAAACCAAAAGAAAGAAAATACATTAATTTTATCCAGGCACACAATTAACACAAAAAAGCGGCCAAGTGCGAGTCGGACTCGTCCATTAAGGGTTCCGTAGCAGCAAACTACTTACTAGATCTCGTTCAAACCAATTTTCGGTGGAAGTTTGCATACTAGGATATAAGTACTAACATCTTTTATGTATTTTTTTGTTTGTCTTCGTCTGTGTGGACCTTTTGTTGTCTGTCAAATAAATAAATAATTATTATTTAGGGTCTTAGCATGATATCAAATAACCTGTAGCCTCTCTCAAAAATTGGGCTAGCAAATCCAAACTGATTTTTTTCAAAATCCGACTGGTAGTTCCTGAGATTAGCGCGTTCAACCAAACAAACTCTTCAGCTTTATAATATTAGTATAGATATAGATTCGGTGTTTCTATAATTTCAGTGAACGTAGAAGAGAACACGTTGGACAGCCAAATAGACGTGAAGGTAGAAAGGCATTCGGACGTGAAGGAAGAATTGGATGATGACATAGACGTCGTGGATTATGAATCTGACTACATTCCCAATGGTAAGAAACATTCCACACACCTTCATAGCTATTCACAACCATCCCATAGGCTATCGTATCGTAAATGACACATTTCGATAACCTGATTTGCCTTGCCACCGACCGCAAACTGCTGTCTGAAGAATATCGGTCGTCTGTTTGATTTAAACTGGCAACATTTTGTAACTCCGCCTGTTACAAGATTAAGAGCGTTTGCTCTACCTCTTGAGCTAGCCAAGCTACAGGAAATTTATAGGGTATAATCTTTTAAGGAAAGATTCAGTTAAACAAGTACCTACTTACACAATACAAAGTTTATTGTAATAATACAAAAATGAAGGTACATATAAAAATAATGTGGCGAGCCACCAAACTAAGATATTATCTTTCCCAAACACCTGGGGATTCACACCCATACAACCAGTCTCCGTACCTGGTGGTACCGGAGCAATACAATGAGACAACTACAATTTCTCAGAGTCGCTTTAGCGAGTCCGTGAGATGAATCACCCATCTAGCGCCATCTAGTGGCGCGGAGACAACGCTCCACGAGCCTGCACAGACCCACGAAAGACGTCGCCACTTGTTGCGATAACAGCGTTTAGCGGACGATACCGTACGGTAGTGTATATAGTGGTTGTGAATAGCTATGTAGATTTAATCTGCGTTTGCGGTTTACTTGCCAAACATGTAATCAAATAGGATTTATTGGAAAAATAACTTAAATTCCTACACAATAAAGTTCAGTTTACGATTCAACTTCAAACATTTTTAAGACTTTTTAAATAATGCTAGTCACTCTGAAATGAACTTAATTACTACTGAAAAAGAGTTGATATTTGTTTAACTTGAAATAACATCAATTGGAAACGTAAAATGGAATAGACTTTAAACGAATGCATACACATAAAACCGGGAGACTGGAACATCGATGCGCAACCTATTAGCATGAATTCAGAGGGCCTAAAAAAGCCACTTTGTCAGAATCATAAAAGGATAACATTATGAATCATAATGGGCAGTTAACTGTTAAGTTAATCGTATCAAATCCCATTGGTGAAGGATTTTTCAGTATTTTTTTTTGTCTGTGCTAAATTACCAATCAATCCAAATCCAATCTCTTTGATTATACCTACGTAGTGCAGCGAAAAAAAAAGAAAAACACGGACTGTTTTCGCCATATTATAATTCATAATGTTATCCTTTCATGATTCTTCCAAAGTGGCCTTTTTAGGCCCCCAGTACACGATTCTGAATTCCCCTGCGTTGAATATTCCTGTGTTCGGTTTGGCGAACACGGCCCCCCATTTTGCCCTCTGTGTCCCAAAACACGCATGTTGAGAACATTAGGGTCACTCAATAATAAGCGAGTCTGCTCTTGAAAATTATATTACTCAACAACGTATAAACTAAACTATATAAAAAACACTGGCACTCCGGTAGTGCCGACAGAAGTGAAAACTTGAACAATTACGAGTGTATTTTGTGAATCGTCTTATAAACAAAACACGCGTGTTAAGGTGTGTTCCTTATTTTATAGGGTTTTTTGCAAATCAGGTATGATGACCAAAGTGACTGGTTTATTCTTCTCGTGAAAGGAATTTATTCAGATTTACAAATAAGCACACAGGATAGACTTCAGTTCGTGGTGTTGGTCGCGGCAGTGGTAAGAGAAGCAAGCCGCTCGCATAGAGCTCGTCGTCAGTTATATATCCGTGGTTCAGCGCCATCTCGTCGTTGTTGGATGAACTACGTAGTTAGTACGCGAGGCCCTCGTAGTTCTTCCCGATATGCATAGATGGCGCTGTCCTCAACAACGCGCGTCTTACGTTTTACGTCTTACGAATTTTCGATCAGGGTCACGTGACCTGACGCGAATTTAGAAGTTTTTACCCATTCAAAAAAAAGTACACAGCGCCGCTAAAGAAGTTTTCACTTCAATAAGTGACGCGATGCGTGACTGCGCGTACGCACGCGCTCTCACTAGTGGTAGTGACCCCGAGAGGACCGTCGGCGGTTAATTGGCTGGCGGCGACGCGACGCGGCCGCCCATTCCCCGCGTCCCGCGGGCTCTCGTAGGTGCACAGTGGATTCGTAGTAATGACACGCACAGTGTGCGTTTGGAAGTAGAGAAATTTTGGGCCAACAAGATCTGATACTGTCGTGCCAGCGACATGAAAGAGAAGTCGACAGACAACGACTAAAATACATTCAGTACCCGGCCGCTAATGTCACATGTTTTAGGAAAACCTCAGCTTTTATTCACTTGGGAAAAGGTTAGGCAAATGATAAACATTCTTCGTGTCGTTGGCATGACTGCATTTTGGATCTTGTTGAAAACTTCGCCACTGAAACTTCGACACACGGCGTCTTCGGTGGCAGCGCAGAGGTTACTTTGATTGCATGTTTTGGGATACAGAAGGCAAGATAGGAGGTGGAGCACTTTACCAGATTGTAGTTACATCTTCCCACTTGTGTCCTGAGACGGTTCAGGAACTTCCAAGTAGACCACAGCAGATTACACCCTGCAGGGAGATGCTCCTTTGGTGGTAGATAGTAAGTAGGAGGGGAAAGAGTATCCTGCCACAGTTTGCAACGGACATCGGCCGGGATTCCTTGTAGAGACGCTGTCGATTTTAAGAAGCTGTACCTGATTTTTAGCCGTTGCGTTGGTAACCGATGAACATTAAAGAGTCCTCATGCCTTTCCCAGACTACGTGTCAGACGGTCCTTCAGGCTTGGTAGACGGTGAGGCAGCGTTGCTTGGGCGTTTCGCGCGCGTCAAGCTGCCCCCTCTGCCGACACGACAGTCACTTCCAGAGATATGTCCCGAGTATTGCCGACAGCTCGATGTGTTACAAGGTAAGTTGCAGTGCATAACATGGTTCTCATATGATCTGACCATTACAATGTAATTGTCTTCCTCCCTTGTGGCATGTTACTTGAGGTCGGCGCAAGAAGTATTCTTCTTCCATTCTCCCCCTGTCAACCGTCACGCTATCATTCACTCCCTTCTCTTTCATATCATTTCTCACACAATCCATCCACCTTTTCTACGGCTTTCCTCTCCCTCTCCATCCATCAACAGTTATATTCATCATTCTTATAGTCACATACGTTTCCTCCCTTTTCGTTACATGCCCATACCAAGCCAAACGATTTCCTTTTAACTTTTCTGTCACTGGCGCTACTTTCAAACTTCCCCTTAAATACTCATTTCTTACTTTATTCATTTTCGTGACTCCACACATCCATCTCAGCATTCTCATCTCCGCTGCATGCAATCTACTTTCAATTTTTTGTACTGAGATCAGACTGAATGTTCTTAAAATTACGAAAATTGCCCTTCTGAGGTCTTCAGAAAACATTTTAAAGTGAAGTTTTTGCTTGGCTTACTTAGTGTTTTATAACGCCGAAATTTGCCAATTTATATCGGACCAATAACACTATCGAATAGATAAACGGTTAAAAATACCTCAGTAGCCGGATAAAACTGCTGGAAATAGGCCCCCCCAACCAGCCCTTAAAGAATATCCTTTTTATACTCTGGTTATGTATAAAAATTGGCATATAAATATTTTAAATATATTTTTCTCATGTTGCAGACATAAAAATACTTCCAAAAACCATCCTAAAACTAATAGAAGATCATGACAGCCGCCGTCTATCGAACAATCCGCGCCGAGTATTAATTTCAGAGAAACAAGCGCACATAACGAACGCGGGCACCATTCTAGAATGCTCCAACGTGACTCCGTTCAGGGGCAGAAGTCGCACCGGCTTCCCTTGCTTCTACTGCCGTAACATCTTCGAAAATCTTGACAAACTCCGTGAGCATACAAACCAGCATAAGAAATCAGAAATAAAGAAAATTTTAAAGACATATGGAGCAGAATGTCTGGTGGTATACGTTGATGTTACTGACTTAAAATGCACTTTATGTGAGCAAAATATACCGAGTATTAACGAATTTAAAAGTCATCTGACAAACGTACATAAAAAGAAATTGTATCTAGAATACACTGACAGGGTTATCCCCTTCAAATTGGTTCAGAGTGGTGTTTACGAGTGTCAAATTTGCGGCTTTAACTTCGAAACATTTGGCTCTATAGAGCGTCATATGAATGTGCATTTCCGAAACTACGTCTGCAAGGAGTGCGGGACAGGATTCGCAACGAGATATCGTCTAAAAGTCCACGTAAAAAGCATGCACAAAATGGGCAACTTTCCTTGCGAACAGTGCGGTAAAGTTTTCACTACGCAGCAGAAAATTACGAACCATGTCAACGCCGTTCACAAGTTGCTGAAGCGGTTCAAGTGTACCAAATGTCCTGAACGCTTTGCCGAGTACTTTCGAAGGCAGAAGCATTTGGTACAAGTCCATGGCGTTGCTCCCTTAAAATACAAATGCAATGTTTGCGATAAGAGCTTCGACAGACGCTACACTTTATCTCGTCACATGAAACGCGACCATTTAGAAGAACGGGACTACCAGTGTGAAACTTGTTCATATAAATGTTTTACTAAAAATGAGCTTCGCGTTCATATGATAAAGCATAATGGAGAAAGAATTTACGAGTGTTCGGTTTGTAAAAAGTCTTATGCCAGAAAGAAAACGTTGAAAGAACATATGAGGATACATAATAATGATCGCAGGTTCGCTTGCGCGGTCTGTGGGCAGGCGTTTGTGCAGAAGTGTAGCTTGAAGGGACATTTAAAGACGCATCATTTAGAGTTCAATTTACAGTAGACTGTTTTAATAAAATATTGGTATACATTTGGTGTTTCATTCCATAAAAAAAAGTTATTCAAATTAGGCTAAGAATCAGCACTTTTCGAACGTCAAAATTACAAAAGACAGTCTCCCTGCACTTTCCCTCGCCTTCACCACTTCCTAGTGCTTTCGCTGGAACGAAAAAGTGGCGCAACAAACTCCTCAGCAGCACAACTTTCTATTCAGTTAGAAAATACTTGTTGTATGCAATGCTAGATATGCAAAGCAATTAACTTTATACAAGACACAGAACATTCATAAATCTATAGTGTGTATGAGGATAGTAAATTGAAAATTATGTGTTCGAGATAAAACCTAGTGAAGATAATTCCAGCTCAGCCGATTTTAGACTACCCATAATACACCTATCTAATTTGTGCCATTCATTGTAAGTGAATTATCTCCTTGTAATTGAATTTTAGAATAACGAGCTTTTTGCAAATTATAGTGTAGTGAAAAAAATATCATTCATCCAATGTTTTCTATTTTTTATTATCTATTACAATCAAAGGTATAATAATTGGAAGTTGTAAAAATGTGATACCATTAGGCAAGAAAGGAGTTACACCACTTTTACAATGAACGACACGTTTGAGTCTCATTAGCCACAGTTGAGCTACTACAAACTAGACCTCTAACAAAATACCATCAACATACAAACTGTTACTACTGCCCTACCTAGTGTGAGCTGCTGCCTATCCCCTTTGATTGAAAGTAACTTTGACCAGAGACTAGAGTCCGTCTCATGACGGAAGTCTCGTAAACGCGCCACCACATGCATGTGACGAAATCATGAATCTTTATTTATTTATTTACAGGCAATGATTAATAAAATGCAAAATCTTAAATCAATAAAGGTCTCTGAGGCAGGAATGTGTCTCATTATTATGATAATAATTAGTTCCACTTATTGCCGCGGGATTTCTCTCGTAAGACGGCCTCTACCACTGCCATCTAGTGACGAGTGGATTTACTGATTTCTTTACGGTTATTCCGCTGACACTGCATTTTATTGATCAACTATTTCAAGAAAGTACATCACTAGTCGCCGCTCTTGTCAAAATCAAAGCTGTCATTTTCCCGTCAAACGGTCAAAATAAAAATCAATTTTCTTTTGCATTGTTTACTTTTTTTATTCAAAATGTTTTCTACAAATAATAATGTGGAAGTCGAAGAAGTTGATGCAACAATATATGGACAATGCCGCTGTTGTTTGGCTAATGGACAGCACAGAGATGTGACGAAAGAATACTACTATAACAATATAAAAGAGGTTTACAGAGATATTTTCTTGGAATGTTTTAATTTATCAGTAAGTATTCGATAAACTACAATTCCCTTGCGTTATAGATTAAGATGTTGGTAGTGCGCTACAGTTGCTTGCGACACAATCATTTATTAGTGCGAAAAAAAAAACAAAAATGATAAAATACTTAAAACTAGCTTCTGTCCGCGACTTGGATTGCGTGGAAGCCGTAAGACACCACAATTTAATTAATAACAACCACATTTTTTTTAAACTACTTTTGATTGGTGACATCGCATCGAATCGCTCGCTCGCGCTATTAATTCGTTTTAGCTTGGCGTTATCTGTCTTTTTTTCTTGCCCGGCTCCTATGGGTTGTAGCATGATGTTAAATAGCCTTTTCCCTTCCCCAAGAATTGGGCTATCAAATTCTAAAATAATTTTTCTAATCTGACGGGTAGTTCCAGAGATTAGGGAATTTTAACAGAAACATAATCTCTTCAGCTTTATTTTATTAATTTATAAATAAACATAATATCGCGCTAGTTTTTCCTGAAGGGGTGAGCAAAGATTTAGAGAACACCCACATTTCAACAGTTATCTTTAAACCTTACATACAGCCCAATTCAAATGTTATGGCGGCTCTGAACATGAGGCGAGTCGCTGCACAGTAATGAATTCTTCATGTGTCAGCGGCGTTGAGGGGTGGGATACTGCACAAGTTTAAAAAAAGAAAGAAAATTAGTTTATTCTGCACAAACAAAAACGCACATCGCAAATAAAAATTAAAAAAAGACATAAAATACACACACATAACATAGGTAGTCAAAAGCCTCGTACTCAAGCTTAGAAAATGTTGACAATTTTGTCCATGTGTTTGAATGGGGCTGTAATAGGGGTTGAAATTATTGCCTCCTACCATGCACAAGTCCAGACCCCTGGCTGCTATACACCGTGTTCTTCACATTATCCATAAACTTTGTCAAACGCTTCTATAGCTTTTACAAATTAAATCTAAAAAAGAAAGTAGTACTTAAAAGGGCTTCGTTACAAATGTATTTGTAATTTCATTTGATGAAATTTAATTGAGCTATGCAGTAAGAAAGGGTCTTAACTTAGTTTTGACAAGTTTCAGCCCCCCAAATCTTATGAATGAAAATATGTTGTTGGCAATTCGGATAAAGAGGCATGCATAATGCATATCGGTTGATTTACGTCAAGGCATTTAGTTTGTATGAAAATTAATAAAAAGAAAAATTAGAATTTCTTAATGTGTCCATAATGAAAAATGTTTATTTAAAAAAAAAAAAAACACTGGCACTCCGGTAGTGCCGACAGAAGTGAAAACTTGAACAATTACGAGTGTATTTTGTGAATCGTCTTATAAACAAAACACGCGTGTTAAGGATTTGCAAAAAACCCTATAAAATAAGGAACACACTTATTTTATAGGGTTTTTTGCAAATCAGGTATGATGACCAAAGTGACTGGTTTATTCTTCTCGTGAAAGGAATTTATTCAGATTTACAAATAAGCACACAGGATAGACTTCAGTTCGTGGTGTTGGTCGCGGCAGTGGTAAGAGAAGCAAGCCGCTCGCATAGAGCTCGTCGTCAGTTATATATCCGTGGTTCAGCGCCATCTCGTCGTTGTTGGATGAACTACGTAGTTAGTACGCGAGGCCCTCGTAGTTCTTCCCGATGTGCATAGATGGCGCTGTCCTCAACAACGCGCGTCTTACGTTTTACGTCTGACGTTTTACGTCTTACGAATTTTCGATCAGGGTCACGTGACCTGACGCGAATTTAGAAGTTTTTACCCATTCCAAAAAAAGTACACAGCGCCGCTAAAGAAGTTTTCACTTCAAAAATGTTTATTTCCATAATCTGAACATCTGGTCAAAGTTTATGTATATCGTCCGGAACACGGTGTATAGAGAGAAAAAAAAATGCAATTAGAAACCACATGTCATTTTACCCAACATAGAAGTTTTGAGACCAGCTTAAGTGTTGTAATGGTGCTTATGCTCGCGCGGCGACTCCCAGCCATCGTAGGCGCAGGCTTGCGGGCGGATAGTAATGGGTAGCTCACCGTCCAATCAGGACCAGGCCCGTGCCGGACGGCGCGTACGTGTTCCACGCGCGCCTCAAAGAGATGTCAGCATCAACCGAAGCCTGCCGGGTCAGCGGGATTGTCCGAAAGGGTTACCGCTGGCCCAGAACATAAAGGGCCAAGGAAGGAACACGCGTGGGTTTTAGTCAGTAAGAGTCTGACACTCCCTTCCGCTCCGGGTGCGCTTTACTTTATGTAAATTATTTCATCACCACTGCTCTCAAAACGGTGAACGAAAACATTGTGAGAAAACCGGCATGTCCTAGAAACAAAAATTCGTAGACATGTGACATCTACCAACACGCACTGGGCCCGCGTGGCGGATTATGTCCCACCCCCTCTCACAGAGAGGAGGTCTGTGTCCCAGAAGTGGGCACGTGTTAGGCAGATTATGCTTTTGCTAATATGACAGGCTATAATAATAACAGCTCTTTTCTTTCAGTTATCTCCACACAATCTTATAAGCTCCCTGATATGTGAGAACTGTGTGCATCGTCTCCGTGACGCGACCAGTTTCCGTATGTTGGTGGCTGCCACCGAGGAGCAGCTACTCAATGCTGTTATTTTTAAAAGCGATCCGGACAACGCGTCTGAATTTGCTGTTGGTATGTTTATTCATAGTCCTCTTAATTTTACTGCAAAGGGGGTTTTCGTGAAAATTTACGACACCAGTTGGCACCATTTTGACAGGAGGTCTTCCATTTCGACATTGAATATAAAATATTAGCTTCTGCCCGCGACTTCGTCCGCGTGAAATTTCTTGTTACTCCGACCCACCCCGTCGCATCGCATCGCCTGCCGGCGCTATTACTTCGTTTTTGCTTTGCGTTCTTTCTGACTTTTTTTCTTTTTGCTCGGCTCCTAAAGGTCATAGCGTGATGTTAAATAGCCTATAGCCTTCCTCAAGAATTGGGCTATCAAATGCAAAAAGAATTTTTCAAATCCGACTGGTAGTTCCAGAGATTAGCGCGTTCAACCAAACAAACTCTTCAGCTTTATAATATTAGTATAGATATGATGACGTTCATCTTTCGATTCATTCATTCGTTCATCACTCCGTCATGACTAAATAAAATATAGGCTCTTTGACAGATGTCTGGACCTGACGTGTCAGTGCTGCCATCTAGCGAACGTCATTTCAGAAAACCCTCATTGTTTAGGGTGATCACTTTTAATAGGTAATTACTAAATTATAATCATTAAAATCATTATTAATATAGATCTTGATCTTATATTGACTGAAAATCATAATAATTTCACGAAATGCATAGGTAGTATTATTTGCAGCAAACCATCGAGAATATAGATTATTTAAATGATTATTTAGTCATTATTTTATCATAACTGCCGCGAAATTAACTTTGGGCGACATACAACGTAAAACAGCGCAGCAATTTGCAAATTACGTTACTCCGCAACCCGTAATGGTTTTACTTACATTTGAATTGAAGTGACTCACCCCGGTTCTGATTCCATGTAACAAAGTGGCATACAAAATAAAAATACGACTATTGCATTAAAACAATTTGTCTAATTACAGGTGAACAAAACTTCACAACCGAAATCAAAGTAGAAAATGAACCAGATAATATTGAAATTGAGCCAGAAGACAGTTTAGAAGGCTCTAAAGATAATGAACAAATGAATGATGATGAACGAGTGAATGATAATGACTGGATGAGTGATGATGAATGGATAAGTGAATGTGAACGAATGAATGATGATGAACGAACGAAATACGAACAGATGATTGAACAGCGAATGAATGAGGATAATGATGATGATTGGTCCAGTGGGTCCAGTGAAAATGAGCTTGTGATTGATGAGTCGAGAGAAAATGGATACACAGACACTGATGCCGTTGATACTGATGACGATGTTGATGGTGTTGGTGATGATGATTGTGGTAAGTATCACTTTTGCTATTTCATTTTTAGTTAAACACTAGCTTCAGCCCGCGCGAAAGAAATTTCACGCGGACGAACCGCGTGAAATTTCTTACCCCGTCGCATCGCATCGCCTGCCCGCACTTACTTCGTGTTTGCTTAGCGTTTTTTCTGACTATTTTTCTTTTGTGCTCGGCTCCTAGCGTGATGTTAAGTAGACTATAGCCTTCCACAAGAAAATTAACTGGTAATTCCAGAGATTAGCGCATTCAACCAAACTCTTCAACTTTATTACTAGTATAGGCATAACCCTTGCATTATACAAAGTTGATACGACAGAGGGGCTTTTCTTTAAACTGCCTATACTAGATACCATTTTCAAGCTCTGTACCAAAAATCAATTAAATAGGAGCAGTAGTTTAGTCACAAATGATTTTTGAAGTTTTTGCTACGTTTGAACACGATGTATATTTCCTAACAGCTGATTATCTCATACGCATAGGTCATGCACCTTAAAACGATAATCTGAGTATAAGATACATTGTTGCCGCACAAGTACAACCAAATATTTCACGAAGCAATAAATACACACACACTTGCACTTTCACTATGAGAGTGACAATCATAGCAAAACCCCCGCGCCTTTTTCCCGCGCGTAAAAGGAATAGAAATAGGTCACTGTGTTGCTATTGCATTCTAGATCCTTGCGAATTTGCTAAAAAACTTTCTTTCAGTGGACAGTGCGCAAGCGTCATCCATTCGGGACGTACGTTACGTAATACGGGAGCCCCCCGCCGCCGCGCCTTTATGTTTTGTCGAACTCGCTGACAATAATTGTGATTTTGTTTTGTTATTGTGATAGACACTAAATAAGTTTAACTTGGGAATATTATTATTTAGTGTTAGTGTTTTTTTGTGTTTGACTGTTTTTATTGTGATAGGATACGTAATTAAACGTTGGTTGTGTGTGTGTGTAATCATTAAAGTGTTCAGCAATGCCTCGTGTAACTTACACGGCGTCAGAATACACTTACATGATTTTAATTTACGGTGAATGCCGTGGAAACGCAGATTTAGCTCTGCGAACATACCGAGAAAGGTATGGTGACCGGCGCAATAGCCCTAGGAACGCCGCGCGCCGGCACCATACAATTGGCAGTACAAAGATTACGGGAATTAAAGTGCTTAGCGACGGACAGTGATTTAATAAATAACAATATTCTCCGTCGGTATAATTTGTGCATTAATATGAATCGAGGACACATCGAGAATTTAAAAATTTTGTGTTTTTGTGTGTGCGCGTACTTAACAAAATAACAACCAGCCGGGCGCGGACGGCGCGAGCGGTCTAAACCGCCCGCCCCCCGCGCCCCCGCCAAGAGAGATAACACACACGCACACGCGCTCCTGCGCGACTTTGTTACCTAGGCATCTAACTAAGGTCAGTCAAATTTATTTATAAAGGGTGGTTGCGTTTCACTCTGACTTTAAGCTATTTAGTTTGTTTGAAAAAAAAAAAATCTCATTTTTGGCGCTTTCTATTTTTGTACTGTATCGAATTAATACTATACACGTATAGTATACGTAGTGTAATTTAATGCCCCTCTGTCATATCAACTCTGTATACGAATATACAGTATACTAGTACATAGTTAATTGATATTCTATGTGTGAAAACTTGTAATTGACCATCATCATGTTAACTTAGTAACTATTGTGTCAGATTAGCTGTAAGTTTGCCAAAAATAATAAAATAAATAAATAAAATAGATTAGTCAGAAGACGTAGCGTTGGAAGGCCTCCCATAAGATGGACCGATGACCTGGTGAAGGCCTCAGGAATCCGCTGGATGCGAGAAGCATAGAACCGGTCGAGGTGGCGGTGCTTGGGGGAGGCCTATGTCCAGCAGTGGACATCTTTCGGCTGAAGTGATGATGCTGATGAGATATTAGTAAGTCACAAATTATGACATCAAGAATTCTCCTGTTATGTGAGTGTACGAACAGCCTGACGCAGAACAACAATCTTGCGTTTGAAATTTTTGAATGACTTTGTCACACTATTAAATTTTATTATTGGGTCCCCACCTATGAAATTGGCGTTTTTTTTCTCACAAATAAAGAACCTTGTCACTTCTATTATTTAAAATATTCATCAATTGCTTGATATTCTATCGGATTATGAGCATCATAGACAACTACTAATAGTAAAAAAACCTTAGTACATATAGTTTTCTAAACATAAAAAATACCTTAAAAATGACTCCTTTTTTGTTAGTAGAAATGACCACTGTGTATTTGTTTTAACTTAGCCAAAACTTATTTTTGTCGCTTAATCTAAGTGGCATACGTTATCTTAGTTTTTAAACATTAAGGCGAAAGCGCCAGGGTAGCCCGCGAAATTCAATTTATTTTAGGTTTTTTGGAATTTGCTGGTCAGTATTAAGTTGTACGTTGATTAATATATGAATCGCGGCCGTAAGAAATATGTGTTTACAGAATTATAATCATTAAAGTCATCAACACAACTCTCTAAGACCACGTAAGTCCCAAGAATAACTGTTTCATGAAATCATCATTCTTTGGACTTACGTGGTCTTATTGCAAAAAACGTAAGAAAATTTGAATTTCGCGGGCTACCTTAGCGCTTCCCCCTTACTTAATGTATAAAAGTTTTAAAACATTAGTGTTCATGGTTGTTAAATAAATTAAGAAAATGTTATTAGGTATGAAAAATGCAACTTCTTTAAAATTCTCCATACAAAACGCTGATTTCATAGGTGGGGACCTAATATTAAGGGGACTATAGGACGTAGCTTAACCTGATTGATCGACCTGTGCGGCTGTTACGAAGTTGCTGGGAATGTGCTAGTAACAAATAATAATTCATATAATATTGTATTTCAGAAAGTACCTTCAGCTCTATAACAATGAGCACCACCAGTGCCGTGGATGATGAGCCATGTGAAATAATAGAAGGGGAACAAAAGCTGTTGGCTCGCTTCACCTCCGCCCCACAGCCGCTGCCTAGACGGAGCGAATTGACCACGATATGCCCCATTTTTGAAGAACATTTGAAGAAGCTTGAAGGTAAATTATACTACACTAGCTGACCCGACGAAATTCGTATCGCCATCGAAATCAGCCAATCCGTTCTCGAGATATCAACAAAAAGAAACTGGCCAAGTGCGAGTCGGACTTGCACACGAAGGGTTCCGTAACACAAGGCAAGAACTCCGAAACAAGTACGTTTGTTGTATGGGAGCCCCCCTTAAATATTTATTTTATTCTGTTTTTAGTATTTGTTGTTATAGCGGCAACAGAAATACATCATCTGTAAAAATTTCAACTGTCTAGCTATCACGGTTCATGAGATACAGCCTGGTGACAGACAGTCAGTTTGTTTGTTACCTTTTCACGCTTAAACCACTGAACCGATCATCCTGAAATTTTGCATATACGTTGTCAGGTGTACAGAAACGGACATACGATATCTTTCATCCCAAAAAAAGTGCTGTACCCAAGGAAATTTAAGTGGCAGTGGGCAGGGCACATTGCTTGCAGAACAGATGGCCGATGGGGCCGAAAGGTTCTGGAGTGGCGACCGCGTACCGGAAGACGTAGCGTTGGAAGGCCTCCCACAAGGTGGTCCGACGACCTTGTGAAGGCCGCAGGAACCCGTTGGATGCGAGAAGCACAGAACTGGTCGAAGTGGAGGTGCTTGGGGGAGGCCTATGTCCAGCAGTGGACGTCTTTCGTCTGAAATGATGATGATGACAATAACGATAATAGATGGCGCCACGTGTCTTTGGAATAAAAAACAGGACAACGTCTGTCGGGTCAGCTACATAATGTAATTTTGACGTTCAAAAAATGCTGATTCTCAGCCTAATTTGAATACCTCCTTCTGTGAAGCAGTAATGCTTGCGAAGGAGGAGGCGAAGCACGTGAGGGAGAGGCAATCTTTGCGCCCTCATGCCCCTAGCCGCCGCAGGACACGCCCTGGGCGTCGGGAGTCGAGGGCCGATTCCCAGCCACCGTAGGCGCGGGCTTGCGGACGGCGAGCAATGGGTAGCTCGCCGTCCGGTAAGGGCCACGCCCGGGAACACGGCGCGTTGTGTTCTACGCGCGCCTCAAAGAGATGTCAGCACTAACTGATAGGGTCCGCTGGGACCGATGCCTGCCAGGGTCGCGGGTTGTTCGAAAGAGTTACCATGGCCCCTGGCACAGGCAACTGAAGGAACACGGGTGGGTTTTAGTCAGTATAAGTCTGACATGCCTTCCCTGCTCCGCCCAGAGCGAGAGCAGTTATTTGGTAATTGCTCCCCAAAAAAAAGCCTAATTTAAATAAATGACTGTTTATTTTGATTAAGTCTTTATTAATATGGATCTGCTAAACAAAATAACAACGTATCTACCATTTATTTCAGATAAAATAGTCGAACCAAAATCGATAGAATGGTATTTCAAGATACCCGATTTAAAAGAGATATTCATGTCAGACAAGCAAGCTCTCGCTGTAAACGCGACAACAATCTTCGAATACAGCAACGCAACTGCCTTCAAAACTAAAGTGAGGAAAGGATACCCTTGCTTCTACTGCCAAGAAGTATGCAAGATTGACAAGTTAAAGGAACATCAAAAGAAGCACTCAAAAGCAAGCATCTACAAGTTACTCACGAAATTCAATGCAGACGAATTTGTTGTCTATGCCGATATCACAGACTTAAAATGCACAATTTGTAAAAAGAAGATAAAAAATCTCAACGATTTAAAGACGCATTTGACTGAGAAGCACGGAAGGAAAATATTCGCATGTGCGGACAGGGTGATCCCTTTTAAGTTGAAAGACAAAGACTTTGAATGCCAAACGTGCGGAAAAAGATTTGACACTTTTAAAGCGATAGAAAAACATATGAACACTCATTTTGGGAGTTTTATATGCGAAGCGTGCGGAGCTGGGTTTATAACGAAACACAGATTAGCAGTACATAATTACACGCAACATAAAGACGAAAAAGTTGTTTGCAAAGTGTGCAAGAAGAGCTTTCGCACACAACTGAAGTACCATCTCCATTACGACGGTGTCCACAAAAATGTGAAGAAATTCAAGTGTACGAAATGTCCGGAGAAATTCATCGATCACTTTACTAGGCAAAAGCATTTAGTGGATGTACATTTTGAAGCCCCTCTGTTATACAAATGCAATGTCTGCGACAAAGGGTTTAATAGACGATTTAGCTTGTCTTCCCATGTGAAACGTTGTCATTTGGACCAAAAAAATATAAAATGCCAGGAATGCCCATACGCTTGTTATACTAAAAGTGAATTGAAAGACCATATGATCAAACATCAGAGTCCGCAGAAATTTGAATGTCCAATTTGTAAGAAAACTTACGGTAGAAATAGGTCGCTGGCGATGCATATTAAAGTACATAAAAATGATAACAGCTAGGAGGTCTGCCTCGCCGGTCTAGTGGTCTGAAATTGAATCCCAGCGGGGTAATTGCGTAACACACTTATGGGCGCAATACACTGGGCCGTTCTCCCGAATGCGTTTGCCCATGGAATTCGGGCAAACGACTAAGGACGCATTCCACCAAACTTTGCATAGAATAAGTCTTATACTGAGAATAAATTTTGCATTTTTGACAGTTTTTTCATAGGAACTGTTAGATGTCAATTTTATTCCACGGATAAAAGTAATCTGACTTTGGTAAAATCAGCCCTATCTCTAATCATTTAGGGAAATTATTTCGGAAGTTTTATGTGTATAATAATATTACTTATTAATATGAAATTTACATTATAAAAATTGTGATGTTTTTATCAAGTCGTAAAAACCGTGTGAAGCAGGGATGGCACCGCCACCAATAGTCTCCTGAGCGTGTTCTCAGATCAGTGGGACTCCCCTCTGCGGCGCCACCGGGTGAAGTTCCATACCAATTAAAATGTTAAGTATTTCTCCTTATTACTAACATTAGTTATTAATTTATTTTGTTGCTACTAACACTATGGACTCATGTCTGAAATAAAGAATTTGAATTTTCAATTTGATGGGTCGCTAGTTATATTAAAAATGGCGAAATATGGTACTTAACCCCTCTGCCTAGGCTCAGGGAATGCTAGCGTGATGTAATGTTGTGTAAAACAACAGTGATATGTATAAAAAAGGGTCCCAACGTGTTTATTTATTAAATAGTTTATAAGCCACTAGCACTAAAAGCTGATATCAGACGAGTGAGGGCCTAAAACAACTCCGCCGCGAAAATAATGATAGGAAACCGCTTATCGAATTCCGCTAAGAAACATTACTACATTATGTCGCGATTCGAGTAGCGGAACATCACGAGATTCAGTTGAATTGTAGCAATCGTTGCAAAATATCGCTTTCGGCTTAATATAAACTTGTCGACTGCCACAGATACGTGCGAAACAAACGCGGCATATCATCAAAGTAGCGGGCTGAGCACGAAGGTGTAACTTCCGAGCTGCTCGACGAAATCACGCGGGAAAGAGACAGAATCACAGTCAAATCTGTACGTTTGAACAGGCAGTTTCGCTTGTCTTACGGCGGACAAATCATGGCGGAACTACTGCGGTTTCGCTGCCATGGTTTCGCGGCGGAGATGTAATACCCGCCTCAAAGACGGATTAAAGACAAAAATTATCAAAAAATAGAACGTCTGATATCGATTTCCCTATTACCTACTAAAAGTATACTCTAGTCAATAGTGATAATCTATTTTTTAAGCCTCAATAGGCGTCCTTCACGGTCGAACGTATACGTTGTGCTAACGCAGCGTCGAAGAGAGGTCAAAGAACGCTGAATGTAAAGGCAGCTCCAAGCTAAATTAAATTACCAGAAAAGGTATGCGCTTCGATATCTTCATGTTTCCGATTTAGCACGAATCTCCGCACAGAAGCAAAGCTTCTAACATTTATGCTGTCGGGTTACCTACAATGGTTTCAGTTATTTTACCTCTGACAGCAGCAATAGCAACCTTATCACAACGATAATAAAGATCACTGTGATTTTGACAATGATGCAAAACCAGTGGTAAAATAACTGTCGCAGATCCCGCTGATCACTAAAAGTATTGAAAAGTATTTTTTGAATTGCATAGAGTTGTTAATCAATAATTTTGTAATCATGGTAATAGAAAATAGGCAAGCACTTCCATGGTTGTAACAGCTCCATATTAGATCCCATCATCGCGCATTAGTCTTCGACGGTAGACGTTGAATACCGAAGCGCAAACTCTTCTTGGACATGTATTAGATGTGCTGGGTATCAATATCTAAACCTATCACGTCTGCGGAGTTTCGCTAGCTAATTTATTTTGATCCTGTATAACCAAGCGGTCAATAGGTTGTTGAAATGCGCACAGCAAAAGAGCGGAACTCTACCTGCGTCTGTGTTTCCGAGCGCATACAACCCGAATCTCTTCGAAGTAAGAGTGAACAGGCTTCTTCTGGGTAAGCTCACTCCATCGTAGACTTTTTCTCTGTCACCTCTGACCTGGACTAGAGTCAAGAGCAAACCCATTTCAAATAAAAAAAAATATCTAAGATTCTGAATTCAAGTATCATCATCGCGTATTCGATGATTCCCGAAGCGCAAACCTTTCTGTGTTATATATCTGTACATATATTGCTAATTTTACTTGCATTTTAAACAAGTCGGTGCTTTGCATATTTTTATTCAAGTCATCTTATCTGAACGTTATATTAACGCGTAGATTTTGCACTGAGACTTAGCTGATAGAAATAAGTCTTTAGTTATATTGATATAATGAAGTTTCTAAAAAAAACTGTTTGCAATGGAATTTGAACTTTGTCATGTAAGATATTGAGTTCGTGTTCCTTTGCCTATTGACCACCCTAGTCGGATTAATACGACGAGTGTCCTCGTGCCCGTGTCGCCTGTTATTTATTTTATTATTTATGTACACACAGTAAAATAAATAGGAATACATAGGGTTCATTTTTTGTTATTTCATTGCAGGACCCTATTCGTCGTAGATATTTGTCTATTTATGAGCTTGTCGCCTGGGGACATGACAAATATACAAGGCAATATTAAAGTAGCGAACGAATCTCTGCAGATGTGCTGGGTATCTATTTCTAAACCTATCACGTCAGCGGAGTTTCGCTAGCTAATTTAATTTGACCTTGTATAACCAGCGGTCAATAAGTTGATGAAAACTTGATATATCAAGTATAGGTGTATCTGATTGTTTGTAAGGAGTGTTGATAACTAGCTTCATATTTTCTGACTGACCGACTTCTTGACAATTCAAAAGTGCCTGTAAATGGTTAAATTGAAATAAATGCTTTGAGTTTGAGTTTAAGGCTGAACACAGACGGCTGCTTTTTGTGGGTGAGAATGGGTTTACCCCCCTATAAAGTAACAAATATTACACAGTTCACTTTTGCCTTTCATGAATCGTGCTAACACCACCACCATTTCAGCCGAAAGACGTCCACTGCTGGACATAGGCCTCCACCAAGCTCCGACCAGCGGGGTAATGAGGGTTTTCTGATATGACGTTCGCTAGGTGGCAGCACTGACACGTCAGGTCCAGACATCTGTCAAAGAGCCTATATTTTCTTTAGTCATGACGGAATGATGAACGAATGAATGAATGAATCGAATGATGAACGTCGTCATATATTTTATATTGGAAGACCTCTTGTCACAGTGGTGCCAACTGGTGTCGTAAATTTTCACGAAAACCCTCATTGCGTAACACGCCATCAGTAGCAATGGTTTTAATATTGACAGTTCAACAACATTCATTGCGTTATTTTAAGTTGTTGACATTTTTGGAACATATGAATTCAAATTCAAATATTTATTGCTCAACACAGTACATACATTATATACATTTCCAGATGCTAAATGAATGCGCAGTCCACTGTAATGTACCAATTCAGGCATGCAAAATTCATAATTATAGTTATACAATTTCATAAAATCCAATTAATCCGTTACATAATGTCATAAATTCAAAAAATTGTACAATGATATAAATTCAAATCAAGAAGTAAACAATGTCATAGATTCAAATTAAAAGGTAATGTCAGTGTATATAATGTCAAAATAATTAAGGGAATTTAACAAGAAGAATTTTCCATAAAGCAATGGAAATATCCTTCAAAATGATTCACATTGAGTGTGTTACGCAATTGGGGTACGGTTCTGTGCTTACCGCATCCTCGCTGGATACAGGGGTAGCATAACCATCCTTTTTTTTTTTTTGAGGTTTGGATATCATCAAATGACCCCTCCGGTTCTGGGTGGAGCGGGAGTGTCAGACTCTTACAAACCCACCCATGTTCCTTCCTTAGCCCTTTATGTTCCGGGCCAGCGGTAACCCTTTCGGACGATCCCGCTGACCCGGCAGGCTTCGGCCCTGACGGACCCTTTCGGTTGATGCCGACATCTCCTTGAGGCGCGCGTGGAACACGTACGCGCCGTCCGGCACGGGCCTGGTCCTGTTCAGACGGTGAGCTACCCATTACTCTCCGCCCGAAGGCCCGCACCTACGGTGGCCGGGAGTCGTCGCGCGAGCATAGACATCTGTGCCGACATAAAAGTGTATAAAGAAATGTCGGCCATACAAGAGCAGAGGATGGATGCAGTGGGAACACTATAGGCTCCATATGCTGTATGACGTACTTATATCAATTTGTTTTTACCAATTTATTAATTAATGGTCAGCAAAATTTGTAATTAATTTATTAGAATTGTAAATTCGGAAATCAGTGTGTAATCTATATTATGAACTAAATTATGTATAATATGAATAAAACAACATTATAAACAAGCGTTTGTGTATTTAAAACCTTCGATCTTCAATAGCATTAGATTAAAGATTATAGCGTAAAAACGCTCTGTATTTGGACAGCCGTCATTGTGACCGTTCACCGCTTTCTTAGTAAACCGACTTGTTGAAGCAACAAATTAATTACCACAAAAGTGACAGTAGCACCAGCTTACGTTCAAATATCGTAAGCCGCCATTTTCGCGCTCAGTCCTGTGTACTGCTGGCTGGGTATGCGTGAGCGAGCGCGAGCTTGTGACGTCATAGTAGGTAGTCAAAAAATGGCACGCTTGGTTTTCATACAGTTCGTGATACTTGCGTTATCTAGGTCTATCTATATTTTTATGGTAGAAACTATCTATCCACGATGCTTACCTGGGCTATAAGTGATCCGAGCCAAAGTATGTAGTGCCCACTCTGCTCATTGCTCGCCAACAGCAGTCGATTCTGTAACTACCTCACCATGAAAACTTAGGTGAAGTGAGCGTGGAGTGTGACAATAGTGTCAATTCCTAGCAAAAATAAACTCACTTCACCTAAGTGTTCACGGTGAGAATTTTACAGAATCGACAGGCTGATTTTTATAGTCGCTGGATCTACTCGCTTCTCGTTAATCGCCGGCGTTGGGATAGGTGCCGTGTATTCTTGAATTTGTGAATACTTATTAGTTTCATGACAATTGCAAACTACCTTACCTACTTACTATAATAATAACTTCGTAGAGAAATAAAATGAACAGTTTATTTGAAACAGACAAAATTAACATAATTATGATTCCATAGTGATTTTATACTTTTTATCTTCTTAAATTGTGTAAAACAATTAATTATTACAAAATAAAAGCTTGATCTTATTATTTTTACATTTATTTGTTTGCATATCAGTATAATAATACAATCTACCTAGATTATTTATTTATACAGGATAAATAAAATAAAAAAAAAAACTCGCTAAGACAGTGAGACTGCCTTAGCTTAGCCAAAAAGAGAAAAATACTCTGTCTCTACATATTATGGTGAGGGGACCATCCATATAAAGGTATGGAACTCGTAAGTGCTCATACACGAGCGGCAGAGGTAGCCATGAGTGTATGAGCACCATACACGAGCGACGTTTGGAGTTGCCTCTGCCGTCGACGCGTTTCGGTCGTGTATATGCATACTAAAGATGTCACACTGGCTGCGAAACGTGCGTGTGGCATCCGGATTGACATCTTACATACGGTTGCATACATTACAGTTAAAGACTGAAATATTTAAGATAGATGAGTCTAAAGAAGTTTTGGCCAAGCTGTTTCAAAATTTAAAATGTACTGGATGTAGTGCTCTGATGTATACAGACGCCAGCACATAAAGCTACTACAATCTGTCATATTTCTTTAATAGATTTTCAACTTTATCGCTAAAACATTAGGTTCAAAGTTGATTGGGAAAATTCTGTTGATTGGGAAACCCGAAACTGTCAAATTTTCCCAATCAACTTTGATCCTTATGCTTTAGCGATAAAGTTGAAAATATATTAAAGAAATGTCTGATTGTAGTAGCTTGATGTGCTGGCGTCTGTACAATTAACCTATTGACCGCCTGAAATGAAATGCTTATTTATGTGATCTTTTTAAGACACTTTTACACGTCAACTAAGTCGGATTAATACGGCAAATATATTCGGGCTGTGCCGCCTCACTCGTATAAATATACGACTGAGAACCTACGTACGTTTTTTTTTTTTCATTTTATAGTCTGGGCGTTTGGGGCGCGACAATTGATAAAAAACCAAGCGGTCAATAGGCTTAAGGTATGTTAATGAGTGCGTAAACAAAAAAATCGAAAGAAGTAACAAAAATTAAAATAAAAAATATTGCTAATTTTAGGCCACTTTTATTGCGTCTTATTTGGCTAGACATTTGGTCGCAATAAACGTACAAATATTATACTCGGTGAATTTTTATTATATTTACAAACCTCGTAACATTTTTATAGCGAGTTTAAGACACGATTAACAAATAATAACAAGTGAAAACTTCGAATAATTAAGATTGCTCGAGCCATTTTATATGTCCCGAGTTACAATAGGACAAATCGGGACCTGACCAAGACAATTAATGTTTTGTGACATAGAGTAGGTACAGTTTAGTTTTAGTGTCGTAAAGTGCGAAGTTATATGAATATTCACGCCGCCGACTTCATAAGCGTCCTAAACGGCACTTCCGCAGTCTTCGAGCGCGCTATTTTGTACTTTACGCCACTGATAATAAAGTGTATTATTCAATATCACAAACGGATGCTTTACGCTCTTCCTTGATTAATCTGAGCCTTAGTCCAGTTACTTATCAGCTTCGAAACTTATTTATTTGAATAGAAAATCGTCAAAATGCTCATGCTTCATTCTTCTTTTTATGCTGTTTCCCGTGCTGCTTCAACGAATTCATTGTCACATACTTCTTATGGCAAATTTGACATTCATAGTTCTTAGTACCAACATGTCTTAACAAATGCTCTTTCAGCTCATAATTCCCATAGAATTTCTTATCACACTTGTCGCATTCATACGATTTCTTGTTCTGATGCTTCTTCCTAATATGACTCATATAGTATTGTCTCCACGTAAAACTATCCCCACAAAACTCGCAAGTTATGGTTTTAATTTTTTCTGCGTGCTTTTCTAGGCAATGTAGATGTCTTAGGTACTCGCCTGTGAATCTCTCATGGCAGTACAGGCATTTGAACTTAGATAGCTGCTGATGAACCAACTGTTCATGTTTCCGCCTGTATTTCTGGAGAGTAAAAACTTTGTCGCAGTAATGACAATCAAATTTGCCAACATTATGGATTTTTACGTGCTGTTTTAAACGGTTTTGGGCTAGGAAAGTGTCTCCGCAGTCATCGCACACGTAATTATTGTAATGAGCGTTCATGTGGCCGTCTAAATGAAGGTAATTGGAGAAAGATTCTTTGCACAGCGCGCATTGAAGATCTGTCTTCAAAATGTAAGGAATGACTCTAGTATACGCTTGATCTAAGACTACACCATGCTTATCTTTTAAATGTTTGAACATCTCGTTCCAATTGTTTATGACAACGCAGCAAACAGTACAAAGGAGGTTTTCTATGTCAAGTTTTATTACCTCGTTCGTCCAATAAGGTCGCATGACGTATTCAATCTTCTCTGTTCTGTGGCCGATGTGTTCGGTCCTTGTGTGGGTTCGGAGGTCGTCGGGGTCCTCGAAGTGAGGTCCATCAGTGGAGCAATAGGCACAGTAGTAACGAATGTTCTTTGACTTGTAAGGGGTCGCGTTTGTGAATGATAGTATGGCTTTGATTTCTTTTATGAGTTGATACATTTTCTCTCGATTCGGGTCCACTTCGCCGCCTGAAACGAATTTGTTTTTAGGTTTTTTATTTTAGTTTTCTCTATAAAGTGTACTTTCACTTTACTAAGTATTCGTTTCACAAGCATATGAACTTTAACCTTAATCGTATAATGAAATATTTGATTATATTCGTTTTTAGGAATATGAACATGATGTGCATGTGAATAAGGTTCATAATCGTATGGAACGTTTTCTTAGTAGTCTTAAGATCTAATCGCTGTCATTCCTAGATATTTGACAGTCGTTAGGGGTAGAAGCGCGAATGTCTGATAACCAGTCTTACCAAAGGGGTATCATGTTACCCAGTACCTAACTGGGTTGTGGAGATCATATAGGCAGTCGCTTCACGTAAAAATACTGGTATCCAGCTGCATCCGGTTAGACTAGAAGCCGACCTCAACATAGTTGGGAAAAGGCTAGGCAGATGTTGAGCTTACTAAGATCTAATAAGGTGTCGTTAAATGCTACATGGGTATAGGTTACTAAGGTGTACATATCGAAATTCTTGTTTTCCTTAAACATGCCTAAAATCCTCATTCGGACTTCTAACGAACATTTAAAAAGAAAATTAAATAAATTTGCTGTTCTCGAGCGATGCGCTGACCAACGAACAGAATTTATTTATATTTATATAGATAATGGTACTGTTACTTCTAAAATATGTTTTAGGCAAAAATAATAGGTACTAACTTCGGAAGAAAACAAAAAAAAAGAAGATTTATCCAAATACCTATTACACATATAATAATTTTTATCACATCTATTAAAAAGAGCTAGTATATTCTTCGTAAACAGGGACTAAAATAGCTCTTTAATCCCTAGGGACTAAAAGTGATTTGAATTTGGAATGTGGATATTGTTAAGTAGTAAAAGTTCCAATCACCAAAGAGATCAATCACGAACATTGTATGAACAAGTAACAGGCTGTATGATAAAGTAAAACGCATGAGCCAAATAAAAAAAAAAAGTTTGAAAAAATAAAAAACGCGCGAAAAGCATTCTGTCTTCGTTTGCAATTATTTACTCAAATTAGGATTTTACTTAGTTTTATAAAAAAATAGTATGTCTTCCTCAAGTAATAAATGTATGTAAATAAATAAACGTACTATTCTTATTCATAAGTTGCACTTACTTATTTTTTCATAGATGGTGATAAAAAGTATATATTTTACTATTTTAAGCTCGATTGACGTACTTTGAATCCCTCGCACATTTATTTTATATCAAATAATACAAAAATCGACTATTGATAAATGCTTCTACTGACTGGACAGATCCACTCAAAACTTTGTGATTTTTCCTTAAAAGGCCATCTCACACAACTCTATGTTTCTTCGATCCTCTCATTGAAACATCGACCTCATGTAGTTGTACAGTATATACACCGTTTGCTGGGTTGGTGGAAGCACAAATAATTTTTTTGCAGACTTGATGATGGTTTATTTTCATACACTGTCTTCTTAAGTAGTAGACTCAAGTAGCGCTGAGAACTAGTGAAGTTCCACACAAAATATGCCTATTTATATCCTAACTACATAGGCACAAGTAGTGGGTACCCTATACTGTAATTACAGTATTCTTACCAATAAAACGATTTGTTTTAGATTTGGTTCCCGACCGAACTGTCGAAACCACGACTCTGAGCCGCGATCGTGTCCAGCGCTAACACACATAGGTATTCACGACTATAAACTAACTTAGGGCTGATTTTCCCAACGCCAGATAATTTTATCCGAGGAATAATTTAGAATTTTTGACAGTTCATCCGTAGAAAATCTGTCAGACGTCAATTTAATTTCACGTACAAAAATGATCTGTCGATTTAAAAATCAGCCCTTAACGAATCAGATTAAAGCAAATAAAAATAATTTAACCAGTCTTAACTATGTGTACATGATTATTAATCGTATTATCTATTGATCAAACTATCTAAGCTGTACAATCATCATTGTTCCGCACATATTCTATCCAATCATCATTGTCCCGCACAGAAGTTTGAATACATAACCAGCATATAATGTGCACACTGCTGGGACCACCACGCGGGCCCAGTGTCTAGTTTCATAAAATATAATTGTTTTGATGTGTAGAAGGGTTTGTTAAAATAAATTTACAGAGATACTTAAATAAATATCCATTATCATTTTTGAATATTGTTATTTTTAATTCTAATTTTGGTTAAAAAACGAACACCCAATCACCAATACACAATATTTATTTCATATTAGCACTTTGCCAGCGACTTCATCCGGCTTATAATACCAATCCCGCCGGAATTTTGAAAACAAATTGCATTACTCCTTGTCTATACTATAAAAGGGACCTCTGTGCTTTTCAGCATTCTAGGTCCAAAGGTTCGGGCTTAGTGTTAAAAAGTCTGCCAATGACTGACGACTTTTTATTGTATTCATCACACAACACAGTTATTTTTAATGCTAACTAAGCATTTACGACGCTTTCTTGATTTTTCCGCAGCTTCAGCGCTTGCGCTTTCGCATGGTTCGTCATATGATTCACCCAAACATTCTTCTGTATGAAAGTTTCGCCGCATCTCTCACAAGTATAAGTCTTCTCACTGTCATGGATCCTCATATGTTTTCTAAGAGAAGCTCTAGAAACATAGTATTTTGAGCAAATCGAGCATTGAAATTCCTTGATCTTAGTATGTTTTACGCGGTGTCGTTTCATCTCATTTTTATTATAGAATCCCTTGTCACACTCCGGGCACTTGTGAGGTCTCAGCTGCAAATGTAAATGGTTCATATGATTCTTTACAGAACGTTGACTGTCAAAACACTTGCCACATTCCTTGCAAGGGAATGTGCGAACTGGAGCACCATGCTCCTTCACCTCATGTTCCGCCTTCCTTACAGCATCCATGAATCTCTCGTCACAATACCCACATTTACGATTTTTAGACCCTTTTAGGTGTAAGACTCTTTCGTGTTCCATCATTTTGATTTTAGTGTCGAAGATTTTGGAGCAAAAGGAGCAGACGAAAGTGCCTGTTTGATGTCTCATGACGTGCGTTCGTAAAGAGCGTAGGTTGATGAAAAAACGATTGCATTCTTTACATGTATAGTTTGGGAAGTGCTCATTCATATGTTCAGATAAATGCTTGAAATAATCAAACTGTTTAGGACAAAGAGCGCATGTTAAATGTTTCTGTCCAAATTTAAATGGAACGATATGATTGGCAGTGTTGAAATGTATGGGTTGACTATGAATAAGTTTTATATGGTTCATGACTTCTTCAAGGGTTTCTATTTCATAGCCACATACCTTACATTTTAGGTCTGTGATGTCTAGTCTTACGATCATGTCTGGTATGTATTTCACGTTGTCAAGCTCGTCAACATTTTCAGAATGTGTTGCTAGTGTGTGCTTTTTCAGCGCTGAAATTGCAGGGGTTTGATATTTGCAGTAGATGCAAGCATATCCGATGCCCCAGTAACCTCGGACTGGCGTAGCGTTCGTGCATCTTAGGATACAACGGACGGTTTCTTTGAAATTTGCCAGAAAGTTTCTGTTTTTCTGTATACTGTTCATATCTTTCTCATCTTTAGCGTGTGTAGTGTTTTTATTTCCATGCGCTTTGTTTTTCTGTACGTTGCTCTTAGCTTTGTCAGTTTCGGTTTCTGTGGCCTTTTTATTCCGATGGGCATCTACAACAAGAGTTGCTTCTTTAATTATTGTACTTCATATTCAATTTGCAGCTCTTTCATACAATAACATAAGGTATATTGGAATCTTCAATACACAAGCAATTGTGGTCATTAAGACTTCGCATGATAGGTTCTTTTTCTTGCAGTGGGGCTATACTACATTCGTAATTGAGTGATCCAGTCATATAAATGACTGAATTAAAATGAATTGTACTGTATTGTACGAAATATGTAAAAACCTTTAAAATCCGCACATAAAGTTCAGTTTGCGCTACAACTTACGCGAGCACAGTGCAGGTGGGTGTCACATGTCTTTCGAATTTTTGGTTCTACGACATGCCAGTTCCCTCGCGATGTTTTTCATCACTGTGTCACAACTAATGGCCTTATTTTGTTACATATTTTTACGCCTACATATCTTGTTTTCTCCAGAAGAAAGATACAATAAAATACATAGTTACGCAATAAAAAAAAGGTTGTTTGTGATCCAAATGATTTATTAATCAAATTCTTGGTTTTCAGGTTTTACGAGTATTCAGAACTTATAAAAATATAATTATTTGTATGCTTTGTATGGGCAAAGTCAATAGCATAGAGCAGTCAGGACGTGCAGGGGGACGGAGTGGAAGACGCTGAGAATAAGGTAATGTAAGAACGAAATTATATATTTATTTTTATATATATTTTTATGAAAAACTAGCGAACGGTTTTGTAGAAGAGCGGTAGCCCCCACAAAGCGTCATCCGGTGAATGACGTCACTGAGATATTATTTCTGAAAGTAAGTTGGTGTGTTTTCCTAAAAAGCGTTTTTTGACAACGTTGCTTTACTGATTGACGATTCCGTAAAAAAATTATATTCAATTTAAACAGAATAATTTAATGAGAAAGAAAGGAAATACATAAAACTAAAAGACACACATTACACTAGATAGATAATAGTCGTACATCAGATAAAAACAAAGATAAAAAGTGCAAAGTCCGATGTAATGCGCCTGCCACACACTCGACGAGTGGCATGGGAAGTAACGAGGAAAGGAGGCAGAGACATAGTGTGGCAACATTACTCGTCATGCCACACGTCATGCTCCTCGTCCTACCCACTGCTCCCTATTTTGTCGGTTTTTGCGCGCGAGTCAAAGGACCGGCAATACGAGTGCGAGTGGGCGGCCACATAATCGCGCGGTCGCAGTCTGCATGGAGCGCTCGCGCAAGACGCACGCGTATGCAAAATTGGAAATTATGTCGTCGCCAAGCGTGGAATGGTCAAATGAAAAGGTGTTAATGTTTATTGATTTGTAGTACGGTAGGTATAATAAGTCACTATGTCAAGAATTAGTCTAACAAGAAATGTTGTATTTATTAGTTATTTAAAAATGCATAGCGCGCACGCTGCCACCGTTTCAACGTCCATTGTCTCACCAAGGCAAATGACAAGTGAGGAGCGTCGCGATTAATTGCGCGAGTAGAGCAGTGTGTGGGCAGAGAGGGCAACATCGCGGCAAATCACGGCAGCGCGAGGAGCATAGCGATGAGCAGCGCAAGGAGCATAGTCTGGCAGGCGCATAAGAAATTAGCAGGAAAGTGTGCCTCACGGCTGCGCCAAAAAGGCCCAGTTCAGCAAAAATGCCAGACAACTAGTGCCTGACGTTGGTTCTAAACTGGACCTGATAATGCTTACTATCATACAAACCCCGCTACTCAAAGATTTGAATCTTTGCCACTGCCATCATTTTCATGAGAGCCATCACTGCGGCCCACAAGGTGGACCTTGTGAAAGCCGCAGGATCTCGTTGGATGCGAGAAGCACAAAACCGGTCGACGCGGAGGTGCTTGGGGGAGGCCTGTGTCCAGCAGTGGACGTCATTCGGTTGAAATGATGATGATGGAAAAACTGAATCTGCCGATCTCTAATATCTACTACTGACCTTGCCCGTAGCATTGCTTAAATTAAAAGTTTAACTATCTATATTAAGTAACATACATAAGAACTAACAAATAAATGTACAGACGCCAGCACATCAAGCTACCCGAAACTGTCAAATTTTCCTAATCAGTTTTGAAACTTATGCTTTAGCAATAAAGTTGAAAATCTATTAAAGAAATTTGACAGATTGTATTAGCTTGATGTGCTGGAGTCTATACCTAATCCCTGCTCAAGGTTAGTTGAAATCTGTTATGTATTATACAGGGTGGGCAAAAAAATCGTGGATCCTACGAAACAGGGCGATAGTTTGGGCAGGCCTCCGTCACTCCATGTACTTGCGCGCTATAATTACCTACCGCCCGGCCGAGTGGTCTCGGGCCGTTTGCGGACCATATTCAGTGCGGTTTTCGCAAGCGAAGCGCACACACGTTATTCAATTTTAATCATTCCATTCGTTTGTACGGGTACCTACAATGCCGTCTGGTGCCTTATGTGCAGTAGATGGGTGCAAATCAAGTAAAAGAAGGGATAAACACCTAATATTTTTCCATTTACCTGTCAATGAAGAAAGTTAAGTGATAAATTATTAAAATTTTTTGTCGTTTCAAAATTATTACAGTCAGCACCAATTTATTAAAAACATATTTTACCTTTATACGATACAATTTTAAACTACCGAACATATTCACAGTTCTCAATAAAATAGACACAAATAGTTATGTTAATTTAATTTTATCGAAGAGGCAGCCCTGCGATTGCTGTGGGATCGCGCGGTGCGAAGCAATCACAACTGTACGCTTGAGCATTTAGGCACATTTTAGCATGCAGCGGTTGCTGACGCGACGGAGTAGGCTATTATAGCAATAGGTATTGGACATTTTCTACTGAGTGAAGTATCTGTTACGTAGTAACTATTTAGTAATCTGTGGTTTGGGTTATTTGCCAATGAGGCAGTACACCATAGATATACTTATTAAATACTAGCTGCGACTCACGCTTTCACCCGCATAAGTGTCGAACCCGTGGAAATATCGGGATAAAACTACCCTATGTCCTTTCCCGGGACTCAAATTATCTCTATACCAAATTTCATCTAAATCGGTTCAGCGGCTTAGGCGTGAAGAGGTAACAGACAGACAGACACACTTTCGCGGTTATAAACTATCTGGGTGGCAAATTTCTTCCAAATCCGTCAGTCGTTTGTGCGTAAAGAAGTAACAAACATACAAACACACTCACAAACCTTCGCCTTTATAATATTAGTGTGATTGCTATTGCGAATGTGTGTTACGCCATTTCTGAATAGTCTCAACAGCATTCTTTTTTTAAAACCAAATTCGTTTTTCATGTCTGTCTGTGAGACCGTTTAAATCTTCTAAACTGCACAATGGATTTTGTGATGCAGTTTTCGCAATAATTTAGAGAATTTATTCTGGAAGGTATTCGGCCGCGTGAAATTTCTTATTTTAACATAACTTATATCACCTGATGGCGCAAGGCAATATTTTCAAAATCGGATCAGTGGTTCCGAAGATTACAAACTCACAAATTTTACTTCTTTATAATATTATTACTTAGGGGCCGTTCAAGTATAAAGTAAGATTTTTTTATTTGCAATTATTAACCCCCCCCCCTTGTAAGCAAGCTCTTACCCGCCCTCCCATGCTTACGTCAACATTGGTACATGCATTTCTCAATGTGGGTTTCTTTATTGATTCATGAGCATCTGTTATTTAAGCGTTTCGTTTTCAATCACAGACAAGTAGGGTTGTCATATGTGTTGAAACCAAAATCAACAAAATTTTGTAGAAAATTCGAAAAAGTAAAAAACAAATTAATACTGCTGACGTTATCACCATCCAGACCCCCCATCCCCCATGTCATTAAAAATAAGCAAAGCAAAGACCCCCGCCCCCTGTAGTGCTTACGTAATACTTGAAGGGTCCCAGGTATAGCATAGAAATCTCTGTTTTGAGCTAGTCGCTAGCAAGTCTAAAAATATTGAGATTCTCGTCCCTAAACGATCCTACTATGTTTACTCCTCATATGCACTTTCCAAGCTGTCCTATGAACAAACGTTCTCTCACAACTATCACATTTAAATCTCCTATCATCTAAATGTCCCCGAACGTGTTGATTAAGACTACACCTAGTCCCAAAAGATTTCGTACACATATCACACTTGAAATCCCTTGATTTTGTATGTGTTACCGTATGGGAACGCAACTCGATCTTGGAGAAAAATGCCATGTCGCAATACGAACATTTGTGCGGTCTCAACATTAAATGGTAGCGCTTTCTATGCGTCGTCAGCGAACTCTGGCTGTGGTAAGACTTGCTGCAAGCTTGACAGGAAAAGACTGTTGGTGTTACCCCATGGGCTTTGACCTCATGGCTTTGAACCAAGTCTTTCGTTGCAAATCTTTCGCTACAGAAGGAACATTTTCGCGTCTTGTTGGACAAAGCGTGTACTACTCTCTCATGCACGCTTCTTTTCGGTCTAGAGTCGAAAACTTTCGGGCAGTGTGAGCATTTGAAGACACCTTTGTTGTGTCTATAACTGTGGGTTTGCATTGATTGCTTGTTTATGAACGCACGCTCGCAAACCAAGCATTCGTAGTTCCTATAATGTTCGCTCATATGCTCTGAAAGGAGTTTGAAATACTTGAATTCTTTCTTACACATACAACATTGTAAGATATCCGTGTTGAATTTAAACGGAATGATATGGTTTTTGATATCGGTATGTAAAATTTTTGAATGTATTTTTGTTAGATGTGTCGTAAAGTCTTCTAAAGTGTTTAAACTTGAGTTGCATAGTTTGCATTTGAGATCTGTAATGTCTAGTCTTATAACTAAATCTGATACGTATTTTACTTTGATAGCTTCGTCTCCAACATTGCTATGAGCTTCTAAATTATGCAGTTTCAATTCTGAAGGTATTTCTCTCTGTTCGTGGCAAAAGTTACAAGAATAACCATTTCCCCAAAATCCTTTGATGATTGTCGCGTTAGAATTTTGTAATAAAGTCGTTATATTGTCTTTATGTTTATTCATTTCGTTGACTTCGAATTTCTCGGGCTCCTTATTTTCTTTCTTGAATTTGTCGTTGACTATAGCCTTGTACCGCGTTCGGACTTGATCGGCGTTCACAGGAACCTCCATTTCTTCTATCTTAGGCTCCATATTAATCTCTATAGCAATTACTTTTGTTTCGGTAAGATTTATTTCATCGTCTGTTACTGTGGTTATTACTGGTTTTGTTAAGTTTTTCGCTTTTAATTTATTCAGCTCGATAAGTTTTTTAGTTTTTTCATCCATAGAAGATACTTTGGTTTTAAACATAGTGGGCTTTGTCCTCTGTTTCTTTTTAGATCGTTCCAATTTGGATTTCGTTGTATTGTCAATCAGGACATCTACAACAAGAAATTCATACATTCATTTCCATATCTTGATCACATTTATGATTAAAAGTTACAGTATTTATTTGAATCTCTTCTTCGTTCACTTATGATTTAAGATGTGGCTAAGAGCTTTTATTAAAAATGGTGGAGTGGGGATAGGTACCACTGTACAAGCAGAGTATTGGGCCCTGAGGAACCCTTTCACAACTAAACGAGTTCTCATTTTCTATGCGACTTTTTATAAGACATAGTGCATTCCTGGGGTCTTATAGTCAAATTAGAAATAGCGTAAAACCATAAAGAGTTTTTTTTAGATCACTGGTATCTACTTGCCGATGTATTTCTCATGTTCAATGAAGTTGAAAGCGTCAATGAAATAATATCCAAAAGAATTTCGTCGTTGAAGTTCTAACACCACGTAAGTCATTTTTGGCGGTTTTGACATTTTGATGCCATTCGCTAGAGAATTTGGGTTAAATAACTGTTTTTTGTAAATAGTTACTGTTTCTTAAGGCGAAAGCGCCAGGGTAGCCCGCGAAATTCATTTTTTTTTAGGTTTTTTGGAATTTGCTGGTCAGTATGAAGTTGTACGTTCATTAATATATGAATCGCGGCCGTAAGAAATATGTGTTTACAGAAATATAATCATTAAAGTCATCAACACAACTCTCTAAAACCACGTAAGTCCAAAGAATAACTGTTTCATGAAATCATCATTCTTTGGACTTACGTGGTTTTGCGCTGCTCATGTTTTACTGGACGAAGAACGATCGGCAGTTGTGCCCACGTTGTTTGCCTAGTTTGGTTTTTGGGGTGGGCTAGGCACCAAGACGTTGTAAGGCGCCCTGCCTTATTTTTAGAACGACAATGAGGATGATGATTGATTATGTATTTTAATGTTTACATAAGACATAATATAGAATATTATTTATTATGTTGTAAACCTATATAACGATTAAATGATTTATTGATTGAATGACAATCCTTATCTAAGTTTTATTATAATAATATAATCCATTGTTTATAATATACCGTCTTTTATTTTTTTAATAAGCTGTTGTTTATGATTTTTCACCAATGTGAAACCTTTAAAAAAGATATATTTTTCTCAATACTCCTCGGATAGTTTGTGAAGCGCTTTTGGTCACAGACTAGTATTAGTCTAAGGAACATTATGCACTATGATTCAATGTTGGGCAGCACTTGGTCCAACGTCCATACAAAAATGGTCAATCTCCTTTTAACTTTATTTCATTTTTATTATTTGTTGTTATAGTGGCAACAGAAATACATCATCAGTGAAAATTTCAACTGTCTAGCTATTACGGCCTGGTGACAGACAGACAGAAGGTCCCGTTTTTACCCTTTGGGTACCTAAAAATGTACATGCCAAAATATTGCCATGCAATAAGGCTAGGATCAAAAAGCTAAGGCTAGGGTGTCCTGTGTAGCACCGAAAATCTGACACTGAAGCTGAGATCTATAAAAGTTACTCGGCACGTTCTTTGTCTTAGACATGTTCCCGTCCCTATCTTGCACTTGTAGTTTGACAGTAGTGCAACAGTGACATGAATATCGCTTAAGCTACGGTTTCTTAGAACAGCGGTGACACATAGCGTCCGAAATTTGATTTGTCCGCCGTCGAATGACGTCACTAAAACGTTATTTATGAAAGTAAGTTGGTGTGTTTTCTTAGTCTTTCTGGACGCCGTAAAATCAAGACCCGGTGCCATCATTTTTATCTGTTACGTGGTGGCCACAGCTCTTCTGGGAAACCTAGCTTTAACGAAAGTACGTGTTAAGTGACGTTTATAGATCTCGGTCTTAAAGTTAAAGGTACCATTCCCAACACGACAACCATAAAACCTACGCTGTAACAGCCTTAAAAATCAAATAATAATAACTACCTAATAGATAGGATTATGTCTTAATACATACAGTCAACCCCGTTATTGATTTATCACACTAAGGTTTATTTGTCTATGTGATAGTTAGATAGTTGCAACCTTAGTGAAGTTTTAATTTACAGCAGTGCGATTCTGTAACTATCTCACAGTGAAAACTTAGGTGAAGTGAGTGTGGAGTGGGCTTTCAATAGTGTCAATTCCTAGCAAAAACAAACTCACTTCACCTAAGTTTTCACGGTGAGATTTTTACAGAATCGACCGGCTGGGATATGTTGTCAAAAGTGGTAAAAGAATTATGAGGTCGACTTTCCACCGACAATCTATAATCTGTTCCAAAAGTCTCTGATGAAAGTGTAAACAAAACCTGCTCAGGTTAAATTCTTAAGCAATCACTCACTTATGGGAATTGGTAACACATTCTATGTATTTAGGTTTCAATTTTGTATATAACCACTTTTTCCAACAATTAATGTTTGAGTAACATCAAATTGTGATTGAAAAATCATCCACGAAAATTGAGGTTACAATATTAACCTCAATTGTCAAATGCAAAACATTTCTAAGGTGATTTAAAATAAGAATTTTAGGTTTAAGTAGTCAAATAATTAAAACACTCAATTTGTAATTGGCATCCACAGTTACGTTTTCTAATCTATTTGTTTACATTTTGTTTAGATACTTTTGGAATTGACAGTGGATAGCTTTGTTCACAGTGCGATATTTGTAACGTCGTCAATTGAACGAGAAGTCACTTTCGAGTGTTCTCGAGAGCAAGTGACAGAGATATCCGACATTACTTTACAAAATCAAACAATTTCTCCATGCTGCTCCCTCATATGTCTTCTAAAAGTAGTTCTGTGTAAAAACCGGCGGTCACAGTAATCGCAAAGAAGTTTTTTAACACCCTCATGAGTACACATATGCTGGGACAAAGTGATCGGCGTACCGAACGACTTGTTACAAATCTTACAGCTATGATTCCTCGTTTTCGTATGAGTTATAATATGATAGTTCAACTCCACGTTTGTGCAGAAAGCCATCTCGCAAGAGGAACACTTGTGAGGTTTCTTAAAGAGATGGAAGCGATTTTTATGCATTGTTAAACTACTTTGTTTGCTAAAAGTCTTTCCACAGTCTTCGCATGTGTGTTGGGGTTTCGCCACCCCGTGGGCCTTGAGCTCATGGTCAAGTACGGTATCCCATGTCGGGAATCGCCGGTCACAGTACGCACATTTCCTATACTTGCCAGCCATATGCACGGCTCTTTCATGATCGGCTCTTTTCGGCCGAGAATCAAACTCTTTGGAGCAATAAGAGCATTTGAAAATCCCCCTGTTGTGTCTATAAGTGTGCGTCTGCATAGACTGTTTATTGATGAAACTACGATCGCAATCAGGACAGTCGAAGTTCCGGTAATGTTCAGTCATATGTTCGGAGAGAAGCTTGAAATACTTGAAATTTTTGTCACACATGAAGCATCGAAAATCGTCGGAATCGAATTTGAAAGGTATGATATAGTTTTTGACGTCAGTGTAAATAAGTTTGGAGTGTATTTTACTAAGATGTCCCATGAATTCTTCTAAAGTGTTCATTGGTTCTTTGCATAACTTGCACTTAAAATCTGTTGTGTCTAATTTTAAGATCAAATCTGATACATATTTTGTTTTGATGGCCTCGTCTCCTACATCGGTGTGTTTCTTCAGATTATGCTGCTTTAGTACAAAAGGTTTTTCGGCCTGAAAGTCGCAGAAATTGCATGAATATCCGTTTCTCCCGTATGTTTTAATGAGTGTCGCGTTAGAATGTTGTAATATAGCTTTTATAATGGCCTTGTGTTTGTACATAAAACGTTGATCATCTGGGTTGGAAGATATATTTTCGATTCTTTCTTGAACGTTTAAGTTAGCTTCGCTCGACTTGCGATCTTTTTTTGTTTCCGTAAGTTTAGTCGCTTCGATTTGAGAGGTAGGTCTTTTCCTTAGACGCCTTATATTGTTGGAATTCGTTGTATTGTCAATCTGGACATCTACAACAATAAAATCAAACATTGATTTCTGTGTGTTGGGTACACGTTTTTATAACAACATAGTGGGATCACAACACCAACGCGAATTTATTAAAGCACCAGCATCGGTTGAGTAAAAAAACTATGATTATATCGACAAACTGAATTGTGAACATAATAATTTTAGTCGGCATACATTTATTGATGAATCGTGACGGATAAATTAATAACGGGTGAAAAAAAAGGCTTAACGAAGCCGAGTCATTATTCTTCCCGTTTATTGTGATTATTTTTTTGTACAGGACCATACCTGGGAAACTTCTGGTTACGGAGATATTAAAGGTCAGTTTCAACTTTTTTTTTCATGAAAATCAGTTTAAAAATTTAAATGTTGTAACTTAACTTTCTGATTCTTTATAATATACCCCATATACCCTGTGCCGTTGTATACACTCATAAGCACAATAATTCTACATTGTGCGCTTGCGTAAAAACAGATTGTTAATACAAATATTATGTCGTTTCTCAACAAAAACTTTTAATGATGATGATGTTTTGTTGCATATGAAAGCCTATAGGTCCCAATCCCAACCCTGTCGAACACCCGACTGATTGAACACACTAATTTTATGAGGACTGAAATAAAATGAATATTTTACTGCTGAAATATATTATTTTAATATTGTGTTACAAAATACTAATAAAGCCGTATAACACAATAACACATCTGTGTTTCCCAAAGAGGTCGACACCCGCTACTTAGAGTAGCCAAGTTAAAAACATGGTATTTTTTGGTAGATTGATCAAACGTTACTTAGATCTCTTTCTGGTACTCCCAGCTTTTTTCCTGTGTAGGTAAAAGACATGCCTTTGCAAAGTACTCATATGATCAAATGCCACATCACAATGTTCACACATATACCTCCTGATACCGCTATGTGCCCTTAAATGCTGAGTTAGCGCAGGTTTCGTGCCAAACGAGTTATCACATTGATTACAGTGAAATTCTTTGGTCTTTGTATGGGTGACTGAGTGCCAGTTGAGTTCCTGTCGCGTATAAAAACCTTTCCCACAAGTTTCACATTCCAAAGGACGCATTAACAGATGGTGTCTCTTCTTATGTACTGCAAGGCTTTTCTGTGTAGCGAAAGACCTGTTGCAAGCTTCACAGGTAAGTCGAGAACGGGCGACGCCATGGTTTTTAGCTTCGTGATTCTTTACTAAGTCTGCTGACGAGAATTTCTCGTCACAGAAGCCGCACTTTCTCTTCTTATTCGATAGTTTGTGAGTTACGTATTCGTGTTCGCGTATTTTCATAGGACTGTCGAAGATTTTTGGACATCGTGAACATTTGTATTCGCCTTTCTTATGTCTGTATCGATGTGTTTGCATTGATTGTTTATTTATAAAGACACGGTCGCATTCCGGGCAATTGTAGTTACTGTAATGTTCACACATATGCTCTGAGAGTAGTTTGAAGTATTTGAACTTTGCTGCACAAATAACGCATTGTAACTCGTCCGTGTCAAATTTAAAAGGTATTAAATGGTTGTCTATGTCCGTATAAATAGTTTTGTTATGATTTTCTTGGAAATGGCCCATTAAATGTTCAAGGCTGTCGATTTCTTCCTCACATAGCCTGCATTTAAGTCCAGTAACATCAAGTTTTATAATTAAATTTGAAACGTATTTAACTTTTATAGCATCATCGTACATATCTCCATGTTGAAAATTATGTTTTTTTAGTTTTTCTGGACTAAAATGTTTATCGCAAAACCAGCAGGAGTATCCTGCGGCTGTATTTCCTTTAATTAATGTTGCGTTTGAGTATTTAAGGATAATTTTGAGGTTATTTTTGTGTTTACGCATTTGGATCTTGTTTGGTACTTCTCCCTGACTTTCTGTGTCAGAGTTTGTCTTTTTTGCCTCTTCGTCTAATATTGGGTACTTGATTGGTACTTCCTGGCTTTCTCCCTCTGATTTTGTCTCTTTTGGCTCTTTGTGCGATACTTGGTACTTGTTTGGCACTTTTTGGCTCTCTGTGTCCAAGTATGTCACTTTCGCCTCTTCGTGTGGTACTGGGTACTTGTTTGTCTCTTGTTTGTCCTGGCTTTCTGTATCTGTGTCCGTTTGAATTGTATCTTCGTGTGATAGTATGGGTATCTCTATTTGGCTCATTGTCACAGTTTCGCGGGTAGTTGTGTTGTTTATAAAGTTCTGGATGTCTGTCCGGACATCTACAAACAATACAGTTACTTTATTTTTATTTGAACTTGGGTTGGCGTGTTCTGACTTTTGGAAGCGACGACCATCATGGATAAGAATAAGTATTGTACTACAGAGTTGGTCTTGATATAAAGTTCACGTTTGATTTTTTGTATAGTTTCAATATTTTTTAAATTTTCTACATTCACCTTAAATAAAGTACTGAAGCCGACTGTGTAATCAAAACATAACGAAACTATGTGATCGAACTGTGCATATTTGTTTATTGATCCAACACAAGCTTTCGACACTGTTATCCACTAACTATTACTGGTAAAATAATGATTATTGCTATATAAATTACCTTTCAGTATGTTACTAAAGCGCATATCGATATAATTAGCATATGAAACAAGTTCTTTAGAAATACAACAGATTATTCGTTACGGCGCAGTTTGGGGTGCCTTAAGGCAACATAGTAGGTCCTCACAGTCCACGCAACTTACAGTCACGAGCCACGACCTATAGTTATTGTCTATTGCCGATACCCTTATAACATGTAAATGTTCACGTAATAAGTCATTCCACCGGCCGACGGGCAGCGCGCGGCCCTTTTCTCAGTGGGTTGCCGACAGCCGCGAGGCGCTTACGTACGCATATATTTCGGTCGACCTGAGGTACTTAGTTTCTAATTTTTATGATATGGCTAGTTCTGGTACATTATGTGCAGTTGATGGATGTAGATCCAGCAAGAGAAGAGATTAAAACTTATCTTTTTCAGTTTACATGCTGATACAGAAATTAGAGTTTCTAATTTGTTTTACTATCGTTTTTTAAATAGGTAAATTGTTTAAACTTGCCTGTTTTGTATTTTATTTGGTAAGTTCGTAATTACTTCCACTATGCGTCTAATATAAGAATAAAAAGGTCAATGACCTCCATTTGACAACGGTCATTTGAAAATTACGTTTAGCAAATATCTGTGCAAATTAATTTTCAATAATATTCTATACCTTTATTATCTTGTTAATGTTATTTTTACATGATTATTTATCTTTATTTCAGACGTATTTTTAATAATTAAACAAGAAAAAGCAATCTTTTTTTTGTGGATGGGTAATCATCAAATGACCCCCCCCCCCCCCCTCCCACTCTGGGTGGAGTGGAAGGGAATGTCAGACTCTTACTGATTAAAACCCACCCGTGTTCCTTCCTTAGCCCTTTATGTTCCGGGCCAGCAGTAACCCTTTCGGACAATCCCGCTGCCCAGGCAGGCTTTGGCCCTGACGACGGGCCCCTTCTTTGTTTCTGACATCTCTTTGAAGCGCGCGTGGAACACGTACGCGCCGTCCGGCACGGGCCTGGTCCTGATCGGACGGTGAGCTACCCATTACTCTCCGCCCGCTCCGCCGCGACTTGCCGCGGAAGCGGAGTTTCCCCCGGCTTAGTGCCTCCGCACGCCACTCATACAGGCGTGCGAGGACCATCGCCTCCAGATCCCATGGCGTACTACAAATACTGACATTTTTATCGAAAGAGGCAGACCTGGCAATTCACAATAACCACGCGGCGGCGCGCAGCCACAAAGCACGCTTGTAAGGTTAGGTACATTTTCGTTCGCAGCGTCTAGCGACTCAAAGGTCGCTGAGTGGTGTAGGCTATTATTGCAGAAGGTATTAAAAATTTTGTATGGAGTGATTTATCTGTTAGTAAGTAATCTGTGACTTTGGTCACGTCCAATATTTATTTTTCCAGATGACTAGGTTTAATGAAGGAGCTTACCCCATATTACGCGTAAGTAGAAAGTTGTTTGTCATCAGAGTATTCAATATTAGACATCATTCACCTTAACCTATTCTCGATTTACTCGACGAATTTAAAGTAAAAACAAAACGCTGAGAAAGTCGCTGAATTCTAACACTTTCCGTGTTTTATGTAACCAACAACCTTACACGTTATGCTACAGTAAAACGATATTAAATAACAAGTACACAAAAATATAAAAAAAACCGATCAAATTAAATTAATATTTGATTATTTTTTGTATACTTATTTGAAATAGGTATCTGTGTGGAAAAATGTATGTTTTTTAGTTTATGACATTAGTACTGATCAGTTTTTTGAAATACTTATATAAAACAACGTGCAATCAATATAGAAGATTTTTCGTTTAGTCTGCATAGATAGCCAAAACCTTGAATGCACATTAAAAAAAAAAAACCGTGTGTAATTGCATAACACACTAAGTAATAATAGCAATGACATTCATTTCGACAGTTCATTCAATTGAGTAGACAATTTTTTCGAACATATTATGCAATGAATTAGCAATGTCCTGCAAAATGATTCAGTTTGAGTTTGAAAGTGTGATATGCAATTAGGGTGCAGATTTATATCACACTCACCGTTAGGATCCACTTTGATCTTGGCACAAATAGTCTTCCTTGGTATATCATACTTCAAAGCCGCTTCAGCAGACGTCAGTACATTGTTCCTAACTTCTTCCAAACATTTGCGTAGATCAAGCTCCGAGTATTGTTTGTAAGTCTTGTGCTGTTCCGATTTGGGCAGCTTTTTGGGCCATTTCCGTTTTGGCGTTTCCTCGTCATCTGTGTCTTGTTTACGAGGTTGCTTTCGCCGTTTTGCGGGTTTTAACTGATCTGTTGGGCGTGAGGAGTCTGAAAATAGCAAGATAGTGGATAAAAAAAAATCAGTCAGCTAGCAAAAACCTCGAGGCTGGATATTTATATACCACATTGAGTTTAATTTCCATTAAAAAGAGGTATGCTAAGCTTTCGTGGACCATATTCGAAATTGCCAACGGAATTTGCTAAAAGAACCCACTGATACAGCCCAATTCAAACTTTATGGCGGCTCGGAAGATGAGGCGAGTGGCTGCACAGTGACAAATTCACCTGTTAGAGGAGGTGAGGTGAAAGTAGCGCACTTCAGATTCGACGGTTCTTTTGATTTCAAATGGAGAAATAAAAGAAGAATATTATGACCATACTGAAAATCATTGAGGATTTCATAACCACCATTATGCCTTTGCTGTGTAATTACAGGCACATAAGACATTCCAGCTTTGTTTCAGAGATGACAACACACCTGCAAAGCCTCTGGTATTGTAGGTGTCCATAGGCAGCAGTGACCACTTACCATCAAGTGTTTTGTCTGATTCTTTACTACCCATTATTAGTGCTTGTAAACTAACCGGTGGTCACCACATACAGTGCAAAGTACTTCAGTAACCCAGGTACCATCCGTGAGACGGTTAGTAACATCAAAGTGTTGCTGTGTTCCTTGAGGAACTGGGGTGGATCGAATAATCGATTTTCCCACCCTTACGTAAAATACGCGCATTCACGTGCAATGGTGGACATCAGCCCTTATTACCTACCACCCATTAACATGTTAAATACAAACTCACCAGTATCAACAGCATCATTCGCTCCACTGGCGTCTTCTTCTTCCAAATACTCAACCTCCTCATACTCCGTTTCTTCTTTGACATTCGTCACAGTGTCAGCAGTGTCCATAGTGTATTCTGTTTCAGCATACATAGTGTCTGCAGTGTCTTCGCTGTCAGGAGGATCGTACTCTATAAGTAATTCCTCATCTAGTCTTTCTTCTTTGATGCTCGTTTCATTTTCTAGTGGGAATGGAAATATGTTATTATTAAACTGGGTGAGTTTTTGAATGCGGGGTACTATGGCAGCTATGCCAACTAAAGGAAATACGTGACAGCCATGTGGCAATGCTTGAGGGAGACCTATGTCCAGCATTAATCTCTGTTAATTTATTTTTGACCAAAAAAATTTTTTTGCTGGTAAAAAAGTTGAATTGAAGATTCTTGTTCCTATACACCTATCAATTGATTTTCATTGTCTATGAGTAAAAGATAAACAAAACAAAGATTACCAGCATCTATCTGCTGGAACAGCTCCGCTTGTGAGTCCAAGACCACCCTCTTAAAGTCATTCGCATCTCGCAACCGATAGATGCACTGCTCACATATCTGATCCTGTTCCATCGAGTCCTCCGAATGGTCCCACTGTTTGGACATACAATAATATTATGATAAACATGTTAAGCTACAGTTTTCACTGTCGTTTTGTGGATGGGTGACCATCCATTACATAGAGACCCCTCTGTGCCTTGGAAAGCATGTTCAGAAGTTGGTCATTCGTAGATCTTTGACAGTTGTTATGGGTAGTCAGAATCCCAAGTCTGATGACTGGTCTTACCAAGAGGTATTGTGTTACCCAGTTACTGGGCTATGGAGGTCAGATTGGCAGTTGCTCCATGTAAAATGCTGGGATTTGGTAAGATTGGAAGCTGCCCTGAACATAGTTGGGAAAAGGTTACGCTGATTGATTGACAGGCTAAAAAATAAAAGGTACCTACTCTTCCTATACATAAGATGTGGTAGTGTTTATTCACAATGCTTCCAAAACAAAGGCGAGTGTAGTAAAGTATTGATATTGAATATTAAGCTTTATTAACTGTGACATAAAATTCATGTAATTTTGTGTGTGAAACCCTAAGACGACCCACTGACCTATGCTAGTACTTACCTATAAATTATGTATAAGTTGGAGTTTTTGGCGGGATTTCTTCGAGTGAAGTCTATTTGGCTGTTTTAATTATTCGCAAATTGATTCCTAGTGGATATTGTGATGTAAAATTGGTGTAGTTTTGTATCTCAAGTGTCTGCGCAACTGGACAATATGTGTAATCATTGAAACAGACGCGATCCCGGTAAAATGGAGCTGAGAATTTTTTTGTAGTTTTGGCTACCTCAGCGAAGTTTACCGGGAAACTTGATTCGATACATTTGCTGCCAAATACTCCTAATACATTAGAAATTTAGAATGTGTACACCCATATTCTAATGTCATGTTAGACTCAAGATATAAATAAAATGAAACAAAGACGTGGCTAAAAGGTCTTAGCAACCAGGCCATAAAACTATTATATAAAAAAAATATGTACAAGTTAATTAATGAATTTTTAGCAAATCATAAAAGTTGCTTACTTCCCTAGAAAGAAATATGTAACTTTGCTCAGAAAATTTATTTGTATTCAAAATAGATTTATATTGCGTTACAGCATAATCGTGACGTGACGAAGTAAAATGCGTATCATGGCGTGGCAAGCAACGGACTCCGCAGTTTTGTTTTAATTGTAAAAATACTAAATAAATATAATTTATTTGGATTTTAAAATCCCAGGTATAGGCGCAAGTAAATTTTTCAAAATCTCAAATTTGAAACAAAGTCATGAACCACAAATATTGGGCAAATAGGCTCATTATTAAAACTCAAGAAAGAAAACTCACAGTCAGTGCAAAACATTGAACAAGCATCTCGCCGTAGATTTCTGCTTCTCCTTCAAATTGATGTTCTGCCCACATGTTTTTTAAGTAGCCATAGGAGAGACAACACCTACATCTACCGAAAAACGTCTCTACCTCAGCTTTTTCCATCGACATGATTGCGATTTAACATAAAACTAATAGTTACAAGATTTTCTCAGACACCACCATTTTATAGCATAGACTAAAAAATGCCGCTGCGGCCTGTGCCGCGCGCGCCATTTCAATAGCGGTCTTATTATCTATGGCACGTAGGTGGTGCCGTAGTGCCGTACCGTGCCGTGGCGGATAATCTATAAAATATACTGTATAATAATCATATTATAAATTCAAGTTTGTTCTTCTGCAATTGACCAAATAAATAGGTAGTCGCTCCATGTAAAATAATATTCAGTTGCATCCGGTAAGACTGAAGGCGACCCCAACATTGGCCAACATGGTTGGGACTTTGGGACAAAGCTAGGCAAACTGACTGACTTCTGAAGTTGATGAGTTGACTCAACGCCAAGGAGCATACATGCATACATACATGTGAATAGTCGCTTTTTGTGTTATCAAACGCGGCGCGGACCAATCATATTATGTTTAATACAGAACAGTTTTCTTTTTCAAGACCGAATTTTCGGTGTTTGTAAGTAAGCATTTCAGTTTGTACTGTGTAGTAGAGGTGGCCGTTTTTAAAACAACGTTGTTGACCAACGATGTTTGTTTATGATGGTGGCATCCGATGTCGAAATGTTGAACAACGGATGGGAGAAACAACCAAATTCAACGCGATCACAAATACCGAATAATGCCGACCATATCCGACAACGACCGATGTCAGTTGGTGAATTTGGCGATGGCTAAACGTAACAACCGATAGTACGATGGCGACCGAACAACGATGAACGATGCCATTGTCAGTACCAACTGTTTTAATGTTTGAATGAAACACAATATTAAAAATCAGCAGGCACCCGAATAAAATGGCGCGAATTTTCGAGCGTACTACGGAATTATTTTTACTACAAATGACGTGAATTTAAGACTTTGTAGGTAGGTATACTATAAAGTAAGTAAATGTATGCAGACGGATGTATTTATAAGAAGAAATAGATTAAATATTTACTTTAACAGACATTTGCGTAAATTAGGTACTATTATAATAATTATAATGCATTAGCATAATAACACTATACTAGGTACTACATGGTTTAATAATATTATAACAGGCAATAAATAAAGTTCCCGAACACAAAAATGTAGACTTTTTTTAGATATTTTTAATATCTACGTACCTATTACCTACCTACTTATTTATAATAGTACGCTCAGGTCCCTTCCTGTCACCATGACCATTTTTGTCATCTGTTTCAAGGTTAGTTAGATGTTTGACACCGTTGTCGGAAACAACGATGTTGACAACGGTTGACATCAAAGAAACAACGATGCGCATCGGTGGTGAAAAATAACAACAACGCCCATCTCTACTGTGTAGTATCAACATTAGTTCCAAGCTAAACGCAAACATGACGCAACGCAAACAGTTATTTACTCTGTGGATACTCTATGCTCTGTGGTTTGTCCGTGTTATTGACAGGGCGACTTGGCGTGAAGTGGTTTTTTATCCAAAGCTTTCTATCGCAAAAAAATCACTTAAAAAGTCGAAATTATGATAAATACTGAATGTATAACATGAAGAAGTTGTGTTAGTAATCATTTTCGAGGACAATAAGACGTAAACATGGCTACAGTTAAGAACAACGGGCCGATTATAGACCCAGCATTATGTCGATGTTGTAGGGCTATAAAAAAATGTCGAGTGCTCACAGCGGAGTATACTTGGATGGAGAAGAAGGAAATTTACGCTGATATGGTTATGGACTGCTTCGGAATACTGGTCAGTAAAAAAACACTTTTTGCATTATGAGAAGAACACCTAAAAGATTTTTCTTGTATATAAATAAATCCTATTTGTTTTTGTGTGTGAATCTGATTAGAATGTAAAATAATTGTTTCTAACCATTGATGTATTAAAAGGATTCTTTTAATATTATTCCTTTAATACGTCAATGTTTCTAACCGTTTTTCTTACATGAATATTTTGTTTGATTATTAAATATAATTTTTTAGGTAGACTTGAATGCAAAATCCACTGAATTACATTTCAGAGTGTAAAAGACACTCAACGTAATTATATTTAGTTAACATGTAGCAATAAATAATAGTGTAGCTTCTTTTTTCCATATTTTATGTTTACAAATCAAATGTACTGTTAATAATGTTAGTAATATTTTATTACTACTAGTGTTAGTTGTCATGTTTACCCCATTTTTTGGGTAGAAGCTTGGAGGAAGCTTCTACCCAAAAAATGCCCCATGCCATTTTTCCCTGTCTTTGGCAGTCTTCATACAGTAAAAAAAAAAACAAAACTAAAACTGAAAAAAAAAACAGAATAGTAATAATATTGTTCAGTTATTTAGATAACTGAAATACTTAGGTTAGGTAAGGCTGTAGGATATTTTATTATACTTAGGTTAGGTAAGGCTGTAGGATATTTTATTAAGGGGCTTACAGGACCTAAACTCAAAAAACGCAAGTTTTAGAAACTATAAAGGTATATGATTGACTGCAGTAAACAAAATCAGAAAAATATATGGTATTTTTCTAGGTTGATAGTGTGTTGATAACATAATACAACTTATTTGATATGATAGAAAAAAATCATGAAGGTGAAACCATACTAATGTACATACAATTATTCTGATTTTTTGTCAGATTATTCTACAAGCAACATACTAAAACACTAGTGTTTTAATTTTTTAGTCCAAACAAGAGAGTTTTGTAATTTCTGTATGTTATCTTTTCATGCCTAAACCACTGAACTGATTTCGATAAAATTTGGCAGAGATAGATTGCATCCCAGGGAAGGACATAGGATAGATTTTATCCCGATATTCTCACGGGATCTACACTTATGCGGAGAGCTGCTAGTATTCCTTTTAATTTGAATAAATCCTTTTCCTTCCAGCTTTCACATGTTGATGACAATGAGAGAGACTGTGGTGTCTGTGCGACATGTGTTGTACGTCTACGGGATGCATGTGCCTTCAGGCAGCAAGTGCTTCAGTGTGAGGAGCTGTTCCTTAGCGCTAAGCTTGAAGACAAGGATGCGTTAGCAGGTACAATGCATTCATGTAAAATACTGGTATTCAGCTGCCTCTGGTTAGACTGGAAGCCAACCCCACCATAGTTTGGAAAACAGGACAGGTTGATTTCTGTGAAGATTTTTTTAACTGAACAGACAGCTGTTCTGCTCTGGAGTTTGTTGTGACACTTCTTCTTCCTAGCGAAAGCACTTGGAAATGGTGAAGGGCGGTCGTTTTAAGGGGCTGCCTTATTTAATTTTGACGTTCGAAACATGCTGATTCTCAGCCTAATTACTCGACTGCGCCAGAAGGAGGGTTATGTTTTTCGAGTGTATATGTTATTATTTGTTTGGCACGGTCTGTAGCCTAAACGGCTTGATCGATTTCAGCTTGACACTGGAAATATCAAAAGTGAAAAAATATATATGTGGCCGATTTTTGGCGCCATATTGTCGTCAAAAATTTTTTTTTTCTTAAAACCTATCGAGTGGGGTATCAAAATAAACAGTTTTAAAAGGTGATTACAAAAATATACACAACTTATATGGTTAAAAGTAATTCGAAGTGACAAATCGTAAAAACACGTAAAAAGCTGGAAATCAAAAAGTAATAAAAAATAAAAACCCGACTGCGGTAAAAAATTTAGTTAAAAAAACTGAAAAGTTAAAAATAAGCCGATTTAAATTAAATTAAAGTTGGTAGCAGGCGGGACCCATACCATTTTTATTATATTTTTAAATTCAAATGGGTACGGCCCGCTTCCAACTTTTATTTAATTAAAAAATAATGTATCTGTTGTTGAAAACTGCATTAAAATCCGTTGCGTATTTTAAAAGGTCTTAAAGTTGTAAAGAAGATATATTTTAGGATTACTGGCCTAGTAGCCAGTAATCATAAAACCCTACCCGTGTGTCACCATTGTAGCGGCTCATTGTATGCTATTTCTCTCCATATCTAATGCCTGGCAAAATATTACAGAGCTCTCTGAACCGAAGATGCACAAGCCACAAATGGACGTAGAGCTAAAGATTGAGCCTAAAGACGACTGCAGCGATGTCTCGGGTGGCGCCGACCATGATGACGATATCTCCCTGGATTACCCCATTACAGAAGCTATTGAAGGTAATGTAACATCACACCAGATGGGCAATCCTCATAATTTTAAGAATGTTCACAGCCTGGGGGCCTAAAAATGCCACTATGGCGAATCATAAAAGGATAACATTATGAATCATAATGGACAGTTAACTGTTAAGTTAATCGTATCAAATCCCATTGGTGAAGGATTTTTTTGTCTGTGCTAAAATACCAATCAATCCAATCCAAATCCAATCTCTTTGATTATACCTACGTAGTGCAGCGAAAAAAAGAAAAAAACACGGACTGTCTTCGCCATATTATGGTTCATAATGTTATCCTTTTATGATTCTGCCAAAGTGGCCTTTTTAGGCCCCCAGATCTCGGTCTCAATCTGTCAAATATACCTCAACTCAACTTCAACTCTTGATTAATGGCTTCTGTGGAACAAACACCACAATTTTGCCAATTTCACGTACTAAAATCCACGTATCCACTAAATGAAAAAATTAAATCTCTCTGACACGTGAGACAGCTCGCTACTGCAGCTGATGTGTCTCCAAAAAATATGATGATGTGATGATGAAAACCGAATCCATTTTAGAAAAATTTTGGTCTGCTGTTTGTTGGCAACTTGACAGTCCAAATATACCTCTAATTTTCCTACATTTTATCGACAAGTTTTTGACATTGACTGTTGTTGAGATGAGATGTCACTAGATTTTGAATGTTTTTAATTATGGGAATTAGCCTTCTGTATTCTCCGAATGGTTGGAGGTGTACAATACACCCACATTTTGTTGGTATCAGATGCCTTCAACATATTTAAGAAATTAACCGGGAATTTACCTTCCGGGTGATTACACCCGGAAGGTAAATTCCCGTATTTTTAAGATGGGTGGCAATACAGTTTCCGTGTTTAATCGACGTTGCAGCCAGCAGTTTAAACCCTAAGTCTCATTCTCATTTTCCAGACCATCACGATGTAGATGAAGCGGAATCAAAGCCTCCTAAAGAAGAAGAATCATTAGAAAAACCAGAGTTACCTCTAGATGAAGACTCGAAGCTAGAAGATGATGATGACGAGAGCGACTGGTCGGCGTCTTCCTCGGACTCTGATAAACCCATCAAGAAGAAGGCTAAGAAGAAAGGCAAGACTAATGGAGCAGGAAAGAAGAAGAAGGTCAGCGCTAAGAAGCAGAAGGCTGGTAGGTTTAAACTCGGTTGTACACACACACACAACCAACCTGCTTACCTTTTGTCAATTATCTTGGGGTCGACCAGTTTAAGCAGTTTATTACGTTAATACAGTTAAACCAAAAAAAGTATACGCTTCGATAATCTTCGTGTTTCCAAATTAGCACGAACGTCGCGCCAAAGAGCTGCAGAGTAACCCCATAGTGGCCAAAGATTCTAAGTTTTGTATTGCCGTGCTTTGATAGGTGTACTAAATGCACCTGTCATTGCGCGTTTGTATTAAGTTTTCTCTCAGTCGGGATTCCTACTCTGGTCTGGTAGCAGATCGTCAACTGTCACACAAACGTTTTAAAAAGTTTGCGCAGCGAAAAGCTCACTTGAGAACCGTCATCAAGTTTCAAGCTCACTGTAACAAGCTGAAGACTGTTTCGTGTCTGTGCACGCATCTGATAAGACCTAACTGATGTAAAAGATAAAGATGCATTTATTTTAGTGTCCGACCGAAACAGGTTTTTCGGCCGAAACCGAAACCGAAACTTACTTAAACATATTTAAAATTTCTATCATATACAGAAATCTGGTGTGTTTTTTACACATTTATTTGAATATACAATGTATATTATACATACAGACAGTTGAATACTTACCTAATCATTTATGTGCAAAACACAACCTCAACTCCATGCGATTAACGATGGACGGCGGCGAACTGGGCCGGCGACGCGACGAGTGACCACGAGCTAGCCTCGAAGTTCGCCGAACAATGCACGATAATTCATGAACACTCGAGTTTCGGCGCGGCCGAAAGATTCGGCCATTTCCTGGTCGAAACCGAAACTAAGGCCGAAAGTAGATTCCTTGGCCGAAACCGAAACCGAACTTTCGGTCGGTCATTAATTTATTTGTTTATACATGTGTAACTTGATACATGGATATGCACATAATGAATGGAAAAATTTTACGACGTAGGTGGGGAACTTACGTCAGTTGATCTCCATGTGTGGTAGATGGTAGGTTAGTGGAGTACCTTTATCAAAGACAAGCTAAAAGGAATTTATCTCTCTTTCCAGGAACATCAGCAAAAAAATCAGCGAAAACTGCAAAGAAACCGCCTGTTGAGAAGAAAAATAACTACGACCGAGATTTAGACTGTATGTCCGAGGAGAACCTCCTTACTATCATACAGTATTCCTATGTGTGCCCCTTTAAGAATAGAAGAAACAACTATTACTGTTTTTACTGCAAGGATTACTACCCAAAACCGGAAGACTTGAGAGAGCACACCGTCTCACATGACACCAAACCGTTCCAACTATTAATGGGGTATAAGAAAATGATCAAAATTGACATCACAAAAATAGACTGCAGACTATGTCCGACAAAAATCGACGATTTGACCGTTTTCAAGCAGCATATAGACCAGGTGCACGGCAAAAAGATATATTTTGAAGCTCCCGATAAGATGTTACTATACAAACTAACTTGGAATGATTTGGTATGTGTCATGTGCAATGATGTCTTCGAGGATTTTAACACGTTAAACACCCATATGGTCGAACATTTCAGTAACTACACCTGTGATATCTGTGGCGTCTGTTTCCTAGAAAAACCTCGCTTAGATGCCCATTTGAAGAGGCATAAAGATGATGAACGACATACTTGCGAAGTCTGTGGAAAAGTGTTCAAGTCCAACCATTATAAGGACATGCATGTCGACATAGTGCATAAGAAAAAGGCTATAATTCGATGTCCGAGATGTGATGAATGTTTCATGTCTTACGCGCTCAAGAACAAACATTTAACAGAGGCTCATGGTCAGAAACGGACATACCCATGTAACTTATGCGATAAAGTGTACAATAGACAGAAAACTTTAACGGAACATCAAAGGAGGAATCACCAAAAAGTGTTGAAGCATCAGTGTGAATACTGTGACCAAAGGTTCTACCTCCCTTCTCGGTTAAAAGAACACATGGCAACACATACAGGCGAGAGGAACTTCCGCTGTGAGTATTGTGAAAAGAGTTATCCTAGGTTGAAGTCTTTGCAGTACCATATACGGACTCATACAAATGACAGGAGGTATCGGTGTCACATATGTGGGCAGGCCTTCATTCAGAATGCTAGTATGAAGTCCCATATTAAAAGTCATCATCCAGAGTGTGATATTGAGGGATGCTACTTTTAATTTCTTTAGGTTTTAAAAGTTATTAATTTGGTGGTGTAAATGAAATAATGTCAATAACGCTATAGGGTGGCATGGATGCACAAATTGTTACCATAAATTCAGCACATGACTTCCTAGCGTTGAAACTTTTCGTAGTTTATTTAAAAAAAAATTGCTGGTACATTTTGATAGCGTTGGTATTGCACTATTCTATGAAACTTCCGATTTTTTTTTTGATAACTGTTGAAAATTTTCTACTCAAACTCAAAGCATTTATTTGAAATAAACCAATTACAGGCACTTTTGAATTGTCAGTATCACTGTCAGTCAAAAAGATGAAGTCTAGACAGTCTAGTTGCCCATTCCAAAGCGTAGTAGGTACCTATGGAGAAGAACAGGCAAGAAACTCCATGGACACTCTTAAATCGTAAAATTGTTTACATCATGTTGAAATAATCTATGTGAGAACCAAAGATATAGATAGATACACCTATCTAGGTGTATCTAACGTAAGAGCAGTTGCTCTTACCGTCTAAAAGTAGCTAAGGTAAGCTGGTGCGATTTTTGACAAGCAAAGTAGTTACTTTGCTTACCAAAAATCGCACCAGCTTACGTTCAAAAATCGTAAGCCGCAACATTCGCGCTCAGTCTTGAGTACTGCTGGCTAGGTGAGCGACGAGCGTGAGCGCTGGCGCTATGCCCCGGAGGTGGGGCGAGATGGGTGCCGCACGCGGCGGCGTCCTTGAATCGATATGATTTTCCCATCACTAAATAGTGCTTGTGACGTCATAGTAGGTAGTCAAAAAATGGCACGCTTGGTTTTCATACAGATCGTGATACTTGCGTTATCAAGGTCTATCTGTGGTGAGAACGATTTAGAAAAACTGCCACGGTAAAAGGGTTCGTAATAAAAAAGGCAAAGAGAAAGAAAAAAAAACGCTACGCTAGGGGGTTTAGCATCTATATCTAGCATCCATGGTTTCAGTTTGCGCGTTGATGTGCCTGCCAGCCAGTATACTTGTGTGCGGAGGCTCTTTTAAGAGGAAATGCGAGCGGAGAGACTTTTTGAACAAGCCTAAGTAAAAAGTCATAATTCGAGGTTTGGCTCTCGCCTATTTTCTCCTTCAATATTGGACCAATTTAAAACATATTTCATAAACAGAATAAGAAGGATAACTGTGTCCCTATGTTTTTCTTTTTTCATTAATAGTTTTCTTTGTACAGACGCCAGCACATCAAGCTACTACAATCTGTCACATTTCTTTAATAGATTTTCAATTTGATCGCTAAAGCATAAGGTTCAAAGTCGATTGGGAAAATTTGACAGTTTCGGGTAGCTTGATGTGCTGGCGTCTGTACACTAGGCTTCTGTTTACAGCGGTAATTTTGACCATTTTTTGAGGGTTCTAGTGCTTATAAAAATAATGTATCATCAAAAAGGAAAACATAGGGACACAGTATAAATCCTTCTTATTCTGTTTATGAAATAACTTTTAAATTGGTTCAATATTGGAGGAGAAAATAGGCGAGAGCTAAACCTCGAATTATAACTTTTAACTTAGGCGTTTTCATAAAGTCTCTCCGACCGCATTTTCTCTTAATGCACCCTACACAAAATATACCTTCTTAGAATGCTCTCCCAAAAAAGTTCATGCCACCAAGTTAATAATAAATTTTCTGAGATTACTACATAGAACGAAAATAGTCTGAAGTATTTTTTAAAGGAGTATTGTACATTAATAATTTTAATATTAGCAACAAAACATCACAGTCTATGGTTTTACGTGCTATTACATATTTATTTATACAAAACAAGACAAAATAATTTGATTATAAGTACAGTGTATATCAGAAAAATTGTGGTCATTTTTAACGGTGTGATACAGACCATCAAACTAAACAACTTTCTCCATGAGACATACATCGTAATCGCGAAAAAAATATCAACTGTCCCATAGAAAACTTACCTACTCGAGCTAAATGTATGAAAGGACTAGTGGCGGCATCTACATCGCCACATACAAACTACGCATCACACTGACGTCACGCAAAAATCCTGCATCGCGCAAGCAGTCCACCGCGCAACTGGCATAATACGAGTATGTATACAACGTCCCGACATCAGTCACGACACCCGTCTGATCGGAGGGTCCTCCCTTTTATATAGAGTACTAGCTTCTGCCCGCGATTTATCCCGCGTGAAATTTCACCCTCCCCCATTCACCTTCTTGGGGTGGAATTTCGAAAAACCCTTTCTTAGTGGATACATACTCTTCACAAAGAACACACTCTCCAAATTTCATAACTCTAGGACCAGCGGTTTAGACTGTGCGTTGATATATCAGTCAGTCAGGACTTTGAATTTTATACAGGGTTATTGGTAAAACATTAACAACCTCTTAAGAGGTCATTGTACTCATCATTATGAACAACTTGGCCCCATAGTAAAAGTTGTTCATAATGATGAGTACAATGACCTCTTAAGAGGTTAATGTTTTACCAATAACCCTGTATACACCGTGTTATTCACGTTATCCATAAACTTTGCCAAACGCTTCTATAGCTTTTACAAATTAAATCTAACACAGGAAGTAGTACTCAAAAAGGCTTCGTTACAAAGATATTTGTAATTTTATTGAATGAATTTTAATTGAGCTATGTAGTAAGAAAGGGTCTAACTTAGTTGGTCTTAACCTTGGTTGGTTATGGTCTGAACATCTGGTCGAAGTTTAATTTAGTTTTGCATATCGTCCGGAACACGGTGTATATATCCTCACTTTTTCCTTTAATGAGTATGAGTGAAATTTACATCCTGTTCTCCTACCTCAATAGGCTTATTATTTTTTCGCGATAACGATGTCGTGTCGGTCTCATGGAGAAATTTGTTCCGGTTCATGGTCTGCACCACACCATTAAATATGACCTCACCTTTCTGATACACGCTGTAATATGTACAGTCAATTAAAGAGGTGTACAGGCAAAAAATAAACATCTTTGCACGAAAGAGTTGAATTTAGCCTGCATACCTATATATTTTGTTGACTGAACGTAACAAGAAAAGGTAGCTTTTAAGGAGTATGTAAGAAATGAAGTGCATATACGGAACTGCAGGAAACTTCACTCACCGAAGTTTTGTTTAAAAGCGATCGTCGCATTCATACGTCACTTTTGTTCGGTGAACCTGAACGCGTGGTCGCGCCGACCGAGGGCTCTTCGATTTTCCGAACAAAAAGTAACAACGTTCGTGTTGTGGACTGTATTCAGTCTTAATCAGAACTTATGTACATATGCTCACGTTCACATCACATTTTTTTTTTGTTGTCGGGCGTAACCTTCACCTGGCACCCGACCTCCGAGGAGGGAGGTCGGGGAGTGTGGAATTTTTACCTCACTAAAACCGCCCCGGTGATCACCATCAGCACATAGGGGTGGTCCCGGTTCCTCTTAAAAGACCAATTCCGGAACCCCCCGCGCAACGCCTGTGAGGCACATCCCTGGGGAGACTGTAAAGCGGCCTCCCCTGAGCCTCGCTATGCACGGCAGCACGTGCTCACTGTGCCACCGTCTTCCCTGAGGAAGTTCACGTTCACATCACCTATGTTTATAACACGCTCGGCGTCCGCAGTACAATCTTTGCTCGGATAGTATAATGGCTCAGTAGTCCCAGCGGGTCGTAGATTGACATCACGGCGCTGAGGGCTTCACGCTTGGTCGGCGCGCGGGTTCTCGCTCGCACTTCGGCTGGGACTCGATTCATCGACGTGTTGAATCCCAGCTCGTCTCGCTCTGCTTTCCAGTACAACCCCAAGATCTTGTTCTCGGGCTGTTCTTCCCCCAGTCGTGTGGGAGAGGTGGCGTGTAGCTGCGGGGGCACATCGCGTAGTACCGTTCTGTCGCTGGAGCTCCATCCTCGCAGCGTGATCCCGCGTGCGCGAGTACCGCTCTAGTCTATTCGACCGCCTTCCATGCTTCTTCCGCGTCTTCGTAGCTGGCTACGAGATCGTCCATGTAGTGGCTCTCCTTGATGGCTTCTAGCGCGCGTGGATATTCCGGCCCGTGTACGTCCGCGTTGTGATTGCGGAGGTAGTGGGCCATGTACGGGGAACTCGCTACGCCGAATATCATACTGACCATTTTATATTTTTTCGGAGGCTCCTTTCGCTCGTCGCCTCTCCACAGGAACTACTGTGCTGGTTGATTTACCGGCCTTATCCTCAGGAACATCTGCACGTCTGCTGTGATCGTCACCGCCGTCTCTCGGAATCGGAAGAGGATTCCTGGCAGCGACAGCAGTAGGTTGGGTCCTTCCAGCAGTTCGTCATTTTACACCGTTGCTCTTTGCAGCTGCGTCGAATACCAGTCTGCATTTGCCGTGTTTGTGTGGATTCTACACGGCAAAGTGTGGTAAATACCAGCAAATGGCGCTTCTTTCTTTCGATCCGTCGCACAGTGCCGCGTACCCCTTGTCCAATAGATTGTCGATCTGCTTGGAGTACTCGGCCGCGAACTCTGGTTCTGCGTCCATCTTTTGCTCGATCTTCTTCAGCCGACGGAGCGCTTGACTGTAGCTTGAGGGCATAGTCACGTCGTCTCGCCGCCACGGCAGTTTAACCTCGTACCCGTTATCGTTCTTCTTTGTGGTTCTTCTGACTATGTCGATGGTCCGTTGATCCGCTTCCTTGACTCTCGGCTTTCCCTGTATGCCGAGCGCGTCGATCTTAAAGTGGTGGTCGTCTAGGTCATAAAGTTCTTGGCTGCTCGGTGCCGTCGTTCGGTCAGGTTCATACACGTGTAGCACGTTTCCTTCCTGGCAGATGGTGTTGCGTGGCGCGGTTCCGTGCACTACCGATCCCAGTTGTGTTCTAGATGCGGCCGGTTGATCAGGGCCACCGACTCGGAGCTCGCGGGACACTATACATTCCCAGTGGTCCGTCCCTACTAGGAGTCCGGGGCGCGTCCTCTCGTAGCACACCTCTTCTGGTGTCAGGCCCTTCAGGTGCTCGTAGTCCAACACGTTATCCGGTATGGACTGCTGGTGGAGTTGAATGTTCTTTATGGTCCTTGCTCTGACCTTGTAGCTGTCGCCACCTTTCAGCCCTCTGATGCGGAGGTTTACCAGCTGACTCTCCGTTTCCTGTTGCGAAATGTTGACTCCGCTCAAGTGAAGTGGTTGCGACGGTCCTTCTGCCCCGATGTTTTCCGCTAGCTCCTTGTCGACGAGGGTAATCGTGGCTCTTTCATATCCAGGAGAGCGTATGTGTTTGCGTCCGCCTGTGGGCCGGAAACGACGATCGGGCACATTTTCAGCAGTACTGTTCGTGGTCCGGCAGCTGGTTGTGTTGCTACCGACAGAACCGCTTCTTCCTATGGTGGTTCAGCTGGCTTTCAGTCTTCCACCTTCGCACATGGCTTTGCTTTATATCTCATGCCCCTATGTGGTTTCTAAGCGCATTTGAAGCATAATTTCTTCTCCTTGACGAACTTCCAGCGGTCTTCCATTGTGAATGCCTTGTATTCGGGGCACCGTGTCAGGGTGTGAGCTTGTTCGCATTTGGGGCACTTATCCATTCCTTCTTCCGTTTCCCCCATAGTGTTGAACACGCTCGCCATTTTCTTCAGTGTCACGGCAGGGCGAGTCTCCCTCTTCTGAGTCACGAATCTCTCCCCGTCCACCCCTGTGGACGGGGTGTACGTGTAGCGCAGCGCCGTGTCCGCCTCTTGCATCAGGAAGTGAGACATGACGACAATCTCCAGGTCCGTTGTCCCTTCGTAATCGTAGGCGTAGTTGCACCATCTGGATCGTAGGTGCAGGCTCAATTTGTCCAACACTTCTCTTGTCATCAAGAGGCTGAATAAGTAACCTCTTCGGTCGATCGTTTTCAGCACGTAGATAATGTTTTGCAGCTTGATTGCAAAACTGTTCAGTTCGATCGCTGATGCACCTGGTTTCGGCAGCTTCTTGAGATCTTCCGATCACTTCAGGCCTCCCGAAGCACCGTTCAAGGGTCTTCATCACGACGTCTGGATCGGTCGCCGTATGCAGGAGGGCGGCCACGGCGTCTCTTGCTTCCCCTTTGAGACAGCTCCTTAGCCGCTGAATGTTCTCTGCTGCCGAGATCTGGTACATGCGAGTCGAGTCTTGTACTGCCGCTTTGAACGGTAGCCATTCGTTTGCCATTCCGGTGAACGTCGATAGTTCGGTGTAACGGGGCCTGGGTCCGGCCATTTTTCTAACGTGGCTGCCAGGTACTCGATACCGTTCCTTTTTCTCGTCGGCGTCGGCGATCTTCCTCGTGGGATTTCGAACCGTGTCTTCTTCGGTTCTTCGCGTGTTCTTTCCTCCCCCCCGTGTGCCAAGGGGGTTCGTCCTCAGCCATTCGTCCACCTTCTGATGTGGTTCGTGAAAGAAGCTATGTTCCTCTTCATGCACACTTTCCTCATCGTGGATGACCGATACTTCGACGGCTAACCGCTTCTTGGCTAGGTCGGCTTTCAGCTCCAATTCCCTTCTTATGGTAGCCAGCTTCTCTGCTGCTTCCAGTTCAGCTACCCGTAGTCGTGTGTTGACACTTGTCGTTGACCTAACCGATTGGGTTGGTGATCCTACTCTTCTTTGAACCATAGCTGCTGTCGATAGAAGTCTAGAAGGCCCCGCTGTGCTGGTGTCGCCAACGGGCTTCGCAAGCGGCGATGCTGGCGGGCCCAGCGAGAGTCTTCTCATGCGTTCTCGTTCAATCAGCTGGGCTTCTCTGAGTCGCGCCTCCTGTTGTAGTTGGACGCATTGTTGTTCTTCAATTTCCGCTGTGAGATACAGCTTGGCTCCTTGTGACCACCATTTTGAATGTTCCTTGTTGCAAAGAACCGGGCTTGTTCAGGGTTCTTTTTAATCCGGATGCGAAAGACCAGAATGTTGTGGACTGTATTTGTTTCAGTCTAAATCAGAACTTATGTACACATGCTCACGTTCACATCACTTATGTCCATAACACGCTCGGCGTCCGTTACAGTTCGCGTATTCGCGCGACAATTGCTTTTAAGGCGAAAGCGTCAGGGGAGCTCGAAATTCAAATTTTCTTACTTTTTTGCAATTTGCAGGTCAGTATCAGGTTGCATGTTGATCTAAATATGGATCGCGGTCGTATTAAATGTTTATTTATAGAATTATAATCTTAAATATCATCTAAGTTCATAATAATATCCTATTGAATGAGACTATTTTATGAAATCATGACGAATTAGGCCAATTTCTAACTCAAGGAGTGTATTGCTCATTCCTATTATTATAATTCTATAAAGTCAGATTTGTTACTGTCGCGAATCATATTTTAATCAACATACAACCTCACACTGACTTGCAAATGGCAAAAAACGCGTGTAAAGTTGAATTTCGCGGGCTACGTACTTTTGCAGATGCAGTTTGCACTCCATTCGCTTACTACTCCGTGTATTGGCTCATTTACCTACTCGTGCCTCGCCTGTAGAGTGCGCGATTTAGTAACTCGAAGCGTGTGAACAATCAATTCAGTAATTAAAGTTTTTTTTTGTTTTTTTTTTTATATCAAGGGGATTGTTGATTTTTATATGAAGCCTGGCAACCTGTCCACCATTTTGTTTTTATAAAATGGCGGTTATGCGTGATAACTATTTAAATCAATTGATGTCAGCTATCGATTTATAAAGGTTTAATATTTGGCGGCCATTTTGAAAAAAATCAAAATGGCGGACAGTAGGTATGCCACGGACCTTCAAAGCCTTTTAGTAAGTCTCGTACTCTACTAAAAAGAAGTTTTAAAATAAACAAGCAATTACAGAACAGTGATATTTATGCAAATGAACATAACTTATGAATAAAATTTTACCTACGTATAGCTTAGAATGTAAATATATTTATTAAAATAAGGATTTGAATATAATATTAATAAATGCTATCAGAAATTATAAATGTAATGTTATATTGATCTCAAATTTTTAATTTTTGACACAGCCTTATTAGGATGGAATCTCGAATTCAGTATTTTTTTAAACAATGTTTATTTATTAATTGAAAGAAAATAGCCGAGAAAAGATACACAAAGTAGCCATATTGTGACGTTTGAAGCATTTAATACACATGCCTGAACTTGCACAAAAGTACAGCTTTCCAAAGAAACGTATGCGTTCGGTAATTTTCTTTTTTCCGAATAAAGGTCATAGCACACGTATCCAATCGGAAAGGGATCGGCACCGGCCTCGCCGTCAAACAGGCGTCAACCTAACGTAAGCACGTAACCAAAGCGGATCAGAAGCTCCGATACGTCGACTCGACTACGGCTAGGCGACGTCGCGCTTACGGCTCGCCGACTGCTGGTTGATGGTGCAGCAGGCAGGCCGGAGGAGTGAGAGGGGCAAGGGTGGACGAAGAGACGTAAGCTCGAGTACGGAGAGACGTACGCGTGGGGACGACGAGCCGTACGCGCGGGGACGACGAGCCGTAACGCACCGCACCGGTTCGTGAGCTTGTCCCGAGGCGAGGCGATTACGTTACGATTCAGATTAGTGTGCGTTGTTGCAGTAGGGAGTTTCATACAAAGAATACTGAACGGCTCGAGTTGATACGGTGCCGATCCCTTTCCGGTTTGATACGTGTGCTATGACCTTTAGCACGAACGTCGCGCCACAGAGTATCCCTTCACAGAGGCAATGCTTCTAAGTTTTGTACTACCGCGCTTTTGTAGTAGTGTACCTATCAAGTCGCGTTTGTATAAAATTTTTCCTCTGTTGGGTTACCTACTCCGGTCTCAGTTCGTCATTTGTCGCTCAAAAGTTTTGAAAAGTCTTGTTGAAATGACATAGAGAGGTTAATCTATAATTTTGTAAACATCTTAATACAAAATAGGCAAGTACTTCCATGGTTATAACAGCTCTATATCAGATCTCATCATCGCGCGTTCGTATTGAAGACACACGATGATTCCCGAAGCTCATACTTTTCTTTGGAAAGCTGTATGCAAGTTACTTGCATGCTATTGTGACATTCACCTATCAGAAGTTATGTCACATCACAATGCCAAGCAAGCTATTTAAGAGAAAATGCGGTCGGAGAGACTTGATAAAGTCTAAGTACTCGTAAAAAGTCTAAGTACTTGTAAAAAGTCATAATTCCAAGTTTGGCTCTCGCCTAATTCCTCCTCCAATATTGGACCAATTTAAAATACATTTTATAAACTAAATAAGAACGATATCTGTGTCCCTATGTTTTTCTTTTTCATTAATAGTTGTAAAATTTCTACACTAGGCCTCTGTTGACAGCGGTTTAAATCCGCATTTTTTGAGCGTTCTAGTGCTTATAAAAATAATGTATCATCAAAAAGGAAAACATGGGGACATAAAAGTAGTTAATATTTATTATTCTGTAAAAAAATATTGCTTTATGGTCATTAACCAGAAAGAAAACAGGCGAGAGCGTTTCTATGGAGAATAGACCAACCGCATTTCCTCTTCCCTTTTTCGCTCTTTTGTTTTGCTTATTTGCACTATGAAAATCGCTCCTAATCGACGTTCGGACGTAAAAATTTAGCGACTGGAATTTCAACTCTCGGTGCAAAGCCGAGCATTTAGAATCCTACAGGGGGCATCCCAGAGCGTCAATAAACCACACTGTTGGATTTTGAACTCTCAACGCTGAGCAGTTAGTTGAAAATCCAGTGCGCGAAGAAATCTCGCCGTGATATTTTGACGTTCGTGCGGCTTACTGCTACGACATGCCTCGTTGGTCTAGTGGTCGCGAGCGCTACAGCTGAGCATGAGGTCCTGATGGGTTCGATTGGGGTCGGTCAAAGTGTTACTGGGTTTTTCTATCTGGAATTTCTCAGTAGCAGCCTCGATTCTGGATTTGGGCCCTCTCCTCTCTTCCCTCTCCTCTGTGACTTAAATGTAACTGGCCAAATGTGGGTTTACTATAGGTATAACTCTGTTCAACCCGTTGGGGGAATAAGGCGTGATGATATGCTATGAAATGTTAGCACTGATGATGTGAGGTTGGTTGTATTTTAAAGAAGGCTTTAATCAATGCTGATAGGGCTCCATATTTTATTATTCCACAAAGCGGCTTTAAACAAGGTCAAATTGAATTAGGTAGCGAAACTTCACAGGCGTGATGGGTATCGACTATCGATATCTAAACATGACAAAATAAAAAAGAAATTAATTTGATAAATATAATTTTTGGAATCAACGATACTTGGTAGTGAAGTTACTTCAAAAATCAGTTTAATCGTCAGTTTTTTTTTATGGGTAACACGAAAAAACAAAAATAGACTTATTTTATCAACTCTTACTCTGCCAGCGGTCGTTGGCCCCAAACAAAAAATCACCAAATCATTTTTATTTTATTGTGTTTAGATATCGAAACCCAACACGTCGGTAGAGTTTCGCAAGATAATTTAATTTGACCCTGTATTGTAAAATATGAAAGGATTGACTGTCTTAATGATCACAAATAATAATATAATGTTAAATTATACTTAATTAAGTACATAATTACTTAATATATTTATTATAAGTAAAGAATAAGTCTAGAATTTTAAATAGATGCATAATAATGATCACAGTAGTTAAGTACCTATTATTTATTAAGTTTTATAAATATACAATAATGATGACAATGGTATTTGTTTTTTTTTTTTACTAATAGCGCCCCGCGGTTTTACCCGCATAAGTTTCCCATGGGAATATCGGGATAAAATCTATCCTATGTCTTTTCCCGGGACTCTGAACTATCTCTATACCAAATTTCATTGATATCGGTTCAGCGGTTAAAGCGTGAAGAACCACTGTAGGCGCGGGCCTGCGGGCGGAGAGTAATGGATAACTCACCGTCCAATCAGGACCAGGCCCGTGCCGGACGGCGCGTACGTGTTCCACGCGCGCCTCAAAGAGATGTCAGCATCAAGGGAAGGGGCCCGTCAGGACCGAAGCCTGCCGGATCAGCGGGATTGTCCGAAAGGGTTACCGCTGGCCCGGAACATAAAGGGCGAAGGAAGGAACACGGGTGGGTTTTAGTCAGTAAGAGTCTGACACTCCCTTCCGCTCCACCCAGAGCGGGAGGAGTCATTTGATGATTTCCCATCCAGAAAAAAAAAGCTTGAAGAAGTAACAGATAGACAGACACACTTTCGCATTTACAATAGAACAATTTTGCCTAAAAATAAAATTGATATTAGTTGTACTTACCTTTCTCTAAGCCATAAATTGAGATAGGCGTATCCTGTTCCGGAACGGTGAACCGCTATAAGCCCCCTAGCGTCATAGCCGCCCCAATCCGGCAGGTAGTGGGGATACGAACGGTGAACCGCTATAAGCCCCCTAGCGTCATATCCGCCCCAATCCGGCAGGTAGTGGGGATACGTTTGCGGAGCGCATGACGATATCCATGAACCTCATTGCGGCTCAATTTACAATGATTGATAGGGGTATCAATCACATACAATTAAGAATCAGCAGACATAAATATAAACTGGCTTATAGAAAGGTAAGTATGCTTAATATCAATTTTATTTTTAGGTAAAATTGTGTTCTTTTAGGCTTGACTGTACCTTTCTCTAAGCCATAAATTGAGAAGTGTTTGTTATCTACTGCTGGATTGGGACTAAATTAGAACGCCAATGTGATCAACAAAATTATTTATTAATTTTAAACTTTGATCAATTTAATATAAGTTGAACTATCAAAAGTATTAATTAATTGCAGAAGCCAAAAAATACCACACATTGTGGATTACGATGATTTGGATAACAAAACGCAACTTTGGCATAATCTGTGGCAAATTGTTGTCAAACAACATACTGTCAATCAATCTGTCAGTGTCAAGTCAAACAAATAATGGATGTTGGGTGCCGTTTGAAGTGAAAAAAGCTTTAAATTATATTATATTTTTAAGTGAATATTCCTTTAAAATGAGCGCGAATAACCGCAAGGGTCCGATCGTGGATTCTGGTACGTGCAGATGCTGTGGAGCAGTCAAGAAGTGTCGATTACTGAACGTGGAATACGAATGGACGGGTCAACGCGAAGTTTATGCCGATATGTTTGTCGACTGTTTTGGACTAGTGGTTAGTTTAACTCTCTTATTATACGTCCATAAATTGAGCTGACCTATAACTAGAACCGCTTTGTTGAAATAAAAAGTCATTTGCCTACTGTTATCTGAGTAATGGCCGATTCGTGTCGTTAACGATTGAACCAGCTTAATTGGGCAAAACCTATACCGAAGTCCAGTACTAAATGATGAGTAGAATCCATTAATATCTCATATGAACCATTTCAAGGAGCTAAGCTCCCAAATGGATAATTTACACTGTACTTATCATGATATTTTTTTATTGAAATCTTTGGGACGCCTCTGCGATATAGACCGACTCCCTCAAAGTAGATGTCTAGCAGTGAACATCAATAGGCTAACTTTGCGATTGATTGATAATTGACCTTTTATGTTACCTGTATTATATTGTCAGTAATGTCAAGTCATTGCTGGCCTTCCTTGAGGAGTTGGATTAGATCGAATAATAATCGATTTCCCACCTGTACGCAAAATACGTGCATTAACGTGGAGTTTTGGACACCTATAACTTCTGTTACCTGTTTTTCCAAGCTATATCTCATCGTCATCTGTCTGCCTTTTCCCAACTTATATGTATGTTGGGGCCGGCTTCTAGTCTAAGTAACTGGATGCGGCTGAATACCAGTATTTTGCAAAGAGCGACTGTCTATCTGATCTCCACAACACAGTTACTGGATAATACAATACCCCAAGGTGTGGGTGCTATAATAGCGTTCATAATTATTTTCTTCCCAGCTCTCTAACTTGGAAGGCGACAAGTCTGACCGCCTGATCTGCGCGACGTGCGTGGTACGTCTGAGAGACGCGCGCGCCTTCCGACAACAAGTGCTGGTTTGCGAAGAGAAACTGCTCAGCGCGACGTTGCATATACATGATGGCAAGTGAAATAAACCTTCCTTTCTGTTTTTCGTAAGGTAATTCTAATGGGTACCCTCCATCAGGAACAACAGGGGGTTATGTCGGACTGCTACCAACTGAATCCCCACTATTCCTTCCAGTACCATGAGTCGGGGGCCTGGGAGGTACTTGTACAGACGCCAGCACATCAAGCTACTACAATCTGTCAAATTCCTTTAATAGATTATCAACTTTATCGCTACAGCATAAGGTTCAACGTAAAAATTAATACTACATTTAAAGATTCATTAAAATACAGGGCAGCAGGGAAATCGACGCACTACCTGTTACCATAGCAGTACATGATTCTGAATCCCTGTGTTGAAATTATTCGTCAGTTATAAATGAATACATGGTTTTTCCAAACGTTTTGACCGTGTAGATAAAAAAAATGCTATTTTAATTGATATATTATTTTCATAGATCAGATACCTTACTCAGTTACAGCGCTGGGTGATTGCACCTAGTAGGCACTCAGTCAATAATTTCAGTATTTTTGTAATAAATACGCATTAAAATGACTTCTTGTGCAGCTAAACAGTGTTTTAATAATACAAGGAAGAAAAATAAGACAAGGGATTTTACTTAGGTACCACACGTAAAAACAGACAAAAATGTTAATTAATTTCTTCCTCTATCTAAGGGGGAAGCGCTAAGGTAGCCCGCGAAATTCAACTTTTCGTACGTTTTTTGGAATTTGCTGGTCATATCAATAATACAATTTGTTAAGTTAGTATAATCCCAAAATGTCAAGATTTCATGAAATAGTCATTCTGTGGGATTACTTGGTCTTAGAGAGTTGTGTTGATGACTTTAATGATTATAATTCTGTAAATACATATTTGTTACGACCGCGAATCATATATCAATCAACGTACAACTTAATACTGACCAGCAAATTGCAAAATGGTTAAAAAAAATTGAATTTCGCGGGCTACCCTTGCGCTTAAGAGGGTCAAATGCCGACCGCGCAGTGGCGCCCTCATCGTTTGTTTGGTTATTTCTTTTATTTTAGAATGAAAATGCAGCAAATAAGCACATTAAGTTGTGCTCCACAAGAATATATGTTAATATTATCATAAAAAGCAGATTTACATTGTTTAGTTTTATTTAGTGACCGACCGAAAGTTCGGTTTCGGTTTCGGCCAGTTTCGGCCAAATAATCTAGTTTCGGCCTTAGTTTCGGTTTCGGCCAGAAAATGGCCGAAACTTTCGGCCGCGCCGAAACTCGAGTGTTCATGAATTATCGTCCATCGTTCGGCGAACTTCGCGGCTAGCTCGTGCTCGTTCGTCGCGTCGCCGGCCCAGTTCGCCGCCGTCCATCGTTAATCGCATGGAGTTGAGGTTGTGTTTTGCACATACGAGGGCGGTCCCATAATGAATTGGCCTAACTATGAACTAATGAAGGAAATGAAACGAAACCAACTTTATTTTTCAATAAGTATAATCACCATGAATACCTACTAGGCTACTACTAATACACTTCTGACATCTGTGAATCAATTTGTCTAAAGCTTTATAAAAATAATTACAATTTTTAGCCTCAAAATGACCGAAGACGGCCGCCTGCAACTCTTCATCGCTTGAAAATTTTCTTCCTCTTAAGTCTCGCTTTAAATTTGGAAATAAATAATAGTCGGACGGGGCCATGTCTGGACTGTGAGGTGGATGTTCAACTTCTGTGAACCCGCATTGACGAACTGCATCCTTCTAAACACCAACGTTATGAACAGGGGCGTTGTCATGGGTAACAGGACACCTTTAGACAGCTTGCCTCTTCGTTTTTCCTTTATCTTAAATTGTCTCGTAATTTATATATTAAAGAAGCATAATATTAGCCGTTCACGACTGTATTACGTTCTTTAAAATCCACCATTAAAATGCCTTGAAAATCCCAAAAGATTGTGCACATCAGTTTTTTAGCCGATTGTTGCACCTTTGCCTTTCTAGGGGGCTTTTCACCCTTATAACGCCATCCTATTGATTCGCGCTTGCTTTGTGGGTCATAATACAAGATCATAGTTTCATCACCAGTCATTAGCCGCTCGACCAGTCTTTGAATTTTCGCCACAAAGATCCAAAAACTCCGAAGCGCAGCGCACTCTTTCCTGTCTCTGTACCGCTGAAAGAAGTTTCGCTACCCATCTTGCACTCACTTTTTTCATGTGAAGATGTTCATGGATCGCACGATGACGTACTTTAAGAGAGCCCAAGCCTAGCTGCAATTTCTCTAATCTTCAAACGGCGGTCACTCAGAACCTCCTCTTCGATAAGAGCAATCGTTTCGGGAGTGAGCACTTCCACAGGTCGACCGTCGTGGCAAATGTTTCTCTCCCGAGGCGAAACTCTTTCACCCAATTTTTTACTGTGCTATAGGAGGGGGCAGACTCCTTATACGCGTCATCCAATCGTTCTTTTATTTGGGCAGGGTATAAACCTTCTTTAAACAAAAACTTTATGACACTTCGATACTCAGTTTTCGACATTTTGAAAAAATACGCGACTCTCGTTATGCTAATGCCTGCTAAACTAAGACTAAGCATTTCATGTCGATGCGTGTTTCTTATATTAAGTGTACGATAAACGTACTATTTAATGCAACACAACATGTAGCGACATGTCGCGTAGAACTATACCAGGGCAGTTCATTATGGGACCGACCTCATAAATGATTAGGTAAATTCAACTGTCTGTATGTATAATATACATTGTACCTATATTCAAATAAATGTGTAAAAAACACACCAGATTTCTGTATACGATAGAAATTTTAAATATATTTAAGTAAGTTTCGGTTTCGGTTTCGGCCGAAACTAAGAGCAAGGCCGAAAGTTCGGTTTCGGTTTCGGTTTCGGCTGAAAAACCTGTTTCGGTCGGACACTAGTTTTATTATAATTACTAAAACGGAAAATAGTGGCCACTATTATTACTAGAGGGCGCCACTAGGCGGTCGTCGTAGCCTTAATCGTCATCTCTGTAGTGACCCCTTTTCTAACCATATCATCATTCAAACAGTCCATCTGTCGTTTCTTTGGTCGTCCCCTACTCTTATAGCGTTCAACATACATACTCAAAACTTATTTCATTACAGATACCGAAAACAATTACCAAATGAAAACAGAAGTAAAAGAAGAAGTTGATGGCGTACAATTCATAGAAACCAACGATTCTGGCGATGACGGTGATGATCATGTAACTGACCCCATTGAAGACATGACGGAACAGAATGAGCCCGGGTCGGGCAAAGAAACTGGCACAGCTATATGTATGTATAACTTACTTGTTACCACAGATACACGTAGATAACGCAAGAGCAACTACTTCGCGTGCCAAAAATCGCACCAGCTTACGTACAAAAATCGTAAGCCGTCACTTTGGCGCTCAGTCCTGTGTACTGCTGGCTGTGTGAGCATGAGCGCTGGCGCTAAGCCCCGGGAGTGGGGCGAGAAGGGTACCGCACGCGGCGGTGTCTTTGAATCGATTTGATTTTCCCATCACTAAATAGTGCTTATGACGTCATAGCAGGTAGTCAAAAAAATGTCACCCTTGGTTTTAATACTGATCGTGATACTTACGTTATCTAGGCCTATCTATATCTGTGCTTGTTACCATAGACGTAGAGTATTATATTATCTGTACCATAGAGTAAGAAAAACGGCCTCATCATTGGAAATGAAATTGTTTATTCTGTAAATAGGATTTCGGAATCACTTTACACGTCATATTGTCGCTCGCATGACTAACAGTCGTATCTCATTTTTGGGGTTCCGTACCCAAAGCGTAAAACGGGACCCTATTACTAAGACTCCGCTGTCCGTCTGTCACCAGGCTGTGTCTAGCTAGCTTCATATTTTCTGACTGACCGACTTTTTGACAATTCAATAGTGCCTGTAAATGGTTTAATTGAAATAAATGCTTTGAGTTTGAGTTTATAATATCTCCCGCGCTGAAGGCTGGTCTCCGCTGAGATTGGTCGCTATGGCTGAATTTCGGTCTGGAGGACTTTAACACTAGTAATTAAACAGTCTAATTAAACTGATGACCTCTCAATTCCAGTGTCCAAACAAATAAAAGTAGAAGAGATACAAGAGAATTCAGTTGAGGAGTTGTCGCCGCGACCTGAGGGCGCCACCGTCGACCCGGCCCAGACAAACATGTTGGATCAACTCAAGGGCATGAAGAGAAAACTTGACCAGATGCAACATACTGATGGTGAGATATTTTAATTATGCATTTAATTAGCCACGAGTTGCGATACTGAAATGTAAGCAGTGCAGCCTAGCTGGACAACTCAGCTACTACTTGCATAGCTATTCAATCGATCAGTCGCTCCATGTAAAATACTGGTATTCAGCTGCATCCGGTTAGACTGGAAGCCAACCCCAACATAGTTGGGAAAAGCTAGACAGATGAGATGATGCTTCCAGGACCTGATAGTGTGACCCATTTGCAACAGTTAAGCACCCTATAATGCCTTGGCGAAAATTCATGGAATTCGAGAAAATCAAATTGTGAATTTATTTTTGAAAATTTCTCAGAATACCTCACTAAATATCACTTTTCTCGAAACATTGAAATTTAATGGCTTTCATTGCTATTCCATTGGTTACCCGATACTTTAACACAACTTTCGATGAATTCTATTTCACCAAATTTTCCAAATCCATTAATAAGTATGTGCAAGGACTTTGACTTTGAGTCACCCTATATAATACATACCTTTTTCTTTTCAGAACCCGCCCGAGCCGAATCCCCACTCTACAGGCGACCAGTAACAGTCGACAAAGACCTTCAAGTCTTCAGGAACACAGTGAATATCGTCGAAAACTCTTACGTCTGTCCGTTTATCGCAGTCTTTAGCGATTATCATTGTATATACTGCCGAGAAATGTTCCTAGACCCGACCCAGTTACGAGAACACACGATGACACACAACCCAAAGAAGTATAAAGATGTACTAGACACCAGGAAATTAATTCAAATCGATATCGATAGAATTGACTGTAGGCTATGCGATGAAAAAATCGATAGTGTCGATAATTTTAAACAGCACATCACTACGGAACACGGAGTAAAGCTATTCAAAGATGTACAGAATGAGTTCATGCCTTTCAAGCTTAAAATTGGAACGCTAACTTGCGTAGAATGTGGGAAGAATGTAGGATTTTTTCACGCGCTAAAAAAACATATGGCCGAACACTTTGGTACGTTTATTTGTGACGTGTGCGGCGCTCATTATTTTGAAGAACGAAATTTGATTGCCCATAAAAATTCACACAATACAAAAAAAGAAGTCCAAATGTTCCCGTGCGATGAATGTGACAGGACTTTCCGTACGAAAAACAATAGAAATTATCATGTTGCGCGAGTACATAAAAACGAGCCCGCTTTCCGTTGTAATAAATGCGACGAGGTTTTTATTTCCTATCATATAAGGTACCAACACAAAATGAATGTCCACGGCGAAAAGCGAAAGTTCCCTTGCGAGGGTTGCGACAGAGTCTTCGAAAGTCGAAAAGCTCTTACAGATCACAACCAAAGAACACACTTACAATTGTTCCGACACGAATGCACACTTTGCGACAAGAAATTCTATCTACCCTCCGCTTTAAGAGACCATATGACGTCACACACTGGAGAGAAGAACTTCAGGTGTGAGTTTTGTGGGAAAAACTACGAAAGGGCTAGAACGTTAAAGGTGCATTTGAAGTCTCATAGTGCGGATAAAAGGTATAAATGTACGCTTTGTCCATCTGCGTATACGCAAGTGACGACCTTTAAGAATCATATGAAGACTAAACACCCTGGGGGGGGTGGAAAGAAGGGAGGGGGTGGAGGGGTATCGTTGAATACTTAATAGGGATGATAACTAAATCAATTCTGGGGAAATACTACTACTGGGATAAAGTTTTCATATGTCAAAAAAGGTGCGTGCAAGCTATGTATGGTCTCAATAAAACTGACAGCTGCAAGGAATACTTTAAAAATATTTACCCTGCCATATATCTTTATATATTCTAGTAACGGCTTTGTTTATTAGAAAATTTTCTTAAGTAACTTTTTAGACCTTTGTATCCTGCTGATGCGTATGAAGTTTCATTAAAATCGGTTCATTCATTTCAAAAAACAAGAAAGCTTGTATAAAATCCGTACGGCGTAAACGCCCTGAAGAGGAAATGCGGTCGGAGAGACTTGAAAAAGCCTAAGTACAAAGTCGTAATTCTAGGTTGGCTCTCGCCCATTTCCTCCTCCAATATTGGACCAACTCAAAAGACATTTCATAAACTGAATAAGAAAGATATAATACTGTGTCCCTATGTTTTTGTCTGTAATTAATATCAGGTTATGTAAATAAATATCATTATGAACTTCTTATAAGCTTTAAGCATTTTATTTAAGTACCCTTACCCGGTTATTTCATTAATCCATCCCAAAAAAACTACCCTAAGGTCCTTAGGTGGATATGCGGAAACGCATGTCCTCAGAATTCAGCCAAAGCCTATAAATTCCGTTTTTCCAACTAGGCCGGGGTGGAATCTCGGACTTGCGTTTCCGCGTATATCCACCTAAAGAGACTGCACATCACGTTTTTTTATGCGCTGATGACGCGCGTTTTTGATTAGCGCGTCCTCTGCGCATTATCAACACGTTTTAGCAGATTTTGCACGTTTGTATCGATACAAACCCATTTACGAATGAACGAAATAATCTTCGTTCATTCGTAAATGGGTGTACCCAATATTTACGGTGTTTTTGAAGTGAAAACTTCTTTAGCGGCGCTGTGTACTTTTTTTGGAATGGGTAAAAACTTCTAAATTCGCGTCAGGTCACGTGACCCTGATCGAAAATTCGTAAGACGTAAAACGTAAGACGCGCGTTGTTGAGGACAGCGCCATCTATGCACATCGGGAAGAACTACGAGGGCCTCGCGTACTAACTACGTAGTTCATCCAACAACGACGAGATGGCGCTGAACCACGGATATATAACTGACGACGAGCTCCATGCGAGACCAACACCACGAACTGAAGTCTATCCTGTGTGCTTATTTGTAAATCTGAATAAATTCCTTTCACGAGAAGAATAAACCAGTCACTTTGGTCATCATACCTGATTTGCAAAAAACCCTATAAAATAAGGAACACACCTTAACACGCGTGTTTTGTTTATAAGACGATTCACAAAATACACTCGTAATTGTTCAAGTTTTCACTTCTGTCGGCACTACCGGAGTGCCAGTGTTTTTTTTTTCTGTTTTATTCTTGATCGTCGTTTTAAAAGCAGCACGAAGGTTAGCATACGCAGAGTTGTCTCGAGCGACGCCATCGTAATACTGTGGTTCCAAATGGCAGCGGCTTTCTGCGCGATGCATCGCTAAAAACGCGCGTTTCCCTACAGCGCGTTTAAGCGATACAAACGCAAGGATCGTGTGCAAAGGTAACAACGTGGCTTCTTGCGTTAGCTGAGCGTCCTGATTGCATTCTACGCGCGTCGTCAGCGCATAAAAAAACGTGGTGTGAAAATTGCAAAATCGTGAGAAAATCTGAATTTCGCGGGCTACCCTGTTAGAAATCAGGTTGATATTCGTATGAAACGCTTGCACAGCAAAGTGTTAGTGCAAACTGTGAATCTCGCCCTTAAGGTCGGCACAGCACAACGCATTCTTGCCAGAAAAAAAATATATAAAAAATATCGGCATTGAGCACTAAAGCCAAGTGGAGGCGTATCGGGCCGCAGCGCAACGTATTTTCATACAAAAAATGTGCGGTGCGCGCCCCGCCAGCATTGTGCCGTTCAAGCGGGTATCACATCTCCGCCGCGAAACCGCAGTAATTCCGCCATGACATGTCCTTTGTACGACGAAACGGATACGAAGCTGTTCTAACGCACAGATTTTATTATGATTGTTGCGCACAGCACGCAAGTACGCGATTAGTCGGGTAAATGAAAAACAGTTACTTCAATTTAACCAAAGTGTGAGACCTCGCAGCGGCGACATCTCATGTAAAAAAGATCGCGTTCGCGGATTGGGCGTTTGGCATGCGCGACATGCGCGCTATACGAGTGCTGAAGACGAACTGAACTCACGCGCGCGCGCAATGTGCGGGCGAAAATGTTTGCCAAGCAAACGTGAGCTTTACGATTTCGGTGGTAAGCGAGACTACTTTACCTCATCATTTTTTTTGTTGATGTACTTATTTAATTTGATAGAAAAATGCAAATATGCGTAAGGTCGTTGTGGCGAGGTCTCAATCACTGATTTATTTTATTGCAAATGTTTTCCGTACGTAACATTCTCCCCCTCAGTGTCGACACGACACTCAAAACGATAACCTTAATTAAAACATTACATAACTGGAATCTAAAATATTGCTAACCTGGCTGCAGGACGTTTAAGTATGCCATTTTTAGTCCTAACGTCGACAACCCTTACGCGTCCGTCAGCACCGGGGTACACGGACTGTACGATACCTTTAGGCCAGCAGTTACGGGGAGAGTTAGGGTCAACTATTACTACCATATCACCGATCTTCAATTGTGCACCCTCGTCTCTCCATTTTCGGCGCGGCACTAGATCGGGGAGCACCTCCTTCACCCATCTGGCCCAAAAGTGGTCAGCTAGGCGTTGGGAAATACGCCATTGTTTTCGCAGACATAGATCTTTGTCCGTAAACACTCCTGCGTTAGGTAAATTAGACGATGAACCAATGAGGAAGTGATTCGGCGTTAATGTTTCGTCGTCCCGAGGGTCCACGGAAACATGACCAAGGGGTCGGCTGTTGATCATATTCTCTACTTCAGCTAGAAGCGTAATCAGAGTCTCTTCGTGCGGAGCCCTCTCTTTCAGTACTACCCTAAGGCCGGTCTTGACACTGCGCACGAGTCGCTCCCAAGATCCTCCCATGTGCGGGCTAGCTGGCGGAATGAAGCTCCAGGAAACCCCATTGTTCAGGGCTTCGTTCATGACAGCACTTTTGTCTACGGTATCATAAGCCTTCTTTAGTTCAATTTCTGCGCCGCGCATATTGGTCCCGTTGTCAGAATAAATCTTCTTTGGCCAGCCTCTACGAGCGGCCATTCTGCGTAAGGCCATAATTAAAGAATCTGCAGTGAGGGACGGCACGACCTCAATATGTACGGCGCGTACTGTCAGGCACGTAAATAGGACACCATAGCGTTTTGGTCTTGATCTTCCAACTGTGACCTCTATCGGTCCAAATAAGTCGACTCCGGTAACGGTAAACGGTCTTTGGTGATGTGTGAGTCTACCTTCGGGCAAGTCACCCAGTCGCGGCGGCTTTGGATTAGCTTTCCTGATGCGACAGATCAAGCACTGCGTCGCAACTGTACGAACAGTAGGACGTAGACGTAACATCCAATATTTTTGACGCAGTTCATTAACCACCAACTCGTTGCATCCGTGGCCTGCGCGGATGTGATAATTCTTGACAATGAGTCGAGCCACGTGGTCATGTCCATCCAGGATCACAGGTGACTTTGTGTCCATCGCTACATCCTTCGTGGCTCCAATTCTTCCACCCACACGTATAGTAGTCCAGTATTATCCAATATGGGTGTCAGAGTGCGTAGTCTACTATCGCGTTTTATTTCTTTATTTTGTTTCAACAGCAAGATGTCACTGGAGAAAGCTGCGGCTTGCGAATGCTGAAGCAATAATGTTTCAGCTCGTTTCATCAACCCATCGGTTATCAACTAATTCACATGTGTTGTTTAGTATGGTGATAGCGCGCAACTCGTCCGCATTTTGTCGCGGTCGTTCTGATATACCTATTGACTCTAACGAAAATGATTTTTTTACAAACTCGTTCAACTCAGAATCACAACAATGTTGCGTGCTGTCATCACTAGCAATACGATCAGCTGACATTTTCAACATATTTATATTGTTTACAACACCGTGTACACACCACCCTAGCGGTGTCTTTGTAACATAAGGTTCATTTTTTCTATTTCCTTTTATACACAAGATAGGAGCAATAAGATCATAATTATCCTGTCCGATTAATAATTTAGGTTGTGCGTCACATTTGCACAAGTCGTAGTCAATATAGTCCGAATAATTACTAAAGTCCATACACGACAATCGTTGAATAGGTAAATTAAGTTCTTTCATTTTTCGAGCACACAAATTAAAACGCTCACCGGTATTACTAGAAATATCAAAACTTACGTTTTCCGTTTGGCACACGAGCTCACCGGAGTCCCATGCACTGCGGGCGCGCATGGTGACTGTCTTACCGTGGAGCCCTGCCTGCTCAGCAAGATCAGCAGATATCAGCGTCACGGTGGCACCGTCGTCAAGCAACGCGTGTGTGTGGATATTGTCTTTAGGTCCATGAACGGTAACCGGCACTATTTTTAATAACACTTTAGGCACTGACGATACACTAACACTAGTTGACGCACTGGTGTGGGCGTGGGCAACGGTATCCTCGCGGCGCGACTCGTCGGGCGATGGTGGGTGCACGCGGGCTGCGTCCACCTCGGGGCGCGCCGTCTCTGGCTGCGCGGACGTTGCCGGGCGCGCGGTTGCGGGCACTGCGGCCGCTGTAGTCTTCGTCCAGTGAAGGAGATGATGATGCGGGTGTCCACATTCACTGCAGTTAGGGGCGCTGCACGCGGCGGGTTCATTATGCCGTGCGCTCAAGCACTTGTAGCAAAGATGTTTAGCTCGTACAAATTGCCATCGATCACGTCTCATAGCGCGTTTGAACTTGCCGCACTTGTCTAACGTGTGCGCCGGAGAGGTACGACAAAACATGCATTTATTGTCGTAAGTAGTAGTGCACGCTGGTACTGAATGAGTTTTTGTATTAATGTTTTCGTATTTCTTTCTTACGTCGTTCTGACTGAATATGTAGCTCACGCCTGAGGTTGCGACGATAGTAGCTTCTCTATACAGAAACTCCGATAGTATTTCCAGTTTGGGTGTAGAACTATCTTGTCTCTCGTAGGTATACTCGGCCCATTTATTGATAAGGGCGGGCGGTAACTTTGAGAGTATTATAGACGTCGTTTCCGGACTTTGTAGGTATTCCTGCAACTTAATAGCTTTAACAGCTGTGACGTAGTTCTTCACTTTTGTTGAAAAATTCACTATTTCCGTGTGGTATGCGGTTGGGAGTGGGTGAATTTTCTTTAGTTGTGTTAATATTTTATGAATTAAACACTCGGGTCTACCGAATCGTAGTTCTAAAGTGTCAATTATGGATTGCGGTGTTGTGTTGCCGATGAGGAGTGATGACACAGCTTCTTTCGCGTCACCACGTAGGCACTTTCGCAACCGCCAAATGTTTTCTGCTTCGCTATAACTGCACATGTGTGACGACTCTTTATACGACTCCTTGAACTGCAGCCACTGCATAGGGTCACCGTCGAACACCGGTAAATCTTTCGAGGTTGCTAGGCGCGCAAGGAGTTCTCTGTTGTTGTCACGACCGTTACTTTGAGTAAGTACTTGGTGCAACGCCTCCGTCAACTGGCTGATGCTGTCGCCACGCGGTGGGCTCTTGCTGACGAAGTCCTGTTGCTGCTCCGTATGGTTCAACGTTTTATTATACATCGGCATCGAATTTAGTGCACAGACATTTTCTGCGTAATCGCTTTTAGCGATGGAGGCGACGACGCCATCTTGCTTATCGAACCACGACTCGACGATTCTCGAACTTTTCGAGACCGAGCCGTGATCCTCTTCTTGTAAGTCTGATAAATCGACTTCTAGTTTTTTCGAAAGTAAGTCCTTCTGAATTTGAGCGCGTTGTTGTGCTAAATCGTGCTCTTTTTGAGCTAAATCGTGCTCTTTTTGTGCTAAATCGAGGTCGATTTGTGCTTGAAGTTGAGCCGCTTCATACTCTAGCCTTTTACGGGCCGCCGCCGACGAACTCGCGGTTTTATCACTTTTCACTGATTTTACTGGAAACTGTTCACTTTTCGTAGTCGGCTGCTCCGTTGCACGTTTACTACGTGTTTTAACACCCTTCGGGGGTGTGTGAAGCAGCGACATCCCTGCACACAGGTTTTTTAGTCCGACTAAAACACGTGGCCGAGATCCAAGATCCGGCAAGAAGGACCACTTAATGTTGCGCACACCACGCAAGTACGCGATTAGTCGGGTAAATGAAAAACAGTAACTTCAGTTTGACCAAAGTGTGAGACCTCGCAGCGGCGACATCTCATGTAAAAAAGATCGCGTTCGCGGATTAGGCGTTTGACATGCGCGACATGTGCGCTATACGAGTGCTGAAGACGAACTCGCGGTTTTATCACTTTTCACTGATTTTACTGGAAACTGTTCACTTTTCGTAGTCGGCTGCTCCGTTGCACGTTTACTACGTGTTTTAACACCCTTCGGGGGTGTGTGAAGCAGCGACATCCCTGCACACAGGTTTTTTAGTCCGACTAAAACACGTGGCCGAGATCCAAGATCCGGCTCGAAGGACCACTTAATGTTGCGCACAGCACGCAAGTACGCGATTAGTCGGGTAAATGAAAAACAGTTACTTCAATTTAACCAAAGTGTGAGACCTCGCAGCGGCGACATCTCATGTAAAAAAGATCGCGTTCGCGGATTGGGCGTTTGGCATGCGCGACATGCGCGCTATACGAGTGCTGAAGACGAACTGAACTCACGCGCGCGCGCAATGTGCGGGCGAAAATGTTTGCCAAGCAAACGTGAGCTTTACGATTTCGGTGGTAAGCGAGACTACTTTACCTCATCATTTTTTTTGTTGATGTACTTATTTAATTTGATAGAAAAATGCAAATATGCGTAAGGTCGTTGTGGCGAGGTCTCAATCACTGATTTATTTTATTGCAAATGTTTTCCGTACGTAACAATGATTATTTCTCTTTCCCGCGTGATTTCATCGATAATTTCGGAAGCCAAGTACATCTCGATCGGCCCGCTATTTTGTTGCGGTGCCGCGTTTGTTTCGTATGTCCGAAAATAGACCTATACTGTATTACTAAGTCGAAAGCGACGACATTTTGCTCCGATTGCTACAATTCAACTGACTCTCATGTAGTTCTGCTACTCGATTCGCGACATAATTTAGTGATCTTTCTTAGCGGAATTATAAAGGGGGTTTACATCATTAGTTTTGCGGTGTAGCTGTGCTGAGACCCTCATAGAAAATGTAGGAAAGTGATGAACGAGGGTTTTTGCAAAGCGTTGCGGCACGACTCGACCCAATCTGCGTTATCCTTTATACCTACACTATTCTGACTGTATCGCTGTCCAGTGGTGTCGCGCTGCGTCCTGGGTTCAAGTCCCAGGTCTGGTAGTCCTGTTTTTTTTCAATTAGAAACCGTTTTCTGGGCATCATAGGACTGCATGTTGACTGTATGACGAGAGTTTGGTGTTTTTGGTGAGGTAGTCTTAGGATATGTCTAGTACTAGTGATGTACCGATGGCAGCTTGTGGTTTCGGCCGAAACCATGTCAGGGAATTCAAGGATCAAATGCATAACTGACGTTCATCTGCGTTCGGATTTGTTTTTTTCGTTTCGGTTTCGGCCTAAACCGAAATTCAGTTTCGGACATGTTTGTATCAGATACTTTAAAAAAATTACAACAAGAAGAAAATAAATAAAAACACATGTCGATAAATAAATTTCATACACATTTAATACTGACAGAAATACAATAAAAATAAATTATAAACAAAACAATACATTCAACTATAATTGGGATCCAAATCGTACCCTTGATGATGAGATTTCATATGATTTTTTAAGCTACCATTTTGTGTAAACGTAGAATTGCAGATGTCACATTTGTACCTTCTTTCGTTGCTATGCGACCGGATATGTTCTTGTAAGGATTGTAATCGGGGATAGCTTTTATCACAGAATTCGCACCGGAAGTTCCTCTCACCAGTGTGTGTTGCCATATGTTCTTTTAACCTCGAAGGTAGGTAGAACCGTTGGTCACATAAATCACATTGATGTCGGTAAACTTTTAAGTGATTTCTGCGATTATGTTCCATTAGAGTTTTTCGTCTGTTGTAAACTTTATCGCATAACTTGCAAGCGAACGTTCGTTTATCCCCGTGTACTTCAATTAAATGACGATTTCTTAAAGCATAAGATAGAAAACTAGCTTCGCATTTATAACAGTTGACCGTCGGCTTCTTTTCGTGAACCGTAGCAACGTGCAAATATCTACTGTATTTAGATTTCAAGTTTTTCCCACAAATTTCGCAAGGGAAACTCTCTTCGACTTTAGTGTGAGATTTTATGTGAGTTCTTAATGAGTTGCGTTCCAGGAAGCAAGCGCCGCAAACATCGCATATGTAAGTACCAAAGTGATCGATCATATGCTTTTTAAGTACATCGAAATACGGGAACGCGCCATTACATTCTGTACAAATTAAATTATCCATACTCAATTTAAATTTCAAGAACTCGTTAGAGACGGGATACAGCATTTTTCCGTGGACGCTAGTGATGTGCTTTTTGAACATTTCCAAATCATCGATTTTTTCATTACACAATCTGCAATCAATTCTAGTGATGTCTATTTTCGGTATTTTCCGGTTTTCCATGGTACTTTGGAAGAGTTCTACGGGGTCGTGGGAGAGGGTGTGTTCTCTCAATTCGTTGGGGTTTGTGAACTGGTCTCGGCAGTAGAAACAGTAGTATATACTAATTCTATTTTGAAAGGGAGTTACATAGGAGTTCTTGACTATGGTTACGGCGTTCGTGTAAACCATAAAATCGTGGTCTACTTCGTGCTTTTTTATCTTGATCTTCTGTGTTTCTTTCTTAATTGGGACTTCAACTGCAACTGAAATAATAAAGATACCTTTATTTTCAATTATAAGTAAGTACTCATAGATTCCAAACATGTAAACAAATATGTGTTTTTGGAAAAACAACTTTGACTGTGATACCCAAGTAAAGTTCAGTTTGCGGTACAACTTCAAACATTTTTCTAGCTAGCGACTGCGAAACGCATCACGTCTGTGACGTTTCGCTAGCTAGTTTTGACTGAGGGCTGATTTTTCAAGCGTCAGATATATTTTATCTGAAGAATGGGGCCTGTATTTAAAGTAATAAAGCTGAAGAGATTGTTTTTAACCGACTTCAACAGAGGAGGAGGTTTTCAATTCGGATGTCTATATTTTTTTTTTATGTATGTTCGGGCATAACTCCCTCATATATAGACGGAATTACAAACATTTTATTTTGTTCGAAAGAGGTTTATTCCAAAATGGTCCCATTTAAATTTCGTAAAGATCTGATGAGTTTCGGAGACAGACAACGGAACTCTTCAATAAATGCCAGCAAATCAACCGCGATTGCCGCTATAGCATATGTATGCATTGTTTACGCAATCACACAACATAACATCACGCCTGTACCCTGTAAAGGGGTAGGCAGATGTGTTCAATAGCTTCCTGTCACTGATATTCACATAGCAAGTAGTGTTATATGAATTTGTTTGGGGTAGGTAGGTACAACTAAAAAGTGAAAAATAAAAACTTTTTTACAAAAAAAAAAGCAACCGACTTCCAAAAAAAAAAATCACTACAAAGTGAAAAATAACTGTAATTTCGAAAGTCGGTGTCAAAAAACGAAAATACAGAACCACCGACACCGACTTCCGAAATTAAAGTTTTTTCACTTTGTAGTGTTTTTTTTTGGAAGTCGGTTGTTTTTTTTTTGTCTGAACGCGCTATTCTCTGGAATTACCAGTCGGATTTTTAATAATTCTTTGTGCATTTGATAGTCCCATTTTAGAGGAAGCCTATAGGCTATATAAAATCATCTAGGCTTTAGGAGCCGAGTAAAAATAAAGTAAGAAAGAAAGCTAAGCGAAAACAAAGTAAATTTCACGCGCGAAGTAGCGCGTAGAAGCTAGTAATAAATAACATTGTAAAACCTACCAGGTTTCTCCAACATATCATCGAGTTTAGCGCGTAACTTCTTCATTTTAATGGTGATCTCTCTCTTTATGGTTCGTTCGCCTTTCTCCCGTTTGGCGCGCGTTCGTCCCGACACCGGGTCCTCGTCCGATGGTTTTACGTCTTTAATGTCGTCTAATTTTGTGTCTAAGGCGTCTGAAAAAAGTAAGAAAATACATGAAATTATTATTCAAATAATGTTCCTAACCAATCTAGATGCCAATCCCGAGCGGAATACGGGACGCATTTTGCTCGAGAGACTTCTTAATCATTAAAACAATCGACGCGGCATTCGCCTCATTGCTAGCTTAATAAATAAATAAATAACATTGAATTTAATTATATTTTTGATTTGTGGTGGCCGAAATAAAGTTTCACAATCGATTCCGACTTCGGATTTCGGCCGAAACCGATGCCGGTAAAAAACGGCTACCTGCTCGAATTTTCAGAATCATTGCCATTGAGCTAAATGAGGTTTCATATTAAATGTAATCATGAACCAGGTCATTATTTTAATGCGGATGAATTAGTAAAAAAAAATTTTATTTGGGCCGAAATAAGGTTTCACAATCGATACCGATACCAGCCGACTTCTAGTTTCGGCCGAAACCGTTTATAGAAAGCGGTCTTTATGCTTACCTGTCATATCATCATCTGCCAGGTAATCCCTGTCATCCATCGCATCAGAGTCATCTTCACAGAGCGGTTCCGCTTTTATTTCTACTTCCACTTTACCGGTGCCATCTGTAAATTAAATATTATTAGAATAACATCACGCCTGTATTGTCCAAAAGGGCCGTTCAAGTATTACGTAAGCAGATTTTTTTTGCAATTACATATTACCAAAATCGACTAAATTTTGTAGAAAATCCGAAAAGATAAAAAAATAAATACCGCTGACGTCATCACCATCCAGAACCCACACCTCCCATGTCATCAAAAATAAACAAAGCAAAGACCCCCCCGCCCCCCTGTAGTGCTTACGTAATACTTGAATGGCGCTAAAGGGCTAGGCAGATGTTACCAGTGACTTTATAAGTCCCATGTAACATAATCAGTCTATTATGTTCCTGCTCGCACAGGCCTCCTCTCTTCGAAAGGGATCGGGCTATAATCTACCACTCGGACTTCCAAATGGGCGAGCCTAACTGCCCAATAAAGACTCCCCACGTGTCCTGGGGATTGGACCCAGGTGTTCCACAATCAGCACACACGCTTGGAACCACTAGACCAACAAAGCCATCAAAGATTTATAAGTTTAGTAGCTTTTGCTCGTGACTTCGTCCGCGTGACGTTCTTGTTTCAACACACGAACTATAACCATAAATTCAACACATGTTCTCAGCGGGAACTTTATGGGCAATACAGATGGCTGGCTGGTGGGGCCTAAAGGTTCTGATATGGCGACTGGTACCGGGAGATGTTGTGTTGGAAGGCCTCCCACAAGGTGGACCGATGACCTGGTTAAGAATGCAGGATTCCGGATGCAAGAAGTACAGAAACAGTCAAAGGGGCAATGCTTTGGAGAGATGTCTGGCTGTGGACACTTTCAGCTTAAATGATAATATGAAGTCTGCAAATATACCTTCTTTAAGATGCAGCTTTGTACTAAGGAAGGCCTCTTGAGACTGCAGTACTTGTTGTCTGAATGCACACGCATCACGCAGACGTACCACACACGTTGCACATACACAGCAGTCCTTGGTATCTCCGTCTAAGTGCGATAACTAAAAAGGAACATAAGAAAGGTTTAGAGAGATTTCAAAATTGTCTATGGTGAATGAATATTACGGGGTTTAGGGGTTTCAATATAAAAAAATAGAATATTGTACACAAGGAAAATCCACATTACAAAAATCTTTGTATAAGGTACTAAAGCCAAGAAAATAAATATCAATAAAAGCACATTTTTTTTTGTTTTATGTTATAAACATTGAACATCATATTTTACTCATATCATGATAATATTTACATAATATAAGCTAACATTTAAAATAAAAAAAAATAGTGGCACTCTGGAAGTGCCGAAAAAAGTGAAAACAAAACACAGACAGAATACATTGCCATCACTCACTGACATATTGGATATACATTAAAACCGAGTACATCCTGACGACAGCCGAACACATCCAAAGCGGTTATTTTTTTATCGTCTTATAAACAAAACACGCGCGGTGTCGCTCACGGTAACAGTGGCGTGAGTTCAATGGTTTTCTCCCAAAGAAGTTTTCACTTCAATAATATGTACAGACGCCAGCACATCAACCTACCACAATCTGTCAGATTTTCCCAATCAACTTTGAACATTATGCTTTAGCGATAAAGTTGAAAATCTATTAAAGAAATCTGACAGATTGTGGTAGGTTGATGTGCTGGCGTCCGTACATTTATATGAAAATATAAGCAAAATAATCATAGAGCATCAAAAAATTTGTCCGCATCGCTGTCAACAGGAACAGTGCCCATAATTCTGGCAGCATTGCCACGTTGTATGACGATAATAATTCTTTGGCCAAGAAATAGGCCAGCCCTCTGGGCGCATGAAGAGTCGAACATTGAAGTTAAGTACTCTGCAGTATGTGTAAGTTATGTCATGGTCGAGGGTCTGGATAATATTTTAATGAGAGTTTTCTGTCAGTAGACATGCCCATAAAACATGCATACTGTATTTGCCTATTAAATGTTGTGAGGAGTATAATTTTCTTTAAATAAAATAAATAAGTATCTTCACCCTTTATAGGCACTCAAGTTCAGTAGGAGACTTGTTTGCCAGCGTATCCAGCAATTATTAAATTATGGAATACGAAAACTTCTTGATTAGATAAATTCAAAAAAGGCTAAGTATTTACTTTTATGTTTACACCTCTTTCAAGTTGTGTCACATGATTCGGATTTATATCGTTTGCGTTCAGACTTCTTAAGAAAAGCTAAGGCTAGCAGTGAACTACGTAAACTGACTGTACGATATTGATAATAAAATACTTACAAGAAGTCCAAAACAATCCATAAACATTTCAGAATAAACTTCTTTCTTTCCCAGCCATTCATACTCGGTTGTTAAAAGTCGACATTTCTTAATAGATCTGCAGCAGCGGCACAATGCAGGGTCTATGAGCGGACCTTTGCCCTTCGCAGGCGCCGCCGGAGTATCCATTTCACAACAATTATGTTATCTTTCCATTTAAAAATAATATTTTCTGCTTGCGTTTACAAAATCGTAAAATCGAAACAATTTCGTTTTGACGTTTGCGTTGCAGGCTGCAGTGTCCAAGATTGTAAAATTTCAGTTTTGGAGCATTTCAGATGCTTTACTTTCTCTTTCGTAGTCTAGTAAAAAAAAAGAAACAAAGTATATGCTTACGAAACATGTTCGTTTAGAAACAATACAATGATTTTACGCGATCCTAAAACAAAAATCCTACATCAAGCCAGTATACTGCCAGTGCCAAGCCAGTGTACTCAGCTCGAAGTCAGCTAAAACTGGAAGCGTATAGCTTCGTCTCATTTGAGCGAAATAAAAAAAAATATTTCTATCGTAAGATAAGGTATGTATGTACACCTACCACTGACCTCTATCATACAGGTCAGTGGTCATTCTGTAAATACATATTTGTTACGGTCGCGAATCATATTTTAATCAACGTACAACTTAACTAATAACTGTTTCATGAAATCCTCATTCTTTGGACTTACGTGGTCTTAGAGAGTTGTGTTGATGACTTTAATGATTATAATTCTGTAAACACATTTCTTACGGCCGCGATTCATATATTAATCAACGTACAACTTCATGCTGACCAGCAAATTGCAAAAAACGTAAGAAAATTTGAATTTCGCGGGCTACCTTAGCGCTTCCCCCTTAACATTCTTCGATAGGTACACGCTAGGCGACTAGCGAAGGCGTCAAGCGCGCAGTGCGGCCGGTTGCGAAAATTCTAGAGCTTTCGTTTTACTTCACTACTCTCTTGGCTCTTCTAGGCACAAAGCAAGCTACCTGTCAGTGCGTACGTAGCCTAGGGTATTTTTGTGTTACTGTATGCTCGTGACTACATAAATAAAACGCCTTAAACATAAAGAAATTCATAATTACATTTATTTAACCTTATATTATAATAGACAAGAGAGATCCTTTGAAAATAACGCTGTTTGCAGCTAGCCGCTTGGTCTCTTTATAATTATGTACAATATTAATAATATTATAATTAAGCTGCCGATTATATAAATCTTACTTACGTCAAATCAATAGTAAGTCCAATTAAATAAATGAGATAAAATCCTAATAATTGCTTAAAATAATAAACAAATTATTATTCTATTATCCATACTAATATTATAAATGCGAAAGTGTGTCAGACTGTCTGTCTGTTACCTCTTCACGCTTAAACCGCTCAACCGATTGAAATGAAATTTGGTATACCTAGAGATAGTTTGTGTCCCGGGAAAGTGTTAAAAAGTAATTGAATGTATGTTCATACATATTTATAATCTGCATATTCTCTATGCTTCCGTCTGTCACTGTCACTATAAAAAGTCTGTGTTCTCGTCCATCTAATTGCTCGTCCCCCGTTCAGCTTACAATTTCAATCGCATTTTATTTAAATAATCATTGTATTTTTTCACCCAATATTTATAAATAAATATATGGAAAGTGATCCAGCTGTTTTAATCAACAAGATTCGTCGATCCACGCTGACCTCCCAACAGAAAGGACATAGTAATCGGGATAAAAACTATTCTATGTATTTTTCTGATGTATAAGCTATATTACTGTAAAGTTTCATCAAAATCCGTTCAGTAGTTTTTGCGTGAAAGAGTATCAAACATCAATCCATCCATCCTCACAAACTTTCGCGTTTATAATATTATAATAGGATTATATAGTAGGTACATACATATTTAAATGCGATCTACACATGAACTTTACACCTGGCTTGTGCAAAAATAGTATCTTCCTCGATCTTCACCATTTCACCGATATCGATAAAATCGTAGATGTTATAAATAACATCACTTGACGACAAATTAAATACACCTTATAATAGGGACGATGACATTTTTTAATTTTAAACTAATAAAAAGTCACTTCTGTCGGTGAAAACTAGAACAATTACGTGTGTATTTTGTGGATCGTCTTATAAACAAAACACGCGCGGTACCAGCTACGGCCATCCGTCTCACGAATTTTCGATCAGGTCACGTATCCTGAGTTCCTGACGCGAGTTTAACATTTTTTACCCATTACAAAAAAAGTGTACAACGCCGCTAAAGAAGTTTTCACTTCAAAAATCATTTTACTATGCCTTTTTCGAAATTACGTTATTTGTTCGAACTTTTTCAATATTAGTCATCATCCCTATTAAATATATTTATTTAATTCAACGATAACCCTCTACCCCCTCCCTTTCATCCAAACCCACAGGGTGTTTAGTCTTCATATGATTCTTATAATTCGTCACTTGCGTATACGCAGAGGGACACAGCGTACATTTATACCTTTTCTCCGCACTATGAGACTGCAAATGCACCTTTAACGCTTTAGACCTAGGGTAGTTTTTCCCACAAAACTCACACCTGAAGTTCCGTTCTCCAGTGTGCGACGTCATATGGTCTCTTAAAGCGGAGGGTAGATAGAATTTCTTATCGCAAAGTGTGCATTCGTGTCGGAACAATTGTAAGTGTGTTCTTTGGTTGTGTTCTCGAAGAGTTTTTCGACTGTCGAAGACTTTGTCGCAACCGTCGCAAGGGAATTTTCGTTTTTCGCCGTGGACATTCATTTTGTGTCGGTACCTCATATGGTAGGAAATAAAAATCTCGTCGCATTTATTACAAGGGTAAGCGGGCTCATTTTTGTGTATCCGCGCAATATGAAAACTTCTACTGTTTTTCGAACGGAAAGTCTTGTCACATTCATCGCAGGGAAACATTTGTACATCTTTTTTAGTATTGTGTGAGTTTTTATGGAAAGTCAAATGTCGTTCTTCGAAATAATGAGCGCCGCACACGTCACAAATAAACGTACCAAAGTGTTCGGCCATATGTTTTTTTAGCGCGTGAAAAAATCCTACATTCTTCCCACATTCAACGCAAGTTAGCGTTCCAATTTTAAGCTTGAAAGGCATGAACTCATTCTGTACATCTTTGAATAGCTTTACTCCGTGTTCCGTAGTGATGTGCTGTTTAAATGTATCGACACTATCGATTTTTTCATTGCATAGCCTACAGTCAATTCTATCGATATCAACTTGAATTAATTTCTTGGTGTCTAGGACATCTTTATACTTCTTTGGGTCATGAGTCATTGTGTGTTCTCGTAACTGGATCGGGTCTAGGAACATTTCTCGGCAGTATATACAATGATAATCGCTAAAGACTGTGATGAACGGACAGACGTAAGAGTTTTCGACGATTTTCACTGCATTCCTGAGGACGTGAAGGTCTTTGTCGACTGTTACTGGTCGCCTGTAGAGTGGGGATTCGGCTCGACGGGGTTCTGAAAAGAAAAAGGTATGAATTTTACAGGGTGACTCAACTTGCGACCTGGACGCATCGACCTGGCAACCTTACGTATTACGCAAAATCCGTAATTTGTACGCTTATTTTAGAAAATTTGGTTACATAGAAAGGTGTGTTAAAGTATTAGGTACCCAATGCAATAGCAATTAAGGCCATTAAATTTGAGAGATTCGAGAAAATATTTAATGAGAAATTAAAAAAAATAGCATTATCCCGGGACAGTGAATAGCTGTCGACAGAATAGCGGTCGTCTATTAGATTTAAACTGTCATTTTGTGGTTTTGGACTTGTGACCAGCATTTAGAGGACTCCTACGATAACATTGATAGATGTTCGATACGGTACGAAAGCGTATCGATTGGATCACTATGCAAGTGGTAGCAGAGTTGTCCAGCTAACCTGTACTGCATAAATTTCAGTATCGCAACTCGTGGCTAATTACATGCATAATTAAAATATCTCACCATCAGTATGTTGCATCTGGTCAAGTTTTCTCTTCATGCTCTTGAGTTGGTACAACATGTTTGTCTGGGCCGGGTCGACGGTGGCGCCCTCGGGTCGCGGCGACAACTCCCCAACTGAGTTCTCTTGTATCTCTTCTACTTTTACTTGTATTGACACTGGAAATGAGAGGTTATTGTTTAATTGGACTGTTTAACTAATAGTATTCCTATCGAAGCCTCAACTTATTAGAGGAATAAAACCCCTCCTCTATTAGTGAACAGTTTCAATAATAATAAGACTCTTTCATTTCCAGTTATGGCATTGGATAATATCCCCTTTTTCTGGTTCCTTATGACTCTTTCAACCCAGAGTTATAGTAGATTTTAGAACTGTCTTTCCTATCTAACCACTCTGACGAAGTCCGATAGGAATAAACACTGACCTCATCTAGTTTATTTAAATAAAATATAATATGTCTTGTAAAGTGATGCAGACATCCTATATTTACGGAATAAACTATTTCATTTTATATCAATTCATGTTCAGTAGTAGTCACAGAACATATATGTATACCCTAAAGGGGTAGTAGTGCTTGCAACAACTAGACCAATGAGGCCATTTTTCTTAATCTATGGTACAGATAATATAATACTCGTCTATGGTAACAAGCAGAGATATATGTTTATAGACCTAGATAATGCAAGTGTCACGATATGTAAGAAAATCAAGCGTGCTATTTTTTGACTACCTACTATGACGGCACAAGCACTATTTAGTGATGGGAAAATCTAATCGATTTAAAGACACCGCCGCGTGCGGCACCCTTCTCGCCCCACCCCCGGGGCCTAGCGCCAGCGCGAGCGCTCACTCGGCCAGCAGTACACAGGACAGCGCCAAAGTGGCGGCTTACGATTTTGAACGTAAGCTGGTGCGATTTATGGCACGCGAAGTAGTTGCTCTTGCGTTATCTAGGTGTATCTATATCTGTGGTAACAAGTAAGTTATACATACATGTAGCTGTGCCAGTTTCTTTGCCCGACCCGGGCTCATTCTGTTCCGTCATGTCTTCAATGGGGTCAGTTACATGATCATCACCGTAGTCGTCAGAATCATTGGTTTCTTTGAATTGTACGCCATCAACTTCTTGTTTTACTACTACTTTCATTTGATAATTGTTTTCATTATCTGGAATGTAAAATAATAATAATAAATAAAAAGTTTCTTTATTAACTTTAGTTGTACAAAAACATTTTGAACACTATGCAGCATTACAACTAAGGGATAGAGTGATTTCGATGAACTCTGGCACCCAAAGTAAGATTTAACTTGGCCCCTGACTCATGATACTGGACACTCAGGAACAGTGGGGTTTTGGTCTATAGAAGTCCGAGATTACCCCCTATAGAAAAAGAAAAAGGAAGGTTTATTTGACTTGCCATCATGTATATGCATCATAGCACTGAGCAGTTTCTCTTCGCACACCAGCACTTGTTGTCGGAAAGCGCGCGCGTCTCTCAGACGTACCACACATGTCGCGCAGATCAGGCGCTCAGACTCCTCGCCTTCCAAGTTAGAGAGCTGGGAAGATAATAATTATATCTTGAATTAACTTTATATAAAAATAACTTGTCCTAGATAGGACAAGTTATTAGATAAGAGAGCCGGGTGATCTGTAATGATGGAGACCTCTGACACTTTTTCTCGATTCAGATCAACATCTTTTTAGTAAATAAATTGGACAATCTTATCCAATTTATTAACTAAAAAGATGTTGATTTAAATTACAATTATGAATACTATAATAGCACATTGGGCTATCGTGTCATCCATGTAACTGTATTATGGAGATCAGATAGACAGTCGCTCCTTGTAAAATACTGGTATTCAGCTGCATCCACTTAGTTAGACTAGAAGCCGACCCCAACATAGTTGAGAAATGGCATGCAGATGATGTTGAGATATAGCTTGGAAAAACTGGTAACATAAGTAATAGGTATATCGGCTGGTGTCCGCAACTCCACGTCAATGCGCGTATTTTGCGTATGGGTGAGAAATCGATTATTATTCGATACAACCCAACTCCTAAAGGAGGGCCAACAACGACCCTAAGAGGACCCACTGACCCGACTTGACGTTACTGACAATCTCACATAGGAACAGGTAACATAAAAGGTCAATTATTAATCAATCGCAAAGTTCGTCTGTTGATGTTCATAGCTGGACATGGGCTTCTTTGGGGTAGTCAGTTCATATCGCAGGGAGGAACAGTGATATTGATCCATTTGGGATTATTTTCTTAGTTTTAGTACTGGACTTAAATATAGTATAGATATAGATTTTGGCCAATTAAGCTGGTTTAATCATTAACGCCACGAATCGGCCAATTACTCAGCTTTTGATAGACAAAAGACTATCTCTTTCAACAAAGCGGTTCTAGTAATAGGTCAGCTCAGTTTAAGGACGTAAAATAAGTGTTAAACTAACCACTAGTCCAAAACAGTCGACAAACATATCGGCATAAACTTCGCGTTGACCCGTCCATTCGTATTCCACGTTCAATAATCGACACTTCTTGACTGCACCACAGCATCTGCACGTACCAGAGTCCACGATCGGACCCTTGCGGTTATTCGCGCTCATTTTAAAGGAATATTCACATATGAATTATACTAATTTCAAGCTTTTTTTCATTTCAAACGACACCCATTTCCATTGATTTGTTTGAGTTGACACTGACAGATTGACAGTATGTTGTTTGACAACAATTTTTTTTTTTTATTTGTCACAATCCTCACAGATTATGCCAGTTGCGTTTTGTGAACCAAATCATCGTAACGATCGGAATCCACAGTTTGAGGTATTTTTTGGCTTATTCCTTGTCATACACTTGTGCGGCAGTATCATCCAGAGTCAATTCAGATGGTAAAAATGTCTCTCCCTCTCCTGTCTTGCTTCCGAACGTTATCATTAATTGTTCAGCCTTATCGCATATTTGAAACTGCCGTTTAGTGTGGAATGACAAAGCGTCGTTGCGCGTGCAAAAGTCGCTATGTGTTAGTAGTTATTTTCGGTTCTTTACGCAGTTTTAATCGTTATTTCAATGCACAGATAGATACTGTATAAACAGCTATGTGATAAGTGCAATATACAGTATGTTAACTAACAGAGGGCGTTCCCGTTAACCCGCAATAGTATAGCATCCATACATGCAAAAAAAAATATTACCATTCGAAAATAAAATGTTTTTATTTTTTTTATATTAAAATATTCACTAAAAATCGTAAATTTATACTCTATTTATTTAATTAATTCTAATTTATTTAATTAAATAAATTCCGACATTGCTGTCCTTCAAGTACGCGTGTACAGAGTGTTTTTTTAACGTATCAATTTAGGTTTTTTAGTGAATATTTTAATATAAAAAAAAAACATTTTATTTTCGAATGGTAATATTTTTTTAGCATGTATGGATGCTATACTATTGCGGGTTAACGGGAACGCCCTCTGTTAGTTAACATACTGTATTTAAAGAGTTAAGGAATGTAGCTATGTGATATTCATACATCGAAAGTTCCACGTATAAACACGCTAAATGTTATAATTCACTAGCTGACCCGGCCACGCGTTGCTGTGGCTAACGTTTTTGTGCAATAAAATAATATTGCGATTATAAATGTAGATGTGAGCTATCCTATCTTTCAAGTTGGATCAAACTGCACACGGTGTACAAATTTGATTAAAATCGGTTAAGTAGTTTAGGAGTCCATCGCGGTCAAACATCGTGACACGTAATTTATATACTTATATTAAGATGTTTGTATAATATCGAAATATCAATTTCACACATGCGTGGCAAGTTCAAGGTTTAACAAAACGCGACTTATTGAACCATTAAATAAAATGTCAGTCACCTGACGTCATCTACACATGTGATTATAATCATTATATCTACCTACCTTATTGATACTTGATGTGGCTTTTTAGGGTTACGTACCAAAATGGTAAAACGGAACCCTTATGGTGAGACTCTGTCTGTCTGTCTGTCACAGTTGGATATTTCAAGAACTACAAATGCTATCAACTTGAAATTTGGAATAGTTTTAGATGACGTTTGCCCAACTATTTTGGAAATAAGAAAGAAATAAAAATATACCTGTAGGATTTCCGAGCTGACGACAACGAAAAATCAAGACAAAGAGGTATGTGAAATTGCGAGCGTACGGCCAGCGCCACGGACTATTGGTATGTTAATCTATGCCACGGACCAAGTCAAAGTGCTTCTCTACAACGCGCGCCGGCTGCTTTATAAAGGCACCGGTCGCCCCACTACCCCCACTTTGCTACAACAAGCGATACTACTTCCGGCGCTGACGTCACTCGCAAGCCCACACGGACTAAGTAGTCCCCTCTTTTGTTGAGTGACTTATTTACAATAAAATCTAAATCAGTGTTTACGATACAAATAATTTGATCAACCAAATTCACTACACAAATTAAATAAAAGAACGCAGAATAATAATATTCGCGCGTTCATATTATGACCGCGCCGTGGTATGTATATTTTTTGCAACAGGGACTTAACAAGCGGTCTGATAAATTCGAAGTGGGGCTACTAGGGCATGTGAGGTATCATATGAAAGAGCGCAGTTTGCACATTCTCAAAAAGTTTTTCTTTTTCTTAGGCCGCATAGTTTTCGACTTTTGTATAAAATGTAATAAAAAATACCGTTTCCCCTCCTTATCTCCGAAGTTTGCAAAGAGAAAAATCTGAATTAATTCTATGTGATAGAAGTTTGTGTAAAGATTATATTAAAAATAAAACGATGTCTCTAAATAGCACACTTTTTCAGAAATCATCAACAAAAGTTTCATTAGTTCCACTATCGGTCAAGAAATGGCGCTGATATAAAAAGTGCAATATTTTACGCCACCGCACAGTGTTAAAATTCTCTGACGAATATAGGCCTCGCCGATGAAAAATTAAAAACATGATTGTACGGAACGGAACCCTCGGTGCGCGAGTCTGACTCGCTCTTGACTGGTTTTTCATTGCTAAGCAATAAATAATTAATTGTATTATAGACGTGTTTCAACAATTATGTAAATTCGCAACAAAGTCAAAGTCAAATAATTTATTACAAATTTATTAAAGGCACTTTTGAACGTCAAAACTTACAATCAAATTGAATTGATTCTAGTCGCCCCTTCCAAAAGGTAGTGTTCGTATGGAGAAGAATGGGCAATAAACTCCACCGTTACTCTTTTAAAATGTTCTGCAAGGTATAGGTACATAATATAATTATGTGTGAAGACGATGCACCTAGAATAAAATTAGTCTACCGCAAAAAGTGAAAAGAATTAAAAATGAAGCAAAACAGGTAAACCAATTATATTATGTGATAATACATGGTGCTCACATATTATTTACAAATTATTTACAATACATATTGTAAAAGTAGTTGATTTTCCTAGAATTTTAACAAGTGTGTGAGTTACTGTAGTCATAGATTGTAAAAATCAATGTCATAAACATTTAAAAAATATACCTACATTAAATAAGGAACCAGCGGTGCTATCCTGTAAAAATCTCACCGTGAAAACTTAGGTGAAGTGAGCGTGGAGTGAGCTGTCAATAGTGTCAATCCTTAGCAAAAACAAACTCACTTCACCTAAGTTTTCACGGTGAGATTTTTACAGAATCGACCGGGCAGTTTGATTTTGTCTAGACTCTAGATTGTCCTATGGAGCACAATTATGTAAAGAATAGCGGTAACCCAGTGGTAACGACTGCTACTTACGAGTAGGTATAGGTCGTATTTCGAACCCAGTCAAGCGCTTTACGTTGTGTAAATTTTTTCATCAGCACTGCTCTCAAAACGATGAAGGAAAACATCGCGAGGAAACCGGCATGTCCTAGAAACCAAAAATTCGAAGACATGTGACATGACATCTGCCAACCCGCATTGGGCCCATTGCTCGGACCCAGGCCTCGTCATCTCTGTCAGAAGGTTTTTTTTCATTAAAGATTGGTAAACAAAGCGAAACCTTAAGGAAAGTAATTATTTAATTATTTTCCTGATATGCGTAACCTATAAAACAGGTATTTTAATCAGTAGAATTTGTTTATCAACATACCTAAAGTAAACCAGTTTTTGCAAAAAAAAAATTACTTAAGTAGAATGTGGCTTACTTAGAACGGCACGGAAGCGTATCGAGTGGTTGTGAATGCTGGTACAGAGGCCGTACCTACCTACGTCAGTGGTAACTTTGACCTTGAGTTGACCTAGCGTAGTACAGACGCCAGCACATCAAGCTACCCGAAACTGTCAAATTTTCCCAATCAACTTTGAATCTTATGCTTCAACGATAAAGTTGAAAATCTATTAAAGAAATTTGACAGATTGTAGTAACTTGATGTTTTGGCGTCTGTACGTTTCGTTCGAGTGAGGCCAGCCAGGCCAGCCTATAGAGGTGTGGCGGCATGTACATCGCCCGAACCGATTGAAGTACTTAATTGGGTTGTGGAGATCAGATAGGCAGTCGCTTCATGAAAAATACTGGCATTTTGCTGCATCCGGTTAGACTGGAAGTCGACCCCAATATAGTTGGGAAAAGGCTAGGCAGATGGAATCCGCGCGTCAGCAAGCGTCGCGTGGGACGCCCCGCAGCGACGACCTTAAGAAGCTGGCTAAGACAGACTGGATGCGGATGGCGGAAGACAGGGTGTTGTGACGCATCCTGGGAGAGGCCTATGTCTGCGATAGGCTGATTTAATTTGATGGAATCCTTGCCATCACGGGGTACGAGCATAGTTTATTAACTAATAAATGTAATCAACTAATTTTTTTTTAAATTACAATTTTTGAAAACATGTAGCAGGTTTACCTTTTGTGTTTTGCGGTTTACTACAAATTGGGTAATTCCAATTAGCTACGTCAAGTTTAAATGATGACCTAGCGCAGGACGATTAGACAAGCTTACGAATACCAAAAAAACGGTTCAAGTATAAAATTGGCGCTTTTTATATACGTTTTTTTTATCGCATGATAAATAATAATTTCGGAATCCATAATTAAACAAGAAAAGAATCAGTTTTGGTAATAACATTTGTGGAGATGCGCGTTCGTGAGTCGTGTAGATAGATTAATAATAGTGATACTTAATATTAATTTATTTAAAAATGAATAACAAATATTTTATCATTATTTTTAACGTGTTTGTGTTAAATTTGTATTCATCGAAGTGTGACTTTGATGTGGAGGAAGGTACATACGTAGAAAAACTAGTGTTTTGTTGGTCGTTCTTGGCTGAAAAAAATGTTTATTCTGGGTTAAAAAAAAAAAACAAAGGTAGTCTTGGGGACTGCCGAAAAAAGTGAAAACGTCCGTTCACAGTTATTTTACCTCTGATTTTGCGTCACTGTCAAAAGCACAGTGATCTTTATATCCGTGGCAATAAGGTTCCTATTGGATAACTGCCATTGCCAAGTCTGTCAGAATCACAATGATCTTTATTTTTGTTTCAATAAGGTTGGTATTCGGTTGCCGCTGTCAGAGGTAAAAAAACTTGACTGATTGTTTGAAACAAGCAAAACAGCGTCAACAGCGGGGTAATTGTGTTAGCTTTCATCACTATCAGTTAGCTTTCATTCTGACAATTTAACAACATTCATTGCATTATTAACGTTGCTAAGCAGACAAATTTTCGAACATATGAAGCAAAGTATTAGCGTTCTGCGTCCCTTAATTATCGCATGCGGGCCAGCTCGAACAGCCTTCTGAGCGTGTTCGTGGGTCGATGGGACTCGCCGATGTGGCGGCACTGGATGCGACTACACACTGTGGTTGGTCGCGTCCAGGGCCTGGCATGCGGTGCCACTTCGTGCTTTTTATTTCTTTCTGTAGTTTGGTTTTTGTATATGTATACTAACAATAGATTTATAAGGTTTTTGTGTTACTAACAGTATATGGACTACGTCTGAATTAAATGTCTTATTATTATTAGCAATATTCTTCAAAATTATTCAGATTCTGATTGTAGGGTAGGGTGCACCGTGCAGGTCATACTCATTGCTCCAGATACTGTTAATATTAATAGGTCGGTAACGCGAACCCATAAGATATTTCTCTACTAAAAATCGCTCAACGCGCCTAAAGAAGTGTTTCCTTCAAAAATATTTTTGTAATATGTATTATAATTATTGTATACGAGTAGGTACGGTTTTTCACAAACTGATAGATAAGAAATACATCCTGCAGAGGTATATTATTATGAAATCTTGCCTCGTATAGTCTAGTGGATGCAGTAAGTACTACTGATTATACTCGTGCTTCGTTCTCAAGATTAGTAACCTGAAATAATAAACTTATTACTTATTTACATATGTAGTATCACCCAGGATTCACCACATAGCACTGTATTTTGAGAGATAAGAGGGTATTGTTTTTTTTTTTTTTTTTTTGTGAGGTAGTCGTGCCCTAAAACTCCGCTTGTCATTCACGTTACAGTGCTTCACCACTGCACATTTCTTTCTCGTCAGTACGGACTAAAAGTGTTTTTCTAGTGTTTTTAACGAATCTATAATGCCGAAGAGGAAGCGTGATATTGACATCGACATCTTAACCAAGAAGTTGCGTAAACTGGAGAGGAAATTAAAACGCGCCAAGCGACAACGTTCTTCAGTATCGCCTTCATCCCGAGAGGATTCTTCATCCAAGCTATCTGCGCATAGCTATGAAGGTATGTTATTTGTTATTGCTACTAAACGAATGTCTGAGCCGTGCAATACATAAAAAATGGTTCGTTGAATTCGCTGGAATTTGACACATACCTACCTACTTTTCATTCGAACTCGAACAGTACAAAGGGCTGTTTATATCGTTTATCTATGGTGCGTTCAATTCAATGGAATTGCAACATCTACCATTCAGTTAAGGAAAGACGTTCAATTCACTGGAATTGCAACTTTTCTCTTTAACTTGCAGCAGCGGAAAACTCAATGGACATCTTCTCGGACTATGACTGCAATATAGCAAGACCTAGACTGGCATCAGTTATACGGGCCGTCTCGTCAGATGAGACAACGGAGCCGCGGGCGCTTTCCCCCGCGCCGACCCCTGCGCCTTGCCCCGCGCCGTCCCCTGCGCCGTCCCCCGCGCCGCAACCACGGGCGCTATCACCGCCGCCGGTGCCACAGCCAAGACCGCTGTTACATGCGCCGCCCCCGCAAGCCGCTGAGCCTTGCCGGGTCGCTGAGCCTTGCTCAATCGCGGGTACCGCCAACGATGTAATTATTACCCCCGATGATGACTTGATCGACATACTGGGCGATGACCCCACACAAACCACCGAGTATAGCAAAGATATTCACGGTGGCCTAGCTAACCGCCTAGAGCATTTAATTGTCAATGGACTGGACAACGAGGCACGGAAGGAATTAGGGAAAAAATACTTGACACCAGCCAACTGCCCTAGAATAATTCCACCGATACTCAACCCCGAAATAAAGGCAGCCTTGCCCGAAGCAAGCGTGAAACGCGACAAGGGAATAGAAAACAGGCAAAAACAGCTTAGTACTGCCTTGGCCTGTTTGAGTGACGTCATAACAACCAAAATGCAAGAAAAGGACAAAGACCCGGCCCTTCTGAAACAACTTATGGATGCGGCAAAGTTAATGTGTGACACGTTACACTCAGACTCAGTCAAAAGGCGTTACTTTGCCTTGTCGTCTTTAAAGAAAGACATTAATGACCATTTGATGCAGACAAAGATAGACAAGTATCTTTTCGGAGAGACCCTGGCTGAAACCTTGAAGACTGCTAAAGCTGTGACGAAATCAGGTGCCGATATAAAAGTCGCTTACGATAAAAATAGGAAGACCACTCAACCTCAGCCATCCACTTCGCGTGGTTTAAACTGGAAGGCTCCCCCTTCGACTCGCAGGCAGTCGGGGCCGCAGAGGAGCCGCCAACCCTTCCTGCCTGCTGGAGCGAGGGCGCCACCGCCGCCCGCGCCGCCATCGAGCCGGCCTCCGCCGCTGCCGCACGCCAGCTGGTCAAGGACATCGCGCTATCAGCCGCGGCCGACTCGCCGCCAGTAAATGAGGTACAATATGCTGGTCGTTTAGCGTCATTTGCAAGACAATGGTCTCAACTTACACGAGACAAAACTGTTCTTTCCTGGATAGAAGGCTATAGGATACAATTTTCTAAACAAGTCTCACAGGAAAATGTACCTTCTGTTCCTGTTTTGACACAAACTGAGATTAATGATTTTCACAAAATTATTGATAGTCTCATGAAAATTGGAGCTATATCCGAATGCGTTCCGTGCGCCAATCAATTTATATCTAGTATTTTTCTTGTGCCTAAACCGAATGGCAAGAAGAGGTTTATCCTTAATCTAAAAAATCTAAATAAATACATACAAACTGACCATTTCAAGTTGGAGGATTTACGCACAGCAGTAAAATTAATGACAAAAAATTGTTATATGGCAACCTGTGACCTCAAAGATGCATATTTTTTATTAAAAATCCATCCAGAATCCAAGAAATATCTCCGTTTTCAATTTGACAATAAGTTATTTGAATTTAATGTCTTGCCATTCGGTTTAAACACAGCTCCATACGTTTACACTAAATTGATGAAACCCGTCGTTGGATTGCTCAGATTGGCTGGCTTTATATCTACTATATATCTAGATGACCTATACTTAATTGGATATTCATACAACGATTGCTTAAAAAATATTAATATTTCGATTAAATTACTAACATCCTTAGGATTTATCATCAACTATGAAAAGAGTTGCTTACAACCTTCCATGAGATGCAAATTTTTGGGTTTTATTCTTGATTCCCAAAATTTCTTAATTATTTTACCCGATGATAAGAAACAACGCCTAATTAACGAGATTTACATGTTTATGAAATTGAAGCGTATTAAAATCAAAGATTTTGCAAAATTAGTCGGTTTGTTAATTTCTGTTTGTCCAGCCGTAGAATACGGCTGGCTTTATACTAAAGAATTAGAACGTTGTAAGTACCTCAGTTTACAAGGTCACGACGATTACAATCGTTATATGAGTATCCCCGATCACCTGCACGATGACCTGAGATGGTGGCTACAAGCTCTAGTAAAGCCCGAGAACCGTATCAAAGATGATACCTACTCGGTAGAAATATTCTCTGACGCCTCAACTACTGGGTGGGGTGCAGCGTGTGGCTCAGAGACGGCGTGTGGCCGGTGGTCATTGTTAGAGCAAAAACAACATATAAATTACCTGGAACTTTTAGCCGCCTTTTTTGCTCTTAAAGTATTTGCTAGGGATTTTCACGATTGTCAAATACTTCTACGCGTTGATAACTCAACCGCTATTAGTTACATAAATCGAATGGGTGGAATTCAGTATCCACACTTAACTAAGGTAGCAAAGGATATTTGGCAATGGTGCGAGTCCCGAAAAATTTTTGTGTATGCGTATTACATTAAATCTGCAGACAATACCATAGCAGATCAAGAATCAAGACGCAACCATTCAGATATAGAATGGTCCTTAACGGAAAATATGTTTTCCTTGATACTTGAAAAGTTTGGCACACCATGTATAGATTTATTCGCGAGTCGTTTTAACAGAAAATGTATCAAATACATTGCTTGGCATAGAGATCCAGACGCTTACGCAATAAACGCCTTCACAATTAGCTGGTCTAAGATGTATTTCTATGCATTTCCGCCTTTTCCGGTTATTCTAAAAACTTTAAAAAAAATCATGAATGATCAAGCAAAAGGCATCGTAATAGTACCTTTATGGCCTACGCAACCTTGGTTCCCCTTGTTTAAAAACTTATTAATATCGGAATTAATTACTTTTAAATCAGACAGTTACAACATAGTTTTTGATCATTCCAGCACCGGCAACATTCAAAACCATCTTACCCTGGCTGCAGGGATTTTATCAGGGGAGCCTTATCGCGAAGAAGCGTCCCAGAGTCGTCGGAACATATAATGCTTGCCTCTTTAGCCGACAGTTCTATCAAACAGTACGATGTTTGTTATAAAAAATGGTTCGATTTCTGTATTCAGAATTCCCTTGATTGTTATGCTACATCGGTTACCGATGTATTGAGATTTTTAACTACGTTTTTTGATGCTGGTAGTAAATATGGTAGTTTGAATAGTTTTAGAGCAGCCCTATCCTTGATATTGGGTCCTAGTGTCTCGAAAGATGAAAGAATAATAAGGTTTTTCAAAGGCGTGTTCCGTTTACGTCCACCTATGCCTAGATACAATGTAACGTGGGATACCTCATGCGTTCTAACTCACTTAGCTACTTGTTATCCTAATGAAACATTAGTGCTAGATCAATTGACAAAAAAATGTATAACCTTATTAGCTTTTGTTACGGCCCATAGGGTCCAGACCTTTTCGAAGATTAATATAAAAAACATTGAAATCAAACCTAACGAAATTATAATAAAAATACCTGACATAATAAAAACATCAAAAAAAGGAAACAATCAACCTCTCTTGGTATTGCCTTACTTTTTACAGAAAAATGAAATATGTCCTGCACAGACATTAGTTGATTACATTAATAAAACTTCATCGTTACGTAAAGATGATACTTTATTTATCGGATGCAAGAAGCCCCATAAAGCGGCGACCACACAGACGCTGTGTCGCTGGATAAAGAGTACGCTCCATGCGAGCGGGATTGACGTATCCATATTCTCGGCGCATAGCACGAGACACGCCTCTACATCTAAGGCCCACCAGCTAGGCGTAAATATTGACCTAATCAGAAAAACCGCTGGCTGGAGTAACAATTCAGATACATTTTTCAAATTTTATCAGAGAAATATAACTAAATATGACCCGTCAGTCTTAGCAAGAGCTATTATTAATAATACAGATGATTAAACTTTAATCAAACTATGTAATTGATTTAAAACATAACTATTATCAAATAGAATTAATTACATTTCCGTGGTAACAAGTGTCAATAACGTGTACTATTATATTAACCTATAATAACATTAATAATTGTTTGTAATGATATAATATTATTATAAATAAAACATGATTTTGTTGATGTGATTAAAATATAATATTAATTCTGATATTGGCGTTGATATTTTCAGAATTATACCTCTCAAAGTCTACATATGTAAATAAGTAATAAGTTTATTATTTCAGGTTACTAATCTTGAGAACGAAGCACGAGTATAATTGATGATTAAACGAACTTACTTGTACGTGAAGTTCGATCATAATTATACGAAGTGCTTCGTTCGAAGAGATTAGTAAGTCCCTCCCGCCCAACCCAAATCTTTCCAAAAATATCAACGATAAACATTGGTTACAGATACTCTAAACTAAATGACAAGCGGAGTTTTAGGGCACGACTACCTCACAAAAAAAAAAAAAAAAAAACAATACCCTCTTATCTCTCAAAATACAGTGCTATGTGGTGAATCCTGGGTGATACTACATATGTAAATAAGTAATAAGTTTATTATTTCAGGTTACTAATCTCTTCGAACGAAGCACTTCGTATAATTATGATCGAACTTCACGTACAAGTAAGTTCGTTTAATCATCAATTAGCTGGGGTTCAATCTAAGCAGGTTTTACGGGCGATTACCGAAGAAATAGTGTTTATCTCAGTAGCAGCACGAGTCTGGATTTGTCTGTTGATTCGTGCCCAGGTGATGGCAATATACTAACCCCATATTTTATGGGAATTAAATAATAACAGTGAGGAAACCGACATGTCCTAGAACCAAAAATTCGAAGACTTATGAAATCCACCAACACGCACTGGGCCCGCGTGGTGGATTATAATAATAATTATTTATTTATTTTAGACATAATTCTAGTCCATAGATTCAAACATACATTAAAATTACTTATAAAATATAATATTAAATTCAAAACAGTTAAAAACCCAGAATAAAATTGTGATCAATTAAAAATAATAATAATAATGATAAGTAATTACCTAAATTTGGCAAAAGAAAAAAAATATAAAAATGTCAGAATCGAATATAATAAATAAATAAAATGTCAAATACAGTTTTTACCAGCCCGCCCCGATATACGGGTGCGTGTAAGCCCTGCCAATGCCGCATGAAAGACCCGTCCAACCTGGTTGGCAATAACGGCAAGAAGACTGTTGCCGCATTATGTCCCAGTCCCTCTCACAGAGAGGAAACTGCGTCACAGCAATAGGCTGCTAAAACATAATTGGCGAAATATGAGTGATCTATCTCTGCTATTCGTTTCGCGAAATACAGGCGTGATATTACTTCTTAATTCTCCAAGTTGGCTGTCGCATTCACGCGTGGTCGGCCTTCCTTGTCCTTCTTTTCAACTAAGCACGATTTATGATGTTAGATACTTACTAAATTATGTGCAGTACGTTAAAAAAAAGTTGGTCCCGGCTGTCATTTATGGATCTTTGACAGTCGATACGGGTCGTCAGAAGCCCGAAAGTCTGACAATCAGTCTTACGAAGGGGTATCGTATAACTGGGTTGTGGAGGTCAGATAGGCAGTCACTCCATCTAAAACACTGGTATTCAGCTGCTAGACTGGAAGCTGACCCCAACATAGTTGGGAAAAAGTAAGCAAATGATGATGAGATCATAATGGACGGCATGATGAGAGCAGTGGTGGGCCAGTGGTATCGATCCTGGCGACTACTCGTAAAGGCTCGTACACACATCAGGCGCGACGCGACACGCGACACAAAGGCACCGCTCGTTGCGCGACCTGCGGTGCCTTTGTGTCGCGTGTCGCGTCGCGCCTGTGTGTACGAGTCTTAAGGCACTTTACTTTGTGTAAATAATTTCATCACCACTGCTCTCAAAACGGTGACGGAAAACATCGTGAGAAAACTGTCCTAGAACCAAAAAAGTTCGAAGCCATGTGACATCTACCAACCCGCATTGGGGCCGCGTGGTAGATGTGGTAGCCCACTCCTTCTTGAAGAGGCTTGTGTCCCAGCCCTGGGAATATTACAGACTGATTATGCTATCTATAGGCATTTCGTTACAGGATCACAGTGTTACGACGGGCGAGGCAAAAACGGAACCTGCGTCAACGCATGCCAGTGTCTATCAATGATCGGAGATGTCAAGAAAAGGGAGTATCCACAGGTATGTCAGTCTTCACTGTTATTACGTATTCTTCCATGAAGTGCAACACTACAAAGCTCTGTCGTCGTTAAATGATTAACCAGCCAGTTTGGTGGTGCTCTGAACTTATTGAAGTATCATTCCTCCTAAGAGGTTTTTTATCACAATGATATTAAGGTCAATATTGATTGAACTTAAGTTCCATTGAACTCTTCCAAATGGCCTTGCTAGGAAAAAAGGCTCCTTAGAAGGCCGTTATAATAAATCAATCATTTAACTTTAACACTAAAAGTTACTGAACAGCGAGTAAATTTATATGTTACGTAATAAAACAAAGTAATTACTTAAATATTTGTTAGTTTTATTTATCCAGTAAATAAACGAATAATAACTGTTTATTTGTTAGAGTGGCCTTCCATGGTACAACCCACCTTATTTTAACGTCGTCGATTCCCGATATCGAAGAAGCGAGTGACCGTACTGCCAAAATAGTAGTGCGAGCGATTCGCCGCCGCGTCTGTGATTTCCAGTTCGATGAGTGTTTGTGTAAATAGAAGGAATTTGTCATCACATGGCAATAACTACGAAATTTTAATAATTGGCCTTCGAAGGAGCATGGTCTTCCATGGTCCACCCACCTTATGTATAATATCAAATAATGATGACTGTCACTTACTGAAAACCTATTCGTAGAGGTTCTTTGAACACCAACAGTGTTTAAATGGATATTTAATAGGATGAACCGTCTGATCCTGGGTTTTTAATTATTTGGATTGGAAACGCCGGTCGTGGTCGGAGAGCGCGAAATTGCTCGGAGGCTGGTCGCCCCTTCACGTGACCGCTACTAGGTTGGCTCTTTCATATTTCATTTAAGTTAATGTACCTAATGTAACATTTACAGATCTGCTCATTCCAAGGGAACACGCCCATCGTGTGCTGTACCGACTGCGAAAAAATTAAACATATAAAGTGAGTAAGTATTTCACAATTTTACAATTTACAATAGGCAGTAGTAGACATAACTCATAAAGCAAATGGCTAGCCGTAGTACCGATGCTCGTTGGTGTAAAGTACCTACTTACTTATTAGTTTTTACGTGGAGACCACGAATCCGCAAACGTAAGCTTACCGGCGACGCTACGACGCCCTCAAGCTAAATTACGTTCATCTATTTACCTCACAAACGAGAGAATTCACAAGGATTTAAAGATAAAAACTATCAAAGAGGAAATCAAAGCTAACCATACTCCGCCAGATTAAAATTCATCCAAACCAATTGGCAAAGAAACGAACGACAAACACAGTTACCAGAACAAAAATGTAAAGAAGGGCACTTCAAGACTTACAAACAGCATGATTGAATGAGATGTAGATACTATGGATTGGATGGGGCAGTGGCTTCATTCCGTGCGAGATCAGGAACCATCATACCTATTACTGAATGTCTCAGGACAGATTGTATTAAAAAGAAGGAGTAAAAACTACTTACCTAATTAGTTTGTCTCTTTTCTTTTCAGTACAGCCATCGTCGACAAAACTGGAGGGATACATTTCAGGACGGGCAGAAAAGCTTATGACGGTACGTTTCTAATAGTTTGATATTACAATACTTCGCAGTGTTTCATCGTTCTAGTGGTGGCGCACTATCTTCACAAATTACTGGGTTTTCTGAGCCCGGGGTCACGGGTTCAATCCCCAGATTGGGCAAAATGTAATTGGGTTACCCTATGTCACCTGCCTAGCCTTTTCCCAACTATGTCGGGGTCGGCTTCCAGTCTAACCGGATGCAGCTGAATACCAGTATTTTACATGGAGCGACTGCCTATCTGACATCCACAACCCAGTTACTGGGTAATACGATACCACTTGGTAAGACTGGTTTTCAGACTTTCGGGCTTTGACTACCCGTAACGACTGTCAAAGATCCACGAATGACAACCGGGACCATCGGCTTAATGTGCTTTCCAAGGCACGGAGGGGTCTCGGTATGTAAAGATGGTCACCCATCCACAGACCAACCGCGGCAAGCGTAGCTTAACCTGATCGAGCGACCAGTGCGGCTGTTATTATTTAACCACGGGTCCCTGACCTGGGTTACCCTATGTATTATAGTCCGCGCGGAACTAGTTGACCGCGCCTTAGGTACGTGAGCGGTCGGACGGAGGGGCGGGGGCGCTTTGTCATTACCTACTCAGTACGTGCGTTGCGAACACTAGGCAACCCCGCCGCCCTCACCCCCGGCCCCACCCAAGACGCGGCCAACTAGTTCCGCGCGGACTATAGAAGTTTCTCACTAGCATCCTAAAGGTAGAATTGATTAGCAGAAGCAGATGCTTCCAAAGCTTGGTCTCTTTGTTTGCGTTTTTCTACTTTCCTGTCTTCTTTGGCTTTCTCGTCATGAAGACGCCTCTCCTTCCTTCAGCCCCGGATCTACGATTTTTTCGAACCGGGGCAAAACCTTGATAGTGGCGCCCCCTCCCTTCAGTGTTTGAGAAAAACTTGCAAATTGTTGATTTCCACTACGATAATATATGATTTCACTTATAAATTACTTATTTTATTAACGCTGATTAGGTAGGTACTCGCAAACGCAATCAACCACATAAACAAACAGTGTTGTCAGTGTCACTTGACGATCAACTGTTTGAATTTGTTCGGCTCGGCTCGTATGTGACGGGGATTCCCCTTGGCAGAAAGATCACGGACACTACGCACGCGTTCAAAAATTTACTTGCGTTCATAAATAACTTAGTATGTGTTCAAAAACTAACTGGGCGTATGGAAATAGAAAAAATTGTTTTTCAAACATATTATATGTATTATGATTCGATTACTTGATAAAAACCTATGAGATTGTAGGAAAAGAGGCTTCATTTGTTCGATATTTCGAATTCTTGTCTCAAGGATTTGGCGCCCCCATAAAACTGCCGCCCGGGGCAAGTGCCCCGGTTTGTCCCCCCTTAGATCCGGGGCTGCCTTCCTTAGCAACCATATTTCCTTCTTGCGTTTCTCCTGTCCAGCCTTCATGCTCTTGTAAAGGTTGCTGTGCTTCTTGCGAACAAGCTTCTCTCTCAGCCTGACTGCTTGTTTGTCTTCTATCTTTTGATAGGGATGCTCTTAATGGCATTAGGCTCGCCTCATGATGCTTAAAACCGGCAAAATGTGGATATTCTACGTCTACCTACCCCTCTGCTTCGCCTTCGCGGTAAACCAACAGGCGTGACGTTTTGTCATATTCTATGCCTTACCACTGCGTTCATACACATTTTAAAACTTTTCACCTCTGGATTTCCTTTCTTCAAAGACACGTCTTACCCACAGTATGTCTGGAGCACCTCGCCAACCTGCCTTACGAAGGGTGTCCGACCTCCGGGCTGGTGAAGCGCTGGCACCAGGAGGAGCAATGCTACAAGTACTCCCACGGGGGTTCTCGCGTGTCGTATGGGGTGTACGCTGCGCACATCGGGTATGACGCAAGGAGGGGGCAGTTCCCACATATGGTAAATCGACAACGATGATTAGTTGCCTTAATCTAATATCATAGCCTTTGTCTAATTTTATAGCCATTTTATAGCCTTTATCTAATTCTACGTTTCAAAAGGCATATTTCTACATCGGGTATCGCTCATTTTCTCGCTAGTTTTAATAAACTGGTTAATTAGATCATACCTATCAGCTATCTCATAAAGTCATAATAGCCTAACGAAACTTAAGGTTAACAACGCTATTTAAATCGCTTTCGAACAGTTTATAATATGATACTAGGTATGCTATATGGTTAAATTTTAATACGCTCCGAAATTGTCTGCACCTACCTAATTACTAGTTAATAACGGGATTCGGACTCGTTTGGAGTTTCGCATCTGATTTACGAATTATTGCTGTAAAATTCTAACTTCTTAAGTTTTTACGGTTCCGTACCAAAATGGTAAAATGGAACCCTTATGGTGCGACTCAGTCTGTCTGTCTGTCCGTCTGTCACAGCTGGATATCTCAAGAACTACTAGTGTTATCAACACGAACACTACCTTTTGGAAGGGGCGACTAGAATCAATTCAATTTTACTGTAAGTTTTGACGTTCAAAAGTGCCTTTAGTGTGCCTATTTGAAATAAATGATTTGACTTTGACTATGATAATAGATGGCGCCACGTGTCTTTCGAATGGTATCGACACTATGCGGTTGAAACCGCGGGTCGCTGCTAGTTAGATTTAGAGGTATAATTGCTCTGTTTTCATTTCAAAATCAGAATTTTTTTTTTTATTTTTTTTTTTTGACAACAATGTAGCTACAGTATTGAGATGGTACAGAATACAATGTTTCCGCTTCACGCTTCCGTTTCTCAAAATGTTTCTATAAATTTCCAGGCACTCTTAGGCTACGGAGGGGGCATGGACACGGCTCACTGGCTGTGTGGCGGCTCCCTCATCAGTGATAAGTTTATTCTGACAGCTGGACACTGCATCTCCAGTGCTCTGCTGTAAGTGTAGCGGTATCTACAACGCCACATGCAAACAACGCGTCATACTGACGTCACGCAAATCCTGCATCGCGCAAGCAGAGTTTACCGCGCAACTAGCATAGATACAACGGCCCGACATGGATCAACGGGCAGTTGCCCGCCAGACACAACACCCGTCTGGTCGGAGGATCCTCCCTTTTCTATAGAGTATGAGTGAACTTTACACCCTGTTCCTCATACTTCTATATAAGTATTACGCGTTTTGTTCAAATACTAGCTTATGCCCGCGACTTCGTCCGCGTAAAATCTTTTCCCAAACCACCTCGTCGCATCGCATCGCATGTCCTATTACTCGCTGTCGCTATCGCTAGCGTGATGTCAAATAGCCTTCGTCAAGAATTGGGCTATCAAAACCAAATATAAATTTCGTCGCTGCGCGTGCAAAAGCCGCTATGTGTTATCTAGTTATTTTCGGTTCCTTATGCAGTTTTAATCGTTATTTCAATACACACATACTGTATAAACAGCTATGTGATGAGTGCAATATTTAAAGAGTTAAGGAATGTAGCTATGTGATATTCATACATCGAAAGTTCCGTATAAACACGCTAAATGTTATTTCATATAGCTCAAATAAGTTCACTAATAACATAGCGACTTTTGCATGCGCAACGACGATTTTCAAATTCAACTAGTAGTTCCGCAGATTAGCGCGTTCAAACAAACTCTACTTAACTTTATTATTAGTTTAGAATAGTTTGTTACCATCTAGGTTCTACTATAGTCGGTAATGAGGTGAACTGGAAGCTGAACAATCTTCTTTCTATTAAAAATCCACGACACCTGTTTTTACATTAAAGTTCTATTTGTGATGAGACTGTCTCTGATTGATGATGATCCTATTTGTGATGGATGGCAACACTAGCCTGGCTGAATTTACTGGTTTTGCACTGTAAAATGTTAGTGATATATTATCTACCTACCTAGGCACTTTTTAACATGATACAGAGGCATACAAACAATAAAAAAATAAGTAGACTATTATTAGAACTTGATTTTTGTAAAATTTCTAAGTATAAATTTTAGGGAAATTTCTTCATATACACTGACTAAGTAATTATTATATTAAAACTTCTCCTTCTTATTCTTTCAGCTATTGAAAAAACTGACGACTAAAGGGAACTGACCAGTGATACGCGGATTTTTTTTTATTTTTTTTTATTTTATTTGAAATGGGTTTGCTCTTGACTCTAATCTAGGTCAGAGATGACACAGACAAAGTCTACGATTGAGTGAGCTTAAACTCTAACTCTGTCTGTCTGTATGTTACCTTTTCACGCCTAAACCATTGAACGGATTTGTATAAAATTTGACAGAGAGATAGATTGCATCCCGGGGAAGGACATAGGATAGTTTTTATCGACATAACTCGCGGGCGAAGCCGCGGGCGGAAGCTAGTGAGAAAGTAACGATACCACATTGCTATTAGTGTTGCCCAAAATCGGTCTTGGTCTTGCAGTCTTGGTCTTGTTCTTGCATTTTTGCAAGACCAAGACCAAGACCAAGACCGACTTATTTTAGCAAGACCAAGACCAAGACTGAACCCTGCAAGACTTGAGCAAGAACAAGACTAAGCCTGCAAGACTCTTGCGTCTCGCAGTTAAGTCAAACTGAGATTTGGGCGTTATAGTAGGTATTTGGTTTCAATCCCGATTATGCGAAAATGGATGTATTTTTTTTATGAAACAGTAAATTACATTGTTGAATTGCATTCAAAACTAAAATTATTGTTGATAATAAAAAAATATCGAAAAATTACGCGACTATCAATACACTTCTGCACGTTTTTTTAATCTTCTTTACTTAAGGCGAAAGCGGTATTAGGTAGCCCGCGAAATTCACTGACCAGCAAATTGCAAAAAACGTAAGAAAATTTTAATTTCGCGGGCTACCTTAGCACTTCCCCCTTAAATCGATGAAGTTTTAGAAAAATAATTATCCCCTCATCATTATGCGGGGATAATTATTTTTGATGAATTGAATGACCCATTTACTACTTTTATTTTAGATTCGTTATCTAAAATAAAAGTAGTAAATGGGTCATTCAATTATGTAGATGATTAAAATGCCTCATGTGACGCGTCTGTTAGATTCATTGGGATTCATGGCCGACTCGACACCGCGCGAGGATTCCCGCAATCTTCCGCATTTTTGTCAGGTTCAAGCATTTATGCACTTTATTGTAATAATTTTAAAGATTATTTTCAAGTGCTTTAATAATACGAGGAGACCGCTTGGCGCTGCGGTCCCTTTGTGGCGGCATTTGAAAGTGAATAGCGTAGGTACGAAGACAGTGTTGACCTCGCAAATGAACTTTAGCGATACAGCTGATCAGGTAGCCCTTTCGAGTTTTATTTACATTGCTGTTTTAAGTGAAACAAGTGAATTTACAATTTTTTAATTAAAAATCTCATTGGGTCAGATAGAAATAATGATTTTATACAGTTTAGAGTAAAAAAATTGCAGAAAAAAACGTAAAAATTAAGAAAAAGCCGACGAAAAATTTCAACACAGGGGCGTCCAGAATCATGTACAGACGCCAGCACATCAAGCTACCCGAAACTGTCAAATTTTCCCAATCAATTTTGAACCTTATGCTTTAGCGATAAAGTTGAAAATCTATTAAAGATTTTTGACAGATTGTAGTAGGTTGATGTGCTGGCGTCTGTACCAACTGAATCCATGGTAAGCGGTTGCGCGTCGATGTCCCTGCCACCCTGAGCAATAGGCTAATAGGTATTTGAATGTAGTCTAGTCTAAGTAGTAGAGTCTCGCAAGACTTGCGAGACTCTTGCTGCAAGACCAAGACCAAGACCAAGACTGCGAGCGCAATACCAAGACCAAGACCAAGACCAGGTGTATTGACGCAAGACCAATACCAAGACTGGCTAAGGTCTTGTCTTGGTCTTGCATTTGGGCAACACTAATTGCTATTGCGCCTGATATCTATCGATCGAGTCGATTGCCATCCCATCGGACTATGAGAATGAGGGAAGAGCGAGTGCATCTGCGTCTGCGCATACACTTGTGCACTCTAATAGCTCCTGTGTCAATGGTTAGTCTCCACTGAGATTGGCCGCCATAGCTGAAAAACCCAAGTTATACTTACCTAACACATCTTAATATATCAATCAACTTCCTTCCAGAGGTAAAGTCCGTTTCGTGGCCATGGGTATCTTAAAACGGACGGACCCGCCGGAGCGCTGGCATCGGTACCACGTGTCACGTATAGTGCCGCATCCGGAGTACCACGCGCCGTCGAAATACCACGACATCGCACTGCTTGAGACTAGCACTAGGTAAGGTGGTTTGGTGGTGGTTTGGTGGTTTTTGGTGGTTTGGTGTACATAATAAAGAGTATTCTATTCTATTCTATTCTATTCTATTCCTAACTTCTACTGAAAAACCAAAACAAGCAAATGCATAACTCTCATTTAAGATACGCACATGACATTGTGTGTGGTGTATCGTGTTACAGCCCGATTCAAACCGGGCCGGCTCGGAACATGAGGAAATACGCTGAGCAGTCCTCCTTCTGCGAAGCAGTCATGCTAGCGAAGGAAGCGGCGGGACGGCTGAGGGAGAGAACCTCCCGTCCCAGCCGCCGCGGGAGACGCTCCGGGCGTCGGGAGCCGCGCGACGACTCCCGGCCACCGTAGGCGCGGGCCTGCAGGCGGAGAGTAATGGGTAGCTCACCGTGCGATCAGGACCAGGCCCGTGCCGGACAAGCGTACGTGTTCAACGCGCGCCTCAAAGAGATGTCAGCATCAACCGAAGGGGCCCGTCAGGGCCGAAGCCTGCCGGGTCAGCGGGATTGTCCGAAAAGGTTACCGCTGGCCCGGAACATAAAGGGCTAAGGAAGGAACACGGGTGGGTTTTAGTCAGTAAGAGTCTGACACTCCCTTCCTCTCCACCCAGAGCGGGAGGGGTCATTTGATGATTTCCCATCCTGAAAAAAAAAAGACGCTGAGCAGTAACAAATTCACCTGTCAGCAGGCGTGAGGTAGGTACTACGCCGCGAGTACACTTCAGACTCTTCAGAGCCGCCATAAAGTTTGAATCGAGCTATACCCAATAACTGAATTGTGGAGGTTAGATAAGCAATCGCTCCGTATAAAATTCTGGTATTCAGCTGCACCAACCAGACTAGAAACCAACCCCATCATCGTTGGGAAATGACTAGACAGAGACGCTAGACAGAAGATGATTTATGTAGGTTGTTTAAATGTCGCAGCCAACTGGTTTAGTTAACTGCTTAGCCTTTTAACTAAACGCCCAAGTAACATTTTAAACTGTATAAAAGCTGTATTATGGACTATTTGTTTACTGCAGGCTGTTAAACGTGCTGTATAAAGACTGTATAGCAAGCTATACAGCCCTTGTAACTCTGAAATGGGCCCCAAAATTATACAGCTTTAAGTGTAGATTTAGCTGTATAACAGCTGCATAATAGCTGTACTATTTAGCCGGCTAAGATACTATTTAGATACTTTTATACAGCTTCCATTCTCTAATTTTCTTTTTTATTCTTTTATACAGACTCAGGCTTGTGAAAATCTTAATAAAAGAATAAATATATTATAATTGTGTTCGTGGTTGAATTCATTCTCCATTTTATTTACTATGTGCCATATCTGAAGATAAGTGAAAAAATATTTAATAACCAAGTGGTAAGTACTCTTTCCTGTTTATCGTTGTTGTTATGCTTGCGACTGATATTTTTATGTGAGTATGTATACTAGTTTTAAGCTCAAAACTCACGCCCCTTCGAAATAAGGAATATACATACATTTTTTCTGTAACAACAAATATGTGATCAAATCTGAAAACAGTTTTAAGAGTAACCCGGACTGTTCTATTGATAGTAAACGTAATTGTGTGTACTATACAGTTAAAATCTTTTGTAATTTTGTACTGAAATTTCAAAAACAAACAAAAAAATATCTCGTAAAATTGCAATGCAATTTATAAATTATTATAAAATGGCGTCCTTAGTTTATACAGCTCTTGCTCTTCTAGTACCCCTTAATACAGCTTTTTGCATAACAGAGTCGTTATTTAAGAACGTATCTCAGCCTAAAGAGTAACATTGTCTGTACATTAGTATTTAAGTACTGTAGAAGCTGCCTTAAATTCTTATTCATATTCATTAATACAGTTAATTAGGGTTCAGTTGAAAATATAGAAAACCTCATTATGATCCAAGGCCCGTAAGGCGGTGAGCAAGGAATCGGATAATAATTTACCAAATAGTAGTTACTGATAGCGAAAAGAAACAATGTATTGTTTTTATTTATAGAGATGTATTGTATCTAATTTAAATACTGAAGCAAACACTACAGAGTGCAACAGTTTAATGTATTTTTATTTTATATATATTTGTATCTTAACTCTTGTCACTTAACAAATTGGCAACTGATCAAAATTATGACTCCGTGTTGTTATTAGTTGTATCCAATAAATAGACTGATTTTAGGTTATATTAGTTTCAAAATAATCGATAAGCTGGATAATTGTGTATGCCAACACTATAATAATAACTTTAATCTTCTAAAACACGAAAACTGTAAAAAGGGAAAAATGTACGCCAATCGCATAAGGCTTTAAAAAGGAGTAAATCTAAACTCTTCTACGTGAGACAGAATTGAATTAAACTATTATAAAGGGAACTGCTTGCTAAGAGTATCCTAGATTTCCGTTGTACAGCTATTATCAAGCTTAACTTGAAGGCTGAACAATAGAGTAATTTTACACCAATATTCAGGCTATAACAATATTTAATGCTCTTGTGCAGAAGTAGGTTATATAAAAGTATAATTTGAGAGCAGTATACAGTTATTGTCTTATAAAGTTGCTGAACGCAGTTTTTTACGCCGCGGTCTGTATTTTAGCATTTTCCAATGCTATTTAAAAGCTAAAGGTAAAAATTTAGGCTCTATACAGCCGTTAATCAGCTATACTGTATTATACAGTTGTACAGTTATACTAAAGTACAGTCCTATACATATTTTTACACTCTTGTACATCATTTATTAAGCTTATAGCTGGTAATGCGCTGGTAAATATAATATTTTTCCGCTTAAATGTTACTTGGGCGGCGGCTGTTCAACTAACGGCCTGAATTATATTCAACATTATAGTTTAGGTTGGAACTGTAACCAATCACGCGAGAGTCAAATTGGTCGCAGTAACTAAGCCAGGGCACCCCGACCGGGTTAGGTTAGGTCGGGGGTTGAGGAAGGATCGTACGTTCCCGCGACTCCCGGCGTAGGTGATGGAACACCCGGAAATGAAACACTGTGGTGGTTTTTAGTCAGTAAGAGTCTGACAGACCCCTCCGCCCGCCCCAGGGCGGAGGACATCCATGAGGATTATCCAACCTGAAAAAAATATGGATAGAATTGTATCAACCGCGTGCGAGCCGAAACAGCGAAGCGAGGCGAGCACTACTTCCAAAGGCCAAGCGGTTAACTAAACGGCTACGTAATGAAACCAGTTGACTGCGACATATGTAGGTATACATACTTAAATTGTCAGAATAAATAATAAGGAATAAAAAATAATAGGAATGCTTCCTGCATTCCAGTAAGATGCTGGTAGGGATCTTGACCGTACTTCCAGGATTGTCCTGATAGCCGTGGAATACCTCTCCACTCCTCATAAGCACCTCAGGACATGTTGCCCCCTTGTAGCTACGTCACTATGTGCTAACGACCGTTTCCGGGGGCCCATTATTGAGTGTGCAAGTCACCCCCTGCTATTTTATCCGTGTATATATAAAACATTGATAAGGCAGGGGTCATATAGTTCTTGGTAACCAGTCCACTTTAGCCACCCAAACCCATAGTCCAACTTTTTATTTTTCCATATCCTGCAATAGTCCTCCACCAACCGGGGGTTATCCTTGGGTGCACTTGCATAGTGCATACAGGGATAATCGTCGGATGGTGCCGTATTTCATTAAAATTTCGTATGGGGCTCTGCGAGTTGGCTTCGGCCCCTCGTACGCCTTCCAAAGGACCGGAACCGCATGGTCTCGAGTTATGTAAAATAAAAAAATATAATAATAATACTTACTATTACTCTGCCTGTCATTCCAGGGTGACATTTAACCTGCACGTGTACCCAGCGTGCCTGAACATAGACGATCAGTTCCTCGGAGTGGTGACTGCCACGGGATGGGGGGCGTTGGGACATAATATGCAGTTAGCTGATACGCTTCAAGCTGTAAGTATCGGATTTCATAAAAGTATTGTAGCTACAACGCCACATGCGAACTATGCGTTATACTGACGTCACGCAAAATCCTGCATCTCGCAAGCAGAGTTTACCGCGCAACTAGTGTATTCTAAGCGTTGAGTTGTGCTTAGTTGTACGGGCCTTCCCCAGGCAGGGCCTCCCCCAGGCAACTGGGGGTCTCACCTGGCGGGGACAGACCGCCGAGGTGTCGTGAAGAAAGCGGCGCTGCGGGACAGCGTCGCGGCGCGCCTACAGATACACAACATGCAATCACTCACAGGGGTGCGCGTCATTTACGCGCTCCCACGCTTTTACTAGGCCACTGTCGCCAATATGATGAGGGGCCTGTTTTTATTGCTTTTCGCGGCCGTGGGGCCCAGCCCCGGTACCGCTCGCCACGCCCCTTACGGGGGCGTCACGATCTCACCGAACAGTTGTACAATCACGGCATATCTTTAGATTGCGGGATCGGCCAGTGTAACTCGGTCACTATAGTACAAAATTTTGCAGCCCGGAGTACCCATTGACTTGAAATTAATACCTTAACAAACTGGCTAAATGTGGGTGTACTGCCGGTCTGCTCCTCCAGGAGGTGATGTTACTCCCTCAAAAATATTGAAAGTCAGGCCTCACCTCGGCGTGCGAATTTTTTTAGTTCGAACTCCCACTCTTTCTGCTATGACAAGCATATTTGACTTTGCCTTATAGGGAAGGCGTAAAGAGTAGTCCAGTGTCTACCCGCATACATTTGACCCATCTAGTCTTGTTATGGTCGGCATTATATTCTAAAGGTTCTAAGTAAATTTTCAGGTAGCTCTCCAATCATTCTACGAGGAAGCATGCGCGGTACACTACCCGCCACACAGACACCTGCTGACCGGCTTCAACGGCACAATTCAGATGTGCTACGGAGATGAGATGGGCGGCAAGGATACTTGTGAGGTGGGTTGATTTGGGCCTTGCAGGTTCCTTAACCCTGGTGTGTAATTGAACATTAACCCTGTTTGTAGGTACCTTTACCTTATTTTACCACTAGCTTCCGCCCGTGACTTCGTCCGCGTGAAATTTCTTGTTACTCCGACCCACCCCGTCGCATCGCATGACCTGCCCGCGCTATTACTTCGTTTTTGCTTAGTGTTCTTTCTGACTTTTTTTCTTTTTGCTCGGCTCCTACAGGTCATAGCGTGATGTTAAATAGCCTATAGCCTTCCTTAAGAATTGGGCTATCAAAAGCAAAAGTAATTTTTCAAATCCGACTGGTAGTTCCAGAGATTAGCGCGTTCAACCAAACAAACTCTTCAGCTTTATAATATTAGTATAGATTGCAGGACAAAGGGCTCTTGTCATACTGTTTGCTCACTTCGTGTTTACGATTTCTAACCGTTTTATAAACTTACTAGCAGCGCTCCGCGGTTTCACCCGCGTAGGTAAGTTTTATCCCGTGGAAATATCGGGATAAAAAGCCCTATGTGTTAATCCAGGAAATGGTCTATCTATTTGCCAATTTTCATCTAAATCTGTTCAACGGTTTACGCGTGATTGAGTAACAAACATCCAAACATCTTCACAAACTTTCACATTAATAGGATATTCCAAAATGAGTTCTAAGTTTGTTTCAAGCCCAAGCCAGTTATTGTATTTTGAACTTTATTCCGACGAACATAAAGTTGGCAATACAAAAACTGATTTTAAAACCAAGTCTTGTCTAACTTGTCAATTTTGTATTAAGTATTACTTACTTCAGTTGGAATACAGTTCAAAATACAATAACTGCCGGTCGATTCTGTTAAAATCTCACCGTGAAAACTTAGGTGAAGTGAGTTTGTTTTGCTAGGAATTGACACTATTGACAGCTCACTCCACGCTCACTTCACCTAAGTTTTCACGGTGAGATTTTTGCAGTATTTAGCACCGCAGGCTCGTATGTTCAAGTTAAGCTTAAAGGTAGAAAATTACAAACCTGTTTATATGAAGTATTGGCCATCTTCTTAACACAAAAGGAGGATATTTTTAATGAATCTCCTATAGCTTCCAATAATTCTTGCTTCTCCCGCAGGGTGACAGCGGCGGTCCTCTCCAAGCGGAGCCGTACCTCTCCAAATGCCTGCACACTGTCATTGGGGTGACCTCCTATGGCCGCAACTGTGGCTATTCCGGCCAGCCTGGCATATACACGCGCGTGAAGTTTTACGTGCCTTGGATCGAGAGCGTAGTGTGGCCTTGAAGGAGACGCCAAGATTTTTGAGGAATATTTTGCTTTGAAGTGGTGAAGTTTGATATTGAAACCTGTAGACCATAGGTTCTCAACCTTACTTTGCCCACCTTTGAGATTATTTGTTTTCTAGAGCTCCCCAATTTTGTATACTTACCATCTGTCGCGAATCTGAAACAGCTATTGCAACGATTATATTTAAACGTGTAATATTATATAGTCGTAAGATAGGATATTTATATAATTTTCTCTGGGTCTTCTACTGCCCCCTTGAAAGTCTCAAGTGCCCATGAGACGGATACGGGCATTTATGCTGCATAAATTGACACTCGCAAGGGAATCAAAACTTCTCGTGGACCTAGAATCATGAAATTTGGTAAGAAGCAATATCATGTAGCACTAAGGAAAAAATCCGAAAACTGTAAATTTGTAGATAACCTAGAAATTTGTACGGAACCCTCTGTGCGCGAGTCCGACTCGCACTACACCGATTTTTTTTCAAGAAGTTTGCCAGCTATTGTAAGTCTGTACACAGAACTTTTGGCACGTGGCCAAAATCGGAACTAATAATCTTGATTGTTCAAAACAATTTCATAAGTCAAAAGATTACGAGCGCCAAGTTTTTTTATTGGAAATGTTGTCTTGACTGTAGTCTAAGTCAGAGGTGACAAGTTTCAAATTCCTTGAAACAGGGTACAGACGCCAGCACTGTATCAAGCTACCTGAAACTGTCAAATTCCAATCAACTTTGATTATTCGATACGTACTTGCATGACGCATTTTTGGTTATATTTTTAAGATGGACACTACGCAGACGGCCTAGTTGTGAACCTGTCATTATTGTGATGCTCGTATAACTTTAGTATGTACATAATTGAGTAAAAAATACAAATTACTCCAATGTTTTTATTTATTTTTATTTTGTGACGTCAGTGTTAATTCCTTTTACTACGAGTAGGTACTATCAAAAAAATATCAACCTTATTCATTGAAATCCAGAAATTGGCCTGAGACAAACAAAAATACTTTTTAATCACATCCATTCAAAAAGAGCTAGTGTATTCTTCGTAAACAGGGACTAAAATAGCTTTTTAATCCCTAGGGACTGAATTCGGAATGTGGATATTGTTAGTAAAAGTTCCAATCACCAAAGAGATCAATCACGAACATTGTATGAACAAGTAAAACCATTCTGCCTTCGTTCGTAATTGTTTACTCAAATTAGGATTTTATTTAGTTTTATAAAAAAATAGTATGTCTTCCTCAAGTAATTGTATGTAAATAAATAAACGTAAACTATTCTTATTCATAAGTTGCACTTACTTATTTTTTCATAGAGGGTGATAAAAAGTAGAATGTTCACCTCGAGAGCAACACTATTTTAAGCTCGAGTGACGTACTTTGAACCTCTCGCTGCGCTCAGGATTCAAAGAAACACTCTCGCCTTCAAAATAGTTGTTTGCTCCCTTGGCAAATAATCTACTATTCCAGACTGAGAGTGACTATTATGAAGGAATAATATGTATTCTTCAATTTTATAAATTGCACTGGGTGATGTAAAACTATAGGGGTGTTTGTTTCTGCATCACCCGCAGGTTGAGAATGCCTACAGTCTTTTCCCAGTTATTTTAGCTCTGAATTGTCACTGTCAAAGTCACAGACATCTTTAAACCACAATATTATTACAAAGGCGAAAGTTTGTGACCGTGTATGCTTGTTACTTCATCACGCACAAACGGCTGAACGGAATTGGATGAAATTTGGCACACTTTTAGTTTATAACCCGGATTAACACATAGGATACTTTTTATCCCGATATTACCACGGGACCGACACTAATGCGGTTGAAACACCGCGGGGCGCTAGTTCTGGTTATAATAATACCGAATATGGTTGCTATTGGGTTTTTGTCACTGACTAGTCTGTCAAAATCGAATTGATCTTTATTCACGTTACTCAAACTCAAAGCATTTATTTCAATTAAACCTTGTACAGGCACTTTTGAATTGTCAAAATTAAAATAGTCCGTCAGTTAGTCAGAAAGTTGAAGCTAGTTGCCCATTCCAAAACGTAGATCTCTGTGGAGAAGAACGGGCAAGAAACTACATGGACACTCTTTTAAATCAAGATATTACAAATCGTGGGTACATAATTATTGTTGCTTCTATATGCGAGAACAATGTAAAAAAAAAAACACAATTGAAGAAATATTTCAAAATATAAGATTAAAAATAAGCCTTGGCAGTTAAGAAATGACCAGTCTCAACCGACGGCGCCCGTTCACGAACATGACGCGTGGATCAGCACCATCTAGCTCAACCATTTTGTAGGTTACAATTAGGTAGTTGGGTTGCTGCTGTTAGAGACAAAATAACTATGACTGAAAGGACTGTACCCACAGCATTGGGTCCGCCTCTGTCTAAGCTTGAAGTATTAAATACTTACATTAAAAATTCTACATCATTGTATTTCTTTATTCGTCTACCCTCTTTTTGCTTGTCCTTTGGGAGTAATTTTAGACTGTTTCGCTACTATAATTTCCTCTCCGTCTTTTCTACCATCGATTTGAGTCTTTCTGATGCCTTCCCCCTCTTAGGTAATAGGGAGGGAATTTTTAGTATGACTTTCTTCAGTCTGACTAACTGTCAAAAATATCAAATTTTCAGAATTTTTGACAATGATTGTCGCTGAGATGAGATTGCGACTCAATTTCGAATGTTTGTTATGTACGAGAATTGGCCTTCAGGTATATTAGAAAAAATAATACATCTTCTGTCTCACTCTCACTTCACTATATCACCATAGGAAGAATGCCACTGTTTCATATGTTTATCATAATCATTTTTTGTTTGGAACCCTGCGCCGCAGTCCGTGCAATTATATTTAAAACCTGTTAAAGTTCCATGAGTCTTCATATGTTTATTAAGAGTCTTTTTATACATGTAAGCATTTTTACATATGGAACAAATGAACTTTTTTTCACCTGTATGTACGATTAAGTGCTGTTTTAATCTCGACTCTACAGCAAAGCACTTGGAGCACACTTCGCATTTGTGTTTCTCTGTGTGAAATCTTGTTAGATGTTCGGTTACCGCTCTTCGGGTCGAGAAAGTATTTTTACAGACGTGGCAAGAAAAAGTCTTTGCAATTCCATGGGCTTTCTTCAAATGCAGTAATTTGGCGTAGTGTTCTCTAAAGGTTTGGGGACATTTGGGGCATTTTTTTACATTAGCTCGTTTTCTTCCCTTATGCACTATATCTGTGTGGTATTTTAACTGACTTTTCTTCAAGAAACTTATGTCGCATAGTGTACAAGTGAAAGTGTTTGATAAATGAGTCTCTTTATGTTTCATGAGCAGATGCTGGTATAAAAATGCTTCTCCACAGTTTTCACACACTACTTTGCCGACGTGACTGTTCATATGACCGTTTAATAAGTTAAAATTATGAAAATTCTCGTTACAAATGTGACAAACAAACTTATTACCTAAAAGCTCCAACTTATATTCTGTCATGCCATTGCTAGATAAAAAGAAATGTTTATCATGCTTGTTCTTAAGATGTTCTCTAATCTTGTTGAGATTGGGATAATTTTCGTCACATAACCGACATTTTAGTTTCGAAATATCTACTTGTAGACATCTTTTGCCTTTGGTTACATACTTTTCGTAAATTACTTGTTTATTATCGATTTCGTGGGTTGCAGTATGTTCTAATAAGGCTGCCGGCTCTGAATGGTGCTCCGTGCAGAAGAAACATTTGAAGCTTGATCCCTTAAATATAAATGGTCTCACAGTCGTACATGCAAGAAACGTAGATGCATTTTTTCTTTCTGGAACCGTTAACTGCCATATACTTGTTTCGAGCACCACCGGGTTGTTGCCTGCGAAATGAAATGAGTAATTTTAGAGTTTGTAAAATCGAATATTTATAATTTTATGGAATCTATAGGTGCCTCTAATACCTACTTACTCATTTGAATACTTACTAATGACATAACGGATTCTTATAAACTTTATGGGACTGTATTTTTTTTGCGTGATTCAGCTTCTGTTCAATAAATGAAACAATAACGAAATACTTGTACTCATTTTATATTTAATAAAAAATATAACTAAGCTTAGTTCTACAAGAGATCCATTTCATCAGTCAAACTGCCGGTCGATTCTGTAAAAATCTCACCGTGAAAACTTAGGTGAAGTGAGTTTGTTTTTGCTAGGATATGACACTATTGACCGCTCACTTCACCTAAGTTTTCACGGTGAGATTTTTACAGAATAGCACAGCTGCTGTCAATTAGCATACTGGGCCTACATGGCCCAGTTGGGCGCCAATATAGATGTCAATACATTATTATGAAAATAAATAACGGTAGTGAACAGTGTCCTTTAAACGTTAATTAATTAATGACCAGAATAATCGAAAAGGGTCCTTGGGTGCCATTCCTTTATGTGTCTATTATAGTCGTTCCTATTGGGAAACCCGTTCCCACAAACTGAGCAATTGAATTTAATATATTGTTCTCCCTGAACATGCGTTCTCATATGCAGTTTTAAGCTCTTCTGATGTCTGTAAGCTTTCTGACAAAGAGAACAAATGAAATTCCTTTCTCCGGTGTGAGAAACCATATGTTTCTTTAAAGAAGTAATACAGCTAAAACTCTTTTTGCAAACTTCGCACTGCGTTTTCTCGGTATGCAACTTATTTGTGTGCATTGTTAGTGTTCTGCGGCTTGGGAACACTGAATGGCATACTTCACATTCAAACGTAAAGGTTATACCGTGTGCTTCTTTCAAATGCTTCAACTTCCGAAAGTGTTCAGTAAATCTTTCGGGACAATGTGGACATCTTAACATTCTCATCTTCGTCGTGCCATCGTGAGCCTTTTCTATATGATATTTTAAGTTAGAATTTGTTGTGTATACTTTGTTACATTTGTTGCAAGGATACCCTCCTGGTAGGTGTATTTCTTTGTGCTGTATCAACCGCTGATGAGTCATAAAGCCTGCCCCACAAGTTTCACAAACCGCGTTACTAAAATGTACATTCATATGCCTGTTTAGGAGTATAAAAGTCTGGAAGATCTTGTTGCACATGTGGCATGCGAATTGGCCATTTTTTGAAGACAGGTCGTAAGCTACCAATCCGTTTCCTGATTCAGTGAAAGACTTTTTATGGTCTACAGTCAAATGCTTTCGTGTTTCGTCGAGGTCCTTGTAACTTTGACCACAAATTCTGCATTTTAACTCTGAAATGTCTACTTTAACTGTCCGTTTCCCTTTCGGGAGGTACTCTTTGAGGATGGTAGTATTATCTGGGGTCTCATGTGTCAGTGTGTGTTGTAGGAGTGTTTTTATCTCTGAATACTGTTCTCTGCAAAAGAAGCATTTGAAATAGTATCTGCAGTAAACGAAAGGTGTTGCTGTGGTGTTCTCTAGAAGCATCGAAGCGTTCTGTCGTTCAGAAAGCGTCAGTTCCCAGATACTGGTCAGTGCTCCTTGTCGTCGCTTCGCTTCAGTTCCTGGGAAGATAAAATGTTCATGTTTATTTTTCTTTTTGTTCGTTCATTTGTTTGTTCACCAATAGAGCATGAGTTACACAAACGAGGTAATTGTGAAAATTAAAAAAATCCTTTAGTAACAAATTAATGTGGTAAGTAAAGTTTTATCATTTTTAAACTGAATAGGTATATCTGATGTTTTAAGGTAAGTCTTGCTGTCACTGAGATTTACAAAGTCGGAGCATGCAAGCTTAGATGTAACTTCAATAAAAAAAAAACCGGTCAAGAGCGAGTAGGACTCGCGCACCGAGGGTTCCGTACCATCATGTTTTTAATTTTTTATCGGCGAGGCCTATATTCGTCAGAGAATTTTAATACTGTGCACTGCGGTGTAGAATAATGCAGTTTTATGTCAGCGCCACCTCTTGACTGATAGTGGAAATAATGAAAATTTGTTGATGATTTCTGTAAAAGTGTACTATTTAGAGACTTCGTTTTATTTTTCCTGTAATCTTTACATAAACTTCTATCGCATAGAATAATTTCTGATTTTTCTCTTTGCAAACATCGGAGATAAGGGGGGAACGGTATTACTTTTTACATTTTTCATCAAAAGTTGAAAACTGTGCGGCCTAAAAAAAATTAAAAATGTTTGAGAATATGCAAGCTGCGCTCTTTCATATGATACCCCCCCCCCCCCCCACATGTCCTATTAGCCCCACTTTGAATTTTCCAGACACCCTTTCAGTCCCTGTTGCAAAAAAATATATATATATATTTATTTCTTTCTTATTTGCAAAATAGTTGGGGCAACCGTCATCTGATAGCATTAGTAGTTCTTGAGATATAAAGACAGACAGACAGACTGAGTCTCACCATAAGGGTTCCGTTTTACCATTTTGGTACGGAACCCCAATGAAAGTATTTAGTTATATTAAAATACAGTTTTATTGACATTCTCACACACATAACTTACTACCTACATGCTGAAGATTACATTTTGAATTCATTTGAGTATTATTAATTCTTATCACTAGTATGGCTGCTCACTAATGGGCTTTCTACACATAATAGTGTTCCAATTACTTGTTGTCAGTTTTTTAAGGGTATTAATTGATTTTGCTTTGTATTGATTGCCTCAAAATGGTAACTGTACCTCATCATGATTAATGAAGACGGCTAATCAATAAACTACCTAGTATTTAAAATTAAAATTTAGCAGCATTTTATATGTTACTAGCTTCTGCTCGCGACTTCGTCCACGTGAAATTTCTTGTTCCCCCGACCCACCCCGTCGCATAGCATTGCCTGCCCGCGCTATTACTTTATTTTAGCTTAGCGTTCTTTGTGACTTTTATGTTTTTGCTCGGCACTTAAGGGTCCTAGCGTGGATGTCACGTAGCCTATAGATTTCCTCAAGAGTTCGGCTATTAAATGCAAAGATAATTTTTCAGTTCCAGAGATTTAGCTCGTTCAAACAAACAAACTCTTCAGTTTTATTATTAGATAGTATATAGATATAATGTTTTTTTTTAACATGAATAAAATATAATGACTAGACATCTTAAAGTCAAACAGTAACGTATAATTTAAAAAAAAGGTTCGACTTGACAACTACCTACATTGTTTCGTCAGTTAAGAAGCTAAACATTTTTTGGTAGGTTATTGAAAAATACTTTCTTTTGACATCGTTTACAATATGGCGAAACTTAATTGCATCTATTGAAGTTAGTTGGTAAATAAGTTGCCAAATTGCCATTAAGTACGGACGCCAGCACATCAACCTACCTAGATTTTCAACTTTATCGCTAAAGCATAAGGTTCAAAGTTGATTTGGAAAATCTGACAGATTGTGGTAAGTTGATGTGCTGGCGTCTGTACTATCATTGCCTATTTCTTCACAGGTTTTTTAGTTTTAGTTTAGGCTTTTTAGTTCGTGGCAAAAGCTCATCTAAGTCCCGTATTTCATTTCAACCATGATTTGAGTACCTCCCTATATCTACAGATATCTAAGTATGAAATCAACATCTTTTATGAACCGGTATCTGATGGACAAATCCACACAAAAGTTAGTGAACAGGGGTACAATTCCAAAAGTGATCGTAACCGCAGAGCACAGCCGCAAACTCGCAATGACAGGCAGCAGCATTACAACTGGTGTCTGTCTGTCATAGTGATGCTTTACAACTGCGATTTTTGGTTGTATTTTAAATACAATATAAAAATACGGTATATAATTGAATATTTTGGCTCAGCTACAGATGTGGCGAGTATTCGCGTATAGGTACATTCTTGTACTTTATATTAATAGTGACTGTCTTGTCTGCGCTTTTCAATATTCTCTCACCTTCTTTTCAATTCATAAATTCACTTCCAAAATTCTTAACTATAGTCTTAAACTGCCACTGTGGATGCCACTGCTTCATATGCTTATTGTAATCATTTCTATTATGGAACCCGCTCCCGCATTCCGAACACGTGAACTTCCAGACAGGACCATGCACCCTCATATGCTGTCGTAAAGTTCTTTCATGCATGTACGCCTTCTGGCAAATCGCGCAGAAGAAGTTTCTCTCGCCCGTGTGTCCTCTCATATGCATCTTAAGCAAAGATTTCGTTCCGAAACACTTCCCACAGACTTTGCATTGAATTTTTTGCGTGTGCAACTTCGTTGTGTGTTCTGTCAAAGCTCTACGCGTTGGCAAGACTGCCTTACAAGCGCTGCATTCAAATGTGAACGAGATTCCGTGAACTTCTTTCAAATGAGTCATCTTTCTGTAATGTTCTGCAAATCTTTCTAAACAATGTGGACATTTTAATGGTTTTATCTTCTTCGCGTTCGTTACTTCGTGTTTCTTGAAAAAATGGTAGCGCAGTTTTAGTTTGGTAGGAAATACTTCCTGACACTTATCGCATTTGTGAACTCCTGTTTGATGTACTATTCGGTGGTTTATCAAACGTTGGTGCGACATGAATCCTAGGCCACAGGTCTCACAGACTACACTGGAATGCACGTTCATATGTCTGTTGAGAAGAAAGAAAGAGTTGAATGTTTTAGAACACTTATGGCAAGTTAGCTGACCGTTATTCGTATTTAAATCATACGCCATCAGTCCATTCCCTGCTGAATTGAACTCTTTCTTATGTGCTAGCGTTAAGTGCTTTCTAATATCATCAAGATCGGAATACTTTTGTTCGCAAAGCCTGCATTTGAGCCCTGATATATCTACTTTGATGACTCTCTTCCCTTTTCTTAGATACTGCTTTAGTAAACAGCATCTTTCCGGAGTTACGTGGAATGCGGTGTGTTGTAAGACGGAATGTATTTCTGGGAAGACTTCATTGCAGTAGAAGCATTTGAAATTCGCTTGTTGGTAAAAGAAAGGCTTGATTGTGGTATATTCTAAGAACGTAGCTGCGTTTTGTCTCTCTGATATGGTCATTTGCCAGATACTCGTCCTTGGTCCCGTACGTTGTCTTGCCGTCAGCCCTGAGGAAAATAAAATAATGGCCTTTTTAAAATGGCTTCTGCTAACTAGCTACAATATCAACATTATTTGAAATACGAACCTAATAAATAGCTTGATTTGCTAAAGACATTGTCGATTCTAAGGTTAGGAGGGTTTAGGAAACTCTGTCGTGATTAAGTAAACAATCAGTTCGTAGAAAAACAGAGTTTATTTTATTTTTCATATGTATAAACATAACGAGTATAATACTAATAATTATTACAATGGAATGTGGCATTGCAAAAAATCTGTTTGAAGTAAAACTTAACAGCAAAGTTCTCGCAAGGAGAATATTCACGGGAATTTACCATCACTATACGTATGGATAAGTTTAAGTGCGATTAAAGCTATCTAGCAGTGGTTTTCTATAGGCTGATGATGATGCAATGAAATGTGTTATTTTTTTTACATTTCGGTAGCTTCTATTTTCTTTGCTGTGCCCATGAATATTCCCAGGGGTACCCCAGTTATATTTGCTCTTATTTTTCGTTGATAACTATAGAAGATAAAAATCTTTCACAATACTTAATGCACGCTATTAACATGAGCGACAAGATTATTATGATCACCACAGTTAAGACCACAAATAGCACACAATCTAACCTCATGGGACCTGCAATGGTCTCGAAGGTTCTTCCTTCTCGCGTAAGCCTTCCCACAAACCTCACATTTGAAATTCTTCTCCCCCGTATGTATAACCATATGCCTCGAAAGGCAGTACTTGGAGAAAAATCTCGAATTACAGATTGGACACTCGTGATTCTTCTCTTGGAGATGAACAGACCTTATGTGGACGAGAAGATGGTATTTCAAGTCGTATTCCCGTCCACAAGTGTCACATCGATACAATCCAGTAGATTGGTTATGTGCTACACGCAAGTGTTTGGTCCTTTGATAATTTGAGTTGAATCTTTCGGGACATATTGGGCATCGTCGTGGGAATTGCTTCAGATGCACTCCCTTGTAGTGTAGTGACCTTTTTGTAGAGTTCGTGAATACTTTATCGCATTTGCTACAAGGGAAGCTGCCTGATTCGTGAATCTGTAAATGTCTTTTTAGTAACTGCAGTGATATGAATACAGAACCGCATATTTCGCAGCTGTAATTGTTGTAATGTATACTCATATGGATAATTAGGAGCCGTAGTTTAAGATACTTTTCCCCACACACTTGACATTCGAAACTCTCGCCTCCTAGCTTATAAGGTATAATATTATCTTGCAAATCTGGCTGTATTTTCTTGCCGTGCTCCTGTAAATGCCTTTTTAAGTTCTGCAGATCAGGTAGTGATTGCAAACAGATCTTGCACTGGAGATAAGTAACGTCTACTTTTAGATTTTTGTCTCTAACTCTGTTATTTAATGCTCGTTTCATTTCTTTGATTGTATGTTCGTTTATAGTATGGTCTTTCAATATATTAGCGTCTAGGAAAGGCTTGGAACAGATGACACATTTGTATTTATTACCCGCATGTATAAATGGATAGACGTAAGAGTTTTCAAAGATGATTAAGGCATTCTGTTTCCAAGTCTCGTAATCAACGTTTTCGCTTCGTTGTCTTGTTGGTGCACGGATAAATCCTTGTATAGTTTTCACATTAAATGTCACCGAATTTTCTTGCTCATTATGGTTTTTCCAATCAACGTTATTTATAGATACTGGTTCTTTCAACAAAGATATGTTTTCTAACTTGACGTTGCTCTTCTTAACCTCTTTCGTTTTGCCAATTTTCTTTTTTCGTTTATTCTTTAAGTTGTGATTGTCGGTAATATCTTGAGTTTCATATTCTAGAGTTTTTAAAGAAATCGGATATTTGAGGACTGTAAGTTTAGTTTCTGTTCCATCTTCGTCTTTCAGAGTGATCGTAGAATTTGATTTCTGGATGATACCTTAAAGAAAAAAATGAATAAAATTGTTGTCACTTTCACTTAAAGGGAGAGATTTCTTTACGACAATCTTTTTTGAATGTAGCTTAGGTAAAGCCTACGTTTTATTTAATTACGAAAGAAGATAGTTAACTAACTTACAGAAACCGATTAGATGATGCTTCGTTAGTATTATAAAGCACAGAAGGAAATAGAAAATCAAGAAAAGTAGATAGTATATTTTTGTGGTTATATAAATGAAGAAGAATTAATGTAAGGTTACTGCTCATGATTATCTGCCTAGCCTTTTCCAAACTTATATGTTGGGGTCGGCTTCCAGTCTAACCGAATGCAGCTGAGTACCAGTATTTTACATGGAGCGACTGCCTATCTGACCTGTACAACCCAGCTACTGGGTAATACAAAACCCCTTGGTAAGACTGGTTGTCAGACTTTCGGGCTTCTGAAGACCGGTAACGACAGTCAAAAATCCACCAATGACAGCCGGGACCAACGTCCTGGTATGTAAAGATGGTCACCCATCCACGGACAAACCGCGGCATGCATAGCTTAACCTGATCGATCGACCCGTGCGGCTGTTACTTAGCCACAAGCCTCTCCTGTAAATTTACTGCTAACAAATAATATAATGTTTAAAAGTCAGTTCCAACGCATGTTGTCGTTTGTTTTTCCCTCACAGTATTTTTAATGGGGTAAAAAAAACAACACCTAATAAAAATTAATGTATTCAATATACTAGGCAGTCCATTTCACATTTCTTGCTGAATCTAAATAATGTTTCTTCGTAAAAATAATTTACATAGTCATTTGTGCAAATTGGAAATAAATTCAACTATTTTTCGTGTTCTTATAACTCTCAACGTTTAGTCTTTATTTCTTGATGATCGTGGATTGGTTTAACAAAATGTGTAGGCACTGTAACATAGCTACCATTATGCGAAAACTTACGCTTAAAAATATCCTTAAAATTATATCTAGCACACTGTATGAGACTATGAACTTATATTCCAAAATTCACTGTAAAAATACTGCCAAAGCTAGCTCTTCAAGTAAATGTCGTCTATTCTTCAAAATTTCTCTCTTCATTTAAATTACAACTAACTGATATCATGCAAACGCAAATGGTCCTTCAAATTCTTTCTCCTCAAGAACGCCATCCCACAAACATCACATTTATGATTCTTCTCCCCTGTATGTATAACCCTGTGGCGCTTTAAAGACTCCTTGTTGCAAAACCTTTGGTGACACACATCACACTGCTGATTCCGCTCCTGGAGATGGACAGACCGTACGTGACAGACTAAATGATACTTCAGATTGAATCCTCGGCCGCACGTCTTGCATTTATGCACTCTAGTCTCCTGATTGTGAACATCTTGTAAGTGTATAGTTCTTTTATAGTTCGAATTGAACTTTTCTGGACACATTGGACATCTTCTAGGACACTGCTTCAAGTGCACGCCTCGTATATGCAAAGTCCGTTTATAAGGAGTGCTGAAAACTTTATTGCAGCGATCGCAAGGAAAGTTTCCAGAGTCATGGACTTCTAAATGTTTCTTCAATAGCCGCAAAGTCATGAAGACTGATCCGCATATCTCGCAGCTGTAATTATTGAAATGCTCACTCATATGTATAACTAAAATTCTGACTTTTATAAAACTTTGTTCGCATATAACGCATTTGTAAGCATCGTCTACGAGTTCAAGATTGAACGGGATCATATTGTCTTTGATTTCTAAATCCATTGGTTTTTCGTGTACTTCTTTGAGATGGCGCTTGAGTTCGACCAGATTGGGAGGTTTTTCTGAACATATCTTACAGGTTATATCACTTACATCTACCTTTAAGACATTCTCTCTTCGATTATTAACAAGTCTCTTAAGAGGTGCGAAGGCATGTGAGAAATGCATGTGCAGCTTCAATTCATTAAGGTCTAGAAATGGTTGCGAGCAGATGAAACATTTGAACTTGTTGCTGCCATAAACGAATGGGTAGACCGTTGAAAATTCAAACACAGCTAAAGCGTTCTGCCTGATATCGGGAGTTTTCTTCACCTTAGGTTTCACAGTTTGGACGGATAATATCGGCGTACTATCAACTAAAGGCGTCGGTTCAGTCCTTAAGTAAACAGGTGATGGACTGCGAGACGGAGAGAAATCTCTTGTTGCAGGTGAAGAGAAGGCTTTAAAACTCTTTTGTCGGAATCTACTGAAGTCTATTAATGTCCCAAGAGGTCTACACAAGCTTCTGTCGTAAGACACTTGGAATAACGGGATGATTCTTCGCTTCGTATCAGGTATTTCGGAGTCTGATCCTAGAAAAATAAAAATAATAGTTGTAGTAGTCTTCTTGCTGTCTTGTTGGTTATTTTATAGTGCTTAAGTGAAGGTTAGCGTACCATTTCCCACTATGTTATCGTTGAGTGTAAATTAAAGTTTGCGTTTAAAAAAATCACATTTTATTCAGTTCAAATCAATCGTTTTATCCCAAGCAGTTTTAACAACTAAGAATTGAATATTAATGGAATGTCGTTAACATCTGATAGTTAATTCAAAATTAGTTTATTATAGTGCTTCAGGGATAGGTATTTTGGCGTTCTTTCATAGGTGAAATTGTATGGTGAAATGTATTATAGTTCGCGCAGAAGTAGTTGGCCACGCCTTAGGTATGTGAGGACGGAGGGGCGGGGGCGTATTACTCACTACGTGCGTTGCGACCCGCCGCCTCACCCCTGTCCACCTCAGCGGCCAACTAGTTCCGCGCAGACTATAGTAAAACAAAATGGCGGCGTTTGTGCCGATTTTGCCCACGCTCAGACCCTCGTACAGCTATACAAATAGACGCTATGCTTAACACAATAATGTGTCCAATAAAGTAACAATAAAATATTTGCTTTGGACAAAAAACGATGATACAAAAGGACGTATCGACCAAATCAGTCTTCATACGGAAGCCATTAAAGAAAAAGAAAAGATAAATCACGGGGCAAACGCATCTTTATCAAGCTGTCCTGCATTAGGATGATGTATCTTCGTATGATGCTTCAAACTACAATTCTGGATGAAAGATCTTCCACAGATCGTACAAACAAAACGACGATCATTCTCATGTATTCTCATATGCTCTCGAAGAGTATATTTTCTTGCATAAGCCTTTTTGCAGATGCTGCATTGGTACTTCCTTTCCCCTCCGTGCTTCACCATGTGATCTTTTAACTCAGATTTGGAATAAAACTTCCATTCGCAAACACCACAGGAAAATCTTTTTAATTTTAGATGGACAGTCCTCACATGCACACCCAGTTTCCCACTGATAGTGAAAACTTTTGGACACATAGTGCACTTAAATTCTTTCAACTTTAAACCGTGGACGGCGGAAATGTGTTTATTTCTCTGAAAATAGTTTCTAAATGCTTCAGGACAATGTGGACACCTATGGCGTTTCACTTTCATATGTACGGTAGCGTAGTGTTCGTTTTTAGCGTTAGTAGACCTAAATACTTTGTCACAGCTATCACAAGGGAACGATCCCGTTTCGTGTGAGAACGCGTGAGTCCTCAAACGTTCAGGAGTTATAAAACCAGTGCCACATTGCTCGCAAATGAAATTTTGGAAATGTATGTTCATATGCTGGTTTAGAGACTTGAACTCTGTGTATTTTTCCATACAAAGCGCGCATGGGAATTCGTTTATTGTAACTTTGAACGGAAGGACACCATCCCCAGATTTCGGATCTAAATTCTTCTTATGCTTTTCTAGCAGATGCCATTTTAGCGAGGGAAAATCTGGGATCAGATCATCACATAGCTTGCAACCCACATCGGTTATATCAACTTTTACTAATTCGTACTTCTTCAGTTTCGACAAAGCGTATTTGACTTGCGATGTCGTCAGAAAACCATGTTCTATGTTATGGTTCCTTAATGTTGCAGGGTCAGAGAACTGTTGATGGCAATAGAAGCAAATATATAGATTTTTCATCCATTTGAAGGGGCATATTTTCGTTGATTCCAGCAGTATAATTGCGTGCCTTGTCCTAGCCTTAATGTCATCAGTAAAGTTTTTCTTTCGTTCTGCGATCCGTGCCTTGAATTCAGCTCTATTTTCTACATGGCAATCTTCGTCAGATAGTTCGTCACCTAAAAATGAGAAATGAGCTTTGTTATCTTCTTTGTAATGTTTTTCATGCTGTTTACTTCCAATTATGCTTCACCTATTATACCCAGGACATGCTTTAATATTATAAGTATAACACTTTCTGTGAAGTATGTTTATTAATTGCTTATTTATAGGTACGTTTAAACAAAGGTCCCGATATAAATTAAGCAGATCATATGTGAGGTTCGTAGCAGGTGGCGTTCTGTAGTTTCTACCCCTATGGGAAGATTGGTGAGTTTATGTATGTATAAACAATCTTTTTTTATTGTCCACGCAGTCGTACAGTAGCTTTAAGTAACTAAATGTCTAAACTAACAAAAAATCCGTTTTTGCACAAAGAATCCGGGGTCAGTGCGTAAAATATCGCTTTTGCTGATCTTCCTACAACCGTAGTAGTATTTTTGAAAATTAGATTGTCTAATGCACGTAGCTTTATTTAGTTTTACCTAGAAGCCTTTTTAATATTAATGAGCTATCCTCATAGACAGAAAACAGTATAATTGAACGCAAAAGTAAAAACAAAACGCGAGAAATATGATACATAATTTATTAATTCTAAAACACGTCTTTCAAATGAGCAGGATGATGAACCCTCATATGTTGCTTTAAGCTACAATTTTGAATGAAGGACTGCCCGCAAACTGGGCAAATAAACCGTCGATCATTATTGTGTATTCGCATATGCTCTCTCAAAGTCTTTAACCTCGCGTACGATTTCTTGCAAACATCACATTGATAGATCCTCTCCCCGCCATGCTTGATAGAATGCTCCTGCAACTCATAGTTCGTGAAAAACTTCATTCCGCAAATAGAACAAACGTGATTTCGTTCTTGCAAATGCTGGAATCGTATGTGAGATGTCCTACGGCTGCATAAGTCGAAAACTCTTGGACATGACGGGCAGGGAAAGACAGCAGTCTTCTCTCCGTGTATTGTATTTAAATGTTTCAACCTATGCTTGTAAGAGGCGAATTTCTCGTCGCATATAGGGCACTTGTATCTCTTATTAGACCTATGGATTTTAGCGTTGTGGGCGTATAACGAAGCGTAAGAAGGGAATGTTTCTGTACATCGTTTGCAAGGGAAGTCTCCTCTTTCATGAGTCCTAGCATGGTTCACCATTCGCTGAGAAGTCGCGAATCTCTTTCCACAAGTTTCACAAATAAAATGCTCGTAATGATCATTCATATGTTTGTGTAGACTCAGGAACATTTCGTATGTTTTCCCACAAATTTGACAGCTATGTTCCTCTTTGCTCAGTTTGTATGGAAGCACGCTGTCTCCATAAGTGCAGTCTATAATCTTGCCATGTTCGACAGTCAGGTGGATTTTGAGTTCAGCATAATCACCAATTTCGGTGCCGCACATTTTGCAAATTGTCGTAGCGAAGTCCATTTTTAGGGGTTCATACTTTCTCGGCTTTAGTAACGTTTTTACTTCCGAGTGTTGTAGTTGATTGTGTTCTCTTAACTTCTCTGGTTCTAGAAAAGTGTTTTTACAGAAGAAACACAGGTAAGTTCCTTTTCTATACTTGAAAGGGTACGCGGTGCACGATTCCATGATGACGGCAATATTATTTCTGAAGATAGCCCGTCTCTGGTAGCCCTCTCGTGCTGTAGAGATTATTGGGGCTCTGTTATTTTCAGTATCAGATTCCACTTCCAGCTTTATCACTGTTTCTTCAGATTTTCTTCCTAAAAATAGAAAAATTCCGATATAGGCTCTTCATGTTCATTCCATTTTGTTATCCTTTAAATATTTCGTACTACAGCTACTTAGGCATTTGTTGTTATACTGATGATATTCTCATATCATGTTTTACTATTTATATAAATTATATCGGTCATTGGGTTGAACATGCTTGGTAATAATATGGGTTTGTGACTAAATAATAACAGTGGCACGGGTCGGTCGACCGGTTAAGCTACGCTTGCTACGGTTGGTTCGTGGATGGGTGACCATCTTTACGTACCTTTTTTTTTTTTTGTTGTCGGGGGAAACCTTCAAAAGGCACCCGACCTCCGGGGAGAGAGGTCGGGGAGTGTGGGATTTTTACCTCACTAAAACCGCCCCGGTGATCACCTTCAGCACATAGGGGTGGTCCCGGTTCCTCTTAAAAGACCAATTCCGGAACCCCCCCGTGCAACGCCTGTAAGGCACATCCCTGGGGAGACTGTAAAGGGGCCTCCCCTGAGCCTCGCTATGCACGGCAGCACGTGATCACTGTGCCACCGTCTTCCCTGGGGTCACTTGGTGGGCGGACGGAGTCCCCACTCTGTCATCTCTCAGTCATCTTTACGTACCTAGACTCAGAAAGCACATTAAGATGTTGGTCCCAGCTGTCATTCGTGGATCTTTGACAGTCGTTGCCGTTCGACAGAAGTACGAAAATCCAGTAACCAGTCTTAGCAAGGGATAGATCAGATAGGCAGTCGCTCCATGTGAAATACTGGTATTCAGCTGTATCCGGCTTGAATAGAAGCCGACCCCAACATAGTTGGAAAAAGGCTAGTAGATGATGCTTATTAATAATATTATTTAACTTGAAATAGCGGCCCTATGAAGTCATGTGATTTTAAACTTAAGTCAAGTGTACACGATGTAGGTAGGCATTTACAGTTTGCAATGTGGTTACTCCAAGAAAAACAAATACCAATTAAATAATTAAATCTTTATTTATTCAAAACAGAATTTCATAAAACATTAATTATTTTGTAACAATATTATTTATTTTTATATATAATATTATGTACAAAATACAAACAATACCAGTACAACAATAAAAATACTCAGATATTTACAAAACATTAAATTGGAATTAAAAACTAAAATTTGCATCGCGGACAATCTTTACCCGTGTCAAATCTTAAAATTGGCATTTGCTAATACAGATTAGATCTTTATCGTTTTCAAAGGCGTGGAGGATGGTGCGTTCTCAAATGACTTTGCAAACTACATTTCTGAACATACGCAGCATTACAGAACTGACAAACAAATCTCTTATCATTATTGTGTATTCTCATATGCTCCCGTAAAGTTTTGGTCCTAGCATACGCTTTCTTGCACACCTCACATTGATATTTCCTCTCCCCTCCATGCTTAATCATATGACTCCGTAATTGAGCAGCAGTCACGAATTTGTACGAGCAGAAATTGCACGCGAATGACTTAATTCCCATATGAACTTGTTTTATATGTTTCGTCCTTTGATTACACATGGCGAAAACTGCTGGACACAAATTGCAGGGGTACTCGATTTTTTTGTCATGCGCCACTTTCAAATGCCTTCCTCTGTCAGCGTAGCTTTTGAAAGTATCTTTGCAGTAAGGACACCTGTATCTGAATTCTGGGCCGTGTTTTTGGGTTGTGTGATTATTTCTCAAGACGCGTGTGGCGAAAACTTGGTCGCATTTAGTGCATTTAAATTGGGCTGCCGGTGCCGAATCGTGGATAAGTAAATGCGATTTCAACCTGTGAACGGTTGAGAATGCTTTACCGCATTGAAAACAGATGCAATTTGGATAATGCTTATTCAAATGGGAGTTCAATTTGGAGAAAAGAACAAATGTTTCCTCACAATGAGTACACTTGTATTCTTTCCCTACCAGATAGTACGGCGTGACTCCTATACCATGTTTATTGATGATTGGTTTGTTATGATTTTGGAGTAAATGTTCGCAAAGATGATCTAAGCTCGTCATTCGCATGAGACATAATTCGCATCGTAGCTCTGTCACTTCCATTTTGACGTTCGAAAACGGTCGTGCCTTGCGGAGGGCTTCGATCTTGTTAGGATGTTGTACGCTATGTTCCTTGACACCACTGAAATCTCCGAAGGAGAGCGGGCAGTACGCGCAAGTGAAGGCCCCTCGTCTCCACCTAAACGGACAAGCGTTGGAACTTTCGAGAATAATAGCGGCATTATCTCTGTGATCGTTATACTTGCGTGTCGGCCTCCATTTTACTTTGAGTTCGACGGGCCCTAAAAACAAAAAGAAAAATCACTATGAAGCGCAGTATATTGTAACATTGGATGAGGAGTTTGCTGTCTGAGAAATGTAACTGAAGAGATGTATGAAAAGAAATGAGGTAGCCGGAAATCGGAGAAAGGGCCGTGTCTATCAGTTTAAGCTAATGGACTAAATGTAAACACGTTTATAGATACTTATTATTATCCAATAATTGTATATTATCTACGATAAAAGATAGTACCTTAAACTCGTGTGATATTATGTCGAAAAACTTGTCAGCGATCGAAAATTTTGAAGTATCAGACAATGAGATTTTCGTTATCTTTTTTATGTTAAATTGGGCAATAAAACATATCGTCGTATTACTTCTTTTTTAAATTAACTTAACTTATAATAGGAATGATTAAATTTTCTCGCTTTCGAGCACTTCGGACGAAAAAATAAAACTATACTCCACTTTCTGCCCCATGCGCCTTATATAAATGCCTCAGTCTTGAACGGTAGTGACTAAAATGTTGATCACAAACTGGACACCTATATCGATCTTTTCTTCCATGAGCTGTGACCAAATGCCTGTTCTTTGCTGCTCTATTAGAGAATATAGAATCGCATTTTTGGCAATTGAATTGTCCAAAGTCGTGGGTGACGAGATGACTACGAAGCTTGTTGCATCCCGAAAATCCTTTGCCGCATGTAGGACAGACATAGCTTTGGTAATGTTGGTTCATGTGCGTAAATAAAGTCCTGAACCCTTCGCATAGTAAACTGCAATGGACACATCTGTAATCTTTGCCAGTTAAAACGAACGGTATGACACCATCCGAAAAATCTGGGTCAATACTCTTTGAATGCTTCTCTGCTAAATGTGTCTTTAAATTATCTATATTTTGTACACTTTCACCACATAAACTACATGCTAATTCTGTGATATCGATTCGAAGAGGGAACGAGTTTCTCACAGCTGAGTTCTCGAATATTTCGAGCTTCCCATGAATAACGGAATGCTTTCGAATTTCCGATACGTTTAAACATATTTTTGGGCAATAAGCGCACATGAATTTGCCTCTATGCAATCTGAATACTACTGCATTCGAGTGTTTTAGTAAAATAGCTGCATTTGCTGCGTCTTCTTTAATTCGTCGTTTTCTCTTCCAAACTATTTTAGTGGACTTTTCTGCTGCCATTTCATTTTCTTCTATCGCCCCTAAAAATAGAAACATACTTTTGTAATTGTTGTGTTTGTAGTGAAAGATAACACAGAGTAGAATAAGTAAGTATATTTATTAGGATAGCACATAAAAAGTTATAACCCGAATATGACATGACAGACATATTATGCCGCGTAGATTGACGTACCCGTGATTCGGTGTTGCTAGGTGTAACATCCTCCTCTACGTTATTAGATTAAAGGTCCAACCGATTCGGCGGTTTCCTGGTCCTTGTACTGCGACGCGTCTCCATCAAGGTAAGTGCTGGCGCAGGTGTATGTACGGTTGGTGCTGTAGGTAGCCACTGTAGGTCTTCTGCCCGACTGGACGTCTTTGGACTGGTTTCCCTTTCAGGGTTTTCTGACGATGGTGTAAGATCTTCATTAAGTGTAGGGCTATCTTTTATAATTGAGTCCGTATCCTGAGCTAATGTCGGCTGCCGCAGGTAAGTATTAGAAATGTTGGTATAGTCATTATCCCTTGTACATTTTGTCCCGATTATCTGATCCACATGTCTTTGTTGTTTCTTCCCATCTGCCTCAATTTCGTAATGTAGCTTCCCTCTTCTGTCCAATATTTTTCCAAATTTCCACTTATTTCCATCATATCCTCTTATTTGTACTCTATCACCTCTCTTGAATTCTTTGTTTACCGTAAGGTCATCATTTTCATTATTTCTTCTTATCTCTGGTTCTCTTTTTACAAGGTCAATCCGTGTTCTATATATCCTTTTGTACATCATTTCAGCTGGGCTTATTCCTGTAGTGCTGTTAGGTGTTTTCCTGTACATCATTAAAAATCTCTGCAGTTTGTCTTGTAAGGATCCTTCTTCATTAGCCATTGACTTTAATTTATTTTTCAGTGTTTGCACATACCTCTCTGCTTGTCCGTTTGTTGACGGATGGTAAGGTGCTGTGAATTTAGCTTGTATTCCGTTTTCTTTTAAAAATGTTTGCATTTCTTCTGATCTGAACTGTCTTCCATTGTCTGAAACTTGAGTTATTGGTAGGCCAAATGTAGTATATATTTTTTTCAGGATATTAATTGTAGCTGTTGTAGTAATAGATGTTGTTGGTATAACTTCAAGCCACTTGGTATATGCATCTACCACAATAAGGAAGTATTGGTTCATGAACGGTCCAGCATAGTCAATGTGTATACGGCTCCATGGTTCTTTTGGGTATTCCCAAGCATGTATAGGAACTTTTGTAGGATTTTTCTGCATGAGACAGCACATTTTACATTGTTTGACCATGTTCTCTATGTCTGAGTCAATATTTTGCCACCATACATAGCTTCTAGCTAATGCCTTCATTTTCACAATACCTGTATGAGCTGTATGTAATTCTTCTAACACTTTGTGTTGGAGTTTCTTTGGTATGACTACTCTAATGCCATAGAAGATGCAGTTATTCTGTAGTGAAAATTCATGTATTCTCTTGCAATCTTCTCTGCCTGACTGTATATCTAAGTATAGTTTTTGTAGTTCTGGATCTGTAGCTGTAGCTTCTTTAATTTCTTGTTGTGTAACTGGCATTTCTGTGATTTGATTTAGGTAGAAAGCATCATCATCAGTAAGTTTTTCTTTGTTTAAATCAGTAGTCACCGCATTTCTAGAAAAATAGTCAGCATTAGCATGTTCTGTAGTTTTCCTGAGTTTAATTTCGTAGTTGAATCCAGCCAAGAAATTTGCATAATGTACTAGTCTAATGGCTGTAGTACCAGGTATTGCCTTCTCTGGGTGTAAGATTCTAGCCAGTGGTTGGTTGTCAATAATCAGGGTTATTTTTCTCCCATAGCAATATTGGAAGAACTTTTTAAGACCCCATATCAATGCCGCTGCTTCTTTATCAAGTTGGCTGTACCCTCTTTCTGCTTTTGTTAGTGATCTGGAAGCGAATGCTATAGGTCTTTCCGTTTTATCTGGCATGGTGTGTGACAATACCGCTCCAAATCCAGTAGGCGATGCGTCAGTAGCCAATGTTACCGGTAAGTTGTCATGGAATGGTGTCAATACCTTTTCTCCGCAGATTTCCTCTTTTAGATCTTGGAAAACCTTCTCACATTTTGAGGTCCATACAAACTTTGTTTCTTTTTGTAGTAATCTGTAAAGTGGTTTTAATTTTGATGCTAGGTTTGAGATAAATTGTTGATAGTAATTTATCATTCCCAGGAACGTGCGTAGTGAAGAAACATCTGTAGGTCTTGGGCTATTCTTTATATCGCTCACCTTTTCTTGTGTAGGATGTAAGCCTTGTTCATTGATTGTATGACCCAGGTATGTCACTGACCTTTGGAAAAATTGACATTTCTTTTTATTCAAGTGAAGTCCACACTTCCGTAATTTTTCAAAAACTTGTTTGATTCTCTGAAGCAATTGTATGTATGTTTGTCCCTGTAATGCGATATCATCAAAGAAACAAGCAGTACCTTCTATCCCTTGTAGTGTTTGATCCATGTATCTTTGCCATATATTTGGTGCAATTTTCACTCCAAACATGAGTCTTTTTACTTTGTAAGTACCCTTGCATGTACTAATAGCTTGCATCTCTGCTGTATCTTCATTTGTTTTCATGTGTAAGTATGCTTGGTTTATATCCAATGTACAAAAATATTTTCCTCCACTTAGCTTCGAAAATATTTCTTCAACTCTAGGTATCGGATAGTTATCATTTTCCAAATTTTTATTCAATGTCGCTCTGTAGTCTGCACACAGACGTACTTTCCCATTTTGTTTCATAACAGGCACTATAGGTGTACCCCACTGAGAGTAGGTGACTTTCTCTAATATGTCTTCATGCTCCAATCTGTCTAACTCTGCTTCAACTTGATTTTTGAGAGCAAATGGTACCGGTCTTGGCTTCAGAAATACAGGTACTGTTCCTTCTTTCAATTTAAATTCTGCTTGATAATCTTTTATTTCTCCTATTTCTTCAGAAAATAATTCTTTATATTCTTCTAGTAAATTCTGTAGTTTAATTTTAAATTCCTTTTCTGTAATATCTTTGTATTCCTTTTCAATTGCATTTATTTCAAAATCTAAATTCAGCTTCCTCAACCATTCTCTTCCCACTACTGGGTCTACCTTCTTTTCAATCACAAATATTCTTCCTTCTATTTCCTTAGTTTTGTATTTAATATTTAATTTGCAGGTACCCAATGGCTTTATTATTTCACCTGTGTATGTACGTAGCTTAACTCGTGTATCTTTCAATTTCAGGTTTTTGAAATTATTTTTGTAAAATTCTGAAGAGCATGTTGTAACTGCTGCACCGGTATCCAATTCTAAGGTATGTATTTTTCCATTTAGTTGTAATGTAATATTAAATTTTTCATTATTTGTAGTGTACTCTTTATGTATTTTATGTACTTCATATGTTTCATTTTCGCTTTCATCGCTGGACAGTTCACTTTCAATTTGTAACTGTTTCTGGTCTTTGAAACACACTGACTGAACATGTCCCCGTCGATTACACTTCTTACAATATAATTTATGTTTCACTTTACATTGTCGTGCTGTATGGTTCTCTCTGCCACAGCAAAAACAAATTATTTCCTTATCTTTTTTATCATTTTTGTATGTATTATTTGTAGTTTGTGTATTATTTGTATTTCCATTATTTGTGTACTTTTTCTTCTTAGTCACTGATAGCTTATTTATATTTGTATGTACTTCTTGACCCATTTCTTTAGTTTCATATTTTGAAGTTTCAATGGCCATGGCAATCTTTACCACATCCTCAAACTTTGTATTTGGTGATTCCTGTAATAATCTCTCTTTAATATCTATGTTACGAAGCCCCCGTATGAATTGAACTCGCAGGTGTGTGTCAAAGGTGGTTTGTTTACAATTGTTGCAAACAAAGTTGCACTTACCTCCAATTTCTTTCAGTCCAGCAACATAGTTAGCAATACTTTCATGCTCATGTTGCTGCCTAAGACAAAATTTGTGCTGCTGTGCAACTTCCCCTGGTTCTGGTGAAATATGATCTCCCAATATTTTTATGAGATTATCAAATGATTTTGATTCCGGAGTCTCTGGTGCCGTAATATTTTTCAATATTTGGTAGTATTTCGGTCCAATGCAGTTTAGAAATATTTGTACTTTGACACCTGTATCTGTCACACTTTTCAAGGTTATGTAATTTTGTAGTCGTTGTAAATACGTACTGAAAGCCTCGTTTATTTCATCGTATGGTTGTAATGTAATGCCACTTATTGTTTTTGATGGTTGTACTTGATTTTGTAGTGCGCTTTGTAGGTTTGCTTGCTGTATCTGCATGCCGCGCATGGTTTCCATCATTTGATTTAGAACTTGTGCCAATCCCTCCATTGTTTTTGAAGTATGTCGTTCGGTGGGTAAGGAATAGGGAATTTGTGAAGCGGGTTATCATCACAGGCTTAAGGAACCCTTGGAACAGGAGGAAAGAATGGTTAGGATGCACGTGGGAAAAGAAAATTGTACCATAGGGTCACGCCCATATTCTTCGTATTTCACGTAAACCGTATTTCCTTCAATAATCCACCATCCTCGTCGCCAATTCTGTTGTGTTTGTAGTGAAAGATAACACAGAGTAGAATAAGTAAGTATATTTATTAGGATAGCACATAAAAAGTTATAACCCGAATATGACATGACAGACATATTATGCCGCGTAGATTGACGTACCCGTGATTCGGTGTTGCTAGGTGTAACAGTAATCTCCGAAAATCAGTCGTACTTCATTCTATGTGTTTTTATATGTCGCAGCAGTTTCGACTTGCTAACAAATATCGAAGGGCAATTTGGGCAGAAGTGTCGTTTTTCTACATTTGCATGAGTTACGCGAATGTGTCCTGCTCTCTTGGAGCTCGTTTCAAAACTTTTGTCGCAAGCATTACAATAGTATTCTTTTCTCTGTTGGGCGTGTGTTTCTACTAAATGTTTTGCTCTCGTGTGGTAGCTTGTAAAGACTTCGGGGCATCTCGGGCAAGCGTAGCGGACGCCTTTTCTATGAATTCGCATTATATGACACATTCGTGATGCTCGCGTTTCTAGTACTTCACCACATTCCCCACAAGGAAAGCTGCCTTTTTCGTGTGACTGTATATGTTTTCTAAACCTAGATTTGGAAACAAAAGCTTTTCCACAAGAATCACAAATGTAATTTTGAAAGTGTGTATTCATATGCTCGTTAATTTTAGCGAAAGTCATGAATTGGGCAAAGCACAGCTGGCAGGTGAAGCCTTCTTCATCTAACTTGAAGGGAAGGACTCCATCATTGTATTCTACGTTCAAAGTCTTGCCGTGTATCAACAGATGGTCTTTCAAAGCGTCAATGCTATTTAGAAGCCTGCTACACAACCTACAGCTAAGCTCAGCTACATCTACTTTAACCATATTATTTTCTTTTAACTTAGAGAAGATTCTGTCGGTGGGTAACTCGTTAAGATGGTTAGCTTTGATATGTGAGCGAAGTAGAGGTACATCGACGAACTTAGCGTCGCAGTATGAGCAGTAAAAAGCGCCATGAAACCATCGAAAGGCCCAGGCTGTTGAACATTCTAGAAGTATCATAGCGTTACGACGCATCATGGTTTTGGATATTCTTTTCTCTGATTCTTCGGGGAGCTGGTTGTTGGCGCGTCTTCGCCTTCGCATCTGGCGATCGCTAACGTTTTTCTTCAACATCCTAATGCGTCTAACGCCTAGCTTTCCCTCCGCTTCTTTAGCGGAACCTAAAAGCAAGAAACACTACGTTATATTGTTAAATTGTCGAAGTACCAGTACCAGTTCCCCGGAACATGCATGGTGCTAAAGCTACAATGTTATCATAATCGTAGGAATCTAATTGGGTAGGTATCCTGCAAGAGTATGTATGTTTTTGGTCGTTGTAGCAGGAGCGTCTACTAAGTATTTAGTCTTCGGTCGATACCTAGGTAAGGCCAAGTATTAGGTTTTTCTAATAAATACTTAGAATAAATCTTTGTCGATTTTCGTTTTACCGTCCCAGTCCCACATGACCGAAGTCTAAAAGTTACCGCTAACGAAAACCGCAGAATGTCCGAACGTAAAAAGTTACCACGAACATCGGGACACGTGAGTGGTTACAGGTATGCATGGTTGCTAAGTGTAAATTGTGGTGTTTTACTTAAAAAAGGGTAGGTACCTATTACACATGAGTGCCTACTATATGGTACTTATGATTGGGTGCTTTTTTCCTTTCTTCGAAACAGAAAATAAATAAGAAGTTTCATGAAAAACTTCAGTTATTTCTGTAGGTAACGTATTTACGTAGCCTATACAAAATCAATAATCACGAAAAAACATATCTGAATTAATTTTAAAAGTTTATTCAAAAAAGTAATACTGGAAATAGTAACGTAAGTAGAACAAGACAGTCTAAACTAGATCTTAATATCAGTAGGAACTAAATCAGTCAAATCATGCGGGTTAATCGAAGGCAACCTTTGCGTTTTCTGCTTAAACACAGGCCCGCGCCATTTGCCATTCACGTCCTGGTGAGTTTTCAAATGCGTAGTCAACGCCCTGTTTCTCGGAAAAGACTTCCCGCACACAGAACAATGGAAATTCTTCTCCCCCGTATGACGGACCATGTGCCTTTTCAACTCATAATTCGTCCTAAATTGCCATTCGCAGTAACTGCAGCCGTAGTTCAATTGCGGAGGGAAATGGACAGTCCGTACATGTATGGCGCGTTTCCCGCTGGTTTTAAATGACATCTCACAGTGAGCACAGTTGTAGAACACCTCTCGCTCGCTGTGAGCATTCTTCATATGACCAATCCTTTCGTAATAATTGTCGAATCTGATATTGCAGTGGGGACATTCGTACCTCGGGGCTTTAGGGTGAACGGAGGCCTTATGGGAGTCCCTAGCTGCTCTCATTATAAAGATCCGGCCACATTTATTGCAAGGAAACGACCCAGAGACGTGCACCTCTAAGTGCTTTCTCAGTCGAGGTGCAGTCATGAATCCTTTCCCACAAGTCGCACATATATAATGTTGGTAGTGAATGTTCATATGCTCGTACAGTTTCAAAAAGTTGTTGAATTTTTCGGGGCATATGACGCAACGCCAGGACTGTTTGTCTAAACAAAATGGTAGTACACCATCAGGATGATACGGGTCGAATTCTAAGCCATGATCTATGACGTGTTCTCTTATTTGAGTGGCATTCGTCAATGGAAGAGCACACAAGGAACAAACAGCGTCAGTTAGATCAACGTTGATTAAAGGCATTTCTTTGAATTTGCTATAGATATCCTTGATGCTATGACTTTGGGAGCAGATTCTGACATGGTCCCTAAGCTCGGAGCAGTCTGTAAAGTTATCCTCGCAGTATGCACATTTGAATCTGTTTTTCTTCCATCTGAATGGTAGCAGTGACCAGCACTCAAGGATGGCTGAAGCGTTACTCTTGGTGATAATCCTGGCTTCGGCTCTAGCACTTCGGGTATATTTCGGCTTGGGTAACTTTTCTATTTCGTAATCGCCTTCGATTTGTTCGCTCGTTTGCCAGCGTTGTCCTAAAAATAGAAAATTCTCGTCAGATTTCTTCGTAACTTCGCCGTGTCCACTTTCCTCCATTCTTGGATTTCCGATTCTGTTCTATTACAGTTTGTCACAGGTTAATTATAACATTGTTTGGGGTTGATTAAAAAACATGCCTGATTTTTTCACCATTGCATTACAACAGCTTTTCATGTTTAGCTCGACCTCACACGAGCAAAATACAAATTTTCGTTCAAGAAGGAATGTCTTTATAATTGTAATAAAAAGCAATGTAAACTATAATCTCTTTATTAGACTTATTGCTTACGCCTTAAACTTTAGGTACTTCATAGTTTTATAATAATTAAACTAAAAATAAATTACATACGTAATCACTACGTAATATCTAGGATAAATTTGAGAATTACGCTGAAAATAGTTATTTCATTTCTATTGAGAACTCGCGATACTATCGCCGTAAAATATTATTGAAGAAAAATGGATGCTTTTTGTAGAGATAAATTATTGTAGATTAACCTTTTGACCGCCACAGTCATGTATAGATGACAAACCAAAATGTCCCCAGCAGGCCACGGTTCGACTACACGACAGACTGACGCAGAGGGCACGTTTTTAGGGTTCCGTACCAAAATGGTAAAACGGAACCCTTACGGTGAGACTCAGTCTGTCTGTCTGTCACAGCTGGATATCTCAAGAACTACTACTACTGCTATCAACTTGAAATTTGGAATAGTTTTAGATGACGTTTGCCCAACTATTTCGCAAATAAGAAAGAAATAAAAATATATGTATATTTTTTGCAACAAGGTTGAAGGGGGGTCTGAAAAATTCGAAGTGGGGCTACTAGGGCATGTGGGGTATCATATGAAAGAGCGCAGTTTGCAAATTCTCAAACCCTTTTTTCTTTTTTTAGGCCGCATAGTTTTGGACTTTTGATGAAAAATGTAAAAATACCGTTGCCCCTCTTATCTCCGAAGTTTACATAGAGAACAATCTGAAATTATTCTATGTGATAGAAGTTTATGTAAAGATTACAGGAAAAATAAAACGAAGTCTCTAAATAGCACACTTTTTCAGAAATCATCAACAAAAGTTACACTAGTTCCACTATCGGTTAAGAGATGGCGCTGACATAAAACTGCAATATTCTACACCGCAGTGCACAGTGTTCAAATTCTCTGACAAATATAGGCCTGACGGATGAAAAATTAACCCCCCCCTTGACCTTGGCTCTTGACCGGTTTTTGATTTTTTGACGTGTGGCGGTCAAAAGATTAATAAAGTAATTGGAAGACATTTTTAAGGAGTATACTGTAAAAGAGTATATTCAGAATCAGAATATATTCAACTTGGAAGACGTGTAGACAGAAACTAGTTACAATGCGTGCCACGAAAGATGAGACTTGACACACCACGTGGTTTGACTTGCGCAGAACACGATTTTAGGTATCTTTAGCGGTATGAGGTCTGAGTGCGGGACGGGACCGGACGTCATAGGGGCAGCGAAAAGAGCGGGGGAGGCGGGGTCAAGTCTCATCTTTCGTGGCACGCGTTGTAAAGCTTTATCTGACTCACAGCTTAAAACTTTGGTTTCATAAGAAAGCGGTGAACGTCACACAATAACGGCTGTCCAAGTAACGCTCTGTGTTTTGACAACTTAATGTCTAATACTGGTGAAAATGACAGATTTCCATGACATCTGTTATTATATGACGGAACCGCTTTTTAGGAAATCAAAGCTTTACGGTCCGATCACAGTTATTTTACCTCTGATTTGGCATCACTGTCCAAATCACAGTGATCTTTGTTCTCATTCTAATAAGGTTTCTATTGGGTTGCAGCCATTGACACGTCAGTAAAAATCTTTATTCTCGTCACAATAAGGTTGCAGCTGTCAGAGGTAAAATAACTGTGAACAGTCTGTAGTAACATTTTGATTTGCAGATTGTGTTATTTCATGGTTATGAAAGTGGACAAGGATGGCAGTGTTCATAAACTGTTTATAAATACCAAGTTTTTATGACTAAGAACAATAAACAAAATGTGCCATTTTCAGCGTATTTCTGCATAGCTCTTAATTTTTGAGCTTTAACATTATTGCATTAGAGAGCATCTTCACGTATCATGTTCGTTGCGTTTATTTCTTCACACTTTGAATACAACCCTTTTTATGAGATCCTAAAGTTTACTTAGATTACCGATAGATGGCGTGTTAAGCTACCGAAACTACCCTCAAAACTGGACAATAAAATTTTACACTAACGCCATCTGCCATAGTTTTAAATGCACGTTTGGAGCATTGGATAATTTAGTTACATTTCAATTCAATTCCGGTATCTACTTTTTCTAAGCCAATCAAATCACTGGACATGGAAAATTGTAGTTAAATATAAATTGATCAAATGAGCCATTTGCTTATATTTCTTAACATGTAAATCTCTCTTAACATGTAAACTCTTTCTGAGAAATACACTATTGCATACATATCTACATATTACATCGAATAAAAAACAACCATTAGTGACATAAGAAAAATCTCAATAGGATAAAAATCAGTCAAAACTATTCGATTAAAATTGAAATAAGAGTCTTAATGGAAGAATTTAGTAATATCATACATGGAAATGCTTCTTCGCGATATGCTTATCCAAAGACAACTTAGAAGCGAACGCTCTAGAACAACTACCGCATGGATAACTATATTCTGTCTCTTTCTTCGTCCTATGAGCTTTGACATTATGATGATACTTCTGTGAACGGGTCTTGAAAGTCATATGGCAAGTCGTACACTCATACATTTCAGCCCCAGGTTTATAATTATGGAACTCCATGAGGTGTCTCTTTCTGAGCTCCCAGGTCGCAAACCTTGGCTTTTCTTTGCAGTAAACGCACATATAAGGGAGTGTTGTATGCTGGGTTTTGATGTGAATGTTGCGTTCTTCTAAAGTAGTGAATGTAGCAACGCAACGACTGCAAGTGTATTTGTTGTCGTGGGGTATCTTCGTATGGGCTTTCAATGCAGATTCTGTTATGAAACCCTCTCCACATGTGTCGCAGACGTAATTCTGATAGTGTTCGGCTGTATGTTTCTTTAACGATATGAAGTCTGAGAACTGTATTTTGCATATGGCACATTTCCAGTTCGAGCCATCGTTAAGTTTAAAAGGAAGAACCCCTGGTTGAACATCAGCGTTCAGAGGCTGTTTATGATCATTTTTCAAATGTATCACCAACTCATCTAAAGTATCGATTGGTATAAAACAAAGTTTGCATTGCAGATCAGTTATGTCAACCTTCAAAAATTCCTTTCTTATTTTCCTACTGAACACTAGCTGTATATCGAAATTCGCGTGACGAGACGCCATATGAGCTCTCAGACCGATCGGATCGTTTGATTGAACCCGACAGAAGACGCAGTTGAAATTCTGGCCCCAAGTCCTAAAGGGACACGCGGTTGAACATTCTAGAATAATCTCAGTATTACTTTTATATTTCAAGGCTTTTCCAAAACGAGGGTTGTAGGAAGACTTGTAGCATTTAAAGTTACGCTCATGTTGCCTCAGACCATGATCTGACAAAAATGTGGCTCCACACTTGTCGCAAGTAAAAATCTTCATATGTGTCCTCAAATGGACGTTGATTTGTGAGAATTTAGGAAACGTTTTGTCACATTCGAGACACGTCCATCTCCCCGAAGGTGCTTGTCTATAAGGTAGTACTCCAAAAGGCACGTCAAAGTTAACTTTGATTTTGTGATCTCGAGAAATGTGGTTCATGAAACTGTCTATATTCGGAAGTTCGTGGGAACACATGGTGCATTTAAGATCAGTAATTTCAACTTTAAGGGCATCGTAGACTTTATAGAAAGCGCTGTTGTAGTCAGCACTGGAATGGTCGGCTTTCATGTGTTCTCTCAACGCGGCCATTGGCTCAAACTCGTCATGGCAGTACGAACAGACGATCCTATTAAAACGAGTCTTAAAAGGAAACGCTGTCGAATGTTTAAGGACAAGAACAGCGTTTTGCCTTTGCGGGTTCTGTCCAACGGACCTTTCGAACAATCTTTGTTTCGGTTTACTTTCAAGTCCGTCAATATCCTTTGTGGACCCTAAAAAAGAAAAGAATTGTCATCATTATTATATTCTAGTACAGCTTCTGTCTTCGGAGGAAGAATGGCATCCCGGCTTACATCGATTGGTCATTTTATGCTTCTAGAGATCTTTATGTGGAAATATAAATAATAGTATAAGTTAATGAAAATATTCGTTAATTAATAAGGAAAACTACCTTGGAAACATCAAACGTCAAAGTGTTTTTTGGCCACATGTTTGTCCAAGAACAGTTTTGTCGTAAAAGCCTTTGGACAACTTGGGCATGGGTAGCTAAGTTCTGTATCTTTTTTTATTCGATGTACTCTCGCCATATGGTTGTACTTCCCCGATCTCGTCTTGAAAGACTTTTGGCATGTCGTACAATCGTACTTATCAGCTCCTGTTTTATAGTTATGAACTGCCATCAAATGTTTTTTGCGAACCTCCCAATTTGCGAAGCGTGGTTTATCCTTGCAATACACACAGACGTATGGCAATGACGTGTGCTGTGTTTTCACGTGCAAATTCCTCTCATCTAGCGAGGAAAATGTGGCGATACATCGGCTGCAGTTATATTTGTTCTCGTGTGGTATTTTTGTGTGAGCTATCATTGCAGATTCAGTGATAAAACCTTCACCACAAGTGTCGCAAACGTAGTTTTGGAAGTGTTCCGAGGTATGTTTCTTTAGAGAGACGAAATCTTTGAACTCGTTCGGACATATCGTGCATTTCCATATCGAGCCATCGTTTAGTCTAAAAGGCAGGACACCGATCTGTGCGTCAGTGTTTATCGGTTGCTGATGATCGTTCTTTAGATGGTAAATCAAACTGTCGAAAGAGTCAATAGGCATGAAGCATAGTTTACACTGAAGGTCTGTTATATCAACGTTGAGGAAATCTTTCCCCAATTTTTTATAGAAGGCAGCTTTGACGTCATAATTCGCGTGAATTGTAACAACATGCATACGAAGACCGCTTGGATCGCTACTTTGGACCCTGCAGAACACACAATTGAAGTTACTTTTCCATGTCCTGAATGGACTAGCTGTAGAACACTGTAGAATGATTTCAGCATTCGATCTAGGTTTTAAGACTCTTCCATTTCTTGCCTTGTAAGCCGTTCGAAAGCACTTGACTTGTCGATGGTGGTCTTTCAAGGCATAATCTGAGACGAAGGTCGTACCGCATTTGTCGCAACTATAATTCATGAAATGGGTAACAATGTGACGATTGAAAGCAATGAACGAAATAAATACTTTGTTACAGTAAACACAAGTCCAAAGGCTATCAGAGTTTTGCTTATAAGGTAGGACACCATATCGGGCGTTGAATTTCACAGGTTTATTATGTTCCCTATACAAATGGCTCATGAGGCCGTCTACATCTTGGATTTCTTCAGCGCAAATTTTACATTCTAGATTAGTTATATCGATTTTGATTAAATTGTCCCTTGCTCTGTAGAAGACGTTTTTAAAACCTGAATTAATATGTTCTGTTTTCATGTGGTATCTGAGATCTGTAAGGGTGTTAAATTCTTCGTGACAGTAAGAGCAGAGAATTTGACTAAAGCGAGTTTTGAACGGATACGCGGTTGAATAAGTTAGTATAATTTCAGCGTTGCGCCTTTGCGGCGTCTGGTAAACAAGGACTATTTTCTTTTTTGTTTCATTCTCTTTCTCACTACGTCCGTGAATTTCCAATGTGGACCCTAAAAACAAAAAAGAAAATGGTCAGTGTCATACCGTAGCGAAAAAGTTTATTAATTAATTTTATAACAACGAACTAACATGACCAAACACAAAGACTATGAGTAAGTACCTTTTTGTTTTGCCTATTTTTGTGGCATGGAAATTAGGAAATCAAAAAAAAAAAATTACACATTTATTTCGGTATACAAACATTTATTTCTACTCGAAAACTGACATCAAAAACATTAAAAGCGCACATTACAGCCGCATTGGAACGCTTTGCATCGTATAACAATGCAAAAAAGGTCGGTGCGGCCCGCCTACAGTGACTAGTGTGCGATGTTTCATACAAAATAAGTACGAAAGTGACGTACGAGGATTTTTGTGTTGCGTTCGGCCCGCCTAAATCTGCGTCAGCCTTAAACATTAATCGTAACATCAGGATGAGTGGTTTTCATATGAGTTTTCAAGCTAACTTTTTGTGCAAACTGCTTATCACACAAAATACAGACGAATCTCTTGTTCTCACTGTGGATCCACATGTGCTGCGTTAGACTGTTCTGCCTCATGAAAGTCTTGGAGCAAATAGTGCACATAAACTGTTTCTCTCCTGTATGTCCGCGAGAGTGATCATCTAACCGTTTCTGCGTATTAAATTTGAGTCCACAGCAAGCGCACTGGAATCCTTCATCAGTATGTGCGAGCTTATAATGCGTATAAAAATACTTTCTCGAAGTGAATTTTTCTTCACAATCAGGACAGTTATAGACAACTTTTTCGTAGCCATGTTCTGCTTGTAAGTGTTTTTGTTTATGTTCCCAGGATTGGAATCTGTCGCCGCAAACTATGCAGCAGAAGGTCCAGCAAGGTTTTGATGTCCTTACATGTGCCTTCTTTTGCTCCAGTGTGGGATATTCTGTCCAGCACTTTCTACACACGTGCTTCGTAACTGCATGGATGCATTTAATGTGGTATTTTAAAGCCTCGTGTGAAAGGTAGTTGCGGCCACAAGTGTCGCAAGTGAACCGTTGGTAATGCAAGATCGTATGACGACACAGCTTGATTAGCGTGGGCATTTTCTTGCCGCAGTGATAGCAGCAATAATTGTTGTTGACCAACTTGTAAGGTTGCAAACCCACATCGAATTCTAGGTTTAATTTCTTTGCAACATCCGAGTGTGACTCCTTCAAGTGCTGAGCGACATCATCAATTTTCTCACAAGGTTGGAAACATAGTCTGCATTTTAGGTTGCAGATATCGACTTTGAGGTATTCTTTTAAGCTACTCATGTGGTGAAATGCGGTTCCGATGGTGAACTCTTGGTGGTGGACATCGAAGTGTCTTCTGAAATGCGTGGGGTCCTCATAGCCTTCGCAGCAGTAGACGCAAGTGATAGCTTTTCCTCGCAATCTGAATGGGTACAGGGTCGAATATTGCAACACAATCTCCGCGTTCTCTTTCGCCCATAAATGTGGTTCTAGAAACAAAAAGAAAATATCGCAGTGACTGGTCGGCTCACTTTTTTATTTTAACGGAAATAGGGGTACTCGTTGTTGTGTCGGGTCAAAATAAAATGGTTTTGATATGTGTAGGTATACAGTTACCCAGTAAATGGGCTGTGGAGGTCAGATAGACAGTCGCTCTATGTAAAATACTGGTATTCAGCTGCATCCGGTTCCAGATTGGAAGCTGACAACAACATAGTTAGGAAAAGGCTAGGCAGACGTAGTAGATATCAAAGGGCAACGTATACTATAATAGATGCGTATCTATTTTACTTTACCCGATATCTCAATATAGAAGTTTTGTAAAAAAAAAAGCGGTCAGGTTATTGATATCACAAAAACAACCAATTGCATCTAACTCATGTTTAATATTTTAAAACAAAACAACAGTTTATTAACAATATTATTATTAATATTGAAGACTGAATATTCGAATGTGTCATTCTTAAAATTTAATTATTAACAAAAACTTCTTCATAGACAAAAAATATTCCACTAACAATTTTATCTCGCGGAATTCCTCACATAGGTACCATATAGAATCTAATACTAATTTATAAGTAAAATACTATCTAAAACTCTTTTAATTAGTACCTAACAACAAGATCTTCCAAAGCTATCGAATCTATTTTCCAAGTAGGTATTTAAAATGAGGTTAAATACGAAAGACAGAAGTTTACTTAAGGTATCAAGTTTCAAATTCAATTACTTACAGTGGCCTCAAAAAGTTAGTCGACATATTATTTCCACTTCACCTGCACCACATTATGATTTAAAATTCTAGTGATCCAAATGTTTTAACTGCTATGTTTTTATTGACTAATTTGACCTTTGACCGTTCATACAAACGTAATACCAAAATAATTTGTAAATCAAACATATTCTTAATGTAGTGTGTATTTATTCCGATTGGATTACAGAATATCTAGGTTCCCATATATATATTATGAATGGACACTGATTTAAAGACGAGTTATGATAAAAATAAGTTTTCTAATAGAAATTTGAAATTCCTCATATCTCGTCTTTATATCAGAGTCCTTTTAAAACATATATTTTGGGAACCTAGATATTCTGTAATCCAATCGGAATAAATACACATTACCTTAAGAATGTGTTTGATTTACAAATTATTTTGGTATTACGTTTGTATGAACTACGCATTTGCATGCGTAGTTCGCCGGCCCCTTAATTGATTAATTCTAAATTCAGTTAGATCTTCAATACGAAATGAAGAAACCATTTTATCTTGATGTAGATATACGCATACAGAATTTTCATTTGTAGCTAAGTGCACATTGCACCCGCATTGGGCCGCAGCGCATTGCATTACAATCCATACTACATATATTATAATTATAAATGCGAAAGTGACTCTGTCCGTCTATTACCTTTTTACGCCTTATTGGCTGAACAGATTTCGATAAAATTTGGCACACAGGTAAACCATGACCTGGGTTAGGACATAGGATTTATCGCCGTAGTATATTCCAGAGGAGTAGTTTCCGAAAGCTAGTACAAGATAGAAGCACGTTGCGGCCGCCTTTAGCGTGCTATGGTTTATACGAAAGGAAGATTTTTGCAATGTAGCGCTGCCCACCCATATGTGCACAGCCTTTTAGTGTGGGTGTATTCGTTACAGGGTTTCTGCTACCTTGTGCTACAAGTCCCTACACCACCCATTTATCTTCAGGTACCTCAGGATGATGTCCTTTCATGTGCGCCTTGTAACTATGCCTTTGATTAAACTGCTTTTTACAAGACCTGCACTCAAACCTCTTACAGTCACTATGGGTCCACATGTGCTGAACAAGATTCTTCTTTCTCGGAAAAGATTTAGAGCACACATTACAATGAAACGTTTTTATGCCTGTGTGGACTAGCATATGCTGTTCTAAATATCTTTTGGAGGCGAATTTCCGTCCGCAGTGCGCGCAAGGGAAGTTGACTTCAGCGTGGGTCGTATTAAAGTGCCCTCTATAGGCATTTCTAGTTGTGAAGCTTTGACTGCATTCGGAACAGGAATAGGACTTTTTGGATTGCCCATGAGCCATTACCAAATGTCGTTCTTTGGCAGGCCATGTCATGAATCGCTCTAGGCACACAAGACACTGATACATCCAACAGCCAGAAGAACTAATTGTGTGTTCTCTCTTAGCTTCTAAAGAACTGAACTGCTGTTTGCATTTTCTGCATATTCTTGCGGCTGCTATGTGCGTGAATCGGATGTGGTGCTGTAAGGAGCTGTTCGTCGTATAAGACTTGCCGCAAGTGTCGCACGTGAAGTTCAGGAAGTGACACGACATATGACGACTTAGCTGCCGCATACAGGGGAAGTTTAGATCACATATCCCGCACATGAGTCTGTCTTGTAAAAATCTGTAGGGATGTAGTCCTAATTGGAAGTCAAAATTGATTTTGGCGTCATGTCTCTCGTTTAAATGTCGTGCAATATCGTCGATTCTAGCAAAGGATTCAAAGCAGATTCTGCAGGCCATTTCTGTACAGTCGATTTTGAGGTAGCACTCGTAGGCAATATGAGCGAAAGCGGTTCGGACTTTGAAGGAGAAGTGTTCTTTCTTCATGTGCTGTCGAAACACCGTGGCGTCGGTGAAACTGTCACCGCAATATACGCACATGAGGGCTGTGTCCGGCAGTCGGAAGGGGTATACCGTGGCGTTCAGGACGATAGTCTCTGCATTCCGTCGCGCGATGGACAACGGTCGCATCACGTCTAGAACAGACAAATGCCTTTGGTCATATTTTTGGTGTGCTCCTGGTAAATGCTATTGATGCGTAACAAATACTTAACTAAATGGGTAAGTGAACATATTATTTTTTTGATTGTACGCAACTGAAAATTTCTTGCCTTCAGCTCGGTTGGTCATTAGTAAAGAATAATAATCTTCGACGTCAACTCGTGTTAGTTTGTTTTTGAAAAACTTAAATGCCTAAATGATGCCAACCTACCTACTGCCGAATAAGTAATGAGAGTTAAAAAAAAAAACAAAGAAAGGTATTCTATGGATTTCCGGGAGATTTCAAACTTATTTTTAGGTTAATTCTGAGGAGTGTGGGATAATGAGAAGCAAACATCAAATAGTAATCAATTTATTAAATACTATACCTAACTACAAAATTTTAAAAAACAAGTAACGAAATATACCAACGTTTTTAATTATTTAAACTATGCGAACATTTAACAGATATTTTGGATACAATCGTTTATTTAGAGCGTATTTGGGTGGATGGATTTATAGAATCATATACAGCAAATATCAGAAAGGTGTGATCAAACGGCTTTAAGGTTCGTGGGATACCTACATGTCGGCCATTTTTTTTTCTAATTGGCGCCCACACTTGAAACCTATATAAATCGATAGCTCATTCGTCATTGCAAACAGAAAACGCTTTACGGGGTTTCGTCCTATCATATTTGCATTTATGTCAGCTATCGATTTATATAAGAATCACGCATGGCCGCCGTTTTGAAAAAAAAAAAAACAATTTGGTACAATATGGTATACAGTAGGCATGCCAGGCTACATACATATAAAAATCTTCAATGCCCTTTAAGGCTGTGGTACAGACCATCTTTCTCTATGAGATTTTTGTGAACACACCTTTCTGTTACACGCTGTAGAATCAACTTTTATTGAAACAACAGAAGATTTTAGCTATTCTGAAGAGAAAATAGCTCTAACAAACTATTCATGGTATACACAGCTTTCAGAAAACCAGAACAGATACTCAAAATCCAAACACGCTCTAAATAAAGACCAGGTTCAAATTATAATTAAAATACTTTAAAAAAATTTACAACTACTAAATTTTCCGTTCAATCCGTATAAAATATAGGAAATTATAATATCTTAGATAACAGAAGAAATAAACTTATTGCTTGATATTAACATAATAACAAAGAAATAGACTTAAATGATTAATACAAAAACAAGGAATATTTTTAGTTATTTTTCATACAGCACCCAAATCAATAAAACACCAAAATATTTTATTTCACATAAACACAAAGCCAATCGCTTTTATAAACAATTGGCTTTTACAATGTTTTCAAATAACAGTGTTTATAGGAATGGGAGGACAGTGTAGGCCTGTCAACAAGTACCAGATACAGACGCCAGCACATCAAGCTACTACAATCTGTCAAATTTCTTTAATAGATTTTCACCTTTATCGCTATAGTTTATAAGGTTCAAAGTTGATTGGGAAAATTTGTCAGTTTCGAGTAGCTTGATGTGCTGGCGTCTGTACTTAACAAAATTGGAAATGTCCAAGAAATCGAAACATCTATGAGTCTACAATTTCACCTCTTTTATATAATGCATCGAGTACTGACCGGTTATTTGATAAATAAAACCAAATGAAAACTACCCGACGACCTTCAAATAATTTGAAATACTTAGCGGAATCACACATGGTTTATAATACAAATATTGATGGCCCTGATGCTGCTTATTTTCTATTGTGCGTATAAATACTTTTTTTAGCCCAAGGTCGCTCAGGTGATTTTTTTTGCACTGCTTAGCGTCGAAAGTTGTAAATCCAACGTGTGTTTTTGACGCTGGGGTGCGCTATGTTGGATTCTCAATGCCCCGCTTAATACCAAGAGTTGAAAATCCAGTGCGCCATAAAAAAAAAGTGAGCCGTCACGGGACGCCTGGCAGATGTGAAACATCGACATTATTTTGTAAAAGTAATATGATTGAAAAATAAAAATATAATTAACTTACTGATGACTTGATAGTGTGTCATAGTGTGATTTTGCTTTCTTTGCAAGAGGTTGATCACTGTCACTCTCTAAATTATCACTGTCAGACATATTTTATTATTAAAAATAATTTGTTTTCAAGTAAAACACAGGTTATGTGTACCGCAGTAAACAACACTATGGAGTATACACTATATGTAGGTATCCGAGCTGTGTGGCGAGAGAGAGATAGCTTAACGCCGGATCGAGTGGGAAGAGAATCGCAGTCGATTGCGCATGGCGACGCGTCGCCACACAGTAAGTACACAAGACTGTGACTGTATATATACACCATCATATAGCGTGGCGACGCGTCGCCACGGCATGCGTCGCCACGCCAGAAATTCGTTTTACGTGCGGCTATAGATGTTTCACATCAAAATCGTCGTGTTGAATAGTCGTCCGTGATACCTAGACTTATGCCATAAGTTTTTTTTTGTCACAGAACAATTCCACGTTTTCTTCCGCCACATATTCATACACTAAATGGAAGAATCATAACCACAGAACAATTCAAATAATTGGATAACGCCTTTTTTTACTTAACTGCGGCCAAGCAGAAGATGGTTTATGCTTGTACAGCGTATGATGGATGGATTTCAATATATAACCAACTTTTGAAGAAGGAAAGAGCGAGGCGGATGGCAGTAGCGTGATTGAGAGAAACCTGAAGCTTAGATGCTGTGCTCATATTAAAATATAACCTACCCCTTGAAAACGAGAGTATCTAAAACAAGGGCCATCGCGCTTTAATTCGCCGCCAGATGTGCTAGTGTAGAGTAAGGTCTCTAGAAATATCAAATTTCACATAACGATCACTGTTTGTGCGATTTTTTACTAACGATTCACGATTGTTATAAAAAGATCCATTCTGAAATAATTATGGCTTAATATTTTAAGTAACAAAGCACTTGGAAGAAGAATAAATTTGTCTGCTAAATGCTTTGCAAGCTTTTATTTGAAGTTTTCAAATGTAATAAAAAAACATTTTAGGAAGTCATGGTTACTTAAACAAATATCAAATTAAAGTACTGGGGCGTATTACGAATTATTAATGGCATCATGATTCCAATGCGAAACAGGGATGGTGCTATCGGTCATGTATAGTGTATAGCTCCGTATCTCTATTACTCTAGAATCGTGATGGCATTAAACCGTCATAATACGGCACCTGACAGGACCTTACTCGCCAGTGGCGCCAGTTGGTGAGCACAAAAACGATAGCCCTTGTGTCATAGCGAACATTTTAATGAAAAAACTTTCATCTTTTTTATTTAAGGGATTTTTTTCCACCGACAAACTAAAAATCTTCTAAATCCGGATGGTACGACTTCATATGGGTTCTCCAACTAACTTTCTGATTGAATTGTTTATCACATATCTTACATTCGAACCGTTTTACCTCACTGTGTATCCACATATGCTGCCGCAGCGTAGACTTCCTCGGAAACGTTTTAGAACAAATATCACAAGAGAATAACCTTTCATTGGAATGAACTACCATATGCCTGTCTAAAACATACTTTGTATCGAATTTTCTATCGCAACTAGGACAATCAAAATGTTCGTCAGTATGCACTATTTTAAAATGAGCTCTAAATTTGTTTGGTTTTTTAAAAACGAGTCCGCATTCAGGACAAGGATAGACCTTTTTCGGTATACCGTGTGCTTGCTCCATATGACTGCGTTTTATCTTCCACGTGCTAAATCTGTCGCCACAAACCGAGCATATGTGCTGTCGACACTGTCTGGATATCTCAAAGTGCCTCTTCTGATCCTCAGTCGAGTACAAAACCACTTTGCACTTCCTACATCTCCTCTGTTTCGGTACAAAAGGGCAGGAGAACTCGAGATGTTTTTGCAAGGAGGTAGAAGACGCGAAAGATTTGCCGCAAAGTTCGCAGGTGCATTGGAAGAAGTGTTTCTGGATGTGTCGGCTCAAACTCCGAATGTTGGAGGACTTGTCGTGGCATACGGCGCAAGATAACTTGTCATTCTGTATATTAAAAGGCTGAAGGCCTATATCATGATTTAAGTCGATACTTTGTTTATGGACTTTGTTTAAATGAATGGCAGCGTCTTCGATTTTGACGAAAGTTTCAAGGCATATTCTGCAGTGCATGTCTGTGCAATCGGCCTTAATGTATCCTTCGTGGAGATGTGAGAACGCGACCCTGGCGTTGACTACATCGTGGTCGTCATCCATATGCTTCCTGAAGCGAGACGGCTCGTCAAAGCTTTCGCAGCAGTAAACGCATACGATGGAACTCTCCGGGAGCCTAAACGGATATGCTGTGATATATTGTATAACGGTCTGGGCGTTCCTTTTTGCGATGTGCATCGGATTTATTTCTAGAACAAAAGAGACATTGGTCACTTTTTTGTGTTAGTGCTACTTAATTTCACTAATGTATAGTCCCAGTGTAGCTAAAAACTTTTACTTGTATGCATAAAAGGTGGAAAAGAAAAAAATAGAAACCGGAAGAGTCTACGATTCCTGGATTGCCCTGGTCTGGTGGTCGCAAGCCCTACTGCGGAGCATGAGGTCCTGGGTTCGGTTCCCAGATCGGGCAGTGTTATTATGGTTTTCCATCGGGAATTTCTCAGTAGAAGCCCGGAGTTTAGAATTGCGCCCGAATGATGGCAATAGGCTTGGCCCTTATTACATGGGACTTACTGGCGAAATGCGCCAATGCGGGTGTACTCGTACAGACGCCAGCACATCAAGCTACTACAATCTGTCAAATTTCTTTCATCGATTTTTGAACTTTATCGCTAGAGCATAAGGTTCAAAGTTGATTGGGAATATTTGACAGTTTCGGGTAGGTTGATGTGCTGGCGTCTGTACATAGGTACACCTTTGCCTAACCCTTTGGATTACAGGCGTGATGTTATTTTATGTAGACAATTCGAACAAAAACATCAATTTTTATCCCGTACCTACGATAAAAAAAAAAAATTGTTGTACTACCCTCTAAAAGACACGCATTTCAGGATGCCTCGCCTTCATATGAGTCCTCCAGCTCACTCGTTGGTTAAACGTCTTATCACAAATCTTACACTCGTGTTTTTTCACTTCACTATGTATCCACATATGCTGCCCTAAAGTAGATTTCCTCGGGAAAGCCTTAGAACAAACTTGACAAATAAAATTCCTCTCCCCTGTGTGTATGACTATGTGTTTTTTCAAATTCCTGTCAGTATCGAATTTTCTCTCGCAGTAAGAGCATTCAACGTAGTCATTCGTGTGGGTGATTTTGAAATGTAATCGAAGGTTATCCCGTTTACTAAAAACTAAGTGACACTCAGGGCAATTATAGGTCTTCTGGGGCACGTTATGTGTCTCCTTTAGATGATTCTGCTTCATATTCCAAGTAGTAAACCTTTCTCCGCAGATATTACATACGTGCTGGCGACATCGCAGCGATTTCTCTAAATGGTCCATTCGTTCCGTTGCCGAGGTGAAATTTTTTCTACATTTTCTGCATCTATTTTTGTTATTTTTATCGGACTCTGTGCCGCAGTTATATCTGAGATGGCAGTGTAAAGAGGTCAATGACGCATAGGACTTGCCACAAGCATCACAGGTGTACTGCACGAAGTGTGTATGCGTGTGTTTACTTAACAACGCCAACGTCGAAAATTTCTCTGAACAAATCGCGCATGAATATTTATCCTTATAAATTTTAAACGGGTGCATGCCTAGGTCGTGTGTTGGATTTATGTTTTTATTGTGTTTTTTGTTTAAATGGTCTGCGGCTTGTTCTAAATTAGATAAAGTTTCGAAGCAGATTCTACATTTAAGGTCAGTGCAATCGACTTTAACGGAAGCTTCGGCCACGTGGACGAAAGCCATTCGTACTTTGAAGTCCTGATGTTCTAAATTCATGTGTTCCCTAAACTTTGCGGGGTCTGGGAAGCTATCACAGCAGTACACGCAAACCATAGAAGATTCTGGCAGCTTGAAGGGGTAAGCTGTGGTATACTCTATCATCATTTTGGCGTTCTGTCGCGCGATGAACATCGGATTTAGTTCTAGAACAAAAAGAAACGTCCCATCACTTATCCTGTGTTGTGGTATGTTCGTTACGGTACTAAGCTAATACTGGACTCGACAATGTTACTACTAGTGATATAGGTCAAATAAAAAGTCGCTTACTGGAGACGGCCCAAGATAGATCCCAATTATTATGGCGTGTGACAAATAATCTAATTTTATGTTTCATAATATTAATTACTTTGCATAGTATTTTATACAAACAAGTTCTTTTAACTTAAAAGACAGGTGTGTTGCTGGGGACTTTGTTGCGCCACTTTTTCTTCCCAGGTTTGAATAAACGAATTTTGATGTCGAAGGTAAACCACACGTCTGTGTGTTGCTTTAGCTCATTTTCAATGAAGTAAAAAAAAGTGAATATTTTAAACACGTTGAAGTAAGATCATTAGATACATCATTGGATCTAGGTCAAATACAATTCAAATTGTAAAGTTATGACGTAAGTTTTTAGTTTTGTTCACCACATTAATCACATTATGATTTTTAGCAACTAAAATGAATGCCTTTTGGAAATAGGAATATAAAAAAATAATATTTTGTAACCTAAATGAACTGACACGAAGTAGGAAGGCTTTAGACGCAGAAAATAATGGCTTAAACTAAAACCTACAGAAAAACACGCTAGATAATAAATCGAAAGACTGGCCCTAGATTACAACGACTAGTTACCAAAACGAAACTACCCCCATTTAATATACTTTGGAATTATAATAACAAATTATACAATAACTACAATATAATTTTTGCAACATTATTCTGTTAAAACGGAAAACATTATTTTCAGATTATCATTTTTCCCCTCAAAATCCTCCAATTCGGGATGGTACGATTTCATATGCGTCTTCCAACTGACTTTTTGATTGAACTTTTTATTACAAAGTTTGCATTCAAACCGTTTATGTTCCATATGTATCCACATATGTTGTATCAAATTCTTCTTTCTCGGAAACGATTTGGAGCAGACCGTACACGGAAAGAGCTTCTCCATTGTATGTGACACTCTATGCTCTTCCAAATTCTTTTTGGTAACAAACTTCATGCCGCAGCAGGAGCAGACGTAGTTGTCATCAGTGTGACTAAGCCTAAAATGTGTCCGATACTTCTTCCGTTCTTGGAATATTTGTCCACATTCGGGGCACACGTAAACTTTTTTTTCAACTCCGTGGCACTCGGTCAAATGTAGTTGTTTTGCATGCCAGGACATGAACCTCTCTCCGCAGACACAGCATAAATGTGACCAACACCTTTGGGACTCCAGTAAATGCTTTCGCCTCTCCTCTATTGAGCTGAATGTCCGTTTACATTTGCGGCATATCTTTTCGGTGCCAATGTGAGAAAATCTTATATGGCTACGCAGTGCTGTGTTCGTCGCGTAGGACTTTCCGCAAGCTTCACAGGTGTATCTCCAGAAATGGCTCTGTGTGTGTCTGCTAAGCTGTCTTAAGCATACTGCCTTGTAGTGGCATATTGCGCAGAATAGCTTATTGTTCTCCAACTTAAATGGCTGTAGCCCTAACGCGACGGTTAAGTTAAGAGGTTTCTTATGTTCAGAGTAAAGATGATCTGCAATTTGATCCAAGTTCTGGTAGTGTTTGAAGCAGAGTCTGCAATTGATATTTGTGCAGTCAACTTTTATGTATCCCTCCGAGCAATGGACGAAAGCCATTTTGGGGTTAAAGGTTTCGTGTTCTTCGTTCATATGTGTCCTAAATACATCAGGATCGGGGTAAGTCTCGCAACAGTAGACACAAACCATGTTGTCTTCGGGCAGCTTGAAGGGGTATACGGTGGAATATTTCACTATAATCTCGGCGTTCCGTTTCGAGATGAAATTCGGGTCATTTTGCTTCTCTAGAACAAAAAGAAATGCCCAGTCATTCAACTGCCCTTCTGTTTTCCTTTTTTTTGTGGTGTTGATGATGCTTTCTAAGATTATGACACTTAATTGTATGGTTAGATAAGGTTTATTTTCCGAGTTTAAGGTTGAGTAAGTGACAGTAATGTAGTAGTTAAACAAATTGGTTCATATATATCAAAGACGCGAGTTGAAGGTCGAAAATGGAGCACCGTGTCTGGTTACCCACGACAAATTGATTTTCAACGTGTTAAATTCTTGTAAGTTAATTACTTTTTGAGCTTATTGAATCGTTTAAGCACTGCATTGCATGTATGTAAAGGAGTAAAATAAAAAATATATGTTTATTGATTTCAAGTTTGTTTATTTTACTTATACTTTTAGTACATATACCCCATTACTAATAAACGTTGAATAGCGTCTGTATAGTTACACAACGCTTTGCCTTCTTTCGAAAGTCAAATTACTGACGACTGAAAAAGAGAAATCAGTGTGTATTCATCCGATATAATACGTTTATTAGTTAGTAAGGGGGCTACACTATAAACGCTAATAATCATTGGCATTACACTCTAGTGGAACGCTTAAAATTAAAACAGTAAGTATGCCAAAAGGGCCTCAGCTCAGTTGAAATGTAGTCATTTTTTAACAATTCTAGCTCCTAACCTAATTTTGTTTTATATTATAATGGAAAAAATCGTTCAAGCGAAATCGGACGCCAGAGTTATCTCTAGCAGGTGAAGTATTACTTCGTTTACTTAGGATTTAATCTAGGGGAGAACTACACGGCCCTGGTTCAGCATCGTATTCAACTACGGAATCGCCATGCTGAGCGTCTAGTCAGCGTCTATTTTTTTTAGTCCTACAAAGGTATGGCAGGACTAAAAATATCGTGGCGTCGATGCGTTGAGTACACAACTTCTGTCGCAGACCGCCGTCGAAGCCGTAATTTCTTATACGTCATTTGTGTCATTAGTGTGAGTATACGGTGACACGCTTGATTTGCATGGAAAGTGCTGACAATGCTGCTACTACCAGCGGCCGCCGAGGCGATTCGACACGACCGGAGAGTGATAAGGCGCAGGACCAACGGCTTAACGTGCTTTCCGAGGCACGGGGGTATCACACCATCAAAAACTTCGGCCTGTTACTTAGAAATAACAAGGGGAGTGCACACTTATGCACTATAATATGTCCCGCGCCGAAGGCTAAGTCTAATAGCTTAATAATAAATATAAGCAGTATATTATAGTATAATAGCTTAAAAATTATTGATAACTTAGTTTGGCCTCGTCTACAGGCCAATAAGTATAGGTAAAAAAAGTTTATATTCCTTCTAGCTTCAACTCAAAAATCGACCAACTCCGGATGGTAAGACTTCATATGAGTCTTCCAACTAACCCTCTGGTTAAAAGGTCTATTACACAAAGTGCAGTGAAATCTCTTATGTTCACTGTGTATCCACATATGCTGTGTCAAATTCTTCTTTCTAAGAAAGGACTTGTTGCAGGACGTGCAATGGAAGAGCTTTTCTCTCGTATGTAGCAGTTTGTGACCTTCCAAGCGACTTTTACTCGCAAATTTTACACCACAGAATTGACAGACATAGTTGTCGTCTGTATGACTAATAATATAATGCGATCTGTATAGTCTATAGTCTGTGAAACTCTCCTGGCATACGGGACACGTCTGAAGTTTGGTCGTGTTTTCTACATTGTGGACCTCGCTCATGTGGTCGCATCTGAGCTTTTTGGAGACGAATCTGTGTCCACATACGTTACAGCTGTAGGGCCAACATCGTTTATTCTCCAAAACATGCGCACGGCGCGCCTCAATGTTAGGGAAGGACTTCCTACATTTAGTGCATATCTTTTCCTCGGAATGACTGAAGAGGATATGCTTCCTCAAGTTGTCTCGACTAATGTATGACTTGCCACAAGTCTCGCACGTGTACTTGTGGTAGTGCCCGCTGTTATGCCGAGATAAGCATCTGAGTGACGGGAACTTTTGCAAGCAGGTAGCGCAAACCCATCTATCGGGGCCTAATTTGAAGACCTGTAGTCCTATCTCCGCATGAAGATTTAAATTCTTGTTGTGTTCCAAGACGAGATGTTCAGATATAGAAGCTAGGGAGTCGAATTTTTTAGCGCAGAGCTTGCAACCTAGGTCTGTGCAATCAACTTTGAGGTATTCCTCTGTGCCCATGGTGTGCGCGAACGCATGCTTGACGTTGGGTTGGTAGTGGTCGTTTTTCATGTGTTCTCTATACGCCTCCGGGTCTTCAAAGGCGTCGCAGCAGTAAACACACACCATTTCATTAGCGGGGATCCTGAATGGATAAGCTGTAGTGTACCTCAAAACGATCTTAGCGTTTTGCCTCGCTTCGACCAACGAATCGAACTCTAGAACAAAAAGAAATGGTCCTTTGTCACATTTATTTTGGCAGGAGACGCGCTTTGCCGCGCATGCGTGATGCTGTACTGCTGCGGCTTAAAGTACTTTAAATGCCCATAAGTGTTGAATTCATCTGTCTTTTAAAGAAACATTGAATTCGTACTGTTATAAAAGTAAATCAAATAGTATTGTTAGGTAGGTCTATCATGAAACGGATAAACTGCCTACAAAAAGAAGTTTACAGGAAAGTCGAAGGTTTAATAGGTGCGCTGGCAAGTTAGAGTCTGTTTAGCTACTAGATAAGTTACAAAGTTTTTAAAACATCTCAGTATAAGAAAAATATACGTGCAGTACCTTATACGTAATAGAAGTGAAAATTCTTAAAAAAAAAATAAAGGATAAGAGAGATTTTATGTTTTCTGCCCTGTCATGTAACGAAATGAAACGTGACCCGCCCTAAAATTTACTAATTTCTCGAATCGCCGCCTGTGTCACTTCAAAAACTCATAGGTAAAAATGATAGAAAACATTGGTAACTCATAGTAAGTTTAATGTGAAATATTTGATAAATTATATTACAAATTCCATGATCAAGGCCTGATTTTTCAATCGACATATAACTTTTATTCGATTAATAAATTTGACGTTTGACAGTTTTTGTATGAAATAACTGTCAAAATTTCAAAATTATTCCTCGAATAAAGTTATCTGATGATTGAAAAATCAGCCCTAAGTGTGTTATATCTTAAAATTATCAACTACCCTCATTCTACGAAACCGTTACAAACCTGACATTACAAACACTTTTTCGAATCACAAGAATTTGAATTACGCCTATGATACTTAAATGGTATATCGGATTGCGATAGTCCTGCCATATTTGCAGCCTGTCATAACATGTTTTACGTCTACCACATATAATAGGCTAGTTGGCGGATTTTGAAAAACCAATTAGTGTCCCTTGTGATATAATTACATTGATACATGAGTTCTCCTTATACAGTTATGAGGAATACAGTGTGTTCACTCATCCTCCATAGAAAAGGGAGGCTAATCAGTCTTTATTTTTACGCAATTATTTATTAAAAATATCTAAAATAATTTTCAGAAAAAAGTTGATTATTGATATTTTTAGCTCAAAACCATTCTACAATGCAAGACTGATAATGTATTTTTGGAACGATGTTCCTTAACGCGGCTTGCGGTAGGAGTTAACTGTTAGAAATCACGCTGAAAAAGCGTTATGCTCCCTCCATGCGACTTTCTGTCTCTTTCTATTATTTACGAGTTCCTCACGGGGGCCCCCCGACCGCATGCGTTTTTTTGCTGTCAACTAGCCTTTTCTGCAGATGTATATTGAGCTCTACAATAAATTCGCTTCAGTGACTCAAATGTTATGTTTCGCAATATGCCGTTTCAAACGGTAAACTGACAAGAACTTCAAGCCGCAGTGCTTGCAAGCGGCACAGTCTTCAGAATGATGCAGTTTAAAATGGTCATAATACGCGTTCTCCGTCGTAAACTCAATATTGCAGTCGACACAACGGTACGTGCGTTTCGACTGACCGTGTGCCACTTCCATGTGTTTTTTTCTGGTCTTATAATCAAGGAATCTTTCTTGACATTTCGGACAGCAGTACGGCATGCAGGACTTCTGAGTTCGCCTATGCTTTTCTTTGGCCTCCATTGTTGGGAAAACCTTCTTGCATCTTTTGCAGGATACTTCGTAGATTTGATGTTTGGATCTGACGTGTCTTAACAAGCCGGTGGTAGCAACGTAACTGCTTCCACAAACATGACAAACATAGCTTAGGAAATGCGTGATCGTGTGACGGTTTAAGTGGAAAAGCGACGGGAAGTTTTTCTCGCAAACTGCGCAGTTATAAACGTCTTTCTGCAGCAGGTAAGGCATGACGCCGAATTTGCCAGTAGGATCGATTTTTCTGCCATGTTCAGTGTCCAAATGAGCCAAAATCGTTTCTAGGGCCGGAAAACCGGTGTTGCATAACCGACAACGTAGATTAGTGAGGTCTGCTTTAATGAATTCCGTTTTTGGGAGGTGATGAAACGCGACTTTGATGCTAAAGTAATCATGTTCTCCGTCCATGTGTCTCCGGAACTCGTCAGGGTCTTCGAACAACTCTTGGCAGTAGACACAGAGTATCGACTTATCATTCACTCGGAAGGGGTAAGCAGTTGTGCTACTGATTATTGTCTCGGCGTTTGCGCGCGTCGCATCATAGCTTTCCGCTAAAAAAGAAAAAGTTCTTTGTAGACCATTGTGTTGTTAACTTCTTCTATCTTCTAGGGATTTGGATATCTTGAGGCTGTGAGTAAATCTTCTAGGGGACATGAATAAAATAATTATTTATTCTTGTAACGTTGTTGAACAAATGGTTGTTTTCTGGGTGGTAGAAATGAAACATATTGTCAACTGAAGCGAAAGTATTGTCAAATATTTGTATAAGTAATTCATGTTTTAGGTAAAACGTTATATAATCATATAACGCATCAATATTATCTTTAACATGACATTTCAATTTATCATTGAACAAGCTGGATATGTTTCAATAGTTTACGAGTCGCATACGCTTTTTAAAAGGCGTGTAATCTAAATAAATTTATATGCCTTACTCATTCATTTACTGTTATTTATTTGTTAAGAATTTCTAAATATATGTATTTTATGTCTAACAGCACCATTGTGAAACGTTTTAAAAGATTTTCTATGGGAATAATAGACCGGGAGATGATGACACATTTTGGTAAGTCATTTCTTACAGTATGGCGCTTTCAGGGGGGTTCATATACGTAATAAGTGAGAGGAAAATGATGTTCTTACCGGTGGTGCGCGGGACGCAATTGCAGAATAATTAATTGAAATTGCTCGAAAATCCGGAGGTGTCAAACAATTTCTTTCACAAAATTTCTTCAATTTATCGGTATTTCAACAAAAAAAACCCGGCGGTCGCTATGTGCCATACTTCTCCGGTGGGTGTTTAGACCCGCCATACTTTTTTGAAAATGTTTTTTTTTTATTTTTTTTTTATTTATTTCTTACAGGCTGATTTTTTTTTTAACAATTGCTTTTTATTAATCTTGTACGAAAATCACCATGCCATACCATTCCGACGGTCCAAAATACCCGCCATACCCCCTTCAAACATGTCATTTTTTTAAATTCGAGAAACCATTTCTTTCAGTATGGCACTTAAGTCGTGGTCAGTTTATGGTACAGTGAGACAAAATTATATTCGCCATACTTCTAGTGCAGTATGAAAGTGGTGCCATACTTGAAAAATTGTATTTTTTAACCATTTTTAAAACACGCCTATAGAAGCCGTGAAATTATTTTTTACAGTATGGCATAAATGAAATCAGATTGTTCCCATACTATTATGAGTTGAAAAAAATATGCCATACTGTGACCATGGTACGAAAGACCGTCATACGCACGCTGCGGTGTAAAAAAAATTTAAAAAATGAAAGGATTTCTTACAGTATGGCATTTTAATTTTTGGAAAGTTTATAAAAAGTATGATTCAGGAAAATTATCCCATACTCATCATGAAGTCCAAAAGTGATGCCATACCCGGAAAACCGATTTTCAGCGACGTATTTCAGCTACAGTACGCCTGACCAGCAGCTGCTGTATACCTGCGTTGGAATTTGTATTGAGGAAGATAGTTCGAAGACGTTCGAGCGTAGAATATTATACGACATAACACATTATTTAATTAAACAAGATTGTCCCTACATACAACTTTCAAATTTCGTATTTACGTTCCTCACATAACCAACTTTAAAAAAAAAATGGTGCCATACTGTAAGAAATTGTTCAAATGTTGTATAAAATTTTACAATTATTTAATAACATTATACGTACATATATCACCCACTCTACAGGTATGGCATTATAACAATTACGTTTCTAATCATAAAAACAACTACTAGACCAAATTTTAAGTTGAAAGAAATGGTTTCTCGAATTTAAAAAAATGACATGTTTGAGGGGGTATGGCGGGTATTTTGGACCGTCGGAATGGTATGGCATGGTGATTTTCGTACAAGATTAATAAAAAGCAATTGTTAAAAAAAATCAGCCTGTAAGAAATAAATAAAAAAAAATTTTAAAAAAAACATTTTCAAAAAAGTATGGCGGGTCTAAACACCCACCGGAGAAGTATGGCACATAGCGACCGCCGGGTTTTTTTTGTTGAAATACCGATAAATTGAAGAAATTTTGTGAAAGAAATTGTTTGACACCTCCGGATTTTCGAGCAATTTCAATTAATTATTCTGCAATTGCGTCCCGCGCACCACCGGTAAGAACATCATTTTCCTCTCACTTATTACGTATATGAACCCCCCTGAAAGCGCCATACTGTAAGAAATGACTTACCAAAATGTGTCATCATCTCCCGGTCTATAACTCTAAAACCGCGAAAATTGCATCTGTTTCATACATCTTATTGTGAAGGACGGTATTTTTGTATGAAATAGTTGAATTTTTGACGGCTGCTCAGACTTGGTCTCATAGCGAAAATTGTTTATCTTCATGAACTACAAATCAACATTCCTTAAATACTTTACACTAACATACAGGTTGTAAAAAGACCCATCACATAGCCATTAACTACGCATTCTGTACATGAAACTAAGTAACATTGCATAAAAATAATTGCTGGGAACGACTTTTATTACTGGTGTGAAAATTTGCTGTTTGCAATAATGCGCAATCTAACACACGCAACACATTGTGCTTATGGGTGTATGCAGCTGTACAGGGGTCGTGGGGGTATTTAAAGTTTTTATTGTTGTTATAACATTAAAAATTTGCTCTCGTATAAACAGTCGGTAAAAGTTGGAATTTTGACCATCAATATCTCCGTAACCAGAAGGTTCCCCCCAGGTATGGTCTAGTATAAAAAAAAATATTACAATGACGGAGAGTACACGTGGCTCTCGGCTTCGTAAATGTCTTTTTACACCCGTTATGTTAAACTTGTCAATTTTATACAAGAAATATATTCCGTAGTTTATTTGATTATAATCAATCGGATTAAAGCAAGTTTCTAATATAAGTTCGTAAGTAAAGATTAGTTACAGGAAGATAATTCTGGCAATGAAGCCCGGATTATTTAGGTATGTAACTGGGAATAAATCCCAGAGATTAATATATCACATCATAATTTTATCATAGGTCACGGTAAAGAGGTTTACTAAAAACTTAATTGTCTATGTGCATATATATGAGATGTCAAAGATCAATATTAATTTTATTTAAATAAAATTCATTGAAATACTTAAAACAAACAAATTAATATCGATTTTTGAGGTTTAAAGCATTGGAAAAAGCGTGAAAGAATTGAGAAGAGTCTAAATAATATTTCATATTACAGTTTTAATACTAGCAATATGAAATACGACACTCAAAACACACAATGTTTTTTTTTATTTACTTTTATTGATTATTTCTTTTATTTTTTTTTCTTTCACACTACTTTCAAATGCTGAAAGACATTTAAATGTCTTTATATGGATATGTCTCAAGTGTTTATGAAATTCATTGGAACATTATTTGAAAATCTATAAAATCAGAGCATTTTATATTTAAACTTTACAACCAAACTTATGAACGTTGAATAACTAATTGTATCGTTTACAGCCGATTTTCAATTACTGATAAATCACTCAGAAACAAATTAATGATGGGATTTTAAATTTATATTATAATGGATTTTTTAAATATAATTTAAATAGTTTCTCAGTTAATTTAGTGTATGAAACTGTTCAACTTAATAATTATTTCAACGTTCATAAATAAGACATAAAAGAACTTACCTGCAGTCACGAGGTGGAGGGTAGAACACAATTTAATAAGCTGGGATTCGAACCCAGGTTTGGTAAACTTCTCTCCTCGCTGCGCTGCACGTTGTAATATTTCAAAGGCATAGCTACACCGGTGGGGTAATTGCCTATGATTTTGTCAGTTCATTGCGTTTTTTTATGTTGTGGAGCAGACAATTTTTTTAAACCTATGAAGCAATGGATTGGGAATTGCCTTCAAAACTCTCTGATTGGATTCAAGACTCGGTCCTCCCACTCCTACGTGGTCTGTGTATCTGCTGTTTAGATTTTATTTATTATTATATCCTTCTTTAAATACCTAAATATACTGTATTATAAAATCATATATGAGGCTTCTTTGAACCTAGAAAAAAAAACGGACTGATGCAGTTGAAAATGTTCACCATCAGAAACTCGTGTGGGAATCGTACACGCAATCCGTAACACAGAAGGTGTATGACCAACCACTGCACTGAGAGTGCCGTCAAACCTACGGAAGCGTGATTAGGAAGATTTTCTTAAAAATCCATTTACACAATGAAAGATATTTGCCTGTGGTATACAATAAAATTAAAGCAACAACTGACTTGCATAGTCTCATTGTTTAGACAGTGCAACTTTGATTGTTGCTTCAACTTATGAAATCGCACGTTGTACTGCCGGTCGATTCTGTAAAAATCTCACCGTGAAAACTTAGGTGATGTGAGTTTGTTTTTGCTAGGAATTGACACTATTGACAGCTCACTCCACGCTCACTTCACCTAAGTTTTCACGGTGAGATGGTTACAGAATCGCACTGCAGTCACGTGATTTAAACAAGGGTCAGCACAACGAGTGGGGTAATTACGTAACACACTGATATTCATAGTGTTATTAACGTTGTTGACATATGAAGCAATGTATTAGTAATATCCTTCAAAATCATTCAGATTGTGATTTTTATTGTGTTGTGGAATTAGCGTGCAGGCTTTACAAAAGGGTCAGTACAACCAGAATCCTGGGAATTGAACCCAAGGACCAAATTCTTTTTTGAAGCCCTAATCACAATAATATCTGTACTAAAAAGCCTATAAAATATAACCCTCGTTTGGGCTTTACTGTAGTTGAGTAAAACGATATGGAAAGGGTTGATAAAATAATATAACTACAGATTTATTGTTAAAACAATCGGTTGAGTGATCATCAAAATCTTTGAAGTGTACCTAAATGCTGTAAGGAAGAACACAAAAACAGCGAAAATACACAAAATACAATCAACTAAGTACACTAAATAGAATACCAGCTCTGTATACATTCGTTTTGCAAAATCGGATGACAGTTCAAACAATATGGCGTCTTGTTAGTAGTACAAGAGGTGGATAACAGATGGCGCTTTTAGCAAGTTTGGTGCACTTTATAAATTGAACCAATGAGATCACAGGAAATAGTAAGTAATTTTCGGGAATTCCATTGGTTATTTAGGAGCACCTAATAAGTGAATGTCCAAAAATTTGTGATTGGTTAAAAATTACAACAGCCAAACAAATCGCTTGACATGATATTTTCAAAAAGCGGGCATTTATATATTTTATAGTACTTCCATATTAATTAATCTTGCATCCTTTTCTTTGTAAAACGAACTCTTTTGGTGAGACATATCCATATTAGGCTACCTTAAAACTAATCATGCATTATGATAATGAATGTGTATTCACAAGTTATGAACTGGAATTTAATTAATGAATTGTTAACACTTTTATTTGGAATATAGTGTGAATGTGAGGTAAATCAGCATGTAATTAAGCCAAAAAACGGTGTCGTAAAACGAAGAAACGGGTAGTGGATAGAAATTAAAAGAAAAATATAGCTTCGGTGCGGCGCTAATCTGGGTGTCGTCGGGTTGTGTTGTTGTGTCTAAGTACCATATAAAAGCGCAGTACAATTAATCTGGTATTCAACTGCCTCCGGTTAGACTGGCGGCCGACCCCAACATAGTTGGAAAAAGGCTAGACATATGATGAATAAGAAGATATCTCGCTTTCGCTCGCGCGTTTTGAATAGATTTAAAAGAGAACTCGAATCTTGCAGAAGGTTTAAAAAAATCAGATTCGTAAAACTAATTATAATGCAATTGGGAAAGTAAATTAATTCTCTTCATAACTACGAATTGTTATTATTATTTCACTAGAATTCAAGCGTAGTTCAGCTAGTATAGGAGAAATAGTCAAATACAAATTAGATGAGTGTGTGTGTGTGTGTGTTTGTTATGCGATTATTCCAGTACATAACCTGTCAATTGAAAGGTTGGTAAGCAGAGTTGCTAATGATAAGATATTTTCAGTATTTTTTTTAAACAACTTCTTTTCTCTATGTTATAGCAGTTTTATTAACTGACAAAAAAAAAGTAGGACGTTCTCGAGTCGACGTATATCTGTTTTTTTTTATAGCAATCATGGTCACTGCCGCCTATGAACATCTAGGACACTTAAAGCATCACAGGTGCATTGCAAAGTACCTCTGTCTGGTTGTTACCTTTTCACGCCCTACGGTTGAATGGATTTGGATAAAACTTAACACACTAACAGCCCATGACCTGGGTTAGGACATAGGATACTTTTTATCCTAGTAGTTCGTTCCCTTGGTATAACTTCCGACGTTCACGCGGGCGCAAGAGCTACTATTGCATACTGTTAAAATGGAACGCAACGAATAAAGTGAGCATCTGTCGCCTGTCAATTTGGATGCCTTCATTGACTTATAATTTTTTTTACGACAATATGTACATAATTTCATTCCAAGTTCCACTTTCTTTATTATTTTTCACAATCCGATCAGTCCGATTTTTTACGGTCCCATATGGCACGACATAATAAAAAAATAAAATCGGACTGCCGGACAGTAAAATTCCTTGTAGTGCACAAACGCCCTAATAGTATGTTCCCTTTTTATTTATTTTTTTGAGGATGGGAAATCATCAAATCCCCCTTTGGGTGGAGCAGAAGGGAGTGTCACTCTTACTAACTAAAACCCACCCGTGTTCCTTCCTTAGCCCTTTATGTTCCGGGCCAGCGGTAACCCTTTCGGACAATCCCGCTGAGCAAAGTATGTTCCCTTGATTTAACTTCTGAACTCCACGCAGGCGCAAAAACATACGGATTATTCTACATATCTTCAGCAACTCCACTGACCAACAATTTAAGAGTAAAAAAACAGATGCCTACCTTTTTTCTTCTTTTCAGTTGTTTTAGCCGCCACTTTACTAGCGCTGGCTTTGACAGGCTCCTTTTTCACAATCTTAGTCTTTTTAGCGGGCACCGACTTAGTTTTGGTGGAAGATTTTCGTTTTTCTGTTGCCTTTGTATTGTCGAGTAGATCTAGTAAGTCCACGGATTCCTTTTTGGGTATTTTACTTGCTAATTTCGTGAGGGGTTGGTCGTCAACTGAAATTGGAAAGGGGGTGTGAATTTTTTGGCGTAAATTTCGTAAACAATAGTGATGATCGGCGAAAAAAATCCAAGTGGTAGAACCAATTCAATTCCTAATTAGGCAAATTAAAAATCCTGGATAGGCAAAATATTATTGGGATTTTCCATGAGGTGACTCTTCATAGTAGCGGAGGTTAAATTGTGTCTGGTTATTGGAAATAGGATTGTCCTATATTAGATGGAACTTACAACATAGGAGCCATTCAAGTATTAAGTAAGCAGATTTTTTTGCAATTATTAACCCAGGGGGGGTTAATAATTGCAAAAAATCTGCTCCCCCCTCGTTAGTAAAAGTAAGCAAAGGGCTTACCTCCTCTCCCACGCTTACGTAAGCATTGGTACATGCATTTTTCAATGTGTTCTGGGGGCCTAAAAAGGTCACTTTGGCGAATCATAAAAGGATAACATTATGAATCGTACTGGAGTGTTAACTGTTAAGTTAATCGAATCAAATCCCATTGATGAAGGCTTTTTAAGTAATTTTTTTTTTGTCTGTGCTAATATACTATTCAGTCCAATCCAAATCCAATCCCTATCTTGATTTGATTATACCTACGTAGTAATAATAATAATAATTTTATACCTACCTACCTACCTTTTTTTTTTTTTACCTACGTAGTGCAGCGAAAAAAAGAAAAACACGGACTGTCTTCCTTTTCTATCCTTTTACGATTCTGCCAAAGTGGCCTTCTTAGGCCCCCTGATTCCTTTATTGATTCATGAACAGCAGTTTTAAGAGTTTTGTTTTCAAGCATAGACAAGTCGCCTTATGTGTTCAAACCAAAATAGTCAATTTTTTTTAGAATATCCGAAAAAGTAAAAAAATTATTACTGCTGACGTAATCACCATCCAGACCCCCCATGTCATCAAAACAAAGCAAAGCAAAGACTCCCCCCCCTTGTAGTGCTTTTTTTGTTTTTTGAGGATGGGATATCATCAAATGGACCCACCCACTCTGGGTGGAGACTGTTTACATAATACTTCATCATCATCATCATCATCAGCCTATAATGTTCCCACTGCTGGGACACAGGCCTCCTCTCAGTGAGAGGGAGTGGGCCGTAATCCAGCACGCGGGCCCAGTGCGGGTTGGTAGATGTCACATGTCTTCGAATTTTTGGTTCTAGGACATGCCGGTTTCCTCACGATGTTTTCCTTCACCGTTTTGTGAGCAGTGGTGATGAAATAATTTACACAAAGTAAAGCGCCTGTCTAGGTTCGAACCTACGACCTACAACTCGTAAGTCGCGGCCGTTACTACTTGGCCACCACTGCTCGATCGTAATACTTGAATGGCCCCATACAGCAACGAAAAAAAAAAGGAAACGGCTCAATGGACCTAAAAAATTCGCCCGCATCGCTGTCATTGGAAAAAGTGCTCAAAAGGCTGGCTGATTTTGCTGAAATTCGGTAGGGGATACTTTGAACCCTGAAGGAGATAGGCATAGATATTCTTTATCGACTTACCATGCGGGCGTTGCCGCGGCTTCCGGCCACGGCAACGCCCGCTAGTGTAAAATATAAAGTAACTAGTACTCACGGTCATCATCATCATCATCAAAGCCGCATCGGTCTTCAAAGTCATCATCATCACTCAGTCGCTTCTCTTGTTTCACTTGCTCCAATTTGACGTCAGAGTCTATTGCCTCGACATGTACTGTGTTGAACAAAAGCATCATTGGTTTATCATCGTCTCAAAATACATATTTGGCGCCTGAAATACAGGTACTCTCTAACCTAGCTCAGGGGAGCAATTCCCGTAATATTAAGAACGTTCACCCTCTAATCTGCGATGCTATTCTGTAAAAATCTCACCGTGAAACTTGGGTGAAGTGAGTGTGGAGTAAGCTGTCAATAATGTAATTTCCTAGCAAAAACAAACTCACTTCACCTAAGTTTTCACGGTGAGATTTTTACAGAATCGACCGGCTGTCTCGAATCTGTCAAAAATACCTCTAATTTCCCTACATTTTTGACATTGGTTGTTGCTGGTATGAGATTGCGGCTTTCTACGACTTAAACGTTTGTAATTAAATTGGCCTTCTGGAGTCAGTTTCTCATTTCTTCTGTAACCTATGTTTATGCCAATAAAAGTATTTATTTATTATTTATTAAAATAGGATTAACAGAATTGCTTGACCGCTCCTTTGGTATAGTGGCTGTTGAGCGTGGGAGGTCTTGGGTTCAATTCCCCGAAGTCAAAGTACTATGTAGTTTTTTCCATCAGTAATGGCTCAGTTGCAGTGACTCTGAAGTGCACTACTCCCTGCGCAGTACTTGACCCCTCACCCCCGCTAACAGGTGTATTACGACACGTGAGTAAAATTTCGCTAGCTAATTCAATTAGACCCCGTATAAATAGGCAATGACTTTTGAGATGGTTTTAAAATTGGTGGTTCGATATAATGTTTACCTTCGAGTTCCGGAAGAGTAGAGCTGCTGGCATCCAAGTGTTGCATGAAAGTCTTCTCGCACTCCAGCACCTGCCGCTTAAAGTCTGAAGCATCCCGCAGCCGAGATATGCACACCTCACATATTAGGCGACTGTTGCTATTCGGTCCACCGGACTGGGAGTATGCAATCTGGTAAAGGGATTAAATTATTTAAAACAAAATGTTTCGGGTATACAAGATGCAGGTGCAGGGTGGGTGGTGTGGTGCAGGTGGGGTTCTGTAGTTTCTGCCTACCCCTAAGTCGTGAGTTTATCAAAAATCCTTTTTTTTAAACGGTTTTATTTAGCTTGCCCTGTTCGTTTTTGGGTCAAATTTAGTACTTGAAATTTTACCCCCTTCCTGTTGGCAGATTGATCTGATATTTGGTACACACCTTTAATTTTGATGACAATACAATTTAATTTAATCAGTATCATTGTAAATCCAAGATGGCCGCCGTTACAAAATGGCGGATTACATATTTTTCACAACCCCCTTAATATTCTATCAAATGACAGGGCTTGACTAATAGAATACTGTACACTATGCAAAATTTCAAACCTAAGATGGCCGTCAGCATAGAATGCCAGATTTCATATTTGTTTCAATAATTCTAATTTCATTTTTGTTTCAATATGAGTAATGGGTATCAAATGAAAGGGCTTTACAAGTAGAACACAGTTAATGAGGCACTAAATAGAATGAGAAATATTAAGTAACGAAGTTAAAACTAAAAACTTGAAAATAAAACAAGTAAAAAAAATTTTAAACAAAAAAATTTTAAGTTAAACGATTTTAATGAAAATAATGATGTAAGTAGATAATATAATAAAAGCTAAAAAATAATTCAGTAGGTCCTCGGTACCAGTCATCACACCACTTTCCTCATCAATCTAGGGCATTGATCACACAAAAAAAATAAAATTGTGTGGCATAGCATAACCTGAGTAAATATGTAATATTATTTTTATGCCTTTAGTACATTATCTACATCATTATTTACATTAAAACTGTTTGACTGATTTTTTTTTTACTTATTTTTTTGTTGTTAGACACTTCGTCAAAATCACATAAGACGGTCCCCGAAAATGCCCGCCCTTCACCACTTCCTAGTGTTCTTAGTGCTTTCGCTGGGAAGAAGAAGTGGTGCAACAAACTCCTCAGCAGCACAGCTGTCTGTCCAGTTAGAAAACAAATTATGTATGCATGTTTTTCTGTATGCAAAATACGCGCATTGACATGGAGTTGCGGATACCAGCCCGTTTTACCTATTATCTATGTATGCATGTTGCCGTTTTGTAAGTTAGAAGAAAGATACAGTGAATGCGCCAGGGAAACCCGTAAAAATTCTAATATTCCTATATTTTTTGCAATTTACAAGTTAATATCAGTTTGAGAAATGTATTGATTGACTTGTATCAATGATTCTAATGTCTAAGAAAGGAAATCTAAATTTCGCATGTTACCTTAGCACATCCCCCATAAACTCAAACTAAAATTTAAAAAGTAACAAAACTATCACACTAATGAATATTATAAAGGCGAAAGTTTGTGAGTGTGTTTGTATGTTTGTTACTTCTTCACGCAAAAACTATTGAACTGATTTGGATGAAATTTGGCACACAGATAGTTTATAACCAGTAATAACACACAGGATAATTTTTATCACAATACTCCCACAGGATTGATACTTGTGTAATCTTTAAAATAAATAAAAAATTTAATGTTTTTCTTTGGTAAGCGCATCACATCAGACACAACAGATGTCTTTTTATTTATGTTCCTCATTAAATTCCGAATAAGATGAAGCTGTAACTTGATAAATGGAGTCAGAAAATACAAGGGCAGACCACCAACTCTTTCGATTTGAGAACCTTGGCGAAAACAAAGGTTCTAAGAAGACTGATAAGGTCAGTGGGTCGTCTTAGAACAAAAATAAAGAAACGGAAGCTTGAATCAGTGAATCGCCCATTTTGATCAGAAATAAGGAGTAAAATTTCGGTGAAGGTACTGTACTCAGCCTACAAAGAAGCATATGCAATCTTTGCTCGATCGATTTTAAAACCCGACCAACGAGTGTAGTCCCAACCAAAGAGTACGAATTCATAATAAAACACAAGACTCCTCAAATAAGTCGGATTATAAAAAAACTTGTTCTGAACCAAGAAAATGGATGCCGTGGCGTCTCCACGAAGATGGATCGATAAATAGGCAAGGTAATACTTACTGAAATATTGAGGGAGTCTGAAAGCATTTCAGCATACACCTCACGCTTTCCCATCCAGAAATATTCGGTAGAAATGTCTTTGTAGCACCCCTCCGTCAAGCAGCAACGACAAACACTTGGGCCGGCTCGCCATTCCGTTGTTGTAACTTCCATTGTCAGATTTTTAACTTATTTTCACAGGAAATATATTTAACATACTAATTAATAACAACTAACTTAGAATATTAGGCGAAATTACATTAAAACTATTTATTTTCTTGAAACTAACGCAAAGCGACGCCATCGAGCGAACGGCTGTCCTAGAGCTAGTGTAGGGCAACGGGCATGCGCGCGCAACCGCGCAATGAATCGTATACGTTTTTTCACATTATCGATTTTTCATTTATATTGATGGAAATAGGTATTACCAGCAGGATATGTAACGTGGGAGCCATATTTGCCTCCTTGCATTATCATATTCTTGTTCAACAAAGTGTATATAACGTTAAATCACAGTTTGAGAAAAGTTACGATTTTCCATTACAGTACTTTTGTTATGTGAAAATGTGAAACTAATACATAAACAACAGCTTCCGTACAAAAAGGTCACGATTAAAATATTGAAGTGGAATAAATATTTACTGCGCAAAGTGAAATTTCAGAGTTTGTATTGGAAGTGTTTTGTTTTAAGCAGAAGAGCATTTACCTAAGTAAATTGAGAAGATAGACGCCTGAAACGATACAGTATTAACAATGAGGGGCTTGCTAGAATTCACGGTGGAAGAACTTATTTCCACGCAACTACTTATCAGTGAAACATTTGATATAATGCATAATCTAATTGAAAACAATTTGGCAGATTTGGGTGAACAAAGAGAAGTATACGAACAAAAATCCATTGATTCTCTTCATCTATTATGGAAAACTTTTGAAGATAACAATCTTATTCTGATCGAAGCTCAAGTTAAAGAAGACAGCTATTTTATCGCCAAAATTTTTGAAAAAGTTAAAGAGGAGTAAGTATTTATCAGTGATGCCTATATTGCGCCAGTTTCTCCATGCAGAGGTCCCGCAAGAAAATAGCCCAACGAAACGTTTTGCTGATATTCCACGATCGCAACGAGCTATGCTGATTGGCCATCAGCATTTACGATTTACTACCATAGAGGAAGAGATTAAAGGTATAAACATTGACAGCATTCACGAGACAAACGCAATGGAAGATTGGCAAAAAATTCTTAAACGGCAGTGGAAAATTATAGAGAAATGCCATAAGATTATCAGGGAGAAATACGTTGATATGTGGCCAGATCTGACATATGAACTTGATTACGTACGATACAAAAACATGTACGAGACTACATACTCTCTATTTAATTACAAGATTGACGCTTGTCTCTATCCTGTCGTTCGTGTCATCCCGCATATCGGTATACCTACCTGGAGGATGTTCGACAACGCTTCCGATGTCCATCCTTTTGCTGTAAATTCAGTAGCTTGGGCCAATTTTGACGGTCTCGGTGATGTGATTCGCAATAATAAATTATCGGAAGGAGAAAAACGTCAGCTCTTGATAAGAACGTTCTTGACGTATCAGCATGATGAGCAAAGTAATATGATGCCTGAAGACTCAGATTGGGAATTGGAAGATAGTCAAGAGTTTGACAATGCTTGTGAAGAGCCGTTGCTGTTACCGCTGGTTCACGAAATTGATTAAATCATACATTGGGATCGAATCAATGAAAAATAATCGATATTTGATTATTTTTCCTTTCTTATATGTTTTAACAGTTAGGTATTAAGTATCAGTATGACTGTCTCTTTGTTTTTAATTTGATTATTCTATGCTAAATTATTATAAAAAATGACTGAGAGTTGGAAGTGATGTGCTACACAACACAGGGTATAGTTGTAAAAGGCAGAGAGGGTAAAATATTTACGTATTTTTATAGGATTATGTTTGACTAACATGATGTATTTGGCTATAAACTATTTACTTCTGTGTATAATTTTGACAACTGATTTTTAATTAGACTATTTGTTCTTCTCTGGCTGGGAGCATGCATCAAAATATTTGTATTGGCATTGCAGTTATTAGGAGCCAGGCGGACGTTGTTTACCAGCAACAAAAACATAACAACGCGATATTCTCCGTAGGGAAACGTAGAGGCCATCTAATCTCAGCAGATGGTGTATTGTGTTAGGGGAGGAATCTCTTGTTCATCCGATAACCCTCAAACGTCGAAGGCCATTAATCTTAGCTGCCCTAATAACTGTATGCAATGATATCAGTATTAGTAGGTATTCACTAATCTCTGGTTGTCGTAATATCTCTTTTAGTTTCATTGTAATGCTCAACTGTATGCATTGATATCAGCGTAGTATTAGTAGGTATACAATAATCTCTGGTTGTCGTATTATCCCCCTATAGTCTTAATGTAATGCTAAGTATGTACTTAAGCAGCCACTGGTCGCCGGCGACTCGCTGGTGATTTAAAAATTTGACGTTCACACACAGATTCTGACATCATCAACATCAACTCTGCTTATCGCAGTCCATTGCTGAAATTAGGCCTCTCCTAGGCTGTGTCACAACACCTTGTCCTCCGCCTTCCCTATCCAGTTTGTCCCAGCCACCTTCTTTACATGGTTTTGATGTCACTAGCGAAAAATCAGCTGCCAAAATCAGTGTGACCTAAAGCCACAGCTGCTGAGTACCTAGCATAACGAATCATCAGGAGAAGCCATTTATTTCCAGGCTTCTTAGTAGAAGTTAGACTGACCGTTAGTCTGTTAACTATTTGTATACGAAATTAAAATTTTATTGATGTATTTTTAGTAAGTATATAGAGTAGAAATAGATTTACATAATAGTTGATCGCTTACGAAAGCTAATAAATACATATAAATAAGTAAACATATACAATATCAGTATTTTATAATCAGCATATTCAACCCATAATATGAATTTTAGTTTGATGTTCATGTAATTTAATGTGCAGAAATAAATATTTATACTTGATTTCATTAAATTGTAACTAGCGCATTAACAGATTACAATAAAACATTATAATTATCATGAATAGTACTTTCAATAAATATAATTGCAATATAAAATCAATGGGATATCGCGCCTTTCGTTCAAATCAACTCATTCAATGAAATATTGATAACGAAATGTTTTGGATGGTTGTGCTATTCGATAATAGATGACTATTAGCGAATAGCACAACCATCCAAAAACCGTCAAATTTAATAACCGTAAAATGCAATGCATCGCTATTATCAGTATTATCACTAAGCATATCTGTCAAAGTCGATAAACATTGGGTACGTTCCGAAAAAGCGCGGGAAATTCATCACGAAAGGGCGGCTTTTTTAAAAACAAATTTCAAATAATCATTTTATTTATTGTTAAATTCATTTCGTTGCTTTTCCCAAGATGGGGAAGAAAGGGAATCCCAAAAAAAGAAAAAAAGAAGATAGTTCGTCTTCTGCTCCAACATTGGTGTCCTCTGAAGACGACGGTGGAACTTCAAGCTCTTCAGAGGAGGAACTAGAAAAGGATAAGTATCGGGAATTCAGGATTCCTGATTACATTAGGTCATATCCTGAAAACGGAGGCAACTTTGATTATGTTGTATTTTTTGAAAGCATTGACTTAGTCCCGATAGGTGATAGAGACATGATGTCCCTATCAACCAATATAAAAAAATACAATAAGGGCGTAAAACAATTATTACGCATGAACCGTTACAAAATCGGTGTTATCTTCGAACGTCCTGCTTTAGCTAATGCAGCGTTACTGAACCGTAAATTTCTGGATTGTTATAAATTGAAAGCCAGTATTCCTGCAGCCGCTACGGAAAATATAGGTGTTATTATGCATGTTCCAATTGACTTGAGCAACGAACGCATTTATAATGCAATAACTAGCACAAAGAATATTATTTCTGTCAGAAGATTTATGCGTCGCACTATTTCAGAAGGAGGGGGGGTGTCCTTCCAGCCTACGAAGACGGTGTCCATCACATTCTCGTGTGCGACGTTACCCGATAGTGTAGACCTGAACAGCTGGCGCTTCGAAGTACGTCCGTACATTCCGCCGGTAAAACAATGCCTGAAGTGTCTAAGGTATGGTCATATAGCTAAATTTTGTAAGAACTCCCAAAGATGTTCCATATGTACAAAGGATCACAATTATAAAGAATGTCAAGTACCACCAACAGAGGCAACATGTTGTCATTGTCAAGGTAAACATGTGGCTATTTCGACACAGTGCCCAGTCAAACAACAAAAAGTGGAAGAAAACAAAAACAAAATTAATAAAAAATCATATGCAGACTTATTCAATGAAAAGTCATTTCCATCTCTCTCAAAGTCCAGTCCTGCTAAACAATTAAAATCACTAATTGAAACAGAACCAATTTTAAATATTTTAATACAGACAATAGTAACATTAATTTCTCAAAATAAAAATAACGAAAAGAGTATTTGCACTCAAAGCATAAAAGATGTTCTATTATCAAAAATTCAGAATAATATAAATAAACCTTAATTTTATGGATCAGCTAAATATTGTACAGTGGAATGCTCAGAGCATCAATAGTAACAAACATGCTTTTTCGTATTTTTTACATGAGTATAATATACATGTAGCTTTATTGTGTGAGACTTGGCTCAAGCCTCACATGAGATTTAGTATTAAAGGATATAATATAGTAAGATTAGACTCAGGTAATACACACAATGGTGTAGCTATTTTAATACATAACAGTTTACAATTTAGTAAAATAGATACTTTATATGACGATGCCATACAAAATATAGCGATTCGTTTAAAATATGGCAATAATAAAGAAATTTCATTAGTCAGTTTTTATAGTCCCGGAAATGCTTCATTTACTAAGTATAAGTTTGATCATTTAATTCGTAATATCCCTGGTCCTCTCTTGATGGGTGGAGATTTTAATGCACATCATACGGCCTGGGGATGTAATAGTGTGAACATACGCGGCCGAGATGTGCTTGAAATCATTAATGACTATAATTTGGTTTTATTAAATGATGGAGAAATGACTACTGTAGGCTCTGATAGGTGGCAAAGAAATGCACTTGATTTAACTGTAGTATCGACTTCAATTTCATTGTCTTGTTACTGGTCTGTTCATGATGATCCTTTAGGTAGTTACCATTTGCCTGTAATTACAAGGTTAGTTATTAATAACAATTATAATATCCCACATGATATGGAAACTTCAAATTTACCAAAACATTTTAATTTTAACATGGTTGATTGGGAAATATACAAGGAGAGTGTTGATAGTTTGCTAATGGATTTTAAAATTAATCAATATAACCCATTACAGTCATATAATCACTTGATAAAATTATTAAATTTAGCTGTTATTAAATCATTACCATTAACTATAAGATCTGCTACATCTTTTGATACAGCATCAGTAAATAATAATCGTAAAAAACGCATTCCATTACCATGGTGGAATTTGAATTGCACTAAAGCAGTAGAAGACTCTAGGAATGCCTATAAAGTATTTAAACAAAATCCCACATTGGAAAAATATATTGAATTTAAAAAATTACAAGCTCTTAAAAAGTTAGTGTTAAAAAGAGAAAGATATTTAAGTTGGATTTCTCTATGTGAGTCATTTAATAGAACTACTCCATTATCTAGAGTTTGGCAAATTTCAAAAAGATTTAACAAAACATTTACACCTCCAAGTAATAATATTTCTCCTTGGGTATTCAATTTTCTTAAAAAATATACTCCAGATACAGTTGAGGGGCCATTTCAATCAATTCCTTATGAAGTAAAAGCTTCAGTACATTATGAATATCTAATTTATCCATTTTCTCTTCAGGAATTAAAATCTGCGATATCATCTAGACGTGATTCTGCTTTTGGCCTTGATGGAATACCTTATAAAATGTTGAAAAATGTTTCAATTAAGGCACTTTCTGACATACTTAGTGTTTTTAATTTACTCTGGCAGGAATTGATCATCCCTAATGAATGGAAAACAGACTGTCTTATTCCAGTACTTAAACCTAACAAAGTAAGACACAAAGCAGAATCATATAGGCCAGTAGCATTAACATCATGCATGGGAAAAACCTTTGAACAATTAATTAAACAAAGGCTTGAATTTTACATAGAAAGTAATAGTCTATTACCATCCAATCAATTTGGCTTTCGACGCGGTTGCTCCACTCGAGACAGCATTTCCCATTTGCAATTAGATATATACAATTCTAATAAAATGGACAATCATTTAGTTGGTGTCTTCTTTGATGTAGTGGGTGCATTCAACAACATCAATCTGCACATTTTGTGTGGTGAACTTCGTGCCCTTGGTATCCCTGAAAAAATTATAATATGGATCTTTAACTTTTTACATGGTAGAGAAGTATATGTCAAGGTGAATAAACGTTTAATAGGGCCACGTTTTTCATACAAAGGGGTATGTCAAGGTGGCGTCCTCAGTCCATTGATTTATCTTCTTTATTTACATAGACTAAACATTGTACTTGGTCTTGATGTGGCAAATTTGCAGTTTGCAGATGATTTGGTTATCTATGCTTCAGGTTCAGATATAAGTTCTGTTGAATGTACTTTAAACACAGCTTTAACTCGGCTAGAGAACTATTTTCATTATCTAAACTTGGATATTAGTCCAGAAAAATCTAAAGTTATAGTGTTTGGAGAGTGTGAAACAGACTTACATATTTATTACAATAATAGTGTTCTTCCAATAGTGAATGAAGTTAAGTTTCTGGGTATAATTTTTACAAGTAACCTCTCATGGACTAAGTATGTTGATTATCTGTTAGGTAGGGCTAATAAAGCATTTAATTTTATAAAGTCACTGTCAATTGCAGCTGATCCTAAAATGTTGCTTATGCTATATAAATCTTTAGTCCGTAGTCATTTTGAATATGGATTTTTATGCTTTGGGGCTGATCAGAGATTGGTTCACAAATTGGCGATTCTTCAAAACCACAATCTTAGATGCGTAACTGGTGCAATGAAGACAACTCCAATTAATTCGCTTGAAATTGAGTGTAATACTCCTCCTATGAATATAAGATTTCAGTTTTTAAAATCCAAATACATTCTCAAGCTTTTATCTTTTGAAAATCATCCTTTACTAAAGAAAATATTATTTTATTATAGAGTATACAGTCCCTCTAATTCCGTAAATGTCCCTTATATATTTCATGACTTTTCTAATCTAATCAGTATTGATGATCAATATCAAATTGAGAAATGTAAAGGCAGATGGCCATGTTATTCTGGTAATTATATCAGCAAATTCTGGCCCATGGACATTTCTGTTAATCGTGACCTAAGGAGTAAAGAAGACGTATATCAGTTAATTGCAGAGTTCCCTGGGTACAGGCATATATTTACTGATGGATCCAAAAACAATAGAAATGTTTCGCTAGCTATATATCTACCTCATCTTACCGTTGGACATGGAGTTCGGTTACCTGGAGCCATGACTATATTTACAGCAGAATCTCTAGCCATTTTATCAGCTCTGCAGTATATACATGAAAAGAATCTTGGTCACACAACTTGGCTTATAGTGACCGACTGCATGAGTGTTCTTATGGCCTTACAAAACCCGAAACTGGACGCTAATACCGGAAATATTTTATATGAGATTCGGACTTTATACGCTGATCTTGGTTCTAGAGGATTTACAATAAGTTTAATATGGACACCCTCCCACATAGGAGTAGCAGGAAACGAAAACGCAGATTATCTTGCAAGAGTTATTGTTGACGGTGACATCCCAGAGACAAGAAATGTTGCCATACCAAGTTCTGACCTGCTTACTAAATTACACGAACAAAACACCTGTATTTGGCATGAGAACTGGCAAGAAACACTAAAAAGTAAAGGAAAATGGTATGCGAAAATAAATCCAACCATTGGTTCTGCGCCCTGGTTCACCAGATCTGTTCTTCCTAAGAGCAGAAAATTTTATACTACTTTAAATCGTCTTAGACTTGGACATGGAAGATTCAACGCACATTTAGCCAGAATGAAAATTATAACATCGCCAGTTTGTATCAATTGTGACTTAGGAAGTGATCAGACCCTAGATCATATAATTTTTGAATGCCCTGCTTATGATTTACAAAGAATTCCTTTAGTTGATAAATTATTGGAAATATATAAAACGCCAGCAAGCATCCCGCGCGACACTCAAAGTTTGCTGGAAAATTACAGTACATACATAGAACTGTATGAATTTATTGACAGCACTGGATGGGCAATTTAACCGTTCGGGGCGACTTAATCGAAGAATATGACTCGGATATGACCTTACTTCACAAAACGTTTATGACGAATACACGGATATGACACCATATTATTATGATTTTGACTAATGAATACTGAAGACGTGGCTTTGGCCTAAAATAAATTTAAAACAAGGTTTAAACTACTAAGGACAAGGCTGTGGCCTTATTTACTTTTAGAAAAGAAGGATGAAACTGAAGACGAGGCTTCGGCCTTACTTACTTTTGAACATTAAGGTTGAAACTGAAGACGAGGCTTTGGCCTTACTTTTAGTCAAGAAGGACAATAAATAAACACTGAAGATGAGGCGGTATGGTCCAAGACCTTAGCCTGCCCAAGTAGGGCGAAGAGAAAAAAAAAAAAAAAAAAATTGGGTACGTTCCGAATTGCGCTGTAATTGATTTTAGCGTGCTTGTTTCCGTTCCGAATTAGCGTAAGTGCGATAACGATGTATGTATGTACCGTGAACTGTCATAGAATCACGGCATGACATGATGGCGCATCTTATGATATCGCCGACCATGCGAAGAAATGTGGTGTATATGTTACGGCTAATATACGAAGTGCGGCTATACCTAGTTTTAGCTAGGTTCAACTAGGTGCAGCCGGCCACAGGCGGTTCGTGTGTACTTCGGGAGGCGAGGCGTCGTAGGATGCAAGAGCGAGCGAAGTACACCCCGAGGTTAGGTTTGGTGAGGTTACCCCTTACACAGAAATAAAAAGGGCATCCCGAGGTTAAGTTTGGTTAAAACTAGGTGTAGCCGCATTTCTGCTATTAGCCGTAACATAAGCACAAAGAAATACTGTAATCCAACCAAGAGTATTCAAGTGAATAAAGTTTTGACATTAACCGAGCATTGTGAGCGCGTTCATGAGCGTTCTGAATTGATGGCAGCTCTCATCTGTCTTAATCGTGTTATCTAAATCAGAACGCAAATTATTAAGTATTGATGTGAGCGCTGTGAGCAATTATGGCGTAATTCGGAATGCAGCCACAGCCATTGGCATACGTCAAAATGTCACCAACCAAAATGCTGTCGAATGTAAATATTTATTAGAAAATTGTTATTTGTTATTAAAATGAGCACTACCAGCCGCCAGGGCCCTATCGTAGACCCTGGTTTATGTCGATGCTGTGGTGCTTTGAAGAAATGTCGTTTATTGAATGTGGAATACGAATGGCTTGGTCAAAAAGAAGTTTATTCAGAGATGTTCGTCGATTGCTTTGGTTTACTCGTAAGTTCTTAATTTTCATACTAATTAAAGGGTTTCTGTGATTAAGAAGGCAAAGAATATGCCATGGCTCAATTCCTTGCGATGTTTAAAAAGGTTACCAAGGAATTTACTGATGGTTTTAATAAATCTTTCAAGAAACGCGTTATTATCATCATCTATTTAGCCTTTTCCCAGACTATGTTGGACAGTCTAACCGGATGCAGCTGAATACCAGTATTTTACATGGACGCGACTGTCTTTCTGACCTTCCACAACCCAGTTACTGGGTAACAAGGTACCCCAACGCACAGTACAATAGTATTTGTAATTATTACCTTCCCAGTTATCTCACTTGGAAGGCGAGGAGTCTGAGCGCGTGATCTGCGCGACGTGTGTGGTACGTCTGAGAGACGCGCGCGCCTTCCGACATCAAGTGCTGCTCTGCGAGGAGAAATTGTTACATGCTAACATACAGGTGCATGGGGGTAAGGAAATTTATTGAAGTTGTAGTGCAAACTGAACCCTATGTACACAATTTAATGACATTTTCATTTATTTATGGAAAAATAAACAGTAGCACAATAAGAAACAGTCATAAAATTTTAAATACAACATTTAAAAAATTATGCTATAATACGTGCCCAGAAGACTGGCATGGCAACGCTAATTCTTTGGCCAAAGAACGAAAATAATGTGTAAATAATAATAGTGGAAATAATGTCAATTGGAAACGAGAATTTGAACAGGGTTTTATGTGTAAAATCTGTTGCCAAGCCCTGGTTCATGCTTAAGGAACTCCAGGCTCAATGTCCAACAAAAAAAAACCTTTTTTTCAATCGTGTTTAGATGTTGTTACCTATCACACAATCATGCAGTTTCACTAGCCAATTTTATCTGACCTTTTGTATGTTTTGCTATATTTTTTTTACAGAAGGACATCCCGACGATGAGGTGAAGAATGAAACAGAAGTGAAGAAGGAACTTGAGGAATGTACTCCAGCGACTCCAGGCGATGCTGATAAGACACCGGATGACGAGGTGGCGCAGGAGGATCACATGGGTGATGGTGTTGACCATGTCGATGATGGTGAGTTTAGACATAGATTAGTTTCGGTCACAAGCATAAATACAGGGTGCACACACTCAAGAAAAATTTCTATGCTAACTGAACAGACAGCTGTGCTGCTGGTGAGTTTGTTGCGCCACTTCTTCTCCCCAGCGAAAGCACTTGGAATTGGTGAAGAGAGGGCGCGTTTTGTGGGACTGTCTTTTGTAATTTTGACGTTCGAAAAGAGCTGATTCTCAGCCTAATTTGGATAAATTACTTTTGATTGATTTCATGTGCTGAATTCAAGGTTATAGTTAGCACTACCCACAGATATAGATAGACCTAGATACCGCAAGTATCACGATTTGTATGAAAACCGAGTGTGCCATTTTTTGACTAAGTGCCTGCTATTTATTTTATTTATTTATTTTACTATTTATGTACACACATATATATAAACAGACACGAAATAAATCAGAACAGAAAAATAGGTACAAAGGTGATGCTGACTATGATATCACAAGCACTATTTAGTGATGGGAAAATCAAATCGATTCAAAGACGCCGTCGCGTGCGGCACCCGTCTCGCCCCAACCCCAGGGCCTAGCGCCAGCGCTCACGCTCACACAGCCAGCAGTACTCAGCACTGAGCGCGAAAGTGGCAGCTTACGATTTTTGTACGTAAGCTGGGCACGCCAAGTAGTTGCTCTTGCGTTATCTAGTTGTATATGTATCTGTGGCTCTATCATACTTTATTACTACTAGCTTCTACCCGCGACTTCGTCCGCGTGTTATTTCGATCCCCGACCCAGCGCGTCGCATCCCATCGCCCGTCCGTCTTACTTCGTTTTTTTCTGACTCTAGTTTCGTTTTGCTCGCTTCTAAGGGTCATAGCGTGATGTGTTAGCCTAAAAACTGAAGGGGAAGCGCTAAGGTAGCCCGCGAAATTTAAATTTTCTTAAGATTTTTGCAATTTGCTGGTCAGTGTTAAGTTGTACGTCGATCAAAATATGATTGGCGGCCGTAACAAATATGTATTTACATAATCATTAGAATCAGTAATACAACTTGTTAGGTTAGTATAATCCCAAAATGTCAAGATTTCATGAAATAGTCATTCTGTGGGATTACTTGATCTCAGAGAGTTGTGTTGATGACTTTAATGATTATAATTCTGTAAATACATATTTGTTACGGCCGCGAATCATATATTAATCAACGTACAACTTATACTGACCAGCAAATTGCAAAAAACGTAAAAAAAATTGAATTTCGCGGGTTACTCTGGCGCTTTCGCCTGAAGAAGTGGGCTATCAAATGCAAAAAGACTTTTCTGATCCAACTTGTAGTTCCAGAGATTAACCTACTAACTAATACTACTAACTAATATTTCGCTGATACCCGTTGTAATTTTATTTTTTTGTTGTTACTTTTTGACTAAGTACCTACTTGAGTGGTTATAATCTCTAAATTATGTAGTCGATGATTTTGGTGCACGGTAAAACTCTAATGAGTTTATGTTGGCACCAACTTAAATGTATAAAATGTATGTGTACTACTGAATAAATAAATAAATAAATAAATAAATAAAATAAACCGCGTTCAAACAAACTCTTGACCTTATTATTAGTATACCTAGATACCTGTATGTCCATTAATATCTGTCGTCAAGATGATAACAAATATACAGGGTGCCAGGGGCAACAACGTGGAACCTGTTGATTCTAGAACCCCTGCGTTGATATTACGTGAGTTACTAAAAACAAATACACAGGCCGACATTTGACGAACACTGAGAAAATTTGACGGACAAAGAGGAAGACTAGTCCTAAGAGATGCTATTAATAATTTTTGAAAGAAAATAGGATCGGCCGTGCTACATAACCTCAAAAATGGGAAAAACGGTATTTTTTGCACTTTTAGGTTAGGATATCTCGAAACCCTGACGTGATAGAGCAATTTCGAGGCCAGATTTGAATTCAGCGCGTCAAAATCCTTCGGAAAAGTATAATCTGGTTTCTGGGTAAAAATTTTGTTGACCTGTGTTATCTGTTCCCGCAGGCTACCTACTAAGCGCATCCCCCTTTAAAGATAGACTTACAAAAAAGTCTCTTCATCATTCCAGATGCAGAAAGCCTAAAAAGCGAACCACCACGAAAACCATTAAAGAAGTCATTGAAGAAGAAAAAGCTCAAAATGAAAGCAAAGAGTTCCAAACGCAAGAAGACTGCTAACGGCCAGTGTGTTAAAGAGAAGATCAGCAAACGACGTACTAGGAGTCAGGAGTACCTGGAAGTACAGGAAATAATAGGTATTTATGTCAGTTAAATATCTTGCTTTAGGAAAATAGACCTTGACTTTGTGTAATAGGGTTCAGTTTCGATTGTAACTGTTTTTTGTATGAGATTTGTCGTAACTTCAAAAAACCCCGGGTAAGAGGGGTTTTTTGAAATGAAAACTTCTTTAGGCGCGTTCGGCGATTTTTGATACTTAAGAGAAAACCTTCCGGGTTCGCGTAACCGATATGTTATGCTAATGTTAACAGTATTTTTGTAGCTATGAGTGTGACGTGATGCGCTTGGCCAGCGGTGAAAACATGTTTTAGTTTTTACCCGACTACAGCGAAGCAAAAGGTTATGATTTTGACCGGTATGTATGTATGTTCGTCTGTTCCCTCATAACTTCAAAAGTGCTAATAACAATTTGACAAATGAGGTATCGTTAGAAGCTTCTTGAACGTCCGCTGGTTATAGGCTATGTGCATGCTGCCATAGCTTATAACTTATAAATCTTAAAGTATGTTAGTAGCACGGGAAGGTACTTTCTTGTTGCATCCTTTTCAGTAGTCGGGTTTTTTTTTAAGTGTTCACTTCTGTCGAGAGCAGGGGGCAGTTGAAGAGCAGTGGTGGCCCAGTGGTAACTGCCCTAACTTACGAGTTGTGGGTTCGAAACTCGACAGGCGCTTCACTTTGTGTAATTTATTTCATCACCACAGCTCTGGAATTTGCCTGCCTGGAATTTAGCAATGACTCCCCTCCACAGAGGACCTTACTATAGATTGTGAAAAGTGGATGTAATGTAATTCACCGCTGCTTACCTCTTTGGGTAAGGCCTGATTCAATGTTTTGTGACACTGTCCTCCCCCCTACCTAATGACACTAATTTGAGAACGTAAAACCCAATTATTTTTAAAAGAGTTACCGTAGAGTTTCTCGCCGGCTCTTCTCCATAGGAAACGACCAATTGGTGGTGCACTTTGCTTCTGATGTTTCATAAGTGCCCATGTAGGTTTATGTGAAACAAAATATTTTGATTTTGATATAATTTGACCCATTTATTTCTTTCAGAACCAGAGCTCCCGCCCGCGCCCCAACAAATACCGAAAAAACACATCGATACCGAACAGAAATCCTTTGCCAACACTATTGCCATAGTCGAGAACTCATTCGTATGTCCCTTCGACACTTCCTTTAGCGATTACTACTGCATCTACTGCCGCGAAGTCTTCACAGACCCTAACAAACTAAGAGAACACACCCTAACACACGATCCAACTACTTTCAAAGACCACATCGCAAATAAAAAGTTACTCCTAGTCGATATTTTCAGAATCGATTGTCGACTATGCTCAACCACAATCGATAATATCGACTCACTAAAACGTCACCTCACTACGACCCACGGAAAAGAAATATACGAAATGTCAAATGAATTTTTAAAATTCCGTTTGACAGTTAATAATTTGACGTGTACAGAGTGCGGCAGTAGTTTTAGTTTTTTTCATGCGTTAAAGAAACATATGGCTGAACATTTTGGCACGTGTATCTGCGATGTCTGTGGCGCGCACTATTTTGAAGAAAGAATGCTCATTTTACATCAAAAAACACACAAAAAAGTGGAAGAGGCCTTCCCTTGTAAGGACTGCGGGAAAGTGTTCAAATCTAAACACAGTAGGTACTTACATGAAGCGAAGTTACACAAAAAAGAACCTGCATACCAGTGTTACAAGTGTGACGAGGTTTTTTTTTCGTATTCGTTAAGATATCGCCACATGATCGAAACGCACGGCGAACAAAGAATGTTTCCTTGTGAACATTGTGACAGGGCTTATGATAGTCGAAAATCTTTGAGAGAACATAATAGAAGATACCATCTAAAAATATTCAAGCACCAGTGTGACCTGTGTGACAAAAGATTTTACCTACCATCTCGATTAAAAGAACACATGGCAACACATACGGGGGAAAGGAATTTCCGGTGTGAGTTTTGTGGAAAAAGCTACCCTAGGTTAAGGGGATTAAAGGTCCATATGCAGTCTCATAGCAATGAGAAGAAGTTTCGCTGTGTTATGTGTAATGCTTCTTTTACGCAGAATATTAATTTGAAGAATCATATGAAGAGGCAGCATCAGAGCTTGGATTTAGAGGATGGGTATCCAGAGTAGGTAAAAGACAGATCCTGATATAAAAGAAAAAAAAAACTCATCGAATGAATAACCTCTTCCTTATTCTGAAGTCGGTCATGAGGATTTTTTGGCGCGTGACCAAAATCGAAACTAACGCCGCCATCATGTCAATAGCAGCAACTCAACAACAACTTTTTTATAAAGAGAGTAAAAATCAGGTGCAACGCAGACGACACTTTTTGTGCGATCGAGTCTGTGGCGCACACGACATAGACGCTATGGAAATGCAGAGATTGGGATGTCATACTTGAAGTACAGAAAACGAAGAAGAAATAGAGAGCGAAATATTACAGCACACTTCTTCCCACAATTTTCTTTTTAAATATCTATCAGTGGCGAAGGTACCATTGCATGAGCATTTCTACACGATAAAAAAAAAGACCGGCTTCCCGTCGAAAACGTCACGGATAGTCTGTCGTCTGCGCTGCACCTCACCGTGATTATGACAGACTTGTCAGTGGGAGCAACTCAATAGCAACCATAATGTAACGGGAATAAAGATCACTGTGCACTGACAGTTATTAACAATCAGAGCTAAAATAACTGTGAAAGGATTGTAGAAGCAACTATTTTAAATAAGGACATTATTTAACGACCTTGAGACTAGATACGTTGTTAATGCCAATAGGCTCACCTCCCATTGCTTGAGATTTATTTTTAAAAATAGCGTTACGTGTGTGACGACCCTGGTTACAGATATGTAACCAGGGTCGTCACACACGTATAGAGGTATGAGGAACAGAGTTTAAAGTTCACTCAACCTCCATAGGAAAGGGAGGATCCTCCGACCAGACGGGTGTTGTGTCTGGCGGGCAACTGCCCGTTGATTCATGTCGGGCCGTTGTATCTATGCTAGTTGCGCGGTAAACTCTGCTTGCGCGATGCAGGATTTGCGTGACGTCAGTATGACGCGTTGTTTGCATGTGGCGTTGTAGATACCGCTACACACGTAACGCTATTTTTTTAAATAAATCTCACACATACACACACATACATATCTCCTTTGGGGTCACCAAAGGAGATACCTTTGGTGACCCCAAAGGAGATATGTAACCAGGGTCGTCGGGTATAGTTGAAGTTTACTAAGAAACCCATGGATGTTTTCGAATAAAATTTAATTTAATTAATAGAAAACAAACAGTTAATTTATTAAATTAAATTTCATTCGAAAATATACATTGGTTTATTACTAAACTTCAACTATACCCGACGGCTCTAGTTACATATCTCTTTTGGTGACTGTACACACGCCAGCACATCAAGCTACTTCAATCTGTCAAATTGCTTTAATAGATTTTCAACTTTATTGCTAAAGCGTAAGGTTCAAAGTTGATTGGGAAAATTTGACAGTTTCGGATAGCTTGATGTGCTGCCGTCTGTACAGTCACCAAAAGAGATAAGTAACTGGGGCCGTCGGGAATAGTTGAAGTTAGTAAGAAACCTATGTATATTTTCGAATGAAACCAATGTATACATTCAGCCTCAAAAAGATGTATACATCGACAAGAATTCATTTGATTGACTACAATTCGTGTTCCATAATATTGTATCAATGTGTAGCAACAATTAAGTACCAAATGTGTACTTAATCCGTCTTATTACACGAGTTCTAACTTTAGACTTAGCTTAATTTTCGAGTTACTGTATTTTGAACTTTGTTCCGACAAACGTAAAGTTCTTAATGCAAAATTGACAACTTAGACTCGGGTTTAACTTCAGTTTTTGTAATAAGAACTTTATCGGATTTTGGTTCGTAATTTAAAAGATGCTTTAAACCTGGGTCTAAATATAACCTTTTTGGAAATAAGGCCGAATATCGTCTGTACTATACACTTCTGCGTACCTTCAGGAACTAAGGGCGTGATATTGTATGATAAGTTTTCCCGCCTGTATGAGTCATTCTACCTCTAACTAAAGTAGGTATAGAAAAAGCGTAAAGTATCAATGCGAAATAGTTTAGATTTTAGAATAATTGTTAAATAGCAAAACGTTAATTTGCATATTAAAACGAATGTCCCTAATTTTAGGACTGGCAACACTAAACTAAAGAAATATAATAGAATACTTTATAGTATGTACCATCGAGGAAACTTACACCTGCCCAATTTGAGTTTGATGACCATGTCTATTAGCAAGGGTTAATATAGATAGCGGCCGAGCGCTGCAAGCGAGAATAGCCCTTACGGTGTACAGATGTAAGTTTCCTCGATGGTACAACATAAATATTGCAGATATACAAATGTAGAAATTTTACAAGGGGCGACACAATGCGCGATCTTCTCGCTAAAAGGTAGTTATAAATACTCAATGCTGTTCATATTTTTTTATGAGTCTGACAACATCGATCTTAAGGGAATTACCCACCATAGTGATGTGCTCGCTAAATTATTATATTTTTTTATCGATTTAATGATCTGAAATATTGTACTGTTAATTTTAAGTTTATTTGTATTTTGTAAATAAGTTTGATTGTAAATTATGACAATTATTTTAATTACATGTATTATTTTATTGAATGCACTGTAGGAAGTACTTATTAATTTACAAATCATAGAACACCCTTGTCAGGTTTTACGGGAGGATAACATTCTGAATCTTCACGTTCTTAATTTGATTGGAATTATCGTCGATTTGTCTCTTTTTATGTCGAAATGTAGCCATTTTACAATAATCAAAATCATATTTCTCAGTAGCAGCCCAGAGTCTGGATTTCTGTTTTTTTTTTCTTTCTTTCTTTTCTTTTTGCCCGGTTGATTGCAATAGGCTGGCCCCCGATTACATGGGATGAACATAACTGGGCTAAGGGCTTTGACAAACCGACCCGTCCGCCATTTTGATTATTTTTCAAAATGGCGGCCACGCGTGGGATCTGTATAAGTCGACAGCTGACATCAATGCATACAGAAAACATTATCAGATCAAACCCCTTGAAGTGTCACATTTCCCAGATTTTATAGAAAAGAATATATTTATTTGCTTTAAAACATGGAGTCGAACACGTGACATCCATATTGTTTTAACTTGCTTATATCTTGTTGCATAGATATTTGAAATAATCACTCTGATGTTTAAAATCATCAAACATCTATGCAACAAGATGTAAGCATGTTTTGTAAAAAATATCAAAATGACGGACAAGTAGGTATGCCACGTACTGACAGACGCCAGGACGCCAGCACATCAAGCTATCCGAAACTTTCAAATTTTCCAATCGACTTTGAACCTTATGGTTTAGCGATAAAGTTGAAAATCTATTAAAGAGATTTGACAGATTGTAGTAGTTTGATGTGCTGGCGTCTTACGTCGCTGCCTAACCCTTTATCGGGATTATAGGCGTGGTGTTTCATTATATTATGTAGATTCGCTTACAAATAGTAAATTGGGTTTGTGTGTGAGATATTTGTGTATGTAAATTCACCCATATGATACAAGAGAAAATAGTAGAGAGGGGAAAATGAATTTATCGATGTCGATATATTTTGTTCAGTCTTCCATGAAATATCAAAGCAATACACAGCATATTATTAACACAAAAGGATCTGGTTTTATTTATTTATAAAAATATACTAGTGTTTTAGCTACTAATTTTAACGATATACTCAATAAATACATTTTATGTAAAACTTTACTTGTATTTTTATTTGATACGTATATGTGGATCCCATACTTGGTCGTTGTGTCTAAAGTAATCTAAACACACTATACTGAAGGTACGCGACTGAAGTTCGGCATGACGATAAATTATGCCGAAATTACGTTGCGTTGTAGTGTACAGCCGAACTTCGGTCGGGCGTAAGTTCAGCGGCAATTCGGCGGCAACGTACTCTGTAGAGAACTCATTATACGCGACCGAAGTTCGGTTCGGTTCGACATTTCTAAAGCCTCTGTAATGGCTATTACTGTAAAATAGTCCATTTTTCGGGTTTCGCACCTCAAAAGTGATAAAGGAACCCTAACACTTTGTTTTGCGTCAGTCCGTCCGGCTGTTTAGATAACACGACACGAAGCCACGACAGTGCTCGAGACACTGAATATACACAAAGTTGCGCAACTGAATTTTTGCCACGTTAGTTCGGCAGTTATGGTGTGTCATATCAGCCGAATACGTCGGGACGTAAAATTAGCCGCGAAACTTCGGTCGCGTACCTTCGCCATAGTGTTTAGACACATAGACAAACATTCAAAAATTCAAACTCAGTAGGGGCAGTATTCTAGGCGTAAAATTGAGAGACCATATTGGCAACACCACACTGCACTCCAAAACACAGATTACTGATGTACTCGTAGCTCAAAAAGCCGCTAAGCTGAAGTGGTACTGGGCTGACCACGTCTGCCACATGCCTAATAACTGTGGACCAAAACAACCACCACGTGGAGCCCTGACACAGCTAGAAAGCGTCGCGACAGACCCTGTAGAAGATGGCCGAACGAGCTAGAGAAAATAAACGACCAATGGAATACCTAAAAGTCACTTTAGTGGATCGAAATAGCTGGAAGTCATGGGGAGAGGCCTTTGTCCAGGAGTAGGATGTTACCGGTTAACAGTAACCAGTAAGTAACGTTTTGTGGATAACAATGCCACGCTGCCGCAGATGGTTCGTGAACGGGTGAACATCCATTACATATCGAGACTTCCCCGTGCCACGAAAAGCATACCTATAGAAGTATGAGGAACAGGTTGTAAAGTTCACTTAGTTGCAGGGTAGTGGAGGTCAGATAGACAGTCGCTCCATGTGAAATACCGGTTAGACTGGAAGCCGACCCCAACATAAATGGGAAGGCTAGGCAGACGATGATCCATGGGCGCCGGGAACGGGGTGCAAGAGGGTGCACTTGTACCTCTCTGTCTTCAAAATAATATAAAGGTGTAAAAACATTAAGAACTAAAAAAAATCCGAAATCCCCTAAAAAAAATCGCTTCGCTCGCTCTTGCATTATATGCAATCTGTCTGTGTCTGTAATTATATGGTGTACATAATAAAGAGTATTCTATTCTATTCTCGATTCTAAAGCTTTTTTTGCATTACAACAAAGTACCGAACTCTTTTTCCGAAAATCTAATCGACCTACTGCTTCGCTCGCTCTTGCATCCTACTCTATCTTAATTCTTAAGCTTATTTATATAAATCGACACAGTTATACATATAGACACCCTTTCTCTATGCATGGACAAATTAAAACCTATCCCATTCGAGGTGAAGGGCAAAAATGATCGAGCTCGCTTTGTGGTAGGTACTAAAGATGTTTGTATTTTGTGCGACAGAGATAACGCACTACGAAGCCGAAATTAGCCGATTGTCTCTTTCCAAAGGTCGATGTGCAATATTTATCGCCGGGTACTGTACAATGATACGCGATTTCTTTTGTTAGCTTATACTGTCCCACTGTTCTTCACTGGGACAAAGGCCTCCACCAAATCCTTCCAGGAACTCGTATCTTCTCGTCACCACAAACCAGCCCTAGCGTTACGCGTGCAGGTCAACTCGCTATCTCGTTCTGGGCCGCCTCGGCGGCGTTGTCCAACTTCAGGCACCCATCGTGAGGAGACTTTTGCCCAGCGATCATCGTAGATGCGGCTGATGTTACCTGCCCAATCCCATTTGAGCGCAGCCTTCGCTCCTACATCCAGTATGTTTGTTTTGGAATGCAGCGTGGTGTTCATATTTGTTGGTATGTGATTAAGGGGCTTACATGACCTAAAGCGCGGTCACTGTCGGACTGCATAGAAAAGAAAGAGAAGCGCGATGACACAACGCTGGTAATTTATCTGGCAAAATATGAAGGCAAATATTTGATTACAAAAAATCTATTGTTTGGACTAAAAAACTAAAACACTTTTTAGTATGTTGCTTGTAGAATAATCTGACAAAAAAAAAACAGAATGATTGTATGTATATTAGTATGGTTTTTATTTTATCGTAAGTTTTTAGAGGCATCTTCATGATTTTTTTTTTCTATCGTACCAAATTAGTTGTATTATGTTTTCAACCCACTATCTATCTAGCATATATCCTGAAGAATATCATATATTTTTCTGTAGTTTACTGTAGTTGATCATATATATACTTTTATTGTTTCTAAAACTTGCGTTTTTTTATGTTTAGGTCCTGTAAGCCCCTTAAGCTTATTTAATTTAGACTTATCTGTAAGAGACGTAATGTTGATATTTGTCTGGCGGAGACAACCGCACTGTGCTTCGCTTCGCCAGGTATGCGCCAGCCCTAATAGTTTGGGTTCCTTTTCCAAAAATTATGTGGTGGGAAACGGGGACAAATACAAAATAAATAAAATTCGTCGTTTGCAAATTGAAATATTAATTTATTATATTTTTATTTACAATATTTACAATTTTCTAATGAGACGATATTATGTAACATATTCTTAACAACGAATAAATAAATATTTTAATCAATAAGTATAATACTTTTAAATGAATAATTGAATACTTATAGTTACAGAGTGAAATTGGAAACATGCGACAAATCGAAATGGGAGATTGTACTCACCATTATGAACAACTTTTACTATGGGACCAAACCAGAGGGGCAATGCGGGTTTTCGTGAAAATTTATGACACCAGTTGGCACCACTTTGACAAGAAGTCTTCCAATATAAAATATATGATGACGTTCATCATTCGATTCATTCATTCGTTCATCATTCAGTCATGACTAAAGAAAATATAGGCTCTTTGACAGATGTCTGGACCTGACGTGTTAGTGCTGCCACCTAGCGAACTTCATTTCAGAAAACCCTCGTCATATTAAGGCCTGAGTTCACCAACATTCAAACCACCGGTTAGATATATAAACAGTTGGTTTATTCCAAATTTCCTAAGGAAATTTTAAATATAGAACTGATTAAATATTTAATCAGTTGATTTAAATGTTGGTGAACATAAACATAAGAACGTTCACAGTCTGATCTCAGCCTCAATCTGTCAAAAATACCTCTAACTTCCCTACATTTTGACACGTTTTTGACATTTGTTTGTCGCCGAGATGAATAACTAACAATATAGATGTAGAATTCTAGTTTTAATTATTTTGTCTCCCCCACGTTTTATCATAACACATTTGACATCGGCACTATTGCCATAGAGAAAAATAGAATAGAATAGACTGCGACCAGATTTTGAACGTTTTAAATTAAGAGAATTGGCGTTCTGAATTCGCGAAAACAAAATCAGCTGTTCCCTACATTTATGTTCGCATAACTCGTCAAAATGTAGGGAACAGTTGATTTTTTTTTTTCGCGATTGCAGCTTTGGGCCCTTAGTAAAAGTTGTTCATAATGATGAGTACAATCTCCCATTTCGGTTTGCCGCATGTTTTCAATTCCAACCTGTATTTATATAATTCATCCTTTTTCTTACAAAATATGGGTAGGTACAGTACCCGGCGATAAATATTGCACATCGACCTTTGGAAAGAGACAATCGGCTAATTTCGGCTTCGTAGAGCGTTATCTCTGTCGCACGAAATACAAACAGTCCGGTGTCTATTAGGAGCTGTTAAAACAATTATGATTTGCTTCTTTTGACAATTATTTTTATTCTTTGTATAATATACAAAAAAGGTAAAGGTCGATGTGCAATATTTATCGCCGGATACTGTAAAAATTGTAACAATATAAATATAATACAGAATCACTTTTACATAACTGGCGAAATATGGGTGTACTATACTATGCACAGCTCTGCCTAACCCTTAAGGGAAGCTGGCGTGATGTTATCATATTATAAAGGCAAAAGTTTGTGAGTGTGTTTATATGTTTGTTACTTCTTCACGCTCAAACGGCTGGACCAATTTTGATAAAATTTTGTATGGAAGTAGCCGACACCCTGGATTAACATATAGGCTACTTTTTATCCCGATATTCCCACGGGATCGACACTTATGTGAGTAAAACCGCGTGGCGCAGCTAGTGATGCATAAGTTTGTTATATTTTAGCATTGCACCTTTTATAATAATGCTCAACAAATGTCCAATAATGACGGTATAGTTTTTAGGGTTCCGTACCATAAAATGATAAACGGAACCCTTATAAGATCACTTAGTTGTCAGTCTGCCTGTCCATCGGTCAAGACCCATTTTCTCAGAAACGCGTGGAGTTATCAAGTTGAAATTAATATCAAATACTCAAGGCTGCAATCCCTTGAAGCAGTGAAAAAATCAAACTTCTAAGTCAACGCAATCAAAAGATACGGGCGTTTATGTTCCGGAATCAAAACCTATAGGGTACTTCCCGTTGACCTAGAATCATGAAATTTGGCAAGAAGCAAGGTCATGTAGCACAAGTAAAGGAAAAAGTCCGAAAACCGTAAATTTGTAGTTGCAATACAAAAAAATTTTTTTTTTCCGTGATAAACTATTTACGTACCTACTTAGTACTTGACCGGTTCTTTTTAGGATATAGGTACAACATATAATGAGTAAGTTTTTGAAAAAGATCCATCAATGTCCTTTAAAACTCATTTGTTTGTGTATGATACAGTTTTTATTGATTTCTGAAAAATTATAATTTTGTGACTTAAGTGGTTTTTGAAATGACCAATTCAATTTTAATCAGTCTGACACTGAGCAAGCGTGGCGATCACTACTTGTCCTTCTCTGTATGGACGAGGACTTTATCCTGTAGTGGTTTTTATTTTATCTTTTATCTATAACTTCTCATTTTGTGTTATCAGGTTTTTCTGACAAGAGATTCTTAGTAGCAGTCCTGCTTTTAGGGTGCGTTTCCACTGAAGCGGAGCTGTGCGGAGCGGAGCGGAGACGTACAGGAATCGACCAATCACAATGGTTGAAATCCTCAGCGCGTCACTCGCCTCGTCTATGATTGGACGATTCCTGCACGTCTCCGCTCCGTTCCGCCCAGCTCCTCTACAGTGGAAACGCACCCTTAAACTGCCCAGTTAAGAGGGAAGCGCTAAGGTAGCCCGCGAAATTCAAATTTTCTTACGTTTTTTGCAATTTGCTGGTCAGTATAAAGTTGTACGTCGATCAAAATATGATTCGCGGCCGTAACAAATATGTATTTACAGAATTATAATCATGAAAGTCATCAACACAACTCTCTAAGACCACGTAACCCCAAAGAATAACGATTTCATGAAACAGTTATTCTTTAAAAATATGTACATATTTTTTTTACGACTGTGAATCATATATTGTTCCTGACACTGTCCTGCAAATTACAGAAAAGTTGACAAAATGTGTCAGTGCACACTTACATACCCCTTTATACATAAAGGCGTGATATTTACATCCGCATTTCATACTCAGGATGCTGGCTCTTCATATGTCCTTTCAGACTACAGTTCTGTATAAAGGCCTGTCCACACACATGACACCGGTACCTGCGATCGTTTGTGTGTATTCTCATATGATCTTTCAACGTCTTGAGTCTGGGGTAGCATTTCTCGCAAACTTTACATTTAAAGTTACGTTCGCCCGTGTGGGTTGGCATGTGGTTGTTGAGGGCGAAACGCGTGAAGAACTTTTGCCCGCAACACTGACATTCGTACCTGGACATACAAAAAAAAATGTGTTATGGACCAGCAGAAAAAAAATATATTATGGAATTGCGTATCACTATCACTATCAATTACAATCTGAATCATTATGTTAAGGCGTCTACATGACCTAAAGCGCGGTCTTTGTCGGACTGCGTAGAAAAGAAACTGAAGAAAGTGAAGCGCGATGACACAACGCTGGTAATTTATTACAAAATATGAAGCAATTATCTATTTACAAACAATCTATTGATTGGACTAAAAAATTAAAACACTAGTGCTTTATTATGTTGCTTGTAGAATAATCTGATCATAATGATTGTATTTATATTAGTATGGTTTTCATTGTAAAAAAAGTTTTTAGAGGTGTCTTCATGATTTTTTTTCTATCGTATCATATTAGTTGTATTATGTTTTCAATACACTATCTACCTAGCATATATCCTGAAGAATCACACTAATATTATAAAGGCGAAAGTTTGTGAGTGTGTGTGTGTTTATTATGTTTGTTACTTCTTCACGCTTAAACGGCTGAACCGATTTTGATAAAATTTTGTATGGAGGTAGCTGACACCCTTATAACATATAGGCTTTTTATCCCGATGTTCCCACGGGATAGACGCGGGTGAAACCGCGGGGCGCAGCTAGTATCATATATTTTTCTGATTTTGTTTACTGTAGTCGATCAAATACTTTTCTCTAAAACTTGTGTTTTTTGTCTTTAGGTCCTGTAAGCCCCTTAATCCATTGCTTCATATTGTCCGCTACTTGTGTTATGGAGCTCGGAGGCAATTAGTTAGTATTAAATAAATAATAATAATTTTACCTGAAGTCTTTTAGGTGGTCTTTCCGCCTGTGAATAGTGAGCGTTCTTCTTGTGTCAAATATTCGCTCGCACATAGTACAGGGGAAACTAAGAGGCTCTTCTCCGTGTACCTGGTGACAAAATAACATTAATTTATTAATAGAAGTCGTCATCTATGTGCCTAGCCTTTTTCTATACTGGAATAATAGCATAACACACACACACACTCATCAAATATTATCTATTCGATTCTGAAATAGTTTCTACAGTACCCGGCGATAAATATTGCACATCGACCTTTGAAAAGAGACAATCGGCTAATTTCGGCTTCGTAGAGCGTTATCTCTGTCGCACGAAATACAAACAGTCGGGTATCTATTAGGAGCTGTTAAAACAATTATGATTTGCTTCTTTTGATAATTATTTTTATTCTTTGTATGTATATAAAATGGTTTTGTGTAGAAAGGTCGATGTGCAATATTTATCGCCGGTTACTGTATCTATAGAATTCTAGTGAAATAATAATAACAATTCGTAGTTCTGAAGAGAACTAATTTACTTTCCCAATTGCATTATAATTAGTTTTACGAATCAAATTTTTTTTCCAGCTACAAGAGTAGAGTTCTCATATCTTCCTATTCATCATCCCTTTTTCCAACTATGTTGGGGTCGGCTTCCAGTCTAACCGGATGCAACTGAATACCAGTATTTTACATGGAGCGACTGCCTGTCTGACCTCCACAACCCAGTTACTGGGTAATACGATACCCCTTGGTAAGACTAGTTGTCAGACTTTCGGGCTTCTGACTACCCGTAACGACTGTCAAAGATCCACGAATGACAGCCGGGACCAACGGCTTAACGTGCTTTCCGAGGCACGGTAAAGGACTATTCAATTCAACCGAAATTTTACTCAACTACAGCAGCTAAAAAGAAATATTTTTCCAAAAAATATAACTTTAATTTCGAAAGTCGGTATCAAAAAACGAAAATACAGAACCAACGACACCGACTTCCGAAATTAAATTAAAGTTATTTTTCACTTTGTAGTGTTTTTTTTTGGAAGTCGGTTGGTTTTTGTTTTGTGTTTTTATTTTTCACTTTTTAGTTGTACCTACCTACCCCAAACAAATTCATATAACACTACTTGCTATGTGAATATCGGTGACAGGAAGCTATTGAACACATCAGCCTACCCCTTTAAAGGGTACAGGCGTAATGCTATGTTGTGTGATTGCGTAAGCAATGTACACATATGCTATAGCGGCAATCGCGGTTGATTTGCTGGCATTTATTGAAGAGTTCCGTTGTCTGTCTCCGAAACTCATCATCAGACCTTTACGAAATTTAAATGGGACCATTTCGGAATAAACCTTTTTCGAACAAAAGAAAAATTTTGCAAATCCGTCTATATATGAGGGAGTCATGCCCGAACATACATAAAAAAAATATATATCATCCGAATTGAGAACCTCCTCCTTTTTTTAAATCGATTAAAAAGAGGATACTGTTAACAAATCTCACCTCAACTAAATGCTTCAACTTCTGCGGGTAGGACATCAGTTTGACGTCACACTTGGGACAGTACACGCGCCCCTTCTTCCGATGCACGCGGTCTATATGAAGGTCCCTATTGTACTGCGCCTTGAAGACTTTGCCGCAGTCTGGACACGGGAAGTCCCCTTCTTCGTGGCGCTGCTGATGCATCACGAAACGGCCTTTATCGACGAAACCTGGGAAATAAATCTACTTAGTGAAAATCTTACAGTTAGGTAGGCGTCGCGGCAGACCCCGTACAAGATGGCGGAACGAGCTGGAGAAAGCAAACGACTGCTGCTAAAAAAATCCTAATGTAAAACCCAACAAAACTTTGCCCGGTCTGGAAATTGTACCCAGGATGTTCAATAATCGTGCTAGCGACGAACAAGGTGGGAATTTCTTCATGGAGGGGTCTTGATATGTAAAGGTCACCCATCCACGGACCAACCACGGCAAGCGTAGCTTAACCTGACAGATCGACCCGTGCGGTTGTTATTATTTAGCCAGAAGCCCCTCGCGTGATGCTATGGTATATTATGATTAAAAAAAAAAAACAGTGGCACCCCGGGAGTGCCGACAGAAGTGAAAACTTGTACAATTACGTGTGTATTTTGTGAACCGTCTTATAAACAAAACACGCGCGGTACCGACTACGGCCATCCGTCTTACGAATTTTCGATCAGGTCACGTGTCCTGACGAGAGTTTAACATTTTTTACCAATGGGTAAACTTCTTTAGGGGCGTTGTACAATTTTTTTTGTAATGACAAAAAAAGTGTACAACGCCGCTAAAGAAATTTTCACTTCAAAAAACAACTTACCCAATCCACAAGTCTCACAAACATAATTACTAAAATGCTCATTCATATGCTTGTTCAAAGCATGAAAATACGGGAACAACACATCACAAATAGCACACTTCCACTCGTCCCTCGTCAGCCTGAACGGCAACACTGAGTCTTTATAATTAAAATAATACTTTTTCTTATGAACACTAGATATATGTCTTTTAAATTCTTCCAAATCACTGATTTTCACACCACATAATCGGCAATCGATTCTTGTCAAGTCGATTTTCACCATTTTTTTATGTTCCGTCACTTTGAATTTTTTCGGGTGATGCATCTCCGTCGTATGGTGCCTCAGTAGCGCGGGGTCGGCGTACAGTTCGCCGCAGTAGTAACATAGGAGATGGTTGTGTCGACACTTGAAGGGGCAAACGAAGGAGTATTCTACTATGGTTAGTATGTTTGTCTCTGTCATGTATGTTGAGTCTCGTTCTCGCATAAGTTGCTGGACTTTTGACATCGGGAGTTCTGCGAACGAAGAAAATTAATTTCTTAATGGCATGTCGTGACCTTCAAACTGGACACTCTAATATAATAAATGAGCGCAGTGGTGCCCAGTTGAGAGTATGTGGGTCGTGAGGTCGAAGTCGAACTCAGCCAAAGATCACTGGGAATATACTTTATTTATATACTTTTTTATATACTTTATTATAAAAAAAGTATATAAATATACTTTATTTATATACTTTTTTATTCCGATATTCCGGCGGGACCGAGACTTATGCGGGAGAAACCGCGAGGTGCGTTGGTACGAACGCCAGCACATCAACCTACCACAATCTGTCAGATTTCTTTAATAGATTTTCAACTTTATCGCTAAAGCATAAGGTTCAAAGTTGATTGGGAAAATCTGACAGATTGTGGTAGGTTGATGTGCTGGCGTCTGTACATACTTGGTTTAGGCATCGGCGGGGCCACCTTCGGTTTTGGTATTCGTTCCTCCTGTTTGACCGGCTCTGCCTCTGCTAACTCTATTACTGTACCAATTTCCTCCTTCTTCTGTGTGACGTGGTGCTTCAGAGGCAAGTCGTCAGGATCTTCTTCCATTTTATCAGGTTTTAGGTCGTCATCTAAAATGGGTGTTGGAATGATTATTAAGTCATCAGCTACCTAGCCTTTTCCCAACTTCGCTGGGGTCGGCTTCCAATCTAACCGGATGCAGCTGAATACCAGTATTTTACATAGAGCGACTGCCTATCTGACCTCCACAACCCAGTACTGGATAATACGATAGCCCTTAGTAAGACTGGTTGTCTGAATTTCGGACTTCTGACTACCTGTAACGACTGTCAAAGATCCACGAATGGACCGGGACCAACGGTTTAACGTGCTTTCCGAGGCACGGAGGGGTCTCGGTATGTAAATATGGTCACCCATCCACAGAGCAACCGCGGCAAGCGTAGTTTAACCTGATCGATCGAACTGTGCGGCTGTTCGGGCCTCTGTGGCAGGGCATCGACGCGAAAACTAATCATGAATTCGAGACATGATTCTAGACACCACAAGTAGAAATTATTATATAATATTATATACATATAGTATAATTTAATACATATATATATATAATATTCGTCAGTTATTTAAAAAAAGAAAACTGTTCCATACATTTTGACTAGGTATTGCACTTTGCTATTAAACCAGCGGCTTTCAATAAAAATTTTTATGGGTTCAGAATCATACTGAATCCATGGTAACAGTTTTCAATTATAATTGAAAAAACTGAAGTATTTTGTTTACTGGGTCAAATAGAATATTACTTTTCGTGAATAACTTGTGTTTGGATTTTTTTCATACCTGAGGCATCGGCCAATGCATCCGCACAATGTTCATCATCAGTCTCAGGTTGTATTGTTCCTGGTTCATCCTTCACAACTATGTCAACATTAACCTTGGAATACCACTGGCTTTCAATCTTTGAGTCTGAAAAGAATCTATATTTAATGTTTTAACTTTATAATAAGACAGCATATGGCCAGAAATTACATTGAGACACATAATAAGGAGGTCATAAGGAGTAAGTACTTCTTGCTTATCACCGCCTGCCGTATTATGCAGGGTGAGTACAATTGCCGAACCGGTGGCGCAATCAGTAAGGCTTTATCCCGGTCGTCCCCAAACAACAACTCAGACCGAAAGGTCATTGGCTACTAGCCATACCGTCAGCACACACAGTATCTCAAGCTCACTCACCCCTCATTTGGGCCCTCACTATGCTCAATGCTCTTCTAACATCAACACCGAAGTGTGACTTGTTTACCGGGAGATGGATAGATGTGTTGTGAATGTTTAAGATTTTGTGAGAAGATGGATGAAAGATAATAATTAGATAAGTATGTATAAATAATGTTTTTATTTTAATTTTTTGTTTGTCACTTGCTTACAATTTGTTTATTTTACAAGTGTCCTTGTATTGTGTTTTGTTGGTTAATGTTGTTATTTTCTTGTATTTACATTTGTGTAATTTTTTAGTTTATAAATTGCTCTGTACAATGCCTTGGGATTCAATTCCGTAATCTTATGCGTGTAATCCATACTAATATTATAAACTTGACAGTAAATATATAAAAAGTAACAGTCATGTATAGATGACAAACCAAAGTAACCAAGCAATCTACAACTAACCATCGCTCCTAGCATCATAAATCTTCATCTGTAAGAATGCCTCCTCACACCGCAGCACTTGACGCCTGAAGCTCAGCGCGTCACGTATTCGAGTCACACACGTTGCACAAATCAGCCGCTCTGATGGTACGCCATCTAGATGCGACAGCTAAGGACACAAAAGAGAGAAAGAGTTTAACAAAACAAGAAGTTTGAATTTGGTAATTAAATAAGCGACTTTGGTTGCTGGGGTGGCTTGTTCCAGCTTTTGTCGACAGACAGAAGTTATGTCATTCGATAATAGCCTTAAATCGATACTGGTGCTAATTTGAAGCAAATTAAATGACCCAAAAAGAAACCATATAGTTATGTGAGTTATGTCGCTCAAAATACATTCAAAGAATGGTGTAGGTTTAATAGCATACCAGTAAACTGAAGCAATCCATTATCATATCGGAATAAACCTCTTTTTGTCCCAAACTCTCATATTCAATGTTCAAAACACGACACTTTTTCATATTTCCACAACATCGACACAAACCAGAATCGAATAGTGGACCTTTGCCCTTTTTCGTAGCCATTTTTTACTATTTTCTGTACCGGGAGATTTAATTCACATGATACAGAGTACAGTTAACATTGAAAAGGTGATAATAAGCAATATTTATTATTGTTTTAATTTAGAAATCAACAAAATTAAACCTTTTGCAACAAGTATCGACAATTCGATACTGTGATTTGACAAGTATCATGTGTGTTGCCAAGTCATTTGTTTTAGATAAAAAAAAATATAAATTATCGCCGTTAGTCGGCAAGACACAAATTACAAAATTATAGTACTTACTCATAGCGTGGCTGATGGCTCGTGGTTCGTCACATGTTGTTACCTAATACCTAACTAAAAAGAACTCAATTTTAATTTATTCTCGTTATTTGAAGCTTTTGTGAAAGAGCTACGCACAATTTCTGAACGAATTCTATAAAATCATCTAACAATAAAAAAAAAAACATTGGTAACAAAACAAAAATAAAATTACCCACCCACTGTTTTAGGGATGCCCAAAAAATACTGTTGTATCGATATATCGCATCGTAACCGTATCGAATGCGCTTGTATCGATACGCGATATTATCGTATCCCTTTGTATCGATATATCGCATCGTAACCGTATCGCTTTGGTATATCGATTGGGTAGGTTATTTCGTAGGTAAAATATTATTATAAACCTAAATATATCTTAAACATTAAAGAAAGACATACCTTTTTTTAATTTTCACAATATATTGTAAGTTATAAAAGAAAAGTATTTATAGTATGTATGAAAGGTTAGTGTAGTACATAAATAACTCTAAATAATCCTGACCTCTACTTATTACGAATAACAATATTATGTCTAAAGGTAGGTAGGTTTAATATAAACAAAAATAAATAAATTTTAATCAGTCATAGTTTGATACGATACGTTAATGCGATTTTTTTTTGGAATACGATATATCGAGGCGCATCGTAAGGCCAAAATATCGTATTAAATATCGATATATCGTATAGCGCTGTATCGATATTTCGATATATCGCATCGTATTGGGCATCCCTACACTGTTTTTGTTTACTAGTATCGAATATACAGCTAAAATCATGAAAGAGAAACATTTTTGCCGATGTTGTTTATCAGAAGAATGTTACAAAGACATGGCCAACACTTATTATATTGGAAGTAAAACAGAAAACTACTTTGAAATGTTGTTGAATATTTTTAATATTAGTGTGAGTTTATTTCATAATTCGTTTTAAACACACTGTTCTAAGACATTCCAAACAGTTCCTTTTTTGTTGCGTTTAGATAATAAATGATGAATATGCTGAAAGATCTCTTATTTGCGAGGAGTGCGTCTCGAAGCTACGGGATGCTGCAGCCTTCAAGAAAAAGGTGCTGGATATTAACGAAATTATAAAAAACAACATTTGCTGGGATACTAATGACACAGAAGTAGGTAAGGAATGTTAGAAAATGAAATGAATTATTTACTTACCATTGTTTTTTTATTTTATTTATTTCTCAACTTACATCTATCCTTACAGGGAAACCTATTGTGATAGTGTACATTTATCTAAACTCTTACCCTAACTTATTACTAAATATCCTAACTTATTATTAATGCAGGCTAATTGGCATTCTGTATTTTCTGCTGTTAGGGAGTATTATTTTCTGTTTCTGCCTACCCCCAAGGGAAGAAGCCGTGAGTTTATGTATGTAGGTATGTAATCTGCATTCGTGATTTATTTTACAAATATGAGTTGATGGAAAAATAACTTTAAATCCTACATTATAAAGTTCAGTTTCACTCTGAAATCAACTTAATCATCATTAAAATAAAATTGATATTTGTTTAAGGTGATAAATTGATAAAAAATGTGGTTTTTCTATTTCATGTAACTTGTTAAGTATGTGGAATAGTGATTTAACATTTTGTTATATATTTTTTGACTCTGGTCTAGTATCATGTAAAAGGAATACACAATTCAATGATTTTTTCTTGATACAAAAAAGTGCAAGGTTATATTATTTTTTTCGACATCACGGCGTAAAGCTTAACTACTTGAAATTTTCACAGATGATGGATTTCTGTTGCCGCTAAAACAACAAATACTAAAATCAGAATAAATTAAATATTTAAGAGGGGCTCCCATACAACAAACGTGTTTTTTTCGGCGTTTTTGCCTTGTGGTACGGAACCCTTCCATATGCGAGTCTGACTCGCACTCGACAAGTTTTTTAGGACATCCAGTCTTGCCAAAAGGTATTGTGTTGCTCAGTAACTGGGTTGAGGAGATCAAAAAGACAGTTACTCCATGTAAAATACTGGCCATCAACTGCATCTGGTTAGACTGGAAAGCCAACCCTGACAAAAGAGAATTTGCTATAGTTAACAAAATAACATTTGAATAATTACAGATCCAAAGATAGAAGATGAAGAAGCTGATTATTTTGATGACTTTGATGATAATGTCAGTGATAAAGATTTTATTTGGGAAAATTTTACTCAAGAGGGCTCCCAGAAAGGTAATAAATAACCAATTGTGTATAGACCGTCTAGAGCAGCCTTTCCCAAAGCGGGCGCAGTGGGGCATTGTGTAGAGTCTACACAACGCCCCCTTTTTTTTCTGGGTCTCTTACTCACCCCCCTTTAGGCCTGCAGCGCCCACAAGGGGGCGTTATCGCCCACTTTAGGAAAGGCTGGTCTAGAGGCTCGTGGCTTTATGATAACAGTCATCGATCGAAAGTTAAGCTACGCTTGCCGCGTTCAGTTTGGGGATGGGCGACCATCCCTTACATATCGAGACCCCTCCGTACCGCGGAAGCGCGCTAAGCCTTCACGTGTGGTCAGCGCGATTGTTCGAAAGGGTTACCATTGGCCCGGAATATAAAGGGCTAATGAAGGAACACGGGTGGGTTTTAGTCAGTAAGAGTCTGACACTCCATCCCGCTCCACCCAGAGCGGGAGGGGTCATTTATTGCTTTCACTGCATTCTCAAAAAAAAAAAAGCCTTTACGTGTAGTCAGAATCCCACGTCTGCCAACCAGTCTTACCAAGGGGAATTAATTGTATTAGCCACTAACTAGGACCATCAACCAGGCATAAATCCAGACTCCGGACTGCGACTGAGAAATTCCAGAAGAAAAAACCCTATAACGCCTTGCTAGACAGGAGAATAGAACCCAGGACCTCATCCTCAACAGTAGCGCTTGCGACCACTACACCAACAAGGCAGTCAATTCAATTGATATCATTATATATGTTCTGGGCCAAGTAATAAATCGGGGCATTATGAATAATGACAAGCTACTTAGAGCGAAATAAATAATTATAATTTGAACTTCCTTATTCCACATTTCCTCGACACTGTCTGGTCGGAGGATTCTCCATTTTCTATGGAGCATGAGTGAACTTTACACACTGTTCCTCATACTATATACATGGCTCGCTCAATCCTACTTCAGCCTAGCAGACTTTTATTACAATACTACCTGCGCCCCGCGGCTTCACCCGCATAAATGTCGATCCCGTGGGAATATCGGGATAAAAAGTAGCCTATATGTTAATCCAGGGTGTCAGCTATCTCCATACAAAATTTTATCAAAATTGGGCCAGCCGTTTGAGCAAACACACACACACACTCACAAACTTTCGCCCTTATAATATTAGTGTGATAGAAAGAAATGGGTCCGTTCTTCTTCATTTTCCTGTCGCTGGCACGACTGTGTTTTAAATCTTGTTTTACCAAAACTTCGCCACTTCCACGGCGTTGTCGGTGGTAGCGCAGAGGTCACTTTGACTGCATGTCTATTTATAAACGATGATTAAAGTTAAGTGACATTTATGCTTGTGTTCACCGAGATTTAAATCAACTGATTAAATATTTAATCAGTTCTATATTTAACATTTCCTTAGGAAATTTGACATAAGCCAACTGTTTAAATACCTAACCGGTGGTTTGAATGTTGGTGAACCCAGGCCTTAAACGTCAAAAATGTTTGGTTAATCAATCGCTAATCACTACTGAAGTTTAAGCAACATTTATGAATAAAGGTCACTTAAATGTGAGATCACTGACTAGCCCTCATATAAGTTACCTACACGAATACAGAAGTGTAACGTTAAAAATATGGTTTCAGGACAAGTTTTTGTAATCACATTGGAACCGAAAGGTGAAACACAACATAAAAATAAAACTATTTCAAAGTTTAAAAAATCCAAACCTTATGAACTAGAAATTGAAAGAGATGAGAGTACTAACAAAAACTCGAGTAAACTTGGCGCCAAAATAAAAAATAAAGTAATACACTCAAGTATACTTGATGCCAATGTTAAATACCCAAGTACACTTGGCGCAATGGAAAAAAATAAAGCTAAAAACTCAAATACACTTTGTGCAGATGAAAAGGATGAAGTTGAAAACATAAATATTCTTGCTGAAATACTAAATGACAGCGAAATCTTCAATACTCATGACGCAAAAGGTGATGATATGGATATAGAGGGATTGGGTTCTGAAGAAGACTTTAATATAGCTAAGAAATCAAAGAATATTACTATAGGAACCCCTCCTAAGACAAATGTGAAGAGTAAAGCTAGTACAGGTATGAAACTCTCAGAGGGCTGTCATAAAGAAGCGGGTTCGATCGGTGCAGATGAAATATTCCCACATTAACTTATGCGCTCACTTATGTGTGAGCGAAATAAGTAAAACATGTAGGTTACCGTTTCTTTCCGAAGATCAACCTACAGAAATCAGGAGCGACGGACTCAGAGAATAGGCCTCCAGCCTATTCTCTGAGTCCGTCAACGAAGATACGGGACCGACCGAAGTAGGTCGAAACTTGGGGAGTGAGCCCTACTACCGATTAGTTAACTTTTTCGCATCGACAAAAACACATCAGCAGGTGGGACAACTGTCAAATCGTTGTCCAGTTCAGCTTCAGGCCCCAAACTTATGATATCCGTACGTAGGTGTTACAGAGTTGGAATCGCCCATAATTTCGGATTAAACTACAGATTTCGTGCTTAGTGATGAGTAGAACTCCTGGGGGTCTACTCTCTATGTAGGTACAGGGTACAAAGATACGGGCCCGTTCGAAAGTTCATCAGTCAAAACAATAATTGATCAATTAAATTTTTCGGAGGGGCAAATCACATTGGGAGTAAGGACAATTACTGTCAAATCGTGTTGTCATTCATTCTTAGTTCGGGTCCCGCACTAATCTTATGGCAGTAAGTGATAAGGAGTATGAAACGCCCGATACTTCGGACGAAACTACGGATTTCGTGCTTAGTGATGAGTAGAACTCCTGTACCGGGAGTCGAGCCCGAAAAGTCGCTTCTTTATGTAAGCACCCTTAGCTTAATATTCATAATCATATTGTCAGTCTGTGTGGTAGTGACATTTTGGGTAAGTAGTTAACTACTGAATCAGCGGGGTAATCTATCTTTGTTATGGGTTTGGTTTCCGCACTTAGTCCTTCAAGTGGACCATTGTGCGTGCCAGCGGAGTAATTTAGTACAATGCGTGCCACGTAAGAAGAGACTTGACACACCACGTGGTTTGACATGCGCAGTACACGATTTTAGGTATCTTTAGCGGTATGAGGTCTGAGTGCGGGACGGGACCGGACGTCATAGGGGCGGCGGAAAGAGGCGGGGTCAAGTCTCTTCTTACGTGGCACGCATTGTAACACACTATCAGTAGCAACGGCTTTCCTTTTGACAGTTCAACAACATTCATTGCGTTATTTATGTTGTTGAGCAGACAAATTTTTCGAACATATGAAGCAATGGATTAGCAATATCCTCCAAAATTATTCAGATTGAGATTGACAGTGTGTTTCGCAATTAGGGTGCAGCCTGTCGATTCTGTAAAAATCTCACCGTGAAAACTTAGGTGAAGTGAGTTTGTTTTTGCTAGGAATTGACACTATTGACAGCTCACTCCACGCTCACTTCACCTAAGCTTTCACGGTGAGATTGTTACAGAATCGCACTGCAATTTAGATAAGGTCTGTTCAGAAAGTACCAAGTAACTGCTCTCAAAACGGTGAAGGAAAACATTGAGGAAACCGGCATGTCCTAGGGCCAAAAATTTGAATACATCTACTAACACGCACTGGGCACGTGTGGAATGGGCAGCCCATTCCTTCTCGAAGAGGGGAGGCCTGTGTCCCAGTAGCGGGAAAATTATGCCGATGGACCACATTAGTGTTGCCATGTCATAAAACATTTATCGATATGTTAATAATCTAATAATTCTTTTCCAGCCAAGCAGGACAAGGATAAAATAAAGAAAACAAAGTCCAAACGACGAGAAATCTCTCAGACAGAATTAAGTTTAAAATATAAAAGCGAAAACACACTAAAACTCGTTCAAAATTCAAATCTATGCCTCTTCCGTTCGCTCCGAAACAAATTCGGTTGTAATTACTGCTCATCGAAATTTCCAGAATGCAGTCAGTTGAGGGAGCACTCGCTGACTCACAAGAATCCAGCAATGTTACATATTAAACGATTAAGGGGCCTCTCGTACAAGAACGCAGAAATCACTGATTTAAAATGTTCTCTATGCTCCGAAAACTGCTCAGACTTACAAAATCTAACGGAACATTTAAAAAAAGAACACGAAATTTCGTTCCATGGAACAGAGCACTATCTAGTGCCATATAAATTACAAGATGGCTACCAATGCGTTTTGTGCGAATTAAAATTCAACAGTTATTTGCGATTATCGGTTCACATGAACTCGCATTACACGAACAATGTTTGCGAATCGTGTGGAATATCCTTTATAAACCGAATAGGCTTACGTGCCCACGTTCAATGTCAGCATAAAGAAAAAAAATGTTCGCGTTGTCCCGCCATTTTCATGACAGTCTCCGCAAAAAGTAAACATTTGAGGCAAATCCACGGTATAAGTAACACTAAAAGATACTGCAATATTTGCAACAAAACCTTCAAATATACATACATGATAAATGAACATAAAATTCAAGAACACGGAGTCAAAAGGCCAGCTGTCTCCAGTTGTGTTGAATGCGGAAAAACGTTTTTATCGCCGTTGAATTTGAAAACTCATATGCGTTCTGTTCATATCAAGGAACGCAATTATCCTTGCACGAAGTGTGGAACGAGGTTTTTTACTACATGTGACCAGAAAAGGCATGAAAGAACCCATGAGGATGTAAGGTCGTTCTGTTGTAGTTACTGCGATGCTAAGTTTAAGTCTAAAGACTCTTGGAGAAGGCATTTGAAGAGGCAGCATGGACATGTTTTTGGGGAGGCGACGTCATGTTAGCTAAACAAAATATAGTATTGAAATAAAAAACATATTTCGTCTTAAACTGTGTTTTTATTATTTTGACCAAAACCATTTAAATTCTTTTCTCATTTATTTACGCTCAAAAATCGAGGATTTAACGCGAATTATTCGCTTTAAAAAAGTTTGGCACTGTATGTCTAATAAAAATTTGACCCAGTTGGGCGCCACGAAGCGGCACAGTAACAAATTCATTGCATTCACCTTTTGGATGTATACGAAGTAAAAATAGTAGGTAGGTACCGTGTGTCCACGACGCTCAATGGGCACGAGTATCGATATTTAGTGCTCAATATAAAACTAAACAGTTCTAAAAGTTAAGTAAAAATAAGCAATAAGTATTTAAAATTACTAGTAAAATAAATAAGTTCTTATAAAGAGGGTGAGGTTTTCAGATGGGCTAGTGGGACTTCATGGCGAAATCAGATACCTACTATTATGAGAGAAAAGTCCCATCTTAAAACTATCATTCTGTACTATAAACAAAACATTAAAAATTATTAAATTAGTATAAATATTCAGGTTAACTATTAAAATATGCCGCGAACAGACTTGTAACAGAGCAAGCGAATCGGACGCACGTAGTTGTAGCAATAACGAAACGCTTGTGTGTTCTTAGGCCTCGTGCACGCGACCTCGAGCGATGAGATTTGCGTCAAGCGACAAGCGCGCGCGTCACCTGTTTCCACTCATCGCTCCGCAAGCCGCTCGCGCCAAGCGAAGCCAAGCGCCTCGGTGACCCATGGTATGCTCTAAGCAACTTCTTTCATTTGTTTTCCCCGCAGTCCTTGTCGGAAGACGCGTGTCGCTTGAGCGTGTATAAATAGCTTAATTTCGATTAGCCTTAGAAGATTCAGCAGGTTTTGTTTTGGTAATATTGGATATGGATACATGCATATCATTGGGGATAGGCATCTGTCCATATTGATCGACTCCAGGACCAATAGACATCTGCATGCGAAGAGTTGGACGGTTTCTGGGTGTCAGCGACGGCATGAATTTTATTTCACAGTTATGGAAGTGTAAATCGCTGTAAAAAAACAATTTGGTTTGTGAGTATTGTTTAACCCGGCTGACCTTTTTAGCGTCTGGACAAAAACAGGGTATCAAAGGTTGTAGGAAGTTTATGTCAAGATTACAGGAAAAATAAAACGGTATCTCTAAATATCACACTTTCAGAAATAATCAACAAAAGTTACGCTAGTTCCACTATCGGTCAAGAGATGGCGCAGATCTAAAACTGCAATATTCTACACCGCAGCGTGCAGTGTTAAAATTTTCTGACGAATATAGGCCTTACCGATGAAAATTTAAAAACATGATGGTACGGAACCCTTGGTGCGCGAGTCCGACTCGCTCTTGCCCGGTTTTTTGTTTTGGTATGGAAAGCTTACCTACTTCAAATAAGTAGTATTTATTGATACGTTAATTCATTTACGGTTTTTTAAAAAGAAAACCTCCACGTTCACCTTTTTTTTTATCCAGACGGTAAAAAGTCACCCGGTATAACATAATCATAACCACCAGCGTATTATTGTGCACCGCAGAGCAAAGGCCTCATCTCATATCGAGAACGGCACGAGCATTTGATCACCACGCATAAGACTGGTTGGCGATTTCAGACTTATAAAGTCCAGCCGGCTAATTGCGCAACACTGAACACACAAAATGGCATTGATCGAAACTGGCAACACATTTTAAAGATAAAGATTACATTTTTTTTTGTGTTAAACCTTCTTAACTTTTTTTAACCAACTCCCACAACAACTAAATGCACTCACAAGCACAATTTTTTGGGTGCGTTACATTGCGCGCTGACATAAACAGCGATTTTTCACACAAAAATAAAAGTCGTTTCCCAAATACCCAGTAATACCTACCTTTTTCCTCAGTGTACTTTTTATGCACAGAAAGCATAGACAACGGTTATATGACGGGTCTTTTTACACCCTGCGGGGTAATGAGGGTTTTCTGAAATGACGTTCGCTAGGTGGCAGCACTGACACGTCAGGTCCAGGCATCTGTCAAAGAGCCTATATTTTCTTTAGTCATGTCATGACCAATGTCATCATCATATATTTTATATTGGAAGACCTCTTGTCACAGTGGTGCCAACTGGTGTCGTAAATTTTCACGAAAACCCTCATTGCGTAACACCCTATCAGTAGCAATGGGTTTCATTTTAACAGTTCAACAACATTCATTGCGTTATTTACGTTGTTGAGCAGACATATTTTTCGAGCATATGGAGCAATGTATTACCAGTATCCTTCAAAATTATTCAGATTCAGATTAATAGTGTGTTACGCAATTATAGCGCTGTATGAATATGGATAATCTCACACATACCCGAGGTTTGGAAATTTAAACGGATAATGCTTCATTCCTTCAATATTTTGAACGTAACTCTTCCACCGACACTTGAGCATCTCATTCGTTTGCAAGGAGCAAAGTTTTATTCGTTTGTAGTCGCTAATTTTTCGCTCAAATAGAGGCAGAACATACTCTTTTTCATTTTCACCCCCGGGCAGTCCAAAGGTTTGTTCTGTACACAGAAAAATTGTTCTTTTAGCTATGGATCAATTTTAGTTTTTGACATGAATTTTCAGTATAGTTGTACACATGAATCTTTTGGCGCGTGGTCAAAATCAGAATTAACACTGCAATCTGTTTTTAGGGTTCCTTACCAAAATAGTAAAAAGGAACCCTTTTTTTTTCTGGATGGGAAATCATCAAATGACTCCTCCAGCTCTGGGTGGAGCGGAAGGGAGTGTCAGACTCTTACTGACTAAAACCCACCCGTGTTCCTTCCTTCGCCCTTTATGTTCCGGGCCAGCGGTAACCCTTTCGGACAATCCCGCTGATCCGGTAGGCTTCGGCCCTTGCGGGCCCCTTCCCTTGATGCTGACATCTCTTTGAGGCGCGCGTGGAACACGTACGCGCCGCCGTCCGGCACGGGCCTGGTCCTGATCGGACGGTGAGCTACCCATTACTCTCCGCCCGCAGGCCCGCGCCTACGGTGGCCGGGAGTCGTCGCGGCTCTCGACGCCCGGAGCGTCTCCCGCGGCGGCTGGGACGGGAGGCTCTCTCCCTCAGCCGTCCCGCCGCCTCCTTCTCTAGCATGACTGCTTCGCAGAAGGAGGCGACTGCCCCCCACTCCCTCTCGCCCCGGACCATGGCTTGAACCAGGCCCGGACGCGAGAGGTCGCCGCCGCTGCCGATCGCCTCTACGAGGACACGGCGGTGCTCCGCCCAAGCGGGGCAGACCTCCACCGTATGCTCCACCGTGTCCTCTGGGCGATCCTGGCAATGGTGACACCCGGGCGTTTCCTCCCGCCTGAATATGTGCAGGAACCTCCCGAAACTTCCGTGTCCGGGGAGGACCTGCGTCAGGCGGTAGGTGAGGGCGCCGTGACGCCTCTCTAGCCACTCCTCAAAGAGGGGTCTTACCGCCGGTATCGGGCCTGCCCTTAAAAAACAAAAAAGGGACCCTTATGGTGCGACTCAGTCTGTCTGTCCATCTGTCACAGCCGGATATCTCAAGAACTACTAATGCTATCAACTTGAAATTTAGAATAGTTTTAGATGACGTTTGCCCAACTATTTTGCAAATAAGAAATAAATATGTATAGGTATATTTTTTGTTTTGCAACATGGACAAAAGTTACATTAGTCCCACTATCGGTTAAGAGATGGCGCTGACCTAAAACTGCAATATTCTAAACGTAGCGTGCAGTGTTAAAATTCTGTGACAAATATAGGCCTCACCGATGAAAATTTAAAATCATATTATTATGATGGTACGGAACCCTCGGTGCGCGAGTCTGACTCGCTCTTGACCGGTTTTTTTTAGTACAGACGCCAGCACTTCAAGCTACTACAATCTGTCAAATTTCATTAATAGATTTTCAACTTTATCGCTAAAGCATAAGGTTCAAACTTGATTGGAAAAATTTGACAGTTTCGGGTAGCTTGATGTGCTGTGCTTGTGTACATTTCTCACGATTTTACAAAATAATTGCACATTTTTTTACCAACAGCTATGGGATAGGGTTTGATTTCCGCACTAAGTCCTTCGGGTGGACCATTGTACAGACGCCACCCCATCAAGCTACCCGAAACAAATTTTCCCAATCAACCTCGAACCTTATGCTTTAGCGATAAAGTCGAAAATCTATTAAAGAAATTTGTCTGATTGTAGAAGCTTGATGTGCTGGCGTCTGTACGTGACGTGAGTCTTGGTGGCTGTCGGTGGTTTTTCCAAGCAGCCCACCTCCCTCCTGAAGTTGATTAAGTATGTATCCTGCTGGGTAAATGCGTAACACTAACAGTAGGTATGGCTTTCGTTTTGACAGTTCAACAGCATTCATTGCGTTATTTACGTTGTTGAACAGACAATTTTTTAGAGCATATGAAGCAATGGATATAGCGCACCACACTATCAGTAGCAATGGGTTTCATTTTGACAGTTCAACAGCATTCATTGCGTTATTTACGTTGTTGAACAGACAATTTTTTAGAGCATATGAAGCAATGGATATAGCGCACCACACTATCAGTAGCAATGGGTTTCATTTTGACAGTTCAACAGCATTCATTGCGTTATTTACGTTGTTGATCGGACATTTTTTTTTGAACATAAGAAGCAATGGATTAGCAATATCCTTCAAAATTATTCAGATAAATATTGTTAGTGTTAAGCAAATAGGGTGCTGATCTTTCCCCGGTCGCATCGGATTATACAATACGTGCCACGAAAGATGAGACTTGACACACCACGTGGTTTGACTTGCGCAGAACACGATTTTAGGTATCTTTAGCGGTATGAGGTCTGAGTGCGGGACGGGACCGGACTTCATAGGGGCGGCGAAAAGAGCGGGGGAGGCGGGGTCAAGTCTCATCTTTCGTGGCACGCATTGTACCGGCCCATGGGATTATGGCAGTAAAGAATTAGAGGGTGCACCTTTGTCTGGGTACACACTTGTACACTATAGATAATACCTGCGTACTTGGCTAATCTCTTTTGAGATAGGCCGCCGTGACAGAAATTCGCTCGGGAGAATATTCGACTGTCCCATTTCAAAACCTTAGTAAGGGACACTTTTTACAAAAACCGTTTTATTGCATAATCTTGCTAACCTAGAAGGTTTCTACCAAATACAAAAACACCAGCATTTTAAACTTACATAAAAGGAGATATATTTAAGCATCGATACCTAGTAAGTGCACCTTTCACTCCCTAGTGACATTTAAAAACCTAGTAAGTCACTTTAACCAATTCAAAAAATATAATACATTCCATAGGCTGACCAATATTACCTGGGTCAATATCAACAAACTGAATATTTTTTCAATTTTGGTGGCGAAATTTGTATCTTAATACAAAAATAACAAACAATATTTGTATTGAACATTTAATGATTTCAGATGTCTTACACAATGTTAAGGGTCAATATCAACAAACTGAATATTTTTTCAATTTTGGTCGCGAAATTTTTTCTTCAGTTTACGTGAAAAATAAGGACCGGTGGCGTGAAAACGCCACCAAAACCACCAAAATTGAGCCACCAAAATTGAAACCAGATATAAAAAAAATTTCTAAAAATAGGGGTTTTTAGTTACAATTAAATTAATATCACTGATTTATGCGTAACCCAAATCGCTATCTATAATGTGTAGCTTACTATTAAAACACTTTAAAATTAACAGCAAATCGATCCACCAAAAATTGAACAATTTTTGTCCCCCGTGCCACCCAAGATGATACTTACGTTTTTGGCGGAAAATCATAGCACTAATCACACACCTGTTACGCGCAAGTGCACAACTGAGAGATGTGAAATAATAAAATGTGATTGATCGCACACGCACGAACACGAAGCTTCATTTTATAGTATGTTGAAAAAGTGCCACCAAAATTTTGATTTTTACTTGGACAAACTTTGATCGACTACCCTGTGCTTTTAAATTAGATTTTCTAATATGGTTTAATTGTTTTTAGATAATGTGTCTTAAGCATATACTAACGAATTTATTTATTTTTTATTGTACAGCAAATTGTTGCTTTGGTGAATGCAATTATATCAAAAAATGGAGCTGGGACAAGCCACCTAACTTGAATTTTAAGGCGATTTATTTTTTCCCTATTTATTTAAATACACAGTTATAAAAAAAAATGTGGCCCTAATTGAAACAAGTTACGTAGCTTACTATAAAAAAAAATAAGAAACATCCTATCATTTAACACCTCGATTCTCAACGTGGACGCGTAAAATTTGCTGCTGGGATATTCACCCACCTACGTTTATGAGCTCGCCTGTAAAATTTCATTTTAAGTCCTTACTAGGTTTTGAAATGGGGCAGCCGTATTGTTAATGCTGATGTGCACTGTGCACTCATACGGTCATACCCTCTGTGATCTCCTGAGGAAATGTTCTCGGGATCTGTTTGCATTCAGGATACGTGTCATGGCCGCCTCGTCCTTCCATTATTCAAGCTGTGTTATTTCAAATTCAAAATGTTATAAAAAGATAAACGTAGATATAAAATAAAATAATATTAATAGCAAACAGTAATAATTGAGTGTAAAACAATTTCATTATTTATTTCTGAAATGACATTTTCATTTTTTTTTAAGGGGAGACTAGTCTGCGTTTTCAATACATACAGAAGGAGATATGAGAAGAAAAGAAGTTTTTAATCATTTGCCTTTTTTGTGCAATGTTCAACATGGCCGATTGCGACGAAATCCCGAAAACTACCGAGAGTGGGTACACACGACGACATCATTATCTACCTAGCCTTTCCCCAACTATGTTCCGGCCGCATGTTATGGCGGCTTCCAGTCTAACCGGATGCAGCTGAATACCAGTATTTTACATGGGGCGACTGCCTATCTTACTTCCACAACCCAGTTACTGGGTAATACGAATATATACAGGGTGTGGCGTAAATAGTGGTCCACCGTTAAAGATTCGATATGCCAGATAATTTACAATAACATAATACAATTTTAACCATTTTTACCCAAGGGTTCCGAAAACCCAAATTTTTAACATAAATGCAAATTCAAGAGCGATTTTTGTAAAAAAAAAAATGTAAAAGTAAAATGGTTAAAATTGTAATATGTAAAAAAAAGGATTACAAAAAGGATTGTCAATTTTGGAAGGATTTTCATGTATTTTTTGTAATTTCCAAAAAAAATTAGATTTTTTTTTCTTTATATTTTCTCGAGTAGCTAGTCATGAGCAGGACCACCCTCTGGTGCCCGCTTATCGTTGAATTTTTGGGACACGTTGTATAAATTCAGCCATCTCTAGGTGAATTGCAAGCCAAACTCGAAAAAGCCAGAAACCCATCTTCAATTTGAGGAAGTAATTTCATAAAGTTGGTTTCAAATACTTACTTAAATAAAAACACTAACTTTTTAACACATTTATTTCCTAATAACTTAATTATAAAAATTTACCGAATCTTAAGAAAAACATAAAAAAACGTAACTTACCAAAGTATTTTTTCTTAATTTAGTGCTTAAGCTTAACTAACTGTCTACGTAGGTAACAAAAATACAACGAAACAATATAAAATAAAATGATTACAAAACATATAGGTACCTAAGCACTAAAATATGTGTCGAAAGTTGTGTCTAAAGAACTAATCTGGCACACAAGACGCGCCGCGCCGCGACGCGTTTTTCTTAGCGTCGAAGCGCGAATGTAAATGATGCTGTTGACGCGTTTTCATGTCTTATAATATCATTGCAGACCTATTAGTGATCGATGTTGCAGGCCATAATATGACACGTTATCCCGTCACTTAAAAAAGATACAAATCTTTTGGTGATTGCTTCGATGTTAATAAATTAAATAATTATCATCCAGGGGTACTTTATTTACCCGAATTAAAAACATATAACGCAGTCAAACCTTCTAAAAATCCTAAAGAACATAAACTGTCTCACATTATCGACGTAAAAGGTAATAGGTAAAACGGGCTGTTGTCCGCAACTCCACGTCAATGCGCGTATTTTGCGTACCAAAAAAAAAATACGACGAATAATAATAATACCATTATCGACGTAATCACCAGAATTATTTAAATCATAAAGCTAAAGAAATCAGGAATAGGTAGTTATAAACACTATACCTATTATGTTATATCTCACTTCCATGTGAAATCTTTTTATTTAAAATATAACCTAACATACTCGTACCTACCGTCGCTCTACACAAAATTCGCAAACTCACAATGTAAGAGAGTAATTTTACCAACGTGTAGTTTCAAGAGTGCCTAACGCAAATTATACCAATCCATGAACCTTGTGCATATATGAGTGCAAGGACCGGTTAACGAAAATAAGTTTAAAACTCCGAAACAAAACGTCTTTTCCGAAAGCTTCTATGCCACCACAATCAAACTAAGAGCTCTATTTTTTGTTTCTGGCATTGTTCACTACATTCTTGTTGGTCTTGTCTCTGGGTTTATAGTAGACAGTCTTGCGAAGTTGCATATCATCAGGGATGGGTAACTGACCAAATCTGTCAATACCGGGACCGCTCCGCAAATGAAATCGATGATTTACTCGATTATTTACCGTTTCCTTTGGCTCGAGTATCACTGCGCTCTTTACGAAGTGCACGTCCCTGAAACAAATAATTTCAGCCTGTTATAGCACTTTATGTGGCCTCATCTCATACACGGAATTAATGAGCATTTTACATTTAAGTACTTCCAAGCTTGGTCTCATAATTAGAAACGTGAACGGCCGCATGCAGCTTGTTGTCGTTCACCGCGCATAACTCCTCACCCGGTATTGTCAAAAAGCCTTGAAAATGTGCTATAGGGATATGACATCTTTGTAACGCTTTACTGCAATTTAAAAATACCGGCAGTACTCTGTAAAGATAGATGTTCCCGATAGGCTCTATCAAGATATTACCTTGGTCCTTATGCTTTTGACACTTTAAAACGCGCGGGCGTTTTTAATGCAAAACCTTGAAGCGTGATACGTATGTTCCTGGCTCAAAAAAAAACACGCTAAGATAGATCGCACATATTTTCATCAATGTACAGTTCGTGCCACGTAAGAAGAGACTTGACCCCGCCTCCCTGCCTCTTTCCGCCGCCCCGATGACGCCCGGTCCCCGTCCCGCACCGGGCGTCATCGGGGCGGCCTCGGGCGGCGGAAAGAGGCGGGGGTGTCGGGGTCAAGTCTCTTCTTACGTGGCACGAACTGTACATCCGAATGACCTTCAAATTCCATCAGAAAATTTTAATCTCGCAGAGTTGGCGCTGGTTTGAACACAGTTTAAAATATACTTACTTGACACAAGGGAAGTTGAACGGTATTACCGGCTTTCTTGTATTCATGAATTCATTCCACCGACACTTGAGAATTTCATTATTATATAAAGAATAGCCTTTCGTGTATTTATATTTGTGTATCCTCTCTTCAAAAAGAGGAAGAACTCGTGCTTCCTGCGTTATGGTCTGTAAAAAACCTGTAAAGAATAAAGGCTGATACATATTTGTAACGTCCAATGCATCGCGCGATGCGATAAAATTGTCATGCAGTTCATTGACATTCACCGGCAAATCCTTAGCAAACCGGGAGATTGTATAATTATATCTTTTTTTTTATTTCTCTCTTTCTTGTGACTTTTGTGCAGAGATTTAAAAGCTTTTGTGAAGAAATCTCCTCGCAGTAGATACCTATTCAAAGTTACCCAGACTGTGTTATATATTTTTTTTGTTTTTTCTGTCGTGGTTTGATTACCACGACCGATCTAAATACGATAAACCCAGGGTGTGTTTTTCCCTCGTCGATTTCTTTTCACACTCTGGTTTTCAACTCTCGATGTTGAGCTGAGCGTTCAGAATCCAACAGAGCGCATACCAGAGCGTCAAAAAGACATACTGTTGGATCCGCTAGGAGTAATAGTGTTCTGTGTGTTGGATTTTCAAATCTCAGCGCTAAGCAGTGCGTTATATAAAAATATAAATAAAATCCCGCCGCGATATTTTTACGACCCTGCGGGCGGACGTGGGCTATTCGTACGTGTAGGTTGATCCGTTGCCACTGATCGTGTTTGAAATAGGTACTGTCTTTCTCAAACAAACCATTAGGCTGTCTGCTTTAGGCGGGCGGACGTCCCATTCTCGGCTTCCAACTCTTCGACATACGTCTGTTCGCGTCACCTAGCGGACGGCTGTAATGGTAATACCTTTATCTACAGTAATAGCTGCTGTAGGTCGCTCTTTATGACTACAAGCAGGATATTCACGTCGTTCACGACGAGCCATACTGACTAAGTTGCTAAGATAATTTTTTTTTTTTTTTTTATGGCATACGTTATAAGAACATTTTTGCCAGCGTCACGTCAGAAGATATATTACTACAAAGAGGCCGAAATTTTGAATTTGGTAGATCTAAGATAATTTATCTACCACCTAGCTACATATGTATTTGGAATAATCCTGATTGATACTGATAATGACATAATGACTGACAATTAGTTTTATTTTTCATGAATAATCTAACAAACAATCAAATCAATGATACTTTTACTAAAAAGATTTTTAACGTATTTGTCAATGTTTTACTAAAGCTCTAACTAAACGTAACCGCTGTCAATGTGACGGAGGAACCGAAACAGGTTTTATTGTATTGTAAAAAAATGCATAAAAAGAGTTCAGAAAGAGAAAACAAAGCTTTTGATCAGTGAGTTAGAAAGAGACAGAAAACCCATAGAATAAAAGCAAACTGGAATCTAAACTGGAACGCCGCCGTCACAATGTCAAATGTTTGTCAAATTATACGATTTTGAACATCACAAAACCATGGATATTTCATTGAAATACAATGAGAAACTAATTATTTAACTGTAAAAGTAGTCTTAAGGAAACAAAGATGGATTCAGAGATAATGGTGGAGGCGTTGCCTTTGCTGGGGATGTGCAATTTGTGTTTAAACGAAGGTGCGGTAAAGAGTATGTTGATTGGGCATATGCACAATGGAAAATCAGAAGTGTTTGCAGAGATGCTGATGAAATGCTTCACAATAGACGTAAGTAAAATATAAATAGAAGTCAAACCGACAGCCAGTATTTTTTAACGTAAGTCTAAAAAAATAAATAAAAAATAACTTTTTAAAACATGGATGCAACTTATGCCACTGTCACCCGCTTACTTATTCGATTCCTATTAGAACCTAGAACGGCCACTATACAATTTAAAGCTAACTAATCAATTATTATATTTAACTAAGTAAAGGGGTTGCCCAAAACAATTGGGACTATTATGGAGACATAAATTAATTTGTCCTTTACATGCTAAATAGCTGTTATTAGTTGTTGTTTGTTGTTAGTTTGAGTTTATAGCTTCTGTCCGCGACTTCGCCTGTGTGGTAGTCAACTATGCTATAAAACCTACCCTGTGTCACTTTGTAATAGTGTAGCTTTCTGCCAGTGAAACAATTTTCGAAATTGGGTCAGTACTTCCAGAGATTACATCTTACAAACTGTACCCCTTTATAATATTAGAGTGGATAATGAGGTTGTTTTAATAGCAGTGGACGCCCAGTGGTAATGGTGGCGACTTTACTTTGAATAAATTATTTTTATCTATGTCCTTTCCCGGGACTCAGACTATCTCTATACCAAATTTCATGTAAATCGGTTCAGCGGCTTAAGCAAAAGAGGTAACAGACAGACACACTTTCGCATTTATAATATTAGTATGGATATAGTAAGTATGGATTATAATTATCATCATCAGCATCATTTCAGCCGAAAGACGTCCACTGCTGGACATAGGCCTCCCCCAAGCACCTCCCCTTCAACCTGTTCTGTGCTTCTCAACGGGTTCCTGCAGCCTTCACAAGGTCATTGGACCACCTTGTGGGAGGCCTTCCAACGCTACGTCTTCCGGTACGCGGTCGCCACTCCAGAACCTTTCAGCCCCATCGGCCATCTGTTCTGCGAGCAATGTGCCCTGCCCACTACCACTTTTAAGTTTAGCAATTCTTCGGGCAATGTTGGTTACCTTGGTTCTCCTCCGGATCTCCTCATTCCTGATTCGATCACACAGGGAAACTCCAAGCATAGCCCTCTCCATTGCCCTTTTTTTTTCAGGATGGGAAATCATCAAATGACTCCTCCCGCTCTGGGTGGAGCGGAAGGGAGTGTCAGACTCTTACTGACTAAAACCCACCCGTGTTCCTTCCTTCGCCCTTTATGTTCCGGGCCAGCGGTAACCCTTTCGGACAATCCCGCTGACCCGGCAGGCTTCGGCCCTTACGGGCCCCTTCTTTTAATGCTGACATCTCTTTGAGGCGCGCGTGGAACACGTACGCGCCGTCCGGCACGGGCCTGGTCCTGATCGGACGGTGAGCTACCCATTACTCTCCGCCCGCAGGCCCGCGCCTACGGTGGCCGGGAGTCGTCGCGCGGCTCCCGACGCCCGGAGCGTCTCCCGCGGCGGCTGGGACGGGAGGCTCTCTCCCTCAGCCGTCCCGCCGCCTCCTTCGCTAGCATGACTGCTTCGCAGAAGGAGGCGACTGCCCCCCACTCCCTCTCGCCCCGGACCATGGCTTGAACCAGGCCCGGACGCGAGAGGTCGCCGCCGCTGCCGATCGCCTCTACGAGGACACGGCGGTGCTCCGCCCAAGCGGGGCAGACCTCCACCGTGTGCTCCACCGTGTCCTCTGGGCGATCCTGGCAATGGTGACACCCGGGCGTTTCCTCCCGCCTGATTATGTGCAGGAACCTCCCGAAACTTCCGTGTCCGGCGAGGACCTGCGTCAGGCGGTAGGTGAGGGCGCCATGACGCCTCTCTAGCCACTCCTCAAAGAGGGGTCTTACCGCCGCTATCGTGGCGTGCCCTGCGCTGGGTTGCGACAGTCGCTCTTTCCATGTCGCCATGAGATCGCGCCGGAGGTCCGTCCGCTCCGCCGCAATTTGCTGCGGAAGCGGAGTTTCCCCCCGGCGTAGTGCCTCCGCGCGCCACTCATACAGGCGCGCGAGGACTATCGCCTCCAGATCCCATGGCGGCAGTCCGGCAAGGAGGCTTACCGCCTCGCCCGAGATCGTGCGGTACCCCCGGATCAGCCTAACGGCTACCACCTTCTGGGGCGCGTTCAAATAATGGGCGGCTCGCCGCCGCAGTGAACGCGCTCACACCGGGGCCCCGTATAGGGCCATGGACCGCACGACCTCTCCTTTGCCCTTTGGGTGACTTTTAGCCTTCTTATAAGGCCTGTTGTGAGCGACCATGTTTCAGTGTCACACAATATCTTCTCGTCCCACATACCGCAGTGTCTCAAGACGAAAGTCTTTGACCAGTGCATGTTGCCAGTGATGACTTATGGATTATGTATATATATTTTATGTGAATATTATTTTACTTAAAAATTAGGGTAATTTGATCTTAGAGAGTTGTATCAATCTGGATAATATTATAGATACTACATAGTAATATCACTACTTTACAGGTATCGCTGCTCCAACTGGGTGATACAAAGCGTCTGATATGTGAGCTCTGCGTCAGTAGGTTACGAGACTGTGTACTGTTCAGGGAGCAAGTGGAGTCGTCATTTCAAAAGCTGGAGGCTATGTATAAGTTGCACAGTAAGTCGAAACAGTTATTTGCCTTTTGGATAGCCTCGTGTGTTTTGTGTCCAGTTTTTGTGAGTGATTGACACTCAAAACGGTCCTGCCAGGTCAGCGGGATTGTCCGAAAGGGTTACCGCTGGCCTGGAACATAAAGGGTTAAAGAAGGAACATGGTTGGGTTTTAGTCAGTAAGAGTCTGACACTCCCTTCCGCTCCACCTAGAGCGGCAGGGGTCATTTGATGATTTCCCATCCTGAGAAAAAAAAAATGCCCCAAAATGGTGAAGGAAAATATCGTGAGTCACTCCCTCTCGAAGAGAGGACTCCTGTGTCCCAGCAACATTACATGCTGATTATGTTTATGATAAATATTGTTTTCCAGAAGGAGAAAAACACGAAAACGATGGCATTAAAAGAGAGATAACTTTAAATGTAGATTTTGATGATGACTACCCGCACGACGTTGATGATGATGAAGACGATCCAGGTTAGTAAGAAAGAAAATACATTTATTTAGCACAGACTAAGAGACACACAATACACCAGATAGTTAGATAATAGTCGTACATCAGATAAAAATAAAAAGTGCAAAGTCCCATGTAAGAAATTAGCAGGAAAGTGTGCCTCACGGCTGCGCCAAAAAGGCCCAGGTCAGCAAAAATGCCAGACAACTGGTGCCTGACGCTGGTTTTCAACTGGACCTGATATGTGAGGTGACGGATGTAATAGTACATTATGATATAAGTGCGGTAAGTTGAAAATTACAGCCGAGGCGATATTGCTTGCCCGAGCCGTAGGCGAGGGCTAAAAGAAAGCAGAGGCTGTAATTTTCAAAGCGCACGTATGTCATACGACGTTTTATAACATATTTGTGAGGAAATAAATAAAACTCTGACTGAACTTGCATATTTGCTTGTTTTCCATATGATGAAATTTTGATACGCTTGTAAGTATCTATCGGTCGATTTTTAAGGCGAGGCTTAGAGTAGCCTTTTTCGCTGCCTCTGAGACTTCTGGCGGTGTGGAATTAATAAATTCATCTTTACTTGACGACATTTTCAAATAAAAAAAGTACAGCGAAAAGAAAAAGTGCGCGGAATAATTTTTACTTCTTAACAGATAAGCGATGCGCGCGCGTTCGCGCTTTTTTTTCAGGCATAGGCACAAAACAGCCAGTATTATTAATAAAGTAAATTAATATTTTTGTTTTGTTACAGATATTAATGGTTGTAATTTATTGTCAAAATTAATTAAATTAAAAAATTAAATGTTTATTTATTATATTTTATCTCCCAAAGTTAATTTTATTCATAAAATGTTGACATCTTTTCTGAAATAAAAACTCTTTGCTAAGATTTAAAAAAGTACCGTTCGTTTTGACGGAGCATCTTGATAAACCGTGCGATTTACTTTACATTACCGCACAAGTGCGTAATGAGATACATTACGATATTGAAATTGGTGAAATAAGAGACCCTTTACGAGCAAATATGTTATAAATCAGTTTTACATATACTGCATCTTGATGTGTGTATTGTGTGCATAATTAAATAAATAAATAAAAATAAATTAGTGTCACATAAAAACAGTAACTAATAGGTATGTATAAATAGCGTGATATTGAGTAACATTGCAAAAATAAAAAAATAAAAAATACTGATAAATAAGTAAGTGAGATGGCCGCATGATAGACCTTATGCAAATGATGAAATTCTCCGAAACGAGTCAGAACAAAAACCTGTTTTAATTTAAACGATGCCTGACTGACAAGTAAAAAAAAAGTCAAGTCTAACAAACTTCCTGTTTTTAATTACCAAATTTGTTTCCATGTGTTGCCTATTTTGACAAATAGGCCGAGTGGAGTGTCTACCAGCATAACGTAAATGCAATTATACAGGTAGACTGCCCCGTTGGTCCCGTGGTTGTAAGCACGACTGCTGAGCGTGGGCTCCTGGGTTCAATTCCCAGTTAGGACAAAGTGTTATTGGGAATTTCATATAGTAGCAGTCCGGAGTTTGAAAGTTGGTGGTGTAATACCCCCGGAAAGCGCGTAAAGCTGTTTGCTCTGTGCCGAATCTCACTCCGGTTGTGTCGTATTGCCATCCCATCGGACTATGAGAGTAATGGAACACAGAGAGCACCTGTGTTCGCGCACACACTTGTGCCCCATAATATGTCTGCACTCTGATGAAGTTCACAGGAGTAGCACTGAAGTGCATTGAGAATGTTTAGATGTGTGTTGTTTTTTTTTTTTTTTGTATATGTATCTTGGTAGTAACATCGCATTGGCGTCATAGCTGTTAAGGTGTTATTTACGTAATTTTAAATAAATAAATAAAATAAATAAAAATCTCTTGCGTACCTAGCTAATCCCCGTTGAGATTGCCACCGTGATAGAAATCGGTCGGGAGGATATTGTTATTATACAGGACTAGTTGCTGCCCGCGACTTCGACCGCGTGTAATTTCATCCTCTTAGGGGTGGAATTTTGAAAAACTCTTTCTTATTGGATACCTACTCTTCACAAAGAACACTCTCCAAATTTCATGTCTCTAGGACCAGCGGCTTAGGCTGTGCGTTGATATATCAATCAGTCAGGACTTTGAATCTTATATACAGGATGTCCCTGGAAGTATGGATCAAATCGAATAAGGGCGTAGGCAAGATCATTTCCAAACTTTTTGATCCATATTTCCAGGGACATCCTGTATATAGATAGCAGGGAAATCGACGTGGAACCATGGATTCAGTAGAGGATTCTGAACCCCCTGCATTGAAATTCAAATCTGCATTCGCGATTTATTTGCCAAAAATGTAAACAAATATGAGTTTATGGAAAAATAACTTTAAATCCTACACAATAAAGTTCAATTCCATTCAGTTCAGTTCAAGTTCAATTTAAGTTGTAACTTAAATTATTCTTGAATTTTTATTACTTTTTTAATAATGCTAGTCACTCTGAAATCAACTTTATCACCATAAAAATAAAGTTGATATTTGTTCAACTTTAAATAATATTAATTTGAAACAAGTTTGAACAGACTTTACGTAGGTTGTTAAAAAAAATCTGCTGATTCATAGAATTTTCTATAACAGGTAACAGGTTGTGCGTTGATGTCCGTGCAAACCTGTCTTAGTAAGATAGGATTTATTCAATGAAACATAATCACAAAACATTTATTTGCAGAAATAAAACCTCTAATCAAAACGGAACCTGAAGAATGCACGAGAAAAACTAGAAGCAGTAGAACAGTGAAAAAAATTGCAAAATGTCCCGTGAAGAAGTTTCACGACTTTACTGACACAGAGGCCATGCTAAAAACGGGACTATTCCCGTTCAAAATACGGAAAAACAGAACTTTCTCGTGCTCCATATGTCCTGAAAAATCCACGAATCTAGACGACATAAAAGTTCATATAGTCGACCACAACAAGACAAATCTACACCTGGCATTCAAAAAGATGATATTTTCGAGCTCGCAGCGGTTTTATAAGTCAGGAACGAAGCTGCGATGCAAGATTTGTACTACAGATGTCGCTACGTACGAAGAATTAAGGCAACACGTAGAAAATTGTACTCGACTGAAATTCTCCAACCGCAAATGGAACAATTTACCGTTCAAACTAGAAAAAGATCAGTTAGACTGCCCTGTCTGCAAGAAAACGTTTTTAAATTACGTCAGCTTAAACACGCATATGAATGTGCATTACCCTAATTATATCTGCGAGAATTGTGGCAAGGCATTCGCCTCAAAAGCTAGGCTACGTGGTCACATGAGGACCCACGAAGTCGGAAACTTCCCTTGTCGGTATTGCAACGCAACATTCGACAGGGTCACAAAAAGAGAGAATCACGTCTCTAAGGAACACAAATCCGGGATTAGATACGCTTGCAAACGATGTAATATATCTCTTACGTCGTTTTACGCACGGCAAAAGCATTTAGCTGAAGTCCATAATGAAGAATTGAAAAGATATAAGTGTAAAGCATGTCCCCAGAGTTATATTACTCCGGGGCATTTGTCCAGCCATGTCAGAAGGGACCATTTGAACGAACGGAACCACAAGTGTGATAAATGTGATCTTGCGTTTTACACAAAAAATGCTCTGAAAATGCATATGATAAAGCATGACGGAGAAAGAATACACACTTGTCCTGTTTGCCAGAAGTCTTATCAAAGAAAGAAGACTCTAAGAGAGCATTTACGAATACATAATAATGATAAGAGATTTGTTTGTCCTGTGTGTGGGAGGGCTTTTACGCAGAAGTGCACTCTTAAAGGTCATTTGAAGGTCCATGAGCGGAAACCGGACATTGATGATCGCGTGGTGCAGCCTTTACATTCTATTTAGATTGTTATGTTAAAGTTAAAAATAAGATAGGAAGGAAAGTGGGTGCGGGTCGCCTAACATAGTCAAAATCAGCCCGTAATGTTCCCACTGGGACTCAGGCCTCCCTTTTCTGAGAGTGCCGTAGTCCACCACGCGGGCCAGTGATGTTCAAATCTGCTATTAACTTTAAAAGCGGTAAACAATATAAAATATATTAATTAATTTTATGATTTTTCTATACAAAAATCAACTGTTTACATGTTATGAATTTATGATGCTATGTTGAAAACACTTTTTTTTTTTGTTAAACATGATAATTATTACATTTACAATAAAAGTTAAACGACAACAAAGGGGTTTAAAGATCCGTGGCATATCCATACTACTGTCGCGCCATTTTCAAAATGGCGGCCACGCATGAGTCCTATATAAATCGGTGGCTGATATCAATGCAAACAGGAAACATAATAAGACCAAACCCCGTAGTGTCACGATTCCGAGATATTAACGTTCAAAGTTGATCACGTGCCTCAATCATTAATTTTCAAAATGGCGCGGCATTAGGCATGGCCAGGCTCCATATAAAAATCTTCAAACCCCTTACTAAACGACTAAACGAGATTGCAATACGCGAGCGCCGTGTTTACAAACAACTCGTACGTGAAGTTTTGCCAGCTAGTGTACAGACGCCAGCACATCAAGCTACCCGAAACTGTAAAATTTTCCCAATCAACTTTGAACCTTACGCTTTAGCGATAAAGTTGAAAATCTATTAAATAAATTTGACAGGTTGTAGTAGCTTGATGTGCTGGCGTCTGTACCATCGAGGAAATTTACATCTGCCCAATTTGAAAACAAAATCCCGTGCACACGATGACCACATCCGTTAGCAAGCATAACTATAGGGCCGCGCGCTGCAAGCAAGAATAGCCCTTACGGTGTATAGATGTAAGTTTCTTCGATAGTACATAACATTAGACTGTTCAGCATAATGCTCCATCATTTTTTTTTGGAGCTGTAGCGCAAACTAAACTTTATGTCTGGGTATTAAGGTTATTTTTACAATAACACATAGTTGTTTACTTGTTTGGAAACTAAATTACGAATGCAGTATACGTAGTCTCCTGTTAATGGGAAACAAATGTTGCACAACATTGTTTTATATAATACCAGTCTATTATTGTCCCAGTGCTGGGAAAGGCATCTTCTCATACAGAGAAGACACGAGCATTGATCACTACGCTTGCTCAAGACGTGTTGGCGATTTCAGACTTATATTAACTTAAGGCGAAAGCGCCAGGGTAGCCCGCGAAATTCATTTTTTTTTGCAATTTGCTGGTCAGTATTAAGTTGTACGTTGATGAATATATGATTCGCGGCCGTAACAAATATGTATTTACAGAATTATAATCATTAAAGTCAACAACACAACTCTCTAAGACCAAGTAACCCCAAAGAATGACTATTTCATGAAATTTTGACATTTTGGGATTATACTAACCTAACAAGTCGTATTACTGATTCTAATGATTATTATTCTGTAAATACATATTTGTTACGGCCGCGAATCATATTTTGATCGACGTACAACTTAATACTGACCAGCAAATTGCAAAAAACGTAAGAAAATTTGAATTTCTACCTTAGGGCTACCTTAGCGCTTCCCCCTTAAGATGAATGGGTAGTTGAGGCCGCGAAATTCAAATTTTCTTACGTTTTTTGCAATTTGCAGGTCAGTGTCAGGTTGTATCTTGATCAAAATATTATTCGCGACAATAGCAGGTACATATTTAGAGAAGTATAATCATTAGAATCAATAATACATCTTTCTAAGTTAGATTTCTACCACTAACACTTTTCCATAAGAGATTGGTGGTTGGTGGTAGAAATCTAACTTAGAAAGATATATTAATGATTCTAATGATTATAATTCCTTAAATATGTACCTGTTATTGTCGCGAATCATATTTTGATCAAGATACAATCTGACACTGACCTGCAAATTGCAAAAAACGTAAGAAAATTTGAATTTCGCGGTCTACCACTACCCATTCACCTTAAGTGTATTTTTGTTCTGGGAGACATGTTGCTAGCAACATAAATTAATGTTGTAATGAAACTGTTTTTTTTTTCTGTAAAATCTTGTCTAGTAGGTCACTTTTACACGTCAACTTTTTTGTTCAATATTTTAAAACTAGATGGCGCCGGCATTTCCTAGCTGACTGATCCCTGAGAAGAATTTCCGAACACACCCAGAGGTCTCCTTTAAAGTCCAAACATTAGACAGGGTTACATAAAATTAGTTAGCGAAACTGTAGACGCGATAGGTATCGATAAACATGATGAAACAAAAAAGAAAATCATTTGATGATTTTTGTGGGGTCGTCGACCGCTGTTGTTGTATTTACATGAAATATCAGTTTTTAAAAAGATTGTTTTCTTTTTGTGTAAACTTCACAGACGTAATTGGACTCGTAATTCAAGTAACAACACTACCAGCGGTGGTTACCCCTAAGAAAAAAAACCGTTTTTTTTTTCATTTTATCATGTCTAGATGATATCCAGCACATTTGCGGAGTTTCGCCAGCTAATTCAATTTCACCTTGTATATATAGATTACCTGAGTCAAACAAGGTAACAATGCAGGGCCATGTCTGAAAGAGTATTTTTTGAAGAAAGAGCCATTGCAGATTTGAGTGTCGCTAGCAACGTGTAAAAGTTTTTAAATCATGTTATTCATGCTTTAAACTCGCTATAATTGGCAAGCAATAAACCAGGTTGTATGTTATATTGAATCCTCGTGAAACGGGGTGAGAACTGTATTTAAAAACCTATGTTATATTCTAAGGGCTACTTACATATACCACAGATAGCATAGCAAACACGCTGTGAATGTGTGCGCGAAGACTAGTAGCGTCAGCACATAACTCACACACACACATACACTTTCGACTTCGCCATTGTCTCGGACGGTACTAAAAGCTCCTGCGCTTACACACACATTCACAGCACTTGGTAACCTCAAGTAAAGCGCGCGTCATTTCGTGAGATAAAATTACTATAGTTATTTGTGGTGCAAGTGGGCCTAAAATAAGTAAGTTATTAATTATATTATAAAAAATAGTAAAATATGATAATATTGTTAACTTAAAATAACGTTAATTATTAAATGAACGCTTTTAAGATATACCCGGGCGTTAATATGACACAAACCTGCGAGACAGTTACTGTATTTTAAACTTTATTCTGACAAACTTAAAGTTCTTAATGCAAAATAGACAACTTATTAGACTGATTTGACGTCAGTTTTTGTAATAAGAACTTTTAACATTGTCGGAATAAAATTCGAAATTCGAAAAATGGCTCGATGGTTTACGCCTGTCTCAAAAGAGAAACCTTGTTTTTTAATAAGACCCATTGAGTTTAAGGGTCTATCACAGGTATGAGCCCGTGTTCGCAAGGTCGTAAAAATATCGCGCACTGGATTTTCCACTCTCCGTGTTAAGCCGAGCATTGAGATTCCAACAAAGCGCATTTCAGCGCGTCAATAAAACACACTGTTGAATTTTCAACCCTCGGCGCTAAGCAGTGCGTTGAAAATCCAGTGCGCGAAAAAAGTCTCGAGTGAGTGATAGAGACGACGTTCTACAAATACAAACTTTTTCTTAAACCCGATGTGTTATATTCACGGTCGGGTCGTATCCTCGGTATGGTCAGTTTTGACTACTAGGTGTGATCTATACAGGGTGGGTAAAAAATCGTGGATCAAACGAAACGGCGATAGTCAGATAGTTTACTTGCAGTAAAAAAAAGTATCATCGCTACAACAGTGCTTTTATGACAGTGGGTACCATGATTTATCAGTATTGGCACTTTTTTCAATATCTTCTTAGTGTCACGAAAAATTATTTGTAACTTTAGAACCTTACTTGAAACGCTCAAATTGTCATAACTTTTAAGATTAAGTTAGGGCTCTGCCACAAAGATATTTTTTACTGCAAATAACCCCAACTATCGTCCTGTTTCGTTAGATCCAAGATTTTTTGCCCACCCTGTATACTAAAATATTTCAGAGTGCCACACTTTGTAAAATTGCCGGATTTTAGTCAACTTATGCGCGTTTTCACTGAGCGCGTTGTTGGCTTTTCAACTATGCGTTTGCAGTTTGCACCAGAAAACATTCAACATAACAAATCTCATAACTTGTCTTGAACTTGCGTTTGCAATGTCTAGAAACTTATTCAACAGACATGTTTCGTTTAGGGTCGATTTATACTAGCGCAGAGTCGAAGTGCATCGAAGCGACAAATTTTTTTACAACTAAAGCGAAGCCGCACGAATGCGCGCGTATTCTTTTGGATTAAATAGGCATTCATATTTTTGCACCAGATAAATTAATTTTTCGTCCGAGTCCATTGTGATTAACACCGACGCAGGCCAATTTCCGACTGATGACACGTTGGTTCGCTAGTGGGCGCGTGGATACACGAGAATGCGCGCGCACGCGCGAGCACCAATCAGCGTTGTTCGCGCGCAGACGCGCGAATTCCGACGAATGCGCGCGTCTTTTTAAAATCTCCGATGTAATTGTGCGTTACGCTGTGGAGTTAAGGTTGAATTTGTTATGTTCAATTTTGGATAGACGCTTCGATGCGCTTCGACTCTGCGCTAGTATAAATCGACCCTTACAGGTCATGTTTCGTTTACAGGATCTTAATTAGCTAGCGAAACTGCAGACGTGTCGGGTCTCGATACCTAAACATGATAAAATTTAAATAATAAAGATTTAATGATTCTTTTGTAGGGTTCAACGACCGCTGGTAGTGCTTGAACATGTTGACTCGCGGGTGCGGTCACGAAATATCAAACAAACAACATAGTATGCAAGTGTTCACGTACAAAACGCAGGTGCGGCGAACCAAGTCCACCGCGCCTAGGGTTACCATCTGACCGGATAAAGCCGCTCTAGACCGGATTTTTACGTGTTAGACCGGACTCCGCCCGGATTTTACGTCAGACCGGATTTTTGTCATACTTGCATGTCCTCCCGCCCGTTCAAGCGATGGGTGCCGCACGCACTGAGCACGGATGGCCCGGAACGCAAGCACACCGCAAGTGCGAGCGCGGCGCTTACGCAATATAACTATAAACACGTGACGTGTGAACAATTTTATTGCGAAATAGCTGGAAAAAACAACTTTTTGCATGCAAAAATATGGGTCTAAATAATACAAGTAAATAAAAACGTACTTAAATACTGTGATTTTTATTTAATACAGGTGCGTGACCGGACTTTTTTTTCAAAATCAGGATTTTTAGACATGTCAGACAGGATTTTACATTTTTAGGCCTGGTAACCGCGCCCGCACTCGTCACCGCGGCCGCGCGTTCCTACGTGAACAAGCACGTAGTGTTGTTACTTGAAGTATGAGTTGAGAAAAATGTTTTATTGTGTTTCGATACCTATCACACCTACGTGAAGTTTACACAAAAGATACAGATTTTGTCGACTGATATTTCAAGTGAATACCCACTCCCCCTTGGTGATTCATGGTGAGCACTAAACTTCCCCCCCCCCCCCCTATATTACGTGTACCTAATTGCGTGACACCCTATCAGTCAGAATCTGAATAATTTTGAAGCAAGCTAATCCATTGCTTCATGTGTTACGCGATTGCCCCGCAGGTACTAATCCAGACTCCGGGTTGCTCCTTGAAAATCCAGGTGGAACCCAATAACACCTTGCTAGAACCGGGAAGCGAACCCAGGACCGCATGCTCAGCAGTACCGCTCGGCTGCCCCATTTCAAAACCTAGTAAGGACTTAAAATGAAATTTTACAGGAGAGCGCATAAACGTAATATTGGTCAGGTCAGCCTATGGAATGTATTTTTTGAATTAGTTACAAGTGACTTACTAGGTTTTAAATGGTCACTAGGTGCACTTACTAGGTATCGATGCTTAGATATATCTCCTTTTATGTAAGTTTAAAACGCTGGTGGTTTTGTATTTGGTAGAGACCTTCTAGGTTAGCAAGATTATGCAATAAAACGATTTTTGTAAAAAGTGTCCCTTACTAGGTTTTGAAATGGGACAGCCGCGCTGCGAGCCATAATAAGTTGATTAAAAGTCGGCGTTGAGGTTGTAAAAATAATGTGCAATATAAGAAAGTCGTCCTAAAATTGTAAAGTTATTATTATTATTTATGTAAATCCAATGTTTTATTTTTAATTATACCGATACTATTAATATTAAAATACATACTTAATGTTTTATTATATTTTTGTTTTTTATTTACCTAGTATGGCCTAGAAGCGAGCTCGAACTCACTGGTGGTCGTGGCCAAAAAACACGCTGTTTCAACTGGATTCGTGTCCGACAGAGCTAGTATCAGTGATGAGCAGTTAGACGCTAGTCTACACGAACAACGTCTAGTTCTCACGCACAGAAACACCGTTCCGAACTGCAAGGCGAATAAAAAAAATCGAAAAGTGAAAAAAACCACTGCATAATCAATTACAAATAAAGTCTATTGAATTCTTCGATAACTGAGCTTTGTCGGTACGGACTTGGTTTTGAAGATTTTACAGTTCTTTTATTACTTATTTACACCCAAAGTTACGTTAAAAATAGCAAGAAAAACGAATCTTTGTTGGCTCATAACTTTTTAATGGATTGTTATTTTACTATTCTGTTTCTGTACAGACAACATTAATAATAAGACAAAACGATATCATGTTTAACTTTGGATGCACAATGTCAAACAGTGGAATAATACTCTCCCGAAAGTATGGAAAAAATATCGACTAGTGGCAACGATCGTTAGTTCGAACCCAGGCGATTTACTTTATGTAGGTAAATAATTTCATCACCAGTGCTCTTAAAACGGTGAAGGAAAACATTGTGAGGGAAGCGGCATGTCCTAGAACCAAAAATTCGAAGAGATGTGACATCTACCAATCCGTACTGGGCCCGAGTGCTAGTTTACTGCCCACTCCCTCTCACAGAAAGGAGGCCTGTGTCCCAGCAGTGGGAATATTTTAGGCAGATCCTGTATGTATGTAACACCAGTACCTACACATTAATTCCATGGGCCCACCTCATAGTATGTAGTCACCGCCGCCCATGGATGAGTCGACTAATTCCCGTACAATATTTTTAACTCACGAAGCGACGCGCGCTTTACTTTATGGTAAGTAAGTGTATAAACGGGCTGTAATTTTTTTTCTTGTGGGAAACCTGAACGGTCCCGGTCTTTCGGGATAAGAGCGGGGAGTGTGGGATTACCTCACTAAAGCCAATCCGGTGGTCGAAAGTCGGTGTCAAAAAACGAAAATACAGAACCAACGACACCGACTTCCGAAAATATTTTTCACTTTATAGTGTTTTTTTTGGAAGCCGATCATGTTTGCCGCAAATAAACGTATGTTCTTTCTTTCGATAATTGTAGCAATTCACCTCGGATGGGTACTAAGATTTTCTTCTGACTATTCGTACCTATATATAAATAGGAGTACCTAAATTGTCGACTTAGGTACAGACGCCAGCACGTCAAGTTACTACAATCTGTCAAATTCCTTTAATAGATTTTCAACTTTATCGCTAAAGCATAAGGTTCAAAGTTGATTAGGAAAATTTGACAGTTTCGGGTAGCTTGATGTGCTGGCGTCTTCTGTACATAGAGAAATTTGAGAAAAAAGAGAACGTAGGTTTCAAGAGCGAGCGAAAAGAGCAACAATTTTAAAATAAGTATGTACCTACTCATAAATATTAAAAGAATAATTTATCACTGTTCTCATAAAAATCAAAAGAATAATTTATCAATGTTCTCATAAATATCAAAAGAATAATTTATCACAAGGTCAAGCTAAATAAATATATACTTCCTTATATAAAAGACATTTATTTCCAGTACAAGTGGATCTCTCATTGTACGAAAAGCCTGTACAATGCGAGGTCAGATTAAACCTATTGGAAATGTATCGCTTGATGTGTCGTCGTGTGTAGTATCAGCTCATGCAGGGATGTAGCTACCGCCGTACCTATCAATGATACGGGGCCCCCGACGCGCATCGGGGGGGGCGACAAATTTTACGAAGGTAGCAAGTTAGCTTGCTACCTTGCCCCCGAATGAAAATTCGTCAAATGTCGTCTTCGAAACATTACACAAAAAACCATAACTACTTACACATTAATAATAAACATTTGTTTTCATTAGTGTTGCCCAAATGCAAGACCAAGACAAGACCTTAGCCAGTCTTGGTCTTGGTCTTGCGTCAATACACCTGGTCTTGGTCTTGGTATTGCGCTCTCAGTCTTGGTCTTGCAGCAAGAGTCTCGCAAGTCTTGCGAGACTCTACTACTTAGACTAGACTACATTCAAATACCTATTAGTCTATTGCTGGGTGGCAGGGATATCGACGCGCAACCGCTTACCATGGATTCAGTACATGATTCTGGACCCCCCTGCTTTTTTCGTCGGCTTTTTCTTAATTTTTACGTTTTTTTCTGCAATTTTTTTTTACTGTAAACTGTATAAAATCATTATTTCTATCTGACCCAATGAGATTATTAATTAAAAAATAGTAAATTCACTTGTTTCACTTAAAACAGCAATGTAAATAAAACTCGAAAGGGCTACCTGATCAGCTGTATTGCTAAAGTTCTTGCGAGGTCAACACTATCTTGGTACCTACGCTATTCGCTTTCAAATGCCGCGACAAAGGGACCGCAGCGCCAAGCGGTCTTCTCGTACTATTAACGCACTTGAAAATAAACTTTAAAATTATTACAATAAAGTGCATAAATGCTTGAACCTGACAAAAAATGCGGAAGATTGCGGGAATCCCCGTGCGGCGTCGGCGGCGTCTTTATCGGCAAATTATCAAATAAGTAGGTACGTAATACACTGACCGACCAACAGTTTATTCGCGGAACATCATATTTTACCAATCAACCATGAACCTTAACGCTTTAGCGATAAAGTTGAAAATCTGTTAAAGAAATATGGCAGATTGTAGTAGCTTGATGAGCTGGCGTCTGTACCATTACCTACAAGGTATGAAATGAACTTTGCTAGAAAGTTATGCTAGGTACATTTTTATCACATATGGGAACAAATTTGTAAGTAACACGCTACCTACCTACTTAATAAATAGTCGAAATATATACGTATAATAATCAATACAATACCTTTTAGTGTTATGACGATACGGTTTTGATACTGGGGAACGTCTATCAAAATCGGGATTGAAACCAAATACCTACTATAACGCCCAAATCTCAGTTTGACTTAACTGCGAGACGCAAGAGTCTTGCAGGCTTAGTCTTGTTCTTGCTCAAGTCTTGCAGGGTTCAGTCTTGGTCTTGGTCTTGCTACAATAAGTAGGTCTTGGTCTTGGTCTTGCAAAAATGCAAGAACAAGACCAAGACTGCAAGACCAAGACCGATTTTGGGCAACACTAGTTTTCATACACAAGTTGGCTCCTGCGAATCAAAATAAGTATTTTTAGATTAGTACCTACCTACTGTCAACTATTCACAAGACAATTTAACCTCAAAATCTATGTCAGTTGGATTGGAATTAAGCTTTTGTGGCGTGTTCTTTGATGTAAGTACTTACATAAAAATGTTTTTGCATGCCGTGTCTATTGCTTGCACTTGGCTTGTGTTAATCAGTTGGATATAGAGTTAAACTCTTAGACCAATAAATCATGTTTTTTTTTTTGTTAGTCTATAGGTATTGTGTCCAACTGCTGGGCAAAGAAGTCCCATTTTTTTCTTCCAAACCCTGTCTTGAGCAAGCTCTGGCCAAAATAACTTGACATTGGCTAAATGCACAAATCGTGCGAAGCCAGAAAAAAAATCTGGCCATGTTGACCGTCCAAACCTATATAAGTACAATAAATAAATAAAAAAAAAGAATCCAGTGCAGAGGGCCCCCAAAATTGTTAGAGACGGGGCCCCATATAAAACTACGCCACTGTGTAGGCATCTGCACCTGTACCTACATTATATTAATATATAAAGTCATCAGTTCATCACTCTGTCACTAAGTATCTATTTCAGTCGGCAAGTTATCTCTGTCTATTAAACAGTATCAAGATTCAGTATTGAAGATTCAAGCATGTATTTTATTAAAAGAATTTTCATGGCGGCCATTTTGATGGTTTTCGTCGCTCAAACGCTGGGTAAGATTTTCTATTATCTTCTTTAGCCAGTGTTTTATTAATTAAGGTCATAAATTATTATCCTTTGTCCAGCCCATGGGGCCGAGGGCGAGGGGCCCGTGGCTAAATAATAACAGTCGCACAGGTCGATCAATCAGGTTAAGCTACGCTTGCCACGGTTGGTCTGTAGATGGGTGACCATCTTTACATACCGTTACCCCTCCGTGCTTCGGAAAGCACGTTAAGCCGTTTGTCCCGGCTGTCATTCGTGGATCTTTGACAGTCGTTACTGGTAGTCAGAAGCTCGAAAGGCTGACAACCAGGTCTTACCAATCCCCCCTACCCTAGTATCGTATTGATACCCCTAGTATCGTCTTACCCAGTAACTGGGTTGTGGAGGTCAGATAGGCAGTCGCTCCTTGTAAAATACGTGTATTCAGATGAATCCGGTTAGACTGGAAGCCGACCCCAACATAGTACGGAAAAGGCTGGGCAGATGATGAATTATTTATTATCCTTTGTCTACCACAACTATTATAATAGTAACATAACTACCTACCTAATTAATCAAGTACTTACCTACTAATAGCTACCTTATCAAGGCAATAAAAAACCGTCTATTCATCGATCAATTAGTGATCTATTTACCAGAAAAAAAAATCAAACTACTTACTTGCCAAACTAGCATAGGTACATATAACTGGACTCTGTCTGAAATAAAGAATTTGAATTGAATTGAATAACATTTTTTTTTCAGTAGGTACAGTCAGTCAAAGTTGGCCGAAGTATTAATTTTGAATATTTGGTTGGGCAAAAAGTGATATTTTCTTTCAAGGTTGACTTTGCATTTTAGGCAAGAGTTTACAGAAACATTATTCAGGATCCTATAAAAAAAAGCAGTTCGGCGTTTTTGCCTTGTGGTACGGAACCCTTCGTGTGCGAGTCCGACTCGCACTTGGCCAGTTTTTTATATTTTCTGGTAACTTTTATGACTTTGCCTATTTACCCGATTCCGGCTTGACGTCAACTTCTGGGACACTGTATAATAGAAAGCGAGAGATAGTTTTCATGATATTTGAGAGTGCCGAGTTGACTTTAGCACCCTCAAAAACCATGATGTGGTGGTCAAAATGAAAATCCAAAATGGCGGCTGCAACACTTTCAACTTTTTCATCATGGTTTTCGAGAGTGGCAAATAATGAGGTGAAAATGAAAATCCAAGGTGGCGGCTGCAACACTTTACAATTTTTCATCATGGTTTTCGAGGGTGGCAAATAATGAGGTCAAAATGAAAATCCAAGATGGCGGCTGCAAAACTTTAAAATTTTTCATCATGGTTTTCGAAGGTGGCAAATAATGAGGTCAAAATGAAAATCTAAAATGGCGGCTGCAACACTTTAAAAATTTTCATCATGGTTTTCGAGGGTGGCAAATAATGAGGTCAAAATGAAAATCCAAGAAAACGACATCGAGAATCTTCATCATGGGTGTCGTTATTATGGTTTTCGAGTGTGTTATAGCAAATAATGAAGTCAAAATGAAAATCCAAGATGGCGGCTGCAATTTTTTTTTAAATTGGTAACTTCATTCGTGCCGGGGTCCCCCGACCCCACAATGTTTTTATTTATTTTTATTGGTTACAGGTGCCAACGAGGAATGCCAAGATGATCCTCATGCTCGCATAGGATGTGCCGGCCGGTGTCACCGACAATGTTCTGACTTCCATCTAGCCAATAAACCTTATTTGTGCGTGCACTTATGCATCCCAGCCTGCGATTGTATTCCAGGTTATGTTTACGACTCTTACAACAAGAAATGTGTCAAGCCGGAAGACTGTAGTAAGTACTTACATACACATAGGTACATACCAACAAATGTGTGCGCTTCGGGAACCATCGACTGTCTTCGGAAATACGAACGCTCGATGATCTAATATAGAGTTGTTACAGCCGTTGAAGTACTTACATGCCTTTTTCGACTGCCCCGTTGGCCTCACTAGATTTTGAAATCGCTCTCCAGCCGCCGGCAACTAAAGACATAACCCTGCGTCCTAACCGAAAGCGACAGTCGCGCGAGTATGAGATTGACGCGATCGTATCGGTTAGGAGTTAGGACGCGGCCTAACAATAGTATTCCCTCCTTGCTAGGACCCATTGACCTCTCAGTGAGAGTGGGCCGTAATACGCCTCTTGAAAGCCGTTGGTCCTGCGCTGATCTCTCGCCGGTCGTGTCGGATTACCTCTTTAGGCTGCCTTTCTACCAAAGATGAGCGAGGATGCGTAGCGAGGGATGTGTATTAAAACTAACCAATACTAACACTAACTTAGTTCAAGCTATAAAAATGAAGCGATGTGATTGGTTGGTTTCACACACATCCCTCGCTACGCAGCCTCGCTCATCTCTGGTGGAAAGGCAGCCTTATCCTAACACTGAACCGGTGTTTTTTTTTTAAATTTCTGCTTATTTATGCATAATTTTTGCAGGTCCTGAAGGCTTGAAAGGGCAGGAGGAGTAAAAATAAAATCAACTGGCTGAAAAGAAAACGCGAGTACAAAATGCGTGCGCACGTTGATTAATATAAGACAAACCAAATAATTTGTATTATTTTGATAAAATCAGCACCCTACTTTATTGCGTAATACACACGCGCGCGCACGTGCGTAATCACATTGCTGAATCATTTTGAAGGATATTACTAATCCATTTCTTCATATGTTCGAAAAATTTGTCTACTCAACAATGTAAATAACGCAATGAATAGAATAGAATAAAATAGAATAGAATACTCTTTATTATGTACACCATATAAATTACAGACATAAATATAGAAACTGTACAAAGGGTGACACAATGGGCGGTCTTTCGCTAAGAGCGATCTTTTAAAGACAACCTTAGGATGGATTTAATAAGGGGAAGGACAGACAAATAATGTAGGTAGTCCGCGGTGTAACATTTACATAATACAATAAATACATACATATAGTATATTATACTAATCTAACTAAATATATACACATACATATAAATATATCCATATAATAATAAACATGAAACAGGAGCAAAGAAAATATAATGATGATACTTAAGGAGAGGAAGTGCTTTTTTACCATAATTTTAAACGTGGACAAAGATTGAGCACGCCTTACCGACACGGGCAAGTCATTCCATAACCGTACTGCTTGAACAGTAAAAGATTTGTCATAAAAACTGGTGGAATGCATCGGCATCTCTAGTCTCAGGTTTTCCGATGACCTCAGATATCTATTATGTGTGTCATGAAGGAACTTGAAACGTTCTTAAGTGGGGGTTGAATGAATGTTGTTGAACTGTCAAAATGACAGCCATTCCTACTGTTAGTGTGTGTGTGTGTGTTCCTGTGTGTGTGTGTGTTCCTGTGTGTGTGTGTCTGTGTGTGTTCCTGTGTGTGTATTTATGGTGTAGTTACGCAATTTTCTCGCAGGTTGATATCAACTGAACATTAGTCAAAAGAGACCTATGTTTAACCGACTTCAAAATAGGAGGAGGTTCTCAATTCGGATTTTTTTAATGTATGTATGTTCGGGCATAACTCCGTCATATACTTAGCTATAGACGGATTTGCAAAATTCTTTTTTTTTTAATAGACAACAATTGGTCGATTCTGTAAAAATCTCACCGTGAAAAATTAGGTGATGCGAGTTTGTTTTTGCTAGGAACTGACACTATCGACAGCTCACTTCACCTAAATTTTCACGGTAAGATGGTTTCAGAATTGCACTGCAGGTTTGCATCAGGGTTGGTCCCATATAAATTTGATTATCTTTGCTTGGGTAGTTTCAAGGATCCCAGGGTCCCGAGAAATATCATAAGACGTAAAAATAATAGTAATAATATTTATTCACATAAAAAATACACAAGAGCTATAAAGTCCCTGACTCCTGAGCTAGGTTCAAGTGTTACAGGAGGCATATTATAGTGCAGACGTCAGCACATCAAGCTACTACAATCTGTCAATTTTTTTTAATAGATTTTCAACTTTATCACTATAGCATAAGGTTCAAAGTTGATTGGGAAAATTTGACAGTTTCGGGTACGTTGATGTGCTGGCGTCTGTACATAATTTATGTAAATTTATGCCATCAGCATTTCCAAATACTATGCGAATACAGGGCAGGGTCCAAGAACTCGAGCCCCACACCCTCTTACGGGCGAAACAGAACTAACTCCATGCGTTCTTTTCATATGACGCCTCAAAGAGTCTTTGCTGGCAAACGGATTATTGCACAAAGCACACGAGAACTTCTTCTCACCAGTATGAGTTACCTTATGTCTTAAAACGTCAGACTTTGTATAGAAAAAGTTGTGACATATCTCACATTCGTGACTCTTCTCCTTCAAGTGAACACTTTTTAAGTGATTATTGCACAAACTTTTAGTTATAAAGACTTTTGAACAAATATTACATTTAAATTCAGGCTTTTTTAAACCATGCTTTTCTACCAAATGTTGAACGCGAAAGTTCTCTTGGAAAAACCTTTCGTGGCAGTACGGGCATGGAAAGCGCAGTTTCCTTTCATATTTTATATTATGAACTGTAATCTCATGATTTCTTTTCTCAACTTTATTATTAAAAGCCAAATCGCACTGCCGACACTTCAAAGGCTTATGTGACCGTGTTTTGTGCAAATTTAAAAACACTAAATTAGAAAATCCTGCGCCACAAACATGGCAGACTTGCTTCTGAAAATGTTTATTCATATGTATGTTTAAGAGGCGAAAAACTGAGAAGTTTTCCGTGCAAAGTTGACAGGATAACTCTCCGCCTATTTTGAACGGGACCAACAAATCCTCTTTTAATTCAAATTGGAAGTTGTGTGAGTCTATTAAGTGCTCCCGGAGTGTACCTAAGCTTTGTAGTGACAGGTCGCATAATTTACACTTGAGGACAGAAATCTCGACCTTCACAAGTCTATTTTGCTGGTCAATAATTTTCTTTTCTATATTTTTCAGTGTATGCGTTGTATTAGTATGTTCTCTTAGTAAATTTATATCGGAAAACGGCTCTTTGCAGCAGAAGCATCGGTAGCGACTCTTGTTCCATTGAAAAACGAATATTGTTGAGTTTGCGAGCAGTTTTAGTGAATTTTCTCGTAAAATGGGGCCGTTGCCACGCCGCTCTGCTATTTTAGACCAGTCCTTCTGAGATTTGATACCTGTAATAAATATTTTCAGTGCGGGTTGGTAAATGTTACATGTCTTCGTATATTTGGGTTCTAGGACATACCGGTTTCCTCACGATTTTTTTCCTTCATCGTTTTGAAACGCACAGAGTAAAGCGTCTGACTGGGTTATCACTGAGCCAGCGACCTTGAGCTCGAGTAAATTGTTAAAAAAAAACTTTTACACATCAAAAATAAATATTATTTTAGAACTAGTTGAAATCGGTGTTTCCTACCTGGCCTCTCTGAGAAGAAAGACATAAACAAACTCAGAGGTCAAGTCCAGACATAACCTTATCATTCGTGGGTCCGTGACAGTCGTTACGAGTAGTCAGAAGCCCAAAAGACTGACAACCACTCTTACCAAGGGGTATCATATTACCCAGTAACTGGGTTGTGGAGGTCAGAGAAGCAGTCGCTCCAGGCAGTGGCGTATTTACCCTAGCACCAAAAGGGCCATGGCCCGCGGCGGCAGCCTGCGAGGAGTGATGCAAGCCGCACCTCGCGCTCAGCTTTGTGCGCCTTTATTTCCAACCAAAATGCCGCACTTAAAATAATAAAAAATTATCTACTTTCCCGTTTAAGCGATGAACGTTTAAACAGTTTAGCTATTCTGAATATAGAAGCTGCCTTGACAAACTCCGTTAACTATGACAGTGTCATTGATGAGTTAGCTAACCAATCTGTTCATGGGAAACAAAATATAATATTGAAATAAATGGTGTTTATTTATTTTTAAGAGCTATTTAGTTTGTGTTGTTACTCAGGGCGCTGAGACTTAAAATACGCCACTGGCTTCAGGTAAAACACTGGTATTCAACTGCATCCGGTTACACTGGAAGCCGACCCCAACATAGTTGAGAAATTGAACATAATCTTTGTCAGGCTAGGTAAACTTACCTATGTCAGTTTTCATTTTACATTTCTTCAATCTGGCTTTTCTCTCACGCACATAGTGCTTTCGCTGCACGGAATCCAATATGGCGTCGTTCTGCAGCTCCATTTTAAGATTCGCTAAGATTTCTGAAAAATAATAATTATACAGGAGCACAAAGATATGACCACCTGTGACAATTAGGGGGGGACTCCGAAAATCATGAAAAAATCAAAAATCATTCTGCACATGGATTTCTTCACAAGGAAGCCCCTCTATTTACTAAGAAACTCACCATCATCATCATCATCTTCATAGCTGTTATCACCAAACTCCATCACATTTGGTGATTCACACTTTATTTCTTCCAATTTTACTTGATCACTTGGCAGTTTTGTTTCTGAAATAAAATTATTATTATTACATAAAAGTATTGAAGTTGCAGCTGAACCTAAACTCTAAGCCAAGGCATTAAAGTTGATTATCAAAAATCATAAAAATTGTATACTAAATTATGTATGTGTCGCAGTCAATTAGCTTAATCAGCCTTTTAGTTAACTGCTTAGCCTCTTAATTAAATGGCGCCGTTCAACTAGCGGCCTGGATGATATTCAGCCATTCAATCAAAGAGCTAGGCAAATGACTTGAATTGCTAACATTTAACTAGTTGCCTAGCCCAGACATTTAAATTGGCGATTGATTGATCGCCAATTTAAATGTCACCTAAACGGCAGGTTGTTTATTGTATGTTTATTAACAAGCTTGGCAGTAAAAGCTGAGCTGCAAAGTAAGTAAAAATTAGTCAAAACAAATATTTAAATGCATAAGTAAATAATATTTAGCACTAAAATTACTTAAACAACAAATGTTCAGGTTTTAATACAACAACCACCGAAAAACAAAATGACTGCCCATTATTTTTTTCAACTGAAAATAAAAATTAAAAAAAACCCCTAATAAAAAAAATCCCTAATAAAAAATTCTTCTTCCCTAATGTTAAAATAACAGTTGTTTTAAAATGATCATTCACACTAATTTATAAAAGGGCTAAGCATCAACCAAACAGTCATTAAATGTTGTATTAGACGCATTGGCTGAATATCATTCAGGCAACTAGTTAAACTGCACTGTTTAGTTAAAAGGCAGTTAACTGAATGGTTAATTAAACCAGTTGGTGGCGACATATGCACCTCGATCTTGGTCAAACTTCATGGTCTCGATAATTTGAAGATAATGTTCTTCATTCTGAAGCACCATCTGTTTAAATGTTGTTGCATCTCGCAGCTTGACAATGCAGGCCTCACATATAAGATGTGTCACTAAGTCCATTCCTTGGTGGGATACCTAGAAGACATAAGAAAAATTATCTTTTTTTTATAAGCTGTTATTGTCCCACTGCCGACCAATGTATTTTTATACCTGAGTTTTTAAATACCTATTTTAGATTGTATCTTATGTAAGTTTTTTTTTAAATTACGTTGTATTGAGCATGGTAAGCTGATAGTCCCCATGTCTATCGTAGATCACTAACAGTTGTTACTGGTAGTCAGAAGACCAAAAGTTTGACACTGGCTGTCAAACTTCTTACAATACTGGCCGGTTTAACTGGAAGCCAACCCCAACATAGTTGGGAAAAGGCTAGGCAGACCGATTGATATATTGAATATAGGATGAAAATTAACAAAGGGACGACCATTTAGAAGCAGATGATAGAATAATAAGGAGGAGATATTATAGTAGCTAGCCAAAAACAACATATTTTATAATGGTCACAGAACATATATATAATTTTATAGTAATCCGAAAATGAACCTGATTGGAATCTTACTTGAATATCAAACGTAGTCCTTAGCATTTCCCCATAAACTTCTTTTTGTCCTGAACAGTAATATTCTTCAGAAATATTTTTAAAACAACCGGCCTTCAAGCAACATCGGCAAATGTTTGTTCGTGCTAAATCAACAGCGTTATTTGACCTTACATCCATTTTTAATTATATAAATCTATGCTTTACACTTTCTGGTTTTGTTTTTGGGTACTACTTAATTGATAAAACTGTTTAGTTCTTGATTATTTTGTTTTGGTTTCCATCGATCTGAAAACCAGTTGCGAGTTGAATTGACAATTGACTTATTGACTGACGGATGATTGACACTTCAAAAAGACAGCTACAGCTGGGAAATTATAACAGAAGGCTGCGTTCATATAATGCAGTTCATAACATTGCATAAGCGCTTTTAGAATTTACCGTAACAGGGGGTCTACTCCCTAAGTCCGTCAACGAAGCAACGAGCCCGTCGGGCGGTAGTCCGATACGTCGGAATAAACCCTACTCCCTAACGATTTCGGGTTCATCAGTTTCTAACGGAATCATAGACAATATTCGCGAACCAAAGACGCATGGCAATAGAGTTGCGCTATTTTACCGGTTGATTACCGGTTTCCTTATTTTGTAGATTTCTAGCATATTAAACAAAATTTAATACTCCTGTCGTTAGAAAATGACCACATTGTTCAAGATATCCTTTTTATTATGTCTTTAAATATAGAATTGAATTATTTTGCCCTTTATTTCGGTAATAAACTAAAGTTTAAAGCTATTTTTCTAATATTTTTTACAATAGTGCGCGAAAACAGTTCGCAGAGTATAATGTACTCTGTGGTTCGCAGTGTCATGGCGTCGGGTCTGTCGTCGTCCCTAGGTAAACATCAAATGTGTCTACGCGCAAAGAAAAGATGACAAACATTGCATATTTCGTGTGATAAAAATGAATTCCAAAGTTTATAAGTGGTGTGCAGTGCCTCAGTGTAAAAACACATCAATAACCACACCCAACAAGGTGTTTATAAAGAAAATAATGAGATCAATGGTTAAAGCTCCACGGCGAAACCAGAACGATGTAGTCACTAATTCGCCAATTTATTTCTGTGAAGACCATTTTGATGTGAGTATGTTATTATATATTGTAGGTTTTAAACTTAAATGTTCGTTTGACGTGAAATAGTTGAAATATTGAGGCTATGAAATAACTAATTTATTGAGGTTATGTTTGTTTTGGTTATCATTCTTTATCAATTTTAAGTGTTTAATTTTTTTTATTTCAGTTACCAAATGATATGGATAATTATATGGAGTATCACAAGTACGTATGAACCCAGGATGTATGCCCAAAACATTTATTTGCCAACCAGTTAGGGATACACAAACATCTGACACAACAGAGACCCTATAATGCTAAGAAACGAAGGATGGTGGTTCTTGAAGAGTGTGAAAAGCAATTCAAAGAAAAATGTATAGTCACAGAACAATCAAGTACAGAAGAAATTGCATCTGGTAGTTCAGGTATATATTTTACTAACTCATTTATTAGAATAAAGCATTGAAAAGTTAACTTTATTCTCAGTATTATTATATACATAGTTGGTACACTCAAAACTACATAGATCCTAGTAATCTCCTGTTTGTGTTCATAATTATAACTTTGCACTTAAATAACAAAACATTTGTTTTACAGTTCACCAGATTGTTAAAGAAGTTCCCCAATTAACACCAAGAGTGTTGGATAAATTAGTTCAAGTACACATACGTAATATGTACTTTCCCCTAAAATCATTAAATCTTTGATTATTTGATGCTGTCGTCACACCTATTATATATTTTTTGATGTATCCGTCAATGATATTCAGTTTTTGTTTTAGTCTGTAAGAGATCCAGAGCCAGTAGCCACCTCACCCACCCATGCTGCTACACCTGCCGACCCACTACTATCTACATCCACTGAGGCACACCAAGTGGAGTTGCATTGCCATTGTTGATTAGTCTAGAATAAAAGAAAATCTATGCTTTGGTTGTATAAATTTATGTAATGTATTGAAAATAGACATGTCTAGAGTTGTGTTTTACAATTTGTTTATTAAATAACAAAATAATAATAAAAATAGCGATTCAGTTAGCCAACGCAAGCCTTATGTTTGTGAGAAGATAATTTTTATTTGGGTTATTTGTTTTTTACTACTCAAAAATTATTTTGAAGATTTTTTAAAATCATGTTTTTCCAGTTATTAGCATTGACTGTGTTTACGTGGGTCACTGTAGTACCGTCTCTCATGGGATGTTGCAATGGTGACCAACTGTTATTTCTTGTACTTTTGTTTAGTGTCTGTGCTTACTAATATAGTCGTAAGTTTTACTAACAATCTTGTTTATCTTGGTCACTTTGAAATAAAGATAATTCTATTCTATTCTATTTAAACACCAAATGATAATAATTTAGAATATGTAAGGTTTTGACGGATAGGTAATTGAAATAAATTATTAAAGTTAATTAATCGTTTTATTTAAAAAAAATCCAATATAGGTATACAAACCGTCATTGAAAAATCTTAGCATGTACTAAACTCTAATGGTAAAATCCCGAAACATTGTCTTTTTACCCGACTGCGCGACGCAAAGGAGGGTAATGTGTTTATCAGCCTATATTTATGTACTTATGTATGTATGTCTTCCACCAGTCCCAACACCCATTAAGTCCTGTAAGCAAAATAAAAAAGTTTATAAAAGAAATACCCTAATAACATTATTATTATAAATACAAATACCCTATACATTTATTGACATGTTTTATTTGGAAGTTTTCTTGTGAGACTGCATAAGTACCTATTTCTTTCCAGCAATTGCACTAATGTGTCTCTCGCTCTTTGCCCTTGCTGATGAGCTTGGTGCGAAGACATTGCCGTAGAGGTAGACGCATCTCCCTGTCTATTGCGCTCTATTTGCAGGTCTTCCTCGCTGAGGGGAGGTGCTTCTAAGCCCGCCCGATTACACATATTGTGTAAAACACAGCAGGCAATGACAATTTTACCTGAAAAAAAATTCAAATGTGCTCTGAAATTGATGAAATCTGATACTGTTCAACAGTTCAATGGGATATAAGAAAAACATAGCTATAGTATAAATTATGACAAATACCTGCTGTGACTGGTGCATAATGCAGCTCTCTTGTGCTAAGAGGCATCTCCATCGGCCTTTAAAAATTCCAAATGTATGCTCTATAGTGGAGCGAGCACGTTTTTGTTTATAATTGTATCTCCCTTCTGGAAAATCTTCGGCAGCATTGTCTATTGGAGTCATCATTAATTTCTGTGTCTGTGATAAAAATCTGTGAACATACATACAGCTTGTTAAAATTTAAATTGATACAATCTATTTTATTGCACAATCTATAAGCTTAGGTATAAACAAGGCCCACTGAACCTTTGTAGCTCTTGGTAGTAGAACAGCGAGGATCTAAAAGTAAACAAAAACCACAGTAAATGGGTGGGACCGATTGGTAATACAGCTGAATAAGTTACAGAATCTATAAAATGTCCTTACCTTCATTCTTGGATCAACACCACTTCGGCGTATGTGTTGCGGCAAAAGAGGAATTAAACCCGCACATAAGTCCTCGAATAATTCCCGAGTGAGCCTATAGTTCCCTATGAACTCAACGTCGGGAATACTCGCCAATCTACAGTTTTGGCGTAAATTATGTCTACGTTGCCTCCGCTCTTCTTGTAAACCTTCTCCAATAATTAAAAAAGCAACCATAGTTGTAAATCTTAACTTTCGTCGACAGCACGAGAACTATTTTGATGTCGTATCAACTGACATAACTATCCGTCACAACAAGTGTCAAGTTCAACTGGTCGGACGGGCAAAAACACATCGGGAGTAGGGACAATCGTCAAATCGCGTTGTCATTCCGTCTTCGCTCGGGCCCCGACGGAATCATCCGTCCGTTGGTGTTCGGGGGTAGGAAATGCCCGTTACGATGGCCGTTACGACGGACTTCGTGCTTAGGGAGTAGACCCCCTGTACACTATTGTAGGACTAGGATAAATGGTCTAATGCTAATAGACTCGCAGTGACTTTAGTTGCTGTTGATTTCAAAATCTCACATCCAAACACAGATTTTAACACCCGAGGAGGAGGACACAGCAAATTTCCTGAAAAATAAATGATGCTCCGTTAATGGCGTTAATATAGTCAAAGGGCTCCGTGCGTAATGTCGTAAGCGAGTATTAACGTGGAGGTATTCGGACGGTAACCAGCCAGCACCCTGTTTCCGAAAAGCCCATGCACTTACACCCAGCAATGCACTGACCTCTAATAAACAAGTACGCTGAACTAAATATACTATACGAAATGACAGTTGTTTTTGGGCCTATTATTTTTGTAAAAATATAATTTTAAAAAGTGTGCATCGAGTTTCTTGCCCGTTCTTCTCCATAGGTATCTACGCTTTGGAATAGGCAACTAGCTTCATATTTTCTGACTGACCCACTTCTTGACAATTTAAGTGCCTGTAAATATTGAATTAAATAAGTTTGAGTTTTGAGTTTGATTTAAAGCGCCCCGCTAGAGGTTCTCAGGAACTAAATACAAATGAATAAAGTTGTGAAAGTCCAATGTGTCGATAATTTTCTTCAGATAGTGAATCATTTTTTAAGTCAGATGTCCCACCGAATCAGCTAAGCAGTTATGGCTCAACCGTAGTGGTTCTTAGGCTAAATTTTAAGTCTATCTTCATATTTAAAGCTCACTGATCTGACCGTCATGCGCTATAACTTTACTAGAACACTATCCACTAGTTTATAGCTTGCGATCTGACCGCGCCTTAATGAATATTCAGTTAACCTTTGCAGCAATTATTCTATTACTTAAATATGAAGCATAAAAAACCTGGGAGTGATTCGATTTTTGGTAGTTACCTATAACGATCGATAAAGTTCATAAAAGTATTTTTTTTATATCGAAGGATATGTCCCTTATCTAACATTAGTTCCACGGACCCTCAAGTTGCCATCAGTGCCAAAATGGCGAAAATAAAATGTCTTCATTTTGTCATCGATAGTATGAAGTCCAGCGTACTTGTATAATACAGGTCATTAGGTACAGCAATGCCTTAAAAAAGAAGAAAAATAAATGCCATTGCTGTGCACAGAGCATGTTGCTGTGACTGTGATTGATCTGGATTGATCTGTCTTGTCTTTATTTTCAACCTGCATTATATTGTAGTCTGTGTTTTCAACATAACAAAAAATTTTCTTCTATGCATAACACAAAACAGCGGCACAAGCAAAATACAAAGATTTTGAATGAATAGACGGAAAAACCGATTAATTTATTACGTAATTTTTAGATTGATTTAGTAGAGACCATGTCTGGACTACCGACTTATCCTGATTGTCCAATACCAAGAGAACCTCCTGCGGATACTTTAGACAAAGGTAAAACATTAGTTTAACTTCGTTGGCCAAACTATGTAGTCTGCCCAGCAAAACTACCTATATGCTTATGCTTACGTAGAGAATGCGTTTAGGTATGCGTTGTGCAAGGTGTGTTGACAACTTGAGAGTTGGAACTCGATTACTGTGAGAATTTGTTTACATTTTGTATGATGCCGAGTACAATAGTACATGCAATGTAATATACAATGCATCTTCTATCTGTTTGTGTGACTGTTAACGCGTTGTTCTTTTAAACTACGCGTAGGATTTTGATGTGGTTTTACCATAGAAAGCAAAGAAATCAAGATGCAAAGAAATCTAGATGTTTTGATATTTCACCATTGCACCCGGGCGAAGCAGAGACGGGTCGCTATTAGCTCTATCTCTAACGTGACGATATTATCGTGCACGTACCCGTCCAGGTTCAAAAAATGTTCTGGAAATACGTGTACGCTATAATGTTATCGTGGAGGGTTTAAATTACCTCCCTGTGTTATCGTGATGCCTAGGAAGGAACACGGGTGGATTTTAGTCAGTAAGAGTCTGACACTCCCTGCCGCTCCACCCAGAGCGGGAGGGGTCATTTGAGGATTTCCCATCCTGAAAAAAAAAATGCCTGTCATGGTATCGCCACGTTAGAAATTACAAAAGCGCACAATCACTTTGCGTTTGACAGTTTGACGTCCAGACTATGGGAATTTGTTACAAGATGCCAACCTTGATGACATTGCATGTTCAATTAACTGAGGCTATCGCAGCCACAACATCCTGTCTTTCCGCTTCTCCATCCAGTATGTCCCAGCCACTTTCTTAAGGTTGTCGGTCCATCTAAAGGCTAAGGCTAAGGGGCCTCACATGCTACGCTTGCGGATACGCGGTTTCCAGTCCAGGACTCATCTGCTCCACCGGCCATCGGTCCTTCAACAAGCATGGCCAGCCCATTGCCACGTCAGTTTGCTTACTCTGCAAGCTATGTCAGTAACTGCATTTCTGTTCCGGATAATTTAATTTCTAATTTTATCCTTCAAAGAATCCCCGAGCATAGCCCGCGTGCTGAGCGACCTTGAATTTGTTAAACTGTGAGTGTCCACGTTCCGGCACCATATGTCATAATGGGCAGGACGCACTTGTTCAAACATTGTGAGTTAGGCGGCGAGATGACATGACGAAGTTTCCCAAACGCCCAATCCAAATGGATCCTACTAATCGGCAGCGTTTTCTTTAAAATTGTGTCTACCGAGCTGGACGACTTGCCCTAGGAAGACATACTCGTTCACGTGGATTGGACTCGGCAAGACGTGTGAATTGAGCTTGCATGTTACCTTGACTGCAATATGCTGTACCTACGGCAAATTCTTGCATTGCACGGTAAAATACGGTCGATGGGTCTGAACTTTGCGCAGAAGGCTACGCAATAACATTTTTTAGGAACCAAATGGTGACATAAGGCGAGTGTGATTGAGAAAACATGCGCGAAAGTTCGGAGAGCCTATGTTCAGACCGGACATTCAGGCCGTATTGTAGCATTATTACTAGTTTCGTTATTTTCCAGAAATCGCCGAAAAGGTCAGCAAAGCGTACAAAGTACTGCCTTTGTTCGAGAAGTTTCTTTTTGAATACAAATACAGACAATACTACTCATTGGAAACAAACAAGTTCTTGCATTGTCGGTGGCGGTCCTACGTGAAACATTACGAGGAGCGTGAATTCGCGCCATTTAAATTCGTTGATATAAGGTAAATTCGTGAGGCCTATTCCCGAACCACGATATCCGTAGTTACGGGCGATTCTGACTACATTTCAATTGGACATAAGATCAGTTTGTTACATTACGATAAGTGTGACTTAAGTATTAGGGAGCGTGCCGCGCCGTGCATTAATAGACTACTTAAGTCACACGTATCGTATACTATTTTATAGCACGTGTGACCTAAGCCCGCACTTAAGTCACAGAAAACCGTGACATAAGTGCGATTTTAGATCACACAGTGCTATAAATAATAATAAATTTATTAAGGTACATACATTTATTGTTAGTTAAATAAATAAATTATCATATATCTATATGATAATTAAATAATAAATTAATATGATAATAAATTATAATTAGGTATCGTAAATTTATAAAGTTAATTAATCGGGTGTAGGGTTCACTTTGTAGTTTACGTTCGGACGGGTCCGTATCTTCGTTGACAGATTTCGAGAATAGGCCGCTATGTGTATGAACATAAACGAGGCAAAATGAGTACCTATGTAAGGATCGTAGCAGGTGTCCTCCTTAGTTTCTGTCAAACTCCACCATGGGAAGTTGAGTTAATGTATTTTCATCACATTTCAGAGATTTTCACTTCTACAATGGAATGAATAGACTCCTACCGGAGGAAAGTATTCACAGAACTAAAAGATTTCCTTTCAAGCTGGGCGTAGGACCCGGGGTCGACTTCTGCGGCCAGATGCCAATACCACAAGACATGATGATGAAACGAGGCGCGACAAAGCCAAGGGCTAAAGGAAAGACTTATCCTAAGACTACAAATGAACACCAAAATAAAATAAACGACAAGAAATAATTATAATTAGGTATCGTATTATGTTTTTTATCTGTTATATTTGTCTTGAACTGTTGACTGTTTTTTTCTAAAGCTACGTTTTCCTACGAGCTATGCCGAGCGGCTTTTCAGAATATATATCTACCTACACATATTGGACTTTGCCGCCCAGCTGTGCCAAATCATGCCGAATCAAACAAGTGTGTACCACCCCTAACCTAGCCAATCATAATGGTTGAATTATACAATACACAGTTTTGGTCGCGGAAATAATCTATATGGCGACGGCGCGGGCGTCGCTAGAAGCAGTCTCGCGGCAAAAAGTGGTACTAATTAAGGCGCGTACTCACTACGGGCCGCGCGACCTCAAAGCTTCGCGAAGTCACGAAACCCGGCCTCACAGAGTACTTTTATATCTATGGTTAGCAGGCTGGCATCATAACATAGGCTTTTGGCTACCTGCAGGACCTTTTGCCCCCCCGTGGCTAAATATAACACCCGGCCTCGTGAGGCTTTTGCTATTGTTTGCAACGCATCCCCATTATAAGAACTGGAGCGGCGCGGCCCTAATGGAGACGCGGCTTTATATAGTTAACTGCATTCCTACAAGAACCCTCCTACCTCGAACACCTTTCCCTATTTACAAGATTGTGCTTGTAATGAACCAGTGCATGTAATTTAGATACCTTCGGTGTCGCTTGTCTGCGGCGCTGCGTCTGTAAGACTTCTTTTGTGAGACGGGCCTTACAGGGCGTTTTTTCTTCTTCTAAGTAACCCTCGAATGAGTTTGTCAGGAGGGCAAACAAAATAGCGGCGTTAGTTCCGATTTTGACCACGCAACAAAATATGCTTGGGCATTTTGTTTTATTTATTATATTTATAGAATTATTTTTAAGTAGGTTAGAATATGGTAGTAGGGCTGTATGTATTTTATAGTTTTTAATTTTAAATGTTGCGTAATGTGGCTTCTTACAAATAAATGTTTTTGGTTAGGCACCTAAAACATTATGTTATGCTTTGTTTCATTTTTTAATTTCAGAATATATAAAGTACAAGCAGCGCCCCGCGGTTTCACCCGCATATGTGTCGATCCCGTGGGAAAATCGGGATAAAAACCTGTATTATTATTTTACATATCTCGGACCATGGGGTCCCGTCCTTATTTGGAAGGCGTGCGAGGGGCCAACTCGCAGAGGCCCCTTAGGAAATTTTAATGAAATGCGGCACCAACCGACGATTATCTCTGTATGCACTATGCAAGTGCACCCAAGGATAACCCTCGGTTGGTGTAGACTTGTTAGGCTGTTGTACGCCTCTCTGGTTCGAAGCAAACTCGAGTCCAGTGCCTGTGTTTGGCACCCCTATAACGCGACCCAAACACTGATGCTGGAAAGGGTACAGAAAACTTTCCTAAGATGTCTCTTCCAAAGGTTATACCATTTCTTTTCATACATGTACCCTAATAATTTAGGCACGTTGAGCTTTAACTCAATGGAGGTGAGAAGAGGCCTTGATCAACTCACTGTAGCCTGCAAGATCTTACGGGGACATATATCGACTGCCCGGAACTCCAATCGGACACGGATATTTTTAGCAATAGTGACTGAAAGGAGGTCTGATTAATTCGAAGTGGGTAGCCCCACCTGGGGCATGTGGGGCATATGAAAGAGCGCAGTTTGCACATTCTCAATCATTTTTTTCTTTTTTTTAGGCCGCATATTTTCCGACTATTGAGGAAAAATGTAAAAAAATACCTTTTCCCCCCCTTATCTCCGAAGTTTGCAGAGAAAAATCTGAAATTATTCTATGTTATAGAAGTTTTTGTGAAGATTACAGGAAAAATAAAACGAAGTCTCTAAATAGCACACTTTTTCAGAAATCAAGTTACATTAGTTCCACTAGCGGTCAAGAGATGGCGCTGACATAACACTGCAATATTCTACACCTAATTCTCTGTCGAATATACTGCGTGCTAAGCGCAAAAGCGGTATCTCAAGAAAAGCTAGTTTCGAGAAAATCGAAGTTTTGTTTTTTATTCTCTTAGTGATATGAGGTAAAGCTGAGATAGGGAACACTTTTCTAGGGACTTTTTTATTAAGATACTGTTATTTGGCTAAGCTCATTGGATGCATATTTCTTTAAGCTATCCGATACCACAAAAATCAACTTTACAAATTTTTTTGAGATACCGCTTTTGTGCTTAGCACGGCAGTATAGGCCTCGCCGATGAAATTTTAAAAACATGATGTTACTGAACCCTCGGTGCACGGGTCCAACTCGCTCTTGCCCGGTTTTTAAATTTTTATTACCATGAAAAATGTCTACGCATGGAGGTCTACAATAATGTGCTCTATCAATTCATGGCAAGGAAAGGAATATACACACTAGTCTCTAGCGAGAGATTCATGGTTACACTGCGCGTCGATGTATGCCTCCCTGCAGATGATGAAAATAAAACATGTTATTTAATGTATGGATCAACTTTATTTTACGAAATAATTAAAACAAAAAATATTAAACAGCCACATTTTTGTAGATTACACACTTTTTGTCTCCAAAAGGTAGTGTAAAAGATTTATTATAATAAAATAAAGTAAGAACGCGCCATTTTGATGCAGGGCTACCACACGTAAAAATGTCGCGTTCGTAATAATTGACTGATTACAATCTAAAGTGGAGTACATGATTTTAAATATAGAAATTATTCTTAGACTAATATTTTGTACAATAATACCTACGGCGTAGCTAATAAACGGCTAATCAATGAATTTTGTGAACACCATATTTAAATTAACTGAATATTAATATGCCATATTTTACTTCAATGTAACATTAAAAATTAATTTCAAAACAGAAAAAAATGTACGTCTTGAAGGTATTTCCGTAAAAATCTAAAAGCTTACAGAAGCCAAAAAGTTTGAATTGCATAGCAACAGATTAAAAAAGTTGCTAGACAGGTGGTTTTTTTTTTAACTCTACATAATGGCGAATGATTTAGATATCGATGCCAAGGAGTTTCTTGTCGAAGATGAACTCTCCAAGCGCGGCGTGGCGGTCCATGAGTTTCTTAAGCGTGGAGGCCTTGCCCGCGATGTCGCGTTGTCCCTTGTATTGCTCCTCCAGGAAGTCACCAGTGAGGTAGTCAACCAGCTGTGAAAGTTATTGGTTGATTAGAAAGGTGTATGGAGTAATTTGTGTTTTTATATGATCAGATCTGCCTTGTTGGTGTAGTGGTAGCAAGCGCTACTGATGAGCATGAGGTCCTAGGTTCAATTACCAGGTCATGCAAAGTGATATTGGTTTTGTCCGTTAGGAATTCTTCAGTAGCAACCCGGAGTCTGGATTTGTGCCCGGTTGAGGGCAATAGGCTCACACCCTATTGTCGCGCGCCACAAATAATGCCTGATACATAGTGACATTAGTTACCACTGGCGCCATCTAGTATCGGATAGCGGAACTAGTACCTTGGTACTAGGACATTGACCCTTCATGTAGGTACTAGTAATTCCGAGAACTATCGACGTCGAGTCAGTCGGGACCGCTATGTACTCGAACATACTAGATGTTTATAGAATAGCTCTGTGGCACTATATAAGGCGGGCGCGAGCCGCGAGACATAGTTTTGAATAAGTGATACGAGCGATAATATCGAAGTGATATTCAAGTGCGACTAAGAGTGATCAGTAAGTGTAATTGTGTTTCCTAATTAGTGTGTTTGACTTGTAATTAGTGTTGGTGAGTAAAGTGTCATTTTTTTTGGTTATTAAATCGGCAGTTTTTATTGTCACGAACCCCAAGCTCGTAACACTATTACATGGGACTCAAACATAATAGGTGTGAGGACTGTTAGTGACCACCCAATAAACATTTACAACGTTGAGTAGACGTGTTGGTGGCAACTTAATGTTATTTAGTATAATCGTATAAATGTCATAAGGACGTTTACTCGACGGCATTAGGGCCCATTTTATTCAACTTAAGGCGCTAAGAGTTTCGTGTAACAGTCATATAAATACCTAATTAGTCGCATAATTGTCATATACACGTCGGCGATTTGACTACATGTCATGTAATGATAGCTGTTGCGGCGTGTATTCGACTTTGTGTCACACAATATGACTTTTATATGATTTAATCGTTGTGTTATTGTCATTTAATGATGATATTGAAAATTATTATAAAATATTAATGACATTTAGCAGTGTTTTTGACAGCTGAGTTAATATTGCATTTTTTCTGTTATTTGAGGTGATAAAACCATTTCATCAGTTGTAAGCCATTGTGCAATCAAGTTTACTGATTAATGTGCGGTAGGTTTGTAACAAATTTTTAATGCGCTTTTAAAATTTTAATGTTTTCACATATTTTTATTAATAATTTATTATGTGAATGCGTTATAAGACAACTATATAACTTCCCGACCTATAAACTGCGAGTTCATGTATTAAATGTGTACGCCATGAAAGTTAGAAATGGTGGAAGTGGTATACAAGGTTATTATAAACCTTTAATATGAGTATTAATTAAATAGCGGTCGTATTATCATGTTTGTGATACTTTAGGATGTATAGAGGTCGTTCGTAATACTTATATTCGAATTATATATAATGGTTACAAATACTACGTTTATACAATTAATATCCGTTTAGCAAATGTTTAAAAGGTAATTATACGACAAAATTGACAGTATTATGACGTTTATACTACGAAAACGTTTACACGATGAAAAGTTGTATATGTAAGTTTTATAGATGTCATCGTAGACGCTATTATAGGACGATTGTATAAAAAAATCGAAATAACGTCTATATGACGTTATTATACGACATAAAATGTATATGACTATTCGGACACATAATGCACCAGTACATGACGAAAAGTTAAAAAAATTACTGTAAAATAACTTTAATAAGACTCAAGGTCATATAAATGTTTGATTATATGACAAAAATGTTTGCTGGGCATCCTTGTGACCATTACTGGGAAGCCCAAGTTATTGCCGAACTCCTTTTATGGGCTCAGAAATGTCATGTGATGTGATTCCATGAAAAACAAGTTTCCTAACGCACAATGGTCCATTTGAAGGACTAAGTGCGAAAACCAAACCCATAACATAGAACAAATTTCCTAGCATCTCATACCCATCTGTGCTGCCACGAAACTTGTTTATTAAGTAACAGCAATAAACATTTTCAAAATACTTGTAATTTTCAACTATCGTTAAGGTTAGAGGAATACTTTGTCAAAAGACTACATCTACTCATACATAAACTAAAAAACATTAAAAAAAAACGTCACTTACGTGGTAGTCGTTGAATTCGCTGTCATCTTCGCATGACTTGATGACGTTCCTGATGCTCTTGGTAACTTCGCTCTCCATACGAAGCGCGTGCTCTAAAGCTTCCACTCCACCCTCCCAGGTCTTGCGTTCAGGAGCCTGCGGAGACACAATGAGGTGATTTTAAAATCAAAATATTTTATTTCACATAAACCTACATGGACACTACACCTATCAATTTTTAGAGCTCCGTAACTTAAAATGGAACCGTTATAGGATCACTTCGTTGTCCGTCTCTGTCTGTCAAGACCCTTTTTCTCAGGAAAGCGCGGAGGTATTAAATTAATATGAAATATGTAGGTTTACAATCAATATGAAATACGTAGGTCTACCGACCCTTAAAGCTTTAGAAAAATCAAGCTTCTAAGTCAACGCAATAAAAAAATACTGCCGTTTTTGCGAAATATTTTGGTACTCGCAAATACTTCCCGTTGACATAGAGTCATGAAATTTGGCAAGAAGCAAGGTCTCACTGCACAAGTAAAGGAAAAGTCCGGTTTTCCATTGTTAGTCAGAGGCTTGATCATGCTTGGTAACCTTGTTTATCAGTTGAGATTTAAATTTTTTTTTTTTTTTTTTTTTTTTTTTTTTTTTTTAGAATATGGCATCTCGTAGTTGACCTTGAGAGGTCGTGACTACTTAACCGGACAATCCTGCGGCTGCCTTGAGAAAACTCAAAGCCTCCAGCCAGGGGCTTAAAACTAACTAAATAAACTAAGCGACTACACGCTAAGGGCACCCCCTGTGGGGTACGAGCCTCGGCTTAGGGCGTCGCTGGGGGGAGGGCAGCAAGTTGGGACAGGCTGGATCTAATTTTGATTATTTAACGAACGATGGGGCCGGCATTTCCTAATTGACTACTCTGAGAAGAAATGCCGAAACAAACTCAGAGGTCAGAGTCGGGAATTTAAATCTACTGGCTCAGCTGCGGCGCGGGCTGGCACTACATCGAGCAAGGGTCGGTGGGGTGAGATTTAAATGCTAATATACAGTGGCGTGCACAGGGTTTTATGCCTGGGTAGGCAGTTTTCTTTTCGCAAAAAAAAAAGTGCAATAAAATATATTGCTTTCGCAATTGCACTAATTTCGGCACGGAATTTCGGCCACTTCAAATATCTAATCCAAGTGAGTGAAAATTACTAAACACGTCACTTGAAAGATATTCGATGTGGCCTAGAAAAAGGCTCTTCATGTGATTTGCATTATATAATTAATATATTTAATAAGTAAGTACATAAACTACTGGTTTGGTAACAGTTAAAAAAATAAAGTAAACCAACTTATTTATAAATTAAATCTAACGCGCCTATCCTTTTTTAAATATGATTTTAAAACATCGTCATAAAAAGTTGGTTTGCGTTTTAATTCGACCAATAATTAGTTAAGTAATAAATTAATTAGTAAAGTTTTTCTGTCGAAATCATGGAAAGATGTGTGAGTCGTTGTTGATCTTGTGTGTTTCTTAAATACGTGTGAATACGTTTTAACGATGAAAATGAACGTTCTGTCGATGCGCTGCTTGCTGGGATAGTAACAATAAACTGCAGAATAGAAATTATGTAAATCTGAATATCCCGAATAATTCCATACTGTACTCGAACTACTAAACAATAAGCAAGGAAAACAAAATAATTTAATTGTGTTTACAGACCCGCACAGCCAGTTGTATGTGTCATACATAATTATTACTATGTTGAAAATAGTAGACAAACGAAACAAAATAACCGATTACTATGTTATGCAACCTGTCAGCCAATGATATGAATCATATTGTTTTTTATTGAATTTACGATTGACTTTACCTTTAGTTTGTATTAATCACAGAGTACATTTTTATAATGTATTAATTGCAAATCCGGTGTACGACGACCTATCTCGATAACTTGTTTTTTTTCACCGAAAGATAGTTTTGAAAACGCATCATATTTTATTTTCTCAATACACACACCATCTGAACAACTTTCACAGACAATATTATCCATTTTTCACTATTAACAACGTTAAAATCCTAAATATCTGAAAACGTATTCACACAAACAGATCACACATCAAACAAATTATGGCGACTATTGTTGACTATTGAAATTATCTAGTAAAAAGGGAAATGTAATACGACAAAAAATTATGACCATCTAAATATATAAAATTCAATGAAACAATGTTACTTCCTAAAATATTTGCATTGCATAGCAAACTTTCTTTCGGAAATGTTCGCTAGGAGTCGTAATTTTTCGTGTTAGCTATAAAGAATAACTAGAAAAAGACACTGTCTTTTCATGCAGTTGTGTGCGTGATTTTTGTCATTGTGTGTCACCAAAGCTCACGTAGCTATAGGAACGCACACATATTAAATCTGTATGACCACGACTTACCACAAGAGCACACTTACAAAACATTCAGACAAGAATAATTTGTGTCTTTGCCGTGGCAAAGGCGAGGTGGCGCTAGTGCCGCGCGAATCGATGATGCGAACGGAACGAGCCTTTAAACTGTATCGATCTTAATGATACCACCGGCACTCGATAGATGGAGCTGATTTATGATTTAATTTTTGTATGTGGTTTTGTTTATTGATAAAATAATATTAGATCTATTATCAGAACTAGGGTAGGCAGTGTCTTTCTGCCTTTATGAAACGCACGCCACTGCTAATATATTATGTTTTAAACCCCCTACTCACCCTGACTTGTAACAAGGTAGTGACGTCAGCAGTAAGTTCTCCTCTCATGAGCAGGTATTCGATCAGCTTCATCGCGTGCTCACGCTCTTCAGACGCCGCTTCGAAAAACATCTTCGCAAAACCTGGACGGTTGACCTGGAGGCAGCAAAATGTAGTTATAAGAGATGAAGAAGTACATAAGGCTTTAGGTTTTCATACAGGCAAGGCTGGGGGGTAGGTATCGCTGTAAAAGAATGTCTGGACTTTAAAAAAGAAACAGTGGCTCTGAGTTTGTTTCGGTGTTTCTTCTCAGCGTAGTCGGATAGGAAACACCGACTTTTCTAGTTTTGAAACATAATTTATTTTTACGTGAAAGTTGTTTTTTAACCAGTTAACAGAAATAAATATCACTTATCGATGCAATTTTTATCAATTTTAAATGGTGCCCAGATTTACTGGTTGGAAAGAAATGTGAAACCTCTTTTTAGTTGTTTTTTTTTTAATTTGCATGAACGCACCCGTAGTCTCCTAGCATTAGTATTGATTGTTCTAAATATTTATTATGTTGGTAGCAATGACTAACAAAGTGAAGTGTGCAAGGTCCAAGCTATTGTGCATTGACCTCAAATTATAGGTACCGTGGCGAAATAGGAAGCTAAATGTAAAGCGCGGCATAGTCATGAATACTTGTCTATGAGCATGCCATCTTTTCCTTGACACTTCATAACTTTAAGACTGCTATTGGTCCAAATAAGATCTATAATAGAACAATTACCCATTTTGGGACACTCAGCCATAACATAGCTGTTATCTACGCATTTTGTACACCAAATTAAATTACATTGAGGAAAAATTTTATTCTGGTCATAGACTTGATATTTTATTTTCAACACAATGTATTTTATTATGAAAGAAAATATGACTTATGGACTAATTTTTGGCGTGGAAAAGTCGCTCTTTACGGCAGCCCACAATGTAATGCACGCAAAACATTGTGCTTATGATGGGTGATGCATAGGAACCCCTCCCTCCCCCATAACATGTGACGTAATTTTATGATGTCCCTTAGCATTGCTTGTGTATCTCGTGCAACACGAAAGGAGAAGTGCAATCTTCTTTTTAGCTTGTCGATGGCAAATATAACACGTAAAAATGTATGCCATTTTTTAAATTAGTTTTGCATAAAATTCAGCATCGCGAATTATACAGTTTGCTGACGCAGAAATTAGGTCCTCACGTGTGCAGGTAACAGGGCATGCGGTGCAAGATGTGAGCTGTGAGCCATTGTCTGTGGAGAGACGCCGCATACACACCGTATTTTAACATTCAGCGCACAAAAATAGTCTTTAGTGACTTCAACAGCCATAGCACCAGAAGTGCTATTAAAACAAAGTAAATGATAACGTACCACATCCTTTGAGAAATGAGCCCCCATGGCCAGGTACTGCAGGGAAGCAGCCACCTCCATCTGGACCTGTTGTCTCATGGACATGCGGCAGTTTCGGTGCATGGTCACCCATTCCCGGGGAATGTTGACGGGGTTCACGTGGCCTGGTGGACAAGGACATATTAATTAGTAAAATTAAAAGTATTTGGGAGAAATACCCAGTTTTACCAATGGAGTATCGTGATACCTAATAACTGCATTGTGAAGGTGACATATGCAGTCGCTCCACGTAAATTACTGGTAATGAGCTGCATCCGGTTAGGCTGGAAGCTGACCCGGAAGGAAGAGGCTTAAGCTGATGATTATTTAGAAAAAAACAGATACAACTATCCCTTTTTATTTATTTAAATCGTTTAAAAATAAAAAGATTATCTCTGGATAACAACACAATTTCGATTTTGGACTTCGAACCTACGTTATAAGACGAATCTTTTATTTTCTCATACTAGCTGCGCCCCGCGGATTCGCCCGCATAAGTGTCGATCCTGTGCGAATATCGGGATAAAAAGTAGCCTATATATTAATCCAGCAAGACAGCTACCTCCATACAAAATTTTATCAAAATTGGTCCAGCCATTTGAGCGTGAAGGAGTAACAAACATATAAACACACACACACACACGCACGCACAAACTTTCGCCTTTATAATATTTGTGTGATTGCTTGTAGCGACCGCGTTGTTCAGTTGGTTATTCTTATATTTTAAAACAAAGAAATCCTTATTTTTTTGTTTTTAATATAACACAGCTTTGATCGTCTTTTTTCATTCCTCTTCAGTACCTAAATGTAAAGACATGTGTTCCACGAAGTCATTCTCAAAATTTTATTTTTATCGAACCCCCGCGGATAATTCGACTTGCTAATAAAACTTAATGGTTCTATTTGACAAAAAAATATGTTTGTTTCATCATTATCTTCTTTTTAAGCAGGATGGTTTTAACAAAGAAGATTCAGGAAGCTTATTTCAATGCATTTTTTTTACTTCGACTTAAATTTTGATAACAAAAGAGGCAAAACAATGTGTTTCCTTCGTCAACAGACAAAGGTCAATACGTCAAGTTTTAAAATGGCGGCATAAGGAATCAAAAGTACAGTCTACAAGGATATTTTGGCGCCTGATCTGAACGACATTGACAGGGGCGCGTTATGTTGGTAAACATTTTTTGAATTTGACACAAAATTGAACAAATCAAGATGGCGGTGTTAGTTCCGATTTTGACCACGCGCCAAGATAACCTTGTGGCGTTGAACGTTTAGTGACTGTAAATATTTGCAAATTGTTTTTAGGAAATTGACTAATGAAATACCCACATAAAAGTAATAAAACATGGTTTAATTACTTAGCATCGATGTCCTATCTTATTTGAGTGTAGTCTCAAGGTTCCCTAATCATTTTCTTACATAAAATTTTAAGACCTCATTTTAAGTACTTTAGTATTAGGTATACGAATTAAATTTATGTCAAGACAAAAAAAAATATACTTAATTAAAAAACAAAAAAGTAAACAAATTAATCAGCGCCAGACGTAAATTGTCGTAACTTTAATAGGCAAGTTTTTAATCACGTCTAAACTTGTATGGAGTAGTGTCAGGCGCTGATTAATTTGATAGGACTACACAAACATTTATTTTCTGTCCTTTTCTTAATGAAATAGAAAGAAAAACATGCACTGAACTTTTTAGTTTAGTTTGTGAACAAGGGAATCGGCACCATTGCCAAAGTATATTAGGAAAAAGAACATTATGCTAAAATAATGTATCACTAGTCTCAATAACAACTTGTAGCCATTAAAAACAACAGATAACGAAACGTTCTATAAATAGCCAACGATCACAAAAACCTAAAGGAAAGTTACGTCACTATTACGGCATGGAAAAAAAACTAGATAGGTGGGTAATTTTTGATGCAAAAAGTTACGAATAGTTCAGTAACCTATCAAAAAGAAGATTTTAAACCAGTGTTATTTTTAGACTGTTAATATTCTGCTTTTCCACACAAAAACGATTTCCGTCTACCATTCAGTCCGGCAGCCGGATTCCGGATAACCTACAGTGTGAAATATTTACACCGCACCGGGTGTAAACACATAAACAGCCAAAGTTCAAAACGGAAACCTCGCGTGTGAAATAGCACTAGCAGTTTAGCCAAATTGAATTAGAAATTATGTGGATACATGTGTCTATCATCTAGCAAATAATACAGGAGTAAGGACAAAGGCACACATAAGTGGTGGAGGGTTGTGGTTGTGGTCAAATGGTTTTGTTGGCCAGTCCTACTATACAGTCTTCAGCCTTCACTAAAACCCGTTCACAGTTATTATACCTCTGACAATAGCAACCTTATTGTAACCAGAATAAAGATCACAATGATTTTGACAGACTTGTCAGTGACAGCAGCCCAAAAGGAACCCATTGTAACGAGAATAAATATCACTGTGATTTGGACAGTGATGGAAACTCTGAGATAAAAAGTAACTGTGCAAGGACTGATTACATGAGGTTTTTCATAGGGCACGCGGTCACGCCCAGGGGGAAGATAAGGTAGTATCTTCCCCTTGGGCGTGACCCTTTCAAAATGTAGTGCAATATGGCTTTTTGAAACTTTGTTAACAGTAGATATTTGTGTATTTCTGGCATCAGTTCAAAAAGGAATGACATGCTGTTTTTTGTTTAGTTATAAATAGTATACTTACTAATGACAGTATAAATTGGTTTTTATGTTTTATTACAACAAAAGATAACGGAAACAATTAATATGAAACTGGCGGAGTTAATTCAATATGCTTAGAATGAGCATTTTTTTTATGCCCCTTGTGGTCAAGGGGCATAAAAAAAATGCTCATTCTTGCTCGTGGAGACGGCCCTTTAACCATAAACGGCCGTCTCCACGAGCGATAGAATCGCGGTGATATTATCGTCGAGCCACGTATTTCTATACACTCTCTTAGAACGTGTCTCCACACGGCGATATTATCGCGGCAAAAATTAGATGGCACGGGGATACTATCGGTATCGCCCCAATTCTCTCGCTCGTGGATACGGCCCCTAAGTTTTATATTACAATCATGAGATAAGATCGACAGGATTTATACTTACTGTTTGTCTTGTAAATCAATGTGTGAGTGTAAGTTCTTGTTAAAAATTATAAAAGTGTTTTGATCACTGCACTGTAATCCAAAACGCTACTGCCATTAACATAACATTTGAAAACCAAGTTCCCAAGTCCGCCACCCCAAAAATACACTGGTCACTTTATAAATGACACCCACTCACTGACCTGCTGCACCTACGGTGCAAAAACGTCACTTATGCAATATTTGTCAAAATTGATCTGGTGTATGAGAAAAAGTAGCTAATGTACCCCTTTACCTGGTGAGTAATGTCATTTGTGTAGTGCGTATACTTTCCGCGAGAGGGCAGTTGTGTCGTTATTGTTTAATCAAGAAGAGCTATAATAACTATATTTCTATACATTATATTAGTATGTTGAATTTTCAAACGTTTCTCCTGAAACATTACATCGTTTGCATAAGGGACGTTTTTGCACCGTAGTAGGTGCGATGCGTATGATAGAGGTCAGTGTACCCACTGCATAGACTGATGTTTTCTAGCTTGGATGTGGAAAAGGCGCGAAGCATTGACTTATCTAATACTAATAATCGAATTTAGGTAGATATTTACTTATTGATTTATTCTCGTAACAATAAACTAATTAACTGTAATTGCAGTAGTATTTAAGTTAGTCATCCGTTTGACAATCATAAATAGGGTAATAGAGCATGCTATGTATTTGTTTTCTGATAACCACGTGGATTGTAAATGGCTTATGTTTTGTGTTCCAATGTTTACGTCCTCGCTGTTATTTATTTATAGTATAGTTTTCCTTGTAATTAATAGCTTGGTAATGGTATTTCCCTGCGCTCACCCATAAATGATACATGAATGATCTATTTTATATTAAGAACTTTATTGTTTATAATCGACTAGAGTTTAATGGTTTATAGGTTCTATTATTATGTTTGAAGTACCTATCAATATAATCATTAATATAACTCTCACTCAAGTAAAGAAAATAATTCAATTTAATTCTGAATTCTAAGGCTTGAGGTATTTTGAAGTTTTATTTAGAGGAATTCTGTCTCGAAATTGATTAACGTACAGACGGCAGCACATCAAGCTGCTACAATCTGTCGAATTTCTTTAATAGATTTTCAACTTTATCGCTAAAGCATAAGGTTCAAAGTTGATTGGAAATTTTTGACAGTTTCGGGTAGCTTGATGTGCTGGCGTCTGTACATATGTATCATTTTATAACAATATAATTTAAATGTGTTTATACATATATTTGCCGGTTCTTCTCCATCCTATGAATGGGCAACTACATATTTCTGATTGACTAACTCGTTGACAATTCAAAAGTGCTCGTAAATGGTTTAATTGAAATAAATGCTTTGAATTTGAGATGGAAATCCACCCAGTTTGCACATGCAAAAATTAACTGAAACGCATTGATCTAGCGCTAACTGCTGTGATTAGTTCATCGAAATAGCAACAGCCAATCGAATCCCTTGACATGAGATGTGACAACAGCAGGTCTTTTCTACAAAAATCTCACCATGAAAACGTAGGTGAAACGAGCATGAAGTGAGCTGTCATAATGACAGCTGACTTCATCCTCAGCGTCAGGTGGAATGACAGTGGCATTCCACCTGACGCTATCGATTGACATTATTGACAGCTCACTTCACCTAAATTTTCACAGTGAGATTAGTGGCAATATTATGCTTTCATAGACATTTAGGTAGGTAACATAATCTAGGTATACTCATATAACATAGTTGCAAGTAAAAGATGTTTAGATATGTAATCACCTTCAGATAACTTGTATGTGTTTCAAGACACGTCTGTTTTATCTGACACGCAGGTTTCCTAAGTGGCACTTGTTATTAGATTGAGCGGATTAGGTGTAGACAGTTGTATAACGAAACTATTTATACATATGTATATCTTTTAAAGACTTTCTTGAGGGCAAAGTATAAATATGTATAATAAAGTTCGAAAGAGGGCTTATGTGCTTATGTTGTCAGAATTACAATACAACTAGGTATCAAATATTATAATACCTGGATTATAGATAAGAGTGCAACAAGAATTCTTTGGCGCTTGAATGACATTGTTAGAGGCGCGGGCGTTGTTAGTCAACATTTGTGAAATTGACAAGATATTGTATTAAAAAAAAAAGAAAATCGCGGGCATAAGCCATAGTCAATCCGCCTAGCCTTTTCTCAACGATGTTGGGGTCAGCTTCCAGTCTAACCGGATGCAGCTGAATGTATTTTATACGGTGCGACTGCCTTTGTGACCTCCACAATCCAGTTACTGGGTAATACAATACCCCTTGGTCAGACTTTCGGGCTTCTGACTATCCGTAACGACTGTCAAAGGTCCACGAATGACAGCTGGGACCAACGGCTTAACGTGCTTTTCGAGGCACAGAGGGGTCTCCATCCACGAACCGACATGTTATTAAAATACAGGTCTTGAAAAGCCATGAGCTAGAAACTCCAGTCTTAAAACAAGCCACATCTTAATTTAGCCATCGAATCCATCACGTTATGATTTATAGACCCAACGTGATCTATTGAAAGCCTATCACTCAAGCCAATGACAATTGTTTTATCTTTACTACGTGTTATTGAATGATTCGTATTTCTCCTTTGTCTCGGACCCCAGCGCCAGATGGCTTCAAAGTTGCAAATATCTCCAAAATCTTGAGTTTTGGCAGGGTATTTGGCCAAGTAACTGGCGAATTAATGTAATTAGTATCGTCAAAACTAAAACACGTGCGGAATTAACTAGCGATAACCACTAACTATTAGGAAGAGAGTGGGGTGCGTCTTCGTGGATGGCACTATCAGTACTTGGCCAAATACCTTGGTGTACTATAGGGCACATCTCTGCATAACCCATCGGGAATTACAGGCGTATGATGTCATGTTATGTGAATTTGGCCGACTGGCTCGTTTGTCTAGTGGTCGTAAGCGCTACTATTAAACATGAGCATCTGAGTTCGAATCCCTGGTCAGGCAGTGTTATTGGGTTTTTCCATCTGGGAATTATTGGGAATTTCCCAGTACTTGCCCGGAGTCTCCGGAGTCCGGAGTGACTTGTACCCCGTTGATGACAGTAGAACACTATTCCATAGGACTTTAACAATACTGGCAAAATGTGGGTGTAGTATAGGTACTTATACCTCTAAAACAGCCATTCCCAAAGTGGGCGATAACGCCCCCTTGTGGGCGCTGCAGGCCTAAAGGGGGGTGGTAAGAGACCCAGAAAAAAAATGGGGGCGTTGTGTAGAGGCTTCGGGGGGCGATTTGTAATTTCATCTAGCTAGGAGGACTCTTACCGACTGAGCTCTCGACTCTCGGCTACAACTTGTGAAGTTTGGGAACCTATGCTCTAAAATATCATAAATGAATATTAAAAAGTTAAAACTAGGTATCTACGTAAGCTATTTTATGATTAAGTGTAACAAATTAATATAAAAAAATACTCAGTAAATCTATAGAATTAACACGCTTTTTGCTGTCACTAACGTTTGCCTAATACATATATGTGGTCGTCCAAATCAAAAGGGACCTTATGGCGGAAATGAGTTATCTACAGAGCTGAAAACTACATAAATGTACCGAACTATAGACCCAAGAACCAACCTTCTAACCACTGCCGTTATTTTTTTACGAATTTTTGAAGTTCACTGATCGAAATTATAAGTTTCGAGAAAATCGCAATTTAAGTATGCCGTACAAAAAAGTTATGTTTTAGTGTGAAGTTATGTAACTGATGGTATACTTTGATTGACTATGATTATTACTAATGGAAATTCTTACAATCCTTGCATAAACTTGTTTGTTGTGGGAACTAGACCCGCCAACATAATGCATTATCAATGAGATGCAAAGTATCGATAATAGTATTAAAAATAAGTAAACCGCCTGTTTCTCACTAAACTTTTATCGTTTCTATATTGCTACTAATTACATAGATTTGCGAAAGGCCTTAGATGTAAATAAAAACAACACATAATTTAAAAAAAATAGTTTTTATTTACTAGCAAGAATTCTTATTTTTTATAAACTTTGAGATCTGACAGTAACAAAATCAACACTTAATCACTAAATAGGTTATACATAATTGGTTTAGATGCTAATAAAGCTAAGAGATCAATGATAACTGTTAGTTATGATCTTGTAAAGTTACATAGAGAACTGAACAATTTCTTCAAACAAATTAAAAAAGGGCCCTAATGGTGGACACTAAACAATATTTTTTATTTTTAGCATGCATAATCAATATTTTAGTGCAACATTCAAGATAACTTAAATTTTCTTTTTTTATTATCACAAGGTATGAAAATGTTACTTATTTAACAAATTTTTTTTTATTATCACAAGGTATGAAAATTCGTAACAAGTATATACGTAAAAAAGGGCCCTTAAGGCGGTCCGTTGCAGTCTGCTGACACTTATCTCTTAGTATAGTTAATTAATTTAAGTATTTTAATAAAGGTAAACAATCTTGATACGTTTTTGTCGAAAAATATATTTATGAAATAATTTATAGCCATTACAAGATAAAACAAAATGAAATAACAGATGTTATAATGAATTACTTTTGCTATTAGCCTTAGCCTATTTTAAAAATATATTTTATGATAAAAAACATACCTAACAAGATTGTTTACCTCTATTAAAAGTACCTAAACAAAATATGGACTACAATAGTGGGACCTTAGACCTAAGACGCATATACAAAGAATGCCGCATGCGGCGGCGTGCGACACTATCTAATGGCAGCTATACGCTACGCTGACGACACGCTAGTCCTGGCGCAGGGGAGGTCGCATCAGGCGGCGGCCGACGCGATGACACGCGGGGTTGCGATAGTCGTGGAGAGGATCCGGCAGTTGGGTCTCGAGGTGGCATTGCACAAGTCCGAGGCCATGTCGTTTCATGGGTTCCGGAATACGCCACCATCGGGATCCCAACTAACGGTAGGAGGGGTTCACATCGGCGTCGAGACGACGATGAAATACCTGGGTCTCATCCTCGACAGCCGGTGGAACTTAGTCGAGCATTTCCGACGTTTGGCTCCCAAACTGGAACGGGCCGGGGCCGCCTTCAAGCGGCTCCTGCCCAACCTGAGGGGGCTAAACGCCTCCTGCCGGAGGCTTTACGCGGGGGTCGTGCGGTCCATGGCCCTATAACGGGGCCCCGGTGTGGGCGCGTTCACTGCGGCGGCGAGCCGCCCATTATTTGAACGCGCCCCAGAAGGTGGTAGCCGTTAGGCTGATCCGGGGGTACCGCACGATCTCGGGCGAGGCGGCAAGCCTCCTTGCCGGACTGCCGCCATGGGATCTGGAGGCGATAGTCCTCGCGCGCCTGTATGAGTGGCGCGCGGAGGCACTACGCCGGGGGGAAACTCCGCTTCCGCAGCAAATTGCGGCGGAGCGGACAGACCTCCGGCGCGATTCCATGGCGGCGACCTCTCGCGTCCGGGCCTGGTTCAAGCCATGGTCCGGGGCTAGAGGGAGTGGGGAGCAGTCGCCTCCTTCTGCGAAGCAGTCATGCTAGCGAAGGAGGCGGCGGGACGGCTGAGAGAGAGAGCCTCCCGTCCCAGCCGCCGCGGGAGACGCTCCGGGCGTCGGGAGCCGCGCGACTACTCCCGGCCACCTTAGGCGCGGGCGGAGAGCAATGGGTAGCTCACCGTCCGATCAGGACCAGGCCCGTGCCGGACGGCGCGTACGTGTTCCACGCGCGCCTCAAAGAGATGTCAGCACTAAACGAAGGGGCCCGTATTGGCCGAAGCCTGCCGGGTCAGCGGGATTGTCCGAAAGGGTTACCGCTGGCCCGGAACAAAGAGCGAAGGAAGGAACACGGGTGGGTTTTAGTCAGTAAGAGTCTGACACTCCCTATTCCGCTCCACCCAGAGCGGGAGGAGTCATTTGATGATTTCCCATCCTGAATGAATAGTTTAGTTTATACCTACCTTGCAATATTAAAATGTTGATATAATATATGGTTTGAATTACAAGAAAAACGATTTGTTAGGTCTTGCCGCGATAAGGTTCCTTTTTTACTAAACTTTAGATGAATACGAAACTTTTTTAAATTGACTTTTCGAAAAGTTGAACACATCTACATGTAGTAAATACAATCATCTTTTTAAAAATACAGTTAATAAAAAAACGATTTTTTTGAGGTATTTTACAAATTTATTAATATCTCGGAAACTAGTTACCGCCATAAGGTCCCTTTTGATTTGGACGACCACATATTCATAACACGAAAATTATTTACTTACTGTATAGAGCTTCAATGAACGATTAGTAAAGATAAAGAACAATGAAATTGAATTTTAATTGTTAATACATAATGTACGTAAACAGTTAGCTGGACTTTGGAACAACTGTCAATAAATTTTACACATCAACAATTTTTTTCATGGAGGTTTTAATTTTAATTAGCGAAATTATAATCGTTAATTAAGTACTAGTTTTTATCGATCCATGATAATCATTAATTCATCCTGCCATTGCCAACAAAAAGATAATATTGTCTATGTCCATGAAAGATGGCGTCTGAAATATTGCATGTTTTTGACATCCTAAATACAGTAAAGCATTAATTATTGTACATGTTGTAATATTGTTTGTGTTACGCAAATAAATATTCTATTCTATTCTACGATAAAATCGTTTATTTTAAAGTAGGTACCTTCACAATAGAAAATATGATAGGTATGTATTGATGACATTATCTCAAGATTGATATGTCCGATAGTAAATTGTCATTTTCATAGTCTACCGATATAGGTGGAATATTTTGACATGCATGACAGATAGTGAAAAGATAGAGAAACATCGAAATGAACGCTAATTTTCATGTCTAGATTGAAGGACAACATTTTATTAATGAACAAAAACACATGGGTATTGGGAAGTACCTACTTAAAAGTAAAGCTTGATTATCGAGCGATCAAATCAAACGTGAGAAACTTAGTCTTAAACACAGAATGTCTGCGCAAGATGGAGAAACGTGACAGTTAAGCGACAGAGACAATTTTTGAAGTATTTGAGCGGGATTAGTTGTAAAGTGAGTTGGAAATTCTCGATATCAGACCGGAGTCTGTATATCTGGCCCTGTAGTTGGCAATAGGCTCACGCAAACTCAAACCATTTATTTCAATTAAACCAATTTCAAGTGCTTTTGAATTGTCAAGAAATCGGTCAGTCAAAAAGATGAAGCTAGTTGTCCATTCTAAAACGTAGTAGTAGGTTTCTATAGAGAAGAACGGGCAAGAAACTAATTCGAAGAATTTACTGCATGGATGTACTGTTCAGCTCCGCCTAGTGCCTTCTTCGGAGAAAACAAGCGTGATAATAATATATTGTTTTAAGGGGGAAGCGCTAAGGTAGCCCGCGAGATTCCAATTTTCTTACGTTTTTTGCAATTTGCTGGTCAGTATTAAGCTTTACGTCGATCAAAATATGATTCGTGCCCGTAACAAATATGTATTTACAGAATCATAAACATTAGAATAAGTAATGCAACTTGTTAGGTTAGTATAATCCCAAAATGTTAAGATTTCATGAAATAGTCATTCTTTGGGGTTACGTGGTCTTAGAGAGTTGTGTTGATGACTTTAATGATTATAATTCTGTAAATACATATTTGTTACGGCCGCGAATCATATATTAATCAACGTACAACTTAATACTGACCAGCAAATTGCAAAAACCTAAAAAAAAAATGAATTTCGCGGGCTACCCTGGCGCTTTCGCCTTAAGTTAAGTGGTTCCAAATCTGGGTGGATTATTTAGTTTTTATCGGTGGCTTTAATTTTTGCCGACATCTGAGCCATCTTCTTAAGGCAGGTTCTTGTTACGGGCACTTAAGGCATCATCATCACGTCTGTAATACCCGAAGGGTTAGACGAACTGTACTATCTATAGTACACCGAACTTTCTTCGGTTATGTTTAACTCCCATATAATGGAGGAGGAGCCTATTTATTTTTATTTAACTGTCATCATCATCTGCCCAGTGCCCAGCCTTTACCCAACTATGATGGGGTCGGCTTCCAGTCTCGGTGCGCTGTTATTATTTAGCCACGGGTTCTTGTTGGTCTACTCGTAAGTACTTGTGGCCTTAGATTTGATCCTAGATCGGGCAAAATGTAATTCAGTAGAAGGTGTAGAAGCCGGGAGTCTGGATGTATGCCCGATTGACGGTTATGGGCTCACCTCCATTACAATGGAACAAACTAAGCGATAAGTAAAAGATCCACATGCCTGTTATTTGATCCATTCCCATGTTTTTTAATCAATTTGCCTGGCCTCAACTCGTATAGTTATCAACTATGTTGGGACTCGAGTCCAGTCTAACCGGATGCAGCTGAATACTATTTTACATGTAGCGACTGCCCAAGTATCTGACTCCATATTTTTGGACAAATATTTTTGTCTAGAACGACGATTTGATGACTTTGGACCCTGCCTTATTTATTGCAATTCTTGCCTTGACCGCTAGATCCCGGGGGCATCCAAAACAGTCATAAAAATGATAATGATATCATAAGAATTACAACATAATTACACTTTAAGTTATTATATTGTCCACTTAATGACAGTCTCTGATATCCCATAATTGATAAGGCTAAGAATAAACTGTATTCATTGAGGTTTGCAGGAAACCTCAATGAATACATTTTCAAATTTTCTTACGTTTTTTGCAATTTGCAGGTCAGTATCAGGTTGTATATGATTCGCGACCGTAAGAAATTACAGAATTATAATCAATAAAATCACCAATACAACCCTCTAAGATCATAATAATCCCGTTGATTGATATTTCATGAAAATAATCATTCTCATCAGTCCACCTGTAGTCACTTTTTCGATTTACTTTGTGGCACATTTTCCATTTGTCTGTTATTCATTCACCACGTGGTTCTCCCCAAAAACCATTACGAAATTGTTCAATAAAATATACAATAGTTAATGACTATTTATACATAATGCTAAACACATACGCATGACTGGCAAATTTCTACACTACATAACTACAATGTCAATACATATCAATTTTCATTGAAACAGGTCAACAGTGAGCATGTGCGGAAATAATTGACAGCAACAATATTATGATGAAATATGTAGGTAGGTACCTAGTGTATGTTATACAAGAATTTCACGGGTCATTTCAGTATATTACGCGAGATTTTCATGCAAATTAGATTTTACAGTAATTTTTTTAGTTTAATGCGCACACAAAACACACAAAATGATAAATTATAAGTACTTAATTTAACTTATAATGTCATTGGCTCTACATATTTGCATCTAAATTTTACGCTATTGCTGACCATGATGTTTTGGGTTCAGTTGGCCAAGTGTTGTTAAGAATTTCTCAGTAGCGCCGGAGTCTGTATTTGTGCCCTGTTAATGGCAATGGGATCGCCCCCATTGCCATAGGTCTTAAACATATCTGGCGAAATGTGGGTATACTGTTATAGATTATCAAAATAACAACATGTGTACAACTAGCTTTGTTAGGTGCGATATGGCAATGTTCATGTTTACTCTGTGGTAATGTAGAATGACTTGTACCTTTTTGAAAATAAACGTCAGTCTTGTCACAACTACTACCGTGTTTCAATATTATACTGTAAGTACTCCTCTGTTTAACCGTCGCTAAAACAGGCGTGATGATAACGGGGCGCGTTTCCATACAAATCGGTGTAACAATGATAATTATGTCAAAACAAAGGATATTTTTATTGACACACACTGGTTCTGCCATCTGAGTAATTAGTTCATAAATCTGCAATTTTAATATCAAAGTGAATAAATAAGCAACACTTTGTTTGCAAGATTGAACTTTAAAACCTTTAACATTGCAATGCTTTAGTATGACAGATAACGCGCACGCGTATTGTGTCCTGATTTTATGCTCTATACTCTATGGAACTAAGACGCTAGCGCCACTGCTGTGGCCGACGGCCGTTGCAACAAGGCATGCAAGGCTAACCTCAGCTAGACCACAGAGCATGCTTTAACTAGACTTTATCCCGAAGCAAGTTGAATGGGTTTTTAAGCCCATAGGCCAAAAATGTGCATATTAAGTTAGTAGTCTACTAGTTATTAATATGCAAGTAGTGTAACCTAGTAACTGGGTTGTGAAGGTCAGACCGTCAGATAGGCAGTCACTTCATGTTAAATATTGGAATTCAGCTTCATTTGATTAGACTGGGAGCCAACCCCTTCGTAGGATGGGAAAAGGTTAGGCAGATGATGAGGTAGACAGTGCTCAATGACTTATGTATGTAGATAAGCTACATAACAAACAATCCCTAAATATAAACGCCATTCAATCCTAGATAAGCAATCTGCTTTGTAAGTTGAAGAACTAAAATCATATCCAGAAAGCAAACATATTGTCTCTGGTTTCTACGGAAAGTTCTGGAATCATGCCAAGCAGTGGTTTAGCTCTAAAGCTGTAGGTACTTGGGTATTTTAGTATGTGGAAGGTATTGACCGGATGTTATAAATTATAGATTTACCATGGAGATAGGTAGCAGCAAGGCAGAATAGAATACTCTATATTATGTACACCCCGGTCGTAGGTTCGAACCCAGACAGGCGCTTTACTTTGTGTAAATTATTTCATCACCACTGCTCACAAAACGGTGAAGGAAAACATCGTGAGGAAACCGGCATGTCCTAGAACCAAAAATTCGAAGACATGTGACATCTACCAACCCGCACTGGGCCCGCGTGGTGGATTACGGCCCACTCCCTCTCACTGAGAGGAGGCCTGTGTCCCAGCAGTGGGAACATTATAGGCTGATGATGATGATGATGTACACCCAAAAGAATGACAGATATCAATTTGGAACCAGACCAGTCAGAGCCCTTTTCTAATATAGGAAATATCCATTGCATACAGCTTCACTTAGGATGAGCTGGTACACATGGTGTACCACAAACGGTACAAATTTATACCAGCTCGTCCCTGGGAGGCATGGCCCAGAGAATGGAATACTTTTCGTGAATGTAAATATAATGGGGAAAAATTTAATATTAATGTTTGTAAATTCAAATTAAATTGTAATTGTCAATGTTTGACAGTCCTATAAATTTTCATATAACATGGCAAAGTGTGGTAATCTGCTAAGCAATTAATTTCCCTGATTATACCTTACAAGTAATAAAACTGCAGACAATAGGTACTTATATACAGGCATGCCTACATTGGGAATCCATTAACTTAATATTTTTTTACTACAGATGTTTGAAGTAATGTTTCTAGTGAGATGATGGAGCGGACGTAGTATCCGTAACACATCCACTATAATATTCCTATCCGTCGCTCATGATGTAGTATTTAATTTAACCTGTACTCAAAGTTGTTTGAAAATAAAGATTATTATTATTCTTATAAAGGAAGTAGGTACTTATGTATGTAAATGAGACTAATAAGTATAAATCCATATAGTTAATTAGAAATAGAGCAATCTATCAGTAGTGCAAGGAAATTAACTAATTAAGTGGCAGAGATATGCCTGTTTAATACTCAGCAGATATATAATTTGTTTACAAATATGTTAGTACAGACATCCATCAGTCCTTGGTTATATTTAATCAGTGTTGTTGGTGGATAGACTGTGCTAGATGTTTTGAAGTTTAAACTCCATTACTGTGATTAATGGTGACAGTTAGATACTAAAAAACAGGTGACTATTACTGCATACAATTGCTAACGGTGTCATTTGCACATAAAAAAAAAACAAAGAATTTGTTCAAAATGTTTTTTTAATGTTGAAATTTCAATAGTGCTCTTTTTTTGGACTTATTTTAACTGTGGCCTCATTTTGAGGATGGGCTTAACCGCCTTTACCTACCATTTTGTTTGACCCCGAGCTTATTGATATATCTAGGTATATGCTGATTAGGTAGGTACATTGAATGTGTAGATTTCTGTTTTCATTTTCATCAATTTATGCCTGGTTGATGGCATTAGGTTCACCTCCTATTACATAAGACTCACACATAATTTGCAAAATGTGGATGTACATACTATATAGGTATGTCAATGTGTAGTGTGTAGTAGTAGTAGTGTTATGTTATGTTTTTAAATAAGTCAACAAAATTTACTATTTTAACAATGAAGAAACAGCTTTATATACTTTGTTTATTTTATATTTGTTATGCAGAATATGTTGTGTGTCTTAGTCTGTGCTAATAAATTTTCTTTCTTGGTTTATTTGCCAAACAATAAGCATATTATTATCATAACAAACAATTAAATGAATGCAAATGTGTAAAAGACACACAATTTAACAAAAAAAAAAATGTAATCTACCTTCATAAGAATGTCAAATGCAAAAAATATATATTTATACAGTCAAACTGAAATGTTTTGATGTATCCCCAGATAAAAGTTACCAAGAGGTTATTTTAGTTATCTATCACAGTTATTTTGTTTAGAATATGACCTTTAGTTATTATCTTTGTAGATTTATTTTGTTTTACTAAACTAGGTGGCGTTAATGGTACTTAAAAACAAATTGTATTACCTACCTTATCTGTAATTCTGTATCTGATGAGCAAAACTGTCAAACTGTTTTCGTGTGTTAAAACAAAAGAAATTGCGTTGGATTCAGTTTATAAATATTGTATATACTTAAAGCTTGTTTGTAGCATTCTTAACAAAGGTGGACGAAAAATTAGGTACTTAAATTATAAAGACTCTCATTTCATATCTTTGTAAAAGTCTTGACAAGGAAATTTTTGTCAAAATGTTTGTCCCTAATGGGTACCTAGAGGTACCTACATCCATTCAAAATTTCAAAATTAAAATGGGAAGTGAACTCCTCCCGAAACAAAGAAGCAATGAACACCACAAAGCACAAACAAAGAAAAAAGTCTACTCACATTGTGTAGCAGAAGCAGGGAGGCATACAGCCAGGAGTCCGACGACAGCAAGGAGAATAGCCTTCATCTTTTATTTAATTAAAATCACAGATACTTTGACAAATTATGTTATGACAAGCAGTTCCGTAACGTTTAACGTACGAGTACTCACGAAGTCTAGCCTTTACACACACTGGCGTAGAAGGCGACTTATCAGAACGCAACAAAATTGGAAAACAAGAACTATTCACGATGATGCCTCTGATTATATGAAAATAATGAACTGCGCAGCGATAACAGAACCATCTCGTGTTGACAAATGCTTCGAGAATGACACGTTAGAGCGAGATGCAAGATACCACCGGCCGTTGCACAACAAAAAATCCCTGAAGAGGTTTCGTGTTCCGAGTAGACTCGTGGAATATTTTTCAACCTATTTCTGCTCTATTAGCTGTAACGGCCTGCTTTTTATAGTATTAACATCTGTAAAATAATTAAATACCATGTTTTAAGGTATCAAGAGAGGAAAATTGTGCAAATAGGGTGAAAAATAGAAAGGGGAAGGAATATCTGGAAACACAAAACCTCAACATTCTCAGTATGACAGCCATGACAGGGCTACTACGTCATTCATGGGCTCGGATTGCGGGGGGATAGCGTAGAGAGGGACTGAGAAATAGTAATACCAACATTCCACGCGCTTGCTACTTTAAATGGAAAATTAAAAGCGTAATGAACATGTTATAAACGACTGTTTTTAAATTTATATTATTTGTAAATTAAGTAAAGAGTATAGTTTGTATTTTAAATAGTGTTGTTTGCTTATTTCTATAGTGTTTCTTCGATTTTTCTCGAAATAAAGGTAATTATTTTTTTCTGTATAGCCACCCCGAACTGAGTTGCAGCCAACTTCACGTGACAGATGAACATATTTCTATTTTATTATCATTTTGTGATCGTTCGCTATCAATCGTATTGCGTTTATATAAATTTTAATTACGTGTACTCTCCGTTCGACGGAGCTTTATCAGTTTAATAGTCATTGTTGGAAGTCGCCTTCTGCGCCAGTGTGTGTAAAGGCACTTTCGACGGAACAATCTTCGTTGCTGAACAAATAATCTAACTTTATTCGTCTCACAATAATTTGGTGAGTCCATTTTACTATTATCTACGACGTGTTTTTGTTTTTACATTCTCTATGCTATTTTGTTTTTATCTAATTCAGATAATAAATAAATTTAGAATAATTTTGATTCGGTGACACGGGTTTTTTTTAAACATTGTTTTTTTCCTTTGTCTTCGTTAATAATTCGGTGAGTGCAATATTACTGTTAATTATTTAGAGAATAAAACGATATTCTCAACGTTTAAATGAAATAAATAGGCGGATAATCATGAAATTACCTACATTTTTATTACATGTGCAAGTGGTGTAGTTACTGCCTCTTTGTCATTTGTTTATCACTACAAACGATACACTCAATGACAAACAAACTTTAATATGCAAGAAGATATTTAAAAAGTTTTCGAAAAGTTTTACCTATTTTGTTTTAATACAACAGACTGTAGGTAGGTAGTATTTTTCATCGATTTTTTTAAACAAACCTTGTTTTTATCATCGTCGTAATCTACGATCTTAATAATGTAAATATTGCCGATTATAAGATTATAACAAATCTAAATCAGTGTTTATTAGAATTTATTTGGATTGATTGCTTTTAAATACACTTCTTATCTTTCTTTGACATAATTAATATATGTATGTAAGTACCTAACTAATGTCTACTTGACATTGACAAACAAAAGTAAAGAAAATAATTGTCATGTAAAATACGACGTATCTAAGCAACTAATAATCTGGGCCAATTAAAAACTTGCAATATTGTTAAGTTTAACTACCAGCTGCACTTTTGCTTGGAATTTTATTTATTTATTTGTCTTTTTTTCGCTGCACTACGTAGGTATAATCAAAGAGATAGGGATTGGATTTAGATGGGACTGATTAGTATTTTAGCACAGACAAAACAAAATAACTGCAAAATCCTTCATCAATGAGATTTGATTCGATTAACTTAACAGTTAACTGTCCATTACGATTCATAATGTTATCCTTTTATGATTTCCTTTTGATTCCTTTTTTGATCCTTTTACGGCCAAAGTGGCCGTTTTAGTTTAACCACCTTTAGGTAAGTCCAGGTTAACTTAACTGGAAGACAGATTTCATACAAATTCTGTTTCATATTAAGACCAAGACCGCCGATAAGACTGCCCATTGTGTCACCCTTTGTACTGTTTCTATATTTATGGTCTAATTTATATGGTGTACATAATAAAGATTATTCTATTCTATAATTTATTATGTAAAAAGCACTCATCTGAACTCTCTCTGAAACAGGACTTTATATGTATATATTAATGTTAATAAACTCAGTTTGTTTATTTATTTATTTATTTAATACTTCAAGCACATAAATGTACAGAGGCGGACTTAATGCCATAGGCATTTTTTACCAGTCAACCTTTGGGTGATGCAGAGAAAAACAGTGGTAGGTGCAATCATGACCATTGAGGAATAAATAAATAAATAATTGAGGAATAATAAATGTTGTGCCACTTCTTCCCAGCTAAAGCACTAGGAAGTGGTGAAGGGCAAGTGTATTGAGGGACTGTCTTATCTAATTTTAACATTCAAAATATGCTGATTCCAAGGCTACTTTGAATAAATGATTTTAAATTTTTGTATTCATGGTCATTTCTATCTGTTTTGTAATTCAAACTGATTCTCCGTTTTTATATCTTCTTGAGATGTTAGTGGAAAAGTTTAGTTTCCCAATTCCTTATCATTGTTATGATATTTTCTTCAGATTATTCACAAGGTGTCATGATGAATCAACAAGATAGTTTAATATTAATAATAAAAAAATAATAAAAAAAACCTTTATACCTATATATTTGTTTGCTAGACGACTGTCCATTGGATATATCAAACACTAGCTTGTGCCTATGACTTCGCCCACGTGATTGTCTACTATAATATAAAACATACCTTATGGCACCTGACAATAGTGTAGCTTTCTGCTAGTGAAAGAATTTTCGAAATTGGATCAGTACTTCCAGAGATTACATCCTATCTCGGTAGGTAGGTACAATAACCATAGCCTTTTTCTTATAAAAATATAAATATATGTACTTTACAAGAACATAATAATCTTAAATAGAATTACAATACTTACTGAATAGAAACATTTAAAATAAACAAACACGGATGTCACATCAATCATTCTCTCGCACTTATCCCAAAAATGATGACATGAACATAGAACATTTAGCTTTTGTGCAACATGTAAAGAAAAAAAGAAAAATGTTTTATTTGGGACACACACAGGAAATACAAATAGTAATTACGAGGGAACAAAGAAACGGACATACACACGTACATACATTAGTTACATACAGGTCAAACACATAACCCTCCTTTTGGGCTTCGTCGCAGTCAGGTAAATAAGGAGCATTTAAAACTAACAAAGTTAAAAATGCTCCTAACTCAGCATAATGCAGCGACGTCTTCTTCCATTTATTACTTTCACCTACCATCTTAGTATTCACCCTTAAAAAATAAAATTAACCTATTTTTGTTGTCGTCTCCAGATCAGAATCATGAAGGTCATAATCTTAGCGGTCACCTGCCTCCTGGCGCTCTCCGGCACCTTCGCCGCTGACACATGCTACCAGGATGTGTCCCTGGACTGCGGACAGGCATCCAACACACTTGGTAAGTTGATAACACTTAAAAACAAAGAAAAAACTGGCTTGAACGGAACATCATCAATTTTGGTCCATATTGTATCTTCAGGGGGATGCGCTAGCGCTAGATAGCTCGCGAAATTCAAATTTTCTTAGGTTTTTTGCAATTTGTAAGTCAGTGTCATATTGAATAATGATTTAAATTAAATTCGCAAGCGTAATTAATATGGATTTACAGAATTATGATCATTAAAATTGTCATACAAACCTCTAAGTTCATACAATCCTATTGATTCATAAAATAGTCTAGAGTCAAGAAAATTTAAATTTCGCGGGTACCCTGGCGTCTCCCCCTAAAAAGAATAAATTAATTTAAAATAAAAAAAAAATCACGCGTAAAAAATAAGAGAGATTTAGTGTGAGAGACAGAGAGAGTTATCATCTTTCTTCCCTTTCATGTAACGAAAAGTGGCCAAACGTGACGTGTCCTTAAAATTTCACTCTCATTTCTCGTGCAATTATTATCGAATCGCCGCCTAAGAAGTTTCACTTCAAAAATAAATAATTATGGTGCATATCTTAATTAGAAATGTCATTTTTTTAAAACACCAAATTGATGTTGATTCTCAAGGCTTGTAAATGGTGATAGGAATGTATGAATTTGGTCACAGATTACATAAGATATGGAGAGTTAACATCGCGAATTTTCTGTAGCCCTTTATGCAATCATTCACTTTATTGCGTTTTTTTTCAATGATGAACACCGACGCTAGTAAATAATAAATTGGCATAGTTTTTTAGGTGGCCGGGTCCTCGTGCATTTTTTTTTTAATTTTATCATGTTAATCATGATTTAAGTGCTGGAAATGGTTTTGTTTGCAGCGTATTTTTGATTTAATGTCGCTGAAGTAAATTCTCTCTGTACTTATGTAATTTTTGACCCAAATGTACATGCATAAAATATATGTAAATGTATGGTTTTGTGGAAAGATGTTCATAATTATACAATGCGTGCCACGTAAGAAGAGACTTGACCCCGCCTCCCCCGCTCTTTTCGCCTCCCCTATGACGTCCGGTCCCGTCCCGCACTCAGACCTCATACCGCTAAAGATACCTAAAATCGTGTTCTGCGCATGTCAAACCACGTGGTGTGTCAAGTCTCATCTTTCGTGGCACGCATTGTACCGGCTAGTGTTTTTTTTAATCCACAAAGGACATCTTTCTAGTTTTGTTACTATTATATTATTGATTGTAATGTATTTATTAGGTTAATATTCCTTCCAAACACCCTGTTTTCGCTTTCATACTTTTTCTCTACATATGACACATACAACGCTACAAGGACCTTTTGCCGCGCGGCCAAAATCGAAACTAACGCCGCCATCTTGTTGCACAAAATGAAAGCTTTTTAGGCGCACTTTGCGCTCTTACTGAACAGTAAATGAAACTCAACCTTTTCGCTCGCTCGCTTTTCGTCGGTGAAGCAGAATCGGGTATACTCGGCTCCAGTCGGTCGATGACGCTGAATCGCGTTTACTCGGCGTTGAGTCGCGTTTACTCACCACTGAATCGCGTTTACTCGCCGCTGAATCGCGTATACTTGGCTCCAGTCGTAAGTTTTCACTTCTATAATGTGGTCATACTCTTTTTTTTTTAATACAGTTTCTGTGAAGTTTGACAAATGTTTACCAACAACGCCATCTTGTCAATGTCATTTAGGCGCCAAAAGATCCTTGTAGCAAAGCCCCCGTTCCCACGGGTGTAACAATATCGCATATTTGATTGTCAACTCTTGGTATTGAGCCGAGCGTTGTGAATCCAACAGAGTGCATCCCAGTGCGGCTAATACACACTATTGTTGCATTTTCAACTTTCGGCGCTAAGCAGTGCGTTGAAAATTCAGTGCGCGAAAAATAATCGCGGCGGGAAAATATCGTCTGTGCGAACCTGGGCTAATTGATTCTGTTCATTTATGTATATATTTTCTTCTTACGAATCGCTTTATATTTCTTGCAGCTTTTAAAAGAAACTGTAAGTAAACGAATGAAAATAGGGGCGTTATGTAACAATTATATGTATAATTCATTACATATACATATATGCTAACTTTGAAATATATCCATTTGTTAATGTCAAGAATTCAATCCGCTCTGGGTTATTAATAAAAATCAGAAACACAGTGTGGCAATTAGGTTATCACATTAAACAGTACCTACAGCGGTTATTAAAAGTAGTAATCAATCTGTTAAAATAATAAAATAAAGTTTGACTATAAATAGAAAACTGGATTTTTCAAACAAAATAAGTAGCTTACAAATTGGCATGATATTAACCACCCGTGATAAGGCACTAGACACGCACGGGGCTATGGTATTAACAATTCAACATAAACCATATGGTATTGTTACCAAATAATCACAAATTAAGTTTAATGATGTTAAATATTCAAACGAAAAAAATCGGTTGTCTGCAAAGTCGGTTTACTGATGATAGTTGAACGTGACAACGTCATGAGAAAATACTGATGGAATAGTTGCATTGTATTTGTTAATATTCGCTTGCACTTCAAGCCGCCATGGAACGCCTCCACGCTACAGAGCGAGGCCGCGAGTTAACGCTACATGAGTCATGTTTTTTCGTGAGTGCAGCCAGCTTCATCGATTTATAAGACGTTGTCACGTCAAAAAAGGTAATCTTTTAATTGTTATTAATTATTTTAATTGTTATTAATTATTTTAAATGTAGAATACGTGACTTCAAGTAATTTGATAACCTAAACGCTACACTGTTAGCTTAGCTTAGTTAGATTAGCAATGTTCTTTATATGTTCGAAATTTTTTTCTGCTCAACAACGTAAATAACACAATGAATGTCGTTGAACTGTGAAAATGAAATCCATTTGTAAAGTGAGTTTCACGAAAGAATTCCCTTCGACGTAATGTTGGCACCATTGCTTTTCATTGAAGGTAAAACAATTCTTTAATGAAAAGCAATGGTGCCAACATTACGGCGAAGGGAATTCTTTCGTGAAACGCACTTTACTGTTAGTGTGTTACGTCGCGCTTGCGACCAATAGACCAGAAAAGGTACTAGAAAGTTGCTTTTGTAACGAAAACTTTCGCGTTCGTCATATATTTAGTCTCATTTCACTAATTCTTCACATCTTTATTCTATAATTCTTCACTTTTTTGTGGGGTTTACAAAACACTGGCCTGTATACCATTTTACCACCGGAAACTACAATACATTGTGTCGTTACCAAGTTATATCATATGTCGATTGTCATTAAAACAAATAAATTAATTATTACACTTTAACTTTGCAGAATTATGTAAGTACTATCTCAATAATATGCTCTGTAATTTGTAATACAAAGTAGATGCTTTTCTACTATTATTTACGTAGGAAAAGTTCTAAGACGTTCTAGTAATTCCAACAGTTTAGGAAAACCGTTCTAACTCTGATTCATGAAGGAACTTGACCTGCGAGAAAAATAGTAAAGATTTGAAATTTCTATTAGATGAATAATTTATTGACGAAGTAGTAAACAAAGGTATGTTTTTCACTTTGGACATCGCGATCAAAACGCAAGTCATTTCGAAATCGCCAGTCATAACTTTGCTTTAGAACCTCGTGGCCACGAACTACATGCACAAGTGACAGCAACCTCGGAGATAACAAACGAAGGAAGTTGTTTAGAGCATGTCACAGGTCACCGCGACGCGAATTGTAGAGTGACGGACGGTAACAACATCGCTCGAGGCCATGAACCCTCAAATTCATTCGACAGTCGCCAATCATAAAATCGATCCTGCACTGCATCCGATTCGATCGATTTGTATGAGAACTCTGTTCGTACGAATTTAGAATTCCCGATTCGGTTCGGATGCAGTGCAGAACCGCTCTAACTTTGCTGTATGAGGCAGTGCCGGCGATTATCCAATGACAAGCGTTTCTTTTTTTCCTCAAACGCGTTGCAATAAAGTTGATAGCATTCCATTTTGTTTACTACTCTGTGACCAAATCTTTTGTAAATGCTCTTGCCGCCATATTCTTTCTGAAACGAAACTCAATTAGCCTTTAAAGTATTTTCATCGCCACGAGACTAAACGGTGCCTTAAAATTGAGTTGCGTTTGAGAATTTGGCTGTACGTGAACCCTTCTTCCGTATTTTGTAGTGAATGAGCATAATAGCAAAAAAAAAAAACTGTTTAATGTATTGTTTATCGCATCATGGCTGCATCCAATTCAAAGTCATGTTCATGTGTCTTTTAAAATTTCATTAATTTTGACACACACACACCTCACCTTCACTAGGTTTATGAAAGCCCGATTAAATCTCTAAACAGTAGTGAATGATGTGAATCAGACAATCTATTCTGTAAAAATCTCAACGTGATAACTTAAGGGAAGTGAGCCCCCCCATCCACAACATCAGATGGAGTGACAGCTCACGTCACCTAAGTTTTCACGCTACGATTTAGACTGGCGGTTGTCAAATGTCATGCCTATTGAGGTTGGTTGATAGAAATACAGTGTTACAAGGATCTTTTGGCGTTTAAAACGGTGGCGCCGTTTGTTAAAAATTTGTGTGTATTTGTATTGAAAAAACAAGATGGCATGATTTTGGCATTGGGCCAAAACATTCTTGTACGGCTATAGCAACAACCAAGGCCACCAATCATCATGAGATTTCACCACCGATTAAACCTTACAGAAACTCCGGTCATCATTAACGACTTGATTTGTTAGAGAGCTCAAAAGCGCATGTGTAAAAAAAATCATAACATATCGCTTTTCTTGTTTGATTTGTGAATTCATTCCAACGTTTTTCACTAAATACGGTTTTTCAAAGTTTGAGACCACGTTTAACTTTCCATCAAGAGTTCAAAACCCTTAGCAGTGGTTCAAAGCTTAGAAAAATCTATTCATTAACTCTTTGAGGGACACTAAACGCCACAAGACGTAATAACAATAAAACTTCTATTGTGTCTCGTTCAGTGTTCTTCAACTGATTAACATTGTGCACTGCTATTTATACTCACACTGCTATAAAGCTTATAAAATAGTGGAAATGTAGGTAACAATATGAATGCTTAAACTTAAATCGTTTGTCATACACAATACAACTGTCATTACATATTCCAACCTCAATCGCCCCGCACCTAAGCACTCCATTTGTTACCTACTCCATGTTTAGTAAATAAATCTGGCAACAGCGCTTCCGAGGTGTAACGCTGTCTACGGCGAGTACGGTCGGCACGGCAACGTCGCGACGGAGATGCAGGCCTATGCCAACTTGCACCTGGAACGTTCCTACGAGTATTTGCTTTCTGCTGCGTATTTCAACAACTACCAGACAAACAGGCTTGGCTTCAGCAAACTGTTCAAGAAGCTGTCCGATGAGGCTTGGGAGAAGACCATTGATATCATCAAGCATGTTACTCTGAGAGGTAATTTTGCACTTTTGTTTCATTTTGAATTCAGACGTTTCACTTCGAGTGAAAGATGCCGAATGAAAGAGTGGTTGCAATACTTATACTGCAACCACTCTTTCATTCAATTTTTTTTCTACTTATATACGCTACTTATAAGTAGCGTATAATTTAGAAAGGAGAGAAAAAAAATTACGCGTGTAACACCGTATACACGTAATAGAAGTAAAACTTCTTAAAAAACAATGAGAGAAGAAAGATATAACTCTCTCTAGTTATATCTTTCTTCTCTCTCATGTAACATGTGTCTAAACGTGACGTGTCTATGAAATTTCACTCTCAATTCTCGACCAATTATAGATAGCCCGCTGTACGTCTGAACGGACGTACACGCTGACTTCCATCATTCATTCGTATAGTCAAAAAGATTCCTTCGGCCTTCACAAGGTCATCGGTCCACCTTGTGGGAGGCCTTCCAACGCCGAGTCTTCCGTATGCGATCGCCACTCCTGATCATTTCGGCCCCATCGGCCATCTGTTCTGCGAGCAATGTGCCTTGCCCACTGCCACTTAAGTTTGGCAATTCTTCGGGCTATGTTAGTTACCTTGGTTCTGCGGATCTCTTCATTTCTGATTCGATCAAGAAAGGAAACTCCAAGCATAGCCCTCTCCATTGCCCTTTGGGTGACTTTGCAATCACTGTACCGATAACCGTTACAGTAAATGACCTAGCGGTGAGCCTCGACCAATACCTCAGTAGGCTCTCATTGCGCGGCTGGGTCCAAGGGCTTGATTCAGAAAGCAGTACTCCTGTATACGGCACGCATAATGAGAGGGTTCCTCTCTCTAGAGCCCTAACCACTGGCAGCTTGGACCCTGTTCCTGATGGGTTTTTGGGAATATTTTTATAAAAAACCTTAAAAAAATAAATAATATAATATTTAAAAATGTAAATATTATGTATTGAAAATGAAATAAAGGATAACACTCTCACAGGTGACGAGATGAACTTTGACCAGCGCAGCACAATAAAGGTAGAACGCAAGAACTACACCGTGGAACTCCATGAGCTGGAAGCGCTCGCCAAAGCTCTGGACACGCAGAAGGAGATTGCAGAACGCGCGTTCTACATCCACAGGGAAGCTACAAGGAACAGCCAGCATCTGCATGACCCTGAGGTAGGCATAACCTTTGTGAAGTAACATACATAACCACACACCTTCATCTTCCTTTCACCTCATTCATTTTACTCTTGCAAGCAGCAACTAAATTGCAACCTTATTGTAACGATAATAAAAACCACTAGTTTTGTCAGACTGTAGCGACAATAAAGATCAGTGATTCAATATCAGAGATTTTCACCAATGATATTGACTCACTGTCAAAATCAAAGTACCTAAGTACTAGGATTGCAATAGAGGGTGCGCATATTCCCATCATCGGGCGCAAATCCAGACTTCGGGCTGCTACCAAGTAATTCTTAATGGAAAAACTCAATAACACTTGCGAACCAGAGATACTGACATTGATATTTATCCGTTAAATCTTCGTACCCAGGTCGCCCAATACCTCGAGGAAGAATTCATTGAAGACCAGTCCAAGAAGATCAGGGAGCTCGCCGGTTACACCACCGACCTCAAGAAGTTCATCACTTCCAACCACGGACAAGACTTGTCTCTGGGCCTGTATCTCTTCGACGAATACCTGCAGAAGACTGCCTAAGTCTAGCGAGGCGGAGAGTTATAGTTTTAGTATAGTTATGACATCTGTTTCACTTTTTAATATCTTAAATAGACTTATTAGGCGTTCAAAGTATCTTAGTAGTGTAAAAATAAACATAACTGTTGCACTTTGTATATTTTTGAATAAATAAAGATCATCAAGTCACAATTTAGGCGCCGTAAAAGCTTTTGACATTTGCCTAAAAGACGCCATCTTGAAAAAGCGCGCCAAAAGTGAAACAACCTTTTACTCCACTAAAAATTAAAATAAATCAGCTTTTTTATTAACATTATTATTTTTACCTTTGTGTACAAAATTAGGCTGTTAAAATGTGATTATATTTCCAATTAAGTTTACCCCCATTTATATTGTAAGCGATATAATAATATTATAAAACTTAAGTTGTTTAGCAAAACGTATGTAGATTATTCACTTATTTTCAAATAAAAGATTTCATTTGAAATTCATTTTATTGTTGTTTTTGTTATCCCTTATTACCCGACTGCGCCAGAGGGGTTAAATTTTTTGAGTGTAATGTATGTTTTAATTACCTAATTTCTTGTTTAGTAGTGGGAATTTACGTCTTGGTAGCCTGTCTGGAATGGCTACAATTAATAAAATAAAACCTTACAAGTACAGTGTGGAAATCCCATACGCTGCAGTTTACTTTCGCGACACTCGCGTCGCGAGCAAACGCAGCAAATTGTGATATATCACATTTTTAAAATCGCTGTGATTTATTACTCGAATGTGCGCGCACTGCCACGTCGTACTAACTCATACGTTGCTGCATTCCTGCGACAAAATTATGGCACGATAAAAAAAAAATCATAGTGCACGCTTAGCCTAAAATGGATAAATGAAAAAACAATTTAAGAAAATAAAAATATTTATTTCACACAGAATCTTAGGTAAAAGTAAAAAAAATAACATGATTTCTTTGTATTAGGTACGGACGCCAGCACATCAACCTACCACAATCTGTCAGATTTATTTAATAGATTTTCAACTTTATCGCTAAAGCATAAGGTTCAATATACATTCAGCAACGAAATTCCGTTAAAAATATTTTTATAACAACATTTCAATAAGTAATTAAAATAACACGAATTTTTGACAACATGAAATACTTTGTTTAAATTTAGACAATTTTGTTGGACATCGGTGAAGGAAAAATCGTGAGGAAACCTGGAATTATAGTTAATATAACTCTGAAATCGTCAACACGTCTTGAGCAAGCGTGGTGATCAATGCTCGTGCCTTCTCTGTGTGAGTAGAGACCTGGCCAACAGTGAGACAGAATAGGCTTGTACAGTATCCGGCGGTGTACGTTACCCCAGCAAGAAAGTGTCTCCTAGAGTTATAGGAGTAGAACGTATAATATGTGCCCTATCTGCTGTAAATGTGCCCCCAAATAAAAAATGTGTGCCCCCTGTCGTTTTGGAAAAAAACGGAAAAAACGATTCCTGCTGGGGTAACGTTTTTCTAGCAGGAAAATTCTAAACGAATGATCGGAGAGAGAAAAATTGTACATGGCCAGAGAGCTTATATGTGTGCCAAAATGTGCCCCCAAAAAAAAAATCTGTGCCCCTTCAGGTTTTCGAGATATTGCATTTCCTGCTGGAGTAACGTTTTGATGAATCGTATATCTCTACAACCATTGCATGTGCCCCTGTAGAGTAAACATACACGAGTAGCTCTTAATGTGTGCCCCTTTGTGCCCCAATTAGTTTTAAGAATATATTTATAGTTTTCAAGTTATAGCGGTTTTATGAAAACCCGAAAAAACATCGCAGCGCCTAAATTAGACAAGAAACAAGTTCGCTGAAAACTGTATTCGGTCCTTCTTGACGCTAATAATAACCATACAAAGTTTCAAAACTATTCATGCATGCGTTTTTGCTAAAAGTCAAAACGATGGTGTCCTAACTTTGACGGCAAAATACAAGGAACCGGCTCAATCCGAGATGTGTAGGTGTAAACCAAAATCATGTGCCTTTAGTCAAAAATATATGGTGAAAATATTCAGCTTGGAATGTTTCGCATTAAGTAAATATTAACAAATAACCAAAATATGTAAGCAACGGCTGGTTATCCGACCAAATTTGAATGACTACTAAAAAGCGACGGATTCATACATATCGATGACCTTCTTTACTTTACTCACTAACCGGTTCACACGTGTTGTGCCTGAGTACACTGACTTACAAAAGTAATAAGTAATTAAATAAAGTTGTTATTGGATTATATTCTACTAGCTGTTTCTATGACGTTACACATGATTAAGTACATTATAAATAGTAGCCTAAGTGCTATTCCAAGGTAAGCTATCTTCTCGATTCTAAATTTCATTAAAATACATCCAGTAATTTATATACTACTAAAAAGAGATAGCTCTTTTTTGTATATAAATAAAAAGCCCGTATTTGTCTTTTTATATTAGGTACATATATATTTATTGATAAGCCGTAGGTTAGATAAATTAACAGTACAATGCGTGCCACGAAAGATGAGACTTGACCCCGCCTCCCCCGCTCTTTCCGCCGCCCCTATGACATCCAGTCCCGTCCCGCACTCAGACCTCATACCGCTAAAGATACCTAAAATCGTGTACTGCGCATGTCAAACCACGTGGTGTGTCAAGTCTCATCTTTTGTGGCACGCATTGTAAGTTTTTCATCATTAAGGGGAATGCTCCAACTAGCCCGCGAAATTCAAAATTTCTTACGTTTTTTGCAATTTGCAAGCCAGTGCTAGGTTGTATGATGATTAGAATATTATTCGCGGCTGTAAGACGTATGTAGTTACAGAATTATAATCATCAATACAACCTTCCAAGTTCATAAAGGTGTAGGAACCAAAAAAAAAAGAGAAAAAGTCAGCCCTACTACACCTTTATGAACTTGGAGGGTTGTATTGATGATTTTGATGATTATACTTCTTAATAATATTTTAATCAACATACTACCTAGCACTGGCGTGCAAATTGCAAAAAACGTAAGAAAATTTGAATTTCGCGGGTTGGCTGGAGCATTCACTTTAACCAAATAAATTTTGGTACCTACAGTTTTGAGAGTTTTATTTAGTGTATATGTCGCAGGTTTTTCATATAATTGGGTTTTTGATGAAAAACCGGAAGACGACACATACCTATCTATGAGGAATTTATAATTATTAACGATTATATTAAAGCTGATTATGTAGTGTCACATAATTTTGATTTGATGGCGTTTTAGATATATAAGTGTCATTCCACAGTCAGGTGATAATGTTGTTACGTAGGTATATGGGATAAATATGTTTATTTATAGCCAAATACCATCAGATAATTTGTGCATATTCGATGTTTACAGTTATATCTTTATGCGGTTTACTATACTAACACACTTTATCTGAATCTATGTACTTATAAGCAAATTACTCGTAAGAAAATTATTTATCTGTGATTTAAAATTTAATATTTTTTTACACAATATTATACCTACTTAATACTGATCTGTGATTTTTTGTGATGCGAATTTACTAATTATATGTTAGACTTAGATGAATAACTGATCTGTGATTTAAATAATAATGACTACACAACGTGCAAATAATTTCTTTGATCTGTGATTTGAAGCAATAATTACTTTAAGAATTAAAATTAAGGGAATAAAAATAATAATTTCCACATCAACAAGCGGTTTCATTTATTATAGTCACAAGGTGCATTTAATATATTTTTTAATTAGCCCCCAAAACTTTTGAACGCGACTGTACGGACAACAGCTTAGGTATAATACGTCCAATAAAGAAGGTCGTCGATATGTATGAATCCGTCGCTTTTTAGTAGTCATTCAAATTTGGTCGGATAACCAGCCGTTGCTTACATATTTTGGTTATTTGTTAATATTTACTTAATGCGAAACATTCCAAGCTGAATATTTTCACCATATATTTTTGACTAAAGGCACATGATTTTGGTTTACACCTACACATCTCGGATTGAGCCGGTTCCTTGTATTTTGCCGTCAAAGTTAGGACACCATCGTTTTGACTTTTAGCAAAAACGCATGCATGAATAGTTTTGAAACTTTGTATGGTTATTATTAGCGTCAAGAAGGACCGAATACAGTTTTCAGCGAACTTGTTTCTTGTCTAATTTAGGCGCTGCGATGTTTTTTCGGGTTTTCATAAAACCGCTATAACTTGAAAACTATAAATATATTCTTAAAACTAATTGGGGCACAAAGGGGCACACATTAAGAGCTACTCGTGTATGTTTACTCTACAGGGGCACATGCAATGGTTGTAGAGATATACGATTCATCAAAACGTTACTCCAGCAGGAAATGCAATATCTCGAAAACCTGAAGGGGCACAGATTTTTTTTTTGGGGGCACATTTTGGCACACATATAAGCTCTCTGGCCATGCACAATTTTTCTCTCTCCGATCATTCGTTTAGAATTTTCCTGCTAGAAAAACGTTACCCCAGCAGGAATCGTTTTTTCCGTTTTTTTCCAAAACGACAGGGGGCACACATTTTTTATTTGGGGGCACATTTACAGCAGATAGGGCACATATTATACGTTCTACTCCTATAACTCTAGGAGACACTTTCTTGCTGGGGTAACGTACACTATCCGGCGATAAATATTGCACATCGACCTTTGGAAAGAGACAATCGGCTAATTTCGGCTTCGTAGAGCGTTATCTCTGTCGCACGAAATATAAACAGTCCTATTAGGAGCTGTTAAAACAATTATGATTTGCTTCTTTTGATAATTATTTTTATTCTTTGTATAAAATACAAAAAATGTAAAGGTCGATGTGCAATATTTATCGCCAGGTACTGTATGAATTGTTGGAGTCGGTCTTCAGTTCAACTAGCTGATTATAACCACGCTTCCCAACCTGGAGGGGTGACGGACAGAATTCTGGGTTCCGTACAATGTTGCAAGAGACACGATACCTGTAAAAAAGCAGGATTTTATGTTACAAAGGAAATATAAATAAATAATCCAATTTTTTTCTTCGAAAATCTTGCGCCCTGGATACTGATGGTTGAGTCTGATAAACACTAGCGAAAGAAGGACAATGAAAAATGTTGTGAGCTGTCAACAGTGTTTATAACATCAGTAGTGCTATTCTGTAAAAATCTCACCGTGAAAACTTAGGTGACGTGAGCGTGGAGTGAGCTGTCAGTAGTGTCAATTCCTAGCAAAAACAAACTCACTTCACCTAAGTTTTTACGGTGAGATTTTTACAGAATCGACCGGCTGATAGAATGATAGTTCACTTCACCTAAGTTTTCATAGTGAAATTTTTAGAGAATAGGCGGGTTGTGTCTTAGCACTAAGAATATTATACTCTCTTTGCCAAGCCTTTTCCCAACTATGTTGGGGTCGGTTTCCAATCTAACAGAATGCTGCTGAATATCAGTATTTTACTTAGAATAACTGCCTATCTGACCTCCACAACCATGTTAGACCGATTCAAACCTTATGGCGGTTCAGAACATGAAGAGAGTCGTTGCGCTGTCACAAATTCACGTGTCAGCGGGAGGGTGGGGGGTGAGGAAGTACGTAGCGAATAGCGCACTTCAGAGCCGCCACAAAGTTTGAATCGGGCTGCACTGGGTATCAAGAGACTCACTGGAAAGACCGGTTTTCCGACTTCAGATTTCCGACTCCCAGCTACGACGACTGTCAAAGATCTACGAGTGATAGCCGAGCGTGCTTTCCAAGGCACGGAAGCGTCTCGATATGTAATGGATGCCCACCCATCCACGAAACCACCGCGGCAAGTGTAGCTTAACCTTTGGCCGACCAGTGCGGCTGTTATCATTTCTAATAAAAACAATGGTTACCTGTTCTTCAACACTGTATACATCTTTCGGTACAAAATTCTCGAAGACTTGATCCAATAATCTGACATATTCATTTCTGTATCTCTTTTCAGATTGATCAATACACTCCCTTGTTATTTCATAAGATACTGCTTTTCCTTGCAAAATGTTCTTGACGTGATTTAACTGAAAAAAAAATACATTTATTTATTTAGACTTCTCGCACAGAATAAGGAACAAACCGTATCAGGACACACGTGGGAAGATAACTCCAAACAGATAAAGTAGGCGACGGAACGGCAGTAGGGTGTGGTTGTGGAGCTATGTCGCAAACCATGCATTTTTTTTTAGTTTTTTTTTTTTATATATTTTTATGCGTTATGTTTGCTGCAAATAAACGTAAAAATAAACAAACTCAGTGAAGTTCGGTTTCTTTTTTTCTTTCATGCTCCACCTTCCACCCTGCCCTCTGTGTCCCAAAATGTGCAGACAAAGTGACCTCTGTGCTGCCACCAACGACGCCGTGGAAGTGGCAAATTTAAAAAAAAAATATTTGTCCCGCAGGACCAATTTTTATGATGTTTGATTTGTTGGATTTGTGTCCGCCCCGAATAGCAGAATAATTATTAAAACATGGGAAAAATTCACGAAAACAAAAATTAAGTCTTTTATTTCTCATATATTTTGTATGGAACGGCTTTTTTGATGAATAAGTTAACACAACATTTATTGATTCTGGGCGGTATGGAGTTCGCCTTGTGAGCTATTAATTATATAAAACAAAGTCGGCTTAGTTACACCATTTATAACTCAAGAACGGCTGGACCGATTTATATAATCTTTCATTTGTTGGATTTGTCTTCGCCCCGAATAGCAGAATAATTATTGAAACATGGGGAAAAAATAAGAAAAAATATCTGATGCGGTATGAAGTTCGCCTGGTCAGCTAGTATATAAATAAATAAATACATGGGGCTCAACTATAACTGGGGCGAAATGTGGGTGTATTATGGGTACACATCTACCAGGCTTGACGTTACGTTACTGTTTACAAATCCATACTAATATTATAAATTCGAAAGTAACTCTGTCTGTCTGTATGTAAATACATAAAGACTCTTAGGCACTAAACTATATTATCATTTTGAAACATTAACAAATAACTAAAAATAATATCAGCTTGCTACTATTAACAATGTGTAATTGCTATTGACTTGCTATCAAGAAACGATATGTAATGGTACCCTAACTTTTTCTTGTTACCCACAGTTTTGTAAGAAAAATATCTGCGCATCTACTACTTACTAGTTTATTTTACGAGTGCCTGCCGTTCTTCATAAGTTTGTGTATCGAGTAATATGTATGATTAACTTGTATTTCTCATGATAAGTGAATTGTATTCTTTTTGAGAAATAAATGTCTTAAACCGTATGTTACCTTTTCACGCCTAAAACACTGAACGGATTTCGATAAAATTTGGCATAGAGATAGATTGTATCCCGGGGAAGGATATAGGATAGTTTTTATACCGATATTCCCTCGCGATCGACACTTATGCCGTGGGCCGCTGCTAGAACTACAATAAAGGATGGTCAATTGGACATACCTCTTTAAATTCCGGGCCCAACCAATAGAATGATGTCCTTGTAAATGCTTCGAACAGTTTTTGTGACTCTCTCAAACATAACAACATACTTTGTAGACGGCTTTCCAGCACTGAAAAAAAATTTGTAAAATAACTGAAACGCACTTTCGACCTTGATGAAACTCGACTTCATCACCGTCATCTTCCACCTGTATTTTTACCAATTTATTTGTGGTAGGCCCAGTTACTGGGTAACATGATACACCTATCTCTTCAAAGTATGAGTGAACAGGCTTCTTCTGCGTAAGCTCACTCCATCGTAGACTTTATCTGTGTCATCTCTGACCTAGATTAGAGTCAAGAGCAAACCCATTTCAAATAAAAAAAAACCTTGGGAATACTGTTTGTCAGACTTTCGGGCTTCAGACTATCCGTAACGACTGTCTCTGCTGACTCGACTGATGACAGTCGGGACCAACGGCTTTCCGAGACGAGGCTGGAGAGGTCTCGATATGTAATTTATGGTCAGCTATCTTCTTACCGATCGCGGCACGCGTAGCCCCTTCGATCAACTTGTACGACTTTATTATTTAGCACATTTTATAAAAAAAAATCTATATAAATATATTTCATATTATTATATGAAATATATTTATATAGATTTTTTTTTAATGATCGTGAAACAAGAGCAAAGAACAAAAAATATTTTTTAAGGCGAAAGCGTCAGGGTAGCCCGCGAAAGTCAATTTTTTTTAGGTTTTTTGGAATTTGCTGGTCAGTATTAAGTTGTACGTCGATCAAAATATGATTCGCGGCCGTAACAAACATGTATTTACAGAATCATAATCATTAGAATCAGTAATACAACTTGTTAGGTTAGTATAATCCCAAAATGTCAAGATGAAATAGTCATTCTGTGGGATTACGTGGTCTTAGAGAGTTGATGACTTTAATGATTATAATTCTGTAAGTACATATTTGTTACGGCCGCGAATCATATATTAATCAACGTACAATTTAATACTGACCAGCAAATTACAAAAAAACGTTAAAAAATATGAATTTCGCGGGCTACCCTGGCGCTTTCGCCTTAAGGAGAGAGATAGTGGTTGTTGGTACGTTTATATTACCTTTAACATCGCACACAGCTAGGACATTAGCCGTGAGCCTAGCGGGGGGTAGCTCCTGGGAGCCATACTGGAAGATGGACGCCCAGTCGACGCCGCACACGCCACCGTCCCGGATACTGTACATAATGTTCTGTAAATGACGGTCGCCTACGCCTAAAATACCGAATAGAAAGAAATTAATAGGAATATATTTAAAAACATCCCCTCGTCGTCAACATCATCTACCTAGCCTTTTCTCAGCTATAAAATAAATAATAATAATAAATTCCTTTATTGAACTAAATACATATAAATTATATTTTTAAATATTATTATAAAAAGAAATATAAAAACATAAAAAAAGAAAAAATATATTATTTCAGATTAATTTGATTACAAATCAAGTTTCTTGACTTGGCTCGCGAGGTTGTCGACATGTGGGATGTGGACTCAGGGATCATTGTGCCGATAGTCGTGACAGCCAATGGTTTAATAGCCAAGAGCCTCGACCAACACCTGAGGAGGCTCTCGTTGGGCAGCTGGATCAAGGGCTTGATTCAGAGAGCGGTACTTCTGGACACGGCCCGCATTGTTAAGAGGTTCCTCTCTCTGGAACCCTGACCGTTTTTATATTTACCGACCTGAATGTTTTTATAATAGAATAGAATAGAATACTCTTTATTATGTACACCATATAAATTACAGACATAAATATAGAAACTGTACAAAGGGTGACACAATGGGCGGTCTTATCGCTAAGAGCGATCTTTTAAAGACAACCTTAGGATGGATTTAAAAAGGGGAAGGACAGACAAATACTGTAGGTAGTCCGCGGTGTAGCATTTACATAATACAATAAATACATACATATAGTATATTATACTAATCTAAATAAATATAATTATTTCTTTTTATATAAATATTTAAAAATATAATTTATATGTATTTAGTTCAATAAAGGAAATAATTTTATTTATTCCAGACAATTCTAGTCCATCCTAGTCCTAGTCCGGTATCTATTAGGAGCTGTTAAAACAATTATGATTTGCTTCTATTGATAATTATTTTTATTCTTTGTATAAAATGGTTTTGTGTAAAAAGGTCGATGTGCAATATTTATCGCCGGGTACTGTAACATGGGACAAGTGCAGGAAGATAATAAGGTACTTACCGAAAAGCCAATTTAGAATGGTCATAGAGCCCAAAGTGTCTTCAAATGTTCGTTTCTTAGTTATAAACTCTTTAACACAGGAACAGTTGTTTTCTATAGACGACCTGAAATGTTATTATAAGCTTGAATGTAATAAAATAAAATTTGGAAAATCGAAAAGTACACGACTGCTGATGCTCATTTGGTCGTATCAAAAACCGTAGATATTATATTAGTTAGTTTTTTTATTAATTATAATTAAACTACTTTGAATAAAAGAGCCATTTTCAAAAGGGTTCTTCCTATGGGTGAAACGAATCTATAAAAAAAAATGATTTTTTTGCAAGCTTACAATGTTTTCAGGTTTCACACTTAATTGACGAGAATTTTTTTAGAAATATTTTGATGATTTTTTCGTTTCTACTACATTAAATTAATTTTTGAAAAGTACAGGATTAATTTCCATTAAATTATCTATACAATGGTATATAAATTAAGTATGTTCTGTGTAGTAGCAGGAGTATAACATTAGAAACAGTTGCAGAAAGGAGCTCTCTAAATATTCGCATTAAGAGACTTGCAAAATTGCAAAAATACATTTCTTTGCCGTAGACATACCCATAGCCAGGTGAGTGTACAGTGTGAGTGCACATCAAGCTACCCGAAACTGTAAAATTTTCCCAATCAACTTTCAACCTTATGCTTTAGCGATAAAGTTGAAAATCTATTAAAGAAATTTGACAGATTGTAGTAACTTGATGTGCTGGCGTCTGTACAACCTACAAAAGAGCGCAGGAAAGACCTGCAGGGTAATTGGGTAACACACTAAGAGGTAGTAATAGCATTCATTTTAACAGTTCCACAACATTAATTGCGTTATTTACGTTGCTGAGCAGAGAAATTTTTCAAACATATGAAACAATTGATTAACAATATCCTTCATAATTATACAGATTGTGATTACGCAAATAGGAACGCTAAAAATATTAAAACGTAGGAATAAAATTTTAAGTACAGATATTTATTTATTATTTTTATATACTTTATTGTACACCAGAAAATACACAACAAAAAAAAATATTCTATATATATATATATTTTTTTTTTATTCTATTATTAATTATATTTTTATTTTTTATTCTATTATTTTTTATTATTATTTTATTTTATTTCTATTTTTTATAATTTTTTCTTTTCTTTTATTATTATTTTCATTTTATTTCACGAAGTCCGTTCGGCTTTGATTGTAGTAGTGACGTATCCCGACAAGCGCGCTCCCACAGCGGCTCCCAAGTAACACAAAATCGATATAATGGAAAAAGTGATGACCAGAAAATTTCTTCTAGCTTCGTTATAGAATTTGAAGGGTTTTAGCAATGTCTTGCTTCTGTATAACAGCATTTTATTAACTTTGTAGTTCCTAAAGCTATATAATCCTCTTTTTCAATCTTTTGTGCAGCTAAAGGTTTTATTTTAGACATAATTTATGTCTCTATACAGCTTCTAATACAGCTGTAAGCATTATACAAAAGTGTAGGCCGTATGTAAGCATTAATTACGGCTTAGGCTATTAAAAAGCATTTTAAAATTCTTTAAAACTGCTCTATGTTTTATAACGACCTTTCGCATGGGTCACAACTGTTTAACGGTGTACATTGGTGCTGTTTTAATGCCAGCTTTTTAAAAGCATTTAATCATAATATTATATAGCCTTCATCTATACAAACGTATAATGACAAGAATTTTAACAAGCAATAAGTCGTATACCGGCATCCGCATGCCTAAAGTTTTTAATTATGCTTACGCCATTTTGCTTTTTGTATCGATAATATTTAAAATTTAATTTTATGGTAAATAGTCCTTTAGAAAGGACTTCAACCTATGGTATTGACTGGCCGGTACAATACAGGTATCATAATGACTAAAACTAAAGATTTCTTCGTAAGAGCATATTTTTTTTTTACAATTCCACATATTTTTATAATATTTTTGTAATAAATAGCTCTTTAATTTGAAGGCGCATGAAATATTTGATTCAAATATATACATACTTTCACAGTAAACTGATACTCGCAACCTTAATTCACTCATAGAGAACAAAAACAAGAGTTTAATTACTTGCCTTGTAGCACTTATATTTTTTTGTTGAAAGTATCCATGTTCTTTTTACACAAGATTTATTAATAATAACAGAAATTAAAAATAATATTTGAAAATGTTTTTATTTTGCCTTTGTAATGGTACAAGCTGTATAAGAGCCGCATTTAACATATGCGCACTGCTTTAACCTGTTTTCACAGCCCATTATAATGCGTTTATCATTCCGGTAGACAACCAATATAATGCTGCTAAAATGCCATTCTTACACTTAAGGCTGTATAATTTGGGCCCAAATTAGCATTACAAAAGCTGTATAGTGGTTTATAATGCCTATATGTAGACTTCTTATAAAGCTATAATAATATGATAATTCTGTTATCCATCGATTATAAAGCTATTTTGTGCTACTTGGGCTGCCCCTTGCTGCCGTCGCATGAGGCTATTTCCGCGAATGTGTACCGTTTTACTTCACCCATTGTTGAGTCTTTGTTGATCACAATGTGCATGTGCACGCTTGACAACGTTCATAGCCAAACGGACTTCGTGACATAGAACATCTGTAATATGACAAACTGTGGTTTTATTTACTGGTTCTACAGACAGTACGAGAGCAGCGGTGGCTCAGTGGAAACGACCGTGACTTGCGAGTTGTAGGTCGGTTCGAATCCAGACAGGCGCTTTACTTTGTGTAAATTATTTCATCACCACTGCTCTCAAAACGGCGAAGGAAAACATCGCGAGGAAACCGGCATGTTCTAGAATAAAAAAATTCGAAGACATGACTGTGACATCTACTGTGACTCCCTCTCATAGACGAGACCTGTGTCCCAGCAGTGGGAAATCCAACCCGCACTGGGCCCGCGTGGTGGATTACTATCGACTCCATCTAATAGAGGAGGCCTGTGTCCCAGCAGTGGAAACATTATAGACTGACAACTCGTGAAGCTCTCACAGTACTTACCTTAGTATATAGGGTGTGACTTTATCACACGTAGCAGTATATTGCTCCATGGCTAGCGAAGGCGCTAGTATCAACTTTTCATAGCCCGCCTTTGTTACTGCAACTGAAATTATAAAAATTAACAGCTTAGACACGGCTGGTGACAGAAAACTGTATATTACATGGTCGAAACCAAATATAACGACGGATCGGATTCGGTCCCGGCCGAATGCCTAATAAACAGTTAAGTAAACATTCCGGATATAACAACATCAGATGTAGCGACATATCGCTTAGAACGACGAAACTTTATCGATATTCATCGGCTATAACGACCAACCGTTGTGCTTGTACAAACAATTTTCAAATATATTCCAATCTATGAATGAATGTTTTGACTTATATGAACCTCTTGCGCGCTCTGTGAAATGACCCCTCCCGCTCTGGGTGGAGCGGAAGGGAGTGTCAGACTCTTACTGACTAAAACCCACCCGTGTTCCTTCCTTAGCCCTTTATGTTCCGGGCCAGCGGTAACCCTTTCGGACAATCCCGCTGAGTCGACTACACTTCAGTGATCACTAGAGCACTTACTTACTTACTTACACTTTACACGGCCCGGGAAACGAAACCCAGGACCCAACGCTCAGCAGTCCTCAGCACCACGAGACCAAGGGGGCAGTTCCATGTACAGACGCCAGCACATCAAGCTACCCGAAACTGTCAAATTTTCCCAATCAACCTTAAGCCTTATGCTGTAGCGATAAAGTTCAAAATCTATTAAAGAAATTTGACAGATTGTAGTAGCTTGATGTGCTGGCATCTGTACCAAGGGGCGAGCTCATTCCCATTAACCGGAGACAAATCCAAACTCCGGATTGCTACTGAGAAATTCCAGATGGATAAACCTAATAAAGCTGCCTGATCCGGGAATTGAACCTAGGACCTCATGCTTAGCAGTAGCGTTGGGAACTACTAGAACTAGAGCAACGAGGTAAAAATACTTACCATTTATATCATGTTTTTCTTCCATTAAATCTCTCAATCTAATATGGTCTTCTAAATATTCTATAATGGCTGAATCATCGCTCAATGGAGTTACCTGTAAAATTATACAACAATTATTTCACCGTCAAAAAAATCTACAACAGTAAGGGGATTGTAGTCGTATCTACAAACGTCACATGCGAACTACGCGTCACACTGACATGACACGAAAACCTGCATCTCGCAAGCAGAGTTTACCGCGATGTCCTAGAATCAAAAATTCGAAGACATGTGACATCTACCAACCCGCACTGGGCCCGCGTGGTGGATTACAGTACAGCCCACTGCCTCTCAACAAGAGGAGGCCTGTGTCCCAGCAGTGGGAACTCCAACCCGCACTGGGCCCGCGTGGTGGATTACGGCCCACTCCCTCTCACAGAGAGGAGGCCTGTGTCCCAGTAGTGGGAAAATTATAGACTGATTATGATGATGATGATTCTGATCAAACAATTACTTACATTGTATCTCTTAACTCCTGGTTCATACCCGGCAAGATGGCCGCCACTCTTTGGACCGACGCGTTGCGATACATCGGCTCCCCGGTCTTTCATATGAACCGATGTGTCGCGATACGTCGGCTCCCCGCTGTTACATATGAACCGACGCGTCGTGATACTACGGCTCCCCGCTGTCACAAATGAACTAACAATACTTACATTATAGCTTCTAACTCGTAACTCTTGGTTCATACCCGGCAAGATGGCCGCCACTCTTTGGACCGACGCGTCACGATACATCGGCTCCCCGCTCTTACATATGTACCGACGCGTCGCGATACATCAGCTCCCCGCTGTCACAAATGAATTAACAATACTTACATTATAGCTTCTAACACGTAACTCCCGGCTGATACCCGGCAAAATGGCCGCTACTCTTTGGACAGACGCGTCACGATACATCGGCTCCCCGCTTTTACATATGAACCGACGTGTCGCGCCGTTCGATAGTAATGCTTTTAACACGCACGGACGACGGATTGAGTCTGTGAATACTGATATCTGGAACAAAATACAACGCTTGTATTCTCCGGAGGGGAAAGCAGAGATATATTTTAGTATAGACGCCAAAAGATGCACAGAACATAAATTTAGTTTAATTTGTGAATAACAGAATCGACACTATTGTTTTTTTGGAACGAACTTGCTTATCGCGCCTTGCGGTAGGAGTTGACTGTAAGAAATCGTCACGTAAGGAAAAAGCGTTATGCCCCCTCCATGCGACTTTCTGTTTCTGTCTCTTTCTTTCATATACGAGCGTGTGTATGCGTGCGAGTATCACGTGAGGAACTTAGTTCCTGACGGCACACCTTTTTTTTTAAGTTTTTTTGTGTTGGATTCTTGGCCAAACCAACTGCTGTGCAAATAAATGAAATTATTTTATTTTTGTCAGTGCATAAATAACTTACTTGCTCCGCAAACTTCACGACGTACACGTTAGGGGGTAGCCGCAGTAACCTCTGTAAGTGAACCCTCTTGCGATCCAAGATGGCCGTCGAACACAGATCCGGACAGAGCTGTGATAATCTTAGTGTTGTTCTCTGAGGTTTTGACCGTAGTTCCTCTATTATAAGTTTTAATTCTGTCGCTTTTTGGTCTGAGAAAACAGAATATTTACTTAGACTCATAAACTCACGCCTCGTCCCCATGTGGGTAGGTAGAAATAACAGTACGCCATCTGCTACGAGCCTCACATACTACTTTTTCTTTGTTTTCGTTCATACACGCAAGCCGGTTGCAAGTAGAGAATATATGCATATATATATTTTTTTAACTTTGTAAAATTTCGGCCTACTGGGATAACTGGTGAAAAAAATTCGATACTGGGATTGACTGGTATCGTGATACACAGTAACTGGGTTGTGGAGGTCAGACAGGCAGTCGCTCCATGTAAAATACTGGCATCCAGCTGCATCCGGTTAGTCTGGATGCCGACTCCAACATAATTCGGAAAAAATAGGCAGCTGAATATGACTGATACATACCAATTTCAGTCATATCTTCATAAGCGTAGAGATTATTTTTCAATGTATTTAACAATTGATAGACGGAGCAGACTTAATACATAATAAGCCTGTGTTAATACTAGTACATACCAATTTCAGTCATATTCTCCAAGGCATAGAGTTTATTTTTCATTGTGTTTAACGATTGATAGTCGGTGCCTCCATGTTTAGTTTCGAAAAGCCTGGTTTTCATCCTCTTGAATATTGTGTTCCATTCTGTTTCATCTAGAACTGAATATTTTAAAGTATTAGGATAATGTGCACGAAGGCAACCGTGTGCCACAAAGGCTGAAAAGCCGAAACAGTTTTTTCTAGTAGAATCTTTTAGTTACAAAGATATTAAGTGTCTAAACACACTATGCCGAAGGTACGCGGTCGAAATTCGGCATGATTACGTCTGCAATGCTATTTGAATGACTGACGACAAATAATGCCGAAATTATGTTGCGTTAAATAACATTGCAGGCGTAATCATGCCGAACTTCGGTCGCGTACCTTCGGCATAGTGTGTTTAGACACTAAAGGTCAAAGATTTTCTGGCGTTTTTAAAAGAAATTTAAATGTTATAGATTGACTTGAAAAAACCCCACGACCCCTGGGGCCTACTATCTAAGTCATATATGGGCCACGTCCGGCCCGCGGGCCGGATGCGCCCCGATCCGGCTTTTGATCTGGCCCGCGAAATATTTTCAAATCTCGCGTGAAAAAAGGATATTAATTCTCAGTACATACTAACAAGAAAGAAAGACTTGCATTCTTCCAGGTAGACTCAAACCTAACGCGAAAAAACTGATACTGTCATGATAGATGTTGTCCACTGCTTGTTTTGCGCACTTTATAATATTGCGGTGTCTACAAGCAATGTATAACAAAATATTGTAAGTCACAATTTTATCGCAACTCACTCATCTATGATCTACCTCTTATGTATCTATGGACCGTGATTTCATTAGTGATCTATGGACTGGCTTGCAAGTTTCCAAAGGTCTCTTTTTTTTTTTTGTTTCCGAGTTGGAAAATCGTCACGGATGTCCATCGCTCTGGGGCGGGCGGCGGGGTCTGTCAGACTCTTACTGACTAAAAACCACCCCGGTGTTCCATCTCACAACTACGCTGCGGGTCTCGAGAACGTACGATCCTTCCGCAACCCCCGACTGGTACCGGCCCGCTTCTACGGGCCTCCCCGGGTCAGGGGGGAGTGAGGTGTTTGACTCCCCCCGCGACGTCTAAGAGGGGCGCGCGTGGAACACTACGCGCCACCACCTCGGGTCCTGATGTTTGGGGGGCGACAGACGTCCAAAGGTCCCTGTTCTAAGTCTGTCAACGAAGATACGGGTCTTATGCTTGTTTACTTACTATTTCTCCGTAATTCACTACAATATTGTAGTAAGGAATAGTTGGCATCACAGATTAACTGGAAATACTCCTTACAGACATCTAAGTCTGAATCCTGCAGCTTATCCAAATAGTTCTCATTTAAAACGTTTACTGGCAACACTGCTAGCACTTTTTTGAGTATGGCAATACTGAAGAAGTCTAGGCGATTGAAGACACGGTATATCTGAAAATTAGGTAGTATAATTATTATTACTGAAATGTGTATGTAATACAGATCAATTAGTTTAGCATAGTGGGGTTCATTTGCACCCCAAATGCATACTAGGATGAATGAATTTATTTTGTGTGAATACAGTGTACGTGCAATCAATCTCAAACTCAAAGCATTTATTTTAATTAAACCATTTACAGGCACTTTTGAATTGTCAAGAAGTCGGTCAGTCAGAAAATATGAAGCTAGTTGCCCATTCCAAAGCGTAGGTACCTATGGAGAAGAACGGGCAAGAAACTCCATGGACACTCTTTTGAAATTATATTTTACAAAAATATTAGTTACATCATTACTTTTGAATTTTATAATTACACTAGATTTTGGGCGTTGCGCGAGCTGCAAGCAGCTCGCGGGGTCGTGTTTTTGAGGAGTATTTCTTACCCTTGTAAAATTTTGAGAATTGGACAGTAATCCTTAGCACTTATAGGATTTTGTAATAATAGCTATTTATTCACCACGGGGAGTAATCTGTACTTACCCTCGAGTGATATATACTGCTTTATACTACACTTGTGGAGTTGTTGTTAATAAATTGCTATAATTGTCACTGGAATCACTTATTTTAACTTGTGATTTACACCGCCATACTTTAAACTTTACCAAGAAAATTGTTTCTACAAAATACGTCAACCAACAAAATAAGTCTTTTTTTTTCTTATTTTAGCGCGTCAAACAGTTTTCGCGCCAAAAGACGTTAAGCCGCATGGCTCTAGTGGGGACGCGGCTTAACGTCTTTTGTGATTTGTTGTGATCAACAACACTCAACAACACCCAAAACACTCAACAACATTCAACAACACTCAACAACACTCAACAACACTCAACAACACTCGACAACACTCGACAACACTCAATAACACTCAACAACATTCAAAAACATTCAACAACACTCAACAACACTCAACAACACTCAACAACACTCGACAACACTCGGCAATACTCAACAACACTCAATAACATTGAACAACACTCAACGACACTCAACAACACTCAACAACACTCGACAACACTCGACAACACTCGACAAAACTCGACAACCCTCAACAACACTCAACAACACTCAACAACACTCAACAACACTCAACAACACTCAACAACCCTCAATAACACTCAACAACACTCAACAACACTCAACAACACTCATCAACACTCATCAACACTTAACAACACTCAACAACACTCCGCAACACTCAACAACACTCGACAACACTCAACAACACTCAACAACACTCAACAATATTCAACAACACTCAAAAACACTCAACAACACTCAACAACACTCGACAACATTCAACAACACTCAACCACACTCAACAACACTCAACAACACTCAACAACACTCAACAACACTCAACAACCCTCAACAACACTCTACAACACTCAACAACACTCAACAACACTCAACAATATTCAACAACATTCAACAACACTCAACAACACTCAACAACACTCAACAACACTCAACAACACTCAACAACACTCAACAACCCGCAACAACACTCAACAACACTCATCAACACTCAACAACACTCAGCCACACTCAACAACACTCAACAACACTCAAAACACTCAATAACACTCAACAACACTCATCAACACTCAACAACACTCAACAACCCTCAACAACACTCAACAACACTCATCAACACTCAACAACACTCAACAACACTCAACAACACTCAACAACACTCAAAACACTCAACAACACTCAACAACACTCATCAACACTCAACAACATTCAACAACACTCAACCACACTCAACAACACTCAACAACACTCAACAACACTCAACAACCCTCAACAACACTCTACAACACTCAACAACACTCAACAACACTCAACAATATTCAACAACATTCAACAACACTCAACAACACTCAACAACACTCAACAACACTCAACAACACTCAACAACCCGCAACAACACTCAACAACACTCATCAACACTCAACAACACTCAGCCACACTCAACAACACTCAACAACACTCAAAACACTCAATAACACTCAACAACACTCATCAACACTCAACAACACTCAACAACCCTCAACAACACTCAACAACACTCATCAACACTCAACAACACTCAACAACACTCAGCCACACTCAACAACACTCAACAACACTCAAAACACTCAACAACACTCAACAACACTCATCAACACTCAACAACACTCAACAACCCTCAACAACACTCAATAACACTCAACAACACTCGACAACACTCAACAACACTCAACAACCCTCAACAACACTCAACAACACTCAACAACACTCAACAACACTCATCAACACTCATCAACACTCACCAACACTCAACAACACTCAACAACACTCAACAACCCTCAACAACACTCAACAACACTCAACAACACTCAACAACCCTCAACAACACTCAACAACACTCAACAACACTCAATAACACTCAAAAACACAAAAACACTGTATAATGCTTTCTGTCTCATTTGGGTCAATATCAACAAACTGAATATTTTTTCAATTTTGGTGGCGAAATTTGTATCTTAATACAAAAATAACAAACAATATTTGTATTGAACATTTAATGATTTCAGATGTCTTACACAATGTTAAGGGTCAATATCAACAAACTGAATATTTTTTCAATTTTGGTCGCGAAATTTTTTCTTTAGTTTACGTGAAAAATAAGGACCGGTGGCGCCACCAAAACCACCAAAATTGAGCCACCAAAATTGAAACCAGATATAAAAAAAATCTCTAAAAATAGGGGTTTTTAGTTACAATTAAATTAATATCACTGATTTATGCGTAACCCAAATCACTATCTATAATGTGTAGCTTACTATTAAAACACTTTAAAATTAACAGCAAATCGATCCACCAAAAATTGAACAATTTTTGTCCCCCGTGCCACCCAAGATGATACTTACGTTTTTGGCGGAAAATCATAGCACTAATCACACACCTGTTACGCGCAAGTGCACAACTGAGAGATGTGAAATAATAAAATGTGATTGATCGCACACGCACGAACACGAAGCTTCATTTTATAGTATGTTGAAAAAGTGCCACCAAAATTTTGATTTTTACTTGGACAAACTTTGATCGACTACCCTGTGCTTTTAACTTAGATTTTCTAATATGGTTTAATTGTTTTTAGATAATGTGTCTTAAGCATATACTAACGAATTTATTTATTTTTTATTGTACAGCAAATTGTTGCTTTGGTGAATGCAATTATATCAAAAAATGGAGCTGGGACAAGCCACCTAACTTGAATTTTAAGGCGATTTATTTTTTCCCTATTTATTTAAATACACAGTTATAAAAAAAAAGGTGGCCCTAATTGAAACAAGTTACGTAGCTTACTATAAAAAAAAATAAGAAACATCCTATCATTTAACACCTCGATTCTCAACGTGGACGCGTAAAATTTGCTGCTGGGATATTCACCCATTTGCTCCCACGTTAAATCTTATGTCTATTACATTGACAGTGACAGCGGTGTGAAGTTATTACCCATCCAAATTAGACACTACAGGCTAGCATAATGATCCCAATGCGTTTTCGAACTTCTCAAGTTGAAAGCGTTTTATTTTATGCTACTAAATATAGATGTCACCAAAACTCGTGTTGACTAAATCTAACGACGTGACTTCGCAAATGAGTACACTTATAGCATTCGTTCATTCACTTTGAGCGAATGCTGATTGCCCGATTTAATAATCACGGTTAAAATATTCGTGGTGAGCAGTGAATACTGTCTTAACCGGCTGCATAAACGATGTTTAGGAATTCATCGGCCGATAACTCAAACATTGGTCAAATGACAGTCCGTGAACTCGGCCCTTAGGCAGTCAATACAAAAACGCTGTCCGCCATGTTGTATTCTTCCCCCCTTTGCTCCACTCGGTCTCGCAGGTTCGCTCCACTCAGGACCTACCTACCACCGGAAAGCTATCGTGACCTTATCCCTACGCTACGCTACGCTTCGCTTTACCGCTACCTAGTTTCCGAGATACGATGGGGGAGGGGTGAAGGGGGGGAGAGGGGGGAGTTTTGAAAAAACTAATTTTGACCTACTCTGGGCCCACGGACATGAATCTGAAAAAGAAAATGTTCCAAGTCTTAACTTCCGAGATCCGCCTAAAGGGGGGAGAAGGGGAGAGAATGGGGGGAATTTTGAAAAATGGTTTTTACTTTTCCGAGCCTCCTCTATACGAATCCGTAAAAAAACAAAACCCTGGTTTCTTAATTTCCGAGATACGATGGGGGGAGGGGTGAAGGGGGGGAGAGGGGGAGTTTTGAAAAATGATTTTGGCCAACTCTGGGCCCCTTGATATGAATCTGGAAAAAAAATGTTCCAAGTCTCTTAACTTCCGAGATCTACCTAGAGGGGGGGGAGAAGGGGGCAAAGGGGGCAACTTTGAAAAATGGATTTTACTTTTCCGAGCCTCCTCTATACGAATCCGTAAAACAACAAAGCACGGGACTCTTAGTTTTCGAGATACGATAGGGATGGGGGAGAGTGGGGTGGAATGGAAAAGGGGAGGTTTGAATTTTGAAAAATGCTTTTTACTTTTCCGAGCCTCCTCTATACGAATCCGTAAAAAAACAACCCAGGTTTCTTAATTTCCGAGATACGATGGGGGGAGGGGTGAAGGGGGGGAGAGGGGGGAGTTTTGAAAAATGATTTTGACCAACTCTGGGCCCCTTGATATGAATCTGAAAAAAAAATGTTCCAAGTCTCTTAACTTCCGAGATCTACCTCTAGAGGGGGGGAGAAGGGAGGCAAGGGGGGCAACTTTGAAAAATGGATTTTACTTTTCCGAGCCTCCTCTATACGAATCCGTAAAACAACAAAACACGGGACTCTTAGTTTCCGAGATACGATAGGGATGGGGGAGAGTGGGGTGGAATGGAAAAGGGGAGGTTTGAATTTTGAAAAATGGTTTTTACTTTTCCGAGCCTCCTCTATACGAATCCGTAAAAAAACAAAACGCAGGTTTCTTAATTTCCGAGATACGATGGGGGGAGGGGTAAAGGGGGGGAGAGGGGGAGTTTTGAAAAATGATTTTGACCAATTCTGGGTCCCTTGATATGAATCTGAAAAAAAAATGTTCCAAGTCTCTTAACTTCCGAGATCTACCTAGAGGGGGGGGGAGAAGGGGGGCAAGGGGGCAACTTTGAAAAATGGATTTTACTTTTCCGAGCCTCCTCTATACTAATCCGTAAAACAACAAAACACGGGACTCTTAGTTTCCGAGATACGATAGGGAGAGTGGGGTGGAATGTAAAAGGGGAGGTTTGAATTTTGAAAAATGGTTTTTACTTTTCCGAGCCTCCTCTATACGAATCCGTAAAAAAACAAAACCCAGGTTTCGTAATTTCCAAGATACAATGGGGGGAGGGGTGAAGGGGGGGAGAGGGGGGAGTTTTGAAAAATGATTTTGGCCAACTCTAGGCCCCTTGATATGAATATGAACCTGAAAAAAAAAATGTTCCAAGTCTCTTAACTACCAAGATCTACCTAGAGGGGGGGAGAAGGGGGGCAAGGGGGGCAACTTTGAAAAATGGATTTTACTTTTCCGACCCTCCTCTATACTAATCCGTAAAACAACAAAACACGGGACTCTTAGTTTCCGCGATACGATAGGGAGAGTGGGGTGGAATGTAAAAGGGGAGGTTAGAATTTTGAAAAATGGTTTTTACTTTTCCGAGCCTCCTCTATACGAATCCGTAAAAAAACAAAACCCAGGTTTCGTAATTTCCGAGATACAATGGGGGGAGGGGTGAAGCGGGGGAGAGGGGGGAGTTTTGAAAAATGATTTTGGCCAACTCTAGGCCCCTTGATATGAACCTGAAAAAAAAAATGTTCCAAGTCTCTTAACTTCCGAGATCTACCTCTAGAGGGGGGGAGAAGGGGGGCAAGAGAGCAACTTTGAAAAATGGATTTTACTTTTCCGAGCCTCCTCTATACGAATCCGTAAAACAACAAAACACAGGACTCTTAGTTTCCGAGATACGATAGGGATAGGGGAGAGTGGGGTGGAATGGAAAAAGGGAGGTTTGAATTTTGAAAAATGGTTTTTACTTTTCCGAGCCTCCTCTATACGAATCCGTAAAAAAACAAAACCCAGGTTTCTTAATTTCCGAGATACGATGGGGGGAGGGGTGAAGGGAGGGAGAGGGGGGAGTTTTGAAAAATGATTTTGACCAACTCGGGGCCCCTTGATATGAATCTGAAAGAAAAATGTTCCAAGTCTCTTAACTTCCGAGATCTACCTCTAGAGGGGGGAGAAGGGGGGCAAGGGGGGCAACTTTGATAAATGGATTTTACTTTTCCGAGCCTCCTCTATACGAATCCGTAAAACAACAAAACACGGGACTCTTAGTTTCCGAGATACGGTAGGGATGGGGGAGAGTGGGGTGGGATGGAAAAGGGGAGGTTTGAATTTTGAAAAATGGTTTTTACTTTTCCGAGCCTCCTCTATACGAATCCGTAAAAAAACAAAACCCAGGTTTCTTAATTTCCGAGATACGATGGGGGGAGGGGTGAAGGGGGGGAGAGGGGGGAGTTTTGAAAAATGATTTTGACCAACTGGGCCCCTTGATATGAATCTGAAAAAAAAAAATGTTCCAAGTCTCTTAACTTCCGAGATCTACCTCTAGAGGGGGGAGAAGGGGGGCAAGGGGGTCAACTTTGAAAAATGGTTTTTTTTTTTCCGAGCCTCCTCTATACGAATCCGTAAAACAACAAAACACAGGACTCTTAGTTTCCGAGATATGATAGGGAGGGGGGAGAGTGGGGTGGAAAAGGGGAGGTTTGGGATTTTTCCCATACTCGTGAGAGTTACCTTTATACGAATCTGTAAAAATATATCCACCTCCCCCTTTACCATCTGGGAGAACAATTATGTCAGTCAGTGAGTCAGTGAGTAGTAATCGAGCTATAGTATAATAATGTTCCAAGTCCTAACTTCCGAGATCCGCCTAAAGGGGGGAGAAGGGGGAGAGAATGGGGGGAATTTTGAAAAATGGTTTTTACTTTTCCGAGCCTGCTCTATACGATTCCGTAAAAAAACAAAACCCAGGTTTCTTAATTTCCGAGATACGATGGGGGGAGGGGTGAGGGGGGGAGAGGGGGGAGTTTTGAAAAATGATTTTGACCAACTCTGGGCCCCTTGATATGAATCTGAAAAAAAAAATGTTCCAAGTCTCTTAACTTCCGAGATCTACCTAGAGGGGGGGAGAAGGGGGGCAAGGGGGGCAACTTTGAAAAATGGATTTTACTTTTCCGACCCTCCTCTATACTAATCCGTAAAACAACAAAACACGGGACTCTTAGTTTCCGCGATACGATAGGGAGAGTGGGGTGGAATGTAAAAGGGGAGGTTAGAATTTTGAAAAATGGTTTTTACTTTTCCGAGCCTCCTCTATACGAATCCGTAAAAAAACAAAACCCAGGTTTCGTAATTTCCGAGATACAATGGGGGGAGGGGTGAAGCGGGGGAGAGGGGGGGAGTTTTGAAAAATGATTTTGACCAACTCTGGGCCCCTTGATATGAATCTGAAAAAAAAATGTTCCAAGTCTCTTAACTTCCGAGATCTACCTAGAGGGGGGGGGAGAAGGGGGGCAAGGGGGCAACTTTGAAAAATGGATTTTACTTTTCCGAGCCTCCTCTATACGAATCCGTAAAACAACAAAACACGGGACTCTTAGTTTCCGAGATACGATAGGGAGGGGGGAGAGTGGGGTGGAAAAGGGGAGGTTTGGGATTTTTCCCATACTCGTGAGAGTTACTTCTATACGAATCTGTAAAAATATACCCACCTTCCCCTTCACCATCTGGGAGAACAATTATGTCAGTCAGTCAGTGAGTGGTAATCGAGCTTTATATAATATGATGATATATAGTATAAAATCGAGCTTTATATAGTATAATAATAATGTTCCAAGTCTTAACTTCCGAGATCCGCCTAAAGGGGGGAGAAGGGGGAGAGAATGGGGGGAATTTTGAAAAATGGTTTTTACTTTTCCGAGCCTCCTCTATACGAATCCGTAAAAAAACAAAACCCAGGTTTCTTAATTTCCGAGATACGATGGGGGGAGGGGTGAAGGGGGGGAGAGGGGGGAGTTTTGAAAAATGATTTTGACCAACTCTGGGCCCCTTGATATGAATCTGAAAAAAAAAATGTTCCAAGTCTCTTAACTTCCGAGATCTACCTAGAGGGGGGGGAGAAGGGAGGCAAGGGGGGCAACTTTGAAAAATGGATTTTACTTTTCCGAGCCTCCTCTATACGAATCCGTAAAACAACAAAACACGGGACTCTTAGTTTCCGAGATACGATAGGGAGGGGGGAGAGTGGGGTGGAAAAGGGGAGGTTTGGGATTTTTCCCATACTCGTGAGAGTTACTTGTATACGAATCTGTAAAGATATACCCACCTCCCCCTTCACCATCTGGGAGAACAATTATGTCAGTCAGTGAGTGAGTGAGTGGTAATCGAGCTTTATATAGTATAATAATGTGAGAGCGATGTAAAAAATTAAGAAAGACGTACGCGTTAAAAGCGTCCAGAGTATAACAAATAGTACTTAGGGGCCGTCCATTAATCACGTGATGTTTTTTTTTTGGTATTTTTAACCCCCCCCTGCCCCTTGGTGATATATGGTGAGGTTTAAGACTTACCCCCCCCCCCCTCATATCACGTGTATCTTTAGTACCTACAAAGAATCGGACCTTTTTTTTATGTTTATAAAATACAGGTATAATAATCATCTAATTTTATTAGAAAGTTTGCAGGATGTTTTTAAAAAAATAAATACACGTGATATATTACTACACCCCCCCTCCCCCCTTGTGATATTTCGTGATTTTTTATGGACCCCCTCCCCCCCCTTTCGAGCCTCACGTGATTAATGGACAGCCCCTTAACAAACAACAATCCAAAAATAAATCTGTTGCGCAGTTAAGAACAACGTGGTCTCAAAGACCGACACGAAAACCTTACCTGTTTAAGTAAACACTTAGCGGTTTCATCACTTATAGTAGTTTCAAAGTAGGCGAGTCTATTCAACAGTACAGAAATCAACAAGTTACAATCTGTAGCTAAATTATGATCCAGAACTTTATCAATGATCTCCGTCATTCGTAGGATAATGTTATTTTGTGATGGTTCATCTGAAAATAAAAGTTTGACAAGATAAAAACTTTTTTACAAAAAAAAAGCAACCGACTTCAAAAAAAAAAAATACTACAAAGTGAAAAATAGCTTTAATCTCGGAAGTCGGTGTCGTTGGGTTCGCATTTTCGTTGTTTGCCACCGACTTCCGAAATTAATTATTGAAGATAACTCACAACTACCCAAGCAAAGTTAATAACATTTATATGGGACCACAGGCATACCCTATCAATTAAAAAAATAATTTCATAAAACCGATTTACACTTGCCGGAGATTACGTCACCGGTGCAACAGATAATAACACAATAAGAAAGAAAATAAATATACAATACTTAGTTCTAAAATGGCCTTCTGACATACCGTCCTTTTAGAGTGAAAACCTCGGGAATGTAAGTAGCATTTTATGCATTTCGGAGAATCTTATAGTATTCAACAGTTCTGGATACAAAAGCGAGAACCTCCTTTTTTGAAGTCTGTAAAAAAAACACAGAAGACGCCGTACAAAAATTTTACAGCACACAGTTCTTTCTTTCTCCTGAAAAGTTACTTCTCTCTACACTTACGAGGTTTTCACTCTAAGGCGTCGATACGCTGTATTTAACAGTCTACAAATATGCTTACCATTTTCTACCCACAGTTCGTCATAATACAACATGGCCGTTTCGTACATAGATTTCAAAACTTGTGCATTGTTCGATGATATCAACCGTCCCTTTTCACGAATTATTTTCGTGCTTACAGCTTGCATTGCATCATCTAATTTAGATTTTGATATCGCTGAAAATGAAAGCTGATTATTAATCTAACATCATGTCTGTATTTACCCAAGTGGGTTCGTGGCTAAATATTAACAGCCGCACGGGTCTATTTTCAAGGTTAAGCAACGCTTGCCGAGGTCTGTCCGTGGATGGGTGACTTTCTATTACAAACCAGAGTGGGGGAAGAAAGATAGAAAGAAAATACATTTATTTAGCACAGACTAAGAGACACAATACACCAGATAGATAATAGTCGTACATCAGATAAAAATAAAAAGTGCAAAGTCCGATGTAAGAAATTAGCAGGAAAGTGTGCCTCACGGCTGCGCCAAAAAGGCCCAGTTCAGCAAAAATGCCAGGAGAAAGAAACAACTGGTGCCTGACGCTGGTTTTCAACTGGACCTGGTGTGTGAGGTGACGGATGTAAATCAGTTTTAATAATCAGAAGAGGGAGTGCACCTGTGTCTGCGCGCACACTTGTGCACAATAATATCTCCCGCGCGCGCCGAAGGCCAGTCTCTGTTTAGATTGGCCGCCGTGGCCGAAATACGGTTTAAAGGACTTTATTTATTGCATACCGAGATCACTCCGTGCCTCGGAAAGCAAATTAAGCCGTTGGTCCCGGCTGTCATTCGTAGATCTTTGGCAGTCGTTACGGGTAGTCAGATGCCCGAAAGTCTCACAGTCTTGCCAAGAGTTAAAGATTTCCAAAGAAAAGTATGCCTTTCGGTAATCTTCGTGTCTCCGAATTAGCACGAATGGCGCTACTGAGTAACCACATACACAGAGGCAATGCTTCTAGGTTTTGTACTGCCGCGCTTTGTGGTAGAGCACCTATCATTGCGCGTTAGTATGAAGTTTTATCTCTGTTGGGTTACCTCCTCCGGTCTCAGATCTTCATTTGTCTGCACTCAAGTTTTTTGGAATTGCATAGAGTTGTTATTCTAATGGGTGTAAAAAGACACTTAACGATGCCGGGAGTCATTTGTATTCCCCGTCAATGTAATAATTTGTTTGTATATATAGGAACTTTCTGGTTACTAAGATATTTTAAGTCAAAAATCCAACTTTTACTGACGTTTTTTTGTGTTAGATTGCGCTCTACCGCAAACAGCAACAAATTTTCAGAACAAAAATAAAAGTCGTTTCCTGATGTACAGAGTGCGTAGTCGACATGGATATTTTTACATCCTGTATAATTTTATAAACATCGTAATACAAAATAGGCAAGTACTTCCATGGTTATAACAGCTCCATATTAGATCTCATCATCGCGCGGTCGTATTTCCGAAGACAGACGATGATTCCCGAAGCGCATAACTTCTTCGGAAAACTGTATCGTGTTTTGTTTATAAAAACATGTACATACTTACATTTCAAATCGTGATGTAGATGCAGAATCAACTTTTGCATTGAAACATAAGTTTCAAATGCTGACTGCGTGGCACACCGAATCGTTACTTTTTCTAGAACAAATATACGAATAATAAGAATTTAGATCTAATAATATAGCTGAAGAGTTTGTTTGTTTGTATGAACGCGCTAATATCTCGGACTGCCTGTCGGATTTGAAAAATTCTTTACGATAGCCCAATTCTTGAGGAAGGCTACATCACGCTAGGTCCCTTAGGAGGCAAGCAAAAAGGAAAAAAGTCGGAAAGAACTAATAATAATAATTCATAATCGTATTTTTTTGTTATGTATTTTCTGGTGTACATTAAAGTATATATAAATAAATAAAGAACGCTATGCAAAAATGAAGTACAGTACCCGGCGATAAATATTGCACATGGACCTTTGGAAAGAGACAATCGGCTAATTTCGGCTTCGTAGAGCGTTATCTCTGTCGCACGAAATACAAACAGTCCGGTATCTATTAGGAGCTGTTAAAACAATTGTGATTTGCTTCTTTTGATGATTATTTTTATTCTTTGTATAAAATCGATAGGATCGAATAGGTCCATGTGCAATATTTATCGCCGGGTACTGTAATAGCGCGGAAAGGCGATGCGATGCGACGAGGTAGGTCGGGGGAACAAGAAATTTCACGCGGATGACGTCGCAAGCAGAAGCTTGAAGAAAATTAAAACTATTTATAGTGATGAAAAAAAAAGCCACATTACCTGCGGCTTCCAACGCCTTTTGTACTGAATCCAAGTTATTTTCTTTGAGACCTATAGTCCTGTATGCCTTCACTCTCTCTTGGACCCAGGGAAGGATCTCGACGTCTAGTAAACCCCTTGAAAAACAAACACACCAAAATATTGCAAATGGTTGGACACCTAACCACCACCGCCATGGTTTGTTGGTTGGTGGTTGGTTGATTGGTTGGTTGGTTGTGAATGATTGGATATGTTGTTACCTATCTATACAGGGTTATTGGTAAAACATTAACAACCTCTGAAGAGGTCATTGTACACATCTTAATGAACAACTTTTGCTATGGGATCAAACTTGAAATCCCGAAAATAAAATCAGCTGTTCCATACATTTTGACAAGTTATACGAACACAAATGTAGGGAACAGCAAATTTTTTTTTCGCGATTTCTGGTTTGGTCCCATAGAAAAAAGTTGTTCATAATGACAATGACCTCTTAAGAGGTTGTCAATGTTTTACCCCATAGAAAAAAGTTGTTCATAATGACAATGACCTCTTAAGAGGTTGTCAATGTTTTACCCCATAGAAAAAAGTTGTTTATAATGACAATGACCTCTTAAGAGGTTGTTAATGTTTTACCAATAACCCTGTATATATAAAATTCAAAGTCCTGACTGACTGATATATCAACGCACAGCCTAAACCGCTGGTCCTAGAGACATGAAATTTGGAGGGTGTGTTCTTTGTGAAGAGTAAGTAAGGATAAAAAGTAAGGATTTTTCGAAATACCACCCCTAAGAGGGTGAATGGGGGAGGGTAAAATTTCACGCGGACGAAGTCGCGGGCAGAAGCTAGTTCTATATACCGGCTGACTTTATTTACCGTCTGGACAAAAATAGAGTTTAAAAGGTGAACGTAGTAGAAGCCTATGGAAAACGACTTACTCTTTGTTCCGGTCGATGCATTGCAGGGCTAAAACCGGCAGCTTCTTCTCATTGGCTTGCTGGCACCACAACAGCTCATCTTTAGTGAAAGACACGCGTTCTTGACTATCTGAGTCAGATTGTTGGTGATAGTATGCTGTTCTGAAATAATAAATAATAAATCTTCTGGGAACGCTCGTTCTATCATAGACCTCATCCAGGGCCTACAAAGGCCAATTTGGCAGTATCATAAAAGGAAAACATTATAAATCATAATGGATAGTTAACTGTTAAGTCAATCGTATCAAATCCAATTGGTGAAGGATTTTCCAGTCATTTTTTTTGGCTGTGCTAAAATACCAATCTATCCACTCCAAATCTAATACCAATCTCTTTAATTACACCTATTTAGTGCAGTGAAAAAAAGAAGAACACGGACTATCTTCGCCATATTATAATTCATAATGTTATCCTCTTATGATTTTGTCAAAGTGGCTTTTTTAGGCCCCCTGCTCTGCTAGCAAAGTGCCCTGTCCGTTGCCACTAAAGTTTGGCAATTCTTCAGACTCTGTCGGTTGCCTTGGTTCTCCTGCGGATCTCTTCATTTCTGATTCGATCACGTGGGCTAATGATTATTATGTATCAAAATTGTAAATACCTTATCATTAGTCGAGCCGCCCACTCCGCGAGACAGTCCGTTGAGTTGATATTTCCAAACAGTTTTGCCTCGTTCTGATGCCATTGTATTGCTTCTATCACCTGAAATACATAACATGACATCACGCCTGCAATCTCTAAGGGCCTGTGCACAACACGTTTTTTAAACGCGCCGTTGACGCGCGGTTTAGAAACGTGTGTCGACGGCGCGCTTTTATCCAACAGAAGGTCGGAAGGCAGCGTCTGACTCGCGTGCGTATCGCGTCTGTACCGCTACAAACGCGCGTCAGCGGCGCGTTTAAAAAACGTGGTGTGCACAGGCCCTAAAGGGTTAGGCAGAGAGAGGTATACCTATAGTACCCCCATATTTCGCTCGTTATTTTTAAGTCTTATGTGATAGGGCCTATTGCCATCAAGCGACCCGGGAATCGAACTCAGGACCCAAGTCTCAGCAGTAGCGCTGTCACTAATGGGAAGCAGCAGTATTGCCGAGTGTCTAAGAATATATACGCCGAAGAAGGCGCGGACAGAACCTAGTGGATTAATTAATGAAAGAAACATCAAAATTGGTTCATTAGTTTTTGAGAAAATCGCGGGCATACAAACATACATACGAGTCGAATACAGAACCCCCTTTTTTGAAGTCGGTTAAAATATAGTTTTCAGATTTTTTTTGCGTTTATCTGTTTGTCTAGACTCTATGAGATGTGATGTCATGTTCCGGATTGGCGCAAAAACGGCTGAACGATTTGGATGTAATTTGGCAGGCACACATCGTTTATATGCCTTTGCCTATGTTTAAGAAAAAGCTGATTCAGTGGCTTAAAGAAAAATGTTTTTATACTGTTACTGAATTTATGTCACATGTCGAAAAAAAAAAAGTAATGTCAATTTTGGTTTTTAGATATTTTTATTTTTGATATGATTTGATTTATGATTGAGATACTTTTAATTTGACATTTACTTACTATTATTATTTTTATTTTGACATTATAACAATATTCTTGGACATTGACATTTCAATTAATACATAAAATCTGACATTCATATCTATCATATCAATACTGGTGACTGATGTAATGTTATGATGACTTTTTAAAGTACCTATGTAATGCATTGTTAAATTTAATATTTGCAATTAATTTATTTAATTAGACATTTTGTAACTTATAGAATAATAATGAAGGAATATTATGACATTTTTAATAATTTAATGTATTATGAAATTAAATATTTGCACACCACATGTAATGGTAGAATGTAATTGGGCCACATTTATAATTAACATCATACTATTTTGTACACCTACATTTTGGCAAATAAAGTTATTATTATTATTATTATTATTATACCCGTCAAACACCGCGCGTATTCTATGTAAAACGATAGAATAGAAAATCAATTGTGTCTCATAAGCGGAGCATGAGAGGTCACACCTTGGATTGTAGTGCGTTCCCGTGCGATATTTTCCGACAGTATATACTTACAGCGGATGTAACAAAGTCTCTTCTCGGCCACTTCTCAGTTTGCTTCAGCCAACTTATTCTGTTCTGAGTAACTTCTTCAGGATAGTATGACGCTACCATTTTGTTGAACCAAAGTCCGTAATCTGTAATGTTTAATTTAAAAGGTAGTATGGGTCCATTAAAAAAAAATAGTCAAAATCGGACTACCCTCTAAAGTAAAAGTTATTCCTTGACATACATAAAAAAAAACGAGAAACGACGTTAATTTGAGACTCTTCTCCTTTTTGCGTCGGTTAAAAAACGTAGCAAAAATGGCTTACCAAGTTTTTTATTTGCTCCATCAAAATATTCTCTCAAGGAAACGGTAAAATCTTCATTTTTGGTCCACAGAGGTGGCAGGCTCTCTTCTATTTGTCTTTTATCTTGAAACCTCAAATCGTCCCAGTTTGATAACGATCCAAATACATTGATTAATCCTAAAAATATGAGAAGTTATATTATATTACTAGCTGACCCGGCCACGCGTTGCTGTGGCTAACGATTTTGTGCAATAAAATAATATCGACGGCGAAGTGCCAATACCTCCTAACAGATTTTTTTTTTGAGAAATTTTCTTTTTTTTCGTTTTGAATTTAAAGGCGTTATTCGCATGTTTTAGTGAAATCGCCTTAGTGTATTTTTAGATGCAACAGCATTAAATTAAAATGTGGAAATATAAATCTCCCAACTAAAACAACTTGTCTATTTTTGAACGCTTTTTTCCAGTATGTGTAAATTTTTGACTTTGTCAGTTAGGAGTTACTGGCACTTCGCCGTCGATATTGCGATTATAAATGGAGATGTGAGCTATCCTATCTCTCAAGTTGGATCAAACGGCACACGGTGTACAAATTTGATTAAAATCGGTTAAGTAGTTTAGGAGTCCATCGCGGACAAACATCGTGACAAGTAATTTATATATATTAAGATTAAAATACCGTTTCCACTTTAAACTGCTACAAAGATATTTTGACAGATTTTGTATGGAAAACCTGTCAACGAATCAAATGATTTTGAATTTGTGTATTTAGGGTATGAAGGGCCCGTGGTTAAATAATAACAGCCGCACAGGTCGATCGATCAGGTTAAGGCACACTTGCCGCGGTTGGTCTGTGGATGGGTGACTCCTCCGTGCTTCGGAAAGCACGTTAATCCGTTGGTCTCGACTGTCATTTGTGGATCTTTGACAGTCGTTACGGGTAGTCAGAAGCCCGAAAGTCTGACAACCAGTTTTACTAAGTGGGGTATCGTATTACCCAGTAACTGGGTTGTGGAGGTCAGATAGGCAGTCGCTCTATGTGAAATACTGGTATTCAGCTGCATCCGGTTAGACTGGAAGCCGACCCCAACATAGTTGGGAAAGGCTGGGCAGATGCTGATGATGATGATGGCACCGTCAAACCCATTGCGGTAAACGTCCCTAATTAAATAAAGAATTAAAAAAAGAGACATATTCGCCCAAGTTAATTAACGATTAAGTACCTTGTAATGTAAATTCTTCATCTCTCATCGCGGCATCCGAATCTTCTTTAAACATACTGTAACAATATTAAGCACAGAGGGTCAAATTTAATTAGCTAGCGAAACGCCGCAAACACGTAAAAAAAAACTGATTTTTACCGATAATATAAAAAAAAAACAAATTTTTTTTCATTGTTTTCTTTTTCGTCGAAATTTGGAAATAAATTTTTACATACGTTCTTCCAAGCTTCTTGTTTGATGAATTTATTTTTATAATCTTCGTTACTAGTGTCCCAAAGAACAGGGTACTCCTCAATCAGTGATATAAAAAAAATCAACGTCGTACTCTGTCATTTTGTTTACAATAAATCATACGTCTTGCCCACACGCTGTCTCAGAGCGAACTTTTAATAGCGTCAACAAGTGTGACGTAATATCGCAGAAATGCGCGATCCAAATCAATTCGTAAGTTCTTGCGATGCGTAGTGCGAGCTCGCAGATTTTTGCGTTGCGACGTCGCACCGCAGTTTTGTGTACAGACAGCGTCAGTATGTGCTAACCCCTCAAGTTTTAAAATGTTACACATTAAATTCCTTACAAATGATCTAAAGAATACTTCAAAAAGAACCCATTGTTTCGACTCAGATTCGAACCATCGCATCACCGAACGTTGTCATACTCATACCGGCAGTTTGACGAACTAGCCAGCGAGCCCATATGAATTGCGTTGAAATTGTTATCTACTATGGTCTGAGTCATTTTATCTTTAGGTGGGATGTCTAATCGATAGATATTATAATTTGAGGGTATCCATTAATTTTACTTACTTACGTTGTCTTTATAAAATTAATCCATACCCTCAAGTTATAACTATAACGTTTGATGTATACGTTCACTTAAAACGGCGAAGAGTAAACGACTACGATTTATTCATTAATTTTTAAAATGATTTATGATTTTATGAGAACTAAAATAGTTGTTCTGTGTGAACAAAATGTGAGCATAAAAGGAATTGCGAGACAGCTTGGCATAGCAGTAAGTTCATTATAATATTAATTGTGTTCTCCGATTTTTTTCTTGTTGAGCTATTTGCGGTATCTTGTGTGTGGTGGTATTTAATAACTTATTTAAAACCATTTTTTTCTATACAGAGACAAACGGTGCGCTTATGGGTGCGCAGATTTCAAGAAACCGACGATGCTAAGACAATGACCATGGGTCGGAGAACTACTGGGATCTATACGGACCAATCTGAACATCATCCGGATATTGTTAAGGTTCACACTACACCGCCGTTTACATCCACTCGTTACAGTTCGCAACGGCATGGAATATCTCTCTGTCCACGGTTCGAAGACATTTACACGCAGCGAACATTCACAGTTATCGACCTGCAAAATATGTCTAACAGAAGAACATCGAAGAGAACGATTGCGATTTGCCCAGAAATAGCAGTTATATTAATTAAGTATGACAACAAAATAAACAACGAAGACATTTAACTCATTTGATTCCACTATTTTACTTTGTATAGCAAAATATTCTAAGTAGATATCATGAGCTAATAAGAGATGTTAATTGATTATCTATTGATAACATGTTTATTCACTTATTATGCTCATGATTGTAATCCTGCCAAACTAACTTCTAGTTCCTAGACAAGTTGCAAACGCTTCAAAACTTGTCACTTTCGATGTCACTTGTCAGACTGTCAAATGTCAAATTTGTATGCTGAGACGACATGACAGGTCACGTGACATTTCGTTAGGTTATGTCAATCTAAAATATTTCTACCGCTTACTATTTTATCGTTTACCTTAATAGGATGCCACTTGTCTAGGAACCCAATTGTGTCAGTTGGCAAAATAGTATATTATGATAACTGTAAATAAAATTATCAAATCAAAATAAATCTTTGTTGTAAAATAAGATCAGTTTTGTTAAATAATAGCAATAATAAATATTATTATATGATTATTAAGGTATTTTATTTTTCTTTATTTTTAAATTCTTTATAAATAATTACTAAAACAAAATAGAAAAATATATTAAAATAATAATTATAATGAACTAAAGCACATTTCGTGGCTATGATTTGAACTTCCACTCATAGGCACGGCAAGCGGTCTTGAAACCTCTAGTCTATTTAGACGATGAATAAAACGTTCGTAAATGTTAACCCTATTATTGCTTGTCGTTTTCGCAATAATAAAAGTATTAACGTTTTATTGAAAAAAAACAATAATAAAAACAGAATTTTAAAAAATAAATACTATCTTAAACTTATTTATTCACTAAAACAATAAATTAATTAAAATAAAATGTTTTTACAAAATACAAAAACCAACTTGGGCCTATCACGGATTTGAACGCACATATCTTTTGGAGGGGTAACCACTTAATGAAGCAGTGTGTACAAGCCCAAAAGGCAGTCACTCCATGTAAAATACTGGTATTCAGCCCGTTAAGACTGGAAGCCGACCCCTACATATTTTATTATTATAATAAGCCTGAGTCGTTCCACTGCAGGACAAAAGCCGACCTTCGCTCTTTCCACTTATTACGGTCTGCTGCGATTGTTGGCCTTTATGAAAGAATCTTGCTCATCCCGTCATCTCTTTCTGGGCCTGCCGCGCAGTTGTTTCCTGCCATTTGGGGTCCACTGAATGGTGGCTTCTGCGTATTGCTGCTCCGACATGTGACAGTTCCACTTTAGTCCAACAGCTGTGCTGCGGCCAGCGTCCGCTATTTGTGTTTTGGAACGAAGTATAGAGGTATGAGGAACAGAGTGTAAAGTTAACTCATACTCTATAGAAAAGGGAGGACCATTCGACCAGACGGGTGTTGTGTCTGGCGGGCAACTGCTTGATGATTCATGTCAGGCCGTTGTATCTATGCTAGTTGCGCGGTAAACTCTGCTTGCGCGATGCAGGATTTTGCGTGACGTCAGTGTGACGCGTTGTTTGCTTGTGGCGTTGTAGATACCGCTACAGAAGTATAGAGTTCCTAGTGCGGTCTGACCCCAACATAATTGACCAAAAAGCTGGGCAGATGATGATAAATAAGGCAGCGCAAAACCGTTGTGACGATGTTTGGAAGAGCCCTATTAAGGACAAACGATTTAGGACTTACCTAAATATAAATTGGGTCCTATCCCCGCTTCTAAGCTGCAGGTCTTCATATAATATGTTAGTATACAGGTACCCTTCACTGTTAGATAAAGCTTGTTTCAATGCCTTCACTGATTCTGTAAATCTGAAATGGAAAAGATGATATCAAAGGATCAAAGGAGAAAGAAAGGAGATAGATGACATCAAGGACTAGGATAATAATTGCCGGCCTCTACGCGGGCGATGCTTCAGGCAGGAGCTATAGGCCGACCACTTAACTGAGACGTTGCCCGAGGTAGCAGCGCGGTGCGGGAGGGGTGTGGTGACGTGATTGATGCGAGAGCTCAGTGGTTGATCAACTTGTGACTATCACCCCTCCCGCACCACGCAGCTACCTTTTTTTTTTGAGGATGGGAAATCATCAAATGACCCCTCCCGCTCTGAGTGGAGCGGAAGGGAGTGTCAGACTCTTACTGATAAAACCCACCCATGTTCCTTCCTTAGCCCTTTATGTTCCGAGCCAGTGGTAACCGTTTCGGACAATCCCGCTGACCCGGCAGGCTTCGGCCCTCACGGGCCCCTCCGAATGATGCTGACATCTCTTTGAGGCGCGCGTGGAACACGTACGCTTGTCCGGCACGGGCCTGGTCCTGATCGGACGGTGAGCTACCCATTACTCTCCGCCCGCAGGCCCGCGCCTACAGTGGCCGGGAGTCGTCGCGCGGCTCCCGACACCCGGAGCGTCTCCCGGGGCGGCTGGGACGGGAGGCTCTCTCTCCCTCAGCCGTCCCGCCGCCTCCTTCACTAGCATGACTGCTTCGCAGAAGGAGGCGACTGCCCCCCACTCCCTCTCGCCCCGGACCATGGCTTGAACCAGGCCCGGACGCGAGAGGTCGCTGCCGCTGCCGATCGCCTCAACCACGCAGCTACCTCAGGTAACGTCTCAGTTAAGCGGTCGGCCTATAGTTTGAAATACATATATGAACGTGGAATGAAACAAAAATTAATATTAACTCTAGTGAAGCATTTACTCAATTGAAGCATCTGGAGGCCAATTCCCGTAGTTGAAAACGATCACTAGTCGCAATCTCATCGAAGCAACATTCAATGTCAAAAATTTAGGGAAATTAGAGGTAATTTTTTTTATTGCTGAATATATACTCGCTCTTGACCTATTGAGAGCCAAATAAGTGTTTTTTTTTATTGCTAAAATGGTCTCTTGACCTCGATCACGCCTGACGGAAAGCGATGGATGAGGTCTATGATGGAATGAGCGTGCTCAGAAGATGCCTAAGGCACTGGAACTCCCACGCATCGACGTAACACAGCAGGCTGCTTGACGCCGGACTCTGGACTTTTGACAGATTGAGACTGAGATCTGACTGAAAGTTCTTAATATTACGAGAATTGCCCTTCTGATATCTGGGGGCCTAAAATGGCCACTGGCAGAATCATAAAAGGATAGCATTATAAATTACAATATGGCGAAGACAGTCCGTGTTTTTCTTTTTTTCGCTGCACTACGTAGGTACATGTACCCAACAACAACATTCTGCTATATGACGAGTCCATAGATGTCTTCGCGAGTGCTGAACTGAGATTCCTGGACACTGCTACTCGATACCTGGAGTTCATTGCCACTCCCAGTACAATCTCCTTGGAGTAAATAAATTAAATTAATTGTTACTTGTTATTAATAATTCTATTCCAATTTATCCTAATTATATCTAATTTTATCAAAGTTTATGTAATACTATCTAATTTTTATCTAATGTTGACCAATTTTGTTACATTTAATTTAATTTCATCTTTTGTCCAATTGTTATTATGTGGTTTAACCTAATTTTATGATTGTATGACATATGTAATTACAAATATTGACTAATAACTTGTATGTGTGGTGTAAACTGTTAGTATAAGTTGGTTATTAATAAATAAATAAATATAATCAAAGAGATTGGGATTGGATTTTAGCAGACAAAAAAAAAAATAACTGCAAAATCCTTCACCAATGGGATTTGATACGATTAACATAACAGTCAACTGTCCATTACGATTCATAATGTTATCCTTTTATGATTCTGCCCAAGTGGCCTTTTTAAGCCTCCAGGTTTGCAAACGCCACTTACCCTGCTATACTGCTTATATCCTTAATAAAGATCCTGCAAGCATCTAACACTAAGGGAGTAAGGCAGAATGGGTCCCTCTTGATGATGACAAACAGCTGTTTAGCTATGACCGAATCCAGATCGAACCGACGACCCGTGCCTTGCAAGCATTTCATCATTTGAACGCATAGCTCTTGACATACTAGAGAATTTGACTGCAAAAAAAAAAAAGTGGCACTCCGGGAGTGCCGACAGAAGTGAAAACAAAACACAAACAGAATACTTTGCCATCACTCGCTGACATATCGGATATACATTAAAACCGAGTACATCCCGAGGACAGTCGAACACATCCGAAGCGGGTATTTTTTTAATCGTCTTATAAACAAAACACGCGCGGTGTCGCTTTCAGTAACAGTGGCGCGAGTTCGATGGTTTTTTCCCATCTCAAAAAATACCCAACGCGCCTAAAGATTTCACTTTATAAAAAGCCTTAGTACACACGCCAGCACATCAAGCTACTACAATCTGTCAAATTTCTTTAATAGATTTTCAACTTTATTACTCATATATAAGGTTCAAAGTTGATTGGGAAAATTTTTTCGGGTAGCTTGATATGCTGGCCTCTGTACATTGTACAGTACGCATGCCTCGGTCATATCGTGGATGCGTGATCCATTACATATTGAGACCCAGTTAATGGTCCCAGCTGGCATGCGTACATCTTTGACAGTCGTTACAGGTAGTCAGAACTCCTACTCAGAAAACCAGTCTCGCTAAGGGGTATCGTATTAACGAGTACAGTACATACCCGGCGATAAATATTGCACATCGACCTTTGGAAAGAGACAATCGGCTAATTTCGGCTTCGTAGAGCGTTATCTCTGTCGCACGATATACAAACAGTCCGGTATCTATTAGGAGCTGTTAAAACAATTATGATTTGCTTCTTTTGATAATTATTTTTATTCTTTGTATAAAATGGTTTTGTGTAAAAAGGTCGATGTGCAATATTTATCGCCGGATACTGTAACTGGGTTGTGGAGGTCAGATAGGCAGTCGCAACAGCTCAGCTGCATTCGGTTGGATTAGAAGCTGACCCCAGCATAGTTGGACAAATGTCGTGATGGCTCAGTGGTTAAGGCCCTGACTCTCATGCACGAGGTTGTGGGCTCAATACGGGCAAGAATCAATGTAAATTTTTCAATTCATATGTACTTTTAAAGTTGATCTTGGAGATCACTGATCCGACCTTCACCCGGGCGAACCCGCGGGTATAAGCTAGTAGAATAATAATCTTACCTTAGAAAGTTGTAGAAGTACGTCTAAAATGTCAGTTATAGCCATTTGCACATTAATTTCTCGACGTGCTGGAGCTTAAAACACAAGTAAGTTTTGTTAAAATAATGGCATAAAAAAGTTAAAACCTTGAAAAAATTAAATCGTGTAATATATATTACACGATTTTTTACTATCATGCTAATTATACATTGTGAGATTTCAAAAGTGTATACAGTTTAACTAAAAAAGGTGTGCGCTTCGGTAAACTTCGTGTATCCGAATTTGCACGAACATAGCGCCATAGAGTAACGCCCCACTGAGGCAAAGCTTCTAATTTTTATACTGCTGCATCTAGTAGTGTGCTGTCGTATTATAGCGAGTTGATATGGAGTTTTCTCTCTACTCCGGTTGCAGACCGTCATCTGTCATTCAAAGTTATGAAAAGTTTTCAAGGAGTTGCATAGAGTTGTTAATCTATGATTTTGTAATCATGGTAATACAAAATAGGTAAGTATTTCCTTGGTTTCAACAGCTCTATATTAGATCTCATCATTGCACGTTCGTTATTCCGGCGACAGACGATGATTCCCGAAGCGCATACTCTTCTTGGGATATCTGTACTTACACACGATGTTATTCGTTTCTCACCTTTATTAATTCTCTGTCTGTATGTCACACCAGATCTCAAAACCGTTCTTGCCATTGTTTTAGTTCTCACAGAAATGCTTTCATAAGCTCTTAGGACGCTGCAAAATAATATCATAATAAAGTCAGAAATGAGCTGGAGTCCTTTAATAAAGATTGGTCCTTGGCAGCTCTGGACTAGGGACGGAGAGTAGGAAGGGCTTTGCCCAGTGGTGGGACATTAAGGGTAAAAAAAAAAAGTCTGTCTGTAAAGGTCAGGGCAGACCAACGGAGTGTCGGCAAAGACACAAATTTTGTAACAACTGAAAGTCGATTTTATTTATTTACTTTTATAGCATACGGCTGAAAAGGCTTTGAAGACCCGTGGCATACCTACTGTCGCGCCATTTTGTTTTTTTATTTTCAAAATGGCGGTCGCATGAAATTTATATAAATTGATAGCTGGCATCAAGGCAAACAGAAAACATAACAAGACCCCGTAGAATCACGTCTCCGAGATATTAACGTTCAAAGTTAATCACGTGACATCCTGACAATTTTATTGCAGTATCGGGTTAACCTTGACCATAGAAACCATTTACTTCTGATAAGCATGGCCCTACGACGCACTTTATCTGAGTTGGAACATTTGATTGTTTTTTTTTTATAAAAAAGCTCTATATTGTCCCAATATTTTTTTTACCAAATTTTTTTTTTAACCTTTCTTTGCTTCTCATAGTGCTCCTAAGCGAATACTCCAACTCCAACAAATCCGCCCCTAAGGGGCCGCCTCCACTGCCGGGTCAGCGGCATTGTCCGAAAGGGTTACCGCTGGCCCGGAACATAAAGGGCTAAGGAAGGAACACGGGTGTGTTTTAGTCAGTAAGACTCTCTGACACTCCCTTCCGCTCCACCCAGAGCGGGAGGGGTCAATTGATGATTTCCCATCCTGAAAAAAAGGGGCCGCCTCCACGAGCCAGAATCGCGGCGATATTATTTTCGTGCCACGTATTTCTATACACTCTCTTAGAACCTGTCTCCACACGGCGATATCAACGCCGCGAAAATTTGATCGCACGGTGAGACTATCGCCGCGATTCTTTCGCTCATGGAGGCGGCCCCTAAGACGACCCACTGACCGTAGTTACATTATAATTATAATAGAAAATCACTAACCTTTGCGGCAAACCCTCATCTCTTAACTGAATGACTTTGAACGCATCTTGACTTCTCAAATCTCGGAACAGCAGCTCCAGCAGCTTTGAACCACAGTCAGACAACTCGAAGTTATTATTTGTAGACAAACTGCATTGATAGACTATTATATAGAATAGTTCCGCGAACCTGTAACCATAAAGTCAAAGCATTTATTTCAAATAGGCACATAAAAGGCACTTTTGAACGTCAGAAATTACAACAAATAGAATGATGCGTCGTGCGAGCTCGTAGATTTTTACGATGCGACGTCGCATAGCAGTTTTGTGTACAAGCCCATATCCCTGGCAACTCTCATCCAGGTGCGACCAGCCACCCGTCAGCGAAGATCGTCGGTCCACCTAGCATGAGGGGGCATCCTTGAAGGCATTTGTAGACCTTTCAGCGGGATTGTCCGAAAGGGTTACCGCTGACCCGGAACATAAAGGGCTAAGGAAGGAACACGGGTGGGTTTTAGTCAGTAAGAGTCTGACCCTCCCTTCCACTCCACCCAGAGTGGTGAAAAAAAAAAGGCTTTTGTAGACCTGTGTTATGCTTACCTCATATTAATATCCTTGGAAAGACACTCCTCAACACCATCTGACATCATTTTGGAGACCGTTTCGTCAAGATCAAACATACCATCAAATATTTTCTTTACAACGAGCTTTTCATAAGCACTTTGTGATTCCATGTTGTCTAGGATAGGACTACTGTCTACCGCTCTTCTTTTAAAAGGATTATGGTTCTCGCGTTTGAATAGACCTGAAATTGTAAGGAGTTAATATAACACATCAAGCTTTAGAAAGAGACATTCACATACAGGTTAACCAGTAAAGGTATGGGCTTCGACAAAATTATCTTAATTTCATGATTCGGTCGCCGCGCTCAAAGCCCGCGATAAAAGCTATGCAATAGCTTAATAACAAAAGCGCCTGCCTAGGTTCGAACCCACATCTTACAATTCCTAAGTCGGGGCCGTTACCACTGGGTCACCGCTGCTCTCTATTAACTAAGATATTAGTATAAAAAACATAAAAACGTCATACATACCTTGAAAAGCTGTCAAGAACACACCAAAGGCTTCTTTTCTCACTCGCACAGACGAACTCCTACAATTTTGTTCGACACTATACAAAATATCGCTCTTCATTGCTCCATCCATCAGTTTCAGGCTATTCCGGGCTATTTTCATAGCCTCAACTCTTTGTTCGCTATCAAATAGCTCTCTTAGCGATATAATTTGGAACATGTCGGCGTAATAATCGTCGAATTCCGTCGAATTTTCCAAATATGTAGATATTATTGTCAGGCATTTTGATTTTTCTACTTTTGGTGCTAGATCTGTTATAATCCTGAAAAAAGTATGTATCGAATTAAAATAAGTAGGGTGTATAGTACACACATATTCACCCAGTTATGTTTAAAGTCCCATTTCAAGGCTCATGGCTAAGAAGGAGCTCGTGGCTAAGAAGGGGCTCGTGGCTAAGAAGGGGCTCGTGGCTAAGGAGGGGCTCGTGGCTAAGAAGGGGCTCGTGGATTAGCGTTTTCAAACAAACAAACTCTTTAGCTTTATTATATTAGTATATATTACTTACTTCAATTGATTAAAATCGCAGCACTCTTTACAACTTTTCTGAGCGTAAAACAGCATCTTCACATAACTGTTAACACTAGTACCCCTCACAGCATTTAAAATTTGCCAGAATTTCGCCAGATACCCATTTCTTGTGGCAGAATCCGCCAGAGAGAATGCTAGACCGCATACTTCTGCCAATTTCGAGTTGTTAGTCCAGAATCTGGCATCGGGGTTGGCAAATATGGCGGTCAAAAGTTCTGGCATTGCCACGCCATTTTTGAGTAAGCGCTCGAATATTGGTAGCAGAGGGAGTAGGTCTTTTGGTAGGTCTGTAATGTAAGAAATGTAGCTTTTAACACACAAAAGGCTTTATTTCCAGTAACATAATCTATATATTAAAATTGTATTGTATATAACAATAGGGTTCGGGGCGAAGATAGACGCTACATAAATCGTATAAGGCATATCGTCCAGCCCTGGTTCAAGCCATGGTACGGAGCGAGAGGGAGCGGGAGGCAGTTACCTCCTTCTGCGAAGCAGTCGTGCTAGCGAAGGAGGTGGCGGGATGGTTGAGGGAAAGAGCCTCCCGTCCCAGCCGCCGCGGGAGACGCTCCGGGCATCGGGAGCCGCGCGACGACTCCCGGCCACCGTAGGCGCGGGCCTGCGGGCGGAGAGTAATGGGTAGCTCACCGTCCGATCAGGACCAGGCCCGTGCCGGACAAGCGTACGTGTTCTACGCGCGCCTCAAACACATGTCAGCATCAAGTGAAGGGGCCCGTCAGGGCCGAAGCCTGCCGGGTCAGCGGGATTGTCCAAAAGGGTCACCGCTGGCCCGGAGCATAAAGGGCTAAGGAAGGAACACGGGTGGGTTTTAGTCAGTAAGAGTCTGACACTCCCTTCCGCTCTATTCAGAGCGGGAGGGGTCATTTGATGATTTCCCATCCTCAAAAAAAAGGGCATATCGTAATATTCGGAAACCATCCATATTGTATTAGTTAGTATTACACTTACACTTGTTTTGTCTTGCTCCCGACATCAAACAGCTGTCGGAAGAATAACGGTCGCCTATTTGATTGAAACTGACGAAATTTTCTGGTTTTGAACTTGTGAACAGTGTTTAGAGGACTTCTACGATAACATTGATTGATATTCGTTACGGTACGGAAGCGTATCGAGTGGTTGTGAATAGCTATGTACAATGCGTGCCACGAAAGATGAGACTTGACCCCGCCTCCCCCGCTCTTTCCGCCGCCCCTATGACGTCCGGTCCCGTCCCGCACTCAGACCTCATACCGCTAAAGATACCTAAAATCGTGTTCTGCGCATGTCAAACCACGAGGTGTGTCAAGTATCATATTTCGTGGCACGCATTGTAGTTGACGGACGACAAGGGCGTGCCTCGGTGCGCACGTTAAGCCGTTGGTCCTGCGCCTGATCTCTCTCCGGTCGTGTCGGATTGCCCTCCCATCAGACTATGAGAGAGAGGGAAGAGGGAGTACACCTGTGTCTGCCCACACACTTGTGCACTAGAATATCTCCCGCGCCGAAGGCTTCGTTGAGATTGGTCGCCATGATCAAAATACGGTGAGGGGCTTACACTCCAAACTAATTTTAATTCCAATGAGATGCCAATATGATTCCAATGTTAATTTTACAGTCACGTGATTCAGTACTCTTGAAAACAATATTGTCAACAATTATCCCACGCCAAGCCCGAACCCAATTAGTTCTCCAAAAAGGACACCCAATCTAAAAATCATTTGGCACTAGCATCGAACTCAAGAGTACGAAACGTCACAATTCCAATGTCGATCTATCGGAATTAAATCGAAGAGTAAGCACCCTGGAAGACTTTTTATAAGTGAATATTATAAGAAAAAAAAAAACTCACCTGTACAAAAATCTTGAAAAACGCTCCATTTAACTGTGACCATATTCCCATACAATTGTAACAAATCATTTAAAGTATTTAAGAGTCGTTTATGTATATTAATTTGATGCTTGAATACGATACAAGAATTAACTAAATATTCTATAGCGGTATTCATATTAGAATCATAAGATAATTCTGTTATATTCCATTTTGTAATTGTTGATATCTGAAAGGGACGAAATATGGGTTTGTATATTTTTTTAAATTAATCGTTTAAAGGGCGGAAACGAAAGGGTTTTGAAGGTCTGTGGCATACCTACCTGTCCGCCATTTTGTCATCATGACGGCCTCGCATGAAACCTATAGAAATCGTTGGCTGACATCAATGCAAACAGAAAACATACTAGGATCAAACCCCGTAAAGTGTCACGTTTCGGAGATATTGACGTTCAAAGTTGATCACGTGAAATCCATATTTTAATAACTTACTTACATCTTTTTGCATAGATGGAGTAATTATTTGTAATATTTCATACGATTTCGCTTTAAATGTATTAACTTAAGGGGGAAGCGCTAAGGTAGCCCGCGAAATTTCCTTACGTTTTTTGCTGGTCAGTATTAAGTTGTACGTCGATCAAAATATGATTTGGCCGTAACAAATATGTATTTTAGAATCAGTAATACAACTTGTTAGGTTAGTATAATCCCAAAATGTTAAGATTTCATGAAATAGTGATTCTGTGGGATTACTTGGTCTTAGAAAGTTGTATTGATGATTTTAATGATTATAATTTTGTAAATACATATTTGTTACGGCCGCGAATCATATATTAATCAATGTACAACTTAATACTGACCAACAAATTGTAAAAAACGCAAAAAAAATATTATTTCGCGGGCTACCCTGGCACTTTCGCCTTAAGTCATTGTAACACTATAAGCAAATAAAGATATAAAGTATACTTACAATATCAATATGTAGATTGTTCAGTACGGGTTTTCCATTGTTAGTAGTGGGTGTATCTGCTATTAGTTGTAACAGTGCGGGACAGAGGGCGCTGCTGTGCAATTTTAGTTCTTCTACCGCATTACATATAGCCTGTAATATTGAAATACCAGTTAGCCTAAGGTCTATTCAAATTCACGGTTCGTATTGATGTTAATCCCATTTAAACAAATATGAACTTTATGGCAGTGGAAATTAAGTTGATTTCAGAATGACTTGTATAATTGAAAAGTCATAGAAATGTTTGAATTTGTTGTGTAAACTGAACTTTATTGTGTGGGAATTAATGTAACAAAACCTCATTTGTTTACATGCTTGGCAATCAAATGGCGAAAGTTGATTACGTTAACACGGTGCAGTATGATATTTACACAGCTATAGTATTTTTAACTCACGAAGCGACCCGCGCTTTACTCCGACTACGCCATTGTTTCGGACGGTAGAATGCTCTTGTGCTTACACACAAACATTCACAGTGTGTTTGTACACTTGTTAACTACAAGTAAAGCGCGTGTCGCTTCGTGAGATAAAAATACTATACAAGGATTGGCGCTCGAATGAAGTTGACAGAGGGGGCGCTGTTGATAAACATTTGTGCAATTTTTTTTGTGAAACGTATTGAAAAAACAAGATGGCGGCTTTAGTTCCGATTTTAACCACGCGATAAAAGATTCTAGTACGGCTATACTGTATAATTTTAGGACCACACAGAAGTTTCATACGGCCTTTGTTTTTAACAGTATAAACAGTGGGATGTTGGTATGTGATCTCAAAATTTTGCTGTAAAATGTTCTACAGACGCCAGCACATCAAGCTACTACAATCTGTCAAATTTCTTGAATAGATTTTCAACTTTATCACTAAAGCATAAGGTTCAAAGTTGATTGGGAAAATTTTACAGTTTCGGGTAGCTTGATGTGCTGGCGTCTGTACATTACAGCGCTGTGTTTAACGGCTGTATTAGAGGGTGCATTTTGAAAGTCAGACCCAAAATAGCTGACAAATATTTCGCTTTTATAATTAACCGGTAAAGCTCCGCGCATGACCGATGGGTCAGGAAACAATAGAAAATCAATTGTGTCTCATTAGCGAAGCTTAAGGGGTTAATTAATCCATATTATTATAGAAATAATGAAACATCGCTTTCCTTCAACTAAAGCACACGTTTTATACTATTATACAGGTTGAGTTTGTTAGATTATACAGAACTAGCGACCCGCCCCGGCTTCGCACGGCTGCAATGCTGATACTAAATACACTACAGAAAAACTGTGAACGTTGTATATAAAAACATAGCGGCCCGCTCCGGCTTCGCACCGCCGCAAACGCTACGTCCCGCAATTTTTAAATCTGTAATATCTTCGAAAATATTCACTTAAATCATACGGTGTAAAGGGCCATATAGATCTATATTAAATGAACAATGTATTCAAGGTATTTAATTGGTTAAGGATTAATGCTGTATTGGTTAAAATCGCTTCGAAAATTAGCCATTATTTGTCGTAAAAAGTAAATGACAAAAAAAAGTTATTGTGGGTTATCCATAAGAGATAGACATATACCATCACGGACTTTTCTGTAGACCTTTTCAATGTGTACAATACTTAGTACATTATTTTGATAAAACTCGTAGGGTTCAGCCTGCGTTTGCAATGTAAGCGGAAAAAATGTAATTATTTACGACATCACATTAGAAACCTCAAAAATAACAGTACTTCTCCACTATTTAATGGATGTTATTATACATATAAACCTTCCTCTTGAATCACTCTATCTATTAAAAAAAACCGCATCAAAATCCGTTGCGTAGTTTCAAAGATTTAAGCATACAAAGGGACATAGGGACATAGGGACAGAGAAAGCGACTTTGTTTTATACTATGTAGTGATGAGTTTTTTTTAATGATATAGGGTGAGTCGATAACATTGTTCAGTTTACCTGTGCCAACAGCCATTTAGCATTAATAGTCATATCCGAAGTTAAAGCGGCTACTACAGTGGTCCTCCACTCGGTATGCTCGAGCGTACTCGCGTGCTCGAGCAGAGACGTGAGCGTAGACAAGCAGCCGTGAGCATTGAGCACGCTGTCTTCAAATTCTAGGGAAGCATCGTCTTCTTCTTCCTGTAATTATGTTCTTTTTTTGTATAACGTAGAATCATAGCGAAATAAATATTTTTACTTACGGGCTGTCCATTAATCACATTTATATAGTGTCTCAGAGAGTTCTAGAACCTTCTACTGTAGAAACGTCTAGAATGTTCGAGTACATACCGGTTCCGACTGACTAGATGTCGATAGTTCTCGATAGTTCTAGCGTCGAACTTTCTACAAGGACCTTGACTCTACTAGTTCTGCTACCCGATACTAGATGGCGCTAGTGGTAACTAATGTCTCCATGTACCAGGCATTAATTGTGGCGCGCAACAATACTAATACATACCAATTTCAGTCATATTCTCAAGTTATAGAGTTTATTTTTCATTTTACTTGGCAGGCAGGCAGATGGTTATTATGGTACTTACGTCATCATCTTCGTCTTCAGGTATCATGTCATACTGCAGTGGGTTTTCTGAGAGCGTTGTTAAGAACAGTCTACTTCGAACTGTGCCGGTGAAGGACGATGATGTGGCTATAGCGTCCACTGACCGCTTGGCTGGTTTACTGCCCTATAAAACAAGAGAAAAGTAATACAGCATCAAATTAAATTAGCTAGTGAAACTCCGCAAACGTGATAGGTAGCGACATCTGAACAAAAAAAAACTGACTTCGTTGTTAGTCTAGTGGTTGCAAAAGCTAGTGCTGAGCATGAGGAGGACCTAGAAAGAAAGAAAGAAAATACGTTTATTTGCGGCAAACATGACGCATAAAAATAAAAAAACACAAACAACAGAAAAACAAAGTAACAATTTGGGAGAGAGTATGCGTCACATCTACGCAAAACGGCCAACGCTCAGCATAATGCTAAGACCCTATACGAGACAGAGCCCCAGCGCTGGTTTTCAGCGACAGCCCCACCTCATGCTTTTGTTCGAATTTATTTAAAAGATTTCTAATTGTAATGGAACCTTAACTACTTATTTTTTTTCAAATTTCACGCTGAATGGCTATTTGTTAGAATAAAAAATAATTATAATTAATCTGAATTATAGTTTAGTGAAGAACACTAATTGTATTAAGTTACACAAAATTAAAGAGTAGTTTTTTTTTTCATTTAACCTGCTCACTGTCGTTTATAAACCCATGTGCCGTTTTGAGTTAAAAAATATATGGTCAGTTTATACATACCCGATACCTAGCATGCGCTTGCAACTCGAACGGATACACGGCATCTTTGTCCACTATTGCAGTCCACGCCTGAACATTGAATACTCGAGCAGACAGGTTCTTGTTCAGTTTGCGACGACAGATGGCGCTAGTGAGGCAGTTGTATGACGAGCACTGCAACCAACTGTTTCACGAGTAAATATTTTGTGTAATTTTTTTTTTGTGCCTTACATTAGTACATTATTTCATTACCATTGCTGTCAAAACTGTCAAGGGAAACGGCATATTTTCTAGCTAGCGAAACTGCGCAGACGGGATGGTTATCTTTTCCTTTTTATTTTTAGTTAGCCTGGGCTATCCCACTTCTGAGCAAAGGCCTGCCCCAAATTCTTCCAGGCATCCTTGTCTAGAGCCACGTCGGTCCAACCCCGGCGGTACGCGTCTAATCTGCGTTCGCGATTTATTTGCCAAAAATGTAAACAAATATGAATTAATGGAAAAATTACTTTAATTCCTACACAATAAAGTTCAATTTACGTTACAACTTCAAACAATTTTATAACTTTTTCAATAGCGCTAGTCACTCTGAAATCAACTTAATTGTCACTGACATAAAGTTAATATTTGTTTAACTTGAAATAGGGTGGGGGTCAGGGGGTGCAGCACTGAGCACTGTTACTATAGGTCGTCTCGCCACCTCCCTGGGCCGGCCTCGGCAGTGCCGTCCATCCTCCGGCACCACGATGTGGAAACTGTCTCTCAGAGGTCACTGTGCACGCAGCTAACGTGACCTGCCCAATCCCATTTCAGCTTGGCAGCATTTTCGCCTACATCTGGGATCCTCATTTGTTTGATTACCTATGCCTTCTCTTACAGATTAAAAAAACAGGCCAAGTGCGAGTCGGATTCGTACACGAAGGGTTCCGTATCACAAGGCATAAAACGCCGAAAAAAAAACGACTTCAACTTTATTTTATTTTTATTGTTTGTTGTTATAGCGGCGAAATACGTCATCTGTGAAAATCTGTGAAAATTTCAACTGTCTAGCTATCACGGTTCATGAGATACAGCCTGGTGACAGACAAACAGACAGACACACGGACAGTCGAGTCTAAGAAATAGGGTCCCGTTTTTACCCTTTGGGTACGGAACCCTAAAAACGTACCCTAGCACGTTCTAACTTCCTTTAGGCTTCGTACGCACTGACAGGTGGCTTGCTTCGCGCCTAGAGCCTTGCGCGTCACCTTGCGAGAAGCGAAGTGAAACGAACGTTTTAGAATTTTCGCAACTGGCCGCACTGCGCGCTTGATGCCTTCGCTCAAACGCAAACCATTTATTTCAATTAAACCATTTACAGGCACTTTTGAATTGTCAAAAAGTCGGTCAGTCAGAAAATATGAAGCTAGTTGCCCATTCCAAAGCGTTGGTACCTATGGAGAAGAACGGGCAAGAAACTCCATGGACACTCTTTTAAATTTTATTTTTACAAAAATATATCTAGTCGCCTAGCGTGTATAACGGATGTTAAGTCAGTCAGCTCTAGGCGCTAAGCAAGCCACCAGTCAGTGCGTTCGTAGCCTTACAGATACTTACAGGCAAGTATCCTTCAACTCGTCGCTAGCTCCGCTCGGACACTTGACATTGGCACTTATAGTGACACAGTACTTGCACGTCTGCTCTAGAAAGTACCACGGTTTCTGAGAGCCCGCACTCTCGTTTATAACGCCGTTTTCCAAACTTTCTGTTGTTATCTGCAAAATAATACACACAAATTTAAACCTTAAAACCATGAATTAACAGCGGTTTTTTAGAACAAAGTTCCTTAACGCGGATTGCTGTAGGAGTGGATTGGTAGAAATCGTTTCACTGAAAAAGCGTTATGCCTCCTCCTTGCGACTTTCTCTCTCTCTTTCTATTATATAAGAGTGTGTGTGTGCGAGTTTCGTGTAAGGAATTATGTTCCTGACGGGGGTCCCGAGTCCGAGACGAGTACCGTCAGCGCATAACACACACACGCACGCACCCTCACACGCAGACAGACACACACACACGCACGCACCCCCATACACAGAGACACACACACACACACACTTCCGACTCCACCATTGTCTCGGACGGTACCGAGCGCTCCTGCGCTTACACACACATTCACAGCATGTTTGTACACTTAATAACCACAAGTTTGTTTTTATTTATTTTTTTAACCACAAGTAAGGCGCACGTCGCTTCGTCAGATAAAAATACTATACAGTATAATGTGACTGGTTGTCAGATTTTCTGCTTTTCTGACAGACTGTAACGACCGTCGAAATGTCAAAGATGACAGCCAGGATCGGCGGCTTACGTGCTTCGGACGTACAAACATGTGCCATAAAAAGTACAGAGAGTATAATAAAATTGTATTGTAATTATTAAAAAAAAAAAACATTAAATCTGAAAAAAAAAATTCTTTTCGCCAAGTTTGTGCGCTATATGGATGGAGTAATAAAACTATGGAGTTGACGCCCGCTGGGAGTAATAGTGTTCTGTGGTTGACGCTATTTTTTTTTCAGGATGGGAAAACATCATATGACCCCTCCTGCTCTGGGTTGAGCGGAAGGGAGTGTCAGACTCTTACTGACTAAAACCCACCCGTGTTCGTTCCTTCGCCCTTTATGTTCCGGGCCTGCGGTAACCCTTTCGGACAATCCCGCTGATTTCGGAGAATCCCGCTGAAGTGGTTGACGCTGTGTGAGCGTGCTTGTTCCATTGCCGCCGGTTCGATGTCCACCGCACACAAGATGGTTGGAAAGCGGCACATGACGTTTTTTTTGCTCTGTTAGAGTAATTGCTGTATGGCGTAAATAAATAAATAAAATACTTACTTTATCAAAAGCAACCTTCAGTATATTAAAAGAGATGGCATATGAAACGACACGTTTTCTGTACGTGTCGTTATTAGTCGCCTCTTTGAAACCCACGCGGAGAATGTTCAACAAATCCGTCACTATCGTGGATATGTATCTCTCACAGAATTTGCGAGATGAATGTCTGAAACAGAAAATAAATAAACACAAGTCTATTTTGGGTGAAATAAGGATTTACCCCTGACTCCCTCGAAAAAAAAACAACTTAAACCAAATGAAACGCTTAAATTACTAATCAATTATACTCTTTTCTATATGTGAGAGGTATTCGGGTAGCAAAAATAATTAGGAACGCTCTTCTTTTTGGCATCAATAAAATTAAAAAAAGAATGTAAATCAAAAGCAAATTATGAATGTCACGAGCGCACGATATTTTCCGCGCGGCGAATTTTTAACTATAATTTATGCTTTAATTTAATGCAATTCATTCAAATTCGGATTTGCCTTAACACAGAAAGTGTTCGGGTTTTACCCGGACAATATTTTTAAAAACCCCGCCCGGACGCTCCCCGGACGCCCTTCAAACTAAGACCAAATCCGGGAAAACCCGGATGGATGGCAGCCCTAGCCACCACCAACGAGACAGTCCTCGCTCTCAGTCTAGTCAGATAAGTTAATCAGAACAAAAATCTGTCAGATCAGTCAGATCAAAAATCTGCCACTTTGGCAGAATCATAAGAGGATAACATTATGAATCATAATATGGCGAAGACAGTCCGTGTTTTTCTTTTTTTCGCTGCACTACGTAGGTATAATCAGAGATTGGGATTGGATTTGGATTGGATTGATTGGTAATTTAAGCACAGACAAAAAAAAAAATAACTGAAAAATCCTTCACCAATGGGATTTTGTTGCGGCGCAGCGCCTGACAGTTTCTAAATACTAAATTCACGTTTATATGTTTACGCACAATTATTGTTTTGGTAGTTAATTATTCGTTTAATGATTTGATGTGTCATACAGTTAGTCTACCGACCACCTTCATATTGTACGCACGATATTTTTTATTAAACCTTTTTTAATTGTAATTGCACTTTAACTAGCCCCAGTGTATACTCAAAATATACAGATTTGATACGATTAACTTAACAGTTAACTGTCCATTATGATTCATAATGTTATCCTTTTATGATTCTGCCAAAGTGACATTTTTAGGCCCCCTTATCTTGACATGGTACAGATATTAAAAAGAAAGATTTACCAACCTAAGTAAAGGCAGAAAGATGCGATTGCAAACGCCCAAGTTGACGCCAGTCTTAGCTCTTCTATACGCTTTGTCAAAGACACTGATATCTTCCTTAGCTGCTAGAGCCGTCATGCAAGCGTCAATCGCATGATCCCACCAGCCTTTTGTGTCATCCCCTGAGAAGGTATAATAAAATCAAAACATTAACATAACTATGTGGGTTGTTGCTTTTTTTTTGTGTTCTTTTAAAAGAAAACAGAAATTCTTCAACGCAAATTGCTTTTAGCGATAAGACCCGGGACTGCGGGGCTCACGGGTGCGTCAGTCAGTATAAATATAATGATGATGTTTAAGGAGAGAGGAAGTGCTTTTTTACCATAATTTTAAACGTGGACAAAGATTGAGCACGCTTTACCGACACAGGCAAGTCATTCCATAACCGTACTGCTTGAACAGTAAAAGATTTACTACGACTGGTAGTTCTAGAGATTGGCGCGTTCAAACAAAAAAACACTTCAGCCTTATTATTAGTTTAGATTTCGAATATTATTTGTGAGTTTCATCTAATGGGGGGCAAAAAACTGGTATTCAGCTTCGTCCGGTTAGATTAGAAGCCAACCCCAATGACCCCTCCCGCTCTGGGTGGAGCGCACCCAGAGCGGGAGGGGTCATTTGATGATTTCCCATCCTGAAAAAAAAAAAACCCAACATAGTTCGGAAAAGGCTAGACAGATGATGACAGCACTCACCGGCAGCTAGAGTGATGACTATATCAAGTAGAGTCATGTCCCCGTTAGCCGCTAGGGTGTCGAGCAGAGCTCTGAATGGCGGTATGTATCGCCCCTGCATCTCTGAGAGGCGAACCGGTAGGCAGGAGGCGAAGGTCCGGTAGTAGACGCTGGGAACAACAAAGATAATAGATTAAGGGGGAAGCGCTAAGGTAGCCCGCGAAACTCAAATTTTCTTACGTTTTTTGCAATTTGCTGGTCAGTATTAAGTTGTACGTCGATCAAAATATGATTCGCGGCCGTAACTAATATGTATTTACAGAATTATAATCATTAAATTCAATAATACAACTTGTTAGTTTAGTATAATCCCAAAATGTCAAGATTTGATGTAATAGTCATTCTGTGGGATTACTTGGACTTGGTCTTGTGTTGAGCTGGATGGTGCTGATCCACGCGTCATGTTCGTGGACGGGCGCCGTCGGTTAAGACTGGTCATCTCTTCAATGCCAAGGCTTATTTTTAATCTTATATTTTGAATTGTTTCTGCATATCTCTTTTTTTACATTGTTCTCACATATTTATTTACTTATTTATTTTATTTTACTATTTATGTACACACATATATAAACAGATACGAAATAATCAGAACAGAAAAATAGGTACAAAGGTGATGCTTATTTCATAAGAAATCTCTTCCAGCATACCTGCGATAGGACAATAAATAGAGAGATGTAGACAGCGTGTGAAAGAGTAAAGGAGAAACATATAGAAACAACAAGAATAATGTACCCAGGATTTTGTAGTATCTTGATTTAAAAGAGTGTCCATGGAGTTTCTTGCCCGTTCTTCTCCATAGAGATCTACGTTTTGGAATGGGCAACTAGCTTCAACTTTCTGACTAACTGACAGACTATATAATTTTGACAATTCAAAAGTGCCTGTAGGTAGTTTAATTTAACTCGTCGCGCGTCTAATTAGCAAGCACAATAGAAATTTTATTGTTATCGGTACACATGGTGTACACTCGACGTGCGAAGAGTTAAATAAATGCTTTGAGTTTCTCCGTTGAGATTGGCCACCGAGGCCGAAATCGGCCGGGAGGATTATTTTTTATAGCACAGATTTCTACAGTACCCGGCGATAAATATTGCACATCGACCTTTGGAAAGAGACAATCGGCTAATTTCGGCTTCGTAGAGCGTTATCTCTGTCGCACGAAATACTAACAGTCCGGTATCTATTAGGAGCTGTTAAAACAATTATGATTTGCTTCTTTTGATAATTATTTTTATTCTTTGTATAAAATACAAAAAACGGTAAAGGTCGATCTGCAATATTTATCGCCGTGTGCTGTACATAAGTTTAAGATTTTTCCTCTTACCCATATTCGTCCCCAGCTGGTAAGGCACCAATTAATTTGATCCTATCCTCTACACACGTTCCCTCTGACGTCAGCATAGTGGTTGCCCAGTTCACTGCTGGACAATCCAAGCCCACACTCTTAGGTAACCGTAGAAGATTTAGAAGAACGGACAACTTGCCATCAAATGTACTGAGGTCGACAAACGAGGGCCATAACTGCAAAAAAAGCATGGATTTTTTACAAGATAATAAGGTCGAGATTTATTCAGCAAATTTACGACTTTACTCAAGATATGCAGGGTGGTGTGATCCAATCAGAAATGAAGAGATCCGCAAGAGAACCAAGTTAACCGACATAGTCCGAAGAATTGCCAAACTTAAGTGGCAGTGGGCAGGGCACATTGCTCGCAGAACAGATGGCCGATGGAGCCGAAAGGATCTGGAGTGGCGACCGCGTACCGGAAGACGTAGCGTTGGAAGGCCTCCCACAAGGTGGACTGATGACCTTGTGAAGGCCGAAGGAATCTTTTCGGCTATATGAATGAATGATGGAAGTCAGCGTATACGTCCGTTCAGATGTACAGCGGGCTATCTATAATTGGTCGAGAATTGAGAGTGAAATTTCATAGACACGTCACGTTTAGACACATGGCCATCTGTTCTGCGAGCAATGTGCCCTTGCTAGCAGAACAGATGGCCGATGGGGCCGAAAGGTTCTGGAGTGGCGACGGCGTACCGGAAGACGTAGCGTTGGAAGGCCTCCCACAAGGTGGACCGACGACCTTGTGAAGGCCGCAGGAACTCATTGGATGCGAGAAGCACAAAACCGGTCCAAGTGGAGGTGCTTGGGGGAGGCCTATGTCCGGCAGTGGACGTCTTTCGGCTGAAATTATGATGATGATCCCTAATAAAACACGTTTTTAGTTTTATTGCAGACTGACACTTTATTCCTAGTTTTACAATGGCGACCAGTAACAGTGTTGCTATCTTAATATAGATTAATGTTGTGGTATATTTTGTTACTACAACACCCTCTCTTAACAAAATATCCCACCAATAATTTATAAACTAAATTATTAACAAAATAATAAACAACATACTTTAACTTAAATTTTGTTTACTTCCCCTATTCCCATCAGGTCCATAAACTTATAATGTTTGGCAGCACAAAGTGCTTTAGTAAATATATCTGCGGGCATAGAAGAAGTTTCTAGATAGTTAATTTTAATTTGGCCCTTAGCAACACATTCTCTACTGAAGTGATGTCGCACATCAATATGCTTAGTTCGTTTGTGAAATAATGGATTAGAAGCCAATTTTAATGAACTTTGACTGTCACTGTACAAGTTTAATGCTTTATTCTTATCAAACATACCAAGTTCAGACATTAAAAATTTTAAATGTATTGCCTCTTTACAAGCCTCTGAAAGAGCCATGTATTCTGCCTCTGTGCTCGACAGAGCCACTGTCCTTTGCTTTCGAGACTCATAGCTAACTACACAGCCTGACAAAACAAAACAATATCCTGTGTAAGACCGTCTGTCAATATTACAAGACGCCCAGTCTGCGTCTACAAATCCATGTAAATCAGAACAATTTTTCTTAAAAATTAAACCAAAATGTTTAGTCTTTTGCAAGTATCTTAACAATCTCTTCAATTGCTTCCAATGTGTTTCATTGTAACATGTATTAAACTGGCTTAAAAAACTGACACTATATGAGATATCTGGTCTAGTAAGTACTGAAAGATACATCAGAGATCCAACTAACTGCTGATAAGGGTAAGTTTCACTACAATTATCATTTTCAGCTTTTTCTAATTTTAAATTAACTTCCATTGGAGTATCAGAGGGTTTGCAATCTATCATATTAAATCTTTGCAAAATACTGTCAATAAATCTTTCTTGATCCAAAGTAACACAATCCTTCTTAACATTAACATTCATGCCAAGACAATTTTTTATCTCTCCTAGATCTTTAATTTTGAAATCTGACTCTAAGACACTTCTCATAATTTTGTAAGCATTTTCACAATTATAAAAAACAAAAAAATCATCCACAAATAATGCCACATACACTTTGACATTATCATGACATTTCATAAATAGACAAGGTTCATATTTAGACTTAATAAAACCTAAGTTTAACAAACAGGACTCCACTTTCATGTACCAGGCTCTAGCTGACTGTTTTAAGCCATAGATGGCCTTTTTTAATTTCAAAACTTTATTATTACAATTCTCAAAATTAGAACTTTCTGGTATTTCCATGTATACACATTCTTTAATATCACCATTGAGAAAAGCTGTTGGTACATCTAAGTGGTTCATTTTTAAACTAAGTTGAACACTCAAGGCAAAAAGTAATCTCAAAGTTGAGTATCGTAAAACAGGTGAAAAAGTTTCATTATAGTCCATACCTTTGATCTGGGTGAAGCCCTTAGCGACAAGCCGGGCTCTGTAGCGTACATTACCATTACTGTCACTCTTTTTCTTGAACACCCACTTGTTTTTCACCACTGTGCCTTTATTTGGTCTATCCACTACCTCCCAAGTGTCATTGTCACTAAAGGATTTGAGCTCTTGTTGCATAGCACTACACCACTGCTCTTTTTCCGATCCCTTGAGAGCGTCCTGTAGGGATATTTGTTCACTGGTAAAGTCCACAACACACATATTCGAAAAACCAAACCTATCTGGTGCACGACGCACACGTTTTTTCTGTTGAATGACAACATCGCTCTGAGAAGCGACCATCATATCATCTGTTGTCAGACACTCCCTGTAGTCTTCATCCTGCTCACTTGAAGAGTCACTTACAACATATGTTGGATCATCTCTGCTTGTTTTTTCATTTTCTTCGATGCTTGTCAAACTTTCCTCATCCAGGCTTGTATTCTTTTCTTTATCTTTTTCTGGCTCCCTCTCTTTAACCATCACCTCTGTTGTGTCATTTTTGACTGTCTCCATGACAACAACATCTCGCGCCACAGTTATTTTATGTGTTTTCTGGTCATATAATCTATATCCTTTAACGGTTTCTGAATACCCAACAAGTCTCAACATTTCTGATTTCTTGTCTAACTTGTTACGTTTTACTTTAGGAATGTGGACCATCACTGGACTTCCAAATACTCTGATGTGGCTAAGATTAGGTTTCTTGCCCGTCCACATTTCATATGGAGTGGTATTCTTGTCCAAAACTGCAGCTGGTGATCTGTTTTTGAGGTACACTGCCGTATTCACAGCCTCTGCCCATAGACGTTTGTCAAATGATGCTTCATACAGAAGACAGCGTGCTTTTTCTACAATTGACCTATTGTAACGCTCACTCAAGCCGTTCTGTTCTGGTGTATATGCTACTGTTTTTTGATGTATAATACCGTGTTTTTTCAAGTAATTTTCCATTTCCACTGAGCAGAATTCTCCACCATTGTCAGACCGTAGTGTCTTTATTTTCTGTGACTGTTGATTCTCAACCTGCTCCTTGAACTCTCTAAAATACTTAAAGGCTTCATTTTTTTCTTTTAGGAAATATACAAAACACATTCGGGTATAATCGTCAACAAACAACAGGTAGTATCTAGCTAAACCAAGTGATTTCTTCTCCATGGGGCCACATAAGTCTGTGTGAACCACTTCTAGGGCTCTACTGCTGCTACTTGTGCTGGCTGAGAAAGGCAACCTCGTTTGTTTGCCTTCGCAGCAAACAACACAACTTGATTTGCTAATATCACTTCTATCTTGATAAGATACACCATCAACTGCACCTTTCTTCATTTTCTCAAGGTCGTTCATGTTGATATGACCTAATCGCCTGTGCCAAGTATTGCACGAAGTCTGTACTGCAGCCGCCAAAAGCTGCTTTGACTGTTCAATGTTTAATCTGTACACATCATTTATCAGGCTTGCTTCTCCAATGCAAACATTCTGAGCATTGTAAATGTAACATCCGTTTTTATTGAAGGATACTCTGTTACCATTTGCAATCATTCTGCTCACTGAAAGCAAGTTCGTCGTAAGTGTAGGTATGCACAAAACATTGCTTATTCCTACCTCGTGTGTGGTAGTTTTAACACGCGTTGTCAGTCGAAGATCTCCACAACATATCACTGGTACTTTTGTTCGATCAGCGACTATGATCTCTTTGACTTTCGGTTCGTAAGATATATTTGTCAACATGTTTTTGTTCGACACCATGTGAGCACTAGCACCAGAGTCGATGTACCAGTCATTTTGATCAAACTCTCGCGTAAGAAACACTGCACTCAACACATTTGAAGTTGATTTCGGTTTGTCTTTATTTAATAGGCGGCATTGGCTTTTAAAATGGCCAGCCTTTTTGCAATGATAACAGCGGATTTGCTTTTTGGTAGTTGTGTTGACATTGACATTTCCGTTGACAGATGACGGGCGCGTTCCATTACTGCTATTTCCGCTAGTTTGACCTTGCGTCGGTAGGGTGCGTTTCTGCCCATGTGCAATGAGCGCGCCTTCCGACTTAACCTCGAAATCAGAACTCATATCTAACAACTTTGTTTTTATATTATCAGCACTGATCTTCAGCCCCGAATGTTCTATTGCCATTATCATGGGACTAAATCTTTCAGGAAGTCCTGCCAGGAGCAGCGAACCGATCCACTCGTCGTTAATTTCGAAGCCGGTTCCCTTTAACCTTTGAGCCGTTTCCACGAGCTGGTTAACGTAGCTGGTCATACTATCACAACTCTCCATACGTATTGAAATTAGGTTTCTCAGAAGAGTAATCTTGCGTGTATAACCGTTATCGTCGAACAATGATTTCAGTTTGTTCCACAAAGCTTGTACTGTGGTTTCGGTCTTGATATGGATGAATAGCGATGGATCAATAGTCATGACCATTTTTGCCTTCGCCTTCTTATTTTCAGCATCCGTTAGCTCCATTTTGCCGGTCACATCCACTCCCTCCAAAATCATGAAGTTTTCGACGGCAAACGCCCAATCGTCATAATTTTCTCTTCCTTTTAACTTTGGGACGTTAACTGCATAGCTTCCCGACATTTTAGCACTACTGATAGTCTATAAAACACACCGAAAGTCACGATTTACGGGTCTGGGCCCATAACCTAATAAAACACGTTTTTAGTTTTATTGCAGACTGACACTTTATTCCTAGTTTTACAATGGCGACCAGTAACAGTGTTGCTATCTTAATATAGATTAATGTTGTGGTATATTTTGTTACTACAACAATCCCTGCATCATCATCATCATGGTAGGGACATCAAAGCACAACCTGTTATCATGGATTCAGGTACATGATTCTGAACCCCCCATGCGTGTCTCATGCATTGATATTTTCTTCTATGAAATAGCAGATTTTTTTTTTATAGCTGACTGGTAAGGAATCTGAATAGGGAATATGCATGTTTTTTTTTTATTTAAAAAATTAATCCTCATTCATGTAATAAACAGTTTAGTAAAACTGTTTTTCGGATAACTATGAAATTAAAAAAGATATGAGCCATCGAAGATTTGTTTCTATCTCTTTCTCGCAAAACGAAATTTAACACGGAGTTTATATGGCCGTAGTGACATGTGACGTCACAGTCTATGTCGGATCTCTCTGTCTAATTGGTGTGTAATCAATAGTTTTAAATGCTCATATCGGCCGTGTTTCTTGGCCGATTTTAATTTTAATTTCACTTTTTGTCATCTCTACTACGGTATTTTCATATTTTGTTAATAAATGCCATGAAAAAAATTCATGCATATTCCCTATTAATGATAACAGTTTGTCGATGTGCCACCCTGTATGTACTTACATGTTCAACTAAATCCAAAACATTTTGAAACATATCCTCCTTATAAGTTTTTGCGAAACATTCAACAATATCAACAAGCAAACTAGACTTTTCAGCTTTCAATACAAAAGGCTTACAGATTAACCTTTTAAAGTAAACGTTGATATAACTCTTCACAAACTCCAAATTGATTTCTAAAATTTCGTCAAATTCATAATCTGTTAAAACTTTTTCGGACACCGAAAGCAAGTCTGACAGAAAAATTCGACCCCATTTCAATTCAATTTCCGTCTCATTTTCAAGTAACAATCTCGTCCAACCCCTTGCCAAAATAGTCGGAATTTCGACTATTTCCGACATTACTTTCAAAGCGTGTATTGTATCGGAAATATTGTCGGAAAACTCGGAAAATAATATCTTTTCTTCTATGCATTCTGTTATATTCTGCAGGTCTAATTTCTTGTACCATTTCTTGTAGTTAGTTTGAATGATAAGTAAATAAATTTTGTCTCTTTTGTAGATGGACAGACAATCTGTTAAATTCTTTTTTAGTTGCAATACTGTGTTTGGTGGAATGTTTTCAATTATATTTCCAAGGCATTGAAGAGTTGTCTGAAATAAAAATAGCGATTAATTATATTACCTGTGTCATTGCTCCAGAGGTGCCTAGGAAAGCACGCTAAGCCGTTAGTCCCGGCTGACATTTGTAGATCTTTGACAGTCTTTACGGGTAGCCAGAAGGCCGAAAGTCTGACAACCAGTCTTAGGCTGTATACAGAAAGAAAGCTGGAAACTTATAAGCGCTTACCGCCGCTTGACAGCGCTGGTAACCCGCGCAGGAAAATATATGAACGCGCGCCGATAAGCACTGAACGGTGCCGACAAGTTCCGACAAGCTTCAACACGCGCTGGTCAGCGCTGGGCGCTGCCATTTAAAATTGCCATTTAAACCTGCTTTCTTTGTGTAGAACGGACCAGCGCTGTCAAGCGCCGGTAAGCGCTTATAAGTTTCCAGCTTTCTTTCTGTATACAGCCTTACCGATGGGTATCGTGTTACCCAGTAACTGGGTTGTAGAAATTAGAAGGCCGATTCTAGTAAATTAAAACGTTCAAAATGTAGTCGCAGTCTCATCTAGGCGACAAAAAAATGTTAAAAACTTATCAAGGAAATTAGAGGTATTTTTGACGGATTCAGACTGAACGTACTTAAAATTACGAGCAGTCGCTCCATGTCACATTGGTACTTGCCTGGATTTGAACCGACAATCTCGTATGAGAGGCGAAAGGCCATCACGACACTATAAAGATAGTTTTAAAGAAATCATTAAAATAGTTTTCTTACCTCGGGGTCCATTTCAATCAATTCTGTAGCATATTCCTTCAGAAACACTATCGCAGCATTAATTTTCACATGTCCCTCGTCAAATTGTATCTCTAACAATTGTTCTAGCACCAAGCCATTCCAAAACACCACAACTTTTCTACGTATTTCATTATCCAAATCGAAAGTAGCATTTAAATACGCTAAAAGTGTTACCAGATTCAAAAACTGTGGGGACAATACTGTCAATTTTTGACACATGTCAAGTGTAATATCTACCAAAATGATTGCGTCGTATTTTTTTGTTGCCATGATTCTTTTTATGAAACCCAGTATTTTATTCGAATTCGATTCAGTGTTTACAATATTTGTTGCGTACTTTTCTATAATTTTTCGAATAGTGTCTTTTAATTGTGAATCGGTAAATAGGTCGATTTTTTCTATGAATAAATTGGATGATGTCTCGAATATATTTAATGTTTCATCTTGGATGTTGGATGTGTATGTCAGGATGTCTGGTAGATGGTCGATGATACGGGAATTGTTGTCTGTTATTGCTGATAAGAATGCTCTTATTATGTGCAAGCCTGGAAGGACTGAGGCAGCTGAAAAAAAAATGATTTTATAAAAGTAGTTTCCCAGAAATTATTTTTATGCAATGTGACTTAGTTTGATGTTCAGAATGCGCTGTTGTCGGTTTGTGATGGGTCTTTTAAACCGTGTGATTACAACTCACCTTCATCTCTGCTTATAATAAACGCAGTCTGTTCCGCCACGGTCTTCAGTAGTTCTCCGGTGGCCTCTGAGCCCGGGTCATGTGTCAATAATACTTGAAGACTCTCTGATAGTTTCCTTCTGACGGTAGGATTCAACTCTTCTGTTATACCCTGGGAACATTACACAATATAAACATAATATCACGCTTATAATCTTGGAAGAGTATAGTTGTCCGAATTGTCCTGGGGATGAATTGTAACGGGGTAGACTTGGCCAAAGGTTGAATTGTGATGGGGTCGAGTTGTCGTGAGGTTGAATTGTAAAGGGTTGAGAGTTGTCCGGGGTTGAATTGGTACGGGGTGAAGATGACGGGGTAGTTATCCGGGTCGAGTTGTCCGGGTCGACTGTTGTCCTGGGGTTAAATTGTAACGGGTCGAGTTGTCTTTGAGTTGAATTGTAACAGGGTCGAGTTGTCCTGGGATTGAATTGTCACAAGGTCGAGTTGTCCGGGTCGATTTGTTCTGGGGTTGAATCGGCACGGGGTAGAGTTGTCCTGGGGTTGAACTGTAACGGGTTGAGTTGCCTTTGAGTTGAATTGTAACAGGGTCGAGTTGTCCTGGGGTTGAATTGTCACAAGGTCGAGTTGTACGGGTCGAGTTATCGGGGTCGTGTTGTCCTGGGGTTGACTTTCTCGGGGTCGAGTGGTATTGTTGTGTTGTGAAAATCTGATTGAACTATTTCGAAGTATGTTTGAAGAAGTGAAATGTGGACTTTATTAGGGTATTGTACAGACGCCAGCACATCAAGCTACCTGAAACTGTCAAATTATTCTATTCAATTTTGAACCTTATGCTTTAGTAATAACGTTGAAAATTCATTAAAGAAATTTGACAGTTTGTAGTAGCTTGATGTGCTGGCCACTGTACTTTTCTGTCGGAATATGTTTATTTATTTTATTTATTTATTATGATTATGACACTACGATTAATTCCATAAACGTTAACAGAAATGTTAACAATTAGTAAAAGCATTTTTATGAAATGACGTACAGACGCCAGCATATCAAGCTACTACAATCAGTCAAATTTTTTTAATAGATTTGCAACTTTATCGCTAAAGCATAAGGTTCAAAGTTGATTGGGTTTAAAATTTGACAGTTTCGGGTAGGTTGATGTGCTGGCGTCTGTACAATATTACATTCATTTCTAAAATGTTCTTACCTTCATAATAATCTGAATGCAAGCAGTAGTATTACACATTAACAGAGCAGGATATACGGCTATTTCTGTCTGGTTCTTGCCTATATTAGCTCTGAAGAGCGCATGTATGACTCGAACAGTTGCTTCTTGTAGCCCCGAGTCGGATCGGTCACATACTAAACAAAAGAACAATACAATGTCAAATTAAACTAGTTCGCGAAGCTCAGCAGTTAAAGATACATGGCATGCAAGATGTGAAATTAAACAGGACGATATTGCAGGCGAAAGCGCCAGGGTAGCCCGCGAAATTCAATTTTTTTTAGGTTTTTGGAATTTGCTGGTCAGTATTAAGTTGTACGTTGATTAATATAATTATGAATCGCGGCCGTAAGAAATATGTATTTACAGAAATATAATCATTAAAGTCATCAACACAACTCTCTAAGACCACGTAACTCCAATGAATAACTGTTTCATGAAATCATAATTCTTTGGAGTTACGTGGTCTTAGAGAGTTGTGTTGATGAATTTAATGTTTATAATTCTGTAAATACGTATTTGTTATAGCCGCGAATCATATTTTGATCGACGTAAAACTTAATACTGACCAGCAAATTGCAAAAAACGTAAGAAGATTTGAATTTCGCGGGCTAACTTAGCGCTTCCCCCTTAATGAGTGACGATTAACCACAGGAAACAAAAAAAAAAAAAGATTCGACGTTCTTTTTTTTCTGGTAGTTTTGTTACTTGAAGCAAGAGAACACAGCCCCGGATCTACGATTTTTTCGAACCGGGGCAAAACCTTGATAGTGGCGCCCCCTCCCTTCAGTGTTTGAGAAAAACTTGCAAATTGTTGATTTCCACTACGATAAATATTTCACTAATAAATTACTTATTTTATTAACGCTGATTACTCGCAAACGCAATCAACCACATAAACAAACAGTGTTGTCACTTGACGTTCAACTGTTTGAATTTGTTCGGCTCGGCTCGTATAGATATGTGACGGGGATTCCCCTTGGCAGAAAGATCACGTCCACTACGCACGCGTTCAAAAATTACTTGATCTGTTAAGATGCGTTCATAAATCACTTGTTTTGTGTTCAAAAACAAACTGGGCGTATGGAAATAGAAAAGTTTGTTTTTCAAACATATTATATTAAGATTCGATTACTTGTTAAAAACCTATGAGATTGTAGGAATGGAGGCTCCATTTGTTCGATATTTCGAATTCTTGTCTGAAGGATTTGGCGCCCCCATGAAACTTCCGCCCGGGGCAAGTGCCCCGGTTTGCCCCCCCCTTAGATCCGGGGCTGAGAGAACATAAAAAAAAAGTTTTTGTTTTTGTTTTATCGTGTTAATATATCGATACACATCACCTCTGTGACGTTTACAAAAATATTTTTTTCGAAACTGATATCTCAAGTGACTAAAATAAATAGAGTCGTTGACCTAAAAAATGGTTTTTTTTTTTACTCGTTTCACCCTGATAGATTATTCAAAGATTCAACCTGTATAACGAACTATATACATGTTGATTTTTTTAAATGGGACTTCAGTACGATACTAGGGAGAAAATACTTACAACTAGCTGATAAGATGACTAGTAAAGAATACAGTGCTTCCGTATCACCCCGTAGCAGACAGAGTTGCAAAACTCTTTGGAGATCAATCTATAAAACAAAATTAAAAAATAAATACTGACTGTATATTAAGTTACAGAAGAAATATGCGCTTCGGTAATCTTCGTGTTTCAGAACTAGCTGGTACATCGCGCCACAGAGTAACCCCACACAGAGGCAATGATTATAAGTTTTGTACTGCCGCGCTTTGTAGAGTTTGTAGTAGTGCACCTATCATTACGCGTTTTTATGAAGTTTTTTCTTTGTCGGGTTACCTATTCCGGTCACAGATCGTCATTTGTTATTCGATTTTGAAAAGTTTCATGTACTTGCATAGAGTTGTTAATCTATACTTTTTAAACATTATAATAAAAAAAATAAGAAATGTACTCCATGGTTTTAATAGCTCTATATTAGATATCATCATCACGCGTTCGTATTTCCGAAGAAGGACGAAGATTTCCGATGATTTGATGATGAGATTTCGCCAGTAATATTTAACTTCCATGTGACAAGGGTCGAGCCTATTTTTCTATTTATATAAATATTCCTACTATCTATTTATACTATCTACTATCTATTTATATATTATTTTTGACGTTCAAAAGTGCCTTTGATGTGCCTATTTGAAATAAATGATTTGACTTTGACTTTGACCTATTGCTACCAACCGAGCACTAATCCAGACTCTGGGCTGTTACTGACAAATCCTTGATAGAAAAACCCAATAACACTGCTCGATCTGGGAATCGAATCATGCTCAGAACACATCTTAAATATTGGCTAAATGAACAGGCTGATAAAAATTGATGTTAAAAAAAATTATATTAATTACCGACTGTCGCATCAAAGAAAAATTATTAAAGTTTGTTAAAAAATACTGTAACAATGGCGTCTCATTTAATTTACCTTAAAAGTAGTCCCCTCTACAATATTAGGAACATTCAAACTGACTTTGTTTTTTAACTTCAAGACGTAGATATCTTCGGAAAAACTTTTTTCTTCTGTCATGTGTCCGTGTTTACCTAAAAACAAAAAAAAAATCGTATTCTTAGATAAGTAATAAATAGTCCGTATTTTGGCCATGGCGGCCAATCTCAACGGAGACTAGCCTTCTGCGCGGGAGATATTATAGTGCACGAGTGTGCGCGTAGACACAGATGCACTCCATTTTCCCTCACTCTCATGGTCCAATGGGACGGCAATCCTACACGACCGGAGAGAGATCAGGCGCAGAACCAACGGCTTAACGTAACGCACCGAGGCACGGAAATATCACACCGCTAACTTACAAACTCCGGAAAAAAAAATTGTCGACGGAGCGGTTGAGTGTCAACTGACTGGCCGGCAACTTTTGTCGCCGTGCGCGCACTTGCATTGCAACCAATAGACGGGCGACAGTTCCGTCCACACCCGCGGACAAAAATGTCTCCCAGTTGTCGCGTTCTCCCTCAGGGTGCGCCCACGAGCAACTTTTGTCTCCGCAACTAATGTGTCTCTCACATCATATATACGGGTTTGGAGTGGTCCATGGAGTTTCTTGCCCGTTCTTCTCCATAGGTACCTACGCTTTGGGATGGGCAACTAGCTTCATATTTTCTGACTGACCGACTTCTTGACAATTCAATGGTTTAATTGAAATAAATGCTTTGAGTTTGGATGAAAGTGCGCGCATGTAGCGACGCGACAGCTGGGAGACTTTTTTAGCGGCGGGTTTCTCTTCTTCAGATTCTTAGAACAAGCACACAGACCACAACAGTTTCTTCGAAATCCATGTTGATGAAAGCGGCTATATTTTAAGAAAATTAAGCATTGCTGTTGCTCCCGTGTCCGCATCGTCCAAATCTCGACGAGGAGGTAGCGACAGAGACAAAAAAGTTGCCCGTGGGCGCCCCCCCCCCCCCCTTAGTTAGTCATGTAATTTAGTACCCTTTTCTTTTGGTGCGCCGTGGAAATCCTCATGGACTTCCTCCATCGTCAAACTCAAACTCAAAGCATTTATTTCAATTAAACCATTTACATGCACTTTTGAATTGTCAAGAAGTCGGTCAGTCAGAAACTATGAATCGTGGGGGTGATAGAGGGGCATGCCGGACTCTTACCGACTAAAACCACCGCGGTGTTCCATCTCTGCCTATGGCCGGGTGTGCGGGATCCGCGTAAGCATTCACCGCTCCCCCGACAAACCTCGACCCTCTGTTCCTCAGCAGGCCCCACCTCCCCGTGCGGCCATTCCCATAATGGCCGCACCCACTCTCGAGTAGCGCGCGTGGAACACTGCGGTGCCAGCTCGGGCCTGTCTGGTCGGATAACAGACGCCCCTAGTCCGCCCCCCACTGGCCGCCTCTCTTTGAAGTCGCAGATCGATTTAATTTAGTACCTAGTGTAAATAGTTAAACAAATCAAGGGCTTACCTAAGAACATAGTGGCATCCTTTTGAAAAATTCTTGCTTCTTTGGATTCAGTTACATTTTTTGATTTCAACTTTAATATTTGATTTATAATCTGAAATAAAACGTTGATAATATGTATATAAATTAAAAAAAACGACTGCCAAAAAAAACACTGCAAAGTGAAAATTAACTTTAATTTCGGAAGTCGGTGTCGTTGGTTCTGTATTTTCGTTTTTTGATACCGACTTTCGAAATTAAAGTTATTTTTCACTTTGTAGTGTTTTTTTTTTTGGAAAAAAGTTTTTAACCTGGCGTTAAAAAATTTTTCCAAAAAAAAACACTTCAACACATCAAGCTATTACAATCTGTCAAATTTCTTTAATAGATTTTCAACTGTATCGCTAAAGCATAAGGTTCAAAGTTGATTGGGAAAATTTGACAGTTTCGGGTAGCTTGATGTGCTGGCGTCTGTACATATGACTTACCATAGACAATAGTCGTTTATCCAAATTATTATCTTCACTCTCAATCAGAACTTCTAATTTAGAGAGAGCTTTCGTCAAGACTTTAAAATCAGTATCCTCGCTTGAAAATATTGTCTGAAATAAGAACATAATGATTAATAAACATAAAATCACGCCGGTATCTCCCAGCATGGTACGCAGAGGTATAAAGTACAGACGCCAGCATATCAAGCTACTAGAATCTGTCAAATTTCTTTGATAGATTTTCAACTTTATCGCTGAATCATAAGGTTCAAAGTTGATGTGACAGTTTCGGGTAGCTTGATGTGCTGCCCAAGTAACACAAAATCGATATAATGGAAAAAGTGATGACCAGAAAATTTCTTCTAGCTTCGTTATAGAATTTGAAGGGTTTTAGCAATGTCTTGCTTCTGTATAACAGCATTTTATTAACTTTGTAGTTCCTAAAGCTATATAATCCTCTTTTTCAATCTTTTGTGCAGCTAAAGGTTTCATTTTAGACATAATTTATGTCTCTATACAGCTTCTAATACAGCTGTAAGCATTATACAAAAGTTTAGGCCGTATGTAAGCATTAATTACGGCTTAGGCTATTAAAAAGCATTTTAAAATTCTTTAAAACTGCTCTATGTTTTATAACGACCTTTCGCATGGGTCACAACTGTTTAACGGTGTACATTGGTGCTGTTTTAATGCCAGCTTTTTAAAAGCATTTCATCATAATATTATATAACCTTTATCTATACAAACGTATAATGACAAGAATTTTAACAAGCAATAAGTCGTATCCGCATGCCTAAAGTTTTTAATTATGCTTACGCCATTTTGCTTTTTGTATCGATAATATTTAAAATTTAATTTTATGGTAAATAGTCCTTTAGAAAGGACTTCAACCTATGGTATTGACCGGCCGGTACAATACAGGTATCATAATGACTAAAACTAAAGATTTCTTCGTAAGAGCATAATTTTTTTTACAATTCCACATATTTTTATAATATTTTTGTAATAAATAGCTCTTTAATTTGAAGGCGCATGAAATATTTGATTCAAATATATACATACTTTCACAGTAAACTGATACTCGCAACCTTAATTCACTCATAGAGAACAAAAACAAGAGTTTAATTATTTGCCTTGTAGCACTTATATTTTTTTGTTGAAAGTATCCATGTTCTTTTTACACAAGATTTATTAATAATAACAGAAATTAAAAATAATATTTGAAAATGTTTTTATTTTGCCTTTGTAATGGTACAAGCTGTATAAGAGCCGCATTTAACATATGCGCACTGCTTTAACCTGTTTTCACAGCCCATTATAATGCGTTTATCATTCCGGTAGACAACCAATATAATGCTGCTAAAATGCCATTCTTACACTTAAGGCTGTATAATTTGGGGCCCAAATTAGCATTACAAGAGCTGTATAGTGGTTTATAATGCCTATATGTAGACTTCTTATAAAGCTATAATAATATGCTAATTCTGTTATCCATCGATTATAAAGCTATTTTGTGCTACTTGGGTGGCGTCTGTACATTGCTTGATGTCAGGGCCAGGGACCAAAGACAAAACACTTATTAATTGACATTGACAATTTGAGATTGACAATACAAATCAATCCTGGCATAAATATGACAACAAAACAACGTGAAAACAACAATATACAAAACATAAACAAATTACGGTCCCTTTCAACGAGAGGAGGCCTCTGTCCCAGCAGTGGGAAAATTATAGGCTGTGTATTACATTATACCATCATCATCATCATCTGTCTAGCCTATTACTAAGACTTCACTGTCCATCTGTCTGTCTGTCAGTCACTAGGCTGTATCTCATAAACCGTGATAGCTAGCTAGACAGTTGAAATTTTCACAGATGATGTATTTCTGTTGCTGCTATAACAACAAATACAAAAAACAGAATAAAATAAATATTTAAGAGGGGCTCCCATACAACAAACGTGTTTTTTATGGCGTTTTTACCTGGTGGTACGGAACTCTTCATGTGCGAGTCCGACTCGCACTTGGCCAGTTTTTTATTTAATCCTACTATCACAATCACACTAATATTATAAAGGCGAAAGTTTGCGAGTGTGTTTGTATGTTTGCTACTTCTTCACGCACAAACGGCTGGACCAATTTTGATAAAATTTGGCATGGAGGTAGCTGACACAATGGATTAACAGGATACTTTTTATCTCGATATTCCCACGGGATCAACACTTATGCAGGTAAAACCGTGGGTCACAGCTAGTAATATTATAAACGCGAAAGTTTTTGAGGATGGGTGGATGGATGTTTCTTACTCTTTCACGCAAAAACTACTAAACGGTTTTGGATGAAATTTCGTACACAGATAGTTTATAACCAGGATTACCAGATAGGATACTTTTTATCTCGAGATTCCCACGGAATCGAAACTTATGCAGTGAAACCGCGGAGCGCTACTAGTATATTACTAACTTACTTGAAAAGCGGAGAGCGTGTCATTGTGTGAAGCGTCCGGTGTTGTAGTCAATGTAGATAATAACTTTGTGAGGACCGTATCTTCCTCAAACTTCTCTACGTATATTATCTAAAAGCGAAATTGGGTTTAATATACACACATTTTATTTATTTTCAAGTCAAAAAAATATTTCTTTGCAAATAGTGCAAACAATGCTACAAAAAGTGTAAAAGCTTAAAAAAATGCCAAGTTTTAAACGTTTTATTATGTAACTACATACTAGCGCCATACATTGTTAGTACCGTGCGACAAGGACGGGAATAATCCCCATCAAAAACATTTAAAGTGTGTTTTTCCATTGATTTTACGGATTTTTTTTCGATTATTTCTTTTTACTATTCAAATTCAAATCATTCAATTCGGAAATCATCCATATTGTATTAGTTACTATTGGAACTTACAGACTATGTTAGTGTTAGAATCAAAATTAAACTTAAAATCAAAGTTAAACTAAATATGCCTTCCGTGAAATAACATTATTTGTTCGACCAATTCTAATATTAGTCATCATTCCTATTGTAATCAGTGACCAAATTTTGGGGTGCAATTTGTGGAGATTTATCGGCGATATAAAACTGATTTACATCCGTCACCTCACACACCAGGTCCAGTTGAAAACCAGCGTCAGGCACCAGTTTTCTGGCATTTTTGCTGAACTGGGCCTTTTTGGCGCAGCCGTGAGGCACACTTTCCTGCTAATTTCTTACATCGGACTTTGCACTTTTTATTTTTATCTTATTTTTTATCTGATGTACGACTATTATCTAATTATCTGGTGTATTGCGTGTCTCTTAGTCTGTGCTAAATAAATGTATTTTCTTTCTTTTCTTCTTTCTTTCTATATCAGAATATGGATAAGCTATACAATCCCGGTGTGAAGCGGCTTCTAAAAATATTTTTTCTGTAAAAAAAATCCCGGGATGCCCGGAACACCGGGAATGCATAACTTGTCGGGTGTACAGCATGCATGGAAGGAACTACATACATAAATAAAATTATTCGAAATATATGTAGTACGTTATCTTATCTTGACGTTGTTTGCTATTGCAGTTTGGTATCTACCTACCTACTTTACAATATTAGCTAGGTAGATATGCATCCGATTCTATAGTCAGAAAAAAAAACACAAAATTCCGGAATCGCGGGATTTTTACAATCGATACAAAAGTGCATTCCATATAAGCCAACATTTGAAAGTAAGTAAATATACATCAGATTCTATAATCAGACTCCATTTGTCGATCCCGGAATCACGGGATCTTATTGATACAAAAGCGCATTCCATGTTAGCCAACACCTCAACTTTAGGTGAATATGCATCCGAATATCCGAACTCTAGTGCTCACTGATTATGATACATTATTTACTAACCTCATTTTCATTGGAATCACTAATCATTTTCAGAGTATCAACACCAAACAATTTGGCTAGATGGACGAGTGTCGGTTTGAAAGACTGGCACCATTTCTCAGTGTTAAACTCCGTTCTATGCAAGCTTAGAAGAACCGCCATCAGGGATAGAATCGGCTTCACTTCTTCGTATGCCTGTAAAAAAAAACATAATATAAGTGTTTAACTGGATGGGGTAGTCGCTCCGTGTAAAATACTGGTATTCAGCTGCATCCGGTTAGACTGGAAGCCGACATATATAAATGTCAAAATTACAGTTTTTTATTAAATGCATGTTATGAAGGTAAAATATACGACACTTACAACAAAAAAAAAACATTTTGTCTGTCTGTCTGTTTGTTCCGGCTAATCTCCGAAACGGCTGGACCGATTTTGGACTTTGACTGGCAGATAGCTAATGCAAGGAGTAAGTAAGCTATTTTATCAAAATAATTACGCGCAAAAAAATTAAAACACATGAAACCCAATAATTATGCATAAAATCACTTGAAGCTAAAATTTAAAATCACACATTCCCACCCCTCGCATAAAAGCATTAAAAAAAAAACTTACCTTCTCCGAATCTCCAGTAAAAGACGTTAGAACTTCTAGGATATGCTGGAGAGTATCCTCAAAGATGACAACGGCTTTACGCAGATCTGGCCCAGTAGTGTTGTCTAGTAGGACTCTCCAAATGTCTATGTATGAATCTAAATTATCTTGAAGGCAGAGTTTCAGTAATAGAACTAGGGCGGCCTGAAAATGAGATTATTTTCTATACGTCATTTGTGTCGTAGTGTGAGTAAACAGTGACATGCTTGGTTTGTATGGAAAGTGTTGACAAATGTCGTCTGCAGCAGCGCCCGCGCCGGGCGCGGAGCTAGCAAATATCGTGCTACGCCATGTTGAGTCGAATAGCGTGCTATGCCGTGGCCGTGCTAAGCCATAAGAGATAGCGCACTACAACGTAACAGATAGCGCACTACAACGTAACAGATAGCGCACTACAACGTAACAGATAACGTGCTACGCAGTGTCGAATAGCGTGCGCGCCCTACCAAATATGCTGAGCTGGACACCCATTTGGTGCAACCATGAGACACACACCGCCCAGTAGTGATCGACCGTTATAGGCGTTTATGAGTTAAGTGTCTATGGGTCAATTTATCTTTTTAATGTTTGTTATTTTTAATTTTTTTTTTTAACTTTTTGGATGTTTTTAATACCTGTATTTGTGTCTTTTGTTGCACTGAATAAACGATTTATCTATCTATCTAAATGGCGTACTACGCCACGCCATATCAAGTAGCGCACTGCGACGTAGCAAACAGCGTGCTACGCCGTAAAGAATAGCGCGCTACCCCGTAGCAAATAGCGCACTACATCGTAGCAAATAGATCGTAACACCCGCAGCAAATAGCGCACTATCCGTCTTAAAACAGCGTGCTACACCGTAGCAAATAGATCGTAATACCGCAGCAAATAGCGCACTATCAGTCTTAAAACAGCGTGCTACACCGTAGCAAATAGCACGCTACGTCGTAGCAAGCAGCGTGCTACGCCGTAGCTAACAGCGTGCTACGCCGAAGACAGTAATAAGTAGTCAAAGTATTAGTTCTACATATATTGTCTACTCTCATTCATAAAAATTAAATAAAATACTTCATGCCTTACCTTTCTAACATCATCAGAGGCTTTCAAAACGCCGTTAACAACAATATCCCTTTTCTTCAAGGTCGGTAAATTATCGTAGAACATTATAGCAGTCAGTAGCATAGTCTCGCTGTTAGAAACACTGGATCCTATGCACAATGATACCTGTAACGATACATACATACAGCGGGATTGTCCGAAAGGGTTACCGCTGGCCCGGAACATTGTAGCGGTATCTACAACGCCACATACAAACAACGCGTCATACTGACGTCACGCAAATCCTGCATCGCGCAAGCAGAGTTTACCGCGCAACTAGCATAGATACAACGGCCCGACACGAATCAACGGGCAGTTGCCCGCCAGACACAACACCCGTCTGGTCGGAGGATCCTCCCTTTTCTATAGAGTATGAGTGAACTTTACACCCTGTTCCTCATACCTCTATAACATAAATGGCTAAGGAAGGAATACGGGTGGGTTTTAGTCAGTAAGAGTCTGACACTCCCTTCCGCTCCATCCAGAGCGGGAGGGGTCATTTGATGATTTCCCATCCTCAAAAAAAAAGACTCTTTTCAAAGAGAGAAAGTGGGTTGTAATGTACCACGCGGGCCCAGTGCGGGTTGGTAGACGTCACATGTCCTTTCGAATTTTTGCTTCTAGGACATGCCGGTTTCCTCACGATGTTTTCCTTCACCGTTTTGAGAGTAGTGGTGATGAAATAGTTTGCACAAAGTAAAGTGCCTGCCTACCAGCTTCAACTTGGTAAGTCGCGGCCGTTTCTACTGAGCCACCATCCTACTAATATTATAAACGAGAAAGTTTGTGAGGATAGATGGATGGATGTTTGTTAGGCTGGGTTCACACGGCATTGTCCTGCACGTTTTTTTGCAGTATACGTCTTAACGAATAAATAGTGGCACTTAGGCTGGGTTCACATGGCATTGTCCTGCACGTTTTTTTGCAGTATACGTCTTAACGAATAAATAGTGGCACTTACATTGTACATAGAACCATTCACATGTCGTTTGTACTGCAAAAAATCGTACACCGTTTATGCGTTTAAACGAATACTCAACGGACTTGTCAAGCAAATCGAATGAACTTTAACGTATTCGGCTTGCAGTGGCACATAGTATAGCTCTGTCTCATTCACACGACACGATGTTCATACGTTTTTCATCGAATAGCAACCTGTGTGAAGACTGCTGCTATTCGTTTTTTACACGAATGAAAATCTACCGTATGAACACCCGGGTGATTGTACGTTAAAAAAACGAATACAAAAAAAACGTGCGGGACAGTGCCGTGTGAACCCAGCCTTACTCTTTCACGCAAAAACTACTGAACGCATTTGGATGAAATTTAGCACACAGATAGTTTATAACCAGGATTAACACATAGGATATTTTTTATCCCGATATTCCCACGGGGTCGACACTTACGCGGGTGAAACCGCGGGGCGCAGCTATTTGCTCATAAATCAATGAAGTTGTGAAAAGTCTAGACCAGTGGTTCCGAACCTGGGGGTAATTACCCCCGCGGGGGTAAATCAGCTATTCTGTGGGGGTAACAAAGAACCTAATAATTAAGACCTAATCTAATAAAATACCTAGCTAAAAAGAACAAATGATAAATCACCGCGTAGTAAGAACTGCACGTGGCATCTCTTTCAAGCTGTCATCGGGGTCGCCTCGCCATATCTGTTTTATCCTATTAAAGCTAACAGAGCTTCAAAAATGCTAATACCCTTTGCCACCACCTATAGATGTGAGAGTGGTTTTTCAACTTTGGTTATACTATAAAACAAAGGCCAGAAACCATCTCAATGTGGAACACGACTTAAGATGCGCTTTAAACGAAACTAAACCTAACATATAAAAATTTGTGAATGCAATACAATACCACATCACAGGAACTATTTTTATTTAATTAATTGTTTATTGATAACATTTGAAGGTCGGGGTAAAATCAGTTTTCCTAATAGGTCCAGGGGTAACAATATTGAAAAGGTTAGGAACCACTGGTCTAGACAGATGATGTTGCTGTAACATATACTCACAGTATTAGCGTCTTCATAAGACAGTTTCTTGGTCCTCAGTTGGAATTCCATCTCGATATATGTCGTGGGCACATCCATATATTGGTTCGTTTTAGCTTGGATCATGATTCTTAAAGCTGTATGTTTTACTATGGAACTGGAATCCAGGCGGGGGAGCACTTCGGACTTTATTATGTCCTGTAAATATAAAAAACCGGTCAAGTGCGAGTCGAACTGGCGCACCGAGGGTTCCGTACAAATTTGTAGGTATGTAACTAGAAATTTACGGTTTTCGGATTTTTCCCTTTACTTGTGCTACATGACTGCTTCATGCCTAATTTCATGATTCTAGGTCAACAGGAAGTACCCTATAGGTTTTGATTCCGGAACATAAACGCCCGTATCTTTTGATTGCGTTGACTTAGAAGTTTGATTTTTTTACTGATTCAAGGGATTGCAGCTGCAGCCCTGGAAATTTGCTATTACTATTTATTTCAACTTGATAATACCACACGTTCCTGAGAAAAAGGGTCTTGACAGACGGCCAAACAGACAGACAACGAAGTGATCTTATAAGGGTTCCGGTTCCGGAACCCTAAAAAGCGAGATAAATAACGGGTGTTCACGAGCAACAAGTCAAGGGATCTACTCTCTCGTACCTATCACGTAACTCTCACGTAAATGTCGCGTAACTTCATCAGCGAAGAAGAGGACCGTGCGAAAGTAGCTGGATAGTTTGGAATGAATTTAACTCTACTCCCGATAAATTAACCTTTTTGGACAAAAACAGATCGGGAGTAAGAACAACCGTTAAATGGTGTTGTCTTTCATGTTTAGTTTCGAGTGCAATTACGCCAAAACTACGGATTTTGTGTTTAGAAATTAGACCTTAGGTCGTCAGAAGCCCGAAAGTCTGAATACCAGTCTTACTAAAGTGTATCGAGTTACGTAATAGTTTTCTTTTTTAAATCCTCAACTCACATCTATCCTTACAGGGAAACCTATTACGATAGTGTAAATTTATCTAAACTCTTATCCTAACTTATTACTAACTCCTTATTATACTCGTAATTAAATTTTGTAACTTATTACAAGCAATGCATTCTTTGTGAACTCATTCAGAGAACAACAGGATAGGTCCGTGTTATGGAATATGGAGGTAAAACGCTCCATGGAAAATTCTGATACTCAACTGCTTCCGGTTAGACTGGAAGCCGAACCCGAATGAGTAAGTGTGATCTTCGTAATTCAAATTACGTGCGGTAGACCGTAAAATGGCACTTACCTCTTTATTCTGGACTTCAGGCAGGATAACATCGTAGATATTGCTCAAGGCATCCATTGCGTTCTTAGTCTCATACTGCCAGAGGTACAAGCGAACAGCCCTGTCCTTTGCCAAGCGCTCTTTAAATAAGCGGGCGTGATGTTTGAAGATTGATAGAAGAACTAGAATTAGAGAAAAATTCCAAATCCAAAATGTTCAAAATCTAGTCACAACCTCATCTCAGCTACAATCAATGTCAAAAATTTAGGGAAATTAGAGGTATTCTTGACAGATTGAGAATGAGATCTGTGAATGTTCTTAAAATTACAAGAATTGCCCCTCTAGGGAATAGGGTCTCACCTTCCAAACACTTGGATATCTAACTAGGGTCTCACCTTCCAAACACTTGGATATCTAACTAGGGTCTCACCTTCCAAACACTTGGATATCTAACTAGGGTCTCACCTTCCAAACACTTGGATATCTAACTAGGGTCTCACCTTCCAAACACTTGGATATCTAACTAGGGTCTCACCTTCCAAACACTTGGATATCTAACTAGGGTCTCACCTTCCAAACACTTGGATATCTAACTAGGGTCTCACCTTCCAAACACTTGGATATCTAACTAGGGTCTCACCTTCCAAACACTTGGATATCTAACTAGGGTCTCACCTTCCAAACACTTGGATATCTAACTAGGGTCTCACCTTCCAAACACTTGGATATCTAACTAGGGTCTCACCTTCCAAACACTTGGATATCTAACTAGGGTCTCACCTTCCAAACACTTGGATATCTAACTAGGGTCTCACCTTCCAAACACTTGGATAACTAACTAGGGTCTCACCTTCCAAACACTTGGATATCTAACTAGGGCCTCACCTTCCAAACACTTGGATATCTAACTAGGGTCTCACCTTCCAATCTAACTAGGGTCTCACCTTCCCAACACTTGGATATCTAACTAGGGTCTCACCTTCCAAACACTTGGATATCTAACTAGGGTCTCACCTTCCAAACACTTGGATATCTAACTAGGGTCTCATCTTCCAAACACTTGGATATCTAACTAGGGTCTCACCTTCCAAACACTTGGATATCTAACTAGGATCTCACCTTCCAAACATTTGTATATCTAACTAGGGTCTCACCTTCCAAACACTTGGATATCTTAATACATTCCCTGGACATGGTGTCATAGAATCCGTTAATCTGTTCTATTTCGATGTCATCTCCAAAATGCTCGAACAGTCCGTTTATGCCTTGCAACACTGAATTCACTACCTGGTCCTGTAAGAAGTACAATATATAATCAGGAAAATGCAGTGGCCTATAAAGCAGTGCTGTTTCGCACACTGGATTTTCATCACACTGCTTAACGCCGAGGGTTGAAAATCCAACAGTGTCAGTTCCAAAAATCGCCCGTGCGTACTTGGGCTTAACGACAGAGTACTGTAAATAAATGGTTCTTACCGTCTTGTTGTTCGGTTGGAGCATGTTTAAATAAATGCGCCATATTCTAGTGAAGTGTTCCTGTACCAGCTCTGGGTGGTACCTGCATATAGTACCTGAAATAAAAGAAAAACAGTGGCACTCCAGGAGTGCCGACAGAAGTGAAAACTTGAAAAAGCATAGTAATTTTATTAATACGTTTGAAGGTCATTCTTTCCAAAGAAAATGTACCGCGCGTTGAGGTCTTTATAATGGCCAAAACTTAAAACAGAGGTGTCGGTTACGGTAACAGTGTCGCGAGTTCAATGGTTTTTTCCCATCTCAAAAAATGCCGAACGCGCCTAAAGAAGTTTTTACTTCAATAAACAAAGTATTGTTTAGTTGTCACGAGCATAAATACCTTCTTTATTTACGCAAGATTCTACAGCGATTTTCTCCTAAAGCTCCAAAAAATATGAAATTCGTGTAACCTAATTCATGAATAACCCACATGAGATGCTAAAACGAATCACTTCCCCGGACGCTCCTTCATAAACAGCTTTACTACTTGACATCAGAATTTTAGATTTATTACATTCATTGCCACTTACTCAACTATATACTTGAGCGTTATATTTTCTAAGTCGACTTTTGAATGACCATTTGTAATAGTAAGGTTCCAAATAATTGCTTGCAATGGAATTTGAACTTTATTATGTATGACATAGACTCTTTCTAAGTTTATCTTGGTCATTACTGACATTGGTAAAGGAAAACATTGTGAGGAAACCTGGACTTATAGTTAATATAAGTCTGAAATCACCAACCCGTCTCGAGCAAGCGTGGTGATCAATACTAGTGCCTTCTCTGTAAGAAGAGAGGTCAATGCCCTCCTGAGGGACAATAAGATGCTGGTATTAATGGAATTTGAACTTTGTCATGTAAGACATAGAGTTAACTCTCACCAACAAGCAGTGCCAGTGGCGCCTTGCATGTCTTCGCCTCTTCTAAGGCACTGATGTGTCTGCTTACCACCTGTTCGCTGAGGTCAGCAGACGGGTGCTTGGCCACGCTAATAAAACATAGGAGGGCTTCCTTCCGAGTTTGAGGATCGAATGGTAGCATACATAGCTGGAAGAAATGAAGAATAATAGTAATTTAATTTCCAAACTTCAGTACACGTTACATCAATGAGCTCTCGGCCCCTGAATTGGGACATCCTGTATGTGGTTACTGTGTTAAATGTTATAATAAAATACCACTCGATACTAGTACACCTGTATGTGGTTACTGTGTAAAATGTTATAACAAAATACCACTCGAAATTCTTCAACTAAATGAGAAGAAATTTAAAACATGCATTAAACGCACACTACGTAGACAAGCATATTACAAGTTGGTCGATTATATCGTAGATAACAATGCTTAGTTTAATGCTGTTCCTGCTCCGCAGGCACTTGGGCTCACTAGTTAAAATTTCAATATTTGGAAGAGGTGCTTCCCTTTTTCTTTTTTAGTGTTTCTGACATTACGAATATTATGTCCAATAATATCATTAAAACACGAAATTAGGTAACTGCATGTTTATTCAGCTAGGTAGCCTGACACAATGTGTAGATTCAAACCTACCCCCAACTTAATTCATCTTATTTGTCAACAAGAGAAACAAGTACCCTCAATCTTCTATACACATATCCATGCTAACAAACTACAATCATGTACATGACAACAAACATATTTTTTTTTAATGTAAAAGAAAAGACAAATGAACAAACAATTCAAAATATAAGATTAAAAATAAGCCTTGGCAGTTAAGAGATGACCAGTCTCAACCGACGGCGACAGTTCACGAACATGACGCGTGGATCAGCACCATCCAGCTCAACCATTTTGTAGGGAACCAAATGATTCAACACACCACCATCGATGAGGCATTTAAGTGAGCATGACACATTCTCCACTGCCATGCTCTTTCAAGTCAAACCAATGCATCATCATAGTTGGGAAAAGGCTAGGCAGATGATAAGATCTTCCGCTTAAGTTTAAGGGGAATGCGGGCTAGAATAAATACTTACTGCTATAATATCATTATAATAGTCCTCCACAACATCCCAGCACTTCTCTACAATCTTCGACAGTATCTTAAAAGAATCCGCTATAGTTTTCAACCACTCCTCACTAGTACGTTTTGATGATATTGTCTCAAATAGACCAACAGGTACGAAGAATAGGGTCTGAGCTAGCCATTCTGAAAAAAAAAAAAACAGAATTCTATAGCGTCACGCCTTTCACCCCCAAAAGGGTAGGCAAAGTTGTATAGTCAGGGAATTTAATTTTAAACTTATTGACTTTCTGGCCTTCTCTCACAGTTCGTTGGTCATGGTAACTAAGCTAGGGTACCCTGACCAATCTGTTCAGGTTAAGACAGAACTGTTACCAACCACTTACGAGTCAAGTTGGTCGCTGTAACCAAGTTAGGGCACCCCAACCAAATGGGTTGAATTAGGTCAGAACTGTGAACAACTGCACGTGAGCGCGGAGCGTAGTGAGCGAAGCGAGCGGTTCAGTGGTAGTGACCGGCGCTACATTCAAGTTGATTGCAGTTACCTGGCTATTTACAATTTTTAGGACACCCAAAATATACATTATTTGAGGTTCAGAAAAAGAGGCACATTCATTATAATTATTAGTGTTCATTCATATTTTTTGGGAACAGTGGTGGCGCAGTGGTAACAGCCGCGACTTACGAGTTGTATGCCATGGGGTTGAACTCAGTCAGATGCTTTACTTTGTGTAAATTATTTCATTACTAATGTTCTAACAGTGAAGGAAAACATCTTGAGGATACTAGAACATCTTGAGGATGTCCTAGAAACAAAAATTCTAAGAGATGTGACATCTCCAACCCGCACTGGGCCCGCATGGTGGATTACGGCCCACTCCCCTCTCACAAAGGGGAGGCCTGTATCCCAACAGTGGGTATGTTAAAGGCTGGTTATGTTTTTTTTTTTAGCCTTTCTGTCCCACTGCTGGGCACAGGATAACAAGGTAATATTTTTAGGAAAGAAAAATGGGAATTGTTTGAGGTTCAATTTTTTTTTTTTTTAAAAACATTGCCCCACACTAGAAATTTCTCCTGTATTGTGGGTGTGTTTACAAACGTTTAAACTCACATACACAAACAGCCACACCCGGAACAACTACTTGTAGGTCGTACAAATATTTGTTCCGTCCGGGAATCGAACCCGCGACACGCAGCGCAGCAGTCAAACACTGCGCCAACCGTGCCGTCAAGAAAAAAAGATACATGCCATTATAAAAATTTTATAATTAGGTATTGATATAGAGGTCCGATAGACAGTAGCTCCCATATAAAATACTGGTATTCAGCTGCATCCGGTTAGACTGGACGCAGACCCCAATATAGTTGGAAAAATGCTAGGCAGATGATGATGATATGGACACCCACATTCCAGCAGTCAGTTGAACACCACTGCTGGCCATGCAGGTTGCCAGGACCAACTTTCCACTTGAAGATTGATATATTTACATGCCATTTGAGTCAACTCACAAAAATACTGATGATCTTTTTATGTTATAATGTAGATTGGAGTAGGCTATGTGTTGTTGTTTTTATTTTATTTAGTGAATTTAGTGCATAATATTATTTTTAGATATTAATACTTGTACTATGAGTTTTTACGTTTTTCATAGTTTTAAGTTGTAAGTTCTTAAGCGCTAAGGTAGCCCGCAAAATTCAAATTTTCTTACGTTTTTTGCAATTTGCTGATTTGCGGCTGTAACAAATATGTATTTACAGAATTATAATCATTAGAATCAGTAATACAACTTGTTAAGTTAGTATAATCCCAAAATGTCAAGATTTCATGAAATAGTCATTCTGTGGGATTACTTGGTCTTAGAGAGTTGTGTTGATGACTTTAATGATTATAATTCTGTAAAGACATAATTGTTATGGTCACAAATCATATTTTAATCAACATACAACTTAATACTGACCAACAAATTCCATAAAACATAAAAAAAATTGAATTTCGCAGGCTACCCTGGCGTTTTCGCCTTAAGTTAATTTTAAGACCACGCTATCACATTAGTTATACACCTGTAATGATAGTGGTAGGGATATTTTGATAAATAAATAAATAACATACCTGTTTCAAAAGGGGCCAATTCTTCAGAAAGTATTATTTCAGCTGAACGGACAGCCTTTGCATAGTCCTTGGGCTCAGGCGTCTCAGGATATGACGAGACTACGTCATTCCAGCTCTCCATTTTATATTAAACTTACTACTTTTTATTCTGTAAATAGAATTTAGTTTTTTAAGTACTTATTTCGTGTTTTACCAATTTTTACTAATTTGCCATTTAAGATTGCAATGCTGGCTGCCTTTTGGGCACTTTTGATGTCCTATGATTCTTTTCCCCCTTTTTCCTACATGTACTTACTTACATACCTATTACTAAGTAATATTATTTTAAGACAGTTTAGAAATTACATAGGTAAGTAAATATTCTGTTTCAAACGAAATCATTTCTTACACAAAATAAAAAGATTAAAAACTTACTACCTAGGGCCTATAATTTAATCGGTACAGAATAGAAATACCTCATGAAACTTGCCTTGTTTACCGGCTTAAAAATATCACCCAGATAACTATCGACATAGTTACTTAGCAAGATCGAGCCGTTCTCAGAGAATCATAGAATAATCCATTAATTACCTGGATATTTACGTTCTTTATTTTGTAATCTATTTGAAACAAAACCACTGTAGAAATCATAGAGTTTTTTTGTTAGACTGAAAGTATAATTTAGAAATTCACACAACGAAACTTCAAAATAAAGTACTCTCTGCTGAAATTCAAAACAAGTTTGGACTTGTAGATCTGTCAGTGTCAGAGGACTGTCAGCCAAACTGTCAAAAAGTGATGTCCAAGTCCAAGCATCGGTCACTAAAAAGTGATCGATGTGTCCAAGGAACATATTATTTACTTTAGCGAGGTGGTGTCAGGTGGCGAGGGCTAGCAACTAAAAAAGAGTTAAAGAGCAGCGAGCGCGCCAAACGGGTGGCGACGAGCGAAAGTTCGCTGGTATGCGTAAGTACCAAGCGTGAGTCTCTCAACGAGTTCTTTGCCCGCCAAAGCGAACATCACTGAGCGAGTACTCTCTTTGATAGCTCTTGTCGCTGCAAAAAACGAGCACTCGCCGCAGCGCCGGATCTACGATTTTTTCGAACCGGGGCAAAACCTTGATAGTGGCGCCCCCTCCCTTCAATGTTTGTGAAAAACTTGCAAATTGTTGATTTCCACTACGATAATATATGATTTCACTAATAAATTACTTATTTTATTAACGCTGATTACTCGCAAACGCAATCAACCACATAAACAAACAGTGTTGTCACTTGACGTTCAACTGTTTGAATTTGTTCGGCTCGGCTCGTATAGATATGTGAACGGGATTCCCCTTGGCAGAAAGATCACGGACACTACGCACGCGTTCAAAAATTTACTTGATCTGTTAAGATGCGTTCATAAATCACTTAGTATGTGTTCAAAAACTAACTGGGCGTATGGAAATAGAAAAGTTTGTTATTCAAACATATTATATTAAGATTCGATTACTTGTTAAAAACCTATGAGATTGTAGGAAAAGAGGCTTCATTTGTTCGATATTTCGAATTCTTGTCTCAAGGATTTAGCGCCCCAATGAAACTGCCGCCCGGGGCAAGTGCCCCGGTTTGCCCCCCCTTAGATCCGGGGCTGCTCGCCGGCGGCGCAGCGCCGGCGGTGTGAACAGTCAGCGATCAACTATTAAGTAATATTATGTATGTATACATACTTATCTCTTTTACTTGCACGGTACCTACGTACATACCTACAAAATATTGTACGATTTTTAAGCAAGAAAATCGTTGATAGTTAATCGCTTCCTCTTCGGCGGTGGGACAGCCTTAGTAGATAGCAGTAGTTTCTGGACTACTAAAGTATGGAGAAGTGAAGAATATCTCTTCTCCACACTTAAGATTGCTGGATAAGTATGCTAAAAAAAGTCGTCATCTCGGTAGTCACCCCCTTTCCAGCCTACACACACTCCATCCATCGTTTATTTTGGTCATAAAGTTTTGAATAGGAATGTAGATGGCTCTAAGAGAGGAGGTGAGTAGGAGTGATTGGTACATTCATACTCAAAACTTTCATCACTCACTTTAAGCGATATCATGCAAAATAATCAAGTGTTTTTTATAAAAACAAGTTTAATGAGATTAACTTTTGCCATATGCTACGTGGCTGCGTGTAACTACGCGCAAAAGATGAAAGTATAATCCGTCTAAATAAAAAACTTACTCTATTACTGAACGATATTACGGCAAGAGATTGCTATGCAATTTATCTATCTTACCCTCTGACATTACAAATCGGTCGATAATTTGGATGAATTTCAAAGTATTGAATTTCTTTTAATAAATTCAAAATAAACATAAATTAACTTCACCACATTCAAGCTGGCACCACGAAGAGTTATTTGGTTGGGGATCCATTACTATTCTCCGTTATTACACCGTGTGACAACAAATAGGTTAGGTTTCCAAAATATTGATATTTTTTTAAGATTTATTTGTGTAATTTCCTGTTTGTGAGGTATTTTAACTGGAGTTTCTCTGTTTGATGGTCTTATTTGTTCTTTATTTTGTTTGTAAACCCTTACGTAGGGAAGAAAATCTCTTAAATTTTTGTGCAATTTTGCCAAATCTTTGGAAAATATCGAGCCATTGAAAGTTTATCAGTAGCCTCAGAAATCGGTTAGGTAAAGATACAGTCTGAACAGTATCAGTATCAAGTGACACTTCAAAATACTAATAAGAAATTTTACAAGTCTTTCAATGGGTTCCCTAAGACGACCCACTGACCGAAAACTTGTTAAAAATGTAGGGATTTTAGAGGTGTTTTTGAGACTGAGATCAGACTGAATGTTCTTACAATTATGAGAATTACCTCTCAGTTTAAAGTTAAACTTTTCAGAAATTCTTGTAATTGTCCTACAGGCGTAATTCAGTTTTGGAAATCTTATTTTATCATCTGAATCTTATTTATTTATTAATAACCAACATATATTAACAGTTTGCACCACACATACAAGTTATTAGTCAATATTTTTAATTACACATGTCATACAATCGTAAAATTAGAAAGAAAGAAAATACCTTTATTTGCGGCAAACATGACGCATAAAAATAAAAACACAAACAACAGAAAAGCAAAAATAACAATTTGGGAGAAAGTATGTGGTATTAGGTTAATCACATAATAAAAACTGGACAAAAGATGAAATTAAATTAAATATAACAAAATTGGTCAACATTAGATAAAAATTAGATAGTATCGGATATATCAAATCGGAATATGTATGATTTTTTTTCTGAAAAACTCCTGTGAAGTTACCTCTATGTTGCTTGGTCAATTAAATGCCTTTTAAGTGTCAATTTGCATGTATGAAATAAAATCATGCATGTATTTCCCAAAGGTATAGTTAAAGGTGTACAATAGGTACTCTTGTACTATCATCTGCCTAGCCTTTTATCATCTTTTTTTTTTTAACATTGACCCACGCTAGGAATTACTCCTGTATCGTGGGTGCGTTTACAAACATTTAAATTCACATACATACACAAACAGCCAGACCCGGAACAACTACCTGTAGACAATACAAATATTTGTTCCGTGCGGGCATCGAACCCACAGCACACAGCGCAGCAGTCGATCGCTCAACCACTCCGCCAACGTGTCGTCATCTGCCCAGTCTTTTATCATCTACCCAGCCTTTTATCATCTGCCTAGCCTTTTATCATCTGCCTAGCCTTTTATCATCTGCCCAGCCTTTTCCCAACTATGTTGGGGTCGGCTTCCAGTCTAACCGAATGCAGCTGAATACCAGTATTTTACATGGAGCATACTCTTGTACTGGTATAGTATTTAAGTCTCACGAAATGACGCATGCTTTACTTGTGGTGACCAAGTGTACAAACACAATTAAAAAAAAAATGTAAGTACTTATCGCTCAGACCAAATAGAGACTTACCGTATATCCTTTCATATGCATTTAGCAAAAATCTGGTATTTTGACATTACAAACTTCAATTTTATTTATTATTGGTTTATTTATTAGAGCACTATTTTGAGCCAAAATAGATGTTAGTAGCACTTAGTTATCCTTCAATAAATATGAATTTAAAATCTATTAAATTAATTATTAAAATCTATTTAATTATATGTATAATCTACCTAGCCTTTTCCCAACTATGTTGGGGTTAGCTTCCAGTCTAACCAGATGCAGCTGAACACCAGTATTTTATATGGAGTGACTGCTTATCTAACCACCACAACCCGGTCATTGTGTAACATGATACCTCTTGATAAGATTGGTTGTCAGAATTTTTGTGTTTCCGACTACCCTTAACAACTGTCACAGATCTACGAATGGCAGCTGGGACCAATAACTTAACATACTTTCTGAGGCGTGGAGGGTATCTCGATATGTTGGATGGTCACCCATCCATGAACCGACTGGCAAACGTAACATCATCATCATCATCATCATCATGGGGTTTAGGTTTCCGCACTTAGTCCTTGAAGTGGACCATTGTGCGTGAGCCATGGTGGCCGATTACTCCAACCAGCCCACCTCCCTCCAGAAGCAGATCAGACTTCCCGGTCTCCTCAGGGCATCCGCAAGGAATGTTGGTGTTCCCAGGGTCTCCTCGCGAATCTTGGTAACGCCTGTGCACTCAAGAAGCACATGCGCCACCGTTTCCTCCGCCTCCATGCATGCTCTGCACAGGGGACTGTCAGTGATTCCCAGGGTATGGAAGTCTTTATTTAGTGTCCAGTGATGGTCCCCGCCACCAGGCGCAGGCTGTCTCTGTCCAGGCGCAGAAGGCGCCTGGTCAGCTTTGTATCCAGGGATGGCATAGCTTCCTTCTGGCAAACGTAACGATCGAAGGTTTTACCTTCGATCGACCCGTGCAGCTGTTTTTATTTTATTTAGCCATGAGCCCCTTCGAAGATAGAAATAAAAAAAAATCCTACGAAAAAAAAAAACAAAAAAAAATCCAAAAAAAATCCTACTAAAATTAAAAACGCAAAAGTTTGTGAGTATGGATGGATGAATGGATGTTTGTTACTCTTTCACACATAAACTACTGAACGGATTTTGATGAAACTACAGTAATATAGCTTATACATCAGAATAATATATAGGACATTTTATATCCCGATATTCTCACGGGATCGACACCTATATATACGGGTGAAGCCGCGGCGCGCTGCTAGTACTAAATACAATTTTGTCCACAGCTACGGTGGAAGCAAACGAAAAATATCAAACATGTCATCCCAATTCTCGCCCAAGAGTGGCAACACTTCCTCCCAGGGGTCCCCGAGCATCAGCGACCCAGTGGGGCCCGGCGGGGGCCCTGCCTCCTCGGGCGTTCTCAAACGATACGACAATATAATCAAATCGCCGGAAGACAAGCGGCATTACAGGTATGGATATTTAACGCTCTATGGCGAAAGCGTCAAGAATGCCCGCGAAATTAAAATTTTCTTACATTTTTTGCAATTACAGGTCAGTATCAGAAGGCCAATTCCAGTTATTAAAAACTGACCAAGTGTGAGTCGGACTCGCACACGAAGGGTTCCGTACCACATGGCAAAAACGCCGAAAAAACACGTTTGTTGTATAGGAGTCCCCCTTAAATATTTATTTTATTCCGTGTTTAGTATTTGTTGTTATAGCGGCAACAGAAATACATCATCTGTGAAAATTTCAACTGTCTAGCTATCACGGTTCATGAGATACAGCCTGGTGACAGACGGACAGTGGAGTCTTAGTAATAGAGTCAAGTTTTTACCCTTTGGGTACGGAACCCTAAAAACTAGATGAGGTCGGCGTTTCCTATCTGACTACTCTGAGAAGAAAGGCCGAAGCAAACTCTGAGGTCACAGTCTCTTTTAAAGTCTTTGATCTTGGTCAGATCTGAAGACCTGCCGGTCGATTGTGTAAAAATCTCACCGTAAAAACTTAGGTGATGTGAGTTTGTTTTTGCTAGGAATTGACACTATTGACAGCTCACTCCACGCTCACTTCACCTAAGTTTTCACGGTGAGATGGTTACAGAATCGCACTGCTGTCCACTCAGTGCACGCATTTGTCAGTAATCGTGCAGCTCAACTCCGAACACAAGAAGCTCAACGATTCGTTGACGACTATAAGTCCTGCATTCACAACCATTCGACAGGTTGTCGAATCGACAATGACACATTTTCAATTACTAACTTGACTTGCCCCCGACAGCAAATGCCGTCGGAAGAATGGCGGTCGTCTATATCATTTAAATGGACATAATTTTCGGGTTTTAATTTTTTGAACAGCCTCTTCTTATCTTGAGACACTGCGGTATTGGTTGCGCCTCAAGCAGTGTCTCAAGACGAAAGTCTTTGACCAGTGCGTGTTGCCAGCGATGACCTATGACGGAAACGAGGTTGCTCACAATGGGCCTCATTAGAAGGTTGAAAATCCACCAAAGGGCAATGGAGAGGTCTATGCTTACTCGCAGAACAGTTTGCCTGTGGGGGCCGAAAGGTTTTAGTGTGGCGACCACTTACCGGAAGACGTTAAAACCTCCCACAAATTACGACTAAGGCCTCACAAGGTGGACCAATGACCTGGTGAAGGCTGCAGGAATCGAAGGCGGTAGTGCTTGGGGGAGGCCTATGTCCAGCATTGGACGTTTTTCGGGGGCTGAAATGATGATGAATAAACATACACGATTTATTTTTCCAGGGGTTTGGTGCTATCAAATCGGTTGAGGGTGCTGTTAGTTAGTGATATGACCACTGACAAGTCGGCCGCAGCTATGGATGTCAATGTTGGTAAGTAATTCATACGATAATCTATATACTTACAGTAAAGACAGGACATGGCAGGGACATTGACGCGCACCCTGCTACAATGGATTCAGTACACGATTCTAAAACCCCCTGGGTTGAAATTCTACGTGGGCTATTTAAAAAAACAGCTATTTCATAGAAAATTGCAATAACTACGCGGTAAATACTGCGGTCATCAGGCTAAGGAGCCAAGTAAAAAAAAAAGTCAGAAAGAACGGTAAGCGAAAAAAAGAAGCAATATGTCGTTGTGCGTGCAAAAGTCGCTATGTGTTTTTAATGGACTTATTTGAGGTATCTATACTAATATTATAAAGCTGAAGAGTTTGTTTGGTTGAACGCGCTAATCTCTGGAACTACAAGTCGGATTTGAAAAATTCTTTTTGCATTGAATAGCCCAATTCTCGAGGAAGGCTATAGGCTACTTAACATCACGCTAGCATCCCTTAGGAGCCGAGCAAAAACCAAAAAAGTCAGAAAAAAGGTAAACGAATTAAAAGCGCAGGCAGGCGATGCGACGGGGTGGGTCGGGGGAACAAGAAATTTCACGCGGACGAAGTCGCGAGCAGAAGCTATTAATAATATGTATTAAGGCGAAAGCGCCAGGGTAGACCGCGAAATTCAATTTTTTTGAGGTTTTTTGGAATTTGCTGGTCAGTATTAAGTTGTACGTTGATTAATATATGAATCGCGGCCGTAAGAAATATGTGTTTACAGAATTATAATCATTAAAGTCATCAACACAACTCTCTAAGACCACGTAAGTCCAAAGAATAACTGTTTCATGAAATCATCATTCTTTGGACTTACGTGGTCTTAAAGAGTTGTGTTGATGACTTTAATGATTATAATTCTGTAAACACATATTTCTTACGGCCGCGATTTATATATTAATCAACGTACCACGTAATGCTGACCAGCAAATTGCAAAAAACGTAAGAAAATTTGAATTTCGCGGGCTACCTTAGCGCTTCCCCCTTAAGTATAACACTTAGGGTGTTTATACGAAACTTTCGATGTATGAATATCACAGCTACATTCCGTAACTCTTCAAACATTGCACTTATCACATAGCTGTTTTTTCAGTATGTGTGTATTGAAATAACGATTAAAACTGCATAAAGAACAGAAAATAACTAAATAACACATAGGGACTTTTGCACGCGCAACGACAAATAGCGCGGTGAACGATGTTGAAGTCGCTGGCAGAACCTAGTAATATTATAAATGGGATAGTATCTCTGTATGTCTGTCTGTCTTTTACGTTTTCTGATCCATTTATATACATTTTCATCTGATACTTTTGAAACAGTCGATAAACAACTTTGAGTCCAGAGTATGATTTTTTTTTCTTACATTTTCAGGATATCTAAGCGACCCCGATGAGTTGCCAGGATTAGCACATTTCTGTGAACACATGCTGTTTTTGGGAACCAAGAAATATCCTGAGGTATGCAACTTTTGTCTTAACTCTCGGCCTTGCGACCTGTGCAAGATAAAAAATCCTAACCAGCTCTCTAATGAGGGTTTTCTGAAATGACGTTCACTAGGTGGCAGCACTGACACGTCAGGTCCAGGCATCTGTCAAAGAGCCTATATTTTCTTTAGTCATGACTGAATGATGAACGAATGAATGAATCGAATGATGAACGTCATCATATATTTTATATTGGAAGACCTCTTGTCACAGTGGTGCCAATTGGTGTCGTAAATATTCACGAAAACACTCATTGCGTGACACAATATTAATCGCAATCTGAATATTTTTGAAGGATATTGCTAATCCATAAAGAAAGAAAGAAAGAATAAGTATTTATTGCGACTCGTACAGGAAGATCACAAACTAAACTAAACACAGCAAAATAAAAATCCAAGTTATATAAAAAAAAGTAACAAAAGGAAAATGAAACAGAAAGTCCTATACGACATCCGAGGCCAAAAGGCTCCTATCTCAGCATGATGCTACGACACGTTAAAAAATAAATGTTGCAGCGCTGGTATTCTGATAGGGCCCGCTGTGATGTCACGGGCAGTTACGGAAATAAATAAATAATAATATGTAAAATAATAGCAAATAATAAAATAAATATTTTTTTCAATCTGCGCCAGACGTAACCTCATTACTTGTCTATGCCTGGAGTGTCAGAGGCACTCTGCTCTGCAGCTTTATATGTTCGAATAATTTGTCTGCTCAATAACGTAAATAACTCTGAGAGAATTAGACTTAAATAGGCTTAACGTGGGATTAATACAATCAATTTTATCCCAACCAACTTCAGAAGGTGCCAAAAACTTATGTCATTTAATAACAGTCCTTCATAGGTGACTTCTATCTTTTATCACAAACTGTTTCATAAATTGTTTAACTGTTTAGTATAAGCTTATGTGTTAAAATTATTATAAGTGTTAATGTTACAGTGGTAAAAGGCACGATGGGGTTGACATATCTGTTTAGACAAAAATCCTCAAAACAAATAAAAAGGATAAAAAACGTAAATAACGCAAGTAATGTTGTTGTTTAGTGTGTTACTCAAAAAAACTCAAAACTCAATTCAACTATTCTGACCTAAAACAAGCTACAGTTAAAACATAAAGGTATGCGCTTGGCTTTTTATGTTTTCTGTTTGCATTGATGGCAGCTATCGATTTATATAGGTTTCATGAGTAGCCGCCATTTTGAAAAAAATATCAAAATGGCGGATAGGTAAGTATGCCAGGCTCCATATAAAAATCTTCAATTCGCTATATGCGCAGTTGCCTTCTCCTATAATTGTGGTTATTCTTTCACAGGAGAATGAATACAACAAATTTCTGTCTGAGCACGGTGGCTCGTCGAACGCGTCGACTTCATCAGATCATACTACGTATTATTTTGATGTCATCCCCGAGCATCTGCATAAGGCTTTGGACATGTAAGTGTTATATTAATTTCTCTATACAGGCATGAGGACCAGGGTGTAAAGTTCACTCGTCCTCCATAGAAAAGGGAGGATCGTGAATGATCCTCCGACCACACGGGTGTCGTGTGTGGTGGGCCCGATGTAAGTTGCGCGGTAAACTTTGCTTGCGCGATGCAGGATTTTGCGTGACGTCAGCGTGATGCGTAGTTCGCATATGGCGGTATAGATGACGCTATATCTCCTTCATTGCTGTAAATAATTTCATCACCACTGCTCTAAAAAACGGTAAAGGAAAACATCGTGAGGAAACCGGCATGTCGTAGAACCAAAAATTCGAAGACATGTGACATCTACCAACCCGCACTGGGCCCGCGTGGTGGATTACGGCCCAGTCTCTTTCACGGAGAGGAGACCTGTGTCCCAGCAGTGAGGACATAGGCTGAAAAATTAGAAGCCCTCCAACCCCCCCCCTCCCCCTACAGCGTGGCATCATGGACGCGTAAACTATAATCATGAATTCAGAACATTCTAGACCCCCTAGAGTAGAACTTTTTAGTCGGTCAAAAAAAAAGCAGTTTCTTAGAAAAATGCAATACCTACGCGGGCAATATGTATGAAACAGCTGAATTCTTTTTTCATAACCGAAAATTTTATCGCGTGGGATTTCAGAATCATTCACAATCAATGTACTGAATCCATGGTAATAGGCTGTGCGTCAATGTCTAGGGACATTGACGCACTTTTCCGTTTATTATGATTTTCTTGATGTTGACTTGAAAGAGCATGGCAGTTGAGAACGTGTCATGCTCACTTAAATGTCTCATCGATGGTGGCGCGTGTGTTGGATCATTCGGTTCCCTACAAAATGGTTGAGCTAGATGGTGCTGATCCACGCGTCATGATCGTGAACTGTCGCCGTCGGTTGAGGCTGGTCATCTCTTTAACTGCCAAGGCTTATTTTTAATCTTATATTTTGAAATGTTTCTTCTATTGTGTCTTTTTTTTTTACATTGTTCTCACATATAGAAGCAACAATAATAATGTATCCAGGATTTTGTAATATCTTGATTTAAAAGAGTGTCCATGGAGTTTCTTGCCGTTCTTCTCCATAGAGATCTACGTTTTGGAATGGGCAACTAGCTTCAACTTTCTGACTAACTGACGGACTATTTTAATTTTGACAATTCAAAAGTGCCTGTACAAGGTTTGATTGAAATAAATGCTTTGAGTTTGAGTTTGCACAGCCTGTCACTGCCACCCTACACACTATGAATCTAAATCTGAATCATGTTGAAGGATATTGCTAATACATTGCTTCATATGTTCAAAAAATTTGTCCGGTCAACAACGTAAATACCGCAATGGATATTGCTGAACTGTCAAAATGGAAGCGATTGCTACTGATAGTGCGTTACACAATCACCCCACTGCATAGAATTATAGATGTATAGACTTTGCTCTCTTACTCCTCAGTTTCGCCCAATTCTTTATATCGCCACTGTTCACGGAGTCGGCGACGGGTCGCGAGCTGAGCGCGGTGCATTCTGAACATGAGAAGAACACATCTTCAGACACGTGGAGGCTGGACCAGCTCAATAAGGGCACCGCCTTGCCTACGCACCCCTTCCATAAGTTTGGCACAGGTATGTGCAACAATCATAAAATCTATCAATCATTAAATCTATCAATCATTAAATCTATCAATCATTCAATCTATCAATCATTAAATCTATCAATCATTCAAGCTATTATTCATTTAATCGATGACTTATTCATTCTATCAATCAATCAATCTGTTCGAACATGAGAAGTACACATTTTCAGACACATGGAGGCTGGACCAGCCCAATCACCGCCTTACCTACGAACCCCTTCCATAAGTTTGGTCCAGGTATGCGCAGCAATCATTCAATGTACCAATCAGTCAAAATCGTACATTAAAATCTACTTATAAATCCTTCATTCTGCCGGTCAGTAAGTCGTTCTATCAAACATTCAAGCTATTAGTCATATCATCGATGACTCAGGGCCAGTTGTGTGATACTGTGCTATGACCCATAGCGGCCATAGCACACCATTACGCGCATCAGCTCTGTGCTATGGGTCCCCATAGGTTGGTTTTCAGTGGTCACCCGAAAATGCAAAACCTTAAGGCGAAAGCGTCAGGGTAGTCCGCGAAATTCAAATTTTCTTACGTTCTTTGCAATGTGCAGGTCAGTATCAGGGGGCCTAAAAAGGCCACTTTTGCAGAATCATAAACGGATACCTAATATTATGAATCATCGTCGTGTTTTATCAGTCCATGTTTTTCTTTTTTTCGCTGCTCTACGTAGGTATAATCAAAGAGATTGGGATTGGATTGATTGGTATTTTAGCACAGACAAAAAAAAATAACTGAAAAATCCTTCACCAATGGGATTTGATACGATTAACTTAACAGTTAACTGTCTATTATGATTCATAATGTTATCCTTTTATCATTCTGCCAATGTGGCCTTTTTAAGCGCCCTGATTGTATTTTGATTTAAATATCATTCGCGACCGTAACAAATATGTACTTACACTTTCTATAATATTAATAATATTGTTCCAAACTTAAGTTGCAGTGGGCACATTGCTCGCAGAACAGGTGTCCGATGGAGCCGAAAAATTCTGCATCCGCTGGATGCGAGAAGCACAGAACCGGTCGGAGGAGGTGCTTGGGGGAGGCCTATGTCCAGCAGTGGACGTCTTTCAGCTGAAATGATTATGAAGATAATAATATTGTTTGCACTATTAGCGAACATTATTTTTTTGTGTTTCAAAAAATGTTATCATCCCTGTCGCTATGTTAATATCGTCGTTGCGCGTGCAAAAGTCGCTATGTGTTTTTAGTGAACTTATTTGAGCTATATGAATTATAACATTTAGCGTGTTTATACGGAACTTTGGATGTATGAATATCACATAGCTACATTCCTTAACTCTTTAAATATTGCACTAATCACACAGCTGTTTATACAGTATGTGTGTATTGAAATAACGATTAAAACTGCATAAAGAACCGAAAACAACTAAATAACACATAGCGGCTTTTGCACGCGCTACGACGATATGTCAATCATTCTATCAATCTTCCACAGGCAACAGAGAGACTCTGGAGACTATACCTAAATCAAAAGGCATCGATGTTAGGAAAGAGCTGCTAAAGTTTCACTCTAAATGGTACTCGGCCAATATCATGACGTTAGTGGTCATGGGGAAAGGTAAGATTTTATTTATTTTTACATAATATTACCTCCGAATGAGCTCTTTTCAAATTGACATAAGAAAAAAAAATAATAAGTTTTCTATATCCCCGATAGATGGCATAGCTTAAAACTAAAATGTCAAAGTTGTTTTCAAATCTGAGTTTCAATTCAATCAGCCGTGAAAAAAGTTCAAGCAACATTAAATATATTTTTTTAACTGCCTACATCTACTACGTTGATCTGACATGGGTAGCCCGTGCTGTGTACATCACGATAATGATTACTAGCGCCATCTATGGGAGCTTTTGAAAACTTTTTTTTTTTTTAATCATGCTATTGAAAAGACCTCATTGGCTCGTGGCTAAATAAAAAAAGCCGCACGGCTCAATCGAAGATTAAGCTACGCTTGCCACGGTTGGTTAATGGATGGGTGACCATCCATTACATAATCGAGACCCCTTCGTGAGTTACGGGCGTGACGGGTAGTCGGAAATCCAAAAAAAATCTAACAACCAGTCTTACCGTGTTACACAGTAACTGGGTTGTGGAGGTCACATAGGCAATCGCTCCATGTAAAATACAGGTATTCAGCTGCGTCCAGTTACACTGGAAGCGGACCCCACATAGCTGGGAAAACGCTGGGTAGATGATACTTCTTGACTTACTATGTTTATATTTTTTTAAAGGAAACCTCCTTAGGCGGCGATTCGATAATGAAGGTATTCTGAAATGACGTTCGCTAGGTGGCAGCACTGGCACGTCAGGTCCAGGCATCTGCCAAAGAGCCTATATTTTCTTTAATCATGACGGAATTATGAACGAATGAATGAATCGAATGATGAACGTCATCATATATTTTATATTCATTGTCGAAATGGAAGACCTCTTGTCAAAGTGGTGCCAACTGGTGTCGTAAACTTTCACGAAAACCCCCATTGGACTTGAATTGAGAGCGATATTTCAAGGACGCGTCACGTTTAGGCATATTTCGTTAATTAATATAAACAGGCTATGATGTTCCCACTGCTGGGACACAGGCCTCCTCTGTGAGAGGGAGTGGGCCGTAATCCACCACGCGGGCTCAGTGCGGGTTGGTAGATGTCACATGTCTTCAGATTTTTGGTTCTAGGACATGCCGGTTTCCTCACGATATTTTCCTTCACCGTTTTTTAGAGCAGTGGTGATGAAATTCTTTACACTAAGTAGAACGCTTGCCTTGCTGGGTTCGAACCCAAGAAAAACTCGTAAGTACGCGCCGTTACCACTGGGCCACCACTGCATTTCGTCACTTGAGGGAGAAGAAAGATATAACTCTCTCTCAATCACACTAAGGCTGCGTTTCCACCAGAGATGAGCGAGTATACGTAGCGAGGAATGTGTGTAAAACTAACCAATAACAATGCTAACTTAGTTCAAGCTATGAAAATGAAGCGATGTTATTGGTTTGTTTCAAACACATCACTCGCTACGCATCCTCGCACATCTCTGGTGGAAACGCAGCCTAAATCTCTTTTATTCTTTATTGATATAATCTTATTTTTATTTTCAACGCTAACTTAGTTCAAGCTATGAAAATGAAGCGATGTTATTGGTTTGTTTCAAACACATCCCTCGCTACGCATCCTCTCACATCTCTTGTGGAAACGCAGCCTAAATCTCTGTTATTCTTTATTGATATAATTTTATATTTATTTTTAACGCTAACTTAGTTCAAGCTATGAAAATGAAGCGATGTTATTGGTTTGTTTCAAACACATCCCTCGCTACGCATCCTCTCACATCTCTTGTGGAAACGCAGCCTAAATCTCTGTTATTCTTTATTGATATAATCTTATTTTTATTTTCAACGCTAACTTAGTTCAAGCTATGAAAATGAAGCGATGTTATTGCTCTGTTTCAAACACATCCCTTGCTACGCATCCTCGTACATCTCTGGTGGAAACGCAGCCTAAATCTCTCTTATTCTTTATTGATATAATCTAATAATTTAATTTCAGAATCACTAGACGATTTAGAAAAGATAGTGGTCACACTGTTTTCTGAGGTAGAGGATAAGTCGGTGACGGCGCCATCTTGGCCGGAGCACCCCTTCCCGCCGGAGCTGCGCCGCAAGCGAGCCTACTGCTATCCGGTGAAGGACTTGAGGTCGCTGTCCATTGACTTTCCTATTCCTGATACGAGGAAACATTATAAGAGTGGGGTGAGTTTTGTTTGTATTAACCACTAGCTGTGCCCTCGACTTCGTTCGCGTGCCGTCGGAAATGTCGAAAAAAAAATTAGATTTTAAAGGTTTTTTTTATTGCGCGAAACCCTAGTTCTTTTTATAAAATAAAATCCTTATAACATCGGCTATCTGCCAGTGAAAGTTCTGTCAAAATCGGTCTAGCTTTTTCAGAGATTAGCCGGAACAAACAAACAGAGACACAAAATTAAAACAAAAAAACTGATAAAAAACATAACCCTCCTTCTGACGCAGTCGGGTAAAAAGCAAAATCCGCAAGAACTTTGAATTACCTTAGCGCATCGCACCGCGGGCTTACTTTAGCGCATCGCCTTAAAAACGAACATTGAAGATAGTATTTTATTTTGCATCTATGATTACTCGTTGGGTCTAGTGGTCGCAAGCGTACTACTTAAGAAGTCCTGGGTTCGATTCCCGGCGGGGTGATTGCGTAACACACTATCAATAGTCTTTCATTTTGACAGTTCAACAACATTCATTGCGTTATTTACGTTGTTGAGCAGACCCCTTTTTTGAACATATGAAGCAATGGATTAGCAATATCCTTCAAAATTATTCAGATTGAGATTAGAGATAGTATGTACAATGCGCGCCACGAAAGATGAGACTTGACCCCGCCTCCCCCGCTCTTTCCGCCGCCCCTATGACGTCCGGTCCCGTCCCGCACTCAGACCTCATACCGCTAAAGATACCTAAAATCGTGTACTGCGCATGTCAAACCACGTGGTTAGTCAAGTCTCATCTTTCGTGGCACGCATTGTAACGCAAATAGGGTCTATAAATATGTAACTTGTCACTAGCAGCCCGTAGCATGAATCTGTGTGTTGATAACTGTTTGTATATTGTTCTCCGCAGCCATCACATTACTTGTCCCATCTGCTGGGACACGAGGGACCGGGCAGCCTGCTGTCGGCTTTGAAAGCAAGAGGCTGGTGTAATAGGTAAGGAAGAAGCATTTTTATAGGCGCGGGCCTGCGGGCGGAGAGTAATGGGTAGCTCACCGTCCGATCAGGACCAGCGATGCGATTCTGTAAAAATGTCACCGTGAAAACTTAGGTGAAGTGAGTTTGTTTTCTTTAGGAATTTACACTATTGACAGCTCACTCCACGCTCACTTCACCTAAGTTTTCACGGTGAGATGGTTACAGAATCGCACTGCAGGCCCGTGCCGGACGGCGCGTACGTGTTCCACGTGCGCCTCAAAGAGATAGTGTTCTTTTGTAGTGCAACTGTTGTTAAATTATTGACCGCCACACGTCAAAAAATCAAAAACGTGCCCTCGGCGTCAAAGTCTGTCATGTAGACGAACCGTGGCGTGCTGGGCACATTTTGGTTTGTCATCTATACATGACTGTGGCGGTCAAAAGGTTAATGTATTTACTGCAACACCGTTTATGCAATAACGTTTTATTATTATTATCTTTTTTTATTTTACATATCTCGGGACCACGAGGTCCCAGTCCTTTGGAAGGCGTGCGAGGGGCCGAAGCCAACTCGCAGAGGCCTCTTAGAAAATTTTTATTGTTATAATACGTTTATTAGTAAGGGGGTTCACGAGGGTGAAAACCGCTTTAAAATCTTTTGCGTCTATGGGCAAAGCACAGCGCTGATTGTCAGCGAATGTATCGAATGGTTGTGAATTGCTTTGCTGATATTTTCTTGTCTATTACTCCGCAGTTTAGTGGGGGGCACTCGGATCGGCGCGCGAGGCTTTGGATTCTTCGGAGTGCAGGTCGACCTGACGGAGGAAGGGGTCTCCCATACCGACGACATCATCAAGTTGGTGTTCCAAGTAAGTATAAGTATCTTCCTTATTGAGCCCTGATTAAAGCAGTAGTAACCGGCATGTCATAGAACCAAAAAATTCGAAGACAGGTGATACAAACCGGACTGGATTCGCGTGGTGGATTATAGCTCAATTCCTCCCACAGAGAGGACGCCTGTGTCCCACCAGTGGGAACACAGATATAGATACACCTAGATAATGCAAGAGCAACTACTTCGCGTGTTCCAGTTTACGTACAAAAATCGTAAGCTGCCATTGTGGCGCTCAGTCCTGTGTACTGTTGGCTGGGTGAGCGTGAGCGCTGGCGTTAGGCCCCTGGGGGGGGTTGGGGGGTGCCGCTGGTGGTGCTTGTGACGTCCGAGTAGGTAGTCGAAAAATGGCACGCTTCATTTTCATACAGATCGTGATATTTGCGTTATCTAGGTCTATCTATATCTGTGGGTGGGAACATTATAGGCTCATTATGTAAGGCAGTATTATTTTTGTCGTTTGTGGGTTCCAAATAAAAAAAATTTCTTTCTTTTTTCTTTTCTAAACAATATTCACTTATTCCACAGTACATAGCAATGCTGAAGGCGGAAGGCCCAAAGCATTGGGTCTGGGAAGAGCAGAAGGATCTGATGGCGTTGGAGTTCAGATTCAAAGACACACAGGAGGCCAGGGGCATGGTCACAGGACACGTTCACTTACTGCAGGCAAGTGCATTGTAATAAATTCCTTATGTCGTAGCTGTAAGGTCGGTTTTCGTAATTCAAATCGATCATAACGAAAAGCGTTATGCCCTCTCCATGCAACTTTTTATCATATAATAATAGAAAGAGAGAGATATATATATCGCTTTCATGGTTTTCGAGGGTGTTAAAGCCGATAGTGAGGTCAAAATGAAAATCGAAGATGACATCTGAGAAAATGTTCGTCATTTTGACATTTTTGCAGCCGCCATCTTGATTTTTATTTTGAACTTCGTTCCTGCCAGGGGTCCGTTTTTCTTCTATCCAGTTGACAGTTCTAATATGGAAAATGTAACAGGCCACTAATTAATAAAATAAATTTTTCATCAGGAATTCCCTATAGAAGATGTACTATGCGCTTATTACATAATGACGGAGTGGAAACCTGAGTTGATTAAATCGCTGCTATCTCTGCTCACACCAGAAAATGTTCGTGTTGGCATCGTGGCAAAGTACGTATAGGTTTTTTTTTTAATTACAAAACTAGCTTTCGCCCGCGGCGCGGCTTCGCTCGGGTGGGTGTCGGAAAATATCCCCATTGTTTTCATATAACTCTATTGGTTTACGCGGCACACGCCCGTAAGGCTTTTTTTCCGACAGCTTCAACAGTTATAGTTCAGCGAATTTACACAAAACCATAATAAATTATTCACCTAAAACACTTCCTCATGAAACACTCCATCCTTTGGTGAAAACCGTATGCAAATCCGTTCGGTAGTTTTTGAGTTTATCGCGTTCAGACAGTGAGACGCGACGGAGGGACTTTGTTTTGTAATATGTAGTGATGACCAGGACCGTCTTAACCATATTGGGCGCCGGGGTGCAAAAATCAGCCTGCGCCTCAATTTTTGTATTTTATTTTTTTATTTAATCTCTACAATAAAATTAGGTACATTTACAAACATCAAATTTAATTTTTCCGGGTTTAAAATCGACAATCTTGTTTATGATATCGTCTGTTTTGTAATCAACTTTCAATTCGATAGGTATACGAGTACTATAGCCAAAATTGTCAATCTACATATCTTAACTTGAGTCATAGTTAATCGTAAGTAGTTTTTTATTCATTTCAATTTCGAGAAGGTTTACGCATGGTACGTGTAGGTTTAAGGGTTGGCTTGCGCCCCCTAAGACCCTGCGCCCGGGTGCAACGCACCCCTTGCACCCCGGGTAAAGACGGCCCTGGTGATGACATCACACCAGATGGCCAATTCTTCTAATTTAAAACATTCAAAAATCTAGTCGCTGTCTTGACGACAAACAAATGTCAAAAATGTAGGGAACTTAGCGGTCTTTTTTTAAAATTTTCTTTTTATTGTTGTATGGGCCCGCTCTTGCCCTCGATCACGCCTGATAGAAAGCGATGGATGAGGTCTATGATGGAATGAGCGTGCCCAGAACATGCCTAAGAGCTAGTACATACTGGGCGCTCGGCGTTGCGTTGAGCACGCGTTGGTCGCGGACACACACCGCGCTTAGCACGGCGTTCAGCGCGCGTTAGTAGGGCGAACATACTTTTGGATCAGTTCGAAAATGGACGTCGAAGAGATCGTTTGTGTGCGGCTCCTCTACCGTCTCTCGTCAATTTCATCTATAAAGAAATCAGTATCAAAACGCTCGATCTCCATTTTCGAAAAGTGCGTCCTTCCTACACAAAAGCGCGCGTTGTAATGTACAACAAAATGGCCGCTCATGTATCTCAAAGCACGCAGCTGACGCCCGAGTAACGCGCGTTCTAACGAAAAAATGTAAACGCGCGATTGACGCGCGCTTGACCTGTAGCCCGCGCTTGCATGTGTACACTTCAATAGAATTCGGGGTTCTCAAAACGCGCGTTAGCAAAGCGCGCGTTTCAAAACGCCTAATGTGTACCCGCTCTAAGGCACTGGAACTCCCACGCATCGGCGAAACACAGCAGGCTGCATAACACCGGACTCCGGTGGGAGGGTGGTCGCAAACCAGGCGGGCGTTAGCCCTACCACCGCAAGGGAAGAATTGACTAATCAAATAAGGTGTTGGGTGTGACAGTCCATGGTGCGCCGAGTGCGAGCGTTCAGTTGAGTAACTGGCGGAACAAACTGCGCTACACGAGGAGGCTTCTTCATGCATCCCAAGATGAAGTAGGTACATGGATGTTTGTTACTCTTTTACGCAAAAACTACTGAACCGATTTGGATGAAATTTGGTACACAGATAGTTTATAACCAGGATTAACACATAGGTTACTTTTTATCCCGATATTCCTACGAGATCGATAGTTATGCGGGCGAAAACGCGGGGCGGTGCTAGTGGGAAATAAAGGATGTACAGTACCCGGCGATAAATATTGCACATCGACCTTTGGAAAGAGACAATCGGCTAATTTCGGCTTCGTAGAGCGTTATCTCTGTCGCACGAAATACAAACAGTCCGGTATCTATTAGGAGCTGTTAAAACAATTATGATTTGCTTCTTTTGATAATTATTTTTATTCTTGGTATAAAATACAAAAAAAGGTAAAGGTCGATGTGCAATATTTATCGCCGGGTACTGTAAATATGTATTTGTCATTTTTGCAGATGTTTTGAAAAGAAATGTACGATGACTGAGCCGTGGTACGGAACGAAATACCTACAAGAGGACATAGAAGATTCTTTAATTCAGGTATAATACGTTTTTATTAACTCTTATTATCAACTAGCTTCTGCCTGCGACCTCGTCTGCGTGAAATTTCTTGTTCCTCCGACCCGCCCCGTCGCATCGCATAAGGAAAATAAGTCAGTGTCCGCTGACTTTTTTCTTTTTGTTCGGATCGTAATGTTCCTAGCGTGATTTTAAATGGCCTATAGGTTTCCTCAAGAATTGGGCTATCAAATGCAAAAAGATGATTCGAAATGCAACAGATCCGGTAGTTCAAGAGATTGGCGCGTTCAATCAATTAAATAAAAACTTTTCAGCTTTATTAGTAGTACAGCCACGAGCATAAGTACAGTACCCGGCGATAAATATTGCACATCGACCTTCGGAAAGAGACAATCGGCTAATTTCGGCTTCGTAGAGCGTTATCTCTGTCGCACGAAATACAAACTGTCCGGTATCTATTAGGAGCTGTTAAAACAATTATGATTTGCTTCTTTTGATAATTATTTTTATTCTTTGTATAAAATACAAAAAGAGTTAAAGGTCGATGTGCAATATTTATCGCCGGGTACTGTATGTATACTCTTGGCTTTATTCAAAGACGATTTTCTCCTTTGGTTTTAAATAAAATCTTATGTTATTACGAACAACGTATTGTTGCGCGCCACAATTAATGCCTGGTACATGCCTGGTGCATTAGTTACCACTAGCGCCATCTAGTATCGGGTAGCAGAACCAGTAAAATCAAGATTCTTCTAGAAATTTCGACGTTAGAACTTTCTAGAACTATCGACGTCTGGTCAGTCGGGACCGGTATGTATTCGAACATTCTAGATGTTTCTACAGTAGAAGGCTCTAGAACTATATAAGGCCGGTGTGGGCCGCGACACATTTGAATAAGCGATACAAGCGAGTACATCGAAAGCGATCTTCAAGTGCGACGGTAGTGCAATTGTGTTTTATAATTAGTGTGAGTTGTTATTAGTGTTGTTGATTAAAGTGTCATTTTTTTGGTTATTAAATCGCTATTTCTTATTGTCACGACCCCAAGCTCGTAACAAGATTTTCAAACCCATAGGTTTGTGTAAAGTGTCGTATTTCAACGTTGCATTTGTTATTTCACGAAAAAATCGCAATTGAAAGTTGCCAAGTGTTGACATATTAGTGCTCGTGACTGTACAGATAAGTCTGAAATCGCATATCCATGAGCAAGCGTGGTGATCAATGCTAGCGCCTACTCGGTGTGAGAAGAGGACAGCAATTGACTGGTATTATTATTTTATTATCGTTATTACAGGAGTGGAAAGCCGTCAAACCAACACCTGAGCTGCACTTACCGCCTCCGAACGAGTTCATACCTACTAAACTGACTCTGGAAAAAGGGGAGGACAGCACTGCAGACTCGATAACACCTATTATCATTAAGGTAAGGTCCTATTTAAACAGAACTAGGTGCTAACAGGGGCCAGTGGCTAAGCAATAACAGTCGCACAGGTCGATCGATCAGGTTAAGCTACGCTTGCCGCGGCTGGTCCGTGTCATTCACCGATCTTTGACAGTCGTTACGAGTCATCAGAAGCCCGGAAGTTTGACAACCAGTCTCACCAAGGGGTATCGTATTACCCGGTAACTGGGTTGTGGAGGTCAGATAGGCATTCGCTCCATGTAAAATACTGGTATTCAGCTGCATCTGGTTAGACTGGAAGCCGACCCCAACATAACATAGTTAGGAAATGGCTGGGCATATATTTATATATTTAAGACATGTCAGAACTGTGGTGAACCCGAATTACGAGTGTAGGTTTTAGCTTCAAACCCAGACAGGCGCGTTACTTTGTGTAAATAATTTCATCGCCACTGCTCTCAAGACGGTTAAGAAAACATCGTGAGGAAGCCGGCATGTCCTAGAACCAAATATTCGAAGGTTTGTAACATCTACCAAGCCGCTCTGCAGTGCAAATAGGTGCAGTGCTGTGGGACAATAATTACACGATTTAAAGTAAAACTGCGCAGTTCTGCACACCCCTACCCTATTTCAAGTTAAACAATTATCTACTTTTATTTCTTTTATAAAAATGTTCGAAGTTTTAGCGTAAACTGAACTTTATTGTGTAGGAATTAAAGTTACTTTTTCATTAATTCATATTTTTTTTACATTTCCGGCAAATAAATCGCGAATGCACGGTAGCTCGGCGTTCGGCCACACTGCCTATACTTTCGTGTAATAAAAGCGTGATGTAATGTGTCGTATTTTTCAGGATACCCCACTGATGAGGCTGTGGTTCAAGAAAGACAACGAATTTAATTTGCCCAAAGCGGTCATGACATTCGATTTAGTCAGGTAAGATTCACCATTATTATCATCATTTTACCCGAAACTCAAACTCAAAGCATTTATTTCAATTAAACCTTGTACAGGCACTTTTGAATTGTCAAAATTTACATAGTCTGTCAGTTAGTCAGAAAGTTGAAGCTAGTTGTCCATTCCAAAACGTAGATCTCTATGGAGAAGAACGGGCAAGAAACTCCATGGACACTCTTTTAAATCAAGATATTACAAAATCCTGGGTATATTATTATTGTTGCTTCTATATGTGAGAACAATGTAAAAAAAAAGACACAAATGAAGAAATATTTCAAAATATAAGATTAAAAATAAGCCTTGGCAGTTAAGAGATGACCAGTCTCAACCGACGGCGTCCGCTCACGAACATGACGCGTGGATCAGCACCATCTAGCTCAACCATTTTGTAGGGAACCGAATGATCCGAAAGACGTACACTGCTGGATGCGTGAAGAAGCCTCCTCGTGTAGCGCAGTTTGTTCCGCCAGTTACTCAACGGAACGCTCGCGCTCGGCGCATCCTGGACAGTCACACCCAACACCTTATTTGACTGGCCAATTGCAAGATTCATAAATTCGAAGCATTAGAGAGAGAGCTTTACAATCGAAAAAATTGTTTTGCTTCCTTTCTACAACTGTTTCAATAATGTTAGTACAGACGCCAGCACATCAAGCTACCCGAAACTGTCAAATTTTCCCAATCAACTTTGAATCTTATGCTTTAGCGATAAAGTTTAAAATCTATTAAAGAATTTTCGTCGACGGGTGCCGCATTTGAATCGATTTAATTTCGCCATAGTGTTTGTGACGTCATAGTAGGTAGTCGAAAAATGGCAAGCTTGATTTTCATACAGATCGTGATACTTGCGTTATCTAGGTCTATCTTTGTGTCGAACCACATTTTTAATATGATCCCTATTGACCCTGTATTCATTGGTATCAGCCCCCTAGCCTACCAGGACCCCCTCAGCTGTAACCTGACCTCGGTGTGGGTGCTGTTACTAAGAGACAGTCTGCAACAGTTTGCGTACGCGGCTGAGCTGGCTGGACTACGGTGGAGCATCGGGAACGCTAAATATGGAATCAGCGTGAGTAGAATCCTAATTCCTACTGTAATTGCGTGCTAAAGGTGGAAGGGAAAGGCACCGTATCGCCTTTCGCCTCGCCGTCAAACAGGCGTCAACCTAACGTAAGCACGTAACCAAAGCAGATCAGAAGCTCCGATACGTCGACTCGGCTACGGCTAGGCGACGCCGCGCTTACGGCTCGCCGACCGCTGATTGATGGTGCAGCAGGCAGGGCGGGGGGGTGAGAGGGGCAAGGGTGGACGAAGAGACGTAAGCTCGGGTACTGAGAGACGTAAGCGCGAAGACGACGAGCCGGAAGCGCGGGGACGACGAATCGTAACGCACCGCACCGCGGTTCGTGAGCTTGTCCCGAGGCGAGGCGATTACGTTACGATTCCTATTAGTGTGCGTTGCAGTAGGGAGTTTCATACAAAGAATACTGAACGGCTCGAGTTGATACAGTGCCGATCCCTTTCCGGTTTGATACGTGTGCTATGACCTTTAGTCCCCAATACCACGTACTTTAGCCGCACTTAATGGTTTCTTGGGCTCTAATCCAATAAGCGATCTGTTTGCGGACGAATGGACGAAGATTTTGTCGGTATGGCAGAAGTCCTGTGAGAGGGATGAATGAAAGTGTTGCTAACTTTTTACTTGATTTTTATATTAAATCTATTATGTGTATAAAGAAATTGTGTACGTTTGAATTAAATAAATAAATTCAGTAGCTCAACTTTGAGATCCGTTTTCGAATGCGGCCATTATGTTAGGATAGTTTGTTGTTGGTGTAATGGTCATAAGCGCAGCCGCTGGTCCTGGTTTCGATTCCCGCTTTGGACATTTATTTTTGGTGTTAATCCCGCAACATCAAAAAAAATCTAGCAACAACTCTTGCGCTACATTGGTTTCCTATGAGTATGTAATTGTATCATGTTGCTAGCAAAACTGCAACATCGATTGTTGCTGGAACGATGATGCGGCTTATAAGCAGGGGCGGATCTACTTAAAGGCTTTTTGGGCTGCAGCCCAGGGCCCCGTGGATACAGAGGGCCCCCAACCGAACTGAAAACAATGGACGATATTGTCAATAATAAAAATTATCTAGAATTAAAAAAATCGGATCATTAAAAAATGGCAATTGGTTGAGTAATTAGGTAGGGCCCCTAAGCAGTATTAGCCCAGGGCCCCACAAATTCAAGATCCGCCCCTGCTTATAAGCGCAGCTTGAGGTCCGCCTGAGGTCCCACGTTGGACAATTGTTTTTGTTGCTTTTTCCGCAACATCAAAAATTGTTTGCCTATGAATAAGTACCTTTACCATCTTGCTAGCAACACTGCAACATAGCAACATCAAATGTTGCTGTAACAATGTTGCGGCTTACAAGCGCAGCCTTGGTGCTTGACTTTTTTTTTGTGATTTTTGTCCTCTTCTGTTATAATACAAACACAAAAGATGGCACAGGTTACCATCGACGGATACGACGACAAGCAGAGCGTCCTGCTGGACAAGATCGTGGACCACATGGTGAGCTTCACTGCCGACCCCCAGCGGTTCCATATCATGAAGGAAAACCATATCAGAGCCATACGGAACTTTGACGCTGAACAACCTTACCAGGTGAGGATATTTTTTTTTTTTGTAAATGCAAAGGTGACCTTGACGCTTGCAGACAGGATTGGTCCACACTAGCTCAAGACAGAGAGGAGTGGAAAGAAGAAAGGGATCGGCCTTTGCTCTACCCTTTGACAACATAGGCTAAAAATAAATCCTACTAATAATATTATAAATGTGAAAGTTTGTGAAGATGTTTGGCTGTTTGTTACTCAATCACGCGTAAACCGTTGGAACAGATTTGGATGAAAATTGACACATAGATAGACCATTTCCTGGATTAACACATAGGATACTTTTTATCCCGTTACTCCGTGATTCGTTTGCGCTGCACTATAGTTGTTCATCAGTAAGCTACGTCGGACCGATGTCAGCACCATCATTGGAGCACTAAATCAAGCCTCAGACTGGAAGGCGACCTCATCATGGTTGGGAAAAGGCTTGAAAGAGAGAAGCAGATAATGACGTGTCCTGTATACTGCCGGTACGATAATAACGTGTCCTGTATACTGTCGGTACGATAATAACGTTTACTGTATACAGCGGTACGATAATGACGTGTCCTGTATACAGTGGTACGATAATGACGTGTCCTGTATACTGTCGGTACGATAATGACGTGTCCTGTATATACATCGGTACGATAATGTCGTGTCCTATATACTATCGGTACGATAATGACGTGTTCTGTATATACAGCGGTACGATAATGTCGTGTCCTATATACTGTCGGTACGATAATGACTTGTATACTGTCGGTACGATAATGACGTGTCCTGTATATACAGCGGTACGATAATGTCGTGTCCTATATACTGTCGGCACTATAATGACGTGTCCTGTATACAGCGGTACGATAATGACGTGTCCTTTATACAGCGGTACTAAAATCTATTTGTTTTGCAGCACGCCGTATACCAGCAAGCGCTGTGTCTAGCCGACCTGGTTTGGACTAGATGCCAACTATTAGAAGTCGCTGATGGTAAGCACACGTGATTTAACTAAGAGACAACAAATATGAACCTTGTGTTTGTAAAAAAAATAAAGTCGAAAATATATAGCATAAACTTAACCGCTTCGTTTGTCTCGCAAACTTTTTCTTATCCTGACAGTACACTTTGGCGCATTTTTCCAAAGATTCGCGTTATTTGAGCAAGACAAGATATTCCCTACGGATATTGAGATAAAGTTCATTTTCTTGGGAGTGAGTTTATGTATGTAAAAGTATGTGTTTAGAAACTAAATTGCGAACGCAAGATAGAAGTTTATTGATTTTCGACTTAATCACGATGCTGACAAAGTTGATATTTGTGTACCAATGTGGATTGACGCTACAAAAACATAACTATTTTTGTCTAGACATGACACCGGAAGCGCTCAACGACTTTGTGGGGAGGATGATACGTAAAGTGCACATCGAAGGGTTCATGTACGGCAACCTCAGCCGCGAGAGGGCGCTGCATATCGCTGAAACTGTCGAGAAGAAGTGAGTCAACCTTATATTTATTTAAAATCTATAAAAATAATAACTTACATATCGTCTGTTAAACTGCATACCAGTTTGGCCGCTATCCCACTGGCGTTTTACGAACGTTGACGTCAACGTACGTCTGCGCAGCGTCGACGCCGTGCCGACGCGACGTTGACGTTGCGTCGTCGCGTGGCAAGCATTAACGTCCGCTGAACGCGACGTTAACGTCGCGCATATGTACCTGTTGCCAACAAACGCGTCGTTAACGTTGCGCAGACGCGACGTCGACGTCGCATTCAGCGGATCTTAATGCTTGTCACGCGACGACGCGACGTCAACGTCGCGTCTGCGCAACGTAGACGCTGCGCAGACGTTCGAGAGACGCCGACGCTCGTAAAACGCCAGTGGGATAGCGGCCTTTGTCGGCAGTTGTTTTAGACCGCTGAACGTTGTTACCCAACTTCAAAAAAGCAGGAGGTTCTCAATAATTAATTAGCTGATGAAACTTCACAGACATGCACATCGGTATCTAATAGAATAATAAAAATATGGATATAAATTAAAAGACAAAACGAAGATTATCATTTACGTAGTTACATGAAATTTTTTTTTCCTAATATTATGTCACAGGTTTGTGAAGTTTCATCAGTTTAAAATAAAAGATCTTATTATTATTCAGCATGCAGCATTAATCATATAACCTGATCAAGATTATGTCTGGACTTTAAAAGAGATTGTGACCTCTGAGTTTGTTTCGACCTTTCTTCTCAGAGTAGTCAGATAAGAAACGCCGACATCATCTAGTTTTTAAAAAAAACATGATTGACGTGTAAAAGCAAACGTGACACTACGGGGTTTGGTCTTATCATGTTTCTGTTTGCATTGATGTTAGCTATCGTTTTATATAGGCCTCATATCTGTCCGCCATTTTCAATATGGTGCGACGGTATGCCAGGCTCCATATAAAAATCGTCAATCCCATTCGACCACACCTTTCTGATACACGCTGAAAAAATAAAGACTGTATTTGAAAAATGTTTCGATTTATTTCTTTCGAGAGGCTGATCCTTTTTTGTTTTGAGACTGAATAAAATGTTATAAGTTTTATTATAGCATCCTGAAATAAAAAGTGTGTATTTTGTTTTACAGGTTACCGAAAGATGCGACGCCATTATGTGCCCAGCAGCTGTTGTTACATAGAGAAATTGAAATCGAAAAGGGTAAGTAATTTTATAACTGCTTTTAATACACTGAGCACACACTTGAAAGAAAGAAAGAAAATACGTTTATTTGCGGCAAACATGACGCATAAAAATAAAAAACACAAACAACAGAAAAACGAAAGTAACAATTTGGGCGAAAGTATGCGTCACATCTACGCAAAACGGCCAACGCTCAGCATAATGCTAAGACCCTATACGAGACAGAGCCCCAGCGCTGGTTTTCAGCGACAACCGGTGATTGACGTGATGACGTCAGCCAGTGCAGCATACGATTACTACTACTTGAGTACTTCAGTAAGCCATAAGACACAGGTTTATTCCTAGTTCAGGTAGAAACCAATTATTATATGTATATCTCTAGTTTAATGTCCTAATATTGCAAATATTTATTTTAACAAATCAATATAACATTTGCAATTTTTTGTATATTCTCAGTTTTTTGTGTGCAGTTTCGAGTTTTTGGAACTGTGTACCGACTTCCGGGCCAATTTACTTGTTTTATGGGGTTCCGTACCTCTAGAGCAGGGGTGGCTAACTTGGTTAGACCCAAGATCTACTGTTCACTGACGACACCCTGTGCGATCTACCAATTACATACTTCTTGAAATCTTAAATGAAACAGCATAGTTCAGTACACAATTATGTAGTATTTTTTATTTTATTAAGAGGGAAAATACAACTCGTAACCACTCGTAAATTCGCTAGTCTGTCGTCAAGTCAACTGACTGACGGATTGACATTTGACAACCGCCCGCGCCCCACTCCCGCGTCCCACACGCTTCCCGCTTATTGTTGTCGCGCACCGAAAACAAAAGAGAGCTATACTGCATAGAAGAGACGATAATATTATTTATTTTATTATTTTTTCCTTGCCACGATCGACTGGACTAATAGTCGCGATAAAGATAAGATAAAGATAATTTTATTTTGCAAATATGGGTAAGATATAACGATGACAAAAAAAACATAATAGTACAGCCATATTTTACTACGTAGGCATGCAAAAGATTTAACATAGACTTATAACTAAATACAATTTTAAAATATTACACACAAAACACAATTTGAAAATATTATATAATTCATTATACATCAAGATTATGCACTAGATTAAGAACTCTTTCGCAGTTAGGAGTCGATCGCGATCGACCAGTCGATCGCGATCGACCGGTTGGCCACACCTGCTCTAAAGGAAATAACAGAACCCTTATAGGATCACTTCATTGTTCGTCTGTATAATATAAAATACGTAGATCTACGGTCCCTTAGAACTCAAAAAAAAACAAGCTTCTAAGTCAACGTAATAAAAAAATACGGTGATTTATGCTTATTTTGATACCCGCAATTAAATCCCAAAACCCATAGGGTACTTCCCGTTGACATAGAATCATGAAGCAGTCTCACAACACAAGAAAAGTCCGAAAATCGTTTATTTCTAGTTGAATCCTGTGATTTTTTGAAGTGAAAACTTTAGCGGCGTTGTACACTTTTTTTGTAATGGGTAAAAAATGTTAAACTCGCGTCAGGACACGTGACCTGATCGAAAATTCGTAAGACGGATGGAGAGTAGACAGCCGGCGCGGCGTAGGAGAGGAAGTATCCCCCTCTCTTTCTACGGCGCGGCGAAAATGTATGCCTGCGCCTGCTGTTTCGTTTAGGCGGCGCAGGGCGCTTGCGCGAATGTTCGTGTGTGTTTATGTTACAGCGTGCCATGCGCATCCATGGATGGTGACAGCTGATGGCTCGACTGTCTGTGTAGTGGCCACACTGCTGTGTATTCGTAAAATTCGTTTTCGTGTATATAAAGTGTTTAAAATATGGAAATTTATACTGATATTCAAAGCAATTCGTGCAAAATTATTCCCGAACCATTCCAAAATATCAAAAATGCACAACAATAACATTCAAGTTTTTACTTCTGCCGGCACTCCCGGAGTGCAACCCGTCGTTTTTTTTTTGCTATTGCAAACTTATATTTGCAGTTGAAGAATTGACCGTGACGTATAACGATGTATCCGAACATGTTTTGTTAACTACAATGTTAAGTTGGTTTTTTGGGATTTTATCCCAAATGCCCTTTCCTTCATTGTGTTTTGCCTTATCGCTTATTCGAATATTTTTACCTTCCACAGGCGCATGGCATGTCCGTGAAACGACGAACAGCGTTCACCGCTCATCGTGCGCGTCGTTATACTACGCGTGCGGCGTGCGACAGTGCAGGAATAACGTGGTGCTAGAACTATTGGCGCACACGCTCTCGGAGCCCTGCTTCAGCATGCTGCGGACTAAGGTATGCTGGATTTAGGGAACTACACTGTGACTGTGTGTACCCCCCGTACACACAGTCACAGTGTAGTAATATATCACGTGTGTTATTTTTTTCGGCAAACGCGCGATACTGAACCGAAAGGCGGCGTTACGTGTATTTAAAAAATACACGTGATATAGGGGGGGTAGTCGTAAACCTCACCAGGAATCACCAACGGGTGTTAAAAATGCAAAAAAAAAACATCACGTGATTAATGGACGACCCCTTTGCCGGACATGGGCCTCTAAAGTTTTCTTTCTCAACAGGAACAACTGGGCTACATAGTATTCAGCGGTCTTCGGCGCTCGAACGGCGTGCAAGGATTCAGGGTTATCGTACAGAGTGACAGACACCCCGAATATTTGGAGCAGAGGATAGAAAACTTCCTACAGGGGTCCCTGGTAAGATAGATACATAAAACGTTTATTCAGTGCAACAAAAGACACAATACAGGTATTTAAAACATCAAAAAAAGGTGAAAAAAAAAATTAAAAATAAAAGATTAAAAAGATAAATTGACCCATAGACACTTAGCTCATAAACATCTATAACGGTCGATCACTACTGGGCGGTGTGTGTCTCATGGTTGCACCAAATGGGAGTCCAGCTCAGCATATGCCAGGTACAAGACACTAGAGATAATACATAATTCATACTTATATTATTAATACGAAAGTGACTCTCGTCTGTCTGTCTGTAAGTTACCTCTTCACGCCTAAACCACTGAACGGATTTCGATAAAATTTGGCAGAGAGATAGATTGCATCCCGGGGAAGGGCATAGGATAGTTTTTATCCCGATATTCCCACGGGATTGACACTAATGCGGGTGAAACCGCGGGGCGCAGCTAGTCAGCCTATAATGTTCCCACTGTTGGGACACAGGCCTCCTCCCAGTGGGTAAGTAGGTGATTTCCCAGCAAATTATTTTTGTACAGACGAGCTACTACAATCTGTCATATTTCTTTAATAGATTTTCGATTTTATCGCTAAAGCATAAGGTTCAATGTTGATTGGGTTGATTGGGTGGATTCAATGGGATTGTAGTTTTAATAGATTTTTTTTATCATTGTTCCTCTCACACAAAGCACCTGCCATCCAATCTCTTCACCACCATTGGTTGACTGGTAGAGAATGCCTCAGGCATTAAGTCCGCCTTTGTACCTTTTTGTGCGAAAAGTTTAAATAAATAAATAAATTGGGAAAATTTGACAGTTTCGGGTAACTTGATGTGCTGCCGTCTGTACAATGTTACTTAGTTGTACAGAATGCGTAGATGACGGCTTTTTGATGGTTTATTTTATTTATATATTTTCGTTAATGATCAACCAACAATAGGGATGTTGCCTGGGTAAAAATAAATCGATTCGATTTAGTCCCTCAGTAAGATTATTAAAAAATATTGAACACGTATTTTTTGTTTTATCAATTAGATAAAAAATTACAAAGATATATCACATCAAAGTTCAGGAGTGGGGGGCTTTGACGTAATAACGTGCTAAAATTTGTAGCACGGCGTGACGTCATACGAAATTTCCAAGCGCTGTATCTTCGTAATTTTTTGTTTGCCAGACAAAAGAAAAAATACGTATACAATATTTTTTAGTAATCTAACTGATGGACTAAATATATTTTCTTAGTCAACTACCCTATTGTTTATAATGTTATGGGGCCGTTCAAGTATTACATAAGCAGTTTTTTTTGCAATTATTAACCCCTCCCTCCCCTAAATGTGATTTTTGTAATAATTCCGTTGATGATGTTTATCACATATTGGCAGAATGTGTCCGCAACGCAGAATTTAGACATAGATTAGATTGTAGGCTTAGAGAAATAGGTTACTGCAACAGTGTTCTGGCTGTGCCACTTTCTGACGCAGCTAGAGCACTTTACAGACTAGCTATGATAAGATTTGGTTAAAGACTGTATTATTAGTTAAAAATTGTAAACCTTACCAGGGCGGCATAATCGCATGCGCGACAAAGCCCTTTTTCTAGAATAAAAAAAAAAAAAACCCCTCCCTCCCCGTCGTCAGCAAAAGTAAGCAAAGCTCTTAGCCCCCTATGCTTACGTAAACATTGGTACATGTATTTTTCAACGTGTTCTGGTTTCTTTATTGATTCTTGAGTAGCAGTTATAAGTCCCAGTAGAATCCCTGAAAATGCGTTTCGTTTTCAAGCATAGAAGAGTAGGGTTGCCAAATGTGTTCAAACCAAAATCGTCAAATTTTTTTAGAAAATCCGGAAAAGTAATAAAATTAATCCTGCTGACGTAATCACCATCCAGACCCCCCATTCCTCATGTTATCAGAAATAAGCAAAGCAAAGACCCCCCCCCCCTCCCCCTGTAGTGCTTACGTAATACTTGAATGGCCGCTAATTTTAAATAATGTTTTACTAAAATCTAAGGTTAGTGTAACAATTTCTTATAGGTTGGCACCGCATGCCCCATAAAGGCCATAAATATAATAGTGTCACAAGCACTATACTACAAAATTAATAACAAAGTAAGAAAGACTAAAGAAACAAGTATGCAGTTTAGTGAGACATTGACAGTTTAAAAATAACATTAAAAGCAAAATTTTCCTCAAACATAATTTTCTACATCCTGTATAGTTAAAATATTTCAAATGACATCAAAATTATAAATTATAATAAAAAAATAACATCAAAATTATAAATTATAATAATAAAATAACATCAAAAGCAAAATTTGCCTAAAACATAATTTTGTACACCCTGTATAGTTCAAATATTTCACAGGAATATCTGGAAAAAATGACTGACGCAGAGTTTACAAAGTACAGAGCTGCACTGGCGGCACAGAAGCTTGAGAAGCCGAAACGCATGTCCAGCAGGGCTTCGCAAATGTGGAGCGAGATCACAGCACAGGTAAGTTGACTATAAGTCACGAGCATAAAGGTGCCACTAGTCGATATTTTTAACCGACTTCTAAAAAGGAGGAGGTTCTCAATTCGGATGTTTCTATTTTTTTTTAATGTATGTTCGGGCATAACTCCATCGTAAATAGACGAATTTGCAAAATTTTTTTGTTCGAAAGGGCTTTATTCCGAAATGGTCCCATTTAAATTTCGTAATTTCGAAAGTCGGTGTCAAAAAACGAAAATAGAGAACCAACGACACCGACTTCCGAAATTAAAGTTATTTTTCACTTTGTAGTGTTTTTTTTTTGGAAGTCGGTTGTATTTTTTGTCCATACAAATTTCGGGAGAGTATTACTCCACTGTTTGACATTGTGTATCCAAAGTTAAACATGATTACGTTTTGACTTATTATTAATTTTGTCTGTACGGAAACAGAATAGTAAAATAAAAAGCCGTTAAAAAGTTATGAGCCAACAAAGATTCGTTTTTCTTGCTATTTTTAACGTAACTTTGGGTGTAAATAACTAATAAAAGAACTGTAAAATCTTCAAAACCAAGTCCGTACCGACAAAGCTCAATTATCGAAGAGTTCGCACCCCTCGCCGCGCCGCGCGCGCGATTGCGGCTGCTGCAGGTGCGGAAAACCTCAAACGGCGCAAATACTCCAATCTCTTTGGATCTTATATGTTTGAGCCGTTTGGGGTTGAAACTCTAGGGCCATGGGGCCCGAGTGCCCACTTAGTATTTCGAAACATCGCCAAGCGATTGGTCGACTCTTCACGTGACCAGAGGGCTGGCTTATTTTTGGGCCACAGAATCAGCATTGCCATACATCGTGGCAATGCTGCCAGTCTTTTGGGCACGTTTCCTGTTGACAGCGATGCGGATGAATTTTTTGATGCCCTTTGATTATTTCCCCTCCTTTTTATTTACTTGTACATATTATTACTGTTACGAGCTTGGGGTTCGTGACAATAAAAACTGCCGATTTAATAACCAAAAAATGACACTTTAATCACCAACACTAATAACAACTGAAACGCACTAATTATACTGATCACTCTTAAGTCGCACTTGAAGATCGCTTTCGATGTTCTCGCTTGTATCGCTTATTCAAAACTATATGTCTCGCGGCTCACACCGGTGTTATATAGTGCCGCAGAGCTACTATATAAACATCTACAACGTTCGAGTACATACCGTTCCCGACTGACTCGATGTTGATAGTTCTCGGAATTTCTAGGACCTTGACCCTACTAGTTCTGCTACCCGATACTAGATGGCGCTAGTGGTAACTAGTGTCACCATGTACCAGGCATCAATTGTGGCGCGCAACATTACTATTATTTTAATACTGTTAGCTTTTAAAATTATGTTACCACGAATAAAAATATTTGGTATACTCTTGAAGTCAGCTGTCTGTATTGCAGGTATATAACTTCGACAGGCCGAAGGTCGAGGTGGAGCAGCTCAACACTATCACTAAGGAGGAGTTGATACAGTTTTATAAAGTGAGTTTTCGGTTTAACAATATTATTTATAATTAAAATGAATCTGGATCTAGTTAAAATAAAACTAGATCCCTATATTTGAAAAAAAAGGAGGTTTAAAAAAAACTGACAGACAGCGCACAGCGCGTTGTCTGTAAATTTAAGATTTTATTAAAAAATGGAGGTTAAAAAAATAATTTTGAAAAATAAAAAAAACAAGGGCTTGAAAGTGCTCTTTTTTGTGTTTATTTTCTTTCACCGCAAATAAAGGTATTCTCTTTATTTCCTTCAATATTTTAGAAACACATAGCCATGGACTCTCCCGACCGGCAGAAGCTGTCTGTATACGTAGTATCGACGGCGGAAGGAGGCGCGGGCTACAAGGGAGATTCGGAAAAAGATGAAGGAGAGGAGAGTACCGAGCAGGCAGCCGCTGATGACGTGAATAAGGGGAGAAAGGTAAGCATTCAACTGTTATTCTTACGCTATTGCACATTACTCATCTATCACGGTAAGTTCTTTCCATCACTGAAATAACTGGCATCACACGGAAAGCTGCCACGCTTAAGGGGAAAGCGCTAAGGTAGCCCGCGATATTTTTTTTTTTCAGAATTATAATCATTAGAATCAGTAGTAAACTAGTTAAGTTAGTCTAATCCTAAAATGTCAAGATTTCATGAAATAGTCAATCAGTAGGATTACTTGGTCTTAGAAAGTTGTGTTGATGACTTTAATGATTATAATTCTGTAAATACATATTTGTTACGGCCGCGAATCATATTTTGATCGACGTACAACTTAATACTGACCAGCAAATTGCAAAAAACGTAAGAAAAAAATTTGAATTTCGCAGGCTACCTTATCGCTTCCCCTTTAAGGAGGAAGCGGTAAGGTAGCCTGCGAAATTCAAATTTTCACCGCCCGACAACGCCTGCGCTGCCAGTCGGACCAAACACTTAAACATAACTGGTACACCTTTGCCAAACCCTACGGGGAATACAAATACCTTATGTTTTATGTACTTATAGTAAAAGTGCGCAGTGCTCCACACCCCCTACCTATTTAAAGTTAAACAAATATCAACTCTATTTCAATGACATTTAAATTGATTTCAGAGTGACTAGCACTATTGAAAAAGTTATAAAAATGTTTGAAGTTGTAGCGTAAACTGAACTTTATTGTGTATGAATTAAAGTTATGTTTCCATTAATTCATATTTGTTTACATTTTTGGCAGATAAGTCGCGAACGCAGATTATGTTCTAACACAACTTTCTCGTTTGTTTCAGCCGACAGAGATAACTGACCTGGTCGAGTTCAAATGCCGACATCATTTGTACCCGCATCCCTCGCCCTTCATAAATATTCCACGAAAAGGCTCCCAATGTAAACTATGATATACACTTATGTTAACTTAAATATACACGAAGATGTAGGCTTTGAAATTGACCCTTTTTCTCTAAGTACGGGGTCAAATCAAATAAATTAGCTGGCGAAACTTCACAGAATTGTCACGTGGGTCGATAGAAGGTAAAGCTATGCTTTTCGTGGTCAATCATTACATATCGACACCCCACCGTGCCTAAGAAAGCACGATAAGCCGTTGGTCCCCGCTGTCATTCGTAGATCTTTGACAGTCGTTACGGGTAGTCAGAAGCCCAAAAGTCTGACAACCAGTCTTACCAAGGGAGGTGCCCTTTGGTAAGACTGGTTGTTACTGTTGTAACTGGGTTGGGGGGGACAGACTCGCTCCATGTAAAATACTGGTATTCAGCTGCATCCGGTTAGACTGGAAGCCGATCCTTACATAGTTGGTGGCTGTCCATTAATCACGTGAGGCTCGAAATGGGGTCCATAAAAATCATGAAATATCACAAGGGGGGAGGGGGGGTGTTGTAATATATCACGTGTATTTATTTTTCCGGCAAACGCGCGATACTGAACCGAAAAGCCGTAAACCTCACCATGAATCACCAATGGGGAGGGGGGGGGGGGGTTAAAAAACGCAAAGTAAAAAATTAAAACATCACGTGATTAATGGACGGCCCCTTGAGTAAAGATTAGGCTGGACGATTGAGTTTGTAGAGCGACGATCTTCGCAGGGTGGCTGGAAGGCATTTCTATGAAGTTTCGCCAGCTAATGTAACCCTGTATATAATTATGGATGTATAATTATTTCTAGATATTTAAACTAGTGCGTAAACTACGTGTAGCAAAATAAACGCAAGACCTCAGACACCCCAATTAGAATATGGAATTATAAGACTAAAATAACATCTGTAATTTAGTTTTGTTAAACCAGAACCATGACATTTTTTTTTTACAAAATTATTGTCCAGACTAAAAGTAAAACAAAAAAACTGACCAAGTGCGAGTCGGCCTCGCACACGAAGGGGTTCCGTACCACAAGGCAAAATCGCCGAAAAAAAACAAGTTTGTTGTATGGGAGCTCCCCTTAAATATTTATTTTATCCTGTTTTTAGGATTAGTTGTTATAGTGGCAACAGAAGTACATCATCTGTGAAAATTTCAACTCAAGAACATTTTTGAAATGTGTTATTTAAAAAAAGATAACTGGATATCTCTGTTTCTATGGAAAATTTAAAATCGATCTAATTTGGCTGTAAGACTGTTTTTCGGAAATGTTCTTAAGTACCTTTTTAGACCTTTGTATTCTGCTTATGCGTCTGAAGTTTCATTGAAATCGGTTCATTCATTTCGAAAAACAAAGGCTTGATAGTTTGTATTAAATGCCGTACGGCGTAAACGCTCTTAACCACCTGTCTAAAACACTTCTGAAACCCTTCTTAGGATATCAAATTCGCCTATATAGCTCCGTTTTCTTTCCAAGAATAATTAATCCATTAGGATATCTAGTTTTGAATTTACATTTATCTCCCAGTATTCCAAACAAACAAGTCTTGCGTTTATTCTGTTACACGTTGTAGTTAATTCTTGTTCTTGATTTAACATTACTATACAATTTTAATGCCATATTAAAGGTCTATCCGCACTAATATCAGGGCTGTGCCCGGGAAGTGGACGGACCGTGCTCCGTAAGTTTACGAAAAAGCCGTGACCGCACATAACGGCAGCAGTTACGGTTCTCATGTAAATAATGACAGCGGCAAAGATTTAAATCGCTCGATACGCCCTACCGCATCATTGAGATAGTCGCGTATCTATTTCGTTTTATTTATTTATTTAGGATTTCCAACAATAGATGTACACAATATATGACACATAAAATAAAGGTCAATATCAGGTAATAATTAGGTGCTCTCCTTCACTTACAGGAGGCCACAGTTTTGACATCTCTGATACACAATGACTTGATTGTCGTGAAAACGCTATATAATAATGTGTGAGCTCATTCTTCTCAATATTTCTATTTATAGACACTTTTCTGCGTGACTAAGTACGATGAGAGCAAATCTAGCAATTTAAATCTTTGAACGGGATTTGATTTTACTTACATAGATACGTTTTAGTGACGTCATTCACCGGTAAATTGTTGACGCTAGGTCGACCGCGGTGACCGTATCTTTAGGGGCTCAAAAAAAAAATCGGTGTGACATTTTATAAGATCTCTTTCACACATGTCCGTATCCAGGCTGGCGAGAGCTCCCCGTGAGAGAGAGTAGGCCGTAATCGCAACGCGTAACGTAACGCGGGCCCAGTGCCGGTTGGTAGATGTCACATGTCTTCGGATTTTTTGTTCTAGGACATGCCGGTTACCTCACGATGTTTTCCTTCACCGTTTTGAGAGCAGTGGTGATGAAATAATTTACACAAAGTAAAGCGCCTGTCTGGGTTCGAACCCACGACGTTCAACTCGTAAGTTGAGGCCGTTACCACTTGGGCCACCGCTGCTGTCATCACTTTCCGAGCACGGTCCTGATAATTGAAGGGTTAAGTGGACAAAGGTGTTATCTGACAAAGTCAAAAAATCCCGACTGTTTTGCATGAACATAGGTTTTAACTGATGATAAATCAATTCATGGATTTAAAACACACCACTTATAATTCGTTACATAGTTACGAATCATAAGTGGTGTGTTTTAAATCCATGAATCGATTTATCATCAGTTAAAACCTATGTTCATGCAAAAAAGTCGGATTTTTTGACTTGGTCAGATAACACCTTTGTCCACTTAACCCTTCAATTATGTGTGGACAGACCTCTAACTTATCTAACCTTGAGTAATGAGACGCAATAGCTCGCGTCCTAATCAATGCGATCGTCGTGCGAACACAAACGTCACGTTCATTTTGTTCGGCGAACCCGAACGCGTGGTCGCGCCGACAGAGAGCGCCTTCCGGTGTTCTGAACAAACGAGTTTCTTATGAACGCAACCATCGCGTATTCGCGCGGCCGTTAGGCCCTTTGTAGACAAATGTTATTCTTGCCGTGAAACTACGGGTTATTTGCCGTGTGTAGGCACGGTCGCCAGTGTTATATGGATCACTATGAAAGTTTGTTGACGGCCCGGCGGCGCCGTCGCCGTATACCATAGAACCGTGCCATAGACAAGGTCACACGATTTTTCTACGGCGCGTTTAACACGCCGTTACATAAAGAAACCGTGCCTCGTACAGATGCCAGCTCATAAAGCTACGCCAAACTGTCAAATTTTCCCAATCGACCTTAGCGATAAAGTTGAAAATCTATTAAATAAAGACAGATGTAGTAGCTTGATGTGCTGGCGTCTGTACAAAGGGTTTTAGGACGCGGGAATAGAGTATTTGACTTCTATCAAAAATATACTTGAATACATTCTTATTTAAAGACATTACAGAAAAAGAAAGATTTGTGAAAAAATAAAAGTGAAGAAGTTATTCTTCTGTCTTTGTCACGCAAAACGTTCAATATTCCGAATGACGCGAAGTTACTATGGCGTCTTTGTGTTGTGACGTCAAATGAGAGTAGTGCTGTCTCTGTCTAGCTAGCATAGACTTCAAAACAGTAACAACTTTGAGATGTTTAATTAATTTTTTTACGGTAGCTTATCTTTTTTCTAGGTTTCGAGAATACTCGTAAAAAAACCGGTCCAACACCCTTTGTGTTATCAATTTTCCGTGGATTTCTTGGAATCCGTCGAGTGTCGAAGGTCATAAAATTGACCAGCAGATATATTTTACATCTCACTCGTAAAAATCATTGGAATCGGAACAAACGCCGAAGTCAGAAAAGAAGATAAGCTTCCGAATTGACGTAAGTGTGTTTAAACTGTAAGGGCCCGTTCACACGTACCATGACCACACCACACCCACAACCACAACACAACACGTGATCGGGCGCTAATTTGTATAAAAATAAATTGTTTATTCACACGGATCACATTTGGCCGTCAAGATCTACCGTGTGGGCGGTACCGATCATATCAAGGCCATGACGCAACAGTGAGACCGAGCACTAGCGGCCGGCCACATCACAAACAACGATGTCTGTCTGCAAACACTACCCACAACGCAACCACACTGAAATTTTGTAGTTACCACAGTGCAACTGCAAGAAGCTGCAGCGACACTACTCACACGTAACCACTGCTTGCCCACATTTTGTTGCTGTAATGTGGCGTGTGATGTGATGTGGTGTGGTGTAGTGTGGTGTTGTTGTGAAACGTGTGATCGAACCCTCGAGCATTATTATAAACATGTATGAAAAAGACATTACGCTCAAACATTATAATATGATAGTGATTGACCGTAAATATTGGACATCGAGTTTTAGAAGAAGTTCGTCTTTGTAGAGCGTCCCTGTCACTCGTTCAGTATTTTTATACCACAAAGCGACGCGTGCTTTACTCGTGGTAACCAACTGTACAAACACGCTGTGAATGCCTGTGGAAAGATGAGTAGCGTCAGCACATGTGACATATGCATGTATGTATGTATGAGGAACGGTGTAAAGTTCACTCATCCTCCATAGAAAAGGGAGGATCCTCTGACCAGACGGGTGTTGTGTCTGGCGTGCAACTGCCCGATGATTCATGTCGGGCCTTTGTATCTATGCTAGTTGCGCGGTAAACTCTGCTTGCGCGATGCAGGATTTTGCGTGACGTCAGTTGACGCGTTGTTTGCTTGTAGCGTTGTAGATACCGCTACACCGCTACAATGCCATTGTCTAGGATGGTACCGCAAGCCCCTGCGCTCACACACACTTTCACAGCGTGTTTGTACAAGTAACCACACAGGTGAAAAAGTGTTATTGGATTTTTCCATTGGGAATTTCTTAGTAACTGCCAGGAGTTTGCAAAATTGGCGGTGTGATACCCCCGTGTCTCGATGCGCACGTTAAGCCGTTGGTCCTGCGCCTGATCTCTCTCCGGTCGTGTCGGAATGCCGTCCCATCAGACTATGAGAGTGAGGGAAGAGAGTGCACCTGTGTATGCGCATACACTTGTACTCTATAATAACTACCGCACTGAAGGCTGGTCTCCGTTGACAATGGTCGCCATGCCCGAAATTCGGTGTGGAGGGCTTGAACCACAAGTAAAGCGCGCGTTGCTTCAGGAGATAAAAATACTATACCTGTGTATCTAATGTTCGATGTGTCATATTAACGCATATTCAATACTAAATAATTTAGACGACAGTCCTTCCACAGTTATTTTATGTCTCATTTTGCATCCCTGTCAAAATCACAGTCGGTTGTCGTTGCAATAAGATTGTTATTGGGTTTCTGCTATTGACAAAGCTGTCGAAAGTCACATTGATCTTTATTCTCGTTGCAATATGGTTGCTATTAGGTTCCTGTCACTGACAAGTCTGTCAAAATCAAAGTGATCTTTATTCTCGTTGAAATAAGGTTGGGTTGCTGCTGTCAGAGTTAAAATAACTGAAAGGACTGTATTTAGAATTTTGTAGTAGTGTTTGGTACTGAAAGTACTGTTTATTTATAATATTTATATAATAACATACTCGTAACGTAATTCATATAATAGTTAGTTAATTGTACTCGTAAAAGCACATAATTGAAGTTGAAAAAAAAATGTGTCGGGCACCCGCGGAGTAATTGCGTAACATACTAACGGCCGAACCCAATTACCTATCTATCACCAGTTTTGGTATACTGGAGGTAGAAAAACTTCTCTATCTCTGGTCCCAATAATCTTATATCAGTAGCGATCTGTATGATTATATTATACTTGACGACACGGTTGGCGGAGTGGCTGAGCGATCGACTGCTGCGCTGCGTGTCGCGGGTTCGATTCCCGCACGGAACAAATATTTGTATTGCCTACAGGTAGTTGTTCCGGGTCTGGCTGTTTGTGAATGTGAATTTAAATGTTTGTAAACGCACCCACGACACAAGAGTAATTCCTAGTGTGGGGCAACGTTTTTCTAAAAAAAAAAAACACTGGCACTCCGGTAGTGCCGACAGAAGTGAAAACTTGAACAATTACGAGTGTATTTTGTGAATCGTCTTATAAACAAAACACGCGTGTTAAGGTGTGTTCCTTATTTTATAGGGTTTTTTGCAAATCAGGTATGATGACCAAAGTGACTGGTTTATTCTTCTCGTGAAAGGAATTTATTCAGATTTACAAATAAGCACACAGGATAGACTTCAGTTCGTGGTGTTGGTCGCGGCAGTGGTAAGAGAAGCAAGCTGCTCGCATGGAGCTCGTCGTCAGTTATATATCCGTGGTTCAGCGCCATCTCGTCGTTGTTGGATGAACTACGTAGTTAGTACGCGAGGCCCTCGTAGTTCTTCCCGATGTGCATAGATGGCGCTGTCCTCAACAACGCGCGTCTTACGTTTTACGTCTTACGAATTTTCGATCAGGGTCACGTGACCTGACGCGAGTTTAGAAGTTTTTACCCATTCCAAAAAAAGTACACAGCGCCGCTAAAGAAGTTTTCACTTCAAAAAAAAATTCTGACAGTTATAATAATAATTATACTGGGTACCATCAGTAGATATCTGTCAATAGGTTATTGGGTTCGGCCGTACTGGTGGCAATAGCTTTCATTTTGACAGTTCAACAACATTCATTTCATTGCGTTTTTTGCGCTGCTGAGCAGACAAATTTTTCGAACATATGAAGCAATGGATTTGCAATATCCTTCAAAATTATTCACATTGTGATTGATCGTGTGTTACGCAATAAGGGTGCAGGTTGGAACGAAGTTCCTTTCACTTTTGCTCTTCTAAGGGGCAATTCACGTAATGGGGGTTTTCGTGAAAATTTACGACACCAGTTGGCACCACTTTGAAAAGAGGTCTTCCTTTTCGACAATGAATATAAAATATATGATGACGTTCATCATTCGATGCATTCATTCGTTCATCATTCAGTCATGACCAAGAAGCTTATAGATAAAAGTGGAGGCAACATTCTAAGCACCAAATTGAAGACTACTGTGGTCGGACACTCTTTTTCTAAATACATACATATGACAAAGAAAACACGTCATATCACTGTCTCGTTCATAAGTGTGTGTTACATAGGATCAGGCCGCAAGGGTTGAATAACGAACAACTCACAGATGAGACGAATTTAAAACTGTATATTGATTTTTTAGAATTACAGTCAGAAACACAATGCACATAGAAAACACAATAGAGACAATAATTAACTTATTTACCACAGAGTAAGGGCTTGAGGACTTCTTGCTGACTTTGAAGGCTGCGATCGACTGTTCACTGTGACTGAGACTGTGACTGTCCTAAAACCGTTTTTTTTTTGACTATAGACACGTCTTTAAGGTGATTCAGATTATGTAGCCATTCAAACCATATTTTGGCTTCTGCGTCTTTTAACTTTTCATCCCATTGAATACCCGTGTGCCATATCCGTTTCATCAGGATACGTGACTGTATGACACACGGATACAAGAAACCGAAGGGATCAAAGATTGACATGATAAATCTTAAAAATTCTCGTTTTGTTGGAACCACGTGTCCCTCTACTATGGCTTTAGGTAGCCGTTTGAAGCTTAAATCGAAGGCTAACTCGTCTGTGTTCGGTGACCAAATCATGCCTAACGTGCGTTCCGTCGCACCTTCGCTTTTATCTAAAGAGACTGTCAGGCCTTTCTGCACTCAGTTTGTCGCGCAGCTCAGGAGAGTTAGTCACCCACCCCCGTATATTAAACCCGCCTCTGGCGTGAACGTGAGTCACTTTCTCAATTAAATCATTCGCCTGCACGGCAGACCAAGTACTGTCCAGGTAGTCGTCCATATAATGTTTTTCGTGTATGGCGGCTACCGCTTCGGGGTATAAATCTTTATACTGACTCGCATTTTTATTCAAGATGTAAATTGCCGATGTAGGTGACGACACGGCCCCGAATATCATGGAGTTCATGACGTACACGTCAGGCTCCTTATTACCGTCAGCCGACCAAAGAAACAGCTGTGCCCCTCTATCTTGTTCTCTAATGAAAACACGTAGGAACATGTCGGCTATGTCACCAGTGAAAATAACAGGCCCTAACCTGAATTTAAACAGCACACCTAACAGAGAGTTAAGCAAGTCGGGCCCAGACAATAAATTGTCATTCAAAGAAGTCCCGTTGTAGCTAGCTGCGGCGTCAAAGACCAATCTTAATTTTCCCGGCTTGTTGGGAAAAGTTACCCCGAAGTGGGGTAAATACCACACCGAATCGGACTTGACACCGTCCTCTACTTTACTCGCGTACCCTTCTGCAATTAATCTATCGATTTGTGCTGTATAAGCTGAGGCGTACACAGCATCTTTACGTAATCGACGCTCTATTCCCGCTAATCGCTGACGTGCGTACTTATAGTTGTCAGGCAACTGAAAGTTGTCCCGACGCCACAGCAGACCTACCTCCCATGCGCCGCTCTCTGTCTGGCGGCTAGAGGAGTCTAAAATAGCCTTAGCTCTTTCTACATCTTTGTGCTTTCTAGGCACTTCTGAAATTCCTATAGCTTCTAGCTCAAACTGTTTTTTAACTATCTCGTGCAAATCAATTGTTGACTCTACTACACAATTCAAAGAATGTTCGCTACTATCTGAATAGCTACCTACAGGTCCGTGCACAACCCACCCTAAACTGGTCAAAGAGGCAACTGGCTTACCGGACTTTCCTCGGCGAGTCTCCTGGCTGATCAGCAGCTCCCAGTTGTCCTGACCCAGCAATAGTAGTGGTCTGGCTCCTCTCATTTCTTCACAGCCCAAGTCGCGGATGTGGGCATGCTCTGTTATCACTGCGGCGGGCACTGTTTGCGCGGGTAAGTCCAGGCTTTTTAATGTACGACACTTCACTTTATGTGTTTGCCCGTTTGGTCCACGCACTGACACACAAATTATTTTCGATGTTTTATCGATTATTTCTTGACCGCGCGCACTGTGTAAAGTTAGCGGCACTTGTTTACCACTGGCATTTTCAGCTAATGAGTCGTCTATCAGTGAAACGGTTGCCCCGTCGTCCAGTAGGGCATAACAGTGCTTGTTTACACCGTTCACGGTTACACACACAGGCATAATTTTTAGTAACGCCTTCCCAGTGTAATCACTAATATTCGTGACGCTCTCACTATCATTTTTCTTGTCGGCATGTAACAATGTGTGGTGGGCGTAATTGCACGACGCGCACCGACTTGCACGACAGAAATTCTTTCCGTGTTTCTTTATAATGCACTTAAAACACAATTTATTTTTCTTGACGTGTTGCCATCTTTCATTTACACTTAACCCAGTAAACTTCTCACACTTGGGTAACTTCTGCTTCTCCCCACATAGCGTACACAGTTCCTTTGTTTCCTTAGCTGGCTGGTCATTTTCAGAGTGAACGTGCAAACGTTGAACATTTCTAGGCTGCTTTACAAACTGTACATTAGCTCGGGACTTTGTGGCGCTAGTCGACGGTGTGGGCGTGTTCATTTCCATTTGTACATAATAGGACGTGGCTCGGGCTAGATGACTCAGAAACTCTGCGAGTATTTCTAAACTTGGTGAAACTCGCACATCTATGCCCTGGCTCGTCGCCATGCCCAATGCATAATCACCGTATAGAGCCCGCTGTACAGATGTAAGCTTATTCAAGAGTTCACTTACCAGCTATGGGTTATTTAAATATCCATTAGCTCGTACACTTTTCAGGAGCGACACACAATTTCTCACTGTTGTTGAGAACTTTCTGAGTTCACGGCCACACTCAGTCACTTTAGGTAACGCACGCATTTTCTTTAGGGCACACTCGAGCACTAGGTTGGGATGCCCGAACTCTTCATCAAGCGTCTTTATTATTTCCGCTGGGTTAGTAGAGGTGCGCAATAAATCCTCCACAGCTAGCTTCGCGTCGCCTTGTAGCGATGTTTTCAAGCGTGCTAGGTTTTCGTGCGGCTTGAATTCGTACATTACCGTAGTGTCGTGGTACATGTTCTTGTACGACAGCAACTCTGCCGGGTCGCCTTTGAAAAACGGCAACTCGTAGGCTTGTCTAGGTACCGGTCGCGGACGTGCTAAGTTTGTTATAGCGTCCGCCAACTGGTCTATCTTCCTGTCACGTGACCTGCTCCTGTCCGTGTCGTCAGCGAACGTATTTCCCCATTCAGGCAACTCTCTGACCTGTTCTCTCACTCGCGGTGCACTGGCCGTAACTAAGGGCGTAACGTTCCCTAGGTACGGGGGTTCGCGAAACTGGACCGACGCGGGCGCACACTGAGGGAGCGCAGGTAAATACTCGGGCGGCGGCACGGGTGCTGCCACCTTGCGGGAGGGTGCGGACACTTTACGCGGCGACGACGGGTCGCGGCACACAGCGGGAGTGTGATCATCCCTAACAACGGGAGCCGTTTCTGAGACCCATTCCTCCACACGACGCGTTGTTCCCTCCTCCTCTGAGCCTAAGTCTTCTTCAGCCGCGGCGTCTATCCCAGCGAGATCGACTTCAAGCTTCTTCTTCACTAATTTCTCCTTCATGCGCACCAACTCACGTTCTGCCTCGTACTCAACCCTCCTTCGAAGGAAATCGGCGCTTCTGTGGCCGCTTTTCGAGGAAACGTGGCTTATCACGGAACTTGCCCTCTGTACTGTTTCCGATCCCACAAGCGTGAACATATCTCTGTGGTCGATAACATGACCTCCCGCCAGTGGGATCACAGGGACTCGAACCGGCGTTGTAGTTGGTGCAACTGAAGAAGAGCCGGGGGCCCTTTCAGACGGCACCCCAGAGTCAGCTTCCAACTCTCGCCGCTTATTCATTTCTGCCTCTAATATGCGTAACTTACTCCTTGTTGTAACGGTGCTTCTAACACTCATCTTATTGCGTGCTCAACAGATCCGGCAGCGAAGGACCAAATTGTTACATAGGATCAGGCCGCAAGGGTTGAATAACGAACAACTCACAGATGAGACGAATTTAAAACTGTATATTGATTTTAGAATTACAGTCAGAAACACAATGCACCTTTTATCTATAAGCTTCTTGGTCATGACTAAAGAAAATATAGGCTCTCTGACAGATGCCTGGACCTGACGTATCAGTGCTGCCACCTAGCGAACGTTATTTCAGAAAACCCTCATTTTAAGAACATTCACAGTCTGATCTCAGTCTCAATCTGTCAAAAATACCTTTAAATTCCCTACATTTTTGACAAGATTTTGACATTGGTTGTCGCTGAGATGAGATTGTGACTAGATTTTTAGTGTTTTTAATTACGAGAATTGGCCTTCTGGTATGCAACAAAAGTGTCGTGATGGTCTAAATGCAGCTTTTTTCGGTCTAACTCTCATTCGTGATTTCCACCAAACGGCTCGCATCGCATCGGATCGGAAAGGGTACGAACGGATTCGGCGGCAGCCGATCGCGTCCGGCAGCATGCCGACGCGTACGATCGGCTCCGTACCGTCGCTTGCGACCGTATACGTTTCTGCGCCTAGTCAAATAGTTTCATTCCTACGTGTTGACGTGTTCTAATTTTTGAAAATGGTTGAAGTTGACGTAGTATTGTTTTATAAGAAGAAGAAAATAATCATAAAACACAGAAGCGGAAAAGAAAAATTTGGACGACAGCCGAAAGGATTCGATCGGATATGACGTCAGGAGAACGGAGCCGATCGCGCGTCGCAGCATACTTCGGCTACGATCGCGTGTCGCGGAAAACGCCCGCGGTCAAACTGCTGTGCGCGGCTTGGTAATATAGACTTTAAGTACTGAGAATGTACAGTACAGTATTTAAAATCTATATTACCAAGCCGCGCCGTAAAATCCTTTCCGATCCGATGCGATGCGAGCCGTTTGATGGAAATCATCCCTAAAACGTGCGATAAGGAATTTTGTTCCAAAACTTAAATTTGCTGAAAAACATTTTCGAATTTATTGCAAATTGAATTTGATTCGATTTGGTGTCAATAAAACTAATACTTCTTTCGACAAGATGGAGACGACAGTAAATTAAACTGCGTATATCTAATGACGTTCCCAGTCTGCATACAAAAATTTAACCAAATATATCCATGCAATAGTTTAGTCACTACAGTTATTTCGGCTGACCAGCAAAATCCATAGTTAGCCCATCACTACAATTCGTTTAAAAAAAAAAAACACTTTTTCGATATCGGTGAAGGTAAAACATCTTGAGGAACCTGGACTTCTAGTTAACTAGCAGCGCCCCGCGGTTTCCCCCGCATAAGTGTCGATACCATTCGAAAGACCTAAATTGATTAGAAGAAGTATCCTAAATGAGGGTTTTCTGAAATGACGTTCGCCAGGTGGCAGCACTGACACGTCAGGTCCAGACATCTGTCAAAGAGCCTATATTTTCTTTAGTCACGCCTGAATGATGAACGAATGAATGAATCGAATGATGAACGTCATCATATATTTTATATTGGAAGACCTCTTGTCACAGTGGTGCCAACTGGTGTCGTAAATTTTCACGAAAACCCTCATTGATTAGACACCGAATCGAATAAAAAACGATTTAATTATAAAAAAAAACTCGAACACGTAAACGAAACTTCGGCTGTGCTAATCATAATAAATAATTAGATGCTTATAACAAAAAGGTTGTATATTTTATTCTGGTAATGTTGCCATATACATTAGTCAATTATTTAGGAATGGAACTTTGAGTATTTTTTTTTTTATTTAGAAGATGGCCTCGTCGGTTTAAAGCGCGGCTTCCATGTTTGGAGTCCTGGGTTTTATACGTAGGCTGGGCAGTGTTATTGGGCCATTAACAATTTCTCAGTACATAGCAGCCCGATTTTTATCCAGTTTGATAACAATAAGCTCGCCTCTGTTACATGGGATTTAAATATAACTGTCGAAATTTGGGTGAATACTAAACGTACACCCTGCGGCCCTGCCTAACCTTTCGGGGAATACAGGTGATGTTATATATGTTGCTAGTTTTAAAAATCTCAATTTCTTTAAATATTTGCCTGTTTTTAAAGGAAAATGTTAGTTAATTCTCAATTATTTGCGAAATATTAAAAAAAAAAAACATACTTTTGTATCGAATGGGTTATAATGTTATAATTATTTATTTTTATATTGTATGTAATCTATTATTTTGTGTATTAATAAGGATCATTAAATAAAGTTTTCTTGTAATTATTTATTTTACTATACTCCCTTGTTTAATGTACAGACGAAAAATATGTAAGATATGTACGGACGCCAGCACATCAAGCTACCCGAAACTGTCAAATTTTCCCAATCAAATTTGAACCCTATGCTTTAGCGATAAAGTTGAAAATCCATTAAAGAAATTTGACAGATTGTAGTAGCTTGATGTGCTGGCGTCTGTACGAACGCCAGCAAATCAAGCTACCCGAAACTGCCAAATTTTCCTAATCAACATTGAACCTTGCGTTAGCGATCAAGTTGAAAATCTATTAAAGAAATTTGACAGACGATGCTGCCGAGTGCCGACGAGAGAATGTGTTCTTGACACCTGACAGTCACATACAACTAATGCGTGTTTTGCGAATTTGATCTTTATTAGCTACTAGAATTGTCGCACTGACAGGTGTTAGGAACGCATTCTCTTGACGACCAGACTAATGCTTATTAAGGAGGTGAGATAGACAGTCGCTTCATGTAAAATATTGGTTCGCATTCGGTTAGACTGGAAGCCAAACGCAACGTAGTTGGGAAAAGGCTCGGCAGATGAAGATACTAGGGCGGTGATCACACTGCACAGCGCTCCGTCGCGTAGCGGGGGCGGGAGCGGCCATAGCAAACAATTGTTTTATATACAAACTAGCAGAATCCGCGGTTTCACCCGCATTTATCCCGTTGGAATATCGGGGTAAAAAGTATCCCATGTGTTAATCGAGGGTGTCAGCTACCTCCATACTAAGTTTAATCAAAATTGGTCCAGCCGTTTGTGCGTGAAGAAGTAACAAATACACTCACAAACTTTCGCCTTTATAATATTAGTGTGACTAATACAATGTGAAACCTGCCGCCCCGCGCTACGCGACGGAGCGCGGTGCAGTGCAGTGGGATAGTCGTTTTAGTAAAGAACCTTTCGGACTAAAAACTACCTTTTGAAAACTACCTTTTGGAATGGGCGACTAGAATCAATTCTATTTGTTGTAATTTTTGACGTTCAAAAGTGCCTTTAATGTGCCTATTTGAAATAAATGCTTTGACTTTGACTTTGACTTTGACTACCAAATGGTAATTGTTCACCGTCGCTTATGGTCAACTGCAATACCAGAGGCATCGCAGGCGGGTTGTCATCACAAAGACAAAACTGAATTATAATCACACTAATATTATAAAGGCGAAAGTTTGTGAGCGTGTTTGTACTTTTGTTACTTCTTCACGCTCAAACGGCTGGACCAACTTTAATAAAATTTTGTATGGAGGTAGCTGACACCCTGTATTAACACATAGGATACTTTTTATCCCGATCGAAACTTATGCCGGTAAAACCGAGGGGCACTGCTAGTTTATTATATGTATGTAAGTATGTAGATAAATGGATAAGGAGTGTGCGGAGCAGGGCCGGATAAACCATCTCGGGGCCCCTATGCACAGAACACATAGGATACTTTTTATCCCGATCGAAACTTATGCCGGTAAAACCGAGGGGCACTGCTAGTTTATTATATGTATGTAAGTATGTAGATAAATGGATAAGGAGTGTGCGGAGCAGGGCCGGATAAACCATCTCGGGGCCCCTAGGCACAGCTCGTTTCAGGCCTTTTTCACACCACAACAACGCAATTTGGCTTTTACCTTATAATGTGAAAAAAAGTTTCACTTTAACCGTGGTTTCATAAAACCACATTATCCCCTTTTTTTTTTCGTTTTTTGATCGGGAGTGCTGGGCCCCTGGTCATAGTGGGCCCCTAGGCACTGGCCTAAAGTGCCTTATGGATAATCGGCACTGGTGCGGAGTAGTGATAATACCGTCTATTCAACGTCAATATCATAAAAGAATCAATGTTCCTGTTAAAGCTAAGAGCATTGTGGCGACTTCGATGGGCTACAACATTTCTACATTAACTTAATATGCGCTAAATAGTCTGTAGCACTTTACTTGCACTATTAACACTGCAATCAAGTTTAAGTAGGTACCTACAGTTTTAGCTTATCGATAGATGACTAAGTCGTTAACAGAAGTTTCACTTTTCGTTGATTTTTAGGGTTAAGGTTTTGCTGTCCGTCCGTCCGTCAGTCTGTCACAGGACTGTAGCTTTAGAACCATAATAAGTAGACACTTGATTTTTTAAAGAGTGTGTTCTATTATACCGCTGTAAATAACAACAAATCATAAAAAAAATAAAGTTAGTAGGTAAGACATTGTATGGTGGTACGAAATCCTTCGTGTTTCACTCGAAGTGAAATGTCTGAACATAAAATGAATCAAAAGTGAAAAATGAATACATTAGCTTATAGCTCGTCCCGCAATCTTCTACGGGGTTTGCCGCGATGTTTTCTAGCTGCAAAGACTATAAAGATATTCTCTATGTCTAGCTGCCTCAGGGTTCCACAGTAACTATTTTGGCCCACAGCTCATCTAGAACATACTTACTAATTCCATTGTTAAAGATAAGTACTTTTCCATCAAAACTTTTTCGTGTAGGTAAATTAATTTTGACAGAAAGCTGTCATGTCATCAGAATAATCCGAAAATCCACGAAATTATGCAATAACAAAAATATCCAAATGATCCAGTATAATATTTTTTAAGTGATGGTTTCCAACTAAATTTTTAACGTCTATAAGGTAATTTAGATGCTTTTTTATCTTGTCACTATGAGAATGCATACTTCCATACTAATATTATAAATGCGAAAGTGTGTCTGTCTGTTACCTCTTCACGCTTAAACCGCGTTGAACCGATTTAGATGAAATTTGGTAAAGAGATAGTTTGATTCCCGGGAAAGGACATAGGATAGTTTTTATCTCTATATTCCCACGGGATTGACACTTATGCGGGTAAAACCGCGTGGCGCTGCTATTGCTTTTATAATTTCTAACGTCACGATATTATTGTAGACATCTTCGTCCACGTCAAGAAAAACAAAAAAAAAATATATAAGTAAATACAGTATGTTAACTAACAGAGGGCGTTCCCGTTAACCCGCAATAGTATAGCATCCATACATGCTAAAAAAATATTACCATTCGAAAATAAAATGTTTTTTTTTATATTAAAATATTCACTAAAAATCGTAAATTGATACTCTATTTATTTAATTAATTCTAATTTATTTAATTAAATAAATTCCGACATTGCTGTCCTTCAAGTACGCGTGTAGAGAGTGTTTCTTTAACGTATCAATTTACGATTTTTAGTGAATATTTTAATATAAAAAAAAAACATTTTATTTTCGAATGGTAATATTTTTTTTAGCATGTATGGATGCTATACTATTGCGGGTTAACGGGAACGCCCTCTGTTAGTTAACATACTGTATATCGCATGCTTAATGGAATACTGACTTAACTCAAAAAGATGATTTTTGGGAAATTGCTAAAGAAGATCTTGCTATGAGGATTTATCCTATTTGTTGACGCATAAAATTAAAACTGATTTAAGTCGATTATTAATTTATCATGATGCTTGTATTTTGAACGTATTACGAACGATAATCTATTGATGATATCTGAGTAAAAAAAAATATTATTCTCTGACCTATCTACTAATGGGTCAATGTTCCAATAAGCATGCGATATATAGAAATATATGGAAACAGGTGCATGTTATAAAGTTATCGTGAATGGAAATTTAAAAGCGTCTTCATATTTATTTCCACTAGCAGCGGCCCGCGGTTCCACCCGTATGAGTGTCGATACCGTGAGAATATCGGGATAAAAACTATCCTATATCCTTCCTCGGGATGCAGTCTATCTCTCTGCCAAATTTTATAGAAATCCGTTCAGTGGTTTAGGCGTGAAAAGGTAACATACAGACAGACAGAGTTACTTTCGAATTTATAATATTAGTAACTAGCTTCCGCCCGTGGCTTCGCCAGCGAGGTACGTCGATTTAAACTATCCCGAGGATGGACATATCCATCCTCGGGATGCAGTCTATCTCTCTGCCAAAATTTTCGTCACGTCACGGCATCGGTGGCAGCGCAGAGGTTACTTTGACTGCATGTATACAGACACAGAGGGCAGGATAGCGATGGAGCGTAGTTTCGTCATTGCATTCATTTTTTACTAAGTCGCGCGGGTCGATCAGTCTTGCCGACACGTCGTCGGCAAGACTGATCGACCCGCGATAAACATTCGTTACCTACTTACTATAACTTTCTCCATGCCTCGGTCCGAGGCACGGAGAAAGTTATAGTAAGTTATAGTAGTAGGTAGGTGGTAGGTAGGTGTAGTTGTAGTAGTTAGTAGTAGGTAGTTGGTAGTTGTAGTTGTAGTAGTTGTAGTATAGTTATAGTTATAGTAAGTTATAGTAAGGACTGTCAAAGAATATGCTTTCCGAGGCCCTCGGAAAGCATATTCTTTGACAGTCCTTACGGGTCAGCAGAAGCCTGAAAGTCTTACCACCATGGCAGTCTTGCCAATCGGTATTGTGCTAGTATTACCACTGTGGAGGTCAGATAGGCAGTAGCTCCGTGTTAAAATACCGGTATTCAGCTGCATCCGGTTAGGGGGCGTCCATAAATTACATTATACTATTATGGTCCATTTAATCCAGATTGTACATGCTTAAGATTTAAGCTACGATTAAGATCATTCAATAATTCGTTCGAAAGCAAAAATAATTTCATTCATACTTCGACGTTATGTAACATCTACTGACTGTCAAACCACCATATTTTTGTAAATAAAAGCACGCAGCAATTTTTTTTTCTTTTTATTTTAACAATCCAACGCGTTTACGTAAGAAACCCACATTGTGAAAAATCTCACGTGAGATTGGGGGATGGGGGAGGGGGTTGAATAAAATCTCACGATATCTCACCAGGGGGGGAGGGGGGGACAGCAAATTTTAAAAAACACCTCACGTAATTTATGGACGCCCCCTTAGACTGGAAGCCGACCCCAGCATATTATAATAGCTAGGAGAAGGCTAGAAAGTTGATTGTCATTCATTCTAATGCATATTTTCATTGCAGGTTACAAACATGGTAAGGAACTCAAAAGCAGAGAATCAGTATAGAATGATTATTGCGGACACTTCGATACACAAGCTTCATTTCAAATAGAAATATTTACACGATGAATTTAAATTAATTGTCACCAATTTTACATGTAAGTACAGATTACAGTGCACATCAACCTACTACAATCTGTCAAATTTCTTTAATAAATTTTCTACTTTATTGCTAAAGCATAAGGTTCAAAATTGATTGGGAAAAATTTACAGTTTCGGGTAGGTTGATGTGCGTCTGTACCTAGTATAATCAGCCTATAAGGTTCCCACTGCTGGGACACAGGCCTCTTCTCTGTAAGAGGGAAAGGGCCGTAATCCACCACGCGGGCCCAGTGCGGGCTGGTAGATATATGTCACATTGTCTTCGATTTTTTGGTTCTAGGACATTACGATGTTTTCCTTCACCGTTTTTGAGACCAGAAGGGATGAAATATCTCAATCGATCGAAGAGTGATGGAAGGGGTGATTTGAAGATTTAAAAAAAAAAGTTTATTGCTTCAACTTAAATAACTTATTCTAGTTACAATGGGGAGAATCCATTTAAGCAAATAGTATGCTTGTATGATTTCCCACCCAGAAAAAAAAAGGTGATGAAATAATTTACACAAAGTAAAGCGCCTGGCTGGCTTCGAACCCACGATCTACAACTCATAAGTCGGGGCTGTTACCACTGGGCCCGCGACTGGGCTACCCTACCACTGCTCTCGTAAGTAGGTACTATTTCCAAAAAAAATGCAGTAAGTGAAGGTAATTGAAGATAAAATAATATTATAGTTCGTTCGCGTTAAGAATGCAGTGAGTCATCAGTGCAACTGCAAGATAAAGGTACACCTTTATCTTGCAGTTGCACTACTTGAATTTATAAAAATACACTTAAAAGTTTAAAATCAATATTAAATCATTAATTAATCACTATCACTAGTATCTCACTCACTGCATTCTTAACGTGAATTTACTATATAAGGATATGAAAGCGTTTAGAAGTATAACATTTGAGAAGGAGCTCGTTCGGAGAAGTAGGTACTAATGTGCTACCGCCATACATACCTATTTGTCAATATTGCAACTTTTAATTTTTATTATACTGGGTCAATTTTAATTAGTTAGCGAAACTACACAGGCGATTACGTAAGATCATGAAAAGACAAAGAAAAAAAAATTGGGGATTTTTTCTGCGCTCTATGACTTCTCGTCGTAATTCTTTTTTTATTTGTTTTATCGTGTCACGTCTACAGAGTTTCGGTCGCTAATTAAGTTGGAGCCTGTATAGTATCTTGAATCTTGACTCTAATCTAATCCGCGATTCTCTCGCTCGTAGAGAAGGCCCCTAAGAGAGCCGGTTGATCTGTAACTCAAGACCTAACCTTTCTCTATTTAAGATTGTGCATTCTATTAATTAGTGCCTGTAATACGAGTTGAGGTAAATAAAGATCAATAATGATTAGATATTACTCAATTTCCACTACATTTTCCCCAACAGCGACAACAACGCAACAAATTCAAAATTGAACACAATGAATTACACTGCAACTAAGAAACTCGACGAAGAGTCGGCGAGAAAGATGCAAGAAGGGACAGGCCCTGTCGATGAATGCATCTGTCACCTTCTATCACCGCCTGATGGAGAGAGAAAGAGCATAGGCGCTTCTATTAAGAAGGCTTTCGCCTCTATTACGCCAGGGATTCCCGGAAAGAAGAGAACTGAAGGGGAACGGTGGCCGGGCAAGAAGATAACGGAAGGGGAAGAGTTGCCGGGTATGAAGAGAACGGGAGGGGAAGTATTTCCGGGCAAGAAGAGAATAGAGAGAGAAGGGTTGCCAGGCAAGAAGAGAATAGAGAGGGAAGGGTTGCCGGGCAAGAAGAGAAGGAACATCGTTGGGCCAGGAGGCGTCGATATTCCTGTAGTTTTTTCTAAAGGAGAACAAGGTAATGTTTAAATGTTCAGGTTTAATTGAGATTTAGGACTTACGAGTATCGTTCTAGAATATGGACCTATGACGTATAAAGCTCTGAACTGAGGCGAATACCGCGCGACATGCGAGATGAAATTCGCTCGCACCGATTGTGTCAACTGATTTGTATGGAGATGTTCAAACTGAAATGGTAAATGGATCAGAAAACAAACTTGTAGATGTCAATTTGTGTAGTAGCCTTATCTCACGGATCAACGCGCATTTTACTTGTGGTAACCAAGTGTACAAATACGCTGTGAATGTGTGCGTGCGTCATAACACACACATGCGCACTTTCGACTTCGTCATTGTCTCAGACGGTACCCAGCTCCTGCGCTTACACATTTGTGAGATCAGAATACAAACCATTGACATCCAATGGTTTGTATTCTGATCAATTTTCCACTTTCATCAGATACTTTTGGAACAGACTTTAAATCCTTTCCAGGGATATACTCGACAAAAGAGGTGGTGAGACGCAAGGGCTCGTGCGGTAAATGCGGCTGTGACAAGGAAAAGATCGTTATGAAGCATTCTTTCGCCAACATTCGCATCACTAGCCCTGATGTGTCCAGTATATGCCCGTGTCCTACCAACTGTTTGCCAGGTAAAATAAGCTGTTGAAAACCAGCGTCAGGCATTAGTTACACACAATACAATTTTAAGATTTTTTGACTTGAATACGTCTTTAAAATTGTTTTCATAGTGGGAGGCAAGTCAAAAAAACCAATGACAACAAAATCGGGGGATAGAGTTTGGTGTTGCAACTTCATATCCATCATCTCCAAGCTAAATTCAATTACACCATTGGATAGCTAAAGAATCAAAGAATTCATTACGCTAAGTGAGGACTGTGACGCATCGCGCACGGTGGAGGAGAAAGCGCCGCCATCTTGAAGTAATTTTGCTGCGTATCGAGATTTCCACTTAATATAACTTTTGACTAAAAAAACAACGACGTTTGTTTAAGTTTCAATCGTCAGCTCTCGTCAAAATCTATCGATTGTATGCAAAACATTAGTGTAAAATAGTGACAGTGAATAATATAATGTCTTAAAACAAAAAGAAAAATAATATCAAAAATATAGAATGTCGGCCTATACGCGTCAAAAAGCCAAATCAAAATACAGTGATCGTATACGGTTGGAAAGGGCTTCTCAATAGCAATCGAATCGTACCAATAAAACGTCCTTTGACCGACTCAAGCAGTGTCGGGAACGTGAAAGAATGAATGCGGCCGAGCGGATCAACCCCGTTACGTAAACATATTCACGTACAAGACACGGCCGTGTCCATGACATGGCCACACCCTATTTTTCTGTTTGGTTTTTGTGTGTAACATCACGCATGTAATCCCCGAAGGGTTGGGCAGAAATTATTAGGCTGTTGCCATCAACTGGGCACAAATCCAGACTTCAGGTTGCTACTGAGAAAGTAAGTTGAGTGGTATTCCCTGCCGGAGTCTTTCCCGATAGCTATGACCACTTACTTTAATTCATAATCTCAGATAATGTACAGACGCCAGCACATCAAGCTAATACAATCTGTCAAATTTATTTAATAGATTTTCAACCTTATCGCTAAAACATAAGATTCAAAGTTGATTGGGAAAATTTTACAGTATCGGGCAGCTTGATGTGCTGGCGTCTGTACAAAGACCAAATTAAATAAGCTAGCGAAACTCGAAATGCACATTGCGTATCGATATCTAAGCATAAGCATAATTCAAGACATGCAGCCCCGGATCTAAGGGGGGCAAACCGGGGCACTTGCCCCGGGCGGCAGTTTAATGGGGGCGCCAAATCATTGAGACAATAATTCGAAATATCGAACAAATGAAGCCTCTTTTACTACAATCTCATAGGTTTTTATCAAGTAATCGAATCTTAATATAATATGTTTGAAAAACAAACTTTTCTATTTCCATACGCCCAGTTAGTTTTTCAACACATACTAAGTGATTCATGAACGCATCTTAACAGATCAAGTAAATTATTGAACGCGTGCGTAGTGTCCGTGATCTTTCTGCCAAGCGGAACAAATTCAAACAGTTGAACGTCAAGTGACAACACTGTTTCTTTATGTGATTGAATGCGTTTGCGAGTAATCAGCGTTGATAAAATAAGTAATTTATTAATGAAATCATAATTATGTTATCGTAGTGGAAATCAACAATTTGCAAGTTTTTCTCAAACACTGTAGGGAGGGGGCGCCACTATCAAGGTTTTGCCCCGGTTCGAAAAAAAAGTAGATCCGGGGCTGAAGACATGTGACATCTACATACCAACCCGCACTGGGCCCGCGTGGTGGATTACAGTCCACTCCCTCTCATCGAGAGGGGGTCGGTGTACCAGCAGTGGGAACATTATAAGCTGGATATGATGGTTATAATAAAATGTGCAGAGTATAACGCGCAGTAAGGAACTTCGTTCCAAAAATGATTACTTACTGTGCATTCGCGTTTTATTTGCCGAAAATGTAAAAAAATATGGAAAAATAACTTTAATTCCTACACAATAATGTTCAGTTTACGCTACAACTTCAAACATTTTTATAACTTTGTCAATAGTGCTAGTCACTCTGAAATCAACTTAATTTTAATAGAAATAAAGTTGATATTTGTTTAACTTGAAATAGGGTAGGGGTGTGCAGCACTGCGCACTTTTAGTTTAGATTATTTGGGAGTTGATCCCAAATACTGCCGCTAGTACAGTCACTTGAGATACTTAAATTATCTGGTAAATAAAAACTAACTAGAAACTTCTGCCAATGCTCAAGGAATGCGGGCATATAATAATATTATAAATCTAATGAAATTTGTTACAGAGAAAGCCAAGCACGCAATGAACAACATAAAAGTAACAATAGAACGGGTGACCATAGACCCGGACAGCGAAAACTCAGAGACAAGCCTCCATCACCACAGACAACAGAAAATATTGAAAGAACCAGTGATGACTGATAGGAAGTCTGTCACTAGCCTTATTAATGCCCAATATGAGACGGATGAGGATAAGCTCTATGACTGATAAACCTGGTATTCAGCTGCATCCGGTTAGACTGGAAGCCGACCCCAACATAGTTGGGAAAAGGCTGGGCAGATGATGACTTGTCTATTAGTCGTATCATCTTTCACACAGCCAATCCATCGTTTCTTTGGTCTTCCTCACTCTCATAGTCATACCCTACTGCTGCTACTCTCAAGGTCTCCGGGGATTTTTCCAACGCCAGATAACTTTATCGGAAGAATAAATTTGAATTTTTGACAGTTCTTCCATACAAAAACTGTCAGACGTCAATTTTATTCCACGAACAAAAATTATCGGTTGATTGATAAATCAGTCCTTAATGACCCATTCTAGTTTAAATAGAAATAAAATACGTAAAAATATAGGTTTTACATTCGATATGATATAGGATATCCTATTTTTTGTTACCTTAAAAATTAAGAAATGTGAAAATGTATTTACCCAATGATTATTTTCTAAAATATAGTTCATTTATAAATTTTTCGGCATTTTTATTTTTAATTGCACATTTTCAGGGCATAATCAGAAAACCAATTCCTGTAATTAAAAACGTCAAAACATGATGTTATGTTAAATACTAAAATAATGTGTAGTTGATCGACGTTTCACTACGAACATGTAACGGGTCTGCTCGCTACGAAGGCGTAGCGCAGTTGGTCTGGTCTGCTTGCTACGAAGGCGTAGCGCAGTTGCTCTGTTTGGTATAAAACCGTAGCGTGTAGCGGGCGGTCCTCTCCCCATCAGTCTGCTCAATGGACTAGGCAAGGTCTACGAGAGGCTTATTTATAAGCGTCTCAGAAACTATGCCGAAACCAAGGGCCTAATCCCTAATGAACAATTCGGTTTTCGAACCCAACATTCTAGCGTCCAGCAAGTCCACCGCATCACCGAACAGATCCACGCAGGGATCCTGCGTGGATACTTGACAGGTGTGATATACTTCGACATAGCAAAAGCTTTCGACAAAGTCTGGCACAATGGCTTACTATATAAGCTATACCAACTCGGTGTGCCCGACCGTCTCGTGCTCATCCTTCGAGACTATTTGTCAAACCGCACCTTCCGCTACAAAGTAGAAGGAGCTATATCCTCTCCACACCCGATCCGAGCAGGAGTCCCCCAGGGCTCTGTGCTCGCCCCGCTCATATTCACGCTGTACACCAGTGACATCCCAATGAGTAAAAAGACCCAGTTGGCTCTCTTCGCAGACGATACTGCCATTCTGTACACTGGCCGCAGCCTAGTCCAGATCTCCCACATCCTCCAAACTTCAGTCAACAAGCTCGCTGACTGGTTTAGGAAGTGGAGAATAGAAGTAAACCCCGACAAAAGTCAAGCGGTTCTCTATTCGAAACCGAGACACAAACCCATCCCCCCCCGACCTATCACCATGTTCGGCAAGCCGATCCCTTGGGAGAAGCAAGCCAAATATCTCGGTGTTATCCTCGACAGGCACCTCTCCTTCGCAGAGCACATAAAGGCGGTTCGCTCGCGCGCCGCCTTCGTCCTCGGTAGCCTCCACTCGATGCTAAATGCACGCAGCAAATTGTCACTTAAGTGCAAATTGCGCATCTACACAGCGTGCATTCGCCCTATCATGACCTATGCCTGCGTAGTCTTTGCACACGCAAAGCCCCACCACATCCATAGGATGCAGACCCTCCAGAACCGTTTCCTCCGAAAGGCTACGGGAGCCCCTTGGTTCGTTCGAAATGAGATCCTCCATGTCGATCTCAAAATCCCCACTATCCACCAATTCATGAAGCGCTTTTCCAAGCACTTCTTCGACTCCGCCCCCAACCATCGAAACCCGCTGGTTGTCGAGGCCGCCAGATATACTCCCTCCCAAATCAGTAAACTCCGCCGTCCAAGGCACGTTCTCACCGACCCAGATGACCCTACAACCGTCCTCCAAGAGAGCAGTAGGGCAACCAGCACGCTTAGGAAAAACAGATACAAGAAACCGACATACCGGCCTCGCCGACGAGGTCCCTCGCGACGTCCCCCAGTAAATGCCCCCCACCGACCCTTGCCCGATGTAGTGCCAGCCCGCGCCGCAGCTGAGCCTGTAGATTTAAATTCCCGACTCTGACCTCTGAGTTTGTTTCGGCATTTCTTCTCAGAGTAGTCAATTAGGAAATGCCGGCCCCATCGTTCGTTAAATAATCATAATTCGATCCAGCCTGTCCCAACTTGCTGTCCTCCCCCCAGCGACGCCCTAAGCCGAGGCTCGTACCCCACAGGGGGTGCCCTTAGCGTGTAGTCGCTTAGTTTATTTAGTTAGTTTTAAGCCCCTGGCTGGAGGCTTTGAGTTTTCTCAAGGCAGCCGCAGGATTGTCCGGTTAAGTAGTCACGACCTCTCAAGGTCAACTACGAGATGCCATTTATAAAAAAAAAAAAAAAAAAAAAAAAAAGGGCGGTCCTCTACGAAAGCGTAATGGAGCTGGTATTTGGGGCTGTTCATTTGTAAGACGATTTGAGGGGGAGGGGGTCTAATCAAGTCTTATTTTTTCTTACGTGGAGGTGGGAGGGGTCTAGATTATTCTTACATAAGATCACAAAAGAAAGCAAAAAGTATTAGTTTTTATTTTATTTGCTACTTTTTCCTTGCAATTTTATTAGATACTGATCTTACGTAAGATTGAAAGGGGAGGAGGGGGTTCATCCAAGTCTTATTTTTTCTTACGTAGGGAGAAGGGGGGTCAGAAAGTAGTTAAAATTGTCTTACATAATAAATGAACAGCCCCTTTGCCACGAAAGCGTAGCATAGAAACTCTGTGCTACGAATTTGTAGAGGGTCGGTGCGGGTGCTACAAGCGTAGCGGAGCTGATGTTGGCTACGCGATCGTAGCGGAACAAATTGCTAAAATCTGTTTCTAGGGCAGGCGAAAATCGGACACGTCACATCGTGTTAAGTTTGCGTCGATAGAAAACGATAACTATCGCTCTTCATACATTTCTTTACCGCTTAACCGATCTCCGTTCCAATAAACGCGGTGCGCGTTTATTGGAACGGAGATCGGTCAATCATGCGGTCATTCAGAGATAACAAAAATAATTAATATGAACTAAATTGAATTCTAAAAACTTGGAGCGCTTAGTTAATTATAAGTGCGGTCCACGCTTTTAGAGTTCAATTAAAGTTTTTAAACTACATATTTTTATTTTCTATTTTTGCGTCTAGTATATTCTTCATTAAGTTAATAAGTATAAAGTCCACGAAGGTATAACGATTAGGGGCTACTAGCAAACCCGAGGGGTTCACAAGTAGCCGCTTAAGAGTTCCACTATCCACCTCCTGGTTCCATCATATCATCAGACCCTCGACACCAAATATTGTACCACCAAGTATATGTATGTATTATGTAAATGCTACACCGCGGACTACCTACAGTATTTGTCTGTCCTTCCCCTTTTTAAATCCATCCTAAGGTTGTCTTTAAAAGATCGCTCTTAGCGATAAGACCGCCCATTTGTACAGTTTCTATATTTATGTCTGTAATTTATATGGTGTACATAATAAAGAGTATTCTATTCTATTCTATTCTATTCTATTGCACTTGGTGTCGGGTCAGGGTCAGGGTGCAATCTATTGGACTCGTCAAAACAAATCACATGAGCCCAAACTATAAGGGTTTACTAGTAACCACTGAAGAGTTCCACTATCCACCTCCTGGCTCCATCATCAGATCAGCCTCAACATACCAAATTATAGTTCTGTCTGTCTGAATAAAATTAATTGATAAATTAATTAGTAATAAATATTAATTATTTTTTTATTTTTATTTTATAATAAAAATATCTATGTTTAGGATAAGATATTTTTTATCTATGAATGTATAAAAAAAATAAAAAATTGGAGCTTAAACAAAACTGCCGAAATGGGTGAACATAGATACACCTCTTTTAACCCTTCAAGGTAACAAAGCGTGATATTATGATAGTATTAAAATTCCATATTTTTCTTTCACTATCAGCAAAGAAATCTATTATGAATAACTAGAAAACAGTGCGGTTGCTGCGAAAGACGTTTTTAATCAACTGAGAAAGGAAAATATGTGATTATAAGAATATTAACCTCGTGTTTTAAAGAATTCTATATTAAATTGCATTATTGAACTGAGGGGCTCGTGGTTAAATAACAGGCATTTTTAATATACTTGTTCGCAGCAAACTGGTGTCCAATGCAAAAGAAAGAAGTACACTTTACTCTAAGACAAGGTAAAAAAAGCGTATCTTTGGTATCCATATATAAATGTTTGAATGAAATTGAATGGATATTATCCCTTTTTGTACCCTTCGAACTTTTTTTAAAGCTGTATAGGATACAATTCTCTTGAGGTTAGAAAGAAAAGACGACCAAATCCATACTAATATTATAAATGCGAAAGTGTGTCTGTCTGTTACCTCTTCGCGTTTAAACCGCTGAACCGATTTAGATGAGATTTGGTTTAGAGATAGTTTGAGTCCCGGGAAAGGACATAGTTTTATCCCGATATTCCCACGGGATTGAGACTTCTGCGGGTGAAACCGCGGGGCGCTGCTAGTTATAAATATTAGGTCCTTACATATGAAATTGGCGTTTTGTTCGGGAGGAATGTAAAGTCAATTTTTTTTTGTAAAATATATTTAATTAATCAAAGTATGCAAAGAGAAAAAAGAAGAGAAAGAGAAAAGAGAGAGAGAAAAAGAGAAAAAAAGAGAGAGAAAAAAGAAGAAAGAAAAAAAGAGTAAAGAGTATTCTATTCTTCTATTCTATTCTATGCACCGTTGTTATCTATGCACTTTTGCCATCTCATAGGTAGTTCATTAATCACTTTACTAAAAAAAACCAAGGGGTGCGAGAATCAATGAACTCTTTGAAGGCGGTTTGGACTGGCCGCATCGGAGTTGAATTTTTTTCCTTGTAAGAAGTTGTCCAAATTCCGGAAAAAATGGTAATCTGTTGGAGCAAGGTCCGGGGAGTACGGTGGATGTCGCAGGCATTCCAATTGTAGCTCATCTAACTTAATGGTTGTTTGTTGTGCAGTGTGTTGGCTTGCGTTGTCGTGAAGCAGCAGTGGCCTAGAGCGATTGACCAATCTCGGTTGTCTATCAGCTAGTACTTCCTTCATGGTTTGCAGTTGCTGTCAATAGATATCTGCCGTAATCGTTTGGCCAGATTTTAGAAAGCTGTAGTGAACGACACCGGCGCTAGTCCACCAAACACTCATAAGTAACTTTTTCTGAGTCAATTTTCGTTTAGGGCAGGATTTGGCTGGTTCTCCAGGGTTCAGCCATTGCGACGAGCGCTTCCGATTATCGTACCGTATCCACTTTTCATCACAAGTAATGATTCGATTTAAAATCCCTTCATTATTGTGTCGGTTGAGCAAAGTAACACAGCAGTCGACGCGTGTTTGCAAGTTCGATTCACTCAATTCATGAGGTACCCATCGTTCAAGTTTTTTTATTTTCCCGATTTGCTTCAAGTGGATTAATACAGTTTTATCACTTACCCCGAAGCTTGCAGCTATCTCTGAAGTGCTTTGTGAAGGATCCGCTTCCACAATAGCCTTTAATTCTTCATTTTCCACTTTGGTTTCCGGCCGTCCACGGGGTTGGTTCTGAAGGTCGAAATTTCCAGAACGAAAACGTTGGAACCAAAAACGTAGCGTGCTTTCTTTTGCGACACCAGCGCCGTACACATCATTAATCCTTCGAGCTGTTTCTGCAGCACTGGTGCCACGGTAGAACTCGTACTCGTAAATATACCGATATTTCGTGTTTTCCATTGTGCGACGCCAAAGAAAAAAATAATGAGGAAAAAACAAATGAATGACTGTTTTCAAAACTCGAATGTACCAGCTAAATGAATGTCTAAATTTGAATTTGGAATTCTTAACCAAAGAGGAGATATTTCAGATCAAAGTGGTCAGTACGACAAAACGCTAATTTCATATGTAAGGACCTAATACCTATGTGTAAGATCCTTCATGGAAAACAGATGCTCCTGAACTGCACGAAAAATGTTTAAGTTATAAGTTTTTTTTTAGTTTAACTATTGGGTGAATTTCAACAAGAGATTTTTATGTTTCATTTCGGTGGGATTTTTTTATTTCAATGCTATCTACATATTTTTAGTGACAAATAAAACTTTAGCCTACCTATTTTATAACATTGTGCGTGAGTGGCCATCAAATTTCATCAAAACTTACGTAAATATTGAATGATGAATTTTGAAGAGTCCAGTGAAATGAAAAGTGTCTACCGAAATGATAAAAATTACCACCGAAATGATAGACTGTGCAACGGAATGAAATAAATGCACCGAAATGATACAGCTAAGAACAACCGTGCCGGGCACCCAGGGTTCCGTACTTTGTTAGGTTTGATTTCCACAAATTTTAGATAAACACTGAGACAGGACAGTACACAGTTATTTTAATATTATCATTCATATACAGATATTACAGTTAGTATTACATACATACATATATCATTCATAAGATATATATATATAATACATATAATTATTTAAGGTTACAATAACCTCAAAGAATGATATTAATGTAATGTTTATACATTTTCAGAGGAAAGTACGGAATACACGCAGACGAAGCTGCGGGCAAAGTGCTAGTTTTAAGATATAATTGATTCGTTTCTAAAATGGTGGCTCTGCGGCAGAGCATGTCACTTATATCCCGGAAGTACGTTCCCGTGAGCTTAACTTTGGAAGTTAATCTCACCCTCTTCATAGGTGAAGCCATGGGCAAAAAAACTACCAACTATGAAACAACATGGAAATAAGAACACTTCAAACTCACTAAAACAAATGCCGTCTATGTTTTATTCCGTCTCCCGACACAAACTTGGATAGAAAATTTAAATAAACACTTGAACGTTTTCCATTTCAATGCAACGCTGGATAACCTGAGAGGTATGTTTGTTAGATACAAGTTTATATGAAATCTGAGACCTACACAAGCCGACATAAGACAAGGCGACATATAAAGACAACAATACGACAATTTATTAGTCCAGTCAATAAAGAAGTTGAGTACGTGGGGAGGGATTTAAGCGATTGCTTCAGAAACTTGTTCAGGGTACTTAGGAAGTGGACACACTAAAAGTCTTGATTTCTAAGAGGTGAGCCGGAGTGGGGGGGGATGCACAAGGTCCCCGGGGTCTTTTGGGTTTTTCGCATATATCTCAAAAAGGGTGCATCGTAGGGAAAAAACTTTTGATACCAAATGAAAGCTCATGAAATTCTCTACAGCTTTTATTATACACGTTTTCAGAATTTCCAACCGTTTTCGAGCTACACAACCATTTTCGAAAGATAAAGTGCTAGAAATTTATTTTTGCGTGGCTAAAATCGGAACAAATGTCGCCGTTTTGTTTTTGAATACATTTCAAGTGACATTTCACAAAACTATTGCACCAATGTTTACCAACAGTGCCCCCCTCTTTCGAGTGCCAAAAGATCTTTGTGGCAGTGTAAATGGAGTTGTGGTACCCTACACGGGAATCAAACTGCTACTAACCAACCACTTTTAACGGAAAACATAATTCTTCATTAAAATTTACAGAAATAAACAGAACGCAATTCTCTGCGCAACATGATACGACCTATCAAAAGTCTGTAAAGTATTATAATTCTGTTTGTTTATTATTATATTTTTGAGGCTTCTTCGAGTTCTGACTACCCCTCTTCAGATTACAGGTGGAAGTTCAAGTATGGTTTAAGTACGCCTACAAGATTTTTATAAAGTTTTCTTTAAATATGCGTACTTCTTCTAAGTAACGTTGGTGCTATATTCTAAAACATTTTATCCAAGCTAACTAAAACACTAGTCCGGTCTATAAAGAAGTTGTAGAGTACATGATCTGACCAAGATTATGTCTGTGACCTCTGAGTTTGTTTCGGTCGTTCTTCTCAGAGTAGTCAGATAGGAAACGCCGACCTCACCTAGCTTATTTCTTTTAATATAACGTGTAAAAGTGATTCAAATATCCTTTAAACAGAATAAACAATTTCATTTTATTTTACTTTTCCGGAGCGTGTAGCTCGAAGACGGTCGGGAAAAAGTGTATTCGTAAAAGATGTAGCAAATTTTATGAACTTTCATTTGGTATGGGTAAAAATTGTTTTCCCTACGACGCACCGTTTTTAAGATATTAATACACCCCCTTCTGGGCCATTCGTTGACTAAACTATGGGAATTCGTGAAGGGCGAGCGTCTCATTTAATTTTGACGTCTTCAAGAGCTGCAGGCAGGTCTGCTCCCTAAGGACGATACGATATGCGAAAGTTTTGACCGAAGTTACGGACCAAGACTAATCCGTATCACCTACGGACATAAGATTAGTTGGAGCCCGACCTAAGAATGAATGACACCACGATTTGACAGTTGTCCCTATTCCCAATGATTTTTATTAGTCCGAAAAAGCTAATTAATCTAGTGTAGGGTTCATACCGAAGCTTCGGACTAAGAGTGTATGCCTCCTGATATGATTATCATCGGTTTCTTACTAAACTTCAACTATGTCCGACGATCCGCATATTTTTCTCTTTTGTTGACTGGACGTCTCTGCCTAACCCTTTGGAGCATTACAGGCGTGTTGTTATGTCATGTTTATCAAATACTCCAAAGTTCGACTGATATATTTATTTATTTGGTTCACCAACAATTGTATATATACACTATTATATAAATAAACAAAAGCAACAAATCGGAGTAAAGTGTAACAATTACTTATAGGTAAACTCTGCATGCACACAAATAGTTGTCGTAACTTAAAAAAGTAGGAATAAAATACTATGTGAATGTGTATGTGTGTGTGTGTGTTGTGTGTGTGTTGTGTGTGTGTGTGTGTGTGTATGTATATATGTGTAAGTTGCTCTGATTAGAACTTAATAAATTAGTTAAACTAAATTAAAACAAACAAATTAAAAAAAAAAAACAAAGCAGACAAAATTAGGTAGTACAAAAAATAAGTTATACGTAGCCTAAATTCACCCACCCAGTGAGATAATGCAAGGCTGAGAAACTTAATTTTCGGGGAGAAACTTGTAAAAACTGGCATATCAACGCACAGCCTAAACCGCTGGACCTAGAGACATGAAATTTGGAGGGTGTGTTCTTTGTGAAGAGTAGGTATCCACTAAGAAAGGGTTTTTCGAAATTTCACCTCTAAGAGGGTGAATGGGGAGGGTGAAATTTCACGCGGACGAAGTCGCGGGCAGTAGCCAGTCATTTCTATAAATAAAACAAACTCTGGTTAGATACACCATAATATACCTAACTCGAGAACGGCTAGACCGATTTTAATAATCTTTGATTTGTAGGGATTTGTCTCCGCCCCGAATAGCAGAATAACTACATATTTAAACATGGGAAAAATTCACGAAAAAAATTATGAAGATAAATGATTATCTCATACATTTTGTATGGAACGGCTTTTTTGATGATATGAGGCATTATGAAGTTCGACGGGTCAGCTAGTTTTACATAGATATCCTAACAAAATGTTCGTTAATTTAAAGAGAACTCTTGAACAAACAAAACTATTAAAACTAGCGAGTAACAAAGATAGCAGTTTAAAACGTGAACTAACGGACAAACGATTTGACCTTCTTTAGTTTGTTTGTACTTATCTTTATTTTGAAACTCTCTTAGAAAAATAGTATTTTGCTCAACATCCGATCTGAATCCTAAGAACGGCAATTTCACTCCCTAACTACGAAAACCGTAATTAGATTCGGCCGATCTTACGGACTTTCCCTTCTCCGTATCACTTACGGAGATAAGATTAGTTCGGGCCCCAAATTAAACAAAAACTGCGTTGTTTAACCTTGATCGATCTCATATTATGAATATGATAGCGTAATAAATAACAAAAACATCTCATCATACGTCAAATACATTATTCATTTTACGTTTCATTTGTCTTGTGTTTTATTTATCAATTTTTTTGACGAGAACTAAGTAAATCTGATTTATCAAACTGTCTTCTGATTTTGCTACGTGACCTTCATGACTATGATTACTATGGGTAAGTAGCTACACTGATGGAAAACAGTTTTGGACCATTTGATATCCTATACTAACTGTGCAAGCGAATTTGTTCGCTACTTGTACAAAGGGGACTACAAATGACCTAAAGTGCGGTCATTGTCGGACTGCATAGAAAAGAAAGAGAAGCGCGATGACAACGCTGGTAATTTATTGCAAAATATGAAGCAATTATCTATTTACAAAAACCTATTGTTTGGACTAGAAAATTAAAACACTTGTGCTTTAGTATGTTGCTTGTAGAATAATCTGACAAAAATCAGAATGATTGTATGTATTTTACTACGGTTTTTATTGTAAAAAGAAAGTTTTTAGAGGTATCTTCATGATTTTTTTTTATCGTATCAATTTAATTGTATTATGTTTTCAACACACTATCAACCTAGCATCTAACCTGAAGAATTATATATATTTTTTCTGATTGTGTTTACTGTAGTCGATCATATACTTTAATTACTTCTAAAACTTGCGTTTTTGTGCGTTTAGGTCCTGTAAATCCTTCTAAATCCTAGAGAACTATAATGAATTCATACGATTTTATTTTATTTTTCTTAGGCTTTAACTGGAGGAATGAGGTGTAGTGTGTGCTGTGAAGCTCTCTACGAGCTTTAGGGTACCTGGAGGAGTAAAATAAAAGACACAAGTATATTAATAAAGTATATTGATGGTTGGACGCTAGTGAAAACAACAACGTCAGGTTATAAGTCATGCAAACCCGATGGAAATTTCTACTGACGAAATAAAAATAAAATTAATAAGTACAACTTTATGTGAAACAATTTTTTTTTTAAACTTGTGTATGTGGATTCTAATAAAAGTAGTTACATAGTTACCGCTTTTATATCGTTACATCCTACTACCTACTAATATTATAAACGCGAAAGTTTGTGAGGATGGATGGATGTTCGACGAAACGAAAATCCGACGAAATAAAAAACTGCCGAAACAAAAATCTGCCTAAACGGAAGCAACCCAATTAAACCACGGTTTATAACGCATGTTTAATATCCTAGAAACGTTCTACATTATATTATGTCTTTTAGATCTTTTTCATCCGGCTTGTCAGCCAAATGTGACACCTAATCTCTTCTAATCTTAAATTAACTTCATGTTTGTCTCGTATTTCATGCCAATAACATTTAACTGACTCGCGGAGGTTGCATATAAGCATCAAATCTCACCGTGAAAACTTAGGTGAAGTGAGCGTGGAGTGACCTGTCAATAGTGTCAATTCCTAGCAAAAACAAACTCACTTCACCTAAGTTTTCACGGTGAGATGGTTACAGAATCGCACCGCTGTATATCTCTGGCGAACCCTTAAGGATACACAGGCGTGAAGTTGTTGTGTTATTTCGCCCACAAAGCCTGTTTTACGATCTTTTATGATAAGTAGCCTAACTGCATTTGATTATCATTTATTTCTACTATTGATATTACTAGGGTACGTACAAAAATAGCAGTTTGGTGGAAGTGGGAAATGCTGCGTTATAACAATGGGAGGTCCGAAGTAGGACGAAAAAGATGCGGAGAAGGGAAAGACTAAAAATATTTATGAAAAACAAAATTGTTTTTAAAAATGAAGGAATTTGTATCTAAGTTGAGAATAAATGTATAATGTTCCCTATAATGTTCCCACTGCCGGGACACAGGCCTCCTCAGGCCTCCTCTGTGTGAGAGGGAGTGGGCTATAATCCACCACACGGACCCAGTGCGGGTTGGTGGATTCTAAGGCCGGTACACCACTGAAGTTTTACGAGCGTTGGCGCTTCTTCAACGTCTGCGCAGCGCCAACGTTGCGCAGACGCGACTTTAACGTCAGGAGTTTCTAGTGGCAAGCGTTACACCCGCTGAACGCAACGTTAACGTCGCACACATGCTGCGATTTGCAAGACTCCACGCGTTCCTGAGATGATCTTGATAGGCGGACATCGAAGTGATCTTATAAGGGTTCCAATTTTCCTTTTGAAGCATGGAATTCTAAAAAATACCTACTAACACGTGACATTCTCTCTGCCATAGCCGGGTAAATATATTCATATTCATGAATATCTATAGATTTGTTTCGGTAAACAAAACATTCCTCAGAAACATCAGATTTTAAACAATCATTCAGGTCTTGTGTGTTTTTATTAGGTTACATAATAACTTAAAACACTATTGTTCTCATAATTTTCTAAGAAATCATGTGAAATAAAAATAGCTCATTGTTTTGTGAATAAGAGGTTGTTTGAGTCGCGATCTCCTTGCGTGATGTACTCAAAACTGTTCTCCATACCTACCAGACTAGGGACTTTTTAAGTGAAAGTGGAAATAAAAAAAAAACGCTCAAGTCGGACTAGCGCACCGAGGCTCTGTATAAATTTGTAGGTAATGTTTTTTTGTAATGTAACTACTTACTTATATACAGTTTTCGGAATTTTTCCTTTACTTGTGTTACATGACATTGCTTCTTGCCATATTTCATGATTTTCGACACCGAGAATAATATCCTATAGGTTTTGATTTCGGAACATAAACGCCTGTATCTTTTGATTGCGTTAACTTAGAAGTTTGATATTTCACTGCTTCAAGGGATTGCAGCCTTGAGTATTTGATATTAACTTCAACTTGAAAACTCCACGCGTTCCTGAGAAAAAGGGTCTTGACAGACGGACAGACGGACAACGAAGTGATCTTATAAGGGTTCCGTTTTTCCTTTTTAGGCACGGAACCCTAAAAAAAGGAAAATACGTGAGTACAGTACCCGGTGATAAATATTGCACATCGACCTATTCGATCCTATCGATTTTATACAAAGAACTAGATTTTGGGCGTTGCGCGAGCTGCAAGCAGCTCGCGGGGTCGTGTTTTTGAGGAGTATTTCTTACCCTTGTAAAATTTTGAGAATTGGACAGTAATCCTTAGCACTTATAGGATTTTGTAATAATAGCTATTTATTCACCAAGGGGAGTAATCTGTACTTACCCTCGAGTGATATATACTACTTTATACTACACAAGTTGTGGAGTTGTTGTTAATAAATTGCTATAATTGTCACTGGAATCACTTATTTTAACTTGTGATTTACACCGCCAAACTTTAAACTTTACCAAGAAAATTGTTTCTACAAAATACGTCAGCCAACAAAATAAGTCTTTTTTTTTCTTATTTTTGCGCGTCAAACAGTTTTCGCGTCAAAAGACGTTAAGCCGCATGGCTCTAGTGGGGACGCGGCTTAACGTCTTTTGTGATTTGTTGTGATCAACAACACTCAACAACACTCAACAACACCCAAAACACTCAACAACATTCAACAACACTCAACAACACTCAACAACACTCGACAACACTCGACAACACTCAATAACACTCAACAACATTCAACAACACTCAACAACACTCATCAACACTCAACAACACTCAACAACACTCAATCACACTCGACAACACTCAACAACACTGAACAACACTCAACAACCCTCAATAACACTCAACAACACTCAACAACACTCATCAACACTCAACAACACAACAACACCCAAAACACTCAAAACGCTCAACAACACTCAACAACACTCAATAAAACTCAATAACACTCAACAACACTCAACAACACTCAACCACACTCAACAACACTCAACATTACTCAACAACCCTCAACAACACTCAACAACACTCAACAACACTCAACAACACTCAACAACACTCATCAACACTTAACAACACTCAACAACACTCAACCACACTCAAAACACTCAACAACACTCAACAACCCTCAACAACACTCAACAACACTCAACAACACTCAACAACACTTAACAACACTCATCAACACTCAACAACCCTCAACAACACTCAACAACACTCAACAACACTCAACAACACCCAAAACACTCAACAACACTCATCAACACTCAACAACACTCAACAACACTCAACAACACTCAACAACACTCAACCACACTCAACAACACTCAACAACACTCAACAACACTGAACAACACTCAACCGCACTCAACAACACTCAACAACACTCAACCACACTCAAAACACTCAACAACACTCAACAACACTCAATAACACTCAATAACACTCAACAACACTCAACAACACTCAACCACACTGAACAACACTGAACAACACTCAACAACCCTCAACAACACTCAACAACACTTAACAACACTCATCAACACTTAACAACACTCAACAACACTCAACAACACTCAACCACACTCAAAACACTCAACAACACTCAACAACACTCAACAACCCTCAACAACACTCAACAATACTCAACAACACTCAACAACCCTCAACAACACTCAACAACACTCATCAACACTCAACAACACTCAACAACACTCAGCCACACTCAACAACACTCAACAACACTCAAAACACTCAACAACACTCAACAACACTCAACAACACTGAACAACACTCAACAACACTCAACAACACTCAACCACACTCAACATCACTCAACAACACTCAACAACACTCAACCACACTCAAAACACTCAACAACACTCAACAACACTCAACAACCCTCAACAACATACAACAACACTCAACAACCCTCAACAACCCTCAACAACCCTCAACAACACTCAACAACACTCAACAACACTCAATAACACTCAAAAACACAAAACCACTGTATAATGCTTTCTGTCTCATTTGCTCCCACGTTAAATCTTATGTCTATTACATTGACAGTGACAGCGCTGTGAAGTTATTACCCATCCAAATTAGACACTACAGGCTAGCATAATGATCCCAATGCGTTTTCGAACTTCTCAAGTTGAAAGCGTTTTATTTTATGCTACTAAATATAGATGTCACCAAAACTCGTGTTGACTAAATCTAACGACGTGACTTCGCAAATGAGTACACTTATAGCATTCGTTCATTCACTCTGAGCGAATGCTGATTGCCCGATTTAATAATCACGGTTAAAATATTCGTGGTGAGCAGCTAATTTTGACCAACTCTGGGCCCCTTGATATGAATCTGAAAAAAAAAATGTTCCAAGTCTCTTAACTTCCGAGATCTACCTAAAGGGGGGAAGAAGGGGGGCAAGGGGGGCAACTTTGAAAAATGGTTTTTACTTTTCCGAGCCTCCTCTATACGCATCCGTAAAAAAACAAAACCCAGGTTACTTAATTTCCGAGATACGATGGGGGGAGGGGTGAAGGGGGGGAGAGGGGGGAGTTTTGAAAAATGATTTTGACCAACTCTGGGCCCCTTGATATGAATCTGAAAAAAAAATGTTCCAAGTCTCTTAACTTCCGAGATCTACCTAGAGGGGGGGGGGAGAAGGGGGGCAAGGGGGCAACTTTGAAAAATGGATTTTACTTTTCCGAGCCTCCTCTATACGAATCCGTAAAACAACAAAACACGGGACTCTTAGTTTCCGAGATACGATAGGGAGGGGGGAGAGTGGGGTAGAAAAGGGGAGGTTTGGGATTTTTCCCATACTCGTGAGAGTTACTTCTATACGAATCTGTAAAAATATACCCACCTCCCCCTTCACCATCTGGGAGAACAATTATGTCAGTCAGTCAGTGAGTGAGTGGTAATCGAGCTTTATATAGTATAACTAGATTTTGGGCGTTGCGCGAGCTGCAAGCAGCTCGCGGGGTCGTGTTTTTGAGGAGTATTTCTTACCCTTGTAAAATTTTGAGAATTGGACAGTAATCCTTAGCACTTATAGGATTTTGTAATAATAGCTATTTATTCACCACGGGGAGTAATCTGTACTTACCCTCGAGTGATATATACTGCTTTATACTACACTTGTGGAGTTGTTGTTAATAAATTGCTATAATTGTCACTGGAATCACTTATTTTAACTTGTGATTTACACCGCCATACTTTAAACTTTACCAAGAAAATTGTTTCTACAAAATACGTCAACCAACAAAATAAGTCTTTTTTTTTCTTATTTTAGCGCGTCAAACAGTTTTCGCGCCAAAAGACGTTAAGCCGCATGGCTCTAGTGGGGACGCGGCTTAACGTCTTTTGTGATTTGTTGTGATCAACAACACTCAACAACACCCAAAACACTCAACAACATTCAACAACACTCAACAACACTCAACAACACTCAACAACACTCGACAACACTCGACAACACTCAATAACACTCAACAACATTCAAAAACATTCAACAACACTCAACAACACTCAACAACACTCAACAACACTCGACAACACTCGGCAATACTCAACAACACTCAATAACATTGAACAACACTCAACGACACTCAACAACACTCAACAACACTCGACAACACTCGACAACACTCGACAAAACTCGACAACCCTCAACAACACTCAACAACACTCAACAACACTCAACAACACTCAACAACACTCAACAACCCTCAATAACACTCAACAACACTCAACAACACTCAACAACACTCATCAACACTCATCAACACTTAACAACACTCAACAACACTCCGCAACACTCAACAACACTCGACAACACTCAACAACACTCAACAACACTCAACAATATTCAACAACACTCAAAAACACTCAACAACACTCAACAACACTCGACAACATTCAACAACACTCAACCACACTCAACAACACTCAACAACACTCAACAACACTCAACAACACTCAACAACCCTCAACAACACTCTACAACACTCAACAACACTCAACAACACTCAACAATATTCAACAACATTCAACAACACTCAACAACACTCAACAACACTCAACAACACTCAACAACACTCAACAACACTCAACAACCCGCAACAACACTCAACAACACTCATCAACACTCAACAACACTCAGCCACACTCAACAACACTCAACAACACTCAAAACACTCAATAACACTCAACAACACTCATCAACACTCAACAACACTCAACAACCCTCAACAACACTCAACAACACTCATCAACACTCAACAACACTCAACAACACTCAACAACACTCAACAACACTCAAAACACTCAACAACACTCAACAACACTCATCAACACTCAACAACATTCAACAACACTCAACCACACTCAACAACACTCAACAACACTCAACAACACTCAACAACCCTCAACAACACTCTACAACACTCAACAACACTCAACAACACTCAACAATATTCAACAACATTCAACAACACTCAACAACACTCAACAACACTCAACAACACTCAACAACACTCAACAACCCGCAACAACACTCAACAACACTCATCAACACTCAACAACACTCAGCCACACTCAACAACACTCAACAACACTCAAAACACTCAATAACACTCAACAACACTCATCAACACTCAACAACACTCAACAACCCTCAACAACACTCAACAACACTCATCAACACTCAACAACACTCAACAACACTCAGCCACACTCAACAACACTCAACAACACTCAAAACACTCAACAACACTCAACAACACTCATCAACACTCAACAACACTCAACAACCCTCAACAACACTCAATAACACTCAACAACACTCGACAACACTCAACAACACTCAACAACCCTCAACAACACTCAACAACACTCAACAACACTCAACAACACTCATCAACACTCATCAACACTCACCAACACTCAACAACACTCAACAACACTCAACAACCCTCAACAACACTCAACAACACTCAACAACACTCAACAACCCTCAACAACACTCAACAACACTCAACAACACTCAATAACACTCAAAAACACAAAAACACTGTATAATGCTTTCTGTCTCATTTGGGTCAATATCAACAAACTGAATATTTTTTCAATTTTGGTGGCGAAATTTGTATCTTAATACAAAAATAACAAACAATATTTGTATTGAACATTTAATGATTTCAGATGTCTTACACAATGTTAAGGGTCAATATCAACAAACTGAATATTTTTTCAATTTTGGTCGCGAAATTTTTTCTTTAGTTTACGTGAAAAATAAGGACCGGTGGCGCCACCAAAACCACCAAAATTGAGCCACCAAAATTGAAACCAGATATAAAAAAAATCTCTAAAAATAGGGGTTTTTAGTTACAATTAAATTAATATCACTGATTTATGCGTAACCCAAATCACTATCTATAATGTGTAGCTTACTATTAAAACACTTTAAAATTAACAGCAAATCGATCCACCAAAAATTGAACAATTTTTGTCCCCCGTGCCACCCAAGATGATACTTACGTTTTTGGCGGAAAATCATAGCACTAATCACACACCTGTTACGCGCAAGTGCACAACTGAGAGATGTGAAATAATAAAATGTGATTGATCGCACACGCACGAACACGAAGCTTCATTTTATAGTATGTTGAAAAAGTGCCACCAAAATTTTGATTTTTACTTGGACAAACTTTGATCGACTACCCTGTGCTTTTAACTTAGATTTTCTAATATGGTTTAATTGTTTTTAGATAATGTGTCTTAAGCATATACTAACGAATTTATTTATTTTTTATTGTACAGCAAATTGTTGCTTTGGTGAATGCAATTATATCAAAAAATGGAGCTGGGACAAGCCACCTAACTTGAATTTTAAGGCGATTTATTTTTTCCCTATTTATTTAAATACACAGTTATAAAAAAAAAGGTGGCCCTAATTGAAACAAGTTACGTAGCTTACTATAAAAAAAAATAAGAAACATCCTATCATTTAACACCTCGATTCTCAACGTGGACGCGTAAAATTTGCTGCTGGGATATTCACCCATTTGCTCCCACGTTAAATCTTATGTCTATTACATTGACAGTGACAGCGGTGTGAAGTTATTACCCATCCAAATTAGACACTACAGGCTAGCATAATGATCCCAATGCGTTTTCGAACTTCTCAAGTTGAAAGCGTTTTATTTTATGCTACTAAATATAGATGTCACCAAAACTCGTGTTGACTAAATCTAACGACGTGACTTCGCAAATGAGTACACTTATAGCATTCGTTCATTCACTTTGAGCGAATGCTGATTGCCCGATTTAATAATCACGGTTAAAATATTCGTGGTGAGCAGTGAATACTGTCTTAACCGGCTGCATAAACGATGTTTAGGAATTCATCGGCCGATAACTCAAACATTGGTCAAATGACAGTCCGTGAACTCGGCCCTTAGGCAGTCAATACAAAAACGCTGTCCGCCATGTTGTATTCTTCCCCCCTTTGCTCCACTCGGTCTCGCAGGTTCGCTCCACTCAGGACCTACCTACCACCGGAAAGCTATCGTGACCTTATCCCTACGCTACGCTACGCTTCGCTTTACCGCTACCTAGTTTCCGAGATACGATGGGGGAGGGGTGAAGGGGGGGAGAGGGGGGAGTTTTGAAAAAACTAATTTTGACCTACTCTGGGCCCACGGACATGAATCTGAAAAAGAAAATGTTCCAAGTCTTAACTTCCGAGATCCGCCTAAAGGGGGGAGAAGGGGAGAGAATGGGGGGAATTTTGAAAAATGGTTTTTACTTTTCCGAGCCTCCTCTATACGAATCCGTAAAAAAACAAAACCCTGGTTTCTTAATTTCCGAGATACGATGGGGGGAGGGGTGAAGGGGGGGAGAGGGGGAGTTTTGAAAAATGATTTTGGCCAACTCTGGGCCCCTTGATATGAATCTGGAAAAAAAATGTTCCAAGTCTCTTAACTTCCGAGATCTACCTAGAGGGGGGGGAGAAGGGGGCAAAGGGGGCAACTTTGAAAAATGGATTTTACTTTTCCGAGCCTCCTCTATACGAATCCGTAAAACAACAAAGCACGGGACTCTTAGTTTTCGAGATACGATAGGGATGGGGGAGAGTGGGGTGGAATGGAAAAGGGGAGGTTTGAATTTTGAAAAATGCTTTTTACTTTTCCGAGCCTCCTCTATACGAATCCGTAAAAAAACAACCCAGGTTTCTTAATTTCCGAGATACGATGGGGGGAGGGGTGAAGGGGGGGAGAGGGGGGAGTTTTGAAAAATGATTTTGACCAACTCTGGGCCCCTTGATATGAATCTGAAAAAAAAATGTTCCAAGTCTCTTAACTTCCGAGATCTACCTCTAGAGGGGGGGAGAAGGGAGGCAAGGGGGGCAACTTTGAAAAATGGATTTTACTTTTCCGAGCCTCCTCTATACGAATCCGTAAAACAACAAAACACGGGACTCTTAGTTTCCGAGATACGATAGGGATGGGGGAGAGTGGGGTGGAATGGAAAAGGGGAGGTTTGAATTTTGAAAAATGGTTTTTACTTTTCCGAGCCTCCTCTATACGAATCCGTAAAAAAACAAAACGCAGGTTTCTTAATTTCCGAGATACGATGGGGGGAGGGGTAAAGGGGGGGAGAGGGGGAGTTTTGAAAAATGATTTTGACCAATTCTGGGTCCCTTGATATGAATCTGAAAAAAAAATGTTCCAAGTCTCTTAACTTCCGAGATCTACCTAGAGGGGGGGGGAGAAGGGGGGCAAGGGGGCAACTTTGAAAAATGGATTTTACTTTTCCGAGCCTCCTCTATACTAATCCGTAAAACAACAAAACACGGGACTCTTAGTTTCCGAGATACGATAGGGAGAGTGGGGTGGAATGTAAAAGGGGAGGTTTGAATTTTGAAAAATGGTTTTTACTTTTCCGAGCCTCCTCTATACGAATCCGTAAAAAAACAAAACCCAGGTTTCGTAATTTCCAAGATACAATGGGGGGAGGGGTGAAGGGGGGGAGAGGGGGGAGTTTTGAAAAATGATTTTGGCCAACTCTAGGCCCCTTGATATGAATATGAACCTGAAAAAAAAAATGTTCCAAGTCTCTTAACTACCAAGATCTACCTAGAGGGGGGGAGAAGGGGGGCAAGGGGGGCAACTTTGAAAAATGGATTTTACTTTTCCGACCCTCCTCTATACTAATCCGTAAAACAACAAAACACGGGACTCTTAGTTTCCGCGATACGATAGGGAGAGTGGGGTGGAATGTAAAAGGGGAGGTTAGAATTTTGAAAAATGGTTTTTACTTTTCCGAGCCTCCTCTATACGAATCCGTAAAAAAACAAAACCCAGGTTTCGTAATTTCCGAGATACAATGGGGGGAGGGGTGAAGCGGGGGAGAGGGGGGAGTTTTGAAAAATGATTTTGGCCAACTCTAGGCCCCTTGATATGAACCTGAAAAAAAAAATGTTCCAAGTCTCTTAACTTCCGAGATCTACCTCTAGAGGGGGGGAGAAGGGGGGCAAGAGAGCAACTTTGAAAAATGGATTTTACTTTTCCGAGCCTCCTCTATACGAATCCGTAAAACAACAAAACACAGGACTCTTAGTTTCCGAGATACGATAGGGATAGGGGAGAGTGGGGTGGAATGGAAAAAGGGAGGTTTGAATTTTGAAAAATGGTTTTTACTTTTCCGAGCCTCCTCTATACGAATCCGTAAAAAAACAAAACCCAGGTTTCTTAATTTCCGAGATACGATGGGGGGAGGGGTGAAGGGAGGGAGAGGGGGGAGTTTTGAAAAATGATTTTGACCAACTCGGGGCCCCTTGATATGAATCTGAAAGAAAAATGTTCCAAGTCTCTTAACTTCCGAGATCTACCTCTAGAGGGGGGAGAAGGGGGGCAAGGGGGGCAACTTTGATAAATGGATTTTACTTTTCCGAGCCTCCTCTATACGAATCCGTAAAACAACAAAACACGGGACTCTTAGTTTCCGAGATACGGTAGGGATGGGGGAGAGTGGGGTGGGATGGAAAAGGGGAGGTTTGAATTTTGAAAAATGGTTTTTACTTTTCCGAGCCTCCTCTATACGAATCCGTAAAAAAACAAAACCCAGGTTTCTTAATTTCCGAGATACGATGGGGGGAGGGGTGAAGGGGGGGAGAGGGGGGAGTTTTGAAAAATGATTTTGACCAACTGGGCCCCTTGATATGAATCTGAAAAAAAAAAATGTTCCAAGTCTCTTAACTTCCGAGATCTACCTCTAGAGGGGGGAGAAGGGGGGCAAGGGGGTCAACTTTGAAAAATGGTTTTTTTTTTTCCGAGCCTCCTCTATACGAATCCGTAAAACAACAAAACACAGGACTCTTAGTTTCCGAGATATGATAGGGAGGGGGGAGAGTGGGGTGGAAAAGGGGAGGTTTGGGATTTTTCCCATACTCGTGAGAGTTACCTTTATACGAATCTGTAAAAATATATCCACCTCCCCCTTTACCATCTGGGAGAACAATTATGTCAGTCAGTGAGTCAGTGAGTAGTAATCGAGCTATAGTATAATAATGTTCCAAGTCCTAACTTCCGAGATCCGCCTAAAGGGGGGAGAAGGGGGAGAGAATGGGGGGAATTTTGAAAAATGGTTTTTACTTTTCCGAGCCTGCTCTATACGATTCCGTAAAAAAACAAAACCCAGGTTTCTTAATTTCCGAGATACGATGGGGGGAGGGGTGAGGGGGGGAGAGGGGGGAGTTTTGAAAAATGATTTTGACCAACTCTGGGCCCCTTGATATGAATCTGAAAAAAAAAATGTTCCAAGTCTCTTAACTTCCGAGATCTACCTAGAGGGGGGGAGAAGGGGGGCAAGGGGGGCAACTTTGAAAAATGGATTTTACTTTTCCGACCCTCCTCTATACTAATCCGTAAAACAACAAAACACGGGACTCTTAGTTTCCGCGATACGATAGGGAGAGTGGGGTGGAATGTAAAAGGGGAGGTTAGAATTTTGAAAAATGGTTTTTACTTTTCCGAGCCTCCTCTATACGAATCCGTAAAAAAACAAAACCCAGGTTTCGTAATTTCCGAGATACAATGGGGGGAGGGGTGAAGCGGGGGAGAGGGGGGGAGTTTTGAAAAATGATTTTGACCAACTCTGGGCCCCTTGATATGAATCTGAAAAAAAAATGTTCCAAGTCTCTTAACTTCCGAGATCTACCTAGAGGGGGGGGGAGAAGGGGGGCAAGGGGGCAACTTTGAAAAATGGATTTTACTTTTCCGAGCCTCCTCTATACGAATCCGTAAAACAACAAAACACGGGACTCTTAGTTTCCGAGATACGATAGGGAGGGGGGAGAGTGGGGTGGAAAAGGGGAGGTTTGGGATTTTTCCCATACTCGTGAGAGTTACTTCTATACGAATCTGTAAAAATATACCCACCTTCCCCTTCACCATCTGGGAGAACAATTATGTCAGTCAGTCAGTGAGTGGTAATCGAGCTTTATATAATATGATGATATATAGTATAAAATCGAGCTTTATATAGTATAATAATAATGTTCCAAGTCTTAACTTCCGAGATCCGCCTAAAGGGGGGAGAAGGGGGAGAGAATGGGGGGAATTTTGAAAAATGGTTTTTACTTTTCCGAGCCTCCTCTATACGAATCCGTAAAAAAACAAAACCCAGGTTTCTTAATTTCCGAGATACGATGGGGGGAGGGGTGAAGGGGGGGAGAGGGGGGAGTTTTGAAAAATGATTTTGACCAACTCTGGGCCCCTTGATATGAATCTGAAAAAAAAAATGTTCCAAGTCTCTTAACTTCCGAGATCTACCTAGAGGGGGGGGAGAAGGGAGGCAAGGGGGGCAACTTTGAAAAATGGATTTTACTTTTCCGAGCCTCCTCTATACGAATCCGTAAAACAACAAAACACGGGACTCTTAGTTTCCGAGATACGATAGGGAGGGGGGAGAGTGGGGTGGAAAAGGGGAGGTTTGGGATTTTTCCCATACTCGTGAGAGTTACTTGTATACGAATCTGTAAAGATATACCCACCTCCCCCTTCACCATCTGGGAGAACAATTATGTCAGTCAGTGAGTGAGTGAGTGGTAATCGAGCTTTATATAGTATAATAATAAAAATAATTATCAAAAGAAGCAAATCATAATTGTTTTAACAGCACCTAATACCTAGATACCGGACTGTTTGTATTTCGTGCGACAGAGATAACGCTCTACGAAGCCGAAATTAGCCGATTGTCTCTTTCCAAAGGTCGATGTGCAATATTTATCGCCGGGTACTGTATAATGATAATTTCTGCATCGTTTGTCTAGTGGTCGCAAGCGCTACTGCTGAACATGAGGTCCTGGGTTCGGTAACCAATTCGGGCGAAGTATTATTCGGTTCTACAACAAGAAATATTTCGGTAGCAGCCTGGAGTATGGATCTGTGCCCGGTTGACGACGATAGGCTCGTCCCCTATGCATGAGACTTAAACCTAACTGACGACAAAGGGGGGGGGGGTGACATAGGTATCTGCGGTTTTCGTTTGCTAACACTCGTCCGCCTGTCATTTGGGTGGTTATGTAATAATAAAGTGACTGGGTGTGATAAACATAGTTCTGCCGGTCGATTCTGTAAAAATCTCACCATGAAAACTTAGGTGAAGTGAGTGTTTTTGATAGGAATTGACACTATTGACAGCTCACTCCACGCTCACTTCACCTAAGTTTTCAGGGTGAGATTTTTACAGAATCGACCGGCAGGCTATTGAAGGCGCCAAGCGCGCAAAACAATATTTTTTTCAACCAAGAATAGTTTTTAACTTTGCAACTAACTAAATAATAAATAATTTAATTTCAACTGAACAGCCTTCAATCGATGCTAAGTCTTTGTAAAAGTAAAATACACCTTGAAAAAAAACTACAATATATATTTTTCACAAAATTATTATATATTTTTACTGGATATAGCGACTCCATCGCCGCCCCTGTTCCCGCCCGCCCCTACAGTCCAGCTGTATATAAGCCTTGGATCTCGCCCTACGCTGCACTCAGTAGCCTCTCGTCCTCAGGTGAGTCCAGAACCCATTACTACCCATAACCACCCATAGAAGTACAAACAATATAGAAGATATTTAATATTTAATTAAAAATGTGTTATATAGAGAAAAAATATTTATTAGAATAAGAATTAGAATTTATTTATTCTCTAGATTAAAATATGTTATGTGGGGTGAGGTTGACTCAACATACTTATATTTTTTTATTATATTTGCAGAATAGGAATGTTATTTATTTAAATTAAAAATTGGTATTAAAGAGAGAAATGATTTTAAATTCTCTTTATTAAAATGTGTGGCGTTAAGATGACTTAACAAAATTATATATTTTTTTTATTGTATTTGTTCAGTAGAAAGGATTATTTTCTCATTAATGGGATAAAGATTTAAACAAACTGATCAAGTTTTATTTGGTTATTAGAATAAACTTTTGCTTTTTTAATAAAAATTAAATATCTACACAGTAAAATCAAACGTAACGTCACGTTCACGTACACCTCCTTTGGATGACGCCAAAGCAAAAAAATGCAAAAATAAAATTTGTTTCTAATTACCTAGGGTTACTTTCTTGCCATTGAGCGTTTTACTTCTTAAATATTTGTAATCTGACGGGCTTTCAAAAATCTTAAAAGGGGTTTGAAAACTGAACGTGCATCCTAATTGCGTAGTGCAGTCCTAATGACAATCGTTTAGGGAAATTACTTCATGTAATCGGATAAAAAACATTGTACGTGTTAATTCCAGACGTTTAAATATGTGCCATTTATCTAAATCCCCGACTTAGGAGTTGCAGGACGACAGTTCGGACCCAGGCAGGTACTATACTTTGTGTATTTAATTTCATCACCATTGCTCGCAAAAAGGCGAATGAAAACATTCTGTGAGGAAACCGCCATGTCTTAGAACCAAAATTTTTGAAACAATATGTGACATCCATCCTCCAACCCACACTGGGCCTGCGTGGTGGATTACGGCCCACTCCCTCTCACAGAGAGGAGGCCTAAGTCCCAGTAATGGGAATATTATATGCTAATTGCAATTATTGCTCGGTGTCTCTTAGTCTGTGTTAAGTAAATGTATTTTCTTTCTTTCTTTTCTTTTCTTTCTTTTCTTTCTTTTCTTTCTTTTCTTTCTTTTCTTTCTTTTCTTTCTTTTCTTTCTTTTCTTTCTTTTCTTTCTTTCTTTCTTTTCTTTCTTTCTTTTCTAATTATGATTGATCTAAATACGTTGATCTAAATAAGGCGTTATGTGTAACTGACTAACAAACAAAAGCATCTTAGCTCACTTTCGCTATTGAAAAACACGTTAAAAAAAGAAAGGCAGTCATGGGCACTGCCGACAGAAGTAAAAACTTAAAACTATGCTTAGTTACAGGATATACTGTTAACATAGCATGTTGGTGACGCGAACCCATAAGATTTCCCCTTACCAAAAATCGCTCATCGTGCCTAAAGATTTCGCTTCAACATGTAAGTAATTATTGCGAGAAAGATACTATAATTGATAATTATTGTTTGCTCTTAATAATATCTGTCCTCTCATGCCTGTTAACACAGTAATATTAAAACATTCTAAAAACCAATTACTTTTAAAAGAGTAGAAAGTTTCTGGTCGGCTCTTCTGTATAGTAAACGACCAATTGAAACCGTGCAACTAGATTCTGATATTTCATAAATGCCCATGTAGGTTTATATAAAATAAAATAATTTTATTGAAGTGAAAACTTCTTTAGCATCGTTGTGATTTGAAATTTTATGAAACTAAAAAGCAACAGTAAAAAGAGACAGTAAAAAGAGATTTAACGTGGGAGAAAATGAGATAGGAAGCATTATAGGTACAGTGTTTTTGTTTTTTATTATTACAAATGACATCACATTTAATCCTATGCTACTAATTTGTGATGATGATGATGATGATGATGATGATGACGGACGGACGGACGAAGGGACATAGGGATGGATGGATGGATGGATGGATGGATGTTCTTTAGCATCGTTGTGATTTGAAAGTTTATGAAACGAAAAAGCGACACTAAAAAGAGACATGTAAATTCATAAGATTTAACGTGGGAGAAAATGAGATAGGAAGCATTATACAGTGTTTTTGAAGGTTTCACTTCTACCACGTGTGAATTGCACACAAGTCTTTACTTTTTTTTTATTTTTGATGTAAACCTAAATAAAGACTAAAAATAATCGAAGAGATACATTTTTTACATTCATCAAACCCGCTCTGTGCCCGGGGCACATTATACGCTGATCTTGCAAGCTATGCTAGTCGTATCGATAAAAAGAAAAAGTTCAATGACCTCACCACTGCGTTGCAGTAAATGAAAAACTACAAATTAGTGACAATTGTTCTCGTCTCCAAGATTAAGTGTTTCGAAACGTATTGCTTGCTAATTTTCTTTCCCTTGTATCCGACTACGGCGGAGCAAAAAGGAGGGTTATGATTTTGACCGGTATATATGTATGTATGTTCATCAGTTCCCTCATAACTTCAAAAGTACTCATAATAATTTGACAAATGAGGTATCCTTAGAAGCGTCTTGGCTGTCCGCTGGTTATACTTATGTGACGTTACACAAAATTTAATATGGCGCCATCTAGAGGACATAAAGTAATGAATTAAAAAAATAAATATTTTGGGATGGTGCCTTGTGGGGTATCAAATGAAAGGGCTTAATTAGCACATTTCAAAAATATAAATATTACTGAAATAAACCCCAAAATAATTAAATAAAAAAATGTTTAAAAACTAAAACCCGACTATTGAAAAGGATGAAACAATAAAGTACCTTCCCGTGGTCGCATGCTACCATAGCTTATAATATTATGTAAGTATGTATGTATGTACGGCGGCATGCGACCAGGAAGATACTTTCTAAGGGCTCCGCGGTCGATTACTATGATGATGATTGATGCAGCTACAATCCTTTTCAGTAGTAGGGTACTAGGGTTTTAGTTTATTTATTATTAAATTATTTATTATTAGTTTATTTATTAAACTTTTTTTTTTCACAAACTCAAACTCAAAGCATTTATTTCAATTAAACCATTTACAGGCACTTTTGAATTATCAAGAAGTCGGTCAGTCAGAAAATATGAAGCTAGTTAGTAGGCCATTCCAAAGCGTAGGTACCTATGGAGGAGAACGGGCAAGAAACTCCATGGACACTCTTTTTAAATTATATTTTGTCAATCTAGTTACATATTCCAACGTCCTCTTGTCGCCGTTTTTTTTTACTTTAGTATGAATTTCTCACTAGTTTTAAATTACTTGAACGAAAAACAGATGTATTTCCCAAAGAATTAGTCAGGGGTGAACCCTGGTCAGCGGGATTGTCCGAAAGGGTTACCGCTGGCCCGGAACATAAAGGGCTAAGGAAGGAACGCGGGTGCGTTTTAGTCAGTAAGAATCTGACACTCCCATCCGCTCCACCCAGAGCGGGAGGGGTCTTTCGATGATTTCCCATCCTGAAAAAAAAAAAAACTATAGTATACCATTTTACCAGTTCTGTTTAAGTCTCATGTACATAATAGATGGCGATTCTATTGCTATCAATATCATCAGGCTCATTGGCGACGTTAAACTGGTGGATGCCAAGCTTTACAGCTTGGCTCGACGCCGCAAGGTTGCCTGCTTGTCGGTCTTCTACAGACTGTACTTCGGTGAGTGTGCCCAAAAACTCCACGACCTTATTCCACCGGCCCCCTTCTACCTTCGGTCATCCAGACGCACTGCAAGTTACCATCCCTACCTAGTTGCTATCCCACCAATTCGCACTAGCTAAGCGTTTTCAAATGTCCTTTAATGCGCACAGCAAAAGAGTGGAACTCTCTACCTGCGTTTGTGTTTCCGAGTGCATACAACCCGAATCTCTTCAAAGTAAGAGTGAACAGGCTTCTTCTGGGTAAGCTCACTCCATCGTAGACTTTGTTTCTGTCACCTCTGACCTAGACTAGAGTCAAGGGCAAACCCATTTCAAATAAAAAAAAAACCGAGCACAAATCCAGATTCTGGGTAGCTAATGAGAAATTCTAGATGAAAATACCCAATAACATTTTGCCGGAACCGGGAATTGAACCCAGAACTTCATGCTCAGATTTCACTCCACGCTAGGACCCTTGGGAGCAGAGCAAAAACAAACGAGTCGGTTCACATCACACGAAGAGTTCCGTATCACAAGGCAAAAAAAAAAACACGTTAGTCGTATGGAAGCCCCCGTTCAATATTTATTTTATACTGTTTTTAGTGTTTGTTGTTATAACGGCAATAGAAATACATCATCTGTGAAAATTTCAACTGTCTAGCTATCACGGTTCATGAGATACAGCCTGGTGACAGACGGACAGCGGAGTCTTAGTAATAGGGTCCCGTTTTTACCCTTTGTGTACGGAACCCTAGAAAAAGTCAGAAAGAACGCCAAGCGAAAACGATAATAGGGCGATGCGATGCGACGGGGTGAGTCGGGGAAGAAGCTCGCGGACGAAGTCGCGGCCAGAAGCTAGTAATATCATAGTATGGATTTTGCTAAGTTGTACTTGCCGACTTAATCCTTACAACTCCACCTACAGAATGAACAGATTGGTTAAAGTATTATTAAAGAATAACTTTACGACAAAGTTCCCTATTGAAGCTTCTTAGAGAAAGTGTTAAATACAAAGACGTTATTCTTACTTCGCTCGATTCGCGTCTTCTGTGTTCCCGGCTCACGGCAATCGACTCGCCTCCTATTATGTGGTACTTATACATATAACTTGCGAAATGTGGGTGAACTTAGACATGGGTCGTACTTCCAAAATCGAGTACCAGGGCTTCCAAGTACGTCCACCTTAAGAAACCAGGGCCTAAAACCAGGGCTCGAGATACTTTCAAGTATTTTCTATCTGCATAGAAATATGATCCATGACTTCATACAAGTACGAAGTACAATCGCGTATTCAAAAGCCCTATTGGAAATAAAAATACTTGCATAGAAAATTGATCCGTGACTTCATATAAATAAGGAGCAAAATCGCAATTATAGAAGTTCATAATTTTTGCTGTTGAGAAATCCCATCAGGTCTCACGTCTTGTTGATAGCTACATCCATACTAATATTATAAATTCGAACGTAGCTCTCTCTGTATGCTACCTTTTCACGCCTAAACCACTGAACAGATTTCGAATAATTTTGGCAGAGAGATAGATTGTATCCCGGGGAAGGACATAGGATAGTTTTTATCCCGATATTCTCACGGGATCGACAATTACGCGGGTAAAACGGCGAGGCGCAGCTAGTATTCTATAAAAATGCCAGTTAACGCAAGGGGCGAGTCTGCCCACGTTCCCCGTCTTGCAGACGACACAGTATTCATTATGAATTGTCAACAGCAATGAGGTCTGCAAATTAAAAGTACACCAGCCCTTGATTGAAAAATAATAGTTGAACATACTAAGACTACATAAGCCATCGAGAATTTTTACATTGCTGGGTTTCAGTGAACACAAATTGATAAATGATTGGTTTGCAATGTTTTTATAGAGCATTGTTTAAAGAGTTGTTAGCATCAATTGAATGGACCCGTTTGGGCCGAAGCCGGGTCAGCGGGATTGTCCGAAAGGGTTACTGCTGGTCCGGAACATAAAGGGCTGAGGAAGGAACACGGGTGGGTTTCAGGCAGTAAGAGTCATGACACTCCCTTCCGCTCCACCCAGAGCGGGAGGGGACATTTGGATGAATAAAAAAAAAAATAACTCCAGGGAAGCGCGAGTCGGACTAGCGCACCGAGGGTTCCGTAACATCATAATTATGTTTTTAAAGTTTCATCGGCGAAGCTTATATTCGTCAGAGATTTTTCTTAAATATTTGAGTTGATTGAATGAAAGATAAATTGCGGTTTACGATTTATGACGTATTAAAAAAAACTACTTACTAGATCTCGTTCAAACCAATTTTCGGTGGAAGTTTGCATGGTAATGTACATCATATATTTTTTTAGTTTTATCATTCTCTTATTTTAGAAGTTACGGGGGGACACACATTTTACCACTTTGGAAGTGTCTCTCGCGCAAACTATTCAGTTTAGAAAAAAATTATATTAGAAACCTCAATATCATTTTTGAAGACCTATCCATAGATACCCCACACGAATGGGTTTGACGAAAAAAAAATTTTTTGAGTTTCAGTTCTAAGTATGGGGAACCCCCAAAATTTATTGTTTTTTTATCTATTTTTGTGTGAAAATCTTAACGCGGTTCATAGAATACATCTACTTACCAAGTTTCAACAGTATAGTTTTCATAGTTTCGAAAAAAAATGGCTGTGAAATACGGACGGACAGACAGACATGATGAATCCATAAGGGTTCCGTTTTTTGCCATTTGGCTACGGAACCCTGAAAAGGTTGGTATTTTTTAAATTGTCATTACTAGGGACAAATTTTATACTAAGGGGACTCTCTCATATTTATAAGATCACATTATAAGCTTGAAGGGGGCATGTCAATAGTCGATATCATCAGGTGGAATGACAGCTCTCTTCAAATTCACTTCACCTAACTAAGTTTTCGCGACCGCGCGGCCGATTACAATACAAAGAATTGATCCTAACTCCCAAACTACTCCTAGGCCTGCATTTTGGGGGTCAGACCCAGCATTTCTTATAGACGAGTGTCGCCACATTATTGACACGCTATTTATAAAGGCACTTAACTTCTGCCCGCGCCTTCGTCTGCGTGAAATTTCACCCTCCCCCCATTCACCCGCTTAAGAGTGGAATTTCGCAAAACCCTTACTTAGTGGATCCCTACTCTTCACAAAGAACACATCCTCCAAATTTCATGTCTCTAGGACCAGCGGTTTAGGCTATGCGTTGATATTATATCAGTCAGTCAGGACTTTGAATCCATATAAATAATATAAATTTGAAAGTAACTCTGTCTGTCTGTCTGTATGTTACCTTTTCACGCCGAAACCACTGAACGGATTTCAATTAAATTTGGTAGAGAGATAGATTGTCCCCTGGGAAGGACATGGATGGTTTTTATTGACATAGGTACCTCGCGGGCGAAGCCGCGGGCGGAAGCTAGTTTTGTATATAGATGACGCCCATGACGCGAACGGTAGGTTATATGCGGAGGTGTACAAATAAGAACATTGTAGTTACCGAGTAACACGAAAATACACCCACAAATTAACTTTATTATTTTTATTACGATAACAATAGTAAACTCACGATTACCATCACACCCTGTAATAATTCGGGGCGTAATCTAATAATAATAAGTGGCAATTGTTCCTTGTTGTTATTTGGTGAAATAACCTTGTACTGTCGGTCGATTCTGTAAAAATCTCACCTTGAAAACTTAGGTGATTTGAGTTTGTTTTTGCTAGGAATCAACACTATTGACAGCTCACTCCACGCTCACTTCACCGTACGTTTTCACGGTGAGATTTTTACAGAATAACACCGCATTAACCGGCCGTAAGAAACACTAGGTTTTACCCGGAGCTTCGCCCGCGTGGAGGTCCGAAGTTATCGCACGGGAGCGTACAGTGCGTGCCACGTAAGATGAGACTTGACACACCACGTGGTTTGACATGCGCAGTACACGATTTTAGGTATCTTTAGCGGTATGAGGTCTGAGTGCGGGACGGGACCGGACGTCATAGGGGCGGCGGAAAGAGGCCGAGGAGGCGGGGTCAAGTCTCATCTTTCGTGGCACGCACTGTACTACTTGGTTAAAAAGGGTCCTATCCAGCCCCCTAATTAACACACTATTAATCTCAATTTGAATCATTTTGAAGGATATTACTAATCCATTGCTCCATATGTTTGAAAATTTTTCTGCTCAACAAACGTAAATAACGCAATGAATGTTGTTGAAATGTCAAAAAGAAATTCATTATTACTGATACTGTGTTACGCAATTACCTAACCTATATAAGTTAATATAATCCATACAAATATTATAAATTCGAAAGTAACTATGTCTGTCTGACTGTATGTTACCTTTTCACGCCTAAACCACCGAACGGATTTCTCTATAAAATTTGGCAGAGAGATAGATTGCATCCCGGGACATAGGATAGTTTTTATCGAGATACCTTGCGGGCGAAGCCGCGGGCGGAAGCTAGTATTATAAATGCGAAAGTGTGTCTGTCTTACCTCTTCACGCATAAACCGATTTAGATGAAATTTGGTATAGAGATAGGTTGAGTCCCGGGAAAGGACATAGGATAGTTTTATCCCGGTATTATCACGGGATCCAAATTATGCGGGTGAAACCGCAGGGCGCAGCTAGTATTATATTATAAATGCGAAAGTGAATTTGTTTGTTTGTTACTCTTTAACGCTGAACCGGCTGATCTAAATACGTAATATTATAAATTAGAAAGTAACTCTGTCTGTCTGTATGTTACCTTTTCACGCCTAAACCACTAAACGGATTTCGATAAAATTTGGCAGAGAGATAGATTGCATCCCGGGGAGAGATATAGGATAGTTTTTATCCCGATATTCCCACGGTATCGACTCTTATGCGGGTGGAACCGCGGGACGCTGCTAGTAACATATAAATGTATTTGTACTCGTACATTTTTCGGAAAAAATTCTTAAAATGTTGGTGAAATCCGTATGAAAATCAATTGTGTAATTATGAAGAACAATGCGGTCATACACAGACAGACACGAAAATCAACTTTGTTTTGTACTATTTATTATATACTTGCCCATAGACATATATTGTATTTTATCCGCTTTCAGTAAGTCTGTGTAAACTGAAATAGTCTATAAACACAGCAGGAACGCAGACGACGCCACGCGGCGTTAAAAGTGGAAAATCTTGTGGTTTCCATTTTAAATTGAAAAGCGTTACAACTTATAAGTTAAGAGTCATTTGAAATATATTTCGAAAGAATAATGTGACAATAAGTAACTAACATATCTTTTTTCTTTTTCTAGTCGTTTTTTTTACGGTTCCAAAGTTTCAAGTTTTAGAGAGGTCCGAAAAATTTATCAGCACCTGACACTGACACAAGTTTAGACTTAATTAAAAACTTGCCTACTAAAATTTCGTCAATTTACGTCAGGGGCTGATTCATTTGACAGGACTAAACTATCAGCGCCTGACACTACTCCATACAAGTTTAGACGTGATTAAAAACTTGCCTGCTAAAATTACGTCAACTAAAATGTATATTCTGTCCTTTTCATAATTAAATAGAAAGAAAAGGATGCATTGAACTTAAGTTTAGTTTAGTTTGTGAACAACAGAATCGGCGCCAATTAATGGCTTACCTCCCACCTCCCATATTGCACCGCATCTTACACCGTACACGTGAGGACCTTGGCCTGTGCCTTGGCTGCGTCAGCGAATACTATCCGCGATGCTGAATTTTAGGCCAAACAAGAAGTAAACTATGACGGAGAAGGTATAGTGTGTCTCGTTATTATCAGCCATATTTAACTATTGTGTGCGTACTATGTGGGTAGTGTTGGTTATGGCGCAATAGAAAAACCGTTTGCAGTTCAATTCAGATTATATTTTCACGAAAAATTCAATCACACTAGCAAATTACACACTGTAGGTACACGACACAACCAGATACGGAACGCTGGACAGTTTCTGAGCACATGTTGTCCGTACGATGTCCAATGTCCAAGTCCAAGTCCAAAGTGAGCTCCACATCGTTCTGTCGAGCTGTTTTCTAACCCCCACGAACTCAGGCTAGACTCTGTCAAGCGCCGCCGAGTGGCGCTAGCGTTCCGAATAGTCAAATGCATGACCGGATGCGACAACTATATTTTTGTCATCGACACGCTAAGAAGAATTAGAAAGAAAGAAAGAAAAAAAGAAAGAAAAAGAAGGTTATTATTCCAAATAAATCGTAATAATCGTCATCTGCCGAGCCTTTTCCCAACTATGTTGGGGTCGGCTTCCGGCAGTCTAACCGGATGCAGCTGAATACCAGTACTTATTTTACACGGAGCGACTGCCTATCTGAATACCACAACCCAATTACTAGGTAATACGATACCCCTTGGTAAGACTGGTTGTCAGACTTTCGGGCTTCCAACCAACAATTAATCATTGTAATAATAATATGATAAAATGGAACATTGCACTGCGGTGCTATTCTGTAAAAATCTCACCGTGAAAATTTAGGTGAAGTGAGCTGTCAATAGTGTCAATTCCTATCAAAAACAAACTCACTTCACATAAGTTTTCACGGTGAGATTTTTACAGAATCGATCGGCAGTATTTATAACAAGTAAAAGACTTGTTACCAGAAACAAATGTTTAGGTACGCCAAGTACAGTATAACAGTACACGGACGGATAAATATTGCACATCAACCTTTACCTTTTTTTTCATTTTATACACAAAGAATAAAAATAATTGTCAAAAGAAGCAAATCATAATATTGTTTTAACAGCTCCTAATAGATACCGGACTGTTTGTATTTTGTGCGACAGAGATAACGCTCTACGAAGCCGAAATTAGCCGATTGTCTCTTTCCAAATGTCGATATGCAATATTTTATCGCCGGTACTGTAACCTCTAGGACATAATATGGGCAACGCCAGGTCCACGGGCCGGATGCGGCCCGATCCGGCTTTTGAAATATTTTCAAATCGCGCGTGACAAAAGGATAGGTATTATTCTCGGTTCACGCCAACAAGAAAGAAAGAGTAGCCTTCTTTGGTCTTCCAGGTTAATTCAAACCCAATGCGACAAAACTGATACTTTCATCATGGATGTTGTCCACTACTTGTTTTGCGCGCCTTTTTCATTCAAGATTGCGGTTTCTACACGCAATGAATAACAAAATGTTGTAAATTCAATTTTTTCGCAACACACTCGTATTATCTACCTCTTATGTCCAAACGCCAGCACGTCAAGTTACTACAATCTGTCATATTCCTTTAATAGATTTTCAACTTTATCGCTAAAGCATAAGGTGCAAAGTTGATTGGGAAAATTTGACAGTTTCGGGTAGCTTGATGTGCTGGCGTCTGTACCTATGGCCCGCGAATTTCCAAAGGTTGCCCATCCCTGCTCTAAGGACATACGTAAATAAAAAAACTTAATAAGACCAGCTATCGTTCACAAACTCAATTAGTAACTCACAAACTTCGAAAACACACTTACTAAATTGTTTAGCAACAATTAACGTGGACCAATTATATATTTACAAGTCCTTTAGAAAGTTTTTACTTCATTTGTCCTGAAGCTATGAGGAAAATTGGAGACAAGTTGACTTTTGTCTTAACTTTATCCTAACTTAGGAGAAGTCGTGGGTGTAACAAAGTGTACAGACGCCAGCACATCAAGCTATCCAAAACTGTCAAATTTTCCCAATCAACTTTGAACCTTATTATGTAGCGATAAAGTTGAAAATCTATTAAAGAAATTTGACAGATTTTAGTAGCTTGATGTGCTGTCTGTACATGATCAGCCTATAACTTTCCCACTGCTGGGACACAGGCCTCCTCTATGTGGGGGGAGTGGGCCGTAATCCACCACGCGGGCCCAGTGCGGGTTGGTAGATTATAATATGTCTTCGAATTCTTGGTTTTAAGACTTGCCGGTTTCCTTACGATGTTTCCTTCGTCGTTTTGAGAGCAGTGGTGATGAAATTAAATACACAAAGTAAAGTGGGATTGTCCGAAAGGGTTACCGCTGGCCCGGAACATAAAGGGCTAAGGAAGGAACACGGGTGGGTTTTAGTCAGTAAGAGTCTGACACTCCCTTCCGCTCCACCCAGAGCGGAAGGGGTCATTTGATGATTTCCCATCCTGAAAAAAATAAAAAAAAATAGTAAAAGTTGTTCATAATGATGAGTACAATGACCTCTTAAGAGGTTGTTAATGTTTTACCAATAACCCTGTATAGATAGAAGATTGGAATGATTTCTTTTTTATATTTTTTTTCAGGATGGTAAATCATCAAATGATTCATTTGATGACTTAAAATCTTAAAAAAAAATTGTAGTCGACTGTACATAAATTATTCCTGTAACAATAGTAGGTAATATACTTTATGTATTTATTTTTAACGACGCTACTGTAAATGTCTGGGTCCGCTAATTAACGCGAACATCGAAGAATAATGTTATAAAAACTGTGAACTTACTTTTATATTTTAACTAGCGACCCGCCCCTGCTTCGCGCGGATTTTTACAACTAGACTTAGACAGGTCATAACATCGAGATGACTATAAAATGTAAGTGAAATAATGAAAACACATTTAAAATCTTCCAGAATAAATTCTCTAAATGATAACCGAACGTTATTCAGAACACAGTAAAGTTCTTAATTCAAAATTTGAATCTTCGATTTGGGTTTTTTTTTTTATTTGAAATGGGTTTGCTCTTGACTCTAATCTAGGTCAGAGATGACACAGACAAAGTCTACGATGGAGTGAGCTTACCCAGTACTATTTTGTTTATTTCGATCTTTAACATTGTCGGAATGAAGTTCGAAATTAAAAAATGATTCGATAATTTAAATCCTGCCTCTAAAGATAAACCTTGTTTTGATTCCTGTAACTCCAGAGTGATAACTTCAAAGTGATATAATGTTGAAGCAGCGTGAGGACTTAACTATCGAAGAATGCTTCTTAATTATGTAGCAAATAATTATGACGATTCACCGGCTACGATACGTCTCGTAGCGGCTACGAAAAGCGTAGCTGATGTCTACGAAGATGCTACGGCGTAGCCACTTGAAGATGTAACGTGTTTTTTACATACATACATTTTGAATGCAGACGTGGAGCAGATTGACAGCTCACTTCACCTAAATTTTCACGGTGAGATTTTTACAGAATAGCACCGCAGTGCAATGTTCCATTTTATCATATTACTAGCCTCTGCCCGCGACTTCGTCCGCGTGAAATTTCTTGCTCCCCCAACCCATCGCATCGCATCACCCGCCCGCGCTATCACATCGTTTTCTCTTAGCATTCTTCCTGACCTTTTTCTTTTTGTTCAGCTCCAAAGAGTCCTGGCGTGATTAAGCTTTCCACATGGATTGGACAATCTAATGCAAAAATAATTGATAATTCCAGAGATTAGCGTGTTCAAACAAACAAACAACAGTTTGTTTTTCTGTTCTATTAACTGCTAAAGATAACTTTATTTAATAATAGCTGTGCCCCGCCGTTTCACCCGCGGTAATTTCAGGAAAAAACCTACTAAAAACTTTTTGACAAAAAAAAAACAACCGACTTCCAAAAAAATACAAAGTGAAAAATAACTTTAATTTCGGAAGTCGGTGTCGTTGGTTCTGTATTTTCATTTTTTGACACCGACTTTCGAAATTAATGTTATTTTTCACTTTGTAGTATTTTTTTTGGAAGTCGGTTGTTTTTTTATTTTTATGTTTTTATTTTTCACTTTTTAGTTGTACCTGCCTACCCCAAACAAATTCATATAACACTACTTGGTATGTGAATATCAGTGACAGGAAGCTATTGAACACATCGCCTACCCCTTTCAAAGGTACAGGCGTAATGTTATGTTGTGTGATTGCGTAAACAATGCATACATATGCTATAGCAGCAATCGCGGTTGATTTGCTGGCATTTATTGAAGAGTTCCGTTGTCTGTCTCCGAAACTCATCATCAGATCTTTATGAAATTTAAATTGGTCCTATTTAAATTTCATAAAGATCTGATGATGAGTTTCGGAGTAAAAATATTTCAGGAATAAAAATATTTCGAACAAAAAAAATTTTTGCAAATCCGTCTGTCTATACATATTATATGAGGGAGTTATGCCCGAATATACATAAAAAATAAAAAATAGAAACATCCGAATTGAGAACCTCCTCCTTTTTTGAAGTCGGTTAAAAATATATTCCATTACTTTAAGATATTACTTAAGATTATTACTTATACATGTAAACTATGCGATTATATTACTTGTAAACTATGCAACTCCTAAGATATTTATTGAAATCAAATGATGTCAAGGGCAATTTTATTCAACATTAAATACTTGTGATGAATAACGTATTTATTTTGATAAGGATTAATATCATGTTTATAAAAAAAACCTTCGCAAATAATGCATTAGTTTAGAAGAAATTTGATTACCATAAAAAAGGTTATAGTGAGTAAACCTTAAAAGATAGACATGCTGTCGCGGACTTTTTTATAGAACTTTTAAAGGGAAACAATTCCGTCATACATGATTTTTGCGTAACTTTAACCGTTTACGCAGCGTACGCAACGAAAGCTCTCAAAAGGAATATTTTTTTTCCGTTTTTGCATCATTTTTCATTGATGCTCCGCTCCTATTAGTCGTACCGTGATGTTATATAGCCTATAGCCTTCCTCGATAAATGGACTATCCAACACAAAAATATTTTTTCAATTCGAACCAGTAGTTCCTGAGATTAGCGCGTTCAAACAAACAAACAAACTCTTCAGCTTTATTATATTATATATATATATATATATAATATAAATATATAATATAATATATATAATAAGTATAGATATTATTATAGATATAGATTATTACAATGATTAATTGTTGGTTGGAAGTTCGAAAGTCTGACAACCAGTCTTACCAAGGGGTATCGTATTACCTATTAATTGGGTTATGGTGTTCAGATAGGCAGTCGCTCCGTGTAAAATAAGTACTGGTATTCAGCTGCATCCGGTTAGACTGCCGGAAGCCGACCCCAACATCGTTGGGAAAAGGCTAGGCAGATGATAATTATTACGATTCATTTGGAAAAGAACCATCTTTTTCTTTCTTTCTAATTCTTCTTAGCGTGTCGATGGCAAAAATATAGTTTACTTCTTGTTTGGCCTAAAATTCAGCAACGCGGATTGCATTCGCTGACGCAGCCAAGGTCCTCACGTGTACATACGGTGTAATATGGGAGGCGAGCCATTGCCATTGGTGCCGTATCTGTTGTTCACAAACTAAACTGAAATCGCGAAATAAAAATCAGCTGTTCCCCATTTTGACGAGTTATACGAACATAACTGATTTATTTTTCGCGATTTCAGGTTTGGTCCCATAGTAAAAATTGTTCATAATGATGAGTGCAATGACCTCTCAAGAGATTATTAATGTTTTACCAATAACCCTGTATATAAAATTCAAAGTCCTGACTGACTTATATATCAACGCACAGCCTAAAAACATGAAATTTGGAGGGTGGTGTGTTCTTTGTGAAGAGTAGGTTTCCGCTAAGAAAGGGTTTTTCGAAATTCCACCCCTAAGTTTTTCAAAATTCCTCCCCTAAGAGGGAGAATGGGGGGAGGGAGAAATTTCACGTGGACGAAGTCGCGGGCAGAAGCTAGTAAATGTAATACAGAAAGTGAAATAATTGTTTACAGCTGACGTTGTTGAAAGCTGACGACGTCGGTTCAAAAATTCCCAAATAAAATTCTAAACTGACATTATATGACAAAATATAACATGGTGGCGTTTCGGAAAGAGCTTGGGAGCTTGGAGGCTTCTGAAAATGCGACCAAGTGCGAGTCAGACTCGCACAAGGTTCCATACCACAAGGCCGAAACGCTGAAAAAACATATTTCCAGCATGGTGACCTCCTTTAATTTTGTACAGACGCCAGCACATCAAGCTACCTGAAACTGTCAAATTTTTCCAATCAACTTTGAACCATAAGGTTCAGCGATGCTTTAGCGATAAAGTTGAATATCTATTAAAGAAATTTGACAGATTGTAGTAGCTTGATGTGCTGGCGTCTGTACCTTATTTTATTTTTATTATTCGCTGATATAGCGGCAATAGAAATCTGTGAATATTTCAAATGTCTACCTATTACGGGTTATGAGATTCAGCCCGGTGATAGACAGACGCACGATCGGACGGACGTACGGACAGCGAACACTTAGAAATAGGGTCCCGTTGACACCGTGGGGATACAGAACCCTGAAAAAGATTTGGACACGATTAAGAGGATTTGAATTACCTACTTCGTGGGTAAATAACTCCATTTATCTTTCTAACTAAGTTATTTCTTGTCAACAGATCGGCCACTTTGTGCATCTGTCAAACCTCGACGCCATGTCTGTTTCCCGCGTATCCCTGTTCGTCGTGATTGCACTGTTGTACTTGGAATGTTGCTATACAGCCACGGTGAGGATCAACTTTGTTTCAATAACGTACAGACGCCAGCACATCAAGCTACTACAATCTGTCAATTTTTTTTAATAGATTTTCAACTTTATCGCTTAAGCATAAGGTTCAAAGTTGATTGGGAAAATTTGACAGTTTCGGGTAGCTTGATGTGCTGGCGTCTGTACATTTACATTTAAGCGATTATTAATTACAAAAAAGATGTAGGTGGAAACGCCGGCAGGGAACGCTCTAGAAGGACATAACCTCATCGGTGATGTTCTTCAGAGGTCAGGTTACAAGGACTATATTCTCTTTGGCGTAATACTCGTAACTGGCGAGCGTGTACAAGAAGCTTCTAGATAAAAGTGGAGGCAACAATCTAAATACCTAAGTGAAGACTATAACTGTGGTCGGACCTCTCTTTCTGAATAGGTACAGACGCCAGCACATCAAGCTACCCGAAACTGTAAAATTTTCCCAATCAACTTTGAACCTTATGCTTTAGCGATAAAGTTGAAAATCTATTAAAGAAATTTGACAGATTGTAGTAGGTTGATGTGCTGGCGTCTGTACATACATATGACAAAGAAAACACATATCACTGTTTTCGAGTCTCTTCTGTCAGAGTGTTGCCTCCACTTTTATCAATAAGTTTCTTGAGCGTGTATGACTAGGGTGCAATTCCCGTATTTTTAAGAACGTTCACATTCTAATCTCAGTCTCAATCTTCCAAAAAATATCTCGGATTTTCATACACTTTTGAAAAATTCTTGACGTTGATTGTCGCTGTGATGAGATTGCGACTAAAGTTCCCGTCACGAGAAGCTATAAATTTTGTAAACATATTTAGGGGTTCACAACCTTTAGATCAAATAAAAAAAAATCAGTTTTGTAATGATTTTTTTTGTTTTTATACAGGGATATAATTATGTTAACACACACATCTAATTACTGTCATCAGACGATTCCGAGTATTCTGCATCTGCATTCTGCAGCATTGACTGTGTCAGCGTGAACTTACTTCTAAATGGTGGCCCAAATGTTTACGTTCCATGAATCAGACGCGTTCCAGTACCACGAAACATAAATTATGTGTTATTTTGAGTTGATTGAATTTGGAATTATTTGTTGTTGATTGAATTGTCGATATGTAACTTAGTAGAAGTTCTATAGCTTCCCGTGACGGAGACTTTAGATTTTGAACGTTTTTAATTACCTGCGAGAATTGGCCTTCAGATGTATTTGAACGTAGACGAAGCAGAAGGAGTATAAGGATGTAACAGGTGGCGTTCTGTAGTTTCTACCTACCACCATGGGAAGAATACGTGAGTTTATGTATGTCGTTATGTCAGTAAGCTACCGAACTGAACACTGTGATTCTAAAGCTGTAATTTTATATTACTTCCAGATTCCACGGACCTTCGACAGTCGGCTGTCAGATGAAATGATCATGACTCCTAAGAAGCGGCCATTTTGCAACGCTTTCACGGGTACGTTTCAAATATTATCGACTTTATTTTTCTTTTTGCAGTTGAGCTGATGTCAACTAATTCTGCCAGTGTCACGTTTAGACGGCAGCAAAGAGGCGGGCCGTCGACTTTGCACTTTGTGGTAGATTTACAGATGTTAGTAGCAATTACAATCTACATATTAACATTTTCGTTTGAAAAAGCTGTTAAAATTTTCATAGTTTTGTGAGAGAAGTGGGATAAAAGGGAATGGTAAGTTAGTTGGGAGATGAATGTTACATTTAGAAATTCGATAAAGGTCAAAGGATTTGGTGTTCAAGGAGCAGGAGAAAAATATGAACATGTACAGACGCCAGCACATCAAGCTACCCGAAACTGTCAAATTTTGCCAACAAACTTTGCTTTAGCGATAAAGTTGAAAATCTATTAAGGAAATTTGACAGATTGTATGTATTGATTTGCTGACGTCTGTACATAAATATGACTACAAGAGTATCTTTTGGCGCTCGAATGACGTTGACAGGGAGGCGCTGTTGGTAGACATTAGTGCAATTTATTTTATGAAATGTCACTTGAAATGTAAGTAAATTCTTAAAAACAAAATGATGGTGTTCGTTCCGATTTTGGCCACGCGCCACAATAACTTTGTAGCGCTGTATGTATGGATGACTACACAGATATTTACGATTTTTATTTCACTTAATTACAGGCTGTGGCCGCAAGAGGTCGCAGCAAGCACCCGGGATGCCCGCTCAAGAACTAATGAGACAGAAACAGGTATAATTTCATTTCTTACTCATTTTACCAGCGTATTATTGTCCCCGCGACTTACGGGTTGAAGGTCGTAAATTCGAACCCAGACAGGTGCTTTACTTTGTATAAATTATTTCATCACCACTACTCTCAAAACGGTGAAGGAAAACATCGTGAGGAAACCGGCATGTCCTAGAAGCAAAAATTCGAAGACATTTGACATCCGCCAACCCGCATTGGGCCCGCGTGGTGGATTACTTATTTATTTATTGACACACCAACGACTTATTCACTAAATTATTACATTAATTTATCTAGTCTATTTAACTGTTGTGCGGTGAATTCGTCACTTATAGGTGTGCACAGCACTTGTATAATCAATAATAAATACTAAACTGGAAATATAATTATGTTAATTACAACATTAAAATTTACATTGAATTTAAAATGTCAAGTAGTTAAAATACAGTAAATTCAAAAAATTAAATAAACATCAATTAAATTGGAATAGAAAATAAACATAAATTAAAACTATAAAAATAAGAAACACAGACATATCACATTAATTACAATAAAATTAAAAGAATACAATCGATTAAAATTTGAGTTCAAAAATTAAATTAAATTAAATACTTACAGCTCACTCTCTCTCACAGAGAGGTCTGTGTCCCAGCAGTGGGAATATTTTATAGATTGATCATGCTTATGCTTATTGTACAGACGCCAGCACATCAAGTTACTACAATCTGTCAGATTTCTTTAATAGATTTTCAACTTTATCACTAAAGTATAAGGTTCAAAGTTGATTGCGAAAATTTGACAGTTTCGGGTAGCTTGATGTGCTGGCGTCCGTACACTGAATAGGGTTTAAGTTGTCATCTCGGTGGTCACCACAGATATAGATAGATCTAGATAACGCAAGTATCACGATCTGTATAAAAACCAAGCGTGCCATTTTTTTAATACCTACTATGACGTCTCAAACGCTATTTAGTGATAGGAAAATCAAATCGATGCAAAGACGCCGCCGCGCCGCGTGCGACACCCGTCTCACCCCGGGCCTAGCGCCAGCACTCACGCAGTCACGCTCACCCTGCCAGCAGTACCCAGGACGCGAAAGTGGCGGCTTACGATTTTTGTACGTAAGCTGGTGCGATTTTTGACACGCGAAGTAGTTGCTAGTTATCTATGTGTATCTATATTTGTGGTGGTCACGCTCTTTCTAGTGATGTTATATAGGTAATATTAAAATTAAATATTTGCTTTTGACAATTTCAGTATGTCGATGATGAGGCTTTCGGTTTTAACCTGGACTCGGAGGCTGCAATTGAAGAACTGTCCCGACAGATCCTATCCGAAGCCAAGATGTGGGAGGCCATCCAAGAAGCGAGCGCCGAAATAGCCAGACGAAAACAGAAGGAATCGTATTAAATCGAATACAACGAGATATCGATACCGTAGCGTTTCAAATCGATTAAAATAGAGTTTAAGAATAACCGCCATAAACTAAATCGACTGCGGATGAAATAGTGTTGCAAGATTAAAAAAAAAGCTTTTTTTTTCGCTCGATTTTTTACGATTTTAATTAAACATAGAGTTTATTTTTATTATAAGTAATTGATATTAATTGAATAGACACATTAACGAGAGGAGCTGGAGTACTAGAGAAGTATGGAATAAAAAGAGATGTTGCGCCGACCACGATTAAGGCTAAGGGCAAGAGAATGATGACGATGAGACATATTCTCACCTTCCAGAATATAAATCAATCCTTTAAATGATTGTAATAACAGTGTCAAAAAAGCGTTAGAATTATTTTATAAGTAGTATTTGTATTGTAATTCTTCTTCTCCGTAACGTAGTCTAGTACGACTGTATTTTAGTCCTTGTTGACCCAAAATATACAGTCAAAGTGACTTCTGCGCTGTCACCGACAACGCCGTGTGTTGTTAATGTAATTTCTTTTAGGTAAATGCTCAGAGAAATAATTTATGGTGATATTGTTTTTGGTAAAAAAATAAGGCATTAACGAAAACCAAAGTAAATCTACGATTTCATCCGTAGTCGAGATAACAAGTTAATTTTTTTACAACGAAATAATAACTATGGTGAATTGTCTCGGAGAATATTCAAGACTTAATAAAATGTGAAGAAAAGTTGAGAAGTACCTACACTTTGCAGCAGTGTGCCCATTGCAATAGCAAAACCCACGCGCGGTGCGATAGAAGCATGTGAGCGTTTCATACAAATATCAGTCTTATTCTTAAGCAAATAGTGTTGATATTCGTATACTCGAATGTGAGCAAGCGTTTCGTACGAATGTCAACATTAATCAATACGAATAACGTCTACATTCGTATGAAAAGTTTAACTTGCTTGGCAAATTAAAGTCTGTGAATCTTGTCTTAAGCACCTAGCTGTCAAAATCATAAGTCAAATTAGGCTGAGAATCAGCACTTTTCGAACGTCAAAATCATAAAACAGTCCCCCAAAACGCCCGGCATTTACCACTTCCTAATGCTTTCTTCGCTGGGAAGAAGAAATGGCGCAACAAACTCCCCAGAAGCACAGTGTGATTTCGACCTTAGATACTTATCAAAATTAATATATCTACACCAATGGGTTTGTCAGTTTTTTTTTTTATGAGACAGTCAATGTCTCAGTGCCTGTAATGTCACGCGCACACATACGGTACAAGAATCTTTGAGCGCGTATTCAAAATCGGAACTAACGCCGCCATGTTGTTTTAAATGTCAAAATTTTAAAAAAAATACCAACAACGCCCACCTGTTAATATCATTCAGGGTCCAAAAGATCCATAAAACAGCCTGTGACAGCAGCAAACTAACATCTACCATGTGACGAAAATAAAGATCACACTGATTTTGAGAGATTTGTCAATGGCAGCGACTTTATAAGAATGAGAATAAAGATCACTGAGATTTGGACAGTGATGCAAAATCTGGGATAAAATAACAGTGAACAGACTGTAGCAGTCTCTTTAAAAAACCGAAAAAAAGGAATGTTTAGAAGTAGAAATACGCACTTTCCCAGACTAACTTTTTACAAGGAGTTACAAGTCAATCTTCATATTTTTAAATATCTTAAATATTCTCCAAAAGAGTTTACAAAGAAATAAACATAATTGCTACATTTGCTAATAAATGTATCATATAATAATTATTTACTTAATAAGTTTTTGTTTTAATTTTAAATCGTCTAGGAGGTGACTTAGTAATAATAACTATAATAATTAGTAATTGTTAGTCTGATGCTAATAAATTAGTTGAGGATATTTAAATATCCGATTTGGAAAATAAATGACGTATGTTTCATTTTATTATACCATTTATCTCCCTCCCTAAATATGTTATTATCACATTATATCTCTGTGGTGACATCAGTAAAGCATAGCTGGGTCGACACCGGATGATCGAGTACGCTCCAACCCTTGTCTACAATCGAGCGCGCTTGGTTGTCGATAAGAGGCTGTTCAAAATCAGTCTATAATGTTCCCACAGCTGGGAATCAGACCGCCACTCGGTGAGAGGGACTGGGGTAGTAATCTGTGACTGGGGCGTAATCCACCACGCGGGCCCAGTGCGGGTTGGAAAATATCACATGTCTTCGAATTTTTGGTTCCAGGCCATGCCGGTTTCCTTTCGATATTTTCCTTCACAGTTTTAAGAGCAGTGGTCATGAAATTATTTACATAAAGCAAAGCGCCTGCCTGACTTTGACTTTGGCAGTTTAAAGTAAGCGCCATCCCTTGACCGCTAGTGGAACTAATGTAACTTTTGTTGATGATTTCTGAAAAAGTGTTCTATTTAGAGACATCGTTTTATTTTTCCTGTAATCTGTACATAAACTTGTATTACATAGAATTATTTCGGATTTTTCTCTATGCAAATTTCGGAGATAAGGGGGGCGGGGGCACGGTAGTTTTGTTTACATTTTTCATCAAAAGTCGAAAACTATGCAGCCCAAAAAAAAAATGTTAGAGAATGTGCAAACCACGCTCTTTCAAATGATATCCCACATGCCCTAGTAGCCCCACTTTTTAAAACCCCCTTTCAGTCGCTGTTGCAAGAAATATAAATATATTTCTTTCTTTCTTATTTATAAAACAGTTGGGCAAACGTCATCTAAAACTATTCCAAATTTCAAGTTGATAGCATTAGCAGTTCTTGAGATATCCAGCTGTGACAGACAGACAGATAGACTCAGTCGCACCATAAGGGTTCCTTTTTAAAATTTTGGTACGGAACTCTAATGAGCAAAACCGCGCGAAATGAACGCGATATTGGCGTGATTAGCTTAAAGATTGCGCGCGAAATGAACGCAATATTGGCGTGATTAGCTTAAAGATTGACGTGGTTTCGAAGTAAGGAATCATTGAGTGGTCATAGTGAATCAGGGATCTGAATGGCTTCGAGAAAAGGATGGTAAGGCTGTACAATGCGCGCCACGAAAGATGAGACTTGACCCCGCCTCCCCCGCTCTTTCCGCCGCCCCTATGACGTCCGGTCCCGTCCCGCACTCACACCTCATACCGCTAAAGATACCTAAAATCGTGTACTGCGCAAGTCAAATCACGTGGTGTGTCAAGTCTCATTTTTCGTGGCACGCATTGTACCTTTGTATGTTTGTTTTTGCTCAACTTAGCGGGGGGACCTACCGTGCCCCCAGGCTTTGTCCAGTTGCATAGCGAGTTAAACAACGTTGCGCAGTGTCCTTCAAATGAATTAGCTTAGCACTTGTTTAGGAGAAATCTACACTTATCAACCACCCACTGGATATTGTGAAGCAGGTATCATATTTGCAAGTTTAAAGTTTACAAAATAAATAAATCACAAATATATTTTAGAAATACATATATATATATTGAGGGAAATAATAAAATATTTATTTAATCAATAATTTGTTTACAAAAATATTGTAAATATGACGACGATGGTACAATAAAAGTTGGTGGATACTATTTAAAACATGCAGCTGAACAATCCAAATGCGTTTATAGTGTTAACTGTGTTAAGGGCACGCCAGAAACAGTTGTTTACGTTTTCTGGCCAAACTATAATAAAGCTCATGTCAACGAAGGAATCTTTCAAAATTAGATCATTATTTCAAAATCCATCGTCGTATAAAGTAAATTAAAAAGAATATGAGAATAAAGCCTAATAATAAGAGTAAAATATTTTAAGGGACAGAACTAAGTAATGATTTTATTTAATAATTTACTGTTTTATGAAAATAATCATAGGTGAACCAGTAATCTTATTTTATAATAAAAACAGTAGAACGTTTTTTTTCTTGAACATTTTGCCGAATAAGCCCTTAAAAAATTTACACTATTCTTTTTAGACCATAGACAAAGGTAACTGGAAGGGCTGGTCATACAGACTTTGAACTTAAACCCTGCAGTAGACTGAGACAGTCACAGTTCCGACACCCTGAAGGTTCCCGTTGCGATGCAACATCAAGTTACTCAACTCGGTGAAATACCCTGATGGTGGCACATCAGTGTCGCACATGAACGCGTGCACTCCAGACACACCGTACACGCATTCCGGGATGGGCTGAAAACAAAATTGTTATTGTACTTAGGGCCTGTGCACACCACGTTTTTCAAACGCGCCGTAGACGCGCGTTTTAGAAACGTGCGTCGACGGCGCGCTTTTATCATACAGAAGGTCTACAGGCTGCGTCTGACTCGCGTGCGTGTCGCGTCTGTATCGCTACAAACGCGCGTCAACGGCGCGTTTAAAAAACGTGGTGTGTGGGTTTAATATAAACGATGATTAAAGTTAAGTGACGTTCAAACGATAAAAATTTATGGTTAAACAGTTGATAATCATTACTTAGCAACCATTTAGCAACGTTTATGAATAAAGGGGTATGTACCTTTGGAGAGTTTCGCGTGTTTTTTCGTGCGTTTTTTAACGCGGCTTGTGGTAGGAGTTGACTCTTAGAAATCGTCACTTAAGGCGAAAGCGCCAGGGTAGCCCGCGAAATTCATTTTTTTAGGTTTTTTGCAATTTGCTGGTCAGTATTAAGTTGTACGTTGATTAATATATGATTCGCGGCCGTAACAAATATGTATTTATAGAATTATAATCATTAAAGTCATCAACACAACTCTCTAAGACCATGTAAGTCCAAAGAATAACAGTAACTGTTTCATGAAATCATCATTCTTTGGACTTACGTGGTCTTAGAGAGTTGTGTTGATGACTTTAATGATTATAATTCTGTAAATACATATTTGTTACGGCCGCGAATCATATTTTGATCGACGTACAACATAATACTGACCAGCAAATTGCAAAAAACGTAAGAAAATTTGAATTTCGCGGGCTACCTTAGCGCTTCCCCCTTAAGATCGTTTACGACGTATGTACCTACGGCATTTCATACAAACTTTCAAGCTCTTGTTTTTCGAAATGAACGAACCGATTTTAATAAAACTTCATACGCATAAGCAGGATATAAAGGTCTAAAAAGTTAGTAAATAATATTTTCGAAATGTCTTATTTTAAAAAAAAGCTAACTGGAAATCTCTGTTTCTATGGAAAATTTAAAATCGCTCTAATTTGGATGTAACACACTAACTTTTTAGACCTTTATATGAAGTCAGACAAACATTAAATTCATTTCGAAAAACAAGGGCTTGTTATTGTTACTCTTTGGGTCTGTGAGGGATTGGCACTATTTACAGATCACTTCACCTAAGTTTTCACGATGAGATTTTTACAGAAGATCGGATGGGTACCTACTTTTTAATAGTGGTATCAAATAAGGTACAGACGTCAGCACATCAAACTACTACAGTCTGTCAAATTTCTTTAATAGATTTTGAACTTTATCGCTATTAGCATTAGGTTCAAGGTTGATTGGGAAGATTTGACAGTTTCGGGTAGCTTGACGTGCTGGCGTTCTGTACTAAAGAGGAATGCTCTTTGGACATACTTACAGGAATAGTAACTCGCCAATCGGGGTTTAAAGGGTCTAGTACAACAGGTTGAAGTTTCACTGCATGATGAGTTGGTAGAGCTCCTGGCGATAGATCAAAACATACAGATCAAAGCTATATTTCATATTATACATGGTATAGCGCGACCCCTATCAACTCCCCGCACTTCTAGAGTTCGTCGTGTACCGGCCAGGTTACGTGACTAGTTACGGTTCGGCACAACCCTAGCAATGTCACCCTGCGTCACCGCCAGTGAGTCACAAGCACCCGGTAACTGCGCATGCGCTCGGCGCTCACAGACTCGTGCGCCTCGCGAGCCGTTCATTACCGATAATTTATATGTTATTTATAAGTTAAATGTCACAGTTTTCTATACATACGTTTTTACAAATACAGTTTACATGCACAAATAGTTGGAGTTTCTTTTACCAAAAGTACCCCTACTACAATGGTCAAATTAAATTACTCCACAGACGTGATAGGCATCGATATTTCAACACAATAAAACAAAAAGAAATTACAGTGCGTGCCACGTAAGAAGAGACTTGACACACCACGTGGTCTGACATACGCAGAACACGATTTTAGGTATCTTTAGCGGTATGAGGTCTGAGTGCGGGACGGGACCGGACGTCATAGGGGCGGCAGAAAGAGGCGGGGGAGGCGGGGTCAAGTCTCTTCTTACGTGGCACGCACTGTAATTCACGGTTTATTTTGTGCGGTCACGGACCGCAGTTAGTGTAGTCACTTGATATAATTATCAGTTAAAAAATCAGCTTTTTATTGTGTAAACTTCACAGACGTATCGATATCTGAGCACGGCAAAACTAAACAGATTTTCTCTACTCATACTTCAAGTAACAACACACACAACCAGCAGCCCCTAAAAAAACAGCTGAGTTTCGCTAGCAAAGTCAAAGTCAAAGCATTTATTTCAAATAGGCACATTAAAGGCACTTTTGAACGTCAAAAATTACAACAAATAGAATTGATTCTAGTCGCCCATTCCAAAAGGTAGTTTTCGTATGGAGAAGAATGGGCAAGAAACTCCACCGTTACTCTTTTAAAATGTTTTACAATATTTTGTATACATTAATTATATCATAATAATATGTGAAGACGATGCACCTAGCTAATTTAATTTAACCCTGTATACGGGTGTAAAGAGTTAAAAAAAACTAGGCAGTCATGGAGACTACCTACCGACTGAAGGGTTCTGTTTTTTCCTTTTGAAATACGGAATCCTAAAAAAAAGAAAACTCACCGATCTGGGCTTCGCCGCACTGCGGCGCTTGCGCATTGATAGTGATTGCGCAGGCAAGGACCAATAAACTTATTGCAGAGAACATGTTGACAACTGTTGACAAGCTAAGTGTACCCAGATATGGAAAGATCGACGCTTTATATATGCCTCAAAATTTTACGAAACGATTTTTTTTAATTGCCTCTAAAATCGAATAATTAAATTATACGGGACGTAATTAGTGCACAAAACGAATTGATTAGCAAAGCAGCGCAAGTTCGTAGTGTGACCTATTTATGTAGTAATTAATATTGGATATTCAATTATTTTTTATTTACATATTATTGTTCTACGTGCCCGTAGGTAGAACGCAAAGCAAGTGAACGACTTGAAAAGTAACGAAAAATGTTTTGTATGAAAACAAATAAATAAATAAAAATTTGGCAATTAAAAATCGTACAAATCAAGGATAAATTGTAACATTTTGGCCAAAACTCCCAAAGAGGTTTATTGCACCATGTGGAGTCTAAACCAGGCAACGGTAACATCAGAGGTGCGGCTACGATCATCTTTAGCAGCGATGAGGTTGCATCGAACTCCCCCAGAGACACGGAGAGCACATACCCCGCCCCGGGAGATAACCTCTCCTTCCCGGACCACCTGATTCGGAATAAACTCACTTGAAATTACAGCTCAACAAGTATGTGCGGTCGTGCGCTCCCTGTCGAAGTGACCTCAACTGCTGGCGACCTCAACGGCCTGACACCTAGACATCGGAAGGACTTAATGTGTCCCTTTTTAAGAAACTGATGGTCCTCATCCAGGGCCGGATTAATCATGTCGGGGCCCTTAGGCAATGCAATTCTTGGGGCCCCTTTTCAGCCGTTTCAAGATCATCGGATCAGTTCTTCTAAAGTTGATGAAGGCATGTGAGTAATGGCATCAGCAGCATCACCGGACTCATGCTTAACTCCTCAGGAGCTTACAGTAAAAGATTTGTATTTGGGCTCATCGAAATGGTCTTAACGAGTTACAGATACGTGATGAGCTAATGATTCAGGTCTTATTAGGAATAGTATAGGAGATGACATCGTCTCACTGTCTCGTGATGGAGCAGGAAAGAAAAATAAGACGCGGGTGTTTTGATTTTAACTTTATTCTTGTTGAATGCAATAAAATATAGCCTTTTTCGAGATGTTTCTCTGCATAATTGCCCAGCGATGAGTTGACGACGAAAAAAGTTGTATAGTGCCTGTACAAATCCGAAGAATAAGATTGCTCCAACGCAGCTCTCTGCAGCACGTACTCCAACCAAATTCAGTGAGTGCGCTGAACATGGAACGTAGTGTGTGAGATTATTTATTTTCTTAATATGGGCCTGTAGACCATTTTGTAACAACCAGACGTATTTGATGCATTATCGTAAGTCTGGCCTCTCGCATTTTTTAAATCAATATTATATTGATTAAAAAAAAAAATTGTAGCGGCCAGTTCTTCCCCTTGTGACTTATTTTTTTTTCGGTATTTTATGACCTGGTAACTGGACCTTTAGGTCAGACATCCTTGTGACTTACTATACGAATACATGTAAGAAACCAGGGTTGCCAACCGTACGAGGTTCCTCGTACAAATACGAGATTTGTGGTCTTCCGTACGAGGTACGAGGACACTATCAACCTCGTACAATTATGTACGAGATTTTGATAATATGGCCATGCGAACATTTTGCATCACCATTATAATAGTAAGAACTAGTGTCATCTATCAAAACTTGATGGAACTTCATCTTACACCAAAAATTTTATTACCGCATTTACACGATGATTGTCTATGGTGGCTATCCCGTCATCCGGGAAGTCCCCAGCTAATAAAACATTTCTTTCTTCGCATTAATAGTCTCTGTCACACAGCGCAAATTTCTACTTTCTCTGTTCCTTACTTGTCTTACTGTCCCTACCCCATGCGAATGCTGACTGCGAGCGGGTTTTTAGTAAAGTCAATTTAATAAAGACAGAGATAAGAAACCGGCTAACAGTGGAAACAGTGAACGGCACACTTCTTGCTGCAGAGAGCGCAAAAGGTTCAACTCGTACTGGAAACTGCGTCAATTTTGAACCCACAAAAGAAATGTATAGCCACATGAAAACAGCTATAATATACGGCAGAAAAAACGATGACAGTGAAGATGTTTCTGACATAATATTTGGAGAGATGTAAACTAAGTTACCTTGCAAAGTTAAGTAATAATATAGACACATTTTTTTTATTTAACTTTTTTTTAAATACAACACAAAATGATGTTTTATTTAGTAGGAAACTTGCAATAGTTTATTTAATTGAGTAAAAAGTCCTAAATCCAGTAGTTAAATATACCTCAATATTGGTTTTAGCACTTTTTCGATGTATAATAAATGTACGAGGTTTGAAAGTCAAAATACGAGATTTTTAGCTGCATATGTACGAGGAATTTTTTCTTACGGTTGGCAACCCTGTAAGAAACGTTCTGCTACTTTTCCATTTGACGTAACGTATCTCAGCACTACAGTCAACTGATCTGTATGAGATACAATTCTCTTTACATAAAAAAAACATGTTAAATCTATATTTTTATGAAATTAAGTTACTATTATTTTAAAAAAATACACACTTAAAACCTTAGGTACTTCCCAATATTTCAATAAGTTCCTCTCAATTCGTTGAAGACAAATATGATTGTCTTCCTATCCCAACATTACGATATATTATATATAGTTATGTAAATATGTACATATTTCTTACGGTTGTGAATCATAAATTTTGATCAATATACAACCTGCCTCTGACCGGAAAATTACAAAAAACATAAAAAAAATATTTAATTATTCGGGCTACCCTGGGCCTGGCGCTGTCGTCAATGAGCCTACGAGGCACATACCCTAAAGCTACGAGGTATCGGTCAAAACTACGGTGTTTAGCCAGGACAGCTCTAATCCCACTGTTTCCTGTTTCCGGAAAGAAATGTCAAAAGTGTGAAGCTATCTCTATAATCTATGGCCCATCAGTAGGGATAACGATTCTTTTCGAAAAATATCGATTTTTAAATCGATTCGAATCGAAAGCTGTTGTATCGATACACAAAAAAATCGAGGTCTAAGAGATTGATTTCTAATAAATCGTTTTTTTTTTCAAATTCGCATTTATAATGTAAATATAAATCCATTTTATGAGAAACAAGGAAGATAAAATAATAAATGATCTCTTATCAGTAAAATCAGTTTTTTTAGTTCAGGGAATTCGTTAATAACAATCATTTTTATTATCATATCAAAGTCAAATCAGGTATGAAAGAAGACATTTGAATGTTTGGACTTATACAATTCCTTTAAGAACAATGAAAAATTATTATGTGCTGCAAAAAGTACAAAAAAAAAAATACCTTTTTAAAAGTACAAAATAAATTATACTCTTTTTTGTAAGTCCGTACTCTTTATTTACCTCCTTTAAAATCAGATAGACTCTATTTCTTCTAAAAAAGTTGGCAACCCTAATAACCTAACCCTAATCTCGCGAGTTTTTGAGTAATGAACCCTTTAATCGACAACACCGTAATATATTACGGATACATTCAACTAATTGTGAATATTATTATTATTTTTACCAAAACAAAAAAAATCGAATGGCAATTTTCAAGAGTGAAACATCGATCACTGAATCGATTTAGTATTACATATCGATTTAAAAAATCGATCTTTTGGGCCTGAAAAATCGATTCTTCGATTAATCGATCTCGAATCGCCAACCCTAGCCCATCATTCGTTTTTTCCTTATTCAAGTTTGTTGGCGGGCGGTACTAAAGTTGGAAAATTAAACACAAGTTTTTTAGTTAAATCAATATAACATCACCGACCTAAATTGTATTGTGATTAAAAATGTCGGATATCTCAGATTCTACTAGTACTAATAAACGGCGCCTATATCAAATTGACGACACTATAGAACATTTAACGCAGGAGTTTAATACTTTCAACGATTTTATGTACAAAACGGAGTATGAATTCTCTCTGATGACTGTGAAAATGAAAAGGGAGAAGCTTAAAGCTCTCTCAGCGGTCACCAAGTCACAAGTACTACTATGTAACATGGAAGTCATGATAGCAGAAAGCGATCTTATTACGGACATTGAAAGACTTAGGAACTTTAAAAAAAGGAAGTTGGATCGTAACGAAGGTAGGTCTGGCTAGATCTTAGTTTTAATTTGGAAAGTTTAAACATTGTCGTCATCGTTTTTCATTATTTTTTTACATAAATACTTTTCTCGTCTACCTGACATTTTTATCTGCATAACAATGTTTGCCTTCATGCTAGACAAAATAGCGCATTTTTAATAACGTATCCATCATTTCAATTGTCATGAAGTATCAGAGACATTCACTAAAACAATACACTTAAAAATGTTTTTGGTCTTCCGCGAGAAATGCCTCTAAAACTATTTCTGTGGTCAGTCAGAGGGTCATCTTAGTTTATGTATGAACAAAACATTCTAGACTCTGGATTTGGTCATATTTGTGCAAGGGCTTACACCTTGAAGGTTTATCCACACAACAGGGCCACGCCCAGGATGTGGACAGACTGCTCCATCTGAATTATCAGTGTGTACATTTTATAGCAACTCTTTCACATATGTTCATGTCTGGGCCGGTAACAAGGTTTTGATGCCTGCCTTATGTGTGTCACGGCCCTGATACATGTGGATAGACCTTTAGGCATATTAACTGTGGATAGATTTTTAGGCATAATAACTGTTGCTATGTCATGGTATGATCATGTTATGTGGAGGAATCAGGAAACTTGCGAATTAAGTTTTGAGTATGAATGTGGATGGAGGTAGGGGAGACAAGATAGATGGAATGTGTGATAAATAGGGCTAGAATGGTGGTGATTACTGAGATAACTGATGAAACCTTAACTAATTGTTTTTCAGATGCATCACAAGTAGTAACCCCAAGTCAACCGCAAGCGACACCTCCACCGACCACAACTTCTGTGTCAGTCCAAACTACAGAAAGCATGTCTAATAAGAAGAAAAAATCAAGATGCAGCTCCTCGAGAAAGTCCCCGGTTGACATTTCTTCAGACGAAACCGTGTTTATACCAACCATTCAAGAAAGCATTAACTCACTTGGACAACCGTCCCAAATCTATCAAACACGTTTCTCTCTAGGATTGTTCACCCCAACGCCAGCGAACAAATCAGATTCCGAAGTCTCACTTTCTAGCTCTGTCAAAGCAGAGTTCGACAAGCCATACACAAAAACACTCATTCAAGAAACTGTCAAAAAATCTCCAGCTAAAAAACAGAAATCTGAAAAAAAGGTGAAATCAAATAGCAAGTCTAAGCATGCCACAAAGCATACTCAGTCACCACCTGGCTTCCCGAAAACGGTGGCTGAACTTAGAGCACGTGCCAATACACCACCAAATCATATGGACTCGAGTTCATGTACAGCTAGTACTCCAAAGCATAGTAAGGCCGGTGATAAAAATTCAACGGCTTGTGCCACGGTGACATATGCACCTGTAAGTCACAATATGGGGGTACTTCTAACTCAACCCAGCACTTCCAACATGACATCGTCATCACGTCCATACTTATGTGTAAACCCTGCCACACAAACCAACACACTGTATCATTCTGAAACTGCAGGCACTAGTCAGAGTTATAATTTCTATGGTAGTAAGCCATAGGATTTATGTCAATTTTTAAATTTTTTTTCAAATTAATATTAAGTTGACTACTAAATAACTTGTGTTTGATTGTGATTTACTAACATGCAAATCAAAGAACAATAATTAGACATATTTTAGAGTTATTTTAACCTGTATGAGAGTATCATACTGTTTTTCTTGTTTAATGTTCATAATTTAATCAATAACTATTTGTTTGTATTTCCTTTAATATTTTTTAATTGAATCTGAGTGAAGAGAGGCTTTATAAGACTTCAGGGAAAATAATAGATATAACAGTGTCTCAATTTATCTAAATTAACATGTAGGTACTTATTCACTGAATTTGTTACTGGCTGAATATTAAATGTATGGGGGTCCAAACCACAAGAAATAAAATGTTCTGTGGTTCATGAAAACTAATAGTGGTAAAAAAAAAACAATTGATTTTAACAACATTCAATTTAAGTTAATTGAATCAAATTAATTATAATTTGAAACCCAATCTTGTTACTGTCAATTGTTTTATGCTTGCAAAACAGTTTAAAGAAACAATGGCAATAAATTCTATATCTATTTAAAGATACTCAATTTTATTGGTCAAAATGTAACAATTTTGTACTAAATGAAAGGTTTCCAGTATTTTTATTATGGAATTTATTTTTTTCTACATAATCATGATAATAAAAAAGAAATCATTCCAAAATCAAAATGAATGTTTACCTTTCAATAGTCTATGCTCAAATTCAATATTCAAAAAAATACAAATAAAATAGTTTCATGCAATCTTCATTACAATGGGTACTTTCATTCTCTGATTTGAAGTTTTTTTTAAAGTTTGTTTTGTTTAAATTACATTATTTCTGTTCCTATATTTTTATATGTGCATGCTATAGCCCTCTAGCGATGTAAATAGGAACTACAAAGCAATGTGTGGCAAGGCTATTTTATCATATTTTATTAATTAAGAGCAAAGTTTTAATTTGGACACATAATTAGTACGCTAGCAATTTTACTATTTTATATGAGGGGTGCGACACAGCCGAGCGGCAAAATATACATTCGATTGTGCTGCCCGCCCGGCTTTTTGCCGAATCATGTCGACCCGACCGTATGTGTGCACCCTTGACATTAGATTATAAGACATTTTTACAGTCCATTATATCTCTACAGCGATTTTACCTGTGATATTGCATCTCATTCAAAATCACTGATCTTTATACTCCTTGCAATAAGGTTGCTATTGAATTGCTGCTCCTGACGAGTCTGTCAACATAACAAAGACCTTTATTCTCGTTATATTAACCGGCGGAGCATGCATAGTTCATACAAACGTAATACCAAAATAATTTGTAAATCAAACATATTCATTCGTAAAGTAGTGTGTATTTATTCTGATTGGATTGCAGAATATCTATCTATCTAATATATATTTTGAATGGACACTGATTTAAAAACGAGTTATGATAAAAACAAGTTTCTATAGAAATTTGAAATTCCTCAATATCTCGTCTTTAGATAAGAGTCCATTCAAAATATATATTTGGGAACCTAGATATTCTGTAATCCAATCAGAATAAATGCACACTACCTTAAGAATATGTTTGATTTACAAATTATTTTGGTATTACGTTTGTATGAACTACGCATTAGCATGCGTAGTTCGCCGGCCCTTATAAGCTCCGCTAATGAGACACAATTGATTTTCTATTGTTTCGTGACCCATCGGTCACACGCGGAGCTTTACCGGTTATGGTTGCTGCTTTCAAAGGTAAAAAACTGAACGGACTTTTATACACAATTTCATATTTCATTCATCTGACTGTCTTTTTGTGATGCTTAGAAAGCACTCATTGAATTTTGAAGTTTCGAACATTGACACGAAGTAGCAATGCTACAATTTATATTAAGAAAACGCCTATTCTTTTTAATTGTTAAAGAGTTGGTTGTATTTACTTGTTGATTATTTTTAATTGTAATTGTAAGAATTACAGAAATATTAATGAAAAGTGATTGTTTTTTAATAATGTTTGTCAAATCTAGAGGTGTTTAGGAGAGGACTCCGAATTATAAGTGTTGTGATGTTTCGTTTCAATTTGATAAAAATATACTATAAAAGAACACTTGACGTTTTATTTTTAACTGACTTCAAAAAAGGAGGAGGTTCTCAATTTGGATGTTTAATATTTTCTTTATGTATGTTCGGGCATAACCCCCATATAGACGGATTTGCAATTTTTTTTGTGTTCGAGAGCGATTTATTCCGAAATGGTCCCGTCTTAATTTCGTAAAGATCTGATGATGAGTTTCGGAGGCAGACAACGGAACTCGTCAATAAATGCCAGCAAATCAAACGCGATTGCTGCTATAGCATATGTATGCATTGTTTACGCAATCACATAACGACACGCCTGTACCCTTTAAAGGGATAAGCAGATGTGTTCAATAGCTTCCTGTTCAGGCTTGACGCCTTCCAGACTTTCACATCATAACGCGATAATGCGTCTTATTGCTACTGCTTTCACGTAGGCGTTTGTTGGTTTTTGTTTTATAAAGAATCGACCATATTATGTCAATTTCCCTTCTCTCAGAACCTCTGTACATGTAACAACCTTTTTAAATATATTCTAATGTATATGTATGTAATATGTATCTGTATTGTTGTATGTGTGTGTATTGTATCCTATATTGTATTGTATTTGTATATTGTATTGTGTATTGTATTGTTTTGTATATATTGTATTTGTTCTCGTTAAGTACTCTAAAACAATAAATAATACATACATTAGGGTAAACTTAAAAGAACTTTTTATAACATACTTCCTTTCTTTTCCTAACGGAACAACCGATTCCGGACGTCCCGCTACCCGGTTCTGTTTGTTTATCACAACAAGATACCGCATCAGCAGATCGTTCGGGGTCGGTATTTCCAGTTTTCTTTAACCCATCCCCCACAACAACATCCAACCCTTCTTCTACCCGTCCATCTAAAACTTCAATATTTCCCTCTGTAGGGATATTAGCTCCACCTTGGAGTTCAATAACCGACTGTGAGGGTGATGGTGGACATGTTGGTGCGGCTGATGACTATTAGTAGGCAAACTTAACACTGTCTGCTGCTGCCGGAACTCCGTGCGTTCAGAAGTCTCAGCAGGCAAATATTCATCACAATCATTTTCTTTAGATTTAGTAATAACGTTTCCTTTTTGTTTACAAATTTGATCAAGATGTCTTTTGCATACAGTATTAAATTTTTCAATATACACATCAAAAACTCTTATAAGTAGGTACCTAATTTCTTTATTATTTTCGCTAATTCCCATTGCTCTTTTCTACCTGTAAACCAATTACACTTCTGAAATTTCTGCTTGATTTTAGTTAAACTTTATCATCACTCATGTTTACATTTTTACATGGTAAAATCACATCTAACCTAGAGACGCGTAGTTAACAATAATAATTGCGTATACTGCAGACGAGTACGAGGTGAGACTTTACAACCAACAAGATGGGCAACTTACCACCTCAACGTAGGTATAACTACAGACTATCCGTTTTTGTCCGTTGGTGTGGATTTTGCTGGCCCCTTTTATATAATAAATCGAAAAGGCCGTGGTTGCCGTGTAATTAAATGTTATTTGTGCCTGTTTGTTTGTTTGCGCTATAAGTGTATACACCTCGAAGCCGTGAGCGACTTAACGAAGGAAGCGTTTGTAATGACACTCAGACGTTTCATCGCTCGCCGAGGCAAACCTAAGGAGATATTCAGCGATAACGAAACTAACTTTGTTGCCGCCGCGAAACAGATAGGCACATTTTTAAAGTGCAATTGCGAAACTTTATCTGATTTTGCAGCTCAGCAATCGATAGAATTTAAGTTTATTCCGGCTTACACTCCTCACTTCGGTGGCATCTGGGAAGCTGGGGTGAAATCAGCCAAATATTTTTTAAGGCGTGTCATTGGTGACAGCCACTTAACTTTTGAAGAACTGTCAACTTTGTTTGCGCAAGTGGAGGCCATTCTCAATAGCCGTCCCTTGTGCCCCCTCTCATCCAGTCCTGATGACTTCCTTTCCCTCTCTCCAGGGCACTTCATCATTGGGAGACCGCTGACAGCTCTGCCTACCTCAAATCCGGCAGAAGTCAAGCAAAGTCAGATGCGCCGCTATGAGCACCTTGAGAGAATCCGGAGCCATTTTTGGAAGAGATGGCAGAAGGAGTACCTATCCCAGTTGCAGCAACGCACGAAGTGGCGACAAAACGTATCAAGATTGGACGTTGGTGACATGGTGCTCTTGGCAGAAGACAAGGGCCCCCAGCTCGCATGGAAGCTAGGGCGTGTCCTTCGTCTCATCACTGGACCTGACGGAATGGCCAGAGTAGCAGACGTCCTCACAACTAAGGGCAGCGTGCGGCGTTTTCTGGTTCGTCTCTGCAAACTTCCCACGAACGAAGAGCTCAACGATTGTTGAAATTTATATTTCAACGGCCGGGAATATTTTTGGCTTGACGCCTTCCAGACTTTCACATCATAACGCGATAATGCGTCTTATTGCTACTGCTTTTATGTAGGCGTTTGTTGGTTTTTGATTTATAAATTTGAATCGACCATTACGTCAATTTCACTTCTCTCAGAACCTCTGTACATGTAACAACCTTTTTAAATAATTATATTGTAATTCGCTTTATTGGGACTTTGATTTGGCACCAGTATATCCCTAAAGATATAACACTTCCTGTCACTGATAGCAATTAGTGTTATATGAATTTGACACATAGCAATTAGTGTTATATGAATTTGTTTGGTGTCGGTAGGTACAGTCAGCAACAAAAGTCGATTAACACTTCAGTTTTTTAATCTCAATTATTGAGCAAAATATTTGTTCAAAATTACATTGTACAGACGCCAGCACATCAACCTACCCGAAACTGTCAAATTTTTTCAATCAACTTTGAGCCTTATTGCTTTAGCGATAAAGTTGAAAATCTGTTAAAAAAAATTGACAGATTGTAGTAGCTTGATGTGCTGGCGTCTGTACTTCTGCTGCAATTTTGAAAAAATATTTTGCTCAATAACTGAGATTAAAAAACTGAAGTGTTAATCGACTTTTGTTGCTGACCGTACAACTATAAAGTGAAAAATAAAAACTTTTTAACAAAAAACAAACAATCGACTACAAAAAAAAAAACACTACAAAGCGAAAAATAACTTTAATTTCGAAAGTCGGTGTCAAAAAACGAAAATATGTACTTACAATATTGTAGTGTTTTTTTTTATTTCCCTGAATAGTCCTCTACAGGGCCGTCTTTACCCGGGGGTGCAAGGGGTGCGCGGCACACAGGCGCAAGGTCTTAGGAGGAGCAAGCCAATCAGGTCATTACTCATTATAACCGCCACGCTCCAGCGCTGTAACCGCACGTCACCGCCTCGAAAAAATCCCCTGGAAAAAATTGGTGGAAATCATCTTAAAAATGGAACACAAAAATTACGTTTCATTTCTTTTTCTTGGCAAGGGGGGCGCAAGCTGATTTTCGCAATATGGTTAAGACGGCCCTGGTCCTCCAAACCATTATATTCCGGCCATGGCGGCCATTCTCAACAGAGACTAACCTTAGGCGCGGGAGATATTATAGTGCACAAGTGTGTGCGTAGTCACAGCTAGGTGCATTCTCTCTTCCCTCACAGTCCGATGGGACGGCAATCCGACACGACCGGAGAGAGATCAGGCGCAGGACCAACGGCTTAACATGCGCACCGAGGCACGGAGGTATCACACCACCAACTTAAAACTCCAGGCTGTTATTAATTAATTCCTAATGGAAAACCCAATAATACTGCCCAATCTGGGAATCAAACGCTTTAGGCTGAGGCTACATTAGGCCGCAACGCGACCTGCGACACATGAGCGATTAAAACAAGTAAATGAATCCTCACGTATATGGCTACACCGTACATCAAATATTACTAGCGATCTTTGATTTCTTTATGCGATAGGAACAACATTACTGAAATCACGGCATCGGCTACATCAACATATGAGCGAAATCGAAGCGAATTTATTAGAAAATTGCTTTTTTTTTCGCTTGTAATGTAGCCATACCCATGTTTTTCTCGTTTCGCTCTTCCAGTCGCATCGCAAATCGCTGCCTACTGTAGCCTCAGCCTTACAGTCTCGCTTGCGACCATGAGCGAGACCAAAGGGGCAGTCAAATTCCCTGAATAAGAAGCATACGGTAGGTACAGACACCAGCACATCAAGCTACTACAACCGGTCAAATTTATTTAATCGATTTTCAACTTTATCGCTATAGCATAAGGTTCAAAGTTGATTGGGATAATTTGACAGTTTCGGGTAGCTTGTCTGTACCTAGTTACTGTGTTCTAGTCATTTTATTCTAGGTACGGTAAGTCTTCACATACATTTTTATATAAAGTATATTCAAATTGATGTTATTATTTTCAAGTTAAACAAATCATCAACTGCCTAGTCTTTTCCCAACTATGTTGGGGTCGGCTTCCAGTCTAACCGAATGTACAGTGCGTGCCATGTAAGATAAGAAGAGACTTGACACACCACGTGGTCTGACATGCGCAGAACACGATTTTAGGCAATGATGTATAAAACTATAGATACGTTGTCCGCACTCTAAAATGGCAACATGAAATGAAGCCAATTGCCACATTTGCGCTCAGTCACGCACCAACCTGTCGCGCGACGCGACGCGACGTATGTTTGTTTTTAATTTATATCGTATGTGAAAACCTGTGCAAAACATAAAGAAAATATGCCGTCGTGTGTTTTCAGAGGATGTAAAAATTATACCCCAAAAGTTAAAGACAAAAATGTGGTTTCACGCGTAAGTTTACAAAACTAGATTATTTTATTTTATTTTGTACGACGCTGCGTCTAATGGCGGCCGGCGCATGAAATGACTCTGATAGCTACGTCATTCATGCGCTCGACCAATGAGCATGTAATTTGACTATTACTTATCCTGTGACGTAACTGAAGATGTTTATTTATCTCCCTCTAGCAACAGACATCCCGCCGTACGGTGATATATTTTCTTTCCCTTTCTTTACGCGTATAAGTAGTTATCTAGTATTTTCGCCGTTTTTAAGCGCCGAGATGTTGGTTGATAACGTGTCTATATATAATACGTCATTGATTTTAGGTATCTTTAGCGGTATGAGGTCTGAGTGCGGGACGGGACCGGACGTCATAGGGGCGGCGGAAAGAGGCGGGGGAGGCGGGTTCAAGTCTCTTCTTACGTGGCACGCACTGTAACTGAAGTATTTTACATGGAGCGACTGTCTATCTAGTATTATAGTGAAGTGAACTAGCAAAATGTTCCTAGTTCAAATTCACGGGATTCTTTCCATATTTAAATCCTTGCTGCCAATTGCTGTTATTTCGACTTGAACAAATATAAACTTTATAGGTACTCGTGTGGATTGTTGTGATTTGTGTGTAGGTCTGTTCTTTTAAATTGTCAATAAATTAAAATTCAAATTAAGATGATTTCAGAATGACTGTTTGTTGAAGTTTTTTTTTTCAAAATGAACTTATTTTTTGAGAAACACGTAGGTTTTTTTCAAAATGAACTTATTTTTTGGAAACAAAGTGACAAATATAGAATAAGTTTTTAATTGCATCTTTTATATTTTGGCCACACTAACAAACCTAATCAAAATATTGTAACAGAAAATAATTGAAATTAATTAGAAGCAAAGATTTTTTAAATTAGAGGTTCGATATTGAAACTATGTTATTGCGCAAATTATAAACTCTGAACTCTGAGCTTTAAGCTGTTTATGACTTTATTGTTACCAATACAGATAAGCCCTGCGGCGATGCCGCTTGTGTTCAACAAACTATTGTTTCTAAAGCTGGCCCAAATATACCTCGCACAGTATTATCGCTGTTCCATTGTTTTTTTATCTCTCTGTATAAATATTATTTATGTCTTCGGTGAACAGCTGGCTACTAGGATTAATGTTTTATTTAAAATTTAAGCCAGAAGACAAATTATGCTTATTTCAAATGCCAATTTCTTTTATTAACCTAATATCATTCGCGCTTCATTAAGGTCTAGTACCTACCTAGAATTGAGTGACTTACTGGACTATTTTTCAACAATACGTTTATTAAAAAGGAATCAATTCAAACAGTAACGATAATGCTCTAATAAAAGTATCTAATGTTTAAAAATGTAAATAAGTAGGTAGAGGTTATGTTACAATCCGATCCAGCCTGTCCCTTACTGCCCTTCCCCAGCGCAGGGACGATGCCCTAAACCGAGGTCCTTACCTCACAGGCACCCCCTTAGCGTGTAGTCGCTTAGTTTTACGTTTGACGTTTTATGCCTCAGATGGAGGCCTTATTGAAGTGAAAACTACTTTAGCATCGTTGTGATTTGAAATTTTATGAAACGAAAAAGCGACAGTAAAAAGAGACATATAAGATTTAACGTGGGAGAAAATGAGATAGGAAGAATTATACAGTGTTTTTGTGGATCGATGGATCGACGGATCGATGGATCGATGGATGGATGGATGGATGGATGGCTGGATCGACGGATCGATGGATCGACGGATAGATGAATCGACGGATCGATGGATGGATGGATGGACGGATCGACGGATCGATGGAGCGATGGATCGATAGATGGATGAATGGATGGATGGATCGGTGGATCGATGGATAGACGGATCGATGGATAGACGGATCGATGGATCGATGGATGGATGGATCGATGGATCGACGGATCGATGCATCGACGGATCGATGGATCGAAGGATCGACGGATCGATGGATCGGTGGATCGAAGGATCGATGGATCGACGGATCGATGGATCGATGGATGGATGGATGTTCTTTAGCATCGCTGTGATTTGAAAGTTTATGAAACGAAAAAGCGACAGTAAAAAGAGACATGTAAATTCATAAGATTTAACGTGGGAGAAAATGAGATAGGAAGCATTATACAGTGTTTTTGAAGGTTTCACTTCTACCACGTGTGAATTGCACACATGTTGGTATTTTTATTAAAGCATCCACAGGGTGGCTCGTTGGGTAGCCGTTGACCTGCACGATGTCATACACCACAAGAAAAAAATCGGTTGTCTGTAAAGTCGGTTTACTGACGATAGTTGAACGTGACAACGTCATAAGAAAATACTGATGGAATAGTTGCATTGCATTTGTTAATATTCGCTTGCACTTCAAGCCGCTATGGAACGCCTCCACGCTACCACAGTATAAAGACATACAGTATCGTATCTCGGCCGTAACCTTGAAGTAAATGCCTACAGCCGCGCGGTACGTAAACATGCGATAGGGCTGCCCGCCTCCAGTATTTTAATTACATTTGCCTACTTTGTGTTTCCATTTAGTTTTGTTATTGTATTTTACTGTGTGTACATAAATAATAAAATAAATAAATAAATATACTTCTTGTTTAGGGTGATTAGGTTTACTTTTGCTAGCACTGTGTCAATGGATTTTTGAATAAAATGCGACTGTTCTTTACGAGGTTTATTGGCAACTAAATCAATGTAGATCATGCATCTCTTTATAAGTATGAAATTGGCGTTAACATAAGCCGCCCACTAAAGGACTATAGATAGTCCTTTAAAAACAATAGGTACTGATTGAATCTAGGATACATGCAAAACTAAATTATACAAACGTTAAACAATTATTTCATCTGGTGCGGTATCGATTGGTAAAGCACACAACTTTGTCACACATCGCTTGGTTATAGTGTCACCGCTCTTTACGCTATACACTCTGGTTAAACCGTCGGGGCCGGGGTGCTTGTCGGTGATGCGTCCCATGGACCATTTCCCCGGTGGGAGGTTATCTTGCTTGATCAGTACTATGTCTCCCTTCTTAAACTCTTCTTCGCGTTTTAACCATTTCGGTCTCTGCTGGAGTCTTGTGAGGTATTCCTTCTGCCATCTCAACCAGAAGTCACTCAACAATTTTTGCGTGTATTGCCAGCGTGTCAAGTTGCTCATTTTAGCGTCCTTAAGATTTGGGTTCGGGACGGTGACTGGTGCTTCCGTTATTAAAAAATGACCAGGTGTCAGTGCTTGCATGGTGTCATCGTTCATTGGGCATAATGGACGCGAGTTCAGGCATGCTTCTATTTCGCAGAGAACCGTCATCATCTCTTCGAATGTTAAGTTTGTAGTGAGGACTCTCTTCATGTGATATTTTATGGATTTCACTCCGGCTTCCCATAATCCTCCGAAGTTAGGTGAATAAGCCGGTATGAAATGCCATTGGGTTCCGTCGTTTGCAAGTAACTCGGCGATTTTATCATCAAATTGCAAACCAGCTTCCTTCCAGGCTTCATATAGTTGCTTATTAGCGCCAACAAAATTGCGTCCTTGGTCGCTCCACAGATTTGTGCATTTTCCTCTGCGGGCGCAAAACCTCTTGAAGGCGCCTATGAACGCTGCTGTACTCAGGTCACCAACCAATTCTAAATGAATTGCCTTGGTGGACATGCAAATGACTATTGCTATATAGGCCTTGGTAGTTTTGGCTCCTCTGCCCTTACTCATCAATAATTGGAAGGGTCCAGCAAAGTCGACACCTGTGTTGAGGAATGCTCGTGCTGGTTTCACCCGTACGCTTGGTAAGTCTCCCATTACTTGTGTTCTCACCCTTGCATTTAGCTTAGCACATACCAAGCAACGATGGATGTATTGTTTGACCAGCATTTTCGCACGCATTATCCAATACTTGGATCTAAGGTAAGTAAGCATTAACTGTATACCTCCATGCAACGTCTTCGAGTGGGCTTCTGCTACTATAAGATAAGTAAGTTTACTTTTTCGACCCAGAATTATTGGATGCTTGCATTCTTCCGTCAACTCTGCGTTCCTGAGCCGGCCGCCCACCTTGAGGACTCCATTCTCGTCAAGGTAAGGATTTAATGATTTTAATTTGCTTGATCTTTTAACTCTTTTCTTTCTTTTTAAGCTTTCTATCTCTTCTTTAAATTCTTCCTCTTGTTCTAATTTTATACAGGCTTGCAAAGAGAGTTCGAGTTCTTCAGTTGTGATTGTACTATCTATGTTTTTTTCTAATTTATTTTGTTTCAGGAATCTTCGGCAGTAGGTAATAGTTCTCAGTAGTTCAGTCAATGTATCAAAGCTATCGAGTTGCGCAGATAATCTATTACTTCCCTCATTTTCGTTTTGTGTTACTTTCAGAGTTTGTAAGGTGTTTTTCTTTTTCTCTAGGTCTGTTGGGGTTACGTTAAGACTAGTGAACTGTATCTTCTGGTGTGATAACCACTGTGGTCCATTCCACCACAGGTCGCAACGTTTCAAATTGGCTACTAACAAGCCTCTTGATGCAATATCAGCTAGATTATCGTGGGATTGGACATGGTGCCACTGGCTACAACTTACATTAGATGTGATTTCGACAACGCGGTTTGCCACAAACGCCTTCCATCTATTCGGATCTCCATGTAGCCAGGAGATGACAATAGAAGAATCTGTCCAAGCATAAATTTGTGTTGTGGGTATTCTCATTGCTTGCCTTATTTGCTTGAGTAGTTTGGATAACAACAATGCTCCACACAGCTCTAGTCTAGGCAATGAAATGGTTTTCAAAGGTGCTACTCTTGTCCTTGCCGCAATGATTGTGCTTTTCACTGTGCCATCTGAGTTTGTGACTCGGCAGTAAGCCACAGCACCGTAAGCTTGTACTGAAGCATCGCAATATCCGTGGACTTCTATGGAATCTTTCCTCGAGCTCAGTGTTCCCATCCATCTATTTATGTAGATTCCGTTAACATTTTCAAGATCAGATCGTATTGTAGCCCATTTTTCAGCCAGTGTTGTATTCAACACTTCGTCCCAATCAATCTTCTCCTGCCAAAGCTTTTGAATTAAAATCTTTGCCATAACGAGGCAAGGGGCAATCCATCCGAGTGGGTCGAATAACTTTTGAATGTCAGACAGAATGCTTCGCTTTGTGATTGTTTTGCCGATAGCTGGTAAGTTCAGATTATATTCGAATTGGTCTTTACCCAAGTTCCATTGTATGCCCAAGGCTTTAATTGTTCCATCAATCTTTAGTTCCAGATGTGCATTAGATGATCTTTCGCTTGGTTCGATAGTCTCCATGAAATCACGGTTGTTTGAAGACCATTTTTTCAGTTCGAAGCCACCTAGACGCAGTAGTTTTTTTAGATTTTGACTAATTCGTATAGCTTGTTCCAGGTCATCGTGTCCGGACATAACATCGTCGACGTAAAAATCTTCGCGCAATATCTTTGCTGCTTCGAGATATTTGTCGCCTTCATCATCAGCCAATTGCATGAGTGTCTTTACGGCGAGATAAGGTGCGGAAGCTGTTCCAAATGTCACAGTTAAAAGTCTGTAGTCTTTGATGTCTTCTGATGTATTATCTCTCCATAGAATTCTTTGATAATCGATGTCTTCTTTATTTGTCCAGATCATTCTGTACATCTTGTGAATGTCAGAAACATAACAAACAGCATGCATTCTCCATCTGATGATAATGCTTCTCAAGTCATCTTGTAATATTGGACCCAACAAGAGTTCATCATTCAGTGAAGTTCCATTGGCGCCCTTGCACGAGGCGTCAAAAACAACACGAGTCTTCGTCGTTTCCTTGTCACTACGGATCACCGCATGGTGAGGTAAGTATACTGCTTTATTATTTATTTCATCCTTAGGTACCTCTTCCATATGTTTTAATTCTTTATATTCATTGATCACCCTTGTGTATTCTTGCTTTAGTTCTTTGTTTTGATTAAATCTTTTTTCTAGTTGAAGGAGTCTTCTCTTCGCTATTTCTCTTGTGTTGCCCTCAACTGATTTTGGTTGTTCTGTTTTAAACGGTAGCTTAACTATGTATTTCCCATCTTTATCTCGCTTGTGTGTCTTCTCGTATATGTTTTCACATAGTTGTTCAGTTAGGGTAAGTTTTCTTTTCGTGTCCGTATCAACTTCCCATATTGTTGTCAGTAAATCGTCTATGTTAATTTCTTTCTTCATGGCTGTCAATGATTTTTCTCTTGCATTCAGTTTGATTGTAATTCCACCCATTAATATCCATCCCAGGTAGGTATTTTGGGCACATGGTGTATCTGGTGGACCTTTAATGAGCCCCTGCTTGAGAATTGTTGCATATTCGTTTACACCCAACAACATATCAATAGGTCCTGATTCATAATAATTTGCATCTGCTAGTTGGAGGTTCGCTATGTGCGGCCAATCAGTCCCCCTCATGGTGTTCATCGGTATATTCGAAGTCAAGGGCTTAGACATCACGTAGGCTCTGATAGGTAAGTTGAAATGGTTTTCCCACCGTGACAATACTTGAAACTTGACTTCATGCTTGACTTTCATCTTCATTGCTTCCATTCCGGTGACGATTAGATTTACTGGTGTTTTTTCTAGATTCAGGATCTGAGTTACCTTCTCGCTTATGAAACATGCTTGAGATCCTGAATCTATGAGCGCTCTTAAAACAGTAGTGTGTCCGTGTTCACTCTTCAAAATTACTACTGCTGTAGCCAACAGCGATATCTTCTGCCCCGCGGTATAATGAGACGTAACCATTGTGTGAACCTTCTTTTCTTCTACATCTGCTTGGCTGGATGAAGTCGGTTGCTTGGTTTCTACATTTTGAGTCGCTTCATCAATCTTCTTGGGTTGATGTAAAAGTGTGTGATGTCGTCTCTTACAGGTGCGGCAAGACATTGGCATCCGGCACTTGAACACCGAATGTCCCGCCCCAAGGCAGTTGAAACATAATTTGTTTGCTTTGACATGTTCGCTTCTTTCATTAATTGTCATTTTATTGAATGTGCTGCAATGACACAGTGTGTGCGTTTCTTTACATAAAGCACATGGTTTTTGTTGTTTATCATTATCTGTTGCTGTCACATGTAGAACACGCTCTTTGGTGGGTTTATTGGTGGTCGTCGGGGAAATCATTTCAAGCGTCCGGAATTTGACTTCCAAAAACTTGCGCAATTCCTTCCAAGTAGGCAGTTCTTGGGAGTTTACCGAGTAGGCAGTTTGCTCCCACTCTTTGTGCGACTCCGGGTCCAACTTCTGCACAACCAGAAATATGATTACTGGATCCCAGGAATCAGTAGGCACTTTCACATTTTCCAGACTATTAATAACTTCGGTGGTACAATCCAGGAGGGCCTTCAGCTGTGCCGCCGTTTGACTAGTACATTTTTTCTGATAGAATAATCGTTTCATTAATGCATTTACTATGATCCGCCTGTTATTGTATCGGTAATTGAGCGTTCCCCATGCTTGAACATAATTAGCACCCGTCACTTGAATGTTTTTCAGTAAAGACGCCGCTTCGCCCGTGATACTGGTTTTCAAATAGTGTAGTTTTTCAACATCACTTAGCGTCGGACATGTATGAATTAGTGATACATACAAGTCTTTAAATGTAGGCCATTCTTCGTAGTTACCGGAAAACGGAGGAAGTTGTATGTTAGGTAGCATTACTTTCGGTCGTAATTTTGAATCACACGACGTGTTGCTGCATGAAGGATGGTCATGGTCAGTCGTCTCCGAAGTGCATGCATCCAACATTTCTCTAAGATCTCCTAACATGCATAGGTACAAGTCTTCATGAAGAAGGAATTCTTCATTCACGTAGTACGGTAAAATTCCACGTTGTTCCCGAGTTGTACTTTTCAATAACTGTTGGTGCGCTTTCTTAAAAGACCCCCAATACTCTTCAATGGTTTGAATACGAGTTCGTAAATATGCAGGCTTAGATAAACGTTCTTTTGGGCACTTTTTAAGGTTTATTTGGGTCTTTTTGAGTATTGACGCCAAATCTTCAAGTACAGATAACGCTTGATCTGCTTCAGACGTCATTGTTTATATGTAAATCACAAGAATCTTCCAAATGTACTTCAATGTAAATTCGAGAATAGTCTATTTTCTAAGTTATTATAGTTCAAACGATACACCAATACACTTTGCACACACACTAATTGACTGGTTCTCGGAAATTCGTGCAAAACAACACCAGGTGGTCCCTTATCGCGCTATGGAATGCGGTTCTTTTGTTCTCTCGTCGAGTGCTCCGTCAATTTCTAATGAGGTTTGATCCGGCTCGTAATCGACCATATGTTTAGGGTGATTAGGTTTACTTTTGCTAGCACTGTCAATGGATTTTTGAATAAAATGCGACTGTTCTTTACGAGGTTTATTGGCAACTAAATCAATGTAGATCATGCATCTCTTTATAAGTATGAAATTGGCGTTAACACTTCTTTTTATATAAACAAATAAAATACTTTGTGAATTGAATAGGAAGTGTTTAATAAAAATGCGTGTTGTTTTTTGATTGGTAGATTTAATTAAAAAACCATGTTTATGTTTGAATAATTAATAATTTAATCTTATAAATTTGCGACCGAAAAATATTTGCGCCTCGACTGAGACGTACGAAATGCTTTATTGTTAAATTTTAAAGTATAAAAAATCCGCATTCTAATATAAAGCTTAATTAAAAATTGTTTTGGGAAACATGGACAAGATGGAGAAAAAGGAATATCTTTTAATTGGTTATAGATACCTGCAGATACTTTACAATTTATGTGTTTGATTTTAAATGAAGTTCGGAATAGTAGTCTAGCTATTGTTGTTGTTATTAATACCGAGAAAAACAAAACGGTTTTAGTGGTATATGTTGTTATAGCAGCAGCAGAAATACTTAATCTGAGAAAATTTCAACTAGGTATCTAGTGACAGACAGTTGACGTGACAACGTCTAATAAATCGATGAACGCCGGCTGCATGCACGAAAAAGGATGACTCATTGTCCCGTTACGCTTTAGCCAAGCCGAGCACGATCAGAGCGAGAGCGCGGCACGAACGAGCGAAAGGCACGATCGGCTTGAGCGTTCGGCTTGCGCCGCATCTATCTCCCTTCCACTTGATTGGCCTATACGTCCGAGGAGAATAAAGACAACGGCAGCACACAACGTACGTGAACTGTTTCGTCGACTGTTTATAAAGTGAAGTAAAAAGTTTAAGGGGGAAGCGCTAAGGTAGCCCGCGAAATTCAAATTTTTTTACGTTTTTTGCAATTTGCTGGTCAGTATTAAGTTGTACGTTGACTTATATATGAATCGCGGCCGTAAGAAATATGTGTTTACAGAATTATAATCATTAAAGTCATCAACACAACTCTCTAAGACCATGTAAGTCCAAAGAATGATGATTTCATGAAACAGTTATTCTTATTACAGTAACAGTTATTCAATAAAAATAATTAATTTTATTCATAAAAGTATGCAATCATTTCATTAATGTTTTGTTATGATGTTGTCACGTTAAACTATCGTCCGTAAATCGACTTTACAGACAACCAATTTTTTTCTAGTATTATTCATACACACAGTACAATAAACAACTATTATTAATAATAAAAACCACGTCTTTACTTTGAATTATACAAACTAACAAAACACACATGCCCCGAGGTTTTAACACAAGCGTACCTACCGTATAATGATTCATGAACCGCCTATAACTACCTATTTTACTCGTGTCTATCACTTTCCTTTACTTTAATCACTTTATTTATTAATCCAGACATCTTTTTTTCCGGAGGTAATAGGAAATACTTATCCATTAAAAAGACACACATTATGTACCTACCCACTAGTAAGTAAAATAGTCTTACCTTTCCGAGTTTCCAGGTAATGTAAAAAAGCTATCCCGGATGCGTTATTGACGAATTCATGCAACCAAAAACAGCACAATATCGCCTACTCGTCATATTAAATAATATGTACTTGAACTTATTTTTAGTGAAAAAATCGCGCGGTTATTGTTATAAAAAACAACACACCGTCCGTTCGTCACTGTTGCACAGTCGCGACTCCGAGCCGCCTGCGCGCACACGGAGATCGAAGCGCGTAGGTATAGCCCGCGTTTCGTCCGTTTGTATGAAGACGACCTACTGTATGCATATTATTACCGTGACGCTACCGAGCGAGGCCGCGAGGTAACGCTACATGAGTCATGTTTTTTCGTGAGTGCAGCCAGCTTCATCGATTTATTAGACGTTGTCACGTCAAAAAAAGTAGTTAGGTCTTAGGTACGTTTGTATTATGTGCGCAGTAACCTTATGCTTTAGCGATAAAGTTGAAAATCTATTAAAGAAATTTGAGAGATTGTAGTAGCTTGATGTGCTGGCGTCTGTACTATAGGTACACCTGCCTAACTCTTCGGGGCACCTAGGTATGATGCTACACCAGTTAATAAGCTACTGGAAATACTTTAAGATGGCAACACTACGTAGATTCTGAACCGATAATCACTTATTGTTATTTAGGCTCCTAAAAACAGGCGCGTCGCGCGACACGAATAGCGCGCGACACAAAGGCACGCAAAAGTCACGCAACGAGCGCGTTGCGTGACTTGCGGTGCCTTTGTGTCGCGCGCGATTTTATCGTGTGTCGCGCCTGTTTGAAGGAGCCTTTAGGCTAACTGATGAAAAATTATTTGTATAATACTTTCTGCATCTTAATATGGTTTTTGTGGTCCTCCTTAATACGTTTGAGGTTATATCCTCCTTCGAATAAGATAAAATGATATTCAGTTTGTAAGGTTCCAATTTGAAACTAGATGAGGTTGGACGAGAAAACCTCTTACAGATACAGATATATTTATTGCTTAGCTGTGTACAAACGCCAGCACATCAAGCTACTACAATCTGTCAATTAATGTCTCTAATAGATTTTCAACTTTATCGCTAAAGCATAAGTTTCAAAGTTGATTGGAAAAATTTGACAGTTTCGGGTAGCTTGATGTGCTGGCGTCTGTACATTACTTATATAGAACAGTGGTGGCCCAGCGCTAACGGCCCTGACTTACGAGTTGTAGGTCGTAGATTCGAACCCAGGCAGGCACTTTACTTTGTGTAAATAATTTCATCACCACTACTCTCAAAACGGTGAAGGAAAACATCGTGAGGAAACGTACATGTCGTAGAACAAAAAAATTGAAAAACAAACACAACAACAAAAAATTTACCTTTCTGCATGTACAGACACCAGCACATCAAGCTACTACAACCTCTCAAATTTCTTTAATAGATTTTCAACTTTATCGCTAAAGCTCATTGGGAAAATTTGACAGTTTCGGGTAGCTTGATGTGCTGGCGTCTGTACTTGTTTCTGTGACAAACAAACCTATTTTTCTTTTCTTTCTAATAGACTGGTAGCAAAAATTAAACTCAATTAACTGTTTAATCAGCCTTTACAATTCAAAAGACTGTCAAATTATTTTAACAACTTTAATATTTTAATACGTACGGCCCTAAAATGATTGTGTGCCCCAAATAAATCAAAGTAAAATATGAATTAATAGCGATAGGTTAAAATATAATTATGTGTCAAGACACAGATCACGTAAACCAGATAACTACTTAAATACGAACCGAATTTAATTTAATTTAAAAATGTTAAGTCTTAAAATATAAGAAAATATGACATTTTCACATTCTCAATAAAATGTCGCATATCGTTTTTTTATCGCGGCCAATTGCATAGCGAACAACCAATTTAATATCCACATTAATATAGAATTTTAGGATTAAATCAGATCGAATTATTTAATTAAAATCCATCTTCTATTCTATTTCATCTAATGCCAATTTCTTTTATTAACCTAATATTAAGCTAACTGAATTCGCGCTTCATAAAGGTCTAGTACCCACCTAGTATTGAGTGACTTCCTGCACTATTTTTCAACAAAACGTTTATTAAAAAGGAATCAGTTCAAACAGTAACAATAATGCTTTAATAAAAGTATGTAATGTTTAAAAATGTAAATACTTAAGTAGAGGTTATGTTACAATCCGATCCAGCCTGTCCCTTACTGCCCTCCCCCAGCGCGGCGACGACGCCCTAAGCCGAGCCTAGGTCCTTATCTCACTCCCTTAGCCTACTTTCCAGTAGCTTATTTACTGGTGTAGCATCATACCTAGGTGCCCCGTAGAGTTAGAAAGGTGTACAGTACAGACGCCAGCAAATCAAGCTACTACAATCTGTCAAATTTCTTTAATAGATTTTCAACTTTATCGCCAAAGTGTAAGGTTCAAAGTTGATTGGGAAAATTTGACAGTTTCGGGTAGCTTGATGTGCTGGCGTCTGTACATTAGGTCTTTGTACCTACTTAATAGCTATTGATTTGAAAAAGTTATACATTTTAAGGCTTCTTCTTTCTTTATTGGAATAGATTATCTCCAGTTATTATTGGTAGCATAGGTATACTGTCTCCAGTTTCAGCGAAGGTGTGGCTTCTCGGCTCTACTCGCTCTCGTGACTAGTTAGTCTTGCGCGGACCGTCGCGGTGTGTTGGTCGAGCCACATGCGTGCTGAGTTAATTATTAGTGCCAAGTTTAGTGTACTACTTTTGTGTTTTTAAGAGGAAATGCAGTGAATTTTACGAAAATAAATATGTGCGGTGTGTGTGTGGTGAAATAGGACTATTAATAAAATTGTGTTCCGTTGCATAGGTTAATACAACATCTAGTTATTAACTTATTATTATTATTGGTGTTTCTTATTAATGAAAGTTAAAAATATAAATAAATATTTGTGATTTTAAAATTAGTGCTTTGGTTTTAACAATTTTTAATGCGTGGGTATTATTTTGCCTTCTTAGTTATAATTTTTTTCGGTGTGTTTCTAATGAAAATTAATTATGATAAATCAATATTTGTGAATAAAATGAGTGCTTTGATTTTAACAATTTTTAATGCTTGTGGTGTGGGTATTTTGTAAAATGTAATGTGTCGTTTGAAGTTTGAACTGTGAAATTAAAAGTTAGTGTTTATGCAATATTTGTTAGGTATTATGTGTCTCCTGATTAAGTGAGCTGAGCAGAACCTGCTGTGTGCTGTATGCTGACCCTGGTAAGTCAATACTTACTGAAATTTTAACAATAAATAATAAACAAATAATAATAGTAATTTCAAAATTAATAAGATTCTTCCTTCTTCGTTTTGGGTTATAAGGGTTTTGGTTAAAACGATGCTACGGTTAAGTTTATAGTTTACATTTTATGACTCTTATTATTTTTTAGATTAGGTAGGTACTATAATTATGTTTCTATTCATTGTTTGAATTAACAAAATGCAGCTGCCGACTATTCTGTTTTGTGCTCGTAGATCTATTGTTTAATGTATTTTTTTTCTTTATTAGGTATTTCCGATAATTTACCTTTCTGCATGTACAGACGCCAGCACATCAAGCTACTACAATCTCTCAAATTTCTTTAATAAATTTTCAACTTTATCGCTAAAGCTCATTGGGAAATTTTGACAGTTTCGGGTAGCTTGATGTGCTGCGTCTGTACTTGTTTCTGTGACAAACAATCCTATTTTTCTTTTCTTTCTAATAGATTGGTAGGTAGCAAAAATTAAACTCAATTACCTGTTTAATCAGCCTTTACAATTTAAAAGACTATGTCAAATTATTTTAACTACTTTATTATTTAATACGTCCGGCCCTAAAATGATTGTGTGCCCCAAATAAATCAAAGTAAAATATGAATTAATAGCGATAGGTTAAAATATAATTACGTGTCAAGACACAGATCACGCAATCCAGATAACTACTTAAATACGAACCGAATTTAATTTAATTTAAAAATGTTAAGTCTTAAAATATAAGAAAATGTGACAATTTCCCATTCTCAATAAAATGTCGCATATCGTTTTCTTATCGCGGCCAAATGCACAGCGAACAAACAATTTAAATATCCACATTAATATAGAATTTTAGGATTAAATCAGATCGAATTATTTAATTAAAATCGAAATGATTTCAGTAATTAACGGTTTCAGTAATTGGTAATTATTAACGTATTGTTAGAAAATTAGGCATTTTGTAGCGATTGTCAAATCACTACAAAATCAAATCAAAAGTTCCATTGCAACTAGAGTGCACAAATTAGGGATGCCTCGATACGCCTTTTTGCCGATACGATACCGATACCGATACTCTTATAAAAATATCGGCGATACCGATACGCTTACTGAATTCAAAAAGGAAGGTAGATTAAATAAAACACAATTAATTAATAGTTTCAGTAATCATAATTCACATTTAAGTATAACATTTTTATGGAATTATCAATTGTCGAAATTTCAAAGTGATTCCATATAGCTTTTTTGTGTTTTGAAGTTGATATGACTACTATTTATTTTATTTGACTCAAACGACTAGTTATAAATGACATACAATACACAAACAATTACGATATGTAATTCTTAATCTTATTTGCATGGAAAAATACTACGCGCAACAACATTCAACCTAACGAAATGGGATAGATGTGCGAGTGCGAGGCCAAAGCGGGCGGGCGAAACAAAACACTGAATAAAGCGCGGGGTTTCCCCGAGATTAGTTAGTTCGTGCCTTGTTTGCAACGAAATAGACAGGACAACACGCGCGTTTACATTACATTTTTAAAGCGCGAAATTTGAAAAGTATCGTTGAATCGGCCATAAAAATATCGCCGATACCGATATATCGGCAAACCTGAAGTATCGCCGATATATCGGTATCGGTTTCGGTATCGGATGCATCCCTAGCACAAATGTTTTTAATAAAGATCATGACAATCAGTTTTTTATTAATAAATCGCTTTATTCGTAATAAGAATATTCGACTTTTGGTTTTACATAGTAAAGTTTCCTAATCAAAATTTTGCAACAGAAAATAATTGAATTCTTATACAAAGATTTTTTAATTAGAGGTCCATTATATTATAGAAACTATATTATTGCGCAAATTGCAAACTTTAAGCTGTTTATGACTTTATTGTTAACAATAGAGTTAAGCCTTACTGCGATAGGGCACGCCGCGATAGCGGCGGTAAGACCCCTCTTTGAGGAGTGGCTAGAGAGGCATCACGGCGCCCTCACCTACCGCCTGACGCAGGTCCTCACCGGACACAGAAGTTTCGGGAGGTTCCTGCACATCATCAGGCGGGAGGAAACGCCCGGGTGTCACCATTGCCAGGATCGCCCAGAGAACACGGTGGAGCATACGGTGGAGGTCTGCCCCGCTTGGGCGGTGCACCGCCGTGTCCTCGTAGAGGCGATCGGCAGCGGCGGAGACCTCTCGCGTCCGGCCCTGGTTCAAGCCATGGTCCGGGGCGAGAGGGAGTGGGGGCAGTCGCCTCCTTCTGCGAAGCAGTCATGCTAGCGAAGGAGGCGGCGGGACGGCTGAGAGAGAGAGCCTCCCGTCCCAGCCGCCGCGGGAGACGTTCCGGGCGTCGGGAGCCGCGCGACGACTCCCGGCCACCGTAGGCGCGGGCCTGCGGGCGGAGAGTAATGGGTAACTCACCGTCCGATCAGGACCAGGCCCGTGCCGGACGGCGCGTACGTGTTCCACGCGCGCCTCAAAGAGATGTCAGCATCAATGGAAGGGGCCCGTCAGGGCCGAAGCCTGCCGGGTCAGCGGGATTGTCTGAAAGGGTTACCGCTGGCCCGGAACATAAAGGGCTAAGGAAGGAACACGGGTGGGTTTTAGTCAGTAAGAGTCTGACACTCCCTTCCGCTCCACCCAGAGCGGGAGGAGTCATTTGATGATTTCCCATCCTGAAAAAAAAAAAAGCCTTACTGCGATGCCGCTTGTGTTCAATAAGCTATTGTTTATAAAGCTGGCCCAAATATACCTCGCACAGTATTATCGCTGTTCCATTGTTTTTTTATCTCTCTCTAAATAAATATGATTTATGGATACGGTGAACACCTGGCTACTAGGATTAGTGTTTTATTACACTGTATTATAAAATTTAAGCCAGAAGACAAATGACGCTTATTTCAAATGCCAATTTCTTTTAGCTAACTGAATTCGCGCTTCATAAAGATCTAGTATAATGATCATAAAGATCTAGTAGATATCTATGTACCTACCTAGTATTTAGTGACTTCCTGCACTATTTTTCAACAATACGTTTATTTAAAAGGAATCGGTTCAAACGGTAACAATAATGCTCTAATAAAAGTAAAAAAAGGTAGTGTAAGTGGGTGGGTGGGTGTAGTGTGTGTGTGTGTAGTGTGTGTGTGTGTAGTGTGTGTGTAAGTAGTGTGTGTAGTAGTGTAGTGTGTGTAGTAGTGTAGTGTGTGTGTGTGTGTAGTGTGTGTGTGTAGTGTGTGTGTAAGTAGTGTTTAAAAATATGTAAATACTTAAGTAGAGGTTATGTTACAATCCGATTCAGCCTGTCCCTTACTGCCCTCCCCCAGCGCGGCGACGACGCCCTAAGCCGAGGTCCTTATCTCACTCCCTTAGCCTACTTTCCAGTAGCTTATTTAGTGGTGTAGCATCATACCTAGGTGCCCCGTAGAGTTAGAAAGGTGTACAGTACAGACGCCAGCAAATCAAGCTACTACAATCTGTCAAATTTCTTTAATAGATTTTCAACTTTATCGCCAAAGTGTAAGGTTCAAAGTTGATTGGGAAAATTTGACAGTTTCGGGTAGCTTGATGTGCTGGCGTCTGTACATTAGGTCTTTGTACCTACTTAATAGCTATTGATTTGAAAAAGTTATACATTTTAAGGCTTCTTCTTTCTTTATTGGAATAGATTATCTCCAGTTAATATTGGTAGCATAGGTATACAGTCTCCAGTTTCAGCAAAGGTGTGGCTTCTCGGCTCTACTCGCTCTCGTGACCAGTTAGTCTTGCGCGGACTGTCGCGGTGTGTTGGTCGAGCCACATGCGTGCTGAGTTAATTATTAGTGCTAAGTTTAGTGTAGTACTTTTGTGTTTTTAAGAGGAAATGCAGTGAATTTTACGAAAATAAATATGTGCGGTGTGTGTGTGGTGAAATAGGACTATAATAAAATTGTGTTCCGTTGCATAGGTTAATATAATATCTAGTTATTAACTTATTATTATTTTCGGTTTGTTTCTTATTAATGAAAGTTAAAAATAGTAATAAATATTTGTGATTTTAAAATGAGTGCTTTGATATTAACAATTTTTAATACTTGTATTGTGGGTATTTTGTAAAATGTTCAAACTTCAAACGACACGCTAGTGTCGTTGTAAGTTTGAACTGTGAAATTAAAAATTAGTGTTTACGCAATATTTGTTAGGTATTATGTGTCTGTGAGTTGGCTGAGCAGAACCTGCTGTATGCTGTATGCTGACCCTGGTAAGTCAATACTTACTAAAATTTTAACAATAAATAATAAACAAATAATAGTAATTTCAAATTAATAAGATTCTTTCTTCTTCGTTTTGGGTTATAAGGGTTTTGGTTAAAACGATGCTATGGTTAGGTTTATAGTTTACATTTTATGACACTTATTATTTTTTAGATTAGGTACTACATATAATTATATTTTTATTCATTGTTGTTTGCTACCAACTATTACTATACTATTATACTTTGCCAACTATTTCTGTTCTGTGCTCGTAGATCTATTGTTTAATGTATTTTTTTCTTTATTAGGTATTTCAGATAATTTACCTTTCTGCATGTTCAGACGCCAGCACATCAAGCTACTACAATCTCTCAAATTTCTTTAATAGATTTTCAACTTTATCGCTAAAGTGTAAGGTTCAAAGTAAAGCTCATTGGGAAAATATGACAGTTTCGGGTAGCTTTATGTGCTGGTGTCTGTACTTGTTTCTGTGACAAACAAACCTATTTTTCTTTCTTTCTAATAGACTGGTAGCAAAAGTTAAACTCAATTAACTGATTAATCAGCCTTTACAATTTAAAAGACTTTGTCAATTATTTTAACTACTTTAATATTTTAATACGTACGGCCCTAAAATGATTATGTGCCCCAAATAAATCAAAGTAAAATATGAATTAATAGCGGCAGGTTAAAATATAACTATGTGTCAAGACACAGATCACGTAAACCAGATAACTACTTAAATACGAACCGAATTTAATTTAAAAATGTTAAGTTTTAAAATATGTACCTATAAGAAAATATGACAATTTTACATTCATAAAATGTCGCATATCGTTTTTTTATCGCGGCCAAATGCACAGCGAACAAAAAATTTAAATATCCACATTAATATAGAATTTTAAGATTAAATCAGATCGAATTATTTAATTATTATCGAAATGATTTCAGTTTTTTCATTATTAACGTATTGTTAGAAAAAAAATGACGGACCATGCACATTTAAAGTTGAGTAATTCGATAAAGAATAAAGAGAGAAATATGAGAGTTTATGGGTGGAATTCAGAAACCGTGTTGACAATTTATTGGAGGACTTGAGTAACCGAACTATTATTTGTATTAAAGTAACATTTGACATGTTTAAATATTTGTATGCCAGTCCATGGCGAAACATGTAAGATCATCACTTTATTTATAAGACTTTGATTTACCATGTTTAAAAGCAAATAAATATATTCTTATTCTTCTTATAATAAATTCAAGTAAAGATTTCCCACCAGGATTATCTTTATTTTAGCATTTGATATTTCCATCAAAAGTTTCATTGCGACTAGAGTGCACAAATGTTTTTAATAAAGATCATGACAATCAGTTTTTTATTAATAAATTGACTCGAATTGATTCGTAATAAGAATATTCGACTTTTGGTTTTACATAGTAAAGTTTTCCTAATGAAAATATTACAACACAAAATAATTGAATTCATAAGCAAAGATTTTTTAATTAGAGGTCCAATGGATATTATAGAAACTATATTTTTGCGCAAATTGCAAACTTTAAGCTGTTTATGACTTTATTGTTAACAATACAGTTAAGCCTTACTGCGATGCCGCTTGTGTTCAATAAACTATTGTTTCTAAAGCTGACCCAAATATACCTCGCACAGTATTATCGCTGTTCCATTTTATTTTTATCTCTCTCTGAATAAATATGATTTATGGCTACGGTGAACACCTGGCACTAGGATTAGTGTTTTATTGCACTGTTTTATTTAAAATTTAAGCCAGAAGACAAATGACGCGTATTTCAAATGCCAATTTCTTTTATTAACCTAATGTCAAGCTAACTGGATTCGCGCTTCATAAAGATCTAGTATGTACCTACCTAGAATTGAGTGACTTCCTGCACTAATTTTCAACAATACGTTTATTAAAAAGGAATCGGTTCAAACAGTAACAATAATGCTCTAATAAAAGTATCTAATGTTTAAAAATGTAAATACATACTTAAGTAGAGGATATGTTACAATCCGATCCAGCCTGTCCCTTACTGCCCCCCCCCCAGCGCGGCGACGACGCCGGTGAGGTAAGGACCTCAGCTTAGGGCGTCGCGACGCCCTAAGCCGAGGTCCTTACCTCGCCCCCTTAGCCTCCTTTCCAGTAGCTTATTTACTGGTGTAGCATCATACCTAGGTGCCCCGAAGAGTTAGGCAGGTGTACCTATAGTACAGACTAGACACCAGCAAATCAAGCTACTACAATCTGTCAAATTTCTTTAATAGATTTTCAACTTTATCGCTAAAGCATAAGACTCAAACTTGATTGGGAAAATTTGACAGTTTCGGGTAGCTTGATGTGCTGGCGTCTGTACATTAGGTCTTTGTACCTACTTAATGGCTATTGATTTGAAAAAGTCATATATTATAAGGCTTCTTCTTTATTTATTGGAATAGATTATCTCCAGTTAATATTGGTAGCATAGGTATACAGTCTCCAGTTTCAGCAAAGGTGTACGCCTGCGTAAAGCTCTCGGCTTCTCGGCTCTACTCGCTCTCGTGACTAGTTAGTCTCGCGCGGACCGTCGCGGTGAGTGTTGGTCGAGCCACATGCGCGCTGAGTTAATTGTTAGTGCTAAGTTAATTGGATTGGTACTTTTGTGTTTTTAAGAGGAACCGCAGTGAATTTTATGAAAAAAAAAAATATATATATACCTAATAAAAATGTGCGGTGTGTGTGTGTGTGTGGTGAAATAGGACTATTAATAAAATTGTGTTCCGTTGCATAGGTTAATGCAATATCTAGTAATTAACTCATTATTATTATTGGTGTTTCTTATTAATGAAAGTTAAAAATATAAATAAATATTTGTGATTTTAAAATTAGTGCTTTGGTTTTAACAATTTTTAATGCGTGGGTATTATTTTGCCTTCTTAGTTATAATTTTGTTCGGTGTGTTTCTAATGAAAATTAATTATGATAAATCAATATTTGTGAATAAAATGAGTGCTTTGATTTTAACAATTTTTAATGCTTGTGGTGTGGGTATTTTGTAAAATGTAATGTGTCGTTTGAAGTTTGAACTGTGAAATTAAAAGTTAGTGTTTATGCAATATTTGTTAGGTATTATGTGTCTCCTGATTAAGTGAGCTGAGCAGAACCTGCTGTGTGCTGTATGCTGACCCTGGTAAGTCAATACTTACTGAAATTTTAACAATAAATAATAAACAAATAATAATAGTAATTTCAAAATTAATAAGATTCTTCCTTCTTCGTTTTGGGTTATAAGGGTTTTGGTTAAAACGATGCTACGGTTAAGTTTATAGTTTACATTTTATGACTCTTATTATTTTTTAGATTATGTACTATAATTATGTTTTATTCATTGTTTGAATTAACAAAATGCAGCTGCCGACTATTTCTGTTTTGTGCTCGTAGATCTATTGTTTAATGTATTTTTTTTTTCTTTATTAGGTATTTCCGATAATTTACCTTTCTGCATGTACAGACGCCAGCACATCAAGCTACTACAATCTCTCAAATTTCTTTAATAAATTTTCAACTTTATCGCTAAAGCTCATTGGGAAATTTTGACAGTTTCGGGTAGCTTGATGTGCTGGCGTCTGTACTTGTTTCTGTGACAAACAATCCTATTTTTCTTTTCTTTCTAATAGATTGGTAGCAAAAATTAAACTCAATTAACTGTTTAATCAGCCTTTACAATTTAAAAGACTATGTCAAATTATTTTAACTACTTTATTATTTAATACGTCCGGCCCTAAAATGATTGTGTGCCCCAAATAAATCAAAGTAAAATATGAATTAATAGCGATAGGTTAAAATATAATTATGTGTCAAGACACAGATCACGTAAACCAGATAACTACTTAAATACGAACCGAATTTAATTTAATTTAAAAATGTTAAGTCTTAAAATATAAGAAAATATGACATTTTCACATTCTCAATAAAATGTCGCATATCGTTTTTTTATCGCGGCCAATTGTATAGCGAACAACCAATTTAATATCCACATTAATATAGAATTTTAGGATTAAATCAGATCGAATTATTTAATTAAAATCCATCTTCTATTCTATTTCATCTAATGCCAATTTCTTTTATTAACCTAATATTAAGCTAACTAAATTCGCGCTTCATAAAGGTCTAGTACCCACCTAGTATTGAGTGACTTCCTGTACTATTTTTCAACAATACGTTTATTAAAAAGCAATCAGTTCAAACAGTAACAATAATGCTTTAATAAAAGTATGTAATGTTTAAAAATGTAAATACTTAAGTAGAGGTTATGTTACAATCCGATCCAGCCTGTCCCTTACTGCCCTCCCCCAGCGCGGCGACGACGCCCTAAGCTGAGCCTAGGTCCTTATCTCACTCTCTTAGCCTACTTTCCAGTAGCTTATTTACTGGTGTAGCATCATACCTAGGTGCCCCGTAGAGTTAGAAAGGTGTACAGTACAGACGCCAGCAAATCAAGCTACTACAATCTGTCAAATTTGTTTAATAGATTTTCAACTTTATCGCCAAAGTGTAAGGTTCAAAGTTGATTGGGAAAATTTGACAGTTTCGGGTAGCTTGATGTGCTGGCGTCTGTACATTAGGTCTTTGTACCTACTTAATAGCTATTGATTTGAAAAAGTTATACATTTTAAGGCTTCTTCTTTCTTTATTGGAATAGATTATCTCCAGTTAATATTGGTAGCATAGGTATACAGTCTCCAGTTTCAGCAAAGGTGTGGCTTCTCGGCTCTACTCGCTCTCGTGACTAGTTAGTCTTGCGCGGACTGTCGCGGTGTGTTGGTCGAGCCACATGCGTGCTGAGTTAATTATTAGTGCTAAGTTTAGTGTAGTACTTTTGTGTTTTTAAGAGGAAATGCAGTGAATTTTACGAAAATAAATATGTGCGGTGTGTGTGTGGTGAAATAGGACTATTAATAAAATTGTGTTCCGTTGCATAGGTTAATATAATATCTAGTTATTAACTTATTATTATTTTCGGTTTGTTTCTTATTAATGAAAGTTAAAAATAGTAATAAATATTTGTGATTTTAAAATGAGTGCTTTGGTAATACTTGTATTGTGGGTATTTTGTAAAATGTTCAAACTTCAAACGACACGCTAGTGTCGTTGTAAGTTTGAACTGTGAAATTAAAAATTAGTGTTTACGCAATAATATTTGTTAGGTATTATGTGTCTGTGAGTTGGCTGAGCAGAACCTGCTGTATGCTGTATGCTGACCCTGGTAAGTCAATACTTACTAAAATTTTAACAATAAATAATAAACAAATAATATTAATTTCAAATTAATAAGATTCTTTCTTCTTCGTTTTGGGTTATAAGGGTTTTGGTTAAAACGATGCTATGGTTAGGTTTATAGTTTACATTTTATGACACTTATTATTTTTTAGATTAGGTACTACATATAATTATATTTTTATTCATTGTTGTTTGCTACCAACTATTACTATACTATTATACTTTGCCAACTATTTCTGTTCTGTGCTCGTAGATCTATTGTTTAATGTATTTTTTTCTTTATTAGGTATTTCAGATAATTTACCTTTCTGCATGTTCAGACGCCAGCACATCAAGCTACTACAATCTCTCAAATTTCTTTAATAGATTTTCAACTTTATCGCTAAAGTGTAAGGTTCAAAGTAAAGCTCATTGGGAAAATATGACAGTTTCGGGTAGCTTTATGTGCTGGTGTCTGTACTTGTTTCTGTGACAAACAAACCTATTTTTCTTTTCTTTCTAATAGACTGGTAGCAAAAGTTAAACTCAATTAACTGATTAATCAGCCTTTACAATTTAAAAGACTTTGTCAATTATTTTAACTACTTTAATATTTTAATACGTACGGCCCTAAAATGATTGTGTGCCCCAAATAAATCAAAGTAAAATATGAATTAATAGCGGCAGGTTAAAATATAACTATGTGTCAAGACACAGATCACGTAAACCAGATAACTAGGTACTTAAATACGAACCGAATTTAATTTAAAAATGTTGAGTTTTAAAATATGTACCTAGATAAGAAAATATGACAATTTCACATTCATAAAATGTCGCATATCGTTTTTTTATCGCGGCCAAATGCACAGCGAACAACAAATTTAAATATCCACATTAATATAGAATTTTAAGATTAAATCAGATCGAATTATTTAATTAAAATCGAAATGATTTCAGTTTTTTCATTATTAACGTATTGTTAGAAAAAAAATGACGGACCATGCACATTTAAAGTTGAGTAATTCGATAAAGAATAAAGAGAGAAATATGAGAGTTTATGGGTGGAATTCAGAAACCGTGTTGACAATTTATCGGAGGACTTGAGTAACCGAACTATTATTTGTATTAAAGTAACATTTGACATGTTTAAATATTTGTATGCCAGTCCATGGCGAAACATGTAAGATCATCACTTTATTTATAAGACTTTGATTTACCATGTTTAAAAGCAAATAAATATATTCTTATTCTTCTTATAATAAATTCAAGTAAAGATTTCCCACCAGGATTATCTTTATTTTAGCATTTGATATTTCCATCAAAAGTTTCATTGCGACTAGAGTGCACAAATGTTTTTAATAAAGATCATGACAATCAGTTTTTTATTAATAAATTGACTCGAATTGATTCGTAATAAGAATATTCGACTTTTGGTTTTACATAGTAAAGTTTTCCTAATGAAAATATTACAACACAAAATAATTGAATTCATAAGCAAAGATTTTTTAATTAGAGGTCCATTATATTATAGAAACTATATTATTGCGCAAAATGCAAACTTTAAGCTGTTTATAACTTTATTGTTAACAATACAGTTAAGCCTTACTGCGATGCCGCTTGTGTTCAATAAACTATTGTTTCTAAAGCTGACCCAAATATACCTCGCACAGTATTATCGCTGTTCCATTGTATTTTTATCTCTCTCTGAATAAATATGATTTATGGCTACGGTGAACACCTGGCACTAGGATTAGTGTTTTATTGCACTGTTTTATTTAAAATTTAAGCCAGAAGACAAATGACGCGTATTTCAAATGCCAATTTGTTTTATTAACCTAATGTCAAGCTAACTGGATTCGCGCTTCATAAAGATCTAGTATGTACCTACCTAGAATTGAGTGACTTCCTGCACTAATTTTCAACAATACGTTTATTAAAAAGGAATCGGTTCAAACAGTAACAATAATGCTCTAATAAAAGTATCTAATGTTTAAAAATGTAAATACATACTTAAGTAGAGGATATGTTACAATCCGATCCAGCCTGTCCCTTACTGCCCCCCCCCCCCAGCGCGGCGACGACGCCGTTGAGGTAAGGACCTCGGCTTAGGGCGTCGCGACGCCCTAAGCCGAGGTCCTTACCTCACCCCCTTAGCCTCCTTTCCAGTAGCTTATTTACTGGTGTAGCATCATACCTAGGTGCCCCGAAGAGTTAGGCAGGTGTACCTATAGTACAGACTAGACACCAGCAAATCAAGCTACTACAATCTGTCAAATTTCTTTAATAGATTTTCAACTTTATCGCTAAAGCATAAGGCTCAAACTTGATTGGGAAAATTTGACAGTTTCGGGTAGCTTGATGTGCTGGCGTCTGTACATGGTCTTTGTACCTACTTAATGGCTATTGATGTTAAAAAGTCATATATTATAAGGCTTCTTCTTTCTTTATTGGAATAGATAATCTCCAGTTAATATTGGTAGCATAGGTATACAGTCTCCAGTTTCAGCAAAGGTGTACGCCTGCGTAAAGCTCTCGGCTTCTCGGGTCTACTCGCTCTCGTGACTAGTTAGTCTTGCGCGGACCGTCGCGGTGTGTTGGTCGAGCCACATGCGCGCTGAGTTAATTGTTAGTGCTAAGTTAATTCGATAGGTACTTTTGTGTTTTTAAGAGGAACCGCAGTGAATTTTATGAAACAAAATATATATATATATATATATATAGTAAAAATGTGCGGTGTGTGTGTGTGTGTGTGTGTGTGTGTTGAAATAGGACTATTAATAAAATTATGTTCCGTTGCATAGGTTAATATAATATCTAGTTATTAATTTATTATTATTTTTGGTGTTTCTTATTAATTAAAGTTAAAAATAGTAATAAATATTTGTGAATTTAAAATGAGTGCTGTGGTATTAACAATTTTTAATGCTTGTGGTGTGGGTATTTTGTAAAATGTTCAAACTTCAAACGACACACTAGTGTCGTTTGAAGTTTGAACTGTGAAATAAAAAATTAGTGTTTATGCAATATTTGTTAGGTATTATGTGTCTCCTAAGTGAGTAAGCTGAGCAGAACCTGCTGTATGCTGACCCTGGTAAGTCAAAACTTATAAAAATTTTAACAATAATCAATAAAAAAATAATATAATAAATAATAATAAGATCCTTGCTTTCTTCTTCGTGTTGGGTTATAAAACAAAGGATTTTTGTTAAAAAGATGTTATGGTTAGATTTATAGTTTATTTTTTATGACTCTTATTATGTTTTATTCAATGTTGTTTCTTTAGATTTCCAACATGCAGCTGCCGAGTATTTCTGTTCTGTGATCGTAGATCTATTTTTACACGTAGTTTTTTCTTTATTAGGTACTTATTTCAGATAATTTACCTTTCTGTATGTACTTATTATACTGTTAAGAAACACAAAAAAAAACTAATTTTCTTTTCTGTAGCAAAAATTAAATTCAATGAACTGTTTAATCAGCCTTTACAATTTAAAGGACTTTGTCAAATTATTTTAATTACTAAAATATTTTTAAAAAAATCATATTATCCAGGTAGTCCACATACGGCTCTACAATGATTGTGTGCCCTAAATAAATCAAATTAAAATATGGATTACTTAATAGCGGTAGGTATGTTAATATATTATTATTTATCAAGAAACAAATCCCGTAAGCCTACTACTACTACCCTACTACTAGCCTAGTACTACTTAAGAACGAGTCAATTTTAATTTTAATTAAAAATGTTAAGTCTTATAATATATGAAAGTTAGACGATATCACATTGACAATAAAATGTCGCATGCTGACTGCTGTTTTATCGCGGCCAAATGCACAGCGAACAACCAATTTAAATATCTACATTAGTATAGAACTTTAGGATAAATCAGATCAAATTATTTACTTAAATTCGAACTGATTTAAGTTTTTAAATTATATTAACGTGTTGTGAGAAAATTAGACATTTTGTAGTGTTTGGGTTCATGCATTAGGTGCATGAACTACAAAATGGCGGCCATGTTAGCGCGCGGATTCAGTTAGCATGATTTTATGTTAGAAATCTACCAATACTTATACCCAATATTTATTGTCACACGATTTTAAGATTCCTATCATAGATCATATATTTCGATAAAACTAATGATGATGATGTTTTATGTAGCACCGCTGAACTTAGTTTACATATAAATAGCCGTGTAGGTACTAAGTTTAACTTAGTTATGTTTTTCTAATGTGTGTATGTATGTATGTATATTTCTTTGGCACGCTCTGTAGGCTTGATCGATTTCATCTTGAGAGGTGCCGTTAGATTTGTCTTAGTTGTGAAAGTGACACTGGGTATATCAAAATTGAAAAAAAATTTAATGGCCGATTTTTGACGCCATATTAGGTCTTCAAAAAAAATTTTTTTTTTCAAAACCTATCGAGTGGGGTGTCAAAATAAAGGGTTTTAAAAGGTAATTACAAAAAAATATACAACTTATATGGTTAAAAGAAATTCCAAGTGACTAATCTTAAAAAACACGTAAGTACCAAGAACTAAATCGTCTGCGTAATCTTTCACATTTGGAAACAAAAAGCTGAAAATAAAAAAAGTAATTGAAAAAAATAAAAAACCCGACTGCGGTAAAAAAACTTAAGTAAAAAAAACTGAAAAGCTAAAAACAAGCCCATTTTAAAATAAATAAAAGTTGGAAGCAGGCGGGAACCATACCATTTTTATTAATATTTTCAAATTCAAATGGGTGGAAAATGGGAGGATCCTCCGATTAGACAGGTGTTGTGACTGGCTGGCAACTGCCCCGTGATTCATGTCTGGCATTATATTTATTCATTATATATAATGATTCTATCATTATATCTATGCTAGTTGCGCGGTAAACTCTGCTTGCGAGATACAGGATTTTGCGTTGTTCGCATGTGGCGTTGTAGATACCGCTACAGGTTTACTAACCCCACCCAATTAAGGGGCAATTGATTCATTTAGGATTAGCCGAAGCCGTCCACAGTCCTCGGAGGTACCTACAGCTCCATACACGCTTAATCGTCACTATATGCTTACCTGCTTGCTGCTTAGTGCTTAGTGCTTACATACAGAAACTATAAAACTACATCGACGGAACGGCAGCGTCACGCGTCTCTACAGGCAGTCTTCCTGATGCCTGCCGCCCTGCGTGTCGTACTACTAGCTACATCGACTGGAGATCATGTTCGTCATCATTGACAGCCTTCTAACACCAGCTGCTGAAATAGACTTCTTTCCTTTTGTGCCATGCTTTTCTTCCATGCGTACGCTTGTATGCATGCATGCATACATTTCGTTTATAAAGCTTTGTCCGCCTGTCTGCACGACATATTTTGAAGCGTTTATGAGGCTAAGCCTTCGCGGACAGTAGGTACGCTTTAGTACTGTAACCCCCTCAAAAACGTAGGGTTTTAAATTTTTTAGGCGTCCCTTGGTAACCAGATTAAAAGAGGTTAGATAGGGTTAAGGCCAGTAGCGTAGCTATCGGAGGGCTAGGCGGTGTCGTGCACCGGGGCCCCCAACCTTAGGGGGTCCCTTGAACCCTGACCAGCAAACATCGAACTGACCTAGCAAAAAATTTCTTCCACCTTCAGAACGTAAATATAATTAATTATTTCTGTTGTGTTGTGTAAGTTATTGTACTTAGCCACATGAACCAATCGGCTGCTAAGTAACCGATTTATGAATACTAGCTTGCTCTACCGAAATATTAGTAATATTAGCACTCCTTTTTTTGACAAAATTCCATATCCTTGACATTTTCTACAAAATATTGTTACCGTACTCCTACACCCCAAACAATTTTTTTGCATAATAATACAAGATTACAGACTAAAATACCCACAAACGCACACGTCCGCTTCTTTTATGGCCGGTCTGAATACGAGACGAGCCGCATCGCAGTAGCAAATTTGAGGTGTTAGCGGTACGTGAAGGGGTACGGAAGTGTGGGGGAGGGTGTGAGGGAGAGTAGATAACGATGAAGTTAGTTACATTACACTATATTTAATATGGCCGCCGCTCCAAGATGGCGGATTACATTTTTTTACAATACCCTTATTATGGTTATCAAATGAAAGAGCTTGAAGAGTAGAAAACGATAAATTTAGTAATAACACTCTAAATTCAATATGGCCGCCGCGCCGCTCCAAGATGGCGTATTTCTTTTTTTTTCAACCCCCTTAATATTGGTATCAATTGAAAGGACTTGAAGAATAGAAAACGATACGTGAACAATCAAAATTATTAATTCAATTAAAATATAAAACAAACAGGTGGTAATATTTAAAGGAACTAAATAACATTAGTGGTATAAATAAAGTAATTGGTGTAAATAATGTCAATGTAAATAATGTTCTTAGTGTCATCATCATCATCATCATCATCAGCCTATAATGTTCCCACTGCTGGGACACAGGCCTCCTCTCAGTGAGAGGGAGTGGGCTGTAATCCACCACGCGGGCCCAGTGCGGGTTGGTAGATGTCACATGTCTTCGAATTTTTGGTTCTAGGACATGCCGGTTTCCTCACGATGTTTTCCTTCACCGTTTTGTGAGTTCTTAGTGTAAATAATGTTAATTATGTAAATAATGTTAATAGGGAAATAATGTCAATGGTGTAAATCAATAAAATAATGTAAATAAATTCATAAAAAATTGTAAAAAAAGATGGTAAGAATAAATCGTTAAGACCAAAAAGTAAAAAATAAAATTAAAAACTTTTTAAAACAAGCTTTTTTTAAAATAAAAACACTTAAATTTATTTTTTCTTTTTAGTTTGCGTTATTTTTTCTTTTTTAGGTTTCGTTTTTATTTTAATAAAAGCTTGTTTTTAAAAAGTTTTTTTATTTTAATTTTTTTATTGCGAACATCTTCTACAGCCATAAGTAGTTCGTCTAGGTAGTGAGTAGGTTTAACTTTTTTGCCTTATAATTTCGCGCCATCTAAAACGATACAAAAACGCATACATGCACAGGATGGTGTTTTTATATCACATGTTGATAGTGTTTTTATACCATACAAAAATTAAGCGGGGTAATTATGAATTTAGATTAGTCGAAATAGCCCTACTTCTTCTTTTCTTGGGGCTATTTACTTAAACTAACGAAAAATCACATCAAAAACGTATCATTCCAAAGAAGCGAAAAAAATGTATGTATGTCACTGTTTAATCAATATTAAACAGTGACTACTAGTGAAAAAATAAACCATAAATTGTTTTGTTGTGAAAAGTTGTGTTTAAAACGCTTGTTTTACAATTAAAATCAAGCGTTTTAAACACAACTTTTGACGAAAAATGTAACGAGCGCCTTTTGTTAACATATGCACAAAATGTCGTCTGACAAAAAAAAAACGGGTGACTCAAACAGTTCTCGCTTTAGCAGCTCAGAATTAATGTGTTCACCTACCTGGATATAAAGAAAGAAAGAAAGAAAACATGTATATATATGTACACGCACGCACGCACGCACGCACGTGCGTGCGTGCGTGGAAAAATACTCTTTTCCTAATAAGGAAAAGAGTATTTTTTAGTGATTCATATTCGTACCAGCGGTGCCTAACAGTTACCGTCTTTGAGTCCGACTGGTCAGTGACTGATGTAGTTAAGTATATATTTTATTTTAAATAAAATTACGTCATTCTTCCTACAGTTTTACTGAACTCCCAGCAAGTCTTTATTTTTTGGAATTAAACAAGAAATCGGGTATCTATCGATATCGATAATGTAATTCTAAATTCAATGTGTTCTGCACTGGTCGAGTAGCAATAGATATCAACCTATGACGCGAATGTCAACCTTATGGCTTAGGCAATTAAATTTATAATTGCTACCAATGTGAATACCGCCATCTATGGTCGACTAGCGGAATTTACTCGGCAATCGAAACTAGTTTGACTTTAGATTACAAAACGTCGTAAATACTTTCTGCACTAAAGCAAAACAAATCTTATCTATAGAGTGTGAAGGTTTATTTCCAGATGTACGATCTGTGACTTATGCTAGTTTTGACTAAAATTAAATCGACAAATCAAACGGATTTTCTTTTTGTATTGCATTATATGATTATCGTTTTATTTGTGTGAGTTTGGCGACAACGGTTCCTATAGTAATGTTGTTGCATTGCACTTCCACTGTTTTTTCTGTTCCGTGGAATAAACAACCTGACTGATCGAACCTCCTTGGAAGCGCTTTTGCTCAATACGTTGTCTCACTTTAATACTAAAGAGTAAATGAGACGAAAGATGTAGTTCTAATTTTCACCACGTGCATGTGGCGCCATTTGCAAATTCGCGCCATTTTTATATTAGAAACTTCAAAAACTGTTGCGACTTTAATTGTTCTCTAAAAATAGTCAAATGAAAAAGTTTGTTGTACTGTTTTCTCGCAAATGTGTTGAAAAACATTGTATGACACACGTGCAGAAATTGGTATTTACAAACTCGTGACTATGGTAAGCCCTCGACTTCGTCTCGGGCTTACATTCGTCTACTCGTTTGTAAAAACCAACTTACCGCACTAGTATCATAAATAACTATTTATTCTTTGTATAAAATCGATAGGATCGAATAGGTCGATGTGCAATATTTATCGCCGGGTACTGTAATAATTTTTTATCAGTTTAGGTACCCGTCAGGGGCATGTTTGAGGCTTACCTATATCTCACTGGGACACCATGGTGGCGCAACCATGGTGGCCCTGCCAGCAAAATAAGTACAAATTTATGGTTGGTATCTCACCAGGCGTCCAATCGGATGCGCAAGCAACCATAAATTTTTTAGCAGTGGGACCATGGTTGCGCCGCCATTGGTGTCCTAGTGAGATAGTGCCATAAGACAAAGAACAATTTTTTTTTTATTAGGAATTTTAATGTTAGCTGGCCTGGTAGTGGATGCCTTTAGTTTTAGACCATCTACGTTAATTTGAAGCCTCGTATAATTCCGTTGCACGCTGGTAAACTTATTTGTTAGTAAAATAAAAATCATCCTTTTAGGGGGTGAAAAGAGGTTGACCTTTTCACCCCCTTAAAAGATGATTTTTGGGATAAAAACTATTCTATGTCCTTTCACGGGACTCAAACTATCTGTATACCAATTTTCATCTAAATCGGTTCAGCGCTTTAAGCGTGAAGAGGTAACAAACAATCAAACAAACAAACAAACAGACAGACAGACACACTTTCGTATTTATAATATTAGTATGGATATGGATAGTATGGATGTAAATATACGACTAACTGCGTGTGTCCGCTTGTGTTCAATAGATTTTTTTGTCTTGTATGTATTCCTTTATCGTGTTAAAATAATAATTATATGTACAAGAATCGTCAACTTTCGAAATCAAGGGGAAATAATAAAAGGACACCAAAAAATTCGTCTGCATCGCTGTCAACAGGAAACGTGCCCAAAAGCCACGTTGTATAGCAATACTGATTCTTTGGCCAAAAAACAGGACAGCCTTCTGGTCACATAAAGAGTTGACCAAACGCTCGGCAATGTCTCGAAATACTAAGTGGTCACTCGGGCCCCATATAGCCTTAGTGTTTCAACTAGGGCTTTCAATACCGGTATTCCGGGATCCCGTAATACCGTGATCACGGATTTTATTTTGGCCTTTTACAATACCGGTATTGACGCCCCAATACCGTGATTACGGTATTACAAACATTAGATCTGAAAATTATGTGATCTTATTCTCCCACTTATTTTCTTCAGCGCAAGCGTCGCGCTGTTATCTTAAGCTCACCCTCCCGCACCCCGCCTGAGACACTGCCCGAACCCCGAAATCAAGCTGTATTTATGTGTCGTTTTTGTTATTGTCACTATTGTCAGTCAGTTTCGCAAAGGCGACGGGATAACGCGTCTATAATTACTTTTACATTTTTTTACTGTTTTTCAGAAATTGTTATTAATGCTTGATTTATTTTGTTACTTGTTTAGTTTTTGGTTGTTTTTTTATTACATAATTATTAATAATGTTACTAAAATGATTGCTAGCTACTTAGCTAGTTAAGCTGTACTTAACTTACTTGCATTTCTACAAATAATGATACCTATGTTGATTCTTGATTTTTTTTTTCTTGTTTAGTTTTAGATTTTTTGATTGTTTTTTTATAACTGAATTATTAAGAATGTTACTAAAATGATTACCAAATGATTGCTACTAGCTAGTTAAGGTATGCTTTACTTACTTACATTTCCACAAATAATGATATCTATATAGATTTTTATATGAGACATGATGACAATTAGGTAATAATAAGAAATATATATATTTTTTTATATTGTGCAAACAAAGTCTATGTGAAATGCCTTCCTGCAAAAAGAGTAGATTCAGTTTAAGTTTTCATTATGTTCCTAATTCCTAGTCCTACCTAAATAATCAACCAATACCTACCAAATTATTATAAAAGAATTAAGAAAGCTATGTTATAACGTATTTATTTTAGTATTTTCAAAAAATAATAAGAACAATACTGATTTGAAAATACAAAAAGGCGTATTTTATAGGTTTTATTAATGTCCTAATTGAACTTGCGTTCAATACCGGACAACCGGTATTGATACCGGGATCACGGTATTGACTTTTTCAATACCGGTATTGATACCGGTATTGAAAAAATCCGGTATTTGAAAGCCCTAGTTTCAACCCCAAAAGGCTCAAACATATACCTAATTTCCAAAAAGATTGGAGTATTTCTCCGTTTGAGGTTTTCCGCACCTACAGCGGCTGCCCCAGCACAGCTCACCGTGCTTGGAAGTTGGGATGACATGACGCACGGATGTCGACAAACGTTGCATCCCACACCAAAGGCCTACCTACCTAATTTCAATAAGATAACAATACAAGTGATTTAGAAAACTTTTCTGATTCGCGATACTATACGTTGTAGTGATAGCGCGAGCGTAGCAGTGCTCCCACTACTTGCGCCCTAGACGTAGATAGCGTCTAATCGCTGACAGTTCCCATTCAGCTTGTTTGTTATAGTAACTTATGCAATGATAATGTTATTCGAACGTATGAAAGAGTATACTGATCTAAATTTACTGCTTTCTTCTTAAATCAGCTCTTTCTACGAGCTATATGATACTGATTTACATCCGTCACCTCACACATGAGGTTCAGTTGAAAACCAGCGTCAGGCACTAGTTGTCTGGCATTTTTGCTGAACTGGGCCTTTTTATTTATTTATTTCAGGCATCGAGGTCCATATAAAACACATTTAATACGATATTAATATACCTAACTTAAAAATACTATAAATACATACAACATTATAATTATGCTAAAAAAACTAACAAACTAACGCACATGAAGTGTCTGCGTCGTGTTTCGCTGACTGGTGTCATGTATCCGGCCATGAAACCGGCGGTACACAACACCCTTCGGCCAGAACTCTTCCTTGAGGAACTTCTCGAGATGATGTTTCGGAAGACGCACCATGAACGACTTGAAGTTCGTGTTGTGACACGACTCGAACTTCTCGACCCTCAAAGTCCAGTTGATCTTCACATGCATGTACTCTACGATCTCCTCAGCCTTCGTGGAGTGGTGCAGTCTGGACACGTACAGCTGCGTTGTCGGGATTGCTGAAAGCAGCCAGCAGCATGTTAGGTCCTGCCACCTGTCTGTTCTCCACCTTGATGAAACCATCCTTGTCGCACGTGTCCTTCTCTGGATGCTGCCTTTTCAAAACCTTGATTGGTTTCGACCGGCTCCGTTTACCCCCTTTTGGTTTTTCCGCTAGTTTTACCTGCGATTTTTACGACTCAGCAGGCTTGTTAGCGGCTGGCTATTATTGCAGCTTTAAGTGTTCCGCCGTGATTACGTCATCATCGATAGCTAGCTAGCAGTGAAGTAATTAAAAAATCAGTTTATATAGAATTAGTGGTATTGTATGTCTAGTTTCTACATAAAATAAAGCGAAACGTTTACAGAAATCTGTAAATAATTGAGATGAAAGTCATACGCGAACAGCCAATCAAATGCGCGGAAATCTCTGATTGGCCGAGAGCAGCGACCTTGCATAGCCGTAGCTATATATAGGGCGCGCTGGCTTATCTTTATTATTATAACTAATGTCGGAGTCGGAGTCGGGAGTCGGGCAGTCGGGCAGGAATTTTTTCTCGTATGAACGCTTGAAAGTTTTCACTAACACGTATCTAATAAAACAAATAAAAAGTATGGTTAACGGCCCTTAGTGCGACGTAGTGTTACAGTTTCGGATAGATCATGAAGTTGACGATGCGGGTGTGCGAATTCGGGGAGCGTGAGGTGGTCGTTCAGCCTGTGGCGGTGTTTTATTTTGACGACTGCGTACGAAGCGTAGGTCGGGTCGTGTTCAAAACGTTATTTTCTCTATAAAAGTGATAGTTGGTGCGGATAAAGGTCGACGCGTCAACTAGGAGGATATCGAGCTTGTCTGGTAACAGGACTCCGTCGATATCACACAGTCTCGCGAAGGTATTATCGACCTAAAAGTGAAGCGTCGTAAAACACCGCGAGCGCCGAACCGCTAGGGACGGGCGACTCCGTCCAGGACGTGCAACCTATTAATGGTAGTGATATTAAAAGACGAGAGTGCCCTTCGACGAGTCGACAGTGTACATATTTGTAAAATCGCATCGGAAAGCGTATTAAACAGCGTGTAAATAATATAGACAATAGATACCGTCGTCGCAGGCGCGCCTGCTGTCCCCCGTCGTCCGTGCGTGGCTCTATACTCTCTTCACAAAGTGAGCGTAGTAAGTAAGTAAGTAAGTAGGCTGCCTGTGATACAGCTACGTATTTATAATGAAACGATAGGTACGCGAAATAATACCTAAATAAAATACAAAAGAAAAAAAAAAAAATCCCTCATTAGATGCGAGAGCGAAGTTGCAATAATAATAACAACACGACATCCACATAATTTTCATAAGCAAACGGCACGCGCACCGAGAGGCGATCAAACAAGTAGGTAGGTAGGTAGGTAGGTAGGTAGGTAGGTAACAAACAAACAACGTACCTACCTACCTACCTACCTAAGTAGGTAGTAAGGTAAGTAACTAAGTAAGTAGGTTTTGTTTTTATTTTCCAATTCCAGTATACACACCTCGGTGGGGCGGCGATGGGCTTTCCACGCGTAGAACAAACGTCAACTTAGTAGCGCGTTTAGTAAGTATGTACTGTATGTAAGAAGTATGTAGTGGTAGGTACTTATTTCAAGCTTTTAAGCTAACAAACAATAAGACCGATTTCGTTTCATTCATATTCACCCTATCTCGTGGAGGTAACTCCCTCCCTAACAATCACCAAAACCTAAGTAGAGTGAGTAATTAGGTAGGTAGATAGATGGTATGTATGTATGGTAGAGGTAGGTACGTTTTTTTTTTGACAATTCCAGTAAAGAAACATATTTAATAGTATCGAATCATATGCGGCCCTGAAAAGGGCCTTTTTTTAAGTGCGCGTCTATATACGCATGGTCGAACGGTAATGATTATGTCCACAACGAACACAACACACACACACGTCCACCACGGTATGCAGAGCTGGTTGCGCAGGCAACACGTACACGCGGTGCATGCAGGTGTTTAACCGCCGAAACCGTACAGGGTGCGACCCTGGCGCTTCAGAGCGTAGACGACGTCCATGGCGGTGACGGTCTTCCTCTTGGCGTGCTCGGTGTAGGTGACAGCGTCGCGAATGACGTTCTCTAGGAACACTTTAAGCACACCGCGAGTCTCTTCGTAGATCAGACCGGAGATACGTTTCACGCCGCCTCTGCGAGCCAGACGACGGATGGCGGGCTTCGTGATACCTTGGATGTTATCACGAAGTACCTTCCTGTGACGCTTGGCTCCTCCTTTTCCGAGACCCTTTCCTCCCTTACCGCGACCGGTCATCTTGTTTACAGTGGGTTTTCAAAAATCACTACGATAATAATAACAGCACTGGTGCGCGCACACGAACGTCACGACGCGAGCGAGCGAGCGAATGGTGTATTTTTGAGGCGCGCTGTCGTCTCGTATTTATATACTGTGCACGCTTAGCTCAGCGGGCGCGGGGACAGAAACGGGAGGTGCGCGGGGAGAGACAAGCCGACGCTCGTCGCTGGTTGGTCGATTGTTCGATATGACGATGTCTCTCGGTTGTTTCGTAAAACAGAACTTGGTTACTAAACTAAACTTATTAAAAATATAATTATAATATTTATTGTATATTTAGTGAGTACCTACTGTACCTACACAAAAAAAAAAAAAAAAATAAATAAATAAGTACTTAAGTAAGTATGTACCTACCGTAACAACTCTATGTACTTACCTACCTAGTTTACTCGATAGAACGATCGTAGCTGATGATGATAGATTATAGACTATTCCCTTTTATCATATTATAGCCATAGGTACCTACCTACCTATAAGTAAGTACCTACCGAGTGTCCCTAGTACACCGAAGTATGTTTTGACGTACGTAACGACTATTTTATGTACTACTAATACTACTACTTCTCTGATTTTATTCATTGTAATGTAAAATATAATAATATAGGTGTATGTTGCTTATGTGGATCATAGTGTGTGTGTGTGTGTGTGTGTGTTTGTTTGTTCGTTAGTTAGTTAGTTAGGTAGGTAGGTAGGTAGGTAACGTTTTCTGTGACGTCCGTTATAAAGAAACATTTAATAATCTGATACATATGTGGCCCTGAAAAGGGCCTTTTATCTTGACGCACAGCCACAGCCACGGACACTGTGCACTGCACGAAGGCAGTCAACGTGTCGCAGGGCGATGTGTATTGTGTGACGTCAGCGGTTTAAGCGCGTTCGCCTCTGATCCTGCGCGCCAACTGGATGTCCTTGGGCATGATGGTGACGCGCTTCGCGTGAATCGCGCACAAGTTGGTGTCTTCGAAGAGACCGACGAGGTAAGCTTCGCTAGCCTCCTGCAGCGCCATAACAGCGGAGCTCTGGAAACGGAGATCGGTCTTGAAGTCCTGTGCGATCTCACGCACGAGACGCTGGAACGGAAGCTTGCGGATCAGCAGTTCGGTACTCTTCTGGTAGCGACGAATCTCACGGAGGGCCACAGTGCCGGGCCTGTAGCGATGGGGTTTCTTAACGCCACCGGTGGCCGGTGCGCTCTTGCGCGCAGCCTTGGTGGCTAGCTGTTTCCTCGGGGCCTTACCACCGGTGGATTTACGAGCGGTCTGCTTAGTACGCGCCATTGTAAACACTGAACGAGAGGGAAATAATAAAAATCAACTGAAAATACTGTAGTTACACGCAACGGACGCGCGCGGATGTATACACTTCGAACGTACGAGAGAGAATAAAACGGGGACGCGCGCGTTCGGAGTATTTATACTTTCACGAGTGAGCCCGCACGCCCGTCGGCGCGCCATCTTTAGTACGACGAGCTAACTAAAATATTGTTTCTAATAATATTATTAATGTAGGTATTATATATTTTTTTAAAAAAAAAAAAAAAACCTACCTAAGTGACTGCATCACTTTTATGAAAATACACCAATCTAATTTATATTGTCGTCTTAAATATGTAGTAGGTACCTATTGAGAAACTACTTATGTACTTGGGTGTGTGTTGTTATTGTTAACAATGTTTAAACGATGTGGAAATTCAGAACAGTCTCGCTCATAATCTCAATACGCTACGCTATCGTTTACGCGGGAAGTTTTCTGTGCATGTTGTATTTGTAGAGATGCATTTCCAAAGTTATTTTATGTAAGTAGGGGGGGTTGAGGTAGGTAGGTTCATTAGATTCATCATACCCAAGATTTAAGTGTACGTACGCAGGAGCCGTACTGTCAAAGCGGCGGTGGTAAGAGTAGTAGGTAGGTAGGTAGGTAGGTAGGTAGGTATGTATGTATGTATGTATGTATGTATGTATGTATGAATGATGTAAATAGTAGGTAGGTAACGTTTTGACTGTATTCAAATTTAAAGAAACGTGAATTTATCACATGAACATATTTGTGGCCCTGAAAAGGGCCTTTTGTTTTCACTCCTGCCATCCCACGGTGTGTGTGTGCGTGCGCGTCCAGACGTTAGTCGTGGTTTGCTCGTAGCACGTGCATCATGCGCGTCTCGTACGTGCACATACATGACACACGTGTATGTATGCACAATACGAAGACACTAACACAATTAACACGCACCACAGTCAACAAGACACACGAACAAGCGCACTGGGTTTAACACTGTACACAGACACGAGGCGGCGTTGAGACGGAGCGTCGCCGGGCGGCGGCTCTTGGTAGCCGCCTACCGACCGACCGCTCACTTGGAGCTGGTGTATTTGGTGACGGCCTTGGTGCCTTCACTGACGGCGTGCTTGGCGAGCTCGCCGGGCAGCAGGAGCCTGACGGACGTCTGCACCTCCCTGGACGTGATGGTCGATCTCTTGTTGTAGTGGGCGAGACGGGAAGCTTCGGCGGCGATACGCTCGAAGATGTCGTTCACGAACGAGTTCATGATAGACATGGCCTTGCTGGAGATACCGGTGTCGGGGTGCACCTGCTTCAACACCTTGTAGATGTAGATGGCGTAACTCTCCTTCCTCTTGTGCTTCTTCTTCTTCTTGTCGGTCTTAGAGATGTTCTTCTGGGCTTTGCCAGACTTCTTGGCGGCTTTACCACTTGTCTTGGGCGGCATTATGAAATTTGTCGAGTACACGTACACGTGCTACCGAAACGGAGTTCAGTCGCAGTATAAAACAGTCAACGCGACGAACAGTTGTATTTATATGGCGCTCGCGGCTCACAGTCGCGGCAAGCGGTGAGTAATTCGACGCAGCGGCGGACCAATCACAACGCTCCTAAGCCAGAGTGTAGATCGAGCGCGGGGAGAGGGGATGCCCGGGAGGGAGGCGAAGGGAGCGGGGACTTGAGACTTGTGTTCGTTCGTCATTAGTAAAAAAAAAATAAAAAAAAATATATATATATATCACGAAAACAAAGATAAGTATACCTATCTATTCTAATCTAGGTTAATAATAAACTTACTTTAAATAAAAAAAAATTACTTAGATTAAGTAGGTAATGTATACATTTTATAAGATATAATTGGGTATGTAAGTAATAAATCATTAAGTAAGTAATTAATTTCATACCTAATGCATTTGAATAAGATTTAGGGAAGTAATAAAAATTATTACTGGTCACGTTATTTAGTAGTAGTAGTAGTAGTAATGGTGGTGTGTAAACAAACATTATCTAATCTGATGATGATGACGATGACTGTATGAAACACCACCCCGCATTTTTTAGAATATGGCATCTCGTAGTTGACCTTGAGAGGTCGTGACTACTTAACCGGACAATCACCACCCCGCAGCCAAAATAATGTCTCTTATACTTGCTTAGGTAGGTACATAACATACCGACAGCATTTTCTACTGCTCATAATAATTATACTCTGTGTACCTACCTACCTACCTACCTACCTACCTACATAGGTAATTAACTCATCATGAGGAGAGTGAGTCAATCAATAGTATTACTTATGTGTACATTATACTTGGTAGTTTCTAAATGACCTCCCTCCCTCGCTTACTTATATTATTATTTACTTGCAGTGATTAAAGTAAAGCGAGTGCGTGAGGTAGGTAGGTAGGTAGATAGATGTACGTTTTTGTTTGACGACAACACCGTTAAAGAAACTGTCTTTGTTATATATTTGACGAATCATATTGTGGCCCTGAAAAGGGCCTTTTGTTTTGAATGCATACGAGCGGAGAGCATCGCGCAACCGACATAATAGACTTATGGGTATACTAAAGGCATAAGTATTATATCGAAGTACGCGTGCGGGGCCACTCGCACGAAGCACCACGTTCAGAAACGTAGCGGCACCACGTTTAAGCCTTCTTCTCGGTCTTCTTGGGCAGTAGCACGGCCTGGATGTTCGGCAGCACACCACCTTGAGCGATCGTCACGCCGGAGAGCAGCTTGTTCAACTCCTCGTCGTTGCGGATGGCCAGTTGAAGATGACGCGGGATGATCCTGGTCTTCTTGTTGTCTCTCGCGGCGTTGCCGGCCAACTCGAGGACCTCAGCAGCCAGATACTCCATCACGGCGGCCAAGTAGACGGGAGCGCCGGCACCCACGCGCTCGGCGTAGTTTCCGTTACGCAGCAGCCTGTGAATACGACCCACAGGGAACTGTAGACCAGCACGGTTGGAACGGGACTTTGCCTTTCCCTTCACCTTGCCACCTTTACCGCGACCAGACATAATTGAAGGATTTGTTTATATAACACAACTCACGAAAACAACGAAACACGCGTACAACAGTGCGCGCGCCGAAAGAATCTAGTTATAAATGTCGTTCATGAGTTGATATCGCGTTCTTTTATACGCGCGCCGCGTAGCTGCGTCAGTGGGAGGGGTACACCGCAACCGAAACTAATTCACAAAACGCGCAAGCGCGCGCGCGCCCGCCCGCTCTCCACGAGCACACTCTGCACCATGGATACGGGGTGGGTAGAGATTTAGCAGAATTTAATAAACTGTTTTTCTCTCGCCTAAAACGACTACGCAATCATTTTATGAAACTATGAACGGTACCTAGACCTAATGTGAGAACCAACGAATACGATATTCACTTATTTTCCTTCTTTTCCCTAGGAACCCCGCATAGTTTATTAGAGGGTGGGTGTATTGTATGTATATTTCCTCATAGATAATTTTGGTATAGGTAGTAGTATAATATTATTAATTAATTAAGTAAGTACCTACGTACGTACGTATTTATTTATGTATGTATGTATGTATATATATAGGTATATATGCAGCTCTATTTATTTAACTATCTTTCTATTTCCTACATAGATAGGTACCTACTTAATATATTTTGGGAGTTATTTCGTGTAATGTTTTTATATATAATATATATATGTATGTATGTATGTATAATGTTTGTTTGTTATTATTAATTTACAACGTTTTGACTCGTCTGTGTTACAGAAACGAATATTGTTCATATTCATGATAGTGTTGTTAGCCCTGAAAAGGGCTTTTTGGTGTGGTGAGCGCATGCATGCGCGCTAAGCATCTCGGTGCCGCCGTCCGTGGTTTCTTCAGTTGCTTGCTGCAGGTTCTGATGAATCGTTGGTCGGACGAGCTCGAGACACGTCGAGCGCGTTTCGCACCCTCCTTCCCGAGGACGATAGACGCGTACGTACTGCGTGCGCGCGGTTGGACGATGATGAAAACAAACAAACAAACGCACAAAGCACGCGCGCGCCTCTCTCTAATACAGTGTATTATTACATAATAAAAACACACGCAGTAGGCGAGACGCGCACGCACATTTGTCACTACCTATCACTCATCAGCAGCTGCTGTTCTTGTTGTTGTTGTAGTAGTGGTGGTGGTGGTAGTAGCGTGTATTGATGATGGTGGTCTGGTGGTCTGGCAGACTCTGCGCCGCGCTGTCGTCGTCGTCGTCGCCGTCGCCGGTGTAACGCGAACGCGACCGTAGCTTACTTCTTAGCGGCGGACGCTTTCTTGGCTCCCGGCTTAGACTTGGGTGTAGCCGCGGCCTTCTTGGGTTTAGGCGCTTTAGGTTTCTTGGTTGGCGGCTTCGCTGTCTTCTTAGCTTTGGGAGCGGCGCCTCCCTTCGCCTTAGCGGGGGCGGCGGCCTTCTTGGGTGCCGGCTTCTTCTTAGCGGCGGCGGCCTTCTTGTCCTTGGCGGCGGCGGCGGCCGATGCTTTGGACTTTGAAGGTGAGCCGGAGGCGGCAGAGGCGGCCGCGGCGGCGGCTGCCGCCTTCTTGGTCTTCGCGCCGGCCGCAGAGGCGGTCGCCTTCTTGGCCTTCGCGGCGGCTGCGGCGGCGGCGGCGGGCGCCTTGCCGGCGGCCTTGCCAGCTGCGCCGGCGGGTTTCTTGGCCGCGGCCGATTTCGACTCGAGCTTGAACGAACCGGAGGCACCCTTGCCCTTGGTCTGGATCAGTGCGCCAGATTCGACGGCGCTCTTCAGGTATTTCCTGATGAACGGAGCCAATTTCTCCGCGTCGACCTTGTACTGCGCGGCGATGTACTTCTTGATCGCCTGCAGGGAAGATCCGCTGCGCTCCTTCATCTCCTTGATGGCGTTGGTGACCATCTCAGATGTTTTGGGATGGGTAGGTTTCGCCTTCGGTTTCTTCGCGGCACCGGCGCCGCCGGCCTGCCTCGCCTGCTTCTTCGCTGGTGTAGCGGGCGCGGGAGCCTCTGTAGCAACTGCGGTGTCTGCCATTTTATTATTGTTGTTAATTAAATTGCTTCACACTTTACACTTCTCAACACACTGCCTGCAGCGATTATCGAAATAATTAGGTAATACAAGAGAGATAGAGACACTAACTTAGATGTCGCCACTAATAGGTTTCACGAGTAACGTACACCGTACGCTTAAGCACGACGAAACTTTACCGTAACGAGCGCCGTGATGTCGCGGGACGTTTTCTCGTATGAACGCTTGAAAGTTTTCACTAACACGTATCTAATAAAACAAATAAAAAGTATGGTTAACGGCCCTTAGTGCGACGTAGTGTTACAGTTTCGGATAGATCATGAAGTTGACGATGCGGGTGTGCGAATTCGGGGAGCGTGAGGTGGTCGTTCAGCCTGTGGCGGTGTTTTATTTTGACGACTGCGTACGAAGCGTAGGTCGGGTCGTGTTCAAAACGTTATTTTCTCTATAAAAGTGATAGTTGGTGCGGATAAAGGTCGACGCGTCAACTAGGAGGATATCGAGCTTGTCTGGTAACAGGACTCCGTCGATATCACACAGTCTCGCGAAGGTATTATCGACCTAAAAGTGAAGCGTCGTAAAACACCGCGAGCGCCGAACCGCTAGGGACGGGCGACTCCGTCCAGGACGTGCAACCTATTAATGGTAGTGATATTAAAAGACGAGAGTGCCCTTCGACGAGTCGACAGTGTACATATTTGTAAAATCGCATCGGAAAGCGTATTAAACAGCGTGTAAATAATATAGACAATAGATACCGTCGTCGCAGGCGCGCCTGCTGTCCCCCGTCGTCCGTGCGTGGCTCTATACTCTCTTCACAAAGTGAGCGTAGTAAGTAAGTAAGTAAGTAGGCTGCCTGTGATACAGCTACGTATTTATAATGAAACGATAGGTACGCGAAATAATACCTAAATAAAATACAAAAGAAAAAAAAAAAAATCCCTCATTAGATGCGAGAGCGAAGTTGCAATAATAATAACAACACGACATCCACATAATTTTCATAAGCAAACGGCACGCGCACCGAGAGGCGATCAAACAAGTAGGTAGGTAGGTAGGTAGGTAGGTAGGTAGGTAACAAACAAACAACGTACCTACCTACCTACCTACCTAAGTAGGTAGTAAGGTAAGTAACTAAGTAAGTAGGTTTTGTTTTTATTTTCCAATTCCAGTATACACACCTCGGTGGGGCGGCGATGGGCTTTCCACGCGTAGAACAAACGTCAACTTAGTAGCGCGTTTAGTAAGTATGTACTGTATGTAAGAAGTATGTAGTGGTAGGTACTTATTTCAAGCTTTTAAGCTAACAAACAATAAGACCGATTTCGTTTCATTCATATTCACCCTATCTCGTGGAGGTAACTCCCTCCCTAACAATCACCAAAACCTAAGTAGAGTGAGTAATTAGGTAGGTAGATAGATGGTATGTATGTATGGTAGAGGTAGGTACGTTTTTTTTTTGACAATTCCAGTAAAGAAACATATTTAATAGTATCGAATCATATGCGGCCCTGAAAAGGGCCTTTTTTTAAGTGCGCGTCTATATACGCATGGTCGAACGGTAATGATTATGTCCACAACGAACACAACACACACACACGTCCACCACGGTATGCAGAGCTGGTTGCGCAGGCAACACGTACACGCGGTGCATGCAGGTGTTTAACCGCCGAAACCGTACAGGGTGCGACCCTGGCGCTTCAGAGCGTAGACGACGTCCATGGCGGTGACGGTCTTCCTCTTGGCGTGCTCGGTGTAGGTGACAGCGTCGCGAATGACGTTCTCTAGGAACACTTTAAGCACACCGCGAGTCTCTTCGTAGATCAGACCGGAGATACGTTTCACGCCGCCTCTGCGAGCCAGACGACGGATGGCGGGCTTCGTGATACCTTGGATGTTATCACGAAGTACCTTCCTGTGACGCTTGGCTCCTCCTTTTCCGAGACCCTTTCCTCCCTTACCGCGACCGGTCATCTTGTTTACAGTGGGTTTTCAAAAATCACTACGATAATAATAACAGCACTGGTGCGCGCACACGAACGTCACGACGCGAGCGAGCGAGCGAATGGTGTATTTTTGAGGCGCGCTGTCGTCTCGTATTTATATACTGTGCACGCTTAGCTCAGCGGGCGCGGGGACAGAAACGGGAGGTGCGCGGGGAGAGACAAGCCGACGCTCGTCGCTGGTTGGTCGATTGTTCGATATGACGATGTCTCTCGGTTGTTTCGTAAAACAGAACTTGGTTACTAAACTAAACTTATTAAAAATATAATTATAATATTTATTGTATATTTAGTGAGTACCTACTGTACCTACACAAAAAAAAAAAAAAAAATAAATAAATAAGTACTTAAGTAAGTATGTACCTACCGTAACAACTCTATGTACTTACCTACCTAGTTTACTCGATAGAACGATCGTAGCTGATGATGATAGATTATAGACTATTCCCTTTTATCATATTATAGCCATAGGTACCTACCTACCTATAAGTAAGTACCTACCGAGTGTCCCTAGTACACCGAAGTATGTTTTGACGTACGTAACGACTATTTTATGTACTACTAATACTACTACTTCTCTGATTTTATTCATTGTAATGTAAAATATAATAATATAGGTGTATGTTGCTTATGTGGATCATAGTGTGTGTGTGTGTGTGTGTGTGTTTGTTTGTTCGTTAGTTAGTTAGTTAGGTAGGTAGGTAGGTAGGTAACGTTTTCTGTGACGTCCGTTATAAAGAAACATTTAATAATCTGATACATATGTGGCCCTGAAAAGGGCCTTTTATCTTGACGCACAGCCACAGCCACGGACACTGTGCACTGCACGAAGGCAGTCAACGTGTCGCAGGGCGATGTGTATTGTGTGACGTCAGCGGTTTAAGCGCGTTCGCCTCTGATCCTGCGCGCCAACTGGATGTCCTTGGGCATGATGGTGACGCGCTTCGCGTGAATCGCGCACAAGTTGGTGTCTTCGAAGAGACCGACGAGGTAAGCTTCGCTAGCCTCCTGCAGCGCCATAACAGCGGAGCTCTGGAAACGGAGATCGGTCTTGAAGTCCTGTGCGATCTCACGCACGAGACGCTGGAACGGAAGCTTGCGGATCAGCAGTTCGGTACTCTTCTGGTAGCGACGAATCTCACGGAGGGCCACAGTGCCGGGCCTGTAGCGATGGGGTTTCTTAACGCCACCGGTGGCCGGTGCGCTCTTGCGCGCAGCCTTGGTGGCTAGCTGTTTCCTCGGGGCCTTACCACCGGTGGATTTACGAGCGGTCTGCTTAGTACGCGCCATTGTAAACACTGAACGAGAGGGAAATAATAAAAATCAACTGAAAATACTGTAGTTACACGCAACGGACGCGCGCGGATGTATACACTTCGAACGTACGAGAGAGAATAAAACGGGGACGCGCGCGTTCGGAGTATTTATACTTTCACGAGTGAGCCCGCACGCCCGTCGGCGCGCCATCTTTAGTACGACGAGCTAACTAAAATATTGTTTCTAATAATATTATTAATGTAGGTATTATATATTTTTTTAAAAAAAAAAAAAAAACCTACCTAAGTGACTGCATCACTTTTATGAAAATACACCAATCTAATTTATATTGTCGTCTTAAATATGTAGTAGGTACCTATTGAGAAACTACTTATGTACTTGGGTGTGTGTTGTTATTGTTAACAATGTTTAAACGATGTGGAAATTCAGAACAGTCTCGCTCATAATCTCAATACGCTACGCTATCGTTTACGCGGGAAGTTTTCTGTGCATGTTGTATTTGTAGAGATGCATTTCCAAAGTTATTTTATGTAAGTAGGGGGGGTTGAGGTAGGTAGGTTCATTAGATTCATCATACCCAAGATTTAAGTGTACGTACGCAGGAGCCGTACTGTCAAAGCGGCGGTGGTAAGAGTAGTAGGTAGGTAGGTAGGTAGGTAGGTAGGTATGTATGTATGTATGTATGTATGTATGTATGTATGAATGATGTAAATAGTAGGTAGGTAACGTTTTGACTGTATTCAAATTTAAAGAAACGTGAATTTATCACATGAACATATTTGTGGCCCTGAAAAGGGCCTTTTGTTTTCACTCCTGCCATCCCACGGTGTGTGTGTGCGTGCGCGTCCAGACGTTAGTCGTGGTTTGCTCGTAGCACGTGCATCATGCGCGTCTCGTACGTGCACATACATGACACACGTGTATGTATGCACAATACGAAGACACTAACACAATTAACACGCACCACAGTCAACAAGACACACGAACAAGCGCACTGGGTTTAACACTGTACACAGACACGAGGCGGCGTTGAGACGGAGCGTCGCCGGGCGGCGGCTCTTGGTAGCCGCCTACCGACCGACCGCTCACTTGGAGCTGGTGTATTTGGTGACGGCCTTGGTGCCTTCACTGACGGCGTGCTTGGCGAGCTCGCCGGGCAGCAGGAGCCTGACGGACGTCTGCACCTCCCTGGACGTGATGGTCGATCTCTTGTTGTAGTGGGCGAGACGGGAAGCTTCGGCGGCGATACGCTCGAAGATGTCGTTCACGAACGAGTTCATGATAGACATGGCCTTGCTGGAGATACCGGTGTCGGGGTGCACCTGCTTCAACACCTTGTAGATGTAGATGGCGTAACTCTCCTTCCTCTTGTGCTTCTTCTTCTTCTTGTCGGTCTTAGAGATGTTCTTCTGGGCTTTGCCAGACTTCTTGGCGGCTTTACCACTTGTCTTGGGCGGCATTATGAAATTTGTCGAGTACACGTACACGTGCTACCGAAACGGAGTTCAGTCGCAGTATAAAACAGTCAACGCGACGAACAGTTGTATTTATATGGCGCTCGCGGCTCACAGTCGCGGCAAGCGGTGAGTAATTCGACGCAGCGGCGGACCAATCACAACGCTCCTAAGCCAGAGTGTAGATCGAGCGCGGGGAGAGGGGATGCCCGGGAGGGAGGCGAAGGGAGCGGGGACTTGAGACTTGTGTTCGTTCGTCATTAGTAAAAAAAAAATAAAAAAAAATATATATATATATCACGAAAACAAAGATAAGTATACCTATCTATTCTAATCTAGGTTAATAATAAACTTACTTTAAATAAAAAAAAATTACTTAGATTAAGTAGGTAATGTATACATTTTATAAGATATAATTGGGTATGTAAGTAATAAATCATTAAGTAAGTAATTAATTTCATACCTAATGCATTTGAATAAGATTTAGGGAAGTAATAAAAATTATTACTGGTCACGTTATTTAGTAGTAGTAGTAGTAGTAATGGTGGTGTGTAAACAAACATTATCTAATCTGATGATGATGACGATGACTGTATGAAACACCACCCCGCATTTTTTAGAATATGGCATCTCGTAGTTGACCTTGAGAGGTCGTGACTACTTAACCGGACAATCACCACCCCGCAGCCAAAATAATGTCTCTTATACTTGCTTAGGTAGGTACATAACATACCGACAGCATTTTCTACTGCTCATAATAATTATACTCTGTGTACCTACCTACCTACCTACCTACCTACCTACATAGGTAATTAACTCATCATGAGGAGAGTGAGTCAATCAATAGTATTACTTATGTGTACATTATACTTGGTAGTTTCTAAATGACCTCCCTCCCTCGCTTACTTATATTATTATTTACTTGCAGTGATTAAAGTAAAGCGAGTGCGTGAGGTAGGTAGGTAGGTAGATAGATGTACGTTTTTGTTTGACGACAACACCGTTAAAGAAACTGTCTTTGTTATATATTTGACGAATCATATTGTGGCCCTGAAAAGGGCCTTTTGTTTTGAATGCATACGAGCGGAGAGCATCGCGCAACCGACATAATAGACTTATGGGTATACTAAAGGCATAAGTATTATATCGAAGTACGCGTGCGGGGCCACTCGCACGAAGCACCACGTTCAGAAACGTAGCGGCACCACGTTTAAGCCTTCTTCTCGGTCTTCTTGGGCAGTAGCACGGCCTGGATGTTCGGCAGCACACCACCTTGAGCGATCGTCACGCCGGAGAGCAGCTTGTTCAACTCCTCGTCGTTGCGGATGGCCAGTTGAAGATGACGCGGGATGATCCTGGTCTTCTTGTTGTCTCTCGCGGCGTTGCCGGCCAACTCGAGGACCTCAGCAGCCAGATACTCCATCACGGCGGCCAAGTAGACGGGAGCGCCGGCACCCACGCGCTCGGCGTAGTTTCCGTTACGCAGCAGCCTGTGAATACGACCCACAGGGAACTGTAGACCAGCACGGTTGGAACGGGACTTTGCCTTTCCCTTCACCTTGCCACCTTTACCGCGACCAGACATAATTGAAGGATTTGTTTATATAACACAACTCACGAAAACAACGAAACACGCGTACAACAGTGCGCGCGCCGAAAGAATCTAGTTATAAATGTCGTTCATGAGTTGATATCGCGTTCTTTTATACGCGCGCCGCGTAGCTGCGTCAGTGGGAGGGGTACACCGCAACCGAAACTAATTCACAAAACGCGCAAGCGCGCGCGCGCCCGCCCGCTCTCCACGAGCACACTCTGCACCATGGATACGGGGTGGGTAGAGATTTAGCAGAATTTAATAAACTGTTTTTCTCTCGCCTAAAACGACTACGCAATCATTTTATGAAACTATGAACGGTACCTAGACCTAATGTGAGAACCAACGAATACGATATTCACTTATTTTCCTTCTTTTCCCTAGGAACCCCGCATAGTTTATTAGAGGGTGGGTGTATTGTATGTATATTTCCTCATAGATAATTTTGGTATAGGTAGTAGTATAATATTATTAATTAATTAAGTAAGTACCTACGTACGTACGTATTTATTTATGTATGTATGTATGTATATATATAGGTATATATGCAGCTCTATTTATTTAACTATCTTTCTATTTCCTACATAGATAGGTACCTACTTAATATATTTTGGGAGTTATTTCGTGTAATGTTTTTATATATAATATATATATGTATGTATGTATGTATAATGTTTGTTTGTTATTATTAATTTACAACGTTTTGACTCGTCTGTGTTACAGAAACGAATATTGTTCATATTCATGATAGTGTTGTTAGCCCTGAAAAGGGCTTTTTGGTGTGGTGAGCGCATGCATGCGCGCTAAGCATCTCGGTGCCGCCGTCCGTGGTTTCTTCAGTTGCTTGCTGCAGGTTCTGATGAATCGTTGGTCGGACGAGCTCGAGACACGTCGAGCGCGTTTCGCACCCTCCTTCCCGAGGACGATAGACGCGTACGTACTGCGTGCGCGCGGTTGGACGATGATGAAAACAAACAAACAAACGCACAAAGCACGCGCGCGCCTCTCTCTAATACAGTGTATTATTACATAATAAAAACACACGCAGTAGGCGAGACGCGCACGCACATTTGTCACTACCTATCACTCATCAGCAGCTGCTGTTCTTGTTGTTGTTGTAGTAGTGGTGGTGGTGGTAGTAGCGTGTATTGATGATGGTGGTCTGGTGGTCTGGCAGACTCTGCGCCGCGCTGTCGTCGTCGTCGTCGCCGTCGCCGGTGTAACGCGAACGCGACCGTAGCTTACTTCTTAGCGGCGGACGCTTTCTTGGCTCCCGGCTTAGACTTGGGTGTAGCCGCGGCCTTCTTGGGTTTAGGCGCTTTAGGTTTCTTGGTTGGCGGCTTCGCTGTCTTCTTAGCTTTGGGAGCGGCGCCTCCCTTCGCCTTAGCGGGGGCGGCGGCCTTCTTGGGTGCCGGCTTCTTCTTAGCGGCGGCGGCCTTCTTGTCCTTGGCGGCGGCGGCGGCCGATGCTTTGGACTTTGAAGGTGAGCCGGAGGCGGCAGAGGCGGCCGCGGCGGCGGCTGCCGCCTTCTTGGTCTTCGCGCCGGCCGCAGAGGCGGTCGCCTTCTTGGCCTTCGCGGCGGCTGCGGCGGCGGCGGCGGGCGCCTTGCCGGCGGCCTTGCCAGCTGCGCCGGCGGGTTTCTTGGCCGCGGCCGATTTCGACTCGAGCTTGAACGAACCGGAGGCACCCTTGCCCTTGGTCTGGATCAGTGCGCCAGATTCGACGGCGCTCTTCAGGTATTTCCTGATGAACGGAGCCAATTTCTCCGCGTCGACCTTGTACTGCGCGGCGATGTACTTCTTGATCGCCTGCAGGGAAGATCCGCTGCGCTCCTTCATCTCCTTGATGGCGTTGGTGACCATCTCAGATGTTTTGGGATGGGTAGGTTTCGCCTTCGGTTTCTTCGCGGCACCGGCGCCGCCGGCCTGCCTCGCCTGCTTCTTCGCTGGTGTAGCGGGCGCGGGAGCCTCTGTAGCAACTGCGGTGTCTGCCATTTTATTATTGTTGTTAATTAAATTGCTTCACACTTTACACTTCTCAACACACTGCCTGCAGCGATTATCGAAATAATTAGGTAATACAAGAGAGATAGAGACACTAACTTAGATGTCGCCACTAATAGGTTTCACGAGTAACGTACACCGTACGCTTAAGCACGACGAAACTTTACCGTAACGAGCGCCGTGATGTCGCGGGACGTTTTCTCGTATGAACGCTTGAAAGTTTTCACTAACACGTATCTAATAAAACAAATAAAAAGTATGGTTAACGGCCCTTAGTGCGACGTAGTGTTACAGTTTCGGATAGATCATGAAGTTGACGATGCGGGTGTGCGAATTCGGGGAGCGTGAGGTGGTCGTTCAGCCTGTGGCGGTGTTTTATTTTGACGACTGCGTACGAAGCGTAGGTCGGGTCGTGTTCAAAACGTTATTTTCTCTATAAAAGTGATAGTTGGTGCGGATAAAGGTCGACGCGTCAACTAGGAGGATATCGAGCTTGTCTGGTAACAGGACTCCGTCGATATCACACAGTCTCGCGAAGGTATTATCGACCTAAAAGTGAAGCGTCGTAAAACACCGCGAGCGCCGAACCGCTAGGGACGGGCGACTCCGTCCAGGACGTGCAACCTATTAATGGTAGTGATATTAAAAGACGAGAGTGCCCTTCGACGAGTCGACAGTGTACATATTTGTAAAATCGCATCGGAAAGCGTATTAAACAGCGTGTAAATAATATAGACAATAGATACCGTCGTCGCAGGCGCGCCTGCTGTCCCCCGTCGTCCGTGCGTGCTCTATACTCTCTTCACAAAGTGAGCGTAGTAAGTAAGTAAGTAAGTAGGCTGCCTGTGATACAGCTACGTATTTATAATGAAACGATAGGTACGCGAAATAATACCTAAATAAAATACAAAAGAAAAAAAAAAAATCCCTCATTAGATGCGAGAGCGAAGTTGCAATAATAATAACAACACGACATCCACATAATTTTCATAAGCAAACGGCACGCGCACCGAGAGGCGATCAAACAAGTAGGTAGGTAGGTAGGTAGGTAGGTAGGTAGGTAACAAACAAACAACAGTACCTACCTACCTACCTACCTAAGTAGGTAGTAAGGTAAGTAACTAAGTAAGTAGGTTTTGTTTTTATTTTTCCAATTCCAGTATACACACCTCGGTGGGGCGGCGATGGGCTTTCCACGCGTAGAACAAACGTCAACTTAGTAGCGCGTTTAGTAAGTATGTACTGTATGTAAGAAGTATGTAGTGGTAGGTACTTATTTCAAGCTTTTAAGCTAACAAACAATAAGACCGATTTCGTTTCATTCATATTCACCCTATCTCGTGGAGGTAACTCCCTCCCTAACAATCACCAAAACCTAAGTAGAGTGAGTAATTAGGTAGGTAGATAGATGGTATGTATGTATGGTAGAGGTAGGTACGTTTTTTTTTTTGACAATTCCAGTAAAGAAACATATTTAATAGTATCGAATCATATGCGGCCCTGAAAAGGGCCTTTTTTTAAGTGCGCGTCTATATACGCATGGTCGAACGGTAATGATTATGTCCACAACGAACACAACACACACACACGTCCACCACGGTATGCAGAGCTGGTTGCGCAGGCAACACGTACACGCGGTGCATGCAGGTGTTTAACCGCCGAAACCGTACAGGGTGCGACCCTGGCGCTTCAGAGCGTAGACGACGTCCATGGCGGTGACGGTCTTCCTCTTGGCGTGCTCGGTGTAGGTGACAGCGTCGCGAAATGACGTTCTCTAGGAACACTTTAAGCACACCGCGAGTCTCTTCGTAGATCAGACCGGAGATACGTTTCACGCCGCCTCTGCGAGCCAGACGACGGATGGCGGGCTTCGTGATACCTTGGATGTTATCACGAAGTACCTTCCTGTGACGCTTGGCTCCTCCTTTTCCGAGACCCTTTCCTCCCTTACCGCGACCGGTCATCTTGTTTACAGTGGGTTTTCAAAAATCACTACGATAATAATAACAGCACTGGTGCGCGCACACGAACGTCACGACGCGAGCGAGCGAGCGAATGGTGTATTTTTGAGGCGCGCTGTCGTCTCGTATTTATATACTGTGCACGCTTAGCTCAGCGGGCGCGGGGACAGAAACGGGAGGTGCGCGGGGAGAGACAAGCCGACGCTCGTCGCTGGTTGGTCGATTGTTCGATATGACGATGTCTCTCGGTTGTTTCGTAAAACAGAACTTGGTTACTAAACTAAACTTATTAAAAATATAATTATAATATTTATTGTATATTTAGTGAGTACCTACTGTACCTACACAAAAAAAAAAAAAAAAATAAATAAATAAGTACTTAAGTAAGTATGTACCTACCGTAACAACTCTATGTACTTACCTACCTAGTTTACTCGATAGAACGATCGTAGCTGATGATGATAGATTATAGACTATTCCTTTTATCATATTATAGCCATAGGTACCTACCTACCTATAAGTTAAGTACCTACCGAGTGTCCCTAGTACACCGAAGTATGTTTTGACGTACGTAACGACTATTTTATGTACTACTAATACTACTACTTCTCTGATTTTATTCATTGTAATGTAAAATATAATAATATAGGTGTATGTTGCTTATGTGGATCATAGTGTGTGTGTGTGTGTGTGTGTGTTTGTTTGTTCGTTAGTTAGTTAGTTAGGTAGGTAGGTAGGTAGGTAACGTTTTCTGTGACGTCCGTTATAAAGAAACATTTAATAATCTGATACATATGTGGCCCTGAAAAGGGCCTTTTATCTTGACGCACAGCCACAGCCACGGACACTGTGCACTGCACGAAGGCAGTCAACGTGTCGCAGGGCGATGTGTATTGTGTGACGTCAGCGGTTTAAGCGCGTTCGCCTCTGATCCTGCGCGCCAACTGGATGTCCTTGGGCATGATGGTGACGCGCTTCGCGTGAATCGCGCACAAGTTGGTGTCTTCGAAGAGACCGACGAGGTAAGCTTCGCTAGCCTCCTGCAGCGCCATAACAGCGGAGCTCTGGAAACGGAGATCGGTCTTGAAGTCCTGTGCGATCTCACGCACGAGACGCTGGAACGAAGCTTGCGGATCAGCAGTTCGGTACTCTTCTGGTAGCGACGAATCTCACGGAGGGCCACAGTGCCGGGCCTGTAGCGATGG